>JAQQTO010000046.1:24275000-33617500 GCA_029884595.1 Ormosia semicastrata | reverse complement strand
TTAAAATGTGGTAGAATGGAATATAATTTAGTTGACTCTATTATCATAACATACTCGAAGGGTATCACAATGAGTAGTAACTAAAAATATAAAAAAAATAGAGTCGTCATCAATTTTTATTTTAAAAAAATAATTAGAAAAACCTTCATTTTGAAAAAAGATGGTCTTATGAAAATTGAGATCAGATTCAAGAATCAAATTATGCATAGGAAATAGTGAAAATTTAATTTCACTATACCCCTAATATACTTAGGATAAAACTTAAGTAAAATTCTTTAGGTACTTGTGATACTATTTTTTAATAAAAATATGACATGTGTATATTTTTCTATAACTCATTAATAAAATTTTAAAAAATGATGATTAAGTAGTTAAAACTTAATACATGTGTTATATTTTTATTAAAAAATAAGACATGTGTCATATTTTTATTGAAGAATAGCACCACAAGTATCTAAAAAATCTTACCTAAGTTTTATCCATATATATTTATCTTAAGATAGTTACCCTAAACTAGTTTTGCAAATTATTGATAATTTTGACAATGTTTATTTTGCCCTTTTAAGTCAACCAAAGAAACTAATTTACAAAAGTGAAAAAAACTAAATTATGAAAAATTGATTTTAACTTAACTTTCGTACTATGTATCCCCTAAGTATAATAGAGAATTCAAAGTCATATAGTTATTTAAAAAAAGTTTATATGATTAATTTTAATTATGAAAATAAATATTGAAAAGATGTTTTAAAACAAAATTTACTCTTACACAAAATTCAAGTTAGTACTAGACTAATCAAAAAAATTCTTATGATCCAAAGACAGTACTGGCTATTTAATCCCCATCATCAGTCATTGTATGGATAAATAAAAAATTGTTTTTATTTAAAAGAAGTTAAATAGTGAAGCAAAGCATGAAAGATTAAATTGGCATGAGACAAACAAAATGCAATTCATCAAAGAAATAAACTATTGAATTCATGTAGTCAAACAAGAGAACAAACTAAATGAATTAGGTCAGAAAAAAAATATTTGATACAAATAAACAAACATATTTTTATTTTTAAATTTTTTGAATATTTATATATATATATATATATATATATTGCTGGTTTAGTCCCACTTATTCAACTATTTCGTTTATTTTGTTATTTTTTGGCCCATGAACCGATTAAACCAAGTCCAAAACAGTAAGCCACTATTCCTTTATATTAAAAGTAACCTGGATTAAACTTTTCAAACCCAAACCTTTATAAAAACCTGAGACCGAAAACTCACCATCCAAAACTTGGCAAGAATCGGCCCAATTAGTCATAGGCCCAGATGAAACTAAACTCAAAGGCATTGGATGAAGTGACTGCTACTTACCTGTGGTCCATCAAGGTTCAACCAAGACTTCATCTCTTCGTCAAGTTGCTCCCTCTTCTTTTCACTCTCATTCTCTGTTTCTAATACATAAACCTCAAAAGTGAAAGTACTAAGTACTAACCAAGAATTCCAGAGACCAAAAACCTCTCCCCTTTCTCTGTATTTCTTTTTCCCTTGTCTGTTCTTCCCTCCCCTCTCTAATGAAACCGAACCCCTTAAGATGTGTCAATGGTTGCTTATATATCTCTGAATGAGGTAGTGGGATGGTGAAGGATTGTACAAGTGTTACCGTGTGTGTATAGTGCTGTGCATTAGCTTTTTAATTACTTTGAATTGTGATAGTGACATGTGAGTAGCATGGGGAGCAAAAACTGTGCAAAGGTGCTGATTATGCAGTGTGTAGGTTGCCGTAAAGTGTAGTGAACTGAAGTGGGTGCAAGGGTGTCGTGTAGTGTACAGTGCATGCATGGAGTGTGCAGGCGTTGGGTGCAAGCTTGGTGCTGCACAGTATGTGCAATAGTGTCGGATAGTGCGGTGGGGTGGCCAAGGAGAAAATGTGAGAGTGAAAGGAGAGTGCTAATGTGAATGAAATTGGGCCACTAATGAGTAATGGGCTTTTGAATTCAAGGGTCAAGTGAAATTTACTTAAGTTGTTGTAGTAAAAAAATTTAGTTTTGTAATTTTAGCACTTTTAAATGAAGTAAATATTTTTTTTTCATTTTTCTTTCGGAATTATAAAAGAAAATAATTTTTGATTTCTTCATTTTAAATTTTTGATTTCATTATTAAAATTATTTTCTTATTTTTAAATTTATGTTTTTATTTTTTGATAATTAAAGGCTAAAAATAATTAAAGTTTAATATGTTTAAAATAAAGACAATATAAAAAAATCATGATTCTAACTATTTCACTATCTTTTATTATAAATTTTAAATTAAAAAGTGAAAAGTTTTCTTTATTCTATTAAATATTTAAATAATAATATAGAAGTTTTATCTCCCTTTCATTCTATTATATCTCATTCACTATTAAATATTCGAACAAAGCCATAAAGCTTGCCCATATAAAACTCCAACAAACTTTAAACTTACTTGAAAGATTATGTAGCCATAACTAAACTGATATTTTAAACACGTAGAGTATGTTTCTTTTACATTTTGCTCAAAGAAAAAGGAAAAATTACTTTTTCCAAGGTACATTTTGTTTTGTTTGTAGGAAGTAAGATTTTTTTTTGGTTAAAAGGCCTTTTACACCAAAAAAATGTAAAACAATTTATCATATTATTAATTAATTATAGTAATTATTTATTAATTAATGATGTGATTAGTTTATTACAACTAATTTGAGTAGTAATTTGTTTTACTAGGTTACTATAATTATTATAATTAATTAATAATTAATTACATAATATACTATAATTAATAATATGATTGACTTAGTATAATCAACTTTATTTTATGTTTATGCAAGAATTTGTTGAGAGTGTGCGTTTGCAAAAATTCTAATAAGACTTGCTATAATTACATGATAAAGACTATAAGGTACAAAGATATATGAGTGAAAGTGTGTATAAGAATCATTACTTATTTTTAGGGATAAAAATGAGTTAGATTAAGTTAAATTTTGCCTAAATAAGTTTAGGTTTATTTTGTAATTTGTTAGAATGAGTTTGACCTATTATGTATTATAAGCTTTTATTTTAAAGCTCAGTTTAACTCATTTATAAAAATATAAAAGTTAGATGTTTAAAATCATGTTTAAGGACCTACATGAAAGTCTTTACATACTATAAAAAATTTAAATATTTTAATTTTTAAATAAGTATAATTTTTACAAAATTATTATATTTTATATAAAATATAAAATAAATATATTATACCATATATAATTAATAAATTATGCAACATTATAAATTCTTAATTATATATATAAATATTAAAAAAAAAATTCTCTTACTAAATTATATAGACTTTTTAATAAAATTTAAACTTAACTTAAATAATTTATTTCGAGAAGTTCAAATCTGAGTCATTCACTAAATAAATGTACGTGTAAGCTAAAAATAGGGCTAGAAGTACGACCATGATGAGCCCGCCTCCATACCCTGCTCGTTGCAAACGTGCCTCTAACACTACAGAGTCACAAATCCACGCCATGGAGGTGTATATCCTATGAAACACGGAAAGAGATACGGATAAAGGATATAATATAGATATAAATATATAGAGATATACTAAATTTAAAAATTTTAAGACATAGATACACATGAACATAGTATATATATATATATATATATATATATATATATATATATATATATATAATTTTAATTATAAACATTCAAACATAATTTTTAATGATAACACTAACATTTTTATTTATAACTAGAAAAAAACTAATAATAATTAAAAATTAAATCACTTTCTGTAGAATGAAACTCACTTGAAACTTGAACTATTAAGCATACAAATGAAACATAATGTATTGAAGAAGAATAGAAGATTTTTTCTGAAGGTGAGTCGGGTGATATTGGACTTGTGGACCGTGATATTAGTATACTATCACATAGTAATTTTTTTTTAAATTTTAATAGAATGTGTCCAATGTGTAGTGTCATGTCACAGATAATTTCATTTCGAAAAAAATAATAATTTTTTAATTAGGTTGTGTTGAATATGTGTTAGACATTGCGTGTGTTGTAGAGTCATCGAATGTCCATATCGATAATATCTTAATAAAATTTTTTTTTTTTAGTGTATATCTATACCTCTTACGAGATGTTATTCATTTCTAATCATAACGTTCCTTAATCCTATTATCCCGTATACTTTATTTTTTGAAACATTATTTGTTTAATTTTTATATATTTAAGTTTTTTTATATTCATAAATTTATTTTGTATTTCATAAAAATATTATAATTATATATAAATTAATTTAATATTTTTTTTACATTAACATAAAGTGTAAATATAACATACATATAAAAATGATACGTAAAATATTTCACAAAATGAGAGATATGTTTATTTTTGGTTTACTAAAGTGAGAGATTCTTCCCCCTTGTTAATCGTCCCTTTATAAATCTAAAATGTCTTGTTTTCTTTTGCCTTTGTAAAAAATAGAAGACAAGGAATATATAGAAATAACCAAATAATTTTTATATGGAATCTTCAATTGTTCCCAGCATACCAGAGATGAGAATTATGACATGTGTTTGTCTCAAAAGATAAAGGTCCATGAAGACGACAATTATTATCAAACTATAAATAAGAGAGTTTAGTGGGGTTCTCATTCTCTTCCCACCATTGTCCACTGACACTGCCACCAAGTATCCAGCAACTTATATTCTTCTTTGCCACTTGGCTCTCACAGCAAATCCGATTTTGGTTTCTCTTTTTCAGATAAATAGTCCTCGTGGTTGCCCTTTTTAAGTACTGTTGCTCATTGCCATGTGGGTCCCTTGCACTTCACCATCACTCAATTTGAATAAACTCATTTGATATTGCTTGACAATCATGATAATAATGACAACAATAAAGTTCTCCTCTACTTGCTTCTCTTCTCTCCTACGATGCTATTCTATCATTGTTCATGGTGTTCTTCAACTCCAGCATCCATGCCTCAAACTAGTAAGTTTTGTCCTTTTGCTTCTCCCTGCTAACAGTGCTTCTCAGAGAAATACTAGGTATTGATTCTTCTTGTGTAAATAGATGCTTCAATGATGACAAGCATCCATAAGAAAATATGTATATATACCCATGTTGGATGTGCATGATTGTTTTGTTCTGTAATTTATATCTCCCTCTTGTGTTTTTTTTTTCACTGGATAAATTAATCTTTAATTTGTAACTCCAATAAATTCCATATGCAGAGTTCTTTACTCTGTGTAACTGTCACAGTTGGGAACGCACCTTGTCTTTGGTTTGAATGAATGCTCTGATTTGGTTTCTTAAGCTGTTATGTATGCGTTTCTTATACAGTTGACTTCTCTCTCGCGTTCATGTTCGTTAAAGAGTGCTCTTGTGAATTTGTATATCTCGCTAAAGTATTATTACTTGAAACAAATAAGTCTATATCTTTATGTGCATAATGTTTGTACATATGGAATGTTTGGTTATGGCTAGTTTAAGTCATATGCACTTTAACCGTCCAAGTTAAGGTTCTTTTCTTGTTAAAATGTTATTAACATGTTTCTATTCGTGAACTTTCTTCTCCTTGAAATTTCTGAAAAGAGACTTGTCCAGGTGAATTTTCCTTGGAGGTCAAAGGGACTTATATGTTTCACCTAAGTTTTAGCTGGGCTGCTCTCAAAATATTATTGACAAGGTGGCTGATATTCCTTAGTGTCTTGAGACTCAGTTATGCAATCACAGATCCTGATGTGGAAGGTATGGTAAAAATTAGCTGTCATTCCTTCCTCAAGAGAAGGATATATTGTTTAATTTTGATCCCATAACAGTGTAATGAATTTTACACTATTAATGAATCATATAATATTACATGTTTAAAAAAAATGTTATAAGCTTTCACTGGAAGTGAAAAAACCTTAGTTGCTATAATGATGTGGCACTTTCTTGTTTGTTCACAATGACAATGAATCAAATTTGAACTCATGTTGTTTTACACTTTGAGTTAGCGTACCCCCAACTTTAATAAATTTGAAATTCATAAACACTCTTGTGTTGCTCTATCTCATTAATGATCTTGGGTTTTCCACATATTAGAAATTAGATTGTTACTACTTTATTTCCCATAAACCTTTTTGAGTATGTTACTCTCTAGTTCATGCATAACTTCAACTCCTATTTGACAATGTTTTGTTATCTCTTGACAGCTGACACTCTTAATTGAATCATTCAGATCTACATTAACATTGTCTATTTTGGCTAATATCCAGGTGAAGCTTTGGTTGAATTTTTGAAGGCCCTTAATGATTCCAATAATCAAATTAGAGACTGGAATAGTTATTTTGTGAGCCCGTGCTATAGTTGGTCTAATGTCACTTGTAGTAGTAACAGACATGTTATATCTCTGTAAGTTCATCCACATAGAAAGTAGAAAATGCTTCTGACTAGTATTTTCTTAATCTAGTTTTTTTCATACTTTTCTATATCATTTTTATTTCACACATGAAATTATAAGGTTTGCAGTAATTTAGCTTGACAAGCACTAATTGTTCTGCAGGAGCCTGGCATCAAATGGATTTTCTGGAAAACTTTCTCCGTCAATTGCCAAATTGAAATATTTGGTTAGCTTGTAAGTAGTTACCGCGATAGGTTGACATTTATGAGATTTGGTAATTCTGCTACTGTATTTATCCAGCAAACTATCATCATTTATCTCAAGTAAATTTTCCTATGTCTAGGCATACGATGCCATAAATGTTAGGGTAGTGTTTGGATTTTACTTTTAGGAATCAATAATGAATTTGAGCAAATGCATTCTGTCCTTTTTCTTCCTTATACAAAAAAGAAGTTAAACTTTGTTGACATCAATTTTTTCAAGGACCAACTATCCCAAAATCTTACGCTATTAGGTGAAGCCTCATTAATGGTTTTATATCTAACACATCCCTTCAAGCAAGTGTCCTTTGGGTTTGATGCATGGACATTGCACAGGCCCACCCTACCTTATGTTGAAACTCAACTTTTATTTAATAAAATGGGGCATCCAGGACCACTTGGTCATAGGGACTTTGATACCATGTCAAAGACCAACTATCCAAAAGCTTAACCTTTTAGGTGAAGGCTCATGAATGGTTTTATATCTAAAAATTTTCAAAAGTGCATTCTTTCAGCTAAGATCTATATCTTAGAATCCACAAGTAACCACTTTTCTGCATTTTGAGGTTCTCATTCACTGTTACAAACTCAAAGTCATTTTATGAATATTCATTCCAAACTGTCATTCTATAAAGAAAAGTTTATGTCTTAAAGAAGGCATCCTCAAATTGTAAGGCAATCCAGCTTTTATTTTGGAAGATTATAAGAAATCAAATAAATTTTTTTATTTTGTTAAAAACAAATTTATTTTATGTGATAAGAAATCATATAAAATATATACCAAATCTTTGGTTTGGTGAACAAACTGGCTAATGGCATGGTTTTTCATCCTTGATAGTGACCTGCCGAACTCTTCGTGCAGGGAATTGCAGAACAACAATCTTTCAGGCTCCCTACCTGACTACATTGCCAACTTGACACACCTAGAATATCTAAATCTTGCTGATAATAATTTCAATGGTTCTATACCAGCTACATGGGGTCAACTTTCCAGTCTAAAGCATCTGTATGGCTGCACTTTCCAATTCTAGATGGTCCTTTCCCTTTTTAAATGTATAAAAATGATTAAAAAAAGTTTCTTGGATTATCACAAAGTATATTATTGACAGTGATGATCTCATGTGTGATCCAGGTTCTTGAGAGGGAACAACTTATCTGGACACATTCCAGATACTATTGCAAACCTTAGTGGTTTGGCGGAACTGTAAGAATTTCTATACTGAAGACTAATTTTGTTTGCATGACCTGTTGTTGCCATACTTCATTACATGAAAACTTCTGGTGCTTCTCCTACCCTGATCTTGTATGCTATATGGTGCTTCTATATTTTTATTAGTGTTTTCATTTGACAGGGATCTTTCATCTAATGGTCTTACTGGAAGTATCCCAATGCGACTCTTTTCAGTTCCAATGTTTAAGTAAATTTCAATTAGAATTTCATGGTTTCTTGAGTATTTTCAGTAAATTACAAATATTTCTGTATTCTATTAATTTATGGCTTCGTTTTATTGCATTATAATTTTCAGTTTTTCAGATACTCTCCTTTATTGTGGCTCTAGCTTGGAGCAGCCTTGTGTTTCTAATTCTTCACTTCCTGGTTTGTTTGTAGTTGTATACTGTTATATTTTGTCCATATAGCCTTAATATGTAATTTAGCTTGAGATTAGCCCCCACACCCACAAGGTGCTTAATTTTTGCCTCTTCCTGCAGCTTCAACCAACAAATCAAAACTTGCAGTGGTGGTTAGTTTTGTAAGTTGTGGTTCATTTGCACTTCTGTGTCTTGGGGCTATCTTTGCATGTAGATACCATCACATGCACAAACACAAAAGTGATGTCTTTTTTGATGTTTCAGGTAATCTGATCCTTCTATGCAAAGTTCCTTTCGCCGAAGCATAAACAAACTTATGCCTAGTGGGCAATGATGTTCCTCTAACTAATGAAAATAAATAAAACATTTCCATATAGGCTTAGTAAACATATAAATATATGAATAATTTAAATATCTTCAGAGTAACACATAATGCATATCTGATAAATTTTTCAGGTGAAGATGAGAGCCAAATTTCCTTTTGGCAATTGAAAAGATTTTCCTGGCGTGAACTCCAACTTGCTACTAACAATTTCAGTGAAAGCAATGTAATTGGCCATGGAGGCTTTGGAAAAGTTTATAAAGGAGTACTCTCAGATGGTACAAAAGTTGCTGTGAAACGCCTTGCTGATTATCATAATCCTGGTGGAGAGGCTGCATTCCAAAGAGAAGTTCAACTTATAAGTGTTGCAGTTCATAGGAATCTCCTAAGATTAATTGGGTTCTGTACAACCTCAACTGAAAGAATCCTAGTATATCCTTTCATGGAAAATCGAAGTGTGGCATATCAATTGAGAGGTAAATATTACAACTTCCATCCTTTGTTCTCCTTTAATGGCTATAGGCTAGATTGCAGTTTTTTACATTATCATCAAGGTTCAAACTTCAGATTCGGTAAAAAACAAGTCAAATTCTTTGAGAACATAATATATAGTTATAGAAACATAGACTGGACATCAACCCTGGTGATCAGTGTGCTATTTAATGTTTTATACGATTTGAAGGGGCGTACAAAGATGAAGACTGAAGAGATGTAAGTAGTCCATAGTGAAACAGAGAAATAAAGGAATTGCTTATTTGATCTAGCCCTTATATGATTTGTGCTATATGCTTGTAACATTATTTCTAAATGTTGCCTTAGATTTAAAACCTGATGAGAAAGGTTTGGACTGGCAAATGAGGAAACGCGTGGCTTTTGGTACAGCCCATGGCTTGGAGTATTTACATGAGCAATGCAATCCTAAGATAATACACCGTGACTTGAAGGCTGCAAATATCCTACTAGATGATGACTTTGAAGCTGTTCTAGGAGATTTTGGGCTAGCTAAGCTAGTTGATACAAGGATGACTCATGTTACCACTCAAGTGCGAGGCACAATGGGTCATATAGCACCAGAATATTTATCCACAGGAAAATCTTCAGAAAAGACAGATGTCTTCGGATATGGTATAACACTTCTTGAACTAGTCACTGGTCAACGTGCTATAGACTTCTTTCGGCTTCAAGAGGAGGAGGATGTTCTTCTGCTTGATCATGTAACATCTGCTTCACCCACTACTTGGTTATTTAACATCAATGCTGCTTAATGGTGATACAAGGATGTTCTTACGTTGATCTGGATGCTCTTATCTTGTTATACTCTTTATTATTTCCCAAATTGCGTTGCAACTCCAAAAATTGGAGAGAGAGAATAAATGAGTCTCCCATCATAAAAAGTTATTTACTATCTTTCTTCTTTCTTTGTTCTTTCTTGTTCTAATCCTTGTTTTGGTGTGTATATATATATATATATATCAAGTGAGAGAAGAGGTTTATTGTGAGAGTAAGAGGAGCAAATATTAATCATTAGATCTAGTTATTTGACTTTTTAAGTGATCAAATATATATATACCCTTTCAGAAATCTTTTTTAGCTTTTATTTTCATTTATTTTTATAGAACATTATTATTAACTCTTTGATAGATGAGTGGTACTCACCACTTTGACTTATTCAACAACCACCCTTGAATCTGGTAAATTCTATAGTATTACTCTTTCTTCAGATGTGATGTTTATGTTGATGAATATTCTATAAACAGATCAAAAAGCTACTAAGAGAAAATAGGCTGGAGGATATAGTGGATAGAAATTTGGAGTCTTATGATCCCAAAGAAGTTGAGACCATTATTCATGTTGCATTGCTTTGCACCCAAGGCCTGCCTGAGGAGCGTCCAACAATGTCAGAGGTTGTAAAAATGCTGGAGGGAGTGGGTTTGGCAGAGAGATGGGCTGAATGGGAGCAACATGAAGAGGTGAGTAATCAACTCACGTCTCACCAATTTGTTTGGACTGGTGAATCTACTAATGAGGCTATACAGCTTTCCAGAGCAAGGTAGGCATAGCTGGAGTCAATTTTGAAATGTAATTTTCTGTAATCCTCAACATCTGTCTCATTAGTCCATTATAAAGAGCGGGGCACATGTCATGTCATCAAGCTTTGTTCATTGTTTAGTACAATGTTAATTTGTTTTCATTTGAGTAACCCTGTCCTAAACTATGTTGAAGCTTTTCATATTTATCTCTGTGGATGGGCGTGTGGTGTATTTCTAATACTCCGGTCCATAAACGTTTCAAGACAAAACATCTTGTGATTTCTGAAGCAGAGGGAGAAGCATCGAATCATGAAAATTGAGTCTTGCTCTTCATATAAAGAAAAAGAAAATCCAACAAAAACTTAACAAGGTTATGCACTTACGCTTCCTATTTCACATGCATACAAGGTTGATGTTGCTAATACAGTGTGGATTGGACGTTCTTATTCTAGTGGGAGTAAAATCTATTCATAGAGGCTTTCTACTTTCTAACATCATCCTTTGTCATTCAATTTGGAAAAGAAAAATGCCTTCACATTTGTTTAAATTATGTAATTATTTAAATTTTTAAAATTATTTAATTCTATTTTACAATAAAAATTAAATTGAATTGCAGATTATTTGCAAGACAATAGTAATATATATATATTTGGGTACAACAATAGTGATATTAATTCAAACAACAAAACTATATCCAACACAGTTGTTCATCTTCACATTTTTTAAAAAACTAATTTTTCAATATTATCTTTAATTAATTTAAAATAAATACATACATATCCTTTTTTTCTATTTTATCATATTTTCAAAAATAAATAACTCACAAATAATAAAATTTAAATATTCTCTATCTATTTTCTTTATCTTTCTTTTCCTTTATTATTTTTACTTTGTTTATCATTCTCATGATTCATGTTTTTTCTCCCAACTTTTTTTAAAAAGAAAATCTCATTTTTTATTCACGTTCTAATTTTAATAATCTATTACTGCTAATAATGGGAATTCCATAATTTAGTATTCGATTTTTTTATTTCAAAAAACCATCTTTACTCACTGAACACAAATAATAATAAGGAGTGTAAAATAATAATAAACAAGGAATACAACAATAATTTTACTGCTAAAGTGCCAACCACGTTCCACTAACTTACCAGCGGTACAAATATATTTGATGATAAGATCTCTAAAACATGAATAAGTCAAATATTTATATATAAATAAGAGTGTATATTTTTTATTATCTCGATGATTATTTACTTTTGGTTCGGTAAATATATATACTTTTGTTGTCAATGGTGACATCATAATTAACTTTATACATTTATCTTAATACATTTATTTCTTTGTAAGAAAAAATATTTTATATGCAATAAACTTAACGATATTTTGATATTTTTTTATAGTTGTGATATATGATTAGATAAACATTAACAATTTATTTAATATAACTGATATTTTTTACTTATCAAATGCATGCATATAATATCACCTTATTAAAAGATTTAACTCTCAAAATAATTTTTAAAATTATATATATATATATATATATATATCTTGAATAATATAACAATGTGTGTTAGTGTAAAAAAACAGTATTATACTATAATATATTAAAATTAAACTAATATGTTAAATTATGATATAATTAAGTAAAATTAAAATATAAAAAATAAGATTAACAACTACATCGCTTCTTGCTAATAATAATAAAAAAAATATATATATCTTTTTTAAGATTGACAACTACATCGCTAAGAGTCAATAATAATAATAATAATAATAAAAGTATAAAAAAAATGTAACAAATTTAAAATCTTTACACGTATAAACAAATATCTAGTATTGCAAAGTGTTTTTTTTTTCTTACTTTCAGTGTTTCAAAGTAATAACAACGAAATTATTACATGATATAATATAAACAGAGGAAAATGGCTTAGGATTGGTGAACAGAGCAGTGGTTAGGGTTTTGGGTTTGTGATGGTTATTGTGGACATCCAGTACTGACACTGAGTAAGGTGACTTCTGAATTCGAGGAAGGCATGGCTCGTAGCTTGTCGCGTTCACCTTCGTACAGAAGAAGATACTCTCCGTCCCCTGTTTCTCATCGCTACACTCGAAGAGACCGAACCACTACCAGGTCTTCCTTTCTCTCTCTGCAATTCTATTCCCATTTTGCATCTTTACACCAATTTCTTTTCTTCTTCCACGTTTGATTCATTCATTAATTGATTCTGATTTCAGGCGCAGAAGCAGAACCCGCTCTCCGAGCCACAAGCGCCGCCGAAGCCGAAGCAGAACCCCATCTCCCACCCCCAGGCGCCGCCGAAGCAGAAGGCACAGAAGCAGAAGCAGGAGCAGTTCCTCTCTCTCTCCTCCCCCTAAATCACGCAGTCCTAGCCTTGTCTCCAACCACCTTAAACTCAAAAAAGACGAAGAAGAAAAGAAAAGGTAATCTTTTTTCTTAACAACTTAATCCTTGGAATTATTACAGTTTAGTCGGTGAATATTAATATTGTAAGAGTTAGTCCTGAATTTACTATAGTGGGATTAAAAAAGTACTTAGAACATGTTTGGTAACACTTATTTTTGGGAAAATAATCGTTTTTTTTAAAACTTTCTCGGAAAACTTTCGATTATAGGCTGTTTTGATCACAAAATAAATTAATTCAAACACATACAGTTCATAAGAGTTTAGTACACATAATTAAATTCAGGAATTAAATAGCAAGTGGAGAGGACTAAGTTACTAATGTACTTTTTTTTTTTTTAATGATGATAATAAGAAAAAGGCAAATGAAGAAGAAAACCTGAAATGATTGGGCATGCATATCAGTAGGGCACGCCTTCAACTGCAGATTAATAGTAAATAGCAACTTTAAGCTTGTTCTTGCTTCGTTTAGATTATTTCCAATGCCTATCCACATCCCCTGATAATGATATCTCAAAGAAAAAAAAAATTGAAATTTTTATGGACATTGAACGTATTTGTTGAGAATGTGAACCTCTTGGTTGTACTACAATTAACATGATGTGAAGATATGGATATGGACCTTTTGACAGTTTGAAGATTAGGTCTGTAGCTAGATGTTTCTGAATCAATTTCCCATCTTTGCTGAAGATAAGTGATTCACTTTGAAAAAATGCAACAGGTTAATTTCATTCTTCTCTACTGGCTTTTCTGAAGGAAGCTACTGCATAGTTCCAACTTGTTAAATATGATGATGAACAATTGGTGCCTCCTTTATCTACTGTTCCACTAGAAACCTCATTTGTTATGGATCAGAAACTTTTTTAGAGAGGTATGCCTTGTAAGCATAATAAACTCATATTTTCCATGTCAATGGATGAACTGCCTAGAAACTTAGTAAACAAATATGAAAGTGAGGCGTTTATTTTATCTGTTTCTGATATTTTCTGGGTATAGAAATTGTTATGACTTGCTTGCGTATCTTTCTTTTTCAACAATGACCATTTATTTATCTTCTCCAATATTTGCATTTGGTGGCAGGCGTCAACATGAGGAAGAATTGAAATTGTTGGAAGAAGAGACTGCAAGAAGACTGGAAGAAGCAATTCGAAAAAATGTTGAGGAGAAGCTTAATTCAGAGGAAGTAAAGTTAGAAATAGAAAGGCGCATAGCAGAGGGCGTGAAGAAATTGTTTGATGATGTTGAAGCTCAACTTGAAAAAGAAAAGGAAGATGCTCTTACTGAAGCTAGAAGGAAAGAAGTAAGTAGAATGCTAACTGGGACTTCTCTTTTTTACTTTTTCCCCGCTTTCTCTGAAAGGAAAAATCAAGGACTTGTCATTGATCATTCTCTAAATAAAATGGTATTATAATATTGGAGAGGGTTTCAAGCATTAAAATTATGTCATATTTTGAGCAATTGATAATTTGTGTGTGGATAAACTATGTAGTAGTTTCAGATGCCTTTGAGCATCTTTTGTGTGGTAAACAAGGTGCCACTCTGCCAGAACCCAGGATCCTAAAATGAGTTAGCCCTGTCAGTGTCAAATATTAATCAGATTATCCAGCCAGAAAACGATATGAATCAGATTATAATAAGGTTCTTGGATATGTAATGCAATTTCCAAGTTTACCCTCTTCTTAAATTGCCATGCCTTTCACTATCATTATTCATTAGCTCTATAAATAATCAGGAAGCTGTGTTGAATGTGTCTCTTCCTGTGAAGCCTAAAAAATGTACTATTTGCGAATCGTAGCTAAAAATGTGATACTGCTTTTAACCTATGGTTTCTAGGAAGGCAGGCTAAAGTCTTGAGGGGTTTCCTATTTTTCTGGTCTCGTCTCTATCATACATGTAATTCACAGCCAAAAAATAATAATAATAAAGAGCATGTTCTCATTTGAGGGTTGTGATGTGTGCATGACATCCTGCAGGAACAAGCTCGAAAAGAGAGAGAAGAGCTGGATAAGATGCTTGAAGAGAATAGGAGGAGGGTGGAAGAGTCTCAGAGAAGAGAAGCCCTAGAGCTGCAACGAAAGGAGGAGGAACGGCAAAGGGAATTAGAGATGTTTCGAAGACAGAAAGAAGAGGCTGCTCGGAGAAAGAAGCTGGAGGAGGAAGAAGAACATGCTAATCGAATGAATTCTTTAGGCAAGAACAAATCTAGGCCTAAGTCTTACGGTTTGTAATTACTACTATGTGGTGTCATTATGTACCCCTACTTATTTGTACCCTTGTTAGAAACCATGATCTTGAACGAAAATCTTGATACTTACATAATTGAGCTTGCAACCTACTTTATTAATTATTACAAGATCAAATAAATTGAAAATATTATTTTCTATTCAAGGTACAACTGTGTTGAAGTTTATTTGCATTACATGACAGAACGACTGGCCCTGTGCTACTGGTTATGAATTTTTCAGTCTGGAGGCAGTTATAAATGATCAATAAAATATATCATAGGTGTTGTCTATAGAGGGCTTAAACTTGTATTCTCGCTTCATTTTGTTCGTCACCATTGAAACCCAACATATGTTTAAATCTCCAATAGGTGCTTGTAGTGTGCGGGACTGGTGTAGAGAATAGAGATGGTCTTCTCCTTGTCTTGTCTCCCATCTCGAGAGTCATTCTATATAGGTCCTACTACTGCGCTCTCTGGACAAATATTGACAAAAGCAGTTTTTCAACAATTTAAATCTACTTTTAATTATAATTACTGTGCCTGTTGTAACTAATTGTTTGTCTTAACAAAGAATGACGTATTATAATTTGATCAAGTGAATTTGTGATGTTCTAAGAGGATAATATCTAGTTTAGGTGGAGAATTTGTAACTGTAGAAAACAACCCACACCAGATTTTATGCTGCTGTCACAGTTGGAATCAGTATACCTACCAAAACTACTAGGAAAAAACAGAGGAAAACCGAAAAGCCAAATAGACTATCTCATAAGGAAAAGCGATAAATATTATTTAAATAACATAAAAACAAATCTTAATGGTGCTCTTGAGAAGCCTTCTGGCTCTGTTAAACTTCTTTGGAGTACAATTATCTTAAGTACATGCCATGCTTTGTTTGTTGTTGTATTTGAATTATCAATCAACCATCCTGAAGGCTCTAAATAAAGTAAGTCATGTTAACTGTTATAACAAAAGTAGGATAGTATCTCAATTTGTTTACAATCATGGATGTTTCTGTTAATAAAAGCCCAAGTAACTTTTTGAACTGAGTATTTGAATATGTGCAAAAACGTGTTAACTGTCAAGTGGCCTTGAATAGGCTCAGAATCTTCAGATATTAACTCTTACAAAGGACCTAGGGTTCACGGTTAACCAGAAAAATGCCAATATTATTTATTATTTATAGACTAAATTTTATAATATATAAATATTTATAATTTTTAAAAAATATTTATAATTTTAAATTTCTGTATTGAATTTAAATTTCTTCTTATATATAACAGAAAACCTTGTTAAATAAGAAAAATATCTATGCCAATCACTATGTACAAGAATCTCTCCTACACAATTACACAGCCGCACGCGTAAAGGAAATGTTGAAAGATGAGTGGTTTAAAAGCATGTCACTTCTAGACTAGGAGAAATGAGAAGCAAATGCATTATTACTATGATGATTCTTAAAAGCAAGGTGTAGAACATTAAAAACATTTCATGTTTGTTTTCTTCGTATCTCATTGACTCATTCTTTCAAAGACTCAAATTTTCAAATCATGAAAGTCTAATTTACATACTCATAGGGAAAGGAGAAAAAACCCCATTAGTAGAGAAGCCTACTAATTGGCCCCGACCCATGTAGGCTATTTATGAGTTGCCCGATAGTGCGGTGACAAGTGAGTGAGACAGAGAGTTGCACCGTCATCGTCTTAAAAGTTTGGAAGCACAAACTGAAGCATGTTGTAGAGAGCCTTGTTGTGTTATGTTGCAGACTTGCAGTTGCAGGATCCTGGTTGAATAGTGATTAAGGTGTGACGGATAAGGGATGTCACGCAACACCAATAATCATATTCATATCATGCTAGAATTGAGTAAGAGGTAACTTTACTCCAAGGGAACAGGTCAAACATGCCTCTGGACCCGCCTGGAACCTTTTTCACATTTTTATTGTTTTGGGTTAATGTAGGTGATCTTCCCAAAGCTATCACTGGATTATGTCATTTCAAATCAAATGGGCACCTGCTAACTAGAATGGCCAAAAATGTCTAATGCGGTTGGTGTTTTTAATTACCCTAAGAAAGTAATCTTAAGAGAAGAAAAATTGTATTGATACATCAGTATAAACTGCGTAGAGTTTTGAATTTATGTAGAAAAACATTCATGTAATCGTGTACAAATTTAAATATAAATTCAATTGTGCAGAATGTATTATGACTTTTTGTGCAGTCTTTATGACATGACTCACTTGTGATAACTGATACTTTAATTCTCTACGAAAATTTATGTAACTAACATTATCTTTTTCAATAGATAAAGTATTAATTCTTTCTTCACAGCAAGCATATCAACTCCAAGCATCTCATGGATTATGTTGATGTTGCATATTGTGATATTATATGTGTTGTTGTGTTTGAATCAATTACATAGATGAACACCTGAAAATACTTAAAATCACATATAAACAACGGGAATTCCTTCAGTACCATTTTTTTTAATAGTACTGATACCTTATTAACTTGACATAATATTATTAGTTGATTTTATAAGATACTTTATTGATAATAACCTATAGTTTATATAAGTCGGTTCATACATATGTGTGGAATTATGTAATTTGTTCTTATTTTTTCTCTTAAGCTAAGTAACACAATAAATTATGGTTCCAAAAATAAGAAATGTAAAATAGAAAGTTAGAATTTAAAATGTTAAAATTTGTAATATTAAAAATTTCAAATCAAGTTTAAAATTAAATAAAATTAAAATAAAAGTCAATCAAGATAAAAATTTACTTAATAAATAAATACAAGTGACAAATTTTGATTGAATGGGTACCAATACCCTTAAAAAAATAAGGGTACCGAAAAAGTTCTATAAATATAATAACCCTATTGATTTAGGTTGTATTGTAGATCTGGTTAAAAATTTTCTTTTTCTCAAAGTTTAAATTGATTCATTGTATTAGATTTTTAAAGAAATATCTAAAAAATTTAAATAAAAATTTAAATTATTCTCTAAATAAGCATGTTCTAAATTTTCCAATATGTAAGTATAAGATAGTTTTAATTCAAATGTTTCAAATTAAAAAGTTTTATTAGAAGTAGACAGGGAAATTTTAAATGAAATATGTCAATTCTATTATGCACCTTATTATATTAAAGTGTATGATGCATTGATTAATTTTACTTGTAATGGCAATTTTTTTTTAACACACTCCACCACCCCAAGCTAACCCACATCATCACCACCACCCTTAGCCAACTCCCGTCACCTCCACCACCACGCTTAATATTTGCCATGCTCAATATCCACTGTCTTCCACCATCAACAACCCCTTGCCTTCCTCACTAAATATGTCGTCCAACCGTCATTCCACCCTAGATCTACCATGCGTCACCCTCTTCCCCATGCCAGCAAGTCATCTTTTTTCTCCCCGTGTATGCCCTTACCTCTGCCACCTAACCTCCATGCCTGCACTACCCAATCCACATCGACGGCCAGCCAACGTCACCACTCTAGAACCGCTATCAAAACCGTTCGCCACCGAACCCCATCATCTCACATGTCCTCTGTAACTTAAGCCCGGCGTCCTCCAACATCCCAAGCCCCTGTTTTTCACCCAGCTGTGAACCACCCATCACAGACCAACTCTGCCACCAAACCGCGTCGCCTTCCTTTGTCCAAACGCATCAACCAAAATCTGCAAGCGCCACCACTAGCAAAGTAGTTCCAAATCTTGTGTTTGAGGCTGAAGATGGATGGATGGGCATGGTGTTGGGTCCCCTCTAGCACTACCCACATCCCCTCCGTCATGGTGGAAACTGGCTAACTGGTTAAGAAGGTGGCCATGAATTAATTGTTGCCATTGATGGTATAACAAGTGTAAATCAATGGTTGAGATGAAAGGTGCATCATGTCCCTAACTTGTAGGTTGCATGATAGAATTACCATATTGTATTGTCTGAATTCTTATCACTACTACTCTCTCTCTTATCGGATGGATTTTCTTTGTCCTTAAATAAACAAGTGAGAAGATTTGCGACGAGACTTAAAACTATTAAACATCAACAATATAGTGTAGATAAATCTATAACAAGATTACCAATGGGATGAAATGAAACTAAATCAATGTATTACTAATCGTTTCATCCTCTACCCGAGGGGTGGTCACCGGAGACGGGGTGGAATACCTGCAAAGGCACTCCGACCAATCAGCATTGGAGTCAAGACAGTGATAAAGACATAGGTAGATAAAAATGAACATGTATGACCTAAGCTGTTAGACCAGTTTATATAGATATCTAAAAGACTGATTCTCCGAATACCTTCTATTCAGACCATTTATGATTTTGAACATTATGTCTGATTATTATGGCACGAGACCATTATGTTTGTTGGTGGGTCATATTAAGCGCATGTTTGTCGAGCCGTTACCCATGTGGGTATATGTTGGGAATTGCAGTTACATCACGCAGCGAAAAAACAGGGATTCCCACCGAGGATCCATGCAAAAAATCATAATTCGAGTTTTTAAATTATTTACCTCTTGAAGCGTGACCAAAAGGAAGGACGCGAATTACTAACACCGTAATAGAAACAATGTCTCTGCGGTATCCACACGAACAAACTCACGAACGTCCAACGTCCGCAAAGAGGAGCCTTACGTCTCTCACACAGTGCTAGCTGCGAAGAAAAGAGAAGAAACCTATCGCTCACTCACTCACTTTTTCTGTAGGTGCAGCTAGGGTTCTGAATTGTATATCTTAGCAGTCCCTTAGCAGTACTATTTATAATAGTGACTGCCTTAAGTGAGTGTGAGCAAGAAGAAAAAGTAAGTCAGTGCAACCCTAAACCCATCTGTTATGAGTCGACCCATATTTGAATCCGAGTCCAACTTGGATCTATTGCTCCAATTTTAGTCTGCTCTATGTGTATGACCCTGCAGGTTCTTATTACGTTGCGGTAATATTAAAATCTTATTTTAATATTACAAGCAATGAGCGGTATCTAGCAACATATCGCTGCTACCCAAGTAATAAGAATGTCAGTGATTTGACGTAACCTTTCCGTGACCAATGTTTCCATGTCGTTTAGTCCCTTTGTCAAGATATTTAGATTGAACACAAAGCATGGAATGCGTCACCCTTGTATAGTCCAATCTTTCGTTTCCTGATACTCGAGTAGATTTTGTAATATCAAATGAAATCAATATCTCATATTGACTCATTTGAGCATGACCATGCATTTCGCAGTCTCAGTCAATCAGGGGGCCCGAATATATCGCTCCTGTTATGTGGAAGTGACAAATCCCATCTAGGTCACTCACATCCCTCTGCATGATTCGCGGTATGTCCAATAACTAACTTTATAATCACTTTGTTACAGATGATGTTTGATGGCATTAAAACACACAACTCCTCATGTAGGAATCGTAGTGATTTCAGGTCAAAGGACCACAAACACCATTGTCACTATGAGAATCGCTTATGACACTCACATAACGATTCATGTAAGCGTTCTCATGGTGGGTCACCCAAGACATCATTACTCTAATATGTACCCATATGAAGACTTGATATCTCATATCCATGACCCGTGAGATGTGGTCATCAGTTTATGCACATACTAGTCTCAATGTATTATTGTTGTCCTAATTAACAATAATACTTAACTAGGGACATTTAAGAATAGTGTTGTAACCAAAAGGATCTCACGATCAAGTTATCCACTTGATATTCTATGGCATCAAACTTACTATTCTAAGGACTTTATTATGTTTATAAAAAAGAACACAATAAATGAAATGCCTCATATATAAAATAGCATAATATAATGTATGTAAATACAGAAAATGTATTAGCCTCTAGGGCATACACCAATAGTATAGGCCAGTTGGACCTTGCAGATAGGATATCAGTCCTGACTGTCATAGGCCTGGCGTTCTGAAATGGACCTAACTTATAGTCGGATGCTAGTTAGGCCAGGACGGAAGACGGTCCACAGATGTTCCGTCCTCTACCCGAGGGGTGGTCGCCGAAGAGCCCCAAGTGAATCGTCCAGCAGTTCATCGGTTTGAGACGGAGTGGAATACCCTCAAAAGCACTCCTACTAATCAGTCTTTGAGTCAAGACAGTAATGAAAACATAGGTAGAGAAAAGTGAACATACTTGGCTTAAGCTATCAAATCGGTTTATATAGAAATTTGGAGGATTGACTCTCAGGATACCTTCCGTTGAGGTCATTTAGGATTATGAATGTCATGCCTGATCATTATGGCGTGAAGACGTTATGTCTAGTTATTATGGCATGAGACCGTTATGTTTGTTGGTGATTAAGCACGTATTTGTTGAGTCGTTACTTATTCGGGTATAGGCCAATCAGATCTTGCAGACAGGACATCAGTCTGAACTGTCATAGACCTGACGTTCTGAAATAGACCTAACTTATAGTCGGATGCTAATTGAGTCAAGACGGTCCACTAACTATCTATAATCTGAAATGTGGAATTTCTTATTGTCGTCCAAATCCAATCAATTTACACGAGGAAGAACTACAGAAATATGATGCTGGGAGTTTAGAATTTCAATAGTACAAAGGAGAGAAAACCGAAATTACAAAGGAGAATCACCAACAGAAAAAAAGTTTAACCAAAGTGTAATGATATTTAAACTTAAGGACTAATTAACACATGACATGATTATTATTCTGTTAAAAACTTGAATGAAATAACTAAAATACATAATTATTTAATTATTATTTTCAAATATAAATTAATATAGCTCCGTCGTTTGTAATAATTTCCCAAAATACATAATCGCATCAAATAAGTATTAGGGGCTTTTTGGGTAGTTTAATTGTTACATTATCGTTAACAATGGTTATGATATTGCTCATTAATTCTGCTGGGCACAAACAAGTCATGCTTTCATGCAAATTATGGCGGATCAGTAGGTCCAATGATCATTTGGTTTCTAGTTTCCACCACATTATTTTTTGAATGCCTCAACTTCATGTCGTTTAATATACCCGGTAGAATAGAATACGTGATTATTGAAAATCTTAGAAAACATTATTAATTAGTTACATACTTGTATATTTGCATATGTAATTATGTACCTTATATAAAATCTCATGTATTATGATATGAAGCATAGAAAGTTTTGACTAATGCGATATAAAGTTGTAAATATGAAGGAATTAATAAATTGGCATACTATCTTTGTCTCTAAAGGCCTTCTCGCCTAACTAAAAAAGGATCAACAACCTACTTTTTTTTGCTCCATGGATGCGTGGAATTGAAACAAAGCTCAGTTTCCACTCTTTTGAGCAATTAGTAAACCAGTTAGTTCATCCAACCTATCCAATCCAATCTCTTCATAACCCTTGGATAAAAATCCAATTGTGGACGAAACCAAGGAAAGAAAAAAAAAATGAGGAGAGGGGATGGTTAGAAGGAGAACAAAAGGCATAGGTATACAATAAAAAATAAAATATTGATACAAGCTTACTTTATATACTACCCCACCTTTCTACGGGGTTGATGATTTATCTGAAGTGTGTGGTTCACCCAATTCGTAATCAACATCGATAATAATCACTGTCCATGATTGCTCCTAGATTAGTCAGACATATCGATGCTTATTGAAATATTCGCTCAACAATAAAAGAGAAATAGTACAAAATACAAATAGAATATCATTCCCAAAGCCAAATCACCCTCTCCCTCCCAAGTCCTAACTCCAAGAAAAAGCAAAACTTGGCGCTAGTCTAATATAAAAAACCGTACGTGTTAGAGACTCTTAGCTTTGGTCACAACAAAGTTGCCTTAGATAATGTCCACTACGTTTGGAAATAAAATCTTTACCAAACACAACGCAAGACCCGGTACTTGCTGCGACACTACGCTGATATCTCAACCTCCATTCACCATCAAACTCATAACCTCTCTTTATTAACACTGAAACAAACTTCTGTTCCTCTTTTATTTTTTTGACAAGCCAAAACTCACCTCTTCATCCCCTCTTGGTCTTCTTCAAAAGAGAATTCCCTTTATCTTCTCCTCCACATTAGAAGGGGACGTTACAAGTTCACCTGTTTCTCATGTGATTAAGACCATTTCTCTAGCAACAACCTTATATATGTAAATATATTCCCACAATTCCCATCACTCTTGTCCTTCACTCAATCCACTTCATATTAATTTCCTTCACCATCTCCATTAAGTCCTATTGTATACCCTCATGGTCATGGCTATATTGCAATGTTCTTCATCATGCGTCATATTAGTGGCACTTCTAATAGCGGTTTTTTTTGTTGATCCAACATCCTCAACATCCAGACTAGCTCTCGAGCATCATCATGCAGCTTCTCATCGAGCAGGGTTCCGAGTCAAGCTTCACCATGTTGATTCTGGCAAAAACTTAACCAAACTTGAGCGTGTGCAACATGGGATCAAGCGTGGAAAGAACAGGCTGCAGAGGCTAAATGCAATGGTGTTAGCAGCTTCAACACCAGATTCCCAATTGGAAGCACCTACCCATGCAGGGAATGGTGAGTACTTGATGGAGTTATCTATTGGTACACCACCAGAGGCCTACCCTGCAGTTTTGGACACAGGCAGTGACCTCATATGGACACAGTGCAAGCCTTGTTCCCAGTGTTACAAACAACCCACACCCATTTTTGATCCAAAGAAGTCCTCTACTTTTTCTAAGCTATCATGTAGCAGTAACTTGTGCAGTGCTCTACCTTCCTCAACTTGCAGTGATGGTTGCCAATATGTGTACTCATATGGTGACTATTCAATGACACAAGGCATTTTGGCCAGCGAGACCTTCACTTTTGGGGACTCTGGCAACCAAGTTAAGGTTCATAACATTGGTTTTGGTTGTGGAGAAGACAATGAAGGAGATGGTTTTGAACAAGCATCAGGATTGGTTGGTCTCGGGCGAGGTCCTTTGTCCTTGGTTTCTCAGCTTAAGGAACCAAAATTCTCTTATTGTTTGACCAACATAGATGACTCAAAAACCAGTGTTCTGTTGTTGGGGTCTTTGGCAAGTGTGAAGGGCACAAAAAAAGCAGTTACTACCCCTCTTCTCACAAACCCATCACAGCCATCTTTTTACTACCTTTCTCTTGAAGGTATCTCTGTGGGTGACACTAGATTGTCCATTGAGAAATCCACTTTTGAGGTAGGGGATGATGGGAGTGGGGGTGTGATCATAGACTCTGGCACAACCATTACCTACATAGAAGAGAATGCTTTTGGCGCACTCAAAAAGGAGTTCATATCTCAAACACAGCTTCCAGTGGACAACTCAGGCTCAACTGGGCTAGATGTGTGCTTTACTTTGCCATCAGGAACAACACAAGTGGAAATTCCCAAGTTGGTCTTCCATTTCAAAGGTGGGGATTTGGAGTTGCCTGCTGAGAACTACATCATTGGTGATTCAAATTTAGGTGTGGCTTGTTTAGCCATGGGATCTTCCAGTGGGTTGTCCATCTTTGGCAATGTTCAACAGCAGAACATTTTGGTGAACCATGACCTTGAGAAGGAGACCATTTCTTTCGTACCTACACAGTGTGATCAATTGTGAGCATGTGTGCCATGGACTGATGAATATATGTTTTAATTGCTTTGTATGTTTTCTGTTGCCTCACTAATATTGTTATGATTGAACTTCTTAGTTGTTTTAATAATATGAGCATTTTCATTCTACATCCAATTCAATTGGGACAACAGAATAGTTGATAGATTTCTTTGAATTGATCAGTTGATATAGTGTTGCTATAAATTTTACCATCGTGTAAGAAAGAAAGAATGGTTGCTCAACATCCCACCCACCTTAAAATTAAAAATGCTTTTTCTAGTAAGATAAGGCTGAAAGAACTACTTTACCTAATTGAATTTTGTATCTCTATATCACTTAACCATTGCGGACAATAATAAACTATTATTGGGTTGAAAGCATGCTGCTCAAAAAGCAGCCTACAAACAGTACAACTAATTACAAACTTTCGAACCGAAATCCAGCTGTCACAGCTTTCTCTCGAATGGCCTACTATATCTTCAAAATCCAAGAATCTTGCAACTTCCATCTTAAATTGCAAGAGATCCTCAATTTAAGGTTCTTAAGTTATTATAATATTTTCATTTAAACAAGTCTTTTGCATGTATAACTCTGCACAAATGTACATGCAACTCTACTTGACCTTGCAAGAAACAGTTTCATTGAGGCTATACCCGATCTCAGATAGAACAATTATCAAAGTTGTGCAAATTAGTAGCCAGAAGAATTACGTAGGTAGCATTACGGCAATACCATTTGCAATTCCTCCTGTCCCAGATAGGAGACAATAATATTTGTATATAACAAACTCTACATTATTTTAACATCACTTTCTTTTTAGATAATAATAAAAAAATATATATACTCCAATACATTCTCTCTTTACCTTTATTTTCACAAACAAATATGATATAAACTTGACGTAAAAATTTTCATGTGTAAATAACATTACTTATAAGAGAATTCTTTAAAATTGAAGCAAATCAAACTTGTCCAATTACTTTTCTGGCCATGTCTTCCATGCTCCTTACAAGTTAGGGAGCATAGATGTACCTTAAATAAAAGCCGTTGATTTTAAATAAAAATATATCAATGACAACAAATAATTACCTGATACGAGTAGGTAAAAGCATAAAAACTTGTAAACTATAAATTAGGCAAACAATTTTTATTTTTTATTTCTCTCCCGCAACCTGTTATTCTCTCTCTTCGTCCCGTCATTTCTTGATTCATGATTATTCACTTCCCACCTAGACATTTTTTTTCCCCTGTAATTCTTCATTCCACAATAAACAAGCCAAACCCCAACCCAATTTCCCCTTAAACCCATACCCAACAGTTTCAAGCCAGTCAAGTTTGCAAGAGAAATCCAAATTTTTACTTTCTGCTTTGTGTGCTTTCTATCACCAACATGCTGGCAGCCATTGTTGCAGAAGATTTGGCAAAATATCTAAACCTTTTTCTTATAAAAAAATCAGTCATTTTCCGGCCGAAATCCATCGTCTCACCAGTGGCCAAACTTGTTTGCGTGTCTGTCATTGTCTGCATATTGAACTATTATTCAATGCTTGGAGGCTGCGGAACAAAAATAGTGTCATCCGAAGAAGCAGCCGTCTATATCTAAGCTTGAGAGTTGAGACTCAAGAAGCAGCCAAAGAAGAGACTGGTTGGAACTTGGAAGTTTCTCGATTGGAGGGGGTATGATGGAAATTTTTCGAAGAGACTAAAATGAAAAATATAATAATTTTGGAGTTAATATTTAATTAAGATAAAACTGTCAAAAAAAAAAAGAAAAGCAAAACTACTTTTGATAGGGGGTGACTTACATGATTTATGATGCACCAACATAAGAAGCAGGGCGGATGCAGGATTTTAACCTTTGGCAAGCGAGACTAAAAATTATATATATGTTTTTAAATATTTAAATTAAAAAAATTAGTTATCATATAATATAAACATAAAAATAAATTCAATTCAATTCATAATCAATATATTTTTAATTAGAACATTTATGATAAATACAATTAAATATAAGATAATCTTAAATATATATATTTAATTTTTAAATTGTGTTTAAAATTATTTTATAAAATAAAAGTCATTTATTATTATATTTGTGGTGAATTTTTTAATAATTTCTTTTTAATATAAATAATTATGTAATATGTGAAAAATTATCATTATATTATTTTGTAACTTTATTTTAATAATTTTCATAATTAGAAAAACACACTTAATAATTATTATTGATACAAAAAGAATTAAAATAAATTAAAATAATCTATCATTTAAAAGATAAATATTTATTTTTTTATTATTAGAGATTAACAAAAAAAATATCATGTATATATTAAAAAAAACTCAATTATTCAAAGTTAGGACACCATGACTTATACACGTCCCTCCCTGTCTCCGCCCCTGAATAAGAAGGTGCATGCCTCTAGTCCAAATATCTTTTTAAGTATTTGCTACTAAATAGTATGGGCTGAAACATTACTTAATGAAGAAAAGTCATTTCAATTGCCATAAATACCTGGTAACGTTTTAAATGCTCCTAAAAGGAGCATGAGCATTGATGCTTCACATTTGTTTACTGTTGATTTTGTGAAAAAATGAATCAATAGTTCTTGTATTAGACTTCTAATCTGATTAATAGGTAATTCTTTTATTTTTTTCCTTCTTTAAAGCCACTTCTCACGGTTGTAATGGTGGACGAGGTAAGTACATCGACAAGCCACCGTATTGTGTACCACCGGAGTTATCGTCCTCTGCCGTCCAAGCCACCGCGCAGCAAAACTACCTTCGCCCCTTTCGTTGCAGCACCTTCGCCACCATCGACCAGCCAAACGCATCACCCAGAAGCACCGTTCCACACCACCACAACTCACAGTTGCAGCACCCCGAAACAGAACCTGTGCCACCAGCCATCACCACCATCAACCCAGCAACCCAGAACCACCTCAACTCCCATAACATGGTTGATATTTGAATCAAAATTTGTAAACTATTGATCTTTGCATCTGAATGCAAATCTTTGAATCAGATATGGAATGTTTTCTGTGTTGAAAAATGCAAATCTTTCTATTAGATTTAGAATGTTCTTTGTATTTGTTTTGTTCAAGTTCATTTGAACAGAAATGGGGTGGGCATGGAGGTCTAATGGTTGGCGTTGCAGTTTCAGATGCTATGGGTGATGGTTGACAATCATGGGGTTGTCGGTGGTTGATGGCGTTGGAGCCATAGTTGGAGCTGAAGTCGTCGTCTTTCGTCGATCCCTGGTGACGTCCTACCAGCATGGCGAAGAAGGAGGAGAACAGTGAAGAAGTTGAAGAGAAAAAAAAAAGTCAATTTTTTTTACTAGTTATAACAAGTCATTTGAGTTAAAGCATCCATGCTCAATACTTTGCCTCCTAAAGTGAGTTTGCAAATTGCTTATAGGTGGCCTTCAACGGTTGAAAAGCTTAGGCTATGTTTGGATTGGTGGTATTGAGTGGGATGGGATGGGATGGGATGGGATGGAGATAGGTTTCATTGTTTGGTTGTGTTAAAAAATAATGGAATGGGATGGGAGTGGGTGGGATGGATCCCATCCCATCCCACCACAAACCATTAATTTTCTTCCCCCCCAATTTGGGGGGTATGGGATGGAATCATATTTTTAATTGTAATTATAATTAGCTACATTAACCTTATACTCTAAAATTAGTGTGTTTGAAATAAGGGCAATATAGGAAAAATGAAGTTATAATTCTTACAATTCACTTCCCAAACAATGGAATTGGTATCTTTAATTCCATCCTAAAATATCTAAACAATGGAATGGTACTTTTATTCCATTCCATTCTATTTCATCTCATTCCATCCCATCTCATCCCATTCCATTCCATCAATTACTAAATATCCAAACATACCCTAAGATCAGAAATAAAATTTTTGAAAAGCGAAATATTCTTTTAAATTGATCCTGTATATAAGGTTCTTTTTTTCATTTCATAATAAAAAGAAAATGTAACTTCCTAAACAATCTCATGTAACTTGTCCCAAATTAGATGCATTTATAAATATCGATAGAATCTTTTATGCTTCAAGACTACTAGGCTAAATCCAGTAGAAACGTAACATGTGACTGGTATAACTTTACAGGCCAATGGATTAATTTAAAATATTATTTAATAAATTTAAGATTAAATATGAGCCATTGAAAATATTATTCTCAGACTATATTAGAATTACTCTCTGTATATAACAACCATTTCACATGTAAAGCTAACCAATCTTCCTCATTAAGCCACTATAGCGTGAATGATAGTCATTTGTAATTTAAGAAAAGAGTATAAATTCAACTTACTATAAAAATTTATCTTTTTTTTTTCACATAATAACCCCATATTCTTTGATGATAGACTAATCCTTCTAAATACAAAATTATACGATTTGACCGGTTCACACCCTTTATCTTTTTATATTATCGGTAAATAAAAACGTACGGCGTCTTTACAGTAGGTAATTCAATGTTAGCATTGTTTATATTGTCAGTGAATCAAAATCACACTCATATAAACAATAAATGCTCACAAATTTAAAAAGTTTCTTAGTGTCAATATCATGTACATTTGTGTCATGCTAAACATTTAAAGGGTAGGCATTCTTATTCATCAACAATTATTTTTACATACTATTTTTATTATACTATTCTTATATCAATTCTTTTTTAAATAATAAAACAAGAAAAAAAACACATTTAAATACACTATATTTCTATCTTTCTTTTCCTAAAATGGGTAGTGTAAAGAAAAGTATAAAAAAATTGGAATAAATTTTCCTTA
This sequence comes from Ormosia semicastrata, assembly GCA_029884595.1. Lineage (NCBI taxonomy): Eukaryota > Viridiplantae > Streptophyta > Magnoliopsida > Fabales > Fabaceae > Ormosia > Ormosia semicastrata. The sequence continues at coordinate 33,587,873 of JAQQTO010000046.1, read as the reverse complement.
TTCTTATCTAAAGCCTGGACTTGTTATTTGGGGTTTTGGTGAAAGTACTCGAACCCAGGGTTTCGAACTGTGTCGTCTTTGCAATACCCTGATTGTTGCCATGATTATTGATCGACCTCCTGACCTAGAAATTTTAGGTAGTGGAGACAAAATCAACACATAAATATAAAAGAGATTTTCAAATGAAAAAACAAATGAAGAAAGTTTGATTTACAATTGTTCATTTTATACTGAGTGATATTTTTATTTTTAATATTATTAAATATTTCACACTTTATTTATGTATAAATAATCTTGACAGCTAATCACGTGGGTGAAATTTGAGAAAAAAATGTTGATAAATTTTAATTTCTCTCATTATAAATTTATTTATTTACCTATTATGTGTGAGCAAAGTAAGAAATATAAAGGAGTTAAGAATGACAAATGACTATCATATATTACTAATATATTACTCATAATAAAAGAAATTGTTGGTTTTAGTGTCTACTTTTACTCTTCTAAAAATGGTCATTGGGTTTTATATTTTTTTCAAAGTTTTATACAAGGGCAAAAGTGTAAACATGTAACTCTAACCTCACACATTAAAGGTAGTTGCAAATCATTTGATAACTCCCAAAAATTAAATAACTTACATTAACTTTCTCATTTAAGTAATATTAAAAAATAATAATGCAATATATATCACCAAATAGATAATATAATCAAATGACTGAAATAAAAAGGATTTTTTAAACGAGTGTCTTAAGGACACTTATTAAAGAATCTAAAATAAGAAGTTTTGCATAAAAGGTAATTTTTTTAATTCACAATACATTGAATACTTGACTTTTCATGAAAAACTTCTTATTTTGGATCCTTAACAATTGTCGGGCACTCTTTAGCAAAATCCAAATCAATCAGCATGTTAGTAGGTATTAAAAAAAATTCCAAAGGCGAATGAGGTATGTGTCCCTACTATTCTACAAGTAATTATGTCCCTGTCGACCTCGGGACCGAAACCGAAACGTTATCGGTAGCAGCAACAACAATGTTGGTGTTGACAGAATCCCTGATCTCAGGATCGTTGAGCCAAAATGAAGAAGGGTCACTCTCACCTTGATTGGTGGTGGTGCTAGCAATGAAGGGCCACAAAAAACCACCCAAATCGTGGTTATTATTAAAATTGAACAATATCCTCACCTTGTTCATGAGATCGGCGTTCTGGAAGACAAGCTCCGTGGACCCTAGCTCCATCACCTCGTTCATTGCCAGTATGCAAACTATAGTCTAGAGCTTGAACACCTGCGCCTGCCTTGCCCTCTGACATGCCGACTTGGCCAGCTGATCCGAACCGACTACCCAAATTAGTATCAAGTTGAAAAAGGCCTGACCGGGCAACCCAAAGTCGTTGATGAAGAACTGAGTCATGGAGACGAGGAGAACTTGTAACGACCCGGGACTGCCTGCAGGATTGATGAAAGTCTCCACAAACCAACACGGGTCTTTTCAGCGTGCTTTGTCCTCACTCACACGCATCATAGGAAACTTCCCAGGAGATCACCCATCCCACAATTGCTCCAGGTCAAGCATGCTTAACCGTGGAGTTCTTATGTTCTAGGCTCCTGAAAAGAAGTTGTAACTTGTTGATATAGCTACATCAAATCAATTCCTTTAAGTCATCCTCAACTATGCAGTCCCATACTTGCACAGTCTCTGAATCCTTCTCATTCCGGTGCGTATTCAGTTCATTCATGCAGACCCTCCGCCTAGAAGCCTGCCAGGAGCCGCTCCTTGTCCGTGCTTCATTGCATCGGTGATCACTCCCCGCCCTCGTCGGTCCCGGGACGCCATACGATTATCAAGTCCTCCTTAGTGCGCCACACTTGGTGTTGCTTAGTTACCAAATTACCCCTTCATTAAAATATCATGCTTGTAATATAAATACGAGTTATAAAATTTCTTGATGATAATAATATAAACTTAGCAGAAAATAAAAACATAACAAGATTGTCACAAATAATTTACATCATATATACATACAAGCCTTTTAGTATTGTCATACTTAAATATTTTACAAACTAGACTTCCAAAATATTTAAACTTAAACTTAAACTAACATATTGCCCAAGTTCTACTAGACAGCAGAACCCTTAGACGGGTCCTCCTCAGATTCCTCAGCATATAGGAATCCATCATGATATGAAGTCCTACGGACATGTGTCCGAGCAGACGACACAATACTAGCCTCACTAGGGGTACGGTAGTAAGTCCCCCAGTACTGCCTAATAGATATTAAAAACTCTAGATGTACATATATGTTAACACTAAAGTACGGATGTCCTAGATGTAATCTACTCAATCTAATATTTAAGTCCCCCATATAATAAATACTCTCTCTATCTAAATCGACATGCCACGCCTCCTATCCTTCAAGAAACGTAAACCTCATGTAGCCAAGGAAACTAGGCATCTCCATCGTCTCAAAACTCAGCGTCCACAACGAGAATCTGCTCTTCCTCAGTTTCTCGCTCCACTTCTTGCTCGACGTCTTTACAAATATAAATATAATACAGAATAGACATACAAAGAGGTGAGATCACCTACGCCATTACCAGTATAGTAGCAATGAAGATAAACACATGCAATATCTCATACAACTTTCATACCATAATTACAATTATGCCACTAACATCATTATCATCACAAAACATGTAATATACAATAATTACAATCATTCCACTAACAACAACCAAATAATCAATAGTTCAATTATCATAAATCATAATTACGATAATACCCTTGATCACTATATGTATGCACACAGACTCAATTTCCTACTCCATGGAGCTAAAACTCAGGTCGGAGAGAGTGATCGAAAAGATTTGTCGGTACCAACATGTCTTGGACCACGTGCTCATTCTTGCACATATAGCATATACATGACAGTCTTTATCAGATCTTAATTAAGAATAGTGTCTCAGTTAGGATCATTGGTGAGTTGCGTCGATCTAACCTACGGTACAGAAGAGCTACCAACTGCTCATTGTAGGCAACCCGTACCCCAATGCCCCCAAGGTCAACGAGTGACTTACACTACGCATATCGCACCCACTCAAGGGGTATAGTCTCTCCTAGGCAACTAGCCTAATACAATCTATTGGACCTTTCTAATGCACACCATTCACAATTTAAACTCAATATCTCATATTCTCAGTTCAATTTCATTATTTCATAATTGGGGTCCTCAAATTGGCCTAACAGTACCATTACTGTAATTTCATCGCGAAACTTTATTCTCGCATTTTCTCAATCGTGTAAAATATTTATAACGTATTTTAAATTAAAATACAATTTCTTTCATTTAATACTAAAAATTGACCTAACTTTTGGTATTTACATAATAGTCCCTCTAAAATATAATATTTATATTTTAGTCCTTTTTCAACTAATAATCTCATAATAGTCCCTCATAAAATTCATATTTATGAAATAGTCTATCTTTTATAAAATATTTGTAATATGGCCCCTCTAAAAATAATAATTACAATATGGCCCCTCTAAAAATGAAAATTATAATATTGCCCCTTAAAAATGAAATTTTGCAATATGACCCCTCTTTAAAATATTAATTATAATTTGTCCCTCTTTAATACAAATTTGTAGTATAACCCCTCTAAAAATTGATATTTGTGATGTTTTCCCAAAAATGTTATTTCTTTCACTTACTTCACATATTACAGCTCAAATTTTATGGACGCGCTTCAAAACCTGTAGGGTGAGATATAAGTCAGTAAAATTCAAGTATTGACACTCATTTCATTTTAAACCTATTTATTTAATTATATCACATTATTCTCTCAAAACCATTTTGCTTGCTACATTCAAACTTGTTCAAATTCATTTTCTTTTCATTTAAATCCTTCATTTTAATTTGAATCCCTCATTTTCAGGACTTTGGTCCTCTAATCCCTAGTATGGTCGTGAGCCTCATTGCTCTTTAGAGCATTCATACAATCGTTTAATCATGTTATTCACATCCTAAATTATACATACACTTACATGCTTACACAATCACATACAGACAAACATATATCAAAGCAGTAATCATATATTACACAAGCAAATCACAAAAACATAACCACAAACACCATAAACAAAATCAAAGAAGCATTAAACACTAATGAATAAACCCTTATGGGTTTTTCACCGTACAAAATCATCTCCACACCACCAAAACATGGTTGGTGAGGTAAAGTCTCCCTCTTACCACTTGAAGACAAGTCTTTCATGCTCTTCTCATTCTCCTTGATTTCATATAAACCACAAATAATTCCTAAAATTCTTTAACAATTAATAAAATCACATATAAAACCTAATAATGAAAAATCATGGAACAATCATGATATATAAAATCAAAAATTTAATTTTAAACTAAGGAATCAAAAGTTCACCTTTAGGAAGTAGGATAGAACTTGGATTTTGAAGTACTTAGAGTGAGATTTTGAGAAAACTTCTAAATAAAAAGTGTTTAGGAAGTGATTTAGGTTTAGGACTTGATGAGAGTAGAAATTATAGAAGATTGATGGTATTTATGGGTGTAAGGGCCGAACCATATAGAGAGAAAATGGAAGGAAAAAGCTTCTATGTGTTCTTGGAATTTTGAGAGAATATGATGAAAGCTTTTTAGTGAGAGAAAAGAAATGAATATTGATAGTAAATGGGAGTGGGCTGTCGTGGGATATGCATAGGGAAATTAAAGGATTTGCATGAAATAAAATATTCTATTGGCGTTCACACTTGAAGCACATGACTTGGTCATCTTTTGATCATCAAATTGTCATGCAAGATGGTTCAAGAACCTTGGAGAAGCCTCCCAAGGCTGCTAGCCGTGTGGCTCTATTAGGATTAGAGACTTAATTTGTTTTCAATTAAAGTCTAATTACTTGCTAATTAAATCACTAGTTAATTAGGTTAGGTTTCCTAATCACTCTTAGTTAACATTCTAATTCCATAATTAACTAATTAAATATATAATTATATATATCATAGCCTCTAAATAAAATTAGGATGTCTAATTAGTAATTAGATTATAACTAATTAATAACTAGATTAGTTTACTTAATTTGTTAATTAGGCCATTAAGATGATTAATTTAGGTTTAATTAGCTACTAAGTAAAAGTCAAGCCACTATTGTTGACTCCATCCTAACCATTGAATTTAACTTTGTTTCCTATCCATTGATCTCATCTACGGTGGATATTACTTAGTGATTTTATCAGGATTCATTTCACACCATTGATCGGATCAACGGTTATGATCAAAACATCTTAATCAAGTTTTTCATCCGATGGTCCCATGGTCTTTGCCCCTTTTGTTTGACCACTTCCTATTGGATAGAAAAGTTCAGCCACCTATTTTGACTGATTTCTATTGGTTCATTTTGATTTAGGCTACAGAAAATATTCTAAGCATATTTTCTGTTAGTTAAAATTTATCGGGTCAAATAAATTATAACAGAAGCTGCTATAAATAAAATAACAGATATTTATTCGTGAAATAATTTTATTTCACAGATAAATTCTAAAAATTAAAAGAATATTTTCTGTCTCTCTCAGATTCGGGTTTAATAAGATCTCTCGTCTCCAAAATAATCAGATAATATTTTTCCCGGCCCGAAAATTATTATTTTTCTGACCAGAAGCAAATCACACAAAACGATAAAAAATGATCTCAAAACAGTCAAATTATTTTTATAACATTCAAAAAATGCAAAAACAGTGTAATTCTGTTATTACTATTAACATAGTCAGAATTTAGGGTGTTACAGAACCACTCGATGTCGATGATTTCTTCGTCGATGGTGTCTTCAGCAGCTGCGATGGAGGAGCTGGAGATGAGGGAGTTGAGCTTAAGGAGGACCCTCTTGCGATGGTCTTGTTTGGCGGATGACATCGTTTTGGTGGTGGAGGATCTGGTGGGGTTGGATTTGTCATCGTTGACTTTGTAGTAACCGTCGCCCCAAGCAAGGAAGGATAAGGAGGAGGAGGAGAAGGAGGAGGAGGAAAACTAGAAGATGGCGTAGGTCCAAGTGGTGGTGGCGTGGGTGGCGCCCTCGATGAGGGCTTGGAGGCGCTGCTGGAGGGTGTCCTAGATGGAGAGGGGTTGTTGTTGCGGTAGCGATGGTGGCCTGAGGGAGGAGAGGTCGAAGGAGGTGGTGGTGGATGGTGGATGGTGGAGATAGCGAGAAAGAGAGATAGGAAGATGGTTGTTTAATCAGACTCGGAGAGTAGAAGTTGCATTTAGATTTGGGATTTTATTTGGAGTGCATTTAGGTTTAATTTTATTTTAGGTTTGAAGAGGAGTGACTAGAGAGAGTGAGTGTGAAGCTTCCAGTAAATGACACACTGATTTATTTGCATGAAATGTGAAAAAGACGACGTCCTAGTCTCTGTAGTTTTTTGAGAATTTTTTGCTATGTGTTATTAAGTGTGTTTTTGGATTAGCTTATTTTGTATTTAAAATAATTTATAATAAAAAAATAGAAAGTTTTTAAAAAATAGACTATTATTTTCCTTAAAATAATCATTCCCAAACATATAGTAAGTAGTTTTTGAGTAACTAGCTAGTAAGTGATGGGTCATTTTATGATCATCCTTCTTGTTAAAAAGTGCGCGGAATACTTTTGAAAGATCGAATTATAAATTTAAGCTTAATTTAATGAAGTTAAAAAGTATAGTTAATACAAGCTTATAAAGTAAGGTGTGCACAAATATAAGATACCATAAAATATTAGTATTTATTATATTATTATTATGATGATATTTCACTTGTATTGAAACAAAGTTTAAGTAATAAATAAATAAAATTAAAAGATGTAGGTTAATAAACTCTAACAACGTATAAGGATTCAATATTGGTAAATATATGACAAACATTTTGAAATATTCCTGTTCATTAAATTACAAAGGTTTAAGAATGGTTTACGTAACAATTAAGCTTTAAAGAGACTTTTAGAATAGTACTTGTAAATATATTTTAAAAGATAATTTTATATGACTTGTAAAAATATAAATATTTTAGAAGTTAGATGAGGACGGTTCTAAAACTTTATCTCACCACAAATTTGATTATATCTCCCTCCTTCACCTCCCTCAATTGAAGAGGTGGGGCAACAAGTGAAACCCTATTAGTATTAGGTCAAACCATAGAAAATTACACACTAATTCCAAAGTAATTTTTTTCTTATAACTAGCCAATAACCTTAGTATTTTGCCTTTGCAACTAAGCAAAAGACTTGACATTTACTCACTTCCGATAACTTGAAAGTTTAAAGTGAGTTGATGAGTTCAAGTTAAGAAAATGAATTCAATATTTTATTGAGACAAACCTGAACTAAGTCTAACTTAATTCATCTCAACTTATTTTTAACCCTAATTGAAAGTTGAGATCTTCATTTCCACCTTTTTGTATTTTGTGGTGCGATTTGATATTTTGTGGTTACAATTCGGTTTGATGTGAGATAATTATCTACATCCAAAAATCAAAATGAAAAAATGGATGCGCCTTTCTTTTTAATATCATTCTTTGTTTTCCTATAAATATATTTGTTAGCATATATTAACGAACAGTACAACTAATTACAAACTTTCGAACCTAAGAAATCCAGCTGTCACAGCTTTCTCTTGAATGGCCTAATATATCTTCAAAATCCAAGAATCTTAAAACTTCCGTCTAGAACTCTTAAATTACAAGAGATGTTCAATTTAAGGTTCTTAATTTTTATTTATTTATTTTGGTATAAAGGTTCTTAAGTTATTATAATATTTTCACTAAAACAAGTCTTTTGCACAAGAAACAGTTTCATTGAGGCTATACCCGACCTCAGATAGACCAATTATCAAACTTGTGCAAATTAGTAGGTAGATGAATTACGTAGCTAGCATTGCGGCATTTCCATTCGCAGTTACTCATACCTGTCCCAGCGAACATACTATACAAGAGATAAGCAATGAAATTTACGCATTAAAATTTTTATATTATTTTTTTAGATAAGAAAAAGAGAAAAACACACATTTTGATATATTCTCTTTTTACTTTATTTTTTAAATAAATATAATATAAAATTAATGCAAAATTTTTTTTATATATGAATAATTTATATAAAAAATCTTTAAAATTGAAGCAAATCAAACTTGTCGTATCAGTTCTTCATCTGTTCTTTTTTTTTTTTTTTGTCAAACATCACTTCCTTCAAATGCAATAAATTGACTTTCCTTCTAGATTGGTCATTTACTTAAGAATCTGGCTTCAATTCCAACTCCCAAGCCAAGCTTCCATTCCGCGGGCTCTGATCCTTCTATAGTACTGTATGATGCAAAAGAGTATGAATTTTACTTTTCTGCCTCTAGGCCACACACCTTTTTAAGTATTTGCTACTAAATGGTATGAGCTGAAACATTACACACGAAGAAAAGTCATTCCAATTGACAAAAATACCTTCTTTTCTAGAGGCAGTGAGTTTGCAAATTGCTTATAGGCGGCCTTCAACTGTTGAAACGCTTAAGATCATAAATAAAACTTTTGAAAAGCGTAATATTCAATTTTAAATTGATCGTGTATATAAGTTTTTTTTTCATTTAATAATAAAAAGAAAATTGAACTTCCTAAACAATCTCATCTAACTTGTCCCTAATTAGATGTGTTTATATATATTGAGAGATTATTTCATACTCTAAGAGTATTACGCTAAATCTAATAAAAAAGTGACTTGTAACTTGTATAGCTATACAGATTATTAGATTGAATTTAAAATATTATTTAATAAATTTAAGATTATATCTAAACTATTAAGAGTATTACTCTTGAACTATATTAGAAATTTTCACTATATATAATAATCATTTCACACGTCCAAAAGCTAATCTCTCTCACCAAATTACCATAGTGTGCATGATAGTTATTTATAATTTAATAAAAGAGTTTAAATTTAATTTATTGTAAACCTTTATCTTTTTCTTTCATATAGTATTCTCACACTCTTTGACGAGAGATTAATCTCTTTGAATATGAAATACTACGATTTGGCCCTTCCCACACCATTTATCTTTATTATCAGTAAATAAAAAAGTATGGTGTCTTTACAATAGATAGTTCAATGTTAGCAGTTTGTCAATGAATCAAAATCATACTCAAACAAGAAATGCTCACAAATTTAAAAAGCTTCAGTGTGCCAATATGATGTATATTTGTGTTATGCTAAACATTTAAAGTGTAGGCATTCATATATAAAGCGTGGACTTGTTAGTTACCATAATCTAAAACGGCCTAGTTGGGCTTCACGAATTCGTTCACCTGGATCAAGACCTTTTTGAGTGTCAGCAGTTGTATTTTAGAGAGTATAATACAATGTTAAGAGGATGGATCTCTCATATGACTTGTAAATTTGTAAAGCAAGACTCAAGGTAAGGGAAAATTCTAATATTCTTCTAGACTATTACTCTAAGCAGGTTTATAACCTGATCTAATTTAAAAATATTCAAATTTCAATTTAACGATCTGTATAATTATAAATGATCATGTATTATAATTTTATTAGAACAGTATAATATTCTAAAAATATCTAAGAATTTCTCCAATGTAATACTAGGCCTGTGCCGAAACAACAAAACACAAGCCCATGGGTCGACCCTCAAAAATAGTCTGTTGACCCATTATATGATTAACTTACTGTGTCTGCCCGGTTCTGGATGTCTGGATTAAGTGAAGATCTTTGACCCATATCCTCGTTTTGTCAAGACCAAAAAAATACCTCTTTTTTTTTTATAAAATTTTTTTTGTTATACTCATATCCTCTAAATTTATTTTCATAAAATCAGAAAAAAGTTATACAAATAATTAAATAAATAAGTTTGACTTTTGAGATGTTTCAAATCTTAACTACTCCAGTTTTGTTTTCGGCCCACAAAACACATCTTCCCAAATTTTAAAAGTTTTGCTTTGAAAAAAGAAAACGTTAAATAGTGAGAATTTATTATTATTAGAAACCCTTAAATATACTTAAATTATGTCAAAATTATGACTAATTTTTTCTAGTTAGTTATATAAACACAAAGCCTTAAAATAAGACCAAATACAAGAATTTGAAATACAGTGAATTCATGCCAGCTTGTGGCATGCCTTTTTTAACATGGGATAATTCTCCTCCCCGTTAAACTTATATGGGCTTTGCAATTGAACATCGACTCATCTATCCCTTGGATTGTTAACCATTTTTTGAGATCAGTTGTTTGTTACCAAATTTTAAAAGCTTGAGCGTTCCGTAGCACTTCCCAAGTTTTATGTAAGAATAGAAAAATTAAAAAGAAAAACTACACAATGAATTCCCTGGTTTTTTTGGCCAACATCTTGCTTTGATAATGTTCGAAAATATAGAGTTTGAGTGTCAACCAGAAAATATAGAGTCAAAATCAAATCGAAACATGACACTTGAATTAGTATATTTAATTAAGTTAAAATGTTAGTATAAATATCACTCTATCAACTATAAATTTTGACATGAAGATAAACCTACAATTCAACAATTTTATTTGAAACAAGGATCCTGTGGACAAAATACAAAAAGCACAACAATTTCCAAAAAAAAAAAAAATACAAATGTTCTACATTGATTCTTTTGAAGAAAAACTACAAGGACCACAACTTATATGGTCACAAAATGTCATAACTGTATCTATATGTTATTAGATGCACATGTATTAATGTTAAAAAATGGTAATATATCTATGCACAAATTTAATAATATCAACATAGTTTGCAAATATGTAAGGTGGTTGACTCGTCGGCCAATTTTGCATTCACAGTTGGCCAAAAGATAGTTTAGATTGATCATCCACCAAACCTTATTGTGCCTTTGCTTGATTATGAAGTTAGTATGCAATGAATTCATATTTCATCTAATAAATAAAATACAACAACAACAACTAAATTTTTTCCTACTACGTAGTGTTAGTTATATGAATCAAACGACGTTATTATACCATATCATCTAACAAATAAAATAGTTTGCAAAATTTTAAAATAAATTTAAATAATGTAAAAAATTTATATTTAAGGGATTCCGTTCAAAATCCAGATTTATCAATATTATCTCTGTTTTGATCGATTCATACATTTAAAAAAGATTGTGTCACGAACAATTTGGAATAATACCCTTTTTTAAATAATTAAATAATTACATATATTTTGATCAATTTCAGGAAAAACAGTTGTGAAGAGGCAGTGGGGGAGCCACATTGTTATGAGAAAGGAAGCACATACTCCTCGTAAAATTTTTTAAAACAGTTGTTTGCAGTCGCTGTTCTTATAACTCTTGTAGGGTCCACGGACACCACATATCTCCACATTAGTATGATATTGTTCGTTTTGGCCTATTGCCCTTGGATTTGCTCTTGGAGTTTTACCCCCAAAAGGCCCATACTTGGAGATATATGTCTTATTTCATATACACATGATTCCTCATGGGTGATACTTCTGGTGGTTCCCAAGCAATCATCCTCGAACAAAGGACCATCGAGCCTCCCTCAAACGATCATCCATCCGTCTACATCTACGGATCCCATCGTGAGCTAGCTGGGCCCACCGCTGTGTTGGATTCATCCATCATGGCTAACAACATGCAGTCTTGTCATGACTTGTAGAGGTCGTCGAGTCATGGAACACGCCGCTTAGCCTCCAAGCTGGAAGACTTTCGACACAAGGATTCTTCATGGATCCACCAACTTTCGTCCATACCAAACTTCCTACATCCAGCCGATTAAGCCATCGGCTGGGCTCATTGTTGGGCCCACGGACACCACATATCTCCACATTAGTATGATATTGTCCACTTTAGGCCTAGCCCTCATGGATTTGCTCTTGGGCTTTTTACCCAAAAGGCCTCATACTAATGGAGATATATGTCCTTACTTATATACACATGATGTTCCCCACCTCTAGCCAATGTGGGACTTTGGTCGCATTCCCAACAATAACATGGAAGACACCTTGCATTATCTTCGTGATTGCCCTTTTTCCAAGGAGTTATGGCCCAGACTTGGTTTTGGCTTGTCTCATTTTTTCCTCATGGGTGATACTTCTGGGTGCTTAGAAGCTCATCTTAGAACAACTTTTAGTCCTCTTTTCTTCGCTGCTCTGTGGTGGTGTTGGAGATGGCATAACAACTCAATCTTGGATGAAGAGGTTTGGAGTGTGGGCTATGTGCTTAGACAAGTGCATCTTTCATACCAAGATATATATGGTCACCAACTTTGGTTCTGAAAATCGTAGGATTCCTACTTCTCCTAGGTATTAAGCATGGCCTGGCTCATGCTTGGGACCTTGGGTTTAGGAACGTGGGGTGTGAAACTGACTCTATGGAGGCTTTTCGTTTAGCAACTTCCTCCTCTCCCATTCACTTTCATGTCTATGGGTCAGTTATTGTGGACATGCATGCTTTGTTATGTGTGCAGTGGTGTGCTCATATTTCTCATATTTATCGGGAAGCAAACTTTTGTGCTGATTTCTTGGCCAAGTTAAGTGTGTAGAGGCAAGATTTCCTGAAGATTTGGCCCTCATCTCCTCTTTGCTTGGATCATCTTCTTCTTTTAGGGGATAGTGTGGATGCTACTTTGCTGCATAGCTAGTTCTGGTTTTTCTTCCAATGTATATAAAAAAAAAAAGATTGAATAATTTTTTTCAAAATTCCTAATTCTCTTAGGCAGGTTGGCTAGTAACTTAGCAAACGATTAAAAGTGGAGACCCTTTCCTTAATGATAGTTAATTGGTTTTTATCTTTCATGGAGTAAGTTATTCTAAAGTGAATTTATTTATAAAATAAATAAATAAGTGAATTTTTATTATTGATTTAATCTAAAGTATATTGTAATTTTAACATACCAAACAATGTAAGGGTGAATCAGTGGCGAAACTTGAGCTAGAATTTTGAGAGGGCAAAATTAAATAATTTTTTTCCATACTTAAATATAAAATAAATATTATATATTTTGTTTTAAATAAGTCATTTCAACAAAAATAATATGCATACTTAGTTTTAAAGTTCATTCAAATATATGAGTTTTTACTCTTAAATAAATAGTCATTTCTCAAAATATTTGGAGCACCTCTAACAAATGTGTAATTTTATATATAGAAATGGAACTTAAGACATTTAGTTGAAAGATATTCTTATTTTTTTCCTTATAATATTATGAATTTTATTATTTTTACAAGTGCACTTACAAGACTCAAAATATTAAATGATAACAATTAACTTGATATAAGAAAAAAATTATTAAAAAAACTAATTTTCTTTTAATTTTACATTATTTCAAACTTTCCACATTTCGACATAGTCAAGTGCCTCTAATAGCAACAAAGTTAAGTGCAATTTGAAAAATATACATTTTTAAAGACTTTTTAAAATAATAATTTGAAAATTAGCATTCGGTTATAAAAAAGTAACATATCGTAAATCTATAAATTGGGTATTTATTTCATCAAAATTATCATATATTCAACTCAATCCCAATCAATTTGTTCAAAAGTGAGAATAAAGACTCAAACAAACGAATATTGATTGACTATCTATTTTAAATAAGCTAATGTGTAGGTTAGGATGTGTAAAGGTTAGTTTAAATATGATCCAATAAGAAGGATTAGATTTTTTTAGAAATAAGGAAAATTTGGGGGACAACGCCCTCTCTCCACTAACAATCTTCCACCAATAGATTGATATAGCCTTACTTATTTATTTTAAAAAAATCTTGTCAATCTTTCATATATATCATGATACTCGTAATAAATTTATATAAGTTCTTATAATTACTATTGTTCCTCGTAATTTCCAGACTTGGCTCCGCCACTGTGAAAAAGGGCCGCTTCAATACCCTGAATAAATATTAGTCACATGCTCAACCTTAAAGAGTACGGAAATCTTGTAAGACGAAAAAAAAACAATTGCAATCATGTGATTTTTTTTAAAAATAAACTGCTTTCAATTAAAAAGTATTCACATAAAAGAAGTTTGTAATTTATAGAGAATTTTAATAAATTTACTTTTTACTAAAAATACACTTATACTTATTAATAATTATTGCATTATTTTTTTTATTATTGATACATTTTTTTAGAATATTTTAAAAATTGTTCCTTATTATATTAGAATTCCGGTTCATTTTAGGTTGATAAAGGAAAATTGTTACATTTCCTGATAGTAATATATTATAATTCCTATATTACTTTATTCGAGATATTAAGATATTATATTTGCAATTATAAAAAAATTAGTTATTTACATATCTTATTAGATTTTCTAACAACTATACTTGTTAAGAAATTAAAAATATTAAATATTAAATAAAAAGTAAAACTTTCCAAGTTTCTAATATCTTAAATGCTTTACTTTAAGGCCTGTTTGTAATATCGTATTAAGTCTAATAAGACAAAATAATATAATATATTATGATTTTATTAATTATTTAGTAAAAATATTATATTATATAAATTTATCTATCAAATTTCTCTTATACATTAAAATAATAGATAACTTAATCGAGCGTTGAGAGGTGAGATTAGGCTTGATTAGATTTTGATGCATAAACTTCTATAAAGACTTTTCTATTATAATTATAAACATCCTGATATCCCCCAACCCTTACGTATTAGACCTTATACTATCAGATCTTATACTATCAAGCCTTATACTATCAAGTGTAATACTATCAAGTTTTATTCTATCTTTCATACAAAACGGACTCTTATATTTAATTTTTTTAAAATTCTTTTACAAGTATTTTTTTAGGCACTCGTTAAACAAATCATACCTTATTTTCTAGTTGCTTTTGGTATTATTCATCATTGTATTATAAGCATTGGGATATATGACACAATCATCATTTATTAATTAATGATAGAGAGCAGTATGAGTAATTTAATGAGAGTTAAATTACTCTTTTAATCCTTGAAGTTTCTTTGAATTTTTAAATAAGTATTTGTAATTTAAATTTTTTTTAATGGAGTTCTTATACTTTAAAAAGAATTAAATAGATCTCTATTGACTAGCTTCATAGTTATCTGTAAATCATTCTGTGTTGTTCTTATAGGCTTCAAAGACTTAATTAAAAAAATTAAAATTATTAGAAATTTAATTGAAAACTTATTTAAAATATATATAAAGACCTATTTAAATTTTTTTAAAGTATGGAGACCTAATTAAAAAAATTTAAATTATAGTGTCTATGTTTTTGTGATCTTTGTAGAACTAAAGCCAAAGCAATCCCCAGGCTAGACTCCATAGGGATCATTCGTATAGTTTTTTTCTCATTCTATTTTTTACTTTCAAACCTGTTTCCCCTTTCTCTCCTGTTGCAACCTTCCCATTTTATGTTTTGTCTCTTGGCTCTTTTTTCATAGCTTGACTTTGCTAGTGTTGCAGAGGAGTTGCAACATGTAGGAGGCTGCTACTCTTTTGCTTCTTTGTTGTTTTATTTTGAAAGCTTTTAGTTTCACAATCTTCTTTTCTTCTGCAATGACCCAAAAAGCTTGTTTTGTCCTTTTGTTTTTTTGGCTTGTATGTTGCAACGTTTTTGTCTTCTTTCTTCTTCTCTTTCTTTTTTTTTAGAAACTCAAGACAAATGGGTTAAGATAGTTAAATGGACTTGAACATATTTCCTATTGAGTTGAGCTTGATTTGAGTCAAAAATTAAGGAAACACTATTAGAAAAATCCAAATTAAAGATGGAATTTAGAGACGCACATAATTTCATTTCTAATAGAGACAAAAACATAGATGAATTTGATGATTTAGAGATAAATAATAAATTTTATAATTTACAGACAAAAATTATCTATCTCAAAATTTTTTATCTTTATATCCATCTCTACACGTACAATGTTGGGTTTTAAAAAAGTCAAATTATTTTAGAGATGAGATTTAGAGATGAAATATATTCGTCTCTAAATTTTTTTTCTCTAATAACATTTCAATTTTATCTCTAAATATTTTGTATAATTTAATTAATAATTTTTTTATAAAAGTTAGAGACAAATTATTTTTGTCTCTAATTCTTTCAAAATTAAAATCAAATTAATTTAGAAATAAAATTTAAAGACGAAATATACTTATCTCTAAATTTTTTATCTCTAATAACATTTTAATTTCATCTCTAAATATTTTGTATAATTTAATTAATAATTTTTTTATAAAAATTAGAAACGAATTGTTTCTGTCTCTAATTCCTTCAAAATTATATATTTTTCTTAAACATATTTCCCCATCTTTTTCATTCCCTCTCATTGCCTTTTTTCCCCCTCATTCATTTCTTTCTTCCCCTTTCACTTCGTGGACCCTAGCCCCATATCCTCTTCTCTCTCTATCTCCCTATTCTCTCTTTATTCACTTTGTGAACCCTACCCCCAATCTCCCTGTTAGAGGCACTCAGACACGCACCAGCTTGCAATCGATGAAGGAAGAAGTAAAAAAAATGAATAAAAGAAAGAGAGGGGGAAGAGGAAAAAAAGGGTGGGCTCGAAGGAACAAAGAAACATGAAGATGATAAATAGTTTGTGTTCGACGATGATTCATGGTGGGCTTCCAGCGGTGGCTAGCGGAGGTTCATGTGGTTCATGGCTGCGATTCGGAGCTGTGTTGGCACGGCTCTGGCAACGGTGCGAGGCGATGACAAAGCGACTGGGGTCTGATGCGATTTGACGAAAGTTCTGATATGGAATTCCAGCTACGACGGCTATGGTGGTTCAGGTTGGGGTTCACCGATGATCTGGGTTGGACTTGGTGGTTTCAGTGTGATGTAGCTGCGGCGGCGGGTTTCAGGTTAGTGGTGGCAGAGAAAGAGTTCGAGGATGGAGCTAAGAGAAGAGGTAGGTAGAAAAACTCAATTCATGCATAACTATGAACCTCTTCTATTTGCTATTCTATGGCTTAGATGATAACTTGATTGGGTACTTTGTGATTGATGGCATAATGTATGAGATGATGTTTGGAACTTGAATGAGATTGAGAACTTGTTGTATCATTAAAATGTTTGCCTTGAAGTAAATTATAATTATAATGCATAAAAGTGAAGCGAAGGTTCACACAGCACATGTATTTTACCAAACAACATTTTGCTACCTTCATAATTTCACAATAATACTGATTTGCCCTATAATTTATACTTTCATTTGTTCTGTCTTCAATTAATTAAGATGTGACTGCCAACACTTATGTCAATTGCTGTGACTATTAGTTAAAGGAATGGAAGTGGTCCATTTGATTGAACATGTTACGACTGATTTAAATCAGTATGTGAGGAGATGCTACTCCATGGGTTCATATCAGTATGTGGTTCCTGATTCAAATATGCAAATGGTCTTACCACTAACTCATGATGACAGAGGTGGTGAAGAAGGTGAGGTGAGGAGGGGCAACTTCTCTGATGTTTAGAAAATGAGAATGTGGATGGAAAGAGGATAGGCAATAGAACAAAAGGTGAGAGCTTCTCTGTCTCCAAGATCTGGATTTAGTCCAAGAAGAGCAAATATCATAATTCTTCTAATGTTGCTTTCCCTTGATTTCTTAATTAGTGTAAGAAAGCTAAATAAATGATGCAACTCGATTTTCTATCCAGAATTGTAGGATAGTTTTCAATACCAAGTTAAAAAATTTCTCTTCATACCATTAATATGCATAGATTTATGCCAGTTGATATTAGGTTGTGTTTCTTTTTCTTTCCTTTACTTTGTCTCTTGACTTACCATTTGAATTCCGCTAAGCTAGATTGAGAACCAGGTGCTAGAAAGTAAAGATAACTTATTTGCTTAGGAATTTGAGATTAATGATTGTTTTTGTTTGTTAGAGGTTGAAGTTTAATCTCCACTGGTCTATAGATAAAAGTGGTTTCCCTTGCATTTGATGCAGAGAAGATTATTTGGTTTTTCAAATTTTTTTCTCTTCCAGAAAAATAAAAAGGACATAGGAAAACTAACAACCATTGGGATGTCCCTGGACTGAGGTTGCAGTAGAATTTATTGAAACATATATACTCACATGATAAAATGGAATAACCTATGAGAATGCTCGAGTCATGGTCCTTGCAGCAACTAATTATCCTTCAGAACTTAATGAAGCAATACTTCGACATCTTCCTCAAGCCTTTGAAATTGGAATTCCAGACCAGAGTGGGGGCTGAAATATTAAAGGTTATCTTGAAGGATGAGAGGGTTGAAGACAACATAGACTTTGATAATGTAACTGGTTTATGTGAGGGTTACACTAGTTCAAGTCTATTTGATCTCTGCAAGAAGGCTGCCTATTTTGCTATTAGAGAATTACTGGATGAAGAAAAGAAAGGGAGACGATCTTTTGTTAGTATATTTGTCATTCTCTTCTACTTTCTCCATTTCTTTAATTTTTTCATTTTCTCAATTGTGGATACTATGCTATTTATGGCTGACTTGACCAGAATGCATATCTATATCTGTTTGAAGTTCTGTTAACTAGAGAACAAATCAATTTTGAGTATGTCTATTTTATTTAAAACTATTGTTTGCACCCAAAGTTATATTTGCATGCTTGAACTGCATCTCTGGTCAATGAAAGCAATTACTTAATGTGCAAGATCAACTCATGACTTATCATTAGATATGACTCTCATAAATTGTCTTTTTAAAGGCTTTAAGATGATATGGTATTGAAGTGGAAGCTACAATTTATTCTTTCTTTACACGGAGTCAATTATTAATACTTTGTCTCCTTTACTATTATTATTGTAAGTTAATGGATGGAAGTGGCAAAAGAAACAAGAAGTAGGAGTGTCTCATCTACAAAAAGAATCTGATTAGTCTTCTTGTGGCTTTCTCATGCAAGAAGTGCTGGAATTGTTGAAAATTACTGAGCTGTTTTGTCTATTTTTCATGTTTCAGGCACCTAGGCCTTTGTTGCAGTTAGATATGGAGAAGGCCCTTGCCACGTCACAGAAGATGAAAGTTGCTGCAAGTGAATATGATGGATTAAGCCTATAGTCTCCATCAAGATGGATAGTGCACAGTGAGTCAGGTGATTATCAGCTTCAAGCTGCAATCAATGAATTCTCTAAGCTTGTGGTTTCTCACATGATTAACCTCCACCAATTAGATGCCCAGAATCCTTAAAATGTTGACTTTCTTTAGAACATTCTTTTACTGTCATTTAACCTAGTCCAAACTGTGACAATAATTATTTCCTTAGTTATACTAATTATAGAACACATGTTATTATATATTGATATATTGATTATGAAAGTGTCGTGGTTGGCTATTGTATTTTGTTCAATCTTTGATGCATCAATCCTTCTTGTAGCACTTTTTAATATTCCATTTATGCAAAATTGTATCTATGATTACTATTTTGGTGAATAGATGTTTCCGCAATTTGGAATTTTAACTGTAACGTGTGGTATAATCATAGATATGTTAGAATACCAATATTTAGCATTTTAATCATAATGAATGATAGGAGGTGACTTAATATATAAAATAATTTATATATATATATTTTAAATATATTTTTATGTGCATAAGAAAATATTTTTTTTATAAAATGAAGGTGTCTAGTTGTGGCAAACCGCAATTAGATGCCTATTTTTTTATATTTTTTAAAATATTAGAGGCAATTTAGAGACGAAAAATCTATCTCTAATTTAGAGACGAAATTTTTTTGTCTCTAAATTAGAAACAAAAAAAATTCGTCTCTATTTTTGTCTCTAATAATCAAAGATGTCACTTTTAGCGATGGATCAATTTCTATCTCTAAATATTTAGAGACAAAATTTTATCCATTTAGAGACGAAAATTTTTCATCTTTAAATCTGATTTTTCTAGTAGTGAAATGAGCTAAAAAGAAAAAGAACACTTATTAGTGTAAAAAAATTTATTTTTTGTTTTTATTTTTTTTATTTTAAATAAAAAAGTTTTAATGACTTGGATAAAATTGAGTATTCACATAGAGTCTTATTTAAAATTTCAAAAAATGATCAGAATAATAATTTAACATTGTAGGAGAGAATCCTCTTAAATTTTATGTAAAAGATCACACCATAAAAGTTAAAATAATAATATATCCATAATTTGGACTCACAAAATATGAGACCAAACTTCTATACATCACCATTATTTGAGGCACACATGTCACTTATGTTTTGTTTGGAACAAGAGAAAATGAGAAGAAAGAAAAGAGATGGAGAGAAAAGATATAGAATCTTAAGTTTTCTCTCGTTTGGATGAGAGGAGAAAATTGGCGAGCAAGAAAACAATGATGTGAGACTGACTAAAAAACTTTTCTTTGCTTTCTTCATTAAACAGCGAAGAAAATGAAGAGAATCAAATGAGCAACACAATAAATAGTAAAAAAAAGTAAGAAAAAGTACACTTCTTCAGTTAAAGAAGAAATTTCATTCTTTACTTCTCGAATTTCCCTGTCACATTACTATTCACACTATTTTTTAATGATTGTGATTAAGTGAGAGAAATAATAAAAAAAAAGTGATATAATCAATGGTATGAGTAGTAGTATAAAAAGTGATGTGAGAGAAAAGTAGTATGAAAAAATTATGATTGTTCCTTCTCTAACCCAGAACTCACCACCAAAAGCAAGGATAAAGGCTGAATAGACACTTGTCAAGACACCAAATTTTGTTTACTTGGAAATGATCACCTTGCATATGAATATGTATTAACAAAGTGTATAGATCAAATAAGTAATAAAGAGTGAGTAAAGTGTCGTTCTCACGAGAAATTAGTTTACCAAGTATCACTTCTGTTGATACTTAATTTTGTCCATAAAATTTTTGTCTTAATCAATGATTAATGTTTAATTGCAGTGTTGTGAGCATTTTGTTTTCTTGGTCAGTTTTTTATTTTAGTTTATTTTATTTGTGCAAACAAAAATAAAAATATAATAAAAACAAAAAAAGACAAAAACAAAAGATAAATAATACAAATTCCTTCTGTTGCTACAGTAAAACAAAAAACAAAACAAAAAAACAAAAAATAAATAAAAAGAAAAAAAAATGCAACTTTGCATGGCTGTGTGTCACCGGCTCTTCAAAGACTTGCACACCTTGGGGAGCCGCCATCACGGATGGGGAAGGGCGGCAAGAAGCATTGGAGAAGGGAGAGCTTGGAGCAGAGGGCGGCATACACAAATGAGGAAGTGTTATGGTGACCCAAGCTGGGTCAACCTGGCAGCCTCTCCACCTCGGACAGAGGAGGCCTCCTTTTTTCAGATACAAAGGCAAGTAGGGGAAGAAAAGCAAAATGGGGGATTTGAGATTTTTCCAAAGACGAAGACCACACCTTGGCTCTCACAGAGAACCAATCTCTATAGCCAACATCACAGCATCACCTCAGCAAGCCAACCCTTCTCCCCATCAACTCCATTCACGTTTGCGCACAACCTCCTTCCGTAGCCTCACCATCCTTTCATCCTCAACCACATTCCACTCCCAAACCGTAAGCCTAATCAGGACCACCACTCCCTTCTCAGCATCTTCACCCCTCCAAACCGTGCCTATCAACCATCAATAACTACCATCAAATTTATCCCAACTTCCATAGCCTCCATATACCCAATAAACAAAGAACAAAGAACCAAACTCCACTTTGTAACCTCATCTTCAATCTCCAACCACCACATCATCTTTCCCAAACACTACATAACAACCTC
Organism: Ormosia semicastrata; assembly: GCA_029884595.1. Taxonomy (NCBI): domain Eukaryota; kingdom Viridiplantae; phylum Streptophyta; class Magnoliopsida; order Fabales; family Fabaceae; genus Ormosia; species Ormosia semicastrata. The sequence continues at coordinate 33,566,157 of JAQQTO010000046.1, read as the reverse complement.
CACCTCACCGAACCGAAATCACCAACAAAACTACTCACCAAGCTTAATCATTTCACCTTCATCACCACCATCCTTTGTCACCTAAACCACACTCTAACAAAGACCCCAAAACCACCATCAACAACCACAACACCCACAACCACCACCACACGGCACCCCAAAACCACCATCAACAACCACAACACCCACACCACCACCACACAAAGATAGCCACCACGTCCCGGCCACCCACGACCTTCCCGAAGCACTGGATCACCTCTCTCACGCTCGGTGCAAAGAACCCCTTTACCCAACCAACCCGACGTCGGCCAGATCCGAGCCCAGATCTGCCTCCTCCTCCGTCGGTGAGCCACCGCACCAGCCCGAGTTCGCGGTTAGCCCAGGACACTCCCTCGCGGCACCCCGGAATCGCGCCACTGTCGCTCCGAATAGCCGTCCACACCGCATCATCCTTCACCGCAATCCCGCGACGCGCTAGATCCGGATCAACAGCCGCTCCACCCGCGAGCACTGTCACCATCTCGCCATCGCTCCACCGTGACCTGCGTGCCGCTCCCGTTCCGCTCGAACCCGCCGTCGTCTGATTTCCAGCCCACGTCGCCGATTAGCCTTCATCTCTCCCCCCACCATGCGCTCTGCTCCTTTCCCCATTTCTCTCAAAATTCCAAATTTCTCATTTGCTTGGCATGTTTCCAGAACGCTCCTGTCTTCATACTTTTTTTCTTTCTTTCCTTTTTGCTGATGGGCTGGCCCATTTCTTTAAAAAAAGGGGGTCATTTTTTCTTTAATTGTGAAATGAAAAATCAAAATATGTTTTTAGGATTAATTTTTGTTTGATGCTTACTTTATCTAATGGTATGTCTTATTTGGTGCTTTGTGATTAAAAAAAAATTAAAATAAAAGTAAAATATGGAGAAAAATCTAAAAATAAAATAAGTTATGTTTAGATTTGTTTGGTTTGTGATATTCAATCTTTTTATTGTTATTTACTTAGCTCATAGTATGACAATATGTTGTTTATGTGGTTACTTGTTTGTCCTCGTGCATGCTTTAAAATAATTTTTTTTAAATCAATGCGATGACTAATGATGTTGATTGAATAGCGGATACTATTTTCAATGTCGTTGAGCTCATAAGGGTTTATTGAGCAGCCTAGTGCTGCCTTGAATCCTGTGCGATGATGATTTGTTTTCAAACAAAATCCCTTTTCAAAAATATTTTTCTTAATTAAAATCAATTAACCCACAATCATTTTTTAAAGAACTACGTGATTTTGAGTTCTCCATTGCACCAGGAGATATGTAGGAGCAGAAATCTATTTCTCAAGCTAAATTTTTTTTTTCATAATTTGGTTGTTTCTTTTACTTCTTTTCAAAAAATAAAAAAATAATAATAAATAATTATAAAGTCTTTTGTTTAAAGGGGTTAAAATAAGTATATTTGAGATTATTAAAATTTGTACAACTAATTTAAGGTCTGTTCATGGAGCGAGGCGGTGTAAGTGCTAATACCTTCCCTACCATGTCGACTCCCGAGTCCAAACTCATTTTCAAAAGATCAGTTTGCCTAATTTAAAGGTTTTTCTAATGTTTTCCTAATTTAAATAAACATTGGTGGCGACTCCATTGATTTTATCTTTTTCGGTCGTCCCGTCGCGATCCCTGTTGTGACAACTTCTCTAATATTAATACTATATAGGCAACTAATAATTAAGAGTAATTTAAAGCAATTAAAGATACAAAATTATAAAAAATAAAAACACACAATAATACACAAAATTAAAAGGGAAAATAGATAACAAAACACACGAATGCAAAGCACACTAAGGATATAAACACACGAAATTAAAACACTAGGGATCTAACTTTACTTAATTCAACAATCTATCATAGACAATAGAGTAGCTTTGTGACCTTCATTCTAATTAATTTATAGTCATTCAATTGATGGAGAGAATCTCTTAATTAATTAAAACACAATTCCTTGACGTGTTAATTCTCTTGAATTACCAAAGTCTAGTTAATTCCTTGATCTAAACCCCAACTCTTAAAGGCATGACATTTGCTCTATGAATTCTCATGGAAAATATCACAATTCTCCCACATAGCCTATAACCTCCATTCCTACATTATTATAGACTTATGACACTTGTTATTTATGATCTAAGTTATATGCAAACCTTTCGATTCTAAATGCGTCTACAAGATCAATTTATGAAGGGCGCTTAATTCATAAAAGCATTAAGAACCATAATAAACACTCAAATTAAAAAATCTAATTGTAATACATGTCAATTGAATTAAGTTACATTTTCACCTTAGAAATACAAAATTTAGTTATTCATGACAAAAGAGAAGAAGAGATAAGAAGAGGAAAGAGAATTTATCATGATAGTAACATAGGGAAGAAATCAAAGTGTCTTCAATGGTGATTTGATCTCTAACTTTATGAGAACTCGATGACTGCTCCTCCTCCTCTCCTAGGGCTTGTCCTCTCATTGCCTTTGAACTTCCAAAATTCTTTATTTTTCATTTATTTTCTGAACTAAAAAAGAGCTCTTTTGCTAAACTCATTTTCATATTTTTATAGAAAAAGTGACAGCTTTTTGTATATTTTCTTGCCCTTAAGATGACTGAATTTTCCATCGAGCTCAGCAGAGAAGTTGTAGGATTTTTTGTTAGCTTTCCAATTCCAAAAACAACGCATCGATCCAATCTCTGTAACCCAATGTATGACTCAATTACTGAGGAATGGTCAGAATGCTGCATGAATCTAAATTTTACTTTAAATCTAATCTCTTTAAGAATATTTATCCAATCTTCAATCCAATTCAGCCAATTATAATTCTAATTAGCATATAAGAATAAGATAAAAATCATTCAAATATTTATCTTTATAAATTTCTTATTTTTACACAAAATCTAATTATTTATCCTAAAAATTCAAATAAATTTAAATGTAACTAGGTAAAAAACAATATTTAAAATTAGATTAAAAATAAATAAAAATAAACAAAAATAAAATAAAATAAATTAAAAATCTTAATAAATGAACTTAAAATATGAGTGTATTTTACACTCATCAAGAATACAAAATCTTATTTTTTGAGAAGGTAAAAGCTGAAACATGGTTGAAGAGTGGTGCAGAGGGGGAAGGAATCAAGGTGGGATGATGGGAAGGGAAAAAGTAAAAATTGAAGAACCTGGAGGGAAAAGGGGAGGGTGTGGGTGGGTGACGAAGGGATGTGTGGGGAAGAAAGGAAAGTAGAAAGGGCGTGAGTGGACGCACCAGAGGGGGTGGGGTCGAGGATGTATAAAAAATACTTTTTCATTTTTTTATTTCCAACTTTTGTGTAAAAAAAATTATTTTTTAATATTTTCATTGTTTTCTTTCGTCTTATTTTCTCTTTATCCAAACAACTAATTTTCTCTCAACTTTTCTATCTATTTTCTTTCTTCTCATTTTCTTTCCTCTCATTTTCTCTTCTCATCCAAACAATAGCTTAAGGATTGGATAAAATTCTCCTTGATAAGTGTCAAATATATAAGAGTAAACATCTATTTTGCTATTCTAAATATACAAACATTATCTATTTTCTCCTCTAATAATAATTTAAAATATCATCTAAAAAAATAATGAATTCAAAATAGTCTTACAATGCTAAAATTTGATATCAAATTAGCTCTTCAATATCATTTTTTCGACATCAAATTACTATTTTGATGTTTTCATTTTTAAAGAATCAAGGTAATAACATTTATATTTTTAAAGGATAATTACTTAATATACAACTATATTTCTATCTGTGTTATATATAGAGAGGAATGATTAATCTACACTAGTGTAAAACTTAGCATACTTACATCACCTAATAATTTTTTTATAGAATGTATTTTTCTATCTAACCATTGAATTATAACTATCTTCACTTTGATTATTTGTATTAAATCTTGAAAAAAATTGAACATTAATAAAAATATAGTCAAACAGCTTCTTATTTTCATATATTTCAAAAATATATATTACATTAGTCTTAATACATATATCAATAAAGTACTAAACAATTTTTTATTAATGTAAAATTTTATAGAGATATAATATATGATAAGAACTTTCAATTTAATAGTGAATTTTGTAAAAAATTATGTTTAATAAAAAGTTTTTCAATGATGTATAAATGATTTTGATTTATATTAGTGTAAGAGTAATTTTTCAATTGTTGTCTGCTACTTGACGTGATGTCTTGCTTACGAAAGGGTAATGTTTCATGCACAAAAATTTGTATGCACAAATATCACATAAGATTTTTTTGATATTACGGTTAAGTGGTGTATAGGTTAGCTTATGCATACCTTGACTAATTTACTTCTACAGTCTGGTCAAAGATATATCATTTACGCCAATACTATAAGATTCACAATAAAGATATCACATAAGATAATATAAAGTATTAATATTGATGAATGAAATTAAAAAAAAAAAGACAACACAAAAAGAAAAAATGTGAGAAAAATGTTGTGTTAGTAATATCACTCATGAAAATATATATGCTTCAAATAATCGCCGTTGAGGTGATTATTTTGTTGTAATAAGTGATTAATTTGTTAAAGTTTTTGTTTACCCAATTTTTAATAAAATAATCCTATACATATAAATAGAGGTGTAAATGAATCAAGTCAAGTCGAACGCTTAAAGTTCAAGCTTGACTTGTGAAAAAAATATGCTACAAGCTTGATTCATTTATTTAAACAAGCCAAATTTAAAGCTTGAATTTGAATTGTTTAAAAAATATGAAGTTTGATTTTGACCTGTTTAGCTTGTTTATAACTTGATTATTTTCATCTGATTTTTCAAATTTCTCCTTGGAGCATTATTTTGAATTTATTAATTTAGTAATTAGTAGATATCTTTGTATGTTAAAAGATGAAGTAAAAACAAAAGGAGAGTAAAAGACCCTTTGAAAATTAGAGTTAAGTAAGCTATATATATATAGCATATCTGGTGAGAGAAATGTTTATTGTAAGAGGTGAGATGAGTGAATCTTGACTATTGGATCTTACATGAATGGTTAAAATTAGAACATAAATGCATGTGACTTTTTTAAGTGGTACATGACATTTAAGTAACTTTTAATCTTGATCATCCATGTATAGTTGTATGGTCAAGATTTACTTTTCTCACCATCTCACAATAAAAATTTCTCTCACTAGATATGTTCCCTATATATATATATATATATATATATATATATATATATATATATATATATATATATATATATATATATATATATTTGAACAAAGTTCGAGAGGGTTACTTGAGTAGGTGGTTGAAGGTGGAAACTTTCGTGGAACGGCAATAGCCACGGTGGTGCAAGGGGGTGGGTACGTGCAAAGGCACTCTGACGCTCAAGTTAGACTGTGCACAAGAATGGTAGTATGTAGAATTGGATTATATGCATACATTTGAGACCTTACAAGGTATTTATAGGAATGTCTTGGGTGTTAAGAATCGTAGTTCAATATGAATTGAATGCTGTTATTTAGGATTAAAATCCATAATATTGTTATCTTTTATAACAAATTTCTCTATTTATGTGAGATGTATTCATATCTATGAGGGATTCAATGAGAGATTTGCTCCTAATAAATAGATAGATGTACTTATCTAATAGCGTGCATAAATATATGATATACTATTTTGGTGGGCTAGGTTGCTATTGAACCGCTAACCCAAAACCCAGTCCAGAGCAATTGCTCCCAGTTTGGTGCTTAGATGTGATAACTAAGTGTCACGATATCCAAATTTAGCAGGAGCACACAACACACATATGACAAAAGGGATCCAAGTCACAAAAAATGTTGGATATCATGATTTTTTTTTTTAAAGGGTCGAGGTCTGTGATATATCATAGTATACCCTTAGTGTTAATGAGTAAGGCCGAGATCCGAAATGGTTCACTCTGCTTAAGTCATCACACCGTTATCAGAGATACATAGTAAGTTGCCCCCATATAGATTTGTTTGTCGGGACCATCCAATTTTGAGAGTAATTCGATTTCAAACTGAGATCTATGTTATGGTTTTACCATGATACATTCTGATTGAAAGTTCGTGGTCCGGATTGAGTGTCCTTCTGTAACGTCATGTGTCGCTTCAATTCTGAACATTTTGAGCATTGTCCTTTCAACTACTCTGATTTCTAGATGGAGCTTTCGATTCCATTCGTGAGGCTCGAGAGTTAGAGAAAGAACTTGATGCCCTCCATGGTGAAAAATAAGGGCTTGAGTTAGCTATTGCCCCAAAAAGACAGGCAGTGAGTTACTGAAGAGCTCAAGGTGCATAGGGTCGAAATCTCTAGGCTCCAGATAGGGTTTCCTATCTCTCCGTGGAGATTGCCGAGGTGGCCATGCTCCGGGCTCAAATCGCCAAAGGAGTGGCTCAGGAGAATACTTTGAAAGATCATTTATCTTCTGCTGAGACTACTCTAACCAGCCTCCGAACTGAGAACGAACTTCTCCACCAGACTGAAGTCAAGCTAAATGATGAAATTGTGGTTATTGAAGATGAATGGACTAAGTTAATGGATGAATCGTTTGCTAATGCGGTCGCCCAGCTTCGTCTTCTGAATCCAAGCCTTAATGAGGAGGGAATTGGTTCAAGGAAGTTGGTCTGGGATGGTTAGATCATAGATGCCGCTCCCGTGGCTATTCCTGCAAACCAAATTCCTCCCAAGGCGGATGTTGGTGAAAAGGATGGAGAGGAGACACCAGAGGGTGACCAAGTAGAGGAGGCAGAGAAGACCTCAGAGACAATCGTGGAGGCAACCCCAGAGAATGCCTCATTCTTTTCTTTTTTCTTCTTATTTTGTCCCATGCGTGGGGTTTTTTTTTAAATATTTGTAAATGAATGAGTCTTGATCTTGGGCATCCGTTTAATACTTAGAATATTTTTCATATTCCTGTTACTTCTTCTTTTACCTCACCGAGATGAGTTTAACACTTGATCTCAGTGTTTCCATTTTTTAAAAGAAAGATGAGTCCAACGCTCGATCTCGATAGTCAGGTCCACCTCAGAAATGTTTCTCTACCTTTGTTGACACTTAGTCAACTAATTATGAAACTTTGAAGTATAATTTTACCACAGAAGCCTCTTGGAGTGATATCCACTATCCCAGGTAACGGTCTTATGCTTGTAACCATGTTAAACCTTTTTCAGGTTTATGAGTTAGGCTTAATGTTGAAATAATAGAATATAGTTGACACAAAAGTCTCTTGGTGCAGAGTCCACTGTCCGAGGTTACAGTCGGATATGCTTAACCTCTATAAACTTTTTAAGTTTATGGGTTAAGGTCAGGCTTATAAGGGTATGGGTGAAAACCCTGGAATGCACTCCTTGAACTCGGATACCAGTGAAGTGGATTCCCCTGTTTGGCCATCATGTATAGATATCAAAATATAGTTGACACGGAAGTCTCTTAGTGTGGAGTCCACTGTCCCAAGTTACAGTTAGATACACTTAACCTCTGTAAACCTGTTCAGTTTATAGGTTAAGGTCAGGCCATAAGGGTACGAGTGAAAACCCTTGAATGCGCTCATTGAACTCAGATATCGTTCAAGTGGATTCCCTTGTTTGGTCATCATGTACAAATGTCAGAATGTCTGATCCTCTTCGAACTTTGTATTCCTCGGACCTCTCCAAGGTGTGTTAACCTTGTGGGTTACATCGAGATGATATCGGGCCGAAGTACTCGTAGACATGAAGTCATGACTGAGGTACTGGCTTAGATGATGTCGGGCCGAAGTACTCGTGGACTTAAAGTCACAAACCAGGTACTAACTTAGATGAGAATGAGCTGAAGTACTCGTGGACTCAAAGTCACGGCTGATGAATTGGCTTAGATGAGAGAATGAGCTGAAATATATATGCTCATGGTCCGAGGTAATATATGACATTTCATGCTACAAAAATAGTAATATATCCGTGCAGTTGGCACTTAATGATAATTGAGTCTAGTTTCTTGTTGCTCCTTGGTCGGGCCATGGTGATGAGATTTATGGAATGATAGAGTTTTACCTTTTTGGCATATGGTAGTCCTTGTTTGGATTTATCCTCTTGAGTATTCTCTTTTTGAATTTACCTTATTGATATATGTTAGTCCTCTTTTGGGTTTACCCTCTTGGAGTATGGTCGTCCTCCTTTTGGGTTTACCTTCTGGAATATGGTAGTCCCCATTGGGTTTACCCTCTTGGGTATAACCCATTTGGATTGTGCACTAGGGTGAAGCCACGACTGCGGCTAGCAGATGGTGGATTTTGCGCAGTAGAGGCATGATTTTGATTTCGTCTAATTTTTACCATGGTGGTGGTGGTGGGATTTGAAGTTTATCTCTTTCACAAACGACACCAATGTTCTGAAAAGAAGTTCAGAGGGTTGCCTGAGTAGGTGTTTGAAGGTGGAACCTCCATGGCACGACAACGCCAGTGGTGGTGCGAGGGGGTAGATATCTGCAAAAGGCACTTTAACTCTCAAGTTAGACTGTGTACAAGAATAGTAGTATGTAGAATTGGATTAGATGCATATCTTTGAGATCTTGCAAGGTATTTATAGGAGCGTTTTGATTATTAAGAATCGTAGTTCAATCAAATTGAATGCTATTATTTAATATTAGAATCCATGATATTGTTATATCTTATAACTAATTTTTCTATTTATTTGAGATGTAATTAGTGTTCATATCTATGAGAGATTCTGTTAAAAATTTGCTCCTTATAAATAGGTAGATATACTTATCTAATAGTGCGCATAAATATCTGAGATAATATTTTGGTGGACCAGGTTGCTCTTGAACCGCTAACCTAAAGCCTAGACCAGAATATATATATATATATATATATATATATATATATAGAGAGAGAGAGAGAGAGAGATGAGATATTCACGAGTTTTTAATATCAAGCTTATAAAATTTGAACTTGACTTATTTATATAATTGAGCCTAAAATCAAGCTTGAAATCGTTTGTTTAACTAAACAAATGAGTTTGGTTCAGCATTTAATGAGTCGAGTTCAAATAGTTTACAAATAGCTCAATTCATTTGTATCACTGCTTATAAACTTTGAAGAAGACAATTGTTAGGAAGATTTCTTAATTGTGATAATATTTGAGAGTTAGTGTTACAATAATGTCTGTCAAAAAAGAAAAGCTAATCAAAGACAAAAAAAAATACTTATATTTTAACTATTTTATTTAAAAAAATATTCAGAACATAGTTAGAAAATAAAATTGAACATTAAAATAAAATAAAGTCTCTTATACAATATCTATAAAACAAGGTGGTGGAGTGGCCGGTTCTATGGTCGGTCACATCCAATGGTTCCTATGCTTTTGGACATTACATCACAAATATTCCTTTGGAAAAAGATGGATAAGTGACAATCACATTCGTTCAATGCACCACCATATGCCGAACTGTACTGTCTTTTGTCCGTGCCTACTGAATTTGAATTGTAGTTTTACCCGTAAGACTTTGAGGAGATCACTAACGTCAACACTATCATTAGTTTCTCTCGAAAGTAGATCTTAACCGACCATTTGGTATTTGGTAAGATTATGATCAAACAACACTCTGACCATGGTACTCATCTTCAAAGTTTATCACTTATGCTCCAAAAGATACAGAGAAAAAAGAGAGTCCCAACTATGATTCCATGCGTGAAGCTTGCTTTTGACTTTTGGGAGGTTATTTTGAGAAAGTATTGTTGTACAATGTACACTACTATTAACAAGTAGTAATAGATTTTAATTTGTGAAATTATATTCAACATATGCATGAATAAATAAAAAAAATATTACTAAAAGATTCATTATTTATTAATATTAATTGATAATTTAAATTCAAATAACTTATTTTTTGTCTTTGGACGTCAAGATCTTTTTAAGGAGGGTTAATCACTAACGTGGGAATATGGGGAAAAAAAATAGCTGAGGGGAAATTTGAACTTATACAGAAATGTAAAACATCCCTCAACTCAAAACCTATTAATGAAAATCCATTACCAAGAATTGAACTCAAAACCTACTTTTCACCGCTGCATAATCTTTCTAATTGTGTCAACGTTCCTACATTATCATTGGCATACTTTAATTAAATAAAAAGAGGATGGTTTTGTTTTAAAGGTCTTTCAATAGAAATAGAAATATATATATATATATATACATATTTACATGTTACACTTATATTTTTGTGCATAGTAATAAATTTTAATTCGAGTCTATGAGAACTAGTTATATTTAAATAAAAAATTGTCCCCTTACACAAATTTGAATGATATCTTTTATGTATCATTTAAAAAGTAATATCTTTTAATGACATGTAATTATCATGTTTAATATTGAATTTACCATTTAAGTTAGAATTTATATATAAAAAAGGCAATTTCTATTAAAAAAATCACTGCAGCTTGCATGTAATTTATAACATGAATAAAACTCTTTTAAAATAAGTAAATAAAAATGTACTTATTATCGAATTTTAATAAATTAAAATCATAATGTACTTTAAATTTAAATCAATGATAAATATACCTTTAAGATATATTTAACTTCAGAAAATGTTTCTTAATTTCATTTCCTAAAAATAATTTTCATTTTCAAATTTTCACTTTTTGAAAACGTGATTGATTTGTTATTTTCATTTTCAAAAGTAAACTATTTTCAAGATTATGGTCAATACCCCAAATCAAAAGAAAAAAGAAAACCCTCTATGCTTAACAGCAGAATAGTGTTTTGGGAGGTGGGGTGTTGGAGAAGACCACCGTAAAATTTCTCACTAGCAAAGTGACTCATTGCTCAACCAAATATATATGTGTCTAGACCCAAAACCAAAGACCACCGCAAAACCGAAGACACACTCTTCTTCCTAGATCTGGACCTCACACTTTTGGAGCCTTCCTGATGAGGCGTATACACCAACAAAATGGTAATCCTGCTCCACTGCTGCCATGGACCCTAGGAACTCAAGTAGCGAGTTCATGCACAGGGTGGGGAATTGGGTCTTGCTGCAAGTTGGAGAGATGGCTTGCATGGGCTTCCTACTAAGGATGAGTTTGTTTTGGTCGTTGCCGGAAGCACGGGAGAGAACGATGGTGACAAGAATGACAGAGACCATGAGTAGGACGACGACAAGAAGTGATAGTAGGATGATCTTCTTCTTGCTGGTTGAGGATCTTGGAGGAGCATCAGAGAGTGAGGAGCCACCTGGGTTGGAGCTCTGTTGTGGTTGGAGACAAGGAAAAAGATGAGGGGTCGAAGAAGCCTTGGCCATATACAAGGAAGCAGATAGTTGAGAGAAAGAGAGAGTCGAGAAAGTTTGGGAAGAAGATGAAAACAGGAAATGCTCAAACCAAACACAGTTTTACTTCACTTTAGGAGAACTTTTTTTCATGTATAACAAGAAGAACTTTTTTCCAGGTATAACAACAAAACTAGGGTTGGTATTTCTGTTTGTAGATGCAAATTCTAATTTCAAAATGAGAAATGCCTTTCACAATAAAATGTGGCCAGAACCTAACATTCTCATATTTCATGCTCACTTGCTCAGATAATGATTGGTAGCCAGACATTCAATTGACATCCGATCACTCATAAACTCGACTCATCTTTACAGATGACCAAACTGAGGGACTGTGGATCATCTTGGCCCAATTGGCATCTAGCCATAAGCTAGGCCCATTTCTACAAGGTCCGACCGACCTATACCCGAATGGGTAACAGCTTGACAAACACGTACTTAATACGACCTACCAACAGACATAACATTTCTTGCATTAATAACCATACATAACGGCCTTACGCCATAATGACTAGACATAACGCCTCATGCCATAATGACCAGACATAAAGTTTAGAATCGTAAATGGCCTGAATGGAGGGTATCCAGAGAATTAGTCATCAGGATCTCTATATAAACTGGCCTGGTAGCCTAGGTCAGACATGTTCATTTTTCTCTACCTATGCCTTCATGACTGTCTTGACTCCAAGACTGATCGGTCGGAGTGCCTATGCTGGCATTTGACCCCGTCTCCAACTAATGAACTGTTGGACGACTGACTTAGGTATCTCCAACGACCAACCCCTCGGGTAGAGGACTGAACATCTGGTGCCGTCTGTGAGAACCAGTAAAATGGTTCCCACCATCTCGAAACCTGCAAATCTTAACATATTTCGGATTAAATTCATTGGATCTTTTCATGGCATGCTCCTTATACTCAGATCTGGCATCGGCATGCTTAGATCTCAAGCCCCACATTCTTCTCAGTGTCGTTGAGCACGGATCCACAGTCCCGCATCTTGTCCTACTCCAACAAGCTCAAAAACTCAGCTCTGGCATCCTTGAGCTTGAAACTTCTGATGCTCCATTTTTTCTAGTGAATCAAATGAGAAGTTCTGGAACAACCAACTATGGTGCATACACTTATCAAAACTTTGAGAGAGAACCTTATTGGCCGTCAGAAAAGCTTTGAATTTCCATCATTGGTGCTGGTGGTTTTATTGCCCCACACATTGTGCGCGGCCTCAAGACTGAGGGCCATTACATTATTGCTTCTGACTGGAAGAAAAACGAGCACATGACTAAAGACATGTTCTACCACGAGTTCCATCTTGTTGATCTCAGGGTCATAAATAACTGCCTAACTATCAGACTCCTTTCCATTTTGCTATTTTTCAATTTCCTTTTATGCGGTTTATGTTGCTTTCTTCATCATTTTCTCCTGGTTTTGTTTTGCATTTTTCATAATTTCATGTCATTTTTATTATTTTTCCTCTCCAAAGTGCTTCAATATTTTAAGGTTTGGAGACTAACTTATCTATTCGTGTTTGAATCTTTACGTGAAGTAGGTGATGGATCATAAGATTCATGGTTTATGCCTTTGCAAAAACAGATTTTGATTGTTTACGAAAAAATGAAGGAAATGAAAGAATTGAAAGAAGGATACAACATTGTTGGGCTCTCCCAAAGGTCATGAAGAAGGTCTAACCCGGTAAATTTCGACCGAGGTCATGAAGACGACCTAGCTCAGTAAATTTCGATAAAGGTCATGAAGAAGGCCCAGCCTAGTAAATTCCAGTCGAGGTCAGGAAGACGGCCCAGGTCAGTAAAGATCCAAGGTCACAAAAGGCTCGGTAAAGTTCCGAGGACTTGGTAAAGATCCAAGGTCACAAAAGACTCGATAAAGTTTCGAGGACTTAGTAAAGATCCAAGGTAAAAAAAGTTCGGTAAAGTTTCAAGGACTTGGTAAAGATCCAAGGTCAAAAAAGGCTCGGTAAAGTTCCGAGGTCATGGCTATGTTGTTATTCCTTCAAGACAAGTTCGGCAAAGATTCGAGGTTCCTTCAAGACAAACTCGGTAAAGATCCAAGGTCATAGCTACAGGACAAGCTCGGTAAAGATCCGAGGTCATGGCTACGTCGTGATTCCTTTGAAGACAAGCTCGGTAAAGTTCCGAAGTCATGGCTATGACGTGATTCCTTTAAAGACAAGCTCGGTAAAGTTCCAAGATGCCATGGAAGACCAGCCCAATTTGATGCAACTCGGAATATGATCAAGTCGAATTGAAAATTCTATGGTGCCAACTCTAGATCGAATTAGGTCGGGAAAGTTAGAAAACATCATGGAATTTATCAAAACTTAGGATCACTCATAGATCGAAAAAACTCTAGATCAGGTTAGGAAAATTCATAGCCATGGTCGGGAAAATACATGCACAAAAGACCTCACCACTCACCTCGGAAGATTACCCAGGGACAAAACTTAAAAATTACGAAGAACTCGGTCATTCACCTTGTGATTGCCCAATCTGGTGGCTGTGGATCGTCCAAATTCATAAGCTTAGATAAGAATAAACATTAATAATACAAGCTCGGGCTATCATCATCGATTGCCCAAGTTGGGGGGCTGTGGACCATCCTATCCCAATTGACATCCGGTCACTCATAAGCTCGCCCCATCTCCACAGGTGACCGAGCTGGGAGGTTGTGGACTGTCCTATCCCAATTGGCATCCGGCCATAAGCTAGACTCATTTCTACAGGGTTCGAACGCCTATACCTAGATGGGTAACGATTCGACAAACACGTAATTAATACGACCCACTAATAGACATAACGTCTTGTGCCATAATAATTAGACATAACGTCATTGCGTCATAATGACTAAACATAATGTCTCATGTCATAATGACCAGACATAACATTCAAAATCCTAAATGGCCTAAACGGAGGGTATCTAGAGAACTAGTCATCTGAATTTCTATATAAACTGGCTTGACAACCTATGTCAGACATGTTCACTTTTCTCTACCTATGCCTTCATAATTGTCCTGACTCCAAGATTGATCGGTAATGTCTATGCTGACATTTGACCTTGTCTCCAACTAACGAATTATTGGACGATCGACCTAGATCTCTCTAGCGACCAACCTCTCGGGTAGAGGACGAAACAGTACCAACACCGAAGTGAAGTCTAGAACAAGACATCTTACACGCAAAGAACATATCAAGGAGTAGTCATATTGATATCGGAAAATTTCTTAAATATTTTAAGAGAATTTTTTTTATATCATTAAATATATATTACTTTAATTATTATAAAAATGACATTAAAATAAAAAATAATGCTAAAAAACTAATACATATTTGATTATAAAAAATTAAGAAAACTTAAGAATTTCTCTTAATATTCGGGATGGTACTTGATTCTAGCTCTGGCACCGACCTATCGACGACGATACCCAAGAAAGAGTGCCAGATCACAACTCCATCATTAGATGCTATGCTCCTTTCCTTATACGACACAAAATATTCTCTTCGTTTTGAACACTTCGTTTTCTTTTGGCTGAATTCATATTTACATTACGTTTGAATAAGAAGAAAGAAAGAAAAAAATTAAAAATGAAAAACTTTGAGAAATAAATTTAAAATTTTATAATAAAATTTTTCCCTTTTCACTTTTCCTTCATCGAAATAAGAAAAAAATCAACTTATTAAGATTTTTTCTCTTTATTTTATTTTATTTAACTGAAGATATAACACGAATTGTATGTTCTAACTTCTTAGTCCTGATTGTTAAATATACAAAAAAGATATTTATCAGTTTTTTTTATAGCATAATGGAAGTGCGAGTATGATAAGAAAGATAGATAGGCAACATCGTGAAAGATTCAACCTCCAACTCACTATCACATATTTTTTTTTTGGGTAATTTATTATTATCACATAATTTTGTTGTGCACTAGAAGTATCTTTAGATAACTTTTTCGTTATTACCTTATGATTTGAGTAGAAGAAGTTTAATTATTTTAAATATGTAATTTTAAATTTAATCACAAAATTTCTATGTATAAAAATAATATTAAATTTTTTTTTGCTTAAAAATCTAATATTATATTAAAAAATTAATCTTTCACACATATATATATATATATATATATATATATATATTTTATATATACATATATATATAAGATGTTTTGAGAAACCACTAAAAAAAAAGATAACTTTTACGTTAACTTATCTCTCATAATGCACTGACACACAACCAGTAGAGGAATTGATTTAATTTTTCTAACTGCTAGCTTAAGGCTTAAACTCGAGCAGTAGTCAAGATAAGAAGCACATTTCCTTAATTATTAGTTAGACTCCCTTAGATTCAGGTGTTAGAATTTTTATTTATGTAGTAACATAAATTATATTATAATTTTATAAAATTTAAATTAATTAGATTTCAAAATTATTAGAATATTTTATTTAGTTTAAATTATAATCAATATTATTAATAAACCTATTATTATTAAAGTACTATTTATATGTGAGTTTTGTTTTATAAGTCTTGTATATGAGTTTGTTATACTGGGCATGTTTAACCAATTTTAATTATTCTATATATATAGGGAGAGACTCATATTCTTAGTCATTCTAGTGCATACAGTTGCTTGATTGATATTGACGCGTGAGCGACTATTGTGAGATAAGAATACTATTTCTCCCTCATCGAAATTATTTTTGAGGGTTTTAACAATAATTTCCTTATCGGTATTTTTTCAAGGTAATCCTAAATTTTTTTATATAAATGTTTGATATATCATAAATTTTAAGATTAATAATTCTAATAATTTTTCTTTCAATTGTTATGAGAGCGGTTTTAATCCTAATTATAACTATCAATTTTTTTTGTTTTACCTAAAACCTTATGAGGTTTAAAATTGAAAAAACTTGAAATCCTAACATATGTGGTGTTCAATTCAAAACAATTATGATTATTTTTTTTAAAAAAAATTGGGTGAGGGCTTTTGTACATTAGGTTATCCTGAGACTAAAAATATGTATATTGCATTATAATATTGTGAATTCACAAAGAATTTTGCTCAAACCCATGGAACCTTAAAAACATTTAAATTTTATGATTTGTTTTTTTCTTTTGATGATCAATTCAGAAATTAACTTAAGAGTTTTATATATCTCAATTTTTTGAGTTTAATGACACTTGAATCGTTATTTTTCATTGAGAAACGATGGAGAAATCGCTAAAATACCGCATTTGAACTCATATTTTTGTACTCAATTTTTTTATCAAAAGCCCATAAATTTCATGCTAAAATTTCAAAACTTTTTTAAGGTGTTTAGTAGATCTTAAAATTCTGAATCCAACGACGCAAGAATCGTGTCAAACGGATGTAAAACGAGAGAGATATCGTAGAAAACCCATCATACCATGAATTGGGTCAAAACTGGGTCAACTGATCCGAATTCAGTCAAACAGGTAAGGAATAAGGTGGTCTTCTACCCATGTTAACGCCCACTCGTGATCTTGGAGAGTGCAGAAGAGTGTGATCTATAGAAATTTTTTTTTTTTCAATTCTATCTTTTGCATTGTTCTCCAAGAGTCATGATTTATTTTTTGGTAAATTTTATTTATTTTTAATGCCTATTTATTTTTAATTCCAAAATTTCTTGAGATTAAA
Organism: Ormosia semicastrata; assembly: GCA_029884595.1. Lineage (NCBI taxonomy): Eukaryota > Viridiplantae > Streptophyta > Magnoliopsida > Fabales > Fabaceae > Ormosia > Ormosia semicastrata. The sequence continues at coordinate 33,549,139 of JAQQTO010000046.1, read as the reverse complement.
ATAGTTAAAAATATATGGTACTTCTTCTTTTGCCTTTAGAAATTTTTATGTATTATTGTGATACTTCTATGCATGATATATATTGCATACTCTTGGACTTGGTGTCATTTGATTATTTAAATAATTTTGATATTATATTTTTTTATATATAATCTTGCATAAAATTAAAAATTATAGTATACTCTCCAAGTTTTGATCTAAAATTTTTCAAAGATGATTATGATAATATTGAGAGTGTTGTACAATATGTACTCTCAGACTTGATATTGTTTGATCACTGAAATAATTCTCAGTGTTATTTTTGTGCTTAAAATGCTATGTAAAATATTGTATATTGTTATTTTTTGTTATTCTTTATGCAATTTTGTTCTGAGAGTAATTATTTAAAATGTTGTGGAGCTTTTGGGCACCTTTCATAATTGTGAATTCGTGGGACCAATTATGTTGATGTGTCATTTTGTTGATATTTTGTTAATAATGTTGCATTAGGAATTATGTTGATAATGCACTTATCCTATCGGTTTACCTTTATTAATGTAATTTCTGATGATTTATTAAATGATACTATTTTGGGGCACTTTGCCTGATTGCGAGCTCGCCTTCGTGGGACCAATTGTGGAAATGTGTTATTTTATTGATAAAATATTATTATTTTGTGACATTAGAGATTATATTGATAATGTACTTACCCTATCAGTTTGTCTTTGTTAATGTAATTCCTGATGATTTGTTAAAGACATTAAGATTATACCCTTAGAGTTCTCAGTATCCTCTTGGCACTAGCTTTAGGGACATTATTTTGATGTCCATGAGAGTTTACTCATGTGTTATAATTCAGGATTCTTAGGTGAGATTGCAATTGCATGGGAAAGCTCCATTATGGTTGTTACTTATCTTGTTTATTGAAATACTTAACAAGAAAATCTCCCTTTAAAATATTGATTTAGTTTTTCTTATGAAAATAAATATTTTGACAAAGTTGTGTGGGACCAATTATGATTACTGGGTTAAGTCAATGAGTTTATTTATGGTCATCTTTATTATTGATGTTGCTCTCGCTGTGGATAAGCCCTGAAGCTCATAGATATGTTTTTCGCTGTGACTGGGGTAAAATATGAAAGGTAAAATCGTTCAAATAAAGTTCGTCTTATAAGCATAAGGTATAGCATGGACAAAGTCATTAAGGAGAGTTTTTAAGTGGATAATGTCAACTAATTTTGTAAGGCTATTGGCACATCTAGAAGGGCTTGTGACCTCTTTGAGTTGACCAAGACTAAGCATGATGGTGTGAATGGTGATCGTGAATGCGCCACTAAATTTGCACATTAGCTCAAACGAGCTAATTGTATGGAGTTTAATAATTGGATTAAGGATAAAGAAGTTGAACCCTTGACTCTAATGTGTTTTGAATCCAATTTTGTTAATGATCCTTCTAACACTTGTTTGTTAGATATTGGTGCAACTACTCACGTTACAAGCTCATTACTAGAGTTCAAAAATAGGTGAAAGCCGAGTGAAGGATAATTGATGATCACAATAGGAAATATAATTAGTGTCAAAGTAGAGTATATAGGTGTTATTTCCTTGAAGCTGTGTACTCGATATTCTTTAGGTTTAAAAGGCACCATCTATGTGTCCTCTATAATAAAGAACTTGTTTTCAGATTCTATTTTGGATAGTTGCACTATCATGTCTATTTAGTGATAAAAGAGTTTCCCTACCTTATGATTTCATTCTGATTATTTATGGAGTTTCATCTAATGACCTTCATATGTTAAATATTGACACATTTCTGTTGATCTAACAACGTTTAGATATTAATAATGTTATTGGGAACAAGTATGATAGAATTGCTGAAAACTCTTTTATGTTGTGGCACAAACATTTAGGGCACATCTCTAATGAGAGAATGGAGAGGTTGATTAAGAAGAATATTCTTCATGATATGAACTTCAATATTTTGATACTTGTATTGATTGTATAAAAGGGAAACTTACAGCTGGAGCCAGGAAGAGTGGGGTTACCAGGAGGAACGATGAGTACTATGATAGGTATGATGAAACTAGTAGAAATCTTGGACCTTTTGCTAAGTTCTTATAGGATTGTGGTATTGAGGCACAATACATCGTGCCTGGAACTCCACAATAAAATGGAGTTGCAAAAAGACAAATCGTACTCTTTTGGATATGGTGAGATGTATGCTTAGTCATTCTACATTTTCATAATTCTTGTGGGGAGATGCCTTGAAGACTGCTGCTTATATATTGAATCATGTGCCAAGTAAATATGTGTTGAAGACTCTATATGAGCTTATGACAAGCAAACGACCTTCCTTGAGGCATTTTCGTGTTTGGGGTTGTAGAGTAGAAGTGAGATCTTATAACCCACATTTAAAGAAGCTTGATCCCAAAATCATTAGTCATTGGCTATTGTAGTGGCTCAAGAGGTTCTAGATTCTATTGTCCTTCTCGTACTACTACAGTTATTGAATCTGATCGGACTTTCTATTTTGAAGGAGACTTAGAACATGGTGGAACTCAGGAGCCGCATATTGTTGATTTCAGTGAGGAGCATGTTGTTGTTCCTATTTCTATTGATCCCTTTTTATGGATAATGTCATCTCCTTTAATCTATAATGATGATGTTGTTGATCCTGTTGATAATGTCGATATCCCTTAATAAGTCAAAAATAATGTACAAATTTCAGATGTTGGTGTCTCCACTGAGAAGATCTGAGCGGGTTCCTATATTCACTGACTCTACCATATTCAGGGATTGTGTTGTATACCTACAGGAGCACGATTTTAATTCAGTTGAGGATTCTGATCCTATTTCCTTTCAAGAGGTCGTGGTTAGTCCTGATAATGCACAATGACTAGTGGCTATGGAGGATGAGTTAACTTTTATGAGAAAGAATAATGTTTGGGAATTGGTGGAGTTGCCTACTGGTTGTAAAACTGTTGGTTGCAAATGGGTCTTTAAGACAAAATGTGATGTAGAGGTGAAATTGAGAGGTATAAGGTCAGACTTGTTACTAAGGGATATAACTAAAGGGAAGACATTGATTATAAGGAGACTTTCTTATCAGTCTCCACTAAAGACTCTTTTCATGTTGTGATGGCCTTCGTTGGTCATTTCGATTTGGAGCTTTATCAAATGGATGTTAAGACCGTTTTCCTAAATAATGATTTATATGAGGATGTGTATATGGATCAACCTGATGGTTTTGTTGAGAATATCCATTTATGGATTGAGACAGGCTTCCATGCATTGGTACTTGAAATTAGATTATATTGTTGACTCTCTTGGCTTTAAAAAAAAATATTGTTGATCAATGCATTTATCTGAAGTTTAGTGGGAGCAAATTCATCATTCTTGTTTTATATGTTGATAATATATTGTTGGCTAGTAATGATGTTGATCTTCTGAATGAGACTAACCAAATATTGACAACACATGTTAATATGAAAGATTTTGGTGATATCTCTTTTGTATTGAGCATTGAGATTCACCATGATAGATCTCGTAGTATTCTTGGCTTGTCTTAGAAAGCTTGTATTAAAAGGATTTTGAATAGATTTAATATAAAATCTTGTAATCCTTGTGCTACACCTATTTAAAAGTGTGAAAGACTCTTTAATACCCAGTATCTTCAAAATGATAAAGATGTTACTAAAATGGAGAAGGTTTCATATGCTTCAGCTATTGCAACTTTATGTATGCTCAAGTTTGTACACGTCCTGATATTATTTTTGTTGTTAGTGTACTTACGAGGTACTTGATCAAACTTGGTGTGGCTTATTGGCAAGCTGCAAAACAAATCATGAGATATCTAAATGGTACCAAATATCATATGTTAACTTATAGAATGTTAGATCATCTTGAGGTGATAGGCTTTTCTGATTCGGATTATAGTGGTTGTCTAGTTGACCACAAGTCTACATCAGGGTATATCTTTATGTTGGCATGAGGAGCTATTTCTTGGAAGAATGTTAAACAGACACTTACAACTACTTCTACTATGGAGGCAGAGTATATAACTTGTTATGAGGCTACATGTCAAGCGATATGATTAAAAAATTTGATTATTGAATTTTGTATTATGGAGAGTATTTCCAGGCCTCTTACTATCTATTGTGATAACTCTACGATAGTATATTTCTCTCAAATCAACAAGAGCTTTAAGCGCTCGAAGCTTTTGACACAAAATATATGTTTGTTAGAGATAAGATTTTGGAGTTTCAAACTAATGTTGAGTATATCCCGACATAACTTATGGTTACAGATCCGTTAACCAAAGGTTTAGCTCTCAAAGTTTTGTTGATCATGTGACCTATATGGGTATAGTGAGGACTTTTGATGTTTTGGGTTAGTGAGAGTTTGTTTTGTGATTATAATGTGACCTCATTTTATGTCTCGAGACTTTAAACTATTATGTTATTATTATTGTCGTTGCCATATAATGTTGTTATTATTATCCGCGTAGTATTATTTGTTCATATTATGGCATATTATGGAGACATTTTGGACTCAGTCTCATTTTGTTATTGTGCTAAGATGTTTGTTAAATCTCAAAAGGTATCTTGGGCGGATGTTTAGGGCCATTTTGTTGGGAAATGCACTTTGATCACAAATTGGCATGCAATTTTGGATGTGCTTTCCCATTACCCATATACCACATTTTGATAGGTCACCGAAATATGAATATATTGCATGTATGATATCAATACTCCTTCAAGTATGATTTTATGCATTGTTGAGATGCTTGTAATCTCATTTTGGACTAGTTGTTGAGAGTGTTGACTCTATTTTGATATCATGTTGTGGTCACATATTGTTTTATTAATCTGGAGAATTATTTTCTTATTAAAGTGATGCAATATGACTTATGCTGTCCAAGTGGAAGAATGTTAGAATTTTTATTTATGGACTAGCATAAATTACATTATAATTTTATAAAACCCAGATTAATTGGATGTCAAAATTATTAAAGCATTTTGTTTAACCCAAATTGTGATCAATATCATTAATGAGCCTATTGTTGTTAAAACACTACTCATATGTGAGTTTTATTTTATGGGTCCTATACATGAGTTTGTTATAGTGGGTAGATTTAACCTATTTTAATTATTCTATATATACAGGGAGAGACCCTGTTCCTAGTCACTCTAGTGCGTACAGTTGCCTCATTGATAATGACGTATGAGCGACTATTGTGGGATAGGAATAGTATCTCTCCCTCATCGAGATTGTTTTTAAGGGTTTCAATAATGACTTTCTCATCGACATTTTTTCAAGTTAATCCTAAAACTCTTTATATAAATGTTTGACATGTCATAAATTTTGGGATTAATAAATCCGATAATTTTTCTTTCATCAGGTGGATGCTATTATGCACCTTAATATGTTTTGGTGTATGATGCACCTTGTTTATTAACCCATAATCACAGGTCAACGTGGGTTTCTCCCTTTTATTTAATTTTGCAAGTTAGTCCTTTTGGACTTTAATTTTATTATAATTCTTTACACTTTAGTCCTTCTTCTTCTCTAAACCATGGCCTTACTCTCTGCATCTCTAAATTTCTTTTGGAGGTAAGCAACAGGATATGAGTGGACCAAAACTAAGATCAAACAACTTGGGATTTAATCTGGTTGAAAAGATTTATGGGTTTTATTCTCTCATTGGAACATATTCGACCCTATACATTGAATTTCAAAGAGATGAGACTTGCTTTTTGGTCACAAATTTTTGAATCCTTTTAATCTTTTCTGATGCTTGGATCTCGGAGTTGAAACTGAGAATCGAGTCTTGGGTTGCTTGATTTTTTTTGGCTTGAAATCGAACCTAAAAAGAGGAAGGGAGGGCCTGGATCGCTGCTTAGTGGAGGTCGAATGTCCACCATTAATGGCAGCTTGAGGTTTCGTTAGGTCACCGTGGACCACTGTTATCTTTTCCATTTGGTCGATTGCCATTAATGGCAGATTGAGGTGTCGGGGTCTCTGTGAGTTGCACATAGCCATAATGGTCGGCCACCACCAGAAAAGACACCATCCAAATTTTGCCACACCCAAACCCGAAACAGAACCGTCCCTATGATCGAACTTGTAAGCTACTGCCACCACGACCAAACAACTCAGACTTGCTCTATTCTCTACTACCACCCATCTCTATCTATATATGAGCCATCAGCCACCAACGAACTCCAACCTTGTCGCTGCCAACAAGCTCAGTCTCCTGAGCCCCGGTCGCCTACCACTGTCCAGATCCGAGCCAAAAGTTGCCGCACAAAGCCTCCGTACACCTACTCGTCAACAACCCAACACCACAACGACACTCCCAATAACCACTGCATCTCAGCCACCGAGACCCATAATCACCGACAACTGCCTTGTAACTCAAATCCCTAACCTCCATTGCTAATCTCCGAGCTTCATTCATTCCCAAATAGCCACCAAACTCCTCCATCACTGCCACTTGAAAACAAAGTCATCGAAGGTTTCATCAATAGAAGGTTTAATTAGAAAGATTAATAGGCATAATAAACAGAGAGAAAGTCTGGAAGAAAAAGAAAAAAATCACTTTGTAATTAAACAAAACCGGTTAAGTAGGTTGCCATTATTTAATTATAGCCATTGATATATTTTTATATGTAAATCGATGGTTGAGATGAAAGGTGTATGATACACCCTCTCTAAGAGGGTGTATATTAGACGGCACCCTTAGATTCATCATAATCATGTTTTAGTATAAAAAAATCTAGGCTAATATTAATCAATTAAGTTACAGACTAGTTGCCTATCATCTAAGTTGTATTAATTAATAAAATTATTTGTAATAAATGCAAGATATTGATACTATTTCAAAATATTTATTGTTTAAAGCTTGTTTAGAAAGATTAAAAAATGTATTAAATAGCCTTAATTTTATAAGAATATAACTGCATTTAACTAAATTATCATCTATCATAAAACACTACAAATTATTACTCTATTAATGTTCTATATCATTTTGTTAGTGGAGATATCATAGATAAGGATAAAGTTTGAAAAAACAAACTAATGCCTTCTTGATTTTTTAAAGCAATAGATAAAATAAAACAAAATTTATTTTTTAAAATGCTAGATATTTTGAAACGGATGTAGTATTAAGTTTTGAATTATTATAAACAATTCAAAAAGGAAAAAGTATCTCCTATTATATATACTATAAAAAGAAAATCATACGTAGAAATTATTACTTTTTTAAAGCACCTCTCACTCTCTTTTATTTATTTTTTCTTTTCTTTTGTAGAGTATTCCTATAAGCATTGTTATGAGACTGATCTCACAAACTTGGTCACAATTGATTACTAACCAGAAGGCTTTTCCAACAAATGCTTACTTAAAAATTTGAACTTTAGTCCTTTCACGTTTCATTTACCTCGACCCTCAATCCTTAATGATTAAGCACCGCTCACTCGGGTAAGGATGCTTCGAGTATAAATTTTTTGTCCCAATAAAGACATTAGAATTGGGCTAGTGATAAGAGACTTGAATAATTTATATAAAGTTATAGGTTCAAATTTTTTGTCCCACGCATATATATATATATATATATATAAAGTTACCCAAACGCATATATATAGAAGGAAATATTCATTTATTCATTTTTTTTTTAGTATTTTTCTATGTTAGAAAGATTTTATGGTGTTTCACATTCTTAGAGCATGTCATGTAGGAGTATAATGAGCTAAGTTATTCGCAAATTATTTGAGTTCGACTCATTAAATATTCGATCAAACTCGTTTGTTTAACTAATCAAATAAACTTAAGTTTTAATTTAGACTCGATTATATAAATAAGTCAAGTCTAAGCTTTATAGACTCCACATTAAATGTTCACAAATAGTTCGATTATATATATATAATGTATCTAATGAGAGGAGTGTTTATTGTGAGAGGTAAGAAGAGTGAATCTTAATTATTGGATCTAACATGAATGGTCAAGATTATAACATAAATTCATGTGACTTTTTTAAGTGGTCACATGACTTTTAAGTAACTTTTAATGTTGACCATACAACCATTTGATCAAGATTAATTAAAAAATGATCATGCATTTATGTTCAATCTTGGCCATGTAAGGTTTAATGGTCAATATTTACTCATCTTATAATAAACACCCTCTCACATATAAAATATATATATATATATATATACACTCACACACACACACATATATATATATATATATACACACACACACACACACATATATATAGGGACATATCTAGTGAGATGAGTTTTTATTGTGAGAGAGTGAGATGAGTAAATCTTGACCATACAATCATACATGGATGGTCAAGATTAAAAGTTAAAAAAAATCATGCATTTATGTTCTAATCTTTACCATTCATGTAATGTTTAATGGTCAAGATTCACTTCTCCCACCTCTTATAATAAACACTCATCTCACCATATATCTATATATATATATATATATATATATATATATATATATATATATATATATATAAATGTAGGTAGAAATTACCATTGTTAATAAGAAAATAAAAACAATAGTATTGCTAAAGTTATTTATCTTAATAAATATGGATAAAATGAATGAGTAATTCAGGAGTTATTTGTGATAGAAATATGTCTCTCAAGCTTAAGGATAAATTTTACCGCGTATATATATGGCCTATGATGTTGTATGGTACTGAATATTGGGTGGTAAAAAGCTAGAAAGAGAATAAGATCAGTGTCGCTGAGATGAGGATGTTGCGCTAAATGTGTGACCATACAAGACAAGATAGAATTAAGAATGAATGCATTAAAGAAAAAGTAAGAGTAGCATCTATTGTAGAAAAGATGGGATAATCTCACCTTAGGTGATTTAAATATGTAAAGAGAAGACCCTGATAAGCCCATGTAAGAAACTTAGATCAGGTGGAAAATAGTCCAATAGTTAGAGGTAGAGAGAAACTAAGAAAGATTACAGGTAAAACGATTAAAAAAGATTTAAATTTGAATGACATTTTTAAAGACTTGATTTATGATAGGGCACAATGGCGTTGTTTGATCCATGTAGCCAACCCTACCTAGTAGAAAAAAACTTGATTATTGTTATTGTTGTAAAAGATTAACAACAAATATCCATAATTGTCGATGAAGCCTATCATATATGGTGCACAAAGGAAGAAGACTATTTTATTGTGAAAATATGTTGAACATTTTTAAGGATTAATTATTTTGAAAATTCTTTTTGTAATGGTAGAAGGTTAAGAATCTTTTATTATTTTATATCATGAATTATGAAAAAAAAAGTATTTATTTTTATTTTTAATTCATCTTTATATAAAGATGTTTACTAATTATTAGCTTAATAAATTTAAAAAATAAAAAAATACTTTAAGGAAAGATTGGATAAAAAGAAAGAAAATAATTAAATCATAAATGAGTTAAATGAGCCAAACTTAAACTTTTATATTTTTAAACAAGTTGAACTCAAACTTTAAATTTAAATTATATAAATAAATGAATCAAACTTGAACAACTAATTTTTTTCACAAGTCAAGATTAAACTTCAAATGCTTAGTTTCATTTGACTCATTTACACCCCTAATGTCATGCTCTGAATTATTTATTAAATTATGGACTGACATGTGGCATTGGCATGTTGTGCAATTAGATACTTACCATGGCAAAAAGAATAAAAAACTAAAGAACCCGGATAGTTTTATCCCGATTTTGGCCGGATAGGTAATAACGGAGTGGAGCCTTATAAAATCTACTTATACAATGGGTTCCACTTCTTTTTAAGCTACGGCTCATCCAGGCCGTGTAGTTATACTCGCTTATTGAAGATAGCTCTCTTTCTACATTGATTACATCTTTTGAAAATATTGACAGAGATTTGGATTCTCTCCAATTACAAGATTATCCTATTACATATATAGAGATATAAACCTAAATTTTGTTGACCTATCATTATAGGTTCATTAGTTATTTTCAGAATTATTAGTATTTTTATCTTTCTAAGAGGAAAATAATCTTTTATTATTCAACAACAAAAGATAATCCAAATCTTGGTAGTAATGGCAATTCTAACTATGTTTGAAGTGACTGTAACTCCAATAGTTGTCAAAGATATACTCAAAAAATATAGTTGATATAAGAAGAAAGTTGGTCTTAACAGAAGGTATTCATTAAAATAACTGTATGCAATAAGTGACATGTCAACCTGCAATTCTTCAAATAATTCACAGGATAACATACTTCAAATTTATGTTGAAAACTTAAGGAACTCTTTTCTGTTTTCAATATTACCTTTATAATCTGTATCTCGCATCATACAAAAACTTTTCAAAGAATATATGTAAAAGAAAAAATCTTACCAGAAAATAGAAACGGTTGTTCAAAGAATGGTTGACTTGACTGAGTCAATTCTACATTAGATACTAGATATGGGTGGCCATAATGTGAGCAAGGAACAATTTAAAGAAATACTAACTAAAATAATACACATTGTTGGCAAGAATGCGCCACCACCAGCCGGCCAATGATAGATGATCACTCATTCCTCTTCAATTTAGTCATTCGCTTTACCACAAACAATAAGGACATCATTACAAAAGCACAGTAAAAGCAAATAGGAGGGGCTAGGGCATGTCCCCGTATCTCGTACCTTGTTCCATTTCATATATGCTTTTGAAATCTTCTCATATCAAATGGGTCGGCATATGTTTAATATGGTTGTGAAAATTTGATTATTTTAATAATTAATTATTATATAAATTTTTTTATTATAATTAATTATAATAAAATTAATTTTATATTTAAATATATTAATTAAAAAATAATTTTAAGTTAATGTATTTTATTTAGATATATAAAAAAATTATTTTTATATATTAAATTATTAAAATAGATATAAAATAATTTAAAATTATTTAATTGCTAAAAAATTTATTTAATTGATTAAAAAATTTATTTAATTAAGAATAAAATGATATTATATATTTAAAGTGTAAGAAATAATTTATAATCTAAAATTATAAATTAAAATTTTAACATTATAAATTTTTTTTAAATATATTAAATTTTTATAAAAAATTAAAATTGAATTTATCAAATATATATAATTATCATTATAATAACTTTTTTACAAATAAAATATGTTGAATAACAAAAAATATCGTTCACAAACATACTCCTAATTTGTTGATAGAGACACTCCCACTTCTGCCTTTCCCTCACGATAAGAATCATATCATCATATTTATTTATTAACATTTCTTACTTCCAACCTGTCCACCTTGGTACTGTGGCTGCTCATTGTCTCACTGCCCCATTAATAGCTAGACTAATAGACTAATGTTATATTTTTCCAATAAATTCTTTTACATCTTTTTAATAGACTAAAATCTCACCGCCCCATTATTGCGAGTAAGAAAGTCAGTATGTACATTGGCTATACTCTTGTTAGTCAAGTTTGTTTGAGTAGATAAAAAGAAAAAAAGAACAAGATAAATAGATTAATTTTGATTTTTATTTATTGTTGTCTAATATAGGGTAAAAAATTACTTTCAATTTATTTTTATACTATAAAATGGCTAAAGTTTATAAGATATATAGTGTAAGTTGCACTCTTTCTTCTCATATTTTTATAGTACTATTAAATGTGTTTTCATTGTTTATTTAATATAATCTTAGTCTGCCTAGCTAGAGAGGAATCGAATAGATGTATTCCAGTAATAAATTTTCACTCCTATATTTTTCTAGTTTACTTTTCAATTAGTTAACAGTGATCAGTAATAGTAAAAGTAGACTGTAACTTTAAATCAACCTTATTTGTAATATTAAGAATTCAAATTTTAAAATTATCATTTTATAGAAGACAACTCGAAATTACATAAATAATTAACCAAAGACAATTTTTTTTTCTTACTTTTCAGTGAACTACATAGAAGCTGCAAACTCATGATCTCGGGGAAAAGTTAGCTTGCATAAAAATAATCTCTAAGAGACAACAGCTGGTACTTTTTCTTTTTCTTTTTCTTTTTAATTGATATGCGCAGCTGAAACTTTTTTTTATTAACTAGCAAGTATTTTTGTATTTTATGAGTTTTTTAAGTTTAAAATTAATTAAAATTTAAAAAAGTGAAGACTGAATGAAAAAAAAAGTTTAAAATTAAAAATAATTATATGTATAATAATTAAATTAAAAAATATTATTCAAAAAATTTTTTATTTAAACATTTAATCGTATATAAGGAGATTTACAACATGTTTGGTTCAATTTTTCCCTCCCATCCAACAACTTTTTTTTGCATAAAAGCTGTTGCAAAATGCTTGCAACATGTTTGGATAAATTATATAAAAGTTGTTGATGTAATAGATTTTTTTTAACGTCGACAGCTTTTTTTCAAAAGTTATCATTTGAACATTTTTTGTTTCAGTTATTGAGATTATTTTATAGTTTGATATATAAATATTATTTTATTTTAATTAAATAATTTTTTAATTAATTAAATAATTTTTATTTTCTATATTTTTTTAATAATTTAATACATAAAAATAATTTTTTTATATCATTTTAACTAAATAGATTAATTTAAAATTAATTTTTAATAATATATTCAAATATAAAATTTATTTTATTATAATCGAATTATAACAAAATTTTTATATAATAATTAATTATTAAAATAATTAAATTTTCACAATATATATCCCAAATATAAATTTAATAAAAAATATGAAGATTTGTTTGGTGTTAGGCCAGAATTTTCAGCATATCACTTCTAGCTTTTTGAATCACATGTAACTGAAAGACATGCTCAATAAGACCTGCCAAAAGTCATGCCACATACTACGGTTTAAAGCCTACGGACGGGTGATCTCTGAAAATTCATTTTCCCTTTACTCAACCTTTGTGATGCGACTAAATCACTTTCTGTTGCTATCGACTTTGGCCCTTTTCTTCTTCTATGGGGGAGAGAATTAAAGTTGTGTAGTTGGAGATGAACCTAAAAAGTGCTTAGACAGCAGTGCTTGATTGTAAGCGGAATTCAAATTAGACTTGAATTTTTGTCTAATTCGGTTTTTTCCTCATCGACTTTCAATGTCACCACGTATAATATAGACTACATTTCCTTTTGCTCAGTCCTTTTCAAGTAACTGATTACGACTAATCGGATCCAATAACACAACACGTGTAACTTAGTTTCGGAATGAAAATTAGACTTCAAAAACTTTTGTGTCGAGGGATAATTTCATGGGAGTTTTTCCTGTACTTTCATATTTTTAAGGGTATTAATATATTTGAGTTATATTTAAATAATAATTCATCATCTAAAAAGATTTATCGAATGAATTTTTAGTATCAATTAATAATTGTTTATTTTAATTATTTTTAATTTAAAACTTCACTTCAGATTTTTAAGATTTATAAATATGCATCTATTTAAGTTGTGCAACTAATTACTCACTTAACAGACACATTATTGAGATATGACAATAATAAAAGTGTGTGCCAAACATTTTTTGTTCATCTCAAAATTGTTTGTATTAAGTGATAGTGAGCTGACGACTCTTATATATATTACAAATGGACTAATAAAAAATTGTCACTTAAATATGATACTGATACCCTTTATAAAATATGAGTATTGAAGGAAGTCTCTAATTTCATATCCTTAATGAGAATTTATCTCACATCCAAAATCAATAGCAGCATGCAAATAAAGACAGCAATGAAAATTGATATAAAATCATAAAGATAAAGATGACTGTCAAAGTTTAATTATATGAATTGATTTAGATTAAATATGTTTTTAATTCTTTTAAATATAGTAATTTTTTTATTTCTCATTTTTAAAATTTAAAGAACAAATCCTCAAATTATTTTTCATTCCAAATGATCCTTTTGTCACCTCATCATCTGAGTTAGCTGTTAAATGCTTACATATAGTCATACATTGCCGTCAGGCATCTATGTTTAAATAATGGATGTGTTTTTTTTTTCTTTTTATAGATACTATTTAACTGAAAATTGCTATACCTGTTTGAAATTTTCCTGAACCTATTCGGTTTTCTTTTGGATATTCCCTAGTTTTGTTTTAAAGTGAAACAAGCATGAGTCCTTGGTTTTAATCATAGGTATGGTTTCGAATGTTGGTTGGCTTTCAACGTAGTTCAAATCATGCAATAAAACGCTTGCGAAAGCGAGCTGCAGTAGTGCTGTTTGGCCAACAATGACAATACCCGTTTTGGGTTTACATGGGCTGTGCCCGACCGGTTTTCATCCAGAAAACACCTCGAATCTTGGGTTTGGTTTGAAATTTTCTGAGTTTTAATTTTTTTGCAAAAATCGCATCAGGAAAACGCTGAAATCTTGAGCTGGATGGAGCTTGTTCAAGTTGGACATTGTGGAACTCGCGAACCCGTGGTTGACTCGCGTTTTGGAGAAGACCTGAGCTGAGTCTGGTGTAATGACGACGGGCCGCATGATTTTCTTTTAATTTGAGCCATTGATTTTCCATTTTTTTTTTTAATTTGATATATATATATATATATATATATATATATATATATATATATATATATATATATATATATATATGATTTGTTTTTAGATCTATTTTATCTAATAGGAAATAATCTCAACCATTAGATGAAAGTACTTGATTCACCTTTGTTTTTATTGGTTACTTTTTTGGTTTTGGATTTTGGGTAGACTAGTGAGCAACTGGCATTGATTTCTAGGTTCCTAGTATTTTCTAGGTTCATTATGAATGCCATTTTTGGGATTTCAAGCTCATTAAGAAGATGAGCTTCTTATTTTCTAAGTATGCATTCATTACTTACACGTAGGATGCCTAACGGCTGTGTAGGGCTCTACATAAGCATTTAATGACTAATTCAAACAGTAAGGTAACAAAAGGGCCATATTGAGAAGGAAAAAAAAATTAGAGGATTCGTTCATAAAATTTTAAAATTGAGGAATGAAAACCAAAATAGTTATATTTAAGGGGATTTGTTGACAAAAAAAAAAGGAACACAAAACATATTTAAGCAGAATTAAATTCAAGTAATTAAAATCAAATTCTCTTCCATCAAGGTTAAGATTAAGTAAAGTGTTGTTCGGTGTGAAAATTGTATCATAGAACCAATAAAAGATAAGCCAATAAATTAAGAAATTAACCCTGATGAGCAATAAAAAAAAAGTTATGAACAAAATATAAAAAATAACACTATAAACAGAACTTAAATTATATATAGAGAGAGAGCATATTTAGTGAGAGAAATTTTTATTGTGAGAGAGTAAGAGAAGGTAAATTTTGACCATACAATTTATACATAAATGATTAAGATTAAAAATTACTTAAATATCATGTGACCACTTAAAAATGTCGCATACATTTATGTTCTAATTTTGACCATTTATATAAGATCTAATGGTCAAGATTCATTCATTTCACCTCTTACAATAAATACTTTTCTCATCAAATACGCTCTTTATATATATATATGAGTTTAATTTTTATACACTACTAATTTAAAAAAATTTACATTATTATCTAATAATATATTTGCATGACATTTAATAAATTTAACATTTCATATAAGTTTCAATTCATTAAATAATGTGGTAACAGATTATTAGATATTAATATTAAACATTTTTACACTGATAATACATATAAATTGAATTTAAAATATATATATATATATATATATAAATTAACTTGAGTTTAAATTTAATCTATTGTTAATGTGTTGGGATATCATTAAAACAGTTATAAAAGACAAATTTCTTGCAAAATTGGAAAATAAGAAATGTTACGTTGCCGGGAAAAAAATGACCACATGCTGCTCGGACAGTTGCATTTAAATGTAATAATGTGTTTTTTTTTTCATCTTTGTTTTGTATAAAATATAAAAAGTTTATTTAGTTGTGACATTTGGGCAATCCCGGGCTTTGTAACTTGGACTCCCTACCATTACTCGGGCAATCCATAACTTAAATGACTAAAATTCAAAGTGTTTAACATAAAAGGATTAAACATAAAAGAGTGTGTAATGACTAAGCATAGTAGAAGAGCTCAACTCAAAAGACTAATCTATTAGGTGAAAGAACCTCATGACTTAAATATCACATTAAATTTTTTTATTTATTCAATGTGAAATTCATAATATTATCACTCCATTTAAGAGTTGACATCCACAGTAGCTTCATTCTATTGACATTGACCCGATTGGTAGCCCTTTCTCCTTTGACGACTTCATTTGTTTATTAGTATTTGTTCAACATTATCACTAATGCACTTTAATCCAACATATAAGTAATCCTTTCTTTAGCTTAACTTTCAACGAAAACATTAATTCTTATTACTTAAGTCTATAAGAAGAGCTCAACTCAAAAAATTAGTATATTAGGTCAAAAAGTCTCATCACTTAATTATTACTATGAAATTCCTTATTTACTCAATATAAAACTTATAATAAAGTGGTGGTCTTACAAGAATAATAATGGTTATATATATATATATATATATATATATATAAGTGAATTGAATGGTAAAAAAATATGTTATTTAAATTATTTATATATTTATAATATTTGCGTAGAAAAATAAAATACTAGTAATATATATTAAAAATAGAATATAATTAGAATTTCTTAAAACATCCGTGCCATTTATTAGATTAGGAACATTTACAATTTTTTTTTTTTAAAAAAAACTGCATACGATCTCAGCCTTTAGATATAAATTCTTTTTGTGATAAAACAATGCAGGGAACGATGGTTTAATTAATTTGAATTGTGAGATCATGAACTGCATCTCCAACAATTCTTGGCTAAAACCCTATTTACGTTACTTGTGTTTCATAAAAGTTTTGATGTGGTTTTAAAATTTTTTTTCTGTCCTATTTATGTTTTAAACATTATTATTTTTTGTTTCAATGTCATTCTTTTGCTTGATGCCATCAAAATTGCTAACGATGAATGTAGACATTGATTCCATGTGGCCCTTTTTCACCTGAAGTGGATCCCATATGTCTATTTTAAGACTAAATTAAAACTTTCGTAAAATATGAGGAACACAAATAAGGTTTTAAGCTTTTAACCTAACATAAACATGTCGTCTTCTTCTCTATATTTATCTTCTTTAGGATTGGCAATTTAAACCCTATCAGCGGGTACCCACCTGCCCCAACCCGCTCCCTACATATAAATAAACATTATGATTAGTTTACTTTTTAATAAAGTTAATTTTATTAATTATCTTCATTAGTTTAAAGCTTAGCTTAAACATGTTTTTTAATTTATATGAGATGATGGATTAATTTTGAGATAGTGGTTGATTATTTTATAAACTTAATTTGAAATATTCATATGTGTTGTGCGGGACAGGGCAGGCGCGGATGTGAGTTTTGATTATTATTTTTTTTTTGCAGAGCAGGTGCAAGTTTTAATACCTAAGGGTGCTATATGGGGTCGGGTTAAGCAAAAATCTGCCCCAACCTACCCCATTGCCAAGCCTAATCTTCTTCCCTGAATTTTAAGGTTGCAGAACCACGACCATCCACCCCTGCAATTTCACTCCCAACATAATTATCAAACAAAACCACCACCATCGACAACCAAGTTCTTCTTCCTATCATCACAAAGGCGCACAAACCAATCACCATTATTCCACCCAAGTTAGATGCCCTTTGTTCCACACTTTTCAAGCCAAAATAGTAAATGTCACAGCACCTCAAAGCCAAACCGAGTCACCCTAGTTAATGTCATATACTGTCCTTACCTCTCATCTAATCATTATAGCTCATTGTGCTATCTCAACCCTTATTTGGCACCAAACTCAACCAAATCACTCATATGAAACTCCTGCAATTCCAAAATGCAACAAACCACCTCATCTCCACCATAGCTAGACCCCATTGTTCCTCCACCCAAGCCCAAAACTGTAACCACCATCCAACTATAAAGACCCAAATGGCCAGTCATTGTCATTGTATCAAACCTCCAGCCTCCACAGTTAAGCAGAGCCCAAATCACCAAGACACCTCCCGCAAAATCCTTTGCTTCCACATAGATGTCATGGTTGTCTTCTCAAGACTCCTCTAAAGAATTGTGTATTTTTGTTGGTTTTGAGTTTTAGCGTTGGTTCAATTTAGAATTTATGAGAAAATGAGGAAAATGGAGTTTTTTTACCTTTGTATTTAATGGAGAGTTGTTGCTATATTGGATGTCAAGGGCATTGTTTGCTTACAATCTAATACGAGGAAACATTAGGAGAAGAAAAGTAATGTTCAAGGATGAATTTGATGTTGTTATGTTTAGATACTTTAGAACCCTTGTGTCCATTACTAGTAGTTTATTTATGTTCACTATTATCTATAACCCTTGTGTCCTTGAATACTAAGTAGTTGATTTATGTTCACTATTGTTCGTATGATTGTTATAAGGAAAGTCAAATGGTTCTCAATTGTTTCTCATCCATTTCTTACAGTTTCCTTGACATGATTATTTATCTATTGGTTATTGGTGATTTGCCCTTTAACTTTCTCTATACTTTGGATACCTTCACCTTTACAAAATTTAAAGCCATACCTAATACTGGTTTCTCAAGGGACCTTAAACAATGGCACTAAACTAAGAAAAAATTTCTCCCGTAACAAGTCTAAATCAATTGCAATTCAGAAGAAACAAGAAAGCTCCTATGTTTAGAGTAGGGTTCCTAAACACGTAGATAGACATAAAAAATGGTGGGGGCAAAATATCCAAGCCATGTAAGCAGCAAATAGAATATTGAGCGGATGATTGTTTGAGTAATTAGTTATATAACAACAATAGGAGGAATAAGGAGATTTTTGGTTATGTGGACTTGAAGATTGACAAGATAGTTGAAGATCTTAATGCTCTGGATCTTATGGCTGCGGGGGGAGGTAGTTTTGATACAGAACGTAGGAAATTATTAATAACACAGTTTTGGCAGCAGCTACATGCTAGGGAGAGTTTGATTTTGCAAAAATCTAGAGCTAGATGGATGCTCCAAGGGGATGCCAATACTAGGCATTTTCACACTCGTTTAAATTTGAAGAGGAGAAAAAATGAGTTGGTTACTTTAAAAGTGGGTGAGGCTTGGCTTGATGGTGTGGATGAGATTAAAGCTGAAGTTAAAAGACACTTTGAACAGTACTTTATGAAATCAGACTTTAGTAGGCCTGTTTTGGATGGAATTAGTTTTCAGTAGCTTTCTGATGAAGATAATCTGAACCTTACTACTCCATTTATTACTGATGAAGTTAAGGAGGCAGTCTAGTGTTGTGATGGGAATAAAAGTCCTGGGCCTGATGGCTATAATTTCAATTTCTTTAAGTCTTGTTGGGACTTGACCAAATCCGAGGTGTGTGATTTTATTCATGAATTTTATGTTAATGCTCATTTGCCTAAGGCTATAACTGCTTCTTTTTTGGCGTTAATTCCGAAGAAGGATCATCCTCAATCCCTTTCAGATTATAGACCAATCTCTCTAATTGGTAGTCTTTATAAAATAATTGCTAAGATGCTTGCCTTGAGGTTGAAAAGAGTTTTGGGTAAGGTAATTTCTTCTTGTCAATCTGCTTTTCTCCCTAATAGGCAGATTCTTGATGGTGTTCTAGTTGTTAATGAGATTATTGATTTGGTAAAAAGGAGGAAGGATAATTATTTGCTATTGAAGGTGAACTTTGAAAAGGCTTACGATTTTGTAAGCTGGAAATATATTGACTATATGTTGATTAGATTGGGCTTTAATTCCCTTTGGAGAAAGTGGATGAAGGCTTGTATCTTCTCTTGTTCATATTCGGTTTTGGTTAATGGGAGTCCTACAGAAGACTTTGAAGCCAAGAAGGGGTTAAGGCAAGGGGATCTGTTGGCCCCTTTTTTATTTTTAATAGCTGCTGAGGGGTTGACTAGTCTGATGTGTAAAGCTGTGGATTCGGGTTGGTTGAGGGGTTATTTGGTAAATCAATAAATTTTCTTTCATATTCTTCAGTTTACAGATGATACTATCTTGATGTGTGAGGGTTCTTGGGATAATTTATGGTGTATTAAAACGATTTTGAGGAGTTTTGAATTATCTTCAGGTTTGAGAGTGAATTTTTCCAAAAGTGATTTGTTTGGCATTAATGTAGATGATCATTTCTTGGCAACAACTTCTTCTTTCTTATCTTGTTGTATTGGATCTGTCCCTTTCAAGTTTTTAGGAACTCCAGTGGGAGCTAATCCAAGGAGGTGTTCTACTTGGTCTCCGGTGGTGGAATCTATGAAGAAGAGGCTTTCTTTATGGAAAGGACGTTGTTTATCTTTGGGTGGTAGAGTTACACTTATTAACTCTGTTTTGACAAGTATGCCTTTATATTATTTCTCCTTTTATAAAGTTCCTAAAAAGATTGTAAAAATGTTCATAATGATTCAAAGGAATTTTTTATGGGGAGGAGATCTAGAGCATCAAAAAATAAATTGGGTTTGCTGGAAAAATGTTTGTTTACCAAAGAAGAGCAGGGGCTTAGGTGTGAAAAATCTTGAGCTTTTTAATATTGCACTGTTATCCAAGTGGAAATGGCTTTCTTAACGGATCAAAATGCCATCTGGTTCAATTTATTGTCCTACAAATATGGTTCTCTGGTAAGTGTGCTTTGTATGATCCAGGTTCTTCTATTAATCGTGGTTCTTCTATATGGTAGAGGGATTTAGTTTTGCTGGATTTCGCCAGTGGTAGTTGTTCTCGCTGGTTTTCGGAGGCGGTTCGATGTAAACTTGGGACTGGTGCGAATATTAGTTTTTGGAGTGATAAGTGGTTTGGTATGGTTCCTTTTGAAGAATGCTTTTTTAGACTTTTTCAGGTGGCTGCGAATAATTCTTTGACTATTGCCAAAATGGGTTATTGGAGTAGTGATAGGTGAGTATGGAACTGGAGGTGGAGACGTTCCTTATTTGTGTGGGAGGAGGAGCTTTTGAAGGAACTTGAAAATTTGCTTGCTTCTATTATCCCTGAGAAGGAGGTGAGTGACTCTTGGATTTGGATTCCAGACAACTTAAATGGTTTTTCGATGAAATCTGGGTATGTACATCTTTTGAAGCTTCAAAAGTCTGTCAATCTTAATCCAACCTTGGCAAAGGTTTATCAGATTTTATGGAAGAATGCGGTACCATCCAAAGTTATTGTATTTTCTTGGAGGTTGTTTCAAGATCGGTTGCCAATAAGGGAGACATTGGCTTTTAGGGGAATAATTTCCTCTGATCATGATGTTTCATGTGTTTTTTGTTTTTCTCATTGTGAGAGCTGCAATCATTTATTTTTCACGTGTTTTTTCTCTTATAATGTTTGGTCTGCTATTTATGCTTGGATGGGGTTTGATGGTGTTTATCATAATGGTGGCGTTAACCACTTCTTGCAACATTGGCTTTTCTTAGAGGGAAGAAGCTTAAAAGAGTATGACATATTATTTGGTTTACAGTTGTTTGGTCTCTGTGGTTATTGAGGAACAATGTTATTTTTCAGGGGGCGATTGCTGACTGTTCTTCTGTGATTGCTCATATTAAGTTTTTATCTTGAGGGTGGTTTATTTGTAGAGAGGCTAGAAATTCAGGACTCTTTTTCTCAGATTGGTGTATTAATCCTTTGGGTTGCCTTCAGACTTTTAAATTGTGTAATTTGATGTAATGGGTTGGAGTACCCCTTGTTCTCCTTTTTAATATATTTTGCTTATAAAAAAAATATAACAACAATAGGAGAGATTTTTATATGTCTTCAGAGTAAGAAAAATATCTTATTATATGTACTCTCATTCAATATATGTCACATCAATTATAATATAAAAATATAATTAAAATTAAAAATAATAATAATTCACAAAACTAATGAGACAAACATTTAGAGCATGTTTGGGAAAGATTAATTCTTTCTCAAACAATTATTTTTAAAGGATTAAGCTATTTTGTGAAATAATTATTATATTTGGATAAAAAGATTATTTTTAAAAAAAGCCTTTACACGAAATTCAATGTAAAAAAAAGTTTTTTGACTAATAATCATAAGTTGAAGATTGAAACTTATGATTTTAACTTATAGATTATTTCTTGCATTTTGATATGTAAATACTATTTTGTTCTCAATAAGATACTTTTTTTAATTATTTTATACTTATTTTAGTAATTTAATGTATAAAAGCGATTCTTTTTATATCATTCAAATGAATCATATTAACTTAAAATCGCTTTACTGACTAATGTATCCAAACATAAAAATGAATCGATTATAATCGATAATAATCGATTATAATAATCGATTATAATCAATTATAACAATAATCGATTATCAACATAATTTATAATTTTTAGCTTTTCCAAACAAGCCTTAATAATATAGATCGAGAGATTTTTCTAGTTATATGAACACTTAATAATTTCTCTAATAATAAATAACAGTACTCGTAATAAGGTAAAGAAGTAAGAAAGACTTACTTAAGGCAATAACAATAACAAAAGTTGAGGTGGGAAAGAGAGGAAGAAAGAAGGAGAAGAGGGAGGGATTGGGCGAATAGACTAATAGAGGAAGAAGAAGAAGAAGGGTGTTAAGTTAGAAACCAAAATGACATCGTTTTGGTCATGGTTTTATTTGAAAAAAATATTTAAAACTCAAAATATTTATTTTTTAAATCAATTTTTTTTTTTCTAACAAAAGAACCCCACTAAGAAGCTAGGAAGAAACAAGAAAAGTGGCAGATTGACAGACTTAGGAACCATATAGTGGATATCAAGTGGTATATGCATTATAGCATTCCTTCCTATGGCTCCATTCATTTCTTCTTGTAACCATTGTGTCTTTCTTCTTTATCAACACTGTGCTTGCACGAGATCAAGTTATTGAAGCAAATAATGAGGAATACTGTTATTGATTAGTAACAGTTAATTTTGGTAAGGAAGAACACTAAATATAGCAAAGAAAACTCAGGCCAAGGGCTAAAAATTACTTTAAACTTGAAAGTTTAAACAATGTGAAAAGCATGTCACACTTTAGTTCAGCACATGTACAAAGAAAATGTTATCTACAATAGCTAAAAAATAATGTTAAATATTTATACTTACACACATATATTACTTTACATATATATATATATATATATATATATATATATAATTAAATTATAATTAATTTTATCTTATTTTTTAAACATTTATACCTTTATTATGTTATTTTATGTAAATATGAGGTGATTTGCTAATTGCTAATGTGCACTAAATTCATAGTGAAGTTGAAGAGGATATGAAGAGCTCCTCCCCAACCATCCTGTCACAATCAAGTGATATAATAATTATGAAAAAATAACTTCTTTTTTATAATACAAAAGAACCAAGTTAACGAGTAGAATCCTTAATATTTTGAACTGCGAGCATTGCCACACAACTTCCCCACAAATTCTAAGAATACAAATACAACTTGCAGGAAACAAATGCCAGCCATATGGTTTCATCAATAAAAATCTAGAAGTGATGGCTTTTTTTCTTAATTTTATTTTGGACAGATGAAGTGATGGCTTGAAATCAAAAGTAGGAAGCTGACGATTACAGGTTTTGTTTGGTATCACGAAAGAAAAATAAATAAATATAATTAAAAAAAAGAAGGAGAAGATATTTGGTGTTATTTAATAAAAAAAGAGTCTTTCTTTCTTTTATTTAGTTTTATAAAAAAAATGTAAATATATATATATAAATATATGATAGGATCCACAAAATATTATCCTTCTAAATTATTTTCTTTCCATATTAAAATATGATACCAAACAAAGAATATTGTTCTTTCTCTACTTCTTTTTTTTTTTTCCCTCTTAAATATATATACCAAACAAAGCCTCAATAATCCACTTTCGGCTAAGGGTAAGCCT
The DNA here is from genome assembly GCA_029884595.1 of Ormosia semicastrata. NCBI lineage: Eukaryota > Viridiplantae > Streptophyta > Magnoliopsida > Fabales > Fabaceae > Ormosia > Ormosia semicastrata. The sequence goes on along the minus strand of JAQQTO010000046.1, from coordinate 33,525,215 downwards.
AGTCTGAAAAAGAAAATGATGGGTTATAAAATGAATGAAGTATCGATCAAACAGTACAAATGGTACAAAGCATATCTCCACCGACTTCACCATGTCCACCTGCACGCCACGTCTGTACACAGCACACCCCTCATTGAAGTGCCTTCGAAAATGACTCATCCTACTTTTATGTTCTTCCAATATTCCAGTAGATCATAGAATACTCGAACATTCTTTTATTATACTTTGCCATTAAAGTCTTTAATTATATTTTTATACGAATATTTTATCAATATTGATTCTTGTAATTAATTAAACTATATAAAAATCTCCAATTATGTTTTAGTAATTTGATCCATAGATTATGCTAAGGAAAAACAAAAAAGTCCATAGGTTTTTTCTTCTCTTCTTTTTGAAGTGAAAATTAATCCATAGTTGATATTGTATAATTGTAAGTAGTGTTATTAATAGACTTTTTAGATTTACAATTTAACATAATTATATGAATATCCTTCATATGTAAATGGAACATAACTAATATAAACTTGATATCTATAAATATTACAAGGAGAGTACCTCCAGTTTAAATTTTATATTTATTAATTATTAACACTATTATTGTGATAATAAAAAAATCAGTTATACCAAGAAATAATTTAAAAAATAAATTATTAATTCTTCATGAAAAAAAGGGAGAGAGAAAAGGCCGGACATCCGCACATATAGATTATGACCAAGAACAAGTAGAGTGTAGACAATCTTTGACTAATTCTTTCTCACTCCATGACTGTGAACTGTTGTTTAGTGGCTTAGTGCTACAACTTTTCTTTTTTTTTGGGTTAATGTTAGTGGTACATTTTTTTTTTGGAAAATTAGCGGTACAACTTTTTTCATGTACTGATGCTGATTCATCCGATGAATTGGATTTCGAGATATAAAATAAAAAAAGATTAAAAAGCAAATCCGGAGTCCTGGAGGATGGCGAGATGAGTGATAATAAAAGCATCTGATTTGTGCCCCAAAAAAAAAGCATATGACTTTGACACTACTAATTATGTGCGCTATGATCATCATCCTCTTGTCATGTTATGATTAAGCTTTGTTTTAATTCCATTAAACACGTCAGAGTACCACAACTAGAATTTTTAAAAATCTGTGAAATAAAAAAGAGATAGTGTTGCTATGTTCATATAAAATATCTTTTATTGAAAAAGAGAAAGTGAAAATGAAAATTGGAGATAAAGAGCATAGCCACTAACCAGGACTAATTCACCATATGTCGCGCACTCCTAATAACTAAAAAGCGCAAAAGATGAAATGGTATTATACTATGATACGATTGCATTTACATGAAAAAAATTCTTTAAAGTGAATTTATTTATAAAATAAATAAATAAGAGTATATTTATTTTTAAATTATTTAATAAATTAAATTAATAAGACATTTTAAATTAAATCATAAGTAAATATTTATTTATTTATTTACCTTACAAAATTCTCATTTTAAAAGAGTTTTTCTAACATTTACATAAGATCCTACCTTGTCACAGCACCACAACCACTTGATTTCTTGTTTATGAGTTTATGCTTATGATGAAAATCACTTATCCCTTTATCTTGTCCCTTTCCTCTCTCCTTAATTATATTTTGCCAACTCAATTAAAATTGACAATTTATCTTTCACATTATTTTAGAAAAAAACTTAATGCCAGCTTATCCCTAGAGCCATCCTTGACCCGATGAGAGCGCCCATCACTTCGGAACCACTCCGCAGCAAACTAGAGCTCTTCCTTCATGGAACCGCTTTCTGCTCAACTTTGGTTCAATCTCGCTCGTAGACAGCAACCCAACTCTAGACTTCTTCGCTCTTGATCGCCTCCGAGGTTGCAAAATCGATACAAGGACGAAGCAACCAAGAGTCCCGCTGTGGGGCTTTTGCAAGGCTTAGAATTTCTATCATGTAAACACAGACAGCACATGTTAACAAACGGCGAAAGAGGCGGGGAGGGGAATGAGGAGGGAAGATGGTGAAGGACTATGTGACAACCCTTTAAATGGTGGCACCGCCGCAGTGGAAAGGAAGTCGCTTCTGCCGCCAGCCGTGACCCGCAGGATGGTGTTGCTCCAGTATCCCAAGGCAAGGGATATCATAAACAAGTCAGCCTTAATGTGTTTCCACAATAGATATTCTTGGAGCAACAAATTGAATCGTCATTACAATCACTAGCCGTGAACCAGTGGATACGTGTTTGCAATTTTTATCATTCAAACATTGACTCGTTAGAATATGAGAGCAGCAAATTGCAAGAAATTGTTCGGAGAAAATTTTGAAGATTTGAATGAAGAACTCATGCTAACAAATGAAATGTGAAGAATATAATAGTAAAGTAACGGGGTTAAGTTTTTCCTGAAATGATGTGAAAGATGATATGTAAATATTAATTGAGTTGGCAAAACATTATTAAGGAGATAAGGAAGAAAACATGATAAAGGAATAGGTGATTTTCATCCGTAATGCATATGACTAACAAAAATGTCTAATATTGTGATAAACCCGTTATCCGTCCCTCATTAGATTTACGGAGTGACATTGTTATCCGTTCCTCTCATCAAACTTATGCGAGATATCTTTCAGGCTTCACAATCCAGGCTAACAAACATTTCTGTACTAGTATTTTATTTCTTAATAATTATATACACCGCTGTGCTACATATCATGAATCAATTTTTATGAAAGGTGTTACGAATTGTAACTAAACAATGAGGATGGGTAATAATGATAGGAGTGTACAGACAATAAAAACTGTTTTCTACCCTCATACACAAAACGCAAGGTCAAATATTCTATTTTCATGCTTTTGTGTGCATTTCACGAATACATTTTCGTAAGCTTTAGCATTTTTCTTACATCTAACATTTCTACTAATAAAATGCTTCATTGTGTGTTAAGAGCTATTCTTGTCAAAGGCATTGCATTTTTCTCGCACTTGAAAATATTGAGAATTAATTACTTATGATAATTTTATTTTTTCCCACTGTTAAATATTAAATGTATACAGGAAAGATAAATACATAAATATTATTCTTAATTTAAGTGATGAATAACCTTTAAGCTAGTAGGATAAATAAGTCTCTATGTAATAGGAAAAACTAAAACAAACAACAACAACTAAATGAGCGAAAATATCATACAATTATTGAAACAAATTCAATATGATAATGTTTATTTTATGACTTTATAATCCTTAATTACAAGTTATCATTATGCCAAGTCGAAACTTCATTTATATTGCAAATGGCAATTCCATTGTAGTTTAATGGCACTTCCTATAATTACTAGTATCTGAAGCAGGGTTTGATTAATTAGGGGCAACCATGGGTCGAGTCATGTTATATGAGAAAAACATGTCTAGACCGATGGAAGAAGCTCGAGTTGGGTTAGTTCGAATTTGGAAGAATTTTAGCTGATTAACCCAAATTGAATCAAATCGATGATAAATGTGTTGGTTCGAGGTGAGATCATGAGTTACACATACACACACATATTTGCAACATTTATAAAAACTAGAAAATTCATAAAATGGAAATTGATAATTACTTATAATTAAGGTTTTCAAAGTTGACATTTTTGTTGGCATTCAACTTCAGTTATGTGTATTCATACATTTTCTCAAGCAAGGTGTACACTCACTAGTCAGTAGACACTCGTATAAGGGAAATCGTGTTAGTAGTCGCAGTGGAGTGTTCACCTGAAGTCCTAAATGGATGAGGCCATTAGGGAAATCAAATGAAGGGTTAGGTTGAGTGAGAGGTAAGAACTAAGAATCAACATCAAATGCAAAAGCATAACTAAGAATCAAATGGATGCTAACCTAAACAGATGAGGGCATCAATGACTTAGGATGGCTAGCTAGTGGCGTTACACCATCAGGCGTCAACGTTGTTGAGGACGAGGGTTAGGGCTTGAGTAAAGAGTGAGACGATGAGAGAAGAATGAAGTCAAAGTGTATGAGTGAGGTGAGCTTTGTGTTGATGGTGGGGGAAATTTTCTCCCAAATTGAAAGTGCAAAACGTACCATTTAAAGGGAAACTTTGAGACATTCATATCTATACGGGTTGGGTTGCTTGGTTTTGAAAATTATCAACCGAGACTTGACCCGATAATGTTGATTGAGTTTTGCCTTCAGCAACCCGAAGTGAACCATTAAATCAAACCAAACTGGTTATGAAGCATCGGGTCAAGTTGGTTTGATCGAGTTCGTGAATTTACCTGAACCTATGATCACCCTTAGGTTTGATTCTCCACCCTTTTTTCAAATTTTAATTTCCCTCCTATCTAAAAAAATGAAACTTGGCTTATAAAAGTTACTATGATATTAAGGATTATTTAAAATATTTAAAATATAATAAAAAGATATTTTAAGGTGTTGCTAAATAAATAAACTTTTCGATCTTCAAAAGAAATACATTAGCAAACAAAACATCTTATGGTTGATTTAACAATTAAGTTAAATTTTAATTACCAGATCGAAACTAACCCCTTCAATTAAGATGTTATAACTAGTTTTGCAGGTCAAGGTAATTCAAATGCAAAGGATGAATCCTTAAAGACGTGTTTCGATTCGACAAAGGAAATAGATCTTCGAAGTCACATTTGAGATCAAAGAAAAGAAAGAAGAACACTTAAGCAAATTTTCAAGATTACAAAGGGCGTTTTTTGAATTTAAGAATATCTAGAAGCAGATTCAAGGCAATTGTATTTAATTCAAAATTCAAATTCAACTATTCGAATTTGGATTTAGGAAGTTTCTACCAGTTAAGTTTGTAATATTAGAACAAAGCAATCATTATTGTCAGATTTATGGAATTATTTCTATCAAGGACACTTGTCATAATCTTGTTAGAATGACAGTTACTTCGCTTGTTTATACATATCAAGGGAGGAGGCATTTAGGTGGTTGGAAAATACTTATACATCTCTCTTAACACATCTTATCAGTTACTTTAGCGCTTACAAATATGAAAAAGAGATTTAGTCAAGTATGTCTTCTATCCTACTTTATTTTTAGAATGACAATTACTTCTCTTGATTATAAATACCAAGCGGGTAGAGGCATTTAGGTGGTTGAAAAATACTTGCACATCTCTCTTAACACATCTTATAAGTTACTTTGACACCTACGGATATCAAAATAGGATTTAATCAAGTATGCCTTCTATCATGCTTTCTTTTTTGTACCATTTACAATTCAATGCAATTTTAAAGTAATTCCTTTATATTTCTTACAATTCTCATTTCTTACAAACTTCTTTTCATCTATTGATCGAGTAATTCTCTGAATCATTTGATTTCTCTTGTTTTCTTTACTTTATTGCAAATTTATTCTTCTGTTGGCTTTACTTTCTTGTATGTTTATGTTTTCCTGCATTTTTATTGTTTTCCTTTAATTGTTTTCTTTTACTTGCTTCGATTACTTCCTTGCAAGTTTATTTCTATACATCTTTATTGCTTTTCTTTTATTTGCCTTCATTTAGATTCTAGTCAAATTTAATTTTGTGCAAGTTTAAGTTCTTTGTCCTTTACCATCTTTTTCTTCCTTTATATGTTTTCTTTATATGTTTTGTTGTTTTCTTTACATATTCTAGTTTATTTCATTGCCTATTTTGATTGCTCTTTAATTACTTGCATTTATTACTTTCAGTTTTACATTTTAATTCAAGCATTAGTTTATCTTTCAATTATTATTTTACTTGTTAATTTTTACACCTGTAAATATATTTTGCTATAGTTTTCTTATTAAGCTCAAAGTAAATTTTGTAATATTTTTCTGATTCACAAATCACCAAATACTTGAGAATCTTTTGTGATAACTGGAATCGAGATTTGTCTTTGATAAATTTTACTGTAAACATAAGGATACTTGTTTTGTCATTTTAAGTTATTTTTCCTTATTTTTAAGGATTTTATGATAATTGTTCTATTTAAGATTATATTTTATTTTTAGGAATGTTATTTGTTTTTTTAAGTAAGTATTATTTAATAAGAATTTTATATTTAATTAGGATTTAACTAAGGTTTTAATTCAGATAAAAAAACAACTAAGGTTTTATTTAGCAATTGAACTAAAAAAAAAACAACTAAAGTTTTAATTAGGAATGGATCTTTCATCTGAATGTTTTAAGAGAGAGATTGAGATAAAGACCCTATACATGAGCTCACTAATGAGGTCTGACAAAATTTGTGGAGCCCGTTTAGAATCTTTATGTTAAGAAAATCTTACATAAACATAAAGAATTAAAATTGGGTGTGCTAAATTAATTATATTATAAATTAATAGATAATTATTATAGTTAAATAATAATTAACTACCATAATCTATCATAATTAATGTTGTGATTGGCTTAAAAAACACACTTGAATGCTCCATATTTGTGCAATAATTACTCTCTTTATATATTAATTACTCCATCTATTCTTTTTATCTATCTTTTAAGATTTTTGAACATTAATTAAGGATACTATTAAATAATTTCAAATTAAGTGTAATATAGATTGACACGATTAAATTATTATTTTTCACTCTATTAAATATGTATAAAAAATTATAAAATTTAATTAATATGTATAGTTATTAGGTTTAGTTGAGATAATAAAGGAGGAGATAAATTTTAAAAAATAATTAATGCATCCTTAAAATTCTTAAATGATAGATAAATTAAAACAAAATATTTTTTTTAAAAATAGATAAAAAAATATTAATTTAAGTACCTATATAATATATTGTAGATAAGAATCTTTGAATTCTTTGTGCTCGTAGAGCTTCTTATTCTTTGTTGATATTAATTCTACATCACAACCTCAACACGAAGATTGATATCTAATCATAGCTCATGAAATAATGTAAACACATATTTAAACAAAAATTTGGGGCAAAATTAAATCATGATTAAGGATGATAAATAAATAATAAATTATGATTAAAACCAGATGATCAATAGATAATTAACCAATGACTGAAGAAAATCGACGTGGATAAAAATCACTGATTTGTTATGAAGGGGAGACTTGAAACATTCAAAACCGAGTAAAAACTTGAAAAAGTTCTCAAAAGATACACACGACATTAAATTAGTTAAATCTATTGAAGATGTCGGTTATGAATTATGATTTTCACGTACTAATAACTGTCGAATATCTAATACTTGGGGTGGATAATGTCCTGTCCCGAATCCGAATCCACGTGTTATCATACCTAAGGGTAAGGCAGGTTAATAAAAATTTGTGCTATTTACGCAATTTTTTTATACTATTTATAAATTTAGTAATTTACATGTAAATAAATAATAATTGGTATGTATTATATTTTGATTGAGAATATTAATTAATGTATAAATAATTAATAATTATCATATAAATAATTCAATGTGTATTATATGATGATTCAATCATTAATTATTTACATATTTATTAATATTTCAATTATCACATAATATATAATGATCACTTATTATTTAAGTATAAATCACCATATATATATATATATATATATATATATATATATTGTGTGCGAAAAAAGTTTGGAGGTAGACTCTTCCATTAAAAGGTAGGCCCGGCACCCAGCCGTCACAACTCCTACATCCTCAATATGGAAAAGCAACGCGAGACTCACACCATTTCCTATTCCCATTTCACCTCATGATTCATGCCTGTCCCCATCTCACTCCATACGTTGTTTTCTATCTTATTCTTATTGACCTCCCAGTCTCCACTCTTAAAAGGGTCGCCACAGCCACACATAAGTGTCCACTCCCCACTTTAGCTCCACCACCACCACCATTTGATTCTGTATTACGTACAAACTACACACGCACACACATTATTACCTCTTCATATTTTATTTATTTATACCAAAAAGAAAAAAAGCCATTAGTTACCCCCTTAGTTCCTTACCCACCTCTTCCTTTGATTCCTAATTTCTATATATACTAACGCTACTTCCATCTGCTTCCACACTAGGAGTCTCAGTCTCACTTGGCCAACATATACACATAAGACTCGAGAAGGGAAGAGCTAGCTCGCTATAGCAAATAGCATGCAGGAGGATAAGAAGATGAAGGTGAAGAAGGGTTGGCTTGCGGTTCAAGTGTGTTTAGAGGACGACCAATTCCAAGAAGAAGGTGTCTCTACCCCTCAAAGATTTGTCATCCCTATCTCCTATCTTTACCATCCTCTTTTCAAGCGCCTTCTTGAGAAAGCTCATGAGGTTTATGGCTACCACACCGATGGTCCACTCAAGCTACCTTGTTCTGTTGATGACTTTCTTCATCTCCGTTGGAGAATTGAGAAAGAGTCCAATCCCCACCAACATAACCATAACCATCACCATCATCATCGCCTTCCTCACGCTTTGTATTTCCACTCTTGTTAATTCCAATTTTACAGGCCCTGCCTTTTTTTTTTTCTTTCCTTCTTGTTTGTCTTTTTAGGTGTTTGACCAATATGGCAATATGATAGTACTTGTTAGGGAATTGACGCCGCTATGTATTTAATGTCCAGAGAAAAACTTGGAAAGGAGAAATACTCTGCTTAGAAGATACAAATCTTTTTAAGCAGAAAACTTGTCTAGTCTTGAATCTTGTGTTTTCTGTGCTTTGATTGCTGGAACAGAAAGGGGAGAATATTGGAATCTATGATTTTCTCCTTACACTTTTTTTTTTCCTTTTTCGGGTAGGCTAATCATTATCACGCTTGAAAATTGAAGAGATAAGAAGCAAATTGGTTCATATGAGAAATGATTTCAATATTGCATAGACACCGTGAATTCAAGTTGATGTAATAAGTGAATCATATTATTAATTAATAAATAATTTTAATTAATTATTATAATTAATAATATAATTAATTTAATACTAAATTTATGTGAAAATTTCTATTAATCATGTAAGGTACATCAAATACAAAAAACTGTCCTTTTTCCAAAAAAAAAAACTTCACATGCATGCATCAAGCTATAGTGGTATTTGTGAATGTGTCGCGCTCCTGTTATCTGGCGAGCAATTCCAATTGGCAATGAGTAGTTAGTGGTTTTCTTTGTGGGACGATGACGACAGTAGTAGTGAGAACCAGCGCATGCACTGATAAAAACGTACTGCAACCTGCAACTGGCTTTCAGTTTTCGGAACATTCACAACTCCTAACCGCTGCAACGGATAGCCTATGTTATCTGGCTTCTCTGCCACCTTTAACTCTTTCTCCGTCTAGTTGTACAACACTACTCCGAGGAGATTTTGATTTGGTTATTGTTTTGGAAGCTTTTTTTAGCATATTAATAGTCACAATTGAGAAACTAGTGGGTGAGTCAGTGGAAATGTCAGTGGAAATGTCAGCATCTTTCTTTAATTTTTTTCCACTATTAAAAAAATGTCATGTTATTCTGCCCAACAAACTTGATTTGGACTCTGTAATTTACTAATTTGCAGTTATGACTAAAACCCTTTTTCAATGGATGAAGTTTTGTCTCAGTAATTATATCGCATTGTTGTAAAGAGTAGGGTAGGAGTTCAATCTTCAACCAATACATTCCCACCTTTTTTCCTTTTCCTCTCCTCCCTCCCTCCTCTCTTGGGACCCTTTGTGGGCTTCCCTAGGCTCCACCCCAGTGGTGGGGTCCCCTCTAGGCCTACAAGGGTCTAACACAAAAAAAATGAAAAAAAAACCTTTTTTCACTTGTTAATTTGGGTTGATCTGGCGGGCAAGCCTATATCACGTATAACTTTTGTGGATTAAGCCTAAAATAAATCTCTTTGACATCCTATTTAAAGGTTAATTATGATTCCAACTTGCCTGTTTAAGTGATATAAACCTACCTAACTTAAGAACAAAACCTAAGATATTTACTCCAACTTCATTGTTTCTGTTTTTAACTCTACCTTTGTTGAGCGTTGTTGTAAATCTATATATAGTCGATCCCAAACTTAGATAAAAGATGAGGGTTGTGTTAGGCAGTCGACAGTTAACGTAAAATGTTGTCGAATCTCTATGACATGGACAAACGATGTGATTGTATTAATGTTAGGTCGTTGCCCTTAAACAACGTACTGTATGACTCAAGTACAATATCAAATGAGTAAGAGCCGCTGCATCGCCGCCTGGGTGCAGTGAAAAATAAGCAGGAATTCCTATAATTTGTGAACGGGTGTGGGTAAAGAAGTTAGTTTACAAGAGTAAGATACGTTTTGGAACTTGGAATATAGGCACACTTACAGGTAAATCAATGGAAATAGTTGACACCATGATTAGGAGGAGAATTAATTTTATATGCCTACAAGAAACTAAGTAGGTTGGAGAAAAGGCAAAGGAACTCAACATTTCGGGTTTTAAACTTTAGTACACCGGCAATGTAAAATTTAGAAATGGGGTAGGCATAATAGTAGATAAGAATTGGAAGAATAATGTTGTGGATGTGAAAAGGCTCGGAAATAGGATCATAGCTTTAAAGTTTGTTGTGGAAAAAGAAATTTTTAATATTATCAGTGCATATGCACCTCAAGTAGAGTTAGACGAGCACTACAAGATAAAAAATTGGAGGGATTTAGAATGTTTAGTTCAATGAATACCATTAGGAGAAAATATTTTTCTAGGAGGAGACCTAAATGGTCATGTGGAGAGTGAATCTAGTGGGTATGAGGGTTTGCATGGGGGTGGTCTAAGAGTAGCTAATGCAGAAGGTAAAATGATTCTAGATTTTTCGACAACTTTTGATTTTACAATAGCTAATACTTGTTTTAGGAAGTGAGAAGAGCATCTTATCACATACAGAGGCGGGGGTTCTTACTCTCAAATTGATTTTTTTCTAATAAGAAAATATGATAGAAAACTTTGTATGATTTGAAAAGTCATCCATCGAGAGAGTTTGACTACCCAACACAGGATTTTGGTTATGGATGTACGGGTTAAGATGAGAATAAGGAGAAATTGTCGAGACAGAGCCCCAAGGATCAAATGGTGGCAACTAAAGGGAGAAAAACAAATACTCTTTCAGAGGAAGATTATAGAGGAAGAGATTTGGGAGGTATGTAACATCCTAATACCGGTACCCTAGTATATTTGACATATACCTAGATAAGCAGTATTAATCATGTTACTTCTAACTTATACTTCAACTAATCCATAACATTTAAACAAATAATTATGGAGAGCTATATCTAAAAGACATGCATATACATGCAACTTATACATACAACTTTTACATCTTCAAAGCAAATATAAATTAAATTACATAAGCTTTGAATTGAGAACATAAAAACTAACTATACTACACTAGTTCTTCTATTTTCTTCATCTTCTTACCCTTTTATAGGGTCTTGACCTAGATTTACATGGAAATACAACAGGGTGAGAAATAAAATTCTCAGTATGAGTAACCAATATCAATACTAAAGCACTTATACTGAATAATTGTTCTTTGAAAACTAATATATTATACTAACTTTTCTGGTCTAATTATTCATTATTGTGGTATAAATACTATACAAATATCACATTATAATGAATAACACTAAAAACATTGAATTAACAGTTGCACTGGGTAAGTGAGACTATACTCACTACCACTAGAACGTTCACATTCTAACTTTATGTAAACATTCATCGATTTAACAACTATATAATCCTTCACTAAGCTCATACATGTAGACTAACTATTTCTAGGAACTGAATTCCTTCATCTGACATATTACTTACTTATGATTAGCCTGGCATAAGATATACTTATCCTTAGTCTATCATAGGATATACTGATATATGTTTTATTAGGCTCAACTTTAATAAATAAAGGAACTAAATCTTTCTAGGGTTCAACCTCATTAAGGGAACCAAGTTTTGTAAGGGTTCAACCTCATTAAGGGAACCGGATACTAGGGTTCAACCTCATTAAGGGAACCAAGTCTTGTTAGGGCTCAACCTCATTAAGGGAATCGAATATTAAGTTCAACCTTATTGCATAAGGGATCCAATTCACTAGGTTCAACTTATAGGGGAGCCAACTCTAGGCTCAACCCATAGAAGAGTCATTTCTAGGTTCAACCCATAAGGGAGCCAACTATAGGTTCAACCCATAGGGGAGCCAAATATGGAGCCATCTCTAGGTTCAACCCATAGGGGAGCCAACTCTAAGTTCAACCCATAGGAAGCTAACTTTAGGTTCAACCCATAGGGGAGCCAACTCTAGGTTCAACCCATAAGGGAGCCATCTCTAGGTTCAACCTATAGTGGAGTCAACTCCAGGTTCAACCCATAGGGGAACTAATTCTAGGTTCAACCCATATAGGAGTCATCTCTAGGTTCAACCCATAGGGGAGTCAACTTTAGGTTCAACCTATAGGGGAGCCAACTCTAGGTTCAACCCATAGGGGAGCCATATCTAGGTTCAACTCATAGGGGAGCCAACTCTAGGTTCAACCCACCATCTCTGGGTTTAACCCATAGGGGAGTCATCTATAGGTTCAACCCATAGGGGAGCCAATTCTAGTATACTTATCTCCATTGTACCATCTCATCCCATCTTGAATGATATCTAATACAACACTAGGTTACCTAAGGTGCTACATTCTTATCTGGGGCAATCCTTCACTTTTGGATGCTCAAAGCCTAAGCTTTCTCATTCATTCTAGGTGATAATTTCTTTCTTGAAAATATTCTCATTTGTGCCTTAACACACTTTCAAAAGCATGTATAAAAGGTCCCACCTAGTAGGAAATTCTATTTAATCAAGATAAAAATCTTGAAAATACTTTGTCTGGGCGCCTAGTCGCTCACTTTCTAAGCGATTGAGCGCTCAACTCTTGATCTCTCTGGCCTTGGACGATTAAGCGCTCACTTTTTGGGAGATTAAGCGCCCAGCACCAGAAACTTCTGCAGAAATTAGTTTTCTACTCTAATTGATTCCTAATCAACTTCTAATCCCCAAAACATGGATTATAAGTGATTTCCATTCCTAAACTGGGTCTCTAACATGATAGAATTATCAAACACTAATTAATCCATCTAATCTAGAATCATGATCAAAGATCAATCATCCAAAAACCCTTTTTTCCTACCTTCAACTCCATGAGCTTCATGGATGTTATTGGGTGAAAAACTAACACCCTTAAGTTGATTAAGCTTCATCCTAACCAATCTCAATCATTGGAAGCAAGAACAAGCTAAGAAAACCATCTTTACTCCAAATACCTATTTTTCCCCAACCATACATACATGCATAAATAGCAAGAGATGGAGAGGAAATTGAGCATAAGGAAGAACACCCCTACCTTATGGTGATGACATATCTTGGAGTCTCTTGATCTTCCTTGGGTCTCCCTTTCATTTCTTTCTTTCTCTATTTCTGCTTGGAACTTCGTGAAAGAGAGGAGAGAACATGAGGAGAAAAAGGCAAACTTAGAAAGTTAAGTTTCGGTATTGACTTATATCTGGTAAGGATACTTGAATTATAACAATTCAAGTTTTTCAACTTTCAATAAATTTAAAATAAATCATGGGATTCATCTAAATTTTCGTTGCACCTTTAACCTATTTTTTCATATCTGTTGGAGTTCAATCCAGCACTAAAAGCACAACCAGTATGCCTAAAAATACCAAATGAACTCCGATTGCTCTCAAATTTTTACTACATATTACTTAGCTCATTTGTGACTTAGAAATAAGTTATCCATTTCTGTTTCTCTCAACTTAGCCTTTAAAGCCATTTTCTAAGTTATTTTATGCTACTTTTCACCTTCTGAGTTGCAGCAAAGTGCCTAAACTAACTCAGTTTGTCACAAAACTGAACTGATATGTTAAGCAAGTACCTTTGTAACCTGTTTACATGCCTAACATGTAGCTGTGGGTGTTACAAGATACAAGGGAGTGTCAGTGATATGCGAGACGAGATGACTAAATGGATTGGGACGGTAGCAAAAGAGACACTCAATGAATCAAGAGGCATTGGAACCAAGGATAAAGAATCTTAGTAGTGGGATGCAAGTGTACAAGATAATATTAAGGTTAAAAAGGAATGTTATAAAGCTAAACACGTGTGTAAAAATAATAAAAATTGGGAAAAATATAATATAACTAAAAAAGATACTAAGAAGGCAGTGAGAGAGGTGAAAGATAAAGTGTTCAACATGCTATATTAATCTTTTGGCATCAAAGAAAGATAAAGAAATATTTACAGGCTTGCTAAAAGTAGGAAAAGGAAGACAAAAGACTTGGATAAAGTGAAATGCATTAAGGATGAAGAGGGTAAAGTTTTGGTTATCGAACAAGGCATCAAGGATCGATGGATGAGTTATTTTCACAAGTTATTTAATGAGGGACATGTAACATTAGGGGACTCGGACATTCTAAACACTAGAGAGGAGGACCAAAATAAAACTTTTTATCGTAAAATTGAGGAGTTTGAGATAAAATAAGCTTTGAAGAGGATGTATAATGGAAAAGTGATCGGACTAAATAATATACCTATTGAGGTATAGAAGTGCCTACGAGAGAAAGATATAAACTGGCTCACAAAGCTGTTTAACGAGATAATTAGGTCTAAGAAAATTTCAAATGAATGAAAGAGAAACTTTTTAATCCTTATTTATAACAATAAGGGAGATATACAAAACTGTGTAAATTACAGAGGGATTAAGCTCATGAGTCATACTATAAAGCTATAGGAAATAGTAATTGAATGAAAATTAAGACAAGAGACTCATATTTCAGAGAATCAATTTGGTTTTATGCCTGAGAGGTCAACCATGAAAGCAATCTATCTTTTACGAAGATTGATGGAGAGGTATTAGAGGAAGCAAAAAGACTTACACATGATTTTCATTGATATGGAAAAAACCTACGATAGGGTACTGAGAGAGGTCTTATGGAAGACTTTGGAGAATAAAGGAGTTCGTATAGCTTATATTTGAGCAATTCAATATATGTATGATAAGGTTAAAACTAGTGTAAGAGCATAAGGTGAGGTCATATAAGATTTTCCTATAACTATAGGACTGTACCAAGGGTCAACTTTGAGTACTTATCTTTTTACCTTGGTCTTGGATGTGCTTATTGCGCATATCCAAGAGTCGGTGCCACAATGCTTACTTTTTGCAGATGATATAGTCTTAGTTGGAGAGTCAAGAGAGGAAACAAATGGGAAGATAGAGGTATGAAGATTAGCTTTGGAAGAACATGACTTCTGTCTAAGTAGGAGTAAGACGAAATATATGGAATGTAAGTTCAGTAAGAAACATGTTAATACTAGCTTAGCAGTGAAAATTGGAGACCATACAATACCACAAGTCACATGATTTAGGTATTTTAGATCTATCATACAAAATGACGGAGATATAGAAGGAGATGTAAATCATATGATTCAAGCCAGATGGATGAAATGAAAGAGTGCTTCAGGAGTTATTTATTATAAAAAAGTGTCTCTCAAACTTAAGGATAAATTTTACTACATAGCTATAAGACTTGCAATATTGTATGATACTGAATGTTGGGCGGTTAAAATCCAGCAAGAGCAAAAGCTCAGTGTCACTAAGATGAGGATGTTGCGCTGAATGTGTGGCCATACAAGACAAGATAAGATTAGGAATAAATGCATTAGAGAGAAAGTAAGGGTAGCACCTATTATGGAAAAGATGAGAGAATCTCGTCTTAGGTAGTTTGAACATGTAAAGAAAAGACCTTTAGAAGCCTCTGTAAGAAGAGTAGATCAGGTGGAGGATAGCCCAATAGCTAGAGGTAGAGGGAGACCAAGAAAAATTATAAGTGAAATGATTAAAAAGGATTTGAATTTGTATGGCCTTTCTAAAGACTTGGTTTATGATATGGCACAATGACGTTGTTTGATCCATGTAGTCGACCCCACCTAATAGGAAAATGTTTGGTTGTTGTTGTTCATTGTTTCTATTTTGATTTTTTTTTTATTTGAATTAGGAACTGTTCCGCCCTCTACCCGATAGGGTGGTCGTCGAAGAGTCCCAAGTCAGTCGTCCGGTAGTGACCTGAGGAAGACGTAGTGAAATGTTAGCAAAGGCACTTCGACCGATCAGTCTTGGAGTCAAGACAGTGATGAAGGCATAGGTAGAGAAAAGTGAAAATGTCTGACTTAGACTGCCAAGTCAGTTTATATAGAGATTCGGATGACTGACTCTCCGGATACCCTCCATTAAGGCCATTTAGGATTCTGAACGTTATGTCTGATTATTATGGTGTGAGGCATTATATCTGATTATTATGACGTGAGACATTGTGTCTGGTCATTATGGCGTGAGACCATTATGTCTGTTTGGTATATAGTATTAAGCACGTGTTTGTTGAGTTGTTACCCATTCGGGTATAGGTCGGTCGGACCTTGCAGAAATGGGCCTAACTTATGGCCGGATGCCAATTGGGCCAGGATGGTCCATAGCCCTCAGCTTGGTCATCTGTAAAGATGGGCCGAGCTTATAAGTGGTCGGATGTCAATTGGTCATGACAGTCCATAGTGATCAATGGTATATCTCGAGCTTATATTATTAAATGTTTATTCTTATCTAAGCTAGACGATCCACAGCCCTTCAGCTTGGGTAAATCACAAAGTGAATGACCGAGCTTTCCCGAGCTCTTCGTAATTTTTAAGCTTCGTCCTTGGGTAACCTTCCAAGGAGAGTGTTGAGGTCTTTTGTGCATGTATTTTCCTGACTTTAGCTATGAAATTTCATTTCCTGACCTGATCTGATCTTGAGTTTCTTCAATTTAGATCCGTCTTCAAAGACATCATGGTTTGATAATAACCTCGGATAGCTTCGCGCGTCTTCTTCTTCTTCTTTCTTCTCTCTCTTTTTTTTTAGAAGACTTTGACCTCAGAACTTTTTCCGAGCTTGACCGACTTTATACATATGACATTTTCAATCAGCATCTCGATTTAATCATGATCAAGGTTTCTCCTCCAGCTTGGTCGACTGAATTGACACTGAATTAAACATGACATCGGCATTTTGTAATTAGTTCGAGGTTATCTACTTTAGGTTGGCATCGGCTCGGGACCGGTTACTGGCTCGGGGCCTTTCATCAGCTCGGGACTGGCATCAGCTGGGAGCTGGTTACTTCCTTTGTGCTGAAAGCTGACATTGGCTAAAATTCCATCAGCTTTGGCTGGCATCGGCTTTGGCCGACATCGGTTGAAAAGTCGGTGTCTTCCATCAGCTTTGGCTGGCATCGGCTTTGACCGGCATCGACTGAAAAGCCATTTTTTTTATCAGCTTTGGCTGGCATCGACTTTGGGCCAGCATCGGTTTTAGCCGACATCGGCTGAAAAGTCAATTTTTCATCAGCTTTGGCTGGCATCATCTTTGGCCGGCATCAACTGAGAAGTCGATTTTTCATCAACTTTGGCTGACATCGACTTTGGCCGGCATCGACTGAAAAGTCGGTGTCTTCTATTGGCTTTGGCTGGCATCGACTTTAAAAACATCGATGAAAAGTCAATTTTTCATCGACTTTGGTAATCATCGCCTTGGCCGGCATCGACTGAAAAGTCAGTTTTTCATCAGCTTTGGCTAGCATCGGCTTTGGCCGGCATCGACTGAAAAGTCGGTGTCTTCCATCAGCTTTGGCTGACATCGACTTTGGGCGGCATTGACTGAAAAGTTAGTTTTTCATCAGCTTTGGCTGGCATCGACTGAAAAGTCGGTGTCTTCCATCAGCTTTGGCTTGCATCGGCTCTGGGCCAGTTTGACCCGAGTTTTCGGGGCCTTCATTTGAGCATCGGCTCTGGGCCAGCATCAGCTCTAAGCCAATTTGAACCGAGTTCTCGGAGCCTTTGTTTGGAATTTTCTAAGAATTTATTAGGGGTTTAATCTAACTTGTCTTGATTCTGTCATGTGAGTAAATCTAATAATAATATGCAATTGAAATAAATATGACTAAATTTTTATACCTCATTAAGGTTAATGTTATGCAAATAAATAAATTACAATGAATATAAGTATTCATTACAAAAATTATCACATGTAGATGTAAATACTAATGTCGTTCGTGGCTATAAAATATCCTTAATGTTATGTAATTAAATTAATGACAATAAATAGAATTAAAACAATTAAAGTAACATGATATTATAATCAGTCTAATGGTATATAATTATTAATTAATAAAAAATTAATAAATTGAGGACAATAAATAGTATTAAAGAATCCAATTACAATGAATATTATCTAAAATATTAATATTAAATCAATGTTTCACAAATAACATGTCGAGCAATCAATTAATAGCCAATTAATCATGAATGACAATAATTATATAAAATAATGACTAATCAATAGTTAATTAATTTCATGAAATGACAACAATGCACATCAATGTCTTTTATTATCATGCCATATATATCTCTAATTAGTAATAAATAATAATAATTCATAAATTAATGACAATCAATATAATATAATTTATTGGATAATAAATTACTTTGAATGTCTTGTCTATAACATGCTCTTGTAAGTAATATTTGAATGTATAACTAACAAACAATTATACGTTATTAAATAGGTATAAATTACAAAAATTAATAAATTTTAATACTATGATAATTACTCTATTTGCCTCATGAAAAACCCTAAATTTTGCACATAGCAAAAATTAACTATTTAAACTATTTCATGTCTTCGCAATAAAGGCAATATTTATTCAATGAGCAAGCAATAAAACAACAATATTATGCCATGAATATAACAAACAATAAAGCAATTATAATATGCTATTAAAAGCCAAAAAATGAATGGGCGTGATTGTGGCTGTTAGGCAATATCACTTCGTAGTTTAGGTGACAGTGTCAACCGCACTACTGTAACAACTTAGGAGCTTCCATGTTCTTCACATTGAATAGAAATATTTAAGTGCAGTGGTTAATTCATCACATATAAAATAAGAAGTAGATATATTAATGCATCTCAACATGATATGATTGTACATAAAAATTAAATAGAGAACTGAGAATGAACTAAAATTAATAATTAGAAAATACTAAAATCAAGATTAATAGCATAACATGCTCCAAGAAAAGAAAACGTATAAAGCACTATCAATAGTAAATGAAATTTAATAATAAGCTAATGAATAGGATTCAATAGCAAACCTAATTTTAGTTAATGGAAATGATGGCATGACAATGACGTTGATGGCTATATTTGATAATAGCATTTATCCTAAAAACTGATAATAGTTACCATGTGATGTATAGCCGGCCAAACAATTAGAAATTAATGTAAGAGGAAGTTATCAATGATTAGTAAATGAATTAATAATAGTAAAGGAAATGAATGTCAATTAGATATAGTTATAAATGTCAATTACAAATTAAATATGGCTATTTTTGTGAGTTACATAGTAAATTATATTTATGTTGGTTAAAGGAAAAGAACGTCAAATTATGGCTAGTCATGAAAAATTTTATGACTAGTAATTATGGCTTAATTATGGCTAGTAAATTTATTATTATTATTATTATTATTATTATTATTATTATTATTATTTAAGAACTTATAACTGAAAAATTAAAGCTATACAATTCCTTAGTATTTGTATTATGCGAAATAAAACAGCAAATAAAATGACAATTATTGCTCATTCAAAACCATTATTTAAAATAAAATTATATACTTCACAAGAAACATGTCAATTAAATAACGATCATTGTCATATAAATTATAGCAGGGAGAAACAATGCCAGTTAAAGAAAAGTAATTATTAATAATGACAATATGACGATTTCATGATACTGTTACAATACCATCCTAATAGTGTTATGTCATAAACTAATGGGTTTCTTTTTCCTAAGATATATAAAAGGCATACCGATGATAGCAAGACATGAAATTAAATGACATTATGTGGTGAATGAATGACAATTAAAGACATGAGCATCTAAATTTTAAAAATCTTGAACATGCAAAGTAATTTGCAGCAAGTCAATGATGCATTAGCGGAAATTGTAAATATGAATGACAAAGAAGACTTTCCTTTATTATTGGAATGACACTCTACATGTTGTCATGTAATGGAGTTGCGTTGCATCGAGTCCATAGCAGTCAGCTACGAAGTTGTGCATGGATCTATTTGGTGAATAGAAAAGGCCACCACTACTTGCATAAGCACTTTCTTCGAGGGATTAGGAAACCTTGTATTGCCCAGGAGGACATCTCTAGAGATAGGTAAGCATTGGTGATAGGAACGTGACCCTTGTGGTTTCCAGTGGAGTGGGAGAGTTTTACCTCTTCCCACAGACGGCGCCAGATGTTTCGTCCTCTACCCGATAGGGTGGTCACCGAAGAGTTCCAAGTCGGTCGTCCGACAGTGACCCGAGGAAGACGTAGTGAAATGTCAGCAGAGGCACTTCGATCGATCAGTCTTGGAGTCAAGACAATGATGAAGGCATAGGTAGAGAAAAGTGAATATGTCTGACTTAGACTGCCAGGTCGGTTTATATAGAGATTCGGATGACTGACTCTCCGGATACCCTCCATTAAGGCCATTTAGGATTCTGAACGTTATGTCTGATTATTATGATGTGGGGCATTATATCTGATTATTATGACGTAAGACGTTATGTCTGGTCATTATGGCGTGAGACCATTATGTCTGTTTGGTATATCGTATTAAGCACGTGTTTGTTGAGTTGTTACCCATTCGGGTATAGGTCGGTCGGACCTTGCAGAAATGGGTCTAGCTTATGGCCGGATGCCAATTGGGCCAGGATGGTCCAGGAACAATCTTTATTTTTTGACGACAAAGAAAAAAAAAGAAAGATGCATTACCAATGAAGCTTAATAGCACTTATAAATTAGAAAAGATATATAAGATTTATACATTTTACAATCTGAACAAACCAACAATCTGTAATTCTACTATTTACCTAAAGATTATCGATATTTAAGCATCTTTCATATAGGAGATCAACATAGAAAATGTTATAATTTGAAGAGTGTATTATATCTCATTTCAAAGTAGATCTAAAAATTTTCCTTACTTGCAAGACCATCAAGATAGGAACAATTACATGCAGAAACAAAAACACCCACAAAAGGGACAATAAAAATAAAAACAAAATAAAAAAATCTATCATTGAGAGAAGCATATATAGACAAACATGCTCATGATTTAACATATATCTGAACTACTCATTGAAAAAATATAGCAAAACAAAAGAAGAGGAGATAGTAGGATTTTCACCATAAAGAAAGACGGTAACTCCTACACTCTCACAAAAAAGAAGATTAGAACAAGAGAGAAGATAAAAAAAAAAAAGATAAGGGGTAGCGCTGGCTCTACCTCTCTGAATTAGGAACAATCTAAACACATTTGGAAGATGTTTAACGAAACAATATTTTCAAATTTCAATACATAGTATACCATCATTTTTTTTTTGTATAATATGAAAGTTGCATTATTTTATGAATGTAAATCAACAAAGTTATATGAAACAACTCAATAAGAGTTTTTTTATTTATTTACAGCTCAATAAGAGATTTATATATGATTGTATTAGGAAAAATATATTAAACCTTATTTGATTGGCATGCAATTGAACATATAGATTTGTGTCCGTACATCTAATTACTAGCGTGTTTGGAATATTTATGAAAAATAAATTATTTCAATAATTAATTATTGTATAAATTTTTTTTATTATAATCGATTATAAAGATAATCAATTTAGTTTGGATATTTTAACTGAAAAGCGATTTTAAAGATAATCTGTTTCATTTGGATATAAAGAAAAAATTATTTTTATGTATTAAATTACCAAAAAGAGTATGAAGTTATTTATTTAGATAATTTGCCAAAACAAAAACGCGTCAAAATTTTTTTTAAAAACTCCTAATCGATTAGTTCATTCCTCTAATTGGTTAATATGTAAGTCAGGAGCAAATTTCTGAAACTCCTAACCGATTTGGTTATTCCCCTAATTGGTTATTGTCTAAGTTAAGAGTCAATTTCTAAAACTCCTAACCGATTAAGTCATTCTCCTAATTAGTTATTGGGTAAGTGAGGAGCCAATTTCTAAAGCTTCTAACCGATTAGATCATTCCCCTAATTGGTTATTTAATAAGTCAGGAGCCAATTTCTAAGGTTCCTAACCGACTAGGACAATCCCTTAATTGATTATTTGGACAACTAGAAAACACGACCTGGAAGCTGAATGACAGAAGGAAAACGAAAAGGACAAATGCTCTCTCCGGGAGAAGATTTATTCTGAAGCTGAAGAAGCAAAAGAGGCTCAGCATCGTTTATGGCATAAAGATGTCAATAATGAGTTGGTTTTGCATTAATGATAACATTATTTTGGTGGTTGGAGGCTCAACAATCAGGGGCTCATTCGTCCAAAATTTTAAAAAGCTAACAGCTTTGAAAAATAATGTTCAACGAAACACTTTTTACTCAATAGCTTTTTTCAAAGAAAAAAAGTTATTGAATCAACAATAAAAAAATGTCAAACATAAATCAACAGTAATTAACAACTTTTTTTAAACAAAAAAGTTGTTGGAAGGTTCAATAAATCTAAACCAAACACACGCTACTTTTTAATCCAATTACACATCGTAATTATTGAAGCAGGTAAAGTAATTCACCTACAATAAACTTTTATTATTTTAAGTTGACGAAATCATGTAGTTTATTGATAACGTGAAATTAAAATAAGATTTTACTAAACATTTTAATAAATTATTATGTAAATCTCCTAATTGAGCTTCTATTTATATTATGGGATATATTAAAAAGTATTACTGTTACGGTTTGTTATGTGAATTGAACTTGAAATTTTTACTAAATTTTTCACTATGGAGTATAGATATTTTTAAAAATGAGTTATGTTTATATATAAAATGTATTAAATACAAACATATCATATCTCATATTCGAGTTAGCTAGCTAGTATGTACATATTTAGGGCGGAATTACGTTCAACCCTACGGCCTAGGGAGCGACTGCCCCCCAAATGTTTTGAAATTGCAAACAAATCCCTTAATTATTATTATTTTTATAAAATATAAATTCACCAATTAAAAAAATTGTTTTCGCCCCCCTTCAAATAGTTTCACATATGTCAGAGAGAGAGAGAATTTTATGAGAGAAGTGAATCTTGACCAATATTAAATTTTATATGAATAGTTAAAATTAGAATATAAATGTATGTGACTTTTTTAAGTGGTCATATGATCTTTAAGTAACTTTTAATTTTAACCATCCATATATGATTGTATGATTAAAATTTACTTCTCTCATCCTCTCATAATAAAAATTTATCTCATTGGATATTATATATATATATATATATATATATATATATAGGATCTTACTCAAGTGAGAGTAGTGTTTATTGTGAAAGGTGAGAAGAGTGAATCTTGACCATTAGATCTTTTATGAATAGTTAAAATTAGAATATAAATGTATGTGACTTTTTTAAATAGTCACATGACCTTCAAGTAACTTTTAATCTTGACTATCAATATATGATTGTATGATTAAGATTTACTCCTCTCACCCTCTCACAATAAAAACTCTTCTCACTAGATATGTTCCCTATATATATATATATGACAACATTGTTTTCTTGGTAAGAAAATTAATAGAAACTTATTTAGGTAATTTTTCAATATTTTTATTTAATAATTAAGAGATTTTTTAATAAGATTTATAATTATTGTTTTATTATATGTCTTCTGCTAAGAAGTGAAGAACATTTAATATCCTTAAAACTACCAACTAACGAGTTTTTACGGTATAGGTTGAAAATCATTAATGCAATTTTTTTTCTTTTAATTTGATAATGCTCCTTACGTCTCTAACAAAAGTTCATAAAGATTTATATTCAACTTCAACAGTGTTAAAGACTCGAGTGCTTATGCACTTGAGCTTATCATAGCACAGCTTAATTTGTTTTATTTAAATTTTTAAATGAGTAATTAATAATAGTAATTTTTAAAATATTAAATATTAAATATTAAAGTGAGAAATTCTTTTTATAATGAGGAATTCTAAGGTACTATTAGAATAATACTCTCAACGGTTAGTTTTAATTTAAAATTTATTAAATAACATTTTAAATTTAATTCAATGCCATATATATTAGTTAATCACTTAAATATTTAAAGACAAATGAAAGAAAAATAAAAAATTGAAAATACATTTTATTACTCATTTAAATATTTAAAAATAAACATAAAAAGATAAAATGATAAATACAGAATTCTTTTTAAAAGTATTATTTTTATTTTCATACACATGAATATCATAATCAAACTCATGACCATATGTTTAAGGGACTGAGTTTTTTTTTTACTCAACTCAATACACGTAATTAGTTAAATATAATAGAAATAAAACTTGAATATGAAATAAAGTAGCATTAATGAAGAAAAAATATATATAAACTATTAGGATTGAACTATAGTAGTGTGGGCTTGAGTATTTTGCACATGAAATCAAATATTCAAATCTCATTATTACAATTGTACAAAAAATTAATGAAGAAAAAAGGTAATAATCTAATAAAACAAAATAATTAAGAAGAATGATAGAAACACATTATCTATCACACTCTTTTTAATACATTCTCTTTTATTAAGTCACGTTACACACTAAAACATATACTCAACCTCAATTAGCATGTAATCAACTTGATTAACATATAATTAAGTTTGAGTGTATGACGTGACCTAATAAAAAAGAGTGTGTTAAAAAAAGTGTGATAGAGAGTGTATTCTTAGTACTTCTCAAGAATTAATGTCTTATTATAATTCTGCTTGGGTTCCAATCCTGTCAAGGTTCGTTGTGCCTTGAGATAAGATAGTCACTCCTATCACTATATATATATAGGAGACATATCTAATGAGATGATTTTTTATTATGAGAGAGTGAGAGAAGTAAATTTTGACCATATAACTATATATGAATAGTCAAAATTAAAAATTACTTAAAGGTCATGTGTGCCACTTAAAAATGTTACATGCATTGATGTTATAATTTTGATCATTCATGTAATATCTAATAATTAAGATTCATTCATATTTCCTCTTACGATTATTCTTCTCATCAGATACACTCTCTCTATATATATATATATATATATTCTTGGTCCAGAATGTCTTACAAGTATTTGTGTGACAACTCTAATTGGGAAGGATTTACCTTAGTCATGCTTCTTCTGTTTGGAAAAACATCATCAAAGCGATAGTTTCCTTAAAGTATATTTGGATTGAGGGTTTTAGAATGAAAGGAAAAGAAAAGTTTATTTTTCATTTTTAAATTAAAAAAATTATACAATGTCTATAAAAATAAATAATAAATAATGAAAAGATTATATAATTATCTTTTTATTTATTTTTCTTCATTTTAAAACATTTTCAAATATAGAGTATTTACTCAAAATAGAAAATAAGTCCTCCATTTTCTTTCTCTCCAAAATTCCAACTTCCAATCATACTATTAGAGAAGGCTTTGGTTTCAGGCTTGGTAGTGGTGAATGTTCAGTGTGGTATGATAAGTGGCTCTCTCCTTTCGCGTTTGTGCGACCTAGTAGACTAGGTTCATGTTTCTGACACAGATGCCACAGTAAAGGATCTTTGGGTGAATGGTGATTGGAATCTTGATTCGCTACAGACATGTATTCGGGTTGAACTCAAATATGATCACTGCAATTCCCATTCCTTCTTTTAGTACGTTGGAAGATTGCTAGGTCTGGGATGGCAATTTGTCAGGCGAGTATTTAGCAGCTTCTGGGTATTTATGGCTTCTTTTCATCGCAGGTCTAGGTCTTGGAGTAGTGAGGAAGTCTATTGGTATTGGCTTTGGCAGATGAGAGCCCCAAAGAAGATTAAGCACCTCATTTGACTTGTCTTGCATGGTGCGCTTCCTACAAATGAGTTTTGTATGCATCGTAACATGACGTCCTCATCCCTCTGTTCTAGTTGCAACACTATATGAAGGATTGGCCCTATTCTCGTGAAGTTTGGCTTCGTACTGGTTTGACTCCTTACACTGATTTCTTCCATCCTGTGGTTGTATTTTATTATTATTATTTTAATAAAATATTTATTTCAAAGTCGAAAATAATTTTTTATTCTTATCCTTTTGTTGCATGATTCCCTCAATTTGTGATCTTGCTGTTGAAGCTCTCTTCTATCCAACCTAACAACCTTTATTCTGTTAATAAACGGTCATATTTTCTTACCTCTATAAATACTATGGTTGGTGGCTTTTACGATATATATATCAAAAACATCATTTTTTCTCTTTATTCTTTTACTTTGAGTTTTCATGAGCTATCCTACGATTTGTTCTTGTACCCTTGCTATTTAAAGTGCAGAACTAGCAAGAAGTGGCTGTTGTATCCTGGGGAGTACTAGTTATGAGACCATCTGCATCGAGTTATTAACTTGTGGTGGCAAAATACTCTTAAACTCAGTGCTTTTGCACGCCTCAGCTAACATCTGATAAGTTATTTATTATGCTATTTTAATTTTAAGTATCCATGAATTTCATTCTCTATTATTTTAAATCAACAATCTTAAGAGTATTTTATATGGATTTGATAAGGTGATTTTTGTTTTGATAACTGAGAATCAACTAATATCTGAGAACCAGGAGACGGGAGATGGTGTTGGATTTGGAGCAGCAAGTGAAGAATACGGAGGAGGGGCTTTTGCAAACAGGAATTGCTAAGTTCTACGACGAGTCGTCTAGGATATGGGAGGACATTTGGGGCGACCACATGAACCACGAGTTTTACAACCCGAATTCCTCTATTTCTGTTTCGGATCACCGCGTTGCTCAGATCTGAATGATCGAGGAGTTCCTTCGTTTCACTGGTGTTTCTGAGGACCTAACCAAATGGCCCAAGAGTATAGTTGATGTTGGGTGTGGCATAAGGGGCAGCTCAAGATACTTGACCAAGAAATTTGGGGCAAGGAGCATAGGCATCACTCTGAGTCCTATTGAAGCTAAAAGAGCAAATGCTCTTGTCGCTGCTCAAGGATGACAAAGGTGGTGGCTTTATCGGTTCTGTGATGCAGCAGTGGCTCCATTAGCAGCGTCTTGTACCGGATCTGCGTGATGGAGGCTATGGCAGAGAAGAGATGGTGGAGCAAATCTAGTGTCTTGGGGAGAAACGCTGGAACAGGGGATGAGGCGCGAACTTGAATGGCACGGCGGCGCTAGCTCCGGCGACTGGGTCCGATGGTGGCACTACTTGGGTCTAGGTGAGGCGCGACACAGTCGATCGTACTTGACCATCATGTGTTCGAGATCCTCGTCGTTAGTGATGGAAATCAAGGCATCGAGGTCTTTGTTAGGGAGTTAGTACTTGAAACAGACAGCGGCATTGTTACTGAGCAAAGAGAGTTTGGCCATGACAACGGAGAACTTGATGGACAGAGGCAGATCCAGGAGCTACAAAAATTGCAGCTCAGAAACAATGAGCAATCGAAAATTGAGAAGTGCTTTGTGCAGGTTTGAGTCTTAAAATTTGTAAACCAATTTGATGACAAAAAATGAGTTTTGAAACTGGACGTTTGGTCCACATGGATTTGATTAATCTGTTGTTCTGTTTTGATTGCACACAAACTGCTTGAAAGAATGCCAAGCTTACTTATGACCAAATTGATGCATTGTTTACTTGCTGCTTAATATGTGATTTATGTTTGATTTTCTTCATTAGAATTACATGACTGTGGAACCTGATTCCTGCTATGCTAGACATTACTTGATTTGGGGTCATAAGAATAATTGATATACAGTTTTGGACATGAAGTTGGTAACTCGTAAACTCATATTTGTTATTGTGTAGTCAATTTCCAAGTTTGTAGTGTTGATTTTCTTATTAAGATTGATAAATCTGGTGAAAGGAATGGGTATTCTGTTGTTCTACCTTTTTGTTTTTTAGTTGCCTATTATATGTTTGATAAAATGTGTGAATCACTAGTCCCTTTGAATTTTTGCCCTTGCTATTGATGATTGAATGATTGATCACATCCTTGGTTTTCCTTTTACCTTTGTGCAGCATTATTCAGACACTTAGGAATGTGGTCTGTAAAAATTGAAAATGAGTTGCTAGTTTTATTATTTTTTTTGTTTTGAAAGTTAATTTGATTTTAACTTATAAGTTAATGTGATAATGTGGTTTGTTTGATGGAATGCTGGATGTCTATTATCCTTTAGTGTTACTAGGTGCTATATATTTTTTTAACAATTATTGTTAGTTGACAAAAATGAAAGTATGTGTTGAACATGTTTGTGAAAATGTTTCATGCATGGATGCTCTATATGAATAATGAGTCTTAGTTTAAGTTCTTTGTTAGTTCCAGAGGAAGCTTCATCATGTATTGAAGCTACAAGTGATTACATGTTTTTCATCAATATGTTGTACTCACTATATGTGGGGGTTTTAATGAGAAAATGATATTATAGTAGTAGTTTGATTGTGTTAATATATGACTTTGTATAAATATCTTAAAGTGTGGGGTTGTCTATCTAAAATTCTTTCACCTGAACCAAGGAAGAGATAATGTGATACTTCTAATTTTGTGAAATAATTTTTTAGAAAGATATTTTCTTCTGTTAGATGTGGTGTGTATAACAAGTGAGAATTTTCTCAAATATGTATAATGTGGTGCATCACAATATGAATATGCTCAAATTTTGGTACCTTTTATGTACTTGATTTTGAATGCGTTATAAATTGATTGATTTACACACATAATCTTTATAATGGTTTATGTAGAGTTTAAAAATTAAAATAGAGCATTTGAGTGCTTCATATAATGTCTTACATAGTATCTCATATATCCTTGTTATTTTTGAGTTATTATTAACTTGGTTATGTGACATCCATAGTTAATTATATATGTATAGAGTATGATAACCATGATCTAGATGTACATGATCAAGTGTTTGATATTGTTTGCATGAATGAATTCCATGTCCCTATTGCACTATGAGATTAGTTGAGATTGATGAGACTATGGACCAAGAGCCATGGTGTTGAATTTGATATGTGGACAAGATGATCATAATGCTAAATAAATCATTGATTTAAATGAGATTAAATCCACAAGTGATTTATTTTTAGCCTCAATTGAGGTGATGTCGCTTGGAAGTCATCCAAGCAGACCTGTATAGCCAGATCTACAATAGAGGCATAGTTTATTACTATTAACTTGGTAGGATCTGAGGCTGAATGGCTAAGAAATCTCTTAGCAAATATTCCTTTATGGAAGATACCTGAAGACATAGATTCTTCAGAGTCTGTGATTGCCAAAATGGTAAATAGTAAGAGCAAACAAAATTGTGTATAATGAAAAGTGACATATATGTATACGTCACAATTCTGTGAAGCATATGCTAAAAGATAGAATTAAATCTATTAATTATGTGAAGTGAAAATTTGGCCAATCCTCTGACAAAATCTCTGTGTAGAAAATGAATAAATACCACATCGAGGGGAATGGGACTTAAGCCAATTTGAAATAGACAGTGATGGTAACCCAACTTTTATGAGTGGAGATCCCATGAAAAAAGTTCATATGGGTAATAACAAGTCACTTGTTAGTTCTGCTAGCACTGTGTTTGTCCCTTCCTATGGTGTGAAAAGCATGAGAAGTGCTAGACTGCATTTAATGTAAGGATAAACTAAATGCTTTTAATGAATTTCATATCCCTTACGAGTAGTGTATAAAGTGTAGTATACACTTGATGAAATCACCTATATGAGTGTGAAGTGGGGCCGCTCCTATGAGACGATGGCATAGCCTCTAGAGCACTCATGAACTACCAGGCACGCGCATAGCCTATTAGCGCAAATTTGCGATGAACAACTTTGGATGAGAAGTCAGTGTGAGTAATGAGATCACTGATTCGCAAATGGAATGAGGTTCATAGAGATACTAATCTCACCGACATTCCTGTGAATCATATCTTATTTACTCAATGTGCTAGTTCATAGTCCAAAAGGACACTAGTGCTTATGCATTGAATTCTTAAGCTCGTGGAAACTTTCTTTCTCGACTTTGAAATATGTGGGAGATTGTTGTATTTTATTATTATTATTTTAATAAAATATTTATTTCAAAGTCAAAAATAGTTTTTTGTTCTTATCCTTTTGTTGCACGATTCCCTCAATTTGTGATCTTGCTGTTGAAGCTCTCTTCTATCCAACCTAACAACCTTTATTCTGTTAACAAACGGTCATATTTTTTTACCTCTATAAATACTATGGCTAGTGGCTTTTACGAGATATATATCAAAAACATCATTTTTTCTCTTTATTCTTTTACTTTGAGTTTTCATGAGCTATCCTACGAGTTGTTCTTGTACCCTTGCTATTTAAAGTGCAGAGCTAGAAAGAAGTGACTGTTGTATCCTGGGGAGTATTAGCTATGAGACCATCTGCATCGAGTTATTAACTTGTGGTGTGGTGTGGTGTGGAATGTGATTAAAAATAAATATAAAAAACAGTTGCCAAGTTCCACCAAAAATACAAAACCTTGCAACCAGTTGTAGTAAGCAAGGGTCGATCCACAGAGAACCAATTCAATTAACACTATCAATCTAATTCCTAAATTAAACTCTGATAGAAAAATAAACAGTAAAAGTAAAAAGGGGGGTTTTGTTGATTAAAATTAAAAAGAGAAATTAAACTTAAACCAAAACAGTAAACACAAATTGAATTACCAAGTTAAAGACATTGGTTAAGAGATGGAATCCACTACTAGATTTATATGATAATGCCAACTTACATACCCTTTATACCAACATGATCAATTATGTTCTTATGTGATTGTAAGATAAATCCCATGTCTTCCTTAAGTTTCGCTTAATTCAGCAACCGCTCAAATCAAACCCTAACCATTAGTTATTTGTAAAGCAACCGCTCTTACACCTACCTAATGATTGCATTAAGAATTAGAAAACCAATCACACTAAGGTCTAATCACACACCGGGATTAAATTACTTAGATCATATGTTTCACTAGTCATACCACCGCAACCGCGCATAGCAATCCTAGTTTTACCACTCTCGAAATTTGGCAAGGATATAAAAACCTTTATATTGATTTAAGAACAGAAACATATGAATAAAAACATAATTGTATTGATATAAAGAAGTATGCAAGATTCACATAATCAAAACTAGAGTTTCATCTTCCCTTAACCAATCAAGAAGTTTAGCCACACATGGCAAATTCAAAATCACAAGAAAAATAGAAGAAAAACATAGTTCAAAACGAAAGTGCAAAAGAAAACTAAAGATCAAACTAGTTTCCAAAAGTTGGGGATGATCAATCTCCGATTGCTCGAACCCGAGACTCCAATCTTCGATCCAATCTCCTTCCCTTGGTCTTTGTGTTTCCCTCAGTTCCTTTGACGGCTCTCCCTGGTCCAGACATGGTTTAAGGGCTCTAAGCAACCCTATTTATAGGTTTTGATACCTAATTTAACATCAAAATACGAATTTAACTTTCTGGTGCGACGACACGGGCCGTGTCATATGACACGGCCCAGGCCCTGTACTTTTCTGTCAGCCCAATTCCATGTATTTCACAAGTCAGAGAAGGACACGGCCCAGGCCACTGTAATTTGACACGGGCCGTGTCGTTTGACACGGCCCACCCCCTATCGGGTGACATGGGCCTGTAATTTGACACGGCCCAGGCCACCCCAGTAATTTGACATGGGCCTGTAATTTGACACCTTCATTTTCAGCCCGGATTCTTTACAAATGCTTTTCTTTCATTGCTTCAAGAGGTGATATTGATCTCCTTAAGCATTCATCTCTCTCCTTAAATGGTCATCAAGCTCGATTCAATGCTAATGGACTCAAACACTCAAAGATATCCTGAAAAGCAATAATTCATTTATGAGTGTTTATAACCACATTTAGCATAATTTCACAATAAACATCCAAAGACAACTCTAAATCAGAAACTTAGCTAAATGTCAACAATTGAGCACATATGGAGTCCAATTAAATCAATCATAAGGCATTTAAAGTATGAAAATAATCGACAGATCATGGTGGCAAAATACTCTTAAGCTCAGTGCTTTTACACGCCTCAGCTAACATCTGATAAGTTATTTATTATGCTATTTTAATTTTAAGTATCCATGAATTTCATTCTCTATTATTTTAAATCAACAGGTTCGTGGGTGGGTTTTAGCAATGGTGAGAAGCAATGGTTGTTCCCTTTTTCTGGCTACGCATTGGTGGTAGGTTAAATGAGATTGTGAAATTTTAAGTTAAAATCAATTGATATTAAGTAGAATGATTTAACAGATATATAAATCAAAAGATTGAGACAGAAGACGTGGGACTCAAATAGTGTTGGGTATGAGACCAAAGTCCCCATTGGCTAGAAGTAGTGAACATCATGTGTATATAAGTATGAACATATATCTCCATTAGTATGAGGCCTTTTGGGGTAAAAGCCCAAGAGCAAATTCATGAGGGCTTAAGCCCAAAGTGGACAATATCATACTAATGTGGAGATATGTGGTGTCCATGGTCCTTAAGAGTGGTATCAGAGCCGATGGTTTGGCTTGGATGAGTTGGGTATGGACGGTGGTTAATTGATCCATGTAAAGAGTTCCTTGTGTCGAAAGTCTTCCTAGCGATGTGGAGGTTAGGCGGCGTGTTCCGTTGTAGATGAGATGGACGACGGCGGTACAAGTGTCACACCGTATCAAAGTCATGCTCCGAAGTTAGCCATGGTGGATGAATCCTCAGAATGCCGAACGAAAGTGGTGGGCTCGATGGTCCTTTGTTCGAAGGGAGGATTATTGGGTATGCGACTAAAGTCCCACATTGGCTAGAAGTAGGGAGCATCATGTGTATATAAGTATAGACATATATCTCCATTAATATGATGCCTTTTGGGGTAAAAGTCCAAGAGCAAATTCATGAGAGCTTAAGCTCAAAGTGGACAATATCATACTAATGTGGATATATGTAGTGTCCATGGTCCTTAAGAAATAGGGACATTGGCTTAGTAGTTAGACGTGTTGCTATATTGTTCAGGATATCACTTATTTTCTTCACCCTGCTTTTGTTCAAACCTAGGAAATACGTCTTGTTTCTCAGATTAAACCTCCAGACGGCAGTATTAAAGTGAATGTAAATGGAAGTTGTCAAGACTCTCCGAAGAGAGCTGGGTTCCTTCGATCCTCTGATGGGAATGGATTTTCGGTTTTTCTAGTTTTGTTGTGAACGTGAGATATCCTTCAGGCTGAGCTTTTAGCTTTAAAGAATGGTTTGTTGCTTGCTTGGAATCTTGGATGTCGTCATGTGCAGTGTTAAACTGATTCTCTAGAAGCTTTGCATTTGATTACTAATTTTTCTACCACTGCATTTCATTTGTATGGTGTGATAGTTGCTTAATTCTCCTTTATGCTTCAGATTGGATTGTCTCCATTTCGCATGTGCTTCGTGAAGCAAACTCGTGCTGATTTCCTTGTGAAATTGGGAGTGGATTGTTTACATGATCTTGTGCTCCTGGATAGTCCTCCTACAGCTGGCTTAGATCCTTTTATTTTGGCTAATGCCCAAGGTGTTGCTTTTGCTTGCTAATTTGTCTCTCTACCTTTTCAGTGCACTAAATATATATATATAATCTAATAGCATTAAGGAATTAAGCCAGTTTTTTTTTAATTTAAGTGATAAGTGATAAGTGATAAGTGATAAAACTTAAGGAGAATAAATTATAATTTGCCTAATTTAATTTGAATAAAAATGAATGAGGATTCCTAGTTGATTAGAAATTTAATTTAATATCTTGATTAACATCACAATACCGATTTACTTAGCTATTATATGTATATTTTTTGGTAGAAGAAGTGATTTGGTTTTGGAATAATGCTACTTGCACATATTTATAGAAACATCATTTCACATGTATATAGTATTTACTATCTAATTATAATTGATCTCACTTATCTTTTTATACCTAAAACTCCTTTTTTTTTTGCCACCTTACAGTAAAGTGAAATGATGTGTACTTTACATGTGCAACATTATTATTATGGTATAGACTTGGCTTTTATATTAGCTAGCGAGAATTCTATTGTATCCATTTTTTTAAGGTATAAAAAGTTGTCAAATATTTTATTGACTATTAATTAATTTTAAATATTTTTTTTATAAAATCAATATTCAATGAATGCTTGACAACCCGTTCAGGATAATATAAAAATTCCTACTAGGCAAAGGAATAGGAGAAATTACAATTCTTATATTTTTACATTACTTTTTAATATTATTTTTTACACTTAATTAATGATGTATAAATTTGTCATTAATCACGTGTATTAAGTATTAATTGATTAATGAATAAATCTAAACTTTAATTATAAATTATAGATTTACTCATTAACTAACTAATATATGTGATTAATTACAAATTTATACATAATTAATATTAAGTGTAGAAAGTAGTGTTAAAAAGTAATATAAAATGATTATTTCTCGAGAAATTATTGGTTGAGCGTTGTCTAGCGAGAAATTATTACATGCTCCTAGAGCAGCAATAATGCATACTCTAAGAAGATATTCACAATTAATTTTAAGTATATTTTAAAGATAATAACTTAAATCAATGGTGAATATTTTTCTAGAGCGTGCATTTATTGCTACTCCAAGAGCATGATATAATTTCTCTTATATAACATATAATCTCTTAGGCACTTCATTTAATTATTGACATATATAAAATGATGACCCATATTTTAACTTCTCATTAAAGTCATAGGACTTTTAAGACTTGGCTTAAATTTGATTTATTCTTTCTCTTCTTTTTTCTCTCACATGTTATTACTCACTTGCAAAATAAAATTTAATATTTAATCTTTATTAAAATTGAAAACTGACGCTTGACCCAAATCACGTAAGGGTGTTTAAGACTTGATCTGTCTTGTTAACCAAGTCCGGCAAGAAGCTAACTGAGACAGGTTCGAGTTCTATAAATTAGAATCGGTATGTTTTTAGGTTGGGATTAGGTTATATTTTGGGTCATCTCAACTCGGCCCAATAATCCAAATTATTTAAGAACTTATACTTTTTTAACAATTAGTTATAAATAATATGACTTCTTAACTTAAATTAATAATTTTTGCATAACATGATAATATAATGATATTGACATTATTTGTTTTAAAATATATATTGTAAAACATACCTTAGTTTTAATATACCACTTCTATAACTTTATAACATAACTACACATAATGTTCAAATTTATATATTATATATGTCTATATTTCAGGTTAGCCAAAATTAAACCTAGGCATTATCATACCATGATCTAATTGAGTCCAAATATATAAAAATGACCCAATTAAAATATCAAGTTAAGTTCGAATTAGGACAAAGTCGTCCCATGTACACCTCTAAATTATCACGTCTTTTAAATAGTTGCATTTGCAATGACTTTAGTTTCCTGTTTATGACCTCTTGGATGTCATTTCACTTTAGAATCACAAATCGATAATACAATATTTGTTTGTTGTACACTACTTACCCTTATATTATGTTAAATTTTATTATATAGATTTATTTCTTTATTGTACAAATATTTTATGATTTTCGTTATTAAGACAAATTTGATTCTTGTATTAAGATAGATTTATTTATTATAATTTAGCTTTATTTTAGACAAGTCATTATTGTCTCAAGTCTATATAATGTAGATTATATCTGTACAATTGTAATTTAAGCAATAATATTTAGAAATATTCTTTCAAGTTATTCTTTCAAGTTGGTATCAGAGCTCTCGATCTGGGAGCCTCTTGTTTCCGTTGCAATCAGCCTTCATTACTGATCAAACTAGCCTTCATTGTTGGGTTTGGCTCCAACCTTCATTGCTGCCTTCAAATTAGAACCGGATCAGATAGCCCAAATAGTCCTTGTTCTGCGTTCCTCGACCATCCCCACCGATCGCAAGGATCACCATTGTCTGCAACAGATCCACCACAGACGCATTGCGTCATCGTGCCGTCATACTCGTCTCACCATTGCGCCATCATAGACCTCACAGATCCGTGACAAATCTGCAATAGACGCGTCAAGCCAAGCAACACCTCTTGTCTCCCTATCGTGCCGCTCCATCGTTGCCGGTGACCCACGAGTCTCATCGGAGGCCTACCATCACCATCGTCATCTTTGCTACTCATCTTTCATGTTTCTCTATTTTTTTCCTTTCATTTGTTTTGTTTCTTTTATTACAACACCGTCCAGATTACCAGTTCCAAAAAGAAAAAGAAAAAATGAAAAATGAAAAAACGAACGACAAAAGAAGAAGAAAAAAAGAAACGAAAAAAAGGAATGAGAAACAAGTTGGAATCATGTGTATGACAGACGACCAAATTGATAAAAAAATTTGTTTTTCATCTTTTAATACTTCTGGTACTGAGAATTTATGGATTATGGACTCTGGTGCAACTGACCATATGACTTTTTATTCACCACATCTGTTATCTTATCAACTCTCTTCTAGTAAGCATCATATAACCATAGCTGATGGTTCTCACACTTCAGTTGTGGGTTCTGGTACTATTAAACTTCAACCCTCTCTATACTTATATAATGTGCTTCATGTTCCCAAACTTACCCATAATCTTATTTCTATTCATAAGCTTACTAAAGACAATAATTATGCTGTAACATTTTTTCATTCTCATTGTGTCTTTTAGGATCTTGTCATGGGAAGGACGATTGGAGTTGCTAAGGAACAGGGATGGTTGTACTATTTCCTTAATATGCCAGTTCAAGGTGGTCCTGATCAAAAGTTGCTATCTTCTTGTCATCAGTCCAATTTTGAGTCTCTTACTTCTCAAATTTGGCTATAACATAAGCGTATGAGACATCCACCTTTTTTTTTTTGCTTAAGTCTATGTTTCCATCTTTATTCTTAAAAGAAACTACTGAGTCTTTTTATTGTGATGTTTATGAGTTTGTCAAACACCATCATGTCACTTTTTCATCTACTTCTAATAGAAGTGTAGAACCTTTTGCACTTATCCATTCTAATGTTTAGGATCCTGCATCTATTTCTAACATTTCTAGCACTAAATGGTTTGTTTCTTTCATTGATGCTTGTACTGTAGTAACTTGGCTCTTTTTAATGAAAGACAAATCAGATGTGTTTCAGTTATTTGTTCAGTTTTACCGTATAGTTCAGACCCAATTTGAAAAGTCCATTAAGCGTTTGCATTTCGATAATGGTAAGGAGTATGTCAACCAAAATTTCTCTACATTTATTAAAGAACATGATATTGTGCATGAACCTATGTGTGTTGATACTCCTCAGTAAAATGGTGTTGCAGAAAGAAAAAATCATCACTTACTTGAAATCACCAGAACTTTATTATTCCAAATGTCTGTTCCTAGCTCATACTGGGGGGGAAGCTGTTTTAACTGCTACATATTTAATCAATCAGTTACTATCTCGCGTCCTGGGTAATGTAAGTCCTGTCCAACACATGATCTCTTACTTTCCACCTGTTCTTATCATACAGAATCTACAGTCTCGTATCTTTGGTTGTGTGGCTTTTGTTTATGTACATCACCAACATCACAACAAACTTGATCCTCGTGCTGTCAAATGTGTTTTTCTGGGTTATGCTCCTGACAAGAAGGGGTACAAATGCTATCACCCTTCAAGTCGTCATTTTTTTATATCCATGGATGTCACTTTTCACGAAAATGAGTCTTTCTTTACTCGTCTTCAGCTTCAGGGGGAAAACACTCAGGAAGCTGAGGCTGAGCCCTTCTCTCTTGGGTCCTTCCTTCCTTCCTTTGCCATCTGACTCTACATAGCAATTGACATCTTCTTCTAGCATCCCACCTGAACTAGCTAATGTCAATGCCAAGGCTAACATACCAAAATTGGTGTATCAAAGGAGAGGGGAACCCGAACTGGCCCAACAACAATTTCAGGCGTCCGAACTAATGGTAAGTACTAAAGATACAAGTTCTCTTGTCTCTAAGTTTCCTATTTTTGAATCTGACCCAAATAATACTGTTTCTAAACTTAATAACATGTCTTTGAATAATTGTGAACTTGACCTAAATGACTTACCCATTGCATTGAGGAAAGGAAAAATGTATTGTCACAATCTCAAGTACCCTATTTCTCAATTTGTCTCTTCTAAACATCTTTCCCTACAGTACTGAAATTTCATTTCAGTCATAGATTCTATCAAAATCCCAACATCAGTACAAGAAGCATTGAAAGATAAGAATTGGATTCAAGGTATGAATGAGGAGATGGGTGCATTGGAAAAAAATGGAACATGAGAGATTGTTGAAAGACCATGTGACAAAAAGACAGTAGGGTGTAGATGAATGTATACTTTGAAATATCAGTATGATGATACACTAGACAGGTATAAAGCAATGTTAGTGGTAAAAGGATACACTCAGAATTATGGAATTGACTATGAGGAGACATTTGCTCCAGTAGCCAAGATGAACACTGTGAGAATCTTATTCTCTCTTGCTACCCACTTTGGGTGGGAATTACACCAGTTTTATGTTAAAAATGTTTTTCTTCATGGTAACTTAGAGGAGGAAGTTTATATGGAAATTTTCCCTGGATACGACTTCACTAGTGAAAGGAACAAGGTATGTAGGTTAAAGAAGGCTTTATA
This sequence comes from Ormosia semicastrata, assembly GCA_029884595.1. Classification (NCBI taxonomy): domain Eukaryota; kingdom Viridiplantae; phylum Streptophyta; class Magnoliopsida; order Fabales; family Fabaceae; genus Ormosia; species Ormosia semicastrata. Next base: position 33,486,529 of record JAQQTO010000046.1, on the reverse strand, counting down.
TGGGTTAAAGTAGTCTCCTCGTGCTTGGTTTGGAAGATTAAAAAAAACAATGGTGTCCCTAGGATATAGACAAAGTCAAGGTGATCATATTCTTTTTTTTTTTTTAACATTCACTAGAAGGTAAACTCACAGTCCTACTTGTGTATATTGATGACATCAATATATCAGGAGATGATCTAATTGAGAAGCAACTTCTGAAGAAGAAATTAGCAGCTGAGTTTGAGACGAAAGATCGTGGAAAGCTAAAGTACTTCATTGAAATTGAAGTTGCCTACTCCAAGCAAGGTATCTTCATTTCTCAAAGGAAATATGTCCTAGATCTTCTCAAAGAGAGTGAAAAGCTTGAGTGTAAGCCTACTGGTGTACCCATTGAACAGAATCACAAAATGGGAAGTGATGAAGAGAGCCCCAAGGTGGATAGAACTCAATACTAGAGACTAGTAGAGAAACTGATATATCTAGCATATACTAGACCAGATCTAACGTATGCTGTCAGTATTGTTAGCCAATTCATGCATGATTCGCGGGAAAGACAAAGGTAGGTTGTGGATTGAATTCTAAAGTATCTTAAAACCACGCTTGAAAGAGAGTTACTATTTAGAAAGGGGGAAACCTATCAATGGAAGTGTACACAGATACTGATTATGCAAGTTCAGTTATTGATAGAAGATCAACATCAGGTTATTGTATGTTTCTGGGTGGAAATCTAGTAACATGGAGAAGCGCCTATGAGACTATTTTGTGACAACAAATCAAACATTAGCATTGTGCATAATCCAATTCAATATGACAGGATAAAACACATTGAGATAGACCGACACTTTATCAAAGAGAAATTGGATAGTGGGCTCATAACCATAGCATATATTCCTTCAGGATATCAGTTGACAAATGTATTAACTAAGGGACTACCCACAGAGTGCTTTCAAGATTTTACTGGCAAGCTAATAATGATAGATATTCATTCACCAGCTTGAGGAAGAGTATTAGATTTTATTGTATAAATTTATTTTTTTATTGTACAGATTTATTTTATAATTTTCGTTATTAAGACAGATTTGATTATTGTGTTAGGACAAATTTATTTTCTGTAATTTAACTTTATTTTAGGCAAGTCATTATTGTCTCAAGTCTATATAATGTAGATTATATCTGTACAATTGTAATTTAAAGAATAATATTCAGAAATATTCTTTCAAGTTATTCTTTCAAGTTATTATAAATAAGAGTACTTTTTATTAAATACTCTTTATTAAGAGATATTTTTTATCCTACTCTCATAATAAGAAATTATTTTTATAGTAATCTCTTTATTCAATTATCACATATTATTTCTTCTATATTAATTTTCTTTTAAGGTTATTCTTTTTATTCACTTAAATATTCCCTATTTCCTCTTCTTATTAATTACAAATTCAATCTTCTTAATAAATTTTTAAATTTACTTAATCAATTCACTATCAATTCTTTATATACATACTTAATCAAATTTCAAATTTCTATAAATAAATATTAAATTCAAATATATTTTAATTTTTTTTAAAATTCTCTTTAATTTAAATATTAAGTACCTTTTTAATTTTAAACATCATTGTTAATTTAAAATTTTAAAATTCTATCTAAACTAAAAGAAAATACACTAATTAATTGTAGGAGTTCAATATTTTTAATTGGGTAAAGGAGTTCATTAATGTTTTAATTGCTATATTTTACTTCCTACCCAGCTTTACAATACGCTATTATTATAATACTATATTATCTGTACTGTTGAATTTTTAATATGTTATCTATACAATTTTACACTATTATCTATATAATTATAGGACATAAAGTGCATATTTAGTTTATCATTTGCACCCCAAATCATAATTTACAGTTTACACTATATTATTAGGAGTGTAAGTGGATGGTTTGGTTCGAGTTTTGAGAAAAAATAAATCCGAACCAATCAAAATTAATTAGTTCGGTTTAGTTTGGTTTTCTTATTTTTTGATAGCTAAATCCGAACCGAACCGAACCGAACCAAACATCTATGGTTTGGTTTGGTTCGAGTGATCAGGTTGACTATTATTTTTTTAACACAAAAATTAGCTAAATAACTATACAAGTAATACAGAAAAGTGCACATAATGTATCTAAAATTTCAAATAATATTAGAACATAGACTAACCTTTGCTCTTCCATCAGAAAATGAACATTTAATTTTAAGTTGAGTCACACGATCATTGGTCTTTGAGATTTCCTGTTTATATTAAATCCAAAATGCTAAAATAGTGAGAAAAGAAAACTTCCTAGTAGATGATAGAAAAATAGAATGTAGTGAGCAGAACAACTAAAGATAATGGAACCAGAAATAAGATAACAATTATCAAGGTACTCATGTAAACCATAAAAAGCATCACATTCGAGATAGACAACAAACAAACTAGTTACTGGTGTGCCACCGACAAACAATACAGAAAACTAGTCAGCATTTGAACTTTAAACAAAAAACATAAATGTTCAAGTAAAGACAATTATCTGCGTTAGAAAATGACTAAGAGGATAGCCAAAACAAAACTACTAGTCATATGATATACATGACTTTTATCCAATATCAATATATAGTCAGTACAAACATAATAATGGGCATCACCCAAAGTTAATTCAAACTCAGTCAAAACTCAATCCAAACATAAAAAAATAAAATGATTCATTAAACATGATTCATCAAATCAAATTTATCTTTCAACTTCATCTACATCCTGCAATAAAGATAAACAAAATATTAGAATTTGTGTATACTAGATTTTAACAATCAATCATAATTAATGTACTTATAAATGTTACCTTAAAAGCTTGTCAAAGACTTATTAAAGCCCAACTTCAAGATTTGAAGATAATCCTGACAACTCTAAAAATTCAAACATAAACATAAAAGGTAAACAAGATTAATTAGTAACAATAGTAAGTATAACAACAAATAAAAAACTTGAGAATTAAAACTAAGTTTCCATACCTGATTCAACCTTATCCATTTCTTCCATTTCATAACACAGCTCAAGATTCTTTTTAGGAGTCTTGATCCAGTTCTGAGTACAAATCAATGCCTCAACAGTGGTAGGATGCAAGAAACTACGAAATGGGTCAAGAACTCGATCTCCAGTGCTAAATGCAGACTCAAATGATACAGTAGACACTGGAATAGCCAAGATATCCCTAGCCATACGAGAAAGAACATAATATTTCATTGATTTCCCTTTCCACCATTTCAAAATGTCAAATCCAAGAGTGTTGTCCTCAACATCATCCTCTTTGTATCTTTCTAACTCATTCCTTTTCACCTCACCTTGCTTTCTCCTCACTTTCAATCTAAACTCATCTTCCCAACCCTCATCATCATCACCTAAACCATCATTACTAGTATGAGATTGTGAGGCAACATTTGAGGCCAACCTACTAGAATCACCAATATTCAGGGGAATGGGATGCATTGACTGATAATGCTCAAACAACTTATCAATCAGACCATTCAATCTTTCCACCATCTCCTTGTACTTATCCGAACCATCACCATACATCTTATTAAAACTAAACTCAACATATTCAAGCTTATAACGTGGATCAAGAAACATAGCCACAAATAAAAGAAAGTTTATACTCTCACTATTTTCCCAATATTTGTCAAACTTGACTTTCATGTTTGTTGCCATTCTTTGTAGTCCTACATCATTGTTTTTCCTCCACTGACCCAGGGTCTTTTGAATGTCACATAACTTGTGAAAAAAAATATTAGATATAACATGCAATGACCCCGAAAAAGAAAGAGTTGCATCATAGAATATTTTCAAAAGCTTAACAAAAACACGTGCACGACTCCAATCATCCCTAGTAGGAGGTCCTCCTACATTGTCAAGGGCTAACAAAAATGCATTATACGCATCTTCAAGGCGATAAAATGTCTTTTCATATTTTTCAGCAACATCTAACATGAAATAAGTGGAGTTTCACCTAGTTGGCATATCAAGGGTTAACATTGCCTTACTAGTTATACTAGCCTCTTTGACACACGTCTTAAAAGTAGACAATCTAGCCAGAGATGACCTAACAAACTTGCATGCAGCCCTTATCCTTTCAATTGAAACATTAATTTCCTTCAAGCCATCAATAACAATTAAGTTCAAGATGTGTGCATAACATCTCATATGCATGAACTCTCCATTTAGTAAAAAAGTACCATTCTAATCACTCATTCTTCTAAGCAAATATGCAATAGCAGTATTGTTAGCACTAGCATTGTCAACAATCACACAACAAATCTTTGAAATCCACCATTCTTTCATGCATTTCTCTAAGGCATTTCCTATGATTTCACCTTTGTGGTCAGCTATCAAACTAAAACTTAATATTTTCTTGTTTAATTCCCACCCATCATCAATGTAGTGACCAGTTACACACATATAATTCAAGTTTTGGATTGAAGTCCAAATATCAGTGGTAAGTGAAACCATTTGGTGATTTGTAGACAATATGCACTTCAACCTCTCTTTCTCCATTTGAAACAATTGCATACAATCTTTACCAAGAGTGACACGAGAAGGAATTTTAAATCTCGGTTGAGATTCACTCATCAAATCTCTAAATCCTTGGTTTTCAACAAATTTAAAAAGAAGCTCATCAACAATTATCATCCTTGCAAGTGCATATCGGGTTACCTCTTGATTAAATTCAACAAGTTTCATGCTAACACTATCAAGATCATCCTCACATTGCTTTCCAATAGAAATTGTTTTTTGCCTTTTATCAAATACCCTATGTGGATTTTTCACACAAATCTTCAAATGCTTTAACATGTTTGAGGTCCCATGACTAGTAGTATTGCATGCATATTGTTTATTACAATAGTTACAAGTAGCCTTATCATTTACTCTCTTGAAATGAGACCAAGCATTAGAAGGGGGTCTACTAGGTTTCCTTTTCAATACCTCTTGTTGTGATGCGGGGCATCTTGTCCATGTGATGACGTTTCTTGTCCTTGTGTTGGAAGTATCTCTCCTAGTTGCATGTCACTAGTTGTTGTTGGAGTGGTAGTACTCCCAACTTGAGTTCCACTATTACCAGTGCTTGGAGTCCCACTAGTTCCAAATGGATCACTTGCCATTTGTTGGTGTCAAGTAACTTGCAAAAAAGTTATACAAAGCCATCAGATAATATAGAATCAAATAATAGTTCGTGATGGGCTCCCGACCATATAATTCTGCTAAACAACCCTCAAGACTCTCAAAGAAACAATGAAACTTGATCAACCTACAACTCTATTTTTGGAACAGAAATATAGAATCAAGAGCAACCAACATGGAATAAGCCTTAACAACTAGGCAGAGCACTTCTAGTAACAACAAAGAAACTGAAAAGTTTCCAGATGGTTCTAAAATGTTAATATCCAAGAATATATCTAGTGTGGGAAAACATTACATTCAAAGAATAAATTAAAAACCAAAAGGTCATTAAACATACCTTTTGACATAAAATTTCAGCCTGAATATATTTTTGGATGCAAAGTCCCACCAAATTACATGGATGAGCTACTAATTAATCAAAAGCACAAACAGCTAAAAGTGGAGAAAAATGATGAGATAACACTTTTAGATATTGTAATTGTTTGCCATATCTCACTTTTAGATAACAATTATAGATAAATGAGAATACTCTTATTCTTCACAAACACACTAAGAAATTGGCTCAATTTAACCCGCTTTGATACCAATATGATGTCAAAAACACATAATCTCACCTAATATTTTTTCTCACATCACACACACACTCAGAGTCACGCAGCTTACAAGAGAGGAAGAGAAATATTACAAATTCTATTTGATTGCACTTGTTATTACACGGTACATGAGTAGGACTTTTATAGGCTAAAATGCTTATTTTAAAAAACATAATGATGAAGTAACATTAATTAATGAAGCGATGCAACATTGATCAAAAACAATTTGATCTCTTCATTCTTTAAGATTCCCTTTATGACATGTGGTAAATGAAGGACAGCAGCAGCTACGTTTTTGCAAGTTCCTTGGCTAACTTTGACATTTCTATAGCACGTGCAGGTGACAATCAACTTGAATTTAGGAGTTGGATAGTGATGTAACATCTAGAGTATTGTTACAAAAGGAGGCAATTAGGTTGCACAAACTGTAAGGAGCTATCTTATGACTCAATTAAAAAAGCACAGGGAGGAGGAAAAGGAGCTATTGGGGGTAAATGAGCTACTGGGGGTGCAAATGTTAATTGCCACCCTCGTCGATATGTAAACTCAGCAACATCATTATTGTCTTGGATGTCAACTGTGTTTGTGAGCAGAGGATTTCAAAACAAAATAGAAACACATGAACAGTGCAGAAATCAAAACAAAAGCAGAGGAGTTCAACTGGACAAGGCATGAAGTTGAAAGAGATCAAACCTTTGGGCTTCTTAGATGAATAGAGGTAGAAAGCACCAACACTAATGGCTACAAGAGCCACAACCACACCTACGAGCGTGCGTGCTCGAGAGAGAAAGATGGTTCCAATTGCACAAAGACTTAAAGTTTTAATACGCGAGAGGATGACGGTGATCCGAGCAAATGTCGGCGAATTTTGAACCGAGCAAAGGCGTCGAGGTGGCGGCGACAGAGGAGAGGCAGAGGGTGGTCTTTGAGTTAGGGACTTAGGGCTCAGATTTGGGAAAATTGGAAAAAGCACAGTTTTGGCCTATTTTAAATATCAGAGACAAATCTCACATTTTATCAAATAGCAATTAAGTGTGTACATGTTGGTTCGGGTGGTTCTTCGGGTTTAAATTTCTAAATCCGAGAACCAAACCAATTAAGTTCTCATTGGTTCGGATTTTACCCGAACCAATTAAAATACTCAAACCAAACCAAACCAACTTAATTGGTTCGGTTCAGGTTGGTCGGTTTGGTCGGGTTATCCGAACCAATTTACACCCCTATATATTATTACTCACTTGCAAAACAAAATTTAATATTCAATCTTTATTAAAATTGAAAGTTGCTTTACGCTCTTTTTCAATCTTCTCATTTTTTTTAGAAAAAATTTTGTTCTACTTAATTTTATTTTGTCTTCTTTTAATATATTTTTTTTCAATTTTAACCTTCTTCTTTATACGACCTTTTTTTTACGCACTAGCACTTTTTAAATTCAACCTTCTTCTTGCTATTCACCGGTCATTTCCACCATCCATTTTTTTCTTTAATTGCTATATTTTACTTCCTGCCCAATTGTACAATAGGCTATTATTAATACACTATATTATCTTTACTGTTGAATTTTTAATACGTTATCTGTACAATTTAACACAATATTATCTATATAATTATAGGACATAAAGTGCATACTTGGTTTACTGTTTGCACCCCCAAATCATAATTTACAGTTTACACTATATTAATTTTCACTTGCAAAACAATTTAATATTTTGTCTTTATTAAAATCAAAAGTTGCTTTACGCTCTTTGTCACAACGTATTCGAAGGACGCCGCGAAGAAAGATAACTAAAATTTATTAAAAATTTATGGAATTATCACTAATTTTTATTTAAGAAAAATAATTAGAAAAATATTTTTATTTTGCAAAACTGGTCTAAAAGAGAGATTGAAGTGGGGAGTTTGATTATACACAAAAAATGGTGAAGACTTAATGTCACTGTACCTTTAATACATCTGTAATAGAACGTTTATCTTAAAATTAGTGTAAATTATTTATAATCTTAACGATGTTTGGTTTTATCCCTTTTAACAAACAAAAATAAAATTCATAAGAGGAAGAAAATTAAATTTTCAAAACATTAACTTCAAATTTTTTTAAAGAAAGATGTTTTATTAAAACAATTCATTTTTGCATAGAATTCAAATTAGTATCAAATTACTCAATAAATCTTTATAATTAAAATGACAATGAAAATAACATTCGTTATTCAATTATTATCGTTACTCATTGTGTGGATTAAAAAGGCTTGTAAAATTAAAATAAAAAATAAAAAAACTCCTATTTGATTTTTTGAAAATAATTTGTTTAATCATGGGTCACAAAATTTATTTCATCAAACAAGAGAGATTTGAACAAAGCTAACAATAAAGCTACATGATAATACAAGAAAATGACAACATAAGAATTATATTATTCATTAACAAGAGCTACAAAAACCCAAACCCAAACAACAAACCATTAAATGAGCTCACTTATTTTATTTTATTTTCTCTTTTTCTTTAACTTGGTTAGCTTTACTTTTTAGTTATTTTTTTATTTTTAACTCTTTTCAAACCTATTTATTTTTGTCCTAAATATTATTTTTTTATTACTTTTAAAACATAAACTAGGCTAAAACCAAAACTTCTCATAATGGTCTATCTTCCAACAACTTTTCCTCCCATCTCCCTTCTCCCTTCTCCCTTCTCCCTTCCTCATCTAATCTTTTCATTTAGGGTAAGATTTTCTTAAAATGAATATGTCTATAAATTGAGGAAGTAAGTATATAATCACCTTTAATTTAATAAAATACATTAAAATCTCAACTCATTAAGGCTGCGTTTGGTACATTATATAAGAAAAATTTGATAATATAAACTAATGCTATTAGGTCTTATCACGTGTTTGATGCAACCACCTGATAATACAATGAAATCAAGTCAAGTCATTTTATCCTATTATAAGCTGATAGCTCTATCCTTTCTCCTAGGACAGGATAAGATCTGATAAAATTTCTATTTTTATAATATCTTCAACTTCATCTCTATCACTCATTTCTCTTTATCCTCAACACCCCAACCAATTCTCCTACGCCCTCCTCTGTCACGCCACCAACTCATTTGCCACCCACCTCAGTCACGGCGGCTTCGACCCCATCTTCTCCGGCTCCCTCACCCCGCCTCCAAACTCGTCGCTGTCAAGCTCATGGACTCTGCCTCCCTCCAAGGCGAACACGAGTTCCACAACAAACTCTTCTTCGCTTCGAGGCTCCATTCCCAACATGTGATCCCTGCCATAGGCTTCTCCTCTGACCCTAAACGTCGTTCTTTCCTCCTCGTCTTCGACCTCATGCACAACAGCAACCTCCACGATGCTCTCCTCCACCGCAAGTGGCCCAAGCTCCTGCACTAGAACAAGCGATTCGCCGTCGTCGTTGACATTGCAAAAGGGGTTCAATACCTTCACTCTTGAGACCCCCCATGATCCACGGCAATATCAAGCCCAATAACATTCTTCTAGACCATTGTTTTTTAGCGAAAATAAGTGATTTTGGACTTGTCCGGTTGAAAACAGAGCCCCAGTTTGATCAAGTTGGGATTTTGGGCGTTGAATGGGCTGCATCTAACAGTGGAACAACAATTGGAAAAGCAGAGAAAAAGAAGAGTAGGAAGAAATTAGAATGGTGGGAATCAATGGATGAGGTAAAAGATGAGGGTTTCGATCTGGTTGTTGAGGTTGAGGAATTAAAAATAATCTCATTTTTGAGTTTGAGGAATTGCTCATTTGAGTTTGATGATTTAGTTGTTGTTATTCAAGAGAAAAAGTAATATAATCATTATAAATAATTAATATACTATATAGTTACTTATCTTATTATGTAATAACAAATGATTGATAATATAAAATGTTATTAATTTTTTATACTATATACTTTTATTCTATTATTATATAGTATCAATTTTTATTCTATCAGATATATCAAATATAATCTAAATGATTTAAGATGGATACAACATTACTTAAACATAGAAACATTTTCCTTTCTTTTCATTGCTATCTTTTCTTCTCTTTCTTCACTTTCACCTAATCAGACACCTTTTCCAACTTAGCGTCTTTACCATTAGGTGGTTTTAATAGTACCCTTAAATTTAAAAGGGTTTAGAACCCTTCCTACGTGGCTCAGATAAATTTAAACACATGTCTTTCACTCTCTGTCCGAGTCACATGTCTTTCACTCTCTGTCCGAGTCACATGTCTTTCACTCTCTCTTTCTCCATCTTTCTAGTTCTCTCTCCACCATCTCCCCCGGTCCCCTTTCTCCACCTCCACCTTCTGTTTCTCACTTTCTCACTTTCTCACTTTCTCATCCTTTATGCTCATCAAGCATGCATCACAAAGCAGACATTCCTACTTCCATTTTCTTCTTTTTCTCTTACTGCAACCACCCCCATTGACACACATTCCTCCAATTCACCATAATGAGTTCCCAAAGCCACAAACATTCCAAACCCACCACACCCCATAACCAACCATCCTTAACCTCACCGCCATAACCATAATGGTCCAGTGAATACACCAGCAATAGTTTGGCCATTGTTGCCAATATCCGCACCTTGAGCAATTCCACATGCCACTCCATTGAAAGTTTGACATCTCCTTCCAATTTTTTTTTTTTGTGGTTTTTTTATTGTTGTTGATTTTTTTTTCTAAAGGGACTGTAATTTGTGAACAGTGGATGTTAATGGTGTGTAAATTGTAATTGTATAATATGTGTAGCTAAATATGATAATACTGTGATGGATAAAATGGTACCGTTGATTGTCAGTGTGAGAATTGAAACGTTTTGCTGCAACCCAAAATGGACTCTATTATGTGTGAGCCGAGGGAATTGAAAGTACACAGTTTGGGAGATGCGAGAGGGCGATGTGAATCCCTTCATGCCCACAGATCCATGGACAGAGATGAAGGAGAACGAAATAGGTAAAAGAGATGCTGAGAAGAGAGGAATAGGAATTCCCTTTTTTCTACACGGAGATTAAAGCTCTTTTGGTATGTTGATAAACTTCCTTTCATTCATCTCAAAATATTTTCTTTTGCGAAAATAAACAGAAGAAACAAGAACCTTAAAAGAAAAAAAGAAATTCTTTCCATTTATTAGAATTATGTTGGCAGAGAAAGTGCTCTGTGATGCATTCGTGATGAGCACAAAGGCAGAGAAAGTGAGAAACAGAAGGTGGAGTTGGAGGAGAGGGAACGGGAGGGAGATGGTGGAGAGAGTGTATCCAACATCAATTCATTTATTTATTCCCTCAATTCCAACGCCAACGACTCAAAAATCAGAAGTTCTTCTCTGTCTCTTTTTTTTTAAAAAAAGAAATAAATTAAATCTCCATCTTCCTATATCTTTAATTTTCCATTTACTATTCCTCACAATTGACAAAAGATGAACATACAGAATACACAGCAAGAAGTAAGAACAGGGGCTACTGTGAAGTGGTGGTAGAGGAACGTGGGACTGTTTATGCGGTCTTGGTGTTTGATGGCAGAGGGGTGGAGCGGTGTATACGAGTTTGTGTGCATTTTATGAAACAATTGCTGTTTTTTCTGTTTTGTGCTAGTGAAAGGTGGGTTTGTGACATGGAAATGGTTCTAGAGTTTGGTTGAGAATTTTTTGATTTGTGGCTTTGTGGTGTGTTACAAGGTGCAGGTGAGAAGGTTTAGATTTTTGAGTGGTTGAGTTTTTGAGGATGTGGGTGATGGTTGGGAGGGTTCCACGCGTAGTTCATGGTAACGGTATAATTTCTAAGTTTGGATGTGATTTTCAAGTGAATGTGTGTATTTTCTGGTTCTTTTTTAGGGAAGGCTCAAGAATAGGAGATTGAAGTGGCTGTATGTGGTGAGCAAGCTCTCATAGCATTAAAAAAAATGTTCAAGGCAGAGATGAAAAACAAAGAGCAAAGAATGGACTCAAAGCTTGAAAACAGTGGAGCAGAGAAAGAGCCTCACCTCTGGAAGCTCCAAGACTCAAAACTCACTTGCCTTCTTCATGCACTCCCCACTGGTTTCTCTATCTTCCCCTACGTTTTTCCTCCTTTTTCTTGAATATGTGCTTGAGAAAAATGCAGAGCCCCCCTTATGCTTTGAATCTGCTCGGTCAAAATTGAGAATCAAGATCCACATTTTTTTTGCTGAAAAGATGGCTCTGTGGTCGCTTGTGTGCAGGTTGTCTGGTCAGAGTGCAGGTACTGTGTCGTACTGCATAGGATGGAAATTATCTAGTCTTTTTTTTTATTGTTTTATTTAAATTTTAATAAGTATAAAATTAATTAAATAAAAATATATAATTAAATTTAAAATATTTATTAAAATTTAAATAAAAAAATAAAAAAGAGACAAAAATAAGAGCAGGTGATCGTCTTCGTCTTATGCAGCGGAGTCGTAGAATGCAGGTGCTGGTGCTTTGAGAATTTTGAGAGTGGGAAGAGGACAAAAGAACATTAAAAAGTGAATGATAAATTTTTTGAAAAAAAAGAACTGATAAAGAAACAAAATTTTTAGAGATGATAGAATAAGTTTAAAAGGAGAAGTTAATGTGATAAAAGAAACTTGGGTTAAGGTGGATTACGAGAATATTTTTTAATATTTTCTTTAAGAATTAGTAAAAGGGTTTTTTATTTTTGACTTTTTATTTTTTATTTTTTAGAATTAAGTTAACGTGTACAAATTAAAAAATTAAACAAAATGACTTAAAATTTGACTTTGATTTGGACTCATTTTTTTAAATCTTTCATTCAATTTTTTTTTTTAATTTTATACTAATCCAGACAAAATATGAACAATCTTTCTCCATCTTCTCGATTTTTTCTTTTAAAATTTGTTCTACTTAAATTTTATTTTGTCTTCTTTTAATATATATTTTTTTCAATTTTAACCTTCTTCTTGATATGACTTTTTCACACATCAGCATTTTTTCAAATTTAACCTTTTTCTTACTATTCACATGTCATTTCTACCATCTATTTTTTCTTTAATTTCTTAAAAATATATATTTTACTAAAATTAAAAATCACGCACAAAATAATGCGATTACTTATCAAATCTATCATAAGTTACTTTATGTGAATCTCTAAAATATATTAAAAGACACAATACAATTATACTTTATGTAAGTTTAATTTTTAGTTCGCAAGACTGAGTTTGGATGAATGAAAAACAAAAATTTCTTACTTTTTTTTAAACCATGGTTTTGAGATCAAAACTTAGTTCAAATAACCAAAAAACAATTTTACCTATTAGACTTAACAGAAAATTAATTTTTCTGTTTTTCATATCATGTAATTAGTTAAGTTGTTAGTTTGTTATTTTTCTTTTCTTTTCTTTCTTTCTTTCATAGCTAATAAATCTGCTATTTATATAAACCTTGTATCTTTGTTATTTTCAATTGATGGAATATTCAAAAATATTATTAGTTCAAAAATATTGCAGTTTGTCATGCTATTTTTCTCATCTACCACATGCCCTCACCTATTCTTAATCACAAAACTCCTTATAAGCTTCTCACTAATACACTACTAACTTTCTTAGATCTTAAGATTTTTTACTGTCTTGCTTATGCATCTACTTTAACCAACCATAGAACCAAATTAGACTCTTGGGCAAGAAAATGCATATTTCTTGGTTTCAAATTTGGCACTAAAGGCTTTATTATCTATGATCTTCATAACCGTGAGATATTCATCTCTAGAAATGTTGTCTTTTATGAAAATAACTTCCCTTTTACATCTCTCCCTTTATCCTCTAATCTTCCTCCCCAATTCTCCACTATAACAGATTCTGATTTGGACAAATTTCTTCTTTTTGATTCCCCCAAACTGTAAAACACTAACAGTCTAATTAATAATGTTGCTCTCCCAGACCCTACTAATCCCGTTCAAAATGACATTGTTCAAAACCCACCTAGGAGATCCACTAGAACAAAGAAAACTCTCACTTACTTACAAGATTTTCATTACAATTATGTGAATTCAGCATTTCCACATTCCTTAAATGATGGTATTCCTTATCTCTTATCTTTTGTTCCTTCTTATACTTCTTTATCACCATCTCATTTCACTTATGCCATGTCCATCTCTTCTACTGTTGAACCAAAAACTTACAAGCAAGCAATCAAATCTGATATTTGGGTTAAGGCCATGCAAGCAGAGCTACAAGCCTTGAAACAAAATAATACATGGATCATCACAGACTTACCACCAGGAAAAATACCCATTGGCTGCAAATGGGTGTTTAGAATCAAGTACAAATCCGATGGCAGCATTGAGCGTTACAAGGCTCGCCTTGTTGCCAAAAGTTTTACATAAACAGAAGGCATAGATTTCTTTGATACTTTCAGTTTGGTTGCTAAGCTTACAACCATACGTCTCTTATTAGCAATTGTAGCCATCCACAATTGGCATCTATTTCAACTAGATATCCAAAATGCTTTTCTTTATGGCTCCTTTGATGAAGAAGTTTACATGGAACTTCCCAAAGGTGTCCAAGCTAATGGTCCTAACCAAGTTTGTTGACTTACAAAATCATTATATGGACTTAAACAGTCCAGCAGGTAGTGGTTTGCTCGTTTATCCACTTTCCTAATCTCAAATGGTTACAAACAATCTTCCTCGGGCCATTCCTTGTTTATTAAACACATTGGGAACTCTTTTATTGCTATACTTGTTTATGTTGACGATTTAATTCTTGCAGGAAATAATCTACAAGAAATCGATGCAGTAAAGGCTTCACTTGATCAAACTTTCAGAATTACTGATCTCGGGCTGCTTAAGTATTTTCTTGGCCTCTAGGTAGCATAATTCAAAAAGGGAATCACTTTATGTCAAAGTGAATATGCATTTGTCATCCTTGAAGACAATGGTCTCTTGGCATCCAAACCAGTCATTACTCCAATGAACAAACTCTTTCACAAATCAGTCTCATGTGATCCATATGAGGACCCTACTGCTTATCACAGATTAATTGGCCAACTTCTTTACTTGACCCACACACATCCAGACATTAGCTACTCTGTCCAACAATTGAGTCAGCACATGAGCAATCCATCACATGATCACTACAAGGCTGCAATTCGAGTCCTAAGGTACATCAAAGCCTTACTGGCCCAAGGGTTGTTCTTTCTTACAACATCAACAATGCAATTAAAGGCATTTAGTCATGCTGATTGGGCCACATGTCCTACTGATGACCACATGTTTTATACATTAATAATCCTTCATTTTTATTCATTTACACTCTCCATATACTTAATTGATTAAGTTTGGTTATGTTTTGTAAGTTTGGACTCAAATTGGACTTAATTGAATTTTTCAGCATGATTTATGTCTTACACTATTTCTATATTTGGGCCATATCTTGGGCTGTATGTGGTATTTTGAGGTGATTCTAGTGGTATTTGAAAGATAAGAGAGAGATATACAACTTTCGTGAAGACCTCAAAGGCCCAATCACACGAGTAGATAACTCAAATTAGGGTTGAAGTAAGAACTAGAGTGTTGTTCTTGACAGCTTGATCTATGTACACTGTTCATGTCATATTTCGGGCTAGATGTTGTCAAATGGGCTGAAATTTTGATGTTAAATAGTTGAGATCTATATCTACAACTTTCATGTTGAACACTTTTCAAGAATCAGAGGTCTAATAGGTGATATTGGGCTTGAAAGTCAGAATAGAGGTGCTGGAACTGGGCTTGAATACTCTGCAGTAATTGGCCATATCTTAGGCTATAGGTGGCCAAATGAGGTGATTCTGGTGTCCATTTTGAAGCCAAGATCAAGTCTTACAACTTTGATGAAGATCACATTTGCTTATTCTGACGCATTCAATGACTTTAGGGCTAAATGATTTCAGAGATAAGGAATTTCTATAATTTTCCACTCACCAAAAGTCATTTGGCATTTTCCACTCATTTTTCACTCATCCAGACACTAATGACTCAGCCCCCTTGTCATTTTGTATCTCTAATCCTTTATAAAAGGGGGCCTTGACAGATCATTGAGGGTGTTAGGTGTTAGGTACCAAAATGATGCTAGTTTGTTACTAGGTTTTATTATAATAATTTTCCTTTGTTATAAATTGAAGTAATATTCTTCTTCTTCTTCTTCTCTCTTTCTTTCTTCTTATCTATGAGTAACTAAGTTTCATTTTGCTTTGGTGAAAGAGTGAAGCTCTTGGTAATGAAATAATGTTAGATTAATTTCTCTCTTGTACTTAAATGATATATTTTCAAGTGGTCATTATACTTATTGTATTTTGTTTCTAATCAATTTAGAAATCCTCCTTGTAAAGTGGAGTTCTTGATTTGTTGTAGACAAGAGATTGGCACAATGAATACTTTAACCCATTTACAAGTGGTGGTGTTAGAAACTCTCATTATAAAGTGGAGATCTTGATTTGTTGTAGACAAAATATTGGCACAGTGAATGCTTGATTCCATTTATGAGTGATGTTGTTAATAGATGATTAAAGGAAACATAGTATAACTACGTATGTTATTTTAATGGACTTTTAACGTTGTATTTTTCGATTAGAACCTCCATGTTGCGAATATTCTAATTGAGTTATAAAAGAAATTAATCTTACTTTTACTTTATTTACCAAGAGTAAACCTTTTTACCCAAGTAAATAATTTTTACCGTAGTAACAAAATATTTACTTCACCTTAATTAATTTTTCTTCAACAATTCCCTGTGAATTGACCTCGGACTCACCGAAAAATTTATTACTTGAGACAACCTGCACTTGGGTTCGCAATGCAACAATTAATCCCGCATCAAGTTTTTGGACTTGGTTGAGAAAAGTGTGCATCAAGTTTTTGGCGCCGTTGCCGGGAACTTGATTTGAAGAACAAATTTATGGTGTAAATATTTTGTGTATATATTCTACTCTTTTAATTTTTTTTTGTACTTACTAACGTACTAACTTAGTGGGAGAAACTCTCCCTAATCTCTCTATAATCTTTAATCATTAATGAAATAATCTTTCTTATTCTCTTCTCTCTCGCCGAAGCGAAAAATTGGCTTGTCGATTCTCTGGTTTTCATATTTTAAATTTACTTTTCGCACTTTATTTTATGTATTTTATTTTCTGTCATTTATTTTTTTGTTTACTAACTTACTAACTCTCTTTCTAACTATCTAATTTTTTACTTTATCAGCTATCTAACTTTTTACTTTACCTGCTTCTAACATTTTAATTTATCCACATATTAACTTTTTAATTTTTTTGTTTATTAACTTATTTGGTGGTTGGTTTATACCACACATTTGTTAATATTTAATAGATGATTTATACTGCCAGCTTGTACAGTTTATTTTATATTTTAAGTTACTTGTTTATGCTTAATTGGTATCGTGATTTAAATTTTGGTCGTTTGGTTAAAGTTAATCCTAGTACTTTACATATTGATTTGTCTGAATCACAATCACACACATCAAACACAATGGCTGAAAATGAAAGTGTGCATGATGAACATTAAAATCAATCGTTGCGAACCATGCGTGAGTGTTTGCAACCATCTCGAAATTCTAGTCCATCATGTTTTATTTTTTCACTCAATACTAACAATTTTAGATTCAAGTCAGGTATGATTTTTTTACTTCTTAATTTCCATGGTTTAGAATCTGAAAGCCCATATTTACATCTAAAAGAATTTGAGGAAGTATGTACTGTTTTTCATGATCAAACTTGCACTGAAGAGGTTGTTAAGTTTAAATTATTTCCTTTTTCTTTAAAAGATAAAGCAAAAGCTTGGCTTAACACTTTGAAACCAAGATCAATTGACATATGACAAGAAATGCAAGGTGAGTTTTTAAAGAAATTTTTTCTAATACATAAAACCAATGCTTTGAAAAGACAAATCCAATTTTTTTTCCAAAATTCAAATGAAGCATATTTTCAAAGTTGGGAACGTTTTAAAGATTTGTTGAATTCTTACCCACATTATGGTTTTAAAAAATGGCGCACTATAAGCTTCTTTTATGAAGGGTTAACACCCGAAACTAAACAATTTGTGGAAATAATGTGCAATGGTGAATTTCTTGATAAAGAACCTAAAGAAGCTTTGGATTATTTAGACCATTTGGCTGAAAATTCTCAATCTTGGTATGATACTAATCTTTCTGAAAATTCAATTAGATCTAACTTTGCAAATGCTAGTAAAGGAAAATATCACCTTAGTCAAGAAGAAGATCTAAATGCAAGATTTGCTACTTTGGCTAGAAAGGTTGAAGTCATGGAATCAGAGAAAGTAAAAGAAATCAAATCTGTGCAAAATGAAGAAATTTGTAGCATTTGTGATGAATTGGGACATTCAACAAATGAATATCCAAAAATTCCTGTTTTTAAAGAAGTTGTACATGAGTAAGTAAATGCAATGAACAATTTTAAAAAGTCATTCACTTCTTCTTTTTCAGATACATACAATCCGGGATGAAGAAATCACCCAAACTTCAGTTGGAGGACTAACAATCAGGCACAATTTATGTAACCACCACCTCCTCAGGCACAGCAGGATTCACAAAATTCTCAAGGATATGCACCTTATGTCCCACCATATAGGCAAAAACCTTAAGGGAACATTGCATGCATTTATGAAAAAGCAAGAAGCCATTAATAATCAAAACACTCAAGCCATGATTTAACATAAAAGACACTTTTGCTAAACTTTCTTCTGCACTTGTCATTCATGAGAAAGGAAAATTTTCCTCTCAACCTCAACCAAATCCTAAGAGTCAGTATAGCCTAAATGATGGTGGTTCAGAAAGCCAACAAATAGATCAAGTCCAGTCAGTGATAACTCTTAGGAGTGGAAAGATCGTTGAAAAACAAATTCGTGACCCTTTTGAGAAAAATGATGAGTCAAATCTCAAAGATGAGGAAGAAGTTGATAAGTCACCTAGCCAAAAGGAGACCAAATTCTCGCTTTCACCCTTATATCCTCAAGCATTAAACAATTCAAGTAAAGTGAACCATAACAGTGACATTTTTGAAATTTTTAAACAAGTGAAGGTCGATATTCCTCTGTTAGATGCTATCAAATAGATTCCTTGTTATATTAAATTTTTGAAAGACTTGTGCACTATTAAAAGGAAACATAATGTGAAAAAGAATGTATTTTTGACTAAACAGGTAAGCTCCATTATTCAAAACAAAAATGCGTTGAAATATAAAAATCTTGGTTGTCCTACAGTTGCATGCATTATTGGTGAACATAAAATTGAACGAGCTTTACTTGATCTTGGTGCTAGTGTTAATTTGCTTCCATATTCAGTTTATCAGCAACTCAACCTTGGTGAGTTAAAACCAACTTCTGTAACTCTTCTACTTGCTGATAGATCAATTAAAATCCTGAAAGGAATAGTGGAAGATGTGTTAGTACAAGTTGATAAATTCATATATCCTGTGGATTTTATTGTCTTAGAAACTGAACCTATGGTTGATAGTTCTAAGTCACTTCCTGTTATTCTAGGTCGCCTATTTTTAGCAACATCTAATACTTTGATAAATTACAGAAATGGAGTGACAAAGCTAACATTTGAAAATATGACACTAGAGCCTAATGTTTTCAACATGTGCAAGCAACCACAAGAAGTTTATGATGAAAAGGAAGAAGTTGAAGGGATTGAGGCCATTATAGATGATCATTTTCAAATCAGGAGTTCTTCTGACCCACTAGAAATTTGTTTAATTAATTCATTTGATTCAGCTATACAATTAGATGATAATGTTTTTGAAATATACTCTTTGCTTGACTGTACACAGGAAATGAAATACAAAGGAAGGAAGCCAAGATTCAAAGAGTTAAAACCCATGAATGATGATACCCATGAAGAAGTACCCACACTAGAACTAAAGTCATTACCTGCTAGGTTGAAGTACACATTTTTGGGAGAAGAACAAAGCTTTTCAGTGGATGCCAAACCTAGGTTAATACAGTGAATCTTGTTGCTTCAAGAATTCAACATCACAATAAAAAATAAGAAAAGAGCCGAAAATGTTGTTGCAGATCATTTGTCCAGACTTACAACAGGCCCATCTTTTGATAACACACCTATTAATGATTCTTTTCTCGATGAATTTTTATTTTTTATCAATTCTATGCCTTGGTTTGCTAACATTGTCAATTTTCTTATTACATGTAAGATGCCGCCTCAATGGACGCACCAAGACAGAAAAAAGTTTTTGATTGAGGTGAAAAATTTCTATTGGGATGACCCATATTTGTTCAAATATTATCCTGATCAAATCTTTCAGAGATGTGTACCCAACAATGAGGTAAGTAGTGTCATTAAATTTTGTCATTCAGAAGCATGTGGAGGTCATTTTTTTCAAAGAAAACAACTGCGAAAATCTTGCAGTGTGAATTTTATTGGCCCACATTATTTAAGGATTGTTATATTTTTTGTAAAAGTTGTGAAAATTATCAGAAATTGGGTTCCATTTCTAAAAGAAACATAATGCCTTTGAACCCTATCATTGTCATTGAAATTTTTGATTGTTGGGGAATTGATTTCATGGGTCCATTTCCATCATCATTTGGATTTGTGTATATTTTGGTTGCAGTTGATTATGTCTCAAAATGGATTGAGGCGATTCCATGTCGACACAATGATCATAAAACTGTGTTGAAATTTTTAAAAGAAAATGTTTTGAGTCGATTTGGAATCCCTCGGGCTATCATCAGTGATAGGGGAAAATATTTTTGTAATAAATCATTTGAATCTCTAATAAAGAAATATGACATCACACATAAAATTGTTACCCCTTATCACCCCTAGACAAGTGGACAAGTAAAATTAGCAAATAGAGAGATTAAACAAATTTTGAAAAAAATGATTAACCAAAATCGTAAGGATTGGTCTTTAAGACTAAACGATGCACTTTGGACTTACCGTACTACTTTTAAAACATCTTTAGGCATGTCACCCTATCGGTTTGTCTATGGAAAACCTTGTCACTTGCCTGTAGAATTGGAGCATAAAGCATTTTGGGCCACTAAAGCTTTCAATTTAAGTCTTGATGATGCTTCCAAATTACGCAAATTGTAATTGAATGAACTTGAGGAATTGAGAAATAATGCATATGAAAACTCAAAAATTTATAAAGCTAGAACAAAAGCTTTTCATGACAAATCAATTTTGAGAAAAAATTTTGAAATTGGTCAAAAAGTTCTGCTTTATAATTATCGTCTTCACCTATTCCCTGAAAAATTGATATCTAGGTGGATTAGTCCTTTTATTGTCAAACATGTGTATCCTTATGGGGCCATAGACATTGAGAATCCTAGGAATGATAATATTTTAAAGGTCAATGGACAAAGACTCAAATCATTTCTGGAACATCAAGTTGCTGAGGTAGAATTCATCTCCCTTTTTGATCCTTGTTATGAGTAGAATTTATTTTCAGTTTGTTTCTTTCTTTTTACAGTTCCTGGTTAAATGGAGGATAACGGTACTCCATGACTCTCAAGCCGGTTTGTTTTTCAGTTTCCCATAATAACTGATTTCTTCTCCTTCAAAATGGATGTCATTCTCTTAAATCTAAGAAAATATTTCTCTTCTGTTCCTAAAAATGCTCTAACCAAAATTTACAAAGCTAAGTGTGAAAGACTAAGACTGTTAATATACAAGGGCATCCCAAAAGATATACGTTGGATAATCGAAGCAAAGGTTCGTTTAGCTTGTGAATCTTCAGATTCATTTGTCCCATACATGCCTGATCTCGGTAAAAGTTCATTTTCAAAAAGGAAAAAAGTAAAAAGAGTACAAGTTTGTTATAAGTATGCACGATGGAATTGTAACACGCGATGTTGTTCTTTGGGAATGATTTTCGTAAATCGAGAAGATAAAATTTACTTTATCAAGAATGGACTGAGTAAGGAGTCATTAGACAATATCTTATTAACTCTTGAGATGCATTCTTGTGGAGTTGTGCAGCGTGAACTTCTTAGTTTATGGAATCTCTTCAAAGACGAGTAAGAGCGTTATAATCTTAGAAATCTGACTCAAAAAGACCCTGTTTGCCAATTTATAAGAAAATTGGATGAGAAGCTTATCCTCGACTCATAGAAGGCGTTTAAGTAGTTACTGGATGTAAAACCAGATGAAGATGTGAGCCACAATCACAACAACATATATATATTATCTTGTACATCTTCAAAAAGAAAAAAAAAGAAAAAAGAAGAAATAAATAAATAAATAAATAAAAAAAGAATAAAAAAAGGGCGAAACTTCAGTTGTACTTGGTCTTTAATTAGATTAAGAGCCTCTGCCAGCGGCAACCCCGTTATTGACTCGGGTGGATCATCGCACTCCGGTCTGTAAATAAGGTTCGTGTGCTATGCTCTGTAGAGAGCCGCACTCCACAACCCAATGTTCACCATCTAGGCATTGTGGAGTTGATGGACAGGTAGAAGCATCCCACTTTAGTTATTAGTGAGAAGTAACCTACGACTGCCAAAGCATATGAGGCATCTAAGCTTAATCCTCTCTTTTATTAGAAGGGGCTCTCAGTGCCTTGGGATGGAGCGTTCTGGATCTTGGACATTGCGGGTTTCAGATTTTAGCATCTTTGTTGATGTTACGAAGCCAAGTGTAAGCTCTCCAGGTTCTAGACCCAGGATGGAAACCCATGATGGTTTCTTTATTCTCTTTTCTTCAAATAAGCGGGAGGGAGAAGAATTCCAAGATTAGCTGAGCCGTCTTGGTATTACTGCACTCATGACGCGCAATATAAAGATCTGCCATAAAATTTGTACATAAAGGTATGTCATCATTTGTTATTATTATCTTTATATGATTTTGTTATATTTTGATTTTGGATAGACAATCCTTTGGACGGGATCCTTCAGGGGTTTCTAGACTTCTTTACCTTGATGGTTTTCTTGAAGTAAAAAAAAAAAAACAAAAAACAAAAAAACAAAAAATAAAAAAAATAATTTTTTTTAATTTCAAACTTTTCTGACAATAGCTAACCTACTCATATAGGAGCTATCATTATCTTTTTCTGTTCTCTTCCCTATTTAAACACTCAAAATTTCTTTACTTTCTTTCAACTCAAAATCATTCAAAGGGAGTGTGAGTGTAGAAATGGAAGGAGCTTCTTCTTTTTCTATTCGTAAACTTACCAATATCTGTGTATTTTGTGGGTCAACTTATGGTAAGAGTTTAGAGTTTGTACAAGCTGTAAGCACTCTTGGTCGAACACTTACTGTAAGAAACATTCGTGTAATATATGGGAGAGGTTGTCGTGGGTTAATGGGGGCTGTATCACTTTCTGCATATATAAGAGGCAATCAGGTTTTAGATATAATTCCTAGAGCTTTAACACAAAAAAACATCACTGGAAGGACACTTGGAACGAAACTTCAAGTATCATCTATGCATGGACGAATGAAGGCAATGCTTGAAAACTCTAATGCATTCATAGCCTTACCGGGTGGTTTTGGTACTTTGAAAGAAGTCTTTCAAATTGTCTCTTGGGCCCAACTGGACATCCACCATAAACTCATAGGTTTGTTAAATGTTAATAATTTCTTTGATAATTTGTTATCTTTTGTTGACTATGCTGTGGAACAGAAATTTGTCACACCTTCTGCAAGACAACTCCTTATCTCTGCTTCCACTGTTGATGAGTTAATTGATAAATTTGAAGCTTTTGTTTATAAACTTAATCCAGTAACAACTCAGATAGATTGGTCAGAAGGAAGCAGTGGGGGAAGCAGTATGAAAAGTAAGTCATGCTAAATACTCCAACTATTTAAATAATTACAAGTTTTGGTTTTATTCATCGTACTTTGTTTTTGTTTAAATTTGTGTGAGATTTTTCTTTTCAGTAATTGCAACAACAGGTACTATCTTCTATCCTTTACTTATTTATATTTGACATTGAGGACAATGTTGTGATTTGGTTGGGAGGAAGGATAGTTGTGTAAAAAAAAACCAAAAAAAAAAACTAAAAACAAAAATTAAAAAAAATTAGGAAGTGTGTGTATTAATATGTTTGTTGTGTTTATATGTTTGTCAGTAACTTACTAAACTAATCAAGGATGGCAGAGTAATGAGTAAATTTTACTCTTGAGATGCATCTTAGTTGGGGTAGATAACTAGTTTGTGTAGAAGTAGCAATTCAAATTCAGGGAAATTTGCATGATTGAGTAAATTGTCTTCTTTCTTAAAATTCACATGCTTGGTTATGGATGTTGAATTGGGGGACTGAGAATGATAGAATTATGCCTTATGAGATTTTGAGCCTATTGATGAATGGATTAAACATTTGTACCATTCTCTTCTTTCTTGTGTGAATTTCACTTATGGAATTGTTACTCTAGAACTTGCTTTGATTTTTTTTGAGACTACATTTTCATATGCATACATAAACATGATTGAGACATTTTTCTTGAAATAGCTACTTTAATCAAATAGTCAGTCTTACTTAGCAGCATATTGTCTCAATATGATATCAAGCACTCTTATGACTTTTTGAAAATTCTCTTATTCCTGCCAACGTAAAGCATTGGAAATGGCCTATTTCCCCTTGCTTAACTCCTTTGAGCTTATTTGACCATTCTTTATTTCTAACTCATTATATGCCTTAAATAAAAAACCATGTTCTTACCTGACCTTAGGGAATAAGAGAACATTAGTTTTGTCATTCGATAAGTTCTTAAACAAGTGTGGGGGTGTATGTACAGAATGGTTAAAAAAAGTACATATGATGTTCTTTTTGTAAAAAATAAAAAAATAAAAAATAAAAAAAATGTAAAAAGAAAAAGAGAGTCAACAAGGCAATAAAGGAAAGAAAAAGAATATGTAAATGGAATTTGTATTAGGTGGAGTTGAGATGAACTTTCATGCTTGTTAATTGAACTAAGCTCTCATGCTCTTTTATTCTGTGGTATTTAACTTGTCATATCCATATTACCTCCTCCTTTACCTTGACCCCATTACAACTTTGAATAAAGTCCTCATGATTTGTGTATGTATGTGTTCTGAGTAATGGAGAAGTAGAAGATAAGCAAGCTTATGGTAGTGCAATTTCTCATGAGTTGAATTGAGAGAAATACCTACAATTTAAATACTTGAGGGATTGAGAGTTGAATCTTGTGAAGATCTATCATTCTTGACTCATGCTTTTCAATTGAAATATCCTTACTTGTTGATTTGAGATGTGAAGATATGTTATCTCATGAATGTTTTGATTACTTGAATGATTGATTGCTCTTCATTTTTAAATATTATTAGAAATGAGTCTCTTAGAGTGTTTAACTTTTGAGTTTATTTCATTTTTTTCTTTTAGTGGTCTTATGTGTTTTGCTCAAGAGTGCAAAAAGTTAAGTGTGGGGAAATTTGATGATCATATGTTTTATACATTAATAACCCTTCATTTTTATTCATTTACACTCTCCATGTACTTCATTGATTGAGTTTGGTTATGTTTTGTAAGTTTGGACTCAAATTGGACTTAATTGAATTTTTTAGCATGATTTATGTCTTACACTATTTTTATATTTGGGCCATATCTTGGGCTGTAGGTGGTATTTTGAGGTGATTCTAGTGGTATTTGAAAGATAAGAGAGAGATATACAACTTTCATGAAGACCTCAAAAGTCCAATCACATGAGTCGATAACTCAAATTAGGGTTGAAGTAAGAACTAGAGTGCTGTTTTTGACAGCTTGACCTATGTGTACTATTCATACCATATTTCGAGCTAGAGGTTGTCAAATAGATTGAAATTTTGATGCTGAATAGTTGAGACCTATATTTACAACTTTCATGTTGAACACTTTTCAAGAATCGGAGGTCTAGTAGGTGATATTGGGCTTGAAAGTCAAAATAGAGGTGCTGGAACTGGGCTTGAATACTCTACAGTAATTGGCCTATATCTTGGGTTATAGGTAGCCAGATGAGGTGATTATGGTATCCATTTTGAAGCCAAGATCAAGCCCTACAACTTTGATGAAGATCACATTTGCTTATTCTGACGCATTCAATGACTTTAGGGTTAAATGATTTCGGAGATAAGGAATCTCCATAATTTTTCACTCACCAAAAGTCATTTGGCATTTTCCACTCACTAATGACTCAGCCCCCTTGTCATTTTATATCTCTAATCTTCTATAAAAGGGGGCCTTGGCAGATCATTGAGTGTGTTAGGTGTTAGGTAACAAAATGATGCTAGTTTGTTACTAGGTTTTCTTGTAGTAATTTTCCTTTGTTTTAAATTGAAGTAATGTTCTTCTTCTTCTTTTTCTTCTCTTTTTCTTTCTTCTTATCTATGAGTAACTAAGTTTTATTTTGCTTGGGTGAAAGAGTGAAGCTCTTGGTAATGAAATAAGGTTAGATTAATTTCTCTCTTGTGCTTAAATGATATATTTTCAAGTGGTCATTATACGTATTGTATTTTGTTTCCAATCAATTTAGAAACCCTCCTTGTAAAGTGAAGTTCTTGATTTGTTGTAGACAAGAGATTGACACAATGAATGCTTTAACCCATTTACGAGTAGTGGTGTTAGAAACTCTCCTTATAAAGTGGAGTTCTTGATTTGTTGTAGACAAAATATTGGCACAGTGAATGCTTGATCCTATTTATGAGTGGTGATGTTAATAGATAATTCAAGGAAACATGGTATAACAACGTATATTATTTTAATAGACTTTTAACGTTGTATTTTCCGATTGGAACCTCCATGTTGTGAGGATTCTAATTGAGTTATAAAAGAAATTAATCTTACTTTTACTTTATTTACTAAGAGTGGATCTTTTTACCCAAATAAATAATTTTTACCGTAGTAACAAAATATTTACTTCACCTTAATTAATTTTTCTTCAACAATTCCCTGTGGATCGACTTCGGATTCACCAAGAAATTTATTACTTGAGACAACCTGCACTTGGGTTCGCAATGCAACAATTAATCCCGCATCAAGTTTTTGGACTTGGTTGAGAAAAGTGTGCATCACCTACAACCAAAAAATCCATCACTGGTTATTGCATATATCTTGGCAACTCCTTCATCTCTTGGAAACTCAAGAAGCAATCCACTGTTAGCCACTCTTTAACCGAAGCTGAATACAGAGCTTTGGCATCCACAATATGCGAATTACAATGGCTGCAATACTTACTCGAAGATTTTTGTGTTCCTTTTGTTTCTCTATCTTTGCTATACTGTGATAGTCAGTCGGCTAGACACATAGCTGCAAATCCAAGCTTCCATGAGAGATCAAAACATATTAAGATCGATTGTCACATTGTCCGTGAGAAGCTACAAGCAAAATTGTTTCACTTGCTTCCTATTTCTACCTCCGATCAGCTTGCTGACATTCTGACCAAACCATTGGATCCTCAACCTTTTCATAAGTTGCTGTCGAAGATGAGAGTGATTAACATCTACTCTCCATCTTGTGGGGGGTATTAGACTTAACAGAAAATTAGTTTTTCTATTTTTCTTATCATGTAATTAGTTAAGTTGTTAGTTTATTATTTTTCTTTTCTTTCTTTCTTTCTTTCATAACTAGCAAATCTGCTATTTATATAAACTTTGTATCTTTGTTATTTTCAATTAATGAAATATTCAGAAATATTATCAGTTCATAATATTACCAAACATGTATACTAAACCATGATTTAGGGAATGCAAACTTTAAACTAAACATGCACTTTATATCCTATAATTGTATAGATAATAATAGTGTAAAATTGTATGGATAACATATTAAAAATTCAACAGTAAGGATAATATAGTGTATTAATAATAGCGTATTGTAAAATTGGGCAGGAAGTAAAATATATAGCAATTAAAAAATTATTGAACTCCTTTACCCCAAAGAAATAAGTGAAAATGAACTATAATTAATTGGTGATCGGCAGATAAATACTGTATTGTCGTTTTGTGATTGTAAAGTGAAACGACATCCAAAAGGTCGTAAACTAAAGTCATTTACTTGCAAATGCACTATTTGAAGACCTGATATGGTCCTATGGGTCAAGCGTCAGTTTTCGGTTTTAGTAAAGTAACTATTGAATTTTGTTTTGCATGTAAAGGGAATATTAATAACATGTTAAAATAAATAAATAAATCATATTGAAGTCAAACCTTTAAAAATTTTATGACATATAAGTTAAAATATATAAGCCGTCATTTTATACATATTAATAATCAAATAAAATATTTAAAAGATAACATGATAAATAATATCTCATCTAGAATTTATTAAGAAATAGAGAACACATTATTGAGCATATCAAAGAGAGAAGATAAATGTTATCAATATATTTTTAAATTTTTAAATTTTTATTTTATTATTGATTTAAAAATATATATTATTAATATTTTTAAAAATATATAAAATAAATATTAAAAAATATATAGAAAGCGTGTGTTGTTAACTTTTTTTTAATTAATAAAATCCAAAGAAACGAGAAAGTCCTTTATTGATTTGACTCGTTAAGGCAGCAGCTGGCACCCAATCGTGTCGATTGGGAGACAAAGAACACAGAGAAGGCAAAAGGTCCGCAAATCCAACAGTAAAAACAGAAATATTATATTACTGCTGCTATTACTTTTTTTTTCCCACTCGTCCTTTACTCTGACCCACTCACCTCATCTCTCCGCACGCGACACCGGTTCTTCTCCTTCCTCTCCTCTCCTCGTCAGTATTCTCTCTGGCCACGGATCCAATTACGTACCTTTTAGATTCTTCCATAACCCTATTCCTCTCAATTTCACAACAATTTTACCAATCACATATTCCTTTGTGTATAGATTATTTTCCTGTTTGAAGCTAAAACAACTTGTTTGTTTTTAAATGGTCAGGTTTTGAGGCAAGAATGGGATTGGCTGAGGAAGGTGAGCAAATTCACTTACTTAACCTTGACGAATGACGTCTTTTTCATTAGGCTTCAGCTCTGTGTAGTTTTGTGTTCTTATCTCTTAAGAGACTACACTTAGATTTGAATTTAAAGGAAAACAAAAATATTAGATGTTTCTTATAACTGGGACTAAACTATCTATCTGCATGGCCATTGAGATTGAGGAATGGGAAGGGTAGTGATACTGATGTTCATTGATTCAATTTGTGTGGATTGATGGAAGAGTGAAATTGAAGGGAATTACGGTAGTCATTAGGGCATTGTAAGGGTACTCATTATCATTCTTTCATTTTAGATAGTTTCCCTCAGAGAGAGAAAAAAAGAGTTGACACACATAGGTTTGGGAGCATTATACAATGGAATGTTTTATGCTTCCAGGTACGGGGCAGTGAGGTCTACCTGCTTGCCCGAGCTGTTGGTCTGGGTCCCTAAACATAGTTTTTGAGTGTGTGTGTGTGTGTGTGTTTTTTTTTTTTTTTGAATTATACCTTTAACCATTATAAAATTCTAATGTGTGCGCGCAAACATTTAAACTTAGTTCTGCTTCTGAAGTTCTGATGTTTTCGTCCACTCCAACGGACAACTCTAATTGTTTGCATTCAAAGACCATACGTTTATGGTGGGGGGAAGGCCCATAGGTAATAGCAAGCCATGACAATCTGTTATAGCCAGTGACCGCTTCGTAAGTGTTTTGGGTGGCATGGGCTAGATTGGCAATATTTGGCCTATACAGGATGGAAAGGAAAATTTTCTTTCTTTTTTCATTTTTATTTCTTGAGAAAATCAATTCTACCATGTTCTGTTTCCTTTCATTATTGGCAGAATAAATTGAAAGTTCATTAAGCATTATTTAAACATAAGTTTGGTTTTGTTTTGTTGAATTATACCTTTAACCCTTATAAAATTTAATTCCACCACCCCTCCACGCCCCCCCCCCCCCAAAAAAAATCATTTAAACCTAATTCCGCTACTGATGACCTGGTCCACTCCAATGCTTAAGTCGTTAAGATCAGAGAACTCTAGTAAAGCATAATGAAAATTGTTAGGAATCCAAAGACCATACCTGGTGGGGGGATGGCCCATTTGGTGATATAGGTAATAGCCGGCCATGACAATCTGTTATAGCTGGTGGTCCCTTCTTAAGTGTTTTAGGCTGGATTTGCATGATTTGGGCTTGGCCATATGTGGCCGATACAGGATGGAAAGAAAAAGTTTTTGTGGTTTTTCCCCTTGTTTTACTTGAAAAATGAATTCTAACATGTTCTATTTGTTTTTATTATTGGAGGAAAAAATTGAAAGTTCATTAAGTATCATTTAAATATTTTCCTTTCTTTCTCCCTTGCCACCAATTTTAGAGAGAAACAAATGAATGAAGAAATTAGGTGGTGCTTGGTTTGTTTTCTGTTTTCATTTTCAGTTGGTATGTTTTCATTAATAATTACAAAAATGTCACATTGTTTTCACTTTGTTCCCTGTTTTTAACTGTTTTCACCGTTTCTTTCACAAAAGTTTAAAAATAGGAAACAGTGAAAACAAGGTAACTTTTTTGTAATTATTAATGAAAACATACCAATTGAAAATGAAAATAGAAAACAAACCAAACAGCCCCTTACCTTCCCAGGGATGCCTCATTCCCCAAACTTTTTTTTTTTTTAAAATTATTCGTGTCTCAAATATGGGCAATTACTGCATTAATCTTTGAAGTAGTGACTTAATTCTTTAGTTGCTATGGCAGACCTTCTAAAGAAGGCAAAGAAGCTCGAGTTAGAGGAATTGGCTAAGATCTGGTTCACTCCTGCATGTCTTACTGATCTAGATGGACTCCTTTGTGATGCCTATGTTAGACAGTGCCCAAAACCAATTGATTATTACAATAGGAGAGATTTGGTTCGCATCTTCAATGTGATGGCGAAGGAAATATATGGTAATCCTTTGTTCCATGCTTCTTTAAAAGTTATACTCTGAAAACTTGCATAGATAAGAATGTAAGAAGTCAGCAGCATATATTCCCACGTGACTGGATGTAATGCCACTGATTATTTAATCTTTCTTTGACATTTTTATGTGCCAATTCTTTTACTAGTTGTAGAGTTGAGTAGGGTTTTTCCCCATTCAGTCTTTTTAACTATAGAAACGACCCAATAAGAAACTAAGAAGTTCTTTGGGTCATCTCATGGATCATCAATTCAAACTGTCATAATTTTTCTACTGTTTTGATTGATTTGCACTAATTTGTTCCTTTTATGCTTTCTGCTTTCTTATTGTAAGGAACATATCTATTGGTAGAGATGCATCTTTTGCACTGGAATTGAATATTTAACAATGTCAGAGAATTGTGAAATTGATATATCTTGCACATCAAGTATTTCACACATTACAGATTATTATCTGAAACAGATAATTTAAATATAATTGTACCATATTAATCCCCTTTTCCAAAAAAGAAAAAGAAAATCACCATGTTCTAAAACTACAATGACCTTCTTTTAGCTCTTCAGGTGTATTATCTCCTATTATTTCTTCTGTAATTGGTTCTTTTCCTTCAATTTTAGTTCATATGTTAGCTTATTCCTTTGTAAACTATGTGGTGTAGGGCAAGAGTCTAGATAGGGTTCTACCAAGGAGTAGAGAAGGATTGAGATAAGAATGAGTCAAACACAGCCAATGAGCTGGCTCTTCTGGTGTAGCAAATCAGGAAAGAAGAAAATTCTTCTTAATAATTATGGAATTAAAATTCAAGGAAAAAGGTCTGCCATACAAAGGCTATGGTTTAGCTTTTATACTGCAAGCTAAGACTTTGGAGATTACATCTCTTAGGAAATTCAAATTACAAGGCACAACTTACTAGAGTGCAATTTACAAGAAACAACTCTGACACTTACTACTAACCCAAGCCCATTAGAAATCCTTGGGCCTTACAAATAAGACACTGCAATTCTTAATTAACATAAATCTGACCTAAAATACTACTCATAACCAGAAACCACGAAAAATAATTAAAATATTTGGAAATGACAAAAGCAACCCTGCTACTAAATATTTCTTTTTCTACTACTCCTGCATCACTTTGATTTCCTTTAATCACTTGTTGTTTTCCTTTCAGGCAATAGTGATAGCTCCCCTGTTGTGGAAGGATATGGATCATTTGTAATGGATATGTTCAATGAAAAAAGTGATCTTGACTTGTCTATCAATTTCAATAATTCAATTGAAGTTCCTCGGAAGAAGAAGATTGAAACCCTTCGAAAGTTCAAAAAGAAATTATTATCAATTCAAAGTAAGTTTTTAACATTAGCATACTGTCATTTTTTAATATTTAACTTTTGTTAGGGGGGAAGTTCTGCAAGGAACCTAAGTCAACTTATTCTAGAATTCTATCTATCAAATCTTATGTTCTTTGATTAGCCCCGCTTGAACACTACAATACTGGTGTCACCACCGACACCACTTGTTTGGAACTGAGAGACATGGTGGAAGACTGTGATACCAATTGACAAGAACCTTGGGAGAACCACACCATAAATGCTAGCCATTGTGGTGGGAGAGCGCAAGGCCATATAAACTCCACATCGGTATCCCATACTTCTGATGTGGGACTCAAGTCCCATACCTTACAATTGGATTGCAACATAGACCAACTTGGTTTTTATTAGTACAAAGGAGTAAGAACTTGTAGATAGGAAAATTAGGTTTTTGCCTTTTTCTTTACTATGATCTTGTTGAAAATGATTGTGACATATTGGAATTGATTTATTTTCTTTGTGACATGTTGATATGTTATGAATCTATAGCTTTGATGATGTTGTTGGAAATATAACACATGATTTCTGTGTTGTAGGAAGTGGGCATGTTACCGGTGTACAGCCTATCATGACTGCCAGGGTACCAATTATAAAAGTTACTGATAGTGGTACGGGTATTGAATGTGATTTATCAGTCGATAACAGCGATGGCATTGTAAAATCCCATATTATCCATGCAATTTCTGCCATAGATGAAAGATTTCGGAAGCTAAGTTTTCTGGTAATTGAAGATACTTTGTTGTTTTGATGAGATTTAAATGAATTTTGGCATTATGATGCATGTTTTATTTTAATATTCTAGCATGTGTTCTATGCTATTGCTCATATTTGCTGATTTTTTGAGTTAATATTTTCATTTAAAACTAATTTGAAATGAAAAAACAGATGTAAGATTGCTAGTGAAATTGAGAATTGTGATAAATCATCAAATCCTATAGGTAAATACAGGATTTGTTTTTAAGATGATGAATTGACAGTGACAAGGCATGTGTATGGCCATCTGCAATTGGAATAAAACAAATTTTATAATTTCTGGTCTGAAGTGCCTAAAGGGTGTGCTGTAGAAGAATGTGGAAGGCAAGCCAAATTGTTGGGCTTCATTGTTTAACCAGATCTGTTAGAAAGCTTCCACAATTGGCAGTAAACAGTTTTGAGTGGATTTCATTTCATTAAAATCTGAGTTTCTCCAACCCTTCTTTGATGGTGGGCTGGTTTGTTGTGCACTAGATTTACTATCTCTGTACTGAGTGTCAAAACTACTGTCCAGGATACTTGTTTTTGTATAATTGATACAACTGGTTTTTGTACTAATATAATTTTTGCCTATTGTAGATGAAATCCTGGGCACAAGCACATAATATCAACAGTTCCAAAGACCGGACTTTGAATTCTTTTTCTATTGTATCATTCGTTGCTTTTCATCTGCAGGTATTTAAACATTTTAGATATTTGGTTGAAGCATGTATCATTTTTGAAGCATTACTTTTTATACTTGAGTTGGGATTTGAATTTGGTCAAATAGTCAATACTTTTTTCAATAGATTTGTATTTGGTTGAGGAATTGCTGTTTCTTGAGCTGTGATAGAGATATGGACATCAAATAGATTTCATTGGTGGGGAAAGTGGCTTAATGATTTCCACTCATAGTAATGTGATATTTCCCTTGGTAGTTACATCAGCAAAGCTGGTGCTAGGGCAAAGTAGGATGGACATTGTATGATGGTGTTTGTCAATGACCAACTATCCCAAAAGCTTAAGTTATTAGGTGAAGGCTTATTAATGGTTTTATATTTAATACACGCAAAAGTTCTTTGAGTTTGAAGCGTGGATAATGCACATGCCCACCCTACTTTATGCTAAAAATCAACTTTTTACTTAAAAGAATGGGGGTAGCAAGGATCAAACTCTTGACCACTTGTTTATATAGGCTCTAATACCATATCAAGATCCAACTTTCCCAAAAGCTTAAGCTATTAGGTGAAAGCTCATGAATGGTTTTCTATCTTACTGTTCAATTAGAGTTCTGGCCTCTAGGTTACTGCTGATGTGGTCAGGGATTAAGAGCTCGCTTGCATGTGCTTTTTTTAATAAAAAAGGTACTTTTTTGTTAAAAGAAAGTACCTCTTTTATATTTTAGTGTGTCTGGCTGAGGTTTTTCTTAGTACCCTAAGCACTAAAAACATTAAAATTGTACCTTTTTTTTCTAGCTCCTAAACTTCTGAGCTTCTGGAAAAAAAAACGTTTTGAGATCATGGAGAAGTTGTTCATGCATAAAAAGTACTTTCAAATAGGGCATCCAAACATAAAATAGCTTTACTTTTTATGGAAGATCTTTTAAAAGGAGTTCATGTAAAAATTTCCTTTTCTAACTAAAAGCTCATCCAAACCAACCCTAAGTAGTCTTTTACCAATTGGTGCCCAAACTTTGTTTCTATTTATGAATAGTGTGACTTTATGAAAGCTATTGGACAAAAGTAGTTGTAATATAACGTAGTTTTCATGCATAGTAAAATTGATATATTGTTTGTTAAACATTATTTTAAATTGCTGTTTGTGGCTTTTTTTTTTATTTAAAAAAAGGGGCATCATACTTGGAAGATGTTAGTAAGCCCAATATTACTAAGGTATATATGTGAGGAGAAGGGGGGTGGGCTGTGAACATGTTGAAGCCCAAATAGGCTCAGGTGTGGGTAAGCGTGGGAATGATGTAATTCCTGTAACTAACTGCCATGCTGGCAGCTCGGATGGGGAACGTGAGAGAATCAGTTAGATCCCTTTTTTGTGCAATATAAACAGAGGAGAGGGGAATAGAGGAAGGTAAGGAAGAAGTGGGTAAGTAATAGTGGAGAGAACCAAGCCTCTCGAATGCTTGGATTATCATTTTCTTTCATCTTTCATTCTTGTATTCCGTTGTCCAATTTCCTAAACCTGATATCAGTTGATATCAGAGTAACATACGAGGCATATTCAGTGACAATTGTGTGTGTGATTGTATCTCTGATCCAGTTTCTATCAACTGGTATCAGAGCTCCCGAACCTGGGAGCTGTGAATGGTGAGCACGAGAATGGAGGAGAGATTGGAAGCTCTTGAGAAGGGGTTCGAAGAATGGTGGCAAACGCAGGAAACACGGACGCAGAGGAGTGAAGAGATGCAGGAGGAGTTGTTACCCTTGATTCATAATCTAAATCAGGGCGATAGAGAGAGACAGACACAAGACGAATAAGAGGGAGAAGGAAGCGGAGGTAACCTCGATGGGAACCGGCGACAGACCCAGGCAGAGGTAGACGAACGATGGAGGAAGATGGAGCTTCCTGTGTTCGAAGGCGATGATGCTTATGGTTGGCTCAATAGGATTGAGCGTTATTTTTATGTGAATGGAATGGAGGAAAGGGAGAGGTTACGGGCAGTCATGGTGGTGCTGGAGGGTCGAGCACTGAATTGGTTTTAGTGGTGGGAGGCGAGAACACCAGAGGCCTCGTGGCCGGCATTCCGAGCAGCGGTGATCAAGATGTTCCAACCAACCATGGCCCAAAATCCGTACGAAATGCTCCTGGGCTTACGTCAAGAAGGATTGGTTAATGAGTTTATAGAGAAGTGTTTGAGATGGTAGCTGGTCCCCTTCGACAGACTGACGAGGAGATCCTAAGAGGAATATGGCTGAATGGGCTGAGGGAGGAGATAAGGGCGGAATTGAAGCTGTACAGATATGATTCGTTGGCTGACTTGATGGACCAGGCTCAGTTAATTGAGGAAAAAAATTAGGCTATGGGTAAAGAAGGCCCAAGAGGAGGGACCAGAGCAGGGGCTCAACCCAAGGGGACTTTATCGTTCAGATCAAACAACCTGAGCGGGGGAGGAGGGACAAGTTTCAGTACTGACTAGGGAAAGGGTAACTCAAGTGCTAATAATGGGTTCTATAGGGCCAATAACAAAAGTAAAACAACTCCAGAGGCTAGACCAAGCGACGGGTCTAGTAACAACCGTGGGGGGGGGGAGGATTTAGAAGGCTGTCCAATGCAGAATTACAAGAGAAAATGAGGAGGGGTCTTTGTTTCAGATGTGATGAGAAGTTTAGCCCCCAACATGTGTGCAGATTCAAGCAATTCCATTTGATGGTAGTAGAGGGGGAACAAACTGAGGAAGAGGTCCAAGATGAAGAAGTGCAGAGGGAACAAGGAGCTTTAGAAGAAAAAGCATTGCAGTTGTCAATCCACAGCATGATGGGAATGACTTCCAAAAAGTCTCTCAAGCTTTGGGGACAAATTGGAGAGAGGGAGGTAGTGGTGCTGGTAGATTGTAGGGCCTCCAATAACTTCATAGTAAGAGGAGTGGTCCAGGAGCTCAACATACCTGTGACTGACACCCCTGCATATTGGGTGGAGGTGGGAGATGGCCATAAGGTCAGGTGTAGGGGGATTTGTAAGAATTTGATTCTCCGGTTGGGGCATTCGAGTTAACTAGGATTTCTACCTATTTGAGCTAAGGGGAGCTGATGTGGTGCTTGGACTAGATTGGCTGGAAGGGCTAGGGGAAATTAAAGCAAACTTCAAGGACCTCACCTTGAAAATGGAGGTAGCAGGCGAGGAGGTAGTCTTGAGGGCGAACCAGCATTTTCCAGAGCTGTAGCATCTCTGAAGGCCATTCACAAGGCCTTACAAGATGAAGGAGAGGGGTTCTACATTGAATATAAGTTGCTGTCCACTGATCAGCAACACTGCAGTGTTGTTGACTCTGAACTGGAGGTTGTGTTGGATGAGTATGCAAACTTATTTCAAGAACCCCAAGATCTGCCCCCAACCAGGAGACAAGATCATGCAATTGTCTTAAAGGAAGGAGCTTAAATTCCAAATGTAAGACCCTATAGGTACCCTCATTATCAGAAGAATGAGATAGAGAAGATAGTGGAGGAGATGCTATTAGCTGGGATTATCAGGCCAAGCAACAGTCCCTACTCCAGTCCCGTGATATTGGTCTGAAAGAAAGATGGTGGGTGGCAATTTTGTGTAGACTACAGAGCTTTGAATAAGGTAACCGT
This sequence comes from Ormosia semicastrata, assembly GCA_029884595.1. Classification (NCBI taxonomy): domain Eukaryota; kingdom Viridiplantae; phylum Streptophyta; class Magnoliopsida; order Fabales; family Fabaceae; genus Ormosia; species Ormosia semicastrata. The sequence continues at coordinate 33,449,534 of JAQQTO010000046.1, read as the reverse complement.
ACCTGATAAATTCCCTATTCTTGCTACTGATGAATTGCTGGATGAATTGGGGGGAGTTGTGGTGTTTTTGAAATTAGATTTGAAGTCTGGATATCACCAGATCAGGATGAGGGAGTCAGACATCCCAAAAACCGCCTTTAGGACTCATGAGGGACACTATGAGTTCCTTGTGATGCCTTTTGGGTTGTCCAATGCACCTTCAACATTTCTGGCACTCGTGAATGAGATGTTGAAACCTTTTTTAAGGAAGTTTGCATTAGTATTCTTTGATGATATTTTGATTTATAGTAAGGACTAGCAAACTCACTTGGAGCATGTGAGAAGAGTCCTACAGTTGCTAAGAGAGCATCAATTATTCATTAATAAAAAAAGTGCAGCTTCAGGCAACGACAACTAGAATATCTTGGTCACATTATCTCAGCATCAGGCGTGGAGGCTGACCCTCAGAAGGTGGAGGCTATGATAAATTGGCCAACCCCTGTAGATGTGAAGAGCTTGAGAGGATTCCTTGGGTTGATAGGATATTACAGGAAATTCGTTAGAGATTATGGCAAAATAGCTCGGCCTCTCACTCAGCAACTCAAGAAGGATGGGTTTAGTTGGGGGAGCGAAGCTTAGGAAGCTTTTGAGGCTTTGAAGAAGGCTATAACTACACTACCAGTTCTTGCAACTCCAGATTTTACTAAGACTTTCACTGTAGAGACAGATGCATCAGGGAGAGGAATTGGGACTGTATTAATGCAAGAAGGGAAACCAATAGCATTCATCAGTCAAGGGATATCGGACCGGGCTCAAAACAAATCAACTTATGAGAAGGAATTGATGGCCATTGTGTTTGCTGTTCAAAAATGGCGTCATTACCTAATGGGGAGGCATTTTATCATCAAAACGGATCAAAGGAGCCTAAAATTTTTACAGAACAGAGGTTGCTAGGTGAGGAGCAGCAGAAGTGGACTGCAAAACTGATAGGTTTTGACTTTGAGATACACTATAAACTGGGAAGTGAGAATAGGGTAGCTGATGCTCTGTCCAGCCAGATGCTATACTCAGCCTTATCCACTATGCAATTGTCGGAATGGGAGAACTTAGTAGAAGAGTTACAGGCAGATGAAAAATTCAGAGGAATTCTACAAGATTTTGTGAGTCACCCGGATTCCCATCCGGGCTACCAGCTTCAAGGAGGAAGGTTGTTGTACAAAGGCAGGTTGGTTATACCCAAGACATCACCCAAAGCTGTCCTTGTCCTTAAGGAGTTCTATGATTCATCCATGGGAGGCCACTCCGGATTTTTCAGGACCTACAAAAGGATCTCCGGGTTACTATATTGGGAGGGTATGAGAAGAGACATCCAGCAATATATCTATGCTTGTGACATTTGCCAAAAGAACAAGTACCAAGCACTATCCCCTGCGGGGTTGCTGCAGCCCTTACTCGTTCCAACATAGGTTTGGTCGGATGTCTCAATGGACTTCATTGGCGGATTGCCAAAGGCCCAGGGGGTTGACACTATCATGGTGGTTGTTGACCGCCTCACCAAATATGCTCATTTTGTGGCCTTAAGCCATCCTTATACTGCTAAGGATGTGGCTGAGATATTTGCTAAGGAGGTTGTGAAGTTACATGGACTCCCAACATCTATCGTTTCTGATAGGGATCGGATTTTTATCAGTCACTTTTGGACGGAGCTGTTCAAACACTCAGGCACTAAGCTGCGTTTCAGTTCAGCATACCATCCCCAATCAAACGGCCAGACCGAAGTGGTGAATCGTTGTCTTGAGACCTACTTACAATGCCTTACTGGTACCAAGCCTAAACAGTGGCCCCGCTGGTTGAGTTGGGCAGAATATTGGTATAATACCAATTACAACAGCGCCACAAAGGTATCCCCATTCAAGGCCCTCTATGGCAGGGATCCTCCCACCCTGCTGCAAGGCACTACTGATGCCTCTGCTGTTGAAGAAGTTAACAAACTGATGCTCGAACGCAACCAGATGTTAGATGAACTCAAGATCAACCTGGTTCAAGCCCAAAACAGGATGAAAGTGCAGGCTGATAAACACAGAAGGGAGTTGTGCTACCAACGTGGGGACTTTGTCTACTTGAAGATTCAGCCTTATCGCCTAAAATCACTAGCTAAGCGGATTAATGAAAACCTAAGTCCTAGATACTAAGGCCCATATGAGATCTTGGAAAGGGTTGGCGCAGTTGCTTCCAAGCTGAAGTTACCACTTGGGGCTAAAATTCATCCCACATTCCATGTCTCACTGCTGAAGAAATCCGTTTTGGCACCAGCTCTCAGTCAGCCATTACCTCCATGCCTGTCAGAAGAATGGGAGCTGTAGGTGCACCCTTTAGCAGTATTAGACCAGCGAGTTACTTCTGCAGGGGATCTCGAAGTACTTATTCAGTGGCAGGCCCTTCCTGAATTTGAGAGCTCCTGGGAATCATCCACCACCATTCAGCATCATTTCCCTGAGTTTCACCTTGAGGACAAGGTGAAAGCTTTGGGGGGAAGTATTGTTAGTAAGCCCAATATTACTAAGGTATATGTGAGGAGAAGGGGGGTGGGCTGTGAACATGTTGAAGCCCAAATAGGCTCAGGTGTGGGTAAGCGTGGGAATGATGTAATTCCTGTAACTAACTGCCATGCTGGCAGCTCAGGATGGGGAACGTGAGAGAATCAGTTAGGATCCCTTTTTTGTGCAATATAAACAGAGGAGAGGGAATAGAGGAAGGTAAGGAAGAAGTGGGTAAGTAATAGTGGAGAGAACCAAGCCTCTCGAATGCTTGGATAATCATTTTCTTTCATCTTTCATACTTGTATTCCGTTGTTCAATTTCCTAAACCTGATATCAGTTGATATCAGAGTAATATAAGAGGCATATTTAGTGTCAATTGTGTGTGTGACTGCATCTCTGATCCAGTTTCTCTCAGAAGACAATGTAGAAAGGATATGTAAGAAATTTAGAAAATTTTTGGTATGTTACAAACTATGCATGGTCAGAACAATTCTTGTTTAGATAAAAATAGTCAGAATATTTTTGGAAAGCATATTTACAGGTAATTTTAGAAAGCAGCTACCTTTTAAAAAGTGATAGATGAAGCACCTTAGAACAGATTTATTCAACATAACTTTGTGGCTTTTGATGTTAAAAAAACTACATAATTTGCAAATAGCAACTTAGTGATGCCATGTCTATATATTCTTTTTTCTTTCCATATAAATCTAACACTTTTCTTCCTTTTATTTCTAATGCAGACATGCAATCCTCCTATATTACCTCCATTATCTGCTCTACTTAAAGGTAAAATTTCTGCTAACAGTATATCAGATTTTGAGTTATGAGTTGAATCTTATTGTAATCCTTCATCTCTACAAAGGAGTAGGAATTGGAGATGTTGAGACAAAAAGTATTTGAGAGAAACTGTGTTTGTTAGATGCTAACCAATAACACCTATTTATACTAATAATCTAGGTCCAGTACTAGTATGGTACAACTAGTACAAGTCCACCCTAATAAAACTACTATCACCATAAGACTCCTAAAGCACTAAGAGTCCTAATATTTTAACACTTCCTCTTAAACTGAAGCTTACAATGCTCTTAGCTTGTTAAAAATAAACATACTTTAATATAATGTGCAAAATAAACCATGTAGCTGGAGAGATAACACAGCAAAATGAGACATCCCAAATACTGGTGGAGACAACACAACAAAATTACAGTTGAAATGATGCACAACCAGAAGAGCAGTAGATGGCTGGAATGATACATAGACATACAAGCTGTAGATGGATGTAATTATGCATAGTGTATCCAGCTTGAATTGGCTCAAAACAACTTGAATTGACTCAATCAACTGCTTGTGGCTGGAAGTGAGGACAACAAACTACGCAAGTACAGAAACAAACAGCTTACCACAGCCTAGAACACAGCAACTAATGCAGGAATATGAGCCAAACAGCCCTTTCAGAGCCATACAGCAGCCAAACAGAAATAAATGTGCCAGGCAAAAGGCAGGAGCAGAGTATCCCATGCACAAACAGGGCCAAACTGACGTTGAATGAACCTAATTACGAAGGAGATACGCCAACCTTGGCCGAGGAGTTGCTGAAACAGGCAACTAAGGTTGGCACTAGCTGGAACTGTTGAGGTATGCATGTTGTGGTGGTTGCTGGTGAAGGGGGTGACCCATGCGCCTCCATAAGTTAATGTGTGGTTAGATGGCTGCCAAAGATTGAATGTGTGTGAATAAGAGTTTTCCAGAAGGATTATGGATCCTGACAGATAGACAACTCTGAGAATTCTTATCAGGTGAGAAAATGAGAGAAAGCTCAAGAATGCTTGAGAAAGTTTGCAGCAGAGTGATCGCACAAGAGAGAGAGAATGAGAAGTCTCTAGAAACTGAAAAACTGAAAACTGAATTCAACAGATTACATAGTGTACACAGCTGTATTCTTATACAGCTAGCAGAAACACAACTGCTCTTAACTAACTCTAACTAATTCTGTTACTAACCTATTCTATAAGATATTATTCTAACTAACTTGATGTTCTAGAAACTCTAGTACATTCTAAACTAAACTAATAGCTGATAACAACTAGAAACTCTAGTACATTCTAAACTAAACTAACAGCTGATACAATATACTCTAATACTCTTCCCTCAAGCTCAGGGTGGGTGTTGCAAAGCAAATTTATCAAACACCCTGAGTTTATCTCTCAGAGTACAAAATCTAAGATTTGACAGTGGCTTGGTAAATAAATCTGCTGTCTAATCTTGTACTGGAATATGAGATACCACTAGGCTTTTGCTGAGGACCTTCTCTCGAACAAAAAATATGTCTAATTCCATATGCTTAGTTCTTGCATGAAGAATTGGATTATGAGCAAGTAGCACTGTACTTAGATTGTCACAATGAACAACTAGAGCTGGAACAGCAACATTAAGTTTTTGCAATAGTGACTGAATCCAAATCAACTCTGTTTCTGTGGTTGCAAGATTGCGATACTCAGCCTCTGTACTGGGCCAAGCTACTAAGGTCTGCTTCTTTGACCACCAAGAAACAAGATTAGGGCCTAAGAAAATACATGATCCAGAAGTTGATCTTCTATCATTTGGATCTAATGCCCAATCAGCATCACAAAAGGCATGTGGAGTGAGTGAACTAGATGACCTTGCAGGTTGAAGTAGCAGACCATGAGTGACAGTACCCTTAAGATACCTTAAAATTCGTTTAACAACCTTCCAATGATCCTCAAGTGGAGAACAGAGAAATTGACAGACTTTGTTCACACGGAAGCAGATTTCAGGTCTAGTGATTGTTGCATACTGCAAAGCACCAACTACTGATCTATATAGTTGAGGGTCATCAACATAATTACTTCCAAGTTTAGGCAGCTTGCTGTTAGTTACCATAGGAGTAGTTATACCTTCTGCATCAGTCATCTTAGCTTTTTCCAGCAAGTCTCTAATATACTTGCTCTGACTGAGAAGAATAGACCCATAAGACAAGTGTTTGACTTCTATTCCAAGAAAATAATCAAGCTTCCCTAGCTGCTTTAAAGAAAATTCTCCATTTAGCTTAGTAATCAGCTGTTGTACCAAAGTAGGTGAGCTTCCAGTCACAATGATATCATCCACATATACTAGAACATAAGTGGTGTGCTGTGGACTCGTTTGAATGAAAGGTGAGGAATCACTGGCTAGATTTAAAACCAAAACTGATCAAAGAAGCTGCCAATCTCTCAGAACAGGCCCTAGGGGCCTGTTTCAACCCATAAAGTGCCTTATTCAGCTTGCAAACCAGCCCCTTTATTTGAATCTTCAAAACCTGGAGGTTGCTGCATGTATATTTCCTCGTGTAAATAACCATTGAGGAATGCATTATTTACATCCAGCTGCTGTGACATCCACTGTTGAGGGAGTGCTAGTGTAAGCACAACTCTAACTGTCACTAGTTTAACAACTGGTGAAAAGGTCTTTGTATAATCAAACCCAGGTTGTTGATGCAATCCCTTGGCAACTAACCTTGCCTTATATTTATTAATTGAGCCATCTGGATTTTCCTTGACCCGAAAAACCCATTTGCAACCAATCGCAGTCCTGTTAGATGGAAGTGGAACAAGTGTGCAAGTGTTGTTCTTAATCAATGCATCAAACTCTGCAGTCATAGCTTCAAGCCACTTGGGACTGATCAAGGCCTCTTGGACAGATTTTGGTTCAAGATGTGTAAGAAGAAGAGTAGATGTAACTCTAGGTTTAAAAATACCAGACTTAGACCTTGTTTGCATAGGATGAGTAGATGTTGAAATGAGATGAGAATTAGAAGGATGAAAATCAGAACCTGAACTAACATGAAAATCAGAACCTGAACTAACAGAACAAGTGGTCACAGGTTTTGTTTCAGTAGAATTAGAAGGTTCAGTCAGGTTAGGTACTGCAGAAATAGGAGAAGCAGCTGCTGTTACAATTGGTTCTGTGATGGCACAAGCTGGACTCATAGAATCAGAACCAGAATCAGAAAAACTAGTAGAAATAGACACCGGTGCAGACATGACAGAACCAGAATTATAGGAATTAGTGGAGAAAGATACTGCTGAGTCTGACAGAGAGGAATTAGTAGACATAGGAATAGGAATAGAAGAAGAAAATGAAGATGGACAGGATTGAGAAGCAGAAGAAGGAGACTCAAAATATGGAAAGCGAAATTCATTAAAAAGAACATCTTTGGAAATGAAGATTCTACCATCTGAGGAACGACTCGTGTACCCTTTTATAATTTGAGGAATAACCTAGAAAAGTACACTCACTAGATCTAAATTCTAGTTTGTGTCTATTATAAGGCCTCAAGCAAGGATAACATGCATACCCAAATACCTTAAGAAATGCATAGTCAGGAGAAGCATGATACAGCTTAGTGTAAGGGACTTCATTTTGAAGAGCTGTAGTGGGAAGTCTATTTATAAGGTAAACAGATGTAAGAAAGGCATGATCCCAAAATTTAAGAGGCAAAGAAGCTTGAGCCAATAATGTAAGACCCATATCTACTATTTGTCTATGTTTGCGCTCATTACTGCCATGTTGATGGTGAGTATGAGGACAAATAAGACGATGATGGATACCTAGATCAGCAAGAAACTTAGAAAAGTGCCTGAATTCCCCACCCCAGTCTGTTTGGACAGATTTAATCTTTTTATCAAATTGCAGCTCAACTGCTGCCTTGAATTGTTTGAAAACAGAAAATGCTTCAGATTTGAGTTTAAGAGGATAAAGCCAAGTAAACCTTGTACAAGCATCAACAAATGAAATATAGCAAAGACAACCACTTGAAGACTGAACAAGAGCTGGACCCCGCAAGTCACTGAATACTAGTTCGAAAGGCTGTTGATAAACAGTAGTGGAGTGATGAGAGGGTAAGCAATGAGCTTTACCAAGACAACATGCTGTACAAAAATCTGAGAAAATTTTATTATGTATAGGAATATTACAAGATTGTAATATAGATTTTACAACATTAGAGTGGGGATGCCCTAGCCTACAATGCCACAAAGTATTAGACGTAGGGGCATTATTGACAGTATTTACAGCTTGAGAAGAGCTAGAGAGCCTATTTATAGCATTTACATTTCCAAAAGAATCAGAACATTTATTTACAGCAGCATGAACTGTATTTATAGCTGGCTGAACTGGAGAAAAGCTTGAGGAAGATGCTGAAGATGAGAAAACTTTAGTTTGTGAAGGCACATGAGGCAAGGAGAAACTGTGGAAGGTGTACAAATCATCAGGTCCAAGGGAACCCTCTGAGATTTCACAAAACAATGAAAAGAATGAAATTCAAAGTAAACAGAATTATCTTGTGCAAATTTACTAACACTCACTTGTTTTTGGTAATGGAAGGAACAAGAAGTAAATCATTTAGAGAGAGAGAGATATTAGAATTGAAAGGAGACAAAATTTTAGAGGAACCAATAGACTGAATTTGAAGGCCTTGACCATTACCCATTAAAATTTGGTTTGAACTAGGAAATTCTTGTCTTTGTTGCAGATTTGCAGGGTTTGCAGTGACATGATGTGTTGTATCGGAATCAGGGTGCCAAGCTTGACTAGAGCTCTTAGTAGCAGAGGTTAATTGGGCCATAGGGTTCATTTGTTGTGTTGTATAGCTGGTAAACGGATCAATTGAAACCATCACAGGCATAGAATTAACAGGTTGAGTGGAATATTGGTATGGACCAATATTAGGATGCAGTGACTGATGCTGCAGTGAAGGTTGTTGAGACTGAAACTGTGATGGATAAAATGAAGAACTAGGCCCTGGTTATAACAACTGCGACTGTGCTAACTAGGCTGAATACAGTTGCAAGGACTGCAGAGGCAGTTGCTGTTGCTGCAGAGACTGTAAAGGCATTTGTGAGTGCTAAAAACTCTACTTTTGCTGCTGATAATTGATTCTTGGTTGAGAACCTTGACTTTGACCATAATTGTGATCAAACCTATAATAACAATCTGAAGCTGAATGTCCAGGCTAATCATAGACTTGACAAACTACAACTCTTCTATAGTTAGAACCAAACTTGCCACGTCCTCTTCCTCCTCTATTATCAAATCTACCACCCCTACCTCCTCTATTGAAATTCTGCTAATAAGAGTAAGTACCAAACTGATTGTAGTCAGAATTGATTCCTGACTGAAATCCTCCTTGTTGAAGCTGAACAATTGTGAGATCATCTCTTGTACATTTCCTCTAGAACTTATTACAATTTATATAGGAGGACAACAATCAAATCCCTATAACTAAGGAACAAAATAAGGAAGAAAACTAATTAAAGTAACTAATCCTATAATTACAGTAACTAATCCTATTTACAGCAAATACTTATTATAATCCCATAGATTGTGGGATCTGATCTTCCAACACTCTCCTTCGAGTTGGTGAATAGATGTCAATCATTCCCAGCTTGCCTACACAAGATTCAAAACTTGGTTTGGATAGTGCTTTGGTAAGAACGTTAGCTTCCTGAGAAGTTGTGTGAACATAGGACAAGACAATAGTTCCATTATCTATTTCAGCTTTAATGAAATGTCTATCGATTCTAATGTGTTTCATCCTGTCATGCTGAACTGGATTGTGTATTACACTTATGGCTGATTTACTATCGCTATAAAGTTGCATAGGACTGGTGATAGACATGTTCAAATCTGCTATAAGTCTTTGAATCCAAATGAGTTCACAAGTCCCTTGAGCTAACGCACGAAATTCAGCTTTTGCACCGCTTCTTGCAACAGCAGTTTGTTTCTTACTTCTCCAAGTGACTAGATTTCCTCAAACTTTAGTGCAATAACCAGTTGTAGATTTATTGTCATCTACTGCCCTTACCCAATCTACATGTGAGTACCCCACTACATCTGTAGTACTTGTTTTTCTGAACAGTAATCCTTTTCTTGGACTTCCTTTTAAGTACCTCAGGATCTGAATTGCTGCATCCATATGCCTCTTTGTGGGAGCATGCATGAATTGGCTGATCAAGCTCACGCTAAAAGCGATGTATGGCCTAGTTAAAGATAGGTAGATCAATTTTCCAAATAGGTGTTGATAGGTCTCCCTGTCCACTGGAGGATCATCATATGTGATCTTATATTTCCAATTTCTCTCTAAAGGTGTCGATGCAGGTCTACATCCCAGTTTTCCAATTTCCTTCAACAAATCTAGAACATATTTTCTTTGTGAGATGAAAATTCCCCATTTACTCCAGGCAAACTCCATTCCCAAAAAATACTTTAGATTGTTGAGGTCTTTTACCTTGAATTCTGACTGTAGTTCTTTCTTAAATTCACAATCTCTTCAGTATCATCACCTACGATAACCATATCATCTACATAGACAATCAGAACTGCTTACTTCCCATTATCACTTCTTTTGAAAAATAAAGTGTGATCTGCCTATCCTTGTTTGTACCCAAGTTTCTTCATAACAGAGCTAAATCTAGTAAACTATGCTCTAGGAAACTATTTTAGGCCATAAAGGGATTTTTTTAGTTTACATACCTTCCTTGGTTCTGCATGCATCTCAAATCCTGGAGGAGTTCTCATGTAAACTTCTTCATCCAGAGTGCCATTCAAAAAAGCATTCTTAATGTTCCCAATCCAAATTTGCAGCTAGTGATAGCAAAACTTGAATTGTGTTTAGTTTTGCTACCAGGGCAAAGGTTTCTTCATAGTCAACTCCATAGGTTTGGGTGTACCCTTGAGCCACCAATCGAGCCTTGTATCTTTCTACAGTGCCATCTTATCTGTACTTCACTGTAAACACCCACTTGCTTCCAACAGTTCTGTTTCCTTCGGACAACTCCACCATCTCCCATGTTCCGTTGTCTTTTAGAGCTTTCATTTCTTCCATTACTGCCATTTTCCACTATGGATCTTGTAATGCTTCAAGAATAGTGTGGGGCACTTGAATCTCATCCACTTTGGAAATAAAGGCCCTGTAACTTCCTGGCAACTGAGAATATGTGAGATAGTTAGAAATTGGGTGTTTTGTACAACCTCTTACCCCTTTTCTAACAGCAATTGGGAGATCCAAGTCATCTTCTTCTTCTACATCTTCTTCAACCACACTTGGTTCCTTTTCTACTAGACGATCTACCACTGGTTCAGACTCATGGTTTTGTTCGAGAGTGTGTGACCTGCGAGTGTAAAAATGTTTGAATGGTGGTCTAAGATTGCTGGATTTGGGACCGATTTGGTTTGAGTGTTTGGAGAAGAAGAACTGGGAAGATCAAGGGCAGGTAAGGTCGCAGGATTCAAGGGAAGAACTTGTTGCTCAAGATTTGGTCAAACGAGTTCTCCTACGGCTATTAGATCCCAAAGATGATCTCCTGATGAAGTCTCCCCCTGGAGAGTAGCTTGGGGATAGAAGAATTGGTGTTCCATAAAGGAAACATCATAGGAAACAAAGAATTTTTTTTAGGGAGGATCAATATAGAGGATTGGAAAACATTTTTAATAAGCTGGTGAAACTGTTTAAAGATCATGGGAACCTCAGATTTATCTTTCATCAAATAGACCCAACTAATTCGGGTATGATCATCAATAAAAGAGATAAACCACCGTTTGCCAGTGATGGTGGAAATTCGAGATGGACCCCAGATATCACTATGTACAAGGATGGGGAGAACGCGATTATTTTGCCAGTATACAATGATCACAGTGAAAAGAACTAAGATCTTTATTAATGAATAACTGTACATACAAATACTTTAAATAGGAAAAACTAGGATGCCCTAATCGTTGGTGCCAAAGAATAACATCAGATTTAGAGTTGGTGTGGAGACCCATAGGAACAGAAGGACTGAATAAACCACCATTGGACAAATAGTACAGGCCATTGTGCTCTCTAGCATTGCCAATCGTCTTCTCCAATACTAAATCCTGAAATTGACAATGGGAAGGAAAAAAGGTTATAGAGCAATATAAGTTAGTTGCCAATTTATGAATAAAAATTAAATTGCAATGTAATTTGGGCACATAAAGAACAGACTTAAGTTGTAACCCAAGCACCATGAGATCACCCCGGCCCGCGGCTTTACACAAGGAACCATCTGCCACTGTAATACCAATATCCTCTGTACAAGGGCGAAAATTAAGAAGCCCAGTCGAAGAACTACACATATGGTCAGTCGCTCCGGAATCCACAATCCAAACATCCTGAGGACCGGTGTAGGATAAAAGGGAAGTAGAATAACTAATTTTACCTTTGTGAATCATAAGTGCAATTTCCTTAGTGGGATGGAGAAGTTTTTTTAGCACTTCCATTTGTTCAACTGTGAACAGTAAGATGCCAGAGGAGGAAGAGGCCGGTGGAGCATCAGCAACATAAGTTGTTTTTGTGTGTCTTTGACTTCTGGGTTTCCAATTAGCAGGCTTCCCATGAAGATCCTAGCAAGTTTCCTTGGTTTGATATGGTTTGTTGCAATGCTCACACTATAAACGATCTTTTTAAGGCCCAAGAGACTGCTGCCCATAATGTCCTTTATATTTCTTAGGCCGATATGCTGCTAATGCAGAGCTTTGGGTAGTAGGATCCATGCCAGGATCTGTGGAATGTGACATCATAACAAGTTTGCGACTTTCTTCGCGGCGGACAATTGCAAAAACCTCATTGACAGTGGGCAAAGGTTTGGTGCCCAAAATACGGCCCAGCGCCTCATCCAATTCGGGATTAAGTCCTTGTAAAAAATCAAAAACACGGTCTTTCTCTTGCATAGCTCGAAACAGTTGATCATCCTTGGTACAATGCCAAGTAACAGTGTGATATAGATCAAGCTCCTGCCACAACTCAAAAATGTTATTAAAGTATTTTGTGACGAACATACTTCCCTGTTTTTTGGAGTGTAAGGCAGTTCGGACTTCAAACAATTGAGAAACGGTCTCTAAGTCGGAGTACATTTGGTGGACAGTGGTCCACACTTCTTGGGCAGTGTTGTAGAATAAGTAGCGCCTTCCAATTTGGGGTTCCATGAATTGGATGAGTCAGGCCATAACCAGAGAGTTTTCCGCTACCTATGTGTTGTATTTGGGAGATTGAGAGCTCGGGGCTGGTGGAACACTAGTAAGATAGCCCATTTTCCCTTTTCCAGTCATCACTAGTTTCACGGATTGGTACCATTTCCGAAAATTGATGCCATTGAGACGGTGAACAGTCAAGGGAATGGGGTGTTGGTCAAGGTGGGACATCTGCACAGTGATAGCATCGATATTAATTGGTGGAGGTATCGGGACAGTGTTTGGGTTAGTGATTGGTTTGGTGTGGGTTTCAACAGTCGTAACCTTGGAGGGTTCCACCGGTGGAGAGTTGGGTGGCGAGGCTATGATAGTTATTTGGTCAGTGGGTCCTGCAAGCCGGAGGATGGGTCACAACTTTGATACCATGAACAATTGTGAGAAAATCTCTTGTATATTTCCTCTAGAACTGATTACAATTTATATAGGAGAAGGACAATAATCAAATCCCTATAACTAAGGAACAAAATAAGGAAGAAAACTAATTAAAGTAACTAATTCTATAATTACAGTGACTAATCCTATTTACAGCAAATACTGATTTAACAATTAATTTACACAGAATCAAACTTAATAATTAAGTTTGATTAAAATCCCATAGATTGTGGGATCTGATCTTCCATCAGAAGCAATGGAGCAAAAGCAGGTGGAGGTGGTGGAAGAGACTAAACTGAACTTGAAAGGTTTTGGTTCAAGTTCGGAGATGGTTGATTCATAGAGCTAAAGGACTGTGCAGGTGCAACAACATGTTTGGTGGAAGAATTGGGTAGAGAATTACCATCTTTTGCTTGAGCAATGTTGACTGAAAAGGCATCAGAAACAGAGAGACGATTCTTCTCTATTCTGGCCTCATGAGACAGCAACAGAGACTCAATGTCTCCAATGGTATATTGTTCAAGTCTACTAGCAATAGACGTAATGAATGCATCATACTCTTCTGGAAGACCTCTTCTGGAAGACCTTCAAGAATGATGTCAATATGTTCTTGAGGTGAAACTGGATGACCAATGGAAATTAAGGAGTCTACAATTGCTTTGATGTGCAGAAGATACTCTAAAACAAAACGTGAGCCTTTCTTGGTATTGCGGAGTTCAGAACGGCATTAATTCACCTTTACTCGGTTTTGGGACTTGAAGTAAGCATGAACTTCATCCAACAGCTGCCACGAATGTACACAACCAACAACATGCGTGCGAAGAGGATCAGAAAGAAAGGATAACAACCATGAGAACAACATTTGATCTTGTTGTTCCCAGTCTAAGTACGCATCGTGGATGCGTCCTGCACTTCTATCCGAATCTGACAAAAATCTTGGAGGAATATCAAGATCCACCACAAACTGCTGCAATTGATGAGCCTTGATCGTGGCTTCGGTTTGCTGTTTCCAGACGAGAAAATTCTTCTCGTCGAGCTTCACTGAAATCGCATGAGAGAAGCTGGTTAGATTCAAAGATCGAGCGATGGCAGAGAAGGGTGGGTCAATCGGAGTGGTGTCTTCAATCGGAGGCGGCGGTGTCACTTCCATGATCGCAACTCAGCTCTTTGATGCCGTTTGAGAATTCTTATCAGGTGAGAAAATGAGAGAAAGCTCAAGAAATCTTGAGAAGGTTTGCAGCAGAGTGATTGCACAAGAGAGAGAGAATGAGAAGTCTCTAGAAACAGAAAAACTGAAAAATGAAAACTGAACTCAACAGATTACATAGTGTACACAGCTGTATTATTATTCAGTTAGCAGGAACAGAATTGCTTTTAACTAACTTTGTAACTAACTAACTAATTCTGTTACTAACCTATTCTATAAGATATTATTCAAACTAACTTGATGTTCTAGAAACTCTAGTACATTCTAAACTAAACTACCTGCTGATAACAACTAGAAACTCTAGTACCTTTGGCTCAAATGGTGGGGTTAGTCCTTTGTTAGTAAGAGACATCTGGGATTCTAGGTTTAAGGATTGGGAGTGTTTCCCTTCTCTTGGGGCTTTGGGAGGTATGGTTATGGTTTGGGACACTAGATTTGCATGTAAGTTAGATTCTATCCATGGCTTTTTTTTGGATGTCGGTCTTGTTGGACATCAAGGGGAGAGTTTATTGATGGCTGACTCTGTCTATGGTTCGAATAGTCCTAGGCAACGTTTCTTTTTTTGGAAATAATCAGGTATCTTAGTTGGTTTTTGTGGTCCAAATTGGTGTTTGGGTGGGGATTTCAATGTTGTCAGGTCTCCAGCTGAAAAGCTGGGTGGTCGTCATCTCACTTCCTCTATGAGGGTTTTTGATAGTTTTATCAGTGAGTGTAGTCTTAGAGACATTCCCCCCTCTAATGCTCGATTCACTTGGTCGGCTAGGTGAAACTACACTATGGCTTCTTGGTTAGATAGATTCCTTTTTACCACTACCTAGGAGGATGCTTTTCCTGATCTTGTGCAAGAGAGTTTATCTCGCTTAATTTCAGACCACTTTCCTGTTGTTCTGGAGTCTAGTAAGGTGAAATGGGGTCACACCCTTTTTAGGTTTGAAAACATGTAGCTTAATCATAACTCTTTTATTCCTTTTTCTAAGGAAGAAGGATACAAAATTATGAAGAAATTAAAGCTTCTCAAGGAAAGGATGAAAGAGTGGAATAAGTTTGTCTTTGGTGACATTCGGATTAGGAAAGATGATAACTTGAAAGAACTTGACTTGTTGGATAGACTGGAGTTAGAAGGTAATCTTAATGAGGATCTTTGTGCTAGGAGGCAGAAGTTGAGACTTGATTTAGATGAAATTTTGCTTAGGGAAGAAACGAGTCGGAGACAAAAGATGAGATTTCATTGGGCTAAGGATGGGGATCCTAACGCAAAGTTGTTTCATAGGGTGGTTTCTGGGAGGCGTAGGAAAAACTTTATTAAAGAATTGGAACTTGAGGGCAGTAATGTGGTTAGGGTCAGGGATATTGGGCTTATTGCATCTGAAATTTCTAGGTTCTACTCAGAGCTATTCACTTTGGATATGCCTATTAGACCATTCATTGAGGATTTAGATTGGTTCCCCATTAATCAAAATAAGACTTGTTGGTTGGAAAGGCCTTTTGAGGAGGATGAAATTTGTAAGGCTATCTTTAGTTTGGGGAAAGACAAAGCACCTAGTCCATATGCCTTTACTTTTGGTTTTTTTCAAAAGTGTTGGTTATTGTCAAACCTGACCTCCTTACTCCTTAGAGTGTTTGCTGAATTTTGCTATAATGGTAAAATCGGAGTTTGCATGAACTCTACTTTCATATCTCTTATTCCTAAAAAGGACAGATCAATGAATGAAAGCAAAGGATTTCAACCCTATTAGCTTGGTTTCTAGTGTTTATAAGATCATAACAAAAGTTCTCGCTTCTAGGCTGAGTGACGTTCTTTCTGACACAATTTCTGAAAATCAAATTGCTTTTATCCCAGGAGGGTAGATTCTTGATGCTGCTCTCATTATTGCTAATGAGGTGGTTGATGATGTTAGAACCTGACGAAAACAGGGCCTGGTGTTTAAGTTAGATTTTGAGAAAGCTTATGATCACATAAGTTGGGGATTTTTGGATAAAGTTATGGATAGGAAAGGGTTTGGGGTGAGATGGAGAAATTGGATTTCTAGTTGTTTATCATCTTCCACTTTTGCCGTCATAGTCAATGGTGAACCAAAGTCTTGGTTTAAATGCTAGAGGAGACTGAGGCAAGGGGATCCTTTATCCTCGTTTCTCTTTATTATTGTGGTTGATGTGCTTAGCTGTTTAGTGTATAGAGTTGTTCATAATGGGTTGGTTAAAGGATTGTCAGTTGGTTCGAAAGGGATTTTAGTTTCTCATCTTATATTTGCCGACAACACAGTTTTCTTCTTGGAGCCACATGCTGATTCTTTTGTTAACATTCCATCTATTTTGAGGTTCTTTGAGGTCATCTCTAGTCTTAAGATCAATTGGGCCAAATAGGATGTCAATCTCTTCAATGGCCTCTCACTTATCTCGGCATTCCTTTGGGAGGTAATCCTCGTGTCTTGTCTTTTTGGGATGTCGTGGTTTGTAAGATTTCCAAATGGTTCGATAGTTGGACAGGTGCCTTTTTTTCTTTGGGTGGTAGGATCACTCTTATTCAATCGTGTTTGTCTAGTATTCCTTTATATTTTCTTTTCCTTTTTCGTATTCTGGTGGCAGTGGCGCAAAAAATAGAGAGAATTATGCGGGATTTCCTCTTGTCGGAGGCGGGTGATTCTAGTAGAGATCACCTTCCTAGTGGGAGGTTTGTTGTAGACCAAGAAAGGAGGGGGGTTGGGTCTTGGTAATTTGGTGCCCAAGAATATTGCTTTGGCAGTTGGCGTTTTCCCCTTCAGTCTTCTTTATGGCATCAAGTGATTCGTAGTAAGAATGGTTTGCATTTGAATGGGTGGGACACTAATTCTGCAAGTAGAGCTACTCATGCGCGTCCTTGGAAATTTATTTCTCAAGGATTGCCCTCTTTTTCCTCTTATTAGAATACATGGAAAATATCTCATAATATCGTTATTGTATCTTAGAATATTTTAGAATATCTAGGATGATCTCTTATGAGTTATTTCCTATTTATATTCTCTGATTAGGACTAGGAGTTTGTTATTAGTATAAATAGGACTATTACGTTTGTCTTTTGTATCACATTATCATCAAATCAAATCAAATCAATATTAGTTTCATATTATTCATTAGCTTATTTCTCTCTTTTTCTCCTTCCTTATCTAAAACCCTCCAGTTCAACACTTCTCTTTTTTTCTCTCCTAATATGTGTTTAATGTGCTGCTCTATTTGGTTTTTTTGGAGATGCATGGGTTTGCCCTAAGGATTTGCATCAATTTATCCTTACAAAGTTTAGAGGATTTGGCTCTCGTAAAGAAGCATAGATCTTATGGCAGTGCTCTATCTATGCTATTCTGTGGTGTTTATGGTTGGAAAAGTATACTAAAATTTAAGGGATCTTTTTTTATTCTAGACTTCATTTGGGACAAGGCTATTTTTTTTACTTCCCTTTGGTGATCTGCTCATGGTCTCTTTAATGATGTTTCTTTGTTAGACATGTAGAGAGATTGGCACGCTTTGTTGCATGATACAATCTCATAGGTTTTGACTTGAACTTTTTTGTATGTTGGTGAGGATATCTTATCCTCCTGTTTTTCACTATTCTCTTCTAGTGGAATAATATCTCTTTTTCATTAAAAAAAATGTTGAAACAGTGTTTGGGAGAAATTATGTGCATTAGATACAAATCACCAACACCTGTTTATACTAGTAATCTAGGTCAAGTACTAGTGTAGTACAACTAGTACAAGCCTAGCCCAATAAAACTACGAACGTTAGAAGACTAGCCCAATAAAACTACTAACGTTAGAAGACTTCTAAAGCACTTAAGAATTTCACTAAAGGAATGTCTCTTATCTATTTTGTCCATAGATGAGCTGGGCAAGTGGGCTTCTCTAATTTTGTGTTTTTTTTATGTAACATGAATTGGCTGATCGATTGCATACTGACTCTCAAACATGCTATGATGGAAACACAATCTAGAATTGTTTTGAGTAATTGTAAAAGCTGTATGTGACCAAGATCTGTCTTGAAATCACCGGCAGTTGTAGGTCTGTTGTTTGCTCAGAAGATTGGAAACATAGTTTCAAAGCAAATATGAATTGAATTATAATTTTAACAAAGGAAAATGAGAGAAAGAAGAGATAGGTTGATGTTGACTGCTCGCAAAAACCTTTAATGACTTGTATACATCTTCCCACCTTGCATGAGCTTTACTGTTGAATTGTCAATCTAATATCTGTATTTTGCTATGGCAAGGAACTTACCTAAGTCATGAAATTTTTATTATCTTGTCTTTTAGTTACCAGGATGGATTTTGTCACTTTACTTTGGCATTTGTGTTTATATTGTATGTTCCAGAGGGAGCTGATCCTGCATCTGTGACTAAGGTTGTTAACACTTATTTCAACTATGGGAAAAAGAACAAAGACTCATTGGCTAAGCTTTTCATTACCTTTTTTGTCAAGGTAATTTATATACGTTTTTCTATCTTTTAAGAATTATGTTTTGTTATTATGTGTCATCTTTTTTAAGATAATAGATACTTGCTGTGCCCCAAAGTTGAGGGCGCAAGTGACATTTCATAGTCATACTTTTAGTATAAATAGAAGGTTAATCAATGTTATATACACTCATTCATAATATTATTCAAAGCTTCAGTTTTCCTCATTTTTCATCTAACCCTATAATCTTAAGTTCTTAACATAGTATAAGAGCGGTTACATCCTTTATTATGACCTAATATTGATTAGGATAGTAACTCTTTCATGTCCATTGCTGGTGATTGTTATGCTGTCATTAAGCAAAGGAGGTGTTGTTGAAGCCCTCACATCTGATCACCAACCCTGCGCTTTGTTTTCACCATCTTTTGCTTCCACAGTTACTGTTTAGTGAAATTTCCAACAAGGTTCAATTCTATTATACATGCTAGATGCATTCTGTTGCTGAAATGCAGTCTTTGTATCACGCAAGTTGTGTGTTAATTTTGGTTCTTGTTAGATTATCTCAGTATTTGAGAATATCTTAGCATATCTTGAAAATATCTTTTGAATATCTGAGAAGATCTTTAGAATATACTATGGAATCATTTAGTCATCTAATTGAGCAACCTTGAGAGCTATTTCCTAAGGTTGCGTTTAATACTATCAGGCCTTATCAGATATTTGGTAGGTTAATCTGATAGTATAATGAAATCAGGTCAAACATTTTTATCATATTCTAACCTGATTATTCTATCCTCTCCCCCACTCCCTGATTAGACTTGATAGGATATCCCTTCCTACTCTATCCCTCAACATCAAGTCTCTCCTTCTCTGCCGAGGCTCCTCTATGTTTATCATTCTCTTTCAGCCTCTTCCACCACCAAGGCCACACATCCATACACCATCGCCGAACCACCACCGTCGAACCACCTTGCCAAATCACCACCACCAGACCACCACTGCCATCGCCAAAGTTGCGAGAGGGCGTCGCAGCGAGTTTTGTTGGGGGGAGGACGACTAGCAGCATCAAGGGTTGGTTGTGCGTGAATGGTTTGCCCACGCATTGTGAAGCTGCTCGTTCATTCTCTGTCTCACATCCTGTGGTTGGTGGCTGTTTTGGCTCTTATCCGGCACAGATCTAGTCACCGAACTTCAGGCAACCTTGCTGGTCACCGGTGCTCCGATGACCACCACCACACGAACCTCCGTCTAGCCACCACAACCACGTTCCTCTGACCACGAAGTCCCAAGCCCCTTCACTAGACCACCACCACAAACACAGTGCCACCATTCCTCTGCCCCAAACGTCCGCCGTCTAGAGCAAAGACCACCGCACACCCACAACCCCAAGCCGCTCGTCGCCTCCTCCGTTGCCAGTGGTCTGGCTGTAATGTTTGTAAGGTCTCACTATGGTTCATCATCTTTCTCCACCAATCTCAGAGATCCCAAAGTTAATCAATCATGATTCCTTTTCAATCCTGTTCTTATCACTTTTGTGTTTAAGCTTTGATTTTTTCAGATTTTTAGATACTGGTTATGGTGTTGAAATAAGCATGTTAGATATAGTCCGGCTTCCAATCAGCTTTACGGCCTCTCTTTTCACACCAATCATTATTGGAGCTTTTTTGGAATAATGGAAGAGATTAGAACAAAGTTGGAACCAGTATTTCTTTTTCTTTTTTTTTTAAAGATTTTTTCGGACAAAGGGGAGATTAAATAAATCTTTGGATGGCAAGATACCGTTATGGTAGAATTAGGTGAGAAGTTGAAGGAGATAGTGAAGAAGATGAAGGGTAGTATAGTCATAGTAAATAATTACATATATTATCAGGTTACTTATATTATGTGCACCAAATATTTGATAGTATAAGAATTTATCAGCTTGGTTATGTTATCAGATTTTATCTTATTGTCTTATACTATCATGCCTTATATTATCAGGTACACCAAACGCAGCCTAATATCATTATAATTCCTGATTTGTTTCTTTATTTAATTAGGGTTTGTAGTTTTATTGTATCAGTAAAATGTTTCAATTTAATGGAAACATGATCTTTTGGTAATTTCATTCCTAGTGCAGCTAGCGTCGGTTGAAAAATTTTGGCAGAAAGGTTTCTGTGCAAGCTTATATGAAGGATCGTGGATTTTAAAATCATGGAATCATCATTCTTACTCGATAAGTGTAATTCAATTTGCCACCACCTTTTTTAATTGGATATCAGACAATGATGTTTGGTTTATGTTTGATGATATTTTGCTCAACAGATTGAGGATTTCACAGATCGGTCTCAAAATGTTGCTAGAGCAGTTGGAACTGAAGAGCTAAAGACGATCTACAGGTGTATCCATACGTCTCTATACTACCTTTTGGTGTTTCTAAATGGCCAGATGCAGGGAATTAAACTGATGGATCTTTTGTTTGGAGCACATACTGTTTCTACTCTAGGAGTTTGGGGTACTAGCTACATCAACGAAAATAAGAATAACCTTCCTACTTTGCAAAGTCCTCATCCACCAAAAAAGAGGCGCTTTGTGGAAGGTTTAGTAAAAAACCAGGTTCAGAAACCTAGTGAAAGAAATTATTTTGTTCAAGGTTTGCAAGGAACAGAACCCCAGGGTGTGGGTGGGATGCAGCAAGCTCTTGGTGAAACTGTGCTTAATGCTTCTTTCACTCCCTCAGTTTCCTACCAACCTCCTCTTGCTATTCCTAGTACAAATATTAAGGTGCATCACAATTACGGTCCAGGGACAGTTCCTTCTTCTTTTGCCTTAAACCCAGTAGATTTTGAAGGTTCTTATAATCCTTTCATACAATCTCATCCTGTTCCCTCAAAAAGTTCTCTCAGTTTTGTTGGGACATCTAATCAACAAGCAGCTGTCCCTAATCCTTATCGCGTATCAATTCATTCACACCTTCCTCAAGTAAGCCATAATCGGTACATAGGAGACCGTACCTTCTAGAATCACAGGAGTGATTAGTTTCGACCTTCTCATGGGGGTTGTTTCTTGTATATTTATTTGTCTTGTCAAATCAAGGTTACATTAGCAGATAATTAACATGTAGACAACCAATTCCCTTCTCTTCTCTCTTTCCTCTCCTTTGATTGTCTTGAACTTAAACCTCCCTGATTTTTATGTAGTTCAGAATGGAAAATTTCCTTTCTCTTAGTTTGTTCTGGTAATATTGGAACTTGTAGAACCAGAATAGAAAATTCCCTTCTATTGCATAGGGTGCACCCTGCATGACTGACTGAAATCAGAATGAGGATTAGAAAGCCATCGTTTTTTTGAGGTAATTTTCTGGACTTTAGCATATCTAGAATTTATAATCCTGAAGCCAGAGATGCAAGGACAAATCATTTTGTGATTGCCCGGTAGTGCTTATGTATCATGGGTGCATATTGCAATTTTAATTGGGGAAAACTTGAACTGTTGCATGTGGTATAATTATGTGTTGTTTTTTATTTTAATTAGGCAATCAAAAGTGATGTTGTGGCCTCTATTTTTGGATTAACACTGAAGCGTGGGCATTTTCCTCCTCCTCCTCTCTTAAGTATTGAAACCATTTAAAGTTATAAAATGATGAATGATATCTCTCAGCACGCTATATTTTCTAGTTGCTTTTAGTTCAGATGGATCAATATGTAGACTTTGAGAAAGATGGCATAATTATCTTTTTCAGGTGTTCTAGCATTTCAACCCCTGCTAGGCCATGTTTGTATCGTAGGAGGGATAGAGTTTTTGAAACAGGAATGCTACATGGATTCTTGCTTTTGTCATTGATGTTCTGATTGATGTAAGTGATATATTATGATGAAATAACATTGATGTGTTACTTTTAGAATGGCGGGTTTCCTGAAAGACGAGTTAAGAGAGGCGTGAGCAAGACTAATATATTATTATCATGAGTATTTAAAAAATTGGTTTGACCGGTGAGTAAAACCAACTGAATTGTCGACTAGACCCAATTTTAGTTCAACTCTTATATTTTTACATCAAACAATATATATAATCTTTTTCACATTTATTTAATATTATTTATTATATATATTTTTTTATCATTTTTCTTACTTAATTATATCTATAAAAAATGGTATAAATAGTAATACATTCTTAAAAAGGAGTGTAAGGTTATTTTTTTCTATTCTGGTTTGGGTCAAATACTAAAATCATAAAATTGCTCTAGCGGTTCAGCTGCTCAAAAGCTGATTCGACAGATTTTAGGTTGGCTCAGTTACACAAATTTGTTTTGAAAAATTGGCCCAAAAAATAAAAAAAGCAAAATTGGCCAATTCTTCCCAAAACTAAAACTAGGGCTTAATTAAGTTTAAGTCTTGCCTAAAGATTGTATTTCCATAAATTCACATAACTCTTGACATTAGTGTTTTTAAACGGAGAGACCTCGTAGTATGATTTCAGTTATATAATAGTCAATTCTGTCATCTTCTTTTATATTTGTATTTTTTTTAGTTACATTGGACTAATTGGAGGTACAATCTCTGAAAAGAGAGAAAGAAAGATAGATTAACACTGATAATAGATCAAACCACCTCATCAACTCAAGTGACTACTAGTGCAAGCTCTAATTGAACTACATACCATTGACAATGTATTGATTTGTTTTGTTAAAAAGCATAAATATTTTTCTCTTTGTTGGTCCCAAGTTGTTGACTTAGCCGGCAAACAAACTTTCTGGTTGTCTATTAATGTAAAAAAAATGAGAATCAAATCATGTTATCTGACTTTTAACTATGTTCTATTTGATAGTGTTCGTGTCCACGACTTGTGTAAGTTTTGATGTTGAGAAATTGCTAATTAAATTTTTATCATCTTTAATGACGTGGCATATAAACATGTTACTAAACAAAATTTGAATTTCTTAACAATACCATATGATTATTTATTTCCAAGAATAATGTAACTTGCAAATATACGTCCTATTAATTAACTACAGGTTATTTTTTATCGGGGTTACAAACGAGTTATTTTATATTTGTTGTCTTGATTGTGACTACAACAAGAGTGGCAAAAAAAAAATTTAAATAAAAAGAAATAGAGTGGTCACTAATTTCATTTTAGGAAAAAATTGGAAATCCTTTATAAACAAAATATAGTTTTCAAAATTAAGTTGAGTTCAAGAGTTAATTTAGTACAAGAAATGGTGGAAATTGAACTCAACAACACCTTTGATACACCCGTATGATGGTTATCTTAAGTGTAAATTAATTAAAATCTTTATATATTTGTTGTATCCCTGTTGACAAACAAAGCAAACGAATTTACAAAAAAATTATATTTTGACTTGACTTTCGATCTACATATTCTTTTAGTGTAATAATAAGTTCAAAGTCAATGTAGTTCTTTAATAATGATTGTAAATTAGTTGATTTTAATTATGAAAGGATTTTTGAAAAGAAATTTTATTTGAAAGTAAATTCATTCATGCACAAGCTTCAAAATAACAAAGTTACATGATAAACCCTCACAATTCATACGACACTTGAGGATGGTAAATCATACAATCAACATCACAGATTGTTGCGTGAATTAAAACAATTTTTTTTAACAATTTTTAACAACTACGAAAATTAATATTTTTTTATTTTTTAATAACCATTAAAAAAAGTAAGAAAACATTTACTAAGATAATCAAATAATAACATTCTAAAATGAACATTTACTCACACATTGAGTATTACGTAAACATAATTAAAACAAGAAGTGAACTAATTCTAAATAACCTAAGAGAGAACTCAAAATATTTATTATTTTTTGATATTTTCTCATTTTTAATTTTTTGTATTTTTATCATTTATCATTTTTTAAATATTTTCTCACCATTTAATTTTTAAATTATTTTTTGTTTGTATTTCGTCATTTTTTTGGTATTTTTACTAATTACCTAATCCTATATATTATTTTCTTAATTTTTAATTTTTAATTTTTATGTGTTTTATCCTTCCTATTTTTTCTATTATTTGCTTACTAATATCGTTATCCTAAATTTTTATTTTTGATACTTCTAATAAAAAGAACACACTCTGCTTATATGATTCTCCTTTTTTTTATTATTACATTTTTTTATCTAAAAGAGACTAGTCATAGTTATATAATCCGAACTAGAGGTCGATCCTAAGTACAAAGTCAAGTCATCAGTCAACAGGTTTGGTGTGGTCAAACAAATCAAATTGAAAAATTCGGACAAGGAAGAAAATATTTTTTTAAAAGATATTATATGAAAAATTAATTGATAAAAATATATTATATTAAAAAATATTAAACAAAAAATACTATATAAAAAAATACTTCCAAAAAAGTAGTGATAATAACTTATTGATTGCATAATAAATTAAAAAATTGATAATAATATTCAATGGAAGCATATATAATCTAGTGGTAAAATGTACTTTATGACAAATATCTTCAAGTATAGTATTCAAGTCATAAAAGTTATATTTTTGTTAAGTTTCAATAAAAAAAATAAAAATTATCCAACCCAAGTCAACTCGGTCAGGTGGGTCACTAAGTCACCCAAGTCAATCTATATTTGACCAAGTCAATCAAAAAATTGGTTCATTAAATTGATTGGATCGGTTTAGAGCTTGAGTCATGAGTTTCTTGAGTCGACTGACCGAGCTAGTCTCACGACCTAAACTGGTCTGATTCAATCCATACGACTATGAGACTAGCCTACTAATAAGAGACAATATATACCATAACCCACTAATAAAACTTAGCCAACTAATAGAAGACACTAAATTTGAATCCTAGATAATCCTGATGACCCAAGCCCAGTCAAATAAGGAGCAAATTGTTGAAATGACATATGGGCCAAACACTCACTCATGGCCCACAAACTAGCCTTATGTCTAATCCAAAAAATAGATAAAATAAAAGAAAAAAATAACCTTTAGAATTAGAAAAAAAAAACATAAAATGGAGAACACATATAAAACTATGTTTGGAAGGATAGTAAAGGAAGAAATGATAAGGAATAGAAAAATTAATTTTATTAAAATTGTGTTTAGAAGTAATTTAAAAGAAGAGAGTAAAATAGTAATGGAAAGAGTCTTCATTTTTTTCTTATCATTCAAAATTTTAATTTTTGTATTCTAAATTAATTAAAGAGGGAAAGTAATGAATTTTCTTTCGTTATTAAATTTATTAAATAAACAAATGTTTCATTATATTTCACTTTTTACCTTTCTATTTTATTTCATAATAAATTTTTATCTAAACATAAAATATCTAATCAAATTTATCAAATTAATTAAAATTTAATATTTTTATAAATTTTTATATTATATAATTAATTTTATAAATATTAATAAAAATATTAAATTTTAATTAATCTAATACACTCGATACTCTTCTCCTTTTCCACTAGAGACTTTCTTCCACCCATATTAAAACTCCCAAACACCGTATTGGTCCTATTGGAGCTTTGGTAACTGGGTCAACACATGAACGAGGAAGTGGCGGATGGAAGCTGGAGTTCAGGGCGACGGACACGCAGAGATGGTGATGAGGGGGCGCTGGTTGACGGAGTGGGGGTGATTGACGGATGTTGGTGGTTCTCAGAGTTTGGAGGTCAACAGGTTTAGCGGCGGCGCGGTCTGGGTTCATGGCGGGCTTGTTTCAATGGTGGCTAAGTGGTGGTTTGGCGAGGTTGGAGTGGTGGTAGCAGGGAGACACGGTGGTTCGATGGTAGTTCTGGGTTTGACTCGCAGTGGTATTGGCGTGTGGCGGAGGCCTGGGTTGTTGACAATGGTTATGGGATTTGAGGGATTGATACGACTTTGGTCTATATGGGATGGTGGCTTATGGTGGTTCTGGCAGTTGGTGGCGGAGGCTGTCGTCAGCAGAGGTTCTGCCGAGGTGGTCGAGTTTCGGGCGTCTTAAGTTGAAGTATTACGTTTCTGAGTGACGCAGGGAGGCTCGACGTTGGTGGCTCTGGAGGCGAGGTAGCGGCGGTGATGGGGCTGTGGGGCGGTTTGGTGTGCAGGTGGAGTCACGGCTCTGGGTTTTGGAGACTTGACAGCTCAGCAGGCTGATGGTGGCTAGACGGAGGTGAATGGTCGATAGCGGCGGGGAGGAGCGGTGCTGCTGGCATTGGTGGTGGCTTGGATCTCAGATGAGTTCGAGTTTGGCCATGGGGGCTGGACTTGGATCTGTTTGGGCATTGTTATGAAGGTGGTTACAAGGGTTAAGTTTAAAGAGTGGTGGCGTGTTTGTTTGGGTGTTGGGGATTGGTTTGTTGATTTGGTGTTGATTGTGTTTTGGTAGTGAATATGGCTGAGATTCAAGTTGCAGGGGTTGTTGGTTATGACTTTAGTTTCTAGTTGAAGAGGATGAGATTTCTGGGTTTTATGAGGGATGGTTGCTGCCTTGGAATTTTTGTGAGTGAAGATGGTGACTTTTTGGGAGTGTTCTCTTTGTGTTCAATCTCTTCCCCCTTCTCTATTTTTTAGTTGCCAGCACCTAGAGGTGTGTTTTCCAGAAATAATCAGATAAAATGAGTGTGAATTTAGTCAAAAAAAAATTTGACACAAAAATAAAATTTAATCTAATTGGTTAGGTCTAATTTTAGTTTTAAAATATTATTATGTAATTTATATGATATATAAATATTTTTATTTTATTTTTTAATATAAATTAATATTTTTATCACAAAAATAATTTTTTTATATAGTAAAAAAAGAGACGAATATGGAAAACATTTGAGCTATCTTCGAAAAAAATGGGTTGCAACCCAGCCAAAGGAGACTCCCAAAGAATGAATCCATGTGACGAGTTGGCTCCCAGTTTAGCTAGAAAGTTTGCACAGAAATTTGCTTCACGAAGAACACGTGTGATCTGGACACTCTAGTCGCGATCTCGGATAGCATGAATATCCCTAATAACATACATATATAAATGAAAGGGGGGTGGAGATGTTGTTGTGGCTAGACACATGGCCTATGAAGAATTTTGTTTCATAGTGCACATATCTGAAACCTTTCTCCTAAGCCTACAATAAACTATGTTTGATAGCAAAGAGCTCTGCTAGAAGAATATTTGAGTCTCGTACCAAGCTTGAGAGCCCAACAATCCAATCACCATAAGAGTCACGTACAATCCCCCCAAAACCAGCACGTTGTGGCATGCCTATGCTGCTACCATATCAACGTTAACTTTGGCCACATGATCCTGAGGTTTTTGCCAGCACACCTCATGCACAGTGGTAGAACAATAGGGAGAAACAAAGCTAGTCACAGGACCATTTGTCTTCATCCAGAGGATCGTGTTATTTCTCCACCCCCAGATCCACCACATAGTGGAAAGAAATAAGCCACTTTTCACCTCTGGTTAGCCAAGAAGTAGAGCCTAAGTTGAAGAAACTCGACTCACTTCCAAAACCCATATAGATCCAGATGTGTCTCGAAAACTAATAGTCTCTTAAGTAATGAGCCAAGTCTTCATTCGCACCATTGCATCTGCTGCATATTGGAGAGTTAGCCAGCCCTCTATGCTGACGTAGGGCATTAGTGGGAAATGCACTATGTCGTTGAAGTTGGTGCATTCTGGAGGAGATTTGTGTGAAACAACTTGCACCCAAAACCTGTCCCTTTCATTCAAAATCTTCTAGACAATTTTGCCTAGTAGTGCCAAATTAGAAATGTGAGATTCCCTGAAATTAAGACCCCCATACTTCCTAGGACTTGTTATAGTGGACCAATTCACAAGGTTTGAGACTATGCTTGTTGCTATTAGCTCCCCAAATGAAGTTCCTTGAAATTTTGTTAATATTGTTACACACCCCCTTAGGAAGATAATGGTTTGCATGACATTGAGTGGCATGGAAGAGAAAATCGACCTGACGAGGTAGACTCTACCCGGTTTATTCAGCAACTTACCTTTTGAAGAGGGTAAGGCAGACTACTCTACCCGGTTTATTCAGCAACTTACCTTTTGAAGAGGGTAGCTTCCTTTGAACTTTTTCAATTATTGGATTGAAGTCTCTCTTCTTTACCCTCCCTTTAAGAAATGGAAATCCCAAGTATTTCCCCAAGTCGTTACCAAAACGAATTGAAGAAATAGAGGTAAAAATATCCTTCTTCCTTCTTGGCACTGACTTAGAACACATAGCTCCAGATTTTTCCAAGTTGACTTTAAACCCAGAAGCCTTACAAAAATTATCCAAAATAGATATAATCAAACACGCTTGGCTATTCTTGGCTTTGCAGAAAAGTAGTATATCATCTGCAAAGAAAATATGAGAAATTGGAGGTCCCCCTTAGAAAGACTAATTGGCGTCATTCTTTTTCTTCCACTTTCTTACTTATCTTCAATGCCAATTTCTCCAAACAAAGGACAAAAAGGTAAAGGGACATAAGATCACCTTGGTGTAATCCCCCT
Organism: Ormosia semicastrata; assembly: GCA_029884595.1. Lineage (NCBI taxonomy): Eukaryota > Viridiplantae > Streptophyta > Magnoliopsida > Fabales > Fabaceae > Ormosia > Ormosia semicastrata. Next base: position 33,420,528 of record JAQQTO010000046.1, on the reverse strand, counting down.
AGTAGGTGTAAATCCCTCCAATTTAGTACCATTCTAAAGAATAAATAAATTAGAAGATTTAACACACCATATGACGAGGGTAACAATTTGATTAGGGAACCAAAAATTCATCAAAGTCTATTGGAGAAAGTCCTAATTCACCTCATCATAGACCTTTTCTAAATCAATTTTAAAAGTAATGCAACCTTTCTTATCCTTACTCTTGTGCATAAAATGAAAGACTTTTTGAGTAATAATTACATTATCAGTTGTACCTCGTTTAGAAATAAAGTTACTTTGAAGTGGATCAATCAAATCATCAAGGTAAGAGCGTATCAGGACCTTGATAATGATTTTATAGGTAACATTACACAAACTTATTGACCTAAATTCCTTTAGGTGTGTGGGACGATCTACCTTGGGAATTAGGACATTAAGAGTATCAACAAGCCTCTTATCTGTCTGACCCGTCAAGAAGGCATCTGCCGCCAGTTTACTAGGTCTTCTCTTACTACCTCCCAATAGGATTTGTAGAATAATGGTTGAAAACCATTCGGACTAGGAGCCTTAAAAGACTGCATGGACATAGTAGCAATCCTGACTTCCTCCACACAAACAGGTTTAACAAGAGTGGCACAAGCTTCATCATTAAGTCTAGGCATGGAATCAACTTGAATAGATTGTAAATCAATAGGAACACTAGAACAAAACAAATTCATGTAAAAATCTCGAGTTACCTGCTGTAAAGTCTCATCATCAGTGTACCAGAGCCCATCATCACCAAAGAGCGTATGAATTTTGTTACTTTTCCGTCATATAAGCATGTAGAAGAATCTAGTGTTGAGATCTCCAAATTGCACCCATTTCTCTCTTGATTTTTGAAACCACAAGAGTTCTTCTTGCACAAGAATTTCCTCATATTCATTCCTGAGTTGCTTTTCCAAATCATCAATATAATATATAAAATGAAGATGCATGGCCTAAAAATTTATTATGTGTCATCTAAGTCATTTAGTAAATGTATTAACTTTTGACATGTGATAAATACATTACTTAATTTTTTGTCATGTGTTATGTCATTTGATGTAGTAACTTAAAAGAAATAGAAATACTGGCACGTGTAAAAAAAATTGCTACATATACATCAATATAATCAAACAATAAATATAATCAATTAATCAATATGATTAATAACAATTATAATTAATATGTAAAAAAAAAATACATGGCCTAAAATTCTATCATACTTCATCAAAATCAATTAGTAAATGTATTAAACTTTTGACATGTGATAAATATATTACCTAATTTTCTATCATGTGTCATTTGATAACAACTTAAAAGAAATATTGACATGTGTAAAAAAAATTGCCATATATATATATATACATAAAAAGAAAAAAGAAATGAAAATAATAAAAAATTACAAAGAGAAAGAAAGAACATAAATTACAAAGAAAATAAATTAAGAAGCCAAATATAAAATGATTATTTAATTAATGTGTTATATTTATTTAATTTACTTAAATTGTATGAACTAAATGTATAGGTTAGAGAGTGTGAATGAATTAGAATGCATAGAGTATTATTTAGCAATATTTGTTATAAACTATTGTAATTTTTTGCGATATATATATTTTTTCAATTTTCACTGGAATATCTATTGACCTAAGTTTTTTTTTTTTTTGGATAGAATTTGACATTAGTGGTTAGCTTGATATAAAAGATTAATTTGCAATATAATTTTATATGAAAATGTCATTAATGAACTTTTCTCTAGATATTTAATATTTAATAGTATTCAATAATAATTGTAAAAGAAGATTATTTTTTTGCATTAAGACTTAGTCTGATATACTTTTTAAAAATAGAGGTGAAAAGTTAAGGGAAGAATTTTAATATAATTTTATTTATATTTTATCTATGAATCTTTTCATTTAATGATACACCGAAATGACTATAAATGATAATATAATTTTTACATTATGAATCATTTTGGTATAACATTAAGAAATGAAGTCTAATTATACTACTTAAAAATATTGATTAAACAAAAGTAGTAGGATTGTACAATAAAAAAATTAATTATAGAAAAACGGAGGATCAATGTGATAGAAGCAAAAATAATACATATAAATATGTTTGTGACAAGACTTATATTCTTAGAATGAATTTAATACCATCAAATCTTAAAAATTATAACAATCAATCTTTTAAAAAAATATGGATTAATATCTTAACGAAGAGAATTTATAATGACAAAAACTCAAATAAATAAAAAATATAAAAATTAATACCTTAATAGTATAAATTAAAATTTAAATAAATGATAAAAAAAATTCAAATGAGTAAAAATATAATAAATAATATAAAAAATTATAAAGTCCAAAATTAAAATTAACTGAAACTGTATATATACTAGTTAATAAGAAAAAAAAGAATCACAACTCTCCAAACTGTGTTCTATCCTGCGAATTCTAGCTTCTGTAAGCCGTTTTCTACGGAAAGTATTCCCAAAAGTATTCTTATTGAAGGCAATGCAATACTTCTTCACCTCACACAAGATCCCCACTACCTGATGCCCCGCCCCCCACGCAACCAAGCCTGTTGAATAATAGATGGGAAGTCCCGATGAGTAGACCACGCAGCCTGAAAGCGAAATGGTCTTTCACCCGAACGACCCACCTCGCAATGGCAGTGAAGCAGTAATGCAGAATGATCAGAGTGAAACCTACCCAAATTCTCAACATAAGCCTCCTGAAAATCCTGCCTCCATATTGTAGATCAACCAAAGTTCTATCCAAATGCTTGGAGACATAAATACCACCCTACACTCATCTAAACCAAGTGTATATGCCACCCACCAAGCCTTAAGTCAAGAAGAATGGCAAGATCAGGCTTGAATCTGTGAAACAACTCTTTAATATGTCTTCTCCCCTTGGTGCTAACAGCACCTCTCACATTCCAGGAAATAAGTTTAAAGCCCCTAAATTCTATCATTGGAAATAGATGGAAAAAAAGGAATGTGGGCTAGTTATGACCCCCGCAAGATACGCACGTCCAACTGCATGGAAGCATGCATATCAATAGGTGTATTATCACATTGGGGATTCTTCATGTCTTGTGTTTCTGGAACAACCACATCCATGGACCCATCCACTTCATTATATCCCTTAACACCATTACCTGGATCAAGTGGCTCACCTTGTGTCATGTCAACGAATTCAAACCTGCAAGAACTAACGGGTCTGAAGTTCATGGCAGATTGGAACTCGTTGCCTGTCTTGCTAATAGAGGGTGCTGCAAAGACCACATTACTTGGGGTTATGGCATTCGCTTTATCAGGCACTACGTTACCATTGATTAGGCCCACTTCATACCTCACATTCTTGGGCAAAGATTGGCTTTGTGATTTAGGCTTGGTAAATCCAGCATGAGCCTGTTTACGCACTTAGGCCTGCTCCTTTTTTCTTAACCTCTTCTTCTTAGCCCCGTTTTTGGCAACTTGGGTAGCTGCCTCCAAATGAGTCCACTCAAAACATTGAGTCCGAGAAGCCTCATTAACATGCTGATTGCTGAGCTGGCACAATATCAATCAAGAATTCAAAAATATTTGACTTGCCTAACCCATTATTTTTGCCCTTAACTCTTCTTTAAAAAAATTCTTATTTAAATCCTGGACATCCAGATAAGTGCACCAGACTAATCAAAATTTAATATTTTTATAAATCTTTGTGTCACATAATTAATTTCACAAAAATTTATAAAAATATTAAGTCCTGATTGATCTAGTATACTCAACTTGAGTGCCTAGGATTTAAATAAAAATTTCTCCTTTAGCAATTTGCTGATTCCATTGAGGATTCTTGTGCTATCTCCTCTTCACAATCAACCAATCCCCATGAGGCACGTCAGCACCATAATCATTGTGAATTATTTTGCCATTATGATTTATGAGGGTTGTCATCCACCCTAGGTTCCTCTGTTCCATCTTTTTGCTCCGCCACATTGTCCACCAAATGCGGCTGCTCACCACCTAGCTCCAATCCCATGTTATGAGTAATAATCTTCTAAGAACAATCGCGACTTAGGTGATCATAGCAACCACAATGAGCACAGATTAAATGCATCCCTTCGTACTCAATATGGTCTCAGTGACCCCGAGGGCATACTTTACAAACCACCGATTTTGTGAGATCAATGTTAACACAAACCATTGCAAATCTACCCCAGGCCGCTTGCAAGGTGTTGGTATCTACTTTAACCAGACCCACAACAATAGCAAGGGCTAGTAAAACACTCTCATCATAATACTCCATGTTCAAACTTGGAAAACGTATCCATACCAAAGTCCTTTCTATCTTTGTCGATTCTACTATGAAATCAGGAGTCCATGTTCTAACTGACAAATAGTGATCAAAAAGCATCCATGACCCCACCCCCACAAATCACATTCCACCTATCCTCAGGTAAGTCAAACTTGATCATGAAATAGCCATGACCCACATCCCGTATATCAAAACCTCCCACTAACTTCCATAAAGCCTTAAGGCGATCACACGTCATCTGAAAACCCAAATGCTTACCTAAAAGTTTCACAATCAAAGCATCTTCCCAAGGCTCACATAGCTTAGCAAACACCCTATCTTCCAAACACGCTTTTGGCTTAAGCCTGTCCCCATTCTCTAATCCTATATGAAAAAGCTTCGCAACAATCAAGTGCGTCTTTTGCCTAGGCTTGGGAGGTGGTTAGTTCAAAACCTTATCTTTAAATGAGACCTCCATAGATGTAGAGGCCCCAACCGGACCACCCCCATCTGGTGGCTTGGTGGGCGATGGAACCGGTGGAGGCTGTTGTGCACAGAAAACCAATCCTTCCATTTCTGATAATTATTTCATGACTTTATATACGCTCATTTACAAAAATAAATTTATTTGATGTTTATGAAAAAGAAAAAAATGTATTGAAACATAAGAATAATTTTTTTTATTAATAATTAAAGAAAAAGAAAAGTATGATGCACACTAGTGGATTGACTCATCCCAACTTGCAGTGAGTTAAACTAATAATTTATTAGATCGCAACATTTTTTACCTAGCCTGACCCAAGATGTTGTTGGCCCGATGCAGTTCAGTCCATTTTGACATCCTTAACTACCCCCACAGGACCTCCTCCTTTGTTCTCTTCTCCATGGTCTTCAAAAGCAGAAGTGCTTCCCCTTTCAAAGTGGGGTGCGTTTAATATGGACCAGGTACTCAAAGGTCCTATAATGGACTTTGTAATATGAGATGTTGGATGTGTATAAAATAAAATGGATGGTTGTGATTGTTAACTAGTTACCTGTTATTTGGGTAACATTAAAAGTTTAAAATTGATATTAGTCCTTGTAAATAATGAAACTGCTTAAGATAATAAATTACAAAAAACACCCTTAACCACTTGTTTCTTTATCCTGCAGTGGCGATGGGCGGTGGAAGCATAGATCTCGCCGTCTATACTTCATAGGAAAACAAAACAAAGATATATATAACTAATCAAATAAACTCGCATGTATATGTGATGGTGTCAACTTCATTACTTAACAAAACAATCAAAAACTAATCTCTGGTGATTCATGAATTCTCTAACCATAAACTCGCATAGAATTAGCGGCCATTCATCTCAACAACACAACTTGAAGAATCATCCCAACCACCCAATATTGCATTCAACTCCTTCAACTCTGCTTTGGAAATCTAAAATCGAACAACGAAAAAGTGATAACTAATCAAATTAAAAAAAAAATACAAAATCGCCTAATTAGAAATAGATCAAGCTTTAGATCGCAACATTCGAGATCCAAGGCGGCATTCGAGTTCCATTGCCCACTGCTGTCGCGGTTGAGCTCCAGAGATGCATAGCTTCAACGGTGTGACGGCAGGAGACGGAGACAGAAACTGGAACGTTGGTTGGAGGTGGCGGGGAGGAAGAGGATGGTTGAGGGGTGCGGTAGTGGCGCTTTCCACAAAGATCCCGTCGTCCGTCCTCCTCCACCCCTCACACAACTTCGCCGGCTGGCTGCTTGACGACAACCCTACTGATAGTGAACCATTGTTGCAAAGATTGAAGGGTTTTAGAGAGAAAATGAAGAGAGACGGAGAGAGGTAGCGACATGTTGTAAATTATAATTGTTGGTTGCAATTTCAATGTCGATGATCTCGCCGGAATGTTGATAGAACGGTGAAGGACTGGTTGCAACAGTAGAGAAGAGAGTAGATCATTGCCTGGAAAACAACAATGGGGGGGAGGGGACTTGGATGTTGCTGTTGATTTTGCAGAGGAATTAAATCTCGTTATTGAGGCGACGACAATGGCTGTCCCGTCGGTGCTTCAACCTCTCCGATCTTGCTGTGGAGGCGGCATCAATGGTTATCCTGCTAGTGCAGCTTCTCAGATTTCACTATCAGGGCAACGACAGAAGACCAATGAAGGCGTGGTGGATGCCAACGATGGAGAAAGTGAGACCCCCTCACCACCACCGTGAACAGTGGTTGCTGCATGTTGAAGAAAGCAGAACAACGGTGTTGGTGACTAGAGAAGAAGGAGGAGGAGGAGAAGGACTCATGTACAAATACAATTATTTTGAGGGTATAAAAATAATACAAATATTTGCCAAATATCACTGATAAAGTCAAAGGTCCTATAATGGACCTTTGATTGGGAAGTCCATATTAAACTGACCCTTCAAAGTGCTGGCTATGCTTGAATTTTATTTTTTGTGATTAAGAGTGTGTGAGAGATTAAGAGTGGTTGGAGTGCATACGTGAGAAACTAGGGGACAGTAGCAGCAGGCCATCCTTCCTAGACATACTACCTTTTTTATATTCTTTTTTTTTTTTTTTTTTTTTTTACTTTTTCTTTTTTTTAAAAAAAAATCTTGTAATTATACTAATGTATTAGTGGTTTACAAGTTTGGGCCTAGTGAGCAGAGGAAAATTGGGCTAAATAAAATTCTATCGATGTCTTTTTTTTGTTTGCATTTTTCTCTTTTCAATTTTATTTTTATTTTTATAAAAAAATTAATAATCTAAACAAAATTGGATGTTCACATCTATGTTTATAATTTATATTTAAAATATTGTTATATTCAACTATTGTTTTGAATGTTGAATTTAAAAAATATATTTTTAATAAAAATTCTCCAATATAGATAAATGAAATGTTAAAAATTAATCTCAATTTGTTATATATTATCACTTTTATTTAATTTTTTATCAACACTTCTACTCATGCATTTAATGATATTATTAATAATTTTTCATAATAATAATAATAAAATAATGTTAATATACTATCACTAATTCTATGCATTTAATGTACATCAAAAAGAAAAATATATGCATTTAATGATATTAGTAATTACTTCCAATGATGATAATCTTACTAATATAAATAAATCCGCCTTTATAGCTAAATGCAGGAACCTAAGATCAAATTTCATTGTCACCTTTCTCCCTCCCTAGTCTCCCTCCCTGGTGTGTATGAATCAACTATTTATGATAAAAAAATTACTAATATAAATAAATGCATATATATGATGGAAAAAAATCATTTTTCTTATATTACTTATTGCGAACTAAACAAGTTCATCAATTGAAGGTGCCAGCTAGCTCAGTAAGTAAAGTCATTTGCAGGTAAATGCAAGGACTTGAAATTAAATCCTACCTTCATCTTTTAAATAATTTAGAAATTAGAAATTCAAAAGAAAATTTGTTGCATGCAAATTAAATGACCATTTGAATAAGAAAAGGAATTTTTTAAAAAAATGAGAAAGTAGTTGGGGGAGTCATTTAAGGTAAGTCCATTTCTAATAATTAATGCCTTTAATTTTATTATACTTAAACACAAATTTTCAAATTCAGGATATGATACTACCCTAAATGACACTTGTTAAGGAATCAAGAAAATAGAAAGTATTAAATGAAAAGTAAAGCATTTAATATATTTAGAAATTAAAAGTTTTACCTTTTATTTAATATTTTTTATTTAATACTTGTAAGCAAGATCCAATAAAAAAAATTCATCAATTTTAAAATATTTGTCTTTTAAGGTTTTTGCACACTAATTACGAAATCTATTAAATACCCTAAATTTTATAAATATAAAACTACATTTGATTAAATTACTCTCTCACTCCAATAATGTTCTCTCTTTGATTCTAGTTAGTAAAGATACCAAGAAATAAGGATAAAGTTATAAAAAGATCTCAATACTTTCTTGGTTCTCTAAAATAACAAATAAAAAATAACAAAATACATTCTCTGGAATGATTGATATTTTGAATATGATGGAGTAGTGGTTTTATACCAATTTGAGGGCATCATTCTTATTTAATCCCTTCATAATCAGTCTTTTTTGTGTTCATGATCTCACAATCAGTCTGTGTGAATTCCCTTTTCTCCCCCTCACCTAACACAATGGCCCCCATTTTTGTTGAGGAGCTCCACCTATTTCACAGAATCGATCGTGAGGTCTTCTCTTGCTTGGTCATCAGACTGGCTCGTGACCCAGCACAATCCCTTCTAGTCATGGCCTTATGGCTTTGGTTAGAAAACATTGGGTACCCTAATGTTATTTCAAAATTGGTTGGTCTCCCTGATTCTCTGATTAAAGCTCTTGCCAACGAAGCTGTGACTTGCTTGAGGTGTTTGGAGTTGGAAAATACTTATATCCCAAAAGGTGGTAGACTGCCTCTAACCACAACCTTAATGCATAAGGACATCTCTCTTCAGCTCTTCCGTCAAAAAAGGTTCACTGCCATAGTTGGTATTAAAAGTGTTCTAAACAAAATTTGTGCTCGAATTTTCACTGATATTTTACAGAATCTTTTGGGTAGCACTAGCACTGGCACTAGCACTAGCACATCACAACCTAGCCTTTATAGACCCTTGATTGTCCCTGGTTTTCCTCACCCATTATTTGGTACCTTCACCACACCGCCAATAAATTTTGAGGAACTAGATTTGTCCAACCTAAGGATATGGGATGACAAGCGACCATCTGATGATGTTACAGATGATGACAAAACTATGTTTCTAACATTTTCTAGGGGCTTCCCTGTAACAAAGGAGGAGGTGAGGCATATGTTTACAAGCACCTATGGGGATTGTATCAAGGTTATTAACATGGGGAATCGGAACATGAGTGAGCAAGTCTTGTTTGGCACAATGGTTCTAAATAATGTGGAAACAGTTGATCGAATTCTGAATGGGAAACATATGGCAAAGTTTCGAGTCAATGGGAAACACATATGGGCTCGCAAGTATGAATGTCGAGAGTAAATTTGATCACCTAAATAGAAGAAAAAAGAAACCAGTAGCCAAAGTTACCCACAGTTAGACATAAAAAACACATATCATCCTTCTTTGTTTTCTTACTCTGTTTGGTAAAATACGTTTGTGTATTTTTAAGTGAAATTGTACCTAATTGGTAATATGAAGGTGTGGCTCGATACACTGCTTTGTATTAAATTCAGACTTTGTTATTTGCACACTAAGATTGTTACAAATCTTTTACACTTTTCTTGAGAAAATAAAGTTGGAGAGGGTGAAATGGAATGTGAATTTTTTATTTTTTTATTATCTAAAAATGAGGTAATGTAAGAATGATGTAAATGAAAATGGTATACCAATAAAATCATCGTCAAATTAATCCCATTTATGCTATTATAACCTTTTTGGTTGTACCTTGTTCTAATGGATGGAACCATACAAGTAAACCTAAAATAGAGAGCATTAAAATGTTGCTTAAAACTCTTGCCTTTGTGAATGCTACTTCGATCATTTTTAATCAATTTTATGGTTGTCTTTGGAAAGTCTCATTAATGTAGATTATTCGTAATTGGTATTTGGTATTTGGTACATTATTGAAATATATAAATATTTCAAAAATTGGTTTTTTGATACATTATCTGTTTTGATTAAGATACATAGGGTAGGCGTACTTGGGTATCTACCGAGATGCTTCTACTTACTAAAAGCACTTCAACGCTTAAGTTAGAAGTAACACCAGTTTGCAAGTGCATAATGGAAGGTGTTCATACTTGAGGGGGTTTCTCTATATTTATATATGCGGGGTCTAAGTCCTTCTAGGAGATAATCCCTATTATTTAGGGGTTTGGTAGGATTTGAGCAGATTTGGTTTTATCTCTACCAAATTCTAAAATATTTAGCAGTTATTTGGTAGCAGAGATGATTGTCGCCTGGATTTGAGCTCGTTGGCTATGGTGGGTCTGGACTTGAAGTCCTAGTATGGAGCATTGCCCCTTACTCGGTGCTTGTCTAAGGCAACCAAATGCTGAGCTCCATTGTCATTAGGATAATTGGCATTATTTCCATTGTAGGTCCATCTGTAGTGGGCATTGAGAATGCGTGGTGAGGGCAATTCCCCCAGTTTGAGCTCACAGGGAATGTTTTTCGTAATGGGAAGCATTTTGCAGCGATCCTCGAAGGCGTGTGGTGTGATGTGGATTGTGATTAAATATAATATCAAAAATAGTTGCCAAGTTCCACCAAAAATATAAAAACCTTGCAACCAGTTGTAATAAGTAAGGGTCGATCCACAGAGAACCAATTCAATTAACACTATCAATCCAATTCCTAAATTAAACTCTGATGAAAAATAAACAGTAAAAGTAAAAGGGGGGTTTTGTTGATTAAAACTAAAAAGAGAAATTAAACTTAAATCAAAACAGTAAACACAGATTGAATTATCAAGTTAAAGATATTGGTTAAGAGATGGAATCCACCACTAGATTTATATGATTATGCCAACTTACTTACCCTTTATACCAACATGATCAATTATGTTCTTATGCAATTGTGAGATAAATCCCATGTCTTCCTTAAGTTTCGCTTAATTCAGCAACCGCTCAAATCAAACCCTAACCATTAGTTATTTGTAAAGTAACCGCTCTTACACCTACCTAATGATTGCATTAAGAATTAGAAAATCAATCACACTAAGGTCTAATCACACACCGGGATTAAATTACTTAGATCATATGTTTCACTAGTCATACCACTGCAACCGCGCATAGTAATCCTAGTTTTACCACTTTCGAAGTTTGGCAAGGATATAAAAACCTTTATATTGATTTAAGAATAGAAACATATGAATAAAAACATAATTGTATTGATATAAAGAGATATACAAGATTCACATAATCAAAACTAGAGTTTCATCCTCCCTTAACCAATCAAGAAGTTTAGTCACGCATGGCGAATTCAAAAACAGAAGAAAAATTAAAAGAAAACATTGTTCGAACAAAAAAAAGAAAAGAAAAACTAAAGATCAAACTAGTTTCCAAGGCTTGAGAGTGATTGATCTTTGATCGCTCGAATCCGAGTCTCCAATCCTCAATCGAATCCTTCCCCTTCTTGGTCTTTGTGTTTCTCTCAGTTTCCTTCACGGCTCTCTCTGTCCAAAATACCCTAAAGGGCTCTAAGCAACCCTATTTATAGGTTTGGGAACCTAATTTAACATTAAAGCACGAAATGAACTTTTCGGTGCGACGACACGGGCGTGTCATATGATACGACACACGCCCAACCCGTGTCTGATTCTCGGAGACAAATTTCCATCTATTCCAAGGTCAGAAAGGAACACGGCCCACCCCGTGTCACTTGACACGGGCCGTGTTATCGGTCAAGACTTGAAATTACCCTTCCTCGTGAAGTCAGAGGCGTACACGGCCTACCCCGTGTCATTTCACACGGGTCGTGTTGATCAAAACCTTCCAGTCTTCAAAGTCGAATGACACACGCCTACCCCGTGTCATTTCACACGGGCCGTGTTAATTACTTTCTTCAAATCCAGCCTTGATTCTTCATGAATGCTCTTCTTTCTTTGCTTCTAGAGGTTGATACTGATTCGCTTAAGTCTCTTAACTCTCTTCTCATCAGCTCAATACCAATGGACTCCATCACTCATAGATCTCCTGAAAATCACAATACGTTTATGAGTGCCTATAACCACATTTAAGCAAAGTTTCACAATAAACATCCAAAGACAACTCTAAATCAGAAACTTAGCTAAACGTCAATAATTAAACACATTTGGAATCCAATTAGATCAAACAAAGAACATTCAAGAGCTGAAATTATTAACAGATTAAATACCCCCACACTTAACCTTTTGCACTCCTGGGCAAAAACATAAAACTAAGCACATGCCTCTCAAAAACTAACAAAAGTACTGAACAGTGAGCAAATTACACACATCAGTTCTTTCAAGGAATCTAAGCATTCAAGAATTTCCTCTCTCAACAATCCAAATCAGCAAGCAAGGTCAATCCAATATCAGGGTTAAGTCAACATGATAAATCCTCACAGATGTACTCTATTTCACTCAAGTATTTTGGGCTTGTATTTACTCTCAACCAACTCATGAAAACATGTCTTACCATAGGCTTGACAAGCCTCTACTTCTCCACCACCTAAATCACATGCACACAAAGATCAAAAGGTCTTTAATTAGGTTGTAATGAGGTCAAGGTCAAGGTAAGATATATCAAGGATAAACAAAGTTAGACCATCGGAAATAGAAGAGCTAAGGGGAATAAAAACCAAATACTTTTGCACAATTACCCCAACACTTTTCAATCCATCTTCATCTTTTACTTGACTTTCTCCATTTATCAACCAACTTATCAATCTCTTTTTCTTTTCTTTTTCTTTTTTTTTTTTCATATTTCTTCCTTTTCTCCTTTGAGAGCCCCTTTTGTTTTTTTTTCTTTTTGAATAACCAAGGCAAAACAGTGTAATCACCCCCACACTTATTCAAACACAATTCCCAACATAATTATTAAGCTCTTCTACTCCCTAAGGTAGGGTAGCAATGGTTTTTCACTATTAGGCTTGTATTGAGCTATAATAAAAAGAAAGGATATAATTCAGGCTCAAAGGGGTGAAACAATGGATCAAAATACAAGGTTAGCTATTTGGCCAGTGGCTGAAAGAAAGAAATGCATTTATCATCTCAAAAATGTGCAGTGATCATTTGCAATTTAAAAGAGAATCAAATCAAATTCTGAAAAGCATATAATCACAACTGGAATCACACAACAAAGAACAGAAATGACTTAAGATTAGTCATTCACATCAAGGCCCAAAAACTCACTAGGTCCAATTTTATCATATTCTCAAAACCCTTTCAATTTTCAAAACCTCTCAGTGCAAGTTTAGAATCAAGAAAATCAATTCCTTAAGGCTTAAAAAAAACTTGTCAATAAAAATCAATCGCTTGCTCATTGCTCAATATACTCGCAAAACCAATTAGAAAGACATGCACCAGATATGCCATTAAGATCAGAATGTGCAATTAAGGTCAAAACCAAACTTCAAACTTCCCCCCACACTTAAAATAGACAGTGTCCTCAATGTCGAAGCATACACAACAGATAAAAGGAATCCACAGTAATAAACAAAGTATATGCAAAGAACTGAGTCTGGCAACAAGAAATTCAAGCAAATACAAAAGATAAATCAATAGTAACCAAAACAATGTTCATTAAGCCAGCAAAATGAAGGTCACAGCCTCAAAAGAAAATGAAAATACATCAAGATGGGGGGGAGATATGAAAAACGCTGCAGCAGAAGGTCAAGCTTGCCATCAATGACATCCATTCTCTTCTTCGCGTGCCTCCTCCGAGCACCGAAAGCGATCCTCTAAGCGGCCGGAAGCGAGCAAAGCATGGTCCAGCTCCGGCAATCAATACGGGCCAAGATAGCATCATAAGAAGTTGCGCACGGTGAGTGGAAGGGCTCGCATCATTAGCAAACTCGGGGAGGGAGACAACGATATCCTCACGTGTGGCTCGGGGTCGGATCGCCCTGGCAAGGCGGCTCTCCATCGGCGCCAAGCAAGACGAGAGCACCATTGAGACGAGTGCAGAGCTTCATAGACACCAAAATGGCCCCATCAATAGCATTGGGACCCTGAATTGGTGCCTCCTCCACCAAATCCAAATACTCAAAGTGATCAGTAATGGCAGTCACATACCCTCCTAGCACAATACGGCCAGCTAAAGTGGTCCCGACATGATGAAACTGATTACAGAGCCAATACTCCCCATTAACAGGCACTCCCTCAATCATGCAGTGCAAGAAAAACAACTCAGAACGGCTAATTGTCCCTTGACTTTCCCCCCTACCACACAAAGTATTAGCTAACCATTTCTGAATATAGCGATGGGCAGGAGACCTAAGCTGAGAAGCTTTAGACATCTTAGGATCATAGTTATCAGACTCAGGCACAGTGAGGGCAGATCACACATGATCAGCATTAAAATCACGGGGTAACATATTTTCCCCCTCAGGAAAACCAAAAATAGCTCTAAACATATGAATATTAACGGAATGAGAATTACCGAGCAACCTAAAGGTGATTTCACCAGGCCATCTAGTTTGATCAGACAGAGGGTAAAGCTTACGATTAAAACTAGAAACAAACTCCCTAGTCAATGCAGCAAAAGTAGGCTTCTGTAACAATGCAAAATCAACCCAACCAATTCTACCCAACAGAGCAAACACCTCATCATATAACCCTATAGCCCTAAGGGTATCTACATCTAAAAAGCGAGTGGGAACCACTACCTTTCTATCAATAGGGTTGACTGGCACCTGAGGGGGTGAGGGCTCACGCGGGGGTGATGGAGACCGAGCACACCTAGAGCCAGAACGATGGGGATGGAGCGAACAGGACGCAGCAGTTGTCTTGACACGCTTTTTAGGACCCATCAATGGAGGAACAAAAGAAATGAAGAATAAAGAGAGATTTTGATGGTGAGGTGAGGGTGAAATGAGAAAATTGATGGAGAGAATGGAGAGGAGCTGCGCGTGGGGGATGGAAGGAGGAACAGGGAGAAAATGGTGGAAGGGGAGGAACAATGAGAAATGCGTATGGGGAGAGGTAAGATTGGGGAAAATAGTGAAGAAGAGAGGAAAATGATGATGAATTTGGTGTGATGTGGGATGGCTGCGCAGAGAAGAAGAAGAAGAAAGGGGAATTGGGACAGAAAATTAGGGCAGAAAGCCCTAAATGAGGGTTTAATTGGGCGCTGCCACGAGTACACGGGCCGTGTCACCCCGTGTACTCCTCTGTCTTAGGGAGTAGGTGCGCACAATAACACGGGCCATGTCATGTGACACGGCCCACCCCGTGTTCCTCTCTGGAAAACAGGGGTTCTGATGATCATGAAAACACGGGCCATGTCATGTGACACGGCCCACCCTGTGTACTTCTCTGGAAGCATAAACGTCCTATCCTCGAAAACATGGGCCGTGTCACATGACACGGCCCACCCCGTGTAGTTTGCTGCAGAAATGGGGTTGCTGTCATGAGGACACGAGCCATGTCACATGACACGGCCCACCCCGTGTACTTTGCTGACTCACAAGAATCATGCTAAACGTTTCCTAAGGACTGCATACACTCAACAAACCATGAACTCAAGTAATCAAGCTAAAACTGAGCAAGTCCAAACACAAATATCAGCAAGGAGACAGAGATCAAGCAAGAAATATTTAAAAATGGGCTAAACTAAGAAACTAAACAACGTAAAAGAGAAAGGAAAAAGAAAGCAAATCTGTTTGGGTTGCCTCCCAATAAGCGCTTGGTTTATTGTCCTCAGCCAGACATTATGATGCTCCTCAGGATTCTTCATAATATGGATGGAGAAGAGGCATGTCCTCAACTTCTGCATTCTCTGGAAGTTCATGGTAAGGCTTGAGACGGTGCCCATTAACCTTGAACGCCTTTCCAGAAGCCTCGTTCATGATTTCCACTGCACCAGAAGGAAAAATAGTAGTTACTACAAATGGGCCAATTCATTTAGAGCGCAACTTACCTGGAAATAATTTGAGTCTGGATTGGTATAGTAACACTTTTTGGCCTTGGTGGAAACTTTTCCTAGAGATCATGTGATCATGAAATGCTTTGGTTTTTTCCTTGTAAATGAGGGCACTCTCAAAGGCCTCATTCCTCAATTCTTCCAACTCCTGAATTTGGAGTTTTCTCTGTACCCGGACCTTCCAAGTTCAAGTTAACTTGTTTGATAGCCCATAAGATCGATGCTCCACTCCACTGGCAAGTGACAGGGCTTCCCATAAACCAATCGGAAAGGGGACATGCCAATAGGAGTCTTGTATGCCGTCCGATAAGCCCACAAGGCATCAGCAAGTCTAGTACTCCAATCCTTGCGCGTGTGATTCACAGTTTTTTTAAGGATAGACTTGATCTCCCGATTGGATACCTCAGTCTGGCCATTCATCTGCGAATGGTAAAGGGTAGAGGTCCGGTGCACCACACCATATTTCTTCAACAGGGATTCAAAGATTTTGTTGTAAAAATGTGTCCCTTGGTCACTAATGATGGCTCTGGGAGTGCCAAACCTGGAAAAGATAAAGGACTTCACAAAATCCACAACAGTCTTAGAATCATCAGATTTAGTGGCTTTAGCTTCCACCCATTTTGAAACATAATCCACAGCTAAAATAATATAAGAGAAACCAAAAGAAAGAGGAAATGGTCCCATGAAGTCAATGCCCCAAACATCAAAGATTTCCACAAAGATTATTGGAGTTTGAGGTATTTGATTTCGTGGGCCAATATTACCTGTTCTTCGACAAATGGCCACATGACTTACGAAATTATAAGCATCCTTAAAGATGGTAGGCCAAGAAAATCCACATGTCAAGCACTTTGGTGGCATGTCCTCTTCATGCCGAAATGTCCTCCACAGGCATAGGTATGGCAGAAAGAGAGAACGGAATGAGTTTCTGAATCCGGGATACATCTCCGAATCACTTGATCTGCGCAATGCTTCCAAAGGTAATGATCATCCCAAATATAGTACTTACAACCACTCCTCAGCTTATCTCGCTGTGCCTTGTTTAGGCCTACCGGAAAATCCTTGGTGGCCAAATAATTGGCAATATCAGCATACCATGGAATAGTGGTTGCGATAGTCATTAAATGCTCATCTGAAAAGCTCTCTGGAATAGGTATATCCTCCTCTTCAGTCACCAATCTGCTCAAATGGTCTGCCACCAAGTTTTCGCTCCCTTTTTTATCTTTAATCTCCAAGTCAAACTCTTGGAGCAACAGAATCCATCAGAGCAATCTTGGCTTCGCCTCCTTCTTTGCCAGTAGGTACTTCAAAGCTGCATGATCAGAAAAAATAATTACTTTAGAACCAATTAAATATGATCTAAATTTCTCCAAAGCAAAAATAACAGCAAGGAGTTCTTTCTCAGTTGTGAAATAATTCAGTTGAGCATCATTTAGGGTCCTTGATGCATAGTAAATAGCATAAGGAACCCTATCAACTCGTTGCCCTAAGACAGACATTTTTTTAGCTACCGCAAAGTCACTCGCATCACACATTAATTCGAATGGAAGCTCCCAATTTGGTGGCCTAATGATAGGTGCCTCAAAATCATCAACTCCTTAAGTGTAAGGAAAGCCTACATACACTTCTCATTGAATTGAAACGGCACATCTTTTTGGAGAAGTGTGCAGAGGGGGGCTGATATCTTGGAGAAATCTTTGATGAAGCGCCGATAGAAACCTGCATGACCAAGGAAAGAGCGAATATCCCGCACACTAGTGGGCGGGGGTTGTCGCGACCGGAGAATCGCGGCGGGGAACAGCAACTCAATCGGATTTTAGAAATATGAAATTGAGAAAATGGAGTCGCCACCAATTTTATTTGAATTTGGAAAAATTGGAAAACCTTTCTTTGAAAATGGTCTTTGAAACCAGATTGGATTCGAGTCGGTTATGCTTAGGGAAGGGTGGAAACTTAATCCCACAAAGACTTCTAACGCACTGGCCCTAAGACGGTACCTTAAGTCAATTGTGCAAATTCTTAACAATCTTTGAAAATATTTATTTTACCCTTTTTTACAAACATTGTAATTAAAAAGCGAAACCACAAAATTGTGAAAATTTAAATTTGGCTTGACAGAAATGAAATTCTGCTCCTACGTATCCCCTGGTGCAATGAGGAACTCAAAGTTACGTAGTTCTTTATAAAATAAGTGTGGGTTAATTGATTTTAAAATTTTTTTAAAAAAGAAAGTGAATCCATTCTTGCACAGGATTCAAGTTAGCACTAGGCTACTCAATAAACCCTTATGATCCAAAAGATAATGAAGATAGCATTCGCCATTCAATCATCATCATTGGTCATTGCATGGATTAAAAGATTTTTATTATTATTATTTTTTATTTTTATTTATTTATTTATTTATTTATTTTTGCACAGGGTTCAAGTTAGCACTAGGCTACTCAATAAACCCTTATGACCCAAATGACAATGAAGATAGCATTCGCTATTCAATCATCGTCATTAATCATCGCATTAATTAAATTTTTAAAAAAAAAATAAGGACAAACAAGTAAACACAAACAACATATTGTCAAAATAAAAAAAAACATAACAATTCAAAACAAGTTTCATTTTGTTTTTTTTTTAGTTTTTTTTATTTTTATTTTTTTATTTTTATTTTATACTTTTTTCATTTTTTTTATGTTCAAAATACTCTAAAACTTATTTAAACAAAACAAACACTTGACCAAATAAAAGACCTAAACATGGAGAAATAAAAACTTAACACATGTTCTGAAAACAGATCCTAGCTCAAAGTAACAACTTAAATTAAATTACAAAAAAAACAAAACACAACAAAAAAAAGCAAATAATAATAATAATAATAAAACTTATTAAAACAAACTTCCAGACTCCTCCTCCTCGGAACGAAAAAAAAAAAAACAATAAAAGACCTTCACGTGGTGGTGGCTTGTGGTTTCGTGGAGATGAAGATGGAGGGGCTACGTGGATGAAGGGAGGTGATGAGCATGGGGAGGTGAGTACGGTTTGGACGTTGGGGAAGGGTTGCTGATGGTGAAATGGTGGGCATGCCGAGTTGACTCAGTCATGGTGATAAGTGCATGGTGTGGCTAGGAGGTCACGGTTGGACGTTGGGGAAGGGTTCTTGCTTCACGTGGTGGTGCAAGGAGGTGGTGAGGTGAAGTTGAAGATCAAGTTAGGGAAGGAAGGTGAGGGTTGGTGAGAGGGGATGAAGTTGGTTGTCACGGTTTGAAGTTTGGAAGAGGTTGCTGAGTTGGTTGTCACGGTTTGGAGTTTGGAAGAGGTTGCTGAGTTGGTTGTCACAGTTTGGAGTTTGGAAGAGGTTGCAAAGTTGGTTGTCACGGTTTGGAGTGGTGAGGGGAGGTGAGCTTCATGTGAATGGTGGTTGAGGTGGGTATGCTGAGTTGACTCAGTATGGTGATCACGTAAATGGTAGTGATGAGGAGGGTGAAGAGATGAATATGGAGGTGGAGAGGGTGGCTTTCACGTATGCATGGGGGGTTGATGATGGGTCATTGGGTTTGGTTGTCGGGGAGGTATTGGTTTGGAAGGAATGGGTTATGAAGTGGAAGTGAAGGAGATGAAGATGGTGGCTTAAGGTTTGTGGTGGCCTCGGTTTTGGAAAGGAAATGGTGGTGAGGCTTGGACGTGGTGGTCGCTACGGTGGAGGCTTGAGGATGATGGTTAGGTACGTGGAATGGAGGTGCTGCTATGGTGGAGTTCACGTGTGCATGGAGAGGAGATGGAGTTGATGTGGTTCAAGGAAGGATGATGATGGGAGGTGGTTGGTTTTGATGGAGGTTAAAGGTGGTTGTGTGGTGGTGGTTACGTGGAGATGGAGTTGGTTATGGAGGTTAATGGTTTGGAGGTGATTTGTGGTGAGTTGGTGAGGGTGTTGATGGGTGCATGGTGTTGGTGGAGTTCACGGTTGGAGGCTTGGAGGTGGTGGCTGCACTACGGTGGAGGCTTGAGGATGATGGTTGGAGGCTTGGAGGTGGTGGGCTGCTACGGTGGAGGCTTGATGATGATGGAGAGTGAAGGGAATGGGTCACCGTTGGTAGTGAAGTGGTCTGATGGTTTTTTTTTTTTTTTTAGGAGATCAAGGGATGGTTGAAGGGTAGTTGAATGGGATGGTGATGGAGGTTATCAGAATCATCTCCTAGTGAGCTTGAGAGTGAGGGAAATGAAGGCTCCACCCTTTTTTTTTCACGTTCTCGGAGCCCTTGCTTTTTATTAGCTTCGCCTCCCTTTTTCCCTCTCCCTTTCTTTTTATGTATTTTTGTCCAAGCGTGATGCAATGTGTGTGTGGGGTCGGTGCTACGTGAAGGAGTGTGGGAGCGGTGCTGGAAGTTGTTTACATGGTAGCAGAGGGTGATGGGTTTGAAGGTGGAAGGTGAAGATGAGATGAAAGATTGGGTTCTGCACACAAGATGACCTCCTCGAAGAAAATGAGAAGGAAAAGAATATAATGGAGGGATTGGGAGCCGATTGAAGAAATTACGGGAAAAGAGGTTGCGTGAGTGGGTTGCGGCATTATGTGTGAGAGACAAAAAAAAAAAAAGAAAAGAATTTAGAGTTGTGAAATGGAAATAGTGGGGTGCGAATGGTGGGAAATGAGTAACAAAGCGAGAAAAAAAGAAAAGAAAGAAAAATGGAGTTAGTGGGTGCTAAAAGGGCTGAGGAACGTGAGTGAGTATTTTTTTTTTTTTGTTTTTTTTGTTGTTTTTTTTTTTATATTCTTATATTTTTTTTATTTTTTATTGTTTATATTTTTTTTTTTTATATTTTTTTTTTTTTTTAAGCCCTGGTCAAAATTAGGTGTTCACAGTTGCCCTCTTTACTTGTTTCTTATTAGATAATAAGAAAATTGTGGTCTTCTTATTATCGTCGTAAGGAGCAGTAAAGACATGAACTCCAATTTTGTCCGGCAATGCATGAAAGGATAAATGCAAAATAAAACAGAACAACGATGGAAGTTAAAATGCAATGAACCTGCGTGCGCTCAAAAGTAAATGATGAAATGCATGGAATGCATGGAATGCGTGGGCCGATGCGCTCACTAAAAAGCTCGACGTGGAGCGAGTAAAATGCATGGAGCCGATGAGCTCAATGAAATTAAAAATGCATGGAGCCGATGCGCTCAACAAAGAGTAAGATACATGGGCCGATGCGCTCAACGTAAATTAAAATGCAGGAGCCGATGCGCTCAAAGATTAAAATGCATGGAATGCGTGGAGCCGATGCGCCAGAATTTAAAGACGAGGAGCCGATGCGCTCAAAAGGTAAAAGACAAATTAAAAGACAGAGCCGATGCGCTCGAAATTAAAAGACGAAATTAAAAGACAATGAGCCGATGCGCTCAAAAAGTAAATGACAGAATTAAAAGACAAGAGCCGATCGCTCAAAAAGTAAATACAGAGCCGATCGCAAAAGTAAAAGACAAATTAAAAGACAGAGCCGATCGCTCAAAAAGTAAATGACAGAGCCGATCGCTCAACAGAAGGTAAAAGAGACAAAGGGCAACTGAGTCCCGTAAACTTAAAGGACAATGGGCAACTGAGTCCCGAAATTTAAATGACAATGGGCAACTGCGGCCCTGAAATTTAAAATGACAATGGGCAACTGCGGCCCGAAATTTAAAAGACAATGGGCAACTGCGGCCCGAAATTTAAAAGACAATGGGCAACTGCGTCCCAAAATTTTAAAAGACAATGGGCAACTGAGTCCCAGAAAAAAGGATTTTTTTTTTTCTTTCTTCTTTTTTTTTTTTTATTTTTTTTTTTTTGTTTTTAAAAAACAATGGGCAATCAAGTCCCCGAATTTTAAAAGACAATGGGCAACTAAGTCCCGAAATTTAAATGACAATGGGCAACTGAGTCCCGAAATTTAAATGACAATAGGCCACTGAGTCCCGGAATTTTAAAAGACAATGGGCAACTGAGTCCCGAAATTTAAAAGACAATGGGCAACTGAGTCCCAGAAAATAGGATTTTTCTTCTCTTCTTTTTTTTCTTTTTCTTTTTTTTTTTACTTTTTCTAAATTTTATTTAAAAACATTTGAACCAAGGACGACTTCGGAAAGCTTTGACCACTCAAACTTCTTTCCTTCTTCTTCTCCTTTCTTTCTTTTTCTTTGTTTTTCACTTTCAACTCTCCTTTCAAGAAATGGGATGAACCATTGCTTGATGATTCCTTGAGAGAAAATTTTGCCCAGGTGTTTAGCCTTGTTTCTCATTTAGTTGATTCCCCGCAACCGCTTGATAACTCGGTCCTTGTCTGCGTTGCTACTTTCCTTCAACACAGCTTCTCCTTAATCCTTCAAAAATTTTGCCCCGATGTATGGCCAACTAAATGCAAACAAAACGCCCCTGTGTAGGTGATCACACACAATTCAAAATTGCCCCATTTGGGTGCACCCTTCAAGGTGTTTCGTGCCAACTTCCTCTCGAGATTTTGCCCATTCATTTGCCCTAACTTTTGTTTAGACCGACCTTTCAGTTTTTCAGACTAACGGGCTTTTTTTTTTTTTTTTTTTTTTTTGGCTCGGGTACTTCCTCTTCCACCAATTGGGATTTCCAAGATCTCTTCGATCTGAATTGGTCAATAAGCAATTACCATTAGATGGTCAAATCATGGTGTTGTACTCATGGTCACTTTACCTGAAGCATTATGTCACAGACACTCATGAATCCAAAAAGTACAACAGGAAAGAAACGAACAACTTCCAGATTGTTCTTAGAAGTTCGACTACAGAAAGGATATTATTTACAACGGTTAAAGACACAGGAAATAAAATAGCAAGAAAATCAAAAGATTTTTTTTTTTCGCTTGAGTTAAGATTCGACAACTGGACATCATTAATTATCAAACACCCCCCACACTTACTCTTTTGCACGTCCTTGGGCAAAACCAAAACTAGGGAACAAACAAAACAAACTCAAAAGGTAAAAACTCTAAAAGACTCAATGACATTCAAGAATGAAGAGCAATTTATAATTCAAGTAATTAAAACATTCATGAGATAACACATCTTCACATCTCAAATCAACAAGCAAGGATACTTCAATTGAAAAACATGAGTAAAGAATGATAGATCCTCACAGAATTTATTCTCAGTCTCTCAAGTGTTTAAAAGGTAGGTATTTCACTCAATTCGACCCATGAAAATTGCACTACCATATGCTTGCTTATCTTCTACTTCTCCACTACTCAAAACACATGCACACACAAATCATGAGGACTTTATTCAAGGTTGTAGTGAGGTCAAGGTAAAGGTAGAAGTAATATGGATATGTCAAGTTAAATACCAAAGAGAATAGAAGAGCATCATGATACGCTTAGAGTGGAGAAGATGTTTGAGAACATTCGATCTAACTTTCTTAAGATTTTCTTAGTTTGTTCTCACACAGACAATGACCAATATCTAACTAATGTTTTGTTAAAGATCAATTGGTAGATTGAATTCCTTTAGGCTTAAACATTCTCCTTCTATTCCTGTTATTTCCAATCATCCACCCTCATTCTAGGTATGAATATATCACATGGTGCATTCTTTTGATTGTAGTAGCAATAATCACTCTCTCTCTTTTTTTTTTTTTTTTTTATAGAAACATATTTTCTTTTTCTTTTTTTTTTTTTTTTTTATAGAAATATATTTTCTTTTTCTTTTTTTCTTTTTTCTTTTTTTTTATATAACCAATCTGCACATGCACCCCCACACTTGTTCAAGAACTCATCAAATAACAAAGTCAATGCTCTCTTATTCCCTAAGGTTGGGTTAGAACATGGTTTTTCATTTAAGGCACGTAATGAGTTAGAAACAAAGAATGGTCAAATAAGCTCAAAGGGGTTAAGCAAAGGAAAATATGCAAGGTTGGCTATTTGGCTAAGGTTGGCTAAAGCGGCTAAGAAAGAGGGCCTCAATCATGTTCATGCATGCAAGTGAAACGTAGCCTCAAAAAGAATCAAAGCAAGTTCTAGAGTGATCATTATCATGAGTGAAAATCACACAAGAAAGAAGAGAATGGTATAAATGTTGAATCCATCCATTAGGCTCAAGATCTCACAAGATATAGTTCTATCATTCTTAGTCCATCAATTCAACATCCAAACATGATTTTTAAGAAAGAAGACAATTTACTCAATCATGCAAATTTTCCTGAATTTCAATTGCCACTTCCACACAAACTAGTTATCTACCCCAACTAAAATGCGTCTCAAGAGTAAAATCTACTCCTACTACTCGCCATCCTTAACTGGTTTAGAAAATTACCGACAAGCATGTAAACATACATACACACACCTTTTTTTTTTTTTTGTTTTTTTTTTTTTTTTTTTTAGGCACACAACGATCCTTCCCCCCAACCAGATCATAACATTGTCCTCAATGTGAAAGAGAGATATAGAAAAGAGCAAAACAACCTGATAAGAAGTGAATCAATGCCAAACAGAAATGAAGCACACAGTCAGTGCCGCATCTGACCCTGATAAGAAGTGAATTAACGCCAAACAGAAATGAAGCACACAGTCAGTGCCGCATCTGACCCTGAAGAGAAATCAAATAATAAAACTTAAGTACTTCCACATTTTAATACTAATTACTACCCTACCACTCCTTACTCTGCCACCAATTAAGATGCGTCTCAAGATAAAAATTACTTCTTACTCTGCCATCCTTAATTGGTTTAGAAAATTACTGACAAACACAACAAACATATTGACAAACACACTTTTTGAACATTTTGTTTTTTGTTTTTTTTTTTTTGTTTTTGTTTTTGTTTTTTTTTTTGTTTTTGTTTTTTTTTTTTACACAACCATCCTTCTCCCCAACCAGATCATAACATTGTCCTTAATGTTAAAATATAGATGAGTAAAGGATAGAATTACCTGCTGGAGAAAGCGGACACAAAATTAAACAGAAACAAAGTACAATAAAATCAAACCGATTAAAGAGAAAGTGTCAGATCTGTCTTGCTTCTCTTTTTACTTCCTTCGCTGCTTCCTATTGACCAATCTATCTGAGCCAATACCTTATCAGGTACATACTCAAAAGCTTCCAATTTATCAATGAGCTCATCAATAGTGGAGGCAGAGATAAGAAGTTGTCTTCTTAGAAGGAGTGATAAATTTACGTTCCACACTTTGTCAAGAAAAAATAACAAAAGGTCAAAGAAATTATTAACATTCAACAAACCAATGGGTTTATGGTGGATGTTCGATTCGACAAGAGACAATTTGAAAAATTTCTTCCAAAGTACCAAAACCACCTGGTAAGACAAGAAATGCATCGAATTGTCACCATTATTTTCATGCGTCCATGCATGGATGTTACACAATTTCTTCTCCAACTGTCTTGCCGGTGATGTTACTTTCGGCTAAAGGTTTAGGAATAACACCTAAAACCCGATCGCCTCCTATAAGAGCGACAAGTGAAACAAATTTCCCCCCATTAACCCACGACAACCTCCCCCATATACAAGATGAATCTTCCTCGCAGAAAGTGCTCGACCAAGAGTGCTAGGCTGCGTTTACAAACTCTAATCCCTTCCCATAACTCGACCCACAAAAAACACAGACATTTTTTAGGTTATTACGAATAGCAGGCCCCATTCTATACCCTTCTTCTCTTTGAGTGTTTCGAGTTGAAGATGAAGGAGAAGATGGAGTGTTTAAATAAGAAAAAGAATGGAAAGGAAATAATTGCACCTAGAAGGGTAGGTCAGATTGTTGTCGAAAAAGGTTGAATTTAAGAAACATAAAATCTTTTTTTTTTTTTTAACTTTTTTTTCTTTTTTTTTTTTTTTTTTTTTTTTTTTTAACTCTTTTTTTTTTTTTAAGAAAATTATCGGGTAAAGAAGTCTAGAAACCCCGAAGGATCCCATCCAAAAGATCGTCTCATCCAAAACCAAAATTCAACAAAATCATACAAAGCTAGAAAATGATTACATACCTTTATGTACGGGTTTCATGGCAGATCTTTATCTTTGCGTCATGAGTGCAAAGTAATACCAAGACGGCTCAGCCAATCTGGGCATTCTTCTCCCTCCCGCTTGTGGGATATTTTGGATTGAGCTACGACGCCACTAATTAAAGTGCGTAAATCGACAACTACCACCAACGACCACAGCCAGTGAGAGGTCGCTGAAGAGCCCATGGCATTAAATCACAGGATTCAGCTCAGAGGCATTGTCACGCGAGAATGCAAACACGGACGCTTCTTTCTGTCCATCAGCAAGCAGAGCCTTTAGTTAAAACCTGGGAATACTTGCGCGGCTCTCTTCGCGAGCATGGCACACGAACCTTATTTACCGACCGGCGTGCGAAGGTCCACCCGAGTCAATGACGGGTCTGCCACTCCACCGCGGGGCTCCTAATCTAATTAAAGACCAAGTACAACCGAAGTTTCGCCTCTTTTTCATTTTTTTCATTTGTTTTTTTCATTTTTTTTTTTTTTTTTTTTGAAAGATAATATATACATGTTGTTGTGATTGTGGCTCACATCTTTCTCTGGTTT
Organism: Ormosia semicastrata; assembly: GCA_029884595.1. Taxonomy (NCBI): domain Eukaryota; kingdom Viridiplantae; phylum Streptophyta; class Magnoliopsida; order Fabales; family Fabaceae; genus Ormosia; species Ormosia semicastrata. The sequence continues at coordinate 33,394,122 of JAQQTO010000046.1, read as the reverse complement.
CACGTCCAGAAACGGCTTAAACGCCTTCTATGAGTCGAGGATAAGCTTCCCATTCAATTTTCTTATAAATTGGCAAACAGGGTCTTTTTGAGTCAGATTCCCAAGACTGTAACGCTCTTGTTCGTCCTTGAAGAGATTCCACAAACTAAGAAGTTCACGCTGCACAACTCCACAAGAATGCGTCTCAAGAGTCAATAAGATATTATCTAATGACTCTTTACTCAGTCCATTCTTAACGAAGAATATTTTATCTTCTCTATTTACAGAAACCATCCCCAAAGAGTGACATCGCGTGTTGCAATTCCATCGTGCACACTTGTAACAAACTTTCATTCTTTTTGCTCTTCTCCTTTTTGAAAATGAACTTTTACCGAGACCAGGCATGTATGGGACAAATGAATCGAAGATTCACCACTAAACGAACCTTTGCTTCGATTATCCAAATGTATATCTTCTCGGGATGCCCTTATACATTAACAATCTCGATCTCTCACACTAGCTTCATAGACTTTTGTTAGAGCATTTAGAGGGAGAGAAGGAAAATATTTTCTTAGATTTGAGAGAATGACCTCCATTTTGAAGAGAAGAAATCGCTATTATGGTAAACCGAAAAACAAACCGACTCGAGAGTCACGAGTACCGTTATCCGCCATTTAACCGCAACACAGAGAACTCAACAACTTGACGTTCCGAAAATGGTTGAGTCTTGGTCCATTAACTTTAAGTACAATACCATTCCTAGGATTCTCAATGTCTATGGCCCCACAAGATACACGTGTTTGACAACAAAAGAAACGCGCCTCCTAGATCTCAATTTTCTAAGGAGTAGGTGCGGATGAGAATCTTAAAGCAAAACTTTATTGACCAATTTCAAAGAACTTTTGCAAAAGGTGTGTCAGACCTTGAATAAAGAAGGCCAATAAAATCCATACTGCAAGATTTTCGCAGTTGTTGTCGCTGAAAAAAAAAATGACCTCCACGTGCTTCCGATAAAGTTTAATGGTACTACCTACCTCATTGTCGGGTACACAGCTGTCTTTTTTTTTTTTTTTATTCATAATGCGTATGGAGAAGACGGTAACATCATACAAGGAATGTCATGCATAAAATGAAATGAATGAAATGAAAACACTTTCTTTTCAAATGCATGGAATGAAATGCATGATTTATTTTTTTTTATATATATATTTTTTTAGAATGCTAAAGATGCCATGCATGAAAATTTTTTTTTTTTTTATGAAAATGCCTGATTTATCTTTTATTATTATTTTTTTTTTCAAATGCTAAGGATGGCATGAAAATGCATGATTTTTATTTTTTTAAAGAATGCTTGGAGTGTCATGAAAATGCATGATTTTTTTTTTGAATGCTAGGAATGCATGATTTTCTTTATGCAATGTCATGAAAATGCAAGTTTTTTTTGAATGCTAGGGATGTTATGCATGATTTTTTATATGCAATGTTATGAAAATGCAATTTTTTTTTTTTTTTTGAATGCTAAGCATGTTTGTGAAAATGCAAGCAATGAATAATTTCTTTTTTTTTTATTCTTTTCTTTTTGATTTTTTTTTTTTGCAAGAATGAATGATATAAGAGAAAAGAAAAAGAAAATACGCTCCCTTTTGTGCCCTAGCCAAGTGGAACCTAAGATTTGACAATCACTATGTTCAACCTATCAGTGCAAGATTTTCGGGACAGGTCTAAACTTCTAAAAGTCACGGTTCCCAGATTGCCCTTATCTATAAAGACAAGGTCCCAAATCATGAATTAATCACAAGTAGGGATAAACCCTCTCAATGTGATTCATCCATGATAATGGTAACAATCTGAGTGGTGTCTCAACAAATATCAAGTGAGCATAAAGCCCCTCAATAACAAAAGCCGAGACCCCTCCTACTCCTCGGGTTTGCACAGACTCGGGTATAGAGCCCAAAAAGTGTGTGAGGTAAGTGATAGTGATGTGTGTGAGGGAGCATACAAACCTGTACAAAAATTTTAAAAGATAAAACTACCCCAACCTGCAGAAACATATATACAATAACCAGGCAGCAATCATCTATCCTAAGGTTTCAACAATTATGCACAATTAAGTACAAATTATATACAAGTATGTCAGGTCAAAACAAACACAGGGATAACGCTATCAGATATTTACATAGAACAAAATAAATAAAATCCAATTACAAACAAGGATAAAAAGGGTAATCTAAATAAATGAAAATTATTAACAATTTGCACAACTAACAACGACAGGCTTGACTCTCCAAATATCCCCAGTGGAGTCGCCATCTGTCGCGACCGAGAATCGCTAGGGAAACAAAGAAACTCGATCGGATTTTAGAAATATGAAATTGAGAAAATGGAGTCGCCACCAATTTTATTTGAATTTGGAAAAATTGGAAAACCTTTCTTTGAAAATGGTCTTTGAAACCAGATTGGATTCGGGAGTCGGTTATGCTTAGGGAAGGGTGGAAACTTAATCCCACAAAGACTTCTAACGCATTTTAAGTCCTAAGACGGTACCTTAAGTCAATTGTGCAAATTCTTAACAATCTTTGAAAATATTTATTTTACCCCCTTTTTACAAACATTGTAATTAAAAAGCGAAACCACAAAATTGTGAAAATTTAAATTTGGCTTGACAAATGAAATTCTGCTCCTACGTATCCCCTGGTGCAATGGGAACTCAAAGTTACGTAGTTCTTTATAAAATAAGTGTGGGTTAATTGATTTTAAAATTTTTTTAAAAAAGAAAGTGAATCCATTCTTGCACAGGATTCAAGTTAGCACTAGGCTACTCAATAAACCCTTATGATCCAAAAGATAATGAAGATAGCATTCGCCATTCAATCATCATCATTGGTCATTGCATGGATTAAAAGATTTTTATTATTATTATTTTTTATTTTTATTTATTTATTTATTTATTTATTTTTGCACAGGGTTCAAGTTAGCACTAGGCTACTCAATAAACCCTTATGACCCAAATGACAATGAAGATAGCATTCGCTATTCAATCATCGTCATTAATCATCGCATTAATTAAATTTTTAAAAAAAAAATAAGGACAAACAAGTAAACACAAACAACATATTGTCAAAATAAAAAAAAACATAACAATTCAAAACAAGTTTCATTTTGTTTTTTTATAGTTTTTTTTATTTTTTATTTTTTTATTTTTATTTTATACTTTTTTCATTTTTTTATGTTCAAAATACTCTAAAACTTATTTAAACAAAACAAACACTTGACCAAATAAAAGACCTAAACATGGAGAAATAAAAACTTAACACATGCTGAAAACAGTATCCTAGCTCAAAGTAACAGCTTAAATTAAATTACAAAAAAAACAAAACACAACAAAAAAAAATAAATAATAATAATAATAATAAAACTTATTAAAACAAACTTCCAGACTCCTCCTCCTCGAACGGAAAAAAAAAAAAAAGAAAACAGGGGAGACCTTCACGTGGTGGTGGCTTGTGGTTTCGTGGAGATGAAGATGGAGGGGCTACGTGGATGAAGGGAGGTGATGAGCATGGGGAGGTGAGTACGGTTTGGACGTTGGGGAAGGGTTGCTTTGATGGTGAAATGGTGGGCATGCCGAGTTGACTCAGTCATGGTGATAAGTGCATGGTGTGGCTAGGAGGTCACGGTTGGACGTTGGGGAAGGGTTGCTTGGCTTCACGTGGTGGTGCAAGGAGGTGGTGAGGTGAAGTTGAAGATCAAGTTAGGGAAGGAAGGTGAGGGTTGGTGAGAGGGATGAAGTTGGTTGTCACGGTTTGAAGTTTGGAAGAGGTTGCTGAGTTGGTTGTCACGGTTTGGAGTTTGGAAGAGGTTGCTGAGTTGGTTGTCACAGTTTGGAGTTTGGAAGAGGTTGCAAAGTTGGTTGTCACGGTTTGGAGTGGTGAGGGGAGGTGAGCTTCATGTGAATGGTGGTTGAGGTGGGTATGCTGAGTTGACTCAGTATGGTGATCACGTAAATGGTAGTGATGAGGAGGGTGAAGAGATGAATATGGAGGTGGAGAGGGGTGGCTTTCACGTATGCATGGGGGTTGATGATGGGTCATTGGGGTTTGGTTGTCGGGGAGGGTATTGGTTTGGAAGGAATGGGTTATGAAGTGGAAGTGAAGGAGATGAAGATGGTGGCTTAAGGTCCGTGGTGGCCTCGGTTTTGGAAAGGAAATGGTGGTGAGGCTTGGACGTGGTGGGCTGCTACGGTGGAGGCTTGAGGATGATGGTTGGGTACGTGGAATGGAGGTGCTTGCTATGGTGGAGTTCACGTGTGCATGGAGAGGGAGATGGAGTTGATGTGGTTCAAGGAAGGATGATGATGGGAGGTGGTTGGTTTTGATGGAGGTTAAAGGTGGTTGTGTGGTGGTGGTTACGTGGAGATGGAGTTGGTTATGGAGGTTAATGGTTTGGAGGTGATTTGTGGTGAGTTGGTGAGGGTGTTGATGGGTGCATGGTGTTGGTGGAGTTCACGGTTGGAGGCTTGGAGGTGGTGGTCACTGCTACGGTGGAGGCTTGAGGATGATGGTTGGAGGCTTGGAGGTGGTGGTGCTACGGTGGAGGCTTGATGATGATGGAGGTGAAGGGAATGGGTCACCGTTGGTAGTGAAGTGGTCTGATGGTTTTTTTTTTTTTTTTAGGAGATCAAGGGATGGTTGAAGGGTAGTTGAATGGGATGGTGATGGAGGTTATCAGAATCATCTCCTAGTGAGCTTGAGAGTGAGGGAAATGAAGGCTCCACCCTTTTTTTTTTTCACGTTCGGAGCCCTTGCTTTTTATTAGCTTCGCCTCCCTTTTTCCCTCTCCCTTTCTTTTCTGTTTTTGCTGCGCGTGCAGTGAGTGTGAGGGGTCGACTACGTGAAGGAGTGTGGGAGCGGTCTTGGAAGTTGTTTACATGGTAGCGGAGGGTGATGGGTTTGAAGGTGGAAGGTGAAGATGAGATGAAAGATTGGGTTCTGTGACACCCGACCTCCTCGAAGAAAATGAGAAGGAAAAGAATATAATGGAGGGATTGGGAGCTGATTGAAGAAATTACGCGAAAAGAGGTTGCGTGAGTGGGTTGCAGCATTATGTGTGAGACAAAAACAGAAAAGAAAAAGAGAGAGAGAACGTGGAAATAGTGGGGTGCAAAATTGGGGAAATGAGTAACAAAGCGAAAAAAAGAAAAAAAGAAAAATGGAGTTAGTGGGTGCTAGCGAACGGAACGTGAGTATTTATTTTTTTTTGTGTTTTTGTTGTTGTTTTTTTTTTTTATATTCTTATATTTTTTTTTTATTTTTTATTGTTTATATTTTTTTATTTTTATATTTTTTTAAAAAAAAAATTTAAGCCCTATCAAAATTAGGTGTTCACAGGGGTAATGAACGCACAAGTTCTACCTTAGCTTTATCAACTTCAATGCCCCTAGCAGAGATTACATGACCTAACACAATACTTTCTTCTACCATGAAATGACACTTTTCCCAATTTAAAACAAGGTTAGTGTCAATGCATCTTTTTAAAACCAAAGTTAGATGTTTCAAGCATTTCTCAAAACCATTCCCAAATACACTAAAATCATCCATGAAGACCTCAATGATGTTTTCTATGTAATCAGAAAAAAGACTCATCATACATCTCTGAAAGGTACCTGGCGCATTGCAAAGTCCAAAAGGCATTCGCCTATAAGCAAATGTGCCAAAAGGACAAGTGAAAGTGGTTTTGTCCTGATCTTCCGGAGCGATAGCAATCTGGTTATAACCTGAAAATCCATCTAAGAAATAATAATGAGAATGACCAGCTAACCTCTCTAACATTTGATTAATAAAGGGTAAAGGGAAATGGTCTTTTCTGGTGGCAGCATTCAATTTCCTATAGTCTATACAAACACGCCACCCTGTTTGTAATCTAGTGGGAATAAACTCATTCTTAGCATTTCTTACCACAGTAATGCCAGATTTCTTTGGTACTACCTAGATCAAGCTTACCCACTTGCTGTCAGAAATGGGGTAGATGACCCCCACACTTAGGAGCTTCAGTATCTCCTTCTTCACAACTTCCATCATCGGAGGATTCAATCTCCTTTGTGGTTCTCGTACTGGCATAGCCCCCTCCTCCATTAAGATTCGATGCATGCAAATGGAGGGGCTAATACCTTTGATATCCGCAATAGTCCACCCGATGGCTGTCTTGTGTTCTTTCAACACAGAAATCAAACTCTCCTCTTGCTCTTTGGTGAGGGCTTTAGAAATTATTACCGGGAGTGTCTCCTTCTCACCCAGAAAAATATATTTCAAATGGGAGGGCAATTCCTTCAATTCCAGCTCTGGTGCCTGCACAACAGAATGTTTAGGTATATTAGTGGTAAAAGGTAATTCAACATACGATACCTCATGCCATTCTGAGGTGGAAGAGGGTGTATGCAAGGCTGCCACCACTTCTTTCGAATCCTGAAAATCTAAACTGCGAGTCATAACTGTATCAATAGCATCAAACTGATCAGACTCAAGAATAGTAGAAATTAGAGGTTCAAAAACATCAAAAGAATCAATAACATAAGTAGAGTGCACATCACTCGGGTATCTCATGGCCTCAAAGATGTTGAATCTAATCAACTCTCCATCAAATTCCATAGTCAATGTTCCCGAATGCACATCAATTTTTGTTCGAGCAGTCTTGAGGAAAGGCCTCCCCAACAGAATGGGGGCAGAGTTGGGAGATTTGTCCTCCTCCATGTCCAGCACATAGAAATCTGCCGGAAACACCAGTTCGTTGACCTGCACCAAAACATCCTCAACAACCCCCTTAGGGTATGCATTAGACACATGTACGCGGTTGAATGATAACTCCAGTAGGTTCTAAAGGTCCTAGATGTAAAGATGCATAAATAGAAAAGGGCGTGACATTAATGGATGCACCTAAATCTAGCATAGCTCTCTCAAACCTGGCATTACTGATAGTGCATGGTATAGTGAATGTGCCAGGATCTTTACATTTAGTTGGGAGCTTCTTATTAAAAACAGCTGAAACATTTGCTCCCACTTGGACCCGTTCATTACCTTTCAACTTCCTTTTGTTAGTGCATAACTCTTTAGGAATTTAGCATATCTAGGCACTTGCTTTATTGCATCTAACAGAGGAATGTTAACTTCAACTTTTCTCAAAGTCTCTAAGATCTCTTTATCCGCTTCTTCTTTCTTATTTCTAACCAACCTGCTCGGAAAAGGAGCCTTAGTGACATATGTAGAAAGTGGGTCAGAAACACTTACCTTAGGGGTCTTAGAATTGATCCCCTCCTCATCTACTTCCTTAGGATTTGGAGCTTTGTCTTCAGTGACTTGGGAAGATACGGGTCCTTCAAGTGTCTTCCCACTTCGCAAGGTGGCAGCACTAGCATTTTCTCTTGGGTTCACCTCTGGCTGCGAGGGAAGTTTCCCTGAAATCTGACTCTGCACCTTGTTGATCTCAGTAGCCAACTGTCCCACTTGGTTCTGCAAAGTACTAATAGTGGCCCTTGTTTCTTGCTGAAACTGAATATTGCTAGTGGCCATTTGCCTCACTAGATCTTCCAACGAAGGCTCAGGTTGCCTAGGGGCCTGAACTTGTGGTTGCCTCGGAGGAAAGGGTGCTTGCCTTTGCTGAAACCCTGGAGGCCCATAAGCTTGAGGTTGCGCTTGAGCTTGGGGCTGCTTCGCATAGCTAAAGTTAGGATGATCTCTCCACCCCGGATTATATGTGTTGGAGTAGGGGTTGTAATTCTTAGATGGAGCAGAAAATCCCCCCACTGCCTTGGCCTCTTCATTCGTGTCCTCTTGCAAAGTGGGACACATATCAGTAGGATGTCCTGAAGAGCAACATATCCCACATGCCTGTACTGGTGCTTTCCCATTGTCCATCAGCTTCTGGACTATGGCAATTAACTGAGTCATTTGATGCTGCAAACTAGTAGTGTCAGCTTCTTTAACTGCTCTCACCCCTGTATCATTCCGAGTGAAGAATTGTTGAGTGTTCGCAGCCATTCTAGATATCAAGTTCCTAGCTTCTCGAGGAGTCTTATCAACCAAGGCTCCTCTACTGGCGGCGTTAATCATATTGCGGTCCATCACTAGCAAACCTTCATAGAAGTACTGTATCAGAAGTTGTTCACTGATTTGATGCTGAGGGCAGCTAGCACACAATCTCTTGAATCTCTCCCAGTACTCATGAAGTGATTCCCCATGTCTTTGTTGGATGCCACAAATTTCTTTTCTGATGGTTGCGGCCTTTGATGCTGGGAAATATCTGTCTAGGAAAGCCCGAGCCATGTCCTGCCATGTCTGAATTGATCCGGGTGGCAAGTAGTACAACCACTCCTTTGCAGAGTCCTTTAGGGAAAACGGAAAAGCTCTCAGCTTGACTTGCTCCACTGAAATTCCTGCAGGCTTCATGCTAGAACACACAACATGGATTTCCTTCAGATGTTTGTTCGGGTCTTCTCCGGCTAGTCCATTGAAAGATGGCAAAAGATGGATTAAACCAGATTTCAGCTCAAATGCTTCCTCATTCTCAGGAATTTCTATGCACAGAGGTTGTTGGTCTAAGTCCGGAGCACCCAACATCCTTAGTGTATTTTCTGCCATCACTTCTTCTTCAGGTGGTTCAGATATCTCAGATGCTGTAGAACTAGAAAGATCTATGTGACGGGCAGCTTCAACGTCAGCAGGTGTGAATTGCGAACTGATTTGTTCAAAGTAATGCCTCAGATTCCTCAATTGCTCGTTTACCTCTTCACCGGACATGAACACCTGCAAGATAGTTGAAAAGAACAAATAAAACTATCAAAATTAAAACAAAAACAGAGAGAAAAATAGGAAACAAATTATTAGCGCAATTGGAAAATTGGTTCCCCGGCAACGGCGCCAAAATTTGGTGTGATGTGGATTGTGATTAAATATAATATCAAAAACAGTTGCCAAGTTCCACCAAAAATATAAAAACCTTGCAACCAGTTGTAGTAAGTAAGGGTCGATCCACAGAGAACCAATTCAATTAACACTATCAATCCAATTCCTAAATTAAACTCGATGAAAAATAAACAGTAAAAGTAAAAGGGGGTTTTGTTGATTAAAACTAAAAGAGAAATTAAACTTAAATCAAAACAATAAACACAGATTGAATTATCAAGTTAAAGATATTGGTTAAGAGATGGAATCCACCACTAGATTTATATGATTATGCCAACTTACTTACCCTTTATACCAACATGATCAATTATGTTCTTATGCAATTGCGAGATAAATCCCATGTCTTCCTTAAGTTTCGCTTAATTCAGCAACCGCTCAAATCAAACCCTAACCATTAGTTATTTGTAAAGCAACCGCTCTTACACCTACCTAATGATTGCATTAAGAATTAGAAAACCAATCACACTAAGGTCTAATCACACACCGGGATTAAATTACTTAGATCATATGTTTCACTAGTCATACCACTGCAACCGCGCATAGCAATCCTAGTTTTACCACTTTCGAAGTTTGGCAAGGATATAAAAACCTTTATATTGATTTAAGAATAGAAACATATGAATAAAAACATAATTGTATTGATATAAAGAGATATGCAAGATTCACATAATCAAAACTAGAGTTTCATCCTCCCTTAACCAATCAAGAAGTTTAGCCACGCATGGCGAATTCAAAAACAGAAGAAAAATTAAAAGAAAACATTGTTCAGAACAAAAAAAGAAAAGAAAAACTAAAGATCAAACTAGTTTCCAAGGCTTGAGAGTGATTGATCTTTGATCGCTTGAATCCGAGTCTCCAATCCTCAATCGAATCCTTCCCCTTCTTGGTCTTTGTGTTTCTCTCAGTTTCCTTCACGGCTCTCTTTGTCCAGAATACCTTAAAGGGCTCTAAGCAACCCTATTTATAGGTTTGGGAACTTAATTTAACATTAAAGCACGAAATTAACTTTCTGGTGTGACGACACGGGCCGTGTCATATGACACGGCCCAACCCGTGTCTGATTCTGGAGACAAATTTCTATCTATTCCAAGGTCAGAAAGGAACACGGCCCACCCCGTGTCACTTGACACGAGCCGTGTTATCGGTCAAGACTTGAAATTACCCTTCCTCGTGAAGTCAGAGGCGTACACGGCCTACCCCGTGTCATTTCACAAGGGCCGTGTTGATCAGAACCTTCCAGTCTTCAAAGTCAGAATGACACACGGCCTACCCCGTGTCATTTCACACGGGCCGTGTTAATTACTTTCTTCAAATCCAGCCTTGATTCTTCATGAATGCTCTTCTTCCTTTGCTTCTAGAGGTTGATACTGATTCCCTTAAGTCTCTTAACTCTCTTCTCAACAGCTCAATACTAATGGACTCCATCACTCATAGATCTCCTGAAAATCACAATACGTTTATGAGTGCCTATAACCACATTTAAGCAAAGTTTCACAATAAACATCCAAAGATAACTCTAAATCAGAAACTTAGCTAAACGTCAATAATTAAACACATTTGGATTCCAATTAGATCAAACAAAGAACATTCAAGAGCTGAAATTATTAACAGATCAGCGTGCATGATTTGCGTTTGTTTGTTTGCTTCTTTGAGATGTTTTGAGCTGCTTGATTGAGACACTTTGCTTGGTGCATGTCTCAATGTGGCTTCGTGTCACATGGAGAAGTCACCATGTGCATTTATTATGCCAAGGTGTGCACAAATTCTCACACTTGCAATGATCTCAAATTATTTTGATACTTTGCTGCATTTATGGTTTTTGCCCCAAAGTAAGGAATGTTTGGGTTCTATACAAGGCTCATGGGAGAGCTTTCCTCCAATTTTACTTTTTTATGTTCTTTCATGACCCGAGGTTCCATTATATACTAGAACTAGGCTACAGAATCTCTTGAGGCTCTTGAATTTGGGGAGCCTTAATGATGACAATAACCTGAAGTAGGAATGTCGACTGAGAGTTTCATATTTGAGTGATATATTATCAAAGTAGGAACTACGACTTAGGAGGTCCATACTTAGGCATAAGTTGTTAGCTTGGGTGGCACTAAATGGCTTTTTGGGTGTAATTAAAAGTAGGAACATCATCTTAGGAGTTCTGTACTTGGTATAGCAATATTTCGAAGCAAGAACATCATCTAGGAGTTCTATGCTTAGTAAAGTGAAGTGAACATGACTAAAGTCCCTTGATCCAAAGTGGGGATCGCTACATGGGGATCCTACACTTAGTAATCTAAATGAACAATGGAATCAAGATCCCTAAATCCAAAGTGGGGGTCCTGGCATGGGTTCGTTTAATATGGACTCTCCGGTCAAAGGTCCATGATAGGACCTTTGACTTTACCAGTGATTATAGGTAAATTTTTACATTATTTTTACATCTCAAAGTAATTATATTTGTATATGAGTCCTTTTGTTTGATTTTTGTAAGCGTAATTTGATGTGCTTCTTCAGACACTTGCAAACTCTCACCATTTCAACCAAACACCAACGAGTTGAATCGATGTTCTGTCGTTCCCCCATGCAAGTCCCCCACAAAAGTAGCGTGTCTTGTTTTAGAATCACGGGGTTGGTATCAGGGACGATGGGTTAAAGCGTGTCTTGCTTGAGGGTGGAGGTGGTAGTGGTGGATGGGACAACAATGATGATGGAGGTTCGGGGTTCTGGGATTCGAATCATGGGAATGATAGCACGGACTTGTATTACCGGACAATGATTGAGGCCAATCTTGGGAATTCACTTTTTCTTAGCAACTATGTAAGGTACTTGAAAGAGGTACGTGAAGTTTCTATTCAGTTCCGCTATTATTAATATTGCTTTGGTTTTAAACTTTCTTTGGAAGCATAAAGGCTATAACTTTTTTAAAGTTAAAAGTTTTTCTTTGAGTTACCATTTTTTGGCTTATAAAATTTCAAATCTTAAAGCATAATCTCTTTGTGCAAAAGGATGAGAATATACTTGTATGTTTAGAGATTTTTTTGTGATATTTTTTGGGGTCTAATTATGTTGATTTGGTTTTGGGGTGATGACAGGTTTGCGCGGACTATGTTAAAGCATAAGAATATTAAGGCAGAACAATTTTGCAAATCCAAATGATGGAAACGTGATATCCATGTACGCAGACTTGATATGTGAGAGCCATAAGGATGTTCCTCGCGGTGAGAGTTATTTTGATCAAGTGGTTAAAGCCACCCCAAATGATTAGTAAGAAACATCCATTATTGGTTAGTCTGAACATGGTTAAGATTCTTCAAATGTGTATGGTGTGTTTGGAACATTAATTATAGATTTGAAAAAATTTATTTGGAATTAAATGATTTAGGATTTATAAATCATCAAATATTACATGAATTGAATTCTTACGTTAATATCATTTCAAACACAAATTTCATACCAGAATTCATTTCTATATGAAATGGACATTGATATATTAAACAGCAAGCTTTAGTTCAATATTGGGATGGAATTACCCTAGATTAGAATTTTTGTTAGGTGTAAATGATCCTACAATAATAATAGATTAACTCATTATGTGAATTAATGAAACGCTTTCTTTACTGTTGTAGTTATGTTCTAGCATCCTACGCTCATTTCCTTTAGGATGCTGAGGAAGAAGATACTGTAATGGAAGAAGATTCCTCTGAAAAATCTCACAGTTTCTTCAGAGGAGCTGCACCACCACCTCCTCCTCTAGTTGCTGCTTCTTAAGTTACGTCCTCTGGTGTTTGGCTTTCATATGACTTTCTAACCTTTGTTTATATTACCTTAACCTTTCCTTGTAATTTTTTTGGCCGATGAAAATAGTTATAATCATTTTTTCCACCTTGTTATCAACGCAGATTAATGTAGGAATACAGGAGAATAAAAGATGGGGGCATTCTCTTTTTCATTTCCTTTTGATTGATTTGTTAAATCTCTCTTCTCACATGTTTGTATTATGTCAAGAATAATGATGCTTGTACAATTTTAAAGTTATATTATTCACACAAGTGTAGAAGGTGGCAAATTTGTATGCCTTTTAGGCAGCTGGCATAACATAGACAAATGAATGTCTTAAAAATCAGATTGAATTATCCATTTTAAATGGTTAAACTGTGAATTGACTATATTTTTTGTTTAAATATTTTTTTGTTTATTTATAATTCAATTAATTTAATTGGTTAAATTAATCAAATTGTGACTTGAAAATTCTATTGGTTCAATATTCGGTTTAATTTTTAAAATATTGCACAAATCAAATTCCACAGGTGTATTAGGTGGGAATAATATGTTTGCAAACATTGTTTATTAATGGAGTATTTGTTGGCTCGTGATTTATTTTATGAAACTCTCAAGATAAATTCAATGTGAACCATTACCAAGTAGCCTATAAAATAGAAGGTTTAGAGATGTTTTATAAAATATTGCCAAGGAAGGAGGAAGAAAGTTTTATTTTTATGATCTTGCCAATGTGGGAGGATGAAAGTTGTAATTTTTTTTGGAATCCGTAAAGAATAGTATGTTCTTGCATCTTCTTGTGAAAGAAAAAACTAATTTAGGGTTGACGCAAGAATATATACTATTTCTATTTACACATATTTTAAATGCCATTCATAATTTTCAACTTTGTTATAGTAAATTTACTTGCCTAGAAATTTCCTAATAATCTCCTAGTTTCTCATGTTCTGTCTTGGCACTTAGAGAACTAAAAAGAAAAAACCTAGTTAGGGTAACGGAGCTATTATTTTCTTGCCCCCTGTCTACAATGGATGTTGTTGCCTTTCGCTAATTTTATTGCATAACTTGGCCTTTATAAGATCCAGAACCAGCCAAGGACTAAACCACCAACCAAGCCAAACCCGAGGAACAGGGTCATTACAATAGCAGATATCTCTGATTCTGAGAAAGGCACTGACTTGGGTGCTAGAATCATAAGGACACCGGTGAGGTATCCATTGGTAAATCCAAGCAGAAATGTGAGAACCACCATTGGTACTTTTGTTTTCAGCCACTTGGGTCCATGAAGACAAACTATGAAGAGTGGATAGAATAGTAACCTGGCTGTGGAGGCCCATATTGCCATTGTGATAGATTGTAGAACATAGAACACAGTTAATGACTTCCCCATAATATCAGCAAAATTATAAATTGTTATCAGTAAAATTGGATACCAATCCTTAAGAAACTTGGATTGGAGATCTTTTTTAATAAATCCTAGGAAGATAGAAAGAGTCACTATATATATAGATTATGAAAATTCCAAAAGTTGACCCCTTAATTTTTCCTGCCACTGCCCAAAATTTTGTCCCTGAGCAAAAGGTGTTCTCCTGAGGAAGCCTCTGATGATACTGCTGCATGACTGGTAACTTGTACTGCAAGTTGCTAAAGACAATGCAACATAGGAGGAAAATTATGGCAACCATGAAGTACGAGTGGGCACTTAATCGGAGACCTTTGGGGTTTGTGGGAGTGATTCCTTGGTTATTATCCTCAAGATTGAAATTATAATACCTGTCACCCAGAAAAAAAACTTTGATTAGTGCTATAAGCACAAAATTTGACAGCGCCTAAGTTCCAAAGCTACAACTGAATTTGCTCTATATAGATTACTAAGATTCAATTTTATTGCAAAAATGGCCTTAGCTGCTACATGTGAAAACTAAAGGCAACCACCAAGGCATGACTTGCCTCGATACATTATCAAATTTCACTCCCTACCAACCACAACTTAGTTTAAGCAAGAAAAGCAGCAAGGTCAGTTACAACTTCAAAATTCAGTAGTATTTATATTTAACTTCGTTCCACCACCCATAGAATCAGAAAAATTTGCTCTTGTTTTCTGATATTTCCCTTTGCCATCTGCATCACCTACAGAAAAAATAAGTAAATAAACAAAAAAACTATCTAATGAATTGAAACATAAACATCGAATCTTTCTTAGAGCCCAAGCTTGAAGCTTTGATTTTGTGATATCCAGAATCCCATATCTAACATTCTAAGATGGAATTATAGAAAAAAAAAAACAAAAAAAAAGAAGAAAAAATTTCTTATTTACATGCAAACAACGAAAATTGATAATCAAATACTTGATATTACCATTTTGAGGAGTTCATAAGCCAGGCAATAATATTCAGAGAGAGGAATATGATTGTCTGCTTCTAGTGGTTTCTAAGAGCTCCAATTGATTATATCATGAAGGTCCATCTACTTTGTTGCTGGTACCAACACTGATGCTCAGGTGATCACGAAACCAGCAAATGCCTGAGCATGCAATGCAAAACAACATTTGTGAGAGACAAAAAAATGAAAGCCTCTGATAATGCCATCTTTACCCATCATGCACTATTCACATAAGGGTAAAATAGAAAATTAATGGTAGGCTAATCATACTATTCCATAGGTGAACATCACTTAGAGGACAGTTGGTTTCCAGATACAAATATGGGTCAATGAGTATTGATATACAAACATGAGGATAACAGTGTTCTATCGCAACGACCATAACGGCTCATATGTGGTGCTCTATCACAATGATCAGCATCAAATCAAATAGAAAGATGGATAACACATTTAATGGTTATCTTGTAATTAACATTTTCACTTATTTACTCATTCACAACATACAAAGCCTTTTAATTTAATCATCAACGCACACTACATACAGAGCCAATTACTTGGATAATTATCTAGAACTTAATAAGTATTAACATGTATTCAGGGGGAACAAAATTTGGTCAAAAAATTAGTTCAAGGCAATAAAACAAATCACTACCAAATCATACATCTCAAAAAATGCTAACTGCAAGTCTGCACTTCAGATTGTCAGATAAAAAAACAAAAAATATATAATTCTTCCAATAATCGAAGTTATAAAATTGTACATTCACATCTATGAGAGTTTAACGATTTACCTATCAAACAGAACGAATTAGTTATTCAAAATCGCTGCTGGTCGAGCTTGACATCTTGGACACGTTCTTCACGTCTTCGACTTACGAGCTATTCGTCTTCTGCTCGTCCACTTGGAACCATGACTGCGAATGGGTATTGGGTAGATGAGTCAGATAAATGGGTGTTGTTAGCAAAAATTTCGAAGAGCAACTACCACAACTTTGTTTACTCAACGATTGGGTAGTGAGGTGAAGCTCTGAATCGGAATAACGAACCACTGTCTTGATGGCCTTGAGAAGCTGGGGATTGACCTCTGATCTAGTGTTGTGGTAACCGACAATCTAGCTCGTTGTTATTGCTAAACCCTACTGTTGGAGCTTGCCTTCGAATCGTCTACTCTGCACCATGACCAGAACCTAACAAAGGATTAGGGTTTTTTTTTTCTTTTTAGATCTTTTTAGGGTATTCATTGCAATAATTTGACATAAATAATTTTTTTTATAAGGATCATTTAAAAATTTATCACTTCCTTCTCAACTTGATTAACAGGTAACTAGTAATACTTGATAATCATTCATTTAATTTTTAATGTATCCAATGACTCACACGACAAGGTGCATCAATGGACCTAAATAGGAGGGTTCATATTAAAATGACCCTCCCGGCATGGGGGTTCGGCACTTGGAAAATGGAGTGATGGAGCTAAAGTCCCTGACTCGAAGCGAGAATCGTGGCGTGTGATATGCACTTGGCAAATGTAGTAGTGGGACCAAAGTCCCTAAACAAAAGTGGGGATCACTTCGTGGTATCTCACACTTGGTGTATGAAGTATTGGGACCAAAGTCCCTTATTCCGAAGTGAGATTCTCGACTTGAGGGTCTCCGTACACTTGGGTAAAATCAATTTAAGAGTATCGAAATGTCTTCCTCCAAAGTAAGGATCTCAACTTGGAAGTTTCTTGCACTCGGGTAAAATCAACTTTAAGTTGTTCTATTCAAAGAATCTTCAATCGAATTCTCAAAACATAATATTGAGTTCTAGAAATAGTATATGTTTGCTCATGACCTTTGCTTCTAACCTAGATGGAACATATACATATTATTAAGTGGAAGTAAAGACACCAATTTTGCGATGACACTAGGGTATCCTCCTACACTAAAGTCAATTTTATTACTGTAATATAGATACTAACAGGTTTATATAATCTAATACACGTATATTTCTATTTTTAGCTTTTATAACACGTGTAAGTAAATGAAAGATAGAAAATACATAATAACAAAAATAATACATACCACAAAGCTATTATATATATATATAGTGAGAAGAATATTTATTATAAAATGTGATAACAGTGAATTTTGATTATTAAATATTACATTAATAATCAAGATTAAAACATAAATGTATTTAATTTTTGTAAGTGATTACATGATATTTAAATAATTTTTAATCTTAATTATTTATATATAATTATATAATTAAGATTCATTAATCTCACTCTCTCATAATAAAAATTATTCTCACTATATATCCCCTATATATATAACGAGGTGACAATTTAAAACTAAAAAAAGAATTATAATTAATAATAGTAAGGGACTTAAAATTTAGTGTGTGTATTGTTGGTCTGTATTTGAAAATTGAGACTTTGATTGTACGCATGTTGCACATGTATTTTTTTAAGTAGAGAAATTATTTATATATAATGAGTGATAAATGGAGAGCTTTAAAACAAAACAAAACAAAAAAAAAAAATAGTGCAGCGAAGATGAGATTTGAAAGACAATTCATAAGTATATAAATGGAGAGTCTAATAGCATACAAGCAAGAAATTGTTTGTGACGGATTTAGAAAACGTCTCAGGGGCAAAAAGTTATGAATTAAATTATCAAATATTTGTCCTACTATATATCAATAAATAATTTTGAGACAGTGACATTTATATTTTACTTTCTAACTCTAATTATCTTGTTCTTTTATTGTAAGTACAGCAAATTCTTTTCTTTCTTTTAATAAGAGATTCTTAATATTAACAAGTGTATTGCACTTAATAATTAAATTTTTATTTTAAAATTAACCTAATTATATAAATTTAATTTATTTAGTCAATATTATATTTACATCTTGCATTTATTAAAAACGTTACGACATGAAAAATGAACTTTTTTTAATTTCATTATAGGAACCTTTATGAAATTAGAGAAAAAAATAAAGAAACAAATATTAAATATTAAATACAATTAGAGTTGTCAAAATAGTTCAACCCACCCCATCTAACCCTAACTCGTGTGAGTTAGGGCTAAAAAACCCATAGGGCCAAAAGCCCACAAAGGCAAAAAAAGTCCACAGGACCAAAAGTCTACTAAGTCATGTGGGTTAGGGTTGGTTCATGGGCTGGCCCACTAATAAAAAAATTTGACCTTCATATTTAATGGGCTGACCCTAACCCACCCCATGGGCCAGCCCACTGAAAAAATAGAACTGTAAACAATATATGTTAGTAACTCACTATCAAATAGTCATTCAAACTAAAGTGCTCCGTTGCTAATTTCATAAATTGGAATGAAATAGTCCAAGACCTTTCTCTTCTTTAACCATACACTTTCAATTCAGCATTACTTGCATCATAATGATAGCATCAATAAAATTCAATAAACAAAGTAACACGGCCAACACGCTCAATTAAGAAATTTTATCAATATGATTAGAGGAGAATGTGTGCAAGTCATGATTAACCCACTCAATTCCTCGCTAATCTTCAATTTCATCTTCTTGATGCACATTCGACTCGGCTGCTAATGTCTCGTAACCAAAAGCTTTACAATCATCTTCATCTAAAACAATTGAGAAACAATTAGACAATCAATCCAAACATAATCAACCAATATTATATATGGTTATTAAAAAAAATGATACACATTAACACAAAGTATTACCATCAGGGTTTTGAACAAAACCATGCAACCAATTTCTAATGCAAATAAGCATTTGGACATGTTTAGGAAAAGTTGAACTTTTGTATTTGGTAAGAACACGTCTACTAATACTAAAAGCAGATTCTAAAGTCGCTATAGTAATCGGGATGCTTAGCACATCGTGTGCCATGATAGAAAGTGTGAGAAATATTTTTTCATTCATCTTCCAATAGTTAAGTATGTCAAAATCATCATTGTCATCATAATCATTTTGTGGTTCATCCGAATAAAGATCTAATTCACTCTTACTAGTGTTAGATTTAGTTTTATTCTAAAACATTTTAAACTCCTGCAAGATATAATATATTAATCATCTTTGGCAAAACAAGAATGAAAGTAAAGCAACAAAGATATAATATATTATACAGTACACTAGTATTATCCTCTACATCATGGCTAGCTTATTGAAAAAAAAAATCTTTTTTACATATAGATTTTAAAAAGAGAATGAAACTGAAAATGAGAAGAGTTAATAGATGTATTATATAGAGGTTAAAAAATAATAGAAAAAGAACTAAAATTATGACATCAATATGTTTATTAAGTCATTAATTATCAAATATATATCAAGTATCGCTCTTTTATTTTTTAATAGATTATAGTATTGATACCTTAAAAAGATATTTAGCATGATGGGGGCATGGCCATGCATGCCCATGGTAAAATCCGTCCCAGTTTAAGAGTGATTACTATCTAAGAACTAGGTTAGTAGATACTAAATTCATTCTAATGTATTTTATAAGCTTCTTTTATCTTTCTTACTTGTTGGAGAAATTTTCCAATTTTATAATATTGAAAGAGTAGATAGTGTTGCAAATTTTTTTTTTGTCATGCAAAGGAAGTACTTGTCAAAAATTATGTGACAATATTCACTTTTTTTTTCTAGTTGACAGTACTCACTTTTTTAATACTACAACAATAAAATATTTTTTCACTAGGTGAAGTTGGCTATGTCGCCATTATATTTTATTGTAAGTCAAGTATTCAAAAATGTCATCCAAATATAAGTCCCTTTTAATGGTTCAACTTATAATTTTTCTAGGTTTCACTTTGCCTCTAACTATTGGGTTATCTTTCACTTGATCTATCGTCTTACTAAGGCTACTAATGGTCTTCTCCTCACATGGCTAAAACCATTTAAGGCGAAATTTTACCATCTTTTTCACAATAGGTACAGCCACTACTTTCTCTTGAATGTATTCATTCATAATCCTATCTTGTTTTGTATGTCCACTCATCCAACGTAACATCCTCATCTCCGCAACACTGAGTTTATGTTCTTGTTGGCTTATTACTCCCTAACATTCAGTATCATATAGTATCGCAGGTCTTATAATTGTGCGGTAAAATTTTCCTTTAAGTTTGAGAGACATTTTTCTATCATAAATAACATCAGAAGTACTCCCTCATTTCATCTACCCTGCTTAAATCATATGATTTACATCTTCTTCTATTTTTGATCATTTTGTATGATAGATTCAAAATACTTAAATCGTATGACTTGTGATAATGCTATGATCTTTAATTTTCTCCTCTAATTAGCATGCTTTTTACTAAACTTATATTCTATATACTCCATTTTACTTCTGTTTAAATGGAAACCATGTGCTTCCATAGCTTTTCTTCACAACTCTAACTTCTCATTTATTTCCTCTCTTGTGTCTCCAACTAGGCCTATATCATTTACAAAAAGTATGCATTGTGACACTGACTCTTAGATATGCTCAGTAAGCACATTCAAAACTAAAGTAAAAAGATAGTAACTTAAAGTTGACCCTTGGTATAACCTATAATTATAGGAAAATCTTGTATGATTCAACCATGTGTTCTGATCACTTTTTTTAATACTACAATAAATAAAATATTTTCCTAATAAATGAACTTTGAAAGTTTCAATTTATAAATAAGATTAAAGCTATAAATTCATATATGAATATAAATTTACTAGAGAAAAAATATTTATCTCCTATTTTAATTATTATATCCCATATTTAGTCTTTTATTTGAAAAAGAAAAGAAAAATAAAACTGTGTGTTAAATTAAAGTTTTCTCATTTTTTAAATCATTTCTTTCCTTCATTAGAATTCTAAATTATGTTTATTAAGTTTTTTTCTCAAAATATCAAATGGGGTAACATATTTTTTTTTTTTTTGGGGTACAGGAGTATAATATTTATATCATTGTAGTACTAATATATATATATATATATATATTTGATAAAATTGTAGCATACATATAGTAAGCTATATTTTTGTTAAAGTTATAATAACTATTATTGTATATACCCTAAGTCCTTGGATAACAATTTCCTGGAGAAGGCAATTGTTGCAACTAAGAGGGCCTCCTAGATGATTAAAAAGTTAATCTTATAGTAATGTATGTGGAACATATATAGTTAAAGGTTCCAAAAAAAAGTCCTTCAATGACTGCCATTTTTTCCAAATGCACTAGGTCAAACTCAACTTTATAGGCACAAGGTACTTATCAAATACGAACTGACCCCTCACAACAAGAAATGTGCATCAAACATCTATATCAAATAGCACTTCACAACATCAACATGCAAATTTGTAAACTAGGCTCAGCCCCGCAAGAGACAAATCATGTACTATGCTAAAACTCATTGGTGAAAAAACCAACCACACGAGCCAGATTAACCAAAAAACCAGTGAACCAAAACCATGTGTTCGGTCCAATCAACCCAAAAAACGGGAGGAGTAAAGAACCAGTCAAAAACCGTATGAGCCTATCAAAAACTAATAGTAAACCAATTTGAACTAGTATTTTAGAAAAAGTTTTAAACTCATTCAAAATTATTTTTTGAGTCAAATAAAGACTCAATATTAAGTTATAAAGGTCCACATATAAAGTCCAAGAAAGACATGAGAATATTTGTTATCTCTTGACTTTTATATAGGTTGTATGTTTAAATATTTTATTCATTATTCTGTGTGAGACTTGTAAGTATGATATTTTTTTAATTTTTATATATATTGTATGCTTGAATACTTCATTCATTATATAATATGAGACTTTGAAATACTAAACAACATAATGAGATATATTAATATGTTAACTTGTTACTTAATATATTATATAATATTAAAAAATATTTAATTATCACTAGTTCGATCACGTCGAACCAATGAATGGTGAACCAATCTTTACTGATTTCATGATTGGTCTGGTTTTGAAAATATTGAGTTAAACATGAATTGAGTTGTCAACTTTTTTTAGTGGCTTGTATTGATTTTAGGTCATGGTTCAAAATTGTCTAAAATTATGTCTAACAATTTTTTTCTTTTTTTTATAAAAAAAACAGATGCCATAAATTTCTGATGTTCATTCTGTCCTAACTCTTTTTGAACTTTTGGCTTGTTGATAATATACATATAAAGATTTATTTTATTTATTTTGAATGTATTTATGATTTACCCACAACGAATGGCTCAAGTGATAAGCATAGTTCAGTTTAACAGTTGAGGTGAGTAATGTTACGTGTTCAAGCTCATAGAGAATTAACCTCACATGCAAAGAGTGTGGAAAAAATTCATAAGGTTAAAAAAATGGATTTATGATGTGATTTGCTTCGATTACATTAAACCATGAATTATCTTTGAGTTGATATTTTTTTTTTATCTGAAGAAGTTGATATTTTTTTTTTAAAATGTTGATAACTATTATTGTTATTATTTTTATTTGTATGTAGAGATACATGTATAACTCAAGAGACATGGTATAGTGGTTAAAGAGATGTTGTCGCTACCATTAGTACTTGCTTGAACATTGGATCATTACCTAGGAAAATATGTTCTCCTAAATGTACCCAGTTGAGTGGAGTGCCTCCTTTTTTTTTTTTGGTTGGTACATGGAGTGCGCTTTTAAAATCGCTTGTGGAAGCTCTTAGTATCATTTAATGCAAAAGCTATCTGAAGATATCTTATTGTATAACAAAAATTTTATATACACATATGAATAAAACTAGAGAGTTGAAGACAAGTAAAAAAAAAAACTAAAGAGTAGAACAGAAAATCGAATAAAAGAAAATATGTGAAAAAAGGGGAACTGAAAAATAGAACTTGTTATGATTCTTAGTTATTAATGTTATATTTAATTTCTTAACATATATAATTTTAGTTTATTTTGGAAATATGTGGATAAAGTATAAATTTTTACAAATATTTTATAGACTCGAAGTGAAGATGACAACTTATCTCCGTATTCTCTTGTTTAACACAAAAAAAAAAAGTAATGCTTTTTTTATTTGAAAAAAAAAGAAGTTATGCTTTTATTATGTTACAATTTTTTGTTTATCTCGAATCAGAACAAATTTTGTTACCTCTGTCAAACTTCTATGCTATAATATTGATTTTAATGATTTTTATATAAATGAAATTATATGTTATTTTTAATTAGTCGACTCTCACATTAACAGTAGATGATTGGTTGATGTATATTTATAATATTTCTGCTGAACTATATAATAATACAAACATGTAAAGCTGATTTTCTTTGTATCTAATCTTTAATCTTTAATTTTCGTTGGAATTGAATCCCCTGCCATCCAAAAAAAGAACTGCACGGTGTGCATGATTAAAATTTTTTAAGCACATTTGTTTTGATATTTTATGATAGAGAAAAATAAATTTTGATGGATGAGATCCTCCTCCTCATCCAATTTTCCTTAAAAGGTTGGTTTTAAGATGATTGAGAAAGAGATGAGGAATTTTCTAAGTTAAATCTAATTTGTTACAATTTAAGCCAATAAGAAGAGCCTAATATAAGAGATTAATGTATTAAGTGAAAACATTTTATAACTTAAGTATCACATTATATTTTTTTATTTATATAATAACTCGTAATATTATCACTTCCTTTAAGAGTTGTTGTTCAGTGTAACTTCATTCTATCAATACTAACCCGTTGATAACTCTTTTTCCTTTTGGTGGTAGATATGACAATATGAGTTTAACTTACTAGGTCAACCTGTTTAACTTGCTAAAAAATGACAGATTGAGCTACATTGACCAACTCATTTTTTTAAATTCAACTCGTCTAACCTATCTTACTTAAACCCATAGGTTGTGGCGAGTCGGGGCAAATTGATCTGTGAGGTTAAATTTCTTTTTTTAAAATCTTTTCTACTTGTTCAATTAAAAAAATGGGTTTAAGTTAGGAAGATTACGTGAGTCGGATGAAAACTAATTTCTAATTTAAAGAGAGGGTCGAAGCCCTGAGGAGCCAATAGGGATCATCTAATTTTTATTTTATTTTACATAACAAGGTCATGTAAAGAAAAATTGACACAAATAACTTAAATAAGGTTTAACAAATTTTGGAGAATTGATTTTCTCGTATGATTTTTTACATGATAATATCATATAGAAGAATAAGATAAATACAAATAAAATTTATTAATGAAACTCAATCAAAATGTGTAAAAAAAAATTTATAACTTTTACATTTATTTTTCTCCTCCGTGTAACCTTTTCATGAAAAAAAATTACATAACAGAATCCATTTTCCAAATTTTGTCAGGACTCTACTAATAGGGTCATGTTTAAAGCTTTTGTATTTATTTCTTTACAAAAAAGTACAAATGAAAAAATTCATCCTCTCGTAAGCAGATTTAGTATTCAGGTGGAGGAAGTCATGCAAGAATAAAAAAAGGAATATTATTAGTTTTTAAGATTATTATATAATTCTATAATTAAATAAAATATTTTAATTTTACAATTTATGAATGCTTTGTTATATATAGAATTATAGATTGTAAACATTTTATTATATTTAGTATTCCAATTGATACAAATGAAATTAAGATTAAAAATATTATTTCAAGGTCATTAATTAATAATTGTTTAATATGACTTAGTTATTTTTAGATTTAATGTAGTTAATTAGATTTATGTATAACATTTTTCTAAAAATAAAAAATATTTGTATAAGTGTTAAGAGAATTTTATGTAACTTTTAAAAATAAATAGTATATATAAAAAATAAGATAAATAAAAATAAGGTTGGAGTATTTTATTTTACTCTACTAAGTTTAATTTAATTTAATTTAATTATTTTTAATGATGTAACAGATAGCGTTGAGATTGTTTGACTTCAAAAGAAGAAGAGGGTTGAAGGGGGTAAATTGAAATTTGGAAGCAACATGTCTAAGTCTGTACCGTCTTTTAGTTGGAAAATTCTTATATGTAATAAGAGTAATATTCTCGATCATATAGTAATATCCAAATATAATTTAATAATATTTTAATTTTAATCCAACACATTTAATTAATTAATTATGTATGTCCACATACCATAACTAGAGTGTAAATTGGCCTTATAATCGATTAACCCGATTAATCCAAACCAAACCAATTAAATTGGTTTCGGTTTGGTTTGAATATGTTGATTGGTTCGGGTAAAATCCAAACCAATTAAAATTTAATTAGTTCGGTTCTTAATTTAAAATTTCAAAACCGAACCAACTCCGAACCAAACCAAATCATATATTTATATATTTTAATTTTTAAAAAAAATTATGCTATAAATATTTTTTTATTTCTACTTGTTTTTCTTTATTTTTTGTAATACTTTCTCACCTTTTTTTTCCTAAAACGTCGTTTTCGCTCAACATAGAATGCTAGAAAAACTCTCTAAAATGTTGTTCTGCTCGCCACCTAAGATCAGTAGCTTCTGCCCTAAGATTATGCTATCAAAGCGCTATTTAAAAACTTTTGGAGAGGTGAGACTTGAAAACTTTAGATCTTTCCTTCAACCAACTCTCTGATCCATTCCTATTGAACTTCAAAATTTACATGTCATTCAACTTTTGAACATCTCTTATAATGATTTAGAAGGAACCATTCCTAATGGTGGAGTTTTTCAAAAGCTTTCTGCTATCCATTTAGAAGGTAATAAAAAACTTTCTTGTATTTTTTTGCGTAGTCTCATCAATTCATGGAAGAAGAAGCGTATGTGAGACATTACATCATCATAACCACAAGTTGTTAACAAATTTTATATTATGTCTAACAATTTGCTTGCTATTATACATAAAGAAATGTAAAAGTGAAAGTAACAATAATAACATCATCTAAACTTGGAAGTTTGGAAACGATGAATTGACTTTAAATCTTTCTAAGTATTGACTTTAAAAAAATAAATTTCTGAATTTGCTAGTTTATGAGACTTAAGTGGGAGCTTGAAAGATTAGATTAAGGGGAAGAAAAGCATGCAAATGAAAATGAGTTGAATCTTATGGAGAGACCGAATATAAATATTGATCTTTTAACGACCAGATTCACCGCACAATGATAGTGAAGTTCTATCATGTGTATTGTGATTTGAAACCTAACAACATTCTCTTGGATGAAAATATGATGCAAAGGTTGGAGACTTTGGATTCGCTTGAAGTTCTTGATTTAAAGTTCAACTAATCAAGTCTTCATTACTTTCACTATGTAATTAGTAATTTACATATATACCTCCAAGTTAGAAATTTCACAACTTTCTCTTAATTGAATAAGTAGAATATACAACTTGTCAAGTTAATTCTCTCTTGAAATTTTTTTTAACTTATTCAAATATAATTTCTTAATACAAATATCAATTTTTTCTCGTAAGCTTTGTTTCTCCTTTTTATGAACCTTTTAATATACATTCTAAAATATGAAATAATTATTAGTGTTCAAATTAATAAGATTGATTCTATTTTTAAAATTTTTTTCATTAGTTTATTTTATATTTTTTTTATGAAAAACTAATTATTTCGTTAATTTTTGTATTAAAAAAATAACCAACCCGATCACCCGAATCAAACCAATCCATAGATATTCGGTTCAATTTGGTTCAGATTTGGTTATCAAAAAATACAAAAACAGAACCAAACCAATCCAATTAATTTTGATTAATTCGAATTTATTTTTCCTCAAAAATCAAACCAAACCATCCACTTACGCCCCTAATCATAACTATGGAGTGTAAAAAAATTTCTCCATTCTTCTGCACTATACTAACTAACCGCCTTTACCAGAAGAGCAGACGTTGCACTAGCGCGAGCCATGAGATGTTTTCCTTTACTCTCTCTCTTCAAATTCCTTTGCTATATAACTTAATCAGTTCTCAATCATCTTACTCTTTCTCAGATCGATTCGCTTCATGAATCTTCTTCAAACCAACCACCACCACATCAATCATCATCGTTCTCCACCAACCTCCATTTCTTCTATAGATTACAACCCAAGTATCAATGTGGCATCGAAGCTGCCTCCATTTCTCGAAACTCGAGCTCAGAACTAAGCTCTATTCGGGTTTAGGGTTTTTCAGAAGATCCTTATCCAGTGAACCAGGAAAGAGGTTCGCGGCGTTGTGGGGCAACGGCGATTACGGGAGATTGGGTCTGGGCAACTTGGATTCTCAATGGAGTCCTGCCTGTTGCCACAAGTTTCAGAACCAAACCCTTAAATCCATCTCTTGTGGCGGTGCTCACACCCTCTTCTTAACAGGTTCACCTTTCAGTCAATACGACGTCGTAATAATCGTGCTTCAATTATCAAATCAATTTTGTTTCTGAATTATTCGGTTATTTAAATTGAGAGAAAAACGAATCCTTTCCTGGTTGATATATGGCTTCAGAAAGCTGAATTTTGGAAAATACTATGAAGTTCAAAATTCTTTTCTTGTTGGTCAGTTATATGGAGTTAATATTTATTAGAGTCAATTTTGTGGTTCATGTGGTAATTTTTGTAAGAATGAACGGAATTTCTTTGAGTTCGTTGGAATCTCTATAACTTCCAAGTTGCTGGTTTATTTTAGTAACTGCTTTCTTTATGCTATTGGATGGTTATAATGTGACAGTCTTTAAATTGGTGATGAATCTGATGACTATTGAAGAGTAGACTCTCCGTAATGTTGGAGTAGAGGCTCACAAATTGTCCTCCTTTCACAGACGATGGATGCGTTTACGCTACTGGTCTTAATGATTTCGGACAGCTTGGTATATCGGAGAGTAAACAGTACTCAATGGTGTGATCTCTTCACTTTTTAACCTTTTGTTCTCTTAACTCTTTAAGTTAATTTGTTACAATTGCAGTAGATTGTTCTATTGTCCAGTTGTTGATGAGTGCGTTCCAAGGTTGTCAAAATCGAGATCCTACCTAGGATCAGGAGGGGGGGGGGGAGACACGTAAAACATGGGATAGTAACATGGGTCGTAAGATCCTACCAAAAATATAAATTTATATCTAAACATATACATATCCATATAAAATGACATAAATTAAGCAAAAATAGACTCAAAATCACAACTAACTCTTAATTAAATTTAGAGAGTGACAAACACTTCAAGTTAAAGACTTAAGGTTACAACTCATAAGCCATAATATAAAGACATTAAGTTCTGAAGTTCATGACATTGATAATAAATAAAATAAAACCAAGAGTCTAAAACAGTAGAAAAAACAGCCCCCAATGCCCAACCAGAAAAAAACAAAACCAAAACACTGAAAAAACAGAACCAAAACAAGCAAAAACAAAGCCAAATATAGAAGAGAGCAAGCAGCCAAGCACTGAAAACCCACCTTCGTCAGCCACAACAACCAAGTTCCAACACCCACAAGGCTTTCTTCAAATTCGAGCACCCGCCTTTGTTGCCCACTCACCCAAGTCCGAAGTTGCAGGTTGCAGCAAGGAGGGAAGAACAGTTTGAACCAGCAACAGCAAGTCTGCAACCAGTAACCTCCTTTGATAGGATTCGATTGGGAGAGAACCACGATCTTGCCCGGCGATCCCACACGATCTCACCAAAACGAGTTTAGACGCTTGATCGAGATCGCTGCTGGTGGTGAAAATCGTAAAATCATCCGAGCTTATGAGTAACATTGCGATTTTGACAACCTTGGTGCGTTCCCTTTGGACATAAGAAGGAACAAGAAAAACCACTTGTCCTGATTTTCCTTGTTTGGGATACTTCATTTACCTGTCCATGTTATTCCAGGTGCCACTTCGAATTTTTGGATATGAGAAGAAAATTGTGCAGATCTCTGCTGGTTATAATCATTCTTGTGCAATAACAGGTCTGTGCTTATGCATGCTATTATTGTCAACCATTCCAACAATAACAAGCCTGGACTGCCAATAACTTGTATTTGAAGTTTCCTGCCTTTTTTCCCCTTCAAAATAAATATTTTATAGCTTAACTTCTTTTAGGAAAAAGGGAAAGAAAGAAAAATGTAATAGCTTAAGAAATCAGTTGGTTGAACGCACTACCATTAATTCAAATAAACTTGTAATAGTAGGATAACTAAGAAAATATTATTCAGAACCCTTATTATTTTTATGTAAAAAATCATTGATGCCTACTGTTTTTGTTTTGCAGTTTTGTATTTAATAACTGGTAGTTTGAATCATTGATAAACAATTCATAAAGAGGGTCATTTTAATTTGTTATAGATTCTTTTCAAATTTGCTTTGCAAGGAGATTCCTGAAAAGAATTTCATACGGAAGTTTGGGTTCATTATCTATTGAGCTAATACAGGTTTTGGCATTTGATTCCTACTGTTCTGGATTGTATAGATTAGATATCAGAGGCTGCATAGTGCTTGTATTATTTTTGTTTATTCTTTTTAAAACTACTATTTGTTAATACATTTTACCTTGTGAATTTCTGCAGATTCTTTACCTTACTGTTCTTAAACAGCTTATTCTCTTTTTTCTTCTTTTTTTTCCCCCCATTCTTTTGTAGTGGATGGAGAACTATATATGTGGGGAAAGAATACAAGTGGGCAGCTTGGACTTGGAAAAAGTAAGAACTAAACCATGTATTAGCATTTAATAACCAAAAGAGTTTTTTGCCCCTGAACCTGGTCATCTTATATGTACCTTTTTAATACTGGATGCTCTTAGTAGTGGGAGCTATTAAAGCTACTCAAAGAAAAAGGTTGGTAGGTAGCAGCTACTTTGAATATAATGCCGTTTTCTGAAATGCAGGGGCTCCAAACTTAGTCCCTTTGCCGACTAAAGTGGAATACTTGAATGGAATCACCATTAAAATGGCAGCTCTGGGTTCAGAGCACTCAGTGGCTATTAGTGGTATGCAATAGACAAGCAAACATTATAAATTTATATTGTATTAGTTGCTGTGGTTAATTTATCTGTTCGTTTCTGTGTTTTAGTATTTTTTTTAGATGAATTCTTTATTTAGTTTTGTTGTTACATAGGATTGAAGGGTTAAATGAGATTGTAACCCAGTGACTATAAATTACCTAATTTTTGTCTTTAAAGTTTGCCTAGAAATTAGACTGGTGTTCTGTTTTTGGTCCAATCAGTCTACATAAAAGTTTTTTTCTGGTAAAGAACTACTGAATGATTCTCTTTCTCCATAATTGAATTTTCATGTCCCATTTTTCATATAACCTGATGTTGTACTTGTAGGACAGTGGAAGGGTTAGGATTTAATTGGTTAGGACTTAAGATTAGGGTCCTCTTGTGGTGGATTAATGGTAGAAAACAGGTGGAATGAAGTTTCATTGGGTGTGTTTGAAAGAAAGGGTTGTTTGGAAAGCAATCGGACGGGTTTTTAAGGTCAGATTTGCAGCTGTTTTGAAGCTGTTTACAGTACCTTAGAAATTAGGATTTTTGATTTGATGGGCTTTAGGAAAAATTAAGGAAGAATCAATTCGGGTTTTGATGGAGTAAATTCTTAGTGGTCTCTGGTAAAGAAGTCTGATATGGGCAGTTGAAAAATAAAATTGAAAAAAAAAAAAAAGAAGCCTAGGCATCATGCCTAGTATTTGATTGCATTACACAACCAAAATTAGAGTAATTGGTTATCATATTCATATATCTGGTCATTCTATCAAAAGAAATCATTTCAAAGGTCTAGATGGCCCTATTATAACTTACAACAACAACAACAACCAAGCCTTTTCTCACTAGGTGGGGTCGGTTACATGGATCAAACGACGCCATTGTGCCCTATCATAAATCAAGTATTCATAAATGTCATTCAAATGTAAATCTTTTTTAATCGTTTCACCTATAGTCTTTCTTGGTCTTCCTCTACTTTTAGCTATTGGGCTATTATCCACCTGATTTACTCTTCTTACAAGGACTTCTAAGAGTCTTCTCTTTACATATCCAAACCACCTAAGGCGAGATTCTCCTATATTTTCCACAATAGGTGTTATCCCTACTTTTTCTCTAATGCATTCATTCCTACTCCTATCTTGTCTTGTATGGCCACACATCCAGCGCAACATCCTCATCTCCACGACACTGATCTTATGCTCTTGTTGACTTTTTACCGCTCAACATTTAGTACCATACAACATCGCGGGCCTTATAGCTGTGCGGTAAAATTTACCCTTAAACTTGAGAGGCACTTTTCTATCACAAATAACTCTTGAAACACTCTTCCATTTCATCCATCCATAGGATTGGTTTACATCTCCCTCTATCTCTCCGTCATTTTGTATGATAGATCCAAGATACCTAAACTGTGTGACTTGTGATATGGTATGATCTCCAATTTTCGCTGCTAAACTAGCATTAACACGCCTCTTATTGAACTTACATTCCATATACCCCGTCTTACTCCTGCTTAGACGAAAGTCATGTTCTTCCAAAACTTGTCTCCATAGCTCTAGTTTCCCATTTGTTTCCTCTTTTGACTCTCCAATTTGGACTATATCATCTGTAAAAAGCATGCATTGTGGCACCTGCTCTTGGAAAATTAGGATTAAATTCTAATTCATATGGATTGAGACTATTCTATTGTTAAACCCATGAGGGAAATTTGGACACAAAAGCCAATAACAGCTAACTTAAATTGAAGCCCAAATATGACCCAAGGCAACAAAAATGTGAAAATTACTAAAATACTCCTTGTATGGAAGATATAAAATTAATAAAGGTAACAACATACTAAGATCTATAAAAGATTAGAATCAGCTTCATAGCTATAAGTAAATGAGAATATTATGATGGTTTTATCTATATATTTAGCTTTTATTAATGCTTTGACGTCCTACGTCACATAACTTAGTTTTGTAAGATATGTGTCCAATGATTATCTGACTGCAACTTAAAATTATCCTTAAACCCGTAGGTGAAATTAACACGAGAAATGGGGTTGAATTGTTTTGGCTACAAATTTTCCTACACTTGAAAATCAGAAGTTCAGGCCACAAAATATAGTCTAGAAGTGGAACAAAATTGTAGGATATGCTCAATTGTGAATATGAAAGTATGAATTTGATTTTGAAAGAAATCTTGCAGCTTTGGGGTCACATAGTGATTTCAAAATATGTAATGCAATTGAGCAAATATTTACACAATCTTGATGCAAAGGTAGAATAGATTGAATCTTGGTATGCAGCATGGTTAGGTGCGTGTTTGGGATAGCTGTGAAAACTTGATTATTTCAATAATCGATTATTGTATAAAAGCTTTGTGTTATAATCGATTATAATAGAATCAATTTTATGCTTGGATATGTTACCTGAAAAGCGATTTTAAACTAATATGTTTCGTTTGGATTGTATAAAAAAGAATCGCTTTTATGCATTAAATTACCAAAATAGGTATAGAATGATTAAAAAAGTTATTTGATTGAGGACAAAATAATATTTACATCTCAAAGTGTAAGAAATAATCTATAATTTAGAATCATAAGCTGAAATTTCAGCATTATGAAAAAAAAGCTTTTAGAATACATTGAATTTTGTGCAAAAGCTGAAACTGAATTTATCAAACATGTTCAGCTTTTTTTTGGAAAAAAAGCTGTTAGGGAAGGAAATAATCCTTCCAAAACACGCTCTAGGTAGGGATATAACAAGTGACAACAACTACCAGGTACAGTTATGGAGCTTAAACCATGCAAGATTAGACACAACTAGATTTTAACAAAAAGCATAGCATATGCAAAGTGTTGGTAACTCGGTTTAGCAACTTAAAAAATTACACCCATTCAATCGGACTTGTAGATTCACTAACTAGAATAAAGATATGATGCAAAGATGCAAGTATGCAAGCAGAAGTATATAGATAAAGGTGAGATGAGCTTGAGCAGCTATTTACATACTGGTTTGACCAAATTTGAGCCTACTTCTAGTCTCAGGTTAAAGCCTGAGATTTTATATCAACTTAGTAATATTTCATCAACCTTAGCTTCTCCAAGCTAGATTACAATTAGTATTTCTTCAACCCTAGCCTTTCCAAGCTAGAAACAATCTAGATTGATGGAGCAAGACAGAGAGGTAGAATTATGCAAACCAGACAAAATACTTCCTACAAATCTTCTTCTTCTTCCGCTTCCAAGTGATCAGGAGTTGGATCCTAATTAAAATTTCATCATTATGTACTGTGGGCCTGTGTTTTGTCCACACTTCAAGTTAAAAGAGCTTTTGTTTGAGGAGCCTTGTCAGAGAAATAAAGTATAAATAATTTCCAGGCTTGCACCTAATGGCTTAAACTTTTAGGATGAGCTGGTGCTTGACAATTTGCATTCTCTTCGTGATATTACTCTTATTTCAACAGAAAACATGGTATATTACATCTGTTGAGTTTGATCCTAACAGTATTTCAGCTTTTTTTATTGAGAACATAGCAAACATGACTGTGTATTGTGCCCTAAATATTCTTAATATCTTCTCAATTGTTGTTTCTATCTTTGCCAGATGGAGGAGAGGCCTTTAGTTGGGGGATGGGAGGGTCTGGTAGACTTGGTCATGGCCATGAGTCAAGCATTCTAGGATTCTTCAAAAGTTTCAGGTTCTGTCCCTTCTTTTCTTTTACATTATTTAGCTGCATTAATTGATATTTCTTTTCTGTTTTATTTTATAATTAGTCCAAGTACAAGCATGAAAGATTTGGTTGATGATTTTGTGATGATATTGATTATCTATGAAGAAGGTGATAGTTTCTGCTGTTAAATGGTGACTGTAGTCTATTGTTCTTTAAAGATATTGGGCAATTTCTTGCCAAAAGGACATAAAACTTTCTGATTTAAAATTTGCTGTATATTTCTTTGCAACTCAAGTATTATTCATGGGCATTTTGGCCTGTTTGTATTCTCAGTTATGATTTATGTCTGGCACACATTTGATTTTTTCATTGACTTTTTTCATTGCAATTTAATGAACTTGTTAAATTCATGGCCAATTTGTTCATTTACTTGTATTTGGCTTTTCAACCGAAAGATTGAAAAAAGAGGACAAATGCTTGTAACTTTTAACCAATTTGAATCCTGTACATAGACATGACATTGTTATAATATTGTGTACGTTCTGCACTCAAAATGTGTCTGTAGAATTCCTAAATAAGAATTAGTCTTTAAGAAAATTAACTGTGCCGTCTATATTTGATATACTGCAGAAAGTCTCAGTATCCAATCAGAGCTGCTTTGACTAGGATTCCTTGCAACCTTGCCATAATATTCAGTATCTATATTGATGTACTTTTTAAAATCATGCAGTGAGTATACTCCAAGG
This sequence comes from Ormosia semicastrata, assembly GCA_029884595.1. NCBI lineage: Eukaryota > Viridiplantae > Streptophyta > Magnoliopsida > Fabales > Fabaceae > Ormosia > Ormosia semicastrata. The sequence goes on along the minus strand of JAQQTO010000046.1, from coordinate 33,359,801 downwards.
CTTATAAAGGATCTTGAGGGAATCAAGGTGTGATATTTAATTCCTTGTTGTATCTAATTTAAGATAAATATATTGGCTTCAAAGTTTAACTATTGTCTTTGTTGTTTTGGCTTCACCATTGGTATTTGTTTAGGTTAAATATATAGCTGCTGGGTTGCTAAACTCGGTTTGTACTGATGGTAATTGAATTAATTATTTCTTTTATCTTTTTTTTGTTTTTTAATTTTCTCTTTTCATACCTTGGTTGTGCTCTTCATTAGGAATTAACCCTTGGTTTTTGCTCTTCCTTCATGAAAATGTTGCAGAAAATGGTTCTGTTTTCATATTTGGCGAAAGAGGGATTGACAGATTGGTATGTTCAATCAGTGGCGATTAGTTTTTTTTTTTTCTCCATCATCTACTGCTTGTAATGACTAATATTTTCTTCAATCAAAATATTCAGCGCTTGAAGGAGATGAGCAATGCAACAAAACCATCGTTGATTAGTGAACTTCCATACTCAGAAGAAGTTGCTTGTGGTGGCTATCACACCTGTGTCCTGACAAGTAATTCATCAGTTTCTGAAATTAACCATGTGTTGATTTGTAATCATTTGCTTAGTGTTTCATTCTATTTAGTGTTTTCTCTATAGATTCTGGTGAGCTCTATACTTGGGGTTCAAATGAAAATGGCTGCCTTGGTATCGGGTATACTTTTATACTTTTATACTTAGAACTTGTTGCTTGGACATTTTCTTTTGCTACATTTTCATTCTTTTTTGTATGTGCATGATGGTGTCCTGATTCTTCAAATTATTTTTACCTAGTTCCTCAGATGTCATTCATCTACCTGAAAAGGTTCAAGGGCCATTCTTGAAGTCTTCCGTCAGCCAGGTTTCTTGTGGTTGGAAGCATACAGCAGCTATTTCTGGTAAGCTCTTCCCTTCAACAGAAAAGAAGAAAAAGAACTACCTTTGAGTAATTTTTTTTGGGTCAAATTAATGTAAAGGCACACATGTTATTATTATTATTATTATTATAAAAGAAGAAAATCATTAAAACAAAGAAAAGATGATTATAATGGGTTAGGAGGATAAGAGATCCTCCTTAAAAGAGAGAAAAGAAGAAACATATAAAAGAGAACAAAGAGAACATCAATGAAGCAAAGCTACCCAATCCCTCAGCATATTTGTAAGGAAACCCCTTTAAAAGACCATGTGGTTTACACCAAATAGAAGCCAAACACCAAATCGTATCCCAAAGAAATTGCTTATCCGGAGAAATTTCCTTAAAGATGCAAGAGTTACGCTCCTTGAAGCATATTATTAAGTTACTTTACCAACAGATGTTGACTCAAATGATACAGGAGTTTGCTATTCAGCTTGCTGTCTCAAGTTCATATCTGCTAGTATCGGAAGTAAAATTCCCTTGAAGTCATGACGGCCCACATAGAAAAGTGTACTTAGACTAGCTTGGGAAGGGAACTACTGGGAGAAGCCTAGGAACCCCTTGCCATAATACAGTAAAGAAAGGTTCATTTACGTGAATAATGGACTTAACAGATAGTCATATACTATGGGAATTGGCAAAAACAACACAAACATTGATTTGTAGTTAATTAGTCTTGTTAGCAACTTTGCGAGAGGAATTTGATCTGTTTAAAAGAATTTTGAGGCAAATAAATGGAAGAATGCATCATTGTCTTGCAAGAAATAATTATGGACTGATATTGATGGCCAAGACTGGGAGCCCCACTCATGGTAAGGTATGAAAGGGTGGAATACAGAGAAGAAAATAACTATCTAGGCATCAAACCTGTGATTCACTACATCACAGGAGACAGAGAGCATATATGCTGGAGAACATAGACCAGACCTAAAGTATAATCACAGTTCATGTGCAGTCTAGGATTCCTGAAATGCCCCTAAATTTTTAAAATTCTAGAAAAACAAACAACTTAGGATCAGGCCTTGCAGTAAAGTTAATTATCGTTTTATCTCTTGGGCTTAACGTATCTTTAGTTTGCATCGTCATATATGTACGAGTGATGAGCGATTCCACTGACACCCACAGAACCCGTTAGAAAAGTTGTGTGTTCTATCTTCAAGATGTACTGCTTCTTAGACTAGTCAAATAGGCAGTTAGCTAGTTGAATTTCTTTATAAGAATGAGATGGCGTGGACTGAAAAGTTAATAATCAGTTTCTTGCCTCCTGGAGAAACTCAAATCATTTTTCTTGTTTCCAGTATGTGTTGGTGGCATACTTAGTTTTTGTTTTAAAGATGAAACAGCACTTTTCCCTGCATGTAAACAGGCTCATCCTTTATATATATCTGCACAGAGCTGCAGGCTTTCTGTGGAGATTTAATGTAATACTAAGCACTTTTTGGATTGTACAAGTGTGGGGATGAACATTTTCCAATTTGCTTTTATGAATTTTTATTAAGTTGATTTAATTTTTAACTTCCTCTCACTTGTAAGACTTGTACTTGATGTTTATACTGTACTGGTAGTTGCAAAGGAAAGGAATTTTATTGCTGTCATTTATCCTTGTGTTTTTTGTTGACTCTCAGAAGGAAGAGTCTTCACATGGGGCTGGGGAGGTTCCAATGGGACTTTCTCTGAAGCTGGACATTCTTCGGGTGGACAATTGGTATGCTTCTGCTTCTCATATAATTCATAATTCCTTGTATTATTAGATATTTATAAAGAGCAGGTTACACATATATACACAATGGTCGAAGTGCCAGATTCTATGACAAGAACGACAAAAGAGAACCAAGAATTTATTTGAAGTAACAAGACACTGTACAAATAATCGTGATTTCCATATTATATAAAATCACACATACACTTAGAAGCTTTCTTCATATTAATTATAAGACTATATTACCTTAGAGGAATGTGCAGTTTGATTATAGTCAGACTGGTGCATTTCATAAATTGATTGGTTTTTTGCCTTTAATTTTACTAAAGTTTATGCTTTCAACTCAGGGTCATGGAAGTGATGTGGACTATATAAATCCTACAAGAGTTTGTTTTGGAGAAGACGTGAAAGCATTGCAAGTTTCATGTGGGTTCAATCATACAGGTGCTATACTTGAATATACATAGGTTTGTCTGCTCCAATAATTCATAGTTATCTGTAATTCATCAAGAAAATCCAGAAACATGTGATTCATCACTCCCGGATGTCACGCATTTGTTCATTTTTGTATTGCCTTGTATCTTCTATACATCACCATATCAGCAAAATATACATCTTCTAACCCATCCAAGAGGCTCCAGGAAGTTGCAACATGCCTAAAGTGAGGTATATATTATCCATCTGTTGTATCAATTTTTTCACAGGAATATATGCAAATAAAATTTCCTTGATGTATATAAAACATATGTAAAGAAACAGCAGTGCTTCAAATAAAAAATGCATGGGAATGATGTTTGAGATGAGAAAAACAATGTTTTAAATGCGCTTTTTTTTTTGGGGCGGGGGGGGGGGGGGATAGCTTAGTTATGGAAATTCCACGTACTAGATAGAGGTAAATGCTTATGTCATTTGCTCTGCTCCTCGAGAAAAGTTAGCCGGATGCTTAGTTGGTGATGCAATTATATGAGCCTACATATCCTGTTAATGGTCACCCTACGTGTAGATGCTTATGTAGCATCATAATTGAAAACGCATCCTCCGTGTATGGATATTCTCACTGATGTTTGGTTCTGCAATTTGCAACAAAAGGCATTATATCCATCAAGCATGAAGCATGTGGGAATGGGAATCCCAGTAACGTGGTAAGGCATCTAATTTTCAATATTAAATTGCAGTTCATCTTTATGGTTTGGCTAACAACTAGACGGAGGGAACAATTAATATATGGCATGACAGTAGTCAGAAATTAATATGATTTCTGCTCTGTTCCCCACTCCCCTCTCCTTTTTTTTTTTTACCAATGAGACTTACTAGTTACTACTACATCTATTCAGGAATGGATCTACTTAGAGATAAGTGGGAACACATGTTCTCATTTTATTTTAAAATTTTTCTTTGACCTTATATAAGTATGTTTTTTTTGTTTTTTTATGTGTAATTTTTGTTCTCATGTTTCTACTTTTAAATATATTATTTTTGTTGAATGATTGTTTAATTACATACATAAAAAGAGAAATATTTGATAATAATAATAATAATAATCATTCAATATTTTTAAAATATAAAAACGAGAAGAAAATAATTATAAATTAATTTTTTATAATTTTGTATTAATATATTTTTTAATATATAAATATAATTATTAAAAAAATTTCTTATGTTTTTGTATTGATATATTATATGTCCCCATTACTTAAAATTTTTGGATTCGTCACTGCATCTATTTGTTTTTTCTTTAAAGTAATATGATTTTTAAACATCATAATGGCATTACACTGGTCCTGTAATTCAATTTTCTTTGGACCCTAAACATCATTTTGCGAGTGTGCAATAGCCTACTAATTGTCCTTTAAAACATGAAGCTTCTGATACTATTTTCATGCGGAAAATGCAAGCTCAGCTGCTTTTGAAGTTGCGGCAAAGCTAAAACATCTTTGGATTCCATCGTTTGAAATGCGCACATCTTCATATATAATAAAGTAGATGGGCAATAAATGTCTGCGCTGATAAGTCAAAACATTGGGACATAACTTTCCTGTTGAGTTTATGGCTCGAAAATTGAGAGTTTAACTGAGTTGATACAACCTCACCGTCTCCTTCCAACCGTTATTAAAGCAGCTTGTTATTATGCTAATAATATCTGTCTCTGTTGATATATTTTTTCCTTTCTCAGTTATTATTATTATTATTTTAGTACAATAATGACAATGAAATTTAAACTTATTATTTCACATAAACTATTCAAACATCTTACTACTAGCCTGATCCAAGTGGCTTTACTGTTATTATTATTATGTGTTTCTATACTTGAAATTGTTGAATTGATTTAGTGATACTATTCATTTCAGTTAGAAATTGGGTCCCCTAACAATAGTAATAATAAGTACAAACACAATAACTCTAGGTTTCAGCGTGAAGGTGTAGACTGAAAACTGAAGACTGAACCCAGAGAGTGTGGGGTGTAGACTCTGTGGAGCATGCACCCGACCCAACTAAGAATGAATGGGAGGGGGAAAGATACGGTATTGGAGAAGTGAAGGGCCCGGAAAATGCGCAATATATCGCCGCAACCAACGACGATACTGATGAGCACCATGATGACCCCATAATTGAAAAGGTGGTCCCTACATCAAACATCTGCAACCCAATAGTGGTCCCCCACGTGTTCAGTTCCTTCACGAAGCCCGGTGTCCACGTGCTCTTGTCCCCTCGGCACGGGACCCACCATCCGCCGTACCAACGAGCATTCAATGGGATCACGTGGCGAAGCCTGCAGCGTACGATGCTAAAGGAATCCTAGCCGTCCGTTCTTCGCTCTGGGTCAGGGGTTTGACTCGCTCCATTTCTTTATCATTTAATAATTTAGCCTTCTCGCTGTAAGCCGGAAGGGAAAGATAGAAAGAGTTGTGTTTCTGATTGTGATATTATTTTTTATATTTTTATTATTAACCGTGTATATATATTTTTTATATTTATTTTAATAATATTTATTATATTTTTTATTTTTTTATTAAATTTAATATTTTTAAAAAGAATATTAATAATACATATATTTTTTAAAAAAAGTGTATAATAATTTTTTTCATTATGAAATTGTATTGCTTTGTTGTGATGTTTTGTTGTTGCAATATTGGTATATGTATATTAATTTAATTTCTTTACATTATTTTTACATTTATTGATGATGTATAAATTTTTAGTTAATAACATGAAAATATTAATCAATTATCATATATTGTTAATCAATTAATATCTCTGATAATCACATGACACACGTTGTTAATAAAAAATTGTATAATATTAACTAGTATAAAAATTAATGAGTAAGTATCATTTTTCTCGTTGTGCTGGTCTTTAATACTCGTTTCGATATGTTTTATCTGTCTTTTAAGATAGTTGTATGATAATAAAAAAATCATTAGATAATCTTGATTATAATAAAAAAATTATATTTGATTAAATTATTCTTTATTAAAATATATGAAATAGTATTATCACTCTATTAATATTTCATTAATTTTTTAAAGTGATAGATAAAATGAAAAAAAATCTAAAAAACAGATAAAAAAACTAAAGGAGTATTTTTTTTTTCTCTTTGAATAATTAAAAATAATGTTCATTTATTAGGAGGATGTAAATTATTCATGGTCTGCATATGTATATAGTATATGCATCATGTAATGAGATAGGGTGTTGCGTTGGTATTAGTAACTTGAATTTATGCTGCTCTTCTTCTCATTAGTCAAGTTCTTTCCATAAGTTCTCTTAATCCTACGCTTTCGCTAATACAGTTATGTCCGTCTAAAGGTTTCTTTATGATGATCATCTGATCTCCAGTTTCATCGATTCTAATTTAAAAGGATTCCCTGTTTGCCATCTTTCTAATGACATATTTTATAGAACACTCGTCTGATTGTCAAAGGCCATACTCCATTTAACCAGCTACATATGGTCTATGGTATAGAGGATCTCATTTAACTTCAATAGAAATTACTCTGATATTTAATTTTTTCTTGAAGGATATATTGGTACTTAAAGTGAACTATGAAATATTCATTGGCTATTAGTTATATTTAATAAATTTTTAAATATTTATTATAAAATCACCCAACAATAAATATTTTGATAACTAACAATACTAATTAAGTTATCATAATAAGTACGTGTTTGAGTTAGTCTACTTTATATTCAAAAAAATTTATAATCAAAAGTTCTTTAAAAAAACTTTTTTAAAAAAAAAGCAATTATTATCCAAAAAATAAGTGTTGCCAGACATGTTATAACTCTCACCTTCATTTCAATTATTCAAATTTATTCATACCCAATAAAAGTGGGTAACATTGTTATTAATCAAGTCATAAGTAATTTCATAGTTAAAAATTATAAGAAGTTATCTTATTTTTAAGAATGATATAAATTTTATTGATAAACACATAAAGATCAAAATTACATAAAAAATAATCACATAACTATAAAAATTATAAACACAACGGATTTGGCTATTGATTAAACAGTGTTCACTACAAGAAATCTAACAATTAGCGACGGCTATTTTCAGCATATTTAGGGCCATTGGTAATTCAGGTTATTTTCGGCAAAAAATATTTGTCGAAAAACCAATCTTCTAGTCAAAAACTGCCATGAAATTTTTTGTTTACATTTTTGGCGAATAATCTATTAATAAATGTATTGGTTTCTTTTTTTAAAGTTTCTCAGTTGAAATAATTCGCTGGAAAATTCCTCCAACTTTCAAGCAAGAGTGTTGGCCATTTTTCATTAGATTTTTTGGCGGAAATAAGATGCTGGGATACTTGTGTAACGAAATGGTTACCACTTTCGAGGTTTTCAACGGATTAGTCGCTGAAAATTCAAAAAAGTTCACTAAAAAAATTTCTGGTGGGTCATAATCTATCAGAATTCTTTTTTAAGAGGCGTGCCAAGCAGCCTTCTATCCCATTTCTATAACTCTTCTACCATTTTCTCTCTTCCTTCCTTCTTCCTCTCGTCATGCCACACGAATATGGTGGGAAGATTTTCACCGTTGTCACCTTCTTCCTTCCTCCTTCACTTTGACGCCATTTCTTTCACTTTCAAGACGATGGTGAAGCCAACTGCGGTAGCGAAGAGGAAGCAGCAAAGGAAGGAAGACCTCGTTAAGTGAAAGTGGGTGGTGGGCATGGGTTGTTCGTTGAAGGTGGAATAAGGAGAGGGAGGTGGCAGAACGTTGAAGGGGTGGCTAACGGCAGGGTAACCAACGGTGCGTTGGTTCTGCCATCTAAGGAAGCATGCGGGTTATAGAGTGGAGTGGTGCATGCATGGAGACAGACGTGGTGCATGGAAGTGCCAAAGCGGTACATTATATTTAATTATTTATTTTTTTTTATTTGAATTGAATGTTATATTTGTTTATAATATATATATATATATGTATATGTATGCATGTATGTATATGATGTTTATATTTTGAATATATGTGTTTTCTTGTATATTTATATGTAGGGTAATATTATTATTTATTAAGTTTGTCTGCTAGCATGATAGGCTAGTATGATAGATTATTCTCTATTATGATGTTATAATATTTGATTTATAATATTAAATTGTATAAGAATAATTCTAATTTATTATTTATATAAGAATAATATAGTATTATATGCTAATGTGTTAATTTTAAAATTAAAAATCTGTGACAAAAATAGTAATATGAAATATTAAACTTTTAAAATTTTAAGAGGTAGATAAATTATTTAATTTAATTAATTAATTTAAATGTTGATAAAATATTTAATTTAATAATTTCTATGTTAAATTAAATTTAAATAATTATTAATCAATATTAATATTAACAAATCATTAATAATTAATAAATTATAAACTGTATTCATAATATAAAATAAAAGAAAGTGAAAATATAATACAATATATATAATTAAATAAATAGATAATTAATTAATGACATGAGAATGATAAATTACAAAATATGCATTTAACTGTCAAAACGTACGATGTATACGCATAGGTTAGAGACATGAGAGAATGTTTTAGTACCTACGGCCGAACAATGGCTTCATACAAAGATGAATGACAAATATAAGACGCATTAGTTATTAAGTTTTGAATTAATTGTATAAAAAGTTATTATAATATAATATGAAATTATAGAAAGTGAAAATTAGAACAATATCAATACTTAATTAATTAAATTAGAAGTAATGTGACAGATCTTGCAGACGAATGATAGCTTTAAACTACTAAGAGGAATGACAAATATATAATGACCCTTGGTTACGTTCATGCGAATTGTGTGATATAGTAATATTTTATTTGCATGGATGTTATTGTGTCAGATTGTTGAAATAATTAATGTTCTACAAAATTAGGAGCAATCTGATTCTGAGCAATATGAGATTTAATTAATGTTCCAAAGTTAGACGATATTAGTTTTGCATTGATAGGTTAAATGATTCTGAGCAATCTGAGATTTAATTACTCAAGTAACTTATCTTTTGTTCTCCACTAGTAGTGAAGATGATTATTCTAGTGGTAAGATTATGAAAGTGATAAATGTAATAAAAAGTTTGAGTAGTGACACTAGTTCACTTCTTATGATAATAAGGAGAAGACTATGTAAGGAGATGTAAGACAAGGAAGAAGAAAAATATTGCAGATTAAAAAAATAAATTTGCATGCTTTTGTGAAGTAAATTTTTAATGGACAAAAGTCGCATAGTGGAGCAGTTAGAGAATAAGACAGAAATCGAAAGCAGATGAAATTAATATAAAGAGTTATTTCAACAATGAAAATGAAGTTATACAAGACTGTCGTGGAGAGGATATGCTGGAGAAAATTTTGAGCTTAACTTCGTTAGGATTGGAAAAGTTGAGCTAGTAGTGCCTAGACTATTGCCCTTACTAATGACATTGAAAATATGTATATTTTTGCACTCATTTATTGAGTTTTGGAGAGTAGTTGATTGAGAGAAAAATAATTTCAAGAGTATTTGACTAAAGTTTAGTTTAGGATTTTGATAGTGATTGTAATGACAAGTGGAGTAAATGTATTTTTCTTATTAAATGTAATACAATTGGAACTCAAGAGAAGATTGTCCAAGTTTAACAAATGAGTTTAGGAACTAAAAGCGTTATTATAAGGAAAATTAAAATTTCTTATGATCTTTAATAAATTGCTCTCGCTCGTGTTTTAGAATTTTCATATTGAATTTCAACTTGTGAGTTAGGATAGAAAGCTGGCAACTATTCGAGAAGTACTTTCTTTTTTTTCTTTTCTAAATAATGTTCCTTACGAAATACATCAATCCTTATCATTGTATGCAATAGTTAAATACTTAAATTTTCTTAACATTTTGCATTTTTTCTTATGCTTGGTGATAGTCATATCGTATAATTCTACTCATATGTCTTCTCCAATCTAGAGACATCCTTGAATTAGAGAAGTTGTATGGTCTAGATATCTGAATTAGAGAAGACATATGAGTTGACTTCTGTAAGATTTGACTATCATCGATTATCTAGAAGAGCGTGCTTAAGAATGTTAATAAAATTCGTATATTTAACCGTTGAAGACAATGATGATTATTGATATGTTTCACAACGAACATTACTTTTGAAAAAATTGTGCTTCTCAAATTGTAGTGAGTAAGATTGGTATCCTAATTCATCAGGAGAGAAACTAATACAAATTTTTTAAACATGAATGTGACCAATTCAAGAGCTTAAAAGAAAAATGATTTTTTTTATATTAACATTGCAAGAAAATCACATATTATCGACGACCATATCTGCCGTAATAAGTCAAAGTCTACTAGAAATTTTGATTTTCAGCAGAATTTTTAGCAAGTTTTAGTTAGTGGTAAAACCTTTGCAGAAAATTTTTCCTTCTAGCAGATAAATACTGGCAGTATATCCACCGGTATATTTTTTGGCTGAATATTTGTCGAAAATTTTTGACCTAATTAATGTCTGTCAAATTTTTTTGGCTAATATAATGCTAAAAAAACAAGCCTCGATTTTTAAAATTTTTGCAGCAAATAAATCCACAAGACATGATATACTTATTTTTAAATAAAATATTAGTAAAAATAATAGTAAAATATATTTTGACAAATCAAGCTTGTTCAAGCTTGAACATAGGGAAAGGTTTGTCTTCACATAATAAAATGCTTCCCCACTCATAGAACTCAAACAAAATGATGAGAAACAACTTTTAACAGACAAAAATTATTCTCATTTGCCGTGTTGTTGATCACCCTCCACTATTTCTTGTGGTGCCACTGCCTAAGTGGCATACAATTCTTTTATTGTAGGAGAGTATATATACCCACGAAAAGCTATGTCTCAAGACGCTTGTCTTGTGCTTCTGTTTTTCCATGGCTTGGCTTATAACTGCTAAGACAACCACCTGAGGAAGTAGAGGAAAATTAAGAACAATCATGATGACATTGAATTCACATGGACTAAAGGGGAAGAGTTTTCAAAATTAGTTTCATTAAGATTGAATAGAGAGGTGAATGTACTTACATCTTGTTGCTCTTCTTCATAATCGCTCATTGTAGCGAAGTAATGACACTATGAGGTAGGGGCGGCGGCGTGAAAAAGAGAGGAGAAGATGAGGGGTGGTGCGCAAAGTGGCGGAGTAGAGCGAGAAAGCGGAGAAGATGAGATTGAAGGGACTGAGAGTGAATGAGGGGGAGGTTGGGAAAATAAGGAAGGAGAAGAGGGGTCCGTCTGGCATATCTGTCGAAAATCTAGCAGACTTTTTAAATTTTCTGACAAAAATTCTGCCAAAAAAAGGCTTACTTCAGGCAATTCAAGAAATTATTGGTTGATATGACCACTATTAATTTGTGAATTTCTTACAGAATTTTTTTTATCTTGACTCATGTTCAAACTTTGAGCCAACACTTGAGAAAAAAATTATAAATATACTAAGTCGAAGTGGGGATTTGTTCTTAATGTCGCTCAACATGAAATTATTTGTTTTGGTTGATGCAAAAAGTAGTTTGAGATAACCTTACTATAAAAAATATATTTAAAATTTGCAAATGTTTTATAACTAGTGTACCTTGTTAATATATATATATTGTTAGCGTGATAAATTGTGATTGATCACAATTGTTTTTAGTAATGATTATAATTGATGTAATACAAAATTAGTTTCATTTAATACATAATTATAATTTATTATTTTTCTTTTCTGTACAGCTGCCTTCTTGTATAAATAAAAGTTAGCTCTCTTGTATTCATTCATTAAAAAATATACACATATTATCAATATTTATTTTCTCATTTTTGTTTCTAACTTGATATTAGAAAGTCTAGGCTCTCAATCTAATCTTAAATTCTATTTTTTTTCAGACACTGTTCCCTATCTATTTTTTGTTGACTAAATTTGGTCTCTATTTTTTGCTTGCTTTACATTTTTAGGCTGCTCATCTTCAGCTTTTTGTTCTCACATCCATCTTTCTTTTTTTGGTGTGGTCCAATGCCATTTGTTGACCATCTCAGCTTTTACACTATATTACTTTTTGTTGCACAAGCACACTTAATATTTTTTGCTGTGCGCTACTGCTTTATTGATTTTTGGGTGTGGCCAGTGTTATTGTGCATGCATATCTTGTGCACCATTTTTTACACAACTCCGTATGCGTCTTTTGCAATGTTCTATTTACTTCGTAAAGCGTGCATTCATCATTTTTTTGGGTGAGATTTTTTATTTTTGTGGTTTTTTTCTATCACTTTAGCTCCGAAAGTTCAATTTTTTGTGTTCTTGTTGGTATAATGGAGAAACTAGATATTGCTCAGTCTTTTTTAGTTGTGCTTTCTACCCCCCAGATGTTGCAGATATTGTAAAGACCCAGGACACTTGATTAATAATTGTCTCACATGTCCTTCAAAGTCTGATCAGAACAGGTTTCAATTTCGTCTCAGTTCTTCTAAGTCTATGCTTGTTCCTGTTACTGCAAAAGGATCCCCGTTCTTCAGCCACACCTCAGGCTGCCTTTTCTACTGATGATCTCGTGTCCCTCCTTAAGCGTCTATTATCCAATTCTGGTAATACCTCTTCTACTTTATCAATCACACCAGGTAATACTAAATGGTACTTTGACTCTGCTTGCTGTAACCATATGACGTCCACATCTCAGTCATTTTCATTCCTGTTTATTAATGACACTGTACATTCTATACATACAACCGATGGATCTCTTATGAATGTTAGTCATAAGGGTTCTTTCTCTTTACCCACTCTTAGCTTACCTGATGCATATCTTATTCCCAAATTAAACTTTAATCTCATTTCTGTTGGACAACCATATGACCTTGGTTATGAAGTCATTTTTTTTTCTGGTTGTCGTGTGCAGGATCCACGGATAAGACAAGTCATAGGGACTAGATGTAAAGTCAGAATGCTGTTTGAGCTCACCAACCTTCATGTTACTCTCGTCTCAAATCTTTGTGCAGCATCTACCTCCATCCAACTGTGGCACCAACGTCTTGCTCATAGTTCTCTAGGGAAATTGTGTCCCCTCTTATCTCAAAGGGTTCTCGGTTCGATCAATAATGAGTCTTTTCACTGCACTTCTTGTCAAATTGCTAAACAACTTGCCCTTTCCTTTAGTAAAAGTACATTTATTTCTAAATCTCCTTTTGATCTTGTGCACTCTGATGTCTAAGGGCCTGCCACCATACCAACTATAGGAGGTAATCGATATTTTGTAATATTTATTAACAATTTTTCTCGTTTTACTTGGATATCTTTAATTAAAAATTGTTCAGAACTTCCTCAAATTTACATTAATTTTACTAATATGATCAAAACTCATTTCTAAAAAATAATTGAAGTTTTTCATTGTGATAATGCTTCTGAATATCGTAATTAAAAACTCCTCACCTTTATTACTAAATAGGGTACATTCTCTGAGTTTTCTTGTCCTGGTACATCTCAGCAAAATGGTCATGCTGAAAGAAAACACTGTCATATCCTTGACTTTGTCCGAACTATGCTCATCTCCTCCTCTTGTCCTGAACATGCTTGGGGTGAAGCCGCTCTTAACGCTGTCTATGTCATCAACCGTATTCCTTCATTTGTTTTAGGTAATGTATTTCCCTTTGAACGTCTCCACCATACTTCTCTAGATTATAAATCTCTTAAAGTTTTTGGTTATGCTTATTTTTTTTCTCCTTCAACCTCACGATTACACTAAACTTGAGCCCCGAGCATGTCTCTGTTGCTTTTTTTTATTATGGCACTGAACATAAGGGTTATCACTGTTAGGATCCAATCTCTCAATGCATTTGTATCTCCCATCATGTCGTATTTTGGGAAGACACCATGTTCTTCTCACTCTCAAAGTTCAAGTCATTCACTTCCACTTCGACTTCATTTTTTATTAACCCCTTTGTTGATCTCTTTCCCAGTGATTCTGATGCAGGTTCCTCCAATGAGCTTTTAGTCACTTCTGATATTTCAACCACTCCCGATGATGTTGTTCCAGACGTAGATCATGCTCTTGTCATTGCACCATCTCTTCCTTCTAAGCGTCCAACTAGGGTAAGAACTCAACCTACGTATCTTCATGATTATCATTATTTTTCTACCATGCTTCACTTACATGAACATCAATCCTATCAAGAAGTCTCCACAAATCCTCATTGGCAGCATGCTATGCAAGAAGAGTTACAGGTTTTGAAGAATAGTAATACTTAGGACTTTGTTGATTCTCCTTCTGGTAAGGCACTTGTGGGATGTAAATGGGTGTTCAAGATCAAGACTCGTTCTGATGGATCTATTGAGCGATATAAGGCTCGTTTGGTTGCCAAATGTTTCACTCAAGAATATGACATTGATTACGAGGAAACTTTTGCACCTGTTGCTCGCATCACTTCCGTTCGTATTCTCCTTGCTATTGCAGCCACTCAGAAATGGACTCTAAATCAGATGGATGTGAAGAATGCCTTTCTTAATAGTGATTTAGAAGAAAAGGTTTATATGCATCCACCTCCTGGTTACACTTGTCCACCAAATAAGGTTTGCCATCTTCGAAAGGCTTTATATGGTCTTAAACAAGCATCTCGAGCCTGGTTTGCCAAGTTTCACAGTACTATCAGTCAGTTGATTTTTCTTCCAGTGCACATGATTCTGCCTTGTTTACTTGCAAACTTGATAGAGGTACTATTATGTTACTTCTCTATGTTGATGATAGATTATTACGGGTGATGATACTACAGGTATTACTAAGCTTAAATAGTTCTTGAGTCAGCATTTTGAGATGAAAGATCTTGAAACTCTCACTTACTTTCTGAGACTTGAAATCCTTTATTTTGCTGATGGTATTTCTCTGTCTCAAGATAAATATGCTTCGGATCTTATCTCTCAAGCTGGTCTCTCCGATAGTCGCACCGAATCCACTCCTCTAGAACCTAATGTTAGATTTACACCTCTGGATGATACTATACTTGATAATCCTACTCTTTATCTGCAGATGGTTGGTAGTTTGATTTATCTTAGTATTACTCGTCCGGACATTTCATATATTGTTCATATAGTCAATCAGTTTATGTCAGCTCTACACACTACTCATTATGCTGTTGTTCTACGTATTATATGGTATATAAAAGGAACTCTATTTCATAGATTTCATTTTTCAGCCAACTCCTCCTTGGTTCTCCAGGCTTATTCTGATGCTGATTGGGGTGGAGATCCTACTAACCGATGATCCACTATTGGCTATTGTATCTTTCTTGGTGATGCCCTTATTTCATGGAAAAGCAAGAAAAAAACTTTAACTGCACGTTCCAGTACTGAAGCAGAATATCGGGCACTAGCTGACACTACATTTGAGATACTTTGGTTACGTTGGCTCCTTGAAGACTTGGGTTTTTCTCAGTTCTCTTCCACTGCTCTTCATTGTGATAATTAGAGTGCTATTCAAATTGCTCACAATGATGTTTTTCATGAGCGCAACAAGCATATTGAGATCGACTGCCACTTCATCTGTCAACACATTCTTTATGGTGCTCTTTGTCTTATTTCCATTGATATTCTTGATCAACCAGCTGATTTATTTACCAAAGCTCATTATCCTGACCATTTTTGCACTCTAGTTTTCAAACTCAAGTTGATTTCTTCTATACTCACTTGAGTTTGAAAGAGGATATTAGCGTGTTAAATTGTGATTGATCACGACTATTTTTAAGAATGATTGTAATTGATGCAGTGCAGAATTAATTTGATTTAGTACATAATTATAATTTATTATTTTTTTGTACAACTATCTTCTTGTATAAATAAATATTAACTCTCTTATATTCATTCATTAAAAAATATACACAGATTATTAATATTTATTTTTTTATTTTTATTTTTAACTTATATATATATATATATATATATATATATATATATATATATATGTGTGTGTGTGTCCAAAAAAATGGAAAGGAATTCAAACGGTAGCAAATTTATTCTATACATTCATTATCGTGGTGAATTACATTGTACACCCATATTTGTACAACAGGAAGGCCCCTACAGCTACATGCTTAGTATTGTACGATAAGAGGAAAGCTACAAAAGTTACACCACTAAAATGTAAGTACTTGGACCGACTGACAGAATGAACTTATCACTTGTGTTTGATTTGATTTGAGGTTGTTTTGGTTACCTTTTTTTTTCTTGAGTACTAATACTTTTGACAAATTATTAAATATTATTGATTCTTGGTTCTCATAATAAATATTGAATAATTTATTAAATATATAACAATTAATAATTAATTAATTGGGAGTTAAGGTGTCAATACCTTAAAAAATGTGTTAAAAAAAGAAGGGTTACAGATCGAGTAATCCGTCAATGACAAATGAATAAAACCATTTGTTTGTCACCTTATTTATATTAAGATTTTTTTAAAAGTGTTTAAGAGACACTTATTAAGGATTTAAAATAATTTTTTATAAAAAATAAAATATTTAATATATTAAAAATTTAAAAAATACAAAACATTTTATTTTAAATTTTTTAATAAATACTTTTTTAAAACACTCGTAAAAAGTATTCGTTAAAAAAACCCTTATATGAATGCAATAACCTGCTTACGATGGTTGAGTGTGTGTATTATTGATTTATTGTATATATAAAAGTTCATAAATGATTGAGTAATTAATTGGGAAAATAATTTTCTATTTAACCAATTACAAATAACCAAAAAGAACCCGTATTCAACTTAAATGTCCTTTTAGAAACAACCCAAAAAATAAAGATGATTCTCCCTTGAAATCTAATTATATGCAAATTTGCCAGAATTAATTTAGCTGTACTTGAATAGGGGAGCCTTTTCCTGATTATTAAGTGTGTATTTGATTTACAGTTAGTAAATTTAAATATATTTTTAGAGTTTTTGAAGAACGTAAAATTATATTTGTTATTTTTGTTTTTCAATTAAGTTTAATAAAAAATATTTTTAAATATGTGTTAAAGTGAAAGTAAGAATTTTTTTTTTTTATTAAGTAAAAGTTTATTAAAAAATATTTTTTTTTTAATTTTTTTTAAAAATATTTTAATCTTTTATCTAAATATCATTTATTTTATTAAACTTACTTTTAAATAAAAATTTTGAAAACATAAATTATATTACTATAAATTTACTTTTAATCAAATTAAAATTTATAAACATAATTTTAACTAAATTTAAATTTACAAACTGAAAATAAACACACACTAACTTGATTGGAATAACTAGCATTCGTACATAAAAGAATGGGTCATTCTGTTGTTTGAGCCTCTCGTTTGAGACAAAAGGTCTTTTGATGTAATGAAGTTGTCAGCCTGCATTGGAACTTATCAAACAGCATTTAAAAACCATGGTCTAAGGTTGATGAGACAAAAAGTTAAGGAGAGTTGACGGAAAAGAAAATTAATAATATAAGATTAACATGAAGTATTAATTAATCATTCTGAAACGGTTAGTTGGTGGTCATTGTTGTTGTAAAAGTAGTTATTAATCATTCAATTTTAATTTTATATTATTAATAGTCTTTTCTATTAATTTTCTTCAAAAGTTATATATTATTGGATTGCACACCTTAAGCTTTTAAAATATTAAATATATTTATGTTTTATTAAATATTAAAAGAATTAATTAAAAAGATGTTTTAAAATACATTACTTTTTAATATTATTATGTGTTTTGTTCAATAAGTGAAAAAAACTGTCCCTGTTACTGCAAGCATGAGGATGAGATTCTCTCCTATAACGAACTATAACAAAGTCATATCCATATTTTCCAACTAACACGTAAAAGGGAGCTCAAGCTCCTAGCTAACTGTGCATATGTTTTTCTGATATATGTGAGCTTTAATTCGAACTGCACGTTTCTCGTTTTGTGGCTCGATCTAACATCGCCAATTCGTGGGCAACGGTTTTTTTTAGAGTATCACTTGCTTACAAGTGAGAGGTTAATCTTTTAGTGAATATTAGGCAGTGAGAGGTTAATCTTTCAGTGAATATTAGGCGTTAAAGAGAGAATCTTTTTTAATAATATTATTTATATATATATAAATTTTGATATTAAATTTAAATTTATATATTTAAAGAATATGAGTCTTTATACTGCACCAATACATGTTAATATAATTGTATACCCCAAATCCGAGATTGACTTTCGATCAGAAAGTTAAGTTATTAGGTCAATGGTTCAACCAGTAAAGTCAAACTATCGAATCGAAAAACTCGAATAATAAAAAAAATATTTTTAAAAAATATTATATAAAAAATTACTTGATATAAAATTTATTAAAAAATTACTTGATATAAAATATATTATATTAAAAAATATTAAACAAAAAATTCTGTATGAAAAAAATATTTCCAAACAAATTGTGATAATAATTTGTTGATTGCATAATAAATTAAGAAATTAAGATTAATATTTAATAGAAACATATATTTAATGGTATAATATATTTTATGACAAAAATATTTAAATATAATATTCAAATTTTAAAAATTAATTTTTTTATTAAATTTCAATAATAAAAAAATTAGCCAACTAAGGTCAACCCAATTAAGTGGATCAACAGTCCCTCTAGTCAATATGAATTTGATTAGATAGTTAAGGAAACCAGTTCAACAAGTCGACTGGACCCACTTAGTATGCAACTATACATGTTGGTAATCCGTGGGCGATTTACATTTTAAGAAGAAATAAAATCCATTATATGTACCCAAAAAAAAAGGCCGCTATAAGAATTACCAAAAATTGGTATAGTTAAAACTAAGCTAGCTGGCTATAGTAATATGGTGCCAACCAAAAAATTGTTAAAAATTATCAGTAGCAAAGTTTTAAAAAAATAAAAAATCGAGAGACACAAGAAATAAAATGTTGGTAACATAGAAATTAGTTTATAATGATATACAATTTCTAATAAATTCGTACTTATAGAAATTTATATATCTAAAATTTGAAGTTATTAAAATGTTACAACCACACAATTTTCTTTAAAGAAATAAAAACAAATTTAATGAAACGTGAAACGTTTTTTGACCACTACTTAATTGGAAAACTTTAAGCAAGTCTAATTAGAATTTAAGTAAGTCACTAAGATTAGGCTAATGATGAGAGTTTGGATAGTTTGCAAGAGCTCATAGGTTCAAACCTTATTGTCATCATTATATCTAAAACAATTAGAATTTAAGTAAGTTGTAAGCAGCGATGGGCCCATAAATTTTGGGGGTAAAAGGCAATACATAAGTATTACAAAAATTTGAAAAGAAAAGAAAAATATTAATACAAAATTATGAAAGATTAATTTATAATTGTCCCCTTCATGCTAAATGATCTTTTCATTATCAATACTATTAAATATTTTTTTCTTTATTTATGTATGAATGATCTTGATAGTTGTACGTGGATGCAGCTTGACAAAAAAAAGTTAAATGGATTTTAACTTCTTTCATTGCAAATTTACTCATTTACTTATCATATGGAGGTAAAGTTAGAAATATAAAAGGGGTAGTAACAATAGATGACTATCACGGGTAATCGAAAAATTTCAAAGGTGAGTGAGGGCATGTGTATGCACTTTTCTACAAGTAGGTTTGTCCCTAGTTGTAAGGTGAAAACCTTGAATGAGTAATTAATTTAAATTATTTTTTGATATATATAAGGTTGTGGAGTCTATGATGAAAATGCACTTATCTTTAAAGATGCTTACATATGTCAAATACTGATTTGAGTATCAAAAGATGACATGATAAACCAAGTATACCTAGGAATTTCTCATAATGAGAGTATAGACTTTGATCTACACAACTTGTAATAGACCAATAAAGTGAAACCACTTCATGTGAATTGTTTTTTCATAGTAATGCTAGACCTCACCTAGAATTTGTCAAGATCCAAATATAGTTGTTGAATTGTTTTTTCATAGTAATGCTAGACCTCACCTAGAATTTGTCAAGATCCAAATATAGTTGTTGGAAAAGTCAAAGTGGTAGAAATTACTTATCTATTTAAGAATCAATAATAATGTCAACTCATTCCAGTAATAGATCTGGCAAAAAAAAAAATCTTAATGCTTAGTATTTTCCTTATTTTAAGTTTGTAAAATAGATTTTGATTAAGTCTACATACTTAAACACAAATAAATTCTATATATCAATATTTGAATCTTTTTATATCTTGACATTGATATGATGCAACTGGATTTATAAATGCTTTTTTTAGTATATAAACAAATCACATGAAATATCATTTTTTATGGATTTGATTGTGATGCATTGCCAGAGAAAAGATTTTTTACGCTATTAACCTTCATGTAATATTATATCATTAAAAATATTTAACTCTAATAATAATTATCTCAAAAATCATACATGTGATGATATATGTTTAATTGACAATATAAAAAAATTTATTCTATCAGTGCACCAAAATTAAACTCTTTTTTTATTGGTTGTCCTATAACTTATTAATTTCCCCCAATATATATATGTTTAGAAGTGATGAGCACAAATAAATGTATACTTTTTTTTATTGCAGTCAAATGGCATTTGGGTTAACTTGTGTGTATTTTGACTAATTCATTTCTTCAATCTGATTAAAGACAAGTCAACTGCGTTATAATTAAAAGATTATAAAATATTTTTTATAATTTGATAAATGTAGCTAATATTTAAACTTATGATTATATACTTATTCATAGATCACATGTTCATATATTGACACATAAAAACGCCAGTTGCAAATGTATACCTCATAAATTAAGCATAGTGAATTAAGATTACTTATAATCTATAAAAAAAAATACTAATGATAATATATTGATAACCAAAAAGAGAAAATTGTGTGGCGGAAACTGCGGAGTGGTTAAAAAGTAGAGAAACTTTAATCTCCCAGCACAGCTAGGCCATCCAGAATTCCAGATCCTCAGGGACAGGGTGGGAGAAGGGAGGGTTGAAGAAAAGTTAATTTAAAATGAAAGAAAGAAGAGATGATCAGAGTGTGATTGTGGATTGTGGTGTGGACGTGCGGGTATGTGATCGTACAGGAGAGTTTGAAAGTATGGATAGGAAAAGGCTAAAAATAATAAGGTAATGATGAAAGAATCGCATTAAAGCTACCCATTTTTGTCTTGTTGCGTGTGTTTGACTGGGAGGCAACTGGTGGTAGCAGGTAACAGGTCGGTTGGTTGACCGGCAGCATCAGGTCATCCGCATAGGAAATGAAAAGAAAAAGAAAAATGTTACTTTTTAAGTCTACTATACTGTGCATTTATATTTATATAGATTATTATATTATATAATTATAGAATTACATATAGCAGTGAAGGAGGGCCCTCTCCTCAATCTCAGTCCTAGTCAGGTCTTTTGTTGGGGTGGGGGGGGGGTGTTTGGTGAATTGGTAGTGTTGGGTAATTAAGTACATTGCTTTCGGTTTTGTTTATTTTATCTTGGAGTTTTGTAGTTAGTTTAAAGAGAAATATTAGTAATATATTTTTAATATTTTTTAAAAAATAAATGTTATTAGTTTTTTCATTTAATAATTTTTTTAAATATATGAGATTAATTAATAATAAAATTAAAATTAAAATAAATGTTTAAAAGAATGTGTGTTACATTCTTATATTTTAAATGCCGTTTTGCATAAGCTTAATTTGGGAACAAGGGGAACATCTGAATGGGTAACTAAAAAACACCATTAGTATAGTGTGAGTCAGTGCTCTTGCCCCCCCCCCCCCTCTCTCTCTCTCTCTCTCTCTCGCTTGCCTATATATAATAAGCTATATGCGGGTTAGGGTTTTCAGAGTGAGGGGGCAAACAGCAACACGTTCAGATGGGGGGGTTGGTGTTGAGGGGAATGTTGGCTGGCTCGAGGCTTTTCACAAAGGAGGTTCTCAGTGGGAAGAACTATAAGGCTTCGGACCAGGCTTCATTCCCCTCAAAACTTGTGTTTTGGGGGGTTGATATCTTATATATCTGTCCTTCTTCATTTGCATTAACTTCTATTCATCGAGTTCCAACTTCAAATAGAAGCTATTGTGTCTTCATATATTGGAGGCTATATAGTATATGTGTATGTATGGTTACAACTGGCTAAGCTACTAGCCCTGCAAAGGTTAGGTTGAGAGGAATGTTGTCTGGCTCGAGGTCATGGAGGAGTATACTGGTGAAAATCTTTCAGTGGCGAAAGTTTCCAGCAGGGTAATTAATGGAAATTTATACCCTCTAACCCTAAATGATTCTCGGACCAGGCTTCATTCCCCCCAGCCAACATTTGCTATTTTGCTACAGCTACTTAATTTGAGTTTCTTTATGAAGATCATCTTCATCTGGCCCCCATATATGGTAACGCTTTCTGTTCCACTTTTATTGAGTTATTATATATACATACTAACTATATGAACTGCTTTCTATTTTTGCATCTTTGTATCAGATAACACAAAAGAAGGATCTTTTTACAGTTAATTTGCAAGAGGTTAGAGAATTTCTAGCTCTAATGATTACTGTTTACTTATACAATATGCTAGCTTGTTGTCAATTCCTATAAAGATTATATGTATACTTTGGTTTACTCTTACCATTTTGCCTTCTAGCCTTGTTTCCATTACACCCCGTGACTGACCTTATGATAGTTCCTTCCAGGTTTCAAGCTTTAAGTGTACTATACATGAGTTTGTATTTTTTTGACATGGTTGATTCATTTTTTTTTAAATGAGAAAAAAAAGAAAAAAAAGAGAAATTCAGTTTGATGATATAGCTTTAGATTTTTCTCTTTTGAAGCACTCATAAAGAATTAAGACACCCATTTGATCTGGTCCTTCTCTCTCTATAGAGATAGAGATACAGACGCACATGCACCAACAACCCCAAGTTCAAGTCTCTCTAGTTTTCTGAAATATTAATTTAAGATTAGCATTTCGCATAGTACTAGAGAATATGAATATATTATTATTATTGTTAATAAATAAATTGGCTAATCAAGGCCCCGAATGTTCATTTCTCGTGGACAAAAAAGCTGAAAGCATGTACAGTGAAAACCTATCAGATGTGAAATTCTTTCTTTATCTGCAGTACTCTTAGCCAGCAGCTCTGCCTCTAGGTCTTTCTAGGGTTTCAAAGCATATAACATCCCTCTTCTGAAGTCCTTTCAGCTTTTTTGAATTAACCCGTTTTCAGACTGAGTGAAAATTATAGGGAAGGGAACCTCTCTCAATTTACTGGGGAAAAGGTCATCATTTTCATGAATCTGAATGAAAAATGTACTACAGGTAAATTAACAGTTACCCATTATAGGCAGTAATAAACTTAAAGGTAAGTTTTCACCCTTAAGTTTTTTATGATTAAATTATTCAGAAATGTTATTTGCACAGAAAATTCAGATGGAATATGGACTTTAGGTATGAGTAAAAATATAGAAAAGAGAAAAAGAAAAAGAAAAAGATGAGTGAATGATTATGATATGATATGATATGTGCAAAATAGGTATCCTATTTGTGTAACTGTAAATAACATAACGGCAAATTATTATATACACATTCAAATATTCATTTATATATATCATATGATGTGAGCTGCTAACTTTTGAAACGTAACTGTTGAATTTATTACATTTTGTTGTGTAGTGAAATGCCAGCCATGAGTATTAAAGTCATGCACTAGTTGCGGAAGCTACTGAGGCATCAGTGAATGAAAGAAGGGGGGTAAGGAGATGAGATGAAATAGATAGAGATAAGAGATATACGTACTATGTGCTGGAACAGTTAACGAGAATTGAAGTAGTGAGAAATTAACAGGAGAAGCTAGTAGCTAGGGATTCTCTCTCTGTCACTCTTCCTAGAGAATAGATATGTTTTCCATTATCATGACGACCCTGATATCTGTATGTACAAGCTGATGCAAACTAAACCTGGAAAATAGAAAAAGAGAAAGTTGTGCTTCTCACTTCTTCTCTTGTATACATGTACGTGTGTGTGTGTCTGAGTCTGAGGTGTGTGTTTTAGTGTAACGTATTTATGGAGCTTTTAAAGTTGTTGGAAATTCAGAAACCATCTTTGGAAAAGTTCGGATCAGCAAAATCACCTTCCTCCTGCTTTTCGTGGAGTCATAGTAATACTAATAGAGATCTTTCAGCATTTGAAGAGAAATTTTTTATGAAATTTTCCTATTTTAAATATGTAAATTAATTTTTGATATATGTTAAATTTTATTAATAAAGATGTGTATATTCTTAATATGATTTACACACTTCTACACATATTAAAAATTAATATGTACGGACATTGATTAAAAGAAATTGATTTATATGCCTAATATAAAACATGATTTATCTAAGGACATTGATTAAAAAATTAAAAATAATAACTATTAAGTAAAAAGTAGAGCCTTCAAAATATTTAAAATTTAAAAATTTCACTTTTTATTTAAAATTTATTATTATTTTATTCTTAACAAAGAGCCTTAGTATTAACAGAACCTATAAAAAATTTCCGGTAAGAATTTTTCAGCATTTGAAATTGAAAAGCAAACAATATCTAAAGAAGAGAGAGAAAGAGAAAGAGAAAGAGAGTAAATGACGACTATCTGACGTTTCTTGGGAAATGAAACGGAGAGAAAGAGAAAGAGGGCACAGAGTGACACAGCTACTCGGGGATTGTTTCATCACAAAGTTGGTCTCTTTAAAGAAGGGAAACAATTGCGTACCTTTATTGTTGGACAGTTTCATCATCAATTTATTATCATTTCAACTGTTTTTCCCCTGCCACCAGGAACCAATTTTTCTTTTGTTTTAAAAAAAAAAACATTGAAACTTCAATATTTATCCACGCCCATTTATTTCCCAGTAACATTGTATTTTTTTATGGAAAAAGATAATTTTATATTTTTTTTAGAGGTGTATTATTATTTACATCATTTTTTATAGATGTGATTAAATAAAAATAATAAAAAAATATATATATATATAAATAAATCATATCAAATAAGATATAAAAAGTGATATATACTTATTTAGTGTAAGAATATAAGAATTGATTTTTTATACAAACAGTTTTCTTTTCTTTTCTTTTTTTAATCTACGTTAGAAGAGATGAAGATTTATCTAGCATCTTCTCATAAAATTTCACTTTATTGTTTACAAAACAAAATGTTCTTTTTATTTTATTTTATATTAATATTTAAATAATACATTTTAAGATGAAATATTTTATACTCAAGTACTGAACTACTTGATGTTGAATATACCCTCGAGATTAAATTCAATAGCCTAGTAATATAACATAGGTATCTCCTGCTATCAGCTTTTTCCTACATAAAACTTTAGGATAGAGGAAAGGTTAACTGAATCTAGCATTAGAGTAATTCTCTGAAATCAATAAACACTTATAGGAGATTATATATAATTCACTAATAGGAGACTCAACTTCGAATCCAAACCATCCGTTTATTATGGACATGAGGTGACCAGATGAGCTAATTCCTATTAGCACTCTTGCCATAATTTTTATTTATTTTCAATTATTGTATCATGGATAATGGGAGATCCTAAAGTTCTCATTCTTTGACGAATGGCAAATTAAATTTTAAGACTTCCTACTCGCTACAAAGCACAAACGAAACCGCCAACTCCTCATCAATTATTTGAAATTAATTATTACATTTATGCAATTCCTTATCGAATTTCAATCCAAAAAAAGCGAATATCCCAAAAAAAATTTTAAAAAAGAATTACATTTAAGTTCAAACATTCATTCCAATCAAAATCGATATAATCAAATTTATCTAACGCAATGAGGACCTGGTAAGATATACGTGAT
Organism: Ormosia semicastrata; assembly: GCA_029884595.1. NCBI lineage: Eukaryota > Viridiplantae > Streptophyta > Magnoliopsida > Fabales > Fabaceae > Ormosia > Ormosia semicastrata. Next base: position 33,333,849 of record JAQQTO010000046.1, on the reverse strand, counting down.
TATATGTAACTGTAATATATTTACATTAAAGATAATTAATTACCATGATTTAAATCCATAATATTTTACTTAAATTCTCATCCAATTTACATTTAGTGTGTGTTTGTGATAACCATGAAAACTTGATTATTTCAATAATCGATTATTGTATAAATTTTTTTGTTATAATTATAATCGAAAGTTTTATATTTGGATAAGTTAGCTGAAAAACGATTTTAAACTAATCTGTTTCGTTTGGATGATATAAAAAAGAATAATTTTTATGCATTAAATTACTAAAATAAGTATAAAAAATTATTTATTTAATTGAGATTAAAATAATATTTACATATCAAAGTATAAAAATAATCGATAATCTAGAATCATAAGTTTTAATTTTTGACATTATAAAAAAAATTATAATACATTAAATTTCCTATAAAATTAAAACTAATTTTACCAAATATGTTATAATACTATTAAAATAACTTTTTAAAAAAAATTTAAAAAGAACTAATCTAATATGAACCAAACAAGCCTTCAAATGCTATATAATCACTAAAAAAAGCTTCTTCAAAGTGAATGTTTTATTAAAATAAATAAATAAAAAAGTATCTATATCATTTGTAATTGACTTCATGCACTAATAAAAAGAGGGTTTTGCCTAAGAAATCAAAAATAGGAAAAAATAAAACAAACTCATAAAAAATGGAGAAAGTTACTATGCGTTAAAGTTACTATGCATTCAAAGGGTGTAGTAATTAATTAGTCACTGAAATTGAAGAAAGCTTGAAACGCATGCCTAGACTTTTTGCTCCTTGAATGAATATTTCTCTATATATATAAGCCCAAAAAAGGAAATTTGAATAAAAGAAAATAAAATGCTTAATATTACGATTTTTTTTCTAAAAGTCATACATATCTAACGTGTCATAGTTTTATTTGAAACTCGTTCACATCCATATCACCCATGTATAGTCATCGGGGAAAGTGATTGGTTACAGGTATAGCATTGTTCTTAAAAAAAAAAAACCTAGGTGTTGGAAAGCATGGTAGGGAGGAAAGAAAATTGAGAAAATGAAAAATATGACTTTTACTAAATATATCAAGTGTGTACAACAAACTAATAATATAACTTATATAGAATGTAAAATAGTAATTAATAATTAACTGCTAATTAAGCAAATTAATGTAATTGATCTCTAACTAATCCCCAAATATACTGTAACAATAGGCATCCTAATGGCCATCTGCCCATCCATATATTCAACTCTGTCTACTGCTGTAATGTTCTGACCAAGTTAAATAAATCATTTCATTTGAAATGTGTCTGTTGTATTTTGAGTGTCTAGGATGCATATGAAGATTCTTATACAGACACAGAGATAGATAACATGAGAGAGAAAAGCTTTATGGGAAAAGGGCAGTGAGATTACTTGAGTTGCAAGCACATATGTATGTATTGTGTCTGTCTTCTCAGCTCATGAGTTATATCATGTGTACGCATTATAGAGTTGAGGAAGTGATCGGTCCCGTTTGTATGCATCCTATCCTGTCAATCTCATCTGCATTTTTCTCTCTATATACTGTTAGTTCCACTTCTTGTCTAACGTTCAATACCGTGACTCATACAAACACACTCTCTTCTCTCTCTCTCTCATACAAGCACACAACAAAGTCTCCATCCCATTAGTGTTGGAGGCATTCACAATATTTTGACAGCACTTTACTGTACCATAATCTATAATGGCCTAAACATGGTGCCACACCCATATATATGTTAAGTACATAGGTTGTTACACGGGTGAATTGGTAGGTACAATGTCCAGAAGACATGGAAAATCTTCGTTCTTTTCCTCTTTAGGTTTTGTTGACTACCCACGATCTGCAAGACATCTTCGTGATTTGAGATCAAAACTTGGTAATTAGTAACTTATAGGCTGCAACTTTTGAAATTAAAGGTGGAAAAAAAAAATGGAAAGGTAAGAAATAGTTATACCTGCGATTGATATTTATATTTTAGCAAACATTTTTATGACCAGCTTTTTTGTTATACGGTAAGGTCTTTCATGGGTATCTATTTATATAGATTTATATAGATTAAAAAAACGATTTCTTTTAAAAATTTTAAGTCAAATCACAATGTTAAATACGAAGAGAAAAAACTAATCAAGTTATTGTGCATACAATGTTAAATAAAAAGAAAATTGCATGTTTAATGCTAACTGATCATAAAAAGAAAATTGTTTAATGAAAACTGATCCCATATAATGAGATAATATTTTCTTGTTAGTTTTATTTAATACTAATTTTTGTAATAATCCGTTTATGAAGTAATCCACTTAAATATACATTTTAATTAAAATATGTATTTAATAATACTCCTTAACGGGACAAATTCTTATATACTCCCGGAGAATTTTTCTTCCTAGAGAATTCTAACCATTAAATTTTACCTAACACGAGTCTCACTGACCACCTACATAGATCAACGAATGAAAATGCTGTTGGAGGAAGCCTCCCAGTGCATAGTAGAATTCCTCGCTTAACAGACCCAACCATTGGGCTCTTGCACACCGGAAGAAAAGCATTAGAGTTTGCACTAACGAAGCGCTCAGTTCAAATGACGGCAATGAGTTGGATTGGAGAGATTATTGCATAAATTTAGAGTACTCAATTTACGTATACTTGACTAATCATATTATTGATTAAGATATATTATAATAATTGATTATTATTTAACTATATACTTATTTATTAATTAATGATATAATTGATTAAATATACCCAATTTAAGTGTTCCAAGTTTATCTAAGAATTTTTCATTAGACAATGACATCATAAGTGCTTATGATTTCTATGAAGAGTTCTGATTTTTTCACACAATTTTTTATACCACTTTTTATACCGTTTAACAATGTACAAATTCATAATTAATCATGTATATTGATTGGTTAACAGAATAATATAGTTAATTGAATAGTATTACTATCTTGTTAATCAACAAATACACATAATTAACTACAAATTTGTACATTACTAAATTAATGTAAAATGTGGTGTGAAAAAATGATATGAGTTGGTGATTAAGATATATTATAATAATTAATTATTATTTAAGTATATAATTATCTATTAATTAATGATGTGATTGGTTAAGTACACTCAACTTGGGTGTTCCAAGTTTATCTAAGAATTTTTCATTGGACAATGACATCATAAGTGCATATGATTTCTATGAAGTGTTCTAATTTTCTCACATCATTTACAAATTCGTAGTTAATCATATATATTGATTAGTTAACAGAATAATATGATTAATTGAATAGTATTACTATCTTGTTAATCAATAAATACACATAATTAACTGCAAATTTGTATATTACTAAATTGGTGTAAAATGTGGTGTGAAAAAATGATGTGAGTTGGTGATTAAAATAGATTATAATAATTAATTATTATTTAAGTATATAATTATTTATTAATTAATGATGTGATTGGTTAAGTACACCCAACGTGAGTGCTCCAAGTTTATCTAAGAATTTTTCATTGGACAATGGCATCATAAGTGCATATGATTTCTATGAAGAGTTTTGATTTCTCACACTATTTTTTATACTACTTTTTATACATGTATAAATTCATAATTAATTATGTATATTAATTGATTAACAGAATAATATATTTAATTGAATAGTATTACTATCTTGTTAATCAACAAATACACATAATTAACTATAAAATTATAGATTACTAAATTGGTATAAAATGTGATGAGGAAAAATTATGTGAGTCGGTTACTTTCCTTCTATGAATTTACACAAATGGGAGCTGCCTCAAACTTCGAGAGAAAATCTTAGTAGTTGAAATCAATGCGCATTGATATTTACGGTACTATTGCCTTGTGGCCTATGTAGAATTAGTGGTGCTTGATGAATGACCGAATGTGATAGTACTTAGTACACATCCTAAAACCTCAATCTCAACATGCATTTGCCCCCTTTGAAAGCTCGACATAAGCCTATGGCCAAAAAATCAAAAAAGAAGAAGCTCGACATAAGCCTCTTGGACAGCTGTGTAGAATCAATGCTGGTTAATGAATGTGATTGCAGTAGATATATAAACTACATCAAGGATTTTAGGGCATCATTGGTGACAGAACATCACACAACATGTAAATACAAGTACTTTTTAACCAAAGAAAAAAATTACATTAGGCCTGAGGGTAATAGTAGTAGTGCAAGGCTGCCACTTGGATATAACTTATGTGACAAGAATTGTTGAAGGTTCAATAGAAATTAGATTCAATTCTTCATATCTAAGAAAATACAAGGAAATCTTCTTAAAAGCTGAACGGGATGCTGTTGTACCTAATACAATAACGTTAAACGCCAGAAGATCTGGAGGGTCTTTTTTTTCCTTTGGTTTCAAGAAAACATGTCACATTGGGTTTCAATATACATAGCGTAGAGGAGTGTTAGACTCAACAAAATAGTGATTGAAAAACTTGACCATGCCACCGCACATTTTAAACTCTTATGTTAGCAGCTTCGTGGAACTCTATATCTCTCTGTAAAAGGATTAGAGAGGTCAAAAATCCATGTATGGGCAACTATAAAAGCGAGCTGAAAGAAATATGGATCTCATGAGGGTGGTGACGTGAGTGAGACCTATCTTAAGAAAGAAAAACTTTCTTCTGAGATGCATTAATAATGCCCTTGCACTCAGCATCAAGTAATACCTCTTTCATAATTGCAACTGCACGCTTCTAGGCTCATCTTCCGAAGCCATCCTCAAACATGAATACCTGAATATAGAGAAACAAAACACCATGAAATTGACCTGTACTTCTTGTTGTGTTCAGAATTTTTGAGAATCTAATAGAAGATTTTCTATTTTCCCTTCATTCATTTCAATAAAAAGATAGCCCCTCCTTATATAGGCAACAACCAGTTAAGCCTCCAACATGCTAAAGTGTACAGACTACAATGATATGTATACTTTTAATGAGGCAGAATTTGGGAAAAGAGGAGGGCCAGTTGGATGGCAAAGATATTGTAGAATGATTCCCATGCAGGTATATTAAGTTTGATTTATTTTAAAAGAAGGGTAGATGAGAATTCACTGTTCCCAGAAGGTACATGTACAAGGGTTATGAGCAAAAAGGAGTAATTCTAGGTCAATCAGTGGAAGTACAGTCCAGATTCACTAACACAGGAACGTGTTTTCGCTCCAACACAAACTGAAGATATGTATCATATGGTAGAAAAATGTGAGAATAACTACTATCACATGAAAGCTTGTCATTACCTGCTCTTGATAAGTTATTTCTGTTGGGTACCTCTCGTACAGACAAAGGATCGTGAGAACACACAAAAAAAATATACTACAGAAAAATAATAGAGAACACAATAATTTACGTGGTTCGGCACCTCTTGCCTACATCCACGGAAACACTCCAATAAAATTATTCATTATCACAATAATGATTACAAAAATTGTAACCCATCCCAATTGTATATCATTCTACAAACCCGAGTACACCCTCTCAAGAGTTACAAAAATGATAACACACTCTCACTATCAGAAAAGAGAAGAGACTCTCAATTTTTATCTCACTTTCTTCCTTCTTGATCTGATGCATTTTCTCCTTCTCAATTGTCTCTATTTATAGAAGCACAATGAGTGCAAAACCATGTGCACTAAAAGTGGTTTGTGCAAAATCGTGTGCACCAAGGTGGTATGCATTTGATTTCAAACTTTGCTTTGAAAACTTGCACCTACTCCACTACCATCCAAGCAAATTTGTTGACAAATTTGCTCCTAAAATTAAGGCACCTACTCCACCAAAAGCCTTTGAATTCTACACCGTCCTATGCTTGAGAATGTCAAGGTTGGTGGCTGAAAATTTCAACCATTGCAAATAATGGTCAACAAAATTGGCTGGAACCCAACAATTCTCCCCCTCCAGCCAATAGGGAAAAACCTCAGATCAGTTCAGGAGAGAACAAATCTCCCCCTCAAGTGGAAGCTCTTTCTTTTCCATACACTTGAATTGTTCTCCCAATAATACTACAACATCAGAAAATTTTACTTCTTCTCAAATTTGTTATCACTACTGCTTTTCCTTCTCAAAGCTTGCCCTTCCAAGTAGCAAAGGTTTTTCTCATTTTTCTGCCCTCGTAACACCAAGTGCCTTCCCTTATACACATTGCATCCCCACTTTGAACCAACATACTTGTACCCTTGTAATGCCATCTCCCCCAAAGAAATAATATTGGCAACTGGAGAGGGTACAAATCTCACATTTTGGAAAGTTCTAATGGCACCATCATGGAGCTTCATTCTCACACTCCCAATGCCTTCAACCTTCATTTTTTCACCATTTGCTAACTTGAAATGGCCAAACTCTTCATCGGTTTTCAAGGTGTCAAACATCACTCGATCTCTACAAATGTGCTCCGAGGCAGCAGAGTCCATCACCCAATTTGATTTAGCAACCTCCTCGGTTGTTGCTAAAAATAGATCTTCATTTTCATCTTCAACGGTTTTGACCACGTTTGTCTGAGAGTTGTCATCATCCTTCCTCATCATTCTCAATTTCTTTAGGTCCTCCCTCATTTGTGTGCACCTCAGTTGCAAATGACCCTTCTCCCCGCAATAGTAACATTGCACGTTACTCATATCTCGTTGGGGACGCGATTGCGATTTTGATCTTCCTCTTGGCCCATCATGCCTCCTTGAATGACTCCTCCCTCGTTCAGATTCCTCTGCCATTGCTATTGCACTTTCATCATTAATATTCTCGTTTTTCATCATTCTCTCATTTTCTCTTAAAGTGACAGTCACCTCATCCATCTTCAAAGTTGTTCTCCCGACAAGCAACGTTTGAACCACAGGTTTGTAGGACCTTGGTAGTGAGGCCAATAACAACAGCGCCTGCTCTTCATCAGATATTTTATCATCTGCATTCAACAATTGGCTTACTAGCTGGTTGAACTTGTTGATGTGGTCATGGAGATTTCCTCCCATCTCCATTTTGAGTTGATACAACTCCATCTTTAAACAAAGACGATTGGTTAGTGACTTCGACGCATAGATATTCTCGAGCTTTTCCCACAAAGCCTTCGGTGTTGTCTCCTTCAACACGTTGTGCTTTATCTCGGGAGCAAGAGCTAACCGAATCGTGCTTACAGCCTTCTTTTGGATCTTAGTCCATTCTTCTTCCTTCATGGTAGCTGGCTTCTCCTCCTCTAAAGCCTGATCAAGACCATTTTGCACCAAGAGGTCTTGAATGGTACACTGCCAAATCATAAAATTTATTTTCCCATCAAATAATGGGATTTCAAACCTTGGTGTGTTCCCAGCCATAGTTCTCTGATACCACTGTTGGGTATCTCTCGTACAGATAAAGGATCGTGAGAACACACAAAAAAAATACACTACAGAAAAATAATAGAGAACACAAGAATTTACGTGGTTCGGCACCTCTTGCCTACATCCACGGAAACACTCCAATAAAATTATTCACTATCACAACAATGATTACAATAATTGTAACCCACCCCAATTGTGTATCATTCTACAAACCCGAGTACACCCTCTCAAGAGTTACAAAAATGATAACACACTCTCACTATCAGAAAAGAGAAGAGACTCTCTATTTTTATCTCACTTTCTTCCTTCTTGATCTGATGCATTTTCTCCTTCTCAATTGCCTCTATTTATAGAAGCACAATGAGTGCAAAACCATGTGCACTAAAAGTGGTTTGTGCAAAACCGTGTGCACCAAGGTGGTATGCATTTGATTTCAAACTTTGCTTTGAAAACTTGCACCTACTCCACTACCATCCAAGCAAATTTGTTGACAAATTTGCTCCTAAAATTAAGGCACCTACTCCACCAAAAGCCTTTGAATTCTACACCGTCCTATGCTTGAGAATGTCAAGGTTGGTGGCTGAAAATTTCAACCATTGCAAATAATGGTCAACAAAATTGGCTGGAACCCAACAATTTCTAACTCTAAGAAGCCAGGTTGTAGGATAAATGGCTCCCCATCAATTTGAACCGGGATAGGACTGGAAAAGTGTATCTTATTCACCTTGGGCTATCCTTCTTGCTTGTGAAAGTCCAGCCTATACAGTAAATCAAGCTTTATCTGTTTTATGAATTTTCATTGCACAGTTTAGGTATGATCCATCTTTTGAAGTGATAGGAAGATTGTGGGGATGTCAACATAGGATTCAAACTGAGTAGAAGCATTTTTTCATGCATGGATTGAAGACTAAAATCATCATCATGCATGTAGTCATTTTACCAAAGATCTGCTCCACTTATATAGCTCCCAAGTCACAACATTGAGCACAATTAATACTTCTGAATCCTCTATGAAAGAAGAATTAAGAAATGATGCTTTACATATAAATTTAGAGAAGGCAATATCTATAAGATAAATTACTGACCTGAATGCGAAAATATTTATTAATATTGGTAGTTTACCTTAGGAATCTCAATGTCCTTCCCATCAACTTCAAGCCATATTTGCCATAGCAAGTCAGCACAAGTTCTGTCCATCATATCTCTCACTCCTAATGCATATCACAATTTATTCACAAAATTCTTTACAGAATTAGCATCAGAAATCACAAACCCACAAAGTAGGTATCAAGAAACAAGGAAGGCTATGCATGGATTGCATAAGTTAAATACCCGAGATAAGAGAACAAAAAATAACCAAAGGGTCTTTAATAAAGAAGGGACACAATGAGGGAGTAAACATGTATAACTTGTTAACATGTCCAAAACCATATTGTACCAGCCATCCACTCATCCTCATCACGGACTCTCCTGATTGTAGTTAAGAGGCATGAAAAACAGTTTTAAAAGAACGAGTCTCAATAGGCCCCCGTTTTCAGTCCACTCCATCTAGCACCCTAATGCACAAGAAGAAGGGCTATTTAGAATAATAGGCCTTTTAGCAATTAACAGCAATAGAATTGTTATCAAATAGTGCCCGGCCTTTAAACGGGTAGTCTAAACAATGTGTACTGACAGCTAACTAGACAATTGACATGATAAAGTACCAAATAAAATTAACAAGTACCAAAAAAGACAATTGACATGGCCTAAAATGAAAAAATATTTTACAATGATAAAACATCAAGATTTATCTCAAGTAACAACATGAAATTCATACTTAACCTTTGCATCACATCCAATGCCTATAAAAGCAGTTGTCATATGTAAGTAATTCTTAAGAAACAATCCTAGATAGTTGTTGTTTCAGAGAAGCACCTAGATAGTTCATCTTGGATTTAATTTTCCTTCGGAGTTTCTTCTGTAATTTTAACTTCCCTTGTGATTTTGCATTGTAAGTTTGTAACAGCAGCATTGCAAATATCATGCAAAAGCATGGTCAAGCCATCCTGTCCATCAAGTGCAGAGAATCCTCTTCCCCAATGCAGTACCCAGTACAAATCATTTCCAGTGCCTAGGGGAAGAATTGCAAATTTGCAACAGGTAAAGGTAACTCCAAATTTTTCTTTATAGTTTCTATAGTGTCTAGGACCCATGCAACAGTGCCATCCCCGCCTCATACCAATAAATATTGTACATTTATGAACAATTCTAATCCCACTTCAGGACCTTGAGAAGCACTCATTTAAAGATAAACAGTAAAATATCCAAATCAGCAAATGTCCATTGCGACCATGTTATGAAATAAAAAAAAAATCCAATCTATATCCAGTTTCCAGACAGACATTGTTAAAATCATTTTCACCTATAATTTGCTCTTAAACATGTTATTTAGTGGGATTTAATGAAACGTTAAGCTGTAAGATCATACAGAGATCCACAATAATAACAGAAAAAAAATTATAAAATAAATTGGCAGAAAGCTCTATTTAATGAGAAAAATAGAAGATAAAAATAACAAAGAGCACAATATGTAGTGTTTCTCAGGTTGCATGGTATTAAGAATAAAGCACAAGCATGCTTAAGTGTTTTTTAACTACAAAAGAACCTTGTATCTCTTCCTTTCAGTAACTTGTCAGCAGTCAAAGAACAGAAGGCAGACATCTTATGATTTTGATCCACATTAGTGGTGTGGGATCCTTTGCTTTGATGGAAACAGAGAACAATAAAACAGAGCTGCTACACTACACCACAAACAAGAGCACTGCAGACACAGCAAGTGGATGGCTGTTCCCTATATAATAACTAAAATTTTGAGACAGAAAACGGTGTCTTGAATGGAATGTCCTTCTCACCTGAATTGAGAATTGTACCTCCTATGACCTAATCAAACCACAGATTCTAAGTATCAACATTCAACTCAAATGTGCCTTAGGAATGGATCGAATCCTATAATATAGATATCATTTCCCATAAGAATTCTTCATGTTGGAATAAGATGAGAGATATTCTATCTGTGCAACTCAATCAATCACGTGAAAAAAAAAATATAATTCACATTTTTTTGTGTAAATCATTAAAATTAAGAGAAAAAGAAGAAGAAAAACCTGAATGGAGCGCGTGGATGGGTATTGTAGAAAGAGAAAAGCAACGTAGAAAAAATGAGAGTATGTTTGTCGAGTTTGGACCTTGGAGTTTGAATCTCTTTTTATATTTAAATAATAAATAAGGGGTTTTTTATAATAAAAAAGAAAATTAAAAATAAAATATTTCATATATTAAAAATTTAAAATTTTTATAGTTCATTTAAAATTTTTTATTTTGATTTTTTTAACAATTATTCATAAAATATTTTGTTAGCAAAATTCTTAAATAAGTAATAAGATGTATATTTTTTATTTATTTTTAAATATTTAAATGAATAATAAAATATAATTATATTTTTATTTTTTTATATTTATCTTTAAATTTTTAAATAAAGAATTGACAATAATAATTATGAAAATACAAAAATTAGACAAATGCAATGCCTTTACAATAGTAATGATTATATATTTTTAAGTAACAAAAAAAAAAACTGATTCTATATTTTTGGGTTAAAGTTATTCAATCAAATTGAAGAAACTCAACAGAGTCAAGTCATTGTACAGTAATGGCTTAAGAAAGCTTTTTTTTTTCTGTGTAATATATTACAGAAAGAATTTATATATATTTATATATACTATCTCAATAATAATTTAACCTTGTTATGCAAAAGAAGAAATTAACTTACCCATACTGAAGCATCTTACTTTCAACCACAACAGTAAAGTGATTTATAAGTATCTCTATAAATGTTTGTCCTAACGGAACAGTTATATTTAACTTTAAATTTTTATATACCAACAAAATTTCTGATAAAATGACCAAAACAACCGTACCACCGTGGATGCTGTTAGAACCACCAATTCATCAGCACCACTAAACGACACACAAACAAAATTGGTGGCTACGAACGTACGAGTAACTGTCATGTTGTCATGTAATGAAACAATCCTTCTCAGTTTTCACTCACTCCACCACCCAATGGAACAACACTCGTTTGTCTCAAACTCAAAAATCTGTCATGTAGATTGAAGTCATGGTCACCTGCTGCTCCAGAGCTTCAAGCACCAACCTTGGAGCTCACCCTCTACGGTTCCTCTCCAAACCAGCAGCACCCACACACCCAACATTCCTATTCCTGAGTCTCTTCCCCTGTGACTCTCACTCTCAGGGCATTGCACTTTCCTCAGTCAGAAGGACCCAATGGAAGAAACCCAGATGCCACTTCAACAGTTACAACTGGAACCAAGGCAAAGATGGAAACTTTGGTAAAAAAGAAGAGGAGGGTGAGTGTGAGCATGAGGTGCATTGTGAGGTCCAAGTGATTTCATGGAGGGAACGCAGAATTAAGGCCAAAATCTCAGTCAATGCTGACACTGAATCCGTTTGGAACGCCCTCACAGATTATGAGCATCTCGCTGATTTTATACCCAATCTTGTGTGGAGGTAATGCTGCTTTCCTTCATGAATTACTCGATCTCTCCATTTTTATCTGTTAATTAAGGTTTTTCACATAAGTTAAGAAAGTCATTAGAAGTTCTTGATTATAAGCAAAATTAATTTGATTGACTTGATTACCTTTTATTGAAATATCCAAAATATTATTACCACTCTACTAATCTTCTTTTTCCCTTATTAATATCAAAAGGTAAAATTAGAAAAAAATAATTAATGACTTATTAGTTTTTTAAATGGACGGATAATTTTGGACTTGGTTTTTTAAATGGACAGATAATTTTGAACAAAACAAGATTCTTAAATGGACAGATAAAAAGTAGATGGAAGGAGTAATTAATTGTATTGATTGATATTCAAGTAATAATAAAATAAAATAAAAATAGTGAATGTTTTCTAGTAACACTACGATACTAGGTGGTAACCGTACTCCTATGAGATAATGTGACATAAAGTATCGTTAATTCAATTAAACAAAATGATTACACCACTTATACATAGTAATATGCAATTAACTATTTTATATAACTAACTAGTCGCATCACTTGGGGGTAAGGTTAGGGGTATTGTAGAATCCTCTTATGTTTTTATTTACGTGATTAAATAAACTACTGACACAGTTTATGAGCATTTTTTTTTGTTGTTGTCAGTGGGCGAATTCCTTGTCCATATCCAGGAAGGATATGGTTAGAGCAAAGGGGATTCCAGAGGGCAATGTATTGGCATATAGAAGCTCGTGTTGTGTTGGATCTTCAAGAATTCATCAATTCAGTAAGCATCTGCAAACACTTGTTATTAATTGCTTGTTTGATTCAATTCAACTTACACCATATAGTAAGTATTAAGTACCTGAAACTTGAAACTTTCATACTCTAGGCCACGTTCTCTTATACGATTTGCACCATGATCCATGTACAAAGACCACCATATAGTTTCCATTCACAGTGGATATGCTGATATGCATTACATATTTGATAGATTAGTCTGTCAATAGAAAGAAAAGTGCAGAACAGAGAACTTTCTGTTAAATTAATTCTACATATTCCTTTGAATGCTTCAGGCATGGGATCGAGAACTTCACTTTTCCATGGTTGATGGGGACTTCAAGAAGTTTGATGGAAAGTGGTCTGTAAAATCCGGAACAAGGTAGAATCTATTTCTCAAAGCCAATATTTGCAAAACAGCTTTGCATCAATCTAAAGAACAATACTATATATATTCTAATTTTTATTTTCTGAACTCTTTGTACACTTGGCTCAATCTATTAAGGTATGTGTGTGTATGTAGGATGTCATATCAATCTAAAATAAAGCAGCACACTCAAAATTTGAAAATTTGGATGAAGTTCTGATGAATGAAGAGGCTTCATTTTAGGCCTTTATCTGGAAATCTTTCTGTTCGATACCATAAATTAGAATCTGCTGGACTACCTTTGTGATACAAGGAAGTTTGGATAACAATTCATTTGAATATATCATCATATCAACATGTTTTGAGTATGTTCCTTTTTTGTATGGCTCAAAATGCATTGAACTATACTATATGACATCTTCGAACTTTTTATGTGAGAGAGAGAATGGAAAATAACTTGTCTAACTTACCATATGTTAATGCACCTTGTAAGGCAATGAAGCTTTGCCATCCTTAATTATTTCACCCACGTGTTTAATGACTCAATTCAAGTGGGATTTTATGGGTAAATATTCATTTTTCATTAACATGGACTTTTCTTATTGACATTAGTCACACTACCATTTTACTTTTCTAGTTTATACATTAATTCTGGTTTATGCAGGTCATCAACAGCTATTTTATCTTATGAAGTTAACGTGATACCAAGATTCAATTTCCCAGCTATTTTCTCGGAAAGGATTATCAGATCTGATCTTCCTGTAAACCTCCGAGCTGTGGTTTACAGAGCTGAAAGGAATTTTCTGGAAAATCTGAAACTTCCACTGCCAGAAAATCACTTGCACAAAACTTCTGTGGCTATTAATGCATCAGTCAAAAAGATAAATGGTGCTTTTAGTGAAAGTGATAAATTGCCTCCTGCAGAGAGCAAAGAAGGATTTGCCAGCTCAGTTTCTGGTTCCCTGCCCACACCTTCCGGTGAGGTGAGCAGCAACTGGGGTGTATTTGGAAAAGTTTGCAGACTTGACAGGCCTTGCATGGTGGATGAAGTTCATCTCCGCAGATTTGATGGACTTCTGGTAACTGATTGATACTAAATTATTATGAGGTGGCCTTAACACTGACAATGAGCTAATTGTATAGTTAAAGTTATTAATAAAGTGATTTTGATGCGAAGGAAAATGGAGGTGTTCATCGCTGTGTTGTTGCAAGCATAACAGTTAAAGCTCCTGTTCGTGAAGTATGGAATATTCTGACTGCTTATGAGACTCTTCCTGAGTATGTCATTTATGCTTCTTCTTTACATGATATATTGGAAACATGCAGTGAACGATTTCCAGATCTAATGTTTCATTTTCCTAACTTGACGCCACTTCATTTGTTGCAGGATAGTTCCAAATTTAGCAATTAGTAAGATTTTATCACGAGATAACAATAAAGTCCGCGTTCTTCAGGTATAGGAGTACATGACAATGTTAATGAAGTAGAATCTTAAAAGAGAACGTCATAGCTGTTTATATCTTAGTTTGTTTCCTGGCCGCTGCGTTATGCTTACCAGCCAGTGTTTTACCATCATTATCCACTGTCAGTAAAAAACACACATGTATTCCTTAGCACAAAAACTGGCACAAGCCTGGAAATGTACTACAATTTTATCTATAAGTAATTTCCTGGTTTAATTGATATGCAGGAAGGGTGTAAGGGCCTTCTTTATATGGTGCTTCATGCTCGTGTTGTATTAGACTTGTGCGAATATCTAGAACAGGAGATCAGTTTTGAACAGGTTGAAGGAGATTTCGATTCGTTCCAGGGAAAATGGATTTTTGAGCAACTAGGAAATCATCACACACTGCTAAAGTACTCTGTAGAGTTAAAAATGCGCAAAGATACTATCCTTTCTGAAGCCATGATGGAGGAGGTTTGTCTATTAATTGGTTCATCTATATATAATTTCATATTGCTTATAAAATTTACCTAGATTATTTCCAAGAGTGTAACACCCTCATTTTAACTTAGCTCCTGCTCAATGTAGTCCACCTAAGATAACCTTTTGATAGAAACTGGAAAGGAGCTCAGTTAACTAAAATATACAACTACAGTAAGTTTGGCCTATATAAGTGCAAGCCAGATACTTTCTTTTATCCGTATCTCTTTTCATTTTTTTTTTAAACATAAATATATCCCCTTTTCATCACCAAACAACAAGAATATATATATCGATCTACTCACTATTTGAATCCCTGCAATGTTGTGAGTTCTCTGCATAATATCATTTCAGGTCATTTATGAAGATCTCCCATCAAACTTGTCTGCAATAAGAGACTACGTTGAGAACAGGAATGCATCAAAATCTTCAGAAGTTTGTGAGCAGAATACACTTTCAGGGCAACATATTGTTTCATCTGGCTTTCAAAAAGATGACAACTTTGGTTCAGCTGAGGAAGTTTCTAATTGCAATGTTCAAAGTTCATCTCAACAAAGGCCTAAAGTTCCAGGCTTACAGAGAGATATTGAAGTACTAAAATCTGAACTCCTGAAATTCATTGCTGAACATGGACAGGAAGGATTTATGCCAATGAGGAAGCAACTTCGTTTGCATGGAAGAGTGGATATTGAGAAGGCTATAACTCGCATGGGTGGATTCAGAAAGATTGCAACCATAATGAACCTCTCGTTGGCTTACAAACAGCGCAAACCAAAGGGTTACTGGGACAACCTTGAAAATCTGCAAGAGGAGGTGGGCTGCAAAAGTTCCAATCTAGTTTCCAGAATGGCCTTTATGCTTTTTCAATCTCAAATATGTTCATTTCCTTCTTTTCTTTGTACCACTTGCCACTTTTATACTCTTGTTGGTGTCGTGGGAGAAAAGCTACATAATAAATGATTAAAAATGTCATGTATGAACTCTTAAAATCTTCCATATAAGCAAGTTTTCATTCATATACATAACATTATTTACATCTTAGATCATAATCGAATTCATTTCTTCATGCAGATAAGTCGATTTCAAAGGAGCTGGGGAATGGACCCTTCATTTATGCCCAGTAGAAAGTCATTTGAACGTGCAGGTAGGTTGAGATGTTACGGTTCTCAACTTTGATTTTATTGCTTGCAATAAGCTATAGCTTTACTTGTTTTCAAGTCAGTCTAAGGAAGAAAGATTGATCAAACTTGTAGCATCAGTGTTATCAAAATTAATGCCACTGGATCAGTAACTTCTCCTCACTATCATTTTTAACTTGGTACATATGGAATTTCCCACAGGGCGCTATGATATTGCGCGTGCACTGGAAAAGTGGGGTGGACTTCATGAGGTTTCTCGCCTTCTGTCCCTCAAGGTAAGACAACGAAGCAGACAGGCGGACACCCTTGCCAAGGACAAGAGAATTGATCATATAGTGTCACCTGATGTAGATAGTGAGATGAAGACACCATCTAAACCATGTATTTCTCAAGATATACAGAAATGGCTTACAAAACTAAAACATTTGGACATAAATTGGTTTGAGTAACAGCTGAAGGGTATTGGTTTAAGTATACATATGTGTTCATAATTCCATGATTCCCCAATAATCTCCATTATGCCATCTTTCTTGCCTCTTTCTTGGTGTCTTTCACATGCCCTTTTGTCAAAGTTGGCTTGAGAATAGGGGTGGAAATAAGTAAGGTGATCCATCGGGGGTTTATGGCCTGGCCTATTTAAGATCTAGTCTGGCTTGACTCATTTAATAAAAAAGTCAGGTCAAGATTTTTTAAAAAGCATATTTAGTTAAACTGGTCAAGTTTCAGGCCTTTGAAAAAAAAATTTAGGTCTAATAGGTTCGTTTATTTAATTATATATTATTATGTTATATATATTATAAAATTTAATATTTATATAATATAATTAATTTAATAAATAATATAATATTTTTTAAAAGTCTAGGTCTGTAACTATTGGTCTATATAAAGGTCTAGGCCCATTAATATATATCATTGATTTATTTAGAGATAGACCTGTTGACTTATTTAATTGTCTTATTATAAAATAAACTTTTAAATAAATTTTCAGGTCAGATCAGATTTTTAAAAATGTCAACTCAGATTTTGAAAATTAACTTATGTTAGATAAATTAGTCAAATTTAAACTTTACATTTGAGAAACAGATTAGGTCTGTTTAAGGCTTGACTTGACTGATATCACCTTACTTGAGGAAAGTAGTTGTAAATGGTAGCATTCCATTTCGTAGCTTTGGTTTCAACTCTTCCAAACTGTTGAAATGCACTTGGTTTCTCCCTATGAAATAATATTTGTATGAATTGATCCTCCACTATAACTTAGAAATTATAATTGAGTGCCATTATTCCATTCCTACTTGGTTTGGGGGAGGAGAAAGATGGCTTTATTGAGGATGGAACTTCTAACATCAACATCACATCTCAGTCTTAAGACTTGAGCCACAAGCTCTCTTACTATTTTATTCATACATTTATTTATGTTTATAAGTGGTTTTTAAATTAAATAACATAAAAGGAATATAAAAATACTGTCCAAACTCAAATTTAGCAACAGCAACTTGTATCTACAACTTGTAAAATACAAATTTTTACTATTTAATTGATATTAAATTTTTTAGCAGAATTTGTGATGATTGAATATAATTTTTACATTTTTTGGGGGAAAAAAATTTAGAGATGAGAGGTTGTCCCAAATCAAATTTAAGACTTCTATTTTTTTTATTTTACATTTAAGCAAATCTTCATTCACGGATAATTTTTACTTTTAATATTAGAATGTGTTGTGAAAAAGTGGTTGATATTTAATAAATCAAATAAGATTAAGCTAAATAAAATGTTCATATAATACTTAAATGTATAATATTTTAATAAAGCAACTAGAAATCCACTATAAACTTTTGTTGTAATGAAAAGTTAGGTGCTAAATGTTTATTAAAAAAACAAATATAGTACTATAACCTTGGAAAGAAAAAGAAAAAGGTAGGAGCATTGCAAAACGATGCGTTTAAACTCCAGAGTCAAGTAGCAGACGCTACATAAGTACAATGCATAAGCTTAGTTCCACCGTCACCATCGCCATCGTCATCGTCTTCGTCTTCGTCTTCTTCCTCGATCGGGTTCGTGTTAGGGTTTGCAGAGTTCAATTCGTCAGTGGCCATGCATCACAGTCACAGATCCAATAATGTATTTTTTTGAATAACCAATAATATATCACTGTATTCAATTGTACAACACAAGATCGCACGCAATTCCTCCATATTTTCCTTTCGGTAACTCGCGAAATCGAGAGATATTGACGGTATAGGGCGATACGGTACGATATCTTGTTCCTTGATCGCGTCTAACTGTCATTGGAGGCTTTGATTTCCGTTATATGTTATATTTCACTTTAGATCTCTTCCCAAATTTCTGTTTTTCTTTGTCGTTTCGATTGTTATAATGCGCAAAATAATATCTTTATATCCCCCTTTTGTGTTTTGTGGGTGCAGTTCTGGAAGCTTCTTGGTAATGGCAACCACTGCTTGTTTCATCATTGTTAGTAGAAATGATATTCCTATATATGAAGCTGAAGTTGGAGTAGCTGCTAAAGTATAATTCTTTTTTTTTATTATTTAAAATTTTTAAGCTTTTATTTATATAATTAAAACAAAAAAAAAACTTGATTCTTGGTAGATATTGGTTTTTCTGACTATTGAGGTGGATTGAATACTCATGCATCAATTAAATTATATGATTTTAGAGGCTAATTGATGTCTGAAAATGTAGGGAATTCGATTTGCATTATAATTTGTTCACCAGATTAATGTAAAAGGTTATTTGAATATGTTGTATCAGCTTGGTTTGTGTGGCTTTGAAAAGTGAAAACAAGGGATTCTTGTTTTCTTCACCAAATTTACATTGTTTGCAATTTCATGCTACCCTGTGACAGAGGGAGGATACTGCTCAGCTGCATCAATTTATCCTGCATGCTGCTCTCGATGTTGTTCAGGACCTGGCATGGACTACTAGCGCTATGTGAGTTTCATTTTCGGTTGATACATAATCCAAGTCCAAATAAGAAACTTTAACCTTATGATCCTCTCTTTGTGCTTGTTGCTCTATTTGTTATGTTCTTTTTTCTCAGCGTCTTGTTCCTAAACATTCTCGATGCAGGTACTTGAAATCGGTAGACAGGTTTAATGAACTGGTGGTGTCAGTGTATGTCACAGCTGGTCATATCCTCTATATTTTGGAATTATTTTATAGTTAAGATAAAAATTATATTGCTCTTCTTGTTTTGTTCATGTAAATGAAGTACTGAGTACCGAACTTTAAGGACCATTCAATTCGATTTCCTTCTTTAATTGTATGGTTATACCATTGTCCCTGCCCTTAACTCCGTTGCCCCACACTGGCTGGGGAACAAAATAAAAGAACCAAGAGTGGAAAACTCTTAAATCTTACATGCACATATCTCCTTATGCATTTTGGTTTTTTGTGATATTTTCCTTGACATTATCATACATACTCGATTTATGTTGCTTCATGACTCTCGTAATGATGATGGCATTAAGAGCTTCTTCCAAGAGGTGCATGAGCTTTACATAAAGGTAATAGGCTTTTTCTTCCACTCTATAGCATGTTTCATATGTAGCCTTTCCTCGCTTTGTTAATTTCAGAATATCAAAACCTTTTTGAGTGTTCTTTTTCTACAATAGAATACTTCTGTTAAATGGGATTATGTAAAAGTTCATGTTTACCAGCTCTTAAACTAAGCTTTGCTGACTATAGAATACCAATAGCTGGTAGAATATTTTTTCTGGTTTTATTGATGTTGAATTAGCCATATTCTACATTTCCCCCCCTAATTAGCGTTTCAGCATTTCATTATAATAAGCATGCCTAATTGCCTAGTTTATACCCAGTACATTGTTTTGAAGTTGAAGTTGCTGACTGTCCTCTTGATTTTTTGGTGTTAAATGTCCTCTTGATTTGGTTGTGAAGACAAATATGCAGATACTAAAGTTAAATCTGTTTGTAAACTTTATTTTATGGATTATGAAATATTGACCCGGTAAGAGACTAGTAACCTTATTTGTATGTTTGAAAAATTGCAGACACTTCTTAATCCCCTGTACTTGCCTGGCTCTCGGATCACGTCATCACATTTTGATACAAAAGTCCGCGCCCTTGCACGAAAATATTTGTAGAAACCACCAGCCAGCTTCTGATGGTCTTGGGGTAACAAGTTGCTAGTTCATGTAGCACTGAGGCCTGACTCATACCTTGTTTGTTTTACATTTTTTTCTCTTCATGATTTGGCGGCAAGGTTGGTTTGCTGTTGTCTAAGATGTTGTGTACACCAATTATTAGCAGAAGATGGCTGTGTTTGCTAATAAAGGTGATGTGTTGACAAAAAGCTGTTCCATTTCTAGTGGCTACAATTTGTAATACATACTTATCTTGTACTTCATGATCAACCATTTGATTTTAAGTGGTAAAGAATGATTTTTTATTCTTTTATGCTTCAAAATTATTGTAGGCCACGGGGTTATAAGAAATTTTGGAAGTATATAGTGATGCTCTCTGCCCCTCGTATATACCGAATAGGATATTTTACCATGATTTCCAATTAACGAGGATTATATTTATAGGTTCTCTATCAAATATTATAAGATGAGGACTGTATTTTAGCGCGGAAGCCACCATAGCATAATCTATAATTCCAAATACGATATATTTACCCATTTAGCTAACTTAAAAAAATTTCTACTGTTCTGCTGCACCATAAAAGTTACAACTTCGACAAAACCTTTGGTGAATGAGATCATTTTAATTATGACATTGATCGTTGTCATAGTAAAAGGCAACAATGTAAGAAGCATGTATAGAGGACAAAGATATGATCCTATACTAATATTTGGATACAGTAAATTTTAAAAATTATAGATTTGATATGATTAAGATATAACGTATAAAATTAATAAATATTAATATAATAAACAACAAATCTTAAATTAAAGTTAGGACACAATATTTCATAACTAAGCTTCAATTATTTTAAATACAATAAAATACTATTATTCATTTAATTATTATGATACTCTACTTGTATTGATACAAAAGTTTAAAAAATAATTAAAAGATATAGATTAAAAATATCCAAACGTATCCGAGGACTGTATCATATTATTAAGTGAATCAATCAATTAAACAAAAATTGTCACTTCATTCCTTTTCCATGCACCTAACACGTAAGATGCTATTTGTGAGAATTAATTGTCAATTCAACTCATATTTGTAAAACTTAATCGTCAATCCAAACTCCAGGCCCAGTCTTTTCTCAACAAGGGAATGGGCCTCAAAATTAAATTCATGCAATTTTTAATACGAAGATATATTAAAACCATTATCCAAAAATATCAGGAAAAGATGGGAAATACTTTCACGCTAGTGGAGCTGCATATTCAATTATTCATTCAACAGTCAAACACAGCACAACTGAATACTGAAGCTGGCCGTTGCATGATATTCCCGGAGAGCATTACTAACACTCAACTCTGGCCTTAGAGAAGTTTCCAATTAATTTAAAGTGATTACATCACTTCTAAATTTTAGACAACCCAAAAGAGCGACATGACAAAAAATAATTAAAGGAAAATATGTAAACAAATTTACAATTTTAAAGTATGGCTTGATCAACAGAAGGAAACGGGTCAGATAGTGGATAAGGAAAAGAGATGCCACCATACAGTAACCCCTATCAAGTATCTATATGTTTGCAAAAAAGGCACATCAGAGAATTTAGTTACAATTTTATAAGGTGCCAATCAACAACTGCCAGTGTTGATATCTAATAATTATCTTGATTTGGAATGGACATATTCCACCATGGATGGGTAAAATTCTTAAGCCAAATTGTCTTCACCAAAGGTGCAAAAATGCAATAAACTACTAGCAAATATCTCCATAATAACATAATTTTTCAGGAATATAGACAAAAAGAGTTAGATTTACACCTTGAATTACCGGTGCTCTAGTGTTGATAGTATTAGATCCACTATCAATTGTTGATCAATCGTCTGCTTGACTGGTGCACCTAATGCATAAGGTCTACAAGAGCTCCCAACATCAAATGGTCAGTGAGATACATGAGGATTGGTAACAAGGTCCCTTCCCTGATCAAATTGTGGACTTTGTTCCATCTCACTATCAGATGAAGTATCCAAGGTGTCTTGCATAACTATGGGACTATTGTCAACCACGCTAATGACAGCATTGATGAGGTTAGGACACCCATGGTTGATCTGTACCACATTCCTGGAATGCCCATCTTTTCGGGTTTTCCTTCGCTTGTGTCCATTACCAAGCTGGCTACCTTTAGATCTCACAATTCTTGAAACAGGAACGTTATTTTTCTCGTTGGTAGGCATACTAAGTGCCCCACTATTGCTTGCATGACGGGCAGCAGAGATCTCCTGTACTTTATGCTTTAACTTGTGTAATTCACTGCACAGAAAGTCATATGCCTGATCTGATTTTGACCCCAAGAAACATAATTTGGAAAAAGCGGACACCAAAGTACCAAAACGCACCATTCTCGTGATGACATCACCAGACACTGGAGGCAAGGAATGCTGCCAAAATTGTGCAGTTGACTTGGCTGATTTTGTCCATCTTGGGTGTATGAGATTTTGGGGAATTTCTTCCAATCTCTCAGATTTGATTATATGAATGGCGTGACTGCAAGGAAATCCCAATGTCTCAAACTTCAAGCATGAGCATTTAATACTTGGACCACTAGGCTTGAACATAACTTCATATGCTAAGTTCTGATGCTCATAATTGCCCAATCTGTATATGCGATAGTCTGAACCATCATCTTTGTTTAACACAAACAAAAGTGTCTCCAACCGCATCTCTGAAAGAAACCTTTTATAAGACTCCCGTGTAAACACATCAGCGGCATGTTTCTCAATTTTCACAAGAGGAGTTGAGAGAGCAAACTGCAAATGGGTGGCATCATATTCAGCCTTCCCCTCATCGCACCGGACTGTATCAACTGCCCTATCATACTGACTGATAAATTGATATAGTTTCAGTTTATGTTGTGAAAACCTACTCAAATGTTCATTAATACCTTCGCATACTCTTGTGCTTTGCAACCCAGCCCAGAAATGTCCCTTCAAGTAAGGCTCTGCCCACATATGACGTTTCTTATACAACTTATTTATCCATGGGTTTTCAGACAGTTTATACTTGTCAACCATTGCCTTCCATTTCAGCTCAAAATCATCTTGCGAAAGAATCTCCAGCATGCACACTTTAAAGTCAGATATGAAGGATGGGTCATTAACATTGGAATGGGCATTATTCTCAAGATTCCATGTGCATAGCCGATGTCGTGATTGTGGAAACACATGCTTAATAGCTTTTCGTACAGCTTTATGACCATCAGTCACAACAGATATGGGCATGCAACCCTGCATTACATGAAGAAATGTTTGAAACAACCATGAGTACGCCTCAACAGTCTCATCATGAAGTAAAGCACATCCAAATACACTTGTTTGATGATGATGATTGAGACCAGCCAATATGACAAAGTGCATCTTATATGAATTCGTCCTATAGACTGCCATCACATCTCCAAAGCATGCATAATCCAACTGAGATACAGAGTCAGCCAAAAAAAAAGATGCTAAATGACCTTCAACAATTTTTGTTTCATAGAATAACCCAGGGTCTGAATCCTTCTTAGCACTTAGGTATGCAAGGGCAGTTTCCACATCATTGATTGTAATCTCAGCTCTACAATTGGCATCACCAGAAGTGTGCAAATCCTGTCTTCCTATACCAACTCGATCACAATCAACAACTTGTTTTGCCAAATACTCCACCACTTGGATAGGCTGTGCCTCAACACTAATCAATCCTTTCTTTTCCGCATTCTCTAATTTCATCATAGGCGGATCAATTTGGAGATGTGATTTGCATGTTGGTGCCAACTCATGTGTATGCTCTGCCACAAACTCTCTTACTAACCACTTATGACTGACACGGTCAACACTTATGCGAAATGCAGCAGGACAATTAACCCTAGTTGATGGCCTAGGATCCCGCCAGCGGTTAACATTTTCTAGATATTTCCTTTGCCGAAATCCTTCTCTATTACAAACCCATCTTCTCATGACAACCTCACCCTGCTTGTTTCTACCTATATCATCCTTTCGAACAATAAACCCAACAGCTGAAGCATATTTATGGTAAAATGACTCCCCCGCTTCATACGAATCAAATTGCATGGTGAGCACATCATCAGCAGTCAACAATTGCAATGCTCTTGAATTTTCAGGATTTATACTCAGGAAACTACTACTGCTTCTAATTTGGACAACATGTCCAAACACATTGTGATTGTCCTGATCGTTAGTTCGGATGCAGAAGCTGCCAGTGCCAGTATCACCATTAAGGCTGACATTTGGCTCACTTTCATTTCTTTCTTTCCCTTCCACCATAATTTGAAGACTGCAAGAAAAACTAAGGAATATTAAGAGGGTGTTTGATTTGTTTTTTGTTTTCAGTTTAGTTTATATGTTTTTAATAATAATCATAAAAATGCCACCTTATTTTCATTCTGTCATCTGTTTTCAAGATATTGTGAAGAAACAAAGCAATCAGACCCTAACAACCGACCCACAGATAGAATATCTCACAATGTGTGGAAAGAAAAATAAAAATTCTCCAAACGTATGAACAAAAAAAAATCAATTCCCAAAATTATATTTCATGGAAGTATAAAAAGTTGACAGTGGAAGAGAAGGACGTAGAAGGAACAACAACCCTCAATTCCACTCATTCTTCAACCTCTTCCATGATCAAGTTCCCATTTTTATTTGCCATGTCTAAATTTTGGACAGACCCAGAAAACAAAATTAAGCAAAAATTAAATAAAACATAACCGCTTTTCAAAAAGGGCACAAAAGCAAAGTACGTACCTTGTAAGCCCAGTGCGTCTTGTTTGTGGCCCACAAAGAAATTCGAAGGGTTTTGTGGAATTGGAGCGATGGAATTGAATTTGATCAGGTAGGGAGAAATGGGTTTGGTTTGCGTTGATTTTGCATCGTGCTCAGCTAAGTGTGCAGTGTGGCGAAGTGTCTGTGTGCGATGAAACCACGAATCCAAGACCAAGACGTTACCATCCGAACCAGCCAGCGCAGCGCCAACCCGTTATTTCATTTGTCGGGGTTACAGCCAACAAGGTTCTTTCTTCATATCAAACCGGACCGAACCAACAATATAATAGAATAAAGAGTTAATTTTCAATTTTTGTTCTTTATGATTTTCGAAATACCAATTTGCTTCTTGAAGAAAATTAACAACATCAAATTAGTCATCACATTATATGACATCAATTTGTTCCAACAAAAACTATTTTGATGTGAAAATATATCATTTAATGATCCAGTGTATGTAATAATCTTTTAAAAATTCTCTTGTTTAGTTCCTTCTCGAATATCTAGTAGTTGAACTTGTCGAAGAGCTTTTACGTAGATTGGATCTGTTGGAGTGTTAGCTCAAGTAATTATGCATGTAAAGAGAATAAGGTAAAGATAAAGCCAATAAAGAGAGAGAATGAGAGAAAGAAAATAACCACTTATGTTTAGGGGTGTTCATTGGATCGAATTGACCTGATGAACCCAAAAATCCAAACTAAGTTAATTAAGTTGGTTCAATTTGATTCAGGTAATCATATTACAACAGATCAAACTCGATAAAAATTAATCTCTATTGGTTCAATTCTAGGATTTGTGATTTTAAACCTAATGACTTAATGACCCGAATCAATGACTTAATGAATTTTTTTTAAATGCCTATTATTTATATTGTGCATTATAGTTAAGTTACAATTTCTCATTTCATTCTTCATTTGAACACCTTTAGAATATCATATAACATATCAATTCACCCACTCAACCAATGAACCATCATGTCCTAGCCTCTACCTTATAAGTCGTGATTGCACTTTGCCTTTTGTTTTTTTCCTTTGTATATGTGCAATTTATTATTTTCTGTAACTTCTATTTTAATAAAGACTATTTTGTTGTTATATTCATTTTATTTGTTTAATTAACCATTTATTTATTTATTTTGTTATGTTTAGTTTATTGTGGTCTTTGTCTTTGTCTTGTTAATGGTTTTCTTTTTTTAAATGAACAACTCAATGACCCAAACCAAACTAACCTATTTTAGATCGGGTTGAAAAAAAATTGCAAAACCAAACCTATTAAATTTAATCGGTTTGGATTTTTTTACCACTAAATCTAAATCAAACTGACCCATGAATACCCTACTTGTATTATAATGGACAGGGTATGGTGCATACTATTCATCCACAATGTTGTGATTAGAGGAAAAACTCTCCATATGTGTGGTAATGCGTTTCTAGACCGTTAGACGATATTTTGGGTGATGTTGACATCTAGGTGTAAGATGGGTAAGTGATTAAGTTAGAGTCATGAGTCAGAATGATATTGAAGGGATGAATTTGGATAAGTGGGCAATAACCAGTGGGTTTTGTTAGGTCAGGTTGATGTTGAAGGATCAAATCAGGGTAAGTGAGATAACCAGTGAGTTTTGTTGGGTCGATTTGATGTTGAAAGGTCGGATAATGGTAAATGGGTAATAACTAGCAGGTTTAGTTGGGTCAGGTTGTAACATCTTCTTTTTAGCATGTTAGACTAATTTATAGTTACAAAAGTAGCATAACACTTGTTTGACATGTCTGTTAAATTTTGTGACAAACTGAGTTAGTTTAGGCACTTTGTTTCAACCTGATATGTGAAAAGTAAAATGACTCAGATAGTAGTATAAAAGGCTAATTTGAGGAAAATAAATCAAGATAATTTGTTTCTAAGTCACAAATTAGTGTAGGAGGATGTAATTAAAATTTGAGAATAATCAGAGTTAGTTTAGTATTTTTAGGCATATTGGTTGTGTATTTAGTGTCGGATTAACTAGCAGCAAATATGAAAAATTATGATAATGGTGAAACAACATTTTTAATGAATCTTAATATTTATTTTAAAGTTGTTGAAAGTTAAAAAATTGATTTAGCTAAATGTAAGTGTTCTTAACATATCAAGAAGTATCAGTAAAATACTTAAGTGAAACAAAGTGATATACGAGAACAACCTTTATATTTGACTTTGTCTCCTGATATTTCATTCACTCTCCACTCTTTTTCACTCATTTCTCTCTCACGAAACAGCAAAGGCAGCAATAGAAAACAAGGAAGCCAAAGAGGAAAAGTTGAAGGAGAAAGAAAGGCAAAGACAAAGCAAACCTTGAACAACCATTATCACAGAGGACTTGAGGTCAAGACCCTAGTAAAAGAGGAAAGCAACTAATGAAAAAATAACAAGGCTAGATAGTTTTTAGTTTTTCTTGTACGAATAACTCGTGTATATTATACTTTGAGTTGTAGTTTTGTTGTTGTATATATAACACCATGGCCTTTGAGGCTTTTGATGTATATATGTATGATCTACTTTTATCATGACTCTCCATATTTTACTATTGTTTATATGGGATTAATATGATAGTAAGAATAGAAGTAACATGTTTAACGTTTTATGTCTTTGTATATAAGTTATATTGAGATAATTGTATTAGGGTGTTACATTATAGTATTAAAGCAGTTCATCATATTGAGTTAGGGTATGGACTGACTATGCATAGGCATGTTAGTAGTTTTAATGTGTGTTGTGTATTTCTTATCTCTTTTGTGAGATTTTTGCATAACTTATATTATGTTTTGGATGTTATTAGCTACTGTTGCACCATTACATAGTATTGAAACTAATCAACTCAATATTTAATGATTGTGTGTATAGGAAACTATGACTTCTCCTAGACGAACTAGAGCAAATGAAAATTCTTCTATTGAGAGCCCTAGTATGGCCGAAGCTTTCATAACAATGGCCAAAATAATGCAAGATCAGACAACTATTATAAATAGAATGTTGGAGAGGTTAGAAGCTCAACAATCTCCACCACCAGTACCACCACTAGTTTAGCCTGAGCAACCAATCCAAGAAGCTCCAGTTGGAAGGAATCAGAACTTCCAAGACCTCTCAAAATTCAGAAAGTCTAGTCCATCATCCTATAGAGGTAAGTACGACCCAGTCAGAGCTGAGGATTGACTCAAGGAAATGGAGAAGATTTTTATAGTTATGTCTTGCTCAGATGAGCAAAGAGTGCTCTTTGCCTCCTAGAGGGGGAGGTGGAGGATTGGTGGATAGATGTAAGGAAGATGTTTGATGCATCAAGAACTCAGGTTACTTAGGAAATCTTCAAGGGATCTTTCCTAGAGAATTTCTTCCCTTAGAATTTGCATAATGCAAAAGAGATGAAATTCTTGAAGCTAGAACAGGGCAACATGTCTATTAGTTAGTATCTGACCAAATTTAATGAATTGTCAAAATTCTCGTCCTACATCAGATTCCACACAAATGAGAAGTGGAAGTGTGCGAAGTCTGAGGAAGGACCGAGAGAGGACGTCCAGAAGGCTATTAGACCCTTTGAGATCCGAGACTTTGTGTCATTGGTAAACAAGTGTCGGATAGTGGAATCAGGTTGTGTGTAACCCCAATTAGAGCAGAGAACACAGAACTTCCAAAAGGGGAAGAGGTGATAATCAGAAGAGTACTCCTAAATCCAGTTACCCAAAGAGTAAGGGTAAGCAGGTTCAAGGAGGAGCAGGGGGACTTAAATGTCCTAAGTGTGGGAGACAACACAGAGACAGGTTTTGCTTGGTAGGGCAGTCAGTTTGTTATGCATGTGGACAACCGATGCATATGTCCATAGATTGCCCACAGAAGCAAAAAACTATTTTCACCCTTAAACCATAAGCAGCAAGAAGGGTTTATACTCTCAGTTGTAAGAAGGTGACATAGTCTTTAAGTTTGATTCAAGGTAAATGCATAAGTCATGATCACTTTTTAACTGTTTTATATGATTTGGGAGCATCTCACTCCTTTGTTTCTTGTGATTGTGTGGAATTCCTTGATTTGCTTATGGCAGACCTTTTTTTTTTGTCTAATTCCACTCCTACCAATAAATCAGTCAGGACTTCTAAAGTTTATTTGGATTGTTGTATAAAATTAGAGGATAAGATATTCTTTGTGAATCTTATTTGTTTACCTTTAGTATATATTAATGTTATTCTTGGCATGGATTTGTTGTCCTCCAACTATGTAGTTTTAAACTGTGCAGATAAAACCATTGTGTTTATGTTAAATGTATCTACTAAAGTTAACCTTTCCGAGTCTGTGTATGTCAATGCAAACTAACTGAATCACTGTTTGGAGGAGGGAGCTCAAAGGTATGTTCTCAATTTTCTCTCTCAACATAGAGGTTGAGCAGAGCTTAAGTGATATACCAATAGTGAGGGAGTACCCAAAAGTATTCCCGAGAGGCATAGTTGAGTTACCACCCACGAGAGAAATAGAATTTTCTATAAATTTAGTACCGGGGACGGGATCTATTTCTATAGCACCCTATAAGATGACAACTCTAGAACTGGCAGAGCTCAAAAAGTAATTAGAGGAGTTGTTAGAGAAATAATTCATTATGACGAGTGTTTCTCCTTGGGGAGCACTTGTGTTGCTAGTGAAAACGAACGATGGTACCATGAGATTGTGTGTAGATTATAAGCAATTAAATAAGGTAACCATCAAGAACAAGTACCAGTTGCCTAGGATAGAGGATCTAATGGATCAGTTGAGGGGAACATCAATGTTCTCCAAAATTGATCTAAGGTCGGGATATCACCATATAAGGGTTAGGGATGAAGATATTCTTATAATTACTTTCAGGACTAGGTATAGGCATTATGAGTACCTCGTGATGTCCTTTAGGTTGACAAATGCACCAGCGGTATTCATGGACTACATAAATAGGATTTTTAGACCCTACCTAGATCAGTTTGTAGTGGTGCTTGTAGATGATATCCTAATCTATTCCCAGACAATGGAAGAACAAGAGCTGCATGTTAGAACTGTTTTAGAGATTCTTAGAGAAAAAAAGTATTTGTCATGCTATCAAAGTGTGAGTTTTGGCTTACAGAAGTTCATTTTCTAGGGCATGCAATCTCTCAAGGAGGGATTTCAGTGGACTATAGTAAGGTTGAAGTAGTGTTGCAGTGGGAGAGACCCACCACTATGACTAAGATAAAGAGTTTCATAGGTTTAGTTGGGTACTATAGGAGATTCATTAGTGGATTCTCTCAATTAGCACTACCTTTGACTAGATTAACTAGGAAAAGTAGTATTTTTGTTTGAACTCAAGAGTGTGACGATAGTTTCCAAAAGCTTAAGTTGAGGTTGACTACTACTCCAATTTTGGTGATTCTGGATTCACAGGAGAACTTTGAGATATTTTGTGATGCTTCAAAGAATGACTTAGGGTGTGTTCTGATGTAACATAAGCGAGTAGTTGCTTATGCATCGAGGCAATTGAGGCCTCACGAGGAGAACTACCCCACCAATGATCTGGAATTAGCAATCTTGGTGTTTGCCTTGAAAATGTGGAGACATTATCTTTATGGAGTTCAATTTGAGGTGTTCAGCAACCATAAGAGTTTAAAACATTTGTTTGATCAGAAGGAGCTGAACATGAGACAAAGAAGATGGATGAAGTTTCTAAAGGATTAAGACTTTAAGCTTAAGTATCATCCTAGTAAGGCCAATGTAGTGTCCGATGCACTGAGTAGGAAATCCCTACATATATCTCAGATGATGGTTCAAGAGGGTCAGCTTCTTGAGAAGTTTAGAGACTTGAGTCTTAGCATAACTGTGACACCACATAATTTTTTTATGAGTAGGGTGGACATAGTTAGTAGTCTGAGAGCTCAAATTCTAGAAGCTCAAAGTGAGGATGAAACCTTAGGTGAGATAAGAGAGCAAATCTTCTTAGGAGATCAGTTAGAGTTTGATATGGCAGATAATGAAATGATTAAGTTTAGAGATAGGCTTTGCATTCAAAGAGATTCTACAATGAAAGAGAATATTTTAGAGGAGGCTCATAGGATGTATCAAGATGTACAATGATACACCATCCATCCGGGAGCTACGAAGATGTATCAAGATTTGAGAAAGTTGTTTTGGTGGCTAGGAATGAAAAAGGAAATAGCGGAGTTTGTGTCTAGGTGCTTGGTGTGCCAGAAAGTTAAGATAGAGCACCAAAAACCTTTAGGATCTCTCCAATCCTTAGCAATTCCTGAATGGAAAATAGGAGAACATCACAGTGGATTTTGTGGCAGGTTTCCCTAGAACTCAATTAGGTTATGATACATTTTGGGTCATAGTGGATAGATTAACCAAGTTTGCCCAGTTTTTGCCAATGAGAATGAACTATTCCTTAGAGAAACTAGCTCAGTTGTACTTATAAGAGATAGTAAGGTTGCATGGAATTCCCCTCAGTATAGTATCAGATAGAGATCCTAGATTTACATCTAGATTTTGAGGAGCCTTGCAAAAGGCCTTTGGGACTAGGCTAAGTCTTAGTACAACATAACATCCACAAATAGATGGACAGTCAGAGAGAACAATCTAGACCCTAAAGGATATGCTTAGAGTGTGCGTACTAGATCAACATGATAGTTGGGATAGACTCTTACCTTTAGTGGAGTTTACCTACAACAACATTTATCATACCAACATAAGAATGACACCGTATGAGGCACTTTTATGGTAGGAAGTGTAAGTCCCCGTTATGTTGACATGAGGTAGGAGAGAAAACTATTCTAAGACTTGAGTTAGTACAATAGACTTTAAAGCAAATTAGAATAATCAGGGATAGGATGACTTTAACTCAAAGTAGACAAAAAAGTTATGCTGATAAAAGGAGGAGACCTCTAGAATTCAAAAATGGTGAATATGTTTTCTTGAGAGTCACTCCTACGACTAAAATTGGTAGAGCATTGAGAACTAGAAAGTTAAACCATCATTTCATTGGTCCCTACCAATTTCTAAAAAAAGTCAAACCTGTAGCCTACTAGATAGTCCTTCCACCCAGTTTGTCAAACTTTCATGATGTCTTTCACATATCTCAACTTAGAAAGTATAATTTGGATCCTTCACACATCATAAGAAATGAATCTATACTGTTAAGAGATGATTTGCCTTATGTAATGAAACTAGTGAGGATTGTAAACAGAGGGGTCAAACAACTAAGAGGAAAGCAGATTCCTCTAATAAATGGTCATATAGGGGGAAACAGGCACAGAGGAGGCTACATGGGAATTAGAGTCCCGCATGTAGCTTGATTACCCAAAGTTGTTTTATGAGGTAAGTAATTTTGGGAACAAGATTTTAAAAATGAGGGGAGAAATGTAGCATTCTCTTTTTAGCATGTTAGACTAGTTTATGGTTACAAAGGTACCATAACATTTGTTTGGCATGTCTGTTAAATTTTGTGACAAACTGAGTTAATTTAGACACTTTGTTACAACCTAATGTGTGAAAAGTAGTTTAAAATGACTCAGATAATAACATAAAAGACTAATTTGAGGGAAATAAATCTAGAGAATATGTTTCTAAGTCACAAATAGGTGTAAGAGGATGTAGTTAAAATTTGAGAATAATCAGAGTTTGTTTGATATTTTTAGGCATACTGGTTGCACTTAGTGCCGGATTGACTAGCAGTAGATATGAAAAATTATGATAATGGCAAAACAACCTTTTTAATGATCTTAGTATTTATTTTAAAGTTATTGAAAGTTGAAAAACTTGATTTAGCTAAATCTAAGTATTCTTAGCAGATTAGAAAGTATCAGTGAAATACTTAAGTGAAACAAAATGATATACGGGAACAACCTTTATATTTGACTTTGTCTCTTGATATTTTATTCACTCTCTACTCTTTTTCACTCATTTCTCTATCACGATACAGCAAAGGTAACAACAGAAAACAAGGAAGCTAAAGAGGAAAAGCTGAAGGAGGAAGAGGAACGAAGAAAGAAAGGAAAATGCAAAGCAAACCTTGAACAACCACCATCACATAGGACTTGAGGTCAAGACCCTAGTAAAGGGGGAAAACAACTGATGAAAGAGCAACATGACTAGATAATTTTTAATTTTTGTTGTATGAACAACTCGTGTATATTGTACTTTGAGTTGTAATTTTGTTATTGTATATATAACACTATGCACTTTGAGACTTTTGATGTATATATGTATGATCTACTTTTATCGTGACTCTCTATATTTTACTATTGTTTTATATGGGATTAATATGATAGTAAGAATAAAAGTAACACGTTTAATGCTTTATGTCTTTGTATATAAGTTATATCGAGATAATTGTATTAGAGTGTTACACAAGTTGGTTATGGGTCGGGTTGTGTACTAGTTTGGGTTGGGGAAAAAAACTGTAGAACCAAACCAATTAAATTTGATTGGTTTGAATTTTTTTTCACCAAATCTGAATTAAACCGACTCATGAATACCCTACTTGTATTCTAGTGGTGAGGGTATGCACCCACAATGTTGTGATTGGAGGAAAAACTCTCCATATGCCTAGTAATGCATTTCCAAGCCGTTAGACGATATTTTGGGTGATGTTGACATCTGGGTGTAAGTTAGGTTAGTGTCGAGTCAGAGTCATGGGTCAAGATGATATTAAAAAGATGAATGTAGATAATTGGGTAATAACCAATGACTTTGTTGGGTCAAGTTGATGTTGAAGGGTCGAATAGGGTAAGTGAGATAACCAATGGGTTTTGTTGGGTTGGATTGATGTTGAAGGGTCAGATCAGGGTAAGTGAGTAATAACCAACGAATTTAGTTGGTCAAGTTAGTTATGGTCAGGTTGTACATTGGGATTTAAGTCATCACAATCTCAACAGTTTCTGATAGTGGTGGAAAAGAATTGAGCTAAGCCCAAATATTTTTGTACAGTTCATCTCTAAAATATTAAATTCATATATATGTTTTTTATTTTTTTCTCATTGGATAATTTGAAAAGTTGTTGAATTAATTTTTTCAAAAGAAGATTTAACATTTCTCATTTTATAATCAATAAGGTAATGTTATTTTATCAGATTATCACGTGTCACATTTTAATTATGGCCTCTAATTATTGTAAAATAATTTTTTAAAGTATTGTGAATCCGTTATTGTTTCTGATAAAGATAATGAAGTGTTTGCAATGCAATTTTTTAAAGCTATTTAGGAAGAAAATTATTTCCTTTTAGTTCTTTTGTAGTAAGCAAATGTTATCAACGTGTGTGCCGATAGCTCCATGTGCAATAAATTAAGAATGGTGAAGAAGCAATCGATGAAAATAAACCTGAAGAAAAATAAGAAAACAAAACGGAAATTGAATAAATGAATTTAAAAGCAATAAAAAATTTATGCAAATTAAGTAATCAATAATTACTATTACATTATTTAAATTACGAAAAGTATATGTTATTGCAGTTTTTTTTTTGGGCATTATATGTTATTGCAGATTTTATTTATTGAAGATAATCTCAAAAATAGCATTAAAACGTCAGAACATAGTGAACATACCAATTTTCTGCAGTCAAACTTTCCCAATACACTACAATAGTAACAAGCCCTCGGCAGTTTATAGTCTATAACAAACCGTATAAGAAACCAAACAAAGAATCAACCCAATCAGATGGTCTGATTAACGGTTTGATTGCCAACCAGCAATCTAGCCAAAAATAGGTCAAATGTTTTTTTTTTTAAATAAAAGAGAAAAATATAAAAAACTGAATAGAACAATGATAATAGAACATCATAGTAGAACCACGATAGTTGATCGTAGGGGTTGTAGATATTCCACGGTGATGGAAGTTCATATATTTCAGGAATTGCAAGTACCCCTCAGCTCAAGTAATAGGGCAGAATATCGTGACATTTGGGAATTGTATGCCACGACTTTATCTATACATATTCTCGCTTGTGAGGAAAAGAGGTTACCGGTTGCAATTACAGAGACAAAAAAATATATGCAGGCATCTTAACTAATCAACCCTAGCTTGACCTTGGCTATGAAAACTACAAAAAATGACTGGCGATTGATAACCTTCACATCATTCGCCTATTTCAATGGAACATCTTAGTTGCAATGAGTATTTAAATTACGACAAGAACTCAGGAATTTGTACATTATGATTATATTGCATGTTTTGTTTTCAAACTGGCAAACACATTACTGTTTAGAGCGCTTCAAGTAGACCAACACACCAATGCTTGTTAGAACAACAGCACCTGCAAAAATACCAGAACGGAGAGACAATACACTGGTTTTCTGTCTAGTGGCTGTACCAGATTGTGGTGTTATTGATTTGGTTGAATCAGCAAACTCCAAATCCAACTTTAAAGCCTGAAATACAAAGATGCTTCAATGCTTGCATAAAATCCACAAGAATAAATACATGGAAACCAACATCATCAAATGAGAAGGCTAGTAAAAGCAGACATCTTCACCTTCAGTCCTGCAGATCTAGCATAGCTGACAGCAGCAAGAAGATCACTATCGGTTGCAATAATTATTTTATCACCTTCATCATCCTCATACTAGAAGGGAAGAACAATCCGGTATCATAATAAATACATATAGTACAACCGAAAGGCAGACAAAACTGAACTAGAATAAAACACACCAAAATTATAGGGCGTTCTCCATCATTAACATGACCAACTCTTTGCATGACAGCAGATACAAGCTCATCTAGATGTTCAGCACCTACAAAAAAAGGCAGAGGTACATACCTATAAGAATAAAATAGGGTAGGAAATAGGAAAAAATTACTTGATCCAGGTTTATGCGCAGGATGTTTGTGATGTCAGAAAAAGAATTTAGATTTTTCAGTTCTTGCAAAGCTTTCCCCAGTATATCACTCACCACAGTTGAATCGATGCACACGACCATTGAGATCCTCAAATTTAAAATCAAATGAATTTCCAAAACCTACAGATTGACATGTAGACTTAGTGGTATCTGCTGCATCTGAAGTCATTAGCCCAGAAACTTCACTGCAATCAAACATATATGCTTATTTACAGACAAACAAAACTTATATTGAAACAACAGAGATATCACCAAAGTACCTATGAGTGTCATAATCTTCTGGTGGCTCTAGAGCAAAAGCTGAGTCCCAAAACTTTTGCATAATTGTGTTTGCCACATCATTAACTGCTTCAGAGCTACTTTCAACCTACAAAGTGCATAACTTAGTAACCAGACACTAGCATCTGTATAATAGTACCAAATGTTAATACAAAGATATATATGATTCATAATACACAAGGTGATACTTCATTTAACTGTAAGGGGGGTGGACACCCAACAGTTATAAAAAGCATTATCATGATGAAGTGGGAAGAGTGAATGAAAAGTGGACAGCTAGTTCATTGGATCTACAAGACTACCCAATGCAAAATTTTGATAATTTGGGAAAATAACCAAATCATAATCAAATATGTGCTGTAATCCTCCAAATATAAATGGACACAATCAATACATTAATATCATTAAGTCTAAAAGGCACAAATACTTTACAAATTACAAAACTTTGATTCCTTTGATCAAATTGAATATGCAGCCAGACAAAAAAGGTGGATAATGGATGTAGACAAAGACGTTTACCATTTATGAAAAACAAAAGAAATTAAAACTGAGTCAGAATCTAAGATAAATTCCAAAACACCCCTGCAGCTAAGGAAAGATATAAGATATTGTGCAAATGCCATTGAAAGAGTTTGGAAAAATTCTTTGAAAGTTAAATGCCGAGGAACTGAAACTGATGCTTGATGATGGGTAGTCCTCCTTTTGCGATACCCAGCTATCACCTGAAACACAGACATACTAACCCACAGAAACACACCACACACCGGATAACCAGATCCCTCTACATTTTCTTCTTCAACATATCCAATAGAATTGCTTCCTCTACTTTATTTTATATGTATCTCAAACATGAATTTTACCATAGAAATTGCAGCATGAGTTATCTGCAAAACATCAACACAAGCAGCAACATTTCCATCTGCAAAACAAATAATATTCAGCACAGCAATGTAAGAAATTACATATGCAATTGATAAAGCAAAATTCACCTCTGTCCACCACAGGAAGATGTAAGAACTTCCCATCATGCATCATATGCAATGCATCAAGAATTGTTGTCTCTAGTGATGCACATTCTGGGTTTGGAGTCATTACCTAACAAAAAATAAGTGATAAAGGGAAGAATAAAGAAGAAAATCAAACCAATTCTGAATACCTAGCAAAAATAAGCAGTAGCCAGAAGAAATGGCATCTAATCACTTTCCAGTAAAGTTCCTTCAAAAAATAAAATCATAACAACCTTTTCCAATAGAGTCAAGTCAGGAGAAAGATTTTGAGCCACGACACGCATAAAGATGTCCTTTGAACTGCATTTTTGAGATTTACAGAACAATATATTATGCAAAAAATAAAAAATGTCCAAAGTCCATTTCATATATATCATTCAAGGAGATTTCTAAAAAACATGCAATCATGTATGTTATTCCATATCATAGATTTCTAAAGTAAGAGAATAAAGCCTCAGAAAAGGATTTTACGTAAGTATCCCCTGAATCTTGGTTCCCATCACAATCACAGCTGAATTGACATGCAAATCCCGCATCTTTTTTGCAGCTACAGAAACAGGATCTGATGCTGATGCAATAGCAACCCTAGAAACACATAAAGCTAAGAATGTTGTAAAACTATTATATCTGATTATATAAGGATCAATTGGCAATACTTAAAAACACAAGAAAATATGATGTGAAAATTACTTTGTATTTTCACCAACTATAGTTGACAGGGAAGGCTTGAATATGCGCTCCCTCAATGTTTCAATGAAAGCATTTGAAGCTGACGAAAACGGAGACACTTGAAACAGAAAATTAGCATAATTACAATATGAAGGGAAAATATAGCAATTTTTAACGCTAAACATTGATAAAGTCATGACTATGAGAAGCCAAAAAATTTAGCAAGCAGAACCGACAAAAAAAAAATTCAAAATACATGATAACCAATCAAATCAATTTTAAGATAGGAAATGTACGTTAAAAGGAACATATTAAAGTCTAAACTTGCAGAGTATTAATGCATTTCTCTTGACAGCATCTGTTCCTCCATTTACCTAATTTGCTTGAATTTCACAGAGAAAACCTTACAAGTTAACCTCTGGAGTATGTCATTGCAGTATAAATATACTAAGAATACATCACTTAGACTTGGTCCATAAAATTATTTGAAATTTTTTGGGAGAATTACAATAGAAGAGTTTCTGGCAAAAATATTTGTTTTTTTTTTTTGGAGAAAAATATATTATATTTTCAGTTTAGTAAGAATTAACTGCACAAGTGATTAATTAAGTCATAGATGATTCACATTGACCACTCTTTGAACATTGTTTTAACATAAAGAATATATTTTATAGGAAAAAAAGGAGAGAAAGTAATCTGCGGCGGGGTATGAAGGAGGATAATATAACCTCACAAAAAAGAAAAATGATAGAAACAGCAAGCCAAAACGCTCATTTGGTAATTCTCCCAAAAAAATTTGTACTAACAGTTCCTTTGTGCATTATTTTCTGCCACTGCCACAAAGATAACGATGCTTTAAAGTTTTGTTTGTAGAAAAATGAAAACAAATCAGCTTATTAGTAAGCCAAAAAGAAGATAGATTCCATATTAAAAAAATACAACTTACGAATTCAACTATGGCAGTTCTAAACATTAAAGAGACGTATTACATGCAAGTAGCAGCAATTCATAAGTTCATATACAAGCAGTACTATAAGATGTATGTATAAAGATAACTGTTAACCAACCAGATACATTACTAGCCCGCTGGCTTTCCACCCCCTCAACTGCAGCAGCAATGGCACTCCCTTGCTGAGCAGCCTTCTCCACCCTAGATATGGCATCATAAAGGCATTTGGTGATATCCAGTATGGCAATGACTTCACCATTTTCCACAACAGGGAGGTGTCTGAATTTACCTATCAGTTAAAAAAATGAAATTATATCGCACTTAATGGATTACTTTCCAGAGTATGACTCCATTAAACAAGATGTAAACATAAAGAGAATCTAATAAAATCATTTACTCAATTCTTGCATAATCAACTAGTTAAAGAAGCAGAAATAGTAAAGAGAAAAACAAAAACAAAACAAAAGAGAGAACCCTATAATAGACAAGAAACATACTAAGGCCCTGATTGCATGTTTTTGGGCGGGGGATTCAAACCAAAAGCCAAAACGTGCACCAAGAAAATTGAGGAATCAAAGAGAGAGAGGAAGAATAGACGAACAGAAAATTAACAATTAATCACTTTTTAAACCCTTATAGCCAAATAGTGTAAAATTGTAAACAGTTATTAGTTCAAGGCGATAAAGTTATCACCCAACCAAGATATGTCACTGTGAAGGATTATAATGTTTTTCCTTTGCTCCAAACACAAACAGCTTGGAATGCACTAGACATGTTTATAGACACACTCAAGACATAACTCCTACAAGATGTGACATGAAAAACAACTAGGACCTAACTGCAAATAGTCTCCTTTCCAGGATCTGTCCAGTATGAAGGAAAGATAAACACACTAAAAAAGGATGTGCATACCTTCTTAGCAATCTAAAATATCAAACAACTTCTTTTCACCAAGACAACAGTACATCTACAAATAAATTTTACTGCTAAAGTATGGGACGTGACTGAGCCCTGCTTATGCTAATAACGAATTCATCATATCTAATTATCTGTCATCAATGTTACAACAAGTCACAACCCTTTTATCCTGCATGATTCTTGTCGAATAATAACCACAATATAGATGCAAACAACTGATTTAATAGCTCAAAGGAATATAGATGGTTATTCATATAGTCCATATACTAAGGTGCAGATTTTTGTGTCCTCCTGACATGTCAGAAATTTCATACTCAACCACATGGGTTGACTGCATCCTCACTCCACTGTAACAAAATCTCTGCTTACAAATGAGTCAGATGGGATGATTGAAAATTGTTGTGCAAAATGTATGGAACTAAATGGGATTGGCAGAAAAGAATTAGCATGACATAATCTAATTGATTGAGAAATTAACCGACTCCAAGAACGGTAATAAAACCCAGAAATCCAAAATGATGTCAATGAATTCCTAGTTCTACCAACCTAATATCCAATAACAACAAATTAACAAAGACTTTAACAGGAAGAAATGAATGAAGCTAACCCTGGACCATCTTCTGAAGAGCTTCAATGGCTAGAGTATCTGATGTCACAAATATAGGATTTCGCGTCATTACTTTTGACACCGTTGTCTGCTCCGGTCGCAACCCCTCCGCAATAACTCTAGTAGCAATGTCCTGATCACAAGAAATACAACCTTGAGGTGAAAGTAACATTTCATACCAAAAATAATAATAATAATGTTTAATTATCTTTTCAGTCACTCTAAATATACTCATTTTTTGTTTTGATTCTTTTAAAAAAATTTATCTTATTTTTTAAATTTTAAAAACAGATGAAATTAATCTCTAAAATAAGATAACGGGATTCACTAACTTCACTTGTCTCAAAATTTTTAGAAAAAAAAACTGAGTTCAAAAAATTTAGAAGGAAAAAAAAAAAATGACTATATTTATAGCGATTAAAAAAATAAATAAGCCTACTAATAATAATAATAATAAACACACACAGAAACATACTATCAATGGACAGTGTAGTTCAAGATGGTGTAAACCTTGTCAGTGAGAATTCCACAAAGCAAAGCATTGGAATCGGTTAAGAGAACAGCATCAACGCGGCGAGCGGCCATTCGACGACATGCTTCAGAAACGGTGGTGGCCTCGGGGATTGTCAGGGCTTTCGACAACCGAAGCTTCTTAACCGTCCTTTCACCCCCTT
Source organism: Ormosia semicastrata (assembly GCA_029884595.1). Classification (NCBI taxonomy): domain Eukaryota; kingdom Viridiplantae; phylum Streptophyta; class Magnoliopsida; order Fabales; family Fabaceae; genus Ormosia; species Ormosia semicastrata. The sequence continues at coordinate 33,292,836 of JAQQTO010000046.1, read as the reverse complement.
CAGACCTAAATTCATTTATCAATAAGTAACCACAATTAAATTTAACCCCCCCCCCCCACACCCAAAAAAAAAAAAAAAAAACAACAGAACAAGAGACCTATCTACGAAAAACTTTAATTCAATAATTAAACGAAAAAGATGACAAAAAACATTTGGAACTACGCAAGTGTGCATGGTAGCGGCATCAATATATGCATGAAATGAGAGGAATGAGAGATTAAAAGATGCAGAAATGATGGAATCAACGCACGGTTGCGGAGGGGGAGATGGAGATTTGGCGGTTCCATTTTTGGAGGGAAGGGGCCTCTTTGAGTTGGAAGAGAAGGGAGGGCGTTTGGTCTTCCTTGGAGGAACTTGTCCGCTCATCCTATAACTGTAACCAGATTTGGCGCTTTTTTTCTTATTAGTGTCAGAGGGAGTGAGTTGAGTGTGCCAAAATTTATCAACCTATAATGCCTCACATTCACATATTTCTCGTTTCGTCTTCATGTCAAATCACACACAGCTTATTTAGGTTCTGGTTCTGCCTCTGCCTCTCTCTCTCTCTCTCTCTCTCTCGCTTCCATCACGTCAAAATTAAAATATAAATTATTTGTTTTCTTTTGTTTTTCCCCACCCTGAAAGGTTCAAATTATTTTCAATTTTTTAGAAATTGAATGAAGGAATAAATGGTGACGTGGCGTCGGTTTTAATTAATAAAATAAACTAACAATTTGTGCAATGCAAAGTTATTATTTATATAAATTTTAATGTCTTTAAAGTATAGTTTATTAAAAAATTTGAGGTGTATTGATTTGATTAAGCAAATTTGAAAATAGAGGATTGATTAAGTAAATTTAAAAATTAATTAAATAGATTTGATTTATAATAGATATGAGAAGAAATAAAGTAAGTGAAAATAAATAGAAAAAAATAATTAATATAGAAAAAAGACATCTGACATAAAGAGAAAGAAAGTATTATAAAAAAATATTTATATTCTCAAAGAGAAAGAAAATTATCATATCATATATAATATATAATATATAAATAAAAATTACATATTTTCATATTTTAACATGTATTATTTTGATATAAAATAATATGTTTAAAAATATATTATATGACAAATACATAATCTTAATAATTATCATATAGATATCATCTCTATTATATATGTATTATTATTTTAAATTAATTAATTATATTTTTAAATTACTATATTTATTCACATATAATTATTCTATATTATTTAGAAAACTTCAATATATATCACACAAGAGTACAATTTTTGCATGAAAATATAATAAATTTAATTAAATATAATTTATTATGAGAAAACTAAGAATTTATTACGTATTTTTTAAACTAAGAAAATATAGGAAAACATAATAAGTTGATAAAACATCTAAATAAATAAACACATAAAAATTATATAATATTATATAAAGAAAAGGTACATGTCTTCAAATCATGACATGTGTCACTTTTTAATAACTATCATGTAACATATTATGTAATATTCGATTTGAAAGGATTTTTTTAATAAAAGTCAAAATTTCTTTCTTATTTTGGCTAATTAATAAATCAATCAAAATCTGTAATTAATTTAAAATTTGATTTCAAATTACAAGTTGTCAAAAGCAAATGCTTTTCTATATTAATTTCATATTTGATTTGCTTCAATTGGTAATTTTCATTCATTGTTATTTGTAGAATATTTTGATTTGTTAAGTTTGATTGATTTGCTTTAGTTGGTTTAATTATATTTTTAATTCATTATTATGTTAATACTTGATTTTGTTAATTTGTAATAAATTTTAGGTAATCAAATTAGATAATTATTGAATAAATCTCATATTCAATTAGGAATGAAATTTTTTTAATAAAAATCAAAATTCTCTTCCTATTTTATCTCATTAGTAAATCAATCAAAATTTGTAATTAATTTCATATTCGATTTCAATTTGTAAGTAGTAGGTTTGATATAAGAATTTAGAAGATAACGATGATTCACATGAGAACCTCTGAATAATTATCCCTTCTTTTTTTTGTTTTATTTTCTATGTAATTTAATTATTGATTTGCTTGATTTGTTAATTTTAATTCATTGTTGTATGAATTACTTTTTTATTTACGCCATTTGCTTTATAGTTTAATCATCAATTGAAATCTACACTAATATAGTAACATTAGGTAATTATTGTATAAATATTTGGGATAATTAACCCAAATACTTCCTTCCTATTTTAGTTGTGTAAATTAACTTGATCTTTTTACATAAATATATAATGTATATATTTCATTATATATATTTAAAGTTATTTATTTCGATAGTATTGATGATTATTAAAATAAAAAGAAATTTTTATTTAATTTGATTAAAACAAGTAAAGTGTGTTAACCATAGCTAATAACATTCAAAAATTATTAATCAAACTCATTGGTCCACATAATTTGCATAAATAGGTTTGTAATGTCCTAAATATATTAAAAAATATTTTTATTTAAGTTTAAAATATGATAACAAATCTTAATAATAATAATATAATAACAAATTTTAAGGAAATATAAAAATTCTTGAATTGTTCAAGTAATTTGTATCATTTTTTAATTAAATTAATATATTAATTTAGTTACATCTTATTTCACTTTCATGCGTCTCTTATTTGAATAACACACTAATACAATTAAATATCTCATTCTCTACCATTTTCACTCTCTTTTTAACCGTTAGTTTTAAAAACTTCACAAGTAAGATATTTACTTAGTACTTAATATAAAGATTACATCAAGTGTTAAAAGTGCTTAGAATAACTTAAATCTTTCATTCTCTAATGCTTTTACTTTCTTTTTAACCGTTAGTTTTAGAAACTTCACAAATAAGATATTTACTCAGTACTTAATATAAAAATTACATCAAGTGTTAAAAATGTTTAGAATAACTTAAGGTTCTCAATTACACTAAAAACATAATTTTTTTTTACAAATATCTAACTAAGATGTAAATGAATTTAATGAAATCCTACTCAACAAAGTAAAATTTAATTTTTATTCAATCATATGTATATTTAATAAAAAAGTTATTATATCAAGAATAAACATGTAATATACAAAAAATAATTAGTAGAACAATTGAGCTTTGAATTTCTTTTGCACATATGTCTATATATTTCATTTAATAAATTTATTTTATTATATTTATTTTTATAACTCAATTCTTAATTAACCACATGCATATCATATGAACATAAATAATGTTATTGTTCATTATACTTATATAAAAATAATGTTACAAATTGTCAATGTTAAAAATATATTTTCATATTTTCTTTATAATTTTTTTCTAAGATGATTTTAATATATCATTGATATGTAGTTAAAAATAACATAACTTATATTCCAAATTCAATTTTTTTCAAATTTTGTTTATTATATTACATTTGAATATTTCTTTCTAAAATTATAATATTTTTATTAGCTCTTCAATTTATTAAATCATACCCAATGCATCGTATGGATACAAATAAAATTATTATAAATTATTTTATAGATATATTTTTAATTTAAAATTAATTTAAAAAATACATATGAAAAATATTAAAAGGAATAAAGTATTAATACACATACAATTATTACAAATTATTTTATAGATATATTTTTTAATTTAAAATTAATTTTAAAAAATATTGATGAAAAATACTAAAAGGAATAAAGTATTAATATACACGCACGCATAATACAACAATTAATATAAATAATTTAGTGATTTTTTAGAGACGGAATACAATCCTCGTCCCTATCCCCACACCTGTATCGGAATATTTTTATCTTGTTCTCATTCCCATGAGAAAATTTTCTAGAATTCGGGTCCCTAAATAGGACAGTTCCCTTGAAGATCTCCAAATGCAAGGAGATTTTATCATCCTAAAAATGCTTTTCACTTAACTTACATAAATTGAATTAATTTATATGTAATTTTCAGTAAATTAATTTATTAAAATATTTTTATAAAATTATTGGATTAAAATGTTTATTAGAATACAAATGTTTTTTTTATATTATAAATATTTTTCAGGCTTATAGGTTATTTTATAAGAATTTATATTTAAATTCTTTAATATTTATATTAGAGTGAAATTTTTTCATGAAAATATAATAAAATTTATATGTTATGTATTTTTAAACTAAACTTATAAATTTTATTTTTCTTGAGAATTATTATATATATTTTATTTAATAAATTTTTATCATTTAATTCTTAATTTATCTCATGCATCGCATGAGTGCAAAATCTAGTAATATATAAATAGAAGGTATATGTTTTCATATTATGACATATGTCATTCTGACATAGAATAACATATTTAAAAATTTATCATGTGGCAAACACATGATCTCAATAACTGTCATGTGACATTCTATGTTACAATTTAAAAGGAATGTATATATGTGTCGTCAAGTCTAAATTAAATTTGTTACTCACACATACAAATATAAAAATGTATAATCACATATTAATTACCTTGACATGTATAATTTTGCATATTAATTCATATTAAAAAATTCAAAAAAAATATTTATCTTTAGTTGACTATGTTATTAATTATTTTTATTGGTGATTGATCTTAAAATCCTAAAATTTTCATAAAAGTGTCTAATATTATTTATGTTATATATGTATTGTCACTCTAAATTAATTAATTATATTTTTAAATTACTATATTTATTCATATATAATTATGTATATTATTTAGAAAACCTCAATATATACATCACACAAGAATGAAAATTTTGCATGAAAATATAATAAAATTAATTAAATGTGATTTATTATGAGGAAACTAAAAATTTATTAAATATTTTTTTAAACTAAGAAAATATAGTAAATTTTTTGGTATACTCTTAATAAAAGTTGATAAAACATCCAAATAAATAAATACATAAAAATTAATATTAAAAAAATTATAGAATCAAAAATTAAAATGATCTAAAATTATATAAACTAATTATTTATTAGGAGTTCATACAAAAAAAATATTTATTGAGAGGAGTTACATAGTTCAATTATCATAACATAGAAAGAATTGATTAACGAAAATAAAAAAAAATGATTTTGAATAGGTCTCACTGTAGATTCTACTAATTATAACTTAATCAAATTTATCTAAATCTATTCGGGATGTAATATCTCTAAGTTAAGTATATTTTCCTTATTTATTATAACATTTTTTAATTTATCCCATGGATTGCACGAGTACAAAAACTAGTAAGATAAAATGATATCTCATTTTAAAAAATGAGTACTCTTAAATTTTGATTATTATATACAACTACAATTTTTAGAAAAAAGAGAGTATCATAAAATAATATTCTATTCTAAAAAAAGGAAGATATAATAAAAAGATATATCACTCTTAAAAATAAATACTCTCATTCAAAACATTGGGATAAATTAGTTGTGTTTGACACACATGATATTATAAGACTTGATAATAGGATAAAAGTTAAGGCTGCGTTTGGTGGACATGATAAAGAGGACCTGATAGTATTAGCTAATATTATCAGATTTTATCAAGTGTTTGGTGCTTTGACTTGATAATATAGTCAAATCAAGTCAAATATTTTTATCCTATTCTAACCTGATTACTCTATCTTCCTCCCATCTCCTGATTAAACCTGATAGGAGATATCTTCCTTTCCTACCCCTAAACTTCATCCCTCTCAATTGAATCCTTTCACTCCCTACCCAGAACCCATCCCTATCACCACAATGCAATTACTACCTTCCCATCAAAATCAAACTGGCTAAGTTTAATACAGAAATGGCCACCTATCCAGGTTCTGTCATGCGACCTTTCTCTGGTTCACTTGCCTTGAACCTCGTTCACTTCGTCTTCTACCACTGCTACCCAAAAAACTTGTTCTTCTACTTCATGGCTGCTGAGTTCGACCAAACTAGTCTTTGTTCTTGGAATAAACAGGATTGGGTGGTGTGGAAGAGGATGTGGGCCTGGACTTTGGAGAGGAGGGTGGAGCCCTAGAGCCATGGAGGAATGAGGTTGAGACTTGACAGATTCGTAGGGAGTCCCAGAATAAATTTCAATTAACCATGGTTTATAATTTAAAAGAAATAAAAAAAGTTTAATTTAAGAATAACGGGGGTTTATACTTGATCTGAGTTGAAGAATTGTTGGGTTTTGCAAAAAAACAATCTTGATTTTCTGAGGAAAATGATAAGTGGGGGTTGGTTGGATTGAGGAAAATACTCGAACTTTGCAAATTACGGACGATTTTGTTCCTGGGATGATAAAAGGAAAATTTTGGATCTTGCAAAGCTATTGATTTGATTGAGAAAAGTAAAAAAAAAAAAAGAAAAAGATAAAAAAAAGCACCAGGTGGATCAACTTTTTTCCTCTGCCACCGAAGAAGAAGAAGCTTAAAGGTGAAGTAGCTTTTTGGGTAGGTTGAAAAAGTGGTGCTTTATTCAGTGTTTAGTTTGAAAAAGAATAGACTTGAGTAGCATTTCTGTATCGTAGCCTTTACTCTGTTCATCTTTTTCACTTCACCCATCATCATTTTTTCTTTCTAGAGGCCATTTCTTCGTTTATTCAATACCAACTAGGTAAATTATTTTCTTTTTTATTATTTTTAGTTTAGCAATTTTTTTCTTAACATTACCCAAATGACATTATTTTCTTACTCGCTATACTCTCTTTAAATTTGTAGATAACAAAGATGAAGATGAAGAGGGTCTTGGTGGCGGCGACCATGGTGGCAGCCACTCATAAAGAATCATACTTGGAAAACCATGGGCCAAACACTTTGAGGATGTTGAATTGTCACTTTTGAGATTGAGGTATCTGTGATGTACAGTTGACTAGAATGGTTAGTGTAGCAAAAGTGGTGAGGAAGGTGAAGGGTAGTATAGTCATATTAAATGATTACATATATTATCAAGTTATTTATATTATTTGTACTAAATGTTTGATAGTATAAGACATTATCCTATTGTTTATATTATCAGACCCTATCCTGTTGTCTTATACTATCATGTCTTATACTATCATGTATACTAAACGCAGCCTAATAGTATAAAGGACCTTATTAGTTATACAATCATATATTTGGTGCCCAATAGTATAAGAATGTTGATAGTATAATAATTATTTAATATGTCTATAATATCCTTTAATATAAAAAATAAAAAAATAAATTACATTTTTTCAATTGGATTTGTGGGTTCAGCCACCAAGCAATTTTATTTTATTTTTTATAAAAAAAAACTATAGATATGCTACAACTCTGCATCACCGAGTATAGGAATTGGGTGGGGGAGATCTGGTGCAAACTGGTTTGGGTAATCGCCAACATCATCAAGCTGCAAATCTGCGACTTCTTCATGTTGGGCCATGGCTTCGTGCTGGGGGAGATCTAGTGCTTACGGGTTTGGGTTACCGCCGTAAACAAGTCTGGGTGGTCCATGGTGATTTGCAACCATGGCCACCGCCGATGAAGGACGGTTTCAGGGTTGGTCACAGATCTGACGCAGTGGAGCTTCCTGGTTGCAAACGAGATGGTGAGGGGGTCTGAGGCGGATCGAGTTAGGTGGCTTTACAGGTTTGGGTTCGAAGTAGTTGAGGATAAGGCAGTTTGGGTGGTTGGCCATGGAGACGATTTTGATTGGGTCGTCGATGACTGGGCTTGAGGTGGTGATGTCGTTTAGGTGAAGGACAGGGCAGGGGATGATGACCCTTGCACGGTGGCGATGGCGGCCAAGGTTGGCTATTGACGGTGGCTTAGGTGAGGGAGGAGTGAGGCAGAGTGGTGGTGAGGAACGACAGCTGGGGTGGTGAGGCAGAGTGGTGGTGGGGGAGGATTTTCTGATCTTGATGAGTTTCAGTTATGGATTGTTTAATTTTTGGATATGAAAGTGGAGGATAATAGTAGAAGAAAAATCTTATCAGGTTCAGTTAAGGGGTCATGGGGAGGATAATATTATACTATTAGAGTGAGATAAAAAACTTTAACTAGATTTAACTATCCTATCAAGTAGACATACCAAATACTTGATAAAGTCTAATAGTATTAACTTATACTATCAAGTCTTTCTTATACGACGCACCAAACATTATCTAAGAAATTTTGATTACTATATACCACTGCAACTTTTCTTTATGAATTTTTGTATTTTAAAAATTATATATATTGTTGGAAGCTTAGAGCCAGCCACCTATATAAGCCCTTGCTTCGGTCGGATGAGGTGGTGTCGGAGTCTCTGGCTTTTTGCCTACCATGCTTACATTATGATTGTTTGGTTTTTGAGAAAAAAAAACCAAAAAATAATATTGAAATATGACGAGTGGGAAAAGTTTTAATGTGCCAGTAAAATATTTTAGGAGCATCCATGTTTCAAATGTTCTAAGCATTAAGAGCTATTGATTTTGATTTGAAATTTATCAACGGTCTAAAATAATCACTTGCATAATAGATAAGTCTTCTTTTTTTTTTTTATGATCAAAAGGGGAAAACCCAAACAAAACAGACTAAAAGCCTCTAGGAAACACAACACTAGAGGCATCTGCCCTTAAAGCATTATCAATACAACCTGGAGGAAAATCAAAAACTCTAACACTACAGTCCATAGTTAGGCCATACTTGGCCAAATCATCTGCTACTTGATTAGCTTCTCTGAAAATATGCTTCCAATAAATATTTCCTGAACCATTACTCACTCCATGAATGGCGTTAACTAAAGAGTAGCACAAATGAGTTCTGCTACACCTTTTAGTAACAAGCCCCAGAGCCACCATAGAATCTGAAAAAACACGAATGCATCTGAATCCTCTATTCCAAACAAGAGTAAGACCATGAAAAATTGCCCATAACTCAGCCTCCACCACCGAACAAGAACCAAGCTTCATAGAGAAACCAAATAAAAAATTTCCCAGCTCATCTCTAGCTACACCACCACAAGATGCATTAGTTCCATTATCAATGACTGACCCATCAACATTCAATACTATCTCACCTGGAGAAGGAGGTAGCCACCGAATAATAGTATCCCTGTGAGAGTCACTCTCTCCACTCTACATACGATTATGGTACTGGAATCCCATACAAATTGCTTCCACCGAATACTTAGCAAGGTGCAATAATTTAGAAACAGTCCAGTTAGTGTTGTTAAACACCTTATCATTCCTGCACCACCAAAACTTATCCAACATAACACTGAAAATAAGGTTCCAGTGAAACCTATGAAGAAGATCATTCTTAACAAGGTTTTTAAAAAGCCAATCCTCCCAATTCTGCTGAGAAAAGAATTCGGCAGTATTAGGAAACCCCAGCGCCATCCAAGATTTCTTTGCCAACTCACAATCTCTAAACACATGAAAATGGTCTTCCCTCATAGCATCACAAAAACCACAACGACCAAAAGAAGACATATTCCTGTGTAACCTTCTTTCATTAGTCAATAAGGCTTCATGAGAAATTTTCCAAAGAAAGCATTTAATTCTCTCTGGACCCTTCCAGTTCCAAATAGCCAAGAACAACTTCTTGTTAGGATGGATTACAAAATTCTGAATGGACTCATAAGCAGACGACACAGTAAAAGAACCATCAGACGCATGCTTCCAAGCAATACAGTCAGCAACATTCCTACTACAAGGAGCAACCATAGCGTGAATTCTATCAATAATATGGGGAGGCAAAAACTGAGCAATACTTGACAAATTCCACACCCCATGATTATTAACATAATCACCAACCACCTTAGTCAACTCAAAAACAGGAAAGGAACCCATAATATAGTTAATGAAAGGCCCATAATTAGGTAACCAACTATGCACCCAAAACTTTGTCAACTGACCATTACCAAGGCGCCATATAATGTTGTCAAGAAAATACCCCCAAGAGGAACAAATACCTCTCCAAAAATTACTCCCACTCCTGCGCGAAACCACCTTAGGAATATAATTAGCACCACATTTATATTTATCCCTAATCACCGTAGCCCAAAAAGAATCCTGAACAGTGCAGAAACGCCAATTTGCCCTCAACATAAAAGCCAAATTGACATCTCTAGTCTTCCTCAAACCCAAACCACCATATTTTTTTAGGTAACAAACTTTCTCCCAAGAGATCAAATGGGGTTTCCTTCGTTAATCAGAGTCACCCCAAATAAAGCTCCTGCACAACTTATCAACATCATCACGAATAGATTTGGGAAGGATTACCGTTTGCATAACATAAGAAGGAAGAGCTTGAGCAACTGACTTCACAAGAGTAACTCTCCCAGCAAAAGACAAATGCTTAGCCTTCCAAGAACTAAGCCTATTATTAACTTTATCCATCACAAATTTGAAAGTATCCTTAGTGACCCGTTTGTGTAGAATCGGAACACCAAGATACTTCCCTAAATCATCAGTCCACTGAATCCCCATCACCTCACTAAGCTGTTGTTTCGTATGCCACCCCACATTATTAGAAAAATAAATCCTAGATTTATCATTACTAATTTTTTGGCCAGAACTAGTACAGAAAAGCTTCATAACAGATTGGATAGTATGTACCTGATCCATATTTGCCTCGGCAAATAAAAGCAGATCATCTGCAAAGGCAAGATGGGAAATTCTTGGACCTCCCCTGGAGAGAGAAAAAGGCTTCCAAAGATTATGCTCCACCGATAGAGACACTAATTGAAACAAACGCTCCATGCATAAGACAAATAAATAAGGTGAGAGCGGATCACCTTGCCTAATTCCTCTTGAAGGAGAAAATTCCTCCAAAGCCTCCCCGTTCCACAACAAGCGCATAGAAGTAGAAGAAATACAATGCCAGATAATGTCAATCATTTTCCCCGGAAGCCCAATATCTAACAAGGTATCTTTAACAAAATTCCACTTCAACAGATCATAAGCCTTTTCAAGATCCACCTTGATTGCCATCCACCCTTTAGCACCCTTTTTCTTCCTCATAGAATGAAACACTTCTTGGGCAACAATGATGTTATCTCCACTTTGTCAGTGAGGCACAAAACTACTTTGGCAAGGACCAATCAAACTACTCATTAGACATCTCAGCCTTTGAGCAATGATCTTAGTAATGACTTTATAAGAAACGTTACACAAGCTTATTGGACGAAAATCCTTCATACAAGTCACCACATCAATCTTAGGAATCAAAGAAATTAAAGTGCCATTAATCTCTTTAATTTTACCTGGGTCATCAAAGATTGATTTGACCAAGCCACACAAATCCCTTCCAATAACCGGCCACTGATTCTGGAAGAAAATTGCATGAAAACCATCCGGTCCTGGGGCTTTAAAACTCCCCATTCTCCTCAAAGTTTGGAAAATCTCCTCATTTGTAATCTCCCTCTCCAAATTTTGATAATCAACATCAAAAATAGGAGGGAACGCACCTGTTAACTCAAACGGAACATAATGACCATCATCACAGTAAATGTTTTTGTAATAATCCACAACAAGATGTTATAACTGAACACTGTCTTCAACCCAATCACCATCATCATTTTTCAGCATATCAAACTTATTTTTCCTCCTTCGAATAGAAGTCATTCCGTGGAAATAGCTAGTATTCCTATCCCCATATTGCAACCACTTAGCTCTAGATTTCTGATACCAAAAAATTTCCTCTTGGGCAAGAACCAACTCATACTCTCTCCAAGTACATAAAATATCATTTTCAAGAGTATGAGAAGGCTGAAAACCATGTTGCCTATCGAGCCACATCAGCCTATGCAAAAGAGTGTCTTTCCTAGATTTAATGCAACCGAAGACATTTTTATTCCACTTCTTAAGATCTTGCTGAAGCATAGACATTCTATCATTCCAATTACCATGCTCCACCCCCCATCTACTCCTGATAAACTCAGGAAACTCGTCATGGGTAAGCCAAGCTGCCTCAAATCGAAATGGACGCCGCCTCCTATTCGCAAGATTATCCACCTGGAATCTTACAAGCAAAGGCCTATGATCCCATTTTAAATGAACCAGATGCTGAATGAAAGCCTGTTGGAACTGCACTCTCCAATCCAAATTAAAAAGACATCTATCCAATCTAACTTCATGGTTACCCTTTTTCCAAGTGTAAGGATCACCCTGGAAGCCAGCATCAATAAGATCACACTCCTGAAGCACCTTCCTGAAGGTATCCATATCTCTATGACCATTCGCATTTAGACTACCTCTCCTCTCATGAGGAGATAGGGTGCAGTTAAAATCACCTAACACCGCCCATGCACCAGAGATATTGGAAGAGATATCACAAATATCATCCCATAACTTTGCTTGCGTTGTTGGTAAGTGTGGCTCCATAAACAAAGTAGTTAAATGGGGAATTTTTTTGATAAACTTTGTGGGGGCTCCATAAACAAAGGCTGTTCATTTCTTTGCTTAACATCCACGACTGCTCTCTACCCCATCAGATCTTCATATGAACACACTGCTCCGAGTGAGATAAAACATCAACAGTCCACCACTCTTTCTCCTAAAGACACCAAATGCCTCCCGAATGGCCATTCGCTTCATGCACAAAACTACCACTGAAACCCAGTCTCTTAATAATTCCAGCAGCTCTCCTTCCACTAGTATGGGTTTCCATTAAAATAACAAACTTTGTGTTATAACACTTCTTCAAGTCTCTAATGAGAGACACAAAACTCTTGCCAGCAGTACCTCTACAATTCCAGCTCAGAATATTCATTGAGAAATATTTTGAGATTCAGGCAAGTCACTGCCAGCTACACCGTGATGGACTTCCTCCATCTTCTCAGACAAATTCGAAGCCTTTATTTCTGGTGGCTTCCCCAACACCATATCATCATGCTCTGTTTGAGTTCTCATTTTATGAACAAGCGCTGCAGCCTCCTGATCATATTGGACATTAACTAAAGGTAACACCTCAGACCAGCCAACACATGCTTGAAACGTATCCTGTTGTTGAAGCTGCATTTGTTTCATCCTCTCCAAAATACCTGCCTCAGACACTTTCTTTGCCTTTAAAACTTGCTCATGCACTTCAGCCACTATAACCTTATCGCGTTTCTCGTTTGGCTTAGAAGTGGAAGCTACGTTCTTTTTGAAATTTTGTCTAGCAGCCCCTTTAAGATCCTTCATACGAAGAGACTGGGTATTTTTACCTCCAGAAGAATTTCTCACACGAACAAGAACCTGTTCATGTGCATGCGCCTCCAAATGGTCACGGCCCACCTGTTCTGACTGACTCTGATCAACAATCAAATCCTTTCCTTTATTATTTCTGAATCCCACATCAGCGTCATTTATTTTACCATTACTCACCTCATTGTTTTTTTCATGAACCATGTGGTCCCCTCCTTTAAATCTTTTCTCACCATTTAAAATAGAAAAACGTGACCCATTAGAATCTGTAACTGCCACCTTAATTTTCGGAGCAGTTTTAGCACTATTATTAGTACCATTATTCTTGTTACGAACATTCCTCCTAGACGCCTTCTTTGCAATCATCCACAGGCCGAATTGATTCTCCTCATCAATCATAGCAACTTTCGAAATATTTTGAACATTAGCATTCAATATGCTCACGTCAGCTCTCACTATACTCAGCAATTCTTGGTTCACCACCATCAATGGATCTGCAAGTGCTGGCTGCATGGAACCCTCACAAACCGGCATTGCACCTTCAACAATCTCCCTGCACTGATCCTTCTTGTGACCAAAATGTCCACAACGAAAGCATATAGCATGTAAGCCTTCATATTCAAGGAATAAACGACACCCTCGAACAGTAATATGAGGAGCCAAAGACTTATCCAAATCCACCTCAACACAGATTAGAGCAAACTTTCCTCTGGAATGGACAGAAGTCAATTTATCAATTTTAAGAAAATTCCCCAACCTCGAACCAATTCGTCGCAGAAAAATGTCATTGTACAGTTCAATCGGGAGACGTTGAATTCTGATCCAGACCGCAACTCTTCTCACTTTTTCAGAACTCATTAGGAACAGCGGGCGCCAACGTTGCACAATAAGATAATGGTCAGCCACCTTCCATGGCCCTTCAAACAGAGCATGTTTGTAATCTTCCTCATTCTTAAAGACCACCTGATAATACCCATCATGCATGTCAATAATCTGAATACTACCATTCTTAGTCCATGAGCGCTGAAGTTTATTCTCAAGCATACGATAATTCACCCTTTTGCCAAGCACATTAACCACCAAGGTATTCCTCCAGGGATTGGACCACAAGGCAAGTTCTTCATCAAACAAAGGAATATCTAGCCCACCCCCTTCAAAGGAATCCATATCACTGTGAACAACGGAACTCTTCCCTCCTCCATAGTCTCCACCCACTTCTCCTCCTTGCAAAATACTCACATCAACCACCATAGAGGAATTCATGGCAGCCACCACCTCATCTCCATTCCCCATCTCCATACCCACCGAACCACCAATAGGACAAAGAAGTTTCTCTTTAAACGAAAAGACCTCCCTCATATCATCTTTCACTTTTTTAGTACTCCTACTCAAGAGATCCTCTTCTTGACTGGAAGAAGACCTTTGATCTCCTGACATACCAAGAACCCTAGTAGAGAGCACTTTCACCATCACTTTTAGATAAGTCTTTAAAATGTATCAACTAAATTCAAATTATTAATTACTACATTCTACAAAGAAATCATCATTTATTTTTCTTATATTTATCACTTATTTAGTTATCACATAAATTAATTTTATTTATGATATTGTGACCTGTGAATGGTGAAAAATGATAATTTAAGTTTATTATGTGGTAATTTAAACTCAAGTCATTAATCACTACTTCTTATATAGGAATCATTATTTATTCTTCCCTTTGTCACCACTTAGTAGCTTTGATGTGTATTAATTCATGATCTAGTGACCTATGAGTGGTGGAAAATGGTGATTTAAGTTCAAGCCAATAATCATCACTTCTTATACATGAATTACCATTTATTTTTCCTTTTGTCATTACTTAGTAGTTTTTATGTATATTAATTCATGATCTGGTAACCCATAATCTGGTGAACTATGAGTGGTAAAAAATTGTGATTTAAATTTATTATGTGATTATTTAAGCTCAAGTCATTAATCGTCACTTCTTACATAAAAATTATCATTTATTTTCTCATTTACCCTGTATTTGGATGTTTTTTCGTTAATGAAACAGAACGAAATAGGTAGAGATGAACCAGAAAGAAAAAGAAGGAATGAAATATAATATCATTCTCTTTATTTGCAAGTTTCATTAACGGAATAGAACGGAACTTCAATACTCATGTGTTCCCCCATTCCACCTAAATTTTGGGGGAACAAAAGTTAAACATTTGAAAAGAAGAAAGAGAAATTGTTCTCTATGTATTTCGTTCATTTGTCATATATTTTAAAATTTTCAAACAAAAAAAATTATTTTCTTTCTTCGCATTCTCTTTCCATTTTCTTAATTACTTATCTTCCAAACATTCATAATGTTAATTACTACTTATTTTCTTCTCAACCATAAGTAAAAAGCCATTAAAAGAAAAAAAATTAAACGGGTCAAAGAAGTCGATGGTGACGAGGAGGAGAACGAAGAAGCAATCGAGGTCTTGATGAGGAGTCAGTCGTGCGGGAGTCCAATGACAGCATGATGCGAGGGCATGGTGAGGGATTTGGTTGGAACTTGCAGAGGTCTCATCGTCACGCCCATACTCCCTTTCTTCTTCATCATACACCCTCACACTTACGCTCTCTCAATCCTACCCTCTGACTAACCCCCTCTCCCTGATACCATCACCATCCGAACCTCCATGCTCCTCGCCGACACCAAGCCCCCCCTCCCACCACCACCACGATCTCCTCCGCCTCTTCTCCAAAGCCGAACCAGTTGCAGAGATTGAGCGCCATCCGATGATGAAGTAATAAGGTCTCTTTAATAAGCAAGGACCTATAAACAAAAATAAAATAAATGAGGTCTCTTTAATAAATAATAATAAAGTACAATTAAAAAAATAAAAGCTATGCGACATCCGCCGACATGTTACCATGCGTCAAAGTGAAATAGTACTAAAATAGGATAAATTAAACAGAAAAATGATGCATGGATAAAGAGGTTTTTCTAAGAAATGCATTACGAAACACTTGGAGAAATTATACGAGAAAGAAATTGATTACTATTAGCTACGTCAAATTTTTTTTTAAATATCAACGTTGTTTATAAGTTGTTAAATATTTGTATGCCGCAGAGTGTACATATAGTTTAGGTTTTAAAGCTTTCAAATTATTGTTTGAAAAATGTTTCAGGAGATAAGCTATTGTCCAAATTATGATTTAGGAGTTTTTAAAAGCTAAATCAAATATGGTATAAATATTTAAAAACCTACTTAAAGGACTTAAATTTTTTGTGATAAGTATATATTTGGATATTTTTCCCGAGTAAAAATATATTAAGAAGGGGCATTTTTTAGTATTCATTTTTTTTAAATATCCACTGAGTTTTCATGCATTTTATTAGCTGTTATTTATATTTAATATTTTTTAAAATTTATTATAAAATCAAATATCAATAAATGTATGATACCTTGAGCATTATACTTATAAGGGTATTATAGCAACTCCCATTAAAAAGGGCATTACTCTATTGCAAAAAATGCAAATTTTATTATAAAAAAGGTTGAGTATAATGGTAAGTGAACTATACTAACTATTAGACAAAAGACTAAAGTTCAAATCCTGTAACAAGAAATTATTAAGAGAGTCTTTTAATTATGACATTGCTTGAGGAGTTAGTCTTACAACAATGTTTATAAAAATATCTTAATAATATATATATGTGTGTGTTGTGTGTGTGTTAAGAATACCGTTCAAAACCGCGAAAAGATATTAAAGTTATATTGCTACGTCTGAATGGAACATAAGAGGAGAAGCAAGATAAAAACTAAGAAGTAAACAAAAGCTTTGTTTAAAAGATTTTTTTAGATGTTGTTTAAAAGATTTTAAAGAGGGAAAATAATAAAAAAGAAAGTGTTCTCTTTCTTCTTTGGAAATCCTTAAATTCTTCCACTGATTTAGGGAGGCGAAAAGGAAATTATTAAATTAAAATTAAATAAGAAGAAATAACTCTAATTCTCTTTACTTTAACTTCTAAATAAGGATAAGAATTTTTTTTCTTCAAAATAAGGATAAGATGGTTATATTCATTTCAAGTTAACCTCAATTTTCTTATTACAAAGATATACGTGTCATCATTTTAGTCTCTCAAATATTTGTGTCATTATTTTAAGCTCTCAATCATTAAAAGTGTCACCACATTTGTCCTTCCATCACTCTTTGTCAAAAATCCCTTTAACGGAGTTTGACATGACGCGTTAAGTGCTTATGTGACCCATTAAATGCCACCTAAAAATTCACATGGTAATGTCACCTAAACATCCACATAGTGCACATCCTAGCAGAAGGACTAATCTGATGACACGTGAATTTTTGTGGGATTAAAATGATGACATGTAAATATTTAAGGGATTAAAGTGATGACACGTGAATCATTGAGGGATGGAAAAGAGAGTTATTCTTGTTTTTTTTTTAACTTACAAAATAATATATGGTTGTGGCAGGGGTTATGCATTTGTGGCCTTTGGGTGCTATTGTGGGTGGCTCATGGGTTTTGTTTTTTTGCATATTGTGTCTCTATCACAAGAATGTGTGGGTTTGGGTGATTTTTAGGCTTGATTATTCATGTAGGGTTGAAAGGTGGTTCGTGGTGGTATTGCACGATGGGAATGGTGGCCTGAGTAAGTGGTGGTTAATGTTTATAGGTGGTTTGGTGTTGACTTTTGGTTCTTTCACTATTGGTTCAGTTGATTTAGGGTGGAGATTTTGTTTAGTGATTGCTATGGGTGATGTGTTTCAAAGTGGGTGGTTTTGGCTTCTATATATTCTATGTGATGTGCAAGAGGTGTGGGTTTTGTTATTGTTTTCTAGCTACTGTGTTGGTGTTTGAGTTAAAGGATTTGTGTTTATGTTTGCTTGAAATAAGTAGGGTTTTATGTGCTTTTTGGGATTAGGGGCTTGTTGTTCTAGTCACTTAGTTCTTTATTTGTGGTAGGATTTGTGTTGGAGGTTTGTTTGTTGTGGTTGGAATTTGGGTTATTGAATTCTGTTTGGGGTTTACCAATTAGTGATTCTTGGGGTTCACTTAGTTTGAGGCTTAGTGTTGTTAAGATGGTTGTGTGTGTATTTGTGATGAACAAAAACCAATGGCCAATTCAGAAAACATCAACCAAGCAAATATTTTATAACAATACAATGATATTTCTCATAACTATATTGGAACATAGATAAAATCATGAGTTAACCACATTTTCGTCCCTAAAAGTTCATGTGTTATCATTTCAATCCCTCAAAGATTTTTTACATATCAACACTTTAGTCTCTCAGAGATTCATGTGTCATCAAATTAGTCATTTTGCCAATATATGCATCACATGGATTTTAGGTGGCATTTTGTTCTGTGGATGCTTAGGTGACACAGTCATGTGAATGCTTAGGTGACATTTAATGAGCTACATAAGCACTTAACATGCCACGTCAAACTTCGTTAAAAGATTTTTGATAAAGAGTGACAAAAAGATTAACGTGGTGACACTTTTAATAATTTAGGAGCTAAAATAATTTTACAGTTCTCTGAGAAACTAAAATAATGACACATAATTTTTAAAGGACCATAAAGGGAGTTAATTATATTCATTTCTTTATTTAAAAAAAAAAGAAATAACTTCCCTTCTACATCACTTTTTTGGTCTATAGTGTTACTAACACATTAAAAGTTTCACACATAATTCACATAACTTTCATTACTATATCCATTTTTTTCCATCGTCAATGACCCACATTCCTTTATGTAAGTTATTTGATTCTTTTAATATGCGCAACAAATTATTTTTTCTTCGTAACTTTCATATCATCTATGAAGTATGAGAATAAAAAGAAAATTGAAATACGTTTCATTAAAAAAGAATCGGTAAAATTAATTTAAATCATTGTCGACAAATCCAACTGATATTTGTGTGTGTTGACTTGAGACATTGAGATCAATATTTAGTATATAATAGTTTTGGTTCTAAGAATTGAGATTGAATGTAAGATGCAGTGTATAATACCACCTCAATTATATTATATGTTCATAAAATTCTTTTAAAAACGTTGGTAGTGAACTCTTTTTTATTTTATTAATATGCTGAATGGAATCTTTTAGACAATAAGGACTCATTTGGTATGAATGATAAGACAAGACTTGATAATATTAACTATGATAATATAAGGTCTGATAATATATAAAATCTAATAGTATAAAGCCTAATACGTAATGGTTGAAGATATCAAAATGTTTAAAATTATAATAGAAAAGTCTTTATTACATCTTATATATTAAAATCCAATTAGACTTAATTCTATCCTCCAAGACTTAATTAAGTTATATATTATTTTAATGTATAAGAGATTTGATGAATAAATTTATATAATACAATATTTACACTAAATAACTGATAAGATCATAATATATTGTATTAATTTATCATATCAAATCTAATACAACATCCTAAACATGTCCTAATCATTTATTATAATCTTATACATTGTTAAATGTGTTTATTCATCATTGCAACATATCAACATTTTTAAAGAAAATAAATGTCTCTGTTACTTGTTCTTTGAGATTATATTGAGGCATTTGAGACTAACTTTTGTCATGAAGGAAGGGACACAGAAGCATATCAACATTTATGTAGGTAGACTTTTCTTGTAGTGGGGTTCGAAATTCACTTAAACCACTAATTGGTTGCCGTTTGTGTAGGGATCTATTTTACACTTTTAAAGAATATGAAAATATAAGTAGCACTATTAACACTCTTTTTTGTCTATTCACATTTTCTTTCAATTACTTATAATCTTAATCACCCTAAATGCTCTTCATTTACTTATCTCTCTCTTTTTAGGTGAATACATTAATTTATCTTTTTATTCAGTTAAACTTTTATTACTAATACTTAATTATTACTCATTTAAATTTTAAAAATATTTTATTTATTTATTTATTTTATTAATAATTTTTTAGTTATATTCTAATTAAACCTTTTTTATTTTCATTTTTTTGTAAATCATATTAATAGTTTTTCTTAAATAAAACTAATACCTTTATAATTGTATTACCTTTATTGGAAGAAATAATTGTATTATATAAAATATCCTCATTTCTACAACACAAGCTTGCACAAGAGATAACATCCATGCCATCTTTAAACTCCATGTGTAGGACATATGAGTAAGTGCTATAAACTCCCTAGACTAATTATTTAAATAAAATATTTTAAATTTAAATGTGTAATAATTAAGTATAAGTAGTAAAAAGCTTAACTTAATTAAGGGATAAATTAATGAATTCACCAAAAAGAAATTAAGTAATTAAAGTTATAAGTGATTGAAATGACGTGTGAATAGACAAACAGGAGTGTGAATAACCCTGCCCTAAAAATACTCCAGGGTCTTATAAATAAGTGCTCTTTATTACCTTACCTCATCTAATAATAATCCTTAAATTTAGCTAAATTATGTCAAAAATCTCGCTAGTTTATTCTAACTATATAGCAGTACTAAGCTAACCATGAAGCAAAACTCATCAGGCAGTTCAAAGGGGTGGAAAAAAAATGGAAGCATCGGGCAAGGGAGAAGGAATCTGAGACTGAAAGGAACCAGAAAGTAACGCTTGCGAAGAGATCTTTGAACACATTTATGGAAGGGATGGAGGGGATGGAGGTGGATATGAGTAAGGGGCTGAATAAAGTTCAGAAAGTTGGCAAGGCAGTTGATGATGTCCTCTTAGTCACAACGTAGGAGTTGGCCTAGCAACTCCGCTGAGCACCATGAAAATCTTAATTTGGAATTGTCGTGGGCTTAGGAACTCACAAGAAATTTCGGCCTTACGCCTCTTATTGAGGCAGAATAATCCTAAGATGGTTTTTCTTTGTGAAACCAAACTATCTAGTCATGAATTTGAAAGAAAAAAATGAAGAACAAGGTTCCCATTCGATTTTGGTGTTAGTAGCAATGATAGGAGAAGTGGGCTTGTACTGTTGTGGAGCTCAGAGTACAATGTAGCCCTCTAAACTTTCAACAGTAGCTTCATTGATGTTAAAATCTCGTAGCCAGGGGATGATAGAAACTGGAGATTCACAGGGTTTTACGAATAGCCAGTAATGGCTAACAGGCATAACTTGTGACAATTACTGAAAAACCTTTAGCAGGATGAAGGGTCTCCTTGGTTCTTGGGAGGCGATTTTAATGAGATCTTGTCTTTAGCAGAAAAGTTAGGTGGCCAACCAAGATCGAAAAGTTAGATTCATGCTTTTAGAGAAGCTGTAGATTTTTGCGGTCTCATTGACTTGGGTTATACGAGATATGATTTTACCTGGAGTAATGGAACATCAGGTGATGGAAACATTCAATGTAGGTTGGATAGGTTCTTAGCAAATTCAAGTTGGGTGGAAAGATGGTGTCACTGTCGTGTTACTCATTTATCATCTTCCCACTCAGACCATAGTCCAATCTTGCTGGAGACAAATATTGAAAGGAGTGCCCCAATGGAGATAACGAAGAAGAAGCCCTTTTGTTTTGAGAAAATGTGGACAAGAGATCCAAATTGTCAAAGGATCATCGCTTCAGCATGGGGTGATTTCGAGGGTGGTTCCTCGTTGCTAGATGTAGCAGAGAAAATAAACTGGGTAAGTAAT
Organism: Ormosia semicastrata; assembly: GCA_029884595.1. Taxonomy (NCBI): domain Eukaryota; kingdom Viridiplantae; phylum Streptophyta; class Magnoliopsida; order Fabales; family Fabaceae; genus Ormosia; species Ormosia semicastrata. The sequence goes on along the minus strand of JAQQTO010000046.1, from coordinate 33,271,064 downwards.
AAGTTGAAGTCCTGGAATTTTTCTACTTTCGGTAATGTGAATATAAATAAGTTGATAAAATCCAAGGAAAAATAAAAGATTTATCCAGAAAGCCTCCTACAGATGCAACTATGCAGGAACTCGGAGAAAAGAAAGAAGATGAATGAGCTGCTATTGAGACTAGAGATCGTGTGGAGACAAAGGTCCAGGGTAGAATGGCACAAAGAAGAAGACTTGAACACAAAATTCTTCCATGGAGAGCTACCGCAAGAAATAAAAAAATAGAATAAAAAGGCTGAAAAATTGGAGTGGCACATGGGTGCATGGAGATTCAGAATTGGAGCAGTTGGCAAACAACTATTTCATAGAGTTATTCTCAACTTCTCATCTAGTTGGCATTGATGAGGCACTTATAAGGGTCAGTTGCAAGGTAACAGAGGAAATAAATGAATTTTTGATGTTTTCCTTAATAGCCCTTAAGATCTGTGAGGCCTTGTTCTAGATAGGTCCTTCAAAGCCCTCGGCCCAGATGGCATGCCTGCATTGTTCTTCCAGAAATATTGGCATGTGACGGGTAATGATGTAACCTAAGCTTGCTTAAATTTTTTGAATGGAGGTGAGTCCCTTGAAGATATTAATCAAACTTTTGTAATTATGATTCCTAAGATTAAGTCCCCTGAAAATATAACCCATGTAAGGCTTATTTCTCTTTGTAATGTGGTATATAAAATAATCAACAAGGCCATAGCTAATAGATTGAAGATTATTCTCTCAAAAACTATTTCTAAATCCCATAGTGCTTTTGTTCATAATAGACATATCACAAATAATGTTCTTATAGTGTACAAGCTTGTTCATGCTCAAAAGTCTAAGAAGTTTGGGAGGGAAGGTTATCTTGCTATGAAGTTAGATATGAGTAAGGCTTGTGATATAGTTGAGTGGGCTTTCTCGGAGGCAATTATGCTTAAACTGGGCTTTAATGATATGTGGGTCAACTTGATCATGAAATGTGTCTTCTCAGTGTCTTATGCAATATTATTGAATGGCTTTCCTAGAGAATAGTTTCAACCTCAGAGGGGTCTCCAATAAGGAGATCCTATATCCCCATATCTCTTTGTTATTTGTGCAGAAGGTTTGTCATCTTTTCTTCAAAGAGCTGAGGATCAAAATGAGTTTTCTGGTGTTGGAGTCTGCAGAGCTGCTCCCAAAATATCTTATCTTTTGTTTGCAAATGATGACATAATATTCTCTAAAGCCACTATGGATGATTGCAATTCAATTTTGCATTCTCTCAAATCCTATGGTGATGCCACAGGTTAGCGTGTGAATTTTGATAAATCCTTTATCTTGTTTAGCCCAAATGTCATTTTGGAAAGAAAAAAAAAACAATAAATTTGCCAGGCTTGTAATATCAATTCTATGGTTTTCTCCGAAAAATACTTGGGGCTTCCATCTATGGTGGGGAGGTAAAAAAAAATTATGCTTTCCAATCTCTTAATGATAGAGTGTGGAAAATAATCCAAGATTGGAAGGAGAAACTTTTCTCAAAAGGTGGGAAAAAAGTTCTCATAAAGGCAGTGGCTCAGGCAATTCCTACTTTCTCAATGGCTTGCTTTAAAATTCCTCTCTCTTGTGCAAGGAACTTGAAGGGCTAATGAGAAAATTTTGGTGGGGTGATCAAATTGATGCTAAAAAAATTCATTGGGTTACTTGGAACAAACTATGCTAGCTGAAAGAAGATGGGGGTATAGGTTTTAGTGATCTTCACACCTTTAACTTAGCAATACTAGCTAAGCAAGGATGGAGAATCTCAACAAACCCTGATGCTTTGGACTCTAGAATTCTTAAGGCCAGGTATTCCCCAACTAGGAATTTCTTGAATGCCCACTGTGGTACAAATCCTTCCTACATATGGAGGAGTCTCATGGAAGGTAGGAAAGTGCTAGGTCTTGGTGCTATGTGGAGAATTGGTGATGGTGTCACAACTAATATTTGGAAGGACCCCTGGATTCCTTGCACCACGAATTTCAAGGTTGAATCTCTTATTATCACTGATCTGACATTAGAGCAGGTATCTCAGTTCATTCATCTTGATCACAAAAGCTAGAATGCTCCTTCAATTAGAGAGATCTTTCCTACTGAAGTTACTAACTCAATTATGGGAATAGCATTGCTAGCAAATCGGCACCAGGACACCATTTTCTGGTCATATGATCCCAAAGGAATTTACACGGTAAAGAGTGGTTACAAGATTGCTTGGTCCCATAAAATAAGAGAGACCCCATCTCAGCCGCCAAGTCAGAATTTTCAAGATGTTTTATCCTAGTTTAAGCCTCCTAGGAGGAGAGTGTGGAAACTTCACATCCCTCCAAAGTCTCAAGTTTTTCTATGGTGGTTATGCTGGAACATTCTTCCAACAAGGAGCAAGCTGAATCAAAGAGGAGTTACTATTGGTGAAGGTTGTCACCTTTGCCACTTTAATGAGGAAAATGCTACACACTTATTCTTTGATTGCCCATTTACAAGTCCATCTATTTCTTCTACTAGGATTAGTGATGAGAATGCAAAATGTCATAATTTTCTCCCTTAATATTTAGTCTTTTATACTTATTTGGTGTCTAAATATACTTATTATTCTTATATTTTGATTTAAGATGTAAATGGAGGCGTTAAGTGCAAAATGAAGCTAATTGAGCAATTTTGGACAATTTTGACATCGCTTCATAAACTGGTCATAACTCTCTCATCCAAGTTTCGATTGAGATGATTCAACATGCTATGGAAAACCAAGAAAAAGCTCTACATCCTTCATGTTTTGAGTTTTGAGAAATACTGAATGCATCAAGTTCGAAATCGAGCTTGAAGTTTTGTACTGATTTGTACTGCAAATTACATTTAAAAACACCACGTTTCCTAGTTATGAGGGCATGTATGTACATGATTCTGACGTGATGTATTTTTGAAAATTTTCTGATTTGTTGCACGAAAATTACACTTAAAAACACCACTTTCCTAGTTATATTAGGATCCTACTTTATTTTTAATATTTTCTTTAATTAGTTAGATTTGGATATTGTTATCTTAGAATAATATTTAGAATATTTATAGAAGATTTGATAGGAGATTTTATAGAAGATTTGGTAGAAGATTTTATAGAAGATTTTATAGGGAATTTTATAAGGGATTTGATAGGAGATTTGGTAGACTTGAATAATTGAAAAATAACGGGTAAATGGGGGAGTAATGAACATATTTTCACACACGTCGCTCCCCCCGTCTTCTCTTTCTTCTTTTTCAAGTTTTCATCATTGGTTTTGTATGGCTAAATTTTGGTAAAAGGAAACGGAATCCTTGAAATCAATAAAACTATGAGATCTAATTTATTTTTATTGTTCAATTTATGCTTTGAGTATCAAATATTTTTTTGTGACTAATTTCATTATTGTTTCGTTTAATTACTAGGAGACCTACTAATTTATTATTCGTTACAATCTACTGCTAAATTAGATATCAAATTTGTAATTATATGATCCCTCTAATTTGTAAAACAACTAAAATTTAATGATTTGCTTCGTAAAAAATTATTAGATCTCAGGAAGAACCCTTGACTAAATTAAATGCAACGACTTGTACTTGTGTTGTTTAGTTTCATCAATCTCTTTAATTTTTAAAGTTGCTATTAGATTAAACCTTTAACGCTTGTCTTAGGATGTTTAATAGTTATGATTATTTAGATTACTTGTTTTCTAATTAACTATGACTAAGGAAAGATAAGAAAATAGTTCCAACGGTGAGTAGTCAAAGTGTAATTTTGATATATACTTGTATTGATGATCAATTGTAAAATTCTAATGGTGGATGTTGATTTAGACCAATATTTGTTCTTTTAATTAATTTCGATAATTTAATTTGAATTGTTATTTAATTATTTAAAAAAAATTATTTTTGTTATACTGAAAATTCTTCATCTACCTTCACGTAATATAAAATTAAGCTAGATACTTTCTACGTAAGAACGATTCTTATTTGTACTACTACATATATTTTTAGTAGAGGTATAAATTAGTTTAGATAATTCAACTAATTTGAATCGAACTAATTTTCAGATCAATTAAATTAATTTAATTTAGTTCAGATAAATTGATTAGTTCGAACAAAATTTAAATTAAATAAAGTTTAATTAGTTTCTTTCTCACAATATATATATATATTCTAAACTTAAATGCTTTGCTGCCCTGCCGTTTTGAACCCACTCTCTGCTCTACGCATCACTGCGCCTCTGATCGCATCCTCTGCCTTTTTCCCCTCAGGCCCCTGCTGGCGCTTGCTCCCTGCCACTGATCCTTCCTTAACGCCATTCGCCGCTGCTCGGTGCTCGTTGGTCACTGCTCGGTGCTCGCTGGTCGCTGCTCGGTGCTCGCTGGTCGCTGCTCGGTGCTCGTTGGCTGCTGCTCGCTTCTTGCTGCTCGGTGCTCACCGTTCGCCGCTTACCGTCGGTAAGTCTCCTTCGTGTATGATTAACTTTCATACCTTAGCTCTAAAAAAAAAAAGAGTAAATGAGTAGAAGAAAAAGGGGTTTGAAGTTCCCTTTGGTTTGCTGCAAAATTTCCATCTCTGCAATTGTGCAAACCCCAAAAGGCCACACATTTATTTCTTCAGTTGCTAGTTTCTGTGAAAATGTCTCCATTTTCCATTGTTCAATTGGGTCTTGTGGTGAAGGCACAAAACGCTTCCTTTTCAAAACCCCATTTGAGTACTGGGAGAGTGATGCATATTGAAGCTACCAAAAAAAACCAAAAAATGGCAAGTCTTGTTCCTAGGGTCCTTCTCAAACTACCCCAGCACATGAACACCGATGTGAAAGTTGCCGGTGAGCACAGGTCATCTCTATTGCAAGTTGTGAGCATTGTTCCAGCAGTTGCAGGGGGAACTGTTCCCAAACCAAGGCTTTTATCTCAAGGTTTCTGATTCCACAGATGCCTCATGAATTGATCTGAAGTTGGAACCTCCACCAGAGACAAAAACTGCCAGCTTTTTCCGTTTCACTGTGATCTGAGCTCTTATCTCATGCCCCTCCTTTGGTTGTTCTGCAGTACTGCTCCTGCTACACCATATTTTGTTCCTAGAACTAGAATACACTTTGTGTGCAATGTTAATAGAATGAAAAGCTCCACTAGGAACCTGAAGATCCTGCTGCTGATTAGAGGGGTATGAAGAAGCAAAAGAAAAAGTAGAAGGGAAAGGAAGGAACTTTAAAGAGAATGTTTGTTTTCCAATTGGAATTGATGGCAATGATGACTTTGGATAAAACCCAGGCCATAATGTTTGCAGTTGTCCAATGACTTTGATTTATAAACCATCCAATTTTGATCATTTTCCACCCACACTTAGCGATTTTGATCATTTTGATACCTTTCCAATTTTGATCACTTTCCAGTTTCTATCCACACAGTTATAACTTGATTTGTCCAACATATCTCTTGTGACTTTAATTGAAATTTCTCCTTTATTGAAATTTAGCCCATGAAACATTACTGTGAAAACCAACCTTGTTTTATATTGAATTGGAACTGCCTGCTACTTTTATATTTCATGAAATCTACCTCTGCTCATCATTGTCTTTCTCAAATTTTGACTTAAGGCCGTTCTGTTATCCAATATTATCAACTATCAACTTACTCCCCAGTATTTTGTTTCTTATTTAACTACATCTAATTGCATACAAAATTTCTTTTTTAACACCAATCATGGAAGGCTTCTAGATTTCCTGGTTGGACTCCACATGCTTTTTCCCCTTTATAGCGTTGAAGTAAAATGTTGATAATGTAGAGAAACTATGGGCCAAACCCCTTTCCTTAACAAAACATCTGATAAGATTTCTATGAAAAAAATCTGAAGCTTTATTTTGATGAAACTATAAGGAGTTCAATTTTCTGTATGATGACCCTCTTAAAAGTTATTTTTTAATAGGCCTACTAACGTTGAGAGTATGGATAAAAGAAGTGAAAATGTTGTACGAACTACTTTGGGCCCAAAAAGTGACATTAGAGCAGAGAAAGGGAAAGAGGTATGGACTGACTCTTGATAAACATCTATACATTTCAGTGCCTTTGATGCCAAGAATACTCATTAGATTTTGAAAGTACTACTTATTTCTTCTTCTTTTTTTGGGGGAGGGGGGTACTGGTCATTAGATTTTGAAAGTACTGAATATTTCTACTGACCAAACTATGTTCTTTCACCTCTTGTTTTTTAATCAGTCTTCAAGAAAAATAGAGGAAAAATCTAATGAAAAATAGGTAGAAAGGACACATCTTCAATCAAAATTGGAGGTACTTTCGTGCACTGTTTTGGTTCTCTAGAAATAACTGGCATTTCCTATATTTCTGCTCATGCCATCACTTAAGTGTGTCTGCATATATTTATAGTGCATCAGAGATAATTGTTTAAAAGATAACCAACCCAATGATACATAATTTTATAGAATGGATGATCTTAGGTTGTAAGATGGACATTGCTATTTTCATCTATATAATATGCATAAATTTTCCTATAACTATAGGACTGCACCAAGGGTCAACTTTGAGTCTTTATCTTTTTACCTTGACCTTGGATGTACTTACTGCGCATATCCAAGAGCCAGTGCCACAATGCATGCTTTTTGCAGATGATATAGTATTAATTGGAGAGTCAAGAGAGAAAACAAATGGGAAGCTAGAGCTATGAAGACGAGCCTCAGATGAACATGGCTTCCATTTAAGCAGAAATAAGACGGAGTATATGAAATGTAAGTTCAGTAAGAATCGTGCTAATACTAGCTTAGCGGTGAAAATTGGAGACCATACCGTACCACAAGTCACATGATTTAGGTATATTGGATCTATCATACAAAATGATGAAGCGATAGAGGGAGATGTAAATCATAGGATTCAAGCTGGATGGATGAAATGGAGGAGTGCTTCAGGAGTTATCTGTGATAGAAAAGTACCTCTCAAACTTAAGGGTAAATTTTACCGCACAACTATAAGACCTGCGATGTTGTATGGTACTAAATGTTGGGCAATAAAAAGCTACCAAGAGCATAAGATCAATGTCGATGAGATGAGGATGTTGTGCTAGATGTGTGGCCATACAAGACAAAATAGGATTAAAAATGAATACATTAGAGAGAAAGTAGGGGTAATACCTATTGTGAAAAAGATGAGAGAATCTTGCCTTAGGTGATTTGGACAAGTAAGGAGAAGACCCTTAGAAACCCATGTAAGAAGAATAGATCAGGTGGAGGATAGCCTAATAGTTAGAGGTAGAGGGAGGCAAAAAAAGATTATAGGTGAAACGATTAAAAAAGATTTAGATTTGTATGACATTTCTGAAGACTTGGTTTATTATAGGGTACAATAATGTCGTTTGATGCATATAGTCGACCCCACCTAGTAGGAAAAGGCTTGGTTGTTGTTGTTATATAATATGCATAAATGACATGTCTTAACTCTGTATTCCTCAACACAAGAGGAAAAAGAAGCAAAGATGAAAAAGGTAAAACATAATTTCAAGGCCACTCCCCTTCTAGCTTTTTATTGGGGTCAAAAAGTATCAAAAAGTCATCAAAAAAAGGTATGCACTATGCATCTAATTTGATAGACCGTTTCAACAGCAGGGTGAAGACTTAGTATAGCAGATGTATAACTGATTTGTGTAAAACAATGGACAACCTGATCACTCAAACCGAATTAATTCGTAAATGTTCGGTTCAATTTGGTTCGGATTTGACTATAAAAAAAATAAGAAAATCCAACAAAACTAAACCAATTGATTTTGATTGGTTCAATTTTTTTTCCTAGAAACCAAACAAAACCGATCCGATTACACCCTTAATTTTTAGGAGTATAAGTTTTATTTTTGGTTGCCTGCGACAACACACCAAATTTTGGTGTTGTTGTCGTGGAGTGATTCTAGTTGATTTTTGTACTTCTTGTGATCCTTATTTCATTCTTGAAATTTAAAAAAAAATCGTGAGTTTCCTTGATTGTTTATGATTGTAACTCGATCTTCTAATCAAGGTGATTTGCAGTACGATCTAAAAATCGAGAGAACTTTGTGTAGGTTAAGGAGGGAAGTTCGGAGAAATTCTGAAGAGAACGATTTAGCTTTTGATTCCCTATTTGCTAGCGATTTTGATTTAGAAGAGGAAGAAGTCATGACTGAAAATCGAACTTTGAAAGAGTTTGCTGTCCCTGATTTGAATCAACAACCCTTATGTATAACGTTCCCTACTTTATATGCTGCTACTTCTTTTAGATTAAAATCTGGATTAATACATCTCTTACCCACTTTTCATCCCTACTTTATATGCTGCTACTACTTTTAGATTAAAATGTAGACTAATACATCTCTTACCCACTTTTCATGGCCTTACAGGTGAAGATGGCCACAAGTATCTAAAGGAGTTTCATATGGTATGCACGAGTATGAAACCGATGGGGGTGACTGAAGCACAAATTAAATTGAGAGCCTTTCTGCTTTCTTTGAATGATTCGACTAAGGATTGACTCTATTATCTACCCTCCGAGAGTATTATCCCATGAAACGAGATGAAGAGGTTGTTTTTGGAGAAATATTTCTCAGCTTCAAGGGCGGCCAACATTCGAAAAGAAATTTGTGGTGTAAGGCAACACAACGGAGGGTCCTTATATGAATACTATGAATGTTTTAAGAAATTATGTGCAAGCTGATCCCATCATCAAATTAGTGGGTAGCTACTTATCTAGTATTTCTATGAGGACCTTCTACCCACTGACAACGGTGGCTATAAGCCTATGACATTGGTGGATCTGGGTTGCGATGACTACAACATTGGTGGATCTGGGTTGCGTACGGCTATGGCTTCGATGCTGAGGGCGAGGGCGAGAGTGGCCACTGTTTTCTCCCCATTAGGCTGATCAATTTTAGAAATTTTTGGTGAAAGCAATATTGTTCCTATTGAAAATAGGATATGAGAACTGGTGACAATTTTTTAAAGCAAACATGTTTTCAAATTATGGAAATATTGAAATTGAAAACTATTATCTAAAATGAAAATAGGAAATGAAAAGAGGTAATGTTTCCTAAAACTAAATAGGAAGTTTCTTTTTCTGTTTCCTTCCTTCTGGTCTTTCTATATCTGATTCTGGATCCCTGCCTTTCTATCTCTGATTCTCGATCCCTTTGTCTCTCTTATTCAAGAATTTCTTTTATATTTGTTGGAGTATTACACAACTATCGTGACATGAGAGACCTTAAAACCATATACACAATTAGATTAAAATTTAAATGTTTTTAAATTAGAATTCCTTCATTTATTCCCTGTTTAAAAACTCCTCCCCTAATCATTTTCTTTGCCTGCTGCCACCCACTACCAACCTCACTTTGCAACTGTATATTTCAATTTGTATTGAGACTGATTTGGGGTTCGGTAATGACATTCCCATTGTATAATTCAAGTTATTTTATTGATTTGTATGGCAAATTCTTCTTGTCAAGGTATTCTTGCAGAATCGCAATTCCTTCGCCTCACAATTTCGTATGAGTCTGAGCCTATCTCGCAACGAGGTCAGTTCCTATTTTCTCCCTCCAATTTCATTTTCAATTTTGATCAAATAGTATTGTGATAAATCTTGGTTGCTGATACAGGACGGGAGAATGGCCTCTTGGGTTTAGTTCGGTTTCTTGGGTTGTGGTTTGCTTCTTTTTCTTCTTTTGCCGGGAGGTCGGGCTTCTTTTGTCAAATTTGGCACTTGGTTGTGTTTTGAATAGTGGGTATTGGGTAAGCAAATTTGAAATGCTTGGATATGTATTTTGGCTATTTTCATCAGTGGATGTATGCTTGGAGTCAATTTGGTTGCCAAGAAAACGTGAAATGTTTTTAAGTTCGGTCAAATTGATCAGAGCATTTAACCATTTCTATTGATTATGTTATTTTGTTTAATGTATTAGGTTTTTCTTCTCATCTCTATCTTCCAGTTTTTGTTTTTTGAGTGGATCATTATGTTTTTTTATTTTTAAATGTTGTGATAGAAAAATTGGATTCATTTTATTTTTGTTTGCCAAATAAAGGATGATGGTGGTTGTAATTTGCAGATTATTTTCCTATGAATAACTATATGTTCATTTTTTGGAATGAGATTCTTACATTCTCTTTTTCAATTCTCTTTTTGAGAGCTTTGTTCCTAATTTAATTTTCTTTTTATTTTTCTCTTTTTTCCTAATTTTCTTGTAGCTGGATAAGTTGAAAACTATTTATTGGTACTTAGAGGAAGCTCAGTGCTTCCTGAGGAGAAACTCAAATATATTTTCTTTTGTTTTTGAGCAGTTTGTTGAGAGAGCTGGAATTTTATTGAAAGGTTTGCTGTATGTTACTGTTGAAAATGTTTTTGAGACTCATTTAAAGGTGCATTAGGTTCATCATAGTTTTTTTTTCCTCCCATTTTCCTCCTATTTTGCCTTTAATGCAAGGAATAAAATGCAGTTTTATAGCAATGCTTCTACTACTAGCACTACACTGGACCCAGAATAGGAATTTGAATTCTGTTGTGTAATTTAGATTCTTTTATGTTGACTTAATAGATCATAGCAACAAAAGCAGGTATCTCTACACTCTTGAACAAGAAAAATACGTGGCCATGCTGCAGACAAAGTCTCCAATGGCAGCCAACAATTCTCAAAGCTCTGTAAAATATCCAACATGCAGTAAAATAACTTCACATGAGATGAACAAGCCCTGTTGAAATTACAACCTCAGAAAGAAGTGCCAGTGCTGCTTAAGTCTAGCATAGCGTCTTTGATAATGGAGGAGATACTGAAACAGTATGCAGTCTAGGTGAGAATAGTATGTTGCAACAGAATGTAGTCAAGGCAACAAATTTATCCAATGAGAAGGGCATTTTATCCAACAATAGTCATTACGATCAAAGTTATGAAGCTACGAACTTTATGATTGATGTCTCGCCCAACAGAGGGCAGCTTGAGTTCTTAACTAATATCCAAGTGCAAAGCCTTCATAGCAGGTTGCAGGTGCTCTTTTATTGGTCAATGATTCTTTTCTTCCCAAGTTTCTCAGAATTGCAGTAGAATAGAGTACTATTGCTAGAACTAACTACTATAGTGGACTTCTTACAACACTAAGTATGCCAATTTCTTTTTATTCCAATACTATTTCTTTTGCAAATTTCAAGTCGTCTGGGTTGATATGATGATATCCTTTTGCCCTGTACTTACTCCTAACTCCCAATTAAAATATGTTCTTTTCTTTATTTATTTATTTTTTCAACTAATAATTAAATGTTCTCTTTTGCCCTTTTGGTAGAAGTTCCTCTTCCTAAAATGAGTGAAGTAATGAAGATGTCCATTCCTGAGCTCCCTTAATCTTTACTTTACAAATGATCTTAATTTAAAGCAAGTTAGCATTTTTGTTTGCTATTTATTTACTCCAATTTTTATTTTGGGGTACATATTTACTCTAAGTTTTATTGTTGTGTTAAAAAAAAAAGATGGAATGGGATGAAAGTGAGTGGGATGGATCCCATCAATATTTACTCTTATTCCTTTTACAATAGTTATTGTTACTGGCAATATTAAATATGCAGAATACATATTATCAATGACTAGCTCACTACCTGTACCGAAAAAAAAAAATTGACTAGCTCATTACAGGCCATTGATATTAGACAACTCTAAGAATTTGACAAATCTAAGTATTTCATTAATAGCAGTGGTAAATCTACGTATTTCATTAGTACGAGGTAAGGTTTCATTACTAACAAATAATCATGTGATCCTATGTTCAGGCAATGCTTTACTTTTTGTTATGGTTCAATTAACAATAAACTGAATTAAAAATTATTATAAAAACAAAAAACAAAAAATATGCATGTCTGTCAATCCACATTTTTATTTTTTGTTGTATTTATATAAAACTATTCACCCTATATACTCATTTATTAGTAAATTTCAATAGGCAATGACATTGCAATTTGTTTGTAAAAATATCGGCAATAGGTAGTTTACCTATATTTCATTATTCTATGTCTCAATAATCAATACAATTCTCGTATAAAACACGGATGGGGATACGGATATATTACATGACATAGATATAGATATGAAGATATATTAAATTTTAAAAATTATAGAATACGATATGATATATATATATAATTATAAAATTTAAGTAAAAAAATTATAATTCATTAGTATCATTTTTATAAATTTAAAATTTATAATATTTTAATATATATCATATGTATCAATATTTTTTACTTAATAAATTCTTCCTAAAAAATATGAAGTATAATTTCTATTGATATATTCTAAAAAATCTCTTAAATCAACTTCTCTTAATAGAACAAACCATGAATGAGAACATGTGTATAAAAAAAATTAATTAGAGAGAATATTGGTATAAAGCAAGCTTCAGTGACGACGAAGTGGACGATTTAGTATGAGCAAAGGTAGAAAAAGCAGATGAAAATAGTGGTATGTGAAAAGATAAAACTTAAAAATATAATAGTGATGTATGAAAAGATAAAACTTAAAATATTGATGTATGAAAATAGTGACTTAGGACATTAGTTATGTCATTGAGTTTGGGTGAGTTACGAACTTATTAATTGAACGTTAATCATGAAAACTATTTAAAAAAATATATCAATGGATCGTGTCCAAATCGTATCCTAAACGTATCCAAACGTGTTTAAGACGTATTCAAGCGTGTTTGAGATGTGTCCAAGCGTGTCTGAGACGTGTCTAAATTAAAAAAAATAATTTTTTTAATCAGACACATTCCGACACACAAGACATGTATGTCATACAGGTGTCCCCATATGTCCGACACAGACACGTATCTAATACGCAAACACGCCTCAACAATAGTGTGTCTGTACTTCATAGCAATTCTCACTTTGATGTTGTTGCATATGATAATATGATTGCTTTGGCAAACACGAGCTCCCATATGAGGTTCCTTGGATTATACTACTGTAAAAACATCAAACATAAGACTGAATTACTTTGGCGGTCATTATTACTATCCACCTTATTAGCTTAAGGTGTATAGTATATTTTCTATTTTATTTGTAATAGTAATTTTTTTTTTGGGCATGTTTCTTTTTTTGGGTAGATTTTTTTTTTTTACACATCATCACTATCATTATTATCGATCGACAACCGTCACCCATTGATCGATCACCGTTCTCTCAGATATCGCCACCACCTTTTTTTTAGGTTATATTATTTATTTTTAAGTTATATAATTGTGTAAATAATACAAGTTAAAATTATATTAATTTTATTTTTTTATAAATAATTATGTATAATATAAATTCTATATATTTTAATTAATAATATTTACAAATAATAAAATTTATAAATTTTTTAATATATACAATTATTTATAAAAAATATAAAAATTAGTATAATTTTAATTGATATTATTTTAATTGATTTTATTTATATTATATAATTTAAATAAATAAATAATTTATCCTAAAAAAGTGGTGGCTAATTGGAGGTAAACAATACTAACAGGAGGTGAAACAATAGCTGCCGACGGTAAACAATAGCAGTTGAAATCGGTAGTGTTTTTGGCCAACGTGAACAGTACTGTCAACATGAACAGCAATGACAGGTGGTGAACAGTAACACAAATGATATAATAATTTATAAGTCATTGATCTAACTATTAATATATTTTTTAACATAATCAATAAATAAGGTTAAAGAAATATACTATACATGCTGTAAAAAGTATATATTAGAATTAGCCTTACTTGCCACACACGAAAACGGATAACAAGATGTGGGGATCTGTGAGAGGACGAAATGATGAGGATGGGCTACGGACTTTGACCATTTATCCATGCACTGCACTCATTCGCACCCGTTGTACCCTTCAGGATGTTCACCTTAGAGGTACATAATGATGTGATTTATTTTGTATAAAATATAATACATTTATTTTAGTTATATATATGATAAGTATAAAAATTAATTTTTAATAAATAAATAAATAACACAATAATTAACAAGTTTATCAATTTATAGAATATAATTAATTAATTAATTAATAATAAAAATTATGATTGCCAAGAATAAAAAAGGATAAAGTAACTATAATTTAAAGATTTAATTTTAATACATTATTTATATAAAAATTATTTATATTATTAATCAATCATACATTATTATATCATTAAATATATTTAATTCTCATAATAATTATTTTAAAAATTATATATGTGGTGATTCATGATTAATTAAAAGTGTAAAAAACTTTATACTTGTTCTGAAGTAAATTCAGAGGGTACTTGAGATTGGCACGTAAGTGGTAGACTCCTTCGGTGCACGTCAGTAGTCAAGCGTGTTGAATAAGGAGGATGAGTACCTGTAAAAGGACTCCAACGCTCAAGTCAGGATGTACACCAATTGGGTCTATGTTATGAGAGAACTCGTACCTGATTTAGGTGATTTAGCCTGATATTTATAAAGGTTGGATTGATCTGTTCTCTTGATGAAGAGATACATTCTCATTATAATTGTAGGAGAAGATATGTTTCTTATTTAATTGTAGACGATCCTTATATTATCGTAACACTGGTATGACAGTTATAGCGCAATGAGATCATGATTGGCAATTAAGATATATCATAAGATTCATCCATTGTGCGGATCTTGCAAAGTTGTTACCATCCAAAATTGGGATCTCACATTAAGCTGACTCAGCTGGAGACGTGGAGCCTTGGACCTCTTCCCGTATATGCATTGGGCTAGACTACATATTGAGAGTTTAGGGTACGGTCCAAAATAGTTGCTTCCCAACTTGACGCTTAAGTGGAATAGTTAAGTATCAAGATTCCAAATTTGATGAGAACTTGCGGCACTCAATAGGTAGAAATCCATTTAGGCCGGGATCCATTGTTACGGAGTACCTACGGGGTTGGCATATAACACTATCCCGTCATCCAAGGTGTATCTTTTGCCCCCACATATGATTTTGCAGGGTTTTCTAACTTTTTTCACACTCCTTTGTCAGTACTGAGCTTTCTTGGGAAACAGCTAACTCAACTTTATCGGGAATTAAAAATTTATTAATGGGGTATTAAATTCATGTTGTTTCCCAATTGCTCGTTTACTTCTCCACCAATCAGAAATAAGGAGCATTAAGGATGCAGTTAATCTCGTACGATCAGTTCACTTTTCAAGGGGCCAATCAAAATGCCCCATTATGTCTATAAAATAGAGAATGTTTGCATTTAGGCTAGCATTCCTTTTGTTGCATTCTTCTCTTCTTGTCATCTTGTTCTAGAGTATAACCTTCCATGGCTTTCTTCTCATTTTGCTCATAGTCAAAGAGGGTTTTGCCTTTTGCGAAGATCATCTTCCTATTCTTCCCAAAATCTGTGAATATGTTCTCCCTTTCACTCACCAATAACTTTCTCAACGGGGACTTTTCTTTCTCAGCATAGCAATGGTAGGCACTTTTCTTTCCCAGCGTACGAGGGAGTATTTGAAACACGCTCTACTGCTGAGAAAATCAGTGACTACTGTCACGTCGGACGGTCCTCCTCAAAGAAACAGAGCCTACACTCCTCATTCTTTCCTAGAACTTAGCAGGTGCTTCGGTTCGAACCTTGCTGGTTCTTCAGATAAGCAGGGGGGATTATTGTAGCAACTCTACAATTTGAGGCAACTTGGTGTAGTCATGAAGCTAGTGGAATGATCTTATTCATGAAAGACTATACCCCGTCTGATAAAGTAAAGGAGGAGCTGACGCTCTTTCCTTATACATTTTATGTCTTAATATTTTCTTTTCTCTCTTTTCCAAATGCAAGATGATGTATGGAATGAGAATAAATTAATAAAAATTTATTTATTATGAACTTTGTGCGACGCCCACTTCCTTTTTTTAGCTTTTTATCACTGCTCGCGTCTTTTCCTTTTTACCGGGGTAAGTCCAACGCTTATTCCGACATCACATTACTTTGCCCCGGCTTAGTGCTTGTTTTGAATAAGTAGCAAGCTCTCTATTTCAGGATTCAAATAATTTACCATCTATAAAATGTTGGCCGACTCACTCCATTGCTTTAACAACCGTTATCTAAAGCAATAACTCTTTATCGAATAAGTATCACGGCAAAATTCGGGGTTCATGAAAATAATTCGAACTCAGAATTCAAAAGTTGGGTGATGTTTGAGTTACTGTACCACTATCTTTTCAACTGCCTTAATAACTGAACAGGCCACGTGACATATTTTCACTAGAAGGACATGCATAGTGCTTCGTGCGCCATGATGAGCATTCTTTTGAAAATTGGGCCATAAGGACAACAATACCCCCTAACCGCTTAGCCTTTATAAACAAGGGTTTTAGGGATGTATTATCTTCAGTTTACTGTTTTCAAACATCTTCTAGAGAACTCTACGTAGCAGTGAAGTAGGAGCCCTAAAGGATTTTCAAACATTTCCATCTTCAACAATTCTGAGCTTTTCACACACGATACTCCCCCTTCTTTTTCCTTTATTGTTATAATTGAATAGCTGAGCAGTTACGCGTTCCCCAATGAGTTATTTTTTTTTTAATTTTCCATTTCATAGAGTAGATTTAGGACTTTCAATCCTCTACATATGGCTCTATCCTCTTGAAACACCCTTTCTGCCATTGCAAATGTGGCAGAGGTGTCCTTCTGAAGTTATAAACTTTAGAGGGAGAGGAGGTTGGTGTGTAGGTGTGGACTTTTCAGTTCACCCTTCACCGTGTTTGAATCTCTAATTTAATTGATTCTGATACTTACCAGTCTCTTTAGGTGTTCTCAGGATTTTCATGGTCAGAGGTAGGAGGGGACCTAGAGTGCAAATACCGGTTGCAAAGGCTCACGAATCAACTGAGGAGGAACAAATCTGGATTCGGCGTGATCCGGGACAAGTATAATCTTGGGTAGAGGATGATGTCTGGGAGCGTTTATCTGAGTTTTCCTCAGAAAATGAACTCAGACAATTGGTACAATATCTAGAGTTAACGGAAAAGAGAAACCGTGATAGAGAATTCCAAGTTTTATGCCCGGAGTGGAATGAGAAGGTTTGCTATTCTAGGGAGGCCGGTTTGTATTTCATGTTCCTTTACGAACCTCTCTTCGTCAAATTGGGGCTTCGGTTACCCTTCACTGAGTTCTAAATTTTAGTACTCCAAGCTTTGCGAGTAGCCTCTACCCAGATTCATCTTAATGGTTAGAGTTACATTATTGCATTTGGGAAATTCTGCCGAATAATGGGGCTGCGGTATTCTACCAATGCCTTTTTTTTTTTACTTTTATACCCAGATAAACCCTCAAGGTTCGGGGAGATAAAAAGGTTGGCTCACCATTCAGTCAAGATCTGGTCGCAAATCCTTTGATGTTTTCTAGGATAATTTCAAAGGATTTAAGACTAGATTCTTTAAGCTGATGGCGATAGAGGGGTCCTACCCTTTCTTTTTAAAAGATAATGGGGAGCCGAAGTTCCCTTTATACTGGTCGGAAGATGCTTGGTATTTTCCCATGATGCTGCTTGAGAAGGAAAAGAAAGACCTTACTCCATATAAGGTCAACCGTATTAAATTTATAACCTGGTATTCCGAAGAACACGGGTTTATCAAAATCAAAGATGTTCTTCATACTCCTGGTGATAATCTTCTCTTTGTTTTGTTAGGTAGGAATTAAGATATTATTACCCATAATTTGCCCCAGACTTTTTGGGCCTTGAATTTTCATACTTCATGATTTTGCTTGTTTGACTTTGATTTTATTTTGCTGTCTAATTCAGTAAGCAACATAGCGTTAGGACCTTTCTTCGTAGCTTTGCAAGCTTCTAGATCAAAGAGGAAATGAGCAGGATCCTCTAGTGCTCCTGTTGTCGCAGTCCCGGTGTCCTCAAACTGGGGTATTGTTATTCAAGAGACCCCGGAAGAACTGGACTCCACCACCCAAAACCTTCAAGGGAGGAAAAGGAGAGCTATTGAGAGCTCGGCTGACCGCGGTAGGGAAGGATCTTTGGAGAGCGGTGATCGAGAGAGATCAGATCCTTTACCTGTTATTTTAGGGTAGTCTGATGTCAGGCCGTTCATAGATGGGCGGTTGCTGGGCGTTGAAATGCTGGGTCATGTTTTGGGACGGGATATAGCTTAGACTCTGGCAAAACTACAAACTTCTACACTCCAGACTATCGTCGAGGTCTGCTATATCGAGAAGTCCATTGAGGCGACCATTAAGAAGATGGCGGAGGAAAACAAAAAGGAAAATAAAGAGGCCGCTCGGAAGTTGACCGCGACTCTTAAGCTGAACGAGGATGCCCAGACGTGGATTACTAAGCTGGAGGCGGTATTGGCTTCTTTCGACCTGGCAAAGAAGACACTTGAGGCAAAGAATCCTCAAGCCAGTGACACTATCAGCACCCTCCAAGCTCGAATCACATCTTTGGAAAAAGATGTGGATGAGCTCGACACCATTTCGAGCAACATTGGTGGAGAGCAATTTCATAATGTCGTGGCTCAAATCCAGCATTTCAATCCCGGCATCACTCTTGCTCTGGAGGAGCTTAATTCGAAAAAAGTCTTCCATGATGGTCAACTTGTTTGGGTGAGGGAGCTTGCTCAAGGCGATTCCGTGGCCAACCCAGATGCTATTTCGACTTCGGTGGAAGGGGAACCTGACCCTTAGGAGTATTTTTCTTTTTCTTTCTTGCTTGTCCCCTGTGTGGGGTTTAGTGTATTTTTGTAAGAACAATTACCTTGAATTTGGGGCTTTTTAAATTGAATCTTTGTTTTCGGTGCATGCTTTTCCTTACGAATTTAAATTCCTTCCACGGTCTGTTTTGGGTCCAACGCCCACAATGGAATATGGCAATTCCCTCATGCAGACTTAGGAAATAGTTTTCTTATTGGTACGACCATGGTCCGGGATCGCACACCTATTATAATGGGTGCATAACATTCCACTAGACTTAGGTAAACATAACGCCTTAGTCTATAGTCCAATACCTATCATAACTAAGCATTTTGGAGTTTCAGACTTAGGCAAAAATAATACCTTAATCCATAACCCAAGGTTTATACTAACGAATGTTTTGAATATTAAGATTTAGGCAAATATAACACCTTAATTCATAATCCATGGTTCATATTAACGAACGTTTAGAATCTTAAGATTTAGGCAAATATAACACCTTAGCTAAGGGTTTAATGTCCAAGAAAAATTGGCACATGAGATCCCTTTTGCCTTAGGCATAATTATTAAACCTTACCTGGGGCATTTGGAATCCTTTTTGGCTTAGGTATCATTTAAAACCTTGCTCCTAGGATCCTATGCTCATCTTTTCGAACATATGACATTTCGGACTTAGGAATACTTTTACAAATAAGGCCTTGCCCGAGGTCCCACGCCAAAAATCATTTTGGCACTTAGGATCTCGCTTGACTTGGGCTCACTAATGTGTCTCGTATGAAAGATAATGTCTGAATAACTATGTTTTATTAATAATATTGGGGGACAAAAAGTCCGTACAGAGCATAAGATTTATCATTTTGATAGATTAAACATTAGTTTACTAAGGAACTAGGCTGTCATGAGTGTCTAGCTATAGTATTTCCATAATTTACCCGCATTCCAGTAATTCTTGATGGGGGTGCCCGTCAGCGTCTCTAATGTGTAAGCTCCTTTATCAGTGCTGATAACAATACGGTAGGAGCTTTCCCAATTAGGGGCTAATTTGCCTTGGGAGACATTTTTCCCCGATATCCATCTTTTTGATGACTAAATCTCCTAGTTGGAACCTTCTGAGGATAACTTTTCGGTTATATTTGGCCGCTGTCCTTTGCTTGAGGGCAACATCGCGTATATGAGTCACACGTCTTCTTTCTTCTATGCGATCTAGGTTTTCCCTGATCAAACTGGGGTTGCTGTCCTCTGAAAATTACTAGTTGCGCAAGCTTGGCTCGCCTATCTCTTCCAAAATCATGGCCTCGCACCCATATGTAAGCTTGAAGGGAGTTTCACCCGTTGTAGAGTGGGGTATGGTCCAGTAGGCCCAGAGAACATGGTCAAGTTGCTCGGCCCAATTTCCCTTAGCTTCATCCAATCTTCTTTTAATTCCACGCACAATAATCCTGTTGGCCGCTTCACCCTGTCCATTAGTTCTGGGGTTCTCCATGGAACTATAATGGTGTTTTATTTTTAAGTCAGCCAGCAGCTCTTTAAAGCCTTTATCCTTAAACTGGGTTATGTTATCTGTTACAATGAACTCTGGAATTCCAAACCTGGTGATAATGTGGTGCCAAGTGAATTTTTGAATTTGTGATGAAGTGATCGCGGCCAAAGGTTCTACCTTAATCCACTTCGTAAAATAATCCATTGCTACCACCAAGAACTTTAACTGGCCTGGGGCCTGATGAAATGGGCCCAAGATGTTTATACCTCATCTGTAGAAAGGCCAAGATACAGACATTGTAGATAGCTCTTCGGAGGGAGCCTAGTAATGATCCGAGTGACGCTAGCATTTATCACAGATTTAGACATGCATATGAGAGTTAGCTTCCATTGTTGGCTAATAATATCATGCCCTTAGCGCTTTTAGAGTTAAGGCTTTGCCTCCTAAGTGATGTCCGCAACTTCCTTCATGAATCTCAGCTAAGACATATTCAGCTTCTTTCAGAGTGAGGCATTTAAGAAGAGGTGATGAGAAACCACGACAGTATAACCGCCCTTCATAGATATTATACCTGACAGCTGTCTTGACCAACTTGGAGGCTTCTTTTGGGTCTGAGGATATGACCCCAGTCTGCAAGTATTCCATAATAGTGGTGATCCAAGATGGGTCCTTCAGTTCTACTTGGAACACGACATGATCCATGATGAAGGGCTGAGAAAGTGTTTTTTGGATTACTGACTGGTAATTTCTGGGACCCTTGGTACTGGCAAGCTTAAATAGAAGGTCTGCCCTAGAGTTCTGCTCTCTCGGAATGTGCTCCACCTTTGTCTCTTCAAAGTTCTCAAGAAGTTCTTGTACTTTGACAACGTATCTCTGCAAGAGAGGCTTCTTAGCTTGATACTCACCTCGGATCTAGGAGGTCACAAGTTGGGAATTACTGCAGAGTGTGATCCTAGCTGCCCTCATATCTTTGGCCATTATTAGCCCGGTGATATATGCCTCGTATTCAACCTAGTTGTTCGAGGTTGAAAATTTGAACTTCAAGGAATATTCTAATGTTAATCATTCTATGTTTTCTAGGATTACCCTAGCACTACTCCCTTTGGGATTAGAGGATACATCCACAAAGATGGTCTAAGAGGTTGTTACCGGGCTACCAGGGTCTGATGTGAGTTTTGCTATGAAATCAGATAACGTCTGGGCTTTTATTGCTAGCTGTAGTTGGTAAGTAATTCCAAATTCAGAGAGTTCAATTGACCAGACAACCATTCTTCCGGCTAAATTTGGCTTGTGCAATACCTGACAGATAGGTTGACCCGTTCTGACCACCACGGGTGGCATTAAAAGTATTGTCAGAGTCTTCTAGCCGTGATGATTAGTGCAAAAGCCACATTTTCAACTTTCTGGTAGCGAAGTTCGGGTCCTTGTAAAACCTTGCTCACAAAGTAGACCGGTTTATGTCCGGCGCTTGTTTCTCGGATTAATGCAATGCTCACTGCTTCCTCATGAACTGAGAGGTATAAGTAGAGTGTCTCACCGGGATCTAGTCTTGTCAAAATAGGAGGGGAGGATAGTAAGTTCTTCAAAGATACAAAGGCATCCTCACATTCCTGGGTCCATTTGAAATTCTTCCCCTTCTTTAGTAGCTTAAATAGGGGAAGAGATTTATAGGCTGCTTTAGCTAGGAATCTTGTGAGGGCTGCAATGTAGTTTGTAAGTTGTTGCACCTTCTTAACACTTTGAGGACTTTTCATGTCAAGTACCGCCTGGCATTTGTCAGGGTTAGCCTCAATTCTGTGGTGGGTTAACATAAAACCCAAGAATTTTTCTGCTTGGACCCCAAAGGCACACTTCTCTAGGTTTAGCCACATGTTATACTTTCTGACTTATGCAAAAACTTCTTCAAGGTCTGTCGTATGTGATATGCCTTGTGGGGTTTTCACTTTCATGTTATCTATATAGGCTTTCAGCATCTTCCCCACTTGGTTCTCAAAGAATCTATTCATCATCCTCTGATAGGTGGCTCCTGTGTTTTTCAGACCAAAGGGCATAATCCTATAGCAGTAGCTCATCTTGTCAGTGATGAAGGCGGTTTTGTCCTCATCTCTAGGATACATTGGAATATGATTGTACCTGGAATATACATCCATGAACGACAACCACTTGAAACCTGAGGAACTATCCACCAATTTATCCACATTGGGGAGTGGGTATGGATCCTTGGGTAGGCTTTGTTCAGATCTGTGTAATCCACACACATTCTCCACTTCCCATTGGATTTCTTGACCAGAACCACGTTGGATAGCCATGTGATATAGGAGATTTCCCTGATGAAGTTTTTGCTTAGTAACTCCTTAACTTGTTCCTCAATAACCAGTTGTCTTTCTGGGTTGACCTTTCTTTTCTTTTGTGCAACTGGCTTAACACCTTCTTTGATGGATAGGCAGTGACAGATGAAGCTAGGGTTGAGACCCGGCATGTCAGAGGACGTCTAAGCGAAAAGGTCTTTATTCTTCAGTAAAAGTACTGTTATTTGTTGTTTTTCTTTTTCCTTTAAATGAACCCCAATCTTGGTGACCTGATCCAACTTGGCTCAGAGCTGGAAGGGTAATAAATCACCTTCTGGCTGAGGCCTGATACCACAAATTTCTTCTCTAACATCCAGTTCAATCATAAGTATATTGACCTAGTCCAAGACTGAGTCGGGGGTGACAGATTTTCTATTTTTGGGAATTTTATAAATTTTTAGGCTTTCATTGTAGCATTTCCTAGTGGCTACTTGATCTCATTTGACAGTAACAACCTCGTTGTTCTTATTCAGAAACTTCATCACGAGGTGAGTAGTGGAGACCACGGCACGAAGGGTATTTAGTGAAGGATGACCTAAGATAATGTTGTAAGTCGAAGGGCAGTCTACAACTAAAAACCTTACTTTGGCCGTCTTGAAAAGTTTAGAAGATCCCATGGTCAGGTAGGTCTCGTAGTAGCCTACAGGGGTGATATTTTCACCTGTAAAACCTGTCAGTTCCCCATCGTGATGAGTCAAATCTGACAATGGTAGATCTAGCTTCTGATAGAGATTTAGAAACATGATATCTGCTAAGTTTCCTTGATCTACGAAGATTTGGCGTACCTCAACATTGGAAATTACTCATGAGATGACAAGTGGATCATCATGTTCCGGGATAATTTCACCGTAGTCCTCATCCGAAAAAGTAATGGAAGGCGTCTTTCTTTCAGCGGCTTGCATTCTAGGTTTAGAATGAGATATACTAAACACTGCCATCCTCAGGGCTTTTTTCTAGGCTCCATTTGATGACCCTCCACCAGCGAAACCACTAGCAATAGTGTTAAATCGTTCTATTTGGTTCGGAACGTCGGTCACCATTCTCATCAACTAGAGCGTCCCTATTCCTCTCCTGCCGGTCATTGTTATCCCGATGAGGTGGAGTCTGGGATCTTCTCTTGGGACTCCGAGTCCTCTTTATACGGTGAGGGGATGGGCTTCACTATGGACTGCACTTGTCATCTCTATGGTTGCCATGATGTTCTTCATTTTGAACCCAGAGGATATACTGTTGTAGTCATCCAACCTTGATTAGAAATTCGATGGCATCACAGAGTTGATAACAATCTTTCGTATCGTGCCCATAACCTTTATGCCATGAGCAATGCTTGGAATGGTCTTTCTGTTTGTGTTTTTTGATGGGGGCGGCCTCCGCATATTCTGAAACTCAATGTTCATAACTTCCCTCAAGATTGTTTCTGTTGGGGTATTTAGCGGAGTATAAGCTGAGTATCCAGCCCGGGGTGGGCTATCCTTGGAAGATCGGGGCTGTGAGGAATTACGGTTAGGCTTCTAGTGAGAGGGTTCGCCTTTCTCCCACCTCATTTGATCCACCGTTGCTTCCTTAAGGTCCACGTATTTCTGAGATCGCCTCTTTCCTAGGTTCTCAAGCTTCTTTTTGACCAAAGAAGCGAAGAACTCAGAACCAACTCGAAGACCACTTCTGGCATAGTGAAGGGCTATCATGTCATCGAAATTCTCCACATTAGTGCAAGCCATCATAAAACATTTCACGTAATCACGGAGGGGCTCATCCCTTCCTTGGCAGAGCTTAGCCAGGGATTCAATAGACCTAGGTTGTTATTTACTGGTGATGTATTAGAGCAAAAATCATTGTTTAAGATCCGACCAGTCAACCACGGACCTCCGTGGTAAGGCTGAGAACCATTTAAGGGCACCCTTCTTCAGGGAAAGAGGAAATGCACGATATAACAACTCCATAGATCCTCCGTGAAACAAATGGATTGCTCGTAGGCATTAATGTGCTCCTGGGATCCGTGGTTCCATCATAAATTTTCAGGTTTATTGGGAATTTAAAATTCCTAGGAACACGGTATGCCATCAATTGATCAGAAAAGAGGTGTTCTTCGAACCCACAGTTTAGGTTGTCATTCCGGATATTGAGCACGAATGCGTCGGCATGTGCCCTTCTCTGATTGATTGTTGCGCTAATACTGCCATCATTATGGTGAGGTCTGGGTCAGTTTTCATGCACGACACGTTGCATGTCTTCCAACCTCTGATATTGCTCGTTCAACATAGTCATATGCTGTTGCAGCATGTCTTGAAATTGACGTTGGGATGCTTGAGACTGATTTGTGCGTTGAGAGCAAGACACATGATCACCAATTTCATTATTAGGCATTCCCAAACGCTGATGAACTGGGACCCTGCGCTGTTGGGAATTAGGGTTGCCTCCTTGTGCTGGGATTCCAAGTCTATCTTGTATAGGAATCCTACGCGGTGGGTTTGGGCTTTCATAAAAAATTGAAGCAGAATGCCCATCGCGCTGGTTCTCTGCATTGAGTGCTTGGTTTCTCACAACGGAGGCTTCAGCAGCAAGTGGAGGGGTAGGAAAAGGAGGGCGTTGAGTGGCTTGATCCTGCCTTTGGTTTGTGGAGGCCTGGCTAGCATCGCTTCTTGAATTCTGTCTCGTGTTCACCATGATTAGAGTGAGATTATAAGTTTTGATCCCCACAGTCACCGCCAATGTTCTGAAGTAAATTCAGAGGGTACCTGAGATTGACACATAAGTGGTAGACTCCTTCGGTGCACGTCAGTAGTCAAGCGTGTTGAACCAGGGATGTGGGTACTTGCAAAGGGACTCTAACGCTCAAGTCATGATATGCACCAATTGGATTTATGTTGTGAGAGAACTCGTACCTGATTTAGGTGACTTAACCTTATATTTATAGAGGTTAGATTGATCTGTTCTCTTAATGAAGAGATACATTCCCATTATAATTGAAGGAGAAGATATGCTCCTTATTTAATTGTAAACGATCCCTATATTATTGTAACACTGGTATAGTAGTTACAGTGCAATGAGATCATGATTGACAATTAGGATATATCATAAGATTCATCCATTGTGCGGATCTTGCAAAGTTGTTACCATCCAAAATTGGGATCTCACATTAAGCTGACTCAATTGGAGACGTGAAGCCTTGGACCTATGCCCGTATGTGCATTGGGCTAGACTACATATTGAGGACCCATGATATAGTCCAGAACAATATTAATAATGTATTAAAATTAAACTTATAGTTTAAATAGTTGTAATTGATATATTTATAATGATAATGCATATATGTTTAAAATTGATTTACATGTAAATATATATGAGTTTCAATTTTCTCACACTATTTTTTAAATTATTTTTTGTATTAATATATATGATTAACTATAAATTTATACAATCTTAATTGATGTAAAAAAATAATGTGAAAAAGTAGTCTGGGATGGATATTTTCTAATTAATATATGTTGCTTGATACATATTAATATTGGTAGCTCTTTGTGAGAAATGTACGTATATATCGTTTATAGTGCTTAAACCTTTAAGTATTTACATTTATTGTAAAATCAATTAATTTAGTAAATTGTGAATAATTCTATATAAATGAAAAAAAAATAAAAATAGGAATAAAGTACAAGATAAAAGAACTAAAAAATAAAAGTCACTATACCTAAAATAACATGAAAAGTAAACGGATACTTCTTGAAGAAGTAAAGGAGGAGCATAAAAAAAAGGACCAAACATTAAAAAAGGACCTAGAATAACAAGTAAAGAAAATGAAAATAGATGCCCCTTTAAGGAGCATTAAAAAGGGACTCCACTTTGTTTATTCTCTTGGAGTGTTCTCTAAGTCATCCAACAAATAATGTTCATGAAGAGAATTTTTTTTTATATTATTTTTATTTAATAAATGAGAGATTATTATTTAATATATAATTAAGTACTTAAATAAGGATACTTTTTAATAATATTATTTTTATATATATAAATTTTGAAATTAAATTCAAAACTACATGTTTAAGAGACTCAAATTTTTTTATTTGGACTAATATACATTAGAAGATAAAAGATATTTATATATTATTTCTTTACATTTTTTACACTTTTTTATTTGAATGAAAAAAAAAGTGTCTTTAAAAGTATATATATTTTATTTTATTACTTAAAAAATAATATAAAAATAATGTAATAAAAATAATATCTAAATAATCAAATATGATTGTTAAATTCATAAAAGTAGTCTTGACCACATGCTTCCTATCGTGCCAAAGTTAGAATCGTGCATAAATTTAATCAAATTATTTTAAGGATTTTGTTAAGAAAACTTGTTAAAGAAATTAAAATAAGAAGTATTAAATAAAAATAAAATATTTAATATATTAAAAATAAAAAATTTATTTTTTCATCCAAAATCTTCTATCTACAAATCCTTAATAAGTGTCTTTAAAGCACTTATTAACAAAACTCTTATTTTAATTATAATTATGTTTAAGGTAATAATTTATTACCACTAACTTGTTTTCCAACTATCTCACATGTATTCATTTGTAAAACAATCATGCTCCTATTAGTGGTAGAAGGCCTTTATAGAAATACTAGATAAGTAGATGCTCACTAATTTGATGATGGAGACAACTTGCACATAATTTCTTGAAACGTTTCCAGTATTTGTGTAGGGACTCTCTGTTGTACTGTCTTACACCACAAAATTCTTTTCGAATGTTAGCCACCCTTGAAGTTAAGAAATATTTCTCCAAAAATAATATCTTCATCTCGTTCCATGTGGTAATACTCCCAGAAGGTAAATAATAGAGTCAATCCTTAGTCGAATCATTCAAAGAAAATGAAAAAGCTCTTAATTTAATTTGTACTTCAATCATCCCTTTGGGTTTCATACTCGTGCATACCACATGAAACTCCTTTAGATGCTTGTAAGGTTCTTCACCTACAAGGCCACGAAAAGTGGGCAAGAGGTGTATTAGTCCATATTTTAATTCAAAAGTAGTAGTAACATCTAAAGTATGGAACCTTATGCATAAGAGTTATTGATTCAAATCAGGGGTAACAAGCTCTTTCAAAGTTCAATTTTCAGTCATGACTTCCTCCTCTTCAAAATTAGAATTGCTAGCCAAAGTTCTCTTGATTTCTAGATCGTACTACAAATCACATTGATTAGAAGATCGAGTTACAGTCATAAACAATCAAGGAGACTCACAATTTTTTTTTTGAAAATATCAAGAATGAAATAAAGATCACAAGAAGTATAGAAATAAACTAGAATCATTCCCTAGCAACGGTGCCAAAATTTGGTGTGCTGTTGTAGGCAACCAAAAATAAAATTTATACTCTTAAAATTACATGTAGTAGTGCGAGTAAGGATTGTTCCCACGGAGAGTATCTAGCCTATTTTTATACTACGTGAATGTGGATGGGGGGTTTTGAGCATAACGAAAATAATTTTAAGAAAAACAACTAAGGATCAACTTAAATTAAATTATTAAAATTAATCAAAAGAACGAACCTTGGTCTAAGTCAACATCTACCATCGAAATTTTACAACTGATCATCGATGCAATTATATATCAATTTACACATTGAATATTTATCGTTGGAGCTGTTTTCCTATTTCTCCTTAGTCATAGTTAATTAGAAAAAAAACGATCTAAATAACCCTAACTACTAAACATCCCAAGACAAGTGTTAAAAGTTGAATCTAATAGCAGCTTTAAGAATTAGAGAGATGAATGAAACTAAACAATACAAGCACAAACAGTTGCATTTAATTTAGTTAAGCGTTCTTCCTAAGATTTAATAATTTTTGACGTAGCAAATAATTAAATTTTAGTTGCTTCACAAATTAGAGGGATCATACAATTATGAATTTAATATCTAATCTAGCAGTAGATTGCAACGAATAATAAACTAGTAGGCCTCTTAATAATTAAATGAAATAATCATGAAAATAGTCACAGAAAAACATTTGATACTCAAAGCATAATTTGAACAATAAAAATAAATTAGATCTAACAGTTTTATTGATTTTGAGGCTTCCGTTTCCTTCTACTAAATTAAAAAATTTAGCCACGCAGGGCCATGGATGAAAACTTGAAGAGGAAGAAATAGAGGAGACGAGGAGCGGCGTGTGTGAAAATCTGTTCATTACTCTCCTCCTTTATTCGTTATTTATCAACTTTTCAAGTTTACTAAATCTCTTATCAAATCTCCTATAAAATCTTCTATAAAACCTTCTACCAAATCTTCAATAAAATCTTTTACCAATTTTTTTATAAAATCTTCTATAAAAAATTTCCTATATAAATATTCTAAATATTATCCTAAAATAACAATATTCAAATCTAACTAATTAAGAAAAACATTAAAAAATAAAACAAGGTCCTAATATAATTAGGAAAGTTATGTTTTCAGTTGGAATTTTTGTGTACTAGATCTGAAATTTTTTAAAAATACATCACGTGAGATTCGTGTACGTCCCAAAACGTCAACCGTAGAGCTTTTTCTTGACTTTTTATAACATCTTGAATCATCTCAATCGAAACTTAGATAAGAGAGTTTTGCCCAAATTATGAGGCGATGTCGAAACTATCTAAAATTACTTAATTAGCTTCATTTTATATTTAACGTTTTCATTTGTATCTTAAATCAAAATATAAGAATAACAAGTATATTTAGATAACAAATAAATATAAAAGACTAAGCATTAATATATATATATATATATATATATATATGAAATTTTACATTCTCATCAATCAACCTCAATGGCCCTGTCAGTATCGTTGAACTAGAAGCCTAGCTGCGTTCTTGGCAGCAACAGCTTTGCCATTTGCCGAAGGATCAACTCTGTCTACTAGTGATGGTGTGGGCGGGTGTTTGGAAGGAAAGGAATGTGGCCTGGCAAGGCAATTTAGTGACCCCTCCTTGCCAACTTGGGTTGCAAGCTCGCCTGCAACTGCGGGCTTTTGCGTCTGCTAAAGCCTCTAACTCCTTAACATAAGAGGCAAGGAAGTCAGCTACTGCATTACAATTCCTAGGAACAAAATTAGACTTAAAGCGAGTAAACCAGGAAGCTATAGCAAAGATGTCCTGCAGGATATTACCATTAGGAGATAGGTCTTCTTCTGATCCAAATTCAGTACCTTGATAGGCGTGTTTTACATCCCCTTCTAGGATTATGTTCTTGAATCCTAATTCCAGGCAAACACTAAACCTTCTTTGGCAGCAAGAAGTTCTCCCCTCTCAGCATCCACATTACCATTTATTTTCTGAGATTTAGCAGCTAGGAAGTTTTCATGGCAATCTCGGATAACAATACCCACTCCAGAAGCATGATATACCGTAAAGATAGCATTATCCAAGTTGACCTTGACAAAGTTTGAAGGGGTTTTTTTTTGCCACTTAGCTGTATCCAAGTTGACCTTGACAAAGTTTGAAGGGGGGGGGGGGGTGTTTTGCCACTTTGCAGTTTGTTTCACCATATGCAAGTAGACTTGATTGGCTTTAGCATATGGATGGAAGTTTGTCCTTGTATTGCTGAGCTTCTAGCTTTTGATCTCAGTATTGAATAAAATTCATCATTCAACTCAAAAATAAATAAATAAAAATACACTATATAGCATTACTCTTCATAAAATACCAGGCTTAAAACTAATATTGGATACAAATAGAGTATACTTTATTCTTTTTCATTATGTTTTTTCTTTTATATAATAAAAGCTTGAGCCCACCTTATTCTCCATATGTGTATCATGGGAGTATATTGGGGTGTCCGTGGGTTGGGTTGAGTGACTTCAGTAATGTTTTTGGATCCGACCCGCTCACTAGAGCAGTGAGTTGGGTTGAGTTAGGTCGAATAGATTTTTCTCGCTCAACCCGACCCAACTCGACCTGCTCAAGAGTAGGTTGGGTTGGGTCGAACCTATGGGTCTGACGTATTTTTTTTTAAAAAAAATCCTAAAACAAAATCTAACAAATTAATTTCATAAGTCTCAATATTAAATAAACTAAACATCATAAGTCAATAAGTGCATAATAAACTAATAACTAACAAGTCTTACTAAGTTTGAAATAAATTAAATAAAGTTAGTCATAACTCAAATAATAAATTAGTCTAAAAAACATACAATTGCATAACATCTCTACTGACAATTTGTCTAGAAGGAACTTGGTATTGAGGTTGCATAACTTAAACCAAACTTTTAAAGCTTTCATTTTTAACAAATTTAAATGGAAGCTCATCAATGATAATCATTTTAACAAGTGCAATCCTACACTTCAGGCTTGCTCTTTTTCTTCTCCAGCGATACTACTTTCATCGCCTGCCTACTTTGTTCGTATTCATAACTCTACTGCTCGCTCTGTCCCCTGTAGCTTTCTTGCCCGTATGGTGCAATTGCACCATACCCAACTGCACTCTCTCTTATATTCTATATTTACATAAAAAAGAGTAGACGATGAAGGCTTACCTGCTGGGGCTGCGTGGTGCAGAAAATTGAAAAAAGTCACAAGAAGGAAGAAGGACATGTGGCTGTGTGGTGACGTGACTAGTTGCATAGAACGACTGAAAAATTGAGTGGGAGAAGAAGCAATGGTCATGGACTCACAGCGATAGCGAAATCACTAAGACTGGGAGATCGGGTAGGAGAAGAAGCAATGGTCACTGATTCAAGGCGCAAACACTAGGAGCTTAGGAGAACAGTTGCATTGCGAAGAACTAGTTGCAGATAAAAGAGAACTACTAGCTGCGCTGGTGCCAGTGGAGAGAGAGTAGATATATAGGGTTTTGATGTCTTTTTCTCTTCCTACTTTGGCCTCTATTTGTTAGCGTATTTACATGGTCTAACGTTGTTCCTAACTATATCAGAGAAAATATTTACGAACCTTAAAGACATTTTTCAAGTAAAACGCATATTCTGGCTGGACCAATTTTTTTTTTAAAGGATGGGTGGTTGGGTTGGATAGGAAGTGTTCCAACCCGCTACCCGACCCACACATTGTGAGTTAAATATTTTTTAATTTGACCCAACCCACTAACCCAACCCAACCCGTATTTTATAGGTTGGGTTGAGTCGAAACTCGCGAGTTCATGAGTCGACCCAACTCGCTAGACACTCCTAAGAGTATTAACTCTATTTTTTAATTAGTTTCTTTTTCTCATATTTTTAAAATGCCCTTTATTAAATGGTTGACTTAAGTTAATGATTTATTGACATTATTATATTTATTTAAATTTATGGTTAACAATAATATTAATTAATTTTAAATATACAATTTACTTTCTCATTACCGCACTAATTTTTTTTTTCGATTTAACGTCTTTTAGCTATGTTATTTTGGTGCATTTAAATTGAAAAATAGCATCCAAGATCATTTAGGGCTTAGGATATCACTTATCAAAGACATAAAATTTCCAATATCTTCCTTCAATTAAATTATTTTTCAGCGAAAGAGATGTTATTGTGTTCCTCATGTTGAATCATCAAAGCAATTTTTTTCTATTCTATTTTTGCCAATAGGAGTGGGATGTTAAATGAATTATACTACACTGAAGGCAATTACTGATGACTTGCTTCTTAGGAAGTTTTAAGTTCTTTCCGCATAAATTCAATCTACCCATACCATGACAAAATAATAATAATAATTTCCCACCCATTCTGACTGCCTAGAAGGACTATGCACATTCTTCATCAATTTTTTTCCTCAAAAAATTATTGCACTAGCAATTTGTGTAAATGTTCACTACAGAAAATATTGCCCCATGAACCTTAATAGCTGTGAAGAGTTAGAGAAAGAAAGTAAAATGAAAACAGAAAATTTACCAAATTAATGAGATTCCTTGTTTAAGAATGTCATTTTGATCTTGTTTTCTCCCTGTTACTTTGAAAGATTCTAAGACAACATTTAACAATGGTTTTAGTTAATGACATGATTCCATTCACAGCAGTCCGTTGACGAAAGTCCACATATTACAAGTGATAAAAAAACTAGTAATATAAAATTAGGAATTAGTTTTTGTATTTGAAATTAATTATTATAATTGTTAAGTATAAATTTAAGTAATTATAATAATGTCAATAAATCATTAATTTAAGTCAATCATTTAATAAAGGGCATTTTAAGACTACGAGATAAAAACTAAATAGATAAATAGTAGTGGTAATAGATATTTTCCTTTTGATCAACATGTGTTTGTTTAAGTAGAAAGAATTTGTAATCCTTTAAACATATGATTCTGTATTCGATTTTATAATTTATATATATATAAAAATATTATTAGAATTGTAATATGAGATATTTGTCTCTCATCTATCAATTGAATATATTTTGAGAAACATAAAATAAATTCTCCCCCTTCTCTCTCTTTTAACTCTCTTATTTCTTATTTCTTCTTATTTCAACTTTTGTTGAACTTTTATATCAAAAATAAAAAAGAACTCATGAGGGTTATACAGAAACAAAACTATTTTTTTCTTTTAAAAGTTGTGGAATTAGTACAAATATCTATTAAAATAAAACTTTTTAAAATGATTTTAAAAAAGTCTAAATTGTAGCTTTTAACTCAATTGATTCGTGAGTTTGATATTCACTAGGTTTTCTATACCCTTTTGTAAATTAAAAAATAATAATTAAAATGAATATAATCCGATAAAAATTATTTCATTAGTTCAATCTAATCAAAAGTTGAAGTATGGATTATATTATATTCCCAAAATTCAGAGAATTTTCATTATGAAAATCGGAAATTACATAAAACTTTGTTAAACTTTAATTTAATCTTGAAAGAGGAGAATTGTGTTAGGCAATCAATAATTAATAACATAAATTTTTATTGAATATTTATAATATGAACAAACGATGACAATTGATGTGATTTCATGTGAAAAGAATATTCATAAAAGTCCCAGATAGAAGAGTTGATTAGATAGATAATAATTCAATAATTAGATGTAAAAAAAAAACTAAAAAAGCTTTAAAGTAAAATTATTAAAAATAATTTAAATCTAAATGATCTCTTAAAAGATTTTATTTTGAATAAAATACAATAACGCATTTAATTTATATAACTGATCTTACTTGTTAGAAAAAGACTTTAATTGTTATTGTTATTATTATTAAATTTTAGTGTAAATAAATAAACTATATTCAAATTAAAAATTAATGTTATGAAAATTGGACCGATTTGGCCAATCCAACCAATTTAATTGTGAACCATACTACTAGGTAGTCTGATCAAACTACTTAATCTGGTATTCAAAAATCGGTCTAAGAACCGTTCAAACCAATAGTGGTTTTTTTACTCAACCAGTTTAATGTTTTAATGAAATAATTTCATGAGTACAACGTTAACCGATGTAAAAAATAATGCGAAAAATAATATGAAATGATTATTTTCTAATATATATTACTTGATACATATTAATATTTGTAGCTCTGTGTAAAATGTAAATATATATTGTTTATAGTGCTTAAACATTAAACTATTTACATTTATTATAAATTCTATTAATTTAATAAATTGTGAATAATTCTATATAAATATGTTGGAATATCATAAAAATATTTCAAGATATAAAAAAGATATTTTGAGATATTTTTACCATATTTCAATATTTTTTTTAAATGGTTGTAAATTTCACTGATACTGATAACTTAAATACAAAGAGATCAGGGTCGAACAATTTCTTAGTTTGTTTAAACAATTTAGCTTGCTCTGCTAGCAAGTAACAACCTGTACAGCTTGTTCAACTTTCTATTGTATTTTTGCAATCAGCAGTAGTGATAAAAAGTAGGGAGTAGAAACCACGTGAATAAATATATATTGTGACTTTCTATACATTTCCATGACCAATATGGGGTGATGGAATGCTAATATGCAAGTCATAGTCATAGAACCGGGCATCCCTTTGCAACTACACCTGGAGCTGTGGGGCAATTGGCCAAAGGGCAGTGGTCATCTGCAGCAAAACCCCACCATTCTGGACCATAAACACCATAGGTTTGGAGAGCAAAATAGAGCAACACACCCGTGAAAGCAACTCCAGCATCTAAACCAGCTGAGAGGATGTAAGTATGTCTAGCCCACCATGCCTTGAACTTTCTGTAAACATAGAAATTGAAGAAGATTCCAACAATTATCCACATAATATAGTTCACGGATCTGGTTGGTGGGATGTTACTAGCACCTCCAATGATAATTGGCATGTTGATGAGTTCAATCCACTTGTGGTTGGGGAATTTGCGAGCAAGCAGCCACACTGGAACTGGGGCAAGTAGACCAAAGAGGAAGAACCAATTCAGCTCAGGGTAAATACCAAGCTTGGTAAACATTCTCTTTGGCCCTACTATTCCCCATATGATTGAAGCATTATAAAACACAACATCACCAGGGCATGTCCATGGACTCCCCTCTAGCAACAATGATTCATCACAAATGTGCTCAATAGATGTGAGAAGCCACCATGCTCTGCTAAAGTAGACAGTTGAAGCAACTACCGTGCCCACCAACTGCACGACGAACATAGATTTTGGAGGAATTTTCATGTAGTGGCCTAATTTGAAGTCACCAAGAAATGCAAGTGCCTGTGACATGCTGATGTACCCGTAAGTCTTGAAGGCTACATTAGCAAGGGGCTTTCCTGGGTACATGAACCCAATTATCAACTCTGTGATCACGTTGAGTCCTGTTTGCGTGTTTGTTGTTGCTTGAATGACCCCAACTGGCAAGGTGAAAACTAATGCAATTGATAGAGAAAGCAAGACTCCCCACCATGGCAGTTGGAGCTGCTTGCCAAAGCCTTCACAAGCTGCCAAGGCCATAAAAATCATTAGAATCAAGATGGTTACAAACCACCATTCAGGGACTTGTTCATAGTTTTTCTTCATAATTCTTGTATGCACATCTCCAAGTTGTCCTTTTAGTGAAGTTGCTGTCTTCTTCCACAGCTGATAAATTGTTTTTCCATGGAAGAGGACAACGTGTGAAATAGTGGCGGTCAGAGTTGCAAAGCTCAATCCATACTCTAATGCAAATATGACACTAAGATAGAGCTTGCTGTAATTGTTATAACTATCTATATCAATGTCAAAAGTTTTCTTATTCAGAATCCGGGAAACATTATATCTTGCACCAGTACAGTCAAATGCACTAGAACTAATGAGTGGAAACTTTTTGGCATCATATACATTGTTCCAATAGGCAAGGGGAATCACAATATAGACAAACAGCACATATCCAACCAAAATGTTGATGATGGCAAAGCCAGGTACAGGTAAAGGACTGCCTAAGAAGCCAGCAACGGTGTTCCAGTCAAGGCCAAATGAGCCAATGCCAAGGCCATTCAAGCCTGAACCAATCTGTTGTGCAGTTTGTGAATTTTTCCAAATCAAGCAAACAAGGAGATACTTGATATTGCTTGGAAAAAGTAGTCTGGAATAATGTAATAAACAAAGCTCGCTGCAAAGACCAGGAAAAAGAATTGCAGCCTAATTTTTCCTCCTTTAGGCCTTTTTTCTTTTTCATGGAATGCCCTTAATAGAGACATCTGCACAAGGTTTGAAGGCCACCACATGTAGGGAGAGTTAACAAGGAATTTTTTAAAAATCTCAGCCCATCCGTAACCAAGCATCTGGGTTGATAGTGCTAACATAAAAGCCGCCGCTGGATGGATGCTCCTATGATAGAAAGCCCTAACAATTGGGATGGTGTTAATTGCATAAACACCACTAGACCCAGCGCTGGTAAAGATGGTGATCAGAGCACTATCAACCCAGATGCTTGGTTACGGATGGACTGGGATTTTTAAAAAATTCCTTGTTGACTCTCTTTATATGTGATGGTCTTCAAACCTTGTGCAGGTGTCTCTATTCAGAGCATTCTATGAAAAAGAAAAAAGATCTAAAGGAAGAAAAACTAGGCTACAATTCTTTTTCCTAATCTTTGCAGCGAGCTTTGTTTATTACATTATTTCAGGCTACTTTTTCCCAGCAATATCAAGTATCTCCTTCGTTTGCTTGATTTGAAAAAATTCACAAACTGCACAACAGATTGGTTCAGGCTTGAATGGCCTTGGCATTGGCTCATTGGTTCAGGCTCATTTTGGAGACATATTAATATTTGTAGCTCTGTGTAAAATGTAAATATATATTGTTTATAGTGCTTAAAAATTAAACTATTTACATTTATTATAAATTCTATTAATTTAATAAATTGTGAATAATTCTATATAAATACAACCAAAAAATAAAAATACGAATAAAGTAAAAGATAAAAAGAACCAAAAAATAAAAGTCATTAGACCTCAAAATAACAAGTAGACGGACATGGATGCTCCTTCTTGAAAAAGTAAAGGAGGAACATTAAAAAAGGAACGAACATTAACAAGGACCAAGAATAACGAATAAAGAAAATGAGAATGTATGCTCCTTGAAGAAGGAGCGTTAAAAAAGGACCCCTCTTTATTTATTAGTGCTCTTGGAGTCATCCAGCAATTAATGCCCATAAGTTCGTTCCATATAATAAAACTTGATCATAATAGATGTAATATTATAAAATTTAATAGTATAAAATTTGATAATATAAAATTTAATATATAATGATTAAAGATATTAAAGTATTTAAAATTATAATAAATTTTTTTATAATAATTTATACATTAAAATTTAATTAGACTTAATTTCATCGCTTAAAATTTGATTAAGTTATCTATTATTTTAATGTATAAAAAAATTTGATAGATAAATTTATACAATATAATATTTATATCAAATAATTAATAAAGTTATAATATATTGTATTAACTTATTTTATCAAATCTAATATAACATATCAAACATATCTTAAAGAAAAAAAATTAGAAAATTTATACTTGATAATTGAAGGATTAATTTTTGGAGTAATTAAGTACATAAACGGAGATTCTTTTTAAGATATTATTTTTATATATAAAAATTTTGAGATTAAATTTAAAATCATATATTTAAAGGATCTAAGTCTATTTTATTTACATCAATACATGTTAATAAAATAAGATATTTATATATTATTTTTTACATTTTTTTATTTGAACAAAAAATGTGTATTAAAAAGTATATATATTTTCTTTTATTACTTAAAAAATATAAAAATAATATAATAAAAATAACATGT
Source organism: Ormosia semicastrata (assembly GCA_029884595.1). Taxonomy (NCBI): domain Eukaryota; kingdom Viridiplantae; phylum Streptophyta; class Magnoliopsida; order Fabales; family Fabaceae; genus Ormosia; species Ormosia semicastrata. The sequence continues at coordinate 33,233,348 of JAQQTO010000046.1, read as the reverse complement.
AAATAACCAAGTATAATTCTTAGATTCATCAAAATAGTTTTGATAAAAGATTTTAAATAAAAATAAAATATTTAATATAAAAATTAAAAAAATATTTTATTTAAAATTTTCTATCTTAAAATCTTTAACAAATGTTCTTAAATTATTTGTTAAATTTTATTTTATTTTAATTAAAATTGTGTTTAAGATAATAATTTATGAAAAATGACGTTATAATATTATTTTTTTCATCATATTATTATTCACGTTATTATTTAATAATTATAATTAAGTAAAAAATAAAAAAATTAATAATATGAAAAATAATGTAAAAAATTATATAAAAAATAATATAAAAAATTAATGATTGATAATTTATTACCGTTAACTTATTTTCTAAGAATTTTCCTTCGTCATGTTTCTCCAATAAAGGTACCTTACCATTATAGACAAAAAAACAAGGGTAGCTTCGTGGAAGTTTCCGAATAAAGATACCTTCACACTATAGACAAAATAGACAAAAAAAAGAAGTAATAAAGGTGGCTTCGTGGAAGTTTCCCCAATAAGATACCTTTCCACTATAGACAAAATAGACAAAAAATAAAATAAAATAGGTAGCTTCGTGGAAGTTTCTCCGATAAAAGTACCTTACCACTATAGATCAAAATAAAAAAAATAAAAAAAGAAAGGTAACTTCGTGGAAATTTCTTCAATAAAGGTACCTTACGTCTCTAACTTGTTTTCCTGCTTCTGGTCTTAGAATAGACCTGAGATCTCCATAGCTGTTGGTTTCACTCAACATATTTTGCTATAGCTCCAGTCCTGATTTAAGACTAGGAAGACATGGCTGCAACTTTGGTGGGAGGGGCTTTTCTCAATGCTTCTGTTCAAACCTTGCTAGAAAAACTAGCCTCACCAGAGTTTCAAGATTACATCACAAACAGCAAGTTAAATGTCTCACTCTTGGGAGAGTTGAAAACAACACTACTGACTCTTCAGGCTGTGCTCGATGATGCAGAGGCTAAGCAGATCATCAGTGCTCCAGTAAAGCAATGGCTAGATGAGCTGAAAGATGCAATCTTTGATGCAGAGGACTTGCTGAACCAAATTAGTACTCATTCCCTTCGATGCAAGGTGGAGAAGAATACAGAACCTCGAAACATCACTAATCAGGTGTGGAACTTTGTTTCATCTCCTTTTACAGGTTTCTATAGAGAGATCAATTCCCAGATGAAAAGGATGTGTCATAGGCTGCAACTTTTTGCACAACAGAGAGATATCCTTGGTTTGCAAACTGTTAGGGGGAGAGTTTCTCATCGAACACCTAGAAGTTCGATGGTCAATGAATCTGTTATGGTTGGTAGGAGGGATAATATTGAGAAACTAAAGGAGATGTTGCTATCTGACAGTGGCACCAGCAATAATAATAATAATCTAGGTGTTGTCACAATTTGGGGCATGGGCGGTGTTGGTAAAACGACCCTTGCTCGACTTCTTTACAATGATAAGGAAGTTCAACAACATTTTGATCTAAAAGTCTGGGCTTGTGTGTCGGAGGATTTTGATATTATGAGAGTAACCAAGAATCTTCTTGAATCTGTCACTTCAAAGGCTTCTGACAGCAATAATTTTGATAAACTGCAAGTTGAATTAAAACAAAGCTTGAGGGATAAGAGATTTTTGTTTGTGTTGGATGACCTCTGGAATGACAATTATAATGATTGGGATGATCTAATAACTCCTTTGATTCATTGCAGAATTGGAAGCAAGGTGATCATCACAACACGCCAACAAAAAGTTGCAGAGGTCACACATACATGTTCTATTCATTATTTAGAACGTCTATCAGATGAAGAATGTTGGTCTATACTTTCAAATCATGCATTTGGAAGTGAAGGTTTTAATAGTAGTAAATACTCAAATCTGGAAGCAATTGGCAAGAAGATTGCAAAAAAGTGTGGTGGATTGCCAATAGCTGCCAAAACACTTGGAGGACTTCTTCGTTCAAAGGTAAATGAAAAGGAGTGGACTACAATTTTGAACAGCAACATATGGGATTTAACAAATGATGATATTATGCCAGCTTTGCTTTTGAGTTATCAATATCTTCCCTCTCATTTGAAAAGATGTTTTGCCTATTGCTCAATTTTTCCCAAGGATTATTTACTTGATAGAAAGCAATTGGTTTTATTGTGGATGGCAGAAGGCTTCATTCAACAGTCTCAAGGTGAGAAAGCAGCCGAGGAGATAGGTGATGACTACTTTGTTGAATTCTTATCCCGATCATTAATTCAACAATCCAATGATGATGATAATGAAGAAAAGTTTGTCATGCATGACCTTGTCAATGATTTAGCTAGAATTGTATCTGGAAAAAGTTGTTGTGGGCTTGAATGTGGTGAATTCTCTGAAAATGTTCGCCATTTGTCATATAATCAAGAAGAGTATGACATTTCCAAGAAGTTTGAGATTTTCTACACATTCAAACGTTTACGAAGCTTCCTACCACTTTCTCCTCAGTGGGCAGATTGTCACTTGTCTAGCAAGGTGGTTGATGATTTGCTACCCACACTTGGATGGTTGCGAGTGTTATCATTATCAAAGTATACAAACATCACCATGCTGCCCAATTCAGTTGGCAATTTGGTACAGTTGCGTTATCTAGATCTCTCCAAAACTGGAATCAAAAGCTTGCCTGATACAACATGTAACCTCTATAATTTGCAAACATTGATTTTATCAAGTTGTGGTTATCTCACTGAATTGCCTGTGCATATTGGAAAGTTAGTTAATTTACGTCACCTTGATGTTAGTTCGACAAACATAAAGGAAATGACAAAAGAAATTGTTGAACTAGAAAATCTTCCAACTTTAACTCTTGCTGTAGTGGGGAAGCAACAAGTTGGGTTAAGTGTCAGAGAACTTAGGAAGTTTCCTCACCAACAAGGAAAAGTATACATCTTGAATCTACACAATGCCATTGATGTCATGGATGTTTATGATGCCAACTTGAAGAGGAAAGAACAAATTGAGGAATTAGAGCTAAAATGGGGCAAGGAAACGGAAGACTCACAAATAGAAAAAGTTGTGCTTGATCGGTTGCAACCATCAGTAAACCTGAAGAAACTAAATATATTCAATTATGGCGGGACTAGCTTTCCAAGTTGGTTGGGCGATTCTTTGTTTTCTAACATGGTGTCCCTTTGCATCAAAAATTGTGAATATTGCATAACACTTCCACCACTTGGGCAACTACCTTCTCTAAAGAAGCTAAAAGTTAGTGGGATGAAATTGGTGGAGACAATTGGCCCAGAGTTCTTTGGCACGACAATAGGAGGTTCTATTTCTTCATTCCAACCATTTCCATCCTTGGAGCATTTGGTATTTATGGACATGTCAAATTGGAAGGAATGGCTACCCTTTGAAAGTGGTGACTTTCGTTTTCCTTGTCTTAAAACTCTGCAGTTAATTAGGTGTCCTGAACTGAGGGGACATTTGCCCAACCATCTTCCTTCCATAGAAGAAATTATTTTATGTGATTGTGATCATCTGCTGGCAGCACCACCCACACTGCATTGGCTCTCGTCAATAAAAAAAATAGTTACTTCTGGAGGCACCCAATGGCCGTTGCTTGGGAGTGATTCTCCCTGCCTACTGCAGGAAGTAGAGATGGGAAACTGTGATACCCTACTTTCTCTGCCTAAAATGATTCTTAGCAGTGGTTACCTTCGACACTTAATCCTCCATGAAATTCCGTCTCTCACTGCATTTCCAGCCGATGGTCTATCCACTTCATTGCAGTCACTTACTATTAATTGGTGTAAGAATTTAGCATTCCTGCCTCCTGAAACTTGGTGCAAGTACACATCGCTTGTGACTTTGAACATATACTGTAGCTGCCATTCACTTACCTCCTTTCCCTTGGATGGTTTCCCTGCGCTCCAAGATCTTCACATTGACAGTTGTAGCAGTCTGGAATCCATATTCATTTCAGAAAGTTCTTCCCTGCTCCCGTCAAGCCTCCAAACAATTTGGGTCGAGTCCTGTAACACACTTAGATCACTGCCTCGACGGATGGACACCCTTACCGCTCTCGAACACTTGTTTCTCTGTGATCTTCCAGAACTAGAGTTGTCATTTTGCGAAGGAGCTTGCCTGCCTCCCAAATTACGAACAATTTGCATCGAGTCCGCGAAAGTATCGCCTATGGGTATAACTGAGTGGGGTCTCCAACGCCTAACTGCTTTTTCAAATTTGCGTATTGAAGGTGATGATATTGTTAACGCCTTGCTGAAGGGGCGATTGCTACCCATTTCTCTAGTGAATCTGGTTATGGCTAATCTCTCTAATATGAAGTCCTTAGAAGGAAGTGGGCTTCGACACCTCACCTCTCTGGAAAGCCTTTTTGTTGAAAATTGTCCAGGGCTTGAGTCCTTGCCAGAAGACACGTTGCCTTCCTCTCTTAAGGAACTGTTATTTGACGATTGTCCAAGGCTTGAGTCCCTGCCAAAAGACACGTTGCCTTCCTCTCTCAAGAAACTGTCCATCAGGGAATGCCCTCTGTTAGAAGCAAGGTACGGGAGTCAGATCGGGGAACATTGGTCCAACATTGTTCAGATACCTGTCCTAATAATAAATGGCCGAGTTATAATATGAACCATGGGAAGGGAAGGAAACATTGCACTCCCGTTTCAGGTACCCTTTTCTTTTATAATGTTTATATAGTAATTAATTCACAAACTGTGTGTAAATAAGTACTCGTGTGATGGGTCTAAGACTTGGTATTACATTTCACGACACAAAGCCAATAATCAATCTCTGATTGCATATGTTGGTGTAAATGAAAACTAAGAGGTCAACTGCTTTGTTAGTTTGTGCAACATGAAGCCTAAATAATTGAAACTAGTAGAAGCAGAGTAATAAGCTTTTAATCCACTTTGTTATTGGTTCTAAATAATTGCAAGTTGATTGAGTAACATATATGCCTCCCAAGATAATGTCATTAATGTCTATTTTAGTGTAACATGCCCACTGCATGGGATTTAATGTTGTCTGGTAAATTCAATTTTATATATATTTTAGCTATCTTTTGCTGCAACAACCATCCCAAGAGTCACTGATGCTGTAATATGATGCTTTATTATTATATAACCTCTGAAATGATCTGAAACTTCCAAAATCAAAAGGTAGGTTTCGTGGAAGGAATGAAGTTGTTCTGATTCTTTGACTCTGTAGCTACTGTATTGAGACTTTTATCTCTGCTGCCATATAGAAGATAAAACAGAACATGTTTGTTGTAACATCCATATAGGAGTTACTGTCTTTCTAGACAAAGAAGGTGAGGGAAAGGAGGAATGAGTACTGTACTGCAATAAATCAAATTGAATTAAGAATCTTAAATGATTCTCTACCCTTCTATTAAGGGCATCACTCTAGTACTAACTTTTTTTTTTTTTTGAAAATAAGAGACCAAAATAAGATATTAAAGTTACTGATATGAAAAACACTCGATAAAATTGGAATGTAATGATTACTTGGTATATTTGAGTAAGAAAACTTCTCCTTTTTGAGTCATTTTGCAAGTTATGGGATTCATAATTACAAATTTTTTATATAACGGTTTCAAGTAGGCTTACTTGTAGTTCACTAGGAAGTAATAAGGGTAAACCACCTTTAGAGGGGGTCACATAATGTGATTTAAAAATTTATGGCAACTGATAATGCATTGCTCATATTAACTGTGCTGAGTTGTTAAGGTACTTTGACTTTAGTAAATACCAAAGCACTAACTAATTAAGTGATAATGAAAAGAGAAGTTAAGATACAGATATCACTTAGAATTTCCTGTGTTTATAAAGTGAAAATAAATGAGTCAGTTATCAAAGTATAGAAACTAAAATTCATTCTAAGCTCACTGCTGTCAAATTTCACATTCTGAAACAGTTTATTCATATAAAATTATAATCTTTTGATAACTATTAGTTTCTCTTGCTTTCTTTTCCTTTTAGGAAAGCTTGTTGAATTTATAAACAGAATTAGTATTTAGTAATCCAACTTACTCAACAAGAAATATCAGTTCAAGGGAGGGTGAACACTAGTTTTTATAATTACACAGCAGCACCACACATTTTATTACACCATATTTACATTATGTACACACTCTCAAAATTATATAAAAGCTGCAATCTCATATAAGAGCTTAAGTTCCTGTACTCATACCGAAACTATAGCTATTTCCCTCCCCTATCAAAGTTTCCTCTTAACTTCTTGCTGCCAGCTTCCTCTTTACTCTGAAGTGAAAACAAAAATCAACCAAAATGAGATTTTCTTGATCTCAGTAGAAACCAGTAAGTTTAGATTGTAATATTTTCTCAAGCATTTAACTACCGGCCTGTAATCCAAGAAATCAAACAGTAATTTACATAAGCACAATCCTAGGATCTGAGGTTAATGCATTTCTAGAATGTAACCCTGGCCCAAAAGTTTCATAACAAAAGTTCAGTCCTAAATTGGATCTCCAAACTTCTCTAGCAAGCTTGCAAGGCATAATTAATAATATGTCTAGGGCCAGATTTGTGAAAGGTCAGCCGATCTTGGATTCCAACCTTTCCTAGCATGTTTTCATGCAACCTCAGTCCAAAAATATAACAGTCACAGCAGTCTTGATCAGCTTATCATACATAACAATAACACACCACAATTTGCACCATAATTTCATAAGTAATAAATTAGAAGAGCAGAATTTTAAATAAATAATTAACATGCATCTCCATACTCGTTTTGTACCTTAATTATGTACTGAATTCTGCCAATCTTCCTGCTATCTTGAGCTAAGTTAACTAAGATTATCCTTTTAGCCTTGCCTTCCTTCCTTGTACCTTCAAGACTGATGGTTATACTTACATGCAACTCTCCCTCTCACTCTAATTCTCATTTCTTCTCTCTAAATTCTAATTCCTTTGTTTCTTTTGCTAATACAGAAAGAAAGAATTTCGGTTGAAAAAGAATGGTTTATGAGCCCTTAAGCTGGAGGTGTCTTGGGTTAGTGGGATAGGTGTCATTAGAAGGTTTATTTGGTAGCACTACTTCTTTTCCACTAACCGAAATTACTTTCCTTTTAATTGCTTTATTTTAAGTCTTGAATTTTAATTTAAGAGAACTCTAGTGACTGAAAGTCATCATCTTTTCTACTGGGCTTCTTGCACTGAATTATTATCTTCATTACTTAATACCAAGTCTGGCCAGGTTTCCTTAAATTGGGCCTAGCAGTACAAATTTTAAATAGCATGCTGGTAATTAATTATTTCATAACATAGAACAAATTTGACATAGGATAATTCAATTTATGATGCAAAACCTTAATAATCAGAATTTAAAGAAAGAGATCTATCAAATAATGTCACATTATAAATTTATACTTGGGGTGTTACATTTCTGACAAACACAGACAGCCGATAACGAAAATAAAATTTCTTTTCCTGACTGGTCTGTCAAGGTTAGGGATTAAATAAACAGTTTTATTTTTTGAAATTATATATATGATCATGATTGAGATCAGGTTTTGTTCTAATATTGGTGGAAGTTGTATGTCGCAAGCCAATGTTCATTTTAATTTTTTTGTTTATACAGGTTTCAGACAGCTATAATAGGGATGTCAATGGTAAGGCAAGCATACAGACTACAGCGTTGATTCAGCTTGTCATTTCTCTTCAAGAAGCAGCTGCAGCTGATTGATTGAAGCCCTAAGCATACTTTTATATATTTCAAGATATTTTTGTAATTTTCCACTTCATTGATACTTATAGAGCAGGTATCACTATCCTCATCTCCACTTATTAAATAAAGGGAAGTCATATTTGCACACCAAATAACTTATACCATTTGTACACTTTGCTTACTCTGGAAAAATAAGTAGAGAGAGTGTGTTAAAATGTGTGTTTTTCTTATTCAATTATCTAAAATGAAAGTAGTGTAAGAATGGAGTAATAAAATAGTATGCAAATTTCATTGTTGTTTGATAAAAGATTCAAACAAACCTCATTTCCCTCCATTTAGTGCAGTAGCAAAGTTGCCAATATACGAGTTAGTATCCGTGGCATTTCTGATGGAATTATTCTGAATAATAGGTTTCATTAGCTTCCAGTAATTATTCCATATGTTCTGCCTCACATAAATTTCTCGGTGTTTGATATATATGAATAGATAACTCGAAGTGATATACATGCAAAGGATATCACATAAAAAATATTTTGATAGCATCTGCATGAAGCAGTCCTTTTTGATGATCTTAGACAATTACAATTTCTTCTTGAAATTCCTAATGAGTCACACCGATTTCTTCAGATCTAGTCGGTATGGTGTTGTAGTTAGCCTCTATAGCCATGGAAGCAGTCCAATCTCTTTGTCTCAATGCTTTTCTAATGCATCAGACAATGTAAGTTTCAGCTGATTCAAAGCTAAATCAAGACAAAAGCAACAGAAGCCATAGATAAAAGGACAAGTTTCATATCTAATATTGCAAACAATTTATCAAAGTGTCACAATAAATAAATACTCTATATCACGTTATGTTGGCAAGAGCGACAACATAGTTGTGTGTGTTAAATTTTACAAAAAATATATTAGGAATTACAACATCATTATAATAAACAATTCAAATTGATAAATCTCGTACCTCTTTAAGATAAATTATCAAGAAATAATTTCATTGATTCTTTAAGTGGATGTGTGTACACCATCGTATATGATATGAGTAATCTAGCACTTTAATTTTCTGTCTTTTTAATTGATATTTCCATGAAATTGTGTACAGTCAGAACATGCTAAAAGTGGAGTGGGGGTCTTACCCTCTCAATGATATATTAATAATTTACTTCATCTATCATAAACAGGTTATCTGATCTACATCACAATCCAGCACACTCACTATTAAATAATGGATCACATAATTATATGGCCTTCCAAAAAACACACAAGGCTTTCCATTTAACCATTTTAATAAAACAAAATACCTCAATTAATAGAAACTTAAACACACAAAATTCTAACAATCAGTACCATAATAGAAATGAGTTCTTCCACGGGAAAAAAATTATCTTCTCCCCATTTACAATCAACCAATTCTGATTTGATTTTTTTAGTGCAAGACGTGTGTGAGGTATATTCCCTTTCCACACTTCATCCTTGCTTGCATGCCATCAAATTGGGCATCAAATTTCTTTCTAAACAAAGTATTAACTCAATATCTCATATCACATGTCTAAAAGAAAAGTGATACCCCTCAATGAGACAAATGAAAAAGTGAGCTAAAGAAAGGAAAAGATACTCTAAACTTTCAAGGCAACAATGTATCCAACCAAAAAAAAAAAAAAAGCGTATCATTTTAGCAATCCAAGAATCAAAGGTTCTATAAATATTCCATGAATGAGCCAAGTTAATATGAGAATCAAAAATAAAATTTAGATAAAAATTAGAACCCCTCAACTAGTACATTTTTTTTTGCTTAATTGCACTCTTTATTCTTTACCATTTCAAAACACCGAATTTTAAAACAAAAGATTAATTTTTTTACAATATAGAGAAAGAAATGACTCAGAAAAAATCTTAATTTCATTGTCATAATGTAAATACGTATTATTTCAGTGATAGAAAGTATAACCAATTCTGCAAAAACTTGGATGGTTAAATTTTTCAATAAATACAATCTAGTAAAATGTTCACCAAAAACCTCAAATCCTCCACACACTTCAAAATAGACTTATCTAGAGTCTAGACTATAGTGAAAAAGTTATAATAGACCAATATCTTATCTAAGGATTTGTGTGTGAATGTTTATAAAGAGTTTCTGAGAATAAAGTTTGTGCATATATAATGAGTTATTATAGTATCCTCATGCTAACGTACCTTATGTGCAAGGAGGAATTTAGAGCGGGGCAAGCAAGTGCCCCTTCCCAAAAAAAAAAAAACTCTTTTTTTTTTAAATTCTATGTAATAGGCTTTCATGTTAAATATATAGGTTCTTGCACTAACTTGTATTTGGCTCTTACTATACTTAAAAAGCTAGTTTTATTATTCGTGTGGTGCACCGATTTGTTAAATTTAATGTAAAAATTTTTTAAAATAAAAATTTGTTATTTATTATAATTTAATAATATAAAAATAGATTAATTATTTTTAATTTATTTATCTAAAAAAATCATATAACTCATAAAAATTAATAGTATTATAAAGCATTTGACATATCAATAGTCTCTTAAGATGTTAAAAAAATTAAAATAATTGGCATAAAAATATAAAACTTGAGGTCTTTGATTGCTTGTCTCTAATGATGACATGTTACTTGATAATACTGGATCTTACATAAAGATTATGTAATATTTTAATATAATTTTTATTTAGTTTCACTTAATTAAAAAATCTAGGGCCTCATATACCTAATTAAAAAATTTTGAAGGCTAATCTAAATCTTTAAAAAAAAATTGACTAAAGACAAACCTAAAGCATAGTTGGAGCTTCATCTACCTAAATTTGAGGAATTTCAGTAAAAAGAGTTCATTTTGCTAGCTAAATTTAAATTTTGAAAAACCCTATCAAAGTTTCTACAATCGGTTAATTAAATAATTAAAAATATATGTAATTAAAAAAATAATTTTTTTGTTAATTTCCATCAAAGTTACAAAATTTCAATAATAGTCAATTTAAAGTGATAATTATTTATTTATTTGTTTAGATAAATTAAAACTATTAAAATAGAGTGTGAATTAGAAAAAAAAAAGTTCACCAATAACTATCATGTGTCATTAGTGAAACTTGCGTTGACTATCTTATAAGATTAGGATCACCTGTTCCCTTTCTGTCTCTCAACTTAACTTCTGACAAGTATTCTAAACTTAATTATATGTCTCTTTCTCACTTAATTTATTTTACACTTGTCAGAATTTAAGTGGAGAGAGAAAAAAGAGAGTAGGAAATTGAGACAGATAATCTCTATCTTATCTTATATATATATATATATATATATATATATATATATATATAGAGAGAGAGAGAGAGAGAGAGAGAGAGAGAGAGAGAGAGATTAAACTAGTTATTAGGTTAATAAGTACGTATTTTATATGTTATTTGGTCCACTAAATAAACAAACAAATAATTAAGTTTTTATTGAAAGAGACGCACACAAATTAAGAACCATGTACTCAACTTTGATAAATGTATAAAACATTTATTTTTAAACTAAGAAAATTGTATTTAAATATATTAACTTTTAGAGTAAATATACATTTTAATCATCCAAATATATACTTTGCATCACATTGATCCTATACTTATTAGCAACACCAAAAGTATCCTTCAATTTCAAAGAAGACCATCAAAGCGGTCTTTTAAGTTTCACAAAATTGATCTTTCAACGGAACACACATGACATTATTTGTCATTTGGGGATTAATTTGATATTTTCTATAAAAAGTAATATAATGTCAATTATATCTTTAAAATACTAAAATTTGTTTACTCTAATTTTTATAGTTGGCCCCTTCACTTCTTTTAGGGATTAATGACTGGGCAAAAAATTGGTCAACTTGATATATAATCATAATGTATTAATTTAAATATTATGCATAGTTAAATCATAATATTATAGAAGTAAAAAACTAAAATAAAGATATATATTTTATAATATATATTTTAAAACAAATAATATCAAATATAAATATATTATCATGTTATATAATAGTTATTAATTTAAGTCAATAATTCTTATTACTTATAACTAATTGTAAAAAAAATAGAAATTTTAAAATAATTTGGAATACCAGGTCTGGTTGAGATGATCCGAAGTATAACCCGAACCGACCCAAAAATACATCAAGTTTAATTTCTAGAACTTGAACCCATCCAAATTTGCTTCAGGCAGTGTAATACCCTAGATAAGCATGATTGACTTGTATATGGTTACGGAGGTAGCTTAACACATGTTTGTCATGCCTATAAATTTTTGTGATCGTTTGAGCACGTTTAGTCACTTTGTTGTAACTCTATGTGTGAAATATAACTATTTCCAACCTTAGTTTTTGACTTAAACTGCTTAGTTAATAGAAATAAGTGTGAAAAAATTGTTTCTAGGTCACAAATGTGTAGAAGTAGATGTGGTTAAAGTTTGAGATTTATCAGAGTTAGTTTGACATTTTTAAGCATATTAGTTATGTGTTTTTAGTACTGGATTGACTCCTAGCAGATATGAAAAATTATAAAAATAGTGAAACAAGTTTTTTAATGAATCTTAGGATTTATTTAAGTTTGTTGAAAGTTAAGAAACTTGATCTGGTGAAATCCAAGCGCTCTTAACTGATTGGGTGAATAGTGAGTCAGTTAAGCGGTCATGTGAGAGCACGACTCTCTTGTTTCTGTTGCTTGACTTACTTAAGCCTCAAATGATATAATTGTCTCATTTTTGCTCTTCTTTTTCATGTTTGAGGCAGGGAAACTCAAAGGAAAGAGCAAGAATCAAGGCAAATGAGGAGAATCATCAAGCAAGGAGGAGTTGCTTAGTGATTTCAACTTCTGAAGTTTAAGGTAGGGGGAGACCTTCTTCTTAACTCATTTTTCTACTCTTTCCATTATGTTCTTGAGTTATGGCTTGATGTGTGATTAAGGATTTTGAGTTGTTTTTGGCTTGAATCTTATTGGAGAACTTGAGGATGACTTGTTTATGAGTTGTTGGGTGTATAGAAATGGATTTCCAGCCCTTGTATGCCTTGAATTCCATTTGAGTTGATATTTGAGGTTTTAGGTTTTGTATTGATTGATTTTTCATGATTGATGGTTTTGAGTGAAATCAAAGTGGAATAAGAGTTGCTATGTGTAGTTGAACCTTGTGGAAAGTTGGAAATCACTTGAATGTGAAGTTTGAGTGATTGAAAGAAGGGTAAGTTCCAATGGAATAGTACCTGGATATGCAGAATCCATGTTCTGCTGCTCGCGTTGTAGCGCACGATGTTGCACGGTGCGACATGCGAGTGATGTATGCTCAGTAGTTGGAACCCGAGGCCAGGGCGCTGTCGCCTGACCGTGTGTGCAGCAACGTGAGAAGGGGCAGAGGCTAGGGCACCGCAGCGTGGCCGTGGTGTGCCACGGTGTGAGCTCCTGTTTTGGTCAGATTTGCTGTGTGATGCAGTGTAGCTTGTGAAAGGCGTAGTTTCTTCTTTTATACTTCTTAATGAGTGTTGAGACTCTATTAGGAGTATTTAATGAAGTGTGAAAGTATTGAAATCAAATGGATTTGTAATGCTAATTATGATAATTTAATTAGACATAAATATATACATGATTGTATGTTTTACCTTTTTGAAAAGTGTGAGCCCCGTAGATGTGAATGATTATTTTTTAAAAGGTGTGAGCCCCATAGATGTGGGTAATCTATATTAGTCGAGGTAGATTATATCCTTCTTATTATAGTGGTCCTAAGGATGAAACTTGTTAATTATCGATAACCATGTAGTTGATGTAATTCACTACCTGGGGGGAGGGAGGGAATAAATTTCCTTTGTGATAATGATGATTGCTGTATGAACTTCCACTGCTTGTTCAAGGTTATAGTTGTGACTTCCATTACTTTATTCAGGATTCATACATTCATGACATTATCATAGAATTAGAGTTCCTGAATGTGGTATCATAATATTATTCATTTTCATGCTTAGGATATTGCATAAAGATAAACACTAGACATAATTTAGCATAACATGGTGATTGTATGAGCGGTTGCTATCAGGACATAAAATTATGACATTGCAATTGTATGGGTAATTGCGTATCTCTAAGATGGAGATGTTGTTTGCTTCTGTGATTGAAGTGTTAATTCGATAATTGTGAATATTATCTGAATGTATATATATGTGTATATACTAGTATTGGAATACTTCTACTAAAATATATGATTTCTCACCCCGATTGTGTTGCCATGTAAATCCAAGTGCTAGTTCTTCGAAATGGAAGAAGAAAATATACGAAGATTAGTATAGTTGTAAGCTTGATGTTGACTAAGCTTGTATATTATGCTAAACTTTGTTATTGTAAAAGTTTATGTATTACAATGTGTCATTGTAGGCAATGATGTATATATATAACTTTTGTTATCATGACTCTCCATATTTACTTATTGTGTATGTTCTGGACTGTGATCCGTGGTCCTGTCCGATGGGATCAACCCGACACGTATACCACCCAACTCCACCTTAAGCACCCCGTTTAGGCTATCTGACATTGGGCTTCAATCGTGGGCCATGCCAGCGTCCCTTAAGTCTACACAGATTCTGACAACTGTTAATCGTGACCCTTAGGGTGTGGGGACCATAACTGCCTGCAACAGCAGGTAACCAGTATGCGACATCCCAAAATTTTAGGGATCTGTCTGGACGATCGTGGGAAAGAGGCACCCTCTGTCAGGGCTCTGCCTGAACGATCGTAGGATGGAGGCACCCCCACCAGACCACAATCACAACGTACTTGTACCTCACATAGATCACAGAGGGACCCTACACATGCTCTATAAGTATCATGCTAAGTTATTCTAACGAGGATATCTGTATTCTTATGGTGTAAACCCTACTTGTGCGTTGCCTAACTTGAGTGTTGGAGTCTCATTGCAGGTACCCAACCCCCTTGGATGCTGGGCAAACTGCGCAAGAAAGAAACTACCGTACACGTGTCTTCTCAGGCACCCTCTGATTCTACATCATAACAATGTATGAATGATATAAGTTAGTTTACTGATGTATATTAGGAGCAGCATGACCAGTATTGATTATTCTTTTCTATGACGATATATCTTGGTAGTAAATATTGAACTATTACAGGCCAGGTCTTGAACACTCATACTTATAAACATTATTCATATTAATATTCATATTAATAAAATAACATTTCAATTCTAAATTAATTAACAAAGTGTTTAAAATATTAAATACATGTCTAAAAAAAATTAATGATATATATATATATATATATATGAGGTTGCTAACTTCCTCTCACTTCTTTTTTAGTTAAAGAATATTAGCAACCTCCTCCTTTTCGTTTTAGACAAATAATCCAAAATCTATATTTATAAACAACTTTATTTTAAAGGTAGTTTAGTAACTTAAAATTATCAAATTAAATGAAGAAAGAAAATAATAACATAGATTTTAATGATAAAAGATAATTTGAATTTTTACATTAGATGATTTTATATAAATAAAATTAGGTTTACATAATTTTCAAAAAGAATATTACATTAATAAAATTCATTTAAATGTAATGATACTAAAACTCATTTAAAAAGTACGTATTTATAATAAAAACTCATTCAAATATAACATAATTATAATATTTATTTTAATAATAAATAAATATAATAAAACTCGTTACAACGTGTTGAGCTTTTTTATTTCAAAAGTTATTGCTTATGTCTAATGTAAAATAACTTCTTATTTTTAATTTTTGATTTTAATTTTTTTGAATTTCATTTAATAAATAAATTTTTATATATTAAATATTATAATATAATTTAATATAATATTTACTAATTTAAATTTAATGATTAAAATCAATAATAAAATTAGATTCTCTCTTTATTAAAATTGAATTCAAATTTTTCTTTTTCTTTTATTAAATTCAGCCTCCACTATCCTTTTTTTTTCTTAAATGAATTAATCTAAACCATTAAATTAAAACAAAATCAAAAGTCAAATCTTTGTTTAAAAATTTAAATAATTAAAATGTCAATAATTTTAAGTTACTTTTAAAAATAATATATGAAACTTTTTATCCAAAACAAAAAAGTAGAAATTGCTAACCTCTTCCAACTAAAAACTAGGTAAAGAAAGTTAATAATTTCTTATATATGTGTGTATTTTGATACGAACACAATTAAATTATTTAACTGTGAATAAGTTCATTTGACTCACCAGTCTGATTTTCTTAAGCTTAATAAAAATATTAAATATATGTTTGGATTAAAATTTGTAAATTTAAATTTAAATTAATTTAATTTTACAAATTTAATTTTAAATAAACGTGAATTCATAATAATATGATTTATGTTTAAATTTTTTTATTTCCAACAAACATATTTTAAACGCAAAAGCAAGAAAATCTTGCTTCAATTTAAATGTGGGTTTGAGAGCAAAATCATAATTAAGGCGAGCATGAAAAACGGAAAAGGGAGTGGGAGAAAGAACACCGCCGCAAAAGGGCGTGGGAGTTAACAGTTAAGACAGCTAGCAGAAAGAGAAAATAAAAGATGGAAAAGGAAGAGAAGAGACAGACACGTACGCAATGGTCAATATTCATATCGTATCTGCAGGTTGCATATTGCAGGTCACAGCAACAATATAATAGCATACCAAGTTAGCAGCAGCAACAAAAAGACAAAGAACAAAAATAAAAGAATGACATTTTTTTATTTTTTATTTTTTATCATGGCTGTAGTGAAATTGCAGGACCAATGGGCGGGAACAACGCGATCATTGTTTGAATAGAACTCCAATAAATTTTATATTACCTGCATAACATGGCATATATCAACAACGATAAGATAAAACTAGAATTGGACTTTTCTTGTGTTATGAGATGAGACAAGACAACCTTCACATTTCACTTCACAGTCTCATCCTCTGTCACAACACACCCACATCCACATTCACGTGGTCCTACCCTCCTCCTCTGCCCTTTTTTCCATTTTCTCTTTCTTTCCATCACAACACAAACTTGTTGGATAGATAACATAACCTTTCTCAATCCCTCCCATGATGTCCCTTCTATCCCTGCAATTCCTCTGACATTCCTCTCAGATCTCCCACCTCTCTCTCTCTCTCTCTCTCTCTCTCTCACCTCCTTCATAATTCATTTTCCTTTTCTACTATTGTTCCATTCTTTTTCTTTTCTCTTTGGATTCAGATTTTTTTTTGCAGATATTTGACACGGGCCTTTCTCTTCACTCCCCTTTCCTTGCCCCCAATTATCCATGGCGTGAAATTGGGGAGTATTGGTAGGTGCATATGCCTCAGGCTGAGTTGTTAGTTAGAATTTTGAGTGTAAAGGAATAGCCTTTAAGCAAGTAATTTTCAAAGGGTGTTGCAAGTTTCTATCTTTTTCTGAATTGACTGAGGTCTGACCAGTGATCCCTTTCGATATATAAATGTTAAAATCGAGGTAGATGGGATTGGAAAGTGAATTCTAAGCAAAGCTCATAACCACATTCTATATTGTATATTTATTTTCAAAGTTACTTCTGGATAAACAATTGGCTCTGATCTTTTTTCCTTTTTTTAGCACCCTGCGTTTTGCTTACAGAATTTGCCAAGTCTCTCTGCTTCCTGTCATTCATTCATTCCAATGAACTCTTGATTCCCCAGATCGAGTTCTGAGTTTCTACTTTATAGTTCAGGCTAACAAAGTTTTGGGATTTTGTTCGGGGGTTGTGTTACACATGGTGTTCTACTTGGTAAAGTCATTGTGAGGGAATAAGGAGGTGCTGCTGCTTGGCCTTAAATTGTAGATGGACCGAAGGAGTTGGCTTTGGCGCAGGAAGTCATCTGAGAAAAGTCCAGGTGAAACTGAGAGTTCTGGATCAATATCATCTCATTCAGAAAGATTCTCTGATGATCAGGTAGCAGTACCTTTTTGGCTACATAGATTGTTCAACTTCTATTTTGCATGCTGTCATGGTTTCATCATATTTGTCTCCATCCTTTCTTTTAGCATTACAGAACAGCAAGGTGGCCGGGGGGGGGGGGGGTCCTTGATAGCTCTGTATAGTTGATGTTAAGGTGTAGAGTTTAGGGAATTTTCAAGGTAGTGGCCATTTTTGGAAGCCGAAGTTGTAGTCTTTGTTTAGGTAAACCATAGGAATGTAAGTTCAGTAAGAAACGTGTTAATGCTAACTTAGCGGTAAAAATTGGAGATCGTACTATACCACAAGTTATACAGTTTAAGTATCTTGAATCTATCATACAAAATGACGGAGAGATAAAGGGAGATGTAAACCATAGGATTCAAGCTGGATGGATAAAATGAAGAAGTGCTTCGGGAGTTATTTGTGATAGAAAAGTACCTCTCAAGCTTAAGGGTAAATTTTACCGCACAGCTATAAGGCCTGAGATGATGATGTTGCGTTGGATGTGTGGCCATATAAGACAAGATAAGATTAGGAATGAACACATTAGAGAGAAAGTAGAGGTAGTACATATTGTGAAAAATATGGGAGAATCTCGCCTTAGGTGGTTTGTACATATAAGGAGAAGACCCTTAGAAGTTACTATAAAAAGAGTAGGTCAGGTGGAGAATAGCCCAATAGTTAGAGGTAGAGGAAGATCACGAAAGATTATATGTGAAACAATTAAAAAAGATTTTGATTTGAATGACATTTTTGAAAACTTAGTTTATGGTAAGGTACAATGGCGTCGTTTGATCCATGTAGCCGACCCACTTAGTGAGAAAAGGCTTGGTTGTTGTTTGTTTTGTTGTTGAAGTTGTAGTCTTTGTTGAAGGAGATGAAGAAGATAGATGGAGAGAAGACAAAATGACATGGTTTTAACACTCAATAATACAAAATTGTGGAATTCTGAACAAGAATGTGGCCTTATGTAGAAATGACAGGGAGGGGGAAAAAGAAGAGAAAACCTGTTGCTGTCATTGCAAAGGCTTAATTGAGTCAAGAATACAACAGACAGGAATAATAATTCTTCTTGTTGGTAACTTGAGATAGTTTATAGTATCTAGGCAAGAAAAAAAAATGTTTAATGCTTGGTCTGCAGATTTTACATGGAAGTATTCCTTTTCTAAAGCATATAGACCATTAATTCAGTCCTCTATCAAGTTTGAGATCTATAATTGTTCAAATTATTGTAAAGTTGGAAAAAAGATGATGAATGTGATGTTTTTGCCATGCTGTAAAGGTATATCCCACCCAAACTACTCCATCTCCAGAAGTCACGTCTAAGGCTGCACCAATTGAAGAAGAAGCTGCTGATATGAAGACTCTAACAGAAAAACTATCTGATGCTCTCTTAGACATTAGTGCCAAAGAAGATTTGGTAAAGCAACATGCTAAAGTTGCTGAAGAAGCTGTCTCAGGTATTTGTTGTTTGGCCATTTTCCATGCATGGCACTGGAAGTAGTGCTACCTCATGATGTTTATTATCACCAAGAAATGTGAGATTCATCTATGTCATAACTTGAAAACCCCAAAAAGGTGTTGTTTTGAGGAGATCGTGGAGAAAATTTTCATGGGGAATAGATTCTGAATGTCATTATTAACTTCTGGACAGTGATTTGGGCATTGTTTTTGAATCATATTAAAATCATTAATTTTTCATGTTGTACACTTATGTTTCTTTCTTCTTGAAGATTTTATTCATCATCTCCATGAGTATATCAATAATTTTTCCCTGATTTGGTAGACAAGTTTATTTTGTAGCTGCTATTGAGTCATTGACTTTATGTTGTACAATTGTTATATTTCTTTCTTCTTGAAAATTTTATTCATCATGTCCAACTTGTATATCAATAATTTTTCCCTGATTTGGTAGACAAGTTTATTTGGAGCTGCTACTGAGTCATTGACTTTGTTGCTTTTTGGTCAGATTGTTGCATTTGTTCGAGTGCTGACTTTGTTGTGGTTTTTGAAGGATGAATATCTAAAATGATGGCTAAAATTATCTATGCATGATCCATGAGTTATACTAAAATGTGCTTGATCTGCTTGTCCATGGTACAGTTCTCTTGCATGGGGAAGCCATGGCTATCATAAACTTGTGCTCTAGGGGGGTTATCGGGAAGTTTAACCCAAATTCTTTGAAAGACATCTGTTTTCTTTTCTTTATTGGGCTAAAAGACTTACATTAATTAATGAACTAAAGACTTTTCTATGTTGTCTTTTGGTTTTATTTAGGTTGGGAGAGGGCTGAAAATGAAGTGTTGACTTTGAAACGACAACTTGATGCTGCAAAGCAGAATAACTCAGTTCTTGAAGACCGAGTTAGTCATCTTGATGCGGCACTCAAGGAGTGTATGTGGCAGCTTCGACAAGCAAGAGAAGAGCAAGAGCAAAAGGTCCATGGAGCTGTTGCAAATAACTCCTATGGCTGGGAATCCAAAAAATCTGAGCTTGAGGCTCAAATTCAAACAGGTAGAGCAGATGCTGCTGCATCAATTCGTTCTGATCTTTACCAGAGGCTTGAGGATGTGGAGAAAGAGAATTCAATTCTTAAAAGTAAGCTACAATCTCGACTTGAGGAACTAGAATTCAGAATCATTGAGAGGGATTTGAGTACCCAAGCTGCTGAAACAGCAAGCAAGCAACATTTGGAGAGTATAAAGAAGGTGGCTAAGCTTGAAGCTGAGTGCCGTAGACTGAAAGCCATAGCTCGTAAAACATTATCCACTAATGATCACAAGTCTTTGACTGCCTCTTCAGTATATATAGAGTCCTTCACAGATAGCATGTCAGATAGTGGAGAGAGGCTACTGGCAGTTGAAAGTGATATGCACAAATTAGGATGCTGGGAGATGAATGAACGCAAGCTGAGCCATTCTGACTCATGGGCCTTAATTACAGAACTCGATCAATTTAAGAATGAAAACTCTACTGGTAAAAATCGTATGGTCCCTTCAACTGAGATCAATCTGATGGATGATTTCCTTGAAATGGAAAGGCTTGCAGCATTGCCAGATACAGAAAGTGGAAGCAGTTTTCTTGTGGTAGGACCAGCATCAGACCAACCTAATGTTGGCCAGGGCACAGTGAAAACTGAAATGGAAGCTGCAGTTCAAAAGAATGCTGAATTGGAAAAGAAGCTAGAGAAAATGGAGGCAGATAAACTTGAGGTGGAGATGGTTTTAATCGAGTGTCAAAAGCAGCTTGAGGCATCAGAAAGTCGGATAATGGAAGCTGAGTTGAAGGTAGTAGAGCTTCAAACTCAGTTAGCTCTTGCAAACAAATCAAATGAAGAAGCCTATGAAGAACTAATAGCAACCCAAGCAAAGAATGAGATAGCAGAATCAAAACTCACAGCTGCTCAAACTGAGGTAGAAGAATTGATGTCAAAAATTAGTTCATTGGAGGAAGAGATTGAGAAAGAGCGAGCTTTGTCTGCAGAGAATTTGGCCAAGTGTGGGAAGTTGGAGGATGAGCTTTTGAGAATGAAGCATGAAGCTCAACTCCAGCAAGACGCAGAGATACTGCATAGGGAAGGTGTTAATAGCGAGTTGAAGTTAAAGCAGGTCAGTTTGCCAACACACAAATAGGAACTTTATAATTTAAGCCTTCTCTAATGTGTTCTGTATTGTAGAAACGGACTAGCTAACAATCTTGCACTGTTTTCTATGATGAACATTGTCAAGTGCATCATGCTTAAAGTTAACTGTTAACCGAAATATTAACATGTGAGGCTCCAGATTCCAGAAGATTTGTTGGAATTGCATGTGATGACTAAATAGCTAAATACCAGTGATAGTTGTTGTGTAAATGTCTTGCACTAACCATTTTATGCTTGGCCTTTTTCATATAACGAGCTTGGCATCTTTTATTGCAGGACAAGGAACTTGCATTGGCTGCTGGTAGATTTGCTGAGTGCCGGAAAACCATCGAATCTCTTGGACAGCAGTTAAAGTCCCTTGCAACGTTGGAAGACTTCCTACTTGATCCAGAGAACCCTATGGAGTTAACTTGTGAAGTTACACCAGGTCCCCAAAATGGTGGTGAGCAGTTGAACTTACATAATAGTGATTTGAGTTTGCCCAAAAGAGATTCTGAATCATCAATTTCATTAAACTCATCTCTTACCTATGAGAAAAGCCGTAATAGTTTTGGTAGGTTCCACCCTAGAAGCAAGAGTGTAAGCAGAACAAGAAGTCACTGAAAATGAAGATGGAGAAAAGATAAGGTTGAGTTGTAAATGTGGTTTATAATTATTCATTCTTATGTCTTAGATTCAACATGTATAAATCCACAGTTACTTATTTACATATATATACAACTGCTTGCAGAAGTAAAATTTGTTCAAAGCAAATATTAATATATAAATTCCAATATTAGTACGGCTTTGATACATTCTTTAGCAGTCGTTTACCTGAGCTTCTTTAATTGCTTCATTCAATAATAAAACAACAACTATCCCATATTCAAAGGGAAATTATTTGTGCCTTATTTAGTGCTAAGGCATAGGAGTGTAAGTGAGTAGTTTGATTTGATTTTTAAAAAAAATAAATCTGAACTAATCAAAATTAATTGATTTGATTTGATTTGATTTTTGTATTTTTTGATAGTCAAATTCGAACTAAACCAAATCAAACATCTACAGATTAGTTTGGTTCGGGTGATTGGGTTAACATTTTTTTAAACAAAAAAATCAGTTAAATAATTAGTTTTTCACAGCAAAAAAAAAAAAAACACAATAAACTTATGAAAAATTTCTAAAAATAGAATCAAACTTATTAATTTGAATATTAATAATTATTTCATGTTTTAGAATGTGTATTAAAAGGTTCATAAAGAATGAATAAATAAATATATCGATATTTGTATTAAGAAATTATATTTGAATAAGTTAAAAAATTCTTTAAGAGATATTTAACTTGGCAAGTTATATACTACTATTATTCAATTAAAGAGGAAGTTGTGAGACTAATAACCTGAAGGTATATATGTAACTAATTGAACCCCTAAGGACATGAGTGGAGCTAATGGGGACTTGATTAGTTGAACTTTGAATCATTAACCTAACGAATCCAAAGTTTCTAACCTTTGCAGTTATATTTTTATCTAAGAGAATGTTGTTGGGTTTCAAATCACAATGCACAATAGGAACTTCACTATCATTGTGCAAGTAATCCAATCACAAGTAAAGATCAATATCTATATTCATCTCTCCATAAGGTTCAACCCATTTTCGTTTGTATGTTTTCTCTTCCTCTTAATCCAATCTTACAAGCTCCCATTACTTAAGTACTCGTAAACCAGAGATAGAAATTCATTGTTTTTAAAGTCAATACTAGAGCATTTAAAGTCAATTCATCGTTTCCAAGCTTCCAAGTTTAGATGATGTTGATGCTGTTACCTTCACTTTTCTATTCTTTACGTATAGTAGTAAGCAAATTATCAGACATAGTATTAGTGTTACCACTGTGGTTATGATGATGTAATGTCTAACACGCTTTCTTTCATGGCCATGAGGCTCACATGCAAAATATAAGCAAAATTTTTTATTGCATTCTAAATGGGCAACAGAGAGATTTTGAAAAACTCCACTACTAAGAATGGTTCCTTTTAAATCATTATAAGAGATATTCAAAAGCTAATTGACATGTAGATTTTGAAGGTCAATAGGAATAGATCCAGAGAGTTGGTTGGAGGAAAGATCCAAAGTTTTCAAGCCTCTCACCTCTCCAAGAGTTTTTAGAATAGCACCTGATATCATATTCTTGGTCAAAAACAAATTTTCCAAGCTTAGACAAGTACTGAATGAGCTGGGGATGTCACCAAATAATTATTAATTTTTCAATATATACTATGTCTAATATTGACTAGAGTTAATTTTATAATCTAACCAACTTATTTAAGAAACTGATGATGAAATAACTTAGAAAATTAGTAATTATGCAGACCATGACTAATTATTAATAGAGTTAAAATACTAGTGTCTCTTTCTGCGTTGGACGAATGGCGCGACCCGAGTTGTGGCGGAACAAATCTGACCTGAGCTGTGGTGGAGCAAAACCTACGTGAGATGCGGTATCAGTAAGCAAAACTGAATATTTTGACAGATGAGTTTTCTGACATTTTACGTTGGACGAAGATGACGTTTTAAGATTTAGGAACTGAAAAAATATTCAAAAAATCAAAACAACAAGTAGTATTAAAAAAGTTAAAATAATAATAATAATAATAATAATAATAATAATAATAATAATAATAATAAATATATAATATAATTTAATTTAATTTAGTTTGATTTTTTTAAAATTTTAAATTTGAGAACTAAATTAATTAAATTTAAATTAATTTAAATTTTATCTAAACTAATTAATATATACAAATTAAATTAAATAAATTTAATTAATTTAATTTAAATTAATTAAGTTAATCAAGTTATTCCAACCAATTTACACCAATGTTAACTCAGACAAGTCTTGGCAATTAATTAAGGTAGTTTTACTACGTTGTCTGTCATCTCCTAGGTCACTGTCTATTAATGGTTAGTTGAAACTTTGGTTGTCTAGCATGTGTACTGCTTTCTAGGACAAGCCAACTAGATAAAGCCAGAACCTTACCAAACATTGCCAATCCACGATTTGTACAATGTGAAGGGGGCAAAAAAAAGTACCTTGTGCTTTAAAAGATTGAAATCATAGAAATAGAAAGTGATGTCCATGTTACTGCCTGTGATTATGATTGAGGATTGAAAAGACTAAATTGGTGTATATTTTCTTTGGAGAATGAAATTGATGTGATTTTTTATTATTAAAATATTAAATTAATGTAATTTTCTAATATAGTGTTCAAGTAAGATTTGAGGTGTCATTAGACTAAAATCAAACAAATTTATTTATAGTTGATATATAATTTAATTTACACCGTGCAATTCACAAAAAAAATTTAGATGATTGAAATTAAGAATCTAGTATGTGTTTGAATTTGTTTATTTTGTTTTTAGAAAAATTTATAATTAAAATGTTTTAGAAAAATTGTTAACTGAAATTTTTTTAATATAAAATTAACTAAACTAAACATACATGCATAAGTAGATATTGGGTAGTAAAATTGGATGTTCTGCTTCAACAGATCTCAAAGCCAATGGATTTGAATAATATGGGCAAAAACCCAATCTTGTCACCAACGGCATCAAGTTTTGTAATAATAATAGGTGAAATCGACCAAGAGAAATGAAAAAATAAAATAAAATCCAATAGTTCAGACGAGACAAGGCTCTTCTTTAGCCTGCAAGGACATAGTACTGCTACTATTCTCCCTTTTTATCTTCTCAGCAGATCATAGTAAATCTCTGGCTTTCTGTATTCTGACATGCAGATGGCCTGATATCACAACAATACCAAATCTTTTAAAGGGATAGAAGAGTTATGAACCTTGGAAACTCACTAATTATATTATAAATTTTCATAGGCTCCCACAAAATATATATACCAAAAGTCATATGACTTCTATAAAATTTATATTAGATTACATTAATTAATATTAATTATTCAACCAAAAGTCCAAAAAACATGCTTTAGTAATGACTTAAAGAATGTGTTTGAAATGTGAAAAAATGAGAAATAATTTGATTTGTAAATTAAATATAATGTTAAAAAATAAAAAATAATTTGATTTATAAAATTTTATGAATTTGATTTTTTTGTTTTAAAAATTTCATTAAATTTAATAGGATTTGTTAAGATTTAAAATAAAAAGACTATTTTATCCTTAATAAATATTTTTATAAAAGTTAAAATATAAAATAATAAAATTAAATTAAATAAATTCTCATTTTAATAAATTTTAAATACAAAATTTAATTTTTAAATCATTCAAATCTTTTTTTTTAAGTTCCAAACATAAAATTTAATTTTTAAATTAAATCAAATTAATTTAAATCAAATCAAATTATTTCTCATTTTTATTCATTCCAAATACACTCAAATTGAAATGGACGAGGATTTTTACCTGCATTGCAAATGCCAAGTGGATCAGTGTTGCTTCAGACCAAGGCCTTCCAATAAACTGAAGACCAATAGGCAAACCCAATTTATCATATCCAACCTGTGAAGTGTGAAGCACAAATATAGATAGCATAAAATTAGCATCTGAAGTCTTATATAAAATAACATATGGTGTAACTAAGAAAAGGAGAATATAATCATACTGGAACAGTGACAGCAGGAAGTCCCAGAAAGTTTCCTGCTATGGAATAACGAACAAGTGCAGCTGAAAATGGTAGGAAACACATCATATTTTGATAACATACTGAGCTCAATGTCATTGAACAAATGAATTTCATATATACCTCCATTGACGTAGTCAAGTTCACCAGTCTTCAGGGCATCATCTTGAATTGGATATGCAGTCACACTGTTATAAATATCATTAAAGTTGTTACCTAAGAGTAAACTGCTACCATTAAAAGAAATCATTATGTGAAGTTTGAGAAAATAGGACAGACCCCGTTGTTGGTGAAACAATGACGTCTGCCTCATCAAATATTTTCATGTGAAATTGCAATTGGCGATTCCTGTTCATATTTTAACTAGCTGCCATCAGAAAAAACAACAACACTACTGCATGAAAAAATTCAACAAAATTCCTGATATGACCAAATCCAAATGTTATTATTAAACTGGGAGGCAAAAATCAAAAGCCAGTAAACCAATGACTAACAATATTCAATTCTCAGGACATTTTTTTATTTTAAGTTTAAATCAACTTTCGTACAGTAGAATAAATGCCTACAGGTCAGAATTTAATAGGTAATGTTTTAAATAATTAAATGGGTTATGGGACTCCTACTTAATTGATAGATGCCACCATTGTCCTGTTAAACTTGCAGTGACCAATTAGTAGTATGTGTCAATTCATAATGTCCTGCTTGTAAGGCAGTCAGGGGGAGACCAAACTACTATAATGGGCTTGACATTACATCTTGACGTAAAATCTTAAGGCAATAAATCTATGGATCTTCTCAATTATATGGTCCTCACTTAACTCATTTCTTACAAATATGATACTTCATCACTTACACTTGAATTTCCAACACTACTTACCAGATATAACGATTTGACTATATAAACAATATTGAGTAGAGAGAGGAAGCAGGTCTACAATTGATAAAATGTTGTGTTTGCTGTCTATATTGTGGCTTCACTTCATTATAAGTTTATGTTTATTACCTGAAAATTTCGGCCTAATTTTTCATATCACTTAGATCAAGAGAACTAGGTCATAGCTTACCTAATTTTCTGAGCTTTAACATACTCCAAGCTGCTGAAAGCACCATAGATGCTTTGTGCTACTCTTGTATCCCATCCTAATTCTGCAAAATTCCTTTGGTAGTAATTTGGTGATGTCAGCAATCATACTCCTCAATCTAGAGGGCAATAAGGAGGAAAGCAAAGAGTTTATAAGATGGCATACATTTTTCTAAAAGAATCAAGTGAAGTGGAACACTCAGATCCAATTGTTGTATAATGTGCCAGGCGCATCACTTCTATCTCTGGTATAGTGACATCTATAATCTTGTGTGTTTGAAAAAAAACAAAAGTTAGCCGGTTGGCAAGTAATGGCTATGCTGTTTCTTAATGATGTGTTCAGTAATTGTATTAGAAGTGCTTTGGGATTTTTCTATCTTTAAAAGATTGCTTCTTTCAAATTCACATCAAATAGTCAAATCACTTAAGATCTGTTAAAGCATGGAAAGTAGCAACCATGATAATCTAGACACCATTTAAAAGATTTTCTTATATTTTGCAGTACCTTCCAACCGTAATTATCCTGAAGCTTGTGCAAAGCTTTGGAGCAGCATATTCTGACATCATCACTGCAATCATCAAACCACTACTTGATGGAAGTAGTGGTTAAAGAACATAAATCATGTTAGAACAACCTACTTTTTCAATATATGGGAATGCATAATGCATATATTTATAGCTGGGAAACAGGTTTCTAACCTTCCCGTATTTTGCCAACTTGATGTCATATATGGACTTTGTCAAACTCAGCAGTGGAAGATTTATCTTCGTCTGAAGTATTAGACAACGTTTGTAGAAGTTTAAAGAGATAAGAAAAAGGATAAACTCAGAATCAGTATTGAACTTGAAAGTTTAAAGTGCAAATATAATCAGAATCATATGTGATATTTGAAACATGGAAAGACTAATCAATGATCAAAATCATTAGTAATTTGAAAAACTAAGTTCTTACCGGTGTACCGGAGGGCTGATGTGATGGAATTTCGCCACTGATAGCTGCATAACTATAAACAATGGAACAGTAGAAGCTGTAAAACCAATCTTAAAACTTCCTTAAAGAAAGAATATCACAGAAAGGACTACTAACGTGATTAATGCATCCTCAACAGTTCCTGCTAGTATTCCGATCATCCCAACTGTCCAGTTTAGGGGAAGAACTCTGAATGTAGCAGAAGATCATTCTTCTAAGTCATTACAATCCTCCCAGTATTCAAACATGATAAACAAAATTGAATACCCACCCGGCATGAGGTATACGCGCAAAAGTTGGTTTTAGACCAACGACACCACAAAGAGCTGCAGGCATCCTTACAGATCCTAAAGAGGTAAGCAAATATCATAGTAATTCACCAACTTTTGTCTAATATGTACTTTAAACATTCATGCATTGTTGAGATAGATTTATCTAGCAAATTTATATACATCACTTTGGCTGAAGCAGATATATGTGCAATGCTACTAAGCAATAAGGAATGCTAATTTCTGTGGTCTTTCATGTACAAATATAAGTAAAATACCTCCTCCATCAACACCAAGGGCAACAGGGCACAGTCCTGCAGACACCACACAAGCAGATCCACTTGAAGAACCTCCTGCAATCCTACTGCTATCATATGGGTTTCTAGCAGGCCTACAGAAGTAAATAAACAGACATGCTCTTGTCACCAACTAATTGAGTGCAAATTCCCTAATAAACAGTTTAGAAGACACCAAAGATGTAACACAAAGTGAATATAAGTACAATCCATGGTGCTCTTACCCATAATGTGGATTGATCCCGCTAGTTCCAGAGCCAAGTTCATGCATATTGGTTTTCCCAACAAGTATGGCGCCACATAATCTTAGACGCTTAACACAGCAAGCATCATCTGTACAAGGTCTTTCTTTGTGCAACCACTTTGTACCTCCTTGAGGACAGCATTTTTAGATGCTTAAGTGGATTATAAATCAGCAGCTTAATCATTTTTATAGACGACACCTTAGAGAAAAATAAATAACACATTACACTACCTGTTGTTGGATATGGCAAACAATCTATTTCATCCTTGATAGCAACAGGAACTCCATCTAGCACAGAGATAGGTTTCCCTGCAAAAATAGTATGCATCAAATGAGTATCAGAACAAGGTTGAGTACACATCAAAGTAAACATAAATGAGGAGAAAGCCTAAAGAAGAACAAGCAATCAGTGCCACAATTATTACTAATATCCTGCAAATGATGATACTGCAATTTCTGTATGTTGAGAAGCATGGCAAGAGCCACTGTACTACTTCAATTGTTAAACTATTCTTTTCTACTCCAAGATTATAAAATAGTATTCCTGAAACTTGCACCATGAGTACATATAAGTCAGAAAATGGGGTAGGAGAAAGGTATATAGCATGCATATTACTTCTGGATGCCAAAAGCACAAGAAAAGTATTTAGGATTATGAGTTTCAATCACATTATCAGGTGGCATCATTCAAAGGTCCATGTGTTTAAAAAATAAGTCTTTTGATTTTGAAATTTGATTGACATTTGAGTTGCTATAAAATACCTGTTTGATATCGAAT
Source organism: Ormosia semicastrata (assembly GCA_029884595.1). Lineage (NCBI taxonomy): Eukaryota > Viridiplantae > Streptophyta > Magnoliopsida > Fabales > Fabaceae > Ormosia > Ormosia semicastrata. The sequence goes on along the minus strand of JAQQTO010000046.1, from coordinate 33,203,815 downwards.
AGTTGATTCATTTGCTTGTCTTAGTATATCATCAGCATTATAGTCAATAAAGAATCCCATTTGGAATGGAGGTTTTACTGATTCATGAACAGCAGCTATAAAATGTTCTGCAACCTGTGCAAGTGAAAGAGAAAGCTAATGAATGGAAAAGTAAATGAGAATTCAGAACAACTAGAAATATGAAGGACTTGTGGCTGTAATTATCACAGTTCACAGAGATACCGAATATCGAATAACCTTGCATGACCATGTTATTCAATGTAAAATTTTGAACAGTAAAACTTTATGCATGCCAACTGCTAAGTGTCGATGAGTAAACATGAACATCCTAAAAGAATATTTCACACAGTTAATATTTATTTTCAATTTAGTCCCGGTATGAAAAAAGTTTTAAATTTAGTCTCTATATGTACAATTGTTTTTAATGTCATTCCCGTGGTCTATTGCCGTTAAGTTAATTGAGATTGGCATGAAATTACTGTGAAGTATAGGAATCAAATTGAAAATAACTGCCATGTATAAGGACAAAAAAAATATTTTAATCTATATTTTTTATTTCTGTAAGTGATATTCATTTTTAATGTGGTCCCTCATCTTCACTGTATTATATCTCCGACAGACGATCATATTACAGCAACAGACGGCAGGGATGGTGTTAAAAATGATTATACATAAATGACTAAATTGAAAACTTTTTTCACATAGGTTAAAATTGAAAATGAGTATCATCTGTCACTTATAAGGATAAAAATAAATTTTAACCTAAAAGATGAAATACCAGGCGTGGTGTTATATTCCCTGAGCTGTAGGCTTTGGAATAATCCATTATTGTCCAGCGACAGAATGAAGGTGTTGTTCCATCAAGTATTTCTTCTGAAGATATAGGCAAGCAATCTATTGCAAGTTGAACTTTGTCTGGTGGAGATGAACAAGAATCTAAGCATTTGACTTCTTTTTCTTTGTTGTCTGCAAGAATAAACTGAAATCAGCGATCCATTTTCTATTTAAGGCTAACCTGAGATATGGCTAAAACTTTGCAATATAAACTTGTGGAAAACAACAAACCTTCAAAATGATGTAAGGGAACATAGAGAGGTGACTCCTTTAAATCTGCATTTGTAATAAGCTGCAAAATTTTTTTTTAAAAAAAAAAACTGCTACTATAAGTTGTATACACATGACTAGCTTCTTGCAATACAAAACTTGCAGATGTTATAGAAAAGTATATAAAATATAAATAAAAATCAGATTTTGTAGCCTGAACTTCAGAAAAAATGAGGATGAAATTCAAACTTAATTGGAAATTGGAAAAGAACCTCAACCTCATAAAATGGAATGCAAATGATCATGGAACAGGAGCATACCTCGTGAATAAGATTGTTTCCTTTCAGTATGTACAATAGCAAGGTTCCAAGAATTGGACACTCCAAGAAATGAGTGAAAATCTTGACCAAAATCCCAGCCATGCGGGGAGCTGTGATTGAAAAGGTCATTAGCATTTTGATGGTGCGCATGATTATCATCCATTAAGATCAAGACTTACTTACAACCCAAGATTCTGATATAAATACCAAATTCTAAACTTGAGAAATCAATGACATTAAAAGCAACTACTTTATTCTCAAAACTGGAAAACATATCATTGTTAACTAACACATGGCACATTCAGAACTTTCTGTAAGCCACCTGCTATTCCTCTGCTCCCAACCAGAGGGTCGTAAATGTTACAATTATGAAAGCAAATCATAAGAATATTTCGTTGAAAAACCATACCAAGAGAATAAGAAATCAAGAAGCTATAATGGGAAAAAGAAAAAAAAAAAACTTAAAAAAGACAATGCATTGTAAACCTTTGACATTGGCTTGGAGATAGAATTCACTGCTAGAGGGGCCTAAGTCCACATCGTTCACGGGCGTGTAAACTGTACCCTTTCGTTTGAACAAACCCATTAGCCAAGAAAGAGTGCTGTTTGGAAGTAGGACAGAAAGAAAGGAGAGAGCAAGATGCTATCAACTGAGTCAGTAGACTACAAACAAATTATAGCAAGAGTAGGCGGAGATTGCAAGAGGAAAAAATGTAGTAACTCAATGTGCTCTTAAATCATATTTTCTTATCTGTCATGTTGATGGATAGGATCTGGTAAGACAACTAGTAAGCAAGTAAGTGGTCTTCATCAATAGGATGGAAGTTACTACACTTTGAGTAAAACAAAAGCTCAGGGCAAGTTTGGTGTTTCCTTAAACATTGGTGTGAAATTTTCAACAATAAATAAATTTTATATTAAAAACACACACTTCTGTGTTTTTCGTCCCGAATTTTAAGGGAATGCCAAACTAACTAACCCCGGTATTGATTATCCAGCTTATAGAGTCAGAGGCTGATTTCCAAAAGCTTTTTTAACATCTAGAAGACAGATTCTGTCATCTCATCATTCTTGAAAAATGCTCATTTCACACCACCCTCTTTCTCACATCTCTCACGTATGTATAGGTGGTAGAATCGTGTGATCAGGAAGTATGTAAATAACATGGTTCGGAGTAGTTTTTGGTCAAGTGTCAGAGCGTATTCTAAGATATTATTTCCTCATTTATTGCATAATAGAAAAAGAATAATATAGAAAATAAAATATACAATCAGATGCTAAAAATTATATAAATATAAAGTGATGTATGTTTGAGAAAAAGATATTTTTATATTTTAAAAAATGGGTATGTTACTATTTATATTATTTTTTATAGATATAATTAAGTGAGAGAAAGTGATAAAAAAATATATATAATAAATAATATTAGATAAAATATAAAAATAGATAAAGTTATTTAACGTAAGAATATGTATGTTTAAATATGAATTTAGTATTGTTCATCATTTTTTAATATTTCTTTTGGTGGAGTGTGTAGTGAGTAGTGTAATAGCAGGTTGAAAAGGTCGCCAATTTAGTGGTTGTCTGCTTCTGCCTCCTGGCTCTCTAGAGTATATGACTACGGAGAAATATTTAAGTAGACTCTATTTATCCAATTATGTGAATTAAACTAATTAACACTTATCATAAATTTTTATGTTACATATTTATTTTATATTAAAAATGATAATATATCACTTGTTAATTGATTTAATTCTACACAATTTATATAGACAAAGTCTATATAAATATTTCTTATGACCACAAGGTTCCTTTTGTTACTATTTTTTTTATATAGTTTTTTGTCATAACACGCAGAATCTAAGTTAATGCAATTTACTACATGAGTTGTTTGTACATTTATAGTGGTCCACCGCAAAAATAGTTGCATCACATGAGGTTTGGCTTTTTTTTTTAACTTTTCTTGTTCCAGCAAAGACTGGAAAGCGAAGCTTTGGTTCGGTAGAATTGCACGAAAGAGTAAGTAACTTATGCAGGTACCTAACAACAAAGAGCACATGATTTTAAAACAACTTTCATGATCATGAGATCTCAAGTTTCCTTGGGGTTGAATGGTTGCTAAAAAAGTATATTATGATACAACTACTATTGGTAGTTAAAATTGTATTGCAGAGGACAAGAAGAGCAATTCTGGAGGAGAAAGACCTTCTTCCGAGACATTTTAACATTCTCTCAGTAGAAATAGTTTTCTTTCACCACGAAAATGAAAACGGTTGAATTTATGTGAATCCCATAATAAATCCCTTAATGTAAATCTAACGGTTGTCATAAAGAAGAATTCTTTTAATTGGAGCATGTAATAAATTCCCCCTCTTTTCCTAGGCCTCTAGGAGAGATTTTTACATACTCTGCGAGTATTACATCAGTCTACTAAGAATATAACATGTGACACACAATTATACACATCGTTAGATAAAAATAAAATATTATTAAATTAAATTTGAATGATTATAAAACTGTTCAGAGTATTACTCTAAGAATATCTTACAATTTCTCCATGTCGAGGGTCATAGAGTAGTAACATGATCCAACAAATTCGGCCAATCAAAGTCCACCACAAACCCTGCAAAAGTTTTAAAGATAAGTAGTGCTTGAAAAGTCTCATTGTAACTACTACTTCTTCTCCCATCTCCTAAAATGAGTGGAATCATCTCTTGAGAAGTGCATATAAAAACAATTGAATACGTTTGTCTTGAAGGACCCACGTGTATCAGCAAATTCGATACTCTTGCGGTCTTGAATGATTTTGTCCCTGGTGACAGTTTGTCATATACTATATGCCTTGAATGATGAGCTGTTAGCTGCAGTTCTCTAAGTAATGTAAAAATGGACATTTTTAAATTTGAAGGCTGTTAAATGTTAAAACTCATTAGCTAGCAAGTGGATTTGCTAAGATTTTCCCATGTAGGCCTCCTTGTTAGGAGAGAAATTACTCCAGGTGAAGATGTATTTGATTAGAAAAATCTCCCTTTTCCTGCAGTAGGTGCACCAAACCAGTCATTTTGAATTGAATTAACTCAATATATTAAGTTCAGTGAGGGACTTATTCCACGTCCCATGACAAGATGTGTGTGAAAGTGGGAAGTCCACGTTGAAGAATTTAAAGAGTTAAAGAGGGTAATGGTTTATAAGCCTTGGATGCAAGGATGTCAAAAAAGAGTTTTCTTCAAAAAAACGCTAAAGGGTTAAGTAAAAACGAATGAAAACGCAGAAGGATTAGGTAAAAACGAAACATAAAAATGTAGCTGCTATATATTACATGGAATATTATTTTAAAAATAATATATGTACAAATAAATACTTAGTAAAATTCAAACTTAAATTTAATTATTAAATTAACAAAGAATTCATAAGTTCATAATTAAAATTAGACTAAGTTAAATCATATAAGAATTAAGGAGTGAAGATTAAAGAACGAACGGACTACAAAACCAACGAGCCCTTGCATAGATTCTTGACTAAGTGAAGTTGATAAACTCAAACTGTATTTCTATCAAGATATTAAGCTCTACCAACGACTGGCTAGTAAGCACAAAAACGACCTAAAACCATCGATCTCAAACCATTGTGAAACTCAACTATAGAGAGCTCAACATCAAAAAGCCAAAGTCATATGCACTCGCAAATAGACGGGTGAAAGATTGTGAAAAGTGTAACATCTTTAGCTAAAATTGGTTTTCAATGATTTTAAGTTCTAAAACAAATTTCAAAAAGATTTCACCAAATGTCTTTTTTATGTAACATATGACAAGTTTTTTAATTTTCAAATCATAAAATCATAAGATTTTAGGTTTTGAAACTTGATTTTAACAACCATGTTTTGGATGGGTCAAGATCAATTAGTTAACCTTTTGGTCAAAATGACTCCGTCTAAGATTTATAAACATTTTCATCTATGACAAACATTCTCAAAACCCAACTCCTCCAAAGCTCAATACCAACATGCCAAACACCCTTTAAACCCAATGCCAATGTACCAAATACCATGTAGCCTAATGTCATGAAAAAATAAATAAAAATACAACAGGCTCATTGCATAACAAGATATAATGAGAGTTGCAAAATCCATGAAAAAAAAAAGTTGCAAAATCCAAATTTACTGCAAATTTAGAGCAGGTTTTGTCCAATGTGTGGGAAAGTGGCACCCGTTCTGCATAGCCATACTAAAACTCCTCGATTAATTAATAATTATAGTATCTGTCACCTTTTTTAAAGAATTCAAATTAAGTGCTTCTTCTGTTTTAATGTTTTTGCTAATAGTTTAATTACTGAAGACTTGAGATTATTTCATTCATGGAGATTAATAGCCTAGAGTATAAAGGACGATTATTGTAGTAACCAACCTCGACGTTTTGAGAGGAAGACATAAGTTTAAATTTTAGGGAAGTAATTTTTAAAAGACCACTTAATTCTTATATGTTCCGGTGTTTAAATGAAAATTAATTCTATAAACGATTGAAATGAGATGAATTTATAGAAATACTTGGTCATCTCAAAAATAATAATAATAAAGGACGATTATTGGTGGTCCACATGTACTTGAACCATTCATTAAAAAGCCATATGATGTAGGCTTCTCCGTCTTCACGTTCGTGGGGTTGGCCATAAATGTTGGTCCTTTAAATTTTGGGTGTTTGCTTGGCAAAGTAATACCCTAGTTCTCTTGCAATTAAGTTGAATGATTGAGAAGCACTCTTTCTAATTTTCAAACACATGACAAACTGACAAGTAATCACCGATTTAAAAGTAAAAACAGGCTCGAAAAGATGTTTATGATATGAAATCATGCATGCAAATAATGTGACTCTGATTAGAGGAATCCCATCTGATATAATGTATAACTAACCTTACAACAACAGTTGAGTAGTGTGCTCCATATTTTATTATTAATGTTAAAACTTTTTATCAGAACACGTGGGTGGGGATGGACCACTTGAACTTTGTGTTCAAATAACTCTAAATAAGTGAAGTTGAGATTTTATCTTAAATGCTTACAATTATTTACATAAAATTTGACTAATTGAGTTAGCTAGTATATTTAAGATGTGTGCTCTTAAAATTGTTAGGGGAGGAGAATTAGTCTTAATTAATATGGAATTTAGTTTGAAGATATCCCTTACCAATATCATAAAACAAAAAAGTAACAATTAAGAAGAAAATACGAATAAATAAAAAAAGAAAATCATGGAGGAAATTATGATTATCAGGAGAATGGGGAAGGAAACGAAAAGCTTATAGTAACTTGTTCTTTGCAAATTGGAATTAATCAAATAAGGAGTGAGGAGTAGGCTCACACTTGAAGAGTAATGATCAATCACACTTGAAATTTTAATTCTATGAGTTGAGTACAAGACATGAAGCTTGTTCGTTTCATGTAGATGAAAGCAAAGCTGGCTAAATTATAATTTTCAGCATACACAAAGATTGAATATCTTTATTCTTTAATACCGAGAGAGACTTGCATGGTTCAGACTTCAGAGTATAATCATTGTTGCCATATTTGATTTTTTTTTTCATATTATAAATTACCTTGTTTTTTGTGGATGGAGTTATTATCCTTGATTAATTAATTACTTCTGTTATTTTTAAAAATTATTTTGTGTTAAATTATCAATTATTTGATAATATTAATAAATAATTAATAGATTTTTTAATTTTATTCATATTTTTTATTATCTCAAAAAATCTAATAATTATATATAATTCATAATTAATAGAATGAGAAAAAGAATAATTTAGTCATATTATATTATATTTTTCTATATAATTGAGACTATTTAATAATATCATTAATTTTTATAAAAAATCTTAAAAGACAGAAATAAAAGAATGAAAAAAAGTAGTAATAAGAAAAAAAAATGAATTGCATTATTGTGTTCTAGATTGGTGAAGATGTGTGATCTGTTCCACCTTGCAAGGCAAATAAGGCTGTGGATGATAATTAAGGATGACTTTGAGTTTACACAGATTTCCTTCGAATACAACCTTTCCGTTAAGCTAACTAGAACCTTGCCATGATTGTCAAAAAAAAAAACTAGTACTTGTATGTGTAGATTTCTCTTTAGTCTTGATAAAGAAATCTGATGCACTCTTTTTTATTTCAAACAAGTCTACAAACTTGATATGGGATTAATTGTTGCGTGGAAAAGTCATGAAGTTATGCCGAAAGTAATAAAATTCTGAAATCAAAGTCGATCCATCAGTAATTGTTGAAGATTAATTAAGGTGAAGTGAAAATTTTGTTACTACAATTAAAATTATTTACTTGGGTAAAAAGATTCACTCTTGGTAAATAAAATAAAAGTAAGATTAATTTCTTTTATAACTCAATTAGAATCCTCACAACATGGATGTTCCAATCGAAAAATACAACATTAAAAGTCTAATTAAAATAATATACGTAATTATATTATATTTCCTAAAAATATTACCACCACTTATAAATGGGTTAAAGCATTCATTGTGATAATATTTTGTCTACAACAAATCAAGAACTCCTCTTTACAAAGATGGTTTCTAAATTATAAGAAACAAATTATAATACGTATAATGGTTACTAGAAAATATAAATCATTTAAGCATAAGAGAAGAATAAATCTAACCTTACTTTATTACCAAGAGCTTCACCCTTTCACCTAAGTAAAATGAAACTTAGTTACTCATAGATAAGAAGAAAGAAAGAGAGAAGAAGAAAAAGAAGAAGAACATGACTTTAATTTAGAACAAAGAAAAATTACTACAAGAAAACCTAATAACAAAATGGCATCATTTTGGTAACTAACACCTAACACCCTTAATGATCTGCTTCCCCTTTTATAGAGGATTAGAGATACAAAATGACAAGAAGTCATTAGTGGTTGGATGAGTGGAAAATGAGTGAAAAATGCCAAATGACTTTAGTGACTAAATTATGGAGATTCTTGTCTCAAATCATCATTCATTGCATTCGTCATTTTTGAACCAAGTGGTCTTCATGAAAATTGTAGAATTCTCTCTTATCTTTCAAATGCCACTAGAATCACCTCCAAAGACCACCTACAGCCCAAGATATGACCCAAATACAGAAATGGTGTAAGATATGAATCATGTTGAAAAATTCAATTAAGTTCAATTTGAGTCCAAACTTACAAAACATAATAAAACTCAATCAATTAAGTACATAGAGAGTGTAAATGACTAAGAATGAAAGCTTATTAATGTATCAAATATGTGATCATCAAACTCTCCTACACTTAACCTTTTGCACTCCTGAGCAAAACACATAAGATCACTCACAAAAAAAGAAATGAAACAGACTCAAAAGCTAAACACTCTAAAAGACTCAATTTCTAATAATATTTAAAAATAAAGAGTAATTATTCAAGTAATCAAAACATTCATGAAGTAACATATCTTCACTTCTCAAATTAAGAAGCAATGATATTTCAATTGAAAAGCACGAGTCAAGAATGGTAGATTTTCACAAGATTCACTCTCAATCCCTCAAGTGTTTAAAAGGTAGGTATTTCACTCAATTCAACCAATGAAAATTGCACTACCATAAGCTTGCTTATCTTCTACTTCTCCACTACTCAAACACATGCACACACAAATCATGAAGACTTTATTCAATGTTGTAATGGGGTCAAGGTAAAGGAGGAGGTAATATGGATATGAAAAGTTAAATACCAGAGAATAAAAGAGCATGAGAGCTGAGTTCAATTAACAAGCATGAAAATTCATCCCAACTCCACCTAATACAAATTCCGTTTACATATTCTTTTCCTTTCTTTTATTACCTTATTGACCCTCTTCTTTTTACAATTTTTTTTTGATTGATTTTTTTTTTTTTTTTTATTTTTATTTTTATTTTTATTTTTTTTTTACAAAAAGAACATCATATATACATTTTTTTAAACCATTCTGCACACACACCCCCACACTTGTTCAAGAACTCATCGAATGACAAAGTTAATGTTCTCTTATTCCCTAAGGCTAAGTAAGAACATGGTTTTTCATTTAAGGCACATAATGAGTTCGAAACAAAGAATAGTCAAATAAACTCAAAGGGGTTAAGCAACGGAAAATATACAAGGTTGGCTATTTGGCTAAAGTAGCTATTTTAAAAAAAATGCCTCAATTATATTCATGTATGCATATGAAAATGTAGTCTCAAAAAGAATAAAAGCAAGTTCTAAAGTAACAATTCCATGAGTGAAATTCACACAAGAAAGAAGAGAATGGTACAAATGTTCAATCCATTCATCAATAAGCTCAAAATCTCACAAAGCATAATTCTATCATTCTCAGTCCACCAATTCAACATCCATAACCAAGCATGTGAAGTTTAAGAAAGAAGACAATTTACTCAATCATGCAAATTTTCCTGAATTTGAATTGCTACTTCCACACAAACTAGTTACTACCCCAATTACTCATTACTCTGTCATCCCTAATTACTTTTGTTGTTAATAAATTGATGACAAACACAACAAACATATTAACAAACATACTTTTAAATTTTTTTTTTGAGTTTTTTTTAATATAAACACAATAAACATATTAACAAACATACTTTTGATTTTTTTTTTGGATTTTTTTTTTACAACCATCCTTCTCCCCAACTTGATTACAACATTGTCCTCAATGTCAAAACATAGATAGAAAAAAGGATAGAATATATTACACATTCTTGCAATTCTTGAAAAGAAAAACCTCACACAAATCGAAACAAAGTATGATAAATAAAACTAAAGCTTGTAATTATTTAAATAGTTGGAGTGTCTTGGTGCTTTCTTTTTTTCATTTTGCTTCCTTCACCACTTCCTTCACCGCTTCCTTCTGGACCAATCTATCCGGTATTCTTGGATCGGTTCATAAACAAAAGCTTCTAATTTATCAATCAACTCATCAACAGTAGAAGCAGAGATAAGGAGTCGTCTTGCAGAAGGTATGACAAATTTCTGTTCCATAGCATGGTCAACAAAAGATAATAAATTATCAAAGAAATTATTAACATTCAACAAACCTATGGGTGTATGGTGGATGTTCAATTGGGCCCAAGAGACAACTTGAAAGATTTCTTCCAAAGTACCAAAACCACCAGGTAAGACAATGAATGTATTAGAGTTTTCAAGCATCGCCTTCATTCGTCCATGCATAGATGATACCTGAATTTCCAGTCCAATTGTCTTTCCAACGATGTTCCTTCGAGTGAAAGGTTCAGGAATGACACCTAAAACTTGACCACCTCTTATATGTGCAGAAAGTGATACAGCCCCCATTAACCCAATGCTACCTCCCCCATATACAACACGAATATTCCTCGCAAAGAAGTGTTCTACTAACGATTGCTTTGCGTTTACAAACTCTAAGCCCTTCCCATAACTTGTCCCACAAAATACACAGATATTGCCAAATCTACGAACAGAAGAAGAAGCTCCCTCCATTTCTACACTCACACTCTCTTTGAATGATTATGAGTTGCAGGAAAGTGAAGAAAATGGAGTGTTTAAATAGGGAAGAGAATAGAAAAAGTAATAATAGCTCCTATATAGGTAGGTTGACTGGTGTCAGAAAAGTTTAAAATTTTAAAAATAATAATAATAGTAAATTTTTTTTTTTTGGTTTTTTTTTTTACTTCAAGAAAACCATTAGGGTAAAGAAGTCTAGAAACTCCCGAAGGATCCCATCCAAAGGATCGTCATTCAAAACCAAAATTCAACAAAATCATACAAAGATAAAATAATAATAACAAATGATTATATACCTTTATGTACGGGTTTCATGGCGGATCTTTATATTGCATCATGAGTGCGATAATACCAAGACGGCTCACCAATCTGGGCATTCTTCTCCCTCCCGCTTGTGGGATATTTTGGATTGAGCTACGACGCCACTAATTAAAGTGCGTAAATAACAAATACCACCAACGACCACGACCAAAGTGAGAGGTCGGCGAAGAGCCCATGACATTAAATCACAGGATCCAAATTTCGGAGGCATTGTCACGCGAGAATGCAAACACGGACGCTTCTTTCTGTCCATCAGCAAGCATAGCCTTTGGTTAAAACCTAGGAATGCTTGCGCGGCTCTCTACAGAGCATGGCACACGAATCTTATGTACCGACCGGCGTGCGTAGGTCCACCCGAGTCAATGACGGGTCTGCCACTCCACAACCTAATCTAATTAAAGACCAAGTACAACCGAAGTTTCGCCCTTTTTTTTAATTTAAATTATTTCATTATTTTCATTTTTTCTTCTTTTTTTTTTTCTTTTTTTTTTCTTTTTTTTTCTTTTTTTTTCTTTTTTTTTTTTTTTGAAGATGTACAAGATAATATATACATGTTGTTGTGATTGTGGCTCACATCTTCCTCTGGTTTCACGTCCAGAAACGGCTTAAACGCCTTCTATGAGTCGAGGATAAGCTTCCCATTCAATTTTCTTATAAATTGGCAAACAGAGTCTTTTTGAGTCAGATTCCCAAGACTATCCTTGAAGATATTCCACAAACTAAGAAGTTCACGCTACACAACTCCACAAGAATGCGTCTCAAGAGTCAATAAGATATTATCGAATGACTCCTTACTCAGTCCATTCTTAATGAAGAATATTTTATCTTCTCTATTTACAGAAACCATCCCCAAAGAGTAACATCGCGTGTTGCAATTCCATCGTGCACACTTGTAACAAACTTTTATTCTTTTTGCTCTTCTCCTTTTTGAAAATGAACTTTTACCGAGACCAGGCATGTATGGGACAAATGAATCTGAAGATTCACCAGCTAAACGAACCTTTGCTTCGATTATCCAGCGTATATCTTCTGGGATGCCCTTATACATTAACAATCTTAGTCTTTCACACCTAACTTCATAGACTTTTGTTAGAGCATTTAGAGGGAGATAAGGAAAATGTTTTCTTAGATTTGAGAGAATGACATCCATTTTAAAAGGAGAAGAATTCAGTTATTATGGAAAACTAAAAAACAAACCAACTTGAGAGTCACGGAATACCATTATCCGCCATTTAACCGGGAACACAAAGAACTGCAAAAAGAAAGAAACAACATTAAAATAAATTTTACTCATAACAAGGATTAGAAAGAGAAATGGATTCTACCTCAACAACTTGATGTTCCAAAAATGGTTTGAGTCTTTGTCCATTGACCTTAAATACAATATCATTCCTAGGATTCTCAATGTCTATGGCCCCATAAGAATACACATATTTGACAATATAAGGACCAATCCACCTAGATCTCAATTTTCCAAGGAATAGGTGAAGACGAGAATTATAAAGCAGAACTTTTTGACCAATTTCAAAAGTTTTTCTCAAAATTGATTTGTCATGAAAAGCTTTTGTTCTAGCTTTATAAATCTTTGAGTTTTCATATGCATCATTTCTTAATTCCTCAAGTTCATTCAATTGCAATTTACGTAACTTGGAAGCATCATCAAGACTTAAGTTGAAAGCTTTAATGGCCCAAAATGCTTTATGCTCCAATTCTACAAGCAAATGACAAGGTTTTTCATAAACTAACCGATAGGGAGACATGCCCAAAGATGTTTTAAAAAGCAGTACGGTAAGCCCAAAGTGCATCATTTAGTCTTAAAGACCAATCTTTACGATTTGGGTTAACCGTTTTTTCCAAAATTTGTTTAATCTCCCTATTTGCTAATTCAACTTGTCCACTTGTCTGAGGATGATAAGGGGTTGCAATTTTGTGGGTAATGCAATATTTCTTCATTAAGGATTCAAATGGTTTATTGCAAAAATGTGTTCCCCCATCACTGATGATAGCTCGAGGAATTCCAAATCGACTCAAAACATTTTCTTTTAAAAATTTTAGAACAGTTTTATGATCATTGTGCCGACATGAAATCGCCTCAATCCATTTTGAGACATAATCAACTGCAACTAAAATGTACACAAATCCAAAAGATGATGGAAATGGACTCATAAAATCAATTCCCCAACAATCAAAAATTTCAATGACAAGGATAGGGTTCAAAGGCATCATATTTCTTTTAGAAATGGACCCCAATTTTTGACAACTTTTATAATTTTTGCAAAAAGTATAACTGTCCTTGAATAAAGTGGGCCAATAAAATCCATACTGCAAGATTTTCGCAGCTGTTTTCTTTGAAGAAAAATGACCTCCACATGCTTCTGAATGACAAAATTTAATGACATTACTTACCTCATTGTCGTACACATCTCAAAGATTTGATCGGACAATATTTGAACAAATATGGGTCATCCCAAAAGAAAATTTTCACCTCAATCAAAAACTTTTTTCCTACGTCTTGGTGTGTCCACCGAGGCGATCTTACATTTACAAGAAAATTGACAATGTTAGCAAACCAAGGCATGGAATTGACAGAAAATAAAAATTCATCAGGAAAAGAATCATTGATAGGTGTGCTATCAAAAGATGAGCCTGTTGTCAGACTTGACAAATAATCTGCAACAATATTTTCGGCTCCTTTCTTGTCTTTTATTGTGATGTTGAATTCTTGAAGCAACAAGATCCACCGTATCAACCTAGGTTTGGCATCCTGTTTAGACATTAAATATCTAACAACAGCATGATCAGTGAAAACAACAGTGGATGAACCAATTAAATAAGCCTGAAATTTGTCCAATGCAAAAATTACAAAAGTAGTTCTTTTTCGGTTTGTGCACTATTCAAAGTTCGACTTGCGTAATAAATTACATGAGGCTTACCTTCCTTTCTTTGGCCTAAAAACAGTGCCAACAAGAAATCACTAGCATCACACATTAACTCAAAAGGCAAAAACCAACGGAGATTGCATGATAGGAGCAGAAGTCAAAAGACCGATTAATTTTTCAAAAGATTTTTGACAATCTTGAGTCCAATCAAATGGTGTATCTTTTGTTAGAAGATTACATAAAGGTCTAGATATGGCACTAAAGTCCTTTACAAATCTTCTGTAAAATCCTGCATGTCCTAAAAAGGAACGAACTTCTCTGACTGTTTTTGGGAAAGGCAAATGAGCAATTAATTCAACTTTGGCCTTATCAACTTCAATTCCCTTAGAAGATATCACATGACCTAACACTATTCCTGAGGTAACCATGTAATGACATTTTTCCCAATTTAACACAAATCCTTTTTCTTCGCATCTTTTAAGAACTTTTTTCCAAATTATCAAGACAATTTTCAAAAGAATTTCCAAAAACTGTCAGATCATCCATGAAAACCTCTAAATAATGCTCAATCATGTCACTGAAAATACTTAGCATGCATCTTTGAAAAGTTGTCGGAGCATTACAAAGACCAAAAGGCATTCTTCTATATGCAAAAGTGCCAAAGGGGCAAGTAAAAGTGGTCTTTTCTTGGTCCTCTAATGCAATTGGTATTTGATTATACCCTGAATAACCATCAAGAAAACAATAGTAGGGATGTCCTGCTACTCTTTCTAGAATCTGATCAAGAAATGGCAAAGGAAATGGTCTTTCCTAGTGGTTGCATTCAATTTTCTCAAATCAATACACATACGCCAACTAGATGAGACTCGGGTAGGTATTAATTCACCTTTTTCATTTTCAACCACTCATTATTCCGCATTTCTTAGGCACAACTTGTGTAGGGCTTACCCAATCGCTATCGAGATAGGATAGATAATTTCAACATCAAGTAATTTAAGAACTTCAGCTCTAACTACTTCTTTCATGTGTGGATTTAATCTTCTTTGAGGTTGTTGAGATGTTTTAGCATTATCCTCTAAATGTATTCTATGTGTACAAATTAATGGATTAATGCCTTTGATATCCTTTAATGTCCATCCAATTGCATTTTTATGCCTTTTAAGTACTTCTATCAACTTACCTTCTTGTTCTTTGGTCAGGGATGAGGAAATTACCACTGGAGAGCTTTGTTCTTCTCCCAAAAATGTGTACTTCAACCCATCAGATAATGGCTTCAGCTCCAGTGTGGGTACTTCTTCATGGGCATCATCACTCATGGATTTTAGCTCTTCGAATCTTGGCTTCCTTCCTTTGTATTCCATTTCCTGTGTACAGTCAAGTAAAGAGCATATTTCAGAAACATCATCATCTAATTGTGTAGCTGAATCAAATGAATTAATTAAACAGATTTCTAATGGGTCGAAGAACTCGATTTGAAGATGATCATCTATAATGGCCTCAATCCCTTCAATCTCTTCCTTTTCATCATAAACTTCATGTGGTTGCTTGCACATGTTAAAAACATTAAGCTCCAGTGTCATATTTCCAAAAGTTAGCTTCACCACTCCATTTCTGCAATTTATCAAAGCATTAGATGTTGTTAAAAATGGGCGACCCAAAATAACAGGAACTGACTTAGAACTATTAATCATAGGTTCAGTTTTCAAGACAATAAAATCCACAGGATATATAAATTTATCAACTTATACCAACACATCTTCTACTATTCCTTTTGGAATTTTAATTGATCTATCAGCAAGTAGAAGAGTTACAGAAGTTGGTTTTAACTCACCAAGGTTGAGTTCGATAAACGAATATGGAAGCAAATTAACACTAGCACCAAGATCAAGTAAAGCTCGTTCAATTTTATGTTCACCAATAATGCATGAAACTGTAGGGACAACCAGGGTCTTTATATTTCAACTCATTATTGTTTTGAATAATGGAACTTACATTGAAAAAATGCATTCTTTTTCACATTATGTTTCCTTTTAACGAAAGGTACAAGTCTTTCAAAAATTTGGCATAACAAGGAATCTGCTTGATAGCATCTAACAGAGGAATATTGACCTTCACTTGTTTAAAGATTTCAAAAATGTCATCACATTATGATTCACTTTACTTGAATTGTTTAATGCTTGAGGAAATGGGGGTAAAGACGAGGGTTTGATCTCCTTTTGGCTAGGTGGCTGATCAACTCCTTCCTCATCTTTGGGAATTGACTCATCATCTTTCTCAAAAAGTTCAGGAATTTATTTTTCAATAACATTTCCACTCCTAAGAGTTATCACTGAGTTGACTTGATCTATTTTTTGACTTTCTGAACTACCCTCATTTAGGCTAAACTGACCATTGGGATTTGGTTGAGGTTAAGAGAGAAACTTTCCTTTCTCATGAATAGCAAGTGTAAAAGAAAGTTTAGCAAGAGTGTCTTTTATGTCAATCATGATTTGATTGTTGTGGTTATTGATGGCCTCTTATTTTTCCATAAATGCATGCAATGTTCCTTCAAGGTTTTTCCTATATGGAGGGACATAGGGTGCATATCCTTGAGGATTTTGAGAATCTTGCTGTACCTGAGGAGGTGGTGGTTGCATGAATTGTGGCTGGTTGCTATTCCTCCAACTGAAGTTCGGGTGATTTCTCCATCCCAGATTATATGTATCTGAAAAAGAAGAAGTGAATGGCTTTTTAAAATTGGTCATTGCATTTACTTACTCATGCACAACTTCTTTAAAAAAAGGGAAGTTTTGGACATTCATTTGTTGAGTGTCCCAATTCATCACAAATGCCACAAATTTCTTCACTTTGCACAGATTTTACTTCTTTTACTTTCCCGAATTCCATGGCTTCAACATTTCTAGCCAAACTAGCAAACCTTGCATTTAGATCTTCTTCTTGACTAAGATGCTATTTTCCTTTACTAGCATTTGCAAGGTTAAATCTAATTGAATTTTCAGAAGGATTAGTAACATGCCAAGATTGAGAATTTTCAGCCAAATGGTCTAAATAATCTAAAGCTTCTTCAGGTTCTTTATCAAGAAATTCACCATTGCACATTATTTCCACAAATTGTTTAGTTTCGGGTGTTAACCCTTCATAAAAGAAGCTTATAGTGCGTCATTTTTCAAAACCATGATGTGGGCAAGAATTCAACAAATCTTTAAAACGTTCCCAACTTTGAAAATATGCTTCATTGGAATTTTGGGAAAATTTTTGGATTTGTCTTTTCAAAGCATTGGTTTTATGTGTTGGAAAAAATTTCTTCAAAAACTCACATTGCATTTCTTGCCATGTGCCAATTGATCTTGGTTTCAAAGTGTTAAGCCAAGTTTTTGCTTTATCTTTCAAAGAAAAAGGAAATAATTTAAGCTTAACAACCTCTTCAAAGGCAAGTTTGATCATGAAAAGCATACTTCCTCAAATTCTTTTAGATGTAAATATAGGCTTTCAGATTCTAAACCATGGAAATTAGGAAGTAAAGAAATCATACCTGGCTTGAATCTAAAATTGTTGGCATTGAGTGGAAAGATAAAACATGATGGACTAGAATTTTGAGATAGTTGAAAATACTCACGCATAGTTCGCAACGGTTGATTTTCATATTCATCATGCACACTTTCGTTTTCAGCCATTGTGCTTAATGTGTGTGATTGTGATTCAAACAAATCAATATGTAAAGTACCTGGATTAACTTTAACCAAACGACCAGAATTTAAATCACGATACTAATTAAGCATAAACAAGTAACTTACAGTAGAAAAGAAAATGTACAAGCTAGTAATATAAACTGTCCATTAAATATTAACAAAGGTGTGGTATAAACCAACCACCAAATATATATTAATACTTGGTAAATAAATATTAACAAAGGTGTGGTATAAACTAACCACCAAATAAGTTAATAAGCATAAAAATTAAAAAGTTAGTATACGATAAATTAAAATGTTAGAAGCGATAAAG
Organism: Ormosia semicastrata; assembly: GCA_029884595.1. Classification (NCBI taxonomy): domain Eukaryota; kingdom Viridiplantae; phylum Streptophyta; class Magnoliopsida; order Fabales; family Fabaceae; genus Ormosia; species Ormosia semicastrata. The sequence continues at coordinate 33,185,737 of JAQQTO010000046.1, read as the reverse complement.
TAAAAAGTTAGATAGTTAGTAAGAGAGTTAGTAAGTTAGTAAACAAAAAAAAATGACAAAAAATAAATACGAGAAAATAAAGTACAAAAAAAATAAAAGGGAGAGTTACCCCACTAAGTTAAAATGTACAAGAAAATAAAATGGAGAATTACCCCTACTTTACGAAATTAAAATGCAGAAAATAAAGTGTAGAAAGTAAATTACAAAAAAATAAAATAAGTAAAAGGGAGAGATTCCCCCACTAAGTTAGTGCGTAAAATAAAAGGGAGAGGTTCCCCCACTAGTTAGTATGTTAGTATATATACAAATTTTTACACCGAAATTAGTCTTCAAATCAAGTCCTCAGCAATGGGGCCAAAAACTTGATGCACTCTTTTTAATTTCAAACAAGTCTACAAACTTGATGCGGGATTAATTGTTGCATTGCGAACCCAAGTGCAGGTTGTCTCAAGTAATAAAATTCTCGAGTCAGAGGTCGATCCACAGGGAATTGTTGAAGATTAATTAAGGTGAAGTGAATATTTTGTTACTACAATTAAAATTATTTACTTGGGTAAAAAGATTCACTCTTGGTAAATAAAATAAAGGTAAGATTAATTCCTTTTATAACTCAATTAGAATCCTCACAACATGGAGGTTCCAATCGAAAAATACAACATTAAAAGTCCAATTAAAATAATATACGTAATTATATTATGTTTCCTAAAAATATTACCACCACTTATAAATGGGTTAAAGCATTCATTGTGTCAATATTTTACAACAAATCAAGAACTCCTCTTTACAAAGATGGTTTCTAAATTATAAGAAACAAATTATAATACGTATAATGGTTACTAGAAAATATAAATCATTTAAGCATAAGAGAAGAATAAATCTAACCTTACTTTATTACCAAGAGCTTCACCCTTTCACCCAAGTAAAATGAAACTTAGTTACTCATAGATAAGAAGAAAGAAAGAGCGAAGAAGAAGAAGAAGAAGAAAAACATGACTTTAATTTAGAACAAAGAAAAATTACTACAAGAAAACCTAGTAACAAAATGGCATCATTTTGGTAACTAACACCTAACACCCTTAATGATCTGCCAAGGCCCCCTTTTATAGAGGATTTGAGATACAAAATGACAAGGGGGCTGAGTCATTAGTGGTTGGATGAGTGAAAAATGAGTGGAAAATGCCAAATGACTTTAGGTGAGTGGGAAATTATGGAGATTCCTTGTCTCCAAAATCATGCAGCTCTGAAGTCATTGCATTCGTCATTTTTGAATCAAGTGGTCTTCATAAAAGTTGTAGAATTCTCTCTTATCTTTCAAATGCCACTAGAATCACCTCCAAAGACCACCTACAGCCCAAGATATGACCCAAATACAGAAATAGTGTAAGATATGAATCATGCTGAAAAATTCAATTAAGTTCAATTTGAGTCTAAACTTACAAAACATAATAAAACTCAATCAATTAAGTACATAGAGAGTGTAAATGACTAAGAATGAAAGCTTATTAATGTATCAAATATGTGATCATCAAAATTCAGCTAAGCTCATCTGTCTCACTTAATTAACTGGTAATGTTCAATGTTCGCATGACTTATAGAGAAGAAAACAATTACATATAGCCCTTCTTTTGGGTTATAAAACTCACAAAATTTGTGCTTAAATACTATCAAATTCTTTAATAATTTGTTTAGTATGAAGCTCGGCATGATATGTTATTCGTTAATAATCTTTAATAATTATGTGTTATTCTTCTATGTTATTTTAACAGCAATAGGTAAGATAATTTAGTTTAAAGCACACTCATTAAATTAATTTTAAAAAATTGTGTGTTTGGATTAATTTATTTTGTATTCAAAATAACTTATAATTAAAAGTTATCTGAAAGAGCTTTTGAAAACAAAAAGTGATTATTTTTCAAAATTTAAGCTTTGTCAAATATGCTATAAATCTTAACTCAGGTCAGTTTGAAGATTTTAGGAAAAATTAATGATAAGAACTATTAAGAAATAATATCTAATTTAAATAGACAAAAAAAGTTAAAATTATTAAGAAAGATCATTCAAAATTTAATTAAAGATAATGACTATTTAATTTTACTAATGTTTTGAACGAAGTTCAGAGGATTACCTGAGTAAGTGGTTGAAGGTGGAATCCTTTGTAACACGGCAACAGCAGTGGTGGTGTGATGTGGTGGATACTTGTAAAAAACACTCTAACGCTCAAGTTAAATCGCGCACAAACAAGAAGACATTGTGTATATGAGATTATATGCATACCTTTGAGATCTTGTAGGACATTTATAAGAGCGTCTTGGGTGTGTGTTAATAATCATAATGTAATTTGTATTGAATACAGTTATTTAATATTAGAATCTGTTAGAGATTGTGATCTATTTTAACTAATTTCTCTATTTATGTGGGATGTAATTAGCGTTCATATCCATCAATAATTCTTTGAGAGATTTATGCTTAATAAATTGGCAAATGTACTTATTAAGATAGCGCGTAATGACGTCTGGGTACTATTCTGGTAGACTAGGTTGCTCTTGATTTGTGACCCATAATCTGATCCAAAACAACTTAATAGTTAAAATTATCATTAATGAAATTTTCATTTAAAAAGTTAGTCACTTAGAGGTAACAAATAACCACTCAATATGAAGCAGTAACCATTTACGAATTTCTTTCATATAGAACTTAGTTTGAAATTGTTAGACACTCAGTGATAACTAATGACCACTCAATATGAGACAATAGTCATTTGTAATTTTTTTTTAATTTCATGTATTTTATATATTGAATTTCATTTAAAATTTTAATCACTCAAAGATAATAAATGATCACTCAGTAAGAAGTAGTCATTCACAAACTTTTTTTCATATAGAACTTAATTTGAAACAGTTAGTCACTCAGTGTCAACTAAATCAGAGACCGTTAGCTGTGGTGTATGACTAGGAGATGAAGTCAACAGAAGGCGTGAGAGGGAGGTGGAGTGTGAGGGGTGAAGGACACAAATTTCATTTTCGACCAGAGGAGAGAAACACAACTACTTTGTTCGTTGATAATTTACCTATGTCAATGACTAGATCGTGGCTTTGGAAATTATTCAAACATGAAGGAAATATTGTAGACATTTACCTATCCATGAAAAAAAAGAAAAAAATAGTGTTATGCCTTTTGGTTTCGTACGGTTCTGTTGGAGAAAGGAGGCTTTGAAAGCAATTGAGGGATTAAATGGATTGGTGATTAGGGGTGGCACAATGTCAGTACAAGAGGCAACTTACTCAAGAAAGATCCCTCAGGAGAATTATGTGAATTATAAGGCACCACAACAGATGGTGGCAGTGCACAGAAAAGAAAGTTGGATGAAATTCAGGGATGGGAGATCATATAGAGATATGGTTGATTCAAACCATTCTGCTCAGCAGAATAACAGGGGAAGGAAAATAGACAGGGGTGATGAAAGGAAGGCATTAAGAATTGATCAAAATTTTGAAGAGTTTCTAGAAGAGAAGATGATGATGGTCCAAGGAGTTATATGTGAAGAAAATCTGGGATGGCTGAGGAGAAGTATCATTGGTGAGACTTCCTATCCCATGGACATTGATATCTTAGATGCTAAATTGATAAGTGAATGGTCATCAATCTCAAACGTACAGGATATGGGCAAATATAAAGTTTTACTAACATTTTCGTCCATGGAAGATATGGATGAAGCTTTAGCACCGAGGGGTGATTTTTTGAAGAACTATTTTGATGATTATAGAAGATGGTCAGAGGAAGAAATCTGTTTAACTAAGAGAGTATGATAGGATGTCTTGGTATTCCTCCCCATGCATGGTCTAGTGATAATTTAAAAAAAATTGGTGAGTGTTGAGGTGAGGTTGTATGTTTTGACAGAAACACTGAATAAGCTTTATCCCTTGGAGCTGCAAAACTTCTCATTGATACACTATATTGACTTTCTATTAGTGGTTGGATCTATCTGTCAATAGACAGTAAAGATTTTGACGTTTATGTCAAGGAAGTTGGAATGGATGCAATGAATTCGTGGAAGAAAAGCAGATCCAGTTCAAGAAAGGAATGTAGTTCGTTGGATCCATAAAATTTTGGGGATATGGATGAGGAACCTGTTGGAGGTGATGAAACAGGTTCTCTAATAATACTTTCAGCCATGGTTCACTGGGAAGTGCAAGGGGTGGATGGTAAGAACTATGTGAGTAATGGTGCATTGGAAATGGTTTTTTCTCATTCGAAAAAAGGGTGAAAACCAATATCAAATTGATTGCTCCTGTGATAATCATTATATGACTAATAACGGCTACTCTCCTGTGAGAACTCATACGACAACGTTTAGTAAGGATAGGAGAACAAATGATATTGTTGATGCTTTGCATGTGGATCCTCTAGGGCCTAATGTAAACAATAACCCAACTCCAATAATAGTTGATGGGGTGGATGACTGTGAAATGGACAGTAGGCCCAATCGTTTTAGTGAGTTTGAAAGTGCCTCTTCACAGGAAATTCCTCCTGGTTTGGTCCTCGTCAAATTTGAGTTAACAAAAACTCATCCACAAGAATTTGTGAGGTGATTTCAAGACAGAACGAAAAAGATCTTAGTACAGAAGAGATTTCTGAGGCCTACTTAGTGAACGAGGAACAGAGCAGAGATGCAAAGGATTTTGTGGAAGCTCAAGAAACATGAGAGTTAGAGAAAAAATTTGGGTTGGTGTCATCAAATAAAGAGGAAATGTTCCTAGCTATCCTTAATGCTAGGAAGACGGTGAAGAACGGCAACAAGAAAGCTTCAGAGAAGAGGAAGTCAAGGAAGAGGCTTTGAGCTCTCTAGATCGAGGTGTGTTTTTCCATTTTTATCTATGAGACTTCGGTGTTGGAATATTAGAGGAATTGGAGGTGAGGGGAAATGTGCTGCTGTAAAAAAATTGGTATCTGAAAAATAAATTTCTTTCTTGGGTCTTGTTGAAATAAAACAATCTCACACTGGTGTCCATAAAATTCAAAGCCTTAGGGGTTTGGTTGATCATGTTACTGTGTTGTGGATGCTGTTAATGGAAGTGGGGGTCTGATTTGTGTTTAGGAGAAAAAGTTTTTTAAATAAATAAATATTTGTAAAAGTCAAAGGTGGATCTTTGTGGAAGGTGTAATATATGATCAGAATTTCCATTGTGCTATCCTTTTAGTTTATGGTTCTCATACCCGTAGTGAAAGAAATATAATTTGGCAAGAATTGCTAAATCATAAACAAGTGGTAGTGGTTTATATGCTTATTATGGGTGATTTTAATGAAGTTCTTTTGCCTGAAGAAAGGAAAGGGCGTGTGTAATGTCTCAAAGTATTATAGATTTTGCTAAGTAGATTCAAAATATGGGGTTTGTAGATCTGCCTCTAATTAGAAGGAAATTCATATGATCTAGAGGAAGATTACAAAATAAATTGGACATAATTTTTGTTGAAAATGAATGACTTGTAAGATTTCAGGATCTAAAATTATGGGGATTAAGAAGGTCTATGTCAGATCATTCTCCTTTGTTGCTTAAGTCAAAGAATATAAATTGGGGACCAAAGCCCTTTAGATCATTTGATATATGGTTTTCTCACAAGGATTTTGCTAAAATGGTAGAGTTGGAATAAAAGAACCTGAGTGATGTATCAATTGTTGAAAAATTGAAGGGGCTGAAGACTCCTATAAGAAAGTAGAATAAGAAAATTTTTGGCCATACTAATATTTCTATTAATTGCCTGGAGGAAGAATTATCCAGAATTGAGTCTTTGGCAGAAGTTGAAAATCTTGATAAAGTTGATGAGGCTAGGAGGAAAGCTCTCTTAAATCAATTAGATAAGTGGTATATATAGAAGAAAAGAAGACTATTGGAGACAATTATCTCGAGATAAATTCTTTGAGGAGTCAGATAGAAATACAAAATATTTTCATACCATGGCTATTAGTAGAAGAAGGAAAAAATAGATCCTTAAATTGAAGGTGGGGAGGAGAGTTTTTTAGGATCCGAAGAATATAAAAAAAAGAGGCAAGAAAATTCTTTAAGAATTTATACAAACAGGACCCGCTACCACAAATTGAGCTTCAAGAAGGTATGCTACCTTGTATTTCTAGTGTCTAAACCTTGTCTCTTGAAATTATGCCAACTTTTGAAGAGATAAAAAACATTGTTTGATGTTGTGATCTTACAAAATCACCCGAATATGATGACTTCAACTTAAAATTTATAAAAAGCATGTGGAGTGTAATAGGTGGAGAATTTTTTTATTTTATTCTTGAATTCTTTTCTTCGGACATGCTTCCAAAAAAGGTAAATATGACTTGGGTGGCATTGATCCCAAAATTGGAGGGTGCAAGCAATATGTCAGAATATAGACCTATCAGTATGGTTGGCTGTATTTACAAAGTAATTGCCAAAATTCTAGCTACACAGATTAAAAAGGTTATGCCAGTTTTAGTAGGTGAGACTCAAATAACTTTTGTTAGTGGGAGGTAGATTCTTAATGAGGCACTTATTGCTAGTGAGGCAGTTCATTAGTTTAAAAAGCATAAGATTTCTGTAGTTCTTATGAAGCTTGATTTTAAAAAAGCATATGACTCAGTTAGATGAAGTTTTATTGATCATGTTCTGAAATTAATGAGCTTTAGGGAAAATAGAGAAGATGGGTATCTCAATGCATTTCAACAGCTTCTATGTCAATTTTGATAAATGGTTCACCAACAATGCCATTCAATATGGAGCGTGGACTAAGACAATGAGACTCATTATCTCCTTTCTTATTTGTCCTAATTGCGAAAGTATTCAATCAGATAGTTTGGAGAGCTAAGGAAGCTGACTTGGTTGAAGGTGTATGCATTGGGAAGGATAATGTCGAGCTGTCTCATCTCCAATTTGCAGATGATACGATAGTTTTTTGTCTCTTCAAAGGACAAATCATTTTGAACTATAGAAGACTGCTGGATTGCTTTGGAGTTATATCTGAGTTGAAGATAAAACTATGCAAAATCTACACTTATCCCTTTCTCATGCTCACAGAAATGGGTTAAAGATGTGAGTAGTAGTATAAACTGCTCGATTGTTTCCTTGCCAATTAAATATTTGAGAATTCCTCTTGGTACAAGTTCGAGAAAGTTGGACACATGGAGACTAGTGTTGGATAGGATCGAGAAGAAGCTTGTTTCTTGGAAGGCGAGGCTTCTATCAAGGTTAGGTAGACTTGTATTAATTAAGTCAGTTCTTAATAACCTTCCAGTATATTATCTTAGACTTTTCAAAATTCTGTCAGTTGTGGTTAAAAAAATAATTAAGCTTCAAAGTAGTTTTTTTTGGAGTGATGATACTAATAAGAGAGGACTTCCTCTAATTAAGTGGAATGTAATTCAAAAACCCAAAAGTTTGGGAGGTCTTGGTGTGGGTGATTTGGTTATTAAAAACATTGCTATGCTTTTCAAATGGTGGTAGCACTTTTCTACTGAGGATAAACCCTTATGGAAAAGGATTGTGTGCTCTACATATAACCTGAAATTAGATAGGCCACTTGTTGATCAAAAGATAACATCAAGAGGGGGACCTTGGGCTGAAATTTATAATATTTCAAATTCTGGAAATGAAGTTAAAAAAATAATTCAGCATGAATTTTGGATGAATTTGGGAAATGGCATGAAATCTCTGTTTTGGGAAGACATATAAATTGGTGATGGGAGTCTTAAAGGTAAATTTCCAAGGCTATATGTTGTTTCATTGCAAAAGAATAAGATAATTGTGGAGTTTGGGTGTGGGATGGTTATGATTGGAGATGGAACTTTCTTTGGAGGCGTGCTTTATTTGTTTGAGAGCTACAATAGCTTAATGAGTTGCATAAATTGTTATCTCAAGCATATTTTAACAGAGAGGTTGGTGATAAGCATTTTTTGGAAGTTTGATTCCAAAGGAACTTTCTTGGTTAAGTCTTTCATGTTTGCTGAAGCCACTTTGTCAAGTTCGATGTACCTTTCTACTAACAATACAAAAGACGTTTGACAAGGTCTTGCTACTCCAAGGGCTGAATTACTTGTATGATTTGTGATGCTAGGAAGAATAAATACTAAAGATTATCTTAAGAAATTCAATTTGATTCAGGAAGGTGATGATGGGTGCCCTTTTTGTAATCTAGATCATGAAATTATTGAACATCTTTTTTTCACCTATGTTTTCTCTTGGAAATTATGATGCTCCTGTTTAGATTGGTGGAGCTTTAGCTAGTCTTATCCACTTGATTCACGCACCTTCTTTAATCCATGAGTGAATATTGGTTTGAGTGGTTTTCAAAAAAAAAAATGTGGGTGTCTTTATTTTTTGTTGTTATATAGATTATTTGACAATCTTGAAATAGGCTCGTGTTTGAGAAAGTTGAACCAAATTGGCAGCAGATCCACACTCAAGTTAAAATGAGGCTTGGGTATTGGACTAAGGGGTAGTGTTCTGATTTTCCTTTCTCTCTAAAATTTTTGGTGTCTAATCTGCAAGAAGTTAGGAGTTGGAAGATTATTGGTTCAACAAAACAGTAGGTTGTTAGATGGTCTCCTATACCTATGAGTGTCTTTAATTGGAACTTAGAAGGTTCTTTTAAGAGTAACATGGGAAAGTTTTTCATTTGAGGTATTTTTAAGGACATGTGTGAAAAGGCTTTGTGTCTATGTGCTAATTCTGTGGATTGTATGATGCCAATGAAGCTGATTTCCAAGCCATCGTTTTTGTTCTTGAAGTCTCTCTCCAAAAACCTTGGATTTTACATAATCCGATTATCATTGCTTACAGCTCTTTGCTTGCTTTGTCTTGAGTGGGTGATGATAAGAATGTTCCTTGGAGGTTGCGTTTCCATTGGAACAAGCTTCAATCTATCAAGAGGAGTTTCAAGGACTAACGGTTTGTTTACCAGAAAAGAATAGTTAAGCTTAAAACAGTATCATGGATAAATTTTGATGCCAATTATGGAGAACAACATATTTCTTAGTTTTGTTCATGATTTTTGCAGTTTTTTTGTTGTATCTTATGAGTTTGGTTTTCTGTATGCTCTCTTGTTTATTGTATGTTATTGCTCCTCTCTGCTTTAGAGAGTCTTTTGAGTTTTGAACTTTTGATATTTATTGGGAAAAAATGACCACTCAATAAAATGTAATAGTCATCGCAAATTTCATCATAATTTCATATATTTTATATCAACTTCATTTGAAATGTTAGCCACTTAGTAGCAAGCAGTAACCACTTGTAAATTTTTTTTGTATATAACTTAATTTAAAATTATTAGTCATTCAATAGCAATTAATGACCATTCAATAAAAGGTAATTAATAGTCACTCATTAAAGTTATTGTTATCTATTAAGTAAGATTAAATGATTATTTTCTCTAATTAAAATTTGAAAAGTCATTCTTAATAATTTTAACTTTATTTATCTCTTTAAATTAAATATTATTACCTCTGTCCCTTAATAACTATCTTTTTAAAAAATTTAATTTATCCTAAATTATCTATCATTTGATAATATTAATAAAATATTAATTGATTTTTTTTAACTTTACCCTCCGTAATAAAGAGAGAATTAATATACCACGTGAGATTAATCTAGAGAATTAAAAGAATAAGAAAAATGATTGTTTAACCACATTACATCATATTTTCTTGTATTTTGAACTATTTTAATTTTATCTTTAATCTTTATATAAAAACTTCAAAAGACAATTATAAATAGATAGAAGATATACTCCATAAAAGTCCTTGACATTAATTTTCCTTAATTTTATCATTTTTGTTCCGGAAGTACGCATACAAATTATTAATCCACTTATATGATGACAGAATGAAATTAATGAACATTGGGTAACTTGTTAAGTGGACAATGATGAGTTCCATATATAGTGATTATAATTATAGTAAAAAAGACCAGAGGTTTGTTGGTCCACCAAAATTGTAGATTTTGAAGGTAACATATTTTCATATAAAGATGAATGTCAAATACCACTTCTTAACAAGTGCATTACTACTTCCAATTAAATAAAATAAAAATAGATAATTTTCTTTTATATTTCGTTAACTAATATAATATATCAACATGTTAATTAAAGTAGAAAAGAAAATAATCAAACCATAATAATAATTTAACTAGACATAAAAATATAATCAACTATTGACACTAACACTAGAAAGAGAAGAAAATAAAGATTGGATTGATTACGAGTTTTTTACATTTAGTTTCATCTTTAAAATCTCACATAAAAATATAATAAGTTTAAAGTTTTTATCATTATTTTCAGAATTATACCAGTAAAGATTATTGAACAGATAACGATTATTGAATCAATAAAGAGAGATGTTTAAAGTTTTAAAGTTTAACTATGGTTAAATCGGAATTGAACTAAAGTTTTATATATATATATATATATATATATATATATATATATATATATCGGAATAAATATATAATAATATGTTAAAAATATATATAATATACACATGTTCACATAAATAAGTGTAAAATTAAATTATTATACTAAAACTAAAATAATTTGTTCATTTTGCTAAATTTATTATGTACATTAGTTTATTAAAATTTTAAAAATAATCTACATATTTTTTAAAAAATAATCATCTTACATCATTTTTAATATCATTTTTTATATTTGGTTAACGATGTATAAATTAAGTGATTAATCATGTGTATTAGTTAACTAATAAGTAAATCCATAGTTTAAGGTTAAAATTTAAATTTATTCATTAACTAACTAATACATGTGATTAATTATGAATTTATACATCATTAATCAAGTCAGAAAGTAGTATTGAAAAGTAATGTTATATAAGAATTGTATTTTTTAACTTAAACATGTATATATAGTTTGTTTAGAAAATAAAAATGCATTAATATAAATACATGTGATTAATGATGTATTTTTTTATATTTGATTAACGATGTATAAATTCGTGATTAATCATATGTATTAATTAGTTAATAAGTAAATTTATAATTTAGGATTAAAATTTAAATTTACTTATTAACTAATCAATACATGTAATTAATTATGAATTTGTATATCATTAATCAAGTGTAAAAAGTAGTATTGAAAAGTAATGTTATATAGGAATTGTATTTTTTAACTTAAACATGTATATATACTTTGTTTAGAAAATAAAAATGCATTAATATAAATATATAATACATAGAATATAATAATTTGATTTAATGTAAATATATAATATAAAATATAATAGTGATTCCATGCCCCAAGGTCACGCGAAGCATCGAAGGTCAATCAGAATAATTCAAATTCCTATATATAATACAATATGCACACTTCAAGTATATTATAACCAGTCGTCTTAGTTATAGGCTAAAATGGTGTTAACACTCTCCATTGTTTTAACCCATTAAAATGTGGGGTGAAGTGAGTTGACCCATTTTAAAAAATGAATTGGAAGAAGTCTCACGCTCACTTCCGGGTTAGCGGGTTGGCCGCATAAAAGATAAAATGAAAAAAAATAGATGAATTGGAGGGTCAATCTCATTTTGCTTAAAAAATAAAAAAAATTATATAAAAAATCAATAAATACTATAAAAAATAATAAATAATAATGTTAAAAAATTACAAACCACATATCTAAAATATAACTTTTAAAATAATCTAATTAAATATTTAAACATAAATTATATAACATCAAAAATTTTTTATTTATAGTATACTTATCATTTTAAAAAAAAATCAACCCGCAGAATTAAATTTCTTTGTCCGCTTAACCCGGGTTATGCGAATTGAAAAAAATATGGGTTAATCTCTCATTAACCTAACCCACATAAAAAAATGAGTTGAATTAACTTTAACCCGTTTTACCAACTCTAGTATTAGTGGCTGGTGTTACACTCTCCAAAGTGGAGGGGATGAGGTCTGACGCTCACTTCCGTGGAGAAAACTATGATGAACTCATTTTGTTTACGTCTATTCATGAATTAATTTTTTTTATTTGATAATATTTATATATATATTTATGTGTACATAAAAATTATCAATTAAAATTTTTATATGTATAATTATTTATAAAAAAGTAATTTAACTAAATTTTTATCTTTAAGTATTATTAGTTGAATTTAATATTTATATATATTTATGTGTATATAAAAATTATCAATTAAAATTTATAAAATTTTTATATGTATAATTATTTATAAAAAAAATAATTTAACTAAATTTTTATGCAAATTTAAGTATTATTAGTTGAATTTAATATTTTAATCTCAATTATTAATTTATTTTAATAATAAATCAATAAGTAATTTTATGCTTAGTTCATCCATAAACTACTTTAAAAGTGATTCATAATATAATTCTCCTCACTTCCGCTATTTTGGTATAACAAATTTTTATCGATTGTACCAGCAAAATCTTGCTCAGTTAGGTTAGAGAGGACAAAAATATTCATACAGATGGAGGATGGGTATTCGTTTCATAAATATGGAGGATATTATATTACTTCCTAAATATATTTTTTATTTAGTATTTTATATATATATATTGTAATATCTCAAATTTAATAATCATAATATAACTAAAATATATTACAATAATTAGATTCAAGTATGCTACTTATTACAGATATCCAATTTTTAAATATAATATATCATTATATAGAAAATATGAGTCTTGAATGAATATATATATATTACACAACTATATTTTTTCATAAATACATATGTACATAATTTTAAAAGAAACTACTTAACTACACTAAGTTAAGCACTTCAAGCTCCTACTTATCTTCACTTTCCATTAAACTTCTTCTTTGGAATTATCATGGAAACACACACACGGGGTGAGAATCACATATTCTCAGTAGTTTAATCCATAAAAAATGTCATCACAATCATTCCAGTCATTTCGAAAAAAAAACACATTTCTAAAAGCAAGTCACATGCTTATAAAAACTAGAAATGTGGCGAAAGATAAAATCATGTCCTTTCTCTTCCTAAAATAGATTCTCATTTTTAAGTTTATATAAAACTCATTTCATACAAATAGTTTTCAAGAGATCACCACACTCACGAAAACATCATCTCTATTTCAGAGACACTACAATAATATCTCCATCTCAGATATATATCAACTATAACAACAACAACATCTTCATCTCAGAGATACGCAATTGCCCACACAATTGCAATGTCATGAGTTTATGTTATGATGCCAACCACCCATACAATCACCATGCTATGTCAAATTATGTCTAATGTTTATGTCTATGTAATATCCTAAGCATGAAAATGAATAATGTTATGATACCAAGTCTATGCGAATGTCATGTTATGCATGAGTCTTGAACAAAGTAATGGAAGTCACATCCATAACCTTGGACAAGCACCGGAAGTCCATCCAGCAATCATCATTATCACAGAGGAAATTCATCTCTCTCGGGTAGTGAAGTCCATCAACTACATGGTTATCGATAATTAACAAGGAAATTCATCCTCAAAACCATAAAGAAATCCATCTTTAATATCACTATAATAGGAAGGATACAATCCACCTTGTCTAATATAGATCATTCATATCTACAGGGCTCACACTTTTCAAAAAGCCAAAATATACAATCATGTATATAATCATGTCTAATTAAATTCTCATAATTAGCATTACAAATCATTATGATTTAAATCATTCACTCTTCACTAAATACTCCTACTAGAGTCTTATAACTCATTAAGAAGTATAAAAGAAGAATCTATGCCTTTCACAGGCTCCATTGCATCACATAGCAAATCTGTCCAAAATTGGAGCTCACACTGCGGCACACCACGGCCACAATGCGACGCCCTGGCCTCTGCCCCCTATCATGTCGCGGCACACATGGCCACGCCGCGGCGCCAGGCTCTCTATTCCATCACGCCGCAGCACAAACACATCTACACCGCGGCGCCCAGCCCTCAGAATCCAAACTCTGGGCGTGCATCACTAGCATGTCACGGCGTGCAATACTGTGCGCTGCGGCATAAGCAGCAGAACATGGATTCTGCAGAATTCTACAGATCCAGGTACTATTCCATTGGAACTTACCCATCCTCCAATTACTCAAACCTCACATTCAAGTGATTTCCTACCTCCCACAAGGTCCATCAACATATCGTAACTATTGTACAACTTCAATTTCACAAAAATCAACCAATCACAAACCATTCATCAACCTAAACCTAAAACCCCTATTTCAACTCAAATGGCAACCAAGGGTGTTCAAGTGATGAAAATCTATTCTCATGCCTCCAGCAAACCAAAAACATGCTATTCTCAAGCTTTCTAACAAGATTCAGGTATTTACTACCATAAACATAAGCATCACACATCAAAACCCTATCCCCCCATCAAACCAACTCATGAAATAAGATGAAGGAAATGAAAGCAAGAAGTCAAAATAAGGTTTTCTCTACCTCAAGATCTTGAAGATGAAGCCAAGGGTGGATCCAAGCTCCACTTGATTCCTCCTCCTTCTTCTTTTTCTTCTCTTCTCCTTCAGTTTCCCTTTCTTTCTTTTCTCTTCTCTTTTTTGTTTTCTGCCTCACTCACTCTCAGCCGTGAGCTACTTATAAGAGAAGTCAATTTTGGCTTCTCATAAGATAGGTACTAAAATCCCAATATGTAAGAACACTCAGATTTCACCAAATTTGATTCAAAATAAATCTTAAGATTCATTAAAAATTTTGTTTCACCATTTTCATTGTTTTTCCATATCAGCTGCTAGTCCAACCGGCATTAAAACACACAATCAATATGCTTAAAAATGTCAAACTAACTCTAATTAATCTCAAATTTTAATTGTAGCACAGTTCACACATTTGTGACCTGAAAACGAACTCTCCACATTTATTTTTGCTAATTAAGCAATTTAAACCACTTCTAGAACTAATAATAGTTATATTTCACACATAATATTATAGCAATGTGACTAAACGTGTTCAGAAAGTCACAAAACTTAACAGGCATGATAAACAAGTATTAGGCTACTTCCGTAACCATATACAAGTCTATCATTTTTTTCTAGGGTGTTACATATATTTATATAATGTTATTTTTTTCTCATTCACTTTAAAATAAGATAAAAATTATATTTTTTATTATTTTACAATGAATTTTTTAATAAATATATATCATTATTGTAATAATTAATTATGTAAATTAATTTTTACAAAATATAAATGAATTTGTATGTTGTTTGTGACATTCTTTTGATTTTGTGAGAATTTAAAATTATTAAAAGATATTATTATATATGATGTTAAAGTTTATTTTATTTATGTTTATTTTTTATTTAAATTTTATTTTGAATTATTAGATAATCGTGGATACCCAAGGATACTCACTTCCTTATAGGGATCATAAATAGGAACTTGCGACCGAGACAGAGGCGAGGAGCACCACCCCTCCCACCCCTCCTTATTGCCATTCCTACGGACAATTTAGATAGCTTAGTGTTGGTTCATTCAGTCTATAGCAAATTTTTAGAAATACAATTTTAGAGGTTTGATTGAACTGACCAAAAGATCGGTTCGCGATTAATCTAGTCTGACTGACCGATCCCATCTGAATTTAATAATAATTTTTATTGTCTCTTTTAGTGTTATATCAATGATTTTTTTTTATCAATTATAGCAATGATTATTTTAATAAAATTATGTCAAATTTCGTTATACTTCAATTTTAAATGATTGTTATATGATATTTTAATTTATTAGAACCATTAATGTACTTGCTAATTCTTATAATAAATATCTTGACACCAAACTCTAAATACAAGTATGTTAAGAAGTAAGAACCAACTCCAATTGGGCTTACTCTGTTACTTTTCAATCTTTGAGTCTATAAAGGCCCAATAATACAATCATTAGCATTATCTATCAATTTATACGGAAATTTTTATGAGCACAAATGTAACTACTCGAAAAGATTACAGACAAAATAGTTAAAGCAATCAAAATTTACGTTTATAATTTATCATTTTAACTATTTATCATATAGCATTGATATTTGCACGTCATTTTTTTAAATTGATTTTATACCCTTAATTATGTACAAATTGTTAGTAATTATACATATTGTTTGACTAACAAGCTAATAATCGATTATAGTTTATCACTAATAACCAAACAATCGTTAAAAAAAAAAATTATGTACATCGCTAACTAATATAAAACTTTTGTACAAAAGTGATATGTGAGAATCATTTTTCTTATAACATAAAAAATGTTACTTGTATACCATTCTAACTATACTAAATGAGTAAACGGCGTCAAATACTTCTTCTATTAACCAATCTATACACATTATTGATCAAAGATTTATATATTATTAATTGGTGTAAAATTGATATATAAATTTTGGTGTGTAAATAACACAACCGAAAAGAGTAAAAAAAGTAGTAACTATCAAGTATCAACAGTAGTATACTTAGCAACCAATTACGATGTTAGTCTCACCCCAAAAAAAAAAATACTTCTTTTGAAAAATTATACTTTTATAAACTACAATTAAACTTTTTTAATATAAAAAAATACAATTAAAATTGTTGATGAATCTTCTGGCTTTGGATGACTCTTTTGTGGCTCTTAAGGATGGAATGAAATGAAGATTTCATACCACTATTTAAATATTTAATGATAAAAAACTCCTTTGTTTAAAAATTCTAGTGAAATGAAATTTAATTGTAAGAATTATAAGTTTTGTGTTCTCATATTACCCTTATCTCAAATATACTAAATTTTAGTTAATTTTGGCTAATTTTTTTTTTTACTTATTGTCACTTATTATCTAATAATTATATAGTAGATAACCTTTTTATTGATGGTTATGTTGTAATTATCTTGTTCTCATTTATGTTTCTTTACTTTTATTTTATTCATTCTTTGCAAGATTTATTCCTTATTTGACAAAACGATTATATATATCTTAAATTTTAAAATTAAAATATAAATAATGAAAATTCAAGTGGCACACTTATTAAAAATCTAAAACAATAACAATTAATGTCATTATAGTATCCAAAACAATAACAAATAATGTCATTTCATTCTATTCTCCTCTATTCCATCATTTACCACTCATCCAAACATAGGCCTATGTCTTGCATGGTTTCTTCACTGGTATGTAGTAGAGCTATGGTTTTCGGGAGTTACATGGCTTTAGAGGCTTTGCCTTACATTGAAAGAGTTCCCCTTCATGTCATTTATACGGAAACATCATTGAAGATATACTCGCTTGTTCCTCCTATAGAATTGGAATGTCGACTTGGCTCATGTGTTACAGGAAGGAAATTGCAGCGCTGGTTTTTTAGCTAAACATTTTGCGGCTCTACATTATTCTGGATCAACCTCAGCCAGCTCTGAACTCTAATGATGATATTGTTTGATGATGAGAGGCGTACTTTGGTGCTCTGGTTTAGTTTTTGCTTTCTTCTTCATTTTAAATCGATGAGAGATTCAAGTGGTATTTGAGTCAAACAAGTCCCACTTTAGAAAAGCAAAACTAGAGTATGAAAGCAAGAAAAAAAAATACAGTATAATAAAACCAAGTAATTAATTCATTATTAACAGTATTAATTTAAAAGGAGAATAAAATCAATCGAAATTGATTCTCATTAATTCAAGAATCAATTTAAGATTGGATGGGAATTGATGGGAATTGAGATTCTCATTAATTATCAATTAATTAATTTTATACAAAATAATATGAAAAATATATAATCTAATTAAATCAAAAGGAGAGAGAGTTTGAAAGCATAAAAAATAAATAATAATAATAATAAACTAATAATATAAAATAGAATCAATCAAGACTGATCCTGCAGGATTTGGATTCACTCCGTTTTAAAAATAACATGAGAAATTATGTTAAGGAGATAATGGTTCAATTAGTTTTAAATGTAACTATTCATCTTATAACTCATAATGATTGGTCTCTACATAATAATTTTTTTGTTTATTTCTCTTCAAAAGATAGTCCTGTGATAGAAGAATATCTAAATCCATGATTAATTAGATAATCAATTTAAGATTTGATTGTAGTACCCCAGTTGAAGGAGGTTGCCAGACACTCCTCTTTGCCTAATCTCCTTTCTGTAATCAGGTACATCGCTCGTGATGAATTTGATAGTCTATTGAGTATACAACCTGATATCTATCATTTCAATGGCCATCATTGATAAAAAGAAGGTAATGTAAATTTGTTTTATTTATTTATTTTTAACATGAAAATTTGGCGAGAGGGGAGGTTGGTCTATCTCGTGGTCAAGCATGTTGCAAATCTCAAGGAGAGGTTACAATAGTACTCACAGATAATGACAAGAATCCAACCTACCTAAGACTTTTTGGTCAACACTTTCAATCTTAACAGTTGACTTTGTTCCTTTCAGTAAAACGGTTGAGTTGGTCCTCATTCGCAGGTTACATGGGAATTGATTTCAATAGTACTAATATTGAAAGAATTAATTCTTAAAACTTTAATTACTTTTAAAATTATTAATTTTACTTCTTAAAATTGATTTTATAATATTAATATATTTTATAAAAAACATCATTAGACTTTACCCTCTTGTTGAATCATCACAATAAGGGAAAGTATCCTTGAACATGAGAAAATTATGTTTTGCTCAAACGTGATAAGGTTGGTGAGAAAAATCAAATTAAGTACATGTTTAGTTAGGATTATTTCTTAAATTAACTTCTTTTTTTGGGTTAAAAAAGTTATTTTTACTATTTATGACATGTTTGGGTAATCACGTTTTAATTTTTATACAAAATTTGATATATTATAATAATTTTTTTGTATAAGTTTAAAGCTTAAAATTTATGATTTTAGATTATAAAATATTTTAAAAATTTTAAGATGTAAATATTATTTTGTTTTTAATTAAATAAATTTTTTAATCATTATATATATCTTTTAGTAATTTAATATATAAAAATAATTTTTTTATATTATCTAAACAAAACAATTAATATATTCAAATATAAAATTAATTATATTTAATTAATTATATAATAATCAATTATATAATAATTAATTATTAAAATAATTAAAGTTTCAACTGTACGAACCACACCCTTCATATGAAATATAGAGCGAATGAATGATTAGCAAATTAGGCAACAGAATAAGGCATTATTTCAGCAGGGAAGTAAATAGCTTTACATGTATATATATGGGGCTGGGAAAGCAAAACTATTTTTCCATGGACCAATATCTTAATTCCGTGGTAGTTGAATATTATATACTATATATATAAAAAACTCAATCTCATGAGACAAGATGGTGGAACTCCATTGCTGACTTGTTACATTTGGCTCGCAGTTTTTCCTTGGAGGTTCATCAACCGTTTAGCATGGTGAATAGATGGGTTTTATCAGCCACAATTTTCTTCTACATTTGTTTTGTGATTATAAGTGGTTGGAGAATCGGCATCAATCGGATTCACCTTGTAAGCCTCTCTTAAATTAATTGAAGTTCTTTTATCTTCTTTGTAATTGGTTTTAATACTTATCTTTCTCAAATTCTATTTATGTGTTTCTTATTTTGCACTTTTTGTTGTCAATGTCTTTTTGCATATTTCTGCTTTAACTTTTGATGCTCAATTAGCTTTCTCGTTTCTCAGTCGGCGATGCATATTTTCTTTTTTCTCGTCTCGCCTTTCTTGAAAATTAGAATTAGAATTAGAAAGACAACACTGTTCAAACTGGAAAGTATGGGATCTTATTTCTCTCATTAAAAAAAAAACCAAAAGTGCTAATCTAATTTACCATTTAAAGGTTAAAACTTTTTATGAAGGTGAATAAAATATTATAAACAAAAGCAGTAACGAAAGTCATAAACGTGAATAAATAAACACTGAATAAACGCGGTGCCATACTGCCATTTAACATGAACCCCAAAATTGAGGTTCATTTGATGCATTCTGAATAGTAGCCATTAAATTAATAATAAATTAGATGAATGGCGTGAATTGATTACCTATTTATTTTAAGTAGTATGTTAATTATAGAAGAATTTGATATTACAAATTGATACAAGAAAAAAAAAGGTTATTTTATGAAAAAGAAATGTAGAAAAAACCTCTTAAGCCACTACATGAAAGTATGGAGACTAGCAACAATCATAAACAAAAAGACTAATACCTTTCTTTATACAATAGTTTCTTAAAAGTATTTTAATAACTTAAAATTATTAAATTAAATGAAAAAATTAACTAATTTATAAAAATTACTTATACATAAAAAAATTATAATATAATTTTTTACGCAAAAATTAAAATATAGTTTCATAAGTTACAAACAATTTATAATTTGTTTAATTAATATATAAATATAATAAAAGTCAATTATATCTAACGTTACACATAATTGAACAACACGTTAGATGTATAACATAATTTATTGAACACTAAATTATAAACAATTTATAATTATTTAATTAATATATAAATATAATAAAAAACTATTATATCTAACGTTATACAGAATTGAACACATTATATGTCTAACGTAATTTATTGAGCACGTTAGACAGATTTTTTTTTTTTGTTTGTCTGAGATAGATAAACTTAAAAACAATGAAAAGATAAACAATGAAAAGAGTTACAAGCTCTAACAGACCACAGTGATAGGCAGCTACCCAACATCATTTCCATGGAGATGAAAGGATAAGTGTAATTTAAGATCAAACACACATCATTAACTATCAATGACCTCCCTATACTCTTGCTACATTTTAGATGCCAATATAAATACATCATTTGGGGACCAGCATTTCATATTGAAAACAAATTCATTATGAGCTTTCTAGATATACCACATAATCCAAGCAACCAACTCCTATTGACCTGTAGAAGGATCGGAACAAAGAAGATTGTGGCTAGTGGCAATCCAGCATCTATAGAATTGATTTTCGCCAGGATAGCATACTATTCTCACTAGCGATTGATCCCAAAATGCCTTTGCAAAAAAGGGCATTATACATAAAGTTGTATGGCTCCTTCTTGCTCTGCACTATATTATACACAAAGATCTTAGGGAAGGAGGATACCACGGCATACTAGATTAGCTTTGAGAGCAAGGGCATGAAGACTTAGTTTCCACATGCATAGCTTCACTTTTGGTGGAGTCTTGAGCTTCCGAATTGATTTCCACATAACAGTCAACTCAGGATTATCATTATCTTCCTCCAAATCATATAATACTTTGAGTGCCAGTTTAGAACTTGTGTGAAATGTAAACTTTCCAAAAGAATGATAATGTCAAACAAGCTGGTTATCGCCATCTTTAATCTCTAGAGCCATGATCATATCACCTAATACATCCGGGAAGAACTCTCTTACCACATATTGTTCCACATTTTTAATCTCCTGTCCATGAGTGATGACACAAGCTGAGGGTTATTAAGATTGGTCACAGCACAGGGTCATACACTGCAAAGTGCAAACAGAGGAGCTATTTATATATAATTCAAAAAATTATAAATCTATCTATTTATAATATTCAAAAAATTATAAATCTATCTTATAATATCTACTAAAAATATTCTTATAAAATTCTAATGTATATGAAAGTTTTATTTTTTAAATTTAATTAAATTTGTTATTTTTTATCTTTTTCTTTTTTATATTTAATGAAAAGAATCAAGTTATCTCTCATCATTAAAATATATATTTGTATTCTTTTTCTTCATTAAATTTGATAATATTAAGTTATTAAAATACTTTTAAGATTAAGTTATTTTATAAAAAAAAATATCCAAAATAACCTGGTGCGGGTGCTGCTAACCCCGATATATACATACACAACAAGTAGAACAGGAAAAAAAAAAAACTACACACGAAACAAAGATTGTAAAAGTTTTATCATCTACATTGATGTTTGGAATTCATAAATGATATTTGTAAATAAAAAATTCATATCATTTTTATACTATTTTTTATAATAAAACAAGAAAAATACATAATTTTTTCTACTATTATTTTCTAAATCAGTTTTGCTATTACTATTTACATACTAAATTTTACACACCACTTTTACACTAAACACCACACATAATACACATTGATCACCACATAATATATGTTAATTATTACACAATTAATACATCAATCACCACATAGTGGTAATCAATCACTATTCCCACTTACTATATAATACATAATAATTATCACTTATTTGTATGTTAATCACTTATGTAAAAGTAATGTGTAAATTTTGGCGTGTAAATAATTTTTTTCCTTTCCAGAACAAGCAAAAGATAAAAATGATATAAGATTTTTTGTATGCAAATAGTATTACTCCTGGAAATAACATACCCACATTGATCAGCCGAGGCCCTAAGTGAACCTTTTTAACTTACTAGACTCATATGCGGATGTAATTGTCAACTAGAAAATGTTGAAAACACATAATTTTGAATGGTAAATTATGAAGTAATTTTTGTGGGTGCAAATATAAATTTCATGATAATTGAATATTTAGGGTTTTAGAGATGAATTTATTTTTTATGTACTGTCTCTCTAAAAGAATTTTACATTTGTATCTATTGAAGTGTTGTTACATCATTTATTTATTTAATGAATTTGATATCTCTTGTAGTTGTTTTTTGGGTAGACATATATTATGTATTTGTTAGTATAGTCAAATTCATTAAATAACATCTCAACACATGATTGGATGACAATATAAAAAAGTTTTACACAACGCATACCTTCTATTTTTTGTTGTAACTGTATTAATTAGAGAAAGCGGAAAAAAAAGAAATGAGAATTTTGAAGTTTATTTTTAGGGTAAGGTTAGATATACAATACACAAGAATTATATTTATGCTTTATATCGTTATAAATTATAAATACACAGACAATTGTAAAAAGTATATGTCATCACTCCTCAGCATAACATTTCCTATGCAGTCAACAATATTTCATCTCCCGGGTTAACACACTAATCATTCTACTTATTGTCTTTTCAGTTACAAGCAACAAGTACTTCTCCTTCCAAAACAATTACAACCTTCAGTAGGCAAGAAACCCAATTCGCACTGAACTGCTTCAATGGAAGCATGACAGCAACCTGCCCAAAGGATTACATTGCAATGTTTGAGCAAGATCTAGATTCATTAGCTGCACCAACATGTCCAGAGCACTTCAAATGGATCCATGAAGACCTAAAACCATGGAAGAGTACAGGAATCACAAGGGAAATGGTGGAGAGGGGAAAAAATATGTCACAGTTTAGGCTTGTGATTATAAAAGGAAAAGCTTATGTAGAAAAGTATGAAAATTCGTTTCAGACAAGGGATGTGTTCACAATGTGGGGAATTTTACAGCTTCTAAGGTTATACCCAGGGAAAATACCAGATTTGGAGTTATTGTTTGAGACTGGGGATAAGACTGTGGTGGAGAAACAAAACTTCCAAGGACCACAAGCCATGTCACCACCACCTATTTTCCATTACTGTGGGCAGAAAAATGCTTTTGACATTGTCTTTCCTGATTGGTCCTTCTGGGGTTGGTAAGGCGTCTACATTGAACTAGTAGTAGTTTCACCTGAGATTTGGGATTCTCCATGTTAATTTGGAGAAAACTACTATCTTTATTTGCTTTTCTTTCAAGGATATTTGGATCATCTCATTCTTCTTAATTAAAAACATGATAGTGTCATGTTATGGTAGAGAAAGACACAAAGTTTCTTGTGCAGAGACCCACCAATTCTGCATAAATGTCCTTTGGGTTTTTCTCTTTTATAACATTAACACTTTCAGTTTCTTAAAGAAAAAAGAGATCCAAATTCTTCTTTTAATGCAAAGAAACAAAGATAATGAAAGCAAATCTTCCTAATTCTTATACATTATTTCTTTTCCTTTAATTTCAAGGGCTGAGTTAGGAATAAGACCATGGGAAGCAGTACTGCAGAAAATACAAGAAGGCAACAAGAAAATCAAATGGAAGGATAGGATACCCTATGCTTTTTGGAAGGGCAACACAAGAGTGTCCTTAACTAGGTATAAGCTCAGGCAGTGCAACACCTCAGAACCACATGATTGGAATGCTCATATATATTCCCTGGTAAATATATTATGTCAAATGAAAATATTATCAGACTTCGTGAAATCCTTCAAGACACACATAACAAAATGTTTGTTTTTAGGATTGGGATAAGGAAATTGCCCAAGGGTTCCAAAAGACAAAACTAGAAGATCAATGTACCTACAGGTAATTAAGTATCTAATAAAATTTTCATGCCCTTTCTGTAAATGTGTTATGATTTATTATCTCATATGCTTCTCACTAAATTGCTGGATTTGCTTGTGTTACTTTTCACATGAAGGTACAAGATTTATTTGGAAGGGGTAGCTTGGTCTGTGAGTGAAAAGTACATAATAGCATGCAACTCCATGACCTTGTTCATAGAGCCTAAATATTACGATTTCTTTACAAGAAGCATGGTACCTTTTCAGCACTATTGGCCTATCAGCAACCAAGACATGTGCAATGATATCAAGTTTGCTGTAGACTGGGGAAATACTCATCCAGACATGGTAAATATATTTCTTCCTCCATCATACTCTAAGATTTGCTGATATAAATGTTAATTGAGCTAACGAGCTCTTCACCAATTTATTTTAATTTTACATAGAAAATAAACCATACCCATGAAGCTATATGGTGAAATCAATCAATTCAATCCTAAAGACCACAATTACTTCATAAAATTCTTATTTTTTTATTGTAGCTAAGTACTTTCTTTACATATTTCACCAGGCAGAAGCGATTGGCAAAGGAGGGACTAGGTTCATTGAGGAGAACCTGAAGATGCAGTTTGTGTATGATTATATGTTTCATCTATTGAATGAATATGCAAAGCTCTTGAGATTTAAGCCAACCATACCTGCAGGAGCTGTTGAGATTTGTTGTGAAACTGTGGCCTGCCCGATGGGTGGTCTATGGAGGCAGTATATGGTTGAGTCCATGGTCAAGTCACCAAGTGATACACTTCCATGTGCAATGCCTCCTCCTTATAATGATGAAGACAATGGCGATGAACAATAAGCAATGCTGGTCTTCCCTTGTTCAAAGTGTCTTTTCGCATAGATGATAATAATTTAGATTTGTAGAGAAGAGAATATTTAGCAATTTCTGATTGTAAAAGAACACTACATATAGCCAATAGCCAATCCTTAACATTGGTAGAACTTGGGATATTAAACAGTTGAGTGTTGCTAGATGTCCAAACCCTCCACAGCAAGGACTAACCTGGATGCTAACAAAAAAAAAACTATTTCAAAACATAAACAGTGGATCCCACATCACAAAATGCAAAGTTTGTTCATATCTGAGCTCATATGGGATAATAGGACCCGGGCCATATATCTTTTTACATAGAGTTATAATTTTTATTCATTGTATTTTTATATAAGAAGAGTGTCAAATTAAATTATATATAATTGTAACATTTTTGTAAAATATAGTATAAATTTGTGAATGAGATAAAAAAAATTAAAATATTTTTAGTATACGAATAAAAGAACCATTTAGTAAATACTATAAGCCTAAAACTAATTTCAATATTCATTTATTATATTGAGCATTTATATCATTTTCAAAAGAATGTGCATATTTTCAGAAAAAAAAAAGAATATGCATATTTTTAACCAAATTGTAAACTCATTCCATTGATTATAAACCACAAAATTAGTTTTTGTGACATATTTCTTGTTTACACAATAATTATTTACTACGAATTACTACAATAATTTTTAATTTATAGTGTCTTTTTTTTATAAATCAAGTTTTTACTATTTTACGTACCTCTTGAAAAAAAAAATACGAGAACAAAGATTCTATATGAAACAACATGGAGTATATATCCGTCTAGGTTCCAATTTTTTTTTTTTCAATGTGATGTTGAATCTGCTTGCTGTTGGATTGCTTGTTTCTCTGATTATTGATTGAAATTGTATCATGGTGTGAACAAATAAGGCTGGGTCGTTGCCGTGGAGCTTGGCTGTCCGCCATTAATGGCGGATCTACCTGTGCTGGATCGCTACAAATTGCGTGAAACTGGCTGCAAATCATCCCGAAGCACCACTGGGCTTTATCAGTTCTGGTTGCTGCTCAATCTTGCGGTGAATCCGGCGAGATGGTGGCTGTTACAGCCACTGTGAAGGAACCCAGCAAGGGTTCGGCCATGGCTGCGTGACGGGGCTTCATCGGCAGGAAGAAGATGATGGTGGTGACGGGGAGACGAAGGGATCGCCGGCGCTGAAGAGGGTTGGGTGTAATAATATCTAATAATATATTATATTATAGATATATAGATGGTGACAAGATTATTAAGTTTATAACTAGTATTGGCGCTCGTGATATCAAAGAAAATAAATAAAATTAATTTTAAATATTATTTTAATAATTTTACATTAAAAATAATTAATAAATACTTTTAATACAAACTATAAGTAATTTATTAAATTTAATTACAATTGTAAAATTTGGAAAACATATTTACATTACTTTTAATAATGTTTTTTTCATTAATTTAATTAATTAATTATTAACATTAACTCATATGTGATAAGAAAGAAATAAAATTGTAAATATGGATGTCAGATATTTCTTATCTTTTTTTTTTATATTTCAGTTATAATAAATTATTTTTATTCCACTCGCCATGCTCTTTGCTTCCTTTCTTTATATATGAGTATCTTTTTTTTTAACGTTTTAGTTATAATAAATTATTATTATTTCACTCGCTGTACTTCTCGCTTCCTTCCTTTGCATATGACTATCTTATAGTCGATATATTGACAATAATTAACTCATTTTTGATAAATTATACATAAATTTAAACTTTGATTAATATTTTGTATAACTAGTGAACGATATAACATCTCATATAATTGAAAAATATTGTAACATAACCACATATATTTAGTAAAATAAGATAAAAATATATCATAAATTAATTTTATTAAATTATATTTTTCTTGTGAAAAATTTTTTAATTACAAAGAAAGGAGGAAGCCCAAGTATTTTTTATATTTATTATTTCTTAATTTTTATTGCATTATTATATTGCAATTTTCTTTTTTTTTTCTCTTTTTAAATATATTATCCATTGAGTTTATCATATCATATTATTATACTATACTATTATATTCTTTTGTTGATTATTTTTTAATCGGTTATTTTTTTTACTTAATTTCTTATTTCAACATGTATTGCATTCTCTTTCAAAATTTTCAAGTAATAACTATTATTTTATCCAAAATTAACTCAATCTCAAATTAATAGAAACTTTTTGGTGATAAAATTAATGGGACTTTAATTCTAATACATCCTAAATTAATTTATTAGATTATAATTTTTCTTTAACATTTTTTATTTTTTATTAAAAAGAAGGGTCAAAGCCCATTATTATAAAATTAATTTACTTAGTTTTGTACCTTGATATAATTGAGAAGACAACAACATAACTTGAGTTCAAATTTAAGATTCTTCCATTAATTTGTAATTTATAATTTTATTATAAATTTTTGTTAAAATTTGTGATTTGTCCTGATCTTAAAATAAAAAGAATTTATCCCTGACCCTAAACTTTTTATTTAAAAAAAAAGACAATGTAACAAAATATTTTAAACCGATTTTAGTAAATTACTATATTTTCTTATAGTCTTAATTTCTTAATTTTCATTATTCATTCGAAATCTTCTTATTACGGTGACATCGTATTGAGTTCATAAAATAATTAAGTTGGAGGGGGAAAGCTATTACTTCATAAAACAATTACGTTGGCATCCTACTGAGTTAATAAAATAATTAAGTTGGTGAAAAATATATCTTAAGATTAATTACCTTGACCTCCTATTAATTACTTGATAGGAAAAAAGAATTAATGGTTTTAATTATAGAAATTACGTGATAGCACATCAAAACAATTGATTGAAATTTTCATTAATTAAGGTCAAATAAAAAAATTATAAAATTATAAAAAGAAGCTTATAAAGAAAGTTATTTTTGGAGGAAAGAAAATGAATATAAAGACAACACGTGACATGGGTCTTAAAGATATAAACTTTACTTTATAATATACTAATATTTGAATCCGTACAATGCACGGGAGCTATATTCAAGAAAAAAATAATGTGGGAATAAAATAAATTAAAATAATTTGTACTATTTTTTATAATTTAAAAATAAAATCTTTATTAAATATAAGTTTATAACAAACTAAAAGTTATTTTTAATATTAAAAATATAATGAGAATAAATTGATATATGTAAAAAGTTATTAATAACTATATCAAAATTTTGTATCATAATTGAGATATTTGTATTTGATGAGATCTCATGAGATAATTGTATTGTTAGAAGTATTATATTAAGTACTCAATCTTTAATATAAATATAATGAGAAAATATTTTAATAAAAAAAGTGACAATCTATATTCATTTCACTTTAATTCGATAACTCGTATTATGCAACGAATCTGTAAAAAAAATAATTAATATACTAATTAGTTAAAGTCACTATTACAAAGAAGCATTGAAGTTTGAATATACTTAGTGGAAGATTAGATGTTGTGATAATGAAAGAGCGAGTGTCTGAGCTTGAGATGCTTGAGGCCTTGAGCATGAAGCGAGTTGGAAAAAAATAATGAAGCTGAATGTAATTAATATGAGCCTCAAGAAATTGCGATGTAACGCTTAAGCCCTGTAATGTTACGATCAAGAAGTTATGTAGGAAGTCTAAAATATCACCAGCATCAACAGCCAAAATGAAGAAAAATTCATCACAGTAAACTGAAAGACTTGAAGTTGAAAAGTTCAATCTCTCCTAGTTGCCCCTTTTCTCTAAGTAATAATGTAACTGAATAACGATTATTTGCTTGCATTATGCTATATACAAGATAATACAAAGGAGAATGAATCCCAACTAATGAATCTATGATGTTTGTTTTCTAATACCCCCTCCCTAGTGGAAGAAAAGCAATTGGACCATTCACAGAAGATATGCTGAGAAATGAATATAAGGGTACTATCAACAAAAAAAGCTTTTTAAATGAATTTTTTAAAAACAAATCTTATGGCTTTAAGCCTTAATTGATGTTAGAAATAAAAATATGAAAATGATAACCGCAATGTAGCAAGAATATTTTACGTTAAATATTCCAAACACAATATAAGTATATTTAATAACACCATGATAAAAGTTCCTACATGGGAATCTATTATTTACTAATATTTCAGATATGTTCAATTGTATACCTACAAAAAAATTCCAATTAAACTTATTAACATTGACAAAGGTCCAATATCTCACTAATTAATAAAATTATAATACAGCATAAGCAAAGATACCTCTTTACCTTAAGAAGCACATAATCTTTTAGACAATTATAGGATGTAGTCTTTATAGAAGATGAGATAAGGACTTTAACTGGAAATAAACCATTGATAAAAAGCTTAAACATTGAAGTTGAGAGCAAGGTCCACCCATCAAAGCTTAATTTTATGATCAATAAATCAATGGACTAACATTTTCCACTTTTGCTAAAAAAAGTTGGTTCAGGTGAAGACAAACTCCTGGTACCTACATAAGTGGAAATCGATCTTAAATGTTAATAGTCTTGATAGCTGTAGCCTGTAGGCCTAAAGTTAAATTAAGAGTCTCTCCAAATCCTCTAAGCATCTCAATTTTTTCATGGTAAAAGAAATAATGGTATAAGGACACATTTTCATGAGTGGAGAAAAAAATCAAGGAACTATTTTCTTGGCAACTAAATTTAAATTGTCTTCAATATGTAACAAACATGTCTAGCTTCTGGGATATGTTGAAGTTAAGATAACTAAAAGGGAAAAAATACAATGAAAGAAAAATAATAAAGAGATGTCTATCTCCAGTAAACCGGACCCTGAATAGAAATATATGTAATAAACATTCAAATGTGTTGCGATTTCATAGAAAAGTGGACTAAATTAGATGAAATGGCCATGTTCTTTCATTTTCCCTTATAATTCCTAATATTGAACCTCATTAAGCTTAGATCTAATACATAGTATGCCAACATAATTAGCAATATGCACTCCCTAAACTGAATTATGCTCTACTTTTCTTATCCTGAAACTACAAAAAATGCTAGCCTTTAAAATCTTGTTTTAGAAGCTTCCCACAAAAATATTCAGAGATCTTTTCTTGAAGTCATGTAATTACATTTTGGTAGGAAAACAATTTCAACTTTGAACCATTAAAAATGCCCATCTTGGAAAGTTGTACCACTATCACTTGAAACCTCCAAAAACTGCAACTTCCATAACCTGGTTGCAAGCTTCCTCACCCAAGGCTCACTCTATATGATCAGTTATCTTATTTCATAGAGCATAAAAGATAATTAGGTGCATAAGGATTACAAAAAACACTCTAAGATCAACCTATATCAAATCATCAACTTGACTTTAGGCTTAATAAGTTTATCTCTGACAAAAGTAAAAACAGAAACATAAAATTCAATAATTATAGCATGCCAAGTTCTAACAGGTAAGGAAGAAAAATTCAAGAGTTATGAGATTTTGATGACAAACCTACTGATCAAATTAGAGTATAGAAAGAAGAAAAGTATTAGAAGAGGAATGTACTTGGTATAGCAGGTGGTGCTGGCAGCTAAATACACAAACTTCACCTAAATAACGGGCTTAAAAAGCCTCAATAAATGAAAATTCATAAGGCCAAAGAAGTATATAGGAATTACTTTCTTTTGCATTTATGATCAAAGACAGTTGCAACATTTCAATGACAATTTTTTATCTTCATCACATTCAATAGTTCGCAAAATGAGAAAAATCTGCACGCACATAGATAGTTAATCACATGTCTTAAATGAGGGAGATAAGGACAAAGAAACTAACTCAAATCCAAAATTCTATATTCATTAAAATGATCCAAAGCTAAGATAACAATTTTAGGCTTAAATCCAATAGAACAACATGCCTAATATACCCAGCCATGAAGAGAAGACACATGCAATTCATGATTGAAAATTAGCCCCTAACCAACATGAAGACAATAAAGAACAAATACCACAAAATCAAGGTGGAAAAATATGTAAACAACAGAATTGTTACTGCAAAGTATCAAGTATCTAAATTGCAAAAAAACTTAAAAATTTCAGCGCAGCTAAAAATAAGTAATGAACACTGGTCTAAATAGGGGTGGTTGAAGGAGTTGGTGCCTTGGTGGCCTAAAGACAAACTCTAATATAAGACCTTTAATTTCTACAAACTACTTTTTTGTGAAAAAGTTTGGCAAGGGCACTCAGAGCATACAGTTCAACACAAAGAGCAATAATCTCTGTAATATTAACTCTTTCAATTCAAGTATTTGGTTTGATAAATAAGAAAATTGTTATTATCCAGCATGCTGATAAAGATTAGAATGTGTTGCTAGCAACAACCAAAAAAATAAGAGTGAAGAAGAAGAAGATAATAATAATAATAATAATAATAATAATAATAATAATAATAATAATAATAATAATAATAAAACACTCATTTATAAGGGGAAAAATGAACCTTACTTCAACTGTTCAAAGGCCACACAATATAATAGCTTCCATGATCTTCTTGAGAAAAAAATCTCTCTCTTATTTTTATTTTGAATTTATCTATCATCATAGAGACAAACAACATGAACCCTGCACACATTATATATGAAAAATCAAGTTCAAGAACTACTACATCTAGGAATGAATAAAAATGAATTAAAAATTGCAAAAATCACATTGGTAATTAAGTTTAAAAATCTATCTAATTAACTCAAGACATAGACATCAGTACAATGATACAACATGTATAATTACCCAAGTTAAAATCTCTTGATATAAGTGCTTCTCTTCTTGAGTCATGAGCAACATTCTACAAAATGAATAATCATTAGAAAGTGTCAAACACCATGGTATCATTCTAACTTTCTAAATCTATAACACATGATCAGCCATATGACTCACAAAGCGAATCACATTAAATAAAAGAGATCAATAATCAGAACCATTGAACTTTCAACATGGGCAAGAAAGTAAAGCTGCAAAAAAAACTTATCACATTTAAAGATATGATTTATGAAATTTCAATGCAAGGTTGTACAATATTTGTAGAAAGGGATGGAATGAATACTCATATAGCTGACTCTAGCTGCAATGACTTTTCCATCTTCTATTGATTCTTGCTTCCTTTGAACTTCTTTTAGGTTACTAAAGTCCATAGACCAACTTCCTCCCACCATGTGTGACCAGAATTGTTGTTTTCTGCTTCAAATTGAGACAGATATAGGCGAAGCCAGTAGAGAGATGCTAAAGGATGTTCATAAGAACCCCTTCAAATGCTAAGTATAGAGCTATTTAAATGGTAAAACCAAATGAATACCTAGGCATCTAAACTAACATCACGTTTTATCTATAGTATCTTATATGAAAGAAAAAAAAACATCGAAAAGGTCGATAATTTGTCAAGGACCTATACATATTAGGATGATAAGCTTTATATAGATGTTTATAGCATATAAAAGTGTTAGAACAGCCACAAGGATATTTCTACGAGCTGCTTGTGAAGGATAAAATTACAACATAGAGGATAAATATCAAAAGGCTATAAAAAAATAGCTTCTAGCATCCCAAGTCCTGACATTATTTAATTTTAGATATTTAAAGAAAAATGTGAAAAAACCTTAAACAATATGTTTTCTCACTTTCCATCTTCATATTGACTATTAATATGAAGCATTACTAATCAAATCTCTTAAGAAAATCAGGTATCTAAAATTAAAGGCAAGAATGAGTGGTATGCAGTACATATGCAATATAAGGAAATAATGTAGATGGTGGTTCTTTGTTAAATAAAAACTGCTTAAGCAAAAGGAAGCCATACAACTCGATGGATCAAACATTTGAAAGTAATGGCACATTTCCTCACCTGAAGCCCAAATTAAAGACAAGTCAAGCAAAACATTTATGGGCAATACTTCTATGCAACATTCGAAAGTGATACTAATTTTATGGTTAACAACAAATAAAAATCATATAATATGTAGCCTTACAATAAAGAGAAAAGAATATAGAGACTCCTTAAACTTTGACTCTTTTGCAAATTTACTACTATGAACTTTAAAATCTTCTCAATTAGTCTATAAACTTTAATTAATGTCCCAATAGATCCTTATGTTTAATTTGGATCTGTTAATTCACTAACGATAATATTGTATGATATCATTTTATTTGTATTAACATTAATTAAGAACTGCTTATTAATTAATTTATTAAAATTTAATTTTAAATATATTTTCTTCCTTACAAATATGAATAAAATGTTATTATACAATATCATCATTAATGAATTAACATATTCAAATAAAACAGAAAGATTTATTGAGACATTAATTAAAGTTTAGAAACTAATTGAAAAGATTTTAAGTTCGTGGTAGTGATTTGCAAAAAAGATAAAGTTCATGAATGCTACATACTCTTTTCCCTACAATAAATATGCAAATGATCTAGAAGAAAGGAATGAAGCGTTGACCATGTGGGTCCTCCATAGAACTTGATCCATGGGTGACATAGTACCAAGCTTAGCAAAAATAGACTCAAATTGTATGTGACATAAATCTTACATGTGCAGATGCACCAAAAGGAATGTGTTGGGTACCAATAGTGAAGTACAATTCTTCCCCAGCTAAAAGACATAAATAACTAAATTAAACACCAATACTATAGCCAACTTGATAAAATAGGCAGAAAGTTTGTTTAAAATGAAGCCAACCAATAGGTATCATACTAAGTACGCAAAAACTCAAACTGATGTAAGGCTTAAAGAACCCAAACCATAATGTAACAGGAATAGGCATACAAAAAAAAGGCAAACAAACTCACGGAAAATGGAGATGGAGGTGGCAAGAAGCGTAGATAGTGACGACAAGAGGTGAACGACGTGGTGAAGAGAGAGATACGACATCCAAACAAACAAGATAGGGACGACCCGAAGTGAGACTCTAGGTTCTCCTTTGCGCGTCGCTTCTACCCTATGCCCGGCCTTGCCCGGTCCCTCTCTCTCGATCTTTGAAACGATCTCTTTATACTCATCCCCCTGCATTTCACTGTCAACTCTATCTCTCTGCATATCTCTGAGCATGTCATTCTCTCTGTCGCTCTCCCAATTTCTAAGTGCAACTCCCTCTTGCCTAAGCTCTCTTTATATTGATGTGTCAATATTTGTCAATCTGCATTTGATTTGAGAATTGGTTTAGTTGCTCACTTTATTGTTGAAGTTTCTAAAGAAAGAAATAAGGAGTGGAAGGCTAGCACGTGGTTCAAATTTAAAATCCAAAATAAACATAGCAAGTATCAAAGACAATGGGAATCGGGAGAAGAAAGGTGATGGGTTAGGTCAAGAGACAAAACAATTAATGAGAAAAGGAGTTCCAAGAAGAAGAAGAGAAAAAATGGATTGGGAAAAGATAAAATGGCTATGGAAGAAACAGAAGGCTTATTAAATGAGATCTTTGAAAGGATGGAAGGAAGGAGAAAGTGGGATACAAAAATGGTCAATCAATATTTTAAATACACCTATAATAAATTATTTTTCAAAAAGAGGTGTTAAAAATTGAAATAAAAGAATGGTTCATACGAAATGAAAAATGAATGGAAAGAGGTATAAGAATTGAAGAACCAACGTAAATGAGAGAGTAGAAGATTTGTCAAATGCAATAAAGAAAAATAAATATATGAAATATATTTTTTAAAAATTTAAATTTTGAAATTCAAAAACTCAAAAATATGTTAGTGGATTTTAAAACGGCTTTGGAAATAAAAAGTTAATTAAATAAGTTAGGTGATCTGTTTGATAAAAAAGAGATAGTGAGATAAATGAATGGGGTTGATTTTAAGCTTACTTAAGAAGCTTAGGCTGCGTATAGTACACCTAATAATATAAGGTATGATAGTATAAGACAATAGGATAAGGTCTGATAGTATAAATAAGTTGATAAATTTTTATACTATTAAACATTTGGTGCACATAGTATAAACAACTTGATAGTATATGAAACTATCTAATATAATCATACTATCCTTCACCTTCCTCACCATCTCTTTTGGCTCACTCAGAATTCACGTCTTTCGGCTCTCTCTCTTTCTCTTTGTAAAACCGTTTTCTCTCAGAGAGATTCCCCTTTTCTTTCTCTCTATATTCGCCCCTGGACTGCATTAGCACATGATTTTGCAAGGTGATCCATAGACCAGTAACCATGTTTTTTATGAGTTAAAAAGTGGGGCATCAAATAGCCCAAAAGCAGAAGAAATGGGGAAAAAACAGAATAACTAAATAAGAGTCATGGAGACGCAACGCGTAAGGCATCATCTTCATCTCTTATAGCATCCAAAACACAAGCACTAGCAGCAGCTTCCAAAGTTCACACAGAGATGCAGTTGCAGATCCATACCCAGATCTGCAAAGTCGAACACATCTGCAATGGTGGTGGCGAGAAGGCGACATGGTGGTGGTAGCACGAATTAGTGACGCAGACTTGTGCTTGTGATTACAGATGAGAGGATAGTCGCAACTTGTGTTGTGCGCCTCTACCTCCTTTTCAGATTTGGCTTTATGAGTTCTTTCTCCATAAACGATTATTTCATAGAACAGAGGGTTAGTTTTTCATTACGTGAAATCCAAAGCAGAAACAAGGTTGGGGATGGGTTTTTGGGGATTGAGGATCCGTGGTGGTTTGGGTTTTGGGTTAGAGTTAGTGGCTAGGCGGACGCTGAGAGCGGCAACGCAATGGTTGCGGGTAGCGGCGGCGCAGTGGTGGCCTCACAGGGGAGGCGGCGAGCTATGGTGAATCAATGGTGACGAGGTGGGGGAGAGATGATGATGAGGGATAGAATTAGAATAGTTATTCTATTAGGTCTTATCATAGGGTAGGAGAGAGGATAGAGTTATCCTATAAGAATAAAATAAAAATAATTGATCAAATTTGATTATCCTATCATATGTTAGTACCAAACACATATTAATACCTGATAGTATAAGCTTATACTATCAGGTCTTTCTTATACAATGCATCAAACGTAATCTTAATCTTTGTGGTGGAGTATAATTGTATGACAAGTAATAATTAATTAAGAATTAAAATTAAATAGATAATTTGTTCTTAATTGAGAAGGTTACTAAGAATAGAAATGTGCAACTTTTGGCGAGAAAAAAAGTTATCAGAAACAGACACTTGTCAAAACTTTTCTTGAAATACTTTTAACTATATATATATATATATATATATATATATATATATATATATATATATATATTAAATTGGTAAAAAATATAGTTGATAGAATAAAATTCAATGGTTTTAATTAAAGAAATTACCTGATAGCACATCAAAATAATTAGCTGAAATTTTCATTAATTAATGTTAAATAAAATAAAATTTAAAAATTATAAAAGGAAACTTATGAAGAAAGCTAATTTTGGGGGGGGGGGGGGGGGGAAAGAAAATATGAAAACGGCACATAACATGCACTTGAAGGCGCAGACTTTGCATTATATAATATATTAAATTAGATATGATATTAGATGTTAGATTAGACTACATTTGATTAGATTAGATATTTTTCTTCCAATGCATGATTGATGGAATATATGAGTTAATTATATAGGGTCAATCTAAAGAAATATTTGTTTAAGATTTTTTTAGTAACTTAAGACAAAAGACATATTAATCTCGATATTTTCATGGTTTCAAGGAAATGACCATGAGTTTTTTAAGATCTTCAATGGCTTGAAGGAAATGACCATATGTTTTTTGTTTTTTTGACAAATTGCAGTGACTTTATCTAATATTTAATGAAATTATATTTATTATCTCTTTATTTGCGTGTTTATATTGACATTTCTTAAAACATATAAAACATATGGATAATAAAAATAAATATAATGATAATATAAAGTTGAAGGAAAGGTAAGCATAATGATAATATAAATTTTAAATAAAATTTTATAATTTTAAAAAAAGTGTCAAATATAATTAAATTAAATTTTATAAAAAATAATATAATTTATTTTTTAAAATTAAATCTTATTTTTGATAAGTTTATTTCTTCTCAAAGTTTAGTTACACGTCAAAAGATAACACAGATTCTAAGAAAGAAAAAATTTGAGTTGTGTGTGTTTTTCTTTAGATGACAAATACTGTCATTACGTGAGGGATCGCTTAATTTGATTTGTTTGAGCAAATAATATAATGTTACTCTCATTTTCTCCGTTTTTAAGTACAATAGATAGTAAAATATCCTAAATAAATTATCCTTTTTTTTAAATCTTTAATTCACAATTTTTTTAAATACATAGATATTAATTTTTTCAAAATATTTTGTTAAAAAATATTTTAAAGATACTTGTTAAATATTTAAAATATTTTTTCATAAATAATAGAATATTTAATATATTAATTTTTTTTAAAAATAAACACAAAATAACTTATTTTATATTCTTTATCTAGAAAAATCCTTTTCTAAATATTAATTTCATTTATAAGATTTTTTTTTTAAAGAAAAAGTACTTTACTTTTGCAGGAGCACTTATCTAATCATCCAAACAGGGCCTTAAGCTTCCGCTTTCTCGTTCGATTGGGCAAGCAAAGCACAGCGAGAGAACGTGAATCGTGATCGAAACGCAGAGAGAGAAGAGGAGCAGCCATGGGAGACGGCACTGCAACCACCGCCACCAACCGTTCCAACACCAACAACAATACCAACAACAACAACAGCAACAAGCCGGAGTGGCTGCAACAGTACGATCTGATAGGGAAGATCGGAGAAGGCACCTACGGCCTCGTCTTCCTCGCACGCATCAAATCTCCCACCAATCGCGGCAAATCCATCGCCATCAAGAAATTCAAGCAATCCAAAGATGGCGACGGTGTCTCCCCCACCGCCATCCGTGAAATCATGGTACTTCTTCTCTTTTCTTTTCTTTTCATTTTTTTAATATTTTTAATATTTTAAAAATTTGTAATCTTCTCTGCTTGGTTGCTGCTCATGAAGTTGAGAAATTCGGAATCGAAGTCGCTGAAATTATTAGAATTTTTTAGTTTGAAATATATATATATATATATATATATATAATATATATATATATATATATATAGAGGATCATGTTTATTTTTTTTATTCTTACACCTATTTTCAATCGTTAATTCTACTTTCATCTAATGGGTTGAAATTATTTCATTAAAATTTTTAGATGAAAGTAGATAATAAAATGAAAATAAATGTATGTAAAAAAGATTTACACCTGGTGTAGAGTGATCACTCCCTCTATATATATATATATATATTTAGGGAACCTGTATATTGAGAGGAATGTTTATTTTTTAAGAGGTGAGATGAGTGAATCTTTAATATTGAATTTTACATGCATAATTAATATTAGAATATAAATGCATGTGACTTTTTAAGTTGTCATCTCATAATAAAAATTACTATTATTAGATATGATAAGATTTATTCTTCTCACCCTTATATATATATATATATATATATATATATATATTATATATATATATTATTAAAGATATTTAACACTTAAAAAAGTCGTATGTATTTTATTATAATTGATTATTCATGTGAGATCCAATAGTAAAGATTCACTCTCTCACCTCTTACAATAAACACTTCTCTAAGTAGATATGCTCTTATATAATCTTACATGAATGGTTAAAATTATAATATAAATATATGTGACTTTTAAGTAACTTTTAATTTTGATCATTCATATATAATTGAATGGTTAAGATTTACTCCTCTTACCATCTCACAATAAAAATTCCTCTCACTAGATATGCTTTATATATATATGGGAAGAAAATTTATATCGGTGTAAGACTTTGACATACTTACACCACTAAATAATTTTTTATAGAATGTAATTTTTATAAATTCAACCATTGAATTATAACTCTCTAATACCTTTATCATTTGTGTTAATTCTTGAAAAAGTTAAATCAATTAGAATGTAATCAACTGGTTTTTATTTTTATATATTTCAAAAATATATGTTACTTTAATTTTGGCATATATTAATAAGGTACTATATATATATATATATATATATATATATATATATATATATATATATATGTATGTGATGACGAATACGATGATGATGATTGAGGTAATGCACTTGTTTGATGGTGGAAATTTTGAACTGGTTCTCTGTAGTTGTTAACCCTAGTGGAGGCTTTGGATTGATTTTTGAGCCATTTTTTCACTTGATGCTGCAGTTGCTGAGGGAGATAAATCACGAGAATGTTGTGAAGCTTGTGAATGTTCACATCAATCACGCAGACATGTCTCTGTATCTAGCTTTTGATTATGCCGAACATGACCTTTATGTGAGTATGATTGGAAAACTGACATGCCCTTTGTTAACATGGCATTCTACTTTGGCTCTCACTTGAGTTGAAATATCATTTTCTTTTGTAATGCATCAAAATGTTTCCCATGAAAATGTGTAGTTTCTGATATCTGAATTTTCAAGGTGGTTTTTTTATCTCGCTTTTTGACATTCTCACCTAGTGAGATAAGGTTTGGTTGTTATTGTTATTGTAACTTGTATTATACACATATTATTATGGGCTTTGCAATGGATTTTATGCTATTGTAAAAAGGTTTACTTCAGTGTCTTAGAAAATTTTGTGAATTTCCTGTGGGATGAGACATATATTATATAGCAAGGAATTGGTTGTTCTAGTTGAGTGTAAAAATTGCAATCTTGAATGGCAGGAAATTATTAGACATCATAGGGACAAAGTCAACCATTCCATTAATCAGTACACTGTTAAATCATTACTCTGGCAGTTGCTCAATGGACTAAACTATCTGCACAGGTGAGTCCTTTTTTTGTGAAGTTGACGATGGCTCCTTTTTTTTTCTTTTCTTTATATGTTGACTCAATATATTATATTTTTCCCGTAGTAATTGGATAATACATCGAGACTTAAAGCCATCAAATATATTGGTATGATTTTGGCCACCTTATCACTGTATAAAAATATTATGATTCTTTTACTGCTATAGTAGAAGTTTGGATTTAAATTTATTTGTCCACTTTTGATTAGTGCACTCATTTCTTTAATGAACTTTCTATAACCAGGTTATGGGTGAGGGGGAGGAACATGGAGTTGTTAAAATTGCTGACTTTGGACTTGCAAGGATATATCAAGCCCCTTTGAAGCCATTATCTGAAAATGGGGTATGAGATTCTTTTTCATCGCCATCCACCTGTATTGTTTCTATCATCTGTGTATTTGACAAATCTTCATGTATATTCTTTACATAAATATGGTATTCTTAGGACTTAAGAATCCAAAATATGGTAAGTGTATAATAGAGACAGAAGGAGTACATTAAAGGTTTGTACTATCTCAGATTTCTGCTATAAGCTGATTGACGGATATTGTTGTTGATTTCAAGTTTTGCTTCTTGAACTGTCTAGTCTGCTGGCAACCTCATGTATTTTGATTCTCCACATGTTGGGTGCTTAAACATGGATTGGCTGTTTTGATCCTTCAATTAGCTGTGCACTTGTACAGTTGTACCTCATTTTAGCTTTTCATATGTTTGATGGTTACATCCCTGAATTTATGAAACACTAACATGCAGGTTGTTGTAACCATTTGGTATCGTGCACCTGAGTTACTTCTTGGAGCAAAACATTATACCAGTGCTGTTGGTATCCTTTAATTTAAGTTTTACTTTCTTTTATGCACTGGGTAATTAAGCTTATGTGTGTGTTTTCGTAATATTTGCCAGTCAAGTGGTTGCACCTATGCGCTGGTGTAATTTATGGTGAGCTTTAGAGTTATATTTGTCTGAAGTTATTAATATCTCATGGGTATTTCTGAAGTCTTTTAACCTATATACTAATTTTGTGACAAGATTCTTGGTACTTTTGCTATCCCTAGTTTGACTTGAGATTGTTGCTTGAATAAGTTATGGCTTTCATTGAATCTGAGATGTCAAAGTATACGGTCTACAAGAAAGGTTGACATGGTATAACTGAATTAATTGAAAATTTGAATTTGTCCATATGGATGCTGGGACTGTGGTACACATAATCCAAGGATAGACTTATCAAGTGTGTGTAATAACTAAATGTGTCTGTATAATCTAATTCTAAAATCGGTCCAATCACTTTTCCTTAAATAGACATTTAGATATGTGGGCTGTGGGATGCATTTTTGCTGAGTTGTTGACCTTGAAGCCACTATTTCAAGGTGCAGAAGTCAAAGCTACACCAAATCCCTTTCAGGTACTTGATGCTATAACTTACAGCTTTCTGATTCTATAGTTGAATATTTTTGTTGTAGATGTAGTCTCTATTTTAGTATTACCTTGTCATTTTTGGATTTTAATTTATCCTTATTCCACTTGTGCAGCTGGATCAACTTGACAAGATATTCAAGGTTTTAGGTAATTTTATCTGCTTACTGTTTTTCTTTCTCCCTGCTGGGGGACGTTCATTCTCTTGATGAATATTCCAGACCAACATCAGTGGACGTTGTTACTGTGCCAGGTCATCCCACATTAGAAAAGTGGTCTTCCTTAGCAAATCTTCCCCATTGGCAACAAGATGTGCAACATATACAAGGACACAAATAGTAAGATCATTATTTGATGTGTTTATGCAAATATATGCAGGGTAGACCTGTTTCCATAGTGTGAGAGTCCTTTGTTTTATCTTTTCCTTATCTGTTCTTCCTTGGAACTAATAATTTTTTCCAAGAAATTAATGAATTTGTTCTTCTGCTGTTTGCCAACAGTGACAACACTAGCCTCTATAATGTTGTACACCTATCTCCAAAAAGTCCTGCATATGACCTCTTGTCAAAGATGCTTGAGTAAGTTTTTCCTCCTAAGCTTTTGAGAAAGTTTTTGCTACGCCTGTACAAAAAGATGCTGTATTTCTTTTTCCATTTAAGTGATGCAAAATTGAACGTTGGTTGGAGTGATACCACTTTATATATACGTGTGATTTGTAGTAACACCCCCTCCCTAATATTGTGATAGGGTGGTTATATAAGTCATAGTATTTCGTTTCCTTGTCCAGGTGGTAATATGTGAAGGATGGGTTTGTGATTTTTGTTACTTTTTACTTCTAGCTTTATCATCATCACCTATTGTCATAGTTCTCGTTGCTCTTATAGTTATGGTGCACAAATCCATCAGTCTCAATCTAGCCCTATCTCTTTCTATTCATTCTGAATTATTTTAAGTTATTGTAGTTACTATAATCAATCTGCCGAACTAATCTAAGTGGTAATCTTCCCATTTGATAAAGGTTGCGGCGTTGCTTCTTTTCTTGTAAATTATTCACCATCTAAGCTACGAAAGAGTATTTTTGACATTAAATTCTGGGAATTTGTTGATATTGAGAATGGTTTCAAGGATCATTTTTGTTGAATTGGAGGGTTTTAGGTAGGGAAGGAGGAAAAGAGAGAAAAGGAATACTCAAAATAATAAGATTATATTGATATTGGTGTAATGATGATGTGATACAAAAGACAAACCCAATAGTCTTATTTATACTAATACTAGACTCCTAATCTTAATTAAATAAGGAAACAAATCATGAAATAATTATAGGAAATAACTCTTATGAAATCATCTAAGATACTCTAAAATATTCTAAGATACAATAAAAATATTATGAGATATTTTTCAAATATTCTAATACTCCCCCTTAAGCTAAAACTTCTTAAGCCTGAGCTTATTACAATTAAACATGCTAAAAGAAAACAACAACAAAAACAACCAA
Organism: Ormosia semicastrata; assembly: GCA_029884595.1. Lineage (NCBI taxonomy): Eukaryota > Viridiplantae > Streptophyta > Magnoliopsida > Fabales > Fabaceae > Ormosia > Ormosia semicastrata. The sequence continues at coordinate 33,142,827 of JAQQTO010000046.1, read as the reverse complement.
GCCTTTTCCCAATAGGTGGGGTCGGCTACATAGATCAAATGATACCATTGTGTCCTATCATAAACCAAAACACACTAAAAGAAAATGAATTAAAAAAATATAACGCGCCAAACAATGTGATAATGTGATAGTGGTTGGGACGGATGGCGACAATGACTGGCAACTGCTTCTAGGACGAAGACGGAGAAGGGGCCAGTGCATCTGGGACAGATGGCGATGGGGCCAATGCATCTGGGACAAAGAGTTAGGGCCAGAGCATCTAGGACAAAGAGCCGGGCTAGAGCATCTAGAACAAAGAGCCGAGCTGGTGTGAGTCATAACCAACATAAGTTACTATTGGAATGATCGTCGATGGGAAGAGAAGTCGCCACTAGTATGATTCATCCACTGTTATGATCTATTAATCTATTAATGGGAAAAGAACGATATGACAAACATCGGAATTGAGGTATAAGTTGAGATAGATTTATTCCCATTCTCCCCCTCAATGTTATGATAGCATTGGAAAAGAGCCAAATTGTAGCCAAAATATAGAACCCACATATGGAAGAAGTCAAACAGCCACTAACAGTGAAAAGAGAGAGGCATAATTTGAGCAGATGTACTCGTCAACTCAGGGCGCGATGGAAGGAGGCAAGGCCAGATCTGGATAGAGGGGAGAACAGTGTGTCAAACGGCATTGAAGGTGGCCAGAAATGCAACCGGATGCGCCCTCATGCGCGGCTGGAAGGAGGTGCGTTTGCTCTGGAGCAGCAGCCTTCAGGTGCTGCATGAGAGGTTGGATGGGGCTGGGTCTTGGGTGGCTCGCCAAACTGAGGGTGGCACTTTGTTTGGTGAGGTTGCTGGCCGGAAAGGACGATGGTGGACAGCGGCAGCAATGCCAAAGAAGACAGATCTGGGCCGAAAACGATGAGATGAGTTCAACGAGATTGGCAATGACTGGAACAGTGGCCACACGCATCGCCATGTGGGACTGGACTGACAGCGCACAAGATCTAGCTGCTGACTCTGAAGTGGCATGTGACATCGTATGGAGGCTCCGATGGCGGCGTGATTTCAGGGGCTGACCTATCGGAGCATGCTAGAGCTGATGGCGGTGACGATGAGGTGGACAGCCCACTGAAGAAGGTTAACCACCACTGACAGCCGTAAGAGAGAGAATGGGTGGCTGGAAAGTCGTCGGAGAAGGGACTAATGGCCGCGAACGCGATGGAGGTTTGGTCGGACGAGAGATGGACCACAGAAGTGCATATCTAAGATAGTGGAAGAAAATATAGGATATATACAAGGACTATTTGAAAAGGAGTTCTGAATTATAGGGACTCGGCAGCAGAATAGTGATAGGACAGGTGATGGAGGATGGTACCGCTCTAATACCATGTTGAATTGGAGGATTTTAGGTAGGGAAAGAGGAAAAGAGAGAAAAGGAATACTCAAAATAATAAGACTAATATTTATGTTGGTGTGATGATGATGTGATATAAAAGACAAACCCAATAATCCTATTTATACTAATACTAGACTCTAATCTTAATCAAATAAGGAAACAAATTGTTAGAATATCAAGAAAAGATCTCACAATATCTTTATTGTATTTTAGATTATTTTAAAGTATCTTAGATGATCTCTTAGGAATTATTTCCTATTCCTTATATTTCCTTATTTGTTTCCTTATTTAATTAGGATTAAGAGTCCAATATTAGTATAAATAGGACTATTAAGTTTGTCTTTTGTATCACATTATCGTCATATCAAATTAATATCAATCTCATATTATTTTGAGTCTCTATTCTCTCTTTTCCTCCTTCCCTATCTAAAACCCTCTAATTCAACACAAATCATGAAATAATGAATAGGAAATAACTCCTATGAGATCATCTAAGATACTCAAAAAATATTTTAAGATACAATAAAGATATTATGATTTTTCAAATATTGCAATAATTTCTACTACACTTAATAAGTAGGAGAAGGATATCAATCACTGCATGATAAATTCTTATTATCCATAGTACAGTATTATCTTGATTCATTAAACTAGGGATCTTGGGTGAAATTTCATTCCTCTTGCCTAATTCTATGAAAGAAAGAGTCAACTAAAACAAGAAATCAACAAACTTTATTATGAGCAATCTAAGAAGTCTGATTTTCCCTCTTTACCGTCAACAAGAACTTATGTTACGTTTAGTTCACTAGAAAGAGGGTGGTGGGAATGGGAATAGGCTCAAAGTGTGTTTGGTAGTTACTATGGAAAGGGAATAGGGAATGAGTTGAATGGCCATACCTTCCTAATTGGAAGGAATGCCCATTACATTCCATCAAGAATTAGTTGAATTACCATTATACCTTTGCTAGTAAAAGTAACTTTATACCTTGTGTCTTTTTTTTTGGAATGTAAAAATCCTCGCCCCACCCCGCCGTCACTACCGTGGCCACTGTCGCTGCCATTGCCACTTGCCATTGTTGTCACCCCTATTGCCACCACCAAGGGAAATATTGACACAGAGCATTTTCCTTCATATTCTATTCCTGCCTGATGTGGCATACCATGTAAGGATAGAATGGAGTAGTCTTTTAACTTTTTTAATGCTAAACATGCCAACGGGAATTATTCTTCTATTCTCATTTCCATTACAATAGTTAGAGGTAGAGAGAGACCAAGAAAAACTCTTAAGTGAAATCATTAAAAATGACTTAGAGCTAAATGACTTTTTTGAAGACTTGATTGATGACAGAACACAATGACGTTGTTTGATCTATTTAGCCAACCCCACCTAGTGGGAAAAGGCTTTTGTTGTTGTTATTCCCATTAAAGTCATTCTAGCAAACCAAATGTGACCTTATTTCAGTTTCATAACTTATGGAATTCATCCAGTAAATTTCTCATCACCTATAGTATTTGTGGATATGTGAATGTGATGCACTTTCTTTTTAATGAAAATTCTCTCTCTCTCCTTTTTTTTTAATGATAAATTGGCTTGTGTATGTATGTGCAGATATGATCCTCGAAAGCGTATAACAGCAGCACAAGCTTTGGAGCATGAGTAAGCCTTATTTTATTCTCCTTTATTCGTGCATGAAATCCACATACCTAATAATGAAAAGGATAATTTAACATTTCTTTGATTAATGGTTGTTGTTCTGTCTATAGAAATCTTGACAAGAGTCCACATTTTTTCCTTGTATGTGTTCCCCCCCCCCCCCCCCTTCATATGGCCTACTCATGAAGTTATACTGAAAATAATGTGGTTGCCATCTTATTGTTGTATTCAATATATTCTGATCAGAAGTTGCAAAAGTTATTGAGAATGAGCAAGCAGATTGTTGTAGTCATCCACAGAACAAGTCCAGAAGCTTTCCCTAAACTAATTTATTTACCCAAAAATAAAAAAGCATTTAGTTTGTCCAGACGCTCCTGAGTTAGAGAATTTGTGTTTATTTATTATTTTTATCCTCCTAGGTTTCAGTCACAAAAAATCATCATATGTATCTGACTTCCTTTTGGCCCTGGGTATAATAGTCATTATCACAATATCAATGCTGCAACTGTTAGTCAGTGAGTATAGCTCATCAGCCAATTATAGTCAATTTCCTGCGGAAGTGGCTTGGTTGCCTGGCTCTTCAGTCAATTTCTCCAAGGGCACTATTGGTCATGTCAGACATTCCATGTCATGTGTTCTCAGAGATAGTATTCTGCCAATCGTTTCATAATTGCTAGTAACTTGCCTTCATTTTTTTCATATGTTATATACTAAATTTTGAGAGCTTGCAAAACATTGTTGGATCACTGATTTTGATAGTACTGGAGATTTGATGTTGATGCAGTTTTACTTCATCAATGTGACTTGGACGTATGGTACAGAAAGCTTAAAAATTGGTTGTTGCATTTGATGTAAAGATTGTTTAATTACATTAGGGACTGTACTCTGACTTTTGATGGAAAGACACGTTGTTAGTCACTGCTAATTGTTTTTTACATTTGGCAAGTTTCCATGCATGATATTAGTTTTTTTATATGTACATCTTTATTGGCTGTATAGTTAGTTCCCTTGTATCTTTCAGCTATCATCTTTTAAGCATTCTTATACTTTGTTTGCCAGGTATTTCAAAATTGAACCACTACCTGGGCGGAAGTATGGACTTTTCCTCCCTTTCTCCATTTTCTATTCTGGTTTGGTCTTTTCCGCTAAGTTTACATTGGATTCTTTCCCAAAGAGCTTTTTTATCATTGTTGTTTTTAAATAATTATTATGTTTGGGTAAAATGATTATTTTGTAAAAAAGTTTCTTCAACTCTTCAATTCAATAGAAAATAAAAGTTTTTTTCATAATGCATGTATTCCTCCAACGTTTGATTTTAGCTTATAATTATTTCTTACATTTTGATATGTAAAATCTATTTTGTCTCAATCAAATAATTTTTTTGCCAATCATTCTATATTTATAGAATTAATGCACACGTCCAGTGGATATCACAACAATCATATTTTGAAGGGACAATCAACTTGCAACCTTACATCCAAATATAAAATGATAATTGATTATAATCCTGATTGATAACAATATGATTCTCAAAATCTATAATTTTTAGCTTTCTCAAAGAAGCCTTACATTGGATAAAACCTTTTTCCTATCACTGTTGGTTATTTATTTATAAATAAAGAATATTCGTAGTTGTCTTCAACTCTTCATGTTCTATAGAAAAAGTAGTTGTCTTCATGATGCATGTATTCCTCCAACGTTTATTTTCTTTAACTAGACATGTCTGTAAAATCAATGCTCAGTGCACTTGTACCCTGCCAACATGGAGAGACATTTGTGAATTATCCCACACGTCCAGTGGACACAACAACAGATTTTGAAGGGACAACCAACTTGCAACCTTCACAGCCGGTATGCAATGATAATTGAAAATCCTGTTGAAACTATATGATTCTAAACTGAAATTGTGCAGACTTAATTTATCATTGATCCATCTTGATCTTGTAAAGTCTCGTTATAGATTTAAAATTTTAATTGATCAGGGCATATCAGAATACTAAAGGATATGATTCAATTTTGTTCTTGAACCTTCTTTTTGCGGATTCATATTATAGGTTTAAAATTAGAGAGAGCAATGAATAGTAGAGAAATGAAGGATGATGTTCAACTTTAGATGGAACAGAGTGGCGTACTTTAATTTTTCTTCTTTTATAAAAAAAATGTTCAACTTTAGATGGATAAGGTCGTACTTGGAATTGAAAGAGTAGTGCATATTTAGAGAAGTGAAGGACTGTTTTCAACCTTTTTATGTATAAAGTGGTATCTTGAACTCTGATAGACATACAGTTTATGTTAAGACTTTGGGTTCATCCCCTTCAAATGATGGGTGGATTAGTGAATTGCTTCCTCTCTATAAAGCTCATTGTTGCCACATCCATCTAAACAATATTTGCATGCAAGTTTGGTGTATAACATATACACTATAACATACGGAGAAATTGTAGATGATATGGGTATCCTATGGGTGATATAGTTGGATTTGTGTGAAAATTTTAAGGTTAATCAGGGTTATTCTCCTTCTGCGCACTCCTATGAAAACCTTCCTATCTCCTTCCAACAAAATAATAACCTAGCTTTAGCTTATCTTTTTTTTTTTTTTGGATAAAAGTTTTTGCTTATCTTTTTACCTCCAACTTTATAGCAGAAAATGAACCTTTGCTGATATAACTGTGTGTGTTATTCAAAGAGAGGCTAGAACGAATTACCTTGGCTGACCCATATCTTTTGACCATTTTATATAACTTTCAGATAATGGGGTCGCATTGAGAAAATCTAGGTGATAATTATTATTAATAAAGTTTAATTACATTGTGCCATGAGGTTATGAACACTTTCAATGATTTTGCTATGTTTCATAGGATTTAGTTACATAACTTTTATGAATAATATGCTGAGTGGCTTCTGTCAATGGATACTATGGTTCCTTATTGAAATTTGAGTTGCCTTTTTAAAATAATAATAATAATAATAATGCTTGTTGATGGTAATAGGTAAATAATGGTTTTGTATTTAAATATTTGCACGTGCACAAGCATATACTTGCTTAAACGTTCTCCACTTTATGCTTTTGAATGTGTATATTTCTTACTCTTGAGTCAGGTTTCGTCTGGAGCTGCAGTTTCTGGCAGCGTGCCTGGTGGTCATGTGTCAAATAGATCTGTCCCTCGGCCAATGAATGTTGTTGGCATGCAAAGAATGCCTCATCAGCCTATGCAAGCTTATAATCTCACATCTCAGGCAGGGATGGGTGGTGGAATGAATCCTGGTGGCATTCCAATGCAACGTGGTGTTCCACAGGCCCATCAGCAGCAACAGGTTTAGTGTTTATTGGGAAAAGGAGACCGGGGCGGGGGGTTTAAGTTTTTGCCCTTTTTCTTCAGTCGATGTGATGTTCCTGTTTTCTTTGTGAACAGTTGAGAAGAAAAGACCAAATGGGGATGCCAGGATACCCTCCACAGCAGAAGTCAAGACGTATCTAAGGTAATACAGTTGTTCCACCATGTATTAGTGGCAATTGTGGTGGTGGTGGCTGTCATAGAGATAAACTTGGCTTTTCATAAAACTGGGAGAATTCATTTGATGTGGGCAATCAGGAGTGTCACTGATTTTCTCATATTTTCTGTGAGCGATTTTAATGGGCAATTAGGATTCATGAGAGTTCTATGTGAAAATTTGAATTAAACATGGCATTCGTATATTCTCGTACTAATATTCTTGTAAAGTATTTGAGAGACTGCAAATCAAGCACCACCCGATTCACCTCTTTAATAGTCACTTGTGGCTTGTGGCTTGTGGCAAAACATCAATTTATGTGCATCTTTATCAATATTCTTCTTCTATAATTTCCTGTCAACATTGTTGGACCTGTTGGCATACTTGAACTAGTAGTTGGATGACTCTTCTATATTTGCAATAAAGCTGAAATACCATGTCTCATGGTTAGGTTGTGCTGGTAGAGATCAAGTGAAGATAGATTTGGGGTCAACACTAGGGAACTTGAGCTCATTCAGGACAATTCATGATCCCGAGTTCAGATGGTTTGCCTTCATGCTTGCGGACCTCACTTCTTCCTAATTGCAGTAAAAAAATTTTTGCATTGGGCACAGGAATGCTATAATTGAACTATACTGCTGGGACACCAATGAAGACCCTGGAAGGGAATAGACATGGGAAATGGTTGAGCTACTGGAGGCACATGTATATCATGCTTATAGTTGTACAATTTTCTTGTATTCTCACAGCTGTTAGGCAAGATCAAATCAAATGTTAGACATCATATAGGTTTCCACTAAAAGTGAACTTTTACTGATCAAGAGATTAAACTGATAATATGTAACTTTGTTGTACTCATTGCAGAATATTGCCTCACTTAATTGAAGGAAGTTACACGTCACTTCCCATAAGTATATTATAATCTTTCCATTTTGATTTTGTTGTGTTCCGTGGAATCAGATTACTTGAGTTTTGACTAAATTTTTTGGTAAACTTTTTTCTACTTCTATATATGTAATTATTAATTATTGAAGCTTTCTGTTAGAAACATGTCAGGTCCGAGTTAATTAGGAGGTGAAATAGTAGTATGCAAATATGATAAGCAGCAATGTAGCAATTGAACTGGCGAATTCGTTTCTTAAGCATAGTAATGTCTCAAGTGACACTTCTTTTCTTGCTTTCTTTCATGTGTCTCATTTAAAAGTATTTTGCTTTTAGTAAATGTTTTTTGCATATCATTTTTTTACACCTACTTGTTTAAGAAAAAAAAAGAGACAGAATGTGCATTGGAAAGTGTATTTTTCTTGTCAATGTCTTATACTTAAAAGGTATTTGTGAGTCAGGGACCTCTGCTGGGTAAATAAATATAAATATCCGTGCACTAAAAAAAAAATGAAAATATCCAAGTATCCATTTCACCCCAAAAAAAAAAAAAAATCTGTGTCCAACCCTCGTGGTCCAAGCTGTCATGAAAATTGTTCCGGTGAATAGCAGATGAATTCTAATGTTTATTGTGGTTGTTAGTTTATTATCATGTTTCAACTACACTTATGGTTCAAGATCATATCAGACCATCACATAGTCGTCTACATTTTTTACATTGGCAATCTTTTTTTTTTACAATTTATCCAAAAGGCAACTAAATTTATATGCAAATATCTACAGCAAGAATGCCTAAACCACATTGAGCAGTTGCAATAAGAAAAACAAATGTTATCTTCAAGTCTTTACAATGAAAGGGTCTGCAAAAAAACAAAGACCCATGATCTTCTGGTATAGCTGTCCAACCCAGAAAGAGGTTCTGATTAATTTATTTACACTTTCTAACCTACTTGACAAAAATCTGTCATTCTCAAAATTCCATTCTGTTTTATAGGTTCTACCACAAGATTACTTATTCATGGGGGCCAGCTGCTCATAAATTTTCAGATTTTCCAAACAAAAGCTCCCCAAAGCCTCAAAAATGGGCGATATACCCTTTTGTAAGCAACTTGAAGCAACATCATTAACATGTTTGATAACTTGTTGGTGTCTTTTTCTCTGTTCAATCAATCTTTTCCTTGAAGTTGCTAAATTTTCATCAGATTCACTCAGCAGTGGAACTTCAGCTTCTACAAAATTTTCTGAGGCTTTCATATTGATAAAAGAGATATACTGGTGCGAGTTGATGCCATTCTTATTGCAGAAGGATTGAAGCCTGTGCTGATAATCCTTTAAAAGGTCTTTCACTCTAACTTTCAGCGTCTGTTCCTCTTCCAGCTTCTCATATAACTGGTGCAAGCTTGAGGCAAAATTACTAATGGCTTTAGAGACTCCAGTTTCAGAAATCTTGTCAATTGCATGGTACCAATCATTACAAATTCTGAAAATAGGAGGAGCTCCTATATCACTTGGCAAGGAAGGACCAATCCCATCTTCAGTTTCTCCTGGTTCTTGGAGAATGCACCTCAGAAGCCAATCATTCAAGTGTTTCAGGAAGGCCTTTTGTGTGTTGATGAAGTTACTAAAGCACATGCCCCATTTCAAGATCACCTTTTCCAGTCTTAGAGTAGCTTTTAAGCTTGACTTTTTCCTATTCTCAGGATCTAATATATGTACATGACTTTTGGCCTTTGTGATAGCTTGGAATTGTTTCTGGTGGCATGTACTCATGACCTTCCACAATCTAATTAACCTATAAAAAGGATGCTGTCTAAGTATAGTTATAAAATGTCAGAACTTAATGAAGTATAAAACCATTTCAATGGAAGCGGAAGTCTTCCTTTATTTTTCAATTTCAGATATTAAGTTCTATTTACATCAATCTGGTTTACAATCATCAATTCTACATATACTGAGAACACTACAATTCAAACTAAATTACATGCCTTTTTTACTTTTAAAATCACAATGCATTTTGATTTTCCATTATAATTTAGAATAATCAACTACATAGACCAGTGAAAGTTATATAGACATGGATAACTCTGATGGATCCCCCAAGAAACAAGAGGCACCTACACCAAATTAATTTGCATGACATATTAAACGTTGAGATGAAATAGATTGCATCAAACAACCATTGCAGGGGAAAATATTATAAAGAACACCCAGTCAGAGCCTAACATCTCATTGAAGTAGAAAGATGGAAAAACTATAATCTTTTTATGCCTAGAGATGGAGCAATGACCTTAAATCCTTCAACAAATTCATTAATAATATTGGTATTTGGTAGCACCAACTGTTAATAACATAGGACTTCACATAAATAATAGAAGAAAGAGAGCAAAGTAGCATACCCTTCAATCAATTTATTCAGTTCAGGAAGCAGCATATTATCTCTTAACTCATGTATCTCTCTTGATATTACACTGATTGATGCAACAGCTACATTAATTTCTGAATGTAGAAGTTTGATAGAAGCAAGAGTGTCATCGATCTTATCTGACTCAGAACCTTTATCATCCAATTTTTTAAGCCTCTTGCACTGCTTATCATAGGGAATTCGAAGTTTTTCTTCAACCTGTCATTAAAATTATAAGGACCAAAAAAGTCCAACATTGAGTTTTTAAACTATCAGAAAGAAGGCATATACTGTGATAAATATAAGTAATTGCTTACCATGACTTCTCTATAAAGTTTCTTTTCCCACACATAAAGCCTCTCCAAAGTGGATGAAAGATCACCGATACAAACACGATCTTGATTGTTTCTCATGTCAGCATTGGACAACAGCCTTTCTCTAGAAACTGGTTGGTATAACATGTATGAAGGGCTCCGACACATCTGCGTCAGCACTGAAGGGATTATCAGCCCCAGGACAAAAGAAGCAAAGCCTGCAAGTCAATAATGTAAATCATGATCAAGTTCTTTCTCTCCCCATCTCTTTGTTTCTTTTTTCCCCTTTCATATTTGGCTCAAAATATAATGTAAATCATGATCAAGTCTTGTTCATTCCATGTGTGATAATTGTAAGAAACATATTATTGGAAACTTTTCTATTCTTTCTTTAAAGCAATTTCTAATATTTCAAAAAAAGAAAAGAATCAAATACCATAGTAATGTTATTGATCACAGGCAACAAAAAGAGAAAATTCATCCATAATTTATATGTTGAATATAGCTGACAAACACACCCAGACAAGAGATCCTACCCCTGAATTTGGTGCTTATAGGCTGATGTGGTAGCTTGCCAACCTCAACAATTGATGAGAATTCTTTTCCACAATCAAATACATATTTGAATTCATTCCTTATATCCAGTACTGCTTCCTTAAGACCCATTCTACCCTTTACAGTTGTTTCTTCTGCCCCAAACCACACATCTTTCTCTTTCTTGGGATCCAAGTTACGCTTGATTTCTTTCTCAGTGGTTTTTTTCCAAATCACAAGCTCTTTACCTTTGGTTGACAATGCATCTTCATCAGGATTTAACTGTGTAACATTGGAAGTGCCATTACCTGATGAGCCATGCCTCATCCCACTTTCCCTTTCCTTCTCATCAAACACTACTGATGACACTGCTGAACTTTTTTCAGTTTTTTTCTCATCTTCTAAATCAGGAACCCCTTCTCTTTCCCTTACTTCTCTCACATTATGATCACTGTCACGATGAACATCAAAATTCATACCATGCGTCCTCCCACTTTCCATTTCCTTCTCATCAAACACTACTGATGACACTGCTGAACTTTTTTCAGTTTTTTTCTCATCTTCTAAATCAGGAATGCCTTCTCTTTCCCTTACTTCTCTCACATCATGATCATGGTCATAATAAACATCATAATTCATGCTAAAGGGATACAAGAAATCCCATGTAGAGACTTGAGGTGGAGGAGGAGGAGTAGGTAAGGCAGTGGCAGTGCTATTTTGCTCAGTTCCATGCTTTTGGGACTCTACATGATTGTGGGGTACATCCTTTGAAAATGCCTCAGCACCATAATGTACAAACCTATCATTATAGTAGGAAAAAGACATTGGAGCTCCAAAATAGTCCTGATTCTCCTGCTGAGGAAACCAATTGTCACTTTGTAGAGTTTCCCATCTATTGCCAGATGACATCCCTTGACTATGCTCATGGTGTCCAAGATCTTCATCACGTGACATGGTCACGTGAATATGAGCATTCTTCTGGTTGCTATGATGAGGAAATTTGGAGGAAAAATTAGACCATTCTTGACTAGTACTCTTAACTCTTGGCTTCCCTCTATTTTTCATGTAGTACTTTATATCCATATTTGCTGCAGAATGATCTTTACAAGTGTAAGAATCATCCTGCACTTCCGGGCTATCATGAAAAAGGCCTCTTGGTTCTTCCTCATCACGGTGAGAGTGATGAAACAATGAATCCAAATCAGAGTCAGAGGAGGGAAATTCCAAGTGGGAATCTTCTTCTTCAGATGAATCAAAACCTGAGAGAGAAACATGGGGAGAACACTCACCAAAAATCACCAACTCTTGTTCCACATATGTGTTGAGGGCATTGCCTAGCTCCAAAAGGGACTCTAAATACACCACAAAGGCTGTGACTAAATCATACCTACAATACGTAGCGGATTTAATAAACTCCTTCCTCTCTTTACATAGTCTCACTAATGGTGAAGCATGCAACTTGGACACTCCTTTGCCCATGTCACCAACAAAACCAACGAATAACAAAGCACCCTTAATCCGAATCCATAGTTAAAATCTGATACAAATATAATCAGATCAAAATAGAAAACCTCGAAACACAAACGCAACATAAAAAAAAAGGGTGTTTTACGATACTAGTCAACAAATTATTATTAAGAGAGAAAGGTAATAAAAAAGGAAACAAAATATACAGGGCATATGTAATTTTGAGAAATTTTTATTGTGTAACGAGGAGATGAATAAATTTTGATTTTTTAATTATATTTAGATGATTAAGATTAAAAATTATTTAAAGATCTTTGTGATTATTTAAAAAAATTATGTATATTTATATTTTAATTTTAATTATTTATATAAAATTTAATAATCAAAATTTATTCTTTTATTTTATAATAAATACTTTTCTCACCAAATATACTACTAATATATAGTCATTAAATGCAGTGAGATATAGTTGTGAAAATTCGCAGGCACTTTCTGAGTGGAGCTTTTTTAAGGCAATTTATATAGGGAAGAGGAAACATACAATCATATATACGTAAATAAGGTGCATATGCATGTCTTTCTATATCTATGCTTGTCTTGGGGCGTATACAACCATTACTATTTTACCAAAAGATATTATAACAATATATATTGATTACATTATTAACTGATTTATTTTTGTTTTATTGAAAGATAAGAACAAATATCTTGTTAATTAATAATGACTTTCTACTTTTAAAAATAGTTTTATGTATATAGTGGAAAGATATATAAAAAATATTAAAGCTAAGTTATTCATAAGAGTGACAAATGGATGGATTAATTTGATTTTGTATTGGATCATAATAGATGAATATAAAATAAATTATTAATTTATTTAAAATTTATTTCAAAATACTTAATACTATCAAATCTATCCATGATCTAATTTAATGAATAGATATTCAATCCATCTATTAATCTATTTTAATGAATTAGATGGATGGATATCCAACCCATTAATTTAAAAAAAAATTATCTCTAAAAATTTTTATGATCTCTCTAAAAATATTTCTCTCTAAAAATTTTTATTCTATCTCTAAAAAATGTTTCTCTCTCTAAAAAATTTTATTTTCTCTCTAAAAAATGTTTCTCTCTCTAAAAATTTTGGGACTCAACGTTTTGTGCTATAAGTTTTAATGAAAGTAAAAGTGTTGAACCAAAAAAAGGAATTTGAAAATGTTCAATTGTTTGAACCTAAAAAAAAAACGTAAAATACATTAGATATCAATTAGATTAATTTTTATTTAGATGCATATTTTTGTTGGATTACTAACTATCTATAACTAAATTTAATTCATTAGATCCAATACAATAAAATATATTATTTTTATTGGATGAACTAAACTAGTTTTAATATAGATGGATTAGATGAATTAAAAATTAATGAATTTTTTTACTAGTCCTAGTTATGTACAACAACAGACTCAAAAATTTTAGGTTGTGGGGGTAAACACAATATACACAAGCATAAAAAAATCAAAAGAAAAACATACTAGTACAAAATGATGAAATATTGTTTTACAATTGTTTCTTTTACGTTGAATGATATTTTTATTATCAATACCATTAAATACTTTCCTCTCTATGTATATATGAATGATCTTGATTGTTAATCACAGCGGATGCCATTTGAGAAAAAATGTTAGATGAATTTTAACTTTTATTATTACAAATTTACTCATAATATGGGAGTAAAGTCAGAAATATGAAAAAGAAAAAAATGACAAATTGTTATCATGGTAATAGAAAAATTCCAAATGTGAGTGGGGGGCATGCGTCCACATTATTTTATACGTAGGTCCATCTCTGGTTATGTATATAAATTTTATTAAAAAATTATACTATATGAGATAATTCACTCATATATTATAAATGACAATATTCTCTCTTTAGTAGTGAAATCTGAATTATACTCTCTCTCTCATTCTATTTTTTATATAATTGTCATGTATCTTTACTTAAGTTTTTTTTTCATCTTTCCTCTCATATGCGCTTCCATTTGAAGAAAAAATTTCTTCTCATTAACTTTTCATTAATTATCTCCTCAATATTATATCTCCTAAATCAACCAAGATCCTTTTTTTTCTTAATTATCTTCTATCAAATTTTAAATTTCGTCATGCAATCTTCTTTGATTCCAAATTATGATAGAATTTTGTTTATCATTTTATGCTTTTTATTAGTTTAAAATAAAATATTAACAATTTAAAGAATACAATCATATCATTCTACATATGTATAACATACTAAAAATTAAGTCTCTAAAATATATTCTGAACACATATTAAAACTTTAAAAAATTTCATGCAACGCACAGATTACTAATTAGTATTATAATATTTTTCAATTATATGAAATATTATTAGATTAATTGTTTTTCAATTATGTGAGATATTGACCAATATTTACAATTAAGCTCGATTACATTAAGGAGAAAGAAGATAAACTAATTTAATGAGTTCATCATCGTCACGATATCTTCTTATACTCCTCCTTCAGAACTTATGTTATATGAGAAAGATATGTTCAAATACTTTAAGATATTATGTTGATTGATGCTTAAGTTTTGTGTTGTTATGTACAAAGTAAATTTTTTTTGCAATACTATAAGAGAGTCATATGTAGGTAATAGAAATTATATTATTGTAGCTTGAAAATGGAAAATGGGATTTGCCCCCATAAGGAAAAAAAAGAAGGCAAGAGCCATTATAGGCTATTTATGTTGATCGAAGCTTTAGTTTTGCATTTTTATGTCTAAAGTAACTTTAAACAATACTAAAAGAATCATATGCAAGGAGTAGGGAACGGAGGAGCAACAGTTATTTATTATATAAGTAAGACTCGTTTCACATCTATATTTTAAACATTTGTTATTTTATCACATGATTTTCTTATATTATATATCTCATCCGTAACATTAACTTAAAAGAAATAGAAAAGGAGAGAAGAGAAAAGAAAGAGGAAATCGAAGGGGGAGAAAGGGGGAAAAGAAGGAGGAGCAAGGAAAGATCAAAATCAAAACTCAAGTTTAAAGGTTGATCATCTTGTCTTCAATAGGTAGGGGATTCTAACCTCAAATCTCATCTTTTCCTTCACCAATTCTATGGTAGGATCTAGGTCACATAGATGGAGGAAATGGACTTTGAGAAGCAAAATCTGTTTTCTTACTCAGTTCTTGTTTCCATTGGTTGAACTTAGCTATTTTCAGCTTTTTGGATTCAAGATAGAAGAATTAGTCTTTGGACCAAGTTGTTTAGTTCCTTAAGTTGGAAACTAGGAGTTAAGTTGTGAGATTATGGTTTTAACCATTAATCCATGATTAAGTAAGCCAATAGGTTAAATGAGTGTTTTAACATGATCAGAGGTTTCTAGTGATGATAAAAATCACTTGAAACCATTTTGGATTGGCCAAATTCTCATTTATGTTCTAATGGAACAGTAACCAGAATATATATGTAGAATTTTGTAGATTGTCAGTTATGCGACCAGCGCTCAAGTGCTAGGAGTTGAGTGCTCAAGCGCCCATAGCCTAGAAAGCACTTTGAGTGCTGCAGAGCATTGGGCGCTCAAGCACTCGGTGCTAAGCTATTAGGCGCCAGTCACAGAGCAAGAACAGGACATGTCTCTGCCCAGCCAGCACCCAAGCATTGGGTAGTGAGCGCTCAGGCGTGTAGCGAGCACCCAGGCGCTAGAGAATGAGCGCCCAAGCACCCAGAATAAATTTTATCAGAATTCTTATTTTGATGAAATGAGTTTACCTACTTGTTAGGATTCCTTTTATATGCATTGTAGAGTGTTTTGAGACACTAATAGAGGTATTTCTAAGAGAGAAAGACCATCTTGCATATTTGGAAAAAATAAGAGACCTTAGTGTAACCAAGAGTGGCGGATTGCCAAAGATAGGTATCTAGACCCTTAGGCAACACAAAGTTGTATTTAATATCACGAATGAGGTGATGAGGATAGGGTAAACTAGATATAAATAAGTTGAGTTCAGTTGGCAATAGTCATTTGCCATAGTGCATTAGTTACTCCTAAGAGAGAAAGTAGGGTTTGTGATGCATGAATGAACTTAGTATGGAGATTTTATAGAAGTTCCAGTCTTTAAGCATTCCAATAGTTAGGAATTGCCTAAAGTAGGTATCTAGAACCTTGAGTATACTAGGGTGACATAGTTTACCACTTGTAGTGTGATAGTAAGGCAAGATAGATATAAGAATCATAAATATGATTACTTAATTAGAAATATGGAATGTGCTCCTTTATGAGTTAAAAGTGAGCTGAGAGTACATGTTTACTATAGTTTAGTTCTTCACTTGGTTAGAGAGAACCATGTGATGAATTAATGTAGTGGTTTTGTATGAGATATACATAATGCTGCATAACTTTCTATTACTTGTTAATTCCAAAATAGAGTAATCTTTAATTATGTTTAATCATATGGCCAAAGGAAATAGAGGGAAAAGTCCAAAAGTCTCTTTGAGTGATGATTTAGCCCTAGTTTCTCGTTAATGCCAAGATTACTAGTTTATATATAGTGGAAATAGTACTATCACTAGAGTGAGTAGAAACCAGTCCACTCATTATCCGGTAGTTTGAAGAGTCAATCTTCTTATCTACAAGTTTAAAGAGAGTTTGGAATAAGCAAGTGACACGGACACACAGTCATATACATTTCCTGTTCCTTGGCAATTGTATGAGCAATTGTCTAAGATAGATGATATTGTATAATTTTATGGGCAGTTGTTCAATATCATTGATGGTATGTTTATGGGTTTAAGGTTATAGATTGGCTTAGTGAACATTTACATGGAGTAGGAGAATGTAAATGTTCAAGCGACATGGAGTAAAGACTTCAATGCTGGTTGCTAATCCTACATTTCAGAGTTAGTAAGTTTATTCATAGAAAGAGATTATACGTGTAGTACCTATAACAAGTCTATGAATGAACTAGTTGTAATATGTTACAACTATGTAGATAGTTGTTGTTATCATATGAGTAAGGGACTTAGGCTTATAGATTATATGTTGTATTAGTGAACCTTTACATAATAATAGCATGTGAATGTTCTAGAGATATTAAATAGAGATTTGATATCTAGTAACAACTATAATCTATTATGTTTAAGTTTGAATATTATAAGGTTACGTAGATATGAGACAACTTTGATATGTTATATAGTTGTATGAGTGATTGTATACTGTTGATATAGTTTGTACTGATTTGTATGCAGTTTACATTGAATAATACCATGAAACGTATGAATATTACTGACAATTGCATGTTCTCACCACTTTTTGTGTTTTCATGGTAATAGCAGCTCAAGAACCTTCAAGGGGTAAGAAGATAAAGTAACAAAAGAGTTAATGTAGTTTAATTTTATTTGTTTCTTTTATAGAAAAAGTTGATGTATTTATTTATATTAGCTTAGAGAATGTAAAAGTTGTAAGTATAACACTTTGCCTTTGAGGCTATTGCTGTTTATGTGTATAACTTTTTAGTTATGGCTCTCCAATATAATTGTTCAATTATATGAGATTAGTAAGATAGTAAGAATAAAAGTAACACGTTTAATGTTTTATGTCTATATATATAAGTTATATCGAGATTATTGTATTAGAGTGTTACAACCTTGCTGCTTATCCAAGACAAATTCTGGTTAACGATGCGCACGCTTGAAATCATAACAATATCTTATAGCAAGGAGGAGATCTCTTCCATAATCCCACTTTTAAAGGAATTATGGTTAAAGGAGACAATTACTCTAACAAATTTCATAATCATAGGGATTCCCATTATTGATATTCATTATCCATAAATGTACATTCAAAATGAGTTTCCCTCTTCTACATTCACCTATAAATATAATGCAAGGCCATCAAGGTATGGATCTGAACCTTTAGACACTATTCACCTTGTACATGGTCTAATTTAAGTGTCAGAGTGTCTTTTGTATGTATCTACTCTTTGCACTACCATCATTGCTATCGTACTACAGAAGAAATCACCATCGTCAACTACTTTCAGGTGAACTTCTAAAACTCATTCATAACAATATGCAAAGTCCTTGCTCATTAATTGGTTCAACCTTAGAGTGGGTTGTAATTCTATCCTCCAAGCTCTGCTATCCCAAAGTGGGTGGTAATTCTCCTTGATATCTGTTTTGGCGGAAGGGAACTGCAATTTTTATTTATTCCAATCATGGTTCCAAACTTCCAATCGTAATGTAATTGTTCTTCTGTCTGCTATGGGTTATTGCAGTTTGTACTTACAAGAATAAAGTATGGACCTGCACGTTATTGGGCAATCTTGTTCGTCTTCCGGTTTTTTGTCTTTGGGATATGGTTTCACGGACGCATGGTGCCCATATAACGTGATCCCCTTGTACAGCGTTTTAGCATCCCTATTATGTAGATCCAAAAAAAAAAAAAGAGAAAGCATCCTTATTATATGTTCTTGCCATTTTGAATTTTGAGATTTTTAATAGAAATTCATTTTGATACGGCTATTTAGTCCATTTGGTAAATTCTCATAACATTTCAATGTAAAATAATAAGAATTATGTTGCCTACACAAATAAATTACTTAACGAATTTTACACAAATTCTATTACAACCATTCACTTTTGTCTTTCTTTTTGTCTCTCTCTTTTTGTCCCTCCTACTTTTTTCTCACCTCCAATGATTTATGTCTCTTGTGAAGTTTTGAGGGCAGGGTTTTTGTGCAAGAAACATTCCTAAAAGTAATAATTATGTTTGTTGTGTGATACTTGGACATGAAAAATATCCGATCTTCAGAAATTCCAAGCCTATATAGTCCAAAAGAAATATGAAAAAACAAATCGATAAATAATTATGTGACTTGCCAATGGGACAGTCGTCATGATACTGGTAGGGATCACAGACCAATGATGAGTGATGAATGTGCATATTTGATTGTCTTCATCTTCAGTTTTCTACAATTGTAAACTATGTATAGTGGCAGAATTTGTATTTGAGAAAAATGACATAGTAAGAAGAAGTTTCTGATATTTTTATCAGGAAAAGAAAATAGAGATCTTGTGATTGGTTGGTCTAGTGCTTAGAGCTATGAAACGAATAGTTTCTAGATAAAAATATTCCATTTTACATCCCTGAAAAACAAAAAGGACTAAGTGATCGTAGAACAAGCCTTGATGGCCGTTTTCTGAATGGCTGTTAGGGGGGATAATTACCACTGCAGAGATGGAAACAACCAATTCTGTCAAAGCGTATGCTTTTGTTGACAAAGAGAATGGTTGGAATTTCATCTCAACTCAACAGAAGACACGATATTATTAACTTATAGTCACTTTAGTTATTGAAATAGGCTGCAACATCTTTTTCGGTTAAAGAAGCATTCAAGGATATGGCATTGTGAACCAAGTGTAGATGACTGCAATTATAGTTCAGTATACCAAAAAATGCGATGCAAATCCTTAAGGTGGCAATCTCTAACCAAATGAGGCAACCTTCAATCAACTGTATTCGCACAACAATAAAGCTTGTTTCACATCACATATGTACATCAGGAGTATGTGAAAAAATTAGAATATAAGTATACAGAAAACGAGATAAAACCAATTGTAATCAGATGATGAAAAATGATACAAATGTGAGGTAATATGTGTATAAACATACAATAACACAATGCGGCACCAGCATCATCTTCCAGTTCTCCGTGGAAGTGGATGCATGCAGATATCCCATCCGCCCCCATCAGTTATTAGCCTCGAAGCTCTAGGACACACAGAATAATCCTCATTTTTTGACAATAACTCTTCTTTCAAATTCACCAGTGAAATGATGGCTCCGCCTGTCTGAATTTGATTTGAATATCACATACCAAATGCACCCCACGATACGCTGCTGTCATGGGAGAAGAATAGCTCTTCAGATTAACACTAGAACTCTCTAGCTTCATTTCCTCTCCTCCGGTTCATTCCCCTCCACCAGCGTTGAAAATTGAATTTTGCACAACCATGCATGTTAAATACATATCCAGGCAGCACCAACCTTCCATTTTTAGATTGTTTTGTTTGTGGCAGAGTAAAAGGCATCCCAAAAGGTTTTGGCTTCTCAATGAAAGAAGTAATTACAAGAAAGAAAGGTGTCACTCTTACCATTCAACTGATTCAAGGACTAGCTTGAGCATTTTTTCCTCTGCATGGAAATCCTTTCAACTCCCCTTCCTTCACCATCTGGCTAAACGTCATTAATAACACAATACAATACAAGAGATGATGAGAGCAAGAATTTGAATCATTTTGCCCCCTCCAACAACACAAGAGTCTAGCTCTTTCCCAGCTTCAGAGAACATCACTTCAAAGTTCAACCTGAGAGCACCACATATTGCAAGACCAAACCAATGCCCATATTTCTTCTCCATCTCTAGTCATCATCATCTAACACCCCCCAAATTCAAAAGTAATTAATTAACACAGTGCATTCTATTTTTCTTTTCTATAACAAAAAAAAAAGATTAAAATTAAACAGAGAAAAATGAAACAGAAAATAAACTCATCAAACTCTTACCAATTTATGCAAGACAGAAGATGTCATCAGTCATCAACAAAATATACTGCAAAATCCTCAGAGGTGCATTTTCAAAATCCAAGTGGGGCAACCTAAGCTCCCTCACTCTACACGCCCCATTTGGTCCTCCAACCACACCAACCCGACCCAACCGAACCCGGTTCACATCCACCTTCCTGAACAGGTAAACAGCACCGCCACCGCCCCCACCACCGTGAACTCGCCGATCACGCTGATCCACCGATGGGTTTTTCTTGGTTTTGAAAAAGGTCCAACCTTTTCCGGCAAGAGTCCGGCAAAACCCCTCCATCGTATCGATCCGGCCGCCGGCGACCCGGGAATACAGAGAGACAGAGCAGCAATCCCAGTTGCTGCCGTCGCTGCGGACGGCGGCGGCACCAAGGTGGCCGCCGGAGTCGAAAAAGACGAGCTTGAAGGCGCGTGAGGAGAGGTTGACGAAAAAGCGAAGGTGGGTGAGTGGTGCAGCGGCGAGGGAAGGGAAAGTGATGGGAACGGCGTCGTTTAGGAGGGACCAGGAAGCTGAAGAGGATGAGAAGGAGCACGTGGAGGGGAAGGAGGAAGGGGTTGAAGGGGATGATGATGATGGGGTGGATGATGATGATGATGGGTTGGAGAAGATGATGTGAGAAAGGGATGGTGTGGGGTACAAGTCCATGCCTAAGTCTCTTGCAATGGTGGCAAGCCTATATGTGTCTATGATGATCTCTTTGGTTGGGAGGAATAGAAGTGCTGGAGTTTTGGATCTCCTTCTTCTTCTTGTTGTTGTTGTTCTCCTTCTTCTTGTTTGACGGTGGGGTTGGGAAGTGGCATTGCCTTCGTCATCATCATCAGTGTCATTACTATCATCATCATCATCATCATCATGGGTGTGGGGATGGTGGTGATTTTGGGTTAGGATGTGAGGGTGGTTGTTGATGGTTTCCCCCAACACCAGAGAGCGAACCAGCTTTAGTGGAAGCATCTTTTTCCTTCTTCTCCCTTGGCTTCTTTCACGAATCACAAGTCACAACTCACAAGGCATGTCTTGTCTCCCTCTCATTCTTCTTTTTGACGAAATCTTGGGTACCCTGTTTATGTTGCTTTCCTTTCTTGACTATAGTAAAGTAACCCTTTGAATCCAAATCTTTTTTGGTCCTACACTCCCTAATACTGCTACTACATTATATGCTGGGTATTCATGTTCTGAATGGATTATATGATGGTATGTAATAATACCTAACCGAAAGTTTAGAAAAAAAATGCTTGCTGTACACGCTTGGAGAGGTGTTCGAATTAGAATTTAGGTGTGCAAAAATTTAAGTGAAAGTAACTATAATCAAATAATAAAAATTATGTATATATATATATATATGATGAAATAATGTCACTTGTCTGTAATATAAAGTTTACGACTAATTTTTTCCCACGTTACAAGGAAGGGATTGGTGGTGCTGAGTGCTAACAATACTAGTAGAAACGCATAACTTTATTATGCTAATAATTATGTTAGGTTAACGATTGAAATTAGTGGTTTTTGAGTCAATGAATGAATATTTTTCTTCTCTCAAATACTAATTGATCCCTTGAAATATCTTATTGATTGAATAAATTATGTGAGTTATGCGATTTTGGTTGAATTTCATTGTGATTTGTGGATACCACCCAATCAGCCAATACCTACGTGCTCATTTGTGCTCATTTTTGCTGTGTAACGTGTCCACTGTCTAGGTACGCAAACAAAACAAAACAACTCACTTTTTTTATATTTTAACTTTTGTCTAGGACTGGAACAACACAAACAATTGTGTGTTATGTATGAGATCCGTCTTGATATTTCTTCAGTCATTTACTGGCTTTGATTAGCACTGTCACTGTTGCTAAAGCGATTTTCTTATTTTTTTTGCTGTGACCTTATAGTTATAAGATATTGTCAATGCAGAAGTCATCAATTCCATATAGCGTTATCCTTCTATGTTTCATGGCTGAAAACTCACCTCAGTTCTAAATATATCTGTATATGCAAACCACCATTTTAGTTCCACTTTCTATTTCTAGACTGTTATAATGACCAAGTACCCTCCAGAACCTGAACTTGTTCTACCATGAAAAGCCTTTGTCTTGGGCTGTTCCTTGGTGGAAGGTACCTATTTTCCTACTTATTTGCTTATATACCGCTACTTTGTTATACGTAAAACCAATGGTTGTTCATATATTTGTGATTGTGAGATATAAAAGGAAGATGATCAATGAAACTTACTAGAATGCAAAATCAACCAAAAGAATTATAGAATTGCCAAAACATGATGCAAGAAAAAACTAAAATTTCATCATAATTGATGAGTCTCTTACTCCAGTTCTTTCTAATGAGTAACAGTGCCCCAGGCAGCAGCAGAACCTTTTCAGACCATTTAACTAGAAAGAGCTTTGGAAAGCAACTTCACTTCCACTCCCGCTGCCTTGTTATTTCTTCATACTCGTAAACCCTCTCTCCCTCAACAATTTAATGGTGCTTTTTATTAGTACAATTCTTTTATGTGGATTGTTGCATGCATGTATGGTTTATCTTGTAAAGAGGTTCTGCAACTCTATCAGTAATGGAAGGAGTAGAAGAGAAGCCTATATTTGATGGAGAGAAAGCTGCTTTGCTTGTTGAAGAGCTCAGAAAGAGCTTTGATTCAGGCAAGACAAAAAGCTATAAATGGAGGATTTCCCAGTTGGAGGGCATAGCTACGATGCTAGAAGAGAGGGAGAAGGACATCATTACAGCGCTTGATAAGGACCTTTCTAAACCTGGATTCGAAGCATTTTTATCTGAGGTCTCCAATTTGCTAATTTGTTTCTATGCTTCAAGAGTATATGATTTATGCTTCATATGTTTCTTTTGTCATCTACTTCAAACAATATTCTTTCCATTAACTATTCTTTCCACATTTGTTTGTCATGGTGACATTTAAATTTTCCATTTGTCCTAACCATTATCATGGTCACAAATTTTATGCGTGTGCTTCTTAATGCAGGTTGCTCAGGTAAAATCCTCATGTAATGAAGCACTTAAAGAACTGCATCACTGGATGAAGCCTGAAAAGGTAATTAACAAGAATAACAATGTCAATAAGTTGCAATCTGGCTTTATAATAATCAGCTTCAGTTAACACACAAGTTTATTCCTTTTAGGTAAAAACATCAATTACAACATACCCATCATCAGCAGAGATTGTGTCAGAACCCCTGGGAGTTGTGTTGGTGATCTCAACATGGAACTTTCCTTTCTGTATGTAAAAGATGTTTGTGCTTTCACACATTTCACATATCTTAACTGCATTGGGTTATAACAGAGAACAGCTTTTCTGCATCTCAATCGTTATCATTAATGTTGAGCTCTTCTATGCATAACATACATATAGATAAGTCTCACGCAGTGGTATGCATTAGCTCTTCAAATACAAGCCCTTTTGCACTCATATTTTTGTTATGGTGAAATTCAAAATTCACTAATTAATTGACCCTCAAATAGCACAAGTCTGTATTCCCCTTAGTTAATCACGCCTTCAAAAAAATCTCTCTGTTCTCTGTAGACCAAAGGTTTCTGGCCATTACATGGCTAAACTTTCAATAAATTTGAATTGTCTATTGTACTTTTGCATCTCCTCCATAAATTTTTTATATTCATGATTTTACACTATTAATGAGTTCTCAGTGTTCATATCAATTTTTTGAGATGCTTACACTATCTAATGACTTTTCATCTTCTCAATGTGCTTTGCTTTCCATTGCTGAGTTCTTATTTCCTATCTTCAGTGTTATCACTTGATCCAGTCATTGGAGCGATTTCAGCGGGTAATGCAGTGGTTCTGAAACCATCAGAAATTGCTCCAGCAACATCATCACTGCTTGCAAATTTGCTCAAAAATTATCTAGACAACTCTGTCATAAGAGTTATTGAAGGGGCTGTTCCTGAAACAACTGCACTCTTGGAGCAGAAGTGGGACAAGATACTATACACAGGTAATTTGTCTTCAATATATCAAAACAGTATACCACAAGATCCTAGTATATCAAACAGATTCATCAATCCGTGTATAAAATATTTATGGTAGAAGATTTGTGTTATTGTCCAATTGTTGTATATCCAATTATTTTCTTTTTTAATCTCAAAATGTTTCATTGTTCCTTACTTTTTCCTTGATTCTGGCCATCTAGATCATTAACAAGCAAGCACTCACTTTCCATTCTGAACCTCTGGATTTAGCTCCAGCTATTATGAATATGAAGTACCACCTCCATGATCTGCAGCTAGAAATTGGCTCCATTTTGAGCTGTCTTTTACAAATGTCAAAATCTAATAGTTATTATTTCCATCAAGAAATTTAGAGTTAACATGAGTGGCTTTTCACACCATTTGCAACTTTAAATTTGTAATAAAAAGTCACAAGTATTCAACCCAATTAGTTCTTCTTTAACATGCCAAATTTGCTGTAAGGTTCCATGCATAATAGAGAAATTTTATGCAGGCAGTGCTAGAGTAGGCCGCATTGTCATGGCTGCTGCTGCAAAGCACCTTATCCCAGTAATTCTGGAACTTGGAGGAAAGTGCCCAGCTGTTGTTGATTCAAATGTCAACTTACAAGTAACATTTCCTCCTGAGCTCATTATTTAGACATCTGAATAATATAATTTCATGTATAATCATCATTGGAAATTTCAGGTTACTGCTAGGAGGATAATAGCTGGAAAGTGGGCATGCAATAGTGGACAAGCATGCATTTCTGTTGATTATATCATCACAAAAAAAGAATTTGCTCCAACACTGGTAAGATTTCCTCAAAAATACAAAATTTAGTGTGCTATTCAAATATTTTATACTTGATAAATTCTCACTCAACAGATAAATGCTCTAAAAAAGGAATTGGAGCAATTTTTTGGGAAAGATCTGATGGAATCAAAAGAAATGTCACGTATTGTGTCTCCATCCCACTTTGCACGGCTTGTGAAGCTCTTGGATGAGGATAAGGTATCTGGCAAAATTGTTTTAGGAGGTCAGAAGGATGAGAAGCAATTGTGAGTTGCATTCCCATCTTGTTTATTAAGATTGGTAATAGTCATTTATAACAATACCATAACATCAATTCTCCATCCCTATTGTAGAAAGATTGCTCCAACCATCATATTGGATGCTCCAGAAGATTCTATGGTAATGCAAGAGGAGATATTTGGGCCAATAATGCCAATTATCACTGTGAGTCCTAGATCATAAAGGAATAGTACATTTAGGACTAGCTGACAAGGAATATGGTTAAGGGAATAAGTCTGTTCTTGATGTGGGGACAACATGTCATGTCTCATTTATGACATTTATTTTGTTTTCCAACTGGTTGCTGGCATTCCTTTGTTCCAACTCTGCAAATTGCAAAGCCCATCTTACTGCTTCCTCTTCTGAATAGTTTCCTATTCCCTGATACTGGGTTACTTCAACAACATATGCTGACCCCAAGACTCCAGTTTTGGAACTCGCTTCTCAGCCTCTCTCTCTCAGTATTTGGGTATGGGAATGTATGAAAAGGATAATTTCTTCCTGCAAGGCTTAATTTTTTTCTCCAGAAAGTTTTTACACTTCGAGTCAGTTTGGTATACCCTTCAAATTGAGGGTGAAAAATTCAGGGATGAGTTTTTCATAAAAAACTTGTCCTTGAATTTTTCATCCTCATTTTTAAGGGGACACTTCTCTACCATCTACTACTAATGACTTATCTTCGTTACTCCCTTTTGCATCCCCCCTTATTTCCAACAAGTTACCACTTAATGAAATTATTTTTGGAAGGACTTCAGTTTTTTTCCCATATTTCACATTAACTTAAGTTTTTATATCTTTCCCTTCCATATTTGCAGGTTGACAACATAGAAGATAGCTTTAGTATAATCAAATCAAAGCCGAAACCTCTTGCTGCATATCTCTTCACAAACAATGAGCAGTTGAAGAAGAATTATGTGGAAAACATATCTTCTGGAGGGATGCTCATCAATGACACTATCTTACATGTAGTTATTCTCTTCCTGAAATTAATTCAGAGAAAGATTAATCCTATGCCACCTTTTTTTAAAATTATGTTCCTATTTCTGTAAATCCACTTTTTCTGTGTATTGGCTCTCTCAGATGTGCATTATATACATGCAAGATGGCATGATCATGACTTGATTGACTGACCTATCCCATTTACTACAATGTTCAAGCAGGTTACAACTCGTGGTTTGCCATTTGGAGGAGTTGAAGAGAGTGGAATGGGTTCTTATCATGGCAAATTCTCCTTTGATGGTTTCAGCCATAAGAAGGCAGTCCTCTATAGAAGTTTTGATGGAGATTCATCCATAAGGTACCCCCCATATTCAGCTGAAAAGCAAAAATTGTTGAAGGCCCTTATCAGTGGCAATATTCTTCGCATAATTCTTACTTTGATTGGATGGTCTAAAGAATAATACACACAAGGGACATGTTAAGTTCTTGTCTCTCCCGGACTGGGTGTTCTTTTTACATGTGCTAGGCCAGTTGCTTGTGTGTCATCAACTTCTGTCAAAGGTTAAAGTTCAATCTCTTTTTTCAAATTTTTTAGCTAGATTACAATTCTTTTCCCTTGAGTTCTCAACCATATTTTTTTTTTCTCAATTGTTAATCCACTCAATATAATTAATTTAGATTTCAACAACCAATTGTTTACTGTTGCTAAGCTTGCTAGAATCGTGGCTTGTTAACACAACATATGCTCAACGGTTAATTATTTTCAATTTATAGTTTATATATTTATAGGTTATATATGTTAACTGGCTCATAGCCTCAAATCACAGTAATGAGTAAGGCATGGTTTATCGTTACTAAAAGATGGCTTGCTAGACCGTGGCATAGTTTATTGTTGCTCAGAAATGATGTGGTTGACTGCTCTTATCTAAGAATTTCTATCCTTTTCCTCCAAAAATTTACCAATAAGACGTTTGGATACTTGACTTTTTGGGCCTTTTCTTATACCCTGTAACGATAATGATGAGAAAGAAAATACATATCCAAAAACGTAATACCAATGCTTGATTTGTCCTCCTTTTCCCATTAAATTGATACTAACTACGCTTACAGGGCTACGCATAAAATGACTAAATTCCATTGTCTCAACTTTCTCTTTGAAGAATATGAAAAGTGTTTTTTTCTTTTCCAAATCCAACAATTTTGAAGGTTGGTTTTGCTAACTAGATAGTGGATTTGAAAGAAAAATGTTATGAGAAAAGAGAGATGGAGAAAGAGAAAAGTATGAAAGGTAAAATAGAAAAAAGGGAATAACTAACTTATTATGATTGGTCACCCTAACTTTATATTTATATTAAACCATTAGTGTTAATACAGGAAGGTACTGATATACAAAAGCAAGGCCCAGTCCAATAATAGATCAATCCTAATTATATTTCACTAATACTCTCCTTCAAGTTGGAGCATAGATATTGATCATGTTCAGCTTATTACAAATATAGTCAACTCTACTTCGATTGAGTGCTTTGGTAAAGATATATGTAAGTTGTTCTCCTGTTCGTACATGTCCAATAACAACAAGACCATGTTGAACCTTTTCTCGCACAAAGTGATAGTCAGGTTCAATGTGCTTTGTCCATTCATGAAAAACAGGATTAAAAGCAATATGGATAGCAGGTTGATTGTCACACCACAACTTCATAGGCATTACACTCTTAACTCCAATTTCATTAAGAAGATGATGAATCCACACCAGTTTAAAAGTAGCTTGGGTCATGGCCTTATATTCTGACTCAGCACTAGAACAAGCAACAACACTCTGTTTCTTACTCCTCCAAGAAACAAGGTTACCTCCAACAAGAACATAATAACCTGAAGTAGATCTTCTATCTATAGGACAACCAGCCTAATCAGCATCAAAAAACCCCTCTATTATGTTATGTCCATGATTTCTATACAAGACACCACAACCTGGAGCCCCTTTTAGATACCTCAATATATGAAGAACAGCCTCCCAATGAGTGGTTCGAGAAGATGACATGAATTGATTAGCCACACTGACAGAGAAGGCAATATTAAGACGAGTAACTGTAAGATAGTTAAGCTTGCCAACTAAATTTCTATATCGTTCAGGGTCAGACATAGCATCTCCATCATTTAGTAAAAGTTTGACATTAGGGACCATAGGTGCTTCAACAGGTTTGGCTCTAAGCATACCTGTTTCTCTGAGTAAATCAAGCACATACTTCCTCTGAGTAAGAAAAATACCCTTTGAACTCCGCATCACTTCAATGCCTAAGAAGTATTTCAAAGCACCCAAGTCCTTAGTCTGAAATTGTGTTTGAAGAAAGTTTTTAAGCTTTCTGATCCCAATCTCATCGCTTCCAGTAATGATAATGTCATCCACACAAACCACCAAGAAAATACAACCACCCTGAGAGTATTGAAATAATACTGAATAATCAAAAGTACTTCTTTGTAGCCAAAACTGAAGAACAACTTGACAAAAGCGCCTAAACCATGCCCGTGGAGCTTGTTTTAGACCATATAATGACTTCTTTAGTCTGCAAACTTTACCATTCTCCTCCTGAGCAACAAACCCAAGAGGTTGCTCCATATATACCTCCTCCTGCAGGTCGCCATAGAGAAAGGTATTCTTGACATCAAGTTGATGCAAGGACCAATGATGATTAGCTGCAAGAGAGATAAAGATACGAACAAAGGCAAGTTTAGCAGTAGGAGAGAAGGTATCAAAATAATCAATGCCATAAACTTGAGCATAATCCTTAGTAACAAGACGAGCTTTTAAGCAGGCCACAGGGCATCATGATTAACCTTCACAACATACACCCATTTACAACCAATTGCCTGTTTACCAGCAGGTAAAGAAACTAACTCCCAAGTGTCATTGTGTTCAAGAGCATGCATCTCATCCAACATAGCCTGACGCCACCCCTCATTAGAAAAGTTCTCAGCAACAGTATTAGGAAGGGTAAGAGAATCAAGAGAAGCAACAAAAGACTAACCACAACTAGATAAACCAGCATAAGAAACAAAAGAAGAAATGGGATAAGTTCAACTACGTTTACCTTTTTGAAGAGCAATTGGGAGATCAAGACTCGAATCAGGAAGAGCAAGATCCGAAGAGGAAGGAGGAACTGGAATTGACAATGAATCTGTAGGGTTTGGAGTAGTAAGACCGGCCACAATAGGGTGCTTGTTCTATCGAACATAATGGTGGATCACAGGAGGACGAGGGAAGGGACGAGACCAAGAAGAAGGAGAAGATGAGGTACCTGGAGTAGGATCCGGAGAGGAAGTACAATTATGTTTACCTTTTCGAAGAGCAATTGGGAGATTAAGACTCGAATCAGGAAGAACAAGATCCGGAGAGGAATGAGGAACTGGAACAGGCAATGTGGTGGATCACAGGTGTAACACCCCAAAATTTCCTATCCTATAAACAGTAATTTTGACAGCTAACAGAATTTTACTGTTTAGTAATTTCTGGATACTGTAAAATTATTTTATTTATTCCATCAGCGTATTTGATCGTTTTGAGTGATTTACTCCGTGTCAGGAAAATAATAATTTCTGGGCCGGGGAAAATCTTTCTATATTTATTTCTCTTGACTGTTAATTATTTTTAATAATCTGACTTGATTTTCATACATTTTCTAATTTTTGTGATTTTATGTGTGATTTTGAATTTTTTTCTGTTTGTGGGTTCCACGAGGTGTTTGTGGACCCAAGTGACCTTACGTGGGCCCAGGTGGGTCCCGCAAAGTGAAAAATTTTTCTTCGCATAGAAAAATTTATACTGTTTAGACGGAGACAGGGGATCTTACTAAACCTGAATCCAGAAACAGTTTTAGAAAATTTGTTTTGTCCTGTATTTATTTATCTAAGATAAAAATACAATAAATATATTCTTTCGTGGGATTTTTAGTAGATAAAAATAGAAATTATATTGCTTAAGTCAACACTGGTGGTTTGGATATCCACTATTGATTCAATTAACGGTTAAGAAATAAATTTAATAAAGAAACATAAGATAATCATCATTGATTTAATCAATGGTGTGAGAATAAACTTAATTAGGTAAGCTTCAATATCAACCGTAGATTTAATCAACGGTGTAAAATTAATTATATAAAGTGACCATTTACAACCATTGGATTTAGAATTGATCAAAGGTGGAGATTTGGTCTTAAAAAGTGACAAAGACCATTTATGACCATTGGATGAAGAATTAATCAATGGTGGAGATTTAGTCTTAAAAAGTAGCAAAGACTAATTATGACCCTTGAATTAAAAGTAAGAAGAAGTAATCTTGACCCTTTATTTTGGAGACACATCTAATGGCTAGAATTTAAAGGGGAAAGATCCAATGGCTTAGATTTAGTCTTCTAAAAATCAAAAGTCTATCTAAATCCTAACCATTGAATTAATCAATGGCTAGAAATGTTTCAAATAATGGCCTAATTAACAAGCCAAGTAAACTAAATTAAATGTTAAATTATTATAATTTAATTCTTAATTAGATATCCTAATTTTAATTAGAGATTATAATATATGAAATAATATGTCTAATTAATTAGTTATGTAATTAGAAAATTAGTTAAGATTGATTAAGAAACTTAATCTAATGAATTAACTAATCAATTAGCAAGTAATTATGACAACTTTGGAGTGCATGATGAAGGGGGACGGTTTTGGAGTGTTAGGAAGGAGGAGATATATGTTAGACATGCTTGTATAGCCTTTTTAGGCCAAAGAAAAAGATGACAAAGTGGAAGACTTTGTGCATCATGTGATAGCCTTCAATTATGCCAAATGAATTCATATCTCTCCATTCTTTCACTCCCACGGTAGCAGCACCTTTGGTCACACTCTCCATATTCATTTTTCTACTTCACCAAAAAAAGCCTCCATCTTATTCTCTCAAAATCCCAAGAACCAAGCAACTATTTTTCCTTTCATTTTCTCTCCATTGGTTCGGTCTCTACACCCAAATACACTATCCATCACCTATAATTTTCACTCTCATCATTTCCTAAAGCTAAACACCATTCTAAACACTTTTCATTTAGAAAGTTTTCCCAAAATCCCACTCTAAGTGCTTCAAAATCTCACTTTTACCTTACTTTTCTAGAGATAAACTTTGGTTTTTATGGTTTAAATTCATGTTTATGATTTTCTAAGTCATGATTGTTCCATGGTTTGTTTAATTTAATCCAACCATAGATCTTGAATCCTTACCTTATTCTAAACAACTTTCATGTTGAAGACTTTCTCTAAATTTTTCATCTTGAATGACTTTTACTAAGATCAAGTTCTAGAGTTCTTGTTGGTGAAGTGTAAGGAACCTTCATTTATTCTTTTCTTTTTCATGATCTAAACCATGTTTGATCCATAGTTCCTCTTAATCAAGCTTAGTATACTAATTTCTATGTATTTTGTTTTGAATTTGAGAAGCCCTTGGTGTTGAAGGACTTGGAAAGAGAAGCAAAATCAAGAAGCTTTGAGGATCTTCAAGAGGTAAGAGGGAGATCCATCTCACCAACCAATTATGGTGGTGGGAGATGGTCTTATATTTGATGAATTGTGAATTCATGTGAGAATTCCAATCTATGGTCATGTAATAATTAATTGTATGTTTATGAGCTTTGATTTATTTTCTTATGTTTTGATTATTTTTGTCTATGCTTAATATGCTTTGCATGATTTTATGGCTTTGATAGTATACTTATAATATGCATGATGAGTATATGGCATGTTTGTGATATTTATGATGAAATATATATATGTGTGCCATGATGTGTGGATGGAAAGAAAATTAATCTTGGTTCCAATGGCCAAGGAAGAGCTACGGTTTTGATGCCCTTGATGAGGGTCAATGTTGAAATTTTTCAAGAACAAGGAAATTAAATTTTGAACCCTAAAACAATGAGAATTTCAAGACACCTCAAAATAGGTGTTTACAAATTAATATGTTTATGGAAGAATAAAATTGGATTGATTTGAGGAGTATGGAAAATGAACTAAAGGTTTGTTTTTTT
Source organism: Ormosia semicastrata (assembly GCA_029884595.1). Classification (NCBI taxonomy): domain Eukaryota; kingdom Viridiplantae; phylum Streptophyta; class Magnoliopsida; order Fabales; family Fabaceae; genus Ormosia; species Ormosia semicastrata. The sequence goes on along the minus strand of JAQQTO010000046.1, from coordinate 33,110,032 downwards.
TTAAGAAAACATGAACACAAATTTTAGAATGAAGTTTTATTGATTTATTTTGTGTAGAAACAAGAATAGAATTTATTTAAGTTAGAAGAAAAATATTTCATGGTTCCAATGACCATCTATAAGGTTTTGATAATTTAGAAAAATGTTTTGATGCTATGAAATACAAGAATTTTCAAATAAGAATTTTTGAAAAGGGAATTAAGTGTTATAAATTAAGTGAAGTAGAATTTTCATAAATAAAAGAAAAAGAAGATTGAAAGTATTGAACTTCAAATTAATTTAAAAGAATCAATTTTTAGAAGTGATTTAGAAATATAAAAGAAAATGTTTGTAACTTAAATTTACTCACGAAGAATTTATTTGGGTTTTGGAAAACGTTAAGAAATTTAAAGTTAAGAAACAATAATTAAAATAACTCAATATGATTTTGTAGGACTAGATCAATAAAAAGTGATTTTGAGAAAATATATATTAAGGAAAAGATTTTTGACTAAGAATGAAAAAGGATTTGCAAAGAAAGTGAAAATGAATTTGAACAAATGGGTTTGTTATATGACCAATCGGTACTTTGGTTTTGAAAATAAAACTTTAATGGTTTTGTTTGTGTAAAATCATATCAATTTAAAAGGAAAAATATTTTGATAATTTTTCAAATAGTAATGCCTAGATTTTGATGAAACAAAGTAATTTTTCAAGTGGGAATATAATTGATTTAATACAAGAAATTTGAAAAGGGAATCAGAGTATTTTACTCACTTGAAAAATTAAGTTTTGTAAACGAAAATATTTTCAAACTTCAATTTATTTTGAAGTAGGTTAATTTGGAAATGATTTGGGAAAAATGGAGAATATAATGATATTTTGAGAATTTACTCAAGTATAACTTATTTTCAAGTTTTGAAGTACGTTTGGAAATTTTAAGATTTGAAACATTGATTTATATCAATGGAAAAGTAATTTTGTGGATTATATTTGAAAAAGAATTTCTTGAGTAAAGAAACGTGAAAAAAGATTTTCTTGAGTAAGAAAATGTGAAAAATGAAGTACAAAGTCATAATATTTTGAGAATGGATGAAATTGAATTTTTGAAGGTTAAGAAATATTTTTCGTAATAGAATTGTGGTGAAAAATGATTTACGTATCTTAAAAACGATTTAGAATATAGTAAAATATTCCTATGCGATTTAAAATATGTTAAAATATTTTTACGTGATTTGAATTACGTTTAAATATTTTACGTGAGTTTAAATATTTGACGTACTGTTGAAAAATCACTATGTGATTTAAAAGTAATAGAATATTTTTATGGTATTGTGAAAATATAATGAAACGTTTAATTTTGAAAACGTAATGTAGTGTTACGATATTTTGAAAACGTAAACGAAACATTTTGGAATTGTGAAAACATAATGAAAATGTTGCAATCTTGTGAAAATACTACGAAAGTGTTTTATAACTATGAAAACATGATAACATAATTTTGTGTTGAAAATACATATAATTACTTGTTTAACCAGGTGTATGGACGCCGTATGATGTATGAGAGAGTGGCGTGTTTTGCCTATGATTGGTATTTGGTGCATTTTATATGCATTGGAAAGAGATGCCCGTATTTGGATTTGGTGCATTATACATGCATTGAAAAGATTTGGCCCGTTATGTGGTTGGACTTGCACCGATATACTCGTGCATTGTACAAATAAAATTGAAAAGATTTGGCCCGTTGGGGTTGGACTTGCACTGATAAATTCATGCATTATATAAAAGATAGCTAATAGCTATTATGGCCCTTGTGGTTGAAGAGGGAATGAGAATTGATAGTGAGGTCTATGATGGATCTTGGGGGCGTCGAGTAGCGGCGATCGATCAGATGGACGGACAACCGGCGAGTACCATGTGCCACTTATGCGATGCAAATCCGTTACAACGCATTGACGATACCCGACAAGAACACGATTCTTTTCAACGACTGGGAGATTGTCTTTGGGCTAAGGCTGACAATTAACCAGAGCATTCTTCTCGAAATTGTGAAAACCTTCATGGAGTCGTTTTTGATGAAATGAGTCTTTGTACATATGCATAAATTTGAGCATTTATATCTGTGTGATATATTAATTGGGGAATATTGGTTATTGGTTATGACAATTGTTTTGAGTACTTGGATGATGATTGAACTGATAAATGATTAGATGATGATAGTTGATTAATGCTGATAACATGATTATGGTATGATCTATCTGTATGATATAGCTATTTGTGTTATCTCTGTGCTGCCATGTTGGTATTGGTATAGGTGATCTCACCTCTTTGTTATATTGTTTTGTTGTGTCTGTACTGTTAAAATCAAATAATAGAAGGATCGAGTTGTCTTAGACATAACGGGTGATGGATACCCTGAGATTGGTGATAACAATAAGGAGTGGACATTCAGGACTCGAAGGTGTGCAGTGTTGACAAAGGAACAGATGTCTGATGCATCAAGATGGACAGAAAAAGGAATAAGTATGTTAAAGTTTCTCGTTAGTGTTGTACCGTGCTATTAAGTAGGACCCGTCATGGGATTTTACTACCGTAAAAAAAAAAAAAATAAGTCTGTTAATTTTATATTTCTCTTTAAATTGTGATATTAATTGGTGTCAATATTGCATAATGAATAGTTGAAATATGATTTTCAATATTACCTAATATTTTCAGTAAATTTACGTTTCAGTAAAGAAGAAATTTTGAAACTCATCTTTTATAACTCAAACTTTGTGCGAACTTATTTTCAGATTATGAGTCGGGAGTCAGAAATGTGATGCCCTAGCTAGGGTGTTACATTAGTTGGTATCAGAGCTATGGTGTTACAACAGGAGGACGAGGGAAGGGACGAGACCAAGAAGGAGAAGATAAGGTACCCGGAGTAGGAAAAGAATAAACCAAAAAGTCTTCATCATCATCTGGGGCAGAGGAAAGGGTAGACTCAGAAGAGAAAGTAGTTGCTTCAAAGACTGTCACATATGCAGAAACAATATACTGACTAAATCAGGAGAGTAACACCGGTACCCTTTTTGACTTCGAGAGTAATCAAGGAAGATATATTTGAGGGAGCAATGATCCAATTTGGAGATTTGAGAGCGAACGTCTTGCACAAAACAAGTGCAACAAAAAAATTCTAAGAGAGAGAACAAATAGAGACTGAGAAGGGAAGAGCAAGGGATAAGAGATTTGACCATTAAGAACATATGAAGGGAGATAATTAATTAAATAACATGCAGTAGACATAGCATCAACTCAAAAGTGTTTAGAAACTTTCATTTCAAATAAAAGAGTACGAGCAATTTTAAGTAAATGTCAATTCTTTCTTTTCGCCACCCTATTTTGTTGAGGCGTGACAATGCATGAGGTTTCATGAATAATGACATATTCTTGCAAGAAAGATAGAAAAGGAGTAGACAAGTATTCTTTAACATTATCTTATAATGCCTACAATTTATCTATTTTTTTATAAAAATAACCATTATTATATCTCATTATATTTTATTTTAGTGACTTTATAGTACTATTAATTTATTTATTTAAAGAAGTCATTAATTTAATGATTGTGATAATTGTAAGGAATATGTTGAAAAATCTTGGATAAAATAATGGCAATTTGGTAGCAAGTTTAACTGAAGGAAGAAATCAAGACTTGGGTTTGGGCCCATAACATATAAAGAGAGAAAAAGATGAAAATCTGACAACCTTCAATAAAAGGAGATTAAGTTTCCTAAAATTGGTTTCCTAAATTCAATCATTATTTTTTTATTATTTGGAGACCAATTAAGGAGATTGTGTTTCCTAAATTTAGTTTCCTAAATCCAATCTATATTTTTTTATTATTTGGGAACCAATTACGGAGAATTTGTGCAAGATACACTCATATTAGGTAAAATCTCTTATTAATAGACAAGGAGAAGGGAGGCTACAATGGAGGAAAAGGAGAGGACGCATAGAGACGACATACTTGAAGGTTTTTTCTCTAGAATTTATTTGTCTATCATCATAGTATGGAGAACTAAATTCTCAAGTAAGCTTAGGGATGAACTTGCACACAAGATGATATTTTTAATTTATTTTTAATTTATGTATTTAATTTTCAATTACTAAAACTCTTTTGTTTTATCAGTCTCAATTCATTGTTGATATTTTCTTCTTTCAATAATCATAGAATTTATTTTGTTTATGGATTCAATCATGTTTTTTCTATTAAATGGTTTAGTTCTTTGATTATGTTTGAATTAATTATTTATCTAAATTGATTTACTTCTTTGCTATAATATCGCTCCCTGAGTATACTGTTGTCATTGAATTTTCTCAATAGGGATAACTATTTACGTATTCTAAAAGTGATAAATGATTTTTCAAAGTGTTACATTTGATTTAATTTTAGTTTATAAATCTATACTTTTTGATTGAAAATTTTGGAAATTGAGTTATTTAATAAATTAAGAATGATTAAAATATCAGATTTGTGCAAGAGATTCTCGATGCTTTCCTATTCATCAAATTTGAGTATTTTTTTCATTAGTCACTTTGCTTCACTTTAATTTGTATTTAAAAATAATATTTATTTACTATTAATCATTTAATATTTTTTTCTTTAGTTTCTTTGTTCTTTAACTGTTCTTTTAATTTGTCTCTCTGTGGAATCAACACCCCAAAGTTGTGCTACAACTACCGCATTATTCTTTGGTCGTAATCAAATTTTGGCGCCGTTGTTGGGGAAATGGTAAAAGAATTGCTAATCAATTTTTTCTTTTCAACAGATTGTAAAGGTGGTAACTTCATTCCCTCTTTTATTTTCTCGCGTCTTTATTTTATTTTCTTTTATTTTTGTAGTTTTTTATTTTTTTTAATGTTGCATTTTTCTCTACCTTGCATGAACAGGTATAGAGACACATTAGGTCGATTTGTTTGTAGACCTGTGTCAAAGTCAGAGTCAGAGTTTGAATTTTCTATTCATTTGTTTGATACTCCTTTTAATTCTGAGGAAATGGGCGAACACAAAGATCAACCCACTAAGATCCTTCAAAATTACCTCCACCCTATATGCACAACCACACCATCATACATCATGTTTCCACCTAATACTCCCCAACTAGATTTTAAAACAGGGATGATAAAGTTACTCCTTACTTTTCATTGCTTAGAAAATAAAAATCCATATTTGCACATTTGGGAGTTTGAGGAAGTAGTTATGACTTTTCATAGTCAAAATGCAACCGATGATATTATGAGACTTAAGTTCTTTCCTTTCTCTTTGAAGGATAGAGCTAAGAGTTGGTTATACTCGCTGAGATAACGATCTATTGGGTCATGGAATGAGATGACTCAAGCCTTCTTTAATAAAACACTTTCCTCAACATAAGACCAACGCTTAAAAAGGCAAATATCCACCTTTGCACAAAAGGATGGTGAGACTTTGTATCAGTCTTGGGCAAGATTTAAGGAGTTGTTGAGTATGTGTCCTCACCATGGGTATAAGAATTGGCGCTTAGTGAGCTATTTTTATGAGGGACATACACCTAGAGAGCGTCAATTTGTGGAGATGATGTGTAATGATGAGTTCTTACAAAAAGATCCTAATAAGACCATAGAATACCTTAATGAGCTTGTTGAAAAAGCTCACACTTGAATTTGACCTAGTGCTACTGAGAGCACAAATAGGTCACAACCTACAAGAAACCCAAATGGTGGTGAAATCTATCATCTTAAGGAAGAGGATAACCTAAAGGCTAAGGTTGAGGTGCTTACTAGGGAGCTAAAGGTGTTAAAGACTAAGGACTTAAAGCCAACACATGTGGCTAATTATACAGAGTCTTTTGGACCATGTTTTATGTGTGGCGGAGTAGATCACCCCGCCCAAGAATGTCCTACATTTGTTGAGATGTGAGGTATGTATAAGAAGCCTTTTATACCTTTTTTTGATACCTATAATCCGGAGTGGTGCAATCACCTCAGTTTTAGCCGGAAGTCTAAAAACCAATCGCTTACACAACCCCTTAGATCATATCCTACACTATATCATGCATCTTCACCTTTTAGGAGTCCTTCAGAAGACACTTTGCATTATTTTATTGAGGCACAAGGTAAGATTAACCAAAATATTGAATATTTGATTATGCAAGTTGTTGAAGAAAATAAGGAAATAAAAAGTCAAGTGCCCGAATTGATGAACTCTTTAAGTATGAATGAGCAAGAAGATGTGGAAAATATTCAAGATAGTAGTGATGTCGAGCTGCCCAAGGAACCTGAGGTGATAAAGAGTGTTGTTACGATATCATTCCCTTAAGCTTTAAAATCAAGTAAGCGAACTTTGGATCCTAACAATGAAATCCTTGAGAATCTAAGGCAGGTAAAAATCAATCTTCCTCTTTTGTATGTGATTAAACAAGTTTCTACTTATGCAAAAGTTCTCAAAGATTTTTGTACAGTTAAGAGGAAGCACAATGTAAAGAACACAGTGTTCCTGATAGAACAAGTTAATGCTCTAATTAATTAACAGATTCCTCCTAAGTACAAATATCTTGATTGTCTTACCATTGCATGTAGCATCAGAAATCATGAGTTTGAGCAAGCTTTGCTAGATTTAGGAGCTAGCTTGAATCTAATGTCATATTCTATTTATTTGTAGTTGGGGTTAAGAGAAATCAAAGCAACCACTATGGTATTGCAATTGGCTGATCGTTAAGTCAAAGTACCCCAGGGTGTGGTAGATGATGTTCTAATTCAAATTGACAAATTTTATTATCTTGTTGATTTCCTAACCTCGACACTAGCTCTGCTGTTGATACTACTTCTAAAATTCCTTTGATTTTAGGTAGACTATTTCTTGCCACTGTGAATGCTCTTATTAATTGCAATAATGGACTCATGAAGTTGTCTTTCGAAAATATGACTCTCGAGGTTAATATCTTCCATATTTCAAAACAGTTAGAAGATGATGACGAGGACCAGCAGACATACATGATTGACTCAATCATGGACAGAGAAGTTTTTATAGCCCATGATTTTGATCTCCTTGAGCATTTTCTTGTTAATTCTGAGTTTGATTCTATCAGTAATTCATCTAATGTAGTTGATATTTGTGCTATTTTTAATAGAACTTAAGATTATGACACTCGGGCATGGCAACCAAAGTTTGAGGAGTTGCATGAGAAAGGTTGGAGCATTGCTGGTATAAAAAGGGTTCATCCCTTAGTCTGTTCTCATAAAATTAATTTGGAGGAAGGTAAATGGTCAGCGGTTGAAGCCGTAACTTGAATTGAAGGATCCAGATGTAGAAGAGACTTTAGTAGACGATCCTATCTATCAAAACTAAGGTAAGTTTTTAGTTTTGAGATTTTGTTTTTATTGAGTAGGGTTAAGTGCCTCCTAGATTTCGGAGCCTTTGTATAGAGATGTAAATAGTGTCAGTCAACAAAAAAATTCAAAAAATTCAAAACTAAAAAAAAAAATTTACGTGCTTGTTTATTCCATTTTATTTTATTTTTTTTTAATTTTTGTCATTGCTAACCATTGTTAGGGCGTAGTTATCCTCTTCTCGTCTTCTCTTTTTAATTACTAAGCATTTCAGGTATATAATTCATCCTCATTACTCTATTTATTTTTATCTCAATATGAGTGTGGAAGATATGTTTAAGGGAGGGATGAATAATGGATTTGATGACACTGAATAACTGGGCATCAATCTTCTTCCAGCTTGATTTATTAGCCTCGGGCACAGACTCAAGCTTTGTGATGAGGTGTTCTTCATAGCCTTGGTCGTTGAGCCACAGTTTGATGTCTGAAGCCCAAGTATCATAGTTACTGGCATCCAATTTGTCAGCGGAGAGAAGAGCACTGACGTAATTGGCGAAAACAGGATGCTCAACCTTCGAGAGGTCTTTAGAGCCAACTGAGGAAGGAGAACTAGTCATGGATCAGTAAACAACAAGCCAAAAAACACAATCAAACAATTTCTAAATGAACCGATTCAAAATGAGTCTCGACAAACAGTCACGAATACAAAAGGTGAGGACAGATCTAGAAAGAGGATAGAAGGGCTATCACGGCGCAACAAACGGCGGCCAGGGGTGGCCCATGTGCCGGTAAAATGGTGGCTGGTGGAGTTGAGCGTAGGGACGTTGGACGGTGCATGTGGGCGTGTCTGAAGGGTTCTCGGGTCAAACTTTTAGGTTCTGGCCGAACAGTGAGAGTCGATTCCAGTTGTGGGGTCACCGAAAAAGTTGGATGACGGTGGCAGATGACAGCGGTAAACAACAACAAAGGAGATGGTCCTGTTGGAAAAAGGACACAGCAGAAGGAGAAAGGTTGGCAAACCGGAGTGGAAACATAGTTACTCGAAAAAAAATCTCACCAGAGAGCAGTAAGTTCACCAAGAGTGCATGGTTCTAGTATTACCTCTCTTTAGGCTATAGATACCATATTGAAAGAGAGAAAAAATAGACATATGAAGAAAACTGTGTGCCTGAATTACACAATGAAGACTGAATTATATAGAATTATTGTAATAAATACAAAGATTATAAAAGATCTTAATTACCGTAATTATATGATTTAGTTATGATTTAACTAACATATACAACGAATCTAAATACTATTATATAGTTTTCAACATAAATCAAATAATATACCTTGAATTATGGATTTTGCTACCCCAAAGCAAACCAAGAATAAGAGGACAAGTTATATAGTTAGGTACTATATGACTAGGATAGGTTCTAGAACAAAGTTAAAGAAAATGAATTTTGTGCATATTAAGAGCTTGTTTGTTTCAGATTCCTAATCTACTAGCTAGAATCAATACAAACAATATTTTAAACATCAATTGTCCAAAATCTAATCCAAAGAGATTCTCAGACACACTCAAAAGCATAAAAGCATCATTTAGTGAATTTTAAAGTCAATACATTTAGTGAGAAGGAAAAAAATGGCTTCTCAAAACCAGATTGTGCACGAATCAATAAGCCCCTAAACCAAATTAACTTATGTTTCATTTTGACAGCCTTCTAGTCCTATGCAAATTGGCTCATCCTCCAAAGAGCCAAGAATAGTTACTCTTGTAAATTGGTGAATAACTTTTTTATTTCATATATGCACTATTGTTACATAGGTCAGACTTTATACAAGAGAAACCCTACACTAAAAAAGGAAACAAAACTAACTTAGGAAATAAAATAAATCAAATCTCTAATTCTAGGAAATAAATAACCGCATGTCTTAATCAGTAACCAGCTTGTTTCTCTCTATCATCATTGCCGGTCACTATTATGTCATCAACGTATACCAGCACAATGGTAACTGCCCCTGTTGGAGAGTGTTTAATAAAAAGAGTGTGATCCCCTTGGCTTTGTTTGTATCCCATAGTCAACATAACTTTTGCAAATCTTCCAAACTATGTCCAGGGTGATTGCTTGAGGCTATACAACGCCTTCTTCAATTTACACACAGTGTGAGCAGTCAGGTTCTTATCATAACCTGGTGGAATAGCCATATAAATCTCCTCATGTAATTCTCCATGCAAGAATGCATTTTTCACATCAAAATGTTGTAACTCCCAGCTGTAGTTAGCAGCAATTGCCAACAGCACCCTTATTGCATTCATTTTGGCAATAGGGGCAAAGGTCTCCAGGTAGTCAATCTCATAGGTCTGTGTATACCCTTTGACTACTAATCGAGCCTTGTATCTTTCAATAGACCCATCAGCTTTATACTTCACCGTATATACCCATTTGCAGCCCACTGATTTTTTTCCTGCTGGTAATTCTACTAATTCCCAGGTCTGATTCTTTTCTAAAGTCTCCATTTCCATATTCATAGCTTGCTTCCATTTTTCATTAGACAATGCTTCAGATAATTTGGTAGGGGCAGTGATGGAGTTTAGGCTTACAATAAAGGCTCTATGAGATGGTGAGAAAATTTTAAAGGACAGAAAATTTACAAGAGGATATAAAAGACGTTTAGTGCACTCTCAGGTACGTTTCCTAATAGCAATTGGTAGGTTCAGGTCATCATCATCTTCTTGAAATTCAGATTCATCTTGTAGTGGAGAGTTAGAAATTGTTACCTCATTCAAATTCAAGTTAGACTATTGAGCATGCGTAAGTTCTGGGACAGCCACGTTCCTTCTTATGAATACCTTGTCAAACCTCCTATTTCCAGGAGTTGAGTAAGACACAGGATTTGGATTGAGGACATGGGACAAACTAGGAGACTGAGGAGGTGGAGGAGGTGAAATTTCGTACATGGAATTAGAGATTTTAGGTTCATGTTCTAGCTAGCTGGGGTAGTAGTAACATGTGAGTGGGGTTTTATTTTGGGGTTTTAGAGGAGCTTTGTGGAAATGCCATTGTTTACTGTTGTTATTTACCCAAACTACCACACTTCTTTCTCTACTGAATTTCTTCTGTTTCCTCTTATGATGTATTTGTATTTAATTCCCTTTTGGTGTTTTCTGTTTATGGATAGATAAATATGTAAAAATATTTGATGAACTAGTGGTGATATTACTTTTGCAGATGTTCCCTTTTTCTGAAGCTTGCATCTCTTCTTCTACTTTGTACTTATTCTATTTTTACCCTAAACATATCTTTATTACAAATTCAGGATAAGGTAATCTCTGTATGACGTTAGCATCCCTCCTCATTCCTTAATCCTCCTCACAAATTCACAACTCACGTTGCAAACCATGGCCATGGAACATGGGTCTCTCCCTTGTCAAGCGGAGTAAAAAACGACCCCACAAATTGATGACACATTAGTGACAAAGGTCACTTAAAATGAGACATGTGTCTTAATGTGATTGGTAGTTTATGAATTATTGGTGTAGGAAACACTGGCCCTTCTATTGATCATCAAATGAGGACCCTCTGCAAGCCCTACATGAAATAACTGAATTATGCACCACAGTCTTGGATGAAAAATATCATGCAAATTAACCCCATTATCAGTGTATAATTACATCATAGTCCACACTTATATATGTGTGTACACAATAATTATAGTTGTATATTTGCTTTGATTTGATTTTAGTACTCAATCATTATTCTTTATTGCAAAAATCAATAGCAAAAACATGAAAGCAGGGAAACTCCTAATTGCATTAACAAACAATAATAGTTCTAAGCTTCAAGCTAATTACAACTCAAGTATAAAGGACCTTCGGACCTTATGTGTTTTCATTTTAGTTTGTAGGCATTAAGCCCTTTGTTTCTTTCAGGTGAGAGCCTGTGATATGGAAAGTAAGTCCAATTCACAGTACATAACAGTGACATCACCCATGTATTGATGTATATATCTTTCTACATATAGGTTGATCATCAATGAATCCTAGCCATCCTTCTACCACCCTTTCGCATACTCTATGAATTTTATTGATACATTAATAATGGATCAAATTTGTATTATTTTTGCATAGCTAAAATGAGCTTAAATAAAATCTATTTTCTTTTTTTGAAAACTTGAATCAAGATCACTTGAAAGTGTTAACTTTGTTAGAATTTTATAGGTTTGGGCTTTTTTATTGATTGGTGCATTTTGTTTTTATTAACACGAGTTGAATGGATAGTTTGGTATTTTCCCTGGAAACCCATATTAATTATGTGATCCATTATGGGTTTGGGAGTTATCATGTTTATTATCATTGGACCTAGTGATATATTATATAAAGGACAGGATCTCTACTCCACTCTTAGCATATTTTGACTACTCATAGCTCCATCAAAGTGACAGTTGGAAAAAACAAAAGGCTAAAGTGGTAGACTACTCTGACATATACAATTGTGTACGAGAAAATGTGCTTAAATTATTCCCTTTTAAAAGAAGTCATAGTTAAGAGATATTGCCAACTTGACTTAACTAGTACTTTTCAGTTAGATAAGAAATTAAATGTATATGGACAAAGCTATTCAACTTTAGTAGCCAACTTTGTCTAAAGTAAATTCAACTTTAATAGCCAATACTCAATATTTTAATTTCTATTCTTTTCTTTTCTCTTTCCTTTTTTATTTTTTTTAATTTTAAAGCAAGACAATTTCCCTAGGCTCTTCATGGACCCAGGAACTCACTAGAAATGGGGAGCAAACAGGATTGCCCCTAAGATTTAGCAACTCCAGCCCTAGCTCTACCCATGGTGAAGGAGTCCGAAGCTTATTCAGTACCTACAGATACAGAAGACTCATTAGAGTCACTGATTATAGGCCTTATAAGCCTATCTAAGGTCCTCTCTATATAGGAGGTCGAATGACGCTCAATATTGATTTCTCTGAGCCTCCTTTTTATCCACTTTGGGGACCTGGTAGTGGGCATTTGCCTCCGCACCCCAGAAGTGAAAGAACCCCTAGGGACCCTTCCCCGTCGCGAACAACGCAATGGAGACGATGGCTACTCTAGAACCTCCAAAGGAGAACCCTCTTCCCTTTCATTCCCTAACATTCTAAGCTCAAAAATAAAACCAAAAAGGAAAAGAAAAGGGAAAGAAAGATACATTTCGAGAGGAGAGGAAGAGCAACGTGCAAGGCGGATGCTAACAGGAAGCAACAAGCTGTCACAAGAAGCCTCTGTGAATGTTTTCACTTGAAGAAATTAGAGGAAGATGAGCAAGAGTTAGTAAAAGTGACTCTATGACCTACAATCCCCTATTTATAGAGGAGAAGTTCAATAATTGTTGTCGCGACCGTAAAATTAATCGCGGCGAAATAGCAACTTAAATTAAATTATTTTAATTTTAAGAGTCGCCACCAATTTTATTTGAATTTGGAAAAATTGGAAAACCTTTTATTTGGAAATGGTCTTTGGAACCAGATTGGATTCGGGAGTCGGTTATGCTTAGGGAAGGGTGGAAACTTAATCCCATCGCACCCTAACGCACCCGTCCTAAGACGGTACCTTAGATTAATTGTGCAAATTATTAACAATCCTTGAAAATATTTATTTTACCCCTTTTGCAAACATTGTAACTAAAAAAGCGAAACCACAAAATTGTAAAAATTTAAATTTGGCTTGACAGAAATGAAATTAACCGCTCCTACGTATCCCCTGGTGCAATGGGAACTCAAAGTTACGTAGTTCTCTATAAAATAAGTGTGGATTGGTTGATTTTATTTAAAATGATTTTTTTGGAATTTGAATTAACAAGCCGTCGCGGCTCAGTTATTTAAATTAAGGATTAAATAGGTGAAGCTCGCGTCACGCTGAGACGTCACCCATTGATTATCGAGTTTGTTACGAAATTTTTATTTAAGATTGTAAATCATCAAGTATCATGCAACTCGATGTTTACAAAATATAAGGGTTAGCAAGTCGTCGCAACTCGGGTAACCCATTTTTATTCCTTTTTAAAAAATTTTAATTATTTCTTTATTTTATTATTATTATTATTATTTTTTTAAAAACTTCTTTACCCTTCTCCCTTCTTATCAAAATGCATCATTATGGACAAGCGATCCACGTGATTCAACCTCACACACCCAAAAGACAATCACAATTCAATTTAAAGAGATAAAAAAATTAGAGAATTTGACAACACTAACAGCACGCACCGGGGACGTTTGGGGAGGGTTTGGACCCTGAGATTCGACGGTCGGGAGGCTGACTTCTGATGTTCGACGGTCGGGAATTGCCTCTGAAGGTCGAGAACTAGTTCCTGTGGTCCGACGGTCGAGAGCTGGCCTCTGAGGTTCGACGGTCGGGAATTGCCTCTGACGGTCGAGAACTGGTTCCTGTGGTCCGACGGTCGAGAACTGGCCTCTGAGGTTCGACGGTCGGTGGAAAAATGGATTTATTTGGGTTTGGAAGGTGAAGGTCGATGAGGGAGTGTGTAGCGGTGTGTTTCGACGGTCGAGTGAAGGGATGGATTCGACGAGAATTTGGATGGGTTGTCAGTGAAGAGTTCGACGGTCGGTGAAGGGCGACCTAGCTGAGGTTCGACGGTCAAATTGGAGAATGTAGGTGTTTTTGCTTTTGGGGTCCGACGGTCGAATGTGATGGAGTTTAGTTGATGGTGTGAAGGTTTGGATGGCTCGTCGGTGAGAGGGTAGTAGTAGCGGGTGTGGTTCGACGGTCGGTTGAAAGGGCGATGGATTCGACGGTCGAGTGAGGGGATGGAGTTTGGTTGATGGTGATGGAGGTTTGGATGGCTCGTCGGTGAGAGGAGTGGAGCCGGGGTTTTGAGTTCGACGGTTGTGAGGGGTAAGGTTTAGAGGTTTGGGAGATAGGTGATGTGGTTTGTGGAATCTCGACGGTCGGTTGGGAAGGATTTGGGGTTCGACGGTCGGTTGGTTGAAGGGAAGGGTCTTACCTCTGGGGTTTCGACAGTCGGTGAGGGTGTCGGAGAGATGGTCGGTGAGATGATGGTAACTGTACGGTCCGACGGTCGGATGAGAGAATGGATTCGACGCGTCTGGTTTCTGTTCTTGGGTGGTTCTGTGTAGTCTGACGGTCGGATGAGAGGACGGATTCGACGGTCGGTTTTGGTTCTTGGGTGGTTCGACAGTCGAATAGGATGGAGTTTGGGGGGTCCGACGGTCGGTTGGTGGGGAGATGAAAAAGTTATGAAGGTTGGAGCGTATGGTCACGCCTACATAAAGACAAGTGATTCAGGGTTTTTTTGGTGGCTATAGTGGAAAATGGTTGATGAAGAGGAGGTTTGTGGTTTTATTCGGTTGGAAAAAAGATGGTTACAGGAGTTTAGGTGGTTGTGGTGATAGGAGGTTTGTTTGTATGGTGGTCACGTTGGAGGGTGAGAGCTTGGTGAAGGTCTTTGCCATGGTGGTTACGTGAATGGTGGAGAGGTGAGGAGGAGCTTGGTTTGTGATCAGGAGGGAGAAGGATCGATGCTGCTGGTTACCTGGTGGTTGGTTTTGAAAGTTTAATATCAGCCTCCGATGGAGAGATCCCCTAAGGTCTTGAAGTTGGTCCTCTCTTATTAGTTGCTAGCGGCCAGGTGATAATGGAGTGGGTGAATCGGTGAGGGAGTAGGTGCAATTAGTGAGGGAATCTGTTTGTTCAAGAGTGCAAGTGGGAAACTAAATGGGAGCAAAAAGCGTGCCCTGTGGAAAAAGAGAATAGGAGGCAAAAGTGCTTGTCCCCTGCTGCAGTGGTGATGCTGCATGGCTAAAGAAAAAATGATTTTTATCCCAACGAAAACAAATCTTTTTTTTTATTATTATTTTTTATTATTTTCTTTTTTTTTTATTATCTTTTTTTTTTGCTTTTTTTATTTTTCATTTTCTATTATATTTTGGGCTTATGTATTTGGGTTAAAAAGATGGGTAAAAAAAATAACAAGAATCTTTTTTTTTTCTTTTTCTTTTTTTTTTTTTTTTTTTTTTCTCTTTTTTGTTTCTTTTTTATTATTTTTTTTTCTTTTAGTCCCCAAAATTGGTGTTCATGATTGCCCTCTTTACTTGTTTCTTATTAGATAAAAAAAGAACTGTGGTTTTTCATTTTATCGTCGTAAGAAACGAGTAAAGACATGAACTCCAATTTTGTTTGATAATGCAAAACAAAACAAGAACAATAAAGTGCAGAGTGACGGTGGGCTTGGCCCGAATTTGAAAGACATGGGCTTGGCCCGAAATTTAAAAGACAATGGGCTTGGCCCTAATTTAAAAAACAATGGGCTTGGCCCAAAATTTAAAACGATGGAAGCAGCTTGGCCTGTAATTTGAAAAACAAAGGCTTGACCCGGAATTTAAGAGAGGCAATGGGCTTGCCCCTAAATTTGAAAGGCGATGGGCTTGGCCTAATTTAAAAAACAATGGGCTTGGCCCAAAATTTAAAACAGATGGGTTGGCTCGAATTTAAAAAAGACGATGGGCTTGGCCCAAAATTTAAAAGACATGGGCTTGGCTTGAATTTAAAGGACAATGGGCTTGGCCCAGAATTCAAAAAGACAAGTGGGCTTGGCCAACTTAAAAGACAACAGATGGGCTTGGCGATTTAAAAAAGACAAATGGGCTTGGCCCAAAATTTAAAAGACAATGGGCTTGGCCCAAAATTTAAAAACAAAGGGCTTGGCCCAGACTTGAAGGACGTGGGCTTGGCCTGAATTTAAAAGACAATGGGCTTGGCCCGAATTTAAAAAAAGGTGGGCTTGGCCTGAATTTGAAAACGATGGGCTTGGCCCGAATTTAAAAGACAATGGGCTTGGCCTTAATTTAAAACGAAGCTTGGCCTAATTTAAAACAATGGGCTTGGCAAAATTTAAAAAACAAGGGCTTGGCCCAAAAATTTGAGAGACAAGTGGGCTTGGCCTGAATTTGAAAGACATGGGCTTGGCCTGAAATTTAAAACGACAAGGGCTTGGCCTGCATTTAAGAGACAGTGGGCTTGGCCTGAAATTTAAGAGACAGTGGGCTTGGCCCGGAATTTAAAAGACAATGGGTTTGGCCCAGAATTTGAAGGACAGTGGGCTTGGCCCAAAATTTAAAAGACAATGGGTATCTGGTGTCCCAAAAGCAATGACAGTGGGTATCTGGTGTCCCAAAAGTAATGACAGTGGGTATCTGGTGTCCCAAAAGTAATGACAATGGGTATCTGGCGTCCCGAAATTTGAAAATACAATGGGCAACTGAGTCCCGAAATTTAAATGACAATGGGCAACTAAGTCCCGAAATTTAAAAGACAATGGGCAACTGTGTCCCGAAATTTAAAAGACAATGGCAATCAAGCGTCCAAATTTAAAAGACAAGGAATAAGCATTTTGATACAAAAAGATTTTTTTTTTATATTTTTTATTTTTATTTCTTTGTTTTTTTTTTTTTTGCTTTTCTCTCCTTTTCTCTTTTTTTTGTTTTCTTTTTTTTCTTTCTTTTTTTTCTTTCTTTTTTTTTTCTTTCTCTTTTTTTTTTCTTTTCTTTTCGAATTTTAAAAAACAATGGGCAATCATGCGTCCCTAATTTTAAAAGACAATGGGCAATCGAGTCCCGAAATTTAAATGACAATGGGCAATCGAGTCCCGAAATTTAAATGACAATGGGCCATGAGTCCCTAATTTTAAAAGACAATGGGCAACTGAGTCCCGAAATTTAAAAATAATGGGCAACTGAGTCCCGAAAACAGGATTTTTCTTCTCTCTTTTTTTCCCTTTTTTTTTTGCTTCCTTTTTTTTTTATTTTCTAAATTTTATGTAAAAACATTTGAACCAAGGACGACTTTGAAAAGCTTTGACCACTCAAACTTTATTCACATGCTTTTCTTCCTTAGACCCTTCCTGTTCTTTCCTTCTTCTTCTCCTTTCCTTCTTTTTTTTTTGTTTTTCACTTTCAACTCTCCTTTCAAGAAATGGGATGAACCATTGCTTGATGATTCTTTGAGAGAAAATTTTGCCCCGTGTTTAACCTTGTCTCTCATTTAGTTGATTCCCCGCAACCGCTTGATAATTCATCCTTGTCTACGTTGCTACTTCCTTCAACACAGCCTTCTCCTTAATCCTTCAAAAATTTTTGCCCCAAGATGTATGGCCAACTAAATGCAAACAAAACCCCCGTGTAGCGATCACACGCAATTCAAAATTGCCCCAGTTTGGGTGCACCACTTCAAGGTGTTTCAGTGCCAACTTCCTCGAGATTTTGCCCATTCATTTGCCCTAACTTTTGTTTAGACCGACCCTTCAGGTTTTCGGACTAACGGCTCTTTTTTCATTTTATTTGTTTTTTTTTTTCAAATTTTGTTTAGGCCGCCTTTTCGTGTTTTCGAGCTTTTTCTTTTCTTTTTTTTTTTTTTTTTTTTTGCTCGGGTACCTCCTCTTCCATCAATTGGGATTTCCAAGATCTCTTCGATCTGAATTGGTCGATAAGGAATTACCATTAGATGGTCAAATCATGGTGTTGTACTCATGGTCACTTTACCTGAAGCATTATGTCACAGACACTCATGAATTCAAAAAGTACAACAGGAAAGAAACGAACAAATTCTAGATTGTTCTTAGAAGTTTGACTAAAGGATATTATTTACAACGGTTAAAGACACAAGAAATGAAATAGCAAGAAAATCAAAAGATTTTTTTTCGCTTGAGTTAAGATTCGACAACTAGACATCATTAATTATCAAACACCCCCCACACTTACTCTTTTGCACGTCCTCGGGCAAAAAATTGACTCAAAAGTTAAACATTCTAAAAGACTCAATTTCTAATAATATTTAAGAATGAAGATCAATTAATAATTCAAGTAATCAAACATTCATGAGGCAACACATCTTCACATCTCAAATCAACAAGCAAGGATACTTCAATTGAAAAACATGAGTAAAGAATGATAGATCCTCACGAAATTTACTCTCAATCTCTCAAGTGTTTAAAAGGTAGGTGTTTCACTCAATTCGACCCATGAAAATTTCACTACCATATGCTTGCTTATTTTCTACTTCTCCACTACTCAAAACACATGTATACACAAATCATGAGGACTTTATTCAAGGTTATAATGGGGTCAAGGTAAAGGTGGAAGTAATATGGATATGTCAAGTTAAATACCAAAGAGAATAGAAGAGCATTATGATACAATTAGAGTGGAGAAGATGTTTGAGAACATTCCGTCTAACTTTCCCACGATTTTCTTAGTTTTTTCTCATACAGAACAATGACCAATATCTAACTAATATTTTGTTAAAGATCAATTGGTAGATTGAATTCCTTTAGGCTTGAACATTCTCCTTTTATTCCTGTTATTTCCAATCATCCACCCTCATTCTAGGTATGAATATATCACATGGTGCATTCTTTTGATTGTAGTAATAACCACTTTCTCTTTTTTTTTTTTTTTTTATAGAAACATATTTTCTTTTTCCCATATTTTCTTTTTCTTTTTCTTTTTTTTCTTCTTTTTTTTTTTTTATATACAACCAATCTGCACATGCACCCCCACACTTGTTCAAGAACTCATCAAATAACAAAGTCAATGCTCTCTTATTCCCTAAGGTTGGGTTAGAACATGGTTTTTCATTTAAGGCACGTAATGAGTTAGAAACAAGGAATGGTCAAATAAGCTCAAAGGGGTTAAGCAAAGGAAAATATGCAAGGTTGGCTATTTGGCTAAACTGCTAAGAAAGAGGGCCTCAATCATGTTCATGCATGCAAGTGAAACGCAATCTCAAAAAGAATCAAAGCAAGTTCTAGAGTGATCATTATCATGAGTGAAAATCACACAGGAAAGAAGAGAATGGCATAAATGTTGAATCCATCCATTAGGCTCAAGATCTCACAAGATATAGTTCTATCATTCCCAGTCCACCAATTCAACATCCATAACCAAACATATGATTTTTAAGAAAGAAGACAATTTACTCAATCATGCAAATTTTCCTGAATTTCAATTGCTACTTCCACACAAACTAGTTATCTACCCCAACTAAAATGCGTCTCAAGAGTAAAATTTACTCCCTACTCTGCCATCCTTAACTGGTTTAGAAAATTACTGACAAACATATAAACATATTAATACATGCACACGCCTTTTTTTTTTTTTGTTTGTTTTTTTTATTTTTTTTGTTTTTTTTATATATATTTAGGCACACAACGATCCTTCCCCCCAACCAGATCATAACATTGTCCCCAATGTGAAAGAGAGATATAGAAAAGAGCAACACAACCTGATAAGAAGTGAATCAACGCCCAGTAGAAAAGAAGCACACAGTCAGTGCTGCATCGGACCCTGATAAGAAGTGAATAGAACTTTAGTACTTCCACAATTTAATACTAATTACTACCCTACTACTCCTTACTCTGCCACCAATTAAGATGCGTCTCAAGATAAAATTACTCCTTACTCTGCCATCCCTATTTACTTTTGTTGTTAATTGATGACAAACACAACAAACATATTAACAAACACACTTTTTGAATTTTTTGGTTTTTTTTTTTTTTTTTTTTTTGTTTTTTTTTTTTTTTTTTTTTTTTTTACACAACCATCCTTCCCCTCAACCAGATCATAACATTGTCCTTAATGTTAAAATATAGATGAGTAAAGGATAGAATTACTGTTGGAGAAAGCGACACAAATTTAAACAAAACAAAGTACAATAAAATCAAACCGATTAAAGAGAAAGTGTCGATCTGGCTTGCTTTTCTTGTTACTTCCTTCGCCGCTTCCTATTGACCAATCTATCGAGCCAATACCTTATCGGTACATACTCAAAAGCTTCCAATTTATCAATGAGCTCATCAATAGTGGAGGCAGAGATAAGAAGTTGTCTTCTCAAGGAGTGATAAATTTACGTTCCCACGACTTTGTCAAGAAAAAATAACAAAAGGTCAAAGAAATTATTAACATTCAACAAACCAATGGGTTTATGGTGGATGTTCATTCACCCAAGAGACAATTTGAAAAATTTCTTCCAAAGTACCAAAACCACCTGTAAGACAAGAAATGCATCGAATTGTCAATCATTATTTTCTATGCGTCCATGCATGGATGTTACCCGAATTTCTTCTCCAACTGCTTGCCGGTGATGTTACTTTCGGCCAAAGGTTTAGGAATAACACCTAAAACTGATCGCCTCCTATAAGAGTAGCAAGTGAAACAAATTTCCCCATTAACCCACGACAACCTCGCCCATATACAAGATGAATGTTCCTCGCAAAGCAAGTGATCGACCAAGAGTGTTAGGCTGCGTTTACAAACTCTAATCCCTTCCCATAACTCGACCCACAAAAAACACAGACATTTTTTAGGTTACGAATAGAAGGCCCCATTCTATACCCTTCTTCTCTTTGAGTATTTCTGAGTTGAAGATGAAGGAGAAAATGGAGTGTTTAAATAAGAAAAAGAATGGAAAGGGAAATAATTGCACCTAGAAGGGTAGGTCGGCCGTTGTCAGAAAAGGTTGAATTTAAGAAACATAAAATCTTTTTTTTTTTGTGTTTTTTTTTTAACTTTTTTTTTTGTGTTTTTTTTTTTTTTTTTGTGTTTTTTTTTTTTAACTTTTTTTTTTTTTAAGAAAATCATTAGGGTAAAGAAGTCTAGAAACCCCCGAAGGATCCCATCCAAAAGATCGTCTGTCCAAAACCAAAATTCAACAAAATCATACAAAGATAACAAATGATTACATACCTTTATGTACAGGTTTCATGGCAAATCTTTATACTGCGCGTCATGAGTGCAGTAATACCAAGACGGCTCAGCCAATCTGGGCATTCTTCTCCCTCCCGCTTGTGGGATATTTTGGATTGAGCTACGACGCCACTAATTAAAGTGCGTAAATCGACACTACCACCAACGACCACGGCCCGGTGAGAGGTCGCCAAGAGCCCATGGCATTAAATCACGTGGTTCACTCGTAGGCATTGTCACGCGAGAATGCAAACACGGACGCTTCTTTCGTCCATCGCCAGCGAGCCTTTGGTTAAAACACAGGAATGCTTGCGCGGCTCTCTGCAGAGCATGGCACACGAACCTTATTTACCGACCGGCGTGCGAAGGTCCACCCGAGTCAATGACGGTCCAGCCACTCCACCCAACAGCGGGGGCTCTAATCTAATTAAAGACCAAGTACAACCGAGGTTTCGCCCTTTTTCATTTTTTTCATTTGTTTTTTTTCATTTTTTTTTTAAAATGTACAAGATAATATATACATGTTCTTGTGATTGTGGCTCACATCTTCCTCTGGTTTCACGTCCAGAAATGGCTTAAACGCCTTCTATGAGTCGAGGATAAGCTTCCCATCCAATTTTCTTATAAATTGGCAAACAGGTCTTTTTGAGTCGATTCCCAAGACTGTAACGCTCTTGCTCGTCCTTGAAGAGATTCCACAAACTAAGAAGTTCACGTTTGCACAACTCCGCAAGAATGCGTCTCAAGAGTCAATAAGATATTATCTAATGACTCCTTACTCAGTCCATTCTTAATGAAGAATATTTTATCTTCTCTATTTACAGAAACCATCCCCAAAGAGTGACATCGCGTGTTGCAATTCCATCGTGCACACTTGTAACAAACTTTCATTCTTTTTGCTCTTCTCCTTTTTGAAAATAAACTTTTACCGAGACCAGGCATGTATGGGACAAATGAATCTGAAGATTCACCAGCTAAACGAACCTTTGCTTCGATTATCCAACATATATCTTCGGGATGCCCTTATACATTAACAATCTCAGTCTTTCACGCCTAGCTTCATAGACTTTTGTTAGAGCATTTAGAGGAAGAGAAGGAAAATATTTTCTTAGATTTGAGAGAATGACATCCATTTTGAAAGGAGAAGAAATCAGGTTATTATGGGAAACGAAAAACAAACCGACTTGAGAGTCACGAGTACCGTTATCCGCCATTTAACCTAAGAACACAGAGAACTCAACAACTTGATGTTCCGAAAATGGTTGAGTCTTGGTCCATTAACTTTAAGCGTATTACCATTCTTAGGATTCTCAATGTCTATGGCCCCATAAGATACACGTGTTTGACAACAAAAGAACCGCGCCTCCTAGATCTCAATTTTCTAAGGAGTAGGTGCGGATGAGAATCTTAAAGCAAAACTTTATTGACCAATTTCCGCAACTTTTACAAAAGGTGTAACAGACCTTGAATAAAGAAGGCCAATAAAATCCATACTTTGCAAGATTCTCGCAAGTAGGTTGTTGTCTCCACATGCTTCCGATAAAATTTAATGGCACTACCTACCTCATTGTCTGCACACACTGTTTTTTTTTTTTTTTTTATTCATAACGCTGGATGGAGAAGACGGTAACATCATACAAGGAATGTCATGCATAAATGAGATGAATGAAATGAAAACATTTTCTTTTCAAATGCATGGAATGAAATGCATGATTTATTTTTTTTTTTTTTATATTTTTTAGAATGCTAAAGATGTCATGCATGAAAAAAAAAATTTTTTATGAAAATGCCTGATTTATTTTATTATTATTATTATTTTTTAAATGCTAAGGATGGCATGAAAATGCATGATTTTTTTTTTTTTTTTTAAGAATGCTTGGAGTGTCATGAAAATGCAAGTTTTTTTTTTTTTTAAAAAGGTTATAAAAATGCAAGATGATTTTTTTTTTTTTTTTTTTTTTTAAGAATGTAAGAAAATGTATTTTTTAAGTTTTTTTTTTTTTTCAAGAATGGATGGCATGAGGAAAGAAGAAGTACGCTCCCTTTGTGTCCTAATGAGGTTGCCTTAAACTTGGGAAGTTCTACCCTAAGGATCTATAAGTCTATCTAATTTGTGAAAACTTTCATTGGGTGGCTCTACTGTTCTAACGGCCTCTAGAGCTAAGTCCCATATCAGAATGTTGACCACAAATAGTAGGTAAACCACTAGGTGCGGGGCATTCATGACAAAGGCACGCTCTAGATGAGGTTTTCGCGATAACCAAACAAGATGTACATCCAAAATGGCTACCACTACGCAACCTCTTCCTAACTTAAGATTCACTCAGACCCGGGTATAGGGCCTCACTCGAATGTGTGTGATAAACATGTAGGTGTAGTGTGTGTGTGAGGGAGCATACAAACCTGTACAAAAATTTTAAAAAGAAACTACCCCCCATCAAGAAAAACATATATACAATAGCCAGGCAGCAATCATCTATCCTAAGGTTTCAACAATTATGCACAATTAAGTACAAATTATATACAAGTATATCAGGTCAAAACAAACACAGGGATAAAAAGGGTAAAATAAATAAATGAAAATTATTAACAATTTGCACAACTAACAACGACAGGCTTGACTCTCCAAAACTCCCCAGTGGAGTCGCCATCTGTCGCGACCGTAAAATTAATCCCGGCGAAATAGCAACTTAAATTAAATT
This sequence comes from Ormosia semicastrata, assembly GCA_029884595.1. Taxonomy (NCBI): domain Eukaryota; kingdom Viridiplantae; phylum Streptophyta; class Magnoliopsida; order Fabales; family Fabaceae; genus Ormosia; species Ormosia semicastrata. The sequence continues at coordinate 33,086,256 of JAQQTO010000046.1, read as the reverse complement.
ATTTTAATTTTAAGAGTCGCCACCAATTTTATTTGAATTTGAAAAAATTGGAAAACCTTTTATTTGGAAATGGTCTTTGGAACCAGATTGGATTCGGGAGTCGGTTATGCTTAGGGAAGGGTGGAAACTTAATTCCACTCGCACCCCTAACGCACTTGGCCCCTAAGACTCGACCTTAGATTAATTGTGCAAATTATTAACAATCCTTGAAAATATTTATTTTACCCTTTTGCAAACATTGTAACTAAAAAAGCGAAACCACAAAATTGTAAAAATTTAAATTTGGCTTGACAGAAATGAAATTCTGCTCCTACGTATCCCCTGGTGCAATGGGGAACTCAAAGTTACGTAGTTCTCTATAAAATAAGTGTGGATTGGTTGATTTTATTTAAAATGATTTTTTTGGAATTTGAATTAACAAGCCGTCGCGGCTCAGTTATTTAAATTAAGGATTAAATAGGTGAAGCTCGCATCACGCTAGAGACGTCACCCATTGATTATCGAGTTTGTTACGAAATTTTTATTTAAGATTGTAAATCATCAAGCTGTCGCAACTCAGATGTTTACAAAATATAAGGGTTAGCAAGTTGTCGCAACTCATGTAACCCATTTTTATTCCTTTTTAAAAAATTTTAATTATTTCTTTATTTTATTATTATTATTATTATTATTTTTTAAAACTTCTTTACCCTTCTCCCTTCTTATCAAAATGCATCATTATGGACAGCAGTCCACGTGATTCAACCTCACACACCCAAAAGACAATCACAATTCAATTTAAAGAGATAAAAAAATTGGAGAATTTGACAACACTAACAGCACGCACCAGGGGACGTTTGGGGAGGGGTTTGGACCCTGAGATTCGACGGTCGGGAGGCTGACTTCTGATGTTCGACGGTCGGGAATTGCCTCTGAAGGTCGAGAACTAGTTCCTGTGGTCCGACGGTCGAGAGCTGGCCTCTGAGGTTCGACGGTCGGGAATTGCCTCTGACGGTCGAGAACTGGTTCCTGTGGTCCGACGGTCGAGAACTGGCCTCTGAGGTTCGACGGTCGGTGGAAAAATGGATTTATTTGGGTTTGGAAGGTGAAGGTCGATGAGGGGAGTGTAGCTGGTGTGTTTCGACGGTCGAGTGAAGGGATGGATTCGACAGAATTTGGATGGGTTGTCAGTGAGGAGTTCGACGGTCGGTGAAGGGCGACCTAGCTGAGGTTCGACGGTCAAATTGGAGAATGTAGGTGTTTTTGCTTTTGGGGTCCGACGGTCGAATGTGATGGAGTTTAGTTGATGGTGTGAAGGTTTGGATGGCTCGTCGGTGAGAGAGGGCAGTAGGCGGGTGTGGTTCGACGGTCGGTTGAAAGGCCGATGGATTCGACGGTCGAGTGAGGGGATGGAGTTTGGTTGATGGTGATGGAGGTTTGGATGGCTCGTCGGTGAGAGAGAGTGGAGCCGGGGTTTTGAGTTCGACGGTTGTGAGGGGTAAGGTTTAGAGGTTTGGGAGATAGGTGATGTGGTTTGTGGAATCTCGACGGTCGGTTGGGAAGGATTTGGGGTTCGACGGTCGGTTGGTTGAAGGGAAGGGTCTTACCTCTGGGGTTTCGACAGTCGGTGAGGGTGTCGGAGAGATGGTCGGTGAGATGATGGTAATCAGACGGTCCGACGGTCGGATGAGAGAATGGATTCGACGCGTCGGTTTCTCGTTCTTGGGTGGTTCTGTGTAGTCTGACGGTCGGATGAGAGGACGGATTCGACGGTCGGTTTTGGTTCTTGGGTGGTTCGACAATCGAATAGGATGGAGTTTGGGGAAGTCCGGCGGTCGGTTGGTGGGGAGATGAAAAAGTTATGAAGGTTGGAGCGTATGGTCACGGTTCTGGGCAGCACAAGTGATTCTGGGTTTTTTTGGTGGCTATAGTGGAAAATGGTTGATGAAGAGGGAGGTTTGTGGTTTTATTCGGTTGGAAAAAAGATGGTTACAGGAGTTTAGGTGGTTGTGGTGATGGGAGGTTTGCTGTATGGTGGTCACGTTGGAGGGTGAGAGCTTGGTGAAGGTGCTGCCATGGTGGTTACGTGAATGGTGGAGAGGTGAGGAGGAGCTTGGTTTGTGATCGGGAGGGAGAAGGATCGATCTTTCTTTTACCCGGTGGTTGGTTTTTGAAAGTTTAATATCGGCCTCCGATGGAGAGATCCCCCTAAGGTCTTGAAGTTGGTCCTCTCTTATTAGTTGCTAGCACCGGTGTGATAATGGAGTGGGTGAACGGTGAGGAGTAGGTGCAATTAGTGAGGGAATCTGTTTGTTCGAAGGTGCAAGTGGGAAACTAAATGGGGAGCAAAAATCGTACCTTTGTGGAAAAAGAGAATGGGAGGCAAAAGTGCTTGTCCCCTAAGCATAGCAGTGGTGATCTTTGCATGGCTAAAGAAAAAAATGATTTTTATCCCAACGAAAACAAATCTTTTTTTTTATTATTATTTTTTATTATTTTCTTTTTTTTATTATCTTTTTTTTTTTACTTTTTTATTTTTCATTTTCTATTATATTTTGGGCTTATGTATTTGGGTTAAAAAGATGGGTAAAAAAAAAGATAACAAGAATCTTTTTTTTTTTTTTTTTTGATTTTTTTTTATTTTTCTCTTTTTTGTTTCTTTTTTATTATTTTTTCTTTTAGTCCGGTCAAAATTGGGTGTTCACAATTGTCACCCACTAATGGGGACAGAATCGTCCATAATCCATAAATTCAAATAATGATGAGGTGCATAATCCCAAACCTAGAGTCACGCGCGGACGAACCAGCAAATGCCACATGGCCAAAAGGCTACTAGCACGCAGACAAAAAGACATGCACTAAGTAGGTGAAGCGTTTTAGACAAGTTAAAAGTCGCACTCGTTTGAAACACTTGTCAACTTTTTACTATAGTTCATGGTCAGTAAAGGAGCACTGTACTCTAATGTTGCATGCCCAGTATAGGACAGTCAAAGCGAGAGGCCCAAAATGAAGCCATATTGGAGCCCGGCACCAACATAACTATCGAGGCATTGACCTAGGGGTAATGATCCATCTTGAAGTTTTAGACCTCTAAGATCTAAGCCCATTAATAGCGAAAGGACAAGTCATGGCCTTTGGCAGGAAGGTCATCCTAGTTAGACCAATGGGACACCAACATGTATGCTAAAGAGGGCCCCTAACTTAGGGTTCCTTTAGGGCACAAACTTCTCTGCACACTACTAACTGCCAAAGAGATTTTCACTATAAATAGTATCATTAAAGATTATGGTAAGCATCTTTTCCTACTCCTAACAAAATCTAGCACACCACACTGACTTGAGCGTTGGAGTATCTTTGTAGGTACCCAACCCCCTATTTTCAAGATCTCCAAGCTTGTGGACTACTCAAGAGGAAGTAGGCTCTACCCCCAGCTGCCCAACAGCACCAGTACAGAACACAATACATTATGACCTTATCAGTTATTTGGTGCGAACAATGTATTATATAAGTTTATTCATCAAATTTCTCTTATATATTAAAATAATAGATAATTTAATCATGTCTTAAGAGTGAGATTAGGCTTGATTTAGTATTGATGTATAAGCTCTTCTAAAACTTTCCTATTGTAACCCTAACACCCTGATACCCCCAAACCCTTTCGTATTAAGTCTTATATTATTATGTCTTATACTATCAAATCTTATACTATCAGACCTTATACTATCACACATAATATTATCAGACATTATTCTATCATACGTACTAAACAAACCCTTTCCCACACCGGTATAAACTATAACAGTTTATAGATAGATATAGATATAATAGTATATAGATGTGGTCTAGGCCATATTTTTGTAGACCCAAACAGTTAGACAAACCGACCAAATTCAAAAAGATGTTTGATATGTTTGATAGGTCTAGTGTATTTTGCTTCGAGTTAAATAATAATAATCATAAGTAATATTTTTTTTAATATACTAGATTTAATTTGTATCTTGTGCGTTGCAGGGAGAAGAAAAAAGAAAGAATTAATTTTATACGAATCTTAAATTCATACGATGATACGAGAAAAAGCCTCCATTTGGGTCTAGTCTATTATCAAAATGAATTGTCTCCTATTAGGCTAGTAGCAGCTGTCGAAGATGACAGACGAGAAAAGTGACATAGTCACATAGACGACTGTCATATTGATTTGTTGATGAGATGGCATTGCATATATTGCAAAGAAAGGTTTTTCCTTCATTGACTTTCAGTTGTGGAATAGGAAAGGAAGGCTTGGATCTTAAACTATAATGCATGTGGTTAATTCTTATACAGATGATCCTATGTGTTCTTTTATACTTTCTTTTTGACATGCTTTTGGTATCTCCAATAATGGAAGTGACGAGACTACAGTAGTGATTACAGATTTGCAATGCTGTTGCAGTGGCATCTCTCCTTAATGCAACTCTAGTTATTCCAAAGTTTCTTTACAGCAACGTATGGAAGGATCCAAGGTACCATATGTTTAGCACTATAGTAAAAACTGAAAGTTAATTTCACTAATACAAGCTTTCTTTTGCTTCTTTCTATACAGATTAAGCTTTCATCTATCCGCTCATGTTGATCTGAATGTGAATCTTGAAGTAATTATCATAAATAAGCAATTGCTTTACTTGATTTGAATAGTTAATGAATTTACATTAATTATCAAAATATCAAGTCGCAGGATTTGAAGTGTTATCACATTTTGATTGATTTTTAACAGTTTTTCCCCCCTTGTTCTTATCTGACCCACATTGCTACCTCCTTCTTTGAGAAGTATGTGATTTCATTTGAATGATTCAACAGTTGATTCACATGTTTAATATTTATAAAACTGCAGCCAGTTTGGGGACATATACCAGGAGGAGTATTTCATGAATATCCTGAAGGATGATATCAGTATTGAGAAGGACCTTTCACCTCATATGAAATCTCTGGATGTAGCAGCGACTGGCAGCTAGGTTTATTATCTTACATCTGATCCACTTGAAAAGACAAATTGCTCTTGTTATAACAATGTCAATAAACACCTACACCTTGCATTTTAGATTACAGATGCAGATCTTGCAAAGGAGGCCACATCTGCTGTATATTAAAATTGTGCTTCCTCTTCTTTTAAGAAATGGAGTTGTTCACTTCCTTGTATATGGAAATAGACTTTGTTTTGACCCACTGCCTTCTGATATTCAGGTCATATAGTTACCTTGTTAATTTGTCTAGTTTTGAATACTGTTACTAGTTATTACTGGAAGCTTGCCTTATATTCAATACGACCACTTAGAAATAATTGCAGAGGTTAAGATGCAAATGCAATTTCCATGCTTTGAAGTTTGTGCCAAAATTTCAACAAGTTGGCTTGCTATTGATCAAAAGGATTAGAAAATATAGGGAAATTCATCATGCAGCTGCTAGAGCCTCAACCAAATATCTTGCTTTGCACTTAAGATTTGAAGTAGATATGGTGGCCTATTCCTTATGTGAATTTGGAGGTGGGGAAAACGAGAAAAAGGAACTTCAAGCCTACAGAGAAAGCCATTTTCGTCTGCTTCTTGAGCGCTTGAAGAATTCAACGTATGCATGTTTCTACTATATGCTTTTCAACATAATGATAAATATCTTTGTAAAATCCAAATAAGTGATAATAGAAAAATTCAACTGAATAAAAATACAGTAAATGATATAAAAAAATTATAGAATTTAAAATTAAAATTATATAAATAAATTATTTATTTTAAATTTTTCTCTAATTATTCCGTGTCGGTTTCAAAATACTAATTCTAAAAAAAAGGAAAACTCATTTGTGTTGAAAAAAAGTAATATAAAAATATAATAAATTATGCAACAAGCATCTCCTCTTCTTTTTTTTTTTCGTTGCATAAGAGGGCCGAAGCCCAACATTTCTGCTTATTTAATATTTTATTATTCAGCCATGCTTCCGGCCTTTCCATTCCACTTCCACTGATCCACTATTACGGCTGCCCATTAAGAAAATTATTTTTTAAAAAAATTTAAAAAAAGGTATTTTTCTGTGGAGGACTCTTGATGCGATGAAGGAAGGAATAAGAACCCCGCACAATACATTACATGCAATGGAAGAAATTCCACTTCTAATTGTTGAAGCAATGCATTTATGGACACCATATAATCTAAACTCTTGACATTTGTTTCATGCATTTCACCAAACACGTAACTTACCCATATGCAAGTATTTTCATGAATTGAAAGATGAAGTCAGAGAAATTGGGATTGTTGGTGCTCACAGTGCTGCTACTTTTCTTAAGCTGCTCTACTACTTGTTCAGCTTGGTTTGGTAATAATAAACACAAAAGTAGTTCCACTGCAAATGGAAATGGAAGGAACCCCATTCTTCCATATGAAGCCACGTCATCATCATCATCATCATCGTCGTCGTCGTCATCATCAGTCCTAAGCCGTTTTCGTGCTGCCTCATCCATCGTGTTCCCGGTTCACGGCAACGTTTATCCTGTTGGGTACGTCAAAAGACCTCCCTTTTCTCTTCTTTTCTTCTTGTTTCCCATTTCCTTCACTTTCACTTTATGCCTTTCATTTCTTTCCTGTTTATCCTTCGAAAGAGTAATGAGCAAATCTAATGAATTTAAATAAACAAAATTAAAATCTTTCTGGGGTTTCTTCCCATTCCCATATTATGTTTTTCTTTCTGTCTCGTTCATTTCATATATACATATTGGGAGTTTACGTAGTTAGAGGAATATTTATTGTAAGAAGTGAGAGTAGTGAATTTTAGTTATTAAATTTTATATGATTTATTAAAATTAAAATATAAATATATATAATTTTTTTAAATGATTATATAATATTTAAATAATTTTTAATCTTAATTATTTATTTATAATTATATAATTAATATTTACTCTTTTTCCCATCTCGTGATAAAAATTTCTCACCTTAAATATGTTCTCCTCTCTCTCTCTCTATATATATAGCTTTTTTCGAGTTAACAAATATAATGATGTAATATATATTTTTTTCGAGTTAACAAACATGATGATGTTATGTCTCCTTCTAATATAAGTCACCGTTACCCTTCAACATTTACAGGTTTTATAATGTTACTCTCAACATTGGCCAACCACCAAGGCCCTATTTTCTTGATATTGACACGGGTAGCGACCTCACATGGCTTCAATGTGATGCCCCCTGTTCCCATTGCTCTCAGGTATTTACTGCCAAATATTCAAAATCACCACCAAAGAACTTGAAGTACGAATCTTTTCTTGAATACATACATGCCAAATTAAAGAGATTGAAAGCTTATTTTTGCAGATACATACATGTATAGTCTGTTTGATTACAAACTCTTATTATTCATTTTATTCTTAAATATTTGTTGCTTATTTTTCAGACACCCCATCCGCTTTATAGGCCCAGCAATGACTTAGTGCCCTGCAGAGATCCACTTTGTGCATCCTTGCACCAGAATGATGATCACTATGACTGTGAACAACCACATCAATGTGACTACGAAGTTGAGTATGCGGATCATTACTCATCCCTTGGTGTACTTGTCAATGATGTCTACCTCCTCAACTTTACAGATGGAAACCGACATGAAGTTCGTATGGCACTTGGGTTAGTAACTCTGCAAGCTTTGCTTTGTTAGTTTCATGACTCATGAGCCTTTACTTAACATCTTAAGCTTTTAGGAGGGATGGTTCATGACAACACTAAGAAGTAAAAATGGTTTGAGGTGGTAAAGCATGTGTATGTTCTCTTTAGTGTTTCTGCAAGCAGTGTTTCAGAAAAAAATCACTGTTGCATGATCCACTATTTGAGTTATGACAGGTTGATGTTCAGAATATTAATCGTCATGGCAACCCAGCATACTCATAATGATTATACTATATGCATTTTATTAAGAAGTAAAGTTCTTTAAAGTTATCTGATACACTTCTTTTTGGTTCCTTTCTGCAGATGTGGGTATGATCAGATTTTTCCAGATTCTTCTTACCACCCCTTAGATGGAATGCTTGGCCTTGGCAGGGGAAAATCCGGCTTGATATCACAGCTGAATAGTCAGGGTTTGGTGCGAAATGTAATTGGACACTGTTTGAGTGTACAAGGAGGAGGGTATATCTTCTTTGGAGATCTTTATGGTTCTTCTCGACTGACTTGGACTCCAATGTCATCCAGCGATTAGTAAGTAGATCTTCAGAAGTCAGATCCTCATTTTAAATTTTCCACATGTATTGTAATGATTCATAATTCTATCTCCTGATTGAAATCCCATCTTTGTGATTTGTCTCAGCAAACATTACTCAGCAGCAGGGGGAGCTGAACTCGTTTTTGGGGGGAAGAGGACTGGAGTTGGAAGTCTTCTTGCTATTTTTGACACTGGGAGTTCTTACACTTACTTCAACTCTAAGGCTTACCAAGCATTAATTTCGTGGGTCAGTTGAAAACAATTTTCACTGTATTCCCCTATTTCAAGCATTTCAATAAGCATGAGGCATTACTAAGATCATATCAATTTCATCACGCAAGATTTGAATCGTTTGAAGAAGGAAAAAATAGAAATAAAGTAGTTTCTTTCTTCAGTAATACCAGAAAATATTGACATGTTGAGTCTTTTGTTCAATTTCCATATGTAGTTGAAGAAGGAATTAGCTGGAAAGCCCATAAAAGAAGCACCTCATGACCAAACTCTCCCTCTCTGTTGGCATGGTAAAAGACCTTTCAAAAGCATATATGAAGTCAGAAAATACTTCAAGCCTATAGCTCTTGGTTTCACCAGCAGTGGGAAAATTAAAGCTCAGTTCGAAATCCCTCCTGAAGCTTATCTGATAATATCAGTGAGTCACTCTTAACTTATCAATGCCTCCTAGGTTAACTTTTGAATGCTATTAAAAGTAACGGATACATGTCGTGTGAATACTAACAAATTGTTCTGCCAGAATATGGGAAATGTTTGCTTGGGCATTCTAAATGGCTCTGAAGTAAGGATGGGAGATCTGAACCTCATTGGAGGTAGGAATGTTGCTAGTTGTTAGTTGTTACTCTCTCTTTGCTTCTGATGCTCTTTTTGAATAATGGATATTATCACGTGTACTGCTATTCTTCACCTTTTTAGCAGTTCTCACCAAAACTCTCTAAGAACTCTGCATTATAAAAGCCCTCGTCTTGTTTATGCAGACATATCCATGCTAGACAAAGTGATGGTATTTGACAATGAGAAGCAGTTGATTGGTTGGGCGCCGGCAGACTGTGACCGGGTTCCAAAATCCAGAGATGTCAGCATTTGATCACAAAAGATACCTCGTCCACTGAATTTGAATCTTTGTTATAATCGGATAGTAGCTATTGTCCTACTGTTTATAGAGCAGGGTGATTGTATCATAAATGTTACTCTGCTAGTTAAGATAGCCTTGTCTAGTATATAATATATTGATACGTGGTATAGAGGTCTACCCTGATTATTACTGTTTATAGTGTATTTCTGACTGGTTACAACTTACAAAGTAATTAGTCATATAATCATATACATTAGTTTGACTGCACGGCTTTGAGGATTTTTTTTTTTTTTTTGGTAATGCTTTGAGGATTTAATTTAGAATTGGAAAGGCAAAGAGTTATGCAGTTTGATGCAAAGAATACATGCATCTCTTGATTCTATAATTAATTGGAAGATTTCTTTACGATAATATACTATCAATCCATCTTCTCTCTCAACATTTTCAGATCTATTGACTGCAGAAAACAAATTGTCTTTAGCTATATAAACTACTTGCTATATATCAGGTTTTCTGAAGATAAGAATCCATGTGCCAAAAAAAAGAGAGACATAAAGAGTTTATAATACCAAAACCTAACCACAACTACCACATGCAGACATAAAATGCTATACTATTTTTTAAGTTTTCTGCAATGAGTAGCTACCCTTTCTCATTAGAGAATGATACTTGTATAGATCTGTCTCACAAAATCTGTCTCACTAAGGCACGGTTGGTGTTATTATACTTGAGTTTGTTCAGAGGAATTTATATGGGACCCTTAAGTTGGGAACATTACTTAATTAGACGGGGCAACATCATCATGGACAACTTATATTTACATGATAGTTCTAAGAGCAGCATAAACTTTTTATTAGTACACTGGCAGCTGTTTTGTGCTTTTGAGTATTTTAATGCAAGTTCTTTTCTCTTGATGCTGTTTATGTTCTGCCCATAATGCCATTTGCTTCAGAGATAAAGGCAAAAATATATATAATATGAAGTGTCAAACATGAACACTGGACACTGGCGGTCGGGCTAGGCTGCACCATTCCATCCCTTTGAATTGAAAATTTTTCATTCAATTGTTTCCTTTGAATTGAAAAATAGAAGTTATATATTACAAATATATGAAAAAATCATACTACAATCAATAGCAAAGGAACAGAATTTTTCTACGGGAGTCCTTACACACTAACACTCTAATACCCTAACATGGCCTATTGGATCTTCAGTTCTTCACCCAGTTTGAGATCATTCTGCTTCTTATTTTTCATTTACACACTGCAGCACCTGTTCTCTTTTTCCATTTCCTTTTCCTTTTCTTTTTTTTTTCCACCAAGGTCGAATCCAAATGGTCCATACTCCATAGCAACCAAATTCAGCCATCTCTAATCTCCCAATAACATAGAATAATTACCTAGTGGTCCACATGCAATAGTCAGGTATAATTGTGTAAATGCTAACTTTTTCTTAAAAAAATAAAAATTTATGCGGGTCCCATCTTATTAGGCACCCCCCACTCCCCAAAAAGGTTCATTTTCAAGCCTTGAAAAGAATCAAAATGGCTTTCGTAGGTACATGAACATGTCCTGCAACGGCGATAGCTGGTTCATTTGGTACTGAACCAGAGGCCCAAAAGGGTCATTCACCGACAGGTTGTTATTATCCATGTAATTGAGCTGAAAATCAAAGGGGTTATCCAGCTCTAGCTCATTCCACTTGGGCTCGCTCTGCACCTCCTTCTCGCACGTGACGTCCGGCGAAACCACGTGCTCGGAGCAGCTGGAATACGTGTGCAACCTGGGCACCGAATCCGACGTGTCCATGTACAATTGGTCATTCCCGAATTTATGGATTTCTGGCTTGGTGTCAATATTCTCATGTTCAAAATGAACCTCTGAAAATTTTGGTGCTTTCTGATCCACCACCGTGGTGGTGGTGTTGTATTTCTCAATCTTCCCTTTCTTGTTGTAAATTCGGCACAACACCCAATCATCAAGCTGCACCATTGCCATAATACCAAAACATTGTTATTATTATTATTATTATAAAAGAAAATAAATACACAAAAAAAAATTGAAATTAGAAAAATTCTTACATAAAAGTAATTAAATTAGATGTATTAAGTTATTATAATATTAATTTATATAATTAATTAGAATTATTTATTAATTAATCATAATAATTATTCATCAATGATGAATCTTCTGATACATCTAATTTAGATGTGCTACGTTTTATGCAAGAATTTGTCCTGAAGTTAGGTGCATAGAACATACCCTTAAGTTGTGATTTTTCTTGGAGGCGGATCTGTCGACATTAGCAAGGCGATATTCATGCATGATCCAATTGGTCTTCACACCTTTGGGGGCTTTACCCGCGTAGAACACAAGTGCCTTCTTGATCCCAAGCGGCTTCGGCTTTCCAATCGGCTTGTCGGCTCCAGTGGCTTTCCAATAACCGCTCCCGGCCGCCCGGTTCGGCCGCGAACCGTTTGGGTATTTCCGGTCCCTTGGAGAGAAGAAGTACCATTCTTTCTCACCGTAAAGAGCCATTCCTATAAATCAAATCAAAATAATTCAACGAATTTTTAGTGTGGAACCAAATAAAATAAAATAAAAAGTACCATTTTTCATGACTCACATCAAATGTTCCAGAAAAAAAAAATCTTTTATGTCCAGAATCGCAAAGTATTTTTCAAAAAACAATTTGTCGAATTTCTTTAAATAAAGAAAAATATCTTAAAAAATTTCAAAGATAATTAAGCACTACAGGGACTCTAAAATGAAGAAAATAAATTGGTGTATGAAGAGGGGAATAAAGAAGTACCTGGAAGCTGCCATGGATCGAACTTATACAAATCGATCTCTTTGATGATAGGAACATCAATTGATTGGGAAGCACATTTCCTACACAAATAGTGATTCACCAATTCCTCGTCGGTGGGGTGAAATCTGAACCCAGGAGGCAACTCTAATTCACCCGCCTTCATTCGCGTTTCTTCTCTTTCTCTCTCTCTCTCTGCCTTCCTTCTTGTTAATTAATTGGATGCTGCTGGATCCAAGTAAAAGATTCAAGCTTGGCTCTGATCTCTCTCTCTCTCTCTCTCTCTCTTCTTGCTAGTTCTTGTTGATGATCCTTTCTCTGCTGTGCTGCAACTTGAAACGCATGAGAGCGTCATACTAGGTGGGTTTTATAGCGTGAATAAAAAAAAAAACAAAAAACACGCAGTGAATTTAGAATTTAGACACGTGCGTTAGTGAAGGTGAAGGGCATATCTATTTAAAAAAATATCATCATACATCATTTTTTCTCACATATTATTATTCATATTATTTTTAAATGATTGTAATTAAGTAAAATAAAATAAAAATAAAAATAATATAAAAAATAATGTAAAAAAAAATAATATAAAAAAATAGAATTGACGTATTAATTACAGTATTATACTAAACGTGCGGAAGGGGGTTCTAACCTTAGCCTCAGCCTCCGTCCCTCACGTGCGAGCTGACCTAGTTTCCACGTGGCACCTCTTGAGTGGGTGTGCCACAAGTGTGACAGTACCACTTTTCGGTGATTCTGTCACTGCTTCCGTCACCCATCGTTTTGCCGTACGTGTTTTTGTCAAAATGTCGGCTGAATAAATAAGTAATTTTTCGGCGTCGTTGACTGTCTTCGTTCTTTCTAATCGACACACCCTATCATGTCCTGGTCCTGATCCAAATGGCCCCTTTATTTCTTGCTCTATCCCATCACCCTCTACCTCGTTAAAAATTTTGTGAATTTTAAGCATGGGATGGGAAAAAATTCTTCAAAAATTAAAAATTAAAATAAAAAAGAAGACATTCTTGAGTATACCTTCCATGAAAATGTTCTCGGAATTATTCCAAGTGTTTTGTAAATAAGTTGTTAAGGAATTGAAAATAAGAAGTATTAAATAAAAAGTAAATTTTTAAATTTTTTAATGTATTAAATTTTTTATTTTTTATTTAATGTTTCTTAGCTTTTACTTTTTTAAATGAGATTTTTATTCATTACCAAGTGCTTAGGGCACTCATTAAACAAATCTTTATTTTAATACTCCCTCCATTTTAAATAATATTTTTTATAAAAATTAAGAAAAATTATTAAATATTCTTAATTTTAAAAATATAATTTTATTTGACTAAATTATTCATTCACGCCATTAATGTTTTCTCATTCTATTTAATGGGGATACCAATAAGAGACAAAGACAAAGTTAGGAAAAAAATAATTAAGTTAAATTAGAGTTTTGGTAACAATAGTGTACACTTATTTTTAATTTAATTCTTATATTTTTTATTTTTAATTATGTTCCCACATTTATAAATTTTTAAAATAGTGTCTATCATTAATTTTTTTTCTAACATCATTAATTTAATCCTTATTAGAAGTTTACAAAGTAAAAAGAGTATTTAAAAAACACCTAATAGATTAAAAAAATTCTCAAAAAAAAATAAATACATACTAAAATGAAAGAGTACATATTAGACAAAAAAGTATCTACTCAAAATATATAAGTACATGTTAGAATAAAATAATATATATTTGATGTTTTACGATAAAATAAACATCTAAAAGAGTTCATATTAAAAAAATATTTATTTTATTAACTAATTAACAGTGTTATAATGACGTTATAACAAAAATTATTGACGAGAATTATTTTAAAAACTTTTATAAATATAATGATTGACTTGAAAAGAAAAATATAAAGATTATATTAAATATGAGTGTAAAATTAAAAATCAAAACTTTAATTTAACCAAATAATTAATACTTTCTCAATATTCGAAATTGAAACAATTTTTCTTTTCCTAAAACGACAAATTTTTAAAAAGAGGTAGTACTATTTTTTTCGAATAGGTATCTTTTTTTTTGTTAAATACCTTTTAAATTTTATTAGATTTCGTAAACTTCATGTCAAAATTAACAATATTTTATTAAAAACACAGATATTATTGTTTTCTATTAATCATACACATTTTATGATTAGTACTTAAAAAATTAAATATCGTCATTAAAGTTGAAGGTAATAATTACTTGGAAAATTAATAGGACACCAATTCAGCGCTACAATATATAAAAGTTTTTTCTTAGGTCAAATGTATATTAAAAAGCGAATCATTCTTGGTAGAGAGACCTTTGTCTCACGAACTTTGATAAGGAAAAGGAAAAAAACAAAAGATAAGGATGAAAAAAAAATTGAATAGTGGTAATGAATTTGTGAAAATTATATATATATATAGAGAGAGAGAGAGAAGGATAACTTACTCCAAAAGTAAATTTAAAAATTTATTCTTAATCTCATACGTTTAATTCTTTTATATCGATCCAATGATTATTACTAATCTATCATTTATATTTATTAATTTAAAAAAGGCACCCGTGACCTTCTCCCTTTAATTTCGCTCTTTGTTGAAGATGGTTCTCCATATTTGTCGAAAGCCATAAACACTAGGAACTAAGGTCATATGTGTGTGATCCCATAAAACAAAAGCCTTTAGTAGACAAATCCTTCCATGCCATACTTTATCCGATTATGGCAGTAATAGTTAAACTCAATTGATCCTTTTTAAATATATATATGATAGGAATTGTTAATTTAATAATAAATTTAATAAAAAATTATTTAATAATATAAAAATAAATTTAACTTATATCGATATAACTTGATTCTTTATATATATATATATATATATATTTTTGACTTCCATTGAAGTTATAATTAAAGCATTAAACATTATCAAGATCGAATTCATGTTGAAGAAAGTGGAAACACATGTCCACACTATTTTTGAAATTTGTCTATTATTCATGATATTTATTTATTATTTTTATCCCTTTCATATTTCTAATTTTGTCTTTATATAACAAGTAAATGAATATTTACAACGAGAGAAATTAAAATTTATTTGACTTTTTTTTTTCTTTCAAGATGCATCTTACATGATTAATTGTCAAAATAACTCGTACATACATAAAAAAAAGAAATATTTAATAATATTAATAATAAAAAATCATTCAGCATAAATTAATTGTAAAGCAATGTTGCATTTTATATAAAGAAATTTTTTATTTAAATTTTTTTATGCTTGTATATTGTGTTTGTTGTCTAAAATTTTTGGATCTATCACTGGACATTATACCCAATCTTTCAATGTTGGGGCCATCCATTTTCTATGTGAGTATCTAAGCTTTGATATTGCTTTGTGCCTCGAAACCCATACCTGTAAGTTAACCGTAATTACAATCCTCAATCTCACTCTCCATTTTTAGATGAACAAGACGAAAACCATGGAGAATAACAGAGTTTTAAACAGTCATTGAGGTGCTACACCCTGGACTGGTGAGTGGCGAAAATGGAATGGCCATCATAATCGGCTAGTTTGGTAGAAAACGCCCAAGATAGTTTCAGTCGAAGATCGGATTAATGAGGAGGTCACGTGCTATGTTTAATTAGTTAGTATAGGTGGCTTGTAGCCATTTGACCTACGTGAATTATATGGCTGAGATTAGGAGTAGGTTTTTAGACTTATTCTTGTAGTAAGTTGATGATTTCCCATATATATATATATAGACACACACAATAAGGATAACATTATTCATAAAATGAATAATGCTTAGTATACATATGAACATATGCACCAAGTATTGTTTCACATGTGTGAATGATAAAATTGAAGTTAGGTGTTAAGAAAATAAGATGAAAGTAATCGTAATTAAATGATGAAATTTGTACAAATATAAAATGATAGTGTGTCACTATATATATGTGTTTAGCATTATCTCTTAATATGTACCATTTAATGTGTATGATACTTATTTTCGTGAGTCATTATTATATTTAACTTTTAACTAATGCTATAAGTAAGGTGATATACATTAATGATATAAAATAATATTTTTTAGAATTTAATTTATAGATATAATGTTAGGTAAATTTTTTATTATTATTAACCAATCATATATTATTATATTATTAAAAATGTTTAACTCTTAAAATAATTATCTTAAAAATTATATATATAATTAATTGATAATATAAAAAATTTAATGTATAAAATTAAAATCTACCTTTTATTTAAAGAACACCTAAAATATTATTACAAAAATGTCTGGTAGAATGGGTTGCGACTGGCGAGCCCAAAGTAAGCGAAAAGCTTTCGCTGCAGAGGATCTGAAATCTGAATCTCGATTCAACGGTGCGTTTAAATTATACGTCAATTAGTTCTTTGGCGTCTGCGTAGGCAAACCAGCGTCATCAGCTGGCCGGGTTTTGGAGTTCAATTCATCTGTAATCTACCAACCAATTTTGCAGTGTTTTGGAGTTATTGTCTTGCAAGAAATTGAACACCAAGGAGAAGATTAGTCTAACACCCACGTTTGTTTTGTAGCATCACATTAATTAATGAATGTTCAGTTCATGATCCTTCTCTGTGGCCATGGCTTAGTAATGAGAAAAATCAACATCGTTCCCCTCATTAGCATTGGCCCATTGGGGGGCGGTTCTCATTTGGTCATTTGGAATAATCTTTTCCATTTTCTCTAATTACTTGTTCTACCTAACTACTTAATATAGTTGATCTTGATATATTTTTTTTACAGTAAAGAATAGATTAATTCAATCAAAAGTTTAGTTATACTTATAATTTCAATAAAATCAACAAATCTATTAAAAAGAAAAATATAAATACAATCTTAACTCAAAATTAACATATGATCTATAATTTTACTCTTGATCCATAGATTATCGAAGACAACACATCTTTTAATAAATTTGAAAAAATATTACATTTTTTGCTCTTTATAACATGTTATCTTATAGAAAACTATCACATCTCTTATTTCAATAGATTTAAAAGTCTTACTATTTTGTAAGACCACAATATGATGTTTTGTAAGATCATAGTATGAGATTGACTTGAGAAAATTAAAATTAAAAATTTTATATTTATCATAACATGAAATAAATTTTAGAAACTCAAAATTAAACTTTTCAATTTTTTTCAAAGATAATAAATTTAAAAAATATAAATAATTTTACGAGAGAAAATACTAAAAAATAAAAATAAATTAGGAAAAAAGACAAAGAGAGTTATTGTCAAATAATTGGAGCGGCAATCCCATTAAACAAATGTCAAAAAAAAAAGGGAACTAAAACATCACAAAGAAGAGAGAAATAACCACACAAAAAAAAAAGATAAATTTAGTTGATGTTGATACTTAACAAAGAAGAATATTATTCTTTCCCGGATAATTTAGAACCACTAATATGGCAAAGGTGCTGCTTATCAATGCTTGACCTTTTTTATGTGGTTGATTGATCAATTCATGATTTTTTCTTTAGTAAATGCAAAAGCATCGATCTACATCAGAACTAAGATTGAACAAACAGTGCATCCTTTTATCTTAGCATCAGCTATATATTTCTTTGGTCGTCAAAACAAGTAAAAAAAAACACGGCACAGCACACAAAACAACTCGTACAAAACAATCTTTTAACCTCTCTTGTTTTTTCGCAATAATAACACCAATATTAAAATGTCGTAGCACTAATACCAAATAAAAAGGCATGTAGTCAAAAACATTGGATAAATTACTCACACTAGACCGTCACTTTAAAAAAGTTTTGCATGTGGTTTGACCGGCCATTTATTTGTTGCTTTTTTAACTACTAATTATGTTCCCTACATTTTTTTTTTGTGGAAGTGGCTGAATTAACTTTGCTTTTGACCCAGGTTCACTTGACAAGAAAATTAAACATGGAAATAAAGAGAAAGAGAAGGGATATGGCAAGAACACTCTTAGGGTATCATCCACAATATGGGTTAGAAAATAGATTTACAAATAGTAACAAGGATGTGAAATCTAGTTCGTGTGACGTGGTGGGTGAGGCCTATGTGGATAAGGACTTCGCCACTTTGGTCTAATGTGGAAGCTACCTAGATGTTACCTTCGTAAAGATTTAACTGGACAGTAGGACCAATGGTTAGGGGAAGGTAAGATAATATTCCATGCATTGGGATTGAATTGAACTCTTTTTTATTCCTCCCATCAGATTGTTGTCCTTTTCTATACAATTTGGCCCCAAGTTGGATCGCAACCCCTTTTGAAACGTCCTTTGACTTCTAATTCTTTTCTTATTCACAGCTCCGAACAGTAATCCTCGCGTATATTATTAGTGTATTATACTAATGGCTCAAAATTTAGTTTTAAATTAATCTAATAATATTCAGATTAAAAAATTAATCTAATAATAATAAAAATTTAATTTTAAATCACATGTCAGGGCTTGTGGTTAATTATAAACGTTCTGTATATATAAAAATTTCTCTGACGAATTATTGACTTAAAAATGAATTGTTCAAATAATCAATTTCTCGTGCTACTTTATCAGCTTCTGAATGATTTTAAATTTTCTTATCCCATCTTTTGGTCTTCGATTTTATTTATTTATTTATTGTTTCGTCCCATTATCATATGGCAACTAGGTCTTACTTGGGCATTAAGTATGCTCTTTCAGCCTATATGGTAAAGTAGTCTAGTTATAGTAACCAAAAAAAACAGTAGTCTAATTATGCATTAATTGTTTAAGATGAAAAGTATAATTTAATGAACAAAGTTAAGAAACATCTCTATCAGTATTGAATCTACTTGGATGTAGCAACCAGCAGCAGGTCCAGGTGAAATGAATATCTTGGTCTGTATTAGATGTGCCACTTTCTGGGAAGGTTCTTCATCCTTCATTGTAGCTGCCAACCTTGACTTCAGCTTCCTGTCCCCCTAGTGTATCGAGGGGACCAAACAACAAACATATGAGTATTTGCCTGTTGTTTGATAAATGTCTGCGGTGGTCCAGGGCCTTTATTGGGCTTGGGCTCTGTAAGCCTTCAACTTGGGCTTATACTCATCATAAAGAAACTCTCAGCCAACTACTGTAATTAGATATGGCAAAGCCTTGGTCTATGCGTGAAGCTAAGTCTGAGGAAAGATTCTTACTTCTGCTTTAAAATTAATTTAACCATATAGATTTAACTTCTATGTCACATATCATCATTATCTGATAAATTTAGTGTATTACTCTTAAAATATGATCGAGCAAGTGAGAGAAGTTATTAGATGCTCTTAAGCAAGATTTGTATAATTTATTTTGTGATATATCAGTTATAATATACCAAATGCTATTAAAGTGAAAAATAGTGATGGTATATAACTAAGTTTACAGACATTAAATAAATCATTTATTGTGTGACATATCAATTATAATATTATAAATGCTGTTAAAATAAAAAATAGTGATGGTTCATATAACTGAGTTAACACACATTAAATAATATAGAACATTTTTTTTTTTTGCTACTAGAGCATCTAAGAATCTCTCAAGCAAGTGATTTCTTCATATGATAATCTGCAAGAAAAGCTGGATTGATATTGTCCAACTTGGTTCAAAATGTTTTCGGCTTTAGCGGGTTGTCACGGGTATTAAGCACTATAAATTTACACTCTTCTTGTACTATGTTAATGTGGGGTGACGCTTAATGTGAGCCTTGCAACTCCAGGCACGCCAACATTATATGACGTGGAAAACAATATTACTGGGTTGCCGTCAGGGCTCACCTACAATGCAATAGTAGCAACATAAGGGACAACGCCAATCACATCTTCCTATGGGAAAAAGCAAGGAAGTGGAATTATTAATGTGCCCCTTGTTCCTTCTTTTTTTTAACAACAAATTGCTCACCCGATTACATACCAAGGTGGTGATTAGGTAAAGGGTGGTGCTGCTATTAGCTCGAGTATTTGAACACTTGAATTGTGGGATTTGTTTTCTTTAAAATGCAGGATCTAAAAGTAAATTGCAGAATCTTAATTATTGATGAAAAAATTAAAAGAGTAAATTATATATGTATATATATATATGATCTGTTATGCAGATATATGTATTTTATAAAATCTTAAAATTTTGATTTTTTTTTTATCAATAGTTAAGATGCTACCCTTTATTCTTTAAAGTACATCAGCATTTGAGAGGAAAATTTTGAATTGTGATTGAATGCAGTGTTAATTTATGCGAGTCTTTCACATTTTCAAAGAACAAGTTTTAAAGACATATACATATATGTTATTTGGATAAGTATATTTGTTTATTTATGATACATTAATCTTTCATAGAATTTTTGATAGGTATGAACACTAATTACATCTCACATAAATAAAAAAATAAACTATAAGAGACGCCAATCTTTTTGATTTTGATTCTAAATAATAGCATTTAATTCAGATTAAACTATAATTTTTATTACGTAAGACGTTCTTATAAATATCATGTAATATTTCAAAGATATGTATCAAATTCTATATACTATCATCGTTGTGCACGATCTAACTTGAAAATTAGAATACTTTTTGTAAATAATCATTTTCTCACACCACTGATATTGTTGCTGTGACACATAAATTTTTACCTTTAACCACCTTTTCAGATTAGTCTTTGAGCTAACGTTAAGAACAATATCACTATGAAGACGCGAGTGTTGCTCGAGCTTTTTATAGCAATTCTCTTAGATAAAGCTCTATTCTTCTATAAAGTGGGGACTCTAAAGTGCCCTGTTCCTTGAGCGAGTGTGTTTGCATTTTGCATTAGGAACCGTTGCAACTGTTCCTCGTGTGCTTCCCTTGTTTGCAAGTGCTGATAATTAAGACTCCGGAATTTGGTGCCACATTAGAAAGAAAACCAGTCCCACCCTCACAATATTTCTGGTCACCCACTTCAATTGTGATTCTCACATGTCTCTAAAGTTTCTCTCTCCAACTGGCATTGCTTTGTTTTTTTTTTTGGCCATACTAGCACTGTTATAAAAGATTTTGTACTTGTCACACACACACACACACATATATATATATACTGAGCGCGTGAGAGGGTCAGAGAGGAAGAAAAAGAGAGCTAGATAGAGCTGAGATAATTGAGTTACTGGAGATGGGAAAGTGGCTGGCTTTCGTGATGATGCTGGTAGTGTCATTGACATTAATGGAAGTTTTTGGCGTTAAAGCAGAGGTCACATACGATGGAAGATCTCTTATCATTGATGGCCAAAGAAAAATTCTCTTCTCGGGTTCAATTCATTATCCTCGCAGCACTCCTCAGGTAATTAAACTGCATATTTATAATAATGCTCTTGACATTCATTCATGTCCCACTAGTCTCTGATTTAATATCCATCTTTATCTGTTCTGAACGACATAATCTTTAGTCACATTTCAAACATTTTCTGCATTTATGCATCTCTAGGGGATGAACTGGATGTCTTCATCTATAATCATATTCCGGGAAGGCTTTATTTCTGATAACACCTGGCCTTAAAGTGACGGGCTTTATGGATATGTTAATACGAAGCTACATTTTTGGATTCTTGCCTCTGAGCAATTCATAAACTAATTGATTAATTAATATCACTTTATGAATTAGCAGTTGGCATTAGAACACACACAGAAGTATAGCAGCAGGTATATATTCCAATTGTGAAACAGGAGCTCATACTTTCTTTGCATTTCTTGGGTAGGTAAGGTCGTACCTTACAGCACCCTGTTCAGCTTCAAACTCGTGAACTTATTCTTCTCTCCCATTTTCCTATTGGCTTCCATGTCTTTCCAATTGAATAATAACAACTAAGCAAAAAAACGTCTTTCACTTTTAATTGAAAATAACTTCTCTTTTAGTTATTACTTTTTTAAATGAGTCATTAACATTCAATTGCGGGACAGCAAAAGAGGATAGAAGATTTGAATCCTTCATTGCCTACTATTATTTATTTTACTATTTTCACCTTCGTTTTGTTATATATATTGTTAGAATATGTTTGAATGTAAGAAGAGAAAGATGCTAAACAAATAAGAAAAAAGGAAAATAAAAAGAAAGTGAATGAAGAATTAAATAGTAGTTTTTTATATTTAAATATTTAAAATGCATACCAATATTTTAAAAATCAAATTAGAGATATAACTGGCAAGACTTTTGATCATGATTCAATTAGTTTAATTAATTAAATTTATAATTAAATTATGATTAAATTGTAATTGAACAAAAAAATATTTACACAAAATATAATTAGTTCATCATCCAATTAGTTCTACTCACCGATTTGTTTTAATTTTTAAAACATTGATGGATACTACTAGGTACTAGCTGTCTCCAGTATTTAATTAAAAAAATGTCCTTTTTTCAACGAACATAGCTGTCCTGTAGGTAGCATTCAATCTCTTTTAAGCCACAGAACCAAACCGTTTACAGTTGCAATTTTACTATTGCATCACGGGTATGAATATATGATAGATTGGTTCTTCCTCAAACTTTTTGGTTGGTTAGTCAAGTTTTATTGGGTTCGTAATAATTTGGAGGTGTGAACCGATCCCAACCATACGTGCATTAGCATAGCACACCAGAGACCAAGCTTGGTTGTATATATATTCTTCCTCATAGTAACTTCAAGTAGAAGTGTTCGATTATCATTTTTAAACATAGGTATTGTTCCTGTTGCTCAGTCTAGTAAGGTATACGACCGTGAGATGGGCTAATGGGTGTTCAGACCCTAGTGTTTAGCCAGTATGGTTCACAGCTCATCAACATCATTTATAAAGATAAACTGAACTTATAGATGGCTGATATCAATTAGGTTAGGATGGTCCAAGTACACTGAGTACCTAGTGCTAAAATGAGCTTTAATATTTTCTATAGGAAAAAATAATATAGTTTAACCATCTCTAATTTTATTGTACCTGAAAAAGAAATAGAAACCGAGCTTAGAGTGTATTAGGGAATAAGCAAGTTTAATCATCCATAAGTTTGTCACGAGTAGACTTAACGGTTGGACATCAATTGCTTTAACAGGTAAATAACAACAAAAGAAAAGAATAAAGACAAAGGAAGATACGGAATTTTGACAAAGTAAAGCGTTGTTGCAGATGTGGCCGGATTTGATAGCGAAAGCAAAACAAGGAGGACTGGACGTGATTCAGACCTATGTGTTTTGGAATCTACATGAGCCCCAACCTGGCCACGTACTTCTCTTTCTCATTTCTCATATATATAAAAAATATTTCAATCTTATTTTATATAATAACTATTTCAATCCCTTCCAACTATGGGTTATTTATAAAAAAAATTCATGTCCTTTATAATTTATCAATATGATCCCTTTAAATATTCAAACCGTGCGTTTCAATATATACTTAGTTATTTACTTCCTGTGCATGTATAGAAAATTTTCTCATAGAAAATTAATATACACGATTTGATAAATTTAAAAAATCATATTAATGAGTTTCAAAACATAAAAGGATTTTTTTTGCACATGACACATAATTAAAAGAATTTTTTTACATTTTGCCCAAAAGTTATTTAATAGAGCAAGTTAAAGTAACTGAATCCTCACCCTATATACACACACCCTATATAGTAATATATACACACACGTATATGTATGTACATATTGGAAGTAATTAGTTACCATGTGAATACATACGACAGTATGATTTCAGCGGCAGATATGACTTGGTGAGATTCATAAAGGAAATCCAAGCTCAAGGGCTCTATGTCTGCCTCAGGATTGGACCTTTCATCGAGAGTGAATGGACATACGGGTACTTTCCCTTCTATCTCTTTTGGGCTAACATATTTTGTTGGGTTGGGTCTGCCTGATATTTTTACCAATTTATGAAAATACGATACAAACCCAAAAAACAAATTACGGTTCATGCTAGTCACTTTTTTGGATTATTAAGCAGAATCAACCTAACAAAAACTTATAAAAACTTATTAAACTCTACCTGATAATGCTGAACTTGTAGGGGATTCCCCTTTTGGTTACACGATGTCCCTGGCATTGTCTACCGAACCGACAATGAGCCATTCAAGGTACATGGCACATGCTACATAGGGCTAGCACGCTCTTCGCCCAATATATCATATATCCATACATTATATATGCATGTTTACTTGTTTCTTTTAATTTTTTTCTCTCTTTTTATTATTTTTTTGTATTCCAATGTTTAGTTCTACATGGAAAATTTCACGACAAAAATAGTGAACATGATGAAAGCAGAGAGCCTATATGCTTCGCAAGGAGGGCCAATTATATTGTCACAGGTATGATTCCTGCCAAATGACTGATATTCAACCAATTATTTAGTTCAATTTAATGGCTTTTTCTTTTCACTGAATCATAATTAATTAAATGTGTATCTAATAATATAGATTGAGAATGAATATCAAAATATCCAAAATGCATTTGGCGGAGCAGGATCGCTGTATGTTAAATGGGCTGCAAAAATGGCCGTGGGCCTTCAGACTGGGGCACCGTGGATTATGTGCAAGCAAACTGACGCTCCTGATCCTGTGGTCAGTTCCACTCACCCCAGGTCCCTTGTTTATAAATTTAAAATTTTAGATAATGAGTTAATTATGTATTTTTTGTACATATAACTTTTCATATTTATTTTAGTCCTTAATTTTATAATTAAACATTCTAGTTTTTCAACTATATATATATATATATATAATATTATTCACATGAGTTTTTATTTAAATTATTATGTGAAATGATGACTTATCAAACATTTATTAATATGTATATTATTTCATCCGATTTATTTTAAGTGTCACTTTGATAAAAACTACTAATTCATTATAAGTGACATTTTCATATATCAATAAAATATTAATTATTATTTTTTCATCTTTATCCTTATACTTTAATTGTCTTAACTTTTCATGAAAATTAGATGAACATAATAAAGTGGAGTAATTAATTAAAATGAATAAGAGTAACATAATAAAAAAAAAATCACAATTAAGATTTGATTTAATATTTCTTAATTCTTGTGTCTTATACTAAAATAAAACTTAAAATGGACCAAAAAGAGTATTTCAAATGATAGATTTTAACAAGTCATCATTAAATGTAATTGGTAAATTAAAGGAATAAAATGTAAATTAAAAAAAGTGTGAATTAAAGTAAATAAAGTAAAAAACATAGACACTAAAAACTTAATTAAGCCATAGATTATCTGCGTTTGATTGGCTTGGAAGATTTCTCAATAATTTCTTGGTTGGTTATTTTTTTGTTCTTTTTTGAGTTTTTCTATTCATGCAGATTAATACATGCAACGGCATGAGATGTGGAGAAACCTTTACCGGACCAAACTCCCCCAATAAGCCCGCGTTGTGGACGGAGAACTGGACATCTTTGTAAGTTCCTCAATTCTCTACAATGATTTTTCAGTCAAATTTGATATATTGTTACAGAGAAAATATTCATTGCTATAATTGTATAATTTACTTAATAACTTTAAGATATCCTAGCAATAATAACTGAAAATCATTTTCGATTGAGGTTAATTTATACAAATGAATTATTTTATCAAATAAGTTTTATTTCCATAATTAATTTATATTGAAGAAAAAAAACAATTATTTTTCTACTTAATTAACTGTTTGCTTTTTATTTTTTTAAAGCTATCAAGTGTACGGTGGATTGCCATACATAAGGTCTGCGGAAGACATTGCGTTTCACGTCACTCTTTTTATTGCCAGAAATGGAAGCTATGTCAACTTTTATATGGTACTGTTACTTTTGAACTCTATTTTGATTAGATAGGTCCCCTCTCTGTTTTCCTTCTGTTGCTAACTAGAACTAGACGTAACAAATTAATTAAGCTTATTTAGCATACAAGTATACCAATAAAGATAGAGTTTAATTTTATTGCAATGTCATTGTATATCATTAACCAATTATATGTTACTACATATGTGATTTTTTATATAATTATTATGAGAGTTAAATATTTTTTATGACCTAATAATGCATAATTAAATGATAGTGTAAAATATTTTTACACTAATAATGCATTCAAATTAAATCCATAAAGTTAAAGCTAAGATTTTCACTATACATTTTGTGTTATCCAAAGAAACCCTTTTAAACCATCTTAATTAATCTTATATAGTATACGCATCTAATTAACATTGTTTGCAAACTGAATCAGTACCATGGAGGAACTAACTTTGGGAGAACGGGCTCTGCTTATGTTATAACAGCCTATTATGATCAAGCCCCACTTGATGAATATGGTAAGTGTACAACATTAATTATTTTCCTACCTTACCTCATTTGAAGTTTAAATTTTGCAAATCTTCATGTACCAAATTTTTTTTTGCAAATCTTCTTATTAGGTTTGTTCAGGCAACCAAAGTGGGGGCATCTTAAGGAGTTGCATGCTGCAATCAAGTCTTGTTCTACCACTTTATTGCAAGGAGTGCAGAGGAACTTCTCTTTAGGTCCACTGCAGGAGGTGAGTGCTCTTACATTTTCTTTCTCCAACAGGTTTATTTTCACTAACTACAATCCAAATATTTGATCAGTTTTTGATTTCATTTTGATCAGGGTTATGTTTTTGAAGAAGAAGAAAAAGGAGAATGTGTTGCATTCCTTATAAACAATGATAGAGGGAATAATATTACTGTCCAATTCCGCAACAGATCATACGAACTGCTCCCTAAGTCAATAAGTATCTTACCAGATTGTCAAAATGTGACCTTCAATACTGCAAATGTAAGTTATAACTTCATCAGAATTAATTATACATCAAATCTGGTGATTATCTCTTTCATTTAATCTTTTTATATTATATTTATGCATAGGTAAATACGACAAGCAACAGAAGAATCTATAGTCCGAGACAGAACTTCAGCTCAATGGATGATTGGGAGCAATTTCAAGATGTCATTCCAAACTTTGATGACACCTCCCTAAGATCAAACTCATTACTTGAGCATATGAATACAACCAAAGACAAATCGGATTACCTTTGGTATACTGTTAGGTTAGTTATACGGCTTCACTTCTCACAAAAAATCTGTCAAATATATGTGTAATTCCTTGTTATCTATTTTATTTTTATATCTCATTAGCCATTACTCATTATTGATTTTTTTTTTTTTGACGTGACTCATTAGTGATGTTCATAAACTTTGAACTAATAACTAAAGTAATTAATTTTATAAACAGGTTTGAATATAATTTATCTTGCAATGAACCAACACTTCATGTTCAGTCTGCTGCTCATCTGGCCCATGCTTTTGTGAACAACACATACATAGGTACATAAACGCACACACACATAATCCAAAGTTTGAAGTTTCTAAAGAAGTTACCTTGAATATATGGTTTATTACTTTATTCTAATTCAAATGAAATCTGGTAGGAGCGGTACATGGAAGTCGTGATGTGAAGTCATTCACCTTAGAGCTCCCGGTTACTGTAAATGAAGGAATAAACAACCTTTCTATACTTAGCGTTATGGTTGGACTACCGGTATGTTTTTACGGAGTTGATTATATAATACATATTTTCCTTTGTCTTTGTAATAATTAAAAGTCTAACAATTGTCTGAGATTGTGTTTATTAAAAGGATTCAGGGGCATTTCTTGAAAGAAGATTTGCTGGCTTAACCAGCGTGGAACTTCAGTGCAGCGAAGAAGAATCTCTTAATTTGACCAATTCTACGTGGGGATATCAGGTTTTCTCTTCTCTATTTTTGTTTTTAAACAGCCTTCTTCTACCTATTGACATCGTTATGTTATAATTCATGTTATATTTAATTGTCAAAATTTACTCATCTCAATTTTATAATAAATTACTCATGTCACTTATATATGTGTGTGTCAATGTTTTCTCATCCGTCTCGTGCATTATAGGTCGGATTACTGGGAGAACAATTAGAAGTATATAAAAATAGCAGTGATATTGAATGGAGTCAACTGGGGAATATTACCAATCAGACACTCATTTGGTACAAGGTAAAATAATGCAGGAAGCTGTTCCTGTGATCCAAATGGTACTAGAATAGGATTATTAAGAATATGTTTAAGGAGAATATAGCAAAATTCTCTTTCCTTTTTTTTAAGTACAATAGCTGGCTAGCATAAAAATGTATATATACTTATTATTACCTCCGTTTCATAATTTTGATTTTTTTTAAATCAAAAGTTTCTTAGTATTTTTATTAAATGGAATGAAAGAATATTAATAAAGTGAGAAGATAATTTAATCAAATGTAATCATATTTCTCTAAAATTAAACATATTTAATAAACTTTAAACAACATTATGAATATTATGAAACAGAATCATTATAGAATTGTGTTAATAACAATTTGATTTGGTAGGCTACATTTGACACACCCGAGGGAGATGACCCTGTTGCCTTGGACCTTAGCTCGATGGGAAAAGGTGAAGGTTGGGTAAATGGACATAGCATTGGTCGCTATTGGATCTTGTTCCATGATTCCAAAGGCAAGCCTTCGCAATCACTGTAAGTTAACCCCTAGAAGACCAAAAAAAAAAACCCCATCCTAGCACCATTGATTTCTATGGATTTTTTTTTTTTTTAAAATTCAAACCATTGATTTCTATTCTCTTTATTCTTTTTTATCTGTCTTTTAAGGTTTTTCACAAGAATTAAATACACTATTAATTTTATGGATCCATTTAGAAAATCAACAAGTTATTAATTACATTTTCAATTTTATCCTTAATATTAATGAGTGAGAGATAAGATTACTAAAATGACAATAATATTTTGAGTATTTCAATAAAGAGTAATTTAATAAAATATAATTGTTTTTTCTTATAATTGAAACTATTTAATGATTTTCTTACTCCCTCAGTTCTTTTTTTTTTATCTTCTAAAATTTTTCACAAGAATTAAATGCACGTTAAATAAATTTAAATTAAATAAAATATAAGTTGACATAACTAAAATACCATTTTTCACTCATATAGGAAAATATAGAAATCAGCTAGTTCCGCTAGAACTTATCACTAAAATACTCCTAGAGGGGCAGGGCTAAGTGGAGTGAAAATTTTTTTATGAAAAATGAAAACTATTAGTTTTACACGAGGTTTGTGAATAAGTGATTATCTGATAATGAACAAGGAGTATTTGTCTTTCTCTTAAGGAAAATAATTAATCTTTTTAACTCATCCTCCTAATTACTAAATGAAAGTATTGAATAATTTTTACGTTCTCAAGATATTGGTTGCATTTAATTCTTCATTTAATACTTTTTTTTATTAGATAATAGGAAGATGTTTTAAAAAGATATAACAAAGTTCTTCTCCTAAACAGGATGTACTGAACTCATAATTCATTAGATACTTTTTATGAATGTCAACTAAGTATCATAAGAAAATTATTCTCGGTTGTTCAATCATTTGATTATCAGAGTTAATTAATATGTGTAGTTATTAAGTTTAGTAGAGACAATAAATGATGAGATAAAATTAGAAAAAATTAATTAATACATCTTTAAAATTCTCAAATGATAGATAAATTAAAATAAAATAATATTTTTAAATAAATAAAAAGTTAAACGAAAAAAAACATGTAATTCGTGTACAATAACCTTAGGAGACACTTAAAAATAGATAGAAGGAATATGTTATGACTCATGTTGTATATATATAACAAAAAGAAGAAAATGACGCTTAACTACAAGCATGGGCTTTAGGGGTGGCTGCAGCATAAAGCTGGTAAGCCCTAGCTTTAGGCTCCCCAAATTTTAGACCCCAAAAATTAGCATTATTATTATGTATATAATATATATAATTATTATTTATTTATAATAAATTAAGGCCTCTAATTTCATAATTAATGTCCAATAAACTTTATTCTCTCACATTAACTAGTCAATTATTCTCACATTAATTAGTCAATTATAGTTTATTTACTTTCTACTAATTTTTTCCCCTCAATTTGTTTGATTTGCCATCTATACATAGTAGACCAAGCCGTATTTTCACTTTGAAGTAGATTTGAACAATTCAAAATGTATGAGAATATTTTTGGTTTTCTATTTAATAGTAAAAAATTGAAATAATTAGATAATGAGAATTTGAAAAACATTGTGATAACTTTGAGTATTCCTTAAAATATAATAGTTAAACTGATATTGATAGTTTAAATTTATTTTCAGAGTTGAAAGTGTTAAGAGAAATTGTACAAGTAGAAGATAATACTCTGACTGATATAGTAAATCACATAAAAGATTTTATTCTTTTTCAAATGCATATATTGCCTATATAATAATGTTAACAATTCATGTAATAGTTGCCTTGATTGAAAGAAGTTTTTTAAAATTAAAATTAATATTTTTTTACCTAAAATCAACAATGTCTCAAGAAAGATCAAATGGATTAGTTATATTATTAATTGAAAAAAAATATTAGATGAAATTAATTATAAAAAAATTAATAACTTTTTATCTCAAAAAATTAAAATAACAATTTTTGAATAAATTTTTTTAATTTTATTAAACAAGTTAAAAGCCTCATTAAATATTGGCTCTAGGTGACCAATTTTATTGAGCCGCATACCTAGTTCAGATACTAATTTAATGCCATGTATTATGTTGCCACAGGTATCATGTGCCTCGGTCTTTCCTTGAAGACTCTGGAAACGTTTTGGTTTTGCTGGAGGAAGGTGGTGGGAATCCTCTTGATATCTCCTTGGACACTGTTTCAGTCACAAATTTACATGATGAAAACTTTTCTAAATTCTCATTCCCCTCCTCTGCTTAATATTAGAAGAAAGAGAAAAACACATACGTATACAACAGCATAGATACAGAATCTGTTTCCTTTCTGAGATGGGAAATGGGAACATTTAACTTGGCTTGTACACATGATAATAAATTGATTATTACAAAAATTAAAAAAAAAACTTGAAATTGGGATTGATTCTTTGTTATACAAATACTCTTTGGATCTAAGTACATGACAAGAGATAGTTATTTATTGAAAAAATCTGATCTCTCTTCTAAATAGAATTGGGAATTGAAATTATTAATCTAAAAGAATTTCATTAAAAATTAATTAATTTAATAGAATCCATTTGACTCAATGAAAACTCATCGATGTAGATATGCCGTGTGATATTTTCGAAGTTTGCCTTAACACTCACAAAAAATAGATTTGACTAAAATATTTTTATTTCTTTACAAGAACAATTGTTAAAGAATTAAAAATATTAAATATTAAATAAAAATAAATTTTTATAAAAAAATTTAATATGTTAAATAATTTAATTTTTATTTATTAGTTTTTATTTTTTATTTTTTAATAAATGTATTTACGAGACTCGTTACCCAAACCCATAAAAAATAATTTTAGGATATTTTTAGAAGAGGAACGTGGGTGCAGTGCAGTGTGAGATGCCAAAACATTGGTCAGGTTGTTGAACAACATAGATATG
This sequence comes from Ormosia semicastrata, assembly GCA_029884595.1. NCBI lineage: Eukaryota > Viridiplantae > Streptophyta > Magnoliopsida > Fabales > Fabaceae > Ormosia > Ormosia semicastrata. Next base: position 33,054,668 of record JAQQTO010000046.1, on the reverse strand, counting down.
TAGGATCCATGATAAATTAATGATGCATATAATGTCGTGACCCCACTGCTACTGCCCGCAGACACTAGTTAAACAAAATGAGGTTCTGGTTTTAGTCACAATTAGATTTAGCACCCATTCACTAGTTTTTTTGTTTAGGGTACCCATTTACTAGTTTATTAGTTAGTAATAGTAATAATTTATGGGTTTTGCTAATAACATTTGTTTTAAAAGTTAAAATATAAATTTTTAGATAAAAATAAGATAATGAATATATTAAAAATTAAAAAGTTTTATTATTTACCTTATTTTCATCTAAAAATTTTTATTTTAACACATAATTTATTAGTATAATCTATCCAAAAATGTTATTTTTACGTCCCAAACTTATTTGGGCCATTTGATTCTAGAGTTTCTTTTACATTTATGGAAATCATACCATATGAATGTTTTGTTTTCATATTTGGTAAACAAATATAAAAAAAACATTTTATTCATATCGCATTCACAAAAATATTCATTAATCACTTCTCTTAACAAATCATTCCTAAGTGTAGAAGTAGGTTGTGATGATTTATATATAGTAGAAATAATTATAGAGTAACAAAATAATAGTTTTACCCATTCTTATTCTCAAATTTTTAAGAATGAAAATTTAACCAAACATAAATTTGATAAATTCTTAAAAATACAATTTCTTCTAATATCATTATTAAAAATCTTATTTTTAAAAATGAAAATTTAACTGTTAAACCAAATATTCTAGTATATCTCCTTGCACACGTATCATTTTTGAGAAAAAGAAAAAGAGAAAAAATGGCAAGAAGTGAGAGAAATTTGAATTTTTTCCCCCAAAACTAATAGGTATAAAGAATATGCGTGTGCAATTTGGATGTAAAAATAACATTGTTTAGAAATATATCATACAAACTTGAGTGGGGTAGGGTAGAGATCTCTTCATGTTGGTCAAAAATAAGAGAGAATCTTATTGGACAATAATATATGTTTAAATTTACATATCATATTTGAAATATATATATTACAACATATCACATATGATATGTATAATTTTTCTTTTTTACTTAATAACTAGACCTCTCCTATTACAGAGAAGGATCTTGATTAAGGGTGTCAAAATGGATCAAAGTCGATGGGCCAGTTTGAATAGCCTGATAAAATGGATGAGTTGGGCTAGTAAAATGTTAGCCCGAAACTTATATGGCCCAAATAAGTTGAGCCTGAATAAAATTGAGTCACCCCATTTCTTTTAACACTACATAAAATTAAATAGGCTAAGTTGGGCTAACAAAATTCAAGTCCGAAAACTTACATAACTCGAATGAATCGACCCAAAAATGACCCGATCCTGAATGGGCCGGCCCGAATAGGCGAGTCAGCCCGTTTTGACACCCCTAATCCTGATCCACTTTAGTGGACATTTAAGAATGAGAAGTGGGGCCAAACAAGCATCGTCTTTGATTTTCTGAATAAAATAAAATAAAATAATACAATGTCGGTCCTTGTTGAATTGTGTTAAGTCGTCAGTCCATGTTGATTTGTGTTAAGTCCAAAGTCTGAACACGGATATTCATCAACACGGACATTCATCACACTCAAAATCTTGATTCATGACTTAAATCAATTGAAGAACTGTTGCATATTTGTTCAAGTCACATTCATAAATCCCTCCCTATTTTTGTACATGGCTACATGCATAACCATATGTCAATCCTCATCAGCAATAATCTTGACACTCAGTGTATGTGCTTTTTTGGACCAAAACAATAATGATATATTTTGTTTTAGATTTTTCTTGCCGTAAATTAGGGTTTACATCATGGGTGTAATTTGGTTTGGACGATTCGACAAAGTTGAAAGAATCGAACCGAAAGGTAATCGAGTCTAATAAGGTAAAACTCAATCAAAACAAATCATGATTAATTCGGTTCTTGGTTTTCATAATTTGAAACCCGAACCAAACTAAACTGATTCGATTTTTTTTTTAAAACACGGTTGCCATGTGTCGTATTGTTTTTCCTGATATACAACAACCAACACATTTACACAATTCCTTTCTCTCATCTCCAATTTTCTATTTTCGATCCCACTATCTAAACCTTAGCACTGTTGCTACTATCGTGCCCATTGCCCTAGCTACCACTCACTCTCACTCTAGCGACGCTCCTTCGACCACACCCTCATGGCCTCATGCACCTCACCCTCACTCTCAGCCTTTCTTTATTCACAACTTCACAGTTGTTCTTCCACCAATGTCTAGTGCTACGTCTCCACTGATGAGCCACTGTGATGGCCATTCTTCTTCCTCACCGATAATGTTCTTCCAACTCAAGTTCGAACAGCTCCAGCTTCAAAGTTCAAATAGCTCAAGCTCAAGGTGAACCCCAAATCTGGCAAAATGTTCTTGTCTTCCTGATGCGAGTCCACCAACGACGACGAGATGACTGGCGATGGAGGCTTTTTTTAGTGACTACAAAGGTGATTACAATACATGATCTCTCTACAAATGTGAGTACAATACGTGTATTAGCAGGGTTTTTTTTATAAAAAAAATGCATTACTCAACCACCAGAACATAACCAAGTCAATGGTGCTTGGTTTGGTTTGATTCAAGTTTGATCATGAAAAAATTCAAAAATCAAACCAATTGATTTTGATCGATTTGAATTTTTTTCTCACCTAAACCCGAACTAAACTAACCCGTTACACCCCTAGTTTACATGCTTCCTAAAAGCGTTCCATTCTTATTAAGGCATAATTGAGATTAACAGAATTTTTAACAAATAGACGCTAAATAATTCATGAATCCTTTATGTTTCTTAAAAGAAATGATAGATACACATAAGAGAATCTCATAATAGATTAATTCTAATTCACATTGTGATCCACTATCCTACCAAAGGTAGATAGATATGGGTTTGATTCCCATCCTCTTCTCCTGCCAAAAAAATTCCCATTCAGCTCTCTTGCAAAGTATGCACATGAGAAAAAAAATCTTCACAAAACTTTTACATAAAAATAAGTGACTAAGAAAATTTAGAAGAAAATATTACCACTTATTTCTTTTTATGTGAGAATTTTATTGAGATTCCTTGTTGATAAAATCTTACATTAGATTACAATCTTATATGAATTCTGAGCCCCACCTGAAATGCAAGCCTGGCATATATACTTCAATTTTTGTCCTAAGAGAGAATCTCTTAAGATAGGAAGTTTTTTCTTTTCTTTTCTTTTTTATAATCAAGATAGCAATGAATCTCAACACATTTAGCTTACAGGGTTTTATCATAGTTAGTGTGTGATTAGTGTTAATTAGAAGTTAGTTAAATGGGTATGCTAACTTAACATATTCATTTAATTAACTTTTAAGTTTTAACTAACATTCACCAACTTACTAACTCAACTCAGCATATTCATCTAAGGGTGCTTCAATCTAAAGTTAGGGCAGACTCCCGAACTCAGCAAACACTTAAAAGAGATTTATAGATAACTCAATCCCTAAGAGACGAATTGTGATGGCTAGGACTCGAACCTACATTTGTCAGGTTGCAATCCCTTGCGCCATCTGACCCACCCTTAGGGGTTTATCTAACTAACATCTAACTAACACTAAATCACACACTAACTATGGCAATGGGTACATTTTTTTTTTCTTTTTTGGTTGATCATGCTATATAAAACTAGTAGTTAGTCACAAAGTAAGGTAAATCTTTTAAATCCTTATTATCTTTTTAGGCCTGTATGATTTCCGGTTAAAAAATACTTGAAGAAATTTGTGAAAAATAAAAACTGTTAAATTTAATGAAAATTGACAAGTAATAATTAATTGATTAAATTGTGCAATTAATTAATTATTTACTAGTGACGTGATCATATTATTTATTTACACAATTAATTATTATTATTACAAATTATCCAATAAATGAAATGAAAATACTTGCACAGATGTTACTTATGTTTCTGTTTGTTTTATTCTTCCAGATACAAGAAACAGTACGAAGTTGCAAACTAATAGGCAAAGCTACAGAAAAGCACAGTATAAAAGATTAGATAATACACATAATGAAATACAATAACAATAATGAAGTATTTTTTTATTAAGTAGAGTCGGTTACATGGATCAAATAATATCATCGTATTCTATCATAAATAAGTTTTTTAAAATATCATTTAAATTTAAATTTTTTTAATCATTAGTGGATATCATTAATTTAGAAATGTCTATCATATACATAATGAAATATTAGATAAAAAAAATTATATTTGTGGGTATTTGTAGAATTTATTAAAAACTAAATAAGGTAGCAAACATGACCAAGCTTTATTTATAATTTTGATATATTTAAATTTTTTTTGGATACACAAGCTTTATATTTACAATAGAAATTAGCGAGCGACATGAAGAACATATAAAAATTGATGAAAGAGACAAACTAAGAGCATGTTTGGTGGAACTTAGATTAGTTTTTTATTTTTTATTTTTAAAAAAAATTATTTCAATAATATTATAATATATTTGATAAAATTAATTTTAACTTTTACACAAAATTTAATGTATTATAATTTTTTTTCATAATACTAAAGATTGAATATGTGTTTGAGATAATTGTAAAAATTTAACTATTTTAATAATAAATTATTATTTAAAAACTTTTTATTATAATCGATTATAATTGAATCAGTTTTTTGTTTGGATATGTTAGCTGAGAAGCGATTTTAAGTTAATCTGTTTTGTTTAGATGATATAAAAAAGAATTATTTTTATGCATTAAGAGCATGTTTGACAACACTTAAATCACTGTTGAAATATTTAAAAAAAAAACTATTTCAACAGTGTTATAACATGTTCGGCCAAATCAGTTTTAACTTTTACACAAAATTCAATGTAATATAAAAGTTTTTTTTCATAATGCTGAAGTTTGAAACTTATGATTCTATCTTATAGATTATTTCTTACACTTTAATATGTAAATACCATTTTCTTTACAATCAAATAATTTTTTTAATCATTTTATAATTATTTTGATAATTTAATGCATAAAAGTGATTTTTTATATCATTCAAACGAAAACAGATTAACTTAAAATCATTTTTCAAAGAAACATATCCAAACAAAAAAATGATTCAATTATAATCAATTATAATAAAAAACTTTATACAATAATCAATTATTAAAATAATTAAATTTTTACAATTATCTTAAATATATACTAAATTATTAAAATAAATATAGAATGATTAAAAAAGTTATTTGATTGATGATAAAATTGTATTTACATATTAAAATGTAAAAAATAATATATAAGTTAAAATCATAAATTTCAAACTTCAACATTATGAAACTTTTATAATGTATTAAATTTTATGTAAAAATTGAAATTGATTTTACCAAATATATTATAACATTATTAAAACAATTTAAAAAAAAACTATTTCAACAATGATTTAAGTATTGACAAATATGCTCTAAATCAGATTTGTAATATTTTTTTTATCACTTATGCCTCTTTAAAATCTTGTACTTAGTTAGATGAAAAGTTTTGATTTGGGAAAAGCTTCGTAGTTATTGGGACGACGCAACGTACCTTACTTTCAAAAAAAAAATCATCTAAAAAATTTGTAGCGATATTTGATCAATGTCTTAGAAAAGAGTATGAAAAGGGTGGTAAGTTAACGAACACAAGAAAATGAAGGACATAGTTAGAAGATATTAGTAACATACAACTTTAATATGAAAATGAATAGAAAATTTAAGGATATTAATTGAGAAAAAAAATCAAAAAAGTGGTCAAAAAAGGTAAGAAACAGCCTTACACAACGTTCGGATGTTTTTTTTTATTAATAGAATGAAATAAAACAGATGAAAATAAGTTGAAAGGGGAATAAAAGCAATAACAAAACTATATTTTTACTTATTTGAAATATTAATAAAATAATAAAATAAAACTCTATTATTTTATTTGAGAGTTAATTTATAAAAAACAAAACAGAATATAACATATTTATTTTTAACTATAAAATCATTTTTTTCATTCTATCCTAATTTTAAAGGAAGACAAATTTGTTATTTAAAAGAAAAAGAAAAAGAATAGTTCTTCATTATTTTCTTTCCATTCTTATCTTTTAATAAACTCTTAAACAAAAAAAAAAAACTTTTTCCCCTTTTACTCATTCTCTTTCCCTTCCCTTCTTTCCTTATCATCTAAATACAATATTACTAAAAAATAGAATACACCCACAATAAGGAATAAGAAACAAGAAAGAAACGAAAATGGTGATGCTAGAAAGTAGAAACCGCACACTTCTCTCTCTGTGGTTTGTAGTTTGTACTCATACTAATCACAAGAATTGTGATATATCATTACTTAAATTTTTTTAAAGTTAATAATCATTTAATTATTAAATAAAAAATATTGAATATTTTTTTATATTTTTAATGTATTAAATGTATTTAATTTTTCATTTAATAATTTTTTATTAAGTAGGAAAAAGAATATGCAATTTTTTAAACTTTAACTATTTTACAAATCATTACAACAAATTTTAAAACTATTTTAATTAGTCTTTAAACTTTAATTAATGTCTCAATATATCTTTCTGTTTAATTTAGATATAGTAATTCATCAACAATAATATTATGTAATAATATCTTATCTATATTAACATTAATTTTGGACAGTTAATTAATTAATCTATCAAGATTTTATTATAATTACATTTTATTATTATAAAATAAATAAAATCAAATTTTGTTTTAAACAATTTATTTTTTATTTATTTTGTAAGGAATCAAATATATTTAAAATTAAATTTTAATAAATAATCATTAATTAATATTAATATAGATAAATTGTTACTATATAGTATTATCGTCAGTTAATTAATATATTTAAATTAAATAAAATGATCTATTAAAATATTAATTAAAGTTTAGAGACTAATTGAAAAGATTTTAAAATTAGTGATTGTGATTTACTGAAAGAGTTAAAGTTTAAGGGATCTCTATACTATTTTTCCTATTAAGTATTATATGGAAAGATTATTAGGAATATGTTTTTAAAAGATAAGGCATTACTCATTTCTTAATCAATAATTCTAAATCCTCCTAACCAATTCTTTTAATAATCTTCTTATTTATTAAATAAGAAAAGTATATAATAATTTTTATATTATCAATATATTAAATGTTATTACTCCTTCATTTTAATATTTTCTTTATGAAATATTGAGAGTAAAACAAGTGTTGAATTTTTTTTTCAAAAAATATGTTATTAGCATTTTTCACTGAGAAAATCATGAAGATGATGTTTTAGGTGAATATAGTATTACTCATTTCTTAAAAAATAATTCTAAACTCTCATAACTAATCCTTCTTATGATTTTCCTAATTAGACTTTTGTTATATCCTCATAATAATCCTCTTACTGTTTAATGAATAAAGTATTAAGTGAAAAAGTATAAGCGTTTAATATCTTGGGAGTTGGGAATATAAAATATTTTAAATATTTTTTTATTTAATAATTGGGAGGCTTGGTAAAAAGATTGGTTACGATGATTTACACAATATTTGGATGATAGGTGTTCTGAATGGATTCAGAAAGATACCTGTAGAAGGTATGTGGTGGTAGTTTCCTCCTTTCTACGGCTGCGCTCCTCCGTTAGGGTCCGGCGGGGGTGATACCTCCAAAAAGGACTTCGACGCTCAAGTCAGATTGTGTCCTAATCTTTTAGAGATTTTTTAACAATAGGTAATGAGGGGAATGGAAAAGGAATGAGGAAAATAGAAATAACTTCCCTTGTTTGAGAGTTTTAAAATACATGGGAACGAAACGGAACACATGGGAAACTATTTCCCCCCTCTTCTCCTCAAATGTCCAACTTTTGTTTCCCCCAAAATTGAGGTGGAATGGAGGGAGCACATGGGTAATAAAATTTCGTTCTGTTTCGTTAATGAAACTTCCAAATAAAGAGAATGAAAATTATGTTCTATTCCTTTTCTTTCCTTTAAGCTCCATCTCTACCTATTTCGTTCCGTTTCATTAATTAAAAAATATCTAAACACTGAGTTAGACTTTTTCTTTATTAAATAAGAAATATATTGAATGGTTTTTATGTTCTTATGATATTAAATGTATAGATTTAACTTAAATGTATTATCGTGTAAAAAAATTTATACTATTATCAAATCATGCATCACTATGTTATTAAAAATATTTAACTCTTCTAATAATTATATTAAAAGTCATATATATGATAGTATATAATTACTTGATAATATAAAAAATTCTACACTAATAATATATCAAAATTAAATTATATTAGTTCAAAAAAATTTAACTCTAAATATAGTTTTTTATTTAATATTTTATTTATTAATATTAGTTAAAAGAATTATCAGGACTTTTATGAAGAAAATTTAGGAACATATATTATTACACATTTCTTAAAAAATAATTGGAAACCCTCGTAAACTGATAATCTTCTCAATTATTATATGATAAAAATAGTAAATACTTTTTATCTTTTTAATATATTAAATGGGTAGAATTAGAAAAATGATTATTTTACACTTTTTTTTTTTAAAGGTGTAGATATTATACATATCTTTTTTAAGGATATATAATTGAGAGAAAAAAAATAATAAAAAAAATAAATATAATGAATAATATTAGATGATGTGTAAAAAATAATATATGTATTATTTGTGATAAAAATATAAGAGTTGGTAAAATTACATGGCCCAGGTTGTCCGATTGCATTACAAAAGTAGTGGACCCCACTTCATAAGTGGGGTCCACCTAAGTAAAACCGATTCTATTGTGAGTGTCCGGTCTAATCTGGTACAATTTTCTCCCGGGCCATTTACCTTTTTCTATATTAAATATATTTGCATTTTCATTTAGTATTTTTTAAATGTTTTAAGATAATATATCATTTCTCTTTCTTAAATCTAAATGAAGTGTTGTAAGTTTTGTCATTATTCTATTATAAGCAAGTGCCCAATTTAATTTGTATAAGAACTTTCATATTTTGTTTAAGCTTATGGTTGTTTATAGTATACTTGCCTCTTGGTTTCTCTTTTTTTTTTGTAATTTTAAAAAAAAAATTATCGTTGATTTTTATTTTATATATATATGCTTTATTTTTTAAATTATTATACATATATTTTAAAAAACTTGATTAGAAATGGTAACGGTAAAAAATAATAGTATAAACTAAATCACATTAGCTCAATATTGATGATAAATATAATTTTTATATATTAATTAAATTTATATTTAGTCTCTTAGACTTCTTATATGCTTAATTGATTAGTTTTGACCATATTTTATAAGTTTATCTTAATTGTATTTTTTATTATTATTAAAAATTTTATATTATTTCTATATTTTGAAAATAACTTGAGTTATAGATATTTAAAAATTATGAATTTTACATTGTAAGAAAATTGAGAAAAAGTTTTACAACTTTGATTAATAGATCGAAGGTTGAGTCAGATGTTTAGTAGGTCAGATTGAGTCACAAATTCAGAATAGATATGTCACTAGAACCTAGACGATGTGTAAAGATTGAACTATACTTTGGGTTGTAGGTGTCATGTGAAGCTGAAACTAGTGTCATTTGAAAGCTGATATATAGATATTCAATTCTTATGATACCACTTATAAAAAATGTGACGTTTTGATTATGTTTTCACCATTTGAAATAAGTTGACGGGTTCAGAGAATTGTTAAAAATATTTTGGACATAACTCTCTCATCCTAAATTCAAATTATGTAAATTAGGTGTATAATTAAAATTAAGAAGAAGATGATTAATCATAAGTTGAGGAAAAACTTAGATTTTTAATTTTAGAGGTAGTAATATAAGTAGTAACAGCAACCACGAAACTCAATCTTAATTTTTTCCTAGTTGCTCCTGTTTGTACTTCCTTTCTTCATCTCTCTTCCTCTCCCTTCTCTCTAAGTTTCTTTCTTTTTTATTTTTCCCTTCTATCCATGGAGGACTAGACCATTTTTAATCAATTATAGGGATTGACAATCTTGATATTTAATTCTGAAATCATGTTTTGATTGTTTTACATTTAATTGCTAATAAAGTTTTCCCTAATTTTTACTCATTCTGATAATTGCATAATTATCACATGTTTAATGAGAATTACAGAAACTAAACAATACATCAAAGTTGTTTGTAGGATTGTTTAGCTTGGTTGAGTTTTAGGTTTTAGATTAATTTAGGATTAGATGAGTGCTTAATTCATTTAACATTGATTAATTAAATTCTAGATGCTTATCTAATAGAAAATTCATAGATCATTTTAAGGCTTCTTGATGTGATTTAAGACCAAGAACTTGGTTAGCAATTGAATGGATTCTTAGTGATTATGAATGAATTAAATTCAAGATTAGTTAATTTCCTTAGATTAGTTGTTTACTTAATTCTATTTACAGTTTTTAATTACTTTTATTTAATTAATTATGCAATTCCTCCTTGGTAACTTCTTAATCTGATTATTTAATTAGAGTGCTCCAAAGATTCGACTTAATTGTGTCTTATACTACAAGTAATTTAGTGAATTGACTTAAAAATTGATATAATTTGATAGTTTCAATAACTATTAATTAATAACTAAAGTGTAAAGATAAACAATCACAAAAAAAGATTAAAAATATAGACAAAAGAAAAGTATAAATGAGAGACTTGTGAACTTAAGCCAAATTACTTCAGTTGACTTAACTTATCCATGAAAAGGTACATATTTATAGGTTCTTTAGGTAGTTTTAGATCTAACTCAACTAAGTTAACCTTAAAATTTTTTAAAAATAAATTCTAAATGATTTATTAGAATTACAAAAATATAATTAACTTAGTAGATATATGAAACATGAATTAAGAAAAAAAAATGAAATTTAAAAAGATTAAATTAAGGAGAAAACTTAGGTAAAATTTCTTAGGTGCTTGTGGTTTTAAATTACTTTTATTTAATTCCAATAGAAACATAACATGTGTCTTATTTTTTAATTACCTAATTATTATTTTCAAAATTTTCATTAATGAGTTATAGAAAAATGTAGACACACAAAGTTATGTTTCTATTGGATTAATCAAATTACTTCCACAAGCACCTAAGAAAACGTAGTTTACTTAAGTTTTCTCCTTAAATTAATTAAATTCTAAGCATTTATTTTTTCAAAAAATCAACTTTATTGTTTTCAACACATTGTGATTTATATTTTTTTAATTAATGAAGTTTATCCTCTCAATATTTACTATCTATAATCACTTTCAAAAGATTATAATACAAATAACTTATATATAAAGGATTTTTTAAATAATTTTCCTTGTGTCACTTTATGGTATAACTGCTTCAAACTCTAAACTTGCAGTCCTATAAGTTTCCTGTATTTTTCAAATTTGCATCAACCTCTAGACACATACATTGGACTTTTTTTTGTTAATTTTGTATTTTGCCACGTTTCTACTTTTTCCTATAATGCATTAAGAAAATAATAATATAACTTATCTGAAAATTTTATTATTCAACACAAAAATATTTATAAAAACATAAAATGATAGTTTTATAATGGACAGATAAATATATCTCCTCTAATGGCGGTGCTATTGTGTACCCTCTCCACTTTGAGAGTACCATATATCTTATTTTTTACCTGTTGTTACAAGTTTTTTTTTTTACAAGTTTTTTTTTATAGATTTTTTTTTCAGGCAACCACCACCAGCACTGTTCATTGGCGCAATGTTGTTTAACGGCGCATGCATTATTCACCAACCGCGCGATGACACCCAAAGAAGATCGTTCACCTCATCGGAAACCATCGATCCGTTCACCACTAGCCATGCACAATTGTGTAAATAATACCAGCTTAAAATTATATCATTCACTTGAAATTTTTTTTTTCATTGTAATCTGTTAAATTTTTTTATAAATTTTAACTGATAATCACCTACTGAACCTAAAAAATTGTTATAATTGTATTTATTAAATTTTTTTATAAATTTTAATTGATAATATTTATACAGCTTATATAACTTAAAAAAAATGAAGGTGACGACAAACGGCTTCAATTCATCAACCGACGATAATGATAATGGTAGTGTGTAAAAAAATATAAAACTAAAAAAAAAAAACCACCACCCCTCTACTAAGCGATTTTTTAAACTAAGTTATTAATTTATTTTATAAATAAATCAATAACACCTATACACCTTTCTTTAGAGGGTGATTTATTGTTCACTTTTTAAAATTATACAACTTTATAATTTTTCATAAATAATAAGGCTAAGCCTATAAGAAATTTTTTTCCTATAACTATAAAATCATTGAAAAATCTTATAAATTTTAATTGATAATATTTATACAACATGCTTATACAATTTAAAAAAATTAGAATTAATATTTTTCTAAAACTATAACTGTATTTATTAAAAAATCTTATAAATTTTAACTGATAATATTTATACAGATATATAACTTTAAAAAAATGGAAGTGGCTTTGGTGTACTTGGAAATAAAGTTGACAACTCTAATCTTTCAAGTCCCACATCGACCAATGATCGAGTGTAGTTAAAGGGTGAGTATTATAGATGATGAGGACTTAAAGGTATACAGTTGTTCACTTTCTTACTCCAGGTAGTGTGTAAAAAAAGTATAAAACTAAAAAAAAACTTGAAAAAAATATATGTTAAAATATTACTAAATAGGTTTCCTATAATTAATTTGAATCATTAATTTATTTTATAAATACATTAATAACTTAAATTTTTAGATATACCATACACCTTCTTTTAAAAAGTGTATATTAGACTTCCCCTCCTCTAAATAGTAAAAAGAACTCCAACATAAAAGTGTGTCAGTATTGAACTATTGATGGTATTCCATTAAAAATGAATTAAGCTACCTTATCTCTAAATCACTCTCCTTTTTCCTAAATCCTTTGCTATATTAGGCTTAAGGAAAACAAAATAAAGAGAAAACAAATTAAAAATGTAGATGAAGACAAAAGAATGAGAGGAGAAAGAATACCTCATGTAAGACTCTTGAATTTTCTTTCTCTTTTGCTAATATTTTCTATTTCTTACTAGTAAATAATATTTTAAAAATTAAATTGAACCAACCAATTAAATAAATTAGATAATGAATCAATTATATTTTTAATTTGAGTATTTTTTAATTTAATTATAAATTTAATCAGTTAAACTAATTAAATTATAACATGAGGACTTTGTTGGAATGATTTAATTTTTAAAACATTACTTGTAACTTAAAAGTAAAAATGTAATTAGATTTTGTCCAAAAAAACAAAAACGTAGTTGTATACAAACTGGCAACACGCTAATATCACTGTACCAAAAAAAAAAAGAAAAAAGAAAATACCAATGTCTGTGTGTCTGTCCGAATCAGTGTCTTGTTATGTTGACCTCAATCGCAACAAACCACGTATCTGAACGCTGTATAATGAATCACACAGTAATTACACTAACACATGCTCTGTTTCTCACTAACTAATCTAACTCTATCAACACTACCTTAGCTTTCTTCCACTTCCACTATTAAAACCCAAACTCCTAGCTTTTTCACATCTCAAAACTCACGGCAAAATGAACAAGCTCTATTTCCTTGTGTTGTTGTTGTTGGCATATGCTTCCTTCTTCACATTGGTTTTGGGTGGCAATGTGAGCTATGATAGTCGCTCCCTCATCATTGATGGACAGCGCAAGCTTCTTATCTCTGCTTCCATTCATTACCCTCGAAGCGTTCCTGCGGTGAGTGACTCACACACCAACATCAACAACAACTATATTACAAGTTTCAACTTCTAACTTTGTAAAGTTTGTAAACTTGGAAATGGAGTAGACAAAGATGGAATTGGAAACTTTTTAAAAAAAAAAATTTAATTTAGTTTTCAATCAAAACCAAGCTGTTCATTGAAATCAGCTTTGTGGGTCTTTCTGTAATGGTCTTGATTTTTATTTTTTGGTTATAAAAAAAAGTTCTTGAATTAGTTACTTGTTTTGTTTATATGCTTGATTTGTTGGATATCCTTTCCAATTGTTTGCTTGATGAGAATTTGGAGGGAACCAGAATATAATGCAGCTTTAAAAGTATGTTTCTGTGTTAGTTTCTGCACATTGTTGAGCATTTTGGATCCTTATTCCTAACGACTAGTGCTTTTTTTTTGGGGTGGGGAGGGGGGTGGTTGTGATAACTGATAAATAATGTGCTTGTGTGATATGCTGTGTGGTAGATGTGGCCAGGTCTTGTTCAAGCAGCGAAGGAAGGAGGCGTAGATGTGATTGAAACCTATGTTTTCTGGAATGGCCATGAACTTTCTCCAGGCAATGTGAGTAAGATGAAGTAATTTAGATGCAGTACTTGTTAGTTGTAACATACTCTTAGAGCTTATATATAGTGTGAGATAAAATTTTAAGACTTTCTTTTTTTTTCTCCCACTTGAAATTGTGAACTGGTAGTATTACTTTGGAGGACGATTCGATCTGGTCAAGTTTGCGAAGATTGTCCAGCAGGCTGGCCTGTACTTGATTCTTCGAATTGGCCCATTTGTAGCTGCAGAATGGAATTATGGGTATGTAGTTATTATCTTTGCTATGATTTTTGTTCTAGGACACCAAACAGTAGGAGAGGTGGAATGTAAAAGAGAACTAAACATAACTGTATGTTTCAGTGGTGTACCAGTATGGTTGCATTATATTCCAGGCACCATATTCCGGACTTACAATGAGCCTTTTATGGTATGTAAGAAGGACTTTGAATTGTAACTCATACTCTCATACTAACGTTTAAATACCATCTCCATTTATTTAATGGCAATAAAGTAACTGTTATCACTCTAACCTAGTTGGCTCTTCCTTGGGGTTTAGTATCATATGCAGAGATTTACAACATACATTGTGAACCTTATGAAACAAGAAAAGCTTTTTGCCTCACAAGGGGGTCCCATCATCTTAGCACAGGCGAGTATAACCTCAAACATTTCAATTTGTTCTCAGTGCCTTTGCATGTATCTAGGGGTGGGCACTAAAGGTTACAGAGGTTTTTCACTTGGATTTGCATATGAAACAGCTATTCTTTGGTAGCCTTCCTTCAATATGCTTGTCTACTTTGTCCTTTGAACATACTTGATCCAATGACTTCATTTAGCATCTTCACAATGTTGCAGGTAGAAAATGAATATGGATTCTACGAAAGATTTTATGGAGAGGGAGGTAAGAAATATGCCATGTGGGCTGCAAAGATGGCTGTTTCTCAAAATATAGGTGTCCCTTGGATAATGTGCCAACAATGGGATGCTCCAGATCCTGTGGTATGATTATAATTTCTTAGAGTTGTTATTAACATTGTAAACTCAAATTAAATTAACTTAGATTCATAGTGCTTGTTACAAGAAGATATTGAAAATTGCCAATCATAAGTGGTAAATGTCATAGTAAACATTATCTTGAATCAGTACATATGGCCTTTGAGATTCATCTTGTTCGTGCTACAAAATTCTTAATTTTTTTTATTTGAATAAAGGTTTTCTTTTTCTTTTAAATATCTATGCAGCTGGTCACATTTAGATGATAACCTGACTATTCATGTTTCTTTTGCAGATTGATACTTGTAACTCATTCTACTGTGACCAATTTACACCTACTTCTCCAAATAGGCCCAAAATTTGGACTGAGAACTGGCCTGGATGGTATGTTGGATTCACTTTTAACCTTTGCTCCTTGTAGTCCATTATTCATATTTTGCATCAAAAAGTTCATCTTACTGTGTGATAATGTATCTGTTATGAGAGTATTGTATGGTGACTGTCTGCTAATAATTATTTTATTTGTTGGGCGTAATTCAGAAATGCTCTTTATCCATTTTTTGTTGACAATTATGTATCAAGTAAAACTGAAAATTAGTGCAGTTATTAAGGAATAGGTAATGTATCTCACATTTAATATTCTTCTGTGCTGGGATTTTCTACTATTTTAAGGTTTAAAACTTTTGGGGGCAGAGATCCTCACAGGCCACTTGAAGATATTGCATTTTCTGTTGCTCGTTTCTTCCAGAAAGGTGGAAGTGTGCAGAATTACTACATGGTACAGATGATGGAATTATTATTATTTTTTAATTTATTATGATTGTAGGTACTAAACATTTTATTCTTTTAGGAGAACCATTAAAAAAGACCTTGATCTAAATGATATGCCATATGTTATTTTATTTTTCTCTTATGTTGACCTCTTTGTCTCAACCCTGTGGATTAGTATCATGGAGGAACAAATTTTGGCCGTACAGCAGGTGGTCCATTTATTACTACAAGTTATGACTATGATGCCCCGATAGATGAGTATGGTAAGCTTTCCAAAGTTCTAATTTTGTAATAAAATTTATGCACTAGTCTCTTTACTGTGTTAACAAAAAAGTCCTTACAATCAATGATAAATTTTACTGATTAATAAATTTATCATATAATCACAGGGTTACCTAGACTTCCAAAATGGGGACATCTTAAGGAACTTCACAGAGCTATCAAGTTATGTGAGCATGTATTGCTTAATGGTAAATCGGTTAATATCTCCCTTGGTCCTTCCGTGGAGGTATTTTCCTTCCTTTTAACATTTGACTGTCATGGATAGTATAAATAGATTGTCTTTTGATTAGTTGGTGAAGCCTCCCTCACATCCAAATCATAATGTGCATATTCTAATCGCTTGTTTGTTTGTTTTCAATCATTTTATATGAATTTGAATTGTTGCTTACCCTTTATCCTAGGCCTTCTTGACTTACTGCCGGAATCCATAGATACTGCATGTAGTACATTTAAAATTATAAATGCTATCATTTCACTTCATCTGTTTCAGAAGAGCAGAACATTTATTTTTTCTCCTTTCACTCAACCATGCAATCAGACAACAAACAAATTTTTATTTTAATTTATTTAAAATTACTAACAAGACTTTCTAGGAGAAGGTATGGTGGCAAGAATGATTATAAGCTAGACTTCAGTTAAGAAGGTTCTAGGCTTCTAGCGGTATGTTCCCTCATCTTTGTCTAATTTTATTGGTAAGAGAGGCAGCAGAATTTTCATGACTGGGCTGTCTAAAGTTTGGTTCGAGGAATTAAATTTTAGCTTTATTGTATTGTCACATGTTAGAGATATAAAACTATTCCAGGGCCTTCACTTAATAGTTTAAGCTTTTAGAGAGTTGACCCTTGACATGGTATCGAGCCTAGCCTCTATGACCAAATTAGTTATAACACCAAATTAATTGAGTTTTTTATTTTGTTAATTTATTATTTTGAATTTGTTATACTATACATATTGGTTGCACAATCTAATTTGGCCTAATCAATTCTACATTTGATCAGCTGGCAACCTAATCACAATAATGGAAGGAAAACTCTGCCTTCTAATCAGGGTCACAGCAGGGTAGTGCAGGAACTGTGACACAACTGTTTTTCATTGCATGAGGCATTGATATCTTGTGAAAGCGAAGTTGTTTTACACTTCATTATGGTTTCAGAATGAATGATGAATAATGAAGGTGGAAAGAAAGGAGAAATTATGAATGATCTGTATCATGGCTGATAATAAACTTTTATGCATATTAGTGGTCTGACAGGCCATACCTTAAAGGTTTGGTAGCCATATTTTGGCAGAGAAGAAGGAGATCTAACCCTGGCCATTCTTTTCATTGTTTTCATTTCATGTTCAAGTTATTTAATGAAGTCTTATTATGATAATTGTGAAGCTCATTATGCAAATTTAGTTAGATTTTGTTATGTTAATTCGCATTGAGTTCAGCATAAAAGTGTTCGTGAGAGACTCCTTTGAATTGTATCGTACTGAGCTGAGAATAAACCTTAGGATTTTCTTTCATGTGCTTATAGAGTGTTCTTTTCCTACCCAATATCACATCCTTTATGACAGTATGATTACTTTTGTCTTTAAATGTGTCATAATTTTGAGAATGCATTTTTCCTATCATATATGTTTTTGTTTATATGCTTGCTTTCATATTCTGTCATCCATGATGTATTTGATTACTTAATAATCTATTCATCTGGAATTATATAAGCCATTATGTGGTAACTCCTGTGTTGCAGGCTGATGTCTATACTGACTCATCAGGAGCATGTGCTGCCTTTATTTCTAATGTTGATGATAAAAATGATAAGACGGTGGAATTTCGGAATGCATCATATCACCTGCCAGCGTGGTCAGTTAGCATTCTTCCTGATTGCAAGAATGTAGTGTTCAACACAGCAAAGGCAGGTTATTGCTGTCCCTGCATTCCACTGACATCTTTCATTAACATTGTAACCTTGTCTTTTCTAAGGATTCACTAAAACCAATATCAAAGGCTCAGTTTAGATTTAGAACATTGCTCAAAATTTCAGTGATGTTGAATATTACATAGGAACTCAGTTCTGAGGTGTCTTTAAAAGTAATGAAAATTTTGCAGGTTGTGGACAAGAACAGAAGTTGGCATACATCTAGACAAAATCATATTAACCCTATGATTATCATCCTTAAAATCTTGGTGTTTTGATGTATGCAAGCGGCAACCCCATGAAACTGAAATTGATACTTGCAGCATGACCAAAATCACTCTCATGAATTCTGTTCACTGTAATAACAATTAATTTACTAATAAGGGAATAAAATAAATGTAAAAAAATATGATTGTATTAATCTCTTTATGTACTTCTTTCTGGTCCTTGCACTTAGTCATGAAATCTTCAACAGGTTGCTTCCCAGACAAACATAGTTGCAATGATTCCTGAAAAATTGCAGCAATCAGATAAAGGTGTAAATACTTTAAAATGGGATCTATTGAAGGAGAATGCAGGGATCTGGGGGAAGGAAGACTTTGTCAAAAATGGCTTCGTTGACCACATCAATACCACCAAAGATACTACTGACTACCTGTGGCATAAAACAAGGTTTGTCTTAGTTTAAAAAACAATTAAGGGCACTTACGATCAATTAAAAGGATAAAGGATTGAAACGTGTGCCTGTGTATAATTATAATTATGATATAAATTTTATTTACTTTGAAAAGTAATTTCTATAAAAATGTAGATGTAGATAGAGTTATGTATAATTCATTGATCACAGATTTAACTACATCATTCATCAAGAAAAGATTAGTAAACATTTTGTTTGTAACCAAAATATGATGAGATTAATTTTATAATTATATAATGCTTTATAACAATTGCTGGTTTTTGTTTGCTTTTCATGGCAATATTGGAGCATTTTCTGTTTCAACATATGCTCATATTTCTGTAGGGTTTTTATGTTGAAGAACTAGAGAATGTAAATTACATCCAATATTGGAAATCTCTACATAAATCATAGATAATATTCCCTCTCTTCTTTCATGAATTAATTTTTTTTCCCCTTTCTTTTGGGTTCCGGGGTGAAGGAAAATGTATGGTGTAATCAACACATACTGCAGATTCCAATTGGAAAAACTGACAGTACACAACATACAAGTTACATAGAATACTATAATCATATAGTTAGCAAGCTAAGAGAGTCAAAAAGGGGTAGTCTTCAATGAATTTTAGTGTTCCTAGCAGTTAAAGACAAAAATTGTTACTTCCCCATTTTCCCTTTTTTTCAATTCACTAGCTGCAAGAATTGCAGACTGCAAAAAAAAAAATCTGGATGTCAATTCTTTCTGTCAGTGGGGATAAAATTTTCTCTGTTTATGTTCTTACCCTTCCCTGTTTGATAAGTAACATTGTCTACTATGACAAAATGCAAAATATAGTAGTTGAGTATCACCACTGAGACATTCAATGTGCTGGCTATAGGATTGTTATATATTTTATGAATCTGATTTGGTGCTCTTCAAAAGGCCTAGGTGGGTCGCCATGCTTTTAGTTAGGGTATTTGCTATATTATGCATGCTTCTTCTTTTCATAATAAACTATAAGCTCATTTATATATAATGTAATAGACATAGACATGTATAATAAGTTGAAGTGTATTTGTAAAATAGATGTCCAGTCAATTAATGCTCATTTTTCCATTGATGGTAGTATATTTGTTGATGAAAATGAAGAGTTCTTAAAGAAGGGAAGCAAACCAGTTCTTCTAATAGAATCCAAGGGTCATGCTCTCCATGCTTTTGTAAATCAGGAATTTCAAGGTTATCTTCTGATTGATAGTAATCTCACTGCTTTAAATTCGATTATAAGCATTTTCTGTTCCCTTGTCATACATTGGAAACTATTTTGTTATATACATTCATTTTTTGTTGACTAGTGAAACCTAAATTATGTACATGGACTCATGAAACTATTCAATTGCAGCCCTTTAGATGAGTTATCATAAATTAAAACAAGTTCTTACATATGATTTTTTTTTCTCCCTTTATTTTTCATAATTTTAACTTTTGTCTTTTAGGTACTGGATCTGGAAATGGTACACATTCGCCATTCACTTTTAAGAAGCCCATCTCTCTCAGGCCTGGGAAGAATGAAATCGCTTTATTGAGCTTGGCTGTTGGCTTACAGGTGAGTGAGTTGCTCTGTTTAGAGTTAGAGCATGCATTTTTCTTTAGAATTTAAGCACTTGTAATAACTCATAACAAATACAATTTTTTCTTTTTGTCTGGACATAAGAAATAAATACAATTTTCCTATCACAATATCGGCCTAACAAGTGGCAAAAAAGAGGTTCAAATATGGGAAAATGTAAGCTTAGATTGTTCTCTGTGCTGGTAATCAAATTTAATTTCCTATAACAACATCACCACCATCTGCAAATTGCTGTCTAGCTATCTATTGCCATCTAGGCCTATATCTTTGTCATCCAGAATTTTGAATGATTTTGTTTCATAATATTAAATAATTTATTTATGTATTTCCCAATATATTTTTTACCTGGTTTTATCTGTTGTATTTCTGTCACTACCCTTGACATTGTGCGTGTGTTTCATCATCTGAAGTCTGCAAAGTGGGATGAGACCATAAAAAGGCTTTATAATTGACTTCTGGCATTCAAAACTGGACTGAATTCTGTTAACCCCATACTGAATGCAAGAAACTCCAGGATATATTTACTGTGAATTATCTAAATCTGATATGGTCCCTCATTTTTTCAAGTATGCTGAGCTATCTTATGGTTAATGATTTAGGGACCGCTTGAAAACTCAATTCAGTGCTGAAAATTTTTCAGCACTTAGGTTGATTTAGTGACTTTTATTTAATACCTCCCAATAATGAAGTTAAGTGAAAAGGTCCTGAAAACAGTAAGGACTTGAAGGTCACTTGATACATTTAGCAGCAAACATTTTCTTATTTAAGTTACTTAAATGGTAATACTTGCCTTGAATATTGTATCTTTTTTTTTTATTAAGTGCAAATATTTTCTTTTAATGCAGATTCAGCACTTAAAATGAAAACTTCGTACAAATTCGGTGTTCAATATTTTATAATTTTTGTTTTATCAAACACACATTGGGACAAACAAACAAAGAGCATAACTCTTGTTTTAAAGTTGTGTTTCTTTCTGAGCTCCAAGTCAAATATATGTATTTTTTCCTCTTATGCATGGAATTTTAAAAAATGTCTGTAGAAATTTAAGGAATTCATTTGAGACTAATAATTAATTTAAATTTATTCTTCATGATTTAAGTTTTTCAAAAGATAGATACAGATACCTACACAACTATGAGACATTAGTTATTAAAGCAGAGATTGTAGAATGACTTGTCATGAGGTGTCTATTTTTCTCACCCCCTTTAAATGACTTGAACTCTCATTAATATTTTCTTATTATGTTTAGACTGCTGGACCATTTTATGACTTCATAGGAGCAGGACTAACAAGTGTAAAGATTAAGGGATTCAACAATGGGACAATAGACTTGTCTTCTTATGTCTGGACTTACAAGGTATTTTTCCTTTTACATTATCATCTTAAAATGGATATATATTGGCACCTCCCACTACCTTAGAAATGCCACTCAATCTTTTAAAGACACTTTAGGGTAGTATTAATCATGAAAAATTTATTAGCATTTGTCCCTTGATCTCTTCTATTTCCTGCTTTCTCAGATTGGAGTGCAAGGAGAACACTTAAGGATATACCAGGGAGATGGGTTGAATAGTGTGAACTGGACATCTACTTCAAAACCACCAATAGGGCAGCCATTAACGTGGTACAAGGTAATGACCTTTCTTGTTTTTGGCATCGCTTATGGAAATTATCTATATATCTTTCATTTAGTATTGTGTTTTTTGGTGAAGTATCTTAAAATAAAACTCTTGGGCATGCAGGCTATTGTGGATGCTCCACCTGGGGACGAACCAGTTGGATTGGATATGTTGCATATGGGAAAAGGTCTAGCCTGGTTAAATGGAGAAGAAATTGGAAGATATTGGCCTAGGAAAAGTGAGTTCAAGGATGAAGATTGTGTTAAAGAATGTGACTACAGAGGCAAATTCAATCCTGACAAATGTGACACTGGCTGTGGAGAACCTACACAGAAATGGTAAAACCATAGGCAATAATGATTTAAGTGAAATTGGTGAATTGAAATGCACGGTCTTTTCCTTTTTTGTATAGAAAATTTACTAAAAGTGGATGAGAGTTTTGTGCTAAACTTCATAGCTATTAGAAATAGGCTAAGAAAAATACTAAAATAAGATTTTATGTACAGATTGATGCAGTTGATGGGGCAGTTTAGATCCTTGACAGATTCTTTATCAACTAATTGACAACGATTAAATAGCACAAAGATAGGGTATATTTGAAAACTTAGTAAGTTCTGTATGTGGTGCTTAGGTTTTCAAGAGGCTGTTCTGAATTTCTATGGTGAATTAGAATCCATACTACACTTGTACAATTGTGATGGACTTTGTTTCTTTTGTACTTCTTTCTACGTTGTATGCTAATCTGACAAGTGGTCTAGAGTAGAAAGCATTTATGATTCATCATAATTATAAAGAACTAATAATTTATCTGGTAGGTCTCAGAGTTATGTATCATTCTTCTTGTTTTAATAACACATTCTGTATTTCTTATGGATCAGGTATCATGTTCCTCGATCTTGGTTCAAGCCATCTGGAAATATTCTTGTTATTTTTGAGGAGAAAGGTGGAGATCCAACAAAAATTAGGTTCCTGAGACGTAAAGTATCAGGGTTATGTGCCCTTGTCGCTGAGGATTACCCATCTGTTGGACTCCTTTCTCAGGGTGAAGATAAAATAGAGAATAACATAAACACTCCTGTTGCCCGTTTAACGTGCCCCAGTAACACTACTATATCTGCTGTAAAATTTGCTAGCTTTGGAACCCCTTTTGGAACATGTGGATCTTACCTGAAGGGAGATTGCCATGATCCCAATTCTAGCATAATTGTTGAAAAGGTATGTATTTTTGCAAGTTATTTTCTTTTTCCATTTGATTTATTCTCTCCTAGTATCTATTATGATTTTCATTTTCGAAATTAGTCACACAATGAAGGGATGCCATGATTCTTTATGGGTTTGTGATTCACTGTGCAAATAATATTGTTAGGCTTACACTCTTGTGTGCATTATAAACAATGCCAAAGGACCTTATCAATTATCATAAATTTTATAACACTAACTCTTGGATGGTAATCACAATTTCTTCCTCCTCACCTGCTACGTTTCTAGTGTGAAGAGGTTGAAGCATGAACCACATTTTATTTATGATATTAGTGAAGTTCATAGCAAGGTGTCATCATGAACCCCATATTGCATCAAATTTGCTTCTAGCATTTCAAATACTTGTTGCAGGAATTTATCATATCCATGAGTGAACTTTTATCAAAATGGCTATCACTTTTTTGTTGCTTTGATATTTAAAGCAACAATTTAGCTTATGCTGGTCACCTTCAGCTATCTGTCTTTTTCTTTTATAGGAAGATACTTCATGCATTGTTCCATTATTTGGTCTTTGTATTTTAAAGGATTATAATACTTATAGATCTTTAATTCTTTATATGTTTTATCGTTTTTGCAGGCGTGCCTAAACAAAAACGACTGTGTCATAAAATTAACTGAAGAGAATTTCAAAACCAACTTGTGTCCTGGTTTATCAAGGAAACTTGCAGTGGAAGCGGTCTGTAGCTGATAATAATACTATCAATTCTACAAGAGTTAATTGGACCATTGCATTACACAATTTATTTTACCTTCTTGATTGCACCAAAGAAGAAGATGAAAATTTTGCTTATATTAATGTTATCAGTTAGTTCTGATGTATAATTTATGGCAGGAAAATCTGCTGTAAATGCCTTATCTATTGAATTATTGGGTTTCCACATGTGGGCGTGTAAACCATTCAGAATCAATACATTTTATTGGCATGAGGCTCTGAAACTGCATGTTAGTGGTAACATTTTGATTCACTAGTCATGTGAGGTTTAGATTTTGTTTACACGTTATGCGATAAATTCTAAGCGAGCTGGCGAGACACATGAATATAAGTTCTATACAACATGTACCACAGTCGAGATTAGCCTCGCTCTTTCTTTGCATTTTAATTGATTTAATAAAATGAGATGGTGGGGTGAGAATGAGAATAAGTATAAGCTAAAATCTAAAAGTTTGTACTGTAAGAGCCTCGGAAAGATACTTCCTATAAAAATGATTATACTATTAAACAAGGGAATAATTTACTCTTTTTTATTGGTGTATAAACTAAAACATTCCTTATGGAGACAACAATGTCATCAGGCAATAAGGGTGACTGGATTGACCCAAATATGTTAGAGCAACAGTGGATTGAATGTGATTATGAGGCTTGGCAAGTTAAGTCTAAGAGAAACAAGCAAAACAGGCCATCTAAAGAGGGACACAATGTGCATAGTAGAGAATCCATATCTGCAAGAGAGCATGCTACGAGGATGGTGAGTAATTTCTGTCAAAGTCATGGCTAGTTGATTAAGTTTAGGAAAATGTTTTGCATATAATTTTTATACGCACGTCATATTTACACCATATGTTAATGTGAGAGATATGTCAAATCAGTCTGTATGTGACTGTAGTATTTCTGTGGGATATAGAATAAGTTTGTGAGTAGATTGAAAAAAATTAAACGTATAAAAGTTAGATAAATAACGAGACTGTTAAGTCTATACTCACTTAACAATGTTATTTTTTCAGAAGGTGCATATGAACAAGGACCCAACCTGTTTTGACCTCTATGAGCGGCGTCACAGCCCAATGGGAAGCCAAATGAGTGGTTTAATGAAGAACAAGGAAAGCTTGTTGAATGTAAAAGCTAGCCTTTAAGTTAATTTGCTTTGCAAACATAAATTTTGTCTAATAACTCAAAATTTTCAAAAAATGTAGCAAACAAAAATAGCTGAGAGACAGACCTAGAGTGGTGAGGGTAGCAACCAACGATATGATAACAACATTACTTAGATGTTGTTGGGGGTGTCAACAAGAAAGGAAGCATATATGGATTGGGATCTGGCGCTGCTAATATCATAGCATCTTCCTCCACTTCATCCTCTACTCCCATCGATGGAGTATCACCGAAAGAGATTGCTGCAATGATGACTACAATTCAGGCTCTAGTTATTGAGATTCAACAAAAGAGTCTTGAATAAGAAATGATGAAGCAAAAGATAGATTAATGGGAGCAGAGGTTTAGGAGTCTTATGCTAGGTGATGATTTGAGAACGCCGTCACCTGCACCCACAAGAGAGGATGACAATGATGACAAGGAGGCAAGTGAAGATGCTATAAATTATGATGACCTATAGATTTGATTAGTTTTACTTTCATATCTTTATTAAAAATTTAAATATTACTTTGCACTGTAGTTGGATTACTTTGAACTTTGTACTGTGGTTGGATTACTTTTTGCTTTAGATTGTGGTTAGATTACTTTGCACTTTGTAGACATTAAATATGTGTTTTGGTTCTAAATTTTGTGCTTCTACCCTGAATTTGCATTTCTTGATATTGTATAGTTACTTACAAGGATAAATTTGTGTTTGGGTTATTTGCAAAATTAAAATGGTATATAAAAAAATTTATGGAAAATAAAATACGAAATTGGTCCATTTCTAAATATTTAGATATAAAAATAGAGACAGATAACTATAGCTTTGTTTTATTTAAAAAATAAAAAATGAATTAGAAGGATTTGTTAAATTTAGAGACAAAAAAATTTTGTCTCTAATTTAAATAATATTTTTTTAAAAAATATAGGACGAATTGTGATCAAATTTTAGAGACAAAATATTAATATTTAGAGATGAAAAATGTCCATCTCTAATAATTTTGAGATGCCAGTTTTAGAGTTTGATGTGTGTCTATCTCTAATTTCATTAGAGATGAAAAAGTAACATTTAAAAATAAAAAAATATTGATCTCCAAATATAA
Source organism: Ormosia semicastrata (assembly GCA_029884595.1). Lineage (NCBI taxonomy): Eukaryota > Viridiplantae > Streptophyta > Magnoliopsida > Fabales > Fabaceae > Ormosia > Ormosia semicastrata. The sequence goes on along the minus strand of JAQQTO010000046.1, from coordinate 33,028,265 downwards.
TTTTTCTAGTAATGACCATAAATAGCGTCTACACTATGGTCATTGTGGACAGCTTGTTAACTTTCACGCACATGCTCAAGCTATCAATGAATGAGAGAAAAGAGAAGAATTCAACTAGCTTGAATTGAATTGAGAAATCTCATTCATGAAAAAGAATAAACTGTATACATCTAATATATATACACATTATGACAGCTAACTAACTAACAGACTAAGTATAATTAGTTAACGAACTAACTGAAAGCTAAAATCCTAACTAACTGATTAAATATATCAAGTAACACCCCCCCGCAAGCTGGAATGGATATCAAGCATTCCAAGCTTGGCATACAAATGTGAGAAAGGACCAAAATGCAGAGGTTTAGTTAAGAGATCAGCAACTTGGTCCTGAGTAGCAATGGGCAAGAGGTGTGTTATTCCAGCAATGACTTTGTCCCGAACCAGGTGGCAATCAAGCTCAATATGCTTGGTGCGCTCATGAAACACCGGGTTAGCAGCAATGTGTAGAGCAGACTGATTATCACAGTATATCGCTACTGGTTTGGAGTGAACAACATGGAAATCCTGAAGAAGATATAGTAACCATTGTGCTTCACAGGTTCCTTGAGCAAGAGCTCGATATTCAGCCTCAGCGGAAGAGCGGGAGATGACAGTTTGCTTCTTGCTTTTCCAGGAAATGGGAGCATTGCCAAGGAAGAAGCAAAAACCAGTGATGGATCGGCGGGTATCAAGGCAAGCACCCCAATCCGAATCTGTGAAACCACGAAGACAAAGATCTGAATTTGATGGAAATAGTATGCCAGTGCCTGGAGCAGTTTTCAAGTACCTCAGGATTCGATGTGCTGCTTGGAGGTGAATATCAGTGGGAACATCAAGGAATTGACTGAGCCGACTCACTGCATAACATATATCAGGACGTGTATGAGTGAGGTATAAGAGCTTGCCAATTAATCTGCGATAGGAGGCAGGATCAGGGAGTCGATTTCCAACATCTTTGCTGAGTTTTAGTTTTGGATCCATTGGTGTGTTACAGGGCTTGCACCCTAAAAGGCCTGAGTCTTGAAGTAGATCAAGAGAATATTTCCTTTGGTATAAAGAAATGCCTTGAGAGAACCTGGCCACCTCAAAGCCCAAGAAATACTTCAACTCACCAAGATCTTTAATGCTGAACTGCTGATCAAGTAATGCCTTGATGTGTTGAATTTCATGGAGGTCATTTCCAGCCAAAACTAAGTCATCCACATATACAAGAATCGCAGTGAAACCTGTGGAAGTGTTCTTGGTAAAGAGGGAATAATCAGCCCGAGATTGAACATAATTGGAGTGGATTAAGGTTTCAGTCAGTTTTGCATTCCACTGGCGACTAGCTTGCTTAAGTCCATAGAGTGACTTTTGCAATTTGCATACTAAAGTGGGATCAAGAACCTCAAGCCCTGGTGGAGCTTGCATATACACATCTTCCAATAGATCACCATGCAAAAACGCTGTGTTGACATCCAATTGGTGTATGTACCAATTCAAGGATGATGCCAATGCAAGCAAAAGTCTCACGATGGTCATCTTGACCACTGGACTGAATGTCTCAAGATAATCCAGTCCTACTGTTTGTGTGAAACAGCGAGCCACTAAGCGGGCTTTGTGTCTCTCCACAGTGCCATCAGCATGATACTTAAGTTTGAATAACCATTTGCAGCTAATGGTGTGCTTATCAGGTGGCAAGGGTGTTAGAATCCAAGTATTATTGTTGTGAAGCGCATCTAATTCAGATTGAATGGCAGCTTTCCACAGTGGGTATTGAATAGCCTCTTGATAGGTGGTGGGTTCAGTGGATGAGGAGATTGTAAGGGAGAAGTGTTTATGATTGGGAGATAGATGATCATAGGTAAGGTATTGGGATAATGGATATTTGGTGGGTAGATGGCTGTTTGGGATCAGTGAAGTATGGTTATGAGTGGAGAGTGTGCAATGATAATCTTGAAGGTATGTGGGGGGTTTCTTTGGTCTAGCAGATACCCTGCTAGGTTGTGCAGGGTGATGAGAGGAAGTTATAGGTGGTGGTAGGGTGGTGGGGTAGGAGGTTGTGGTAACTGTGATGTGGTTTGTGGGATAGGTTGGATGATGGTATGATGTGATACAACTGATGGTGATGTAATGTGCCAAGGATCATATAGTGATGAGTTGGGTAAGGGCAGAGGATTAATCTGTGAGCTGTCACCTGCAAGATGATTCTCTTGCATGAAGGGAAAAACATCTTCATGGAAGAAAACATTCCTTGATAAGAACACTTCTCTGGTTTTAAGGTCAAAAAGCATATAGCCTTTGGTGCCAGGTTTGAAACCAATGTAGACACACTTCCTTGATCTAGTGTCCAGTTTCTTTCGATGACTTGGGAGAGTTGTTGCATAACTTAGGCAACCAAATACTCTCAAGTGCTGCAAATCTGGAAGTTTGTTGTACAATGCTTGAAATGGTGATTTGTTGTTCAAGTATGGTGTTGGGATTCTGTTTATGAGAAACACTGCATGACTGGCTGCTTGAGTCCAAAAACATTTTGGAACATTTGACTGAAAGATAAGAGCTCGAGTCATGGTCATGATATGCTGATGTTTTCGCTCCACAATTCCATTCTGCTGTGGAGTTTCCACACATGTGGTTTGATGAAGAATCCCTCTTTGATTATAAAAATCATGTAATAAGAACTCTTTGCCATTGTCAGTCCTGATACTCTTGACCTTGGCCTGAAATTGAGTCTCTACCAAAGTAACAAGATTTTGAATATGAACTGCTATTTCTGATTTCAGTTGCATGAAAAATATCCAGGTATGCCTAGTACAATCATCCACCACTGTTAAAAAGTATTTATGACCAAACATAGAAGGGATTGAAATAGGCCCCCATATGTCCATATGCAATAAATCAAACGGTGCATTAGATTTAGATGAACTAAGAGGAAATGGAAGTCTTTTCTGTTTTGCCATATAACAGATATCACAAGGATATGTGATTTTATTACATTTGATAAAAGGGAAGGATTTATTCAACTGAACCAGTCTCTCATATGAGGAATGTCCTAATCTCATGTGCCAAATGCAACTCTTACTAGTATCTATAGCATTTATTGAATGCTGAAATGTAAAAGAAGTTCCTGCCCTTGAGTTCAGTATGTATAAGCCATCTCTCAATCTAGCTGTACCAATCATCTTCAATGTAATGCTGTCCTGTACATGACAGGCATTACAATCAAATGTTAGCTTGCAATCATTTGCCTTAGCCATTCTTGACACTGAGATTAAGTTGAAAGTGAACTGAGGTATGAAAAGCACATCAATTAAGTACAATTTATCAGACAATACCACAGTTCCAGCGATAGTTGTGGATACCTGAGATCCATCTGGCAGCTTAATGAGGACAGGTCTTATTCTTTTGTAACATTGAAATAAAGACAAAGAATGGCACACATGATCTGTGGCCCCTGTATCCAAAATCCAGCTATCACATTCTAGAGAATTAATGACAGCACACAAAGTACCTGGCTTCTCAGATAACTGAGTGACAATGTGATTGGCATTGTGAGTTGTTGCAGGTTGCTGCAGCATGGCCAGGATAGCCTTGTGTTGCTCTGGTGTGAAGCTAAGCTTGGAGATGTCATCAACATCCTCTTTCATTTTCATTGAACTGGTGCTTCTTATATCATCTTCAATTTCATCATCCATCATACAGTTATTAGCACTTGTGTTTCTCTGAAAGTAGCCAGGTGGATATCCATGCTTTTTGTAGCATGTATCCACCATATGTCCACTCCTGTTGCAGTAAGTGCAAAATTTGGTACTTTTGCCTCTACCACTGCCATTTCTGCCTCCTAAGTATAATCCTCTTCCACGATTTCCATATCCTCTCCCTCTGTAATTTCCATCACTAATGTTCATCAGAACTTTTGATTCATTAATTGGCATTCCCATCTGTCTCTCTTGCTGGATGAGCATTGAAAACACTTCACTAATGTCAGGAAGAGGTTTCATCAGCATAATTTGGGATCTAACAGTTGAATATTGTTCATTGAGGCCTTTGAGAAATCTAATCACATAGTCATTTTCTCTATATGACTTAATTGCAGGAATCAAATTACATGTGCAAGTAATCTGACAAGTGCATGATGGAATGGGCCTAAAGTTATCCAATTCTTGCCACAAACCTTTTAGGTGAGTAAAGTAAGTGGTTATTGAAGCATCACCTTGTTTGTGCATAAAGATTTCCTCTTGTAAATCTGAAATCCGAAATATATCTCCCTGATAATACCTTTTCTTGAGATCTTTCCATACTTCATTGGCAGTCTCCATCCACAATACACTTTGCTTGATAGAAGGCTCCAATGAATGTATAAGCCATGAGAACACAAGTTTGTTGCATCTGCACCAAATCTTGTAATGAGGATCTGTGATTGGTGGTTTAGGCAAAGAATCATCTATAAACTGTTCCTTATTCTTCGAACTCAATGCCACCATCATTGCTCTAGACCATTGATGATAATTCGTACCATTCATCAATTCAGAAACAAGAATTGCTCCAGGATTTTCATTCTGAATCATATAGTAAGGACTAGTAAAATCAGAAGTCACATTTGTCACAGTGACTTGAGCTGCCATTTGAAGAGAATTTCAGAACTTCAAGCACTTCAGAATCTTGAATTCACCAGAAACAACAAGATCGTCGAACACAACTGAATTAACAATCTCAACTGCACCACAAATTGAGATAAAGCAAATCGGAACTCAAATCAGATTCAATGATAAAGAATTGAATCGATTGAAAAATTTGAAACCTAGAAACTGCAAGATGGAGAATAGCAATTCAAGAATTCAGAATTCATGTGCAACTGAAAACAAATTAGCGAAACTAGTTCGCAAGAATCAAAACAACTGAATCAAAAAGAAGAATCAGAGTAGTTTGCAGCAGTAGCAGAGCCCCTAGGAAAGGAGCTCTGATACCATGTTAACTTTCACGCACATGCTCAAGCTATCAATGAATGAGAGAAAAGAGAAGAATTCAACTAGCTTGAATTGAATTGAGAAATCTCATTCATGAAAAAGAATAAACTGTATACATCTGATATATATACACATTATGACAGCTAACTAACTAACAGACTAAGTATAATTAGTTAACGAACTAACTGAAAGTTAAAATCCTAACTAACTGATTAAATATATCAAGTAACACAGCTTCCTAAGAGCTATAATATGTGAGAAACCTTGCAAGCTATATCAGGACAACAAATGATTTCGAGTCAAGTAGGTGTTTTTTAGTCATATCATAATGAGTTTTTATTAGACATAGTAGTTTTTGCTACTTTGTACTCATCAATTAGTTGTCACTAGAAACTCATAATGCGTAGAGAATAGAAGAATTATTGCCATCTATCATGAGTTATAATTGGTGATGATAATCCAGATTTTTATCATCAAGTTGCAAAGCTATCAAAAGCAAACTATAGTTAGTTGTTAGGAGTAGGTTAAATATTATATTCCACTTTAGCATATTCCATTAGTCAAAAACACGTCATTGAAGTGGAATGTAATTTTAAATGTAAATTGAAATAAAAGTGTCATTTCCTTAAACGTTGAACGGAGTAAGTGTAATTCTATATTTATATTTTTTTGTCAGCACTAACAAGGCTATATTATTAACCTACCCGTCTACGACCTTACAATTATATCTTTCTTTCCTTCTGTAATTTAATATTCCTAAATGTTTAGAGAAATAAATAAATTCAATCAACCAACTTTTTGTTAGGATATGAGTCATCTACACATAATTCCTTAGAGTATATAACTTTTTTTCCATCAAAACAATAGTAGATAAAAGTGGTAGGCTTCAAACTTCTTTTTTTTCATCAAAACAATAGCAGATAAAAATGGTAGGCTTCAAATAATGAATTAAATAAGTTGTTGAATTATCTATTTGAATAAAAACAATAATAAATTCTTAGATAAAATCATAAAAAAAAAAATAAATTTAATCCCTAGTCATAAATATTATGTTCCACTTTGTTTTGTTTTAAGATTTTAATACTTAGTCATAAATGTACATATTCTCCTACTGTTTGTTTCATAAATGTACATAGTCTCCTACTCTCTGTTTGTTCCTATCATATATGTTTTTGTTTATATGTTTTCTTTCATATTCTGTCATCCATGATGTATTTGATTTTGAATGTACTTAATAATCTATTCATCTGGAATTATAAGCCCTTATGTGGTAACTCCTGTGTTGCAGGCTGATGTCTATACTGACTCATCAGGAGCATGTGCTGCCTTTATTTCTAATGTTGATGACAAAAATGATAAGACAGTGGAATTTCGGAATGCATCATATCACCTGCCAGCATGGTCAGTTAGCATTCTTCCTGATTGCAAGAATGTAGTGTTCAACACAGCAAAGGTAGGTTATTGCTGTCCCTGCATTCCACTGACATCTTTCATTAACATTGTAACCTTGTCTTTTCTAAGGATTCACTAAAACCAATATCAAAGGCTCAGTTCAAATTTAGAACATTGCTCAAAATTTCAGTGATGTTGAATATTACATAGGAACTCAGTTCTGAGGTGTCTTTAAAAGTAATGAAAATTTTGCAGGTTGTGGACAAGAACAGAATTTAGCATACATCTAGACAAAATCATATTAACTCTATGATTATCATCCTTAAAATCTTGGTGTTTTGATATGCAAGCGGCAACCCCATGAAACTGAAATTGATACTTGCAGCGTGACCAAAATCACTGTCATGAATTCTGTTCACTGTAATAATAATTAATTTACTAATAAAGGAATAAAATAAATGTAAAATAATATGATTGTATTAATCTTTTTATGTACTTCTTTCTGCTCCTTGCACTTAGTCATGAAATCTTCAACAGGTTGCTTCCCAGACAAACATAGTTGCAATGATTCCTGAAAAATTGCAGCAATCAGATAAAGGTGTAAATACTTTAAAATGGGATCTATTGAAGGAGAATGCAGGGATCTGGGGGAAGGAAGACTTTGTCAAAAATGGCTTCGTTGACCACATCAATACCACCAAAGATACTACTGACTACCTGTGGCATACAACAAGGTTTGTCTTAGTTTAAAAAATGATTAAGGGCACTTACGATCAGTTAAAAGGATAAAGGATTGAAACGTGTGCCTGTGTATAATTATAATTATGATATAAATTTTATTTACTTTGAAAAGTAATTTCTATAAAAATGTAGATGTAGATGGAGTTATGTATAATTCATTGACCACAGATTTACCTACATCATTCATCAAGAAAAGATTAATAAACATTTTGTTTGTAACCAAAATATGATGAGAATTTTATAATTATATAATGCTTTAGAACAATTGCTGGTTTTTGTTTGCTTTTCATGGCAATATTGGAGCATTTTCTGTTTCAATATATGCTAATATTTCTATAGGGTTTTTATGTTGAAGAACTAGAGAATGTAAATTACATCCAATATTGGAAATCTCCACATAAATCATAGATAATATTCCCTCTCTTCTTTCATGAAATTTTTTTTCCCCTTTCTTTTGGGTGGGTCCAGGGTGAAGGAAAATGTATGGTGTAATCAACACATACTGCAGATTCCAATTGGAAAAACTGACAGTACACAGCATACAACTTACATAGAATACTATAATCATATAGTTAGCAAGCTAAGAGACTCAAAAAGAGGTAGTCTTCAATGAATTTTAGTGTTCCTAGCAGTTAAAGACAAAAATTGTTACTTCCCCATTTTCCCTTTTTTTCAATTCACTAGCTGCAAGAGTTGCAGACTGCAAAATACAAATCTGGATGTCAATTCTTTCTGTCAGTGGGGATAAAATTTTCTCTCTCTTTATGTTCTTACCCTTCCCTGTTTGATAAGTAACATTGTCTACTATGACAAAATGCTAAATATAGTTGATGAGTATCACCACTGAGACATTCAATGTGCTGGCTATAGGATTGTTATATATTTTATGAATCTTATTTGGTGCTCTTCAAAAGGCCTAGGTGGGTCGCCATGCTTTTAGTTAGGGTATTTGCTATATTATGCATGCTTCTTCTTTTCATAATAAATTTTAAGCTCATTTATATATAATGTAATAGACATAGACATGTATAATAAGTTGAAGTGTGTTTGTAAAATAGATGTCCAGTCGATTAATGCTCATTTTTCCTTTGATGGTAGTATATTTGTTGAAGAAAATGAAGAGTTCTTAAAGAAGGGAAGCAAACCAGTTCTTCTAATAGAATCCAAGGGTCATGCTCTCCATGCTTTTGTAAATCAGGAATTTCAAGGTTATCTGATAGTAATCTCACTGCTTTAAATTCGATTATAAGCATTTTCTGTTCCCGGTCATACATGCATTCATTTTTTGTTGACTAGTGAAACCTAAATTATGTATATGGATTCATGAAACTATTGAATTGCAGCCCTTTAGATGGGTTATCATAAATTAAAGCAAGTTCTTACATATGATTTTTTTTTTCTCCTTTTATTTTTCATAATTTTAACTTTTGTCTTTTAGGTACTGGATCTGGAAATGGTACACATTCACCATTCACTTTTAAGAAGCCCATCTCTCTGAGGCCTGGGAAGAATGAAATTGCTTTATTGGGCTTGGCTGTTGGCTTACAGGTGAGTGAGTTGCTCTGTTTAGAGTTAGAGCATGCATTTTTCTTTAGAATTTAAGCACTTGTAATAACTCATAACAAATACAATTTTTTCTTTTTGTCTGGACATAAGAAATAAATACAATTTTCCTATCACAATATGGGCCTAACAAGTGGCAAAAAAGGGGTTCAAATATGGGAAAATGTAAGCTTAGATTGTTCTCTGTGCTGGTAATCAAATTTAATTTCCTATAACAACATCACCACCATCTGCAAATTGCTGTCTAGCTATCTATTGCCATCTAGGCCTATATCTTTGTCATCCAGAATTTTGAATGATTTTGTTTCATAATATTAAATAATTTATTTATGTATTTCCCAATATATTTTTTACTTGGTTTTATCTGTTGTATTTCTGCCACTACCCTTCACATTGTGCGTATGTTTCATGATCTGAAGTCCGCAAAGTGGGATGAGACCATAAAAAGGCTTATAATTGACTTCTGGCATTCAAAACTGGACTGAATTCTGTTAACCCCATACTGAATGCAAGAAACTCCAGGATATATTTACTGTGAATTATCTAAATCTGATATGGTCGCTCATTTTTTCAAGTATGCTGAGCTATCTTATGGTTAATGATTTAGGGACTGCTTGAAAACTCAATTCAGTGCTGAAAAATTTTCAGCACTTAGGTTGATTTAGTGACTTTTATTTAATACCTACCAAAAATGAAGTTAAGTGAAAAGGTCCTGAAAACATTCAGCACTTGAAGGTCACTTGATACATTTAGCAGCAAACATTTTCTTATTTAATTTACTTAAATGATAATACTTGCCTTGAGTATTGTATCTTTTTTTTTTATTAAGTGCAAATATTTTCTTTTAATGTAGATTCAGCACTTAAAATGAAAGCTTTGCACAATTTCAGTGTTTAATATTTTATAATTTTTGTTTTATCAAACACACATTGGGACAAACAGACAAAGAGCATAACTCTTGTTTTAAAGTTGTGTTTCTTTCTGAGCTCCAAGTCAAATATATGTATTTTTTCCTCTTATGCATGGAATTTTAAAAAATGTCTGTAGAAATTTAAGGAATTTATTTGAGACTAATACTTAATTTAAATTTATTCTTCATGATTTAAGTTTTTCAAAAGATAGATACAGATACCTACACAACTGTGTGACATTAGTTATTAAAGCAGAGATTGTAGAATGACTTGTCATGAGGTGTCTATTTTTCTCTCCCCCTTTAAATGGCTTGAACTCTCATTAATATTTTCTTATTATGTTTAGACTGCTGGACCATTTTATGACTTCATAGGAGCAGGACTAACAAGTGTAAAGATTAAGGGATTCAACAATGGGACAATAGACTTGTCTTCTTATGTCTGGACTTACAAGGTATTTTTCCTTTTACATTATCATCTTAAAATGGATATATATTGGTAGCTCCCACTTCCTTAGAAATGCCACTCAATCTTTTAAAGACACTTTAGGGTAGTATTAACCATGAAAAATTTATTAGCATTTGTCACTTGATCTCTTCTATTTCCTGCTTTCTCAGATTGGAGTGCAAGGAGAACACTTAAGGATATACCAGGGCGATGGGTTGAATAGTGTGAACTGGACATCTACTTCAAAACCACCAATAGGGCAGCCATTAACGTGGTACAAGGTAATGACCTTTCTTGTTTTTGGCATTGCTTATGGAAATTATCTATATATCTTTCATTTAGTATTGTGTTTTTTGGTGAAGTATCTTAAAATAAAACTCTTGGGCATGCAGGCTATTGTGGATGCTCCACCTGGGGACGAACCAGTTGGATTGGATATGTTGCATATGGGAAAAGGTCTAGCCTGGTTAAATGGAGAAGAAATTGGAAGATATTGGCCTAGGAAAAGTGAGTTCAAGGATGAAGATTGTGTTAAAGAATGTGACTACAGAGGCAAATTCAATCCTGACAAATGTGACACTGGCTGTGGAGAACCTACACAGAAATGGTAAAACCATAGGCAATAATGATTTAAGTGAAATTGGTGAATTGAAATGCACGGTCTTTTCCTTTTTTGTATAGAAAATTTACTAAAAGTGGATGAGAGTTTTGTGCTAAACTTCATAGCTATTAGAAATAGGCTAAGAAAAATACTAAAATAAGATTTTATGTACAGATTGATGCAGTTGATGGGGCAGTTTAGATCCTTAACAGATTCTTTATCAACTAATTGACAACGATTAAATAGCACAAAGATAGGGTATATTTGAAAACTTAGTAAGTTCTGTATGTGGTGCTTAGGCTTTCAAGAGGCTGTTCTGAATTTCTATAGTGAATTAGAATCCATACTACACTTGTACACTTGTGATGGACTTTGTTTCTTTTGTACTTCTTTCTACATTGTATGCTAATCTGACAAGTGGTCTAGAGTAGAAAGCATTTATGATTCATCATAATTATAAAGAACTAATAATTTATTTTGTAGGTCTCAGAGTTATGTATCATTCTTCTTGTTTTAATAACACATTCTGTATTTCTTATGGATCAGGTATCATGTTCCTCGATCTTGGTTCAAGCCATCTGGAAATATTCTTGTTATTTTTGAGGAGAAAGGTGGAGATCCAACAAAAATTAGGTTCCTGAGACGTAAAGTATCAGGGTTATGTGCCCTTGTCGCTGAGGATTACCCATCTGTTGGACTCCTTTCTCAGGGTGAAGATAAAATAGAGAATAACATAAACACTCCTGTTGCCCGTTTAACGTGCCCCAGTAACACTATTATATCTGCTGTAAAATTTGCTAGCTTTGGAGCCCCTTCTGGAACATGTGGATCTTACCTGAAGGGAGATTGCCATGATCCCAATTCTAGCATAATTGTTGAAAAGGTATGTATTTTTGCAAGTTATTTTCTTTTTCCATTTGATTTATTCTCTCCACGTATCTATTATGATTTTCATTTTCGAAATTAGTCACACAATGAAGGGATGTCATGATTCTTTATGGGTTTGTGATTCACTGTGCAAATAATATTGTTAGGCTTGCACTCTTGTGTGCATTATAAACAATGCCAAAGGACCTTATCAATTATCATAAATTTTATAACACTAACTCTTGGATGGTAATCACAATTTCTTCCTCCTCACCTGCTACGTTTCTAGTGTGAAGAGGTTGAAGCATGAACCACATTTTATTTATGATATTACTGAAGTTCATAGCAAGGTGTCATCATGAACCCCACATTGCATCAAATTTGCTTCTAGCATTTCAAATACTTGTTGCGTGAATTTATCATATCCATAAGTGAACTTTTATCAAAATGGCTATCACTTTTTTCTTGCTTTGATATTTAAAGCAACAATTTAGCTTATGCTGGTCACCTTCAGCTATCTGTCTTTTTCTTTTATAGGAAGATACTTCATGCATTGTTCCATTATTTGGTCTTAATATTTTAAAGGATTATAATACTCATAGATCTTTAATTCTTTATATGTTTTATCGTTTTTGCAGGCGTGCCTAAACAAAAACGACTGTGTCATAAAATTAACTGAAGAGAATTTCAAAACCAACTTGTGTCCTGGTTTATCAAGGAAACTTGCAGTGGAAGCGGTCTGTAGCTGATAATAATACTACCAATTCTGCAAGAGTTAATTGGAACATTGCATTACACAATTTATTTTACCTTCTTAGTTGCACCAAAGAAGCAGATGAAAATTTTGCTTATATTAATGTTATCAGTTAGTTCTGATGTATAATTTATGGCAGGAAAATCTGCTGTAAATGCCTTATCTATTGAATTATTGGGTTTCCACATGTGGGCGTGTAAACCATTCAGAATCAATACATTTTATTGGCATGAGGCTCTGAAACTACATGTTAGTGGTAACATTTTGATTCACTAGTCATGTGAGTTTTAGATTTTGTTTACACGTTATGCGATAAATTCTAAGCGAGCTGGCGAGACACATGAATATAAGTTCTATACATGTACCACAGTCGAGATTAGCCTCGCTCTTTCTTTGCATTTTAATTGATTTAATAAAATGAGATGGTGGGGTGAGAATGAGAATAAGTATAAGCTAAAATCTAAAAGTTTGTACTGTAAGAACTTCGGAAAGATACTTCCTATAAAAATGATTATACTATTAAACAAGGTAATAATTTACTCTTTTTTATTGGTGTATAAACTAAAACATTCCTCATGGAGACAACAATGTCATCAAGCAATAAGGGTGACTGGATTGACCCAAATATGTTAGAGCAACAGTGGATTGAATGTGATTATGAGGCTTGGCAAGTCTAGGAGAAACAAGCAAAACAGGCCATCTAAAGAGGGACACAATGTGCATAGTAGAGAATCCATATTTGCAAGAGAGCTCGCTAAGAGGATGTTGAGTAATTTCTATCAAAGTCATGGCTACTTGGTTAAGTTTAGGGAAATGTTTTGCATATAATTTTTATACGCACATCGTATTTATATTTTATGTTAATGTGAGAGAGATATCAAATCAGTTTATATGTAGCTATATCATTCCCGCGGAATACTGAAAAAGTTTGTAAGTAAATTGAAAAAAGTTATGCACATAAAAGTTAGACGAATAACGAGACTATTAAGTTTATACTCACTTAACACTCTTATTTTTTCAGAATGTGCATATGAACAAGGACTCAACCTGTTTTGACCTCTACGAGCAGCTTCACAGCCCAAGGGGAAGCCAAATGAGTGCTTTAATGAAGAACAAGGAAAGATTGTTGTATGTAAAAGCTAGCCTTTAAGTTACTTTGCTTTGCAAACATAAAACTTTGTCTAATAACTCAATTTTTTTAGGAAATGTACCAAACAGAAATAGCTGAGAGATAGACCTAGAGTGGTGAGGGTAGCAGCCAACGATATGATGACAACATTACTTAGATGTTGTTGGAGGTGTCAACAAGAAAGGAAGTATATATGAATTGTGATCTCAAGCTGCTAATATCATAGCATCATCCTCAACTTTGTCCTCTACTCCCATCGATGGAGTATCACCGAAAGAGATTGCTGCAATTCAGGCTACAATTCAGGCTCTAGTTACTGAGATTCAACAAAAGAGTCTTGAATAAGAAATGATGAAGCAGGAGATAGATCAATGGGAGCAGAGGTTTAAAAGTCTTATGTTAGGTGATAATTTGAGAACGCCGTCACCTGCACCCACAAGAGAAGATGACAATGATGACAAGGAGACAAGTGAAGATGCTATAAATTATGATGACCTATAGATTTGATTAGTTTTACTTTCATATATTTATTAAAAATTTAAATACTACTTTGCACTGTAGTTGGATTACTTTGAACTTTGTATTGTGGCTGGATTACATTTTGTTTTACATTGTGGTTGGATTACTTTGCACTTTGTAGACATTAAATATGTGTTTTGGTTCTAAATTTTGTGCTTCTACCCTGAATTTGCATTTCTTGATATTGTATAGTTACTTACAAGGATAAATTTGTGTTTGGGTTATTTGCAAAACTAAAATGGTATATAAAAAAATTATGGAAAATCAGATACGAAATTGGTCCATTTTTAAATATTTAGATACAAAAATAGAGACAGATAACTACAACTTTGTTTTATTTAAAAAATAAAAAATAAATTAGATGGATTTGTTAAATTTAGAGACAAAAATTTTGTCTCTAATTTACATAATATTTTTTAAAAAATTATAGGATGAATTGTGATCAGATTTTAAAGACGAAATATTAATATTTAGATATAAAAAATGTCTGTCTCTAATAATTTTGAGATGATAGTTTTAGAGTTTGATTTGCCTGTCTCTAATTTCATTGGAGATGAAAAAGTAACATTTTAAAAATAAAAAAAGATATTGATTTCTAAATATAATTTTTTTAGTAATGACCATAAATAGCGTCTACACTATGGTCATTGTGGACAGCTTCCTAAGAGCTATAATATGTGAGAAACCTTGCAAGCTATATCAGGGCAACAAATGATTTCGAGTCAAGTAGGTGTTTTTTAGTCATATCGTAATGAGTTTTGATTAGACATGATAGTTTTTGCTACTTCGTACTCATCAATTAGTTGTGTCACTAGAAACTCATAATGCATAGAGAATAGAAGAATTATTGCCATCTGTCATGAGTTATAATTGGTGATGATAATCTAGATTTTTATCATCAAGTTGCAAAGCTATCAAAAGCAAACTATAGTTAGTTGTTAGGAGTAGGTTAAATGTTATATTCCACTTTAGCATATTCCATTAGTCAAAAACAAGTCATTGAAGTGGAATGTAATTTTAAATGTAAATTGAAATAAAAGTGTCATTTCGTTAAACTTTGAACGGAGTAAGTGTAATTCTATATTTATATTTTTTTGTCAGCACTAACAAGGCTATATTAGCCTATCCGTCTACGACCTTACAATTATATCTTTCTTTCCTTCTGTAATTTAATATTCCTAAATGTTTAGAGATATAAATAAATTCAATCAACCAACTTTTTGTTAGGATGTGAGTCATCTACACATAATTCCTTAGAGTGTATAACTTTTTTTCCATCAAAACAATAGTAGATAAAAGTGGTAGGCTTCAAACTTCTTCTTTTTCATCAAAACAATAACAGATAAAAATGGTAGGCTTCAAATAATGAATTAAATAAGTTGTTGAATTATCTATTTGAATAAAAACAATAATAAATTCTCAGATAAAATCATAAAAAACAATAAATTTAATCCCTAGTCATAAATATTATGTTCCACTTTGTTTTGTTTTAAGATTTTAATACTTAGTCATAAATGTACATATTCTCCTACTGTTTGTTTCATAAATGTACATAGTCTCCTACTCTCTGTTTTGTTTTTAATTAAAGTGTATTTTCTTAGAAAACTTATTTTGTGTTTATATAGTTTTTTTTATTAAAAAAGGATTGTGTGGCATTGGATCTTTTTGTCGTGTGTACAATTCGACAAAGAAAATGGGGATAGGCATCATGTGAATTTAGGTATTTTATATGGAGCAATATATGATTTTTTTTAATAATAATTAGCACAATTGATAAGACTAAATCGTGCTAACTAAGTTGGTTCGATTTGAATCCTGTAATAAATTTTTGCTCCTCAATATAAATATATATATATATTCGGTGACATATCAATTTTTTTCCCCTACAATTCAATAACTTTACATATCTATGTGCTTTACCCTTTATAAAATGCAAACATTTATACAACATATCATAAATATATCAAAACTAATTTTTTATTTATTTATCTTTTTTATCAACAATCATTGTTTTGTAATTGAAAGGATTAAAATCTTCAGCGTGAAACGATTAGGAAATAAGGAAAAAAAAATAAAAACAATGAAGAAATCAAGTAGAACTAGAATGTAACACGTGCAGAGCATTAGCCACTCCAAACGGAGAAGTGGAACAAGTGTCATGCATGCTACATTACACGTTACTACGTTGCGTTAGATTCGCGTGGCAAGGCACAGTGCTAGGTGCTTTTTATGTTGGAAAAGGTTTTGTGCACCAAATTAGGATCACGCTCATCATCGCCTGCTTCGTCTCTTTCATCGCCTACGGCAACGCTTTCAATTTGAATCAATCGTTATCTGCCTCTTCTTCTCTTCTCTTCTGACCATTTCAATTGTAAGACTAAGATCTCTTCTTAATTTTGGTCTCTTTCTTTTTCTTTTCTTAGCCTCATTAATTTTTCCCTGAAAATATTGCCACTAATAATCTTTGAATTGTCCTTCTCAACTCGTCATTTTCTTCATACCCTTTTGGTGGTTCTCCTAGTGGGTATGTATTGTCGCATCAAACAAGAGATGTCAAAATTAATTAGCTCTAAATTGCACTGGGTTTCTGTATATATTTATATTCATGTAAACAAATCTGGAATCCATTTAATTTGTACTTACCTTGATTGAATTTGAATAGATGGTTCTCTCTCAAATGCATGCATTGTTACATGAACAATGTTACTCACACATTTACATACACTATCTTATATTTACACAATATTTATCATCTTATTACAGCTAATTTTACTTTGTTTTGTGTATAATTGCACCTCGATTCTGTCAACTAGACAGACAGATGTGAGACGTAAGAGATGTGAGGTTTTAGTGAAGTGTAAGAAGCATTTTTTTTGTTATCTTTAATGATGTCATGTCATATATAGGTAATAGGTTTATCATTTGATTGTAGTTGATTTTATCTTGTTTTGTGCACAATTGCCTTGTAAATCTGTCACCTAGACAAAAATGAGAAATGTGAGGTGTTTAGTGACTTGTAGAAAGCATTTTCCTTGTGAAAAATTCTTGGGTGGGATGTTATCTATAATGATGTCATGCATGTCACACACATATATGTTTATGTAACAGCCTCTTTTGTTCTCAGATTTGGTGTCCAGGAACAGGAATTATAACCTGTGACAAATCAACCTCAGTGAAATAATTAAGGAAAAGAAAAATGTCGGGTGTGTCTCTAGCTGTACCTCGTGCATCACTTTCATCAGATCAAAACGTGCCTCCACCTGCAGGCACAAAGCAGAAACAACAAAAACAGGCACATGTTGGTGGTATGATGGGTTCACTGCGTGTGATAGAGCTTCAACTTGTGGCCTTTATATTAGTTTTCTCAGCAAGTGGCCTTGTCCCACTCCTTGATCTAGTGTTCCCTGCTCTTGCCTCTGCTTACATCTTGGCACTCGCACATTTTGCATTCCCATCACATGACACATCTTCATCAGTTCATGCCTCATCATCTGGGTCCCTTGAGATCTTCAAGGGAAGCAGATTGTTTAGAATGTATGTTATTGCTGGAACTACCATAGGGCTGTTCTTGCCACTGGCCTACGTGCTGGGAGGGTTTGCAAGAGGGGATGAGCATGCGGTGAGGTCAGCAACCCCTCACCTGTTCTTGCTTTCCTTTCAAATATTGACTGAGAACATCATCAGTGGCTTGTCTTTGTTTTCACCACCCGTGAGAGCATTGGTGCCCATGATCTATACAATTAGGAGGATCTTTGTGGATATTGATTGGATAAATGACGTGTGGCACAACAAGACTTTGCCTGCAAATGCACGGCTTCAGGTAATTTTCATTTTCATTTTCATTCAATTCTTCTGTATGCACATTATTTTTACACCTGGTTAGTATTTTATAAATTTTTTGTTAACAATATGTATAATATGTATTATGTGATTAACAGTTGGTAATCGATTACTAGTTCTATTACTAGTACTATGAATCACATAATACACATTATTATTAATCAGATGTATAAATTTGTATATCATTAATCAGGTGTATAAATGGTCTTAATCAAGTGTAAAAATGGTGTGTAAACATGATGTGTAAGCATCATTTTTCATTTTGATTTCTTTACTCTTCAGACATACAGATAATTACTTCAAACCCAGGATTAGGCCTGTGATAATATTCTCATGTGCATGTATATGGTAAATGATTTGCAACTGTTTCCATGCAGGACACGGCATGGTATTGGTTTGGGAAGTGTCTGGCAGTGGCTAACCTGGCTTATTTCTGCATCAATCTGTTTGGGTTCTTGATACCCAGGTTCCTTCCCAGAGCTTTTGAGAGGTATTTCCAAGAGAGGGGGGAGATCTACGCTAAGACAGCAGAGGAGAGGCGATCTGCACCCATCAACAAGCCCCAATTATCAGAGAAGAAGACAGATTAAGAGCTTTAGCCAATTTGGCTTGACTTGCAATTTTAAACAGTTTATAGCATTTTTTTTCCCTTAGAAAAATGATAATGGATGTGTATGATATATCAGCCTGGACTTAAATGTGGCTCTCCATTACATTAGTGAATCTATAGGACATTGGTTTTGGATAAATTTTACTTATATCATAGGATTTATTCAACTTTCCCCCTTCTATTACAATAATAATAACCATCTTTAAATGCCACAAGTCAATGTTCTCATCGTGAAGTTGTTTTGATACCGTTCTGTTTGGATAGAGATCTTGAATGATATATATCTTTCTGATGCATTGGCATTTGACACTTGCTTTATTGTTTTTAATCTGTTTTTTTAGACCATTGAACTCCTCATGCATCACCTTAGGAGATGTCACTCATTTTCATGATAGTACCAAGCATTTTCCTCCCAAGTGGATGACACATTTCTAGGAGTGGCATCTCGAAACGTGTACAAGCATTATTTCCTTCCAAGTAGATGATACATCTTTAGGAGTGACATGATCCTCATATTTATTAAGGTGGCAGAATGTAACTACGTAAAGATCACAGGGTGAAATGTCTATGGCAAGTGATGTGTGTAAATATTAAGAAATCAGATGGTGAAAAGTGTATAATAAATATACAATATGAAGTGATATGTTTAAATAATATAAAAATACTATCTTAATTGAAGTGTAAATCATAAAGTTGTTTAGGTAGTATATGCCGTACTATGAAAAAATTTCTAGGAAAAAAAACATAACATTGATGCAATGAAAAAAAAAAACAAAAAATTAACATTGATGCATCCATTTTTGAAAATTAAGAATGTGGGCTCTGTATACTGATACGACTCGTCAATTTGTATGCCATTTATGGCGCTCAATAAGCCGATGAAGTTATAAAAGTTTTTTTGGATACACTTGGAGAAACTAATATGATTTTTAATATTTTTTTCGGTCCTTTTTTATCCCAAGTGGATGACACATTTCTAGGAGTGGCATCTCGAAACGTGTACAAGCATTATTTCATTTTAAGTAGATGATACATTTTCAGGAATGACATCTCTTCATATTTATTAAGGTGGCAGAATGTAATTATGTAAAGATCACATCGTGAAAAGTCTATGACAAGTGATGTGTGGAAATATTAAGAAATTAGACGGTGAAAAGTGTATAATAAATGTATAATATGAAGTAATATGTGTTTAAATAATACAAAAACACTGTCTTAACTGAAGTATAAATCATAAAGTTTTTAAGGTAGTATATGCCGTTCTATGAAAACAATTCTAGTAAAAAAAAATTAACATTGATGCAATGAAAAAAGAAACAAAAAATTAACATTGATGCATCCATTTTTGAAAATTAAGAATGTGGGCACTTTATACTGATACAACTCATCAATTTTTATGCCATTATGGCGCTCAATAAGCTGATGATGTTGTAAAAGTTTTTTGGATTCACTTGGAGAAATTAATACGATTTTTAATACTTTTTTCACTTTTTATTTGTCTTTTAAAAAATTTGTCTTGTTTCAGTTTATCTATTATTTGATAATTTTAAAAATATATTAATTATTTTTTTAAATTTTATCTCACTATTTATTATTTTTACTAAACTTAATAATTATACATATTAATTAATTTTTATAATTTTTTACACATTTAATAGAATAAAAAAGAATAATTTAATCATAACAACTTAGAATTTACTTAATATAAAATTATTTAATGATGTCTTTAATTTTTATATAAAAATCTTAAAAGACAAATAAAAAATTGGAATGAATAATCTATAACTTTTCATAGTCTAATATACACTTTTACCATTGTATTTAAGGGGACCAACATATGTGTGAAGTTTATGATTAGATGTATATACTATTTATGTTTACACATGGGAGAATTTAATATTGAGTTTATTTAAATTTTAAATGAAATTATACGATAATTGGATCTTATTGAGCAAAGATCATAGTGCCCAAGAGGCCTCGTGTTCTACCCATGACTCACCCGGTCCTCAGGTATCTCATCTGGCCTTGGAAAGCATCATCCAGACTTGAAACACCTCCCTCGGCCTCAGCATATGGCCTTCGGCCTAGAAGTGTTCCAACCTTACGACAACGTGGGTACCCCTTCTTGACGCCCATACCCAACCCAAGCACTCCACAACCTAAATTCCAGAAGGATCCACCAAACAGAACTGACAGGTGCCAATTCCTAATACGTGACCAAGGTGACAGATTTTCCCTTCATCAACATGACAAACGTGAAGTACCCTCTTCTGACCCTTTTAAATAAGAAGAAAATATTGATAAAATTTCTTAGGTGCTTATGGTGTTTGTCTTTAATAAAAACATGACATATGTTTTATTTTTTAGTTACTTAATTATTATTTTTAATATTTTCATTAATGAGTTATAAAAAAATATACATATGTCATATTTCTATTGGAAACAAGCACCACAAGCATCTAAAAAATTTTACTTACGTTTTATCCTTTAAATAATAGTGATTTCAGCATGATGAGTGGATTCTCTTTCTATCTTATATACTTACATTTACATTTTTCAAATAATGACTTGAGCGTGGGAGTGTTTTATACAAATACTCTCACCATTACCTTCAATCTTACATCCCCAACCTCTACTACACCCAGACTAGCAGAAGACCACTCAGGGTGTACGTGATGAAAACAATAATAAATAAGTAAACTATTGCACAATTTGTTGTTTAATTAGTATATAATTGTATAAATAGTTTATAGCATAAATTATTGTTTATACTAACAGAAACGATGAGCTAGTTCTCACGAGGGAAAGTCATTCAATTCCGAAAACTTTCAAAAGCTACTAGGATGTGGATTAGGAATGATTATTTCATCCCAATTTATTTTATTCCTTTTAGGTTATATTCCAATTCCATAGAATTATCATTTCGTGTATCAAAGTTACATAATATTCGTAAGTCGGTTGATCTTCAGATCCTGTATAATACTCTATAAAGGGATGGCAAGACGAAATATCTTACCAACAAAAAACTGTTAAAAATTCATAGCATAACATTTACAATTATTCTACTCATGTTTTTCTTTTTTGAATATATTACATGATTTTATCTTAAAAAATAAAAAATATGTTATCTGTACGTATATACTAAGAAATCATTTCTCTCATTGAGTTCCTATTCGAAAGTGGGAGAGGCAGGCTACATTTATTGGGATTTCACGTCAAACTCGACTTATATGCGTAAGTTAATCCTTATATTTTTCGGCAACATCACGTTTCGAAAGTCCATACTGACAGACAGATGTTATGTTTCCCTGAAAAGCCTTGCTTTCAGTTTACCTCAACAGAATTGAGCTTCTTAACCCAAAAGAAAGAGATAGAAAATGCTTGATACACGTGCCTTGAGACTTCGGAGAAATGATTGTATTGTTATGAAAGTCACTTAAAATAATGCTTACCAATCTTTTTAAAATAGTAAAATTTACTATTAATTTATATATTTATTATCTTAACTTATTTTTTTATTTTTTAAAAATAATAAATAATAAATAATAAATATATATGTTAGTAATATATATTAATGATATGTATGTATATTACTAATTAATGATATAAAATAATATGTATATAAATATGTACTAACTTTTATTTTAAAAAAAGGGTAAATTTCTCAATATGACAGACGACATTGTACGGTACAAAAATTGAGATCCATAACCTTGTACAAATTATTCAAATTCCTCTATTAGCACAATCTCAGTGGCTTTATGCATAAACCCACACAAGTCACGTCAATTTATTTATTTAAAAAAATTCAAAAAATTAAAATAAGAATCCATTATATATAAATAATTCAATTTTGCAGCCTATCTAAAGCAAGTCCAACTAACAAAGTTATTGAATTCATCACATCAACTTTTCCCAAGACAAACACAAACACAACCATGAGGGCACCATTCGGAATGATAAAAATTTATCCTTATCAAATTAATTCCCGTAGGCAACAATGGAGTCATTCCAAGTATTAATCGTTCAAGTTCTCAAATCCTAAGTCATTCGACAAGCCGCTCAAACTGTACTGGTGCATATGCAATGTTCAAGACTCGTGTTTTTCATTCTTCTTGCCCCAACTTTGTGGTTGAACTTCATATCAACTCAACTACAGAAACAAATCTCGTTTTGCACTACCAGTAACATTGAACACTAAATTCCCTCAAGCAAGAAATTTGATTACCTTACAAAATTTTTATAGTCCAATCATCTGCAACACGAACATTAGGCTTACGTATGGTCATGACAGCTGGCGCACGTGCCCTTTGAACCCAAAGCGGGTCAAGTTCAATATCAACCTTGTGATTTGGTGGTTCAATCAGTGCATTCTTTGAGCCAGAAGCATGTCCTAGCAGGATAATCCTCTCAATGACAGCATTCGACATATACCGAACATTGCCATCGGAAGCAGGTGCCAGGTCTAAAGATGTAAGTTTCCCATTTGTGAAAATAAAACGTCTATGGATATATTCCCCTTGCAGAAAATTAAAGCTGCTGCCATCATCAATGTAGAGTTCACCTTCGGCTGCTTGGGAACTATTCAGAGCTATAACCTGTCAAAAGAGACAACCATAACAATTTTATCATGATGCAAACCGCAAACAAGTAGTCTACTTTACATTACTGTCACTAGTTACAAAGAAGGTACAGCCACACAGCTTTTCCCAACTCACTCTTACAGGCTGCCATCTTTTGGTTGGAATGCAACAAATAAGCAATCAGGAACATCCATGTACTTATGAGAAACTCATCAGGCATAATACATGAAAGTGGAAAAACGAGATTCAGATTGTTCTTGCTTGGAGTACACATGTGCAGCCATGCAAACTACTTTTGCTATGCATCAAGTCATTCAGTTTTCTAGTGCTACTACACACATCCTCCTAATTATAGAATATAACAACAACCAAAAACTTTTTCCACTAGGTGGAATCAGCTATGGATCAGACGACGACATTATTTTCTATCATAAATCATGTTCTAAAAAAGTCCATTTAGTTCTAAGTCCTTTTTAATGGTTTCCCTTATGGTTTTTCTTGATCTCCCTATACCTCTAATTATCTATGCATCAAGTCATTCAGTTTTCTAGTGCTACTACACACATCCTCCTAATTATAGAATATAACAACAACCAAAAACTTCTCCTACTAAGTGGAGTCAGCTACATGGATCAGACGACGACATTATTTTCTATCATAAATCATGTCCTAAGAAAGTCCATTTAGTTCTAAGTCCTTTTTAATGGTTTTCCTTATGGTTTTTCTTGATCTCCCTTTATCCCTTAACTATTGTAATGGACCATCCTCCATCTGATCTACTCTTCTTATCGGGACTTCCAACCGTCTTCTCCTCACATGGCTGAACTACCTAGGGCGAGATTCTACCATCTTTTCGTCAATACGTGATACCCCTACTTTCTCTCTAATGCATTTACTCTTAATCCTATCTTGTCGTGTATGTTCACTCATCCAGTGCAACATCCTCATCACCAAAACACTGAATTTATGTTTTTGTTGGCTCTTTGCCGCCCAACATTTCAATATCATAAAGTATCGCAAGTCTTATAACTATGCAATAAAATTTTTCTTTTAGCTTGAGATGCACCTTTCGATAACAAATAACCTCTAAAGCACTTCTTCATTTCATAGATAAAATAGACAAAAGCACAATTGTACACATACCCATTCAACATCCTAGTTCTATATCATAGATAGGCAGGCAACACAAATATTATACCAGAACATATTTTCTCGAGATGCCCCTCAATGTTCGAAGTGGGCCTGCCAATTCCAAGCAGCATGAGTAGCTAACTAGCATAAACTCTAATATAACATATATAGGATAGTAAAAGGGCTTGAATAGAAAGGCAATAGTCCAAGATCAAGTAATATGAAAACAAACAGAAAGGGCAAGAAGAAAGATGTTTGCTGAGATAAAATTGGACACACATCTGGCATTTAAGCATATTCACAAGAATTGCAGCAAATCTGCATGAATACTTACTAGAGTATAGGGATCATTTGTCATCTGAGTGGAACTTCGCCGAAACCGGTCTCTCCTTGTTAGAATGGTTCCACCTCTCTGGAAAGCAGGAATGCTCTCCTCTGTAACCTCCAGCTTGTGTGTCACCCCTCCCTTGAACACAGTTCCAGTTCTTAGGTCATACCAGGGTTGTTTTCCAGGCAGATAGACTGATGCGTGCTTAGCTCGCTGCCAGTAACAAAGCATCATAAAAACTTCAGTCAAGGGCCACAAAAAAGGAGGAGTGAAATGATTTACTGAAAGAAAAGAAATGTGCATCCAGAAACTAACTAACGCACCTCAGTATAGATCCCTTGCACTAAAAGACTGTTTCCAACCATGAAAGCTTCATCATTGCTAAAAGTAGCTTCATCAGATGGGAATTCCATCCACAATGGACGGACAACAGGAACACCAGTAGTGTTGGCCTCCCTGAATAACGTGTAGAAATACGGGAGCAGTGCATAACGGACGTGTATTGCATCCCTAATCAATTCTGTATTTCGTTCTCTGCAATAACACAAAGACCATTAATTCACAATGTTGACAAACAGATTCCAACATAGTTCAGGCTGGATTTGATAGTCAAGGTATGCAATAGGTAACTTCAGTGCATCTACATCGAATTCAATTCTTAATATATTCAATCAATATTGCCACTTATTAACCCCCAGCACGTGTGGGGGAGGTGTAGCCATATGGGAGTAGTAATTATGGATTTCAGTGATCGTGTGTCTATGTGATAGTAATTTGCACTTATAATTTAGATATACAATATAGCCGCAATTCATTTACATCTACAATTGGCATAGTACTTCTGCGGACACGTTCACTCCCAAAAAAGAAAAAAAAAGTGATATTTTGATTTAGGGACAAAGAAGTCTTAAAGCAATGCAGTCCTACCCAAACAACCATGGTTCTCGTCTTTTTGTGTCATGATGGGCATGGGCCCTAAAGAAGGGATAGTAAGCTCCTATCTGATACCAGCGAACCAATAACTCAGGCTCAGGATTCCCAAAAAAGCCACCAACATCAGCACCTGCATAATGTACATGAGATATGATCATGCGAACAAAAAGGGGGGGGGGGGACCCTAACACGTGCAAATAAGTATATTGACTATGAATATCTGAAGAAAAATGAAATAATTCATATATCATGAGAAGGACAATACCAACCAGAGAATGACATCCCGGTAAGACCAAGGGTCAAAACCATTGGAATAGAAACTCTTAGGTGATCCCAATCGGCAGAGTTATCCCCAGTCCAAACTGCTCCATACCTTTGACTTCCAGCAAATAATGCTCTTGACAAAACAAATGGCCTGTCTTTCCCATCACCACGCTTCATCAGCCCATCAGCGGTTGCCATGTGGAAGTAATACCCATAGGCATTGTGCAACTCCCGATGTTCCACACCACCAAAGTGTAAAGCATCTCTAGGCATTGTCACCTGGATACAACACAAGCAACCATATCTTCAGTTTCCCTATCTCCAGGTGGACATTAGAAGTTAAAAACCTTAAGGGATGTGTTAAAAAAGCACAGCGAACATGTGGATTACAAGGAACCCACAGATCCATGCTCTGCTTCTCAAGGGACATAAAACCTTAAAGCATATAAAATAGACATCATGAGAAATGAGGAGTTATTTGTACACAAAGATAAAAGTACCCAGAAGTTGGATCACTGTAAAATTATAGGACATTGCTGGTCAATTCAGAACCACAGGACCTAAGACAATTTTAGCCACCCTTTCTCTCTTTTCTTTCAGATCTGTTAATCAATATTGGTTTGGCTTTGCTAGGGCTTGGCCAAATTTCAGAGTCTCCCTCATGTGATCTTACATTGGTTGAATCCTCACTTAGTTACGGATGCTTTATTTTTATTCATCATCCTCCCATCCCCCTCCTTCTTCTTCTCCTTAAGTGCAATTTGATACAACAGCCAAGCTACCATTGTGGTGGCACCACAACTCATGATATGAATGATGATGGTTGGACCAATAAGCAGGAGACATTGTTCTCTACTAATTTTGATATATATATTTGATCTTCTGTTGGACTTTATGCTTTAGAGATAACATTTGTTTGATAGGTAATCTTAAATTACGAGGTCATTGATGATTAAAAGTCTACAGGTGCATAAATTGTTAAAAATCTTACTGATTTCCCCAGCATATACACAAAATATTAGTCTTCATCATTTTAGTAGGTCATAAGATCTTTAATGCATTCCATTCATAATTATCACGGAAATGGATAGTGATAGTGAGTTCCTTACAACTACAAGATTTATTTTCTTTTTCCGAAACCCAAATGGATGAATGTGCCATGAAAACATTGCAAAGGTACATTCTAATTTCCAAATCATAATCAAAACCACGAAACTGAAAGAAAAGTGCATCCTTGAAATAAGTTACATACCTCTGGACCATTGAAGACTGAAGGTTCATTCATGTCATTCCATATGTAAAGTGAAGGAGTTGAACCAACGTAATTCTGAAAAGAAAACTTATTAGCCCACCACGACCTAATTTCCGGGTTTAATGTGTCAGGGTATGATGATGAGCCAGGCCAGCACCAACCATCAAAGTCATTGCCACTAGCATCCTTAACATAATACCCCTTTTCAGAGGCCTCCTTGTGCAAATGAAACGACTCATCTCGCTTAATATGAGGATCCACAATCGTAACCATGTGTCTACCCTTTGCATACAACTTCCTCTGCATCTCTTCAGGATGGGGGAAAAGAACCGTATCCCAAGTGAAATACCTCTTACCATCCGTGTGCTCAATATCAAGCCACAAAACATCATAAGGAATGTCAAGTTCATCAAACTTAGAATCAACATGCTCAACATCCTCCTCATCCCTATAGTTCCACCTACATTGGTGATATGCAATCGAGAACAGCTGCGGCATTGCAGGAGTGCCGGTCACACTCGTGTACTGCCGCAGCACATCCTTAGGCCTCGGCCCAACGAAGAAGAACACATCCACCACACCAGCCTCACTCATCCAAAGCGTATCAACCTTGCCTAGCTTTGAAGGCAACAAAATCCCAGACTCGGCATCCCAACCGGAGCCAAGAACATCAATTTGCATCTCAGCAGCATTGAGCCAGAAAAAACCTGAACTTCCCCTCGATTTCCCATGTGAAACCATGAAAGGAATCGACCCATAAATCCCAAACGGCGAATCGTGAATATACTCGAAAACATCCAAGTTAAACAACCTATAAGGTTCAGATTCCTCTACCTCAGGACCCCTAGTGGGTTTCAAAGCAAGACTTGTAGCATGCTCTGGAATCCCATACACGAAATCGGCGCCATGAAACGACACATCGAAGCTAATCGATTGAGGACCATAGGGCCTCGAATCGGTGTGACTATGGAACCTCTCTTCCCAATCTTCCCCTTCTTTTTTCTCCCTCAATTGCTCGAAATCAAACAACCCGTGAGAATTCAAAGACACAACGCGATTACCGGAACTACTCTCGCGAACGTAGACCTCGAAGGGGTCGTGGCGGAGCACCGCTTCGTAACCGTCGGAGAGGTACACGACGGAGGAAGGAGCGGCGTCTCCGTCGAGGGTTTCGGTGGAGAGTCTCTGGAGCCAGAGCTTGGTGGCGGCGAATTCGGAAACGACGACGTCGGGGACCTCGAAGCGCTTCTTCTTGGATGGGGTTAGAGAAGGGTCTTCGTCGATCTTGAGGCGAACGATGCCGTTTTGGTAGACGGAGAGGGTGAGGATCAGGGGTTTTGGTTCGGTTTCGGGTTCGGGTTCGGGTTGGTGTTTGGGGATGAGGTTGGCGACGAGGTTCCCGTCGGAGATGGAGACATCGGTGGCGACGAGGGTGCAGGAACCGGGGTTGCGCGATCGGGCGCGCTTGCAGAATGGGGTCTGGTTGCAGGTTCTGAACTCGTCTTTCTTCCACGATAGTACGGAGCTACAGAGAAGGAGGAGAAGGACAAAACGCAGAGTTTGATTGGTCTTCATCTTCTCGAGATCATAGCAAGGAAATGGAGAATGGAATCAGAGGAAGGTATAAGAGTGGATGCAGCTTACTATGGTTGTTGCAGTGAAACAGTGACTCAGCAACTCGCTCATGCTCACTCAGTAATAGCCACATTTAAAAAATAAAAAAAATCTATTTGGGTTTGTGTCCGGTTTAGACATGAGTTGGGCCTCCATCGAGTGTAGTATTAAGTACAAAACTGTAGCTGGTTAAGACCAAAAAATATTTAAAAATAATTTTGTACAACTTTTTTTAAAAATTATTATTCTATCTTTTGTATCATTTTTTACACGTGTGATTGGTTCTTATACAGGACTCTCATAATTGATTTGTTTTTTTAACGAAAAATTGGGTCAATGCTGTGCCAAAAAATGAAATGCTGTAAAGTTTACACCGAAAAAAATAAAATGAAAATATCATGGTAAAAAAACATAAGGCACGTTGCGGGAGTAAAGGAAATTACAGATAAATGAACTAAAAAATGGTGGAAATTACAAGTAGGTAATGGAACTTGGATCTCAACTTTTTAAAAAACCAAACGATTTGTTTTGCATATTCGTTGAGTAATCTCCTGTACTACATTACTAGCCCATCTGTTTTGCAGTTTTTGTATACTAATAAGTTTTCCTTTTTTTTTAATGACAATCGTATACTAGTAAGTAATAACACGCATAGAAACACAAAAGCTTAGTTGAAGTTAAACCAAATTTTTTTTAGAAACTCCTTGATATTGGATTTAAATTTCATTGGCTCTTTAGATGA
Organism: Ormosia semicastrata; assembly: GCA_029884595.1. Lineage (NCBI taxonomy): Eukaryota > Viridiplantae > Streptophyta > Magnoliopsida > Fabales > Fabaceae > Ormosia > Ormosia semicastrata. The sequence goes on along the minus strand of JAQQTO010000046.1, from coordinate 32,999,059 downwards.
GCTTTTAAAATAATTTTTTTAAAAAGTTTTTATTTTTTTAAAAAATAGGTTATTTTAGGTTTGTAAAAAGATTTTTTTTAATGATAAAATTACTTAGATCAATTTTTCCATGATTTTAGAAAAGTCCTTTTTTTCATAAGCTCCAAAAACCATCTTTAAAAAAAAACACAATTTATACTTTTTCTAGTACTTTTTTTTTGAGTTTGTAAACTTGTGAAGGGATTGTTCCTCTTTTCATTTTAGTACCTATATTGATTTTAAACCACCCCCAACCACAAAAAAAAAAAACCCAAAAAAAAACAAAACACTCACAAAACATATACACACAGACACAAAAGGAGCCTTGAAAAATTCGATGCAGTCCTTACTAAAATATGGAAAATGTTAGTTTCACGCAACTTTGGTTAACATATCTCACATAGGAAATTGTGAATCATTGATTTTGATGAACAAAAAAGAGGAGGAAGAAAAGGAATTGCAATGATTAATATTATGTGAGTTATGTGAATCATTTTTAAATGCAACTAACATAACTCCTAATATCTAGCACAGGCATACGTACAAAATTGAACATTTAGTCTAAACATTGGAACAGCTCCACTGCAAAAAGTATATCTGGTTATCTTTTACCCAACAGTGACTCAAGAAGTGCAGCTTCTTCCTCCTGCTTGTATGACAACACAAACTACAGAAATGAGTAGAGTCAAAATCACCAAAGAAAATGTTAGTTTGGAAGAATGAAACCACATACCACTAGGGCATTAAATTCAGTCTCTTCATCTATGGCGCTAATGATAGCAGGATCCTCAAGCAGATCCTGTTCAGAAAAGTTGAGATTAGCAACCTCTTATGGTAATGAAATCAGAACTTGTATCCCCCATACTTGGGCAATAATACTGATATTAAACCTTATGATAAACATTAAAAAATGAGAAAGTCTATGGTGCACCCCTTCAATTAGGGTACACCAGTACAATGCAAATAAGAACCATTAGATTAAATGGACAGTGTGAGATTGTTTGGAAGTTTTAACCAAATTATCAGCAAGATATAGGAGCTGAGAAAGGAAATAGTGACCAAATTTTGTAGTGAGTGCCTACTTACATCATCAGCAATTTGCAACATGCCGTTCTGATCCTGCAAAATGAAAGGCTAAATTAATTATGTTCGGCTTTAGAACACCTGTTTCTCATGCCAATTAGAACATTCACATTGGTATTCTGAAAAGTTTCCGGTCAACTATAAAATGTATTTAATAAGAAAACGTCACAGATAAATGGAGTGCTGCCACTGTTCAACAGAGGCAATAGACAATATTTGCTCTAAGAAACTTGCACATGGAAGCTTACCTTCACAGCAACAAAAAGAAGTGGATCAGATGGTGTATAAATCATGTAGTGTGCTCCTTCCTGCAACAAAATTGCTATAAATTAGCATGCACTAAATTTTAATGCCCATTGTTCTACTAAGGCTAGTAACAGGCTAGAGGTGACTTTAGCAAACTTATAAGAATTAGATGAGGAATTAAGTATGCTTCTTCATGATATACAACCTATGAATAACTAGGTGATCAAGTGAATTAAGTATATGGCAAATATATAAGATAAACCAACACAGAGATAGCAATACCCTCAAAATCTAACTGTAATTTACAACCAAATCAACAAAAAACAGCTTGAACTACCCATTTAACAGACCAAAAGTCATCACGCTTACTCTCATGCCTAAGGAAAGTGAACCAGTTTGCAGTTTGCACTTATCACATAAAAATGGATGTTCAAGTCATGAATTGTTTTGCAAACGATATTCAAGGATATTCATCTATAAAAGTTACTCTTACAACATTTAATCATCTATTAGTTGTGGCGCATATGCTTCTTTAAATCTGCAGCATTAATAGATTGTTGAGAGTCAAAAAGGGCATTTTTTTAAAACTAATAAGACCCGTTCATACACTTGACTTCAAGTTACAAAAAATTATTATAGAAACACAATAAAAAGAAAAGCTTAAAGTAACTTCTTCAGTTCAAAACATAATTCCCTTGGCATAAACCACATTGATTCATAGAAGAAAGAAAACCTAACATGACTAGGACCACAAAACTAGGACTGTAAAATCGATGGTTTGGATGTACTTTGGATTGGATTATAATATAATGGATGGGCCAAAAACAAATCACTAATTCACTTATGATCCGTTAAAAAAATCCAATCCATCCATGACCCATTTAATAAAAAACCATCCAATTCATCCATTAGTCATTTTTTATGGATGGATATCCGACCCATCCATTTAAATAAAAATTTATTTAAATTTTTTTGCACTTACCAAATGCAAATTTTCTCTCTCTCAAAATTTTCTCTCTCTCTACTCACTCTCTCTCCTTTAATTTTTCACTCTCTCTCAATTTTTCTCTCTAAAATCTCTCTCTCACTCACTCTCTCAAATCTCACTTTCAAAATCTTTCAAATCTCACTTTCACTTTCAAACGCCACCCTGCATAATTTGTCTGCAGCACTAGAGGTTTTAACTTAAAACCTCTAGTTTATTAGATTGAGCAAGTAAAATACCACAAGACTCATTTGCTTTTAGGCCTTGCAATGAGATTGAGCAAGTAATATACCACTAATATACAGTCAAACAGAAATATTTAACAGTAAGCACAACCACTTCTTAAGCATGTGATCAAAGTCCCATCTCACATTCAACACTCCAAAGTCAAAACGTGGAAAGTGCTTCTTATTTTTTATTTTATTTTGGTCTTTCTTCTACAGAAACAGTTGGCAAATCATATGAAAGACAACAATTTTCAACATTTTACAGCTAACAACACTAGTTTTGAACCACATTTATCAACTGCGTATACTTCAAGCCACTGGTATTCTGATTAATTGTTGGATCAGCATACAAATTGAACATGAGCCTAGTACAGATAAGGATTCTGACTTTCTGAGATGGAAAAGTGCTAACTGCTAACATGAGAAATGGTGTGCTAGGATGAGAAAATATCACATTAAATCATGAAAGTAAGCCAGTTCGTGTAGCATGTCTATAAGGATAAGGGAAGAAACAACATTAACAAGGGTAAATGCTATTATGCTATATAAGATATGACAGTGCAAGAAACTACACGGCTTACCGTAGCTGGAGCTGTTAGTATCACATAAAAATTGACATTTCGGTAAAAAAGGAATCATAGCAAAAAATTTCCCAACACAGGTTGGCTTTACCAGTCAATCAAATCCTCGATGTACCAACATGCAAATAAATTATGACAATTAAAAAAAAAAACAGTTTGAGCAAAGATTTACTGATTAAAAATTCCAGCTCTTGAACTCAAATGGAGTAACTGAAATGAAAGAAACATCGGAGCTTGTGGTTCTTACAGTAATCAGATCATATCATATCAAGATTACACACAAAACTTACAGGCTTTGTTAAGTTCGATATAGGCTTTGTTAAGAGAATTTCACTTAAAACCCAATATAATTGAATTGTTTAAGGATCTCTGCAAGTAGAGTTTCTTTTATTTAGACATAAAACAGAGCCATTATGTCATTATGTCAATAGTATTACTTAATCATTCCACAAACAGAGCCACCAAGCACCAGTTCACACACCCACAACAACACTAACATCTCTCAAGCAAATAAAATCCCAAAGCCAAATTTAGACAAACTCAGCACCATTCCAGTCAAATAATGATAAAGTCCAAAACTGTGTTTCTTATGAACACATTAAATTAAAAATCCCCAATTTTTCACACACCCTCTAAGGCATCATTCAAGCAGAACCACAAACGATATTGAATTAAAAAAAATGGCAACTTTAATTGACAACAAGTGAAGAACCTTCAAAGGAACCTTGAAGAAGAACAGCCCCAACTTCCCTTCGATTCACTTATCAGTATCGAATGGAATCACACCCTTGGCCAAATCTTCAAGCAAGTAGAAAGCGTCGTAGATTATCCTCTTGTTGGCGCCTCTGCAGACTTGAGCGAAGGTGTTGAAGAAGTTCCAGGAGGTGCCGTCAACTAAATCACAGGGCAATGATCCACATGATTTGATGATCTCAAATGCATCGACACTGAGTGTGGTGTCAACATAGGACGAGCCAGTGAGCCACATGCCCTAATGATGGATTTTCCTTCAATTATCAAGGGTAACTTGTGTTGTTTGGTTGGTGAGAAAATGATTGAAAGGGTTAATTTGGGTTTAGGGTTCTATTGTCAGTTCCAAATATAAGTTATTGAATTATTGTTAATTTGGGATTAGGTTTTTAGCTTGGATCACAGATGGTCCAGTTTAATTTGGTCCAGTGGATATAAAAAAACAAAAAACAAAAAAAATGGTTGGGTCATTAACCATCCATTAGTAAAAAACAATTCAATCAATCCAATTTATTTAATTTTATTTTTATATATGGGTGGGCTGGGTTGGATAAATGGGTGCATTTGCCAGCCCTGTACACAATCATCCTCTGGGGTAAGATAATTTGTAATTTCTTACAGTTGTCAAGCATGCCAAAGCATGAACTTGAGGATGAAGCAGAAATACTTAACAAATCACTTTTTCATTTTTCCAAAGTCAGGTTTGCTTACCAACGATACCAATGACCTTTAGGGCACAACATGCAAATCTAAATATTATTACTATAATAGAAATAAAAGCATTTAAATTTTGATGTGGAAACAATTGTGGACTATAAACATTAGTAGCAACAATTACACATAAGACAAGGTATTGATGGTATACGATTATTCCAGAAGACTTAATACAAACATATTGGAAAACAAGAGAAGCATTTGTGTGGCTAACTACAAGCAGTATGATGAGGCTTGTACAAACTAATACATTTGTTTGTTCACCTTCATAAGTTTGCTCACATTTATTATTCCAGGTGATGTTAGTAACATTCTTAAAAGATGAAATATTTAATATATATATTATATAAAATTAATTTCAGAAAACTGGTCATTATCATGCGCATACTAGTGAACAATTAAGCACTCGGGCAATAAAAAATTATTATCCCATATAGCTACAACAATCTCAAAACATCCAAATTCCAGAAAGGCAAACAATTACAAGGCAGCTTTGCTTCTGTTAAAGAGAACCCTTTCAAAAGACAACAAAAATACAATAACATATTTGTGCAGTAGAAGGTAAGAAGAATACCAGATTGAAGTGTGTAATTTCTACACCTTCAGTTGGCAAGCCATCTGATTCTTTACCATCTGCAAAATAGAAAACATCGTCCATTAAATTTTGGGCATCTAATTCAAATAGTTATGCAGCATATTATCACTTTAGCAGTAATTCCCTAATTATAATGAGTTGATCATCATCCCAAAATACTACAGGGAAGAGAAAAATTTAGGCAATAAATTGATAGCAGTTGCCAACAGATTACCTTTTTAATCTATTTAATAATATCAGACATGGCAATCGGGGAAAACGAAAAATGGGAGTTAAGCATACAAAGCATGTATGGTGATGGTCTCCATATCAAAATCAGAAACACAATAATAAATCAAGTGAAAGAATGAGTGCAGATGACATGCCATAATTCTTAAGGATGAAAAGGCATGTAAGAAAAAAAAATCATTTTACCAAGCAGCAATTCTTGACCCAACTTACACATGAAGATAGAATAGGAGAGAAAAACAAGTCATCTCTAAAAACTTAAAATTGCCAGTTTTGCAGTGTACTATATATTAGTTTTGGTACAAATAAATATAGCATTGTGAAAGTAATGGATAGATAAAATTATAACACTGCTTACATTCATATGTATAAGTAATGATCATAAGAGAAGGTATATCTTGATTCTTGAGGAGCAGCAACCAACCAAATGTCACAAAAATATAAAGGGATAAACAGATATGCAATAAATAATTCCTCTGCGGCTCCATTTATCTTTCATGCAAGTATGCTAGCAAACTCATTTTCATTTTTATGGCAACATCAATTTCCCATAAAAAGCAATGTAATCCGGAATTATGAGAGATTAAGAAGGGAATAGAACGAAGAGAAAGCTATATCTTCACCATAAAGGTGGCTTTAAAACCAAAGGCAAACAAACAAACAGCAGAACCAAGCTTTAACCAGGATGTATCCAAACAAATTTCAAGCTTTTAGTAACTAGATATAATGTCCAAACTGCATGATGTAACTAGCTCCCCATAAACTATAGAATCTCTATTACATTAACAGCCATGTTGTGAACTAGAAAATCTTCTGTAATAATCTGAATATAACCTCTATTTTGTTAATCTTCTGATGTCAGAAATATTAGATATTACTATTTTAGTGAAAATGACAAGCAAAGAACTCCTTGCCTGGATGAAAGTCAAATATGTCCTCTTCTGAGTAACAAAAACCCCCACGAGCTGTATAACAGTATCTGATATGGACAGGCAGAAATATTTAGTGATCAAACACAATAGTTAATTCTATGACTTTCTGAATCATGAGAAAAGACAAACATACCCACTATAAACCAGATACATGCGTATCTTGGCAAGTGCATAAGCAGCAGCAGGCAGAATAGATTCAAGTTCTTCATCACTGACCTAAAAGACAGAAAGGAAATACGAATTGGAATGAAGCTTCACCAAGAAAAAAAAAAGGGAAACATCTTTTTTCCCATAATAAGCATTGAAATTTTACTAGTGAAGATGGGTGGACACTTCAAAATTAGTTCTGGGCTTGGACAAAATACAGAGTGCCTTGTAATATAAAATGAGTGACGTCGATTTCAAAACTAAGTGTGGATCCTATTTTTAAAAGCTTTATTGAATAGGTAAAGAAAGTTTACTTCTAATCAAGATTAGAGGTAGTAGCACCAATTAATAACCGATGAATATACAAACAAATTGAGACTGAGAATGTGGAATGGAAACTTACATCCGACCATCCAACACCTGTGCTCTTTAATATTTGGACAGGCCTGCAGTAAAAATTCCGTATAAGTCCATAGTCAAGAAATAATAAAATGAATTTGTGAGATAGTTCATACATATAACTCTAGAAATATTTTACTTACATGTCAACTGGGCAGAGCAACGTACATTCATGTCCTTGAGAACTTGTGAACACTCTCCTTATCGCACACTCTAAGGGACGATTGTTCGTTGGATCAACCTGTTCACAACTTATTCAAAATTTGCAATACTCCTATTTATACTAATAATTTTAGGTCAAGTTCAAGTACAAGTGTAATATAACTGGTTGGTACAAGTCCAACTCAATAAGACTCCTAAAACAATAAGAACCTTATTCACCAAAAAAATAAAAATAAGGAACCCTAACATTCTAACAATAACTATTCTTATGATTAGAACAATAAATTGCAATATCAATGACAAATACTATACTATGAGAGGAAATTGTCAATCAAAATAAACATTTGAATACAGCTAAATAGATATAATAATGACACGTTCGAATTACTTCATCACACATACACACATGATTCAATGTAACAGAACGGGCAATTACATATTGGGGAAAAGAACAAAACAAAACTCACAAGAGTGGCGAGTCGATGTTTGGAAGCGGCGAAAACCTTGCCGCGATCGTCAACCACAAATCCAGCTGGCGGTTTCGGCAGTGGCGTAGGCAGAGAAGAATCGGAGGTGGAAGTGGCATCATCGTCATTCACAATTTCAAAACCACTCGAATTCAAAGGCTTGGAGTTTGAAATTGAATCATGAACGCCACCGTTACTCTTATTATAATTATTATTCTTCTTCTTGTTGTTCTTGTTATTGTTCTTGTTGGTGGTAGTGGATGAGGATGAGGAAGAGGAAGAGGAAGAGGAACGCTTCTTGAGTGGGCCGGTCGGTGGTGACTTGGCGGCGGCACGGCAGCGAATAGAGCGGAGCGTAGGGATTGGAAATGAGGAAGGTAACGGTTGCTTGAAGTGAAAGGACAAGTGTGAAAAGCGTTCAAGTATTATGGAGGGAAAAGCACCATTCAAGGTTTGTGCTGCCATTTTCTCTTCTCTTGCTTCTATAACCTTCACACCTTCCTTGCTTTCAGTTTCACCACTGTCTTCACACTCTTCCCACCATAAGTATCTCACGGGGATTAATTTCATTTATTATTTTATGACTTTTTTTCTTTATTTGGTCAATTATTCACACAATTTCGTGTTGATGCTCTCTTTAATTGCTCACTGTTTTTACTTTTTATATCCAAATCAACAGCTATTGTTCAAATCAAATTAAATTATCTTAATTATTTTAAACAAGAAATTTTATTTCTTTTAAAGTTTTAAGATATATTAAATATTTAATAATTTTTATTTTGATTTCTTTTTAAATTTGTCTAAGAGCATATACTAATAAAACACAATAAAATTTGAATTTAATTTGACATATTATTAATATAATTTTTATACTATTATTTAATTATACATTATCACCTCAAAAAAATATTTAATTTTTATAATAATTGTTTTAAAATTATATATCTAATAATATATAATTTATTGATGATACAAAAAAAATTATAATAAAAATATATCAAAACTAAATTCATAAAATTTTTGCCTAGTTTCTTCTTTCCATATTTTAATTTCTAAGAATATCATCAATAACGCAGTGGGCTAAAATAGAATAGCCAAGAAAGTTAAAGACCTTTGAACCAAGGAATTAAAAGATGATGATAAGAACGAAAACAACTAAAAATAGTTTTAAAATAGGAAAATGATCTTTTTATATTATTTTTTATCTTATATTATTTTTTATCATATTTTTTAATGATTAAGATTAAGTGAGAGAAAATAATGAAAAAAAAGTAATATAATTAATGATATAGAGAGTAATGTAAAAAATAATATAAGAAAAAAATGTAATAAAAATATTATAATTGTTAAAATAATAAGGAGAATTAGATTTATTTTCTTGTTTGTAATTTTAATTCATATATTTTATTATAACTATAAAAACATTACCTTATTTTTATTTTCTGTTTTAATTTTTTTTAACGAAATAATAAAAAGTGGACAACTTTTTTTTAACAGAAAGAGGTATAAGGACAGCTTCTAAGGAGAATCTATTAATGTATTATTAGTATCAAATTTATTTACTAAATTGTCATTTTTTTAAAATTATTTATCAAAATATTATTATTTTTGTCATATTGATTTTATTAATTAATGTAAAAAAAAAATCCCACGCTATATTATTATAACATAATCCAACGTATATATAAATAATTTCAAAATTATTAATTTAAAAATAAAGGGCATTTTGATCAAAAAGCCCCGCTTCTAAACTTTGAAAAAAAAATATATTACATACTGATATAAAGCTGCCTACATCTATGGAACATGGTGTATTTATACACATATATAAATGATATTTAGTGAGTTTTATTATAAGAAATGTAGTATAATCTTAATTATTAAATTTTATATAAATAATTAAAATTAAAACATAATAATACATGTGATTTTTTAAGTAATCACATAACATTTACTCATCTCTCTCTTATAATAAAAACTAATCTCATTATATATGTGTGTGTGTGTGTAATTTTTTTTTTAATTTCTCAAAACATTTCCTCACTCGATAAGTAAAAAATTAATCTTTCAAATACCGTCATGTCTGTGTGTGATTTTGCTAACTTATTTTTGCTTCTTTTTTAGTTGGAGGAGGATAATATCCTTATTTTGTGTTTTGGATAATAAAAACTTCCCATATGTTTATATTAAGAATAATTCTATATTCGATAATACATCTTCTTAATAATTCTCTTAATTATTAAATAAAAAATATTAAATATTTTTTTCTTAATATTTAATTTTTCATTTAATACTTCTTTTATTTGATAGTAAAAAAATTATTAAGAAGATATTTTAAGATGATATAGTTAACTTTTGTTTTTGTTTTAATTTAATAGTCCAAATTAGCTCATTTAATAAAGAAAGAAAATAGTAAAATCAGATTTTAATAAATAGAGAGAATATTTTAAATGAGTTTTACTAAACAGAAATAATATAAATTTATTACAAACTTTAATTATTATTATTTAATTTATTATTAATTTTCAAATTACAATAATGTAATGTTATTTATGATTTAATTCATTAAATAAAAATAAAAAGGAAACAGTTAAAAATTAAAAAACAATATGCGGAGTAATAAAAAATTAAAAAAATAAGATAAAAATTAATAAAGCCCTGAATAACTAATTAAATTAAATGATTAGCTTAATCATTTTTTAAATAAAATTGACGTATTAATTACTTTTTAAGTATCATTTACAACTGGACTAAATAATTGTTCTTAATTTTTTTTGTTAAGATATCAATTTTATTTTAAGTTTTTGACATTCGCCCTTTCAAATTTTATAAATTCATTTCTTTAAAGATGATGATTGAATAAAATAAAGTGATAAAGATTACTTCCAAATGATAAAAACTACTTCTAAGAGTAAATAAGGATGTCAACTAAGTTTGGCAAGAAATTTTGGCTATGTTGTATTTTTCTTTAAACTTTTTCCATAACAGTTTCATTTCTTAAAATTCAAACCCTTATAAATGCCCTCCATTTTCACTCCATAACAATCAATCTGTGTAGATATCATTTAGCTTACCTGGTGCATATAATTCTTCCAATCTCTTTCTTTTGTGCATATTTTATAGTTTGTTTGTGATTTGCGAATGCAGCTCAGTTGTTGGGACGATCAAAATAAGAGCATTATCAGTTGTCTCTCAATTATTTTTGCTCTCTCTGGTCCATAAAAGATGGTTGAAAACGCTTCCATAACCAACCTTAGCCACCATCAAGATTTTGACATCAAGGAGGACTCCATAGATGGTGTGCCTTCAGGCCCTTCACAAACTGACTCAAGATACTACGACGATGATGGCCATCCTAAAAGAACAGGTACAAAATTAATTATTTATGTTGAATTTTACATTATCTTTGTTTCTTATAATGAATGAGAATTTAGATGATATATGATGTCCTCATATGATATGAGACAGGAACCATTTGGACTACAAGCTCCCACATAATAACAGCTGTGATAGGATCTGGGGTACTCTCCCTAGCTTGGGCAATAGCTCAGATGGGTTGGATTGCTGGTCCTGTTGTGATGCTTTGCTTCAGTTTCATCACTTTTTATACTTCATCGTTTCTAGCTGATTGTTATCGTGTCGGTGACCCCAATTTCGGAGACAGAAACTATACTTACATTGATGCGGTTAGCTCCATTCTAGGTAACATAAATATAAATATACATTAATATATGAGTAGCACCATATAACAGGAAAATTTTATTTACGAATTCCAGCACCAATGACGTTATTTTCTACTTTTACTAATAAAATGATATGATTTCTTTTTGACAACATCAGCATGTACCATTCAACATTTCAAATTCACACGTTTTTAGTTGAGTTTGTTAGAAAAACCTTCCGTGTGAATCTACATTTATGTATATATATTGACAAGCACAATCTTTTTAAAATGGAATGAATGTATGATGTACCATAATAAGGATTATAATGTATTTTCTCAGGCGGGTACAATGCTACGATTTGTGGGATAGTTCAGTACGTGAATCTTTACGGTACTGCAATAGGATACACAATTGCGGCTTCCACTAGCATGATGTAAGTCAGGAACACTTATGTTATCTTCTTTTTTTTCCTTTTTGGGTATCATAATGCTTATGGAATAAAAATATTTTAAAGTGAGAATCTTTATAAAATGAGTAAGTAAATATTAATTATTAAAAAATTATTGTAAAGTAAAAAATAAATAAGTTTACATTAATTATTGATAAATAGAATCATATTTGATGGAAATTTATTTTTCATTTTTTTAATTATTTTCACTTTAAAATTTGATCATTATCTACATTATAGATATCTTTTTGGTAGTACACTTATGGTAATAAAATAAAATTATAAAATTTAAAATTTAATTTAATTTATAAATAAAATATCCTAGAAAGTAATAAAAATAAGAGTTAATTAAATTTTAAAGTCATCTTAATTTTAGTTGTACATATATAGAAATCAGATTTAGGTGGATTTTATTTTTAAAATTTTTAATTATTTAAACTAATAATTTGTCCATATTAATTTAGATATTTTCAGCAGTTTTAAGTAAAGGTAATAAAAACATAAAATTATCAAAATAAAAACATTAATTTAAATTTATCATTCATGTATCCTAAATATGTACATTGATTTACAAATCAATTTAGATCTTATTTTTTATAACAAATTTTAAACCTAAAAATTAATTTCTTAATCAATTTAAATTAAAGTAATTGCATTGATGGTAAAGTTACACTGTATTACTGTATGTATTAAAATGTACCACACACTGTGAAACATTTGGCATGATAATTCATTGTCACGTCGTAATATTTCTTTCTACTGATAGGATTATCTAGTTTGATGATGGTTGATGGGTTTGTTTCAATTTAACATAACTGGCTTTGGTTGACAGGGCAATCAAAAGGTCCAACTGTTTCCATTCCTCCGGCGGAAAAAATCCATGTCACATTTCAAGCAACCCATACATTATCAGTTTTGGGGCAATCCAAATTATCTTTTCTCAAATTCCAGATTTTCATGAAGCCTGGTGGCTCTCAATAGTTGCTGCAGTCATGTCTTTCACTTATTCCATAATCGGTGTCGCTCTTGGAATTGCCAAAGTTTCAGGTTATATTCCTACTTCAATTTGTATGATAAAAGTTTTTCTTTTAGAGGTTTGTTATATCTTTATAAAATATTCTTCTAATATTTATTAAAAAATTGTTAAATAAAAATTAGATATATCTGATATCTCAAAAACATAAAAATTATTAAATACTTTATTTATTTCGTAATTAAAAAATTTTATTAAGATGATTGGCTATGATAATTTATAATTATTTTTCTTTTAATTGTTGGCTGATACTATTTTGTTTGATTGGTTCTTGAACAGAAACGAATAGTTTCAAGGGTAGCCTCACAGGAGTAAGCATTGGAAATGTGACAAAGGCCCAAAAGGTGTGGGGGATTTTCCAAGGTCTTGGTAACATAGCCTTCGCCTATTCATATTCTCAAATTCTCCTTGAAATTCAGGTACACCTTTTTTTTTTGTGGTTTAAAAAGTAAGGTGAAAAAAAGAGAATTTTATAATATAAACTATAATATATTAATATATAATATCCTGACTACACAGGACACCATAAAATCTCCACCATCTGAAGTGAAAACAATGAAGAAGGCTACAATCATGAGTATTGTAGTGACCACAATATTTTATATGCTTTGTGGCTGCTTAGGCTATGCTGCTTTTGGAGACACAGCACCTGGGAACCTACTCACTGGATTTGGTTTCTATAACCCATATTGGCTTATAGATATAGCTAATGCAGCTATAGTAATTCACCTTGTGGGAGCATACCAAGTGTTTACCCAACCCCTCTTTGCCTTCGTCGAGAAAGTGGTAGCAAAAAGATGGCCCAAACTTGGCATTGAATTCAAAATTCCAATTCCTGGTTTTACTCCTTTCAATCTAAACGTATTTAGATTAGTTTGGAGGACAGTGCTTGTTATCATAACCACTGTTATATCAATGTTGCTTCCATTCTTCAATGACATTTTGGGATTGCTTGGAGCAGTGGGGTTTTGGCCTTTAACTGTTTATTTTCCCGTGGAGATGTATATCTCACAGAAGAGGATCCCAAAATGGAGTAGGAGATGGATTTGTCTGCAAATGTTGAGTGTGGTCAGCTTCATCGTATCTGTTGTGGCTGCTGTTGGCTCAGTGGCCAGCATCGTGGTTGACTTAAAGAAATTCAAACCATTCAGCTTTACCTATTAAACCCCACCTAACATCTATTGCCTCCTCGCGGATGTAAGAAACTGCTGTGAGCTGTTATGGTTGTGTTTTGTGTATCATTTACCAAGTAGTGCTATTTCAATATTATCCTTATGTTACTATTTTCTACTCCCTCCAACCTTTTATAATTTTCTTTTAAAATATTTTAAAAAAAAATTAAAAGTTAAAATTAAATAGTCTTAAATATAAGAAAATATTATATAATGTGAATAAATTATTTTTTTCTCTCTATTAATTTTTTTCATTAATCTCACATGATCAATAAAATTTATCTCTATTAAGGAAGGTAAAGTTGAAAAAAATACTTTTTAAATATTTTTAAATAACAGATAATTTGAAACAAATTAATTTTAAAAAAACAGTTATTAAGGAACGGAGGTAATAACTTTCAAGTAATTTAATAAATAAGAAAAATTAATATTAAAAATTATTAAAGAAGTAATATTTAATTTAAAGAAATGAAAAAGTTAAAATTATTTTAAAAAAATTATTCAAATTTTAATTAAAGAGAATAATTATCTCCTCTTCACAGGCAAGAGCCTTGGATTGGTTAATGATCTAGACTGTACTGTATTCTTATCAATCTTTCCACATCCGACTAAATCGTATATAATTATATATATAAAAAATGTTTTATGTATATCTTATATATTATATTTATATTATATATTAATATGAGAGAGATATTAAATTATTTTATATGTAATTATAATATTTTTATGAAATATAAAATAATTTTATGAGTAACTTAATAAAATTAAATATATTTTAATTAAACGAATAATGAGCTTGAAATATATATATGTATGTATATATATTAATCCCAAATTTATATATGAAGTTTCTTCAAGAATCAAGAGAAAATGAAGTGTGTAATAGATCATAGGATACCTAATCTTTCACATAAGGAAGATCGTGGGATATAACAATACTGTATCACTAATTATTATATTAATTTTGAATTATTTTATTTTATTTTATTTTCAATTTTAACCATAACTAACCTAAAAAATGGATTATTATAATGAAATGCATGAATACATAAAAGGATATATTTCATTAAAATCTTATAAAGATAATTACATAAATACTTGAGATAATGTTATGAACATAATTAATTTTAGAAATTTCAAATTAAACCTATGAACTAATCTAATAAATAAAAAGTTTGTATAAGTAAAAGTAATCAATATATGACAAAAATAAATTAACACAAAAAATTGCCTATGCTATAAATAAATATTTTAACTATTAATTAATTTTTTTATTACTTTATTGCTTGTAACATATAAGACCGATAAAATTAATTCCTACCCTTAGCTTTGTAGAATTAGCTACAATATAGCTTTGTAGAATTAGCTACAATAATCATGTTATAAAAACAGGAGCAGCTTCAATCAACAAAATAAGCTTTCATATATTACTTTTGTACCTATTCCTAAATTATAAATATATATCAGCTGATAGTTATAGAACCTCAGACCTACAAAGTATTTGGGTACCAAATAACAAGAGGACTATTAATTGAAAATATATAAACAAAGACTCCATCAACAATTGTTTTATATTATAAGGTTTATAAAATTAATATTCTTTCTTATTGCACAGGAAAATTGCAGTGTTAATTTTTTGACAAAAAATATACTTTTGTCGTCTAACTTTTTTTAAGTTTTAAAATTAATTCTTTAAATTTTTTTTGTTCAGGGTTAGTCCTCTAAATTATTAATTAACACAACATTTTTCTAAAGGCTACTTCCGTTAATACTACTAACGAATAAATTCTATCTAAACTTAGATAATACGTTTCTTCTCCAAAAATCACGAAAAGAATGAATTCATTTTCTCCACAACTTTAACTATTGGAGCAAGAATTGCTTTATATTGAAGAACATGAAATCTTTTATATTATCAAATTAGAATATGCAAAATCAACAATATCAACATCTCATAGGAGTTGTGCATCACCAATTGTGCGTTTTTATGATTAGATATATTCTTTCATGACCAATAGACATGGCCATATAATGAATAAATATATCATTCTAATTCTATCAATCAATAAACATGGCTCTTCATATATTAAGTACACATGTCCTTCCATTAATTGATATTCAAAATACAATTATGATTAACATATCAATGATAACTTGTCCTTCCATTAATTGATAGACATATTCATAATGGATGTATCTATTAATGAATAGATATGTTGTAAAAGAAGAATTTATTAATCAATAGACTTTTTCTAAAGGATGTGCCTTTCTACATTAAAAGAATATGTCCATATATTATTCAATTAGACAAGTCCCAATGAGACGGGTTTTTTTTTTTTTTTTGGTTATATGAGATGTGTCTTTTTAAAATAAATGGATACTTATTTCAAAAAAACAAAAAACAAAAATTGTGTCTGCCCAACAAACAAACGTATTGTGTTGGTATCCATCAGGCACATTAAATTTTGAGTCATCCAAAATATAAACATAAAAAAATAAAAAAAAATGGAATCTTAAGGGGTGTTTAACTTTTTTTTGATAACTTGTATTTTTTTTGATATATTTTTATTAATAATTACAAAATGACACTTTATTTTCACTTTATTTTTGAAATTGTTAAACTTTTGTAAAGGAAATAATGAAAACAACATTTTCTTGTTTTCATTATTTCCTTCTCTTATCGAAAATTTAAAAATTTAAATCTTAAAACAACAAAAAACTAGGTGAAAATAATGTTTTATTTTTTAATTATTAATGAAAATATAATAATTGAAAATAAAAAAAATAAAACAAGACAAATTAAATATCACCTTGTGTAGAAAAAATAATTTCCTTTTCTCACTGTCCAGAACAATTGCACTCTAGGATTATTTGAAATCTATTATTTAAAGATAATTATTGGTTAAAATAAAGTGATAAGAATCATTCATAGTTTTAAGAGTAAATAACCATGATAACTAATTTTGGCTATTTAATATTTTGCTTTAAATTTGTCCCATAACAGTTTTATTTCTTAAAATTTAAACCCCTATAAAAACCCTTCATTTTCACCCAATAATAATCGATCTATGTTAATACGGATTAGCTTACATGGTGCATGTACCAACCTCTTTGTTTCGTGCTTGTTTTACAATTTGTTTGTGATTTGTGAATGCAACTCAGTTGTTGGGACAAACAAAATAAGATTATTGTCAATAATAGTCTCTCAAATTATATTTGCTCTGCTTTTGATCTCTGCTCCATAAAAGATGGTTGAAAACACTTGCACCACCAACCTTATTAGCTACCATCAAGATTTTGACATCAAGGAGGACTCCACAGACAGACCTGCAAAAACTGACTACAAATACTACGACGATGATGGCCGTCTTAAACGAACAGGTACCAAATTAATATTGTTTTATAATTTTACATTATCTTTGTTTTTCTTTTTTTAATTTCAATCACTTGTAAATTGAATATTAAATCTTCTTTTAATTTTACATCAATTTCGTATCTTGTGTTTTTAATCTCTTGAATTCGATTGCTTAGATAAGTTATTGTGAAAATTGATTAGGAAATAATATTATTATATTTCTTATTCCTTGAGAAACGATATTTTTACTCACATTATATTACTTGTTAGGACTAGTACACTTGCGGTTGCACATGCTTTAAACAAGTTTTTGGTTTAGGGTAATGTTTTTGTTTCTCTGATTGAATGAGATGATATATGATACAATTCTGATATTCTTACTACAAATAATAGATATATTTTTTTTATATTTCATTTAATGTCATTTATCATACATATTTTTTTTTTATCGGTTTTTTTAAAAAGAATCATATTCACCCTTAAAACAATATCTTAATAATTCTCTATTATTTAATAAAAAAATTATTAAATAAAAAGTTAATATACATCATTTTGAGAACTATATGATATGGTGTCCTCATATGATATGAATCAGGAACCGTTTGGACTACATGCTCCCACATAATAACAGCTGTGATAGGATCTGGGGTACTCTCCCTAACTTGGGCCATAGCTCAGATGGGTTGGATTGCTGGTCCTGCTGTGATGCTCATCTTCAGTGTCGTCACTTTTTTAACTTCATCTTTTCTAGCTGATTGTTATCGTGCCGGTGACCCCTATTTTGGGGAGAGAAACTATACTTTCATGGACGCAGTTAGCTCCATTTTAGGTAACATATAATTCCTCCCTTCTTTTTTATTTGTCTTCTAAGATTTTTAAACAATAATAAAGTATATCATTAAATAATTTTAAATTAAGTGAAATATAAGTTAACATAACTAAATTACTTTTTCTCATTCCATTAAATATATGTAAAAAATTTTAAACGCTAATTAATAGTGTGGTTATAAAATTTAATAAAGACAATACAAAGAGAGGAAAAATTAAACCAAATTAATTAATGTATCCTTAAAATTCTCATATGACACATAAATTAGGACAAAACAAGTTTTTTTAAAACAAGACAAAAAAAATAGAACATCATTGTTATATGTCTTTTAAGATTTTTAATCAAGAATCCACCATTAAATAACTTGAAATTGAGTGAAATATAGGTTGACATGGCTAAATTAATCTTTCTTATTTCATTAAATATATTCAGAAAATTGTAAAATAATTAATTAATATGTGTAGTTATTAAGTTTAATGAAGACAATAAAAAGTGAGAAAAATTGAAAAAAATTTAATTAATGCATTCTTAAATTTTTCAAATAATAAATAAATTGAGACAAAATAAATTTTATAAAAGGACAGATAAAAAGGAACAGAGGGTGTACATTAATAATATATATGAATGACACTATGTGACACAATTTTTTCTGATTTCCAGAAATTCAAGTACCAATGACTTGATTTTCTACATTAGTACTAAACTCATCTCTTTATAACTGTCTCTGCTCCATAAAAGTGTTTGGTTGAAAAATGAATGAAAGGAAGGGAAAAGGTTAAAAAGGAATGAAGAGAGAACTCCACAGACAGTTTACTCTTCCAAACTTTGTTTGGAAGTAAAACGATGAGGGCCGTGAAAATAGAGGGTTTAAGATATATTTTTTATCATTTTATCCTTTATTCAAAAAAAATTAACATAATTAATGTTTTATAAAAATATTAATGTGAAAAACTAAAAAAAATTGTCTAAAATTTCTCTCACTACAATTTTTCTCTATCTAAAAACTTATCTCCCTTGAATATTTTTTCTCTCAATAAAAAAATTCTCTAGAATTATTTCTCACTCTAAAAGTTGAAAAACTTTTTTTCTAGAGAAATTTTTTAAAAAAACGTATTTTCTCTCTAAAAATATTCATTCAAAAAAACATACTAACCGGTTAGGCAATTAGCTTAATCGATTAGGCTTCTTTAAAAGCCTTTCCACGTGATTTTTAAAGCCATACTAACCAGTTAGGGAGTTACCCTAATAGGTTAGGCCATTTAAATGCCCAGTTTATGTTTCATTTAAAACACATGCTAATTGATTAGGCAATTAGCCCTAATCGGTTAGGCTGAGACGACACGAGACGATGAGTCCATTCCACAAGCATAGAGAAAATGGAGAAAGAGCTAATTAATAGTGTGGAGACCGAAGATGACAATGAAAAGTGGAGACTAAGAGCGCAAAGACGAATGTATCCTTAAACAAGCCATAAAGGGACGAGCGCAAAAAGATGAAAATAGAACATCATTTTTATAAGTCTATTAAGATTTTTAATCAAGAATCCACCATTAAATAAGGCTTCGAGCACAAGGAGATGAGCTTTTGAACGCAAGGAGATGAGGCTTGAAAATTATAAAAAGTTAATTAATATTATAGTTATTAGGGTGAGTGGGTAATTTTGGACCAAAATCTCCCAATTTAGGAGAACTAAAATGTGGGACCTTGGAGGGCATTCCATAATTCCCCTTTCCCTTCCCTCTTATTTCCAAAACTCCCAAACAATAGTTTCTCAACTCCAAACCCCTTCATTCCTTCCCTTTCCCTTATAACCCTTACTCCCAAATACAGCCTTAAGATTTTGCATAAAGATTAAAGACAAACTAAATAGCTCAAAATATAAGAAAATATGATATAATATGATTAAACTATCATTTCTCTCACTTTATTAATTCTCTTCATTAATTCCATGTGAAACAATAAATTCTCTCTTCATTAAAGAAAATAAAGGTTAAAAAATTAGTTAATATTTTTTTAATATTCTCAGATGGCAGATAATTTAAGACAAATAAAATTTTTTAAAAAGATAATTATTAAAGGACAAACTGAATATTAAAATGATTTCCTTTTTACAACATCAACATGCTCCCTCCATTCGAAATTTCAAATTCACATGTTTTTAATTGAATTTGTTAAAAAATAACTTTCGTGTGAATTAACATTTATATATAATGGAATATGCATGTATTATGTACCATAACATGCATTATATAATGTTTTTTGTTTTGAAGGCGGTTTCAATGTTACGTTTTGTGGGATGGTTCAGTACACGAATCTTTTCGTAGCTGCAATAGGAGACACAATTGCGGCTTCCATTAGCATGATGTGAGTTAATGCTTACGGTATCTTTGAAATCATAAAATTTACAAATTGGTTTGATTTACATATAAAGTATATTTAGAAACTAATAAAATAAGAATTAATTTACCTGTCAAAAGAAAGAGAATTGATTTAGTTTTAAAACTATCTTGTTTTTAGTTGTATACATATAGAAATCAGATTTAAGTGGAATTTAATTTATTTTAGTTTTAAATTATTTAAATTGACAATCTTGTTCATATTAATTTATTCATTTTCAGCACTTTTAGGTAAAAATAATAAAATAAAATTTTTAATTTATATTTAATGTATTTCAAATATGGACATTAATTTACAAATTGATTTAAATCATATTTTTTTTGGAAAAAAATGCCTATACATCCCTTGAACTTTACCTTTTTTTGAAATAGGTATATGAAATTTTGATATTTGACTGAAAGGTCCTTAAACTTTTAAAAACTTGTAAATAGATTCTTATGCTCACTAATTAAAATAAAATCAATCATTATGTGACTTGCATGTGTTAGTTAATACATATTACAGTCACTAATTTGTCTATACTATTTAAAAAAAATCAAATTTTTTATCTTTTAATTTATTTTTCAACATCATAAAAAAAGAAATTAAATCAATGGAGGAAATTTTTAAAAAATAATATGAAGAAATTAGACATAATCATGTGTATTAATTAATAAATACAAGCCATATGATGAATGATTTTTGTTAAGAAAAAAACTTAAGTAAAGTTCTCTAAGTGTTTTAACACAATTTTTTAATAAAATTATGATATATGTATTATTTTTTAACTATCTCATCCTCCTTTTAAAGTGTTTATAGATGAGGTGTAAAATATAATGCACATGTTCCAATTTTATTAGAAAATAGCACCATAAACACTTAAATAATTTTACTTAAATTTTGTCTTTTTGTTAAACTTATGTATAAAATGATGTGTTTACAAATTTAAGAAAGTTTAAAGGCCTTTCTTCTAAAATTGAAAATTAATAGTAAATACTTCAAAATAAGGTAAAAAATTTAGGAAGTATATTAATATTTTTATTTCCTATGTTCAAAAAAAAATTCAGTTAATCAATTTTAGTTAAATTAATTCTATTGATGGTGATGGTTATGTGATGTCAAATTGCACACACCACCTTTCTACTGATAGGATTATCTAGTTTGATGAATAGTTGATGGGTTTTGTTTCAATTTAACTGGTTTTGGTTGACAGGGCAATCAAAAGGTCTAACTGTTTCCATTCCTCCGGTGGAAAAAATTCATGTCACATTTCAAGCAACCCATACATGATCAGTTTTGGCGCAATCCAAATTATCTTTTCTCAAATTCCAGATTTTCATAAAACCTGGTGGCTCTCAATAGTTGCTACAATCATGTCTTTCACCTATTCCATAATTGGTGTCGCTCTTGGAATTGCCAAAATTTCAGGTTATATTCCTACTTATAATTTTGTTTGATAGAACTTTTCTTTTTATTCTTGGCTGGTATTTTGTTTTTTAAAGTTCACATAATCTCTTCAATTATAGATGAATTGTAAACAACTTTTTGTAGTTCAAAATTTAGCACCTCAAACAACTTATAAAACCATGTAAAATAGTGTAAATTTAACCTTTGTGCATGTACAAAAAAAACTCTTGTAAAGAGTTAATATGCATTGTTTGATAAATTCAATGAATTAAGTTATAAAGCTTTTTTTATTTTTTATAAAGCTTAGGACTGGCTGTGTGGATCTAGTGGAGGTGCCTTCTAGTGAGGTTCCTAAATAGTTCCTTAATAGGGTATGAGAGAAGAGTGAGGATAAGAGAAAGAAAATTGAGATGAAAATCATTTGTAGAAATTAAATCTCGTTACTATCTTTGTATGTTCTTAACTCTTATCGATTGAGTTATAAAAAAGAGCAAACTATTGAGTTTTGAACTACAATTTTTTTGTTGTTGCAATTTACGTATAATTGAAGGTGGAATCTTTACAATTTAGACTATTTTCTATTTTGTTTTCTTGATTCGTGAACAGAAACGGGTGCTTTCAAGGGTAGCCTCACAGGAGTAAGCATTGGAACTGTGACACTGGCCCAAAAAGTATGGGGGGTTTTCCAAGCTCTTGGGGACATAGCCTTCGCTTATTCATTTTCTCTTATTCTAATTGAAATTCAGGTACTTCTTTATTTATCTGTTCAAGAAATTTAAATAAAATCATACACCTTGTTTAAGAAAAAAGTTTTTTTTTAAAGTGAATTTACCTATAAAATAAACAAGTTCAGATGTATTTATATTTAGATTATTTAGTATATTAAAATCAATAAAATATGAGTATTTTATAATATCTATCGTATTCGTGTCGAATACATATTCAATACCATACTAGATAATCAAATATTTGATAAATATTTGTTTAATTTCATAACAAATGCCATATCCATGTACTGTATTCAGTATCGTATTCGATATCTGTACTCATATCTATGTATTATAAGTTAAGATCATGATGCATATTATCAAATTAAGAGAAAATACATTTACACTTACTCACTTATAAGCAAGCTCACCTTAAATGTGATTTTTTCACCAATTTAACATATAATATTCTGACTAAACAGGACACCATAAAATCCCCACCATCTGAAGTAAAAACAATGAAGAAGGCTACAATCATGAGTATTGTAGTGACCACGATATTTTATATGCTTTGTGGCAGCATAGGCTATGCAGCTTTTGGAGACGCAGCACCTGGGAACCTGCTCACTGGATTTGGTTTCTATAACCCATATTGGCTTATAGATATTGCTAATGCTGCAGTAGTAATTCACCTTGTGGGGGCATACCAAGTGTTTACCCAACCCCTCTTTGCCTTCATTGAGAAAAGGGCAAAAAGATGGCCCAAAGTTGACAGGGAATTCAAAATTCCAATTCCCGGTTTTCCTCCTTACAATCTAAACGCCTTTAGATTAGTTTGGAGGACAGTGTTTGTTATCATAACCACTGTTTTAGCAATGTTGATTCCATTCTTCAATGACGTTTTGGGAGTGATTGGAGCGCTGGGGTTTTGGCCTTTAACTGTTTACTTTCCCGTGAAGATGTATATCTCACAGAAGAGGATCCCAAAATGGAGTAGGAGATGGATTTGTCTTCAAATGTTGAGTGTGGTCTGCTTCATGGTATCTGCTGTGGCTGCTGTCGGCTCAGTGGCCAGTGTCCTGCTCGACCTAAAGAAATACAAACCATTCAGCTCAAACTATTAAACCCCATATATATAGTATATTGAACGTTGATCGAAACTCCAGCAATGATATTTGTTCGCTAGAATGGATGCGAGGTGCCGAGGCGTTGATTTTCTATTTTGGATATATGTGCCATCGTCGGTGGGATAACCCAAATGATCGTGGGGGCTATTTGATTAAGATTGATTTGGGTTTTCCATTTGAAAATATATTAGAGTGTGTTTGGAATGTAAAAAAATAAGAAATGATTTGATTTGTAAATCAAATTTAATTAAATCTTGTGTTTAGAATATTAAAAAATAAGAAATGATTTGATTTTTAAAATTCTATAGATTTTAATCCTTTTGTTTTAGAAATTCCATCAAATTTGATAGGATTTGGTAGGATTTGATTTGATTTGAAATGAATAGACTATTTGTGATTGACATGGACTAGATGCAAATGGTTTTGATGTCGACAAACAAGAAAGCAATGGGAACACAATGATCAAGTCACAAGGAACTCAAGCTTAGCATGTGTTGATACCCAATTTTGTCCATAAAATTTCTTTTAATGTTCGATCAAAGATTAATAATCTTGTGTTAATTGATGCTTAATTACCTTGTTTTACACTTTATTTTTATAGTAAAATAAAATAATAATAATAGTGAAACAGAGAGTGATGGGTCTGCATTTCTTCTCACTGTCCATGCACTACTTGCACTACACAACACACTCCACTACAACAACTCCGACACAATTACCCAATCATGTACCAACTCCCACACAATTACCCAATCATGTACCCACTCCCACACAATTATCCAATCATGTATCCACTCACCCACTGCATGCACCCACACACTCCACTCACTTACGTATAGTCTCACTTTTTAAATACCATACCTCCTCTTCTCCATCAGGGACTCAACCGTGAACCTTCATCATCTTCCATTGTTTATTTTTCTTTCTCACATTCAACCTTCATTTTATCATCACTAAACACTCATAACTCCAACCCCTCACATACATCTTCAACCTTCAAAGAATCGAGTTAACTCGGTCATCATCCTCACCACCTTCTTTGCCAAAGAACCGTGAGCCATTCTTCAAACACTTCACTCCGAATCTTCAAGAATCAACTTCACCCCACCAAAATCATCACTCGACCTCACCATTCTGATCTCCAACCTCCATTCACGTAACTCCCTCAACACAAGTAAAGCTCCATGCATATCCATCAACCCTTCAACCACCAAACAAGAAGCCAACGACAATCATCACCCTCAACAAAGACTAAACCCCACCATCCTCATCAAACCACACCACCACCCATTTTCATCATCCTCCATTCTCGGGATCATTATTGAACATCACCCTACACTACTTTGCACCACCACGTGCCTCACGCCTCATCACCCTCAACCACCACCAATAGTCAACCCTACTTAATTTCATCACCATCTTCAACCATCTTCCATTACAAAGACACACCCACAATAACTCATCCAAAATTTTCTCTTAAACAAATTATCAAACACTTCATGTGCACTAATTTAACAACACGGCGTCCCACCATCAATCTTCACCCTTATCCCTCACCACCATTAACGCACGGTCAACAACCACATTCCATCACCATAGCATCTCCAATCATCACCATTCATCACCAATAACCCGTAAACCATCCCTACAAAATCCACATCCAACCGCATCACGGACCCATCATAAAAAAAAAAACCATTAACAGAATCACCACAAACTTGCAAGACCACCTCCCTTGTTTCTGCCAAAATCATCACCACTTCACTCACAGAACCAGACAGTCGTGACTCGTCTCCGTCCAACAACTCCACCACGCAGAGCCGCAATAGCAGCACCCCATGATCCTGCTCCGTGCGCGATTAGCACCCACAGACCACTCTCTGCAGCGTCTTGTCTCAGATCTGTGAGCCATCATCCAAGTCCGTGAGTCACCACCATGCGAAAACGAACCCAGATCTGCTCCCTCTTCGTTCGTAACCGTGCTCCTGTGTTGCGATCCAAACCACAGGAAAACGAGCCCAGCCACTGTGCCGCTCCTCTAGTCTTGAGCCTACCTGCAACGTTTCAAAGAAAGAAAGAAGAAAAATACCCCATCATAAGCTTTGTTTTGCTGCTTTTGTGATTCAGTTTTGATAAAATGAATAAAAAAAATTAAAAAAGGGGTAGAAAGCAAGTTTCGGACAGAGACCACTTTCACGTGGTTGTACCTTCTTTTTTTTTTGACATTTGAATAAATAATTAATAAAAAAGAGAAAAGTTTAAAAATATATAAAAAGGTGAAACCACTTTCACGTGGTTGTCTGCCACTTTCCTTTTTAAAAAAAACATTTGAATAAAAATAATTAATAAAAAATAAGAAGAAAAATATAAAATGATGAAAGAATAAGTTTTGGGACAGAATACCACTTTGACGTGGTTAGCCCCCACCTTTTTTTTTTTACCTAGATCATAGTGTAATAATGTGTTGTTTGTGTAATTATTTGCTTGTTTTTGTGCATTTTAAAAAAAAACAAAAAAAATATTTTAATCCATGCAATGATCAATTATGATGATTGAATAGCGAATGTTACTTCATTGTCATTTGGATCATAAGAGTTTATAGAGTAACCTGGTGCTAACTTGAACTCTGTGCAAGAATGAATTTAGTTTCAAATAAAATTTTTTATCAAAAATATTTTTCTTGATTAAAATTAATCAACTTACAATCATTTTCTAAAGAACTATGTGACTTTGAGTTTCTCATTATACCAGGGGATACGTAGGAGCAGAAATTTATTTCTGTCAAGTCAAAAAATAAATTTTCACAATTTGGTATTCCCTTTCTTTCTTTTAAAATAAAAATAAAAAAATTAGTTATAAAGTCTTTTTTCTAAAAAAGGGGTAAAAATAAATATATTTGAGATTATTAAATTTTGCACAACTAACTTAAGGTACCATTCTTGGAATGGGCAGTGTAGGATGCTAACACTTTCCCTACCTGTAATCGACTCCCGAATCCAAACTCATTTTTCAAAAGACCAGTTTTCCTTATTAAAGGGTTTTTCTGATGTTTTCCCAATTTAAATAAATATTGGTGATGACTCCATTGATTTTTCTAAAACGAGAATCATTTTTTCGGTCGTCCCGTTGCGATCCCGGTTGCGACAGATGGCGACTCCACTAGGGACACTTAGAGAGTCAGGCCTATCGTTGTTAGTTGTGTAAATTTTTAATAATCTCTATTTATTTATTTTACCCATTTTTATCTTTATTTGTAAATATTTTTTTTTATAATGTTATCATGTGTTTACTTTGATTTATTTGTATATATATTTGTGTTTTTTTTTTATTGATTGCTGAAACCCTAGGGTAGATGATTACTCGTTGGTTGTTGTATATATGTTTTTGCAGGTTGGGGGTAATTTTATCTTTTTAAATTTTTGTACATATGCTCCCACACACACATCACTATTACTTACTTCACACACAAGCTCTATTCCCGAGCTCAGTACCTTGTAGGCTTAGATAGAGGGCAAAGTAGTGTTGCTTTGTGAGACCTTTGGTCTCCGGTTAGGCACATGAAAATCCTTCACTCAAATTGAACTCTTTCCGCTTGTAACCTATCATGGGTGAGGATGGAGGACTCTTGCTAGCCAAAGTGTTAGTGACAGCAAGGGGCAATTTGGGGACCTTCTGTCTGATAAGGGTCTAGAACCAAAGCTATCACTTGTAGATATAACCTTAGAGCTACCATCGTTCATAGAACCCATCCTGCTGGACGGGTACCAAGATTAGGTACCCATTTTCCTCTAACACATGAGGAATTTCTGTTTGTCTTTTATTTTGTAGTTGCTAACTCCTTTTTTGTTGTTTTCTTTTACCTTGCATTTGCATGTGTGATTCAATACTGTGAAGATATCGATAAACCTCGAGCATGAATAAGGGAAAGATGACTCTAATGTCTGAGGTGGCAGAGAGTATTCGGGCTGTCAGTGAAGAGTCTGCAAGAATCCAAGCCAAGGAAGGAAATAGTTCGCATCACGGGGATGCTCCTTTACCTCCCTTAATGGGGAGCCATGACTTTAAGCAAAATGACCTAAGGAGGCTCTGTAATGTCTGGTGTAGTATGAGAAGACAAGAAGAATTCAATGACAAGTATGGAGATATTGCAGCTCTCATGTTCATCACCCTGACCTCCAAATTTTAAAAGTTATGCTTCATTTTTGGGACCCCTCATATCGGTGTTATACTTTCCAACAATTTGACTTAGTGCCAACGATAGAGGAGTATGCTAAGCTTCTTAATTGAGATGACATGCCCAAGGACAAAGTGTACTCGCATGACCCCAAGAAGACGCCAAGAAGGATGCTGTCCAAATTGATAGGTATTCATGCCAATGAATTGGACAAGTACATGATGGATGGAGGACGAAGTCTGGATTCAGAGTTCTTGCTTAGGATGGTTGAAGCTCAAGTTGATCAAAGTTTTGGTTTGGTAGCACTAATCCTCGCTTTTTATGGGTTAGTAATTTTCCCAAGATGAAAAAATCAAATAGATTGACATGTGATCAATTTGTTCGAGTAGATCGAGCATGGGGTACACCCAGCCCCACTAATTTTAGCTGAGACAATTCGATCCCTGAATTATTGCCGAGTCCATCAGAAAGGAAATTTTGGAGATATGCACCTTTGCTTGCAGTATGGATGCTTAGTCATATGTCAACCTTGAAGTGCTTTAACCATTCAAAAGTTGATCTAAAACAGTATATCATACCTAAGCACCCGCTCTCTCTATATGGTCGTGATAATTGGCCTCCCCGAACTCCGACGATGAGGCAATAGATCAATTTTTTCATAGAAATAAAAGAAGTGGTTTGGAGGGCCAAGTGATTTCCCCTCACTTATACCATATATAGATGTGGAAGCAAACCTTGGGTTCTATTTATTGGCCCATGGGGAGTGGTGGGCTATGCTCCAGCTATGGCCTGAAGACAGATGGCTTCTTTGCAATTCGTTCCTATGACTCATAGATTGTCAACATTTGAATTCTTATATGGTGATGAAGGAACTGACCACAAGATCAAAGAAGTCATTGAAGATTGGAAAAATGCGAGAAGCGTGAAGCCCGGTCTCCCCTCGTCTGAAACAACAAAAGATTATCCATTTTGGCAAGCTAATAGGAAGAAAGGGTTCCTTGCTCCTAAGGTACAAAGCCCGGAGCCACCAATGCACCAGTTTAATGAACCCAAAGACTACCACGCTGAAGCAGAAGGCCGATATGAAATCATTTATCAGCAGTGGGCCACCGAGAGAAGATCCTTAATGACTCAACTTGACACCGCAAGAAGGAGAACACAAAGTCAAGAACAGGAAGCAGTCTCTAAGGAGATTGAGATAAAGAAGCTAAGAGAGACTTGTCAAGTCCTCGAGGCAATTATTCAAAGAAAAAATGGCCAATTTGAGGAGTTCAAGGCTGAATTTGAAATCTTGAATCAGCAGTTGAAAGACCATGTTAAACAGTCTACTTCCTTAGAGAATAAGAAGAATAAACTAGAGAATGATGTTATTCTCTTGACTAATGAAAAAGATTTCTACCTTAATGCGAGTCGAGATATGAAGCAGAAGGCCAAAGTGGTAATTGACAATGTGAGGGAGATCTCTAATCGATCAAGGAAAAGGGCAAGAGAGATTCTCGAAGTAGAAGTTAAGTTGATGCCAGGAGAAACTCAGGAGCTTTTGACCCAAGTTAGGAAGGATCTCAACTTCCTTAGCAAATTTCATTGAAGAAAACTTCCAAAATTAGTTTTTGGGAGTACTTATATAATGTTCCTCGGTTCTAATGGAAATATTGAGTTAGCCTTATTCATTCTGTCTTGTTTTATAAAGCTAATGTCTCCATCTTTAGATAAATAAGACAAGTTTGACTTGAGGAGTAACATGATCATTATGTTGTAAAGGCTAACTCTCTATGGCCTCAAAGCTTTTCTTTTTGAATGAACGAGGTTTATCGATATCGTTTGCTGCTTTGGATCATGTCTCTGCATGTATAATTTTACTTTTGTTTGCATTTTTTTTCTTCCTCATGCTCCTAATAATGATAACAAATAATGAATACAGAAAAAACTGTCTCTACGACATCCTTATAGGACTCGTTCCCAAGCTAGGATCATGGATGAAATAGAACAAACTCAAGAGTTGAAGGATGAAGTGAATCAGCTCAGAGAGCAAATGTCCAAGATGATGGAGATGCTACAGTTCATGAAAAATAGAAGGAACACAGATGGGAATCCCTCAGTGGCAAACGAAGGACATCCGGCCACACCTCTTCACCCGCCCGGTTTCACTTCAATTCCTCTACAATACCAAGACTTTAATCCTCAAGGGGTTGTGATGCCACTCACCATTTATCCAAACAACTCAACCCTCGATCACCAGTTCGCAGGAAAACCAGGTGCCATCTTTCCCACCATATGGTCTCCCTCCAGGATATGTACCACCATTAGCCGCCAACCCCCTTGATAATACCACCCTAGCGGTAACGCCAACCTCAAACCCGCCAAACACTTCTCAAACCCAAGTCACTCAGCCAAATGTCAGTGAAGCCATGCCAACACAACACCCATTCCCTTTCTTTATCCCACCATATGGTTTCCCTTTCGAATTTGTACCACCACAAGCCTCCAATCCCTCTGATGGCAATATGTCTGCTTCAAATTCATTAAGCACAGCCCAACCACATGCTCATTACCTTGGTGCTAATGGAACCCCACATGTGCAACATCTTGTTCCTACTTTCATGCCACAATATCCAACAAATTCTTCTGCTGAAAATCCTCAGTCCAAAGAGAAGTTTGAAATTCTTGAAGAGAGACTACAAGCCATAGAAGGAGCAAGTGGCTATGGTCTTTTAGATGCCTCAGAGCTCTGTCTTGTCCCAGATGTGGTAATTCCCCCAAAGTTTAAAGTCCCAGATTTCGACAAATATAAGGGAACCACTTGTCCAAAGAACCATCTAACCATGTATATCCGTAAGATGGCTTCTAATGCACATGATGACAAGTTACTAATCCATTTCTTCCAAGACAGCTTAACTGGGGCAGCTTCGAATTAGTACACACATCTTGAGCGTGCCCATATAAGGAGTTTCAAGGATTTAGCTGATGCTTTCTTGAAGCAGCATAAGTATAACATCGATATGGCACCCGATAGACTACAATTACAGAATATGGCTAAGAAAGATGTTGAAACCTTTAAGGAATATGCTCAACGGTGGAGAGAAATGGCTGCTCAGGTAGAGCCCCTATTGACAAAAAGAGAAATGGTGGCCACATTCATCGACACTCTGCAATCACCTTTTTATGACAAAATGATAGTGAGTGTGTCATCAAATTTTTTGGACATGGTCATCATTGGAGAAAGAGTCAAGGGAGGAATGAGAAGTGGGAGGATAGTTGAAAGTTCAACAGGGACATTTAATGCCAAGAGACCCCCAACATGGAAGAAAAGAGAAGGAGAAACTCATGATGTTACTTTTGATCAAAGAAGCTTTACCCAAGGGAAACATAATCGATCACCTAGCTATACTCAATCATCCTTCCAACCTCCCTACATACCTTACAACCCATACTTTGCTCATGTCTCCCAAGTTCCACATCCCCAGCCTTACCACCCGTATGTTGCCAATGCTTCACAAGCTCATTACCCCCAGCCTCACCACCCAATGATACCTTACCGGACACCATCCCCCACTCAACACCAAACACCCTCTACCTTACCGCCTCAAACAGCTCAACCATGGACCCAAAATCCAAACACAAACCAAAGAAGACCACCAAATAACCAAGAAAGGAAATTTGTCCACTTCGACCCAATTCCCATGACCTACACTGAGTTACTACCCCAACTCATCTGTAACTCTCTCTTGGCTCCTTGCCCGATGAAGCCATTAGAAGCCCTATACCCTAAAGATTTTGACCCAAATGCCAAGTGTGATTACCATGCAGGGGTCGTAGGGCATTCCACAGAGAATTGCAAAGCACTGAAGTTTAAGGTGCAAGATCTAATCAACGCCAAATGGTTGAATTTCAAGCCAAATACTCCTAGTGTGGGCCACAACCCTTTGCCTAATCATGGGAATCCTACAGTCAATGCTATAGAGGAGTGCTCTGCCCAGCAGCTTATAATATGAGTGGTAGATGTCAAAACCCCCATGAGGGTCTTTTTTAAAGAGCTGTGCAAATCTGGGATGATGGAAGCTCATATTAAAGAGAAAGGGGGCGACGAGGATGAAATAATGTGCAATCTCCATGGGAATGTGGGACATTCTATTGAGGAATGTGGTGAGTTCAGACAAATGCTCCAAGATCTAATGGACATGCAATTAGTGCAAATAGGTTATCTATGTAACAATGGTGGCATAAGCATGGTGGATGAGTATGCTATTCCACAATTATAAGAAGGTCAAGCCATAAACTCTCTAGTCCCTTCCATTGCAAGTCCGGCTATCAAACCATTAGTTATCTATTACACTGAAGTTGCAGCTGCACCATCTCCATGTGGCCCAAGGCCCATCACTATTCAAGTGCCTAGCCCTTTTCCATTCAAAAACACAAGGGTAGTACCGTGGAATTATGATGTGTAAATCCTTGGAAGTAATCCCACAAACGATCAACCAAAAGTTTCATCTTATCCGACCTCTGTTGTCACTAATATATCAGGGATCGAAGGGATGACACGAAGTGGTCGCATTTATACTTCAGAGGAGCTGCGAAAAGGGCAAGAAGAAGAAGAAGAAAAGAAAAGAAACTGTAAGGGGAAGAGTAAGGTAGGAGAGACTTCCATGGGAAATGATGTGAAAGCAAAGGAAGAGTTGACAAAGCTAAATGAGTATAAGAAGGAGGTATCTGATGAAAAGGCTTGTGAATTTTTGAAGTTCATCAAGCAAAGTGAATACAGAGTGGTAGATCAGTTGAATCGCACCCCTACAAGGATATCACTCTTGTCCTTATTGATGAATTCTGAGCCACACAGAAAAGTATTGATGAAGATACTGAATCAAGCCCATGTTTCTCATGACATTACAGTTGACAAGTTAGGCGGTATTATTGGCAACATTACTGCTGATAATTATGTCACTTTCACTAATAATGAAATACCTGCTGAAGGAATGGGACACAACAAGGCTCTACACATTTCTGTCAAATGCCAAGAACATATAATGGCTAGAGTGCTCATTGACAATGGTTCCTCTTTGAATGTGCTGCCAAAATTAACTCTCTCCAAGTTGCTTTTTTATGGGACTTACATGAAACTAAGTACAATGATTGTGAGAGCTTTTAATGGGACCCGGAGAGAAGTAATAGGAGAAATTGATATCCCAGTTCAAATTGGACCTACTATCTTTTATATACTCTTCCAGGTGATGGACATCACACCAACTTATAGCTGTCACTTAGGACGACCTTGGATTCATTCTGCTGGAGCCGTGCCGTCCACATTACATCAGAAAGTGAAGTTCATAGTTGGCAGTAGGTTAGTAATCGTTTCGGGTGAGGAAGACCTGCTAGTGAGTAAACCACTATCAACCCCTTACATTGAAGCTGCAGAAGAAGCTCTTGAAACTGCGTTCCAAGCACTGGAGATTGTTAATGCCACCTATGTGGAAGAAGGAGCTCAAATTTTAAAGCCACAGCCATCTAATGCATCCATGATGATGGCTAAGGTCATGCTTGAAAGAGGATATCAATGTGGAAGGGGACTAGGAATGAGCGAACAAGGCATTATGAAGTTTCTACAACCCTGTGAAAACAAAGACAGGTTCGGGTTAGGATATAAACCCACCAAAGCTGATAAGAGAAGGGTTATAGAAGAGAAAAAAGAAAGGAGGTTGGCTCGGTTGGAAAATCGGGAGCCTAAAGTCGAGGAATCCCCATCTGTGACATCCGTCAAAGCTTTCGAAGTGCAGGATTGGTGTTTCTGAACCAAGTGACTGCTATCGAAGATGATTAACCCATCAATCACGGTGTCAACTTGGTGTACCCTTGTTCCTCAGATACAGAGCTCAACAATTGGGAGTTCGTTGATTTTCCCATGACCTTTGAAACTGATTCAAAGTAATTCTGTAATGTTAATCCTTTAGCTCTGCCCAAGGCTTTAGGAAGATATGTTGTAAAAGCGGGCTCACATGTTTCCATTTTAATATTTACTATCAATAAATGTATTTTCAAATTATCTTGCTATTTTTTTCTTTCTTTTCTTTTTAGCTTTTTGCCCAACCATTACATTAACATTTATTCATTACTTTTTTTTATTTGTGTTAATACCAATAAATGCAGATCTGAAAGTGACTCTCTTGAAAATGACAGTGCTATGACCTCATTATATGATTTTGATCATCCCATTAATCATGTTGATGAGGATAATGATGACAATTGGGAACCCTCTCCTGAGTTAATAAGATTAATGGAACAAGAGGCCAAAGAAATTCAACCCCATGAAGAGCCAACTGAAGTGATTAATTTAGGGTCGAAAGATGATAAAAAAGAAGTAAAAATTGGCACTTCCATGAAAGAAGATGAGAGAAGCAAGTTAGTCAAGATCTTATCTGATTATTGCGATATTTTCGCATGGTCGTACCAAGATATGCCTGGGCTAGATACTAGTGTGGTTGAACATAAATTGCCATTAAAACCAGAATATCCTCCCGTCAAGCAAAAGTTGAGACGAATGAAGCCAGAGATGTCACTAAAAATTAGAAAAGAGGTTAAAAAGCAGTTTGATGCAGGTTTCCTTGCTATCGCAAAATACCCTCAATGGGTCGCCAACATTGTTCCTGTCTCGAAGAAAGATGGGAAGGTACGAATGTGCGTTGACTATAGAGATCTGAATAGGGCTAACCCTAAAGACAACTTTCCTCTACCTCACATAGATGTACTGGTGGACAACACTGCTCAACATTCATTTTTCTCCTTCATGGATGGTTTCTCAGGATACAATTAGATCAAGATGGCACCTGAAGACATGGATAAGACTATATTCATTACTCTATGGGGAACTTTTTGCTACAAAGTAATGTCTTTTGGATTGAAGAATGCAGGAGGAACTTATCAAAGGGCAATGGTAACTTTGTTTCATGACATAATGCATAAAGAAATAGAAGTTTACGTGGATAACATGATTGCTAAGTCTAGAACAGAAGAAGACCATGTTGTTAATTTGCAAAAGCTCTTTGAACATTTGAGAAAGTTTAGGCTCAGACTAAATCCTGCTAAATGCACTTTTGGTGTAAGATCAGGCAAGCTTTTGGGGTTTGTGGTTAGCTAGAAAGGGATAGAAGTTGGTCCAGACAAAGTTCAAGCAATCATAGAGATGCCACCTCCTCACACTGAAAAGGAAGTTCGAGGGTTTTTGGGGAGATTGAACTATATTGCTAGATTTATATCTCAATTGACTGCAACGTGCGAACCAATTTTCAAGTTACTGCGTAAAAATCAGACCGTAGAATGGAATGAAGATTGTCAGGTAGCATTTGAGAAAATCAAGCAGTATCTGCAAGAACCCCCAGTTTTGGTACTTCCAGTGCCAAGAAGACCTCTTATCATGCAATTGATTGTATTAGATGAATCCATGGGCTGTGTACTGAGGCAGTATGATGAAACTGGTAGAAAAGAACATGCCATCTATTACTTGAGTAAGAAGTTTACTAACTATGAGGCAAAATACTCATTGTTGGAACGCACGTGTTGTGCCTTGGCATGGGCGGCCCACCATTTGAGGCAGTACATGTTGAGTTACACCACTTGGTTAGTGTCCAAAATGGACCCAATCAAGTACATCTTCGAAAAGCCTGCTCTCACGGGGAGGATTGCACGTTGGCAAGTTCTACTATTGGAATATGACATTGTCTATGTCACCCAAAAGGCGAAAAAGGCGGTGCGCTTTGCGAGAATTCTTGGCCGACCAACTGTGGAGGAATATGGGTCTATGCAGTGTGAATTCCCTGATGAAGATATAATGGCTTTATTTGGAAAAGAAGAATCCCTGGAAAAAGAAAAATGGACTTTATTGTTCGATGGAGCTTCCGATTCACTGGGGCATGGAATTAGAGCCATACTAATTTCCCCTAAGAATGATTTCGTCCTAATCACTGCTAGACTGTGCTTTGATTGTACAAACAATGTAGCTGAGTATGAAGCTTGTGCCATGGGAATCCAAGCAGCAATAGAATCAAAGGCAAAAGTTCTTGAAGTATACGGGGACTCCGCCTTGGTCATTCATCAACTAAAGGGAGAATGGGAGCATGAGATGCCAAATTAATCCCTTATCATGCTTACATCAAGAAGTTGATTGAACAAATTGACAAAGTCACATTCTATCATATCCCTCGGGAAGACAATCAGTTGGCTGATGCTTTAGCCATACTATCATCAATGTTCAAAGTAAGCCATAATAGAGACTTACCACTTATAAAATTGGAAAGTAGTGACCAACCGGTATATTGTCAAATGATAGAAGCTTTGAAAATGGTGGGAAATCATGGTATCATGGACATCAAATGCTTTATCCCACAGAGTAGAGAATACCCTTTAGATGCCTTAAGTTAATTGACAAAAACCCTTTGAAATACTTATTTTACCAATGAGTTTCTTTCTTAATGGGTGATAACACTGTATTTTATACATTTTGCAATCATCTCACTAGGCTTTTTAAGGTTCGATTAGGCTTAATTAAGTTGGTTTTGACACATTTTATGATTTTGAGCCGAATTGGACAATTAAATAAATTATTGCATAAATTATTCTTGCCGTATTATCTCTTTGGCAATGTTTATTAAAAAAATATAATTTGAGTTTCAAATATCTGATTGATGTGATTTTGGTCTTGTAGGAAAGCTAAGACAATTCCCTACAACTTTCATGTTGAACAATTTTCCAATCAGACTCTGGAGGTGATATTGAGCTTTGAAGTCGAATCATCATTGGTCAGCATGAAAAAAAGCTTAATTTTTTTTTTAAAAATGCACGAGCCAAATACGAATATAATTTTCCATATCTTTAAATACTAGGCATGATTTATGGACATCACACCAAAGCCATTTTAAAGCAAATATTCAGGCCTACAACTTTCTCCATAAAGACCACTTTTCAAAAATGAAAAGATACTCTAAGACAAACAAAATTTACTAATTGTTATTTGAAAAAAACAAAAAAAATACAAATCACAAAACATCATTTTCCTTTTTACGTTAGGAAACTTAACAATTCTTATTTTTTTTTTTACTATTCATGTTACTATGCATTACACAAAAAAGAAGAACATCAATTTGCCTATAAATAGGCAATTGAACATTTGAGAATTAGCAATTCGGGAGAAGAAAAGAGATGCCAAACTCAAGGCATATTTCGGGGCCGAGTCACGGTAGAGAGGAGGAATTCCCTGTTCTCCTCGCTCCTTCACTTTTCTTTTCTCTCTCTTTTGAACTCTTTTTCTCTTTTCTAGTTTATGGTAAATAAATTTTAGTTGCATACTTGGGTGATGGTGAAGGTCTTGGTAATAAAATAAGGTTAGATTTATTCCTGACACGGTTAGTGGTTTAATGATTTATTTTTCTAATATTCTTTATACGGTATTATATTTTGATTGATAATTTAAAATCCCGGTGACAGATGGTGATGGAATACTCCATCCTTGAAAGGGTTAGTTCTTGATTTATTGTGGCTTGGAGATTTTGAAGATGTAGGAGAGGTGAATGTTTTAACCCATTTATGGTCATGGTAGTAATAATTAAAGAATCATAATATAATTACGTCATTATTTTAATGGACTTTTGGAACGTTGTATTTTTCGATTGGAATCTCCATGTGAAGAGGATTCTAATTGAGTTATAAAAGGAATTAATCTTACTTTTCCTTTATTTACTAAGAGTGGATCTTTTTACCCAAATAAATAATTTTTACCGTAATAATAAAATATTTACTTCACCTTAATCTTCAACAATTCCCGTGATCGACTGGTGGACTCATCGAAGAAATTTATTACTGTGAGGTGGGACCTGGGAGATGAGCTTGCAATTTTTGCAGGAGATTAAAAAGCGTTGATCATGTTTTTGGAGAGGTTGGGAGGAGACTTGTTTTGAAGAATAAATTTTTGTTGTGTAAATATTTTTTTTGTACATAGTAAAAAGTGAATAAATGTGAATAATGCGTCTTTAGTAATGAATAGTATCGTGAATAGTAATGAATAGTATTATAAATAGTAATGTGAATAGTATTATGAATAGTAATAAATAGTATTTGAATCCGAGTAATGGGTGAAAAGTAATGAATAGTATTGTAAATAGTAAATGAATAGGGTGTGAATAGTAATATGAATAGTAACCCTGCTTTGTGAATAGTGTGTGAATAGAAAAAAAGAAAAAAAAAGAAAAAAAAAAAAAAAAATGAAAAACCCAAACAAGAAAAAAAATGAAAATAAAAATTTTTTTTTATGTTTCTTTTTTTTGAGCTTATGAAAAAAGATAAAATGAAAAAAACTTGAATTAATTTTTTTTAAAAAATTAAATTTTTTTAATTAAATTTTTATTTTTATTTTTTGCTTTTTTTTTTTTTATTTTCTTTTAGCTCGGTCAAAATTGGGTTAATTCTCCTTTTATTTTTCTTATTATATATTAATTTGTGGTTTTTCATTTTATCGTCGTAGAATCTCTGAACTCTTTTGTCCCAATTTTTGTATATACTAAAACTTAAGAACAATGATAGGAAGTTAAAATGCATGGAGCCCTTTTATTTTAAAATGCATGGAATACATACTAACTTAAAGTAAAGGATAATGGGCAATCGAATTAACTCTCCATAATCTGCAATTATTAAATGAAATAATCTTCTCTTTAAATGACAATCTCTTTAAATGACAATGGGCAGCAAAAATTTAAATGACAATGGATTATCTGAGTTTTCATAGTTTAA
This sequence comes from Ormosia semicastrata, assembly GCA_029884595.1. Lineage (NCBI taxonomy): Eukaryota > Viridiplantae > Streptophyta > Magnoliopsida > Fabales > Fabaceae > Ormosia > Ormosia semicastrata. The sequence continues at coordinate 32,960,462 of JAQQTO010000046.1, read as the reverse complement.
ATTTACTTTTTACACTTTATTTTCTCTTATTTTATTTTTTGCACTTTATTTTTTTGTTATTTATTTTTCTCTCATTTATTTTTGTTATTTATCTTCTTTTTTTTTCATTTATTTTTTAAAAGTTTACTAACTTACTAACTTTCTTACAAACTATCTAACTTTTTACTTTACCCACTTCTAACATTTTAATTTATCTCGCATACTAACTTTTTTTTTTTTGTTTTCCATTAATTTATTGGTGGTTGGTTTCTACTACACCATTTTTATTTTTTCCTTTGGTGGTTGGTTTAATCTACATTTCGCTTTATCCTCACTAGTTCATTCCCTACAACCTGTTTGATATTTTATTTTTATTTTTATTTTTGGTGGTTGGTTTCTACCACACCATTTTTAAGTCTTATTTGGTGGTTGGTTTCTACCACACCATTTTTAATTTTTATTTGGTAGTTGATTTATTCCACATCTTTGTTAATATTTAATGGCGAGTTTATACCCCTTTATTTTTAATATTTTTTTAATGGCAGTTTTATACCACCTACTTTTTTAATATATTTTTTTATCATGGCAACTTTTGTTTATACCGCCTTTCTTGTAAATATATATATATATATATATATATATATATATATATATATATATAAAAGTTTTGGGAATCACTCAAAAAGATCTTGTTTGTCAATTTATAAGAAAATTGAATGGGAAGCCTATCCTCGACTCATAGAAGGCGTTTAAGTCATAGAATGCAAGGACGTAAAACCAGAGGAAGATGTGAGCCACAATCACAACTACATGTATATATTTTCTTGTATAGAATTAAAAAAAAAAGAGAGCAAGAAGTTGGTCCGAAGGAAATGTTATGAAAGCAAAAATTTAAAAGGAAGCCAATCAAGACACTCCATCCGTATAAATAATTTCAATCTTTGGTCATACTTTGTTTCTCGTTTATATTTGTGTGAGGTTGCTCTTTTCAACAAAAATTGCGTAACCAAATTAAGGTACTATCTTCTATCTTTTTTTTTTTTTATCTTTTACACATTAAGGACAATGTTGTATTCTTGTTAGAATAAGTATAGTTGTGTGACTAGTTGTGTAAAAAATGTATGAAAAAAATAATAAGTCGAACAAGTGTGTTTATGTTTGTCGTGTGTAGAGTTGTGTAAAAAAAAATGCTTGAAAAAAAAAATTTTTTTTTAGTAAGTGTTTTTATGTTTGTCGTGTGTAGAGTCGTGTAAAAAAAATGCTTGAAAAAAATTATTTTTTAGTAAGTGTGTTTATGTTTGTCGTGTGTAGAGTTGTAAAAAAAATGCTTAAAAAAAATTTGAAAGTGTGTTTATGTTTGTTATGTTTATATGTTTGTTAGCAATTTTCTAACCTAAACCAATTTTTTTTTTTTTCTGGCTCTTTAAGGAGTAAATTTTGTTTGTGGAGGTAATTTTACTTTGAGACGCATCTAAATTGGGGTAGATACCTAGTTTGTGTGGAAGTAGCAAATGGATTCAAAAAGGAAATTTGCATGATTGAGTAAATGGTCTTCTTTCTTAAACATCACATGCTTCTTACGGATGTTGAATTTTTTTTTTTTCAAAAATTTTAATTCGAGAGACAAAAAGAGAATGATGATGATATGCCTTGTGAGATTTTGAGCCTATCGATGAATGGATTGAACATCTGTACCATTCTCTTCTTTCTTGTGTGATTTTTTTTCACTTATGGAATTGTTACTCTAGAACTTGCTTTGATTCTTTTTGAAACTATTTTTTCACATGCATACATAAACATGATTGAGGCAAATTTTCTTGAATTAACTACTTTGACCAAATAGCTAACCTTACATATTTTTCTTTGCTTAACCTCTTTGAGCTTATTTGATCATTCTTTGTTTCTAACTCATTACGTGCCTTAAATGAAAAACCATGTTCTAACCCAACCTTAGGGAATAAGAGAGCATTGACTTTGTTATTTGATGAGTTCTTGAACAAGTGTGGGGTGCATGTGCAGATTAGTTATATAAAAAAAAAAGAAAAAAAAAACCTTTTCAAGAAAAAATGTTTCTATAAAAAAAAAAAAAAGCGAGATTATTTCTACAATCAAAAGAATGCACCATGTGATATATTCATACTTAGAATGAGGGTGGATGATTGGAAATAATAGGAATAGAAGGAGAATGTTCAAGCCTAACAATGAATTCAACCTACCAATTGATCTTCAACAAAACATTAGTCAGATATTGGTCATTGTCCTGTATGAGGAAGAACTAAGAAATTCTTGAGAAATTTAGTACCAATGTTCTCAAACATCTTCTCCACTCTAATGTAACATAATGCTCTTTTATTCTCTTTGGTATTTAACTTGTCTTATCTATATTACTTCCACCTTTACCTTGGCCCCATTATAACCTTGAATAAAGTCCTCATGATTTGTGTATATATGTTGTTTTTGAGTAGCGGAGAAGTAGAAGATAAGCAAGTTATGGTGGTGCGATTATTCATGAGTTGAATAGAGTTGAAATACTTACCTTTTTAAACACTTGAGAGAAATGAGAGTGAATTCGTGAGGATCTATCATTCTTGATTCATTTTTTTTGAACCGAAATTTCCTTGCTTGTTGGTTTGATGTTGAAGACATGTTACCTCATGAATGTTTTGATCCTTGAATGTCTAGTTGCTCTTCTTAAGTCATTAAATTCTTTGGAGTTTTTAGTTTTTAAGTTTGTGTTGTTTTTCTTTATTCCTTGTTTTTTTCTTTGTGTTTTGCCCAGAGTGCAAAAGTTACCATTTCAATCAGAATTTGATAACACTACTTGTATTTTATATATTTTCGCAATCCTCTCACTAGGCTTCTTAAGGTTCGATTAGACTTAATTCCTAGTTGGTTTTGATACATTTTATGATTTTTAAAACAAAATAACAATTAAATAAATTATTGCATAAATTAACCATAATTATCTCTTTGGCAATGTTTATTAAACTGGCTATAATTTGAGTTTCAAATATCTGATTGATGTGATTTTGGTCTTGTAGGAAATGCTAAGACAATTCCCTACAACTTTTATGTTGAACACTTTTTTTTTAATGCAATCATGAAAATGACTCCTTGGAGGTGATATTGAGCTTTTTTTTCCTTTTCGAATAGAGGAGCTGAAATCGAGCCTAAATACGTGCAGTAATTGGACCATATCTTGAGTTCTAGGCATGATTTTGGACTGACACCAAAGCCATTTTAAAGCAAATATTCAGGCCTACAACTTTCATGAAGACCACTTATCTCAAAAATGAAAAGATGACTCGACGCAATCTTCTAAAAGTACATTTACTCAATTGTTATTTGAAAAAAAATTCATGAATTAATCACAAGTAATAAAAACATCATGGTTTACGTTAGAAACTTAACAATTAAGTTTCGCTATTCATGTTACTATGCATTGCAACAAAAGTCGAACATTAATTTTCCTATAAATAGGCAATTGAACATTTGAGAATTGATAGTGATGTGGGAGGGGCAAACTCTGGGCATATTTAAAGAGGAGGAGAACCAGGAATACAATAGCCCTCATCTCCTAAGGTTTCCAATTCACTTTAAGTACTTTTCTCTCTCTATTTGTCAAACAAACACTTTTTAACTCTTTTCTAGTTTATGTGTAAATAAGTTTTAGTCTACTTTCAAAGTGTGAAAACTCTTGGTAAATAAAAATAAGGTTAGATTTATTAACAATCTGCACAACTAACAATGATTTATTTTTCTAATATTCTTTATACGTATTATATTTTGATTCGCGATAATTTAAAATCCCAACTCATTGGAATACTTATCCTTGTAAAAAATGGAGTTCTTTTTTATTGTAGACAAGATTTTGGACAAAATGCTTTAACCCATTTACAAGTGGTAGTAATAATTAAAGGAATCATAATATAATTACGTATATTATTTTAATGGACTTTTAACATTTTGATTTTATTTTACCTCCATTTGCAAGGATTCTAATTGATTATAAAAGGAATTAATTTACTTTTCCTTTTTATTTACTAAGAGTTTCTTTTACCCAAGTAAATAATTTTTCACCGTAGTAATAAAAGATAGTTACTTCACCTTAATCTTCAACAATTCCTGTGGATCGACCATCCTGACTCACATCAAATTTTATCCAAAGTAGAGAATACCTGCAGATGTTTGCAAAAATGACAACAATTAAAAAGTGTGCATCAATGGGGAAGTGCTTTATAAGAGGAATCACGATATGGTGTTGCTAAGATGTGTTGATGCAACGGAGGCAGAGAAAATCATTAGAGATGTTCATGAAGGTTCTTTTGGAACTCATGCAAATGGGCACACAATGGCAAGAAAGATCCTAAGGGTTGGGTACTATTGGTTGACAATGGAAACTGATTGCTTCAATTATGTAAGGAAGTGCCATAAATGCCAGACATACGCTGACAAGGTTCATGCACCACCAGTACCTTTAAATGTTTTAACAGCACCTTGGCCATTTTCAATGTGGGGAATGGATGTCATAGGGCCCATTGAACCGAAGGCCTTAAATGGACATCGCTTTATTCTTGTTGCAATTGATTACTTCACAAAATAGGTTGAAGTTGCTTCTTATGCCAATGTCACTAGGAGTGTAGTGATCAGGTTTGTCAAAAGGGAGTTGATTTGTCGTTATAGTTTGCCAAGCAAGATCATCACTGACAATGCCACTAATCTAAACAATAAGATGATGAAAGAGATGTGTGAGAGTTTCAAAATTGAACACCACAATTCTTCACCTTATCGCCCTAAAATGAATGGGGCAGTTGAGGTAGTAAACAAGAACATCAAGAAGATTATCCAGAAGATGGTTGTAACATACAAAGATTGGCATGAAATGCTACCATTTGCACTGCATGGCTATCGTACGTCCGTTCGTACTTCAACTGGGGCAACCCCTTTCTCTTTGGTTTATGGAATAGAAGCAGTACTCCCTATTGAAGTGGAAATTCCATCATTAAGAGTGCTGATGGAGACAGGACTAGAAGAAGCTGAATGGGTCCAGACTCAACTTGATCAGTTGAACCTTATTGAAGGAAATAGATTAGCTGCACTGTGTCATGACCAACTTTACCAAAAAAGAATGATGAAAGCCTATGCAAAAAAGGTGCGTCCCCGACAGTTTCAAGAAGGAGATCTAGTACTCAAGAAGATTCTTCCCATTCAAAAGGATCATCGAGGAAAATGGACTCCAAACTATGAAGAGTCTTATGTTGTAAAAAGGGCTTTCTCGGGAGGAGCCTTGATTCTCACAAACATGGATGGTGAAGATTTACCACTCCCTGTAAATTTAGATATAGTCAAAATGTACTATGCTTAAAAAAAAGAAAGAAAAATGGCTCGCTAGGTTGAAAACCTGAAAAGGCGACCTAGGCAAAAGTTAGAGCGACCCGCTAGGTTGAAAACTCGAAAGAGCGACCTAGGCAAAAGTTAGGGTTTTTTAAAAAAATGGTACTTGACACATCCGAAGAAGTGAATTTACCTCAAGCCACAAATTGGGGTAGTTTGAGAGTATCTGGGCCAAACTGGGGCAATTTGAATATATGAAGTCTTGTCAGGAAGCACTCCCAATATATGAAAGCTGGATCAAATCATATTCTTGGAAATAAACAAATGGGTGTTTAAGGTTGTATGCATGGGAAATTAGCACTGATTATCCAAGAGAACACCACTAAAGAGCTGGAAAACTCCATTCTGACATCTCTTTTGTAAACTTGTCAATTCTGATCCCTTTTGTACTCTTTTTCTTGTACTGTTCTTTTCTGTAATAATAAACCTTTTTTGTTGCAATCCATTGTTGATCTAATCTGTATTTTTCATGATAGTTTTATATTGGGGTGTGAAACATGTGACAATATTGCAAAAACATTCAGATTTGCTTTAACAACCTTGAAAGGTCATGGGAAATGCAATGAAGTCCTAATAAGAGTATTAATGAGAAAAGAAAGGATGACCTGACAAATCATAAAGTAAATCAACGTATTTTGTTACTGTTTGACCATGATCCTCTTGTGGGAAAAATCCTTAAGGGTTGTGGAACCAAAGCTCTAATGTGCAAAAACAAAAAAATAAAAAAAATAACAAAAAAAGAACAAAAACAAAAACAAAAAAAATTTGCTTACTCAATTTGTTCATGAGAATCTCTACAGTAGGGCATTCATTGCATCATGCACCATCTCTAGCATCACATCCATTGCAAAATCATTGCTTTTAGTTTCTAGGTTCCCACACTCATTGGCTTTTCATTCGCGGGTTATCATTGGTTCAAAGGACTTTTAATAAAATTCAAAAAAAGAGGAAAAGGAAAAGGAAAAGAACGAAAAAGCAAGAGAGGTTGAATTTTTCAAAAAAAAAGAAGAAGCAAAAAGCAAGCAAAGATAAACAAATAAAAATAAAAACAATGCTTTCAAAAAAAAATATATGTTTTCTAATTTTGAGCGCATCGGCTATTTGCACTGTCTTTTAGTTTTCGGGCCCCCGCGCCCATTGTCTTTAGTTTTCGAGCCCCGCGCCCATTGTCTTTTAGTTTTCGGGTCCTTGCACCCATTATTTTTAGTTTCTAGGTCCCCACACTCATTGCCTTTTCATTCGCGGGTTGTCGTTGGTTCAAGGGACTTTCAATAAAATTCAAAAAAAAAAAGAAAAGGAAAAGGAAAAGAAAAAGAGAGAAAAAAGAGAGGTTGAATTTTTCAAAAAAAAAAAAAAACACAGATCAGACAAAAAATAAAATAAAAAACAAAAAAACAATGCTTTCAAAGATTATCTGCCCTCGTATTGCTTTTATTTTCCGGGTCCCCGCACCAATTGTCTTTAATTTTTGGGTCCCCGCACTCATTGCCTTTTAGTTTCCGAGTCCCCGCACCCAGTGTCTTTTCTTTTCCGGGTCCCCGCGCCCATTGTCTTTTCGCTTTCGGCTCCTTGCATTGTCTTTTAGTTTCCAGGACCTTGTACCCATTGCTTCCAAGACAAGATAGGGTCTTACATCCATTGCCTTTCAATTCTCTGGTCCTCGCACCCATCACTTTCACAACAAGTCAGGGTCTTGTGCCCATTGCCTTTTACCTTTTTGTCCAGCTTCGATAGGCACCCTACCCCACAAGCTGTTTGCTTTTTACCTTTCCGTCCAGCTTCGATGGGCACCTCACCCCACAAGTTGCTTGTTGTTTACCTTTCCTATCAAGCTTCGATGGGCACCCTATCCCATAAGCTGTTTGTTATTTTACCTTTCCGTCAGGCTTCGATGGGCACCCTACCCCACAAGCTGTTTGCTTTTTACCTTTCCGTCTAGCTTCGATGGGCCCCCTACCCCACAAGCTGTTTGTTGTTTACCTTTCTGTCCAGCTTCGATGGGCACCCTACCCCACAAGCTATTTGTTATTTTACCTTTCTGTCAGGCTTCGATGGGCACCCTACCCCACGAACTATTTGTTGTTTACCTCTCTGTCCAGCTTTGATGGGCACCCTACCCCACAAGCTGTTTGCATTTTACCTTTCCGTCCAACTTCGATGGGCACCCTACCCCACAAGCTGTTTGTTGTTTACCTTTCTGTCCAGCTTCGATGGGCACCCTATCCCACAAGCTGTTTGTTGTTTACCTTTCCGTCCAGCTTCGATGGGCACCCTACCCCACAAGCTATTTGTTGTTTACCTTTCTGTCCAGCTTCGATGGGCACCCTACCCCACAAGCTGTTTGTTGTTTACCTTTCCGTCCAGCTTCGATGGGCACCCTACCCCACAAGCTGTTTATTGTTTACCTTTTTGTCCAGCTTCGATGGGCACCCTACCCCACAAGCTATTTGTTGTTTACCTTTCTGTCTAGCTTCGACGGATACCCAACTCCGTAAGCTTTGTGTCTTTCTTTTTAAGTTTTCTGTCAAGTTTCGGCAGATATCCGACTCCGCAAGCTTCTTACCTTTCTGTTAAGCTTCGGTGGATACCCAACTTCGCAAGCTTTGTGTCTTTCTTTTTAAGTTTTCTGTCAAGTTTCAGCGGATACCCGACTCTGCAAGCTTCTTACCTTTCTGTCAAGCTTTGGCGGATACCCGACTCCGCAAGCTTTGTGGCGTTCTATTTAAGTCAAGCTTTGGCGGATGCCCGACTCCGCAAGCTTTGTGGCGTTCTGTTTAAGTCAAGTTTTGACGGATACCCGATTTCGCAAGCTTTTTACCTTTCTTGTTTTTATTTCTATTGTATTTTGCATCAATCTACACACTCTAAAAATAAAGAGGGAAAGAAAGATCAAATTTTCATGGACAAAATTGAATCAATTCCTTTGCTTTTTATTTAATTTAAATGTAAAGTAAAGGGGGGCAGCTGTTGATACCCAATTTTGTCCATAAAATTTCTTTTAATGTTCGATCAAAGATTAATAATCTTGTGTTAATTGATGCTTAATTACCTTGTTTTACACTTTATTTTTATGGTAAAATAAAAAAAATAAAAAACAAAAAAAATAAAAAAATAATAGTGAAACAGAGAGTGATGGGTCTGCATTTCTTCTCACTGCCCATGCACTACTTGCACTACACAACACACACTCCATTACAACAACTCCGACATAATTACCCAATCATGTACCAACTCCCACACAATTACCCAATCATGTACCCACTCCCACACAATTATCCAATCATGTATCCACTCACTCACCCACTGCATGCACCCACACACTCCACTCACTCACGTATAGTCTCACTTTTTAAATACCATACCTCCTCTTCTCCATCAGGGACTCAACCGTGAACCTTCATCATCTTCCATTGTTTATTTTTCTTTCTCACATTCAACCTTCATTCCATCATCACTAAACACTCATAACTCCAACCCTCACCCTCACCCCTCACATACATCTTCAACCTTCAGCAACTGAGTTAACTCGGTCATCATCCCTCACCACCTTGCTGCCAGCAACCGTGAGCCATTCTTCAAACACTTCACTCCAGAATCTTCAGCAATCAACTTCACCCCACCAAAATCATCACTCGACCTCACCATTCTGATCTCCAACCTCCATTCACGTAACTCCCTCAACACAGTAAAGCTCCATGCATATCCATCAACCCTTCAACCACCAAACAGCAAGCCAACGACAATCATCATCATCAACAAAGACTAAACCCCACCATCCTCATCAAACCACACCGCCATCCATTTTCATCATCCTCCATTCTCGGGATCATTACCGAACATCACCCTACACTACTTTGCACCACCACGTGCCTCACGCCTTATCACCCTCAACCACCACCAACAAATCAACCCAAATTAATTTCATCACCATCTTCAACCATCTTCCATTACAAAGACACACCCACAATAACTCATCCAAAATTTTCTCTTAAACAAATTATCAAACACTTCATGTGCATTAATTTAACAACACGGCGTCCACCATCAATCTTCACCCTTATCCTCACCACCATTAACGCACGGCCAACAACCACATTCCATCACCATAGCATCTCCAATCATCACCCTTCATCACCAATAACTCGTAAACCATCCCTACAAAATCCACATCCCACGCATCATAGACCAATCATAAAAAAAAACCATTAACAGAATCACCACAAACTTATAAGACCACCTCCTTTGTTTCTGCCAAAATCATCACCACTTCACTCATAGAACCAGACAGCCGTGACTCGTCTCCGTCCAAAAACTCCACCACGCAGAGCCGCAACAGCAGCACCCCGTGATCCTGCTCCGTGCGCGACTAGCACCCACAGACCGCTCTCTGCAGCGTCTTGTCTCAGATCTGTGAGCCACCATCCAAGTCTGTGAGTCACCACCGTGCGAAAACGAACCCAGATCTGCTCCCTCTTCGTTCGTAACCGTGCTCCTGTGTTGCAATCCAGACCGCGAGAAAACGAGCCCAGTCGCTGCGCCATTCCTCTAGTCTTGAGCCTATCTGCAACGTTTCAAAGAAAGAAAGAAGAAAAATACCCCATCGTAAGCTGTTTTGCTGCTTTTGTGATTTAGTTTTGATAAAATGAATAAATAAATAAAAAATTAAAAAGGGGAAGAAAGCAAATTTCAGACAGAGACCATTTTCACGTGGTCGTACCTTCTTTTTTTTTTTGACATTTGAATAAATAAAAAAAAAAGAAAAGTTAAAATATATATAAAAAGGTGAAACCACTTTCACGTGGTTGTCTGCCACTTTCCTTTTTGTTTTTTTAAAAAAAACATTTGAATAAAAATAATTAATAAAAAAATAAGAAGAAAAATATAAAATGATGAAAGAATAAGTTTTGGGACAGAATGCCACTTTGACGTGGTTAGCCCCCACCCCTTTTTTTTTAACCTAGATCATAGTGTAATAATGTGTTGTTTGTGTAATTATTTGCTTGTTTTTGGGCATTTTAAAAAAAATAAAAAAAATATTCTAATCAATGCAATGATCAATTATGATGATTGAATAACGAATGTTACTTCATTGTCATTTGGATCATAAGAGTTTATTGAGTAACCTGATGCTAACTTGAACCCTGTGCAAGAATGAATTTAGTTTCAAATAAAATTTCTTTTCAAAAATATTTTTCTTGATTAAAATTAATCAACTTACAATCATTTTCTAAAGAACTACGTGACTTTGAGTTCCCCATTGCACCAGGGAATACGTAGGAGCAGAAATTTATTTCTATCAAGCCAAAAAATAAATTTTCACAATTTGGTTTTTCCATTTCTTTCTTTTAAAATAAAAATAAAAAAATTAGTTATAAAGTCTTTTTTCTGAAAAAGGGGTAAAAATAAATATATTTGAGATTATTAAATTTTACACAACTAACTTAAGGTACCATTCTTGGAATGGGTAGTGTAGGGTGCTAGCACCTTCCCTACCTGTAATCGACTCCCGAATCTAAACTCATTTTACAAAAGACCAGTTTTCCTGATTAAAGGATTTTTCTGATATTTTTCCAATTTAAATAAACATTGATGGCGACTCCATTGATTTTTCTAAAACGAGAATCATTTTTTCGGTCGTCCCGTCGCGATCCCGGTTGCGACAGCATGTAAGTCATAGATCTTGTGTAAAGGTATATTAAGGATTCACCTCAAGCTCAAATGGCTTCCTTAAAATGTATTTGCAAAATGGTTTTTCAAGTTAGGATCAAAAGGTTTTTTTTGCAACAACTCTTTGAAATCTTATATCCTTTTTCAAGTAAATCTCCTTGTATAAGCCAAAATTGAAAAAAGCCTTTTTGGGAACTTACCAGGTTTTTAATAAACACAAAACTGCTTCTGTAAATGTTAGGAGCCAAAATTCTAAGGCCCCTAACCGATTAGGACCAGCTCCTAATCGATTAGCTTGTTCAAACAGAGGCTTTGCCTCATTATTTATCAAATGCCTAACCGATTAGGCAAAGTGGCTAATCGGTTATTTAACAACTCAGAAGCCAAAAATGTTTTGTCCTAACCGATTAGGTAGGAGACCTAACTAGTTATTCTCTAACTCAGAAGCCATTTTATTTTTGTCCTAACTGATTAAGTGAGAAACCTAACCGGTTAATTTCACTCTCAAAAGCCAAAAACGTTTTGTCCTAACCGATTAGGTAGGAGACCTAACCGGTTATTCTCTAACTCAGAAGCCATTTTGTTTTTGTCCTAACCGATTAGGTAAGAGACCTAACCGGTTATTCTCCAACTCAGAAACCATTCTGATTATGTTCTAACCGATTAGCCTGAAGCTCTAATCGGTTAACATCTTTCCCAAAACCCATTTTTGTGTTGTCCTAACCGATTAGGACACATCCCTAACCGGTTATTTATCAAAACAAAATAAATTCCTTTAAGCTTAAAGGGCCCCTAACCGATTAGGGGGCTTGACTAACCGGTTAGTCTATGTTGTGGAAAAATAAAGAGAAGCTCGTAACGGTTATACTAATGAGCATTAATTGCTCACGTCAACCACCAACGGCACTAAATGGCCCTTAACTATAAATTTGGTTGTTGGGCTTCAATGGAAGGTTAGAAAAACTGAAACTATCAATCTGAAAAATTACTACTGAGCATTAGAACAAGTTTTTCTCTTCATTTCACAAAATCCTCTGTTTCAAGCTTGAACTTGTGTGAATCCCAAATACCATAACTCTTCAATTTGTATTACTTGCTCTAGCGAGAATTTCTTCCATTTAAATCTTATACAATCTGTTTAGAGAGGGTGAGGTATCCCTCAAGAATTGTAAGGGTGAGGTATCCCTTGGAAATAGAGGCTCAAGCATAAGGGTGAGGTATCCCAAAGTGTTGAGTGCTCAACGTTGTAAAGGGTGTGAAGCACCTATTGAAGCTTGAAGAAATAGTAGAAAATCTCTAGCAGTTGCTTGAGGACTGGACGTAGATCACAAGTGGATTGGTGATCGAACCAGAATAAATCATTGTGTTTGTTTTCTCTAAACCCTTCTCTTTACATTGAGCACTGTTTTATTGAATTGCTTGAATATTATTCCCTTTGGTTATTGCATTTATAAGTAAAAGTGTTTATCTCATATATCCAATCATCTCTAATCATCAAATAGCTTCAACGAAAATTATTTATCAAACGATTTGCGAAAGATTTACGAACTTGTTTTACATTCTCAATTCACCCCCCTCTTGAGTATTGAGGCCACTTGGTAACAAGTGATATCAGAGCTAGACTATTATATAAAGAGCTTAGCAGCTTCAAGAGAAGTGATGGCTTCAAATGGTTTTTCAAATGAAGGTTCTTCTATAAACAGACCTCCTTATTTCAATGGGGATGGTTATGCCTATTGGAAAGAAATGATGAAAATTTTCATTGAAACTATTGACTTAGATGTGTGGGACGCCGTTGAAAATGGTGCTTTTGTTCCAACACAAACTACAGATGGTGTGAAAATTAATACACTTAGAAATGAATGGACCGATGATGATAAAAAGAAGGTTCAATACAATTTAAGAGTCAAGAACATCATCACCACATCCTTGGGGTATGATGAATTCTTTAGGGTGTCAAATTGCAAGACCGCAAAAGAAATGTGAGATACCCTACAAGTAACTCATGAAGGTACTAGTGAAGTAAAACGATCTCGAATAAATACTCTTACTCATGAATACGAATTATTTAGAATGAACCAAGGTGAGAGTATTCAAGATATGCAAAAGAGGTTTACTCATATTGTTAATTATCTTATCTCATTGGGAAAGATATTTCCTAATAAGGATCTTATTAACAAAGTCTTGAGATGTCTAAGCAGGAATTGGCAACCCAAAGTAACGGCTATTGCGGAATCAAGAGATTTATCAACAATGTCTCTAGCCACCTTATTCGGAAAGCTTCAAGAACATGAGTTGGAACTAAATAGGCTCAATCAAAATGAAGAGCATGACAAAAAAGAAGAAAGGAATCACACTCAAAGCCACCTCCTCTATAATTGAAGATGATGATGAAGATGGTGAAGAGGATGCTGAAAGTGTTGAGCTAAGTGAGAAGAATCTTAGTCTCCTTGTGGGAAAGTTTGGAAGATTCCTAAAGAAAAAATGATTTCAAAGAAAACCACCCTTTCCTCAAAAGAAAGTGTATCACAAAGGAGAAGGATCCTCTACTCCTCCAAAATGCTATAAATGTGGAAAATCGGGGCACATGAAAATGAAGTGTCTTATGTATCTCAAGAAGATGAAGAAGTTTGAGAAAATGCCTCTAAAGAAAAGAAAGGAAGGAGAGCATACATAGCTTGGGAGGACAATGACTTAAGCTCCTCTGATAGTTCGGAGAATGAAGAAGCTCATCTTTGTCTTATGGCTCAAGGAGAAGAAAGTGAAGAGAGCGACACCAAGGTAACTTCTTCTAACTCAGAATCTCTACCTTCATATGATGAATTGCAGGATGCTTTTCAAGAATTGCGTGATGAATCTTTGAGGCTCACAAAAATGATTTTGTCCTCTAACAAAACAATTTCCTTATTGGTAAACAAAGTTTCTACTTTAAGTAAAGAGATAAATGAGCTTAAGATTGAAAATGAGACCTTAGGACGTATTGATGCTAATTCATTATGCATGACTTGTTTCTCACATGATAACACATCCATATCATTACCTTGTTTATCATGCAAAGCTTTTGAAAAAGAAATTGAAGATTTGAACAACACTCTTGCAAAATTCACTTTTGGAAGGGACAACTTGAATGTGTTATTAGGGAGACAAAAATGTGTTATTCAAAAAGTCGGTTTGGGATTTAATCCAAACAACCATCAAAAGTCTTATAAGAACTTCTTTGTCTCCTCAAAAACTTCAAGTAGTCTCTTTGTCAAATGTTTTCATTGTGGTAAGAAAGGGCATAGTGCATCCACTTGCAATGTTAGAAAGAACATAAACACCAAGGTTGGAATCAAAAGGGTTTGAGTTCCTAAAGGCACCATACCTAATTCTAACACACAAGGACCCAAAACAATTTAGGTACCAAAGGTTAAAATTTGAGTGTGTGTTGTAGGTGTACTTGAAGACCAAGAGCTCAAGTTAGTATCTTGATAGTGGTTGCTCTAAGCACATGACCGGTGATGGCTCCAAGTTCTCCTCCCTTACCCACAAGAAACATGGTCATGTCACATATGGTGATAACAACAAAGGGAAGATTCTTAGAATTGATAAAGTTGGTAAGATCCCTTCATCATCCATTGATAATGTTTTGCTTGTTGAAGGACTTAAACATAATTTGCTTAGCATTAGTCAATTATGTGATAAAGGCAATAAAGTTATATTTGATTCCTTTTGTTGCATAATTGAGGGAAAGGATGATAAGCAAGTTAAGTTTGTTAGTCATAGGGTCAATAATATATATATGATTAGTCTCGATGATATCTCCTCAAATAATGCTAAATGCTTTATGAGTAAAGAAAATGATTCATGGTTATGACATAGAAGAATTGCTCACATTCACATGGATCACTTAAACAAATTGGTTTCTAAAGAACTAGTAGTTAGTCTTCCAAAGCTCAAATTTGAAAAAGACAAACTTTGTGATGCATGTCAAAAGGGAAAACAAGTAAAGGTCTCTTTTAAAGCTAAAAACATGGTTTCAACTTCTAGACCTTTACAACTTTTGCATATTGATCTTTTTGGTCCGTCTAAAACTATGAGCTTTGGTAGGAATTACTATGCATTGGTGATTGTGGATGATTTGTCTAGGTTTACATGGACATTATTCTTGGCCCACAAAAATGATGCTTTTCAATCATTTAAAAAGCTTGCCAAAGTAATTCAAAACAAAAAAGGTGTTTGTATTACATCTATAAGAAGTGACTATGGTGGTGAATTTGAAAACCATGAATTTGAAACTTTTTGTGATGAACATGGCATTAAGCATAATTTTTCTGCCCCTAGAACACCACAACAAAATGGTGTTGTAGAAAGGAAAAATCGATCTTTAGAGGAAATGGCAAGAACTATGCTCAATGAGGTCAACCTTCCTAAGTACTTTTGGGTGGATGCAGTTAACACCGCTTCTTATGTTATGAATAGAACCCTAATAAGGCCAATTTTAAAGAAAATCTCATACGAGTTATACAAAGGAAGGAAGCCAAATGTGTCACATTTTCATGTCTTTGGATATAAATGTTTTGTTTTAAATAATGGAAATGATAACTTGGGGAAGTTTGATGCAAAATCTGATGAGGGAATATTTATTAGCTATTCTATACATAGTAAGGCATTTAGAGTCTATAACAAATGAACTATGACCATAGAAGAGTCTATACATGTTGCATTTGATGAAACTAACCCAAATGAACTGAGAAAGGAGCTTGTTGATGATGTTGCAGAAATCTTGGCAAAAACGCACTTGGAAAATCAAGAGAAAGAGCCCAAGAAGTAAGAAGAGAGACTTCTTGATCACTCATGGTAAAAGGATTCAGAAATCATGGACCTACCTAAAGAATGGAGGACATCAAGATATCACCCTCTCGACAAGGTGATAGGAGATGTATCAAAAGGGGTAATCACTCAAAACTCACTTAGAGATGTATGTTATCATTTAGCTTTTGTCTCTCAAGTTGAACTTAAAGACATAAATGAGGCCATTAATGATGAACATTGGATCTTGGCCATGCAAGAAGAACTAAATCAATTTGAGAGAAATCAAGTTTGGGAATTAGTTCCAAGGCCCAATGATCATCCCATAATTGGCACCAAATGGGTCTTTAGGAACAAACTTGATGAAATGGGCCTAATAATAAGAAATAAAGTTAGGCTTGTAGCTAAGGGTTATAATCAAGAAGAAGGTATAGACTATGAAGAAACTTATGCTCTCGTAGCTAGATTAAAGACCATTAGAATGTTACTTGCATATACTTGCATCATGGATTTCAAACTCTATCAAATGGATGTCAAAAGTGCTTTTTTAAATGGTTTTATACAAGAAGAAGTGTATGTGGAACAACCTCCTGGTTTTGAGGATTTTGAATTGCTGAACCATGTTTTTAAACTGAAAAAGGCCTTGTATGGCTTAAAACAAGCTCCTAGAGCTTGGTATGAAAGGTTGAGCAAATTCCTTTTAGAAAAAGATTTTTCTAAAGGCAAAGTTGACACTACCCTTTTCATAAAACACAAAATGCATGACATACTTCTAGTTCAAATCTATATTGATGACATTATATTTGGAGCTACTAACAACTCTCTTTGTAAAAAATTTTCAAATATTATGCAAAGTGAGTTTGAGATATCCATGATGGGTGAGCTCAACTTCTTCCTTGGTCTCTAAATCAAGCAAACAAGAGAAGGAATGTTCATAAGCCAATCAAAGTATTGCAAAGAGCTGCTCAAGAAGTTTGGAATGGACAATGCCAAGTATATGGCTACTCCTATGGGCACCTCTTGCTATTTGGACAACGATGAAGGAGGTGAGTCTGTAGAAATTACCAAATATAGAGGTATGATTGGTTCACTCCTTTATCTCACTGCAAGTAGGCCTGATATAATATTTAGTGTATGCATGTATGCTAGATATCAAGCTAATCCTAAAGAATCACACCTAAGTATTGTTAAGAGAATAATGAAATACCTAATAGGTACATCACAAATGGGTTTGTGGTACCCTAAGGGTGCCTCATGTAGCCTTATTGGGTATTCCGATTCTGATTTTGCTAGATGCAAAATGGATAAGAAGAGCACTAGTGAGACATGCCACTTGCTTGGAAGCTCACTAGTTTCTTGGCATAGCAAGAAACAAAATAGTGTGGCATTGTCTACAGCTGAAGCTGAATATGTTGCAGCTGGGAATTGTTGTGCCCAAATCCTTTGGATGAAACAATAACTCTTGAACTATGGTCTTGAGCTTAATCACATCCCCATAAGATGTGATAATACTAGTGCAATCAATTTATCCAAAAATCCCATTTTGCATTCTAGGACTAAACATATTGAAATAAGACATCATTTCATTAGAGACCATGTTCAAAAGAGTGATTGTATGCTTAAATTTGTGGAAACCACTAAGCAACTAGCTGACATTTTCACTAAGCCCTTAGAAAAAGAAGCATTCTTCTATATAAGAAATGAACTCGGTATATTGGATCATGTTAGCCAAGTGGCCTCTAACTCAAGAGGGGGGGTGAATTGAGTTTATGAAAACTTTTCTCAAACCTTTTGCAAAACGTTTGTTTAACAATTTTTATAGAAGCTATTGGATGATTGAAGTGAATAGATAAATGAGATTGAATACTTCACTCACAAAATAAGTAAACCAAGATGAATAATATTCAAGCAAGCATATAAAGTAAATGCATAAATATAAAGAGATAGGGTTGAGAGAATCAAACACAATGATTTATCCTGGTTCACCACCCTCTTGTGACCTACGTCCAAATCCTCAAGCAAACCACTCGAGATTTTCCACTAAACTTCAAGCTTGAACGAGTGCTTGAAAACCTTTACAGATTGGAGCACTCAACCACACCTTGGGATACCTCACCCTTGTGCTTTGAGCCTCAATACAGAGATGCCTCACCCTATACAACCTTTGAGGGATGCCTCACCCTCTTACACCTTTGAAGGATAGCTCACCTTCTTCTCAACAAGGGATACCTCACCCTTTTTCACTAGAGGGATACCTCACCCTCTTTACAAAAATGAAGGATACCTCACCTTCTTCTCAACAAGGGATACCTCACCCTCTTTACAAAGCAATTGAATAGATAGAATGAAGCTCTCAATAGAGCAGATGAATACAAATTGAAGCTCTAATATGCTCTCAAAGATTTTTCACGTTTTTGACAGAAAACAGAGCAAGAAAATAATTTGAGGATTGATTCAAGTTTGGACGTATTGATAATCAGTTTTTGGTTCAAGGTCACCCTCAAATAAAGACCCAACTTTGGTATTTATAAGTTTCTCAATTAATAGAGCCGTTGGGGTGGTTTGGGCATGCATTTAATGCATTAAAAATAGTCGTTGGACGTTGTCAGGATGCGTGTAATCGATTACATAACTTTTGTAATCGATTACATTGTTGTTCCAACGTGTTCTTGACTTTCTGGGCTCTGTGTAATCGATTACATTCTTGGTGTAATCGATTACATGGCTTCGACTTTGCTTGTAATCGATTATAATGCCCATGTAATCGATTACATGACTTCGACTTCTTTGTGTAATCGATTACAATATCCATGTAATCGATTACATGACTCGTCGAACGTGTTCTTGCCTTTCTGGGCTTTGTGTAATCGATTACATATATTGTGTAATCGATTACATGGCCTCTGACTTGCTTGTAATCGATTACATTGTTCATGTAATCAATTACATGCTTTCTGTTTGCTGTGTAATCGATTATTTTGGCCATTGAACACATTTTTCAAGTCCAATAAAGCTTGTAAGTCATTTTTAACACCTCAAGATACTTGATTAAACATAAATCCTTTTAAGAGTGTTAGATTTAAGATTGAACTTCTAGTTTTATTGAAAGCCATGTTTAATTTTGAAATTTCCCATTTATTTTGAAATCATATATTGAAAAACTATTTGAGAAATCTTGAGAGCATTTAACATTAATGTTCTAAGACCTATAACTAAATAAACCTTATTGTCTTCTTTCTTTGATCTTGATTTTTCCTTTTGCGCTTGATCTTCACTATTGCACTTGATCTTCACTTTTGACTTTGTTATCATCAAAAACCCATTTGAAATGCTTCAAGATATAAGCATTCACAGATCAATCATGCATAAGTTGATTACTTGCTGCATAACTTATCTTCTCTGATACCTATTTTTGCTCCCATAATATCATTGTTTTGCTGTGTAATTTTATAGGTTAATCTCTTTTAAATCCAATACTAACTTGAGCGTCGGAGTGTCCCCTTATTTTGTTTTGCAGGAGCTCAGTCCATGCTTAAGTCCCCTAATCTTAAAACTCAAAGTTCCTACTGTGAAAAATGATTTCTAAAGTTCCTCTTACTTGATCTAATATTGGGATGAATTTGTTTCTAAATGAAAATGAAGTCAAGCCAAAATGAACTTCAAGAAGACTTGAACTCATATGCTCAAGGATTATTCTCATGAATTTGTTCTAGTTTCATCAGTGACATAATCAAGGAAAAGAAGAAAATGTCATCTCGTTTGGCCTCTGGAAGTGTTTGGAACCCTGAGGAGCTCTCTGTCAAGACTAAATAATCGGTTAGGCATGGCCTCTAACCAGTTACCCTGTGTTTGGAAGCAATTTCGTGCTCTCTGTCAAGCAAAATAACCAGTTAGCCAATTGCCCCTAATCGATTAGCTCAAACCGTGACCTCCAAATTGATTTGCCTAACCGGTTAGCAAACAATCCCTAATCGGTTACCCTATTTCTGGATTCTATTTTGTGTGCTCTGACTTAACACAATAACTGGTTAGCCATCTATCCTAACCATTTATTGGAGAACACAGTGGCTTAACTCCAATAGCCCTAACTGGTTACCCACTTTGCCTAACCGGTTAGGACACCCCACTTAAACATCCCCCAGCAGCGTAGCTCTCCCCATTCACGCACCCTCACCCCCATTATCATCTTCATCCTCTCAAGCTCTCTCACACCCACTCCCTCACATTCATCCATCACCATAAAACCACCACAAATTCAACCTTTAAACTCTATTTCTCTCACAATCCCTCACTTTCCATCATCTTTCTCAGATTAAAACTCCATTTTTCTTCCAAAATGTCCATCTCCCTCATACTCTCTCTCTCCTCCACCGTGCCCTAAGCCTCCATTCCCCACCATGGCCAGCAGCTCTTCCTTCCCTAAAAGGTCACGCACCAAAAATCCCAATGTCCCAAAGGAAACACCTCCTACTGACATTGACCCAGATTTTTCAATAGCTTTGAATCTCGGAAGATACTTCACTGACCCTGCTCAAATGAAGAAATATCAGTTAGAGTTTCATGCAAGACGCATCATCTCACCTAAATGGATGGACTGGGAGTTTTTCGTCCAAGAAGGATTCACTTCTCTTACAGAGCTTCTTGAATTCCATAGGTTAAAAACTTGCGTCACCACCAATCTGGGTATTTCTATCTTGAACCTACTAAAGTCTTCTTCTGCAATTTATCTATTAAGGGTGGTACTTTGATTTCTGAAGTTAAAAAGCACAAGATTGTTGTGAATCCCAGTGAGTGGGTTCCTTTGTTTGATCTTCCCCACTCCGGTGAAAAGCTCAAATTGAAAAAACATGGCTCATGGGAAAATTATAAGAGAGATCAAGCTGTCATGGGCATGCTTCAGCCTGGTGTTCAAATGGCAAAGAGAACTTTTACTACCGGCCTTCTGAAGCTACATGATCGTCTTCTGCATTTCATTGTCACTCATATCCTAGCACCAAGGGCAAGTAACTATGCCCTGGTTGAAGAGGAAGACATCTTCCTGATGTGGCTTCTCAAGGAACGCATAAAGATCAACTGGGCTTTTTACATTATACATAATATGATAAAAGCTAAAAATAAGGCAGTTATGGATCTTCTGTATGCCCTTTTGATTGCTGGAATCCTAGACCACCATAAGGTTCCCCTATTGGACGATGGCATTGTAAACACTGCAAGTTCCTATAAGTTTGGACTTGCCTCTCTTAATAGAATGCACATGAAGAACGTCAATGGCGAATGGACCTATGGTCCTGCACGTGTGGCAGGAGCACCACTAATAGAAATTCCCCCTGATTCAACTGATGTCCCTATGGAAAAGGCACCAGAAATGAGTAACATCTCTGAAACCACAAGTGAAGCCCGCACTCTTGCAGCCATAGCAAATCTGCGAACCTACCAAGAGCATAGCAACTCTGAAATTTTTGATCGGTTAAGTGCCATGGAGGACCGCTTGGATAGGATCGAGCGTCGCTACCCAGCACCCGAAGACCCTGGGGCTTAGGCATGGATTGTCTGTTTCTGTCACAGTTGTATTTTTGAATTAATTGCTTTTGAGTTTGACTATCTGTCTCTGTTTTGACTATGCTTGGTTATATCATTTTGGATATTTTGGTAGACTTATTTGGCATGACTGATTCTGAGTTTCTGGAAATTATGCTTAGTCTTAATAGTTATCTTTGACTCATGATTTGAATCTTGAACATATTTAATTATGGTATACCTTATGAGTTTCTGTATGACTGATTATGAGTTTCTGGAAATTATGTTTAATCTTATGAGTTTCTGTTTTGAATGCTTGGTCTCGTATACCTTATCTATGCCTATCTGGTTTATTGGATTTTTTTTTATTATGACAAAAGGGGGAGAAGGATAAGGGCTTTCTATTTATTGAGAAAAGTAGGAAAAATAATTGTATGTGTTATGATAATGTGTTGTCTGTTAATGGTCCTGAATCCCAAAACAAAGGGGGAGCTGTGCATCTCTGATTCAAGCACTTCTTGAACAAAAGAGGGGGAGTAAGTCTTCAAATCCTATTATGAATTTCAATTATCATTTGAACTAATCCTTTTCTCAATAATTGTTTGTCATTATCAAAAAGGGAGAGAATGTGATTGACATGGACTAGATGCAAATGGTTTTGATGTCGACAAACAAGAAAGCAATGGGAACACAATGATCAAGTCACAAGGAACTCAAGCTTAGCATGTAGGTCATAGATCTTGTGTAAAGGTATATTAAGGATTCACCTCAAGCTCAAATGGCTTCCTTAAAATGTATTTGCAAAATGGTTTTTCAAGTTAGGATCAAAAGGTTTTTTTGCAACAACTCTTTGAAATCTTATATCCTTTTTCAAGTAAATCTCCTTGTATGAGCCAAAATTGAAACAAGCCTTTTTGGGAACTTACCAGTTTTTTAATAAACACAAAACTGCTTCTGTAAATGTTAGGAGTCAAAATTCTAAGGCCCCTAACCGATTAGGACTAGCTCCTAATCGGTTAGCTTGTTCAAACAGAGGCTTTGCCTCGTTATTTATCAAATGCCTAACCGATTAGGCAAAGTGGCTAATCAGTTATTTAACAACTCAGAAGCCAAAAACATTTTGTCCTAACCGATTAAGTAGGAGACCTAACCGGTTATTCTCTAACTCAGAAGCCATTTTGTTTTTGTCCTAACTGATTAGGTGAGAGACCTAACCGGTTAGTTTCACTCTCAGAAGCCAAAAACATTTTGTCCTAACCGATTAGGTAGGAGACCTAACCGGTTATTCTCTAACTCAGAAGCCATTTTGTTTTTGTCCTAACCGATTAGGTAGGAGACCTAACCAGTTATTCTCTAACTCAGAAACCATTCTGATTATGTCCTAACCGATTAGCCTGGAGCTCTAATCGGTTAGCATCTTTCCCAGAACCCATTTTTGTGTTATCCTAACCGATTAGGACACATTCCTAACCGGTTATTTATCAAAACAGAATAAATTCCTTTAAGCTTAAAGGGCCCCTAACCGATTAGGGGGCTTGACTAACCGGTTAGTTTATGTTTTGAAAAAATAAAGAGAAGCTCGTAACGGCTATATTAATGAGCATTAATTGCTCACGTCAACCACCAACGGCACTAAATGGCCCTTAACTATAAATTTGGTTGTTGGGCTTCAATGGAGGGTTAGAAAAACTGAAACTATCAATCTGAAAAATCACTACTGAGCATTAGAACAAGTTTTTCTCATCATTTCACAAAATCCTCTGTTTCAAGCTTGAACTTGTGTGAATCCCAAATACCATAACTCTTCAATTTGTATTACTTGCTCTAGAGAGAGTTTTTTCCATTTAAATCTTATACAATCTGTTTAGAGAAGGTGAGGTATCCCTCAAGAATTGTAAGGGTGAGATATCCCTTAGAAATAGAGGCTCAAGCATAAGGGTGCGGTATCCCAAAGTGTTGAGTGCTCAAGGTTGTAAAGGGTGTCAAGCACCTATTGAAACTTGAAGAAATAGTGAAAAATCTCTAGCGGTTGCTTGAGGACTGGATGTAGATCACAAGTGGATTGGTGATCGAACCAGGATAAATCATTGTGTTTATTTTCTCTAAACCCTTCTCTTTACATTGAGCACTGTTTTATTGAATTGCTTGAATATTATTCCCTTTGGTTATTGCATTTATAAGTAAAAGTGTTTATCTCATATATCCAATCATCTCTAATCATCAAATAGCTTCAACGAAAATTATTTATCAAACGATTTGTGAAAGATTTACGAACTTGTTTTACATTCTCAATTCACCCCCCTCTTGAGTATTGAGGTCACTTGGTAACACTATTTTACCCTTAGTAACTATCTCTAACCACCTCTCATAAGGATTAAAATGTAAAATAATAAAACCAAATCAAATTAATTCTTATTTTAATGAATTCCAAACACAAAATTTGATTTCTAAATCAATTCAATTCTTTTTTTTAAAGTTCCAAATATAAAATTTGATTTCTAAATTAATTCAATTCAATTAAAATCAAATTAAATCATTTCCCATTTTAATTTATTCCAAACACAACCTTATTATGGTATTTATGGGTTTTAGTGTTTGATGTTTTGTTGATTTTCAGAAACGAATACTCCATTGCAGATGAACACTGTCAAATGTGCGTCGATTTTCTCTTGTTGCTTTAAGCTCTAAAGTTTTTTTGTACTTAATATTATAAATTATATTTTGGTAATAACAACTATATTAAAAATTATGAATATTTATTCTCAATTATTTTAATTGTGTTAATATGATCATTGTGGAGTTTTTTTATTAGTAGTAATTTTTTTAAGATTAAATTAAAAGTGAGGAAACTTTCTAGATGATTAGAAATGAATAAGAAGATCAAATTCAGATTTAAGAAAATTCAAATGTATCTTGAGAAAGTTCTTGAAAAACATGAGAGAATTCATCTTGAGAATGTTGTGAAAAAGTTCAAAAATATAAAGAATCTCTACAAGGATCAATCTAAGAGCAAATCAAAGATCAGGATGAAGTTATCATCATTCAAGATATCAAGAAGAAATATGAAACTAATGGCATAATCAAAGGACAAGAAAATTTGTGAAAGATCAAACTTAAGAAGGTTACTGAGAAGGTTAATTGAAAAAGTTCATGACAACGTTCTCACCTGAACAAAAATATAAATGATTTATGCTTACTCAGCATATAAAAAACAAAAAAAAAATGGTACCTACCACTAGAAAGACTACAAGTGAACATTAGAAGCCTCCAACAACTACATTTCGAAGGCTATAAAATGTTCCAAACTTGAAGAAGAGAGGGTTAATGATTTGAATGATTGTCGCAACCGTAAATCGTGGCAAGAGTGGTGAAAAGGAAAATTTTAAGGAAAAAAGAAATAGAGTTGTCACCAACTTTATTTAAATTAGGAAAAAGTTGGAAAACCTTTTAAAATCAATTGATCTTCAAAACAAAATCGAGTTTACGAGACGACTGTGTATAAGAAATGGTGAAAACTAAATTTCACAGCACCCTTGTTACATTCGTCCTTAAACGACTGTCTTTAATTAATTGTGTAAATTAATAATAACCTTAAAATATTCATTTCACCTCTTTTTAGAAGATAAATTGAGATGTCGTAATTATTAAAAAAAAAACAAATTAATTATGAAATTTTGATTTTTGGTTTGACTTCGAGTCTATGTATTCCCCGAGACTAATGAGAAGCTCAAAGCTATCGTAATTCTCTAAAAAATAATTGTGAGTTAGTTGATTTTAATTATGAAAAAAATTAAAAAAAAACAAAAAACAAGAATATTTTGAAAATAGATCCACTCTTCCAAAGAGTTCAATATAACATCAACCTATATAATGAACCCTTATGGTATCAATCAACACTAAAAAAAACATAGCGCTATACAATCAATGTTGATGACCATTGCCTAGATTAGAAAAGACTTTTACAAAAAAAAGAACACAAACCTTATTTAACAAAGAAACATATATCAAGACAACAATAAATCTGCAAAAGCAACACAAATCATGCCATTAAACAGAGTAAACATAACACACACAAAAAGTAAAATTAAAAAAAAAATCTTAACAACTCAAATAAGCGAATTCATATTTTTTTTATCTTTTAATTTTTTATCATTTAAATTTTTTTATTTACTATTCCTAATTGAATTTATTTAATTAGTTTACATGTTAAATTTTGTTGTTCATATTTATAGATAAATAATTTAATTTATTTTTTTACTAGCTTTTATAATTTTTTATTTTTTATTTTTAAATTTATTTTCATTTTCTTTTTAGAAAAAAAAAACAACCTAACTAGGAACGAACATTGACCATACATATTTAGAGACCACTTTGTAACCCATACCCATTTAACCTTTTTTTTATATCGAATTAACGAAATAGCATAATCAAAATTCAAAAAGTCACCTTTTTAAAATAAAAAAACAAAAAAATGTAAAAGAGGCCTCTGGTTTTAGAACAGGAAACGAAACAAAGGAAAGGGGAGACGACGATAGCGCGAGACGATGAGGGTCGCAGTGAGGATAGGGCCCGATGGGTGGTCTGAGGATGGGGTCGCAGGTCTGGCGGGCAGAGGTGACTCGTGGGTTCCAAGTTGGGTGAAGTTCGTGATGGTGTTCATGCGGCTGAGCAAGGCGTATCTGGTTCGGTGGAGTTTGATGGGTGGTGGTCAGGTGAGTTTTGATGGTGGAGCAAGGCATGGGTGGCGCGGAGAATGGCTGTGGCAGTGGCAATCTTGGTTGTGGTGCTGTGGTTCAGAGTTGTCTTTGTTCTGTTTTGAAGGTGTTGTGAAAAGAGTAATTTTTTCAAAAGAATAAAGTCTCACATTGGTTAGAAGTAAAACTTTAGAAAAGTTTATATATCAACTTGTATTTTGGGCTTGGTATGAAACGAAATAGGTTGTGGACTCAGGCGTACAAAAATGGGCCAAAGGCTCATGGCTAGTGCAAATCTTCAATTTACCATCCTGCGCGTGATAACATGAGACCCGAAACTTTTTGTTTAAAAATTTTATTCATGTTTGAGCTTACTTGAAAATGAGTTTTTTGAAGAGGTTTAAAAATGAATTGATCTTATCCTTTATTTGTTGTGCTTGGTCTGCACTTCCAACGTGCAAATTTTAACATGCAAATCTATTTTTCCAGCGTGCAAATTTGTTTCTCCAACATGCAAATCTGTTTCTCTAACGTGCAAATTTTTCTTTATAAACTTGTCCTCTAATTCAATTTTATACTACGATCTCCTTCTTCATCTTTTATGCTCCACTTCTTTCTATTTGCTGGGTTACGTAATTAATATAATTCTCTTGCAATTCTTGAAACACTAACATTATCAAGAAGAGCCTGTTGTACCCTAAAAGATTTTTGATTATATCGAAATAATCCTTGAGGGCAATGTTGCGCACGCCTCAGGCTTCAATGTTTACTGTTTCATTTCATTGCTAGTCATGAGTGACAACAATCTCAAGGATTATGACCAAACCAGAACACGCCCCTAACAACGGATCTGACAACTTTAACACCAAACCCCTCCTCCAGTTATTGCTGCAGTCACCTATGTCAAGCCCTTCCCTGATGTCTCCAAAATTGAGATGTTTAGAGGCCAAAACTTCAAATGGTGGCAAGAGCGTGTTTACTCTATTCTTGACATGCATGGCGTCGCTGATGCTCTCACAGATCCAAAACTAGACTCATCTGTTGGCTCGAAAAAATTCGACGACTAGACTTATGTCAACAAGGTTTGTAGACATACAATTTTTACCACATTATCTAACAAATTGTTTGATGTCTATTGTTCATACAAGGAAACCAACAAAATTTTAGAGTCTATGCTTCTCAAATACACTGCTGAGGATGTTGGGAGGCAGAAGTTCATCATTGCAAACTACTACAGGTGGGAGATGACTGATAAAAACGCATCAAGACTTATATCAATGAATATCACAAGTTGTTGGAAGATTTGAAAGCTGAGAAGATCACGCTACCGGATGAGTTTGTTGCAGGATTACTCATTGAGAAATTACCATAATCTTGGAAGGACTACAAACAGCAACTCAAACACAAGAACAAACAGTTGTCTCTTCCTGATCTGATCACTCACATCATCATTGAGGACATGAATAGGAAGGAAATCAAAGTTGCAAGAGCAAAAATATTGGCTTCAAGGGCAAACATGGTACAGGCTAATAAGAAAATGTATGACAATAAACCAAACAGAAAATCTAATTACAATAAACCTCATTATGTGCCAAAAGTAAATAATGGAAATGCATCTTCTTCTGCATATTTGATTGACTTTATGGATATGTGGCATGCTAGATTAGGACATGTTAGTGCTTTTTATATTAAGAAAATGCAATATCTTGGATTAATTTATGGTTTTAGAGATACGTGCTTAAATAAATGTGAAATATGTGCAGAATCAAAAATAACTGAAAAATCTTGTTTATTCGTAGAAAGAAATACTGAATTACTTGAATTAATTTATTCTGATTTAGGAGACTTAAAACAAACTATGACTAGAGGTGGCAAAAATATTATGTGACTTTTATTGATAATTTTTCTAGGTACACTAAGGTATATTTACTTAGAAATAAAGATAAGGCGCTTGACATATTTCTTTTATATAAAGTAGAAGTAGAAAATCAATTAAATAAAAAGAATTAAAAGAGTTAGATCAGATAGAAGTGGTAAATACACTTTATTTAATGACTTTAGTGAAAAAGAAGGAATAATTCATGAAATTACACCCCTTTACTCACCTCAATCTAATGGAATAGCTGAAAGGAAAAATAAGACTTTAAAAGAAATGATAAATGTCCTATTAATTAGTTCTAATGCACCTGATAACTTTTGGGGTGAAACATTATTAACTGCTTGTTATTTACAAAATAGGATTTCCTATAAGAAATTAGGTTAAACACCATATGAATTATGGAAATGTTATAAGCCTAACTTAAAATATTTAAAAATGTGGGGGTGTTTAGCTAAAGTAATGCTACCTGAACTTAAAAAGAGAAAAATAGGCTCTAAGACTTCAAATTGTATGTTTATTGGGTATGCTAATCATAGTGTTGCATATAGATTTTAATTTTAAAAAATGATGTGCGATGGGTAGAGGCATTCATGCATTGGATTATATATATTTTGAAAGAGAGAGCGAATCAAACTAATCTCGTAGATTTTTTTATGTTATCATTCGATCGATTTGTTTAAAATGTAAATCAGATCCATCCAGACCAATTAAATTGGTTTGGATTTGATCAATTTTTTAATTTTATTTTTATTTTTTAATATACAATTCATTAAAATACATAAGCCAAATTCACTCCACTACATCAAATACAAGTATAAACTAACTCATCAAATAACAACAAACATTAATCCAAACTAATTTATCAAAATACAAATTCAAATCCAAAATATAAGTCCAAATTAATTTATAATCCTCTTATACATATCAAAATCCAAAAGAACAAATTAAGTTTGAGTTGAAGTATAATAAAAAAGTTCTTAAATAAGTATAATAATATAAGAATTTTTAGGTAAAATATTATTTTAAAATATATATATAATTTTCGGTTTGATTTGGAATGAATTAATTTTCAAATTTAAAACCAAAATACGATTCAATCTAGTTAAATTTTTTCAATTTTTTCATTTTTTGATTTGTTCAATTTTTTATTTTTTGGTTTGGTTTTTTTACAGTTTTGAACATCTCTACTATTGGAAATACCTACCTAGCACCTTTGGTGGAGGGTGGAAACCCCATTTGAGTTGTTTGCTCATAAACAAATATATTTATTTATATTGTAAAATAGTGGATTTTAAATTTTTTATTTAAAATAATACATGCATGAGTTAAACAATTTGTAAAAAGCTTGCATCTACTACTATTTATTTTATTTTTTAAATTTTTGTATCTTCATTACCTTTTAGGTATTTTTAAAAAAGTCATTTTTTTCTATTCTATCCCAACTACTTATTTGTTAAATATTAAATGTATATATTAAATATTTTTATTAGTATATTTTTTATGTTTTAATAAACATTAATCATGCTTGACTGAATTAAGCTACATCAATTTAAATATTTTAAATTTAATTTTACTTTTTGATAAAAAAAATTTAATGAATTACTCAATATAATAAATTTCTAAAGTAACTAAACTAATAGCTAAGTTATAACATACACTCGCACATGCTGCCTTGCTTCGATGGTATTGTATAGCATGAAAAATCAAGTCATATACTTTTAGGTTTGTTAATTTAAATTTTATATCTTTATTTATTTAACAATTCTTATTTTTATTTTTTTTGTGCTAGACCTTATTGGAGTTTAAAAGAGACCCCACCACTTAAGTAGTATCTAAAGGATCTCCGTTGAGGAGTAAGAGAAGGGAAATGAGAGAAAGAGATGTTCTGTTCCATTAGACACCCTTACTAAGAACTTGTAAGTAAATATTTCAACCATGTGAGTTAAATTCACAGGACAATTCTTATCTTATTTAATTAGTACATATAGTGTAGACTCTTGAGAAAACTAAAAATGGAAATGCAAACAACACAACAAATTAAATGGAACATCAACATTCAACAATAAAAAATAGAGATAGTTTAATTGGAAGTGAAAAACTAGTTTGAGGCATGCTATGGCAAATGCTGTCTTCATAGTAGGATTCCGCCTTTATTTTGGTGCAAATAGCAAAATGATGTGGAGGAGAATTTGAGGCATGCTATGGCAAATGCTGTCTTCAAGATGTAATAAATCACTCAAGGATCTTTTAATGAGAACTCAAATAAAAAGTTCAAAAAATTCTTAATTCTACTGCTCTGGAAGGAGAATTTGGAGGAGAGTAGAAGGATGATGAGTGTGAGTTTTCAGGTTGGTAAAGATTAGTATTTATAGATAGTAAACCATCACTAATGTGCCTTTTCATAATTACACATGTTCCTTCATTGAAACATCACCAATTGTGCGTTTTTATGATTAGACATATTCTTTCATGACCAATAGACATGGCCATATAATGAATAAATATATCATTCTAATTCTATCAATCAATAAACACGGCTCTTCATATATTAAATACACACTTCATTCCATTAATTGATAGACGTATTCATAATGAATGTATCTATAATGAATAGATTTGTTCCAAAAGATGAATTTATTAATCAATAGACTTTTTATAAAGGATGTGTCTTTCTCCAATAAAGAATGACAAAACTTAAGTATATTTTTTATACCCATTACATTCATTTCATCAATTAAGTTATAATATATGTTCATTAATGTTCTTCCTTTTACTTTTTTTTAAATGCACATATGTTATAATTTAATTGATGAAATGAATGTAATAGACATAAGAAAATAGATCTAAGTTTTGTCTATAAAAGAATGTGTCTATTATTCAATTAGACAAGTCCCAATGAGATGTGTTTTTTTTTTTTTGGTTACATGAGATGTGTCTTTTTAAAATAAATGGATACTTCTTTCAAAAAATAAAAAAGAAAATTGTGTCTATTCAACAAACTAGCATCCACAAGGCACATTAAATTTTGAATCATCCAAAATATAAACATAAATAAATAAAAAATAGAATCTTAAGGGGGTGTTTGACTTGTTTTTTGTTTTTATTTTTAGTTAATATATTTTTATTAATAATTATAAAAATAACACTTTATTTTTACTTTAATTTTTTGAAATTTTTAAATTTTTGTAAAAAATGGTGAAAACAACATTTTCTTATTTTCATTATTTCCTTCACAAAAATTTTAAAACAAGAAAAAAAGGTGAAAATAATATTTTTTTGTAATTGTTAATGAAAATATAACAACTAAAAATAAAATTAGAAAATAAATAAAATACCACCTCTTGTAGAAAAAATAATTTCTTTTTTCACTGTCCAGAACAATTGGACTCTAGGATTATTTGAAATCTATTATTTAAAGATGGTTATTGGTTAAAATTAAGAACCATTCATATTTTTAAGACTTAATAACCATGATATCTAATTATGGCTATTTAGTATTTTGCTTTAAAATTTCCCCATAACAGTTTTATTTCTTAAAATTTAAACCCCTATATCACCCAATAATAATCGATCTATGTCAATACCGCTCAGCTTACATGGTGCATGTACCAACCTCTTTGTTTCGTGCTTGTTTTACAATTTGTTTGTGATTTGTGAATGCAACTCAGTTGTTGGGACAAACAAAATAAGATTATTATTACCAATAGTCTCTCAAATTATATTTGCTCTGCTTTTGACCTCTGCTCCATAAAAGATGGTTGAAAACACTTACACCACCAACCTTATTAGCTACCATCAAGATTTTGACATCAAGGAAGACTCCACAGACAGACCTTCACAAACTGACTACAAATACTACGACGACGATGGCCGTCTTAAACGAACAGGTACTAAATTAATATTGTTTTATACTTTTACATTATCTTTGTTTTTTTTTTTTTAAATTTCAATCACTTGTAAATTGAGTGTTAAATCTTCTTTTAATTTTGCATTAATTTTGTATCTTGCATTTCTAATCTCTTAAATTCAATTGCTTAGATAAAATATTGTGAAAATTGGTTAAAAAATAGCATTATTTGATTTCTAATCCCCTGAAAAATGACTCTGATATTTTTACTACAAAGCATACACATTTTTTTACATATCATTTAATACCATACATTATACTTATTTTTTTATCACTTTCTCTTTTTTAATCATACATCCTTAAAAAGGATGTGTAGAGTATCTACACCTCTAAAAGAAGTGTAGGATCATCTTTTTCCCTTGAAAAACGATATTTTACTCACATTATATTGCTTGTGCGGTTTCCCAAGCTTTTAACAAGTTTTTGGTTTAGGGTAATGTTCGTTTCTTTGATTGAATGAGATGATATATGATATGGTGTCCTCATATGATATGAATCAGGAACCGTTTGGACTACATGCTCCCACATAATAACAGCTGTGATAGGATCTGGGGTACTCTCCCTAACTTGGGCCATAGCTCAGATGGGTTGGATTGCTGGTCCTGCTGTGATGCTCTTCTTCAGTGGCGTCACTTTTTTAACTTCATCGTTTCTAGCGGATTGTTATCGTGCCGGTGACCCCTATTTCGGGGAGAGAAACTATACTTTCATGGATGCAGTTAGCTCCATTTTAGGTAACATACAATTTCTCTCATCTTTTTTTATCTGTATTTTAAAGTTTTTAAACAAGAATTAAAGATATCATTAAATAATTTTAAATTATGTAAAATATAAGTTGACATGATTAAATTATTTTTTTCACTCTATTAAATGTGCAAAAAATTATAGAAACTAGTTAATATGTGTAGTTAATAGATTTAGTCGAAACAATAAAAAAAATGGGATAAAATTTTAAAAAATAATTAATGCATTCTTAAAATTCTCAAATGACATATAAATTGAAACAAAATAAGTTTTCTAAAAAAAGAGATAAAATGGAACGTCATTTTTATTTGTCTTTTAAGGTTTTTGATCAAGAATTAAGGGTACCATTAAAAAAAACTTCAAATTGAATGAAATATAAGTTGACATGACTAAATTATCTTTTCTCATTTCATTAAATATGTGTAGAAAATTGTCAAATTTAATTAATATATGTAGTTATTAAATTTAGTGAAGACAATAAAAAGGTAGGATTAAATTGAAAAAAATTAATTAATGCATCCTTAAAATTCTCAAATGACAAATAAATTGGGACAAAACAAATTTTTTAAAAAGATAGATAAAAAAAAACAGAGAGAGTACATTAATAATATATATGAGTGGCATAATGTGAGACGAATTTTTTTTAGGAATTCAAGTACCAATGACGTGATTTTCTACTTTACTACTACATCTGTTTTTTTATAACTGTCTTTTAAAATTTTTATATAAGGATTAAAGATAAAATTAAATAACCTAAAATATAAGAAAATATGATATAATGTGACTAAATTACTATTTCTATCACTTTATTAGTTTTCTTAATTAATTTCATGTGGTACAATAAATTCTCTCTCTATTAAAGAAGAAAAAGGTGGAAAAAAATCAACTAATATTTTCTTAATATTCTTAAATTATAGATAATTAGAGATAAATTAAAATTTTTAAAAAGGCAATTATTAAGGAACTGACGGAATAATAAAATGATTTGTTTTTTACAGCATCAACATGCTCCCTCCATTCAGAATTTCAAATTCACATGTTTTTAATTGAATTTGTTAAAAAATAACTTTCGTGTAAATTAACATTTCCATATAATGGAATATGCATGTATTATGTACCATAGCATGCATTATATAATGTATTTTGTTTTGTAGGCGGTTTCAATGTTACGTTTTGTGGGATGGTTCAGTACACGAATCTTTTCGTAGCTGCAATAGGATTCACAATTGCGGCTTCCAATAGCATGATGTGAGTTAATGCTTACGGTATCTTTGAAATCATAAAATTTACAAATTGGTTTGATTTATACATAAAGTATATTTAGAAAGTAATAAAATAAAAATTAATTTACCAGTCAAAAGAAAGAGAATTGATTTAGTTTTAAAACTATCTTGATTTTAGTTGTATGCATATGGAAATCAGATTTAAGTGGAATTTAATTTATTTTTGTTTTTAATAATTTAAATTGACAATCTTCTTCATATTAATTTATTCATTTTCAGCACTTTTAGGTAAAATTAATAAAATAAAATTAATTTTAATTTATATTTAATGTATTTCAAATATGGACATAAATTTACAAATTGATTTAAATCATACTTTTTAGGAAAAAATGCCTATACATCCCTTGAACTTTACCTTTTTGTGAAATAGGTATGTGAAACTTTGATATTTAGATGAAATGTCCCCTTTTTTTTTAAAACAAAAAGACATGCAAAGGCATCACTGTAATGCAAGAAATCCTAACAAGGTTGGCACATCAGGCATTACCAATTATCTGCAGCACATCAAAATAAATTTAAGAAATAAAAAATAACGAATACAAAGACATGGGGGGACATAGACCAAACTCATGAGCAAAGATCAAGAGAATCTGTAACAAGGAAGACCTATTCTATTGCGGAAAAACTCTTCCTTAATAAACCTAAGAATTATATCCCACCAAACTAAGCCCTGAATATTAATGCCATAGTTGGCAAGCTTATCGGCACAAGAATTCCCTTTCCTATATATGTGAGAACAAATAAATGTCATCTTCTTTGTAAGGGTTATACAATTTAACCACCTATTTCTAAGCTTCCAATGGACAATCTTCAAAGATGTAAAGGCATTAATAACTAATTTAGAATCACATTCTAATCATAATCTATGCCATCCTTTACTATAAGCAATCTCAATTGCAATGATTGCGCCAAGAATTTCAGCATGAAGAGCATGAGTTACTCCAATATTGTAAGCAAAACAACTCAATGTGGCTGCACTTCTGTCTCTAAAGACACCACCATAGGCTGCCATACCAAGGGCTCCCTTTGCTGCTCCATCGGTGTTTGCTTTAATCCAGTAGCTAATTAGAGGATTTCAATTGACTTTTTTAATTTTAACAGTTGCATCGTACTTCCCATTGACCCCAAACTTCTTAATGATGATGAAATCATTTATATCAGTAGAGATCGTCCCCACAGATAAGCTTCCTGTTAAAGAGACATTAGCATTAATAGAATTTATAGCAGCTTCCAAAGGTATCCTCATGTCTTCAAACCACAACTGATTCCTTGTATACCATATTGAATTCACAATGGCTGCTAAGACCACATCCTTTGTCTGAGAGCACCAACTTCTGTTACATATTGACAAGATTGAGAGAATAGAGTTGGTAGGAATTGAGAAGTTTAGACAGGTGCTGAGCCATTGCCAAATTTTCGATGCAAAAGTGCAATGAAAAAATAAATGATCTGTGGTTTCATAACTAGATCCACATAAGCAACACATTGAAACCATATGACAGCCCCTAGACCAAAGCTGCTCATCAATAGGAACTCTGTTGTTGATAAGTCTTCAAACCATAAAAGATTTAGAAGGAGGAATGACTTTGCTCCAAATTAATTTGCCCTAAGAAACAGGTTGACCACCTTGATACTGAAATTGATAAACTTCTTTTAGAGATAGAAAACTAGAATCTGTAGAATTCCAGACTAAGCAATTTGTTGCTTCAAACTGAGGAATGCTAATTCTTTGCAATTCTTTTGATATGGCAGGGAACCGCAATAATAGCTCTTGAGGGATGCACCATTCTCCATCCTTTATAAAATCATTAACAATAGGCATTAAGAGAAGATTTCCATTTTGCAGGAATTCCAATATCTACTATAGATTGAGATAGTCATTTATCACACCAGAAGTTTATATTCCTACCATCCCCATGCTGCCAACTAGAATTGATAAAAATAGCATTGACATGATTTTTCAAGCCTGCCCAGATGGAAGAACTTAAATGATGCTGAATAGGGTTCTTATTTATAAGAGTTCTAGCTCTAAGCAAAATAGCCCATTGATTATTAGAACCTATCAAATCCCAACACATTTTGAACATGGAAGCATTATTGATTTATCTAAGGGATCTAAGACCCAAACCCCTTTCATGACAGGGTGTGCAAAGTTTGTGCCAAGCCACAGTGCAGATTTTCCTAGTCTGAGTGTCACCAGACCATATGAAATTCCTTATCCAATTATCAATCATCTTAATGAGAGAGATAGGCCAAGCATAAATTTGGAAAGAATAGATGAGCATGCTATGTATCACAAATTTCTCTAATTGCACTCTCCCTATAATAGAGAGCATGGACCCTTTCCAAGTAGCAAGCTTAACCTTGATTCTATCTGTAATTGGTTGAAGATGAGCCTTCCTAAGCTTTCCTTTAAATAAAGGAACTCCAAGGTATTTAAAAGGCAATTGACCAGCATTGAATCCCAAAGCACTAGTAATATTAGATAGTCTATTGGCAAGGATAGCACCTGAATAATACTTAAATTTCTCATAATTAATTACCTATCCTGAAGCTTCACTGTACTTATGAAACAGATTCATGAGATTATCAAGGTTCTTTTTAGTCCCTCTGCAGAAAATTAAGATATCATCTGCACAAAGAACATGGCTAGGGACTTGGTAACCTCTAGGACTTGCCATAGGCAGCAGCTTACCATGATGAACTAAATTAGTTATGCCTCTACTCAGCACATCTTCAGCTAAACAGAAAAGGAGGGGAGATAAGGGATCCCCTTGTCTAACCCCTCTTTTACAAGAGAAGTATCCAACTGATTTACCATTCATAGAAATAGATAATCTAGCAGATTCCAGAATAGCTTTAACCTAACTGCAAAACAAAGGATAAAAACCAAACTGATCTAGAACCTTGAGCAAGAAATTCCAGTCCATGGTATCAATGGCTTTTTTAATATCAATTTTGACAGCAATGTTACCACTAAAAAATCTTTTATCAAGGAGGTTAATGGCTTCTGAAGCAACACAAATGCAATCTGAAATTTGTCTACTTTGAATAAAGCCTCTTTGTTGCTCAGAGACAATTTTAGGAGTAATTTTAGCCAATCTATCTGCCAACACCTTGGTGATAATCTTGAATTTATAATTAGCAAGAGCTATAGGTCTATATTGACCAATAGAGTAAGCACCAGGAGACTTAGGGATCAAAACCACAAGGTTTGAGTTGAGATTAGGCAACAACCAACCTTGTTTGAAAAATTGCAAAACTGCATTGAATACATCTGTACCAACCACATCCCAATAACATTGAAAGAAGAAACCTCCAAAACCATCTGGACCAGGGGCACCATTGGCATTCATAGAAAAAATAACATTTCTAACTTCATCCCTTGAAGGCAAGTTTGTGAGCATAAAATTGTCTTCAGTACTTACTTTGGAAGTGATTTTTTGATTAATTAAACCATTGTCAGTACAAGAGTTTCCAGATGCAAACAAATCAAAATAATACTCCAACACATGATTTTCAATCTCAGCAGGCTGCTCCAAAATCAGATTGTCCTTTTTCAACATAGTCATTCTTTTAGTAGCATTCCTAATTTTAGTTACCTTATGGAAGAAGGATGTATTCCTATCACCATGAGAATGCCAGTCAATCCTTGATTTCTCTTTCCAGAACTCCTCTTCATAATGTAAGGCCTTGTTTAACTCTAATTGGGCTATCTGTTCTTGCTCAAAAAGGTCATCAGAATATCCATGCCTATTAATCTGCTCCTGAATTAAGTCGACTGCTTGCATAGCATTAGCAACATTGACATGGACATCACCAAACTTTTCTTTGTTCCAAGTCTTCAGCTTGTACTTTAGGCTTTTTAACTTCTGAGTTAACATAACCATAGGGCAACCAACAACTTCCTGCTTCCAGGAGTCATTAATGATGCTATGACAATCAGGATGTTCAGCCCACATTCTAAGAAATTTGAAAGATGAACTGTGAGAGACTACATCTTTTTGAAGAGATAAAAGAATTGGATAATGATCATATTTGCTCCTTTTTAGAGTGCAGCAAGTAACATTGTTCCAATAAGAGAGCCAATCATCATTACAGCAAACTCTATCCAGTCTTTTTTCAGTTGAAGCATTCCCTCTTCTGCCATTAGACCAAGTAAATTCTGCCTCTCTTGTTGTTAAATGAGTGAGATTACATTCATCAGACTAAGATTTAAAATCATTGCAGGAAATTTGGGAAAGGATTCCTTTGCCTCTTTGCTCATGAGCACCAAGAACAACATTATAATCACCAAGCAAACACCATCGGTCAGAATAATTTTGCTGCAATAATTTTAATTCATGCCAAAGTTGCCTTCTAGCAATGTAATTAGTTGCTGCATAAATGGCTGATATGTAAAGCATCTGGTTACTCCACTAAACAGAAAAGGTGACATGTTGAGTAGAAGATTGAATGACAACAGGATAGAATCATTGCAAATACACCACAAATTAGGAATCCTATTATTTATATTGCTAACAGCAAAGATTTTCAGATTCAACCTTTTCCAAAATCTCATAGGAAATTGATCAATTTTTATCCAAGGCTCTGACACAAAGAAGAAATCAGGTTTGATAACCAACCTAGTATCAAGATTAGCTATCCCTCTAGCATTCCAATACAATATCTTCATTGTGCTAAATTTCTAGGAATACTTGCCCTGGTTCGGTTGTTATACCTCCCAGCCTTCTGAGCTGATTTAGCCTGTCGCCTTAATTTCTTTTTTTGAGACTTTGAAAGAACTATAGTAAAGGCTTCAGCACCCTGAGTCTGTTTCAGATATTTGTTAGCTTCATTTGCCCTGTTCTACCCAGGATCCTGAGCTAGAGAATTGCTTGTAAATAGATTCTTATGCTCACTAATTAAATTAAAATCAATCATTATGTGACTTGCATGCATTAGTTAATACACATGACAGTCACTAATTTGTTATTACTTTTTTTTAAAAATCAATTTTTTTATCTTTTAATTTATTTTTCATTTAAAAAAAAGAAATTAAATCAACGGAGGAAATTTTTTAAAAATAATATGAATAAATTAGGCATAATCATGTGTATTAATTGATAAATACAAGTCACACGATGAATGGTTTTTGCTAAGGAAAAAATTTAAATAAAGTTCTCTAAGTGCTTGTGATACAGTTTTTCAATAAAATTATGATATATGTATTATTTTTTAACTATCTCATTCTCCTTTTAAAGTGTTTATAGATGAAGTGTAAAAAATAATACACATATTATAATTTTATTAGAGAACAATATTACAAATACTTAAAAAATTTACTTAAATTTTGTCTTTTTGTTAAACTTATGTATAAAATGGTCTGTTTATAAATTTAAGAAAGTTTAAGGGCCTTTCTTCTAAAATTGAAAATTAATGGTGAATACTTCAAAATAAGGTAAAAATTTTAGGAAGTATATTAATATTTTTATTTTCTATTTTCATAAAAAAATTTCAATTAATCAATTTTAGTTAAATTAATTCTATTGATGGTGATGGTTATATGATGTCAAATTGCACCCACCACCTTTATACTGATAGGATTATCTAGTTTGATGATAGTTGATGGGTTTTGTTTCAATTTTACTGGTTTTGGTTGACAGGGCAATCAAAAGGTCTAACTGTTTCCATTCCTCCGGTGGAAAAAAATCATGTCACATTTCAAGCAACCCATACACGATCAGTTTTGGCGCAATCCAAATTATCTTTTCTCAAATTCCAGATTTTCATAAAACCTGGTGGCTCTCAATAGTTGCTGCAATCATGTCTTTCACCTATTCCATAATTGGTCTCGCTCTTGGAATTGCCAAAATTTCAGGTTATATTCCTACTTATAATATTTTTTATAGAACTTTTCTTTTTATTCTTGGCTGATATTTTATTTTTAAAGTACACATAATCTCCTTCAATTATGGATGAATTGTAAACAACTTTTTGTAGTTCAAAATTTAGCAATTCAAACAACTTATCGAACCAAGTAAAATAGCATAAATTTAATCCTTGTATATGTACAGAAAAAACTCTTGTAGAGAGTTAATATGTATTGTTTGATAAATTCAATAAGTTATTAAATTTTTTTTTTATAAGGCTTAAGACTGACCGTGTAGGTCTGGTGGAGGAGCCTCTTAGTAAGATCCTTAAATGACTCCCTAATAAAGCTCGGGAGAGGGGTGGAAGATAGAAAAAAAATTAGAATGAAAATCATTTGTAAAGATTGAACTTCGCTACTATCCTTGCGTATCTTTAACTCTTATCAATTGAGCTATCAAAACGGAATAAATTATTGAGTTTTGAACAACAATTTTTTTTTTTGCAATTGATGTATAGTTGAAGGAGGAATCCTTACAATTTAGACTATTTCTATTTTGTTTACTTGATTCATGAACAGAAACGGGTGCTTTCAAGGGTAGCCTCACAGGAGTAAGCATTGGAACTGTGACACTGGCCCAAAAAGTATGGGGGACTTTCCAAGCTCTTGGTGACAT
The DNA here is from genome assembly GCA_029884595.1 of Ormosia semicastrata. Classification (NCBI taxonomy): domain Eukaryota; kingdom Viridiplantae; phylum Streptophyta; class Magnoliopsida; order Fabales; family Fabaceae; genus Ormosia; species Ormosia semicastrata. The sequence goes on along the minus strand of JAQQTO010000046.1, from coordinate 32,920,080 downwards.
AGCCTTCGCTTATGCATTTTCTCTTATTCTTATTGAAATTCAGGTACTTCTTTATTTATCTGTTCAAGAAGTTTAAAAAAAATCATATACCTTGTTTAAGAAAAAGTTTATTTAAAGTGAGCAAGTAAGGTTTTATTCATATTTAGATTATTTAGTATGTTAAGATCATGATGCACATTACCAAATTAAGGATGTATATACCCTTACTTACTCACTTTAGAGACAAGCTCATTTTAGATGTGATTTTTCCACCAATTTAACATATAATATTCTGACTACACAGGACACCATAAAATCTCCACCATCTGAAGTAAAAACAATGAAGAAGGCTACAATCATGAGTATTGTAGTGTCCACAATATTTTATATGCTTTGTGGCTGCATAGGCTATGCTGCTTTTGGAGATACAGCACCTGGGAACCTGCTCACTGGATTTGGTTTCTATAACCCTTTTTGGCTTATAGATATTGCTAATGCTGCTGTAGTAATTCACATTGTGGGAGCATACCAAGTGTATGCCCAACCCCTCTTTGCCTTCATTGAGAAAGGGGCAGCAAAAAGATGGCCCAAAGTTGACAGGGAATTCAAAATTCCAATTCCTGGCTTTCCTCCTTACAATCTAAACGCATTTAGATTAGTTTGGAGGACAGTGTTTGTTATCATAACCACTGTTTTGGCAATGCTGATTCCATTCTTCAATGACGTTTTGGGAGTGATTGGAGCACTGGGGTTTTGGCCTTTAACTGTTTACTTTCCCGTGAAGATGTATATCTCACAGAAGAGGATCCCAAAATGGAGTAGGAGATGGATTTGTCTTCAAATGTTGAGTGTGGTCTGCTTCATGGTATCTGCTGTTGCTGCTGTCGGCTCAGTGGCCAGTGTCCTGCTCGACCTAAAGAAATACAAACCATTCAGCTCAAACTATTAAACCCCATATAGTATATATTGCCTCCTTGCAGATGTAAGAAACTAGTGGGGGCGGTGATGGTTGTGGTTTGTGTATCATTATCTTCTTAGTGATCCTACTTCAATATTATCCTTTTTTTTTTGTCAACATTTCAATATTATCCTTATGTTACAACTTTCTAACTTGTGATTGTACAAAATATCTACTTATCCCCAATTCGCCTTGATGGGATACCTCATTCCCCTTTTCCTTCCATTTCCCTCAAAAATCTACTAAACAAAAGTTTGAGTCATTTTTCTCTTCTCTTCCCCTCCTTAGCTCTCGTCCAGACATAATACTAAGGACCACACATGGACTTAGAGATAAGCTTCAATTTAATATTATCCGATAACTAATGAAAAACGTACTTAACTTTTCCATAAGTAATTAATCATAGACCCCAGACTTCGTCCCAGCAACTAACAAAACAGTTGAACAGGCTCAATTGAACACCGCTGATGACAAACAATTTTAGACGTAAAATATAGAACTTATGCGAAGGCCCATGGATAAATTTCAGCTCAATCATACACTGGAATGCATTTCCATATTTTGATGTCAATCCACAATGGTATAATATATATTCAGGAGATCGTACTATATCACAGGTTATAAAGTAGGGAGAAAAAATAAAAAAACAAAAAAGAATAAAAACAGACCGCTCATGAGCTCTCACTCGACAGAAATAATGAATTAAATTGACAGAGATGCCCACAAAAAGATATTTTACACCAACAAAACATGCTATATTCAGAAACATCTGCATAAACTCAACAACCGCCCAGGACGAACATCAATTACACCAAAGATTACTCCCCCATGTAACCTTCTGACGCCACACAAGGAAACCAATATTTCACCATTGATGCAATATAACTTGAATCAAAACAAATAGGCGGTGAAGCTGAAACAGGTTTGTGGTCCACTCTCAACAGAATGAGCTGAGCAAACTACCTTGAACTTGAAGTAGGTAAGTTCATCAGAGATTAGAAAAGCTCCTCTGAATTGAACTTATTCCATGCTTCCTGTAATAAATTATCAAGCTTTTAGGCAAAAATAAAGGCATTCTAGTACTCTGGACTTGGCAACAAAATATTCTCGACTACTAGTGTCTTGGCACAAACTCACGTGCATGTCAATCAAATAACAGAAGTAAAGCAACTGCAAATAACTGACACCACTAACGTAAATCCTATTTTTATTGATATTTATATATTAGAGAAAACATGGGACCAAACCCTGCTTATGCCATATATATTAATATAGTTAATTGGCATTTACAAGTCGCTTCAAAGCTATAGATGTAGAAGATAATCCTTTGGTGTACAACATGATGGACCACTCTGTTTATTGGACCAACAGGAACATGCAGTGGCTTGACAAATACTGCCGCCCAAGTTTGAAGATCATATCAACTTTAAACTCCTGTTGGTATAGTACACAAACAGAATGGTGCATCGGATACACAAATTGTCCAAAATCTTTAATCAAATGTTGAGTTTTTAATACAGGAGGTCACATACAACTATTATGGAAGTTAAATTATATGTTGTGGACTGAAACAAAAAGCTCGGTGAGTTAACTTAAGTTCATTAAAATAAAAAATTTAATTATATCATATTTTTCGATTTTATACAATTTAGCATTTCTAAAAAGACATAACAGAAAATGCCCCACGATACAAAATCAACTGACTCAGTCAAGAAATCAGAATAAACCTACCATCTTATTGGACAAGATATAATGCCCATTCAATGGGAACCACATACGAAATTGAACTCAAGATAACCCATACACAACTACAATTCTAAGCCGAAAAAAAATTGATGGAGATGAGGAAACAACATGTGGACACTCACCAGCAGCATGAAAACACCCCAAGGTTCATGAACCAAGGTGAGACCAAAGAACAAAGAAAAAGGAAAATTATGAAAAGCAACAGATTTATTTGTGAGGATACAACTGGATAAGAAACTGATAAGCTGCAGAGGCAGCACATCATAGAAAATCACACCCAGGACCCAGCTACTTATTAATCGTGAGGACACAACTGAACAAGAAACAACATAGATATTGGAATTCCTATCTTTACATGCACAGCATTTGGCCACAAAATGTAATGTAGAAACTGATATTTAGAAGCCTCTTCAAAATAACAGTAGCATAATCTTTATTCTAACTTGATTCACTGGCAACTACTTCTTTCTTTATAAAGCATTGATTCTGCATATAAAAGTTCTATAAAAGGGCCTGAAATACCTTGAGTAGATCAAACACCTTCTCTGCAACATATTTCTGTTGAAGAGTGGCACCCTTCTGCTGCACTTTATCAGGATGAATGCATAATGTAGCTTTCCTATAAGCCTTTTTAACAGCAGCAGCTGTAATCAAATCAGTCAAAGAAACTGGCTGCCAACCACATTCAGGCCAAAGCACCTGATCATCATTCATGAAGCACAAGTTAACACAGTAGACAAAAATTATAAAAGAAAAATAATACCACTTTAAAAACCCTACAAATTAAGGGACTTTTTGGCTGCTTCAAGATTCACATGCAGGAACTTTTCAGAGTATATTAAATTATGGAAACAAGTCGTTTCACTCTTGTTTCATCTGTATTGACTGTATTTGATAACAAGTACATCATTACAAAAAAATGTTCTGCAAAATCAAGCTTGTTTCCAAAAGCGGTGTCTTCTGCTAGTAAATATCCAATTGGAAATTGCTAATATGGATAATATTTATTGGAGGAAATTGAAATAGTGGGTGAAGCTGTAATTAGCAGAGTGACCAAAACCAATAAAACCAGTTTCACAATATTAGAGTTAGCACACATGCACTTATAGCCCTATAGATTGATGATCAGCCGAGACACACGAGTTATCCCAACATATATATATATATATATATTCCAGAGTGCCATAACTTAAAATTTGGACCCAAGCATTTAAAAAAAAGAAAAAAAGAAGAGATAATGTAAACCTACATACTTCTGGGCATTATATGGATCAGGAATAGAGAAAATTCAGAGAGATTATCCAAAGTGCATATACAAAGTTCGTACATATTGTAAGGTGGAGAGCAAAGCACGCAAGTTCCCCTCTTTTCCTGCACCCCAGCGCTTAATTTCAAAATCCAGTGTTTCAGCAAACCTCTGAAATCAATGCACAGGTAAAATTAGATAATAAAAATAAAAACATGTCACAATAAAAACTCTGCAACTTAACAGAGAACTGAGAAGTAAAATCCAAATAAACCACAATCATCCAACATAAAAAGAATCTGTTCATCATTAAATATATAATAAAGGTAAACAAAAGAATGGATGACAAGACCCTGTTTCCACACCATCTCCCCCCTCCTCCCCCAAAAAAACACACACTGGCAATACAGTTTTTGGAGGGAAAATAATAGAGGTATATATGGTAATTTAACAAAACCTCAGGCCCATCAATCTCTAAGTTAATTTTAATATAACCTAGAAACATAGACACAAGAAAACACAATTTAATAGGAAATCAGAAAGTTGGACAATAACTTTAATCTTGTGGCATTTACTGAGATAACAAGGATGAAGGAGATATATATTGTGTAGATGCAGCTTGTCAAAAGGAAGTAAATGAGCAGAAATCACCCACCCCAAAATAAAAAGGAAAACAACAAAAGAAACTACTTACATGTCTCTCAGCTTGATCTCTTTGAGTTTGTAGTTCCCGTTGATTCTTCTCAGCCAATGCTTTTGCCTAGTATAAAATGACAATGGTCATAAGTAACAGAGACAAACAATTTAAATGGATTTTTTTAGAATGCATGCACTTCCACATAAATTCAATGTCAAGTTGGATCGAAAAGAGAACATTCTTCACCTATTCTTTGTACCAAGAAACAACAAAGAAATCAAAATATGGAGCAAAATATAGTAAGACATACCGCACGCTCCTGAGTCCTCTGTTGGCGTTCCAACCTGGCTCTACGTCTTTCTTCACTTTCCCCTTCAACTTCCTGAAATTCTCCAGATGATGGAGCAGCTTCAAACCATAAAAGACAAGGGACAAAAAGAGCCACGTAAGCATTGAGACAAAAGAATTCAAACAACTTTTGCATCAATAAAAAATATATTGAACACACAAACCTACCTCCAAAAATTGATGAAAGATCATCAACAATATAAGTGGATGACGATGCTTTCTTCATGCTTGAAGATGCACCTGTAGATTTCCTGGTTACATCTGGCTGAGATTGGGCATCAAATGCTGATTCCTGAAAGCAAACAGGTTCAGAAAATCAATACAATAGTTTGCAACAGTATCATCCTAGCATTAATCTGTGTGTCAATCTTCCCTTTGGATTTTATTTAAAACATGAAAATAATTTTAAAACTTTAAATACCTACATAAACACCCACTTGTCAATTTTTTATATATGTCATTTTTATTTAGAATAAAAAAGGAAAGAATAAAATAACAACATCACTAAATATAACTTCCTAATTTTAGGATAAATTTTGTATGATGGGAAGAGACCAAAAAACAAAGCCAAGTGTTGGCCACTATATGATAGTGTAAATAATGTCTAACTAAAATAGGTACTCACTGAAGAACTAGGCCTAGGAGGCCTTGGAGCACTGTTGGCTCGTGCACCCATGCTGAAGAACGATTCAAGATCATTCTCATTCTTTTGTTGGTTCATCCTTGCAGCAGCTGCAGCTCTTTCTCGGGCCTCTGCAGCAGCCCTTTCTCGAGCCTCAGCAGCAGCCCTTTCAACAGCAGCACGTTCTGCTTTAACTCGGGCTTCAGCTTCTGCCCTTGCAGCTGCTGCTCTTTCCCGCGCTTCCCTCTCCTTTGCCTCTGTAGCAGCCTTTTCAGCCCTTTCCTTTGCCTCAGCAGCAGCCCTTTCACGGGCTTCAGCTTGCGCCCTCTGAACTGCAGCCCTTTCAGCACGCTCTCGAGCTTCAGCATGAGCTTTCTCAACAGCAGCCCTTTCAGCCCTTTGACGAGCTTCAGCAGCTGCTCTCTCACGTGCTTCTCTAGTAGCTCTTTCTACAGCCTGTCTTCCCTTTTCTCTTTCCCTCTCAAGTCTCTGTCGTTCTCTTTCTTTCTCCTCCCTTTCCCTCTCAAGTCTTCGTTGCTCCTTTTCCTCCCTCTGTCGCTCATGGTCTAACCTTTCCTGTTTTCCTCTCTCCTCTAACACAATGCAGTCGTCTTTTTCCAATTGCACAGCTTCCTTGCTTCTAGCAGCCTTCGTATTCTCTCTCTCCCTAACTTCCTTTGCATGCCTAAATTTAGCTTCAGCTCTATCCATAGCCTCCTTCATAGCTGCAGCAGCTGAGTTCATCTCTAATTCTTCATCAGGAAGACCATTTCCACGTTCATCATCATTACCATGACTCCTGCCCATGGCAAAATCTTCAAGTTCATCAAACTGTGATGCCGGGGATAACTTTGCAGCAGCAGGAGCAGATTTAGGACCCTGAGAAAATCGAGTGGAACCTGGGAAAGAAGAAAATTCAGTATCCTTCTTTCTGGCATTGGTAGAAGCTGGTGAACCTGTCCCTGACTTGGGGATATGTACTGGTCGAGGAGGAGGCGGTCTTGAAGGTGGTGGAGCAGCAGTTGGTTGTGTAAAAAGAGGAATCTCTGATACCGTCAGCCATATATCTTCATTTGATTCCAAGTTTTCTTCATATTTTGGAGAAATATCTGCCTGAATATTGGCCTGTCTAAAACCATCATTATCATATGAAGGGGAAGTAGACCTTTGGCCAACTGGTTTATTAGAAGTAGCAGAAAATGTAGGCATGTCGAATGGAACCTGCTGAAAATCCTGATCATGTTCAACAGGAATATTGTTTTGTGAGTCTCTCTCAGGACTCCTCACAGACAATTTCTCACTTGACTCTTTATCTCTAGTCCAACTTGAGCTAGTATTTGACCTTGGGGTTGGCGAACTGCTACCCTTCCTGCTAGTTCTCTCTGATGAGAATGCTGGTACAGATTTTCCAAGCCCATTGAAGGGATCAATATCATCATATGCTCCACCATTAGAATATGATGAACTATCATTTTTTGTGCTTCTAGAACTACTAAATTTACTAATTTCTTCCAATGGGTCTGTGAAGTGGCCTGAGGATGAATCCATTGGGGCTGAAGTTGATTCAAATACTTTGAAAGGGTCTTCTGTTGTACTGGAGGCTGTTTTAGATGCACTGACAGTAGGTTCTGACGACAAACCAATATCAGGAGGGGGCCTGTGATAAAAACAATATGTAAAAATGATTATGATACATCAACCAATATGTGAAATTAAGAGATTGGATTGTCCTCCCTCTATTTTCTATCCTCATTCCCTTCTGTTCTGTTTAACCAAATGAAATGCTTAGCGACATTAAAGTTATAAGACTCTCAATTCACAGCTCCTAATAGACAACATCCTCAGGACAACAATAACTTTCTTCTGCATAGACCTGGTACTATTAACAACCAGATAAAATGATGAATCCACTTCCTAGATAGAAATGCACAGCAAAGAAAAATTATTACCTGAGATCCCAAAAGGTATTACCAATGTAAGGATAAACCCTTGAGCTAGAAACAAAAACGTTGAACTTAATCTTCACAGGATGCAAGGCATTCTCAAACTCTAGAAGTAATTTCAGTACAAGATTTTATTACAATCACTCTACTCTTTTCTATTCAAAAGTTCCGATGTGACTCAAGGGTGTCCACCTATAATGACCTAATTCAAGAATGCCACACAAAAAATTAAACCACTGAAGAAAATCTGTAAATTGGTGCCTCTTGTAGTTCTACCTCTTCCAAACTCCTTTGAGCTTCATTCAATTGTCTACTTTTAAAAATAAAATCAGCAAGTATAACTACACCTTATCTTTCAAACAATGCCATGCCCACTTAAATATCTACTGGAGATATTACTACAAAAACTGATATCATACAAAGAACAACTTCAGACTGATATTTTAAATTGCACAAGACAGCCAATGTGCTTGAAAGATCTATTTAACAAGAATTAATGCATTATCTACAATAGTGAGCTCCTACAAACAATAAACCTGAAACTTCACTGCCAAACAGACAGTTTGCGCAATACATAGAAGAAGAGAATACATAATCAGCAAAAACCATCCCCTTACCCTCCAAATCAATGCTGTAAGCAAGGCACATTCCAGAATAGATTCAGATAATAATCTATTGATGACAGCAGATCAAATCTGGGGCTTGTGATTCCCTGTTTAAACCCTTCAATGGAAAACTTTGTTCTAATTTTGCACATGTTAAATTCAAACATAGCTGTGGATATGAAAAATTTGATCTCATCCGATACATAAAAAAATAGGTAAAATTCAAAACTCCCAGTGGCTTCTTTTTCTTTATTATTATTGATAGCAATTTTTAGTATTTCTCACTCGTCTTTCCACTTTATTATAATCTCACAATTTCACATGTTATTTTTAACACTTGAATAGGTACTTGAACAGGTTTTCCCAAGATCACTAAACATCAGGATTCAGGTCTCACCACACAACATTCACTAGATTATATGTTAAAAGAGCTACAAAAAAGATCCATACTTGCATACTAAGTAAAATGCATTTCATCATGCATGTAACAAGCTTAAAATGCACCTTTAATTTCAAAACACACACTATAACCAACCATACCTGTCACTAGTGTTCTTACTGCTCCCAAATCCAGGTATCAAATCATCAAAATCAGTAACACTTTTCTCATCCTTCTCCGATCTCTTCCCACCGGAACTCTTCGATTCACCCTCCGCCTTACCAAACCCCCCGAGAAGATCATCAAACGCGCTACCACCACCGCCACCACCACCGCTCCCTTCCGAACCCACCGCCGGAAAAACGTCGTCGTAGGTGACCTTGGACGAGCTCTTCAGCCCTGGCACGCCATCGAAAATGTCATCGTCGTAGACAGGCTTGTCATACACGGGCAAATTCACCGACTTTGAAGCAAAATCACTGGACCCGCGAAACATGGAGTCCAAATTGAACGGCGCATCGGCTCCGCCGCCGCGACCCTCCGATTTGGGCGGGAACCTGGCGGAGCCGCCGAACAGATCGTCAAAGGCGCCACCAGTATCTTGATTCTTCCGATTCCCGGACGACGACGACGAAAAAATCGAATCGGCGTCGCCGGCGATGGAATTAGAGGTGCGAGTGGATCTGGACCCTAAATCGAAGTTAAGGGAGGTGGTGGTGGCGGTGGTGAAATTGGAAGATCCCTTGGAAGGGGCCATTGGGGCCGATTTGCCCTGGGGTTTGAACCCGAAATCAGAGGCTAAGAGACCATCGAAATCGTTCATGATCACACTTCAGTTAAAAAAAAAATGGAAAATGGAAAGTTTGTAATGAAAGAAGGATCAAGAAGAAAATCGAAGGATAAAGGGTTAGCTGAGAGAGAGAGAGAGAGAGAGATGGATCTGGTGTGGGTGAGTGGTGGGGTGGTGTGGTGTGGTGTGTGTGGTGGTATCCTCCTTCCAAGGGCGGTGGATCCGCTGGAGCGTGCGGAGAGGTGAGAGGATACAGGGGATGGTGGAATCTGACCTGTGCGGCACTTTATTTTTGTTTTATTAATATATTATTTTTTGTCTTTTCTTTTTTTCTTCTTCTTCTTGCTTAGTGGTTACTACAGGTTAGGCCTTCTTGCTTCCTTTGCTTGCTTGTTTCTTCCTCCCCTCTTTTGTGTCCTTTGGATTTTCCTTGTTCATGAATTATATAATATATAAAGAGAATATATAACTTTTAAATTATGATATGTGTTGTTTTAATACGGTAATATATGTATAAAATATTATCATGTAATAAATATGTATTTTTAATAACTACCATATAACATATCATGTTATAATTTAAATAAAAAATATATGTGTACTATATATTATGTTACATTGAAAAAATATATTTGAAGATTAGAAAATAAATAAAATTTGGAATTTACTTATTAACATTATAATTTATTAAATTTTGAAAAAATAACTCCAAAAAAAAAGAAAAATTATACATTAGTTATTAACAAATAAGGCGTTGATAACATCATATATTGACAATATTCCTCTTAACAAATATTTTATAGGAGTTTTTATTTGATAAATTTTTTCATGTCGTCAACGAATCATATAATATATAAAGAGAAAGTCACCTTCAAATTATGAATTGCATCGCTCTGACATGACAGTACATGTATAGAACAATGTCATGTGACAAATATGTGGTCTCAATAACTGTCATATGGTATATCATGTTACAATTTAAATAAAAAATGTACATGTGTCGCCATATCATGTCACATTGGAAAAAATATTTAAAGAATGGAAAATAAATAAAAATTTGAAATTTATTTATTAACATTATAAATTATTAAAATTTTGAAAAAATAACTCAAAAAAAGACAAAGAAATTATACATAGGTTATTGATAATAAGGTGTTGACAACGTTCTTCTTAGTAAGTACTTTACAGGGGTTTCCATTTGATAAATTTTTTTATGTTGTCAACGAATTTGAGTTTCTGCTAAAGAAATTGTTCTTCATCTCCTCAAAAGTTCATTTCCTTCTTTCTAAAATTCGTTTTATCTCTCTCAAAAAAATCAATCCAATAAAGTACTTGTGGAAAACGAAACTCGTAAGTACTCAAACAAAACCACTGCAAGTGGGTTACTCGATAATGTGCATGGGTGAGTAGCCCCCCTTGGTAGAACTCCTATTGCCAGCACCAACTCCTATAGACTGAGCCACATTCAAGTACCCATATGACCTGACGGATATGCTCTTAGGTTGCGAGAACCACTCCATTTTGATCTCACATTACGATGACATTGTTGGTGGGGAAGCGACTACCATACCGTTTGTGTGACAACAATAAGGTTACGACTGCATATGAGATGCGGTGGTTCGAGATTGCAACAAAAGGGGGGATGCAGTGATTTAATGGATGGATGGGCTGATGGAGCTAATGGCTACTACTATGGGACTAGGAGTGTGAGTAGGAACAGCTGAAGAATTAGCATATGTAATTGGTAAGTTCTTGTATTTTATTTCAAATTTCAAATTTGTAATTGATAAGTAATTGATTTCATATAGTTAATTATATGATATTGATTACATTCATTATATATTGATTATAGTATCCCTTAATTTGATTTGATAGAAATCTAATACCATTTATGTTATAGATATCATATAGCAAAATAACAAATTAAGAAGGAGTGAAATTATTCCTTATTATTAAATGTAATTGATTAGGTATCTATTATTGTATGTCAATGCTTGTATAAATTTAAATCCACTGTAATCAATTTCTCTCAATTGTTTAATGGAATTTCTTACCTTTTAAAGCCTTTGTTTCAATCATTAAATCCTTTAAAGTATTTGTCAATAATTTCTAAACTCTAGTTATTTAAACACCTAAAGTTAAATGATTTTACAATAATTTACTTAATTTTCAATTCTAAACACTCTATTTTGAAAGTTAATTTCTTTATGCTATTGAGTATTTGCATGTCCATGTATTTTAAAGGCCGCTAAAGGTCTGTTTCACCCAATAACAAAGTTTTTTTTTTCAAGAATGTGCAAATATTTCTCTTTCAGCCTTCTCCTCTCTACTCTTCAAATATAAAACAATAATCCATGATACATGTATTTGTGTGAAATTAATTCACCATATTTTTTGTAATTCTTTTATTTAATTTATTTTTGCAAATTGTTTCATATCTTTAGTAATCACGTGTAATCAATTTTTATAATTATTTTAGCATGAAATAAATTCTATCAGTCAACTAATTAATATTAACAAAACTCATTTTAGAATTAAGGCAATTGCAAAAAGCATTAGCTTAAGGTATGCAATCGGTGCACAAATTAAGGCAATTCCATGAAACAATTATATAAAGATATTAAAGTGGTTTTATATTCTTATTTTATATTGATTACTATTTAATACGTGTAAAAAATAATCACCTTTTAATTGCATAAAATGATTGTAATGTCTCACATAAGTGAAATTAATAAAATAAGAATCATCACTATTTAATCCAGTTGACTTTATCCGACTCTGTTTTCCATCTAATGTATTAAAGTTCCTACAAATATCTTTATTGATTTTATTCTCTCGGTCACATTTAAATGTTAGAAGTCGTATCAATAAACTACTTTATTCTCTCCACAGGTTACTTATTTTTTTAATGTCAAATAATTTATTTTAAAAATATATATATGATGTTCTCAGGCATGTTAATGCAATGCAATTGACCATTTATACTCATTAATACTATATTTAGATGATAAATAATAAAAATAATTAAAAAAAATAAAGAGAATGAAAATAAATTTTTTTATTTAAGAGTTTTAAAATATTTAAAAAGAGAATGAGCATATAAGAAATTATTTTTTTTTTTTTTTAAATATTTAATTTTTGTTCCTTTCAAAATTAAAGTGAAATAGAAAGAACACATAAGTAATTCCATTCTGTTCCGTTTCGTTAATGAAATTTTTAAATAAAAAAATAGAAATTAAGTTTCATTTTTTTTTTCTGTTCTATCTCCACTTTTTTCATTTTATTTCATTAATAAAAAAATATTCAAACACACGATAAGAGTTATGAGTTTCATTATAACGACACTAAAATGTAGAAAATCAACAGTGAGTAATTTTTTAGGAAAATTTAGGTATTCACGCTGGAAAAAAAAAGAATATTAAATTTTGTTGCATATAAGCTATATTTTATGAGTAATATGCTAAGTAATCATTTTTGCTTTATATGCCTACACGCTCTTTTGTATTTTAAATTCTTCACTAAAAATTAGTGTATTTTAATTTAAATATTAAACCCAATCATTATAATAATACATTTGTCCTATCAAGTACCTACAATTAAATTTTGAAATATTAGTTTTTAAAACTAGTTTTTGATTTTATGTAAGTTTAACTAAATTTACAATTATAACTGAACTTAATAATTTTTATTTGGGAATTCAAACTTAGTAATTTTATTATTATTTGTATTAAAATAATTTATCAATTATCTCTTAATGTGAAATTATTAAATAATTATTCAAGATTAATTCAATTTATTTAATATTATGTATATTATTTTTTAAATAATATCCCGTATATCATACGGACACGTACACTAATTTGCCTATAAGAAATGAAGCTTTCTCCATTTTTTTTTTTGACTATTTTTGGATCCAATCATGTTATATTTTGGTGTTAAAGAATATAATTTCGTTTTTTATTTAATCGTGAAATTAGATGATTTTTTTTTAAAGGAAGGGGCTAAGTGCTCAAAAGAAACTCAAAAGAAAAAACCTAAAAAATACTAACTAAACGGGGTGTGGTAGTCCCTACAACATCAACTTGAAGAAGACTAAAGCCTGGATGGTGAGCATGAATCTCCTCATATCTATTACCTTTCCTCCAAGTGTGCATGAACTATATCTCCCAAATCCTCTCCTTCCAACTTGTAATCTTGTGCCAAAGTTGGCCATTGTGAGTAGCACCAGAATTTTGCATGATAAGGGAATGAATAACATAGGCAGAATCGCTTTCCATAATCACTTGCCATCTACATGCCCGTCGAAGTACCCTACAGTTCCACTTTGTATGCAGAGCAGTTACTAATACGGCAAGCAAACCCTTTGATCCAAGAATCGTTTGCTCCTTGCAAAACCCCTCAAAGTCAGTACACATACATTATTAAGAGTCTCATATCGTCTGTCTCAATCTTTTAAGTACAATTTATATATTTGTTGGGTCACTTCACTTAATGTTAATTAATTTTAGATTAAAATCTCACATAATACTTAAGACAATATCTCATTCTTGTCACCTATTTTATTAGGCTTGTCTGTTCCGTCTAAATATTTGTGGAGAAGAAGTATTAAGAGTCCCACATCGTTTACTTCAATATTTCGAATACGATTTATATATCTATTGGACTATTTTATTTAAGGCCAATTAATTTTATGTTAAAATCTTACAAGTAAAATCTCACAATCCCTATAAAGGTTGAGCCATTTCCAAATCCTAGTCTAGAATGAAGAGTGCTCATCATGATCAGTTAGGAGGACATAAGAACTCTTGATAGTGAATTCACCCGAGGGCGTACCACTCCAAGCAAAGGTATTGCTTCCATCAGAGACAGGGGGTATTGTTCCCATCTCCCAGACTGTGATGGGCATGGTGAAGCAAATTTGGCCAGATCTCAACATGAGCTCTCCAAAGTAGGGAGTCATGGCTCTTGCATGAGACCGCTCTATCAACCCCCACTTTTCTCTCATACTTACCTTTAAGTACCTGAATCCAAAGATCAGTGGGTTGAGTGAGAATACCCCACCCAATCTTCATGAGAATTGCCCTATTCATTAGAGATAATTTTTTGAATCCCAAGCCTCCAGATAACTTAGGCTTGCAGAGAATGTTCCAACCAATCAATTTGTGTTTTCCGTTTCCAGTGGCTATTTCCCCAAATAAAATTTTATTGTGCTTTCTCAACTTCAACGCAAATCGAGTGTGGTAATTTACTACACTGCATATGGAAATAAGCCATGGTTCAAAGAACAAAATTTGCTAGTGTAATGCGGCCTGACAATGATAGGCATTGACTTTTCCCTCCAATAAGTTTATTGCTAACTTTGTCCAAAATTGATTGATACGTTCGTCTGGTTGCTCTGCTAATAAGTAATTCGCCACCAAGATATATCCCCAAATCATTAGTTGGAGCAACAACTTATTCTAGGAATAATGCTCATAATTTCCTGAGTCATGTTCTTTTAAAAATAAATATTGGTATTATGATGATTAACCTTTTGTCCTGAGGCCATACAAAACAAGTCTAAAACCTAAAAATTACTCGTGAAACTACTATCAAATAAAGGATTGCAGCTTGGTATAATTCTAAAGTGATACCACGAAAGTTTGTATTTGGCGACCTTGTTTTGCACAAAATGAATATCAGAGGCAAAAACACGAAAGAAGGAAAATTAGTTCTGAAGCGGCAGCCCACTTGATCGTTCTTCATAGCTCGAAAGCAACTTCAAGGGTTTTAATTCATGTGCTAA
Organism: Ormosia semicastrata; assembly: GCA_029884595.1. NCBI lineage: Eukaryota > Viridiplantae > Streptophyta > Magnoliopsida > Fabales > Fabaceae > Ormosia > Ormosia semicastrata. The sequence goes on along the minus strand of JAQQTO010000046.1, from coordinate 32,905,042 downwards.
TGAGTCTGACCTTAACCCATAAACTTAAAACAAGTTTAAAGAGGTTAAGAGTATCTGACCGATGCTTGGGATATGGCAACAATATCTGTCGGTATCCTAAATAAGGATACCACTCCAAGAGGCTTCCTCATCCAAACCACACTTAGAAGTTTAGCTAAGTGTCAAAAGACTCTAGCGAAGAGTAAGAGCCGAAATATGGTATATCACGAAGGTCAAATTCAAAAGACAGACCACTACACAACTATCACTTAGACAAAAATTTGCTAAGTGTCAATTGAAAAAACCACTGAGATAGAACGTTGAACCCATCCCAGCTGGAAAAAACAAAAAAGGCGGTAAGAAGATATGCAAGTAAAAGTAGAAAATATTCTAAGTTATTAAAGAAATGCTTGAAATTCGAGACTTGTCCATATACAAAATTAACCCCATGCAATGGGTAAACTAGAAAAGAAAAAAGAAAATAGGCATTCAGGTTGGGCTCTTCGTGGTCGGCCTCCTCCACCTCAGCTTCTTCTTCTTAGCCACCTTCTTCACTCTAGTCGCCCTCCTCCTCGCCCCTATCCATTGCTGGAACTTGATTCAACGGGGTGGCTTTAGAGACAACATCCACGATGTAACCATCTCTGACCACCTTTCATGATCCGGTCCCCTTGGTAACGAGGTCTGCTTTCAAGAGGCAAAGTTAGGCGAGCGCCCTGGCAAAGAAGTCGTCCACCGAAGCAGCCCATTCATCTTCAGATTTTATTTTCAACATGGAGCATGGTCAAGCTGGACTAAGTTGAAGAGATTTGATCCTTCAGGTTCTTATCCTGAGATTCGCCTTCCTCAACCTTTTTATGGAGCCCAGTAATTTCAGCCTTTCGTAGACCGAGCTCCTTACTCATTTAGGTCAGTTGCCCATCCTTTTGGGCCACCGCCATATCCAACTTCTTCTTCTCACCCTGGAGGGCATCTAGTTCTTTCTCTAGTTCACGAGTCTGATGAATAGATTCAAAGGTGACCTCCAGGAACTGGAGCACAGAAGCCTTGCGAAGAGCCCATACTTGGGCATCCCAAATAATCTCAATAAAGTCCTGTTCGATCAAGACATCTTGATCAGCTTGGGAAAGGAAGGTGTTGTCAATAATCTGCCTTGGATCAACCACCTTGCCCTAAATGGACTAGGCAGCGAATTGTAGAAGGGTGCCCTTCGAGACCTCAAACTCCCGACCAACAGTGAGATCAATCAGTGCCACCTCGATCATCAGCCTCTTTCCTTTTGGCTCCAACCATCCATCTCCTTTTCTCTTACGCGATCATAGTGGTTGGGCAGGAGACCTGGGATCTGCCTCCTGTGTTGCGGATTGGGGTTGAGATTGAAGAAGAGGGACTGCCATAGCTAGTTTGGATTCGAAACCTGATGCCCTAGCCTTTCGTTGCGTCAAGCGCAAGGTAAGAGTTTCAAGTCCACCAGGAAGTGTCATACTCTCTGTAAAATGGAAACAAACAAAGTTACTACACTTAGAAAAAATGATGCAAGACAAATATATCAACATACTCATAGCAACATGACTAAAAATATCTTAAAGAATCAGAGGGCTCTTCTAAAACGTCTTTGTAATAGATGGCCCAACACTTGTCAACCCACTCAACTAAAAAGTTGAGAACATTGCCCTCGTTCTCTGTCAACAAGGACAATGAAATCTCTATTTCTTCTTGACTCCAGTCCCAAACAGCCTACGTCCAATATAAATAAATTATTGGTTCACGCTCCGGGGTAACATAAATAGGCGTTAACCCCAGAGCTCCTTCTACACAGAAAAAGTCTTTCTTGAAGTTCTTGAAAGACTTTTGATATGGTTTAAACACTTCGCGCCCCGCTTGAGTGTGGAGAATGACCCACCCCTTCTGAAAATTGTTCCTGGAGGGTGAGAACTGGGTGAAGAGGAAAAAAAAGGACTCCATAGAATATGACCATCCAAAAGTTTTACAAATGAGCTCGTAGGTTTGAATGAAGCCGTATGCATTTGGATGAAGTTGAGTTAGAGCCACCCATAAATAGTTTAGAACTCCAATCTCGAAGTTAGCGAATGGAAGACGAACTCCTATGCAGGTGAATAGTGCATCATACATGTAGACAAAGTGGTCGCACTCCATTCTGGTCAAGCAAACCCTTTCTTGATTTGACGGAGCCTGGATTATGTATTCGTCATCCGGTAGTTGATTTTTTGTGAGATAAAGGTATTCTTGTTTAGCCCTTGCGTTTTTCGAGGTCTCGACACTAGGCGAAGTACCCAGAACTTCACGGCCAGGCCACTGATACAAGCTTACATCCCTTGGGAAGATATATTCCTTCAATTCTGAGGTTGCTAGCTATCCTTTATCTTTCCATTTCTATATTACTAGTGCTACCTACAAAGGTAATTCTCATGTCAGAATCAGAAGATGTTACATCATAACTCTCTAACTCTCTCATGAGTACGGAGAGCGGACGTGATGACCTTTATCTTGTAAGCTCCCTGACACTATTCACTCTCTGTATCATTTTCAGGATATCCACCCTGGTTAGTGGCCTCTGTCTTTTACTAGTACGTCCATCACGAGGAGATCGTCTCTGCCATGCCTGAGGCAGTGGAGACGGAGGAGCGCTCAAAATCTCTAAAGAACTACTCTCTTCATCGCTATTGTTTAGTGTTCTCACTCTCACCATGGTGTTTATAGAAGAAAAATAAAATGGGAAAAAGGGAATACTTTGAAGATGTGAAAAGAGGAAGCTTGAAAGAGGTCAAAAACCATAAAAAATTACCACTTAGACTCGTTGGAAATCGCCTAGCGTGCTAGAGAAATAGATAAGAAATGGAGCAGAAAATGAAAATAAAGAGGGGAACCCCCACTCTTATTTATAGGTGCGGGGGTAACCTCCAACAACCACCACGCGCAGAGGCAAATCAGTCCATTCACATTTTATTTGAAAAGGCAATCATAATGGCACGAAGATCAAACAACGGCTTCCACTAACTTTTCGCCATGTGGTGGTACGAACCTGATACTGTAGCTAAAAAGACAGAGGTCATAATTGAAGCGACACATCCCAAAGAGGACAGTATTCATACTGAACATCGAATTAACACCATGATGTTGCTATAGATTTATAATGCATATCACAAATTTTATTTCAACGAATTCATAATTAATGGAAGGGCCCCACTGTCAAAGTTGGTATGGGGGCAACTCAGTACGTATCTTGGACAATGGTATAGCGACTTTAAGGCAGAGAGATCTATATCAGATTCCAGCCTAATTCATTAATACTAGGGGCATCTCGATTTTTATTTTTCATCACGAACTTTGGCCCTTCGTTAGAGGCATCACGAGATTCAGCATATATATTATGACTTGGATCCCTTTGTCTCACGTGTGGCATTTGCTCTTGATAATATTGGATATCTTGATACTCAATTATCACATCTGAGTGCCAAGCTGGGGGCAACTATTCTAAACTGAGTTTCGAATTAGCTGTTCAGGAGCAACCCAAGCCCGTTAGAGTTAAATCTTAAATATTTATTAGCGTTATTAGATAAGTAAATATATCTATTTATGAGGAGTAAATCTCTCATAGAATCCTTCATAAATAAAGGAGTTAGTTATAAGAGATAATAATCTTATTAGATTCTTACCCTAATTAACAATATTTAATATAGAGTTAAACAAGAATTACATTTACCAATACGCTTTTATAAATATCACACAATGTTACAAAAGTATGCACCTAGCTCTAAACACTCTATCCACCTTGTGCACATTTTAACTTGAGTATCAGAGTATCTTTTATAAATATTCACCCTTCACACCATCGTCGTTATCACCGTATAATAAAATGAATCACCTTCATTAACCTCATTCGGATAATCTTCTGAAAACCGTTCAAAACAGTCATAAATTGCTTTTTCCCTTTCATTCTCCTCATCATGTGCACTACTTCTTGAGCAATAATTATATTGTCTGGGATATATCTTCCTGGAACAAAACTACCATGAGCAGGAGAGATGAATCTATCTAGCTAGCATAGGCTTCAAGCAATTTACAACGATTTGGGTAATCCCTTTATATAGGACGTTACTCAAAGCAATAAGCTTAAATTGAGATATAAATTCGGGATTACTAATCTTTGAAATCAACATTAGGAATGTCTGATTAATATCAGCAATCAAGTCGTGGTTAAACCAAGCATTTTTTTATGAAGGTCACCACTGATGTGCCAGCCACATCCCAATTGGCTTGATAAAATATAGCTGGAAGCCCATATTTTCTCGGAGCCTTCATAGGATCTACGCCAAAAAAAAGAAAGCATGTCTACTCTCCTCATCAGTTATAGGATTCTTCAAATTTTGGATAAGAGATAGACGTGGATAAGCTGAATATATTCAAATAATCTTCCTTGAATAGATGACCTGCGTGTAATTAAGTAATCATTTTACACTTCTTACAAATTTTAATCGTGTGATTTAGATAAGAGAAACTGGGAATAAGAGCCACGGTAAGAAAAATGAAATATTTTTCTGAACTTAAAATTAAAAGAAGTTGTATGCATTTTGCCATCACAAACGATAAACAAATGTTTTATGTACATCAAAATATATATATCATATTTATATTATATATTAATATATAAAACATATCAAATTATTATATATGTGATTGTAGCATTTTTATAGTATATAAAATAATTTTGTGAATACGTTAAATAAAATTGAACGTATTTTAATTGGACGAATAACGGACTGCAAACAATAATAACTAACATTTGATAAAATAGACAAAAGGTTGTTCCTCACTTTCTCGTCAATGTGAAATAATATATATAAGAATATATTTAATGAGAGAAATTTTTATTATAAGAGTGTGAGAAGAATAAATCTTGATCATACAACTATACATAGATGGTCAAGATTAAAAGTTATTTAAAAATCATGTAATCACTTAAAAAAATCAGATGTAATTATATTTTAATCTTAATTATTTATATAAGATCCAATAATCAAGATTTATTTTTTTATCTCTTATAATAAATATTCTTTTCACTAAATATGTCTATATATATATATATATATGTCCAACTCGGAAAGCCAGACAGTAGGGACCAGAAGCGTAGGAAATCTACCAATGTGCTATTAGTACCAAATTTATTTATCAAATTGTCATCTTTTTGAAACTATTTATCAAAATGTCATCGTTTTTGCCACGCTAGACTATTTTATTAATTACTGGACCACGTGGGATGCGCCAATGCGCCAGGTGCATCCACGTAGGATGCGCCTGACGCATCCTACGTGCATGCGCCTGGAGCACTGACGCATCCCACGTGGTCCAGTTGCTATGTTTAACATATCAGTATCACACGACCGTATCTACAAAAAATTGCATCTTTTCATGCTAAAAATGTTGTGTAGTATTGTCATTTGGTCGTATGAGCCTAGTGGATATGAAAAATAAACTATTTTACCATCAAAGCTGATACAAATGCGTCTATTCTTAATTATATCAAGTCTTCACCCAATTAAATGAAAGGTCAAGTCCAGGTTTAGAAAATTGTTTCAATGAAATAATGAAACTAAACGTTGCAAATTAAATCTAGTTATGAGCAACCATTAGCACTGTTAGCGTATTACAATCAATTAATTTTTACACTTTGAATTGATTTTAAAAATCGAAGTTGATCACACTCTTAATGTCATGACTGGTTCATTGGCAAGAATATAATCCTATAGAACCTAACAAATTCAATTAACCTTAATAGTTCAATCGTTCTGATTCTATGAAAAATTCGATAGAATATCCCCTAAAAATTAGATGTTCTCAAAAGTATATCATCCTTATAATCAGACATTTATATATATATATATATATATATATATATATATATATATTATGAAGTGCATTTATACATATATATACAGTCATCCCAGTCTAAGAAAATGTAATAAAAGAATAAGAAATCCATACATGAAGTACAATGACTACATCAATGAGAAGGACTAGGATCAGAATGTGATGGTCTGTGAGAGGGATCAGAAGAACGTCCTGACTGTGAGGGGTGAGGAGGATATGGTGGGTAACCCATATATGGTGGATATGGAAATGATGGTGTCAGGGTAAAAGTTAAAGGACATGGTGGATAAGTGTAAGCAGGTGGTGGGTATGCTGTAGATGGTGGATAACCTGATATGGTGGGCAAGATAGAGGTGGTGGCTGAGATGGTGGATAAGTAACAGTAGAACTGGACGGGGGCTGAGTCCTAGGCACACCTAAAGAATCAAAGTCCTCTGAAGGTCGTATTCAAGATCAAGTACTCGCTAACCCTCTCCTTCTACGGCGCGGTCTCTGCTCATCGGATATATCGGATGGTCCTGGGATGTCATCTGCAGGAAGAGCTGGACGAAACTGAGATAAGGTAATGCGATCATGCTCCCTCACTGAAGCTAATATGTCCTCCATGGACTGTAGAAGGCTAGCCGTACTAAAGCCCGAACTACGGTTCCTAGCCGAAGCATGGACATTCTCCGCAATATCAGCCTAAGACACAGATCTTAATATGTCATCATCAATATAAAATACATTTAGCAAATAGTATAACATATTGGTAAAAAAACTAACCACAGATCCAATAGAAGCATCAGTACGAGAAATCCAACGTCTGGTAATTCTTCTGTACCAGTGCATGTACTCAGAATGCGCGGTGAGGGAAGCTCCCACTGGCCATCCAGTAATACATCTTTCCCTCCGACTATCCCAGATGGTTATGTGTGGTAGGTGTGTAACTCGCTAATCCTCGTCATGTCGTCCGACTAAAGTAATCGAGTGCAAATCATCAGGTTAGTGTGGTCTCTGCAGTATTGGTTAGTCCAGACCAAACTGACGCATCACCCTATCTGGCTGGTGCCACTCAACAATATGAAAAAAGATAAGCGGAACCACTGCCAATATAATGTCTCTACCAGGGACACAAAAATCTGGTAGTGAAGCCACAATCTCATCCGTATAAGGTTGCCATGTTATCTACAAAATGATGTGTTCAAAACATTAGAAAGCAAGTGGAAATAACATGCATAAATCAATGTAAAAAAATATTGACCTCATCACTCTTTAACTGATCAAAGAATCGGCGATAGTACGAAAGCACCCCTATTGGGGTTTCATTCAACACCTTGTGTTTATGCCACTTATTTAAATGTCAAAGTAATATGATGTCAAAACAAGTATTGCATATAATAAACTAATATAAACAAAAGATATTTTGAGAAACTTACTGAAATCCCAGTGGACGTTGGTGACCACGATCAGCAGCATAGGCAGCCAGCAAGACAGGATCAGTATCATCTACAAGTGCAGGGACCAGGGGTGGAAATCTATGCTAAATCCAGTACTGCAACAAAATGCAAGTACCTCTAATCTCGTGCACGCTGTGGTCTGTGGCCTTGCACAGCTCTCTGTACAAGTACGCCAAGACCGCAGATCCCCAACTGTAATGTTCAGTAGCCTCAAAGTCTTCCAAGAGTGGAAGGAACATCATATGCACGTATCTACCAAAATGGTCAGGAAATAGCAATCACTCGATCAACCGAAGTATATATGCTCGTGTACAGTGCATCACATAAGCAGCTCCATCGGCCTCAGTAAGTCGTCTACTGAATGCACTCCAAAGCCATGGCATATCAATACGTCCACTCGATACGTGTGGCTCAGGCGGCTGCGAACCTAACAAGTCCTCACATAGCTGCATCCAATCTCCACAAGATGTACGGCCAGTAACGGCATCGCCGTCAATAGGAAGTCCTGAGGTAATGGCTACGTCCTCCAATGTGATGGTGCACTCTCCAGTCGGTATATGAAATATGTGTGTCTCGGGACGCCATCTCTCAACCAACGCCGTAATCGATGAGTGATTGATGGTGCAATATCCCATGTGGCCAACCCCCACGAAACCAACCTGATGTAGATATGGGAGCATCCGCTCATCTGGGTCCATATGTCAGAATTTATGAGCACGTCTAACACGTAGATGACGATCAGGTTGGCCTTGCCATATATGCTGTGAAACATGAAACTCCTGCAACTCCAGTACTGAAGGGTCCTCTGGGCCTGGGCGCAAGTGGAATGCCATGTCTACAACTGTAGATAGCAACAATAGATAAGTCTTCAAATAATAAGACATACTATAAAATGAATATACATAATAAACATGAGTGTATTAAACATAAAAGCAGAAGGAGGAATGATATTAAACAAACATAATCAAATATGTGTCGATTAACAAAGTAGATGGTTCGTCAAACATAATCAAATGTAAACAAACATAATCAAGCCTTAATTACACATTGATAGTCATCGAATGTTACACTAATTATGAAATTATGTCCTAATCAAGTAGATGGCCTGTCTTGGTCATTCCTCAAGGAAGTCGATCCACCACGACGACAACTACAAGAGTTATGTCCAGATTCACCACATTTTTTACATCTTTGTCCCGATCCTGGCTCACACCAATCCATCTCATTTCTAAGTCGAGTTGATTTGGGTCGACCTTTAGATCTAAGCAATTGACGATCGAGTACCAATATAATCGCCAGAGCTGGTGGCCACCATGGTTCATCCTTAATGACTGCTCAATCAATCTCATAAGCCTTGTACAAAGTATGCATTTTGTAAATACTATGCACATATCGAAAAGCGTCAAGTGTCCTAGAAGAACATGCAACTATTGCATGAGAGCAAGGGAAATGCAACGCTTGAAACAGGCCACAGTCACACGTGCGTTCATCAAGGTTTACAAAATATTTAACTCCACACTACTGTGTTATAGGGTTGAATGTCTCTTCGACTAAAAATCGGGTAGAATGTATATCAAATCGATGGACTTGATGAGAGTTTGCCTTGAGCACGTTGACATTCCAGCTCTTCATAAAATCATCAGTCCAATCAGCCCCATCAACAACTCTCTCGTTTGCCTCATCCTTTCAATTAACAAAGTACTCTATCAATTTATAATATGTCATCTGAACCAGTGCGGTTATTGGTAGGTTTCTGCCACCTTTCAACACTCCATTCATGCACTCAGACAAGTTCATCGTCATATGACCAAACCTGTGGCCATCATCATATGCTAAACTCCATTGTTGTTTTGGAATCGAATTAATCCAATGTGCAATTTCGGGAGTAGCAGTCAACTTTTCCAACTTAGCCTCAAATTTGTATGCCATTGGTTCATACCCTGTGTGTAGAATATTGAATGAGTTAATATTAATAACAAATCCTGTAGTATGATAAGTAGTATAGTAAACACATAGGAATCGAAATGTTTAATTACCTGTGTTAATCAAATATTTCTTTAGGGCCAGATTGCGGAAGGTGCTGTTAAAGTTGCTAGCAATATGTCGAATGCAAAAGACATAATGCGCATGCGGTGGCTGCCATCCCAGCTGTGGGTTCACCACTGACTGTATGATGCCTTGATGTCGGTCAAATATCAAGCACAAGTCTTGTTGTTGTGTGACATGTTTACAAATCAAGGCTAATAACCAACTCCAAGCATCCTTTGTTTCTCCTTCAACAATGGCAAATGCAATTGACAAAGGTTTTCTATCGCCATCTTGAGTTGTTGCAATCAATAGTTTATGACGATATTTACCATACAAATGAGTGCCGTCAATCTGAATAATGGGCTTGCAGTATTGGAATCCAACAACACATGGTCTGAATGTCCAAAATAAGCGATGCAATACAAGTTTTGAACGGTCAACTCTATTGCGCTCGACATAATCAACAGTTTATAACTCCACCACTGTGCCTGGCATGTCTCTTTGCATGGCAAGTATCCATCTAGGCAACACCGCATAAGATTTATCCCAGTCTCCAAATACCTTCACAATGGCAATTTGTTTTGCCTTCCAAGTTTTCCGATAAGACACATCATATCTAAATTGACATCGAACCCTTTCAATAATCAGGCATACAGGTAAATCAAGTTTTTGCTTAACTATCTCCAGAATGCAAGAACATATCATAACAGAATCTAACTTTTGATGATCTTGTGACAGAGCTGGGTTGACACAAGTGTGAGGTCCATCATATTTTCTAATTTCTCACATGTTTGATTTCTTGCCTTGAATGGCCCTGACCCTCCACTTACAACCATCAGCACATCTTGGACACTTAATAGTTAGCCGCTGTGTATCAGAATCTTCAACCTTGTAATTCTGATGTCTAATAATCGAATAATGTTTTAAGGCCAACTTGACAGCATCTTTAGAGGGAAATTGCAATCTAACATAAAATTCTTCATCTGGACTCCAAATACCACGAGAATCTAATTCAGGCAAATTATCAGGTGTATTCAACGCATCCCAATTGATTTTAGAAAACCGAGGGCATGGAGGCACAAATGTAGATTCAGGAGCAACTACCAATGGAGGAGCAAGTTGTTGTATATTTACATCAGGGTTAGATTGATATTCTTCTAAGTCAGTGTCTATATCTTCACCCTCAGGCATCTCTCCTTCATCATCTCTTGTGTCAGATAATGCATCTGTCATAAGCGGGTTATCGGACTCGAAATCCAACCTAAATGAGCTGCCTTCAGGCATTGCAGATGTACCAACTTCTTGAGATTGTACTAGGACAGGAGCATGTGTCATAGAGAATTGAGTGTTGATAGGGTACGATGATTCAACAAAATTAGAAGGACCAGCTTGTAACCCTGTTTCAGAAGGACCTGCAACATGCTCATTGTGCTCACTCATTTCTATCTCCACATACAACTCCATGGAAGTTAAGTTAGCATGTTGATCAAAACAATCAATCATGCAACCAACGTCTTCATCATCTTCTAATGGAAGACCTATCCATTTCAGTACATTGCTCCATTGTGGAAATCTATACACAATACAGGAGACAACTTGATTTTCTTGGAGCTTTAATTTTAAATGAATTCTCTTTTTCAGAAACTCAAAAGTCGTATCACATTGAATCATGATAGACTTAGGACGAGGACCTTCAAACATTAAACCATTTTCACCTTCGTACATTCTCCCATTGTAGTAAATGAGAACAATAAGGTGTTTGGTCATCTTAAACTTCTGAATAATAACAACACAACATAAATGAAATCAATTAACACATTTGACAACTAAAACAAATATGTTTTATACCCAACTGATTTCAATCTCAATAAATCAACAATTTAAATCAATTCAAAATAATAAATAAAATTACAAAATTCAACTAATAATCAAATTGTTATTTTTTGTACAAACAAATTTCAAAAACCTATTAGCCAACAAAAAAACAAATATACAGGAGATAACAATAATCAATAATCCTACAAATAAATTACATATACAACACACAATAAATATACACACTTAAAAAAAACAATAATATAATTTTCAACAAACAAAATAAGTGTCAGGATAAAAATACTTACATATATGTATGAGCAGCAAATGTCTTTCTTAGAAGTTATAGCCAAAGGAGAGCATCAGAGAGTTTAGAGAGATAAAATTTTTAGAGAGAATGTGAAAATTTAAGAAATAAAGGAAGTGACCGTAAAAGGGAGAGGGGAGGGAGGGTTATTGGCATGTGGCTTGATTGCGCCAACACGCCTAGCGCATCCACGTGGGATGCGCCAACACGCCTGGCGTATACACGTGGGATGCGCGGCGCATTCCACGTGGATGCGCCAGCGCGTGCGTGTTAGCGCATCCCACGTGGCCCCTAAAAAATAAAATAATCTAACGTGGTAAAAACGATGGCATTCTAATTAATAGTTTCAAAATCATGACAATATGATAAATAAATTTGTGACAAAAGACATTTTGATCAAAAAGCCCCATAAGCATCCCTGATAGATTGAAAATGTTAATTGACATTGACAGTTACTTGTATATTATTTTGATTAAGGCCCAATACTACATAGAAAAATAATGTTATCATATTATTTTTTTAATCACATTATTATTTATATTATTTTTTAATAATTATGATTAAATAAGAAAAATGATAAAAAATGATATAATCAATTAATATAAAAAGTAATGTGACTAAAAAATAATTTGAAAAAATTATGGTGGTAATCATAATAGCATACTATTGTCTATCTCTGACTTTATTTCTGGCACACCACCAAACACTACGAAAGGCTGATTTAGCCATGGTGAATCATCATTGTTAAAGAATCCATTTTTTTCACCCAAGAGGAAGGAAAAGGGCGAGGGAGTTGGGTAGATTTCATTCACATGAACAGTATCTGAGGAAAGCTTAATCATTAATTTTGAGAAATTTTTTTAAATAGGTTGCCTAAGTACTTGGGTTTACTTATATAAATTTTTAATTATATTTAGAATGTGTTTGGGAAGTATTGTTTTCTTCTTCTACAACTTCTTTGATTTGTGTTTGGGGAGAATTATTTGCTTCTTCAATAACTTTTTTTTTTTTTTTTTTTTTTTTTTTTTTTTTTTTTTTTTTTTTTTTTTTTTTTTTAAAAGTTGTTATAACAGTAACTTAACATATTTTGTAAATTCAACTTCAATTTTTGTATAAAATTCAATGTATTTTAAAAAAAAAAATTATAATGTTAAAATTTTAGCTTATGATTTTAGATTCTAAATTATTCCTTATATTTTAAGATGTAAATATAATTTTATTCTCAATTAAATAATTTTTAATCATTTTACATTATTTTAATAATTTAATGAATAAAAATAATTTTTTTATATCATCTAAATAAAACAGATTAGTTTAAAGTCACTTTTCAAATAATATATTTAAACATAAAACTAATTCTATTATAATTAATTATAATAAAAAAAATTTATATAATAATCAATTATTAAAATAATTAAATTTTTACAGTTATCTCAATCATACACTTAATTTCATTCTGATTATTACTCTATACTATGCAATTAATAACACTGCAACATGTAATACAATTGACAAGGAGTACCCAAGAGTAAGATATACAACAATTTCTGTTTTCTATTTTAAGTTGACAAGCGACTACACAATCATGACTGCCATATTTTACATGGGTAATTTATATGAATATTCAAAAAAGTGCACGAGGTAAAAAAATCATCACCTATGTATTTTACACAGATTTTGTGCGCATAACAAGCAACCCTAATGTATATTCAAATAAGTAACAAAAAAAATTACATCAAAAAATAAATAAGTAACCAAAAATTACATAAAAATAGAAAATAATGAAAAATAAAATAAAATTGCAGTGAAATTCGAACTAACATTTAGGACAAAAATGGCATATTTGATTAAATTTTTTACATAGTTAATATTTAATAAATAATTAAATATCACATTATTGCAATAACTAAATTTTTTAGTTATTGTAAAAATTTGTAACAATTTTTAAATAAAAAAATAAGTAACCAAAAATTACAAAAAATAGAAAATAATGAAAAATAAAATAAAATTGCAGTGAAACTTGCAACCCCTTTACTAAATTAATAGTATGATAGCAAAATTACTAATTGAGGGTATTATTTAAATAAAGTTTAGTAATTTCAAAGACTTTAAAGAAATCAGTTAAAATTTGAATATTTCTTTCTAAATGGAAATCAAAGTAGAGATAAAGAGTTTTTTAATAAAACAATCAAAAGAATCAAAATAGAAAACTAAAATCGAAATACAGGGATCAAAATCGAAGAACTGATATCAAAACTGAAAAACATTGAAATCTTAGAACAGTAATTGAAATATTAGAAATCGAATTTGAGACAAATTTAATCAAAGAAACAAAATCAGAAACATAAGTGCTAATTAATAAACTCATCAACACAATCATGATTTTACTTGCATATATTAGAGTCATTATTTAGCCAAAAATACATATTTCTAAAATCTCCAATATACATATATTTCTCTCATTTGGATTTAGAATATATACATGATCAATCTGAATGATGATAACCATTATGCAACCTGTGCTAATCTAAAAACACCATGAACAATGTGGGAATTGAAAATTCTCAGTAAGAACTAAACAATTATAAAAACGTTTGAAAAACACATTGTGAGTTTCAGTTGTGTAATGTATATAGAAAACCTTATGACAATCTAAGTATGACAAGAGCAACACAATTTCAGCATAACAGAATGAATGCTAAATAAACCATGCAATACAGTCATATATATATTAACATCAACAAGTTCCTCAAATATCAACAAACAAGTATATATATTCATTAACAAGTTCCTCAACAAGTTTTCCAAACATCAATATTAGTTTTCTCAATGTCAGCAAACATTAGCAAGCAAGTTCCTCGTCACAAGGAATCCACTCTTTACTTTTTCTTTTTCTTTCCATGTCTGCTTGTCTCACATTTCATTCGAAAACATTCACTTCCACAAGGAATCCACCCTATCTCTGGTATTACTTTAACATCATGACAACAAAGCCAGACATTTACACATTAACCAGACAGGTAGCATAAAAGGAAATTCATCCCTCTGCCTCTCAACGGTTAGGTGCAAAATTTTTCATGAATTACTTGTTTGTCATCACACACAAACATAAGCAATGTAAACCACCAATATATCACAAATAAATTTATCATATACAAGTCTATAAATAAATCATGACAATTAAACAAAATTCACAAAACTTAGAATCATTAAATTTAAATGTCAATTCTTCAAGAGATTAACTATGATTTAAAATTAATTTAATAATTCTTTTTATAAGTTTATATCACAGTTCATTCATAGTTTCTCAGATTCTCATCATGAACTATAATTTGTCAGGTCCTCATCATAGTTCATATTTTGTCAAGTCCTCATCAAGGTCCATAGTTTGTCATGATCTTTATAGTGCATTCATTGCACAGAAGTCATTTTATTGTAAAGGTCAAAGTAAAGGTCATAAAATTGCTCCTAAACTAAAATAAATATAAGAAAGTTCATGTAAATCAAATACACGTGTTCATTATATAATAGTACTTTCCTTGCAAAGGTCATAAAATGTCCTCAAGCCAAGGAAACAATATTTCAATATAATTAAAAATATTTATTCAACTTAAGTCTTGAATAATATTTTAATTTTTTATATAATTTATTATATTGGTCTCATGAAAAGTTAACATTTAAATTATAATAACTCTAAATTTTATCAATATCATAAATATTTCAAAACCAAACAAATATCAAGTTTTCATAATATTGCATATACATAATAAATTTAACAAGAATAACAATATACATACAGAGACAAAGGGAGAGGGGGACATGGGTATGCCATGGTCTCACCCAACTTTATAATTGTCTTTGTATACTCTTTTATGTATTTAGTTTATGGCCCCCATAAAATGAGTTAAGTTTACACCTAACTTCTTTAGTTATTTGAAACTTTTGTGCAAATGATATAATCTTTGCAATCATACAAGATTTACCTATACAAATTAAAAAGAAAAAAATTTAAAGAAAGTAAAAAGAAAAGGAAAAAAATTTCTCCATGTTATATATGTTTCGTCTAACCCCCTTATACTAAATTGCTGGCTCCGCCTCAGAATATACACAAAATATTTAAATAATAATAAATTAACTAATAAAACATATAAACATACTAAAAATCATGATTTTATTTTTTGAAAAAAGAGTTCAATTTTATCTCTTATAAAATTTTCTTTCTTTTCTCCATCTCTTTCTCCTTCTCTTCCTTCTTCTTTTCTTTTCTTCCTTTCTCTCTTTTCTTTCTCTCCTTCTCTGTTACGTTTTCTCTCTCTCGGTCAGCACCTCCCCTTTCACTATTTCACTTCTAATCCTACATTTTTTATTTCATTTTCATCCTTTTTATAGCCAATTTACTTGGCTATGTGTGGACCAATTCTATTAACTAAGTTGCACCTCAATTATTACTCTTTTAATTTTTTTTCTTATATTCATTATGTTGCTGCCTTGTCACGGTGCAATGTAACACCTTTAATTTTTTTTAAAAGTTTAAATAATCATTATTTTTACTAAATATTTATTCTCTAATGATTACTGCTAATAAATATCTCTTTATATTTATCTTTAATAATTATTACACTTAGATATTTTGGTTAAATTTTTATAATAATTAATTCATAGATATATTCTTAAAAATATCTTTTATCTAAAAAATTAACCTTATGACTTAAATTCTTACAAATTTTATTTAATTTTTTTTATTAGTAACAATTATTTAAAAATAAAACTAAATAAAATGCTCAAATTAAACATATTAAAACTTGATTCTTCATAAAAATATTTTATGAAAAATAGAATGTTACAAAACTAAAGTGAGATTTAGGATAAAAAAGCATATTTGATTAAATTTTTTACATAGTTAATATTTAATAAATAATTAAATATCACATTATTGCAATAACTAAACTTTTAGTTATTGTGAAAATTTGTAACAACTTTTAAATATATAACACGATATGGAAATAATTTTACCTAACCACTATCTGTTGCCCAGAAATTAGTCTCTAAACAATGTTTATAACTGTAAGAAGATACTTTGGTGAAAGACCAAAAACTATATGACATCACATAGTTCACTCATAATATAAAACACTTTCAATATAAACTGATCAAACATAAATCCAAAAGAGAATCAAAATCAACTTGATGAGAAACGCATGTGACTCAGCATCAGTAAAGAAGGCATCGAGAAAACCCTAGACATGTTGACCACCTCAGCCATCATGTTCTTGGACCAAACCTGATTGGCTACATGTGAAGGACCAATACTTCTTCATATTACTTTTAGAAATTAATCTAACATAATATATTTAGCTATTTTTTCATAAGTCTGAAAAGTCCAAGTCATACAACTACTTAAACCTAAACCAGTCATACAAACCTAATTCACTGAGTCCAAGATCTTGCCAACACTTGTCAAGAAGTCTCACATAAACTTCAGTCAGCAACTGCTTTGTATCTCCTCATCTTTTTAGCTAGCAGATAGGCCATTTCTTCTACTTACGTAGACCATAAGCTTTTTATTGCAATGAACAAGTAAAACGCAGCATCATAAAACAACTTGAAATAAAAATTTCAAACTAGGATATGCTAAATGCATCCTTGCTAATTGATAATATATAGAAGAGGGAGATCACATGTAATGTTTCTCATAATGTGGCTATAATTTACAATCATCATGTTGAAAGCCAAATTATTAGTAGTGGCAGCTGAATGGCTCTCATGGACTGATGAGGCAGAGACACCAAGAGGATGCATCATTTTTGTCTAATGGAAATTTAGTATATCAAACTCGAATCCGTTTGACATCGCTTTCTGGGACGCTAACATCAAGCCTATCTCCCCTGTCTGAATTAGCAGTTTGTCCCGAGGCCTGCCAAATCATACACAAGTCAGCGACCTAATCTGCTATTCCAACCTTCACAGGAAATGCATATCTCTCATACCAAGTCAAATGACCATGTACACTCTTCCTAAACTTCTCATAATACAGATAGTCCTCACAGGCTGAAATTGTCCTTTTCTTTCTATGTTTAATATATGCTAAAACAAGATACTTACAGTTTCATCTGGAACAACTGCATATCTCTCAGATAGGGAGGCCCAGGTTTTCCCTGTTGAAGGGAAAAACAAAACAGCCAGCATGATGCCAAATTGAATAAACAAAATAAAAAATAAATAAATAAAAGATATTATTCTAAATTATACTATCAAATGGTATAATATCAGTTATGGCAAAACAAACAAAGGAACATATTACTGATAAGCAGAACAAAGAACCTGATAATGGATCGGTGTTTGAGGATTCTATGTGCTGGCCACAAGATCCATCAACACTCAACGCCTCAATAATCTTTGGAAAATTCCTACAAATCCCAAAAATCACATTATGAATTATAGACTTGTAATAAAATGCACCCATTACCTAAGACTACATTTACGGTTAATAAATTAGATAGGCATATATAACCTCTTATATGCTTAAATGAATATAGTCAAGTTCCACAATGTTGTCACAACAACCAACTTATTTTAGAGGCCGAACAAAAGCACATTCAAAGCTATATCCTAATAGTCCTGATTGAAAAAATAGAATTTGATATAAAAGAATAGGGTGCCAAGATGGCACAACCAATGTTGTTATACTAAGCTCTATTCTAGTAGTTAACAAAGTAATCTTGTACACGCTACATTATACAAGCTAGCTTTTGCTTTCCTGCTTTCCAAACCCCAGTCAGAGTTTATTTAACCACCTACTTCATGAGTGGCATAAGTACCACCGTATACCTCAATCACAAGAACTTCATGACCAAGATAATTGATCCAAATTCTAACAGATTAATAGCAGCAGTGATGACCAAAATGATGATATCAGATTCTATTCCCAGTTGATTTATAGAACGAGTTTGAGAAGTTTCAATAAAGCAATTAATTTATTCACAAATTCAAGCCGTTGTTTGAAGCAATTAGTTAGCACAACTAACAAGCCACTAAGAGTGGGCTTGTGGTGAGGGGGGGTTTGAATAGTTTGCTAGAGGTCATAGGTTCAAACCTCCGTGCCATCATAACCAAAAAAGAAAAAAATGGAAGTTAACACTACTAACAAATTAATTGTTTCAAACATACCTTTATGACCAAAATAAAATAGTATCTCCTAAGTTCCTTCAACAAACATTTGAAAGAAATAAAGCAATAAAACAAAAGATGAATGTGTGCCTGATAGTCCAAACAAAATTGACTCAGGTTGCACATGCAATTACCGGTCAACAGTTTCCCCATGCCCAAGTTGCCCATTTGTGCCTCTTCCCCAAGAATATACGTTTTCTCTTTCAGTAACAGCAATTGTGTGTCTCCACCCACATGAGATCTGAACTATTTTCTGCCAAGACAAACAAAAGTGTGCAGAAATAAGAATAAAATAGTTGGTAATTATTTGAAGAAAAACATTGACATTTTGAGATATATAGTTGAAACTTTTGCAAAAGAAAGAAAAAAAGGGAAGAAGAGTGTTGCAGTTTCAAGTACCTGATCATGGGGAAACTTCACTTGCTCGGGAGAGCAGCGATCAACATTGTCACCAACTCCAACCTGTCCAAACTACAATTGAAGGAGAAATAGGTGACAATTTTCCAAACACGTGTTAATAATGAAAGACTTGTGCTGGTATAGATATAGAATAAAAGACTTGTATCAAATATTTTCTCTTTAAAAAGTAGCATATATTTAATTTTCTGCACTCATTCATGTGCATTCTTTTACCAGTCACCAATTGTTATCCTCTGTTGTGTTATCAACAAGCATTTGTTTTTGATATAATACTAAATGTCACATGAACATACGGGGAGAATAAAAATACTGCCAACCTTATTCCAACCCCATCCATAAAGTAGTCCACTAGACGTGAGTGCCATACTATGCCTCCAACCACCTGATACCTGAAACAAGTCCAAGCAAAGTTCAGGGACAAACAAAGACAACTATAATCACTTATATCTAACACTAGATATATTTCATCCAGTTTGCAGGTTTTAAGGTAGTACAAGATTCTGTTGGGCCAATTTTTGCTTGTCTTTAACAACCAGCAGAAATGATATTCCAATAAAAAGGTGGAACATAATCAAATTAGTGTGACACACAACATATATGATGGAACCCTATATAAGAAGTGTTTCCAGCCCATCCCCTTCCAGAAAAAATCCAGCATTCTAAAATGGGACTGGGGTAAGATACAACCTACTAAACAAGCAGAGTGAAGGGAAATGATAGTGCATGCAAATGATATAAGAAATTGCCACATGGGCACCAACTCAGCATAAAATTAAAGGAGCACCTGACAAATTAACTTATCACTCAAGGCTTGAAGCTTGTGAGGCACAAGATAATCCTCAAAATCTCCATGTCCTAGCTGGCCATATTTGCTCCATCCATATGTGTATAAGCCACCAGAAGATGAAACAGATATTGTATGCCGCCAGCCACAAGCAACCATGACCATCTTGTCACACTGCAACTTCAAACAAGCAAGCATTAGGCAATTGGGGGACGGGGTGTTTTAATATTTTCCATCCATTAGTATGCATGCACAATAATTACTGTTAGATTCCAATTTAAAACCAATTGGCAAGCATTAGGCAATTGGGGGGATCTTGGGATACCATGTTAGATTCCAATTTAAAACCAATTGGCATTTGACTCATCCGTATATATGCATGCACAATTGAGGCGGGCGATGTAAGACTCTCAACAATTACTCATGAATCTTAACAATATTTTCTAGACAAATTGACAATTGTGACACTCGGAAGTTAATACCTGAAAATGCTGTTTCTTCTATTAAAGTAAACAGCAATTCAAACTTTTTCAGATATCAAAAAATATATAAAATCACATATCTTCCAAATTCTAATTGATATAATCACAGTCTAATCTGGAAAGGTATGATACCAGTTTGAGGACATACATCAACAGAAGAAACTTTTTCAGGGATCCAGCGATCATTTCTATCTCCCAATCCCAAATTTCCATATCGGCCCCAACCCCATCCATACAGCTCTCCATCTTCAGTAATGGCTACACTATGTTCAGCACCAGCAGCAACCATTTTGATAGGTACTTCCTACAACAATATAAAAATTTAGATGTGCCCAAATAGTTAATGGAATAATTAGTTTGATGCACTATATTTTCCAATGTCCAATTAATACAGATATTATAATGTGTCAAGACTCAAGACATTATTAATTTCTTCACAAGAGTGCTATTGCTGCTGTTGTTTTTGTTGTTGTTAGCTGCTTTTTCTCTTTCATTTGTTTAAAGTGGGGGATACTTGTGAAATGTAAAACTGTTACCAATGCTTTTCCTGAAGACCAGCAGATTGATTGGTCAAATTCCCTACCCTTCAGTTCCAAGGTTCTTAGCCAATAGGAAAAGAACAAAAAAGGGCTAGGGAAGTGGGAGATGCTAACATCAAAACTACTATAATTCATCTTATGATGTTGAATATTGTTTTGAAAGTGGTTTCTTTGAGGGATCTAGCACGTGTGAAAATAATTAGTGGACCCAAACAGCCAGGAAGGCAGAAAAGATAGAGCATCTCAAGCAAGATGGAAGGTAAGGAAGGCTATGTACTGAATGAACCTCATGACTTAGTGAGAGCGCACTCAACACGTAAGATATGAGAGAGTTCTTAGGTAAACTGTCTCAAGCCTAGGTGCTTGAACCTTGGCAAAAAGAAAGAGAATGATGAATGCTAATGAGAGACAGGAATCTTGTGCAAAAGATTAACTTTGGTACAAGGTTTTCTAGTGAATGTGGCAAGTTTTCATTAAAGAGTGGGAAAGGGGTCATTTATAGGGGCTAAAAACCAGGTGGATCTACCGTGCAGTAAATGAAAATGTGGACAAAAAGTAATAAAGTGGTCTGCATGTACAGTGCTATTAGGCGCAAACACGCATGTCGCATGGAAGGAATTGAATCTAACAAGAGAAAGCTTAATCTAGGGAAAGTAGAGAAAGGTAGGTTATGGCTTAATAGGATTTGGATAAAGGGCTATGTCAAGCGGAATGCACACGCTGTCCTAGTGTCCTCTAGCCTTTCAGGCAAGTTAGGTTCTATGGCGCTGAAACCATTGGTCCTTGGCAACCCTAACTATCACATCACCTACTATGAGCCCATGGATCATGATTACTCCCCTCTCTCTAATTACTCTAGTCTAGATAGAAATTTTTCTTGAATCATATCACATACAATTACTCTCGCTTGCATACATGATACACTCCTAAAATCCCTTAGACCACTTTATTACATTCTGTCTACATCTCATTTAATGATGAGCAAATCCACCTTACTTCCAACCCCTAAAAATACCATTTTCTCACTTTTTCAAGAACACTTGCCACATTCACCAAAATTCCCAGTACCATAGTTAATATTCTACACAAGATCTCTCTCATTATTACTCATCTTTCTCTTTCTTTTTGCTAGGGGTGTTCATGGGTTAGGTTTGAAGAAATGTAAAAACCATCCCAATCAACCTTAGTCGAGTTAAAGAAAAAATTCCTGTGTTCCTGTCAACCCGAACAAACCACGGTTGAGTTAGGTTGGTTCGTGCTGCTCAGTCTTTTTAAAAAAACATTACAAAGTCTTCAAAACCTTAAAGTGCAACCACATTTCTTAGATATAAAGAATTATGCTATCCCTTTTTTTTTCAACAAAGGATGACTATGACTTGGGTCCATTGATTACTTTCATACGTGCTAGATCCCTCAATGAACCCACCCCAAGACAATCTATGAGGAAAAGGAAAAAGAAAAAAAAGCAACCCTATCTTTCTTCCTTTTAATCTAAATATTTTTTTGTGAGAGGGGAGAAGGTATGGAATTTAAATCTGATTAGAGGGGCAAAAACTTATCACCAACATTAAGGTCCCTGAAATTTCTTAAACTTTAATATGAGCCAACATAGTAAAATATCATGTCCACAATAATTACGTTATTTACATAGATTATATCTTACACTTCTGTTTTGCACATTTTCATCTAAAAGCTATAATTTTTTACCAATTTCTTTCATTATATATCATGAGGTGCGCCAACCAGCTAGAATGTTTTGGCCAGCACCAATGAGAAACTATCAATGCATTCTAGCTTTTTTTTTGTGATAAAAATCAATGCATTCTAGCTTTAAACTTCAAAAAAGAAAGTAAACTATTGAATCCATCATATGTTAACAATAAACAAGATATAAGAACCAGTCTTCACCAATCAAGTGTTTAAAAGAGAACATGATGAGGATATATATATATATATATATATATATATATAGAGAGAGAGAGAGAGAGAGAGAGAGAGGGGGGGGGGGGAGAGACTATATATCGTTTTTTAAATTGATTTAAAAAGGGGCTGGATAATAAGCAATTAAGTATTTGGTAAAAGTAACTTATTGTGAATTGAAAACTGGCCCATAGAGTATTAGACTAATAGTATTACAGATAGTCTTGATGAATGTCTTTAAAAAGAGTACCTGAAATGTTTGAATTTTTAGTGGCACAAGAGAGTCCTCTGTGGTGCCAAGTCCAAGTTGACCATTTTGATTTCGCCCCCAACTTCAATGAGAAATCAAGACGAAAAAAAAAAAAAAACAAAGGTCAGATGAAATGAGAATGAAACAACCAATTTTATGATAAACCAGAAGACTTGTGACTAGCACCTCCATCTAGGGTGTATGTTTGCAAACAGACAGAAGACTGCCGTTCAACCTTACAGAATAAAACAAGGATTTTTATATGCATTGATACCTTCAAAATGGAATGTTAATTAGACAGGGCAGTCAGGTAGTAACTAGTAAGAGAGTTCAAACTAAACTAGATGCATTTTGCCATGGGCAAGGAAGCAGAGCTAATCCATATAGGGAGTATTAGCATGGGAAATGTCTATTTAACAGTTACATGAGTAACAAGAATATAATAAGAGTCTGTCCCCAAAATCAAATGGGTTAATTCAAAGCAACCTCTTTCTGTTCCAGAGTCAAAAATCCTCTTCAACTCTTCTTGACTTTCAGTAAACAGAGAAGAGAAAGGAATGAAATTAAAAAGATCAGGCCTAAGAATCAGCTTGCATTGCAAAACAACTCTCTGGGATTGCACTGTCAGTCTCTATATATACACTCAATCAAGCAACTCAACCTTTATTGATGCAGGAATAGTAATTAGTAAGTGGGAAAAAAAGGTTTGCAGACAGAGATAAAAACTTGGTCAAGAACTACAAACCTCTGCACCTCCCCTTCCATGGTAACTGCCAAACAGTGGCTATCTCCACAAGCAATTTGCTTTATCCTTAGACCTTGTAATGCTCTAATAGGCTGAGGAATGAACAAATCACTAGAATTACCATGACCCAACCTCCCAAAGTCTCCCCTGAAAATTCAGAATATGATCTGCTTGAAAACTTAATAATACCACTTATAACCATATATATCAAAACACTATTTTTGATGTGAACAAAAATGTTTCAGAAATTGCAGGGTGATTGAAAACAAGAAGAAACATTATATGCCCAGAGTTAACAACTTATTCTGCCTGATCAGTTTTCATAGAATCCAACATAAAATGTCCAATCTCTTGCTGCCACCCATATCAAACTTGGATTCACTTTTAATAAGGATAAATTATTGAGTACAAAGAGACTGCTTAAACTTAGCAAAAAATATCCATTAATCAGCTGACCAAGACAATAACATGTGCTAGCCCTTGTATTGAGAGAACTACTCACAGGTGCAGGTATATAATTGACAAAAAACATTAATATCCAATTTTATGATGAAATTCCTCTCTTCCAAAAGATTAACTTTATAACAGTTACAACTAGGTGTTATAGACAAGTCTTCAAAGCAAAAAGGCAAATAGCTAACACCATCAGGATGCTCTTGAACTGAAATTTTTATATATATTAATGATAAAGGTGTAAGTATCATAAAACCACTATTTTGAAGCTGAATCTAATACTACATCAGAGCATCTATAAACTTGTTTGGTCCCATTCTAACAAAACTGCCAAATGAGATTTCATTTATGATTTATGACAGAACTTCACTAGCTAAAAAAGAGTCCTTTTCTCAGCACGGTAAACTTTCAAAAAAATAAGTGAAGAGATGGAGAGCAGACCATCCCCAACTATATACTTCCAAGCGTGACTCTGAATAAGCAATGGTATGATCAGCTCCACAAGTAACAGATACTATGTCTTGGCCATCCAATGCACTGAGTTGTGTAGGTAAAAGTCTATCATCAGTATCACCATGCCCTAACTGCCCATCCTCTCCTCTTCCCCACGAACAAACAACATTTCCAGCTGTAAAAGGATCAAAATCAATCAATAATCACACTATACAAGTCAAATCAAACTTAGGTACACATATACTAAGAAGATGATCCCTCAAAAAGTGCTACCAAGATACAAAGCAACAAAGTTTAATAAAAGGACAAATGACTGTGAAGATATAACAGTAGCTATGAGCATGGATGCCACTTTTCATAACACTGGCTATTCATGGGGTTTCAAGTTTTTCATTAAAAATGTAAACTTGATTGCATTTTTCAGAACCCAAATGGCAGATTTACAGTAATCCTAACTAAGAGCAGAAAAAAGGGTGCTTACAGAGAAGGGCAACTGAGTGGCTGGCACCGGCAGATATGAGAAGAACACGACGAGGTGGAGGTGCAGGTGCAGCGGTGACCTCCTCCTCCTCCATCATCATTCTCTTTCTCACTCACTCACTCAGACACAGTGTGGTCTCAATAGTACAATCAGGTTCCAGAGTTTGTGGATGAAATAAAAAATCCTGGTGCTTTACATTGATTTGGATGGAACAAGGGAAATGAGTGAGCGTGAAAGCTGAGTGCTTCTTCAAGTAGAGGTTAGGGAAGAGACTAGACAAATGAAGAGGGGGCAGGTAATGCAGAAACGAGGACATTGAATGTAGGAGGGGACCCATGTGGCAGTGTGCCAGCGCCACCAACCGTTTTTGCTCTTACTTCCTTGGACAAGAATCCACTAAATTAATGATCCTTATAATATGAGTACATCAATCACTGATAAATGAATTCACTAATTTATTAATAATTGATATACACTTATTTGTTAATTTTACAAAGATGATGATCCTTATTCTATTTCTAATAACTAAGTCAAGTTTAGTGAATATCTTGTTTGAGGATCCTTATTCTATTTCCTAACTACATCTGTGCTCAAGTCAAATGATTAGTGAATCTCTTGTCTTGTGGTTACTACTCCATCATCCTCCTCCTTCCTTAACCCCTTCCGTTATTTCTTTTTTTGTTTTTACAAAACACTAATACGACACCCCACTCTCAAATAAAATATGGTACAGAAGAATAGGAAATCATACACACATTTACATAGCGTAGTGTTTTCAAGACATTACTCTTAAATAAATTCAGTTTCTCTGAGTATTTTTGGTTTTGAATGATATTACTTTGAAAAATTCTTACTTTTTTTTTACAAGTAATTGTTTTCCTAATGTTGGATCAGGATAGTAGTCAGGTACAACATGTTTGGATACACTTGATTTTTAAAATAAGCATTTATATTTTAAAAATAAATATTTAGAAGTGTTTTTAAGTATGTTTAGATGTTATTTAAAAGAAAAACTTCAAAATAAATATTTTTATAAGTGTATTCTATACAAGTCATTTACAAATAACGATTCTAAAATTTGAATATTTAATATTGTAGATAAAATTTACTTGACTACGCAATTCACTTCAATTACGATCAATCATAGATGAGTTGAGAAATTGTTATGTGATTGCGTTGTTAGAAAAAATCTATTAAATGTATATTATTTTTGTTATAATATTTTTATTGATAATTTTATATTATTAAAAATATAATTAAAGTGAAAGATAATATCTTTAGACATGATTTTAACATTATGACCTTTTTTGTTTAGAGTAAAACTTTATTTTAATCCTCCAAAAATTTATCTTTTATCAATTTAGTCCTCAAAACTTTAAATCTCCAATTTTTTTATCTCTCCATTTATTTAAGTTAACATTGTTAACTTATGGGGCTCATGTCTTCATAAAATATTCTATTTTAGAGTATCCGTATACCTATTTTGAGATGCATTTTGATCAAATGACATTATTTTAGCCTAATTAGCTAGTTAAACATGTCATGTTAGCTTTTAACATTACAAATAAGCTTTTAAAAGTTAACATTACTAAACTCAATTGGATGGAGAGAAGAAAAACTAAAAATTTCAAGTTTTAGATATTAAATTGATAAAAAAAAATGTATCTACTACAGACTAAAATAGGTTTTACTCTTTTTATTATTATTATTAACATAAAGTTTAGGTAAAATGATGTTTTCCTCATTTTAAAGTAAGAGCTAACTACAAACTCAAGGAAGATTTATAGTGAGATTACTTAACAATAGGAAATTTCTAAATACGAATACAAGCCATCCAGCTGTCAAGAACAAGTAAAGTAAGCCAATTCTCTTGGCAAGTGGAATTGATTTTTAAGTGTAAGATATTTGGTAAACACTTTAATTGTTAAAAACCAATTATTATCTATACATAATTTGAAGTAAAATTGGTTTTTAAAATGTCCCACTTAAAGTTTTTTTTTAGTCTGAATTTTTTCCAGACACTCGTAATTTTAAGACTATGTTAAACCACCAACTTGAAGAAAAAATTATAATAGAATTAAAACTTAAATCATGTATTTGTTATGAATAGAAGGTTAGCAAGAAAAATCAACCCTATTAACTTCCAAACTCTTTCCTTTCATTCTCCCATCTCTCAAACATTTTGTTATGTTAAAAGAATTAATAAAAAAATTATAAAGATGTGCTTTTTAAAACTATTTTATCATCTATTTGAGAACTAGTTTTAAACTAAACAGAGGGACAGGTTGGTAACATTTAAAATTGGTTCAAAAAGGCTTAAAATAAATAAGTCATGTAAATTCAGGTTATTTTATAATTAATTCAAGTTTACTTTTAATTTAGTTAAAATTGGACTTAAACTAGTTTTAAAGTCATAATCAAATTTAAGAAACAAAACATAAGAGAATAGAGAAGACAAAATGGATGAGAGAGTTTATATTTAAAAAAATCAACTTTGAGTTAGATTTTTTAAGAACTTATTTTATCATAAACTTAGTTCAAATATAAATCAATTTTTTTTAAATCTAATTAATAACCAAATAACATTCATGTAAAAACTAGCTCCTCAATACCTACATATCTTTTAAAATGTTGCCAAATTTGAATGTTTATTTTTATATAGATTTATGTAATTGATTTTATATTGTATCATTTTGAACTAGATTTGAAAGTTGGCAAACACTTAGACCCGTGTATAAGGAGAAATTATCATGTACTTCAAGTGTACTATATTCAGTCCACTAAAAATAAAACATGAGACAGCAAGATCATACATGTTTTTCAATTAAATTAAAAACATTATGTAATAAAATTTAGTTCACATATCAACAATTGAGAGTATCTTTCGTGTGGTAAGGGTGAGGAATTTTTTTTTTTTTTACTTATGAAAATTTTTTGGACTCTTTGGGGGTGAGACTATTAGTAGTCTGAGACACAAATACTTTTTCACATGCTTGAATTGAATCATTGATATTGTATACACTCTTCAACCGCTTAGCTTAAGATTTTTTACCACTTCAGTCACCATTTGTGAGTGGTAAGAATTAATTTTAAATACACATATTAAGTTTAAAAATATTTTTTCAAAGATATATAATATAATAATATAGTGAAACATTAATATTTTTCAAAATATTACAAATAATATTGTAAAAAATATATTAAGTATCTTATTCAATTATTTTTTAATACATAATAAAAAAAAATCCTGTGAGAGTACTATGGAAGGTGTGGTCTTCCAACAAGGAACCTTTGCCCCAAATGAAGAAACCACCTGGACTTAGGGCATGGAAAACATAGCGTCCCCGTGAAAGCCCACCATCCCTTTTAGGGATAAAGTTTTAGGCAACTGCTATCCCTTTTAGGGATGTTTTAGGCAACAAGCGTGGCTCCCCCGGTGAAAAGGGTTGACTGTTGGAGAAAAAATTGGCAAGAATAGAATTTGAGGATGGGAATAGATTCTAAAGGTGTACCTAGTCGACAAAGGTTTGATGAGTTGTGCAACCCATGGCGGGATTTGGTGATCAAGCTCTTGGGTAAACATGTGGGCTATAACATGATGAAAGAGAAGCTAACAAGGTCGTGGAAACTAAGTCTTTTATTCGACATCATGGATGTGGACAATGGTTTCTACATGGTAAAATTTGAAACATTAAAGTGATTTGTGGAGGACCCTGGATGGTTTTTGATCATTGCTTGGTCGTAACTAATTGGATTTTTCTCCTAATGCAAAGATAGATTGCAGGGTTTGGATTAGGTTCCCTGGTTTGAATCTTGGATCTATGGTCATGGTGTTCAAGGTGGACTTTTGAGCGGGGAAATTTGAAGATTTGGAGATCTCAATGCAATCCTGGACATCTAATTTCTACAAGGATTGCTTCTTCTACTTTTCTCAATTTCATCATGTGTCTACGGTCATCTAACTAAACTCTATGGCTACTTGTGGTTCTCGAATAGGAAAGAATTTTAGTTCAAAATCTTGTATACTTGTTCTAATAATGTTGAATTCGCATGATGATTCATGATAGTTAATCAAAAACCCCACAGAATAAAGGCGCAAATTAAAGGGAATCGACTCTTTGAATTAGCTTTATAATAATCATGTGAAGGCCAAACCCATCATAGCCATCATTGGAACCTTATTGTCCGAAAATTTATGATCGGGGGCATAACTTGATGGCAAAATAGTGGATCCTTCCAAGAGTTCAAAGTTTTCACGAAATGCTATTGACATGTGGACGTAGGGAAAAATTGAACCCCAAAACCCTATTCAACCGAAGAAACTTTTTTTGACTCAACTATCAAAACAATGATGAACACTCATCAAGTTGGTCCAAATCACTTCAAATTTGTGGATGAACCCGACCCTACGGACAAAACGACATACATCTATGAATGAGGATCATGTGCATGATCGATTGAGTCGTGGCGGCTAATAGGATAATGGGGGTAGCCATGGAATTTATGCATGTTGTTTCCCTCCCCAATTGCTTATGTCTATGATGATTGATTTCAAAGATTTGAATTGAACATCGCACCTAAAGGGATTAGGGTTCTTAGTTAAGACTAAAGAATGGAAACTTATTTTGCCAAGAAATTTGTTCTCGGGCAGATATACTCCGAATTTGAAGCCCAAGGACATGAATTTGAATGTCAATCGCTTAAGTTTAAATTGAATTTCGGAATTGAAAAAGGAAGCGAATTGGGTTTGCACGTGTATATATGCAAGTCAATCCCAAGAGAAGCCAAGGGATCATTTTTGCCACCTCAGAGCTTTTATTCCCTCTCCTGGTTGCTCATTGGAACTCTAAACCCTCCTCCCGGGGACCAAAGATTTTATTTTAAAAAGGCTCAATTCACTTGTGTTGTTTGATTCTAGAATAATTCATTTCATAGGCTTAGTTTTCAGAGGCATTTGTTAAAGTTTATAATTTATCATTGATTTTACTTGCTCCAAGACCTAAGTTTGAAGCGACGCATGGATCACTCATGATTCTTGACCAAGTCAATCACCGGGGAAATCCTCTTGAAGCCCTTAATAAGGTGAGAGATGACTCACATTCATTCAATGGAACCGAGAGGTGTTTGGAAATATCTTCGGAAGAAACGTTCATTGGTTCAATTAAAGTGATTTCTTAGTTTCTATTGGTAATTTGGAACAACAACTCCAATGATGATTATAATATCACCTCTTCCAGGAATCATTGGTACCAAAAATCATGTGATCGATAACCTTATTACTCTTTTTTCATTAAACAGTTATTAGAAGGAAAAGAAGCAAGATCCACGGTGTTACTCTCCCCAATGGAATTTGGTGCTCTGATAACATATTGCAACAATTATTTTAAATTCTGTTTTGCTCCCCCAAAGGATCGATTCTTAATTTTGATGTGCCCAGGATAAGAATTAATAAAAACAACTTACAAAGAAGAGGTGTGCTTTTTAAAACTATTTTATCATCTATTTGAGAACTATTTTTGGAAACTAGTCAAACATGAGGGGGCTCCTTTAGGTTGGTAAAACATTTAAAATTGGTTCAAAAAAATTATTACTAAGGCTTAAAATAAATAAGTCATGTAAATTTCAGGTTATTTTATAATTAATTCAAGTTTACTTTTAATTTAGTTAAAATTGGACTTAAACTAGTTTTAAAATCATAATCAAATTAATCATGCAATCGTGTGTTACTACCTCTTCTTTAAATTTTATGGAATGGGAAACGGCTCCCTTGTTTCTTGCCTACCGGGGGCCTCGAACAAGGAGACCCGCTTTCCCCATACTTGTTTGTGAAAATAGAAACAAAACATAAGAGAAAGAAATCTAGATAAAATGGATGAGAGAGACAAGTTTATAAAAAAAAATTTACATTAAAGAAAAAAGTGGACTTTGAGTTAGATTTTTTCTTGGAACTTTAATAAGGCGGTAGACTCGCTCTAGCTTCCTCTGTGTCATAAACTTAGTTCAAATATAAATCAATTTTTTCCACCTTGTTGGTGGGAAAAGTCTAATTAATAAGCAAATAACATTCATGTAAAAACTAGCTCCTCAATACATACGTATCTTTTAAAATGTTGCCAATTTTGAATGTGCTTATTTTTATATAGATTTATGTAATTGATTTTATATTGTATCATTTTGAACTAGATTTGAAAGTTGGCAAACACTTAGACCCGTGTATAAGGAGAAATTATCATGTACTTCAAGTGTACTATATTCATGGTGGCGCCTTGGTCACTAAAGCCAATCGATTATGACGATACCATGAGATACCTGTGAAGGATGTCTTGAAGATGGTTCTCCAACCCACATCCACTAAAAATAAAACATGAGACAGCAAGATCATACATGTTTTTCAATTAAATTAAAAAAATTCATTATGTAATAAAATTTAGTTCACATATCAACAATTGAGAGTATCTTTCGTGTGGTAAGGGTGAGGAATTTTTTTTTTTGACTTACTTGTTCGCTTTCTTGAAAATTTTTGGACTCTTTGAAAGTTTGTTTCCACAATATGATGGTGTTCACGAACGACTTGGGTGAGACTATTAGTAGTCTGAGACACAAACCCCGGTACTTTTTGGTGGTCTTCTAAGAAACACATGCTTGAATTGAATCATTGATATTGTATACACTCTTCAACCGCTTAGCTTAAGATTTTTCTCACTACCACTTCAGTCAAATTTTGTTAGTGGTAAGAATTAATTTTAAATACACATATTAAGTTTAAAAATATTTTTCAAAGATATATAATATAATAATATAGTGAAATATTAATAATTTTCAAAATATTACAAATAATATTGTAAAAATACAGATGCTATTAAGTATTTCTTATTCACCGAGAAAAAAAAAATTATTATTTTTAATCAAAACGGTGTTTTTTTTAATGATAAATTTTTTATCAAGTTAAAAAAATTAAATTCAAACATTATGCATAATAAAAGTTTACTTTCTTTATTTTTTATAAAAATGTTCATGTTATTTAAATTAAACTTAATTTTATTTTGCATTAATTTTATGTATTAAATGATGAAATAACTTAAAAAGACATTTCATTTCGAAAACTGTAAATTGCGAAAATTCCTTGTTAGTCTAGTACCAAGACAAAAGCCTGTGCCGACTTCATTACAATGTGAAAGACCCATACCCTCGTCAGATGAACTTTTCTCCTCCACCTTACTTATTTGGTGAAGTCCATCATATACCAAAAAGTTTGAATCCATAGATAAATTTTTTATTTTTTTATTTAATAATATTTATACATAAATTTAAGTGTATATAAAAATTATTAGTTAAAATTTATAATTATATAATATTTTTTATATATAAAAAAAGTAATTAAATTAAATTTTTATATAAAAAATATTACTAATTAAAATTTATCTTTTAATTTAAGCTATTTAAATAAATGACTCAAAAATATAATCAATCAGTATACCTCTTTTGTGGAAGTCTATATTAGAATTTTACTACTTATTATTTATTTATTTTTTAAATTTTTGTTTAAACTTTTCTCCGGACTTTTGAGTAGAGGTGCACAACCCGACCCACGAAAAACTTAATAATTTAAAAAATCGTCTAAATATCGTTATAGTCTAAAAACGATCTCTTTTTAAGTCCTCATTTTATTCTTTATTATTAGAATTTTTTTTACTTAACCAACTTTATTTATTTATTTATTTTTTTGAAATTTTTGTTTAAACTTTTCCGGTTTGACTTTTCCCTCTCATAAACCCGGACCTCGACTAAACAAACTTTTGGGACCTTCAATATTCAACTCATCAGAGACATTGGCGTACAACAAAAGCTGAAGTGCTGAACTATCCCAGCAACGAGAAAGTGTTATGTAAACTTGCAGCATTTAAGATAGGTTGTATTTGATTAATTATATTATTAATTAATAAATAATTATTATATTAAATTGATAATTTATTATCATAATTTATTATAATTAATTATGTAATTAATTTAATATATTTAATTTAAATATTTTAAGTTTATACAAAAATCTCTCTCAAGCAATACAGCACAAACATGATTATTGTGAATTGTGAATACTATCTCTGTCCCTTCAAAATTGTCTTTTAAAATTTTTAATTTGTCTAAAATTATCTGTTATTTAAGAATATTAAAAAATATTAACTAATTTTTTTTAACTTTATCTTCTTTAATAGAGAGAGAATTTATTACACTACATCAAATTAATGGAGAGAACTAATAAAATGAAAGAAAATGTAATTTTTAATCAAATTATATTATATTTCTTTATATTTGAGGCTATTTAATTTTATATTTAATCTTTATATAAAAAATTTAAAATACAATTATAAAGAGACCGAAGGAGTAATAATTGAGTACGTGTAGATTATTATTATTATAGTATACAAAATTGACTTTGTATGAATCTGATTTTGTAAAAACAAAAATTGGGTACTGTAAATTTAAATTTGATTAAAATTGTATTTCTAATTTAGCTTTGCGGTGAAAAGTGAAAACATTATAGCTTACCCTAATTTTTTTTTTTTCTTGTGGTGTTCTTTCTTCTCTTTGTGGTACTTTGATCATCTCTTTTGAGTGTTTTTTATGAGACCTGCTACTTCTATCATTTGACGGTAGTTCTCTTTGCTTTCTTTAACTTTATTGTTTTTGTTTTTCTAATGTTTTCTTTGATAAACTATTTAAGTCTTTTAGATCTATTACATTTGGGATATATATCAAGAGTTTGGTGTTAAGTTTTCTAGATTTGTTTATGTTATGATAAATATGAAATTTTAAGTTTAAGTTTCTCATGTTTCAACTTTACATAATAGTAAGACATTTAGATATACTGAGATAAGAGATGTGATACAGTAACACATTATATATCGGTTTTTACAATAAAAAAATGTGTCGTCATCAATAGTTTAGGAATCAAAAGTAAAACTATAAATAATGGGTTAGTTTTTTGTAAAAATTGTATCTATTTTGTTCTTAATTAATTTATTGTTTTTACTAAAATGTAAGTATTGCTCGGCTTTAGGTTGAATGAATTTATAGTTTATGATTAAAACAAAATGGATTTGTAGTTTAAAAAAAAGTGTAAATTTATACTAAAGTGATTTATGTTTGAATACATTTATTTGAAAAGTTATAATCTTAGGTATTAAAGTTTCTTATTCAATGTAAAAATAACCATTTTCACATCCACTTATATTATAATTTAAGACTGAAATTCTATTTAACACACCTTACCAAAAATTTCACTAAATATATTAATTTGAAGATAAAAATCAATTTGCATCATCTAAAGGTTGTTTGATGTTTTCACCGCAATCACGCGCATTTAGATAGGGATGGCAATAGGACGAATTGGGCTGAGATTTTTACTGCTCGTTCTCTTCTCATTCATTCACTTGTTGCCCAGTTTCTCGCCCCATTATTCTACAGGATTTATTTTTTTGCCCCATACTCAAACTCGTGGAGATTTATCTACCTCGCTCTGTCCTGCCCTGAATCACACTTTATATGCTGTCAGTCAGTTTTTATTTTTTGTTATAGAGGTAGGCCTGAGCCAAAGAAAAAAGAAGAACCAAACAATTAAGATGATCTGCAGGACATAAAAACTCTTGTAGCACCGGTAAAAAGCTTCAAAAAAAAAAGAGGAGAGAATTTAACCCTAGGGGATCGAGTCATAAAGAGATAAACTCAAATTTCTAAATATTTAAGTTAAAAAAATTATTGCCTTCATATAATATAAACATAAAAAACTTCAATTCAATTCATAACCTTATGTATAAATTCAACGTGGGTAATAAATATCACCTTGATATAAGACAATCTTAAATATATACCCAAAGGTAGTGTATTCGAATTCTACCCAAAATTTAAAAAACTCATTCATTATTGTATTTGTGGTAAATTTTTTAGCCTCTTTCAATGTAAACAATTATGTGATATATAAGAAAATCATCTTTCATCTTATTTGAATTGCCATCCCTAATTTCAAAAAAAAAGAATGAATTGTTATTATTGATGCTCAAAGAATCAAAATAAGTTTAGATGCCATGTATGTTTTTTTCTTTTAAGTTTTATCATTTAACAATTAAATAACATCTTTTAAAAATCAGCCAAACCGATCAAAGGTTGATGACATGTATTTTTTTTTTTAAAGTTTTATCACTTAACAATTAAATAACATCTTTTTAAAATCTTCAAAACTAAAAAAGAAGAGAGAATTTCAAACATATGAAGTTTGATCATTCTGATAAACTCAAATTCAAAAAAATACTATCAGCTTTTGATTGCCTTCATGCACAGTATGACTACAGGAAAACTTCCTAAGCAGTTTGCTATCACTCACCTTATGTATAGTTCAACGTGGGTAATAGAACAGATCACCTTATACTTGACCTTGCATCATACCCAAAGGTAGTGTATTCGAATTCTACCCAAATTTACTTCAAAACTCGATCAACTATTGAGTTACCTGACCCATTCAAGTCATATATTTTAATTGTATAAAAACATTATCCCAAAAAAGTGCAATCATGTTATTTGTGCAACTCTAAATAGAAAACTTTGAGACAATTCATATAAGTGATAAACGCATTTAAGATAAGTGGTGATTTCAATTATTTATGTGATAATCTTCTTCTATTACATATAGTAAGTTAAAATTAAAATTCATTACATTTTGTACAAATATCACCATGTGGTGATCAATAATGCAACGAGTAGTGATCTTTATTACTTATATGATAAATTCAATATCAATTTATTATATGTAATAGAAAAAGATCACAATATAAATAATTAAATTACCATTTATTTTAAAAGTTTTTATCACTTATTGAATTATCCTAAAGTTATCAACTTAGATTGTATAAAAACCATTTTC
Source organism: Ormosia semicastrata (assembly GCA_029884595.1). Taxonomy (NCBI): domain Eukaryota; kingdom Viridiplantae; phylum Streptophyta; class Magnoliopsida; order Fabales; family Fabaceae; genus Ormosia; species Ormosia semicastrata. The sequence goes on along the minus strand of JAQQTO010000046.1, from coordinate 32,868,976 downwards.
CTTAAAAAAAGGAAGTATAGCAGTTGTGAGTAATTAATCATGCTTTGTTATGTGTACCTAACAGACAATTACAATATTAGAAGAATATTATTAAAATACATTTTTATACACATTATATATGTATAATTTTAATTATTTATTTATAGTTAATCTTATATTATTTTGTATACACATATTTTAATTTTGTTACTTCATATAAATGTAAAATAATATCTTCGATACTTATGTGTGTTAAGCATTATTTGGAGCAGAAATGTCAAAACAAACATAATTTGGGCCAGGCAAAGGCTCCCCAAACGGCCGAAACAAGCTATAAGAAGCAAAGGGTGATGAACTTTGACTTATGTACTGTACTTTTAGCTAAAACTTCAAGTCTTCATCGTAAGTTGTTCATCTACATATATACATAAGCTGAACTATAATGCATCTTATATATCACTTTATAACTCATATTAATTATATTTTTACTTACATAATAAAATTAGAATATAAAAATATTAAAAATAAAATAAAATTAATTATAATTAAATAATAAAAATTATATAAATATAAATAATATATGTATAAATATGTGTGAGTAACATTAATTTAAACCAAATTATAGTAGTTTCCAAGCGTTTGATGACAAATACGTAAAGTGGCGTTATAGGCACAGCCACCTTTGTTGTAATCTTCCTTTCTGTAGATCATTATCGAAAACTGTTCACCGGTAGAAAACCTACATAATTTAACACTGTTATAAGCATTTTTTGTTACATAACTTTAGATATATATTAATAAAATAAAAGTTAAATCCAAGCATGAAATTATAAAGAGATAACGTTGATTTCCTAATTATATGAAATAGAATCACAATTCTATGTAAACATAAGAATTTTCATTTCGTGGGAAAAAGAGCACACAATAAAATTGTATAAACCACATGCATATATGTTGTTTCATTAACGCCACCTACTACTTATATTTTTATAGTTTTAATATTTTTATTATTAATAATATATATATTTTTTTATATTTTTTTAATATTATTTATTATATTTATTTTTTATTATTATTTTCTTTCACTAAATTTAATACTATTAAAAAAGTATCAATAATAAATATACTGTTTTCATCTTTTTTCATATCTTTATCTTACTCTCACTTCCAACATGCTCCACCCACCCAATAGCTGACCTACATTGAGGCTTAGGGGCTACTAGTGGAATAGAACCACAGATCTACTTAAACACAAATATCTAATATAATATAATATCCATATAATTTAATGTGTATCGTTCCTAGTATTAAAAATATAATTAAAATAAGAAGTAGTGATGATTGTAATGCTAAAGCAGGACACATTTAATAATATAGACCTCTTAATACTCAAGCTATACATATAAATTGAATAGCTGACTTAGTCTCCTAAAAATAAATAATTTCGCTAACAAAATTAATATTATAAAGTGATTGAATGAATATAATATTATTAAACTGACTCGAATGAACTTATAAAATATGAATTGAATATTTATATTTATTAATATTTTAAGTTTGCACATACTAGTCTACACTTCCAAAAAATTACCAAACTTGTGATTATAAAAAATTTAAAAATATCATTTTAAAAATTATAAATGTTTTTATGCAAGTGTCCATGATGCATCGATACTTCAAGTTCAAAATGATTGTCGTACTTATATTAAATAATTTTTGTATCAGATATTTTTTTGATATTTTTAGATACTTTTAATCTATATTTTTTAATTATTTTTTGAATTTTTTTATCAATATAAGTGAGATACAATAATGATTATATAAATGATATTATTTGACTGTGTCTATAATAACTAAAGTTGCCTTATAAAATATTATTATCTTTATTCTAATTTAAAATTTATACTTTTATTTATATTATATTAATTTTATTTGTATCTTAAGTATATCATGTTTTATAATTTTTAAAATTTATCGTATTTATATATCAGTATCATATCGTATCCATATCTCTATCAATAACTAGTTTTTATTTTTAAAATTTACACACACATTATTTTTGATCCAATCGACCTTATGCATGCTTTTTATTACAAGTTGCAACCAGTCACCAAGATTTGCCAAAAAGTCCCTCTCCCCTTTATGTTAATAAGATATTCTTATATACACGTAATATAATATATTATTTTTATATATAAGACACAAAAAAATTAGAAAGAAAAAAGAATTAATCTCATTAAATTTATTTATTACAAAAAATTATTCTTTTTTTTAATTTATTATAAATATGTAAAAATAACTTGTTATATTTATGTGTAACCAATAATTTATCTGTTAATTATTTAGTATGGCCCTTATCTCTTATTTATTTTTGTTCAGCCTATGAAATACTTAATTATGATTGGTTCTTGTCACTGGTTTTTGACCAAACATAATGGTGTTGCATATCTCATGACTTCACCATCTTCCTCTTTTTCTCTCGGCGGGTTCTTCATTCAGCAGAAACGAACGCAATCTTTTCGTCGCTGAAGCAATGACAGGGTTTGCAAAGGTGGTAGCGGCTTGGAGTCGATGGTGTCTTCTTCTTGGGCTGACGAAAGTTCAGAGGAAGTTTGTGATCTAATTGAAGAACCCTTCATCTTATTTTTTTAGGATTTGGTTATTTATCCTTTTTTTTTTTCTAGTAAGAACAATGTGTTTTCCTTTTTTTTTTCAACGTGAGTTTTCTTTTTTCTGTTCCTTTGGCATTTGCCTTTTTTTTCTTCCACTTCTAGAATCAATTTACCAAATAAAACATACAAAGTGAAAGATCAATAATCAACAAATGAAACAAAATAGTTAGCTGGAACATAAAGGGAATTTGGTATTATCACCACAATTAATTATAAACATTTAAACTATGATAATGCTTGATGTTATGAAACCAATTTCGTAAAATGTCACATGAAATTAAAAAACTAGAACAATTGTGCTGCGTTTTGTAGATTAGTTTATTTCTTTTTTGTTTTTTCACTTATTGCAATTTTAATTGGATAGATGCATTTGTGTTATTGTGCACGGTTTCATAAAAAACTGTTCACGACAAATAATACCGCTCATTAAATTATTATTAAAAAGACAAAAAAAAAAAAAATCTGCGACGCCATTTTGTTTCATTTCCTGGCATTAAATCCATGAATCCAACATCTTTATCTCATTATCTTATGGGAACGGTGAAAATAGGCTAAGCCATTTGTCAGGATCCATTGTCTGGTTTGCTTGAAATTTAATTTGATTTGTTTATTAAATAAGTTATATCAAGATTTTTTTAAAAGTTTATCTAATTAAATAAATTAGGTCTTAACTCATATAATAAATATTTTAAATTTGATAAATTAGTTTGACTTTTTTAATTATATATAATTTAATAATATATATTATTATAATATTATTAAAATTATTATTTTATTATAATATATTAATATATTTTTTAATTAAATTAAATCTTAATGAAAATTAATAATTAAAACTTAATTTAATAAGTTAAAATAAAAATAACATATTAAAATTATATTATAACTTAACATTCATTACATATTTTTATAAATGTTCATTATTTTTTTTATTTTAGCTTTGATCAATGTAAAATTTAAAAATATACTAACTTATAAAATTATTGGACACATTATATATTTGATACTCTTCTATTAAATAAAAGAATTATGATTTTTTTATTATTTTTTTCTTACATAACTTTTTACACATCTTTTCATATTACCGATTATATTATTTTTTTATCACTTTTTCTTAAGTAATCACAATTTTTCAAAAAAGGGGTAGAAAGGAGTGTATCATAATAAAAAATGACTTAGGAATATCTTTTTCCTAAATAGAAACAGTGATCCACCTGTTAAGAACATCTATTGGCAATGTTGTTATCAATCAGTAATACAAAATCCAGTAACAAATCAGAATCGAAAAAGTTGTCCTTTATTTCTTTCATCAACCAAATAAAAGAGAACATGGATGTTACTGGTTTATTTGGTTTTTTTGCACACCCCTAACTGGTTGACTGTTGAGGGGGGCTCGTTGCTGAACTCGCACTTCCCATTATTTCGTAAAATGTACAATACTTCTACTGGCTTGAGCCATCTTTTGTTAGCTTCTTGATACAGATCATCAATATTGTACTCGAAACCTGCCATGACAATTGATGTGAATGACAAACACATCAAAGAGAGTTACTTGTCTTAATATACTGGTACAGAATGCTCAAATGTGATCCTGATTCCTGCAGTAGTTATTAATCATGCTATTAGCTATTCTAAAAGTATGATATATGCTTTTCTATATCTGCTGTTCTGATTATGTTGCAGATATTGATGAGTGCAAAGAGAAATTGGCCTGCCAGTGCCCAGAGTGCAAATGCAAAAATACCCGGGACATAGTTTTAAATTGCAGTTGTAATTGTAGTTGTGGTTGTGGTCGCAGTTACTGTGATTGTGGGTATTGTGGCTGCTACGATGCGGATTACAGTCGTTGCAGCATGAATTTTCTTTAAGCTTGCACAAAATGTTATTATAACTCTTCATATATCTTTATTTATAATGTTTTATAAATTTTTACTCATTTAATAAGATTTTATACCATCTTAAAAATAATTGAAATTGAATTCATAACTAAAATAACATAATTATTGTTATAATAATTATTAATAGGTCTTTCAAAATTTTATTTGGGCATATATAAGTATAATAGAGTAAGAAATTAAATAATATATAAATTTAAATTAGTTTCAAATAAATTTCATGAAAATATGTCATATTTTTTTACACTGATTTAACTTACTTAAAAGTATACAACTAACTACAACTTTAATCATGTCACTAAATATCATTATTAAAATACATGTAAAAAAAAAAAATGATATAAACTCATAACTAATATATTAAATATTAGAACATTTTTTTTTATAATTATTAAACTAAATATCTTTTCTCACAATTTTTTTTTTCATATATCTTTATTTATAATGTTTTATAAATTTTTTCTCTCTCACTCATTCCATCTTCGTTTCTAAGATTTTATACCATCTTAAAAAATACATCTCCATTGAAATTGAATTCATAATTCTAAAATAACATAATTATTATTATAATAATTATTAATAGGTCTTTCAAAATTTTATTTGGGCATATATAAGTATAATAGAGTAAGAAATTAAATAATATATAAATTTAAAACCTTAGTTTCAAATAAATTTCATGAAAATATGTTATATTTTTTTTACATTGATAAAAGATAAATGAATAAAATAATTCAACGAATCTAACTTACTTTTTAAAATGGTGATTTAGTATACAATTAACTACAACTTTAATCATATCACTAATTATGCAAAGAATAATGTCATTATTAAAATACATGTTTATACTATAAAAAAAACAACGGCCAGATGATATAAACTCATAACTAATATGCTTAAATATTAGAACATCATAAGAATTTTTTAGATACTAGAAATTTACCAATAATAAACTAAATATCACAATTTTCTCACAATTGGAATGTTCCTGAGAATGCAGAAATGATGCATGTGAAGGTGATGACTGATGAGTAGCTGGAGTCTCTTAGGAAACAAATTGCAATTTATGCCATTATTTGCGAGCAACTAATTGAGATGCACAAGACACTCTCAACACAGCAGGATCTTGCAGTTGCAGGTTCTTAATTTTTTTGTCCCTCTCATGATTTCTATGCCCATTTCCTCTTCAAAAAATTTCATAATTAAACCATTTCTTTTTCAAATTTTGATTATTTATGATGTCCCCCAGTTTTTGTTCTTGGATTTGGCCAATTTGCTTCTTACTTTTCTTCTTTCGTTTGCCAAATCCATCTAAATATCCCAATAGCAACAAAGAGAAGAGGATGAAGACACTTTCTACCAAAATCCAAGGAAGGAAGAAAATGGACGTTTAGGTGAGAATCAAAATTTTCGTTCAGTGAGTAATAAATAATTTATTTTTTTATATTTTTATAAGTTTATCAAATTTGAAATTGAACCACGCGACACCCAATTTGAGATGCCACGACCCTTTTTTTTCTTTTAAATTACCCAAACTCAATTTGAATTTGAGATGGACGGTTTATGCTTATAGAATCAATTTGAAAGAATGTTATATTATTCTATTGATTTGTACAGTTTCTTTGAATGTTTAAATAAGTTTTTATACTTTTAAAAAATTTTAATTAGATTTTCATACTTTTAAAAAATTATAGATAGAACCGTGCATTTTAAATAAATTTTAAATTATATATTCTTACTTGTAAAAAATGATGATAAAAATAGTATTTGAAAATAATATTAAAAAAATTGAAAAACTTTTTTAGAAAATGATATTTAAAAATCAGATTAGAATCAATCCATGCTTTTCTTAATCGCACGTCACTCTTAATATATTCATCATGAGATATTACCTTACTTCAGTTATTCAAATTCTCAATAATTTTAAATATATTTATTTTATTCCTTTAAAAAAATCAAAATGTAACTAAATTTTTATTTTTCTTATTTTTATTATTAAGAAAAAATAATTAAATTATAAAAATTTAATTTGTAACTTATCAGAATATAATTCTGCTCCTACGTGTATGTATTCTCATGTGCAATGAGATACAATGACACCGTCAAAGTCATGTCATTCTCTGACAAAATAAGTTCATGGATGTAACCCATGGATGTAAGAACACATAAATTTGATGCATTTAGGTTAATGTGTACATGAATTAAATTTTGTAACTGGTGGATAACAAAACACCCTGCCATGAAGCAACACCAACCTGCAATAACACTAAAGTGCAACCATGTTCATTGGAATACATGATTGCAGCAATTATGACCTATCATTGATTTGGGACTCTGCTTGTTATTCATTGCAAATCTGACTTCCATTTGTTTTAGTTTGTACTCTGCGATATGACTGCTGGAGTGGTTAGAGATGGAGCATTGCTTCCAACCAAATATCCTTGGATTGGTAAACTACATAGTTCGTTAACACTGCTCTCTTGATTCAGTCATCACGTATGTTCAATTTTCACATATATGTACATAATACATGTACACTGCAGATGAACGAAAATGCTGTAAGGATGAGAACTGCTGTTCGCTTGGTCCTCTCTATATTCAATGAATTCCAGAAAACTTGTGAGGCAAGTGCAGATCAGAATTGGAGGACTGTGGTTGCACCACCCCTATAATTACTACATGAATTTGCTGTCTTTGTTTTTTGAAGGCCATGAAAATCCCCACTGCTCCATAAACATGATGCTGATTTTGTACACTGCCAAGAAAATCGAGTATTAGGGTGGTTGATATCATATGGTAATAGTTGATGTTATTTATGTGTTAGTAGTTTATGTTAGTTAACATGATTTCTTTGGTTTGGATTACAAAGTGGAATTTTGTGATTAGTAAACAGATTGGAGAAATCAATTAACTACGTAATGATGGACCTATGACAAGTGTATATGTGTATTGCTATCAAATGAACCCAGAATATCCTACTCTGACTATGCTGAAATAGACACTTATTTAATGTTGCCTTTGGGTTTTTGTGGTTTATGGGAAATATAAATGTGAATTTCCCAAATGTATTTGGTCATTGCCCGTATAGTCTAATGGACTTTAAGTATAGTACTTGGGAAATTTCAATGTCTTGCAAAGTCATTATAAATTTTAATGTCTTCATCATAAATCTATGCTTTTAATTAGTTTTATAGATGGATCCTTTTAGAGTGCTGTGATGGGTACCAATAACGGGGCATTCCAGATGAATTACATCTATATCAATGACACGACCATGCATGCAACAACAGGTGTTCAACGTTAAAAAATATATGAGCCTTACAAAAATAAAAAATGATAGCAAGTAATATAAAATCTGCAAGCTAAGATTTACATTTACCTATTGTTGTAACTGAATCATAAAGCACAACTAAAACATCTAATATAGAAGAGTGAAAATAAAAAAAATTATTACTTCAACTTAATAAATCACAAAAGAGGGGGAATAAAAATCATATAAACTTAATATGTACAACCTCAGAATTGCAGAATAACAGCAAGGCATAAAAAATCCATTCAGTCCCGAATATGGTTTTAGTAATTGATATCATCATTGGCCAGTGGCTGCTAACTGTACATAAGCAAAATGGAATTCAAGTTATGTTTAAAAAATGTTGTATTTAAACACATAAAATCTATATATCAAAATATATTTCTACTATCCACCTCATTTTCTATCTGCTAAAGCAAAACAATTGATAGATTCATCAACAACTATAATGAATAAAACAGCAAATTAAACGAAAATGCCAACAAGTAAGCATGTTGCTGGCACTCTTTGATGGCAGTGATGGGTACAGAGTAGAAGAGAACAATGGGTGTGGGGTGTGGCTGAGATTTGGGTACAGAGGTCTATGTATGAGATACATATGGCAGCACGGTGGAGATGCTCTGTGGGGAATCTGAGTCTTCTATCACTGGAACTGCCGCTTGCCACCATCGTGACTGCCGCCCAGCACCTCACCATCCGCCACCATCAACCAGAACCAAAACCGTCCACCCACCACCTCATGACAGTCTTCCACCAGAACCACCAGACCCCCTTCCCAGTCGCCGACAACCACGAACCAGGATCACCACCACCTCAGTCGTCCTCTAAAACTAAGAACCACTAGAAACCACCGGACCAGAACCCACCAAACCAGTCGCGACCCTTCCCAGATCCGTCTCGGATGGCCGTATTCCGCCATGGTCGCGAAGGAAGACGACAATAAAATTTCTCAAGAAAGAAAAGGGATGGGAATGAAAGTGTCAATGATTGCTCAAATTAATTTCCCAAATACTCTACTGCCTAGCCATTTTCAGTTCCCCAATTCTGCCAAAACCCTAAATCCATCTTACACACAAATAACGGAAATAATGACATACCTACCTCAACTGCCAGCAGAATGACTCACTGCAAAAACCGCTTCACACTCGTCTCTGCTAATCTCTATTTCAGTCCATTGCGATGGTTTCACGACCAACACTCGCGCAGCTTCCTTCGTTCGAGCAACGAATGCAAAAGAAAATACCCTGTTCTGATAATTATTTTCATCAATTGATTTTTTGTTACTTGGTGAGGCTTTTTAGTTTTACTATCTCTTTCTATGCCAAATTTTGACTAGGTGTATAGTAGCATTGGCCTATCTTTCTGTGCCAAATTTGAAACTCCCTTGTTGAATGCAAAGTTTTTGTATAATCATTTAAATTAATAAATGACTCTTTATGAAAAACACGACTTTGCACTGGTCACTCGATAATGCTGCTTTGGCTTTTCTTTTTCTATCTGTTGAAGTGTCAAGTTTTTCTTTGGAGAGAATCTTATCATGCATGTTCAAACATGCATTTATTTCTTTCATCAACCAGAAACTCTCTCTCTCGACCTCCCCAGAATCTTTCTCTCGAGTTTTCCAAAATTTTACATTATGTGTGTCCATTTTCAGTTAATACCCCTAGTTAATGATGGTCCCAACTGAACTGTACTCACATGGAAAAGGTAGACACACAAAGTTGCACACACGTAAGCTCCAATAATTTTATAATTTGATATATTTTTAAATTCTATATTAATCAAAGATTAAAGTAAAAAAATAATAATCATCTATAAAAATAAAAAATAAATGTTAAATTATAATAAAAGTATACATAATTTTATTTGAAGAGTTAACTTTATTAACTTATGTAAAGACTTATTAATCTATTTAAAATGTAAGTCTTTTAATATTCTGTAAAAATTTATTAACTTATTTAAAAATAAATTTATTAGTGTATTTACAGACATGTTAGTCAACTTATTAAAAGATAAATTTATTAGTATATTTAAAATTTTATTATAAAGTAAACTTTTAAATAAATTTTTAAGTCGAGATTAAATTTTTTAAAAATTAAATTAGATTTTAAAAATTAATTTATTTCAAATTCATAAGTCAAGTTTAAATTTTATAATTAAGATACAGATCAGATCTATTTAAAGTAAAATCTGATCTAATTAACTTAACTTATTTTCAACCTTACCTACGAGAGTTGCAGTTGCTTTTAAAGTTCTTGGATTTGAGTTTTATCAATGCTTTGAAAGGTGGAAACTTGACGATTCAGTTTGAAGTTGAAGAGGAACGGTGTGATTTAGGTTTTGTAATTTACATTTTACAAAGACTAAGTTTTTAATTTACAAACTCAACATTGCCTCTTCTCCAAACCTTAGGTCAATCATTCCTGCCATTTATTTTTTAAATTAATAAAGTAATTAATAAATGGCTGATTATAGTTGGTGCACCCTTAAATTTTAGGACCATTGAAGAGGTTACCGTCAAACTCATATATGTGATCAAAATTCTAGTAGAAGTCTAATCACGAGTTTTTCAGACCAAAAAATAAATTGTCTTATCATATGTGACTTTCAAACGTGACCATACGTGATCTTGATAATCTTGAGTCTTGACAAGTCAAAATATGGTTTCCCACTCATTCCAACTTTCCATAATAGAAGCCAGCCATCATAGGTTACTTTAACTTAATTCACTATGAAACTACTAATTAAGATCAATTATGATATTTTTATCATAAATAATATATATATTTTTATTTTTTTAATATTTTTGTATTATATTTATTTTTATTATACTTATTTTACTTAATTATATTCATTTAAAATGAATATAAAAAGGATGTAGTAAAAAAAATGATATATGATCATTATTTTCCAATTAAAAGAAAAGGATAACAGAAAGAATTATTGCCTCTTTGAAAATTGCCTCTGCTACATATTAATTAGGTTGCTTAATATCTTTAAGAGAAATAATCATTTTATATTATTTTTTAATATTATTTTTTATATTTAATTAATAATATATAAATTTATAATTAATTATATATATTAATTGATTAATAAATAAATTTATAATTTAAGATTAAAATTAAAATTAATTAATTAATATATATAATTAATTATAAATTTATATATTATTGATCAGGTGTAGAAAATAATATTAAAAAATAATGTGAGAATGTAGGAGTTATATGTTTTCTTTTTCTTTTTTCTAGATTTTTTCACTTTTCTGAATACTGAGGATATCCCTCGTAAACGGTATATTTTTACAAGTTTGAATTTTTAATTGTAAAAGTCTCTCAATTACTTAACTCAATTTAAGAGCCACAACCTGTTAGTTACATTTGACAATGTCTAAAACTCATCACAATAATGTAAGAGTGGTTGGTAACAAGGAAAAATGAATCATGACATCAGACGAATGTTATCTATAATATAAGAATTCAAATTTTTAAGTCATCATTTAAGAAAATATTTTACCACAATTGATTAAAGGCAAAAAAACTCATAGAATGCACCAATAATAGCATGGTTGTATTAAAAAGAGATAGACATAACATTTATCATATAGGAACCCATTATAATTAGTTATAAAGTCCACTAATTATATTAAAAATAAATTGTATCCTTTTCTTTTTAACAAATCCCTTTCATGCAACAATTGGAGAGAATCCTAATCCAAACTAAGCTCTTTAAAATTATACTTATTATTTATCAGATTATGTCAGCTATATGTGTTATAATTTTACAATAATATTATTTTTACACTTGAATCTCTATATCTATTCTTTACACATACTCCTTTTGGAAAAAAATTAAAATATTCTCATTTCTCTCTTTATTTTCTGTCTCTTTCTCTTCCAAAATTAGCATTTATAAAGCTAAGAGTAGAAATTTAAGTATAAAAATAACATTATTGATAATTTTGTTAGATAAAACATATAATAAATAAACACATTATGAAAATTAATGAATAAGAAAGTATAATGATGGAGAAATCCAACTCTTTATACACTCATACCTAGTAAATAAATATGAATGTTAATTCCATTCTAAATAAACTTTTACTTGGAGTAAAGAATACATTATTAATGCATTATACTCAATCTAAGAATCTTTTTATTGCATTAAACCAATTAAAAAAAAGTCTCAGTCCCATGGATTCACATGCTAGCTTTGTATTTGTTATAATTCAATTGAATAATGCTTCTTACACATCATTTGAAAGTGTATCTCCTTATATTAAAGGTATGTGACAAAATTATAATGTAGGTATGCAAAAAAAAATGTGTCTTAAACTATAATCATATAGTAAAAATGATTAAATGGTCATTTTGGTTCCTCATTAAAATGGGGTCAGTCATTATAGTCATTAACTCAACGAAATTAACAAAAAAAGGTCCCCGACTCAACAAATTGTGAGTCACATTAGTTGAATTGTTAGCTAACATATGTTAACACTAACAGAAAGGGTGATGTGGCAGATTAAGTGCCAAAGTGGATGCACACGTGCCAATGCCACTCCCTTAACCCCTTCAGACACATAAAAAATGGCATTGTTTCCCTTCCCTAAAGTGGAACAACATCATTTTGTATCACATTCTTTTCCAAATTGGATAACCATAAACCTTAATTCCCAAAGCTGGAATACCCAAATTTCCCCTGCTTTATATTATGATAGAGAATCAAACCAAGACTTTGAGAGATGGTGGGTGGTGGAAATTCATATTTCCATAATGGAGCACATTAAAAAGCCTCAATGTTTGAAGGTAGCTGGAGTGCGACCGCCAATGCAGGTTCAATCGATAATGGTTCCCATTATAAGGGTGATATAAGGTTTTGCAGGTGTGGGATGAGAGTTGTTGTGTGAACCTTGAAGATCTATAGAAATCCTGGTAGACCTTTCTATTCCTACCCATTGCCAAAAGTAAGCATGTGGTACCTATGTGCTTTGCATTTCCTTATCAGTTAGTTACCTATTAACATCCAATTGCCTTGGTTGCAGTATGATGTGGACTATTGTCAATATTTTGCTTGAGTTAATGATAGAGCTAATGACATAGCAGTTGGCACAACAGAAAATGAACTTTGTAGGATGACTCTTATATGGAAGATTACAAATTTGCAAAGTGAAGTTAGGAGTCTAAAACTAAGCACATAGCAATGTGTGTTATGATGGTGGTTTTTAGGATTATTTGGGGGTTGGTTTTTCTCTTGAAATAGTTGCAGGCTTATTGAAATTATGATATATGTAGTTGAGAAGGTTTGACATTAGGATGAGTTATATATATGTAATGGTTTGGTGGCTGGTGTTTGCTCTCAATTGTAATGCTTTTGACAACAATGAAACTATATTTTAGTAAATGTTCTTGCTGGTTAATGTCCTATAATAGATTGCATTGAATTGAAATGATGAATGATTAACTTAAGTAAGTAAAAGGATAACAACAGGAACAAAAACTTAAGTAGGTTAAGTAAACTAAAATCGGTGACTGGTCGTTCATTGCAAATTGACTTCAAAGTCTTATAATCAAGATCTAACAAATACATGTAACCAAAACTTCATGGAGAGCATTTACAAGTAAAATATCTTCAAAACTACATAAACCTTTAATTATATGAAGAGCATAAAAGAGTATGTCTTTTATATTGCAATCCCTTAGCATAAAAGACATATTGCAAACCCTTTTCAATATCCTATGAAGAGCATTTACAAAAAAGACATCAAAAGTGTACTTGTGCTCTACACAAAAAATTCCCTAAACTTGTATTTGTTTCACAAAATAATAGCAAATGCAGCCCTATATGCATTACTACCCTATATTTACTATCAAAATACTTCATAGATAACAAGGACTTCAATTCTGTTTCTTTGTGAAAGTAAGTTTCAAGTTGAGGCCTGAAGTTGGTATGAAGCTCATGAACCTTTCCTGAGTAGCACGGATTATTGCTGCCATAGTTTCTACAATAACAGGATCAGGGGGTGATGGAGCAATTCCTGGAGTGGTATGGGATGAAGTTGGATTGGTAATGGCAGTTGGAGGGGGAATTGCAATGAGAGTGGCAAACGTTGCTCTCAAATGATTGAGAGGTATAGTTGGAGTTACAGACTTTATGGTAGTGGCATTTGGAGTTAGAGTTGGAGTGGGACTGGGAGTAGCAAACTTTGCTCTCAAATGAGTGGTACGACTAGTATTTGTGGCAGTGGCAATTGGAGCTCTCAATAGTTGACTTAAACCTGTAGGTCTCAAGGGTGGAGGTCTACTACTAGTTTCTTTGGTGGAGGTCTCACTGTTGGTCTCAATGGTGTAGGTCTCACTGTTATTGGTATCCATCATCGCGGCCTCCTATCATAATCAAATAGCCTTTTGGCACAAGTAGGGATGAGACCTGTAGGGCTCATTGGTGGGTCATTAAACCTCAGAAAAGTTTTACCAAGATTAGCCTGTAATACAATATAAAGAAATAGGAGTGTTATTCAGTGGTCCAAATAGAATTAGAGAGTAAAAAAATAAGGTAATCATAAGGAACATATAACCATTATTATAGAGTAAAAAATTAGTGGTATCTGCATAGAGTAATATATAAACATTTATCAGTATAGAGCAATATATAAACATTTATCAGTATAGAGCAATATATAAACATTTATCAAGATAGAGCAATATATAAACATCTATTAGTATAGAGCAATACATAAACATTTATCAATATAGAGCAATATATAAACATTTATTAGTATTCATTATAGGAGAAGAATATATAGATAATGGTAAGAAACAGACAGTTGGTTGAATTAGGTTTTGATGGAGCTTAGGAATAAGGTTTAGATAGAGGCATTGGTGGAATATCATATAACTCAGTTTGAGAAGCTGGACCCTGCATATATAGGTATCAAAGTTAGATATGTATTAACATTCATTACAAGAAAGGAATAGAAAAGAATAGACCTCCATAGCAGTTACATCTTGAGAGGGCTGTGGATAGGACTGTGAGATGTCAATCTCAGTTGGACCCTGGTTCTTATTTGTTGTTGGGTAGCTTCACTTCCTACTTCATTAGTTGCTTCTTCAGTGGCAAGTCCTTTTTTTTTTGTTTTTTTTTTTTTTGTTGAGGCATATATATGCCTTTGCAAGCCTTGTTATTGTGGCCTATCGCACAATATCTTCCACAAGTTCTCTCAGGATATCTTCTTTTTAGTTTATACATTCACAAGCACCTTATTGTCATCCTTTCTCCTTTGTTTTTTTTTTTTTGTCTTCTAGCAAACCTCTTGATGGGTGGAGGAGCATGCTAAGTTTAATTAGTGTGTTCCCAATATTGTTGGCCTTAATGTTGGTTGAACAAAGTGTTCATAAGTTACATGATAAGAACGTATGGTCAGCCACACATGGCAATAGTCCTTAGGCTTTAGGTTTATGTATGCAATTGCAACTATAGCATGCATACATAAAAGACTTGTCAGTTGTTAGAACCTACAAGTGCATGTATGGGTGGATAAGTTGACATCCACCTTGTCATTCTATTTCTACACCTCAAACATGGCACCATCAAGATCAGTTGACCACACATGTGTTCAATGGTTATTCTCTATTTTCTCCTTCTTTAACCCACTTTGCTACCATGGAGTTAAAGGGCCTTTCCACTTCCTCAATTTCATCTTATTATTAACCATTGTCCTCATTATGTAGTATCTCACCTCCTCAGCTAAGGTCAAGTTGGGTTTGCTTCTCCACTTTAATATCTTGGAATTAAACACCTTACAACCATTGTTGCATATGTGATCACACTTAGGCCACTCACTGAAGTAACCCTTAGTTCATGACTCTTCAGACCACTTGGCCATATAGACCTATGCCTTCTCATTTTGTAACTTCATAGTATCCCTAAATTGAGATGGAGTAGTTGCTCTTGAACACTCCTATACAACATTCCTCAATTCCTTGTCCTTAAACTATTTTGAAAAATTCCTCTGTAGGTGTATAGCACAGAGCCTGTGATTTGTTGTATGGTTCACTTCGTGTATAGCTAGTATCAATCCTTATAAAACACATACATAAATAAGTCAAATTAGTCCCTGTCATAAAACTATTTAATTCAAATCAATCCTTGTTAGAGGAATAAAATAAGTCAAATCGATCCTCGCAATTTTTCTTCTGTATATCTGAAATAAAGTTCCAACGAAATTTCGTGTGGTCCCCTAGGTTCTTTTAAGCAATGCCAAAAGCCACTTCTAATTGTCTTTATTTTCAATATCAATTATGGCATATGCTATCACAAAAATGTGATTATTGGCATCATATCTCACAGTAAACAATAGTTGGGCCCCATAATACCCTTTAAGGAAACAACCATCAAGACCAATCAATGGCCTGCAACCTGCCTTGAAACCTCTCCTGCACTTGTTAAGGCATAAATAGAACTTTTCAAATTGTGGTGGGGCATTGAGGATTAGGATAACATCCATCTTGATAGTGGAGCCAAGGTTTCTCCTCAACAGTTCTTGGGCATAGTCCCACAACTTTTCATATTGCATTTTCTCATTTCTTTCTAAAAGTTATCTTGCTTGCTTTATAGATGTGTACACCTTGGTGTCATTTAGCTACACCAAGTACTTCCTTTTCATATAATCATATGCTTCATGATGGCTAAGCTTTGGCTGGTTTCTAATCTTTTTTTCAAGTTTCTTACAAACCCAGGACCTATTAGCTTGCTTGTTTTTGAATCCCTTGCTGCAGCTATGATAGAATTAAAAGTATTCACCTAAAAACTATGGGTAACTTTACTCCAATAACATCGAATCGCACTTTCACAATTTTCATTCTTACACCTTGCTCTGGCCTTGATCTTGTCATTCTTTATCCATTTGGTCTCTCTACCAAGATATATGATGTAATCCTTCACCCCTTCCTTGAAAGTATCTAGTGATCGAAACTCTATTCCAACCTCTATATGAACATGTCCAAATCCTGTTGTTTTATTGAAATGTCGGTATACTTCTTTGCTATTTTCATTATCCTCAAAATTGATTGAAGACCTTAGTTCTTTAGACATAGCTATTATTTCCATCCTCGGATATATCTTCATCATTGTGGTGAGAACCCTCTTCATCACTCTCACTAAATCTCCTCCTTCTGCTTATACTTTTCATTTCTCCAAAATCGTGTGAGTAAGTATGCCAATGTTTTATGCATGTCCTCATACCAGTATCAGAATCAGTGTCTTCATCATCTGAGTTATTATTTCCTAGGTCCTCTGGTTCGCACTTTCTCCTACTAGACCTTATTTGTGTAGTACCTTTACCATTCTTCTTTCTTTGTGTAATGGTCTTTTTCACTACAGTCATTTTAATCTTTCCCTTCTTCATCACAGGTAGGGTATCATGTTCCTCTTCATCATCATCATCAACAAAAGGAAGAGGCCTATAGAGGCTATCCTCTACACTTCCATAGTCCAGAGGACTCATTGTCTTCAGCAGGTGGCTGTGATTTTTTAGGTCCTGTGGTAAGTTTGGAAGCGACTTGGCTCTAGTTTGAAATGATGAGTTAGGTTAGTCTGGGGTTGGTGTATTAGTTTAAGTGTGGTCATTTGGTGCCTCATTTAGTTCTTCATCGGAGTATACCAATATATCTAGATCAACAACAATGAGGTGCTCAAAATTAATATCAATCTCCCTATTGTTATGCCTAGAAGCTATGCACATGTCCAACACATCAAAGTTTGTCTCCAAGTACCTTAGACCACTATCCAACTCTTTCTCAGGCACTAACCAATAGAATATGTCAAGTGCATGATAACCATGAAGCTTCCACAAATCTCTAACAGTAAAAAGATTTATTTTGTCCACATCACATTTAGGTCAATAATCTATTTCACTCCCTATATAGTCCAATTTCCCTCCAGCATTATATACAAACTTACCACCATGGTGAAACACAAGATTTACTTGATACTACATTTACACAAATACACATAACACTAATTAAAAGCTTGTCAAGGACTACACAAGAAATAAAGCACAAAATTCATAACAGAGACCACACAAAATACATCGAGCACAAGGAGACATAGACCACTCAGCAAGGAACAAAGCACAAAAAGCAAGCACACTAAAAAAGGAACAAAGCACAAAATGCATCAAGCACAATGAACCAAATGCACTTTTATAGAAATTTCGGACCAAGGACCACACACACCACACTAAGGAGACATGGACCACAACATAAAGCACAAAACAAAGATCATATTTTGGGAGGGAAAAGCGCACATGTCCCAACCTTGAAGAAGATGAACAATACCAACATAATGGATCATACTTTTGGGGATAATTGTGGCTTCAATTTGGAGAGAATTGGATGGGTTCTCTCTTGGGATAGAAAGAGATTTGTGAGACACTAATTAAGATTAATGTTCTTTTTATAATGATGAGAATTTGGGGAAAAATTATAACGTTAAGTGAGAATTTTTTTTCTCTCCACAATTGAAACATTGTTTTTGCATCTTTAAAGGGGTTGAGGGACTGGAAACGACGTCGCTTCATGTGTGTGAAGGGGTCGGGGTGAGTGGTTTGCCACGTGTGCATCCACATTGGCACTTAACGTGCCATATCACTCCCTCCGTTAGTGTTAACATATGTTGCCTAATGATTGGATTAACGTGACTCACGATTTGTTGAGTGATGAACATTTTTTGTTAATTTTGTTGAACTGAGGACTAAAATGATTGACCTCATTTTAATGAGGAACCAAAATGATCATTTAGTCTAGTAAAAATTATATAGATGAAATAATGTATATATATATGTGTGTGTATAACATCATTGAATTCAATTTGTACAATTTATTATAGTAAGTACAATGCTACTTTAGTCTCAATTTGATCCCAAGGACTCACATTAATGAACACATAAAAAATTTTAAAAATAAATTTTATTATATAACTTATACTATTAATCATTTTTTGGTACTATACCCAATAATTTTTATTGAGAAAAAAAAACTCTAGTGCTGATAAAAACTTCACAATGATCTTTACCAAAAAATAATAATTCATAATCATATAAATTCAATGAAATAGGCAAATCTATTTTCTATGCTATGTGTAAATTTGCCAAAGGCCATTTTCTTTCAGACTAAATGTTTTTTTTAACACATACTATACAACATTCCGTATAAACACTGTATGCCGATGTGATTTTGATTAAATGTTGAGATATGTCGTATTTTGTAGTATAATGGATATATTGTATGTCGATGTAAAAAATGTGTCAAATATGTGTCGTATTCTAAATGGTCAAATAACAAAAGTAAATAATTTTATGCAAGAGTTTCTGCAATTACGTAAAGTACACGTGACTATATAGTGTCTAAACCACCAATCAATGTTATACATAACACATAGAGTTATTTATTTATTTAAAAACAAGTGATAGATAAACTTTTCTTAGGATACGTTTGACACGACGTATAAGACTTGATAGGATAAATTATACAATACATTGTGAATTTATCAGTTATTTGGTACGACCACAATATTATATAAGCTTATCCAACATATCCCTCTTATACATTAAAATAACGTATAACTTATATCCCTCTTATGCTCTTGTCTCCTTCGGTGGACCCAGCCACCAAGCACCAACCCAGCCATCCAAAGCTGCCATTACCCTTCATTTCGTCAACCACCTTAGACTCATCTGAACCACAAAAGACCCATCCCAAACACTTGAGAACAATACATCCCATTTCTGCTTCCACAATCCAAACGTCGACCACCCTGCAAGCCAGGCGCGTCCCACCTGGATCTCCACTTCACCCACAATGGCCAGCTACCGTTCAACCCAAAAATCGTGACCCCAAAATCACCCAACCACAGTGCCTCAACCTTGCACCACCAATTCCCTCTAAGGTCAAACCGCCGACAGACCCAGCCACCATCCTCTCTACTCCGCAATCCTCAACCAAACATGAACCCCTCTGCTTCGCCATCCTCAACCGTTCACCTAGCCACCATCCTCTCTGCTCCTTCCAATCTCCACCTCTAAAGCACCACACCCCCATTGCTTTGTTTCAAGATTCTTGCGTTGGAAAGCCTCTTTCTTTGTTTCACGTTGACCAGCTTATATATCTATACAATGTCGTGTCAAATACTAGATAATATTAAAATTTTATTAAGCATTATACTATTATGCCTTATACTATCAGATATAATACAATCAGGTATTATCTTATCATGCGTATCAAATGAGCCTTTAATACAAAATCTTATACGATATGATATATTCCATTGCCATTAAAATTTAAAAATTATGGAGTGAAATGCTTAAATATTTTTTAATAAAAAATTAAGAAACCATTAAAAAGTGGAGTTAAAAATTTTGATATTAGCTTTTTCAAGCAAAAATTAATGGATTGAAAAACTATTCATTTGTTTATTGTTTATAAAAGATGATTACTGTTATTTTATTATTTTTTACTTGTAGGAATGAAAGTAAAATAGTTTAAAAAAAATTAATTTCCATATTTTTACTCAATAAAATCACAGATTTAATTATTTCATATATAAAAATTTGTTCCATATTATTTGACACATATTTAGTTTTACTTAATTTTCTCATATAAAATAAATTTTCAGAAAAACTAGTACTTTTATCTTGTGGAGGCCAAGTGCTAATAGACAATAGGTCTAAATTTGACAAAATTTCTATTTTTAGGGAGACCAAATGAGAAAAAAACAATAAAAATCCTAATAGAATTAAAGAAAAAGTTATAAGATTTGAGGGGCCGACGGGCTGTAGGCCCATAGCACCCTAGCCACTCAGCTAAGTGGAGCCCTAACTAAAACCAACTTCTTCTTTGGGGTCAAAAGCAAATCACTTTCGTTGTTGTAGAAGTTAGATCAAAGACGGGCCAACTCACACCCATTATCCATGTAATGTAATCATAGTCCAGAGTTGCTTTCTAGAACCAAAAGGAAAAAAAAAAAAAAGGATAATTGGTCTTTTAAGTTTGTTTCGCAAAAAGAGAGAGAATTCGGCTTTTATGTTTGTTTTGCCAACAGAGTGATAATTGGGCTTTTGAATCAAATTGGATCCAAACAAAGCATACAAACTTAGCACCGAATTGTAATTGATTTGATCCTGGCCAAGTTTAGTTAATCAATGTCATTATGTCATACTCTTCCTTTCATTTTATTTCATTTTAATTATAGAAGTTAAATAAATACAAGAATAATTTTACTTAATTGTAGGTCTATTTTACATCTTTTAAAAATTTAGAACAACAAGTAAAAAAGTATGAATAATTACCCTTTTAAATATAACTTCATATATTATAGAATAAAGTTTGTCATGTACAAAAAAAAAAAAAAAGCTTGTCTATTGTGAAAACGCTAAACACAAAAAAACAAGTTTTGTCATTATATATTAGTATAGATATACAAAGTTGTTGTTAACACATGATATATATTGAGATTTGTGCACTACACCAATTATAATTAACATTTAATCAACAAACTAAGTTTGAGTAATTTCATGTGAATAAAAAATTACTTTTATTAATCTAGTACAAATTAAATGAGCTCCAATGTACATAAAAACATGTTTATATTATATTGTCTACTGAGAGATTCTTAAGTGCTATCGGAATAAGAGATTTCTCTTAGACTGCGTTTAATGTACTTAATAGTGTAAGATATGATAGTATAAGATAATAAGATAAAGTCTGATAATATAAACAAGTTGATAAACTTTTATACTATCAAATGTTTGATATACATAATATAAATAACTTGATAATATATATAATTATTTATTATGACTATATTACCCTTCACCTTCCTCGTCATCTCTTTCAACTTCTCACCCAATTCTACCGTAATGGAACCTTTGCTGTTAAGCTTTAATAAGCTCCTTCAACGAACCCAAATCAGTCACCCACACCACCAAGATCTATCCTTGACACCCAGCCCAACCAACTTCAACCTTCATCACCACCAGTAGACCCAAGTCATTGCACAACCCAGATCGCAGCAGTGCCACACGCGACCTCGACCCACCCCCGCAGCCTCTGTCCAGCAGCCTGTTTCGTCCATTCCACCGCACGAGCCACCACGTCCAGTACCAAGTTGCTGCAACCAGCCAACCATAGCCGGCCACCACCCTTCCTACAATGATCTTCCTTCTCCAGATCCACAATCCACGAGCTCTGTCGCGTCGCCTAGATCCGCCATCAACTCCCCTACTGCGTTGCCTGAGTCCCAGTCGCGCCGTCGTCTTTCGTCTTCCTCCACCGTTAGACTCGCGCCGCACTCGTACCACTGCACTGGCTAGATCTTGAATCACCCCGCCGTCGCACCACCGTGCTACCAGGACCCAGCCGTCGTGCACCACTGGATCGTGCCCTAAGCTACCTTGAATCTTCCTCCCCTAAAGCCCCCTATTCCTACGCTGTGAGAAGCTGTCTTTGATTTCCAATTTTTTTAATTACATTTATTTTATTTGCATTTGGTTTGAGAATGGTGGTCTGGTGGTGATTTGGCAAGGTGGTCCAGTGGTGGTGGTCCGGCGATGGTGCATGGATGTGTGGTCTTGGTGGTGGAAGAGGCTAAAAGAGAATGATGAACATAGAGGAGCCTCGGCAAAGAAGGAGAAAGTTGAGGGGTAGCGTGGGAAAAGATATCCTATCATGTCTAATCAGGTGTTGGGAGAAAGGATAGAATAATCAGATTAGAATAAGATAAAAATACTTAAACTAATTTCATTATACTATCAGGTTAACTTACCAAACACCTGATAAGACCTGATAGTATTAGCTAATACTATCAGGTCCTTGTTATCCTGCCCATCAAACGTAGCCTTACTCTATACCATTTAATACATGATGCATCAGTTTTATAGGTTATTAGTATCTTCCACTTTAACTAAATTTTTAATGCTATAATTGAAATATACACTCAATAATACGAAAAAAAATATTCTTAATTTAAGAGTACAATTTCTCTTCTCAACTTTATACACACATTGGTCACTAATTAGCGGGGGTGGTATTCATATTTTGTATACTAGCATTTTTATGGATATGCCAATTTGCAATTTTCATTTTTAGTTAAGATTAAAAAAAACAACGAAGAGTCAATTATAATTGCTGAATTTTTCAAAAATAAAAATATGGTATTTAAAATTAACTTTTTTTGTGTGTAAGTAATTATTCATGTAATTTCATATCGGAGTGATAATTAGATAAAATCATGCTCAAAGTATTTAAAAGTAGTTGTAACTATAAAGTAAAAATATTTATAATTTTATTCTTATGTATATATATGTGTGTGTGTTAAATTAGATAATAATGATAATTTAAAAAAACAGAGATTAAAATGAGAGAATCTCCTTTTGTAACAGTATAGAATTAATTAATTAATTACCTTGGCTAAATTGTTTGAAAAGTCTGGTCTGGTTCGTTGAGTTTTAAGTGAAAATAACTTACCTTGGCTAAATTGTTTGAAAAGTCTGCTCTGGTTGGTAGAGTTTTGAAGTGAAAATCAATCATTGTGGTCGCTAACGAGTTGACCCAGTGGAAGCTTCAATGCTAATTGAACTCAACTTTATTTTTTAAATTCTTTTATGAACACAAAGGAACGTAAGCATTGAATGATTCAACTATACTGGTTGTTAATTTATCAAATTAAATGATAAAGTTGTTATTCCATTTATAAAAAAAAGGGGGTTCTTATTACTTTAATTTATTACGTAAAGGCATTATGGATTTGTCGGCTTTTAAAATGAACAGAAAGAAAGCAGATAATAAAGCTCTTAATTTGATTATTCTTTGGTATTGTGATTTTGCTTAAAATTTTGTATATTAAGTGTTTGTTTTTATTGTTTTATTGACGAAAAAGCTTGCCCCAAATACAAAAAATGAGAAAGAAAAACATACATATTCTAGGGTCACTTATAGATATCAACCATATCCAGGATTTAAAAATGTTTTATGTTATTTACACCTACGTATAACAATATTTTAGAATTTATATAAATAGATTTGACTCATAAACTTAGGCTTAATTTCTTAATTTTTTATTCATCGCAAAAAATCTTAATTTATATATTTTGCACACATGAAATTGTATAAGATACAATACCGTGCGTCTGAAACTAATTACAAGATGTCCAGTACTTAAGTGCTTCACAAATTCATCAATTAATCTGTGCGTTTTGGCTTTGGCAGCTTGCTAAACAACTGAACAAGTTAAATGTACGTTAACAACGATGAAGAAGCTCAAGAAGAAAAGCGAGTATTATGATAATTGTTTAATTTTAGCTTGTACTTTGCAGCTTATATGCTATGAACAATGTTATTTGCATAAAGATAAAATCTCACAAATTAAGTTTATAAGTTTTATCACCATTATTCTTTTTTTTTTCTCTTCCTTCTTTTTCTCCGGTTAATGACCCAATTTGAATTTTATGAAGCTCAGGGCACAAATCATTTGTAGTAAAATTTTTCTATATCTGTCTATTTATAATATATAAAAGCTGAAGTATAAACTTGCCATGTCAGCAAATTCCTATCATTCTTACCATCCTAGTTCATGACTTTTCAATTCTCATCTCCTCATCTCACTTCTTCATTGGTTTGTAACATCTGCTCAATTATCTCTCTCATTAGAGGAAAAACATAACGGAAGTAAATGATGTAGCTGTAGATGGCAAGTGCCGAGGAGCAAATGTCAAAAATGAAATTGAAATCAGTATGTTATGCTGCTGGGGTACTAGTACGAATATTTGATATGATACAGTATTTGCATACGATGAATTATTTAAAAATCAAAATATGATAATGGTAATATATATTAAATAAAATATATATTTATATATGTAAAAAAAGATAAAAAATAAATTTATCTGCTTATGATTATCTCACTTTAAGTCCTGTATGTTATCTAACTCATTTAGTAATGAAGAAAATGTTATTTTATGTGATGATTTTAAGGAGAGTAAGATTGCAAGAGTAAAAATATGTTTGAAGTGATTGAATTAGTGAGAAAGGAACATAAATCCATAACTTGAATTTTTTGAGTAGCAATATTTTAAGAGGAGTGGGTATCTAAAAAAAAATTGAATACACAAAAAATTCAGATGCAAAAATATTATAGAAGAAGTATTGTTAGATACGAGTATAATATGCATATCTCATTGATTTTAAAGTATAAGTGCGTTATAGTCAGGATGAAAACTCTTCAACTCACTAAGCATTCAGAAGCCAAGCCATCCAGTGATAAACATAATATGATGATGCTATTGAAAACGGCTAAAATCAAAAAATGTGATATAACCGATGCTTAATATATGGAAAAGCCCATTGTGAAAGATACTTCATTTCCTAAATCTGCTAGCAGTAATTTTGACTTTGGAATTCTTTCAGAGATTGTAATGGATGGGTCTACAAGGAAGCCAAAAGGTATTGAGTGCAGACAAATAGAGGTTCACCATCAGGTTCTCAAAAAGACATAAAAAATGTTGAATTCAATAGCAATGGTAGAGTAAATGAAGAATGTAATAGATTTGTTGGTACTTCTGCTGGTTCACGTCAAGTACAAGGTGCAGAACTATTAGTGAAGGGTGCAGAAGACATAATCAAGATGGAAAGCCTGGCAGGAAAGTGTCGAGAGTTACTGCTGTACCTGTTCAAGATCAAAGTGGTAATAATGAGTCAGCTCTAAATTTTCTTTTGCCTATGTTTATTAAACTGTAAGAGGAATCTCCACCTGTTTTGGATGATGACACTCTAAATGATCTCTTAGTCTGCATGTTAGATAATTTCTGGATGCTTTCATCATTGTCTATCTATCCATAGCTTGATAGATCTGCTTATTTTCTGATGAGTAATTTGGTTGTGGGAGTTTCTCTTTCTACTTTCACATATATATAAATTTGTGGCAATTTTTGAGAATGACAACTTGGTGAGTGTAGTTGGAATTAATGGAAATCCTGAAAAGATTTGTGACTCTTTACAACCTCCATTCTAAATGACTATAGGAAAGAGTTCCAGATGTATTATTGTCATTTCAGCATTCAACCCGTGGTATCTGTTCATTGACTAATGGATAGATGGCATATGTTAATGTTATCTAATATTTCTACTTACTTCCAAAGGTTGATAAAGAACTTCATGAGAGTGGTGTTTGCATGTGTTAATACTCAATTTTGTCTATTTTTTATTTTTATTTTTATTTTTTAATTTGTTTTATTTATTTCAAAAGTAAAATAAAAAAATAAAATAAAAAATGAATTTGATTTTAAGAAAAAGAAAAAAAAAGAAAAGAAAAGAAAATAAAAATTACTAGCTTTGTTTTGTACAGGTCAACCCATGACTCAATTTCCATCTTAACCTATGACTCAATTTCCTCATTGCTACAACCTTCAAATCCTAGCCTCCACAAACAGTTGCATTAAATTAGATTAAAAACTTCTGATAGTTTTCTTTTCTATTTGCCTTCCAATTATCATTCAAAAACGTAAATTTCAGACGATTTTTCTTCTCCATTTACCTTCTAATCATTATTCAGAAACGTTAAGAAACGTTTGGCTAATTTAAACCCTATAAATCCTAAGCAAAGACAGACAAGGAATAACACTCAGAAATTTCGTCACACAAAGAGATCAATCACAGAGACCCATTGAGCATACTCACGACCTAAAACCCTCTGCCTCCATCTTTACCCTCATCCTCATCCCTTACTATCATTAGCTCAAGGCTAACACCCCTAAAACAGAGCCATCCTGATAAGAATAGAATATATGATTGTAACTACCGTATCATGCCATGATTGTAAATGATTGTAACTTCCATATTTATCCTGGCATGACAGCAATGTATATCAATTTGATATCTGTTAGTAGACAAAATTAGGATACCAGCCATATTAGTTAGCGTAATTGTAGCCTAGGATTCATTTCCTGTTTCATGTATATATTGGCATATCGCGATCAATGCAAGACAGCAGCTTTGAATACATTTTGGCATGGTATCAGAGCATAACCAGGCTCTGATATCCAACAGCCCGTGAACGCAGTTGCACTGCTAAAATGGCAGAGGAAGGAGAGAAGAAAGAAACCGAGGCGGTGAAGAAAACGCCATCGCCCTACGATCTGAGCGCTAGTGATAATCCCGGAAATGTGATTACACAGGTGCAATTGAAAGGAGAAAACTATGAGGAATGGGCTAGGGCGGTGAAGATCTCTTTGCGGGCTCGAAGAAAATAAGGTTTCATAGATGGAACTCACAAGGAACCTGAAAAAGACATGTCCGAGATGGAAGATTGGTGGACAATTCAATCGATGCTTGTGTCTTGGATACTAAACACCATAGAGCCTAATTTGCGTTCCACTGTTACCTACATGGAAAACGCAAAGGACCTGTGGGATGACATCAAGGAACGATTCTCGATCGTGAATGGACCAAGAATCCAGCAGCTAAAGTCAGAGCTGGCGGAGTGCAAACAACAAGGAATGACAATGGTTGCCTATTATGGGAAGCTGAAAACGTTGTAGGATGAACTGGCAAATTACGAGCAAATCCCATAGTGTAAATGTGGGGGATGCAAGTATAATATTGCGACCAAACTTGAGAAATGGAAAGAAGAAGAAAAAGTCCATCAGTTCTTGATGGGGCTGGATGACGAAAGCTATGGAACAACACGGTCAAATGTTTTAGCAACAGATCCATTGCCCTCATTGAATCGGGTATATGCCACCATGGTGCAAGAAGAAAGGGTGAGAACGATCACCAGGTCTAAAGAAGAGCGAGGGATGATCGTGGGACTGGCTGTGCGAATAGAGACTAAGAACAAGCTGCGCAATGCAGCAAAAGAAAAATCAGCTGTATGCGGGCATTGTGGAAGGACAGGACATGACAAGGGCAATTGCTTCGAGGTCATTGGCTATCCAGATTGGTGGGGAGAAAGGCTGCGAAATGAAAGCAAAAGTAATGGAAGAAGTCAACAAAGGACAGGGTCCTTCCGAGGGAAAGGAGGAACGGCTCGTGTCAATATGGCGCATACTGGTGCAGGTAGCAGTGACTCGAGGTCAGAAACCAGAGAACCAGAAGTAGCAGGACTGAGTAATGAGCAGTGGCAGATCTTGGCAGCCATGTTGAATTCTCGCCAGACAAATGAAACTGAAAAAATGACCGGTAAGAAAGCATGTGACTTGTGGCTTGTTGACAGTGGTGCCTCTAACCATATGACAGGAACACTAGAAAACTTGTGTGAAAGCCGAGCCTTGGAAAGGTGCCCTGTGGGACTACCAAATGGTGAATTGGTGCTGGCAAACAAAGAAGGATCAGTTTTCCTTGATGGAGGACTAAAACTCAAAAATGTTCTATATGTTCCGAAGTTGAATTGCAATTTGATCTCAGTATCACAATTGACAGATGAAGCAAAATGTACAGTGCATTTTACTAATAGATTTTGTGATATGCAGGACCACACTTCGAGGACGCTGATTGGAGCGGGTGAACGGAAAGATGGACTCTATTGGTATCGTGGTGTGAGTGACATAAAGGCTTATCAGATCAACGCAGAAAATTAACTTGAGATTTGGCACAAGCGAATGGGACATCCTGCCTACCAGATTGTTGAGAAAATTCCGAATGTGAGCAGCGGGCATAGAAATAAGGATACAAGTAGAGTGTGTGAAGTGTGTGAAAGATCAAAGCAAAGTAGGAATAAATTCCCTTTAAGTGATTTTCAAGCATCCAACATTTTTGATTTAATACATTGTGATTTATGGGGACCATATAGAACTCCCTCATCTTGTGGTGCGTCTTACTTTCTAACTTTGGTTGATGATTGTTCTCGAGCTATGTGGATATACCTGTTGAATAATAAGAAAGACATGTCACAAACCTTAATGAATTTCATCGCTTTAATAGAACGACAATACGAGAAACAAGTGAAAATGATATGAAGTGACAATAGAACTGAGTTTATGTGCCTTCAATGATATTTTCAGCAACATGGGATACTTCATCAAACCTCATGTATTGGAACACCTCAGCAAAACGGGAGAGTCGAACGAAAACATCGACACATTCTAAATGTAGCACGTGCTCTACGATTTCAGGGATAACTTCCGCTCAGATTCTGGGGAGAATGTATTTTGACCGCGGGTTACTTGATCAATCATACACCCTCAACAGTTCTCCAAGGAAAAACTCCATATGAAATAGTGAATGGGAAGCCACCCACTTATGAACATTTGCGGGTGTTTGGATGCTTGTGTTATGCACATAACCAAGATAGGAAGGGTGACAAATTTGCAAGTAGAAGTCGCAAGAGTGTGTTTGTTGGATATTCGGCTGGACAGAAGGGATGAAAATTGTTTGATTTGGAAAGAGAAGTCTTCTGGGTTTCGAGAGATGTCAAGTTTGTAGAACATGAATTCTCGTTTGCCTCTCTCGCCCATAGTGGACATTCAGAGGCGGCGTTGCCCTCTGTTGATGTTGGTATTGTCGAAGAAGCATTGCCTGGACTTGGTACAGCGAATAATGACAGACGGGTTGTGGAGATTGGTGAAAATAACCCCACAACAGAGGAAGTGCCCACGACTGAATTCAGGGTAGGCCAAGATGAGTGTCATGAACAAGAGCCCCCCTCCCAGGCTGTTCTCACACCAGAACAAACTGACAGTATAACGCCAGAACAAGAGGTTAACGAGATAACTGCTGTCTCTGCACCACTCGGGAGAGGTCATCGTGTGCGGCAGCCATCTGTGAAGCTTCGTGATTATGTCACTAACACCACCATACAAATCGGGCCCTCAATCCGCACTCCACATTCAGCTTCCTCAGGTATGTCCTACCCATTGACAAATTATCTAAACTGTGATAAATTCTCCTTGCACCACCAAATCTTTCTTGCAGCTCTTCACGAAGAGCGAGAGCCTGTGCATTTTTTTGAAGCTGTTAGGGACGTTCGCTGGAGAGATGCCATGGCTAGTGAAATCCATGCCCTCCAAAGTAATGGAACCTGGGACATTACCCCTTTGCAGGCAGGGAAGAAGCCTCTGGGATGCAAGTGGATTTACAAAATCAAATATCACTCTGATGGGAGTGTTGAACGCTTCAAAGCACGATTAGTTGTCTTGGGAAATCACCAAGTCGAAGGGATTGACTACGACGAGACCTTTGCCCCAGTGGCAAAGATGGTCACCATTCGGACAGTGTTGGTAGTAGCTATAGCCAAAGACTGGGAACTCCATCAAATGGATGTCCATAATGCTTTTCTGCACGGAGATCTTGAGGAAGACGTGTACATGAAACTACCGCCGGGGTTCTTAGTGTCTCGGAATGATATGGTGTGCCGTCTCCATAAGTCCCTTTATGGCCTTCGTCAAGCTCCTCGGTGTTGGTTTACTAAGCTCTCAAATGCTCTTGATCAATATGGGTTTCAACGCTCTCAGTCAGACCACTCCGTGTTCATCTTTCGGAAAGGAGATGTACAACTGGTCGTGTTAGTTTATGTGGACGACCTTGTCATTGCTGGTAATAATCGTGAGGCCATTGCGAAATTCAAAGGCTATCTTCATCAATGTTTCCATATGAAGGACTTAGGTAAATTAAAATACTTTCTTGGGGTGGAGGTTGCCTGGTCTCCTACAGGCCTTTTCCTATGCCAACGGAAGTATGCGTTGGACATCATAGCTAAAGCAGGATTGCTTGGGGGCAAACCTGTGTCCACTCCCATTGAAGAGAATCATCGTCTGGCCTTGGCTGATGGCGAACTACTATTGACCCAAGTCAGTATCGCCGCCTCGTTGGTTGCCTTATTTACTTGTGTTTTACACGGCCTGAATTATCCTACAGTGTTCATGTCTTGTCTCAGTTCATGCAACAACCGCGAGAGGAGCACTGGCGCGCTGCACTACACGTGGTGCGTTATTTAAAGGGTCAACCGGGTCAGGGGGTACTCTTAAAAAGGGAAAGTGACCTTCGTCTTTATGGTTGGTGTGACTCAGATTGGGCTAGTTGTCTTCTCACACGACGATCTCTCACAGGTTGGTTTATTTTCCTTGGCCAATCCCCAATTTCATGGAAAACCAAGAAGCAACACACCGTTTCTCGATCCTCCGCTGAAGCAGAATATCGGTCTATGGCCAACACGACCTGTGAGTTGAAATGGCTTCACGGTCTTCTTTCGAGTCTGGGCATTCCCTACTCCGAGCCCATGAATCTCTATTGTGACAACCAAGCTGCCCTTCACATTGCCAAGAATCCTGTTTTTCATGAACGGACGAAGCATATTGAAGTGGACTGTCATCTTATTCGTGATGAAATACAACATAATCGTATTCAACCTGCCTATGTGTCCACTCACCGTCAACTTGCTGACCTCTTCACCAAATCTCTTGGCGCCACTCAATTTGGTTCCCTTTTGGGCAAGCTGGGCATTCTTAACCTCCATGCTCCATCTTGAGGGGGGGGGGTGATAAGAATAGAATATATGATTGTAACTACCGTATCATGCCATGATTGTAAATGATTGTAACTTCCATATTTATCCTGGCATGACAGCAATGTATATCAATTTGATATCTGTCAGTAGACAAAATTAGGATACCAGCCATATTAGTTAGCGTAATTGTAGCCTAGGATTCATTTCTTGTTTCATGTATATATTGGCATATCACGATCAATGCAAGACAGCAACTTTGAATACATTTTGGCACATCCACACCATCATTGAACCATCACCCATGGCCAAAACCCCAAAAACAGAGCAACCCACACCACCATTAAAACCACCCACAACCACCATCTCCATTCAACCTCTACCCTCTTCAACCTCAAACCACCATTACACCCCATCTTCAACCTTGAACTTGCAAGACCACCTCCCTTGTTCGCGTAACCCACGAGCAACCAACCCAACCGAAGCCACCGTCTTCCTCTATGCAGACACTGTCAACCATGCGCAATCCTCCGCGCCATTAAACTGCGACGCACCACCACTGTGCACCGTCCACGACCTATGAGCAACGACAGGAACCCGATCTATATCGCGCCGCCGGAGTCGCTCCCACCATCACGATTCCGTCGCGTGAACCCACTGTCACCAGCGTTGTCTGCAACTGAGCTCCACCGTTTCGCAAACCGGAACCCACACGCACCGTCGCGCCCCCACCGTGTTCCGGATCCAACGTTGCCGGCCCAGATTCCATGCACCGTCGTTCTCTGCCGCGAGTCCAAGCATTGTGAGCCACCTCCCCTGTCCGTGAGCTCCACTCTCAAACCTCCATTTTTTCTCTGCTTCGTTATCTCTTTCAAAGACTAAGTCTCTTTCCCACTTTTTGTTTCTTTTACTTTTATCTTTTTCTTTTTTTTTTATTATTTTATTTTACTTTATTTTTATTTCTTTTTATATTATTTATTATTTAATTGTTTAGTTATTCATTCTTTTAGATTGACATGTATTTGATAATTTGAAGTATATATTACTTGTATATTAATTTAACACACTCACTTTTTGTTAATGCATTAATGGCCAATGACGAAAAAATTAGGAGAGAATCGGAACATCGATCAAATACACTCGTTCTAATAATCTTGAAGCTTTATATTGAATTTTGCCAAGAGCGCTGACGAGGTCTAATTCTCACATAAAAATTAAAATAATTACGTAAACTAAAATACAACCTTTTTCATAAACTAAGATAAATTTCTTTTTGTAAAATAAAATATTCAAATAAAAGCGAACAATTTCACATAATCCCAACATTATGATTGTGGTGAGTTCAAAAGAAAAAAAATTCTTTTTTGTCTTTTTTTTTAAAATACTTTTTTTCTTTCTTTTCAAAAATTCATTTTAAATCATTTTATCCCATCAAAAATAAATATTTTAAAAATTCTTTTCTTTGCAAAATTAACACAATTTAAATTCACCACTTTTATATAATATGTTGTACACTTAGAATTTGTTCCAAAATAATGACAATTTAGCCATACATTCTATATCTTAGTCATTTATCATCTTTTATAACATGCTCGACAAAATGAGACATATCAAAATAAAAACAAAAACAATTCTTTTTTTAATAAAAGACCAATTTAATTAATATCGCAAATAACATTAGATTAAACAGGTAATTGTTCTTAGAACGGACGGTGTAGGGTGCTAACACCTTCCTTACCCATAATCAACTTCCGAACCACGAACTCTGAAATGCAGACTATCTTTTAGGTGTCCAATTGCACCATTCCATTTAATGGATAAAGCGATTGGTAGCAACTCCTAACACCCCGAGGTCTTTTCCTCCTTGTTCTTTTTATTTTCGCGGCGCCCTTTAGGACGGTTGCGACAACTGGCAACTCCACTGGGGACATTAGAGGGTTAAGCCTTGTTTTAATCTCATGTTATTTGCTCTTTGATTATGTTGGTCCATTTTTGTTTCGTTTGTTTATTTGTTTCATATTGTTGTACATTTTGTTTGCATTACATGCATTGTACTTCTGCATTATGAATAAATTTGCTTGCATGTTCCTTTATGTACACTTGTACACACAGGCTCTATACCCGAGCTCAGTATCTTGTAGGCTTAGATAGATGGCGAAGTAGTGTTGCTTTGAAAGACCTTTGGTCTCCGAATAGGCACATGAAAACTCCTCACTCAAATTGAACTCTTTCCGCTAGTAACCTATCATGGGTGAGGATGGAGGACTCTTGCTAGCCAAAGTATTGGTGACAGCAAGGGGCAATTTGGGGATCTTTTGTCTGATAGGGGCTTAGAACCAAAGCTATCACTTACTGAAATAACCTTAGAGCTACCATAGTACATAGAACCCATCTTTTAGGTACCAAGCTTAGGACCATGTCTCCGCATGCATAATTTTACTCTTGTTTTAGTATACTTATGTTTACATTTTTTTATCATATTCATAATAATACAAAAAAAAAATATATCTCAACCATACCCGTATAGGAGCTCGCTCCCAATCAAAAGTCATGGATGAACTGCAACAGTCACAGGAAGAGCTGAGGAATGAAGTAAGCTAATTAAAGGAACAAATGACCAAGGTCTTAGAAGTTTTGCAAGCTTTGGAAAGAACAAAAAACACAGAGGGGACTCCTTCAGGAGCAAATGTTGATCCTTTAGCCATACCTGCTCACCCACATGGCTTTGCATCAATTCCTTGGCAATATCCTGACGTCACTTCTCAAGGGGCCATGATGCCACCCACTTTCTACCCAAATAACCCTGCACAAAACCCTGTTACCAATCATCGAGAAACAAATGCATCTCTATTCCTACCATATGGCCTTGCACTTGGTTATGTTCCACCATTAGCCACCAATACCCCTGAAGGCAGTGCATCGGCAGTCACAACAGCTTCAAACCCTCCAAACACTACCCAAACACAAAGATCTCAGCCAAATGCCAATGAGATTCCTCAGTTCCCTGTTTTCATTCCCTCATATGGTCTTCCCCCAGGTTTCGTGTCATCACAAATTACCAACCCTCCTGAGAGCGACACACCATTAGTAATGCCTACTTCAAGGCCACAAAACTCGACTCCAGACTAACCTCTTTACCTTGGTACTAATGGGACCTCATCGATGCAACATTCAAACCCTTTTTGCATGCCACAATTTTTCCCCCATAAGATTGCTGGTACTTCTCTGCTGAACCCTTCAACCGAAGACCTTCAATCCAAGGAGAAACTAGAAGTTCTTGAAGAAAGAATACGAGCTATAGAAGGAGCAAGTAGTTATGGTCTTCTAAATGCCTCAGAACTCTGCCTTGTCCCAAATGTGGTGATTCCCCCAAAGTTTAAAGTCTCAAATTTCTACAAATATAAGGGAACCACTTGCCTAAAGAACCATCTGACCATGTACATCCGCAAGATGGCTTCACATGCTCATAATGACAAGTTGTTGATCCATTTCTTCCAAGAAAGCTTAGCTAGGGCAGCGTCTAGCTGGTATACACACCTTGAACATACCCATATTCGATGTTTCAAGGAGTTGACCGATGCTTTCTTGAAGCAATATAAATACAACATCGATATGACACTAGATAGGCTACAGTTGCAGAATATGGTTAAGAAGGAAATTGAAACCTTTAAGGAATATGTTAAATGGTAGAGAGAAATACCTGCTCAGGTTGAACCCCCATTGACAAAAAAAGAAATGGTGGCTACATTCATCAATACTTTCCAATCTCCTTTCTATGACAAGATGATAGGGAGTGTGTCATCAAATTTCTCGAATATAGTCATCATTGGAGAAAGAGTTGAGGGAGGAATGAGAAGTGAAAAGATCGCTGAAAGTTCAATAGGGATGATTAGTGCCAAGAGGCCCCCAATAGGGAAGAAAAGAGAAGAAGAAGCACATGCTATTACTTCCGATCAGAGAAGTTTTGCCCAAGGAAAACCTAGCCATGCACCTATTAACCCTCAACCATGCTTCCAACCTCCCTATATACCTTGCAACCCATACAGTGCTAATGTCTCCCAAGTTCCATACCCTCAACCTTATCACCTAATGATCCATTATCATACACAACTTCTCATCTCAAACCAAACACTCGCTACCATGCCATCTCAACTAGCCCAACCATGGACCCAAAACATAAATACAAACCCACTAAGGCCAACAAAAGAGGATAGTGGAAGAGAAAAAAAAAGAAATGACTGGCTCGATTAGAAAATCGAGAACCTAAAGTTGAAGGGATCCCCATCTATGACATTTGACAAAGCTTTTGAAGTGCAGTGACCGCTATCAAGGATGATCAACACATCAATTATGGTGTCAATCCGGTGTGCCCTTGTTCCCCAGATGCAGAGCTCAACAATTGGGAGATCATCAATTTTCCCATGACCTTTGAGATTGATGCAAAGTAATTCTATAATCCTATAACTCTACCCAAGGCTTTAGGAAGATATGTTGAGAAAATATGCTCACATGTTTCCTTTTCAATATTTACTATCAATAAATACATTTTCTTGCCATTCTTTTAGTTTTTGTCCAACCATTACATCAATATTCATTCATTACCTTTTTACTTGTGTGGATCTGAAAAGGATTCTCTTGAAAATGACAGTGCTATGACCCCATTATATGATTTTGACCATCTCGTTAAAAAGGATAATAATGACAACTGGAGCCTTCTCTTGAGCTAATGAGATTAATGGAACAAGAGGCTAAATAAATTCAACCCCATGAAGAGTCGACTGAAGTGATTAATTTAGGGGTGGATGATAAAAAGGCACTCCCATGAAAGAAGATGAGTAAAGCAAGTTGGTTAAGGTCTGATGTGATTCTTGTGACATTTTCGCATCATCGTACCAAGAATGGATCCAAGCATGGCTTCCCACAAAATTTCGCTATACCCCAATACTTAGGTGAAGAAGCAGAAATTGAGGAGAATGTACCCTGAAATAAAAGGAGAAAGTCACTAAGCAATTGACAGTAGGATTTTTGAGAAGGAACAAATAAGTAATCACTTGTGCATTAACTTTTGGTCTCAAAATTAAAGTTTTAAAAATAAACAGTCATGATTTGAAAATGAAGATAAGCCATCTTTCTCTATCCTTCACAATCTGTAATATCCCTTGTTACCTCCTTTTTGAGCTTTTCTTTAAAGAACCTTAGATAAGGATCACCCTTACACTAGGGGTTAGAAAAAAAAAGAAAATAAAAAAAGAAAAAGGAGAAGAAGAAGATAGGCAAATGATGAAAATAAAAAAGGGAAAGAATACAAAAGTAAATGAAAAGTTTTAGTACTTTTGACAATGCCAAAAGTAATTGACAAAGTTTGCTAAAGATCCTTGGTCTCATTCAACCCTTAAACACTTGTTTGAGCATTATATCATTTCTTTCATAACCCTTAACATTGGCCACATTATAAGCCTCAAAAAGTCTATTCTGATAAATGAAGGGTTGTTTTCATTTTTATTAACTTTAATTCTGAGACAAAAGGTTCATGCTTTTTTAAGTTTTCAATTCCTTGCTCCTATATTAAAAAAAAGAAAAAAGAAAGAAAAAAAAGAAAAGTGGCTCGCTAGGCTGAAAACCTGAAAAGGCGACCTAGGCAAAAGTTAAGGCGACCCGCTAGGTTAAAAACTCAAAAAGAGTGACATAGGCAAAAGTTAAGGTTAAAAATGGTATCTGACATATCAGAAAAAGTTGAGTTGCCTCAGTCACAAACTGGGATAGTTTGAGTTCATTAAGGCCAAACTGGGGCAGTCTGAATTTGTCATCACATGCTTCGATACACGAAGACTTGGGTCGAACTGGAGCAGTTTGAATATATGAAGTCTTGTCATGAAAAGCTCCCAATGCGTGAAAATTGGGTCAAATCATATTCTTGGAAATAGACAAATGGGTGTTCAAGGTTGCATACATGGAAATTAGCACTAATCATCATAGAGAGCATCACTGGAAAAGTTGGAAAACTCCACCCAAACATTTCTTTTGTAAACCTTTCAATTCTAATCCCTTTTGAATTGCTTTTCCTATACTTTTCCTTTCTATAATGATAACCCCTTTTCGTTGCACCCTATTGTTGATGCATTTCTCATGATAAATTTATATTGAGATGTGAAACATGTGACAATATTGCAAAAGCATTTAGATTTGCTTGAAAGGTCATGGGAAATACAATGAAATCCCGGTAACAGTATTAATGAGAAAAGAAAGGATAGTCAGGTCACCATCACATCTAATGCACACCTCAAGGGTAATCCCGATTGGACATTTCAACCATCGACTGAATAGACAAATGAAAGGCTGCCAATAAATCCCATTCTAGTTCATCTTTGAAAATGATTGCAATCATGTCCTCAGGGGTCATGGAGACACAAAAAAAGACAAAAAAAAAGAGAAAAGCAAAAAACAAAAAGAGTTTTTCATACTCTTATACATCTGAAACATGCATAGTGTACTATTTCATTTTGCTAGCCTTGACCTACAAAGGTTCAACTTGCTATTTTCAGTCAAATCAGAGCCTTATGTCCATTTCCTTTTCTTTTTGGGTCATTGCTTTTAGTTTCTGTGATAAGTCAGGGCAACATACCTATTGTCTTTTATGATTTCGGCTCCTTGTACCCATTGCTTTTAATGTTTTCGGGTTCCAATACCCATTACCTTTTCCTTTTCTGGGTCCCCGTACCCATTGTTTTATGTTTTCGGGTCCCATACCCATTACCTTTAAGTTTTTTTTGTTAAGTTTCAGCGGATACTTGACTCCGCAAGCTTTTTACCTTTTTGGGTCCCCGTACCCATTGCCTTTAAGTTTTTTTGTTAAGGTTCAGTGGATACCTGACTCCGCAAGTTTCTTGCCTTTTATGGGTACCCGCACCCATCGCTTCTTCCTGTTTCTTTTTCTGGGTCCCCGCACCCATTGTTTTATGTTTTCGGGTCCCCGTACCCATTGCCTTTAAGTTTTTTTGTTAAGCTTCAGCGAATACCTGACTCCATAAGTTTTTTTCCTTTTATGGGTACCTACACCCATTTCTTCTTGCTGTTTCCTTTTCTGGGTCCTCGCACCCATTCTTTTATGTTTTTGGGTCCCCGTCCCCATTGCCTTTAAGTTTTTTGTTAAGTTTCAACGAATACCCGACTTCGTAAGCTTCTTACCTTATTTTTTGTTAAGTTTCAACGGATACCCGACTCCGTAAGCTTCTTACCTTGCTTTTGTTAAGCTTCAGTGGATACCTGACTCCACAAGCTTTTTACCTTTTTGGGTACCCATACCCATTGTTTTATGTTTTTGGGTCCCCGTACCCATTGCTTTTAAGTTTTCTGTTAAGCTTCACCAGATACCTGATTTCACAAACTTTTTACATTTTTTTTCTGAGTCTCGTACCCATTGTTTTATGTTTTCAGGTCCCCGTACCAATTGCTTTTAAGTTTTTGTTAAGCTTCAGTGGATACTTGACTCCGCAAGCCTTTTACCCTTTTTTCTAGGTCTCCATACACATTGTTCTATGTTTTTTGGGTCCCGTACCTATTGCTTTTAAGTTTCTTGTTAAGTTTCGGCGGATACCCTACTTCACAAACTTTTTATCTTCATGCTTTAAGCTTTCTATCAAGCTTTGGCGGATACCCGACTTCGCAAGTTTTTTACCTTTCTGCTTTAAGTTTTCTGTTAAGCTTTGGCGGATACCAGGCTCCGCAAGTTTTCCTACCTTTTTGTTATGCTTCGACAAATACCCGACTCCGTAAGCTTTTTATCTTTCTATCCAACTCCAATGGATCCCCGTACCCATTTCCTTTAGGTCTCTGGGTCCATATACTCATGCCTATATCTTTCAGGGTCCTCATACCCTATGCTTTAACCTTGTTTTTGCATCAATTTGCATAAGAATTTTTTTTATGGACAAAATTGAATCAATTCATTTGCTTTCCATTTATTCTAAATGTAAAGCAAAAGAGGGCAGCTGTTGATACCTAATTTTGTCCATTTTCTTTTATTTTTGTTTATGTTTTTTAATTTGTTTTATTTATTTCAAAAGTAAAATAAAAAATAAAATAAAAAATGAATTTGATTTTAAGAAAAAAGAAAGAAAAAGAAAAGAAAAAAAGAAAAAGAAAATCACTAGCTTTGTTCTGTACGGGTTAACCCATTACCTAATTTCTATCTCAACCCATGACCCAATTCTCTTCTCAACCGATAACCCAACTTCCTCATTGCTACAACCTTCAAACCCTAGTCTCCACAAATAGCTACATTAAATTGGATTAAAAACTTTTGACAATTTTCTTTTCCGTTTGCCTTCTAATTGTAACATCCTCCTTAGGGCATCACATTTCTGACTCCTGACTCATAATCTGAAAAGAAGTTCGCACAAAGTTTGAGTTATAAAAGATGGGTTTCAAAATTTCTTCTTTACTAACACGTAAATTTACTGAAAATATTAGGTAATATTGAAAATCATATTTCAACTATTCATTATGCAATATTGACACCAATTAATATCACAATTTAAAGAGAAATATAAAATTAACAAACTTATTTTTTTTTTACAGTAGCAAACCCCATGACGGGTCCTACTTAATAGCACGGTACAACACTAACGAGAAACTTTAACATACTTATTCCTTTTTCTGTCCATCTTGATGCATCAGAACTTTACTCCTTATCTACCCGGCACATCTTCGAACTTGAGACAGCCACTTTTCAATGTTTCCATCAATCTTGAGTATCTACCACTCGTTATGTCTAAGACAACTCATTCCTTCTACTGTATAATTTTAACAATACAGACAAAGCAAAACAATATAACAAAGAAGTGAGATCACCTACACCAATACCAACATGGCAGCACAGAGATAACACAAATAGTAATATCATACAGATAAATCATACCGCAATTATGATCATGCCATCAACATTAATCAACTATCATCATCCAATCATTTATCAATTCAATTATCATCTAAGTATTCAAAACAATTGTCATAACCAATAACCAATATTCCTCAATTAATATATCACACAGATATAAATGCTCAGATTTATGCATATGCACAGAGACTCATTTTATCAATAACAACTCCATGGAGGTTTTCACAATTTCGAGAAGAATGTTCTGGTTAATTGTCAGCCTTAGCCCAAAGACAATCTCTCAGTCGTTGAAAAGAATGGTGTTCTTGTCGGGTATCGTCAATGCGTTGCAACGGATCAGCATCGCTAAGTGGCACAGGTACTCGCTTAACCGTCCATCGGGTCGACGGCAAGACGCTTCGACACCCCCAAGATCCATCATAGACCTCACTATCAATTCTCATTCCCTCTTCAACCACAAGGGCCATAATAGCTATTAGCTATATTTTATACAATGCCACGAATATATCAAGGTGCAAGTCCAACCCCAAAGGGCCAAATCTTTTCAATTTCATTTGTTCAATGTACTCATATGCTTCAACGCATATTTTATACAATGCACGAATATATCAGTGCAAGTCCAACCCCAAAGAGCCAAATCTTTTCAATTTCATTTGTTCAATGTAATCATATGCTTCAATGCATATTTTTTTCAATGCACGTTTAATGCACCAAATCCAATTATAGACATATCTTTCCAATGCATGTATAATGCACTAAATGCCAATCACAGGCAAAACATTTCATTTTCTCACACAGCATCCATATACTGGTTCTACAGTATTTATATTGTATTTTCAACAAAAAAATCATATTATCACATTTTCATAGTTATAAAATTCTTTCGTCGTGTTTTCACAAAATTGCGCAATATTTTCATTTCATTTTCACAATTTCAAAATATTTCTGTTACGTTTTTACAATACTGTAACTCTTCTGTTGCACCTATAAATCACATATTAAATTTTTTAACATTTTTCTCAATCGCATAAAAATATACGTTTCTCAAATCGCATAATGATTTTTCATCATTTTCAAAATCGCATAACTTAAAAATCATTCTTTTAAGTTGCGTAAATCATTTTTCATCATTCTTAAAATATTTAAAACACTTTTCAAATCACATAATGATTTTTCATCATTTTCACAATCACGTAAAAATATTCTCTCATTATTTAATCATGTAGTGATTTTTCAACAGTAGTTCAAATTACGTAAAATATTTAAACGTAATTCAAATCACTTAAAAATGTTTCAACACATCTCCAATCGCGTAGTAATATTTTATCATATTTCAAATCGCATAAAAATATTTTACTGTATTTCCAAACACTTGGAAATATTTTACTATATTTTAAATCACGTACTTTAAAAATTACATTTTTAAGATACATAAATAATTATTTTTCACCACAATTCCATTACGTAAAATATTTCTCATTTCTTCAAAAATTCCATTTCAACTTTCCTCAAAATAATATGACTTTATACTTTATTTAACACATTTTCTTTACTCAAGAAAATCTTTTTCACATTTCTTTACTCAAGAAATCTTTTTTCAAAATATAATTCACAAAATCACTTTTCCATTGATATAAATCAACGTTTCAAAACTTAACATTTTCTAACGTACTTCAAAACTTAAAAATAAGTTATACGTTAGTAGATTTTCATAATACCACTATATTCTTCATTTTTGCCAAATCATTTCCAACCACAACCTTCTTCAAAATAAATTAAAGTTCAAAAACATTCTTATTTACAAAAACTTAATTTCTCAAATGATTAAAATGCTCTGATTCCCTTTTCAAATTCTTGTATTAAATCAAGTTACATTTTCACTTTGAAAATCACTTTGTTCATAAAAATCAAGGCATTACAAGCCTTCAAAAACGTGGACATGACTATTGAAACCATCAAATATTTTTTTTTCTAAATTGATATGGTTTTACACAAACAAAATCATTAAAATTTTATTTTCAAAACCGAAGGACTTATGGTTATAAAACCAAACCCATTTGTTCAAATTCATTTTTATTTTCTTTGCAAATCCTTTTTCACATTCTTTGCAAATCCTTTTTCACTTTCTTTGCTAATTCTTAAAATCATCATTGCTATTTTTATTTAAATCTCATGTTTTGTAAAACACTTAGAAACTTTTTACACAAAATAAATCAATAAAAAATTCCTCAAAAACCATGTTCTTGTACTCTTTGAAAAATAATTTCTTTGTTTATTTTCCTTATTTTTCTAAACATTCATTTTCATCATTCATGAAAATATAAATTTTTGAACACCTATTTTGAGGTGTCTTGATCGAAATTCTCATTATTCTAGGGATCAAAATTTAATTTCCTTATTCTTGAAAAATTTTCACATTGACCCAAATCAAGGGCATCAAAACCGTAACACTTCCTTGGCCATTAGGACCAAGATTAGTTTTCTTTCCATCTACACATCATGGCATACATATATATATTTCATCATAAATATCACAAACATGCCATATACTCATCATGCATATTATAAGTATACTATCAAAGTCATCAAATCATGCAAAGCATATTAAGCATAGATAAAAATAATCAAAGCATAAGAAAATAAATTAAAGCTCATAAACATAAAATTAATTATTACATGACCATGGATTGGAATCCTCACACGGATTCACCATCCATCAAATATAAGACCATTTCTCACCACCATACTTGGTTGGTGAGATAGATCTCCCTCTTACCTCTTGAAGATCCTCAAAAACTCCTTGTTTTGCTTCTTTTTCCAAGTCCTTCACCACCAAGGGCTTCTCAAATACAAAACAAAATATATAAAAATTAGTATACTAAGCTTGATTAAGAGGAACCATGGATCAAACAAGGTTTAGATCATGAAAAAGAAGAGAAGAAATGAAGTCTTCTTATACTTCACCTCAAAAACCCAATAACTTTGATATTGAAGGAAGTCCATGAAGATGAATGATTTAGAGAAAGTCTCCAATATGAAAGTTGCTTAGAATATCATGTAGATTCAAGATATATGGTTGGATGAAATTAAAAGTGATGGAAGTTATTTTTGGGTGAGGAAGCCGAACCTATGGAGAGAAAAAGGAAGGAAGGAATGGTTGCTTGGTTCTTGGAATTTTGAGAGAATAAGATGAAAGCTTTTTGGGTGAGAGAAAAAAGTGAAAAAGCATGCACAAAGTGAGTGGGCTGCCGTGTGAGTGTTGGAGAGTTTGAAGAGTTTTACTAGAAATAATATCCCATTTTGGGTTCACACTTGAAACACATGGTCTTCCACTTTGTCATCTTTTTCTTTGGCCTAAAAAGGCTACTCCAATTTGTCTCCTCCTTTCCAAGCATCTCCAACCGTCCTCCCTCTTTATAATGCATGCAAAGTTGTCATCTTTTCATGCCATTATTTGAAGCATTTCTAGCATTTGATTAATTCAATGGTTAGGATTTAGGTAGACTTTTGATTTTTAGGAGACTTAATCTAGGTCATTAGATCTTTTTCCTTTAAATTCTAGCCATTAGATATGTCTCCAAAATAAAGGGTCAAGATTGCTCCTTCAAACTTTAAATCCAATGGTTATAATTAGTCATAACCCTTTTAGAAGACCAAATCTCCACCTTTGATTAATTCTTCATCCAATGGTCATAAATGGTCTTTGTCACTTTTTAAGACTAAATCTCCACCCTTGATCAATTTCAAATCCAATGGTTGTAAATGGTCACTTTATATAATCAAATTTACACCGTTGATTAAATCTACGGTTGATATTAAAACTTGCCTAACTAAGTTTATTCTCACACCATTGATTAAATCAATGGTGATTATCCAATGCTTCTTTATTAAATTTATTTCTTAACCGTTAATTAAATCAAGATCAAGTCTTCACCTTTAAATAAATCAATGGTGGATATCCAAACCACCAATGTTGACTTAAGCAATATAATTTCTATTTTTATCTACTAAAACCCCCACGAAAGAATATATTTACTGTACTTTTATCGCCCGATAATTAAATACAGTGCCAAACACAAAACAAAAAAATTTCTAAAACTGTTTTTGGATTCAGGTTTAGTAAGATCCCCTGTCTCCGTCTAAACAGTACAAATTTTTCTATGCGTAAAAAAATTTTCACTTTGTGGGACCCACTTGGACCCACGTAAGGTCACCTGGGCCCACCTAGGATCACCTGGGCCCACATACAGTCAAAAAAATTCATAATCATCCACAAAAATCATAAATATTAGAAAACGTATGAAAATCAAGTCAGATTGTTAAAAATAATTAACAGTCAAGAGAAATAAATACAGAAAGATTTTCCTCGTTCTGAAAATTATTATTTTCCTGACACGGAGTAAATCATTCAAAATGATCAAATATGCTGACGGAATAATCAAAATAATTTTACAGCACACAGAGATCACTAAACAGTAAAATTCTGTTAAC
This sequence comes from Ormosia semicastrata, assembly GCA_029884595.1. NCBI lineage: Eukaryota > Viridiplantae > Streptophyta > Magnoliopsida > Fabales > Fabaceae > Ormosia > Ormosia semicastrata. The sequence continues at coordinate 32,824,252 of JAQQTO010000046.1, read as the reverse complement.
TGTTAAAATTACTGTTTAAGAGATAGGAAATTTGGGGTGTTACAATACTCCCCCTCTAAAAAGAAATTTCGTCCTCGAAATTTGAGAAACATGATTTCACACCCTCAGAATAAATATAAACATTTCTTTTATTTATCTTATTTTCCAATTCTCATGAAGCTTCCTCTCTTGCATCTTGCTATACTATTCTAACCAACAAAATCTCTTTGCTAATGTTCAACTTCTTCTGATCAAATAGATATCTCAGACTCCTACAATTACTGAAGATGTTGAATGTTACTCCAGAAAGAAAGAATCTCCATATCTCTGATACCAACACAACGACAACCAATCTTCATTCATGCTTAGAATAATTTTTCTTAGATAACTTTCAACTAATGTAATGTATTACTTAAAATTTTCTTATCCTTGTGTCACTATATATTCTAGATTTTTTGCTTTTAACAGGAAATGTCTCACTAACCGAGTTCTTTTTTCCACAGCACTATACCGGATACTTCCACAAATTTTTTTTTCTATGATTTTCCATTACCGTCTTAAGTTTTTCCATAGAAGAATTGTTCCAATCTTTTGAAGAATTCACCACACTTCTGCTGCGTTACTCAGATACGTTAACACAGATACAAATATAGAAATATCCTTTCTTGCAAGATATTCCTTTAATTGCAGGAGATGAAAGAAAACATCATGGAAGATAACAAAACGAATCGAACCTGTTATCGAACATATCCAGCAAAGAATTGGATGTAACCTGATTTTCAAAAATGAATTTTCTCTGGATTACTCACAGTCTGTTGAAATAATCTCATTAGATATGGTTGGAAAATAATCAATTCATTTTCAAAGATCACGTCTATTTATGAAACAGATCAAACTAACACAAAAATTTTAAACAACAGATCAAACTAACACAAAGTTTTGATCTATAACAACAATTTGAATAACTTGAATAGCTCGATTAGCTAAGAATAGAAACAGAAGTAAATAAATCAGAGGATAACGAATAACTCTAACATATAATTGATCTATTCAATCATATGTCATAAGGAATAGGTTATTCACAAAAATATTCAGTATGGTTTATAAGATTAGCTCCAATGACGCAATCTCCATTGTTTAAATCTTCCGCTCAGAACACTCCCGTTCCATTTAAAGTAACAACTTCCCTTACTATCAAAAATTTTACAAATAGAAAACTCTGTTTTCAAATAGCATAATCTCTGTGAAAATATGTCCAACTTTTCCACAATTTGTTTCCTTGACGTACATTCCTTCATTTAAGTACTTTCTTTCACATCCTTTACTATTTTTGGTTTCCTCAATGGTTGTAAATACATCTTCCGTCGAAATCAATTACTTTCTCAATATCCTAAAAAAATACCAGGTTCCAAAATTACGAAATCTTATATTCCAATACTGATTTTCTTCCATCAGATCCTAAACTTCAACTTCCAGTTTCTACTAAACAGTGGTCCTTTGTTCGTGCAGTCGTCTTTCCACATTGCTCCTGTTGCTCCCGTAGCTGCAACTGCATTACTAATAACATGTTTCACTTCCACACAAGTATAACTATCCCAAGCCATTCCTTTTTTTTTAAGGCGTGCGGATCGAAATACAATGGATCTAATATCCATTATAAACAACATTATTCCTTTCGAAAAAACAAACACAGAGAATACAACACAAGCAAAATAGACCTAACCACAAACCCCAAAAGACTCAAACCGTGCTCTGATACCAACTAATGTAACACCCTCCTTAGGGCATCACATTTCTGACTCCTGACTCATAATCTGAAAAGAAGTTCGCACAAAGTTTGAGTTATAAAAGATGGGTTTCAAAATTTCTTCTCTACTAACATGTAAATTTACTAAAAATATTAGGTAATATTGAAAATCATATTTCAACTATTCATTATGCAATATTGACACCAATTAATATCACAATTTAAAGAGAAATATAAAATTAACAAACTAATTTTTTTGGACAGTAGCAAACCCCATGACGGGTCTTACTTAATAGCATGGTACAACACTAACGAGAAACTTTAACATACTTATTCCTTTTTCTGTCCATCTTGATGCATCAGAACTTTACTCCTTATCTACCCGGCACATCTTCGAACTTGAGACAGCTACTTTTCAATATTTTCATCAATCTCTGAGTATCTACCACTCGTTATGTCTAAGACAACTCATTCCTTCTACTGTATAATTTTAACAATACAGACAAAGCAAAACAATATAACAAAGAGGTGAGATCACCTATACCAATACCAACATGGCAACACAGAGATAACACAAACAGTAATATCATACAGATAGATTATACCACAATTATGATCATACCATCAACATTAATCAACTATCATCATCCAATCATTTATCAATTCAATTATCATCCAAGTATTCAAAACAATTGTCATAACCAATAACCAATATTCCTCAATTAATATATCACACAGATATAAATGCTCATTTATGCATATGCACAAAGACTCATTTTATCAAAAATAACTCCATGGAGGTTTTCACAATTTCGAGAAGAATGCTCTTTAATTGTCACCTTAGCCTAAAGACAATCTCCCGGTCGTTGAAAAGAATCGTGTTCTTGTCGGGTATCGTCAATGCGTTGCAACGGATCAGCATCGCCAAGTGGCACAGTGGTACTCGCTAACTGTCCATTAGTCGACCGCTACTCGACGCCCCAAGATCCATCATAGACCTCACTATCAATTCTCATTCCCTCTTCAACCACAAGGGCCATAATAGCTATTAGCTATATTTTATACAATGCATGAATATATCAGTGCAAGTCCAACCCCAAAGGGCCACATCTTTTCAATTTCATTTGTTCAATGTAATCATATGCTTCAACGCATATTTTATACAATGCACGAATATATCCGTACAAGTCCAACCCCAAAGGGCCAAATCTTTTCAATTTCATTTGTTCAATGTAATCATATGCTTCAATGCATATTTTTTTCAATGCACGTATAATGCACCAAATCCAATCACAGACATATCTTTCCAATGCATGTATAATGCACCAAATGTCAATCACAGGTAAAACATGTCATTTTCTCCCACAGCATCCATATACTGGTTCTACAGTATTTATATTGTATTTTCAATAGGAAAATCATATTATCACATTTTCATAGTTATAAAATTCTTTCGTCATGTTTTCACAAAATTGCGCAACATTTTCATTTTGTTTTCACAATTCCAAAACGTTTCTGTTACGTTTTCACATTACTATAACTCTTCTGTTGCACCTTTAAATCACGTATTAAATTTTTCAACATTTTTCTCAATCGCATAAAAATATACGTTTCTCAAATTGCATAATGATTTTTCATCATTTTCAAAATCGCATAACTTAAAAATCATTCTTTTAAGTTGCGTAAATTATTTTTCATCATTCTTAAAATATTTAAAACACTTTTCAAATCACATAATGATTTTTTGTCATTTTCACAATCACGTAAAAATATTCTCTCATTATTTAATCATGTAGTGATTTTTCAACAGTAGTTCAAATTATGTAAAATATTTAAACGTAATTCAAATCACTTTAAAATGTTTCAACACATCTCCAATCGCGTAGTAATATTTTATCATATTTCAAATCGCATAAAAATATTTTACTGTATTTTCAAACACTTAAAAATATTTTACTATATTTCAAATCACGTACTTTAAAAATTATATTTTTAAGATACGTAAATAATTATTTTTCACCACAATTCCATTACGTAAAATATTTCTCATTTCTTCAAAAATTCCATTTCAACTTTCCTCAAAATAATATGACTTTATACTTTATTTAACACATTTTCTTTACTCAAGAAAATCTTTTTCCACATTTCTTTACTCAAGAAATCTTTTTCAAAATATAATTCACAAAATCACTTTTCCATTGATATAAATCAACGTTTCAAAACTTAACATTTTCTAACGTACTTCAAAACTCAAAAATAAGTTATACGTTAGTAGATTTTCATAATACCACTATATTCTTCAGTTTTCCCAAATCATTTCCAATCACAACCTTTTTCAAAATAAATTGAAGTTTGAAAACATTCTTGTTTACAAAAATTTAATTTCTCAAGTGATTAAAATGCTCTGATTCCCTTTTCAAATTCTTGTATTAAATCAAGTTACGTTTCCACTTTGAAAATCACTTTGTTCATAAAAATCAAGGCATTACAAGCCTTCAAAAACATGGACATGACTATTGAAACCATCAAATATTTTTTCCTTCTAAATTGATATGATTTTACACAAACAAAACTATTAAAATTTTATTTTCAAAATCGAAGGACTTATGGTTATAAAACCAAACTCATTTGCTCAAATTCATTTTTATTTTTTTTGCAAATCCTTTTTCACATTCTTTGCAAATCCTTTTTCACTTTCTTTGCTAATTCTTAAAATCATCATTGTTATTTTCATTTAAATCTCATATTTTGTAAAACACTTAGAAACTTTTTACACAAAATAAATCAATAAAAAATTCCTCAAAAACCATGTTCTTGTACTCTTTGAAAAATAATTTCTTTGTTTATTTTCCTTGTTTTTATAAACATTCATTTTCATCATTCATGAAAATATAAATTTGAGAACACCTATTTTGAGGTGTCTTGATCGAAATTCTCATTATTCTAGGGATCAAAATTTAATTTCCTTGTTCTTGAAAAATTTTCACATTGACCCAAATCAAGGGCATCAAAATCGTAACACTTCCTTGGCCATTGGGACCAAGATTAGTTTTCTTTCCATCCACACATCATGGCATACATATATATATTTCATCATAAATTTCACAAACATGCCATATACTCATCATGCATACTATAAGTATACTATCAAAGCCATAAAATCATGCAAAGCATATTAAACATAGATAAAAATAATCAAAGCATAAGAAAATAAATTAAAGCTCATAAACATAAAATTAATTATTACATGACCATGGATTGGAATCCTCACACAGATTCACCATCCATCAAATATAAGACCATCTCTCACCACCATACTTGGTTGGTGAGATGAATCTCCCTCTTACCTCTTGAAGATCCTCAAAAACTCCTTGTTTTGCTTCTTTTTCCAAGTCCTTCACCACCAAGGGCTTCTCAAATACAAAATAAAATATATAAAAATTAGTATACTAAGCTTGATTAAGAGGAATCATGGATCAAACATAGTTTAGATCATGAAAAAGAAGAGAAGAAATGAAGTCTTCTTATACTTCACCTCAAAAACCCAATAACTTTGATCTTGAAGGAAGTCCATGAAGATGAATGATTTAGAGAAAGTCTCCAACATGAAAGTTGTTTAGAATATCATGTAGATTCAAGATCTATGGTTGGATGAAATTAAAAGTGATGGAAGGTATTTTTGGGTGAGGAGGCCGAACCTATGGAGAGAAAAAGGAAGGAATGAATGGTTGCTTGGTTCTTGGAATTTTGAGAGAATAAGATGGAGGCTTTTTGGGTGAGAGAAAAAAGTGAAAATGCATGCACAAAATGAGTGGGCTGCCGTGTGAGTGTTGGAGAGTTTGAAGAGTTTTACTTGAAATAATATCCCATTTTGGGTTCACACTTGAAACACATAGTGCTTCCACTTTGTTATCTTTTTTTTTTGGCTAAAAAGTACTCCAATTTGTCTCCTCCTTTCCAAGCATCTCCAACCGTCCCCCTTTTCATAATGCATGCAAAGTTGTCATCTTTTCACGCCATTATTTGAAGCATTTCTACCATTGATTAATTCAATGGTTGAGGATTTAGGTGACTTTTGATTTTTAGGAGACTTAATCTAGGCCATTAGATCTTTTTCCTTTAAATTCTAGCCATTAGATGTGTCTCCAAAATAAAGGGTCAAGATTGCTCCTTCAAACTTTAAATCCAAGGGTTATAATTAGTCATAGCCTTTTTAGAAGACCAAATCTCCACCTTTGATTAATTCTTCATCCAATTCATAAATGGTCTTTGTCACTTTTTAAGACTAAATCTCCACCCTTGATCAATTTCAAATCCAATGGTTTTAAATGGTCACTTTATATAATCAAATTTACACCATTGATTAAATCTACGGTTGATATTAAAGCTTTTAACTAAGTTTATTCTCACACCATTGATTAAATCAATGGTGATTATCCAATCTTCTTTATTAAATTTATTTCTTAGTTAATTAAATCAAGATCAAGTCTTCACCGTTAAATAAATCAATGGTGGATATCTAAACCACCAATGTTGACTTAAGCAATATAATTTCTATTTTTATCTACTAAAAATTCTATGAAAGAATATATTTACTGTATTTTTATCGCCCGATAATTAAATACAGTGCCAAACACAAAAAAGAAAATTTCTAAAACTGTTTCCGGATTCAGGTTTAGTAAGATCCCCTGTCTCCGTCTAAACAGTACAAATTTTTTTATGCGTAAATTTTTTTTTCACTTTGTGGGACCCACTTGGGCCCACCTAAGGTCACCTGGGCCCACCTAGGATCACCTGGGCCCACATACAGTCAAAAAAATTCATAATCATCCACAAAAATCACAAATATTAGAAAACATATGAAAATCAAGTCAGATTGTTCAAAATAATTAACAGTCAAGAGAAATAAATACAGAAAGATTTTTCCTGGTCCAAAAATTATTATTTTCCTGACACGGAGTAAATCACTCAAAACGATCAAATATGCTGATGGAATAATCAAAATAATTTTACAGCACACAGAGATCACTAAACAGTAAAATTCTATTAACTGTCAAAATTACTGTTTAAGAGATAGAAATTTTGGGGTGTTACACTAATCATCATTCAGAAACGTAAATTTCAAATGATTTTTCTTCTCCAATATTTGCCTTCTAATCATTATTCAGAAACGTTAAGAAACGTTTGGCAAATTTAAACCCTATAAATCCTAAGCAAAGACAGACAAGGAATAACACTCAGAAATTCTGTCACACAGAGAGATCAATCACAGAGACCCATTGAGCACACTCACGACCTAAAACCCTCTGCCTCCATCTTTACCCTCATCCTCATCCCTTACTACCATTAGCTCATGACTAACACCCTTAAAACAGAGCCACCCACACCATCATTGAACCATCACCCACGGCCAAAACCTCAAAAACAGAGCAACCCACACCGCCATTAAAACCACCCACAACCACCATCTCCATTTTTAACCTCCATCCTCTTCAACCTCAAACCACCATTACAGCCCATCTTCAACCTTGAACTTGCAAGACCACCTCCCCTGTTCGCGCAACCCACAAGCAGCCATCCCAACCGAAGCCACAGTCTTCCTCCATGCAGAGGCTGTCAACCGTGCGCAGTCCTCCGCGCCATTAAACCGCGACTCACCACCACTGTGCGTCGTCCACGACCCGCGAGCAACGACCGGAACCCGATCTATATCGCGCAGCCGGAGCCGCTCCTACCATCGCGATTCTGTCACGTGAACCCGCTGTCACCAGCGTCGTCTGCAACTGAGCTCCGCCGTTTCACAACTGGAACCCACACGCACCGTCGTGCCCTCACCGTGTTCCGAATCCAACGTTGCTGGTCAAGATTCCATGCGCCGTCGTTCTCTGCCTCGAGCCCAAGCATCGTGAGCCACCTTCCTTGTCCATGAGCTCCACTCTCAAACCTCCATTTTTTCTCTGCTTTGTTATTTTTTTCAGAGACTAAGTCTCTTTCCCACTTTTGTTTCTTTTACTTTTACTTTTATCTTTATCTTTTTTGTTATTATTTTATTTTACTTTTTCTTATTTCTTTTTATATTATTTACTATTTAATTGTTTATTTATTTATTCTTTTAGATTGACATGCATTTGATAATTTGAGGTATATATTACTTGTATATTAATTTAACACACTCACTTTTTGTTAGTGCATTAATGGCCAACAATAAAAAAATTGGGAGAGAATCGGAGCACCGATCAAATACACTCTTTTCGATAATCTTGAGGCTTTATATTGGATTTTGCCAGGAGCGCTGGCGAGGTCAAATCCCCACATAAAAATTAAAATAATACGTAAACTAAAATACAACCTTTTTTATAAACTAAGATAAATTTCTTTTTGTAAAATAAAATATTCAAATAAAAGCAAACAATTTCGCATAGTCCCAACATTATGACTGTGGTGAGTTCAAAAGAAAAAATTCTTTTTTTATTTTTTTTTTGAAAAATAATTTTTTTCTTTCTTTGCAAAAATTCATTTTAAATCATTTTATCCCATCAAAAATAAATATTTTAAAAATTATTTTCTTTGCAAAATTAACACAATTTCAATTCACCACTTTTATATAATATGTTGTACACTTAGAATTTGTTCTAAAATAATGGCAATTTAGCCACTCATTCCATGTCTTAGTCATTTATCATCTTTTATAACATGCTCGACAAAATGAGACATATCAAAATAAAAATAAACATAATTCTTTTTTTTTAAAAAGGACCAATTTAATTAATATTACAAATAACATTAGATTAAACAGGTAACCGTTCTTAGAACGGACGGTGTAGGGTGTTAACACCTTCCCTACCCGTAATCAACTCCCGAACCACGAACTCTGAAATGTAGACCATTTTTTAGGTGTCTAATTGCACCATTCTATTTAATGGATAAAGCGATTGGCGGTGACTCCCAACACACCGAAATCTTTTCCTCCTTTTTCTTTTTATTTTTGCGGTGCCCTTTGAGACGGTTGCAACAGCATGTCGATTAAGTGAAGAACAAAGCTTAAATTTGCTTTGTATCTTTTGCATGTGAACTTCAGTTCATCTTGAAGAAGCAACCAACAAAAAAATCTTGTGGAATGCATTTTAGCCAAGTTTATAGGTTCATTGCCTATTATGGCACATAGTGTTTGGTTACTGTGCCACTACTCATTTTCTTAAAATAGTGACAGATGGTTCCTTGATATTTTTCGCTGTTTGACGGGAGAACCCCTAATTGCTTAGTAATGACTATTTGTTCATGCTTTTGCATATTCCGGTCGTGTTCTGATTTGTTGGAGATATATACATAGGTATTAATTAGTATTTGAGCTACTGAAATAAAAAAGAATATTACACAAATGAAAGATTTATACAATAATACAAAAAAATTAGTACGAGTTTACCACGAATCGTACTAAGTATTGTTTTTAAGGATTTATCTCCACCTAACTCAGAGCAACGTTCGGTAAACTTGTCTTGACAAGTAAGCCTTTAAGATTAGATGTGAGTCTCCTCAGAAACTCGTCCACACTATAATCTTAGTATACTGATTAATAACACCTCCTATACGAACAATGAAGTCGCAACAGAGAATAGAGAAGATGACAATAAGTGGGTAGGAGAAGATGATAAGCAAAAGTATGTTTGAGTTTGGTGGGTTAAGCAAAATATAGAAGTCTTTAGCTTAAAGGTTACAAAGTAAGCTTCCAACGGTCAAGCTTCTCGAAGAAGCTTTTGTAAGCTTTCAATGGTCAAGCTTCCTCAAGAAGCTACCAACGGTCAATCTTTCTCAAGAAGCCACCAAAGAACAATCTTTCAAGAGAAGCTACAAGGATATTTTGGTCATCAAATGGACTGACAAACAAGATGCTCAAGGTAAAATCAGGTAGAGTCTACACACACGGACGAAACACAACGTGTGACATCTCTAATAATAATAATAATATTCAAATATACAAAATATAAAATATCTATGTCAAAAATATCTATTATTTAAAGAAGGAATAGAAAAATTATGTTTCTACTAAATAATTAAGGATATATATATTAAGCAAGAAAATAAATGCACTATATGAAAATTTCGAATTTCCATCACTAGAATTTTTTTTTTAATTTCAAAATTGAAAAGATAGATATTTGGGAGGGAGTAATTACGACTCATAATTAGCCTTAATAAATTAATTAGTAAGGAAAGCACGTAGTGCTCCTAGGAAGACACCTGTTGAAACAGGCTAAAGGTCTCATTTGAGGAAAAATTCTGATATGAATATAATTCTAACACATTATATTTACACACACGTAAAAATAGGTCACACTCACAATTCATTAAAATAAACAACAAAATATGAGGTATGTGTATAAGACTTATTTTTATGTGTATATAAATATAATGTGTTAGAATTATATGAGAGCTTATCAAACAAGCCAGCCCACTTTTTAAGGCCGAATCGTCTCTTCCTTTTTTTCCCATAAAAAACTTTCCTACCTACTTAGAAAGAGAGAGAGACGTTCAGAAGAGAGGAAAAGAGAGAGAAAGTTTTCTTTGCCCTTCATTTTCTCAACAGAAAAGACGAAGTGTTCACCACTACCAAAACTTTGTTGTTTTTTTTTTCCATCAACACCATCATCCGAGATTTCCAAAGAGAAAGGAAGAGTGGAAACCCACTACTTTTCCTCTTCTCTTTCTTCTATTCATAATTTTCTAGGTTCCTTGCTTCCTCTTCTTCATGTTTTCCTCGATTTTCAGTCATGCATACAAGGGGTCTAATGCTGTTAAGTTTTTGCATGAATTTCTAACCTTGGGTAGGCATGGAATCGGAGAGTCATCATGAAGACGATGACCCAAGTTTTCATTTTTTGATCATCTAACGTTTTCTGTTTCTTTTAATCTCTTTAACTCTTTGTTTTGTTGAGAAAAATTGCTGCTTGAAGGTTGGATGATGATACATAAGTGTGGAACTTGGGTTATGACCCTTATGGAGGCCAAATCCCTTGCTGCCTGTTGCCGCGTCCTTATTCTTTCATCTTCCTTGATATTTTTCCTTCTTGATCTTGTTTTGTTGATGAAACTATGTGTGGTTTCTTGGTGGTTGATCAAACATCAACTCTGGACTGTAAATAATGGACTAATGGGCTCTTCCTCTCTCCCTTCTTTTTTCTGCGTTTTATGACTCCATACAACAAGGATTATTCTACATTTTTTTTCTTCCTTATGCTTATAGTAGCCACCATGATACTTCCTCTTATTCTATTTGTTTACTGAAAAAGATGGATTTTTTTTTCTAAAGGATAAACTGACAAATAAACAAACTTGATAAGGGGATATTAGTATGGTTAAAATAATCTGAATATCTACTTGAGAAGTTGATAACTTAAGTTGCTTGATTACCATTTTGCTATCCTCTTACTATTTGGATTTTTTTTTATGCTAAAAGGATTGGATATTTTATCTTTTGGTTATGTTTTGATTCTTTATGATGTTACCTAGCTTAGATTTAATTTTATATATGCTACTGTATAACACTTTAGTGCCAAAATCTGAAAATTTATTTTATGATTTTGGAATTATCTTGTGATTTTTACTAATAGATGAGATTTTATGAGATTATTAATATAATAATGGGATTTTATGGAGTAAATTCGGCTTATGCTGTCTCATGAAAGTTATTAATCAAGGTGCATTAGAAAAGTTTATTATGGTCATATTTAGAATCATTAAGAAAAAGTTCCCTTGATTAGAAAATTTAATGCACACACACTTGGTTGAGAAATAAAAGGGGTCTAAAGTCCAAAATAAATGGTGGAAGGCTAGAAGCCTTAGAAATGGGAAATGGAGAAAAATGTTCATTTTACTTCATAAATGTTATTTTTAAATGGTTTTTTTTTAAAGTGTAATCTAAGCGTTTTTTACTCAAAAAAAATTAAATTAACGATTTTTTACCCACTAATTTATGGATTTTTAGAAACTTAGTTGGAAAAGAGTAGTAAGTCATTTTTCATAATTATACAGTTGGAATATCATTAGTTCAAAATTTATTATTGTTTTTTCTCTTCTTAATGAGTTTTATCTCATTAAATTTTACGTGTTATTTCAGAAAATGTCAAGGTTGGGATTGATAATTAACTTTTGTATTGACTGGGAATTAAACCTGAGCTTAGAGCATATGTATTTGCTGTCACTTTGGGGGATTTTTGTTTGTTGATACTGATGCTAGATGATGATGGATAGGAGAGAGTTTGAAGATTAGTAAATGTAGTAGTAGTAGTACTCTTTGGGTTTTACATATTTTTTTGAAGCACCATGTAAAAAGTCTTTGGTAGAGGCTAACCTTTTGACTGACTTAGGTGCTAACCCAGTATTTAGGAATATTACCCTTACTTATATGATGCATGTATGTACTACAAACCTTAAAAGGTTACACTCTCTGTATGTTTGTTGTACCACCTCTTGAGCAAAACCTAATGAAGTTATTTTATGAAGGTTGCCTTTCTTGTTGGGTAAGAAAGAAACGTGTAGTTAGCTTAGGAAGTTAATAATATGAGTAATTTAATAAATTAAATTAAGAACTTAATAATACAAATAAAAAGAAATTTTGGTTTTTTCTTCTATAGCCATTGTAAAATAGTTTTCAGATATATAGGGTATTAGACTTCAACGTATTGTCTTTATCTTTTAGTTTTAAAAAAATAAATTAAAAATAACATTTATGTAGTAAATTGAGCATTTTTCTCCTCATCCCCATTAATGATTTCTATTCAAAGAAAACTTGAAATCTCGACCAAAAAAAAATTCTATGCACCACGCATTTCTAAGGCAAAAGCCTTCTATTTACTTTGGGCTTTAGACCCCTTTTATTTCTCAACTAAGTGTGCATGCATCAAATTTTTTTAATCAACGGAATTTTCCCTTAATGATTTTAATTATGACCATAATAAACTTTTCTAATGCACCTTGATTAATAACTTTCATGAGACAACATAAGTTGATTTTATTCCGTAAAATCTCATTATATTAATAATCTCATAAAGTCTCTTCTATTAGTAAAAATCACAAGATAATTCTGAAATCATAAAATAAATTTTAAGATTTTAGCACTAAAGTGTTATATAGTAGCATATACAGAATTAACTCTAAGCTAGGTAACATAATAAAGAATCAAAATATAACCAAGAGATAAAATATAAGATATTGACCTTGTATTAGATTTAGAGATTGATATTCTTCTTGACTATTAAGAGCAAAGACCCTTCCAGGAGCTTGTGGCTTTGTCAGAAGATTTTTTTACTTGCCGAATATACAATCTTTTGATACATGTCTAGGCTTTCTACATGTGTAGCATACGTGCTATCCAAACACACAGGGTTTTTGTCTCCATGCGATCTCTCACACTTTTGGCAATTTACTTCTGGTTGGATATGCTTTTCTTAGTTTATGTTTGTCCTAAGCTTGTTATTCCTGACTTTTTTCCTATCATCCTTGTAATACCCTAAATGATATGTTAAACTTTTTTATGTGTTCAAAAAGATAGCATATGACTTGTTTAACATGCATGTTTAATTTTGTGATAATCTGAGTTGGTTTAAATACTTAGTTACAACTCAGAGTGTGAAAAATAACTTAAAATAACTCAAATAATAGCACAAATTGCTTAGACGAGGGAAATAAATATGGATAATTTATTTCTAAGTCACAAATGTATGAAACAAGTTACAATTAAAGTTTCAAGGTAAATTGAGTTAGTTTGGCATTTTTAAGTATATTGGTTGTTTTTAATTATAACCGGATTGACTAGTAGCAGATATAAAAATATCAAATAATGGTGAAATGACTTTTTATATGAATCTTAGTATTTATTTTAAAGTTATTGGAAGTTAAAAATATTGAATTAGCTAAATCTAAGTGTTTTTAGCATATCAAGATTTATCAGTTTTGGCCTAAGGGTCATATAAGTCTTTTGTCGTCTCTTTATAAGTCCTCATTCACGGCCATTTTCTGCACAAAAACAAAAATAGAAACCGTGAGAAGAGAAAGGAAGGAAGAGGAAGCAAAGATCAAGGAAGAGGAAGAGAGAAAGAGGAAAGCAAAAGGCAAAGCCAAGGCTTGAGATTCAACCAAGCTTGAATCTTCTTCATAGCTACAAAAGGTAGGGGTTTTATGTTCATATTCATCTATTTTCACTCTTTTCACCATTGATGCACCCTTGGTGCTTAATAAGTCAAATTGAGTTCTAGAGGTATTTAATGTGCTTAGCTTATTTGTTTATATTTCTTTGGTCATTTATGACTTATTCATAGCATAAGTTAAGGTTAGAAGCTTAGAACATTTCATTTAGGCCATTGATGCCCAAAAGAGGGGTTTAGGTCAAGTTATGTGCGATTTGGTGTTTGAATCTAAATTAAGAGGTTTAAGTTGGTGATTGATGATTTCTATATGTTTAAGAACTGATTAGGGACTTAGAATCACTTAGAAACTAATTTGGAAAGGCCAAAATCCAAGAAAAAACCAATGAAATAGTACCACGGTTCTGTAGAATCTGGTTTCTGCTATGCACGCCGCAACATGAGGGGTTACGCCACAATATGAGGTTGGTTTTTGCTGAGTGCGCCATGGCGTGAGGTGTGTGGTGCCGCAGCGTGAGAGTGATGCTACATCCAGTAATGAAACCCGAGGCTAGGGCACCGTGACGTGCCCAAGTTTATGTCGCGGCGTGAGGCCTTAGAACTCCAAAAATGTCATTTATGATATTTTTAATTTCTTGGCTAGATGGGATCATTGATATATGTTTCCTAAAATGTGTTAAGGCACAAATAGGGATATTTTCAAGAGAGAAATTATTATCTAGCATAGATGAGAAAATCTAAGCCTTTTGTCATATAAGGATAATATGTGGTCTTAGGATATGATTAAGATACTATTAGAGGTAAATCAATGAGATGATGATCCTTTGGTATGTATAAGATATGTATGATCTTTAAAGTAACTAAAAGTAATGTTTTGCTATAGATAAGAGTCCAGCACTTATGGTAACTTATTGTTACTTAGCTTCACTAGAGATGTGATGATGATGGGTGTTAGATATAAGTAAACTAGGATATGTTGGCATTGTCTACTTGTAAATGTGACTTATATGACGTGAGGTCATTTGGCTAGAAGGAAGGAAGTCAAGAAGTTCCTAAGGGGACAAGTATTCCTAACCAAGTGTTAGAGTTGCATGTAATGTGAAAATTTCAGTTTTCCTATCTACAAGAGGGGGTAAACATGAGAAGTCAACACTCCTAGTAAAACATGCCTAGATCTGAAATGAGCTAAGTATGTAAGAATGAATGTATGTATGTTTAACTTGGTTTATCTAGTTAATAAAGTTAGACCTTGTAAAGAATGTAACTTGTCTTATTCTTAATTGTTAAGACTATGTTATTATGTTATGTATGACTATTTTTGATTACTCATACTGAGAAATGTTATTTATCACCCCGCTGTTTTATCATGTAATTCCAGGTGAAGGTTCTTCCAAGAAGAATAAGAAAAATGATGCTAAAGTCTTAGATTAGTTCTAGATTTAGCTTTTATGTTGCAATCCTTGTATCTTTATATTTCTTTTGTAATATGAATAGTTATGTTTTACTTCATGCCCCAAGGGAGGATAATGATGTATATGTATAAAGATGCATTATGTTATAAATGTTGTGTTTTTCGCATTTCATAAGGCTCTCTGTAATGTTTCCAATGAACATTATGAGAACATGTATCAGATTAGTATGTATGTAGTGACGTTGTAATGCTAGATATCTTCTTGTATGTTACATATATTGGGATACTGGTATTAGGATGTTACAATCATCCTGCTTACGCTTAATCTAAAATTGTCTTGCCTTCTCTGCTTCATATTCTAGAATATCTCTTTTCACAATTCTACACTTATTAACCAGTGTAGAATATTGTCTGATTTCTAACTTACTTATTTTCTTTTTAATTTTTGACCTCAATCTAGATTCAAATTTTGCAGCTTTCCATTCTTCATTGTGATAAAGCTGGAGATAAGAGGAGAATTTTGCTAGCTCTTCAAACTTTGCTACGTAATGCCTAACAGTCATATTCCCTTCTCACAGATGCAAAACTCTACTTCTTTCTCATTTTTAACACTAGTGAGAAAATACTTATCCGAAAAGGCAGTCTGGAAAACTTCCCAGGTAATAGGGGCATCTAGGGTCTCTAAGAGTCTTCTAGCTCCTCGCCACCAGTATTCTGCCTCTCCAGATAGCATATAAGTAGCAAAAGTTACTCTTTGGGTGTCAGTACACCCTAGTACAGTAAAAACATTTTCTAGTTCCATCAATCAGCCTTCTGCAACAATCGGGTCATATTCCCCTTTAAAAGTTAGCATATTAGCTTTTCTGAATTCAATCGATCCCTGAAATTTTGGATTTGGCCTTAGAACGCCTTATTCCCAACCTCTATTTTCTTACATATGTTGTAGGAATTGATTGGTTGCAGTTGTCTATTCTCTCATCGTAGCTGTAATTTCTGCCAGCATATCCATCATCCTGTCTACCTTATCCTCGGTGTTATTAATATTTTATTAGAGTGCAATAATGATTCCCAAACCACATTGCCTAAGTAATTGCTCTGATACAAAAAATGTAACGTCCTACCCTGAAATACTTGTATTAGAGCAGTATATTACTTTTAGACAAGAACTTTATATCTATATTTTTCCTTAATTATTTAGATGAAACATAATTTTCTATTTCCTTCTTTAATTATTTTTTATATATAGATATTTTATATTTTGTATATTTGAATATTATTATTATTATTATTATTATGGATGTTACACGACGGGGTGCGCGCGTGTGTATATTAAGTTAAGTCCAAGTTCACTCATCTACCTCAATGTCATAAGGTATTTTCCCATGGACATAATTCATTTATAAACACTATTCAATAGCCTATTTTACTTAATGTGAGACTTAAATCTTAGACGAAACACATAAGGGCTCTTTAAATTCGAAACACTCTCAAGACCTAAGTCTAATAATCTCCCACATATTTCAAACTTAGTAGAGTAAAATGAGAATGTCATGTATTAGGAAAGTATCCAAAAGGATTTGAACTTCATCCTTAAGTATAAGTGGGTGACAACCTTGTAGAAGTATGGTAGAGAAACCTCTTGAACTCACTTCAAAGACAATGGTTGGGGTACGTCCACCAACAACATAACATTCCCAATAGATATGTTGCTCTTAGCTGTTTTGAGCTTTATTAGGGCCATGCGCTATCTTGGAATCATGAGAACTCTAGAGTTTATGCCCAAACTCATAGGAGACGGCACCATCCCTATTCTCACTTAGGTGACATCCATCAAGAGTATATTGCAGTAGATACCCCACCCCCCACATTGAGGGCTATGGACCCATTAAGAGTAAATCTTATCCTATTACACTAATTACAACGATACTACCATACACCATAGGGAGAGATTTATCACCAATCATCTCATATGATGGCGAAGCATACATATAAAAGTGACAATGCCCTTTCCATTGAGACTCATATGACTTCATTTACCACATTGAACCACCTTCATGGGATCTCCAAGCAATGTTTAATGGTGGATACAAAGAGCATATCGAATAACACAAGGATTTTACCAAACGTCATCTTTAATGATACCTTTCCTTTATCTTTAATTTTACCGAATCGCCTAAGTGTTGTGAAATCGACAAGTGCACCGAATCACAAAAGTAATAAAAAGTGAGTAAGAGTATCGTTCCCACGAGGATTAAGCTATTAATTATTAAATTCATCAAATCGATACTATTCAAGCTATCAAAAAGAGAGTTAGTAAAAATAATAAAAAGAAAGAATAAACAAAAATAACAAAAGCCAAATTTAATTAATTGGGTTAAGTTGGAAAATAATGATATAAAAATGTTAGGGGTTAGATTTCACTTGAACTCTTTAAATGCAAAATTAAATATTGGTTTAATTAAGTTCTATTATAATGATTCATGGTCAATTCTCAAAATTAATTAATATCCAATCCTTTGGTATATTAATCCTCTTACATTATTTAGAATTAACTAATCCCAAATAGAAAGGCATTATCAAGAATGAGGAAATTAAAAGAAAGACCACATAACACACAACGTCTATTCCTAGCGATTACAGAAATTATGGTGTTTATCACAAGTTCTAAGTTCATGCAAATTTTTTCAAATCATATATAAACTAAAAAATCATTCCCAAATTAGCCAGATTTAGAAAAGTATTAAGAAAAGAGATAAACACATAAATCATGAAGTACAAACAATGATTAAACTCATAAAAAAATTTACATCATTCAAGAACAATATCCATCATCACCCTAACGAAAAAGGATTTAGTTACACATGGATGAAGAATGAAAGAAAGATAAGGATTTGACAAATTCCATTGTAGATAATTGGAAATGATGAAGAAAATCTCTAATCTTCAAGCCTAATTGCGCCCACACCACTTTAGGGTTTGTGTCGTCGCTTCTCTCTTTGACGACTACTGAAATGTGTCCAAGTGTATAACAGTGTCAAAGTGTTTGGCAAAAATTTTCTTATTTATAACAAATCAACGCTGCTATTACGTGTTCAGCGCTTGAGTGCTCAGTTTCCAATGCTCAGGCGCTGGCTCACTTAAACAGAAATTCTCCAACGCGCGTTGCATGCTCAAGCGGAGGATACCCAGCGCTTAGGCGCTGGGCGCTGATAGCTTTTCTTCTATTTTTTTCTTACGCACTTAAGCCTCCAATCTTTTCCATGCGTAATTACCTATAAAAACACATAATAAGAACACAACTAAAATACTAAAAATATAACAAGACTTGAGAATAAAACTCAATAAAAAAGATTAAAAGAGGATGAAAACCCAAGATTTTAAACTGTAAAAATATGAATTTTGTAGTTTCATCACTCCCCCAAACTTAAGCTTTTGTTTGTACTCAAGTAAAAAGAAAAACAAAAACAACACAAAAGACTAAACAAATAAAAACTAAAACACACAGATTCAAAGATGACAATATCGGGTATTAAAAATCATTCATACCCTCAGAAATTGCTTCACAAAATAACTTCAAAGTGTCACACATGAACAATTCATTTATCACATCGTCTCTCACATGCAACTCTTATGCATAAATGACTTCCCAAAAACATGAATGAAAGACCCAATCTTCTCATAAAGTACAAGCTCATATAGGTTTAAAAAACTGCAAATGCATATCAAAGCCACATCCATAGGGTTATTTTTCATCTATCTCTCCACTAATGTAAACAGCACATAACCAAGGATCAAAAAGGACTTTACAAAGCTTGTAATGTAAGGCCAAGGGTGATGGTTAAAAAAAAAAGGTATGATAATAAAAAATATAAAAGTTGAGATACATAATCATGCAAATTTCAAAATTCAAGCCACAAAATATAAAACAAGTGCAAAACGGAGCATAAGAAACAACACATCATTTTTTTAACAACCTCCACCTCCAATCTTATTTCTTTGCAATACTTTGGGTGGACTTTCTCTTTTTAATTTTGAATTTTTTTATTTTTTTTATTTTGGCTCCTGAAATATTTCATGCACAAAGATTGACTAAGGCTTGAATAGAAAAATAATACAAGATATAGATTCAACAAAAGGTGTAAGAGAGGAAATTTTCTTATTATTATTATGTGTTGTCGCAACCGTCCCGAAGGGCGCCGCGAAAATAGAAAAGAAAGAGGCGAGGATAGGACCTCGGGGTGTTGGGAGTCGCCACCAATCGCTTTATCCATTAAATGGAATGGTGCAATTGGACACCTAAAAGATGGTCTACGTTTCAGAGTTTAAGGTTCGGAGGTTGATTACGGGTAGGGAAGGTGTTAGCACCCTACACCGTCCGTTCTAAGAACGGTTACCTATTTAATCTAATGTTATTTGCAAGATTAATTAAATTGGTCCTTTTTAAAAAGAATTATTTTTGTTGTTATTTTGATATGTCCCATTTTGTCAAGCATAATATCAAGAATGATAAATGATAAGACAAGCAATGGGTGGCAAAATAGCCATTATTTTGAAACAAATTCTAAGTCTACAACATATTGTATAAAAGTGGTGAATTAAAATTTTATCTTTTGAAGAGAAGTAATTTTCAAAATAAATGGCCAAATAAAAAAAATATTTCAATGAATAATTTTAATTCAAAGAAATTTGTTTAAGGTAGGAAAATGTTTCTTTAAGTAAATGGCCAAATAAAATCTCATTTATAATCAAGAAAAACATTTTTTTGGCACAATGAGATTTTTGTAGTAATTTAAAAAAAAAGTCTTCATAAAAATAAAACTTTAATTCACCACAACCATGATGTTGAAACTGTATGAAATTGTTCACTTTTATTTGTGGATTTTTTATTTTACAAAATGATTTTTATTTTGTGTTTTTTTTAAATGTAATTTAATTTACAAAATTATTTAATTAGTGTGAGAATTAGACCTCGCCAGCGCTCCTGACAAAATCCAATATAAAGCCTCAAGACTATCGGGAAGAGTGTATCTGATCGGCGCTCCGATCCTCTCCTAAATTTTCTGTCATCGGCCAGTTTTTAAATTATCTAATTTACAATAACCAAATTAAAGTCACATATCAACCTCATAAAAATGAAATACTTAAATAAAAAAAAATATAAACCCCAAATTAGTAAATACAAATAAATATGAAATAACAAATAAATAAAATTAAATTAAAAAGAAATAAAAATAAAACAACCAAAAAAGGCCCAAACTAGTAAAGAAAAAAAAAAGAAGAAGAAAGGCCCAAACTTGTTCAACTTCAAATTTCACGAAGAAAAGAAATAAAAAAATAAACAAGAACAACAAATAAAAAACTTCACTCTCGGATCGAAATATCACATGGATATTGAAAAGAAGGAAAAGGGAGGGGAGAAGAAACTCACGGTGGTGCAGAAATGCGGTGGCTTCGGTACAAGATCCGGCCAAAGCAACGGGCCGGATTCGGCGGGTTCGGGGCTCCGGAGCGGCCGGGTGCGACGCGGCCGGCCGATGCACACTAGTGGAGGCGCGACGCTGGTGGAGGCGCGATGCAGGCGGAGGCGCACGGCTCGGACGGCGGAGGCGGCGGATTGGTTCGTGCGGGGTCGGCGTCGCAGAGGGCGGAGCGGTGGACTGGTTCGTGCGGGGTCGGCGTCGCGGAGGGCGCAGCGACGAACTGGTTCGCAGGTTCACGGCGGGGGGAAGCAAGCTCCGGTGGTGCCGTGCGGAGGTTGTGGTGGGACTCCGATTGGGTGGCGTTTTGGGTTCGTGTGGTGGTTGGGGAGATTGTGTATGGTGGAGATGAAGGGGTTATGGAGAGAGGTTGAAGATGGTTGGTTTTATGAGGTTGAAGAGGGTGAGTTAACTGGGTGGCTTGGTGTTGGTGAAGATGGAGGCTGCTGAGTCAACTCAGTTGAGGTGAGTTGATGGTTATGGTGAAGGAACTTTCATGTGATGAATCTGTGTCTAGGGAATCTCTCCTCAGTCTGTGATCGCTCTCTATTTTTGTATATTTTCTGAGTCCTTCTGAACGATTGAATCCTCCCCCTTGTATTTTTCTTCTCCTTTTTATTCTGCTTGAGATGCCATTACCAATTGATTTGCACTAATTTTCATTCAATTTGCAACGATTGGAATACCAATGGGAAAGAAAACTGACAAAAGTTTTTAATCCAATTTAGTGTAGCTGTTTGTGGAGGCTAGGGCTGCAGCAGCTGGAAGGGGAAAGGGAAAGGTTGAAATGGAAAATGGGTTATGGGTTGGAGAATTGGGTCATGGGTAGAGATGGAAAATGGGTCATGGGTTGAGAAGAGAATTGGGTCATGGGTTGACCCAGACAACGCTTTTTCTTTTTTTCTTTTTTTTTTTTAAAGAAAGAAATTAAATTAAATAAAATAAAAATGAAAATAAATAATAATAATAATAATAATAATAATAAAATGGATAAAATTGGGTATCAACATGTGTAAGGGACAGGAAAATATGGGTAAAGAAAAGAAATAAAGACCAAACAATAACAAGGCTGCAAAAGGAACCTAAAAATATATTGTGTATACAGGTTAGCTTGAAATGCTCAAATGGTTCAAAGAAGGCCCTTATCATTTCCTTAATCATGCACTGCCTAGGATTTCGCCTTAAGAAAGAATCAAACGACTTCTAGATACAAATCATTCACCCATATGCATTCCCATAAGCTTTCTCTAAGCTTGTCATGCAATTAAATTCTAAGGTTTATCAAATATAAAGATGGGAAGAACATCCATACACAATTGAGACAATAGAGATAAACATAACTCATGAACTCTCATATGATATCCCAAGAAAATAAATTAATCCACAATTCAAACAATCATTGGATATTCAATTTAACACACCGGCATGCATAGTTAATGACTCAAAATACAATACAGTGATGGAAACAAAATAAAATAAAAAAGAGCAAATAACTAAAAGCGAAAACTAAAAGCTAAAGGAAAGAGAAGAAAATTCTTTTTGGTGGCCGACAACTATATACATCCCCCTACAAAGGCTCCAAACTCAAGGAGGTACCTAAGCCGACTCAACACTAGCTAACCACACAAAAAAATAGAAAAATGTTAGTTAACAAGAAATAACAAAATAAAAGCAAAAACAAATAACCAATTGAAGAAAAATAAACAAATAACAAAATAAAGAGAGAAAGAAAAGAAAGAAAATTCGGGTTGCCTCCCAAAAAGCACTTGTTTAACGTCATTAACTTAATGTTGCTTTTTCTCAATTAATCATGGTGTCTTGAAATAAGAGAAACATGGTGACACATTTCTTTTGTCAGATCTTTGCATCCATATTCAATTACTGCCTTTGGAATCCTCTCCAAAAATATACTGAACTCCAGTTGGAACTAGTTGTCTGAAGTATGCCTTGGCATCAGAAACTCCACTAGGCCATGGGATTTTCAATTTAGCAACAGGTACAGTACCAGGTTTCATCTTGTTAGAAGAATTCAGATCAGCTTACATTAAACTCTGAGAGCTGGAAGAATCTTTTTCCATTTCAACCATCTTGGAGACAAGAGGACCTTTCTCTTTCTCAGTAATAGTCTTAGAAGTACAAGAATCAATAATAATGGACGAAAAAAAGTTCTTACCATCCAATCCCTTTTGAAATTTACCTTGAATGCAATTAACAGGGGTATGAAGATCTGATGTTAGGGCAGACTTATTAAAAACATTTATAGTTACTTGATCTCCATCCACCCTCAAAATAAGGTCTCCTTTAGGCACATCAATTAATGCTTCTGATGTTGCTAGGAATGGTCTCCCCAGAATCAATGAAATATCAACATACTTATCTATATCTAAAACCACAAAGTCAATTGGAAAAATAAATTTGTCAACCTTCACAAGCAAATCTTCTATAATACTATATGGACGTCTGATTGATTGATTTGCTAATTGAAGGGAGACCATAGTATGCTTAACTTTCTCAATTCCCAGCTTGCGCAAGATGGACAATGTCATTAAATTAATATTGGTACCTAGATCACATAAGGCATTATCAACATTCAACTTTCCAATGGTGCAAGGGATGCTAAAACTTTCTGGATCCCTTAACTTTGGTGGTAGCTTCTTCTGGATAATGGCACTGCACTCCTCAGTAAGTGCTACATTCTCATCTTCTTCTAACTTCCTCTTCTTAAACAACAAGTTCTTCATGAATCTGGTATAGGAATGCATTTGTTCAAGTGTCTCAGCAAAAGGAATATTAATTTGTAACTTCTTAAACACATCCAAGAACTTCAAGAATTGTCTTTCTTGTTTCTCCTGAGTATCCTTCTTCAAACGTTGAGGGAATAAAAGTCTGACATACAATAAATGGTCAAAAAGTTTACTAAAAAATTGAATCCTTCTTCCTTCTTCTTTCTCCCTCTACTTTCGATTGTTCCTCTTTAGCTTTTTCCTTCTCGATCTCATATCCATCATTGTCAGCTTATATTGAGACATCTTGAAGTGAGGTATCTTCAATAGAGATATCATATTTTCCTTTTTCAGCTCCTAAAGAACTAGATACTACTTTCATATTTTCTTCTAACTTCTTACCACTTCTCAAAGTGATTACATGACATTGCTCCTTTGGATTTATCACAGTATCACTTGAAAGACTGCCTTGAGGTTTCTCTGTGAGATATCTAGCTATCTGTCCCACCTGATTTTCTAGAATTCTAATGGTTGCTTCTTGATTTTTAAAATTAGCCCTTGTCTTCTCCATAAAAGTGCTGGTACTATGAGCAAGTTTCTCCACAATACTTTCAATATTAAATAACTTATCTTATGGAGGTTGAGAAAATGAAGACGACTGAGGTTGATGTAGTGGAGGTGGTGGTGGTCTCAGCATATTCTGATTGCTCCATGAAAAATTTAGATGATTCCTCCATCTCGGATTGTATGTATTTGAATAGGGGTTACCTTGAGACCTTGCAGGATTACCCATGTAATTTACCTGCTCTTGAGGAATAACACCCATGTTACTTGCATCACACTCACCATTAGCATGGTTGCCTCTACAAAAATTACAAGTCAACACTTGATAGTTCATTGAATTTACTTGTATGTTACCAAGTTGCTTGATGAGGTTGACTAACTGCTGAGAAAGACTTTTATTCTGAGCAAGTAAAGCATCGAGAGTACCAAGCTCCATAATTCCCTGTTTGACTATTGCTATTCCACTAGGCAACTGATATTCATTGGTGGTCATAGTCTCAAACAATTCCTGAGCCTCTTCAAGAATCTTAGTATTCAGAGATCCGCTTGCAGATGCATCAATTATAAGTCTTGTGGAATGATTCAAATTATTATAAAAGATTTGCACCTACTGCCAAACTTCAAAAGCATGATGAGGACATTTTTTAAGCAGCTCCTTAAATCTTTCTCATGCTTCATAGAGAGATTCACCTTGATTTTAAGTAAAACAAATAATTTCACTCCTTATCTTCACAAATATTGATAGAGGAAAATATCGAGTGAGGAACTTACTAATCAGATCATCCCAAGTGGAATGCTTTCTTGAGGTTGGGCTTGTAGCCAGCTCTTGGCTTTATCTCTCAAAGAGAATGGAAAAAGTCTTAATCTGATAGCATCATCACTAGCTTCATTATATTTGATAGTATCATTGAGTTGGAAGAAATTAGCAATGTGTAAGTTTTGATCTTCTGCTTGATGTCTCCTAAACTGATTCTGTTGCATCAGCTGTAGAAGAGCTGATTTAATCTCAATTATTTGCTTGGATAGCAGGTCGCGCTATATTGATTGAGACATTTTCAGAAGATGGAGTAACATAATAAACTAAAGTGCATCTTCTTGGTGCATTAATGTTCTCAGCCATCTTTTCTTCTTTAATTCTTTTTCCTTCTCTGATTACTTTTCTGATTGCTCTTTCTGTTTTTATTATCTCTGGATTAAAGAGTAATTCTTCTGACTCTAAAGAACCTTGCATAAACAAACAAACAAGTAAACCAAAGTGAAATAAAGAAAAGAAATTAAAAATAAAAAAATAAATGGCTGATAAAAAAAAAAAACAAAAATAAAAGAAACAAATTTAAAAGAAAATTAAATAAATAAAAAATAAAAATAAATAAGAAAAATAATCATATATAAATAAAAGAAAATTTAAAGAAAATTAAAATTAAAAAGAAAAATAAACAAATGAAAAATAAAATTAAACAAAGAAAATAAATACTTAAATTAATGTCTTTTCAACTACTATTTAATATTAATAACAATAATCCCGACAACAACGCTAAAAACTTGTTGTGAAATCGAAAAGTGCAATCAATCACAAAAATAATAAAAAGTGAGTAAGAGTATCGTTCTCACGAAGATTAAGTTATTGATTATTAAATTCGTCAAATCGACACTATTCAAGCTATCAAAAAGAGAGTTGGTAAAAATAATAAAAGAAAGAATAATCAAAAATAAAAAATCTAAATTTAATTAATTGGGTTGAGATGAAAAACAATGATATGAAAATGTTAGGGGTCAGATTTCATTTGAACGCTTTAAATGCAAAATCAAATATTGGTTTGATCAAGTCTTATTCCAATGATTCATGGTTAATTCCCAAAATTAATCAATATTCAATCCATTGGTATATTCATCCTCTTAAACTGTTTAAATTTAACTAATTCCTTAGTCTAATCCCAAATAGAAAGACATTATCAAGAATGAGGGAATTAAAAGAAAGACCACATAACCCACAACGTCTATTTCTAGCGATTGCAGAAATTATGGTGTTTATCACAAGTTCTAGGTTCATGCAAATTTTTTCAAATTATTCCCAAATTAGTCAGATTTAGAAAAGCATTAAAAAAAGAGATAAACACATAAATCATGAAATAGAAACATTGATTAAACCCATAAAAAAATTTACATCATTTAAGAACAAGATCCATCATCACCCTAACGAAAAAGGGTTTAATTAGTTACACATGAATGAAGAATGAAAGAAAGATAAGGATTTGATAAACTCCATTATAGATAAGTGGAAAGAATGAAGAAAATCTCTAATATTCAAGGCTAATTAGGCCCACACCACTTCAGGGTTTGTCTTGTCACTTCTCTCTTTGACGGCTGCTGAAGTGTGTCCAAGTGTATAAGAGTGTCAAAGTGTTTGGAAAAACTTTTCTTATTTATAACAAATCAACGTTGCTGTTACGCGTTCAGCACTTGAGCGCTCAATTTCCAATGCTCAGGCGGTGGCTCACTTAAACAGAAATGACACGCGCTCAAGTGGCGGATACCCAGCGCCTAGCGCTGATAGCTTTTCTTCTATTTTTTTCTTGTGCGCTTAAGCCTCCAATCTTTTCCATGCGCAATTACCTATAAAAACACATAATAAGAACACAATTAAAATACTAAAAATATAATAAGACTTGAGAACAAAACTCAATAAAAAAATTAAAAGATGATGAAAACTCAAGATTTTGAACCGTAAAAATATGAATTTTTGCAAGTTCATAACTAGGTAAACATGATCTTTCTCATCTTCCATTAGAGTAAACTCGGAGAATATCTCATTCTTTTCACAAATGTGCTTTGTGGCACTGGAGTCCACAATCCACCCCTTGGCTTCCTTCACCAAAAAACTTTCGAATACCACCGTCATTATAACATTGTCTTGGTGTTTGAATACATTTGCACTTGCCTTGGATGAAGGTCCTCCTCCACCTCTACCTCCTTGTTTTTTCCTCTTGAATCTGCAATTGATGCAAAGTAACCTATTTTGTCACAATTAAAGTAAGCTCCTTTCTTCCTTTGCGGGGATGAGTTAGTATCATGCTTCTTGAATCAAGGTTTAAAAGATTTAAGGTTATGACTTTTATGACCATGAGATGAATGCTTAGAATGCACATTTCTAATAACATTAGCTCTAACATGCATCTCCTTAGCATTATACTCACTAGCCATGGTCTTATTTTTATCCTCAATTTAAATATGCACAATTGTTTCTTACAAAGTCATGACTTTTCTCTTTTGCATGAAATTAAGCTTGTAATCCTTCAAAGAACCAGAGAATTCATCAACAAGAGATTGAGAGACAAATCTTTCCAATAAGATATCCCCTTCCTTGGCAAGATTAACTACAAGCTTAGTAAACTCATTAATTTGGGAAGCAACACTTTTATTTTCAACCATTTGGAATGCTTTAAAATTGTGAACAATAAATTTCTTACTTCCTTCTTCTTAATAAATATACTTTTGAACCAAAACATCTCAAATATCTTTAGCATGAGTATAATGACAATAAATATCATATAAATAATTAGACAGAGCTCTAAGAATGGTGTGCCTACATAACTTATTTGTCATTTCTCAATCCTTCAAAACTTGATGGTAATTTTCAGAATCATCTTCCGGTTTAGTATAAATCAAAACAAAATTAATTTAGCTAAAATCAAGAACCTCCAAAATCCGATTTTGCCATCTCTTAAAATTGTTTTCATCAAAAGAATCAACCTTTGAAGCATCAGGATGACCTTGGTAGCGGCTAAAATACTAGTATCAATGATAAACCCTTAAGATTGTTGGAGATACAAATGTGGGTACTAGTATTTGAGCTACTAAAATCAACAAGAATATCACACAAATGAAAGATTTATACAAGAACACAAGAAACTGTGGGTTTATCTCTGCCCTACTCAGAGCAATGCTCGATGGAATGGCCTCGATGAGTAACCCTCCATGATTAGACATAAGTCTCCTCAAGAACTCGTCCACACAATAATCTTGGTACACTGAATAGCAATACCTCCCGTACCAATAGTGGAGTCACAGTAGAGTTGTGTGGAAAACCCCTGTTGCATGCATAGTAAGCATATCCGAACTAGAGAGTAGAGAAGATGGGAATGAATGGGTGGGAGAGGATGAGCAAAAAAAATATGTTTGGGTTTGATGGGTGAAACAATATATAGAAGTTCTTAGCTTATAGCTTACAAAGTAAGCTTACAACAGACAAGCTTCCTTAAGAAGCTTCCAACGGATAAACTTCCTCAAGAAGCCACCAAAGAACAAGCTTACAAGAGAAGGTACAAGGATATTTTGGTCACCAAGTGGGCTGTCAGAAGAGAGGTCAAAGGTAAAACCGGGTCAAGCCCACATGCGCAGACGCAATAGGGCATGCACGTGTATATTAAGCTAAGTCCAAGTCCACACATCTACCTCAATACCATAAGGTATTTACTTGTGGACATTATTCATTTATAAACACTCTTCAATAATCTATTTTACTCAATGTGGGACTTAAGTCTTAGATGAAACATACAAGGGCTCTTTAAGTTTAAAACACTCTCAAGACCCAAGTCTAACATATTTTAGATGAAATTATGAGACGAGATGGTTCTTTAACAATTTGTGTGAGATTATTCAAATGTAAATTGTCTCTTTTCTGTTGTCCACATCAACCATCTACTCATGGGTTTTTTTTTTTCGGTGCATGTACTCATGGGTTTTCCATTATATCTAGAAATTGACACCAAATAGTGTATGTGTACTACTAGGTTAAAGCCACAGATAAGAGCCCAATTGAGAAACTAGAATGGAGCAAGGAAGATTCAGATTATAACTTGCTGCAATAACCTTGTTGTTTCAGTTTTGTTTATATATATCATGGTTTAAAATTGTGATCATTAGCAACTGCAATATTGTGATTTTTGTGATTTTTGCAACCACATCGTGACCGCAATTGCGGTCGTCTTAGTCACATTTTTTTGTAATTTTTCGCAATTGTGATAAACGCAACATAACCGTAACCATAACTGCAACTGCAATTTAAACCCATGGTTTATAGCTTTATACACTCATCTACGATTGTCTTTTGCAGAGGATTAAGAACTCCTTGAATAAACTTGAGAATTGTTCCATCTGTATTGCCATGAAAACACAATATAATAATCTAAGTTAAGCTATTTACCAAGATTGCAGGTTTTCCATTTCAAAATTGAATTAAAAAGTTCTGTTTACAACTTTTGCTAGCACATGCTCCACAATACATATAATCAACTAGGTCGTGGCATCTTCCTCGTGAAATTGATTAGATGATAAACTTGAATTTCAAAGTGCTATACAATTAATGAAAATAAAATATAAGAAATCACCATCCAGAAAAAGAGAAGCACATATGAAAAAAATTTAAGGAGGCCAAAATGAATGTTTAACGTGTAAATTTTCCCTTTCTTACTTACTAGTCTTTCTATTAAAGAAATAGATAAATTCTTTTACTTTTTATCATTAGATTTTTTAAGATAAAATTTTCACCACCAAAATAAATAGGATTTATATATATGTGTGTATATATATATATATGTGTGTATATATATATATATAGGACATATCTAGTGGTAAAAAAAATTAAAATTACAAAGAAAACTTTTTGTTCTATAGTCAACATTGAAGAAATAATAGACAATAAAAGAAAAATCTTTATACAACTAGTGAAAAGGATAATATATTAGGGTACATGATAACTCTACTAGTAAAAGAAATAAAGCTAAAAGTGAGGAGGAAATGGAAATTAAGAATAAGCCAATGAATAGAAAAATAAAATAGAGAGGGAAGGACACCATGTAGCACGACCCTGAAAAAGTTAAGAATCTGTACACTTTCTAATAATTTTAGTAAAATAATAGAATACCAATTGTAGACTTTTTAGTAAAGTGGAGTCAACTAGTGGTGACAAAATAGGTCGACCCATTTCGATCCATTTTAACTCGCTAAAATATGGAATGAGATGAGTTAGCCCATTTTAAAAAATAGATTAGAAGAATCAACCCACTTTATTTTAAGGTGGATTGGTAAGTTAATCTGCATAAAAGATAAAATAAAAAAAATAGATGAGTTTACGGGTCAACTCGTTTAACTTGCTTAAAAATAAAAAAAATATATAAAAAATCAAAAAATACTATAAAAATTTCAAAAAAACAATAAACAATAATGGTAAAAAATTACAAATCACATATCTAAAAATAATTTTTAAAATAGTCTAATTAAATATTTAAACATAAATTATAATATCAAAGAACTTTCATTTTATAATATTATTTGTCACTTTTTTTTTAAAAAGAAAAGAGCCAACCCGACAGACCAACTCACTCCCGCCCCGCATAACCCGCGGGTTAAAAGGGGCGGATTATATGGGTTGAAAAAAAAATATGGGTTCAATCTTTGAACTCAATCTATAAAAAATGATGGGTTGACGGATTAACCCAACAAGTTGAACCTGTTTTGCTAGTTCCAGAGTCAACCCATGTTTTGATAATCTATTAAGGGAATTATTTGGTTATATTTATATATTTGTATTTTAAAAACTATAAAAATGGGGTGTCATGGCCATCCTATGTCTTACCCAAGCTCCGCCCCTGCATATGAAGTCTATTTTATATGTATATTATCTTAGATCGGTTACTACATTTTGATTGCTTTAAATTCAAACTTAATGCAGTATAATACTATTGATATAAAATTAACTCTTATATTCTTATATCAAATAATATATACTTATTTTCATATTTCATCTAATATTATTTATTATATATATTTTTTTCTATCACTTTCTCTTACTCAATCACATCCCTTGAAAATGGTGTGAATAGTACTTACATCCCTTTTTAGGGATGTAAGATGATACTTTTTCATATAAAATAACCACTTTTTTTATTCAAGACAATTTTGAAGATGTGCTATAAAACTTAGTGTAAATAAAGTTCACTAAGTCATGAACATGCATATACTATAATTTTATTAGAGTCGAAATTCCAATAAAGACATGAAGTTATCGACTTTCGAGTTAGTCTTGAAAGTTGATAGTTGAAGAATAACTACACTTGAAAATTTTTAAAGACAGAAGTAAAGAGTCTCGATTAGAAGCCAGAAATTGTTTGAAAGTTCAACTTTAAATTCAAAAAATTTGAATTTAAAATGGAGGTTAGCAGCAATTACAAGTGTAAAATCAAGACAACACAAGGATTGTTGACAAAAATTAAATAGTTACTTGTAGCATGAAGATTATTGACAAAGATCTGATGGTTACTTGACAAGAATCTTTGTTTTAGACATATGTCAAGATTTTGTAAAAAAAAGTAGTTACTTAAAATATCTATAAATACTTAAGGAATGGAAGCATTTAGGGATTGAAAATCCATTACGTACAAACACTTGTACTCACACTCTCATGTCACTTTGACATCTCAAGCAAAAGCACACAAGTCTAGTCAAGTATGTTTTTATCCAAATTCATTTATGTATCATTTACATATTCAATACAAGTTTAAATTCAGTTCCATTTACATTCTCATTTTACTTTCTTGCAACATCCCTTCTACTCCTATTCAAATGATTCTCTCAAAGATCATTTAAGTTATTTTTAATTACTTTTTTTTAATTACTTTCTTTACTCTTTTACAAATTTACTTTTCTATTCTTTTACATATTTGCAACTTTATTTTTCATTACGTTTACATTATTTTTTTCAATTCCTGTTCCTTATTTTTTTGCACTTTACATTGCATACTAAGTTTACTTTATTACATTTTATTACCTTTTTTTTACATTTCATATCATTTAATTACCTTATTTTTTACTATTTTCTTAAACTTAAAAACAATCTTTAACTTTCAAAATAAGTTCTTTTAATTACCCTTTTATTGCTTCATCTATTTTCCAAATTTTTACTAAGTTATTTATCACACTACAATATTTCAATTTTAATTATACAATCTTGTATTTCATTCAAAATTATTCTTAACATTCTTGTTTAAAGATCAATCTAAATATTAAAGAATTTCTTAAAAAAGTAATTCTGTTCCTCAAATCAAAATTCGGAATCAAATTTATATTTTCACAAAAGTTTATCATAAACAGATTCATAGTGTAATGTGCAATTTCATATATCAACGCGGGAGTATACATCTAGTTTATTAATATAGCTGACTGCTGACCAAGGCAACTCCATTGTGTGTGGTGCATGTGCTCTTATCGTATATAAGAGAAACATCAGCATGTAGTCCGTGGAGGCAACTATCACCAGGAAAACGCAAACGCGTTCAATCGATAGGACAACGACCCAACCAGGAACACTGGTGGAGTGTACGTTGCCACTTACCACATCAACAGAATAAGAGTCTTGAGCATTAGTGGGACCTTAATCATGCCAATCACGATTAAGTGTTTTTGAGAAAATTATAAAAATTTGATTATATTTAATAATTAATTATTATATAATTTTTTTTGTTATAATTAATTATAATTAATTTATTTTTATGTTTAGATATATTAATTAAAAAATAATTTTAAATAATTTGATTTATTTAAATAGTATAAAAAATTATTTTTATGTATTAAATTACTAAAATAAGTGTAAAATGATTAAAAAAATTATTTGATTAAAAACAAAATGATATTTACATCTCATAATGTAAAGAATAATCTATAAATTAAATTGTAAATTTCAATTTTCAAGATATTATAAAAATTAATTTTAAATTTTTTTATAATACATTAAATTTCATACAAAAATTAAAATTAATTTTACTAAACATGTTATAATACAATGCAGACAGCTTCATTTAAAAAAGAAGTTATTTGCACAATAAAAAAAGTTTTACCAAATACCCTCTACATCAATCTGATTATTTTTTTTCGAAAACACTACACTTGACTTACATATTCATTAAAGGATGTGGATATTGACATTTTTAATTATTTTTTAATATTTTTTATTGATCAATCATAATTTAATAAATAAAAAATAAAAAAAATTATAATTAATTAATAAAGAGTGTAGATAAATAATTTAGAGTATTAATAATCTTACTCTTAATTAAAATTAAATTAAAATGTAAATAATTCTTTTCAATTACATGTCAATATTGTAAAAAATTTCTTAGAGTTCAAAACTTTGCAATTTTTTTTTGAATTGACTAAACCATACATATTAGCTTATTATAAAGTGATTTTGTACGTATGAGGGGTTAAATTTATATTACTCTATATAATTTGATAAATTTAAAAAATTGAGTTATTACATTTTAAAATCACATGATTTTTTTTATTGCAATCAAGTAATATTTGAGTCAATTTGTACGCACATTGACTAATTTATCTTTCTAATCCGATCAAAGACAAATCAATATTTCTTATGGCTTGACAACAAGAAATTATGGTGTAGCTGAGATTTAAACCTGTGATAATGTGTGTGTTTGTTCATATATCATATATCAACTCCAATATTTCTACATTATTTTTTAATACTATTTTCTACATCTACTTAATAATGTATAAATTCGTGATTAATCAC
Organism: Ormosia semicastrata; assembly: GCA_029884595.1. Taxonomy (NCBI): domain Eukaryota; kingdom Viridiplantae; phylum Streptophyta; class Magnoliopsida; order Fabales; family Fabaceae; genus Ormosia; species Ormosia semicastrata. The sequence continues at coordinate 32,790,628 of JAQQTO010000046.1, read as the reverse complement.
GTGTACTGATTAGTTAATGAGTAAATCAAAACTTTAACTCTAAATTATGAATTTACTCATTAATTAACTAATACATATCATTAATCATTAATTTGTATATCAATAACAAAATGTAGAAAGTAATATTTAAAAATAATATAAGATGATTATTTTTCATCATATATTTATCTACGGCTAAATCAACCCTTCAGTTTTTTTTTTTGGTGATTTGATCTATATTTGTAAAGACTAACGTGCATTTTATTCTTAAATTAATAGTCATTGGTCAATAGAAAAAAGAAAGAGAGAGAGAGAGAGACTTGCACTAACATACATGTTATTGTATGCACTCAAAAAGCCTACCCCAGAGCTATAGCGCTTTCACATAAATTCTCAATTGGTTCAAAGCATATTCTCCCTCTCCACAAGACTCCAACAGAAGAAAAAACACGACTATTCCATGGTCGCCGACGAAGCTTCACCGTAAGTACTCACTATTCCTCACCACTCATTCACACTTTGAGATATTAATTTCCCACCCAATTTTAAATTAAAAAAAAAAGAAAATTACTAATAATACCTTAAAACTTTCGAAGATTAAGCAAAGGTACGCTTAACTAATTAGCTTATTAATGTAAGTTGTTATTTTTTCTAACGATAAATTTGGTATGTCAGATTTGAGACCAGCGAGACGCTGGCAACGTTTCTGGCATCGACGCCGCTGTTGACGGAGTCGTGGAGGCTGTGCAGCGTGGCCAACGCCACCGCGCCGCGGAGTTTCGTGACAGAGCGAAGTGGCGGCGGCGTATATGTGGCTTTCTCCGGCGTCCAATTGGCTGGTGGGTCAGACTCTAGCTGGAGAAACTTGGTGCCATTGGATAGCATCGGCGACGTGCCACTGTTCTCGTGGCATCGCAATAAGGAACTGGAGGAGCCTGTGATGGTGCACGCTGGGATGCTAAATCTCTTTTGGTCCTTTTTCAAATCATTCCAAAATCAGGTATATGTGTTTCCAATTATCATGCTTTCATGTTCCTTCACTTCTCTATTTTACGCCCTTCAAATATGTTTAACATCATTTTTTCTTTCAAATGGAAAGCAATTAATCTATTCTTGATGAAAAATATTTTTTTAACATCTAAAATACACACTCATTTGAGATATTATATTGTATGTGAGTGTAATTTACTATCGTATAACTTATGAATAATTCTATACTCTATGATATCCTGATATGAGTAGGATGTCACTTGAATATCATATTCTAAATATTTAAATAACAAGATTCTTCTTCTTTATATTGTGAGTGTTGCCTCTTTGGCATTTGATGTCTTGCCTCTATAATATTAGTTTTATTTTTTTGATAAACAATATTAGTTTTATATATTTTTATATATTGTTAATGTAAAAGTTTTTTACCCTCTTATCTGATTTTGTGTTAACGTTTTATTTAATGGATTTGACTATATTAACAAATACATAAAATATGTCAAATTTATTAAATAACGTAATAACATCCATGGATGCAAATGTAAATTTAAATTTACGATACATTAAAATTAAAATCACTACATATGTTCTAAACTTCTTATTATGTGCATGTTTTGAATTTTGATATATACCATATATACAGTAGCATGTGTAAATATGAAGAGCACTACACTCTCTATTATATATTAAAGAAACCAAAATACAGGAATAGGGTGTTCCTATTCATATCAGAAGCTCAACTAAACAGACAGATGAAGAAGGTAAGGAGGAGGTGGAGGGAATATAGTAAATAAAGCATAATTAATACATGATTACATGAATACAATTGAATAGTATTGGTACTGCACCATTTGTAGCATTATTTTTTTTTCTTGGGGTATTTTTCTGAGATTTTATTTTTTCCAGTTTTTTTAGAGTGCGTTTGTTGACAGAACAATTTGTAATTTGGTATCCTCTTATTGGATTGCTTACGTGATGAGGTTGGTGGGCTACTTTTTGATGAACTAGCTAGTGGGCTAGTGGGCTAGTGGCAGAGCATATTGATAGAATAATTAATAAGCTAAGCATAAAGAAAATTAGGGGTGTTTACGTGTCAGCAATATTTTTAAATTCGATTCAGTCACTAGAGCAGTGAGTTACATTTAGTTAAGTTAATGATACTTTTTTATTCAATCTGACTTAACCCGACTTACTTAGAAGTAAGTTGGGTTAGATCTAACCTATGAATCTGTCATATTTTTTTAAAAAAACATTTGTGAAAAAAATAAAAATATAAAATTTAATAAATTAACACCATAAGTTTTAATATGTCTCAATTTAATAAATTAACATCATAAGTCTCAATCAACATTACTCAAACATAATATATCTCAATCTCAAATAAAGTAAACATTATAAGTTAATAAGTGCATAACAAATTAACAACTAACAAGTCTTACTAAGTTTGGAATAAACTAAACAAAATTAGTCATAACTTAAATAATAAATTAGTCTAATCAATCGAAGTCAGTGTCATCACACATGTCATATGTATTAATATAATCATTGACTTTACTTTATTTTTTTCTAATATTTTTTATCATCTAAATAACTTTTTACTAAAAAAAATGAAAGTAAGTCGGGTTTATGTGGGTTAGACGTGTTCTAACTTGCTACACGTCTAACCCGTTACTTGACCCACATATTTCGAGTTGTAATATTTTTTCAACCCAATCCGCAAATCCAATCAAACTTACATTTTATGAGTTTAATTAAGTCGAAACTCGCAAATTTGTAAGTTTGCCCTCAACTATTGGACATTCCTAAAAAAACAACAAAAGTGGAATGAAAAACCCCGGTTTAAAGTGAAAAGGAAAGAGGTAAAAGCGAAATTGGATAGATATATATTCACATCGTCCATCTCATCTCGCTTTCACACCAATTTCCCAGCGCGCATGCTTTGTCTTGATTTGTGAAGCTGTGAAAACGAGGAGGGTGATAGAGAAAGAAGAAAGTAGAAATGTAAAATAAGAAGAAGAATATATACGAGTATGAAAAGTTTAAAGAAAGAAACTCCACTGTCCATTTACTTTTTTGAAGAACCTCCTAGTTGTATTTGTTATTCATTAAATTAAGAAGAGATGAAAAAACCATATATTATTGATTTTATGAAATTGAGCGATCTAATAAAGTTTGTAAGTATAGGCTAAGGCTTGTATAAATAACACTAATCGTTCTAATTTTCTTGGTTGCATATCAATTATCATTACCATTGAGATTTGAGATAATAGTATACCACTACCATAAAATTACTTTAGTTATGCCATCAAACTAACTTATTAGTTACACTATAATTTGCTATTTATGCTACTATTAATCATTCCTTAAAGCAGAATATTTTACACTTCACAAGATCCGTAGATGATCTGCAACTCTAACTCAACCAAGACCAAAGATTCTAGTCAATCAGCGCCATAAGTTGTCCCTTTGTCCTCTTTTCAAATCAATCAAGTTTGAGAAGAACGACTTTGAATTGGAGTCGATCTTTTAACCTCAAAAAAGTTCCTTTTCGTGTCTGTTTTGTATTGTGGTGGTGGCCCTGGTGATTGTTTTATTGAAGAAATTCTTAATTGTCTTGGATTCAATACAAAATAAGGTACAAAAAGAAAAGAAGAAGACCCGTGTGAACAGCTCCCGTGGATAAAAAGGCTAAAACCGACAACCTCATCTCAGACATGGGGTCTCCTCACTAAGCTATCATTTTCAATGATGTGCTACCAACCAAGCCACCTTGATTGGTGCCTAAAACTTATCACAAAGGGTCTAATTAACATTCCAATTTGAAAGGGTAGACTTTTACTTTCAAATAACATTTTTTGTCGACCTCCATCATCAAGTAGATAATACTATAAACATAGACTGGTAGTGGGATTTATTTTCGGAGTCAAGGCTAGAAATTATAAAACCTCCATTATCCCAATTTAATGTCTTTATCATCATTATATAAAATAGCAAAAAGCACCACCGGTTGACTTGTGAAAGTGAAGCCGGAAAAATAAAAATAAAAATTCATTGATTGATTAATCCTCTTGTATCATTTTATTAGTCATTTTCTTTTTTTCTTTTTTCTTTTTAGGAAAGAAATGGAGAAGGAGGTGTGTTTACTTGTTTTTCAAGGTCTGATAGACTAATATATATCCACAAGGGCCCCTCTAAAGAGAGGACAAATGTTTCGAGCGATGTCATTTATGGAGAAGCCTAACCGTATCTCTCTATGCTTCATGGAATTAATCTCACATAAAAAAACGTGGAGATATCCCGAGAAACACAAAACATAGACTACTATATGAATTTAGAAAACTAACAAAATAGTCATTGCAGTGTGATGAGTGGAATGGAAGTAATATAATTATCGTAATTCATGCTTTGATATATAGCCTGATCTTGTCCTGGGACTTGAAATGATTATTTCTTCGTGCTACAACACGGAATTTGAAATGTTAGTTTAAAATTGTTAAATAATATCGACGTGAAAAATTGTGTATGTGAAACGTGTATTAGTGATTTGGGGCAGGTTTGGTTAAATCCAACTTTTCTCTCGATAATCTGATTGTTTAAACTTAATTATCACCACAGAGAGTTGATTTCCCTTCATCAATTATCATGTCAAAGTAGGGGACTATGGACAATGACCTTTCTGGTCTACAAAATTACAAATAGCATTAGTCTTTGTTCAATGTTTTGGTAGCAAGACTACAAAGACTCGAATTATCAACATGTTACACAAAACGAAATCGAAGTCGTGCAATACTGGCCAATACCATGTCCACCATACCTACTTTAGGGAAAATTAAAAAGTAAATAAATAAATAAATCAACGTTGCTTGAAAATGTCAATAATGGGAGTAGCTTTTTGACCTGATTTTTCATTAATTTTTAATGATCCATTTTACAGTCTTAAAACTTTTTTTTACTGTTCCTTAAATTTGTTTTCCTAGAATCTTATTCCCAACTAACTATTCAAAATTAATGTTACCATTCAGATATTGGCAATAATGGGAAATACTAACACCAAGTCAATTGTGATCACCGGCCACTCCATTGGAGGAGCCACTGCCTCTCTATGTACCCTTTGGCTTTTGTCTTACCTCCAGCACATATCTTCCTCAGTGTCAGTCTTGTGCATCACTTTTGGTGCACCATTGCTTGGGAATGGTTCTTTTTCCCGTGCCATTCTCAAAGAAAGATGGGGTGGCAACTTCTGTCACGTGGTCTCAAAGCATGATATAATGCCAAGGCTGCTCTTTGCCCCTATAATACCTCACACTGCTCAGCTAAATTTCCTACTTCAGTTTTGGCAATTGTCCATGACTGCTCCAGACTTTGGGAAACTTCTTGTTCAAATATCTGACAAAGAGAAAGCCGAATTGTTCAACTTTGTAATGAGTTACTTGCACGCAGCCACACAAGATGGAGAAGGGTCTACCTCAATTTTGTTTCACCCATTTGGGAGCTACTTTTTTGTTTCAGAAGAAGGAGCAGTATGTGTGGATAGTCCAAACACAGTTATAAAAATGATGCATTTGATGTTTGTAACAAGTTCTCCAGCTTGTAGTATTGAGGACCATCTAAAGTATGGAGACTATGTTAACAAATTGTCTTTGCAATTCTTGAACCAGAGAAACTCCATGCAGGTGAACATTCCTGACTCAAGCTATGAAGCAGGGCTTGAATTGGCGGTCCAGTCTTCAGGGATAGCAAACCAGGTAATTGCACTATCTTGTCCCACCACTATGTGATGTTTCTTCCTCTCCATGTTTTTTACCTTACACTAAAATGCCAATCTATTTTCTTATTGCACACAAATAGGGGATGCTGCAGGAGTAAAGTGGTGTTTGGTTTGTTTTTTGTTTTCATTTTCAGTTAATATGTTTTCATTAATAATTACAAAAATATTACTTTATTTTCACTTTGTTTTCTGTTTTTAAACTTTTGTAAAAGAAATGGTGAAAACAAGAAAATATTATTTTTGTCATTTCTTTCACAAAAGTTTGAAAATATGAAATAAAATGAAAACAATATGATATTTTTGTAACTATAAGTGAAAACATATCTACTGTAAATGAATGAAAACAAGAAACAAACCAAACAACACCTTAAATTTGCAGTGTATTCTCACTAATATTATTATTAGCTACACATGATTCATAGTTTCCATTGGAAGAAGGTGATTTCACTGAACAAATTACTTTCATTTTTTAACTAATAGGAATCAGCTATTGAACCTGCCAAGAAGTGCCTAAAGATGGCAAGGAGAATGGGTCCTTCACCAACCCAGAATGCTGCTAGCCTAGCAGTTACTTTATCCAAGGTTGTGCCTTATAGGGCCGAAATAGAATGGTACAAAGCTTGGTGTGACCAGCAAGGTGATCAAATGGGATACTACGACTTGTTCAAGAGGAGGGGCTCTTCAAGAAGGGACATGAAAGTCAATATGAATCGTCACAAACTTGCCAGGTTTTGGAACAATGTAATTGATATGTTGGAGAGAAACGAGCTGCCTCGTGATTTTGAAATGCGAGCTAAATGGGTCAATGCTTCACATTTCTACAAACTCCTGGTTGAGCCATTAGATATTGCAGAATATTATTTGAAGGGGATGCACACAAAGAAGGGCCATTACATACAGCATGGTAGAGAGAGGAGATATGAGATTTTTGATAGGTGGTGGAAGGATAGCATGGCTACTGTGGAAGAAAATAATGAGAGGAGCAAGTTTGCTAGTTTGACTCAAGATTCATGCTTTTGGGCAAGGGTGGAGGAAGCAAGGGACTGGTTGAATACTGTTAGAAGTGAGAGTGACACAAGCAAGCTGGCTGTGTTGTGGGATAACATTGAGAAATTTGAGAAGTATGCCATGGAACTTATTGAAAATAAGGAGGTGTCCCAAGATGTTCTTGCTAAGAACTCAAGTTACAGTATCTGGGTGGAAGATTTAAGGGAGCTGAGAGAACTCAAAGCAAAGGTGCAGAGGTTTCCACACCACTTTACCCCTTTTCTGGATGGGGAAGTAGTTCCTTAGTAATTTGGAATGAATAAGCTTAACAATTTGTAATATGTTTAAGAACTGCTCCTTTGCAAAATAACTTGTTTGCTTAATGCTTATGATTTTGTCATATTATATGAGAACTTTTTTGGGTACAATGGAGGCAATGAGGTTTGAACCTATGACCTCATGCACACTACTCAAATCCCTCACCACTAGCCCAATCCAAGTGGCTTAAATACATTTGAGAACTGAGAAGCAGGACAGGAATGAATCAATTATCATCCTTACCTTTCTGACCCAAATGACTGAACATTTTCTGGCTGACATGGCAATTTCAAACTTCTGAGGAGTTATAGTTGCCATTTTGAATATCAATACTCCTAACTGGCCCCTTGAACCATTTTCTTGCATCTAACAGCCACCAAAGCATTATCAGACCCAAAACCACCCCAACTGCAACTGGTGCATAATTGAAAGTATCCCAAGTAATTGGGTACAGAGTTGGCAAAAGGAATACAGAACATGTGTAACAAATCCATAGAAATGCCACCAGGCAGACTGGTCTTCTTGCTTTGCCTAAATAAAACGGCCCAGGCTTGAAGTTCTTCTCAGACATCACCATCCTTGCAAAGATTGGAACTGCATAACCACCAACCCATCCAATTGTGGTTATTGATGTTATGGCAGTAAAGACTACATTGACTTTCAAAATTGGGAGGCCAAGAAGAATGCAGATTGCTGCACAAAGCCATACTGCATTTGAGGGAACTTTGTGCTTTGGATGCAGTTGCCGCCATAAGAATGAAAAAGGAATTCCCTTATCTCTTGACAGAGCATAAACCTGAAAATTGTTTGAGATACACCACAATGGTAAGGAGGCACTACTCCACCAACATCTTTTTGGTTAAGACATTAGCATACAAAACCCCATTGCTTCTCAAAACATTAGTGGTCTGTAGTCAAAGCTAAAAAATGGATAATCTAATACTTCCTTTTCTCAAAATAAATAACTTAAGCAATTGCAAAGGAGGTAAATTGAGATTGGAAGGTTGATACCCCACTTTCCCAAATCTAATAAAAAGAAAGAGAAAATACTGTACTTACCACTCTGGCAGCACTTGTAGTGATTGAAAGCCCACCAAAGAAGAATGAACCCCAAATGATAAATAGAAGAATGATTGCTCCAACAGAATTGTGATATCTTCCATGGAATGCATCATAGAGTATTTGTGCTGGCACAAATGCTCCAGCAGTCTCATTGGTTGAATCATAAAGGTAACCCATATCCTGAATGAGTGTTGAAAACTGACGTTACTATCATCCTTTGGATCAAAGCTGTTTAGTTTATTCTAATTTCTAAGTCAACAGACAAGCCAATTAAAAGAACCCTCACTTGATTGTATACTCTATCTAGCCCCTCAAAGGATGAGACCCCAAAAGATTATCAAAGAGGAGAGAGAGAGAGAGAAAAAAAAAAAAAAAAGAGCCCTAAGACACCAGAAAATCTTACAAATTTGGATTGGAAACACTGAATCTATTCAAAAAATTCAAACTGTTTTTCCTTGTTTCCTTAGCAATCGAAGTATGCATTGAGTTCTAACCATGCTTCATAAAATCATTTTTCTTGTGAATAAGACAAAAAGAAGTGTTCAGATTGCTTGATTATATGTTCAAGATGTTTATTACTAACTTCAACTTACATATGTTTACCTGAATACTGAATGTAAGTGCCAGTATGTAAGCCCATCCAAATACTGAAATGATCCCAATACTACCAAGTATTGCAGTTGGTCCATTCTTGTCTGCACCTTTAGTTTCTTCAGTTAGATGTGCTGCAGCATCATATCCATAGAGGGAATACTGGCTGACGAGAAATGATAGAATGACTGCATATGGTTTGCTTGATATTCCTGTTGATTCAGGAGCCAATTCGAAGTGTGTGAATACAAATGAAGCAGATTTTGTAGTCAGTGCTACCAGAGGTAACATTATAACTATCACCAATCCACCAATAACCTGATACAGAATAAATGTGATAGTTACCTCCTAATATACCAAAGGAACCTTAAAATTGTTGAGCATATCGTGAAGTACAATTCAGAATATTTTCTAAAAGAAATGAACTATTATAAGTTTTTAGCATATGCAGATCCAGAAGTTTATTTGGGTTTAATCAAATTAAAATATCACCTTCTCTACCAGTTCTATTCTCTCTTCTCTTAATCACAGAATAAGCAAGCTTAGGCCATCCTATGGCAGTTATGGATATACAAGGAAGCAAAAGTACCTGCCACCATATTGAAATTACATCGATCAAGGCAATCACTTCTAATGCAAATGTGTTAAGTACTGCCCATATAACAGTGAGGCCAATGTACATACATAAGAATAGCCATTTTGGAGTGAAGTACCCTCCACCTTTATTTGTTCCTGTTGAGAGTAGGATTATACTCTGCAACGTTTGTGATCCTGCATATGCCTTTCCAACCATGAAAAGCATGAGTTACTATGTAAACATTCTCTGAAAACATTGAGTAGAAATTTTACCAAAGTTTAAGTACCTGAGTCCCTATCCCAGCAATAAGCCCTATGGTCTCGAGCCAAGCACAGCACCAGGAAGAAAATGGTCCCCATTTTGGACCGGCTAAATGAGCAGCCCAAAAGTACAGAGAACCAGTTGTCTGTTAGATTGCATTGGAAGTGAAAGTTAGTTCTGTAAATTCATTTACTCATTCGTGTGCAGCAGGAATCAAGTATTTTTAGGATGTAAAGTTTCCTACTCTTGATTTCATTAATGAAAAGGACATATTTTGTTTGTTCAAACATAATTGATTCAGTTCAAGATTGAAATTGGGAATAGCTTGATCTGTAGACTGTAAATATCTGTTATTTCTACTTCTATGAGGCTGAACTCATGACCATCAGAAATTAACTTTTATCAAACACATCTTGACTGTATCAGTTTGTAATATTTGAAATTCCTATAGAAATAAAGATAGAAGACTCCATCCATACAGGGAGCTGTGCTTTGAGGAGTGGGATTTAAGTGAAATGGTAAGGGTTCCCATTAAAGAGTTTTGAATGAACTCAAGTATATCATTAATGATAGAACAAGTACAAGTATATATAGATACAAATACACCCACCTCTGAGGTCCCTCTTACAAGTATATATACTTGTACTGTATATAGCACAAGTATATATAAACAAGTACAAGCATTGAGAGCTATAAGAATGCTGTTGGAGGTAAGAGGGACCTCCGGTGGGTGTGTATGCTTAAGAGGATGTGATGCTCATGGTTGCAGGGGGAAGGGGATAGGGAAAGAAAGGCTGTGAAGCTAAAGGGCTCTCGTACTAGGAAGCATGAATACATATACGGGACACAGATACGACACAAGATCAATTTGTGGACAGCAAATCTTAAAAATTTTAGGACATGATATAGCTAAGATACAACATATAAAATTAATATAATATTGCCATAAAAACCCAAATCTTAACTCTATGTTTGGATGTTTTTTCATTAAAAGAGTGGAACGGAAGAGGTGGGAATGGAACGGAAAGGAAAAGAAAGGAATGGATCATAGTTTCCATTCTCTTTATTTAAAAGTTTCATTAACAGAACGGAATGGAACGGAATTACTTATGTGTTCCTCCAATTACACCTCAATTCTGGGGAGAACAAAAGTTAAGCATTTGAAGGGAAGAGGGGAGAAATGATTCCCCATGTGTTCCGTTCCGTTCCCATGTCTATTAAAACTCCCAAACACGAAAAGTTATTTCCGTTCTCCTCATAAAGAGTGTGAAGCTAAAGGGCTCTGGTACCGTAAAGAGTTTTGAATGAACTGTATATGATGTAGAACAAGTACCCAAGTATGTGTAGATACAAATGCAATCTGTAGTTACATAACAGTAGCCTAAAGTCTAGAGGATAAGGATAAGAAGATAAGCTGATTATGTGCAACAGAACAGATGTAATTTGAATGCCGTACAATTATTTGACTTGGTCTCGGATGGTTATCTACTAACACTAGAAATAAATTACACAAAGAAACTCTATGAGGAGGAACAAACCGGGAAGGATGAGCATATCTCAGCCATTGCAATCCCAACGAACCAAGTGAAGAAACAAACCACTATCCATCCCCAGACAAGAGTTGCAGGGCCTGCATATTGAAGGCTAGAACCATAGAGAGGAGTAATTCCAGTGAAAAGGGTCATTGTAGAGAATGATATTGCCAGAGTTTTAAACATAGTCTGCACGATAAATGGAAAAAATTAAACAGAAATTCTTACAAGAAAAAGTTATTTTATTTTCAGAAAAATAGGATCAAGAATCAGCTCCAACAAGAACAAGATGGACAAAAATTAAAAAAAAAAAATACACCATTTCTCTTCTTAGTTCTTGCTTGTAACCAAGCTCATTGAGCCTCTTCTCTGCTGAATCCATAGCTGTGTTTCCTGTCACTTCCGCCATGCTGCTTTCACTCCCCATGGAACCAGGATTCTGTTGAGGAGTTTTGCTCTTAAATATAAACAAAAAAAGAAAAGAAAATAACTTTACAGCAGAGTTCAGAAATTTAATAAATATAAGCAATGAAGAAGGTAGAGTAGAAGATTTGACTAGTCCCTCCAATGTTTTAGTTGAAAGATTCAAACTTCGTAGTTCGGCTCACAGTCAGGTTTCAAACTAGCTGCAATATTTGAATGGTCGTTCTTTGGTTCGAGGTAACTACCAAGGCCATAGCCATTAGCCAATGCCAATATTTTCTCATGCATTTTTTCAACGCATGCGTCACTGTTTTCTCTATCTCCAAGCTGAATCGAAGGAAGGACAAAACTTAATTTCATTTCATTATATTCATTACATTTATTTTATTAATTAAGGTATGATAATATGTATTTATTAATTTTTTATTTTTTATTTTTTATTTAAAAAAAAAAATACACACATATTATAATTTAAATAATAAAAGAAATATAATAAATATAAAAAAAAAACCTAAATTTTATTTTTAAAAAATATTTCATACTTGCTCTTTTTATGTGTTGCTTTCACTTCACTTGCAACTGAATGCATCTGCTTTAGAGCCTCTTAGATTTAGCCAACTTGGTTTGTTTAAAACAGCCAACTCAATTGTGTGTAATTAGTCGCTTTCTGAATTATATAATGCTAGAATGATGGATTGGATTGGATTGATTGCATCTGCTTTTGAAATTTATTTTCTTGATACATTTGATTTCCTTAGTTTGACTTTGATTTCGTTGATAATTTCAAAGGGAAGTGGACAAAAAGAAATAGTGATGGAATTTAATAAAGACTGCAGAATACTTGGGAAAGATTCTGTTTGGCGTGTTAAGCAAATGGAGATCCAGCACTTGTCCATTCGTCATGTTCCTCTAGTACATCTTGCTTTTATATCACATATTCTCTTTCTAATTTCTATATAGTTTTGGTTAAAAAAATAGCAAGCATGCGATTAACTTCTATATAGGCCTCAGTTGGCTACATAGTTTGCGGCTGCAACTTCAGGATAAAGGAAGATACCATGAAAATAGAAATGTTGGATGTAAAGGAAATAGTTAATCACAAATAAATAACGTATAAGTTGTTGACTTAATTAACCGCATGTGATTACCAATTTTTCTCTCGGTTAAACTTCAACATATTTTAACCAAACCTTCCGCCTGGAAATTTTCCACTCGATTTAGAATCATATACCCGAAGCACTAGGGTTCTTCTATAAACACTTTAACATGTTAACCTTTTTTTTTCAGAGAAAGATCATAAGAGAAAAGAATATCATTATAAATATATGGCCATAAGGGGTTATCCTGATGTTTATATCCAATATATCTACATCACATGGACAAAGTGGCCCTCACAATGTATGAGAAAGATACACGCAAAAAGTAGCTTGTAGAACCTCCAACTACTGGAGACAAAAGCCTAAGGAGAAAAATCACAACCAGAATACTAAACATCAAAATCATTGCCACGAGAAAGGACCAGACTAATTTGATACGTATAACTAACAAGAAATTAAGTAGCACTTACTACTTAGGATGAATTGTAGGGCTTACATGATATCCAAAATCCAGACTATGATAGCAGGAATTAGTGATATGTTGACCAAGAATATTGCAGTGCCAGTTGCCACACGTATGAAATTCAGTGCACAACTATATATTCTAACATTTTTTCTCTATTTTTTCAACCCCTCAGAGAAGCACCACTGGGGAGAAAGGAAGCGTGGAAAGGGGATCGAAATCAACCACAAGTCCACAATTATTGAATTATATATATCGAGTGTAACCGAAAAATAAGACTTCATAGAGATCCCAGTAACTGTAGGCTCCGGCGCTCCGCAAAATAATTGCTAGCATTGTCAACAAAGAAGCATCCACCTAAGAGATACTTGTAACTGTGCAGAACTAAATGACGATTAATTTGGATTCATCACCCAAATATGTAAATGGCATGTCATTTATACAAGATGAAGTGATGACTGTCAATGTGTCATACCATTCACAATGTCTCAAGAGGCAGTTTAAAGCCCAAGAATGATCTCTTCCAAATGCCACTTATAAGCTGGCAGAGCCACCTGTATATCAAATCATATGAAAAGAATAATGTTACATGCACACACTTTCACACATGTAAATTACTTTACATTTGTAAAGTTCTTACCATCTAATTACAAATGATCTCACTTTGTTTTCTGTACACATATACTCTAATTTTGTCACATATTCCATACGTGTTCAGATGTATGCACGCCTAATTGTGCAGCAAGCATTATCCTATGAAAATGCATGATTTGGCTGTAGATTGTCTGAATGACACTGGGTGAGTAAGAGCACTCATGATTCTTACGGGCCTGGACAACCTGCTTTATAATTTAAACATGAATCTTTCTGCTATTGGGTGCACTAATATTACATTTTAATTGCTTCTAACAGTAATTTCTTGACAGTAAAACTTGATAGGTTTCTATTTTAAGTTTTGTCAGTGCCTAAATGATTATTTACTATTAAATCTTATAGGATCAATATTAGATAAGGATTTGAGATTGGAAGAAGAGATAAGTGAAAAAGACTGCGAGGGTAAGGAGTATTTATGTAACACATATATGGACAAAAGTCATGTATGCATACCCAAAACAAAAACAAAAAATGAAAAATAAACTTTTGATAGGTCATGCATGCTTAAATATACACGCGCCTTATTTTTTTTTTCCCTTTTAACTAAATATCATGTTGAAGTAATATGCAGTTGTAAGTTAAAACATAAAGTGATATAAAAAGTACATTGGAATTAGTTTAATATGCACTTAAAATTTTCAGTCTGCTTGTCTATGATGACTTTCAAAGTAAGATTTGAACGTAATTCGGTAGCCATAACTTAGGAATCAAAACTCAAGAGAGGCGGGGGGGAAATCAGAAGAACTTAATTTTTCATGCCAAGGATTAAGTTGCTGCATCAAAGGAATGAAGAACTTGCTCTAAAATCATTCTTTTATGTGGGTCAAGAGGACTCTCTGGTTTATCAGAGTGAGCAATATTTAGAAGATAGAGCTTCTTTGAGGCCACAAATGCTGCAGACAATATCCTCTTCAACCCTCCCCGAGTACTATCAACCTTGTATTCAAATTCATAAATTTGTAAACCTCTCTCCCCTGATCTCTCTGCAACTGTAATTACCTCAGCTTCTTTTGTACTTTCCTGAACGTCAAGAGAATAATTAACAGAAGTTAAAATGATATACAATCACATAGACATTTTATATCTATCTGCCAATTCTAAGAACACAGAGACATTTATGAGCACAAAAGACACAATCTCATTTCTTTTCGGCTTAAGTTCTAAGTTAAATACTATTATCATGTTGAGAAATTATACCATGCTCCTAGAGCAGCAATAAATGCATGCTTCAGGAGGATCTCTACCATTGATTTAAGTTGTTTTCTTTAAAATTTATATGAATGTGTTTAAAATCGGTGGTGAATATCTTTCTAGAGTATGCATTTATTGCTGGCATGTAATAATTTCTCCTATTGTGTAAAGGTCATTTTTGGTCAACAAAAATTCCTTTAACTCAGTATAGAACTCCTGCTTTGCCTATCTCTTTGTATCTATATATATAGCACAGCTAACTTTGAAATCAAACAATGCTAAGGTAAATTTCAGCTCCTTGTTCCCACGTTTGTAGTGTTACCCTTCTATGTAGGGGGATTTTTCTAGTCACAACCTGTCGCAACCGTCCCGAAGGGCGCCGCGAAAATAAAAAGAACAAGGAGGATAGGACCTCGGGATGTTGGGAGTCACCACCAATCGCTTTATCCATTAAATGGAATGGCTCACACCTAAAAGATGGTCTACGTTTGAGTTTGAGGTTCGGGGTTGATTACGGGTAGGGAAGGTGTTAGCACTCTACACCGTCCGTTCTAAGAACGATTACCTATTTAATCTAATGTTATTTGCAAGATTAATTTAATTGGTCCTTTATTAATTAAAAGAAAAGAATTTTTTTATTTTTTTATTTTGACATGTCCCATTTTGTCAAGCATAATATCAAGAATGATAAATGACTAAGACAAGTAATGAGTGACTAAATAGCTATTATTTTAGAACAAATTCAAAGTCTACAACATATTATATAAAAGTGGTAAATTAAAATTTTATCTTTTTGAAGAGAAGTAATTTTCAAAATAAAATGGCCAAATAAAAAAAATAAAAATATTCCAATGAATAATTTTAACTCAAAGAAATTTGTTTAAGGTAAGAAAATGATTTTTAAAGTAAATGGCCAAATAAAATCTCTTTTGTAATCAAGGAGAAAAATATTTTTAGGCACAAGGAGATTTTTGCATTAATTTCCAAAAAAATGTCTTCATGAAAAATAAAACTTTAATTCACCACAATCATGATGTTGAACCAGTATGAAATTGTTCACTTTTATTTGAATACTTTATTTTACAAAAAGAAAAGTTTATTTTGGTTTATTTAAAAAAAATTATATTTTAATTTACATAATTATTTTAATTTTTATGTGGGGATTAGACTTCACGGCTTCTCAAGGCAAAATCCAATATAAAGCCTCAAGATTATCTAGAAGAGTGTAATCTGATCGGCGCTCCGATCCTCTCCCAATTTTTCCGTCATAGGCCAGTTTAAATTATTTGGTTAATATATTAATTTAAAAATAAATAAATTAAATTAAAACACAAGTACAAATACATAATGATATTATTACAAGTGAAGTGATATGAAATAAGATTATTTTATACAAATATGAATGACAACAATGAAAATATAATAAACATGTAAAATTCAAGACATCAATAGAAAGTTAAAGCCTAAATGAAAGGTAAAAATAAAATTAAAAAAGGTAAAATAAAAAATAAAATAAAAATAGAAACAAACAACAACAAAAAAAAAAGAAAGAAAGAAGACTTACCTCCAAGGCGTATAAAATTGCTATGCTCAAAGAATTCTACACAGAGCCCCACACGTTCTCTTCAAATTGAACCTTGAAAAGCAACTCACTTGCATGGAGAAAATTTTTTACTAAAGTCTCGTGCTCTTATACTTAGTATTAAGCCCAAGTGTATTTTTTTGGATATCCAAACCATTGAGAATCACTCCTTTATATAGGAGGGGGAGGGAGAAGAGTTTGGTTTCTCCAATGTGGGACTTAGACACTTTAGTTTTTTCAACTTTTTTCCTTTTTTTTTTTTCCTTTTTTTCTTTTTTTTTTTTTAGATTTTCATTCACTTTTCAAGGTTTAAAAATAAACTTTATGAACAAAATTACGTGTTCATACCTTGATTAAGTAACAAAAATAAAAAAAATGGATAAAATTGGGTATCAACAATTTGCCCCCTTTGTTTTACATTTAGGATAAATGAAAAACAAAGGAATTGATTCAATTTTATCCATGAAAAGGTAAAAACTTGCGGATTTAGGTGTCCGCTGAAGTTTAACCAAAAAACAAGGTAAGAAGCTTATGGAATCGGATATCCGTTGAAGCTTAACAAAAACAAGGTAAGAAGCTTACGAAGTCGGGTATCCGTTGAAGCTTAACAAAAACAAGGTAAGAAGCTTACGGAGTCGAGTATCCGTTGAAGCTTAACAAAAACAAAGAAGTAAGGGGTACGAGGACCCAAAAACAATGGGTACGAGGACCCAAAAGGTAAAAAGCTTGCGAAATCAGGTATCCGCTGAAACTTAACAAAAACAACGTAAGAAGCTTACGGAGTCGGGTATCCGTTGAAGCTTAACAAAAACAAGGTAAGAAGCTTACGGAGTCGGGTATCTGTTGAAGCTTAACAGAAAACTAGGTAAGAAGCTTACGGAGTCTGGATCCGTTGAAGCTTAACAAAAACAAAGAAGCAATGGGTACGGGGACCCAAAACAAACAATGGGTACGAAGACCCAAAAGGTAAAAAGCTTACGGAGTCAGGTATCCGCTGAAGCTTAACAGAAAACTTAAAAGCAAGAAGCTTACGGAGTCGGGTATCCGTTGAAGCTTAAGAGAAAACTTAAAGGCAATGGGTACGGGGACCCAAGAACATAAAAACAATGGGTGCGGTGACCCAAAAACTAAAGACAATGGGCGCGGGGCCCAAAAAGGAAAAGACGATGGGCGCGAGGGCCCTAAAGGAAAACACAATGGGCGCAAGAGCCCGAAAACGAAAAACAATGGGTGTAGGAACCCAAAAACTAAAGACAATGGGCGCGGGGCCCGTAAAGGAAAAGACGATGGGCGCGAGGGCCCGAAAAGGAAAACACAATGGGCGCAGGAGCCCGAAACGAGAAAACAATGGGTGTAGGAACCCAAAAACTAAAGACAATGGGCGCGAGGGCCCGAAGGAAAATAAGGGTGTAGGAACCCTGAAAGGAAAACACAATGGGCGCAAGGGCCCGAAAATGAGAAAACAATGGGTGTAGGAACCCAAAAACTAAAAGACAATGGGCGTGGGGGCCCAGAAAGGAAAACAAGGGTGTAGGAACCCTGGAAAGGAAAACACAATGGGCGCAGGAGCCCGAAAAGGAAAAACACAATGGGCGCGGGGCCCAAAAATGAGAATACAATGGGTGCAGGGGACCCAAAAAGGTAAACAAGAAACTTGGACCTTTGTAGGTCAAGGCTAGCAAAATGAGAACAAATGCACTTATGCAATGCATGCTTCAAATGTATGAGAGTATGAAAAAAATTTTTTTCTTTTTTTTGTTTGTTTTTTTTATTTTTTTGTTTTTTGTCTCCACGACCCTTGAGGACATGATTGCAATCATTTTCAAAGATGAACTGAATAGGATTTAATGGCATCCTTTCATTTGTCTATTCACCAATGGTTGAAATGTCTAACCATAATGACCTTGAGGTGTACATTAAATGTGACACAAAAGAGCAATGGAAAAAATCCTTCAGACGACCCTTGAGGTGACCTGGTTGTCCTTCTTTTTATCAATACTCTTAAAAAGCCTTGAGCCAGAAAGCTTTATGCAGTGAGCCTTGAGTCAGAAAACTTTGCAAAGTTAGCTATGAGCCGAAAAACTTTGCACAGTTAGCTATGAGCCAAAGAAGCGAACGTACTTGAGAAAAAAACATCTTTTAGCAAAGTTTTGAACCAAACTCTTCTTTGACCAACCAAACCCATATTCAAATGGGATCATTGCCAATCTTGTCTTGTTCAAATTTCTCTTCATTAGATATGACTGATGCAGAAGCTTGTGACTTCCTTTTCCAGAGATTCCATTTCTACCGGACACCCTTCAATCTGAATTATCAATTGAGAATGTCATTCCCTTCATCGATTGAAACTCTAGAGCTCCTTTGGCTTGAGTTATTCAATAAGAGATTACCATTAGATGGTTAAATTGTACTATTGTACTCATGTTCACTAACTTGAAGCATCATGTACCAGATATGCATGAATATGAAAGAGATTTACCAACTGAGAAACCTTTTTGATTGATTTTGGGAGTATGACTACACAAGGACATTTACAAAGAAAAAAAAACAAGAAGTGGAATAGTACAAAAGCCAAGTTTTTTTTTTGCTTTTTTCTTCCCCCTTTTTTTTCTGGTTTGGATGTGATTGATCTTTACTTGAAAACTGGACATCATGACCATTGCTTTATTAGGTATTCACAAAAATCTACCCTTATGTATGATATCAAATGAATTTGACTCAGAGTATGTCATTTGAGAACAAAGATGCCCTAGTGTAGGCCATTTGACAACAAAAAATGTCCCAGTGGGGAACTTGAGAATAAAATTTTTGCCCCAATGTAAGGCCAAATAAAACAAAGCAAACTGCCCCAGTTCAGAGCTGAATTGAAAAGGGTAGAGACTTGCCCCAATGTAGAACTAAGCTGAACCAAAAGATTTACCCCAATGTAGGGTCAGATTGAACCAAAAGAAAACATGCCCCAGTGCAGGGGCAACTTGAACAGGATAACAACTTGCCCTAATGTAAGTCTCTTTTTTTTTAACCTTTTTTTTTGTCTTCTTTTTTTTTTTAAAGGAGCAAGGATTGCAAATTCAGTAAGGTATGAACCTTTTGTCTCAAAATTAAAGTCAATGAAAATGAAAACAACCATTCATTGATCAGAATGGACTTTTTAACGCTTGTAATGTGGCCAAGGTTAGGGGTTATGAAAAGAATGGTATAAGGCTCAAACAAATGTTTAAAGGTTAAGTGGGACCAAGGATCCTTGTTCAAACTTAAACTTTGTTAGTTTTTTTACTTTCCGCCCCTTTCACCTTTTCTTTCTTTTCTTTTTTTCATTATACTTCAAAATAGTCATCATGGCAACTAACCCTTTTTTTGTGTTATCCTCTAATGTAGAGGTGATCCTTGTCCAGTGTTTATTGAAAAAAACTTTCAAGCTCAAAATGGGACAACAAGGGATAATGAGTTCTTGTGAGAGATAAAGAAAAATGGCCAATCTTCATTTCAAGTTTTGATTGCTCATTTTCAAAAAATTTAATTTAGAGATAAAAGAATAATACACACTGAGTGATTATTTATTTGCTCCCTTTATTTTTCTTTTTTCTTTTTTTTTTTGGATGAAGAACACTGCACACATGGGCCTTATGACCACAATTTTTTTCGAATGAAAGTCCTATAGGATCCAAACCAAAAGAAAGCAAGTAAAGGGAAGAAAAGAATAACAAGAAAGATTTGACAAGAACACGAGTGCAAGAACATAGGAAAAAGAAATAAGGTATGCTTTGAGATCCATGCAAATCCATCACATTAATGCTTCAAGAAAGTTCACATAAGTTCAAAAACCAAATGATTTTAATGATTGAACAAGCATGGGATCAAGACAATTAAACCATCATTTCATGGTAACAACTTGGTAAACAAATCGAATACTAGTCGCTCGAGAAATTTCCCGGTCTTTGGAGGACTCCAAAGTATGGTTCATTCTTGACGGTTAGAAAAATGAATCACCACTTGATCGACCTTTCTAAGGTTGCCCCTGATCGACCATTGTAAGATCGCTCCTACTGTAGATGGGCATGTGTAGAAACCTTCTGACAATGCCAAGTGAATTAGGTAACCGTTGTCATCCATAGTTTTCTTGAAACCTCATTTAACTCATTCAACCTGAAATTCACCTTTAGTTGGTTCAACATTTTCCATACTTTCCTGTTCATCATTCATTTGATGCAATCTTCCCTTTTTCATTTCGTTTTCAATCCTTTCACCAATTATCACAATATCTGAAAAACTTGATGACACACTTCCAATTATATGACCATAGAATGGTGCGTGTAGTGTATCAATGAACATAGCAATCATCTCTTTTTCTGACAAAGGGGGTTCCACTTGTGCAGCCATTTCTCTCCACCTCTGAGCATGTTCCTTGAAGGTCTCAGCATCCTTCTTAGACATACTTTGTAGTTGCATTCTATCTGGTGCCATGTCAATGTTGAACTTATACTGTTTTACAAAAGCATCAGCTAAATCCTTGAAACTCCTTATACGAGCACGCTCAAGATGTGTGTACCAATTCAAAGCTGCCCCGCTTAAACTGTCTTGGAAGAAATGGATTAACAGTTGTCATCATGAGCTTGTGAAGCCATCTTGCGAATGTACATTATCAAGTGATTCTTTGGGCAAGTAGTCCCCTTATATTTGTCAAAATCTGGGACCTTAAACTTTGGGGAATGACAACATTCGGGACAAGGCAAAGTTCAAGCATCCATAAGACCATAGCCACCACTCCTCTACGGCTCGAAGTCTTTCTTCAAGAACTTTTAATTTTTCCTTGATTGAAGACCTTCAATTGAAGGGTTTAGCAGAGAAAGTACCAACGATCTTATGAGGGAAAAACTGTGGCATGTAAAAGGAGGTTGGGCCTGAGTTGAGCTTTGAGGCCCCCAAAGTAGGTATTACCAATGATGAGCCGCTCTCAAGAGGGTTGGTAATTTGTGACGGCACAAAACCAGGAGAAATGGAAACAAGGTGCTGAGGAATCTCACTGGTATTTGGCTGACATCCTTGGGTAGTGTTTGGAGGGTTTGAAGTTATTGTGACTGTTTGCACTGCCCTCAAGAGTATTGGTGGCTAATGGTAGCACATAACCAGGTGGAAGGCCATATGGTGGGAATAGAGATGCATGTGTTTCAAGATTATTTGAGTAGATTGTGAGTGGCATCATGACCCCTTGAGAGGTGACACTAGGATACTGCCAAGGAATTGGCGTAAAGCCGGGCAGGTGAGCAGGCGTGGCTGAAGGATCATCATTTGCCCTTGAAGGAGTCCCTTTTGTGTTCTTCGTTCTTTCTAAAGCTTGCAGAACTTCCAAGACCTTGGCCATTTGTTCTTTTAGCTGGCTTACTTCACTTCTCAACTCTTCTTGTGACTGCCCCAGTTCATCCATGACTTTGATTAAGTACGAGTCCTATATGGGTGTCGTAGAGACAGTTTTTTTTTGTATTATTATGAATATGATAAAAAAAATGCAAACACTAAAACAAGAATAAAACTATACATGGTCCTAAGCTTGGTACCTGTCCTAAAAGATGAGTTCTATGTTCCAGTAAGTGATGGCTTTGGTTCTAGACCCCTATCGAACAAAAGGTCCCCAAATTGTCCCTTGCTGTCACCAACACTTTGGCTAGCAATGGTCCTCCATCCTCACCCATGATAGATTACAAGCGGAAAGAGTTCAATTTGAGCGAGGGGTTTTCATGTGCCTAAACGGAGACCAACGGTCCCACAAAGCAACACTACTTCACCCTCTGTCTAAGCCTACAAGGTACTGAGCTCGGGTAGAGAGCTTGTATGTGGAAGTGTACATGAGAGAACTTATTTACAAAGCAGAAATATAATACATATAATATAAACAAAATGTACAATAATATGAAATAAATAAAAAACAAACAAAAATAAATGGACCAATATAATTAAAGAGCAAATAACATGAGATTAAAATAAGGTTTAACCCTTTAATTTCCCCAGTGGAGTCGCCAGCTGTCGCAACCGTCCCGAAGGGCGTCGCGAAAATAAAAAGAACAAGGAGGATAGGACCTCGGGATGTTGGGAGTCGCCACCAATCGCTTTATCCATTAAATGGAATGGCGCAATTGGACACCTAAAAGATGGTCTACGTTTTAGAGTTTGAGGTTCGGGGTTGATTACGGGTAGGAAGGTGTTAGCACCTACACCGTCCGTTCTAAGAACGTTACCTATTTAATCTAATGTTATTTGCAAGATTAATTTAATTGGTCCTTTATTAATTAAAAGAAAAGAATTTTTTTATTTTTTTATTTTGACATGTCCCATTTTGTCAAGCATAATATCAAGAATGATAAATGACTAAGACAAGTAATGAGTGACTAAATAGCTATTATTTTAGAACAAATTCAAAGTCTACAACATATTATATAAAAGTGGTAAATTAAAATTTTATCTTTTTGAAGAGAAGTAATTTTCAAAATAAAATGGCCAAATAAAAAAAAATAAAAATATTCCAATGAATAATTTTAACTCAAAGAAATTTGTTTAAGGTAAGAAAATGATTTTTAAAGTAAATGGCCAAATAAAATCTCTTTTGTAATCAAGGAGAAAAATATTTTTAGGCACAAGGAGATTTTTGCATTAATTTCCAAAAAATGTCTTCATGAAAAATAAAACTTTAATTCACCACAATCATGATGTTGAACTGTATGAAATTGTTCACTTTTATTTGAATACTTTATTTTACAAAAGAAAAGTTTATTTTGGTTTATTTAAAAAAAATTATATTTTAATTTACATAATTATTTTAATTTTTATGTGGGGATTAGACTTCGCCGTATTACTCCGGCAAAATCCAATATAAAGCCTCAAGATTATCGGGAAGAGTGTAATCTGATTGGCGCTTTCCTCTCCCAATTTTTCCGCCATAGGCCAGTCTTAAATTATTTGGTTAATATATTAATTTAAAAATAAATAAATTAAATTAAAACACAAGTACAAATACATAATGATATTATTACAAGTGAAGTGATATGAAATAAGATTATTTTATACAAATATGAATGACAATAATGAAAATATAATAAACATGTAAAATTCAAGATATCAATAGAAAGTTAAAGCCTAAATGAAAGGTAAAAATAAAATTAAAAAAGGTAAAATAAAAAATAAAATAAAAATAGAAACAAACAACAACAAAAAAAAAAAAAAAAGAAAGAGCAGACTTACCTCCAAGGCGTATAAAATTGCTATGCTCAAAGAATTCTACACAGAGCCCCACACGTTCTCTTCAAATTGAACCTTGAAAAGCAACTCACTTGCATGGAGAAAATTTTTTACTAAAGTCTCAGTGCTCTTATACTTAGTATTAAGCCCAAGTGTATTTTTTTTTTGGATATCCAAACCATTGAGAATCACTCCTTTATATAGGAGGGGAGGGAGAAGGAGTTTGGTTTCTCCAATGTGGGACTTAGACACTTTAGTTTTTTCAACTTTTTTCCTTTTTTTTTTCCTTTTTTTTCTTTTTTTTTGTTTAGATTTTCATTCACTTTTCAAGGTTTAAAAATAAACTTTATGAACAAAATTACGTGTTCATACCTTGATTAAGTAACAAAAATAAAAAAAATGGATAAAATTGGGTATCAACACAACCAAATCTAGAAGTCACCATCACCACTTGGCACACATTTTAGAAAGCAGCAATGGACAACCTCATCTCAGACATGGGGTCTCCTCACTAAGCTATTATTTTCAATGATGTGCTACCAACCAAGCCATCTTGATTGTGCCTAAAACTTACTATTAGACATTATCACAAAGGGTCTAATTAACATTCCAATTTGAAAGGGTAGACTTTTACTTTCAATAACAACCAAGCCTTTTTCCACTAGGTGGGGTCGACTACATGGATCAAATGACGCCATTGTGCTCTATCATAAATCAAGTCTTCAGATATGTTATTCAGATCTAAATTTTTTTTTAATCATTTTTCTAAATATTTTTTAATCGTTTACTTTCAAATAACATTTTTTGTCGGCCTCCATCATCAAGTAGATAATACTATAAACAAGGAATGGTAGTGGGATTTGTTTTCGGAGTCAATGATAGAACTTATAAAACCTCCATTATCCCAATTTAATGTCTTTATCATCATTATATAAAATAGGAAAAAGCACCATCGGTTGACTTGTGAAAGTGAAGCCAGAAAAATAAAAATAAAAATTCATTGATTGATTAATCCTCTTGTATCATTTTATTAGTCTTTTTCTTTTTTTCTTTTTTCTTTTTAGGAAAGACATGGAGAAGGAGGTGTGTTTACTTGTTTTTCAAGGACTGATAGACTAATATATATCCACAAGGGTCCCTCTAAAGAGAGGACAAATGTTTCGAGTGATGTCATTTATGGAGAAGCCTAACCGTATCTCTCTATGCTTGATGGAATTAATCTCACATAAAAAAAAGGTGGAGATATCCCGAGAAACACAAAACATAGACTAATATATGAATTTAGAAAACTAACAAAATAGTCATTGCAGTCTGATGAGTGGAAGTAATATAATTATCGTAATTCATGCTTTGATATTGTTTACCAAAATATTTCGAAAATAGTTTATTAGACTAAGGTAAATCCCTTATTAAATGGACAAAGTTTGATTTTCGATCTCAATTCGGGGAAGGAAATCATTTTTCCTTGGGATTCTAGTATAAATATCTTAAAGGAATGCAAGTGATGATTTTGAATTTCAAATGATTATGCAAATTCGAAATCGAATGTTTATACTTGTTTTCAATTTAATGAAAAATAAGTTTAGCAATAAAGAGGGCTTTGTTTTTTGAGAAATAAAAGATGCAAACGCAAATAAAAATAAGTGTAAATGATAAAAATTAAAGAGCAATCAAAATAAATGTGACAAGTAATGTAAAGTGCTTACAATCAAGAGCATAAAGTAAAACAGTTTAAAGTAAATGTAATGAAAAGTAAATGTGCAAGTATGTAAAGTGCAGTAAAATAAATTTGTAGTAAATTAAAGAAAGCAATTAAAAGAAATCAAATGATCTCGAAAGAACACTTGATCAGGAAT
This sequence comes from Ormosia semicastrata, assembly GCA_029884595.1. Classification (NCBI taxonomy): domain Eukaryota; kingdom Viridiplantae; phylum Streptophyta; class Magnoliopsida; order Fabales; family Fabaceae; genus Ormosia; species Ormosia semicastrata. The sequence continues at coordinate 32,765,067 of JAQQTO010000046.1, read as the reverse complement.
AGAAAAGAGTTTTGTAATAAGGTAAAATGACCGAAAGTAAAATAAACTAAAATTAAACTTGCATTGAATTTATAAATTGTACATAAATGAAAGTAGATGGAAATATACTAGACTAGATTTGCGTGCTGTTTGCTCGAAATGTCAATGGATGTGAGAGCATGACTTTATAAGTGTTTGTGAGTAATAAATTTTCAACCTTTAAATGTTTCTATCCTCTTGGTATTTATAGACTTCCTAAGTAACTACCTTTTTTATAAGATCTTGACATGTATCTAAAACAAAGATAACTACTAAATGATTAGTAATCTTTGTTTAATAACCACCAAATCATTGTCAGTGATCCTCATACTACAAGTAGCTGCTTAATCTCAATCATCAATCCTTATGTTATCTTGATCTAACATTTGCAACTATTGTTAACTTCTAATTTAAATTCAAAAATCTCTTTTTGAATTCAAAATTGAATCTTCAACCACTTTCTGGTTTTCTATTTAGTCAAGATATTCTATTCTTCTTCAAAAATTTATCAAGTGTAACTACTTTTCAAATCTCGATTTCGATATTGAATCAAAATCTCAACACTTATTATGAAGTCAAAATGACCTCGATTTCATATTGAGACTTATTGTCAATTTTGAGTTTCCCTTACAACTCCAACAACTGCTGAAATTTTTGATCTCCAGGATCCACTCGAAATTCTTAATTATGAAATCAAAAGTAACATCTTCACTATCAAATCGAGACTTAACAAGTTTTATAATCTAGCATCTTTTGATGACAAATCAAAACGATTTCTCAAATTCCAAATTGAATAATATCAACTTAATGACTTTGTTACCTTTGATTCTAATCAGAAAGAAGTAACCTTTCGATATTTAATTGAAATCATTAAATAAAAAAGGTGTTATTTTTTTACTAACAGATGCCCCCCAATATATATTCTCAAACTATTGAGAAATAAATATTTTATTTTTTCTGAGCGTTCCTTTTCGATTACAACTAACTTCATTTTTTAAATCATCTTGTCAGTTGAGTCAAGCAAGTAAATGAAAGGTCAGATGGCAAAATCCATAATTTTGCCTCAAATCTCCATTAACTTTTTGAAGTACCACGTGGCCACTCCCCCACGATCCAACTAACTCCGCTTTTTAGGTAATTACAAAGTTAATGATGAGCTATAATGGACAAAACGGCTTCAGCCGTATTCTCATCACATCACATTTAATGGGGTGTGCATGTTTTCTCCATCCATATCCTTTTAGTTACTTTCTTGAACACCCCCTATTTAAAGGGCTTCAAAGGTTTGCTTTTCCTTCTCCTAGACGCTCACTGAACCTTCTTCCATGTGCAGTCTCTCTCAATTTCTAATTTTCAGAAGCTATTCTTGCAAGCTCCTTGTCTTCTTTGTACTCTCCTTCCTTCCTCAATCTTTTTAAACATCAATGGCTTCTTCTTCTTCCAAAACCCCTTCTGCTCAAGCTTCTTTCACAAGTTCAAAAACTGAAAAGGCAAACGAGTTACCAGATGCTACTACAGTGACAACCCCACTGCAGAAACAAGGCATGTCTTATGCCCCAAACCCTTCGACTGATAACTCTAAACTTTGGAAAACCCAAGTAATGATTCCTTTTTCTATTGACCAGAAAAAGCTTGCATTCCTAGGTCCTACTCTTCATTTAGAACAATATGATTCCATCTAGAGTTTCTTTCCTTGTATTGATGGAGAGTCAATCCTAGTTTTTCAATCTTCTTTGAAAATTGATTTCTTTGATTACTTTCCAAAAGTCTTTTAAAGTTCACCACCTATTAGCTCCCATACTAAATCTTTGTATATTAGGTGGTTGAATCGAGTCAAAAATTCCAAACAAGCTACTTGGAAAACAGCTGGTATTTTCGATTTCATTCAACTAAGCAGGGAGCATTTGGAGTACAATGCTCCTATGCTAATTAGTTCCCTGTTCTTTTAGAATAGATCTACCAATTCATTCTATGTTTCCTATGGAATGTTGTCTCCCACTCTTTTCGAAATGGCTGCCATCACTAGCCTCAAGCCCATTGGTAAAATAATCACCAACACTATGAGTCCCACAAAAACAATCGAACCTGACTTCACTAAGTTGACTTATACTGCTTTCATCAAAAATAACTTTCTCAAGACTGATGAAGTCTCCGATGAAGAGCATGTAGCCTTCTTGATGCTTTGCCTTAGTGCTTTTGTCTTCTGTACTAGATCTCTCCAAATCCCAAAATCTCTTCTTCCTTTAGCCACCATTCTTCATGAGGGTTCTCCTCGTTGCTTGAGCAAGCTGATCCTTGCATAGTTATATGCTTCGATTTCAGAAGCCATTAACTTTCTCAAGTCAGAGACCAAACCTCTCACTAACCTTAGAGGCCTTTTCTGATTGCTACAGCTTTGACTTAATGCCATCCGTGAACCTCATCTCCAGAGTTCTACCACTTCAACCAGTCTAAAGACAATCGAAGGTTCTCGGTTGTCACAGTTCTATTATGCTTTGAAACCGGGTAGTGAAGTCAAAGATTTCAAGTTTTTCTTTTCACTATTCTTTACCATGATGCGTCACACTGATAATTTCAACTTTCCTCCTTTTTCTCTTCAAAATTGTGGTCCTACATGGTTTTAATAACCATATTTATGCCAGACTCCTGGAGCATAAGTTGAAAACCACAATATTTGGAGAAACATCTTCACAACTTTGATCCTTTCTGTTGGTTATCCCAAATTAAAAGATTTCAATCTCCAAATTTACTTGCCCTTATGTGTCTCCAGATAGTTTAGATTCTCACAATGCATTCCTGCTTCTATCTCACTCAAAGATGAGCATCAAATTTGTGAATCGAAAGCAAAAGATTTTGACCAATACAAAAAATTCATGAAGAAAAATTCTGACATGAAAAAATGGTTTAACCCATTCGAGTGTAAGTCATCTTTTTATTCAACCTTAGGATTCAAGATTTAGTGGGAAACATGCTATTCTATACATGAGCTATCGTTTGAAGTTGTTTTCAAAGATTTACTAATGCAAGTTCCTCTATGCAGACTGTAACTGCTTCAAAGAAAACAAAAGGTATGCACCTTAAAGAAATTTCCAAGTTTGAGAAATTCTTTAAAGTCAAATACGATCCTCGAAACTTAAAACTAGTGGTTCAAAAGGCTGAACAAGTCCTGAAACAAAAGAAAGCAGAGCATCATCAATTATGTTACACTCATTTCATTGGTACATTAGTTTTGAATCCTTTCACCACATTCGATTAATTTGAAACCCCACTAAAGTTTTCTCCACTTTTTAACGCTCCTTTTGGTATAACAAACAAGTTTCCAGACCCCAAAAGTGGAGCGTTGGGTGTTGGCAAGGATTCGAAGAAACGAGAAGTAACTTTTGCATCCTGCTATTTGGACAACTTCTAGATTCCAATTTTTGGAAACACTCGAGTAATAAAACACCCATCATATGGTAAAGTCTTAAGTCTTTAACTTATATTTCCTCATTCTTGATTTGATTACTAACTATTATAATCATTATTGTAGTCTCGAAAAGAACCAAAGTAATGGAATATGAAGATGAAGATTGGGAGGATGAGCCTTCGAGGCCCAGTAAAGTCCAAAAAACTAAGTCGAAAGCCTCGGTTAAGACAACCTCTTCATCTCATCCTCCTAGAAGGCCTGTTCCAGCTTCTTCGAAACCAATAATTTCTAAGAAAAAGAAAAAGATGGTTGAAGAAGCTACCTTTGCTACCTCTCCACAGTCTAAGGTAAAAAATGTTTGAAACCTTAGATGTTTGTTTCTTATGTCAATGTTTCTCATTTCTAACTTCGATTTTGTTATTTTAGGGAAAAGCTGTTGAAGAAAGCCCTATAAAATTTGGGCGAATAAAGCATGCAGCGTCAAAGGAGGCACATGTCATAAGTTCTGACAATTCTGAAGACTCCTCTAAAGAAGATGATGAACCAATTTATATGAGGAGTGCTAGATTAGCATCAGTTTCTCAGAGAGCTAAACCTTCATTAGTGAGTCATATATATTTTAATTACTTTTCGATATCTTTGAGAACTAATATTTCTTTTATCTCAAATAGGAATCTTCTCCCAAAGAATATAGGGAATCCACTCCAATATCTTTGAGAAGATTCAGGACTCCTTCACCTATCCCTTCTCATCCAATGGATTCGAATCCATTTCCAACCCAACTCATCCCTGGGCCAGAAGTAACTTCACCCTTGAATTCCCGCTTTGATGGAATGTTTGATGTTGATATTCAAGCCGGAAAAAAATCCAGCACTAAGGCTCAAGATATCCCCATCGAAACTGATGTCGAGGTCTGACATTTAAACATTTTATTCAGTCCTTTACTTGTCTTGGATTACTCTAACATTTTCTACATTCCTCAGGAAAACATAGCTTTCGAAGCTGGACTTAATTCTAAGGTCCCTTTCATCGAGACAGACATTTAGGTTTATTTCTCTTTTATTATTATTATTAGACATTAGCTTAGAATTTTCATAAGCAAACCTTCATTGTTAATTTTCTTTGATACAGGAAAAAATCAATCCTATGCCTGACAACATTCCTGCTGAGGTTGGACCTTCTACTTCTACTAAGATTCCATCAATTTGAACTGAAATCTCTTTCGAGGAAGAAGTAGAAACTATATGCATTGATGATGATGATGATGGAGATGACATTCATAAACGTCTAGAGGATATTTTATCTAGACGATCTTTATCATTCGATAGCCCACTCAGAAATGGAGGTCCAAAGTATTTTTGTCCCCTAGCTATTAAAAGAACTAGTTGATCTTTCAAACTATAGGTTAGACCAAGTTATGGCTGTGGAAGAGAAAAAACAAAAAATGTTAGGCTTACTTGACCAACTAAATCAAAACAAACATCTTTTGGATTCAAATACCCAAACAATGGTCCAGAGTTTAATCAACCTAACAAAGGACTTGCCAACTAAGCTCATCAGCGTTAACAAGTCATCATCAACAACCAGCAATTGCTCGAACAAAAGAATCAATTGATGGTGAATATTGTCAAGGTTAAAAGAAAACGTTCGAAGCTCACTTCTGTTCTTTCATCAACTCAGCAAAACATTAATCAAAATGAAGAACAAAATGCGGAGCTCAAACAAGAATTGCTATTGCTTGAAGAACAACAAAGTGAACTTCAAACCCTTGCTGAAGATTGTGCAAGTCAAGAACAAACTCTTAATGAGACCTATGAGTGGTGGACTAATGAAGGTAACCAAGTGAAACAAGCTATCCAGAACTTAGCTCCATCCTTCGAGGCAGCTTCTAAGGAGAAAGCTAGGATCTTAGATGTTTGGGCCTCTTTATTTTCAAGGCTGCAATAAACCTTTGTATATTCATTTTGTAATGAAAATTTTAAATTTTGATTTGTTTTGAATCGAAACCATGATTTCTTATAACAAGATTTTGATTTCATGTATGGTTGGTCTATATGCCTTTAAGTATTTACCATAATAAACATTTTCGATTCAATATGGCCCCTCCCAATTTGGGGACCGTTTTCCAAATGACTTTGATTTCTTCTCCATAGGTAAAATAACCTTCCAAACTAAATCACCCAAAGCACACTCTTTTATTTTGACTCGAAGACCATAGAATTTTGCAATCCTTTCTTTTTGTCGAATCAAATTTTCAAGAGCAATTAATCTTTCTTCATCTAATTGATTTAATTCATCAAACATCAAATCCCAATAATCTTGAGTATGAATTTCATCTTGACGTTGTAACCTAATTGACTGAAGATTAATTTCAATTGGTAAAACAGCATCATGACCATATACTAAATGATATGGCGTTGTCCTAATAGCTTCCTTAAGAGAATTTCGATAAACCCATAAAACTTGGCTTAGAGTCTCATGCAAACTCCTTGGCTTTCGACCAACATGTTTCTTAATTAAACCAATTAAAATCTTATTGGCTACTTCGACCTGTCCATTAGCTTGCGCATAATAAGCAGTCGAAGTGAGTAATTTAATATTCCTTGTCTTAACAAACTCAGTACTATAACGACCAGTAAACACAGTGCCTTGGTCAGTAGTTAGAGTTTGAGGGATACCGAATCTATAAATAATATTTTCTTCAATAAAATTAATAATATCTTGTTGGGTAACATCTTTCAAAGGAATTGCATCGACCTACTTCGTAAAATAGTCAATAGCAACTAAAATATATTTGTGTCCTTTAGAAGATGGTGGATGAATCTGGCCTATCAGATCGAGAGCCCATCCTCAAAATGGCCAAGGTTTTATAATCGAATACAAAACACTCGCAGGAACATGCTTAATGTTTCCATGCTTTTGACATTCCTCATATGACTTAGCGTATAAATGACAGTCTTTAGCCAGTGTAGGCCAATAGACTCTCTGCCTATGCAATGCCCATTTTATCTTTTCACCAGCTTGATGAGCACCACAAATACCTTCGTGTATTTCTGCTAAAGTTGTATATGCTTCTTTTTTATTCAAACATGTCAATAAATTTTCATCTACTGCCTTTTTATAAAGTGAATCTCCTATTATAGCATAATGTAGAGCTTTATATTTTAGTTTTGTTTCGATTGATATATTTGGGTTTCGTAAATAATCCACAATTGTTTTTCTCCAATCAGAGTCATCTATATCCTCGAGTGGACATACTTCTAAATTCTCAAATGGATATAATTTTTCTCTAATTTTGATTAATTTAACCAAAGTTGCACTTAAAATCTTGTAGCCTGAAGCTATTTGAGTAAGCTCATTAGCTTCATAGTTTTCTTCCCTCGGAATATGCTGCAATATAACTTCGTCGAATTTACACAACAACCTTACTGCAAAAGCAAAGTACTTAAACATATTTTGATTAATGCATTTATATTCTCGAGTCAATTACTTAATAACTGATTGGGAGTCACCCAGTACTTTAATATTTCTGGCTTTGAGTGAAATTAAAGTTTGTAAACTAGCTATTAAAGCTTCATACTCAGCTTCATTATTCGAATATTCATGTTTTAATTCGAATAAAAATTTAGTTGGAGTCCCAATTGGTGAAACAATTAGAACTCCAAGACCCACACTTCCATTGTGTTTTGATCCATCGAAATATAACTTCCATGATTTCAAACCAACGTAGTCGATCTCTTTTTCTTCAATGTCAACACAAGGGTGGTCAGTCAAAAAGTCTGCCAACACTTGGCCTTTCACAGCCTTTTGTGGTACATACTTTAAAGAAAATTCTGTTAAAGCAAGAACCTACTTTCTTCCTCTACCATGCAAGATAGGTTTGGATAACATATACTTTATTATATCAATTTTTGAAACAACAAGTACATTATATGGCTTTACATAATACTTTAGCTTAGTGCAAGAGAAGTACAAGGCTAAGCATAATTTCTCGATTGCACTATATCTTGTTTCAACATCGATCAAAACTCTACTAAGATAATAAATGACTCTTTTGATTCCATTCTCATCTTCCTGTGCTAATATACACCCAATTGTTTCATTCGATGTTGAAATATACAACTTCAAGGGGCATCTAAGCACTGGAGGCGTCATTACTGGAAGATTAGTTAAACAATGCTTGATTTGATCGAATGTCACTTGATGTTCTTATTCCCATCGAAACTCTTCTTTAGCTTTGTGTTTCAAGAGTGAAGAGAAAACTTTGGTTTTTTCAAATAAGTTCGAAATGAACCTTCTTAGAAAATTAATCTTTCCTAGCAGAGACTAGAGTTGCTTCTTATTCTAAGAAGGTGATGCTTCCAGAATAGCTTTCACTTTATTTTGATCTACCTTTACTCTTTTCTTTTGAACCAAGAATCTTAAGAAATTTTCTGCAGAAACATCAAAAGCACATTTAATAAGATTCATTTTTAATTTATGTTTCCTCATCCTTTCGAATGATTGTTTCAAATTCGAGAGATATTCCTGCTCTGATTTTGATTTTATCACCACATCATCAATGTAAACTTCTATGAATTTACTAATAACATCATGAAAAATAGTATTCATAACTCTTTGATATGTGACCCTAACATTTTTTAATCCAAACGACATAACCACCAATTTGAAGTTGCCAATCGCTCCTGAACATCAAAAAGTTATTTTTGGCACATCCTTTTTTGCAATGTAAATTTGATTATACCCAGAATAATCATCCATAAAACTTAAAATTTCATTACCTGAGGCTGAATCAATCAGCATATCAACAATAGGCATAGGATATTCATCTTTAGGGGTAGCAGAATTTAAATCTCGAAAATCAATGCATATTTTTAACTTACCATTCTTTTTCATAATAGGAACAACATTAAAAATCCAATTAACATACCTGGCAGTTCGAATGAACTTAACCTTTAGTAACCTTTTGATTTCCTCTTTAATCTTTAAGACCACTTCAAGGGCAAATCTCATTGGAGCTTGTTTGATTGGTTTTTGTCCTGCTCGAATTAGTAGTCTGTGTTCCACTAGATCTTGACTGAGCCGAGGCATTTCCTTATAATCCCATGCAAAAAAAATTTTATATTCTTCGAGCAAGTGAATCAACTCATACTTGAAATTAGAATTTATTAAATTACTTATGAAAGTAGGCTTTCTTATTACATTATTTCCTAAATTGATTTCCTCTAAAGGATATTGTACCTCTATTCTTTTAATCTCAGATAGAGAGGTCTGTTCGAATCCCAAAGAGGAATCATCATAAATATAGTCCAAGTCGGCACCTTTAATGGTGCCAAATTTCTCAGCCACATATGTTGAGATTCTAGTCACCTGACTCAAAATTGCACTTTCTGTGCAATTTTCAGCCATATAGGCTACAATTCAAGCCATATGGCTCTCAAGTTCCATTATTACAACTTAAGGCCGAATATACTCAGCTTAAAATGTTAAATAGGCGTCTATACGCCCTAGAATCATTACAATTTTGAAGCTAAAATGAATCAGCTTTTGGAATAACATAAAAACCTATTGGGGTAAAGGCCACCATCTCAACTCTCTTCCTATCGAGAGCTATTGAATCCCAAATACAGAATGGTCTAACACCAAAGATATATATTTATAGATCTGCATGGTTCTGACTGACATGACACATGATGTCATCAGCTTCAATCATCTCGAGCTCCCCCACCTGATTCCACAGGAACATCTTTTGATGGACAGTCGAAGAGACAACACCCATTACATGAATCCACTCCTTACCCAACAACAGATTGTAACTGGCCTTCGAAGGAACCACTATGAACAAGGTTGACCTTGTTACTGAAGCCACCTTGACATCAAGAATAATAGCCCCTTTTGATGTGGACGACCTGCCATTAAAATCTGTTACCACCATATTGTGTGGCAACAAATCAGCCTCTGTTTTGCCAAATTTTCTCAGTAAATTCTTTGGTAAAAGATTAATGGTAGCTCCCCCATCGACTAGCATCTTGCCCACTACCATTTACTGTTGCCTTGATAAAAGTGGGCGGAGATGACTCTTCATTTCGAGGGAAGGAGTGAAGACTGCTGAATTCTCCATTACTTCGACTGTATCTTCTTCAACCATATACCAACTAGTACCTTCCACATCATCTTTGAAATCCTCCTCTTGATCCACTTCCTAATTACTTGAAATGGAAAAGTTATAAGGAAGAAAAGACATCACATTGACACCAAAAATGGTGTTTAAATCATCCTTGAACCCAGATTCGAATGAATCTGTAATAATGTCCTCGTCCATTAGACTTGGAGGTTTTTATTTTTCTATTTTCAGGGTGGTCCTTGGACCACCTGGGCAAATGACCTTTGTTGTTGTTGCAATTTGGCTAATGCCTGTTATTGTAACTGTTGTTGTCGCAACCTCTATGCCTTGCGCCACTGAGACTTGGATACATATGGGGTTAGACCCTGGTTCGGGTTTGAACCTTCTCCTCGACACCAAGTGTTTGGTTTCCCAATGAAAGGACTCATCCCATATTCGAATTTTGGCTAGAATGACCTGTTCTGAATCTTGTGAGGTTGTGGACTGTTTCTCATCCCATTGATTAGGGCCACATTTATAGGGGGAACCCTCATCTTCCCCTTTCGGGGATTCTCTGATCCCTGCATTACCACAGCATTATGGTTCGTTGGCTGATTTGTTATATTGATGGAGGCTCCTGCAGTGGTTTTTCCCTTCTTCTTCTGCTTCAAGGCTGCCTGGTAAGACTTGGCATCCAGTCTATCAAAGACAACACTACATCTGGGGCACAAGGAGACTTCTTTCTCCTCCTCCTTCTTTCTCACAAGGAATTCGACTAAAGTTTCCCTAGTCTTAGGAAAAACTTCCTCCTCTGTAGCCTCGAACACATCAAGGCTACGGTTATTAAGGCGAAGAGAGGATTTTCCTACCTCAACCATATTGACTTATGTGAAGCCAATTGACTCAATATAGCTGGCATTCACTTAGAATTGATCAGCATCCACCTTCATGTTTTTTTTTCTCGAACTTTAATCTTCCTTCCATGATGCTTTTTTTGGATTAGATCCCTGAAACGTATGCAGTTGTTAGTCGAATGATCATATCTATTATGATACTTGCAATATTTTTTACCATTTATTTCTTCCAATGAAGGGATTTTATGTCCATAGGAAGTTTGATTTGTTTATCTTTTAATAAGACATCAAAAATTAAATCAGCTTTGGAAATGTCAAAAGCATAAGTTAGCCTAGTAGAGGACTTTATATTGTCCTTAGTTAGATTAGGCATTAAAGATGAACAAGTATAAGGAGGACCATAATTTAACTCTACTATGTTAATCTCATTTTCCTCATCATTGTCATTTTCATCGATTTCGACATAGGCTACTTTATTGTCCTTTGATTGCTTAAAATACTTATCCTTGCTATCAAGAGTTTTGATATAAGTAATTTTTTCTTCTCTTAGATTTCTCCTTAGTTTTTCCTTTTCGAGTTTCAATTGCTCAATTTGTCTTACTTTATCAGCAAGTTGAGACATGTCAAGGATTTGTTAGTTTATTAGTTTCTTTCTAATGGAATAGTCTAAGCCACCAGCAGCCATTTTAACTACCTTAGACTCAGGAATAACAACGAAGCACCTAGCCTTCATTTGCCTGAACTTGGCCAAGCAATCATCTATTGACTCCTTGTATCCTCTTCTAATGTTAAACAAATCTATATAGACTTACTTTTGTCTCTCCTCTAAAGAAATGATCATGGAAATTCCTTTCCAACTGGTTCCAAGAGTGAATCGAATTTGGTGGAAGAGTTGTAAACCAAGTAAAGGCATTTTTAGTTAAGGAGCTAGGGAAGTATTTTATCTTCAAATACTCATTTATGGCTACATCACCTACTTCGATTGTATATCGAGTAATGTGTTCTACTATGGATTCTCCAGTTTTCCTAACAAATTTGCTAGAAATCTTAGGTGCTTTCCATCCTCTAGGAAATTCTGCTTGTTGGATAAATTCAGGGAAAGCTGACACAAAATAAAGTCTATTTGCATATCCCACATTAAACTCATATCTATTAAGCACTCGTTCAACTGTTTGATTAATATTCTGTTGCCCCCAAAGATTATTAAGTCTAATCCTTTCTAGGAGGTTATCATCATCTTGATTTCTATTGATTATTTGAAAACCTATATTTGGGCCATGTGGAATTTTCCTTGGCTGATTATCCTCAACTGCATTATTAACGTTAGGATTATTTACTAACTGGGTGTTCTCTTGATAAACGGACTGATTGTTTACCCTTTGATTACCTACAGAGTCCTCTAGGTTAACAAAAACATATGCAATCCTACCCATTTGTCTAGCCAATGTGGTATAAGTATTATTGGTTGACTCTATGAGTGGAGTTATTACAGTAGTTATTTGCTGAGTTAGCGTATGGACCATCTTATGGTTACTTTCATCAATCTGTTGCCTAATATTATTTAAAGTTATATTCATATTCCCTGAAGGAATCAAAGACATATCTTTGGGCATGTTAGGGAATACTGGTACTCTCATATTTTGCCTTTCAGTTCGATTGGTACTTGTTCCTGCAACTTGGCCATCACCATTTACTATTTGGTTTCTTGATGAAACGTTAGGTATAGGACTTGTATATGTGGCTTGGACAGTACCTATATTTTGTGTGATATTTTGAGGGGTAAACTTAGGAGGCAACCCATATAAGGGTGCAGTTCTATTTACTCCAAGAGTTCTAGTTTCTGAAGCCAAAACAGGGGCCCCTGTGATTTCACTGATCACGGGCTCCAAGGCTTATGGTAAATTTGCAGAGACTATAGTGTCTCTACTACTATTGGCTCCATCATTCCCTGTTTGAGGATTCTGAGCACTCAAAGATGTATTTTCAGACATATTTAGCAGTATTCTACCACTTCTTAAGCGCACAAACTTCACAAAATCCCTTAAGATCTTTACTTAATTGACTGGTCCCACCGGACGTACCAATTTATTTACTAAAATATTTTGAAAATAGTTGATTAGACTAAGGTAAACCCTTTGTCCAATGGACAAAGTTTGATTCTCGATCTCAATTCAGGGAAGGGAATTGCTACATCTTGGGATTCTAGTATAAGTATCTTAAAGGAATGCAAATGATGATTTTGAATTTCAAATTATTATGCAAATCTAAAATCGAATGTTTATGCTTGTTTTCAACTTAATGAAAAATAAGTTTAGCAATAAAGAGGGCTTTGTTTTTCGAGAAATAAAATATGCAAACACAAATGAAAATAAGTGTAAATGACAGAAATTAAAGAGCAATTGAAATAAATGTGATAAGTAATGTAAAATGCTTAAAATCAAGAGCATAAAGTAAAATAGTTTAAAGTAAATGCAATGAAAAGTAAATGTGCAAGTATGTAAAGTGCAGTAGAATAAATTTGCAGCAAAGTAAAGAAAGCAATTAAAAGAAATCAAATGATCTTGAAAGAACACTTAATCAGGAGTAGAAAAAAGTTTTGCAGTAAAATAAAATAACTGAAAGTAAAATAGACTGAAATTAAATTTGCATTGAATTTATAAATTGTACAGAAATGAAAGTGAATGAAACATATTAGACTAGACTTGCGTGCTATTTGCTCGAAATGTCAATGGATGTGAGAGCATGACTTTACAAGTGTTTGTGAGTAATGAATTTGTAACCTTCAAATGTTTCCATCCTCTTGGTATTTATAGACTTTCTAAGTAACTATTATTTTTACAAGATCTTGACATGTGTCTAAAATAAAGGTAACTACTAAATGATTAGTAATCTTTGTTTAATAACCACCAAATTCTTGTCAGCGATCCTCATACTACAAGTAACTGCTTAATCTCAATCATCAATCCTTATGTTGTTTTGATCTAACATCTGCAACCGTTGTTAACTTCTAATTTAAATTCAAAAATCTCTTTTTGAATCCAAACTTGAATCTTCAACTACTTTCTAGTTTTCTATTTGGTCGAGATCTTCTATTCTTCTTCAAAAATTTGCCGAGTGTAGCTACTTTTCAAATCTCAATTTCGATATTGAATTGAAATCTCAACACCTGTTATGAAGTCAAAATGACCTCGATTTCATATTAAGACTTATTGTTAATTTTGAGTTTCCCTTACAACTCTAACGACTGCTAAAATTTTTGATCTCTAGGACCCACTCGAAATTCTTAATTATGAAATTGAAAGTAACATCTTCACTATCAAATCGAGACTTAACACGTTTTATAATCTAGCATCTTTTGATGACAAATCAAAAAAGATTTCTCAAATTCCAAATAGAACAATGTCAACTTAATGACTTTGTTACCTTATTTTCTAATCAGAAAGAAGTAACTTTTCGATACTTAATCGAAATCATTAAATCAAAAAGGTGTTATTTTTTTACTAACAGATATATAGCTTGATCTTGTCCTGGTGGGACTTGAAATGATTATTTCTTCATGCTACAACACGGAATTTGAAATGTTAGTTTAAAATTGTTAAATAATATCGACATGAGAAATTGTGTATGTGAAACGTGTATTAGTGATTTCGGGTAAGTTTGGTTAAATCCAACTTTTCTTTCGATAATCTGATTATTTAAACTTAATTATCACCACAGAGAGTTGATTTCCCTATATCAATTATCATGACAAAATAGGGGACTAGGGACAATGACCTTTCTGGTCTACAAAATTACAAGTAGCATTAGTCTTTGTTCAATGTTTTGGTAGCAAGACTACAAAGACTCGAATTATCAATATGTTACACAAAGCGAAATCGAAATCGTGCGATACTGGCCAATACCATGTCCACAATACCTACTTTAGGGAAAATGAAAAAATAAATAAATTAATTAATTAACGTTGCTTGAAAATGTCAATAATGGGATTGCCTTTTGACCTGATTGATGAACTTACAAAATTTCATATTTTTACGATTCAAAATCTTAGGTTTTCATCCTCTTTTAATCTTTTTTATTTAGTTTTGTTCTTAAGTTTTATTATGTTTTATTATTTTAATTGTGTTCTTATTACGTGTTTTTATGTATTTTTGTTATGTGTTTGCACATGGAAAAGACTTGACACTTGAGTGAGGAAGAAAAGCTGAAAAATCAAATTAAGTGAGCCAGTATTCGCTCTTTTGCTTACTGCAAATGCACGGATCGCACTTGTAGTGTCGTTAGGAGTCAGGTATCGTTCCCATGAGGATTACGTATTTCATATAAGAGCCAAGTATTAACCAATAGTCTAATTAATGCTATCCAAAGACATTGAATTTATAAAAGAATGTTTTAAAAGAATATAAAGACTGAAAAGTAATAAATCTAAGATAAATAGATAAATAGAGAAATAAGTAATTCTTTTCCATCTCCTATTTCAACTAATGACATGCAATCCTTACAAGTAACATCAACGAATTGTTAAGTTAGTTTGAGAATCTGATTTAGTCAAAAGCCTATATCTAGGTCAATCAACCCTGGTTTCATTCACCCAGCTCACTAAGTTTCCTTGAGAACCAGTGCAAACTCCACTCATGAATGATCTATTCTCAATCACACACTATACATGACTAATAGGTATATTTCTATCCTATTAACGAATCAGCTCATCCAAGCTAATTGAACTCGCCGAATATGCATCAACCATACCATATCCATATTAACAAATCCCTATGTCTAGTTCATTTGCAAATATTAGGATCATGCAATTGATGGCCAACCAACAACAAGCATTAAGCATAGATTATGATTGAAAATAACTAAACTTCAATATATACTCCAAAGATTACAAATTCATCAATATCTATAGGAAACTACAAAGAAAAACTTATATACAGCCTAGCTAGCCATGAAACATGAAAGTACAAACAATAAATCATGTTCATGAATCAATAAAGAGAGAAAAGAAGAAAGAAAAGGAATGAAGCTCATTAGATTTTGTCCTTTAAGCTTGATTCACCCTTCATAGGAAGGATGACCTCCAACCTTAGCCTCTTTCACTTCTTCTAGGTCTAAAAACCTAAAAATTAGCAGCTGCTCTCCAAAAATTTAAAAAACTCTTGTAGAAGTTGGGTACAAACGTATTTATAGGCTGAATAAAACAGGGACACGCTGCGGCGTCCAACATATCACACCGCGGCGCGCGTGCAATTAGGTCACAGGCGCCTGAGGCGCCCACTCTTCAACGTTGCAGCGCTCCAGCCTCGGGTTTTATGTACTAAGCAGGGGAGCGTCGCGGCGCAACCAATCCACGTCACGACGTTGGGTGCTGATCTTCACTTTTACTTTCCTTTTAGGCTTCCTGGTCCAAAGCTACTTCAAATTCTTCATTTTTTTGCTTTATTTAAGACCTGCCTATAACATAGAAAGTATCAATTCATTAAATCATGCAAATGTACTTAATTTGATCATAGTTTTGAAAGTATTTGCTCAGGATCACAATGGAAGTCATCAGAATGAAATCAGACATAAATGATGCTAAAACCTTCCATTAATGCTTACAAACAAGGACTAATCATGTCATAAAGCACAGATATAGGGCACAAATAACTACACTCTGTGCAGTTATCAACCAGCGCTCAAGTGATGGAATCCCATCATCTAAGCGCGCAACGCACGCTAGACGGTCAGTGCTTGAGTGCTGGTTTCGAATACTACACCGTTATTTAAGTGACTCTGTGCCTGAGCACTAGAAACTGAGCGCTTGAGTACTGAATGCGTAACATAATACACTGAATTCTTTTTAAATAGAAAAGTTACGCCAAATTGAGGAGACTTGGAGACACTTGGGTAGAAGGCAGCAGCAATCAAGAGGTATAAACCCTAATGTGGTGTGGGCACAATTAGGCTTGAAGATTAGGAATTTTCTTCAAGCTTTCCACCTTTCTACAATGAAATTTGTCATATTCTTCCCTTTGTGTTCTTCTTTTTTCATGTGTAACTAATTTTTCCTTTGTTAAGGGGATGATAGATCTTGAACTTTGATGATGTAACTTCTTTTAGGGTTTGATTTATGTTTCTATTTCATGATTTACGTGTTTATCTATTTTCTTAATGCTTTTCTAAATCTGGCCAATTTGGGAATGATTTTTGAGTTTATGTATGATTTGGAAAAATTTGCATGAATTTAGAACTTGTGATAAAAATCATAATTTCTGCAATCGTTAGGAATAGACGTTGTGGGTCATGTGGTCTTTGTTTTAATTCTCTCGTTCTTGATAATATCTTTCTATTTGGGGTTAGACTAAGGGATTAGTTAATTCCAAACAGTGTAAGAGGATTAATATACCTAGGAATTGGGTATTAATTTATTTTGGGAATTGACCATAAATAATTGAAATAGAACATAGTTAAACCAATATTTGAATGTGCATTTAAAGAGTTCAAGTGAAGTCTGAACCTTAACGCTTTAATACCATTATTTTTCACCCATTTGATTTATTATTTTGTTTACTTATATTTCTTTTTAATTGAATTTGCAATAATTCTCTTTCTTTGTTTGCTTAAATAATGTCACTTTTAGGGAATTTAGTAATTAATAATTTAATCCTCGTAGGACGATACTCTTACTCACTTTTTATTACTTTTACGATTTTGTACACTTGTCAATTTTCACAACAAGTTTTTTGCGCTGTTGCCGGATATTATTGTTATTAATATTAAATAGCAATTGAAAAAATACTAATTCAAGCATTTATTTTTCTTTGTTTAGTTTAATTTTTTTTTTTTATTTTTTTTTATTTTTATTTTTAATTTCTTTATTTAATTTTCTTTTTAATTTGTTTCTTCTTATTTTTGTTTTCTTTGTTTATTTTTATTTTTCATATTTTTTATTTTTTTTTTTTTTTAATTTCTTTTCTTTACTTCACTCTTGTTTACTTGTTTGTGTGTTTATGCAAGGTTCTTTGGAGTCAGAAGAATTACTCTTTGATCTAGAGATAACAAGAATAGAAAGGGCAATCAGAAAGGCAATCAGAGAAAAAAAAAGAATTGAAGAAAAAAAGATGGCTGAAACTACTACACCAAGAAGACGTACTATGGTTGATTATGCATCTCCTTCTTTTGAGAATATCTCAACGAGTATTGTGCGACCTGCTATCTAAGCAAATAATTTTGAGATTAAACTAGCTTTGCTTCAGCTGGTACAACAGAATCAGTTTGGGGGTGGTCAAGCAGAAGATCCCAACTTACACATTACTAACTTCCTGCAGCTCCGTGATACTATCAAATATAATGGAATTAATGATGATGCTATACGGTTATGACTTTTTCCATTCTCTTTGAGAGATAAAGCCAAGAGCTGGCTACAAGCCCAGCCTCAAGGAAGCATCACTACGTGGGATCAATTGGTGAGCAAATTCCTTCTCTGATACTTTCCTCCCTTTATATTCGTCAGGATTAGGAGTGAAATTGCATGTTTCACTCAAAATTAGGGGGAATCTTTGTACGAAGCTTGGGAGAGATTTAAAGAGTTATTGAGAAAATGTCCACACCATGCTTTTAAAGTTTGGCAGCAGGTGCAGATATTTTATAATAGTTTGGATCTTGCCACTAGAGCTATGGTGGATGCATCTGTAGGTGGGTCTTTAAACACTAAGACTCCTGAAGAGACTCGTGAATTGTTTGAGATTATGGCTATCAATGAATACCAGTTGCGTAGTAGAAGATCTACTATTAAACAGGGGGTTATGGAAGATAACACAGTTGAAGCTTTACTAGCGTAGAATAAGATGATTCTGTAATATGTTACCAACCTTAACAAGCAAGCTAATGGTATACAGGTAAATTTAGTCAATCATCAAGCCTTAACTTGTGATTTCTATGGAGGCAACCATGTCAATGGTCAATGTGAGGTAGGAAACTCAGGTGTTATTGCTGCAGAGCAGGTCAACTATATGGGAAATCCTTCGAGACCACAAGTTAATCCGTATTCTAATACATATAATCTAGGTTGGAGGATTCATTCTAATTTCTCTTGGAAGAATCAAGTCATACCATTGAATGCTCAACTCAGGCAGAAGTCTTCTCTTGAGAGTACACTTGAAAAGTTTATGCAGCAGACTTCTTCTTTTATGCAACAGACCTCCACTTTCATACAAGAATCAAAGGATAATTACAAGAATCAAAAGACTGCTATTAGAAGTCTGGAAAATCAAGTGGGGCAAATTTCAAGACAACTTGCAGAGAGACCTCCAAGTAGCTTGCCCAGTGACATTGTGGTCAACCTAAAAGAGCAATGTAAGGTTATCACTTTGAGAAGTGGCAAAACATTAGAAGACATATGGAAGATGCACCCAACTCTTCAGAGATTGAGAAAAAGATAGAGGGTGTTCTTACTAAAGAAGTAGCAATTCAAGATGACAATAATGTTGAAAAAGCCAAAGAGGTACAATCGAGGGTGCAATGAAGAAAGAAAGAATTTGAGCAAAAGAAAGCACTTGATCCTTCATTGTATGCTAGGCTTCCATTTCC
This sequence comes from Ormosia semicastrata, assembly GCA_029884595.1. Lineage (NCBI taxonomy): Eukaryota > Viridiplantae > Streptophyta > Magnoliopsida > Fabales > Fabaceae > Ormosia > Ormosia semicastrata. Next base: position 32,746,118 of record JAQQTO010000046.1, on the reverse strand, counting down.
TTAAAGATTGAAAAAGGAGAACCAAGAAAAATAATTTTCGAAGTTCTTAGAGGTTTTCAAGAAGCTACAGATAAACATTCCTTTTGCTAAAGCACTTGAGCAGATGCCCTCCTATGCCAAATTCATGAAAGATTTGCTATCAAAGAAAAGGAAGCTAAAGGAGGATGAGACAATGATGTTTACTAAAGAGTGCAGTGCCATAATCTAAAGGAAATTACCACCTAAATTGAAAGATCCAGGAAATTTCATCATTCCTTGCACCATTGGAAAGCTTACTATTAGGAAAGCCCTGTGTGATTTGGGGGCTAGCATAAATCTCATGTCGATATCTATGATGTGCAAGCTTGAAATTGGAGAGGTTAAGCCTACTATGATATCTCTTCAATTAGTTTATCAATCCATCAAGCATTCTTATGGCATAATTGAAGATGTGTTGATCAAAGTAGATAAGTTCATTTTTCCAGTAGATTTTGTTGTCTTAGATATAGAAGAAGATGCAGATATACCACTCATCTTGGGCAGACTTTTCTTAACAACTGGGAGAGCAATGATTGACATGCAACAAGGTGAGCTTATGTTAAGAGTGCAGGATGAGAAGGTCATTTTCAATGTTTTCGAGGCTATGAAACATCTTTTGGAAGAGGAATAATGTCTCAGGGTGGATTTCATTGATTCTTTTGTTGAAAAGACATTTGAGCAGAGCTTTCCAGCATCTCCACTTGAGTCAATATTGGTAAATTCCAAAACCTCAATGAACAATGATGAAGAGACAACACCCGAGACACTTAAGTGCATTACTAATTTGGAATCTTTACCAGTTTTCCCTCATACAAACCTATATAAAAAAGAGTTGAAGAAAGATGTTAAGGCTAAAAAGGAGCCACCTAAGTTAGAATTGAAGTCATTGCCTTCTAATCTCAAATATATTTTTCTTGGTGAGAACAACAATTTTCCAGTGATTGTGAATACTGAGCTCAATTTTGAAGAAGAAGAGAAGCTTTTGAGGGTTTTGAGAGAATACAAGTCAGCTATAGGATGGACCGTTGATGATCTTAAGGATATCAGTTCTACAATTTGCATGCATAAGATCTTAATAGAAGATGATTACAAGCTGGTGATCTAAGCGCAAAGAAGATTAAATCCTACCATGAAAGAAGTGGTGCAAAAAGAAGTGATGAAGCTCTATGATGCAGGTATCATTTATCTAATTTCAGACAGTTCATGGGTAAGTCTAGTGTAAGTTATTCCAAAGAAAGGAAGAATGACAATGGTTGTTAATGAAAAAAATGAGCTCATCCCTACAAGGACAGTGACCAGTTGGAAAATGTGCATTGACTATAAGAGACTTAATGATGCAACAAGGAAAGATCATTTTCCCCTTTCGTTCATTGATCAGATGGTAGAGAGGCTAGCGGGTCACTCCTATTTTTTGCTTCTTAGATGATTATTCTGGTTATAATTAGATCTTAATGGAACTTAAGGATCAAGAGAAGACAACTTTTATTTATCCATATGGAATCTTTGCATAACGAAGGATGCCCTTCGAATTATGCAACGCTCCAGTAACTTTTCAAAGTTGTGTGCTTTCTATTTTTTCTGATATGATTGAAAAGTTTGTTGAAATTTTTATAGATGATTTCTCTGTATTTGGATCTTCTTTTAATACTTGTCTTTCTAATCTTGCTTTGGTTTTGAAAAGATGCCAGGAAACTAACTTGGTTTTAAATTGGGAGAAGTGTCATTTTATGGTGCAGGAAGGAATTGTTTTAGGGCATCGCATTTCTTCGAGGGGCATTGAGGTAGATCGAGCAAAAGTTAAGGTTATTAAAAAATTTCCTCTTCCTACCAATGTCAAGTGTATAAGGAGTTTCCTTGGACATGCTGGATTTTACAGAAGATTCATCAAGGATTTATCCAAAATCACAAAGCCATTATCTGAATTGCTTGTCAAAGATGCACCATTTGTTTTTAATGATGATTGTTTAAATGCATTTAATGTTTTGAAAAGCAAACTTATTTCTGCTCCTATAATTGCTGCTCCTGACTGGAATTTACCTTTTGAATTAACGTGTGATACAAGTGACTTTGCTATAGGTGCTGTGTTAGGACAAAGAAAAGATAAAGTTTTGTATGTCGTTTATTATGCAAGTAGAGTCTTAAATGATGCACAGCTTAACTATATAACTATAGAAAAAGAATTGCTTGCAGTGATTTTTGCATTTGATAAATTCCATTCTTATTTGGTTGGGTCGAAAGTTATTATTTACGTTGATTATACAGCTTTGAAATATCTTTTGACCAAACAAGATGCAAAGCCTAGATTAATCAGATGGATTTTGCTTTTATAGGAGTTTGACCTGGAGATTCTTGACAAGAAAGGAATCACAAATCTGGCAACTGACCACTTGTCAAGGATCATCCCAGAAGAAGATGAAGAAAAAGAACAGGTGCCAATCAAGGATAAGTTTCCTGATGAGCAGTTTCTTGCTGTACAAGTGCTTCCTTGGTATGCAAATTTTGCAAACTATAAAGCCACTGGATTCATACCATCAGAGTTAACATGGCAATAAGAAAAGAAGTTTTTGCATGATGCCAGATTTTATGTTTGGGATGAACCCTTTCTTTTCAAGATATATGCTGATGGTATGTTGAGAATATGTGTTTCAAATGAAGAAGTGTTAAGCATTCTTAGTCATTGTCACAATTCTGACTATAGAGGTCACTTTGGAGGTAATAGAACAGCTGCTAATGTATTGCAATCTGGTTTCTATTGGCCTACTCTTTTCAAAGATGCTCATAAATTTATTAAAAGCTGTGACAGGTGTCAACGAGTTGGTAACATTTCTAGAAAACATGAAATACTCCTCAACAATATTTTGGAAGTGGAATTGTTTGATGTCTAGGGGATTGATTTCATGGGTCATTTCCCTTCTTTGTTTTCTAATTAGTTCATTCCAGTAGCCGTTGACTATGTTTCTAAATGGGTGGAGGCCATAGCCACATAAACCAATGATGCTAAGGTGGTTGTCAGGTTTATTAGAAAGAATATTTTCACTAAATTTGGCATTCCTAGGGCAATAATCAGTGATGGTGGGAAACACTTCTGTAATAGGTAGTTTGAGGCTATTCTGAGCAAATTTGGTGTTAGACATAAGATAGTCACTCCCTATCATCCCCAATCTAATGGTTAGGTAGAAGTTTCTAACAGGGAATTAAAAAGTATTTTGGAAAAGACTGTTAATGCCTCTAGGAAAGATTGGTCACTCAAGTTAGATGATGCATTATAGACATACAGGACTGCATTTAAGACTCACATTGGTATGTCTCCATATAGGCTAGTCTTTGGTAAATCTTGTCATCTCCCTGTGGAACTTGAACATAAAGCTTTCTGGGCAATTAAATTTTTAAATTTTGATATGAAAGCCGCAGGTGAGAAAAGATTACTACAGTTGAATGAAATGGATGAGTTCAGGAATGATGCTTATGAAAATGCTTGTTTGTACAAGGAGAAGACTAAAATGTGGCATGATAGGAAGATTACTCCGAGACAATTTGAACCAGGTCAGCAAGTGTTATTATTTAACTGAAAGTTGAAGTTGTTTCTAGGTAAACTGAAGTCTAGGTGGTCGGGTCCATTCCAAGTTAAAGAAGTTTCCTCTTTTGGAGCAATTGAGATTGTAGAACCTCGTTCGGGAAGAAGCTTCAAAGTCAATGGCCAAAGGTTAAAGCATTACTAGGGAGGAGTGTTTGATAGACAAAAGTCCTCTCAGGCCCTTAGCCAGCCTAATTGAGAATAGGAAACATCGAGCTAATGACATTAAATAAGCCTTTTTGGGAGGCAACCCAAATTTTCTCTCTTTTTCTTTACTTTTTTATTTTTGTTTTTGTTATGATGTTGTTATTTCTTATTTTATTGATTATCATTTTTCTATTTTTGTTTTGAAGGTAATATTGAGTTGACTTAAGTGTCTCCCTGAGTTCGGAGCCTTTGTAGGGGGATGTATATAGTTGTCGGTTGCCAAAAAGAGTTTTTCTTTTCCTTTCTTGGATTCATCTCTATTGTTTCAATTGTGTATAGATGTTCTTCCCATTTTTATGTTTGATAGACCTTGGATTATGCATGCATGTCAAGCTTAGAAAAAGTTTATAAGATTGTATATGTGTGGATGATTTGTATCTAGAAATTATTTGATTCACTGTTGAGGCGAAATCCTAGACAGTGCTTGATTAAGGAAATGATAATGGTCTTTTTTGGACCGTTTAAGCCTTTTAAGCCAACCTGTGACACAATATATTATTAAGTCCCTTTTGCAGCCTTATTATTGTTTAACCTTTATTTCTTTTCTTTTACCCACATTTTCCTTTTTCCATACCCACATGAGAAAAAAAATCATCTCTTGCATAACCTTTGTTGAGTGTATATCATGTATTATTTTATTATTCAAGTTTTCATTATTTTTGTGCATGAAGTTTTGTGGAACTGAAAAATTTCAAAAAAAAAGAAGAGAAAATCCACCCAAAGTATTGCAAAGAAATAAGTTTGGGGGTGAAGATTGTTGAAAGAGAAAAAAACAAAAAAAAAGTGAATGTTGTGTTGTTTCTTATGCTCTGTTTTGCACTTGTTTAATATTTTGAGGCTTGGATTGTGAAATTTGCATGATTTTGTATCTCAACTTTTGTTATCATTATTTTACCCTTTCTTTCTTAACCCATACCCTTAGTATTACATTACAAGTTTTGTAAAGTTTTTTTTGATCCTTGATTATGTATTGTTTACATTAGTGGAGAGAGAGATGAAAAATAATCCTATAGATGTGAGTTTGATGTGCATTTGCAGTTTTATAAACCTATCTGGGTTTGTACTTTATAAGGAGATTGGGTCTTTCATTCATGTTTTTGGGAAGTCATTTTTGCATGAGAGTTGCATGTGAGAGACGATGTGATAAATGGATTGTTCATGTGTGACACTTTGAAATTAGATTGTGAAGCAATTTCTGAGGATATGTATGATATTCACTACCCGGTATTACCATGTTTGAGTCTGTTTTGAGTTTTAGTTTGTTTTATTTTGTTTTGTTTTTTCTTTTGCTTGAGGACAAGCAAAAGTTTAAGTTTGGGAAAGTGATGAACTTACAAAAATTCATATTTTTACAGTTTAAAATCTTGGGTTTTCATACTCTTTTAATCTTTTTTATTTAGTTTTGTTCTCAAGTTTTATTATGTTTTTATTATTTTAATTGCGTTCTTATTACGTGTTTTTATGTGTTTTTGTTAAGTGTTTGTACATGGAAAAGACTGGACAGTTGAGTGATGAAGAAAAGCTGAAAAATCAAGTTAAGTGAGTCAGCGCTCAAGCGCTGGAATCCCACCGCCTAAGCGCGCAACGCACGCTGGAGAGTTCTACTTAAGTGAACCAGCGCCTGAGCGCTGGACAGTCAGCTCTTGAGTGCTGTTTGCGAATATCACACCGTGATTTAAGTGACTCAGCATCTGAGCACTGGAAACTGAAAGCTTGAGTGCTGAACGCATAACAGAATACGCTAAATTCTTTTTAAATAGAAAAGTTACGCCAACTTGAGGAGACTTGGAGACACTTGGACAAAAGGTAGTAGTCATCAAGAGGTACAAACTCTAATGTGGTGTGGGCACAATTAAGTTTGAAGATTAAGAATTTTCTTCGACCTTTCCACCTTTCTACAATGGAGTTTGTCATATTCTTCCCTTTGTATTCTTCTTTTTTCATATGTAACTAATTTTCCATTTATTAGGGGAATGATAGATCTTGAACTTTGATGATGTAACTTCTTTTATAGGTTTGATTTATGTTTCTATTTCATGGTTTACCTATTTATCTCTTTTCTTAATATTTTTCTAAATCTGGCCAATTTGAAAATGATTTTTGAATTTATGTATGATTTGAAAAATTTTGTATGAACCTAGAACTTGTGATAAACACCATAATTTTTGCAATCGCTGGGAATAGACGTTGTGGGTTATGTTGTGGTCTTTCTTTTAATTCTCTCGTTCTTGATAATGTCTTTCTATTTGGGGTTAGACTAAGAAATTAGTTAATTTCAAATAATGTAAGAGGATTAATATACCAAGGAATTGTGTATTAATTAATTTTGAGAATTAACCATAAATCATTAAAATAAAAAATAGTTAAACTAATATTTAAATGTGCATTTAAAAAGTTCAAGTGAAATCTGAACAACGCTTTAATACCATTATTTTTCACCCCTTTGATTTATTGTTTTATTTACTTATATTTCTTTTTAATTGAATTTACTATAATTCTCTTTCTTTATTAGCTTAAATAATATCACTTTCAGCGAATTTAGTAATTAATAACTTAATTCTCGTGGAACGATACTCTTACTCACTTTTTATTACTTTTGTGATTCGGTGCACTTACCGATTTTCACAACACTGATTATTCATTAATTTTTAATGATCCATTTTACAGACTTAAAACTTTTTTTACTGTTCCTTAAATTTGTTTTCCTAGAATCTTATTCCCAACTAACTATTCAAAATTAATGTTACCATTCAGATGTTGGCAATAATGGGAAATTCTAACACCAAGTCAATTGTGATTACCGGCCACTCCATTGGAGGAGCCATTGCCTCTCTATGTACCCTTTGGCCTTCCTCAGTGTCAGTCTTGTGCATCACTTTTGGCTCACCATTGCTTGGGAATGGTTCTTTTTCCCGTGCCATTCTCAAAGAAAGATGGGGTGGCAACTTCTGTCACGTGGTCTCAAAGCATGATATAATGCCAAGGCTGCTCTTTGCCCCTATAATACCTCACACTGCTCAGCTAAATTTCCTGCTCCAGTTTTGGCAATTGTCCATGACTGTTCCAGACTTTGGGAAACTTCTTGTTCAAATATCTGACAAAGAGAAAGCCGAATTGTTCAACTTTGTAATGAGTTACTTGCACGCAGCCACACAAGATGGAGAAGTGTCTGCCTCAATTTTGTTTCACCCATTTGGGAGCTACTTTTTTGTTTCAGAAGAAGGAGCAGTATGTGTGGATAGTCCAACCACAGTTATAAAAATGATGAATTTGATGTTTGTAACAATTTCTCCAGCTTTTAGTATTGAGGACCATCTAAAGTATGGAGACTATGTTAACAAATTGTCTTTGCAATTCTTGAACCAGAGAAACTCCATGCAGGTAAACATTCCTGACTCAGGCTATGAAGCAGGGCTTGAATTGGCGGTCCGGTCTTCAGGGATAGCAAACCAGGTAATTGCACTATCTTGTCCCACCACTATGTGATGTTTCTTCCTCTCCATGTTTTTTACTTTACACTAAAATGCCAATCTATTTTCTTGTTGCACACAAATAGGGGATGTTGCAAGAGTAAAGGGGTATTTGGTTTGTTTTTATTTTCATTTTCAGTTAATATGTTTTCATTAATAATTACAAAAATGTTACTTTATTTTCACTTTGTTTTCTGTTTTTAAGCTTTTGTAAAAGAAATGGTGAAAACAAGAAAATGTTATTTTCATTATTTCCTTCACAAAAGTTTGAAAATATGAAATAAAGTGAAAACAATATGATATTTTTGTAACTATCAATGAAAACATATCTACTGTAAATGAATGAAAACAAGAAACAAACCAAACAACACCTTAAATTTGCAGTGTATTCTCACTAATATTATTATTAGCTACACATGATTCATAGTTTCCATTGGAAGAAGGTGATTTCACTGAACAAATTACTTTCATTTTTTAACTAATAGGAATCAGCTATTGAACCTGCCAAGAAGTGCCTAGAGATGGCAAGGAGAATTGGTCCTTCACCAACCCTGAATGCTGCTAGCCTAGCAGTTAGTTTATCCAAGGTTTAAGTTGCTGCATCAAAGGAATGAAGAACTTGCTCTAAAATCATTCTTTTATGCGGGTCAAGAGGACTCTCTGGTTTATCAGAGTGAGCAATATTTAGAAGATAGAGCTTCTTTGAGGCCACAAATGCTGCAGAAAATATCCTCTTCAACCCTCCCCGAGTACTATCAACCTTGTATTCAAATTCATAAATTTGTAAACCTCCCTCCCCTGATCTCTCTGCAACTGTAATTACCTCAGCTTCCTTTGTACTTTCCTGAACGTCAAGAGAATAATTAACAGAAGTTAAAATGATATACAATCACATACACATTTTATATCTATCTGCCAATTCTAAGAACACAAAGACATTTATGAGCACACAAGACACAATCTCATTCTTTTCGGCTTAAGTTCTAAGTTAAATACTATTATCATGTTGAGAAATTATACCATGCTCCTAGAGCAACAATAAATGCATGCTTAAGGAGGATCTCTACTATTGATTTAAGTTGTTTTCTTTAAAATTTATGTGAATGTGTTTAAAATCGATGGTGAATATCTTTTTGGAGTATGCATTTATTGCCACTCCATGAGCATGTAATAATTTCTCCTATTGTGTAAAGGTCATTTTTGGTCATAAAAGCAGCAGCAAACTTTCCTTTAACTCAATATAGAACTCCTGCTTTGCCTATCTCTTTGTATCTATATATATAGCACAGCTAACTTTGAAATCAAACAATGCTAAGGAAAATTTCAGCTCCTTGTTCCCACGTTTGTAGTGTTACCCTTCTAATGTAGGGGAATTTTTCTAGTCACAACCAAATCTAGAAGTGACCGTCACCACTTTGCACACATTTTAGAAAGCGGCAATTGAAAGAAGTTAGAACAGTTTACCTACCTTACGTCTTTCTGCTTGTAAAAGCTTATCAGCTACAAATTGAGGAGTCCCAAACTCACCAAGACTTGCAAGACGAACTGGGTTCACCACAACCCCAAGATTGTTACTTCCCATATTTTCCTCTTCAAACAACACAATTGCACCAGCTTTATCAACCTGTTAACCAACAACATTAGCAAAGATTGTTCATTTATGAGAAAAACACACTCAATTATTCACTTTACGCTTTTTTTTCCTTCTGGGTAGACAAACTTATCAAAGATAAGGAAAGTTTCAATTCAAAAATGGGTACTTTACCTTTGTCCAAGAAGAGGGTCTAAGAAGAGTGAAACCTTCCTTCTTATCCGTGTATCTTTGAAGCTCCAATTCTTGAGCCAACAAGAATGCATCACGCATATTAAGCAAAATGCCCCACAGAACAAGGGTGAGGTTGAGCGTCCTCTTACTTAAACACGGTGATAACTGCATGTCGTTGTGGGAATGGGATACATGAATGCGGCTACGTGGAGTTGGTAAAGTTGATTTGGGGAAGATTGAGAAGAAGGTTTGGGAAGAAGCGTAAGTGAATTCAGAGTGGTGGTGATAGAGGGTGTTGTGTAGAAGGATGAAGCAACTTTTTAAAGACATTTTGCAGGGAATGGCATAGTTAACGATTTCCTCTGTTGGGTTTCATACCCATAGGTACATAGGAAGATAAATCGATGACAGATGAGAACGTAGGTTCGTTTATCTGTTATCCAGATCAAGTGGGAGGAATAGTCAGCATTTCTTCCCTTCCTCTTCACTCTTTGTTTACTTGAAAATTCGGACTTTAACTGTAAATTAAAAACATAAAAAATCATAATTTTATAAATGCAAATATTTTATTTTCTATTTTAAATAATTTTAGTTTAGTTTTAAAAATAAAATAATACTTTCTAATAAATAATTTAAGATGAAGAGATAATTATTTTATTATCAAACTTTTGAAATTAATAAATATGGATAAAAGAGTAAGAGATTCATAAATAATTCACTAATAAGTTAAATTTGAAATTAAATTTAAATTTAAATCATGTATTTATCGTAATACAAAATCTACATTTAACTTACACTTAATTATCAGTAAGTTAATTATTGGTTATCCAAGTTTATTGTTAAAAAATATGATGTTAGTTCATTAATCATATTATAAATGTTATTAACATATAATTAAATCACTGTAATCAAGAATGACTCAAGTGTAAGTTTTTAAGTATAGATGAAACATTTATATTATGGTAAAAAAAAAAATTCTCCATAGAATATCCCTACCATCCAAATTATGGAACCCCTAATTATGTATGTCCTATCATCAATTTAACGTGTAAGACTTTTTTGGAGGAAAATTTCACTTTCCACGAGAATATGAGAATTTGAGTACATTTATTTAGATATATTTACACAAAAAAATGTTAATAATATATTTTTTAAAATATTTATTTTAACATTTTTTAATATATTTTAAATATTATTAAATAAAAATATTAAAAATAATTATTTTTAAATTAATAACAAAATAAATATTAAAAAATTTAAAATAATATATTATTAATATTACTCATTTATATATATTATTTCACATCTCTATAATTTTTATTATTATTTAATCTATATCACGTAGTTATCTCTCCAAATCTAATCTGATTTGTCCAGTTAAGCAAAATGGAGGATAATGTGTTTTATACATTTTGTTTTTTTTTTTGGTAATATTAAGGATCTACTTTAATGGACTTAGTAGAGAAGCTCTTAGATGACCCCTAATAAGACTTGAAAGAGGAGTGGGGGTATAGAAAAAAAAAATTATGATAAAAAATAATTGTAAAAATCGAACTCTACTACTCTTCTTACATGTCCTTAACTCCAACCAACTAAGTTATTAACACGAGACTCCTTTTTCTTTTTTAACAAAGTAATGTGTAAATTGTTCTAGGCAGCAGAGAAGTATGCAACGTGGAGGAGTAGGTGTTAGTGAACCAAGGTATTTTTTCTAGTACTCTTGCATTTAAAAGGATTTTAGAATCTTTTTTAAGTGGATCAATAAAAATAAGATATTTAGATAAATCATATCTGTCATTAATGAATAATTCTTTTTTTATGAAGGGTTTGATAAATTTTTTCCTTTACAATTTAATCCCAAGTACCATTTAATAAATTTTTAAAACATTAACATTAGTTACGATTAATTACTGATTATTTAGGTTAAATATTGTAATTAAAATTTACTGTTTAATAATTTTCTTCATATATAAACTCTAAGCCCCAAATTTCACACATTATTCTCATCTTTGTCTAGTTCTCCATCTCCATTTGAAAAAAAAATGACATTAGACCATCCAATCGCGCCCCATTCAATTGAATATCTATGAAGCAATTTCGACCATTAAAGGTTTGTTTTAGAATTATGATTTTTGTTTGTTTGTAATTTTGAAAGTAATCACATTGTTAATATGCTTTTTCATATTGAATGTGATTGCCTCTAACCTGCTGGCTGGTTCTCTCTCGCTCTCTGGGCTACTAATTCATCCCCACACTTTTTGTTCCTTCTCTGTGGGTGTGGCAAAATTAAAGACATCAAACCTCGATGTGTATTAATCTGTTTTAACTGTCTAGAAAGGAAGGGCTTCAAAATTTCTTGGAGAAGGATAGAACACCCATCCACTGTGAAAATGACTAGATGACCAAAGGAATTTGAGTCTCTCTCCTTAGAATGGTGTGTCTATAATTACTTCTTATATTTATTTCTTTATTTTGTTTGCGTAATTTGAATCTTGTACAGGTACCTAAAGATCAGCACTGTTTTGCACTAAACAAGGCGGGTGCAATTACACAGTCACATGGGGTCCAAGTTAGAGTCAACAAGCCAACTAGAACAGGATAAAGCAGAGAACAAAGATGAACTCATACAAGAGAGAGCTGCAAGAATGCAATTAATGCATTATAGATTTTTACAATGCCATTCTTCTTTTAAATGACATAATTGTATTACTTTTGTAATTTCGACTGTGCCTTTGCCTTTGTTTTCCTAAATAACAAAAATTAAAATTTCTTGTTATCGGATTTGTTGATAGGGATCACCTTGAAATATAGTAAGCTCTTTCAAAATACACCATCCATGTATTTCACAAAACTTAATTTATAGTAAGTTCTTTTAATACATAACTTACTTTATAATTTTTATTGATAAGTAAATATCACAACAAATTTATTTTCTATACACGGCGAGTAGATTCTAAAGATTTACAGAGCATTATTTTATGAACTTATTTCAAAATATTTCATAGAACTTATTTTAATGGTGATCAAGTCAATATTAAATAGTTTATTTGTGATTATATGAAACAAAAACTAATACAAAATACTTAAACTAAAAGCATTTATATTGGCTAATTTACCTTATAATTTAATAAGAAAATTATATTTGAAAATAAATTAGTTTGATAAAAACATGAATATCATGAGAATATTGACTTTCAAGTTTCAATTGCGTACGTGCATGCATTGTATGTGTGAACTTTTATTTTTGTGCTTCAAAGATTTTTTTTTACGTCAATTTAATCACTCAGTAATGCTAAGTGCTATCAATTTAATCTCTCAGTAATGTAAAGTAATGCAAAATTACATAAAATTAGTCCCTAAATTAAGATTCTGTTACTCTCATTTTTTTCAATCCGACAAAAAAGAATTATTTGATGATACTTTACATAATTAGATGACTAAATTGATGACACAATTTTCTCAAAGACTAAAGTGATGACTCTCCCTCTCCCTATTATCCCTCCTCTCATCCTCATGTGGTTTAACATAAATGAAAAGGGCTGAATCCCGTGTAAACAACCAACAATTTGAAGGAGTTTGATAAAGGTACGGACCAGTTAGAGAAAGAAAGAAAAAAAGAATAATATTATACACACTTCACTTTATATTTGTATAATTTTTATCGTCTAATTACAGTGCATTCTACATTATTTTCTATACACATGCACTCATCCGAAACTTCCTAGTGATGAGAAGGGATACGGAGCTTAGAGATGTACAACAAACATTATTCAAGGGTCGAAACAGTTAGGTTTTTGTCTCTTTGATGGAAAATTACTCCACTATCTGCCAATGAAGAGGAACTTTACCGAACTAACATAAACAAGAAATATCATGAGATCCAATATTACAATGACGAGTAATGTTATGTGCACAAGATGTGCAAGTGCAAGAAAAAAGATAGTCTTACACTCTTAAAAAGAGGTATATTTTTATTTATACTCTTTTTAAGGGATATAATTGAGTAAGAGAAAGTGATAAAAAAAAGTATATATAATGAATGATATTAAATAGAGTGTGAAAAGAAGTGTATATACTGTTTAATGTAAGAATACAATAGTTGGCAAGTGCAATTAACATAACTTACATAGAGAATTGTGCACAATTGATATTGATGAATGGATAATGTTGTGTCTCAAAATATGATGAATGTATGTTTACTATATATCTCTGCGAGAAGAATGTCAAATCATACTGTATGTAACTGTAATATTTTTACGGGATACAAAATGAGTTTATGAGTGAGTTAAAAAAGTTAGACGTATAAAAATTGAACGAGGGATCGTTGATGAATAAAAGGGTGAGAAAGAAAAAGAGAAATAGATTATGACAATGAGAATTATGTGACAAAATTTTTATGTGTAAATAACATTATTGTACAATTACAGCTTATTTTCAAAGGACTATCTACAGGACAGATAGAGATCACCTGTCCCCATTTCTTATCACATTTTCTGTCCCTTCACTTAAATTCTAACAAGTGTTAAATAAATTAAGTGAGAATAAGACATGTAATTAAGTTTAAAATACTTATCAAAATTTAAGTGGGAAGACAGAAAAAAAAAAAATAGGAACAGGTGATCCTCATCCCTACAGACACAAGAGGAAGCACAAATTTGGAAAATACAACGTAATTAATAGGGATCAAATGCCATACAATATACACTACCTTTACAAGGAGCTCAGCCAAAAAATGCAAGGCCTGGGAAAAGGAGCAGGAGAATCTATATGCCTGACCTCATACGCAATAAAAGGAAGCAACTCATTCAATCTTTTCCACTATTTCCAACCTGGTTTTTCTCTACCAACCTTTGGCAACAAGGTTGATCAGCCCAACAATCTGGCTTTTACTATATTCCTGCAAGTGATGGGATGCTTTTTTAAAACCTAAGCAATCAGATAGTCTAGTGTAACTATGCAGTAGAAAGGGGCTATTACCGGGTGTGCACGTGCCCAGTGCACATATTCTGTCTCAGGAAGGGAGTAAGCCTGGTTTAATAGTTCAAAGTAAAGATGTCCGTAAGTAATAAAATGTTGATTGCATCCAATGAAAGTTTCAAACATGAGAGATCCCAATTTATAGAACAGGTCAGGCAGCAATACCCAACTAATTCTACCATGTGACTGAAACTCATCAGTTATTTGCAAACAACATAGTGTAATGTGTTTCCATATTGATCCAAATGTGTTTCCATATTGATCCTTTGTTCCTTACCTTAATGAAAGTTTCAACCATTTGTAGCTTGGGCTTCACATTCAACGACACAAAATCTGTAGCCCATTGATCAAAACCTGGATGGTAGAAAGACAGAAATCCAAACCCAACATATAAAAACTTTAAAAAAGAATTACTGAAGGAGCAGGAAGGTTCATGAATATATTGATCATTGTCTGCATTACATAAGAATTCATTTGTTTCATAACAATTCAACACTTTCAAGATTTGATAACTATTAAGATCGGAAAATAAAATACGGTTTTGAAAGCTCAACTTTGAAAAGTTATTCAGACACCGGTAAATTTTAAAAAGGACTTGATCACATAATTTAACGGTGGACTGAGTTTAAATTAAGTTGTGCCATATTAATAAATAATAATCTACCATATGAACTCCAAATCCAACCTATTGAAAGCACACTCAAAAAATTTGATCATAGCTCAGAAATAACCTAACCTGCAGATCCAATGACATTAGAGCTCGTCCTTCGTCACTACATCTCTTCACCCGTGAAAGTCCTTCGAAAAGAGTTTCTGCCACAATTTCACGCCCATAGTCCGATAATAGGTCTTGAATCTACACATATATAAGCAGAAGTCGTGAATCAAAAGTCATGTTAAGACACTAGGGATTACTTTTCTAAGTTCTGCCTTTTCAACAATTTAAGAGCAAGATTTTTAAACATAAGTATGTACTTCATGTAATAGGTTGTTATATACGCACTTGATGAGTATGTCTCATGATAATGAGTAATAGCAATAAGTGCAATAGTGCAAACACCCAAGTGTTCATACTCAAAGAATGTCAGTAACCGGAGATCCCAATAGTGCAAATAAAATTTTATAAGTGCATGCAATAAGTTGTTTATCTTTAATATAAAATTAGCAACTACTTAGACTTAATGTAATCAACCAGTAGTGATACAAAGAGGAAAAAAAATGACTTGGCATTCAAATATAAAGATGATAAAAAAAAATACAAACCCAGTATGCTCCATATCCCAAGCTCTTTTACTTCCCGTTTAGTATTGGCAATACGTTCAACATACCTGTAAAAAGTTGAGTAAAAATTAAAAAACCAAAAATTATAGTTTAAACTAGTTACCATGGCCATGCAATAGAATAAAGTAGTAAACGCTCAAAATTGGGTTTGAAATTTCTTTTTCTACAGCTTATAACCCACTATCAATATTGCTGGTTAAGAGGCCAAAGTAAAGCCTCAGGGGCTTACAAATAATCACGAGCATAAAGAATGACAAAATCTAATTTATGATCATTCCAAACCTCATGTAACACCAAACACTAGAGAGAGGTATTTATATACTCTAATGAACTAAGTCTGTCCTTAAAATATTAAAATCACCATAACAGGATGCGAATTAACTTTTGTAGTTCGATAAATTAGAAAAATTTAAAAATAAAGTCCTAAGCAAAAACACAATCTTGGAGAAAACTTATGTGAATTCAATATCTTAATTAACTAGGTTTACAAAACTAGGTTAAAGGCAATCAGATTTAATATAAAACAATAAATTAGCAAAGTGATGACTTTCAAAATCACAGGCAAACAAAAATCACAATTCCAAAATGAACTTGTAATGGTCGAGATTGCTTTGTGGAGACTCGATTAGGTGGGACGCGATTGAGTAGTTCAATGTCATTTTCTTCTCAAATAGAAATGGAGCAATCAGACGAGACAATAATAATATGTGAAATTTGAGATTTAGAATTCGTACAATGAAAGAAATTTGGGACTTAAAGATTCATATATGGAGGAAATTATTAACTAATAAATTTTAATCACAATATTAACCTAAATAATCAATAGTTAATAATAACTAATGTTAATATTTTAAAAATTTATTAAATAGTACTTATGGTTAAATTGTAAAGTAAAAATTTTATCAAACTCTGTAAAAAAAAAAAAACTCATTAATGACATATACGTTACTTATCCAAAACCCTTTTAAATACAAAGGTAGCAGAGAAAGAGAGCAAAAGCAAAGGCCGATATTACCAATGGTGTGGTCGGCGCGCAGAGACAAGGTGTAACCTCTCCTTTCATAGTTGTGGAAACACAGAGACTAACCCATCAAATTTTAAAGTTTTCCGAATAAAGAAAAGAAATGGCCATGTCTCTGCGATTCCATTCCACAGGCACAGCTCTATCAGTTTAGAGCTGTGCCTGTGGGTATGGTTATAGTAACAACTTTGAAGGAGAGGGAATGCTGCTATTTATTATGCATGTTCTTCCATATATTGAAGAAAAAATTTAAATAAATAAAAAACTGTGCGATTTGAAAATTTGACATTCTTCTATGACGAAATTTCTCTAATTCAATGCTCAATTTTTCTCGAGTTTCAGATTCATAATTTACTAACTACCAACATGTGTGAAGTGTGATGCTCATTGCAATACTGTTACTGTATCTTCTGATTCATAACGTTTTAACTCATGCTGCCCTCCATTATAGTCTGCTAGAATAACATACTAGTAGACTGAAAAATTTTCATTTATTTCCATTTTCAATCTAGTGAAAAATTCGAGACAACTTCATTTTGCATATTTTGCTCTTTACTCAACTCTTTTTCTGTCAGCCCCCACCAAATGCATATTATATCCTGTCAATTAACTTCTAAGTTGTAATTATTCTAGGAAATACACTTTTCATGTTTGCTTCTCTCTGAGAATACTAGTCATGTCATATTTTTCACTTAAATTCTGTAATTTTTCTACACTACAGCTGAAGTACTTGATAAATAGGATTTTTTATCTAAACATGCAGTCTCTTAGGATTGCGAGGAAAGTGCTAGGGTGTTTTATAACAGGCAAGTATGCTTCCTCTTACATACAAGCTTGTTCTGCTGCGCGTAAAGCCTTAATTGAGTACCTCACAATTGTGACTTATTTGAGTAACTGTACCACTGTGTTCCTGCATATTTTTCATGCTCATAGACACTGTTCAACCAAGGAGTGAAAATTGGCACTCAGCAAGAAGCGGTGGAATACTCATATCGTTCAAGGGTGGTGCGAAGTTCGTGCAAACAACATGCCAAATCTCTGTCCCTGGGATCTCGCCAAGAAATGAAGAAAAAGCCCCATCTAATATCTTGAGGGATAAAAAGGCAGCTCCTGATGCGGATCCTCCCAGTATCAAAGATATTAACCTTTTGTATGAATTTTTTGACCAAAGGTTATCATATTTTCAGTTAGAAACATATTTTTGAGCTCCATACTGTGCATATAACATCAGTACTTTGATAATTTACATTTTGCAAAGTTTAACAGTTCCCTAACTGGATTCCAATTTTAATGTATAGTACCAAGCTCATGGTATTGACTGGAGCTGGAATTAGCACAGAGTGTGGTATCCCTGACTATAGAAGGTTCTAGCTTTTCTGTATACTACTTTCTAATATGATGAGGTTAACCAAAATGTTTAATGGGAAACAGTAATACATTGTAGTTATGCTTAGAATTGCTACTTGCATTTTTTTTTTATGATATTGAATTTTTTTCACTATTTATTAATATATTTGTAGGACCTTGTAAATTTTGTGGCTGTAGTATCTTTAAAGTAGCCGACTCCACCTAGTGAAAAAAAGTTTGGTTGTTATTGTAGCATTCCTAAAGTGATGGCAACAAAAGAGGATTAAATGGTTCACTTGCTTTATTTTTTGGCCATGTTGTCAGCGATATTGTGCTAAGACCAATAACTAGTAATATATTTCATCATTTTGATATATCGTGTCATTTAATGCAGATTATTAAAGCTTATTTTCCCCTTATTACAAATTTTGATATGTATACGCCTGTAAAATTTTCAAAGATTGCTCTAACCTTTGTATGCTTTGTAACTATGAAACACGGAAACAAGACATTACACTTATACGAAGATATACTTAAATTTAAAAATTCAAAAACAGTAAAATACGATATATATATATATATATATATATATATATATATATATAATTACAAAATTTAAGTAAAAAATTTATAATTCATTAATATTATTTTTATAAGCTTAAAAATTTATAATATCTTAATATATGTCATATGTACTAATATTTGTTACTTAATAAGCTCCTCCTAAAAAATATGGAGCATAATTTCTAGTGATATATTCTAAAAAATTTCTTAAACCAACTTGTCCTAATAGAACTAACCATGAATGAATACATGTGCATAAAAAAAATAAATTAGAGAGAATAATGGTATGAAGCAAGTTTCAGTGACGACGAAGTAGACGATTTGGTACGAGTAAAGGTAGAAGGAGCAGATGAAAATAATGTAGTGTGAAAATATAAAACTTAAAAGTCTAATAGTGATGTATGAAAAGATAAAACTTAAAATACTGATATGTAAAAATAGTGACTTGAGACGTTAGTTATGTGATTGGACTTGGGTGGGTTACGAGCTTACTAATTGAACGTTAATCATGGAAACTATTTAAAAAAATATTAATAAATCGTATTTAATTCGTGTCCTAAACGTGTCCAAATGTGTCTGAGACGTATCCAAGCGTGTTCGAGATGTGTCCAAGCGTGTCCGAAACGTGTCTAAATTGAAAAAAATAATCTTTTTAATCGAACACATTTTGACACGCAGATCACGTGTGTCGTACGGGTGTCCTTATGTGTCTAACATAAACACATGCCCGACACATGGACACGCCTCAACAATGACGTGTCCGTGCTTCATAGCTTTGTATGTGATCTGAGATTTTTGGTCATTGGTGTTTTATGTTTTCTGCCAATCTTAAGAAAAAAGAGATCTCTAGGCCTCTTTGGGTTTCAACCTTTTAATTTAATAATAATAATGCTGCATCAATGCGTAACCCAAAATAAATAAATAATGCTGCATCAATGTGTAAATGTGGCAAAGTGGGCCAGAAATAGAATAAAGTGGCTAACTATGTAATTATTTAAAACCAGACGCATGCATCAATTGGAGGGGTCCACCATCCATGCACTGATTGTTTAGCAGTGCTGATTCTTATTGTTTATAAAGATTATATATGCTTCATCCTTATTGAGTTTGATATATTGAGAATATGGAATGAATTACTAAAATTTATTACTTTTGATGCTAACTTTATCTTCTGTTTCTGTTCTTCTTCTTTTTCGCTGATAGCAATTAATCATTTATTGCAGCCCCAATGGAGCTTGTAGTCCTGGTTTCAGACCAATAACCCATCAGGTGATCTAAAGGCATGTTCAACCAGATCTGCTTCGTTTATTGTGCAGTGGTAGTGCCTAAATGAGATAGGAAAATATGGCCAACAGAAAAAAAGTTGAGGATAGGAAAACATAGATCTCTTGCATTTAGATATCATGTTCTAGTTGGTTTCTTTAATACTTGGAATTTCTTATCATTTTCAAATACCTAACATATTATGTTCCAAAGAAAAAATACCCGCAATATCTATGGCATCTATGGTTGAGTTCAAAAGTTGAGTTCTTTGAAAGAGAAAAAAGGGTATTGTTTGAGTCAACTGAATAGGATATTTATGTTGATTAAAAATAATAATTTGAAGTTAATGAATTTTTGGTGGTTATGTGACCCTTAATGTAGTAGTTATTGAGAGTTATTCTATGAATAATGAAGAATTATGGTGTGTCATTAGGAAAAATTATTTCATTAGAGTTATGTAATTATAAGATGGTTTATTTCATGAGTTAAATGAAAATTAATATTGTTAATTAGGGAGAGTTATAGAATGTGTAAGGTATCTTTCACTTCTATAAATATTCTATGTACTTTGGAGTTTTTAGTAGAAGAAATAAAAATTTTACAAAGAGTCTCTTCCATTATTCTTCAACACTAACAATTTATACCTTGATGTCAGGAAAGCCAAGCAAGAAAACATATGGCAAACAGAACTCTCTCCAATCTACAAAAGAAGAAAAACATTTTAACTATTGATAAGTCATTAAGAATTTGGCATTAGTTTGGGCATATTGAAATTGAGATTTATGGCAATGTAACCATTAAGAAAAATTTAAACACAACGGGAGATTCATGCCAAAAATAGTAATGAAACTCAGGAATTCAAGGAATGACTGCATAGTCTCTGATTTCTTTTTGCCATTTCATCTTAATATCTGCCTTAAGTTCTCCTTTCTTTTGACACTACTGAAAAGGAGTTTCTCCGTTCAAGTCGAGCCTGGAGGCGATAATTGGCGAGGAGTTATACTGGGTGGAGGCGATTTACAGCAGCACAGCCTGGTGCTGCCCATTGTGCTTTGGTAACATTCGAGAAAGCTGGCTGAATCGATTTTATGATTACCCAAAATGTTGACAGGTATCTAGTGATTTATCAATTAGGCTTACTTGGAAAACTTCAGATATTACAGGCAAGCCTACCCTGGAATTTTCTTGTTTCTTATTCTCAGGCTGCATCATCATGCTGGTAGCAACCCATTGGAGTTACATGGGACTGTCTACACTGTAATTTGTATAGACTGTGGATATTCTTTTTGCCGTAGCTTATTTCAGGACCAGTTGAAGGCCCTTAATCCAAAGGTTAGTTGTTTGGACTTACTTTCCACAGAAATGTATGTTATCAACTGATAAATGCTGAAGAAGTGATTTCTATATTTAAAAAAATGCTGATGAAGTGAGTTTATGACTGACAAAGTCATGATATTTGAAAGATCTTGCCCATTATTCCAGGGATAAAGTATATTATCATGTTGAAAGATGTAACACTTAGAGATATAAAACATAATGGCTCTTGCTGGTTGCCAATTGTAATATCTGTTTGAACACTATTTGACTAGAGGTGGTGATGGTTTGTTTGGGTTGCTTTTGCTGGTGATAAACAATTTCCCCTCTTCTTTTCTATTTCTTAAATATGAGGAAGAGAGAAGTCTTAGAAGGAGAATGATGATACAGTTGGGTGCTCATCCATCTGGTGTGTGACATGGGGAAAGCAGTGATCCCATTAAATGGTTTATAGGTTTAAGATGAAATCTGATTGTTGAGAAAACACAGGTACTAAAATGTAGAGAGAAAAGTATGGGAGAAGACAAATATATTCAGTGAAAGATTCCAAATGGTGTACGTAATACTGGCTATTAAACCTCTTGTGCATAATCACACTTGTACCCTTTATTGCAGATGCACTACAAGAAGCCACTTTCCTAACTCATAAAACTTCCTTAAATACCCTTTATACCTTAACACTAATTATAAAGAACGGAGATGAGAAGACAACTGAGTGAGTGTACCATCTTGAATCTTGTGGGTGTTACTAAAATTTGTAGGGTACAACACTAGGAATATATTAAGACAGTCAGTTGAATTTTCTTAAGAATTATGTTTTGTATGTTTCAATCATTTATACCATTTCTTAACATGAGATTTTTGATAGGTGGTGGAAGGATAGTATGGCTATTGTGGAAGAAAATAATGAGAGGAGCAAGTTTGCTAGTTTGACTCAAGATTCATGTTTTTGGGCAAGGGTGGAGGAAGCAAGGGACTGGTTGAATACAGTTAGAAGTAAGAGTGACACAAACAAGCTGGCTGTGTTGTGGGATAACATTGAGAAATTTGAGAAGTATGCCATGGAACTTACTGAAAATAAGGAGGTGTCCCAAGATGTTCTTGCTAAGAACTCAAGTTACAGTATCTGGGTGGAAGATTTAAGGGAGCTGAGAGAACTCAAAGCAAAGGTGCAGAGTTTTCCACACCACTTTACCCCTTTTCTGGATGGGGAAGTAGTTCCTTAGTAATTTGGAATGAATAAGCTTAACACTCTGTAATATGTTTAAGAACTGCTCCTTTGCAAAATAAATTGTTTGCTTAATGCTTATGATTTTGTCATATTAGGATTTTACTGAAATACATATGAGAACTTTTTTGGGTACAATGGAGGCAATGAGGTTTGAACCTATGACCTCATGCACACTACTCAAATCCCTCACCACTAGCCCAATCCTAGTGGCTTAAATACATTTGACAACTGAGAAGCAGGACAGGAATGAATTAATTATCATCCTTACCTTTTTGACCCGAATGACTGAAAATTTTCTCACTAACATGGCAATTTCAAACTTTTGAGGAGTTATAGTTGCCATTTTGAATATCAATACTCCTAACTGGCCCCTTGAACCATTTTCTTGCATCTAACAGCCACCAAAGCATTATCAAACCCAAACCCACCCCAACTGCAACTGGTGCATAATTGAAAGTATCCCAAGTAATTGGGTACAAAGTTGGCAAAAGGAATACAGAACATGTGTAACAAATCCATAGAAATGCCACCAGGCAGACTGGTCTTCTTGCTTTGCCTAAATAAAACGGCCCAGGCTTGAAGTTCTTCTCAGACATCACCATCCTTGCAAAGATTGGAACTCCATAACCACCAACCCATCCAATTGTACTTATTGATGTCATGGCAGTAAAGACTACATTGACTTTCAAAATTGGGAGGCCAAGAAGAATGCCGATTGCTGCACAAAGCCATACTGCATTTGAGGGAACTTCGTACTTTGGATGCAGTTGCCGCCATAAGACTGAAAAAGGAATTCCCTTATCTCTTGACAGAGCATAAACCTGAAAATTGTTTGAGATACACCACAATGGTAAGGAGGCATTACTCCACCAACATCTTTTTGGTTAAGACATTAGCATACAAAACCCCATTGCTTCTCAAAACATTAGTGGTCTGTAGTCAAAGCTAAAAATCGATAATCTAATACTTCCTTTTCTCAAAATAAATAACTTACGCAATTGCAAAAGGAGGTAAATTGAGATTGGAAGGTTGATACCCACTTTCCCAATTCTAATAAAAAGAAAGAGAAAATACTGTACGTACCACTCTGGCAGCACTTGTAGTGACTGAAAGCCCACCGAAGAAGAATGAACCCCAAATGATAAATAGAAGAATGATCGCTCCAACAGCATTGTGATATCTTCCATGGAATGCATCATAGAGTATTTGTGCTGGCACAAATGCTCCAGCAGTCTCATTGGTTGAATCATAAAGGTAACCCAAATCCTGAATGAGTGTTGAAAACTGACTTTACTATCATTCTTTGGATTAAAGCTGTTTAGTTTATTCTAATTTCTACGTCAACAGACAAGCCAATTAAAAGAACCCTCACTTGATTGTATACTCTATGTAGCCCCTCAAAGGATGAGACCCCAAAAGATTATCAAAGAGGAGAGAGAGAAAAAAAAAAAAGATCCCAATAGTATGTTTATTGCTAACTTCAACGTACATATGTTTACCTGAATACTGAATGTAAGTGCCAGTATGTAAGCCCATCCAAATACTGAAATGATCCCAATACTACCTAGTATTGCAATAGGTCCATTCTTGTCTGCACCTTTAGTTTCTTCACTTAGATGTGCTGCAGCATCATATCCATAGAGGGAATACTGGCTAACAAGAAATGATAGAATGACTGCATATGGTTTGCTTGATATTCCTGTTGATTCAGGGGCCAATTCGAAGTGTGTGAATACAAATGAAGCAGATTTTGTAGTTAGTGCTACCAGAGGTAACACTATAACTATCACCAATCCACCAATAACCTGACACAGAATAAATGTGATAGTTACCTCCTAATATACCAAAGGAACCTTAAAATTGTTGAGCATATCGTGAAGTACAATTCAGAATATTTTCTGAAAGAAATGAACTATTATAAATTTTTAACATATGCAGATCCAGAAGTTTATTTGGGTTTAATCAAATTAAAATATCACCTTCTTTACCACTTCTATTCTCTCTTCTCTTAATCACAGAATAAGCAAGCTTAGGCCATCCTATGGCAGTTATGGATATACAAGGAAGCAAAAGTACCTGCCACCATATTGAAATTACATCGATCAAGGCAATCACTTCTAATGCAAATGTGTTAAGTACTGCCCATATAACAATGAGGCCAATGTACATACATAAGAATAGCCATTTCGGAGTGAAGTACCCTCCACCTTTATTTGTGCCTGTTGAGAGTAGGATTATACTCTGCAACGTTTGTGATCCTGCATACGCCTTTCCAACCATGAAAAGCATGAGTTACTATGTAAACATTCTCTGAAAACATTGAATAGAAATTTCACCAAAGTGTAAGTACCTGCGTCCCTATCCCAGCAATAAGCCCTATGGTCTCAAGCCAAGCACAGCACCAGGAAGAAAATGGTCCCCATTTTGGACCGGCTAAATGAGCAGCCCAAAAGTACAGAGAACCAGTTGTCTGTTAGATTGCATTGGAAGTGAAAGTTAGTTCTGTAAATTCATTTACTCATTCGTGTGCAGCAGGAATCAAGTATTTTTAGGATGTAAAGTTTCCTACCCGTTTTCATTAATGAAAAGGACATATTTTGTTTGTTCAAACATAATTGATTCAGTTCAAGATTGAAATTGGGAATAGCTTGATCTGTAGACTGTAAATATCTGTTATTTCTACTTCTATGAGGCTGAACTCATGACCATCAGAAATTAACTTCTATCAAACACATCTTGACTGTATCAGTTTGTAAATTTGAAATTTGATTAACTTACAAAAATTCATATTTTTACGGTTCAAAATCTTGGATTTTCATCTTCTTTTAATTTTTTTGATTTAGTTTTGTTCTCAAGTTTTATTATGTTTTTATTATTTTAATTGCGTTCTTATTACGTGTTTTTATGTGTTTTTGTTAGGTGTTTGCACATGGAAAAGTCTAGACACTTGAGTGATGAAGAAAAGCTAAAAAATCAAGTTAACCGCTTGAGCGCACTACGCGCGCTGGAAAGTTCTACTTAAGTGAACCAGTGCCTCAGTGCTGGACAGTCAACGCTTGAGCGCTGGTTGCGAATACCACACCGTGATTTAAGTGACTCAGCGCTCAAGGGCTAGAAACTGAGCGCTCAAGCGCTGAACGCGTAAACAGCAATGTGAATTTCTTCTAAAAAAAAAAGTTTTGACAAATACAAGACACCTTTTACACTTTTTACACTTTTGACACTTGAAGATACTTGAGTAGAAGGCAGCAGCCATCAGAAGGAACAAACTCTAATGTGGTGTGGGTGCAATTAGGCTTGAAAATTAGAAATTTTCTTCAACCTTTCCACCTTTCGACAATAAAGTTTGTCATATTCTTCCCTTTGTGTTCTTCTTTTTCTATGTGTAACTAATTTTTTCTTTGTTAGGGAGATGATGGATCTTGAACTTTGATGATGTAACTTCTTTTATGGATTTAATTTATGTTTTTATTTCATGATTTACGTGTTTATCTATTTTCTTAATGCTTTTCTAAATCTGGCCAATTTGGGAATGATTTTTGGGTTTACGTATGATTTGGAAAAATTTGCATGAACCTAAAATTTGTGATAAACACAATAATTTTTGCAATCGCTATGAATAGATGTTGTGAGTTATGTGATCTTTCTTTTAATTCTCTCGTTCTTGATAATGTCTTTCTATTTGGAGTTAAACTAAAGGATTAGTTAATTCCAAACAGTGTTAGAGGATTAATATACCAAGGGATTGGGTATAATTAATTTTGGGAATTGACCATAAATCATTGAAATAAAGCATAGTTAAATCAATATTTGAATGTGCATTTAAAGAACTCAAGTGAAGTCTGAACCTTAACGCTTTAATACCATTATTTTTCACCCCTTTGATTTATTGTTTTGTTTACTTATATTTTTTTAATTAAATTTGCAATAATTCTCTTTCTTTGTTAACTTAAATAGTGTTACTTTCAGCGAATTTAGTAATTAATAACTTAATCATCGTGGGACGATACTCTTACTCACTTTTTATTACTTTTGCGATTTGGTGGACTTGCTGATTTTCACAACAAGTTTTTGGCGCCGTTGTCGAGATTAATGTTATTAATATTAAAAATAGTAATTGAAAAGATATTAATTTAAGCATTTAATTTTCTTTGTTTAATTTTTATTTTTAATTGTTTATTTTAATTTTTAATTTTAATTTTCTTTTCTTTATTTAATTTTCTTTCTAATTTGTTTCTTTTTTATTTTTTGTTTTCTTTATTTATTTTTATTAGTCATTTATCATTTATTTTTATTTTTATTTTTTTACTGCACTGTGATTTACTTGTTTGTTTGTTTATGCATGGTTCTTTGGAGTTAGAAGAATTACTTTTTGATCCAGAAATAACAAGAACAAAAAGAGCAATCAAAAAAGCAATCAGAGAAAGAAAAAGAATTGAAGAAAAGAATATGGCTGAAGCTAATGCACCGAGAAGACGCACTATGGCTGACTATGCAACTTCATTTGCTAAGAATGTCTCAACCAGTATTGTGCGCCCTGCTATTCAAGCAAATAATTTTAAAATTAAACCAGCTCTTCTACAGTTGGTGTAACAGAATCAGTTTAGGGGAGGTCAAGTCGAAGATCCAAACTTACACATTGCTAACTTTTTGAAACTCTGTGATACTATCAAATATAATGGAGCTAGTGATGATGTCATCAGATTAAAACTTTTTCCATTCTCTTTGAGAGATAAATCAAAGAGCTGACTACAAGCTCAGCCTCAAGGAAGCATCTCCACTTGGGATGATCTGGTCAGTAAGTTCCTCACTTGGTATTTTCCTCCATCAATGTTTGTGAAGATAAAGAGTTAAATTATTTGCTTCACTCAAAATCAAGGAGAATCTCTCTATGAAGCATGGGAAAGATTTAAGGAGCTGCTTAGAAAGTATCCTCATCATGCTTTTGAAGTTTGACAGCAGGTGCAAATATTTTACAATGGTTTGAATCATTCTATAAGATTTATGGTGGATGTATCTGTAAGTGGATCTCTAAATACTAAGACTCCTAAAGAGGCTCAGGAATTATTTGAAGTTATGACCACCAATGAATATCAATTGCCTAGTGGAAGAGCAATAGTTAAACAGGGACTTATGGAGCTTGGTACTCTTGATGCCTTACTTGCTCAGACTAAAAGTATTATACAGCAGTTAGCCAACCTCAGCAAACGAGTTGAGAATTTGCCGCTGAATCCAGTGAACCATCAAGTATTGATTTGCGATTTCTGTGGAGGCAATCATGCTAATGGTGGATGTAAGACGAACAACTCTAGTTTCATTTCTCCAGAATAGGTCAATTATATGGGAAATCCTTCAAGACCCCAAGGTAATCCTTATTCTATTGCATATAATCCAGGTTGGAGGAATCATCCCAAATTATCTTGGAAGAATCAAGCGATACCACTGAATGCTCAACCCGAACAAAAGTCTTCTATTGAGAGTACACTTGAAAAGTTTATGCAACAGACTTCTTCTTTTATGCAGCAAACTTCTACATTTATGCAACAGACCCCCATATTTATAAAGGAAACAATGGCTAATTTTCAGAATCAAGGGACAGCTATTCGGAATTTAGCGAATCAAGTTAGTCAAATAGCAAAACAGCTCTCAGAGAGACCTCCAGGCATTCTAAGTGATACTATGGTAAATCCAAAGGAGCAATGTCATGCAATTACATTGAGAAGTGACAAGACTTTGGAAGAACAAGTTAAAGAAGCACCTGATTCATCAAAAGTTAAAAAAACTGATGTTCCTATTGTGGATGTCTCAAATCCAGAGTGTTGTAATGAAAAAGCTAAAGAAGAGCAAACAAAGTGGAGGAGGAAGAAGAAGGAACGAGAGCAGAAGATGGCAATTGACCCTTCATTGTATGCTAGACTCTCGTTTCCTCAAAGGTTAAAGAAGGAGAACCAAGAGACGCAATTCTCCAAGTTCTTAGATGTCTTCAAACAGCTGTAGATTAACATTCCCTTTGCTAAAGCGCTTGAACAGATGTCCTCCTATGCAAAGTTCATGAAGGATTTGCTCTTAAAGAAGAGGAAGTTAGAAGAATATGAGACTGTAGCACTTATAGAGGAGTGCAGTGCCATCATTCAAAGGAAGTTACCACCCAAGTTAAGAGATCCTGAAAGTTTTAATATCCCTTGTACCATGGGAAAGTTGAGCATTGATAAGGCCTTGTGTGATCTAGGCACCAGCATTAATTTGATGCCATTATCCATCTTGTATAAGCTGGGAATTGAGAAAGTTAAACCTACAATGGTTTCCCTTCAATTAGCATATCGATCAATCAGACGTCCATACGGTATTGTGAAAGATTTGCTAGTGAAAGTAGATAAATTTATTTTTTCAGTTGACTTTGTAGTCTTAGATATAGACGAGGACGCTAATATCCTATTAATTTTGGGGAGACCATACCTAGCAACATCAGGAGCTTTGATTGATGTCCCCAGAGGAGAGCTTATTTTGAGGGTGGATGGAGATCAAGTGACTATAAATGTTTTTAATAAGTCTGCCCTAACATCAGATCTTCATGCCCCTATTAATTGCATTCAAGGTAAATTTCAAAAGGGGTTAGATGGTAAGAACTTTTTTGTGTCCATTAATGCTGATTCTCTCATTCCTAAGATTGTTGATGAAAAGGAAAAAGGTCTTCCTGTCTCCAAGATTGCTGAAAAAGAAAAAGATTCTTCCAATTCTTAGAGTTTAGTGTAAGCTGATCTGAATTCTTCTAACAAGATGAAACCTGACACTTTACCTGTTGATAAATTGAAAATCCCATGGCCTAGTAGAGTTTCTGATGCTAAGGCACACTTGGGACAACTATTTTCAACTGGAGTTCTGAATAATTTTGGAGAGGATTCCAAAGGTAGTGACCGAATATGGAGGCAAAGATCTGACAAAAGAAAGACGTCATCCTATTTCTCTTGCTTCAAGCCACTATAATAATAATAGGCAACATCAAGTTAATAACGTTAAACAAGCGCTTTTGGGAGGCAACCCAAAATTTTCTCTTTTTTTCTTTACTCTTTTATTTTTGTTTTTGTTATGATCTTGTTATTTCTTATTTTTTTTATTTTTGTTTTGAAGGTAACGTTGAGTCGGCTTAAGTGCCTCCCCGAGTTCGGAGCCTTTGTAGGGAGATGTATACAGTTGTCGGCCGCCAAATAGAGTTTTTCTTTTTCTTTATTGCATTTATTTCATTTAGTTGTTTTTTATACATTTTATTTTACCATCATTACCTTTGTGTGTTTTGAGTAATTTTGTTGACATTGTGCATGCCAGTGTATTGATTTGAATATCCAATGATTGCTTGAATTGTGAATTGATCTGATTTCTTAGGATAGCACATGGAAATCTATGAGTTGCATTTATCTCTATTGTTTTAATTGTGTATGGACGTTCTTCCCAACTTTATGTTTGATAGACCTTGGAATTTAATTGCATATCAAGCTTAGAGAAAGTTTATGTGAATGTATGTGTGATGATGATTTGCATCTAGAAGTTGTTTGATTCTCTCTTGAGGCGAAATCCTAGACAGTGCATGATTAAGGAAATGATGAGGGCTTTCTTTGGATTGTTTGAGCCTTTCAAGCCAACCTGTGACACAGTATATCCTTAGGTCCTTTTTGCAGCCTTGTGTATGTCAGACCTCTATTTTTTTTTTCTTTACCCACATTTTCCTTTCCCCATACTCACATAATAAAAAATTAAAAAAAATCATCTCTTACATAATCTTTGTTAAGTGCATATCTTGTATTGTTTTATTATTCAAGTATTCATTATTTTTGTGCATTAAATTTTGTGGAGCTGAAATAAAGAAAAAAATTTTCAAAAAAAAGAGAAAGTTCACTCAAAGTATTGCAAAGAAATAAGTTTGGGGGTGAAAATTGTTGACAAAGTTATGAAAAAAAAGGAAAAAAAATGATGTGTTGTTTCTTATGCTCTGTTTTGCACTTGTTTAATATTTTAAGGCTTGGGTTGTGAAATTTGCTTGATTTTGTATCTCAACTTTTGTTTTTATTATCTTACCCTTTCTTTCTTAACTCATACTCTTGGCCTTACATTACAAGTTTTATAAAGTTCATTTTGATCCTTGGTTATGTATTATTTACATTAGTAGAGAGAGATATGAAAAAAAAAATCCTATAGATGTGGGTTTGATGTGCATTTACAGTTTTATAAACCTATCTGGGTTTGTACTTTATGAGGAGATTGGGTCTTTCATTTATGTTTTGGGGAAGTCATTTTTGCATGAGAGTTGCATGTGAGAGACGATGTGATAAATGGATTGTTCATGTGTGACACTTTGAAATTAGATTGTCAAGCAGTTTCTTGTCATGTTTGAGTCTGTTTTGAGTTTTAGTTTGTTTTGTTTTGTTTTTCTTTTACTTGAGGATAAGCAAAAGCTTAAGTTTGGGAGAGTGATGAACCTACAAAAATTCATATTTTTACGCTTTAAAATCTTAAGTTTTCATTTTTTTTAATCTTTTTTATTTAGTTTTGTTCTTAAGTTTTATTATGTTTTTATTATTTTAATTGTGTTATTATTACGTGTTTTTATGTGTTTTTGTTAGGTGTTTGCACATGGAAAAGACTGCATACTTGAGTGATGAAGAAAAGCTAAAAAATCAAGTTAAGTGAGTTAGCGCTTGAGCGCTGGAATCCCACTGCTTGAGCGCGTTACGTGCGCTGGAGAGTTCTACTTAAGTGAACCAGCGCCTGAGCGCTGGTTGCAAATACAACACCGTGATTTAAGTGACTCAGCGCTCAAGCGCTAGAAACTGAGCGCTCAAGCGCTGAACGCGTAAACAGCAGCATTAATTTCTTATAAAAAAAGAAAGTTTTGCCAAATACAAGACACCTTTTACACTTTTTACACTTGAGACACTTGGACAGAAGGCAACAACCGTCAAGAGGCACAAACCCTAATATGGTGTAGGCGCAATTAGACTTGAATATTAGGAATTTTCTTCAACCTTTCCACCTTTCTACAATGGAGTTTGTCATATTCTTCCCTTTATTTTCTTCTTTTTCCATGTGTAACTAATTTTTCCTTTATTATGGGGATGATGGATCTTGAACTTTGATAATGTAACTTCTTTTATGAGTTTAATTTATGTTTCTATTTCATGATTTACATGTTTATCTCTTTTCTTAATACTTTTCTAAATCTAGCTAATTAGAGAATGATTTTTGGGTTTATGTATGATTTGAAAAAAATTGCATGAACCTGAAACTTGTGATAAATACCATAATTTCTACAATCGCTAGGAATAGACGTTATGGGTTATGTTATCTTTCTTTTAATTCCCTTATTCTTGATAATGCCTTTCTATTTGGGGTTAGACTAAGGGATTAGTTAATTTCAAACAATGTAAGAGGATTACTATACCAAGGGATTGAGTATAAATAATTTTGGAAATTGACCATAAATCATTGAAATAAAACATAGTTAAACCAACATTTGAATGTACATTTAAAGAGTTCAAGTGAAGTCTGAACTTTAACGCTTTAATACCATTATTTTTTACCTCTTTGATCAATTGTTTTGTTTACTTATATTTCTTTTTAATTGAATTTGCAATAATTCTCTTTCTTTTTTAACTTAAATAGTGTCACTTTCAGCGAATTTAGTAATTAATAACTTAATTCTCGTGGAACGATACTCTTATTCACTTTTTATTACTTTTGCGATTCGGTACACTTGTCGATTTTCACAACAAAATTCCTATAGAAATAAAGATAGAACACTCCATACAGGGAACTGTGCTTTAAGGAGTGGGATTTAAGTGAAATGGTAAGAGTTCCCATTAAAGAGATTTGAATGAACTGAAGTATGTCATTAATGATAGAACAAGTACAGGTATGTATAGATACAAGTACACCTACCTCTGAGGTCCCTCTTACAAGTATATATACTTGTACTATATATAGTACAAGTATATACTTGTACTATATAAAGCACAAGTATATATAAACAAGTACAAGCATTGAAAGCTATAAGAATGTTGTTGGAGGAAAGAGGGACCTCCGGTGGGTGTATATGCTTAAGAGGATGTGGTGCTCGTGGTTGAGGGAAGGGGATAGGGAAAGAAAGGTTGTGAAGCTAAAGGGCTCTTGTACTAGGAAGCATGAATTATATATACAGGGACACATGTACAACACGAGACTAATATGTGAACAATAAATCTTAAAAATTTTAGGACACGATACAGCTAAGATACAACAACAACAACAACCAAGCATTTTCCCACTAGGTGGAGTCGGCTTCATGAATCAAACGACGTCATTGTGCCCTATCATATACCAAGTCTTCAGAGATGTCATTCAAATCTAAATCTTTTTTAATCGTTTCACCTATAGTCTTTTTTTGTCTTCCTCTACTTCTAGCTATTGGGCTATTATCTACCAGATCTACTCTTCTTACACGGGCTTCTAAGGGTCTTCTCCTTATATGTCCAAACCACCTAAGGCGAGATTCTCTCATCTTTTTCATAATAGGTACTACCCTTACTTTCTCTCTAATGCATTCATTCCTAATCCTATCTAGTCTTGTATGGCCACACATCCAACGCAACATTCTCATCTCCGCGACACTGATCTTATGCTCTTATTGGCTTTTTATCGCTCAACATTCAGTACCATACAACATCGCAGGCCTTATAGTTGTGCGGTAAATTTACCCTTAAACTTGAGAAGCACTTTTCTATCACAAATAACTCCTGAAGCACTCCTCCATTTCATCCATCCAACTTAAATCCTATGGTTTACATCTCCCTCTATCTCTCCATCATTTTATATGATAGATCCAAGGTACCTAAACTGTGTGACTTGTGGTATGGTATAATCTCCAATTTTCACCGCTAAACTAGCATTAACACGCTCTTACTGAACTTACATTCCATATGCTCCGTCTTACTCCTGCTTAAACGAAAGTCATGTTCTTCCAAAGCTCGTCTCCATAGCTCTAGCTTCTCATTTATTTCCTATCTCGATTCTCTAACTAAGACTATATCATCTGCGAAAAGCATGCATTGTGGCACCGGCTCTTGGATATGCGCAGTAAGCACATCTAAGACCAAGGTAAAAAGATATGGACACAAAGTTAACCCTTGGTGCAGTCCTATAGTTATAGGGAAATCTTCAGTGACCCCACCTTGTGTTCTCGCACTAGTTTTAGCCCCATCATACATATCTTGGATTGCTCGAATATAGGCAATACGAACTCCTTTCTTCTCCAAAACCTTCCACAGGACTTCTCTTGGTACCCTATCGTAGACTTTTTCCAGATCAATGAAAACCATGTGTAGGTCTTTTTGCTTCCTCCGATACCTCTCCATTAATCTTCGTAAAAGATAGATTGCTTCCATGATTGACCTCCCAGGCATAAAACCAAATTGATTCTCTAAAATATGAGTCTTTTGTCTTAATCTCCGTTCAATTACTCTTTCCCATAACTTCATGGTATGACTCATGAGCTTAATCCCTCTGTAATTTGCACAGTTTTGTACATCTCCCTTGTTCTTATAAATAATGATTAAAGTGCTTCTCCTCCATTCATTTGGCATTTTCTTATATCTCATTATCTCATTATCTCATTAAACAGCTTTGTGATCCAACTTATACCTTTCTCTCCTAGGCACTTTCATACCTTAATAGGTATGTTATCTGGCCCAACCGTTTTTCCATTATCCATCCTCTTCAATGCTTCTTTTACCTCAAACTCCCAAATTCTACGATAAAAGGTTTTATTTTGGTCCTCCTCTCTAGTGTTTAGAATGTCCGAGTCCCCTAATGTCCCATGTTTCTTGTTAAATAACTTGTGAAAATAACTCTTCCATCGATCATTGATGTCTTGTTCCGTAACCAAGACTTTACCCTCTTCATCCTTAATGCATTTCACTTGATCCAAGTCTCTTGTCTTCCTTTCCCTACTTTTAATAAGCTTGTAGATATTCCTTTCTCTGTCTTTGGTGCTCAACGATTGATATAACCTGTTGAACGCTTTAACTTTCGCCTCGCTCACCGCCTTCTTAGTATCTTTTTTAGCTGCCTTATATTTTTCCTAATTTTCATCATTTTTACACACGTACCAAACTTTATAACATTCCCTTTTAACCTTAACCTTATATTGTACACTTGCGTCCCACCACCAAGATTCTTTATCCTTGGGTCCAAAGCCTCTTGATTCACCGAGTGTCTCTTTTGCTACCTTCCTAATCCCTTTAGCCATCTCGTCCCACATATCATTAGCACTCCCTTGTATCTCCCAAATCTCTTCCTCCATAATCCTCCTCTGAAAGAGCATTTGTTTTCCTCCCTTTAGTTGCCACCATTTGATCCTTGGCTCTCTGTTTCGATAATTTCTCCTTACTCTTATCTTAACCCGTACATCCATAACCAAAACCCTGTGTTGGGTAGTCAAGCTCTCTCTGAGGATGACTTTGCAATCCATGCAAAGCTTTCTATCAAATTTCTTTATTAAAAAGAAATCAATTTGAGAGAAAGAACCCCCGCTTCTATATGTGATCAGATGCTCTTCCCGCTTCTTAAAACAAGTGTTAGCTATTGTAAAATCAAACGCTACCGAAAAATCTAAAATTGCTTTGCCCTCTACATTAGCTACTCCTAGACCAGAACCCCCATGCAAACCCTCATACCCTCTAGATTCGCTCCCCACATGACCATTTAGGTCTCCACCTAGAAAAATCTTCTCTCCTAATGGTATTCCCTGAACTAAACATTCTAAATCCTCCCAAAATTTTATCTTGTAGTGCTCGTCTTGCCCTACTTGAGGTGCATACGCACTGATAACATTAAAAGTCTACTGTTCCACAATAATCTTCAAAGCTATAATCCTATCTCCGAGTCTTCTCACATCCACAACATTATTCTTTCAATTCTTATTAACTATTATGCCTACCCCGTTTCTAGATTTTACCTTACCGGTGTACCAAAGCTTAAAACCCGAAGTGTCGAGTTCCTTTGCCTTTTCTTCAACCCACTTAGTTTCTTGTAGGCATATAAAATTAATCATCCTCCTAATCATGATGTCAACTATTTCCATTAATTTACCTGTAAATGTGCCTATATTCCAAGTTCTAAAACGCATATTACTCTTGTGAACTAGTATCTTTACCCACACCCGTTCACGAAAATGTGAGAACCCTTGCTTATTTTTCACTACACCCAGGCAGCAATGCACCGGCTCTTACTCATTTGACACTGTACTCGAGCCATATAGCGCGTTGCTTAGGAGTAACGACCTAGCATTAACACAATCACTTCGTTGATCCATGTCATAAAGATTCGACAAAGTTTTATGTTAGCTGTCGACTGCCTAACACAACTCTCCTCTTTTATCTAGGCTTGGGACCGGCTATGTAAATATATGCAACAAAGCTCAGCATAGGCAGAGTTAATATAATATTAACATAAAAATACAAATCTTAAATTAAAATAAAGACACCAGTATTTCATAAAGAGTGTGAAGCTAAAGGGCTCTAGTACCATAAAGAGTTTTGAATGAAAGTACCCAAGTATGTGTAGATACAAATGCAATCTGTAGTTACATAACAGTAGCCTAAAGTCTAGAGGATAAGGATAAGAAGATAAGCTGATTATGTGCAACAGAACAGATGTAATTTGAATGCCGTACAATTATTTGACTTGGTCTCGGATGGTTATCTAGAAATAAATTACACAAAGAAACTCTATGAGAAGGGACAAACCGGGAAGGATGAGCATATCTCAGCCATTGCAATCCCAATGAACCAAGTGAAGAAACAAACCACTATCCATCCCCAGACAAGAGTTGCAGGGCCTGCATATTGAAGGCTAGAACCATAGAGAGGAGTAATTCCAGTGAAAAGGGTCATTGTAGAGAATGATATTGCCAGAGTTTTAAACATAGTCTGCACGATAAATGGAAAAAATTAAACAGAAATTCTTACAAGAAAATGTTATTTTATTTTCAGAAAAATAGGATCAAGAATCAGCTCCAACAAGAACAAGATGACAAAAATTAAAAAAAAAATACACCATTTCTCTTCTTAGTTCTTGCTTGTAACCAAGCTCATTGAGCCTCTTCTCTGCTGAATCCATAGCTGTGTTTCCTGTCACTTCCGCCATGCTGCTTTCACTCCCCATGGAACCAGGATTCTGTTGAGGAGTTTTGCTCGTAAATATAAACAAAAAAAAAACAGAAAATAACTTTACAGCAGAGTTCAGAAATCTCATAAATATAAGCAATGAAGAAGGTAGAGTAGAAGATTTGACTAGTCCCTCCAATGTTTTAGTTGAAAGATTCAAACTTCGTAGTTCGGCTCACAGCCAGGTTTCAAACTAGCTGCAATATTTGAATGGTCGTTCGTTGGTTCGAGGTAACTACCAAGGTCATAGCCATTAGCCAATGCCAATATTTTCTCATGCATTTTTTCAACGCATGCGTCACTATTTTCTCTCGCTCTATCCTCAGGAAGGACAAAACTTACGTTCACTGTTTATATTCATTATATTCATTCTATCAATTAAATAATAATATGAGTTTATTAATATTTTTTCTTTTATTTTTTATTAAAAAATACACACATATTATAATTAAATTAATAAAATAAATGTAATAACATAAAAAAATAGACCAAAATTTTATTCTTAAAGAAAAAAAACGATTTCATACTTGCTCTTTTTATGTGTTGCTTTCACTTCACTTGCAACTAGCAAGTGAATGCATCTGCTTTAGGGCCTCTAAGATTTAGCCATCTGATTTAGCCAACTTAATTGTGTGTAATTAGTCGCTTTCTGAATTATATAATGCTAGAATTATGGATTGGATTTGATTGATTGCATCTGCTTTTGAAATATATTTCTTGGTACATTTGATTTCCATAATTTGACTTTGTTTTCGTCGACAATTTGAGAGGGAAGTGGACAAAAAGAAATAGAGATGGAATTTAATAAAGACTGCAGAATAGTTAGGAAAGGAAAGATTCTGTTTCACGTGTTAAGCAAATGGAGATCCAGCACTAGTCCATTCGTCATGGTCCCTCTAGTACATCTTGCTTTTATATCACATATTCTCTTTCTAATTTCTATATAGCTTTGGTTAAAAAACTAGCAAGCATGCGATTAACTTCTACGTAGGCCTCAATTGGCTACATAGTTTGCGGCTGCAACTTCAGGATAAAGGAGGATACCATGAAAATAGATATGTTGGATGTAAAGGAAATAGTTAATCACAAATAAATAACGTATAAGTTGTTGACTTAATTAACCGCATGTGATTACTAATTTTTCTCTCGGTTAGACTTCAACATATTTTTACCAAACCTTCCGCCTGGAAATTTTCCACTCGGTTTAGTCGTTTAGAATCATATGCCCGAAGCACTAGGGTTCTTCTATAAACACTTTAACATGTTAACCCTTTTTTTCAGAGAAAGATCATAAGAGAAAAGAAGATCATTATAAATATATGGCCATAAGGGGTTATCCTGATGTTTATATCCAATATATCTACATCTCATGGAAAAAAGTGGCCCTCACAATGTATGAGAAAGATACACGCAAGAAGTAGCTTATAGAACCTCCAACTTCTGGAGACAAAAGCCTAAGGAGAAAAAGCACAACCAGAATACTAAAACATCAAAATCATTGCCACGAGAAAGGACCAGACTAATTTGATACGTATAACTAACAAGAAATTAAGTAGCACTTAGGATGAATTGTAGGGCTTACAGGATATCCAAAATCCAGACTATGATAGCAGGAATTAGTGATATGTTGACAAAGAATATTGCAGTGCCAGTTGCCACACGTATGAAATTCAGTGCACAACTATATATTCTAACATTTTTTCTCTATTGTTTTAACCCCTCAGAGAAGCACCACTGGGGAGAAAGGAAACGTGGAAAGGGGATCGAAATCAACCACAAGTCTACAATTATTGAATTATCTATATCGAGTGTAACCGAAAAATAAGACTTCATAGAGATCTCAATAACTGTAAGCTCCGCAAAATAATTGCTAGCATTGTCAACAAATAAGCATCCACCTAAGAGATACTTGTAACTGTGCAGAACTAAATGACGATTAATTTGGATTCATCACCCAAATACGTAAGTGGCATGTCATTTATACAAGATGAAGTGATGACTGTCAATTTGTGATTGTGGGGTCCAACCATGTGTTTTAGTTGAAATTGAAGGAAAGGTACAAAACATTTTTCTGTGGCATGTTGAGTTTAGTCAACAATTGCATCCAGTCATGATTTTGGTGGAAGGCAATTGTTTTCAGTCGGTGTTGGTGGAGAAATCTCTATAAATAGAGATTCATCCGAGAGAAAAATATGTAAGAAATAGAAGCAGCAATCCTCCTCAAAGAGAGAAAAATAGTGAAAGAAAAATAAAGAGAGTCTTATAGAGAATTTCTAAGAGAGAAAAGTAGTGAGCTAATTTATGAGAGTTATATCCACAAATTGAAGAAATAATATTATTGTATTCCCATTATTTTATAGTGGAGATTTAAGTGGCTTTACTGGTCCCAAAGTTTTTCCTCGCTTCATCGTTGAGAAGGTTTTTCACACTAAAATTTTTTGGTGTTATTATTACACTTATTTTACGCTTTCACATAATGCCTATTTTTGAGTTCACAGAGGGAGAAATTATGCAGGCATTTTCCAACAGTGGTATCAGAGCTCTCAGAGCTCTGGGATACTAGGTGCCGGATTCATAAGAAAAATTCTTAATATGCTTTGTGGTTGCAGCATTGTCTGATCTTCCACATCAGAAAAGAATTATTCTTGTTGCTGGGAATAACGTATGGTGGTGTGAAAGTGTGGTCTAGGAAAAGTTATGGTTAGAAAAGATTTGGTATTTAAGTGTGTCCATTAGTGACCCACCTCTCTTTCTTAGGAACCTACCTGGTGCACTATTTGCATACTACAGTTATTGTATATGGTACTATTTACCTATACGACATTATTCACGTATATTATATTGGCCTGTGTAACTCAAGATAGAGGGAGCTGTCATTCATGATGGAGATGTGTTCAAGCTAACTACAGATAATTACTCCTATTGGAAGCCGATGATGGAAGACCACTTATATTGCAAAGATTTGCATGAGCCAATCACCCAGAAAGATAAATCGAAAGGGAAGATCAACACAGATTGGGAGCTCCTGAATCGGAAGGCAGTAGCTATGATCCGTAAATACATTGATCGCAGTTTGTTCGAGCATGTATCAACTTATACAAATGCGTATGAGTTGTGGACCAAACTTGAATCCTTGATTCAAAAGAAGACGCCCAGAAACAAAGCCCACCTTGTTAGACGATTGGAAAAGTTGGAGTACTCGGACGGTCAGAACATGATCGAACATTTGAATACCTTCAAAGGTACTGTGAATCAACTGATGAAGACAGAAATGAAGATAAATGATGAGTTACAAACTCTTCTACTTCTCAGTTCTCTACCTGAGAGTTGGGACACTCTAGTTGTTACTCTCAGCAATTCTGCTCCAGATGAAAAGCTTAGCATGGATTTTGTTACAGATAGTTTGTTGAATGAAGAGTCAAGACGGAGAGAAAGAGGCTTGAACAACCAGTTTGAAGCCAACGTTTTTGACAACAGAGGAAGGAGTAAGAATCGTGAAAAAGGAGGTCATGAAAAATCACAAGGTAGATCCAAATCTCGCACTAGACTAAGTTGTTATTATTGTGGCAAATCAGGCCACAGGAAGTCTGAGTGCAGATTCTTGAAGAGAGATCAACAGGCTGGAACAGTCCATCCTGATCAGATAGACCCAAAGAAGAAGAAGGAAGAAGGAACAACTACTGCGGTGGCCTCGAATGATGAGAATATATTTCTTGTCGGAGAAGAAAAATATCTAAACATTGCATCTGATGATTGCATATGGATAATTGATTCCGGAGCATCCTTCCACGTCACACCTCATGAAGGTTTTTTCTCATTATACCAAAAAGGAGATTTTGGTACAGTGAAGATGGGCAACCACGTCACAAGCAAGATTGTTGGCATTGGTGAAGTAACGATGATTACTGAAAATGGAAACAAACTTATGCTGAAGGAGGTAAGACATGTTCCAGACATGCATCTGAACATTATCTCAGCAGGAAAGTTAGATGAAGCCGGAATGATAAACTAGTTTGGTGCCGGCAGATGGAAACTCAGCCGAGGAAGCATGATTATTCCTCGCGGCAGAAAGGAAGGCTTTCTGTACATTATGCAGGGAAAGATATGCAAAGAGGATATGAATGTTGCTCAAGATGCAAGCAAGGAATTGTGGCATAGACGACTAGGCCACATGAGCGAGAAAGGTTTGGAGATTCTTGCAAAAGATCATCTTCCAAACATAAAAGGGCAGCCACTTGAATCCTGTGAAGACTACCTAACAGGCAAACAACACAGAGTGTCTTTCAAAAGATCAAATGATGCAAGAAGAAAAAAGCATATTCTAGATCTTGTTCACTCAGATGTTTGCTCAACATCTGAAAGGTCCCTTGGCGGTGCCCAATACTTTGTTACCTTCATTGATGATCACTCTAGGAAGGTGTGGGTGTATCCATTAAAGACGAAAAATCAAGTTCTTCAAGTTTTCAAGGAGTTTCATGCTTCTGTAGAACGAGCATCTGAAAGAAAACTGAAATGCTTGAGAACTGACAATGGCGGAGAGTATAGAGGTCCATTTGAGGATTATTGCAAGACTCATGGGATAAGACATGAGAAAGTACCCCCCAAGACACCTCAGATGAATGGACTAGCTGAGAGAATGAACAGAACGATTGCAGAGAAAGTCAAGAGCATGCTTTCTCATGCAAAACTCCCCAAGGCATTCTGGGGTGAAGCAGTAAAAACTGCAGTTGATTTGATCAATTTGTCTCCTTCAAAACCTTTAAATGGAGAGATTCTAGAAGAAGTATGGTCTGGAAAGAAAGCCTCTTATGATCATTTGAGAGTCTTTGGGTGCAGGACATTTGTCCACATTCCTAAAGATGAAAGAGCAAAGCTTGATGCAAAGATGAAGGAGTGCATATACTTTGGTTCACCAAGTGATGAACTTGGCCTCAGATTATGGGATCCTGTAAACAAGAAGATTGTTCGAAGCAGAGACATGGTATTCTATGAAGATCAGACAATCCAAGATATTCAGCAATCTAAGAAGCCAAAGACCATTGTGGTACACAATTCAGGGGGAGAAATTCCTCAAAGGAATGAGCAACCTGATCAGACAATACAACTCCATCAGATGGAGCAACCTGATCAGACGGAACAACTTGACCAGATAGAAAAAAGTCAAGCAATGCAGGGAGAACAGATGGAGACTGATCAGATGGAATAAGAACCTCAAGTGAGAAAATCAACGAGAGTCAGACAACCATCAAGAAGGTATTTCTCTGATGATTATGTCACTCTCACTGATGAAGGAGAACCTCAAAGTTTCATAGAAGTCATTGAGACGAACAATAAGGAAAAATGGATGCAAGCCATGCAAGAAGAAATACAATCCTTGAAAGTGAATCAGACGTATGACTTGGTGAAATTACCAGAAGGAAGAAGGGCATTGAAAAATAAGTGGGTGTTCAAACTCAAGACCGAAGAGAACAACCTAAACTCCAGGTACAAAGCAAGGATTGTTGTGAAGGGGTGCAACCAGAAGAAAGGCATAGATTTTGAAGAAATCTTCTCACCAGTGGTGAAGATGACGTCCATTAGAACAATTCTTGGTCTAGCTGCAAAACTAGACTTGGAAATAGAACAGCTTGATGTTAAAACAACATTCTTACATAGAGACTTAGAGTAAGAAATTTATATGGAGCAACCAGAAGGTTTCGAATAACCAGGCAAAGAACATCTAGTGTGTCGTCTGAAGAAAAGCCTATATGGTTTGAAGCAAACTTCCAAGGTAATGATATAAGAAGTTTGATCTCTTCATGACCCAACACAATTTTAAGAAGACCTCCGCAAACCATTGTGTTTTTGTGAAGAACTATGAAAATGGTGAATCCATCATACTATTGTTGTATGTTGATGATATGCTGATTGTTGGGAAAGATAAGACAAAGATAGTTGCTCCCAAGAAGGCATTGAGCAAATCTTTTGCCATGAAAGATCTGGGTGCAGTAAAGAAGATTCTTGGAATGAAGATCATCAGAGATCGATCTAGAAGAATGTTGTGGATGTCACAAGAAGACTATATCAAGAAAGTTCTTGAAAGGTTCGGCATGCATAATGCCAAACCTGTACATGTTCCATTACCTGGTCATCTTAAACTAAGTAAGACGCAATGTCCAGGGAATGAAGAAGAAAAGGAAGAAATGAGCAAGGTGCCATATTCTTCTACTGTTGGTAGTCTTATGTATGCAATAGTCTGTACAAGACCAGACATTGCTTATGTTGTAGGAGTTGTGAATAAATTCCTATCAAATCCAGGAAAGGAGCATTGGAATACTGTGAAATGGATACTAAGGTGTCTGAAAGGAACTGCCAAAGGGTGCTTGTGTTTTGGCAATGGAAATCTAATGCTCACTGGGTATGCAGATGCAGATATGGCAGGAGATGTGGATTCAAGAAAGTCTACATCAGGATATTTGATTACTTATGCAGGGGGAGCTATCTCATGGCAATCACGACTAAAAAAGTGTATTGCTTTAAGCACCACAGAAGCTGAATTCATCACAATCATTGAAGGTTGCAAGGAGATCCTGTGGATGAAGAAGTTTCTACAAGAGTTAGGCCAGAATCAAGAAAGCTATGTTCTCTATTGCGACAATCAAAGCGCAATACATCTCAGCAAGAACTCGACATTTCATTCAAGGTCGAAACACATCGACGTAAGGTATCATTGGATCTGTGATGTGTTAGAAAGTAAACTGCTACAGATTGAGAAAATACATACCAAAGACAACGAGGCAGATATGATGACAAAAGCGCTACCAAAAGAGAAGTTAGAAGTCTGTAAAGAAGTTGCCGGCTTAGCATCAACCCCAAATTGATCCAAGGATATTTTTCCTTTGACTGGAGGTGGAGAATTGTGGGGTCCAGCCATGTATTTTAGTTGAAATTGAAGGAAAGGTACAAAACATCTTTCGGTGGCATGTTGAGTTTAGTCAACAATTGCATCCAGCCATGATTTTGGTGAAAGGCAATTGTTTCCATTCGGTGCTGGTGGAAAAATCTCTATAAATAGAGATTCATCTGAGAGAAAAATATGCAAGAAGCAGAAGCAGCAATCCTCCTCACAGAGAAAAAAATAGTGAGAGAAAAATAAAGAGAGTCTCATAGAGAATTTCTAAGAGAAAAATAGTGAGCTAATTTGTGAGAATTATATCCACAAATTGAAAAAATAATATTATTGTATCTCATTATTTTATAGTGAAAATTTAAGTAACCTACGAATTCCGTGATTTTTTCTTTGCTCACATTAAGAAGGATTTTCATGTTAAAATTTTTTAGTGTTATTATTCCACTTATTTTACACTTCCACATAGTACCTATTTTTTAGTTTACAAAAAAAAAAATTATGCAGACATTTCCCAACAGTCATACCATTCACAATGTCTCAAGAGGCAGTTTAAAGCCCAAGAATGATTTCTTCCAAATGTCACTTATAAGCTGACAAAGCCACCTGTAGAGCAAATCATATGAAAAGAATAATGCTACATGCACACACTTTCACACACGTACATCACTTTACATTTGTAAAAATTTTTGCCATCTAATTACAAATGGTCTCACTTTGTTTTTTACACACATACTTTAATTTTGTCACGTATTCCAGACGACGTGTATCCATGCCTAATTGTGCAACAAGCATTATCCTATGAAAATGCATGATTTGGCTGTAGATTGTCTGAATGACATTGAGTGAGTAAGAGCACTTATGATTCTTACGGGCCTGGACAACCTGCTTTATAATTTAAACATGAATCTTTCTGCTATTGGGTGCACTAATATTACATTTTAATTGCTTCTAACAGTAATTTCTTGACAGTAAAGCTTGATAGGTTTCTGTTTTAAGTTTTGTCAGTGCCTAAATGATTATTTACTATTAAATCTTATGGGATCAATATTAGATAAGGATTTGAGATTGGAAGAAGAGATAATAAGTGAAAAAGACTGCGAGGGTAAGGAGTATTTATGTAACACATATATGGACAAAAGTCATGTATGCATACCCAAAACAAAAAAAAATGAAAAATAAACTTTTGATAGATCATGCATGCTTAAATATACACGCGCCTTATTTTGTTTTTCCCTTTTAACTAAATATCATGTTGAAGTAATATGTAGTTGTAAGTTAAAACATAAAGTGATATAAAAAGTACATTGGAATTAGTTTAATATGCACTTAAAATTTTCAGTCTGCTTGTCTGTGATGACTTTCAAAGTAAGATTTGAACATAAGTCGGTAGCCATAACTTAGGAATCAAAACTCAAGAGAGGGGGGAAAAATTCAGAAGAACTTAATTTTTCATGCCAAGGTTTAAGTTGCTGCATCAAAGGAATGTAGAACTTGCTCTATAATCATTCGT
Organism: Ormosia semicastrata; assembly: GCA_029884595.1. Classification (NCBI taxonomy): domain Eukaryota; kingdom Viridiplantae; phylum Streptophyta; class Magnoliopsida; order Fabales; family Fabaceae; genus Ormosia; species Ormosia semicastrata. The sequence goes on along the minus strand of JAQQTO010000046.1, from coordinate 32,701,495 downwards.
TTATGCGGGTCAAGAGGACTCTCTGGTTTATCAGAGTGAGCAATATTTAGAAGATAGAGCTTCTTTGAGGCCACAAATGCTGCAGAAAATATCCTCTTCAATCCTCCCCGAGTACTATCAACCTTGTATTCAAATTCATAAATTTGTAAACCTCCCTTCCCTGATCTCTCTGCAACTGTAATTACCTCAGCTTCCTTTGTACTCTCCTGAACGTCAAGAGAATAATTAACAGAAGTTAAAATGATATGCAATCACATAGACATTTTATATCTATCTGCCAATTCTAAGAACACAAAGACATTTATGAGCACACAAGACACAATCTCATTCTTTTCGGGTTAAGTTCTATGTTAAATACTATTATCATGTTGAGAAATTATACTATGCTCCTAGAGCAGCAATAAAAGCACGCTTTAGGAGGATCTCTACCATTGATTTAAGTTGTTATCTTTAAAATTTATGTGAATGTGTTTAAAATCGATGGTGAACATCTTTTTGGAGTATGCATTTATTGCTGCTCTATGAGTATGTAATAATTTCTCCTTTTGTGTAAAGGTCATTTTTGGTCATAAAAGCAGCAGCAAAGTTTCCTTTAACCCAGTATAGAACTCCTGCTTTGCCTATCTCTTTGTATCTATATATATAGCACAGCTAACTTTGAAATCAAACAATGCTAAGGTAAATTTCAGCTCCTTGTTCCCACGTTTGTAGTGTTACCCTTCTAATGTAGGGGAATTTTTCTAGTCACAACCAAATATAAAAGTCACCATCACCACTTGGCACACATTTTAGAAAGCAGCAATAGAAAGAAGTTAGAACAGTTTACCTACCTTACGTCTTTCTGCTTGTAAAAGCTTATCAGCTACAAATTGAGGAGTCCCAAACTCTCCAAGACTTGCAAGACGAACTGGGTTCACCACAACCCCAAGATTGTTACTTCCCATATTTACCTCTTCAAACAACACAATTGCACCAGCTTTATCAACCTGTTAACCAACAACATTAGCAAAGATTGTTCATTTAGGAGAAAAACAAACTCAATTATTCACTATACGCTTTTTTTCCCTTCTGGGTAGACAAGCTTATCAAAGATAAGGAAAATTTCAATTCAAAAATGGGTACTTTACCTTTGTCCAAGAAGAGGGTCTAAGAAGAGTGAAACCTTCCTTCTTATCCGTGTATCTCTGAAGCTCCAATTCTTGAGCCAACAAGAATGCATCACGCATATTAGGCAAAATGCCCCACAGAACAAGGGTGAGGTTGAGCTTCCTCTTACTTAAACACGGTGATAACTGCATGTCTTTGTGGGAATGGGATACATGAATGCAGCTACGTGGAGTTGGTAAAGTTGATTTGGGGAAGATTGAGACGACGGTTCGGGAAGAAGCGTAAGTGAATTCAGAGTGGTGGTGATAGAGGGTGTTGTGTAGAAGGATGAAGCAACTTCTTAAAGACATTTTGCAGAGAATGGCAAAGTTAACGATTTCCTTTGTTGGGTTTCATACTCATAGGTACATAGGATGATGATGAATCGATGACAGATGAGAACGTAGGTTCGTTAATCTGTTATCCAGATTGAGTGGGGGAATAGTCAGCATTACTTCACTTCCTCTTCCCTCTTTGTTTACTTGAAAATTCGGACTTAACTGTAAATCAAAAACATAAAAAATCATAATTTTATAAATGCAAATATTTTATTTTCTATTTTAAATAATTTTAGTTTAGTTTTAAAAATAAAATAATATTTTCTAATAAAAATTTAAGATAAGGAGATAGTTATCTTATCAACAAATCTCATAAACCAATAAATACTATAAAAAGAATATGAGACTTATAAATAATTTACTAATAGATTAAATTCACTAATAAATTAAATTTGAGGCTAAATTTAAATCTAAATCATGTATCATAGCAGTTATACAAAATTCACAACTAAATTATACTTGATTACTAATAAGTTAATTATTAGTTACCGAAGTTTATCATATAATTAACTTTTATTGTTTATTGTTAAAAGCTTATGTTGTTAGTCCATTAATCATATAATAAATGTTATTAACATATAATTAACTCACGGTAACAAAGTGTAACTTAAGTGTAAGTTTTCAAATATAGATGAAACATTTCTATTATGTAAAATTTTCTTTCTCCACAAAATATCACTACCATCCAAATTATAAGAACCCCACTAATTATGCTATGTCCTATCATCAATTTAACGTGCAAGACCTTTTTAGAGGAATTTTTTTTTCACTTTCCACAAGGATACAAATTTGTGTATGTCTATGTAGACATATTTATACATATAATATTACTTCACGTCACTATAATTTTTATTATTTAATTATAACTCAGTTGACTTCGTTTATTTCCGCAACTCTAATATGATTTGTCCACTTAAGGCAGAATGGAAGGTAATGTGTTTTATATAGAGACGTGCAACAACCATCTTTCCAAAATTTATTCCTTTCTTTTTTAAACAAAGTAATGTGTAAATTGTTATAGGCGGCGGAGAAGTATGCAACGTGGAGGAGTAGGTGTGAATGGACCAAATCCAAAATTGAGAGCAAAAGCAAAGGCCGATATTACCAATGGTGTGGTCGGCGCGCAGAGACAAGGTGTAACGTCTCCTTTCGTCGTTGTGGAAACGCAGAGACTAACCCATCAAATTTTAAAATTTTCCGAATAAAGAAAAGAAATGGCCATGTCTCTGCGATTCCATTCCCACCCTCCACCCTCTCTCTCTGCAACTGTAAGTTCCACTTTTCTCTCTTTCCTTTTATTTCCTCTCTCTCTCTCTCTTTCTGGCTCTGCTATGTGCTCAATGTTCTCTGTAGTTTAGAGCTGTGCCTGTGAGTATGGTTATAGTAACAACTTTGAAGGAGAGGGAATGCTGCTATTTATTATGCATGTTCTTCCATAAATTGAAGGGGGGGGGGGACTGTGCGATTTGAAAATTTGACATTCTTCTATGACGAAATTTCTCTAATTCAATGCTCAATTTTTCTCGAGTTTCAGATTCATAATTTACTAATTACCAACATGTGTGAAGTGTGATGCTCATTGCAATACTGTTACTGTATCTTCTGATTCATAACGTTTTAACTCATGCTGCCCTCCATTATAGTCTGCTAGAATAACATACTAATAGACTGAAATTTTTTCACTTAGTTCCATTGTCAATCTAGTGAAAAATTCGAGACAACTTCATTTTGCATATTTTGCTTTTTACTCAACTCTTTTTCTGTCAGCTCCCACCAAATGCATATTGTATCATGTCAATTAACTTCTAAGTTGCAATTATTCTAGGAAATAAACTTTCCATGTTTGCTTCTCTCTGAGAATACTAGTTATGTCATATTTTTCACTTAAATTCTGTAATTTTTCTACACTACAGCTGAAGTACTTGATAAATATGATTTTTTTATCTAAACATGCAGTCTCTTAGGATTGCGAGGAAAGTGCTAGGGTGTTTTATAACAGGCAAGTATACTTCCTCTTACATACAAGCTTCTTCTGCTGCACGTAAAGCCTTAATTGAGTACCTCACAATTGTGGCTTATTTGGCACTGTGTTCCCGCATATTTTTTCATGCTCTTAGACATTGTTCAACCAAGGAGTGAAAATTGGCACTTGGCAAGAAGAGGTGGAATACTAATATCATTCAAGGGTGGTGTGAAGTTCGTGCAAACAACCTGCCGAATCTCTGTCCCTGGGATCTCGCCAAGAAATGAAGAAAAAGCCCCATCTAATATCTTGAGGGATAAGAAGGCAGCTCCTGATGCGGATCCTCCCAGTATCAAAGATGTTAACCTTTTGTATCAATTTTTTGACCAAAGGTTATCATATTTTCAGTTAGAAACATATTTTTGAGCTCCGTACTGTGCATATAACACCAGTACTTTGATAATTTACATTTTGTAAAGTTTAACAGTTTCCTAACTGGATTTCAATTTTAATGTACAGTACCAAGCTCATGGTATTGACTGGAGCTGGAATTAGCACAGAGTGTGGTATCCCCGACTATAGAAGGTTCTAGCTCTTCTGTATACTATTTTCTTATATGATGAGGTTAACCAAAATGTTTAATGGGCAACAGTAATACATTGTAGTTATGCTTAGAATTGCTACTTGCTTTTATTTTATGATATTGAATTTTTTTTCACTATTTATTAATATATTTGTAGGACCTTGTAAATTTAGTGGCTGTAGCATTCCTAAACTGATGGCAACAAAAGAGGATTAAATGGTTCACTTGCTTTATTTTTTGGCCATGTTGTCACCGATATTGTGCTGAGACCAATAATTAGTAATATATTTCATCATTTTGATTTATCCTATCATTTAATGCAAATTATTAAAAGCTTATTTTCCCCTTATTACAAATTTTGATATGTATAGGCCTGTAAAATTTTCAAAGATTGCTCTAACCTTTGTATGCTTTGTATGTGGTCTGAGATTTTTGGTCATTGGTGTTTTATGTTTCCTGTCAATCTTAAGAAAAAAGAGATCTCTAGGCCTCTTTGGGTTTCAACCTTTTAATTTAATAATAATAATGCTGCATCAATGTGTAACCCAAAATAAATAAATAATGCTGCATCAATGTGTAAATGTGGCAAAGTGGGCCAGAAATAGAATAAAGTGGCTAACTATGTAATTATTTGAAACCAGACGCATGCATCAAATGGAGGGATCCATGCAATGATTGTTTAGCAGTGCTGATTCTTATTGTTTATAAAGATTATATATGCTTCATCGTTATTGAGTTTGATACATTGAGAATATGGAATGAATTACTAAAATTTATTACTTTTGATGCTAACTTTATCTTCTGTTTCTGCTCTTCTTTTTCGCTGATAATTATTTATTGCAGCCCCAATGGAGCTTATAGTTCTGGTTTCAGACCAATAACCCATCAGGTGATCTAAAGGCATGTTCAACCAGATCTGCTTCTTTTATTGTGCAGTGGTAGTGCCTAAATGAGATAGGAAAATATGGCCAACAGAAAAAATGTTGAGGATAGGAAAACATAGATCTCTTGCATTTAGATATCATGTTCTAGTCGGTTGCTTTAATGACTTAGAATTTCTTATCATTTTCAAATACCTAATATTCCAAAGAAAAAATACCCTCAATATCTATGGCATATATGGTTGAGTTCAAAAGTTGAGTTCTTTGAAAGAGTAAAAATGGTATTGTTTGAGTCAACCGAATAGGATATTTATAATACCTTGATGTCAGGAAAGCCAAGCAAGAAAACATATGGCAAACAGAACTCTCTCCAATCTGCAAAAGAAGAAAAACATTTCAACTATTGATAAGTCATTAAGAATTTGGCAATAGTGTGGGCATATTGAAATTGAGATTTATGGCAATGTAACCATTAAGAAAAATTTAAACACAACTGGAGATTCATGCCAAAATTAGTAATGAAACTCAATAATTCAAGGATTGACTGTATACTCTCTGATTTCTTTTTGCCATTTTATATTAATATCTGCCTTTAAGTTCTCCTTTCTTTTGACGTTATTGAAAAGGAGTTTCTCCGTTCAAGTCGAGCCCGGAGGCGATATTGGGCGAGGAGTTATACTGGGTGGAGGCGATTTACAGCAGCACAACCTGGTGCTGCCCATCGTGCTTTGGCAACATTTGAGAAAGCTGGCCGAATCGATTTTATGATTACCCAAAATGTTGACAGGTATCTAGTTATTTATCAATTAGGCTTACTTGGAAAACTTGAGATATTACAGGCAAGCCTACTCTGGAATTTTCTTGTATCTTGTTCACAGGCTGCATCATCGTGCTGGTAGCAACCCATTGGAGTTACATGGGACTGTATACACTGTAATTTGTATAGACTGTGGATATTCTTTTTGCCGTAGCTTATTTCAGGACCAGTTGAAGGCCCTTAATCTAAAGGTTAGTTGTTTGGACTTACTTTCTACAGAAATGTATGTTATCAATTGACAAATGCTGAAGAAGTGATTTCTATATTTAAAAAAATGCTGATGAAGTGAGTATATCACTGACAAAGTCATGATATTTGAATTTGAAAGATCTAGCCCTGTATTCCAGGGATAAAGTATATTTTCATGTTGAAAGATGTAACACTTAGATATAAAACATAATGGCTCTTGCTGGTTGCCAATTGTAGTATCTGTTTAAACACTATTTGATTAGAGGTGGTGACGGTCGTTTGGGTTGGTTTTGCTGGTGATAAAAAATTTCCCCTCTTCTTTTCTATTTCGAGGAAGAGAGAAGTCTTAGAAGGAGAATGATGATACAGTTGGGTGCTCATCCATCTGGTGTGTGACATGGGGAGAGCAGTGATCCCATTATACTAAAAAGTAGAGAGAAAAGTATGGGAGAAGACAAATATATTCAGTGAAAGATTCCAAATGGCCTACGTAATACTGGCTATTAAACCTCTTGTGCATAATCACACTTGTACCCTTTATTGCAGATGCACTACCTAGAAGTCATTTTCCTAGCTCATAAACTTCCTTTAATACCCTTTAACACTAATTATAAAGAACGGAGATGAAAAGACAACTGAGTGAGTGTACCATCTTGAATCTTGCGGGTCTTACTAAAATTTGTAGGGTACAACACTAAGAATATATTAATTATTAAGACAGTCAGTTGAATTTTCTTAAGAATTATGTTTTGTATGTTTCAATCATTTATAACATTTCTGATTACATGTGTCTAATATGTGTTCCTTGTACTGAAAGTAGGACAGTACTTGCGTCATAACTGTGGATTTAAAAGACCCGAAAAAAAAAAAAAAAACCTTGCTTCCTCCTTTACCAATGCTTCATTTTATCAATCCTTTATGTAGTAGTTGGAGTTTTGTTTCTCAAAGCCATGGGACTGCATACGTCTGTTCTAAGTTTTCCTTTTCTGATGAGTCTTTAATTTTCGCAAAATTAATGTTTTACAACAGTGGGCAGAAGCCATTGAAAATTTGGACCATGGAAACCCTGGGTCAGACAAGAGCTTTGGCATGAAACAAAGACCCGATGGTGATATTGAGATTGATGAAAGATTTTGGGAGGAGGATTTTCTTATCCCAACCTGTCAGAAGTGCAATGGAGTTCTTAAACCTGATGTAGGCCATCTTGCTTCTTTCACTTGAAATATTAAGCTGTTACCTTGCATGGATACTTTAGTCTGTTGGTTTTGTACTGAATTATTGTTCTTCATTATTATAGCTGGTAATAAGTGGGGGCAAGAAAAACAAAACGTACATGAATTACTGCTCTCTTTATAATTTATAAATCTGAAAGAGTGAATCTATGAGCACCCCACCCCCTCCCTCCTGCACAAAAAAGAAAGGTAAAAGGAAAGAAGAAATTATCTTGAAAGGTTGCTTGTCTTGATATGCAGTGAAGTTGAATAAACCTGTTTATTCAGTTGCTTTCTAGGTGCTTTGACAGCCGGTTCAGAATATATTTAGGTCACAGGACATTTATATTTTCTCTTTTTGTTAGGTGCTCTGCTTGTAATCCTGGGATATTGGTTTTTTCCTATTCGGCTCAGAGGAATCAGATTTCCAACTTTGATGACCATTTATGCTGTGTATTTTTTTACTTAATTCTGTTTTATGTGACAAACCTTGATGTGTGCTCTGCTATCTCTTTTTCTTATTTGATATTTTGATGCTGGCCTATCTCTTGCTTAAATTCACGGCATGTTTTAGGATTCGAGATATTTCATGATTTAGCTGGAAGGAATAGACTAAAGGTGTTTTGTCAAACAAATTAAGTTATTCCATGAACATAGAAAATATATTTGGTCAACCATGTATATAAATGTATCTGATCATTTTGATTTGTGTCTTATTTTGCTAGCAACATTTAAACTAGTCTTGTCCAAGTAAATCAAATGTGAAATGCTTACATAGTGTGTTTTCAATATTTTCATTGTAAATGATTATGAAGGTTGTCTTCTTTGGTGATAATGTTCCCAAGGACAGAGCTGATATGGCAATGGAAGCATCTAGAAGATGTGATGCTTTTCTTGTATTAGGATCATCTCTTATGACCATGTCTGCTTTTCGACTTGTCAGGTAGATTCAAAATTGTGTAGGTCTTTTGGTTATGGTGTTAAAATGATCTATTTGTATACACAGAATAATAATCACATGTGCTCTGCAATATGATAGTAGATATGCACTTTTCGTGTTTTCACACCATCGAATTAAACATTTGATGAAATCCAATGTTGGAGTGGAACCCTTCATCATCTTGTAGGTATCAATCATAAGTGGTTTGTATCCAATCCACATTACTTAAGATTAAAATACAATATAATTTTCTAGGCAGATTCAGCTATTTTATGAAATGATTATTGATGCCCCTCCATATAAAATTTGACATGCAAGATAAATCAACAGTGTAGATACTTTCTTAAATTTATGCAATGATATTAGTCTTGTCAAGTTTTGCATGAGGATGAACAAATCTTTGATGGTACAGATATACTGAAACATTTTGGATTAGATAATTGAATAGCAGAGTAATTCACATGCATTCAACAATGTGGATGAAGTAGCTGTGCCTTTTTCTGTTACTTAATATGGGAATAAATAAATACGATGATTTTCTATTAATAAGTATTTTTCTTTTAGGCTGTTGCTTGTGAATGAGTTACTTATCATTTCTGAGAAAAATTGAATAGTGTTTGGAATTAAACTTCAAGACTCTGATTTAGAAGGAGGAAGCTTTTATTCTGCCTTTTATTCTTGAACTTCAAGCCATGAAAATATTTTTCCTTTGCCTGTGTTCCATTGACTGGCTGCATATTTGATGTGATTGGATTTTTAAAATTTACTTTCACAGGGCAGCTCATGAGGCTGGTGCTGCTACTGCAATTGTAAATGTAGGTGTGACACGTGCTGATGATTTTGTGCCCTTGAAAATCAATGCACGAGTGGGTGAGGTATAGCTCGAGTTGATCTTAACTGGCAACTCTGAATATTGCATGTTTACTACTCCAAATCTTACAAGTGTTGCATTGTTGCAGATCCTGCCAAGAGTACTTGACATGGGATCCATAAGCATACCTGCTGTGTATTGATAATAGATGATAAGATGTATCAAGGTGTATTTGAATCCTTCACAGTCCACTCGGCCCCTCCCCCTTCTTAATCTTGTGTTATTCAGGTATTGTCTGAACTCTGTAGTCTGAACAGTGCCAGCCTCTTCTTCCATTGACAACCCTCCCCCAACTCTTTGCAACTCCTATATACGCCACTTTCCAACCCTAATTCCCAACTAATTAGAATGCATTGAGTGAAGGAATATCAACTTAAAAATTCATGCTGTGATTGATACTTGTAGTTGCAGAGTTTGGATACACGTGCAGATGATTGTTGACGTTTGTCAGCTAAGTTTTCAGACATTATTTCTGCAACAGATTATGTTGGTTAGTGCCGGTTTCATTGAATAAATAACTTTAGGCTCGATTGATGTTTATTTACATTCTCACTTATACCCTACTAAAAAGTTGCTCTAAGTTCAGAAACTTGTATTTTATCTTACCATTCTTGTCCTCTTTAATGTAATGATATTGACATAGGGAGTCAATGAAGATGTAATTGATATTCATGTTCCCTTTGCTGGAATACCATTTTTTATTTGAACTGTAATCAGCTTATATTTTACCTTTTTTTCTTTGAAGTGTATAGGCTAGATGTAAAAATGTACCGTACCCGCTAGTCGAGTCGAATTAAAGAAGGGTTAATTGTCGGATATATTCACAGCATTCTTCTAAATGAACACAAGTGGGGCTACAATGTTTTAACTTTTAAAAATAGACCGAATTAACTAGTTAAATTGATCATGAATCATTCATGTATTTAATTTACATTTTTTTAATTCAATTACAATTTAATTATAAACTTGATTAATTGAAATAATCAAAGTATGACTCAAAGGCTATAAAACACAGACATGGGACATGACATGGACATAAACACAGAGATAAATTAAATTTAAAAATTGTAAGACACAGACACGACATATATATATAATTACAAAATTTAAGTAAAAAAATTATAATTTATTAATATCATTTTTATAAGTTTGAATATTTATAATATCTTAATATATGTTATATTTATCAATATTTATTACTTAATAAATTTTCTTAAAAATATAGAGTATAATTTTATTAATATATCTTAAAAAATCTCTTAAATCAATTTCTCTTAATAGAACTAATCATAAATGAATATATGTGCATTTAAAAAAATAAATTAGAGGGAATATTGGTATAAAGCAAGTTTCAGTAACAATGAAGTGATACGATTTGATACAAGTAAAAGTAGAAGAAGCAGATGAAAATAGTAGTATAAAAAGATAAAATTTAAAAGTCTAATACTGATATATGAAAAAATAAAATTTAAAATATTGATGTGTGAAAATAGTGACTTGAGATATTAATTATGTAATTAGACTTGGATGAGTTACAGACTTACTAATTGAACGTTAATCATAAAAAATATTTTAAAAAAATATTAATAGATCATGTCTAAATCGTATCCTAAACGTGTCCAAACATATTCGAGATGCATCCAAGAGTGTCTAAGACATGTTCAAGCGTCCTAAACATGTCTAAATTGAAAAAAATAATTTTTTTAATCAAATATATTCTGATATACAAGACACATGTATCACATAGATATTCTCATGTATCTGACACAGATACATATCCGATATATAGACACGCTTCAACAATATATCCGTACTTCATAACTCAAAGGCATCAGTTCAATCTCAAGTTTAGTTTTTAAAACATTAGGCTACAAAATATAATGCTAATTAATTTACTTTTAAATTTATATAGGATCGCTTGCTCAAATTTTATATAAGATTGCCTCGTTCCTTTTTCAGATATTTATTAATCTAACACTTGCCTTATTTTTATTTTTTTTTATTCGATGTGACCCGTAGTATTTTTCAATCAATCTCAATAATTTTATTCATTTTTCACGATACTACTTTTCACATCATATAAAATTAATTAATAAAATACAAATTTATAATTAATAACATACAAAAATTGATTAATGAATATGTAACAAAACAATTAATGAAAAACAAAAAAATAACTAATAACATATATATGTTAATTAACAAAATTAAGTTAAAAAAATTGCATATTTATACATACTCATCAATCAATAATTTATACTTCATAAAACCAATTTTCATTCGATGTTAAAATGAATATAAATACTATTTAAGATAAAATGATAATTATTCTTTTTCAATACATCAACCCTTTGGCAGCTTTTATTATAGCGTGTACGCCATGTGTGCAATACACAAATCAAATATAAAATCAATATTTCCGTATATTTTAAATTTAACTAATTAAAATAATAAAATACTACAGATAAATTATTTAGGTAGTATCTATCAGGGTAAAATCTAAATAGGAAACATTAAAAATAAGGATAAAAGATTTTAATATGACTATAGACAATTTTTAAAATGTAATAAACATACTTTTATTGCTAATATGAACTACATAATAAATTTTTAAGCCATAAATCGGTTGGAATAAAAAGGGCAGGGGACCAGGAACAAGTTGCACCAGATTAACAACAAAGCATTACTACATGACAAAAGCATAAGGTAGCAATGCAAAGTTTACTGACTACTAGCATATTTAACTGAACAATCAAATATACATGCATTAACCAGAGCTTCAAATCCAAATCCCTAAGATTCCAACCTCAAGCTCTTCATACTTAGCTAAGTACATTGTATGAAACCTTATATGTGCTTCTAATAACCCAAAAAAACCAAAAGAAACCTGCAGGCTAGCATTTAGACTAGTAAATCCACTCGATGTCCATTTCCTAAGAATTCTCATTAACTGCCTTATCAATTTCTTCAATGTGATTACGGAGCACATTCCACTGCACACACAAGAGAGAGGGAGAGTTAATCGTTGAATAACAGTGGTTTCAAAATCTTTTGTTCTAGGTCTTCAGGCCAACCAACAGAATAGAGACGAGAATAGGAAAGGAATTTATAAATAGACAACATTCATATAGTTTCAAGATGTACCTGATCCATGGACAACGAGATTCCTGAAAATAAATATAAAAATGTCATTGTAGCTCAAGTTTATAAATCATCATTAACAACCACCACCAGTCCCATCAAGCATCAGCCCAGTAGGTGAGATTGATTACATAGATCAATCAATGCCATTAAGCTATTTGAAAAAGTATATTTTCAGCCAGTCAATAAAAAAAGTTCAGTAAAGGCAAATAGAAGACAGCAAAATCTATTCATGTATTCTACTTGGTCCCAACTGACAATTTTCGTGCATTCTAAAAGAATCTCCCAGGTATATACAAGGATCTCACAACCACAATACATGGTCTAGAACACCAAAGGATTACATAAGAGATAAGTAATGATCTTTTAAAAAGTTAATTGGATCAAAAGGCACCCCAAAACAAAAAAACAAAAAACAAAAACAAAACAAATATACAAGATTATTGCCAAAGAAAAATGCAGAGGTAAGCACATGTAAGTTTCCAATATAAGTGCAATTCACAAAGCCACCATATTCCAAACTTTCCTAAAACATACTCTTCCATCTTGAGGCTTTCGAACTTCATCAACATGATACAACAAATGCTGTGTTAACTAATATTTCCGTTTAGTCATTGACATTTAAGATCCATAAACAAAATCAGGTTCAATGTCTATCAATTTAATTAGGTTTCAAATCATTTAATTAAATTAAACCAACAACTAAAATGGCTCCAAATCAGTAAAACTAATTCTAAAGTCTCACATCTTCCTCAATTTAATTGTTTGTCCACAAGCAAATGTTAACATATCATGTCACAAACTCACCCAATCTGCAGATGAGTATCATTTCTTTCTAACAAAATGCCTAGAGTATTTTCCAAAAAGATACAAGTCCTGTAACTTAAATCTCACTAAGAAACCCTAATAACAAGCTTCAGTACCAGTTGTTCACCTCTGTCAATGTCCCATTAGAAGCAAAGGATGTAATTGAAAATTAAGTTTAACAGATATCTATCCAATGCAACTTAACACAATTGCAAATAACTATGTATAAGCATTTAAAGGACTGATTCAAAGGCCTTTTTATTTCTTCCATCTACCCACTAAAATGAACTAAAAATTCACCAACCCTAACTATTCACTCAAATAGGAACTATGCCACAAAAACAAAACAAAAAAAAAAAAAAACATACATACATTCATTTCAAAGAACAAAGGCCTCGCAGTGAAAGCAACATAAAAAAGTTTCAAAAACCGAAAACACGAACAATCACGAAATCAAATCATTGATTCAATAAGAAATAAAGAGAAATTTGGAGCTAGAGGACCTTTTTTGCCAGGCAATTGCTTGCCATCTTTGAGGTAAAATTCGCGAATGTCGACCACGATCTTGCCTTGCCAGCTCCTCACGGACACCCTCCTGTTCTTCGAAATCTACCAAATAAAATAGAATAAAATAAAAAAATAAAAAACGGCGCATTTTAGAAAAGGAAAAACCCTAGGAGATGGGTTTTAGAAGAGGAACCTCGCAGACGACGATGGAGTCAGAGTCATCGGAGTCTTTCTTGGCCGATTTTTTGGGAGGCGCGTGGCCTTCAGAGTCACCGTCGGAAGCGTAGTCCTGCTCCTCCTTCCTCTTCCCCTTTCCAGACATTTCTCGAATGTTCTTGCTCTGTTCTTCTGTTGTTTCTGTGTGTGAGTGAGAGAGAGACAGAGAACAAAGGGATTAGATGAGGGTGAAATTTGAAAAACAGAAGCAAATAGATCTATATAGGGAGAGAGAGAATAATCAGACGAGATTGAGAGCCAAAAATCAAAACCTAAAAAACCTTTTGGCGCCCAAATGGTACTCCAAGAGCCAGTCACTTACTTGGGGGGAGTGTGGGTATGGTGCTGTTAATGTTGACTGTGTTTGACACTTATGCGTTTTCATTTTAAATGTTTCAGACTTCTTTTTTTGGGTCAAAAGTCTATTAAAAGCTGGATATAATTGAGACTGAGCTCTTTAATTTTTGGTCAGTTACAATGACCTCAACGGTGCCTTTTATGTTTGGGTCCATGATGGACCGTAAAGATAATTAGTAATAATCGTTTTTTTTTAGTTTTGAGAAACGGTTAAAAAATAAAATCTGTTGGCCTTTATTATATAGTTTTATTTTTTAATTGTATAGATTTATTTTATAATTTTTTTTTAATGTCAAGGAACTATTTTAATGGGCCTGATGAAAGGACCCACAAGAGAGGTCCCTAGATGATTTCCTAATGGGGCTCGGGAGAGAGGTAAGGGCATACGGAAAAAGAAATTAGGATGAAGAGCAATTTGTGGGAATTGAATCCCGTTACTTTTCTTACATGTCCTTAACTCCAACCAATTAAGGTACCAACACGAGACATTTTATGATTTTTATTATTAGAATAGATTTAATTTTTGCATTAAGACATATTTATTTCTTATAATTTAGTTCTATTTTAGGCAAGTCATTATTGTCACAAGTTTATATAATGTATATCATACCTGTACAATTATTATTAAGTAATAATATTCAAAAATATTATTTCAAGTTGCTATCAGAGCTCCCGATCTGGGAGTCTCTTGTTTTCGCCGCATTCAGCCTTCATTGCTGATTGAATCAGTCTTCATTGTTGGGTTTAATGTCAACCTTCATTGCTAGGATTCTAGCAGCCTTTAATCAGAATCGAACCAGAACCCGATCTGATCGTCTGCACACACTGTCTCAGCCCAAACAGTCATCCTCAGTTCTGCCATGCGCATTGTTCACCCTATGTTCTTCTGCTCCGTTCTAGACTGCTCGGAGCTGGTGCCCAATTGTCGTTATCTTCACCAGAACCGGTGACTCATGAGCAGATCCGTTCATCATGAGACCAGCCGCACCACTATTTGCCAAACCAGCGTCGTCATCTATGATCTCGCCCTCGTCATCTCGGCTTTGGGATTCTTCTTCACCACCGTCAGCCACCAGCCGCGAGCCACACCGCCACACGTCAACGTCGGTGAGCCATCCCTCGTTCCTGACCTCCTCTGTGATTGCGTTTTTTGAACGAAAGTCAGACCCAAGTTGACAAACTCACGATCTGCCTCGGTCACCCAAGCGATTTCCACCGCACCAAGACATGAGTTATTTTTGTGAAGGTCGACTAGACCTAAGTTCACTGTTGTTCGTTTCTTGCTCCCAGCCTTTCAGCGATTAAAAAAAAGAAGAAAGGTAAAAAAAATTGAAAATTGAAAATTGATTCATAAGTGTGTTAGACAACCAAACTGGTAAGAATTTTTATTTTCAATCATTTAATACTTCTGGTACTGAGAATTTATGGATTATGGATTCTGGTGCAATTGACCATATGACCTTTTATTCACCACCTCTGTTATCTTATCAACCCTCTTCTAGTAAGCATCATAATAACCATAGTTGATGGCTCCAACACCTCAATTGCAAGTTTTGGTACTATTAAACTCTAGCCTCTCTACACTTATACAATGTGCTCCATGTTCCCAAAATTTCTTATAATATTATTTCCATTCATAAGCTTACTAAAGCAATAATTGTGCCGTAACTTTTTTTTATTCTCATTGTGTCTTTCGGGATCTTGTCACGGGGTGGACGATTGGAGTTGCTACAAAACAGGGAGGGTTATACTATTTCCTTAATGTGTCAGCTAAAGGTAGTCTTGATTAAAAGTTGTTATATTCCTGTCATCAGTCCAATTATGAGTCTCACTCTTCTCAATTTTGGCTACAACACAAGCATATGAGACATCCTCATTTTTCTTTGCTTAAGTCTATGTTTCCGTCCTTATTTTTAAAAGAATCCATTGAGTTTTTTCATTGTAATGTTTGTGAGTTTGTCAAACACTATCGTGTAACTTTTTCACCTAGTTCTAATAAAAGTATTGAGCCTTTTGCACTTATTGACTCTGATGTTTGGGCTCCTGCATCTATTCCCAACATTTCTAACACTAAATGGTTTGTTTCCTTCATTGATGATTGTACTCGAGTAACTTTAATTTTTCTAATGAAAGATAAATCAGATGTGTTTCAGTTGTTTGTTCAGTTTTACCGCATGGTTTAAACCCAATTTGGAAAGTCCATTAAACGTTTATGTTCTGATAATGGTAAGGAGTATGTCAACCAAAATTTTTCTACATTTATTAAAGAGCATGGTATTGTGCATGAACTCACATGTGTTGATACTCCTCAGTAAAATGATGTTGCAGAAAGAAAAAGTCATCATTTACTTGAAATCACTAGAGCTTTTACTATTCCAAATGTTTGTTCCTAGTTCATACTAGGGGGAAGCTATTGTAACTGCTACATATTTAATCAATTAGTTACCATCTTGTGTCTTGGGGAATGTAAGTCCTGTCCAACTCATGACCTCTCACTTTCCATTTGTTCCTATTATGCAGAGTCTACAGTCTCGTGTGTTTGATTGTGTGACTTTTGTCCGTGTACATCTCCACAATCGTAGCAAACTTGATCCTCGTGCTGTCAAATGTGTTTTTTGGGTTATGCTTCTGACAAGAAATGGTACAAATGCTATCATCCTTCAAGTCGTTATTTTTTCGTATACGTGAATGTCACTTTTCATGAAAATGAGTCCTTCTTTACTCGTCCTCGACTTCAGGGGGAGAACACTCAGGAAGCTAAGGCTGAGTTCTTCTCTCCTAGGTTCTTCTTTCCTTTACCATTTGACTCTATATAAGATTTGACATATTCTTCTAGCACCACACCTGAACTAGCTAATGTCAAGGTCAAGGCTAGCATACCAAAATTGGTGTATCAGATGAGAGGGAAACCCAAACTTGCCCAACAGCAAATTTAGGCATCTAAACTAATGGTAAGTACTAAAGATACAAGTTTTCCTGTCTCCAAACTTCTTATTTTTGAACTAGACCCAAATAACATTTGTTTCTGAGCCTGATAACATGTCTTTGAATAATTTTGAACCTGACCTAGATGACTTACTCATTGCATTGAGGAAAGGAAAAATGTATTGTCCCAATCTTAAGTACCATATTTCTCAATTTGTCAATTCTATACATCTTTCCTTGCAGCACCGAAGTTTCATTTTAGTTATAGATTCTATCAAAATTCCAATATCAGTACAAGAAGTATTGAAGGATAAGAACTAGATTCAAGTCATGAATGAGGAGATGAGTGCATTGGAAAGGAATGGGATATGGGAGATTGTTGAAAGGTCAGATGACAAAAGGCCAGTTGGATGCAAATGGATATAGACTTTGAAATATCGGTTTGATGGTACACTAGACCGGTATAAAGCAAGGTTGGTGGCAAAAGGATACACTCAAACTTATGGAATTGACTATGAGGAGACATTTGCGCTAGTAGCTAAGATGAATACTGTAAGGATCTTACTCTCCCTTGCTGCCCACTTTAGGTGGGAATTACACTAGTTTGATGCTAAAAATATGTTTCTCCATAGAGACTTAGAGGATAAAGTTTATATGAAAATTTTCCCTAGATATGATTCCACTAATGGAAGGGGCAAGGTGTGCAGGTTAAAGAATACGTTATACAGATTAAAACTATCTCCCCGTGTTTGGTTTGGAAGATTCATAAAAATAATGGTATCCCTGGGTTATAGACAAAGTCAAAGTGATCATACTCTCTTTTTTAAACATTCACAAGAAGGTAAACTCACAGTTTTGCTTGTGTATGTTGATGATATCATTATATCAAGTGATGACCTAATTGAGAAGCAGCTCCTAAAGGAGAAATTAGCTGCTGAGTTCGAAATGAAAGATCTTGAAAGACTAAAGTACTTCATTGGGATTGAAGTTGCTTACTCCAAGCAAGGTATCTTCATTTCTCAATGGAAATATGTCCTAGATCTTCTCAAAGAGACCAAAAAGCTCGGGTGTAATCCAACTGGGGTGCCAATTGAGTAGAATCACAAAATGAGAAGTGATGAAGAGAGTCTCAAGATCGATAGATCTCAATATCATAGGCTAGTTAGGAAACTGATATACCTAGCACATACGAAACCAGATCTAGCGTATGCTTTCAGTATTGTTATCCAATTCATGCATGATCCGAGGAAGAGACACATGCAAGCCGTAAATCAAATTCTATAGTATCTTAAAACCACACCTGGAAGAGGACTACTTTTAAAAAAAAGGGAGAAACCTATCCATGGAAGTGTACACGGATGCTGACTATGCAGGTTCGGTTACTGGCAGGAGGCCAACATCAGGTTATTGTATATTTCTGGGTGGAAATCTAGTAACATGGAGAAGTAAGAAACAAAATGTAGTGGCACGATCGAGTGCAGAAGCTGAGTTTCGAGTTATGGCACAAGGAGTTTGTGAGTTGCTATGGATGAAGATCATATTAGATGACCTAAAACTAAAGCGTGAAGTGTCAATGAAACTATTTTATGACAATAAATCTGCCATTAGCATTGCGTATAATCTGGTTCAACATGACAAGACAAAACACATTGAGATAGATTGACACTTTATCAAGGAGAAATTGGATAGTTGACTCATAACCACAGCATACATTCCTTCAAGATATTAGTTGGCAGATGTATTACCTAAAGGACTACCCACAGAGCGCTTTTAGGATCTTACTGACAAGCTGAGAATGATAGATATCCATTCACCAGCTTGGGGGGAGTGTTGGACTTTATTATATAGTTTTATTTCTAAATTTTACAGATTTATTTTATGATTTTTGTTATTAGGACAAATTTAATTCTTGTATTAGGACAAAATTATTTCCTATAATTTAGCTCTATTTTAGACAAGTCATTATTGTCACAAGTTTATATAATGTAGATCATACATGTAAAATTATTATTAAGTAATAATATTCAGAAATATTCTTTTAACTAAATCTTTCCTTCAGCAGGTCTATATCAACATAATTGACTCACTGCTTTGAACCAACAAGTACATGGAGTTTGCGAAAGCTCACCAACTATTTAATTGCTTAATTGTTGACCATTTTTTAGGGATCATCCTCTCCTGCTAGGTAAAAACAAGAGAGGGTGTTGTTATTGATCCAATGACTCAAATTTATCAAGTTATATTTACAATTTTTATTTTATCATAAAATAAAACATTTTTAAAAGTTATGCTGGTGTATCTAGAGTCCGTCTTGAACGACACAACACACTTGTTCTATATATTAAACTTGAAAGCTGCATAAACTAACCAAAATAGTTAACCAGAGATTTGAATTGACTTGACCTTAGGCTTCTTCTCTTCCTCCTTAGGCACAGTAACAATGAGCACCCCGCTCTCCATGGTAACCTTTATCTGATCCATCTTGGGATTCTTGAGTAGCCTGAACCTCGCCATGAATTTACCAGTGCTTCTTTCAATGCGGTGCCACCTATCATCCTTCTGTTCCTGCTCTCTGCTTCTCTCCCGGCTAATTTGCAGCACCCTGCCATCTTCAACCTCAACCTTCTCTTCTTCCTTCTTCAACCCAAGAAGGTCAACATTGAAGATGTGAGCCTCTGGGCTCTCCTTCCAATCCACATGAGTGCTGGCTATGGCACTGGTTTCACGACCAGAAGAAGGTACGTTGGCCACACTGCTGGAGAAGGTAGGGCTGCACACCGGTCGAGTTAGGTCGGGTTTAGGAAAAATTCATGTCCAAACCAATTAGATTACTTCGGGTTGGGTTGGTTCAGTTTTGGGAAAAAAAATTGGGTAACCCGAACCGAACCAACCTAATATGTGTATGAGTTGGTTCAGGTTGGGTAATTTGTTTGTGTATTTACAAGAAAAAAATAAAATAAAAGAACAACAGCAGCCTACAACATGTGTAAAAATTGTAAAAAAAATTGGAAAAATATAAAAAAAATTCCATAATCCAGCAGCATGAATCAAAACCTCTATTAATCCAGCATACATTAATTCTTAATGCATAAAAGATTGTATAAAAAATATAAAAGATAATAAATTTGCCTAGATCAATAAATCCATAGTTTAACACCATAACCCCTAGATCTGTGTGTCGTCACCACTCACCAACTCCGTGCGCCACACATCATCGCATGCAGCCATCAGAAGTGACGAGTCCTCTGCTCGACCAACAATGAGTCCTTTGCATAACCAGCGACTCAAATATATATTTCGCGCCTTCACCACACATCAGTATCGTGCATCGCCACCAGCAACGAGATTGAGCCTTCAATGATGGAATCGTCGAATCACTGAGCAACATAGCAAGGCCGCATCAATGGTGGCTGGTCGACCATTGCTCGTCGCAAACCAACGCGGTGGCTAAGGATGAACAAGGTGGTTGATGGTGGAGGATGAGGTTAGGGAATCGATGGAGGAAGAGGAAGCTAGGGTTTTGGATAAGTGGAATTAGAAAGAAATTGAGAAGAATGGGAAATAAAATTTGAAGTTTTAGTATTAATCCAACAAAAAGACATATTTTATAGTTTGGTCGAGTCATCGGGTTGATTTTCTTAACCCGTTGTCTGAACCAACCAATGGATGGGTCAATCAGGTTTTACCCGAATAGACCTGATGACCCGAGCCAACCTGAAAATATTAAATTGGATTCGTCGAGTCATCGAGTCTACCTAGACCCGTGTGTAGCCCTAGGAGAAGGGGAAGCCCTCAAAGGGAACAAATATTTAAACCAAAACAACCAAAAAAAAAAAAAGATGACGCACGTGCACAAATTTTCATCCATCTTTAGTCACTTACAACCTAGTTAACCCTTCTTCAATCTCTATCTACCGTACATCTTTTTTTCCTATATCTAACGGCTCAAAACGGTTGGTTCATCAATGGACCCATAAACAATGGGTCTATCGGGAGAATTCTAATATGGACCACTCCCAGGGTGGTCCATGGATGGACCAAGCACAAATCAATCATTGATTTATTGTTAAAATAAATTAATAGTGGAGATTCTTGTGAATATGGAATGCCTGCAACAAGAACAAAAATCGCTGAAGCTGAGCCCAAAGTTACATCACGAAAACAAATCTAAACGTGGGTTGCAAGTGAGAGCTTCCAAGATGGAGGAGCACTTGGCAAGAGTGCCACCAGTCCCAAGTCTCAGAGGCATTGTTAAATACGGCAAGTTCAGCAACCCTTTTGAGAAGCAATTGGTAGTGAACACGCAAAGAACCTGTTCTTTCCCAAACATGATGTTAAGCATTGCGTCAAGGAACAAGGGAGGAACAGGAACAGCCCTTGACCTCCAAAGAGAGCACAGTAACACACCACAAGTGAGCTAAAAGATAACAAGTCTGTGCATTTTCTTGCAATTTAAAAGTTATGTAGTTTTGTTGCAGTGTCTGTGTGAGTTCTTAGTTAGTCATTTTGTATGTGTATATGGGTCTATGATATTAGGAATTTGTACTAATGGGGCAAAATTTCCATTACATTTGACCTTTTTTTCTGGCTTTCTAAGAGTCATATGGAAATTTGTACATGTAATTTGTATTTGTTGCCCTGTTGCTATTTTTCCAAATGAATGAAATGATGGTAGGCTCTATCAGTAAAGTTAGATATAGCCATGCAATTCCTGCATTCTTGTACTCTATAAAGAAACATTCATTGATCATGTAAATTGTTGCCCTACTTGATATTTTGGCCTTATTGCAATTCCAATTAATGTTTTGAGTAAGATTGTAGATGCAAAAGGAGAAAGCGTTGTTTGTACTATACATGCTGAAAAATTCTTACCATTGAATTTGATGGAATTAAAGATGAGCAACATCAATAAGAAGCGGGTGAGAACTTGCCTAAAAACCCACCAGTAGTTTCAGAGGCATTGTCAAAGGAGAAAATATTGCATGTTGAAGGTAGTGTCACATAGGATGTGTTCACTTCATTCATATATTTTGACATTTCAGTGTTAAATAAAGATGAGGTGCACCACTCATTTTAATTAATTATTGAGTAGTTAACCATACTTAACATTTTCAATTGAAAAATATAAATATGCAAGTGAGTAGTTCACCACATCATTAATTAAGACTAGGATGTTAAAATATAAAAGAAGCGGACATAATTCTATATAGCGCTACAAGATTATGCAATAATTTCCTTTGTGAAAGACGAAAAATTCAGGAAGCAGAGATATATTGTTGACAGCATCACAATTCTTTTTCTTCTATTAATTAAATGTCGAGTTTGTACTTTAGTGTGTGACGTGACCCAATAGAAGAAAGTGAACATGTTTCCAACATTCTCCATTCATCAAATAGTGTAAACAAAAACAAGAATGATTTTTCGCCTTACTAGATTGTCTGTTGCATGTACACTGATAATTTAAAGTACAAGTCCGTTTCTTGATTTAATTAAGCAGCTTTCTGAGTGTGGGGTGTGTTAATTAATTAGCTATTGTGTCTTTTTAGTATGCCACTGTATATGCATGGCTTATGCTTATGCACGTATTTTTGTTAATGACGTAAGAGTACACTATAATATTTTTTCTGTTTAGTAAGGATGAAAACTAACATCTACCAAACACCCCAGCAGAGAAGCAATTGAAAAATTCAGATCACACAAACACAGTAAAGAACTACTAAAAGTAAATTCTAATAATTGCCATTTTGTTTTGTAACTTACAAGAAATCACAATTCTGCAATGTTTATGTGCTAATATATGCTCTCTTTGGGAAGTGATAACAAAGCAGAGCCTGTCGGTTTCAGCATGGCAGAATGTCGATGAAATCCTGGTACATCCTAAAGCCGAGTTTCTTGAGTGTCATGTTGCACCCATTATTACCATATAATATTTATCATACATGGTGACTAGAACTCCATCTTCAAGATCATTGTTACCTTCAACATTGACCATCTACAAGTGAGTAATGATATAAGAATATATACTAGCACGTTTAGGGTTGTTTGTCTACATGCGAGCTTTATGACTTATCCTTATCTGGAGATAATGTAAAGATAATCAATGACAATGTGTGGATTTAAAATATAACTAATCCATTCATTGGAGAATTAATTTAGGATTGAATTTGAAATTAAAAATAGAGATAAAGATGTTAATAATATGCGGATCTCATCCTATTTAGTGATCTTACTTATCTTCTTTTTTTAAAAGGATAATTTGAATTAATGAAGTAAATATAGTATAACAAAAATAATTTATAATCTAATTTGGATTATAAAGAAGAATAAAGCCTCATTAATTACCATTATAAAGGATATTCCACATCTTATTAATTATTTAAAGATCCAAAGATTAATATGTTTACACCATAACATCTTATTAATAATTTAGTTAAATATTTAAATTCCCACTTTTCCAATTTTTGTTATCTAAAATTATCATTATTAATTACTCATTTTAAAATTTAAAAATAAATATAAATATAAAAGAGGCTAAATTTATAATTACATCTTATTACTCATTTAAATGTTTAAAGATAAATATAAAAACAATGATGATAAATACATCTTATTACCTGCTTAAATATTTAAAAATAAACACAAAAAAAGAAGATTCAAACAATCTTCATCATTATTTACTTATTTCTTAACGAAAAGAAAATGCGAATTGAGGTGCTGGTCAATATGCTAGGCTATCTATCTATATCTATCTTCCATATCTGTACTATATATAAAGGGAAATTCCCATTTTGGTGCCTAATTTTTATTTTTATTTCCAAAACTACTACTATTAATTAATGACTTAAAAGTTTAAAGGAAAATATTAAAGATGATAAAATTGTAATTACATCTTATTACTCATATAAAGATTTATAAATAAATATAAAAATGATAAGATGTAGATACATCTTATTTCATATTTAGATATTTAAAGATAAATACAAAAATAGGATTCAAACAATTTTTATTATTAATTTTTATATATTAAAAATTATTATTTTTATACTAACAAAAAATAAAAAATCTGAATTGATACTGATTAATACGTTAGTATGTATATACATATTAAGGTTAAGAAATATTATGATTGACTTATGTTATTTTGAGATATGATTTTGTCTTTTTAGTAATCTATTGATTTTACCTTATTTTAAGGATTTTATCTTATTTTTATAATCTTATCTTTTTTACTTTAAAGGATTGTTTGAGTTGATCACGTAAATATAATATAAAAAATTAATTTATAATTTAATTTGAAAAATATAAAAGGATAATTTTCTATTAATCAATTGTGATAATAAAAAAATTTAACTTCTTCTTTAATGGTGTAAAGATTTTTAATATGAATGTAATGGTGTAAATATTTATAATATGAATGTTCATAATAATATAGACAATTTATGAAATCTAACCATCACTCAAATGACTTATAATAAATGTATAAATATTAATTTTAAATTATTTTAAAGTTGCCACTTTGGGGAAAGTTTTACTATCATCACCTTGATCCGAAATTGTGTAGTAGTAGTTGTTAATAATAATAATAATAATAATAATAATAATAATAATCAATAATAATAATAATAATCCTAAACACATAAAGGAGTTTTTACAATTTTTTTCATCCATGATCCTTGTAGTATGCAGAGCTATCAAAATAGATTGAACTCGATGAGTGGGCTTGAATAGCTTGACAAAAAATGTACGTTGGCTTAACAAACTTCAAGGGCAAACTTAATTTAATCCGACATGGCTTGGCTCAAAATTGGGCTAACCCGCTTCGGGCTAAGTCGGCCTGTTAACCACAATTTTAATTTTTTTTTAATTTAACAAGTTACACTTAAGAAGATACTATTAATTTTTATTTGAAAAATTAAAACTCAATTGATAAATGGGTTAATTCTCTAATTTATTTGTTATTGGTTTAAAACTAAGTAGCCCAAATTTTTTATTTTTCATTGGTTTGGATTTTTTAAAGATTAAATTTATTATTAAAAAAAAACACAAAAGAATTGGTGGACCGACAACATTCAGCCCACAACGGGTTGAATTGGGATAGCAAAACACTAGCGTGAAATATACTAGGCCCGACTTTGTCTGGCCTGAAGTGGCCCAGGCCATTCCTTATTTTGACAACTCAGTAGTATGACTTTTGGTAATAGGTCATCCCATTTATTGGGTTTTTAATATTTTAACTATTACATATTGTATTGTAGTCCTTTAGTATTCTTAGGGCTAGTAATAAACCGAATTAGTTCGAGAATAGTTTGAGACTCGACTTGTTAATTAATTTGACAAACTTGGTTCATAAAACAAATAAGTTGAACTTTAGCTCAAATTTGAGCTCGCTAAATGAATATGCTAAACTTAAACTTGAATCTAGTATTGCTCGACTAATTTGATTCATGAACTGACTTTATATATATATATATATATTCAACGTATTTAGTAAGATGAATGTTTATTGTAAGGGGTAAAAAAAGTAAATCTTGATTATTAGATTTTACATGAATGGTCAAGATTAATACATAAATGCATGTGATTTTTTTAAGTGGTCACGTGACCTTTAAGTAACTTTTAATCTTGACCATACAACTATACATAGATAGTCAAGATTAAAAGTTACTTAAATATCATGCGACTACTTAAAAAAGTTATATGTATTTATGTTCTAATTTTAACTATTTATGTAATATCCAATTATCAAGATTTATTATTTTTACCTCTTACAATAAATACGTATCTCACCAAATATGTTTCCTTATATATATATAAAAATTGTATAAAATAGAATAAATATTTAATGCAAATAAAAATTACATGTCACAATCATAATAGAATGTTTTGGTTGGATTGTGAGGTGAGGTGGAATCTAACTTAAAAATAGTTAGATTGTGGAGAATAAGAAGCAAAGCTAACATACTGAGCTCCATCCAAGCAGCATAAAAAAAGTTGCAGCATCAAAACTTCTAATGGTTGTGTTGGTTGTGAGAACAAGAACCATCTAGTCATCCTTGGAATTAAGCTTAGCTCCTGTGTACTTGGAATTCATGAGATGCAGGGCACAGTTGTAATTAGAAAGCACCAAAGTGGGTTCCAATTTGGCTACATGACGAGTGTACAAGAGTGTATAAAAATATTCTTTAAATATTCTATTATTAAGTTAAAATATTAAAATATGAATAATAATTATTAAAATTAATGTGTATTTTTAAATTGAAATTTTATTTATTTTGAAATATTTTTAAATAAATTTTTATGTTTAATTTTAGAATTTATAAAAAATAAGTGAAAGACCAATTAAATTTCAAGGAGAATTTAATAAAAACCCAAATAGGAGAGGAGTTGTTTTAAGATGGACTTTAGGGTTAAAGGTTCATAGATAAACTTTTCACTTTACCTATTCTAATAGATTTTATAATTTTGTTGGAAGGGATAATTTTTTATTACTTCTATACCCTTCAAGTAACTAAATTTCAAAAATAAAAATAACTCCAGGAACTCCAACCTTCCATGCAGCGTAGCCATCGAAGGCCAAACAAGGTCTCCACGGATTAGCCAAAGACAGCTACTATCCACTTATCTCAACACGGAATGGATTAGGTAACTAGAATCTAGAGGACCCAGCTCAAGATTCATAAAAAGAACAGCCATTAATGGAGGACGTCGAGCTCAGCCATGGGAGAACAACAAGGTTCCATCCAAAGTGTCTGAAACAACCACCATTTGGCCATATTTTCTCTCATAAAAAAAAAAAACAACAACAACAACAATGAAGCCCAGCAGCCAACAGTGGTTCGAGGGCAAAAACTGCCACTCCATGACAAACCAACAACACCACGATTCACCATTAATGGCAGAATGCCTAAGCATCACAACGACGATGACTTATTAGCCACCAACGATCCTTCGTTCGTTCGTCCTCTACCTCAGTTCAGATTCAGTTTTCACACTAGAAAACAAGCAATCCAAAAATAACATCATCAACAATGTCTAGATCCGCAGCACCACGTCCCTCCAACCTCGCATCGCGGCGAAATCACCGAGCTCCCACAGCTACCGCACAACCCAATTGTCAGCGACCTCCATTGCCTCCCAAACCAGAACTAGTGCCCACAAACCGCGGTTCAGCCACCTCTCCTCGTCGCTGTCGGGCCACCTTTCCCGCTGCCAACAACGCCACCCAAAAGACCCACCTCCACCATGTCACCCACCTTAGGCCTGGAAATCGCGAATCAGCGCCAACAATGCGCAGATGTTCTTCACTTGCGCCCAACCACCAACAAACGCTGTAAATGTTCATCATATATTCTTTATGTTGCATGTCTATGCTTCCATTGCACAAATCTTGCTCCATGTCTTATAGCGCTGGAGCTTTGAACCATCGCCCATCGCCACCGCGGGATAGAGAAACGAGTGGTTAATGGTGTTTTTTACAATTTATTATCTCAATCAATTTCATTATTTATAAGGATTGATATCAATTTTTAACTTTTAGTGTTATCTAAATAATAAGTAACTGATCAATAATCATAGCTGTCTATCTTATTTTACACCGATCTAACATTCTATATTGCAATGTCCATGATAGAACATTTGGCCAGGTGATCCATGGCTGTTGCTGGGCCGCGCGGTGCACAAGAAAAAGAAGGAAAAGCAAAGAAACAAGATTGGAATTGGAGTGACTATGCGCCGCACAGTACAAAAGCAAATAAATTGAAGAAATAGGAGAGCCCCTGTGCGCGGGGGGAAGGAGAAATAAAAAAAAAAAGATTGAGAATGCAGTGGCGCGCTGAACGAGAAGAAACTAAAAGCAAGAAATAGGAGGGATGTTGCAGCAGCGCGCCGCTCGAGGAAAAGAAAGAAGAAAAGGAACGTGACGACAATATAGTGTGTAATAATAGAAAATTTTTGTGAAATAATTTTGTTAAGTTTTAATTTTATTATATTTTATTAAATTTTTCATAATAAAGAGATGATAAAATTTGATTATTTTAATATTATTATATTAAATTATTTTTACTTAATTATAAGATTTAATGTTTGACTATTTTTTATTATATTATATAAATAAATTTTAAGATGAGTTTAGTTATATTTTTATCATATTTTATAATTTATTTATGTTATCTAAATATTAATAATAATTATTAAATATTAGTTGTAATTTTTATTAAGAATATATTTAATGATTTGATAATTATTATTAATTATAAAATTTTTATTATACATGTAATTATTATTTTTAATGTTTTATTAATATATTTTTTGTGAATACATGCTTATTATTAATTATTCATAAATTAAATTATATATATAAAATAATTTGATATAATTAATGTTAAAATTAATCTTAATAAAATTTGAATTTTAATTATCTTATATTTAATATAAAACTCAATTTATTTTATTTTACTTTATTTTGCTTTTCTTAATTTTACATTTAAATTAATATTTATTTTTTAATTATTTAATATTGTTTTTAAATTTTTTAATTATTTTTTTATTTTATTTCTCTGTAAAATCAATACTTTAAAATTATGCTACAAATACCACGGCGTAATTACTACGCAAATAGACAAATGATGATGTTAAAGTTTTCACATTTATATGAGTCCCACATCCAGTGAGTCTTGAGCAGTAGCATATTGCTTTAACTATAAAATGAAGCTCCTTCGATCATTTCATATATATAATAATATAGTTGGTTAATTGTATTGAATTTTGAACCAAGCTTATGAGCAAATCTGGTTTATTTAATTTATATTGTCTTATGTTTGATATTTAGTTCATGAAATTCGAATTGAGCTAAATAGTTTATGAACTTAATTTGCATCGAGTTTGAATTTTAAAAAATTAGTTTATATTAAATTTTATTTTGATTTAGGTCGACTCATTTTTAACTTTAAAAAATAATTAAAACCTTTTAAATTTGTGATTATTGGATAAATCACTCTTTTTTATCTGGTGAGTTGGTTTCTTGAACTTGTCTCACTATTTTGTCGCCATTGTCTGAAGATTGAATCATAGAAATTGTTAGCAAATTATGGTTGATTTGGTGAGTTTAGGTGGTGGGCATGAAATAGAGGGTTTGATTTTGAGAGAAGGGGGAAGAAGAAGCCTGGTGCTAAAAGTAAATAACACTATTATAAAATGGAGATGATGGAAACAATTTTCTTATTTTATAGGGATTAAATTTGTAATTTATAAAAATTATTCATTACCTTTTTAACAAGTTTCAGGTCACTAATTAAAACCTTTTATTTTTTAAATTAATATATTAATAGTGTACAAATTTAGTCCATCGGTAGTTTAAAACATTTTTGTGATAATTGATGACAAGCCGTATATCACATTTGGGATTTGTGACTGACAACTCATAATTCATAAAATTAGTGTTGTAGTACTAGTACATCTTAAACATTTGAAATTTTTAATTATATTTATTAATTTATTAATTAAAAATCACAAGTTGTATATTGAAACTTAGCACATTAATCCTAAATAAATGTTTGGAATCATTATAAACAACGGTCCACCCACAATGCATGGGTCGTATGGTAAGTAATCTTCACTTTTTAGGACGAGGACGCAAGTTTTTAAGAGACACATATAGAAATATAAGATAGAGATATAACATGACATGGCCGTGTTGATATAAAAAAAATTAAAAAATATATAAACAAAAAATATTTAAAAATATTTAAAAGTATTGAAGTATTCAATATAATACGTATTAGATATCGGTATGACGATCATTTTAAAGTATTGTGCTATATAGGTTCAAATTCTAAAGAAATAATTTTTGTGGAGAGATTGCATAGTTCTCATGCTCCCACACTTTAATAGAGATTAGTTCTATAAATAATTCAAATGAGTCAAAATTATAGAGATACCTCGTGATCTCACCAAAAATTATAAATAATGGTCCTGAAATATGTCTTTCTTAGTAATTTTCATCTTGTTATTTTGGGCAAAAAAATGTGTACTTTACTCAAATTGATCTAACAGCTTATGATTTTATAATATACAAACACTTACATCACATATTATATATATGTGATAATTTATACTCCTGATTTTTTCATTAACAGTCACAACCTCTCATTTTATTCCTTAAAGTGCACACTTCACTTTAGATTATTTAAATCCAATTTTTATCGGATATTAGAGGTGAGCATAAAATCTAAAAGAATCAAACCACATTATTAACTGAACCAAATTTAACCATTTAAATCCATTTTAAGTGAACCGATTCTCAAACTGAACACTTTTTAATAATTCGGTTAACTGATACTGAATCTAATTCAGTATTTTAGTTAATGGGTAAAAACCAAACCATATCCTTCCTTCCACAAAATCATTTCTCAATCTCAAATTCCCAAATTCACACACACAAAACATCTACGAAGAACCCTATAACCACACATCGCTCGTTTGGGACCAATTCGTTTGCGAGTTGCAATGAATTTTGTTCGCTTGGTGGTCGTATCTTCATTTGGTTTCTTCGTTTGTTTGGTGAGAACCATTGATCTGCGTCTTCACTCTTCATCGATTTCCTTCTTCATCTTTTTTTAATCTCACATTTTCATTTTTTATTTTATTGGTATTTTCTTCAGCAGCTGTTGTGATCTTGGTTGAAGCTTGGTCTCTAGATCATCAGTTCCTACAGATTAGTGTAAGTTGATTCTTTTTTTTAATTTTGATTCTATTTTTTTTTTAGATTCTGTATTTGAGCTTCATGTAACCTTGATTGCTTGATTCCTCTTATATAATATATATAATCATGGGAATTATGCTTCATGTTTCCCTCCATTACTCCTTTATCATAAGATTTTGGTCAATATTTTATTTGGAGTTGTTGTTCCAAATTTGTGTGCACAGTGACTAAACTTGTAGTTGATGAAAAACACTAGTATTAGAATTTAGAAGCCTATAAATCTTTTGAGTTTCTCTCCCTCCTTCAAAAAAATATGTTGATGAAAAACATTGTTTGCTTATATGAGGGATGCCCCATTTCCATATGGTAAACTTACAGCAGAGAAAGACTAAGGCAATTTACAAATGACGTCACATCCCCAGTTAATTTGTTGTTTTCAAGCCTCCTATATATCAATGAGAATTGTTGTAAAATTACCAGAATCTAAGATCATTCACCAACAAAAGGTTAGTTCACAGGCCATCCAAGTCTTATTAACAGCTGTCCATATTTAGGTTTGATGAATACTATAGGTTATTGGGCATATTTTTTGAACAAATCACTAGAACTCAGAGAAAAGTATATCCCCCTATCATTTAATTCCAGCACCCAAAATTAGACATCTTTTAGTGGAATTTAACATAAGGAAGCTAATCACTGCATATGAGATTTGTCAAGGCCATAAAATATCGTAAAATTTTATTAACAAAAGCATAAGAAGGAATATAGAACAAGTACTGAAAAAGATACAAAAGAAGCTTGCAAGGATATCATGTTCTGAAGCTGACTAAGTTCTTCAGGAATCAAACCAGAGAGTTGATTATTTGAAAGATCACTGCTACATAGAAGCATGAAAAAAAAAAAGAAACAATTTATGTTTTCATTAGAAAAATAATGGACTTACATTTCCATAACACTTCTAAGATTACCAAATTCTGCTGGAATAAGTCCTGTTAAATGATTTCTGCTCAGATTCCTAACAAAATTTAGTATCCTTGCTACTTTGTCATCTTTGTGGCTTGATGGATTAGATTTATTCAAAAACTGTCCTGTATTTGGTTTAAATTTAGTATCCTTGCTAATTTTACTTGACAAACTATTAGGTCCTATAATTCACATGCTTAAACTGGTTTGCGACAGTGACAATAAAACTGGAATGAACCAAATGTTTGATTCTAGAGTTCATTTTGAGAATCACTAGAAGAATACTGTGGAGTCATTTAATCCATGTTAAAAATGACTTGGTACTCAATTTGTTTTTTGTTTTTCCTTAGCATGGGGTAGTTATTTTTCTTTGTGGTATTATCCCCTTTCTTCACCATTACTTTGAATCCATAGAAGCTGAGGTCATATATATATATATATATATATATTAAAATATGTAGACTATATTATTCTCACTGAAGTAATGTGCATTTACCCAACTTCTTCACCATTTCCTATGTGAAGGAGATGGAGATTTTGGAAATAATTTATGTTGAGGTTAATAATTAACATCTTAATTTATATACAGATGTCATCAATGGGTGATCAGAATGACTTTTCAGTCTCAGAGACAGCAGAGCATCTGGTTTCTACTCCACCAGTTGTCTCTGACATTGCTGGTGTGTTACCGCCTCGCACTGATGAGCGTAGAAATCGGTCTGAGGCTTGGAAACATTTTTCTACGGAGTCTAGTTCAGATAAGAGAGCTAGATGCAACTATTGTGGTATCTTGATCAAGTATGATAACGGAACAAGTGCCATGTGTTCTCATTTGAAGAGATACAAGGATAATCCGGATAATAACAAAAGGCAAAAATCGGTTCCATCCTCAACGAGGACTGCAGAAGGGCATGTTGTTTTTTCTCCTTTATATGCCAAATTTGACCAAGAAGCCTATCGGAATGAACTCGTAAAGATGTTCGTGGTAGCTGAGCTCCCTTTTCGATTTGTGGAGAATGAAGCTTTTCAAAAGTACACGAATGTGTTGCAACCAAGATTCAGTATCCCCTCACGCACTACATTAGCGCGTGACATTTTCACGCTATGGGATACAAAAAGAACGAACTTGAAGAAGTTTCTTTCAATACATTGTCGAAAAGTTTGGCTCATTACTGACTCATGGACTTCATGTCAAAATATGAGTTATATGTGTTTGACTGCCCATTTCATTGATAATAATTGGGGACTTCATAAGAAGATTTTGAATTTCTGCCAAGTCACAAATCATTCAGGAGAGGTTATGGTCAAGACTGTTGAGATGCACTTGAGTCATTGGAAGTTGAATTACGTTTTCAGTTTGACAGTTGATAATGCTTCGTCAAATGATGTCAGGATTCAACACCTAAAAAGGAGGCTAGCATCTTGGAACAACTTAGTTCTGAAGGGAGATTACATTCATATGTGTTGTTGTGCGCATATTCTGAATTTGATTGTGAAGGAGGGGTTGAAAGAGATTGATGATTTTGTTTTGAGAATCCGCGGTGTAGTGAAGTACATAAGATCTTCTCCTTCTAGATTAAATAAATTCAAGACATGTGTTGAGCAAAAGAAGATTGATTATAAGGGTCTAGTTTGCTTAGATGTTGAAACTAGGTGGAATTCGATCTATCTTATGTTAGAGGCAGCTTTGAAGCACCGAAAAAGCATTTGAGGAGCTTGAGATGCTAGACAAGAAATATGTTGATGAGTTAGAAAAAGGAAAGAGTGTGCCTACATATGAAGATTGGGATTATGCTTGCTTAATTTTACCATTTTTGAAGATCTTCTATGATGCTACTTTGCGCATTTCTGGTACTTCTTATGTTACCAGCAATATATATATGCAAGCGGTATTTGGAATTGGGAAGAGGATCCGCCAATCCTGTAGCTCCGAGGATATAATAGGGGTGTAAGTGGGTGGTTTGGTTTGGTTTTTGAGGGAAAATAAATTCGAACCAATTAGAATCAATTGGTTTAGTTTGGTTCGATTTTCGTATTTTTTGATAGCTAAATCTGAACCGAACCAAACCGAACATCTATGGATTGGTTTGGTTCGGGTGATCAGGTTGACCATTTTTTTAATACAAAAATTAACTAAATAATTAGCTTTTCATAAAAAAATACAAAATAAACTAATAAAAAAATATCTAGAAATAGAATCAATCTTATTAATTTGAACACTAATAAATTTTATGTTTTAGAATGTGCATTAAAAGGTTCATAAAGAGGGAATAAAGCAACATATTGATATTTGTATTAAGAAATTATATTTGAATAAGTTAAAAAATTATTCAAGAGAAATTTAACTTGGCAAGTTGTATACTACTACTATTCAATTAAGAGAAAGTTGTGAGGCTACTAACCTAGAGGTATATATGTAACCAATTGAACCCCTAATGACATGAGTAAAGCTAATGAAGACTTGATTAATTGAACTTTGAATCAGCAACCTAGCGAATCCAAAGTCTCCAACCTTTGCAGTCATATTTTCATCCAAGAGAATGTTGTTAGGTTTCAAATCACAATGCACAATGGGAACTTCACTATCATTGTGCAGGTAATCCAATGGAAAGCAGTATCAATATCTATATTCAGTCTCTCCATAAAGTTCAACTTATTTTCATTTGCATGCTTTCTCTTTCCCTTAATCCAATCTTCTAAGCTCCCATTACTTAAGTACTCATAAACTAGAGTCAGAAATTCATTTTTTTTAAAGTCAATACTAGAACATTTAAACTCAATTTATCATTTCTAAGCTTCCAAGTTTAGATGATGTTGTTGTTGTTACTTTAAATTTTCTGTTCTTTATGTATAGTAGCAAGCAAATTGTTAGACATAGTTTCAGTGTTATCATTGTGGTTATGCTGATGTAATGCCTGACATGCCTTCTTCCATGGCCATGAGGCTCACATGCAAAATACAAGCAAAGTTTTTTATTGCCTTCTAAATGGACAGCAAAAAGATTTTGGAATACTCCACCATTAGGAATAGTTCCTTCTAAATCATTATAAGAGAAGTTCAAAAGTTGAATGACATGTAGATTTTGAAGTTCAATAAGAATGGATCCAGAGAGTTGTTTAAAGGAAAGATCCAAAGTTTTCAAGCCTCTCACTTTTCCAAGAGTTTTTAGAATAGCACTTGATAGCATATGTTTGGCCAGAACTACAGTGCCAGTGAGCAAAACCGAACATTTTGACAGATAAGTTTTCTAGCCTTCTGTGTTGAACGAAAACGACGTTTTAGAAGTTGAAAGCTGAGAAAATATTACAAAAAATAAAGAAAAATAAGTCGTAGTCAAAAAATGTTGTAGCATAATTTTTTTTAAAAAAAAATATAAATATATGATTTGGTTTGGTTCGGTTTTGAAATTTCAAATCCGATAACCAAACCAATTAAACTTTAATTGGTTTGGATTTTACCCGAACCAATCAATATATTCAAACCGAACCAAACCAATTTAATTGGTTCGGTTTGGATTTATCGGGTTGGTCGATTATCCGAACCAATTTACACCCCTAGATATATGTGTAAGTATAATGGCTGAAAGGATAAAGAAGAAATACGACAAATATTGAGGAAATCCCAATGGCCTAAACATGTTGCTGTTAATTGCTGTTGTATTTGATCCTAGGTATAAACAAGGATATGTCAATTGGTCAATTAGTCAGATCTTTGATTTGGACGAGGCAGTTAAATTGCAAGATAAGTTGGATTCTTGTTTGGATTTACTTTTTGAGGAATATAATAGTCAAGAGGGGGGTCTCAAAGTGATACACAAGAAGCACGAGTTGTTGAAACTGATGATGATGATCCTTTTTGTTGGAATCAATTTTTAAAATCAACTGGGTGTAAATCGAATGCCAAATCTGAGCTAAAGAAATATTTGAAGGAAGATTTAGAGACCAATCCAGACTTGGATATTCTAAGTTGGTGGAGGGTAAATTCATGTCATTTTTCGATCCTTACAAACATCGCTCAGGAGGTGTTGGCCATACCTGTCTCCACTGTAGCCTCTGAGTCTGCATTTAGTATAGGAGGAAGAGTGCTTGATCCTTATCGTAGTTCCCTAACACCTAAAATGGTGGAAGCACTTGTCTGCACATAAGATTGGCTAAAAGGAACACCCTTCTCATTGCTTTCTAAAGAGGACTTTGAGTAGCTTGAGAGATTTGAACAAGGTAAGTCAATATTAATGTTCCACATTTATGTTATTACTTATTGCTTATTATATTATGTTTTCATAAGTAATGAGATGTTACTCTTCTTTTTTGCAGAGATGGTTTCTCAACAAGATGTTACTTGTTCTTCTGCTATTTCTCTTGATGATTGAAAGGGATACATGTTCTTGTATTTGTTTTATTGCTATTTTCTTGTTCTTGTAATTTCATAAGTAATAAGATGTTTCTTTTTTCAAGAATTAACTTTGGAAGTACCCTGCCATCTGCTATTTTCTTGTTCTTGTATTAAATAGGTTTTCCTTACAGCTGAGTGTTGATGATTGATGAGAATTGAACTCTGCTGAGATTTCCCTTTGGGAACTACTGAGACTTGGAACTTGGTTTTCCTTCTGGCTTTTAACAACATACAAAATTTGTTCCATTATACAAATTATTGAGAGCATTAGAGCAACATGGAAAAGTGACTATTTTAGTAATTCAGTGGAAAGCCAGGGCTTCATACAAAATCACTCCATAGCTGGCAGCATAAGAATCTCACATTATCATGCCCTTTGGTCAGTGATATAAAGCAAGTTTGCCTGTACTGCCTACACATTCACAATTCCCAAGAAGAATGGAACAGAGAAGAAGCTCTTCTAGTCTTCAGTTCTCAATTATCTATTGTCTTTTCCTCCTTCTCCTCTTCTGTTTCTTAGGATCTGTTGAGGCTTACAAGAATTATACAATGGGAGATTCTTTGGGCTGGTTTGATAATCTTGAGAAGCCTAATGTCCATTACCAAAAGTGGGTTGCCAATAAAGAGTTCAGCTTGGGAGATTTCCTCAGTAAGTTCCTCTCTCACGGATACTTTATGATGTTTTCCTGCTTACAATTCTTCTATTTTTGGTGCTATTTTTGAAATCAGTAGTTGAGTAGAGCTTGAGGAATTTGATTGTTGATGTTTGGGGAATATATATTCAAAACACATAACTCCTCTTTTTGTGTGTAGTTTTTAAATAACTTCTTACGGAATGAATTTTGTAGTCTCAGTTCTTTAAAATGCTATTTTCCCAGTATACTGCTACTTGGTAAAATGCAAATATGCAACCCTATTTTCCCAGTTCTCATTTTTCATTGGATGATGCTTATCCAATTATTACTTCATTTTTTCCTTACTGTGAGGATGGATGGTCCAAATGTATAGGAGCCCACTTAGATATGATTTTGTGTTGCTTCTAATGAATAAATGTAAAGAAGTTAGAAAATCCTACATTGAATTAAATTTGAAGTGTTGATAATTTTAGAGTAACAAAAGCAGTAAAGAGTTTGTGCCTGTTAAAGGCTTCATGCTTTTCTTCTGTTTTAAGTCCCTTAATGTTATATAGTTAGTAAATTACGTAGTCCTTACTGTAGGCTTTAATTGAATTGGGATCTAGTGATGTAATATATTTGCTCTATCAGATGGGTGGTACGAGTAATCATTTCTCTTTGCACATCAATTTTTAGTTTCTTGCTTAGACAAGAGAAGCAAATATCTCAAAGCATTTCATAACTACGATGAAGCTTGATATTTAATCCTAATTGTGAGAATTCTTCTTTGTTAATCATGAACAGATAGGAGGTACAGGCAGTACTATCAACAAATGCATGCAGTAGTAACTTCATTTGAGTATGTTGATATTCTGATATATCAAGCCTTGTTTGATAAAGTAATCAGAATGCATAAGGTTCAGAAACCCAAACTGGTTCAGAACCGGTTCAAAATCGGTTTACCGAAACCTAAACTAGTTTCTAAATCGGTTTACCGAACCCAAACCGATTTTTGAACATATTCCAAACCCAAACCGGTTTCTAAACCGATTCTGAACCTGAACCGGTTCTGAACCGATTCAAACTGATTTTTTTGAACCTAAACCGGTTCGGCCCAAAAGAAAATCGGTTCGATTTTCAAACCGAACCGTTTTACTAGTTCGGTTAGGTTCGGTTCGATTTTCATGCCGAACCAAACCATGCTCACCCCTATCGGATATACCATTAGCAAAAACAACAGTTAAATGGAATAGATACTTGGTATTAAATTGTTTATATTTTTTTACTGCAAGACTAATCTTCGTTTTGGTATTAATGTTGTTCTTTTCCACAAGTGCATTGCTCAACCTTGTTAATCATTGAGAGATTCATATGTGCTCATGGAGCAAGAGATTTTCTTTGTTTTGCACCATTAAATGTATGACAAATTAGCTATAACATTAAAAATATAATTAAAATAAAAGATAATGATATCTCACAAATTTGATGTGACACACATTTAATGATAGAGAATAAGATAAATCTCTTACTCTAAAAATATCTAAAAAAAAATTTACTAATCACTTCCTTGTAAGTAAACATATAGGT
This sequence comes from Ormosia semicastrata, assembly GCA_029884595.1. Taxonomy (NCBI): domain Eukaryota; kingdom Viridiplantae; phylum Streptophyta; class Magnoliopsida; order Fabales; family Fabaceae; genus Ormosia; species Ormosia semicastrata. The sequence goes on along the minus strand of JAQQTO010000046.1, from coordinate 32,663,348 downwards.
CTTCTATTCTTAAATAATAATCACATTTCAAAACTTATTTTATTCTAAATTATTTGTCACATTTAGATAATCAAGAAAATATTTACTTATTTTCAATTTTGCTCTTATTTATTCTTATCATCACTAATAATCTTTTCTCTCTCATATTAATTCCTTCTTATCTTCTAAAGGGAAATGTTTTCTAATACCCCCTTTGTTTTTTTTTATCTATCTTTTTAGAAAATTTATTTTGTTCTAATTTATCTATTATTTGATAATTTTAAGAATGTATTAATTATTTTTTTAATTTTATTGTACCATTTATTGTCTTTAATAAACCTAATAACTACACATATTAATTAACTTCTACTATTTCTTACACATATTTAATAAAATGAAAAAAATTAATTTAGTCATGTTAACATATATTTTACTTCATTTGAGGTTATTTAATGATTCTTTAATTCTTCTGCAAAAATTTTAAAAGACAAATAAAAAAGAATAAAGGAAGTATCAATTTTTATTCCTAAAACTTAGGTCATTTAATGAGTTTATTAGTTAGTGTGTTTAAACCTTAAACAACTATTATTTAGGAATAGAGAGAGTAATTTATAATACTAGATAGTTAAAATTTTGTCTTATACTGTGCTTGAATGTTTTTTCATTAATGGAACGGAATGAAATAGATAGTGGTGGACTGGAAAGAAAAGGGAAGGAATGGAACATAATTATCATTCTCTTTATTTGAAAGTTTCATTAACGGAATAGAATGAAACTTCATTACTTATGTGTTCTCTTATTTCACCTCAATTTTAAAAGGAACAAAAGTTAGACATTTGAGGAGAAGGGAGGAAAAATGATTCTCCATGTGTTTCATTCATTTCTTATATATTTTAAAACTTCCAAATAATGACAATTATTTTTCTTCTCTTCATTTTTTTTTATTCCCCTCATTACCTATTATCTAAATATAATGTTAAGGAAGTGCCATTGTTGTTGATTATTGGATAGATGAATGGTCCTTGGGTGGGACTATTGACACTTCCTTTTGTGTATTGGCACTCTATTATAATTTCTTTTAACTTCTATTTTTTCTACAACCTTTTAATGATTTCATTTTAAGAATCAAACTTTTCTTTCACACTTTTTATATTCTCGATTAATTTTGTCTTTTTTAAACTTCATATTTTTTTTTCATTTTTTCTGTAATAATTTTTTTTTTAGATTAAGGCTAACATTTAAAAAAAAATGGTACTGCTCGACAGTGAACTCGTAATAATCATTATTTATACAGCTAGCTAGTAACTAATATTAATAATTATAATATATTTTCATTTAATATTTTATTAGACAATTAAAAAGTATTATTCAGACTATCATTAAAAGAAAATCATATTTGTTCATGATAAATTACATATTTTAGTTATAATGGACATCATTCTAGTTTTAAAATCAAGACATTTGCATTTTCATTATTACAATAAAATACAATTTAAAGGATTTCTTATACTATCAAAAAAAAAATTCTCTAAAAATACTTTAAGAACTAAAAGTATTTTAAAATTATCAATTTTCAATACTATCAATATTCAGTTTTATAACGTATCTTTAGTAAAATAAAAAGTTATATCTAATTGAGTTAATTATTTAAAATATTATAAAACAAAATTTTTATGCTATTATGCAAATTTATCAATAAAGTTGAGGCTCCAAATGTTGACATGCATAATTAAAATTAAATAGTATTAAAATTAATTATTTTTCTTAACAAGTATGAAATTTAATTAAATTATTTATTAATAATTTTTGTATCAATGAATATTTGGCAGCTTAACTATTAAATTTAGAGCATGTTTGGATTAGATTATTTTTTAAAAACTTTTTCAGAAAACTTTTAATTATAAACTATTTTAAACATAAAATAAATTAATCCAAATACACACTTAATTTATAAACTTTTTCTAACTAGTGTTACACTTGTTTTAAAATAAAAATAAGAATAAACTATCGTTAAGGGAAGTCAAATATATAAATCATTGAATATAATGAACTTTTTTTTTCCAAAGTAATATAGGTTAGAGTAATTAATATAATTTTTCTTGTAACGAGTAATATCATATTTTACTAATGTGTTATAGAACAAATGGAGTATAATAAAAAATTTGATGAGCACAAAAAATATTAAGTTTGATAATTAAAAAAATGAAAGGATTCAGTTAAAGATGGAGCGTCGATAGACAAAATAGTATACCAATAGATCCACCTATGGTCCTTACTACTTACTATGACTCATTCAACTATTACTATTAAATCTTTGACAAATTATGGCTAGATTTAGTTAAATATTTATAGCTATACTCGATGATAGTTTATAATTGTTTTTGAACTAAATGATTTATATACATTTATAAAATAGGATTACTTAATCAGAGTACTGATAGCTCGGTAGATTGTGCAAGTAGATGCATGATTATAAGTTCGAATTATGTTATGCCAATTATTGAGTTAGACAAAAATATCCTTTTGAATTTATAATCTCAACGTAAATGATCAATTTTTGACGAGTTGAACAACATTGCAAAAAGTTATTTTTCATACAATTTAAATACATCATATTATCTTAAAATAAAGATAAAAAATACATCTTATCTTACAATTACATTCTAATTAACATATAAAAAAACTAATTTAACCATAGTTAATTTCAAAGAAAATCGATTTGTATATAGAATTTTGTATCTTTTTAACATTTTTCTCAACAATAATCTTAATATTTAATAAAAAATATTCAATGAAAAAATTGATATACTTGAGAACATAACAAATATGAGTTTAATTTTAATATCTTTAATCGATGTAAAAAATTTTACATCACCAATTAATCATATATCATCATATAAATGACTTTTGAGATAAATGTTATGAAATTTGAACATTTTTAATAGCATGATAATTTTTTATTGAATGATAGTGTAAAAGATTTTTATAATGTTAGTACATTAAAATTAAATAAAAAATATTAAATACTTTATTTATTTAATAATTACAATAATTATGAAATAATTAAAATTTTGATCCATATACTTTTCACTTATTTTTAATTTAATCTTTATAATTTTTTCCTTTCAAATTAGGTATTACATTTTTAAACATTTTTAAAATAATCCTTATATAATACCATCAGTTGTCTAACCTAATAAATATTCTTTTGTCTTATAAGTACTTTTTTATATTTTTTATATGTAAAACATTTCATAGATGCTTATGCATTCTAATAAGTGCTCCTATAAAATGTTCATTTATTCTGAGTAAGTGTTCTTTTGTTTATTATGTGATTTTTTAGATATTTTTTTATTATAAAATATTGAGTAGAAACTAAATTAATGTTATTATAACGAAAATTAATAGTAAATATTATTTTGAAAATATTTATAAATATAAGGATTAATTTTTAAAAAAATGTAAGCAATAAGTTGATAATAAACGTAAAATATTAAGAATAAAATTCTAATTTAACCTAATAATTATTAAGATTTTGATAATAAATATACTTGTTAAAGAAACTAAAATATTTTTTTAAATGAAAATAAAATAAATAATATTTTTTTTAAATTTTTAATATATTAAATACCTTATTTTTATAAAAAAAATTATTTTAACTTCCTTTACAATTATATTTAACAAAATCCTAATTATTAAGTGGATGGGTTAATTTAGAATTATTTGATATACTCTTGAGTCTTCTCCTCTGCTGGCCAGGCTATTTTGCTGCAGGAATGACCAGACCAAAACCCTGTCGTTGTCTTCCCTCCATTGGTGTTTTGGTCTCTCCAACAGAAAACTGAAAACCCCAAAAGCTTGAATTCATTGTCGTTGGGCATAGCAGCTACGAATACCTGTTTTCCTCTGTGATCGAGGCACAATTACAAACCAACCTCGTCTTCCTCGTAAAACCTTAGTATAGCAATTAGCAAGAGAGAGTGTCCGAATCAGACAGAATTGATGGGAAATTTATTTGTGAAGAAGCCAAAGGTAACAGATGTGGATCGAGCAATTCTCGCTCTCAAGACTCAGAGACGCAAGCTTGCTCAATATCAACAAAAGGTTCAACACCCACTTTTCTCTCTCTCTCTCCCCCCCCCCCCCGGTTTATTTTTTAAAATTAATTTATGCCATTATGAATTTGGTCAATGTAATTGGATTATATGTGTCTCTAATTGGAGTTTTAAAAAGAATCAATTTTTATATATTATCTTATTTGGGTTGTGAATTTACCTTTTCATAGTTTCCTTCTTGGGTCTTAGCAAAAATGCTTTGTGAGGATACGAGATAATGTAATGGTTTTTGTTATGGCAAATGGGTTTCAATGCTAATGGTGAATTCAGAAGAGTTAATGTTTAAAAATGGTTATATAAGTTTGATTGTTTGTTGCTGATTTTATATGAGGTGCAGTTTACTCTTTGTAAACTGCCTTGGGAATTATTACAGTTTGGCCATACTTGCTGGAATGTGAGTTTGAATTAGTGAAATTTACTAGTTTGGGATTTTAGTTGGAAATCTTAATTAATGAATGGAAAGATGGGGTAACTTGGCTTTATGTTGCTGAAATTTTCCATGACTTAGACAGACTCTTGACTCGAGACAGCAAGGCAGATATGATTAGGAGGAGTCTTAAACATGATTTCTACCTTTACTATTGATCAAGTTACAAAGAAATTAATATGGGGCTTTTGGAATCCTTTCAGAGAAAAACAGGCATAGCTTGAATGAATATGTGCTTAACGTAGCTAAATGTTGAACTTTCTGAAGAATGGAATGATGGTAATAGTTCAGCCTCTGCATGCAAAGACTTGCACCCTTAGCTCTGTGATTTAGATGAAAATTCTTGTTCATCCTAATTTAGTTTTAAGCTTTGTGCATTGAGGGCTGTAGAAGAACAGAAACTGGCCATATTTATGTAAGAGAAATTAAGCAGCTGAGATCAAGACATTCTGTTTTCACTTCAAATGACCTTTGGGTTCCTAGACCTGTCTGCTGCATCTGAACAACATGTTATTCACCAAATGGGCTTTTTCTATTTTTGAGGGGAGGGGATTTCTGCTTGGTAGATCCTTTTCATCTTTTCCTCCCAGCTCTGCCCTTTTTTTATGAAAGATGGAATGAAGTGCTTTGGATCTTTAAATTGTCACTTTGTTTTTCCTAAATGCTTTTCCTTGAATATACCTCTGGCTATGAGATGAGCAAAACCAACTCAGACCCTCGTCAGAGTACAGCAAACTTTTATTAAAACTGATGTGTGCAAGTGTGTCATCATGAGTGCACTATGACAGAGGTCATTGCACTTCATTCTAAGAATAATTAAATGCAACTGAAAATTGTGTTACCTTTGCATGTTTTGTACTTTAATATGTATGAAGCACACTTTTAATCAAAACGGTCTAGTAGGAGTATAGGACGTGATGGGGTATGTGTTCATGCATATGTCTTTTGTTGTGAAGTCTAGAGATGCATTGCTTTCATTTTTCAACTGTTTCCCTTTGAATTCCTTTTTCATCAGTTGTCTCTTATTCCATGGTAATTCAGTAAGTATTCCGACTTGCCAAGGCACATGCATCAAATCAGCTTGCAAATGAACTTCTGTAAAATGATAATAAGTTTGATAGTAAGTATACTCATTTGAATTAGACTTTGTCTTTAGATCTTCTGTAAGTGATGTATGAAAAATGACTTATTTAAACATTGCTGATGCTTACACTTTTTGTTATTAACTAGGAGTGAATGAATTTATGGCCCTACAACTGAACAAGTTCAGGATCTTTTGAAGTTGTCTTAACTGTCTGGTCAATGATGATATAGCACTAGTTAGTTAAAACATAAGTATTATGTAGTATCTCATTGGATATGTTGCCTTGCTTGAGTTATTTTCCATTTTTGTGTTCCTCGTTTTCCAGCTTGATGCTGTTATTGAAGCAGAAAAGCAAGCTGCAAGAGACTTGATCCGTGAAAAGAAGAAGGACAGGGCCTTGTTAGCATTAAAGAAGAAAAAGTCACAAGAAGAATTGTTGAAGCAAGTTGATGCCTGGCTCATAAATGTTGAGCAACAAGTAATATTTTAATATTGAATTTATTGTTCTCTGGCATTTTTTATTTTTATTCTTTGTTTTGTTTCTTTTTTGTCCTATAATAATAATTAAATCATTACCTGTTTGCATCTCTTTTGATGGCTTTACTATTGTCCGTGTCTGTGGTGCCAATTCAGTCTTTTCGCCTTCTGTTGTCATTTTCAGAAGAGATAACTGTGCATCAATGCCACTTTCTTTTAACATGATTATACACCTAAAACAAATGCACTTATTCCTTTGGTTCAGTTAGCAGATATTGAACTGGCAAGCAAGCAGAAGGCTGTGTTTGAAAGTTTGAAGACTGGTAATGATGCAATGAAAGCCATACAAAGTGAGATAAACATTGATGATGTTCAGAAACTTATGGATGATACTGCTGAAGCTAAAGCTTATCAAGATGTGAATCCTTACTCTTGAACTGATTTCCATGTCTAGATTCATTACACTAGGGTTGTACTGATTTGGTTGAGCTTTAAGTGCTGTTGGCAATTTTTGACTACTACTTTTTCTTTGTCAATTTCCATCTCCTGATTTCTTTCTGTTTGCATTTGATGCTTACTGATCGTTGCCATAATTTTGTTGAATTTGAAGGAAATTAATGCAATACTAGGGGAGAAGTTATCAGCAGAAGACGAGGAGGAGATTTTAGCAGAATTTGAGAACTTGGAAACCCAGGTATATGGATTTTCAATCTTTGTAATTTTGTAAATTAACTACTAATCTACTCCAATATAATCCATTCAGATTGTGCCAATTGATCTGTTACTTTATTCATAGTAGTACAGAAGGGAATATATTATTATGCTTCAATTTAAACCTTTTCACTTATTGTACTCTTGGCTGGAGGAATGGCATATTATATTAGCCAAGGTTAATGAAGCTTCTTCATTTGTAGGTTAAATTTGATTTGGTTTTGTTATATGATGAATGAGTAAGATTATTTGTGGCATGGCATCTAGTGATGAAGTGATATGTGTACTGCAATTAGCTGCATAATCTAACTTCCTGCTAGTTATGCTGCCAGTGGAAACATAGAATTCAACTGTGTGTCTGCCTCTTAGCAAAGTTTTAAGCTAGTGATTGACTGCAGAGATTATGAATTCAAAGTTAGGAATATGATATAAAGGAAATAACTCACATAAATCATGCCAAACAGAAAAACAATTCTCGATCAATCAAAGAGGCGTGAATGTGCAATAGATGCATCATGCCCCTGTAAGTTGTTATTCTATGGTAATTGACAGATTTCATATTATTGCTATCAGCTTACAGTCCAAGATCTTCCTGAAGTTCCTTCCTCAGTGTCTGAAGAAATCAACAAGTTGGACCTTCCTGATGTCCCATCCAAGGCACCAGGTGCCAGTGATGCTGAGGTATCTACAAAAAGAAAAGGTATCTCCCCCTCTCCTCTGTCCTCCCACCCCCAGAACAACAAATAAAAGCAAAAAATAAAAGTGGAAAAGAAATTGGCTAACTGCTACTGACTGATGGTGCAACAGTTCTGGAGGAACCATTGGCAGCTTGAAGAACATTGTGACTGAAGCACGTCAACTGGTTTGCAAACTAAAGCGGAGCATCTGGCCTTCATGTCTGCCTGTACCATTACAAATTCTGTTGTGAATTCCATGCAGTTACTGGAGTTTTGATTGATTTTAGTATTTGCAGTGACATTTAATTTGTACAGATGTGCATATATAATACATCGATTTCAACATGAATCATTTACTGAGAAAACCATATTTTGCGCCCCCCGCCCCCTCTCTCCTCTTCCCCCCACAAAAGACCACTATTTCACATTGTTACGTTATATATTCCAATGTGAAGTGTAAACATTTGGTCAATTATATCCCCAAGGCCTGATTGATAAGGTTGTGCCTTTCCTGCCTTCACTTTCCTTGTGGAGGAAGAAAGACTTGACATTCATCAGGCACAAGGTTGTGTGTCAAGGATTTACAACCTACTTCGTGGAGCTCATTGCACAGCATACTCAGGTAACTTTTCGTATATATAAGTACTTAGAGTTCCAAAGGAAAAAAGAAAATTGAACAATTCTAATATGGTTTTGGTGGTTTTAAAACCATGTGCCTTAGGTAAGGATATCAAGTCTGAAAAAACAGCCTGGCCGTAATTTCTTTTAGTCTAATAAGAACACTTGTGCAAAATAGATGTCCTCACAGGAGATATTCACTCTTGTATAGGTATTACATTCAATAGTTGACATATATATAAAGACATTCTTTAAAAATAAGTTTATTTCGAACTTAGTTTACATAATTTTACACGTGTTTAATGTTGAATTGAATGCTTATAGTAGGCGGTTCTCCCTCCTTTGTTGATGACATACAAATGTTTGGTCAAGAATTACCAAATAAAATATGTATTTTCACCTATTAATAAAAAAAGTCAGGATTTTATGTGCTGAAAAAGAAAATAGGATTTTAATATATTTTCCTGCAAAAAAATTAAAATGATTACTGTCTAATTCAAATTAAATAAATAAATAGTTATAATGTTATAAAAATATTTTTAAAAACAGACTAAAATAAACACATTTTTCTCTTACCATCTCTTTTATTATTTTTTCACTGTTATTTCCACCACTTTAACCACGTCTCACATGTGTGTCACTTCCTATTTTTAGTTTCTATGTTAGCAAAAGAATGCTCCAATCGAATGGACATATTATTACATATGTATACTAGCTGTTGCACGGGTTATTATTTATTTAAAATTTATAAAAAAAAGTATTAGAAATACTCATGTTATTTAGGTTATGATGCACATCAATAAATGAAGTACTAACTTTTATTGAAAGAATTAGAGTGTACTAATTTTTTTTTTACAAATTATATTTATAATATGTCCAGCATAATAGTCACTACTAATTTTCAACTATTTTTTAAAGAGCATATAAATTATTTATTTACAAAGCAATATGTTATGTTCTAAAGATAGTAGTTTAATCTGAATTACAATAGTGTTTAGTGTACTTATCTTAAAATCATAAGAGGAAATTTAAGCTACTTAAAGAATTATTAATGAAATTTATTGAAATTATAGTCACTACTAATTTTCAACTATTTTTTAAAGAGCATATAAATTATTTATTTACAAAACAATATGTTATGTTCTAAAGATAGTAGTTTAATCTGAATTATGATACTGTTTAGTGTACTTATCTTAAAATCATAAGAGGAAATTTAAGTTACTTAAAGAATTATTAATGAAATTTATTGAACTCAAGTTAATTTCATCTAAGGGTAAAGCTAGGCATCCCGGGGCTTACATAGCCCCGAAAGAGCCCAGGCGTCCTTAACTCTATATTAAGTTCTAATTTTTTTTGCCAAAATAAAAATACAAATTATAAGGCTATCACATTCATCCGTGCCCATCCGGGCACTAAAAAAATCGGGACCAATAATATTTTCCTTTCATCTTAATTGAGTTAGTTTTCAATGTATTTATCTTGACATCATGATAAGATAAAAATAGTAGTAAATTGAATTTTGAGATAATTAAAAAAATTACTAATGAATATACCTTTGCCCTGTTAATAGCAGCAATTTCCCAGTTTCCACTTTCCAATAAACGTGTCTATGAAGCCGACACAAACACGAACAAATCCTCATTAGAAATTGGAATCTCAACAATCACACGCACAATCCATTAAATAGTATGATAAAATACAACGGGGAGAAAGTAATTCTGTATTGTCCCGTCTTTATACATTGCTTGATTGTTTTTCAGAAGCAAATTATACAAAATCTTTCAACATCAACCAAACTTGATGAAGTATAACCACCTAACAATATCTTACAATCACTGTAATTCACAAATCTAAATGAGCACCCTCCTCTCCTTGAGAGCTAGCAGTCGAGTTAGATGAATGCACAATTACTTTGCTAAAATATCTTGACAGTATGAGTCGGACAATATTCTCAGCTGCCACTGCACTTGTCTCCATGGTGCTAGCTGCATTTTCAAATGCATTGACGTAGTACAAATGCCGTCCATCCAATATAAATGGTGCAAATACTTCTGGGGCGTGGTAATGAGGGTAGGCAGCCCAGTTTATCCGAACTGTCTCCTTCCTCACACTGCTAGTGGCAGCAATTAATAAAAGTTAGAAACTAGTTCAATTCTTTTTCTCATTTTTGTGGGGAGGGAGGGGGAAGGAACAGCACTTAAATCCAAAGCTTACAAGTAAATGTCAACATTAAATTGCAACCCTGATGCATCCCATTAGCACCTTAGGGCTAAATGATTAATCAGAGTCCACAGTAATATTAGGTTTGATGTGTGAACCCATGGCTTACCCACATTACGGGCTAGAGTCTAGAGTCTAGACTTCATCTAACTGGAAATGAACGGTTTGTAAAATGGATTTTGGTGCCCAAATCAGCAGTATATCTTGAGTTTTAAGGCACAGGAAAAATTAATTGAGCAACTGCTGATATTATTACCTGAAGATGCTATCCAGTAATGTGTCTGCCATTGGTTGACGAGAGAATATTTTATAAGTGGATTCTTTCTCATTGTGCTTCTTGAGAACTGAAATGCTTGAAAATGGAAGGCCAGGATCCTCTACCGTGCCCACAAGTTCTGGAATTTTTGACTCAGGCTTGAGACCAAAATACACCTAGTGTTCAACAATGCATCACCATTAGGAGCAGAACCAACCAAAATTAACGAGAAGATATATCAATCTGACAATGATGAAAATCTGTACTACTTTGACTAAATTCATGACTATCAGGTCTCAGGATACTCACAGGGTTTAGAAGGCCCCTAACGAAAGTTGTGTACGTGTGCTGTAATTTTCTTTCAGGAATTGAAATTGGAGGAATAAATTGAATATTTAACTCGTCCAGTGGTGTAGCAACCACAGCAACTTCACAGGTGTAACTGTTTCCTTTTGTGGAATTGAGCTCATAATAATCTCCAAGGTCAGCAACAGATTTTATTTCTTCATGCAGGTGTAATGCAACATCTGACTTATTAATCAGTCCAGAAGCCATTTGCCAGTTGCCTCCATCAATGGACCATAATCCTCCACCTGATCCAGCCAGAGAAACTGCACCACCCAGCCCACTCATGTAGACACTCTGGCCATAATTGATACGTGTGATGACCTGCATAAATAAACAGAACAAAATTCCATGTTCTGATGAGTTATTCTAAATCTAAAATGCTGCTCCTTTCTTGGACAACAATACCAACACATCAGAAGCACCGTATTGATATCTTTCTTCAAGACAAGTAAAACAAAATTATGATAATGCTCTGAAATTCCATTGGAATCAAATAGATTACCAATTAAAACCCTTGACCTAGACAAAAGCGAAGAAGAGGCCTACCTCTAAGCCTCTAATTCAATAAACAGAAACACCTGTTTATTCACAAGGCACTAACAAGTAACAACGGTTTCCCAAGAGGAAGCTAGGCCATTTTAAAAGAGCAAACAGATATCTACAAGTTGATGAGACTTGAGACATTATAGATCTCAGAACGTTTGCTCTACAGTCACATAATACTTTCACATAAAACCATCACTGTTAAATTGGCACTTAGTTAAAACAAACAAACAATGTAACACACACAAATCAAAAACCCTGAAAAACTTGTCAGTTGTCAGCATTTGAAGAAGTCATCCTCGCTCCCAGAATTGTTCACCATTAAATAGTTGTTTTAAGACAACCCCCCCTCCCCCACCGAAAAAAAAAAGTGTTATTCCTTGTCTGTGAGGGCTCATTTGGATCAACTTCTAAAAAAAAAGATCTTATTTTATGTAATCTTTTATAAAAAGATTCTTTAAAAAAGTAAAAACGATTTTATGTTTAAAAAGATCTTTTTTTAATCCTTGAACAATTTCTCTAAGTTGTGAAAAAGAACTTTTTTCATAACCTCAAAAACCTGTCTTTAAAAAGAAAAGCACAAATTGTGCTTTTTTCTAGTGCTTCTTCTTTTTTTAAAGAAGCTCATAGAAACATGCTAAAAATTGCAAAAAGTACTTATTTTTTGAAAAAAAGACCCATTTTTTTAAATCCAAAATAGCACATCCAAACGACTGAAACGAGCTCCGAGTGAATGTACAGCATCCCAACTCACAAAGAGTAGGCTTGTAATCCTGTAATGGTGAAAACAATGACAATCCCTTCACACCATAGCACCAACATTGCTGCTAGTAATGACAACCAAAATAGTGTTATCAATGCGCTCAGCAGAATTGTCAAAAGATTAAATGTAAGCTACATTCAAAATGATAGTAAGCATTCTTACAGTGACAAGTTCATTGATCAACAAGGGAGACAACCCAGCATCAACCAATTCATCCTTCAAAGTCCTAGTAGTAAGATTATACAGACCAGCCCATTTCAGCATCTCATCTACCGTCTCGAAAATCGGTCTCGAACTAGGTTCCTCGTAGTACTTCAAGAACCTATCCACAGCACTCTAAAAACCACAACTTCATTAGAAAAAACAAAAAAAAAATCGAATTTCATTTTCAAAAATAGATAGCGAAGAGATAAACACAAACACGAAATTCAAATACCTCAACAAAGTTCTGCATCTTAAGAAGTGAGAAGCCGTAGCGAACGAACAAGAGCACGGAATTAACAAGCGAGACCAGATACGAGACGAGATTTTCGATGAACGGTGATTTGAGGAGCTTATCGAGGAAGGGGAGATCGCAACTGATCTTAACCGTTTTGAAAACGAACTTGTTGCCATCCCAAATTCCCAGAGAGAGGGACTCCGAAGATGGTGGCTTGACCTTGAGGTTGAGGAGCTTGGTGTAATTCACGGCGTGGAGGTTTTTAGGGTGGAGAATGGAGGCGCCGGCTTCGAAGGTGTCGCCGGCGACGGTCACGGTGGCCATGCGGCCCCCAACGACGCCGTTTCGCTCGAAGATGAGGATTTTGGTGAAGGGAGTGGAGTCCGAGGAGTATTCGCGGAGGAAGTGGGCGACGGAGGAGCCGCCGATGCCGGCGCCGATTACGCAGACGGTGGTGGATGGGGGCGGCGATGGAGCATCGGAGGGTGGTTGAGCTTGGGAGAGAGCAAGAAGGGTCAACAACAAAGGGAGTATCGTCGGCATCTTCTACGATTTTTGGCTCACTGCTTCTGCAGTCAACTGTTGCCATTTTCCCCCCTTAATAGTTGAAACTTTGGATCTGTTTTTTTTTTTTTTTATAATTGCAAATTCCATTTCAACTTTAGAATTTTTACAAATTATCTCCTAAAATTTTAATTTTGACAATTTATCCGTTTGATGTCTAAATATTTTGTAATTCACAATTTTTTCCTTTAATATTGTCAACATTAAACATTTCATTATGTTTTTTTTATTTCCATTATTATTTATAGAAAAGAAAAAATAAAAATATGTGTGTTGGTCTAATCAAAATAAATTTAATAGATGCCTTTTTATTTTTCTTTTATCAAAATAATCATGTACATGCCATCTTTCTTATGGCATTTTTTTTAAAATCAAAATAGCCATGCTTTTTTATTTGTTAAAAATAGGGGTGTAAATTGGTTCGGATAATCGACCAACTCGATCAATCCAAATCAAATCAATTAAATTGGTTCGGTTTAGTTTAGGTATATTGATTGGTTCGGATAAAATCTAAACCAATTAAAACTTAATTGGTTCGGTTCTCGGATTTGAAATTTTAAAACCGAACCAAACTGAACCAAACCAAACCATATATTTATATATTTTATCTTTTAAAAAAATTATGCTACAATATTTTTTGGCTACTACTTGTTTTTTATATTTTTTGTAATACTTTCTCAGTTTCCAACCCCTAAAATGTCGTTTTCGTTCAACACAGAAGACTAGAAAACTCTTCTGCCAAAATATTCGGTTATGCTCATCGGCACTGTAGTTCTGACCAGAAATATGATATCAGGTACTATTTCAAAAACTCTTGGAGAGGTGAGAGGCTTGAAAACTTTGGATCTTTCCTTCAACCAACTCTCTAGATCCATTCCTATTGAATTTCAAAATTTACATGTCATTCAGCTTTTGAACTTCTCTTATAATGATTTAGAAGAACCATTCCTAATGGTGGAGTTTTTCAAAATCTTTCTGTTGTCTATTTAGAAGGCAATAAAAAACTTTGCTTATATTTTGCATGTGAACCTCATGGCCATGAAAGAATGTATGTCAGACATTACATCATCATAACCACAGTGGTAATACTGATACTATGTCTGACAATTTGCTTGCTACTATACATAAAGAATAGAAAAAGTGAAAGTAACAGTAACAACATCATCTAAACTTGGAAGCTTGAAAATGATGAATTGGCTTTAAATGCTCTAGTATTGACTCTAAAAACAATGAATTTTTTGCTCTAGTTTATGAGTACTTAAGTAATGGGAGCTTGAAAGATTGGATTAAGGGGAAGAGAAAGCATGTAAATAAAAATGAGTTGAACTTTATGAAAAGACTGAATATAGATATTTATGCTACTTGTGCATTGGATTACCTGCACAATGATAGTGAAGTTCCTATCGTGCATTGTGATTTGAAGCCCAACAATATTCTCTTGGATAAAAATATGATTGCAAAGGTTGGAGACTTTGGATTCGTTAAGTTGCTGATTCAAAGTTCAACTAATCAAGTCTCCATTAACTCCACTCATGTCTTTTGGGGTTCAATTGGTTACTTATATATCTCTAAGTTAGTAGCCTCATAACTTTCTCTTAATTAAATAGTAGTGGTATACAACTTATCAAGTTAAATCTCTCTTGATTTTTTTTAAATTTATTCACATATAATTTCTTAATACAAATATCAATATGTTTCTTTATTCCATCTTTATAAACCTTTTAATACATATTATGAAATATGAAATAATTATTAGTGTTAAAATCAATAAGTTTGATTTTATTTCTAAATTTTTTTCATAGGTTTATTATATATTTTTTTTGTTATGAAAAGTTAATTATTTAGTTAATTTTTATATTAAAAAATGATCAACCCGATCACCCGAACCAAACCAATCCATAAATGTTCGGTTCGGATTTGACTATCAAAAAATACGAAAACTAAATTAAACTAAACCAATTGATTTTGATTGGTTTGAATTTATTTTCTCTCAAAAATCAATCCAAACCACTCACTTACACTCTTAGTTAAAAATATATTTACTATACTCTATAATTATGTTTATTAAATGAAACCCACATATGGAGCCTAATACGAGAAACCATCCAACAGATAATATGTATATAAATATAATCTTCTGTTAATTACCAAAAAATATATATATAATTCTCTATTATGAAGTGTTTAGTCAAGAAAATAACATTTCAACACATTGACATGTTTGGTATTAGTAATTAAATGAGAAATTAATAGAAATAGTGAATTGTAAAATGTTTAAATTGTGAATTGCCAAAATTAAAATTTCGGATGGTAATTTGCAAAAAGTCTAAGTTGAAGTAAGTAATTTATAATTTGAATTTTTTAAAATCATTTTTTTATTTTATTTTAAAATGTTTGGACTCGTTAAAAGTAGCAGTAAACATGGATGGGATAATAAATCTCTCGTATGAATTAGAAAATTTTGTTTTAAAAAAAGGGTTAAATAAAGGGGCTCTAAAGCTATTTGAGTATGGCGTTAAACAGCAGGACCTAGGTCCTAGGTCCTATTTGGTGAGATAGTGGGAATGATGATAATGACGATTATATATATATATATAAAGTTTAAGGTGATGAAATTAGAGTTGCAGAAACGGGTTAAAGGTCGGGCTTAACTAACAGCAGGACCTAGGTCCTATGAAGGTTTTGATAGGATATAATTTATGTGGGGATGACGATGATATATATTATATATATTTTTTATAGTGTTTATAAAATTTTTTTTTTTATTTTTTAGTTTATTTTTTAGGTGATGAAATTAAGATGATGTTTCTTTGAGTAGTTAAAATATTATTTGATTAAGAATATATAAGTGAATGATTTTGAATGAAATTTATTTTATATTTATTTGGTATAATAAAAATATGAAAAGATAAAAAGTGAAATATAATCCATTTGCACTATATTTTACAAGATTTGGTCACATCTATTAATATGAATGTGAGTGAAAAAATTTGCATCCCTCCATTTTAACTTTTTTCTTTTAATATTTTCGGTTAAATTAAACAATTAATCCTTATATTTCACAAGATTTGGTCACATCTATTAATATGAATGTGAGTGAAAAAAATTGCATCCCTGCATTTTTACTTTGTTCTTTTAATATTTTCGGTTAAATTAAACAATTAATCCTTATATTTTTTGCCCGTTTGATTTTTAGTTCTTACAATTTTTTCTGATTTGAGTCCAAGCAATTTCTTAACATTATAGAATTTTGTTCCCTACTATCACCCAGTGCTATAAAGCCATGAAATTTTGTCTTATGTGACTAACGTTTGCTAGGTGTAAGCTTGGGTCTTTAACTTGGTTCCTAAAATTGTTTATGTGGCTTGTCACGTTTAAAAAACCTTGTTCTTCCTCAACCCCTTCTCTCCCTCCTCTCCTTCCCCATATTCTCCACACTCTCCCATGGCAGTGAATAAGGAATAACTCTCCTTCTCCTTAGATATATCTGTGTTCTTAAGAAATAACATCAATGGCGGATTAGATATTATTAAAGTAATAGTGTTATTTAAGGCTTGTGTTAATTGTATTCTTATTGGCTTTAAAAGAGTGGTAAGTGGCAACTGTATTCTTATTTCAAAGAACACAATTAAATATAATTCATTTCTAAGAGTGGTAACATCAATGGCGGATTAGATATTATTATTAGAGTAATTAAGTCGGACTCGTGATGTGGTATCCCTTGTGATGCATGCATGTATAAATGTAACTATGTGGTATTACATTCAGGAAATGTATTACGCCTGGCACACATGGGCAATCATCATGTCAATTTATATATCAAATGTAGAGAAAAAACTTTATTAGGGTCCTTAATGTATACTTTCTCCCATTTATACTACAAACAGCATGATATACCTGTAGAAGATAATATGATAATTGATTACATAAGTAATTCATAATACATTACTTGACAAAGATTGCCTCCATCTTTGGTACCAAGATGCAGCAATATGAAAACATAACAGCAGGAAGTGTGTTCTATGACAGCCAGAAGCAATGCAACTACAGCAACAAACAACGGTAGCCAGGAAGCTTATATAGCCTTTCTGTCAAACTGCAATAATCTGGGCGCACAAAAACCATTGAGTGCTAAGCCCACTAATATACTAGTGTTGTCCTTTCCTGTAAAGAAAACATGCAACCCTGGCTTAGAATCTCCCCCATTCGGTAACTTTTAAAAGGGGAAGTTATTGCACAGCAACGGCAATTAAGATCAATCTTCCAGAGATTTTGATTGCATACATTTCATATCTTCTACCATTATATACATATACTCAATAAAAAATAATCCAAACAAGGGCAATTTTATAACAAATGAAGCATATAAAGTAGTCATGTAAATGATGTTATAATGCATTTCATAACATTGACAGAGTGGTACATTGGTGCTGGCCCTGCTGTCAGATTTGTGGACATCCTTCTCTCATAGCCAGAAAGATCATATTGATGGAGATTAGAGAATTGTAAAATCTGACTCCAAAAAATCTTCCACCACAGAACACAGATACATTTTCCATGTCCAGTAATTTCAGTATTCTGTTGATCCCTATTCTACGAACCGTGAATTTCCCCTACTTTGTGAAGATTATTGCATATATAGTCAAACATCAACAAAACAACAACACATTCTTAAAATAAAGAATGTAAATAATGTGACATCTACAAACCACAATAGCAAAATAATAAACTGACAATCCATCTGGAACGTTCAATAATATCAGGCTGTTAAAATGCCACCGATTCTCACAAGCAGGATATTGTATATGCCTAAAGGGAAACTGAGTAAGGAGTCTAAGAGGGTATACAAGTTCTTCTTTGCAGAATCATTTGTTTCTAAAAGATATAAGAGAATTTTCATTTCTTTACTGACAGCTAAGCATAGAAAAAAAAAGCAGCTGACAGTTCTTGTGGCGACTGCAGTTCTAACTCATTTTAATAGTTCCCAGAACCATTAATAAACTTTTGCTTTTCTCGCAAGTCCTAAAACCAAAAAATAATAATAATAAATCAAATTGCGGTATGAATTACTTGTCAAGATCATACTAACTTTTCAATATAATAATAACCATAAAAAAGAAGATGGTTAGTGTAAAACAGTATTTTTTAAGTTACCAACTTGGAGAACGACGCTCATTAGAGAGAGGAAAATACATTAATTTTCTACTATCCCTCCAAATAAGAAAACAGTCCCAAATTCTAACTAATTGGAGTTGGTTGTGCATCAGCTTACACTTCATAATATTAATACCTGTAACTTCATGCAAAATACTTAGCTCCATGGTCAGATACATTACTGTTAGGCCAAAGTAGTTGACAGTGATCACAAAAAAAAATGATATCTAATTATCAATTTAACACAAAAATTAACTTTATATCTACAATAGTTAAAGCAAACAACAAAGCAATTAAGATATGCCAAGATTGAGGGGAAATTTTGAAAAGTAAAAGAAGCTGACATGTCAGGGTTAAGGCAAACCTTGGTGAAGACAAACAATTGGAAGGGCTAGGAAAGCCAGCAAACACATTTGAGTAGGACTTTGTCAGATATGAAAAATTGGCAACGGGAGGCAGAGAAGGTATCCTTTCACCCTTCTTCAAAAGTTCTTGCAAGTTAAGTCTTTGCAAGGTCAAAACAACCCTTGACTCCTTCCAAATGAAGGCAATGACCCCGTTTTGAAAAACAAAGAGGGAACCAGGCTTTGATCCAGGATATCTGAACCCATAACCACTTGCAATACCCTCTCCGATGAAAGCATGCTTGATATTCACTGGATATGAGTCTGCATCAGTGTCCCAAGGAAAGGGTTCGGATGAAGGCTCGTTGATATTCACTATAAACATTGCTGAACCATTAGGATGCAAGACATAGTGGGTGCCTTCCAATATTTTGGTTGCAATGAGAAGCTGTTGTCCCTGGGACTCCTCATAAGAGAGCAGAAGAAAGAATAAAGCCTTTCCAGGCTTGTCTTCAGAAGGCTTTCCAGGAGGCCAACCAAAAGTCCCTCCCCATAAACCAGCATATTCTTGGTCAGCTCTGGGAACTCGCAAAGGCAGCTTGTAGAGTGCAAACCGACTGTCATGCATATTAGGCCATGCTCGATAAGAAGATAACTTTACAGTTGAGGCATTTAATGTTAGTCTTATTGTGTCAAATGATCTAAGAAATTCTTGAAGCCGAGCATGCCTAATCTCACTGGCTGAAGTAAGCTTCTTGGAAATTGAATGACTGCCATTAATCGAACTAGATCTCCCAAGGACAGATTTAAGGCTATCCCAGAAATACCCACCAAGGCCTTTTCTCTTGATGCATTGTGTGCGACCATCCTCCTCAGGCAGAGGATTACAGATAGCCCTTGAACAGTCAAGACTCTTTCTGATATCATCCAGCTCTAATTGCGTTGGACTAACTGCCTCTTGAGAACTTGCCTTATAATCAATGTGACTACTACCAAGCTTGTACATTTGACTAAGGAGTGATCTTCTTTCCCACAAGAGCACCAAATCTTTCTGAAAGTTGTCCTCATCATCCCTTAACCTAGGAAACAATGGTCCGATCACCGTATCAGGAACCCTCTGTCGAATTTGGCTAGTAGTGACCTCAAGTAACTTTCTTCTATCACTAAAAGCTAATTTGCTGAAGGGAACCATTGCCTCATTATTCACCCTTTGTGACCTAGAAAGTTCACTGTTTGACCTATAAACCTTCCTCGATAACTCCACGCCCGAGTGGTGTACAAAGCTTTTACTCTGCAACAAAGAACCAACATTTTTTTGCAGCCTGGGTTCAACCTCGAGCAATAGTACATTGCAAGATTTCTCTATAGGCTTGACCGAACCAGGATAAATATAATCAATACCCTTCTCCCTTCCATGAAGAAAAAATATAGCTGAACCATCAAAATCACCAATAACTTCAAACACAGATGCCCAGAGAATGGGACCATCTTCAATACCCAATGGACCAAGCTCTTGAGGAATTATCCGGCAACCAACAACCGAAACAAAACCAGGCATGACATACACCACGTTACCGAGCTCCGGATTCTGGTGAACCCATATTCCAATCAAGGGCTGAACACTCAGAAGAAAACGGCAAAGTGCCTTGTAAGAAGACACACCCTTTCTCCACTCAACAAGGTCCTTATGGGGCACTATGCACAAAACATCACATTGAGTGAGCCAGATTTTTTCAGAGGCCACAAGAGCATTCAAACTCCTGCAGCACAGGCCCAGATTACACACATCTCTCGGCGAGAGGAACCGAGAAACAATGGCAAACACATCATCAGGAAGAGACAGAAGCAAGCTTGAATCACAGGGCTCAAGTAACATACTGATCCAACTGAAAATTTATGGTCAAAAAATGAACTTTCTAAATTTATCCATAAAATAAGCACACTTTACTGCATACCCACAATTCCAAAATCATAAAAATAAAAAATTCAGCTGAATTAACAACAAACCCTGAAAATTGTTCTTCACCCAGTAAGGTCTAGGGTGCTTGGAAAATGGAAAAACCTGCACTTTCAATGGAGTAAAAGTGAAAAGGGGTATCCAATTCTGTGAGTGAAACGGGTTTGCTAACTTCAATTATTGGGTCTACCAAACGTGAATGACAGAGACACTTTGCCAGAAATGAACTGGGTTGTGTCGGATATAGCAAACACACAATTGAATTTGTTTGAAAATAGAAAAAAAAAAGAAAAAGAAAAAGAAAAACACTTACAGTTCAAATGGGGAGTAAGGAAGCAAATCAGAGAGACAAAGAGTGGAACAACCAAGTTGAAAACGAGGTCAAGCCGTCAGCACAGTTCACTCACTCAAAGAGGGGAACTTGGTGGCTTTTTTTGCATTCTCCAAATATATGGTGAAGGTAACAACATAAGTGTGAAAGGTGTTGGTTGCATCGTTGTCTCGTCTCGGTTTTCTCTCTTTCTCTCTCTCTGCCAACCAATCTTGAATTCAGCTTAAAGTAGATGCCAAGCCCCAAAAAAAGTCCAAACACTCTGAGCCCACAAGGAAGAGAAAAATGAAGCCAAGGCCTCCATATGGCACTGTCACCGATATTTTCAAGACCATCACATTATTCCCCAAGGTGAAGGGGTAATAATCAAATGAATAAATATGCAATTTATTCTATGAATATCTTGTAGTATAATATTTTAGTCTTTAAAAAATAATAATACACATTTTAGTTCTTTCTAGTTAAAAAAATAACATTTTAATTCTTAAAAAAAATTAATGTGATAAAATTTTAAAATTTTCAAAGATTAAAATATATATCATTTATAACAACTAAAATATTATATCTCTAAATATTCAAACAATAAAGTATATATTTACTTTAATCAAAATAATTTAACTGTGCCGAATATTTGGACAGCTATATTATAGTACCATGTTGAGCCCACGTCCATTATTGATTTTGCGGGGAAAGAAAAAAAGAGCCCCACACTTGACAACTCCTGTCTTTAGATTCTTGCGTTTTGGATGCGTGCAGGTGGATGACACCAGGTAACTCAACGAGAATGAATCTTGTCTTGTCATTTTTCACGTAATAAAGAGAAAAGACATAAATATAAAAGTTATAAATTTTTTTATAAATTTAATTAGATTTTACTAATAAATTTTGTTATATTGATCATTTTTTATACGATATTGTCATGTAAAAAATCACATGACATGATATATTCTCATAATTTCATATTTAAGATTTTTTTATGTTTTGTAAGATGATTATTGAAGGCATCACGTTTTGAGATATGTTTGATATTTTTCTTTTATTGTAATTGATAATTTTAGATATCTAATTAAGGTGCCATTATATTTGAATGAATTTGATTTTGATTTTAATTTTATTTTCAGTGTAAAAAATCTTTATATGATTATTTAATCATGTATTATTAAATTATTAAAAAAATTGATTATTTCAATTACTATTATAAAAAGTTTAACTTTTTTAATCACATATCAATATATCATTGAATGATAATATTAAAAATTTTACATTAAAAGAAGATAAATTTTAAATTCTATTTAAATACATAATATTCTTACTATACACTCGTGTATTGTATGGGCGGAAAAACAAAATTCAGTTTCATATTTTGTTTAGTTAGAGAATGTGCTTCAATAACATAGTTTTGCAGACTTCTTGATTAAATAGTAAATACATCTTCCATTGTTAGTTTATATTTTTTTTAAATCATTTTTATAGATAATGTTCAGAGGAGCATTTACCTTTTCATAATATTAATAATGGATGCAAGTTTTGTCTTCTCTTTGTTTTGTTGATAATATTAATCCATTTTCATATAACTATGTGGAAAATGTTACTTGGGAACAATCATCATTTAAAATGTTGCATTTACTTGACTTTCCAATGAACGTACAATCAGTTACTTCTCAATTTGCAACGTTAACAACTCGCCTGTTAATCTCATGTTACTTGAAATACATAGCAATAGTGGACACCTAGTAAAGAAAACATCATTCAATGTACATAATGGAACCTTATATTATGTGGGATATTATTGAATATGTAGACAACCTCTTGGTTGCTAATATGCTACTATAAACTATAATGGTAATCATTATTGAAGGAAGAGCAAAGAGAGGAGAGAAGTCAAGTCACTTAAATGAGGAAGTGAGAATACTAAATGATTATAGAAGCAAAAAAAGAAAGAAAGGAGTAGGCAAACTTAATGTGAGAAACTAGAAAGACATTGAATGAGGAATTAAGAATCCTAAAAATTTGTTGAGATGGCGAATTTAGAGAATTAAAAATAGTTGGCATGGCAGTTCTACAACTCATATTTTAGCTTTTATATATTACAAGTATATATTCTTAATATATTTAAAGAAATGTTTTTTTTTTTCATATTACAACACGCTCAATAGTTTTAATTCTTGAGCTTTAATTCAATCATCTTCTAATTTGTATAGATCTCATAACGATATTAGTATTTTGATTGAGATTAGTCTCACGTTCAAAAAATATGAGATTAGAGGTGTTCATTGAATCAAATTGATCTAACTCAAAAAATTGACTTAAATCAATTAAATTTGTTTGATTCGAGTCAAATAAGATAAACCTAACCAACCTTAGTTTGCTTCTCGGATTTGAAATGGTTGAAGTCAATCAACAAAACTGCAAACCCAAACTATATATTGTGCATTTTGACATTTTTGGTTTGCACTTTGCACGTAACTCTCAGTTTTACTTCTCATTAAAGAGAACCAAAATCACCATGTCCTTGCTCTACGAAATGGCTGCTAGTCTCTTCAAGTACATGCGATCTCAAAAGCACTTGTGAGCTTGCATCGTGGTAGAAGATGAATTAGATGAAGGTGACGCCACGATTGAGGTGAGTGGCACGATCTTTGAGAGCAATGATTGAGTAATGCATTGAAGGTGGAGAAAAAGGTGTAAAAGTCGAAGTTGGTGAGAGAGTAGTCAATGTTGGAGACGTAGAGGGTGGATTTTGAGGGTGCCAACAAATAGGACCATGAGCCATAGTTGGGTTGATTGTTGTTTTGGGTTTGTGATCGAGATTTGTCATTTTTGTTATCTTTCTTTTTGGCCATTGTTGTTCCTTTATTATTTTCTCTGCTTGGAGCGAAGGCAAGGGTGGGTTCTCACATTCTCAGTTTACTAATAGCTTTTGAGAACACAAGAAAAAAAAAGAAAAAAAAATAAGGACCAAATGACATGAACCAACCCAATCTTGGTTGAGTTTGGTTTCGTTCGCGTTTGCTGAAAAAAAAATTACTAAACTTGGCCCAAAGTAACTCGACTTTTCATGTTTGTTTGACATGTTGTCAATCATGACAAACCATTCCATGCAGTTTGAGCAATTACAATTTCCTATACACAAATCTTGAACCGTTGGAAGGGGAAAAAAACTTCCTTTGCCTGAATGCATGTTTACGTTTAAGAAAATGTGAAACAAACATGTTGTAACTTGAACTGAACAACCTATGAGCATTTCTAGTGGGCACTAGAAAAGGACAAATTTTTTATGACCTATTAAATAATTATGATTATAGTTAAATTCATTTAATAATGTAGTAATACATAATTTAGTCCACCATGTCCAAACCTTCAATGGCAATTGCATTTTTCTCACAACTTCAAAGAATGCAACCATGTTGTGGATTTATTGGCAAACCATGGCCTATTATGCAAACAGAAGCTAAGAAGATGGAGAAAAAAATGATCTTAATATTGTTATGCAAATAAAGGCTAAGAAGATGGAAAATTGGACCCAAAAAAAAAAAGAAGTGCTTGAAATGTGAAAAAAGAACACTATCCTTAAGGGAATTTTGCCCCCACTATTTGCTGTAGGGCTGTGGCAAATCGCCTCTAGGAATAATTCAAGCACCTAGAGATTATCAGCCAACAATTCTGATAACACTACTTTCAAGAATCATTTTGAATGATATTTGAGAAGATAGAAGGTAGAAAGAAAGGTTCAAAGAGATACTAATAATAATTTCATTCTATTAATTTGTAATTCTATTTAATAAAAAATTCCTTAATGAATATGACTGTTGGCAAACAATCATTATAACTACTAGATAAAAAATACGCCTCTATTCATTCTGAGTGGTGGCTTTCCATTGCTTAAGCAGCACACAACTAGCAAAAAAACGTTAGCTTCTATTTTTCTCGTCGAGTGCCACCTAGGTTCCTAATACTAGGAAACGACAAATTCATCTACCATTCCACCACCTAGGTGGTGGTTGACGAATGATACACTTTTTCCAGTTGCATGCTTAAGCGATTGGAAGCCACCACCAAGTGGAGGCCTATTTTTGATTTGACAATTATAATGATTGTTCACAAATAGTCATATTTATTCAAGAATTCGATTATAAATAAAATTACATATTAATAGGATGGGATTATTATTAGCATCTCTTAAACTTTTTTCTCTGCCTTCTATCTTCTCAAATATATTTCAAGATAATATTTGAAAATAGGGTTATCAAAATTGCTAATTGATAACCTTTGGGTACTTGGATCATTCCTAGAGGCGATTTGTCTTCACCCTTAAGCAAATAATGGGGACACAATTTATCGCTTCTGTATGCATAACATGGCCACCATCTTCCTTTAGGTTTATATTATTTTGATCATCCTCCTGAGGGTTATTGTTGGGTACCAGAGTTATGAAAATAGTAATACAGTTCAAATAGAGTTGAGAAAAATAAGAACTGACACACAATATTTAACATGAAAAACCCTTTAATGGTGATGAAGAACAAATCAGGAGTAAGAATAGAAGGTTTTCACTATATGAAAGAAAAATTATAACTTCTCTCTATTTATAAGGAGAGAACAATAATACTCTCTCTTGAGATAGGAGAATACATTTCTCTCTATATAAAATAAGAAAGACTCTTAGAAGACATTATGTGATATTTCTCTGCAGAAATGAGATGATAAAACTAATGGAGTAGGCCAGTATTTATAGGAGAAAATTTCTTTCACTGCTCCACCTGCTAACCACCTTCATTATTTTCTTTCTTTAATTGTCTTCTGCTTCACCGAATTCATTGAATTCCAGCCCCTTTTTTGGACATTTGCCAC
Source organism: Ormosia semicastrata (assembly GCA_029884595.1). NCBI lineage: Eukaryota > Viridiplantae > Streptophyta > Magnoliopsida > Fabales > Fabaceae > Ormosia > Ormosia semicastrata. The sequence continues at coordinate 32,637,490 of JAQQTO010000046.1, read as the reverse complement.
CGAAAGTGGCTTTATATTTAACAATCTCCCACTTAAAGTCGCTTTTGATGAGCTTTCAAAACCTTTCTCATCTTACCAGTTTCATGCTGCTTACGTTTCTGATAGGCCATAAGAGGATCTACGCCATTTAAACTTATCAGAGCTGATTGGTTTTGTCATAACATCTGCTAGGTTCTCTTTGGTATGAATCTTTTGCATATCTATACCTCCTTCTTCTACTACTTCTCGAACAAAATGATATTGAACTCCTATGTGCTTTATCCGAGAATGAAAGGCTAGATTCCTTACAATGTGCAAGGCACTCTGACTATCACAATACAAAGAAATCTTTTGTTGCTTGTGCCTAAGTTCCACCATTATCCTTTTAATTCAAATTGCTTCCTTGCATGCTTGCGTAGCTGCCATATATTCAGCTTCTGTAGTAGATAAAGCTACAACAGTATGTAACTTTGATAACCAGCTCATAGTTTCTTCTGCAAGTGTAAACATATAGCCTGTAGTAGATTTCCTTTTATCAAGATCACCTGCAAAATCTGAATCAACATATCCCTTGACAACAAACTCTGATCCTCCAAAATATAATGCAGCACCTGAGGTTCCTTTAATATACCTTAGGATCCTCTTAACAACATTCCAATGCTCTTTACCAGGATATGCCATAAAAGGACTAACCGTACTAATTGCTTGAGTAATATCTGGTCTAGTACAGATCATTATATACATAAGGCTTTCCACTACTGATGCTTACGGTACTCGAGACATTTCCATCCTCTCTACTTCACTGTTGGGACTCATACTTGAGGATAATTTGTAATTGACAGGAAGTGAAATAGAGATTGGCTTACAATCTTGCATGTTAAAGTGTTGCAATATTTTCTTCAGGTAATTTATTTGAAAAAGCTAAATCTTCCTATCTTTTTTGTCTTGGTGAATTTGTATCCCTAAAATATTTTTTGTTGGTCCCAAGTCCTTCATATCAAAGTCCTTAGCCAATTGTGCCTTCAATTCTTGGACTCGATCTTTGTTGGAGCCTACCACCAACATGTCATCTGCATACAACAACATGATGATAAAATCATCGTCACTAAACCTCTTGTAATATGTACAATGGTCTGAACTCAGTCTGTTGTATTTGACGCTAATAATGAAGGAATCAAATCTCTTGTACTAACACCTTGGCACCAGCTTTAGACCGTACATAAATTTGGTTAACTTACAAACTAAGTTTTCTTTGCCTTTTTCTTTAAAGGCTTATGGTTAGAGCATATATATCTCTTCTTCTAGCTCCCCATGAAGAAAAGTTATTTTCACATCTAGTTGTTCAAGATGTAATTCAAATGCAGCACACATAACCAGAACTACTCTGATAATGGTAAGTTTGACAATTGGAGAGAATATATCATTGAAACCAATTCCTTCTTTCTGAGCATACCATTTGACCACCAGCCTTGCACGATATCGTTCCACTTGATCATTGCCATCTCGTTTGATCTTATAGACCCAGTTGTTACTAATGGATTTTCGTCCTTTTGGAAGTTTAACTAGTTCCCATGTCTTGTTTTTATGTAGGGCTTCCATTTTTTCTTGCATTACTGTCATCCATAGAGAAGTATCTGAGCTACTCACAGTCTCCTAAAAGGTTGACGGCTCTCCTTCTTCTATTAGAAGACAATATGCATTGTGGCTTACCATAACATAGTATGAGTGCCATGATGGTGCTCTTATTTGACGCATTGATCATCGAACTTCTGTATCATTAGCCTCGTCTAGTTCTTGTTCCTCGTGCTCTAGTCTTGCTTCAAAAGAATTATATTCTCCATATTTCTCATCCATTTGGACCATAGTAACCTCTTTAGAAGTGCTATCATTTTCTTATTCAGTTTGCAGTTCATTTTATGAAAATATCACATCTCTACTAATAATAACCTTGTGGGCAATGGGACCTCACAAGCGATACCCATTAACACTGTTAGCATAACTCAAGAATATACATTTCCCAGATTCTGGATCCAGTTTTGTTCTTTCTTGGGAATTGTACATCATATATGCAGGACATCTGAACACATGAAGAGAAGAATAATTTGTTGGCTTACCATTCCACATCTTCATTGGTGTCTTTAAACCAATTACAGTTGATGGTGAGCAATTTATCACGTAACAGGTAGTTTTGACTGCTTCTGCCCAAAAAGACTTGGCTAGACTTGCAGTTCGCAACATAACTCTTATTCTTTCTAAGATAATTTTATTCATCTGCTCTACCACACCATTCTGCTGGGGTGTGTGTACAATTGTAAACTGCCTTTGAATACCCTTTTACTTGCAAAATGCAAGAAAATTGTCATATGTATATTCTCCTTCATTGTCTATCCTCAAGCACTTGATCCTTTCTCCGGATTCAAGTTCTACTCTTGCTTTGAAGTTCTTGAAGATTGGAAACACATCTGACTTCTTCTTGATTGGGTACACCCATAATCTCTTGGAGTAATCATCAATGAATGATACAAAGTATTTTGCTCCTCCTAAGGACATTTCTGGTGACTCCTACACATCAGAATGAATCAAGTATAGTATGTACTTGCTTTTAGCAGTTGATTGATTAAACTTTAATGTATGCTGCTTGCTTGTAACACAATGCTCACAAAAAGGTAAATTTACCGATTTGAGCCCGGGAATAAGATCACGTTCCGCGAGAACTTTCAAACCACATTCTGACATATGACCTAATTTGCAATACCACATTATCGTTGATTCTTCATGGCCTGCTGATGCAATTGATGCATCTGCCTTTTGTAGTGTATCTCTCACAAGCATGTATAGATTTGCCGCGATCTTTTCTGCTTTCATCACCATAAGAGCACATCTTGCAACCTTCAAGATTCCACCTTCAATATGAGTTTTGCACCCGAGGTCATCCCATTGCCTAATAGACAATAAATTCTTTTTTAAACCTTCCATATGTCGTACCCCTTGAATTGTGTGAACTGTACTATCATGCAATTTTATTTTGACAGTACCAACTCCAGTAATCTCCAAGGCATGATCATTTCCCATGAACACAGATCCTTCTGAGATAGGTTCATAAGTACAAAACCAATCTTATTGTGGAGTCATGTGCCATGTTGCTCCTAAATCCATTATCCAAACATCAGTGAGCTGTTTTCCACCTTTGGTACTAATTGCTACTTCGCTATAAAAGATTTCTCCATCATCAGAGGTACTTGCAACATATCCTTGAGAGGTTATTGCTTCAGGAGCTTTTTTTGTATTTTTCTTATTGTGCCAACAATCTTTCTTCAAGTGTCCTCTCATGCCACAATGGTAGCATTTGAAGTTCTTCTTTCTTTGTGACTTTGATCTACTTTGAAATTGACTCCCACTAGAGCCACGTTGCATTGGTCTTCCTCTCGTCATCGACAAAGCCTATGCTTGCTTTGAGCTTTCTAATCTGTCTTCCTTGTTATTCCTCCTGGATTCTTCTTCAAGAATAATAGTAGCAATATCATCAAATTGAAGACTATCAACAATATTATTATTTGTTATATTGATGATGAGTTGATCATAAGAGTCAGGCAGACTTTGAAGTAGAAGCTCTGCACATTCATTTTTCACCACGTTGTAATCTGATACAGTAAGCTAGGAAAATAATGTGTTCAGATTATTGATGTGATCCGTTACTGTCGTGGATTCACTCATTCGAATAGTATAAAGTCTTTTTTTTAAGAATATCCTATTGTGAAGTGACTTGACCTTGTACAATTTGGTGAGTGCATCCCAAATCTTCTTTGCTGTCTTCTTTTCTGCAACACTTAACAAAACTAAATCTGCCAAAGTTAAATGCAGGTTGCCAACAACATTGTCATCTATCTCCTTCCACTTGTTATCAGGTATCCCAGTGGGTCTGCCTTCAATTGCTGCTAAGCAATTGTCTTTTCTCAAGATTATCTTTATCCTCAGTTTCCATAAGGAAAAATTACTCTCATTGAGTTTCTCAATCTCAAATTTTGTTGTCATGGTATTGACAACAACATATCTCTCAACTGGACTGACTTACTCTATTTTATCATGAATAGTACCGTATACATGAACAGTATTGTGTATATATACCATATCGGGATAACCATTTATATGTTAATAATATTGCAAAAGTATATAATCACACGTGTAAATAGTAACCATAAACAGTACCGCGGTGTGTATAATACTAGTAACCAATAGCTCTGATATCACTGTTGGGTACCAGAGTTATGGAAATAGTAATACAGCTAAAATAGAGTTGAGAAAAATAGGAACTGACACACAATATTTAACGTGAAAAACTCTTTAATGGTGATGAGGGAAAAATCACGGGTAAGAATAGAAGGTTTTCACCATATGGAAAAAAAATTATAACTTCTTTCTAATTATAATTAGAGAATAATAATACTATCTCTTGAGATAGAAGAATACACCACCCTCTATATAAAATATGAAAAACTCTCAGAAGACACTATGTGATATTTCGTTGTGGAAATGAGATGATGAAACAGATAGAGGAGGCCAATATTTATAGGAGAAAATTTCCTTCACTGCTCCACCTGCCAACCACCTTTATTATTTTCTTTCTTCAACTATCTCTTGCTTCACCAAATTCACTGAATTCCAACCCCTATTTTTGGACTTTTGTCACCGAAAGTTATTTTATATATAACAGATATGGGGTTTTGTTAACCCAAAATGCTTTGGGGGTGTCTTTCTCCCATTTACTTGTTTCTTCTTAGAGGCTATGACCCTTTAATAGAGAATAAAATATGTTCTGGAATTCAATTAGTATTTTGTTAGAATAATTAGTATAGTTAGCACTCTGTTAGAATGTTAGTTACACTGAGTTCTATTATTCTATTGATCAAAGTGTCACTTGCACTATAAATAGTGTATTCTGTATATGCAAAGTGTAAGAATAATGATTCAATTTGATTTCTCAAAGTTTCTCTTTGTTTCTGTCTCTTTCTCTCTTTGTTTTCTTTCATTCATCATTTTTAGAATTCTAACATGGTAATCAGAGCTTGATTTCTTGGGGTCATGGCGGATTCTTCTTCTCCTCTTGCTGCTTCACCTTTTAGTTCTACTACTTCATCTTCTCTTGTTACATTCACTTATTCCATTTTTGTGAAATTAGATGAAAAGAATTTCTTAGTATGGAAATAGCAGATCGCTGCAGTAACTCGAGGTTATCAGCTTCAAGATTTTCTCACTGGTTCTTCAATTCCACTATAGTATCTTTCTACTGATGATGAAACATGTGGTAATGTGAATCTTGCGTTTCTCACTTGGGAATAACAAGATCAACTTCTCTTATCATGGCTGTTGTCTTCTTTGAGTGAAAACATGTTGACAAGAATGGTAGGTTGTGATTTCTCATGGCAGCTTTGGAAGCAGGTTCATACTTTGCTTCACAGACTCGTTCCAAGATCAAACAATACAGATCTGAGTTGCGTAATACAAAGAAAGATTCAAAAACTGTTACTGAGTATCTTTTACGCATCAAAGCATTGATTGATGCACTCATCTCAATTGGTATCCAGATTAGCATAGAAGAACACATTAAGATCATCCTTGATGGTCTACCAGATGAGTATGATGCATTTGTTACTTCCATTAATTATTGTCTAGATCCTCATATAGTGAGAGAAATAGAATCTTTATTACTAGCACAAGAAGCTAGGATTGAAATAGCATAATTTAAATCTATTCTTGGTGATCATTTGACCGCTAATGTTGCTCAATTTCATGATACTAAATCTAATTCCAATCTGCAACCTAAAGCTCCTAGTGGTACTTCAAATGGTTCTTGTTCAGTTGATCCACGACACAATTCTTTTGAGCAGAATCCTGGTGGTTATCATAGTGTTTTTTATCCTAATCAATCTACATTTCGAAATAGCTTTGACAGAATTGGTCAAAATCAAATTGGTTATCAGCATCCAAAGGGATATCGTGGCAATTTTGATCCAAATCAGAGTGGATTTCGTGGTTTTAATACCTATTCTCGTGGTGGAAGGTTTTCCTATGGTCGAGGTAGAGGCAGGTTTGGTAGGTTTGGGGGTAGATTCTCCTCTATTGTTTGTCAACTATATGATCATTTTGGTTATTCAGCAACTAATTGTTACTATAGATATGAGGTTTCACCTCAGTTTTCTTCTCAAAATGTATCTTCCTCTCAGTACTCACCCTATTTTCCACCTCCAATGTATCCTTCTTATTCTTCTCATTATTATACCTCACCATCACAGTATTCTTCACCATCACCATCTCCTGGGTTTTTTTTCTTTTTCTTATCCATTACCACCTCCTAGTTTTTCTCATCCACATTCCCACTCTTCCTTTTTCCCTATTCCATCTCAGTCTGTACCATCACATTCATAGTCCTCTCCATTTAGACATCCTGCTCCTCCTCCAAGTGCACATGTCTTTACTATGTCTGCTACTCCTGAAATTTTAACTAATCAATCATGGTTTCCTGATTCAGGAGCAACTGCTCATATAACTCCTGATGATCACAATTTTGTGTACAAGGTTCCCTTTGATGGACAAGACAAGCTTCATACTGGTGATGGTATAAGTCTAACTATTAACAACATTAATTATTCTAAAGTTATTTCTCCATAAATTCTTCTGTCATTCTCAACTTGTATGATCTTTTTGTATGTTCCTAAAATTACTAAAAATTTAGTTAGTGTCAACAAATTTGCTACGGATAATTCTATTTTCTTTGAGTTTCATCCTTATCATTGCTTTGTTAAATCATGGGCAACCAATGAGGTACTCTTGAGAGGCACACTTGGACCTGATGGACTGTATAACTTCAATTACTTTAAGTTTCAACAATTTTCTCATGTAATTGGTCCAAAAGTTACTAGCACAGCTGGTCCAGTTTTTGTTGTACCTTCTAATTCTACTGTAAAACCATTACAGTCTTTTCACATTTTTGTAAATCATTTGTTTCAGCAAATAACAATGTAACACATGTATCTTCTTTTTTTTGTGGCATTGTAGACTTGGGCACCCTGCTACTGCAGTGGTTAAACAATTGATGTCTTCTTGTAATCTTTCCATATCACCTAAAACTGTGTATGATTTTTGTTTTTCTTGTTGTCTTGGCAAGGCTCATAGATTGCATTCACCTGCATCTTCTACTTCATATAATGCACATTTGAACTTCATTTTTATTGAATTGTGGGGACCAACCCTTATTCTCTCTTCTGGTGGTTATTCTTACTACATTAGTTTTGTGGATGCATGCACTAGATATTGTTGGATATATCTCTTAAAAAGAAAATCAGATCCTATATCCATATTTGTTGAGTCTAAGAAAATGGTTCAACTTCAATTGGGTAGACATATAAAATGTGTACAGTCTGACTGGGGGGAGAATTTCCTCTTCTTACAGCTTTTTTTAAGTCTCATGGCATTATTCATAGGCTCATTTATTTTCATACACATCATCAAAATGGTGTTGTTGAAAGAAAACATAGATATATCATTGAACTTGGTTTAACCTTACTTGCTCAAGCTTCTAGCCTCTCAAATTTTGGGATGAGGCATTTGTTGTTGTTGTGTATCTCATCAATAGATTACCATCTTATTCTGTTTCAAATACTGTTCCATACACAAACTTATTCTCCTCTTTACCTGATTGCACTTTTCTAAAGGTTTTTGGTTGCTCCTGTTTTCCTTTGATCAGACCATATAATAATAATAAACTTCAATTTAGATCAGTTGAGTGCACTTTCTTGGGTTACAACCTTCATCACAAAGGACACAAGTGCCTTGCTCCTTCTAGCAAGTTGTAAAACTCCAAAGATGTGATCTTCAATGAGTCAAAGTTTTCTTTTTCTACTGTATTATCTTCTTATTCTTCAATCTCATCAGTGCCATATCCTTCTGCTACTCCTCCTCTAGCTTCACTTCCATCTTGTTTTAATAATACAAATTGAGTACAGTCTTCCATTTTGTATGCTCCGACTGTTTTTATAACTTCATCTGTTGTTAATCCGCCTGTTAATAACACAAATAGTGCTTCTTCTGTATCTGTTCCTTTTACTACATCACTATCTTTAGTCCCACTTACTGTTTCATTTTCTCATCCTATGATTACCAGATCCAAGTTAGGAATATTCAAGCCTAGAGTTTTACTGTCTACCTCTGCCAAGTCTTGTCTTAAGGAATCTTCTGCAGCTATTGAAGCCTTATATAATCCCCTTTGGAGAAAAGCAATGCAGGAATAATATGATGCCTTTCTTAATGACATTCTTCAAGAGGAGGTTTATATGGTTCGACCACAGAGATTTATATCTACTAATAAGTCTTTAGTTTGCATATTACACAAAGCTTTATATGGTCTCAAGCAAGCTCCTCGGGCTTGGTTTGAGAAGCTTGCTTCTACTTTGCATAAATTTGGATTTGTCACTAGTAAATATGACCCTTCTCTTTTTATTCATTCCAATTCTCTTGCCACTACCTATGTTCTGATTTATGAAGATGACATCATTGTAACTGGCAGTTCCTCTACTGTGATTCAAACTTTAATCTCTAATCTTAACAAAAAGTATGCTCTTAAGGATCTTGGTAAGTTGAACTATTTCTTAGGTATAGAGGTTACTGAACTTAAGGATGAGAGTTTGCATCTCACTCAAACTAAGTATATTAAGGATTTGTTGGCTAAAGATCATATGTTGCAGTCCAAGGGCATCAGTACTCCTATGATTTATAGTTCTAGACTTACAAAGTTGGGATATTCCTTGATGGAGGATCCTCAACTATATAGGTCCATTGTTGGAGCACTTCAATATGTCACAATTACAAGACTAGAATTGTCATATATAGTTAATAAAGTTTGCCAATACATGCAACATCCATATGATGATCATTGGAAGGCATTAAAATGGATTTTGAGGTATCTTAAAAAGGCATCATTAGTTTTGGTCTGCATCTCACACCAATTTCTTAGTCTCCCTTATCTCTAAATGCATTTTGTGATGCTTATTGGGCAACTGATTTGGATGATCGAATGTCTATTTCAGGATCTTGTATTTTTTAGGATCTAATGTCATATCTTGGTGGTTTAAGAAACCACAAGTGGTTGCTCGGTCAAGCACTGAAGCTGAATTTAGAAGCTTGGCAAGTACAACTGCAGAAATTCTCTGGATTGAATCCTTATTATAAGAGTTACATGTTTCCTTCTTCACTCCAACTATTTTTTGTGATAACTTAAGCACTGTTATGTTAACACATAATCCAGTCTTACATGTTAGAACTAAACATATGGAGTTAGATCTCTTTTTTGTGAGAGAAAAGGTTATAAACTAGAAGCTGCATGTTTCTCACATACATTCAGCAGACTAAACAACAGATGTTCTCACAAAACCATTGTCATTTGCTCGTTTTAGTTTGCTAAGACACAAACTCAGGGTTTGTGATTCTTTTCATTTAACACATCCACCCTGAGTTTGAGCGAGGAATAATAGAGAATGGAATATAAGCTGGAATTCAGTTAGTATTCTGTCAGAATAATTAGTATAGTTAGTATTCTGTTAGAATGTTAGTTACACTGAGTTCTGTTATTTTGTTGATCACAATGTCACTTGCACTATAAGTAGTGTATTCTGTATATGCAAAGTGTAAGAATAATGATTCAATTCAGTTTCTTAAAGTTTTTCTTCGTTCTCTTTTTTTCTCTGTTTTCTTTCTTTCATCATTCTCAAAATTCTAGCACCCTCTTTTGAATTAAAAAAACTAATTTTATAAGATTGGTTTGCAGTATTGAACATAAGGTTGATGGCTTGCTGTGCTTACGAGATTGTTACATGGCCAAGTGAATATGGCTATATATGGGTTTCTATCCAAGTTTTACATTTTATTTTTTTTATTGTTCCCTTAAAAGATTGATTGTGCATCCATTCGGCATAGGGTGATAGTCATTTATTATTGGCGGCTATCGGGTGGATTTGGAGAAATCAAAATTTTAGAAGTGATTGGTCATAATAACTTGGAAGATAACTCAAGTTTCTTATATTCTTTTTTCTAGTATTCAAATTAAATAATGACATATACATTTTTTTCAACTCAATTATACACACTCAATAATGTTTTTTTTTTTACTTACATGTCATTATTTAATTTAAAAATTGAATAAAAAGAATATAAGGAAATTTAACTAAGTTTATTCATAAAGTTTTTGGCTAAAATGAGTATTAAGGTCTTCACCTTTAGTATGCTGCTTTAGCATTCTATGTGCCTTGTCGTTGGAATCGTCCCCTACAGATTTATTAAAGTCAAAGGGAAATCTCTTGTGTAATCTTAGGTGAGACATACACCAAAAATCAGGATCTTTACATGGAGATTCTATTGAGACATCCTCCCTACTAAGTCCAAGTTGATGCAGAAAGGCGTGGAAGTGGGTCCAGGGTGTTACTTTTGTAATGGGTAGGCTGATGACGTGTTTCATATTTTCAGGGACTGTATGTTTATTTTGGTTGGAGTTCATGGATGCTGTGTTCAAGCATGGATCAGCTTGGCTCTTTGGTCATGTACGAAGTCTGTATAAAAGGCAGTTCTTCTCGAATGGTAATCCAAACAGCTTGGTCTCATGTTGTGGCTTTTTCAAATGTTCAAGAAGAGGAATATGGGTTGGATCCAAATGCGAGGGGAGCTATATCCTCTTGGCAAAAACCTCCTTCTAATATGTTTAAAATTAACGTTGATGTTGCTATGTTTGAGGATGCCTCTGCCTTCGGTGTTGGGGGTGGTAATTCGGGATTGGCATGGCAATTTCGTTGCTGAAAAATTTGGGTTGTGTTCAGGGTGTGTATGTTGCTGCTAGGGAAGGACTCTCCTTTGCTTGGGAAGTGGGATGCAAAAGAGTGGTTTTAGAAGGTGATTCTCAGGAGGTTATTCGCAGCATTTAGGTTACTTCCCCAAATTTATCCTACACAGTTTCTATTTTACAAGATATTTGGTGTTATGCATCTTGATTTTATGCTTTTGAATGTAATTCTGTTTCTCATTCATATAATAATGTTGCAGATTCTCTAGTCAGATATGCCAAAGTTAATGGCTCTTGTATGTGGCTAGAGGATGCTCAAATTTTCATTTTGTCATTGTTATCCTCTGATGTTTCTATGCTATAAAATTAGAGGTTCAAATCCAAAAATAAAAAAATAAATCTTAGGAGAGATGGTTTTGTGATGTTGTACAAAGTGATGATAAATACTAGATCATTGGGTTTCTGTAGGTGGATTGGGTGTGCCACAAATTTTCTTGCTGAGCTTAAAGGTGTTTAGTGAGGGTTGCAACTTTGCTGGGTGTATGGCTTTCAGCATGTAGTGTGTGAATCATATTTTCTATAGGCCATATGTTTAGTGCAAAGCAACACCATAGAGCACAATGTCTATAGGGCCATTGTTCTGAAAGTTAAAAGGCTATTATCCTTGGATGATAGGTCTTTCTCACCCTTACACTTTGTGAGGGAAACTGTTGTGTTGACTTCTTGGTGATGTTAAGAGCTCAATAGGATATGGAATTTGCTTTTATAGAGTTTGCCTCCTCGTGGTCTCGAGCTCTTTCTCTTCTTGTTGACTACATGGCTACTTTGTTTGTTAGGAGTTAGTATTTTTGTTTTATTTTAGAAGTATTAAAATAAAATTAAAGTCCTTAATTAATAATCACATTAAATTGTAGTCTTTATACAACACTTTTCTCCAAGCATTATTACTTTTTTAAACAAAGTGTGTATATATGTCTTGATAATGTAGTTCACTTGGTAAAAAGATGCGGACAATGCAAAAAGTGAAGAAGATTCGATCTTTATCTAAATACTTTTTAATTTTTTTTATCTCTCTTCCCCATGACCTCTTCCAAGAGGTCTCATTAGGGTAAAGATTCTTAAATATACTAAAAACAATACTGAGTCTGTTTGAATAGTAAAATTGAAATTGAAACATAAAATTTTAATTTTAATTTTGATAAAAGAATTAGAATTGGTTCAGAATTTTAAATTTTATATTTAAGATTATTAAATAATTATGATAAGAAATTATAATTCTAAATTTAATTATAATTTTATTATTTAAATGTATGATCTAAAATTTTAAAGTTATTTACAAAAATAAAATTAATAAAAATATTCTTGCGATAATATTTTTATAATATAATAGTCATATTTTTTCATAAAGACATTTCTCATATTTTTTAAATAGATATGATATTCTAATAATTTATATATAAATATAAAAAAATTATATATAAATATAAAAAAATTATATATAAATATAGAATCTCTATAAATATGATTGTTCATAAATAAATGTAGAGAGAGAGAGAAACAAATAGTTTAATTTTTAAGTTATAAAATTTGTAATTGTTAAGTTGCATTTGATACAAAGAATGTAATTTCATGAAATATAAATTTGAATAAGAATAGGAATAAATTAATAATTTTATAGTTTGATACAATTAGAATAAATTATTATAGAAAGTGATTATGTAATTTGGTGTGTGTGATACAATAAGAATGAAATCCAATTTGATTTAAATGACATAAATACCTCAAACAAAAATATGAAATTAACTTTTTTCTTTCATATTATATTATATATATAATACAAATACCTATTTTTAAAACAATATTTAAGATTAATTTTTAAACAACTTTAATAAAATAAATACTGATAATATGTTTTTTTTCTTTCTAATGATTTTTTTCTTATAATTAATATGTTAAAGTTATGGCCATAAGCTTTGTCATATTAATAAAATATTAATTTTAAGATAAAAATTCAATAAAAATTACGATTGAAAAATTATCCAACTTATTATAAAAATAACCAATGTTCTTTGATAATCTTAAATGAAAATTATCTTACAAAGAAAGCACCAAAGTTAAATATTCAAAAGATTAAAAATTTACAACATAGGAGAATATATATATGCATTTTTTTATAGTTGAAAATTTACAACATATAAATACTTTGTAAATTATAAAAGAGTTAAGTTATGTCATTTTATAAATTAGTTAAAATTATATCAAGACAAATAAGTAGAATCATATTTCATAAAAATGTAGAATCACAACGAGAATAAGATTTCATAAATTTGTGAAATGAGATTTGAAATATGAATGTTATTCCATATTTTTTTCATCAACAAACAAAAAATGTTGTAATTTCAAAATTAAATATGAAATGTCATTTCATTCATTCACATCAAACGTAACTTTAGTATATAAGTTAAAAATTGAGAAATATTTTGATTTTTTATTTTTTAATTTCATAAAATTAGTTTATAAAATTATAATTCTAATTTTAAATAATATTTTAAATATAAAAATTAAAATTAAGAGATCTAATTATAATTATAAATTTTAATTTTATGCTCAATTTCAAGAATCAAATAGATACTAAGTAATTTTGTAATTGTTTAAATTTAATTTAATAATTTTTATTTAAATAATATTTTATTTTTAATCCAATTGTTTATATGATTATGTGGTGTCATTGTCAAGTTTTTAATGAAATAATTTAATATTCTCAAAGTATATAAGAATGTTTACGAGGTGAGGTCCTTGACAAAGATTATTTAGGTATTAAAAAAATGTAATGCACAAAAAGAAAAGTATGTGAATTGGATGATAATTTTTTAAAATATATAAAAAAGAAATATAATTTTTCAATTGGATAACGTTAGATATATATATCACCTTTCATCTTTATACATTTATATTATAATTATTTCGAGACGTGAAAAATTTAGTAAGAATTTAATTTAAATTCACTATTAGTATAAAAAAATTATTAAATTGTTATTTAATAATATATTATTATATTATAAAAATATTTAATTCTCATAATAATTATTTTAAAAATCATATTTACGATGATATATAATTATTTAATAGTATAAACACTTTTATAACGTAAGTTTATCAAAATAAAATTCATTTGGCAATGTGTGTGAAGTATTTTGACTATATTCCTTTTCAATTTTCATTTTCACTAACTTAGGAAACTTTCCCGTTAATTCATGTAATTTTTGTTTTTCCGTTAATTCAATTTCAAAATCGTGCCCTCCCCTCCGTCGCGGCTCTCATAACAATCAGTATTCGGCGGGAAAATCCCTATCTCAAAGACCCAATTCCTCCATCAAAAGCATGTTAGTGTTAACGGCAAACCCTACACTCCTCTTCCCCTAACCAATCCCACTATCTACCCACCCATAGACCCTCCTCCGTAACCAATGAGTGGCCGCACCATCACCGTTCTGAACGTGGCGGAGAAGCCCTCGGTGGCCAAGTCCGTCTCCACCATCCTCTCACGCAACCAGGGCCTGCGAGTCCGCGACGGCCGTTCCCGCTACAACAGGATCTTCGAGTTCACCTACGCCATCCGCGGCCAGCCCTGCCACATGCTCTTCACTTCCGTTATAGGCCACCTCATGGAGCTCGAGTTCGAAGCCCGCTACCGCAAGTGGCACTCCTGCGACCCTGCCGATCTCTACCACGCCCCTGTCCATAAATTGGTTCCCGAGGTCCACTCTCTCAACATTCCTCTTCTTCTTCTCGTTAATTGTTATGCTCTATCTCCAATTTTGCTTGTAACTCATTCATATTGATCCGATTTTATGGTGTTTTTTTCTCGATCGGTTATGAGCCTGTTTGGATACTCTTATTTTTTAAAAGAAAAAAATGCTAATTACACATCTCTCACACACATCTCTGTCATACAGACATACACACATCTCTCACGTATGCTTATGTAGCAGAATCTGAGTATATGTGTACATAAAACTAGGTGAACTTAGTTGTAATTAAATGGTGAAACCTGTGTAAATGTGAGGTCATGTGTGTGTAAGTATGTGTCTAACACTGCATTAACCACTTATTTTAGAAGCTAATAATCCCAATAATCCTAAGCTCCTGAAATAACCGGAAGGCTAAGTGGTTTTTAATATCAATAATTTTTAGTATAAGTATTTTTTAAACATTACAGGTGCGTTTTGATAAACTTAAAAAAAGTAATTTTAAAATAATAAAAAAAGTACTTTTTTTTTCTCTCTTTTACATTTTTGATTTTTTTTCAAAAGCAGCTCATACTAGCTTCTCATAAAAAGTAGAAAATTTGATTATTTAAAGATTCTGCTTATTTTAATAATCTTATCCAAATAACTAAAAGTATTTGAGAAGTGTTTTTTTCGTTAAAAAAGTAATTTTCTTGCCAAAAAAGCACAAACAAACGCACCTTACATCCAAATGCAAAATAACTTTTTCTTTTAAAATAAAGTTCCTTTAAAAAAATAACTTAAAAATAAGTTCTTATTTCATGTGTAATACTAGGACAAGAAGGACATCAAGAGGACACTGGAGGAGGAAGCTAGGAGGTGCCAGTGGCTTGTTTTGTGGCTTGATTGCGATAGGGAGGGTGAAAACATTGCATTTGAAGTGGTGGACGTGTGTAGTGCAGCGAATCGCTATCTTTCTATAAAGAGGGCTCGTTTTTCTGCATTGATTGACAGGTTCAACGGTTGTAAATTGTAATTTTGTGGTTAATTTTTATTTTTCTAGTGTTTGATTGTCACAACTTTTGATATGTGCAATGTTAGGGAAATCCATCATGCTGTGCAGAATCTAGTTGAGCCTAATAAGTGGTTTGCTGATGCTGTGGATGCTAGGCAAGTGAGTCGCCTTTTTCTAACCTAGATGGAGCTGAGCTTTTGTATTTCGATGAGTCTGTTTAGTTGTCGCAACTTAAACAAGATGTTCGTGGTTTTCGTTTTATTTACTATGTATACTGTTTGATATTGCCACTTTGCGGGCTGATTGATGATTACTTAGTCTTCTGCAGGAAATAGATCTTCGTATCGGTGCTTCTTTCACCAGATTCCAGACCATGTTAATGAGAGATGCTTTTACCATTGACACCCCTACAGATGACAGAAATATTGTCTTAAGTTATGGCCCTTGCCAGGTGTGTTTCTGTTGAAAACATGATAATTTATCAAAGGTTTCTGGTTTTTATGCTTAAGCAGGTATTTACTTCTTATGAGTTTCCATTTTACCTTGATTTTGACTACAGTTCCCTACACTTGGATTTGTTGTGGAAAGATATTGGGAGATACAAGCACATGAGCCAGAAGAGTTTTGGTTGATTAATTGTTCTCATAGATCAGATGAAGGCATTGCTAATTTCAGCTGGATGTAAGACACAAAGCTTTTGGTGCATTCATAATTCTTGTTGACTTTTACTAACTGCAGGCTTAGGATATAATCTGAATTCATTTGGCAGGCGGGGCCATCTATTTGATTATACTTGTGCAGTTATAATATACGAGATGTGCACTGAGGAACCAACTGCAACTGTGAGTCTTACTTTAAGCATCTAATTGGGCATAGCTGAATTCAGAGTATTGTTTGATTATACATATTAATTACCATTCAGGTCACAAATGTTAGACAACAGGAGAAGCTGAAGTATCCTCCACATCCTCTGAATACCATTGAGCTTGAGAAACGTGCTTCACGATACTTCCGGATGAGTTCCGAGCACACAATGAAGGTGAGTAAATGTTGGAAACCCATTTGTTTGTCTGCTTTCTACTGGTGAGTGATGTCTATTTTGAGTCTACAGCTACATCCAAATGATTTACTTCTTTTAGCATATTAACATACTAACTTTAGAGTATATAAAAGGAAAAAAATGCACTTCTAGTTCTAGATAATGCCAAAGAAAAAGCTGAGAAAACTTACACCCCAGCACAGAGAAGTTTGGAATTAAACTTTTGATCCATGGTTCTCTATGTATATCATGTGCATGCATATGTGCCATGTAAGAGGAATAAACAGTAGTTCACCAGTATTCCTAAATGCTTTTCTGCTAGTGTCTTTAGTAATCTGGACAACTGTTTACATGTATCTCTAATGTCCAAACTATGGTCAGTTGGTCACTGTGGTGATTTACTTTAGAGATAACTCTTCACATGCCTTGTGAATTAGTCAATGAACCTAGGGTGCAGAAAAATTCACAGTGACATGGTCATATATCGTGGTTAACACATATATATATCTTCAATGCTCATTTGGATTTTTTTTTTGTTCTGACTTTCTTTTGTTTTGCATAGTTTTCCGGGTTTGATGTTTTTATATGCATCTCTTGCTTACACCTTATTTAACTATTTATAGGTGGCAGAAGAACTTTATCAAGCTGGTTTCATCAGTTATCCTCGTACAGAAACTGATAGCTTTTCTTCAAGGACTGACTTGCATGTGGGTAACTTTTATCTTCTGTCCAAGCATGAATAATTATTAAAAGTTGTAGCCATCTGAGATGGATTTGGACTTTAAAGATACAGGAAAGGGCTAGAATTATTGCTAAATTGCATGTGGTAGTATTAGGAAAGCATCAACTGCAGTCTGGGAAGGGGGACACACCCCCATTTTTCTGACTATGGAGAACATGCTACTTGGCATGGATGTTGTGGAACTGTGTGCACTTTTTTGGTGAGTTATATACTAGAAATAAAAGAGAAAGGGATAAAGGAATTATGTCTTTGAAGAGGTAGTGTTTAATGTTATGATGTAGGAGGAATAAAAGAAATATGGAGTGTTTATCACCTTGAATGTCGCAGGAAACTCCTATAGTATATAATAGCGTTTAAATATAATGTGGGCACATGTTGATGCACATTGTAAAGTGTTAGATTCTAACCTAAAACCAATTAGCATTAAGTAGAGTGACCCAACAGATATATAAACTGCACCCGGAAGATTGAGGCAGGCGATGTGGGACTCTTAACAGCCCCCTCCATAGATGCTTGGACGGAATAGGCGAGCCTAGCAGAATAGGCGACGGCAAAAATGAGATATTGTTTCTGATACTATGTTAGATTTCAACCTAAAACCAAATGAAATTAAGTGGAGTGACTCAACAGATATATAAACCACACCCTGAAAATTGAGGCAGGCGATGTGGGATTCTTAATATAAAGTATATATGTTTATTTTATAAATGCGAGGTACTTTTCTTTTGTAATAAATTACAATAGAATATATGGTTTTAAGTAAGTGAAGAAGATCTGAACTTTGAACTCACTATGCTTAATTATTACACTTGAATATTTTTACTTGCATTGTTCAACATGTAATGCATTAACAATATTGTTGTTTCATCTTTTTTCATCTATTTATTTATTTATTTATTTTTTCTAGTGACTAGCCTTTTATTTTTCTTTTAACTATAGACAATTGTACAAGAACAACAAGGACATCCTGAGTGGGGAATATATGCACAGCGGTTGTTGGACCCTGGGGAAGGACTTTGGAGAAACCCTAGGGGTGGTGGACATGATGACAAGGCCCATCCACCGATTCACCCCACAAAATTTTCTACTGGAGAAGCTGGATGGAGCCAAGACCACCGTGTCAGACATGATTGTTTACCACTCATTTTAGTTAAAAACTGTGCATTTTGCTTTGATATTCATATTCATATTATTTTTCAAATTGCCACAGAAATTGTATGAGCTGGTTGTTCGCCACTTCCTGGCATGTGTCTCAAAGCCTGCCGTGGGAGCTGAAACCACAGTTGAAATTGATGTTGCTGGTGAACAGTTTTCTGCATGTGGGAGGGTGATTCTAGAGGTGAGATTTCTCTGTCATCCTATGTGTATATATTTTTTCACTCGTAGATTTTATGTGATTTGAGTCGGTTGATTCACTGATTTAATATGCATGCCATAATTGTGATGTAAGATAAATCTTGTAAATTGGTGAATAACTTTTGTATTTCATATATACAATACTGTTACATAGGTCAGACTTCATACAAGAGAAACCCTACACTAAAAATGGAAACAAAACTAACTTAGGAAATAAAATAAATCAAATCTCTAATTCTAGGATACAAATACCCGCACGTCCTAATTCTAGAAAACTAGAATATAAACTTTTCGAACATATCTATTTGACTTCAACACACAAGATTACAATAGTAACCCACGTGATTATATTCTCATCACCGAGATTCTTTCCCACATTCTCCCTCAAGCTAGTGAATAGGTATTTTCCATTCCCAGCTTGAAACAATTGTGTTGAATACTGAACTGCTTAATCCTTTTGTCAACACGTCAGCAAGTTGACTCTGTGAGGAGACATAAGGTGTGCAGATTAGACCACGTTCCAGCTTTTCTTTGATAAAGTGTCTATCAATCTCGATGTGCTTCGTTCGGTCATGTTGTACCGGATTGTGTGCTATGCTGATTGTAGATTTATTATCACAATTGAGCCTCATAGGACCATCCCACTTAATCTTTAAATCTTCTAGAGTGATCTTTAACCAAAGTAGTTCACACACACCCTGAGCCATTGCTCGAAATTCTGCTTCAGCACTAGACCAAGCTACTACATTTTGTTTCTTACTTCTCCAAGTTACAAGGTTTCCACCAAGAAAAGTACAGTAACTTGAAGTTGATCGTCTATCCACAATGGAACCAACATAGTCAACATTAGTATAGGCCTCAAGTATCAATCCTCCATTCCTTCTAAATAGGATACCTTTTCCTGGTGTTCCTTTAAGGCACTAAAGTACCCTGTGGGCAGCTTGCAAATGGATCTCCTTTGGACTGTGCATGAACTGGCTGATTACTCTCACTGCATATACTATGTCCGGTCTTGTATGAGAAAGATAAATTAGTCTTCCCACCAATCGTTGATAGATTTCCCTATCTCTTTATAAAGATCCTCTTCTCGCAACTCCAAGCTTTAGATTAGGATCTATGGGAGTACTTGCCGGCTTACATGCTGTCTTGCCCGTTTCCTTGAGAAGATCTGTGATATATTTCTGTTGAGAGATGAAAATTCCCTTTCTAGAGTGAGCAACCTCAATTCCAAGGAAGTACTTCAATCTTCCCAAAGCCTTGATCTCAAATTCCTTGGCCAAGTGTTGGCTCAAAACTTGTTTCTCTCTATCATCATTGCCGGTCACTATTATGTCATCAACGTATACCAAAAGAATGGTAACTCCCCCTGTTGGAGAGTGTTTAATAAAAAGAGTGTGGTCCCCTTGGCTTTCTTTGTATCCTATGGTCAACATAACTTTTGCAAATCTTCCAAACCATGCCCGAGGTGATTGCTTGAGGCCATACAACACATTCTTCAATTTACACACAATGTGAGCAGTCAAGTTCTTATCATAACCTAGTGGAATATCCATATAAATTTCCTCCTGCAATTCTCCATGCAAGAATGCATTCTTCACGTCAAACTGTTGTAACTCCTAGCTGTAGTTAGCAGCAATTGCTAACAGCACCCTTATTGTATTCATTTTGGCAACAGGGGCAAAGGTCTCTAAGTAGTTAATCCCATAGGTCTGTGTATACCCTTTGGCTTCTAATCGAGCCTTGTATCTTTTAATAGACCCATCAGCTTTATACTTCACCGTATATACCCACTTGCAGTCCACTGATTTTTTTGTGCTGGTAATTTTACTAATTTCCAGGTCTGATTCTTTTCTAAAGCCTCCATTTCCATATCCATAGTTTGCTTCCATTTTTCATTAGACAATGCTTCAGATAATTTGGTAGGGACAACAATGGAGTTTAGGCTTACAAGGAAGGCTCTATGAGATGGTGAGAAATTTTTAAAGGACAGAAAATTTGCAAGAGGATATAAAGGACGTTTAGTGCACTCTCAGGTACCTTCCTAATAGCAATTGGTAGGTTTCGGTCATCATCATCTTCCTGAAATTCAGATTCATCTTGTAGTGGAGAGTTAGAAATTGTTGCCTCATTCAAAGAATTCAAGTTAAACTCTTGAGCCTGCTCAAGTTCTGGGACAGCCACGTTCCTTCTTGTGAATACCTTGCCAAACCTCCTGTTTCCAGGAGTTGAGTGAGACACGAGATTTGGATTGAGGACAGGGGACAAATTGGGAGACTGAGGAGGTGGAGGAGGTGAAATTTTGGACATGGAATTAGAGATTTCAGGTTCAGGTTCTGGTATGGAAGTAGAAGGTAGATCCAGGGTCAAATTCAAAATTTTTTCCTTATCTTCCTGTATTGAGTTCTCCCCCTAAAGATAAGGATTGGTGAAATAAGTTTCTTGTTCATTGAAGGTGACATCTACCGAGACATAGACTTTTTTTGATGGAGGGTGGTAACACTTATATCCTTTCTGAGTTGAGGAATAGCCCACAAAAACACCTTTGGATCTAATTTTCCTCTGTTTGGACCATGGACAAAGACTATACAGCCAAAAATTCTAGGAATGAGGTTATTTATGGTCTTTAGGTTTGGATAGAAGGATGAGAGGATGTCCATAGGACTCTTGAAGTCCAAAATTTGAGAGGGCAATCTGTTTATAAGATGAGTTGTTGTAAGGACAACTTCCCCACAAAAAGTTTTGGGCATGTGGTTTTGAAATAAGAGGGCTCAAGTCTTTTCAAGAAGGTGAACATTCTTCCTTTTAGCTACCCCATTTTGCTGTGGGGTCTTAACACATGATGACTCATGGACAATTCCCTCTTTTTGAAAAAAAAGGGGTGAGTGTTTGATTGAAGTAATCTCTGACATTATCTGTCCTAAACCTTTTGATACTGACTCCAAATTGATTTTTTATCATGGAGCAAAAATTGGGAAGAATAGTACTAACATCATACTTGTGTTTAAGCAAGAAAAGCCAGGTGACACGAGTACAATCATCAATAAAAGTGACAAACCATCTTGCCCTAGAAATATTAGGGACAGAAGATGGACCCCAAATATCACTATAGATAACATAGAAAGGAACAGAACTTCTTTTATTATTGATTGGAAAAGATACACGCTTGTGTTTGACAAATTCACACACTTCACAATGAAAACTCTCAACACTCAGATTTGTAAATAAAGAGGGAAACAAAAACTTAATGATCATAAATGATGGATGCCCTAAACGAGAATGATGAAGTAAGATATTCTCTTTGTTTGACAGAATAGATTCTGACATAAAAAAACTTGGTATTTCACTCTTGAGTATTGTAGATTGACTTGGTATCTCCAGATAGTAGAGGCTATCCTTTTCCCTAGCGTGTCCAATCGTCCTCCTCGAATCCTTGTCCTGAAATACACAATAATTGTTGTGAAAAATCACACTACAACATAAATCTTGTGTAAGTTTGTATATAGAGACAAGATTGGTAGATAATTTAGGGACATGAAGAACATTTCTCAAGGTCAACGATGGGCTTATTTCGACATCTCCTATTCTTGCTACTGTTGTTAAGGACCCATTGGCTGTGGCTATTTTCCTATTACTGGGACATGGGGTGTAGGTTGAAAAACATTTGGATTAGTGAGCCATGTGGTCAATGGCTCCGGAATCCATGATCCAAGAGTTAACAAAGGTTATATCTGAAGGATTTAATCCAACAGAAAATGGAAGCTTACCTGAATTGGCTAGAAAACAAGTACCTGAAGGCTTCTCAAGGTTGTTGATAAGAGATCTCACCCTTTCAATCTCCTCCTGATTTAGAGAACTCAGTTCCTGTAAAGTAGACTCTTTTCTAGCCATGTAGGCTTGTCCACCACCTCGTGGTTGATCTCTTTTCTGAGTCCATTCTCGGTTAGATGAGCCATTATTTCGTGATTGATCTCCTTTTCTTCCCCACTCACGGCTTGGAGGCTTTCCATGAAGTTTCCAGCATTTCTCTTGGGTATGATGTGGCCTTTTGCAGTAGTCGCACTATAACTCTTCACGATTCTGAGGCTTTATCTGAGTGCCTTTTCCTGCTTCAAGAGCGATTCCTTTTTCCAAATTTGTGGCAGGTTTGCCACTGCTAGCTATCATGGCAAAGCTGTCAGTGCTCTGTGATTCAAGCATCAGACCTCTTCTGCTTTCTTCTCCTCGAACAATTGCAACCACTTCGTTGAAGCACGAAATTTCTTGTTTTCCAAGAATTTGAACTCTTACTCGATCAAATTCTGGATTCAATCCACAAAGAAAATCATATACCCTGTCTTGTTCTATGAAATCTTTTAGCACTGCTGCCTCATTAGGGCATTTGGTTTTTATTACCCGATAATGATCCAGCTCCTGTCATAGAGCTTTCAATTGGTTGGCATACTCAGTAACTGTCTTGGATCCTTGCTTTGCTACCATTGTTTTCATCTTAACCTCATACAGTTGAGCAGCATCCTTTGCCTTGGAATATGTTTGCTGAACTGCATCCCAAATATCCTTAGCTGTTGTCAGGAACATACAAGTATCACTTATATCAAGTGTCATTGAATTCCATAACCAAGCCATGATCATGGAATCCTCTTCATCCCACGCTTCGAATTTGGAGTCTCCTTTTTTTGGCCTTGTACCCGTAAGGTGACCAATCTTCCCGTTTCCTTTTAGTGTTGTTCGAACAAGTTGAGACCACTTGAGATAATTCTTCCCATTTAAGTGATAGGCTATCTGAATGTTCTGCAAGTCTCCAGATTGCTGTCTGCGGCTTCCTTCCTTCGACTGGGCTGTAGTCATAGTATCCTCCACCTCCGACATACTGAACACTCAAACACAGAAAAAAGCACGTTTTTGTTTTTTTTGTCGGAGAAAGAGGAACGAGAGAACGAGAGCCAAGAGAACAGGGACAACGATTACGACTAGAGAATAGGGACAACAATTAAGGCTGTTTATACGAAGGAAAGGAACAAGGAGAGGAATGAACAAAAAAGAGGAAAAACTAGCGACTCTGAAGCATGGGTACTCCTCCCAGGGAGGAGTACCGGGTACGGGTACGCGTACCATACGTACGTACCCAATTTTTTTTTTTTTTTGAATTTGGGTACGGCTCGATGCGGCTTGAGCGCGGCTCGGTGCGGCTTCACCACCGGCTGGGTAAGGCTCCACCATATATTTGCCAAACACAGTCGTTTTTTGCCAAACAATTGGCATTAATTTCAGATCTGCACCACGAGCTTCCAATCCGAGTCTCAACGAGCTTCCAAATCTTCATTCTTCTTCTCCCCGAGCTGCGCGACCAAGCTCCAGGGATTGCAACTCCGGCGACGTCAGCGACTTCAGCGACTGCAACTCCGGCGAACTTCAGCGACCCTGCCCTAAACCATTTAGATCTTCATTCTTCTTCTACCCAAGCTGCGCGACCTAGCTCCAACTGCGCGACCCGAGCTGCGCGACCAAGCTCTAGGGTGGAACGACCGGCCACGAGCTTCAGTTCGTCCATTCTCTCGCCTCTCTCTCTTCACCCGTCCGTTCGCCCGTTCTTCGCTTTCCGGATCGTCCGTCCGTCCGTTTCTCGCCCCGAGTGCCTCTCTTCGCTTCGTTTCTCGCACTCTATTCCAAATGTTTTCACAAGGTTCAGCTAGTGTTGGTGGATTTGGGTCTGGCAGTGGGTCTGATAGTGGCACAGGCTCTTCTAGTTCTTTGATTAGCAAATATGCTACTGGAATAGCTGAAAAAAATTGTTCCCTTTGGGTTTATGTTACTATATTGCAAAGTAAAAAAGTAGGAGGAGGGAATGCAAGCTGGAAATGCAATTTTTGTGATGGAATTTATAAGGGATCTAATTCTAGAGTGAAATCTCATCTACTGAGGGAAAAAGGACATGAGATTAGCATATGTAATGCTGTGCTAAATGACTATCTTCAAGAAATGAAGCAAATAGAAAGAGAGGTTATTGAGAAGAATGCAAAGCCAGTGCAAGCTCCTTTACCCTCTGGCTCTACAAGTTTGAACCCTCCTAGAGTTGATATGTCTTCTGATGGGAGCAAGAGAAGAAGAGGCACTAAGAGTGCAATAGGAAGGACATTTAATAATGAGGCAAGAGATCATTTGTCATGTGAAATAACTAGACTATTCTACTCTGTTGGTTTGCCATTCAATGTGGCTAGAAATCCCTATTTTGTTAGCTCATTCATATATGCTGCAAAATCTACCCTCTCAGGTTTTCTTCCACCTAGCTACAATGCTATAAAAACTTCAATGTTGCAAAGAGAAAAAGCCCACATATTGAGATTACTTCAACCCATCAAAGACACTTGGCCAGAAAAAGGTGTGAGTATAGTGAGTGATGGTTGGATTGATGCACAGAGAAGACCATTGATTAACTTCATGGCTGCATCGGATTCGGGACCTATGTTCTTGAAGGCGGTTGATGGCTCTGGTGAGTTGAAGGACAAACATTACATTGCTAATTTGATTTTGTCCACCATTGATGAGGTTGGATCACAAAATGTGGTGCAAGTCATTACTCATAATGCACTTGTTTGCAAGGCTGCTGGAGCAATTGTTGAATCCATCTATCCTCATATCTTTTGGTCACCGTGTGTGGTGCACACCTTGAACCTTGCTTTGAAAAATATTTGTGCTCCTAAAAATAATCCAAATAATGAGAGTGTTTATGCTGAATGTCATTGGATTACTGCTGTTGCTGATGATGCCTTTTTCATTAAGAATTTTATCATGAATCATTCCATGAGGCTAGCCATGTATAATCAATTTGTGCATCTGAAGCTACTTTCTATTGCTGAGACTAGATTTGCCTCCGTCATTGTAATGCTTAAAAGGTTTAAAACTATTAAGCATGGTCTCCAATCTATGGTCATTAGTGAAGAATGGTCTCACTATAGAGAAGATGATGTTCAAAAGGCTGCCACTGTGAAAGAAACAATCTTGAATGACCTTTGGTGGGATAAAGTTGATTATATTCTAAGCTTTACAAAGCCCATCTATGAAATGCTTCATTCTTGTGACACCGATAAGCCAAACCTTCATTTGATTTATGAGAAATGGAATTGTATGATTGAGCAAGTGAAGCTAGCCATCTATCAACATAAGGAAAAGGAGTTGAATCAACATTCATCCTTCTATGGAGTGGTGTTTGACATCCTAATTTCTAGATGGAATAAAAGTTGCACACCTCTTCATTGCTTGGCTCATTCACTTAATCGTAGGTAAATTTAATTAACTTTCAAGTTCCAAGTTCTTTTACTTTTTCATCTAAGAGATGTACTTCGGCTTTTGTATTATAGTAATCACAATTTATATTTTGTATAATAGGTATTATTGTAGACAATGGCTTGAGGAAGCTCCAAAACGAGTCCCCCCACATAAGGACAATGAGATTTGTATGGGGAGAAACAAATGCCTGAAGGATTACTTTCCGGATTCTCAAGAAAGGCGAGAGGTCACTTCAGAGTTTGTTAAATTCTCAAGTGGTGAAGAAGAGCTTAACCAATTTGATTGCTTGCAAGATAGGTGGGACTTGACACCAAAGGAATGGTGGGTCATGTATGGAGCTTCAATCCCCAAACTTCAAACCATTGCCTTGAAGCTCTTTTCACAACCTTCCTCTTCCTCTTGTTGTGAAAGGAATTGGAGCACATATTCCTTTATCCACTCCATGAAAAGGAATAGGCTAAATCCCAAGAGAGTTGAAGATTTAGTTTTTGTCCACACAAATCTTCGTCTCCTCTCAAGGAAGAATAAGAACTATAATGAGGGTGAGACTAAAATGTGGGACATTGGTGGAGATGAATGGGATCCATTTGAAGGAGCTGAGATTCTTGAAGTTGCTAGTTTCTCTCTTAATGAACCAGATTTGGAGGCTGTTCTTTTCACTAATGATGGGCAAGGAAATGATGAAATTGAGACTGTTGGAGTTTGATTTTTGTAATCATCTTTAGAAGTTTTCGCGTTGAACAACTTAAGTATTGTAATTTCTTATTGTAGATGTTGTCTTGTTTGAATAACTTAAGTTCTTTTCTATGTTTTATGTTGAAATTCATGTGTTTTAATTTTTATGCTATGTTGTCATATTTTATTGTGTGAGATTTTAGTTTATTATACATATATATATATATATATATATATATAATTTATTTTATATATATATATATATATATGACGTACCTGTACACTAGTTTTTTGAAAATTTTCGTATCCCGTACCCGTATCTGTATCGGGTACCGGTACCGTACCCATACCCGTACCCGTGCAACGTAGACTAGCGATGAAGGCTAATTTTGCAGCGGGAAAAACAGAGCCTTCCAGGTCGGGAGCTTTGATACCATCTTGTAAATTGGTGAATAACTTTTGTATTTCATATATGCAATACTGTTACATAGGTCAGACTTTATACAAGAGAAACCCTACACTAAAATGGGAAACAAAACTAACTTAGGAAATAGAATAAATCAAATCTCTAATTCTAGGAAACAAATACCTGCACGTCCTAATTCTAGGAAACTAGAATATAAACTTTCCTAACATATCTATTTGACTTCAACACATAGGATTACAGCAGTAACCCACGTGATTATATTCTCATCACCGAGATTCTTTCCCACAATAAATATTTGATCTGTTTTGAAACCAAACCTATTTTCAGTAATTGTGTAGACAAAAAATTGGAGCTTATAAGATTAAGGCGACATAAGTTAAAACATGATTTGATCTGCTAATACTTGAGGAATCTCTTGTATTTGTTCCTCCAATTTCTTCTATCCTTTCTGGAGAACGAACTGTAGTTGGTTGCTCTTGTTTGGATTTTCTTATTGGTGCTTCTGTATGAAGGCTTTTTTTCCCCCTGAACAGTATGAAGTCAAAATTAATGTGCCTGCATTTTTATGATTAACTTAGGGTTGAAATTTGTTCCTGCCTATCTGTCTCTATCTCCATTCCATTTTCCTCTCAACCTTACAATTTTGTTACCAAAACAAAATATATTGAAATATACTATATATAGAAAAAATCCTTTTCTCCTTCTAAGAATAAAAGAGAGTGAATTGCAGTCCAATCAGCAATAGCAATTGTGCAGATTATCAGAGCAAAATTGAAATGTTCTCCTTATAAGATACAGCCAGCTAACTCCACCTTGATTTTAGTCTTTACATCTCACCTCTTTAGAATTGGGTTTTGCTCTTAATTTTCAGCCCACTGCTATCTCAATCATTCAATATTTCTTTGTCAACAGTAACAAGAACTAGAACTGCTTATTACTGTTAGAGAATATTTAGGATATCGTTATCTTATCGTTGAATATCTTTAAAATATATTGTGGAATCAATTAGTTATCTAATTGATGAAGCAATCTTAGTATTTGGTTTTGTTATATTTCTTGATTTGTTTCTTTATTTAATTATTTTATTAGTCTTATTGTTAGTGAGCTTGGGTTTGTATGTAATTATTAGTAGAACTAGGAGTATTAGGTTAATGTTTTGTATCCCATTACATCTATCAATAATATTCTCAGTTTACAGCCGTTTCTCTCTTTTCTTTATACCCTAACCTTAAACCTAAATTCTTTAGCATGGTATCAGAGTAATACCATCCACCTTGAGGAGAGTTTCTCCCTTTTGTTGTTTCGAGTTCATGGAACTCGATCGTATATTCTCCCCTCTAGTTTGTTTTAATTTTCCTCTTTTGTTAGCTTAGTTTGAACCATAGTTACCAGGAGCGTAGTATGTGGTACAGGAACGGGTGCACGGTACGTCACTTAAAAAATGTACAATATGCTAACACTTGGAGTATACTTATTTGGTACTCTTCAGTTTGTTATATAGAATTATTGAATTTTTTATATTAATCACATATATTTTTTTAATATTTTCTTCAATCAATAAATTTTTTTAAATTTTATTAATATATTTTATTAACCATCAACCCATTTTCATAAGTGTCGAATATCTGAAAAATATCTCATAATATATTTATTGTATCTTAAAATATTTTACAAGATCTTAGATGATTTATTAGGGATTTTTTCATATTTATTATTTCATGATTTGTTTCCTTATTTAATTAAGATTAAGAGTCTAGTATTAGTATAAATAGGATTATTGGGTTTATCTTCTGTATCACATTATTATCACATCAAATCAATATTAGTTTCTTGTTATTCATTGGCTTATTTCTCTATTTTCCTCTTTCTTACCTAAAACCTTTCAATTCAACATGGTATTAGAGCGGTACTTTCCTTCGTGACCTGTCCCATCACTATTCCGCTACCGAGTTCCCAAAAATCTAGAACTCCAATTAGTTGTCTCTCGTTGTCGAGTTCTCCTTTCGGCACCCACTTTCTATATCTCTCTACCATCACTTTCTTTCCCCTATCGTGGTAGCCATCTCATATTTGCGCTTCTGTGATTCATCTCCTCCATTGCGTTCACCGTTGTTAGTCCCTTTTCTAGCAACGTTTCTGGCCAACCGTGTTTTCATTTCGGTTTACTGGATCTCCTCTGTTGATAGAGAGAAAAGAGAGAGGCATATGAAGAAACTGTGTATTTCAATTACACAATGGAGGAGTGGTTATATGCACTAGTGGTACTAAATGATTACACATCTTACATAATGTGGGACTAATAACATAATAAGTAATAACTTCTAACACTCCTCCTTAAGCTTAAGCTTACTAAACTTAAGCTTGTTACAATGACATCTCAAAGAAAATAAACTAAAAAAACATAATGCGTTGAACAGTGTGACAGTGGCAGGCAATTGAATTTGGGATGAAGATAAGGCCAATGCATCTAGGACTAAGACGGACAGGGCCATCAGAATGATTGTCGATGAGAAGAAAAGTCGAGGCCAGTGCATTTAGGACAAAGTAAGCCAGTGCATCTGGGATGGAGATAGGGCCAATGCATCTGGGGTTAAGACAGAAAGGGCCAGTGCATCTGGGACAAAGTCAAGGTTAGTGTGAGTCATAACCAATATAAGTCACCATCTGAATGATCATCGATGGGAAGAAAAGTCACCACTAGTATGATTCATCTGTGGGAGAGAAGTCATCATCGGAATAATCGTCGACAGGAAGAAAAGTCACCACTAGTATGATTCATCTGTGAGAGAGAAGTCATGACAAACACCGCCATTGAAATTTATGTAGAGATGGATTTATTCCTATTCTCCCCCTTAATGCTATGCTAGCTTTGAAAAGAACCAAATAGTAGCCAAAATCAAGTATAATCACTACAAAGAATGCCAAACAGTCACATGGAGGTTAGAGATGATGTATTGAGGCAAACGAACGGCGGAGGAGCCCGGAAAGAGGGTGAAACAACCATGGGTCAGTGTATAATGACCAAAAACAAAAACCACAAGGTACCTTAATGCATCGATTCAAAAAAGAGGTCGCGACAAACGGTCACGAACACAAAAGGTGAGGACAAATCCAGACAGAAGAGAGAAAGGCGACCATGGCACTGCAAACGACTGCCGGAGTTGATGGGGTTTTCGATTGGAAGGTCGCTGGTCGTCGAAAAAGTCACCGGAAAAGTCATCGGGAAAGGCTGCCGGTCGCTAGAAAAGGTCATCGGAAAAGGCCACCGGTCGCCAGGAAAGACTGCCGGAAGTTGTCGGAAAAGGCCGCCGGTTGACGGGAAGTTGCCGGAAAAGGCCGCTGGTCGCAAGGAAAGGTCGTCGGGAAGTCGCCAGTAGCCGGAAAAATCCGCCAGAAGTCACTGGAAAAGGCCACCAATCGTCGGAAGGCCACCGGGAAAAGTTGCTGGAAATGTCACCGGAAAATGTTGTTGGAAATGGCGCCGGAAAAGAGAACTCGACCACAAGAGGCGGCGGCTAATCGGAGTTCCAAATCTTTGGGAACTCCGCAGCGAAAGTGACGGAACAGGTCATGGAGGATGGTACCGCTCTGATACTATATTGAAAGAGAGAAAAAAGAGAGGCATATGAAGAAACCATGCATTTCAATTACACAATGAAGGAGTGGTTATATACTCAAGAGGTACTAAATGATTACACATCTTACATGATGTGGGACTAATAACATAATAAGTAATAACTTCTAACATCCTCCATCGTGATCTCTCTTCCATGGGGTCCACTTTGTCGTTGCCGCCGCCGTCCGCCACCACTCTTTCCGACTGGCGACCTTATTTGAAGGATCGACGCCCCCTGACCGGCCAGCCACCTGAAACCCCCCGCTAGATTCCATCTCACGCACCCTCACGCGTGCCTCGCCTTCTCTATGCTCAGCTCCACGCTCCACGCTCCACCGCTTTAGCCGCATGTGTAGGCGCGTCCAGTCGTCATTTCGACCGTTGTCTTCATCGTTAGACTCATCTCTCTCCTTTGTCTGGATCTGTCCTCACCTTGACCAATCGTGCACTAGGTTATTGCGTACCTTTGCTCAAAGGGGTTCAGGTGAATTAGGGTTTTTGTTTTTGGCCATTGTACATTGACTCATGGTTGTTTCACTCTCTTTCCGGGCACCTTCGCCGTTCGTTTGCCTCACCACACCATCTCTAACCTCCATGTGGCTGGTTGGCTTCCTTGGGCTGCATTATGCTGTGTTTGACACTTAGATAGTTGGTCTAATTGTTGTTTATTGGCATTCTTTGTGGTTGTTATCTCTGGTTTTGGCTGCTGTTTGGTTCTTTTCCAATGCTGGCTTAGCATTGAGGGGAAGAATGGAATAAATCTGTCTCAACATATACTTCAATACCAGTGTTTGTCATGCTATTCTTTTTCCACTAATGGATCATACCAGTAGCTTCTGTTCCCATCGACTATCATTCTGGTGGTGACTCTTCTCCCTCAGACGAATCATATTAGTGGTAACTTCTTTTTCCATCAACGATCATTCCGATGGTAACTTATGTTGGTTATGACTCACACTAGCCCGACTCTGTCCCAAATGCTCTGACCCTGTTCTTTGTCCCAGATGTTTTGGCTCTAGCTCTTTGTCTTAGATACACTGGCCCAGTCTCTGCTTGTCTAGATGCACTAGCCTCGTCTCTGTCTCCGTCCCAGTTCCAGAAGCAGTTGCCAGCCACAATCTCCATCTGTCCCAGCCACTATCACACTATCACATTGTTTAACTGTAACAAGCTCAAGTTTAGGAAGCTTTAGCTTGAGGAGAAGTGTTAGAATATCTGAAAAATATCTCATAATATATTTATTGTATCGTAAAATATTTGAGAGTATCTTAGATGATTTATTAGGGATTTTTTCGTATTTATTATTTCATAATTTTTTTCCTTATTTAATTAAGATTAGGAGTCTAGTATTAATATTGTTAGAAGTTATTACTTACTATGTTATTAGTTCCACATCATATAAGATGTGTAATCATTTAGTACCTCTTGTGTATATAACCACTCCTCCATTATGTAATTGAAACACGCAATTTCTTCATAAGTCTTTCTCTCTTTTCTCTCTTTTAACATGGTATCAGAGAGGTATCATCCTCCATGACCTGTTCCGTCACTTTCGCTGCAGAGTTCCCAAAGATTTGGAACTCCGATTAGTCGTCGCCTCTGGTGGCCGAGTTCTCTTTTCTGGCAACCTTTCCCGGCAACCGGCGACATTTCTGATGACCTTTTACAATTTTACCGGCGGCCTTTCCCGGCGACCGACAGCCTTTCCGACGACTTCCCGGCGGCCTTTCCGGCAACTTCCCGGCAACCTGTGGCCTTTTCCGACGACTTTTCTGGTGACTTTTTTGGTAACTTTTCCAGTGACCGGTGACCTTCTAGCCGGAAACCCCACCAACTCCGACAGCCGTTTGCAGCGCCATGGTCGCCCTTCTCTCTTCTGTCTGGATCTGTCCTCGCATTTTGTGTTCGTGACTGTTTGTTGCTACCTCTTTTGAATCAGTGCATTCAGGTACATTGTGGTTTCTATTTTTGGTCATTATACACTGACACATGGCTACTGGTTGGTTCTTTTCAAATGCTAGCATAGCATTGAGAGGGAGAATAGGAATAAATTTATCTCTACATATATTTCAATGGCGGTGTTTGTCATGACTTCTCTCCCACAGATGAATCATACTAGTGGTGACTTTTCTTTCCGTTGACGATCATTCCGATGGTGACTTCTCTCCCACATATGAATCATACTAGTGGTGACTTTTCTTCCCGTCGACGATCATTCCGATGGTGACTTCTCTCCCACATATGAATCATACTAGTGGTGACTTTTTTTCCCGTCGACGATCATTCCGATGGTGACTTCTCTCCCACATATGAATCATACTAGTGGTGACTTTTCTTCCCATCGACGATCATTCCGATGGTGACTTATGTTGGTTATGACTCACACTAGCCTCCACTTTTTCCTAAATGCATTGGCCTTGACTTTGTCCCAGATGCACTGGCCCTAGCTTTGTCCCAGATGCACTGGTCTTATCCGTTTTAGTCCCAGATGCATTGACCCTATCTCCATCCCAGATTCAGTTGTCTGTCACTATCACATTGTTTGGCGCATTATGTTTTTTAGTTTATTTTCTTTGAGATGTCGTTGTAACAAGCTTAAGTTTAGTGAGCTTAAGCTTGAGGGGGAGTGTTAGAAGTTATTACTTACTATGTTATTAGTCCCACATCATATAAGATGTGTAATCATTTAGTACCTCTTGTGTATATAACCACTCCTCCATTATGTAATTGAAACACACAATTTCTTCATAAGTCTTTCTCTCTTTTTTCTCTTTCAACAAATATAAATAGGACTATTGAGTTTTTCTTTTATATCACATTATTACCACATCAAATCAATATCAGTTTTATATTATTCATTAGTTTATTTCTCTCTTTTCCTCTTTCCTACCTAAAACCTTCCATTTCAACAAAAAGATAAGGCATTTATTAACATTTTAAAACACAACTCAGACACTTATTAGGTGAATGTATGGCCATCAAGCATCAGCCCAATTTCAAAACAAAAGTCTTATTGGTTTTTTTTAATTTTTTTCTTTTTCTTCTTTTGGTACAATGGAGGGCCCAAGGCCCAATTTTTGTTCTTTTTTAAGTTAGAAGAAACTTTGTGTTTTGAAAAGGTAGGGCTTTTTTTTTTGTCTCTTCTTCCTCCACGCCTCAAACTTCCTCCTTCTGTAGCCAACGATGTCTCTGCAATAGCGCCATGGCAAGGGGTTTATTTCTTCTTTCTTTGTCATTTTCTCTTTCGTCTTTTGCTTATAATGTTGGTTTTGCCACCTTCGGTGACCTGGGTTGTGCTCCATAGCGTTCTAGATCGCTAAAGTACCACAATTTGGTACTTGTGAATTGGTACGCAGATCGGGGGGGTATGATTGAATGAGCGAATTGGTAACATTAGGTTGAACTTTGAACGAAAAATAACCAGCATCGCAATTATTGTCGGGTGGGTGAACCTCAAAATATGCATTAATCACTGAGGTTGAGCACTATAAGAAATAATCATTTATGAGGTCACCGTCATAAGAAAATGACTCCACGTTACTACCAAATAGCAATCATTGGAAGTAACCTGAAATCACTTTCTTATGACGGTGACTCATAAATGATTATTCTTATATTGCTCAA
This sequence comes from Ormosia semicastrata, assembly GCA_029884595.1. Lineage (NCBI taxonomy): Eukaryota > Viridiplantae > Streptophyta > Magnoliopsida > Fabales > Fabaceae > Ormosia > Ormosia semicastrata. The sequence goes on along the minus strand of JAQQTO010000046.1, from coordinate 32,603,183 downwards.
ACTCAGTGATTAATGCATCTGTTGAGGTCACCCATTGGATGATAACTGGGGCGTTGGTTATTTTGAGTTCAAACTTCTTAAAGCCCTCATAAACGTGGTTTGCGAATATGAAGGTTGAAAGTTCAGTCTAGGCTGTTTGGATTATAAGAAGTTGCTTATGGTGTTTTTTTTGTGGTTTTGAGGTTTCCTGATGAGCGTCTTTTGTGGATTGCCTTTTGTTTCTTCTTCTATTGTGGCTGTTCATTCTTTTGGTTGTGGTTGCAATCTTGGTGCACCTTGTTATGTTTGAGCTTGGAGCAAAGGGTTGCTCGATTGGAGGCAAAGAGCCACCAACAAGGTGGAACCACCCCAGAGATATTAGAGGAACCGGGCTGCCCATTAGATGGAGCCACCACTAGGTAGTTGACCTATGCTGGGATGAAAGGGCTATCAGCAAGGTGGAGCCGCCTTAGAGTTTAGTTCTTGTAATGAGAAGAGGAGAATGGAAAATCGTACACTCTTTAGGTGCAGGTTGTGTACTTATATATATATATGTAAGATGGGCTAGCAATAAATGGGCTAGCAGTACATAGACTTGCAATACAAAATAAAGCACATACATAATATCTACTCTTAACACTCCCCCTCAAGTTGGATCATAGATATTAATCATGCCCAACTTGTTACAAAGATAATTGACCCGATTCCCGTTAAGAGCCTTTGTGAGTATGTCTGTTATCTGTTCTGACATGGCCTGTAGATATGAGTCCCTGTTGGATCTTCTCTCGAATGAAATGGCAGTCAGCTTCTATGTGCTTTGTCCGTTCATGAAAAACTGGATTCGAGGCAATGTGAAGTGCAGCCTGGTTGTCACACCATAGTCTCATAGGTAGAGAAACCTTGAACCCACTCTCATCAAGTAAATGATAGACCCATAGTAATTCACAAGAGGTTTGAGCCATTGCTCGATATTCAGACTCAGCACTTGACCTTGCTACTACATTTTGTTTCTTGCTCTTCCAAGAGATCAGATTTCCTCCAAGGAACACACAATACCCAGAAGTTGATCTTCGATCTACAGGACACCCAGCCCAGTCTGCATCAGAATAACCTTCTAACCTGCAATATCCATTATCTCTATAAAGAATCCCACGACTTGGGGCTCCTTTCAAATATCTTAGTATATGTAATACTGCATCCCAATGAGATTGTCGAGGAGATGACATGAATTGACTGACTACACTTACTGGGAAAGAGATATCTGGATATGTCACAGTAAGGTAGTTAAGTTTGCCCACCAATTTCCTATATCTCTCGGGATCTGATAGTAGCTCTCCATCATCAGCATTGAGTTTCACATTTGGAATCATAGGAGTATCACAAGGTTTGGTTCCAACATACCAACATCAGATAGTAAGTCAAGGACATATTTCCGTTGTGAGAGGAAAATGCCCTTTTTGCTTCTACTTACCTCAATTCCCAGGAAATATTTTAGAGGACCAAGATCCTTTGTCTGAAATTTAGTTTGAAGGAAACTCTTGAGTTTTGAGATGCCAAATAAGTCACTACCTGTTATCACTATATCGTCAACATACACAACCATGAGAATGCATCCTCCCTCAGACTTTTTGTAGAAGATCGAGTGGTCATAGCTACTCCTTTTCAGGCCAAAATTCACAACAACTTCACTCAATCTCCCAAACCAAGCCCGGGGGGATTGTTTCAACCCATACAAAGAGCGTCTCAACCGACAAACGTGCCCAGACTCCCCCTGAGCAACAAAGCCAGGCGGTTGCTCCATATAGACTTTCTCTTGTAAATCACCATGAAGAAAGACGTTTTTAACATCAAGTTGGTGTAGGGGCCAGTGATGAGAGGCAGCCAATGAGATGAATATGCAAACAGAGGCCAATTTGGCCACAGGAGAGAAGGTCTCTGAGTAATCAACACCATAAGTCTGAGCATAACCTTTTGCCACCAGCCGAGCCTTTAAGCGAGCAACGGTACCATTTGGATTGACTTTAACAGTGAACACCCACTTGCACCCAATGACATGCTTACCAGAGGGAAGGGAAACGAGATAGATCCCACGTCTGGTTATGTTCCAATGCAAGCATTTCCTCCTCCATAGCATGGCGCCACCCATCATGAGACAGAGCCTCACCAATATTTTTGGGGACAGTGACAACAAGAGAGGCAACAAAAGATTGGGAGGAAGGGGAAAGATGGTTATAATGAATAAAGGATGCAATAGGATGGTGAGTGACACAAGAACGTTTACCTTTACGAAGGGCAATAGGAAGATCTAGAGTCGGATCCTGTGACGAAGAGGTGGATGGAGGTGATGTGTCTGTTGAAGAGCAATGTACATCCATAGGTGCAGTACCGGCGGAGATAGCACACGTCCGGCGAGTGTACACCTACCGTATAGGTGGCCGATGGGGAGGACAAGACGGAACAGGAACACTAGAGGAAGGAGTTGACGCAGAATCATGAGACCGAAGGGTGTGGTACACGAGAATTTCTTCATCTTCCGCAATAACCGGAGGAGGAGACTGAACAAAAAATAGAGTAGACTCAAAAAATGTGACATCAGCGGACACAAGATACCGTCCCAAATCAGGAGAGAAGCATCTGTACCCTTTCTGATGGCGAGGATAACCCAAAAAGACACACTTAAGTGAGCGAGGATGTAGTTTGGAAAGTTGAGGCTGAACATCCTGCACAAAACATTGACAACCAAAAATACGAGGAGGTAGGGGAAACAGGGATTGAGAAGGACAAAGTACAGAATAAGGAACTTGACCCTGTAGGACAGAAGATGGCATCCGATTAATTAGAAAACAAGCAGTAGAAATGGCATCAGCCCAAAAAACTTTAGGAACAGACATATGAAGCAACAAGCACCGAGTAACTTTCAAAAGATGTCTATTTTTACGTTCAGCAACCCCATTCTGCTGAGGAGTAACAACATAAGAGGATTGGTGGACCATCCCCTGTTGAATCATATAGGAAGTGAACTCATGAGAGAAATATTCTTTAGCATTATCACTTCGAAGAACACGCACAGAGATGCTAAATTGTGTTTTAATTTCAGAGCAGAAAGCAGTAAATATAGAAAATAATTCCAAACGAGATTTCATAAAATATAACCAAGTCATTCTTGAAAAATCATCCACAAAAGTTACAAAATATCGAAAACCAGACTTAGAAGTAATTGGACATGAACCCCAAATATCAGAATGAACTAGTTCAAATGGGGACGCAGCCCGCTTATTGACTCGTGAAGGATAAGGACTCCTATGGTGTTTAGCCAACTGACACGATTGACATTCTAAAATAGATAGACGACTCAAACTAGGACACAACTTCTTTAAAGACTGTAGAGACGGATGACCCAAACGACAATGAAGATGGAGAGGATCAGTCACACCCGAACAAGCAACAGGTATCGGTTCTTTATCTGGACAGCACTCAAGGATGTACAAGCCGTGTTGCTGACGACCTCTACCAATCACCCTCTTCGTCCCAAGTTCCTGAAAGACACAATAATCAGGGAAAAAGTGAATACTACAATTAAATGATCGAGTAATCTGACTAACAGAAAGTAAATTAAAGGGAAATTGATTCAAACATAAAACTCGAGAAAGAGTTAGGGTAGAGGTGGGAGACGCAGTACCACTCCCAATGACAGGAGCAGCGGAACCGTCAGCTAAAGTAACACTAGGAAGATGAGGGGAGGGGGTAAAGGATGTAAGGGTACTTGTTTGGCCAGTTATGTGGTCGGAAGCTCCTGAATCAATGACCCAGTTGCGGGAAAGTGATGATAAACATGCAGTAGGATTACCTGTATGAGCAACAGAGGCGACAGAAGGAGATGGTGGAACGGACCGAGAGGCTTGAAACTGAGTGTACTGAGCAAACTCGTCTGTTGTCATCATAACAGACCTGACGGATGGGGTGCTGGGAGGAATGCCGTCATCAGTAGCAATATGAGCAAAACGTTGCTGATTGGACTGATTTTTCTGCTGAAGTTTTCAACAGTTCCGCTTTATATGACCAGGTTCCTTACAATAGCGACAAATAAGTGGTTCCCTAGGATCCCGTCCGCCACCACCACTACCCCGTGGATCTCCAGTATCACGACCACCAACTCGTCCACCACGAGTACCACCACGACCACCACGGGAACTGTCCCTGCGAGAACTAGAACTCACCAAAGCAGAGGCCTCGCTCGCAGCTAAGGGATGGGACTTAGAAAGCTCACGAGCAACTCGGAGGAGGCGAGAGTATACATCTTTCAGGGTCAAGCTACCAGAACCGGTCAAAATCTAAGACCGGGCAGCACCAAATTCACCACGCAGCCCTGACAAAAAACACATCACTGCCAATTGCTCCCGCTGAGCCTACATCTCCTGCACATCCGAAGTGATAGGTAACAATGTGTTCAATTCCTCAAATAAGCGTTTGAAGCCTGTATAATAATCACTAAGAGATTCATCCTTCTGATTGGCACGATATAGATCCTGTGTCTTCGTATATAGGAGGGATAAATCATCGGCACCTGAGAACAAAGAGTGAAGGTACCGCCATAATTCCTTAACAGTGGTGCAATGGGTGGTAATATCATCAACCCGAGGATCCAGGGTCCGCTGAATCAGTGAATACAATCGCATATCCTCTCGAATCCACAAGTCCTTAGTTGCTTCATCCTGCGGACTATCGTTGGTGAGATGGTCTTCTTTCCTGTGACTTTTCAAGTACATCAGAATAGCCTTCTTCCACTGAGGATAGTTAGAACCATCACCATCAAGCTTCCGATCAGTAATTTTGATGTTGGAGGGAATCACCTCAGCCAGAACATTAGCAGAAGTGGTGTCGTCAGCGCCACTCTTGCTGCCTGTACCCAGAATCTCAGAATGTGCGTCACCCATGGCGGCTACCACAACGAATCAGCCTATAAGGAGGGAAAGGAGCACGAACAACACACCAAACGAACTTGGAAGACCACAATGGACGCCGATTGCGCCAATATAGAACAGAACAGCCCAAAAAATGAAAGAAATCAGCACGAAAAACTCCAAAAACACCTCGCTGGAGTCGTCATCGGACATCTGAGCGCCAGCAGACCACCACCAACCGCCGGTCGCACCCCTCTGTGGCGGTCGACGGCCACACCAAACACCCACGAGGGCTGGGTGTTCCCCAACGAATCGAGCCTGCGAGATATGCACGAGCAGGACACCAGAGCGACGTGCTTCCTGCGTCGCCGACACCACCCACCGCCAGCCGGCCCTCCCCCGACTCCGGACGGCCTCACACCGGCATTCCCTGCCGGTCGGGAGTTGAAGCTACGCGGCAACCACCGTTGGCTGCCCTAGATTTGAACGGACGTGTTTCTGAAAATACTCCTCTGTTTTTGTTTTTTTGTTTAAGTGAAAGGCTGAGAGAGGGAAGGAAAAAAATTTACAACCTAGCTCTTGATACCATGTAATGAGAAGAGGAGAATGGAAAACCGTACACTCTTTAGGTGCAGGTTGTGTACTTATATATATATATATGTAAGATGGGCTAGCAATAAATGGGCTAATAGTACATGCGCTTGCAATACAAAATAAAGCACATACATAATATCTACTCTTAACAGTTCTCACTGGTGATGGCGTCTTTGCCAAGAGTTGAAGGTGTGACCAAGAGTGTTGCAGGTCTACGAGCGTGAGTCGTCCCAAATTCTCTTTTTCTTCTTGGACATTGGGTGGTCCAGCATTGCTTCTTTTCTTCTCTATGCTGTGTTTGGAGTGCTGAGTTTCTCTTCTCTTCTTGGTGATAGCTTCATGTTAAAGATGAGTTGTGTTACTTGTTTTATGTTTGTAGGTTTGCTACTTGTAACAAGTAGCTTTAGCTTGAGGGGGAGTATTAGAGAATATTTAGGATATCTTTATATTATCTTTGAATATCTTTAGAATATATTGTGGAATCAATTAGTCATCTAATTAAGGAAGCAATCTTAGGATTTGATTTTGTTATATTTCTTGATTAGTTTCCTTGTTTAATTATGTTATGTCTTATTGTTAGTGGGCTTGGGTTTGTATTAGTAGTACTAGTACTTGACATAATTACTAGTATAAATAGGAGTATCAGGTTAATGTTTTGTATCACATTACATCTATCAATAATATTCTCATTTTACAGCTGTCTTTTTTTTTCCTTATTCCCTAACCCTAAACATATAATTCTTTAATGATTACTGCAGCCTTCATTATTCAATATTATTTGAAATGCATAATTTTTTATTTTGTTGTAGGAACCATCAAACTACCACTTTTTGCCTTTTTTGCAACCTTGAACCTATATAATTATGACTATAGCATTAAATTACTTCTGGAAATAACTAAAATTCACCTAGTACATGTTAATACATGTATGAATTTTCTTGCTTGTTTTTTTACCAAACATCTTGTAATATATGTTTGGGGCAAGTCGCAAATGTTCTGATTATATGTTATTGTTTGGTTTTAATTTGATCAGAAAAACTACTTGGATGTTTATCCCTTTGAATCTTGGGGTGGATCAATGATTCCAACATATACTGTTGGTCAACAGGTTTGCTTTGAATTATAGCATCAGATTATATACAACATTAATTTATTTGCAGTTTATTATTTTGTTGTATTTTTTCTTCATATTATATCTGCTACTTGCCATTTCCCTCACAAGCTGTTCATTGTCCTAACTGTCAGATTACTGATGGAATTTTACACAAAATAAATCTCGGTATCCTTGGTTTAGAAAGACTATTATATTATAGTTACTCATATTCTTGTGTACGCCTCATTGTTGTATTTAGTGCCTTATTAGAGGCTGAAAATTTAGAAGTTTGATAAATTTTTTCTTTCTTCATGACGGAATGAAGAGAAAAAGATCCAAACATAAAATGTTGCAAGTTGCAACTAGTTACCCTAAGTATCCATTTTACTGTGCCAATAAATTTGACAAAGCTGATGTTTATTTCCATTTTTTCTTTATTTTGTTTGTCCAATTCCTAATCAATTTGACTTAAGGATTCCTTTTGGTTCTTAAAATTTAATCCACGTTTTCCACTTGTCTCTTATTAATATAATTTAAATCAAGGCTACCAAAGAAAGGACTATCATCATTAAGCATAATGACATTATAATTATGAAAAATCTGTTCATAATGACACCCAACAATCCACTATATGGACAAGTTGCAATTGTTATAACATTCTCAGATTTGGAGAGTGAGAGGGGGTTGGGATTGGGAACATATGCATCCTTGGATCCAATTTCTCGACATAAGTTTTTAGATACTTTACTATATATTGTTGTTATAATCCTTGGGTTTTAAGTTTTCACCGGATGCAAATTGCATCTGAGTCGGAAAGAATAAATATTCATGGCAGTGCTATTGATATTACAGTTTATTCCAACTACAATGACCCTTGATTCAGGAGTAACCAGGCCACCACCGCTTCTGAGTGAAGCTGATCTGCTCAGTTGTATGGACAAGGTGAGAATGATATAGAATCTGACAGACTGAACCATATAATTAAAAATTTGATACTTTCTTGCCTTGTCAAATTACGTTTTATTTAATATTGACAATTGTATATTTGTTTTGTCTTTTTAATTTCTTCTCAAAAGGAGGGTATTGGTACAGATGCTACAATGCATGATCACATCAAGAAGCTGCTTGATCGATTTTATGCAACCAAGGATGCTAGCACTCGTTTCACACCAACTAATCTTGTAAGCTCATATTGTTAACTCTGAAGAAACATGTTTTCTTTCTTTCTTGTGACTGATCTCCTTGTCTTATGATATTTTTCATCGGTTATCTTGACTCTTGTTATGAGGTAATGAAGGAGAATGAGCTGAAGCCATGAGGCATAATCTGCCCAGGCACCCGTATATATATATTTACATAGAGGAGACAATATAGGAGTGATTGAGGTAAATTACATCTAATAAGGAAACAAAATATTCTATCTTAATAACTAAATATTCTGTCCTAATTAACACCAAGATATTATCCGTAACCCTCCCCCTCAAGATGGAGCATAGATGTCAATCATGCCCATCTTGTTACAAATCTGAATGACCTTATTCCCAGGCAGAGCTTTGGTGAACACATCAGTTAGCTGTTTTCCAGTTTGAACATGCCTTAACGAGATTGACTTTTGCTGAAGTTTTTCTCGAACAAAGTGACAATCAACCTCTATATGTTTGGTGTGCTCATGGAAGACTTGGTTATTAGCAATGTGTATTGCTGCTTGGTTATCACACCATAGCTGCATAGGGCACGGGCTAGTCATACTAATTTCTCCTAGAAGATGATAAACCCATGTAAGTTCACATGTAACTTGTGTCATTGCTCTATACTCACGCTCAGCACTGGATCTAGCCACCACACCTTGTTTCTTGCTTTTCCATTCAATCAGATTTCCCACAACAAAGACAGTACCCACTAGTAGATTTCCTATCATCTGGAGAGCCTGCCTAATCAGCATCTAAAAAAGCTTCCACCCTACAATGCCCATGATTTTGGTACCGAATCCCACGCCCAGGTGAACCCTTGAGATACTTCAGGAGGTGAATAACAACATCCCAATGAACACTTCTAGGTGAAGACATAAACTAGCTAACAATACTGACAGAGAATGCAATATCAGTGGATTGGAAAAAAAAATGAGGGAGAAGAGAGGGAAAGAAAAAAAACAAGAGGGAGGGGAAGAAAAAAAAAGGGGTTTAAGGATCCTTCAGTAACCCAAGCTCCTTGATACCATGTTATGAGGTAATGAAAGAGAATGAGCTGAAGCCATGAGGCATAATCTGCCCAGGCACCCGTATATATATATTTACATAGAGGAGACAATACAAGAGTGATTAAGGTAAATTACATCTAATAAGGAAACAAAATATTTTATCTTAATAACTAAATATTCTGTCCTAATTAACACCAAGATATTATCCGTAACAACTCTTGATTCATATTTTATTGCTGTTAAGAAGAGTTACTATGGAAGGTTAGAAGAGGATGCAGTGAGTAATATTTATGAGCCATTATGGGAAGATTTCTTTTTAATACAAGTGATTTTGTTATGTTATGGGAAAGGTGATTAATTCCACTGTTGGAGCATTGTTGTACAAATTGAAGGTGATAGCTACTGCATGCACACATCAAGTTGTCAACAATCTGGTGAAGTTGACAGTTAGGAGAGTTGCATTTCTTAGAACATGAAGAAGATGACCGTGACCCCTACAAGGAAAATAATTATTACTGTTGAATTGAAGGGTTTTAGGTAAGGAAGGAGGAAAAGAGAGAAAAGGAATACTCATAATAATAAAGATTATATTGATATTGGTGTGATGATGATGTGATACAAAAGGCAAACTCAATGGTCCTATATATACTAATTCTAGACTCCTAATCCTAATTAAATAAGGAAGCAAATCAGGAAATATAATAAATAAGAAATAAATCCTAAGAGATCATCTATGATACTCTAAAATATTTCTAGATACAATAAAAATATTTTGAGATATTTTTTAGATATTCTAACACTTCTCCTCAAGCTAAAGCTTTCTAAGCTTGAGCTTGTAACAATTAAATAATTTGATAGTGTGATACTGGTTGGGACAGACGAAGATGGTGGTTGGCAACTGCTTCTGGGACGGAGACAGATACGGAGGCGAGGCCAGTGCATCTGGATAGACGGAGACTGGGCCATTGCATTTGGGACAAAGAACCAGACCAGAGCATCTGAGATAGAGCCGGGCTAGTGAGTCATAACCAACATAAGTTACCATTGGTATGATCGTCGATGGGAAGAGAAGTTACCATTAATGTGATTCATCCGTAGGAGAGAATTCACTACCGTAATGATCATTGGTAGGAAGAAAAGTCACTGGTATGATCCATTAGTGGGAAAATAATGGCATGACAAACAACTGCATTGAAGTATATGTTGAGATGAATTTATTCCCATTCTCCCCCTCAATGTTATGCTGGCATTGGAAAAGAATCAAATAGTAGCCAAAACCAGAGATAACCGCCACAAAGAATGCCAAACAGCCACGTGGAGGTCAGAGATAGTGTGGTGAGGCAAACGAACGGCGGAGGAGCCCAAAAAGAGGGTGAAACAACCATAGGTCAGTGTACAATGGCCAAAAATAGAAACCCCAATACACCTTAACCCCTTTGAGCAAGGGTACGCAACAATCTATTGTGCGATTGGTCAAGGTGAAGATAGATCCAGATAAAGGAAAGAAAGGCGAGTTTGACAGTGAAGACGGTTGGACGTGCTGCCACATGCAGCTAGATGGGCGATGCATGGGGCAAGCAGCAGATTTGCAAAATTGTGCGTGTGGGTGCATGGCTTGTTGGATCAGGCTGAAACTTTGGGGAATGGCCGAACAGGATAAGACAAGGTTGATGGGGGGTCGCCGGCAAGAAAAGTCGCCAAAAAGTGGTCGGACGGCGGCTGACGGCAATGGACAACGATGTGAGAGATGGATGCTATCGGAAAGATGGCATGGCAGAGGGAGACCGGCACTGCAAGTCGCACGTGAGAGCGCATAAGAGGTTGTATGGCGATGCGGCTTCAGGAGCTAGTTGATCGGAACACGCTGGAGTTGATGGCAGCGGCGATGAGGTGAAAAACCCACTGACAATGGTGAACCACGCAACAAGAGGTGGCTAATTAGAGTTTCAGATTTTTGAGAACTCGATAGCAAAATAGTGACGGGACAGGTCACGGAGGATGATACCGCTCTAATACCATGTTGAATTGGAGGGTTTTAGGTAGGGAAGGAGGAAAAAAGAGAAAAATAATACTCAAAGTAATAAGACTATATTGATATTGGTGTGATGATGATGTGATACAAAAGGCAAACTCAATTGTCCTATTTATACTAATTCTAGATTCCTAATCCTAATTAAATAAGGAAACAAATCAAGAAATATAATAAATAAGAAATAAATCCTAAGAAATCATCTATGATACTCTAAAATATTTCAAGATACAATGAAGATATTTTGACATATTTTTCGAATATTCTAACAATTACATCTATAAACTTATAGCTGTTAGAATCTGATATGTGATGTGTCACCTGCATTAATTTTGACAAAAACTAAACATACAGCTATACGAGCAAAGAGGAAGTAATCATGGGAAGATCTGTTTAAAAGGATTTTTTCACAATAGCATGGCATCAAGTCATCCTATTGTCTATCCTTGTTAATTTTATTTTCTATAGAGCTGCACATCAGAGTGTCATGGACATGATTATTGATTTTGTTGATATACTGTAGCTGTATCCTTATGCTCTTTTACTTGCATAGAAATTGAAGCAGATCAATATTACAAAATGATGAAAAAGTTTTTACCCATGAAGATTTTCATCGTGTTAATGCTTGAAGAATCTTTTTTTTATTAGCTTAGTGATAATGCATTTAATTCTCAAAGATGTGGTTGCGCTGGCATAAGCAGTCAAAACAAAATAATGAAGTATGATATTTTTTTCATAACACTTGTATATTTTTATTGATCATGAGTTTGATATTATTGTAGGGTGAGGCACTTGTTATGGGATATGATGACATGGGGTAAGTAATTCCCTTTTTTTTTAAAGTATCTCTAGTCTCATGTCTAATCTTAATATATTCTTTATCTCTTCATGATAAAATCTGTCTATTAGATGCATAAATTTTTGGAAAAATTACAAAAGAGGAATTCTTGATAAAGATATTTCCAGTTTAGGAACGTTCAACCATTTAACTGGTTAATGATATTCAAAAAGTGCTTAACAATTAGCTAGTAATTTATTTTTTAATAAAAGAATTTCATTGAGAAAAAGAGAAAGAATTAGAAAGAGTGAGGAGGATAAGGAATCCTCCTAAACCAAAGAACAAAACATAAAAGAAATATGGAATAAGAGAAACTCAATTTAACAAAGCTTCCCGATCCCTCAATATATTTGTTAGAGAAACCCTATGAAAAAGGCCATGAGCTTTGCACCAAATAGATGGCAACCGTCTAATCTTTTTCCCAAATCAAATGATGAGAAGAAGAAACCTCCTTAAAAATATGAGTTCCGCTCTAACCAAATACACCATATTGTAGCATAGATTGCACATTGCCACAAAAATTTAGTCTCTTTGCTTCTACCAAAACCATGAAATCTAACCATAAAAAATTGGTCTAGGGACCTAGGACACACCCAACATTCACCGAATATGCTGAATAAGGAGTGCCATAAAGAAACGACAGCCAAACAATGTAAGAACATGTGAGGTACAGATTCTAAAGAAGCATCACACATTACACACATATAAGGGGAAAGAGCCTTATGTGGCCTACGAATAATAAGTGTTGTAATATATTAACATTAATATCAGATATGTACAGATACGTTTCTTATTCTTGTTTTTATTAGGGCTGATTTTTCTCCCTTATTTTTAGGATAGCAATTAATAGCTTTAGCCTATATATATTGTAACCTTTTCTGTACAGAAATATTCAAGGAATAATATTCATACATTCCAACATTCCTTCTTTCTATATGGTATCAGAGCCAAGATCCCATCTTCCTGTGTCGCCTATTCTGTTAGGCTCGCCTGTTCCGTCAGGCATCTGTGGAGGGTGTTAAGAATCTCACATCGCCTGCCTCAATCTTTCGGGTGCGGTTTATATATCTGTTGGACCATTCCTCCTAATGCCAATTGGTTTTAGGTTAGAATCTAAGATGGTATCAGTAGCCTAGGTCGTTCCTAGGGCTTGCCTTTGTTTTTTCTTAGTTTTGAGCAGCCTTACTGCTGTCTCCTCCTTCCTTTGCAGCCTTATTGCTGCCGTAAAACCACCACTAGCCACCTGTCGCCGCCTTTTTTTGCCTCACCACCACCGCCGGACTGCTTGTCGGCTTGTTTCCGGCCACCACCGAAAGGCTCATCCCAAACCGATCAGCCACGCGCCGCCACCTCGGCCGCTGCATTGTACGCGCGCGTGGAGCCACACGCCGCCCTCCGACCGCCGTTCACCGCGCGACCACCGCCGTTCTGCTCGTCGGCTCCTCCCCGTTACTTTTTGACCATTTTCGGGTCCAATCGGCATGTCTACAGTAGACACCCAGTCCTCCACCATCAATACGCCGCCTCCGGCTGTCGTTCCAACGTCTCTGGTGGCCGTTGCAGCCCTGAATCCCCATGATCTTCCAGTGTTACACTCTACTTATCACCTTAACGGTAAGAATTATCTCCAATGGGCCCAGGTTATTCGCACCACTCTCAAGGGTCGTCGGAAGTTGTCGCACATTGTCGGAGATCCTCCGAAGGCCGATGACCCATAGTTTGGCATTTGGGATGATGAAGATTCTTTGATTATGACTTTGCTATGGAACTTTATGACACCTGATATCAGTAAGAATTGTATGTTTTTTACTTCTGCACGTGAAATTTGGGATAGTTTGAGTCAAACCTATTCTATGAAACAAGATATTGCTGCGTGTTATGATTTAGAAAACACCATTTTTAATACCAAGCAAGGATCTCTTTCTGTCACTGATTATTATGGTACTCTGAATGGTTTATGGATTGAGCTGGATTAAAACCAGGATCTCAAGATGAAATGCACTGAGGATTCTGCTACTTTAACCAAGTTTATTGAGCGTGGACGGGTCTTTAAGTTTCTCTCTGGGTTGAATTCTGAGTATGATCCTATTCGGGTTCAGATTTTAGGTAAGGACAAGCTTCCTTCTCTCTCCGAGGTGTTCTACACGCTTAGGGGGAAGAGAGTCGTCGGGCGGTCATGTTGAATAATGGTAATTCCTGGTGATGGTTCTGCTTTGGCCACTGGCAAAGGTCCTATTGGTGGGTTATCATCTGAAAGGCCTGGCTCATCTTCTTGGAAGTCGTCTGCCAAACGTGACGAGTCTTTGGTGTCCTTTTGCAAGAAGTCCGGTCACACTAAGGACACTTGTTTTAAACTCCATGGCAGAGATAAGGTTCTTGGTCGCTGGGGGGTTTTAAAGGCAGTCAACAAAGGCAAGTTAATCAGACAGTGTCCGACTTGGTTATTGAGGGTGAAGAGGTCTCCACACCACCATCTGGGGAGGCCATTCCGGCGCTTAGTAAAGCCGAGTTGGATTGTTTGCGCACTCTCTTGGACTCTATGAGTAAGCCTTTTGGCACTTGTTCTCTAACCATGACCGGTAAGAATTTAAGCTCTTTTTCCTTTAATGTTTCTAGTACTATATCTGAGGATCTCTACACCACCATCCGGATTATTGACTCTTGGACTCTATGTGCTTTTGGCACTTGTTCTCTAACCATGACCGGTAAGAATTTAAGCTCTTTTTCCTTTAATGTTTCTAGATCGTATTATTGACCCCTCATCCCTCATATTTTTCACTTACTCTAAATTATCTGGTAAGCATCACATCACGGTTGCTAGTGGATCCCATGTCCCTGTTTTAAGATGTGATACTATTTCACTTCACCCTTCCCTTCCTTTACATAATGTGCTTCATGTCCCTCATTTGTCTAATAACCTTATTTCTATTCATAAGCTTACCACAGATTTAAACTGTACAGTGACCTTCTTTCCCTCTCATTGTGTGTTTCAGGATCTTACCACGAGGAGGACAATTGGGGTTGCTAAAGAACAGGGAGGGTTATATGTTCTACATCGGCCTCATGGTCGTACTAGTCCGATGATGTCCACATCCAATCATGCGACAAGTTCCGCTTCTGCTGCATCTCAAATATGGCTTCACCACAAACGCCTTGGTCATCCTCCTTTCAGTCTTCTTAGGTCTTTATTTCCGCAATTGTTTACCAATGAGTCTATTGAGTCTTTTCTTTGTGATGTTTGTCAGTTTGCGAAACACCATCGCACAACTTTTTCTCAAAATAATAATAAAAGTATTGAACCTTTTGATCTTATTCATTCTGATGTGTGGGGACCTTCCTCTAATTCTAATATATCTGGTGCAAAATGGTTTGTTTCATTTATTGATGACTCGCACTAGTGGTCACATGGATTTTTCTTATGAAGGATAAATCAAGTATTTCAAATATTCTTGAATTTCTATCGCATGGTTCAAACCCAGTTTGGAAAATCTATAAAACGGTTACGATCTGATAATGGCAAGGAATATGTGAATCAACATTTCACAAAATTCCTTAAAGAACATGGTGTGTTACATGAGTTAACTTGTGTTGATACTCCCCAACAAAATGGGGTTGCAGAAAGAAAGAACCGTCATCTCCTAGAAATTGCAAGAGCTCTTTTATTCCAAATGTCTGTCCCTAAGTCTTATTGGGGGGAAGCTGTCTTAACTGCCGCATACTTGATAAACAGATTGCCCTCCCGTGTCTTGGATGGTCTTAGTCCTGTGCAAGTCATGACTTCCTTCTTCCTTTCCGTTCCTACCATGAAGAATCTCCTGTGTCGTGTCTTTGGCTGTGTTGCCTTTGTTCATATCCATAGTCAATATCGTGGTAAGTTGGATCTTAGGGCTCTCAAATGTATCTTCATAGGGTATGCACCAGACAAAAAGGGTACAAATATTATCATCCTCAAAGTCGTCGTGTCTATGTCTCCATGGATGTCACTTTTCATGAGTCCGAGTCTTTTCACCTTCGTCCTCAGCTTCAGGGGGAGAGTGGTCAAGAAGTTGAGTCTCTTGAGTCATCTTTTGTTCCTCTTCTGGTTGAATCTACTGAGTCATCTATCCCTCCTCTGATAAAGGATGTGGCATCATCTTCTGGTACTTCAGAGACACCTAAAGATCGATACAAGCAGGTGTATTATCGAAAAAAACCCAACCTGGTCCAACAGCAGCTTCAGTCGCCCGAACCAGAGGTAAGCATTCCTGATTCTGAGCCTTTGAATAATTATTTACATGATATTTGTGAACCTAACCCTGATGACTTGCTAATAGCTTTAAGAAAAGTCAGAAGAACTTGTGCAAAATACCCCATATCTCAGTATGTGTCCACTAAAAACCTATCAGTACAGCATCGGAGTTTTATTTCAACAATAGATTCTACCAGAGTCCCTACTTCAGTACAAGAAGCATTAATGGATAAGAATTGGGTTCAAGTCATGCATGAATAAATGAGTGCTTTAAACAAGAATGAGACCTGGGAAATTGTTGAGAAGCCGAAAGACAAAAGGATAGTTGGGTGCAGATGGATTTACACAATGAAATATCGGTCTGATGGTACTCTAGACAGGTACAAAGCAAGGTTGGTTGCAAAAGGATATACTCAGACATATGGGATTGATTATGAGGAAACATTTGCCCCAGTAGCAAAGATGAACACAGTCAGGATTATTCTCTCCTTGGCAGCACACTTTGGATGGGACTTGCACCAATTTGATGTTAAAAATGCTTTTCTCCATGGGAATTTGGAAGAGGAAGTATATATGGACATTCCACCAGGATATGGACCTACCAGTGGAGGGAATATGGTGTGCAAGTTAAGGAAGGCCTTATATGGACTCAAGTAGTCTCCTCGTGCTTGGTTTGGGAGGTTCACCAATACTATGGTCCTTAGGTTATAGGCAGAGCCAAGGAGATCATACCCTCTTTATAAAACATTCCAAAGAAGGCAAGCTTACACTTCTTCTGGTTTATGTTGATGACATGATCATCGCTGGTGATGATGAGGTTGAGAAACAGGTCTTAAAAGAAAAATTAGCTGCACAGTTTGAAATGAAGGACTTGGGGAAGCTGAAGTACTTCCTTGGGATAGAGGTTGCCTATTCCAAACAAGGCATCTTTATTTCCCAAAGGAAATATGTCTTGGATCTTCTGAAGGAAACAGGTAAGCTAGGTTGCAAAACCACAGGGGCACCTATTGAACAAAATCACAGGATTGGAAACAATAAGGAGAGCCCAAGGGTGGATAAGACACAATATCAGAGACTTGTGGGAAAACTGATATATTTGTCTCACACCAGACCTGACATAGCCTAAGCTGTCAGTGTGGTTAGCCAGTTCATGCATGATCCTCGTGAGAGACATATGCTAGCTGTGAATAGAATTCTTCAGTATTTGAAGACAAACCCGGGAAGAGGACTTCTATTTCGGAAAGAACAAACATTGACCATTGAAACTTATACAGATGCAGATTATGCCGAGTCAGTTGTCGACAGGCGGTCTACCTCAGGTTACTGCATGTTTTTAGGAGGAAACTTGGTGACTTGGAGAAGTAAGAAACAGAATGTGGTTGGAAGGTCAAGTGCAGAGGCTGAATTTCGAGCTATGGCACAAGGAATTTGTGAATTGTTATGGATGAGAATCATACTCGATGATCTCAGGATAAAGTATGAAGCTCCTATGAGGTTACTTTGTGATAACAAGTCGGCAATCAGCATTGCTCACAACCCGGTTCAACATGATCGGACAAAGCATATAGAGATTGATCGCCATTTTATCAAGGAAAAATTAGATGATGGCCTTATAACTACAGAGTACGTCCCTTCAGAGCACCAATTAGCGATGTCTTCACCAAGGGGCTTCCCACAGAGCGATTTCAAAGTCTTACTTGCAAGCTGGGAATGATTGATATTCACTCACCAGCTTGAGGGGGAGTGTTGTAATATATTAACATTAATATCAGATATGTACAGATACGTTTCTTATTCTTGTTTTTATTAGGGCTGATTTTTCTCCCTTATTTTTAGGATAGTAATTAATAGCTTTAGCCTATATATATTGTAACATTCTCTGTACAGAAATATTCAAGGAATAATATTCATACATTCCAACATTCCTTCTTTCTATAATAAGCATCACACATTACACACATCACACATTACACACATATAACTAGGCAAAGAAGAAGGAATAATAGTATAGGAAGGCGAGGAAAACAAAGAAGGATTAAGAGGAACACTCCCTGTAATAGACAAGAAGCCCTTAATTTGGTTACCAGCACTAAAAGAATTGTTACCAATAACAGGGTAACTGGCCGAGGCATTAGGGACAGCATTCTTTCCTCCTGAATGCGAATTCTCTTCAAATAATGTAGAAATACCTGTAGTTAACACCTGATTTTCCTTAATATTTTCAGCCAATTTTCCTTGAAGAGATTCAATAAGTAAACCATCATCCTCCTCAAAAACAGAATCAGCTTCTACATCTCCTTGCAAACCCTTAAAATCGGAATCTGAATCTGAGCTCTAGAACTGTCAGAACTTTCTTGCTCGCTACACCCACCTTAGTACCTTCACTCACTACTCTCTTTTTCCCA
This sequence comes from Ormosia semicastrata, assembly GCA_029884595.1. Taxonomy (NCBI): domain Eukaryota; kingdom Viridiplantae; phylum Streptophyta; class Magnoliopsida; order Fabales; family Fabaceae; genus Ormosia; species Ormosia semicastrata. Next base: position 32,584,919 of record JAQQTO010000046.1, on the reverse strand, counting down.
AAACTTTTAGGATCAGAAATATCCATAGGGGTTTGGTGCACCTGTAATGAATTAGATGGAGCCAAATTTTACTTCATACCAATTGGGAAGCTTCATAACGAGAAATACTTGTGTAGACATTTACACAAGTTATGTAGACTAAACCAATCAACAAGTGACATATTGTCACTTTTAATGTAAAATAATTGTGTGGCACAAGGATTTATGCAATTATTTAAGTTTGTTAATTGGTTTAGTCTATACAATTGTATAGACAAAGTCTACACAAGTATTTCTCCTTTATAGCTCTCTTTGGGACCCAAACTTGCTTATGTTGATTTGAGACCTTTTTGAGTGGGTTGTAATTCAATTGTTGAAAGACACTGCGACACTGAACATTAAGCCCAATCTGGTAAAGACACTACCTCTTGATCTAACAGGCATAGGAAAAGAAACCTGCCTATTAATACGATCTGACTGTCTCCTTCCTTGAACCCAAGACACTTTTCTTTCCTTCCTAGGATAAATAACAATATGAAGAGTCCAATTAGAAGAACGCTCTGAGGCACTAGGCTGCAAAGAGGGAAATCTGTCAAACCAAGCTCTTGGTGACTGCTTAAGACCGTATAAAGACTTCTTGAGTTTGCAAACTTTGTTGGCAGTTGTTGGAGTATCAAGACCAGGGGGTATCTCCATATAAACCTCTTCTTCAAGATCCCCATTGAGAAAAGCATTCTTTACATCTAGTTGATATAGGGGCCAGTCAAGATTTGAAGCAAGTAAGAGTAATACTCGAACTGTATTGAGCTTAGCTACAGGGGCAAACGTCTCCTGATAATCAATCCTGTAAGATTGAGTAAATTCCTTAGCTACTAGTCTTGCTTTAAATCTGTTGACACTTCCATCTGCATTATGTTTGACTGTAAAAATCCATTTACAGCCAACAAGACATTTCCCTGAAGGTAACTTAGACATCTCCCAAGTCCCATTCTCCTTTAAAGCACGAATTTCCTCCTAGATGGCTGTCTTCTGGTATAGTGAGGGCTTCATGAATTGAAGTTGGAACCTGTATTTTGTCAAGACTGCTCACAAAAGCACAATGGCTGGGTGATAATTTTTCATATGAGACAAAATTATAAATAGGATGATCAGTGCAAACTCTCTTGCCTTTTCTCAAAGCAATAGGTCTATCATCAATAGCTAAATTATCCAAGGCATAATCAATATTGCCATTACCTGGTGAACTTCAAGTCTCTGGATGCGGATTGGATTCATGGCCTTGATCAGGTGGCTGCTGTATATTTGTCCTTTCTTGAGTCTTGTTTCTCCTAGAGTAGACACGTAATTCACTAGTAATAGCAAGTATGCGACTGAGATTTTGGGGAATTTCAGGTATCTCAGATTCTGTTTCAGGTTCAGGTTCATTTTGGGAAGTTTCAGGTTCAGCATGAGAAGGAATTGATGACTCTAGATGGATGGAAGAATTTGGAGAATGAATTGAAACAGGGTGAACAAAAACAGGATCCATGGTGTCAATATTCCAAAGCTGATATTCTTGATTAGAATTCTCCTCTTGAATATTAGCTTTGTAGTATGGTTGTTGTTCAAGGAATGAAACATCCATGGAGTTATAGAACTTACAGGTGACAGGGGAATAACATTTATACCCTTTTTGATTTGAGGAGTATCCAACAAAGATGCATTTGAGAGCTTTTGGATCAAGTTTACTTCTATGTTGGGCATGTATATGATCAAATACAGCGCAACCAAAGACCTTTACAGGAAGGGTAGACAAAATATGGGTGTTAGGAAAAGATTGGAGAAGGACATGGTAGGGTGATTGGAAGTTCAAAATCCGGGAAGGCATCCTATTTATGAGATAGGCAGCTGTTAAGACTACTTCTCCCCAAAAATATTTAGGAACATGAGTGGTAAACATTAGAGACCGAGCAACTTCAAGAAGGTGTCTATTTTTTCTCTCGACAATCCCATTTTGTTGGGGTGTATCAACACAAGAACTCACATGGATAATCCCTTGACCCACAAGATAATCACCCAGAGTTTTCTCAAAATATTCTTTTGCATTGTCAGTTTTCAACACTTGTATTTTTGTTTGGAATTGAGTTTGAATCATAGTGTTGAATTGCTTGAAAATACTGCCAACTTCAGATTTTTCTTTCATAAGAAATAACCATGTGATTCTAGTATGATCATCAACAAAGGATATAAACCACCTAGTATCAGTGATATTTTTTATTCTAGATGATCCCCATACATCACTATGAATCATAGAAAAAGGATGTGATGATTTATATGGAAGACTGTGATAAGAATTGCGAACATGCTTTGAAAATTGACACACTTCACATTGAAAGAGTTTTGGATTTTTATTTCTGAATAAGGATGGAAACAATTTCTAAAGATACAAGAAATTAGGATGACCAAGACGATAATGCCATAACATGATTGCACTTTCCCTATTGGAATCATTATAAGATACTAAACTTTTATCAAACTGACTCTCAGACTCAATACATACTGCATTATGAGTTTGTCTTCTAAGAGATTCATCAACCTTCAAAAGGAAAAGTCCCGAGCACACCTTAGCACTTCCAATCATCCTCCCTGAATCCAAATCCTGAAATTCACACAAATCTGAGAAAAATTTAGCAACACAGTTATGTTCTTTGGTAAGTTTGCTAACTGACAGAAGATTATAATCCAAATTTGGAACATGGAGAACTGAGTTTAGAGTCAGGTCCTTTGAAATAGTAACAGAACTTGTTCCATCCACTTTAGAAAGAGATCCATTAGCAATTTTTACTGCAATGTTTTCTTGAGATGGACTGTAATTATGAAGGAGAGTGGCATCACCAGTCATGTGGTCAGATGCCCTTGAGTCTACAATCCATGGACTTGTTTTTCCAGAATTTACAAGAAGAGCACTCAAATAATTACCTTTTTGTGCCAAAGATCCTGTTCCTATAGTACTGGGAACAGGATTTTGTTGTGAGAACATTTTCTGTAGCATTTCAAGTTGCTCTTTGCTGAATGGACTGGTTTCAGTAAGAGAAGGTCCTTCATCAACAGAAACATGATTTCCACGGCTTTCCTTGTCAGCTAAAGGTCTGGTAGGTTTCCAATCTGCAGGCTTTCCGTGAATTTTCCAGCAATTTTCTTGAGAATGGCCTGATCTTCTGCAGTGATCACACCATGGCCGTCCCTTTTTTTGATGATTGTCATTATGTTGATAAATCCCTCTAGCAGCAAGAGCAGAACCTTCATTTACAGAGGTGACATTGGATTCTCCAAGCATCACTTTCTTCTTGCTTTCTTCTTTGCGAACCTTAGAAAACACATCTCGGATGCTAGGTAAGGGCTTTATTCCCAATATCCGTCCTCTGACTTCATCAAGGTTCTTGTTGAGTGCCATTAAAAATTTGAATATCCTCTTCTTTTCAACAAATTCTTTGAATTTCTTTGCATCATTCGGACATTCCCATTGATGTTCTTCGAAAGCATCCAGCCACTGTCAATGACGTGATAGCGTGTTGTAGTATTGAGTGACGGACAGATCACCTTGGCGAAGATCATGGAGATTGGATTCAATCTCGAAGATTTCAGAGGTGTTCTCTTTGCTAGAGTAAAATTCTCTGGCTGCTTCCCATATTTCCTGTGCCGTGCTATAGAATAAGAAGTTCTCACCGATTTCATTTGTCATGGAGTTCACTAGCCAAGACATAACCATGTTGTTCTCTATCTTCTAGTTTTTGAATTTTGGATCATCAGCCTTAGGAGGAACGAGTTGACCAGTGAGATACTCGTCCTTGCCCTTTCTGCAGATGTACCTCATGACTGATTGTGACCATGAAAGATAGTTATTCCCATTCAACTTGTGTCCGGTAATGGGGAAAGGAGTAGCGTCTGACCCACCATGGTTGGTGGCAGAAGCTTCGAATGGGGATGAAGTTTTTCCTTCAGTGGCCATTTCGTGTTTGGTCATCGGAAAGGGTTTAGGGTTTCAGAGTTTGGAGGCTCGCTGTGATACCATGTTAAAATGGGAATTGATTATTCCTCATTTATATATCTCCACTGGAATCGTTTACAATATATATATAGGAGATAGACACTCAATCAGTCCTTATAACTAGGGAACAAGAAAGGAAAGAAAACTAAGAAAGGTAACAAACCTATAATTACATAAACTAATCCTATTTACAGCAACTATTAATATTGACAGAGAATCAAACTTAATGCTAGTTTTTTTTGCCTATGAACAGTGCCGCGACACTCCACTATTTGTGCTGCTTGAACAGTGCTGCTTGAACAGTGCCGCGACACTCCACTATTTGTGCCACGTGAACAGTGACACAAATCCAGATTTGATTTTTCAACAATAATGACGTGGAATTCCACAAAAACTGAACACGGTGAGAGTCTTTTTATCCCTTGCAACTAATCTAGATTGGCCTTTGTAGCAATTGGATGTGAAAAATGCATTTCTAAATGGGGATTTGGAGGAGGAAGTGTATATGGATGCACCCTCGGGATTTGAAGAGAAATTTGATTCAAAAGTCTGCAAGCTAAAGAAGTCCCTATATGGTTTAAAGCAATCACCACGAGCATGGTTTGATAGATTTACACAGTTTGTAAAGGGACAAAAGCATGTACAAAGTCAAGCCGATATACTATGTTTGTAAGGAAGTCAGTAAATGGAAACATTGCTATTCTGATTGTATATGTGGATGACATAATCGTCACAGGAGATGACTGGACAAAAATAAACAGGTTGAAAGAGGCACTAGCTTTGGAATTTGAAATTAAAGATCTCGGATCCTTAAGATATTTCCTGGGAATGGAAATAGCACGCTCAAAAAGGGGAATTGTCCTCTCACAAAGGAAGTATGTTCTTGATCTTCTTAAAGAGACAGGTATGAGTGGATGCAAACTAGCAGATACTCCATTGATCCAAATCAGAAACTTGGGGACAACAAAGAGAGAACACCAGTTGACACTTACTAGTATCAGAGGTTAGTAGGAAAATTGATTTATCTATCACATACACGGCTAGACATTGCATTTGCAATTAGCCTTGTAAGCCAATTCATGCATTCACCCTATGAGGAACACCTTGAAGCTGTCTACCGGATCCTAAGATACTTGAAGAGTGCTCCTGGCAAAGGTCTATTCTTTAAGAAGACTACACAGCAGACCATAGAGGCCTATACTGATGCTGACTGGGCAGGATCAGTCACGGATAGGAGATCTACATCAGGCTATTGCACATTTGTTTGGGGTAACTTAGTTACATGGCGTAGCAAAAAACAAAATGTTGTGGCAAGGAGTAGTGTTGAAGCTGAATATAGAGCCATGGCTTAAGGAGTCTGTGAAATGTTATGGCTAAAGAGAATCCTTGAAGAGTTGGGAACCCTTGTTAGTCTACCATTGAAACTATACTGTGACAATAAGGCAGTTATAAGCATAGCACAAAACCCAGTACAACATGACCGCACTAAGCATGTGGAAATTGATAGACACTTCATTAAAGAAAAGGTTGATGAGAAAGTTATTTGCATGCCATTTGTTCCAACTGCACAACAAGTGGCTGATATTCTCACTAATGGGATCTCTCGACCTAAGTATGAACTTCTTGTGAGCAAGTTGGGCATGACAGACATCTATGCACCAACTTGAAGGGGGGTGTCGAATCTGGTAGAGGAATCTGTCCAGATTCATAGGTACCGGTTTAGGAGAAATAAATCTGAATTAAATCAATTCAGATATGTTTAGGAAGTTTTTTATCTTTATAATCTGTATTGTTAGTTTTTGTTTCCTAGAATAGGCTGATTAGTTTTGTTTTTTAGTTATCTTAGTCAATGGACACCTCTTTTATAATGATAGGCTGGTTCTACCTCGATCCTCTTCTAGGATTCCCAATGTGCTACATCAATTCCATTCGTCGGCCATGGGAGGACATTCAGGTTTTCTAAGGACCTATAAGAGGGTAGCAGGGGTGTTTTATTGGGAAGTCATGAAGAAGGACATAATTGATTTCATTGCTGCTTGTGAGGTCTGCCAACAGAATAAATCCCTGTCTCTCTCACCGGCAAGGTTGCTACAGCCTTTATCCATTCCCTCTCAAATATGGAGTGAGCTTTCCATGGATTTTATTACTGGTTTATCCAAATCCAAGGGGAAGGATACATTGTTGGTAGTAGTTGACAGACTCACCAAATATGCTCACTTTATGGCCCTATCCCATCCATTTACAGCTAAAGAGGTGGCTCAACTCTTTATTGTCGACGTGGTCCAGTTGCATGGGTTTCCTAATTCTATTGTGTCTGACCGGGATCAGTTATTTCTCAGTAAATTTTGGACTGAGATGTTCAAATTGGCTAGCACCCATTTGAAGTTCAGCACAACTTATCACCCACAAACGGATGGGCAAACTGAGGTGGTCAATTGGTGCTTGGAGACGTACTTAATGTGTTTTACAGAGGAGAAACCAAGGAACTGGGTGGAATGGTTATGTTGGGCTGAATATTCGTATAATACCAATTACAACTGGTCCACTAAGATGACTCCCTTTAGAGCGCTTTATGGCAGAGATCCCCCTGTGCTGTTTAGGGGTTTTGCATTTCCTTCTAAGGTGGAGGAAGTCACCAAGGCTGCTTTGGAGATAGATAGTATTTTGGAGGAGCGTCGAGATAACTTGAACATAGCCCAACAACAGATGAAGAAGTATGCCGATAAGAATAGAAGAGAGGTGGAGTATCAAGAGAGGGATTGGGTGTATCTTAAGGCACGCCCTTATAGACTTCATTCCATTGCCAAGAGGAGGAATGAGAAACTCAGCCCAAGATTTTATGGGCCTCTTCAAGTGGTAGCTAAGGTAGGCGCAGTGGCCTATAGACTACAACTTCCAAATGGCAGCAAGATCCACTCAGTGTTTCATGTGAGTCACCTGAAGAAGGCTCTTCCACCTTCTGTGTACCCCAGCAGCTACCTAAGGAACTCACCCAGGAGTGGGAATTGGCATCTCATCCTGTAGCAGTACTAGAGTTGCGGTACAACGAGGCAGAGGAGGCTGAGTTGCTAATCCAGTGGTCTGGAGCCCATCCATGTGACAATTCTTGGGAGTCCCTACCCACGCTGCAGCAACTTTTTCCTTCTTTTCCCCTTGAGGACAAGGTGAAAGCTTTGGGGTAGAGTATTGATGGCACTCGGCCCATTATTAGGAAAGTCTATGTAAGGAGAGTTAGGACCAATGGCCCATAGCCAATGTAACTAATCTAACTAACTCTGAATAGTTAGTTGGGCGGTTAGGAACAGAATAGGGAGGGAGGAGGGAAATATAAGGCAGGGGAAGGATTGTAGAAGGATGTGGTCATTTTGGGTAAGGTTAGGGAGCCTCATTGGCTAGAGGGAGATCTCAGGTCTCAGGGTTTATCATCTGTAGGATATTGCTGTTGTTGTACATTCGGTGGGGCATTTATTCCCAATTTCTGAATAAGAAACCAGTGTTACATCAGCACCTTTGTTTAAATGTGGACAAGTCTACTTTTACTGATATGTCACTTCTTATCGTGATGAGGTTAAATTTGGTCTTTTCAAGAACCTGGAAAAGTATAGTGTCATTAAATAAAAGGTTAAGTAGAGTGTTGAAATCTGATTAATGTCGTTACATAATTTATCTTGCATGTTATACAATGCCTAGTATAGAAAGGAGGAATATTTGAATATCTGAATATTATTCCTTAATTCATCTGTACAGAGAAGGTTACAATATATATAGACTAATGCTATTAATTGCTATCCTAAAAAAAAGGAGAAATATCCGCCCTAATAAAAGCAAGAATAAAAAACGTATCTGTACATATCTGATATTAAAGCTAATATATTACAACATATATTACAACACTCCCCCTCAAGCTGGTGAGTGAATATCAATCATTCCCAGCTTGCAAGTAAGACTATGAAATCGCTCTGTGAGAAGCCCCTTGGTGAAGACATCTGCTAATTGGTGCTCTGAAGGGACGTACTCTGTAGTTATAAGGCCATCATCTAATTTTTCCTTGATGAAATGGCGATCAATCTCTATATGCTTTGTCCGATCATGCTGAACCGGGTTGTGAGCAATGCTGATTGCCGACTTGTTATCACACAATAACCTCATAGGAGCTTCATACTTTATTCTGAGATCATCGAGTATGATTCTCATCCATAACAGTTCGCAAATTCCTTGTGCCATAGCCCGAAATTCAGCCTCTGCACTTGACCTTGCAACCACATTTTGTTTCTTACTTCTCCAAGTCACCAAGTTTCCTCCTAAAAACATACAGTAACCTGAGGTAGACCGCCTGTCGACAACTGACCCGGCATAATCTGCATCTGTATAGGTTTCAATGGTCAATGTTTGTTCTTTTCGAAATAGAAGTCCTCTTCCCGGGCTTGTCTTCAAATACTGAAGAATTCTATTCACAGCTAGCATATGTCTCTCACGAGGATCATGCATGAATGGCTAACCACACTGACAAAGATAGGCTATGTCGGGTCTAGTGTGAGACAAATATATCGCTTTTCCCATAAGTCTCGAGCACGTGTCTTATCCACCCTTGGGCTCTCCTCATTGTTTCCAATCCCGTGATTTTGTTCAATAGGTGCCCCTTGTGGTTTTGCAACCTAGCTTCCCCGTTTCCTTAAGAAGATCTAGGACATATTTCCTTTGGGAAATAAAGATGCCTTGTTTGGAATAGGCAACCTCTATCCCAAGTACTTGACTTCCCCAAGTCCTTCATTTCAAACGTGTGCACTAATTTTTCTTTTAGGACTGTTTCTCAACCTCATCATCACCAAGAATGATCATGTCATCAACATAAACCGGAAGAAGTGTAAGCCCGCACTTCTTTTGGAATGTTTTATAAAGAGGGTATGATCTCCCCGGCTCGCCTATAACCTAAGGACACCATAGCATTGGTGAACCTCCCAAACCAAGCACGAGGAGACCGCTTCGAGTCCATATAAGGCCTTCCTTAACTTGCATACCATATTCCCTCCACCGGTAGGTCCATATCCCGGTGGGATGTCCATATACACTTCCTCTTCCAAATTCCCATGGAGAAAAGCATTTTTAACATCGAATTGGTGCAAGTCCCATCCAAAGTGTCTTTGCCAAGAGAGAATGATCCCGATGTGTTCATCTTTGCTACGGAGCAAATGTTTCCTCATAATCAATCCCATATGTCCGAGTGTACCCTTTTGCAACCAGCCTTGCTTTGTACTTGTCTAGAGTACCATCGACCGATATTTCACCGTGTAAATCCATCTCGCACCCAACTATCCTTTTGTCCTTTGGCTTCTCAACAATTTCCCAGTGTCTCATTCTTGTTTAAAGCACTCATTTCTTCATGCATGGCTTGAACCCAATTCTTATTCATTAATGCTTCTTGTCTTGAAGTGGGGACTCGATAGAATCAATTGTGAAATAAAACTCGATCTTCAGTCTTGATAGGTTTTTAGTGGACCAAACCGAGATATGGGGTATTTTGCACAAGTTCTTCCTCGGCTTTTCTTAAAGCTATTGGCAAGTCATCGTGGTTAGGTTCACAAATATCATGTAAAGAACTATTCAAAGGTTCGAATCGGGAATGCTTACCTCTTTCGGACGAAGGCTGCTTTGTTGGACCAGGGTTGGGTTTTTTCCGATAATACACTTTGTAGCGATCTATAGGAACGGATCGATTCTTTAGGTGTCTCTGAAGTTCCAGACGATGATGTGACATCCTTTATCAGATGAGGGATAGAAGACTCAATCGATTCAACCAAAAAAGGAACAAAAGATGACTCAAGGGACTCAGCTTCTTGACCACTCTCCCCCTGAAGCTGAGGACGAAGGTGAAAAGACTCGGACTCATGAAAAGTAACATCCATGGAGACATAGACACGACGACTTGGAGGATGATAACATTTGTACCCTTTTTTGTCTGGTGCATACCCTATGAAGATACATTTGACAGCCCGAGGATCTAACTTACCACGATATTGACTATGGACATGAACAAAGGCAACACAGCCAAAGACACGACACGGTAGATTCTTCATGGTAGGGATGGAAGGGAAGAAGGAAGTCATGACTTGCACAGACTAAGACCATCCAAGACACGGGAGGGCAATCTGTTTATCAAGTATGCGGCAGCTAAGACAGTTTCCCCCATAAGACTTAGGGACGTACATTTGGAATAAAAGAGCTCGGCAATTTCTAGGAGATGACGGTTCTTTCTTTCCAACCCCATTTTGTTGGGCGTATCAACACAAGTTAATTCATGTAACACACCATGGTCTTTATGGAAATTTGTAAAATGGTGATTCACATATTCCTTGCCATTATCAGATCGTAACCGTTTTATGGATTTTCCAAACTGGGTTTGAACCATGCGATAGAAATTCAAGAATATTTGAAACACTTCAGATTTATCTTTCATAAGAAAGATCCATGTAACCCTAGTGCAGTCATCAATAAATGAAACAAATCATTTTGCACCCGATATATTAGAATTAGAGGAAGGTCCCCACACATCAGAATGAATAAAATCAAAAGGTTCAATACTTTTATTATTATTTGGAGAAAAAGTTGTGTGATGGTGTTTCGCAAATTGACAAACATCACAAAGAAAAGACTCAACAGACTCATTTTTAAACAATTGCGGAAATAAAGACCTAAGAAGACTGAAAGGAGGATGACCAAGGCGTTTGTGATGAAGCCATATCTGAGATGCAGCAGAATCGGAACTTGTCGCATGATTGGATGTGGACATCGTCGTGACTAGTATGACCGTGAAGCCTGTAGAACATATAACCCTCCCTGTTCCTTAACAACCCCAATCGTCCTCCCCGTGGTAAGATCCTGAAACACACAACGAGAGGAAAAGAAGGTCACCGTACGCTTTAAATCAGGTAGCTTTGAATAGAAATGAGGTTATTAGACAAATGAGGGACATGAAGCACATTATGTAAAGGAAGGGAAGGGTGAAGTGAAATAGTACCACATCCTAAAACAGGAACATGGGATCCACTAGCAACAAGTGATGTGATGCTTACCAGATAATTTAGAGTAAGTGGAGAAATATGAGGATAAGGGGTCATATGATCAAGAGCACCCGAGTTAATAATCCGGAGATCCTCGGATACAATACTAGAAACATTAAAAGAAAAAGAATCGAAATTCTTACCGGTCATAGTTAGAGAACAAGTCTCTACTCATAGAATCCAAGAGAGTTAGGATCCAACTCGGCTTTACTAAGCGCCCTAATTGCCTCCCCCTGCGGTGGTGCGAGACCTCTTCACCCTCAATAACCAAATCGGACACTTTGTTTGATTAACTTGCCTTTGTTGAATCGCCTTTAAAACCCCCAGAGCGTCCAAGAACCTTATCTCTGCCATGGAGTTTAAAACAAGTGTCTTAGTGTGCCCGGACTTCTTGCAAAAGGACACCGGCGCTCGTCACGTTTGGCGACGACTTCCAAGGGATGAGCAGGGCTTTTCGGATGATAACCCACCAATTTTACCAAAGTGGCCAAAGCAGAACCATCACCGTTACCGTTCAACATGACCGCCCGACGACTTCTTCCCCCCTAACGGGAACACCTCGGAGAGAGAAGGAAGCTTGTCCTTACCCAAAATCGGAATAGATCATATTCAAGATTCAACCCGCTTAAAGACTCACGCTCAATAAACTTGGCTAAAGTAGCGAGAATCCTCAGCATTTCATTTTTAAATCCCGGTTTTGATCCACTTCCATAAACCATTCTGTACCATAATAATCAAGGATATCCTTGCTTGGTATTAAAAATTGTATTTTCTAATTCATAACAGTGGAATATCTTGTTTCATAGAATAAGTTTTACCCAAACTATCCCAAATTTCACGTGCGAGAGGTAAAAAACATACAATTCTTACCGATATCGGTGTCATAGAGTTCCATAGCCAAGTCATAATCAACGAATCTTCATCATCCCAAATGCCGAAATGTGCGACAACTTCCGACGAACCATTGGAGATAATTCTTACCATCAGTGTAAACCATGAGGATTTAGTTGTTTGGAACGACAATGTGTGATGGCGGAGGAGGGTGTCCACCGTAGACATTTTACTAAGCAAAAAGCACGGGGAGGAGCCGACGTCAACTTGGTCGCGCGGTGAACGGAGGCGTGGAGAGCGTGGCTTCACGCGCGTACGTGGCGGCGGCGCGTTGGAGGCGCGTGGCGGCGCGGTTTGGGGTGGGCTTTTCAAAACGACAAGCAGTCCTGAGGCCAAAAGTATGGAGGTTTGAAACTAAGGCACAAAGAGGTCAAAGGGGAAAAAAAGGTTAAAAAAACAAGGCAAGCCCTAGGAAACGCCCTAGGCTCGTACCATATAGAAAGGAGGAATATTTAAATATCTGAATATTATTCCTTAATTCATCTGTCGAGAGAAGGTTACAATATATATAGACTAATGCTATTAATTGCTATCCTAAAAAAAGGGAGAAATATCCGCCTAATAAAAGCAAATGCCTATCTGTATTAAAGCTAATATATTACAACATATATTACAACGTTACCCTGATAATTTACTCAAGAAAAGGCTATTTAGTTTATGTTTGAATCTGAAATGTGATTTTCACATTTTATGCTTCCTCCTTTGGCTCCAACTCAGCATGCACTGTTCCCCATCAGCATTCTACCTGTTGACTAGGGTAAGAGGTGCCATTTGCATCAAAAGACACTGTCAACCTAACACAGATTTCTCTTATTTTACCTTTGAGGTTTCAGGTATAAACTTTGGAAACCAGATCTTAGAGCAGTCATGGAACGTGACATGAAATCAGTCAGTGAAGGGACTAAAAGCAAAGATGAAGTTTTGGCAACTAACTTGCAGCAGATGAAAGCTTGTTTCCTTGATGTAAGCAGTTATTTGGTGCTTGCTTGTTAGTTATTCGTTATTACCATGTTTGCTTATTCAGACGATCTGCCGTCTCATGCAATTAATCTTAATATTGCATCTTTTGAACTCTTATTTAAAAATATGCTTTCTATTTTTACATAATTACATTGTGGTAGCAAACATCTATATGGACAGTATTTGCAGCAATTGTAGTTTATTGAGGTAGGTTTCTTGGCGTACAGTAATTAGATGTGATGGTAGTAAGAATTTGCTCATATATCTCGTAAATTTATTTCTGCTTCAAGATATATTCCTTCTCATGTTGTGAATATCTCAATCTCCTTTATGCTTATGCTTATTGTAATTAGCTGTTCTATTTTCTTCTTACCATCTTGTTACATAAATCTTATTCCTCTTCACAAGCGACAATTGGGTCAATGGCAAGTAAAAAGACAAGAGAGGAACCTTTGTTAACAGAACACAATTCACGACCCACCCACTTTGGCCATGTATTGGTGATGTTGGGATTTTTTCAAATGAGAACTCATGGGAACAAACCTCAGGCTGGCCAGTTGAGTAGCTCTTTATCTTCATCCAATGATAATGAGAACAGCTTAATGCATTGAGTTTGAAGCTAAAATTGTAGGAAGCACCATAGTGAGTTGAGTATATTAATTTTGTAAGCAGTAATTTTAAACAACATTTATAGATGGGATTGTAGTCAACCTATGAAGTATTTCTATTCACTTTATGTATTATAGCAATACTTTATTAGTTGTGTATCTGATCCTCTCTGAACTATTATAACTCCCTTAGATGTCATTTGGTATGGCTGGATGTCTGTGTTCAGCTAACCTTCTTGACTAATGACAAGGGTAGACCAACTGACCCTAACCTCCCGTTGCTTCCTGCAACAAACTAGGCTTGTGGCTTTTCTGCACAAGTGTTGGCATTTCTGCCGGAGGATTAATAGCAAATTTAAAATTTAAAATTTCATGTCATCTTTTGCATTTACAACAATTCTTTTGTAAGAAAATGCATACTAGAAGAAAATGATTGCCATTCGATTTAGTATTCACATTAGTAGGTTCTCCATTCTATCTGCCTTTTTGGTTGCATGTAATTTATCTGAATAATTTTATCTAATTACGGAGATTGTGAAGTTCAATGGCTTATGGCTGATAACCTGTAAATATATGCAGGCAAGATTGAATAAAGTGAAACTTTTAGAAGCCATGGCAATATTTTTTGAAAGGTGATTATCTCCCCTTACCTCCAGCCTCATGGATTCCTTATGTAAAATGTTAATGGATCTTCAACCACCCTTACAGATCTAATAGATCTGGCGGTGACGAGCTGCATGCAACTGGAGAAGTTGTTCGGCAATGTGGACTTTGCCAAGAATCAGACATGGTGCTAAAGAAAAATCGAGTATGTGTTTTTAGGTAGTTGTGGTATTCCTAACAAGGAAATGATAGTCATTTCATAAACAAACATAGAATATTTTTACCGTGATTTTGCTATTCTTGTGAATTTTAGGTAGTGACATATTTGGGAATCAAATAAATAGTTCAATTTTTTGCCATTCATGCTGGGTCATGTGGCAGTTAATTAATTACAATGTGAACATGGGACAAGAAGGAATGCAGTTGTGGAAGTGAGGTTGTTGATAGTGATTGATTTTATGTTTTGGAGCATGAAACAGAAAAAGAAAAGACAAAGTAGGCTTTATCTGGTTGATATAAGTATTTAACCATATCTCTGTAAATTACAGGTGTAAATTTTTTCTTGCTTATACTTGCTGATTTTCTGTATTGATGTGTATGAGGGCATGCTTAATCATAATCTTGACATTGTCCTTTTGTTTTGTGTAATTTAGATTTTGTAATGAATTTAGGGAGAATCTTTTATCTGATTAAATTTTTATGTTATCATTTACCAGGATGGCAATTTTATGGTTGGATGTTTGGGTTTCCCTCAGGTTGGTATTCTTGTTTTTTCAGTTCCCTGTTAGTTGCTTTATTATAAGAAAGTTGCAACTTGTCTACCCTTGGAGTTGCCAATATGTCATGTTCCCCCCCCCCCCCTCTCCTCAACAACCAATGAAAAAAAAATATTATTAGGATAAAAATTCCTCCTTAGCAATGACAATGGCAATGAAAATGAGAGAAAAAACAAGGACAACAAAAAAGCCTATTAGTGTAATACAGGTCTCCAATTTGATATGGAGTCTCCCTTAAAGAAGCCATGGGCACAGCACCAAAGAGATGCCATAAAACTAAACTATCCCATAACAGTAGTAAGGATAACAAATCACCTCTGAAAATCCGGGCATTCTACTTCAACCAATTGCACCAAAGAACTGTAAAAAACAGCATACTGCCGTAAAGTGCTGCCCTCCTTTCTCCTTCCAAATCTTAGTTTTGTTGTGCTTGCATTTGACTTGCAGTAACGTATGAATTTTATAAATTTGTTATGTTCCTTAGGGACAAATTAATCATTTGGTGAAATGTAGTACAATAATTTGGAGTCAAGACAGTACTTTTCAGTTAGACTGCATAACTATTTACTCTCAAGTCTCTCATGAACTTTCATTAGTTTTTACTTCAGATACATTGTCCTAAGAATCTGGTACCTCGTCATGTTGATGATAGTGTTTTGAATATCATTTCCTTTCACATACCCTAAGGAACTTAAATTGATATTTAATATCCCAATTTATGTATACTGACTCTTGAGCTGTTTCATGATCTAACTAATGCTATGCTAAATTGTTCTTTCATACATGGTGCATTACTGGAGAGGTACCATTTGAACTCCTTTAAGTTTAGGTCCCTTTTAATGGAAGCCTTTAAAGCAAATCCTGTTCTCTTTGACGCCTCTGCCCTTGTAGATAAGTTTTCGAATTCTTTTTGAAGTAGTCATCACTGAAGAGCAAATAGTTAACTACTCATTCTGATAGTAACTAATTTTTGTCTCCTCTCTCTCAATTTAGTTTAACTGAATTCTGAAAGTTCTTTGTGGTTTTTCTCCCCTGCTGCCCCCTCTCTATCTCTCTAGGTCATGACTGACTGTCACTAAAATAAATTTGACCGCTCTGGATGAACAGTGTAGGAATGCTGTCTGGCTGCCTGGATCAGTATCAGAAGCGGCTGTGACCGCCAATACTTGCAACTTTTGTACTCCTGGTTTGTGACTCAACAGTTAGTATTAAGATACATCGTTAGCTTCTTACTGGAAAAAAAAGATACATCAGTGGCTTGCAATCTTGCATGCTAATGCATGATTTTGGTTTTTCTTTTTCTCTTTCTTTTTTAATAAGAAGAAATCCTAGAATTTTAAGGCTGTGAGCACTAAAGGGTACACTAGTGGGTAAAGGCTTGGTTGTTGTTGTTGTTGTTGTTGTTGAGCACTAAAGGGTACACATCTTTATTATCTAGAACTAGAATTTGCTCATCCCCCCCCCCCTAAATTTGATAGGTATTTACTGTTTAGTGTCACTTTGGTCTTGCTGATAGGTAATTAGTATTCCTTTTCAGTCTTTTATGCATCATGAGAAATATTGAAATTTATTTTTTTGAAGCTTGAATATTGTGAATATTCTTATCCTCCTGAGTTGTTTCCATATTCTTATTCATGGTTGTGTTCGATTGATTTGGGGTACAACTCTTGTCTATTTGTAATTGGAAGCTAGTGAAATATTCTTTAATTTATCTCTGTTTTAGTGATCTTGGTTCTGTGTCTTGTTCTAGATATTATTTTCATAACTGATTGTATAAAATATTATAGGTCCTGTTTACCTGATTCAATTCAAATTTCGGCAGCTTGAAATACCACCGAACTACAGTGTCAACCATTTAGGTAGGTGCAGCTACTTCTTATGGTGAATTGTGTCATGTTTAGTTTTGCATGATTCCTTTCACTACTCTTTTCAGATATGCATGGAGCTTGCATTTTTTTAAAATCTAATATGGTAACAAATTTCATTGTAAACTTGTTAAATCTGCTTGATCTGCAAGATCAATTTCTTTTCACCTAATTTAACCTTTTATTATTCACAAAAAGAACATAAGAAAACAAAAAATATGAGAAAAGGACTCTTGATATTGTTTCTTTAACATATAATTCATGAACACATGATGACTACTCAAACCCTTTTTAGTTGAAACACTTATGTTTTATAAATACATGTGTTATGATAGGTTGCATTGGTGGCTGTGACGAGATTCTTACGCATTTGACAGAAATATGCGGCACTGGCTTTCGCATGCCAGGTCTGTATGAACAGCTAAGTAGTTACTCGAAACACTTTTAAAAATATATAGCTGGATGGTATGTATTGTTTCATATGAATTACTGGTTCTATGCAGACTGCAGTTAAGTTGAACTATATTTGTAATCATTTAATGCAGAAACTCATGAAATAATCTATGTGTATCTGTGTACAACGGTTTCAATCCAGATTCCATAATTTGATTAATGAGATTCAAGCATTTTTATAAGAGATATTAACATTTATTTTATGGATAGTAGTACTGTCTTTACACAAATTTTTACACTTGGGTTCTTTTTCTTTGTTTTGATCTTCAACCTAAGATAAGTTTTAGAAAATTTTGTGGTGACAAGTCAGTGACAGAATAGAATACCCATTTTGATCAGTTTGCTGCCATTCCCATTGTTTTCATGAATAAAATATTGGAATCCTTTGATTATACCTTAGCATGTTTTCCAGCAAGAGATCGAGGACCAACTGCACCAACCAGCAATGCCCACCAAAGTAACACAAGGCAAGGAGTTTGTACGAACTGTCAAGAAACAGGGCATTCTTCTAATGATTGTCCTTCACAGATTTTAGGCTCCAGGAATGCCCGACGTCATGGAACGAGCCAACATATTGGTAAGGTCTTTGGAATTTTTAAAATTCCGTATCAGTTTAGACAGTCTAGAGAAATAATATGTATTTCTTAGGTATTTTAGTGTTGCCATAGGGATATGTGCAAGTGGTGATAGTCAGTCATGGAGATGCTGATTCTGTAGTTTGTGATAAGCAAATGTTGATTTTGGATTCTGTGGATGGGTTAGTGAGGAGTTTGTTATAAAGGGGCTTGTATCAATTCTCTGGGCTTGGCCTGACACGTGATCCAACTCGAAGGCTCTCTCCTGCATGTACAGTGCTTAGTTATACTCGTAGGAACCTATTCTCAATAACAGAAACTGGGCTTGAAACCCAGAATTACAGACAACAGACATGGAAATTACAGAAACTAATATATAAAATATGGTAACTAGGCTAGCTCTTTGAGGGGCTAGCCTCCTCCCAAATCCCACTCTTCCTTACTGAATTGTTGCTTGCCTCCCCTCATTCCTTCCCTCCTTTCTTATACTAACTGACCCCTAGCACTCCCCACGCCACCTGCCACGTGTGCAGGATGGTTACAATTCAGATCCCCAAAATAATGGTCACACATATCCCTTCCTTTCCCACGTGAGACACTAATCCACTACTGCCCTTCCTTTTCTTCCTATTGTATACCATGGTACCAGGCAGTTTAACATATACAATGAGCATTATTGGGATTAGGGTTTGAATGCTGAGCAGCTGCTCATTGTAATCTTCATTGATCATGGTGAATTTTCTATCTGTTTTGCCTGTGGACTTTGGCCGACAGTTTGCTGTAGCCTGTAGGTCAAACCACGTTAAGTGCGGAGACACAATTGCTTTCTAACAAATATAGGTTTGGGAGACTATATGAAGGTTTGGTTAAAAAAATTTGTATTTTTTTCTGTCTTTTCCATTCCTCAATCTCTATGTTTCCCTTTTTGTATTTTAGACATTTGGTAGACACCTATGAAGCACGGACACGCCGTTGTTGAGGCGTGTCTGCGTGTTGGACACGTATCCGTGTCAGCACATGGGGACACCTGTACGACACACGTGTCCTGCGTGTCAGAATGTGTCTGATTAAAAAAATTATTTTTTTCAATTTGGACACGTCTCGGACACACTTGGACACGTCTAGGACATGACTTGGACACGATCCATTAATATTTTTTTTTAAATAGTTTCCATGATTAACGTTCAATTAGTAAGCCTGTAACTCATCCAAGCTCAATCATATAACTAATGTCCCAAGTCACTATTTTCACACATCAGTATTTTAAGTTTTATCTTTTCATACATCACTATTAGACTTTTAAGTTTTATCTTTTCACACACTACTATTTTCATCTCCTCCTTTTACCTTTGCTCATACCAAATCTTCCACTTTGTCGTCACTGAAGCTTGCTTCATACTAATATTCCCTTTATTTAATTTTTTTTATGCACATGTACTCATTCATGGTTAGGTCTATTAGGAGAAGTTGGTTTAAGAGATTTTTTAGAATATATCAATAGAAATTATGTTCCATATTTTTTAGGAGGGGCTTATTAGGTAGCAAATATTGGTACATATGACATATATTAAGATATTGTAAATCTTCAAGCTTATAAAAATAATATTAATGAATTATAATTTTTTTTACTTAAATTTTGTAATTTTATATATATATATATATATATATATATATATATATATATATGTTGTGTCCGTATCCTACAATTTTTGAATTTGGTATGTGTCCGTGTCCGTGTCTGTGCTTCATAGTAGACACCTTTACAACTTATCTCATATTTTGCCTTTTCCTCACTTTTTTCTCCATTTTTCTTGCTTCTTTATTTTTGACCTGGATTGCCCTCCAGGTTTTTGGTTATCAATCTTGCCTGCCCCAGAAACAAATCTGTCCGATCCAAGCCTACCAATGTTACAGATGATAATTGATGTGTTGATAAATATAACAATGTTGCACAAAGTGTTAAAATTTAATGATTTACTTAGTTCTGTATGGCATTACTACTCTAGGCCAGGTTATGATTTGTGTTCATATGTATATGTTTTATTGTGATGTTAAAAGTGAGAACTGGTTCATTCTGCTAAAAAAAGAAGGGAAACTTCTTAACTTGTGTCATTGTCTTAGAAATTCTTGGTCTTCATTGATCTTGCATTTTGTTGTTGTCATTAAGCAGCTGTCAAAATTGAAATTTAAAGCAATGAATATTGTAAAAGAAGAGAACTGTACCTGTTATGGATAGCTAAGTTTCAGGATATAATAGCTGGGCATTAAATAGGATAGCTAAGTCTTAGGACAGAATATATGGTCATTAAGTTAGAATATTTGGGCTGTCAATTGTTTCCTTGTTTTTCTCTATTAGTTGTCAATTGCCTATAATCATGATTGTATTGTCTCCTCTCTGTAAATATATATATAGGAGTGCCTGGCCAGATTATGGTCATGGCTTCAGCCCACTCTCTCAAAATTAGAAGAATATGAAAACTGTATATTTCTGCTTAATCTAAATGTTTGCAAGGAGGTAATATATATAGGGAGTTGTACATTAAACTAGGCCCTAGAAAACAAGCTAATCAAGCTTAAAAAATAAGCAACAATAAAGCACAAAAAACAATTTCTACAAAAAATGTGAAAACGTGGGAACAAGAGGCCACCATCCACCGTCCATCATGGCTACCATCCACCGTCCATCAAGGAGGCCACCGTCCACCGTCCAACTTTCAACAAAAAATAAACTAAATCCTGGGATAATTCTGTTACAAAAACTTTCCTAAACTAACAACACGGTTTTCCACACTCCTCCTGAAGCTGGTGAATTTGCTCTCCATTCCCAGCTTGGATACTATTGGAATTTACATATCATTGGAACTTGATTAGTTTATAGTTTGTGTATTTCTAGTAACATTGGAACCTTAGCATCCTAGGAAATGTTTATCTTCTTTTATTATCCTTGTAAAAATCATACTGTAATTAATTCTTTGTGTATATATAAACCCAATATGCTGAGTACAATTTACTCAAGCAATTTAGAAATCCTCTCTAAGTTCTCTAAGTTGGTATCAGAGCGGGTTGATCCCGCTTTTGCTCTCTCATCCCCTGTTACTGTTCCAGCCGCTGTCAAAGTTGGAACCTTATCCAAAGTCCCCTCATCTGTCAGAGTGAGGGCCCCAGTCATCTCAGACGGCCATTTTCAGCTGTCTTTCCAAGTCCCATCGTCGGAAAGTCCTCCACGTGCCGCCACCAATTTGTTCAATGTCCAACGCGTGTAAGCCATGCGCTGCCTTCCCATTGCCGGAATTCGTCACCGCTGGTCCCATTCTCTGCTCGTTGGCCCTCCCTAAGTCTGTTCAGGTGGTCACCTGCTCTATTCGTCCCTATTTGGCTAGTGAGTCCTAGGAGCCCACTTTTGTTCTCGTACTGAAAAAGCATCCTGTGCTGCCACTGTTTGAGATTTTTTTTTTAAGAAGCTTGCGACTATCTCTAAACCTACTCTCATGGCCTCTGATAAGCCTCAAAAGGGTCTCATTTTGTTTGCCTTTTCAGGCTCTCCCACCATTACCTCCGAGAAACTTAATGGTAAAAATTATCTAGATTGGTATGTTGCAGTTGAAGTGTGGTTTTTAGGGCAGGGACTCTCTAATCATCTAACCAAGAAAGCTGAAGAGATCGATGTTGATTCACGGGACGAGCGGAAGAAAGTTGATTATCAGTTGGTGTCCCTATTGTGGCAATCCATTGATCCAACTCAATTGGTTCATTATCGCTCCTATAAATCTTGATATGAAATTTGGAAAAAGGCTAAAAGTGTCTATGCGAATGATATTCAGTGTCCCTACAACTCAGCTCATAATCTAGCAACCCTCTAAATGACTAATCATGATTTACCCTCCTATCTCAACAAGGCGCAGACCACCATACAGCAAATTCAGATGATTTTGACCGGAGATGATCTTCAGAAGGTATTAGAAAAGTTGGAAAACATGTATATGGTTTTTGTTCTCCATGGTCTTCATAAGGATTTGGAAAATGTTCGAAACCAAGTCTTGACAAATCCTAGTGTTCCATCGGTGGAAGAACTCATTGATCGACTACTTCAAGTTCCTTCAGAAGGATCTCTCGGGACTCCAACAGAATCCATTGCCTTCGTCTCTAATTTCAGTAACCGTGGAAGTCGAAGCTGAGGTCGTGGTTGTGGTAATGAAAGAGGAGGCCATGGTAGTCGTCCTCAGTGCTCCTATTGCAAACGTATTGGACATACTCAGGATCGATGTTATTATCTACATGGTTTTCCAAAAAAATCTGCCAATATGGCACAGTCGCCAATACCAAGTATTGAGAAAAAGATTGAATTTACTGAGAATCATAAAATCCTGTCTGATAGTGAGTATAAGGAGTACCTCCAACTTAAGGCAGTCCTTTCAGGATCAAGTTCAGCTGGTGTCATCCACACCGGTAATTCTACGGCTTCTCTCACTCATTCTATGTCTGCTGAATCTTGGATTCTAGATTCTGGTGCTTCCGACCACATTGCTGGTAATCCCTCACTTTTCTCAAGATTAGCATCCACCAAAATTTCTCATTCCATCACCCTCACCGATGGTTCAAAGGCTAAAGCCACTGGTGTTGGTCAAATTGCACATCTCCCATCTCTAACTTTGAACGCTGTTCGTTTTATTCCTGGCTGTCCTTTTAACTTAATTTTCATTAGTCAGCTTACTCGCACTCTTAATTGTTCCATAACCTTTTCTGCTGGTTCTTTCCATATACAGAACCAGAGTACGAGGCAGACGATTGGCGCAAGCTTTGAATCACAAGGACTCTATTATCTTCAAACTCCATCATCTACCATATGTGCTATTACCGAGTCTCCTAATCTTCTTCATCGTCGTTTGTGTCATCCAAGTTTGAATAAATTAAAGATGGTTCCTCATCTCTCTCATTTGCAGTCTTTTGAGTGTGAGTCGTGTCAACTTGGGAAACATGCTCGAGGTAATTTCCCAAGTAAAGTCAATAATCGGTCTGAAACACCTTTTCATATTGTTCATTCAGATGTTTGGGATCCTAGTTGTGTCAGCTTTATTTTAGGATATCGATATTTTGTTACTTTCATTAATGATTACTCAAGATGTACTTGGATATTTTTAATGAAAGACTGCTCCGAGTTCTTAACATCAAGCTGATGCAAGGGCCAATGATAAGAAGCAGCCAAAGAGATGAACAGGCGAGCAAAGGCCAATTTAGCAATAGGAGAGAAGGTCTCATAGTAATCAACACCATAAGTCTGAGCATAGCCTTTGGCAACCAGCCCAACATGGAGATGAGCAATGGTCCCATCCGAGTTGACTTTAACAGCATAGACCCATTTGCAATCAATGGCACACTTTCCAAAAGGAAGAGGAACATGGTCCTATGTTTGGTTTTGTTCCAAAGCCAACATTTCCTCTTCCATGGCACGTCTCCACCCGTCATGAGCTAGAGCCTCAGAAGTAGTTCTAGGAATTGTGAAGCATCAAGAGAAGTTACAAAGGATTAGGAAGGACAAAGATGCAAAAAATAAAGGAAACAACGGGATGTGAAATATGAACGTTTACCTTTTCTTATAGCAATGGGAAGGTCTAGAGTTGGATCTTGTGACGAAGAGGTATACGAAGGTGGTGACTCAGGTGTTGAGCCAGGTACATCCTTGTGTGCTTCATTTGAGGTGGGTGGTGCATTACCAGTAAATTGATTGTACACCTACCGAATGGGTAGCATAGAAGGAGGACAAGTCGGAGGCAGAGCAACAGAAGATGGAGTAAATACAGAGGTAGGAGCCTGAACCTCTTTAAATAGACCTCCTTCAATGTCAAAGTACCAGAACAGCAGAACTTGTTAAAATTTAAGACCGAGCAGCACCAAACTCACCATGCAAACCCAACAGGAAACGCATAATAGCCAGTTGTTCCTGTTGGGCCTGTTTCTCCTTCACATTAGAAGTGATGGGTAACAAGGTATTCAATTCCTCAAACAGACATTTCAAACCTGTGTAATATTCACTGAGAGATTCATCCTTTTAATTCACATGATAAAGATTCTGGGTCTATGTAGAGAAGAGACAAATCATCAACCCCTGAAAAAAGAGAGTGGAGGTATTGCCATAGTTCCTTTACGGTGGTACAATGAGTAGTAATATCATTAACTCAAGGATTCAAAGTCCTCTAATTTAGTGAATACAACTGCATATCCTCCTGAATCCACACATCCTTAGTTGCTACATCCATTGGACAATCTTGGGAGCGATGATCTGCCTTACTATGGCCTTTCAAACACATCTCACTAGCCTTTTTCCATTGAGGGTAATTACTGCCATCACCATCCAATTTTTGATAAGTGATTTTTTTATTCGCTGGAATTACCACAGTCAAAATGTCTGAAGTCGCACCTTTGCCTCCATTGGAGGTATTGGCCTCAACCTCAGAATTTTCATCACCCATTCCCTCAGACTACAAGAGAATCCAGCCAGGAGCAAGAAACCAGAAGCCGAAAAACTCCCCTTGACTGGAAGGGGCCAACAAAATCAAACCAAGGAGGGAAAAGATCACCAAATCTCACCAAAACAGACCAGGTCACCCAAATTGCTTCAAAACACATGAAACCTCACCAAAACAGGGTTGAAACCACCACATTGGAGATGTCACCAGACCTCTAGTCACCGGTGCACCTCCTGGACCACTGTGCACTTCGGTCTGTGCCGAAATCATCAGTAACTGGCCACCTACGGCGTTAGTTCAACCCACTGAAAAACCACAACCCAGCCACAATCCAGCTCCCCTTGCCACTGATCATTGGAAACCCACTGCCAGCACTGGTCGATCGCGACTGGCCCCTCATCAGCGATACCTAGATCATGATAGTGTTTCTATGTTTTTCTTTCTGTTTTTTTTTTTTGTGTAGAGAGGAAAAAAGGAGAGAGAAAAAATTATAGAGCTCATGATACCATGTAAAAGAAAAGAAAACCATACCCTATGTGGGTGCAGGTCATGTAGTTATATACAATAAACTAGGCTAGTAGTACATGATATTGTAAAGGACATAAATGCCCTCAACCACACTAAACACTTGCTTAATACACTATTCTTAAGTCTTAACACATCTTATAAACCTTTATGCAGGGGAAGCTTCTGTTTCATGCAGTTCATGTGGAGCACCATGTGTTTTGCGAACTGCAAATACATCAAATAACAGGGGAAGGAAGTTCTACTCATGTCAATCACAGGAGTGCAACTTTTTTGTGTACGTAAACTCGTGATCTTCTTTTGTGTATTTGATTATAAATCAGCTTTTTGTGATATAATTACTATGTTGAGAGTGCCAGAAATATGAAGAGTTTCAATAATTTGAATTCATTGGCCTTTGTTTTTTAGTGTGTGCATAGTTCTGTATCTGGGGAGTTTTTTCTTGTTTTTAAGGAGGGCGGGAGGATTGGCATTGATTATCTATGCCAAAATTGTTGTAACTATCATATTGTTCAGATGTTCACACTTAATAATGTCTAGACAACAGAATGATTAACCTGCCAACCTCTTTCCCATTGGTTGCTTTACATCCTCAAATTGCATAAGCCGACATTTATAAAATTGGATTTAATTATTACCACCATTTTGTAATCTGAAAATCTAATTTTTGAGGAGCATAAACTCTGTTTTCAATTATGTGATGGATGATATCACAAGCAATTTAGAGAAGCAAGACATATTGCATGTTTTTGAGATAGCAATTTGTTTACATATCACCTCTATTACAGATGGGAGGATAGCCTCAACAATGGCACTGGAGGAAGAAGTGTTCCACGTTCTAATAGTATTCCAGCATCCAACCCTAGCAGAAATGGTGGTCGTGGAACTCGTGGTAGAGGTAGCCGAAATGGATCTCATGCTGCTAACATGACTTTTGTGTCAGCCACTGGTGATCCTATTTCTGGTAGAAGGTGCTTTGTGTGTGGTGATCCATCTCACTTTGCTAATGTCTGCCCCAATCGTGGAGTCTGATGTCTCCTCAATGATTCATGTCACCCATATAGAAGGAAAACTAGGTTTGGCATCCAGAGCCTTTCTTTGTGTTTCGCATGTGTTTAATATGTCAAATATTTTAGCATGCATTACCATAACTTGTTCAGGTTCTAATATGCCACTGCTAACTGTCATTATTTTTTTTGTCATTTATCTTTGGCATAAAGGAGCATATAGCATTATCTTATGCAAAACTAAAAATAATTGAAGAATCATTTTCAATTGGATCTTATTTGGGGATCAATTGGATCTTATTTGGGGAGTGCATAAGATGAATGGCAATTACTGTAAAGGAAACTAAAGCAATTACCTTGAATGGTTCAAATGCTATTATACACGCATCTAATGAACATTGTTAAAAGGTTGAGCAAGGATTCTTCCCTAAGTGATAGTGGTATGCTTCTGTAAGTGATAACCAACTGACCGGACGCTTCTCCATGTATTTGTATACTTGATCTTGACTCCATTTTTTGGGTTAATCATTGAATTTATATTTTATTTTGGCTCCGCTGATATTCCCTTCATCTACGCTCTGATCTAAATTTGAACTGTATATATAGATCGAACCAGTATGTAACATGTATCATCAGTTCTTGTAATTCCTATTCCTTAACACGTGGTCGAATTTGTTTGGACACAACGATATAGTTCCATGACTTGTGGAATACATGTATGCCCTTGAAGCCATTTGATAGAGTTTGTAATGTAACAAAGATGTTTTGGGAATAAGTATTTTTGTCAGTGATACTTTATTAGTAAGTCATATGTAAGTTTCAGCGAAAGCCCTCGTTGAGGCTTGTAGCATGTCCAGACTTTGAAATATTACAATATCTCTTTTCCCTAAACTTTTTCTCATAAAAAAATAGTTCATAATGTATGCTTCTTATGTATTCATTTATTTATTTATTTGGATGGGGGTGAGAACTTCAGATTCATTACAATGACATTAATGATTAGGGCATTTAGCATTGTTCCATTTGCATCTAACAGTACTGTATGTGTTTTGTAATGTTTAGGTCCAATCGTTTTCAAATTCAGAAAATGTAGTCACACCGTCTGTTTGTCGAGCACATGGTGGGTAGGCTGTCACGAAACAGTCCGATTGCTAAATCTGCAGGATCATGTGCGAGGGCGAGCTCGTAACAATTGTTTGACTGCAGGTAATGAGGGAAGAATCAATACATACTCAGTAAGGAAGCCCTACATCATGTCTCAATTTTCTTGGACAGCGTCCAGGTTATTTAGAAATTCTTGTGTATGCATCAATCTTATCAAAACATATAAGTGGCATGGAAATTGAATCTATATCACTAGACTAATTTTATTACACTTTATAGTAAAATAATAGCCTTGAATTAATTTTTCTGTTCGTAAGAACTTTTTCAAGTTATTCGTGTTGATGGATCTAATCATTATTGCATATTTGAAGATGATGGGCTTATGGGCTTTAACCTTTTGCGCAAAATCCAAACGCAAATCTAGTCTTTTTTGGGCCTCCGAACCATATTTCTAACTTTTTTGGCAGATACAAGCAAGCAAAGATTCAAATGTTCATGACATCTTTTATTATTTTTCTCATTGCCTTCTATTTTTCCGTCACTTTATTTTCTACTATAGTCCCGAGTGATTCTGTTTTTGCTTCGTGGGTTCCAGACTTTAATATTCCTCAAGTGTATGTTTGGATAGAGGAATTTGGAGGAGAATTTTAATTTTTTTATTTCTAAATTAAAAGGGTTATAAAATGTTTATAAAATTAAATAAGGAATTATTAGAAGATTATATAATAATTTCTCATTTTATTCCTCTTATTTTAGAAACTCTCAAATAATGAGAATGTTTACTTAAACTAAAATTTCCCCTTTCCTTAAATAGGAGGAGTCGGGGGAAGGAAAAAGAGTTTTTTTATTTTTAAATTTAAAGAATTATAAAAATGTTTATAAAAATAAATAAGGAAAAAAGTTACATAATAATCGTTTATTTTATTTTTCTCATTTTAGGGAATGTTTACGCTCTTTTTTCTTGTTTTTCCTTACATAAGGTGAAAAAACTTTCTAAAGCCATTTATATCGATTACCCTGGTGATCAGTTTGTAACTTGTATAATAACGCAATCATTTGATAAATAAATATAAAGATGCCAGCTGTTTCTTGCGTAATGACAAGGATAATTGAAAGTTAAGTTTTCCGAGCATCACAATACAAGCTTGTTTTCTGAAAGCGCTAAAATTTTATTAAACAAATAAATCTTGTTTTTTTTTTTAAATAATAGCAACCCAAATGGTTGTAAAGGCAATTATTCTTAAAAGGAGGGAGCCGAGAGGTGACGATTAAATTAGCATATTTTATGTTCCCCCTCCCCCAGAAAAAAAAACAGCATATTCTATAGCCTGAAAAGTGAAAAGTAATGCCCCTTGGCTTCATGGAATCCGATTTCGACCAGTAGGCATCATTTTCTACCAGAAAGAGAAAAAAAGCCTTTACCATATGTTCTTTTTTAGAGTATTTTTAAATTTTCCTTTAACTTTTGTATTCTCTGCAATTAAAGGTTCTATTGCTTTTAATTATTTTAAACTTGACTTCAACAGTGGTGCATGGAATTTCAAGGCAGGGAGAGGGCATGAAGTTACCCATCACTACCCACGTTAGGTACATATGTGGATGGTTCACACAGGACAGATAATATCAGCCTACATGTGCGCACCTCTAAAACGTGAAATAAATAAATACGAAGTTCATTTTATTTTATTCTACAATAGAATTTAAACACATAGTCGAGGAGGAGCTCGATTGGAAGGATGGGAAACGTTAGGAATATACTTTTATTATATTTTTTAATATTTTTTATTAGATTATTTTGTACATTAAAATATATATTTAATTTTGATTAATATGTAATTAATTTAATTAATATATAATTAATTCAATTAGTGTATAATCAAATTTAAATTTATATTTTAATGTATTACGTAACTCAATAAAAAAATATATTAAAAAATATAATATAGAATGTGTTCTTAATACTCTTGTAAGAAGGAGTTAGGAAAATGGTTTCAAAGTAACCTAGTCTCCGTTGGCAGAAGGGGGAAAAAAGGGTAACCTCATCCCAACCCTGCAATAGGTTTGAAACATTTGGATACAAATATGGTATGGCATCTGAGAAATCTATTTTTATTGTAATGTGCATGATACAAACTTATAATTTAATGATAAAGTTTTGTGAGAAATTCATTTTACAAAAAAATATTTATCGGTGCTAAATTAATTTTGATTATCATGTATAATGAATCTTAACTAGGGGACATGTATGTATGTGCCAATTAAGAGGAATAATTATGATAAGAGGTGATGATGATAAAGCATGACCATCGAATGTTATATTAATAGTTATTATAATTAAACAAAAATAAAGTCATGTAAAATTTTATAATATTAATAATTTTCTAAACATGTAGTGTAAGCAGTGTTGTGTCTCACATTGAGTATATATGAAAGTTCTATGAGATAATCATATAAGAAGTTACATGCTTTTATATTCGTGTTATTTTGATATATAACAATATATTTAAAAAAATTTCATGTGATAAATATATGATTTTAATAATTATCATATATCATTTTATGTTGTAATTTAAAAAGAATGTGTACATATGTTACTAAGTCTAAAGTAAATTTATTGTTTATACATACAAATATAAAAATTTATAATCACATATTAATTACATTGACATATATATCTTTGTATATTAATTCATATTCAAAACAATTCAAAAAAATTCTACCTATCTTTAGTTGACCACGTTATTAATTATTTTTATTAGTGATTGATCTTAAAATTTCAAAATTCTCATAGGTGTATGATATTATATCTCATTATATATGTAATGTCATCCTAAATTAATTAATTGTATTTTCAAATTACTATATTTATTCATATATAATTATTCTATATTATTTACAAAACATTAATATATACATTACACAAGAGTAAAAATTTTGCATGAAAACTAAGAATTTATTAAGTATTTTTTAAAATTAAGAAAATATAGTAAGTTTTTTTGTATACTCTTAATAATAAGTTGATAAAACTTCCAAAAAAATAAATACATAAAAATAATATAATTATATAATATATAAAGAGAATGTATATGTCTTCATATTCAGACATTTGTCATTCTGATATAGAACAATATGTTTAAAAATTTGTCATGTGATAAATACATAATTTCAATAATTGTCATGTGCAGGGACGGATCCAAAAAATATTCAGTAAAGAAGCAAAAAATCATGAATCATATTATTAAATATAAAAAAATTAAATTAGCAAATAAAGATGTATTCACCCTTAAATTATTTAGTGAGTTAAGATCAAAATGCGTTATTTTAAATTAAGGGTAAATATACTCTTATTTACTCACTTTAGAAGAGTATTTTTCTTTTACTATATAGGAAGATTTATGAATAAAGTAAAAAAATTATATTAGATATTAAATGCATCACAATAATAGTTGTCATTTATATCATAACTTATAAACAAAATAAAGTCTTTATATATATATATATATATATATATAAGGAAGAGAGTGAAGTTAAAACTGATATGAACTAGTAGGATTGTTATACAAAGAATAAAAATAATAGAAAGATGAGTTCAAATTATAATATCAATATATATAAAATAATCATCAATCACATGTCAAATACATATCAAGTATAAACTCTTTTAACTTCATCATTTTTATCTTTGATATAATTATAGTGATCTTTCCTGAGGTTAGTACTTATAATATTGACACTCTTTTTTTTTAGAAATTACTCATACTTGCTTTACTTTGTATTTTTAATAAGACTTTGTGTAATGTTTGTACATAAAGTAGAATGGGTATATATAATTTTGTAAATAAAGAAGAATGTTAGAGTGTAATAACAATATATAAAATTAAATATGTGTGTATATTTTTTAAATAAGAGTATCAATATAATAAATACTAACTTTATAAAAGATCAATATAATTATCTTTTTATTTTTTAATAAATTTAAGGGAAAACTTTAAAAAAAAGCTCTTGTACTATACGCAATGTGCACTTTGGTCATGTTATTTTAAAAATGTGCAAAATAAACTTGTTACTTTGCATTTTGTGCAGAGAATTATAAAATGGTAACAGACGTTTGTTTTTGGATGGAAACACAGTCTTCTTCTTCCTCTCACCCAAATCCTAACCCTAGAACTCCATAACTGAAATTCTCATTTTTCTAAAGATTGTTGCAACTAATCTGCACCTAAGACGCCTCTATTGTCGACGATCTAGTCTCCGATGACAACCACCAGTGTGACAACAACAACACTGAATCAATGCTCCCCCACAACCACCACTCCCCCACAATTGACACTCTTCGATTCCAATGACTAGAATGGAATCGACTCAAACACGACCCAATCTCTTTACAACACGACCTAGTCTCTTTGCTTCTGTGCTTGCATCGTGGGTTGATAGGGAATCACACGGTCTTGCATGAATGACAGTTTCAGGTGACGTCACTCAGTGGTGCGCAATGGTGGAGGTGTTGGACGGACAACTCTTCGCTTCTGTGCTTGCATCGTGGATTAATGGGGAATCACGCGGTTTTGGACGAACGACAGTTTTAGGTGACATCGCTCAGTGGTGCGCAATGATAGAGGTCTTGGGTTCGTGAGGCTTCAACAATGGAGTTCTAGAGTTAGGGTTTGGGTGAGAAGAAGAAGATAACTATGTTTTGGGGTCAAAAATTCAGACGTGCACATGTGTTGCATGAACTCGTTTCCATTCAAAAACTAACGTCCATTACCATTTTATAGTTCTCTGCATAAAACGCAAAGTAACAAGTCTGTTTTGTATATTTTTTAAGTAACATGACTAAAGTGTACACTACGTATAGTACAATGAGTTTTTTTGAAGTTTTTCCCAAATTTAATTAAATTATTGATACTTTAAAAAATTAATGAGAAAGGGGGGCAAAGGCCCATGCTCGCCCCTCTTTGATCCGTCCCTATCCATGTGGCATCTCATGTTATAATTTAAAAGGAATGTGTACATGTATCGTCAAGTCTAAATTAAATTTATTGCTCATACATATAAATATATAAATTTATAATCACACATTAATTATCTTGACATATATACATTTTTATATTAATTCATATTCAAAACAATTAAAAATTTTTTTATCTATTTTTAGTTAACCACGTTATTAATTATTTTTATTAGTAATTGATATTAAAATCCTAAAATTCTCGTAGATGTCCAATACTATCTCTGATATTAAAGGTTCTATTGCTTTTAATTATTTTAAACTTGACTTCAACAGTGGTGCATGGAATTTCAAGGCAGGGAGAGGGCATGAAGTTACCCATCACTACCCACGTTAGGTACATATGTGGATGGTTCACACAGGACAGATAATATCAGCCTACATGTGCGCACCTCTAAAACGTGAAATAAATAAATACGAAGTTCATTTTATTTTATTCTACAATAGAATTTAAACACATAGTCGAGGAGGAGCTCGATAGGAAGGATGAGAAACGTTAGGAATATACTTTTATTATATTTTTTAATATTTTTTATTAGATCATTTTGTACATTAAAATATATATTTAATTTTGATTAATATGTAATTAATTTAATTAATATATAATTAATTCAATTAGTGTATAATCAAATTTAAATTTATATTTTAATGTATTACGTAACTCAATAAAAAAATATATTAAAAAAATATAATACAGAATGTGTTCTTAATACTCTTGTAAGAAGGAGTTAGGAAAATGGTTTCAAAGTAACCTAGTCTCCGTTGGCAGAAGGGGGAAAAAAAGGGTAACCTCATCCCAACCCTGCAATAGGTTTGAAACATTTGGATACAAATATGGTATGGCATCTGAGAAATCTATTTTTATTGTAATGTGCATGATACAAACTTATAATTTAATGATAAAGTTTTGTGAGAAATTCATTTTACAAAAAAATATTTATCGGTGCTAAATTAATTTTGATTATCATGTATAATGAATCTTAACTAGGGGACATGTATGTATGTGCCAATTAAGAGGAATAATTATGATAAGAGGTGATGATGATAAAGCATGACCATCGAATGTTATATTAATAGTTATTATAATTAAACAAAAATAAAGTCATGTAAAATTTTATAATATTAATAATTTTCTAAACATGTAGTGTAAGCAGTGTTGTGTCTCACATTGAGTATATATGAAAGTTCTATGAGATAATCATATAAGAAGTTACACCTTTTATATTCGTTTATTTTGATATATAACAATATATTTAAAAAAATTTTATGTGATAAATATATGATTTTAATAATTATCATATATCATTTTATGTTGTAATTTAAAAAGAATGTGTACATATGTTAAGTCTAAAGTAAATTTATTGTTTATACATACAAATATAAAAATTTATAATCACATATTAATTACATTGACATATATATTTTGTATATTAATTCATATTCAAAACAATTCAAAAAAAATTTACCTATCTTTAGTTGACCACGTTATTAATTATTTTTATTAGTAATTGATCTTAAAATTTCAAAATTCATAGGTGTATGATATTATATCATATATGTAATGTCATCCTAAATTAATTAATTGTATTTTCAAATTACTATATTTATTCATATATAATTATTCTATATTATTTACAAAACATTAATATATACATTACACAAGAGTAAAAATTTTGCATGAAAACTAAGAATTTATTAAGTATTTTTTAAAATTAAGAAAATATAGTAAGTTTTTTTTGTATACTCTTAATAATAAGTTGATAAAACTTCCAAAAAATAAATACATAAAAATAATATAATTATATAATATATAAAGAGAATAAAAATGTCTTATATTCGACATTTGTCATTATATAAACAATATGTTTAAAAATTCGTTATATATAAATACATAATTTTTGAAAGGTGCTACATGCGGAGCCCAAAAAATATTCATAAAGAAGCAAAAAATCATGAATCATATTATTAAATATAAAAAAATTAAATTAGTAAATAAAGATGTATTCATTTCAATTATTTAGTGAGTTAAGATCAAAATACGTTATTTTAAATTAAGGGTTAATATACTTTTATTTACTCACTTTAAAGAGTATTTTTTTTTTATATAGGAAGATTTATGAATAAAGTAAAAAAAATTATATTAGATATTAAATGCATCACAATAATAGTTGTCATTTATATCATAACTTATAAGAAAATAAAGTCTTTATATATATATATATATATATATATATATATATATATATATATATATATATATATATATATATATGAGAAGGAAGAGTGAAGTTAAACTGATATGAACTAGTAGGATTGTTATACAAAGAATAAAAATAATAGAAAGATGAGTTCAAATTATAATATCAATATAATATAAAATAATCATCAATCATGTCAATACATATCAAGTATAAACTCTTTTAACTTCATCATTTTTATCTTTGATATAATTATAGTGATCTCTCCCGAGGTTAGAGACTTATAATATTTATTTTTGAGAAATTACTCATACTTTCTTTACTTTGTATTTTTAATAAGACTTTGTGTAATGTTTGTACATAAAGTAGAATGGGTATATATAATTTTGTAAATAAAGAAGAATGTTAGAGTGTAATAACAATATATAAAATTAAATATGTGTGTATATTTTTTAAATAAGAGTATCAATATAATAAATACTAACTTTATAAAAGATCAATATAATTATCTTTTTTTTTTTAATAAATTTAAGGAAAACTTTAAAAAAAGTTTCTAACAAAATTTTTGGTCATAATTTTAAAAATGTGCAAAAAATAAACTTGTTACTTTCATTTTGTGCACTAAAATTATAAAATGGTACAATTGTTTTTGGATGGAAACAAAATTTCTTCCTCTCACCCAAATCCTAACCCTAGAACTCCATAACCGAAATTCTCATTTTTCTAAAGATTGTTGCAACTAATCGCACCTAACTAGACGCCTCCATTATAAGACGATCTAGTCTCCGATGACAACCACCGTTTGACAACAACAACAAAATCAATGTAACAACCACCACTCCCCACAATTGACACTCTTGATTCCAATGACTAGAATGGAATCGACTAAACACGTCATCTCTTTACAACACGACCTAGTCTCTTTCATCTAATCGTGGGTTGATAGGGAATCACACGCCTTGCATGAATGATATTTTCCTTGACGTCACTCGGAAAAAAATGGTGGAGGTGTTGGACGGAGAAACTCTTCGCTTCATCGTGGATTGATGGGGAATCACGCGGTTTTGGACGAATCGGCCATTTTGGGTGACATCGCTAGTCCCATGATGCATAATGATTATCTTGGGTTCGTGAGGCTTCAACAATGGAGTTCTAGAGTTAGGGTTTGGGTGAGAAGAAGATAACTATGTTTTGGGGTCAAAAATTACGTTTACATGTGTTGCATGAACTATTTCCATCCAAAATAACGTCCATTACCATTTTATATTTATAAGAAAAGTTTTTTTTGATATTTTTAAGTAACATGACTAAAAGATTGTAAAGTTATATGATTTTTTTGAAGTTTTTCCCAAATTTAATTAAATTATTGATACTTTAAAAATTAATGAGAAAGGGGGGCAAAGGCCCATGCTATTTTTTGATCCGTATCCATGTGGCATCTCATGTTTAATTTAAAAGGAATGTAAGTAAACGGTTAAATTAAATTTATTGCTTAAAAATATAAAATATATAAATTTATAATCACACATTAATTATCTTGATATATATACATTTTTAAATTTATTATCCACACATATAAATATAGAAATTTATAATAATATATTAATTACCTTGACATATATGCTTTGCATATTAATTCATATAAAAAAACAAAAAATTTCTACATATCTTAAGTTGACCACTTTATTTAATTATTAATTTATTAATGATTAATCTTAAAATCCAAAAATTTTCGTAAGTTTTATACATCTCTATTATATATGCAATACTAATATCACCCTAAATTAATTAATTATATTTTCAAATTACTATATTTATTCATATAAATTATTCTATATTATTTACAAAACTTCAATATATACATTACATAAGAGTAAAAAATTTGTATGAAAATATAGTAAAATTAATTAAATATAATTTATTATGAGGAAACTAAGAATTTATTGAGTGTTTTTTAAACTAAGAAAACATAGTAAATTTTTTTCAGGTATACTCTGAATAATATAAGTTAATAAATCATCCAAATAAATAAACACATAAAATTAATATTAAAAGAAAAAATTATAGAATAAAAAATTAGAATTATTTGAAATTATATAAACTAATTATTTATTAGAAAGTTATATAAAAAAAACATTTTTTGAAAGGTGCTACATAGCCCAATTATCATAAGCACAAGAAGA
This sequence comes from Ormosia semicastrata, assembly GCA_029884595.1. Taxonomy (NCBI): domain Eukaryota; kingdom Viridiplantae; phylum Streptophyta; class Magnoliopsida; order Fabales; family Fabaceae; genus Ormosia; species Ormosia semicastrata. The sequence continues at coordinate 32,548,635 of JAQQTO010000046.1, read as the reverse complement.
GTCAATTAACAAAAACAAAAAAATGTTTTTGAGTGAGTTTCACTATAAATTTCACTAATTATAACTTAATTAAATTTATCTAAATCATCTGAAATATTTTATCTATCTATGTTAAATATATTTTTTTATTTATTGTAATATTTTTAAATTTATCTCATGTATTACATGAGTACAAAACACTACTTAAACTATGAACTAGTCTTTTGAGTTCTTATAATAGTCTTGAGTCCTAATAATTAGTATTTTCATTGAGAATTGGCTGAAATGAAAGAGTTGACATGAAACTAAATGATCAGAAAAAAAATTACTTTCATCGAAAGAGTCATAATGAAAGTCATTATGAATAAATTGCAATAAACCACAACTTGTAAGTGTGTGTTTAAATTAGAGTTTGTAAATTTATATTTGAGTCAACTTAATTTTACAAATTTTAGTTTAGTTAAAAGTGAATTTATAATAACGTGATTTATGTTTAAATTTTTTTATCTTAATAGTGTATTTGATAAAATAAATATTATTTAGATTAAAAATTAAAATCACTTTTAAAATAAGATTAAAAAAAGTTTCTAACAAAATTTTACCTAATAGAAAAATAAAAAATTCTTACTTTCACTCTAACTAAAATTTGTGACAATTTTTCGTTAAAATTAAGTGAAAAAAAATACCCAAAAAAATTAACTCCATTATAAGGCCTAGAAAGTACGTTTGCAAGGCCAAACGTAAAACTAAAGCTCTGTGTTGAAAAAATATAAAAGTCATAATATTCTTTCATCTAATAAATTCGCCTTTTAACATATATTTTCCTTTATGACTTCACTCGGAAAAAAAAATAAAAGAAAAAAGCAAAGAAGGAGCATCGGCCATTTGTCTCCCTAGTCCCATGATGCATAATTTATTTAGCTTTAGCACATGCCTACCATTAGTGTGACCATTTTCATTATTACGTTTACATCGTCATAACTATGCTATCATTGTAAATGACAATATATTTATACTCACGCCTTATTTCTTGTTTCATCAATTGTCGTATGTCACGTAATATTTGAAATTTGAAATATGAAAAATTTTCCTTAATACGTTATTTAAGTGGTTAATCAAGTATAAGTTTCTGTTAATACATTCGAAATAAGTAGTGCTTAATAATTTAAGAATAAGTTCACATCAAGTAAATTTCTGTTAATACCTTGAAATAAGTTTAATCTATATCCTGAATTTAGAAGAGTTCAATAATGAATAAGTGATTATTTTAGGAATAAGTGGTTAATCTTGATATATGTTTCTCCCATGCAAGAGTTACTCAATAATGAAAATGGTTATCTTTAAGAATAAGTGGTTAATCAATATTAGTTTGGTGAATCCAAGAAGTAGAAATGAGAAGCGAGAAATTAAATGGTTAATAATAGTTAAGAATAAGTGGTTAATCAAGATGTCGATTTCAGTGAATCCCAAAAGCGGAAATGAAAAGCGAGAAATTAAATGGTTAATACATTAGGAATAAGTGGTTAATCAAGATTATCGATTTTATGGTGAATCCAAGCGAAATGAAAAGTTTGAAATGAAAATATTGGCATACTGAAAAAGTCAACAAACATACGTGCATCAAGATACACGATGGAGGAAAGTTGGAGATTTTGGTTGGACGGTAAACGTTTTCCATATATTTATAAGAAAAGTTTTTATTGATGAGTAAACGAAAAGATTGTCGAAAGTTATATTATTTTATTTATTAAATTAAATTTTATGCGTTCCACTATTTTAATTATTACATCTTTCTAAGAAAATAAGTAAACGGTTAAATTAGTTTCTGAAAAAATATAACATTGATTATATTAATCTCTGAATAATGAAAAATGTTTTCAAAGTTTTTTAATGTGTATTTTGTTGTTTAAATTAATTTCTGATATCAGTTAATGTGTGAATATTTAGAGATTAATTTAAATAATGAAATGTACATTTAAAGATTTTAAAGTAATTTTTATCATTCAAATACTAATATAATTGATATTATATTTCTCAAAGACTAATTTAGCATCTAAAATTATATAATAAAAAATAAAAGTAGTGAGTTACTGGTAAGCTCATTCCTAACAACGGCTGAAATAGCATAATCTACTTAGTTGTGAGTTATTGATTGCGTGGGGAAAAGAATCAAACTTTTGATTTTCAGGGTATCTCTGACTACATAAGCAATCCCTGGTTTCCCACACACTTATTTGCCTTTGATATGCTTTTCGAACGGCTAGTATTACATGGGTCCCTTTTAGTTATTTTATAAACAAAAATAAATGGTGGCAAGTATAGTGTTTAAGTAGGAGAGTTCAAAAACCTAGTTATTCCAAATTATGAAGTCGGACCATCCAAAGTAAATTGGGGCAGATTTAGGTTTTATAAATTAGATTTTATATTTTTTTGGGTTAAGTTTGGATCATATTTCATGTTGATCTAACCTGACCTAATTTTATATTATGTTCTAAAATTTATAATTTTTTTATAATAAATGATAAATTATAAAATTTATTGACTTAAACTAATACCTTTCATAATATGATAATATATTTAAATTGATATAATTTATTTTAAAATATATATTATAAAACATCTCTTACTTTTATTTTTTTTATTTTTAAAATTTTATTACTTAATTATATATAATATTTAAATATATATAATTTATTTAATTATCAAATTAACTTGGTCCTAATCCAATCACTTGTCAGACTATAATTGAATTGAGTTAGAATCTAAAAATTTGGTTCAATCAAAATATTGTGTGAGATTCGAATTAAGATAAAAATATGTCTAAACTTATTTAAAAAAACACTCCTAATGTTAAATATGTCTAAAACTCGTCCAAAAAATGCTCTAGTGTTCAGCACTTTCTTTTAGTGACCTCTCCAATTGGAATGGTATATTCTTTTTTCATTAGCATCCCCACATCATTTTTTCTCACGCCTTATTTCTTGTTATGCACGTAATACTTTGGATAAAATTTTCCTTTTTTTTAACGATGTTGTATTTAGTGAAAATTGTAGTAATTTCACACAAGTTTTGGACTATGAATTTCAAACATCCTGAATTTAGGAAGACAATGATATGATCATTTTAGGGAAATCTTGGGGAGGGTCTCCCATGCAAGAGTTACCTAATCTAATAAAGTGATATCTTTAATCGATAAAATTGCGCTTTTTCCCGTAAAATTTTTTTTTATAAACTTTTTCCGTAAAATTTGTTAAATAAAATTATACTAATATCGTATTTGTTGATGAAATTACATATCGTCTATATCATCACTTATGAAAAATATATTAACTATGAAATTTGTAATTTTTTTCAGGTCAAAGAAAGAAATTTGTAATTTTATGAAAATCATATAACTCATGCGCCCTTAGAAGACAAAAATAACAGAACAAAACATGCCGTATCATATTTCGATTAAATTATGAGGGCGCATGTGCCGGAGAACAAGCGATACTATTAAAATGAGACGATAACAAAGATCTTTTGCACTATACCCCAATATTTATTCTGGAGCCATCCCAAATCCATTAATTAGCCTTCAACAGTTAACATGAATATGGACAAGGAAGCAAAATCATTTTAAATAAACATGGACCCCTTATTAAAGTTTCTCTTGAGACATGACCTCTGAAATTATTATCTGTCACACAATTTCATCTTTTTATGTATTTTTTATTTTTTATGTATTTTAAAGAATAATAATAATAATACACTCTTTTAAATATTTATTTTACTTTTAATTAAAAACATGTATTATTAATATTTATTTTTAATAATTTTTTAAATAAATGAAATAAATTAATAATAAAATAAATATTAAAAAATATATAAAAATATATATTGTTAACCTTCCTCTTATTTTTTTAGATGATTCATCACACAATATCTTTGCCGTCCTTCATATGGAACATGTTACATTACATGTTAATTGAAGAGCAAAGTCTATTCTCGTATTCCGTACGTTTATTAATACTTTGAATGAAGGTTCCCTATTTTGAAATGTTCAGAGATTAAAAAGACAGTCATGCGGATCCCAAATTATATAAGGAAATAAAGCTCTTATGACGTTCAGTTCTCATGAATAGAATTTCTTTCAAAATATACAAGATAAGATGTATTTTAGGAGACCAAGATCTCGTTTAGATACACTTATAAAAAAATATTTATTTTAAAGTTTATTTTTTAAAAGAGTTTATTTTAAAAAATATATATTTTATATTTAGATGTCATATTTAAAAGTATTTATACTAATAATTATAAATATTAAAAATCACTTATTCTTCTACCTGTTTTAAAAATTTAAAATTGTTAATTTCTAAAATAAGTAATTAAATTATTATTTTTAACTTCTATTTTTTTCTTAAGGTAGCATTCATACACACTTATAAACAATTTTAAGTACTTATTTTTATAATATAAGTATTTATTTTAAAAATTAAATGAATCCAATTAAACTCTAAGTGCAAAATAAAATATAAAGCCAACTTTTAATTATCTCTATTAATTTCTCATGGTAAACATTCAACTTGATAAAAGTTTCGCATCTTTTGTTAGGTAATTTTGATTTTTTATATCATTAATTATATTATTTTTTATTATTTTATTTCACTTAATTATAATTATTTAAAAATAATATAAAAAAGGGTGTATGAAAAAAAAGATGCATGAAGATCATTGTTCTCTTCTTTGCAAGGGGTTTACTTTACAGTCTACAGTAACTACATGCGTGTCGCCTCATTTTATAATCATAGTCTTAGTGATTTAGCATTTCACACGTCAGCCACCGTCCATTACGATATCATATCATAGGATGAGCTTCATGATAATATATAATTTATTATTTATTAAATTGTTGATGTGATTTAAGTTATATTCATGATGATTCATCTATAGCGACACAGATAGGGCCCATAAAATGAACGGTCCAGATCGAATCTTCAATCCCATGCCGAGCACTGTAAAGCAGAAAACAACCCGAGAAGCACCATAACGTTTTCCCCAAGACAGTTCGCCATTGCGATCCTCGAGCACGATTCGTTTTCGCAATTCCCAATACAAAGCACAGAGAAACACAGAGAGAGAATTAGGAGAGAGAGAGAGAGAGAGCGAACGAACTCACGAAGCGACTCTTCCGATGAAGTTAATCGGCGACGACGGCGGCGGCGGCGGCGGGCGGAAGAAGGTGCTGGTCGGTGTGAAATTGGATCCTCGTAGCCGGGAATTGCTGACGTGGGCTCTCGTCAAAGTGGCGGAGCCCGGCGACCTCGTCATTGCGCTTCACGTCCTCGACACCATCACCGCTGGCACTGCACCGCTCCTATCTCTCGTGAAAGCCTTCGATTCCGTTCTCGCTGTCTATGAAGGCTTCTGCAATTTAAAGCAGGTCCGTTTCCGTTCTAGTTACTATTTTTGTTTCCGTTAGACGGTTACATTTTCTCACTTCTCTGTTTGGATGCCGAGAAAACGAGGGAAAAATAAATGAGCCGTTACTGCAATTTGAGTTTCCGGTGGTTATGTGAGTTAGTTTCTTGACAGTGACATCATTGCTTTGAATTTTGAAAGTGAATTATGCTATTTGTTGATTCAGGTTGATCTAAGGCTTAAGGTGTGTAGAGGCGATTCGGCTAGGAAGGTTCTCGTACAGGAAGCGAAATCGTTCGGCGTTGCGACGGTGATTCTAGGAACTTCGAAAACTCATCACGCGATTCGTTCGTCGGCATCGGTTGCCAAGTATTGTGCGAAGAATTTGCCAAAGTGTATCTCTGTCTTCGCTGTTGATAATGGCAAAGTTGCATTCCACAGAGAAGCTTCCAGAACACGCAGTGATCAAGGTTTCAATTATTTTGATATTTTCAGTTTTTGTCAGGATATAATAATGCTTTTGATCAATGATCATGTGTTTTACTCTTATGAGGTCCAATTGTTATTGTTGAATGTTTGCTAAGAAAAATGTTTGAGAATACGGACTGTTATTATTATCATGGCAGAAAAATTACATGAAGGCCCGAATTTGTCACCAAAATTGTTGGTGGCTTGTACAAAGAAAAAGTTGAAGAATTGTGAAAGTTGTTCGCGGATTTTAGCACTGGAAGAGGATTCTGGAACTAAACTTGAGCAAGGGTTGCCTGATGATGATCTTGAAAAGGAAAATTCACTGGCTTTGATACCATTTCGAAAACTTGAGGATGCTCCTCCTAGTTATTCAATTCTGGTGGGTAATTCAAATTCAAACCAGTCAAAACCTAGTTGGTCGCTCCTTCGCCAGGTATTTCAGCCCAAAAAGCGTACGCCCAAGTCTTTACTGAAGAATGCATTTGATTTTCAAAGGCCATTACGGCAGCCCAGCTGGCATTCTTCAGCTGTAGTCCATCCAGATCATAAACAGACTAATGTTGACCAGAATGATGATTCCACCCTGGATGGGGAGAGTGGTGCCGTTGTGCCTTTTGAATCTGCTGCTACCTTTCCTCCTCCCTCCCTTTGCAGTGACTTAAGTAGCCTTCCTGAAGAATTGTTGGACTTACAAGAGAAGTACTCATCTTCATGCAGATTATATAGTTTGCAGGAACTTCTGTCTGCAACTGCTAACTTCTCACCCGGTTTGCTTTCATCACTCCAACTTTCGTTTCCCTGTTTTTATTGTGGTTACTTGATTGGGATATCTTCTGATAAGTTTTTTTAATTGTGTTTTCAGAAAATTTGGTTGGAAAAGGTGGTAGTAGTTATGTTTACAGAGGATGTCTTTCGGATGGCAAGGAATTGGCCGTGAAAATTTTGAAGCCATCTGAAGATGTGGTAAAAGAGTTTGTTCAGGAAATTGAGATCATTACAACTTTGCATCACAAGAACATAATATCTCTATCTGGCTTTTGTTTTGAGGGCAACCATTTACTACTGGTTTATGATTTTTTATCAAGGGGAAGCCTAGAAGAAAACCTTCATGGTAGATATTTATTTGGCCTTGTCTGCCGGGGATTACATAAATCTTTACATTCTCTGATTTATCTTTGTTATTTGTGCTTTCTGGCAAAGGCAATAAGAAGGACTGTAATGCATTTGGTTGGCAAGAGAGGTACCGGGTGGCTGTGGGTGTAGCTGAGGCATTGGACTATCTGCATAATTGCTGTGCACAGGCTGTGATCCACAGGGATGTGAAATCTTCGAATATCCTTCTTTCAGCTGATTTTGAGCCTCAGGTGCTGTAATTTATTTTCTCCCCTTGCTTGGTTAGGTGTCGTTACCTTTTGAAATTTCTTCCACTTGATTTCAATTATTCTTATCCTTTAAGCCATGTGTCTTCAGCTCTCGGATTTTGGACTGGCTAGTTGGGGTTCTTCTTCTTCCCATATTACTTGTACTGATGTAGCCGGAACTTTTGGGTGAGTAGCATACCCTCTTGTTCCTCCTTTGGCTTGTTTACCTTTACTTTTAATTGCTCTGAATTTTTTTTCATCTGGCAGATACCTTGCTCCTGAATACTTTATGCATGGGAGAGTGACTAACAAAATTGATGTATATGCTTTTGGTGTTGTACTCCTTGAGCTTCTCTCAAATAGGAAGCCCATTAACAATGAATGTCCAAAGGGCCAGGAGAGCCTTGTTATGTGGGTAAGTTCTTATTTTAGTGTTATAAGTTCAGCATTTAAGATTGTTACAACACTGTATAAATAAATGAGACATGTACGAATATAAGAACTGAACATCCTACAAGACGTGTATCTTAAGAGTTGGAGTTCAATGTGATTAATGACAATATCCAGGCAACACCAATTTTGAAAGGTGGGAAGCTTTCCCAGCTGCTTGATCCAAGCCTAGGCAGTGAATACGACCATTGCCAGATCAAAAGAATGGTTTTGGCTACTACTCTCTGCATTAGACGAGCACCTAGATTGCGACCTCAAATCAGCCTTGTAAGTCTTTTGCATGTGCAAATTTACTCCATTCCATTTGTCCTGCTTTTTATTATGTCCTTTTAAATATTAGCCATGTTTCTTCATTGCAGATACTGAAACTTCTGCAAGGTGATGAAGAAGTGATAAGATGGGCAGAACAAGAAGTTAGTGCACCACAGGAAATTGATGGATTTGATGGGGAACCAGTTCCAACTAATATTCAGTCCCATCTGAACCTTGCTTTGCTGGACTTGGAGGATGATGAGGTTTCTATCAGTAGCACTGAGCAGAATGTCTCATTGGAGGACTATTTGCAGGGAAGATGGAGTCGCTCTTCAAGTTTGACTAACCAGTAACCAGTTCATCACGATGCCTTCTTGGAAGCAAATGTTTCTTTCGTATATATTATTTTGTTTTGTTTTCTTAGGTTAGATTTTCAAAATTCTGCGCGGTCTTGGAAGAGAGGTCCAAAAAGTTTAACCTCCTCCTTGACTGTGTAGCTATGTCTCAGTTCATATTTCTACGGAAAGGTTTAAACGGGAGTCCTCATGTTGTGCATTTGGGCTTCTCGGTACAAATTCTAACGGGCTAATTGTGTAGATTTTAAAAAACTGTGAAGAGTATATATTCCATAATGAGAACGACCTCTTGCTTCTTGGTTGAATGGTGTCACGTCCAAGGTCCACCTAGAGTGTTGTCTCGTCATCGTCACGACATGGCGTGCTCTTTTTATATCTTTCAACTATAATTTTTTTTCTTCTTGTGGGAAAAAAGCTGAACCGTAAAAATGAAGTTTGGATTTAGTGTAAATTTCCTTGAATTTAGATGCTAATATTAAATGTGCAAGTATATAAATAATATATGTATGCACACATAAGATACGTTTTAGCCAAATCCTCTCCCGGAGGAAGATATATATCCTGCATTTTAGTGTTTTTTTTCCCCAGCGTAACTAGGTCCATTTTTTTCTATTAGAAGGAACTTGGATGTTCACATCATCTAATTGCCTACTAAGATGAAGCCCCTATGAAGTACAAATATTATTTTGAAGATTTGGACAGATTTTGAGAGACATTCTTAGACTCACTAATCCAAGAAGTTTTAAACAATCTTTCGTGCTTGTAGATGACTTCTAACAAATTCTTCATTCATTACCAAAGTCAGAGAAGATATGGTACGAGCCATCATCAACTCATGATTTTGGAGATATTGTAAGCTAATTTTGACAAAAATAAAAGTGCAGTTTCAGACAGACCCCAAGACAAATGAAATTAAAGAATTTTTAAATTGGATATTGAGCATAGGAAATGACAGTTGGTGGCGCTAATGACGGTGAAGCAATGATCGAAATATCGACTGACCTGATCAAATACTCTAATGAAATAATTGCAGCTATTGTAAAAAAAAAAACACTTATTGATCCTTCTTGGAGAAAATGGATGATCATAACTATTTGCAAGGAAGAGTTATACTTTCTCCCACTATTGAACTTATAGAAATGGTCAACGAATATATGATTGATGCACATTTGGACTCTTGAATATTTATAAACCTGAACTGTAGAATACAATTGAATGTTCTTGTGTGATGTTCCAGTAATATTAATGAGAGACATAGAGCAATCCTCTAACTGTAATGGCACTAGATTAGTGATCACTCAGCTGTGAACTAATATGGAAATTGCTCCTTTAATGTGTGTTTTTCACATGATGGAGTATGATTCAAGAAAAAGTCATTATAGACACAACTTAGAAGATAAGGTTTTAATTTTTCGCATGACTTTAACTGATTAATTCCATCAGATTCGAGGTATCCTTTTACTAATTCTTGAAGGAAACAATTTCCTATGCAAGTTTCTTTTGCTACGACCATTAATAATAGAGTGAACTTCAATTCCTTTGTCACGTTGATTTATTCCTTAGTTCTTAGAAGACATGTTTGTTTGTAACATAGCACTTGAGAAGGACATTGAATAATAAAATTTTCATTTTGCAAAAACTGGTGATACAGTTAACTGATAAAAGGTAGTTAACTGATGATACAGTTAGTCAATTGATAATAATAGAACTTAGCAACTTAGAACTGATAAACAACAGATATCTAGTAAATTTAGTAGATGACTGATAAAGATTAAAATAAAAAACTAGAAACTGATAAACGATAGACGACTGATAAAACTGACATGACTAATAACAAGAAAAAAAAAAGAGTACATCAGAGAAACAAAACACAACAAATAAGAGAGGGATTAGAGAAGCTTGCTCAGCGAGATTTTATACTGGTTCAGAGTGGAACCTACATTCAGTCCCCACCAAAGGTGAAGTTTTTACTTCTTCAATCAACAAGAGATCACCAAGTAGTCTTTGACAACACCTAACATATTCAAGTTAGTTTGCAACAGCAGCTTACTCACACTAAGCTCTCAGGTCACACTCAGACCTCACACCTAGCACTCAAGCTAGAAACTTTGCCTCAAAAGTGTTTTTCTCACAGGAAGCATATGAAGGGAATTTTTCAGAGCACACACAAAGTAGTTCTTTACGCTTTCTCTTTTTCGTGCCTTCTTCTTCTCCAATGTTTTGAATTTTAAAGAATTTTGCTAGGAGAGAATAACGTTGAAAATGCTAAAGCTCTTTCAAACATGCTTTTCTCTTCTAGTGTGGTGAAGGATATCCTCGATGAATTTGTATTGGACCACCTCTCCAATCCTTATCTCTTTTCTCCTTTTAGACCATTGTGGCACACTTCTTTTGACGTCACAGAGGTTCTGGGTCATTCTTGTATGATGATATGTTTCTGATTCGTTATCATTCAGCTATCATGAACATTAGCATACTAATTGCAGTATCAGCAACATATAAATCAATTTGTTCTTCTGATCATCATCAGCCAGCTACCAAAGGTATTAGCATGCTCATCACACAGTCAGCAATATGTCAGGGAATTTTTTATACAGAGCAGCTTCTTTAATCTTGGTTTTTTTCATGATTTGTACTTGAGTTGCTTCAAAGGTTTTTCAAAGTCTTCAAGTCTCCATGATGTTAGACTCCTTTAGGATTCCTCAAACAGTTCCATTACAATATTGCGCTGCAGGGCCTCTCAAATGTTTTTCTTATGCAACAACAGTATTATCTTTGTCATCAATTATATTAGCATAAACACCTTTTAACCAAGACCAAGCATAATTATCACAGTCATTAATAGTTATATGTTTGTTATCATCATACTAAAAAATCCTTGGGCTAGCAATGTCTTTTTGTCACTAACTCTATGTTGCAATCTCAAAAATTAGAAGTTGTGGCTTAAAAATGTTAATATATGATAAAAAAAAATAGAGTTTAATTGATATGTATTGATATGTAAAGAAGTTTTACACTGAAATCTACTGATATCTTAATAAATCAATATTTATTGTTATTTCTTTCTCTTAATAATTAAAATAAAAGTATGTGTCAAAATATTAGTAGATGTTTGTGTAAAACTCTTTACATTGACAGTGTACACCACTTTAATTCTAAATAAAAGTCTTCAAATTTTATGTAGTTTAGAAAGAAGTTTCACAAAATTTAAACTCTATATTTCTATATGTCCATCAAAATAACTTTAATATGAGTTTTTTATATCCTCTTAAAATATTCTCCTAATACTTAATGGAGAAAGTATTAAATAATAAAGTAAATCTATTTAATGTTTTGAGAATATAAAAAGTATTCAATACTTTCTGTATTTAATAAGTAAGGATTATTACAATGATTATTTAGGAGAATTTAGAATTATTCATTTAACATTCATGTTAACTAATTAGTAGCCCGTGCAATGCACATGATATTTTAAATTTTTAATGTGTGTTTAAAATATATTTTAGAGATTTAATTTTTAGCATATTATACATATACATAATGTTATGAATTTGAGCTCTTTAAATTGTTAACATTTTATTTTAAAGTAAAAAATGATAAATAAATAAATTCTATTATAATTTGGAATCAAAGAAGAAGATAATAAAAAGGAATTAAAGATTTGATTGAAGATAATTAAGGAAAAGAATTTTGATTGATTGAGGAGATAATTTAGGAGAAGTTAAGGATAAGAAATTCTCTCTTTAAATGAAAGCGCATATAAGAAGAAAGGTGAAAAAAAAAAACTTAAGTAAGGACATGTCCTAGTTATATAGGAAATAGATGTAGACACATGAGAAGGAGAGTACAATTAAAATTTTATTATTCTAAAAAAGAGTACTTTCATTTATAATATAAGGTGGATAAGCATTATTTTTTAGTAAAAGATTTACTTTTGATTTACTATCAATATATGTATATATATATATATATTGCTGGATAAAAGTTTAAGATGAGGTGAAACTCTCTTTATTCCTAGGTTAGCCAAACCACTAACCTCAGCAAAGATTTATAGTGGGATTAAAAATCACTTACCAACATAGGATTCTAAGATGTGAACTTAAGTTATGATGTTGTCATAAGCGGAAGGTTGATCAAGTGAGTCAACTCCCATTAGCATAATTTTTTTATATCATTATCTAATAATGTGTTATCATATTATTTAATATTTTTGACTATAATAACAATAACATAATTATTTTTAATGATATGATAAAAGGTAATTAAATAATGGAAAAAATTTACATTAACATCATATCAAAATTAAACTCTAATAAATCTTTATATATTATATATTTAAAAGTTTGGCTTATTAAAATAATTGTTGAGAGTCAAATTGTATTGTAAAAGTTGAATCATTCCTCAAAATAAAAAAAAATGAGAAAGGAAAATGAATATTACACACCAATTTCTTTACATTATATGTTAACTTTTCTTATTTAAAAAAAGGGAAGAGAAAAGAAGTGCATTGAAAAAAGTGTTTATCTTGTTTTATTACTCAAAAAGAAAATAATATAATAAAAAAGGTGTATATATATCATTGCTATATAAGAAAAGACATAGTTACTATTATTTTTTTCATTTGCAATAAGGCTTGATGATCCATTATAAGAATTGTCTTGCAATATTTGGATTTTAATTATTGTTCGTTTCGTTTCCATTTATATTTTGCTTTTTTTTTAATTCTAAGATTAATATACTTCAGTACCACCATAAGTTACCTAAATTACAAACAACAAAATCACACACATATACCCAAACGTAAATCACATGTGCAAAATCACACACGTATACCCGCTTCCCTCTCTCTTTCTCTCTTTGTGGGCGTATTTGTTTGAACATTAACCACGTTTCAGGTGAACAACTTTTGAACATGTCTACCATCATTTGAGAATTCCCATTTTCAGGCACCACTGCACATACATCAGAGACAATAAAACTGGAAATTAAATCCACCTCCAAATGGAATTCTCTTCTCGCCCCTTGTGCCATGCAAATCTTACTCCATAAAAAATTAAACCCCATTAATTAACATTAAAATGGATGATGATAAAGAAGAAACATTGATCTTGGCTTCACATATTTGATCATTCTACACCTTCATGCTGAGACACAACAAATGCCTGTATCTGATCCTAGTTCTGGACGCGCCTTCATATGGCTCATCACGTGTATCTTGTTCATCTCTATCCTCGCTGGAGGAGGGTGCCTTGTAGCATACATGGTCCTTCCTGAATCACAAACTGCATCATGGATACCAGTTGTTGGTGTGACATTGGTGTGTCTACCGTGGGCGTTTTGGATGCTCACCTTCTTATACAGAATCTTCTCAAGGTGTTTTGGATGTAGAGTTAGAGTTGGCATTGCCATTGGTGGAGGAGATCATGGGGGTGCTGCAAATGCACCTGGGAATAATGCAGATGTGAAGGTTATAACTCATGCAAATAGTGGGATAGATAGGACATCATCTATTGCTTCACGAGAGTGAAATGCCATTGGCAAAATCAATGGCCTCTTGAATTTGGCTCAGACTTTGGTGGGTTGTCCTCCCAAAATTTGCATCACTTCATGCTCTAGGGGTTTTACTCTTGACATAAGAAACTCAGACTTTGTTCCCGAGGACTACAATCACCCATTTCTATTCACGTTGTGTTGATATTGTGTTTTGGGTTGCCCTGTGTGGTATATATATATATATATCCATGCATATATCTGGACCTTCATGGATACCCTCATTAGAATACACGAGGTAATGAGTTATATATACAGCAGCAATGAATGAAGATAGACGTGATATTTTTCATCGAAACTTCTTTTTTTTTTAACCCAGTTTTTAGGATTTTTTTTTTTTTGTTTAAATAGAGGAAATTCGATTATTCAAATTTCATTGGCTTCAGATTTTGTAGTTTTTTTTCATTGGATTATGTTCCATTTTAAGATTTGGCAACAACCCTAGCAGATACGTTTATGATTGTTTCCTTCCACTTTTTCTTTCCTCCATGAATCCTTTACTTTTTAGATACAATGGTGACCGTGATATTTGAACTAATAACCTCATGTAAATTACCCAAATCTTTTACCATTAACTCAACCCTAATGCCATATGAATCCTTTTCTTTGTTGGTATACGTTTCAACATCTGAATCTGACTGAATTTATATTTGGTCTGCTTCTTTGTTTTTTATTAGATGAGATTTAACATGGACATGGATGCACAGGTTTATTGACAAGAGTTTTACAAGCCTCTCATTACATGTGCTCTAAACAACTGGATTTGTGGGTTACCTTCACGACTATTTCTTGATGAGTTTATAATTTCGTAAATAGAGACATGCATGTGTATATTGTGCAATTGTGCCCCTGAACCTGAATTAGGAAAAGAAAGAAAAAATGGCTTAAACGACATACAGGAGCAAATTAAGCTCAATTTGCTGTAGCCACAAGGCCACTTCTTCTTATTTATTTATTTTGATTGCTCCAACGTACGTAGCACATGCAAGATGGTTTCCCTCTCCAAGCAAAATTGAAAATACAAGTTTGTTGCAACCTGATGGGCAAACAAATAAGCCATAAAGGTCAAGAAGTTGATAGAAGGCCAATAAGTTGATTTGATATTTTACTATCAGCCTCTTGGCCTAAAACAAGTAGTCTTTCTCAAAGTTGGTTGATTAGGATACAAGTTTATCTCTTAAGAGCTGTAAATATACCTTTTGATACATATGGTTCATCAAAAATCGCTAAAGAGAATCAATGTGTAAATTTTAATGTTTTTACCTTTTTTATATTGAATTTTTTTTGAACTTCTAACGAAAGCTCTTTTTCTTATATTTAAAAATAAAAAACGTCTTTTGATCCCTTTATCTATATTATATATCTATACTATGTCTATGTTAATCTATATTCTATTATAATAGAATAATAGAATATAAGAAAAAATATAATGTACGAACCTTTTTGAATTAATTGTTTTCATCGACATCGAATTCAAATCTCAATATAATTTTCTTATTTAGGAGAAAAGAAATAGGTGTACAAATAGAGAATAATAGAAAAAGAAATAAACACAAAATTCAATATGTGGTTCAATATACAATGAGTTGTAAGCTTATGTCCGCAGACAAAATAAGCGGGAAAAAAAAGAATAGAATCAATGAAGATTATAAGGAGTAGCCTTTACTTTGCTTCATATTATTGTTTTTTTACTTTAGTAATTTCTGAACTGGATCATATGATGTGTACTTTTCTTCTTCGAATAATGTTTTTAATTCCAATGGATCACTTGATTCTCGCTTGGTAAGAGACTCAAAGTTATGCTTTATAAAAAAATCTTGTCTGTCTACACAATTCAATCTCCATTATTTCGAGATGAATACAATGGCAGTACAAACCATAATACTAAGATATAATGACAAGACCATCAATGCACACTGAAGGAGATGACAAAATTGCAAAACTTGCTTATGTATCTTGATTAACCGACCAGTTGGACCCTGATAAATATCCTTCTACCACTAGAGTTTATGTGAGAATAAATAAGGGGAAAGGAAGTAGGCTCATGGCCCAAATGAGCAAAAGTGGGCTGGTAGAGGGAAATAGGCAGAAGGGGCTTTCGTGTAACTGCTTAACTACGTGGCAGCAGGGAAATGAGAGTGTGGAGAGCATTTTGTTATCGGGGAGGGATAAATTCATAAATGTAATGATGGGAGGGTAGAGGAAAATATAGGGAATAATTGAGTAAAAGACTGGGAGGAGAGAGGTCCCTCGAAGAACCTCTGATTATCTGTTTTTGTTATGCTTTTTCTATTTCTGGTACCTATCATTTTGGTATCATTTCTGGTACCTCTGATCTAGGAGCTGTGGACAGTGAGCATTAGAATGGAAGGAAGAATGACTGAAATGGGTGGTTAGTTAAGTGAGCTGCGCAGGAGGAGAATGTGAGAATTCAAGGGGAAGAATCGGAAGAAGAAGGAGGGGAGGATAAAGGGTTGCAATTATAAATAAATAGCTTTATGAGGATGGCTAGCTTCTAAAAAGTTCCTAATTAACTGTGGGGTAAGATAGGAGGTAAGGAGGTTGCGGTATTAGTGGATTGTAGGGCATCAAATAACTTCCTGTCTAAGGAGGTTGTGAAGGAACTATTGCAGCCTATTTTTGCTATCTAGTATATTAGGTGGAGTGTAGGGGATGGACACAAGGTTCGGTGTGAGGGAGTTTGCAAGGGGATCACCATGCAACTCCAAAGCATGGAAGTTACCCATGAGTTTTACCCCCTGTAAGCTAGGAGGTGCAGATGTCGTTTTGGGCCTTGATTGGTTGGAAGGTTTGGGGGAGATTCGAGCTAATTTCAAAGAACTAACACTGAAGCTAAAGGTGGAAGGAAAGACAATCACATTGAGATGAGACACTTCATTATCTAAAATGGCAGCTTCCTTGAAATCTATATTCAAAGCTTTGCAAGATGAAGGAGAGGGGTTCTATATTGAGTATTAGAGCATAGGGACAGAGGTGCAGGATGTCAATCCTCATGGGGCTGAATTGGAGGTTGTATTGGAGGAGTTTAGAGACCTTGTCAAGGAGCCACAAGGGCTGCCTCCTGAGAAGAAACGGGACCACGCAATCAGGCTAAAGGATGGAGCCCAAGCACCTAATATCCACCCTTACCGGTATCCCCGAAGAATGAGATTGAAAGAATTGTAAGAGAAATGCTGAAAACATGTATTATTAGGCCCAATATTAGTCCATTTTCTAATCCAGTGTTATTGGTGGGAAAAAAATATGGCGGTTGGAGATTTTTTTGTAGATTATAGGGCCTTAAATCATGTTACAATACCTAATAAATTTCCTATACCGTCTATTGATGAATTGGTAGATGAGTTAAGCGGGGCAATCATTTTTTTCAAATTAGATTTAAAATCAGGGTATCATCAAATTCAAGTCCGAAAAGAGGATGTACCTGAGACAACTTTTTTCTTGGTAATGTCCTTTGGATTGTCCAATGCTTCTTACACTTTTCAAGCTACTATGAATGATATTTTCAGACCTTAATAGAGGAAATTTGTATTGGTTTTTTTATTTATGACATACTAGTGTACAGCAGCTGTAAACAGTCGCATTTGGAGCACCTACGAGTAGTTTTACAGCTCTTGCGTGATCACTATTTACTGGTGAACAAGAAGAAGTGTGTTTTCGGGCAGCGGCAACTTGAGTATTTGGGCCACCTCATATCAGCAGAGGGGGTTCCTGTCAACCCGCAGAAAGTGGCAGTCATGACAAACCGGCCTCCCCCTAAGGACGTGAAGGGTTTGAGAGGTTTTTTAGGGTTGACAAGGTGCTACAGATGATTTGTAAAAGACTACGGAAAAATCGCGAGACCCCTCACCTAATTATTAAAGAAAGAAGGATTCAGTTGGACTAAAGAGGCTCAATCAGCCTTTGAAGCTTAAAGTTGCTATGACCAATATTCCAGTGCTGGTTGTCTCAAATTTTAAGTAGACATTCATTGTGGAAACTGACACATCAGGGAAGGGTCTTAGGGCTGTTTTGATACAGGGGGGAAGATCTTTAGCGTATTTCAGTCAAAGGTTGTTTGAGAGGACTCTTTCCAAATCAGTTTATGAAAAAGAATTAATGGCTATAGTTTTAACTATTCAAAAATGGCGACATTATTTGATGGGTCGACACTTTGTGGTTAGGACTGCCCAATGGAGCCTAAAGTTTTTTACCGAGCAGAGAATTTTGGGTGAGGAGCAGCAAAAGTGGATATCAAAGCTACTTGGATTTGACTTTGAGGTTTAGTATAAGCTAAGGAAGATAAATTCTGTTGTGGATGCCTCCTCAAAGCAAATGTCGTTTGTAGCATTATCTACTATGTACATGACTGATTTGGATAATCTCACAGAGGAAATTCAAGCTAATCCTAAACTTAGAAGTATTATCCACGACTTAATTAGCAATGCTAGTGCCCACCCAAGGTATTCCACCAAAGCAGGGAGGGTGTTTTACAATGGAAGACTGGTTATTCCCAAATGGTCTTCCATAATCCCTATTATCTTAAACAAATTCCTTTTCTCACCTATTGGAGGTCATTCAGGGTTTTTCAAAACCTACAAGTGTATCTCTAGTTTGATGTATTGGGAAGGTAGGAAGGCAACAATTAAACACTTTGTGGTCGCTTGCAACACTTGTCAGCACAACAAATATGAAACTTTATCACTAGCAGGGTTGCTGCACCCTTTGCCTATTCCTACTCAAGTTTGGCAAGACATTTTTGTGGATTTTATAGGGGTCTGCCTAGAGCACAAGGGTTGGATACTATCTTGGTAGTCATGGACATACTTACAAAGTATACTCACTTCTTGGCCTTGTGTCATCCATTTACAACCAAGGAAATTGCCGCCTTATTCATATGAGAGAGAGTGAAATTGCATGGGTTTCCTCATACTATAGTCTTCGATACAGATAGGGTGTTTGTCAACCATTTTTGGACAGAACTCAAGCTTTCAGGAACTGTTCTTAAGCTTGGCTCAGCCTACCACCCCAAAATTGATGGACAATTGGAGGTGGTAAACCATTGTTTGGAGACTTACCTCTGGTGTTTTACTAGTCATAAACCCAAATTGTGGCCTTGGTACCCCAGTTGGGCTGAATACTGGTTCAATACCAATTATCACAGCTCCACCAAGATCACATGCACCTTTTAAAGCATTATATGGGTGAGATCCTCCTGTCCTTTTCAGCAAATCCGGGGAATTCTTGGTTGTTGAAGAGGTAAATCAGCTCTTATTGGCCAAGGATCGGTTATTGGATGAGTTGAAGCAGAATTTGGTGAATGATCAAGCTCGGATGAAGGACCAGGCTGACAAAAAGAGAAAAGACATCGTATTCCAGCCAGGGAATTTGGTATAGTTAAAATTTCAGCCATATAAGCTACGTACTTTGGCTAGGAAGATCAATGAGAAGCTTAACTCTCGCTACTATGGACCTTATGAGGTGCTGGAACATATTAGGAAGGTAGCCTACAGGTTGAAGCTCCCTAATTATACTAGAATTCACCTCGTCTTTCATGTATCACTGTTGCAGAAATCTGTGGCAGCATTTGTTTCCAGCCAACCTTTTCCAATTGTGCTAATAGAGGATTTGGAGTTGAAGGTGAACCCAGCTGAAGTCCTCCAACTGTGCAGTAACTCTGTTGGGGCTCTTGAAGTGCTGATTAAATGGCAAGATTTACCAGATTTTGAAAGTTCTTGGGAACCATTTGATCTAATTCAAACCCATTCCCGAACTTTCACCTTGAGGACAAGGTGAAGCTTTTGGGGGGAAAACATTGATAAATATCCTCCTACTACTAGAGTTTACGTGAGAAGAAATAAAGGGAAAGAATGAGCAAGAGTAGGCTAGTAGAGGGAAATAGGCAGAAAGGGCTCTCTTGTAACTACCTAACTACGTGGTAGCAGGGAAATGAAAGCGCAGAGAGCATTCTGTTATTGGGGAGGGCTAAATGTAATAATGGGAAGGCAGAGGAAAAAGTAAGGAAGAATTGAGTAAAAGACTAGGAGGAGAGAGGTCCCTCAAAGAACCTCTAGTTTTCTGCTTTTATTCTGCATTTTGTTTCTGGTACCTATCAGACCCCCTTTTCAAGTACATCCATTGAACTTCTGATATACTATCACTTAGTTGTCAAGTAAGGGCAAGCATCAGCCAAACTCGCCCACGCAGGGTGAAATATGATGTTATGAGTTCTAACATTTTATTCATTTAGGATATTGTAGTCTTCTATCATTGGGATACTTGCTTAGATAGTAGGCACTATTAAATTTCAAAATTGTTGTAAAGGTGATGAAATCAAGTGGCATGAAAACTTATCCAGAGCTGAAAGTTTGGGTGTCAGGAACTTCAGATACCTCTTCTTATGTATTTCTTTGAATGACACTCAGCACTGTACCTTCTCTGTTCTTGAGCTTTCCTCTGATTGGTTTTAAGCACAATATCAGCAGGGCCTACCCCATCGACTCTGCTTCCTAACCAATAGTTTGTGGCCTAACCTAAAATCATTGAAAGAACTTATTATGATTGAGTTCTTGAAAATACGCTGCAACTATAATGGCTGAGACTTTTCTCTAAAGTTAATGTGACAGTGCAAATATAATTAAAATTTGTAATGTGAACTTGTGGATCCAAAGATGCATTTTGGTGTGTACACCATCCTTACCTATAAATGTGATGACCCAAATATCTATTTTTCATGAACATATATGTTACAAACCTTGGAAAGTTTTTCATGTGCTTCAAGACATAAAGTTGTCATTGCATAGTAATCTAAGTCTTCAGGAAGTGGTCTATGTTGTTGAGTGACAATCTAAAGGTAATCCAACACAACAATGAGACCTGACATTAAATATACCATTGAAATGAGCAAAAAAACCCAGAAAGCCACTCTTCAAACTAGATCATATAAGTATTATGATACGAGTAAACTGTTATTTTGGTCTATGAAAGATTGGGTTGACATTAATTTAGTCTCTGAAAGATAGGTGACATCAATTTAGTCATCTAAAGAAATTGACATCAATTTTGTCCCTCAATAATAGAAAATGATATCAATTCAATCCTTTAATCATGCAAAGTTGACATCAATTTAGTCTCTTAATAATAGGAAATGACATTAATTTAATCTCTCAATCTTGTGTTGCATGCACAAAAGGATGATTTTGATGTCACTTTTCATTATTAAGAGACTAAATTGATGTCACATATCTTTCAGGGATCAAATTGATGTCAACTCCATTTTTAAGAGAGCAAAATGATAGTTTACTCTTATGATAGACACGTCAACTCTAGAATCACTACAAGATAACAGAGCTACACCAAAAGAAAGAGAAGATATCGTCAATATACTGATATATGCAAGATGCATCATTCAGAAGTGGTGAAAAAAATAGGAATGAAATTTATTAAATTTTATACAGTGACCAATGTAGTGAGAAGCGCAATCTTGTGGATTCTTTGGCCAGGCTAGAAGGCGTACTGATCTACAAGCTGAAAGGTATCAATATTAGAGTTATAGAGAGAAAAAGAATTTGAGAGAGAGAGAGAGAGTGACATGAGGGAAAATGAATTGATCTGATTCACAATAGTTGAGTATGCTGCTTATATTACAATGCAAGGAAAGTAACTAATCCTTGTCGCATATAACTAATCATAACTAACTTTATTAACAAATAACTAATCGTAACCACACTTTAACAGTTTAACTATTACTCTTCACACAAGCCACATAATGATCATACTGAACTAAATACACAGGTCTATGTCAATCACTACTAATCTCATTATAAAGAACTAGAAGTGGAACTATATAACATAATATGTCTCTCACATTACCTATCAGTAATCTTCCATATTTCGCTGCCTGGTGCATCCACTTCATGAACTATATAATTTCTCAAAATAAGTATAATTTCAAAAAACCCACTCCAAACAACAACAACCAAGTATTTTCCCATTAGGTGAGGTCAGCTACATGGATCAAACGACGCCATTGTGCCTTATCATAAACCAAGTCTTCAGAGATACCATTCAGATCTAAATCTCTTTTAATCGTTTCATCTATAGTCTTTCTTGATCTTCCTCTACTTCTAGCTATTGGGCTATTATCTACCTGATCTACTCTTCTTACAGGGACTTCTAAAGGCTTCTCCTTACATGTCCAAACTACCTAAGGCGAGATTCTCCGATCTTTTCCACAATAGGTGCTACCTCTACTTTCTCTCTAATGCATTCATTCATAATCTTATCTTGTCTTGTATGGCTACACATCCAACGCAACATCCTCATCTCCGCGACACTGATCTTATGCTATTGTTGACTTTTTATCTCCCAACATTCAGTACCATACAACATCGCAAGTCTTATAACTGTGCGGTAAAATTTACCCTTAAGCTTGAGAGGCACTTTTCTATCACAAATAACTCCTAAAACACTTCTCCATTTCATCCATCCAGCTTGAATCATATGGTTTACATTTCTCTCTATCTCTCCATTATTTTATATGATAGATCCAAGGCACCTAAACTGTGTGACTTGTGGTATTGTATGATCTCCAACTTTCACCGCTAAATTAGCATTAACACGCCTCGTACTGAACTTACATTTCATATACTCTGTCTTACTCTTACTTAGACGAAGGTCATGTTCTTCCAAAGCTCGTTTCCATAGCTCTAACTTCTCATTTATTTCCTCTCTTGACTCTCCAACTAAGACTATATCATCTGTGAAAAGCATACATTGTGGCACCGACTCTTGGATATGCGTAGTAAACACATCCAAAACCATGGTAAAAAGATATGGACTCAAAGTTGACCATTGGTGCAGTCCTATAGTTATAAGAAAATCTTCTGTGACCCCACCCTGTGTTCTCATACTAGTTTTAGCCTCATCATACATATATTGGATTGCTCGAATATAGGCGATATGAACTCCTTTCTTCTCCAAAGTTTTCCACAGGACCTCTCTCGATACCCTATTGTAGGCTTTTTCCAGATCAATGAAAACCATGTGTAGGTCTTTTTACTTCCTCCGGTACCTCTCCATTAATCTTCGTAAAAGATAAATTGCTTCCATAGTTGACCTCTCAGGCATAAAACCAAATTGATTCTCTGAAATATGAGTCTCTTGTCTTAATTTTCGTTCAATTACTCTTTCCCATAACTTCATGGTATGACTCATGAGCTTAATTCCTCTGTAATTTGCACAGTTTTGTATATCTCCCTTATTCTTATAAATAGGAATTAAAGTGCTTCTTCTCCATTCGTTTGGCATTTTCTTAGACCTCATTATCTCGTTAAACAACTTTGTGATTCAACTTATACATTTCTCTCCTAAGCACTTCTATACCTCAATAGGTATATTATCTTGTCCGACCGTTTTTCCATTATCTATCCTCTTTAATGCTTCTTTTACCTCAAACTCCTGAAATCTACGATAAAGGTTTTATTTTGATCCTCCTCTCTAGTGTTTAAAAAGTCCGAGTCCCCTAATGTCTCATATTCCTCATTAAATAACTTGTGAAAATAACCCTTCCATCGATCATTGATGCCTTGTTCCGTAACCAAGACTTTACCCTCTTCATCCTTAATGCATTTCACTTGATTCAAGTCTCTTGTCTTCCTTTCTCTACTTTTAGCAAGCCTGTAGATATTCCTTTCTTCATCTTTGGTGCCCAACGATTGATATAACCCGTTGAACGCTTTAGCTTTCGCCTCACTCACCGCCTTCTTAGTATCTTTTTTAACTGCCTTATATTTTTCCCAATTTTCATCATTCTTACACACGTGCCGAACTTTATAACATTCCCTTTTAACCTTAACCTTATCTTGTACACTTACATCCCACCACTAAGATTCTTTATCCTTGGGTCCAAAGCCTCTTGATTCACCGAGTGTCTCTTTTTACTATCTTTCTAATCTCTTCTTCCATAATTCTTCTCTGAAAGAGCATTTGTTTTTCTCCCTTTAACTGCCACCATTTAATCATTGGCTCTTTGTCTCAACAATTTTTCTTTACTCTTATCTTAATTCGTACATCCATAACCAACATCCTGTGTTAGGTAGTCAAGCTCTCTCCAGGGATGACTTTGCAATCCATGCAAAGCTTTCTATCAGATTTCCTTATTGGAAAGAAATCAATTTGAGAGCAAGAACCCCCGCTTCTATAAGTGATCAAATGTTCTTCTCGCTTCCTAAAACAAGTGTTAGCTATTGTAAAATCAAACGCTACTGAAAAATCTAAAATCGCTTTGCTCTCTGCATTAACTACTCCTAAACCATAATCCCTATACAAACCCGCATACCCCTTAGATTCAATCCCTACATGACCATTTAAGTCCCCTCCTAGAAAAATCTTTTCTTCTAATAGTATTCCCTGAACTAGACCTTCTAAATCCTTCCAAAAATTTATCTTGTGGTGCTCATCTAGCCCTGCTTGGAGTGCATACGCACTGATAATATTAAAAGTCTCCTGTTCCACAACAAACTTCAAAACTATGATCCTATTTCTGAGCCTTCTCATATCCACAATCATATTCTTTCAATTCTTATCTACTATTATGCCTATCCCGTTTCTAGATTTTACCTTACCGGTGTACCAAAGCTTAAAACTCGAAGTGTCGAGTTCCTTTGCCTTTTCTCCAACCCACTTAATTTTTTGTAGGCACATAAAATTAATCCTCCTCCTAATTATGGTGTCAACTATTTTCATTGATTTACCTATAAGTGTGCCTATATTCCAAGTTCCAAAATGCATCTTACTCTTGTGAACTAGCTTCTTTACCCACACCCGTTCACGACAATGTGGGAACCCTTGCTTATTTTTCACTACATCTAGGCGGCGATATAGCGACCCTTGCTCATTTGACACTGTACTCGGGCCATACAGTGCGTTGCTTAAGGGCAACGACCTAGCACTAACACAATTACTTCGTTGATCCATGTCATAAAGATTTGACAAAGTTTTACATTGGCTGTCGACTGCTTAACATAACATTCCTCTTTTATCCGGACTTGGGACCGACTATGTAAATATTTGCAATAAAGCTCAACATAGGCAGAGTTGAAAAAAAACTCACTCCAAACATTAAAAAAAAAAATCAATTTTCAAATGTGAAATTATAAATTAATGTACGTTGGGAGCTGGAGGCGGAGAAGAATCGCCAGGAGGGTGTGCAGTTGGAGAAGGAGAGTCGCCGACAAAACTTGTTGCAGAATGTGACATCATGGGGCTTCAAAAGACTGTGATATGAGGATATGGAAAAGAGCATTTTGCTGCAAATGCAATGACAGCCAAGGCGACGGAGATGGAGAGTGAACAACGTCATTGCCATTTGTGGGTACTTGTTATGCTGGTGCCTTTGGCAATGCTTTAAAAATTGACCAGGAAATTGAACCAGCGAGGCTTTTGGGTTATAATTTGATTGATTTAACTGAATAGATTTGTGATTAAATCGTCATTAAATGTAGTTAAACAAAAAAATAAATAAATACTCAAACCATAAATATTTCCAATTCACGATTCGACCAATTTAATTAGCCGCTCCGGTCTGATTTTTAAAACATTAATTTTGGAAGGAAGCAGTCAATGTCGTTTTCGTGTTATTTGCTCGCTCTAATATGCTATTGCATACTGCATTGTCATTTATTTTGTAGTTGGGGGTGTTCATGTTTATGGTCGGGATAATTTTAATTCAATCTTAATTTGATATTTTGATTAGGTCAAATTTTTGAATTTGGATCTAGTGTAATTATGACTTGAATAATGACCAAACCACAGTCAACATGATATTTAGACAACTTGTAAAAATTTAGATATTATACATAATTTAATAATTAAATCATATAATTTTAAAAATAAGAAGTTAAAATTAAATAGTATTTTATAATATATATTTTAAAATAAATTATATTACTATAAATATATATATTATTGTGTTGTGCAAAAGAAATTAATTTATGTGAAAAAAACTTATTATTTATCACTAATACTCAAAAGTTCATAAGTTTTAATAGTGAGATAAATTATATTAGACTAATTCAAAATGTGACTTAACTAGCTTAAGAATATACCAAGTCTAATTTATTGTATCCAAACCCATATTAATTACCTCTGGATTAAAACTGGTTATCAGCCAAATAGTGCTTTGAATACCAATTTTTTTTTTCATCCTATAATTCAAAGTTTGAACTAGTTGTACTTAATAGTACATGCTTTATGATATATGTTATGTAAACTTGGATTCATTTTGCAACTAGATCTCCTTATAAGGGTATATTTTGTATGCACATTTTGGGAGAAAAGCAAAAGAAGTGGGGGAATCAAAAACATTAGTCCCTTGTTAGATGGAAAGGAAAGGAATAAAATCAATGTTTTAAAAATCGATTGAACCGTTGAATCGACGAAATGTATAGTTTATGATTCAATCAATTCAACCGGTTTAACCGTTATCATTAATATTATAACTATATAAGTTTTACTTTTCTTTCTTTTTAAAAACATCAATTAAAAATTTTAAATTAAAAATCGGTTGCTTCAACTAGTCAATTCACTTGCTTTCAACTATTTTTTTTGGTTTTTTATTGATTTTTAGTAGTTCAACCGCTCATTCAATTTTTAGGGTGAATTAGAATAGATGGGGTAAATTCTTAGGAGCTTCAATAGCAAGACCTGTTGCTCTATACCATTGAATGAATGTCACGTCAAATTTATGGGTTATCATTGTCTTCTATTTAAACTATATTTTTAACTACACTTTAATAATAACATTAAAAATGTAATTTAAGTGGGAGACAATGATGATCCACAAATCTAATGTGACATCCATTCAATAGTTTAGAGTAAGAAAAATGTCTTGCTTCGATAACACATAAGAATCTCTCTCGATTCATGATTCAATTAGTTGAACCAGTTTTAAAATACTGAATGAAACAATTTTTGTAGGCTCCACCATATATCTACATACATTTCCATGCGTTTTCATTTTTTTCTTTCATGAAACCAAACAAAAAAAAAACTTCCCTTCATTTGTTTAAAATTATATGATACCAAACAAAGAGGAATAATAATTCCTCCACCTTTTTCTTCCTTTTATTTCTTTTCTTTTCTAATATATTCCTTCTTTTTCTTTACCCTCTATATATAAAGCTGGCAAAACAAATTTAACCAATTAGGTTGACCCACCAACCCACTATTTTTAAATGAGTTGGGTTCAATACTTAAATCCGTTTTTATTTTCTAACCCGTATAACCCGTCTCGCTTAACCTGTGAGTTAAGCGGGTCGGGTGTGAGTTGACTCATTGGGTTACCCTTTTCTTTCGTGGCATTTCATTTCCATTTTGTAACTCTTCTTTACTGACTCTTTAGTCTTTTTTTTTATTATTTGCATAGGACCGTGACTCACTTCACTTTCTGCTGAATCTGCAAATCAGTCGCCTATCATCCTGTCGTCGTCGCTATTCTATTCGTGATCGATCGTGACTCACTTCCCAGTTTCCAGATCTGGTTTTTTTGCAGATCCGTCAGCTGCTGCGCGTGCACCGTCCGCCGTTCGGCTCCTACTCAGATCTATCGTCCCGCTCTCTCTCTCTCCGTCGCTATTCTGTTCGTGATCATGACTCACTTTGCAATTCTGTTTTTTTTTTCAAATCCATCAGATGCTCCGAGTGCGTCGACCGCCGTCTTGTTCCTGCTCAGATTCGCCGTCCCGCTCTCTCTCTCCGTCGCTGTTCTGTTCGGATGTTCCATTGTTTTCTTTCTCCATCGTTGTTCTGTTCCATCAGCCGTCACACTTTCTCTTCGTCGCTCTTTATGCGAATCAAACTTGCCAACCCATCCTAAAATAGGATGGATTGATTCTTTTAATCCATTTCTTAAAACAAGTCAACTCACCTATTTCATATTTTGACAGGTTGAGGCGAGTGGATGCGGATATGAACAAATTGGCCTGTTTTACGAACTCTATCTATATATGATACCAAATAAATTGAGATTTGACAAATTTGTAAACACAAACCTGATATTTCCAAATATTACATTGACTTCTCTTGTTTTAAAATTTGCGATATAGATATTTCTCATATTTGAACTCTTTCTTTCAAACATAGACATTCACTCTATACAAATTATCATACAAGCTCGTAGAAAATGAAATAATACTATTAAGGGAGGTCAATATAATATCAAAGAACAAATTGGGTGTTTCTATTAGTAACATATAAGCCTTAAACTTTTTCAACAAAATCTTTGTTTTAAATTTATAAAAGTATAAATTATTAACTTGTGATGATAATATACTAAATTTAAATATTATTGGTAGCATAATGTTCTTAATGTATATTTGTTATAAATAGCAAGGTTGATTTGCTGATTGCATAAACTTATGGTAGTACAAATTTTAGACAGCCCCTTCGTGCAATCCTCCATATATTAATATATATATATATGATTTTTTTTTGTCTTTCATCAAAGTATTTCATAAAATATTATTATAATAAAACTAACCTCTCAAATATTGTCACGACGTATAAGAGACAATTGTTTTATCTAAATTTGAATCTTTGTCCTCTTTCTATGAATATGACTCATTTACCATTTTATCTAATTCTTGTCGGTAAAAATACATATGAGACCTGTAACTTCAAGTTCAAACATTTTAAAAAGAATGACAAATATGAAAATTAAAAAAAAATATTATTATTTATCT
This sequence comes from Ormosia semicastrata, assembly GCA_029884595.1. Classification (NCBI taxonomy): domain Eukaryota; kingdom Viridiplantae; phylum Streptophyta; class Magnoliopsida; order Fabales; family Fabaceae; genus Ormosia; species Ormosia semicastrata. Next base: position 32,520,078 of record JAQQTO010000046.1, on the reverse strand, counting down.
TATAAAAAAAACCTATTTTTTAAAAGGTACACGCAAATATTCATTCAACCATTTAACTCATAGGGTCGACTAATCAACTAAGGAAATATGCTTCATACATGAATTATTTAAATTCAAAATTTTGACCCTCATTTAAAGAAATTAATTTTCTCAAATGCAACAGGCGGATGTGATGTAATGATTGTGCCACTAAAATTGTTTGAAGAATGATTTTTATCTCAATTAACGTTAGGGGAGGAAATAAGTCACACTGTTTATCAGGAGTCTATGGCCTGATTTATTTGGCCTAATCTGTTTATTAAATAAGTTAGGTCAATGTTTTTTTAAAAACTTGTTTAACTAAAAAAGTCAAGTCTCAGATCATTTAATAAGTCTTTTAAGTCTGGTAGAATCTGCCTGACCTATTTAATTATATATAATATAATATATATTATAATAATAATTATTATAATTATTAATTTATTATAGTATATTAATATATTTTTTAATTGAATTTTAATAAAAATTAATAATTAAAACTTAAGTTAGTAAGTTAGAATAGAAATAACATATTTATTAATATATTTAATGAAATATATTTATTAAAATAAAAATAATAAGTTAACACTCACCTCTTATTTTTATAGATGCTCACTACTTTCTTACTCTGATCTTTGATCGATGTGGGACTTGAAAGATTAGAGTAAGAAAGTGAGCAACTTGGTATATCTCCAAGTCCCACATCGACTAAAGATTAGAGGAAGAAAGTAGTGAACATCTATAACACTCACCCCTTACTTTTATAGATGCTCACTATTTTCTTACTCTAATCTTTGGTCGATGTGGGACTTGAAAGATTAGAGTAAGAAAGTGAACAACTTGGTATATATTCAAGTCTCACATCGACCAAAGATTAGAGTAAGAAAGTAGTGAGCATCTATAAAATTAGAAGGTGAGTGTTAAATTATAACAAAGACCTATTAACTTTGAGTTGGCCCATTGGCTTATTTCAAGACTTAGGCCTGTTAGCTTATGTAAAAGCGTATTGACTTATTTAAAGGTAGGTCTGTTAGCCTATGTAAGACATGTTGACCTATTTAAAGGTAGGTCTGTTAATCTATGTAAAGGCCTGTTAACCTATTTAAATGTAAGTCTGTTAACCTATTTAAATGTCTCATTATAAAGTAAGTTTTTAAATATGTTTTTAGGTCAGACTAAACTTTTAAAAAAGTCAGGTAAAGCCTTAAAAATCGGCCTATTACAAGTTCAGGCCTTATAATTGAGATACAAGATGGACCTGTTTAAGACAAAACCTGACCTGACTTGACTTGTTTCCACCCCTAATTAACGTAAAAGTTAATTAAAAATACTCTTACCATAAAAAATGCTAATTATTAAAAAAAATTAGTCTTTACTCCTTTCTTTTTCATAGAAAAAACAACCAAATCTGGTTGCATAAGGTGTATAAATTTTTTAAAATTTGTTATTATAAAAATTTATTTCACAATATGCTTTCCATTGAAATTCTCATTTTGAAGTGTTTAGATTCACATATTAAACATTCTTATTTAAAAATAAATTTATTTTAAAAAAGATATTCAAATTTGTGTAATAAAATTTGTATATTTTCAAAATATTATTATAACTATTTTGAATTTTATCATTTAAATATATACACACTTATTATTAATAGCCATCAATTTCATCTTTTTTTGGAGCCTAATTTGAAGTCATTTAAGGACAAATAATTGAATAGTATAAACTGAGTATTTATAAAGAAAAGTATTATAGAGCCCAGATGGCTCTGTCCTAGGACATCCGGACATACACAACAATGTGGGTCCCAAGTTGGTGGACTCCACCTACAAATGAGATTATTATAAAGGAGATGTCCTTTTTTTTAGATATCTCCCTGTATTGGATATGTATATGTATCAGATCAGATACATAAAAATATGTGTATGACACATATATATATATATTTAAATATATTTAATTAAAAAAATTATTATTATTTATTTAAATATGTATTAAACATGTTTTAGATATATTTAAATACGTTTATGAAATAACTTGGATATAACTTATTAATATTTTTAAAAAATTTAATTTTATAATTAATATCTAATTAGTAAGCTTATAATTCACTCAAATTCAATTATATGACTGATGTCTCAATGCATTATTTTCTTATACTAGTATTTTAAATTTTATCTTTTCACACACTACTATTTTTACATGCTCCTTTTACCTCTACTCGTACTAAGTCATCCACTTTATCGTCACTGAAACTTGTCTCATACTACTATTTCCTTTAGTTAATTTTTTTATACATATATACTTGTACATAATTTGTTTTACTATAAAAAATTGGTTTAAGGGACTTTTTAAAAAACGTCAATAGAAATTATGTTTTATATTTTTTAAAAAGAGCTTTCAGGTAGAAATATTGACACACATAATATAAATTAAGTTATTATAAATCTTCAAATTTATAAAAATAATATTAATAAATTATGATTTTTTTTAAATTTTACAATATATATATATATATATATATATATATATATAGGACATATCTAGTGAAATAGTTTTTATTGTAAGAGGGTGAGAGAGTAAATCTTGATCATACAATCGATACATGGATGATCAAGATTAAAAGTTACTTGAAGGTTATGTGACAACTTAAAAAAGTCATATGCATTTATGTTCTAATCTTGACCATTCATGAAAGATTCAATAGTCAAGATTCACTTCTCTCACCTCTCATAATAAACACTTCTCTCACCTAAGTAAGATCCAATATATATATATAGATAACCAATATAAATATTTATCTAACTTTAAAATTTATATAGTTAACTAATTAAAAGATAAAGGCGATCACCTAAAAAAAAAGAAAAAAGAGAAAGGCGATCAAGTAATAATAAGTAGTTAATCATATATACTTTCATAAATTTAGAGGAAGATTCTATTCTACCACTTAGTTACATCCCTAACCCCAATTTTTTATTTGAGAAGTTTGTGTTATTTTTTAGTATATTATATTATATTATATATATAAATATATATATATATATATATATATATATATATATATATATATATATTTTGAATATTTAAATATAAAAATTAAATTTTGCATGAAGCCCTCTTTATTGTAGAGTAGTCTAAATTAAAATCTTAGCTATTGACAATTTCTTAATGCCAATATGCTACAAAATTTTGCTTATGAATCACATAATCCTAACAATGGTATGTCTTTAATTGGATTGATAAAATATATAAATTAAAAATTGTATAAATTAACCCAACCATTGACTGCAATATGTAAAGACGTTATTAACGTAGATGTTTCCTTCGGAAAAACAATTGATGAAATTGGAACATGCAATAGAAACATAGACAAAATAAAATGTTCATTTTTATAAAAAAAATTATTATAGTGAATCTTTATTATTTAATATCAGTAGAACCTTCTGGATGTTTCGAGAAATATTGATACCCCTGACTGGTCTGCATGCACTCAATCTCTACACAGTGCATGCATAATGAGTTTCCCCTTATGTTAAGGAAGATGTGTTTTAGGTATTAAAGCCAATTAAGAAAAGTCTTCACAACAGCTCATGGAGACATGGACAGCAAATTACGCGTTTTGGTTTAACAGCAGCAAAAGAAAAGTTTAACAAAAATATAAAGTTCATAACAATTAGAGACCAAATTAACATTGAATATCTTTTATGTCTAGGTATAGAATGCATATTTATCAACATTCAAACTTAATCTTAATTTGCTCTACAAGCAAAGCAACAGAATCAGATACAGCATTTTTGGAAAACCAGAATCATATATAACCTTAATTACCACCCGTGGGGATTCTAGGGAATATTTTTGACTCCTCGATGTTGTTGTTATTATTATTATTATTATTATTATTATTTTCTGCTCGTTATTAATTTGTCGCAATTTGCTCTGGATTATCTTCACTAAATATGTTAAGTTATATTTTCAAATCAAATTACAGATGATTTAATTTGAATATACTCTACCAGCTATCCGATATCTCCACCGAGTAAGGACAGGTGTGTTGCAATAAGTTAAATTAAAATATAATTTGCATAACAGAAATATTAATTTTTTGTAATTAAATTAAAATATAATTTGCATAACAGAAATATTAATTTTTTGTAATCCTTATAAAAAATTTCTCTGTCCAGGCGAGAATTTCCGTCACTTCAACCAATCAAAATACGCATGCACTGAATTACCGCGTCACGTACGCGTTAAATCATTAAAAGCGGATATAGACTTTCTTAGAATCAAGCTTACGTCGGTTTTATATTATAGTAAACTTATTAACGAAGCAAAATATACCTCTTCGTTTTGGTAACTCTTCAACTTTTCATTAGTTCATTCCCTTGGTTTCCCTGTATATAACTATATATATTCATTCCCCTTCCTCTATATATATATTAAGTACTCAATTGTTTCTTCTCTACTCAGAATATTAGCATTTCTAATGGCCGTGGATGATTGCAACTTTGATATTGGGGACCTTCAAGACCTTATTTTGGATAATAACCTAGAGAAAGGGTCTTGTGGTTTCGGTTGGCTAGAATTGCCAAAGAGCCAACTCTGTGTACCACTTGACCCAATAGAGGACTTGGAATGGTTCCCAAGTTTCCCTGATGATTTTATATCATTGAACGATGTGGGATTGATGCCAGGGCACCAAAGCTATTGTTATGCATATGCCAAGCCCAACCAACCTCTTGAAAACCTACCCTTTAAGGATTTTCCAGTCACTCCTGAGCAACATGAACATGAGATCAAAGCAAAGCAACAAAGCAAGGAGGCGAATTTTATTGGCTTTACAAGGAAGAAAGCTAGGACGAAAAATCATCAGAAGCCAAAATGTGGTGCAGTGACATGGGTGAAGAAGAGGTGCAGTCATTGCGAGACGGAAGAGACACCGCAATGGAGGGCTGGGCCTCTCGGGCCGAAGACGCTTTGCAATGCCTGTGGGGTGCGGTTCAAGTCTGGCCGGTTGGTGCCTGAGTATCGTCCAGCAACCAGTCCCACTTTTGATAGCACTAGACATTCTAATTACCATAGAATGATAATGAGAAGACGATCTTCAAATTGTAACAATTAAGAATTAGTAGTGTTTTTACCATTTTTTTTCCTTTTTTAATTTGTGACATTGATTTTCAATTTTTATATTATTAATTAGTGAATATATTTTTTCTCATTTGATTTAAGAGGAGAAGTTTTTAATTTTTTTTTGCTTTTATTTTATATTATTTTATAATGATCAATGGTACTAAAGTATGAATGGAGATCACATGGCTTTCCATTTTCTCGTCTCTCTATTTAAATTCTGACAAATGTGAAATGAATTAAGTGAGAATGAGCATACGATTTAAGTTTAGAACACTCACAAAATTTAAGTGGAGAAACAGAGAGGAGATGAGGCAGAGAATGAGACAGTGATCCTCATTCCTAAAGTATATATCAATATCCTCTCATGTAATTAGCAAAAAAAAAAACAAAAAAAACTCTCCTATTCCCTGGATTGTAACCTTACGTTTGTTTTACTAAACACTATGTAAAGTAACATGTCACCAACTTTCTCTTCATCTTCAATGTCCATGTTTTGCGCTTTTCCTCTGCTTCACTGAAACTGTGATTTTCGCGCATTCTCCTTGCCAAAAACTTTCATCGCAACAAGACAATACGTGCGCTTCCACTGTTTGTTGGTCAATAAACTAGGTTTAATTTTTTCTTCTTTTTTTTCCCCCTTATTTTATGTCAAATTAAAAAAAAAAAACAGTTGTTTTGCAAGGGAGTCCCTTCTGTTGTGTGTACTCCTCCTTGAGATGCTGACAGCCATGGAACCCATTCAGCATTAGAGGTGGCTACTCATAAGTCTCTCTCTTCTCTTAAGGGGATTGCCCCTAATTTTAAAGGATCATTAACCTCTCGTATTATGGGCTAACATGACATTCTAATGATCTCAAAATCCTAGCCTTTTTATTATCATTAAAAACACAAATATGGTTTAAGTTTTGACACATCATCACTAATAAAACTCACCGTTTCAATTACTATCTAAACCTAATTCTTCAACCAGCTATGTGATAAACTTCTTTCCCATCTCACTTTGCCGCTTTGCGCCGTGCTTCCAATTTATGAACACCTTAGTTTTACTTGTTGCTGTAGTGGTCTCCAGTAAGGAGAAATATTTTCTATGCATGGATTTTGTTCACACAAGTTATATAGACTAAATAAATTAACAATTGACATATTGTCATTTTTAACATAAAATAATTATATAGACAAAAATTTATATAATTATTCAAATATTAATTAGTCTAATTTACACAACTATTTAAACAAAGTCTAGTCAAATATTTCTCGTCCGACAAGTTCATTGCTAACTTAGGAACTATTGCATTGAACACAATGTGCAACAATGTAACATGTAACCTAAACTTATGAAAGATTTGATTGTGTAAGATACCCTTTTATTATTTTATTATTAACTTGTGCAAATGGTCAATTTTTTATGGGTTTGGTAAATTTTTAAAAAAATTTCCATGTATCTCCACCCTTTAGGGTTTAATTTTATAGTAAATATAATTTTTTTGCACTATATATCATCTAATAATATGTTCACACAATATATATTGAATTTAACTATATTAATAATTATGTGAGATTTCAAATTTATTAAATAATATCACAATAACTTTTTTATATTAATAGTACATAAAAATTAAATTTAAATTATTAAAAGTACATAAAAACATCAATGTAAATTGGTTTTAATAGAATTCTTTGTGGGGCTATAAGTATGAAGAGAATAATATACGATATAAATATTCACACTTCTCAAAAAGATTGAAGACACCAAACTAACAAAGATTAAAGATTTAACATATGTAATATAATAATACCTGCATTTTGATAGCAATTACGTGTCTCCTAATTAATTTGCATTATAACTATTAGCATATTGCTAGGTACTTACGTGCCTGTTAATCTACGTTTTTCTAAAATTTTGATTAATGTAAAATAAATAATAATAAAGAATATTTAAATTGAATTATAACTATAATGTAGTAAAAAGGTGAAGTGTTTGAATAAAATTGTTATACTAGAGTAATATGCTTTTTTATATATTGGAGTAATATGTTTTCAATCTTATCTTTTTTTATATTAATTATAATAATATATAGTAAGAAAGTGAAAGTTTAAATACAGTTGTAATTTGAGATTAAGACTCAAGTGAGTAATAAGATATATTTATAAATTTCTTTATTTTTTTATAATATAGATAATTATAAGTAAAATGAGACAATTCAAGTATCTATAATTAAGGGTAAAATAGGGTAATTAAAATGTGACCAAATCAAATCAATCCCCTATATTAGTAATATAGATATAATGTTATATGAAGAAGAAAAACTGTAGTTATAGAGGAAAAGGTTGAGAAGTAATTCGAAAGTAGTTATAATTATAAGTAAGGTGTATTTATAATTTATCTTTTTATTTTTTGATGTTTAACTTTAATTAAATAATAATGATATTTTGGGGGAGGAAAAACGACATTGTGACCAAATAAGAGATCATCCTCTTTATAATAAATAATAGTATATGTAGTAGTTCAAAAAATATTTGAAAACTTGTTACGTGCCTGTCAATCTATTATAAATAGTATATACAAGTATTACGTGAGTGTCAATCTACATGGGTTTTTAATTATCTAAATAGTTATATTCAACTATTCAATATATTTCAGTAAATTGAAACTAAGATAACTACCCTAAAACGATGATTGTTTGAATGTTCAAACAATTTAAATTGCAAGTGGTAATGTGGTTACTTTTAAGAGTGTTTGTAGGATTCATTGAATCGATTTTAAGGAAAAAAATTCAACTGATTTAATCTATTCAGTTTTCTTATGTTATTATCACATTAGTTTGTTTTAAAATGTAAAATTGATCCAATCAAAGTTAAGTTAAATTTGTTTCAACTGGATAGATTTTTTAATTTTTTGTAACAATCTTCTTTAAATACACAAATTCACTTGAATTTATCAAAATGTACAAATCTAAATTTAACAAAAAAATAACAAATATAAGTCTAAACAAATATGTCAAAATATATGAAAATACAAATATAAATTTCAAATACTGTTCTGAAGTAAATTCAAAGAGTACCTGAGATAGGCACGTGAATGGTGGTTTCTTTCTTGAGCAACAGCTATCGAGCGTGTTGAAGCAGGGGTTGGGTACTTACAAAGAGACTCCAACGCTCAAGTTAGGCTGTGTACAAGTAAGGCAGTGTATATTGAGTAATTTACTGATACTTGATTAAGGCTACTTAGTATTGTATTTATAGAGCGTGTATAGAATCTTCATGCAATCTATATTGTATGCAGGTACTTAGGATTAATATCCTGGTAAAAATTACTTTCCTACTATTATTGGGATGAATCTCTATAAGTTAGGAACTCTTAACATGAGAGCTACTTATCAATCTGAGACAGTTATGAGTCCTATAATATCGTAAATAGATTATTAGTAGTTACAGATATTTAGGGATATATCTTTAGCACGTATCTAGTAATCTTGATATTATGGTCCAACGTCGTTCAATATGCATGGCTCCAAGGTCCGTACTACCTTCAAGGCCTTAGTCACGTCGTCCAAGGCAGAGCCCGGTTTGCCGTGTGCCGGGTTGATCTAACTGAACGGGACCCAGATTACGGTCCAGAACAGTTGCCCCCAACTTGACGCTTGGAAGAATAGTCAACTGTCAAGTTTTAGTAGGATTATCCGAGCATACAGCTAACATAAGAGTCTGAAAAATTAACATCGAACCCCGGGTGTTCTATGTGCAATGCCGGTGTCCATGATTTGTCGTTACATCCCACAAATTCTCTGCCCCAAACATTAATTCTCGAGATTTTCTCAGACGTTCTTTGTGTAAACTCTAAGTATAATCTTTGAAATTGCAGGTAGTAATAGTCTGCTATTCTCTGAGAAGTTGTTGCTTTGATTTTATTGGAAATTAAATATCTTTTAAAGAGGATCTCAGTTTCGTACTGTTTTCCAACTGCTTGCTACTCCCGTGACTAATCAGAAACTGGAAGCATTATATGTGGTTGCCATCATACAATTAGTTCACCTTTTATGGAGCCAATCAGAGTGCTTTATTCTTTCTATAAATAGAGAAGGTTCGCACTAAAGCTAGTATTCCCTTCATCGCGTTCTTCTTATTCTGTAACTCTACCTAAGCATGATCATTTTTTAGAGAGTAATTTCCCCTCTATTTTTCACACTTATATGGATGGTTTTGCCCCTTGCCAGGGTTATTCTCCTAATTTTTTCAAAGTTCCTGAAAGTGATTAACTCTCTGCAAGCTATTTCCATTCTTCAAAGAAGCCTTTCTTTCTTAATGTTGAGTTGCCATGCATTTAGGGAAGCGAAAACCTTTCTCTCTTGACGTACATGGGGGTGTCTGACCCAACATGTCATTGGGATGAAATGATGCTTCCATCGACCAATGCATGGGGACACTGGAGAGTGCTATGTTCTTCTCCCTGCCTCTTCTCTAAGTTATTTGGAGGCACCAAGCCGATCTTCTTCGTAGTGTGGCTGGATATGTAGGAATGCTAGCCATCAGAAAGGTAACTCTCCTGGGAGTAACTTGGGATGGTCTGCTTTCTTTGACTTGCTTTGCGAAGAGGTGACCAATGTTCGCCTTTATTTTCACTGTGAATGAGGCAGGGAAGAAGAAATGAGGTGGCTTCAGTCTATTCCAGTGAAGAGAGTGGATGAATTGTGGATGTGACTGTGGATATGACTGTGTGGCAGGATCTTCTATCATGACATTGCTTTTGCCGTGGCATCAATCTCATCCTTAAGCTCTCTTACAGACACTATTTTCACTTTCCTTTTATTGTATTTTCTTTTTCTCCTTCTGCGGAGGCTGAAGATGTATGGAATGAGATTATCAATAAAATCTTACTGATGTTGTCTTTGATCTTCCAATTTTCCTTTTCCATTTTTCACCTTATTTTACTTTGCCACTTTATGCCTCACGCTGTCCGAGGTAGGTCCAACGCTCACCTAGGAGCTATAGTAAGTTGCCCCCACCTCAGCCTTTGGTTGTTAGTAACACCGAGATGGCGAACTCTAGCTCTTGCCCCCATGGACAATATCCCTCCATGGGTGAGGAGTTTTTATCGCCGCCTTTTGGAGTCAACCGACCATTACTAAGGGTATCTTAGCTCGGGTTTATCGTGAAGATGGGGCTTAAGGAATGCTTCCACCTTCTGAGATGGTTTACATAAGTCCCTGTGCTGGGGTCTTCTGGGCTCTGAGAAATAACGAGGTCTTTAAGGACTTAATGACCTCGTGATCAATTGGGATAGTTAACTAAATCCTGTGATTAGTGGGAGGTATGAGTTGATAAACTTAACTGAGGTTGCGTGCCCCTTGGCTTGCTGCGCAACCGTCTTCTCAATTTCTATGATAGCTGCGAGGGGCACATGCCGTATTTTGGTTGAGGAGACGTACATAGTACTTTGCGTGCCATAATGAGTATCTCTTCAAATTTGGATTGATTAGACAAAATTACCCTTAAACTGTCCAACCGTTATAAATAAGGGTTTAAGTTTCCTCTTTTCGTCTCATTATTCATTTCTCGAAACTGGTGGCTTGAGGTGATGTCTGATGATTTTCACAGTAGTGGTGAGAGGCAGTTTTAGCACTTTTTATTTAGCACTTTGCCATTCCGGTGACTGGATTCTTTGTCACTTCTTTCCATTTCTCTTAAGGTATTCATTTTTCTCTGACTCATCCTTTTTCACTTTTGCTTTATGAGTGGTTGTGCGCTTCTTTAATGGAGTGTGCCTCCCATGTTTTCCCTACAATTAAGGGTGGGGGAAACATCTTTCTTCCTTTCAACAGTGTTGCCCTGTCGATCACCTCCTCCATCACGTCCCATGTGGCGGGGGTGTCTTGTTGAGGCTTCTGTCTTGGTGGGAGTGGAGGCCAGTGTGTGGGTATGAGTAGTTTTCTGCTTTTTCACATCCATTTCTAGATCTTTGGACATAAACGGTTCTAACCACCAGCCTCTGTGTGTACCCAGGAACTCTAATAGCGAGAATGATAGCCGTGAGAATCGAAGAACTAGTGCAAAATGTTGCCCCGGTCCCGGAGGGAGGGGAGCCGAGAGAAGAAGAAGTGGTCGTGGAAGATGAAATCCGTATCCGCCGTGGTCCAGGATTAGTGTACCCTTAGGTTGCAGACGACGCCTATGGTCAGATATCCCGTTTCCAACCGGGGGAGCTTTTGGAGGAGTTAAAGAGTTATCTAGTGTTGACGGAGGGGAAGAGTAGGGACCACAAAATTGAGGTCCTGTCATCGGGGAATGAAAGGGTGTGTTCAACTTGCCAGGCGGGGGAACACTTCACTTATATGTATAAGGACTTTTTCGTCAGGTTTGAACTTCGGCTTCCTTTCACCGACTTCTAAATTACCGTCCTCCGAACTTTGAATGCCGCTCCGACCCAGATTCACTCCAACAATTCGGCCAACATCATGGCATTTGAAAGGATATGTCGGTTGGTCGAGTTGCGGTGCTCGAATAGGGCGTTCTTCTACTTTCATACCTAGTACTCCACTCACAGCACCGGGGCTGCTCAAAAGACCTGACTTTCAGTTTGATCGCATCAAGGACGAAAGGTTTTTCTTCCGTACCTTGAGAGTTATAAAGATTTCAATGAGAAGTTCTTCAAGTTAAAAGTGGCTCGCGGTATACACCCCTTCTAGTTGGGCGGTGACGGGACGGTGAACCGACATTTTATCTGTACTGGAACCCGGGGGCTTGGAGCATTTCTACTTAGTCGTTCGAGAGGGAAGCGAGCCATCTGAACAACGAAGAGGTAGAATGCATTAATTTCTTTGAAATATCGGTCAAATAAGTTGGCTCAATTCGACCCAAGGACATTTTGGATTCCTCAGATGACGAGACTCTCTTGGCCGTGTTAAGTAGTTTTAAAACACTGCTCGTATGTTGATTCACGGGCTGAGTACTTTTTACAATACCTTGTGGTAATTTCTTAACTCTGATTTTATGTTTTTCTTTTTTTGCAGAAAGTTTGGCCGAAATGTCTACCGGGAATGTCTTAGCAATTCTTTCAGCCTTCCGGGCCAAGAACTCAACTGGGCCACTGGATCCTGCAACGGATGTGGTCGCGGTTCCTCCACCTCCAACTGTTGAAGTTCCAAGGATGGATATGGAGCCCATCGAGGTGGAGGACTATCCTGAAGCAATCGTGAATCGGAAGAGGAAAGCGGCAGAGGATGAATCATTAAGCGGCCGAAATAAAAGGACAACGGTCGACGATGTCAAGACCCAATCAATCTGTATCTCGAGGAGTCAGATCCCCAAGAGTTCATTGACTATAATCTCCTGGATGAACAAGTCACAAACCACCTTGCCCTTCGGAGCACGAAAGATAGCTTTGCGTGGTTTGAAACTTTTGGTCTTCGCCTCGCTGCAAAAACTCAGTACCTGAAACAGGTTTACGAGGAACGTGAGAGCGAGAAGACGGAGAGAGTGGTGGCTGCTGAACGAGGTGAAAACTAAGCTCTCAAGGCCATGGAGGATGCCGTAAAGGCCAAAAGTGAGGCTGAATCCCGGGTTCAAGAGTTGGAGCGAGAGGTGGTCGCCCTAACAGATGCTGGAAAGCAAAAGGACTCCAGCTTGGCCAAGTTTAAATGGTATGTGACCATACTAAAAACTAAAAACGAGGGCCTTTGTGACAAGGATCAACAATCAGTTGTCCAGATCAAACTGCTCCGAGATGATGTCTAGAAGTTGGTCACCATTTGCATCGACATTAGTGGAGAACAATTCCAGAACGCCATTGATCAAGTCTAGCTCTTTAATCCCAGGGTGGCTCTGGTTTTGAGCGGTCTGGACTCTGGCAAGGTGGTATGGGACTGGCAGCTGGTTGATCCTAGGGCTAACCCGAGTGCTGCTGGAACTTCATCCATGATGGCTATCGATCAGTGGATCACTGAGAATTAAAAATTGCTTATATTTATTTTTGCTTCTACCCCCGATGTGGGGTTTGTTAACTTTATAGAAACGGTTGCCCTAGTTTCTGGGGGTCTTTAACTTACTTTCCCCATAATCTTTGTGTCGTCTTATATGCTTGTTTTCGTATTGATTACTTTGGGTCCAATGCCCATTAAGGTGTTAAGTTTGCAATCAGAATCCGCGGTCTGAGATCCAACGCCCTTTCTGAACCTACGGTACCCTTTGGGATTTTGGGATAAGAAACCTTGTCTGGGGTCAGTTACCTATTACTTTTGGTTTTCAAGATCTCTCTTGACTTTGGTATAAGTGAAGCCTTGTCTGGGGTCCATCACCAATCATTTGTTTAGGATCCCTCTTGACCTTGACATAAGTAAAGCCTTGTCTAGGGTCCATCACCAATCATTTAGGTGTTTACGATCCCTATTGACCTTGACATAAGTAAAACCTTGTTTGGGGTCCATCACCAATCATTTGGGTATTTAGGATCCTTCTTAACCTTGGTATAAAGAGTGCTTGCCAGCGTCTTTAGTGCATATAATTGAGTGTGAGATTTTTCCCATGACTTGAGATTTTTCTACTTCACAACCTTTCTAGCACAAGACGCTCTCGGAGGGTACCGTGGTAATTTATCCATCTAGGAGGTTATGAGATGAGAAGAAATTATCACTTTGTTTTATTAACTCAAAAGAGGACTAAGGTCTATACAAAGTGTTATCGTAGTGTTTAGGGCAGATTGAGGATAAAGTAAACTAAGATTAGGCCTTAAAAGACACTTAGTTATAGTACTTTCTTGTCCGCATTCCAAAAGTTCTTCGCCGGCTTGCCTATTAGCATTTCAATTGTGTAAGCTTCCTTACTGGTGCTGGTCACAATGCGGTAGGGGCTAACTTCCCCTAAGAGGTGTTCTTCCCTCCGATGTCAGCCCAGCAGAGTACAAGGTTGCATACTTAGAATCTTCTGGGGACAACCTTTAGGTTGTAGCGTGCTGTCGTTTTTTGCTTGATGGTGGCATCGCGTATGTGAGCGATGCCCCTTCTTTTTTCTAAGAGATCAAGGTCTTCCCTGATCAGGCTGGAATTGCTGTCTGCAGAGAAATGTTGTAGGCCCCAGCTGGGTTCTTCTATTTCTACTGAGATCATCGCCTCGCATCTGTAAGTGAGCTTGAAGGGAGTATTACCCGTGGTAGAGTGAGGCGTAGTTTGGTAGGCCCATAGGACGTGGTTGAGCTGTTTGACCTAGTTCCTATTGGCTTCGTCCAGTCTTCTTTTGAGCTGTTCGCTCTTTGCTTACTGCAAGTGCGCGGGTCACACTTGTAGTTTAGTTAGGAGTCAGATATCATTCCCACGAGGAAAAAACGTTAAATTAAGTGCTAAGTATAAACCAATAATTCAAATACTTCTATTCAAGGACTTATAAATTGGAGTATTCATGTATTTGTTAATTATAAGAACTTAAAAACTATTAAATTGATGTGAGAGTTGATATTTCAAGAATAGGGATTCCTTTTTCACTTCCTATGTCAATTGTTAACAAGTAATCCTTACGAGCAATATAAATGAAATGACTAGGTTAGCTTAGGAATCACAATTAATTAAAAGCCTATGTCTAGGTTAATTAATCCCGCTTCCATTACCTAATTCATTATGTTTTCATGAGAACTGGAGTAAATCCACTCATTAAGATCTATTCCCAACTAATTACTATGCATGGTTAATAGGTATATTCCTATCATATTAGCAAATCATCGCATCTAACCCAATTGAATGAAATAGAACATGCATCAATCATACACATGATCTTAAACCCAAATTCCTATGTCTAGGTTCATTAGATTTAAACAAATCAATTGAAAGCTAATCAGACTAACAAAGCATTAAGTACAATATAACTGAACAAAAGCCAAATCATGTATATAACTTAAAGGATTACAAAATTAATCAACATCCATAGGAAGATCCAAAGAAAAACCCTATAACAGCCTAGCCAGCCATGACAAACGAAAATACAGTAAGGATAATCATAGTCATGGAGATAAAGATAAGAAAGGAGAAGAAAAAGGAAGAACAAAGCTTAGGGAGATGATCCTTCATGCTTCAATCCTCCACCAAGGTGAAGAAGGCTTCCAATCTTGGTTATTTATGCTTCTTTTCTATCCAAAAACTCGTAACCCTAGCAGATGAAATCTATTTCTAATTAATTCCCCTAAAAAATGGGTACAAACGTATATATAGGCTAAATAAAACAGTGTCACGCCGCGGTGTCCAACATATCACACCGTGGCGCGCATACAATTAGGTCACTGGCGCCTGAGGCGCCCACTTTTCAACGTTGCGGTGCTCCAGCCTCGGGTTTTATGTACTAAAGCAGAGGAGCGCCACGACGCAACCAATCCATGTCACGGCGTTGGGTGCTGATCTTCACTTTTAACCTTCTTTTAGGCTTCCTGGTCCAAAGCTACTTCAATTTCTTCATTTCCATTCTTCATTTGAGACCTGCCTATAACAAAAAAAGTATCAGTTCATTAAATCATACAAATGTACTCAATTTGATCATAGTTTTGAAAGTATTTGATCAGGATCACAGTGGAAGCCAACAGAATGAAATCAGATATAAATGATGCTAAAACCTTCCATTACTGCTTATGAACAAGGACTAATCATGCCATAAAACACAGATATAGGGCACAAATAACTACACTCTGTGCAGTTATCATGAGCCCACAGATAATAACTCGGTTGGCGGCTTCATCCTATCCATTTGTTCGGGGGTTCTCTATGGCGCTGTAATGATGTTTGATTTTCAAACCAACGAGTAGTTCTTCGAAGCATTTGTCTTTGAATTGCGTCCTATTATCTGTCGCAATGGATTCCGGGATTCCAAATATTGTAATGACATGTCGCCATGTGAACTTTTAGATTCTAGATGAGGTAATGGTAACCAGAGGTTCAGCTTCGATCCATTTAGTGAAATAGTCCACTACTACCACTAGAAACTTCAGTTGTCCATGTGCCTGAGGGAAAGGGTCCTGAATGTTCATACCCCACCTATAGAACGACCAGGGTACGGATGTTATGGAGAGTTCCTCGGGTGGAGCGTGGTAATGGTCTGAATGGTGCTGGCATGTGTTATTGCGTCGGCTTCTATAGTGGGCCAATAATAACTAGCCTTGAGAGCCTTCAAGGCTAGGGCTTTGCCTCCCAAATGATGTCCACAACTCCCCTCGTGGACTTCCACTAATACATACTCTGCTTCTTTGGGAGTCAGGCATTTAAGAAGAGGTGAAGCGAATCCCTGCCGGTATAACTGCCCATAGTAGATAGTGTATCAAACTATAGTCTTGATCAGCTTGGCGGCTTCCTTTGGGTCCTTAAGCTGGATACCAGATTGTAAATATTTCATGATATGAGTGATCCACGTGAGCTTTGAATCTTCGATTTGGGAAATAGGCAAAACTATGTTCGAAGGCTGGGCTAGGGTCTCTTGTACCACTAAACGATTGTTCCTTGGGCTCTTCATACTGGCCAGCTTGGATAAGAGGTCAGCCTTTGAGTTTTGATCCCGGGGGATGTATTCCACGTTCACTGCTCGAAACTCCTTGAGGAATCCTTGTACCTTGGCGAGATATCTCTGCAAGAGGGGTTCTTTAGCTTGGTAGTCGCCTTGGATCTAGGATGTCATAAGCTGGGAATCACTACATAGTGTGGTCCTTGTTGCGCCCAGTTCCTTAGCATCATTAATCCAGCGATGCATGCTTTATATTCTGCTTGGTTGTTCGAGGTGGGGAACTCAAACTTCAAGGAGCTCTCGATCGTCATGCCTTTTGAATTTTCCAGGATTATCCCGGTACCACTTCCCTTAGGGTTAGATGATCCATTAACGAATATAGTCCATGATGCTTATTCACGGTCACCGGGATCCGATGTAAGTTCGGCAAAGAAGTCCGAAAGAGCTTGTGCCTTAACTGCTATTCTGGGTTCATATGAAATTCTGAACTCGGATAGCTCGATGGACCAGGCAATCATCCTTCCTGCTAAGTCTGGTTTATGCAATATTTGGCAGATCGGTTGATCCGTCCTTACTACGATTGGGTGGCATTGAAAGTATTGCCTTAGTCTCCTAGCTGTGACGACTAGGGCGAAGACAACCTTCTTAATCTTCTGATAATGGAACTCAGGGCCTTGCAGCACCTTGCTCATAAAGTAGATCGGCTTCTATCATTTAACAGTTTCTCGGATAAGAACCGAGCTAATGGCTTCTTCATGGACAGAGAGATATACATATAGTGTCTTTTTCGGGATCTGGTCTAGTTAATATAGGGGGGATGACAACAGATTCTTAAGGGACATGAAAGCGTCTTCACACTCCTGGGTTTACTCAAAACCAGTCCCTTTTTTTAATAATTTGAACAGGGGAAAGATTTGTGAGCAGCTTCAGCGAGGAAACGTGTGAGTGTCGCAATTCATCTTGTGAGCTGCTAGACTTCTTTTATATTCCAGGGGCTATGCATGTCGAGCACTGCTTGACATTTATCAGGGTTTGCCTTAATCCCGCGATGCATCAACATAAAGCCTAGAAACTTCCTAGCTCGAATCACGAAAGCGCATTTTTCAGGGTTAAGTATCATATTGTGCTTTTTGACTTCTGCGAATACTTCTTCGAGGTCGGCAGTGTGGGATCCGGACTCCGGGGTTTTGATGATCATGTTGTCAATGTACACTTCAAGCATTCTTCCTATTTGACACTAAAAAACTCTATTCATTATACGTTGATAAGTGGTTCCGGTGTTCTTCAGGCTAAATGGCATAACCTTGTAATAGTAGCTTATTTTTTTGGTAATGAAAGCAGTTTTGTCCTCATCTCTGGGATACATGAGAATTTGATTGTACCCCGAATAAGCGTCCATAAAAGATAGTATCTAGAATCCGGATGAGCTGTCAACCAACTTGTCGACGTTGGCGAGAGGGTATGAATCTTTAGGATATACTTTATTCAAATCTGTATAGTCCACACACATTCTCCATTTTTCATTTGACTTTTTTACGAGGACCACATCGGAGAGCCATGTGGTATAGGAGACTTCCCTGATGAATCCGGCGCTAAGCAGTTCCTTGACCTGCTCTTCAACAATCTGCTGTCTTTCTGGGCCGACCTTTCTTTTTTTTTTTGAGAAACCAGCTTAGCATCCCATTTAATAGATAAACGATGGTAGATGAAAGTAGGGTCAAGCCCTGGCATATCGGATGACGTCCATGCAAATAAGTCTTTATTCCGTTGAAAGAACTCTATCAGCTGGCGTTTCTCCAGCTTTTGCAGGTTTATGCCAATTTGGGTGACTTGATCAGGCTTGTCACTCAATTGGAGCGGGAGTACTTCTCCCTCTGGATACGTCTGGTACCTCGAATTTCTTCCCTGACATCCAGCTCAGTCATGAGGATGTTCACTTGATCTAACGCATGGGTAATTGCAAGTGCTTTTGCTTTTTTTGGAGTTCTGCAGATCTTGAGGCTCTCGTTATAACATTTGCGTGCTACAATTTGGTCACCTTTAACTGTGACCACCTTGTTATTATTGTTTAGAAATTTGATAATCAGGTGGGCAGTAGAAACTACAGTGGTAATTCTATTCAGGGTGAGTCGTCCCAGGATGATATTATAAATAGACGTGCAATCCACAACTAAAAATCTAACCTTGATGGTTCTGTAGATTCTATTATCCCCGAGGGTTAGGAATGTTTCAAAATATCCCACTGGGGTAATCTTCTCCCCGGAGAATCTCGTGAGCTCACCCTCACAGGGAGTTAGAGCAGATATAAGGAACTCTAGTTTCTGGAAGGCATCCATAAACATTATATCCGTCGAGCTACCCTGGTTTACGAAAATACGTCAGACTTCGGTGTTTGATATTATTATGGATATGATGAGTGGATCATCTCATGATATCGGATGATGTCGCTGTAGTCCTTGGTGGTGAACGATATTGGTAGTTCTTATCTGTCGTTAGTACGGGGTCTGCGTGTAAAGCCAGAAACGCTCAATACCGCAATTCGTAGTGTTTTCTTCCGAGAGTTACTGGATGAGCCTCCTCCTGCGAACCCTCCAGAGATCATGCTGACTAATAGATCTGTTTTGTTAGCTCCGTTTTGAGTGTCCCGACTTCGATCCGGCCAGTCACCAGCCTCGCGTCGAAGCAGAGTCTAGGATTTTTTGACTGGGCTGTGAGTCCTCTTCCTCTGTCTCGGGGTCGAGCTTCGTCTAAGGCTACGACTACGTCTTCGTTCTCTCTGTTTTTTGGGATTATCATTATTCCGGATACCCGCAATATACTTTTGTAGTTGGCCTTCTTTGATAAAGGATTTGATAACGTCCCGAAGCTGGTGATATTCTTCTGTCTTGTGGCCATAGCTTTTATGCCACTTACAATATATGGAATGGTCCTTTGCTTTTTTTGGAGGTGGTGGCCTCTTAATATTCCAGAACTCGATCTGAAGTACCTCTTTGAGAATGGTTACTTGCGAGGTGTTCAGTGAAGTATAGTTAGAGTATTTGGGGCGGAGGGATCGCCTTTTGTGGTCGCCCGAGGTTGATTAGAGCTTCGGTCCTTTTTCTGGTGAATGGGTTCACCATTTTCCAAAGTCTCCTTATCCTTAATGGTTTCTTCCATCTCAATGTACTTTGCTGATCGAGTATGGAACTCATTCATAGTCTCTGACTTCTTCTTTGCTAACGACCGGAAGAAATCAGAGTCAGCTCAGAGGCCATTCTAGGCGTAATGAATAGTGATCCTGTCATATGGGCTAGCCACACGAGCGAGTGCGGTCCTGAATCTTTTAATATATCTAAAGGGACTCGTTGCTTCCTTGATGAATCCCGGAAAAAGAGTCAACCGACTTGGTTGCTCTTTTGCGGTGGTATAGTGTGACAGAAGCGTTGTGAGAGGTCATCCCATCCAACAATAGACCTTGGTTGCAAGATGAAAAACCATCGGAGGACGCCCTTTTTTAGAAAGAGGGGGAAAGCACGGCATAACAGTTCTGGTGTGCCCCCGTGGAACTACATGGAATGGGTGTAAGTGTAGAGGTGCTCCTGTGGGTTTGTCGTACCATCATATTGCTCAAGATTGGAGGGGGCTTAGAACCTCTCGGGACCCTGAACGCCATTAGTTCTTCTGAAAAAGGGTTGTTGCTGGATGCCAGGAAACAGGATGTTGTTCCCGATGACATGGCTGTCTTCATCGCGGGGTGGCCTTCTCTGGTTGTTAGCCACATTCCTCCTTTCTTGGACAATCTCCACGTGTACTGATCATTCTAGATCGTTGATTCGACGCCGTTGGACATCCAACTAGCGGCGTTGTTCATCCAGCTACTGCATCTGCTGGGCTACCAGTTCCTGAAGGTAGTTTCTGGTCATCTCCGAGTGGGCGGGAGCTCGACTAAGAGCACGATCAGTAGTATTGTTATTGCGAGGGCCTAGGCGCGATTGCATGGAGCCCCTAGGTCTTAGGGCTGTGTTAGTCGCCCCCTCTCCGAGGTGGGCAAGCCTATCTAGGATAGACGTTCTACGGGGTGGGTGCGAACATTCGTCAGAAATTGAAGTCTTATGTCCATCTCGCAGATGCTCTGAGATGTGTTCTCGGTCTCCAATAGCCGAAGGTTCCTCCGCAGCCGGTGGAACTGGTTGAGGAGGGGGTTAAGCTGCTGGCTCATGTCTTTGATCAGCAGGAGGTAGTGTAATGTTTCTCCTTGAATATTGACGTGTGTTCACCATGCTTGCGTGGGATTAGAAGTTTACTCCTTCCCACAGACGGTGCCAATGTTCTGAAGTAGATTCAGAGGATACTTGAGATAGGCATGTGAATGGTGGTTTCCTCCTTGAGCAGCAGCGATTGAGCGTGTTGAAGCAGGGGGTGGGTATTTGCAAAGGGACTCTGACGCTCAAGTTAGGCTGTGTACAAGTAAGACGGTGTATATTGAGTAATTTACTAATACCTGATTAAAGCTACTTAGCCTTGTATTTATAGAGCGTGTATAGAATCTTCATGCAATCTGTATTGTATGCAGGTACTTAGGATTAATATCCTAACAATGATTACTTTTCTACTATTATTGGGGTGAATCCCTATAAGTTAGGAATTCTTAATACGAGAGCTACTTATCAATCCGAGACAGTTATGAGTCCTATAATATCGTAAATAGATGATTGACAGTTACAGATATTTAGTGATATATCCTTAGCACGTATTTAGTAATCTTTGATATTATGACCCAACGTCGTTCAGTATGCATGACTCCGAGATCCGTACTACCTTCAAGGCCTTAGCCATGTCGTTCAGGGCGGAGCCCGGTTAGCTGTGTGCCGGGTTGATCAAACTAAACGGGATCCCGAATCACGGTCCAGAACAAATACAAATCTAAATTAATTGTTAATCCTAAAATACATGTTAAAATCCAATGTTTAAACTATGAAACTAGGTCATGTAAGTCCTCGAGGAGTTAATCTTATAGCAATACTTGTGGAGATACTTTGATCAAAGAAAAAAAAACTATAAAACTAGATTGAGAATTAAGTTTGGCTTTGGGTATAATGATAAATTTCTAAACAAGTATGAGTAACATGATAATTTCTTAGGTAAATTTTTTTAAAAAAATATATAATTTATTTTATTGTTTCAATTTTAAATTGAATTGAAAAACTGATCCAATCAAATTAATATTTCTTAATTTTCGCTTTTTACCTTTTTAATTTATTTGATTTGCCATTTTCAACCCAACTTTATAATTTTGATTGAATTACTTAGATTTTTAGCATCCTAGTTTACGGATAGCACCTAAGGCAAGGGCAGGGAGTACTTCCTTGCTCCCTGTCTCTGCCTTCCCAATTCCTCATGTCCCTACCCTTGATCCCTGCATCGGGAGAAAATTTCTCTCTATTATTGTTCATTGCGAGGAGGCGGGAACCCTAAAATTATTAAAAAAAATAAAAAAATTATAAAAATAAAAAAATATTTAGAAAGTTGTAAAAAGTTTCAATTTATGTTTACAATATCAATAAATTAAAACAATAAGTTATTACTTAGTATTTTTTTTACTTTTTTAAATTTTAAATTAATATAAAATAATATAGGTAAATTTATTAAACGCACACATATATATTATACAATTATTAAGGCTTACACAGAGATTTTGCCATCTTTATCCTAGTTGTTTACTATTTTGTGTTTTTATTTATTTATTTTTGATGAATTTATTTTATTATTTTGAGAATAATTATTAAAATATGACTACATTAGAGAATTCCTTTTATATTGAATAGAATAAAAATATATAATGTAACTAATAAAATATTACTATTATTGGATTTAAAATAAAACTATAAAAATTTCTTAAAATTAAATTTTAATTATTTATATTATTTTTAATTTTAATATATAAAATAGAAAATTACTCTCCAAAATTTTTACTAAACTCATGATAATTCAATGATATTTGATATTTCATATATAGGAATTAAATACTGACAATATATATAGTTATTAAATAATCACAGTTTTTTTAAAAATTATATAAAATTTATTGTTATTTTTAACTTTTATGTCTGATTTTCTCCTATATTAACAACTTGAATTGGACTAATGTGACACTAATTATAGAACAATTTATATAACATTTTTCATATATTATTAAGAGTGTAATTTTGATACATTATTATTATAGAATTTTTTTACACAATCAACCAATTATACATCATTATATATATAACTTTTGAGATAATTATTATGATAGTGAAATATTTTTAATGATGTGACAATACATGATTGATTGATAAGATAATTTTTTTACATTGACATTACAACATAATTAAATTATATTATTAAATCTATCTCTTTCTCCCTCCTTTCTCTATATATAAAAAATGAATTATACAAATTTAAAGATATATGATTTTGGTTTTCTTTAGTTTCTTTGTTAGAAAAATTGATTGGTTTGATTTAATTTTTTTGTTTTTATTTGTAAAATTAAACCAAACCAAACTAAATAGAACATATATAATTAAATTTTGTTTTTTGTATTAAGTTTATTTTGTTGTTTATGTATTTTAATGATGCTTTTATTTAGATTCTAAATTAAATTTATTGTTAATTAGGTTACGAAATGTGAAAAAATGAAGTTAAATATGTATTTATTAAGAAAAAATTTATTATTAAAAACCAATTGTATCGAATCTACTAAACAGAATAATATTGGTTTGATCTGATTTGATTCTTTAGTTAGAAATAAATTGATTGACTCTCAATATTAAAAATTGAGAATGGGTAGTTTAAATTTGAACATGTGTAGATACATCATGGTGTCACAAAAAAATTGATTGAATTGGTTAGGGTAATTTTTATTCTTAAAAACAAATTGCGAGCATTATAATTAGCAAATAAAGTTATATTTGGTGTACATGATAGTATAGTATAAGATAAGATGATAGGATAGTATAAGGTATAATAGTATAATTAATAAAATAAAACATAATCCTATCTTTTGTTTGATAACAAAAAGGATAAATTAAATTGATTGTATAATATTTTTTTTTAAGACCAAAATATCCTTTAGCATAAAAGTTAAAATAATTAAAAAACAATAATAAAAAAACTTTATGGTGGTGGTGGTGATGGTGGTGGTGGTGGTGGTAGTGGCGGCGGGGTGGCGGCGACGGTTGTGGTGGGGGTGGTGGCGGCTCCGGGTGGTGGTGGTGGCGGCGGTGGTGGTGGAGGTTTGGTGGTGGTGATGGTGGTGGCGGTGGCGGCGGCGCAGCTTGCCGCCCCCGGTGGCGACAAGCGGTTGGTGGTGGCGGTGGTGGTGGTGGTGGCGGCGGCATTGGTGGCGGCGTCAGTGGTGGTGGCGACGGCGATCGGTGGTGGTGGTGGTGATGGTAGCGGTGGTGGTGGTGGCGGTGGTGATGGTGATTGCGGCGGTCGATGGTGGCGGTGGTGGTGGTGGTGATGGCGGTGGTGGAGGTGGTGGTGATGGTAGTAGTGGTGGTGGTGGTGATGGTGGTGGTGGCGTAAGGGAGAGGAGTCAAAAAAATGAAATTGAGAATAAGATTGGAATAAAATCCTATCATTATATTTAGAGTTATCACCTTAGAATAGAGATAAAATGACTTTTTTTCATTATTATCGAAAATGTCTCAAATATTGAATAAGACCGATAGTATTATATACTATTATACGATCGATCAAACGTAAAGGCGAGAGGAAGAGGGAGAAACCAATTTCTAATTTGTTTCCTAGTAAGCTTTTTATTTTTTTGGTTAAACTAAATATTTAGTCAGTTCCACCTTATTTAGATTTTGGTCTTTATAATTCTTTTTTAAATTTGGTCTCTATAATTTCATTAATTAGGATTTTGGTTCCTCAGGAATTAATAATTTTTCATTAATATTTTAATTTTTTTATTTTAATAATTTCATTAATTTGGATTTTGATTCCTCAAGAATGAATATCTTAATAATTTTTTTATTTTAATAATTTGAAACTACAAAGACTAATCCTTATTAAATAAAGACAAAAATCTTAATAAGTAGAAATTCTAAAGACTAAAATTAAAATGAGTGAAAAATATATGAACCAATACTATAATGGTAAGAATGAAAATCCAAAGAGAAAAAAATGTAACGATCAATATAAAAAAATAACACCAAGGAACCAAAATCTAAATCAGAATCATTACTTAATTTAACTTATTTGTTGGGCAATAAAAATATTTTTTTTATCATATAATCGTCACTTTTAAGAGAAATTTACCTGCTATTCTAGGTATTGACCGGGACCTAGGTCAATAAGGGTAAGCAGGAAAAATGGTATTTATTGGAGACCTATGAGTAAGGCAACAACGAGGTAAAGAGTACTTAGGCAGGTCAGAATAATGGTCAAATAGTACGTAAAATATGTTTGTCAAGGTGTTTAGGTAAAAGATGAAACATGCCTAGCCTAGGCTACCAGACCGGCTTATATAGAAGTCTTAGGACTGATTCATCAAATATCTTCCGTTCAAGTCATTTAGGGCTCTGATATTTAGGATTACGTTATTTTTTATCTTTATGGTGCGAAGCCATTTCTGACTATTAGTTATGATAGTGCCAAACGGCCAATGACCATTGACGGATCAAATTAAACACGTGACAGGCAGATCACTATCCGTTCGAGTTTTGTCCCGTCGAATCTTGAAGCAAGGTATCAGTCAGGTTGACCTAGACCTTCCTAGGCTCGTCATTCTAAAATGGGCTTACCTAACACAGATGTTGAACTTTTATAGTCGATTCATTAAGGTTTACTTTAGTTATGATAGATATATTATAAGGTCAAGGACGGTCTATCTACCTCACCACTACTCCAAAGTTGGAATTGAGAATAATTTGTAAAAAGATAAAAAAAAACGTTTTCTTAACCCAAACACTGTCTATGGGCTTTGTTGTTTATTTTTGTCGGTATAAGGGGCCAAAGGCCCAAAAGGTCTATGGGCTTTGGTTTTGGTCATTCGGATTTCCGGGTCGTAAATCATCATCAGGTCACGTGCCTCCGGAGCGGGAAAACCTCACTGCTCAATAACTCTCCAACAAAAACTGGCGGGAATCTCATTACCCTCACTCCCACTCTCACACCGCTTTCTCTTTCTCTCTCTTCCAATTCCAACCCTCCGATTCTAGTCCAGCCATGAACAACGGTGGCCGGAAGCGCCCACCACCGCTGTCGCAACCCTCGCCGGCGAACCACCCCAAGAGCCAAGCCTTGTCCCAGGAAGAAGAGTTCGTCGACGAAGATGTCTTCCTCCACGAAACCCTCCTCTCTGAAGACGAAGAGTCCCTTATCCTCCGCGACATCGAGCAGCGCCAGGCCCTCGCCTATCGTCTCTCTAAGTGGATTCGCCCTCTTCTCTCCCCTGACTACCTTTCGCAATCTCGCAGCGTTCGTGAGTAATTGAATTGAACCCTCGCAATTTCTGTTAATTATTTACTAGGGTTTTGGGTGTGGGTTTGGGTTTTTCGTAGTGGAATTTGATTGATTTGATTTTTTGAACTTTTCATTCGGTTTTAGTTTTTCAGCAGCTGGAGATTGATTATGTGATTGGAGAGAGTCATAAGGAATTGCTGCCGAATTCGTCTGGACCCGCTGCCATTATTAGAATATTTGGAGTTACGAAGGAAGGTTAGCTTGTGTTTGCTTTTTCTTCCATACTGCGAAACGTTTGGTTGCTTAAAGAAAAGGAAATCAACAATTGGAGATTTATCTGTTTATAGTGTTGCATCGCACTTTAGTGAAAAAGCTTGTAGCAAAGAAAACCTGAATGTCTAACCTGACGAGGGAATGATCAATGGGTACTTTAGAAATTAGAAGTATTAAAGAGAATAATAGTAGTTGAAGGTACATTTGAGCATTTTTGTTGTCACTTAGTCCTTATCTACGCTCTCACTTACTCTTCAATGCCAGCTGCAGTGTGTTAGTCTCTCTACCATTACCCATCTTTTGATGGTTTCACATAGTAAATCAATTGCTGCCTTATGGTTAAGATTTAAGACTAGTATAATTTCTGCAAATTTATGTTACCCACTTGTGGTTTTCTCATATGTAAATCTACTAATAAATTATTTGATTAGAATGTAGATATATAAAATCATTATTGGGCCTTCATGTAAATTTTTTTTTTGGATAGTTGGTTCTTGACATGATATCAGAGCCCCTTTGACCAAGTGCTCAAGAGTTTGATTCTTGTGCCCCCATATTTATTTTATAATTAAATTAAATTTCAGCACAATTAAAAGTCATCCGGTGCATTGTCAGTGCTTCAAGTCCAAAGGTGCTTGCATGAGGAGATTGAGCTTTTGGGACAGTTAGTCCTTAACATAGAAAAACAACTCTTTGATATTCCCTTGCAAAAAATATGACAAGAAATTGAACTCTGATTTTATTTGCCAAATTCAAATTTGGAAGCCCACCCATTTTACAACTTTCCAAATTTAATTTTCATTGTCTATTATTTTAAAAGTCTAGATATATAGCAATTTAGATACTTCAGAAGAAGATGCATTTATAATTTGATAGACTTGTTTATAAAATAAATTTTTTGGGTGCCTAATCAAGTTTTACAAACCTACACATATAGTTACTTTCTAGTCTTAGTTTTAGTTATCAATAATTTTCAAGTCTAGATATGCAGTGATCAATACTCAGAAAAGGGCACATTGCTGGTCTGAAAAACTTGTACTGAATATATTTTTTATGCCTGAAATTGATCCCAACTCCATGATTTATGACTAATATTTCATAAACAAACTCTAACAGTGTGAGAAAATGATAAGAATTGTGAACTCCTAATCGCAATTTTTGAAGATCTATAGGTCTATTTTGCATAACTGCTGGCAGCCTGGCATACTTGTTATTTTATTGAAGACATAACCATGAAAGCATTTTACTTTCTTGCATACTCAGTTTTCTTCTTGCATATTTCACATTATAATTTTCCAGTTACATGTATCAATATAAGTGCCCAGAAATCATCCATGTCTTAATAGAACTAGTCTAGTGTTTATTTGAAATAGTTGGTGTAAAATTATAATCTATTATGGTACTTAATGATTGTGGCTCTCAACCATGTGGTGCCTTATAGGAATTATATAATAAACTCAGTTTGTTTGTTTGTTAGGGCACAGTGTTTGCTGCAATGTTCATGGGTTTGAACCATATTTCTACATCAGCTGCCCTCCTGGAATGGGTCCAGACGATATCTCCCATTTTCATCAAATTCTTGAGGTATTTGGCATAGTGCTTGAAGATAAAAATTATTTTCTAGTTTTTAATGAAGAAAAGGGGTTTTTTAAGTTATAAATTGCCTTAATTTGCTTGTGTTTGTGTCTTGCTATGCTTCAGGGAAGGATGAGAGAGGCCAATAGAAACAGCAATGTGGGAAAGTTGGTTCGTCGTATTGAAATGGTGCATAGAAGGAGCATTATGTACTATCAGCAGTTCAATTCCCATCCCTTTCTCAAAATTGTAGTTGCACTCCCAACAATGGTTGCCAGCTGCCGTGGTAAACTTAGATATTATCGGTAGACATTTTATGTCCAATATATTAATCATCTTATCTAAATTTATAGGAGTCTAGTAATACCTGGTCGATGTTTAAGCTACTTCCTTCGTTCTCATTGGCTGTATTTTTATGCAATATTATGTCATGGTAATCAAGTGGTAAATTTTAGGTTCTTGCATCTTCGTGTCACCATTTTCATGAGTTAATTTGTTTCTTGCTAAAATTTCAAAACTTGGCAGGTATTCTTGATAGAGGTATTCAGCTTGATGGTCTGGGCATGAAGAGCTTCATTACTTATGAAAGCAATGTACTTTTTGCCCTTCGTTTCATGATTGATTGCAACATAGTTGGTGGAAACTGGATTGAAGTACCTGCTGGAAAATACAAGAAGACAGCAAAAAGCTTGTCTTACTGCCAGTTAGAGTTTGATTGCTTGTATCCTCTTTCATGGGATACCCTCAAATATTCTCCCCATAAGAGGGCTTTTTGCATGCCAAACTTTTAGATTTTTCTTTTCTCCCCTTAACAATGTTATAGGTATTCAGAATTGATTAGTCATGCTCCAGAAGGGGAGTATTCAAAGATGGCTCCATTTCGCATATTGAGTTTTGACATTGAGTGTGCTGGTCGTAAAGGTCATTTTCCTGAGCCTACCCATGATCCTGTTATCCAGGTCCATTGCCTTCTCTTTTTCTCACTTGAATAACCATGCAGAATGTTATTGTTTTTGAACTGAAAACTCTCATTTTATTACAGATTGCTAATCTGGTTACTTTGCAAGGAGAAGACCAGCCATTTATTCGTAATGTGATGACCCTTAAATCATGTTCTCCTATAGTTGGTGTTGATGTGATGTCATTTGATACAGAAAGAGAAGTCCTGCTAGCTTGGAGGGTATTCTTATTGTATTTACATAGTTTATATCTCAATAAACCCTCAAATTTGATTCACCATTCCCCTCCCTGCTAAATAAAGTGGAATTTTTTGAGATATGCTAATTAAATATCTGAAATTCTGTATATTTTGTCACATAGTATGATGTTTTGCAGTGCTTTTAACTTTAGTGTTTAAAATATCTTCATTTATGCCTTGAATTTGTACTTCATGAGTCTATTTGATATTCAACTGTTGAATGAACTATAATCCTTTGTCTATTATAGTCTGATGAAGATGATTTGCTTGCAGGATTTTATCCGTGACGTGGACCCTGATATTATAATTGGATATAACATCTGCAAATTTGACCTGCCATATCTTATTGAGGTGTTGACTTAACTTTGAGATTAAAGAGTACATTTAGAATTAATAATTGGAAGGTTCTGTGCATTTGGTTATGGTTACTATTTTAGTATAATTATATTTGTTTTTTTCTTGTTTTCAGAGAGCTGCGACCCTGAAAATAGCAGAATTTCCAATTCTGGGCCGTATCAGGAACAGTAGGGTTCGAGTAAAGGATACAACTTTTTCGTCAAGGTAAAGAGATATAGTAATCTGTTATGTAGTTGCATTCTCGCATTATAGTTGCATTTCTGGTATTGTGGTAGGTGGGTGGGTTTGGTATGGTTTCATCAACTTCTATGAAATAGGAACTCAGTTTCAAAAATGAGAACAACATTCTATGTCCTTAACATTTTCTATGAATTTTGGAATTTCTTTGCTTATCCTTTTATATTTTGATGTTTCAATCATTTCAACCATCTACCTTAGTGATGCTTGATGGTGTTGTAGACAGTATGGAACCAGGGAAAGTAAAGAAGTTACAGTAGAAGGGAGAGTTCAGTTTGATTTGCTCCAGGTTCTGTCAATATTGTGTTTTGTTTTAATTACCTTGTGCTTGGACGATCAAAATTTATTACTAATAAGTTTATTAGTTATGTTTACATTTGTAGGTTATGCAAAGAGACTACAAGCTAAGTTCTTATTCATTGAATTCTGTGTCAGCACACTTCCTTTCTGAGCAGGTAAGGCCATGCTTTTGACATTATTTCAATCAATTATTTTTTCCTTTATTTTCTGATTCTAATACATCTGGGAACTGTTTATAGGACTTGAATTATTGGTGGAAGCAACAATTTGCTCATCTTTTTTTGATAATCCTAGATTAAGTTGCGGATTTAAATGCATGCAAGCGTTTACTTAATGCTGTAGCTTGTAAAGCTTTTGCTTTGTGTTATAGAATACTATGCTTATCTGTTTAGTTAGTTAGTTGCGGCTATGATTGTGTTAATAGTGAGTTACTTTCAGTTAGTGACAGCTAGCATTAGCTTACTCTAGATAGTTCTAGACTTGTTCTAGACTTTTGTATAAATAGTTTTAGATCTGTTCAGATCTTAGTTCAGTCAATACAGTTACAATTCAGTTCAGATTCTCTCTCTGTCACTCTCCTTTCTCTCTCTACATTTTCCCTTATTTTCTTGCGCTTTCTCACTGATTCTCACCACTCAAACACTAATATGGTATCATGAGCTATCTGTGATCCTGAACCAATGGAAAACCCTTCGAATCCTTCAAATCCACCTCACACCACTTCTGACTCCTCTTTGATTTCTTCCTCAAGTCCAGTGAGCTTTTCTCACTCAATCTCAGTTAAGCTTGATGAGAAGAATTTTCTAATTTGGAAACAGCAAATAGTATCTGCGATTAAAGGCCACTGAGAGAGATTCGTGGTGAATCTTGATATCCCTGCGCGATTTGCTTCGGATGAAGATTGTCATCATGGCAGAGTAAGCTTAGCGTATCTGGATTGGGAGCAGCAGGATCAACTCCTGCTCTCCTGGCTTCTCTTATCTCTCTCCTAGAATCTTCTCACACGTGTTGTTGGCTGTGTTCATTCATGGCAAGTTTGGGATGAACTTCATGCTTTCTTTGAATCTCTAACTCGAGAGAAGATTCGTCAATTCTGATCTGAGTAGTGCAGTACTAAGAAAGGAACTAGAACAATTTCTGAATTTTTGTTGAGGATCAAGGCTTTAATCGATTCTCTGATATCAATTGGCCACCCAGTTTTTATCAGGAGCATTTGGATGTCATTCTTGAAGGTTTCCCTGACGATTATGATGCATTTGTCACTGCTATCAACAGTCGATTGGATCCTTATACTGTTGGAGACAGAGTCCCTGCTGTTGGCGCATGAGGCTCGCATGGAGAAGAATCATCAATCCACTATTTCTGATGCACTTTCTGTAAATCTTGCGCATACCATGCCCAAGGTGCTGCTAGCTCCGGCTCCAGCTCTGGCTCCTCCATCGCCTGCGAGTCCGGCACCTTCGCGGTTTTCCACTGCAAATTTGGTTCATTCTTCGTATCCTCAGGATTCTGGTGCTTAATTGTCTTATCCTCAGTATGGGTTTTGTGGTTCCTTTGGTGCACAATATGGTAATGGCAGAGGCGGTAGGTATGGGAGGTCAAGAGGTTGTGGAAGATTTGGTAATGGTTACCGAAATTCGGTTCAGTGTCAATTGTGTCACAGATCTGGGCATGATGTCTCAGTTTGCTTTCACAGGTTTGATCAGGGTTTTGCTCCATCAGGATTTCGGTTGTCTCAGCCACCACCTTAGCCTCCTTTTCCAGTTTCGTATGGGTCTCAGCAATTTCAGACTCAGTTTCCTCCTTCGAGTTTGTCATGGCAGCCTCACCCTGCACCTACACCTATTGCCTCGTCTCAATCTCTTTATCCTATGCAAGCACCCTATACTGCTGGTGCTGTTATTCAGTTTCCTTCACAGTTTGGTTACTCTGCTCAGAATAGGCCTCCAATGGCTATGCTTGCCACACCTGACGGATTTAGCAGTTAGGCTTGGTATCCTGATTCTGGTGCTACTCACCTCACCATGTGACTGCGGATGCTCAACATGTGTTACAGAGAACTGATCTCTCAGGTGCTGATCAGATTCTCATGGGGAATAGCCAAGGTCTGCTAATTCTTTCTGTTGGTTCATCTGTTTTTCAGTCTCCTAGTAATCCTAATGTCAATCTATCACTTAAAAATTTGCTTCTAGTTCCTTCAATTACTAAAAATCTAGTTAGTGTCAGCAAATTTGCTCAAGATAATTCTGTTTATTTTGAATTCCATGCCTCACTGTTTTGTTAAATCTCAGGCCACACATGAGATTTTGTTGGAGGGTTCTCTTGGACCTGATGGGCTGTATTCCTTCAACAATCTCATCTTGCCTCATGTGTACTCCAAGCATGATTCTTTTTCAGTTTCCAGTTCCAATGTAAACTCTGATGTATCTTCTGTTCATTCAGTAGTTTCCTCCAATGTAAATACTTTTCTTTCACTACAATCCTCACATGTAAATACTGTTCCCACTTCCTGCACTCTTTGGCACTGCAGATTAGGTCACCCTCACTCTAAGATTGTTAAAAACATGCTCAAAACTTGTAATATACACTGCAGTAATAAAACTGTTCTTGATTTTTGCTCAGCTTGTTGCTTAGGCAAAGCTCAATGTTTACCTTTTCCATCTTCTGTTTCTGTCTACAATGAGCCCTTAGAATTGATTTTCAGTGATCTATGGGGCCTTGCTCCTATTCTTTCTTCATGTGGAGACTCTTACTACATAACCTTTGTGGATGCATCTACTAGATACACTTGGATATATTTACTAAAACAAAAATCCGAGGCTCTTACTGTTTTTCATCAGTTTAAAGCCATGGTTGAGGTACAATTTAGTAAGAATATTAAGTCAGTGCAAACAGATTTGGGGGGGGGGAGGGGAGAATTTAGACCCTTTTCTAAAGTCCTCACTAACCTAGGAATTCAGCATAGAGTAATCTGCCCTCATACTCATCATAAAAATGGTGCTATTGAGAGAAAGCATAGGCATATTGTAGAAATGGGTCTCAATCTTCTTCCCCGGGCTTCCCTACCTCTTAAATTTTGGGATCATGCCTTTCTCACCTGTGTACCTCATTAACAGGTTACCTACTGCATCTTTGAATCATCGCGTGCCTTTTACTCAGTTGTTCAATAAGGTTCCTGACTATTCCTTTCTAAAAGTGTTTGGTTGCGCTAGTTAACCTTTTCTTAGGCCCTACAACCATCACAAACTTGAATTTAGGTCTAATGAGTTTACCTTCTTAGGTTATTCTTCTAATCACAAAAGGTTATAAGTGTTTATCTCCTAACAGCATAATATTTATTTCCAAGGATGTTCTCTTCAATGAATTTCGGTTTGCTTTTTCTGTATCAAGTCAGTCTCTTTGTTCTCAGTCTTGTTCTTCCTGTCTTGTGCCAACTGCTCCACCTGTACTATCTGCTTCTGCTTTACGGTCTTGTCCTTCTTCTTGTTGTGCTCCTTCAGCTTCCTCTTCTTCTTCCAGTTCAGTTGTACCTCCTATTCTTTCTACTTCCTCAACTGATGTTCCTAATCCTATCTCATCAGTTTCAACTTCCACTTCTGCAGTACCATCAAATGTTGCTGCCACTGATTCCTCTATCTCTCTTTCCACTGAGCATTCTGTTTCTCATTCTCCTTCTACACCTAGCACTACTTCTTCTGCTGCTCAGCCTCTCTACTTCTTCTTCTGCTGTGCGTGCTGTTAAATGTATTTTTCTTGGGTACTCTCGCCTGCAAAAAGGGTACCGATGTTACTCTCCTACCTCTCATCGCTTTTATATCTCTGCTGATGTTACATTCTTCGAGGAAACACCATACTATACTACACAGGTTGAACTAGACTCTATATCTCAAGTCTTACCAGCTCCTTACCTGAGCACTCCGGTCTTTGTTCCTCAGTCTTCAAGTCCACCAGAACCAGAAATTCACCTCATCCTCTCATCACCTATCATCGTTGTCCTCGTCCTTCGCCCCCAGAAAATGTCCCTACTCCAGAATCCGTTGATTCATCTCCTGCTTCAGCGTCCACACCTGCTCCGGATTCCTCTCCTACAGACCTCCCTATAGCACTTCGTAAAGGTATCCGTTCTTCTCGTAATCCTCATCCCATTTATAATTTTTTGAGTTATCATCGTTTGTCCCCATCCCATTATGTTTTTACATCTGCTTTGTCGTCTATCTCTATTCCTAAATCTGTCCAGGAAGCACTATCCCATCCAGGATGGCGGCAAGCAATGATTGATGAGATGACAGCTTTAGAATCTAATCACACATGGACACTCATTCCCCTTCCTCCTGGAAAATCGACAGTTGGTTGTCGGTGGGTTTTCACTGTCAAAGTAGGTCCTGATGGCAAGGTAGATCATTTGAAAGCTCGTCTTGTTGCGAAAGGCTTTACCTAGATTTTTGGTCTTGACTATAGTGATAACTTTCTCTCCTGTTGCAAAAATGGCCTCTGTTCGGCTTTTCATATCCATGGCAGTCATGAATCGCTGGCCCTTGTATCAATTGGACATCAAGAATGCCTTTTTACATGGTGATCTAGCTGAAGAAGTTTATATGGAGCAACCTCCGGGGTTTGTTGCTCAGAGGGAGTCAAGATTGGTTTGCAAATTACACAAGTCCTTGTATGGTCTAAAACAGTCTCCTCGATGTTGGTTTGGACGGTTCAGTACAATTTTACAGCAGTTTGGCATGATCCGCAGTGAAGCAGATCACTTTGTGTTTTATACACACTCATTTAACCTGTGTATTTATCTTGTGGTCTATGTGGATGATATCGTTATCACAGGAAATGATCATGAAGGAATTCAAAGACTGAAACAACACTTGTTTCATCATTTTGAAACTAAAGATTTGGGTCGACTAAGATACTTTCTTGGGATTGAGGTAGCTCAATCAAAGGATGGTATTGCTATCTCACAAAGGAAGTATGCTTTTGACATTTTCGAAGAAAATGGAATGCTAAGCTGCAAGCCAGTTGATACTCCTATGGACCCAAATGTTAAACTCCTACTAGATCAGGGAGAACCCTTTTCAGATCCAGGAAGGTATCGGAGATTGGTGGGAAAACTTAATTATCTCACTGTGACTAGACCATACATATCTTTTGCTGTTTGCGTTGTAAGCCAATTTCTTAACTCTCCTTGTGTTAATCATTGAGACGCAATTATTCGGATTTTGAGATATATTAAGGGCTCCCCTGGAAAAGGGTTAGTGTATACAAACAGAGGACATACAAATGTTGTTGCTTATACAGATGCTGACTGGGCCGGGTCTCCTAGTGATAGAAGATCAACTTCTGGATATTGTGTTCTTATTGGAGGAAACCTTATCTCATGGAAAAGTAAGAAGTAGAATGTGGTTGTTAGATCGAGTGCTGAAGCGGAGTATCGAGCTATGGCTCTCACTACATGTGAACTCATATGGTTAAAACAACTCTTGAAAGAGTTGAAGTTTTGCGAGATAGGACCTATGATGTTAGTTTGTGATAATCAAGCAGCACTTCATATTGCTTCAAATCCGGTTTTCTATGAACGAACCAAACATATAGAGATTTATTATCATTTCATCTGTGAGAAGATTGTTTCAAAGGAGATCTCTACTTCGTTTGTAAATTCTAATGACCAACTGACAGATCTTCTTACCAAGTCACTTCGGGGTCCAAGAATAACATACATTTGTGACAAGCTGGATGCTTATGATATATACGCTCCAGCTTGAGGGGGAGTGTTGGAATTTACATATTATTGGAACTTGATCAGTTTATAGTTTGCGTTTTTCTAGTAACATTGGAACCTTAGCATCCTAGGAAATGTTTATTATCTTTTATTATCCTTGTAAATGTCATAATGTGATTAATTCCTTGTGTATATATAAACCCAATATGCTGAGTATAATTTACTCAAGCAATTCAGAAATCCTATCTAAGTTTTTGATATTCAAGTCTTCTCTTCACCCTATGAAGACCAGGTAAAATCAAGAATTCACAAGCCTAGACTGTTTCCTACCTTATTACTCACTTATCTTGAACCCAACACTGTTAATCAGGCCTTGTCCAGTCCCCAGTGAAAGGCAGCAATGAGTGCTGAGTTTGAAGCTTTCTTGCTAATCACACATGGTCCTTGGTACCTCTTCCATCTAACAGAATGACTATTCAATGTA
Source organism: Ormosia semicastrata (assembly GCA_029884595.1). Taxonomy (NCBI): domain Eukaryota; kingdom Viridiplantae; phylum Streptophyta; class Magnoliopsida; order Fabales; family Fabaceae; genus Ormosia; species Ormosia semicastrata. The sequence goes on along the minus strand of JAQQTO010000046.1, from coordinate 32,483,901 downwards.
AGTGGATTTTTTGGGTCAAACAAAACCCTGATGGTACCATCAATAAGTACAAGCCTAGATTACTAGCCAAAGGGTTTCACCAACAGCCCGGGTTTGATTATAATGAAACTTTTTCACCAATAGTTAAACCAGTCATTGTTCGAACCATCTTGACCTTAGCCCTCACCAAACATTGGCCTATTCAATAGCTTGATGTCAACAATGCCTTTCTTAATGGCATTCTTGAGGAAGAGGTCTACATGCAGCAGCCTCCTGGGTTTGAAGCTAAGGATAGATCACTTGTTTGCAAGCTTAACAAGGCAATCTATGGGTTGAAGCAGGCCTAGGGCCTGGTTCGAGAGACTTGCCAAGACACTGATCAGTTGTGGTTTCTGTTCCAGCAAATGTGATCCCTCACTTCTTGTTCAAACTGGACCACATCACTGTATCTACATTCTTGTCTACGTTGATGATATAATTGTTACAGGCACCTTATTACAATTGGTTCAGCAATTGGTAACTAAACTGAACTCAGTATTTGCTCCAAAGCAGTTGGGTGATTTGGATTATTTCCTTGGAATTGAGGTGAAACATTTGCCTAATGGTTCACTGCTTCTTACTCAAGGAAAGTACATTAGGGCCTTGCTGGAAAAAGCTCGAATGAGTGATGCCAAAGGTATCTCTACTCCTATGGTAGATGGCTGCAAATTGTCTAAGTTTGGAGGTGATTATGTAGCTGATCCTCATCTTTATAGATCTATAGTTGGTGCACTTCGATATGCCACCATTACTAGACCTGAAATCAGCTATAGTGTAAATAAGGTGTGTTAGTTTCTATCTCAGCCACTTGAAGACCACTCTGGAAGGTGGTCAAAAGGATCCTAAGGTATCTCAATGGTACACTAACCTTTGGCCTTCTGCTGCAACCTGCTCAGCCTTATCAGCCTATCTCTCTTCGAGCCTATTGTGATGCAGATTGGGCATCAGACCCGGTTGACAGCAGGTCAACCTCTGGGTATTGTGTTTACTTGGGACCAAACCTCATCTCATTATGGTCAAAGAAGCAATCGTTAGTAGCAAGGTCCAGTACTGAAGCAGAGTACAAGAGCCTTGCTAATACTGCTGCAGAGCTACTTTGGATTCAAACACTCCTCAAAGAACACAAAGTTCCTGCTACAGTCCCTGTCATCTATTGTGATAACCTCAGCTCTGTTTCCCTCTCGCATAATCCTGTGCTTCACTCCAGAACAAAGCATATGGAGTTGGATCTCTTCTTTGTCAGAGAGAAAGTTCTTAGTAAGACACTGGTTGTGTCTCATGTACCTGCTTAAGACCAGATTGCAGATATTCTGACTAAAGCATTATCTACTGCTAGGTTTTGTGAGTTAAGAGACAAACTCAGGGTGTTTGATCAATTTACATTAATACACACACCCTGAGTTTGAGGGGGCAGTGTTAGAGAATATTATGCTTATCTGTTTAGTTAGTTAGTTGTGGTCATGATTCTGTTAATAGTTAGTTACTTTCAGTTAGTGACAGCTAGCATTAGCTTACTCTAGATAGTTCTAGACTTGTTCTAGACTCATCTAGACTCTTGTATAAATAGTTTTAGATCTGTTCGCATCTTAGTTCAGTTAATACAGTTACAATTCAATTCAGATCCTCTCTCTGTCACTCCTTTCTCTCTCTACATTTTCCCTTATTTTCTTGCACTTTCTCACTGATTCTTACCACTCATAAACCCTAATACCTTGGTTTCTTGCTATTGTCTGTGATGACATCGGTTACAATGGAGTTGTAATTTAGTGGAAATAAATTTCCATTGGTTATCTTATGTACTGTTTGTTTGTTTGTGTGGTGTGTTTATGTTCTTTTTCTGCATTTTTGGCCTATTCTTATGACTACCATTAAAATATTTGAATTGTCTTCCACTTCCAAGCAGCCTTCTTTTGCTGGAATCTTGTTTTTCTTCTTGAAAGTTATAGTGAATGTCAAATATTGACTAAGTCACTGCATGTTCATGTACTGCAGAAAGAGGATGTTCATCATTCAATTATATCTGATCTTCAGAATGGAAATGCAGAAACAAGGAGGCGCCTTGCTGTGTATTGTTTGAAGGTTCATATTTTGGTTCCTTTCTGGTCTTGGGCTGCTTTCTGTTGCTCCCTTTTGTTTAAATGTTTATTGTCCAGTCTTTTCATTTTTTCCTATTAAGTTCTCGTTGGTAGGTAAACTTTATATGGAGATAAAACTCGGAGTTAATCATAGTTAGCCCAAGGTTAAGTCATTTTAGTTTTGAAAGTCTTGACTGATGAGAGTTATCCATCAAGATAAATAGTTTGCCTATCCATCTTATGATCTGACTGATAGGCATACCATTTTTGGTTTGCATTTTTAGTTTTATAGATAGTTCTGTTAGGAATGGATTTACAGAGAAATTCTTGGCTAAACCTGGTGCATCCAAGTTGGGTGCTTGAGGCCAATCACAACTTTAATTGATAGATAACTACAATGGTTAATTAATAGATAATCTTAATTAACTCTATCAATTAATGTTGTGATTGGCTTGGTGCACCCATCTTGGGTGCTCCAGGTTTATGCAAGAATTTCTCAGATTTACCATGTTAATTTGGTGGCCCTTGGCTTCTGTCATTGGAGTTGTAAATCAGGGTCTGTTCCATATATATATATATATATATTGAAGTGCAGAAAATTAGAATTTTTAACCACTTCATTTATTATGCATTTCTGCTACTTTTTTGTTCTTTTTGAGACCTGGATTTTTTAACATCACCAAACAATCTGACAAAATTTGCTCAGATATACTTTTCTCAATGCTAATAGATTTATCAATTTTTTTGTGAACCTAAAGTCCATTTTGGAATCTGTTAGGCTCATAACTCAAACTTATTCTAGAAAATTGAAGCATGGCACTAGGAGGGATAACAAGGGGAATGAAGGATCCATTAATGACGATGGGGATGACAAAGTATTAATTGCAGAACAATCTAGGAACAATGAGACTATTGAATTGGAGTAAAGTGGAAAAGAAGATAAGAAGGCAGAATGGGAGGGGGAAGGCTTTTGAAAAGGCAGCATAGGAGTGGAGAGAGCGTAGAGAAAAAATTGTGAAAACTGGTTCTGGGTTTTGGGGTAGGCCTCTCCTTAGGCTGGGGGCTCAATGTTACATTGAGTCATTTTCATTTCCTCATTGCTGTTCTGTTTTTTCCTTTTCTAGTGTTTTGAGTTTCAACAAATCCAGAATATACAAGTCTGGAGAGAATAATACAAAGTCATTTTCATCAGGTTCTCTGCTTTCCTGCTCTTACATCTATTCAGTTTTATAGTACACAACAAAATCTTTTGGCTGTCAATGCTGATTTTTCAGTGTATCAATTAGGGTCTAACATCACACACTGTGAATAGAATTATATAAGTACTTAGGTTTTTTAAGAATTTAAGCTTTCATATTGCTTTATCTTCAAAATATGTGCAAAGGAGTGACATGGAGTTTAAGTATCTTCAAAATCCTTAACAATGCATTTAGGTTATTACTCTAAAAAGTTGTAATGCTTATGGTTCTTTTACCTATGTAAGTTATGTGAAGCTAATGTAGTGAATCCGTTATGGCTACATTATACATAATTTCATATTTTTTTAGAATATGTATGCCAAAAGGAAGGAAAATTAAAAGACTGAAAAAAATTGATGAGTCAATAATTATATTTTGCTCTTCTTTGTGCAGGATGCATATCTCCCTCAGCGACTTTTGGATAAATTGATGTTCATTTACAATTACGTGGAGATGGCTCGAGTAACAGGTGTCCCAATTTCTTTTCTGCTTTCCAGGGGCCAAAGCATTAAGGTAAGCATTAAAATTCCATTTTTCTTATCAATTGTTGGAAATATGGAAAATAATTGACATATTGAATTTTTAGAAGTAATTGCTTCTTTTTTCTTCCCTTCCAGGTACTTTCACAACTTCTTAGGAAGGCAAAACAGAAGAACCTGGTTCTTCCTAATGTTAAACAGGCAGGGTCAGAACAAGGAACATTTGAAGGTGCCACTGTAAGTTTATTCTTTACTTTTTCAGCTTCATTCTTTTAAATAGTCAATTAGTGATCATTCCTAGGTTCTTTCCTCTGTCAATGTATATACATGCATGTTTGCATTGCATGTCTATGGGTCTTCTAATGTGATATGAAAATATGATGCTTTTCCAGCTACCCAGTGGTATTTGATGACTTGTATTTTCTAAGAGTTCTTTTTACATTTCTGTCACCACAGATTAAATTAGATACTGAATTGACATGATTGGTGTTAAGGGACCTAGAGATTCAAAGGCTTATAGCCATCTTGACTCCAAAATTGCATTACATAATTTTCTCTCCCATATATCTGGAGGCAATCTGATTTGCCGATATGTTTGTGGATTTGAAATGCAGTTAATGGCTTGATAATGTTGTCAGTGGGACTTTTAGCTGCATTCTATGATCATATTATCTAAAGACTGTTTGCTGTTCTTCCTTTTTTTTTTGGGAGAAAGTCCTTATGCCATTTTGTTGCAGTAAAAAACAGAGATGTATCAGAAGTTCTAGAAAGTCCTCTGCATGTAATTTGTAACTAGTTTTTGAAAAATGATCTTGTTAGGTAATATTTGACTTGACAGAGTGTCATATTCTAGGGTTGTTTAGAAATTTCCTTAAAGTGGAGTTGGATTGAAAGAAAGTTCTACTTGGAGTGTCATCAGTTTGGTGGATGACCTTATGTAAGAGGGTCAAGTGAATTTGGCAGCCTTAGCATGTACCTTAATAGAGACATTGCCCTCAGCAGAGTAGTCAATAGTGCCAACTAGTGGTGTTATAGTGGCGGGGCGGTGCATAGCGGCACATTACTGCTCCAGAACTCCTGTAGAGTCCATCGCGGCCGCTATAGCAGGTGAGTCATGAACAGAATAGCAGGAGGAGCAGCTGCTATTCTCTGTTCACAGTTCTCTGTTCTGCAACCCATCCATTTTCCGACCAAATCCCAGCAGTTCATGCATTTTCCAGCCAAGCTCACCCCATTTCCAGCCAAGCCCACCCCTTTTCCGACCGAGCCACCCCCTTTCAGGCCAAGCCACCCCCTTTCTGGCAAGCTCACCCCTTTGCAGCTTCCTCTGTCCGCATGCAACTTTATCTTTCTTTCTTTCTATCTTTCTTTTCCATTGTCTTTCTATCTTCCACACACAACTTTTATTTTGTCTTTCTATCTTTTTTAGCTGTTGTCTTTCTATTTTTCAATCTAAATCATGTTGACTCTTTGACTTTTGAGTCTGGAAACTCTGTTTATTCACTTTATTTTTCATAATAAAGTTTTATAACTATTAGGATTATTAATTATGTGTGTTTTACAAATTTTTTAAGTTTTTAATTGTAGCCGCTGTCTTCACTATGCTACTATAGTGTTTTTGGAAGTGGCCGCTTTGTGCCATTATACACTGTTGGCTACTATGGCCCTCAGTCTGTAGAACTTTCTTCATTTGTCTCTATTTTGTGCCAGTTGTATAATATGTTTTGAATTTTTAGAGTAATTTTACCTCAGCTCTTTCTGTTCATTTAATTAATTCTCTAGTGGTTGAGAGACACTGAATTATGACAAAACTAAATCTCTGTTTGTGTGATGCAGAATTGCAGATATGTTGGAAAAATAGGGTTTATTGTACTTTGACTTGTATTTCATCTGGACAGGCCATTGATTGTGCAGGGTCTTATAGGAAACTTTTTAGCTACTGATAGTGATTTCTGCTATTTTTAATGGTTCATATATTATGCACTGTTCTTGCAAGCCTTGTAAGGAAGCATTTCATGCATTTGCACTATGGAGTTGTTCTTAAATACTAATTATCCCTTATTGTTCTTGTTCTTCTTTTAATTCAAAAAACTCGAAAGCATGTTCAAATTTTAAGTATATCTATTCATGGAAGTATACATATGTTTTGGAGAAAATGTTGACGCAATACCTTTTCCCTATTTTCTTTTTGGATGTTTTAGTTGTCCAAATTTTGCCTGTTGACTATAAGAGCATGTTTTTTGAACTTTACAACTTGCAGGTATTGGAGGCAAATGCTGGATTTTATGAAAAGCCAATTGCTACTTTAGATTTTGCATCCTTGTATCCGTCTATTATGATGGCCTATAATTTATGTTATTGCACTCTGGTAAATCTTCACCACTGTTTCTAGTTGCTGCCTTAAGCTTCTGAGTTTTGTTGTCAATTTTTTTTTTAATGTTTATTCATTATCTTAATTCAATTCCTATGGGGCAACAATTGGGAGAAATTTTATGTTTACTGTTCTTGAAGGTGACCCCTGAAGATGCTCGCAAGCTCAACCTCCCTCTGGAGTCAGTGAACAGAACTCCATCTGGTGAAACATTTGTTAAATCAAATTTACAGAAGGTCTGTTGGTTGTAAACTGTAGTTGAGATTATACCATTTTGCCTTTTTCTCTAAGGTTCAACACTGATTTCATTTTAGAATTTTATGCTTATATGAAGTTGAGGCGCTGACTAAATGAGAATAAATTTAGGGAATACTTCCTGAAATTCTTGAAGAGCTATTAGCAGCCCGTAAAAGGGCAAAGGCAGATCTAAAGGTATCTTTTCTGTACTTATGTTGAATACTGATTCTGGAATTAGATTTTTTTGCTGTCAGCCCTGGTTTTTGATTAATTTAAAATGGGTAAATTACACATTACTCCACTAAGGTTTAACACATTTTCACTTTTTATGCATGAACTTTATTTTGTAACACAACCCCCTAAACTATTGTAAAAAGTGTAAATATGTATTTTCTGTTAAATTTAATAGTGACACTCTACGTGTGTTTGAGAGTTGAGTGTTTGCGATTACATTAAAGGAGATCACATGCTTCTCATGTGCAGATTCTTATCGTTAAAATTGACAGAAAACACCGGTTTGCACTTTTTACCACTGTTTATGGGCTTTATGTGTTACAAAATGAAGTTCATGTATGAAAAGTGCAAAGGGCCAATACCTTAGGGGGGTAATGTGTAATTTACCCTTTTAAATTTACTATATTGAATTCTATATGTTAACTCTGCTTGTACATGATTTTTCTCTTCTTTATTTCTACTTTAGGAGGCAAAGGATCCCCTTGAGAAGGCTGTGCTAGATGGTCGACAGCTGGCCCTGAAGGTAAACTGTACATGTTAATTTTATTTCTTTTATCCTTGTCTTTTTCTCTTTTGATAGTTGTTCAGTTCTGTCATACTAATAACTGTACTAGTTCTTGGTAACATTTTAAATTCCATTTTTTTTCCAGATTAGTGCAAATTCTGTATATGGGTTTACAGGGGCTACTATTGGTCAGTTACCATGCTTAGAGATATCGTCAAGTGTAACAAGCTATGGTATTGCTCTAACCTATTAGTTTGTGGTGCTGTATTGCTTGAATATCATCCTTTTGTTGAATTGAAATAACATCTCCATTGAGTTCTTATTATTGCATGGATTGGATGTTTTGTGAAGGTCGACAAATGATTGAGCATGCAAAAAAACTTGTGGAAGATAAATTTACAACGCTTAATGGCTATGAACACAATGCGGAGGTATAATATTTAGAAATTTTCTTGTTTTGCTGCCTGTCATTCACCATATGGGTTTCGTGGGTTAGTTGGTGAAGCTCTCTAGGTGTCTTTATTGACCCTTATTTCAAACTTCATACATAAGATGGCGATTTTCTCTAGTTATCATTTATGGGCTACAATTGCCAATCAGCGGGAAACTAATGTCTTGGTCTCTGAACGGACAGTGGTCTACTTTTGCTTCAATTTGGTCACTGGATTTTGTCTAGTTTCCAGCAAATTTGATCATCTCTAGTTCTATAATGCTGCATTTTGGCATGGAAAGTTTTAACATTGAACCAACAGCATAAAACTCTCCATCCTTGCTAGTAATTTTACATTTCCGGTTATGCATCTGTTTTCTTAAATTTAATATGTCTAAGCTTGCTGTCATGCTTTACTACCATAAACGATTAGCCATATTTTAATGTCAGATGTTTTACAAAGAAATGCAATTCTTGCTACTAGGTAATATATGGAGACACAGATTCGGTCATGGTACAATTTGGTGTTTCTACTGTAGAAGAGGCTATGAACTTGGGGAGAGAAGCTGCTGAATATATTAGTGGAACTTTCATAAAGGTAACAGTCCAAATTACTTTTCATCCTTTTCTTTTGTTCCTTTTATGTTTGAGGCCCTTCTATGATAGCCCGTGAAAGTAATCAAATATTAAGATTGAAAACTGTCTTTTTATGTGATTTTCTTGAAAATGGCAATTAATTTCTTTAAGTCACTTATACTCATAATTGGGCAAACATTTTTTTTTTTTTAAATTTCTCCTAACATTGAGGTAATGATTGGTTCTGAAATCACTTTTGTTTTTGGCACAAGACTGCAATAAGTATGAGTTCTCCTGATCTTGCAAAACAAAATATTCTCACTTTGATTCTTCCAATCACTATTAGTTCTCTGAAAGTCAGAACAACAAGTTACATAATTCTTCAATATTTTGGGTTCAACAATCATGAACAGTTTATGACATATTGACATTCATATACATGGCAAAAGCTATCATTGATTATCAACAACCATAGCCTTTTTCCACTAGGTGGGGTTGGGTACATGGATCAATTGACGCTATTGTGTTTTGTCATAAACTATGTCTTCAGAAAGGCCATTTAGCTCTAAGGCATTTTTAATGGCTATCCTCCATCTGATCTACTCTTCTTACTGGAGCTTCTAAAGGTCTTCTTCTCATATGGCCAAACCACCTAAGGCAAGATTTTGCCATCTTTTCCTCAACAGGTGCTACCCTTGCTTTCTCTCTAATGCATTAATTCTTAATCTTATCTTGTCTTGTTTATCCACTCATCCAATGCAATATTCTCATCTCTGTAACACTAAACTTATGCTCTTGTTGGCTCTTTATTGCCTAACATTTAGTACCATAAAGCATTGCAAGTCTTATAGCTGTGTAGTAAAATTTTCCTTTAAGCTTGAGAGACACCTTCCAATCACAAATAACACGTGAAACTCTTCTCCATTTCATTTACCCCACTTGAATCCTACGGTTTACATCTCCCTCTATTTCTCTGTCATTTTGTATGATAGATCCAAGATACCTAAATTGTGTGACTTGTGGTATGATATGATTTCCAATTTTCACCTCTAAGCTAATGTTAGCATGCTTCTGGCGTAACTTACATTTCATATATTCTGTTTTACTTCTACTTAATCGGAAGCCATGTGCTTCAAAAGCTTGTCTCCACAGCTCTAGCTTGCCATTTATTCCCTTTCTCAATTCTCCCACTAGGACTATATCATCTACAAAAAGCATGCATTGTGGCAGTGATTCTTAGATATGCTCAGTAAGCACATCCAAAACCAAGTTAAAAAGATAAGGGCTCATAGTTGACCTTTGGTGTAATCTTATAGTTATAGGAAAATCTTCTGTGACCTCACAATGTGTTCACATGCTAGTTTTAACCCCATCTTACGTATCTTTGATTGCTCGAATATAAGATTATCATTGATTATCACACTGTCATTGATTATCACTAAATAAAATTTGCAAGCTAGTCCTGCAAGTGGTTTTGTATATAGAGATGAGTAACAACAATGTACTTCATGGACTTGCATTAAATGCTTTTGTAACTTTAGATGTTGAAGTGGTAGTGATCTTAGTCTGCTGGAGTCTTAGGTTGCAGCTTCAAAATCTCTAAACTTAATTCTATCAACCAATTAAAAAAAATCCCAAACTTAAAATTTGCTTGAGACTTCATTCTTGTATAAATGTGTTTGAAATTATTTGCTTCATTTATTTGTTGCTTTGATTTTTTACTTATTTTTTTGTTATCATTTTTATTGTGAAGCCCATCAAACTAGAGTTTGAGAAGGTTTACTATCCATATCTCCTGATTAGCAAAAAACGATATGCTGGTTTGTTTTGGACAAAACCGGACAATTTTGACAAAATGGACACTAAAGGTAAACATTAATCTTTATCAACTAGTTGCTCCTGTTGCTTTGTTGAAGTACCTCTTAAACTACATTTGCATTTAACAGGTATTGAAACAGTTCGAAGAGACAATTGTTTATTGGTCAAAAACCTGGTGAATGACTGCCTACACAAAATTCTGATTGACAGGGACATCCCTGGGGCAGTCCAGTATGTCAAGAATGCAATTTCAGATCTTCTCATGAATCGAATGGATTTATCACTTTTGGTTATTACAAAGGTGAGGAATCTTTTGGGATTACGGGCTCTAATGATCTTTTATATTGCTAATTGCGTCTTATGGAGCATTCACACATTTGATGTGAATGTATTAATAGTATAATTGCTTTAAACTTGCATTAACTTGATTGCTTTAGTAGGGTTTGACAAAGACAGGAGATGATTATGAAGTAAAGGCAGCTCACGTTGAACTGGCTGAAAGGATGCGCAAGGTTGGTTGTGATAATTAAATGTATTGGTTGTTACGATTTTTTTACTTTTTTTAATGTGATTCATTTGGCAAAGGAAAAAAATCGGTGTAATAGTATAAGATAATATGCACAATGCGTCATACATGAAACATGAAAAAATATATTAAAAGAAGCCACAAATCATACTGAAGATTATGGACGATTCTGTTAAGAAATCATGTCCATTATGTAATTATTGTAATTGATTCTTTTTTAGGAATTTCTGTGACAGTTTCTATGTTTTAGGATTCTCGGTTTTCCTTATTTAGCTAGGTCAACTTCCTTCCTTAATTAGCTTTGTATATTTTGATTCTATCCTGATTTAAGGTACCAAATTCGGGCCCAGAAATCAAGGATAATGATTATATTCTCCTGTATATATTGTACCCTCATATTGAGATACAATTAGAGAATTCCATCATCTAATTCTTTATGGTATCAGAGCTATCTCTCAAAAATTTAAACCTAATTTTCCTATTATGTCTTCCGCAACCAGCAACCCCTCTTCTATAGAGGACATTGCCTCCCAACCTCATATGAACCTTGAGAGTTCCGTCATGCCAATTATCGTGCACAAGCTCAATGGCAAAAACTTCCTTCAGTGGTCTCAATCTGTTCTCATGTTCATTAGTGGTAATGGTAAAGATGATTACCTTACCAGTACTGATAATCCTCCTTCCAAGTCCGACCCCAAATACGAGCAGTGGAAATTCGAAAACCATGTGGTTATGTCGTGGTTGATCAACACCATGAATCTGGAAATAGGCCAGAGCTTCATGTTTTATTCAACTGCAAAGGAAATCTGGGACAATGTCAAGGAAAGCTACTCCGATCAGGAGAATGCATCTGAACTCTGAGACTAAAGGTATTCTTTACAATCTCCAACAAGGTGAAACCTCTGTTACTGAGTACTATAATGTCCTTACTCGGTATTGGCACCAACTTGATATGTTTGAAATCGTTAGTTGGAACTGTCAGGAGGATAAAAAGATATATAACACTGGTGGAAAAGGAGAGAATCTTCAAATTTCTACTGGGTCTCAACAAAGATCTCGATGAAGTCCGAGGAAGAATCCTTGGAATTAAGCCTTTGCCTTCCCTTCATGAAGCCTTTGCAGAGGTTAGAAGAGAAGAAAGCATACGAAAAATCATGATGGGAAAACAAGGATCTTTTAATACAACCGAAGGTTCTGCTCTTGCAGTACAAAGAAACCACAGTTAGGGAAGTGACAGCAAACCTCGCAAAGGACAACCATGGTGTGACGTTTGCAAACGTCCTGGACACACAAAGGAGATATGTTGGAAAATTCATGGCAAGCTAGCTGACTGGAAACCAAATAAATCACAGTCTGACTGGGATAGTCGAGGCTATAAGGTTGCTGCTGACAGCAAACCAACTGTCGAGTCAGCACCTTTCAGCAAAGAGCAATTAGAATTGCTCTAGAAAATGTTCACCCAAGTCAGCACCTCTGTTATTGGATTCGGATCAACAGCTGAAAAATCTGAATTTTGAACTGCCTTAAATAGCAAAGCTGAAAGGGGAAAAGCCTGGGTGATTGACTCTGGAGCCACTAATCATATGACTGGTGATGTCTCTTTATTTCTCACATATTTGCCTTGCTTAGGAAAATACAAAGTACGGATTGCAGATAGATCTTTATCCACTGTTACAAGAGTTGGCTCTGTCATTGTGTCTAAAAATTTAACTCTTGAATCTGTCCTATTTGTTCCCAATCTATCATGCAATTTGCTATCTGTTAGTAAACTCACCAAAGACCATAAATGTGTTGTTGGGTTTTCCCCTTTTCATTGCCTTTTTCAGGACCAGGACTCGAAGAGGACGATTGGTAGTGCTGAGGATTGTGTGGGTCTCTATCTAACGAGTGGTTCTCCTAGAATTCAAACTCGGACAGCCCATTGTGCTTCTATTCATGTAGCTTACAATAGGGATTCTGTTTCTGTCCAAACTCCTAATGATGTTATGTTATGGCACTATAGATTAGGCCATTCCAATTTCATGTACCTTGCAAAGTTATTTCCATCATTGTTCATTAATAAAAATCCAAGTTTGTTTCATTGTGAATACTGTCTTCTTGCCAAACACTCAAGAAACTCCTTTCCTGTTCACACCTATCAACCTTCTCATCCTTTTTCAATCATTCACAATGATATTTGGGGGGCCATCCCGTGTGACAAAAATTTCAGGCACTAGGTGGTTCATTACATTCGTAGATGATCACACAAGGGTCACTTGGGTATATCTCATGAAAGAAAAATCTGAAGCTGGATCTATATTCCAAAAATTCAACTCCATGAACCAAAATCAGTTTCAAACAAATATCCAAATTCTTAGAACTGATAATGGATCTGAATACTTCACCTCTATTCTTGGAAATTACTTAGCTGAGAAAGGAATTGTCCACCAAAGTTCTTGTGTGGATACTCCCCAACAAAATGGGAGAGCTGGAAGATAAAATCGCCACCTTCTTGAAGTTGCTCGTGCTCCTTTTTACTGCTCATCTTCCCAACTGTTTCTGGGGAGATGCTATTCTTACTGCAGTCTATCTCATTAATAGAATGCCTTCACGGGTCCTACTGTTCAGAAATCCCATTCATGTTCTTCTTGACACCTACCCCAATAATAGACTCATCTCTAGTTTACCTCTCAAGATTGTTGGTTGTTCAGCCTTTGTCCATGTTTCTTCCCATCTTAGGAGCAAACTTGATCCCAAAGCTATCAAATGTGTTTCTTGGGTATTCTCCAACAAAAAAAGGGTATAACTGCTATTCTTCTACAAAAACGAAATTTTACCACACTATGGATGTTACCTTCATTGAGAATCAGCCTTTCTACTCCAAAACTCATTCCAGGGGGGGAGTCTATCACCAGTAAGGACAGGGAATATCTGTTTTGGTAACTTGAATCCACTCCTGCACCCCTCATTCAATCCATTCGGTTGAGTGAACCTATCCAGAATGCAGGTTCTGAACTTGCCAACAAATGTGACAATGAAATTGCTCCCACGCTTAATTGTGACAGTAATCTTATCCAGATCAGTCAGCTTGTTCTAAATACTGATCCAAAAAACAAATTTTTCTCCCAAGTTTATTCTAGGAAACCGAAGGTCCATACAAAGGTAGTGCACCTAATCCCTCCTGAACTTGTCCTGGAAGCCAATTCGAGTCTTGACACTGCAAGTCCAGGTAATACTGCTCCAAATTCTCTAATCTGTAATGATCTTGATATTCCCATTGCCCACAGAAAAGGAGTGCGGTCATGCAATCAACACCCTATATCTCAGTTTTTTTCTTATGGAAATCTTTCTCCTAGATATCATGCTTTCATCTCTAGTTTGTCTCAGATTACAATTTCTCACAATGTTCATGAAGCCATGAAAGATCTAAACTGGAATGAAGCCATCAATGCGGAAATCTATGCACTAGATAAAAATGGCACTTGAGATGTCACTGATCTACCAGAAGGGAAAAGACCTGTGGAGTGTAAGTGGATCTTCAACGTTAAATATAATGCAGATGGGAGCATTGATAGATACAAGGCAAGACTTGTTGCGAAAGGATACACTCAAACCTACGGGATTGATTACCAAGAAACATTTGCACCTGTAGCCAAGTTAAATACAATCAGAGTCCTTTTATCCTTGGCATCTAATCTGGATTGGCCACTTCATCAATTAGATGTTAAGAATGCTTTCTTAAATGGAGACCTCGAAGAAGAAGTCTAGAGCAAGGTGTGCAAACTGAAAAAATCTCTGTATGGTCTCAAACAATCACCTAGAGCATGGTTTGACCAGTTCACACGAGCAGTCAAAAGATGGAATTATATTCAGGGGCAATCAGATCACACTCTGTTTATTAATCATTCATCAGAAGGTAAAATCACTCCTCATTGTATATCTTGGTGACATTATCTTCACAAGAGACAATCGTGTAGAAATGCAGAAGCTAAAAACTCTTCTAGCTAATGAGTTTGAAATCAAGGATACCTGAAATACTTCCTTGGCATGGAAGTGGCTCAATCCAACAAAAGAATTTCTATTTCTCAGAGAAAATACACCCTTGATTTACTTGAGGAAACAGGGATGCTTGGCTGCAAACCAGCAAATACCCCAATGGATTCAACCTGCAAGTTGGGCTTAAAGGAAGGAGGTACTCCTGTTGACAAAGGAAGATATCAAAGACTTGTAGGAAGGCTCATCTACTTGTCTCACACAAGACTTGACATCAGTTTCTTAGTGAGTGTTGTGAGCCAATTTATGAACAATTCAACCGATGAACATCTTAATGCTGTCTACAGAATTTTGAGGTATTTAAAAATGACTCTAGGGAAGGGCTTATTTTTCAGAAGTCACAATAAAAATATTAAAATTTATTCAGATGCAGTCTGGGCAAGATTAATAATAGATCGCAGATCAACTTCTGGTTACTGCTCATATGTGTGGGGAAATCTAGTAACTTGGAGAAGCAAGAAACAATCAGTGGTAGCTCGCAGCAGTGCTGAAGTTGAATTTCGAGCAATGGGTCATGGCATATGTGAGGGAATATGGTTGAAAAGATTAATCAAGGAGTTGAAGGTTACTTGTGAAGGACCAATAAAATTGTTTTGTGATAATCAGGCTACAATTAGTATTGCAAAGAATCTTGTTTACCATGACAGGACCAAACATGTGGAGATTGATAGGCACTTCATTAGGGAGAAAATTGAAGAAGGAATCAACAATCTGATCTATACTCCCTCAAACCTTCAAATTGCTGATATTCTCACCAAAGCTTTACCAACTATCACTTTTGACAACATGAGTTCCAAGCTGGGAATGACCAACATCTACTCCCAGCTTGAGGGGGCGTGAAGATTATGGATGATTCTGTTAAGGAGTCATGTCCATTCTGTAATTATTGTAATTGATTCTTTTTTAGGAATTTCCATAGCAGTTTCTACATTTTAGGATTCTCGGTTTTGTTTATTTAGCTAGGTCAACTTCCTTCTTTAATTAGCTTTGTATATTCTGATTCTATCCTGATTTAAGGTACTGAAATCAGTCCTTGAAATCAGTCCTTGAAATCACGGATAATGATTACATTCTCCTGTATATATTGTGCCCTCATATTGAAATACAATTAGAGAATTCCATCATCTGATTCTTTACATGCTTTAATCTAGATGCTGGCATTTTGTATTGTCATTACTCATAGCTCATATCCCAATAGATGATGTACCTAATGTTTGGTAAACTAACCATGCATTGTTTATTACAGCTATAAATTTATATTTATTGTCTTAGGCATATTGAGCTTGTGATGTTTCTGTTTTCTGGGCCATAAGTATATTCTATTTGATTTTGTAATTGACAGCGAGATGCTGCCACTGCTCCAAATGTTGGGGACAGAGTACCTTATGTTATTATTAAAGCTGCAAAAGGTGCCAAGGTAATCTCACAGTCCCCCTCCTCTTTTTTTCTTTTTTTGGCAAGTTTAGCATTTTTGAGATTTTCTCTAGACTAATCTGTGTAAGAAAATCAGGCTTATGAGAGATCAGAGGATCCAATCTATGTTCTAGAGAACAACATACCAATAGACCCTCAGTACTATCTTGAGAATCAAATTAGCAAGGTTGGTTTAATAAATGTTTCAAAATTTCTCCAATATTTACTGTTCTTTATTAGCTTTGTTCATGCTACAGCCAATTCTAAGGATTTTTGAGCCAATTCTGAAGAATGCTAGCAAGGAACTTCTCCATGGAAGCCACACAAGATCTATTTCTATTTCTACTCCATCAAACAGTGGCATAATGAAATTTGCTAAGAAGCAGCTCACTTGTATTGGTTGCAAAGCTTTACTTAGGTATCCAATTTTTTGTTTTCATATTTTGTTGTCTTGAGGCTCTAAGATTTTCATGGTTAATTTTGTATTTATATATTCCTTTTTTAGTGGTTGCTTCTTTTGATTCTAGTAAGCGAAAGACACATAGGAACTAGAACTTCAAAGAATTACCATTGATGCATATGCTATCTTTTTCATTAGCTAGGCTGCATATTTGTTATTTGAGAGATTTTCTACTGAATTGAAATGTATCAGAAACATGGTCCAGCACTATATTCTGGACTATAATTATGAACCCTGTAATTTACCAGCACAAGAAGAAGAATTGTGCTTTATGGAAGTGAGCATAAGCCTCCTATGTAATAGATGCAAGAGACCTTAAGACATCATTCTAATGAACGTTTGTGAAATTTTGAGCATCTAAGGGATGAAGAAGAATAGTTGATCCTTTGAATTTCATATCCTCTGTAAATCATTTTCCTACTTTTCAATAATCTGTTTCTGTAGTTATCACCAGTGAGATACCATTGTGCAGAGGAGGTCCCAATGATCTGACAACGGGCATTTTGAGCTATTATGAGATCTTGAATATCTTCCTCTTGATGCCAGTTTCCTGTAGTATTTATTATGGTTTTTTTCTTAACAGGAAAACAAGGCTCTTCAGGTGTTTTAGGAATCATACAAGCAACTATTGTCTAGTGATTGAGATGAAAAACTTTTGCACCTTTAGCTGTCAATTTATAGCTGATAATACTTAGGTCTTGCTTTCTAAGAGATGTAATATGTAATATGGAGGTTTATTTGTGTGTATTTCGATACATATGAGTTATACAAAGGCCTAGTAATAATATCTTTTGTTGCATTTGGCTCAGCAATGGAGATCGCACTCTCTGCTCACATTGCAAAGGAAGGGAAGCCGAACTGTACTGCAAAACAGTGACTCAAGGTAGGCATCTTTGAGTATCCTATGTTCTATTTCAAATGGTTAATGTTGTACTGGATGGTTCAAGCTGTTTTTTATTAGACAAAATAAGTGATGGTATGGTTGCAGTGTCTGAGCTAGAGATGCTTTTTGGGAGGTTGTGGACACAGTGTCAGGAGTGCCAAGGTTCGCTTCATCAGGATGTTCTCTGCACAAGGTATTTTCATTAAAATGATTTATATTATTGTGAAGTTTTATATTATTAAGGGATTGCTTGGGTGGATGGAGTTCTCAAATTTTTGGTTTAAGCGGCACCAGATTACAGTATCACTTAATCGTGTCCTGGAATAAGTTTTTTTTTCCTTTTCCCCAGGCTTGTTTACTGTCCTGGTATAACTTTAATCAAATTATTGTGGTGCCTTGGTTTCTTCTTACTCGTGTCTTCTCATCTGCTCTTGTGGATTTCATACAAGAACTTGCAATGTAATTGCAGCTACTCATTATTATGACTGATTTATACTGCACTATTGTGTTATAGTCGGGATTGTCCAATTTTTTATCGACGGAAAAAGGCACAGAAAGATATGGCTGAAGCAAAGTCGCAACTGGACCGATGGAACTTCTAATATTTTGCCAAGGTCCGTATTTTTACTTACCAATTTTTTTTTTCTCAATCCTCTTCGGTCTTCATAATGATCTAGTCACTGAACCGTAGGAATTTCACCCATTAATTTATCCAAGAATTGCAATACAAAGAATTGGAACATGTATCAAATATTTATTTATATATAAAGTTAAAAAAAATAAAACTCGGGTGTTTGGATTTTTAAAGTCAATCATGTCTGGATTATTATTATTATTTGACTTTGTAACTGTGTTGAATTGTTTTAAGTATCATATTAAATTTCTGTTAAGATCTTTTGGATAATGAATTTCACCTACATGCGCATGCACATATGCGTATGTCCGAAGTTACTGATGGGCTTTTACGTATTATTCCTGAATCCTGATATATATACCATTCCAAGTCTCTGGTTAATTGGGGTTGACATAAATAAATGTTACAATTACAGGCACCGTTAAATTTGCTGATTTTTGGGAACTGAAGGAAAACCTCTGGAGTTGGAATCCTACGACAAGCTCGTGACCGTATTCTTATTGCTGGAAGGAAAGTACATGTAGCAAAGGGCCTACTTTTCTGCACGGTCTAGTTTAGATATTGGTTTTACTGAAAGTGGATCATCTAGTGCAGAATGTGACCTTGCGGATCTTGAAAGCCAATAGAAGCAATTTGTAGCCACAATTCTGACGTGTAATGTAAAAGTAAGCCCACAATTTAGTGAACGTCATTTTGATCCTAAAAAGATTAATGAAATCAATTTAGTTCTCATGATAATTTTTAGGGAAAATTAATGTTAAGGGTTATTAAGGAATCATATTTAAATTAAACGAATAAAAATTTTAAAGTATTAAGAAAATCATTCTAATTTTAATTAAAGATAAATATTATGTAATATCATTAAATAGACAATAATATTTTCAAAGAAATATTTTTTCTTTCCACTCTGCCCTAAGAAGGATCACATTCTTCCTTTTCGTTCTTTTTGCTGTACTTTGTCTCTCTTATTATTCCCTTTTCTCTCCTATCTGTTGTTATTTTTGCTTCAATCTATCCTACTCTTCATGGTTTTGATGGCTAGAGGATCGGCAATGTGTATTCCTATTGTTTAGGGATTTTAAATTAGGGTTTCTTTTGGCGTTCATTTCGCTGCTCTGATTATCTTGATATTGTATTGTGCAAAAGCTCTTGAATTTGGTCTTTAACACTGATAATTTGGCGATAAGTTGTTGCTGAGAATTATTAATATGCTAAATGCTAAATGATTAATTAAATGGTCATTTTGGTCATTCTATAGGACCTGTCATTTTAGTCCCTCACTTAGATAAGTTGACAAAATCGTCCCTCAATAAAATGTGAGTAACATTAGTCTTTATGTTAGGTAACTTTAGTTAATGTTAACAATGAGGTTGATTTGGCACGTTTTGTATCCAAGTGGATGCACACGTGGTAACTCATTCACCCCAGTTCCTTCACACACAAAAGGATGCTGTTTTCCCTTCTTAAAGATGTTGTTTTCCCTTCTTAAAGTAGAACGACATCATTTTCCATCATCTTCTTCCCTAAATTGGATGCTTCCCATTGTGACACAGAATATATCAAGACTTTGAGAGATGATGGGTGGTGAAAATTTGCATTTCTTGAATCGAACACACTAAAAAGACTCAATGTCTAAAGGTAGTTGGAGTGCGAACACCAATGCAAGTTCGATAAGTAATAGTCCCTATTACATGAGTGATGTAAGGTTCTGTAAGTGTAGGATGAGAGCTGTTGTGCAAACCTTGAAGAACTGTAGAAATCTTGGTAGACTTTTCTATTCTTGCCCATTGCCGAAGGCAAGCATGTGGTACTTATGTGCTCTGTATTTCCTTATCAGTTGCTTATCTATTAACATCCAATTGCCTTGGTTGTAAGATGATATGGATCGTTGTCAATATTTTGCTTAGGTTGATGATGGAGCTGATGACATAGCAGCTGACACAACAAAGAACGAACTTTTGAGGATGACTGTCATATGGAAGATTACAAGTTTGCAAAGTGAAGTCAGGAGTCTAAGACTGATCATCATAGCAATATGTGTTATGATGGTGGTTTTTATGATTGCATAGGGGTTAGTTTTTTAGTTGAAGTAGTTGTAGGGGTTAGTATTAGGATATGTGTGGTTGAGAAGGTTTGACATTAAGATATGTGTGTTTGATGTAATCTTTTGGTGGTTGGTGACAATTATGAATTGTAATGCTTTTGACATCAATGAAATTGTTCTTTGGTAAATGGTGTTGTTGGTTTATGATTTCTAATAATATGCACTGAATTGAAATGATGACTCATTAACTTAATTAAGTAAATTGATAATAACAAGAACAAAAACTTAAGAAAGTTAACCAAATTGAAATTGGTGAATGATCATTCATTGTAAATTGATAACCAAGTCTTACAATCATACTTCAATAAATACATGTAACCAAAACTCCATGAGAAGCATTTATAAGTAAGATATCTTCAAAACTACCATAACCCTTAACTATATGAAGAGCATAAAAGAGTATGTCTTTTATACAAATTAGTCTATGTTTGCATAAAAGACATACTATAAACCCTTTTCAATATGCCTATGAAGAGCATTTACAAAAAAATAAAAACATCAAAAGTGCACTTGTGATTTGCACAAAGAAATTCCCTAAACTTGTATCCATTTCACAAAATAATAGTAGCCCCATATACATTGCTACCCTATATTTATTATCCAAAATACTTCATAGATAAGAAGGACTTCAATTATGCTTCTTTGTGAAAGGAGGTTTGAGGTTGAGGCTTGGAGTTGGCATGAACCTCATGAACTTTTCCTGAGTACTACAGCTTGCTGTTACCATAATTTCTACAGTAATAGGATCAGGGGGTGATGGAGTAGGTCTTGCAGTGGTATGAGATGAACTTGGAGTGGAAGTGATAGTTAGAGGGGGAATTGTAGTGGGAATGGCAAACTTTGCTCTCGAATGAGTGGTAGGTGCAGATAGAGTTGCAAACGTTGTAGCAGTGGCATTTGGAGTTGGAATTAGAGTGGGAGTAGCAAAATTTGCTCTCAAACGAGTGGTAGGACCAATATTTATGGCAATTGGAGTATTTGATGCAGTGGGAGTTGGAGCTCTTAATGGTGGTGTTAAACCTGCAAGTCTCAATGGTGGTGTTAAACCTGCAAGTCTAAATGGTGGTGTTAAATTTGTAGGTTTCACTAGTGTAGGTCTCACTAGAAAAGGTCTCACTGCAGGTGGTATCCATCATTGTGGCCTCCGATCATATTCATATGGCCTCTTGGCACAAGCAAGGATGAGACCATCAGGCCTTGGTGGTGGACAACAAAACCTCAAATTTTTTTTACCAGGATTAGCTTGTTGTACAATACAAAGAAAGAGGATTGTTATTGAGTGGTCCAAATGTAATTAGATAGTAAAAAAATAGACATCAATCAAGAGGGACATACAACCATTTTGGAGAGTAAAAAGTTAGTGGAGCTTGGGATGGAGGTTAAGATGGGGGCATTAGTGGAGCTTGGGATAGATGTTGAGATAAAGGCATTGGAGGTCGAGATGGCACCAACACAGAGCAATATATCAACATTTATCAGTATTCATTATAGGAGAAGAAGGCAAAGATAATGGCGAGAAAAAGATAGTTGTTGAATTGTTCTTCGGTGGAGCTTGAGGCATTGGTGGAATCTTATATGACTCAGTGAGCAAATGAACCCTGTACACATAGGTAGCAAAGTTAGATATGTATTAGCATTCATTATAAGAAAGGAATAGAAAATAATAGATCTCCATAGCAATTGCATTTTGAGAAGGCTATGGATGAGATTGTGTGAGGTCAATCTCAATTGCTTGGTCTCTCTCAGTTGGACCTTGGTTCTCAGTTGGTTACTAGGTAGCTTTATTTGCTGCTTCATCAGTAACTTCTTCAGTGGTAAGTCCTTTTTTCTATTTTTTTTCTAATGTTGAGGCACACCTATTCCTTTGCAAGCCTTGCTATTGTGGCTTATGGTGCCACACCTTCCACATGTTCTCTCATGATACATTCTTTTTGGTTTTTGAACATTCACAGACATCTTATGAACATCCTTTCTCCTTTGTTTTTTTGGTCTTCTAGCAAACCTCCTAATGGTGAAGGAGCAGGCTGAGTTTGATTAGTGTGTTCCCAATATTGCTGGCCCTGTGCAAGCTGCACAAAATGTTCATAAGTTGTATGATAAGAGCCTATGGCCAGCCATGCATGACAATAGTTCTCAGGCTTGTGGTTCCTGTATGCAATTGTAGCTATAGCATGCATATATGGAAGATATGTGAGTTGCTAGAACCTACAGGTGCATGTGTAGGTGGATAAGTTGACATCCACCTTGTCATTCCATTTTTGCACCCCAAACCTGGCACCATTAGGATCAGCTGACCACACAGGTGTCTAGTGCAAACTCTCTATCTTCTCCTTCTCCTTCTCCAACCTACTTTGCTTCCGAGGAGTTAAAAGGCCCTTCCACCTCCTCAATTTCATTTTATTAGCCGTCATTGTCCTCATTATATAGTATCTCACCTCCTCAGCGAAGGTCAAGATGGGTTTGCCTCTCCACTTCAATGTCTTGGAATTAAACACCTCATAACTATTGTTACATATGTTATCACACTTAGGCCACTCACTAAAATAAGTGTTGGTCAATGACTCTTTAGGCCACTTGGTCAGATAGACCCATGTCTTCTCATTCTGTAACTTGACTTTCTCTCTAGTATCCCTAAATTAAGCTAGAGTGGTTGCTATTGGACACTCCCACACAACATTCCTTAACTCCTTGTCCTTGAATTAATTTGTAAAATTCCTCCACAAGTGCATAGTACAGAACTTATGATATGCTTGAAGGTTCACTTCTTGCATAGCTAGTATCAATCCTCGCAGAACAGATGCATAAAATAAGTCAAATTAGTCCTTCTCATAGCACTACATAATTCAAATCAGTCCCTGATATAACAATAAAATAAGTCAAATTGATCCCCGCGATCTTACCTTTTGCATGTTTGAGATAAAGTTCCAACCAAATTCACTGTGGTCTCCCAAGTTCTCTTTAAGTAGTGTCAGAAACCACTTCCAGTTGTCTTTATTCTCAATATCCACTATGACATATGCTATCCCAAAAATGTGATTGTTAGCATCGTGTCCCACAATAGATAACAGTTGGCCCTATAATACCCTTTAAGGAAATAACCATCAAGGCCAATCAATGGCTTGTAACCTGCCTTGAAACCTCTTTTGCAAGCATCAAGGCATACATAGAACCTTTCAAACTATGGTGGGACATTGGGGATTGGGATAACATCCATATTGATAGTGGAGCCAAAGTTGCTCCTCAGCAATTCTTAGGCATTAGTCCCACAACTTTACTTACATATTGTTCTTTCTCATTCCCTTCTACAAGTTGTCTTACTTGCCTCATAGATCTGTACACCTTGGTGTCATTTAGGGTTACCAAGTACTTCTTTTTCATGTAATCATATGCTTCATGATGGCTAAGCTTTGGTTAGTTCCTAAGCTTTTTCTCAAGCTTCTTAAAAACCCAAGACCTATTGACTTGCTTGTTTTTGAACCCCCAGCTGCAATTATGTTCAAGCTTAAAAGTCTTCACCTAAAAGCTGTGGGTCACTTTACTCTAGGAACATAGAATCTTCCATTCACAATTTTCATTCTTGCAACTTGCTCCGACCATAAACTTGACAATATTTATCCATTTGATCTCTCTACTAAGATATATGGTGTAATCCTTCACTCTTTCCTTGAAAACATCTAGTGTTCGAAATTCCATTCCAACCTCCATATTCACATATCCAAATCCTATTGTTTCATTGAACCATGGGTATACTTCTTTGTTGCTTTCTTCATCATCAGAACTGATTGAGACCTCAATTCTTCAGAAACGTAATCTTCATTTCCATCCTCATCACTGTGGTAAGAAACCTCTTCCTCACTATCACTCAACCTCATCCTTCTGTTTCTACTTGTCCCTTCTCCAAAATCATGTGTGTAGGTTTGCCTATATCCTATGCCTGCCCTCATAGCATTATCAGAATCAATGTCTTCATCTTCTGAGTTGTTGTTTCCTAAGTCCTTTGGTCCACACTTTCTCCTGCTAGACCTTCTTTGTGCAGTACCTTTGCCACTTTTCTTTCTCTATGTAGTGATTTTTTTCACTATAGTCCTTTTAATCCTTCTGAACCTCATCACAGGTGGGGCATCATACTCCTCCTCTTCACCCTTCTCCTCAACAAAAGGAGGAGGCCTGTAGAGGCTATCCTCTACACTTTCATAGTCATCAGAGGATTCATTATCTTTAGCAGGTGGTTCTTCATGTTGATTCTGATTGCCAGAATCAACTTCAGGTTGAGGTTAGTCCTGGTGTTTAGGATTAGTTGGTGGCTATGGTGAGTTGGGTCCTATATACAGTGGTGAGTTTGGTGGTGACCTGACTCTAGTTTGAAATGGTGAGTTAGGTTGGTCTAAGATTGGTGTATTGGTTTGAGTGTGATCATTTGGTGCCTCATCTGGGTATACCAATATTTTTGGGTCAGCAACAATGGTGTGCTAAAAAATAGACATCAATCTCCTTATTGTTACGCTTAGAAGCTATGCACATATCCAAAACATCAAGGTCTGTCTCTAAGTACCTTAGACCACTATCTACATTTTTTTCAGGCATTAACCAATAGAATTTGTCAAGTGTATGATAACCATGAAGCTTGCACAAATCTCTAATAGTAAAAGATTCATTTTGTTTGCATCACATCCAGACCAACAATCTATTTCACCCCCTACATAGTCAAGTTTCCTTCCACAACTTACCCTCATGATGAAACACAAGATTTACTTCATATCACATCTACACAAATACAAACAAATACTTTTTAAAATCTTATCAAGGACCACACAATTAACAAAGCACAAAATTCATAACAGGGACCACACAAAATGTATAAAATGCAAGCACACTCACAAAGGACAAAGGCACAAAGCACAAAATGCAAGCACACTTAGCAATAGATAAAGCACAAAATATAAGCACACTTAGAAAGGGACAAAGCACACAATGCATTAATAGTCAAGGAGCAACATCACTTTTATATGAATTTTGTACCATGGACCACACACCACATTGAGGAGACATGAACCACAATACAAAAGTACAACACAAAGCACAAAATAGAGAGCATATTTTTGGGGGAAAAATGCACCTTGAAGAATATGAACAACATGAGCACAATGGATTTTTCCTTTTGAAGATGATTGTGGCTTCAATTTTGAGAGAATTTCTTGGGATAGAAAGCGATTTGTGAGAAACTTATTAGGGTTTAAAGTGTTTCTACAATGGTTAGAATTTGAGGGGAAAATTATAACGTTAACCTTGACTTTTCCCTCCACAATAGAAATGACATTGCTTTTGCGTCTACAAGGGATGAGGGACAGGGACGATGTTGTTTTATGTGTGTGAAGGGGCTGGGGTGAGTGGGTTGCACATGTGTATCCACTTGGTCACATAACTTGCTAAATCAACTTCACTATTAATGTCAACTAGATTTGCCTAATGCTAGGACTAATGTGACTCACATTTTGTCGAGGGATGATTTTGTCAATTTCTTTAAGTGAAGGATTAAAATAACCGGCCTTATATGAATGAAGGACTAAAATGACTATTTAGTCTAATTGATTCATTGATTGCGATGCACTTTGTATGGTAAACTGCATTTTAGACCGCATTAATCTAATTAACTTCACAACTTCACTATTTAGCTTGGGGTCAAATGCAAGGTGAATTTATGATTTTCGTTACTTGGCTGTGATGCTGAATTATTATTTAATAATAGTATTTAAGTACTAAGGTTGTGTTTGGAAAGAATAAAAATGAAAAATAATTTGATTGATTTGATTTGAATTGATTTAAAAATTAAATTTTATGTTTGGAACTAAAAAAAATTTAAATTGATTTAAAAATTAAATATTATGTTTAGAATTTATTAAAATGAGAATTGATTTGATTTGATTTTATTATTTTACATTTTAACACTTATGAGAAGTAGTTAAAGGTAGTTTCTAAAGATAAAATAATCTATTCATTTCAATTCAAATCAAATCCTAATAAATTCTATTAAATTTGATGAAATTTCTAAAATAAAATGAATGAAATTCATGAAATTTTAAAAATAAAATTATTTTTCATTTTTTTAAATTCTAAACACACAGTAAGCCTATAATGAGTTAGAATGTAATTGTTCAATTCAAATCCTGTATATCAAACACGAAACTTACCTACAATAGCAACAAAGAAAGTATTGTTGGTGAAGGTCTCTGGTCTAGCAATGGTGATAGTAAGAGCATATACTCTAGCAATGGCGTTGGTGAGAGTGTTGTTCGAGAAGATTAAGGAAAGCAGAGAAGAGAAGGAAGTGTGAAAAAATTAAGGTAATTCATTAAAGATAATTTAGATCATTAGATAAAATTATATAATCCTTCACTTTAATTAAAATTAGAATGGTCCTTTTTAATAATTTTTATTTTTTTCTTTTAAATTAAATATTATTCTCTGATAGTCCTTAACATTAATTTTTTTGTAATTTTTAGTTATAATGATATTGATTTGGTCTCAATAAATAGTAATTTTTAGATTATTTTAATGTAAAAAATATTATTTAAGGACTAAATTAATATGATAATATTTTAAGAACCAAATTGACGTTTTAAAAAATCTTTCAATGACCAAAATAAAGATTTATTCTAGAAATTTGCCTGAAAAAGTTGGTGACTAGTGTCTAGCCTAAAACGATTAGCGAGGCTTATTATATGAGTTGAAAGGAGTAAAATTACTTCGCATGTGTGTTCCAATAATACTTTGATATAAGATTAAAATGAATTTTATTATATCTTCTTAAATATTTTTTAATAATCATCTTTTTGCTAAATAAATAAAATATTAAATAAAAAGTTAAATATAATTAATATCTT
Source organism: Ormosia semicastrata (assembly GCA_029884595.1). NCBI lineage: Eukaryota > Viridiplantae > Streptophyta > Magnoliopsida > Fabales > Fabaceae > Ormosia > Ormosia semicastrata. The sequence continues at coordinate 32,456,987 of JAQQTO010000046.1, read as the reverse complement.
AAAAAAATAAAAAATATTTAATAATTTTTTATTTAATAATTAAAAAGATTTAAAATTATTTTTAAATTATTCATTTCATTCATAATCATCCTTAAAATATTAGTTTCAATTATTTTTTTAACTTCCTAAAATATCCTTTATTTAATAGACGAAAGACTAATCTTTCAAGGAAACACTTAAGCGAGTATGTTAAAAGCGAGAATCCCTTCTAACTTATTTCTATACACATAAATTTTTATTTTCATACATATAAATCTTAAGATTAAACCCAAATTTATATGCTTAAAAGATCCAAATTCCTTCAACTCATACCAACACACATTTGAGATATTAGTTTCATTCTTATCTAACTAAAAGACAGGTGAGGCTGCTAACTTACTAATTTGTTATTATTATTAGGATACGGGTAGGACACGTTTAAGATAGGACTGACTTTTAATAAATGATGCTAATAAAATGCCACGATTTTACAGTGAAAATTTTTTTCCTATAAAATTGTAACATTTACCTACCATTTACATAAAATCGTAAAGTTTTCTCAAATTTTGAAGACAAATCTCGATGAAATTGCTAACGTTTTAGCCTAAAAATTGATCACATTAAATGTTTCAGAACAAACAATGGGAGTAGTGTATGGTTCTCAAACTTAAGGAGGGTAAGTTGTAGGATTTCAAAATTTGTGCACTCAAATTTAGAGAAATTTTAAGGAGTAGGGTATAATTCACCTTAAAATTTTTCTAAACACTTTACTCAATGAGCATTTTGTTTAAACACACAACTTTACACCCCTAGTCCAACCTTTCTGTACATCTCATTCTTAAACCGAAATGTTAAGAAATGGTACAATGGTTATCACTATATATCCATCATCCATAGCAGCAATATAACATAGAATAAAGGGAAAACTTCAAAAACTTCTATGAAGATGTACACTTTTATTCTGTTATTTTAAAAATGTGCAAAATAAAATTGTTACTATGTGAATTGTGCATGTTGCTATAAAATGATAATAAACATTAAAATTTAGACCAAAATGAGCATGTGAGTGGCACGTGAGTGACACATTTTAGACATGCACGTGAATGACACATGTTCATTTTCATTCAAATTTTAACGTCCGTTACCATTTTGTAAAAACGTGCACAATTCGAAAAATAACGGACTCATTTTGTACATTTTTAAAGTAATAGGATCAAAGTGTGCGTCACGTATAGTTCAGGGAGATTTTTTAAAGTTTTCCTTAGAATAAATCAGCAACTAAGAGATCTCCGACTCAAGAGTATAATCTCAGGCGAATTGTAATTTGCTGTCGGCACAAAGGGCATGAAGATAATGTCACCCCACACTCCTTGCAAGTCTACGTTAAAAGAAGAGGGTCAGATAAATACCAGACACATTTTTATATGCAAGTTATACATGTCGGGTGAAAATAGAATGCTTTTTCCCGTCATTTGTCAATTTGTAATAACAAATTTATTAGATACTGTTTTTCCAATGATGTATCGATGTTAAAATGTTGCATATTTGTCTGACTTGGAGCAGGGGATGACCATTCTTGTCATTTTTCCTTTGAAATTTCATCACTTGTACAAAAGTACAAGATCTATTTAAAAAGAATTTGATTCGTTTGATGCATGTAGCCAAACTTTAGTGGGAAAATGCTTTTATAACCTAAATTCCCTTTAAGATTTATAATTCACACGAGTTTATAAGCTCTAGGGCACACTGACATAAGCATTAAACAAGAACAAGTTCATTAACAGACTTACTGTATGACCGCATCCAAAAGCCATGTCCTTCGGATTGGTTAGGCAAACAGGGCATACCTTGAACAAGAGAAAGACAGTTATCTCATAAACATGATGTGATCTCAACATGGATCTAAAGCAGGAGAAAGACACCAGGGAGGGGCAAGGAAACATACTGGTTCTGCAGCAGCTGAAGCTGTTGGCTCAACTGATTCAAAATTTGTCATGCGTGGAGCTGCTAGGAGTGCATTATCATGATCTATTACTTCCTTAGGTGGAGGGAGAGGCCTTTTATGTTGATGACCTACTGGTTCTCTACTGCATCAGAAGGATTTGACACTCAGTTAACCTTGAATATAATTTAGAACTATCATAACTTAGTTCCTGGCTTACTTGATAAGTTGTATATTTTGGACTGCACAGTACTGAAATGGAATTTCCATAAGGGCAGCAAGTGCAAATGCTGTTTCCTTCTTTGATGCTTCTGAGTTCTCAGACATGATCTTTGTGAAGTTCACAAACTGAAGGGATAGGATAAAAAAGAACACAAAGTACATAATATATCAATTTCATCAATAAAAGAAGAAAAAAATCATAGTACTGGAATTAAGAGTGGTATTCTAAAAGATGGAACAATTAAAATTTTCCAGCCTTTTTTTGAGATTAAGTAGTCATTTACTCATTTTTCAAACTGATCATTACCAAATCACATGCCAATGCAATGTTTGATTCTCGCAGAACAACTCTAAGAGGAAGTCTGGATGGAATTTTATTAATGTCGAGATAGTAGAAATCCAGATTGTGTCTCTCTCGACCAAGAGAACAGCTTCATAAAACATTTCTTTTTCTAATACCCCTGATCTTGGTTTTGGAATTGGCTAATGTACTACAACCTTTGTCATTAATGTGCCAAGCCAAACTCTAGGCCTTCTAATCTCCAACTATAAATGGTAAAAGTTACCGTAAAAGCAGACAGTACTTGAATATTCAAGTGCTATCAAGTACCTGAAAGTTGTCAAATAAGCGCTCAGTAATGTTATCATCAAAGTGCTGCATCTCATCCCATGGTCCATCTCCAACTCCAACCAAAATAATTGAGAGAGGATAGTGACTGACAATCAGAATAGCTCCACATAAAAGACAGATACCATAAATAACAGCAAAAGACTACAAAAGAAATTGCTTTACCTTGCTGCAACGATAGAACTAATAGTTGCTTGTTCTTGTGGACTAAGTTTTCCATGTGGTGTATCTGGGTTTCTGGTAACCTAAAGAAAAAAGAAAGATATTCTAGAAAAAGGAGAGATATTCTAGAAAAAGGAGAAGAGAAGTAGGGAAAAGACAATTAAATCATGCCATGAAAAGAAAAGAATGGGATAAAATAAATAGAGAAAACCTGTCCATCAGCAATAATGACAAGAACATGATATTGACCGTTGCTTCTCTCCACAATGTCAATTGCTGCATCGATTACAGGGGCAAATGATGTTGGACCTATAAATCAGGAGGGAACTGTTATAATCAAATCTTCATATCATTGCCTGTATACCTAAGCCCTCTCTCCTAGGTTTTTTTTTTCCTTTTTTGAAATAAAAGAAGAATCAAGAAAAAAAAGACATAAAATGCAGGAGGATTCCTAAATAAGATTGAGGGGGAAAAAAGGATAACAAAGAACATGCACCAGCTTAAAAAGCAATCTAGTTCCTTTGCGTATCAGACAAGGAAACTCCCTCAATACAACCTATGAGTGGAACCCTTAAAGAAGGCTTTAAAACAAGCTCACCCCACAAAAGCTGAGTAGGAAGAGATCTCCGGCTAAGGATTTTGGAATTGCTCTCCAGCCAAATGCACCACGCTCGAGCTGAAAGAGCACAATTCCAAACCACGTTACTCTCCTTTCTACTTCCCAAACCTCCATACTGGATAGAAATGAAGACTAACAAATCAGGTGCACAAATTCAATGTTCTCCAAACACCAAAACTGCTTACCTTATAACTTCCAAGTTACTTCACAAATCAAGAGATCACTTTTTGTTTCAAAATCTTAAGCATATAACACAAATTCAGAGGATTCCCTATCATTTAAGTTAGGAAAAAAAATGGAAATCCCATGAAAAAGTAGAGTCTTGAACACTATAAAAATTGTGGATAGGAGAATTCTGTAAGGAAGATAGACAATAAAGTCATGGGAAAGCCAAACTGAAAGAGGAATCTCCTACCAATGGTCCTCCCAAAAATTGACACAAGATACATTACCAACCTTCAAGGAAAGCAAAGACTTAAAGGTAGTATAACCATGTGAGATAAATTTCCATGGACTAAAATGAGAAGCTCGAGTTGCTGTATGAGCATCCCATCCATTTTGGTCTAAGCTATACTTCAGATAACCAGACGCCAAAGGGAATGAGGTTACAAAGGAAAACACCATAGCTATTTTCCCGTAAAAGCAATGTTTTTAGACACAATATTGCCAAGACCCAAACTCCCTTCCTTGTTAGGACGTTCATACACCTCCCAACTCACCAAGTAATCCCATCTCATATCCATAGCACCCAACCAAAGAAAATCCGTCATAATCTTTCTATTGTATCGGCAACTTCCACTGTGATAGCATCAAACAGGTCTAGAACCAGTATCTCAACCTCAATCATTGTTCTTAACAAGGATTAGATGCCAATAGACCATAGTTTAGCCATACGCACTAAATCATACTACAACTCTCTCTCTCTCTCTCTAGAATAACTATGGTAAGCTTATTTGTCCAGAAAAAAGTCATATATTTGTGAAGATACTTTTAATAAAATTGTAAAATCTAATCAGCAAGTAAGAGAATATTGTAAAACAAACCTGACAGTTTTAAGTGTGGAACAATCTCTGTGTATCGTGCAAGTACTTCCTCAAAACCTTGACAATATCTACCATGAGGATAAAAACTGAACACATTCTGATCATGTGTAGATGCTACAAAAGTGAATTCACTGAAATCAATAAAAGAGAAAACATACAACATTTCTCCAAAGTCAGAAACAGCTACTCACCGTCACCAAATCCAAAACATGGTATCAGATTATCTTCATCAAAAGAAGAAAGAGTACGGCCAATGATAGAGATTGCTTGCTCATATGGATTAGGAGTGTTTCCAATATAATGAAGGCTTTTCCGGTGGAATGAGTGCTTGCCTACAATTATCAAGGTGTGACTTTTGTACATTCACTTTACATATATGCATGTATAATATTAATTTCATATGTAAAAGGAATAACCTGTCCACTCATTGCTTTTGGTGAAGTCAATACCAATTATTAAATTTGAAGATTCCAGACCAGCTTCTCTTAGAGCAGAAACAACCTGAAATATAAGTGCCATATCTTTTATAAGCATGAAGTTTCTGCGAATAGTTAAGTCTAACAAGCTAAAGCTAAGTATATTCAAAACATCTGCATAGATACAGTCAATCCAGTTCACCAATAGTGACTATCCTTGTAATGCTAAGCTTAATACTGACTATCCTCTCTAAATCACTGAGCAAAAGTAGCAGTGAAAACCTGATCCAATGAGCTGAAATTGTCAGCTATATGTGTGGGCTGCTGCTTACGTTGATAGCGAGTATTTGCAGAAGTCCCAGTGTGAGAAGAGTGTTGATGATAGGTAGTATTCACTGAACTCCCAGCATAAGAAGGGGCGTGATGATAGCTTGTAATCACTGAACTCCCAGCATAAGAAGGGGACTGTTGGTAAATATTATCTTGAGATTCATTCATTGACTCCAAATTTCCCATAATTAGAGGCTTGCTTTCACCTATATCAAAATAAATAAGCAGAAAATAGAGGTAAAAGACAGGATTAAAGTGAATTAAAACAAAAATCACAGCACCAGAAGTGACAACAGTTCATTGTAAAATGTCAAATATCACAGCTCAATCCTATTAAGGGGGGAAAAGAAGAAGAAAGAAAACAAATATTCAGTGAAAACCAAAGCGTATTCTGGTGTCATTTACAGTAACTTATGTAAAAAAAAAATTAACATTTTTCTTATGTTTCATAGCTTGCTTTTCAAAATCAACTTATTACAACTTCCTTCCAATGATTCCCAAGGCAGAGCCTGAATTCTGGTCATAAATAATTCTTAAAACGTTAAATCACAAAACATTCGAGCAAACTGCAGCAGCCATATATAGTATATAATATTAATTACGAATTAAATTAGGGTTTTGTTAACGTGTGTACTAAGGTCACATGTTAAGAAATCAAAAATAGAAACTATTAAATAAAAAGTATAAAAATTTATTGTCTTGAAAATCCAAAAACATTTAATATTTTCATTTTTAAGTAATTAATAATAAATAATAAATGCTATTTTTAATCCTTAACATGTGCCCGTGAGGCACAAGTTAACGAAATCCAATAAATTATTAGTAAAGTAAACCAGGAAATGAGACCACCATCATCACCTTGGACCACACATCTTAAACAGTTGTGCATCCACATGTAATGCCTATCTGAAAATTAATTCCTCTGTGAACTGAAATATGAACACAAAAAAGTTACATAGATCTTCTTCTCTTTAAACTAGCATCCACAGCAGACAGAACATCACAGACGAAAAACCAGAACCATTCCATAACATCTCAATGGCTCTAACTGTAACACATGCAGCAAAAACTACTTGCATGAACAAGCACACGCTGTTTCAAGTTCAGCGTTAGATTTTCGACACGATCGCAACTAAATTTCATTCCTAAAATCGAAACCAAAACCGTGATATCTTTCAAACAAAAGCAAAAAAAGAATCTAGGATTGAGAATTCTAGAATTGCAATTGCATCCAATTCACATTTCACAAATTGCTGATTACCGTAAATCGCAAGCTACCGAAACTAGTGAAACTCCAGAATCTGATTCACGTGAATCGGCGGTGATAGCAGTTATCTAACACTACCAGTTCCATTCAATTATTAATTTATTATTATTATTATTAGAAGATGAAGAAGAATGGAAGAGAGGGAGAGAGAGAGAGAGGAATGAGAATCGGGATTCAAAGTTCACCTTGTTGATACTTGATAATGATTTGCTTTGCTTTTGTGATTGTGGCTGGTGCTTTTGGCGGTGGACTCCAAAGCCTTCTTGTTGCAGAGTTTGGGTTGACGTTTCAGACAAGAGAAAGGTAATGGCCATTTTTCTAGAAAGAGTTTTGCAATAATATATGCTTCTAGTAATTTTTTTAATATTTTATAAAAATGTTAAATAAAAAAATAAATCCGTTCGACGCGTTAAGAATATAAAAATATTTAATATTTTTTATTTAATAGTTCAAAAAATTAATAAGAAAGATTAAGAATTTTTCTTTTAAATTTTTTTTGTTATTTTCTTATAATTTTTTAATAATATTCTTAATATTTATTTAAAAAATAAATAAAAAATAATTTTAATATTATGTATTATTCTTTTGTACTTAGATTTAATAAAATATTGTATATTTCTAAAATATAATAAATATATATTTAAAAAAAATTAATTATTAATTTAAAATAATTTTACATAAATTTTAAATCATTATTTAATAATAAAAATTTATTTTAAAACATACATTTATTGTTTTGTTATTAATATACAATAATTGATCGTTAGACTTGGACAGACATAGTTGCCTTTTTTGATGCGTGCACTCGTTGAAAACTAGATTCTTTTGTTTGTGAATCGCTTCACATGTTTGTTGGGTTTGAATCATGGGGATCGCGCAACAGGAAAAGGTACCTTATCCATCTGAATCATCCTTTTTCCACCCTTTTTGAATTCTTCGCTTCTAAGCATTTTCCAACTCATTACTTACGTTTTTTTGTTTTCCGCATCTAGCCCACGTCATGAATTTCTCTTTTATGAAATAACTTTGGAGTGATAATTGGTGCACAGATAAATTTCACAAAATCAACATCACGACTCTTCAATACTTTTTGTTATTCTTTCCCTTTTCCTTCACTAAATTAATGGTCGATATGTAGTTCGTGAAGTTTCTGTAAGGAAAATACTCATCTTACAATCAACAATTCATACACTTCTTTTAACATCACTTGCCACATCAACTTTTTTTTTAAAAAAATCTTTTCTTTTTTCAAAATCTTTCCCATGTTCCCTCTCTCCCTCTCATTTTTTCTCTCATTTCTCCTTCTTTCAATTCTCATCTTCCCTCTCATCTCTATTGCACAGCGACGTCTTTTGTCTAAGCCATCACCTCCGTCGCCTGTCACTTTCACTTCTTATCTTTCCTTCTCAGCTCTGTCGCTCCAAACTCAGCCTCCGTCGCCCGTCGCACACTCTGCGAGCTCCCTTCATCAAGGTACTTTCAACATTGGGTGAAATCCATAAACTCCCAAATTTATTTATCCATTAGCTCAATGTATTAGGTTCTGGTGGTGAAGTTCAGCCTCTCATTGAGTGTTTCTGTTCTGGTGGCTTTTGTCCTGTAATTTCTATTCTAGTGATTTCTGTTTAGCCTCTCATATGAATTCTAGTTATTGTTGCATGAATGCATGCCTATCTCTATATTTTTTTCCTCCTTAACATGAAGGAATTGTGGTAGTTCTAGTGTTTTTTTCCTATCTCTATTTAAAACACAAGTAGAAGAGTAATTTAGATGCAAGACAAAGTACCTTTAAGAATCCTTGTGTTTCAAGAGCATTGAAAATATGAATCTAATGATCCATCTTGTTAAAAATTGAAATTAAAATTTAAAATAAGAGGTAGCATGATTTTTTATTTTGAACTATAATAATGTGATTTACTCATATTTTAGTGAATCCCTCAGTTGCCGTTTGAATTTCTTTGTATTAAACTATGAAATAAGTAATCTGAATGAATCCAAAATGTGAATTATGAAAACTGTTTTGGTTTTACATTTTATAAAGAAATTTTGTTTCTAAAAGATGGTGTCTTGCGATCTTTTAATTCTGAGAGCTATCTCCAACCTTATAGTTGTGATTAATTAACAGTACTACTATTACATTCCTTTGATATTTGACTTTGGAAATTTATTTAATGAAGCTTAAGCTAACAAAGAGATATTCCTTGCAACTTCAGTCAAATTTAAGATCTATATGACTGTCTCATGGTATCAACTGTTGATGCCAAACTAACATTAAAGTTGTATAACTTGTTTAAGAACATTAGATGGCCCTAAGTGCATGATTGGGTGAGTAGCTATTTCTTTACTAGAAACTTAAGAATTTGGCACATGATTTGTAGTTGTTGTTGCATGAATGCATGAATTTGGTACACTACTCTCTATTGTTTTTTTCTCCTATTTACTACTCGCTATTTCTTTACTAGAAACTTTAGAATTTGACACATGATTTCTGGTTGCTTACTCACTTAGTGTGCATCATGTCTTGCTAGAAAAGCAACATATAAGGCCGAAATAGTATTAAAGTGCTTGCATATTGATTGACATTACTTGTAATTCCTTATACACTATTATTTGTTGATTGCTTGTGTTTGTTGATTCTGTTACTTATCATGTCACTTTTTTTACACCATTTGTAACTCTTGGTTAACGAAGTATAAATTTATGGTTAATGACGTGTATTGGATGGTTAACAGCTTAACCATTGACCACGAATCTACCCATTAACCAACATATACACGTTATTAACTACAAATTTCTACCTCGTTAACCAAGAGCAAAAAATGATGTAAAATAATAGTGATATTTTATCCTTTTTTTCTAATCCAAGCTTTAACACTTCCACTCCTTTCTCTTTACTATAACTCTAACTCATACATAATGTGGAAGAACATGCCTTACAATCACTCTGGAAATTTTGTTGACCATTGATATCTGTCGCAACCGGGATCGCGACGGGACGACCGAAAAAGATAAAATCAATGGAGTCGCCACCAATGTTTATTTAAATTGGGAAAACATCAGAAAAACCCTTTAATTAGGAAAACTGGTCTTTTTGAAAATGAGTTTTGGATTAGAGTCGATTACGGGTAGGAAAGGTATTAGCACTTACACTCGCTGCTGCTTAACATGAATCTACCTTAAGTTAGTTGTGCAAAATTTAATAATCTCAAATATATTTATTTTTACCCTTTTTTAGAAAAAGACTTTGTAATTATTTATTATTCTTCATTTTTTTATTTTTGAAAAGAAATAAAAGAAACAACCAAATTATGAAAATTTATTTTTTTTGGCTTGACAGAATAGAGATTCTGCTCCTACGTATCCTCGGGTGCAATGAGGAACTCAAAGTCACGTAGTTCTTTAGAAAATAAGTATGAGTTGATTGATTTTAATTAAGAAAGAAATTTTTGAAGAAGAATTTTGTTTGGAAACAAATCCATTCTTGCACGGGGTTCAAGTTAGCACTAGACTACTCAATAAACCCTTATGATTCAAATGACATTGAAGATAGCATCCGCTATTCAATCACCATCATTAGTCATTGCATGGATCGAAAGATTTTTTTCATTTTTTAGAATATTCTAAGGCAAACAAGTAAACATAATTTTTCATGAGCCAAGTAAATAAAATAAAAAAATAAAAGCACAACATCACAAAATATATTTTCTTTTTTATCTTTTAACTTTTTTTTTATACTTTTATTTTTTCTTCATTTCTTGGCTTCCTATTAATCGCAAGGCATAACACAAAACACCCAATTAAGTTAAGTAAACACTATCAAATAAGGAAAAATCTTAAGTAACACAAAATAATTAAACTAAAAATACTTTTTCTTTCTTTTTTTTTTTGTTTTTGTTTTTTTTGCATTATTTATTCATTTATTATTTAATCCTATATATTTTGTCCCTACATTTTTCTAATTTATTATTTTTTCAAAGCTCTAAACTATTAAGCAAGCTAATCTTAACCAAAAAAAAAAACTTAGCCCACTAATTGGACACACCTCTGCGCTGACCTTCTTTTTTGTCTTAGTTTTCTCTTTTTTTGTTTTCATGGGCTCTCTACGTTTTGAGACCCAATGAAGAGATTTAAACTAAAAGAAAAAAAAGGGGGGGGGTCATTTGAAAAGGTATCTGCTGCAGAATGAAACAGAAATAAGAAAGGAAAGGATGCCCACCCTCGGCAAAGACGAACGCGACGGAGACGAGATCGGCGGCGGCTGCGGCTCGAGTGGCGGCAAGTCGACGAGGAAGAGAGGGTGCAGATCCGTGGTGCGACCCAAGCTTGCGCGGGTTCGTGGTCCGGTGGCCGTCGTGCGGAGGCGACGGGTTCGCTGAACTGGAGCGGGGTGACCAGCGGTGCAGCGCGGTGGAATGACGAGGCGCGACGCGATGGAGTGGTCTGGCGGCTTGCGGGCGAACGCGGTTGCGTGACGCGGAGTGGTGGCTCGCGCGACTAGATGGCGACGCGCGGTGGGGGATCTGGCTCGCGACCCCGCTTAGTGCTGGCCGGATCTGGAGGTTGAGGGTCTCGGTGTTTGGGTTGCTGTTTGCAAATTCACGGTTGGGAGCTTGGGTGAGGTTGTGTGATTGGGTGGTGTTTTGGTTGGAAGATGGAAGAAATGAATGTTGATGGAGGAAGATGATTGTGATGGTGGTAGCAGAGAGTGGTCTTTGGTAAAATTAGTATTGTGATTATGGAGTGTGAAGTCTTGGTTTTGGGCATGAAGAGGGAGATGGCTTTTGGTGTTGGTGAAGATGGTTACGGGAGGAAGCTTGGGGAAGATGGTGATGGTGGTTGGAGGTCACGGTTGGGTGGTGTTTTGGTTGGAAGAGGTTGTGTTTGTGGGTTTTTGGGTGAAGGTGATGGAATGATGGATCTGGTTGTTGTGGGTGGCCACGGTTTGGCTTGAGTATATAGGAGTTCTGGTGAAGATGAGGGTGTTTATGGAGGTGGTTTGATGGGTGGTGCAAGGTTGAGAGTTTCACAGTGGTGCGTGATGCTGAAAATGGTTCTTTGGAAAAATGATGAAGGTCCCCCCCTTTAGGCTCTCGGTGTTTGCTCTCCATATTGCCTAGCACCAAATTCACTAGATAAAGAAATTGCCAGGTTGACCAAGCTTGGGTCTCACTCAAATTTCCTGTATCGTGCTTCATTCCTCTGCTCAATTTCTCTCTTCCTCCCAGCCTCTGCTGCATTCCTCTTTCATGCTTTTGATTCATCAAGATTGCAGGAAGGCTTTGAGCCTTGTGCCCATAGCCAATTAGCAGCGAAGAGCTAGAGTATCTTGAGGCTCTGGCACGTAGCCTGATTGGAAAGTTGCCATGCCCCTATTTTTATTTTTATTTATTTTTATTTATTTTTATTTTTTTACTTTCTGTTTTCTCTTTTTTGTTTTCTTTTTATATATAAAAAAAGGAAAATTTAAATGAAATGCAATTGAATAAAACTGAAATAGAAAACATGTTCAAAACATTACAATTAGCCATCAATTAACACAAACATTAGTTCTTTGATTAAGCCACAAAAATAAATTTTTATGGACAAAATTAGGTATCAACAATATCTAAAATGCTTTCTATCACTTGCTGAATTTTTGGATGATAACATGAGTTTTGCATGTGCAGGTTAGTGGAATTGGAAATAGTTGCTTCCATGGAGAATGAAAACACTGTCAATGATGGTGGGATGTTAGATGATGTTGTTGGTGATGCTGAATCTATTGAAGAAGCAAATGACGCTAAGTTAATTATGAGTGACAACTTGAATGAGCAATCTGAACTTTGTGAGCCTGCAGCAGACATTATATTTCCTTCAGTGGCTATCGTTAAGTCATTCTATTAGCAGTATGCTAATGCAAAGAGATTCAATTTCATCACTAGAAATTCAAGAAAAGGATATGATGGAGAGTTAAAATACTTCATTCTAACATGTTCACGAGCAAGGAATTATGTGTCAACAGTACCAAATGATTTGAAGACATATCCAATAATCAAGAATAACTGTCAAGTGAAGATAACAGTTTCTTTGAAAAAAATGGACTTTGGTTCATAAAGAAAGCTGTAGCTGACCATTCTCATGATCTTATCCCTGCAAAGGCAGAGATGTTCCACGGAAACAGAAACATTAGCATGCATGTGAATAGCAGAATACAGATCAATAATGAAGCACGCGTGAGGTTGAACAAGACTTTCCATTCTCTTGTTCATGATGTAGGAGGGTATGATAATTTACCATTTGTTGAACGATATGTGAGAAACTATGTTGGGAGGGAAAGACATATAATGGGGAAGGAGGTGATGGTAAGGCTCTACGGAGTTATTTTTCACGGATGCAATAATAGAATAGTAATTTCTTCTATTCTATAGATTTGGATGATGACTTTCATGTGAAGAACATATTTTGGGCTGATGCAAGAAGTAGAGTTGCATACGAATCGTTTGGAGATGTTGTAATGTTTGACACAACCTATTTGACAAATAGGTATGACATGCCATTTGCTCCATTTGTTGGTGTCAATCATCATGGGCAATCAATTTTGCTAGGATGTGGTCTAATATCTAGTGAAGACACTGATTCATTTGTGTGACTCTTCGATTCTTGGCTTAATTGTATGTCAGGAAAGGCTCAAAACGGTATTATCACTGATCAATGCAAGGCTATGAAAAATGCAATCCAAATAGTGTTTCCTACTACTCTCCATCGATGGTGCTTATCGCATATCATGAAAAAAATCTCAGAGAAGTTGAAAGGTTATGGCGAATATAATAGTATCAAGGATGCAATGAAAAATGCAGTTTATGATTCATTAACAAAATCTAAATTTGAAGGCAAGTGGGATACTTTCGTCCAACAATTTGGCCTACAAGACAATGAATGGTTGAGTGAGTTGTACAATAAACAGTATAAATGAGTCCTAATCTTTTTGAAGAAAGATTTTTGGGCTAGAATGTCAATGACTCAGAGGAGCGAGAGCATTAATACTTTTTTTTTATGGGTATATAAACTCTACAACAATTTGTAAGGCAGTATGATAATGCTCTCCACGATAAGGCAGAAAAGGAATATGAGGCAGGTTATCGATCATTTAACAACATTATTGCTTGTGGGTCAAACTCTACGATTGAAAGGCAATTCCAATATGAGTACACTCATGCGAAGTTTAACGAGGTTCATGCTGAATTTAGGGGTAAAGTGAATTTTTCTATTTGTATTAAGTGTGTTGAGGATGAAATTTGTACTTATGATGTGTTAGAGGAGATGTTAGTAGTTGGAAGTCCGAAGGAAAGAACACTTCAGGTGGTATTTAATCACGACAATTATGATGTTAGATGCAAATGCTTGTTGTTTGAGTTTAAAAGTATTATATGTAGACATTCCCTTGCCGTTCTTGCGTAACAAAAGGTGAAAGAAATGCCTTCGAATTATATTTTGCCAAGATGGAGCAAAAATATAAGAAGGAAACATGCATACATAAAAAACAGTTATGATGTGATGCACGACCACACCTTTGCTGAGAACCGTCTTCATACCTTTCGCTGTCACCATGGAAAGACGTCACAAATGCATCACTTTGTGGATGTATGTTTTTAGGGGGATGGGTGGCAGCAGCTGAAGTTGAAGGCGTCGCCGCTGGACGCTGAAGTACTATTTGTTTCAACATACTCAGTTGTTGCTCGAGAAAGGAAATCATCTCCTCAAACTACCTATTCTCCGCCACCAGCTGACGATGTTCACTAGCAAGGTCCTCCATATTAAAAGTCCTTGGTCGCTCATGCCCAAACTGGTGTTGTGTCACGTCTAATGCTTCCCTGAGTATGTCAAACTGAATCTCTTCATTTGTTGTAGCCAAATCTTTGATTAACTGCTAATGCACAGAGCACGCCAGATGCATAAATATCAAATGTTGATGGAATATTAGCATATAAAAATTTGTTTGTTGCCAAACATGTGAGTGGAAAACTAATTCACACATGCTTACCAAATTGTGTCAAAATGCACAATTAATTTTATCCTTGCTACTCCCCATATTTTGCCAATTCAGAAACCGTGGAAAAAGAAACCTTCAGGGGTTACTGTTTGTTTGCCATATCGATAAATGGTCTAAAGCCCAAATCTACATCAAACATAAGTCAGATTTAAGTAATTAGTTTTATTAGGAAGGTTAATGTAGTTAGATGCCTTTAAAATTCATGCATGGGAAAAAATTACTACGATATTACAAATATTATAAATATATACCTGCAAGATAGCTGCACATTCTGTTATATATATTTGGCTGGAATTCTCACCCCTTTTCACTACAGAGGTAGCTTCGCTTAAACTATCAACCAAGAAATAATATACTGCTAAACTCCAACAGTAATTACTAAGAGAATCTAAGTCATCTAACATTTTAATCATACCACTGCACACATATCTCCTTGTTTTAGGAAAATCGAACACACCAAATACAAGGAGTATGTACAATCTACAAAAATCATCAACTTGATGGTCCGCTTGATACACATGAAGCAGTTGGACAATTCTATCAATGGTTACAGCTCCCCCTCCAAACAAAGACAGGGTTTGACATTCCCCTCCACCGTCAACTTGCACATATTCACCTTCTATGCACAGTCCAAGTGCAAAACATACATCAACTGGAGTAAAACCGACCATACAACTTCTAACTCTAAAGTTCTTACTTTGTTCTTCCCATCTATAAGCTAATTCCCACAATAGTATGCCAGAGATTTATAAATTGTTTGACATATTTACAAGCGACTTGAATGTGGTGGCCTCAATTTGGGTTCTTTGTGCAACAGACAAATTGTTGTTAACTTCAACCAACAAATTGGGTACGCATGCATGCTTCAAACGTAACTGAAAAGTGTAACAATAAAGTTCATGTTATTAATAAATAAACAGTAGTAATGCAAATAGTATAAGCAATTCATGTGTTCTATACATTTTTTTTGTTTGAACTTTTTGACATATGTTTCTTTCTTGATGGTGCCATGCTCCAATTTTTGATTTACGCAACATAGTCTATAAATGAAACAACAACACCTGCAAAGTGATGAAAAACATTTTAGATATCAATTTCAGAGTGACTGTAAGACATGTTCTTCCACATTATGCATGAGTTAGAGTTATAGTAAAGAGAAAGGAGTGGGAGTGTTAAGACTTGAATTAGAAAAAAAGACAAAATGCCACTATTATTTTACAACATTTTTTGCTCTTAGTTAATGAGGTAGAAATTTGTGGTTAATAACGTGTATATGTTAGTTAATAAAGTTACATAGTTCTTCTTCTCTTTAAACTAGCATCCACAGCAGATAGAACATCACAGAGGAAAAACCAGAACTATTCCATAACATCTCAATGGCTCTAACTGTAACACATGCAGCAAAAACTACTTGCATGAACAAGCACACGCTGTTTCAAGTTCAGCGTTAGATTTTCGACACGATCGCAACTAAATTTCATTCCTAAGATCGAAACCAAAACCGTGATATCTTTCAAACAAAAAAATAATAATCTAGGATTGAGAATTCTAGAATTGCAATTGCATCCAATTCACATTTCACAAATTGCTGATTATCGTAAATCGCAAGCTACCGAAACTAGTGAAACGCCAGAATCTGATTCACGTGAATCGGAAGTGATAGCAGTTATCTAACACTACCAGTTCCATTCAATTATTAATTTATTATTATTATTATTGGAAGATGAAGAAGAATGGAAGAGAGAGAGAGAGAGAGAGAGAGAAAGAGGAATGAGAATCGGGATTCAAAGTTCACCTTGTTGATACTTGATAATGATCTGCTTTGCTTTTGTGATCGTGGCTGGTGCTTTTGGCGGTGGACTCCAAAGCCTTCTTGTTGCAGAGTTTGGGTTGACGTTTCAGACAAGAGAAAGGTGATGGCCATTTTTCTAGAAAGAGTTTTGCAATATATGCTTCTAGTAATTTTTTAAATAATTTTTAAATATTTTATAAAAATGTTAAATAAAAAATAAATCCGTTCGACGCGTTAAGAATATAAATATATTTAATATTTTTTATTTAATAGTTAAAAAAATTAATAAGAAAGATTATTAATTTTTCTTTTAAAAACAATTGTTATTTTCTTATAATTTATTTTAATAATTTTCTGAATTTTATTAAAAAATATTAAATAAAAAAAAATATATCTAATATTATGTATTATTCTTTTGTACTCAGATTTAATAAAATATTGTATATTTTTAAAACATATTAAATATATATTTTAAAATAAATTTTAATTATTAATTTTAGATAAATTTACATAAACTTTAAGTCATTAATTAATAATGAAAATTTATTTTAAAACATACATTTATTGTTTTTTATTAACATACAATAATTGATCGTTAGACTTGGACAGACTTTAGTTGCCTTTTTTGATGCGTGCACTCGTTGAAAACTAGTTTGTTTTGTTTGTCAATCGCTTCACATGTTTGTTGGGTTTGAATCATGGGGATCGCGCAAAAGTGAAGGTGCGTTATCCATCTGAATCATCCTTTTTTTGACCCTTTTTGAATTCTTCCCTTCTAAGCATTTTCCAACTCATTACTTGCGTTTTTTTTCCCCCATCTAGCCCACGTCATGAATTGCTCTTTTATGAAACAACTTTTGAGTAATAATTGGTGCACAGATAAATTACACAAAATCAACATCATGACTCTTCATTTCTTTTTCTGCTCCTTTCCTTTTTCTTCACTAAATTAATGGTCTATATGTAGTTCGTGAAGTTTCCGTAAAGAAAGTTTCTATACATCTGTAATTTTCAATAACTTTTCATCCTATTACGGGTTGTTTAAATTAAATATCAAATATATATGACAATGAATTTTTTATTCAACAGATAAATATTAATGTAGGTTTAAATTAAGTTTTTTACTTTAAGAAAATTTTATAGTCAAAATATTTTAAAAAGGAGATTCAGTTAAAAGTTTTTTAGTGTAAAATAAATCAATGTAAACATATTTAGAATCTTATAAAATATAATAAAAACTTATATTTAAATTTCATAATTATATGACTTAATTTTTTTTATTTTTTAATAATATTTAATACACTTTTTAACTTTATATATAACATTTGAATGAAAAATAAAAATTATTATATTTATTTTGACATGTTAAATTAATCTTTTAAGACATGAAAAATCTTATAATCATTACTATTTATTTTCTTTTAATACAAAATAATTTTATAACTCAATATATTGATTATATTTTGATAGTTTTTCTCTTAGTAGAGACATTATGTACTAAGCAAAATATCTTATTATTATATTATCAATCTTATATATATTTATAAAAAATTAAACATATTTAATGCTAATGTTATTAATATAAATAAAATATAAATATATTATTAATGAAATATACAGAAATTAAATAAAATTATAATATTATTAAAATATTTTTATCATTAGAACTTGTAATATTAAGATTAAAAAACAATAAAATTCGAGTTCAAATCCTAGGAAGAATAGGAGAGACCACATAACTCTCGTAGTCCCACGGTCAAACGTAGATTATTCTCATAGGTGGTTCAAATAGGATGAACTTGTGGGATATCTCGTGATCTCACAAAAAATAAATAATAAAATTTATATAATGATCTTTTTTGAGAGGAAACGTCACATTGTCAATTACAATGCGGAAATAAAATTATATAAGTTAAGACTGGGTTCTTTATAATATAATATAAATTTACTTTTTTTTTTGTCCAAAGGGTCTTTTGACCCCTGTCCCGGTGTCCAGAGTCTTTGACCCTGACTAATCCTGGTTCGTAAAAGTAAAGTATGTATCTTTTTTCTCATGCAAAGCACGAACCATTCGTCCTTAACAGCAGCACATTAAACACTTGTGCCCAACTGCTTGGTTATAATATAAATTTACTTGATTATAGAAATGTAATTAAATTGGTGAATTTTTTTTTTGTTACAATAACAATAATTAATAAACACAGTGACGGAACATAAATGGAAATAAAGGGCAAACAGAAGTAAAGCATATATTGGAATTAACATTGCATATTCATATATATATTTATCAAACTGTTTGGTTACAAAGCCTGGTATACCGAAAAGCAAAACTATACCTGCCCCAAAGGATCATACATATACATCCCCAAGATATCAAAATATACAGTCCACTACAAAAGACATCAGGCCCCCAAAATAAAACATTGGCAGCCATCAGTAGCCACCAGTAATATCAGTCTCTCAGATGAGGAAGAACCGTATCAGGATCCTCTTCAGGATCATCTGCGAGGTCATCATCGGGGACCTCCTTGGGGTCTTCATCATCTGAGGAAACCTCCATAAGAGCCACAGAGCCACGGGCCGGAGCCTGAGCAGTGGAATCAAAAGAGTCCTCCTGTGGGGTGTAGAAGCGGTTACCCCACATCTCCCGGATGGGCAGATAAAACTCTAGACACAGGCTGATGCAGCAGGTAAAGATCGGCGACTCATGACGCCTCCAGGCTAAAGCGATCGACACGTCTCCTAGGTAGATACAGCGGTCGGAATTCAGGTTAATGTGCCAGCATTCTGGCCCTCCAAGGAAGGTCAGACGCACATCACCCAGAAATCCACGCTTGCGTGCCTCCATGCTCCGCAGTAGATGCTAATCGTAATCAGGCCAGAGGCCGGGAAAATCGGGTGCTCTAACCTCCTTACCGTCGTCTTCAATGGGACACAATATACAGATAAAAAATAATAGAAATACAGGAAAAAAGGTAAGACATTCTACCATCATTACCAGTTATAGCAGCAAGAAATAAAACGGAGCCAAGCACCCACATAGCATATCAAATAATAATCATAATTATTAAATAACAGAAATAGACAATTAAACAGTTGCAGGCAAATATATAACAGTAACACAACAGTTCCAATTATAATAATATTAATAATAAACAGATGCTAGATAATATATAGACCCACTATGCACATGTATATAAAGACAAAATCCTACTCCATGGAGCTAGACACAAACGGTCGGAGAGAAAGATCAGGAGACATGTCTGCAACTCGGCTGCCGCGGCCAAAGTGCTATAATTCATCAGTTTATCCACGTGCACATCATGACATTGTACAACAGTCTACACTAGATCACGATATAGGACAAGTGTCCTGGTCAGGGATCGTCGGTGCGTTTGCATCGGTCTGCCCCACGGACAGAAGAGCTACCAACTGTCCATTGCGAGGTACCCGCACCCCGACGCCCCTATGGTCAACAATGTGACCTACACTAGTCTACTCGCACCCGCACTAAGGTGTGTTCAACTCCTAGGCAACTCGGCCTTAACAACAGTCCAATGGACATTTACAATGCATACAGACTCTATGCATAAACATATATGATCATTATTATATACTATTCCACAATATGCCACAATTGACCAAAGTAAGAATCAACACAATCATTGGTCACTCACATGGACCCACAATAACATAATATTGTTATTAAATAAATTAATACATTTTTAAGGTGTATTATAAATTCTTGCTTAGGTTTAGCTTTTCTTATAAAGTTTGTCTCTAAAGGAATTCTCTTAATTAATTAAATTCTCTTACGTAATTTATTCTCATACACTTAGAAAGTTATTCTAAGATTCTCAAAATCTCACACTCTCTTGTTCTTCCTCAAATTAAATTGCC
This sequence comes from Ormosia semicastrata, assembly GCA_029884595.1. Lineage (NCBI taxonomy): Eukaryota > Viridiplantae > Streptophyta > Magnoliopsida > Fabales > Fabaceae > Ormosia > Ormosia semicastrata. Next base: position 32,436,658 of record JAQQTO010000046.1, on the reverse strand, counting down.
CTAAGTCTTATGAAAAATTCCACTCTTGGTTCTTTTAAAATTTATCAATCTCAAAGTATAATTTAATTTTTCCAATTTGCTAATTCTTGCATCCTATTACCATTAAATTAATCACTAGATTATTAAGTCTCAAGATTACCAAAGTTGCATAATCATGCCCTAAATAGCCTTGGAGGTCGTGGCCTCACTAGTGATTTAAGTTCCCAAATTTTTCTCTTCATTAATTACATAGTGTATACTTGATTAATTATGTTTTTCACTTGTTAAAATTGTTCACAAAGAACCCCACATTTTGGACCTCAAAACCGTGGCCATCCATGGGAGATTCCAACATTATTTTCTTCCATTTTATGCCTTCTAATCTAATCCAATATATCAATATACACAAACAAATAATCTAATAGCATAACCACATTATAAACAACATGCAAACATACTAATCATGCAAACAAAGAATAACCCTCATTAGGGTTTTCTCATAATCAACCACCAACAAGGTTTCTAAGTGCTAAAAGAGGTTGAGGAGGAGTGTCTTCCTCTTACCAAAGTGAAGAAAAAAAGAGAAGCCCTCCTAGAGTTCCTTGCAATTTTGGATTTGCACTCAACCAAACCCTAGAAATTTCAATCTCATTAGAATAGTACCAATGCTTGAAAAATAAAGCATAGATGGTCATAAGGAAGACCATAGGAACGAAAATAAGAGAAGGAAATGAAGATTCAAGAAGCTTACCCAAAAAGCCCTAGGCTTGAAGCTTGAAGAAGATGGTGAAAATGATGGATTTTCAAAGAACCACCAACTAGAAAAGTGTTTAGGAGATGAAGAGGATTAAGAAAATGAAGTTGGATGAAAATTTTGTGATGGATGAGGGGGAGTAGGGGCTGCTGGCCGTGAGCCTTGGTAGAGAGAAGGAGGAGAAAAAGCTTGAACAAGATGAAGGTAGAGAGAGAAAGTGAATAGACAAATAAAGTAGTAGCTTTTGAATTTTGAAAACTTGTGTAGTATAATTAATTAAATGAAAAGCACACATTCCCCCCCCCCAAAATGTGCTGCTGCCGTGAGTGCATGGAGAGAGGAGAGAGAGTGTGTGGCTTCCATAGGAAGCTTGGAGGAAATTTCCAAGAAGCTTCCTTGAAGCTTCCTTGAGAAGCTTTGCACAATTCTCAATAAAGTGCATAGTAAGCTTATCTATTTAATTAAATACACTTAACAGATGATTAATTACACTATTAAAATTATTTTCTTAGTGAATAAAAATTACAGTTGATAAAAATAATAGTTTATTATTCATTGGATAATTTTATGATATAACGATTTTATTTATCAGATAAAATCTTAGAAAATAAAAACTTCGTAAACTGTGCCCAACCTCGGGTTTTCGTAAGATCCCTCGTCGACACGTTGACAGTTCAAGGTTTACCAACCTCAGGAAAAACATTTCGTTATTTCGGCTCCGCTCAGCGTGCACACAAAACTAAAAATATACTATAATATTTGACGTTTTCAAAAAAATTCACAAAAATTCTTAAAAATCACAAATATTAAAAAATGACTATTCATCACAAAAAAATAGTTTTTCAGAGCGTTTGACAGACTCTGCTCAATGTGCACGTAAAACAAAAAATATATTAAAATATTTAATATTTCTGAAAAATTCTAGAAAAATCTCCAAAAATCATGAATATTAGAAAATAACTATTAATGATGAAATAAATCATCTTTGAGGTGTTACATTAACTCTGGTTATTGTGCATGTAAAATGAGAAATATATTAAAATATTCGACGTTTTCGAAAAAATTCACACAAATTCTCAAAATTTATAAATATTATAAAATGATGAAAAATGATAAATGATAAAATGAACAATTTTCGGGTGCTACAATTTATAAATATGTGAAAGAATATTATTTAAAAGATATTTTACTAATATTTTTTCTCAATTTTTGATTAGTATATAAAATAAAGTATGTATCTTTTTTATAATTTATTAAAAACAAATACACTTGATCGCTATCTTTTAAAAAAAATTACAAAATATGAAACGACAGAAAAGAAGAAAAGACTTAAATATGTTTTTAGTCTCTTAAAATATCACGATTTTTCCGTTTGGTCCCCAATTTTCAAAAGGTTCCTATCAAGTCTCCCAAATTTTTTTTCTCATTCCTATATAGTCCATCTGTTAGTTTGTCATTTAACAAAGTCGTTAGATGCATACATGACATCTTACGTGGTGGCTAGGGTCCCTAGGTGCTTAATGATGTGGCTCTCATCAGTCCAACTGTGTAAATGAACTACTGATGTGGAATTTTAAGGGGGGGACTAAGATTGTTCCAATGTGACAAGCTCTAATGTTAGGGTTTAGGTCAAAAATTCATTCCCATAACTTAACAATACCTAATTCCCCCATTTTTTCTTCAACATTCACAAAATTATCTGACAAATTGAAGTTTGTGGAGCAAGAATCGAGGATCATGGACAAAAATTTGACAAAGGAAGTCATTAACCTCCATAGCTGAGGAGATGCTAGTTCAAGGTAATGTCACAATCCATGTTAATAGTTGTTTTTCTTAAAGAGGAGTGAATGTAGGTTTTTTTAGGGGACCACTACTGAACGAAACATTTTTCTATTATGATGTATGTGGGTTAAAGGTTTAGATATGATTGTTATTTTTTAATCATTTTTCTATTCTAATGCATGTTGGTTAAGGTTTAAGGGCCACTACTAATGTTTAGAATTTTTTAGTCTGAGGCATGTTGGTTTAGCTTTTAGGGACCACTATTAAACCTTGATCCATAGTTGATGCTTGCATTTTTCTATTTTGCTGTTTGTGCCCTATTTTTTCTAGTAATTGATGACTTTTATCTCCACATACATTACTCGACAAGGTTTGTCTATAGGCCTGAGTTGAAGTATGTAAATGGTAAACTTGCTATAGTAGTTATTGATGTGGACAAGTGGTCTTATTTTGAAGCTCTGGACTATGCAAAGGAAGATGGGCACTCTAGTAAATGTAAGTTATGGTATCTGATTCCTGGCAAGAGTTTGAGTCATGGTCTCAGAATACTTAGTTTGGATAGTCATGCTATGGACTTGGCAAATTATGCCTTAGCAGTAAATGATAAAGTAGTAGAATTGTATATAGAAGATGAAAATGGTGGTGGGGATCTGCAGGGCATAGATATTGATGGTCTTAATAGTAGTATAGAGGCTACAAATGTGTGTATAGCTGAAGGGGAAAATGTTGAACAAAATGTTGGTGAAAATGGTGATGATAACCAAAATGATGATGATATTGTTAAGAGTATAAGATTTGATGATTTTGAGGAAGAAAGGGAAAAGGCTAGAGATTCATTTGATCAGTATAGTGTAATTGGGCATGTGGATGGTGTTAATAATGGGCTTGTGGACACTGAATATGGGCAGAGCCAACCTACCAACAATCAATTAGGTGAGGCAAATGTGGGTGGGAATTATATTGTGAATGAGTGGAGTGTTGGTGGGCCTAAGGTTGGTGGAAGAAGAGTGAAGCATATTGCAAGAAGGTTAAAGTTGTCCATTAAGTCCCCCCCCCAAAAAAAAGAAACAGGGCCCCTCATCTGATGATGCCCCCTATTCTCTCCTTAAATTGCAGCTACTACAGAACACCCACCCTCCCTTAAAATTGCCCCCACCTCCACCCTAAATAGAATTTTACATACCATCACTCCCACCCCAATCCCCAAGTGTTGACCATGCAAAGATCCTAATACCTCCTGCTTGTACTGAGGACATTGATTTTGGTTATAACAGTGATGAGTTGGATAGTTTAAATTCAAACTCTGAATCAGACAATGAAAAGAACCCAAGATACTAGAGGTATAGGAAGGAAGAGATGGGCAAATATTTCAAATTCAAGTTGGGGGTAGAGTTTACTTTAACCAAGGAATTCAAAGAAGTTATTTAAGATTATGCATTACTCACTGGTAGGGCACTGAAATTCAAGAAAAATGATGCCAAGAGGGTCAGATTTAAATGCCAAGGTTCTTGCAAGTTTGTTCCATTATGCAGTAGAGTTGGCAGGACTAACACTTTCAGGCTAAAAACCTTATTGGACAAACACACCTATAGTAGAATTTTCAAGAACAAGAATGTTAGATCTACATGGGTTGCTAGAAAAGTGGTTGACAAGGTCAGAGAATCATCTCAGACTAAGTTAAATGAGATAGTTGCTGAGATATAGTCCAAGTATTCAACAGGTATAACCATTAACATAAATTACAGATCAATATATAATGCGTTGTTCTTGTTTTCAAAAGCTTAAAATATATACTATTTTAACCATTATCATGTTTGGACTACAGGTATATCCATTCATTGTGCCTTCAATACATTGAGGAAGACTAAGAATATATTTGAGGGTTCAGCCAAGGAGCAGTATACCAAGCTGTATACATATATTGCAGAGGTTAGGAAAGCTAGCATCCATAACACATGTATATTGGAAATGGAAAGGCTACAAGGAAGTCTGCATCTTATATTCTAGAAAAGGTACATGTGCTTTGAGGGAAGTAAGAAAGGGTTTTTGGAAGGTTGTAGGCCCTTTGTAGGAGTTGATGGATGCCACTTGAAGACTTAGAATGGTAGTGTGTTACTGGTAGCTGTGGGGAGGGATGCCAATGATCAGTATTTTCCATTGGCCTTTGCAATGGTTGAGTCAGAAACCAAAGATTGCTGGAGTACATTGGTGACATTATGACACATAGATGGGTCTTCATGTTAGATCAACAAAAGGTAATGCATTATGACACTTAAAATATTTCTATACTTCACATTAAGATTGTATTAATTGTTTGTGCCTTGTTGTAGGGTCTGTTACCAGTCTTTGAGGAGCAGCTTCAAGGAGTAGAGCACAAATTTTGCCTTTGACATCTATACAATAATTTCAAGAAGATGTTTGGGGGAGGATTGTGATGGAAACATTGATGCTTGGTGTAGTAAAGGCCACATATACAAAAGCACATAGAGAATAGATGAAGGAGATTAAAGCCATAGCCAAGAAGCATTTGATTGGCTAGAAGCAATCCCAAAAGAAGCTTGGTATAAGAGTACTTTCAACTTTTATCCTAAATGTGATGTTTTAATGAACAACTTATTTGAGGCTTTTAATAGTACTATTCTAGAAGCTATGGATAAGCCTATAATTACAATGTTTGAGTGGATTAGGTCATATCTCATGTGTAGGGCAAGTACTCTTAGATAAAATCTAACAAAGTATGATGGGCAATAATGCCTAGGGTTTGGAGAAGATTGGATAGGGAGATAGAGTACAGTGAAAATTATTTTCTTAGATGGGCAGGTGAAATGAAATATAAAGTTACTCATATTAACAATGTATACAAATTCATTGTTGATTTGAACTTGCACACTTGTGCTTGTAATTTCTTGGATTTAGTAGGTATCCCATGTAGGCATGCAGTAGCTAGTATATTCTACAATGGTGATAACCTTATAAAATATGTCAGCAATTTGTATAGGAGGGAGGCATATGAAAAATGCTATAACTAGATGATCAATCCTATCAATGGAGAAAACATATGGCCTGAGGTTGATAAAAAAAAAACCTTTGCTGCCACCAAATGTTAGAAAGAGAGCAGGAAAACCAAAGATGCTAAGCAGAAGAAAACCAGATAAGCCCAGTGACAAGGCCACTATGCAAGCTAAGGAGACAGTTCACCTCAAACATATGTAGCAAATGCTTTCAATATGGCCATATTGCAAAGGGTTGTGAGAAAGATCAAAATGAACATACTGATACTACTATTGAGACATCACCTGTTGAAACAGAAGGAAATATTGAAGCTATTGCAACCCAGGATTAGAACCAACACATTGATGCTACACCAAATTAGCCAATGCCTACTATAATCTAAACTCACAATCAATATGCTACTGCTACACCAGATCAGCCAACCAATGTATGCAACATAATCTTCAAAATTTTACCTACCATTAACCATAACTTATTATGTGTACTAATGTCTTGCTTAATTTGGTCCATGCAAGTAAGAGGGAGGGGAAGAGGAGGAAGTGGTAGAATAGGGAGAGGTAGAGGAGGAAGGGGCAAAAGTAGCACAAGCCATGTAACCGATGCAAATGAAGTCATACTCAATATAGTGCCACTTGCTGCAGTTCAACCAAGTTTTGACATAAGCCATACAACTGAAGACAATGGGAACCTAATGCAAGAAAGTGTTACTTATTCACAAGAGCAACCTACAACTAAACCAATCCAAACTTGGATGGAGAAAACTAAATTTATACACAAACTAGTGCAGTGGGGCCAATTAAAGTTCAAAGCAGTGCAAATATAGCCATAGGGAGCAATAATCAGCTAACTGAAGCCACAAGCACAAATGCAACAATTCAACCAAGTCCAATAAGAAGAGGTACCATGAAGAGAATGTTGGGAAATAGGGTGATTTATATGGGAGGAATGCCATGGGTTTGGAATGGTAGCCAAGTCATAACTCAGAATCAATTTCTTGCTACAAGAAATGTAGTGGTTTACAATAATAAGAATGCACCAGAAGGAGGGATTCAACCATCTACTGATCCCTCAAGCAAATGAGAATGTAGTTTTTTTTTCATTTTTTAGGATAGGTTGCTTGATGCCAACAACTGAATTGTAATCAAGTTTTTTTTAGATGAAATTTTACTGAATTGTAAGCTTAGAAATTTTGGAGGTGACATGTAATCACAGTTTTTTGGGTTTGAAGGAACCATGTTATGTAATCAACTTTGATATTTTGGAATGCAAGTTCATTTTGGCTATAATGGAGTTTATTTCTATTATGGTTGCCAATTTATCTTCTCATGCTTGAATGTCACGTCCTATGTTCCCTCTTATTTCCTTATGTTCTTATTAACATGTTCTTATTTCCTTCTTATTTGAATATAATCAAGTATTCATATGCATGTTCTTTGTGTGTTCTTCTTCATCTAGCAAGTTATAGTTGCAAATTCTTATTTCCTTTTTATTTATGCTTTATTCCATCTTATTTCTCATTGCAGGTTATAGGTCCATTCTTATTGCTACTATGTCCATTCTCAACTTGCTATAAGTCATATTTCAAATAATAGATGCAAATCATACAAACTTTATCTCAAATGAATTCCTTTCATTAGGTTTCAAAAGATAGGTACATTAGCAAGTCTCAAATTATCATCACCATAACCAAAATCATTACATAACCAACCCAACTACAATCATTGCTACAAAAATACAATTACTCACTATTTCGTATTGCCTACTGAACCACTATACATATCACCTACCCTACTGAAACCCCATAAACATTATCACCCAACCAACAATACATAATGCCCATGACAAAATGGTACACCACATCCATCTTGAGCTCCTTCATTTGTGGATAGATATCTTCCTTTCAAGTTTCGACATTTGTATCCTTTGAACTCTCAACGACTCTCTAACAGCATCAAAATTTTGTTCCTCATCCGGCCATTCAAAATATTCACACATGTCTTTCTTCTAAAAAAATAAAAAGAGTAAGTAGGAAAAGGAAGTTCAGTCATGGCAAAGAGCTTCCAAAGTGACAACAATAGTAGAGATAAGAAGAATATTACCTGCTTCTTCCACTAGTTGGGGCAATGCCAAAACTTTCTTCCCAGATTGTCTTCCATCGATGAGGTAAGTTTCATTGTCCTCTCGCCACAACTACACAATCTCCAATTCAGGTCGCACTTGACAATGTTGGTGAAAAGAGAATTTTGATCTTGCTTTCCTTATATTAGGTTAGAGTTTGTTCAATACAAATTTGGGGATTTTGTGGAAGGAAAATGTTTTCTTCAATCAACGTAATCAGACAATAACAACTATTTTATTCCATGTAAGCCTCCACATAGGATGCCATGTATGCATTTAACGGCTCTGTTAAACGGCAAGCTAACAAAGAGACTATATGGCAATAGGAAAAAAAAATTGTGGGGGACTTGATGGAAACTTTTTGAAAATGGGGGACCAAATGAAAAAATCGTGATATTTTGAAGGATTAAAAACATATTGAAGCCTAAAGAAAAATATGAATGAGAGAAAAAAAAGTAAAAAAAAACCAAAATAAAGTTATATAATTAATTAAAAACTAAATGTTTAAATTTAAGAAAAATGTAGCATGACAATTATAGTGGAAGAACTTTTATATAATAATAATAATAATAATAATAATAATAATAATAATAATAATAATATAATAATAAAATATAAAAGATATAAAATATTACTATATGGAATAAAACATTTTTTTGTCTAATTTATGAATGCACTTTAATTGCTAAATAAATGTAATTTGATTGCTGTCTTTAAAAAAATAAAAAATAAAAAATTGAAAAGTTATGAAAGATGAGAAGTCAAGAAAGATATGGATAGGATAAATAAATAAAAATTAATAATTAATTAAAAATTAAAAATAGAACTTTAGAAAATGTTAAAATGTATCAACTTTATATTATATTATATATAATATAATATAGAAATAGATAATTCATAGGCAAATGTATCAACGATTAAGTGTTTTATGGAATACATGAAATCTTACCTTATCCATCAATATCTTAAGGATATATATCAAAATTTACATAAAATTCATATCAAAACTTTTTAAGAAAGTCAATTTTAATTTTTTTGCTTTTAATTTTAAAGAAATGTTGAATAAACTCTCTAAAATGTTTAAACGATTTTATATTTAAGATATTGTATTCATTTTATCTAAAAACCACAAGAGGGTCTCTCAATCAAGATAAGAGTTATTGACAATACATTCCACTCATAATTGTTTTCTAGTAGCGAGTGGAACCAGACCATATAATTTGGGGTGTGTTGGTTTAAATAAGTACTTGCTTTACACTCTTGCGATTTACGAGTTAATATAAAAGATTCTGTAAAATAAAAAGTATATAAATAATAAATAGAAAATAATATATTTAAAAATTACACTATTATTTAAAGAGAAATATTTTAAATCTTTCATATGACATGTTTTAATAAAAGATGAAATTAATAAAGATACCATAGATATGAAGTTAATAAGGATTGGGATCCTATAGAATTTACAAAAAAAAATAAAATAAAATTTGCAGCATGATGTGGTTCTTATCCAATGGTCTATATTTATTAAATTATATTTACATATATATTTTTTGTTACGGATTGAAACTTTTTTATGACTGAGATATCTTACAGTTTTATTTATAATTGTAGGGATCTGAATCTAGTTAATAAAGGTTTTAATTTGAATTTTTATTTAAATAATTGAGTAAGACAAATGTTACACAATTAATATGTCATTTGTCATAATTTCATCAAAATATAAATGTTATAAAATAAAGTTATCACTTGGTAGAATTATATAAATTAAGATTCTATTTTTATATATTACTAGAATAGCATACATGCGATATAAATGATTATAAAAAAATATTTAAGAATAATATATGATAATTCAGATAAAAAATAATATATGATAATTATGTTATTATTATAAAAAATATTTATAATTTTTATAAATGATTATGAGTAAGGTAAAAATTTCACGTTGAAGTTAAAAAATTTATTATATTTTTTAGGATGTCAAATATCAAATTTATATATATAATTTTAAAAATATTAAAAACTATTAAAATAGTGTTCAAAAAAATTTTATTCTATAAAAAATGTTTCAAAAAAGTTTTCATATATATATATAAACTTTATTATTATATTGATTAGATAATAACAGTAAAATTTAAATTTAAATTTGTAATGAGTCATTTATGATATAACTTATAAATAACACTTGTAAGAAATTTTTTTTAAAATTTCAAAAAATAATTTATATTTTCCTTTAATTTTTCTTTAAAAGGATAAAACTAAAATTAAAATTCAAACGCACAATCTAAAACTGTCATTTTACAAAATTTTACAAATTAAGATACTCTTTTTATATGTTATATATTATATTATATTGATTGAATGGTTATTATTATTTAAATTTTTTATTTAGAAATAAATATTTAATATTATTTAATTATTTTATTGCAGATCTAATTAAAATTGTCTAGAAAATTTATAAAAACTACCCCGTTGATGATAAGGCAATTCCACCCTACTAGTAGCATTAGAAAAAAATTAAAATCTTAAGGAAGCTAGCAAATCATACGAGTATTGAAATTATTTTTTGAGCGTATTTAGTGGGAAATTTTTGAGTGGACTCTTATACAACAATTATATGTAGTAAATATCTTGTGCATTGCGTTTATCGTTTTAAATTAAGATAGAATATAAATAAATATAAATTTAAAAAATTCTTAAAATTATAAATAAGATATATATGATTAATTTATTCAGATAGTTACTAAAAAATATAAATTAAAAGAGAAAAATATTTAAAAATAAAGATTTGCATAGTTAATTAAAAATGTATTTTGAATTCGAAATTTAAAAAAAAAAAATTAAGAATAATATGTGTTATTTTTAGAGAAAGAACAGTTTAAAAAATCATACAATTATCAAGAGAATGTACTTTCATTTATTATATAAGGGTGGATTTGTTAATCATGCAACTGTATATACTCTTAAAAAGGAGGTAAAAATTTAAGGAATGAGTTTTCAATATAATTTCCTATATAATCTTTATTTCTAAATTTTTCCCCCTATTTTTAAGATTGTACAATAAACTAACTGTAAGTATTAAGTAATCAGGGAATTATGAAAAGTAAGTAAAAGTTTGTGAGAAGTTGGGAGTAGTTTAAAGTTTTAAAACAAGCTCAAATCACACACATTAACTCCAGAAGTATCTTTTAGTTGGATTAACTAAGGAATGTATCTATATACATAAAAAGATATTTGGTGTAACGAATGAGGATTAGCTTAAATAGTAAGATCAAATTGTGTGAAGTTAAAAATATTTATTGAGGATTGTGTTATGTCATGACTTTTGAAAGAAGTAACTTCCCTCCCCCCTAAATTTATTATAGCTTTTATCATATTTTTATCAATAAAATTAAATATTCTTCCATTTGTTGTAAATAGAACATAAAAATATAGAAAGATCATGACAAGAAGTTATAAAGAAAGAAGAGAAATATAAAAAGATCAAAATAAGAAAATATGAATTCAAAATTTAGTTATTCAAAAACTAGTTATATTCTATCATTTTTCTTATTTCTTCATGGGAAATTATGTCCTTATATAGGACTCCAAATATAAAGGTGAGAGTGGTTACACTCCTTAATACAATGCACCATTATATGCAAAAGTTACAAAGTAAGTGCAAATGTTACAAAGTGATTAAGCACATGCATCAAAGGTTATAACCACTAATCCTTACTAATAACACCCTTAAAATTAAATTAAAGTAGTCATCTACCACATACAAAATATGCATGTTTTATAATATTTCCCATTGGATGACTATATACTATGAATATATATCGTTAAAACCTTGCTAAAAAAACTTAGTGAGATAAAAACTTAGCGAATGAAAAAGAATATATTATTTATAGGCAACTTTTCCTCAAAATACAACTAATTATGAAAGGTTCTTAAGTTAACGTATTCTAATGTTATGCAAATGCTTCTTGAAAATTAAAATTGGTAATGCCTTTGTGAATAAATCAACTAGGTTGTAACTTGAGCTAATTTTGCAATTATCAATATCACATTTCTTTAGGAGTTCATGAGTGTAAAAGAACTTTAGTAAAATATGTTTAGTTCTATCACTTTTTATATAATCACCTTTGATTTGTGCAATACACACTGTATTATCCTCATGCAATATTGTTGGCTTGTCATTTTCCTTTAATAATCTACATACTCTTTTAATGTGTTGGATCATATTTCTTAACCATACACACCTATGACTTGCTTCATAAATAACCAATATTTCTGAATGATTTGATAAGGTAACAATGATTATTTGCTTTACAGACTACTATGAGATAGTAGTATTTTCACATGTGAACACATAACCTGTTTGTGACCGAGCTATAAGAGGATTAGAAAGATAATCAGCATCAACATATCCTACCAATTTTGACTTTTCTCCCTTTGGATAAAACAAACATATATTAGATGTTCCATGGAGATAACGAATAATATGTTTTACTTCATTCCAATGTCTTCGAGTTAGTGCAGAACTAAACCTTGCTAGCAGATTGACGACAAAAGCTATATCTAGTCTAATGTTGTTTGCAAGATACAAAAATACTCCTATTGCACTAAGATAAAGTACTTTAGTACCAAGAATTCCTTCATCATCTTCCCGTAGACGAAAATGATCTCTTTTTATATCAAGTGAATGAACAACCATTAACGAGTTTAATGGATAAAATTTATCTATATAAAATTATTTCAAGATTTTTTCCACAAAGATGATTGATGAATAAGAATTCCACTGGCCAAATGTTTAACTTGAAACCTAAGACAAAATTGTCTTTCCAAGATCCTTCATTTCAAATTCCTTCTTTAGGTAGTCTATAATCACAAAGATCTCTTCTGGAGTCTCTACTATGTTTAAATCATCAACATAAACTGTGACTATAGCAAATCTAGAATTTATTTTCTTGATGAAAACACAAGGACAAAAAGAATTATTTTTATATTCATTTTTCAATAAATATTCACTTAAACGATTATATCACATGCTTCTAGATTGTTTTAACTCATATAAGGATCTTTAAAGTTTAACAGAGTATATTTGTCAAGATTTTGAATTATATGCTTCAAGCATCTTAAATCCTTTAAAGGTTTTCATATATATATGATCCATATAAGTAAGTTATCACTACATCTATTAGACGTATGTTAAGTCCTTCAAAGACTGTCAAACTAATAAAAAATTTGAAAGTAATTACATCCATAATAAAGGAGTAAGTTTCTTCATAATCTATACCAAGCTTTTATGAGAAACCTTGTGCTACAAGTCGAACATTGCTACAAGCTGTGCCTTTTATATCAGAATTTCATTTAACTTTTTTTTTTCGTACAAAGATCCATTTATACCCAATGAGTTTAACAGTTTTAGGTGTCTGGACTACTAGTCTAGATACATTACATTTGGCTAATGAATCTAACTCAACCTGTATTACTTCTTTCTATTTTGCTCAATCACTTTGATATCAACATTATTCTACACTTTGAGGCTCAGGCTCATTATCATTGATAATTTCAAAAGCAATTGCATATGCAAAAACATTATCAATAATAACTTTATCTCTTACCCTCATATGTTCATATTTTAATGAGGAATAATAATTTGTCAGTACTAGAATCACTTCTAGGTTGTTTTCATAAAAATATGAGGTTGTTGATCTATATTGCTTTTGAACTCTTCGGGAGTGTCAATGACATATTCTTGATCGTCACTTTGAAATTTTTTCATTTCCTTCTTTTTTTTAGGAACAATATCCTTTGCACTAATAGGTCTACCATGTTTCTGACATACTTTAGATTCATTGGCTGTCATACCCACAGAATGCCCAACAAGACAACTAACCGTGTAGGAGTATTTGTAACGGATACATGTGATTTAGTGACCTTTTGGGCGTCTACAAAAATATTTGACAATTAATTTGCGACATTCTGCAAATGAATTATTCATTGAACTTTAAATTCACATTGATTTGTGCGTATATAAATATTGGACAATGTTGGTGTGGTCCAACAAATTTCTTATGTTTTGGACTCTTTACCTTTTTCTTCCCCTAATAACGGGAAAATTGACTCATTAAATTGACAATATACGAATCTTGCTCTAAAAGGATCACCCGTTAAAGGTTCATGATATCTAATGATATATGGGGAGTCAAAACCAAAGATTGTTAATCAAACATAAGTTGTAAAGGTGAAAACTTGTGATATCAGATGGTCGGATATGAACCAAAGATGTAGCATGAACTATAGCATGTCACCAAGCAGATGCAAGAAATTTTGATCTCATAAGCATAGGTCTAGCAGTAAATTACAAGCGCTTAATAAAAGATTCAGCTAAGTATGAACATGTGCAATGGAATGTTCAACACTAATTCCTATTGACATGCAATAATCACAAAATATTTTTGAACTAAAATTGACTTGATAGGATGGTCAAAAAAGCTTGATCTTAACTTTATAATTTGAGCAATAAATCTAGCAAAAACAACATTACGAGTTGAAAGCAAACAAACTTGTGAACACTAAGCAGAAGCATCAATTAAAATCATGAAATACCTAAATGGTCTACAAGATGGATGAATTGGTCACAAATGTCACCTTATATTCTTTACAATAAATCAGGAGACTCCAAAGATAATTTAGATGGAGAAGGTCTAACAATTAATTTACCTTGAACACAAGAAGTACAAAAATAATTATTAGGCAAAAGAATTTTTTGATCCTTTAAAGAGTGTTTATGTGTATTTTTAATAATATGTCGTATCATAGTTGAGCCTAGATGGCTAAGATGGTCATGCCAAAGCATAAAAGTTTTAGGATCTGAGCATTTCCGGTGTTATATAATTTGACTCAGCCACCCTTATTTCTATAAAATATAATCCAGATGAGAAATTTGGAAGTTTCTCTAATATGAAACTTGATAGATTCCTTTCGGGATCTACTAGATATGATATCTATGAAACTTAGTAGATTTCTTCAAGATCTATTAGAATACAACGCATAATCAATATACAATTTTATCCCATTTGGAAACATAATATCGACTCTTCCAATGCCTTCAATTACATTTGCAGAACCAAATATGATATTAACATTAATTTTGGCTAATTTCAATTGTAAAAAATATTTTTATCAAGAAGAATTGTGTGAGTTGTACCACTGTCCACTAAACATATGTCATCCTCCATTATATCAAGTTTATTTTGCATTATCTAGTAGCACAAAAATATATTTTTAAGAATTAGAAAGAGATAACAAACAAGAAATATGCAAGTCACTGCTATGCATTTTATAAATAAAATTTTAATAAAAAATTACAAATGATAAACTTCAAAATAATATAAATATAAACATATTTCAATAGTAAACATTTCCATCCTCAATCTTGTCATTATGGTCTTCAAAATAATCAAAAATATCAAAATCAACATTCATAAAAGACTCATTATCATAAGTAGGATCAACAGGTTCAGAGAAATTCACTTCAACATTTTTTCCCTTTTCTTTTAGTGATGCCTTTTTAAAATTAACTAAGTGTCTTGGAGTACGACATATACGAGACCAATGACTTTTTGTTCCACATCTATAACAAATATTGTTATTATTTTGCCTCTTTTCAATAATATTTTCTACCATGACCCCTTTTACCACCACGACCTCGTCCACGATCTTGAGAAAATGTCACATTCACTTCAGGGAATGGTGCTGAGCTAATTAGACGAAATTGATAGTTTTTCATCAAAAGTTCATTGTTTTGTTCAATAACTAATAAACAAGAAATTAGCTCAGAATATTTTGTGAATCTACATTCTCAATATTGCTGCTACAAGAACACATTTGAAGCATGAAAAGTAGAATATGTTTTTTCTAACATATCCTCATCAGTAATTTTTTATTCACATAATTTCAATTGAGAGCTAATCTTAAACAAAGTTAAATTATATTTACTTATAGTTTTAAAATCTTGCAAACATAAATTGATCCAATCATTGCGAGATTTTGGAAAAACAACCTTTTTTGGTGCTCATATCTCTCCTTCAGATTGTTTCAAAGGGCTAATGGGTCCTTAATAATAAAGTATTCATTTTTCAATTCTTTGTGCAAATGATGTCGAAGGAAAATAATTACTTTTGCACGATCCTTCAAGAATGCTTAGTTTCCTTATTTTATAGTATTCCTAAGATTCATAGCATTTAGATGAATCTTAGTAGCAAGTATCCATAATGAATAATTTCTTTTAGAAATATCAAGGGTAACAAATTCAAGTTTCATGAAATTTAACATTCTAAAGACACTTGAAAAAGGAAAAAAAAATAGATGGAAAAGAATTTAAACAATAAAAAATACTCATCTCACATTCACTATATTGTGAAACATGTAAATATATATACTTTGATCATACAAGAAAGAAGATATGCATAACACATGTTAAAGAAACAAATTCTTACCTTGATATATAAAAGAAACTTGAAGGATTTTGCTATACCATAGAGACTTGATTATACTAATAACATGTTGTAAATAGAAAAGAAAAATATAAAGTGATCAAGACAAGAAGTTGTAAATAGAGAAAAAAAATAGTAAAATTAAGACAAAAAAGAAAATATGGAGTTTGTAATTTTTCAAAAGTACCTATAATATAGTAATTCTTAAAAAGTGTCAACATTCTCAAATGATCTTTAGCATGTAACATCGTTTTAATAATATAGCATCAACCGTGTTCTCTTCAACATTGCAATCCACTTCTTAATAAATTCGTAGCTCAATCGACACCCTCTTAAGTCCTTAAGATTTTAATGTGATATTGTGTTAAATGTTCCATCCTCCATTAAATTATCTTTTCCTTTCTATCCAGATGCATACATTTTCGTTATTAAAAAAAAATTACAGTCTACTTTTCACTCTTAGTTGTTTTAAATCTGGATTTTTTTTTTTGGTTACAAATCCTGAATTTTAGAATCATAAACTTATGTCAATTGTTTTTCTTAAAGGACTATATCACCAGTTAAAATATTATTTTGACGAAATAATCAAGAGTTATGGGTATGAACTCGAGGGTTGAGTTCAGTTTATCATTCTGAATTTTAGTCTAAATTTGATGTGCCATGATATGATTTGAATATTGTCACATTATTTTGAGATTTGTTCTGTTACCAAGTAATCACTCAATATTTGCTTACATTCAGTTTTCAAATGGACTATATTTTTAAGCATATGTCATATAAAATCACATAATTTATAAGCATTTCAACATTAAAAAGAAAAATATTTCTGTGCATACATATGTCTTCCCCATGTTATTTTTGTGAAAAATAAGTATAAAACAGTATATAATAGTTACTTGATAAACTGAATATCGACAAACCATAAAAAATCATTAACAGAGTTCAAATTACATAGTAACACGACGAAATCAAATAAAACAGCATATGTTGGAAAGTTGAATTTAGCCCTAAATTTAAACATATGTGCCAAATCTAAATATTAGTTAAAATAGATGTTTATATTAAAACTAATAAGAGCGTGTTTGGACAGTTTCTTTTTTTCCATTTCAGCCTTTTTTTCTACTAATAAGAAAATTGGGCCTTACGCGAACAAACAGCAGTTGCTCACTGTTCAACTTTGGCATGGGCCTAGCTCAGTCATGGGAGAACAAGTCGAAGCCATGGATCATGACCTCGTAAGAATTATGACAAAATTGAAAAAGCCTCCCAAGAAATTTGAGCTAGGTTTTTTTTTTTTTGAAAAAAGTGTAAAGATAAATTACTATAATATTATTGAGGGTGTTAGAGACATATTTAGAATCTCTAAGGGCATGCAGAGGGATGACATGTGATCGCTAAGCCGGACTACTAACCAAGGGAAATTCGAACAAGTGAACTTGAGGAGTGCAAAGCCTTATTTAGAACCCTTGAGCCAGTTGAGCAAACCTGTGTTGGCAAGTTTGAACTAAGCTTCTCTCTCTCTCTCTCTCTCTCTCTCTCAATATATATATATATATATATATAAAACTGCGAGGTTTTTTTTATTCTCTGAGTGTGAGATTAATCACTATTCAAGTGTAAGCTTTTTCCTATCCACAAGGCCTTCCAGTGAGTTTCGAAGCTCTATATAGGTAAATTTACCCACATGAAACTTAATTCGCTATAACTGAACCATACCTCATTATTAGTTTAATTTAAGTATATGACTATTGATTGTGGTACCAAGTCCTAAGGAGTTGAAGGAAAGAGATAAATGATGGAAATTAATGACTAAAAATAGCATTAATTAATTATGCTTAAGATAAATAATATAACATGTTCATACTAACAAGATCAAGATGAGATAGAACCTGGAATTATGGTTGGATCCATGATCCTTCTCTTTGTTGTTGCTTATGCCAAGATGAAGAAAGAGAAAGAGATGAGAGAATTGAGAGTAGACTTCTCCTATTACTGATTGGGGGCATAAATTAGAAGAGAGGTTGTTACCTCTTATAGAAACCAATAATGTGGGCTTATTCCCATCACCAAGAGAAGAGACTTCTCAATGGGCTTTACTATTGAATAACCTGATTATAGTCATTCATATTAATTACCCAATTGCTATATATCCATAAATTATATAATGCTATAGATACATAATTGATACATTAATAATACATAAGAGTATATTGAATAATTGATTAATGTTAATCCAATACTTAATTGTATTTAATAAATACAACATTCTCCCACTTGGATAACATTAGTCAATATCAGAGAAAAGAAGTATTATTAAAACTATAATATCAATTATGACCTAAAGCACATAACATCCAATAATCTATGAAACATTAAGTTTTAGCACTGTAAGAAAAAATAATAATATCCGATAGGGATATATATATTTATGTGCTTATATTTCATAGAAACTAAATATGGATAATGGAAAAGCATAATTAAATAAGACAAATATGCAATTCCAAAGGATAGTCTCAGTATTTTATTAATGCTTCAAGAGATATGATAATAAGAATGACGTCATTTCATACATATCTCATAATAAAATACATAATATCAGACTCCCACTAACCCAAAATATCAAAAGACTTAACTAAACCCATATGAGTTACATGATTCTGAAAAACTCCAACTGTTAAGCCTTTGGTTAGTGGATCTGCTAACATGTTTTCTGTAGCAAGATGCTCAATACGAGTCTGAAACTCTAGAATTTTCTCTCTAACAAACAGATATTTTATATCAAAATGCTTTGAACGAGAAGAACTTCTTTTGTTTTGAGAGAAATGCAAGATATTGTCGCAATATATCACAAGAGGTCTAGATATACTTTCAACAATATGAAAGCCGAGAGATTAAATTTTTCACCATATGGCTTGACAAGTGGCTTCATAACAAGCGACATACTCTGCTTCCATGGTAGAAGTAGCTGTAAGAGTTTGTTTGACACTCTTCCAAGAAATAGCTCCTTCTGCCATCATAAAGATAAAGCCGGAAGTAGATTTTCGGTCGTCAGGGCAACCTGCATAATCAGAATCTGAATAACCAATGACCTGAAGTTGATCAGACTTCCTATAGGTCAGCATATAATCTTTAGCGCCCTGCAAATATCTCAAGACCTTTTTTACGGCTTTCCAATGACCCAAACCTGGGTCGCTCAAGTATCTCCCTAAAGCATTAACAGCAAAAGCAATGTCGGACGAGTACAAACTTGAGCATACATTAAACGCCAACAAATGGAAGCATATGGGACTTTCACCATTTCAATCTTTTACGTATCATTTTGAGGACATTGAGATTTGGAAAGTTTATCACCCTTTTGAACAAAAAGTTGAGGAGCAAGAATACATGTTAAACCGTTTGAGGATCCTTTCAATATATCCTCTTTGAGACAATCCAAGAATACCACGTGACCTATCTCGATAAATTTGGATGCCTAGAACAACAGAAGCATCACCTAGGTCTTTCATATCAAAGTGGCTACTCAAAGATCAATTTTGTCTCACCAAAAGTTTAACACTACTACTAGCAAGGAGAATATCATCAACATATAAAACAAGAATGATAAAATAGCTCTCACTAGTTTTCAAGTAAATGCACTGATCTGAAGCATTTTCCTTGAAGCCAAGTGAAGTGACCACCTGATCAAATTTCAAATACCATCGTCTAGAGGCCTGTTTTAGTCCATAAATGGACTTCTTCAGCTTGCAAACTAAGTGCTCTTTGCCCTTTTCAACAAAGCCATTAGGCTGAACCATGTAGACGTCCTCAACAAGATCTCCATTCAGAAAAGTTGTTTTAACATCCATCTGGTGAAGTTCTAAATCAAAATGAGCTACCAAAGCCATAACAACTCGAAAAGCATCTTTAGTAGAGACCGGTGAGAATGTCTCCTTATAATCAATGCCCTCTCTTTGACTATAGCCTTTTGCTACTAGTCTGGCTTTGTATCTCTCAACTTTACCATTTGGACTACGTTTGGTCTTGAAGACCCATTTACACCCAACTGGTTTGTAACCAATTGGTAATTCTTCAAGATCCCAAACAGCATTTTGAGACATGGAAACTAATTCATCATGCATAGCATCTAGCCAATTAGAAGCACATGAGCTAGACATAGCTTCCTTAAAGGAGGTAGGATCGTCAACATCATTAAGGTCAAACTCATGTTCTTGAATATACACAATATAATCATTGGAGATGGTAGGCCTGCGAACTCTCTGAGATCTCCTTAATAGAATTTCTTCAACAACATCATCATGTTCCTGTTGATCTTCCAGTGGTGCTGCAACATCATCATGTTCTGGAAGAATGTGATCATTATCACGAACATAAGGAAGCATGACATCTATTTTGCAGTATACAACAACTCGATCTTCTCTAAGAATGACTGGTCGTGGTGTACTACTACTCCCACTATCCAAGTCATCCTCAAAGAATATAGCACGATCAGATTCGATAACTCGCATGAAGTGAGAAGGACAATAGAATCTGCTGCCTCGGGAACCCACACAGTAGCCAATAAAGAATCCGCTAATAGTCTTAAGATCAAGCTTCTTCAACTGAGGATTGTAAGGCCTAACTTCTGCCTTACAACCCCATACATGGAAATGTCTCAAGGTTGGTTTCTTTCCAGACATCAACTCATAGGGAGTTTTTGGCACAGATTTGCTGGGCACTTGATTTAGAATATACACAGCAGTCTTTAAAGCATCTCCCCAAAGAAAATCTGGTAAGGTAGAATGACTCATCATACATCTCACCATATCCATAAGTGTGCGATTTCTTCTTTCTGCAACACCATTCTGCTGAGGAGTACCTGGTATAGTATATTGAGCTTCAATCCCACATTCTTCTAGAAATTTAGCAAAAGGTCCTGGGTTTCTTCCAGACTCATCATACCTGCCATAATACTCACCTCCTCTGTCAGATCTCACACATTTGATCTTTTTACCTGTCTTCAATTCAATAGCAATTTTAAAGGATTTAAAAGCATCCAAGGAACTAGATTTTTCATGGAGAAGATCTATCCATCTGGAAAAATCGTCTATGAAGGTGATAAAATACCTATATCCACCCATAGCAGTAGGTGTAATAGGTCCACATATATCAGTGTGAATCAGTTCCAACACTTCAACACATCTATTAGCTTCTTGATTTCTAACTTTGGCATAAGTTTTCCCTTAATACAATCAACACAAGTATCAAAATCAGAGAAATCTAGATCATGCATGCCCTGTTTAATTAACCTCTCAATTCGAGGTCTAGAGATATGCCCCAAACGCCTATGCCATAACATAGAAGAGTTCTCATCAATTCTACTACGCTTATATCCAACAGTAGAATTAACAGACATATCATTCGATTCACTTATATAGCCCATCACACAAAACTCCTGAACCAACTGCAACAGAATTAGAATAAACAACAAGTTTTCCATTGCCGAATTCAAAAGTGTAGCCATAATTATCTAAAGCTGAAACTGAAATCAAATTCCTTCTCATAGAAGGTACATAGACTACATCTTTTAACAACAAAACATGTCCAGAAGGCAAATATAAAGATACCACTCCTATTTCTTCTACAGATGCTCTAGCTCCATCTCCCATCACAATCTTGGATTCAAAATCACTTGGTTTCCTCAGGCTTGTGAATCCCTGTAAAGAATTCACAACATGAATAGTTGCACCTGAATCTAACCACCAAGTATTGGGAGGAACATCCACCACATTGGATTCAAAACAAGCTAGAGCTAGGAGCGTACCTTGTTTCTCATTCTTCTTCTTAAGGAAAAAACAAGTCTCCACTCTATGACCATACTTCTTGCAATACTTGCAGGTGCCCTTAAAGAATTTATTTTTAGGCTCTAATTGCAATGGTGCTTTCCCTGTCTTTTCCTTTTCAAAAAAAAACTTGCCTTTGTTACTAAACTTCTTCTTATTTTTGAAACCAGAAGAAGAAGCAGCAAATTGAACACTGTGTAGTTTTCCCTTTTTAATTGACTCCTCTTCTTGAGCAACAATTGCAATCATTTCATCAACTGTCCATTCCTCTTTCTGAGTATTATATGAGGTCTTCAACACATCAAACTGAGGAGGAAGGGATTCTAAGACTTGCCAGATCAAGAAACTTTCACCAAGCTCGACCTTTAGAGACTTCAACTTGTTATAATAGTGTACAAGTTTCATTATATGCTCACGAACTCCACCAATACCATCATATTTGGTTTTCTCAAGTAAGGATAGATATTGACCCTTTTGTGCTTTATCAAAAGTTTTGAATTTTTGACCAACGGATGATAGAAAATCTTTGGCATTATTATTCTCTGGAATGCTCTGTCTAATGGACTTCTCCATGGTGTATTTTATCACCATTAGGCATACTCGGTTAGAGAGTTCCCATTTTTCATAAGAAGTCTTTTGAGCAGCAGTGGACTCAGGCGTAAGAGCTGGAGGCTCTTTCTCTCTCAAAGCTAGGTCCATGTTAGTTATTGCCAGATATAAATCCAAAGATTCTTTCCAGTCCTCATAATTTGTCCCATTAAGAGTTTTAACTGAAGTTGGCAGAGAAGCTGGCACCATAACAACAAGGAAACATTTAATACGCATGAAAATATAATTATCATGGTATTATAGAATTAAATGATTCCGTATGCTCAGCCAAACATAAATTTTCTTAATTATTATGATTTCGCCTAAGGGTCCCAAATCATAACAAATAAGAAATATAATAATAATACAATGCACAAATCTCATGTCACTAGAAAATTTCTCATACCGATAGGATACTCGAAACATGATTGACATGATCCAAGAATTAATATTGCATTGTATCAATAACCAATCACATTAGTAATAACATACCGATAGGTATAATTATCATTAATGCTACATAAATATATATATATATAATAAAAATAAACAAAATTTTGTATAGTTGCACTCACGATAGGTAAGATCACAATTATACAAAACTTTACAGAATATGATAAAATCATATTATTCATAAAAGCATATGAAATTAAACAAGAATATATTTTGTTTAATTCATATAAAGACCTAAAAATTTATTCGCTAACCGCAACACCTTAATAGAGAGAGTATGATACATACAAGTGTTACAGGTAACATAATTAATGTGCATAAAAATTTTCAGGTCCATAAGCCGAGAGTACAGTATTGAAAAATACTGATTATTCTGGAATTAATTAATATAAAAATATAAAAGTGTCCAAAAAATTCCATAAAAATTACCAAAAATAATAAATATTAAAATAAAAATTTTTGGAAAAAAATTGGGAAAAAATGGCCTCCGGAAGGGGTTCCACGCGCTCACACGCGCCAGAGGCGCGACTGGGCTTCGCCAGGCTGGGTCGTCTTCTTCACCCGGATGCCTGGAACCGGGTCGTTTGACCCGCGACCACCACCCGTTTCTATCTCCCATTTCACTCGGTTTTGAGCCACAATTTTCCGGTCATGGGGCCGCAGTACCACCGTGGTTAGAAGCCCCATCTCAATTTCATGAATCATCCATCCAAGATCGTGGAGAAACAGATCTAAGAAATGGATGGGTTTCTTAAACGGGTTGAGCAACCCGCGACCCCAAACCGGCTATATCTCCAATTTTACTCAACGAAACACAATGATTTTTCAGTATGTTGATCATTGTGTTCCGATCTAGAGAAGCCCTCAACAAATTTTGAGTTTCATCAAGTGAAAAGTAGAGATCAAGCAAGAACACGAAAACGGGTTTTTTTTTTTTTTTATGATTTGGTTCGGTTTTCTCCAAAAAATCCTGTTCTGTACGGTTTATTTCCTCCAATTAAGCTCACAAATAAACTTTATAATAACATATGATCAATAACCCTCAATCAATTTGAAAGATAGAGGCCGAATTCGAAGATTTCAAAAATTGGGGGTTCTTGAGTTAGTTTGTGCGAAAATAATTTTCAAAAAACAGCCATATTAATATCTTAAGTAGCTCTGATACCAATTGATGGAAATTAATGACTAAAAATAGCATTAATTAATTATGCTTAAGATAAATAATATAGCATGTTCATACTAACAAGATCAAGATGAGATAGAACCTGGAATTATGGTTGGATCCATGATCCTTCTCTTTGTTGTTGCTTATGCCAAGATGAAGAAAGAGAAAGAGATGAGAGAATTGAGAGTAGACTTCTCTTATTACTGATTGAGGACATAAATTAGAAGAGAGGTTGTTACCTCTTATAGAAACTAATAATGGGGCTTTTTATTCCCATCACCAGAGAAGAGAAATTTCATCAAGAACTTTTTATCAATAATAACTTTCCCATTATTATAGTCATTCATATTAATTACCCAATCGCTATATATCCATAAATTATATAATCTTTATAGATACATAATTGATACATTAATAATACATAAGAAAGATACTTGAATAATTGATTAATGTTAATCCAAAATCTTAATTGTATTTAATAAATACAACAATAAAGAGTGAGTATCTGTCATCTAGAGGACACTAAAATTTGTAATATTATTTTTTTATGTATTATTTTAATTTGGGAGTTGATATGGTGTCCTTATGTGTATGATGCACAATATAAGTTGTTGAGTATTTATTGATTATTGATTTTATAATAAATATTTAGAAATCTATTAAATATAAGTAACAACCAATAAAATATTTAATAACTCACTTGAGTATCAAATTCTGAGAAAAATATAAATATATATTGGAGTAGTGCCCATTTAATTTTTCGTATTGGAATTGGTTCCATTTCTATGCAGCAGACTGGTGCGTAAGTCTTGTATAATAAAATAATCTATGCGGTAGAGAATGAATTGGAATAAGAAAAATAGAGAAACACTTAAGAGTTTTCTTTTTTATTTAATTTTTTTTGGGTGTTTGATCATGTTATTCTTATAAACATTATTATGAAGTTAATTCCTCATGCACATCTATTACGACTAGGAAACACTTTAGTCTAAATGGATTTATTAAATATTCAGTTTATGATAAAATTTAATATTTCATTTGGTGTATATAACCAATCTCATCATCTAGAGATAGGACGTTGATTGTCATTGTTGTATTTTTTAATATTGTGTGTGGTTAGATGTCAATTGATCCAAGATATTTAAAAAAAAATATCCGATGGATGATCCCACAAAGATGTGGAACTATGTGTTGGCTCAACTGTTCAAATTGCGTTACCACAAAAGCTTTTAGTTCGATTCCTTTTGGTGATCTTTCATTTATTAAGTCATTTATAAATATTATTGTGAGAAAAAATATTGTATAAGGATGTCTGTGATAACTAATTAACGACATCAATTTTAAGATATTAATTAAGGGCCTTAACTTTATTTTGATTATCAATTAAAGGCCTCAATTGTAATAAAAAAATATTTATTAATTGAAAAAAAATTTAAAATATATGTCATATGTTTTGTTCATATTATAAATTAATTTTTTTATTAAGTTGGATATTGTTGTCTTTTCAATATTTTTATTCATAAAAATATATTTTAATAAAATTGAAGTACTTAATTAGTAAAAATATAAGTTTAATTCGTTAATTAGTTGATCACAAAAAGTTTAAATCCTCAAATAATATTTTATTCATACTATTATAAATTTTCATTAAAGCTTCGGCATGTCATACTTTTTAGAATGAGACAATATCTCATTTCCTAAACTTTTTCTTTAAAAAAAACAATGCGAGGCTATATGTATACGTGATCTCATAACATCAAATGTATATTTGTCACGATACTCACTGATTCCTGAATCTCCCGATGTTACTAGGAGATGAGGAAAACGTGCTGTGGGCCCATTTTAACAGCCTACACCTATTGGCTTCTCTCCTGGACGATTCCCTCCAACAAGATTTGAATTTTTTTTATTTAATAGTTAATATTAATTTAATATTAAAAAATATTTTTAATAATAAAAAATAAAAAAATACTGATCATTAAATAAAAATAAAATGTCTAAATTTTACTAAAGAAAACTGTTGGATAACTTCCTACTGGAGAGAAGCCGGATCCACACTCCTATTCTCTTACCCAATCTCATTGTTTCCACGACATATCCCTCTTCTTAAATTCTACCTTGAGTATACTTTGTTTGGTATGAGTTTAGGGGAAGGAAAAAAATGAAAGAGAGTAGAGAAAAAGGCTTATTCCTTATTTGTAATACATTTATAAATGGAAAATGAAAGGATTTGGAGGGGAATAATATTTTAGTGAATTCCACTGTTTTTTCATCCCCTTCCTCTAAGTGGATGGAAAGGAAAGAAAGATAAGTAATTTTTGTAGACATCATTATAAATTTACATGTATTTTTATTTATTTATATGTATTTTCATTCTTTTCTTGATAAAAAAAATAAAGAAAATAAAATATTTATTTTTTATTAAATAATACCAAATAAAGAGAATGATAACTCATCTATTTTTTTTTTCATTTTCTTTCTTTTCTATTGTATTTTTTTTCCCTTCCGTGATATAAAACGAAGCCAAGAGAGGTAAACACTCATGACCAATTTTTTTTTTCTAAAAAATCCAGGATTTTACAGTAAAATTTTGAAAAATGACAATTGCT
Source organism: Ormosia semicastrata (assembly GCA_029884595.1). Lineage (NCBI taxonomy): Eukaryota > Viridiplantae > Streptophyta > Magnoliopsida > Fabales > Fabaceae > Ormosia > Ormosia semicastrata. Next base: position 32,409,893 of record JAQQTO010000046.1, on the reverse strand, counting down.
ACTATATATCGTTGACAAATATTTTGTACAATATATATTTTATCAACTTAACCATTGAATGATATGATATTATTGTAATGATTGTGCATACTAAGCTTGAAAATAATCAGACAGTTATAAGTATCTAATCTAATATTTGGCATTTACCTATACTTTTTTAAATAAAAAATGTAGTAAAGATATGTTACTCTAGTACTACAAGTCAGAATATCAGTGGCTTGCCTCTGTTCCCACTGAGGTAGGTAGACATTTACCTATATTTTAAAAGTATATAATTTATTAAAATAAAGTAATTAAATGAAGTATCAGTTAATTTTAAAACTGTGTGTAATTTTATGAATTTATCTCATAAAAACTTCCAATTCAATGGTGGGATAGATGAATATAACCCCTACTTTATGAAATGTTATTCAATGAGTTAAGTGTGTAACCCCTACTCTTGGGGTAAATACTTTCCAACCATTTATGCTAAACCTAGGACTCAATGTAACATTTTATTTTTCTCCCATACGTACTTTTATTGTTTTCAGCATCACACATTACCTTTTTTTTTAAGAGTGTCAAAATGATTTGAATTTGATAAGTCAATTTGAATAATACGATAAAATAAGTAGATTAGATAAAAATGTTTGATGTAAAAATAAATTTTGACTCGACTGGATAAATTCAATTTTGATCCAACTCGATGTAGAATAACCTACATTGGGTTGACTCGACCCACAAACTTGATGTTTAATTTTAATTATAGTATTATTTTATAATTTATATAATATATAAAGATTTTATTTTTTTAATATAAATTAATATTTTTATTACAAAAATAATTTTATTTGATGTTGGATGGAATTATAACTATACAAAAGTTGCACACACAAAAAAAACTAAGCAAAAGAAAAAAAAAGTGTTAAAATATAAGAATGAGATTTTTTTAAGTGTTAAAAACTAAAGAAAAAAAAATATAGGTCAATGAGCAAGGCAGGTCCAACCCACAACTAACATAGGGCCGGGCCAGGTCATTAATTTACTAATCCGCAACATTTCTGACCTAACTTAGCCAAGTCTAAAATGTAATTGGCCTGATGCATGTTAGTCCGAATGAGACGGCCGACCGTTTTAGCACCTTTACTTTTCTGTAATATGGAAGTGAACTCTCTAATTTCAGTACAAAATCCAAATTTTGGTAAACAAACAAAATCTACCTGAAAAAATTGCTGAGACATGATATCATGACGCAGTAGAAGAGAAAAAAACATCACCTTGTTATGGGAAATATTCAGGATAAAGAAAAGAAACAATGAAAACAAAGGAAATAGGAATATTAGGCAAGGTGTTTTTAGAAAATTATCTTTCGGATAGTAATTTCTCCGTTATGTTGCAGACGGCTACTTGGAAATTATATCCCTAGGATACAATGCCTAACAAAGACTAAAGAATTTGCAATCCTCAATGCTCTTATAACTAAAACCAACTTGATAGTAAGGACTCGAATAAGATGAAGAACAAGCTTTACAGAGGAGAAGAAGATGAAGAAAGGAAAAAGAAAAGAAGAACGTAAAAAGTTACGTTCTGTAGAAAGGGAGAGAGGAGAATTTATAAGAAAAGACTTCTAACATTAAAAGTGAAACAACACAACCCTATAAAATAACTGTAAGTTATATACTTAATTTAAACTCAAATACAAATCTTTTAAATAAATAAATATTTATTTATTTTTAATAAATAATAAATATATTTATCTCTTATCTATTTATTAGAAAATATACATAACAAATTCCTATTTATTATCTAATAAACACACACAAGATAACACATACTCTAGAATTTTGAAGAATCTAGTATTTGCATAATATATATCCAATGGTGGCCAAAGCTTGAACCTTTGAACTGAATGTGAGACATAAAGAAACACATTTACATTATACAATGATTTTTGGCTTTGCAAGGGCCGTGTACTTATCCTGGCTTAGTAAGTACTTCTTGGATTGTACCAGTCAATCCTCAAGAAGTGGTCTCTCACTTTCATACTTGCAAAGGTAGATTTATCAAAAGTATCCACAACCATTCTTACACTCCACAAAAGCTATAAGTTTGTTAAGAACTATATTAATTCAACCTTTCTAGTTGTGTATAAAACATGCATTAGCCAGATTTACCCCCACTACTCTTAAGATATATAATGCATTGGAAATGCAACCTCTTGTTGACATTTCTACGATAATTCATGCACAAGATTTTCAAATTACAAAAACAAATTTTACAATTGACATAGTGGGATTCAAATAGAACTATCTCTTTTAATTGGTATTAGTCCTATACCTCTCATGGCTTTGTCAATATTTTCAGATATGTTAGCATTTGATCCATAGGTGATACCACAATTTTACCTTACCTTTTACACAACACTTATAATGTCGTTATAACTCAACAATTTGTTTGCCATTATTTGACATTTCCTTTCTGTTTGTATTATGAATAGCCACTTAGCTATCAGAAAACAATGTGATGGGTCCTCTATACACACATCAATAAAATGAAATATATCTCATAAATCTCTTTATTCCACACAATAAATTTATTGGAATGAGAAACATAAAGAAATCAAGATTCTATACAAGATAACTCAACATAAATTGTTTATGATCTTGCAACAATAGCACAACCAATGTAAATAGTCAACCACTAACACATTAAGAATTTATTATAAGGAAAAGTACATTAAACGACTTTAAACTTTAGCATTTTTATAAATAGACAACACAAACTTTAAATTTGTCTTGATTACTCCTTGAAGTTTAACTATTGTTATAATAGGTCTTTGTGCCAAACAGTAGTTAACTCATTAACGATAAGTTGATCTTAACCGTCCATTTACGATAAATATTAGTCCTTGATTAATTTATTATTAAAAACTTATTATATCTGATTATTTAAATTTTTTAAATAAAAAAAATTTCCATGGGAGTCGTCCGTGCCGTGTTGAAGCCATGCTTGATCCATGCCGAAGAGGCCAACGGCGGTGCGCCCCATCTTGTTGATGAGAGACAGCAGGGTCTTGTTCACCTTGCCGAGAAGGACCATGGACACGATCTCCATGGTCTTAGCATCGGTGACTTGGAGGCCGTCATGGAAGATGGCCTGGATGTTGAGGCAGCCGACCCAGTCGTTGATCTCCCAGCTGCTGCTATAGATCATGGAGGCCGGCGCAGGAGAGGAAGAAGAGGTCGATGATGACGGAGGATTAGAGTGCTGAGGACTTCATGGTAGTGCCTCCGTACTTGATGAAGATGGTCTTGCCTCGGAATTTGGCACCTACTCATTGCTCCTATGACCATCACATTTTTAGCCATAAGCCAGTCACCGAAACTCCATTTCGAAGCTTCGACGCCAACACCTCTTTACTCCACTACATTGCATCTGAACCACTGCGACGGTGACAACACCTAAATGGCAGCTCTATTGGGACGAAATTTGGGGTTGCAGATTGATTAGGGTGTGTGTGTGAGGTGGAGGATAGTGGTCTGGTGGTCCCAGGAATGGTGGAGAGAAAACGGGAAATAGAGGATGAAATCTGTGGAAGGGTTTGATCATTTAAAAAATTAGTCTCATTATTTGTCTAACATTTATATGTTTAATTTTTTTTAACTTATTTACAAACTTATTTTATATTTTATGAAAATACTATAATTACATATAAGATGATTTAACATTTTTTATATTAATATATAATATAAATACGATGTAGCGTATATAAAAATTGGACACAATATTTTTCTTAGAAAATTCTCTCTTTCCTTTTTTTTTCTTTATTTAGGAAATTTAAGTAATTAAATAAAATAAGTTTTATAATAAATTAATGAAGTGCTGAGATTTAAATGTAAATAGATAATTAGAATTAACTTACCGTTAATAAGTTAACTGTTGTTTGACTGAAGGACCTATTGTAACAATAGTTAAACTTTTAAGAGTAATTAAGACAAATTTAAAGTTTATGATGCCTATATATTTATAAAAAGACTAAAATTTAAGGTGGCTTACTATAATTTTTCCCTTATTCTTTTAAACACCCAATTTTGCATCACTATTATCATTCAATTAGACATGCAATATGAGATCCAAAATTAATTTTCATTCAATTTTATTTTCTTTAGATTAACTCACATCAAGAGCCTTTTTTCTTATTAACTTCGATGCCAAACTCAATTTCCTACCATTCTCTCTTTTACAAACTCTACTACTAATGATAACAACTGCACCAAATATTCATCAACTAAAATCTTAAAACGGAAAAACATAAAATCTTAAACCAAAAGGTCTTATACCACATGTAAGCAATGGTATAGAATTTCAGGCTTTTCATAGAGAGCGTATCTTCTTCTCATAGACACAATTGAATTAGCAAACTTAAAATAGGTAGAATATTGATTTCTTCTCTTGACCCATTTCACCATGAGCATGTCTTTCTTTGTAAAAAGACATTCTTTATCTGTTATAATCTATATTATTATCATCAAGAATATAAATAGAATACTATTCACACAATCAATCAATAAATAACATAAACAATATAATAAATATAAACAATATAAATAAAAAACGTAGAATTATATAGATGCTTAACAAATACACATTGTCTTTTACATATCCTTTCCTAACATAGTTTTGGGAATCAAATACAACTTTAAACCCATGATATAAGAGAATAGTTCCTCATGAACACATATTTGTTATCATCCACTGCTCAAATTTCTATGGGGAGTTAGGCAACCGAATCATCATCTTCACATTGGCTTCCTCAATTTTCTTACCTTTAAGCCAAGTGTCCCAATTTGCCACACACAAAGCAAGGACCCTTCCTTTTCTTGTTATCAAATTCAGACTCATACTTCTTTGTCTTTCATTTGTAGATTCCCTTCTCCTTTTTGGAATTTGTTCTTGGGTTTAAATGTATATTCCCTTTTCCTTTGTATATTCCCTTTGCCCTTTGAGGACGACGCCTCAACATTATACATATTATTCTTTTCATGATTATTAAGTACATCTCTATTCCTAGCTTCATTTTCAATTTGAATATGCTGCAATAATTGATCCAAATTTAGAGATTTTTCCTTATACTTTAAAACTCTTTAGTAGTCCTTCCAAGAAGATGGAAGTTTCTCAATAATTGTTGAAACTTGAGAAGTCTCTGAAATTGGTTCACCCACATCAGCACATTGAATAACAATATCATTAATTTAACTCGTTTATTTGATCAATAATGGACTTGGAATTCCCAATTTTGAAATCCATGTGGAAAGATTTATTGCCAGCCTCTTCATTAACGTACCTGCATTGCAGTGCAGTTTGTCTATGTATGATAGGCAGAGAATTACTCATCGCATTCGGAATCATAAATCTGCAGTAAATATCATCTTCAATCCATTTTTTTTTATTTGGATAAACTTCCCCATCTTGTCTCCCACCGTCTGGATATGGGGTGTTGAGTACATATGCCACTTTTGTAATTGTCAATGTTGAGAGTCACACATCATCTCTTTCGAATGTAGTTTATATGTCTGTTAGATCACTCCACTTAATATTAATTGATTTTAAGTTAGAATTTCAAATGGTATTAAAGTCAATATCTCATCTTTATTGCCTACTTTTGTTAATCTTGTTCCTTCCTATTCGTTCTGTCTAAACATATGTAAAGTGGAGATGTTAAGAGTCTCACATCTATTGAACCACTCCACAACTTTAATTTTACGTATCCATCAATTTTAACATTTTGATTAAATTAATTCTTAACCTGGTATATATTGATCATGATTTTTTTTGGGGGGATATAAATTCATCATGAAATTGATCCTTATTATTGTAACTTTTAATCAAATTTATTTTAAATAATTTCAAAACGCGATTTGAGAAATCCCATGCTCGAGTGGACTGGGCTCCTTGACATTTATAATCTCAAGCAGCAATATAGAAATCAATATTATAGGTTGGAGGAATAACCCTTATATGAAAGATGTATAATATAACCCTAATATGAAAGATGTGTAAAATAGAGTATTGTAAGGAATAAATCGGAGGAATATATATTTTTTTTAAATATAAAAAGTTTAAGAGTGGAGAAGTTACCTTATTACATAGTTAGGACCTATTACAAGCTTCACTAAGAGACTTACTCAAAAAGGATCAATCGCAAAAATCAAACTTAAAACCTTAAAGTCGCATTTTGATCTTATGAGTCGAGACAATATCCTTTTACATTAAAAATAATTGTGTTGGAGGCGATGAGTGTGATAGATTGGTGGAGTATATGATACAATGAGTTTCCGTTAATTGTGTTGAAGTTAAATAAGGGAGGATAATGGGACGGAAGGGAATGCTTTCTGATGTGTTGAAAATTCAACTTTGAGTTTAATTTATTAAAATTTTTATTTGAATTTTATTTAGTTTTATTTGATTTTAGTAATTTTATTTAAATTTTAGATGATTTTTATTTTTTTATGTCTTTTATTCTTTTATTTAAAATTTTAGGTGTAATATAAAAAAATTTGGATTAAATTAGAAGATATTGAAGATAAAGTTTTAAAGATATTTTATTCAAATCCTAAATTTTAGTCAATCCAAAATTGATGAAGAAATTCAAACTGATTCTGATTAGATTGCAACATTTATCAGAAAGATCAAATGAGTTAGAGACCTAATTTATAAATAAATAAAAAAAGATCAAAGGAAAAGAGAGTTGTTGATAGAAAGTCGTCATAGAGGAGAGCTTGTGATTAAAGGAAGAAGATGACTAGAGAGGCCCCAAGAGAGGCATTTGACTAAGATTAGGAGTGAAATCAAGGAGAAAAAGCATCTTGGAGAAATCCGGAATGCACCTCATCTCATCCACTCTTTCATTTCGCTAAGATTTACTTATGTTTTGTTTTGTATTTTTGAATTTCATGTGTGCATTAAAGTTTATAAGATAAATATTTTTCTAAGAATAAGATATAACTCTTCTACTCTTTTGTGATGAATGTTTAATTTATTATTTATTAATGTGAATGTTTTTTATTCAGTTATGAGAATCTTAATGCTTGCTATATGTTACGCACCATATATGCATAGATCTTAAAGTATTTGAGTGAAAGATCAAGAAATGAAATTTGAAAATCAAAACTTCTAGTAATTGAACTTAAGAATTAAGGCCTAAAAATATGTTTAATCATTCGAGGAGTTAATGGATATCATAGAATTTAATGAATTTTAATTAACATAGTATCTTTGAGAACGAGTATTTTAATTCTAACACATTATTTTGGACTCAAGAGAGAGAATTAAATTACAATATGATAATTCACTTTCAAGAATATAAAGGAAATAAGCATTAATAACAAAAATTGACTTTCTTCATGATAAGTAGTTGTAGTGAGATCATAGTCCTTGAATATTAGTCACTGATTGCTCCCATTTACCTTTATTTTGTTTGCTCATTTTTATTTATTTTTAACTTTCTTTCTTATTTAATTCTCACAATTATTTTTGTTAGCCTAAATAATTAAAATTATTGTAATTTAGTAATCACAAAATTCTCATAAAAATGATACTCAATTCACTGACCTGCTTACTTGGGGATCAATCTATATAAACTTTCCCTCTGTTCCATGTTGAATCAACCCACCGTCACTTTAGGGGAAAAGATGGAACACTTTTTTTTATTTAAAAAAAGAACACTTAATTATTATTTTATTTTACACATCTTTTATGTAATTATAACAATCTTAATTTTAAATTTAAAGCTTTTATCATGACAGTTCTTTTCTTCGTTAATTTTTTATAAAACTTTTAAAAAAAATCATTTTAATCCACTTCTTCCTCTTTCATTTTATTTCACCTTATTCAAAACATCGAGACATAACTTCACAGTTCAAACTTACTTAAAAAAAGAGTGTTGTATATGATCAATTTATAAAGCTGATGAGATGGGTGGCTTTTAAGGTGGACCGCTTGGTCAATAGTCCATCAATGGATCACTCAAATTTACCTGCTCTAACAGGTTTAGAATATTTGTAAGTGAATCCCTTAATTTATTTATGAAAAAGTCCTACATTTATTTAAAATTGTATTTTATTCCTTCTCAATATTTGGGGCTTAGCTGATGGTGGTGCCACTGCAACCCATCTCAGGGAACTACCATTGCCCGAACAACTATCTCAGCCCCCACACCCCCGTGACAATTCATCTCAGCCCCCACACCTCAGTTCTCTTTACCATCACCTCCTTCTATGACGTTGTCCCCATCAGAAATGAGTCCTTGTCAGTGTTCGAGTCTAATAGGAACAACCAGATGAGACTTTGGGCGGTGGCTGAAGAGCCAGACCTCCTTCCTCAAAGCCACGTACCGTAACCCACCGCCAATGTTTTTAAAACTGAATCGGTCATTGAACCGGCGAAGATATTGATTTATGGTTTATTGGTTCAACTGTAGTGGAATAGTTGATAATTAAATATATATTTTTAATATTATATATTATATCAAGTAATAAACTAATATACTAACATATCATATTATGTCATTTAGTATTTCAAAGTCTAACATTATACAATAAGTAAAATATATAAGCATATAATATATATAAAAAGAAGTCACACTTATAAATTTCACATAGAATAATGAGTTAATGAGTAAAATATCTAAGTATTTAACTTATATAAAAGTTAAGAAGAAGCAAATCCTCTCATGTCTTTCTTAGACATTTATATGTGGGCCTTTGTTACTAGGCATTGGACCTCTATTTTGGTCAAAAATTATTTTTGAATGAGTTAAATTTGTTGACAATAAAAAATAGTTTAAAACTTTTTTAAAACAAAACCAGTTTAAACTGGTTATAGATTTTATTGATTTTTGGCCGATTTAGTTGGTTCTTGATTGATTTTTTCATAGGCCAATTCTGTGGGTCAAATGGACCGGACTTTTAACCGGCTTATTGATTTTTTGGTCAAATTGACCAATTCAGTCTAATTATTCAACATTGCCTTTCGCAGTCTACTTTTTCATATGTTGTTTATTTTTCTTTTTCATGTTTCATTTTGTTACTTATGGCATTCTCTAATTTGTATCATATGAATTTCCAGATCTAGAATTTTTTTGGGGGGTTGAGTTTGAAATATTGTTATATAAATTTCTTTTTCATATCAATCGCCGCGTGATGACTGTGACGATGACAGTGGTGGCAGATCACACTCGCTCTGGCGATCCTTGCAGCCGCCAATTAACAACCTCGCCACCAGAAATTCTTGAATGGCTTTCATACCCACATGAACTAGGCTTTGCTCCTATCATCATCCTCCTGCGTGCACACCACCCGTCTTTGTTACCCTTTCAAACCGCCACCATGGCTCGTTAGCCACTAACGAGTGCACGAAAATGTTACTAAAATATTTTATTATTGAACTAAAATGCTAAAATATAAATAGAAATCACTTGAATTAATGTATATTTTTAAATTGAGTTTATATTTACTTTAAAATATTTTTAAACAATAATTTATATTTTTTTATATATTTAAACTTAATAATATTTTTATTCTTGTATTTATCTTAATCAATTTAATCTCATTATTTAATTATTTTATTTTATTTTATAAATTAATATACAAAAAGACAAAAGTTCAATTGAATGCATCAACACGTTAGGCTGGATATCAATTGGAAAGCATTGAACAAATTAAAAAAAAAAAAAAAAAACCAAGGCAATTAATGCAAAAGTGAGGCCGTGAAGAATTGGGTATAAGTGTATATTTGTGATAGTTATAAAAATTAGATTATTTTAATAATTGATTATTATATAATTTTTTTTATTATAATTGATTATAAAAAAAAAGTTTAATGTTTAGATATATTAATTGAAAAGTAATTTTAAGTTAATTTATTTTATTTAGATAATATAAAAAATTATTTTTATATATTAAATTATTAAAATAAATATAAAATAATTAAAAATTATTTAATTGATAAAAATATTATTTAATTAAAGATAAAATAATATTTATATCTCATTATTAAAAATAATTTTAATAATTTTTTATAAAATAGCTTAATTTTTTGCTTTTGAAAAAAAATTATTGATGTATCAATTTTTAACATTAATAATTTTTTGACATTTTGCCCAAACATATTTATATTACAAAGCAACAGCTTTTTTGACATTTAAAGTATGTTGGGACGGATCAAACATGCGCCAAATGGAAGAGGAGAAATAGATTAGCTAGGCTGCACAGGAGTAGAGCACTGCGTCGCTGGAGAAAAAAATAACAAAAGGAAAAAAAGCAGCAGCAGAATGTAATTGGGGTGCGCCGTTCGAGAAGGAGAAAAGAAATAGGTTTGAGACCTAACGGGCATTGTGTCGTACAGCAACAAGAAAAGAAGAGGGAAGACACATTGCATTTGATATATACGGTAATGAAAAATTTTAGTGGGATAATTTTATTGTGTTTAAATTTTAATTTGTTTTATTAAATTTTTTATATTAAAAAAATAATAAAATTTTAATTATTTTAATATTATTATATTATATTATTTTTATTTAATTTTAGAATTTAATGTTTTTTAATTATATTTTTTATTAAATTATATGAATGAATTTTAAGATATATTTAATTATTTTTTTATTTTATAATTTATTTGTGTTATCAAAGTATTAATAATAATTGTTAGATATTAATTATAATTTTTTATTAAGAATGTATTTGATAATTTGATAATTATTATTAATTAGAAAGATTTTATCATATATTTGATTATTATTTTTAGTAATTTATTGATAGATCTTCCATTATTACATACTTGTTACCATATGTTCATGAATAAAATTATCTGAATATAATAATTTAATATAATTAATGTTAAAATTAATTTTGATGAATTCTAAATCTTAGTCATCTTATATCTAATAAAAATTCAATTTATTTATTTTGTTTCACTTTAATTTACATTTAAAATTAATCTTTATTTACTATTAATTATTTAATATTTTTTAAATTTATTTGCTCATTTAACTATTATTTTAATTTATCTCTGTATGAAATCGATACCTTAAAATTATGCTACAACTAACGCATTATTCTTTAGACTTAGTGTGTGTTTGGGATAATTCAAAAATTTGATTATTTTAATCGATTATTGTATAAAAAGCTTTCTGTTATAATCGATTATAATTGATTCATTTTTATGTTTGGATATTTTAAAGTGATTTTAAGTTAATCTAATTTGTTTAGATGATATAAAAAAGAATCACTTTTATGTATTAAATTACTAAAATAGGTATAGAATGATTAAAAAAATTATTTGATTGAGGATAAAATAGTATTTACATATCAAAATATAAGGAATAATCTAAAATTTAAAATCATGAAAGAATCTTCTTGATTATAAAAATTAGGCTTTTTAAAAAGCTTTTATTTTACATTGAATTTCGTATAAAAGCTGAAACTAATTTTACCAAACATGATTAAACACTATTCAAACAGCTTTTTTCCCAAAAAAAACTAATCATAATCCTTTCCAAACATGCACTTAATCAGTCGTCTCATCCTCGTTGCACACCATCCCACTTTAGAGCGTAATGTTGAACATGAAGTAGATTTGGTGTAGCGGTTGCAAAGGAACTATAGGAGCGAAGCTGTGGCGGATTTGAGGCACAGGTCGAAGGGTTCAAACGGCCATTAACGAGCACTAATTCTAGGGAGACTTTCTTGTTGTTGACTCAGTGAGAGATTGAGAGGACGACAGAGACCGAGAGCATAAAAAAGATAAACTACAACCTCTAATCTGCATTGCTACTTGCAAATTTGATCCCTCTCTATCTTTGGTGCCATCGTTGATGTTGTAGTCAATGCCGACAGCGAAGCAACCGGAGTCCTAGTTGAAGGAGCGGTGGACGAAGGTAGGGATTATTTTGCAATAACCAATACTTCATATATTTACTTATTACACAAGTCGTAGGTATTCACTCATAGTTGTTGATCTATTTTCACATTAAATCAATAACTCTAAACGAATGATTCACCGATAGTCCATTGATCATGTAGTCCACCTTGTACATAGTCGGTGAGATGGACACTAAACTTAAATCAAGCACACGAGATTCTAAGATTGTGATTTGTGGGACAATATATAGTACAACCAAATAAAGTAGATTTGCCATTGATCCTCGACATAAAAGGAGAGGATGAGAGGGAGGGGAGGAGCAGTACGATGTGCATCATCATAATAATAATTCAAACAGTGAAGAATCCCATGAAACACAACCGAGTAGATGACAGCATCACAGGGTCAGAAGTAAACATCGATCGCCATTATCCCACTTTTATCAAAATCAATCACAATAATGACGTGTTTGTAGGTATAATAACTCGAAGGGAAGCAATCACAGAAGCCAGCGTGGTCAGGTTCACGTGCTTAGCACACGTTACACCATTGGGCTCATGCTCCATTTGTGGGGGGGTTGGGGGTTGGAGGTTGGAAAGGACATTCAGAAACCCAATCTTCGAATGGCTACGCTGAAATGTGACGCCGAAGAGATATAAAGTTGGTGAAACCACGTGAACATCTCAATTTGTTCAATTTTGACTGGTATTGTATTACTATTACCACGCGAGTCCACATGCGCACCGAGTGGATTTTTTTAAGTGCATACATCCACAACAGGTGATTGATTTTATTAGTAAAATTAAGTTTCAAATTAGATTAAAAATTATATACATTATTTATAATAAAAAATCTAACCCCTTGAAAAGCACTAGAACAGGGAGCAACATAAATGGAATTAATTTGAGCGATGGACAAACGGCTGCTGTAATTCTAAGTAGTCTCATCTTGTGATGTCAATTTCCAATATCTTCAGGTGCAACGGCCAAGGTTGTCTCACAAAGAACAACATCAATTCACACTCACGCGTCAGCATTTCATGAATCATTAATGATATATACAGAAAAAAAGTCTCTCACAGATTTCATAATATCCCACCATAACCATTCAATTTTTTTTCTTCTTTTGTTTCCCTTTCTTTCTCACTTTTTTCATCACATCTCAATAGTTGATATGACTTTTGTGAAATTTCTATGCACACACAAGTTTGTACAAGCAACATTTCTGTTTCATGAATTGCGCACATCAAATAGATATGACCATTATATGACCAAGGATTTAGGAAGATGCTTATTATAGGTTACTTTTAAGTCACATCTTTTCATGTTACTTTATGTAATAGAATTAAAAATAGAGTTATGTAAAAAATAAGATAAGATTAAATATAATTAAATATTAAAATTATATAGATATGAGATAATATAAGTATAAATATATATGATTAACATTACTCGAAAATTTAAGCATCATGTAGAGTTTTATCGGAAATATTAAGAAAGTTTGAAAAACAAACCATTGCCAGAAATGGTATAAAATGCCCACACTGTTATAAGTTGCTACAAAATATACAGTGACAAGAAAAAGGAGTAAATTAAGTGCGTGATATTGATTTATACTAAGAAGATGGCGATGGTCCACCACAAACAGAAAAATTAAATAGCATGCATCCTTTCATAAATCGAAAATTCAAGTGTTTAACTATATTTTATTCTTAAATCTCCACAACCCAAATTACTACAGAGGAAGCTTTTAACACTAGTAAATAGTAATGACATTTGCCCTTTGTTTGGATCAGGAAAGAAAATGGAAAGAAAGAAAATAGAGAGAAGAGAGAATAGAAAGAGAATTGAAGGTAAAACTCATTTGTTTGGATCTAGTCTATAGAGAAAAAAAGAGGAAAGAAAACAGAGACAATTATCAAAATCCAAACGTAGAAACACCATTATCAAAATCCCTGGTTAGTTTTGAATAAACCTGCTTAGCTTTGGTAAAAAATTGAAACTTTGATTCAGCCCATAAGCTAAAAGTAAATCATTTTTCTAAATCAAAACTTGACCTTTTCTTCCTTCGTTCAGTAACGGTTGGACAGTGGATAAGGTAGAAACAATACAACATCTATGTTATTTCATTGACACTAAACCTTGCTTTGAATAAGGTCCTACAGTACAGTTAGCTTTATTTGCAAAATCACAGAAAAATGAGGTCCTGATCTCTTGCTGAGAAATTAGTTTTGTTCATAGAGAAGTTAGTTTACTCATGGATTTTCTTCGGAAAATATGAGAATCTCACATGAAAAATGAGGTCTTGATTTATCTGGTTCTAAGTTGCAAAGGATGGCTTTCAGGGCATAGTTACCAAAAACACAGTACGTGAGGATATGCGGTACAGGTATGAGTACATGATTCGTCACTTTTTACGATTATATTACAAGACTTTCCTTGTGACGAATTTGTTATGCAGTACTCGATACAAAAAATCCAATACACAATTCGCAAGGCTATTGAGCGAATCTGGTAATTATATGTGTCTGAGGGTTTCTTACAGGGTTCCTCTACTTCTGCTTCTTGAGCTGCCCGTGTTCATTTTCTCTCCATTTTCTCATCACATGTGCCAAGAAAGCTTTTTGGGTGGGTCACGACATTTTTTTCTTTTTTTCCTATTTTCTTGTGTTATCCAAACCAGAGAAAAGTATGTTTTCTACCCATTTTTTCTCCACTCAACTTCTTTTCTTCCAATTTTTCTCCATCCAAACAATAGGTTAGGGTGTTAGATATAAAATCATTCATGAATATTCTATTAAGTTTAAGCTTCTAGAAAAGTTAGTTCTTGATATTAAGAACTAATTAAGTGCCTGTTTGGCAAAGCACCCAATGCGCATTACCATAAAAAAGAAAGACATTGAACAATATGTATTGGAAAATGATTAATCTATACATAATATGAACACGGGACATGATACAGACATAGATATAGGGACACATCAAAATAAAAAAATTGTAGGACATGTACACGCTATATATCTATACATAATTAAAAATTTAAGGAAAAGATTCATAATTTATAATAAGATATATATAAATTTTAAGATTTATAATATATTGACATATATCATATGTGTCATTATTTGTTGCTTAGTGAGCCCTTTACAAAAAAACATGAAGCATCATTTCTATTGATATTTTTCAAAAATTCATTGAAACCAACTTGTCCTAATAGAACTAGCCATATACAAGTACATGTACAACAAATAAAATTAACTAAAGAGAGTATATAAGAATTAATTCCATTTGGCACGATGACTTAGTCATAGATGAAGGTAGATAGTTAGATAAGAATGGTGGTCTCACAGTAAAAAACATCATGGTCTGATTATGATAAGTAATATTGGTAACTGAATAATTGAGTTTTGGTAATGAGTAATTGGTAATTGAGTATATCATTATTTTTTTACTTTTTTATTTTAAATAGTAATTAAGTTTTTTCTAAAATTTTAAATTGTCCGTGTCTTGCGGTGTCCTCAATGTGTTCGAACCAAAAAAATATTTTTTTAATCAGACACTTACAGACACATACAACACGCATGTCATACGTGTGCCGTTGTGTGTCTGACACGAATACGTGTCTGACACATAGATACAACGCCAAAATGATGTGTCCGTACTTCATAGATATGTATACATGTTTAGCTACTTTTCACTTCAAATAAAAGTGAGTTTGAGGTGAAAATAATTGATTTTAGGAGAAGTAATTTTTTTTTTTTACTTTTCCGTTGGATAGAATTTATTCTTGGTGTGAGATCCACACAATTTTTAAAAACATACCTATAGTTACATTTTAAAAGTGATTTTACTTTACTATCCAAACAAAATTAATTCTTTTAATCTAACATTTGAAATATAATTTCTAAACACAAATCAATTTTTTTAACATCGAATTTTTTTAAAATTTATTCTTTTGAAAGCAATTCTATCAAAATCCAAACCAAACCTACCTTAAGTAGTTAGAATTTTGATCATTGACCCTTATGTTCTTTTAATAAAGATTTGAATTTCAACACAAGTTAAAATAGGCCGTAAATTGTCCTTTCTTCAAATCTAAAGAGCTTTTACACGAAAGGCCTTTATGTGAAGAGACAGTAAAGAAATATAAAGTCATTCATTAACATTAAGCTTTTGAAATAATTAGTTTTTAAATAATGGGATAAAACAGGCAGACAATTAAATTAAATTCAAATTCAAATGGTACAGAAACGAGGCTCATTCTTTTGGATAAGGGTGGTGGGGATCACATGTCATCTGGGAGTTTCGAAATTGATTCTCACCCAAATTTGGCTTCAATCTGGCATTCATAATGACACCCGGAAGCATAATTTGTTTGTTCCATATTTTCCGTTGTCACATGGAGGCTTATAAGTAAATCGCAATTTGCTGATCAAAAACCAGTTGCCTTGATCAACCTGTTTTGGTCCAACGAGACGACACTTGTGAAAGTTGAAACAGAATATATGTTTTCTGTAAGGCTTTCTTTACGTTTCACCATTTTAATCGTGTATAATATATATTTTCTAAAATGTTAATAAACTATTAATATAAATTCTTGTAAATATTTTTAAAAATATTTAATTTTGAATTTTACTTGTAAATATTTACAATTCTATATATATAAGGATTTTCAACCATACCCATGTCCAGAGGGGTATGATATGCTACATGGTGATATTTTATTCGCCCACAATAAGACAAAATAAAGTTGTGAAGTTTTTATTTTAAGAAATAAAATAAAATTTAATTTTGATGTATTATCAGTTTAAATGTTTTTACTTCCAATTATATAGTTTTATATCATTTAAATGTTGTTTAGTGTATGAAATTAAGCTAAAAATTGAGTTTTGAAATTAGAATTAGACCTTCCAATTTCAATTATATTATTTGATGTGTACATAAGATTTAAAATTCTAATTTTAAATCAATCCTATGAAATTAAAAATATCTATTTATACTATTTTCAATTTTTAGCTTAGGCCCTAATAATTACAATTTTAGTAATAAAAGTTAAAAAATATATTATAATTATTATTCATTATTTTTGTTACATACTCCGACAACCATTATTACTAATGTGAGCCAAGTTATTGGTCCTTCAACTACCATTACTGATGGCATACTCCGACCACCATTGTTGTTAGCATTCTCCGATCATTGTCCCTGCTAGCATGCTCTGATCATGTTATTGCCAACATTTTTTTTAGCTGCATTCTTATTCAATGTAATCCAACAACGCAAGTTCTATTAAAAAATATATTATAATAATTTAAAATTTTATTATTTATTAATAAAATTTAATTATATTTTAGATATTCTTTACAAAATATTTAGACAATAGAATTCTAATCTAATTCAAAATTATAATTCTATATTTCAGTTCTTTATTTGCGACAAAAATGTAAAAATTAAGATACTTGATTGAAATTGAAATTAGAATTCTAAATTGTAGTTCAATTCTTTCATACAAATGAATCATGAATGAGTTTATGTTAAAAATTACATGAAACGTCAGTTTTATTAAATAATATGACAATACATCATTAATGCAAGTATTAAAAAACTTCACTAATAGTACATTAAAATTACACTCAATATAATTTATGGTAGCTCATATGTGTATTGTTTTGATTCAAATGCTTATATATATGATTTTGAGATTGCACATTAAGTTAGCATAGGGATTTTTTTTGAAAATTTTGTCTTTGGCTTTTTGTTTTATAATATTAATTTACACAGTTGTCATTGTCCTAGTGTATAAAATTTGTTACTCCAACATTTATGCATCTTAAAAATATGTAACAAGTTTTGTTGTTTTGCTCATATTTTTACACAACATTTTTTTAATGTTTTAAGCTCTAGAATTAAGACTTCATAAATTTAATTTTTAATATTCCATTCCCTTTTTATATAACATTTGATGCATAAGTTTTTAGGCCAAAAGAATTTTTTTCCTTATTTTCATTCAACAGTAATGTTGCTTATATAATATCAATTGAGTATATCTAACCAACTGAGCTAATAGGCCACTATTAATTGAGTATATCAATTTCCATTTGTTTCTTACAAATGCTTTTTCGCAAATTCATACTCTTGACATCTTAAAGACTTTTCAACTACTAAATTTAAACTAACTTGCCACTTGAATTGCTTTTTATTAGTATATATATCTACTATGTAGTGTTGAGAATTCTTTGTAGGTAATACTTATTAATGCAATATTAAATAATTAAAAATCACATGATTTCATTTAAATTTATGTTCTCATTTTATTTTTCTTATTGGAAAAAGGTAGAGCTATGTATATCAGATCGTAATGAGGGTAATAATATTGTGCAGGTAAGATTACTGTTAAATGAAAATAAGAAAGGGGAAAAATTGGCTTAAAGAAAAAGATAGCATAAGCACCAATTGTCATAAAAAAAGGAAAATAAATAAAGTAAAAAATTGCTGCTTAAAAATTTGAAAAAATAAAAATTATGTTTACCTATTCATTACGTAAATATTGGAGTCATAAATTTTATACACTCGAAAAACCATGCCAATACTGCAATAAAATAAGTATTCCTTTGTACCCAAAAAAAAAAAGTATTCCAAGACAAATTTTCCAACAATCCCCATACTGCTTAATGAATATGTTAGTTTCTACTAGCACACTATATGATTTATTTATTTTATTTTTTAGTATTGTTATTTCATAATAATTTTTTAAAAAATGTTACAAATGATGTGGCAGTATAATTTTTAGCATCAACATCTTTTATGAGACCCCATAGCAATTAGCAATATACCCTTAACTTTTCTCATGAAACTCATACAATCTTTGATCTTATATTGTCGTTGACTGACTAGATTGGAAAGATAAATTAGTTAAGGTGTGTGTAAATTGACTCAGATACTACTTGACCGTAATATAAAAAAATAGTTGCTAACTTGCTTTATGTCATTTGTAACAATTTTCATAAAAAATCTCTTCATGTTATTTACTATCTTCCTTCATTTTTAGTTTATACTAAATATGCAAGTAAGAGAGGACATAAGTGTTTGAATCACAAATTTCAAATATAGGAACTATCATCTTAATATTATAAGTGGTTTAAAATAAATTTTTTCACAAGATTATTTTGTTTTATTTGTGGATGAATAAAATGTCGTCATGCGTAACGAGTAGACATTACCAGTCGTCATAAAAGACGTAGTAGAACGGTCCATATTAAAAGTGTAAATTTGTTTTATTATGAATGAGATAAAAATTACATACTACTCACAAAAATGTATAATCTTTTATAAAATATTAGTTATAATTTATCTAATGACTATTGTAAATAAGTTACCAACAAATTTGATAAAAGTGAAGGAAGTTAAAAAGAAGGATAAACAAAACAACTAATTGCAGCTGTGACATTTTTTATTTTTTATTTTTGATCTGAAAAGCTGTGACAGCTTTAAGCTGTCGTGTAAATATGTAATAAAAAGCTATAAAATTTTGATGTTTAGAACGATTAAGAATAAGAATGGAATGAGTGTTAAATTGCATTCCAAAATTTGATTAAAAATGTGATACCTTAAATTAAGTGAATAAAAAGGAAAAATAATTTGGACAATAATATTGCTATAGTGGCAAATAAAAAAAAAATTGCTAAAGTGGTAGGCAGGGACAATCAATGGTCGGATGATGAAGGCATGGCGGACCCAGAATGTTTTGTCAGTGAGGACAATATGTGCCATCAAGCCTTTGGTTTGAGTAACTCATTTTTGTGTTTTACATTAAAGTTCTCGCAAATTTGAAGTCGCATCAGCCACTAGTTAGCATGTAGAAGTCGCAAGTTTAGCCATTGGGTATAATAGCGGCATTGTCGTTGCAGTTTATTTTAATTAACTAAACACAGTTAAGCATATTTCTTAGAAGACTAGTAAATATCTTCTTAATTGTCTATGACCCATTCCGATAGTGTTACCTTCGTGTCTAATAGTCAATACTCGCAACTTTGATTGAGTTGGCTGGTGACTGCTACAACTTCAAATCTTCGAGTCTGTGGGAGTTTGAGTGTAAAGCATACAAATGAATTAGAATGTAGTGTATTTCTATCTCTCAAAAGAAAAGAGTCTATATTTTCAAAATAGATAGAAGGATAATATAATTTAAGCATATCTTAATAGAGTGGAGTGTAATTTGCTCTTATATTTTTGGAAAAATTAATCCTTCTATGATATGAATTTTTTTATGATAAAAGTAGTTAGAAATTCAATCCTTATTTCTTATTTTTTTAAATAAATATAAATTTCTTTATAAGGTAAAATAAACTTGTACATTATCTACGTTTTAATCACAAACTCAACGGGTTTTAAACTTTTTTTTTCTGTACATTGGGTTTTATCTTTTACCTAGTAACTAGTAATACATGGAAGTAATACATAGAAAAGACTAGAAAATAAGTAGGAGAAACATAGAGTCTGCTGTGCCTGTGCTGCATGGTGATCGGATCTCTATCTTGAAACTTCTCTTCAGAATGAGACAGTGACTGAAGCAATTAACGGGCGTCCATTCGTCTCAGTTGTTGGCTCACATCTAAAATATTCATTAGATTCGACCTTTCCAATGGACGGCCTTGGCCTTTCTCTGCTCATCCTCCATCACTCTATCTATTTTACCCCCTCACAAGTATTTATTTAGTTGCACAGCGTGACAATCTCTGAATCATTAAATATTACACAACAAATTTTAAGCAACGTACACCTTGTCTCATTTTAGAAAATGCTCTTTTCGGTGTACTAAACTTTAAGGAAAAGAAAACTACCACATTTTCTTGGTTAGGACATGTCACAAGCAAGAATTTACTGTGATATTTACATATCACCTACTAAATAAGATTGCTGACATTAAAAATCAAACTTAAACTTTTTGAATGAAGTGTTTTATCCTCTTCAGCATATAATCATCCACAACGCTATTTGTTAAACATATAATAAAATCATTCATGTGCCTTTACTTAATAACTTAAATTTTTAAAAAAATTACTTGATGAATTGATATTAGAACTTGTGTAAACAAATTATTTAGAATTCAATCATTGTCAATCCCATTCTTTTAAATAAAAAAGTTAAATTTTAACACATGATATAATGAATTTGTGTATTATTTATACTTCAAGTTCAAAGAGATATTGTATAAAAAGATACGTTAAAGATATAATAAAACTATTCATGAATTTTAGGTAATAATTTAAACTTTAGAAAGAGTTGATTTATGACGCTATTAACACTCTCAAACATATTTTTTAATTATTCTTAATTAAATGCTTTTTAAAATAAAATATTAATTATTTATTATATTTATTCACTTCTACACTTTTTTTTTGGGGTACAACTTCTACACTTCTCTATACGTGTAAAAGTATCCTTCCCTGCTAGCTATTTATATAGCCTCCTTATGTAGCCAAATTTGTAAGTTTGGTATGCAAATGTCTCCCGAAATGGAATCAAGCGCTTCCACTCTTGTACTGTACCCTCCATCACAGCCACAGGAGCCCAAAGATGAGAATGGAGTTTTGGTTTTTCACTCAAATTTGCTGCAAAAGCAAGGTGACATGCCCAAAGAGTTCGTTTGGCCATCTGGGGACTTGGTTAACACCACACAAGAGGAGCTCAAAGAACCCCTGGTAGACTTGAGCATCATGAAGAAGGGTGATGAGGAAGCTATTGCTACTGCTGCAGAGCTTGTGAGGAAAGCCTGCTTGAAGCATGGCTTCTTTCAAGTGATCAACCATGGTGTGGACCCAGATCTCATCCATGCTGCTTATCATGAAACTGACACCATTTTCAAGCTCCCCATCAGCAAGAAGCTCAGTGCTAGGAGGAAACCTGGTGGGATCTCGGGCTACTCAGGTGCTCATGCAGATCGATATTCGTCCAAGTTGCCATGGAAAGAGACATTTTCTTTCCAATACAATCACCAAAACAGCTCCAACTCCCAAATTGTTGACTATTTCAAGTCGGTCTTAGGAGAAGACCATCAATACACAGGGTAAGGTCGACATTGAATTGATTTCATCATTATATGACAACGTCCATTTTTTGTCACATTAGCTTGTTACTTGACCCACTTTGTCCTTAACAAAATCCACCCGTGTTTTAGTATATTCACTTGAGAATGGGTTAATCTCTTATTGTACTCTTTCTCGAAGGAGGAAACATGTCATTTTTATTTGAGAATAGGTTAATAACTTATTTTACTTTCTCTCAAATAATGATACATATCATTCTTAACTTTTTTATATTTAAATTTTAATTTCAATTTTCTTGTTAAAATATATAAAATATATCTCGAAATTAAATTAGATTGATTTTGTATTATCTTAAATATTTGATTCGTACATAATTAAAAATACTATTTAAATTATATTTGATTATATTTTTTTTTTATATAAACTGTCTCTCCTATAAATAGAGAATCTTCTTGTATATATAGATTAAATTTAGAAATTCAGAGATAATTTAGATAATATATAAAAACATTTTCTAGATTTTTTTCGTGTCCCAGATTATCTATTTATAATATGGTATCAGAGAAGTACTATTCTCCGTAACCTGTTTTATCCTAACAGAAAGATTAACTTCATCTCCATTGCTCCAGTATCTGATCAGTCATCTGATCTAGCCTGATATATTCCAGACTCCATTTTAGACTTCGTCATATATTACAGACTCCGCTCTGATATCATATTAGAAATAGAGAAATAGTGACACAAGAAAAGTTTGGAAAAAGTTTTTGTGTTCCGATTTCTCTTTTTCTAACATATTAGAATATATAGAACATATTTCAAAATTAAATTAGACTTAATTTTGTACTATCTTAGACATTTGATTCGTTCATAATTAAATATACTATTTTAATTATATTTAATTATATTTTTTTATAGTCTCCGTCTCTTATAAATAGGAATCCTCTTATACATATTGATTAAATTTAAAAATTTAAAGATAATTCAAAAAATATATAAAAACATTCTCTAAACTTTCTTCATGTCACTGTTTCTCTATTTCTAACATTTCTTTTAATCAATTCTTTCGTTTACTCTTTTAATCTAATAATTATTATTATACTTATCATCTCTTTCAGTTTTAAACATTTTCTCTCTTTTAGTTTATATTTTTAAAAATTCTAACTTAATTTTTTTAAGAAAACTTGTGCATTACATAAGATACTCACTTGTTTCTTTATTAAACAAAAAAAGAGAGGAAAAAAACTGTTACGTATGCTCAGTTGAGAACTTGAGAATATCCTTAACAAGTTTGCCAGGCCACCATATGTTTCCTCTTTTGGTCAGTGAAGACGGAGTTCATTAGGACCCCACTCGGGAAGTACTTGAACAAGGACAACCAACTTGACTTCTTGTTTGATATACCACAATTATTGCAAGTCAAATGCACTACAATTAGCCAATAGACACAGTATTCAACAATTTCTGCTTGTACATGGTTTTTGACTTTTTCATTTGTGATTCGAGTAGGTGGGTGTATCAAAAGTACTGTGAAGCAATGAAGGAATTGTCTTTAGTAATTATGGAGCTCCTGGCCATTAGTTTGGGTGTGGATCGTTTGCATTATCGGAGATTTTTTCAAGATGGTGACTCAATAATGAGGTGCAACAATTATCCACCTTGCAACAGTTCCAGCCTCACCCTTGGCACTGGCCCTCACACTGACCCAACCTCACTAACCATTCTTCATCAAGACCAAGTTGGAGGTCTCGAAGTTTTTATAGATAACAAATGGTTGGCAGTTCGCCCTCGACCTGAAGCCTTAGTCATAAACATGGGTGACACTTTCATGGTATGTAAACTACTTCCCCCCCCCTTAATATCATGTCATCTTGTTGCATACTGCTTCTTGATCTGAAATAATCCCACATGTCTTTTAACTTCTTTTATCTTTTATAAAGTGCCAGCTTTACCCCAAGGTTTAGTACCTATGGCGTGCAATAAAAGACAGATGATTTATTTTTTTATACTTAAGCTTTAACTGTAACACTGTTTGGACTTATTTTAAAAAAATAAAGATTACTTTCTTTACGAGGAAAAAATTAAGATTAATTTGATTTGAGTTAGAAATTAATTGTCATGAAATTTATTATAAAAATATAATTTAAAATGAATTTACAAACCAATTTTGATGTTTACACTTTACAACATATTAAAAAATTTATTTTATTTTATTTCCTTTACTTAGAATAATATGACTTCTCTCTTTATAAGCAATACATATGATAAGTAAAATGGTTAGACTGATAAAGAAAAAAAACACAAATTCAAATAATTAAAATTAAAATCAAATAAGATCTATTTGAATTGACTTAATTCAAGCAGATTTACATGTACACAATTAATATTATAAAAATGCTTGATGTGATGTATGTGTTCTATATGCAAGTGGAATGCATATATGACCGAACATGTATCTTTCAGAATTAACATAGAGAATTCTATCTCACTCCTAATTAGTGGTAGGAATAGCCTGTAATGTGACACGTAGAATAATTAATTCAGTTGTATAAGTGAATAATTACATCAGTTTGATAAATGACTAATTTACTTGAATAAATGATTAATTCAGTTTGTGATTAATTATAAGCATAATTAATTGATTTAATTTGACAATAAAATTTAATGTAACCCCACACCCATTAATATATATATATATATATATATATATATATATATAGAGCATTTCTGCACACTGATTGAAAGAGAAAAGTAAACAGAAAATAAATATATAAGAAAAATGTTTTTTTGCACATTTCTAAAAATACATTCACTTCACATATGAGCAATTGGTAATCAAAGTGTATGTATATAAAAAAAGAGGTGAGATCAATTGTAATTAAATTATGAAAATTGTGTAGATGTGAAGTGATGTATATGTAAGTATGTATACATACGAAATAGCTCTACTCAACATATAATTCAAGTTTTATGTCTGAAAAATTGAAGTATTTGGGAGAGACATAAGAGTTTAATACATTGGCTTTTTGGTGTCTTAGGCGTTGTCAAATGGGAGATACAAGAGTTGCCTGCATAGGGCATTGGTTAACGCAGACAGGGAGAGAAGGTCACTGGTTTTCTTTGTGTGTCCAAGAGAAGACAAGACAGTGAGACCCCCAGACAATTTGTTAAGCAGAAAAGAGCCAAGGAAATACCCTGATTTCACATGGTCCAGTTTGTATGAGTTCACACAAAAGCATTATAGGGCTGATGTTGCTACGCTTCAAAGCTTCATCCAGTGGCATTGCTCTTCCAAGCCATCAAACTTCTAGTTACTTTGGCTGCTTCTGATGATTGCTTTGGGCTGATTAATGCCATCCCTCACTAATCGTCTTTTGCTTTAGTTCTCTTTCCTTCTGCATATTCTGTCAAGTGGGTTCCTGCAGCTTCTTCACTAGTTATTATTGTGTATACTAGCTACTATTATATCCCTATTTTGAGTCCCCTGTATGGTGTTTGTACAAAGACTAGCTTGCACCTAAAAGTGATGTACGAATGTATTTAATGAAGTTCGACTTCTGTTGTGTGTCAATAATAATATATATTTGTTTGTAAGAGTATCTTTTTCCTTCGTCTTATTTGTGAATACTGCTTTTACCTGGGACCAGAACAATAAGCAATATTTGAAAAGGTAAGATATTTACATATAAAAAGTTTCTCACGTAACGCACGTTACTCTCATAACCAGATCACCTCCGTCTATTTCTTTTTCTCTTGCTCTTTGTCTATTTTCTTTCTCACTATCAACGGTATACATCTCCATGTATGAGTTATAAGAACTTTTTTTTTGGCGCATTCAGAACCCTTTTTTTTATGTACGATAAACATTTTTTGTTTGAAAACTCATGTCAATGCAAGATGTGATGTCTGAAAAACTTATCAAGATATTATATATATATTATCAAGATATATTGATATTTTATCTGTATTTGCAGTAGATTATTAATTAAAATACTTTAAAAAGAACTTTTGACTGAAAATCTTATTCAAAATATAAAATAAATTAATTTAAACACACAGACACGTCTTCTAAACTAAATAAAATATATGAGAGGCTGTATGTAATTCTTTAAGACTAACAAAAAAAAAACGGGTATAACTAATATCGTAGCTGCTACATAAAAAATCTAACACTCAAACTCCAAATCCTAAAATAAATAGAAAACACAAAAATTTGAAAGAATTGGAACTATAACAAGTTTAAGAAACCAAGTTCAAAAATACTTCAAAAGTTTAAACTATAACAAAAGCTAGATTTATCTGTGGAAAAGGATAGAAGAGTGGTGAAAGAAGTAAGTCTAGTAAAATTACCAAAGTTGCATAAGTAGAACAAAACATTTTGAAAGGAAATATGAAGAATGGTGGTGATTCCAGATGTTCTTAACTGAATATGGCATAAATCGCTGATGGATCCTTTCATCCATATAATACAGTGCTATCCACATACCATTGTTTAAGTTTCTTTATTTCTTTCATTTTTTTCTTCTTCACTACAGTTGGACTATTACATCAGTATCTATTATTGTTTTACTTGAAAAATGGATTGTTAGAGATATATTAATCAAAAGTTTGAGAATAATAATTTTTGGTTATCTTGTTATGTTAAACTTATTTGATTATTAATTAGGATGTGAATCAAATTAAAATGTTATCCATTATATGAAGGGTTAAGTGATCAAAATCGTTTGAATCGAATTTGACAAAAGATAAAATAAAATCTTATTCTGAAATCAAATCAACTCAAAACTAGTGGCTTGGTTTGTTAGTTTTGTAAGATCTTATATTTAATTAAATCTAATTTCTAAATGTACGAAAAAACAAATTCTAATTTCTAAAGATTGAGATTAATAGAACCGTACGTTTAGTTTTAATTTTAAACTTAACGAAATGAAATCGAAAAGAAAAGAAAAAATAAATAAAAAACAAACCTGAGGGCCAAATCCAGGGTGTAGTGAAAGAAAGAAAAATAGGGGTCTACCACATAACATTGAAGTTCCACTGACAAAGCTGTGGCCACAAGGCAGAAATCATTTCACCACTTTCAGTTTTGTTTTCAAATCAACTTGAGTTTTGAGGGGACAAGATCGTCTGTTGACCGCTGTTCGGGCACTTACCTCAATTAGAACCTTGAACTTGCGATCTTGGATCTTGGGGACAAAATGACTAAACATCGACCTCAATTCTCAAATGAGATTTTGTTCTCTTGCAGGAAGTGGAAGGCACTTTGTGGCCGAAGGAGGCCAGGTGGGACAAACCAGTGCTGGGTGGAAAATTTCTTATTCACACGGAGAATAATATTATTAATAATTTTGTAGTAGTTTAAATTTAATTTAATTATTTTATTTTCAAATAATATAATTATATATGCTCACATGTCAAATTTTTATTAATATATTACTCTCGAAATGTTGAAAATGTTCTCCGTGCCAGGTCCAGGACACGATGATGTAAATGTTATGACAGCATGCCACAGCCACTTTCTAATTTCTATTATTGATTCTTACTTTCTCTAAAACTAAATTTTTTTCTAATATCACGTCAATTATAATTATTTATTTTTGTGGATCTCATTATTTTTAGGATAACATTAAAAAAATTCATCCAACTTCAGGTCATATGTAATTTACGTTCTGTATTTTAGAAAAGAGGTCGAAAGACCACCTTTTTTTTTATTAAATATGCAAAAGATCCCTTCGTTCAACATATATACTTCTAATAAAATGTAAAAAGTTTCTGAAATTTTAAGTTATGTGCGAATTAACCTTTAGTTTTTAAAATTGGTCAAAAGACATATTCATTTTTTTACATAAAATGAATAATAAAACATATAACTCCGATATGGGATTTTCTCCTTGAATTTTACAAAGGATAAAAAGAAAATCACGAATTTTACTAAATGTGCAAGAAAAACCTTTTTGAACATTAGACGTCCACTTCATCAAATAAAATGTCACAGACATCACGTAATCGCTTAAAATCATCATAACTCTTGAGTCAAAAAAGACACAGCTAAAAAAACTATGAAAATAAAGAGATGTTGCTTTCACCATTTTCTCTATAAAGACTTAAAAACAAGAAATAAAATAAAAGTAATATAATATTTTTGTAATTATTAATTGAAAATAAAATAAAAAAACAGATTACCAAATTAACACCATCTTAACTTCACATTTTTCGTACACGATTTCAAAATATATGTCTGTCCAAGATTGATTCTCAGGAATGGTTCAACATTCCTACACTTTCATTTCAATGGGGAAGATGGGTTTGTTCTATTCCATTGCATAAGAATGTTTTTGCAATAAGAAATATCTAAAATGCCTGCAACTCTATTGCCATGTTGTCAAACGACCATCGTTACATTATTGTCGACGACAACCACCAACCACCAATGACGGACTCATAAATTTTTGCTGGTAAGGATAAATCCTTTTATTTTATCAGCCGAATAACTTTTATTTAAAAGTTGTAATATTTGCTATGCTTTTTTTAATATATAGTATTAGTGTGATTACTATTTTTCTTTTTAATGTGTATAAACACTAGTTTATTTAAGAGAAATTTACCTGTAAAACATTAAAGATTGGTTAATGGTTATGCACATAAATATGACTCTATGCAAGTAGAGAACCAATTAACAATTTAACAACATGTGAATGAAATTAGGCAAAGTTTGAAAGGGATAAATTGGCAATGATTTGTTAAAATTGAAATTTATCCAATTAACTTTGTATTTTAGGTAAAACCTTCTTAAATTTTGTAGGGAAAAAAATAATGTGTTACATATATGGTGATGATTTTTTTTAATGGGGGCATTTGCCCCCAAACCCACCAACGTTGGTACGTCCCTGCCAACCACCACTGGCCATTATTTGATGCCATGGTTGTCAAAATCCAGTCGTCCTCCATTGCTATAGGAAAATGACGGTGATCGGCAACTTTGCCTACCGTTAACGTTGTTGATAACTGGAACTCGACCAACCTCAGTCGTTGCTGGCAATTGATAATGGTCAGTGTCTTTGGCCGCTATTTTCGATCACCGAAATCTGACTACCTTTTGGCTTCTACCCATGCCAATGATTGACAATGGCCAACAATTTTGGCCATCTTTGCCAATAACTAGAATTCAATCACCCTCCACCTTTGCCAATAGTTTACATGTGTTCCACAACTTCGGTCATCTTCTGCCCCTGTCGAGTGGTTAACAGTGGCTGGTGACTTTAGCCACCTCCGCCAATCACTGATCAATCCATCCACCCTCTATCCTTGTTAGTGATCAAAGTCATTCCTAAGAATGTTTAGATCAACAAGATGACCCAACATGACAATTATTATTCCTAGCTAGTAATACCATTCATAAGCATATTATTCTTCGGAATCTTTTTTCAAAACTTGAACCAAACTCCCCCTAAGGGTTAGGATTGGAAACAAGAGGAGGGTGAGGATCATGCCATGTGGCTCATTTATTTGCAACTTCACATAGATTGGATGGAATGACCTATTGTGATAATTATTATAGTTTAGGGATTAAATTAAAAGATTTTATAGTTCATGGTAACTATTTACAAATATATAAAAGATTAGGAAATCTTGATGCACTTTTCCCTAAAATATAGGGAAAAGCTGTGTTATATTTCTGATATAGATAAGAAAATTAAGGGTTGGCAATAAAAGTGAGATCAAAGTAGTTGTTCAGACTTTAGAATTGGGTTCTGAGGGTTACCTAAGAAGATAAGAGATGGTGGATTCCTCCATGGTGCAGCAACAATAGCAATGGAGTGAAGGAGTGGGTACCTGCAAAAGGCACTCCGACGCTCAAGTCAGTATGTGCACAAGGAAGGTAGTGTGTGTATTGGGAATTAAGTCGTACCTTTTTCACCTTGCTGAGTGTATATATATGAGCGTTTTAGGGTGTGAAGAATCTAAGCATTCACTGCACATTGAATGTTGTTACCTAGAATTGTAGAGACTGTTATTCCTTGTCATTATTCCCCTGTTTATGCGGGGCATGATTAGAATTGATTTCTGTTGAGAAAGTTACATCTAGTAAATAGGATGCCTCACGCGCACAGTAATGTCTGGGTGCCACCCTGACGGGTTAGGTTGCTCTAAATCCATGGACCCATAACTCGATCAAGAATAGTTGCCCCCAGCTTGACGCTTTGATAGGACAGCTAAGTGTTAAGATATCCGAGTTTGATAGGAGTATTCGATGCGCAGTGGATAAAAGGATCCTAATCATAGTGTTAATGTCGGATCTCACGATATTTTTTCCAAAGGGCTGAGGTTCGTGATGTGTCATTGTACATTTTTCAGGGTTAATGAGTAAGGTTGGGATCCGAGTTGGATCACCCTACTCACATCATCATTCCGCTATCTACGGTATGTAATAGGTTGCCCCCATATATAGTTTGTGGGGGTGTTAGTGTTCTATTGAAAGGAAAAGACCGAGGTTACGGTGGCCGAGATAACTGAGATCGAGTTAGTCGAGGAGATTCGAGGATTCAAGCTCCAACTTTTAACACCTGCCTATCTTTTGTTTTTTGCCCCGTGTGGGGTTTTATTGATGTATATAGATGAATCTCGACCTCGAGTGTCCTTCATTTAATCCTGATAGTATTTCTTCATACTGCTGTCTTTTTGCTTTCGCCGAGATGAGTCTAACACTCAATCTCAATGCCTCTTTTATACTTGGTTGAGTTTTAGCCTTTGTAAAGCCGAGATGGGTCCAACGCTCAATTTCAATATTCATATTATGCTCAGCAATTTGCTAGTGCAGTCTACCGAGATAGGTCTAACGCTCAAACTCAGTGGTAAAACTTTGGATTATTGAAGTATTTAGGAGTTTGCGTCCTCGTTAGGATTCGTGGTCTGATATTTGTGACTTATCATTTAGAAACTTAATGAGTTGGGGTGCAAAGTCCCATAAAGGTTAGGATTTGTTGCCCGTAATCGTAGGTTGATGTCTAGCGTGTTCCTCCGTAGTCTTTCTATTGATTGTTACTTGAAGAAGAGTAGGGATTTATTACTCTTAGGGATCTGATGTCCTTTTAGTAGCTTATACTTTGCGATTTATAGCAGTCTGTGCTTACTTGGGAACTGTTGCTTTGAATTTATTGAGAATTAAAATCGCTTTAAAGACGATAGTAATTTTCTGCTCCATTTTTCAATTGTCTGCTGCCCTTGTGGCCAATTATAGGAGAGGAACAATTAAACGTGGTTTCAAATATGCATTCAGTTTACCTTTTTTGGAACCAATCAGAGTGCATTACTCCCTTTATAAGTGGAGAATGTTTATAGTGAGGTTGTCACTTGTTCCTTTCTTTCACTTTCTGACTTTATTTGAAGCTAGGTCTTTTTTAGAGGGAGGCCCTTTTTTATTCTTGTGAGTGTGTTGAGAGCATGTCTCTTTCTAAAATCATCTTTCATTTTTTTTGCAAATTCTTAAAGCTGCTCCTTTTTTCCTACATAATTTTTTTGGTGGAGGCATTTCTTTCCAGGTGTAATGACTAGGTGAGGGCCAAGTAACTGCTCTGTGTGGCTTGGTCAACACGTCTCTAGGTAGTAGAAGCCTTTTTTTTTAAGGTGTATTCAGTAGCAGAACAAGATCTTACTCGTGCTGGAAAGGTTCAAGGCTTCTATCTTAGTTCCTGTGAGGCGTGGAGGGTTTTCACTGCTCTCCCTCCTCTGCCCTCCTGACTGCCACTGAAGGTGCTCACCTTGCCTTAGGTGTGCAGGGGAGTTTCAGAGGCGTGGGATCGTGAAGCCATATCCTCATATTGATCAAGAGGGAGGAGATGGGTGCTCGCATCTTGAGGAGCCATTGAGGTGGCAGCGGTCGGTGCTTGATCATCATCATCATCTTACTAGGCTACCTTCTTGGCTTTTTTCAAGTGGGCACTCTTACGTAGGAGTAGTTTTGTAGGTTCTTCTTGTAAAGTTGATGATGTTTAGAATGTGAATAATGATAAATTTATTTTTTTGAATATTCTGTTTTTCATTGTCTTGATGACAAACACTTGTTTTGCTAGCCAAGATGAGTTGAAAGATCGATCTCGGTGGTTGGATTTTTTTAGTTTGACGAACACTCGTTTTGTCAGTCGAGATTAGTCTAAAGCCTGATCTCGATGATCGGGTTCATTTAGTTTGACAAACGCTCGTTTAGCCTAACCGATATGAATCCAAAGTTCGATCTCAGTAGTCGAGCTCATTTAGAAATATTTAACCATTGAACTTTAAGTGAGAGTTACACGAAAGACTCTTGGTGTGGAGTCCACAGTCTCGGGCTATGGTCGGCTATGCTTAACCTTTGTAAACCTGGTCAGTTTATAGGTTAAGGTCAGGCTATAAGGGTACGGGTGAAAACCCTTGAATGCGTTGCTTAACCCCGAAGGGTGGTCAAGTGGATTTCCCTGTTTGGCCGTCATGTAAACCTATGCTTAACCTCTGTAAACTTGGTCAGTTTATGGATTAAGGTCAGACTCAAAAGGGTATGGGTGAAAACCCTTGAATACACTACTTGACCCCGGAAGGTTATCAAGTGGATTCCCCTATTTGACCTTCATGTATAGATATCATAATAGTTGATCATCTTCAGACCTTGTATTCTTTAAATCTTTATTGAGGTGTTGTAACCACGGAAGTTGTAGTAATTGCATAATGAGCAAAGAGATCAAACATTGATGGAAGAACTAATTTATTCATATCATACTAAAATATATTTCTTACATGATATCAAAGTGATAAATTAATACATTGCTCAACTATAATACTTTCTTAACTTGTATGCATTCTAGAAGTTCTTGATTGCCTTGTCCGAGAGAGTTTCTAAGGTGTAGGCTCCTGTATTGGTTTTGGATGTAATTTTGTATGGTCCTTCCCAGTTAGGAGCTAGCTTCCCATCTTTAGTGTTTTTTCCTTTGATGTCTGCCTTGCACAACATGAGGTCACCTGGGTTAAACCGACGTGGGATCAACTTGGAGTTGTATTACATGACAACCTTCTACTTGAGGGTTGCTTCCCGGATATGGGCAATTCAGTGCTGTTCTTCTAGCAAATCAAGTTCATGGCAGATGAGGTCCGACTTGGTTTCTTGAGAGAAGTTTTACTTCCTCCAACTTGGCTCTGGTATTTCCACAGGGATCATGACCTCACAACTGTTGGTCAATTTGAAAGGGGTTTCTCCTGTAGAAGAGTGCAACGTGGTCTGATATGCCCATAGGACATAATTGAATTATTCTACCTAGTTTTCTTTAGCGACATCAAGTCTCTTTTTTTATCCCTCTAAGTATAACTCGATTGGCAGCCTCAACTTGTTCGTTGGTTTTTGGATGCTCTACTGAGGTGAAATGCTATTTGATCTTGAGCCCGGTTAGGAGATTCTTGAATTTCTAATTAGTGAACTGGGTTTCGGTGTCCGTGACAATTGACTCCGGGATTCCAAATCTACTAATGATATTCTTGTAAGTTAACTTTTGGATCTGCACGAAGGTGATTGTGGTCAATGGTTCTGCCTCAATCCACTTAGTGAAATAATCAATGGCCACCACCAAATATTTCACCTGCCCTAGTGCTTGGTGAAAGAGGCCTAAGATGTCCATCCTCATTGATAGAATGGCTAGGGAACGGACATCGTTGACAATTCCTCAGGTGGAACTGCATAAACATCTGAGTGACGCTGGCATTGATCTCACTTTTGCACATGTTCTTCGCTATCAACTTCCATGGTAGGCTAATAGTATCTAGCCCTCAATGCCTTTCGTGCTAAAGACTTACTGCAACGCCCCTTTTCCCAAGGGAACGTCACATTGTCAATTACAATGCGGAAATAAAATTATGTGAGTTAAGACCCGGTTCATTTTAATAATACATATATATTCACTCAATTATAGTTGGGTATTTAAATCAACGAGTATATTTTTTTTTTATTGTTGTTGTAATAATCATAATTAATAACCATGTTGAAGAAACATAAATGGAAACAAAGAATGAAACAGAAGTAAAGCATACATAGGAATTAACGTTGCATCATTATATAAATATATATATCAACTGTTTAGTTACAAAGCCTGGTATATCAAAAAGCAAAACTATACCTGCCCCTAAAGGGATTATACATACATATCCCCTCGGTATCAGAATATACAGCCCACCACCGACAAAACGTCAGGCCCCCAAAATAAAATACTGGTAGCCCTCAGTAGCTACAAGTAAAATCAATCCCTCAAGTGAGGAGGAATCGTGTCAGGATCCTCTTCAGGATCCTCTTCGGAGTCGTCCTCAGGGACTTCCTCGGGATCTTCATCAGGATCTTCCTCGTCAGAGGAAATCACCATAGGAATCGCAGAGTTACGGGACGGGGCCCGAGCTATGGAATGAAAAGAGTCTTCCTGCGGAGTGAAATAACGGCCACCCCACATCTCGCGTATCGGTAGTTGAAACTCCAAACATAAACTAATACAGTAGGTGAAGACAGGCGACTCGTGGCGCCTCCAGGCTAGAGATATCGATACATCCCCCGTATAGACGCAACACTCAGAACCATAGTTGATGTGCCAGCACTCTGGCCCTCCCAAGAAAGTCAGGCGCACATCTCCCAAAAATCTCTGCTTGCGTGGCTCCATATTCTTCTGCAGTCGCTCAGTCGAGATAAGGCCAAAAACCAGGGAAATCAGGAGTTTCCGGTTCCTTGCAGTTATCTTCTATGGAACGCAATATACAGGCAAAACAGTAATGGAGAGACAAAAAAGAGGTAAGACATCCTACCATCATTACCAATTATAGCATCGAGAAACCAAACGGCGCAAAGCACCCACATAGCAATTATGACAACAATAATGGTAATAAACATTTAGTAGCAGTTACAATCAACCAAACAGTTCCAGGCAGTCATATATATATAGATATATCAGAAGTACAACAGTTCTAATTATAATAACAATGTATGCCAGATGATTCATGGACTCACTATGCACATGCTCTTAATAACCAAAATCCTACTCCATGGAGCTAGACACAAAACAGTCGGAGAGAACGATCAAGAGGTATGTCTGTATTCCTTGGCTGCCCAGGCCCTCAAGTGCTATAATTCTCAAATTATCATCGTGCACATTATGGCATTTTACAAGACATTCTACACAGATCTCGATATACGACAGCATCTCGGTCCGGATCGTCAGTGTGTTTGCATCGGTCTGCCCCACGGACAGAGAGCTACCAACTGCCCATTGCGAGGTACCCGCACCCTGATGCCCCCAAAGTCAACGAGTAACCTACACTTGTCTATTCGCACCCGCACAAAGGTGTAAGTTCAACTCCTAGGCTACCGGCCTTAACCAAGTCCAATGGACAATCACATCCTTTTTGTTCAATGCATAACTCAATCATACTCTTCATGACCAACTAGGTCCATCATGCTTCAAATGCATGTCATATCATTTAACAAGATTTGATCCCATTCAAGGATCCACAACAAGCCAATAGTACATTTTAAGTATAACCACAATTTTCATTCATAGTCATGATAGAAGTCGACCATTAAATTCATTATGTGCCTCACAAGCTCACCCATACTCATGTTCTTCCCTGTTTATGAATCCCTAATTAATTTCTAGTCATCCAATTATTTATGATTAATATGCGTTTATTAATCCAAAGGTTTTGAGTCCAGGAAGATACACGGCTGGAATCACCAACAAAGTCACAGATTTAATTGCTAGGTGTTGGGTGATAAACCATACTGGTGAATTCGACGTAGACAATGTATTTAGTGAAAAATTGAGGCTGCCATTCGATGAAAAATAACATGGCAGAAGGATGAAAAATGGGAGGACATTTAATAACAAGATTGGATAAAAATCAATTTCTGTCGGATGGAGGTTCTGTCGAACGGAGATCAAAACTGTCAAATTTTTCCAGAAGGTCAGCAGAAGTCCTAATTCGACGGATGTGGGTGTCGACGTTGGAGAAGTCTCCCAAGTGTCGAACCAATGAAAACACTGGTTAGAAACTCTAATTCGACGGATCTGTCATTCTAACTCGACGGATTTTAACATTTCTAAATGATCAGGATATCAATTTCGACGGGTTTGGCCAGGAGCTCATACTCGACGGATTTTAACATTTTACCAAGTTCATACTCGACGGATTTTAACATTTTACCAAGTGATCAAGATATCAAATTTGACAGGTTTGGCCAGGAGTTCATACTCAACTGATTTTAACATTTTACTAAGTGATCAGGATATCAAATTCGACGGGTTTGGCCAGGAGTTCATACTCGACGGATTTTAACATTTTACTAGCAACATGCAAACAAAGATGACTCTCAGTACCAATCACACACAACGTCTCTAAATGCTAAAAGAGGTTGAGGAGGAGTAAATGCGGAACTTTGAGGGCCCAGATTTCCTCAACGATGGTGGTCCTCCATCTTCCTCTTACCTTAGAGAAGCACAAGGAAAGGTTGCTCCTTTTTCAAACGTCGAAAAATGGGAGGAGAGAGAAATAATAAAAATAATGGTACGCGCACTTTCATAATAAGATTGTCTTCCAAGAAATCCTTAAACATTTAAACTTGCAAAATCGAACCCAATATTGAAATGAATACCCATGGTCATCAAAATGCCCCGAGATGATGCCTTGAGCTTTCTTCATGATTACGAAAATGAGAAGAGGGGTTGTTAAGAAAAAGCTAAGAGCTTTACCTTAAAGTTCCAACTTTTTCTTCTTCAAAGACGTAAGAGAATGAAGATGGAGAAAATGCGAACTTTGAAGATGATTTTCTCAATGATGGTGGTCCTCCAAACACAAAATGGTGCAAGGAGTGTGACGTTTTGAAATACAAAATGGAGGTGTGGGTGGAACTCGGTGTTCTACCGGATTGTTGTGCGGTATTTTCCTGACTGGTTGGTCTGTCCTCACTATTATGGGGTGACATTGAAAGAGAAGAGAGTAATAGATCTTGATGAGTGAATAAACTAGTCTCTCTTATCGCGTATTGGGAGGAGGAGTAAATGTGAGAATAGAAAATGAATTAGACCTCTTAATTCAAACGTCCACTCAAAGTTCTTTCCACTTTTTTAAAAAATGGGAGGAGAGATTGGCTAAAATAATAAAAATAATGGTTTTGCATGCATTCTTGAGGGCAAGCTTCCTTGAGAAGCTTCACGCGCTCCTCGATAAAGTGCATAATAAACTTGTCTCCTTTATGGAACTTAATTAAATACATTCGACAAAGATGATTAATTACAAGAACTAGGGTGCCGATCCCGACAGCTTAAAATTATTTTCTCAAGTTGTCAAATGAGCTGAATAAAGCTAAGATCCAAATCTACAACTTACAATTGATGAAAATAATATTTTATTATTCATCGATAATTTTATGATACCAACCACGCGATTTTATCTATTTCTTTTGGGGGCTTTTAGCCCATAAAACCTCGAAAAATGTAAACCTCGCTAAGCGTATTCTATCTTGGTTCTAACCTAGTTTTGGAGGAGGCCAAAGGAGGCACAAAGGGTTTAGTAAAATCCTCTCTTCTTCTTCCATTGACACGTTGGGATGTTCAAAGTTTACTTGTCTCTTCTTCTCTATGTCCGAGTAGTTTCTAGGAAAAATATTCTATTTTCCCCTTTTATTGATCTTTAATGTTCCGCAATTCTTAGTGTACACGTAAAAGGGACGAAGAATATATTAAAATATTCATCATTTCCAGAAAAATTCACAAAAATTCCTAAAAATCATAAATATTATAAAATGATCGTTTATAATGAAATAAAGAATTTTCGGGATGTTACACTTGCCCCCGAGATGATGCCTTGAGCTTTCTTCATGATTCTTGGCCATGACAATTAATTAATTAGTATTCATAGACACGCCCCTTCAATCTTTATTATTACTTGGTCCAAGACACTTGAGGAGGGAGAAGAGAATTTTTAATTTACGTATTATTACGTTCTTGTTTCTCTTTGTTGTTATAAATGGTGTACTTTAAACAAGCGCTTCTTGGGAGGCAACCCAAGTTTCGTTTTTGTTTTTCTATCTTTTAGGCTTCTTTTTGGTCCTCAGGTAGTGAGCCACTGTGGAGGTAGGCTAATATAGGTATCATCTAGGTTTCTTCATCTTCCAGATTTTTACATTGGGGACAATGTAGGAGGACTTTATTTCATTTTCTTATTTTCATTCTCAAGTGAGTAGGTGTCTTGGATCACAAATATCTTTGTTGTTGTGCCCCTCGAGGGAGATCTTTGCCCAATTTGTTGATTCATGTAGTTGGCTAGTTTTAATTGACAGGATGCGATGATAGTTGATAATTAGCAGAGTTTTGTTATCTTGAGATATGCTCTACCTTAATGTTATCAAAACTTTCCATAAGTTTTTTAACCTTGGTTAGGTACTTTTGTAGTAGAGGCTCTTTAGCTTGATATTCCCTTGGTGATATATTATTGGTAATCATTTAGAATCGGGCAAAGTGGGTTTGAGGTCGCCATATGTGAATGACATTTCTCTTTCTCAAAAAAAAAAAAAAAAAGAAAAAAAAAAGGGAATCATTGCATAGAATTATGTTAGTAGTTTCCATCTTCTTCGTCATGTTAATGCCTGCTATGCACGCTTCGTATTACAACCCTTGAAAGACCTTTTGATTCTTGCATGCATGGTTGGAAATGGTTTCTTATCAAGCATATGTTGCATTTTGATTTAGGAAACTTGAACCTGGTTAGTGGAGTGAACTTGATTCCAATGATTTCTGAGAACTTAGCCTCTAGTTGGACTTTTGTTTTCCAACATGTTTGCCTTAGCCTATTGCTTGGATATTGTTTTCTCGGGTTCCTCATTCATTATTGTCTCTTGATTCCGCGTCTTGGGATTCAAGGATCCATCAACATAAATAATCCATAAATGCACTCTAGGATGGTTGGAGTCTAGTGCGAAGTCAACCAAGAAGTCAGATAGTACCTGGGCCTTTATAGCTGCCTTTGGCTCATAGGTGATTCCGAACTCGGAGAGTTCTACTGACCAAACAATCATTCTCCTAAGATTCAAATGAGCTGAAATTTTGATGGTTGATATTTTCCAAATTTCTTGAGCACTTTTCCAGATTCGGTCTAATAAGTCCTCACTACTATGGGGTGACATTGAAAGTATTGTCTCAGCCATCTTACAGTGATTATTAGCGCTAGAGCTAGCTTCTCAATGTTTTAGTAATAGATCTTGGGGTCTTACAAAGGAGGCTTGGGTTCTTCACTTTCTCCCTTCTTCTTCCATTGTTACGGGTTTGGGATGTAAACTAGCCTCTAACCTCTACTCATCTTTCTTTTGTCTAGGATTGGGCAATGCTCTTTATCGAATGAATAATTGACGTTGTTTTTCGATATGATTGCCTCATGTTTTTTGCTAATAGAGAGGTAGGAGTAAAGTGTCTCATCGGGTTTTAGCCTTTCAAGGATTCAATGAATTACCATGGTCTTATTAGAATAGGTAGTGTGAAAGAGAACATTAACTAATTTTGGGTATCCTCTTTAAATCTTGGAAGGATTTGTCTTGTATCATTGTGGTATCCCAATCTTGGAAGCTTTCTTTAATCTGAAAACCTCTTTCTTGATAATTCGCAAGTCCACTCAAAGTTCTTTCCTTTTTCAAGGTTTTGAAGAAGGTATTCATAGACAGAGAGATTTTTTATTACTTGACGACGACATTGGCTAAGAAACGTGTGAGGGCCGCGATCCGGCCTGTGATTTGCCGCATTTCTTTGATGGACTGGGGATTGCACATGTCGAGCACGGCTTGGCATTTCTCTAAGTTGGCTTCAATACCACGATTTGTCAATAGAAATCCCAAAAATTTACCAGCCTGTACTCCAAAAGCACACTTCTCTGGATTCAGTCACATGTTGTGCTTCTAAACCTCAGAGAGTACTTCCTTATAGTCTTTGATGTGATTATCGGTGTCTGCTATCTTAACTATCATGTTGTCAATGTATACTTCCAATATCTTACTAATTTGTCATTCAAAGACCTTGTTTATCATCCTTTGGTAAGTTGCCCCAACATTTTTGAGTCTAACGGCATGACTCAATAACAGCAGCTCCCTATCTCGGTTATGAAAGTAATCTTGTCCTTATCTTTTGGATTCATGGGGATCTGATTGTATCCATAGTAGGAATCCATGAAGGAAAGTAGTCTAAAATTGGACGAGTTATCTACCTGCAACTTATCGATGTTGGGAAGTGGGTAAGGAGTCTTTTAGAGACGCCTTATTCAGATCAGTGTAATCAACACACATATGCCATTTCCTATTGGCCTTCTTCACTAGGACCACATTAGAAAGTCACATGGTGCAGGAGACCTCTCTAATGAACCTAGCATCTAGAAGCTCCTTTACTTGTTTTTGGATCACCTCTTGCTTTTCATGTCTGGCCTTCCTTTTACGCTAGGCCACCAATTTTGCATTCTTTTCAATAGAAAGTTTGTGGTAGATAAAGTTTAGGTCTAAACCCGGTATGTCAGCAGAGGTTTAGGCAAACAGATCCTTATTTTTTTACAAGATCTCGGTCAATTGGGACCTCTCCTCCTGACTAAGTTATCCTCCAATCTTGGTTACCTGGCCTGGCTTGGAACCAAGTTGATGGGCCTGGAGCTCTCCATCAGGTTGTGGATGTGTATTGCGGATTTCTTCACGTACGTCCAACTTGGTCAAGAGGACGTTAGTTATACCTGTAGTGACCAAAGTCGAATCGTTGCGTCGGTCGGCAATCCAGGGTTTTTTGGCGATTTTTAGGCTCTCATTGTAGCATTTCCTTGTCGTTGCTTAGTCTCATTTGACTGTTGCAACTCTGTCTTATTGGCCCATAAATTTCAAGGCCAAGTAAGGGGTGGAGATCATGGCCCCAAAGGCATTGAGTGAAGGATGACCCAATATAACATTATAAGTCGAAGGACAATCAACCACCAAAAACTTGACCTTGACTATTTTGAACAAGGTGTCCTTCCCTAGAGTCAGATAGGCTTCAATGTACCCAATTGTGATGATCTTATTACCTGTAAATTCGATCAGCTCACCGGTGTATAGGATTAGTTCTTCTTTTGGTAATCCTAGCTTGTTGAGCAAGTCTAGGAACATAATGTCTGTTGAGCTCCCTTAATCCACAAACACTCTGAGGACCTCGGCATTAGTAATTATCCCAGTAATGACCATGGGGTCATCGTGATTTGGGATGATGTTTCCATATCCCTCATCAGAAAATGAGATCGGTGAGGATTTCCGTAGCCCTATGTTCGACCTGGTTTCTGTGAGGGATGCCATGCTCATTACCACTCGAAGGGCCCTCTTCCTGGTGTTTCTAGAATTATTGCCGCTTACGAAGTCTCTTGAGATGGTGTTCACTATTCGGTTACTCCGGTATGGTGACAGTGTAGAACTAAGTTTGCCCTAATAGTTTAATATGTTAAGTTTTAATGATGACAAATACAAGATAAAAAGAATGATGATTATACTACATAAATGTGCTTAATGGATTATATTGGATCATGCATGATCATGTACTTCATCTTGTTATATTTCATATAAGAATCATGCATATTCTTTATAGCATCTTTTATAGAATATATATAATAATATATTATATAAGTTGTATTAAATTAATATTAGATTTAGCTCTATTTTAATAAAAATGTGTAAAGTGTTCTTTGTTGCATCCTATATAGAGCATATCTATTAGTAATTAATAAATGTCTTATTTGAATGTGTCAATGAAAGTCTTATATGCATGTTAGATTAACTAGAGTTGTACATTTATGCATCATGCATATGATGATATTGAATTATGAGTTTGGACTAACTATGTTTGTTTTAGGTGAACAATACTTTGTAGAATAGTCTAAGTAGCAAGAGTAAATATTGCAATAAGAAAGCAAAAGATCACAATTATGCTAACTCAAGAAGAATGAGAATGATAAAATGTTCCAAGCATTTGCAAGATTTGAAGAGAAGAAATCTTTGGAAGCTTGGATTACATTAAGAAGTCTAAGGACTAGAAGTGATATATTTTCTTTTTAGACTTTCTTCTATGTAAAGATAAAGGTTTTACCATAAAAGTGCTCAAATATGTTTTTAAATATTTACAAATGGTTCTTACATGCTAAAATGCCTAACAAATATGTTTTTAAAAGTTAGTCATGATGGAAGTTCAAAACTATGAAAAATAGGTAAGTTTGAGTTTTGAAAAGCTGACATTTGGTTACTTTTTTTATCATAACTTTAATAATACTTTGATTTTTGTTCTAAAACTTATTTCATATGAAAATAAACTTAAAAATCTTTTCAATGAGTGATCATTTGCTTAAAACGGATAAGAAATGAAGAAATTTTAAGTGTTTAAAGTTGTTTTCCAAGCATCAAAATGCTATAAATGCATTTTTAACAAAACAGAAACATGGTAATCGATTAGCATGTTTGGTAATCAATTATCAAGAGCCCAAAAACTTTTTTGAAATCTAATAATTGATTACCATATATTATAATCGATTACCACACATCAAAATGTGCTCCCAACAGTTATAAATGGCCAATTTTCATAATAAATCATTTTTAAACACTATCAATAGCTATTTTATCACTTGTACTCTATAAATAAGTGAAGA
Organism: Ormosia semicastrata; assembly: GCA_029884595.1. Lineage (NCBI taxonomy): Eukaryota > Viridiplantae > Streptophyta > Magnoliopsida > Fabales > Fabaceae > Ormosia > Ormosia semicastrata. The sequence continues at coordinate 32,367,274 of JAQQTO010000046.1, read as the reverse complement.
TTGAAGCTTTTACAACTCTTGAACACTTGATTTAATCATTGAATCATCAAAATCATATTTTGAGCTATTTATTGCAAAATTCTTCTATTCGTTTATTCTTCAAGTTGCATATCTACTTTTTAAGAGAGTGTTTCTTGTAATTTTTGTTGTAAACACTTGTGAGGGTGGAGGACCCCTTTAGGAAACAAAGAGGCTTCTACACATAGAGGTGGATGATCCTTGAAGTGTAAGAAGGGCTTAAAGTTTGTAAAAGTTTTTCAAGCACCTGTAAAGCTTGAAGAGTTAGAGGCTCTAACACAAGGGTGGAGGATCCCAAGATGTGAGGAGTACTTTAATTTGTACAAAAATTTTCCTAACACCCATGAAGTCTAAGAGATAGTAAAGAAAATCTCAAGTTAAGCTTGGGGACTAAATGTAGGCCACAAGTGGTTGGTGGCTGAATCAGGATAAATTCTTAAGTTTAATTCTCTTTTCCCTACACTCTTTAATTTTCATATTTGCTACACCAGAACTATTTATTGTGTATCTTGTCAAATTGGTAGTTTGATGTTAATATCTTAATATTTAGCTTGTTTTTTTTTTAATCCAAGTTTTAATTGAGTGATATATAATAGTTGCACCTTTGTTATGTATGTTTCATTGCATTTATTAATTGAGTGCTTTAAAATGCTTAATTTCTTAATATTATTTTAAAAATTTGTAATCACCAAATTCACTCCCTTCTTGGGTGATGATTCTCATGGCTAACAGACAATTGTCTGCCTGAATCCTGTCTTCCATTTGATCTCCAAGGTGTTGCAGTGCTAATGACTGTTGTCCAGCATCTTCAGAATGTGCTCTTTGTGGGTCAAGGCGTTGCCTTACTGGAACTCTCGTGGAAGGAGGAGGGAGATTCTTTCTGGTGGAAGAAGTCTCTAGCTCGTCCTGCCTAGGTTCCGGATGGGCTACAACTGGTTCCAAGAGTGCTTCATAAGCAGCAAGGATAGATGTTGGGCGGCGATTTGCAGAAGGTAGGTTGCGTGCTACGGAAGCACGATTCTAGTTAGTTGAGGTTTGACTCCTCCTTGTGTTAACCATGGTGATGATGATGGTGAGGGTATTGATGGTGGTGTTGGAAGTATAAATTTATATTTTCCACAGACGGCACCAATGTTCATAACTAGGTCCCGATACCTGAGAAGGTAAGAAATAGTGGATTCCTTCATGGCAGGCAACAATAGCAATGGAGCGAGGGGTGGATACTTGTAACAAGCATTCTAACGCTCAAGTCAGTATGTGTGCAAGGAGGGTAGTGTGTGTATTGGGAATTAGGTCATACCTTTTATGTAACACCCCTCGAAGGCATTACATTTCAAGCTAACTCCTTTTAATTCTTTATCCAAGTTATAAAATATTTGTTATTATTTTAATACGGGTTTCAAAATTTCTTCTTTACGGATGACATAAACTTACCAAATTATAGAAACACAAGACATAAGAACTGAATAATATACTTTTACATATAAACATAGTTTACTACAACCATAAGTACACCATACTTACATATCAAAAACATGAAACATCTAGTATAATCAACCTAGACTGACCCAAGTTCACAACAACTAAAGAAAAGAGTCCTCCTCAAAAGACAATTTCCCTAACCGGAAATGTCTCGATCGATGGAAATCCGAGCAGAAGATATCTCGGAGTCCTCCCTTGGAGTATAGTGAAGATCACCCCTTAACTCCCTGACAGGCATAACAAACTCTATATATATAGCAGTAAAAGAAAAAGTAGTGACCCCATGATGGGTCCTACTTACGGATAGAGTAATGTCACCACAATACTCTATATGCTCTATGTCCCAATGGACACGACAAGCATCAATGCCTTCAAGAAACTGTAGTCTAACAAAACCTAGCAGATCCCTCCTTGCCGCCATCGCAGTCTTCACAGACATAAGCATAGAAATAGACAGAACAATAATACGAAGAGATGTGATCTCCTACATCAATACCAGTTGGGGTGTAAATTAGTTTGGATAATCGACCAACCCGATCAATCCAAGCTGAACCAATTAAATTGGTTCAGTTTGGTTTGGGTATATTAATTGGTTCAGGTAAAATTCAAACCAATTAAAGCTTAATTGGTTCGATTCTCGGATTTGAAATTTTAAAACCGAACTAAACTGAACCAAACAAAACCATATATTTATATATTTTATTTTAAAAAAAATTATGTTACAACATTTTTTAGCTACTACATTTTTTTTGTAATACTTTCTCAGTTTCCAACCCCTAAAATATCGTTTTCATTCAATATAGAAGGCTAGAAAACTCCTCTGCCAAAATGTTCGATTTTGTTCACCGACACTGTAGTTCTGGCCAGGAATATGCTATTAGGTGCTATTTCAAAAACTCTTGGAGAGGTGAGAGGCTTGAAAACTTTGGATCTTTCCTTCAACCAACTCTCTGAATCCATTCCTATTGAACTTCAAAATCTACATGTCATTCAGCTTTTGAACCTCTCTTATAATGATTTAGAAGGAACCATTCCTAATGGTGGAGTTTTTCAAAATCTTTCTGCTGTCCATTTAGAAGGCAATAAAAAAATTTGCTTGTATTGTGCATGTGAGTCTCATGGCCATGGAAGAAGACATGTCAGATATTACATCATCATAGCCACAGTGGTAACACTAATACTTTGTCTAACAATTTGCTTGCTACTATACATAAAGAACAGAAAAGTGAAAGTAACAACAACAACATCATCTAAACTTGGAAGCTTGGAAACAATGAATTGACTTTAAATGTTCTAGTATTAACTTTAAAAACAATGAATTTCTAGCTCTAGTTTATGAGTACTTAAGTAATGGGAGCTTGGAAGATTGGATTAAGAGGAAGAGAAAGCATGCAAATGAAAATGAGTTGAAACTTATGAAGAGACTGAATATAGATATTGATGTTACTTATACATTAGATTACCTGCACAATGATAACAAAGTTCCTATTATGCATTGTGATTTGAAGTCCAACAACATTCTCTTGGATGAAAATATGACTGCAAATGTTAGAGACTTTGGATTTGCTAGGTTGTTGATTCAAAGTTCAACTAATCAAGACTCTATTAGCTTCACTTATGTCTTTAGGGGTTTAATTAGTTATATATATACCTCCAAGTTAGTAGCCTCATAACTTTCCCTTAATTGAATAGTAGTAGTATACAACTTACCAAGTTAAATTTCTTTTGAAGAAATTTTTAATTTATTCAAATATAATTTCTTAATACAAATATCAATATGTTTCTTTGTTCTCTCTTTATGAATTTTTTAATACACATTTTGAAATATAAAATAATTATTAGTATTTAAATCAATAAATTTGATTCTATTTCTAGAAATTTTTTCATAGGTTTATTATGTATTTTTTTTTAATGAAAAGCTAATTATTTAGTTATTTTTGTATTAAAAAAATGATCAACCCGATCACTCGAACCAAACCAATCCATAGATGTTCGGTTCGGCTCGGTTCGGATTTGGCTATCAAAAAATACGAAAATCAAACCAAACCAAACCAATTAATTTTGATTGGTTCAGATTTATTTTTCCTAAAAAATCAAATCAAACCACCCACTTACATCCCTAAATACCAGCATGGCAGCAAAGAAACAACAATAACAATAATACCATTCATATATAGCAACAAGAAATATATTCATTGCATCTAATAACAGATAATATCATAAACATATGTATATGTCACAATGATATGTTAACTGACTATGCATATGCACAATGTACCAATTTCCTACTCCATGAAGCTAAATACAATTTCGGAGAGAATAATCCAGAAGATATGTCTGTATATCGGCCGCCTCAAACTAAGTGCTATAATTTCTCAATGTGCACGTCATGACATTCTAGAAGACATTCTACGTCAGATCACGAAAGGAGTAGTGTTTCGTCGAGATTGTTGGTGCGTTTGCATCAGTCCCCACGGCACAGTAGGGCGTCTAACTGGCCACATATGGCTTACCTACACCCCGACAGCCCTAAGGTCATTCATAGACCTAAGGTGTAATTCAATCTCCTAGGCAACAATGGCCTTAACAGACACCGTCTGACAAATAATGCATGATTAATAACTCAATGTATATCACAAGCCTCTACCGACTACAACCAATCGCGTAGCATTTTTATCGCATTTTCTCAATCGCGTAACATTTTTTCAACGTTTTCTCAATCGCATAAAGATTTTAAAATGTTTTCTTAATTGCGTAACTAAAAATCACCATTTTTAAATCACATAAGAGTTTTTCTACATATTTTCAATCGCGTAAAACATTTTCTCAATATTCTAAACTCCATTTAAAACTTTTCTCATAGTTTATAAAAATTGGACATTAATTCTAACATTTTCTCACTAAACCTCCTTTAATTAATATTTCCAAACGTGTTTCACAAAAACTTATTTTATTTAAATTAAATCAAGATATCTTAGAAATTTTTCTTATTAAATAAAATACTTTATTTTCAAAACATCATTCTAACTTTATTTCCATACTCAAGGCAGAAAATCACTCTTTGTTCATTACTCTAAATAAAATCTTTCTTGAATAAAATACTTTAAATTTCATATCATCCTTAAAAATTATATCCATTGATATAGCTGATATGCGTAAAATACACTAAGAGCAAGTGCACTTTATCGCCAAGTAATAGAGGACTTGAGTCCTATTTATCGATCCCACGAGAAATAATTAGTAATTACTAGATTCACTAAACTCTTTGTTATTCAGACAATCGAAAGTGTATGAAGAAATCAAGTTAAAATCAAAATAAACAAATAAAGAAAAACAATGAACAATTAAACAAAGAAAAGATAATCAATGAAAGAGAGACTAGGGCGCAAGGTTCACTTGAATCCAATTATTCAGAATTTCTTTCAATTATGATGTAAGGTATTCTTTTGTCAATATTCTCTTATTTACTATTAAATCCCAATGGTCATGGATGAAACAATATTCTATTCCTAAATTAAATCACCTATTTGGTCATTTAATTGAATTAATTAGGAATGCATTAAGTTTCAATTCAAGAGATGAATTAACATACTTGTCAATTCCATTGGTAGGAAAAATTGATGTTTAGTCATTCATCAATCTAATCCTAGGCTTACTATATAGATCTACTTATTGAATGCGAATGGTCACCGGTCAAACAATGAATTAACACATGCTCAAAATGATCAAATTCTGACAAGAATACAAGCAATATGATAAACCCAAAAAGAAATTACCATAATCAAATTAGAAATCAAACCCAAATAATTAGGAAAACAAGATCCCCCATAGCCCTAGCTATAAGTTTAGCTACTCATGTTCAATACAAACAAACTCATATCAGAATACAAACGCATAGAAAGAAAACCCAAAGAAAATGGGAAACTAAAAAGAAATGGAAATTAAAACCCCTTTAATGGAGACTATGATCTCTAAGCCTTCAAGAATCGATTCCTCCTTCAAGTCGTCCTCCAAGGTCTGCTATCGCAAAACAACTCTCTCAAGATGAGGGATTTTCTGCGTAATGTGCCCAATGTATTGAATTTGGCGTAATTTTTTCATTATATTGAAATTCACGTCTGCTGTTACGCTCTCAGCGCCTAGGCGCCCAGTTCTGAGCACTCAAGCGCTCAGTCACTTAAGTCAATACGCACGCTGCTACACGTTGCACGCTCAAGCGCTCCTCACCCAGTGCTCAGGCGCTGGGACACTAAAGCACTGTTGCTGCATACGCTTTGGGCGCTCAGGCGCTCCAACACCAGCGCTCAAGCGCTGGACTCTGTTACTAAATTTTTCTTTTTCTTGTTCCTTAGCACATTCAATTTTCTCCCCGTAAAATTACCTGCAAAAGCACACAAAACACTTAATAAAAACATAATTAAACAATACTAAAAATATAACAAAACTAACAAACAAAATTCATTAAAAATAAATAAAAAGAATATGAAAAACCAAGAAATTGAACCGTAGAAATATGACATGTTGACGGTTCATCAATAGCCAAAAGTCATTACTCCTTAAATTATAAAATTGTGTTCATCTTCTTTTTTACTTATAAATCCTTTAATCCTAATTTAGTCCCCAAATCATCTAAGTAATATTTTCTAACATTCTTTCCAAAACTTTCATTATTCTAATTCTAAATAAAATCATTTCCATTTAACTTATCAAAAATCATCTTAAATAAAATACTTCAAATCTCCAAATTACTTCTCAATCCTATTTCCACTATATTGGCCGAAATTCACCATTTTATTTAATGATAAATATCTGTTCATTTTTAATTTTATTTTGTAATTCCTTAATTAAATTTTTTATCCCTAATCACCTAAGTTAGCATTTAATAAACTATTTTTGCATAGGCTTACCCATTTGTGGGCATAAAGGCTGTGAGCCTCTTGGTCTTTAAAACTAAAAATTCATTTCCTCTCAATCACAATTTATAGCATACAACATAACTTTAAGCATCATAAACCTACTATATCAAGTTCATGCATAATATTAAAGCAATAAAATCACATAAGCAAAATAAATACAAATCACACAATTACACAAATATGGTGAATAAATCCTCACATGGATTTACCACCTTCATATAAATTTCGTGTCCCTCACCACCATAATTGGTTAATGAGGTTAATCTTCCTCTTACTTTAGATGTAGCTTCCTAGCTCCTTGTAGGTCTCTTTGTGTCAACTTTCTCCACCAAGTTGATCTTAAAATTAAAGTAATACAAACAAATTAACATTTAATGTTTGATTAAGATGACCATAGATCAAGTATGGTCTTAGAACTTTTAAAAATAAAACAAGAATTGAAAAATCAAGAACTTCACCTTAGAACCCTAAAACTTAAGCTTGAAAAAAAGCTTGAAGATAGTTGAACTAGCTCTTGATCACAACACCAAAGTGTCTTAGAATTGTGTATAGGTTCAAGATATAAGGTTGGTTTGAATTTTAGAAGATTGGAAGTGAATCTAAGGTGCTTGGCCGTGAGGCTTCCAAGAGAGGAAAATGAGAGAGTTTTGTATTTTGGCTTCTTGGTTCTTGATAGAAAGATGGAAATGAACTAAGTGATAGTAAAACCAAATCTTTGGTCCTCCAAAAGACCTATGGCCGTGAGCTTTGGGAGAGAAAAAGGAAGAGAGAGTTTTGGTTCTTAGCTTTGCATGAAAGATGATAAGCATAGAAAATGTGCTTTGACCTCTTTGAATGCTTAATGGTCGTGGGTTCCATGGAGAGCAAGAGTGATCAATTTGATCACTTAAACTCCTCACAACCATTGATTAGATCAAGGGTGGAAAATAAATCTTCTTCTCCAAGCTTGTTTCCTATTGGTCCATCACAAAGAGTCATGGCCCATTTTGTTGACTTCAAGCAAGCTGGTTTCTCATTGGTTCACCATAAAGATGTCATAACCATCAACTTTGACTAGTATTTAGATATTTTTTAGTAGCTATTATTCAATGGATAATAACATTACTCAATGGATAATAACATTATCCAATGGATAATAGAATGTAACAAAAACTCTGATAAAGAAATATTTCGAATATTATTTTCAGTTTCGGGTTTAGTAAGTTTTCCCTACCCCGTATTAACAATCCAAAACTTTTTGGTTCAGAAAAATTTTTATTTTTTTGGGCCCGCCTCAAACACATCTACAGTCTAAAATAATATTAAAATAAATTAAAAATTCACTAAAATTCACAAATATTATAAAACTTATAAATATCAAGAAAAACAAAAAAAATTGGGGTGTCAAATTTTTCACCTTATTGAGTGTATATATATGAGAGCATTCAGTGTGTATTGAATGTTGTTACTTGGAATTGTGGAGACTGTTATTCCTTGTTATTATTCCCCTGTTTATGTGGAGCATGATTAGAATTGATTTTTGTTGAGAAAATTATGCCTAGTACATAGGATGCCCCACACACGTTGTAATGTTTGGGTGCTACCCTGATGAGTCAGGTTGGTCTAAATCTATGGACCCATAACTCGGTTCAGAACAGTAGTGGAGGATAAGAACACACAAAATTTTGTTTAGACTGTTTATAAGGATAGAAATGAAGAAGGTCTACATTCTTTCTAGTTTAGGAATCAAATCCTTGTACCATTTTTTTGCATCAATTTTATACTACCAATTAAAAGAGAAATATAGTTTTTTAATTGATAATATTTTATTAAAAGAATAAAATACAAAAGTATTTAAATCCTTTAATTTAAGGGACGCATTTCACTAATCCTATAACTAATACTAATGACATTTAACTGTAGGGAAAATTTATATATACCTAAGCTTGGCAAGCTTACTCTGACCTATGGGTACTTAACCCACCACCACATACGGGGTAGGTTTAAAACCTGTCCTATTGTAGGGTGGGGCTAGTGCAGGTTTAGGATTGATTTGTTTCGTCCTATTTCGCATCTCTCATTTAAATAAATGTCATGCTTAGATTAGCTAATAATAGTGTCAATTTATTAATTGATCTTAACAAATTTATCATTTATTCTAAACATATCTTTTAGTTTATATGAGAAAATGAATTAAATTTAAGATTATGATTAACTATTATATAGGTTTAATTTAAATTTTTATGAGTGCGGAGTGGGTTAGGTGTAGATTTTAATATTTTTCTTGTGGAGCGAGTTTGGGTTTTAATCTCTAAGAATGCGGAGCAGAGTTGGGTTGACTTGTGGGAAGTGTTTATAAGTTGTTAAATATGCATATGTTCATCAAGAGAGTAATTGAGTTCATGTGATTTCTTTTTGAAAGCAAGCTTGGTTTGATGACTCACATTTGAGTTGAATATAGATGCATGATTGAAAGATTGACCTCTTTAAGCTTTGATAAGTTATTGGCATGTCAAATTTCTTGTAGTTTTCTTTTAAAAAGAAAATTTATGTGCACTTGTTGTATTTTTTCTTGTTTGTGCTTATATTTTTTTTGCCCGAGGACAAGCAAATAAGGGTGGGGAAATTTGATAAGAATGCAAAATGTCATATTTTTCTCCTTTAATGTTTAATCTTTTATACTTATTTTGTTTCTAAATATTAAAGCTATCAAAACGGGCCAAGACATTTTTGGGCAGGGTCACATCAGACCATGTAAGTTTCGGGATGACATTTTGTCAGTCCAACCCACCTCTTTTCAATGTAAACGGGCTGGGCTGGCCCAACCCATTGTGGGCTGACCCATTTGGGATATTTTTAATTTCAAGCTGGCATTTTGCTAGCTCAGCCCGTCCATTTTGTCGGGCTATTTGGGTCGGTCCATCGAACTTGACCCATTTTGACGACTCTTCCAAATATACTCATTATTATTATATTTTAATTTAGGATGCAAATAGAAACGTTAAGTGTAAAATAAATCTAATTAGACAATTTTGGACAGTTTTAATATCACTTCGTAATCTGGGACGTTCCTCAGCCTGTAATTCTAATACACGAATCTAACGTGATGTATTTTTAAAAATTTCTAGATCTGGTGCACAAAAATTCTAGCTAAAAATACAACTTTCCTAATTATATTAGGATTCTATTTTATTTTAAATATTTTTCTTAATTAGTTAGATTTGGATATTGTTATCTTAGGATAATATTTAGAATATTTATAGGAGATTTTACAGAAGATTTTATAAGAGGTATTTATAGAAGATTTGGTAGGAGATTTGATAAGAGATTTGGTAGGCTTGAATGCTGATACAAAAAGGATAAAAGGGGGGAGTAATGAACAGATTTTTCTACACACTGCTTTCCCACTCTTCTCTTTCTTCTTCTTCAAGTTTTCATCCATGGCCCTGTGTGGCTAAATTTTATAATTGGTAGAAGGAAACAGAAGTCTCGAAATCAATAAAACTATGATATCTAATTTATTTTTATTGTTCAATTTATGCTTTAAGTATTGAATATTTTTATATGACTATTTTCATGATTGTTTCATTTAATTACTAGGAGGCCTACTAGTTTATTATTCGTTACAATCTATTGTTAAATTCGATATCAAATCTGTAATTGTTTGATCCCTCTAATTTGTGAAATAACTAAAATTTAATGATTTGCTGCGTCAGAAATTATTAGATTTTGGGAAGAACATTTGACTAAATTAAATGCAACCGCTTGTGCTTGTACTGTTTAGTTTCATTTATCTCTCTAATTCTTAAAGCTGGTACTAGATTAAATCTTGAGTGCTTGTCTTGGGATGTTTAGTATTAGTTAGGGTTATTTAGATTGTTTATTTTCTAATTAACTACAACTAAGGAGAGATAGGAAAATAGTGCTAATAGTAAATATTCAAAGTGTGAATTGATATATACTTACATCGATGATCAGTTGTAAAATTTTGGTAGTGGATGTTGACTTGGACCAAGGTTGGTCCTTTTCCTCACCTAGTGGGAAAATGCTTAGTTGTTGTTGTATACTCAAACCCCTCAATCCACGTTCATGTAGTATAAAACTAAGTTAAATACTCTCCGTGCGAACGATCCTTACTCGCACTACTACATGTATTTTTTAGAGTATAAGTTTTATTTTTTGTTGCCTGCGACAACATACCACTTACTCGAGCTTCAAACTTTAATTTACAAGGATTTTATGATACTTATTAGACTAGTGATGTAGATGACAGAAGGTCTACATCAGGTTTATGTGTCTACCTAGGGTCTAATCTTATATCTTGGAGTTCCAAGCAGTAACCTGTGGTAGCAAGGTCAAGTACAGAGGTTGAATTTTGAAGTTTAGCTACCATTGTCATTAAGATCATTTGGCTACAATCACTACTTCAAGAATTACAGATTACTACTACTAAACCAGTAGTGCATTGTGATAATCTCATTACTGTGTTACTTTCTCACAATCCAATGTTACACAATAGAACTAAGCACATGGAAAATGATTTATTCTTTGTAAGAGATAAAGTAATCAAAGGAGAACTTACTGTATAGCATATTCCCTCAGTTGATCAACCAGCAGACATATTGACCAAAGCTTTATCTAGTGCACGATTTCAGTTGCTTAGAGACAAGTTCAGAGTTTGTGACCTTAGCAAGTTGCACTCACCCCACCCTGGGCTTGAGGGGGATGTTAGAGTAAAGTATCATACTGACATTCTAGTTGGCAAAGTTAGTTATAATAGTTACTCTATTAGTTAGGAGTTTGTTGTAATTAGTTTAGTGAGTTAGAGATTAGTTAAACACTAATCATTGTATAAATATTGTAAAACTTAGCTCATTACAATTCAGATATTCAGATTCAATTTCTGTCACCTAGCTCTCTATTTTCTCTCTTCACTTTCTTTCATTTCCTTACCTTTTCTCTGCTTCTCAATTCCTTCAACAAAGAGAGAAGGGTAGGAAAAAAAGGAAGAAAAAATTGATGGTATGATAAAAAGTTTATGAAGATTTTCTTTTATAAAAATATCATAACTCTTAACCGTGTGTCAAGTGTAAGTTAGCATTAAAGGGTGAAAAATAGTTATATATATATATATAGAATATTCTTAACGATCTAAGTTTTATTTAAATTTCAGTGCATAATATCATAAATTTAATTTAATAAAAACATTTTTTATTATGTGTTATGTTTTTATTAAATTAGTATTATATACCACTCTCACAAGGCATAACAATTTATCCGTACAATGTGTCGAGTGGGCATGGCATGATCTGGCTTATGGTAAGCCTTTCATGATGTGCAGTCATAAAATTTAGACGCCTAATCACTCTCTGACTCTTCGGCTATGTTAATTCTAAGTGTGCTCATGAATTGAGTTAGGTTGAGTTTTTTTTTTGTGTGTGTATACAATGGGTTAAGTTAGGTTTAATTTGACCTTATTGTGATATGATATTTTGATTGTGATTTTTTTAGATTTGGTCCTAGCTTAGTTATAACGTAATTAATGACCGATTTAAGATTGGATTGACTTTAAATTTAGATAAAATATACAAATTTATACTAAGTAATTAAGTTATAAAATTTTAAAAATAAAAAACTAAAACTAAAAATGTTTCTTAATATATATTTTCAAAAAAATTATATTAATACAAAAAATATTATAATGTTATGCATAAGATCTTAATTTAAGTAAAAAAAATTTTAATTTATTGTTAATTTAAATATATATATATATATATATATATATATATATATATATATATATATAAAATATTATGTAACATAAGACCAAGTCAAGCCAACTTGAAATGTAACCAAACATGATCCAAGAATATATCAGATCAAATTTTCAAAATCGAGATCCAACCCAATTAACTTCAAGCGTGATTAGGTTATTGGAATAGGTTAGATCCTGAGCACTTCTAATCAATTTTGTTCCCATTGTGCCATAAAATGAGAAATTTTTAGCTATGCTAGGAGCAGCAGAAATCTTTTATTTTTTATGTTATTGAACATACATCAATTATAATATTAAAAAATATAATTAAAAAAAAGTGCTCGTAAGCCTCTTGTGATACACATTCACTTATACAATATACGATATTTTATTATTTTTGTTACTTAGAGAGCTCTTACAAATTTCTTATCATAAAATAAGTCTCATCCTCGTGTAACTTCCACTTATCAGAAAGATGACATGACGATTTCCAATAGTAGAAAAAGATAATTATTTGGCTTAGACTGAAATGTTAATTTAAGGTCTTTCTCTTATTAAAGATCTTATCGTTAAAATGTACAGAACCTCCTTTAATTATAAATTAATTTTAAAAAATTCTCATGTAATTTTAAACTCAATAACTTGATTTTAAAAATTTTTCAAACTGTGATTTATACTATTTTATAAAATTTAAGGAATTGAGTTGTTAAATTTTAAAATATAAAAAAATTAAAATTAACTTATAATTAAAGAAAATTTTTAACGTACATGTTACTGTGTTAATAGTACTATCTTCTAATTAGTTGTTGCTCTAATTGACTTTCTTCTTATATGTTTTGTTTTTTGTTTTTACTTCTTATTTGTATCATTAGCCACAACCTTCATATACAATTTTAACGAATCGGTAGTTCTTCTAACGGACAATACCGAGTTAGATCACCACAAGCCAGACATGTATGTCATTAAACATGCACAAACCAAAAACTAAAGCTTTCTCTTTCAAAAATAACTCAAAGTTGAATTTTTTATTTATCTATTATTATGTGTGTATAATAAACGTTGCATATATACGCATAACTAAATATAAAACTTACCATTAGGGAAAAATGAAAAATTGGCCCAACATAAAGGCTGGTCATATTCTTACCATTGCCCCACTGAATCGATCTGGTCTTGCGGCTGTAACTGTTTCTGGATTGAATTAGGGGAGAATGGTAGGGAAAATAGCTGATCCGTGGCCACATAAGGAGGCTGAGAAATGAGATTTGTTGAGGAATATACACTGCTTAAAGGTAGATTATTTTGGTCTTGGTGGTGATGTTGCTGTTGATGATGTAGCCTTTGTTCAGAACGCTGTTGCCTTGGAATATTAAGCTTCTCACCTTCTATCTCTCTATATTTCTGGAGATAGCATTTTAATGGGTCCACATAATCCTCAAATCCTAAGGTTGTGATGGCCCATATGATATCATCCCCATTGATGGTCTTCCTCTTCTCTCTTTGACATTTGTCAGAGGCTTCCCCAGTGACAAAGCTGATGAACTCTGATACACATTCTTGAACTGTCTCTTTTGCATCCTTTGAGATTTTCCCATTGGCAGGGATGGCTTTTTTCATGATTCTACCCACATTGGCAATAGGGAGAAAGCGATCTTGTTCTTTGTTGATGTTGTTGTTGCTGTTGTTTGTCTTTAAGCAAGGGCTTTCAGGGCTTCCTGTGATAAGCCCATTTGGCAAATTGCTATGGCTCTCATCTTCCATAGCTCTTAGGGGGACGCGTATGAGGCTATGAGCTTTTAGGTGATTAGAGATTGTATAGATAAAATGAAAGAGGGGCACAAAAATAGGCAAGTTAGAAGGAATAGATGTACTAGTAAAATTTTAAAAAAGAAAAAAAAAAGGGTACCCTTGATTTTCACCACTGAAACTGAAACCCCTCCGACTCGCTCTTGATGTGGACTGAGGAGCACTACATGTAACTGCCACGACCCAATCCAACAAATAAAACTATTATTGATAATATATACACCTTTTTTTTACATGGGTTACCTAATTAGCTTTATAGTTTTTACAATAATTGTAAAATTATCAAGAATATGGTTCCTGGAAGCGTAGAATATGAACCCCCCCCCCCCCTCGTCCTCTGTCCCCTTCTTTTAATTTTTCGGTTCCAATATCAATTCATAATTGTGAGCAAGTTCCTAAATGTCACGCCACTAAGTGTTGTAATTTGTAGGACTGGCCTTCAGCCAAGCTAGATCATGAACATGCTTGCAACTCAGTTTATTGATAATTTATGATTTAAAAATTTTGGCACATTAGTAAATCGAAATTGAGCTTTCACATATTTAGTTGCTCATTAATAGGTTCCATATATATATTAAATTAAAACTTTAGTCTTTATAATTTTTATTTATTTTTAATTTAATCCTTATAATTTTTTTTTAAATTAGTCCTTATACTTATAAATATTTTTAAAGTAGTCTTTACCATCAATTTTCATTATAACATCGTTAATTTAATCACTACTAAATATTTTACAGAAATAAAAAGAACATATAAAGGAGCACATACATAGTAAATAATTACCTATTCAAAAGAAATGAACACCTATAGAAATATTTACTGGAATGCATGAGCACTTATTGAACATTTTATAGAAAAATAAGCATCTAAAAGAATATCTAACAGACAAATGAAAACTTACTAAGTTAGTCAATTGACAATGTTATAATGACGTTATAATAGAAATTGATAAAAATGACTATTTTGAAAATATGTGCTAGTGTAAGGATTGATTTGAAAAAAAAATTAGGAACTAAATTAAAAATAAGTGAAAGTTGTAAGGACTAAAATTTTAATTTAATATATATGAGAATTTTATTTTATTTTTTCTGACTACATTATTTTTTAACAAAATATATTTTTAAAAAAATGATGAGTTACAAATACTAGCCTAACTTAAACCTAAAAGGTAATACAAGTAATGACAGAGCCACATATCATCGAGGGTGTGTAATGACAACCATTGAAGCGTGATAAAAAACTAATATTTATCATATTATTGATATTTCAATTGTATTGGCACAATTTTAAAAATAAAAATAAACATTATAAGATATAGGCTAACAATATTTAATGGTATGATAATCAGATACAAATACATATATGTCATTGGTATGATAAACATTTTGAAGTATTTGTACTTTTTAAAACATGAAGGTTCAAGAATAGTATGAAGTCTTGAATAAAATAATTAGACTCTAAAGAAACTACTAGGAGACAACTTATAAATATCTTGAATATTTTTTAGAGATATTTTGTAGTCCTTATAAATGTTTAAATATTTTAGAAGTTAGGTAAAGGAATGTTTTACAACTTCATCTCTAACACACACTTGGTTACATCTCCATATTCCATTAAGGTGGAGAAGCAACTATAAATAAATGAAATCATATTAAGTCAGATCATAAAAAATTTCACACGTACTTCCAAACTGATGTTTTCCTTACGAGCCCTAGTGTCTTGGTTTCACTGTTAAACAGGAGATTCAAGGTTCATTGAACTCAAATAGCTTATGAGCTTAAGGAGAAATGAGCTTGAGCCAATAAAATGAACTCAATTTCTTATTAAGTCGAACATAAACTAGGCTTTCAGTTCAACTCATTTTTATACATAAGAATTTGCCAATAAAAATAAAAATAAAGAGTTCATATGACATTGTTGAAAAAAAACATGCGCATTACTCACCAATAATGCAAGCAAAGTTCTTATCTCTGGTTAGAAGAGAACAAGTTTGTTTGAGTGACTAGCACTTTCTTGGGCTATTTTGGTTTTTCTTTGATTGCTTGTGGTGTGGATAGAACTGGCAAAATGGGCCAACCCACCCCGACTCGCGTCAACTCGCTAAAATACGGGGCGGGGTGGGTTGGCCCGTTTTAAAAAATGAGTTGGAAGAGCTAACCCACCCCGTTTTAAGGCGGGTTGGCGGGTTGGTCCGTATAAAAGATAAAATGAGAAAAAATAAATGAGTTGGTAGGTCAACCCATACTTAATTTGCCTAAAAATAAAAAAAAAAATTATATAAAAAATCAATAAATACTATAAAAAATAATAAATAATAATGGTAAAAAATTTCAAACCACATATCTAAAATATAATTTTTAAAATAGTCTAATTAAATATTCAAACATAAATTATATAATATCAAAGAATTTTTTATTTATAGTATTACTTATCATTTAAAAAAAAAAAACCAATCATGCAGGCCAATCCGCTTCTTGCTTCGCTTAACCCGCGGGTTATGCGGGACGGGTTATGCGGGTTGAAAAAAAAATATGAGTTCAATCCTTAAACCTAACTCACAAAAAAATAACGGTTTGACGGGTTAACCCGACGGGTTGAACCCGTTTTACCAGCTCTAGATGTGGAACTTAAAAGTTCCAACTCAAAAATCTATTATAAGAATTTTAGATAATATTATATATAGGTGGAAGTTTCACAAAAGTCATCACATCAAAATCAAATTAGAAATCTATTTATTTGTTCCTTAATTTAATGTATGCAAAAATTTCATTTTTATAAAAGTTAATGTCATTTGCTGAATCACTGTTTTTTTTTTTTTACAATGAAAACATTAAAGTTGAAACCTATAATCTTATGTAAAGCTATGTAAACTACTTCACCATTAACCCTCACTTTCAATTTTTTTAACACAATGATGAAAATACTGAAGGTGAAACCTATAATCTTATATATGTAAACTCCCCTCGTCATTAGCCCACTCATCTTGACTTTGAATCACTGCCAATTGACCATGCTACATGCTTGTGGATGCGCATGCGTGTTATTCCACATTTTGGCGAAAGACTATACATCAACTATCAAGTACTAGCAAGTTCCATAATGATTACCCCCATATTGTCTTTTCAATTTTGCTGATAACGTCACAACTTGTATAAATAGATTCTTCTAGAGAATTCTTTTGACTCATTTTAGCCATCATTATTTTCCCTTTGTGTGTAGTTGTCTCCAACTAACATTGATGTTAATTCACAAACATATGTGTCGAACAAGTAATATAAAAAAAAAAGTGTAGAGTATCATTCTAGAGAGATTAATCTAGGAGTGTGATAATTACTGATCAATTACTATACTATAATTTTTGTTCAAGTAAATTATTTATATTGAGAATTCAAATAACAAGCAACAAAGCAATCAAAAAATAAATGCAAGAAAGTAATCAATACTAGTTCTAAGAGTAGAAACAATGAGTCAAAGGCCTAGGGGTCAAATCTTCTTTACTACTTTTTTTTAATTCAAGTAATCTTCATTACAAATTATCAATAACTTGGATCTATTAGCCAAGGCACAAAATTAATTACAAACTAGGACATATAATTGTAATTTCACTTACTCAAAACACTATATTTCTATGTGATTTGTCTCAAAATCTACTCATTAAGATTAAACATCAAACAATGGCTACGCAAGACTAATAAATATATATATCTTATTAGCTAATCAACTCACACGTGCAGTTAGATGAAAATTGAACTTACATTATTCACATCCATGATCTAACATTCAAATCTCTATATTTGGATCAAAGGAGTTTCTCAAGCAATTATTGGCCAAAGAATTGAAAGTATTAAGAATTCATGTAAATAAACAAACTCGTATCATTGATTAATTGCAAGAAGAGTTATTAAGAGATTCAAATTACATGGTAAAGTCAAAAGGATCTCCTAGAAAGAGGATTTAGAACTCCATAATATTTTAAAAAAACACATGATCTAGATCAAGATACATCAAGAATCACAAAAATTCAAGAGAAAAGGGGAAGGAAGATGTAGATGATGAATCATTGAAATTTGATCTCCGCAATCCTTGCGTTTCTCTTACTAGAACAACCCTCACACCCCTCAAAACTTCTCACATTAAAACTAGATTCAAGGATAAGAATCCTAAAAGTTCCCCTAAAAATTAGATAATGAGGATTAAATTGAGCTTGGTCGTGTCCAGGCGTCGTGGCGCCCTTGTCATCAAGTATGCTTCATACAATTGAAACAGAGCTGTGTCCCAACACAAAGCAAGGTGGTGCCACGGCGCCCTAAATGCCTTTAGGAACTCACAACTGAGAGTTCGAAGCCGCGACGCTGTTTGTCAAACTTTACTTCTTGATTCCTTTCTTGCAATGGCTTGATTTACTCCATTCCTAAGTTATTCTCTCGGTTATAATCACAACACCAAAATATGAATAAAAAATTATTCTAAAAATAATATCGGATTACAACTCAACACGTTATAGACACGATGCTGTGTCTTGCCATAATAAGAAAAATAAAGTTACGGATTATAACTAATAGCTTTTGATTTGCTGGTAAGCATTTGACCCAATAATATTAAATGATGAGAATTGCTATATCCTACAACAACAATTTCACGAAACCGTTTCACGAATGACGTGGAACACAATGGCTGTTCCTAATATGAAATTATCACTAATAAATGAAAGAAAAAAAAAATAGCAACACAGCTGTAGAGCATCAACGCACGGTTCGTGTGACGTTTTACGAAGATTCTTTCTTGTAAATGATCATTTCTCTTTTAGCTACAATAACTACGTCATTCTCTCTATTTCTCTCCGTTCAGCCAATTAGCTAAGGTTTTTTTTTTTTTCCATTGAACATGGACATGATCTTCGTTTTCCCCACTATGACTGCTGTGTGACCTTCCTTTTTCAGCCATCTTTGAATTTGGATTGTGAGTTGTGACTGTGTCCACCCAGCGTGATCACCGAGCATAAACCTTTGGAATTTAACATATATATATTTCAAAGTTCAATAGATTACCAGTATTGCATATATATATATATATAGAGAGAAGAGCTTTTATCGTAAGAAGATAAAAAGAATAAATTTTAATTATACAATTATATATGATAGTTAAAATTAAAAATTATTTAAAAGTTATATAATTATTTAAAAAATTCACATATATTTATGTTTTAATCTTAATTATTTATATAAAATTTAATGATTAAAATTTATTCTCTCATTTTTTATAATAAACATTTATTCTCATCAAATACACTATATATATATATATATATATACTTTTTTATACACATTTATCTATCTTTTTATCATCTATTATCTATCTATTATATAATATAAAGGTTCTTTTATTACAACGGTCATGTGGCATTTTTTTTAAATTTTTTAAATTTATAACTATTTATTTCTTTTGTCTTTTTATTTCTTCCATTCATATCTTTATTGACTTTTCATTTTTTAACCTTTAATATTTTTTCCTTGACTTTTTGTATTTTTTTTTTACTTTTCAATTTTTTTCTCAAATCATTTTCTTAGTTTTTTAAAAATTTTCTAAAAAATAACAATCAAAATGTATTCATTTTTAATAAATCATAAAAAACTACATACTTTATTTCATAAATTAGTCTTAAATAGAGAAAAATAAAAATATACACTAGCAAAATATCCTTTAAATACTATTCTTTTACATATTTATAAATTTTATTATTTTTTAATCTTAATCTAACAAGTTCTAATAATAACAATATTTGAATAATATTGTAATTTTATTTAATTTTTATATATTTTATTAATAATATATTTCTATTTTGTTTATACTAATAATATTGGCATAAGATACATTTAAATTTAATATAAATATATAAAAGACAAGATAGTAAATAGAGATCTTGCTTAGTATATGATATCATTATGAAGAAAAATGTTATCAAAATGCAATTAAGATTGAGTTGAAAAACTATTTTGTAAAAAAATTTAAAAAAGATAAAAAAAATAATGATTATAAAGGTTTTCCATGTCCTAAAATCATTCACCTAACATGTCAAAATAAATATAATGGTGTTTTTTGTTTAAATTATGTATATAAAGTTAAAAAATATATCTAAATATTATTACAAAAAAATAAATAAAGTAGTCATATAATTATTAATTTTTTTACAACATATAATTTTTAAATTTTAAATAAGAGACTCTATATTATATTTTATAAGATTCTAAGTATATCTGTATTGATTTATTTTGCTCTTAAATTTATTTTTTAACTAAGTGTTCTCTTTGAAATATTTTGATTATAGGATTTTTTAAAGCAAACTAAGTTTATTTAAATATGTACTAAATATTTATTTATTAAATAAAAATCACTTAGTCATATATATATGTCTAATGTGGTTGATGCAATTTTCAAGTGATTGAAAGCACGAAGGATTGAAAATAAAGTGTTTTTAATATTTATTGACAATGCTTCTTATAATGACTCATGTATGATAAATTTAAAAAATAACTTATTATTGAGCACAAAGTTAGTCTTTAGTGGTGTTTTTATTTCATGTTAAATGTTGTGCAAACATATTAAATCTCTTGATACAAGATTAATTTAGTAAAATTAAGGATATCATTTACAATATTTGTGAAAGTGCAATATATGGGTAGCAAATCTAGTAAAACATAAAAGTGTATAAAATATGATTAAAGGACTAATTTTTTTATAATCTGATTAAAGAACTAGATAATTTTTAAAAGAATCAAATTAATATTACTTTTTATAATTTAAGAATTAAATTAATGTTAAAATCTTTTAGACGACCAAAATAATTACACTTGTATCTTTTATAGAACTAAGTTTCCGAATATTAGAGGAATGGACTTCTCCCCCTCCTTGTTTTAACGAATGATTCCAACGCTTCATTTTAGCCAAATCAGCCAAAAAAATTAAAATAAATAAAAATAAATAAATAAAAGAAGTGGTAAGCCTCAACTTAAAAAGCTACCAGTATTTGATATTTGCCATCATAATATATTTTTTCCGTCCAAATATTCAATAACATAAATAATACCATTTCTGGTTTGGTGGATATACCAAATTCTCAACTATTTTGCATGTAAAACAATGGCCTTTACATTTGCAAGAATGTGATCAAATTTCCTTCACACTATCGCACAATGTTACAGCAAAAGACACGAACCTCTAAATATAAATAGACGATATCAAAATTAATACCCAAAGGAAAAAGACGAATATATAGATGCCTAACTAACAAGATACATGACTATTGGTGGAAGTACTGTTACACGAGAATTTTGAGTAGCCAAAACCCAAGAATTTTGGCATCTCATTCATGCTTAAACAATAGCATACTGGAGTCTCTCCAACTCTTTAGGCCGCCACATGGACTTCTGGACACATAACAAGCCCTCCTTATCCTTAGAGAAAGTCATGCGAACCTCCCATTGCATAGACCTTACCATGCTCTCAAGCTCGTCAATGATCTCAACAGTGTCACGGACAATAAGCTTTCCTTCAGGCCTGAGAATCCGATCAACCTCAGCCACTACAGCAGCTAAATTGCACCTGTGTGACCAATAAGCATTAGCAAAACTAGACTAACATATAGTTTTATACTAATCAGATAACCAAGCTTTTGCTGGTGATGAATGAGATGAAATAATTATTAGCACCTTTCCTTAAGCTTCGAAAACAGATGATCTGCATGGAGGAGATCATAGGACCTAGGATAGGTGCTAAATGACTCGCACCAATCATGGTATATGCCAAAAAGACCTCGTTCATAAATAACAGGAAGAGTATCTGGGGAGTTTATTGAAACCACATTCATGACCCAAATATTCAAATCCTTCAAAGCTGCAGCAAATCTGGAAATCAAAAACGGTGGAAGATGTCAAACACAAAAGGACATAATAGCAAGTTAATATAATTCAGAGTAACATTTGAAACAATGACTTCTGCTCACCCTCCATAGATAGATCTCATATCCATGACATTCCGTATATTTGACCACTGAATTCCCATCCCATTTAGATAAGACTTGGACACTACGCGTTTCCAGTGTTCATAATCAGCAGTAAAATCTTCAGGGGCGGGCTTTCCATAAACTCCAACTTGGGAACTCGACAACCAGTAAGGTACTTTGGTCAGTCTTGCTGGCCATTGCTCTGGCCATTGTGACCCACGTTCTGTTGAACTCACTGGCACTTTATGTATGCAAGCTTGCAATGGAATGTTCCTGTGACACTAATGAGATTAGACAGCATGTATATGTTACAATACTACAATTTGATTGAAACTTTAGAAGATAAACCCCGTAATGCAAACATTGTTCATTTGTAGCAGAACATCTAGCATTCCTCCAATTGTATCAAAAAATGTTGTGCCATTTTTTATACATATATACTTTATACACATGTTCCTTACTTCAACAAAAAGGGAGGAGGGGAGGGGGGGAGGGGGATAAAAACAAATATGCAGCTTTGTTTTAAATAAGTTTTCTCGTATTATTACAGTCAAATATGAATATCAGCGATTAACTCAGTCAAAACTCTTTATTTTTTTCCTTTTGTTTTGGTTTTTATTTTAAAAAACACCGATGTCTCAGTTAAGGAAGAAATACCATGCTGCATTAGGATCATCAGAGTCTGGACATATTGGAGGCTCATTCTTAGAACGTTTCTCATAACACTCATCAGAAGTTGGCTTCTTGTATACAGCTACACCAACTCCATTAACTTGATCCTTGCTGATCGACACAACTTCCCAACACATTGCTTCTGTTAGTGTCTTCATGGCTGTGGATGAATTCATAAAATGTCACGAATAGGATTAATATAACTACATTAAAATACATAAAAGAGGCAGACATAAATCTAGTTATCATCTACCTTTCCATATTTCAACATCTTCGGGAAGCTTCTGATAAATAGGAGTAGCAGACCACACAAAGAAACCGCCAGGTCGCAATACTCTATTCAGCTCCAAAAGAAGTTTACCACCTGCAGTTGTACAAAAAATAATAATGATAATAAAATAAGCCTTCAAAATAAAATCCAGTTGCATTTACATGTATTTTATGTCACTACAGTCTATATGTTATCTTCAAACCTAAATGGCTAGATGAACCTCGTTTAAAAAAAATGCACTATAGTGAATTCATCTAATCACCACAATAAAAGTTCGGTCATCAGAATACCTTCTATATGCCATGGAACTCTACATCGTGCACAATGGACTATATCAAATACTTTCCCAGGGAAGGGAAGCCTCTTTGTGCCCATCACAGCAGATATAGCAGGAATTCCCCTTTCAAGTGCAAATTGTACCTGAGCTTCATGTTCATCCTTTGGCGCAAATGACATTGCAAGAACGTCTCTGTCAAAGAGAAAGCCTCCAAAGCTGGCAACACCACATCCAACATCTAATATAACTCGTGTGCGTTTGCCCCAAGCAATGTCAGGCAGAGACTGTATCATCAAAGCTCTATTAAGTAAAATGCTCAACAACATCAAGTAAACAAATTACATGGAAGAGTGCTAGGAACATACTCTCTAACACACTCCTTTCAACACACTCTCTTCTATTGGGCCATGTCACACACTAAAGCATACACTCAAACTTGATTACACGCTAATCGAGTTGATTATACGTTAATCGAATTGATTACACACTAATCGAAGTTGAGTGTATGCTTTAGTATGTGACATTGCCTAATAAAAGAGAGTGTGTTGAAAGGAGTGTGTTAGAGAGTGTGTTCCTAGCATTCTCCAATTATATATACATAGAGCAATTCTAGGATGAAAGCAAAAAATTTCTCATCATACTATATTACTATGTAGCACAACTTCTCCTATTGATAATGATAAAGAAGCTAATTTATAGAACATCAAATGATGTAGCTATATCTGTATTATGTTAAGTATGGGTTGTCTCCCAGTGCACCGCATTCGAATAGTTCCTACCTACTTAGATTTGCCCTGGTTAGACAAAGAAAAATCCTATGTAGCTTAATTTCCTTTCCTCTATTGGCAGTTAGCACAGAAGGTCATTTTATAACTTTTAAGTCTCTATTCAAATACCATAGTTGTACTGCAATTTCTGTATCTCGTTTACTATTTGTTTCTTTCCTAGTGTGCACCTTATGTGCAATTCTTAAAAATTTGGGTCTAGACCCTGAGTCAGACATTAAAAAAGAATCATAATCATATATATAATCATGTCAAGATAGCATCAAATATTTTCTTTGCTCTGGGTATCATATTAAAGTGAAAAGTTAGACAAGTCAATCTCGTACCAGTTACCTAAGAGCTGTCTCCCATTAGCTTAGATCAATAAGATTTGTACTTTCTACAAGTTGGAGTTGCCATAACATTTTCTTTTCTTTTCTATTCTGATACTAACAGTTTTTTTGAAGAGGCTACAATAGTGAAATGATTTTTCCTTCAAGGTACATGACAAGTTAGGGAATAAGTTGTCTAACGATTGGTCATAAAGTCTGTATGCGTCCAAAATACTTGAGCACATACAAGTTATATGGACATTTGTGGCATATACAATGATAGTGTCCTGATCCTCCTTTTTCTTTTTGTTTCGTTTCTTTCAAAATTGTATTTGAATTAGAAGATAGTTTGGAAAGATAAAGGAGTAAACACAGATGATGGAAAAATAGATAGCAGATGGGAAATTTGCTCAAAGGAAGATAAAATAGGATTGGTGGATACTGCACCTGTTACTGAACATGTAATTCATGGAACATGCAGCAAAAGTTACCCAGATCTATATTTATAGACAAATTAACATTAAAAAGCAATGAATAAAAGTTAATGTTGAGAAATATATATATATTTTACCTCTTGTATAAAGTCAATGTAATGAAGTGCCCCATGCTTGAATTGGGTTCCACCACCAGGAAAAGTAAGGTACTCGCCTGTAACTTTTACCCAATTCTGGTGCCCCTTAACTTTAGCAAGCTTAGTGTGTGGAACATTGTAATACCATATCTGCAGGAGAATAACTTATTAATTATTATTTTATGAAAGAGCAAACGGTCAAACATAGAATGATAGTTGACTAGATTTGAGTTAATTTCTACCTTCTCTCTGCTTTGAGGCCACTCAATTGAGCGTTTATATCCTTCAGGAAGAGAGACAAGGCAAGTAGGAGGTTCTTCAGGACAGTGCCTTTCTCGATGTTCATAGTGTTTAGTACTCCGAAGACTCCTAATTGCTTTCCAGTTGTCAAGGCATGGAATAAAGTCAGGGCCAGCAGTGACATTGCAAAGTTTCCAATTGTAACTAGTTGGCTGCTTGGAGGATTCCTGAGACTCCTTTTCATTCTTTGACTCTGCTGCCTGAGTTGACCAAGACCCAGTTTGTGTTGTACTTTCATTCAGAAGCTCTGACTGGGCCCCAGAAGGGTATACCTCATTTGAACTCTTGTTTTTGGCATTATCATCTGTATTCTTCTCACTAGAGCTGTCATCAGATTCTTTATTATCACTTTGTTCCACCTTCTCCTCTATCTTACTATCTGCTGTTTTATTAGAGTTATCAGATTTATTTTCACTTTCATCTGAATCAGACTTCTTGTTATCATCTGATTCAGATCTCTTCTCACTCTCATCAGAATCAGATTCCCTTGTGGAAGTCTCCTCACTATCTCTGTTATTCTCTGTAGCTTGAGAGTTTGATTCAGTATTTTCGATCTTGGAATCTTCATCCTCCGTTTTCTTATCTGCATCTTCTGTATTATTAGTATCTTCAGAAGGCTTCTCTTCTTGTTTTTCCGGCAAGTTAGAGTTGTCTTCAGAGGTGACATTACTGTCCCCCTTGGTTGCATCCTCAGGCAAATCACCCGGATTATCTTCAAACTGCCTAGTATTGCTATTATTGATGTCACTCATCTGCTCTTTTACCTCACTCTGTTCTTTCACCTCATTCTTATTCTCCTGAGACACATCTCGATTTTGCATGGGAACTACAGAGGACGATGTCATCATCCAAACCCCAACCAAGCATAGAGCCACAAACACAACAATAGTCACTGTTGAACAGTAACTCGATGATGATCTCCTACCGTCTACTCTGGTATATTTCCCTAAAGCCATGTTGCCGGAGGGTGCAATAATTCACAGATAATTTAGACCTGGTCACGAACCAAACAACAATTAAACACCACTCACATTGTTGGGGGTCAGTAGTGGCAACACAAAGAGCGTGCATGGTTGAGTAGGTGAAAAGTAGAAACATAGAAACCAGAGAACACAGTGAAAATGAGGTACATGGGTGTTTGCTTTGTTTTCTGTTTTTGTTTTCAATTGATATGTTTTCTCTAATAATTACTAAAATACCGTTTTCATTTTGTTCGTGTTTTCAAGATTTTGTAAAGAAAATGGTGAAATCAAGAGTTGTTATATAAAGCAAGTGTAAAGTGATTTTCATTCCAAATTTACCACCCTTCCATTTTCCACCCAAATTAGCTGGCAAATAATACATGAGAAGAACTACCAAGTCAAAGGTGCACCAAATTGCTTGTGCAAAGACTACTTTAGGAAATCAAATACCAAAAAAGGAATCTAACGGCGTTCAATCAATAAAAGCTAGAGGATTGAGCAAATATATCAAATACAAGTGAGATAGTAAAATCACAGTATAAAAAAGGCGGATCAGAAAGTTTTCAGTTTTCACACTTCGAAGTTAAAACAAACCATTTCGTAATTTTGTATGATAGTCAGCAAAATTCAACATCAACACAAAGATTCTCGAAACGAAGTGAAAAACAACAACAATCACATAGATCCAGATTACCAGAAACGAAACTGAACAGTGGCATAAATCTTACGCCAACGCTGGACAAGATTCCACAGTAACGAATCAACACGATTAGCTCATGAAGGAGAACATTGGGCCCTAGAAAGAAAGAGTAGGACGATAAGGTTCAAATCACAGTCACAGTTGCATACGACCAAGTATGAATCAAAATACAGAAACTTGGAAAGATCAAACATGAACATGCAGGTGGATCTGAGGCGTTTGAATTGCGAGTTACATACCTGTGGTTCTTGGAAGAGAAGCAGATCTGAGGGTGAAAGGGAATAGCAAGGTGTTAGTTTTTAAGTCTCGATTGTGTTGCACAGAGACAGAGACATTAGAGAGAGGTGTGAAATGAAAGCTGTTGGGGAGTGTGGGAAAGAGATGGCTTTATTTAAATAGCAGAGAGTATTGGGGAAAAGGGAGATTTTGGTTTTCCTAAATTCAATTTGTTTAGGATTTGCCGACTTAATAAATAAAGTATTCGTGTAAATGAATGAATTTAAGGGGAAATGAGAGAGTGAGAAGATTAAATAAAGAAAATTAATAGAAAAATAGTCCAAAAAACAGTGACTAAGAGGTGAAACTGATAGAGTAAGAGTCACATAAGCCGTGAAGCCCGGGAGGATAATAATCAAAAATAGGAATGAATAATTCATTTAATATAATTTCATAAATAAAATTAATCCATAAAATATTTTATCTTTATTTTTAATCCCATACCAAACATACCGCATAAACATTTGCGTAAGTGAGCTAAAGTGCTCAACAAGGGACACATGCTGCAGTAATTTCGTGCAGGCTGAGGCTATTCTTGTAAATGTCTATCAACCTCAACAATAGTCCATTTCCTTTTCTTCAGGTACGAAGAATACCTTTTCTTCTTTTTTTTTCTCTCTTTTATTTTATATATGTTAAGGATAATTGACAAATTGTCAAGTAAACATGATTTATTAGCGGAAGAAATAAAAAAAACTTCAAAATTCACTTTATGTTGTTCAGATTCAAGTTTCAACTTTCAACATATTTAATTTAGAATAAAATTTTAATATATTATTAATATTTTTTTTATTTTTACATCATTAATTAATTATACATTAACATATATGTAATTTTAAAATAATTATTGTAAGAATTAAATTTTTTATAACGTAACAGTATATTATTAAATGACAATGAATCAAAATTAAATCTGTTAATTTAGCTCTTCCAGTAAAACTAGCATTTATAATTTATTCCCACAATCATCTTTGAAAATTTTAAATGATTTGGTCAATGGTGTGTTATAACTATTAGTACAAATAATATTCTAATATTGTACAAAAACAATATCTAATATTATAAACTTTGTTTAGTCAAACAAATTGAGTCATTTTAGTTATATCATTTACATTGCTTAAATTCCATTTTTGATGTTTTTCTTTTACTTTTGGTGTGGTAGTTGTTCTTTTTTTCTCTTTAAATAATACGGTAGTTTTCTTTTTGTTTTTTAAGAAAAAAGAATATAAAAATGGTTCATTGACTTTTGCTTTAGGTTCTGCTAATGTATTTGTAACAACCTAGTAGTTATCAAAAGAGTCAACCCATTATAAGAAGAATCAAGATCTAAATTAAAGATAATACATTTAGCTACGATAAATTTACAGTTGCAACCGTACATGAAACTCAAATGTGAAATTACAATTTTATCCATGATAAACACGATTTATGTATATATTTTCAACTAATGAAATTGTTTATAAATGCTTCTTGAAGAAAATAGAATATAATTAAATTTTTACTTACTATATGAGCTTTTTTTAAAAAAAACTCAAAGAGCTAATATTTTGAGATAAATTTTTACATCTTTTTGGATAAAGATTTTTTCTTCTTCTAAACAATTCTCCACCATTAGATTTAGGAAGGTTTCACAATGAAAATCATATAGTCAATGGGATCACGTAAATCCAATTAATTATGAATTCTACCCAAAAAAATCCAATGGTGGATGTTCTCAATGAAAAAGAAAATAACTTCCTCTTAAAAGATGGAAGAATTTATCATATTTTACATTGTCTAATATGTAAACTGAAGCAGTTACTTCAGTACTTCTTGTACACAAAAAAAATAATAGCAATGATAATAAATAATAAATATAGCAACTCTTTCTTTTAAAAATCCTTCATATATTCAAATTAACGTAGATCTCTAATTAATCGTGAAATTGATGTCTTAAACTGTACTCAACTGAGCCTTATTAATTTAGGATACTAATTGAATATATTAAGAATGATGGATTTTATAAATCTTCATCATACATATTAGTTAACATTAATATGAGGTGACGGAATTAAAATATAGATGTACAAAATTTTTAATAAATCTAATACAATTAAATGATTAAAAAAATATGTAAAAGTGAGATAATGTATGTACTTATATTGTCCCTATATTAATGAATTTTTTTTGGTAAATATTCCTATATTAATGATGTTCAATATCTAGTTGTTAATAATGCTAATAGGTAGGGGCAGCATGGGATATTTAATACTCATGATAAACGTGAGAAGTTGAGAGCAGCCTAGAGGCTTTTCATATTTACCTCAAACAAAATTAATTGTTGATAATTATAATTATTACAAATATACAAAAAAAAATTAGTTTAATTGCTATAATAATTAATATTTTATTTAATAATAATGAAAAAAGAGTGGATAAAAAATTGTTTAAAACAATGAGGTATTTGCAAGTGACCTACAACTTAACAAAAATATTCAAACATCCTTATGAAATTTGACTTTTGTGCTTTGACCAAAGGGTGAGTGGTACAGAGCGTAATCAACAACAACCAACCGACAATGTTAGACGTAAGTCCACCTAAAATTAAAAATGATAGTACATTCTAACATAATGATTTAAATTGTTTTAAAATTAATTTGATTTATCATGTAGCAAATATTACCAGATCTGGAGAAATTGGGCATCTTCACTTCAGTTCGAATTTATAATCTGATATGATCGGGGATATCGGTACATGCAGAGAGTAAGATATCGAATGTGACGGCCCTTTACAAGGAAAAAAAAATGGAAAATAATAAATGTGGATATATAACCGAAAGTGAGGTGCAGTGGAATAGTATATCTATAAACGATACAATCATACAAATGCAGAATGCAAAATTCCAGTGTGTTTTTCCTGTTCAAATACAGCTCTCAAGCATACAAACATCCATTTGTTAAAAACATCTGGTGACACTTTGTTGATTGTCCCGTGGTAAAGGGGTGTACTAGGTGGGCTTTAGTGATAGGAAGCTAAGGAGTAGGGAAAGAAGTAGAGTCTATGAAGCGTAGGACAGAGGCTATTACAACAAGTCATTCTAAATTTTTCACCCCAATATAACAATTTGGAAAATGGTTTTTGCACAATAGAATTGCGTATCACTGCTGAGTAAATGAGTTAGAGAATTAACAAGGAGTGGTATCGGTATTGTGTATGATTTTTCAAAAGTGGTGGTTGATTTGGGGCTTTTCTTTATATATTTTTTATTTCTCTCTTCGTCTGATTTTCTCTCTTTTTTGCTTTAGAGCTTTTTCTTTCCATTTTGTGCCCCCACCCCTGGTGGATCTGGATTAGAACTCGAAGTGGGGCGAGGTCAAGGTCGCTGCAGAAGTGGTTGAATGATGGCATTGAACCTCATCATCCAGGTAGGTTTTTTCCCTTCTTTCATTTGATTTCCTTTCTTTTTTCTGCTTCTTCTTCATTTATTTGATTTTCTCTCTTTTTTATGTTGTAGAGCTTTTTTTCCCCCCATTTTGTGCCTCTTGCCCTTGGTGGAGCTAGATTAGAACTTGAAGCTAGGCGAGGTCAAGGTCACTGCAGAGTTAGTTGAACAATGGCATTGAACCCCATCATCCAGGTAAGTTTTTTCCCTTTCTTTCTTCTTCTTCTTCAATCGTGACCACTTTTTTTTTTTTATTTTGCACCCAATGTGTTTGTGGTAATGATTGAAACAGAAAACTTTCTTCTTCTTCTACTTCAATCATGACCACTTTTTTTTTTGCACCCAATGTATTTGTGGAAATGACTGAAACATAAAACTTTTTTTCCTTTTATTATTCTTCTTCTACTTCAAACGTGACCATTTTATTATTATTATTATTTTTGCACCCAATGTGTTTGTGAAAATGACTAAAACAAAAAAACTTTCTTATTCTTCTTCAATCATGACCACTTTTTTTTTTGTTGCACCTAATGTATTTGTGGAAATGACTGAAACAGAAAACTTTTCCCCCCTTTTATTATTCATTTTCATGGTAGAAAAGGCATATAAATAGTTTTGTGTACATTAGACTGACAAAATCATCATAGAATTCAATTTCGCACATGAATAGTTTTGTGTAAATTAGACTGATAAAATTATCACAGAATTCAATACCATATAATATTGCAAATAAGGAAAAAAAGTTTTACTGTTAGAGTGTGATAGATAGTGAGTTACCTATTATGAGTTCATGGAAGAATATCTGATGTCCCTCAAACATGAAGACAAACCAACTAGAGTGGAGTTTGTATCCTTGAATCATTCTTTTTTAGTGAGATTATTCCTCCAAAATTAAAAATCTCATTCATATTAAAGCATATTGTTAGACTTTTGATTGGCTATTGTGTTGTAGAAAATTTCTCTATTCATATTATTAGTGCCAAAAATAAAAATTTGTGTAATCAAGTCATCATGTTCTTTGAACTTTCCTCAGTCATCAAGA
The DNA here is from genome assembly GCA_029884595.1 of Ormosia semicastrata. Classification (NCBI taxonomy): domain Eukaryota; kingdom Viridiplantae; phylum Streptophyta; class Magnoliopsida; order Fabales; family Fabaceae; genus Ormosia; species Ormosia semicastrata. Next base: position 32,335,730 of record JAQQTO010000046.1, on the reverse strand, counting down.
AAAATCATTAGTTTTTTTCCTTCTTATTAGTTTATTCATCTTCATTTATTATTTTGAATTTAATATTTAAAATATGTAATTAAATTGAGTCATTAATAGTGATGAAATTTTAATATTACACAAACAACTGATTCCTTATAGTTAAGACTTCCTTATTTTACTATTTTTCTTATAAGCTTAAATTAGTAAAATCACATTTGTCAAGTTCATAAAGTGGCTTCCTCTTATTGTTTCTTCTCTTCTGTTCCCTTTTCTAGATTCTTGAAAGGAGAGCATATAAGCTAAATTACCCTTGGATTGGTGTTGTTAATCTCTCCTAAACTGATGTTAACAAAAATGTTGATATGATTGCTGCTTAGTGTAGAGAGAATGAGCATTTTGCTAAAATCCAGGAATATAGAGTATAGACATCTTGCTAACAGAATGGGCTCTGTGCTTCTAAGAAAGGTACTAAGGTAATGTTGAATTGTGATCCTATTCATGATGTAATACTTGAAATTGTGATAAATTAATTTTGGAGGTACACTTGATTATTTCCAAAATTGTTGAGTTGATTATTGTTCTTTTTTTTGTAAAATATGCATTTAAATTTTTAGCATTTTGAAACTTTCTCATCAAGTCTCAGATCCTAGGCCTTTAGTCACTTATTAGCAAGACTATTATTGACTTGGAGTAAGAATTGAGCCATATTGGGAAACCTATTGCTGTTGATACTGGAGTAAGCCACCTCCTCTAATACCCCCCACTAACAATCAAAGAAATAAATGATTTCTAATTTGTAAATTTTTTACAAGTACTAATTGCTCTGCATAGTTAAGTTATCCCTTTTTTATTGGGTTGTCCCCCTTCCCATTTATTTGCATTTATAAATTCATGAAAAATTATGTTCTTTCTCCATTTGTTAGGGAAACTGTACATGATAATAGAAATCTGTCAAACTTTTGATAAGATATTTAAAGATCATCTTGATGACATGCATGCCTTTTTTCCTTGTTGATAATCACATATTTGATACATTAATAAACTCTCATTTTTAGTTATTTATACTCTCCATATACTTAATTGATTGAATTTGGTTATGTTTTGTAAGTTTGGACTCAAATTGTACTTAATTGATTTTTTTAGCATAATTTACGTCTTACACTATTTCTATATTTTAGCCATATCTTGAGTTGTAGGAATGATTTTGGGCTCACACTAACTGCATTTGAAAGATAAGAGAGAGCTCTACAATTTTCATGAAGAGATTTAGGTCAAAGTCGGACATCTAGTAGAACTAATTGGGCTTGAAAATTAGAATACGAGTTTTGTGATTGGAACCTGAATAGTGTACCGTAATCAGAGCATAACTCGAGCTGTAAGATCTGAATTGGGCTAAAATTTTGGTATCTATAAGTTAAGACCCATATCTACAATTTTCATGAAGAACACAAGACTCAATTCGGACTCTTTAAAGGTCATATTGGCCTTGGAAGTCAGAATAGAGGAGCTGTAAATGAGCCTGAATACTATGCAGTAATTGGACCATATCTCGGGCTGTAGGTGGCCTTTTGAGGTGATTCTAGTGGCATTTGAAAGCTAAGATAAAAGCCTACAACTTTCATGAAGACCACATTTCAATATTCTGACGTATTCAATGACTTCAGAATTGAATGATTTCAGAGACAAAGAATCTCCATAATTTTTCACTCATCAAAAGTCATTTGGCATTTTTCACTCATTTTTCACTTATCCACTCATTCATGAATTAACTCTCTTGTCATTTTGTATCTCTAATCCTCTATAAAAGGGAGCCTTGGCTGATCATTTAGGAATCTTGGTCTTAGAGATCAAGATCTTGCTATTGTGTTGTTTGTTTATCTTGTTGTAATTTTCTTTTGTTCTAAATTGAAGTTATGTTCTTCTTCTTCTTCTTCTCTCTTCCTTTCTTATTGTCTATGAGTAAATAATTTTCATTTTACTTAGGTGAAAGAGTAAAGCTCTTGGTAATTAAATAAGGTTAGATTAATCTATTTCTTGTACTTAAATGATATATTATCAAATAGCCATTATATGTGTTATATTTTGTTTACAATCAATTTTGAAACTCTCCTTGTAAAGTGGAGATCTTGATTTATTGTAAACAAGATATTCGCATAATGAATGGTTGAGCCCATTTATAAGCGGTGGTGTTAGTAGATGACTAAAGGAATCATCATATAATTATGTATATAATTTTAGATAAATTTTGAATGCTATATTTTTTGATTGGAACCTCCATTATGTGTGAATTCTAATTGAATTATAAAAAGAATTAATCTTATCCTTATTTTACTTACCAAGAGTGGATCTCCTAACCTAAGTAAATCATTTTAATTTGTGACCAAGTTTTATCATTTTTATTGTTGTGACAAAATATTTACCTTACATCAAAGAATTTTTTATCAATTCTCTGTGGATCGACTTCGGACTTTCGAGAATTTATTACTTGAAACAACCTGCACTTAAGTTTACAACTTTTAATCCGCATCAAGTTTTTGGCGTCCGTTGCCAAACTTGATTTGAAGAACAAATTTATTGTATAAATATTTTGTATATATATATATATATATATATATATATATATATATATATATATATATATATATATCCTTATGGATCTTGTGTATATATATATTTTTTTCACCACATGTGACTCTTTTAATTTTTTTTCTTTGTACATAGTAACGTGCTAACTTTTTAAGAGAAACTCTCTTTCTCCCTTTCTCCCTCCGTAATATTTAATTATGAATGAAATTGTCTTTTTCTTCTCTTCTCTCTTGCAGAGCAAAAAATCGGTTTGCCGATTCTCTTTTTACTTTATGTTTTAATAATATCTTAATTTTGACTCTTCTCTTCTTCCTTCTTCACCGGCTTTAGTGGGGCTCTTTTGCCTCTCTCCGATTTTCATATTTTAAATTTATTTTTTGTAATTTACTTTTTGTACTTTACTTTTTGTACTTTATTTTTGTATTTTATTTTCTGTACTTTATTTTCTGTATTTTGTTTTTAACTTTCTAACTTACTAACTTACTAACCTTGTAATTTTCTTGCTTACTAACTTACTAACTATCTAACTCTCTTACTAACTTTCTAACCTTCTAATTTTCTAACGTTTTACTTTACCTGCTTCTAACATTTTAATTTACTTGCTTCTAACAGTTTAATTTACTTGCTTCTAACATTTTAATTTATTTGTTACTAACTTTTTAATTTATCAACTTACTAACTTTTTAATTTATCAGCTTATTAACTTATTTGATGGTTGGTTTATACCACACCCTTGTGAATATATATTTGGTGGTTGGTTTATACCATATCCTTGTTAATATTTAATGGCGGGTTTACCGCCTACTTGTTAATATGAGGCATCTGAGCTTGATCTTCTTTTTTATTAGAAGGGGCTCTCAGCGCCTTGGGATGGGGCGTTCTGGATGTTGGACATTGCAGGTTTCAGATTTTAGCATTTTTGTTGATGTTACGAACCCAAGTGTGAGCTCTCCAGGTTCCAGACCCAGGATGGAAGCCCACGATGGTGTCTTTATTCTCTTTTTCTTTTCTTCAAATAAGCGGGAAGGAGAAAAATTTTCAGATTGGCTGAGCCATCTTGGTATTTCTGCACTGGTGACACACAGTATAAAGATATGCCACCAATTCCCTGTACATAAAGGTTTGTCATCATTTATTATTATAATTTTATTTTTGCATGATTTTGTTGTATTTTGATTTTGGACGGGATCCTTCAGGGGTTTCTAGACTTCTTTACCCTGATGGTTTTCTTGAAGTAAAAAAAAAACAAAAACAAAACAAAAACAAAAACAAAATTTGTGTTTCTTAATTTCAAACTTTTCTGACAACAGCCAACCTACCTATATAGGTGCTATCATTACCTTTTTCCATTCTCTTCCCTATTTAAACACTTTATTTTCTTCACTTTCCTCTAACTCATAATCATTCAAAGAGAGTGACTGTAGAAATAGAATGATCTTCTTCTTCTGTTCATAGACTTATAAATATCTATATATTTTGTGGGTCAAGTTATGGGAATGGTTTAGAGTATATAAACGCAGCAAGCACTATTGGTCGAACACTTGCTGCGAGAAAAATTCATATAGTATATGGGGAGGTAGCATTGGGTTAATAGGAGCTGTATCACTCTCTGCATATATAGGAGGCAGTCAAGTTTTAGATATCATTCCTGAACCTTTAACTCGAAAGAACATCACTGGAAAAACAATTGGGGAAGAGTTTCAAGTATCTTCTATGCATGGACGAATGAAGGCAATGCTTGAAAACTCTGATGCATTCATAGCCTTACCAGGTGGTTTTAATACTTTGGAATAAGTTTTTCAAATTATCTCTGGGGCCCAACTGAACATCCACCATAAACCCATAGGTTTATTGAATGTTAATAATTTCTTTGTTAATTTGTTATCTTTTGTTGACCATGTTGTGGAACAGAAATTTATCACACCTTCGGTAAGACGACTTCTTATTTCTGCTTCCACTGTTGATGAGTTAAATGATAAATTAGAAGTTTTTGTTTATAAACCTGATCCAGTAACAGATCAGATAAATTGGTTAGAAGGAAGCGGTGATGGAAGTAGTATGAAAAGCAAGCTAGATCAGACACTCCAACTATTTAAATAATTACAAGCTTTAGTTTTATTTATTGTACTTTGTTTTTATTTAAATTTGTGTCAGGTTTCTTTTTTCAGCAATTACAACAACAGGTAATATCTTCTATCCTTTACCTATCTATGTTTTGACATTGAGGACAATGTTGTGATCTGGTTGGGGGAAGCATAGTTGTGTAAAAAAAATCTAAAAAAAAATCTAAAAAAGAACCCCAAAAAAATTAAGAAGTGTGTTTATTAATATGTTTGTTGTGTTTATATGTTTATCAGCAACTTACTCACAATAAACTAGTTAAGGATGGTAGAGTAAAGAGTAAATTATGCCCTTGAGGTAAATTTACTCTTAAGATGCATCTTAATTGGGGTAGATAACTAGTTTGTGTGAAAGTAGCAATTCAAATTCAGGTAACATATTATGATTGAGTAAATTGTGTTCTTTCTTAAAAATCACATGTTTGGTTATGGATGTTGAATTGGTGGATTGAGAATGATAGAATTATGCCTTGTGAGATTTTGAGCCTATTGATGAATGGATTGAATATTTGTACTATTCTCTTCTTTCTTATGTGATTTTCACTCATGAAATTGTTACTCTAGAACTTGCGTTGATTCTTTTTTAGACTACATTTTTACATGCATATATAAACATGATTGAGACATTTTTCTTGAAATAACTACTTTAACCAAATAGCCAAGAATGACTAGCGCACAAATAAGCAGCCTTGTTCAGCAGCATATTGTCTCAATATGATATCAAGCATTGAAAATGACCTATTTTCCCTTACTTAACCCCTTTGAGCTAATTTAATCATTCTTTGTTTCGAACTCATTATGTGCCTTAAATGAAAAATCATATTCTTACCTAACCTTAGGGAATAAGAGAACATTAACTTTGTCATTGGATGAGTTATTGAACAAGTGTATGGGTGTGTGTGCAGAATAGTTGAAAAAAATGTTTACTTAAAAAAATGTATATATTATGTTCTTCTTAAAAAAAAATCAGAAAAAATGTGTAAATAAGGGCCAACAAGGAATAAAGGAAAGAAAATGAATATGTAAAAGGAATTTGTATTAGGTGGAGTTAGGATGAACTTTCATGCTTGTTAATTGAACTCAGCTTTCATGCTCTTTTATTCTCTTTAGTATTTAACTTGTCATATCTATATTACCTTCTTATTTACTTTAACCCCATTACAACCTTAAATAAAGTTCTCATGATTTATGTGTGCATGTGTTATGAGTAGTGGAGAAGTAGAAGATAAGCAAGCTTATGGTAGTGCAATTTTCATGGGTTGAATTGAGTGAAATACCTACCTTTTAAATACTTGAGGGATTGAGAGTGAATCTTGTGAAGATCTATTATTCTTGACTCATGCTTTTCAATTGAAGTTTCCTTGCTTGTTAGTTTGAGATGTGAAGAAATGTTACCTCATAAATGTTTTAATCTCTTGAATGATTGGTTGCTCTTCATTCTTAAATATTATTAGAAATTGAGTCTTTTAGAGTGTTTAGCTTTTGAGTTTGTGCTATTTTTCCTTGTTCCCTAGTTTTGGTCTTGTGTGTTTTGCCAAAGAGTGCAAAAAACTAAGTGTAGAAAAATTTAATAATCACATATTTGATACATTAATAAGCCCTTATTTTTAGTCATTTACTCTCTTCATATACTTAATTGATTGAGTTTGGTTATGTTTTGTAAGTTTGGACTTAAATTGGACTTAATTGATTTTTTTAGTATGATTTACGTCTTACACTGTTTCTGTATTTTGGCCATATCATGAGTTGTAGGAATGATTTTGGGCTCAAACCAACTGCATTTGAAAGATAAGAGAGAGCTCTACAACTTTCATGAGAGATCTAGGTAAAAGTCAGACATCTAGTGGAACTAATTAGGCTTGGAAGTCAGAATACGAGTTTTGTGATTGGAACTTGAATAGTATACAATAATCATAGCATAAATCGGGCTGTAAGATCTGAATTGGACTGAAATTTTGGTATTTACAAGTTAAGACTCATATCTATAACTTTTATAAGAACACAAGACTCAATTCGGATTCCTTGGAGGTCATATTGGCCTTGGAAGTCATAACAGATGAGCTACAACTAGTTTTTTCCTTCTTATTAGTTTATTCCATATCTCGAGCTGTAGGTGGCATTTTGAGGTGATTCTAATGGCATTTGAAAGCTAAGACAAAAATCTATAACTTTCATGAAGACCACATTTCAATATTCTAACGTATTCAATGACTTCAGAACTGAATGATTTCAGAGATAAAATTCTCCATAATTTTTCACTCATCAAAAGTCATTTGGCATTTTTCACTCATCCACCCATTCATGAATCAGCCCCTTTATCATTTTGTATCCCTAATCCTCTATAAAAGGGAGCCTTGGCTGATCATTTAGGAATCTTGGTCTTAGAGATCAAGATCATGCTATTGTGTTATTTGTTTATCTCGTTGTAGTTTTCTTTTGTTCTAAATTGAAGTTATGTTCTTCTTCTTCTTCTTCTCTCTTCCTTTCTTCTTATCTATGAGCAAATAATTTTCATTTTACTTGGGTGAAACGGTGAAGCTCTTGGTAATGAAATAATGTTAGATTAATCTCTTTCTTATGCTTAAATGATATATTATCAAATAGTCATTAAATGTGTTGTATTTTGTTTCCAATCAATTTAGAAACCTTCCTTGTAAAGTGAAGATCTTGATTTGTTGTAAACAAGATATTAACACAATGAATGCTTGAGCCCATTTATAAGTAGTGGTGTTAATAGATGATTAAAGAAATCATAATATAATTACGTATATAATCTTAAATGAACTTTGAATGTTGTATTTTTCAATTGAAACCTCCATTATGTGTGGATTCTAATTGAGTTATAAAAAGAATTAATCTTGTCCTTATTTTGCCTACCAAGAGTGGATCTCCTAACTTAAGTAAATCCTTTTTATTTGTGACTAAGTTTTATCACTTTTATTGTTGTGACAAAATATTTACCTTACGTCAAAGAATTTTTCTTTATCAATTCTCTGTGGATCGAACTCAGACTCCCGATAATTTATTACTTGAAACAACCTGTATTTGGGTTTATAACTTTTAATCTGCATCACCTGTTATTTAGTCTATATAATGAGTTAACATGTAATTCTTTCATCTACGACATTCAATTTGACCTTGGAAATGATTGAATGTCTACAAACGACTTGGTGGTGAGAAAATTTACCAAGTATTTGATAATCAATTTCTAGCAACTCTAAAAAGGCCGCAATTTGACAAACATCTGTCAATGACTAATGTATGAAAGCTAATAACTGAAGCAGATGGATATCAACCTCATCTCATTACTCTTGAGCAAGGATACTGTCATCTTATTGAATTCTACTTAGTATCAATTACAAGCCCTGCTAAGCAGCCACTGATGCGATATATATTTATATCAAAAATAGTAAATACTTTTCCATGAGTTGTAATTTGCAACATGTTCTTTTAAAGAAATTATGTTTGAGAAATTTGTAGCTGACTGCTTACTCCATGTTTTTTTGACATGATTAACTGAAAAATCAAATTGACACTGACATTACTTAAGCTTAAGGAAAATTTGCATTTTTTTGCCTGACAAAGTTTACGTCTCTGAAATTTTAGTTTGGACTACTTTATTATAAGGCAAATACGAAGTCAATTTTGGAAAATTATCTTGATATGAATTTCTCTTTTGTGTTATGAGTTATTCACTTAATATCTTACTTTTAAATGTTTCAGATTCATGGAATTTTGAAGGATTTGATTATTAAGTCTATAAAGGAGACACTGGCAAGTAGCAAATTGCTTATTTTATCTTTTGTGTATATAGTTCTCTATATGTTTAAGCTTGCAAATGAGGACACAATATGGGTTGCAAACAATGTATTTTTATGTGAATTCCACCTCACGACATTGCAGATTCCACCTTATCACAACTTGTTTTATTTTATGTGGATTCCACCTCATGGCACTGTAGACAATGTATTTTTCTCTGCTCTCTCTCTCTTACTCTTACTTTCTATCATTCCATGTGAATTTCTTATCTCATTTGTACTTCTCCTATTTCATAAAAAAATTACACAAGAGTTATTCTATATTTGATATTTAGACTGGAGATATTATTTCATTAAAAAAAATCAGCATAAGTTTTTTTTATTTTTACTTTTATATTTGTGATTAATGAATGGCAATGCTTAGCAAATGACTGTAATATGAGCTGTTTCTATATTTGATATTTAGAAATAATGCAGAGTTAGTGTATTGAGTTCTTTGACTGTTATATTCTACACTTGATTTAGAGGTTGTCCTATTCTATTTTCTGATACGACTTATTGTCTATGTATGTATATAACTTGCAGAATTCTGGAACAATTTTGGTATATTTGTTTTCTAATATTTTTAAGTTGCTTGAGCTTTGTCATCTCTAAAGGTAGTTCCCTATAAAAGGCTATTGTTGTGCACAAGGATATGGTAAAGACTCGAGATCTTCCAAATGCTAAGTAGTGGCATTTTCCTGTCAAATGATTAGAAAATAATGCAAGATCCTATAAGTCATTGAGCATTACTAATTTACTAGGAAGTTGACATCAAGTTTCAAGATATTAAACAACAAAAGTTTACCTAAACTTAATAAGACAACGTGGACTAGGAAATTGCCTAAACTTCTCAATTCACTAGAATCATAAAGTTTAGGCTTTTATATCTTAAATTAGGCCTCTGGATGATTATTCATTTCTTAGATCTTTTGTTAATGCTTTTCATGGTGATGGATTTCTTTGGCATCTATGTGTATGCTTAGTCATATTAGCTTTGCCCATATAGAAAAAGGTAGAAAACAAGTGGTCAAAAAATGATGCTAATCTTTATTGAGATCATAATTCTATACTATGGAGCTATCTTTCAAAGGTTCATTTCCCTGTTGAACCTATTCGACTATGTGCTATTAATGAATGTGGATAGCATTAAAGGTGTCATATATGACTTCAATGTTGTTCTGAAAACCCATAAAAGGCACCATTCACGTCTAGACTTGGATTAAGAAACTTCAACAATCTAGTTAATTGTGATAACTGATAAGTATTGATTGGAGGAAGAAATATTCTCTTAGAATTACCATTCACATTGACTCTTGGCATAAATCCTTTATCAAGATTTCATGGAGTAAGCAATGGTTTTGCACCATGATTTGCATTAAATTATTGCATTTCAAAATTCATATATAGCAAAGGCTTACCAATTGAATATGCTACAAATATCCAACCTACAAATAAAGAGTTTAAAGATGGCTTTAGGTCTTAGTTCAACCTACAAAAAAGAGTTTGGAGATGGCTTTGGGTGACTCTGATGGGATGGAAATAGATAGTGCTTCTATGAAACAAAAGTTGAAGTTGAATGTGGAAGTTGGACCTGTTGGATGAAAGAAATTTGAGTAAGGAGCCAACAAAGAAAAAACCTTACTGTTTTGAGCAGATGTGGATGCGGGTTGAAAGATGTGAGGAGATAATTCGTAATAATTGGGAAAAGTTAGAAGCAAATGACACCCTTGGTACTATTGCTTCCAAAATTTCTTTGGTGGAGCGTTAACTAAAAACTTGGAATAGCACATCAGTTTCACATTTGGGAAAAAAGGTCAAAGTCCTTTAGCGCACTATTCAAGATCTCACATTTGGTCCTCAAAATGAGGAAACTAAAAAGAAAGTTAAAATTTTGAAAGTCAAGTTAAATGAAGTTCTTCACAGGGAGGAGTTAATGTGGAAACAAAGATCAAGGATAAACTGGTTAAGGGAAGGGGATAAAAACACCAGGTTTTTCTATGGAAGAGCTACTCTAAGACAAAAGAAAAACACTATCTCAAAAATTACATGGAAACTTGACATTACTAATAGGAGTGCAGGTTTCCTTACTAATAGTTTTGGTTCACCATGACTGTGAACTTTGAGGTAATGATGCAAAGGAGTTCAATCCTGAGAGATTTGTTGAAGGAGTTTTAAAGGCAACAAATGGCAGTGTTTCATTTTTTCCATTTGAATGGGGTCCTAGAATATGCATTGGACAACATATGAGCATAAAAATGTCACTTCAATTATGTGATGAGAATTAGTTGAATTTCACCTAATCTGAGCTACTGTTCATCTTCAGCCATAGTAGCATTCCTCCCATTTTTTATGATTCAAATTTTAAAATGTAGCCTCTATAAATATGGGAACGTGTCGCCATTTTTATGTGCGCTCAGTCTTACTCTCTCCTAACTTCTTTTTTTTTGGTATTGATACAAATTCTTCCTTGGTTCTTTGCTAGTGTAACAATGGCTCCATCTATGGACCCATTGAGCAAGATTTGTGCAGGAAGAGAGGCTTGGTGGGCGAAAGTTTGGATAGTCAGAATGTGGAGTGTCCTTGGATTTATCAATCCATCCTAGCCTATCTCAGTTGAATTGTGAGTTTGAAGAGGAAGTTAGATGGTGAGTTTGAAGCTGCATGAGATGCTGGGGTTGTTATTGTGCTGAAGAAAGTTAAGATAGAGAAAGAGTGATCTCTTACATTAGAGTTGTTAATATTATGTAAATATATCTAGACTTGGTCTTCCCTGAAGGTTCGTGTTTTTGGTTTTTGGACACTTATTTGGTCTAGCTTATATATATAGGTTGTGGGGGGCAATTTTTTTTTATTTTCTTTCTGGCTGGTCAGGACAATTTCAAATGTATTGGACTTATAAATATATTTATCTATTCTCATCAAAGATTACACCAGGATGCAACTGATGTAAAATAGTTATGGTTGTAATAAATGAATGACAATATTTTGGTAAATGTTGTTTTATGAATATCATCTATATGCTCTGATTCTCCTAAATAAATATGATAGGATTTTCCTTTTATAAGCATTTTTCTTGCCCATTGTATCTTATTGTACTTTCCTAATTACCCTATTCGATTCGGTTGTTTATCCAATGGCATTAAAACCATGTTTAGTATAACTTGGTCAAACTTGACTAGCAAAAGTATAATTTGTTCGATCTTTGCTATCTTCAATTTCGATTCTATAGTTGTTTTCATCAAGCTTTTCTTCAATTTATTATTTATAAGAGTCAGAAGTTGGCTTTTATACTAATCCTATAAGATAAATGTTAATTCAAATAAAAGAATTACTTTGATAAATGGCAAATATTTGAAACAATATAGACCAATTCATGAAATAAATATTTCATATTAAATAATCATTACAAGTTCGAAACGTAATGCTCAAAACAATTATATTTATCACTCATACTTCGAGAATAAATATTGGGAGACATCTGTTTGTATGAAAATATCACTTCTCGATTTCAGACAAATTCGAGCGTGCTTTGTAAAGCTTAGTATGAATAAACTTCACTATCATGAACATAAACATTCTCTAGCTTTGTTAGAGTCGAAATTGTAATAAAGACTTGAAGTCATTGAAATGATAATTTCGATTTGATATCAAAAATGGTACTTTCGATTTCATATTAGAATGATTTCTTCGATTTCGATTCTTTGTTATCTTCAAGTTTTTCTTCTACTTCAAAAAATCCAAGAAAACCTTGATGAAAACAAAACTAAAGCTCGATAATAATTCACAATGTAATCTATCTATCTAGCTTTCAATAAGTATGGGCACATACCATGGGTTAGTCCATCATCATACTCCCTAACAGACTTGGTGAAAAAATATTAAGGAGGGAAGCATAATCTCATGGGTTGAGTCGCGATTAAAAGAAGCCCCCATCAACATACTACCTCTAGCAGGACACTATTTTTTATTTATGTCTTACTCAGTACCATCTCATTTTATGATTTTGATTTCATAATTACTAAAAATGGTAATTTTAAGTAAAACTCGAAAACAAAGACTCAAGGAGTAATTTCAAGTTGATCTCAAAACGTTAGACTTGAGTAACTATACGAGATTTTTTGATGGTAATCGAATGGACTAAGAGAGCTATTCGAGAAGGTCATTCTAATATGACATGACTTCAATTCAAATCGAAAATACTCAAAATGGCATATTCTCGATTCTAATCGAAAATGTTCAGAATGACGTTTACGATTCTAATCGAAAAGGCTCATAATGGCTTGTATTCGAATCTAATCGAAAAGGCAATTCATGCCATTTATTCAAATAAACTGAGTTATTTGAATGCCATAATTTTGAATATAATCAAAATATTAAGATATATAATCGGCGATTCAGAATAATATATTTTTGATGGTAATCGAATGGACCAAGAAAGCTATTCGAGAAGGTCATTTCAGTGTGACGTGTTTTTCAAGACCTATCGAACAGACTAAGAGAGTTATTTGTATGCGGCGATTTCAATTATAATTGAAAAGGCCCATAATGTCATTTTTTCGATTATAATTGAAACGACCTAGAATGTCATGTTTTCGATTTTAATCGAAAAGGTACAAAATGACATGTTTTCGATTCTAATCGAAAAATCTCAAAATGACACATTTTTTATTTTAATCGAAAAGACCTAGAATGACATGTATTCTGATATGGAATCGAAAGTACCATTTCTGATATCAAATCAAAACAATTATTTCAATGACTTCAAGTCTATTGCAATTTCGATTCTAATAAAGTTAGAGAATGTGCATGAACAAATTCATATTATATAAACAAAAAATCAAATAATACTTGATTGTTTTAAAATAATCTTAATTATTTAAAAATTAAAACACACACAAACTAAATTAAATGCACTTGTGCAATGCATGGGTCTCTTACTAGTTGGAGACAATCGACATAGACGAGCCCGATTGAATTTTGTAGCTTGTATATAAAGAAAGTCATTTCAGAAGAAGAAGAAGAAGAAGAAGAAGAAGAAGAAGAAGAAGAAGAAGAAGAAGAAGAAGAAGAAGAAGAAGAAGAAGAAGCTAACTATATTATTATTTTAGATTTTGGTGGAGTGTTATCAATTATTCGTATACTTAAGCCGATCCTAATTCTCCCTCATTGTTGTGTTTTTTAAGTTCCTAATTCTCCCTCATTGTTGTGTTTTTATTTTTCTATTTTTTGTGTTTTTTAATTAGGTTGTTGCCTTTTATCTTTGAGAATAATCTCTCTCTCTTTTTTATTATCTTATTTTCTACCTTTTTAGCTTTGGTTTATATCATTATTATGTTTTAGTCTTGCAAATTTATTTGATCTTTAAATTTTGAGATAAGAAATGTAACTCTTTTTTTTTTTTAAATAGAAGCATTTTATGAGCTAGTTTTCATAATAAAAAATGTATTATCATTGATAATCTTTAAATCAGATATAAAATTAAAAATTACTAATTAATTTTGAATGAAGTTTATATCTATTAACGATAAGGTAAAAAGGAACACGTTGGGCCTAGGAAGAAAGAGAAAGACGATAAGGTTCAATTCACAGTCACACTTGTACACAGCCAAGCTTGAATCAAAACATGGAACTTGGAAAGATCAATATGAGCATGTGGGTAGATTTGAGGCATTTGAATTCCGAGTGCGTGCCTGTGGGTGGTTTTTCGAAGAGATGCAGATCTAAGACTGAGGAGGAAGAGAAATGTGTTATTTTTAAATCTCGATTATGTTACACAGAGATAAAGACAGAGAGAGGTGTGAAATGAAAGCTGTTGTTAGGGAGTGTGGGAAGAGATAGGTTTAATAGCAGAGAGTAGGGGGAAAAAGGGATTATGGTTTGTCTGCCGACAATTGCTAAATTCAATTTCTTTAGGATTTGTGGACTGAACAAATAGAATATATTCTTGTAAACGAATGAATTTGAGTAGGGTTGTACAGGTCGGGTTTGGTTGGGTTCAAAGGAAAATAAAATTCAAACCAATCAATCAAGCTCGGGTTGGGTTGGGTCAGTTTCTTGAAAATTTTTCGAATAACTCGAACTGAACTAACTCGACCTATAGACGGGTTGGATCAAGTTGGGTCATCGGGTTTGACCAAAAGTGGATTGCTGTAGTGATGAAATGTGCTACAAGTGTATCCTAAAGATACAAGATCAAGTGCATTTAGATTCGCTCGAAGGAACTCACTATCCAAATATATGCCACCAGTCATGGCGTCAATTGTAACACACTAAATTCTTAACGGCATTGAGGCGTAAATTGAGGCATCATCGCAGGTCATGCTTGCAATCGCAGTTGTGGTCATCTCGTAGGCGTATTATCCGGCAGAGGTCTTTGTGTGCTCACCGTCGTAGCTCGTGCTCATTGTCGTATACGTGATCGTCTCGCAGAGTCACACGCATGGTTGCTAGCGAAGTCTCTATACAGATCTGTGTCGGAGGAGATCTTTTTGTGCCGCTAACCTTCACGTTGGAGGAGGACGAGATCATTGTCCGGATCTGTGTCGCCATTGTGATCCCCAAATTGGTGTCTCTGTAATAACCTTGTAATTATCAAAACAATCAACCCATCATTAGAAGAATCAAGATCTAAATTTAAGAAAAACCCATTTAGCTACGATAGTTACAGTTACAAATATACATGAAACTCAAATGTGAAATTATAATTTTACCCATGATAAACACGGGTTATGTATATATTTTCAACTAATGAAATTGTTTAGAAATGAATCGTAAAGAAAATAGAATATAAATTTTTACTTACTGTATGAACTTAAAAAAAAACTCAAAAGGCTAATATTTTGCGATAAGTTTTTACATCATTTTGGAAAAAGAATTTTTCCTTCTTCTAAAAAAATATCCACCATTAGATTTACGTAAGTTTCACAATGAAAATCATATAGTCAATGGCTTCACATAAATCTAATTAGTGGTGAATTGTACCAAAAAAATAATCCAATGGTGGATGTTCTTAATGAAAAAGAAAATTTCTTCTTCTTAAAATATGTAAGAATTTATCATATTTTGCACCGTCCATTATGTAAACTAAAGATGTTACTTCAATACCAATGTTTTAAAAATTGAATTAGAATTTGAACTGGTAACATCTTTTAGTTATGGTTCGATTGATTGAACCATTTAATTTGTTATTGAACTGTAGTTGAATTGAAAAATGTTTAAATAAAAAACATGATCAATTCATGATTCAACTAATTTAACTAGTCTATTCGGTCTAATTTTTAAAACATTATTCAATACTCCTTGTACACAAAAAATAATAGTAATGATAATAAGTAATAAATATAGCAACTCTTTCTTTTAAAAATCCTTCATATAATTATCAATACCTCATTGTTATTAATAAATAACAATATAGTAGAAAGCTATGAAGCACAGACATGTCATTTTGAGGCATATCTGTGTGTCAGACACATGGAGATACGCTTATGACACATGCATTTTACGTGTCCGAATGTATCCAATTAAAAAGATTATTTTTTCAATTTGGACACATCTAGGACACGGCTTGGACACGACCCATTAATATTTTTTTTAAAAGAATAGTTTCTATGACTAACATCCAATTAGTAAGCCCGTAACTCACACAAGCTCAATCACATGACTGACGCCCTAAGCCACTATTTTTACATATCAGTATTTTAAATTTTATCTTTTTACACACTACTATTAGGCTTATATAAATATTTTCATCTGCTCATTCTATCTCTACTAGTACTAAGCCGTCCACTTCGTCATCACCGAAGTTTGCCTTACACAAATATTCCCTCTAGTTAATTTTTTTTAGATACACATGTACTTGTGCATGGTTAGTTCTATTAGAAGAACTTGGTTTGAGATTTTTTTTTTAAATATCAATAGAAATTATGCTCTATATTTTTTTGGAAAAGGGCTTACTAGTTAGCAAATATTAACACGTATGACATATATTAAGATATTATAAATCTTCAAGTTTATAGAAATAATATTAATGAATTATGAATCATTTTTCTTAAATTTTGCAATTATATCTATACATAAATCAAATTCTTTAAACCTTGATATATATATATATATATATATATATATATATATATTATATATATATATATATATAGAGAGAGAGAGAGAGAGAGAGAGGAGGGATCAACTTACACCGATGTAAGACTTGACATATTTACACTACTTAATAACGTCTTAAAAAATACGATTTTTATCTATCCAACCGTTGAATTATAACCATCCAACACCGATCAAAGCAATGGTAGCAAACATCAACAGTGTGACCAGGTTTAGAACAAAGTTGACAAGAGATCAAAGATCTACCACGACCTCGAACACCACAACCTCAAAATCAACCAGAATTCCCTCCAGATCTAGAATAAGAGGGAGTATTTCCTTTGAAATTGGTGAAATTGACTAAGACATCAGGTTTCTGATCTAAAGAGGTAGCAAACTGAGCAAATGAAGGATCAAACTGGAACCGTGATGAAGAAGAAACTAGACAAAGTTGTGTTGTGGGCTGAGCTGAAGGATTAAACTGCAAGTTGAGTTGCAACTCCTTAGATCTAACATTAGCAACATTTGTCTGGTAGTGTATCAGAAGAAATTGTTGCAAGATTGTCTTATTCTCAATGCGAGTTTCTTGATCTTATAGAAGTGAATGTCGCTCATAGAGTAGGGATCCAATCTAGAATTGATGGAAGTGACAAAGGCATCGTATTCATTAGGTAAACCTTCGAAGATAATCTCGATATGCTTTTGAGAGCTAACTGGGTGGCTGATCGAGACAAGAGAATCGATGAGTGCCTTGATGCAAAACAAATACTCATTGATTTACTGATTACCTTTTTTCTTAGTTCATAGTTTAGCTTTGAACTGTCAAATCCGCACATAAGTTTGGGAAGCAAAATGCGGTTGAATTCGATTCCACATTTGCCATGAGAAATCACATCTAACAATATGTGTGGGCATTCCTTCGGAGAGAGATGAGAAGAGGCATAAGAGTAGCATATGATCCTATTATTCCCAGGCCAAATACTCAAAGAAACGATGCCAAAAACTGAACCATGCCATAACCTATTGCGCCTTCTTATTGGCCTTAGAGCATAGAAGGCATCAGGGTATAGCAGCTTCCTAAACTAATTAACCTTTTGGACTTTGGTCCCTTTTTTTGAGTTTAGGTCACCTTACTGGGCTCGATGTCTCGCTGGGCTCAAAGGTACACCGAGCAAAACCAGCCATACATAGCTAGCTCATTCTCCAAATTTCCTTGAGAACAACCTAGAGCATACCCTTTAACAAGCATGCCATGTGTCTATACCTAATATAAAGAACCCACAACAAAATTTCCCTCCAAAATCCCTAAGCATAATCAACGTGAAATGGGGGATGAACAATGTACTTTCCCTATGCATGACAAGTGTGAACGGTGACACAACGCACCTTTCACGCCATAAATAGAGATGAGATCAACATAATAGTTGAGTTACTTTTAGCCTTTAAATACATCATTCTTTGGGATGAATATACCCACGTTGACCTAAACAAACCATTCCCTTTGGCCACACCTCTGGTTTGTTTAGGTCAACATAGATGTATTCATCGACAACGAAGAGAAACTTTGGCAGCATCAATTCAACACCTTCGATAAATCAACGTAGATTATGGCCTCTTATTGTAATTAAGATCTACTGCTTCCAAAGGAGATAAGTTTTGTCTTCTAACTTGATTGTGATGGAATAGTTGAAAGAAACAGGAGCAGATTGAGCAGTGGAAGTAGTGAAGGAACATGCCAATGTGACATTTCCGTTCTCCCACAGGATTCTGGATCTCTGAATACCATAATAAAGAATAAAATGAGTGGAAGATGAAGAGAAAATGTAGAGACTAGAGAGAAAAGGACAGAAATTGAGAGCAAAATGTGAATGCTTATTTCATGAAGGCTTTGATGATAACAAAGCAATGACAAAGACCAAGTCCAAGAGAAGCTTCAAAGTAATAGATTTGTATGACTTAAGATCTTTTTTTTGTGAGAAGTGCTATTTGATATCTCAGTAGGCTAATTGGTTTTGAAAAGTTTATTATGGAATCTTTTAGTTGGTGGTTGTTGGTTTTGAAAAATCTGGGTTGTTTTACACAAAATTATGGTTTAAACTTGGGTTATTAAAATCTTGTTTGAATCCTTAAAAAAATCCAAGTTTTAGTTGTTGATAATCTTTACAAAACTTGTTTGTTAAAATAAATAAAATAACACATTAATTAAATCAATCAATTGACATATGATTTCTTAGGTTCTTTAATCTTATTCTCTTTCACAAATCCAATCTATTTCAATATGACACAAAGTTATAACTTGCCTATTACATATGTTTCATCAATGTTTTTGTTGAGGTTAATTTCTTCTATTATTTGTTCACAAAATTATCTCAACTCCTGTAAATAATTTTACTTGACACATCAATGAAACTTCAATGTTATATGATACAAATTTTTAATTGTATTTAAATGATTTTACTAAACAAACTTTATTATAAATCTGAACTTTTTAATTGATTTTATCATGTCTAAAGTCTTCTACTAATGTGGAAAGTTTTTATTTCATATATGTAAATATTAATATATTTTTATTTAAAATTTTCAATGTGGGAAATATAAATATAAAATATTTAAATATTATATATTATATATATGAACAAAAACTTTTAAAAAACACTTAATAATTTTATAGTTTCCATAATAAATTACATTTAATTAATTTTACTATATTTTTATGCAAAATTTTCACTCTAGTGTTATAAATATTGATTTTCTAAATAATATAGAATAAATATATATAGAATAAATATAGTAATTTAAAAATATAATTAATTAATTTAGGACTTGTGTTTGGCAAATATTTATGACTTATAAAAATTTTAAATTTTAAAATTAATTACTAATAAAAATAATTAATAATGTAATCAACTAAAGATAGATATTAATACCTTAGACAAGTCATCCATAAGCTTAACACCATTTTTATTTTTTCCCTAATTTTTGTACTTTGTCATTTTAGCCATTACCCACATACATGTATTATTTATTTTTCCGCTGTTATTATTTTAAAAAAAATTACTATTAACATCCTTTTCATGATATCAGTAAAGATACACACATATCAAGATTTTTCATAGTTTTTTAAAAGAAAAATGATGTTTTTGCATCATTTTTTTATATACAACTTTTTAATTATTCTTTAATAGTTATGATTAAGTGAAAAAAATTATAAAAAGTAATATAATTAATAGTTTAAAGAATAATGTAAAAAGTGATATGAGAAAAAAGTGATGTAAAAAAGTTATGATTAACCTTTAAAATAAAATCTTAGCCTCATGTACTCCAAAAGGAGATTTGGAAGATTTTACAATGCCTTTGAAAATTCTTTGTTTTATGATAAAAAGATGAAAGTAAACATGTGTAAAAATTTTCAACCGTTAGATGAATAATTGCAAGAGGTGCGGTTCTTTTTTGAATTACACCCGATCCGAATCCCAATATACACACATTTTCTTTTGCACGATAATGAATTTGTAACATAAATTTTGACGAAGTACAAATAGTTCATCTTTTTGTCTTTTCCATTTTTATATTTTGTTATCTTACATAAAAAAAAAGTTATTAAAAGTTTTTAATTATAAGCAAATCAATTTTGTTTATTCAAAATATTTTATCTTTATATTAATATTCTTGTTGAATTACTTAAAAATAACTCAAGGATAAATTAGAAAAAATATTAATGATTTATTAGTTTTTGGATAAACATATCAATAATTGATAAAACAATTTTTTAAAGTGGAAGATGAAGGATGTGGAAATGTAAAACTATAAATAAAATAAAATTAATATTTTATTAATAAAAAATATAAAGTGATATGCTTATTTCATAAAGTGTTTGATGATAACAAATTCAATGACATTAATATTAAGAGTCGTAATGGTTTAGGAGTTTTTTATATTCTTGGGAATGTTATAGATTTGTATGATCTTAAGATCTTTTAAAATATGAAGTGCTCTTTATTTTATTTGAATTTGGAAAAATTGATTTTGAAAAGTTTATTATGGAATCTTTTAGTTGGTAGTTGTTGGTTTTGAAAAATATGGGTTATTTTACACAAAATCATGCTTTAAACTTGGGTTATTAAAATTTTATTTGAATCCTTAAAAAATCCAAGTTTTAGTTGTTGGTAATCTTTACAAAGCTTGTTTGTTAAAATAAATAAAATAACACATTAATTAAATCAATCAATTGACATATGATTTCTTAAGTTCTTTAATATTATTCTTTTCATTTTATTAAACAATCTATTTCAATATGACATAAAGCTTATTCAACTTAAGCCTATTACATATAATTCATCAATGCTTTTGTTGAGGTTAATTTCTTATCATTATTTTTTACAAAATTATTTAACTTATCAATTAAATAATTTAACTAAAAACTTAATAATTTAAATGATACAAATTTTAAATTGTATTTAAATGATCTTACTAAATAAACTTTATTATAAATCTAAACTTTTTAATTGATTTTATCATATCTTCTTGTAAAGTTTTTATTTATTTCATATATGTAAATATTAATATATTTTCATTTAAAATTTCATTATGGACAAAAATATAAATATAAAATATTTAAAATCACAATTATATATTATATATATAACAAAAGACTTTTAAAAAATACTTAATAATTTCATAGTTTTGTCATAATAAATTACATTTAATTAATTTTACTATATTTTTATGCAAAATTTTCACTCTAGTGTGAACGTATATATTCCGTTTTCTAAATAATATATGAAAAATATTTATATGAATAAATATAGTAATTTAAAAATATAATTAATTAATTTTTTGGGGTCCGACGGTCGAATGTGATGGAGTTTAGTTGATGGTGTGAAGGTTTGGATGGCTTGTCGGTGAGAGGAGTGGAGCTCACTACAAAAAATTTAAGATTTTGCTTTTGGGAAAATCAATCATGGAGTAAAAATAATTAATAACTAATAAAAATAATTAATAACGTAATCAACTAAAAATAAATTATATCAAACCTTAAACAAGTCAAATTATAAGCTCCCAAGAGACCACCTAACTTATTTCTGCCCCTATTCATCCCATACTTTGTCATTTTAGCCATTACCTACATACATGTATTATTTCTTTTTCGGCTGTTATTATTTTAAAAAAAATTACTATTAACATCCTTTTCATGATATCAGTAATGATACACACATATCAAGATTTTTCACAAATTTTTTCGAAAGAAAAATGATATTCTTCGACGGTCGAAGAGAGTATATCAACGGTCGGTTTAGGGGAATTGGATACATAACTTTTTTAAAGGATTACTTTTTACTTGTATTGTATGTGGTCTTAAGTAAAAAAAACGTGATATAATTAATTATATAAAAAATAATGTAAAAAGTGATATGAGAAAAAAGTGATATAAAAAAATTATGATTATTTTTAAAATTGCAAGGAATCTTAGCCTCTGAATTTTTTTTTTTTTACAATGCCTTTGAAAATTCTTTGTTTTATGATAAAAAGATGAAAGTAAACATGTGTAAAAATTTTCAACCGTTAGATGAACAATTGCAAGAGGTGCGGTTCTTTTTTGAATTACACCCGATCCGAATCCCAATATACACATATTTTCTTTTGCACGATAATGAATTTGTAACATAAATTTTGATGAAGTATAAATAGTTAAGTGGTTAGTACACCTTTGGTCCATTTTTATATGTTTGTTAAGGTTGTTACATAAAAAAAGTTATTAAAAGTTATTAATTATAAACAAAATTATTTTAGGGATTGAAATATTCAAAATATTATTCGCAGGGAGGCTTGCTTCACTTTATTAATATTCTTTCTTATTTATTAATACTAAGAATAAAGTTAGAAAAAGTAATTAATGATTTATTAATTTTCTAAATAAATAGATAAAATTTGATAAAACAAATTTTTTAAATAGATAGATAAAAGTGGATGTGATGATTGAGTAATTGGCAAAATTATCAATCAAATAAAATTAATATTTTATTAATAAAATTTTTTTCTGTATAAGGTGATATGTGTTTTTTTTTTTTAAGTGTTTTTCTTTGTACATATTCCTCTACAAACTTATTCAAATGACATTAATATTAAGATGACGTATGGTTTAGGAGTTAATTTTATATTCTTGGGAATGTTGAGATGGGAATGAAATGCTCCTATGTTTGATTCAAACTTTAAGAAAGATTCTTACTCAAAACTCATTTTCAAGAATATTTTTTGAGGACCATTCCCACCAAATTAATCATGTTCATAAGAAGAGGTGGGTTAAGTTCATTATTCCCTTGGTAAGGGAATGATTCTAGTCTTACAAAATAACTCTTATGCTTGCTCTTGGCTTCAACCAAATTATTTTTGCTTCGCTATCGTCCTCCCTTTCGACTGCCATCTTTGTCCTCTCTATTGTCCACCAATATCTTTGGCAACGATTTCTAGCCTTCCATCAACACCTCAAACTTCCACCTTGTCAAACTCACCAAACCCAACCTCCTCATCCACGAATGTTGTAAATGAAGATGATGGTGAGTCTAGTATTAGGGACACGGATCGACCTCCATGGATTTCAATAAACACCTTCAACCAATTGTAGACTAGTTCCCCTTCAAGACGATGTGGTCATCGTCATCATTGTTCGCCCACGCAAGCATCTCTGTCTTAGCCACATTTTTGCCCCACATTCACTCTTGCGTGAAGACGTCTTTGTTAGGGCTGTTCAAATATTATCCAAATCAAAAATTAAATTGAAAAATTGAATAAATTTGATTCTTTTTGGTTTATATTCTTGAAAATCTATTGGATTAGATCAATTTTTGGTTTTAATTTTTAAAGATGATCAATCAAATCCAAATCAATTAATATTATATAATATAATTTTTGATTATTGTGTTTATACCTTTACCTATAATAATTTTAAATTCTCATATACTTTTCTCATTTTATGTGTCGCTTCCTAATCAAATGTTATTTTATGTATGTTAAATCAGTTATTTCTATTTTCTTTTATTTTTGTTTTTTCTTTTTATTAGCTTGAGTTGATTTTAGTTTACAAAGTTTTAGGATTAATTTTTTTTTGGCCAAAAATTGATTGAACCTATTCAATCCAAACTGATATAAATCGCATTATTTAAACCAATTCACCTTTTAACTTAAAATTGATTTAAATCCAATTACAAACACTTTAGTCTCCACCACCCAATAAGTTGGAGACTTGGATCACACCCTCCTTGACACTCTCCAATCCAATCAATTTCCAATTCGAAAACCACAACAGAGGGAGGGAGCACATACTAGTGGGTCAGATTTACTTTGGGCATTGCAGAGTGTAGGTGCTCATAAGAAGAAGAATAAGTAGGAATAAATGAACGGGTCGTCCTCTATGGCTTGTTGCAGGGAAGAAGGTGTTGTGGACTACAGTGATATTTTGTCTTATAATCAAACTTTTCAGGATAAGGTTTTTAAGCAAACATAAAAATGCTAATCGTGGGCACGATAGATTTCTAGGAATACCTTTTTTTAAGAATATCATTCCTTGAAATCTTACTCCCATAAATGAAAAATTAACTCCTAAACTAAAAGTCCCCTGATAGTCATCGACTATAGTTATATGTATTTGTATAACACTCACAATTAAACACTTCTCTATGTTTGTGAATGGGATTGGTGCAGTTAGAAAAGATAAAATACTTCCCCTATAAGGTTTGGACTTCTCTTTATAGCAATTTCCTTGTCGTGGTAGCTTCCTCTCTTCACTTTTCTTTTTTCCCTTCTTAAATCTTATGTTTATATTTGTTTGAAATAGTCACAGTAGTTTAATAGTTAGGGGTGTTCATTGAATGAGATTGATTTGATGAACCCAAAAAATCAGATAATCAGGTCAAATTCAACTAAACATGATTAACATTGGTTTGGTTCACGAGTTGTTAACTTTTGAACCCGATGGCTGATCCGTAGACTTGGTGATTTTATTTTTTGTTTTGAGCTTTTAATGTTAGAGGACCTGCACAACTCTTATTTCTCATATCAGCCATTAAAGAACCACTAACACAAAACCAATCTCCCTAATTATGTTGTCCTTGAAGGGGTAGATGATGCTGTCACTGAGGGCGCGAGTACAAGTGAGGCTGAGGCAATTGTAGTGATGGAAACGCAGGAGCTGAAGTGTCCCTTGGTTGTGACACCTAACTTGCAACCAAAGCAAGCTAGCGACCTACAACCAGATCTGGCAAGTGGTGGCTAAACTTGACAACCTACGACCAAAGTTGGCGACCTACGACCAGTGTCGGCGACGTGCGACCAAAGTTGGCAACCTGCGACATGTGACATTTGCTGGCATCTTTCCACCTACTTCAACCATCTTCATTCCTGTGTTTTTCTTAAATCTATTTCTTACATCTTCTTATTGGATGAAATCGTAAGAGCTAGGTTGAAATCGTAATTTATGGGTTTCAGGTTTGCATTGATATGTTTTTAGTATTTTTGGATGATGGTTGTGATTGTTGGCGATGATTTGACAATGAGGTTGTGTCTTGAAGATTGGGGTTTTTGAAGCTTGAGCTTAAAACTGAAAAAAAAAAAAACACGATGATCCAATCTGTACCAATCCAATCATGGTCGGTTGAATCAAGTTTGATAAAAAAAAAAAATACAAACTGATCAAGTATAATTGGGTTGGTATACTTCAGTTTTTCAAAAAAATTTTACCCAACCTAAGTCAAATCAACCGACCATGATTGTATTGGTAGATCATCATGGTTTTTTTTTTTTTTTACAGTTTTAAGCCCAAGTTTAAAAATTGATAAAACTTAAGTGAAATTTTTTATATGCCTGTGATATATTTTTTAATAAAAATATAATATGTGTATTATTTTTTAATCACTATATCTTCTTTTTAAATGTAGTCATACATTAAATGTAAAAAATAATATACATATTATATTTTTATTAAAAAATAACATTACAAATATCAAAAAACTTTATTTAAGTATTTTTTTATCTATTAAACTTAGGCAAAATAGATATTTTAATATCTTATCTTTATTTTTTTTAATTTGGTCTCATATTTTTTTTGTCAATTTACTTTTTATCTTATAAATTATTTTTAATGTGATCTTTTTACAAAATTTCATTACCTATTAAAATTCTATACACCTTAATAAAAGTAATGATATATTAATTATTAATAATAATCATGTCATCGCTACATCATCTTCACCTATATTTCATCACTTTAGTTAGAGATGAGGAAATCCTAACAGAAGAATTATATTAAACAATTTGTTAGATAAAAGAAAAAATAAAAAAAAATATGGACCAATTTTTAAAACAAAAGTAAAGATAAAAGATAAAAATACCTTTTTCCCCTAAACTTATAATGATCCGTATTTCCATACCGTATGTTTTTGGGATAAACATCCAAAATTATTCCCATGAACATGCTCTGTATGTATCTCATAGATTGCCCCCAAACCAAATCTCAGGTGAAAATCGGTAATTATCATTTCATTAATCATTATATGACGAAAATATCTCTAAGCAAATTAAACAGGGACGTTGGGGGCGTTCTTCTCCATTTCCACCTACTTCTGGCTAACTCTAATCCCCTCCCTCCCTCCTTCTATGCAGTGGATCTGCGATTGCGATTCGCGAAAGCAGATTCACCCCGTTTGAGCCTCACGCAACTATCACATCAGCAGGAGGCTACCAATTACAGGTTCTTATGCCTTTTTCTTATGCGCTAATTGGTTTGAATTTTATCTTTTGTTCCCACCATGTTATCGGGACTATATATATATATATATACACACATTATTGTTATGGATTTGTATATGCAACTTAAGCTCCAATTTCCCTTGTCAATTCTGACTGGAAAGCTGAAACCAATTCCATGGCACTTGTTGCTTCCTTTTATGGAAGTTATGGTCCCTATTATAATAGAATTTATCATAAGATGTAAGTAATTAAGGACGTTGTTACCAACAAGGGTTGAGTAAACGAGCTATACTCCGAGAAGAGAATCAAAGTTCAAACCTTAGAGAAAATAATTGTTAGGAGGGTCTCATAGTGAGACTGCGGTTAGTTTCACATCTGTTGGGATACTTGGTCAAAGGCCAAAAAAAATTAAGGACCTTGCTAAATAGGGAAAGAAGACAACAACAACAACAACCACCAAGCCCTTTTCTATTAGGTGAGGTTGGCTACATGGATCAAATGACGCCATTGTGCTCTATCATAAACCAAGTCTTCAGATATGTTATTCAGATCTAAATCTTTTTTAATCGTTTCACCTATAGTCTTTCTTGGTCTTTCTCTACTTTTAACTATTGGGCTATTATCTACCTGATCTACTTTTGTTACAGGGGCTTCTAAGGGTCTTCTCCTTACATGTCCAAATCACCTAAGGCGAGATTCTCCTATCTTTTTCACAATAGCTGTTACCCCTATATTCTCTATAATGCATTCATTCCTAATCCTATCTTGTCTTGTATGGCCACACATCCAACGCAACATCCTCATCTCCGCAACACTGATTTTATGCTCTTGTTGGCTTTTTACCATCCAACATTCAATATCATATAATATCGCGGGCCTTATAGCTATGCGTAAAATTTACCCTTAAGTTTGAGAGACACTTTTCTATCACAAAAAACTCCTGAAGCACTCCTCCATTTCATCCATCCAGCTTGAATTTTATGCTGAGCTTTGTTGCAAATATTTACATAGCCGATCCCAAGCCCGGATAAAAGAGGAGGGTTGTGTTAGGCAGTCGACAACTAACGTAAAATTTTGTCGAATCTTTATGACATGGATCAACGAAGTAAATAGGAAAAGAAGATAAAAATAAAAAATAAAAAACTGGTTGGTCTTGGTCATACTGACCTATATGCTTCTCATTGGGGTGTAATATGCAACTGGCAGAAATAACTAACATGGCAATATAAATGGTAAGAATTTTTTGGATATATATATCAATGGGAATACTTTTTGGAATGATTGGAGATCTTGTTGAAATAACAGAACCTCTGAACTATTAAACTATGTTGATTAGACCACCATCTTGTTTGATTTTTCCACTAATATCTGTCTTCTGTTTATATACTGACATCTGAGTTTGTCAATCAAATATATAATTGTGTAGGTCGATTATCTATTAAAGATAATATTTGGGTGAAGTTAACAAAAACTGTTTTTTTTTTAATCTAAAAGGCACCGCTTTTAATTTTTTTTAGGGTGTTTGGCCAAAGTATGAAAGTACTTTTATGTGACAGCAGACTATTAATTAAAGAGAAGCCCAGATTTTTTTTATTTTTATTTTTTAGAAAAATCATTTCTTTATAATAGTGTTTTTTATGGAAGCATTTTAAAAAATAAAACAACTCCTGAAAAAGTAAAAATCTCACAGGCCAAGCAGGCACTAACTTTCTTGCTTCCTAGTTGTAAGTTTGTTACCTTTGTTGATTATGCCTCAGAGAGGCTATATAGTAAGCTAAGATCATGTGGCTTGAGATTAAAGGTGTGTCTGAAGTATGATGGTGGATAGGTGGTAGTGGAGGATGAAATGAGATTGTCAAGCTTTATAGGAAAGGGCTACTTGCTAGTCCTATCCTTGTGTAGAAATTTTTATGTATTATAGGAGCAATACATCCAATGATCTAGATTAATAGATTTTATTATAAAGTATATAAAATTAATTTGATGCTGCAGATTCAATATATATGCCATGTGTTGTTTCTTAATTGGATTAGTGTATTACTCTGAGAGTATGTAAGAATGTCTCTTACTTGTGGTCCATTTTAAGGCAAGTTGGGGGAGAGCTACTGAGCTTCCAATTATTCAGTTTCTCTCCTCCATGCCAACTCTCCTTTCATGGTCTGAATTTTGTTATGAATACAACAATAACAACAACAACTAAGTCTTTTCCTATTAGGTGGGGTTGGCTACATAGATCAAACGACGCTATTGTGCCTTATCATAAACCAAGTCTTCAGATATGCTATTCAGATCTAAATCTTTTTTAATCGTTTCACTTATAGTCTTTTTTGGTCTTCCTCTACTTCTAGCTATTGGGTTATTATCTACCTGATCTACTCTCCTTACAGGGACTTCTAAGGGTCTTCTCCTTACATGTTCAAATCACCTAAGGCGAGATTCTCCTATCTTTTCCACAATAGGTGCTACCCCTACTTTCTCTCTAATGCATTCATTCTTAATCCTATCTTGTCTTGTATGGCCACACATCCAACGCAACATCCTCATCTCCGCAACACTGATCTTATGCTCTTGTTGGTTTTTTACCGCCCAACATTCCGTACCATATAATATCACGGGCCTTATAGCTATGCGGTAAAATTTACCCTTAAACTTGAGAGGCACTTTTCTATCACAAATAACTCCTGAAACGTTATGAATAGAAAAAAAAAAGGAGGAAAATATGGACTTTGATCCTACAAAGCACCAAGCACCAACTTTAGAATATCCTTAAATATGCTAATATGAAATTTGGTACCAACTGGGGCCTTTGAGTTCAAACTTTACAGTTATATGGAAAGAAGAACATAAGTCTCTAAATTTTTGTGCCGCTAATCATAAATGGATTTTTTTTTCTACACTTAAACAAGGCTGTGCATACAAAGATGGGCATGAATTCGTGAAACACAGACATGGAAACTTATTGTCTATGATACTGAAGTACAGCTCCACTAGTTTCTATATATTTACTTACTATTTTTCAATACTTTATCTGTCTTTCTGATCCATTTCATTCTTTTATTCTTATGATCTTATCCCCTCACAGATAAGCCTCCAGAACAAGAAGAATTACTAGTGATGTTGTGTGATGGGTATTTCCTGATCCTGATCAAGCCAAAAATCTGTATCTGCTGTGGTGTATAAGCAGAGATGAAAAGAGGAAATAGTTATAGCTTTAGAGGGAGGCATCTTTCTCTTTCTCTGGTTGCTCTAGTTCTTCTTACAACATTAATGTGGACATGGAAGAAAAATCCAATTGGTACAACTTTGCTGTCAGCTCAAGATTGGTACCACTTAACTTCAGGTTTGTATTCCAGTTGGTTCAGATCTACATAAAAATAAATTGTTTCTTGTTTTCTCTCTTTTTTTAATGCTCTTCCTGGTGTGTGTTGGCACCCCGGGGGGGGGGGGTTGTGGATTCCTCGTGGGTTGGAACACTATTTATGCTGTGTTGTAACTCTTGATTGGAAAAACTAAAATAGAAGCATCTTCAAGAGTATGGATAACATTTTATGGTCATGTTGTCCTGACCTTTTCTTTAACCTTCAATTTTTGGTTAACTTTGCTGACTATTTTTTCTATATATACTTCTGCTTAGGATTCCTTGTAGAAGCCCCAATTGATTCAATTAAAACTGCAAAACTGACAAAAAGTGAGGCAAAATATTTAAATCCCATCACAGGAACTGGAGCAAAAGTGCAACTTGATATTGTGAAGGTAGATTCTCCTGAAATGCAATACAATCAGGTTGTCAGGTCTTCTTCAAGAAGTGAAGGTAGATTCTTTTGTTTTTTTTTTCTTTTTGTAAATTCGTTACAATGAACTTCTTCTGCTGCTACGTGAATGCATTTCTTTTATCATCATTATTCAGGAATTACATTTTCTGGGCTATTTTTTTGTTTGTAGTTGTTTCTGAGAATGCGGCTGGCACAACTTATTTAGCTATTTCACTGTTATTACTTGCTCAAGTAGAATGTCAAGTTTCAGATAATAACAACATAAGATGGTGATGGGTACTGACTGGTATTTCACTAGGAAATAGTAAGGAACCTCCAGGGGCAGAGCTCTGATTACATATAAAATAGCAGAAAAGTGTAGAGACAAGTGTATGTAGAAGAGAAAAAAAGAAACAAAATCAGAGATGCAAGTGCAAACTCTGCCCCTAGGCCTAAGCCACCCAATTGACTCCCAAAATTCTGTTGTGACTGTTGGTCAACTTGGCAAGTATACCAAATCGCAAAAGTAATATAATGAGTAAGTGAGTATCGTTCCTTAGGGATTATAGTTGTCAAGTATCAAATTCGCTAAATTAATACTATCTAGATAATGATAGATTGGAGTCAATCAAAGCTCTAAAAGCTTAAACAAAAACAATTTCATGCAAAGCTAAGAGCAATGAAGCTAACAAGAAATTATTACAATTAACAAGAACAAATTTGACTTGTAAGAGAAAGGGGTGAAAAACAAAAGGATTAGAATGTTAGGGTTCCGATTCACTTGATCTTTTTCCGATGCAAACTCAAAATCTAGCTTAACCAAGTTATAATTCAAAATTGATGACCAAATTCCCAAAGTTAACCAATGTCCAATTTCTTGGTATATTAATCCTCTTCAAACTAATTAGAGTTAACTAATTCCTTAATCTAACCCTAATTAGAGAAGACTTTAGCACAAGCAAAGGAATCACAAGTAAGGTCACACAACCCACAACACCTATTCCTAGATGTTGGAGAGATTATGGTGTTTATTTCAAGTTCCAAGCTCATGCACAAATTTTTCAAATCATACATAAATCCTAAGATCAAATCAAGATTGACCAAGCCAAGAAAAGCATTAAGATAAGAAGTAAACACTTGAATCATCAAATATAAACTTGGATTAAGTACAAAAACGAGTTTACATCATCCAAAGACAAGATCCATCATCACCCTAACTAAGGGGTTTAGTTACACATGAAGAAAATGGAAGAAAAACAAAGAAGAGAAGCAAACTCCATGGAAGAATCAAGAGAAAGTTGAAGAAATCTCCTCCTTTCCAAGGTGGGATGACTCGTCCTCTCTTCTAGGGTTCAAGGCACCTCCAAGCGCTGCTTCCTCTTGAAGATCCCTTTCTTTTCCTTTATATATGCAGCCCTAGCACGTCTTAGTTTTTCTTTGACCGATTAATCGCCCAGTTTTTGACAGACCAATCCGTGGGAGGCAGTGTGTTTTTCTTCATAGGCGATTAATCGGCCAAAAGTGAGCGATTAATCGCGCGTCAAAATGATGGGCCTGGGAGATTAATCATCCAAAAGTGGGCGATTAATCGCCCAACATCAGAATCTTTCTTTTTGCTTCTTGCTCCTTGGTCAAGCATCCCATCTTCTCTCTTGGTTAGTCATTTATAAGAACACATTTAACACCTTGCATAACACAACAAAACATGATTAAATGAAATAATTTTAGTTTTCATTAACAAAAGAAATACATTACTTCTACTAAACTAGCTAAAATCTTTAGAATGAAGCTCAATCAAAGGGTTGGATGGTGATAAAAGCAAGGTTTTGTTTAGGAAAAGCATGCTTTTTCATAAGTTCATCAGTGACATCCTACTACTCTCCTCTCCTTCCTTATGCACGTTCCTATCCCTCTTTCCCATCATTGCATAATTGTCTTCACCAATTCCCTGCTGCCACGTGTATATTTTGTTACATTCCCCCATCCCTGTCTCCTCCTCAACCCTCTCATGACCCCTTATAACCTCCCTCGGCCCAACTCTCTCCAGCCGTCATGAATCAGAAGTTGTCTAACTGGAGCAACAGCTTGTTTGTTTTTCTTCTTTCTCTTGCTCAAGTTGTGCAATTAGTATTACTTTCATTGTCATGTATACTTTCTTTACATCTTCGTAAATGGCCTCTTTGAATTTTAGCCCAGCCTATTTTTTGTTGGCAACCTAATAGCTTAGTCATTGAAGTCCATTTTAAAATCTTTAACTTTGTGATACAATTTTATTTAGTTTGTGGAAGTATTTTGACATGTTAAAAGAAAAAGGGAAAAACTCTTGAGAATCTCTTTCTCTCTCCCTTTTATAGTAACAAGTTCATTACTACTAGTTTTTCTGTATCCTTTTCTTTGCCCTTTATAGTAACATGTTCATTACTACATGGACAGTGGCCTTAATACTTCCAACTAATACACCCAGAAATTTGCAGAATATTCTGCAGATTATATGTTCATGTTTTTTTTTTTAATACCTGGTTGCATATGCTTGAGCCTTGTATCTTTATTCTTCAATGAAGTTCCCTGGCCAGATTTGTTATTTGATTGGATTTCTCTTTTGCAGTCTGTAATTATGCCAAGGGTAGATGGGTTGCGGACAGAAGGAGACCATTGTATTCTGGGTTTGGCTGTAAACAATGGTTATCCCCAATGTGGTCATGTAGACTGACACAACGACCAGATTTCTCATTTGAAGGATACCGCTGGCGGCCAGAAAATTGTGATGTGCCAGAGTTTGACTTTTCTACGTTCTTGAGAAAGTAGGTATAATCCTTTCTTTTTCTTTGATCATATTGTTAATATATATATATATATATTTATATATATATTTGAACATTATCATCTATTTGTTATGTTTATGGCTTTGTGGCTGTGCAATGGTTGTGTCTGTACTGGTGTTAACCAAGTTTCCAGATTTGAGTACATAACTTGCTTTGTGATCTATTTCCCAGTTAACATAAATAGCATCACATCAATTGCATTTTGATTTTTTTATGTATAATTTTGACAACTAAACCCTGAATTTGTTAATTCATGCTTTTTGTTTTTTGGTTAGAACAAAATTCCTAACCTCTTTGTCTTTGTTTTCTTGTGGTGATAAAGTAGAATTCCATGAATATCTATTTTTAGCAATTATGTCAGTAGTGTTTAATGTTAATATGGAATATAGGATGCAGGACAAAACAATTGCATTCATAGGAGATTCATTGGGCCGGCAACAATTTCAATCTTTGATGTGTATGGCCACTGGTGGTGAAGAGAGCCCAGAGGTTGAAAATGTTGGATGTGAATATGGTCTTGTAAAAGCACGTGGAGCTATTCGTCCTGATGGCTGGGCTTACAGATGTCCAAAGACCAATACCACCATCTTGTATTAGTGGTCTGCTAGCTTATGTGATCTGGAGCCCCTTAACATCACAGACCCACTTTCCAACGTTGCCATGCATTTAGACCGCCCACCAGCTTTCATGAGACAATTCCTCCATTGCTTTGATGTTTTGGTACTTAATACAGGACACCATTGGAACCGCGGGAAGCTTAACGCAAACCGGTGGGTAATGCATGTTGATGGAAAGGCAAATGAAGACAAACAGCTTGCAGAAATTGTAGAAGCCAAGAAATTTACAGTGTACAGCTTAGTCAGATGGCTTGATTCACAACTTGCCTTACATCCTCGACTCAAAATTTTCTTTAGGACTTTATCACCTAGGCATTTTGTTAATGGGGATTGGAACAGTGGTGGCAGCTGTGATAACGCTATCCCATTAAGTGGTGGAAGTGAGGTTGTACAGGAAGGATCAAGTGATCCAACGGTTGAGGGTGCACTAAAGGGTACAAAGATTAAGATACTGGATATAACTGCTATCTCACAATTGAGGGATGAGGCTCACATGTCTCGCTACACTAGTAGAGGAATTTCTAATTCTAGTGACTGTTTGCATTGGTGCCAACCAGGAATCCCAGATACGTGGAATGAACTCCTTGTTGCTCAGATATAGGCTGTGTCATAGTTTAGGCACCTCTCTCCTTCCTCCCACTCCCCTCCTACCCATCAAGAGTAAAAAACAGAAGATGAAGAAGAAAATACATAGGCTCAGGCTGACAAATGCAAAATGCTTGGGGATCCGAATCTGTCTATTCTTTGTGGTCTAGGAAGACCAAGTATTATTTTCTATCAATGTATTTTTATGATGTATAATTTCTCACTGAATAAGATTGTAGTTAGGTCATATAGCTCCAATCCGTCTCTCATATTCAGAGTGAACAAATTGGTGGAGTTCGGATGGTGCTTTGAACACCATGTCCATGAGGCATGAGCTTATCTCATATTTACGGGGCAGAGTTATTGAGCAATTTGAAGCGATTTTGTAACCATGTCCATGTATTATAACTAATCTCAATAAGAAAATAGAGAAAATTCATACACATACACTCTTCTCAAGAACTCATCCAAATATTTGGTTAATGAGTCAATATTTAGAGAGATTCTTATATGCTTTAGAGTAATATACTAATTCAATTAAAACATAACATGCCAAATGAAAATTGAATCTCTACTGTCATATTAATCTTATAGTATTTTATTGTAAAATTTAAACTCTCAAGTGAATTATTTTAGAAGTATGTAAATATTTTTTGCACCATGACAATTAATTAGTGTAACAGTACAATGAATGCATATGTTGTCTCACCCGAATCCTTACCAACCCGGTCAACCTTCCCCTTCCCCTTACGAGCTGATTATTTGATTCAAATCTGAACTGCTTTGTTTTTTTGGTTCTGAATCTGAACTGCTTTTAACCTGTCACCAAGTGTATTGGTTAATTAGGCCGAGTCGATAAAGCCCACAAAATAACCCATAGTTGAAAAGTGAAAAAAAGAAAATTGAAAATAAACGAAAGAATTAAATATGTTTTTAATCTTTTTAAATATAATTTTTTTATTCTCTTATTTTTCAAACTTTAAGAATGAATCCGCTTGAAAAAAACTTTCATTTTCATATGATCGTTTGGGTTATATTTCCATCAAATGTTGCCATTATTTGTCTATGTGAAGTCTTACATGGGACGTAAATATCGTATGTGAATCTAATAGATGCTGGGGTGAAGATTAAGGAAATTAGAACAAAAAATTATTATATTTAAAGTAAATAAAATAAAAAATCATTATATTTAAAAAGAATAAACACATATTTAATTTAAAATTTATTCATCATCCATACACTAGCAAAAAAAACTCTATACCTATACAGAATTTTTTTGAACCTATAAACTTCACCAATAAATATAATTTTCTTCAACCAAAAGACCCCCACAAAAGTGGGTCCACTTTGGTTCTTCCAAGCCCGCAAAGGGTTGTGGGCCGGAACATGTTACCCGGTTCCATGATCCATCTATGATTCCGTTTGTCATAAGGAAGGAAGTGGCACAAGTGCAAGGTCGAATTCAAATTTCAAACCCGGACTTTGTTAGTCTTGCGTTGTTGTTGGTCGTCCTCTCTGATGAAAATCCCTCGAGCTCAACCAGTCGTCGTGGACGAAGTCATCATGGAAATCCTGTCATGGATTCCTGTGAAACCTCTTCTCCGATTCAGGTGCGTTTGCAAGTCTTGGAAATCCCTAATTTCCGATCCACATTTTGTAAAGTTGCACCTTCAAAGATCTCCCAAAAACGCAAACCTCGTATTAACCTTACACGACACATCTGTCGTGTCTTGCTCTGTGCGTTCTTTCCTCGAGAACCCATCATCCACCATTGCCGCTCAAGATGGTCGCCACCAACTCAACAACAGATGCTGGATCTTAGGTTCCTGTAATGGATTGGTCTGTTTGCTTGGTGATTCTAGTGGAGATGAAGATGAATTTGGAGAATACTGGGTCTGTTTTTGGAACCCTGCTACAAGGTTAAGATCCAAAAAATCGCCACGTTTATGGGTCGATTTTCGAATCAATCAATATGGTTCTACTAAGTTTGGGTTTGGCTATGATAACTCAAATGACACTTACAAGGTGGTGGCAGTCCTTAATGATAGAAATGCTACGGAGGATTCAAAGAGAACCCAGGTGAAAGTTTACACCATGGGTGATAATTGTTGGAGGGACTTTCAAAGATTCCCTGTTTTTCCAATTATGTTCCGAAATTGGGGAAGATTTCTGAGTGGCACTCTTAATTGGTTAGCACTTCGGAACTTCGGTTCTGGTTATAAATGGGAAACTGTTACTATTGATCAATTGGTAATAGTTTCGCTTGATCTGGGGAAGGAGACATACGAACAATTGTTGCTGCCTGATGGTTTTGATGAAGTCCCCCATGTTGAGCCAACTCTCGGGGTTTTGATGGACTGCCTGTGTCTTTCTCATGATTACAAGACAACCCATTTTGTTGTATGGCAAATGAAGGAGTTTCGAGTTGAAAAGTCTTGGACTCGACTTGTAAATGTTAGTTATCAGCATCTTCAAATTGAAAGGTCTTGGTGGCCTTGGCCTCCTCAATATTTTTCAGTGCTACCATTGTGCATATCTGAGAATGGTGATGTCCTGATGCTGATAGACGATGAACATTACGAAACAATTCTCTATAACCGGAGAGATAATACAGTACAACGCACTGACATTCCCAAAAACAGAATTTGGATCGATGCCAGGGATTACGTTCAAAGCTTGGTTCTGCCTTGTTGAAATTAAGTTCCTCTGCAACGGTTTGCATATCTGAAGTTATGTTAATAATGTATGTTGTTTTGCATCCTTGGCATTTCATGTACGGATAGATAAATGCAGAACCGATTGTGTGAGTATTTTTGGTGGTGCCTTAGTTTGGCTATTTTGTTGGTTCATTCTATTGGCTATTGCTAATTGTTGGATCGAAATCTATGGATTGGATGAAAGATGTGGTGTTTTGTTCTGATTATACAGGATAGACAATTCTGATTATGATTACTCTTCTTCACTTCCTTTTTTTTTGTTAAATTACTTGTAGACTTTGGAACCAAATTTGTTTGTTTTGCTAAAATTGCCTGAATTAAATCAAGTGTCCACATATTGAGTTTTGTGAATAGGGATTCATCGAGCTAAGGTGTTATTGGGTTTGGGTGGGACTACATTGGGCTCTCATTGGTAGGATTTACTCATAATTTACTTTATAGTGCATTGAGTTGAACATTGCTAGCTTATGGTTAAGCTCTTTCCTTTTCCCCATTTTGGTTGTCGATTAATGCAATCTTGGTTGCAGGATGTCTAAACAGCAAGAATGCAAGATTTTTCTTGATATAATAATATAGCTAAGTAGATTGTGGAGCAGTCTTGGTAATTTAATTGGAAGTCCTTATAGAAGGATGGGCCTTTGGGTTCTAAAGCAGTTCAGGAAAAGATGATAGCAAAGGGTATTTAATTGCTGGCCAATATTGTTCAAGATAATTGAATCTGCAACTCTGACAACCTCATACCAATGTGGGTGGCTTTGTCTGATTTTTTTATACAAATGCATTGGCTGAGGAAGGAATAAAAAGTGTAATTGTGTCCATAAAATTGCCAAAGGATAGATTCCATTCTCTGCTGACTACTTTCTACCAAAGATTATCAAGATTTGCTGAGAATAATTGATCTTAACCTTTGACCTTCAATGGTCAATGTAGACCCCATACCTTTCCCCTCAGTTATAAAGGCCCAATTGTTGACTTCATTGTGTTTTTGGTCTATTTTCCTTTGCCTTGCCTTCTGTATCTCCTCTTATTCTTCTCATTGTTTGTATCAAATTGCCATGAATCCTATTCGTATTAAATTTGATTCTTCTCATTGAGAATGAGGCTTATTGACATCATAAAATCTGTCATGTTCCCTGTACAAATGGAAGCCTTATAGTTCTGCTCAGGGGAAGAAGTTTTCTAGTTTAAAGTGAATTACATTAGTCCAGTTAGTTCAGAAAAATTAGGAGTCCCTGTGTTTTGTTCGTGCTATCAGAAAACAGTTTCCCAAATCAGTTCCTCAGGGTAAAAAGAAGACTTAAATGAGTATCTGGGAAACAAAGCATGTAAACCCCGGTGCTGACTAAAAGATTTAATTTTTTTTTTACTTTTCTGTCTTTCTGACTAATTCCCACCTAGTGGATAGAGACTTAGTTGTTGTGGTTGTTGTTGTTCTGTCTTTCTGACTAAAAGTGAATTCGTATTTTATGCTTTTTAATTTGTAAAACAGATTATACATGTAAACTGATTTCATACTTTTTGATGAAGTCTTAGTTTATGTTGTTAACTGGGAAAATTTATGTTTCTTTCACTTGTTTTGTGACTTTATGCTTTATTTATCTTGGGATGGGCTCAGAGTTGGTTCCTGTCTCATATGTGTTAGCTGCTGACTAGCTCATAGTCTGAAGTTTTGTGTCTAATTAATGATATGTTACTGATATGGCATTGTAAGCTGTATTAGCCCATTGAGTTTGATATTTATCAGTTATGATCAGGGTTATATAGAAATACTTTGCATCAGTCCTGTTCCTAATTTTCTTTGATGCCCTTTGTATTTGTTTTTTATCTATACACACTGTGATTTAACATTCATACTTTTAAGATAACTTAACATTTTAATGTTCACTAAGCTTATTTAGAAGTCAGCTTCATTGTGTGCAAAGCTAAAAATTTTGTTACATGCAGGTTGGTGCCTTTTTGGTTTTTGAAGAACTAGTGCGTTTCTTGCCAGACTGTCTTGCCAAGTTGGTTCCTATCTCTAGTATCCCTCCTACTTTTAGTCCAATTGTTTGTTAAAATTTCTGAAGAGTATTTCCAACCTAATTAAGTGCTAATAATGGTTTTTTGTTACAAGGTTGAACTACTTTTTTTCTTTTCTGTTATAAGGCTGAACTAATTGGTCATATAAATATATTTCCTTCTGCTTTATATGTTGTTAACATAGATGTAGATGTGAGTGCATGTGTGACTGTGTGAGTGGTGGAAGGGCAGGTGATTATTATCATTGGAGCTATTGTACCCTGATGTATGTTTGCTTTGGACGTTTCCAATGCTTCCATGGAGGTTAACAAAGTTCATCTTCTATATCATCAATCATTATCTTGTCCATTGTGTGTCTCTGCTGCTATTTTGGATTATATATTATGGTTTGTGTGTGTATAAATAACGTAGGATACCAAGAAAGACCCTTAGATTTTTTTGTGTGCTTAATATTTCCATTAATTGTTAGCACCATATGGTTGTAATCATGTGGGTGTGCTCAATCTTCGTGTCAATGCACTTGTTTTTTTTTGTTGTTTCCATGATTTGTTATACCTTTTTTGTGTTACATACATATGAGTCTGTTTGTTGTATATTTATCTGCTAGCATACTCGTTAGCTTTGATTAGAATTTACATCCAAGTGGATCTGGGGTTGGTTATCTTATAGTTGGTTGGTAATGAAATTTTTTTGCGTTGATATCATTTTCCATTAAAGGTATTTTTTTTGCTGCTAAGATCGCATATATAGTGGTAGTTTATGGTGCAATTATTCTGAAGCCGTCAGCCCTGTGAAGAATGTTGTATTTGAGGAGGAGTAGAATAGACAAATTGGCTATGCTTTTCTAGCAAAGAGAATTGATAGGGTTTTAAGTGAGTGCTTTAGGTGCCCATTGTTCAGGATTATGGTGCTTTATCATAGTAGTAATGGTTGTTGTTTGAGCTGGGTTATAATTACCATTGGTGTACGAAACCATTATTTGAATCCCTTTTTGTTAGATTGATCTAATATTTTGTTAGGGGTAAGGATCCTTTCCTATTAAAGGACCATCCTGCTGGAGAGAGATAGATACAAAATTTATTATACAAGGACTCATTATGGTGGGTTATAGGGTCCACTAATTTTATTTAAAACAGATTGTGTCTTTATCTCTCCAACAGAACCCTCTCCTATTATTCTACAAGCAGGAGAGAATCCTAATCTGTTTGTTAAATAGCTTATATGCATATAGAGGGTCGAATATTATAACTTATTTGCATATAAACTTCAATACGATTGGTACTTGGTTTTTTAAATAGGCTTGTGTTCTGTTTCATAATTTGATTTGCTTGGTGCATATATTTGATACTTCAAAAATTATACTTATAATCTTTACTTAGATTCTCCTCATTTCAACTACTTAAGGTGTAAATTACTTGGTGGTGTATAGAAAAAAAATGGTGGTGATAAAAGTAAATTTAAAAATCATATGGGTTGCAAGGCAGCTAGATGCTACTGTCATAGTTAGCAACGTTTTATACTATATTCTTTGTTCATATATCCTTTATTCATTGTGGCAACGTATACTCTACTGGATTGTAGATCCTGTATTCATTGTGGCAACGTTTTCATTTTGCAGGTATTGAAGAATACACAATTTAGAAAGAAATCCCTTCAGTTCAGATCTTAAGAAGTTTTTTTCCCCTTTCCCTCTTGGGCTATGGTGGAATCGGTGCTATGATTTTCTCTAATTATATTGTCTATGACACTACTTTGTAGCTTCTTTATCATACTTACACAATGCTTCTCTAGTATTCCTCTACATGTGACAACACTTTGGTGATACGGGGGATTCGTAGGTTTATATTTACAATTTTATTTAAAGTGTGATATAAGAATGTCCTAAGCGAATTGTTCTTTTATTTTTTTTCTGGTTGCTTTACTTCGAGAGAGTTGCCTTTTAATTTAATGATATATATGTGGTACATGAATCATTAGAACATCACCCTGACTAAAGAGAAATTTTTTGAGAGAAATTTTTTTGGTTTAAATATATTAATTTTTTGTTTTAGTCTTTATTTTTTAAAACTCAAGGGACAAGTTCTCCTAAAAAATCTTCTTTTTCATATAGTACTTATGTTACATTTCTGTTAGATATTTTCGTTATTTGTTTATATGAGACTTATGTGGAATGTAAGCATTCTACGTAGATTCTAATGGATGCTTGGGTGAACATTAAAGAAATTAAAATGAAAAATTGTTATATGTAGAGGAAATAAATACATATTTAATTTGTGACTTATTTATTATCAACACATCAGCTAAAATCTCTATTCTTATATACAATATTTTTTAACTTAAGAACTCTATCTCTAAACACAATTTTTTTAAATATAAAAATCCCATCTCTAAGCAACTTATTCACCTAGAGCCCATCACTTTGGCTCACGGTGGTCATGTTCTGAGTTGAGTAATGGTGGTTTTATGGGTTACATGGTAGAGGTAAAGGTAAGAAAAATTTTGTGGAATAGTGGCAATGAGTATTGACAGAGCTTGAACACAAATGTTACGGAGCCAAGTGAATGTTTAACACATATTTGGTTCCGTTGATTCTTGCCTTCTAACAGCTTTTTTTCACATAAAAGTTGTTTCAACAATAGAACATGTTT
The DNA here is from genome assembly GCA_029884595.1 of Ormosia semicastrata. Taxonomy (NCBI): domain Eukaryota; kingdom Viridiplantae; phylum Streptophyta; class Magnoliopsida; order Fabales; family Fabaceae; genus Ormosia; species Ormosia semicastrata. The sequence continues at coordinate 32,294,247 of JAQQTO010000046.1, read as the reverse complement.
GGATAAATACACAAAAAGTTGTTTATAGCATTTTTTGTACGCACAACAGCTTTTTGAAAAAAGTTACATTTTGAGCATTATGTTAAAATGTTGTTGAAATTAATTTTATTTTGAGATGTGAATATAATTTTGTTTTCAATTAAATAATTTTTTTAATTAAATAATATTTTTAATTATTTTATACTTATTTTGATAATTTAATACATAAAAATAATTTTTTTATATCATTTAAATAAATAAATTAATTTAAAATCATTTTTTTAATATATTCAAATATAAAATTGATTATATTATAATTAATTATAATAAAATGATTTTTATATAATAATTAATTATTAAAATAATCAAATTTTTGTAACTATCTCAAACACGCTCTTAATATGTAAATTATTTCTTTCTTTTGCTCATTAGTCTTTTTGACTAAAAAATGCATTAAATCTTTTAAGTTTCATCTTTAGATATTTCATTTCATGATAAAAAATTTACCTCCAATTTAACTTGAAATTTTTTATATAAGTCAACAAATATTGCAAATAAAATAATAAAAAATATTATAAAAATAAAATTATATAGTGAATACAAGTGGGTGGTTATAGGGATTTGGTAGTTTAGTTGGATGTTTGATGAAGATGAGTTCAGTGTAAATGGACTGGGTAATATATATTGTCATGGTTCAGGTTGTATCTTGTATTATAAGAGTGTTGTAACAAAGGTAATTTTGGAAGCTTTTGGTAACTTGAAGGCTAGTACCAACTTGGTGTTTCAAGATGATGGATTCTAGGTTGGTGGTGAATTGCTTAGAGGTGGGGTTTATGGGTTGAAAAAAATTATGTTTAGAGATAGAGTGTATGGATTGAAGAAAATTGCATTTGGGGATAGAGTTTCTAGCTGGTGTGTTGATGATGAACAAGTTTCAAACTAAATATGTATTTATTCCTCTAACTCTAAATATAGTATTTCTTTGTTTTACTCTCTCTAAATATAACAAATTTTGGTTTTAATCCTTTAATGACCACCTCACCATTCATTAGATCAATGTAGGATGCTTACCTTTCACCTTGGAACTCTATGTAGATAGATAATGACAACTTCTAACGGAGATGTAACAGAAGGGTCATATGAGAAAGAAAAAGTTTTTTGGAGGACTCGTTCATAAAGTTTTAAAAATGAGAGGCTGAAACAAAAAATTGTTATACTTAGAGGAACTAAAAACATATTTAAACATAAATATAACTAATACTATTAGTTTAATTTTAATATATTGTTAATTGTTAATCTAACTATCATTCAATTATTATATGTTATTATTATTTGACTTAAATAAGTTTTTGGTTCTTAAACATATAACATTTTTTAGTTTAGGTCTTTATTAATTTTTTTTGTCCAAGTTTTTTAAATATTTTTATTTTAATCTCTATCGTTAATGAATTTCATTAACGCTTCGTTTGGAACGAGAGAAAATGAGAAGAAAGAAAAGAGATGGAGAGAAAAGAGGAAGAATCTTCAGTTTTCTCTCGTTTGGACGAGACAAGAAAATTAGCGAGAAAGAAAAAAAAAGACGTGGGATCCACTAAAAAACTTTTCTTCGCTAAACAGCGAAGAAAATGAAGAGAAACAACAGAGCAGTCTCTGCTTTTCTTTTTTTGGGAGATTTGCAGAGAAGCAACGTAACGTTTGACGCACCAATCGTGGTTTGAGCGAGAAAGGCATGCAGCTTGAGCTGATGGCAGCTGGGTGGCTGGGTTCGTCGGGTTGCTGGGCGTGGTGCGGCTGACCGGATCTGAGCACGAACAGCGACTGACGACGCAGTTTTGGTTCAAGCGGCTTTGCAGATATCGACAGCGATAGACGACGCGGGTTCTGGTTCAAGCGGATCTGAGCTTGCAGATCTGGTTGCTGAGTGGCGCAACTCACGATTCGATGAACATGGTCGATGGCGACTTGGATCCCAAAAAAAAACAATGAGGCGAGGTACCCACAAATGGCTTCCTTTCCTTTCGGTTGGATAAAGGGATGGGGGAAGGGGTGGGTGAGGAAGAAAGGGGAAGGGGTGCAGGTGGGTGATGGAGGAAATGAGTGGAGAATGAAAGAAAGACAAAGAGAAAGTGACAGAGGGAACGGGTGGAGAATGAAAGAAAAGCAAGTGGGGTGGGGTGGGGTGGGGTGGGGTGGGGTGGGGTGGGGTTTGGTAGGATAGATTAAAATATGTATAAAAAATTACTTTTTTCTTTTTTTATTCTTGATTTTTGTAAAAAAATATTCTTTTAATCTTTTCTATGTTTTCTTTCTTCTATTTTCTCTTCATCCAAACAACTAAAATTTCTCTCTACTTTTCTATCTATTTTTTATCCATTTTCTTTAGTCATTTTCTCTTCTCCCATTTTCTCTCCTCATCCAAACGAAGGGTAAGTTTAATTAACAAACAAATGTCTCGTCTCTATTTGTCACATAAACATTTAACAGAGATCCATTAATGAAAGAGACTAAAACTAAAAATATTTAAAATTTTTGGATTAAAATGTAAAAAAATTAATAAAAATCTAAATAAAAGGTACTATATTTTAATTTAAAACTTATTATTTTTACAAATATTTAGAATTTAATATTTTAATTCATAGGTCTTTTAAATATTTTAATTGAATTGAAATATAGAATTTTAATTTAATTATAATTTTTTCAAAATTAGAATTTTCATTATTTAAATTATGTTTAAAATTATTAAAAAATTATTTACAAAATTAAAATTAATAAAAATATTCATACAATAATATTTTTATAATATAATAGTCATTTTTTATAAAGAAATTTTTCATGATTTTTTAGAAAAAATGAATAGCTATTATAACAATTTTTATATAAATATAAAAATAAATTTTTATATAAATATAGAATCTCAATAAATATGATTGTTTATAAATAAATGTGGAGAGAGGAGTTTAATTTTTAAGTTATGAAATTATAATTCTTAATGTATAAGTTAAAAATTAAAAAATATTAACTTAGTTATTTTTTAATTCCATAAAATTAGTTTATAAAATTTTAATTCAAATTCTAAATGATATTTTAAATACAAAAATTAGAATTAAAAAATCTAATTTCAATTCTAAGCTATAATTAATTTAATGTTCAATTCTAAGAACCAAAAGCACACATAAAAAAAAATCTTCTAATGTTGAAACTTGAAAGCAACAGTATAGGATCACAAACTAGGGGTGTAAATTAGTTTGGATAATTCGACCAACTTGATCAATCTGAACCAAACTAATTAAATTGGTTTGGTTTAGTTTGAGTATATTAATTGGTTCGGGTAAAATCCGAACCAATTAAAGCTTAATTGGTTCGGTTTTCAGATTTGAAATTTCAAAACGGAACCAAACCAAACTGAACCAAACCATATATTTATATTATTATTATTATTATTATTTATTTATGCTACAACATTTTTTGGCTATTACTTATTTTTTTGACTTTTTGTAATACTTTCTCAATTTCCAACCCCTAAAACATCATTTTCGTCCAACGCAAAAAATCAGAAAACTCATCTACCAAAATGTTCGGTTCTGCTCACTAGCACCGCAACTCATCGTAGGTTCTGCTCCACCATAACTTCGGCGGATCTGCTTCGCCATAACTTCGAAATAGCGCCATTCGTCCAACGTAGAAAGTCAGAAACCTTTTCTGCCAAAACGTTTGATTTTGCTCACCGGCACCGAAACTCACCGACTACAAAGGTGAAACAATGGTTCTCTTCTGCTTATTTTTGGATTTGACATTTAGAAAGAGTGGAAGACGACATTTATGCTGATGTTTTTCATTTTTTTTTCCTGAATTAACAACATTCTATTGGATGAAGATATGACTGCAAAGGTTGGAGACTTTGGATTCATTAAGTTCTTGATTCAAAATTCAACTAATCAAGTTTTCAATTAAATTCCACTCATATCCTTAGGGATTCAATTGGTTACATATATATCTTCATATTAGTAGCCTCATAATTTCTCTTTAATTAAATAGTAGTAGTATATAACTTTCAAATTAAATCTCTTTTGAAGAATTTTTTAATTTATTTAAATATAATTTCTTAATATAAATATTATTATATTTCTTTATTTCCTCTTTATGAACCTTTTAATATACATTCTCAAATATAAAATAATTATTAGTGTTCAAATCAATAAATTTGATTTTATTTTTAAAAATTTTTCATAAGTTTATTATTTATTTTTTTATAAAAAAGCTAATTATTTAACTAATTTTTGTGTTAAAAATAATCAACCCGATTACTCGAACTAAACTAATTTATAAATATTTAATTCAATTTAATTCAAATTTAACTATAAAAAAACATACAAACCAAATCAGACCAAATCAATTAATTTTAATTAATTCAAATTTATTTTTCAAAAAAATCAAATCAAACCACCTATTTACACACCTTTCACAAAGTCTTCTATTATACAGAAGACACGTACCATGATACCAACTTTATTACTTATTAAAGGAATCTCTTTCGTTTATTAAAAAAAAAAAAATTCTCTCTCGTTTGATACACGCATACCTTGGGGCGCGCTTTTTCTCGGGTTGCCACTCTACAGTCTACACTCTCTCCCTACCCACCGCGTACGGCGTATCTTCTACCGTGTCCGTCGACACCACGGGACCCATCTCAGGCACCGGTGCCGTGTACCTCTCTTCTTTTGCCCTTAACTGCTTAGCTTCCTCTCTCTCTCTTCATTTTTTAGTGCGATTTTCTGTTGTATTCAACTCTACTTCATCTCCTTCAGCTTCCTTTCGTATAAAATTCTTCTGTTTGCAAATTAAGTTGCTTATTTCAAATTGATTTTCCCCTCGCTTCTTATTGTGCCCTCTTTTGCTCTATTTGAATAATTTTCTGTTATCTGAGATTGATGTTCGTTTTTATGAACTTTCTCTGTTGTTTACCTGAATGAGAAATCCCTATCCCTTTTTTTTTTATAGCAGACGACGCCATAACCATGAGTTTCGGTGGTTGCACAGAGCTATCACGTTGCATTGCAGGTGCATCAGCTAGGCACACTTCTTACAAGCCCTCACAATGCACAATTAGCAGCATCAATGACAGATTTCTACCCTTACAGAGACCAATTGCCGGAAGCAGGCGCTTATTATCGGTGTCGAGGAACAGAGTCATTGCAGGAGCTGCTGGAAGCAGTGGCCAAGGTCTTACATATAAGGATGCTGGTGTTGATATTGATGCTGGCTCAGAACTCGTTCGACGAATTGCAAAGATGGCACCTGGGATTGGAGGTTTTGGCGGTTTGTTCCCTCTTGGTATGTTGTAAAATTGTTCCTCTTTGTGGCCATTTTTAAGCATTGTTTTGAGTGGTGAAAATTGTGTAAATATGAAAACTCTTTGTTGGTAGATATTTTCCTCTTTGTGCGCGTTTTTAAGTGTTATTTGGAGTGGTGAAAACTGTGGAAATGTGAAACTCTTGTTTGGTAGATACTACATTTGATGGTGTAATGTTGGTTAATAGGTTGTGGTGGTTGATATACATTGCGTCTGCCTGCTTGGTTGAGTAGGTAGAAAGTGAGAAGGTAAGAAATAAAATGTACTCATTTTCGCTGTGGGCTATAACATTGGTAGTTTGGTTGATTGAAAATAATTTTCAGTCCCTCTTTCCCACTACTCAACCAAGCAGACCCTTTGTCTTGATAATTGATCACTTATCAATCTGTGCAATGCTCTACATAATGCTGGTCTTTGCCTACATTTTTTCCTTGTTCACCTTTTGTATTTAGTTATTCCTTCTATTAGATTTTAGTAAAAGATGGATAATCAACTTCTTCTGAATAGGCGATTCGTACCTTGTTGCGGGTACGGATGGTGTGGGAACTAAAGTAATGCTGGCCTTTGAAACTGGGATTCATGACACTATTGGGATTGATTTGGTAAACCTTTGGAGACTGATTTTAATTACATTTGCATTTCTTCCATAGAATGCTTGGCTTTTGACTATTCTCTTCACTTCCCTAGGTTGCAATGAGCGTCAATGATATTGTTACTTCAGGGGCAAAGCCATTATTTTTCCTTGATTACTTTGCTACTGGCCACCTTGATGTTGACATTGCCGAAAAGGTAATATATGTATGTGCATTAACTGGTTTGGTTGAGTGTGTAATATAAGATTATTCATGTACAACTTCTTTTTTGCATCTAGATAAAAGAAACTTTCAAATTTCTTACCTAATTTCCTCTTTTTCAGGTCATAAAAGGCATTGTTGATGGTTGCCAGCAATCGGATTGCGTTCTTTTGGGAGGAGAGGTATTGTAAATCTTTATGATTTAGTGCATGTTCGGTAACACTTATTTTTCTTGGGAAATAATCGCTTTTTTTTTTTTTCAAAAGTTCTCTCACCGAGTTTTTGATTATAACCTATTTTGAACACAAAATAAGTTAATCCAAACACACACTAATATTTTTATCATTTCTTATGTAGTGAATATCTAATTGGATGCCCATTAATCTTGCAACGTCATAATAACCTGATCAATACAAGTTAAGACTATGAAATAACTCGGAAATTTGTTGTTAATATATATATACTGCCTTATTGCAAGTCTCCAACATGTCTTGAGAACCAGCACTTATTTTTTGCATGTTTAATAGTATTATGGATTCTCGAATCTAGACTTATTGCTGCAGAAAAGTTTAAGCCTCTATAAATATATTACCTGTAAATTCTCTACTATGATAAATAAAAGCTCTTTCGTACCTATTGCTCTCCTGCTCTCACTTTTAATGTCAACAAAGAGATACAGTGATTTTTATTTTATTTATTTTTTATGTTTCTGCTCTTACACTTAGTTAATTTTATATACTTTTCAGACTGCAGAGATGCCTGGCCTTTATAAAGAAGGTGAGTATGATCTTAGTGGTTGTGCGGTTGGCATTGTGAAGAAACTTTCTGTAATCAATGGGAAGAACATTGTTGCTGGTGATGTTCTTATTGGCCTGCCATCTAGTGGAGTTCACTCTAATGGTTTCTCACTTGTAAGAAGGTTGGTTTTGGTTACAGAATCCATCAGATTTTGTGGAATTGTTGATTACTGAGGATGTACTAATGTATCTTTACAGAGTGCTTGCTCAAAGTGGTCTTTCATTGAAAGATCAACTTCCTGGTGGTGATGTTACAATCGCAGAAGCTTTGATGGCTCCAACTGTTATTTATGTCAAACAGGTCATCCATCATTCTTTGTGATACATTATAATGCTTGATTGTTTTACCCCCCTGATGTTGAAGATTTCTCTTTTCCTCTCAAAATAGGTGCTTGACTTAGTTAGCAAGGGAGGGGTGAAGGGAATTGCCCACATCACAGGTGGTGGTTTCACAGAAAACATACCCCGCGTGTTTCCAGAAGGCCTTGGTGCTGTTATAGACAAGGACTCATGGGAAGTGCCTACTGTGTTCAAGTGGCTTCAGCAGGTAATACTTCTTTATATAACATTCCCCCAAAAACAATACTTTAGTAGGAAAGAAAGAAGCTGTTTATATATATTTTTTTCATCAATAACTTTTATATTTTAGTTTGGTTTTAATTTTTTTTTTTGAGAAAAACATTTAATTCTCTATTGATAACCTATCACATTAGGCGGGAAAAATAGAAGAATCTGAGATGAGGCGGACTTTTAATATGGGCATAGGGATGGTGCTGGTAGTCAGTCCAGAGACATCAAATAGAATACTTGAGGATAGAGACGAAACAAAGAAACTCTACCGCATTGGTGAAGTTATAAGCAGCAAGGGAATGATCTTTAGTTAATTTTGGTATTGAGTTTAATCATCTTGTACCTTTCTGATACTTCCATGACAAATTTCACATGGAGAGTTGGATTATTGGGAGTCTAATAGCTTTCCCTAGATAAATATTATGAAATATGCAACATTTTTAAGTATGCACTCGTACACGAGTTGCCAGGGAAAATTGTTTTCGTGATTTCAATCTTACTTTTATTACAAGTCATTGAGGTTTGATGATCTTTGCATGTATTTGCAAACCAATTCATTAAATAACTTTCTTACCTCTTTTTTTTTGGTGATATCTTACCTCTGTTTTCAGTTACGAGAATTGTGATAACCTTACAGCTGTATTTGCACCACATACTCATCGGTTCTCACCGTCATATATTGTACACTCGGATAGACACTTTAATGGAAATTGGAATTGGTTTTAATTGTTTGTGACTTCAGCTACTTAGGTGAAGATACTATACAAACTTAGGTTGCATCCCTCCCTCCCCCCGCGTCCAAAACCCCTGTTTTTGGGTGGCCGGAAAATGATGGTAAGGGGATATGCTATTCTTCGTGGGTTTAAATGGGGTGTCCAAATTAACTTTCATATAACTCTAGGTGTGTATCAATTTCATATAACTCTAGGTGTGTACCAATTTACGGTTTTCTAATTTAGCAATTAGAAGCAGTTATTATACTGGTAATCTAAAACTAGCGCATTAAATGCCTAGGGATAGGTAACTAATCAAGCCATGAAGAGAGTTATCATCTAAAGCAATCTGGGATGAAAATATGCTGTCCTCACATTTCCTGTCTCTACAATAAAAGATTGCCAAGTGAGAAAAAGGTGACATGTCATTTATTTTACAATCCATAAAACATCTGGTCATTCTCATGAAAATCATCAACCAAATTCTCACCCATTGCGAATTCCACCGTGAACAGCCCAGAACTGCCACCCCATGACCCACCACCATCGTCAACTTAATAGCCACGAGCCACCGTTCATGGAGTCTCTGCTCATAACTACACGAACTAGTCACATTCCTCCGCCCAAGTCAAATGCCTCGAGCCACCAGCCCTTGCCTCAAATCAGCACCCCAAATCCCCTACCACACACATCGCAGCTCCACCTCTCTGCAGCTCCATTTCTCCTCACCAGAATATTTTCACCTTTTCTTTCTTTTGTCTTGTTGCCGTAGTCTTTACACTGCAGCCCTTTGCATTCAATCCCTCCACCACAGAAAAGGAAATTCAAAACTTAATGACGTGGGAGAAGTGGGTCTTGAGGATGTGGCCATTTGGAACTATGTGGCGAAATGGGGTCATTTATGCTGGGGAAGGATCATAGGGAGGAATGAGGGTTGGGTATGGGGCTTTTATTTCTGAATTTACGTAAAACAGGGGGAATAAGTTACAATTAGAATTACATTTTTAATTTACGTGTTTTTAAAGGGGCTAGTAAAGATCAAGCTTCCAAAAGCACAGATCTGTTATCAATAAAACCCACACAAGATCAATATATTATTTGAGAAAATTGATACTGTATCACCACTGCAATGTGACAAATAAATCTCCGTTGGCCAGATAGCAAAGGGAAAGCAGAGAAAAGGTGCGTGAACCAAGGGAGAACGGTGTTAATATTTAACGGATCACAAAAAAAATGATCTGTCACTTTTTTCGCACTTGGCAATTTTTTATTGTTGAGATAAGAAATGTGATAGGGAAAGGAATCAACATATTTCCATCTAGCAATCTGATCCTTGTGCATCCATATTTGAAACACGTAATTGATTTTAAAGAATAGAAATATAATATAGAATGATTATTCATGGTTCAATCAGAGGAGAACGGGAAAGAATGATAATTCATTTTTAGAATTTAGTGTGTTCAATAATAGAATTTATTTTTTAATATTCATATATTTAATGCATGAAATGTACCTTACACTTTAAAAGATTCAAATCCCCAATTAAATTATAATTATAGTTAATTTAAGTATAAAATCAAAAGAAGCATAATTTGCTTTTAGTTAATAGCTTACAAAAAAATCATCACTTTTACCTTTTAAGGAGAAAATGACTATACATATTTCCGTTGAAATAGAATTGCCATTTTATATTTTTTATATATTAAATATAAGATGCACCCATTTATAGAATAGAGGTAAGAATGAAATAAGTCACTAAGGTTATGTTAGTGGTAAAGGGTTTGAGTAGTTTGTATCATGAACTATGTTTTTAAAACAGAATCAAAATATGAATCAGTGAGATTTTTAAATTATAATTTGATTGATTCAATCGATCAATTTTATAATTAAATCATGATTCAGATAATGTTTGAATGAAAAACATAACTGTCTAGTTCAGTGTTTAAAATATTGATTACGAGGTAATAGATTCAAATTTTATTATAATAAAAGAAAAAAAAATACAAAAATGAAATTATAATTCTTACCAAATACGTTGAAAATTCTTGTACGAATGAATCAAGGAATGACGTTCTACACGCGGGGGTGGCACGTTGTTTGTTTGAGAGGAGTGCTATTTTATGAATATTTTTGTTAGTGTATGTTTTTAAGATATATGTTAAGGAATTAAAAGTTAAAAAAAATAAATAAAAATATAAACATTTAATATTTTAAAATTTTAAAAGTATTTAATATTTATTTTTTAAGTAATTTAAATTAATAATAAATGTTATTTTAATTTTTTAACAGGTGTACTTAAGGTACATATTAACAAAATTCTTTGAAGAATGACATTTGAATCAAGTTAGGAAAGAGAGAGAAGAGACAGTAACGGAAATAAGGTTAAGTGAAAAGTGAAAAAAGGTGATTATGAAAAAGAGAATTTTTATCGGTACATAAGATAATTTGTTAAATATTTATTAAATGTTAAATTCATAATAAATATTTAAAAATAATTAATAATTAATAATTAATAAAATATTTGACAATTTAATTTAAACATCAAATGTTGAATTCATAATAAATATTTAAAAATAATTAATAATTAATAAAATACTTAACAACTTAACTTGAGTATTAAATTTAAAAAAAAAAACAAAAATGTATACCATAAAAATCTCAAAAAAAAAAAGAACAACTCAACAGTCAAAGTGAATGGTACACAATTCACAAAAACTTCGTAACATTAAGCATTTTGTGTTTTGGGGCCTTGCCCTCACTCAAAATATTCCGAAATCTTATATTTATTTTTGGTATTGAATTTTTTTTTTCCAAAATCTTATATATAAAGGTTTTTTCTTTTTCTTTTTTTGGCTACAAAGAAGGGCCTAGCCCCTAAGAAGCAATAATCTTACGAGGAAAGCTAACACTAGCCGCATCTTCATTAAGAAGATTACCACACTAAGCAGGAGGAGCATGCAGCAAATGAACCCTTAAGGGCTGAGAATGACATAGTTCGCTAGCCAATCCGCGACACGATTTCCCTCTCGAAGAGTATGGACAACTCTTAACATTCCAGTCACGCAAGAAAAGCAGAAATCATGTTATCCAGCTGACTACAAGGATGGTTTGAACCACATCCTTTGGTAGCAAAATCCACTACAATAGCTGAGTCACTTTCAAGTACTAAGTACTGGAGCTGCCTATCCCAAGCAATATTAAGAGCTGTCAACATTGCCAAAAGCTCAGTCATGAGAACACTACTGGAGCCAATATTTCAAGTAAAAACCTAGCATCCAAGCCCCTGAGGAATCTCTGAAACCCTCCCCACAAGCAGTTGATCCTTAAGTCTTTCATTAAGTCTTTCATTCTCTACCTAAGTCTTTCATTATTAGGTTCATTTCAAGCCAACTCTCTGCATTAGTAGCAAAGAAAATGGTCCAGTATCGAGGATGGACCATTCTGAACCAAAGATCCTTGATCCTAACACAGTCTCAAAGAGCATAGAGAATATCTTCAGTTGCACCATAGCATCGCGGACAGGTATTGGAAGGAGCAAAATGACGATCACACCTGATTTTATTTGTCATCACAGCATTATGGAGAATCATCAAGAAGAAGCAGCGGATCCTTTGAGGTCCCACCCAACACCACACTTCCTTCCACACTTACTTGCCTGTCACGCGTATGAGAGTGTGGTTTGAAATGGCTGCTTAAGTTGACTTTGTTGTGAATAGCCCATCACTTGTATACTTCCAACTAGGTCTGTCCTCATTAGATACCAAAGTTATCGACGGAAATGAAGCGATCTCAGACAACACCTCAATAGGAAGAAGATGACTAAAAATATTCCAGATCCATGCACCATCGCTATCAACAAAATCCGCAACATCCCTATAGAGAATGGCTCAGGAATTGGCTGTGTGACCGTATTAGCAAGAATAATACCTAAGTGGAGTCCCTAGTCAACCCAGAAACGAGCCTTCTTGCCATTACCAATGATCTATCTTACACCTTTATGGACATGATTCCACACACTGCAGATACCATGCCAAGTGGAAGAAGGAGCATTACCTTTGACAACCTGTGGAATATTCTCATTAACACAACCATATTTCGACTTAATAGTATGAATTCGTTGTTAGCGGTGTAATTTTTTTTAATTAACACGTGTAAATTGATTGCATATGTGTTGAATTATTATTGCTCAGAAGTGGGATTTACATGACAAAACCATTTACTGAGCTCAGTTACTTCAATGAGACAATGTATGATGGTGAAGATGATCTAATGTATGAAGGTCCACATCTTAGGCCTATCGAGATCAAACGTAATATGACTTTGGACGCTCTGAAAAATAAAATTCATTCAAAGTTAAGACTCCAAGTAAATCAATATGTGTCAAAGGTTGTGTATCGATTTTCACAATTCAACAATCCATAGAGATGGATAGCTCTTCCATTAGAAGACGATGACGATATATTGCAATATCTGAACATGGGCTCGATGGAGTTGTATGTTGAGGCAGAAATGAGTGGGCATGATGAGCATGTTGAAGCTCTTGCTGAAACAGAATTTCAAGCTGGTCCTTCTAATATTCCTGAATTCTCGCAACTTATCAACACTCAAATGTCCATGACACATGGTGCTTCAATTAATCCAGTTGAGCCGTGTAGTATAAATGTTATTGGTTCTGCAACGGTTGAACTTGATAACCCACTTATCAGAGATGCATTGTTTAACACAAGTAAAGATGAAGGATAGGTACTTGAGGCTGATGATTCAGACACTGACATATAGGTAGAAAATTTTGATGCTGAAGAAAATTTACAAGAAGAAGGCCCTTCATTGTCGGTTACCCCTCAATCTATATTTGTGCTTTTAGGCCCTCAATCTGTGTTTGTGCCACCACGCCCTCAGTTCTCTCAGATCAATTGGGATGTATTAAGTAATCCTGATAATTTTCCTGAATTAAATCATTGCAAGACTTGGGAACCTAGATGATGAATTATATGTTGGGTTGTAATTTTCATCTAAAGATTTTGTGAAGTTGGACCTCCAACATTGTTCGATTTGCAGATATCATAAGTATAAGGTTGAAGGTTTTGATTCACAGAGACTAACTGCTAAGTGCTCTAGATATGATGATAGTTGTAATTAGAGAGTTAGGGTCATACAGAGCAAGAGGTCGCATGTGTAGCAGATTACAAAATATAATGGACCTCATAACTGAGTCAACCTAACTGTGTCATTAGATCACTACAAGTTAGACTCTCGTATGATCCACTCTTGCATTTTGGAGATGGTTAGATCAAAACTCGATGTATCTATATACTTGATTATACGATATGTATCACACCAGATTCATGGTTTAAGAGGCTTTTAACCTTATAACACAACATGGTAAAATTTCTTATACTTTAAACCTACAGGAAGGCTAGTGTGATTGTGGGATGTTTCAAGTGTTGCATTTTCCCTACTCTCATGTGATTATTGTGTGTGCTTCTAGGGCACTTAACCTATTCCAATATGTGCTTAAGGTTTACAGGATGGAAAATATTTACAGAGCTTACGAGGTTGATTTTGAGCATATTCAAGATAAACTATGGTGGCCAGTGGCTCCTGACATGCTTGATCGTATATTGCTTAGATCTAAAGGTCGACCAAAATCAACTCGAATTAGAAATGAGTTGGATTGGCTGCTTGGCGCGAAGCAAGACCGAAACAAAGATGTACAACATGCCGTCAAGTTGGACATAATTCTCGCAGTTGTCGTGTTGGAGAATATAGTTCCTTGAGGGATGATGGAGAAGGGCCATCTAGTTGAGCTAGGACATAATTTCATAATCAGACTCTTGTATTAATTAACCATCAATGTGTATTTGAGGACTATTATTGTATATTAGTTCATTATGATTATTGTGTATTTGAGTACTATCAATATATGTTAGTTGATTATCAGTATGCATTTCATTACTCTCATATAATTTGATTCTTACTTTGCTTTTAATTGTGCCTTCTCTTCTATATTCGATAACTCATGTTTAACATATACATTATTTTTCATATTATCTTATCAATTGTTGTTGTTGTTTGGCATACAACGTGACAGATGACATTCCATATAAACCTAAGCCCAGAGGATGACTTGATTTTGAAGTTACAGGTGTATTATGTTTCTCAGCATGTATAGTAGGGGCATGAGAACTAACATTTGCGTGTTAGACGTACTCAGAAAATGAAGCATATAAACCCCCCCTCTGCGGATTTTTCCATATTTGGAGTAGGTTGCCTTCTTGTGGGCTACCCATATGGACTATTGGAGTATTGATCACTCCTTGATTACTCCGTTGGTTGAGAGATGACGTCTAGAGACACATACATTTCACATGTTTACTAGAGAGTGCACCATAACTTTAGAGGACACCGGTATCATATCGGGTCTTCCTATTGACGACGTTGCTGTTACTGGCCTTACCCATCTTATTGATTGGATCGATCTATGTGATCAATTGATAGGGATTGAGCCGACTCCATCACGGTTATCTGGTGCATGTATTGATATGACATATCTGTGGCAGCCAGCTTTTATATCACTCAAGGAGGATGATGATGATGATTAAGTGCAACAGCATGCACGACATTACATACTTAGGTTGTTTGGGGGTTTCTTATGCCCTGATTATTCTGGTAAGTATGTCCATTTGATGTTCCTTCCGCTGTTAGAGGACTTTGTTGTTGTCGGATATACAGTTGGGTTTTGCAGTCTTGGCATACTTGTATAGTAAGCTTTGCAAAGTTATGAACTACAAGGTGCGCGAGATTAGAGGTGCTTGCATCTTATTGCTGTATTGGGCATGGTATAGATTCCCCCGACTTGCCCCTACACTGGTTGAGGATGTTGATCATGTGTTTTATGATACTGATCGTGGTCACTTACGTCCATTGGGATGACAATAAGTTTTTGAATATAACATTTCTTTATATTACTTTGCTCTATTGCTTACTTGTATAGACATAATTAACTTTATCCTCATTCCATTCATAATATAATACTTTGACTTACAAATAGGTGGCTTAAGCATAAGGTTTTGAGTGATACTGTGACTAGCTACTTGACTATTATCATCGGTTCTTTGATTAGCTGAAGAATGATGATGCATGTATTATTTTACATTCATTTGAATTAATTACTTTTGTATATGACTTCTTAATTCTGTGTAAATATCATTTTGTAGGTTATATGACAATCATACACAGATGAGAATATGACATCACTTCCACCTTTTTATGTGACTGGAAGGGACATAGCGCTAGCAGTGATCCCTCTCATATTTTTTTCACATTATTGAGTGACTCCAGCCAAATAGTGTGATGCACTAGTTTGGTCTCGACCAGCCCATACCAGTGAGACTGCACCATCCTGACAATTTGCACTCAATTGCACTAGCAAGCAGGAATGATGAGAATTGACCAAGCACACATCTTGTTTACATTATCACATAAGATATTTGAAGGGAGAAGCTTGTTACAGGAACCCCATTGCAAGCACCATCACTTCGTATTCTGAGTACATACGTTGGTATAAAAGAATTATTAGATGCTGGATTTCTCATACCGGTGCATCTCTTGGGAATGTGGTAAGCTCTTTACCAATTCGCTTGTTACTAAATGTATTTTGTATTGATTGTAATCACATATGTTATATCTATTTCTTAGGCAGACATTACAGAATGGCAGTTTAGTTAGACTACTGACGCTACATCGGGTTCTAGTATGGCGACCCTTCGCGAATCTGTTGAGCAGATCTTACATTCATTGCAAGAGCATGATCGCATTACAATGGAACAACTTCGTCCAGCTCCAACAGCAGATGACATTCCATGGTCACCTGAGGAGTCCAATGAACAAGGGATAAGACGTAGAAGGAGGATTGCGTTAGCGAGTACTCAGACACGACTTTGACGCCCTGAGGACTCCGTTTCTATAAGCCAGCACATGACTCGACCTCCTACCACTGCTATCACTCCTACTGTAACTGCTACATACCCGACATCTCAGCTACCACCAACATATTATCCATTATATCCAACTTACCCACCATACCCTTACCCGTCGTATCCTTACCCACCACAAGGTTACCCACTATATCATTACCCGCCACCGAGTTACCCATCATATCCATCACAGCCAGTACCTTCTTTTGATCCCTCTCACAGGCCACCACACTCTGATGCTAACCCATCTTATTGACGTGCAATATTATATGTCATTAGTGCTTTGGAGTATGTTATATTGAATGATTTTTGTTATATTACTATTGATGATTTTTTATTGTGATTTTGGTACCCTTGTTGAATTAAACACATTTGCCGCTTTTCTATAAGCCAGCACATGACTCGACCTCCTACCACTGCTATCACTCCTACTGTAACTGCTACATACCCGACATCTCAGCTACCACCAACATATTATCCATTATATCCAACTTACCCACCATACCCTTACCCGCCGTATCCTTACCCACCACAAGGTTACCCACCATATCCTTACCCGCCACCGAGTTACCCATCATACCCATCACAGCCATGACCTTCTTTTGATCCCTCTCACAAGCCACCACACTTTGATGTTAACCCATCTTATTGACGTGCAATATTATATGTCATTAGTGCTTTGGAGAATGTTATATTGAATGATTTTTGTTATATTACTATTGATGATTTTTTATTGTGATTTTGGTACCCTTGATGAATTAAACACATTTGCCGCTTTTCTATTGATGATATTGGTACCTTAGTTGAATTAAACATGTTTACGTGCTTTTGGGGAGGTCTAATATATAGGGGAAGCTCTGTCAAAATTTTCATAGAATCTGAATGATTGAACTTTTGTTAAAGTATGTCAAACAGGTTTATGTGCTTTGGGCAGGTATAATATTTAGGGAAACTCTGTCAAAATTTTCATAGAATCCGAATGATTGAACTTTGGTTGAACTATGTCAAACAAGTTTATATACTTTTGGGGAGATCCAATATTTAGGGAAAACTTTATCAAACTTTTCATATAAGTGTTGTGTGTGGGAGGCAGTGGAAGCGTGCTTGAGATAGCAAGGGAAGAGACTGGAGTGTACAAGTGTGCTTCAAAGTTCAAACTCTTTGATATATTGTTTGTGTAAAAAAATTTATACTGTTAACCAATTAAAGATTATTACATGTATGACTTTAAAGGTAGTTGTTTTGAGAGTTAAATATTTTTTATGATGTGACAATACATAATTGTATGATAATATAAAAAAACTTTTATATTAATAATGCATCAAAATTAAGTTTTTTTATATCAAGTAACATAATCATAGTTTGATGGGCTAGCATGAATAACCTAACAAAAAGTGCGAGTTGGACTAGCAAAATTTAAGTTCATATTAAATTTGACCAGACACTGCCTGACTCAAGATTTTGCCCAGCCCAAAATCAGGCTAGCTTGTTGACAGCATGGCGCTTTGGAAGCATCAACACACTTGGCGTTTTCAGAATAAAAGTGCCATGTGTGATGGCGCTATGACACAGAAAGTATCACATGGTTTGACGCTTTCCACATGATAGCGCCATATGTGTTGACACTATTATGTGAAAAGTGCCAATATATGTGGCGCTTTCTGTGTCATAGCGCTATAACACATGGCAATTTTATGTTGAAAACGTCACCCACTTTAGCGCTATTTACATGGATAGAAAAAAAAATTTCATGCTAAATAAAAGGTAATATTTTAGTATCTAATTTTAAAAGAGCGATATTTTGATAAATATTTTTATCATTGATAACAAAACTATCTTGATTGTGATAAAATGAGGCACCTAACAAAGGATAAATATCTAGCTTTCCAACTTCCTAATCTCTATTTAGTCTTATAAAGTAAATAATGGAAAGTAGATTTCCCCACCTTCTTATAGTGTAAAGGAACACCCAAATATTTACCAAGGTCACTAGACAAAGTGAACCCAGAGAGATACTGAGCTCCCTAGCCCTGCTAAAGTGGACATTACGGGACAAAAATATTCTGGTCTTCTCCTTATTCACCAATTGCCTTGACGACTTACAGAACAGATCAAGACACTTATTCATAACATCGATCTGATTACAGGAAGCCTCACCAAGCAACAAGAAGTCATTTGCGAAAAATAAATGTGACAACAATGGGCCCCTCTTACTCAACTGAACCGGTTTCCAAAAACCCTCCCTAACAGCGAGGTTAATAACATAACATGTCTCAACCTCTCAACACAAAAAAACAAAAACGTAGGGCGAGAGAGGATACCCTTGATGGATACCTCTAGATGGTCTAAAAGAAGGAGTCTTATCAACATTCCAAAGGAGTTGCGTTGAGCAATTAGATATACACTTCATAATTAAATGGCAGAACTCGTCATAGAAGCCAACAAGAGTATCATGGATAAAATCCTAACTTAACATATCATCAGCCTTCTCCAAGTCCACCTTAACCACAATATGACCCTTCTTCCCATGCTTCTTATCTGCAGGGCATAAAGCTACAATGGTTGGGAGAAATCCAAGTATCCATATACTTCTTCATCCAAAGCGCAATGATCTTCATAATAATTTTATAAATAACATTACATAAGCTAATAAGTCGAAAATGCTTCATGGTTTCAAGATGATCCACCTTTAGAATAAGAAGAAGCAAAGTTTCATTCACCATTCTCACATTTTACGAATCATGATAAACTTTCTTTACTAGCTCACAAACCGAAGGGCCAATGGTATCCCACTGGCTCTGGAAGAGGATCGGATGGAGCTCATCAGGGCCGGGGGCTTTAAAGTAACCCATAAAAAAAACAGCTTCTTTAATTTCAACATTATTTAAAGGAGCCTGGATTTCTAACAAAAGAAAACTCAAGAATAGCAAGGAAAAGATTCTTCAGAGGATAGTCAACAACAATAGTATCATCCGAGGAATATAACTTACTAAAATAATCACACGGTATGTCCTTCAACTGGGCGTCATCATGGATCCACTTCCCATTGTCAGACCCTAAGGCCTCTATATGATTCCTTTTCTACGCACCACAGTAGAGGCATGGAAGAATTTAGTATTTCTGTCACCAAATATAATCCAATCATTTCCAGATTTTTTATACATAAAATCTCTTCTTGAAATAAAATAGAATCATACTTTTCCGCAACTTTCTTTGAATTTTCTCCAAATAATAATTTCTCCCCATAGTCAAGTTTCTGGTAATCCCTCCAATCTAGCCATGATCCTCCTTTTGCGATGAAAAATGTTACTAAAATAATTCTGATTTTCTTATCACTTTTATATTTCTTTTCATATCATTAATTATGTTTATATTTTTTTATTATTTTTTCTCACTTAATTATAATTTATAAAATACAGACATATCATTATTTAAGTGTATCTGTGTATTAGATACGTGTTTATGTCGGATATATGAGACGCATATACGACATACGTGTCTTATATTTTTAATTAAAAAGATTATTTTTTTCATCTTAGACATATTTCAGACACACTTGAACACGTCTAAGACACAAATTAGACACGATCCATTAATATTTTTTTTTAAAATTAGTTTTCACGACTAACGTCCAATTTGTAAGCCTGTAATCTACCCAAACCCACTAATCACATAACTAACGTCCAAAGTCACTATTTTCGCATACCAATATTTTAAATTTTATTTTTTTACACGCTACTATTAGGTTTTAAGTTTTATCTTTTCACATTATTATTTTCATCTACAATTTCTACATCTGATCATATCAAGTCATCAACTTTATTGTCACCGAAATTTACCTCACATTACTATTCTCTTTAGTTAATTTTTTTAGATACACGTGTACTTATATATGGTTAGTTTTATTAAGATAAGTTAGTTTAAGAAATTTTTTAAAATATATTAATAAAAATTATGTTTCATATTTTTTGAGAGAGACTTATTTGGTAATAAATATTAATACATATAATATATATTAAGATATTATAAATCTTTAAATTTATAAAAATAATATTAATAAATTATAAATTTTTTTCTTAAATTTTAAAATTATATATATGTATAAATTAAGTTCTTTAATTTATTTTGATATTAATTATATATATATATATATCATATTTATATCTTATAATTTTTTAAATTTAATATATTTTTATATCTATATTCATATCATGTTCCATGTCCATATCTATATTTTATAAATCATAATTTTTAAAAATAATATGAATAATAATATACCCTTAAAACAATATAAAACTACCATTTTCTGTTACCAAAAATAGTACGATACCAATTACTGGCCTTAGTGGCAAAACAATTAACAGCTTTATACCACTCCTTTTTAGGCTCCCAAGACTTGCTCCTTCACTATCGTAGCAGAAGACTTTTCAACGAACCAGCTAGCAAGAAAATGAAAAGGACGTTTCCACTAGCTGTAGGATGACTATTATTCAACTTTAGCAAGATTAGCTTGTGATCTTATACATGAAGTTGGGTCATTTCTAAGAAACACTTTTTAAAGGAGAGTATATCTCATAATTTAAGTTATTAATTTATTTATAAAATAAATCAATAAATTAAATTAATTATAAGAAACTTATTAAATAATTTTTTTTAAAGATTTTTTTTAGTTTTTTTAGTGTTATATTTTTTTATATATTATCACTATTATTATCATTGATTACATTGTATAATTATATAAATATTATTAATTAAAATTTATAAATTTTTTAACAATAATAGTTTTAGAAAAAATTTAGTATACACAGTTATTTATGAAAAAATATAAAGACTAATTGATATAATTTTAACTAATATTATTTACAAAGTTATATAAATAATATCATTTAAAATAATACTAAAAAAATCGTATCGTCTTTTAATTTTTTAATAAATAATTGTGCATATCAAAAATTTTACAATTTTAACTGATAATATTTTACATATACTATAAAATTTTTAGTATGCACAGTTATTTATAAAAAAATAAAAGACCGATATAATTATAACTGATATTATTTTAACTGATATTATAACTGGCAGGTAAACAATAACACCGGGGTATGAACAGTATTTTTTCCTGTGTAAATAGTATTTTTTCTAACGTGAATAATTTTTTATTTTACATAAACAATATTTTTTGACATGAACAACATCTCCGACGTGAATAGTGCATGCTTTGAAAAAAAAAAGAAACAACCTATCAAAAAAAAAATCTTGCTGTAGTAACTAAAATTTAAGAGTGTACGATACACCTAAATTAAGGCGGGTGCTACATAAAGTTATTATTAACATGTATGAAAATTTGTTTAAAAAAAATGTGATGTGAACTTACACGAAGGATTTGATCCGGCCAACTAGCGCTTTTTGTTTTTCCCTTTATTTTGCAAAAAAAAAAAACCTTATAAATGAAAAAAAAAATGGGCCTTTCACTTAAAAATCATGCAAGTAAGCTTTTTATATTAATATTGAATTATATGTTGTTCATCATCAGAAGAGTTTAACTTCTCTAATATTTTTTAGATTAAAAGGACATTTTAATCCCTTAACTTATTTTTTGTTTTCAATTTGGTCCTATAACTTCTTTTTCTTTCACTTGGTCCTTTAACATGTGAATTGTTAAGCAGAGTTGTCTTAGTTAACGATTCCATTATAGCAACTAATAGATCTCTTCTACATGGCTTGAATAGCGCTGATATGGACGTTAAGGAACCAAATTAAAAACAAAAAATAAGTTAAGGGAGTAGAATATCCTTTTTGCTTAAATAGCATTTTTCTGTTATGAAGTAATCTTAAATTGACAGAAAAACAAACACAAGTAAAAAGGTGCCACCAAATGAAATTATGTCTAATTAAATAAATCAAACAATTAGAAACCATGAGGGTAATCCCAAATTTCATTAAATTAAAAATGTCAGCAAACGCCAAATCATAAGATAACAACCAATATACAATGAGTAGAAAGGGCTTCAATATGAAGTATAGATAAACAACCTATAAACACAACTAAAATGAGCATAGAAGGCTTTAATATAAAGTGTAGCAAATGTGGCAGATAAGGATACAACAAGTGAACATACAAGGGTGTGTAGCTTCTAGGTTTTTGCAGCCATTTCAACTTGCACTTCAGTCTACGTACTCAACCACCTCAACCAGTATTTAACCCATCTCAATCAGCACGTAGCCCATTTTAGCCATCTTAGAGGCCAGGGGCGGAACCAAGGGGGACATCTATGAGCCATGGTCCCCCCAACTTTCAATAATTAAACATTTTTTTATATATATATGATATATTTGTTTGTTAGTCCTTCCAATAAAAAAATAAATATTTATCTTTTAGTTGATAAATTATTTTAGCTTATTTTGACTCTTCTTGTATAACAACAACTACTAAGCATGTCTTTTTTCAATTATGAAAATTATTAAAACAAGCTTGTGTAATAAGATAAAATATTTTTTTTTCACAAATTACATGATTATTTATATTGAAAAAAAATTACTGAAAAATTCACCATAGATGCGATAATAGATGATTTTTATTTTATGAAATAGTGTCGAACACAGTTTAAAAATTAAAGATATGTATTTAAGATTATCTTATATTAAATTGTGTTTAATATAAATATTTCTAATTTAAAGCATATTAATTATGAATTGAATTGAATTTATTTTTATGTTTATATTATACGATAATTATATTTTTTAACTTAAATATTTAGAAACATATATTTAATTTTTAGTCTCAATCTCCCTAAGATCAAAATCCTGGCTCTGTCTTCTTGGAGGCCAAATTCATTGAGCCTACCTGGCCTTTGGCTAGCTCAGTCCTCATAAATGTAGACTTGAATGAGGCAACCTATAGCCAATATTGTTGAATAGTGAAATTTGCCATAACTGAGTTCTGTTAAATTAGTTATGATTCTGTTACAATTAGTTATCAGTTAGTTATGACAGCTAATAACAGCTAATTAGTTATGACAGCTAATAACAGCTAACAGTTAGTTAGCTTCCTTACTTCCTTAGCTGGCTTCTTTTCTTTTGCCCTGTATAGTGTTATTATATATACTTTTGTATTCACTACGTAATGATTAATCTGTATGAGAATTTCTTCTCTTCTGATCAGTTCATTCTTGTCTTCTCTATTCTTACAGATTTTTTTTTTCCTTTTTCTTTGTTGAACTTGTTATACAAATCATGGAAAATTTCAACATGGTATCAGAGCTCCTTTCCTAGGGGCTCTTTTTGTGTTACGATCTTGAAATTTGAAGATAGAAGAAATGGCAGCTTGTAAGTGGTCTTGCAAATGGAGCCGTTGATGCTTCAAGTCCCTTCTTTATGCATCTTAATGAGAATCCAGGCTCGATTTTGGTTCCGAATTTGTTGAATGGTGAAAATTATCACCAATGGTCAAGAGCTATGTTCATGGCTCTCAAATCGAAAAACAAGGTAGGCTTCATTGATGGTTCTTTAGTGAAACTTGCACTCAGTAGTACCAATTTCTTACCATGGGATAGATGCAACACGTTAGTGATGTCATGGATCACTCGTTCAATAGATCCGTCAATCGTCCAAAGTGTGCTTTGGATAGAAATAGCAGTTAATATCTGGAATGATCTTCGGGCCAGATATCATCAGGGTGATGTTTTCAGAATCAGTGAATTACAAGAGGAAATGTATCTGTTAAAGCAAGGTGATCTCTCAGTTATAGCTTATTACACTCATCTGAAGGGTTTATGGCAAGAGCTAGAGAATTTCAGACCAATTCCCGGATGCTCCTGTCAGGTTACCTGTAAATGTGATCTAATTCCTACAATCAAATCATACAGAGAAAATGATTATGTAATTCGTTTCTTGAAAGGTCTCAATGAGCAATATTCTGCTGTCAGATCACAAATCATGATGATGGATCCTTTACCAAATATCAACAAGGTTTTCTCATTATTGATTCAACAAGAGAGACAAATGAATTCTCAGTTGAATGACTCACGAGCTTTGGTCACCACTGCTGAATCAGGTGGTCGAGGAAGAGGAAATAATGGCAAAGGAAATAGAGGAAGGAATCAAAATTCTGGAGGCAGAAATAATGAAGGCAGAGGGAGAAATTTTAAGATCTGTACATACTGCAATAAAACTGGACATATGGTGGATACCTGTTACAAGAAACATGGATATCCCCCTAATTTTGAAAGAAGTGGTGTGGCAAACAACTATACCGTGGAAGAACACATTCAAGATGATGACACCTATTCTGTACAATCTAAAGAAATGCCAGATGAGATTGCAAGACCTTCTTTTACTCTGGAACAACACAAGGCACTATTGACTCTTTTGCAGAAGAGCAGTAATGCTTCTCATAATGCCAATCAAGTTGTCACTGATAATTCAGGTACAGTATGCAATGTTATGCATTTGGAAAAGACAAAATGCTGGATATTAGACACAGGGGCTACGGATCATGTGTGTCATTCTCTATCATTTTTTTATTTCCACAAGAAGGTTAGACCAATTTCTGTCAAGTTACCCGATGGAACTCAGGTGGTAACTGATATAGCAGGGACAATGTTCTTTACTGAAAGCTTATACCTTACAGATGTTTTATACATTCCTAGCTTCACTTTCAATTTAGTTTCAATTTCGAGATTAACCAAATCCCTTAATTGCAAGCTAATTTTTACTGGTACTGCTTGTCATATACAGGACATCCATACATTGAGGATGATTGGTGCAGCTGAGTTAAAGGTTGGATTATATTCTCTCAGTTCCCAGGCATTGTTGCAATTTCCTGCTCACTCTGTAAATGTTCATTCTGTTAATTCTTTGCATTCCAATAAATGTAATATTTGGCATCTAAGATTTGGTCATCCATCTCATGCAAAGCTTACTCAGTTGAATAAGATTTTTCCTTCTGTGAATTGTTCTAAACATCATATTCCTTGTGGTACATGTCATTTGGCTAAACAGAAACGACTATCTTTTCCTCACAGTGAATCAAAATCTATTCATCCTTTTGATCTTCTTCATATGGATATATGGGGACCTATTTCATCCCCATCCATAATGGGACATAGATATTTTCTCACTGTAATAGATGATGCCTCGAGACACACATGGATTTTCTTCATGAAACTGAAATCTGAAACTTCTATACACATTAAATCATTCCTATCCCTAATAGAGACACAATTTGGAGCAAAAGTTAAAAGTATTCGTTCTGATAATGGGGGAGAGTTCAAGCTTGGTCGGTTTATGCGAGATAAGTTTATCAAACTTCATGTGTGGAAACTCCACAACAAAATGGGATAGTTGAAAGAAAACATCAACACATCCTTGGTGTAGCCCAAGCCCTCATTTTTCAATCACACATTCCAAAAATCTTTTGGACACAAGCTGTTAGTCATGCTGTGTTCCTCATAAACAGGTTGCCAACTCCTTTTTTGTCAAACCAGTCCCCTTATCAAGTCCTGTACCAAGCTTTGCCTATTGTTTCTGATTTAAAAGTCTTTGGATGCTTATGTTTTGCTTCTACTCTTACTGCAAATAGAAAGAAACTTGATCCTAGAGCTAGGAAATGTGTCCATCTAGGTTTTAAATCTGGCATGAAGGGTTATCTCTTATTTGATCTCAAGTTCAAAGAGTTGTTTGTGTCTAGGAATGTTGTTTTTTATGAAGATTCTTTTCCATATCAGTCATCAGAATATCAGTCTACTTCATCTACTGATATTTCATCATGTTCACCAGCTAGCCAATACCATAATGCTTCTGTTTTTGATCCATGGTTTGACATTCCTCAGCCCAATACAGTTCAGTGTAATCCTGTCTCTAATTCACAAAATTATTCTCCATTGGAATCTCCAGTATCACCCCTTGTTCCTCCTATCAGGCAGTCCACCAGAGCTCGAAAACTACCTTCTTATCTACAGGATTATCATTGCTCTTTGACTTCCTCAACAGCCAATAACTCAGCTCCCACATCTTCAAGCAGTATCAGGTACCCTCTCAATCACTACATTTCTTATGATAAGTTGTCCCCCAAACACAAACGTTTCTCTCTAAATATTTCATCCATTGCTGAACCTACGACATATACTGAAGCCATTCAGCATTCCTGTTGGCAGCAAGCAATCACTAATGAACTAAATGCTCTCATCAAAACAAATACATGGACACTTACCACTCTTCCTCCCCATAAGAAAGTTGTAGGGTGTAAGTGGGTGTTCAAAGTGAAACATCATGCAGATGGATCCATTGAGAGACATAAAGCTCGTTTAGTTGCAAAGGGTTTTACTCAAACAGATTCTAATTATTTAGAGACTTTTAGTACAGTTGTTAAGATGACTACAGTACGCATGTTGCTTTCACTTACAGCATTTTTTGATTGGCATTTACATCAATTAGATGTAAACACTGCTTTCTTACATGGAGACTTACTAGAGGAAGTCTATATGCAAGTCCCACCTGGTTTGGCTGTTTCTAGTCCTGATTTAGTTTGCAAATTACAAAAATCATTATATGGTTTGAAGCAGGCTAGCAGGCAATGGAACTCAAAACTGACTGAAACATTACTTGCTTCTGGTTATGTTCAATCTAAGGCTGACTATTCCTTCTTCACCAAGTCATCCCATTCAGGTTTCACATGTTGTGGATGATCTTGTCCTAGCAGGTAATGATCTAAATGAAATCAGAGACATCAAGCAAGCTCTTGATCAGAAATTCAGCATTAAGGATCTTGGGGAACTCAAATATTTTTTGGGTTTTGAAATTGCTAGATCTCACTCTGGCATTGCTCTTTATCAACGAAAATACACATTGGATTTACTCCAAGAGACTGGATTATTGGCTTCCAAGCCGTGCTCTACTCCCATGGATCCAAATCAGAAAATCAGCCAAGAGTCTGGGACACCATTGATTGATCCTTCTGTTTATAGACGTTTGCTCGGTCGTCTTCTGTATCTCACTCACACCAGACCCGATATCTGCTATGCTATGAGCAGACTGAGTCAATTTCTTTCTGCACCTACTAATGTTCATTACCAAGCTGCTTTACGGGTTATCAGGTTCCTCAAAAGGTCCCCTGGCTTGGGGTTATTTTTCTCCAAAGATTCCCACTTGTCTTTGAAGGGTTTCACTGATTCTGATTGGGGTTCATGTCCAGACACTAGGCGCTCAGTGACTGGTTTCTGTTTCTTCCTTGGCAAGTCTCTTGTTTCATGGAAAAGCAAAAATGCGATCCACAAGTGTCTCGCTTTTCACCGAGGTGAATATAGAGCCTTCATGGCTCCTATATTTACTGCAAGATTTTCAGGTTCCTCATCCTCAACCGGTTGTCTTGTATTGTGACAACCAATCTGCTCTTCATATAGCCGCCAATCCGGTCTTCCACGAACGAACGAAACATATTGAATTGGATTGTCATACGGTTCGTGACAAGATTCAAGCAGGACTCCTTCATTTGCTTCCCATTGCCACTCAAAACCAGGTTGCAGACGTGCTTACCAAGCCACTCCAACCGGGTCCATTTTATATACTTCATACCAAGCTTGGAATGCTCAATATCCACATTCTAGCTTGCGGGGGGGTGTTGAATAGTGAAATTTGCCATAACTGAGTTCTGTTAAATTAGTTATGATTACACAATTAGTTATCGCCAAATAACAAATAATTAGTTGTGACAGCTAATAACAGCTAACAGTTAGTTAGCTTCCTTACTTCCTTAGGCTTTTGCCCCGTATAGTGTTATTATATATACTTTTGTATTCACTACGTAATGATTAATCTTATGAGAATTTCTTCTCTTCTCGATCGCTTCATTCTTGTCTTCTTTTTTTATGATTTTTTTTTTTCCTTTTTCTCTGTTGAACTTGTTATACAAATCATGGAAAATTTCAACAAATATTATACAAAGAAATAAAGTTGGTATTTATTTATGTTTTTCTCACAATTTTGCATATCAATAATTCCTAAACACCTATTTATTTATGCTTAGATGCTTCCAATAAGAGGATTAAGTGCATGTTTGGATAGCAGTTGAAGCATCCAAACCACGTTCACTTTTACCTTGAAGGATGCACCTTTTGTTTGGCAATTTTATTTTTCATTTGATCCAACACAATTTTGAGCTTAACGTATGTTTACACAAAAGCAAGTTTTTCTTGCTTTTATATTGAATTTTCTAACAAAAGTTTGATCAAAACATAGTTTTGAGATAAAAGTTTTCAAATATAAATCACGTTATTACAAACTCACTTTAAATTAAACTTAAGTTTATAAATACACTTTTAACCAAACTTAAGTTTACTAACTCTAATTCAAACACACACTAAGTTATGTAGCCGAAAGAGGAGTGCAACCACGTACATCAGCATCCACCAATGGTATGGTCAAGGGAATACATCACAGTTAGAGTTGTTCAAAACTAAACTAATCTAATCGAAAACGAAAAAAATTGAGTCAAAAAATTGAAAACCGAATAAACAAAATAAAATAAAAAACTGAAAATATTAATTGTATTGGATCGGATTTTGGATCCAAATTTTAATACTAATTAATTCAATTCAAACCAAATCAAAATTTTATATACAATTTTAAAATAATATTTTACCTAGGAATTTCCTATATAACATATACTTTGAACTTTCTTACCATTTTCTAAATTAAACTTAATTATTTCTATTAAATTTGGGCATTTATTATAGGATTAACAATTAATTTAGACTTATATTTATAATTTGATTTATATTTTGATGAATTAGTTTAAACTTATATTTGTTGTAAGTGGATGAATTAGTTTAGACTTATATTTGATATATTTTAATGAATTTGAATTTTCATATTTTGATGAATTTGATTAATTTATGTATAAAAATGTTATAATAAAAAAAATCAAAAAATTGATCAAATCTAAATCAATTTAAATTGAATTAGATTGAATTGAATTATATTTTGAACCAAATTAATCAGATGATAAAATAAAAAAAAATTGATTAAATTGAATCGAATGATCTTTCTTTTAAAAATGAACCAATTCAATCCACGAACATTCCTAATCACAACAACCACCTAAAGAAGGAACAACTAGAAGGAAGCAACCATCTAGAGTAGCAGCTAAAAGTGGTCAAAAGAAAACGCAACCTTATGGCACTCAACTTGCAAAAATGTGATGGGAGAGAGTGACTTGGTTTATGTCATTTTAGACTTGTTGGAATTGTATCTGTTGGAAATAATAGTGTCCGTTGGATTTAATCGATGCATTAAAGTTCTTTTCTATATGTCAGAGATAATAGTGTCGTAGTGGATTTAATGGATAGAGTAAAGTCCTTTTGTATGTATGGAGATAATAGTTTCATATCTAGTTAAGTCGTCTATGTTATTTTGAAATTTTTGAAATTGTTGTACAACTTGTATATTAGCTGCAACCTTATGACTTGGTGCTTGCTATCATTTTGGATTTAATGAATTTTGAGATTATCCTTTATGGCTTCTAAATGTTGGATTTATTTTATTTGATTTAATTTCATTTGGTAGCATCCTTATGACTTGTACTTGTTATACGTCAATATAGGATTACCCTATAACAAACAACTGTTATTTAGGCAAAAAAAATAATTAATGCTTTGGTCTCATAACTTATTCTTTTTATTTTTAATTTAATCTCTTAACAGGCACATGAGCTTCGCAGTAGCGTCGTTTAAATCACGTAAAAGAGATCTATTTGGTGGTCTAATAAAATTGTTAACTAGGACAACTTTATTAAATAATTTATAAGTTAAGGTACCAAAATAAAATAAAAATAAAAATTATGGTCGAACCAAATTAAAAACAGAAAATAAGCGACCAAAGGTATACCTTTGA
The DNA here is from genome assembly GCA_029884595.1 of Ormosia semicastrata. Lineage (NCBI taxonomy): Eukaryota > Viridiplantae > Streptophyta > Magnoliopsida > Fabales > Fabaceae > Ormosia > Ormosia semicastrata. Next base: position 32,264,181 of record JAQQTO010000046.1, on the reverse strand, counting down.
TCTTCTTTTTTTCCCCTATTTTTTAATATAGTCAAATTATTATTTTTTTAATAATGTGCTACACCATTGACAAAAAGATTAAAATTATCTTTTTTATATTAAAAAATATTGATAAAAAAATACATGTAAAGAAAAAAAGTCTAGCTTCTACAAGCTTTTTTCAAAGGTTACGTTTTTTTTTCTTTTATTTTTTGAAATAGCTTGTTTTACAATAAAAAAGAAAAAACCGAGAGCATATATATTTTCACAACAGAAGCTAATCCAATTCCCGTTTCAGTTATGTACTTGTGTCAACTTCATTTGTCGTTAAAAGTCATGAATGGAATCAAGAGATTGTAAAGTCGTTGTATTTTTCTAATTTTGTTTTTTTTTTGTGCATGATGTAATTAAATATATACGAGAGTAGCAAATTGTCAATATGATTCCCTGTCTCTTATGATTATAGTCTTCTTGTGTCCTAGTGGTAATAGCATAGACATATTTAGGCAACAAATTGTCAAATGTCGATATTATTCCCGTTTTGTTACTGAGTCAATTTTTGTTAGCATCTTAATCTAGACATATTTAGGCAACAAATTGTCAAATGTCCGTATTATTCCCGTTTTGTTACTGAGTCAATTTTTGTTAGCATCTTAATCTAGACATGTTTTGTTAGGGCTGTTGTCAATCTCAGGTAGTCTGGTTCATGAATTATGTCTAGGGATTGGGAACACGACCAAAAACTTTCAATTTTCACGTAAACATAGCAACAAAGATCAATAAATTTTTTATTTCTTTACTTTTTTTAATTTACGTGTTTTTGATGGGGCTAGTAAAGATCAAAGCTTCCAAAAGCACAGATCTCTTATCAATAAAACCCACCCAAGATCAATAAATTATTTGAGAAAAATGATACTGTATCACCACTGCAATGTGACAAATAAAACACCGTTGGGCAGATAGCAAAGGGAAAGCAGAGAAAAGGTGCGTGAACCAAGGGAGGACGGTGTTAATATTTAACAGGATTGCAAAATAAATGATCTGTCACTTTTTTCTCACTTGGCAATTTTTTATTGTTGAGACAAGAAATGTCACAGGGAAAGGAGACAACAGATTTCCATCTAGCAATCTGATCCTTGTGCATCCATATTTGAAACTCGTAATTGATTTTAAAGAAATGGTAATGGAAACAAAAATGAATAGAAATATAATATAGAATGATTAGTGATGGTTCAATCAGAGGAGAATAGGTAAGAATGATAATTCATTTTTAGTATTTAGTTTGTTCAATAATAGAATTTATTTTTTAATATTCATATTTTTAATGCATGAAATGTACCTTACACTTTAAAAGATTCAGATAATAAATTAAATTATAATTATAGTTAATAAATTCAAGTATAAAATCAAAAGAAGCATAATTTGCTTTTATCTAATAGCTTACAAAAAAAAATCATCACTTTCACCTTTTAAAGAGAAAATGACTATACATATTTCCGTTGAAATAGAATTTTCATTTCATATTTTTTATATATTAAATATAAGATCCATTTATAGAATAGAGGTAAGAATGAAATAAGTAATTGAGATTATGATAGTGATGAAGAGTTTGAGTAATTTGTGTTATAAACAATGTTTTTAAAATTGAATCAGAGTATGAACTAATAAGATCTTTAAATCCTAATTTAATTGATTCAATCGGTCAACTTTATAATTGAACTGTGATTAAATTAGATAATGTACGAATTAGAAACATAACCGTATGATCCAATCCAGTATTTAAAATATTGATTATGAGGTAATAGATTCAAACTTCATTGGCTCCATTATAACAAAAGAAAAAAAAAAGATAAGAATGAAATTATAATTTTCACTTACCAAATACGATTAAAGTCGTAAGGCCGTTATAGGAATAAGTGCGTGTTTGTGAGAGTTGTAAAAATGATATTATTTTAATAATCGATTATTGTATAATTTTTTTTTTTATAATCGATTATAAGAAAAAAGTTTTATGTTTTGATATGTTAGTTGAAAAGTGATTTTAAGCTAATCTGTTTCGTTTGGATAATATAAAAAGAATTGCTTTTATGTATTAAATTACCAAAATAGGTATAAAATGATTAAAAAAATATTTGATTGATTAAAAAGTTATTTAATTAAGGACAAAATGATATTTACATCTCACTGTTAGAAATAATCCTAACAATTTTTTTGTAAAATAGCTCAAATTTGAACTTCTCGTTTTAAGCTGTTGCCTTACAATTTTTTTTTCCATCAACAACTTTTATCAAATTTGCCAAAACATATTGCAAACTTATGCTAAGGTGAGAACATGAGCGGCAGTGTGAGAAGGAGGTGGAGCAATGAAGTGAGAGGGAGGTGTAGCAGCGGCGTAAGAGAGAGGAGGAGTGTGAGGGCGTGGAAGATGGGTGATGGTGCCAATCGTAGGTTTCACTTCCAAACGGTGGAGAAATCCACAACCACTTTGTTTGTTGACAATCTACCCATGTCAATGACAGGATTGTGGTTGTGGCAGATTTTCAAGCATGAAGGGAAAATTGTAGACGTTTACGTTTCAATGAAACAGAGGAGATCTTGTGGAACTCCCTTTTTGGCTTCGTTAGGTTCTATTGGCGTTGGGAGACCTTAAGAGCTATTGAGAGATTGGATGGGATGATGATTAGAGGTTGTGCAATGAAGGTGCAAGAAGTGGCATACTCGAGAACTTGTGATCAAAACGCATTTGTGGAACGTAAAAAACAACAGGAAGAGGTGACAGTACATGATGAGAGAGGATGGATGAAGCTTAGGGATAAGAGATCATATAGAGACGTTGTTACAACAAACTCTGTAACCGAACAAAAAAAATAGAGGCTCTTCACACCATCAGAAAACCAGGGGAGGAAAGATTATTAGATGTGGCGGTAGGAAGGTCATAAAAATGGAGAAGAGTGCTGAGGAATTCCCAGAGGAAGAGATGAAGCTGGTTAAAGGTGAAGTATGTGAAGGAAATTTGGGTTAGTTGAGGAGAAGTATCGTTAGGGAGACCTCATTTCCAATTGATGTTGTTACCCTAGCAGTGAAGCTGAATAGTGAATGGTCATCAGTAATAAATGTGCGAGACATGGGTAAGCACAAAATCCTTCTGACGTTTATGTCTATGGAAGATATGGAGGAAGTTATTTCATCGGGGGGTGATTTCTTGAAGAAATATTTTGAGGATTATAGAAGATGGTCAGAAGAAGAAATCTGTTTAACCAGGAGAGTATGGCTTAAGTGCATTGGTATTCCTATCCATGCTTGGTCCGGTGATAACCTCAGGAAGATTGGTGAATGTTGGGGTGAGGTCGTTTGTCTTGATAGGGAAACGGAATATGCCTTGTCCCTTGGGATTGCAAGATTGCTAATAAATACGATATATTGGCCTTTGATTGGTGGCTGGTTATATCTATCCATAGATGGCAAGGGCTTTGATGTTTATGTCAGAGAAGTTGGAAGGGACGTTGGGCAAGTAACAAGGAGAGAAACTAGTCGGATCCATCTTCACCGGAGGTTGGAGATGATGATGCCGAAGAAGGTGAAGCAGGGTCTCCAGCTATAATTTCAGACAAGGCTCAATGGGAAGGACAAGGGGTGGTCGGTGGGGTTTCAGTGTTTAATGATGTGTTGGGAATGGATAAAGATCATTTACCACAGGGTGAAAAACATGATGATATTGAATGTTCATTTAGTGAGTGCCCTTTAATACCACAGACTAAAATTTCTCCTACTAGAACGCATACAACAGCTTTCACTGAAGATAGGAGGACGAAGGAGGTATTTGTTGAAGTACAATTGGGTCTGCCTAAGCCCACGTTAACTAAAAATGTAACTTCAGTTTTAATATGTGGTAGAAAAGAATGTGAAATGAGTCATGGGCCCATTTGGTGTGATGAAGCTGAGTCCACATATCTGTATCCCCTGGCTTTGGGCCTAACCTAATAGACGTTAATGAGAAATCATGGAATAGCTATGTCGTGGTTTGCTTGAATCAGAATGACTCTGATAACCAAGCTTCTGGAGGATTCTCAGAGTCGTGCTCAGGAGGAGATGCAGAGGGCGTTGAGGAGGCTCAAGAAACTTGGACTGTGGGAAAGATTGTAGGCTTGGTGGCTTCAAATGAAGAGGAGACAATCCTAGCACTCCAAAATGCTAGAAAATCGAAGAAGAAGAGAAGCAAGAAAGCCTCCAAGACGAGGGAATCAAGAGAGAGTCTGTGAGCTCTCTGGTTTACAGGTATACCATTTTCTATTTTAATATGCGTATTTTATGCTGGAATATTAGGGGTATTGGGGGTGGTGGGAAATGTGTTGCTGTGAAAAAATTGGTGGCTGAAAAAATGTTTCCTTCTTGGGTCTGGTTGAAACGAAACACACAACCTTTACTGACTAGAAAATTAGAAGTTTGTGGGGTAGTTTTGACTGTGATTGGTGTTCTGTAGAGGCAGTAAACGGTGGTGAGGGTTTAATTTGTATTTGGGAGAAAGAAATGTTTAAGAAAAAAAATATCTTGTTTGACCAAAGGTGGGTATGCGTAGAAGGAATTATATCTGAGTAGAAGTTCAATTGTGTTATCTTGGTAGTATATGGTCCCCATAGCCGTAATGAAAGAAACACATTGTGGCAGGAATTGCTAAACCTGAAGCAAGTGGCATTGGTCCCTATGCTCATTATGGGGGATTTTAATGAGGTGCTTCTGCCTGAGGAAAGAAAAAGGGGACGTGTTATGTCTCCAAGTATGGTAGATTTTGCTGAGTGGGTCCAAAATATAGGAATTGTAGACATGCCTCTTATTGGGAGAAAATATACTTGGTTAAGAGGAAGGGCACACAGTAAATTGGACAGAATGTTTGTGGAGAATGATTAATTGGTAATATTTTAGAACCTTAAATTATAGGGTCTAAGAAGGTCAATCTCGGATCACTCGCCTTTGTTTCTAGATTCAGAGACCTTGAATTGGGGGCCTAAGCCCTTTAGGACACTGGATGTTTGGTTTTCACATAAAGAATTTACGAAAATAGTAGAAATGGAATGGAAGAATCTGGGTAATAAATCAGTTAAGAAGAAATTAAAGGGGCTGAAAATTCCTTTAAAAAAATGGAATAAGGAAGTTTTTGGTCATATTGATAACAAAATTAAAGGTTTAGAGTTGGAGTTATCCAAAATTGACCTTTTGGCTGAGGTGGGAGATCTGGATGAAGTGGAAATGGCTAGATGGAATGCTCTTTTAAGTCACTTGGGAAAATGGTATGGAAGGAAAGAAGAATACTGGAGGCAGTTATCTCATGAAAAACACTTTAAGGAGTTAGACAAAAACACGAAATATTTTCATGCTATAGCTGCTAATAAGAAAAGGAAGAAACAAATTCTGAAGTTGAAGATGGGAAGGAGGGTCTTGACCCAAGGAGTATTAAAAAAGTGGCATGAAAGTTCTTTTAGAATCTTTATAAACAAGAGCCTCTTCCAAATATTGAAATCCAAGAAGGTGTGTTGTCGTGTATCAATAAAGAACAAGCGTTGGCTCTTGGAGTTTTGCCAACTGTGGATAAGATGAAAAATGTTGTGTGGTGTTGTAAGCCTACAAAATCGCTCGGGTATGATGGGTTCAACTTAAAATTCATTAAGAGTATGTGGTGTGTTATTGGTGAAGAATTCTCTAAGTTTATTATTGATTTTTTTTCATTGAGCTCTCTTACAAGAAAGGTTAATATGACTTGGGTGGCTTTAATTCCAAAGGTAGAATAGGCGAGTTGTTTGTCAGAATATAGACCTATTGGTATGGTTGGGTGTATATACAAGGTAATTGCAAAAATTTTAGCTTCACGGTTAAGAAAAGTCTTTCCAGACTTAGTGGGTGAGACTCAGACAACTTTTGTTAGTGGAAAACAGATTTTTGATGAGGCTCTTATTGCAAATGAAGTAGTGCATTAGTTCAAGAAGCAAAAAAATTCAGCAGTGATAATGAAACTTGAATTTCAGAAAGCTTATGATTCAGTTAGATGGAGCTTTGTAGATCATCTGTTAAAACACACAGGTTTTGGTGAGAAATGGAGAAGATAGGTGTCTCAATGCATTTCAACAGCATCTATATCAGTTTTGGTGAATGACTCACCAACAATTCCATTTAATATGCAGCGTGGCCTAAGACAAGGTGGCCCCTATCCCCTTCTTATTTGTCTTGGTGGCGGAGGTGTTCAATCGGATGGTGTGTCGAGCCAAGGAAGTTGGGTTGATAGAAGGTGTTTGCATTGGGAAGGATAAGGTGAAATTATCTCACCTCCAATTTGCGGATGACACAGTAGTCTTTTGCCCTGCTAAGAAACGAGTTATCATTAATTATAAAAGATTGATAAATTGTTTTGGTGTCATGTCTGGGCTGAACATAAATTATACAAAATAAATTTTCATTCCTTTTTATTGCCCGCAGCAGTGGGTTGATAGGATATGTTGCAGGTTAAGATGCTCAATTGCTTCTTTGCCAATAAAGTATTTGGGAATCCCTCTTGGGTCAAGTCCGAGAAATCTGGTCATATGGAAGCTGATAGTGGATAGGATTGAAAAGAGACTTGCTTTTTGGAAGGCGAGGCTTCTGTCCAGAGTAGGAAGACTTGTATTTATTAAGTCCGTACTTAATAATTTACCTTTATATTATCTTGGGCCCTTTAAAATTTCGGTGGCAGTGGTTAAAAAATTTATAAGGATTCAAAGCAAGTTTTTTTGGAATGGTGATATTAATAAACGAGGGCTGCCACTTATCTAATGGAGTGATATTCAAAAGCCAAAATTGTTGGGAGGGCTTGGAGTGGGAGACTTGATTATCAAAAACGCTGCTATGCTATTCAAATGGTGGTGGCGATTTTCAGCTGAAGATAAACCCTTATGGAAGTGGGTAGTGTGCTCAAAGTATAATCTAGTAATGGATAGACTGCTTGTTGATCAACAAATATCTTGTAGAGGGGGTCCTTGGGCAGATGTTTATAATATTACAAATTCTGGAAAGGAAATAAGTAAAATTATCCAGCATGGTTTTTGGATGAATGTGGGAAATGGTATGAAATCTTTGTTTTGGGAAGATAAGTGGATTGGTGATGGTTGCCTCAAAGATAAATTTCCAAGGTTGTTTGTTGTCTCCTTGCAAAAAAATAGGGTAATTGCTGAGTTTGGTGTGTGGGATGGGTATAGTTGGAGGTGGAACTTTCTCTGGAGACGGTCATTATTTGTATGGGAGTTACATCAACTTAATAATTTGAATATTTTGTTATCCTAAGCCTCCTTTGATAAAGAGACTGAAGATAAGCTTTTCAAGAAATTTGACTCTAAAGGGTCCTTTTCGATTAAATCGTTCTTGTTTGTTGAAGCTTCTCTATCAGGCTCCATATGTCTTTCTAGTAATTTTACAAAAGGTGTCTGGCAGGGCCTAGCTACTCCAAGGGCTGAAATGCTTGTTTGGTTTGTGTTGCTGGGAAGATTGAATACCAAAGATCGCCTTAGAAAGTTCAACATAATTCAAGTTAGTGACGATGGCTGCCCATTTTGTATTGATGGTAAGGAAAGTATTGATCATCTTTTCTTCACTTGTTCTTTTTCCTGAAAATTATGGTGTACTTGTCTGGATTGATGGGGCTTTTTCTGGTCTTCCCCTTCTGACCCACGCACTTTCTTTGATTTGTGGGTGGATATTGGTTTGTATGGTTTTCAAAAAAAGTTATGGGTGACTTTATTCTATGTTGTTATCTGGACGATTTGGCAAGTTAGAAACATGATGGTGTTTGATAAAATTGAACCAATTTGGGAGCAGATTTACTCTCAAGTAAAGTTAAGACTTGGGTTTTGGACTAAGGGATGGTGCGCTAATTTTTCGTTTTCACCGAAGTATTCGAAGTCTAATTTACAGGATGTTAGAAAATGGAAGCTCCCTGGTCCGACAAGTAGGCAGGTTATTAGAGGGTCCCCTATGATTATGGGTGTTCTTTTTTGGAGTTTAGAAGGTTCGGTTAGAAGTATGTTGGGGAAGTTTGCTATTGGTGGTACTCTTAAGGATGCGAGTGGGAAGATTGTGTGTTGTTGTGCTAAAATTGTGGAGTGTTGTGATGTTAATGAAGCTGACTTTATGGCCATTGTCTTTGCTCTTGAAGTGTCTTTTCAAAGAACATGGGTGTTGCAATATCCGATCGTGCTTGCTTCTGGTTCCTTGCTTGCTTTGACGTGGGTGGGTGATGATAAGATTGTGCAATGGAAAATGTGTTTCCTTTGGAGCAAGTTCCAGTCTATCAAGAAGTGTTTCAAGGACTTGCAGTTTATGCATCAAATAAGGTTAGTTAGGCCTTAAGAATCTTTTGGATTTAAGAGTGATGTTATCTTAGAGGTGCATAAAATTTCTTGGTTTTGTTCTTGATTGTTGAGGTTTTTTTTGCCTCTTATTTTTTGTTTCTGATGTTTTTCTTTTGTGTTTTGTTCTCTTGGATGTTTGTTAGTTCTTGTTCCTCTCTTTTGGGAAGAGTCTTTGAGCTTTGAACCTTGAGTATATATAAAAAAAAAATATTGCAAATTTATGCTAACAGCTTTTACAAAAAAGAAAAAGTTGTTTAAACCCAAAACAATATGAAACAAATGAAAAATGATGATCCTACACCTCTTTTAGAAGTGTAGGTACTGTACACATTCTTTTTAAGGGTGTGTGATTGAGAGAGAGAAAATGATAAGCAAAAGTAAATATAATAAATAGTATTAAATGAGGTATAAAAAAGAGTGTATGTACTATTTATAATAAAAATATCAGAGTTAGAAACAAACACCCCATAAGTTCAAAATTCTTGTACGAATGAATCAAGGATTGACGTTCTACATTGGGGGGGGGGGGGGGGGGGGGGGGGGGAGGAGTGCCCCGCTGTTTGTTTGAGAGGAGTGCTATTTAACGAACGGTTTTGTTAGTGAGTGTCTTTATAATATATATTAAAGAATTAAAAATTAAAAATAATAAATATAAATATTTAATGTTTTAAAAAAATTAAAAAAATTATATTTTTAAAATAATTTAAATTAATAATAAATGTTATTTTTATTTTTTAACATGTGTACTTGAGGCACACATTAATAAAACCTTTTTAAGAATGGCATCGGAATCAAGCTAGGTAAGGGAAAAATAGAGAGAGTAACGGAGATCAGGTTAAGTAAAAAGTAAAAAAACGCGGTTATGAAAAAGGAAATTTCTATTGGTATATAAGATAAATTATTAAACATTCATGGAATGTTAATTTATAATAAATGTTTAAAAATAATTAATAATTAATGAAATATTTGACAGTTTAATTTGAGTATCAAATGTTGAATTTATAATATTTTAAAAAATAATTAATAACTAATAAAATACTTAATAACTCAATTTAAGTATCAAATCTTAAAAAAAATGGCATACCATAAAAATCTCCAAAAAAAAAACCAACTCAACAATCAAAGTGAAAAGTACACAATTTACAAAAACTTCGTAACATTAAGCATTTTGTGTTTTGGGGCTTTGCCCTCACTCAAAATTTTCCAAAATCTTATATATTTTTTTGGTATTGAATTTTTTTTCCAAAATCTTATATATAAAGTATTTTTTTTTTGTTTTTTTGTTACAAAGAGGGGCCTAGCCCCTAAGAAGCAACAATGGTACGAGGAAAGCTAACACTAGCCGCATCTTCATTAAGAAGGTTACCACACTGAGAAGGATGAGCCTTATCTTCACTTTACAGACAGTCGCCACAAAATATCAATCTCAGGTAGTCTGGTTCATGAATTATGTCTACGGATTGGGAACTCCACCAAAAACTTTCAATTTTCAAGTGTGAATTCAAAACCAAAGTTTTTATTAACGGTCGAAGCGCAAGAAATATATATTAATTGTTTAATCTACAAGAAACGTAGCAATTTATACCTTACTAATTAAGTTCAATACTTCTTTTGGCGCATTTATATTAATCATGATCATGCATGGATGTAGTTTACAATTCATTAAAATTCCACAAAGTTGATTAACGCAAAACTTAATAGTCTGCGATCTGCGTAACGATAAACATCTTAAATCTTAAATGTGTTATATATGTGTGTAGTTTTTCATAATATGGAAGCAGTTTAAAAAATGTTGTAATATCATCAAACGAACTGAAACGAAAAGAGCCAACTATAAGTAAAATAATTTAACTTTGATACATTAATTGATCGTGTAAATATATTATTTTCAAATATATTATTACATCATTAAATTAGTTTGATCAACTTTTAAAGTAATTATTAGCATTATCAAATTTTTTAATAATGTAAAAGGAAGTTGTTATGGAACGCTCGAGCTCTGTGTCGGTTTTATCAAATTCCTTAGATGAGTGAATTTTTTTTTCATCAACAAATTAGGAAAAAAAAGCAGGAATATGCTAGCATGCCCTTAATGTAAAATTAATCAAAATTAAATAAAATGGACTTTTTTTAAGTTGACAATAAAATGGAGTATTGATGTCATATTCCATTTATTTGCCAATAATATTAAAGCTGGCATACATATACTCAATCTCACATTGGTGGTCCAAATGAATTAATAACCTTTTCCAAGTAATTGTTTTCATGTCATTCATGGCATAGGAGATATTACGTTCAAAGAACGTAAAATGTCAAACCCCGTGTTATCCGAAACCTCACCCTTCCATTCCATGCATTTTCCTTTCCCAATTCCAATCTTACTGCACTTTATAAATTAATGATCATGTCATTGTCAACCAATTTGTCAACATGGGGTCCCTTTAAATTGACATGAACCGGGCACTAGCAGCATTTTATGTCCCTAAAAAGCTTTTTGTTCTTTTAAACTGGATTTTATGTGCCTAAAAAGTTAAAAGACGAAAATGAAAGCAACTTTCCCCAATATATTCTCACCCTCACCAACTATTATATATACTATATATACCAACACAAGCTTTCTCCAATTAACACTTCAATCTCATAAAAATGTTGTATCAGAAGGCAATGGCAGATACCAAGTTGAGAGAATTTTCCAATCAGAAGCAGATAGAGAAGAAGAGGAAGAAGATGAAGCGTGGCAGTGATGGCGGCGAACGAGTCCTCCTGCCGCCTGTGAGAGGCCGTATCAAGCGTCAAATAGTTTCAGTTATCGCCCGCGAGGTGGTTATCATCGTCCATAAAATTTTCTATTCCTGCATTTGCTGTCCCTACCGTTCAACTAAATAGTCTATGTGGTTATTAGAGTGTTAGGAATACATTTTTTATCATATTTTTTTTAACACACATTTTTTTTATTGGATCGTATCACATATTAAAGTATATATTTAAATTTGATTATATATTAATCAATTAATTACATATTAATTGAATTGATTATATATTAATTAAAATTAAATGTGTTTTTAATATATGATGTGATTTAATAAAAAATATATATTAAAAAAATATGATAAAAAATATGTTCTTAATATTCTCTTACTTGTTATTACATTTGCTACCATTGCTACTCGTGGGTATGTATATTTTCAAGTTTGTTGGCCATCATTATATGCACTTTATTTGTTTATCATCATCCCTCCATGGTTATATAACAGATCATAGGCCTTCTTTGTAACAAAAAAAAAAAACCGAGTTTGAGTTGTTATCCTGTTATTCATGGCAATCTCATGTAAGTCTTTTTTTTCTTTTTTATTTGTTTTTGTATTCTTTCTTGTTACTCTTAAACTAGTCTTTTTTCTTCATTTTTTTTAAAAAAATCTAATATTTTTTTATGAGCAAAAAAAAAAAATCTAATATACTTACATGCTTAGATATGAACAAAACAACCAACTTCTCTTATCTTTTCTCATCGACGTGAAAACGAAATTCTTTGACTTTGCCGAATATAATAATAAATAAATAAATAATACTGTTGGGTGTTCCAAAGTGCTACAATTTATTTATTTACTTTTTTCTCACATGCAATCTATTATGGATTTTTTTTTAAATAAAACCACAAGATATTTACATATTCTTTTAAGTGTAGAACTACTAATCGTTTGCGCGTATATTTGATCCTAATTACAAAGTGTTTCTATTAGGTTTTTGAACCATGCACTATAAAAAAATTCCACTTACATAGAACTTAGTATGCCAATTGAGTCACACATTGTGATTCAATATATTAAAATTTATTACATCACTAAGAAGAAATAAAAATCAGTACAATATATATATATATATATATATATATATATATATATATATATATATATATTAATTACTATGAATTCTTTTGTTTTGTTTTAGTAAAATATGTATCACACACCACTTTTGTTTTCATTAATTTTTACATCACTTGATGTTACAATATGATCTAATAGTAATTATCTCCTGATATTAAGTCAATTATTACTTGATATTAATATATTTATAAAATAAGTTAAAAAGTTCAGTTTTTAGGAGAAAGTAATTATCATCTTATATTAAAGTACTTACTACTAAAATTTAAAGATTTTACAAAGTCAATGAAAGAACAAATTTTAGATGTTCACTTGATGGGTCTAAATTAGTTGTTATCGACTTAAAAATAATTACCATATGATATTAAATTAATTATTAGTAGATACTAAGGTATTTACAATTTATTAGTAGATACTAAGGTATTTACAAAGTAAGTGAAATATTTTATATTTTAAAAAAAGTTTATTTAGAATTTTGAATGAGTTATTACTTAACATAAAAATAATTACAATCTTATATTAAGATACTTATTATTAAAGTTTAAAGTTATTATAAAGTAAATGAAAGAGTATTTATTAAATGAAGTTTTATTATGAAGGTTTGAATGATTATAATTTAAATTAAACGTAATTATTATATTATATTAAGTTATTTATTACTAGATTTTAAGAATTTTATAAAGTAAACAAAAGTTATGTAAAAAGTAATGTAAACAAAAATAATGTTAAAAAATCAAAGTTGTTTATTTTAATTGTAAATAAATTTTTTAATTTGATTGTTGACATAGCAATTGGCAACATTTGAAAGAAATTCTAGAGCTGTGGAGTACAACAGCGCCCCAGCTCCAGAATGAATAGGAATGTCACATTATTTGAGGTGTGCTTTTTAATGCGATTTTTAAGATGTCTATCATTAATTATCTTCTGCTTCAGAGACTGTCTTCATTAAAGTTTAGTTAATAAAAAAGAATGAAAGGAAAAAGAAGAGTAGATTAAGCTTAACTTGAAACTCACCCTAATTCGCACGCGGTATTCATTTCCTTTGTTTATTTTATATGGCCAGTAGGAAAAAGCAAAGACGCGTCAATAAAACACTTTTAGTGTGTGTTTGGTTTGTAGTTAGTAAACTTAAGTTTAATTAAAAGTGTATTTATAAATTATAATTTGATTAAAAATAAATTTGTAGTAACATGATTTATGTTTAAAAATTTTTATCTTAAAAATGAATTTAACAAAATAAATATAAGAAATAAAAATTAACAATTGATAAATTTATAACTTAAAAACAAGTTTTTCTTGCTTTGCTTTAAACGTACGTTGAGCACTAAAGTTCAGTTGAAACAAATGAAAATAAAAAATAATCAAATAAAAATACACACCATTCAAGAAATAAGAACTCACGTTTGCAGGCTGCAAACGAATTCTCAAACATATACTTAGGATGTAGACGCGCACTGGTCCCTCATGGAACGTCAATTAAGTGATCATCAATACACATTTTTGGGATTCGACTTCTCTCATTTTAGAGAGAAAAGTAAGTTGATTTGAACCATTCAAAACACTAAGAGTTAAGATGTTTATAAATCATTATAATTCTCTATTAAAAATTATTTTATTAAAAAAGGTAGTATTCTCTGACTCATTTGGAAGAAAACCCCAAATCAAATTCATCAACGTAATTGATGGGTTTTATGTTGTAGTTATCTTTGATTCAGAAATAGCACTAGTTCTGGGTGATATGGCTGAAGGAGCCGTGACCCAAAAGTTCAAAACTAGCACTCATGTGGTTAAGTGAGACTATTATGATATTATCACGAGAGCATTACTCATTGCAAAGGGGGTAATATTTTTCTGTAAAAGCATTTCCCCATTATAAAGAACTTGTGCAAAAGATTAAGATTGGGTTGATAATATTAAAGAAGGAAGATGAAAATTTTGATGGAGTTTTTCATAAAGGGAGAACTTTATCATTTTTTTTTCATTTTTTTGAAATATTTAATAAAAGATTATAATGAAGTGTAAGTATTCTTACTTTACCTTCTAAAGTGAAAATTTCACATTTTGCCAAATCCACATTTTTTGGTCACTCTTTCTATCCTTAGTCCTTACGATTTTGTTTAGAATTTGTATGCTTTCAAGCCTTTAATTAGAACATTAATTTGCGTCTACACTGTAGAATGACAAGGACACTTTTAAATTTTAAACAATGCTTAAATAGAAAAAAAAATAGAGTGAATTAAAGATAAAGAGTCTGAATAATTTCCAAGAGGTTATAAATGTGCTACTAACATATAATTGACAATTTACATTTTTCAAACACTACATAAATGGTATAAGCTATAAAACAAAAATATAAAAAAATATTGTATAAATAATAGCATCCACGTGATACATACCAATATTTTTTATAATAATGAGATTTATAAAAGGAAGTCAATCAAGTGTGGAATTGTACAATTTCCGTTTACTTTCATTTTTCAAGGAAGGTCCTGCTTTAACTTTTTGCTAGGATTATGATGTGACCGTTATTTTCCCTGATTATATGCATCCCATATGTAGAGTGTTTGCTGATTTCAAGGAAGAAAACTTTCAATGACGTGGAGGAATATGTTGAAGATTTGTGTGGCTGTAACGTATTCACTATTCAATGCTCCAAACTCTACTACCTATACAACGTTGATTTTATGTGAAAAATAATCAACCACTTATATTTTATATTTGTAACTTTGATAACAAGTAATTTATGATACTGATTATAAATTTGGTTCTTAAAATATCTGAAAATTATAAAATAAAGCCTTATGATTTATTGCAAGCCTGCAATTTATTAAGGAAATTGTTTCATAATTTAGAAAATTGTTTTAAGCGGTTTATTTTTTCACGAATTCAAATCTCGAACTGCTTCTCTATGTTGGAGATGCTCAAGCTTTGAGTGTTACATTTCACAGTATTGTGATTCTCCATTGAACGTAAAATCAGGGTCTAAAATCTCTAGATTTATTTCTTTAATGGTGATGAAAAATCTCTATCATTACAGGGGTATTTTTGGCGAGTAATTCCAAATAATTTCTAATTTTTCAAGGCCCTAAACCAATACTGAACATGGACTTGAAATCTCTGAAGTTATTCCACGCCCCAGTATTGAACGTGGATTTGCAAGGATCATTTGATGGCAAGGCTAGAAGGCAAGGGAGTTTGATATTGATTCCACTAGAGCTTGATTGCTGGCAGTGGCCCCGTGAAGGGTGGGTTAAACTGGATGTAGATGGTAGCAGTTGGGTAGTTTTACAATACTCCCTTTGGTCAAGGCAGTATCAATACTCATCGCTGTTTAATCATTGATATGAGATAAATTCGCATCAACGGCTGTTATTGTTGATTGGCAACTTGAAACCTCGGTGCCTGCTGCTTTCACACTTTGCTATATGGTCTCTTTCATTTTCTTTCATTATCAGTATGTTTTATGTCAGAAGCACCTTCTTGACAATTGAAAACGATCAAAGACTATAATTAAAAGAGTTTTGCTATATTATTTTAAAACATCTTTTTAATAATATTTTTATTACTTAATAAAAAAATATTAAATTAAAAATTAAATATAATTAATATCTTAAGAATATAAAAAATAATTAATTTTTTTATTTAATAATTAAAAAATTATTAAGGAGATGAGTTAGGAGAATTAATATTTTTTTAATTAAAATACAGAAAAGAAGCTCATAAACCGGTGACATCAGGTAAACAAGAGGGAGTATCAAAACTCCGTAGACTTGGTGGAGTACCGTAAATGGACCCGTAGCAGTATTGGCAATCCAGGTAGAGTGGGTTTTGGAGGGTCGATTTCGGGATTCTCATGGAAAATGGGTTGTGGGGTTCTCTAGCTTTGCAGGGACTTCGACCAACCTACTTTCGGAGCTGTTGGAAATCAAGAATGGCCTCATCCTTACTTGGGATAGTGGGTTTCGAAGAGTTTTATGTAAGCGGGAATTTCAGTTTATCCGCTGAATTCCCATCATTTATCACAAAACCCCCTTAAACTCTTTTTTTTATGTTACTAAATTCTATCTAAACTTTTGGTTTAAAGTGAAAATATTAACTTTAATGTCTCAAAACTCTAAACAAAAACTAAATAGTCACGGTTTTTATTGTGGCTAATTAGCCTAAAATTATGACTAAATTAAAAATACATGCATGATAATTATTGCATAGATTTATTGTGTCCATACTTTTACATTCACAATATTATGCTTTGTAAGTCTGTGATAGAAAAAAAAAATTTGTTGGTGAGTGATAACAAACTTTATCTCTTCATTATTTTATAACATTTTACAGCTGCTACATCGTTAACACCCGTGTGACTTATGTAGCAGGCAGCTGTTACAAAATAAGATCTACTATCATCTTGTAACCCCACCATTTTAACATTGACCAAACTAAAGGGAGTTTCAAATGCAGAAATGGTTGTGAAGTATAATTTATAATTTAGTCATGATTTTAGATTAATTAAACCTTGGCTATTCAATTTTTTTCTTTTTTTTTAGGACTTAGTATGTTAAAATAAACCAAAAGTTTAGGGAGAATTTAATGACAAAAAATAAAATTAGGAGATTTGCATGAAAAGTAATGAAAGTTTAGAGGATAAACTGTAAATCTCCCTTTTTCTTACTCTAATTCATTGGACACTGTCATGCTAGTGATAGAAGACTTTCAGAAGTTCCACAGATTCAGCTCTTTAATTTGGGACATAAAAAAACTGCTGCTGAAGCCTTGGGATGTGCAGTTGGTTCATACTTTAAAGAGAAGACAATTTTTGTGCAGATTTTTTGGCAAAGCTTGCTGCTAAATCCCATGCTTCTTGCGGACGATATGGTAATCTTATTCTATAGGTCTTAGTCTCTGTTCTTTTCCTTTTCCACCGCACCAAAAAAAAAAAGTACACCGTTAAAAATTTAATTAATTCAGTTCAAAATTCTTAATTAAAATTCACAATCTTAAAATAATTGCAAGATCTGTGGCTCTTCATCATAATAATTCATATTCATTAAATCATATTCCAACAGCACATAATGTCCAACTTATTTATTTATTCTCTATTATATTTTTATTTTACATAATGACCTCAAGGGTTATTTTTTCATAATTTTTTTAAAGTTAACCCATGTCCCACAAACTTTACCACAGCCCCATTCTATTGAGAGAGAGAGAGAGAGAGGAAAAAAAAACCAGCCCCTTTGTGTTCGTCTGAGTGTGGTTCGGCGATGGTGCAGGGGCTACCTATCAGTTAAACCAATTAAGCAATGAAGTGAATGAACCAGCATGGTCTCCAATTAAGGTTAGATGTTGAAATTACTCCCAAACTGTGTTGGACGGCTAAAACAGGATTTATTTGACATGCTGTATTAGATTTGATAGGATAAATTAATATAATACATTATGATCTTATCAGTTGTTTGATATAAATATTATATTGTATAAGTTTATCTATCAAACTCTTCTTATATATTAAAATAATAGATAAATTAATCAAGCCTTGGAGGATGAGATTAGATCTGATTGAGTCTTGATGTATAAATTATTATAAAGACTTTTTTATTATAATTTTAAACATTTCAATATTTCCAATCATTACGTATTAAACCTTATACTATTAGGTCTTATACTATCATATTTAATACTATTAGGTATTATTCAAACCTTCGCACTAAAAAGGCTAAACCACCTTAAGCCGTATTGGATTGGTTATTGAAAATTCAATTATAATTTAATTAACCAAAAAAATTATATAAAAGATATCCTAAAGCTAAGACAAATGCGTCCGCTTTTAATAGTACATGATTTCTCCCCACATGAAGCACTCATGGGTTTAATTGCACTTTTGTTGTTACTCTTACTCTTACCAACCCTGTGTTATACGGCAATGATTCGGTGTACAAAAGCAAAATTGGGTTTCAGTCAACGGTAGGGAGAAATTTGGCGAGAATGTTGGTAACTTGTAAAAGTTCAGAGGATGGCTTTAATGCAGGAAGATGAAGACGCTTCAATGGGGTTTATTTTAATAGTTTAACCATGAGTTAGAGCTAAAGAACAAATTTTTTTTTTTGGTCAACAGAAAGGGGCTGGGGTTAAGTTTGTGGGACATAGGTTAACTTTAAAAAATTTATGAAAAAAACTCTTGGGGTCATTTTGTAAAATAAAAATATAATAGGGCTAAATAAATAAAACTTATACTTACAACTTGAATGATGGGTCTCATTTTAATTGGACTAACTAAAAAGGTACCAAAACCCTTTCAAGTTTGTAGGTACCAAATAAATCACCATCATATTTATCATTTATATTTTGTCATAAAATAAAATATTTTCAAAAGTGAAGTTTTTTTTTTATTAGAAAGAAAGAAAAACAAGACAAACTAGGCTCTAAGCCTCACAATACCCAAAGCATTAGCTAAAATAATAGAATTAAGTTGACTAGGACACTGATAACAAGAAACAAAAGATGCATCTGAAGCTGCTCCTTGCTTAGCCAACTAGTCAGCATACTCATTTCCTTCCCTTAGAGTGTGATGAAAAGATAATTGCCAGTTAAAAGCTTTAGAGCGCCTGGTCTGCTCAATTAAAGGGACACACGGATAGGTCTGCAAAGTTCCTTCTTTGATCATGTCAAGAGCACATTGAGAATCTGATTCACAAATGACACTTCTGTATCCAGCACTCCAAGATAATTCTAAACCACAAAGAATCGCCATCAACTCAACTTTTAAGTTAGTGCCAATGCCACAGCAGCCATAAAAACCCGAGAGCCATTCCCCAAGAGAGTTTCTGAGAAGACCCCCGAAGCCTGACCTTCCCGGATTGCCAAAGGAGCTGCCGTCGACATTTAATTTGATGGAGTTATCAGGTGGTGGAACCCAGGTGACTTCTCTTACCTTGTGATCAGGAAGACTGGATCCAAACACTTTAATAATAGTATCATGAAGAGTATAAATTTGGTTCAGAATAAACCATTCCTGCCACTTAACATCAGTAAAATCCTCAGTGTTCCTTGCTTTCCAGAGAATCCAGCAAGTAACCATAAAAAAGGTACCTCTATTTGAAGCAATATTGAATTATAACCAGTCCTTGCAATTAGAATTAAAGAATTGGGGTTGCTGATGAAACTGCAGCATCCCCCAAATACCTCTCACCTGCTGATAGTCACGCAGAGAGTGGAGAATGGACTCATGAGTGGTGCCACATCTGTGACAGGAAGGATTGGTTAAGACATGTCTGAGGTATCTAAACTGATTTGTGGGAAGACTATCATGCCAAATCAACCAAAGGAAGAAATTAATATTCTTTAGCAGCTTTAATTTCCAAATCCAAGACTAATTCTGGACACAATTCAGCTGAGAAGTCTGATTCTGAATTAGCCATTGATATGTACTCTTGGCAGAATAAGTTCCAGTGGTAAAGTTCCCCCAAATGCACAAGTCCTCAACCTCAAGAAAAGTATAGTGATTCTTCATGAGCAATTGAATATCAGGTGGAATATTAGAAGCCAACCTCTCAAAATGCCACTCCTCATTCTGAAAAATGTCCTTGATCTGCATGTTGTTATCATTTATATGAACAAAAGGAACCAGATTACACATGAGATCCACATCCAGCCACCTATCATACCAAATTGAGACTTCCATTTTGCCAACTCGAACTCTGAAACCTGAATGAAGAGCATCCACAGATTTCACTACAGAATTCCAAGAATAAGAAGCACCAGGAACAGCTTGCACACTAAGGATAGGAGTCTCTAGCAGATACTTGTCAGAGAGCATTTAAACCCAAAGTTTTTCTAGTTTGTGCATTAAGTCCCAAATATGTTTTCTAAGTAAGGAGAAATTTGATTTTTTAGCAGAATGAATACCAAGTCCCTCAAATTTCCTAGGCAAAGTGACAGATTTCCAATTCACCCAGTGGCTAGAACTACCACCCCAAATAAAATTCTTGACACTAGCAATAATTTTATCACAAACACTAGTAGGGAGCCAAAGATTCTACATTGAGTACATAGGGATGGAAGTGATAACAGATCTAGCAAGAGACACCATGCCTGCTCTATTTAAAAGTTTGCTCTTCCAACCTGCTAATCTCCTATTGATTCAATCCAGAATATAAGCAAAGTCACTATTCTTAACTCTGCCTGATAATAAAGGAAAACCAAGATACTTGCCAAGATTGTAGGTATGCTGGAAATCAACTATAGTAGAAAATTTAGTTACCTTAGTTCTGGGAACATTCTTAGAGGACATGAACCGAGATTTGTAGGCATTGACCTTTAAACCAGAAGCAACACAAAATTATTGGAGAACCTCTCTAATCACTCTGACCTGAGAGACTTTGGCTTGAGCAAAAAAGAGTCAATCATCGGCAAAGAAAAGATGAGAGATGGCTAGGCCATTTTTAGGCACCTTGTCTGGAAGCCAATCTTTATTTTGAACCTTTTCATGAATCAGTAAGGCTAACTTTTCCATGCACAAAACAAACAAGTAGGGAGACATTGGGTCACATTGTCTCAAGCCACGATTTGGAGCAAAACTATCTAGTTTCTCATTATTCCACTTCAAGGATAAAGTTGAGGAGGTAATGCAGCTCATGATAAGCTTGATAGTTGGAGGAGGGAAACCAAATTCTTGTAAAGTAAGCTGTAAGAATCCCCAATCTACCTGATCATAAGTTTTTTCAAAATCAATTTTGAAGAGAAGAGATCCTGACTTGCCTTTCCTCCTATGCATATGATGAACAATCTCTTGAGCAATCAAGGCATTATCTACAGTTCCTCTGTTGGGAATGAAACTGCTCTGAAGGGGACCGATAATAGAGTCAAGATGAGGTCTAATTTTTTCACTAGAATCTTAGAAATGAGTTTAAGAAGCACATTACAAAGGCTAATGGGCCTGAAGTCCTTGAAACTTTTAGGCACATCAACCTTGGGGATAGAGACAATCATAGTTTCTATAAGTTTTTTATTAATAGAACCTAAAACAAAAGCATAATCACAAACATCTTTCTCAATAATTGGCTAATAAGTTATGAAGAAAACAGGTTGAAATCTATTTGGTCCAGGAGCTTTATAGGGACCCATAGAGAACACTGCATCCTTTACCTCCTCAACTGTAATAGGCCGAAGTAAACTCTCATAAAGACCAGGCCCCACCTGAGGAATGGAGTTCAATTTCTAGCTTTGGGGATTACAAGACTCATTAGATTGAAACAGATTTCTGAAAAAGGAAAGAGCCTCCCTTTTTACAAGCTCTTCATTAGTACACCAAGTTCCATCAATGTCTAGCCCGTAAACCTTATTCCTTCTTCTACGGATCACAGCTTGAGTGTGAAAGAATTTAGTATTCTTATTACCAAATTTCACCCAATTCTCCCTAGATTTTTGGTACAAAAGCATTTCTTCTTGGGCTAAAACCTTATTATACTCCCTTTGCAAGTCCTTTTCAAGTTTGATGAGACTAAAAAAGGGAAAAGAATCAAGCTGTCTATGAACACCATTGATATGAGCTTCAATGGTCCTTTTTCTTTTAAATATATTGCCAAACACTTCTTTGTTGAAAATAAGTGATTGTTCTTGAATTCTGTCCAATTTCAGCATGACATCACCAAAGGAATTCTTCCAAGTATGATCAACTAAACCACCATAATTAGGATGAGAAATCCAGGCAGCTTGAAAATGGAAAAGCTTAGACTTCTTGCTCCTTGATTTATTACAGGACAATAAAAGAAGGTTATGATCTGAATCATGTTGAGGTAGAACTTCCACTAAAGCATGGGGAAAGAGAAGGCGCTAATCAAAATCAGCCATACAACGATCTAATTTCTTCCTAACATGCATGCCATATTGAACATTTTTCCTCCAAGTGAAAAGGCCTCCCACTGCATCTAAGTCAATGAAGTTGCAATTAGTCATCATATTCAAGAATAATTTAACTCGAAAAATGCTAAAGAAACCCCCCGAAACTTCATAAGAATTAAGAGTTTCATTGAGATCTCCAATCAACATCCAGGGCCCAAGAATGTTACCCCTTAACCTCTTCAAATGATCCCATAAGCCACAACGAGCTGAAAAGGTAGGGGAGGCATAAGTAGCAGAGCAAAACCAAATACACTATTTTTCTGAATAGAAAAAGTTATAGCTTGAAAGGAGCTATCCACCAAAGTAAAATTAACATCAGTTCTACTAGAGAGCACCCAAATACCCCAGAGTGACCACGAGCCTCTTGAATAAAGAGAGGTTGATAACCTAAAGAGGTCTACATATTCTTAACACTAGCAAAAAGACCATACGTCTCATACACAAAAAACAAAGAAGGGTGGTGCAAAGATACAATATCACGAACATGATGCCTAGCATTACGACTTAAGGCACCACGAATATTCCAAGAAATTATTGAAAAATCATTGAAAAAATCCATAACTAGATAAAGAAAGGAAAAGCTAGTTGTCCCATTACTTATGTTGACATGGGAATTGTGTTCAACTGAGTTTCTAGGACCATGATTTCGTCTTCATCTTGTTGGGAGGCAATGGCTCTCTGATCAGTTCCTTTCAAAATGTTTTCCTGAGGATGCTCTGCCACCTCATTAACACCAATGGCAAGAAGATTCGAAGCTTCCTTCATCACTAATATGGGCTTGGCAACATTACCTACGTTAGCAATTACAGGAAAATTTGGTTCCTTATTTTTCCTTCCATTAGGTTGATAAGGCTTGCTAGCTTTTGTAACCTTCAT
Source organism: Ormosia semicastrata (assembly GCA_029884595.1). Lineage (NCBI taxonomy): Eukaryota > Viridiplantae > Streptophyta > Magnoliopsida > Fabales > Fabaceae > Ormosia > Ormosia semicastrata. Next base: position 32,241,182 of record JAQQTO010000046.1, on the reverse strand, counting down.
GGGAGCGGAATTATTTTGCTAGATTGTGGGGTAGGACTGACAAATAGATGAGTCAACCTCCTTCCTTGGATGTTTATTCTTGGTAGCAACCACAGGAGATGGCTGCCTAGTTGCACCCTGTGGACCTCCCCATTCTAAGAAGATTTTGCATATTTTGTATGCATATCTGGAGCATCCCTGTTTTCGTGGGGGTTATCTTTTTGTCCCTTATCTTTCACAACAGTCTTATTCTTAGTATCATTAGGAGAATCTTTGCTTTTATTAGTCATACAGTTATTTCGTTTCTTGTGCTTGACTATCATCCAATCACCATGCAACGTATCTTGACTTTCTTGATTAACCGCCACCTTATTAATGCCCTCCATATTCGCCTGGATATTCTCCCTATTATAATTCTCATTAATGGTTTCTGGAACAACCCCTACAGTGGCCACCACCTTAGTCGTAGGCGGCGCCGCCGACTCAGAATTTCCTTATGATAGAGGTGAAGCCACCTGATGTCCATCAATCTTTTTCTTGCACTCTCGAGCCAGATGGCCATAGCAACCACAGCATGTGCATATGCGATGTTAGCCTTCATATTCACTATGATACCAGAATCCATTCAACCACACCTTGCCCACCACCGATTTATTCAAATAAACTTCTACACATACTCTAGCAAAATGACCATTCCGCATATCTAAGGTATTGCTATCCACCTTTATTGGCTTCCCAACAGTAGAAGCTAGAGCCAAAAGGATACTTTCATCATAATAAATTAGGTTAACCCTGGAAACTGAATCTAAACCATAGTCTTATCAATCTATGCTATTGGAGAAACAAAATCTGGTGACCAGCATTGAACTGTGAGATAATGGTCAAAGATTATCCAGGGACCATCATCCATAACCCTCAAACGATCAGTCTCAACTTCAAATTTCACCATGAAGAAATCATTCCCTACATCCATGAGTTCAAACCCGTCTGATAACTTCCATAGTCCCATAAGTCTATCATGCATGGTATTAAAGCCAATGCTTTTGCCTAAGAGTTTAACTACCAAAGCATCCTGCCATGGTGCATATAGGCCCTCAAAAATAGATGACGCAATGTGCACCATTAGTTTGAGAGGGTTACCATCCTCATACTCAATCTTTGCCAGCTTTTCCTTCAACAAATCAACTTTAGGTCTACTAATCGGAGCTTGCTTATTGCCTAACACCATATCTCTGAAAGAAACCTTTTCTTTATGCTCCAGAATGGTGGAAGTACCACTTTCATCCGGTGGTTTCTTGCTATGACCACCACTGGCGCCTGCTTGGAAAACAAAACTCTTTGTCTTCATCTTAAAAGTGAAGATTTCTTGTAGTTGTAATAAAATTGCATAAGATCCTAAATTCCTAATTCTAATCCACAACAAAGTAAGTAGCAATATTTTTGCTTACAATTTTCTAACTGCACTATTTTAAACTGTCCAATCCTGTATGTCCAATGTTTCTTTTCTTTTTTTAAATGGATAACTTTTTTATAAAAAAACCTTTTTATGGATTAAATTTATTCATAAAAGAGTTAAGACAGTCACATATCTATGTCATGAGTTAGCACAACCCATGTTAAGATTCTAACTTCCTTCAAACCGAGAACAAAATATGACTTTCCCCCTACATGATTTATTAAGAACAGAATAGAAAAAGTTCAAAAATTTATAGTGATATTATAATATGGGCAACATGTAAAAAACTCTCTAATTATGGGTCATGGACAGAAAATCCTCATGCCTCTTGTACTTTGAGACTCACCTACATGACTCAGACTCATTAAACTTATCATGTATATTGACTCCTTATATAAGAGTCTTTTGCACATGCACAAGAAGGTAAAAATACATTGATATGTACAATTTTATTAGTTTAAGAGGTTATATTAGAAAATTTTAAAATATAAAGGAATTTTTTTGCAAATGACTAATAGATAAAAGAGATATTTTGTATTTTGCTCTTATAATATTTTATAAATTTTATCAATGAATAAATAAATTCGTTTGTTTGTTCTATTTTCTTTGCCTCGTGCACCTGACAACAAACTTCAATTAAGCTTACTCAACTTACTTTAGTACAAATACTAATATAACAATAATGTATTTTAATATCTAAAATATAACATTTGTATGGAACATCATGTTATATGTGGATATGGTTATTGTTCTCATATATTGTATATTAAGTTAAAATGAATATATTATATGTAGATATGAGTAAAATGTTGTTTGTATATCATATTTTGAATATTCAAATATCATAAATGCTAATAGAATCTCTCAATTTCTCTCTAATTTTTTGTATTAATTTTATCAATGAATAAATAAATTCGTTAGTTTGTACTATTTTCTTTGCTTCCTTCTTATTCACCAGACAACAAACACCAATTAATCTGATTCAAGTTACTTTGAGGCCAAATAGAAAAATTTGAGTCTAGATGGTCCAAAATTTTGGTGACGTAGATAAATTCGTTATGTGTAAGGTTTTTGAGGCCTCGGATGTTTTTCCTGCCTAACAAAATTGATACTTTTTCTGCCTATCTAACATTATATGATGATAATATGATGGTAATTCTGTCAAATATGAATTTTTGTCTTAAATATAAGAACATGAACCCCGCCCTGTCGTACCTCTTTTATATGTGAAAAATATTAGAACCATATCACTTTCATTCATATCTATATATATGACAAAATTAGAGTTTAAGTGTACAAAAAATGAAATACATCTAATTATAATCAAATGTAAAAATTATACAAATATAAAATAATAATGTATAAGTGTATATAACATTGTTGTTTATATGTTTGATTGATTTCAAATACTCATGCTTGTGACAAAGAATGTCAGAGTCTGAATTTTTTTTTTTTAAATGTGAAAAGAAGTTTCGGATAGTGAAATTTGCTCCATTTTAAGGTTTCACAAATCTTACTTGGGTTTATTTGAACCTCTAAAGGATTTATGAACTTTCATAGTATTTGACAGTAGAGTTATTAAAATGAGTCACTGGATCAGAATAAGTATATTTTGTGTTAATATTTTCTTAACTCAATCAACTTATTGCGGGCTGCAGGCTAGATGGACCAACCCATTAGCTCGACAATTTGTGTGTATGTGTATATATATATATAAATATATAATAATGAATTTAATCTTTAAAAAATATATCAATGAAAAAAAAGAAAGTTAGGATACATAGTTTTGGGTCAATGATGAATAAATTAGATAACTAATCTAATTATCATTAGGTTTTTATTTTTTAAGTAAAAAAATTGTAATATCTTTTTAGATGCATCTTACTAAATTATTAAAAAAATAAAATTCAAATCAACAAGCCGACCTGACCTAAAGTAGGCCACTCCGATTTTGGGTTGGACTAGAATGGGCTAGACCACGTTGAGCTAAATTAAATTTGAGTTTGAATTTTTTTAACTTAACTCGTACTTTTTGGCTCATCAAACTTGACATATTTTGAAAGTTCTACTTCAGAGCAAGAGAGCTCTGATTGTTAACAAATTGAGTATTAAGTAAAAGGGAACAGACATACAATAGATAAATGGGTTAAGCGAAAAATGCATGTTACGCACTAGTAATAATCCACATCTTCTCAAATTATCATAACTGGTAGAATGTAGAGGTATGTTGAAAATAAGGTAGGATAATTAAATGGTAAAAAATATACAAATATGAGATGATATGTATATAAATGTAACATAACTCAGGTTTAAGTATTTATGGTAGAATATTTATTTATTTATTGATTAAATCCATGTATATATATATATATATATATAGGGGACATATTTAGTGAGAGAAGTTTTTATTATAAGAAGGTGAGAGGAGTAAATCTTGACCATACAATCATACATAGATGGTCAAGATTAAAAGTTACTTGAAGGTCATGTGACTACTTAAAAAGTCACATGCATTTATATTCTAATCTTGACCATTCATGAAAGATCCAATGGTCAAGATTCACTTTTCTTACCTCTTACAATAAACACTCATTTCATCTTAGTAAGAATATATATATATATATATATATATATATATATATATATATATATATATATATATATATATATATATATCCTAAGTGAGAAAAGTGTTTATTATAAGAGATAAAAAAATAAATCTTAATCATTGAATCTTATATAAATAGTCAAGATTAGAATATAAATTCATATAATTTTTAAATAATTTTTAATTTTGACCATTCATATATGATTGTATGATCAATATTTACTTATCTCACTCTCTTACAATAAACATCTTCGTATTAGATATGCCCCATGACTATATATATAATTAGGAAAGTTTTGAATGTCCAAAAATGGCAGAATATCATTGGGCTCCCATGCTTTTAGTGTGGGATTCAATATTCATTGATATACTCTGAAAGTCGCATAAAAGACTGCATTGTTGGAAATTATGTCAAAGCAATTTAAAATTAGGATATGCATTATGGTTTGTCTCTTATTTATAGGCTAATCGCAGGTTTTCTTTGCCTAAACTGCATAAGTAATCGGGCCTGAATGTTTTTTTTAAGCCCGTAGGCCATAACCATAAGTTTCAGATTTCAACCAGAATGATGGTGATCAAGACCCCCCCAAAAAATAATAAATGATGGTCATCTAATGTAATTCAATTTTTTGTTTTACATTAGATGTAATCGGGCCTGAATGTTTTCTTTGTCTTTTTTCTTCTTCTTTTTTTGTACAACCAATTTTTTGTCTTTGTCTCAAATGAATTCTTTCCTGTTGTGAATTCAAGTGTGAGTGAAATATGGATAAAAAAAATCCTATATTAGAAAGAAATTGATAAGTTGAATGCTATATATAAGTAAAAAAGACCTATATACTTAATACCTTAAACTTTTTTGTCAAGATGTGTCAAGCTTATTTATGTAGTTCTTTGCCTAGTCCATGGAATATAGATCTCCCCGGTATTTTGGGCTTTCATAACCCAACACGTGATATCAAAGTTGATGGTTTGTCTCCCAAAATGATTATGGAGATAATGATTGGTGCTCTTATAATTGATGCCCTCATTGAGAAAGTTATGAACTGCTAAAGCCTAAGTAGAGTGGTAAATTGTGACTCCAATGAAAAAAAAATAGTCTGACTCACCTTGTCTTTCGAAGAATTAGTAGGTGCACACTCTAGTAAAGTGTGGACTATATGGTGATATGCATATATATGGCTCTTGGATATCGGGCTAGATGCTTGATGATACCAAGCTAGGTAAAAAACAAGACCTGATCCCAGACAAGGTCCAATGATACCGTCAAGATACTTGAAAAAACATAAAAAAGGCTTCTGTTCGAGAGGAAGCATACTTTCGTATGGAGGATTAATACTTGAAGGGGAGATTATTAAGAATCTAAATGTGAGTGAAAAGAAGTCCCACATCGAGAAGAAATGGAATAAGTGAAGACCATATAAGTGAATGGATCTATGAACCTAATGCTTTAAGGTTTTTGGTCAAGATGTGATATCAAGTCCATTTATATAATTTTTCACTTAGCGCATTAAATGTGAATTTCCTCATATAATTCTGTTTTTGAGACCAAGTGCAATAGAATGAAATGAAAGAGCTTGATCCCTCAAATTGAAAGGACAAAAATAGAAGGCTTTGAGTGGCAAGGAAGGGACTCCTTGACACTCCATTCCATTCAAAGTCATTCTCTTCCTTACTGTCCTCCCAAACATATAATTAAGTCTATACCTGGAATTTGGGTTTCATTTGCCAATAAACACACAATCGTAAGAACGTCACCATACCTCATTTTGAACCATGACTACCATCATCAAAACCGATAGCCTTCAATTTGAAAGCCACCGAAATTCCACTGCCAAAGGATGTTGCATGCCCCCTATGCGCTGCAGTGTCTAACACAATTTAGCGTGTTAACGGGCTAATAGTTGATTATTAGCCAACAACCTGTATTGTTTGACTCTATATAATAATTGATTATTAGTCCGTGAACAAAATTTATAGCCAACAACGTGTATTGATTAAATCAGCTGGACAAGGTAAATGTCCTTATCTATATGCTTCCTTGACTCAGTATAACAAGGTTATGGTTTTTTAACTAACAAATATTTAGCTGATACAGTGAAAGAAGCAAAGGTTCTTGTGGCTTAAACTACATGCCCTGGACAGTTTACCCAACATCTCTTCTATAACATGAGAAGAGAAATTTTAATAAATCAAATATGCAAATGAATGCCATTACTACAATCAAAACCCAAGAATTCAAGAATAACTTATAGTGTCTCCCACTGCAATTCTTCACTCCTTGAATCCTCTATTTCACATTTTCTGCTGTTGTGAATTTCTATGGCACCCCATACTTCCAAAGGAACAAAATATTCATATTTAAGTAATTCATCATCCTCCCAGTTTCTTTGCTTTGCTTTTTGTATAATGAAAGAATGGCAAGCAACCAAGTGATGAGAATGAGGAGCTGCGATCAACATACCTGGTGAAGCAAAAAGCAAAAAATCCATTAGTCAATGATATATGCTATTGCATATTTATTTCATTTAGGCTATGTTATTATTATCTTCTTTGTTTAATGGCTTTCTCAGGTAATGGATTTTGATTGGTACTTGAACTGCAATTGAAAATTTTTGTGCATTCATTTACTTCATCATCATCATCATCGATAATAAATAATAATAATAATCATAATCATAATAATAATAATAATAATAACAACAGATTTTCTGAGGAAAATTCCATATCTACCTGCTTTTGTCACTGCTGCTAGTATTTTGACTTCTGCCATCTTCAGCATCGCCTCTGTTGTCTCCTGGTTGGAAAAATCTTTTGACTATCCTTTCTTTCCCAACTTGTTTTATAGATTCCTGCAATGATGATGGTCTTGGAGAAACCTTGGAGCCATTCTCCACTTTAACCTTCTTCATCGAAGCTAGAGAAGTTGGAAAGAACATCTTCAGGAGGAAAGTTTCACTATCCATGCTTTCAACCCTCGATACCTGACCTGGTCTATTATTGCTTTTGTTGTTGTTGTTCTTCTTCTTGTTTAGCTTTTTGATTTGAGCTTTATTGTTGCTACTACTACTATGCATGAGTGTATTGTCAAGGGAAGTTTCATTTTGATCTGGTTGCTGCACTTGTTGCTCATCCACCACCATGTCCTTTAAAGAGAGTTCAAAGTTAGACTCAGGCATGTCTTGCATCTTCTCCATAAGCTCCCTCCTTCCTTCTTCAATAGCTTTGATCCTTGAAGGGTCTGAAACACTGCAACAATGATGGCTGCCAGGGAGAAAAGGTGAATGCTCCTCAAATTTTAAGTTTTTTCCTCTGTGTGTTTCTGCAAACTCTGCTTCCCTTTTGAGCATTGCTTCATTGACTCCAAGTTGATCACAATCATTTTCAGAGGATATGATGGTATTTGATGAACCCCAGAAGCTGAATTCTCTGTCTCCTTCACTCCCATGACGAGTATGTGCTTGGTAGGTTGAGCTGGGAGAAGAAGAGATATGAAGATTTCTAGCAAGTTGTTCTCTATGATCAGGCATGGTTTGAGAGATGAGTGAAAGGAGAATGATTATAGTGATTTTGAGAAGGAGAGAAGGGGGAGCGAGGTCCACATTATCATAGGAAAATCAAGTCAATGTTTTCTTCTAGATGGAGTTTGTGAAGCACAAGTCCTTGCCGTCTTGGATGGGAGTAAAAGTAAATGGTCAAGATATTCATTTTTCCACATCAATCTCCCTAAAATTTTCTTTCAGAAAAACTGGAGTGACTTATTTTTCACGTAATTTTTAGGTCCATGTTCTTCTAGTCTTTTATTATGAACATTTTTAGTTGTCATCCTCGGAAATCATAAGCATTAATCCTTGCTTGTATGTCTCCAAATGTTAGAGATCGTAGTGGTATAGATTAGCAACAGAGATTTGGCACGGACAACCTGGATGTTTGTAATTTACGAAAGGTAATCAATATTCACACCACTTTTTTTACACTATTATTACATTTTTATTTCATTTTAGATAATAAAACAAAAAAAACCCACACTTTTTGATACACTATTATCTATGTAGCCGACCTCACCTAATGAAAAAAGGCTTGATTGTTGTTGTTGTAGTAGGTGTATATAACAAATGTAAAAATATGGTGTGTAAAAATCATTTTTAATTTAAGAATAGTTCCTCACATATTTTAGAAACTTGATCCAGTAACCATACAGAAAATGATTCGTACATACCATTATTTGTACACCAATTTTACTTCGGTTAATAATATACAATTTTCTAGTTAATAACGTATATTATATGATTAATGATCTAATACACGCTATGAATCGGAAATTTATACTTTGTAAATTGATGTAAAAGTGATGTAAGAAATTTGGTTTGCATATCAGTGTTGTAACCACAGCCTTCACTTCAGTTGTAATTGTCTCTGATGGCTGAACTGGCTTTGAATGGGTGTATAATGAGTGACATCAGAGTGTTCATCAAAGCTTACTAGTTCACAGGAAGATTCTAAGAAAATCAGTTGTTCTTTGATCCAAGACCGATAAACGACGGAGTCAACCTTGGCTATGAGTTTCAAGGTATTGTGGTCCACAATGACATAAGCTTGTTATCACATGGAAGAACCTTGACTGTTGTCAGCTTAAACTTAAAATTAAAAGTAGGTCTATTGCGTACAAGAGTCAATTCAGGACCCAAAACATGGATAATTTTATTTTGATGACACAACTCCACACAATAGCCGGCAATTAATTGGGAGGGCCTATTAAGTAGGGGGCATAACTGACATGTAACAAATAATTCATTAAACTTCTTCATTTGCTTACTCGATTACTTGTTTGCTTCATACATTCGTCTGACATATAACAAATACTTCTTCATTCTTCATTAGAGATGAATTGTAACTTGTTAGTACTCGAAATTTGATGTTGGAAAACTGGGAAGCTAAGAGCAGATACATTCTTTTTTTTCTTTTTTTTGCCAAAGATTGTATTTCTCCTCCATATTTGAGGGATCTAAGGCAGGCATCATTTGGTGGGTTTGAGAGTTTAAAAAAGCAACAACTACTGATATATACCGATTGGAGCAATCTGCTAGTCATGCTTGCAGTGATCATTCATTATTCTGTCTGATTTATGCAAATCAATGGCTACAATTGATCAAATGATTTCATATTTATAGCCCTCGGATGAAATTTTAATACAATTGAAAAGGAGATAGTAGTTAATGCCAATCATAGATGAGGAGACAACAGCAGTAGGTAAGAACATTTAAGGCACCTATCCAATCCAAAAAAGACCACATTCAGTTATTAGTCTGTCAGTGTCTCACAAAGCTCATTGGAGTATGAAGAGTATCCTTGATAGTCACGCTGACATATTGTCACATTCTGACAAAGATTTCTCATCAACGCGGCTGTAAAGGCCGACCTACCTATAGTAGAAATCATCATCCTCATCAGGAAGAAAAGGGTAATCAGTATAAGGCTGATATCCGGCATGCTTCAAATGATCAGCTAGCTTACTGTTTACTTCACATATCTCTCCAATCTGTGGATGGAACTTGTCTTTGGCCACAAACTCATGTCTCACATTCCTTAACTCAATCCAACTACAAGCTGCTTCTTTCTTCAAATCTCGCTCCTTCATTATTTTTCTTATTCTATTGGCATCACCCCATTTGCCAGATGCAGCATAAATGTTTGACAGCATAACATATCTGGCTGTATTTTCAGGTTCTAACTCAAAAAGAGCTTCTGCAGCCCTCCTAGCAAGGTCCAAGTTCCCGTGAACTCGACAACCACCCAAAACTGCCCCCCACACTGCAACGTGATTCCTAATTCCATTAGGCGCTTTCTCAATTAAATCCGTGGCTTCCTTGAGTCTGTTTTTCCTCCCAAGCAAATCAACTAATAAAGCATAGTGATCAGGTCTAGGCTTAACTCCATATTGCCTTTCCATCAAATCCACCAACTCTAACCCTTCATTATCTAAACCTGCATGGCTACAAGCAGATAGTACCCCAAGAAATGTCACATGATTGGGTTTTACCTTGGCTTCTATCATCCTTCTAAAGACAGCCACTGATTCCTCCCCATGACCATTCCGTGCAAACCCAGTTATCAATGTATTCCAAGACACTATATCTCTCATAAGACTCATCTCAAACAAAATTTCAGCTGATTTCATATCTCCACACTTGCCATACATGTCAATCAAAGCATTACATACATACACATTAAACAAGTTACCACTATTGCTACTTCTGATAATTTGACTGTGGACCTGTTTACCTCTTTCCACAAGAGCCTCATCTGCACAAGCACCTAGAACACTAACATAAGTTGTATCACTGGGCCTAAACCCCTCTTCAACCATTTGCTGAAACAGATCCAAAGCTTCACCACAACGCCTGTTTTGCGCAAAACCCGTAATCAAAGCAGTCCAAGAAACAGTGTTCTTAATCGGCATATCGTTGAACACCCTGCAAGCCTCATCTAATCTAGAAGCCCTTGTATAAGCCACAACCATTGATGTCCAAGACACAACATTTCTCTCAGGCATAAAACAAAACACAGAAAACGACAAATTGGGTTCGCCACATTTTCCATAAGCATCAATTAAAGCGTTGTTAAGAATCACATTCCACTCCATGCCAACTATAACTGCCACCCCATGAACCTGACGCAACCATTTAAGGTTACCCAAACAAGCACAGCTTCCAACTATGCTAACAAGCGTGAACTCGTCCAACACCAAACGATCACAACCATTTTGCATCACCCGAAAAAGCTTAATTGACTCTTTGTGAAACCCGTGACGCGTTAAACCGGAGATGAGTGAGTTATAGCTTACAAGGTTTCGTTGAGGCATTTTATCGAACAGTTTATAAGCAATTTCGAAAAGACCCGTTTTAGAGTAAAAAGAGAGAAGCGTGTTCCACGAACGAGTGGTCTTGTTGGGAAGATCATCAAAGACCTTGTGGGCACTTTCTATGCAGCCGCACTTGGAATATGCGTCGATGAGACCGTTGGTGAAGAAAGGGTCGAAGAAAAACGCGGTTTTGATGAGGTGAGAGTGCACGACCTTGCCAAGTTTCACGCTTTTCGCGGTGATGCACTTGGAAATTAGAGATGAGCACTTTTCAATGGAGGAACTGATATCGTTGGGAAGCATGGCCATGGTGCATTGGTGCTTTCTTTGAATTTAGGATTTAGGGTTTAGGGACAAAGTACGAGATTTGGTTAATGGGACCCACCCCTCCAAATTAAGGGTCTTTCTCGAAGATTATGGAATGGGTAAACAAGGGTTCGTCCGAAAAGTGATCGGTGACCTTTCATTCCTTGATTCGTCACCCTTCGCGAAGCTCTTGGACTCTTGCGTTCGATCAAAGTCTGTTCTTGAAGCACGTCGCGTTCAAGCTCGAATCATTAAGACCCAGTTTGCCTCGGAAATCTTCATTCAGAACAGGCTTGTTGATGCTTATGGAAAATGCGGTTGTTTGGAGGACGCACGCAAGGTGTTTGATCATATGCCCCAGAGGAACACTTTCAGTTACAACGCGATTTTAAGCGCGTTGACGAAGTCTGGTGGCCTTGATGAGGCTTTGAACTTGTTTAAATCGATGCCAGATCCTGATCAGTGCTCGTGGAATGCTATGCTGTCAGGTTTTGAACAACACGATCGGTTTGAGGAAGCTTTGAGATTCTTTGTTGGTATGCACCGTGAGGATTTTGTGCTTAATGAGTATTCTTTTGGCAGTGCTCTTAGTGCTTGTGCAGGGTTGAATGATTTGAATATGGGTGTTCAAATCCATGCTTTGATATCAAAGTCTCGTTACTCATTAGATGTTTACATGGGTTCTGCTCTTGTTGATATGTACTCTAAGTGTGGTGTGGTGGAATGTGCTCAAAGAGCTTTTGATGACATGCATGTGAGGAATATTGTTTCTTGGAACAGTTTGATTACGTGCTATGAGCAAAATGGTCCTGCGGGAAAAGCTCTAGAGGTTTTTGTAAGGATGATGAAGAGTGGGATTGAACCTGATGAGATTACTCTGGCCAGTGTGGTCAGTGCTTGCGCAAGCTTGTCGGCTATTAGGGAAGGTTTGCAAATTCATACTCGTGTTATGAAATGGGATAAATTCAGGGATGACCTTGTGTTAGGCAATGCGTTGGTTGATATGTATGCAAAGTGCAGTAGAGTTAATGAAGCTAGGTTGGTTTTTGATATGATGCCAGTTAGGAATGTGGTGTCTGAAACCTCCATGGTTACTGGATATGCAAAGGCAGCAAGTGTGAAAACGGCGAGATTGATGTTTTCAAACATGATGGAGAGGAATGTGGTGTCCTGGAATGCACTTATTGCAGGTTATACACAAAATGGAGAGAATGAAGAGGCGGTTAGACTTTTTCTCCTCCTCAAGAGGGAATCCATTTGGCCAACCCATTACACCTTTGGGAATCTACTTAATGCATGTGCAAATCTCGCTGATCTGAAGCTTGGTAGACAGGCTCATACTCACATTTTCAAGCATGGATTTTGGTTCCAGTCTGGAGAAGAATCTGATATTTTTGTGGGGAATTCTCTCATTGACATGTACATGAAATGTGGATTGGTTGAAGATGGGTGCCTGGCTTTTGAGCACATGGTAGAAAGGGATAATGTCTCATGGAATGCCATGATAGTGGGATATGCACAAAATGGTTATGGTACAGAGGCCCTTGAAATTTTCAGGAAAATGCTGGTATCAGGAGAAAAACCAGATCATGTTACTATGATAGGAGTTCTATCTGCATGTAGCCATGCAGGACTTGTTGAAGAAGGACGTCATTACTTCCAGTCAATGAGGACCGAGCATGGTTTAGCACCATTGAAGGACCATTATACATGCATGGTTGATTTACTTGGTCGGGCTGGTTGCCTTGATGAAGCAAAAAATTTGATAGAGGCAATGCCAATGCAGCCTGATGCAGTTGTCTGGGGATCTTTACTTGCTGCTTGCAAGGTTCATGGAAACATTACATTAGGGAAGTATGTGGCAGAAAAGCTCTTAGAGATTGATCCCTTAAACTCTGGACCTTATGTTCTTCTTTCAAACATGTATGCTGAGCTTGGTAGATGGAAAGATGTGATGAGGGTCCGGAAACAGATGAGGCAAAGAGGAGTAATTAAGCAACCTGGTTGCAGTTGGATTGAAATTCAGAGTCGTGTGCATGTTTTCATGGTGAAAGATAAAAGGCACCCTCATAAGAAGGACATCTATTTAGTTTTGAAAATTCTCACAGAACAGATGAAGCGAGCTGGCTATGTGCCAGAAGTTGATGATGATGAGATTTCTGAGGAAACTGACTCTGAACTAATCTTACATTGCGAAATGGAAATGGCAGAAGATGCTGCAGTTGGATAAAATACTTGTTTGTATCTTTTTGGCTAATGCTTTTGAACATCCTTCACTAGGAAGATCTGATATTAAACTTTATTTATTTAAAATTTGGATGAAGGTCAGAAATTCAAGATGAGGGGTCCTCCAAAATTTTTCCAAGTGGTTTAAGTTAAATGTACAAGCTAGTAGGCTGTCGCTGCAGAGCCTTGAACGTACTCTTCAATTCGTTGGTACCACTGGCTTCAATACAACAGAGGTAGATACTTTCAATCTGCTAACTTTGTTGCAGTTAAACACATGATTCATTGATTTTGATCATATGTTCAATTTGATTGCCAGAACAATGAGCTCAAAACAGAAGTGCCACTTTTACAGAATGGACGCATCCTGTATATCATATGGGAACTTGGCCATTAGCATTCAGGGATTTTAAAACTACAATAAAAAGGAATACCGTGGGTATGTGAGTAGAGAATTTCTTAGAATGTTTCTCTGTTGCTTCATTTTGATGAAAATGTACAATTGATTATATACTATCCCTTGCAAGATGTGTACTTCATACCAAGAATATAGAGTTGTAATTGAAATTAGGCTTACTGAACAAGCCTGGTGAAAAGCTCTTGCATTAGTTATAGTATAAGTGTATAACCCCATTTTCACTATTTTTTGAGAACAAAACAAATGAATTAGGGTATTGGGGAAACAAGCTTGTATTGAAAAAGAAAATTACGAGGGAAGAAGGAATCTGGATGATGAAGAGAGAGAGACAGTGGTGTGAATTAAGTATTCAATAATAGAAAACACAAACCAACACAATATCATGTTCGTACAAATTGTTGGCACTGACCAAACCTATAATTCTTTATAATTTTTTGTTGATAAGATGATATATCTTCTTTTGGTTGCTATCTGAAGAAAAATCCAAGACATGTGAACTAGAGAGAGAGAAAGACACCATGCTTTCAGATGATGACACTCTGCGAGCATCTGTATCTAAGAATTACATAAGAAATGAACCTGTAAATCAAGATGAAGCACACCATCACCCCAACATTCTTCCATCTACTACTCTCCCCTCCATACCCTTCTTCTTTAAGCACATCCTCTCCACTCATCACACATGCACCAAACATGTACTCCAAGCACTTCTTTGAGTTGGAGAACTCATTTATCAGGAACCCTTCGAATGGATACTTAAATAGAGATATATAATGCATGAAAATCCAATAATTTGGAATTTCATGCTTTGATATGAAGTAGCCGGAGAACAAGAAGAATGAACCGATGACACCAGCGATCACTGAATTCCCAACAATGAAATTAGGCGCCAGAGCACTGAAACATACCACAACCGAATTTGCCGTATAAAGAATTAGCCAAATTAGCAACAAGAAGTGCAAAAATGCCGTGAAATTCCTGTTGAGGCCAACAAGCCAGTATAAGGGCATTGTGAATAAAATGGCTAGTATGAGTAGAAATGGCAAGTAAACTAGGCCATTGGCAATAGCATAGGATGATACTCTGTAGCTTCCACTAGAGGTCTCCTTCATTAGAATCTCCCTTTCTTGCAGAAAAATTGGTAGAGCTTCTATGGTGCTTGACAACAAAAACGTTAATATGAAAGCAAATAGACCTACCCTTTCTGCTGCTCCCACTAGACCATCCTTGAGATTACAAAAGATGGAGCCCAAAACCAATCCAGAAATCAGCATCTGAATTGTCCTACATGCAAAGAGCTCCTTTGTACGAAAGATGATTTTGGAGAACCTATGAGTGAGTATCATAGTTTCTTTCAATCTAGAATTAGCAAAATCACAAGTGAAATCCATTCCAGCATTGATGATTTCTAAGTCAATTACCTTGGATTGTTGAAAGAGCTGCTGCAGAGTAAACTTACCACTTCTACTCTCACCTTGATCATCACCTTTCTTTTGTTGCACTGTCCCTGGTAATCGTCGTGGCACTTCTAGCTGAACTTGCTGACATTTTTGTTGCTGCTGAATGGTCTCAATGGACTCAATGGCAAACTCAACTACGTTAACATGAAGAGGAAGCTCTAAACCCATTAACCTTAGATTCACACCAAGCAAATCCACAGTGCCATGGTGTAACACACAACCATTGGCTAACAACAGTACTGAATTGAACAACTTCACAATTCTGAACCCTGGTTGATGGATACTTAGGATTATAGTTCGTCCCCTAGAGTCAGCCATGACTTTAAGCATATCAATTATCTGCAGTGCTGAGGTACTGTCAAGCCCTGAAGTTGGTTCATCCAGAATCAGCACATTTGGATCATGTATGACTTCAACACCAATGGAAACTCGGCGCCTCTCGCCACCTGATATTCCGCGGAGCTTATCATCTCCAACTCTAGTCCTAGCAACATGGCTAAGACCAAGCTCCTGAATCAGTGACTTGACCCTGTAGCATAGTTGTTCTTGAGGAAGATTTAGCCTTAGCTTTGCACTAAACATCATGGTTTCTTCAACCGTAAGTAAGGGAAAAAGGGTATCCTTTTGTGTAACATACCCTGAAATCTTCCTGAACTGAGCTTTATCTACAGGGTTCTGGTTCACCAAGATAGTCCCACTTTGTGGACTAACTTTACCAGCAAGAATCTCAAGCAAGGATGATTTTCCAGCTCCACTTGGCCCAACAATTGCCAGAATTTCCCACGGCTTGGCCATGCAATTCACATCCTTGAGGACATGCCTAACTCCACTGCATGATCTTTGTTCAGCTTTTGCTTCCACTTCTGGTTCCTCACCATCTTCTTTGTTGTTCAGTTGTGGAGGTTTGCTGAAGATTTTAAAAGGTTTCTCTGTTGTCTGTGTGCTGATCTTGTAGTTGATGCCTATTGCCTCAATCTCACACTCTTGTTTCTTCATTGAATAGCTTGTTTGCCTCTTTTTTTTTTTTTTGTTCTGTGTTTCAATCTGTATCTCTCTCTTCTCTACTCTCTTATTTTTATTTCCAGAGACATTTGGTTCTCTTGCACTCTTTTCTATGTTATTTTTTTAATCTACAGTTTTGGCTTCAGCTACTGACTGTGAAAGAAACAAACAGCCACTGGCTCGAAGGGATTTCACTGCAAAGACATTGAGGTCCTCGAACTTGTATACATAGTTCACGTGCATTTGTTATTCAGTAATCCAATTAAAATATATTTAATTTTATTTAATTTATTTATAAAATTATTTTATATATTATAAAAATACTATAATTATATATAAAATAATTTAATATATTTTTTATGTTAATATAATGTGTATATTCTGATATATATATATATATATATATATAAAACATTTCCGTTTGATCTTGCTTGCTATTTCTCTACCATGTTGACATAATTGGAGTTGGAAAATAGAATTATTCAAATAGAATGGATATTATTAATTCTTGGCTTCTAATTGTTTAGATGGACGGCTATACATTATACACATATTTAGTGCAGACTGTGCAGTGGCCAATTGTAACTATAAAACAGTTGGAGGATGCTAAATCCGCACCGTATATTGTTTTGGATCATGGTTGATAAGGGAATGAACTTAATAGTAGCCCTTCAACGTGTTTGAGAGAATATTATTTATGAAAAATCAGCTTCTACTATCGTTTATTACATAAAAGAAAAAGATATTCTTATATTCCTAAAAATGAATATATTATTATTTATATTATTTTTAATAGATGTAATTGAGTAAAAAAAATGATAAAAAAATATATATAATAAATAATATTAAATAAAATAAAAAAAAATATATATATATATTATTTGATATAAAAATATAAGAATTATTACATAAATTAATATCTACGTATACGTAACTCTTGCATGGAACTAATCTCTATGCAAGATTTTCCGTAAAAAATAAAAAATCCTCACCCCCTCTTCTCTTTATCTCTGTCTTCTGTCTTTATTGAATTAGTTAATTAACATTACAAAATTAGAAATTAGAGAATATTTAATTTGTGTATTTTATGAACATGATTACAGAAGAGTTAAAAAAAAAACTAAAAGGCTAATGATGTAATTGTTGGAAAAACACTAAGTACACACCCGTAGGATTTTTTATTTAGTTACATAATATAAGGACACTAGGAATTGGGAATTAACAAAGTAGTGGTCACTTTGGGTCCTCAAGTTTGTGGCTGAGATTTCATAATGCTCAAAAAACCAATCAAATCATCCTAACTGTATAATTTGACAAGCGCATCAATTTTGTTCTTTGTCTTAAAGTCCAAGGATTAGTTGAATATAATTATATCTTATGAATAATTTTCATAAAATATGATTACCTTATCCCTCTTATTAACAAAACTAGAAAATCATTTCCAACTCAAAATGTTCCAAAACCAACCAAATCTTCCACCTCATTGCAATCTGACCAGGTTATTAACTTTTAAGTTCTTGAAAAGTGTAGGAGTTATATTAAATGTAATGATATGCTCTCAGTAAGATAAATAATCTTTGTGATTTCACCTAGGAATTGAGTGGAAGTTTTTCTCGGGAAAATATCATTATCAGTTGAGAATTTTGGTGCAACATATTATCAGTTGAGATTGACTTAAAAAACATCCTAAGGAAACCACAATGATTCCCAACAAAATATAGTCTGGCTTAGCCAAGAAATTAGTTGTTTACTTGTTGGGACACTTAGGGGAAAAAGAAGGGAAGGGTAATTTTTTATTTTAAAATTAAGATAATTATAAAGTATTATAAAAATGAATAAGAAATTATTTGAATGTTATATGATAATTTTTTTTATTCCTCTTATTTTAAAAATTCTCAAATAAGAAGAATATTTAGCTAAATTAAAAAATTACCGTTCTTCTCAATTTTCCTTCAAACTCTTCTATCCAACCATATATTTAAAAAAAACTTAATTAGAAAATGATGATCATTAGAATAGAATTCCGTAAAAGGTTAAAGGAGGTGAGTGCTGATGAATTTTTATGTGGTCTAAAGCAAGATTTTTTTTCTTTTATTTTAATTTTGATAGATGGCTCTTGTATAATCTTTTTACATTATTACTTAATTTCTATTTATACATTATTTAATAAATTTAATTATGTTAATAATTATATAAAATATTAAATTCATTAAATGATGTGATAAGCATATCATTAAATATAAATATACAACTTTTTATACAATACTAATACAGCTAAATTAAATTTATATATATTTTGAACTTGTCTGGATTCTAATATGCAATATGTGGTTCAGGATCATAGAGAAAACACCCGTGAACCCTTTCTGTGGTCCAGGTAGGGCGCATCCTAGACCTCTCACTCGCCTCCCCCACCAGCCCACTATAAACAACTAATTACCACATAGTAGTATTTAGAGTTTAGACTTCTTCTTTTTTTATTTGAATTTAGAGTTTAGACTTAGTAGAAAATATTATCTAAAAAGGAATTTAAAAAACAAATCACTTAGCCTTGCCCGTGACCTCTCTCTTTTTCACCCTTCAATTATTCAACATCCCACCCCTCTGCCCTCACCACTAAAATGTTCATCACCATAAAAGTGCAAAGTCCAAGCCATTTCCATCGACTATAAAATATTGGAATTGAACGAGATTTTTCTTTGATTAGACAAGAAATCTTGTTTAGTTTAGTTACAAATTGATGGTCCAAATCACTCCTTTAATTTTGTGGCTCACCTTTTCCTTTTCCATCAAATAGAACGAATTGAGATTATACTCAATATTTTAAAAATTTGACCGAATTGCCTAGTTAAATTGGATTGTAAATTAGTTATACTTTTTGCTCGTACATTATTTGATTTAATTATAATTTAATTGTAAATTTAATTAATTAAACCATTCGAATTATAATCTAGTAATTTTATCAATTTAATTTTTAAAACATTAATTATAATTAAAATGGCTTAAATGTATACTTTGATCAGAAGATGCTATATATAACCTCTTCTTTTGTCTTTTTGCTAAGAATAAGCTTTTGCTTCTACCAATGTACGATGTGACCCTGCATTTACGCAGGACCCTACTAGCCGAGAATAAACATATATATATTCATGCATGTTGTTTGCTGTAGCTTTGTGAAGCATTTCATTATGTGATGATGGGATTGTGCTGTAGGATGCAGGATGAACTATAGGCAATTTTTTTTTTTTTTTTGGAGTGCTACGATGCTCAAAGAAGGCACCTCCAGGCTCCAAATCTTGGTTTGGTTTAATGGTACACATCTTAAGAGTCAGATTTTTTGTTTAGTAAGTGATGGGCCCTTTGACACTTGAGTATAAGAGAAGAGAAAGGAATAAGTAAAGTGGGTTGGAGAGTGTTGGGCTGAGGGAGGTTACAAGGAGTCATGAGGAGATAAGAATTGGGGAAATGTAACAAAATATACACATGGCAGCACGAAATTAGTGAAGACAATTATGCAATGATGGGAAAGAGAGACAGGAACGTGCATAAGGAAGGAGAGGAGTATTGAGAAGGTGAAGAGAGTAATGGGAGGTCATAACTGAATTTTGGAGAGTCATTTGGGTGGCTTAGGCCAAGGGACAGAGTTTGTGAGTTGTAACTCTAATCTTCTTTCTTTCCTTTTCTATTTTCTATTTTTATTTTTCACAAGTTTCCTTGTGTTCTTCATTGTAATAGAAGCTATGCTCCTTCAATTTATTATTCATTTACAATGTCAATTTCAGTTTCTATTAAGTTGGTATCAAAGTTACATATCTATGAGTTGTGAGTACTTGACTCAAAGATGATAAAGGTAGAGAAGTAGTGGCAAGTTGAAATTCTTGAAGATCTGTGGAGGACATTTGAGAGTTGGAGGAAGGAATACAAGGAGCAACGTCTAGGGATTTCAATATTTGAAGGAGATAATGCATATATGAGTGTCTGATCTACCTCGAGCAACACTTCAACGCAAAAGGAATGAACAATGGGAAGCTGCAACTAACTGTGAAAGCTCTGGATGGACTAGGGGATGGTAAAAATCCCTAGAGCTTGGGGATCCTTAGGGCCTCGAATATGGGATTTTTCTCCCCGCAGAGGATGGGGGTGGGGACAAAATTCCCCCCTGTGACATATTCGGAGATAGGGACCATACTCCCCGTCCTACGGTGTCTCCATCCATATTAAATTAGTAAAATATCCTTCATAATATATATATATATATATATATATATATATATGTATTATTATATAAATAAATATATATTTTAGTAATTTCATCTTCTATTAAATTTTATACTTATTTAAAATTAAAAATATTAAAATAATATAAATTTTGTAATTTTACCAAATCACTTCTTTTTAACCCCTAACCCTTGTGTGTGCAGCAGCCCCTTCCTCCCACTTTCCTAAATCTCAAATTCCCAAATCCCCCTAGCACGTTTACTGTTTGTCGTGCCATGCCGGTTTGTCATGGCACTCTGTCGTGTCATGTCATCTGTCGTCTGCCGCTCACTCAGCCTAGATTTGTGCCGCTCATCCCAGATCTTCGGTATCGCCTCATCATCCCTTCTCTCTCAGCGACGTCATCGTCTGTCGAATCAATCAACTCCGACAAGACCGAAACCAACTTACCTAAAGCCCAATCTCAGTTATCATTGTGACACCGATCCATCGCTGTATAGCCACCGCTCGTGCGTAGGACTGCTCCGGTTGCACTCCGTCGCCGCTTACACCACCATCGGCATCAGCCACAGCGGCGTTGGCCGCTACAGTGACTCATCCCAAATGTGAGTTATGGTTTATTTTTTCGTCTTCTTCTCTCTAGATCTACTACCATTTAGTAAATTGTTTTCATTCTTTATTTATTTTTCTTGGAGTTTTGGTTTATGATCTCGACGATGCCCATTTCCATTTTTGTAATTTTTTTACTTTATGAAAAGAATTGATTTTTGGGCAAATGAGTGCTTTTTGTGATCTGGGTGGCTCTCCTTTTTTATAGATCTATAATGATTATGAAGATGATTTTTTTTCTGTTCATGTTCTTGTGCTTGATTTCCACGTGAACATTTTAGCTGATGTTTGGGAAATATAAAAATCAGATCTGCATTGGATTTGTAATTTTGGGTTCTTACTTATGCTTGAATTTGTTCAATGTGTTAGGTTATATTAAAAAATTCATTACATTTTGTAGTGTTTGTGAGCAATTTTAGCATTGTCTCCAACTTGCTTGATAAATCAAATGAAGATATATTTAACGTATTGGGTTATTGGAAAAATATTGGAGTGAAATATCTAAATTTGTAAAGAATTGCAAGAGATTTTTTAGTCATTCCTATCTCCATAGTTACCTCAGAGTTCGCCTTTGGTACTGGTGATTGCTTTCTTAATCCTCATCAGAGTAGGCTAATTATGGAAACAGTAGAGGCATTAATGTGTTCTCAAAATTGGTTACGCAATGCAATGAAAGGTAATATAATTTTATATCCATCTATTTTTTATTTAATTTTTTTCTTTACATAATTAATTTGATTTTGTAATTGTTAGGTTCTATAAAAAAAAATTGAGTGAATGTTGCTTATTTAATGAAGACAAATATGTTGATGATATTGAGGTAAAATTGTAAAGGAATATGTTGAAGGCAAATGCAAGTGTGACGCGTAGGGGATGAAAAGAATGAAGACTTGATGGATGACACAAGTAAGAGTTGAAGAAGTTGTGAACTTTTATTTTTTGAACTTGTATGATTTTGGTGTGTAGTAAGTTGAAACGTAGCTTGGTAGCAGCTGTACAAACCTATGTTTAGGTTTTTATGTTTAGCATTTGTATTATGTACTTATATTTTTTATTTTAGAATATTGAATATGTGGAACTCTTGAATTTGATGTTGTAGACGTAATATAGTGCTTTAGCTTTTTTTCTTTTTTAAATTTTTTATTTTTTTTTTATTTTTTTGATATTGCGAGGAATTCTCGGAAGTATCTGCAAGAATTCAAGGAATAGGAATAGGGAAAAAAAATCTCCAGCAGCAGGGAATGGGACTACGGACAAGGAGATAATTGGTTTTCGCCTGCACCGGTGCCATCCTTTAGAAGAACGCGCCTACAATTGGTACCAGTGGTGGGAGGTGTATAATCCTAATGCAACTTCAAAAAAATTTTGAAGAACGATGATTAAACAATTCCAGCTTGAGTTTAACCCGGATTTATCAGTCTTCATCCCAGATCGATGATGAACCGAAAGTGGAACTAGAATCAAAGGCGAAAATGGAAATTGACCCAATGTTGGAGAAGTTCGAAGGTGAGAATGCAGATGGGGAGATCAAAACGGAGGAGGAAGAGGGTGATGACACAGTGATGGTTTACCGTTTTCAGGCCACTGTAGACAGAGGGGAGGAGGAGATGCGTGGGAAATGGAAGGCAAACAGGGCTAGAGATCCATAGTGGTAACTAAAGGAAGAGTATGGTGGCAAGAAGGATGGTGGCTTAGGCAGTGGCACAAATGGGCTTTGCGAAGATGGAGGTTCTCTGCAACGAACTCTCACGAAAGACGATGGAGTGGAAGAATAGATGAGGGCAGAATAGACATTACACAGGGAGAATGTTTTTTTAGAACTAAGGGCCAAACCCAAATAAGTGAGAATAGAGTTTTAGAGAAAAGAGGAGTAGGAGTGGGATGAGGATCCTCTCCTGTTGGCCAAAACAGGAGAGGATCTTGTTTTCCTAAAAAGGGAAAAACCGTAGCTGGGGAACAAGAGGAAATAGCTAGGGAGCAAATTGATTTTTTTCCTTTTAGGAAAAAAAGATCCTCGTCCATAGGAGTGTTGTTTGGACTCAGTTCAAGGATGCCAAAAATATTAAGAAACACATATTAGAACTTAGCCACGTCCCAATCTGGTTTCTAAAACAAGGAGAATAGGTTCAATGGTACCCAAGGCTACATTTAGACATGAAATTCAGTGGCAGAAGCGTCAAGGAATATGAAGAGGAATTCCTTCAAAAAACAGGCAAATGTAATCCTCAGAGTGCTCTGTTGGGTGGTTGTGTGCTCACACCCGCTACACAGAGGAGCTAGGCCTTGGGCATCAGTGTTGCTCCCCTTCCACCAACATCAGAGTCATTGGATTCGAGCTCGTACGTGGGGCGCCAGATCTTATGTGTGGGTCTTTGGTGTTTGGATAAATACTATCTTGTACTAAGAGCAAAAATGTTTAGCAAAATGATTTAATCAAGATATGGGGAGCATGATTGGAGCAACTTGAAGGTAAGTTCTTTGCATGGGCATTTTGAACTCGGAAGTGGTGTCGAAAGGCACTATGAGGCTTGGGAAATTGGTAGCAATAGGCGCAATAGGAGTTGTGCTCCTTGAGTTTCTTATTCATTTATATTATCAATTCCAGTTTCTATCAGTAAGACTCAGATTTAGTACAGTGTTGGAGGTTATGAAGCATGGACACGCCATTGTTGAGGAGCATCCACGTGTCAGACACGTGTCTGTGTCAGAAACGTGGGAACACCCGTACGACACACATGTCCTGCATGTCAAAATGTGTCTAATTAAAAAGATTATTTTTTTTAATTTGGTCACGTCTCGAACACGCTTGAACACATCTCGAACACGCTTGGATACGTCTCGGGCACGTTTGGACATGTCTAGGACACGATCCGTTAATATTATTATTTTTAAATAGTTTCTATGATTAACGTTCAATTAATAAGTCCATAACTCACCTAAACTTAATCACATAACTAACGTCCCAAGTCACTATTTTCACACATCGGTATTTTAAGTTTTATCTTTTCATACATCATTATTAGACTTGTAAGTTTTATTTTTTTACACAATACTATTTTCATCTGCTCCTTCTACCTTTACTCATACCAAATTGTCCACTTCGTCGTCATTAAAACTTGATTCATACTAATATTCCCTCTAATTAATTTTTTTATGCATATGTACTCATTCATGGTTAGTTCTATTAGGAGAAGTTGGTTTAAGAGATTTTTTAGAATATATCAATAAAAATTATGCTTCATTTTTTTAAGAGAGACTTATTAGATAGCAAATATTAATACATATGACATATATTACGATATTGTAAATCTTTAAACTTATAAAAAATTAAAAATGATATTAATAAATTATGATTTTTTTATTTAAATTTTGTAATTATATATATATATGTGTAATACGTATCTTATAATTTTTGAATTTGGTGTGTTTACGTATGCGTAATGCCGTATCCGTATCCGTATCCGTGTATGTGTTTCATAGGTTGGAAGTATTATTCTTTTTTCCCTCCGATTTTTATGTAAGAAGCATTACTTTAAAAAAAAAAATCAGAATAATATTGACCGTGAAACTGTTTGCCCTTCACATTTTGAGGGACACTGGTTGTCGTAAACTAACTTTTCCAGGATCCAAAATCCAGCCACATCCAGTGATAAAACCTGTCCTTATTAGCACATTGTGAGCTGAAACTGGTATCTGTTTTCACTTCTGGAATCATTAATCTTATTGTTAACAGCTTTCTCGAACCATACTTTAATGACAAAGATCGAGAAAGTCAATCCAATCTTAGCAAACTAGCTCTACAGGACCCGAGACCTTCGACTGTTTCTTTAATATAGTAATTGTTTGTTTGCCTCACTAGTAATCCATATGTAATAACTGTTATATTAATTTAGTGTGAATATTATATTAATTAGAATTAGAAAATCATAATGACCACGTTGAGACAGCAAACTGTGCTCTGTCTCAACGTGTGTGGCAATTGTATTTGTGATCACAGTTAATCAAGTCCCGAGGCCTCTCAGTCATTCTGATCTGTTGAGAGGTGCACCACTGAACATTTCATATTGAAGCAAGCAAATTAATGCAACCCGTGAGATGCAGTATAGGGACATTATATATAGTTGGATTATGACAAATTTCTCATTCTACTCTTTCCATGACTACGTTCTCAGTGGTGAATCTTGATCAACGACTACGAGGTCATACAGTATCTTCTTTAGAGATTAATTGATGTTAGAATTGTGGGTTACAATTGTGGGTTTTCAGTATTACCAAAAATGGGTTAATTTATAATTTATATGGGATGCATTTAGAGTCCAATTATTAATTTATATGATCCATTTAGTACGAATTGGATATCTGTAAATTTGATTAGTATGAGTTATACTATAGGCCTTAACTTATAGACCCATGATTAGAGGGTACTAGGGTTAATTTATTTAGGCTAAGTTCACTCTACATTCACGGTGACACATTAAGATTTCACAACTTGTTCTATTGAGAGTTGTGATAGGGAGTATGAATTGCGAAAGAAGCTCAAGCTTTTTCATGAGTTTTACATGACATTAAATCAACGTCCCAATTTAAGCCTTAAGAAATCATATCTTCAACAAGTAAACATTATATCAATGTTCTAATTTCATGTAATCTTTCACGTGTTTTTCTTAGAATTGAGTCATACACCAATTTTATTACGTGTATACATGCTATGAGATATTGAAATAGATACTCTTATACAATTAATAAACATATCATAATTAAGGATCAATTTATATTTCGTGGGACAATAAAAACTTTAATATTTTGATAATGTATTTATTCATATTAGAATACCTAATCAGTTATAACTTCATTTCTAATACTAAATATATATACTCTTCCTTTAAATATATATTTAGAGCTTAAACAAATATTATCACAAATAATTACAAATCGATCTTAATTTTATATTACTAAAAAACTTAATATTTTACATTCTAAAACTTTCAATTTTATTGAATGCACCCATATACAGTCAATCATCAATCTTGCTAAGACAAAGGATGACAAAATTTCATTACATTTACCCTTCGTTTGGATGCGGAGAGAAAATGGAAAGAGAGAAAATAAAGAGAAGTATATTTTCTCTCTTATTATTTGGATGAATAGAAAAAGAAGAGAAAGAAAATGAGAGTTGAATAAAAAAATAAGAGAATATAATATATAATTATATAGAATGACATATTTATCCTTATCGAATGTATAATTAAATATAAATATATTATTTTATATTTTTAAATTATATTAAGTAAATAAATATATTTTATAAAAAATACTAATTTAAAAATAGTTATTAAATTTAAATTGTAAATTAAATATAAAATAATTTTTATTTTAAAAAATTCATTTTTTTTTTATTCCTCAACAAATACATCCCCCACCCACCCTACTCTACGCTACCCCACCCCACCCTCTTCAGACGTCCCTCCCCTTTCTTCATCCTCATCTCTCCCCCCATATTCATTCCCCCACCCATCGACCAGCACCCCCTCCCCCAAAACCAACCACTCCACGTACTCCCTCCACCACCCACCTTGCTACTACCTCTCCCACCAACCAGTAACCACTTCAAGTCTTTGCAACAAAAAGCAAAACGAAAACAAAGAAAATGGGGGTTACAGTGGAGTTCGGAACAGTGGAGATCGGATCTAGGATTTGCAGTGGTGGGTCGTGATGCGACGCTACTGAGCGGTGGCTAGCGGTGTGGTGCTGTGCGACGAAGTGGTGCAAGGAGGTGAGAAGCGGGCTGCGTAGAATGGCGCAGTGCGATGCAGGAGCCGGATCTGTTGCAGCTCAAACAGTCAGATGGCGAGCGGCGCGACGAAGCTGTGAACTATGTCAGCAACGAGCGGCGGAGTTACGGCGTGACGGCAGGGACGCGAGGGAAGAAGATGGTGGGGGTATAAGGGTCATTTTATGTCTAATCTCTCAATCTCCCCCATTTTCTTCACACCGGAGGGGAGAAAACTTTTTACATTGGTCCCACAACATTTTTTTTTCTTGCCTATTTTCTTTGCACATCCAAACGGGAGAAAATGGAATAATTCTCTCATTTTCTCTCCTCCCATTTTCTTTCCGCTCATTTTCTCTTAAAACAAACAAAGGGTTAGAGATTTTCACAAGAATAGCCTTCGCGGACCCAAATTCGAATAATTATTCTCTATAGGGATGAGGTTGGGAATAAAAGTCCCCTCAAAACAGATTCAGGGACAAGGATAATATCTCCAGCTTTGTGGGACTCTCGTCCCCGAAAATTTATTTAATTATTCTTAATTATATAATAATAATAATAATAATAATAATAATAATACTTTGTCCTTTCTAATAATTTTTATCTATATTATTTTTATATTAATTTTAAATTAAAAAAGTGGAAAAAAATACCACTAAGTATTAACTTGATGTTTTAATTTGTTGATGTTATAGACTTAAACCAATAAAACTCTTTCTAACTTTGTATATACTTTTCCATTTTCTATTTTTTCAAAAATAATTTTGGGTTCCTACGAGGAGTTGAGGAACGAGGACAAGGGGAAAATAACCCGAGATAGGGATCGAGGACTGGGATAGGGAGCAAGGAACTACTTCCCACCTGCGCCTCGCGCGGGTGCTATCCATAGCCAGGACAGGTTGATAGAATGATGAGAAAGCATGCCAAAGCGACGGATCTATAAATTTTAAATAGTGGAGGCAAAATGACTAAGGATTATACAGATAAATAAGTAAATATTTATTAATTAATTAAAAAATTATATTTTCATAAAGGTGGTAGCTAACTTAGTTAGTAAAGACCAAGGTTTTAAAAACTAGTCAGACTGGATTGGTTGGATCAGTTTGACTGTCGATCAGACCTCATTCTTGTCAAAATTAAGCTTCAAAACTGTTCTAAGGGTTGAATCGCTCAAAATCATTCAGAACTAGCAAAACCATCTAAACGGAGAACCATTGGTGTTAAAAATCGGCTAGTTGAAAATAATAACTCAATTGCGACGTCGCCTCTCGGTTTGTCATTGTTGAGTCTATTGGGAATTTCAAGTGTGAGTGAGATGTGAGAGAAGAAGTCTCCCATTGGAAATGAATGAATAAGTTGAAAGTTATATAAGTGAAAAAGACTCATAAACCTAATGCCTTAAGGTTTTGGGTTAATATATAGTACTGTTAAGCCCATTTATGTGGTTGTTTACTTAGTTCATTGGATGCATATCTCCTCGTTATTTTGGGCTCCTCTGATCCTAACAAGTGGTATCAGAGCCAATGATTTAGTTAGGACGAGTATTGGCGTCAACAGCGGTGGTTGGTAGATCCATGTGTGATGCCCCTTGTGTCAATAGTCTTCTTAGTAATGTGGAGGCTAGGCGGCATGTTCCATTGTAGATGATGGACGATAGTGGTACAAGTATGAAGAAGAGTGTGTGTGGCCCAATTTGGAGGAGATGAGACTCTTGAATGTCTGATCCTAACAAGTGGTATCAGAGCCAATGATTTGGCTAGGACGAGTATTGGCGTCAATAGCGGTGGTTAATGGATCCATGTGTGAGGTCCCTTATGTCAATAGTATTCTTAGTAATGTGGAGGTTAGGCGACATGTTCCATTGTAGATGATGGACGATAGTGGTACAAGTATGAAGAAGAGTGTGTGTGATCTAATTGGAAGAGATGAGACTCTTGAATGTGGTTAGCCTATTAGTAACACTGTCAAATACTTGATACACTTGATAATGAGTGACTGTGTATGAAGCACTCACACTTGAAAAAGAGATTGTTAAAAATTTTAAGTGTGAGTGAGATGTAAAAGAATAAGTCTCATATTAAAAAAGAATAGACAAATTAAAAACTATATAAGTAAAAAAAATTCATAAATTTAATATCTTAAAATTTTAGATTAACATGTGGTGTAAAATACATTTATGTGATTTTTTACTTTACTCATTAGATGCAAATTTCCCGTTGTTTTGGACTCTTCAAATCTTAAGAGAGTCGCTCCTTTTGTCATGCCTTCACTCTCATACTAGAAGTCTAGAAGGAACGACGTTGCCCACGTTTCTCTCACCTCATCGCAGCTTCCAACATCATGGTCAGATACGTGAGAGATGAGAATAAAAGCATCGAGTGCTTGACTAATGGTGGTCTTTGGGTTGGTTTTTAAAGTGAATGAAAAGTCTGAAGCTTGAAATGAAAATGAAAGATAAAGAAAATGTGGCAAGATAGAAGCTGATTTTGGGATAGGGAAAATTGCCGTTTGATTGGTCAAATAAAAGGTGAATATATTGTCCACCTCCACTTATTCTTTGTGGGTAAATTTACATTTTTTCTTTTCAACCAAATAAATGAATTATGGAATTGGAAACTGAATAGGCAATGTGATTAAGCCCACTGCCCCAATAGCTGTCAAAACGGTTTGATCCCAGTTTAGGTCAAATTATTTTTAGATCAAATCAAATTGAGTTATGTGAAATTTTAAGTTGACATTTTATCAGTCAAAATTACTTTTATGTAATGTTAATGGGTCGAGTCAAATTGACCCATTACGAACTGACTCATTTGGATTTAATTAATTTAAGTTATTTTAAATTTTGTGTTCACTTTTATCAA
This sequence comes from Ormosia semicastrata, assembly GCA_029884595.1. Classification (NCBI taxonomy): domain Eukaryota; kingdom Viridiplantae; phylum Streptophyta; class Magnoliopsida; order Fabales; family Fabaceae; genus Ormosia; species Ormosia semicastrata. The sequence goes on along the minus strand of JAQQTO010000046.1, from coordinate 32,211,410 downwards.
TTCAACTCATCTATTTTATCGAGTTATTTGAATTAACCCATCATACTTGACTCATTTTAATAGCTCTAATTACTTTGTTTTTATTTATTTACATGTTTAAAACTTATACATATTTATTATAATATTTGATTGTATAATTAATTAATTATATATAATTTATTTTTAATATTATTCAGTTCAATCACTGATTTAGTCGCTTAAACCAAGAACCATGCATCATTTGTTTTGATTTATTAGTTGAATCGATTTTGAAAATATTAATAAAGACTTTTGTAATTAATTACGAAGTCTTAGTTAGGATCTAATCTTGCTTTTACTCATTTACATATATTATTATAACTAAAAGAATTTAACTTCTAAAATAATTATATTATATTATATATATAAGGAGGAATCAGTTTACATTAGTGTAAGTATTTTTTCTCTTGTATTTATTTTTAATTGTTAGTTCTACTTTTATTTAATGATTGAGATTATTTTATTAAAAATAATCATTAGATAAAAGTGAAACTAACGATTAAAAATGAATGTAAAAAAAAAACTTAGACTAATATAAGTTGATCATCCTTCTATATATATGGGTTAGGATTAATTGACACTTGCTACATGGTTAAAAATTTTCACAATGACAGATATCGTTGCAAAAATATAAAAGTCACTCCAAAAACACATCTCCCAACAAGAAAAAAGTTGCCGCATGTGGCGTGACAAAAAGTGTAGTTGTGAAAATATTTGCAATAAAAATTTTAGTAATTAAATATTTTTTATTAAACAATTTTTTAAATTATATTTTTAATTACTCTAAATTAAAAATTTATTCATTATCCTGAATACAAAATGTTAGAAATCGTACTAATGCCTTTATCTTGTATTAAGTTTTTCGAATGGTAAAATATTGAGACACAAATTATGTTGTTATAACAAAAGTTATAATATTATGTGGATCACATGATTGGGAAATTTTGATTTATGACGATGATGGTAATTTTCATTAAACAATAAAATATATTGTTTACAAATAATTTTTTTTGACAAATGGAATATGAGGTATTAATATTAATTTTATTGGAAATAAAGAATAAAAGTATAAGAGATCAAGATGACTGTGGTTAAATAACCCTGTTATATATTGTTTCATTTTCAAAATTTCATTTATTATTAAAATCAATTTTGTTAAGTATATTAGCCAATGTTTTTAGAACTAGACCGATTAATATGGAACGGAAAAGTTGAGAAGTTTAAGGTTTTGAAGTCAGATCGAAATTAAACTAAGTTAAGCTGAAGTTTCATTATATTAAAAAATAATAAATATATGTGAAGTATATAAGTAAAAATGAGAAAAGAATTAAATTATCAATGATTAATAATATAATAAATCATTGAAGAATCTTACACAACTAATCAAATTTCGTAATGATATAATGTCTTTTAATATAAAATATTATAATCTAAGTTCAAATCTTGACTCTTAAATTTTTAAATATTTATTCCATATTTATTGACAATACAATATATTAAATAATAAGATCTCATCACATGACAAGTAGTATGAGGCTAGTGGTTGCAAACTCTCTTTACAAACCTTAAGACCTAATTAAGTTCAATACTCCATAGAGGAATTTTTGTAAATTCCCAAGTTAAACTAAAATCAGTCCACCCAAAGAGGAATTTTTGTAAATTCCCAAGTTAAACTAAAATCAGTCCACCCAAATCGCTCTCACAATACCGGTTCTAAAAACAGTGATATTAGCATTGTTTTTTTTCCTATTTTTCTAATGCTGCATTTGTAATGGTAAGCATTTAATATCTTATGTTTTTATCTTTGGTTAATAATTAAATTTTTCTTACAAGATTCTTATATTATTAATGCAAGATGACAAAGAAGATTTTATATGAATCTTTTAGTAAATTAGTGCTATTTAAGTGGTTTATTTTAATCAACTTTCGTATAAGAGCTAATCAAAATGTTAATAAAGCTGTCATAAAGTAGTGGAAATTGATCTTGATGAGTTTTAACTAATTCTTTGTAATATTTTTTATTCAATGATTAATAGTTATCGTTATTATTCCTATTCATGTTTCTCAATTTGATAAATTGTTAGTTATTTATATGTCTATTTATTTTAATGCAGGGTCGGATATAATGATTACATTTTGATGATTTAGTTTACTTATGTTATGAAGATTAAGTTTGAATATTTTTCTATTATTGTTATTTATACTTTATCTTTATTACTTTTCATACCAGACTTTATAATTCTTAATAAAGTTGTAATGCAATAGTATAAGTTGATATAAAATTTTGTTATAAAATCATCTATTGTGTTTTTTTAATTATATTAAACAATAATGGTTATAATTATCATTCATATGATTAGTTTTATATCAAATGGTAACTTATTTACAAATTTATAAATTTTAAAATTCAATTTAATAATCAATATTAAAAAACAAGAATTTTATCCTATGCGTTGCATGGATTTAAAATACCAGTATATATATAGTGCAAAACAAGTTCGAAATACTAGTATATATGTAGTGTGGGACTGTACGGGCATATACCCCCACTACCTATCCAAATTTGGGGGGTTGGTGATAATAAAATGACAACGTGACCTTAAATCTTTCTTGTGTGGAATCGAAAGTAACATATCCGGATTTATCAAGAAAAAGAAGTTAACATGTCCGGCATCTCAAAAATTGACACGGTGGTAGATGTGTTTTTTGGTTTTTTCCACATTGAAAGGGTGCTTTCACACTATCAAACAAAACTCCACTAATCCCCTCATTATGTGGTTTAATTTCTTTCCTGGCTATGGTTTGTTGGGCCATGCAGATGGGGACAAGGTTCAAATGCCATGCCACATTAATAAAAGCTGGCAGATCACAGATAAAACTCAAGACACTCGTCGTCTTTAGATCAACTTGGTGCCGGCTAAAAAGTGACCTACCAACTACTTCACGACGACGAGTACATAAACTTTATCTTTTTTAGTGAAGCGTTAATTATGGCTTACGAATCAGATATTAAGTTATAAGAGAAATATTAAAAATATATTTTTTGTCACACTTTTTTTTACATGTTTTTTATTAGATTATGTTATATATTAAAGTATAAATTAAATTTTAATTAATGTATAATTAATTTAATTAATATATAATTAATTTAATTAATATATAATTATTTAAATTTATGTTTTAATATGTGACGTGATTTAATAAAAAAATATATTAAAATAAATATAATATAAAATGTGTTCCTACTATTTTCTTAGTCATAAAATTATTGACTATTATTGGATTGTTATAGAAGAAATGTTAATAATATATTTTTTAAATATTTTTTAATATTTATTTTATTATTAGTCTATCTTTTATACTTAAAAAAATTATTAAAAAATATAATAATACTTACATTTAAATCAATAATAAAATAAATATTTAAAAGAATATGTTACTAATATATTTTATATAATACAACTCTAGTTCCCACTTCGGCCGATTAATTTTTGTTATATTTGTTCGATTGATGAGCACTGGAATGGAAGAACTTTATTCTATAGTATCAGTGTATCACAATTACTAAAAATATGTTAATATGACATAGTTTTGTAGTGATGAAGTTGATCGAGGGATAGGGCATGATGATCACAAAACTAGTGTGCAGCTGGCACACCAGCGCGAACCAAAAGTGCTTCTTTTTTAGCCATTATTAAGAAGCGACAAATAATGGAAAAAAATTCTAAAAAAAAGGGGCCTTTTAAAAAATTATATGTAATTTAACTGGTGTCTTAAACACCTGAGGTCCTATTAATTTGAAGAGATAGAACAAATGCGTCCTGGTTTACTTTGTTTACCATCAATATCCTCGTATCAGCGGCACTCAGAACCGCAATTGCTTACCATCGACTCTTCCAACGCTAGCTGCAATGATTAAAATTTAAAATGGGTTGCATTTATGTTTAGAAAATGCTATTCATACATAACTAGCATGTATATGTGTCTCATATTTATTTATGTAATAAAATTAGAGTATAAATATAGAATAAAAGTTAATTTTAATCATTTTTTTTTAATTTTTTCTTTTAACTCTTTTAATTATTTATTATTTATTATTTTTAATTTCATTTAATTAAATTAATAGACATATGAAGAGTAATTAAAAGAATTAGAAAGAAAGTTTAAAAAAGGTTAAAACTAAATTTTGTTCATAAATATACATAAAAAAAGTAAATTTAATTATAATTAAATTGTAAAAATTATAAAAATTAAAAAGTGATGTGAATAGAAATATATATATGAGCAGTATTACTCTAATTTTTAATGATTCAATATGGTGTCAAGTGTGCGTCAGCTATCAAGTATCAACACAGTTACACACTCCGTAACCCTGGCTAAAATGAAGGATGGAGCCTGTGAACATGTGGCGATGATGAACAAGAAAACTAGTGACGCGCGTTACTCAAGAGAACCTTTTCTCATGCCAGTGGCCCATCATTTAACACACTTTAATAATCATTTTGACCATATCTGAGATCAGATCCCACTGAATACTTTTATATTATTTTATAATTTTATAATTTTTATTATTAAATAATAATTAAATTTACTTTATTTTTTTATATTTACACTTTAATTTTGTAATATATATATATATATATATATATATATATATATATAATAAAATCAAGGTAAATTATACTTTGTTCTTTAAAATTTCACACTTTTTTAAACAATATTTTTTTATTTAACTCCTCAACTTTAGTTTAAGTTAAAACTATTATTTTTTTGATTAACTTTAACAGCTGTTTTATATTTTCTCAAATTACTCTCTAAAATTTAGGGAGTTTGGTGATAAAAATATACTTTAAAATAGTATGTTGAGAAAGTGTTAAACCATAGTGAGATAACTGTGATTAAAATTAATTGAAAAGTTTTCGTTTTTAACTTAAACCAAAAGTGGAAATAAAAAAGAGTAAAGGCAGATTATTTGAAAAAGCATGAAGATATAAGAGAATAAATTATAATTTATTAATAAAATTATATAATTAAAGAAAAATAGACAAAGAGAGACACAACAAAATTTGCGAGGTCTAAGATTTTCTATTTTATGAAATAAAAAAATATTTTATGTTTATCTACCTCTTTACATCATATAATATTATTTAAAATTCATGTAAAATGTCAATAAGTTAACTCACCGAATCAACCTTCCACTCATGATATTACATAATTTGAGTTCAAATATTGAGTATTTTTATTTATTAGTAAGCAACTGCACTATAAATTCTTGCTAAAATTTGATAGTTTCTGGTGGCCTTGAAAAGAAACTTCCTCTCATCATAAACTTTTTCATAATAAAAAAAAATTTCATGTAAAATGAACAAATTTAAACCCCTTTTGCATATTATATTATTGGTTGAAGAAAGTAAAAGAGTTGTTGGTGCAACATACCATAATACTCCTTAATAAATTTGCATGCAAATGCAATATATTAATTGGTGATATATAAACCCTATTGTCATGGATTATGCCAGTTAGGTTAAGAAAAGGATTGATAATTAAATAAACGTGGAAAAAATAATGCATTGTGCTGATAAAGGTGGCTCTCAAGTTTCTTAGTGCTTATCCTTGCTAACTAAAGTTAGCTATATATATGCAATAATTTATTGTTAACTTAAATCATCAACATCAATGTAGCTAACTTCTTTTTTTAGTTACCTTGGTCGGCTTTCTCCTTCTCTGACCTACTCTCTTTTGACGGTATTCCACGTAACGCCGCCTTTCTGCCAGCAACTCAATTCCTTTTTAGAATAATTAAAATATTAAATCAACCAAAATCTCTATCTTTCTCTCTCGCGCTATATATATACATGTACACACACAAACACACTATATATATCTGTCAAAGTCCACTAACAAACTCAACAATACCGTGATGATGGCAGATGGAAGCGTCAGCCTTCCTCCTGGGTTTCTCTTCTCTCCAACAGATGAAGAACTCGTCCTTCACTTTCTCTATTCTAAGGCTTGTCTTCTACCATGCCATCCCAACATCATCCCTGATCTTGATCTGTCTTTGCTTGATCCTTGGGAATTAAATGGTATGCTTCAGTTTCGTTACTTAATTATTAGTGTTCAATTTTTTGAAATTATACATAACATACAAATATCAAGGAAAATAATTGGTGAACACTAATTTTGATACATTATTTTTATATCAGTTAATGATGTATAATTTTTTTATTAACATGTATTGTGTGGTTATCAATTAACCACATATATTATGGGATTAACAAGATTAATAATTAATTACTAATTATTAGTTCTGTTAATCATATAATAAAATAAAAAATTTATACAGTGATATATAGAAATTATGTAAGAAATTTGGTGTGTGGATATCTGTGTATAACAATATACTGAAGGCAAGCATGGATGAAACTCCAAATATATTTAATATATACAGGTAAGGCGTTGTTAAGTGGAAATCAATACTATTTCTTCACCAAAGTGAAGGAAAACAGAACCACAGAAAATGGGTATTGGAAGGAAATAGGTGTCACCGAACCTATATTCTCATCCATTGACAAGAAAGTAGGAATCAAGAAGTACCTCGTATTCCACATTGGAGAAGCTCCAAAAGGTACTGAAACCAGTTGGGTAATGCAAGAATATCATATTTGCTCTTCTGGGTTTGACACCTCATCATATCGAAGTGCTAGTGTTAGGGAAAGACGAAAACCTGTAAGTGACTTTATTTTAGTTTAGCAAATTAAATATACATTTACATGGCAAATTGATGAACCTTCTATTAATTTTCTCCCCTAAATCGTGCATGAACAGGATCAAAGTTGGAGCAAATGGGTTTTATGCAGAGTCGATGAAAAGAACAGGTCTCAACAAGGTGTGAACTGCTATAGCCATGATGATGACAGTGGAACAGAGCTTTCATGGCTAGACGAGGTTTTTCTGTCGTTGGAAGATGATCTGGAAGAAATAAGCATGCCTAATTAGACTGAATGTATATGAATGCTAGATAAGGAGTTGTACACTACAATGCCTCAGTTACGTGCATTTGACTGGTAAAATAGGACCTCTTACATGCAGGACCAATATGTTGAGTACCTATTTACATATGAGTTTAATTTTGCTGTAATGTAACTATAAAAGTTTTTACACTATCAATTAATTATATATTATTATATATGTGACTTTTAATGTAATTATTAGAAGAGTTAAATATTTTTTATAATGTAATAATACATAATTTAAATGACATTATATGAAACTTTTATATTAATAATACATTTAAATTAAATCCTAAAGGCTTTGTTGTCGCCTTTATATTGTCCTATTAGGAATATTTAGCTTGCGAAAATGCAGCTCATGTAGTTTTCTTTCTTATATTTGGATTCTTCAATTATTTAAAATGCAAGTGTATTTTATAGAGTAAAATGTAGAATAATAGATAACAAAAATTGAGAATGGATTCATATAAATTCATGGTTTGTCATATGAGCTTATATACAAAATAATTTTTTTACTAATATTGTTAGATCAAGCGCTTAATCAGTACTTGTTTAGTCATTGATATTGAAGTGTATCTGAATAGGCACGAATGAGCGTTTTTCTCCTTAGACAACAGTAGAACGTGATGAAACAGGGGTAGTTGGTAGGGGTGTTCTTGAATAAGTTTGGATCGGTTTTAAGGCAAAAAACCATCTGACCCAAACAAGGTAAGTATCATCGGTTCGATTTGGATTGGATGAATTTCAATAACCAAACTGATTCAATCCAAACCGATTTTAATTGGTTTAGATTGGATTGGATGATTCGATTTTTGTCCAATAACAAAATGCAATAAGGGGAATGTGCTTTGGAACAGAATAAAGGGAAAAAACAATTTACATATATACGATATTAGAAATACAAATATACAGAATCTTCATAAATGCATTGGTAAAGTGAACCTGAAGATCTTGGATATTAGAAATACCATCATGCGTGAGATAACAGTAAAGTGAAAAAAGCTCACAAAACTATAGAACCTTTTAGTTCACCAAAAAAACCACAATATGAAGTTCTCTCCAGCTTAAGAAAGTGGTTTACAAATAAAGGAAGGTGTTAATTGATGTCTTAAGTGTTTGGGCAGCTTGACAGCATATGCAGAGAACTCATGAAAAAGATTGTGGATAGATCACGTATGGTGGCTTTCTAGTGGAAGCATTTTGACCTCTGCCAACTTGCTCTTCCATCTTTGCTGTCAAAGTTCTATTTCAGTCCAAAACATTGATGTAGTAGAATAAAACAGGGAAGCAATGACGAATTTAAGCATTTCAATGAACCAATTGTATCTATACAAACTCAAGTTAAATAATATAGGGCAGCAATGACGAATTAACCAAGCTCTCTAAAATGCAGAGGTATTGAGAAAATTGGCAAATCATCAAACTCTAAGAAAGAAAGACAAAACAGAACCTGTGCAATTCATTTAATCACTCAGGTTGGCATTTTATCAAACAATCTACGTGTGCAACCAAGTAAACACCATGAGACCATACTAAACAAATGAACCAGAATATTAGGCCTCGCATATGATACTTTATAGCTACATTATATAGTCTATATAACCATAAATCATGAGTATGAACATCGGAAAATTTCTTAATCTCAAGCTTTAAATTCCAATTTTACAACTCAGATATATAGAACAGAATAGAAGAGCACCAACGCATAGTGGTGCGACGCAGATTTAAGGAAAAAGAAATAACATGCATCATTATCTCTATTTCACTCCATTCAACTAAGTACTTTCTCCAACAGATTATAGACACACACACACACACCTATTTGTAGTTCACAAGCCTCAAATTCAGGAATATCAGTGGTTATTACAAACTAACACAATGCCATTATTTCAATTCCAATTATAGTCACTACACCACCAATAAGAAACAAAAATTTAACCCAAATTTACTTTTGAAAATAGATGTCCAGCTCTGCACGAAGAAGTCTATTTTCTGCTCTCTCACGAACCTGAGTTCTTTGGGTGGATGTGTGACTATGATTTCTCTAACCCTTTTCTCTTTACCGAACTCAGCTCCATTCCTTTTGATAACTTTGTTTTCTTCTCTTTGTCCTCCCCTAAAAACCTCCTCTGACAAAACCCAGCCTCCATGTTTTATAGAGCTCGGATCGGTCAGATTCGGTCGGCTCTTGTTCAAGCGACGGGCGAGTGAGCTTCTCGCTGGTCTCGGTTTGAGCGGCGCGTGGTGGATCTGCGGCACGATGCGGTTCACGGGTTGGGCTCAGATCTGGGCGATTTGGTGACGCAAGGTTGGAGGTACCGATCTTGGAGGGGACTGTGACGGGGACGATGAAGTGGTGCTACGCGGGCCTAGCTTGAGTGGTACTTGCAGCGACAGTTTGAGATTGAGTTGCGCAGCTCACGGCGTGGCTGGTTTCGCTGGTTAGGCAGTGGATCTACGTTGTAGGTGGTGCGCGGTAGGGGAAGGCGCAGATGTGCCGGGGGGGGACGATGCGACACGGTGGGGGAAAAGGGGGGGAGGGGGGATGGGGGACGAGAAAGGGGTGGGGAAGTGGGAGAGACTAGAGAGGGGAGGGGGGGAAAGGGGTGGGTTTACGAAAATGTTGAAGGGGGAAGGGTATTATTATTAGGTTATTTTAGTAATTTTATATATATGTAGTATAGTGATTGGTTCGGTTTGGTTTGGATCGGTTTTATAAAATAGAATCGAAAACCAAACCTAACCAATCGGTTCTGTAAAAATTTCATCCAAAACAATTCAGTCTATTTCAATTTTTATCGATTTTTAATTTTTTTTTTTGGATTGGTTTGGATCTGAACACTCCTAATGGTTGGTACCTGCAAAGGCACTCCAACGCTCAAGTTAGACTGTGCACAAGTAGGATTCAAGCAAAAGAGCAATAGTTATCTATTGAAAGTGATTGATCCTGATATTTATAGAGAGTGAATAGGGAAGCACATTCCCTTGATTGTTGTAGAGGATCCTTATAAAATCATAATATTGATACTATAGTTATGAGTAGTTAAAGGAGGTTAAGAACACTATTATTACGTGTGATCGTGATTGACAGATACAGATAATTGTGGGATTCATCCACTGTGTAAATCTCGTGATTGTGTTGTTGCTGCCCAAAGTCGTGGTCCGACATACATTTTGTCGAGATCTATATAGTGTGCCATGAGTGAACTCTCGTTAGGGTGCCAATAATAGACTACGGCTGGATGCATACCGGGTTGACCCATGGGGTTAGATCCCAGATCACGATGCAGAATAATTGTCCCCAGCTTGGTGGTTAGCTAGTATAGCTAAGTATCAAGATAAGTCTTAATACTCTCAGGTCACAGGATCCATGCTTTACATGAAGCCAAGGTCTGTAATGCCCCCAAGGGATCAAGAGTTTTTATTTTGAGGCGTTAACATGACTAAGTCACTTGACACTCATAGACGCACCGTGGTCCGGTCACGGTCCATGCATTAGGTGATTAGAGGTGGACATTTCGGTGTGCAATTGGGTTTCATAGAATGAACTAGGATTGTTGCCATATTCCATAGCACAAAATCACACGCAAGGCTTGCTTGATGTTTGGCTTTCTGAGCAATCGTTGCTTTATCTGGTGTGGCGCATTCTAATTAGGAGTTGCCGTTAGGGTTTCGTGCACCATGATTCAGATTTTTAAAACCCAAAGTGGTTGGACGAAATTCCCCCCAAGCCCCATCTCTATAAATAGGGGTCGTGGGTACCTCCTCCAAACTTTTGTTGTCTCTTTCAAATTTTCGGGGAACTGAGGCGATTTTCGACGACTATGCACGACAAAGGAGCACTGATTTAAAGTGGTTTCCACTGATTAAACATCTTCTATAGTCACAAACTCACTTCATTTCTACAAGGTACGTGTTCTTCTACCCCTTATTCTTGTTATCCTTTCTGTCAACCTTAGGGAGAGAACTTCTGTTATTTTTGTTTTGGAGCATTTTCTATCATTTTTCTGGAAAAATGAGTAGAGATACCAGTAGTTTTGGATCCAACTCAATGGTATTTCTCTCTAAAGCACCCTCTTTGTCACGTCATAAGTGGCGGATGCGCCCAACTCAGGTCCATAAACCTTTAAGGGGGCAGAGGTCGGTGCTATAATGGGTAACTGGAGACAGAGGGCGGAGGCAGATATGAACACAATCTTTAATAGGCTTTCCCTCCTTTGTTTGCCCTCCTCCACATCTGAATTTGTAGGGGATTTAAGATATAGCTTTGATTCTGATAACACCTTACTGGGCATTGTTGGTGTTTCCAAGAATTTCATGGCAAGGAGATGAGTGACAGGACCTAGGAGACCGACTACGAAGAAGGCTATGGAATTTGCCTCAGGAGGCACATGTACCTTTAGGTCGAAAATAATGTTTGGGGTAGCAGGTTCGAAGTTTAGACTACGGAGGATGCCGAAAATCTCGCTGGCTATTTGGAGTTAACAGAGGGTGGTAGACTGGACCACGAGTATTGGATCTTGGCTCCAAGAGAGGACGAAAGAGTATGTTCAGCCCAAACAGAGGGCGAACATTTCATATTTTTATATGAGGACCTCTTTTGCTGGTTGGGGCTCCGACTACCTTTATCCAACTTTCAAATTGGAGTCCTCTGGCATTTGAATCTGGCATCGTCTCAACTTCATCCCAACAACTAGGGCTTCATCCTTGCATTCAAGAGGTTTTGCTGGGTAGTTGTACTACGGTACTTGGTGAAGACTGTAATACCCTGAAATGACATGTTAGACTTGTTTATGTGTTAAAAAATGTAGCATATGACTTGTTTAACATGCATGTTTATTTTTGTGACAATCTGAGTTAGTTTAGGTACTTAGTTGCAACCCGAACTGTGAAAAGTAACTTAAAATAGGTCAGATAATAGCATAAATTACTTAGATGACGAAAATAAATATAGATAAATTATTTCTAAGTCACAAATATATAGAACAAGTTATAGTTAAAGTTTCAAGGTAAACTGAGCTAGTTTGACATTTTTAAGCATACTGGTTATTTAATTATAACTGATTTGACTAGCAGCAGATATGAAAATATCAGATAATGGTGAAACAACTTTTTATATGAATCTTAGTATTTATTTTAAAGTTGATGGAAGCTGAAAATCTCAATTTAGCTAAATCTGAATGTTTTTAGCATATCGAGATTTTATCAGTTTGGCCTAAAGGTCATTTGAGTATTTAGTTTCCCTTTTATAAGCCTCACTCATGGTTAATTTGCTTCACAAAACAGAAACAAAAAACTTGCAAAGAAAAAGAAAGGAAGAAGAAGCAAATGCCAAGGAGGAGAAGGAAGAGAGAAAGAGGAAAATCAAAGGAAAAACCAATGCTTGAAATTCAACTAAGCTTGAATCTCTACTCAACTGTCAAAGGTAGGGGTTTTATGATCAATTTTGCTTCTTTTCACTCTTTTCACTATTTATTCACTTAAGGTGCTTAATAGACCAAATTGAGTTCTAAAGGTGTTTGATGTGTTTTACTTGCATGATTGAGTTTCTTTGGTCATTTATGACTTGTTCATAGCATAAATTTAAGATAGAAGCTTAGAATATGTCATTAGGACCTTGGATTCCTAAAAGAGGGATTAGGTCACCCTATAGGTGATTTTGGTGCATTAATCCAAATTAAGAGGTTTAAGTTTGTGATTGATGATTCATATGTGTTAAAGAACTGATTAGGAACTTAGAATCACTTAGAAACTGATTGGAATGACTAAAATTCGAGAAAAGAACTAATGGAATAGTACCACGGTTCTACAGAATTTTGCAGAATCTGGGTTCTGCTATGAACATCGCGGCGTTAGAAAGCTATGCCGCAATGTGAAGAACGTCGTGTCGCGGTGTGAGTGTGATGCTGCACCGGTACTAAAATCCGAGGTTAGGGCATCACGACATGCCCAAGTTAGTGCCGCGACGTGAGAACCAGGAACCTTAAAAATGTCATATTTGATATTTTGAAGTTCTAGACTAGATGAGATCATTAGTATATATTTCTTAAAGTGTGTTAAGGCACAAATAGGGTTAGTTTTCAAGAGGAAAATTATACCTAGCATAGATGAGAAAGTCTAAGCCTTTGGTCATCTAAGAACAATGGATGGTCTTAGGATATGATTAAGATACTACTAGAGGTAAATCAATGAGAAGATGATCATTTGGTATGTATGATCTTTAAAGCAACCAAAAGTAAGGGTTAGCTATAGATAAGAGTCTAACACCTATGGTAACTTATTGTTGCTTAGCTTAACTATAGATGTGATGATGAGGGGTGTTCGACATAAGTAAGCTAGGATAAGTTGGCATTGTCTATCTTTTAATGTGACTTATATAGCATGTAGTCATTTAGCCAAGAAGGAAGGGAGTCAAGAAGTTTCTAAGGTGACAAGTATTCCTAACCAAGTGCTTGAGTTGCATGTAGTGTGAAAATTTCAATTTTTCCTATCTACAAGGGGGTAAGCATGAGAAGTTAGAATTTCCTAGTGAAACATGCTTAGGTCTTAAATGAGCTAAGTGTGTAAGAATGAAAATATGAATCTTTAACTTGGTTTAACTAGTTATTAAAGTCAAATCTTGTAATAATATAACTTGTCTTATTCTTAATTGTTAAGACTATGTTATTATGCTATGCATGTATGTCTGGTATTGATTACTCATACTGAAAATATAGTTTCTCACCTCGCTGTGTATCATGTAATTTCAAATGAAACTTCTTCCAAGAGTAAGAAGAAGAAAGAAGCTAAAGAGTAGATTAGTTATGTTTTGTATCTCAAATGTTGTATCTTTTAGTACTTATTTTGAAATGTATAGAATTATGTAATACTTCAAGCATTTGCTAAGACTGATGTGGTATTTGTATCTTAACGCATTATGATATAGATGTTGTATTTTTTTGCATTTCATAAGGCTCTCTGTAATGTTTCCAACGAACATTATGGATTTATGTATCGTTTTAGTATGTATGTAGTGATATTGTAATACTAGGTATCTCCTTGTATACTCCATATATTGTGATGCTAGTATTAGGATGTTACAAAGACATTTTTTTACCTCTTCACTCAGTGGTCCCCCTAAAGGAAGAGAGCAGCGAAGCAAAATTGGCTCATACTCCGGGGTAGAAGTGGATAAAAAGTCTTCAAAGTCTTCTAAGAAAGCTTCAAGAACTTCAAGAACAAGTTCTTAAAGTTAATGACGGTACCCAGCGTCCGCCTATTCTTTGAGGAGACCGATGAGACCCTAGTGTTTGATCTGTACTGGACCACTCGGACATAGGACACCCCAATTGAGATGATTGAGGTGGAGTGCTCTAAACTCAGTTAGGAGGATGTTGATTGTATTAAGTTCATTAATATATGGGCAGAGAAAGGCCAGTTCATTTATTGTAAAGAAGTTCTAAACACCCCTGATGATGTTACCCTTGAAGCCATGCTAGGTAGAGTGTAAGCTGCAGTCCGTCCTTACTTTACTTTTCACTTTTAGTATCTCCTTTGAATAACCTTCATGCTTTGTTTCTAACTTGTGTTTTGTTTTTGTTTTACAGAAAGCATAGCATCTAGACAAGCTCTCGCCGCCCTCCAGGCTATGAAGGCTAGGAAAGAAGGTGTCAGACCCTCTAACGCTCCTGCGCACCTTGCTCCGACCCCCTTTGTCTAGAATGGAGTTACCGAGGCAGCTTCAGATCAACGGGGGTCTCCTGCTCAACCCCCTCAAAGGTGGAAGAGGAAGGTTGCTAAAGATGGTAGGGCAAAGGATTGCGAAAAGAGGCTGGCCAGGGAGGCGGTTATTGTCCAAGGTTCATTTCCTTGTATAGAAAGGATCTGGAGCTCGAATCATTTGTGGACTTCTAATTCTTGAATGATGAGGTCTTAGCCCACATCTTCAAGAAGGGTACATCAAAGATCTTGTTAAGGTTCCAAACCCACGGACTCCGCATTGTCATTGAAGCTCGTTACCTTCAAATGAGCTTAGACCAATTTGAAGAGGAAATGACCGAGAAGGTGAAGGCGACCGAGGAGAAGGGGGCTCGAAAGCTTGACTTGGCCCTCAAGGCTAAAAAGGAGGAGGACAGGAAGGTCCTGGAGGATGCCAAAACAAAGATTGGCAAGCTGAAGAAGAAACTGGTGGACTCTAAGGCCTTACTTAGGAGAGAGATGTCCTACTCGGAGAAGGCTGGGAAAGTGGCTATTGACCTCCATGCTAAGAACGAGGATCTCCGGATTGGAATGGCACAATTGCAAGAGGATAGTATGCAGCTGATGAAGATTTGTACAAACATCAGCGGTGAGCAATTCTGGAATGCGGTCGCCCAAGTCCAGTTCTTCAATTTGAGGGTTGCCCTGACATTGGATGAGCTGAACTCCGAGATGGTGATCCTGAATGGCCGCCTGGTACTGGCGCTGGAAGCTCAAGAGGCCAATCGAGCTAATGCCAGGGTCCTTCTCATTGCTACTGTCAATCTAACTAAAGGGGATGGCGAAGTGATGGGTGCGGACCATCAAAGCCCGGAGGGAGTTGCTGCTGGAGCTTAATCTTATTTCTTCTCTCTTTCTTTTATTGCTTTTCTTTGCTCCCTATGTGGGGCACTTTATTTTAGCAAGGACAATTTTCCCGGTCGCTAGGATTTTCAGAATACAATCGTTTATCCTTATAACTTGTATGTTTGATCAATCAATTTTGAGGTATTCATTATTGCTTTATATTTGGCCTAATTGATGATAATTGTATCCAATATTATGTTTGTGGGTGAGTTTTAGATGATTGGACCTCATTGAGCTTAATTGTAAAAGCTTTATTAATTTTTGAAATTTAACTCATTTTGACCTTTCTGTCTTGTACAAGCTATATCTTGGGCTAAAAATGTCATATTTAGATGATCTTGGTGTCCCCTGAAATCTAAGACGAAGATACACAATTTTGCGTCTAATGCAATTTTTCTAATTCAGCTAGATTCAGGGAGAAATTGAGCCTCAAAGTTAAGACGCTGTTGCTGTCATAAAGCTTGGACCTTCCCTCACTGATTTGGGCTTTAACTTTCTCAATTTAAACCCAAATAAGGCAAATTATATGTCTCTGAAAAAGCTTATTCAGAGGGCTACAGTTTGGGCCATGGTCAGAAGAATTTTCAGTTACAAATAGGTTAAGGCAGAATACGAAAAACACCTCTTTTTGAATCCTGATTTTGGAGTTTTACGATTTGAATCAAGAAACCCTTTTTCTTCTCTTTTCGTTTTCTCTATTTCGTTTTTCTCTTTTCTCTGATCTGTATCTTTTCAATGGTGATGGCCATGGAAGGCTAAAGATCCAATCAATCCAAGGAATTCAATGATTGTGGTTAGAGTTTTGAGTTCTTTTGTTTAATTGTGATTTCTGATTGTGTTCTTCTCTCTTCTCCTTCTTCAATTGATTTATGATTATGTTTTTGAAATTGAAGATAGATTTGGATTTTTTAATTTGAATTTAATGGAAAATAGATCATCGATTGGTAATCTATGTTAATTCAAAATTGTGTTTAATTCAATCTTAATCAAGAATTGCGATTGTAATTCTGTTTTAGTTGATTAAATTCTATGTGATTATCTAGTTGAATTCGAATTAAAGAGGTAATTGCATAAAGAATTTTATTCTCTTTGAACTATGATTAACTTTGCCACTTGAATTGAAGACCTTGGATTGGTGTTTCCAGTTTTGAATTTATTCCTAATTACTGTTGAATTTGCACTCTGTTACTTGATGAACAAAACCCCCTACTTATTGATAATTTCTAATATGCTTGAGAAATCCGAATTGATCCTTGGGAGATGACCTAGGTTATGCACTATGCTATATTCTATTTAAATCCTAGTCTATTTTGAGGCGAGTACGACATCGTTCATCAAAATTTGGCGCCGTTGCCGGGGATCTATTTTTGGTTTCTTAGGTTTATTAGGAGTTCCTATTTGCTGTTAATTTTTCTGTACTCGTGATCAACTTTGCTGGAATTCCTTAAGTGCATTTTGCTGTTTTATTTTTATTTTTATTTTTTATTTTTTGCTACAGATTCTGCTCATTCTGCTGCTATTTTTGTATTGTTACTGTTCCATTGACTTTTGCTGCTATTGACCATCCTTTTGTTGATCTTATTGCCAATTGCATTGCAAGACCTCATTGTGAGTGTTATGCATTCATTTTGGGCGTGTTCCTAGCTTCCTACCAATGTTTCATACACTGCTAGCACTCTTTTCTTAATTTCTGGTGTAGGGGAGAACAAAGTGCAATCTGACCAATTCTGATTGAGCTGAAATTTGGTCTCCAAGGGTAAAACATCATTTGGAAAAACTACAAGAGGGTAACTAAATTTATAATTTGGTAAGGTTTCTAGGCAGTTTTATAATTTTTGGAAAAAGGGCCTAAATTTAGATTGAGCTGAGACTTGTTCCCTTGAAGGAAAAAGACATTTTAAGAAAGACTTAGTTTAAACTAAAGTCACTCATTTTTAAGCCAAATTCTATTATTTAGACCACTTTTTCAATTTTTGAAGATTTTTTATTGCATTTTTAAGTTCCTTTTTTGAGTAGTTTTTAGTGTGTAGTGGTCTCATAATTTTTAAAAATCATTTGATAGGTCAATTAGATTTATTTTGGTGCATTTTTGCTGTTTGATAGTCAATTTTGCCTGATTTTGTGTTTTTATGTTTTCCATGTTACATGACTAGGTCTAACCCTGGTATATTGCATCCTTTTGATCCTGAGATAGATAGGACTTTTCATTCCTTGCATAAGTCTCATAGGATTGATTCTGCACTTGATGAGCATATAGGAAGTAGTCATCATAATAGTGATTCTGCATCTGAATTTTCTACACATAGTCATCATAATAGTGATTCTGCATCTAAATTTTCTGATTCTGTGCATTCTATCATTGATTCTACTGAGAACACTAATATTATGGATGAAAGAACCTTGAAAGAGCTTGCTGCACCTGATGTTACATATCAGTCTTTATACATTCAGTATCCTGATGTTGATGCTCTTTTTGAACTTAAATCTGGATTAATTCATTTATTGCCTAAGTTCAGTGGTCATGCAGGTGAGGACCCTCATAAGCATCTTAAGGAATTCCACATTGTGTGTTCGACCATGAAGCCTCAAGGTATTCCAGAAGATTACATTAAACTTCGAGCATTTCCTTTCTCCTTACGGGATCTTTGCTAAGGATTTAGCCGTACTATTTGCATCCAAGTTCGTCACGTCTTTGGAATGATCTTAAGAGGTCATTTTTGGAGAAATTCTTTCTGCGCATTAAGAGTGCCTCAATCAGAAAATAAATATGTGGCATTAGGCAATTTGACAGAGAGACATTATATGAATACTGGGAGAGGTTTAAGAAGATGTGTGCAAGTTGTCCTCACCATCAGATCAGCGACCAGTTATTCATCCAGTATTTTTATGAAGGTCTGCTTCCTATGGATAGGAGTATGGTTGATGCTACTAGTGGAGGGGCATTGGTAGACAAGACTCCTATAGCTGCAAGGAATCTGATTGAGAATATGGCCACTAATTCCCAACAATTTGGTACTAGAAGTAACTCAGTGGTATTGACTAGAGGTGTCCATGAAATTGAAGCTGCCTATTCTGCAGATCACAGGAAATTAGAAAACAAAATTGATGATCTTACATCCTTGGTGCGACAACTGGCTGTGAATCAGCACCAGCAGCCTGATGCAGTAGTTCCTGGCAGAGTATGTGGCATCTGTACTTTTACTGATCATCCCACAGATTCCTGTCCTACACTACAAGAGGGTAACACTGATGATACCCCACAGGCCTATGCAGCAAATATCTATAACAACAGGCCTCAGAAGAAGAATAATGAGTTATGATCCGTCCTCCAACAGATATAACCCAAGTGGAGAAATCATCCAAATCGAGGTGGGGGGAATAACTCTACATCATCTTCCCTACTCAATTTAGGCGTGCAGAGATCCCTTTCCAATCCACTGCCAGGTTCCAAGAGACCATATCGGCCACCTTTCCCGCAAAGGGAGCGAGAATATGCAGCAGCTCACTACAGTACCTCCTAAATCTGAGCCAACCTTGGAGGAATTGATGAAGCAGATGGCAGTGAACAACTTACAGTTCCAGCAGAGAACAGAAGCTACCATTTAGAATTTAGAGAATCAGATTGGACAGCTTGCTAGTTCAATAAACCAATTACAGACACAAGATTCTGACAAGTTGCCTACACAAACTATGGTGAATCCAAGAAATGTGAGTGCCATCACTCTCAGATCTGGTAAGGCTGTTGATGCACCAAATTATAGGTTGCAACATGGATTAGATAAGGAGAGCAGGGAGCAGCATGCCATACTAGAAATTCCATGTAGCAGCAAAATAAAGAAAACAGATTCTATCCCCACTCTTAGTGTAGTTACTGATGCGCAGGAGCAATCCGTCCCACTACCATTCCCTCAGAGGGTCGTGCAGTTTAAGAAGACTTTTGAGACTGACACAGATAGGGAGATCTTGGAGACATTTAGGAAGGTTGAGGTGAACATTCTTCTCATTGAAGCAATAAAAAAATCCAAGATATGCCAAGTTTCTCAAGGACTTGTGCACTCACAGAAGGAGGTTAAAGGGAAATGAGAAGATCAGTATGGGGAGAAATGTGTCTGCACTTATTCAGCCTACAATGCCCCAAAAATGCAAGGATCCAGGGATTTTTACTATTCTATGCACCATAGGCAATAGCAAATTCAAAAATGCCATATTGGATTTAGGTGCTTCAATTAATGTTATGCCTATGTCTGTGTTTAACTCTCTTGCCCTTGGACCCTTACAGAATACAGGAGTTATCATTCAGTTAGCAAACAGGAGTAATGCATACCTTGCTGGACTCATTGAAGATGTCCTTGTTAGAGTTAATGATTTGATCTTTCCTGCAAACTTCTATATTTTGGATATGAATGGAGAATCTGAATCCAGCAAGGCTCCCATCATTCTTGGCAGACCTTTCCTCAAAACTACCAGAACCAAGATTGATGTCCATGCAGGCACTCTTTCCATGGAGTTTGGAGATAGTGTGGTCAGATTTAACATTTTGGATGCCATGAAGCACCCCATGGAGGAGCATTCTGTTTTCCATATAGATTTGCTAGCTGATATAGTTGATGATAACCTGTCTGAGTTCCTTACTGTTGATTTCCCAGATTTTGATGATTTTGATGATATTTACACTTGTCCTACTTGTATTGAGTCTAAAATGTGCAGTGTTTGTGTTGAGATTGCATCCTGTTTACATGATGATTTTGATGCAGATTTCGATGCAGATTTTACAGGTTCTGAACAGTTTGATGGTGGTGTAGCTGTGAATTCCATAGAGTCAGAATGCAGCAGTTTGGATTGTGTAGGGTTACAGGTTGTAGACACAGTTCCTACCACCAGGATACTTCCATCTGTAGTTCAGCCACCTACACTGGAGCTTAAGCAACTTCCACAGCACCTTAAGTATGCATACTTAGAGGAGGGTAAGAAGCTGCCAGTGATTATTTCTACTGCCCTCCATGCTGAGCAGGAGGAGAGGTTGCTGCAAATACTGAGGAAGCATAAGAGAGCTATCGGGTGGACCTTGGCTGACATTCCTAGCATTAGTCCTTCCATGTGCATGCACAGGATACTACTTGAGGATGGAGCTAAGCCAGTGAGACAACCACAGAGGCGACTCAACCCTTTGATCCTGGATGTGGTAAAGAAAGAGGTGACCAAGCTTCTGCAAGCTGGCATCATCTATACGATATCAGATAGTGCTTGGGTGAGTCCAATTCAAGTGGTTCCAAAGAAGTCAGGAATCACAGTAATGAAAAATGATCGCGATGAGCTGATTCCGACTAGAGTGCAGAGTAGCTGGAGAGTTTGTATTGATTACAAGCGGCTAAACCAAGCGACCAGAAAGGATCATTTTCCTTTGCCCTTTATTGATCAGATGCTTGAGCGCTTGGCTGGAAAATCTTACTACTATTTTCTTGATGGCTTTTCAGGTTATTTCCAGATCCACATAGTACCAGAGGACCAGGAGAAGACCACATTCACCTGCCCTTTTGGCACTTTTGCCTATAGGAGGATGCCTTTCAGCCTATGCAATGCCCCTGGAACTTTTCAGCGATGCATGGTAAGTATCTTTTTAGACTTTTTAGAGGATTACATTGAGGTGTTTATGGATGATTTTACTATTTATGGTTCCTCCTTTGATGCCTGTTTGGACAGTCTGGATAGAGTTTTGCATCGATGCATTGAGACTAACCTTGTTCTTAATTATGAGAAGTGTCATTTTATGGTAGAGCAGGGCATAGTCTTAGGTCATGTGATCTCTCAGAAGGGTATATAGGTAGATCCTGCTAAAATTGGTATTATTTCCCAGTTACCTTACCCCTATTGCGTGCGAGAGGTTCGTTCTTTTCTTGGCCATGCAGGTTTCTACAGGCGATTCATTAAAGATTTCAGTAAAAAGGCCCTTCCAATGTCCAACTTGTTGCAGAAAGATGTTGTCTTTGATTTTGATGACAGTGTAGAGAGGCTTATGATTGCCTCAAAATAGCTCTGACCACCACTCTCATCATTCACCACCCGAGTGGACACTCCTTTGAACTCATGTGTGATGCATCTAACTATGCAGTGGGAGCTGTCCTAGCCCAGAGAGTTGGAAGGTTGCCTCATGTCATCTCCTACGCTTCCAGAACTTTAGATGCTGCCCAGGCTAACTATACTACCACTGAGAAAGAATTGATTGCTATTGTATTTGCACTTGATAAGTTTAGATCATATTTGCTTGGCTCTAAAGTGGTTATTTTTACTGATCATGCAGCTTTAAAGTTTTTGTTGAAGAAGGCAGATTCGAAGCCTCGATTGATTAGATGGATGCTGCTTCTCCAGGAGTTTAATGTGGAGATTAGAGATAGGAGTGGAGCAGAGAATTTGGTGGTGGATCATTTGAGCAGGATTGAAGGAGTTGTTGACCCTTCTCCTATCAGAGATGATTTTCCAGATGAGCAGCTTATGCAGTTGCATGACACCTCACTTTCCCCTTAGTTTGCTAATTTAGTTAATTACTTGGTTGCATCTGTTTTTCCCCCTCACGCATTTAGATCACAGAGAGCTAAGCTTAAGAGTGATGCTAAATATTATGTTTTGGATTATCCATATTTGTGAAAATTTTGTAGTGACCAGGTGATTCGCAGATGCATACCTGACCATAAGATCTAATCAATTCTTCATTTTTGTCATGCCTCTCCAGTCGGAGGACACTTTGGACCACAGCGGACAACTAGGAAGGTGCTGGATTCTGGATTCTACTGGCCCATCATTTTCAGAGATGCGCATCAGGTTTTCATTACTTGTGAGCAGTGCCAGAGAGCAGGAGTGGTCATCACTCGCAGGCAGGATATGCCCTAGCAGCCCATTCTTTTCTGCGAGGTCTTTGATGTTTGGGGTATCGATTTTATGGGCCTTTTCCCTGTTTCTTTTGGTTTTGCTTATATTGTGCTTGTGGTTGATTATGTTTCTAAATGGGTGGAAGCCAAGGCCACCAGGACTAATGATGCTCGAGTTGTTGTGGATTTTGTCAGGTCTAACATATTTTGCAGGTTTGGAGTACCTCGCGCTATCATTAGTGACCAAGGGACTCATTTTTGTAACTGGACTATGGAGGCCTTGTTTCGGAAGTATAGGGTCGTGCATAGAGTGTCTATAGCATATCATCCTCAAACTAACGGGCAGGCCTAGGTTTCTAACCGAGAGATAAAGCAGATTTTGGAGAAGATGGTTCAGCCGAATAGGAAGGATTGGAGCCGCCAGTTAGAGGATGCTCTTTGGGCTCATCGTACTGCTTACAAGACGCCTATAGGGATGTCTCCCTTTAGGGTTGTCTTTGGTAAAAGTTGCCACCTTCCAGTGGAGATAGAGCATCGTGCATATTGGGCAGTGAAGAGTTGCAACTTAGCTTTTGA
The DNA here is from genome assembly GCA_029884595.1 of Ormosia semicastrata. Lineage (NCBI taxonomy): Eukaryota > Viridiplantae > Streptophyta > Magnoliopsida > Fabales > Fabaceae > Ormosia > Ormosia semicastrata. Next base: position 32,188,357 of record JAQQTO010000046.1, on the reverse strand, counting down.
CCAACCGAGTTCAGAGAGGAAGCTTCAATTGCAACAACTTGAGGAACTTCGTTTGGAGGCTTATGAGAATTCCAAGATCTATAAGGAAAAGACTAAGCATTTCCATGACAAGATGATTTCCCGAAAGGAGTTCTCCATTGGTCAAAAAGTGCTTTTGTTCAACTCTCGCCTTAAATTCATGCCCGGTAAGCTCCGTTCTAGGTCGGATGGTCCTTTTGTTGTCACTAACATTTTTATTTATGGTGCAGTGGAGATTTCAAATGAAGCTACCAACAAGAGTTTCAAGGTTAATGGGCACCGTCTTAAGCCTTTTCTTGAGAGCCCCGCGCACTCCGCACTTATGGAGGAGCTCTCCTTGGACAAGCCCACTTTTCCCCAAGTGCAAATCTTTCCACCTTGATGAGGGTGTTCTCTTCCCTTTCTCTTTTATTTCACTTGTCTACTTGTCTTTTGATTTATGTTGCCATTGAGGACAATGTGTGATTTAAGTGTAGGGAGGGAATTTTGCTATTTTTGTTTTCTTGTTTCTATTTTTCTATTTTTCTATTTTTTTGTTTTGCTATTTTCTGTTCTATTTTTGTTTTTGTTTTTGTTTTCTATTTCTATTGTTCTCTACTATTTTGTTTTGCTATTTTCTGTTCTATTTTCTATTTTTGTTTTCGTTTTCTATTTCTACTGCTATTCTATTATTTTTGTTTTTGTCTTTGTTTTCTATTTTTTTGCTATCATACAAATTTTGCTATTTTTGTTTTACTATTTTTTGTTCTATTTTTTGTTTTCATTTTCATTTTCTTTTCTATTTTTTGTTTTTGTATTTTGTGTTATTTTGCTTTGTTTTTGTTTTTGTTTTCTTCTTTTAATTTTGTTTTCTGTTAAAAAAAAGGGACCCAAGTGTGTTTTGAGTTGCTTTCCAATGATGTTTTGAGGTTTGTAAAGTTGATAATTGGAATTCAAGGTTCATAACATGATTGAATAAATTTTCTTTCTTCTTGAATTTAATTTGCTTTGTGGTGAATGTTTGAATTGGTGAATCAAATTTGATAGATGCATACCTTGTTAGATTTTGAGCCTATTGGTGGATTTAACATTTGCACCATTCTCTTCTTTCTTGTGTGATTTTCAGTCATGTCATTTAATCACTCTAGAACTTGCTTAAATTCTTTTTGAGGCTACATTTTTTTCACTTGTATGCATGAACATGATTGATGCATTCTTTCTTGATTAACTACTTTGGCCAAATAGCTAACCTTGCATCACTTTTCCTTGTTTAACCTCCTTGAGCCTACTTGCCTATTCTTTGTTTTAGCTCATTTTGTGCTTTATGTGAAAAATCATGTTTTTACCTTTACCTTAGGGAATAGGAGAGCATTGGTTCATTTTCATTGGAGGAGCTCTTTTGATGTTCAAGTGTGAGGGTTATGTACTTTGATGTGCAATGTACAAAATGTTTGGTGAAATTTTAAAAAAAATGAAAAAAAAATAGAATTAAGAAAAAGAAAGAAAGAAAGAGAAAGCAAATAAAAAGAATAAATTCAAGAAAGGTTGTGAAAAAAAAAGAAGAGAAGGAAATTTGTAAAGGAGAATGTGCATTATTTGGAGTTGGGGGATAAAATTTCATGTTTGTTACTTGTCATTTAAGTTCTTTCACAATGCTCTTTCATTCTCTTTGGTATTTATTTTACCATATCCATATTGTTTCCTTCCTTTACCTTGACCTCATTACAACCTTGAACAAAGTCCTCTTGATTTTTGTGTGCATGTGTTTTGAGTAGTAGAAAAGTAGAAGATAAGCAAGCTTATGGTAGTGCAATCATTCGTGAGTTGAATTGAGTGAAATACTTATCTTGTAAACACTTGAGGGATTGAGAGTGTATCTTGTGAGGATCTTTCATTCTTGATTCATGGTTTTCAAGTTGAAGCTACCTTGCTTGTTGGTTTGAGATGTAAAGAAATTTTAATTCATGGATGTTTTGTTCTTTTGAATCTTTTATTGCTCCTCTTGCTTGTAAGCTTTTGCATACTTGAATGTCATTGGAATTTGAATCTTTTAGAATTTTTGAGTTTTTGAGTTTTTACTTTTCTTGCATTCTTGTATTTGCTTTTCTTTATTCCCTAGTTTTGGTCTTTTGTATTTTGCCCAGGAGGGCAAAAGTTCAAGTGTGAGGGAATTTGATCAATCAATTTTGAGGCATTCATTATTACTTTATATTTGACCTAATTGATGATAATTGTATCTAATATTATGTTTGTGGTGAGTTTTAGATGATTGGGCCTCATTGAGCTTAGTTGTAAAAGTTTTATTAATTTTTGGAATTTAACTCATTTTGACCTTTCTATCTTTTATAGGCCATATCTTGGGCTACAAATGTTATATTTGGATGATCTTAGTGTCCCCTGAAAGCTGAGATGAAGATACACAATTTTGTATCTAATGCAATTTTTCTAATTCAGCTGGATTCAGGGAGAAAATGAGCCTCAAAGTTAGGACGCTGTTGTTGTCATAAAGCTTGGACCTTCCCTCACTGATTTGGGCTTAACTCTCTCAATTTAAACCCAAATAAGGCAAATTATATGTCTCTGAAAAGCTTATTCAGAGGGCTACAGTTTGGGCTAGGGTTAGAAGAATATTCAGTTACAAATAGGTTAAGGCAGAATACAAAAAACACCTCTTTTTGAATCCTGATTTTGGAGTTTTACGATTTGAATCAAGAAACCCTTTTTCTTCTCTTTTCGTTTTCTCTATTTCATTTTTCTCTTTTCTCTGATCTGTATCTTTTCAATGGTGATGGCCATGGAAGGCTAAAGATCCAATCAATCCAAGGAATTCAATGATTGTGGGTAGAGTTTTGAGTTCTTTTGTTTAATTGTGATTTCTGATTATGTTCTTCCCTCTTCTTCTTCTTCAATTGATTTATGATTATGTTTTCAAAATTGAAGATAGATTTGGATTGATTAATCTGAATTTAATGGAGAATAGATCATCGATTGGTAATCTATGTTAATTCAAAATTGTGTTTAATTCAATCTTAATCAAGAATTGCGATTGTGATTTTGTTTTAGTTGATTAAATTCTAAGTGATTATCTAGTTGAATTCGAATTAACAGAGATAATTGCATAAAGAATTTTATTCTCTTTGAACTATGATTAACTTTGCCACTTGAATTGAAGACCTTGGATTGGTGTTTCCAGCTTTGAATTTATTCCTAATTACTGTTGAATTTGCACTCTGTTACTTGATGAACAAAACCCCCTACTTATTGATAATTTCTAATATACTTGAGAAATACGAATTGATCCTTAGGAGATGACCTAGGTTATGCACTATGCTATATTCCATTTAAATCCTAGTCTATTTTAAGGCGAGTACGAATGTTGCATACTTATTTCTTTTTCCATGGTTCGTACTGGGTCCAACGCCGCATCACTAATGGGCATTAGGGACTTGGAGAATTTCAATCGCATGAAACTTTGGTCTAAGTTCCAACGCCCAAACTTTTTAGCACTTGGAACGCCTTTGAAGACTTAGGCAAAATAAAATGTGAACAATAACCGGGGTCTTTAATGTTAACGGTATAGTTCAGAAAATTGTCCAACACTTAGGAATTTTCAAGTTCAAGACCAATTTAACATAAAACCTCCATGGTAGGTACCGAATGGCAGACCACGGATTATTGTCCAAATGGACCACGACACATTAGATGTCGTAACCCGTTTTGCCAATTAATTACACATAACCACAAAATGGTTATGGCTAAGTGTTGAGGATTTGGGTAAGGACCTATAACTCACAGAAAAAACCATAGAAGTTTGTTTTGTAGGTCATTCCTCTTAACTTGGATTCTAAGAAACCCCAGGTCTAATAAGGAATGGGCTCTTAGACATTCTCAAGACGAGGTCCGGCTTGAGGGTCTTAAAGCTTTAAAAAGAAAGTATAAGTAAGTGTACAAAAATAATTTTCTCGTTTTATTGATTGAATGAAAGACTGGAGTTTGTACAATGTATACTCACAAAAATTGGGGCAAATCAAACGTAAAGAAAACTAAGAGACTAAGCCTTAAAAGACACTTAACCATAGTATTTTCTAAGTTTATTCGTATTTCAATATTTTTTATTGGCTTTCCAATTAATGTCTCTAAGGTATAAGTTCCTTTGCCTATGCTGATCACGATCCAGTAAGGGCCTTCCCAATTTGGGGTTAACTTCCCTTAGGAGGCATTCCTACCACTGATGTCTGCTCTCTGAAGTACTAGATCACCTGAATCAAACTTTCTTAGGATAACTTTTAAGTTATATTGGGTCTTCATCTTCTGTTTGATGGCGACGTCACGTATGTGAGCAACATGCTTTCTTTCTTCTAGAAGATCTAAGTCCTCTCTAATCAATCTGGAGTTGTTGTTAGATGAGAATTATTGGTAACGCTAGTTGGGTTCCTCTATCTCCACCGGGATCATAGCCTCACACTCATAAGTGAGTTTGAAGGGAGTTTCCCCTGTTGTGGTGTGAGGCATAGTCCGCTAGGCCTAGAGGACGTGGACTAGTTGTTCGACCCAGTATCTTTTAGTTTTGTCTAGCTTCCTTTTAATTGTATGAACAATAACCCGGTTAGCGGCTTCAGCTTGTCCATTAGTTTTAGGATTCTCAACGGAACTGCAATGGTGCTTAATCTAGAGCTCGGCAAGTAGCTCCTCAAAACCTTTATCTTTGAATTAGGTTTCATTGTCCGTCATAATGGACTCTGGGACCCCAAACCTAGTGATGATGTGACGTCAAGTGAATTTCTGGATCCAAGTGGAGGTAATCATGGCTAGAGGCTCTGCTTCGATCCATGTAGTGAAATAATCTATAGCCACACCAAGTACTTCAATTGTCCAGTTTATCTACATTGGGAAGTGGATACAGATATTTGGGGCAAGCTTCGTTTAAATCCATGTAGTCCACACACATTCTCCATTTCCCATTTGATTTCTTCACTATGACTACGTTACATAGCCATGTGGTGTAAGTTATCTCTCTGATGAAGTTGACACTGAGTAGCTCCTTGACTTGTTCTTCAATGACTAGCTATCTTTCTGACCCGACTTTTCTCTTCTTCTGGGAGACTAGCCTCGCATCTTTCCTTATAGATAGGTGATAACTGATGAAGGCGGGGTCAAGCCCAGACATATCAGAGGTTGTCCAGGAAAAAAAGTCTTTATTTTTCTCCAAGAGCTCAATCAAATGACACATCTCTTCTTCTTCCAAGCTTGCCCTAATCTTATTGACTTGATCTAGCTTGACACCAAGTTGGAGTGGCTGTAGTTCACCCTCTGGCTAGAGTCTAGTACCTTGGATTTCTTCTCGCATATCTAACTCAGTCATGAGAATGTTAACTTGGTCTAGAGCTGGGCTAGATGTACTGGTTTTTGCTCTCATGGGGGTCCTACTGATTTTGAGGCTCTGATTATAGCATTTGCGCGCCATGATCTGGTCCCCCTTGACTGTGACAACCTCATTATTTTTGTTGAGGAATTTCATGACCAAGTATGTGGTAGACACCACGGCGCTAAGTGCGTTCAATGCAGGACGACCCAAGATGATATTATATGCTAAGGTGTAGTTCATGACCAGAAACTTGACCTTGACAGTCTTGAAGAGCTTGCTGCTTCTTAGTGTTGGTGTATGCCTTAGAGGCCAATACATTTTCTGTATTTACATACATTCTATTATGCTATTTTATATATGAGACATTTTATTTATTGTGTTCTTTTTTTATAAACATAATAAAGTCCTTAGAATAGTAAGTTTGATGTCATAGGACATCAAGTAGATGACTTGATCGTGAGATCCTTTTGGTTACAACACTATTCTTAAATGTCCCTAGTTAAGTATTATTGTTAATTAGGACAACAATAATACATTGAGACTAGTATGTGCATAGACCGATGACCACATCTCACGGGTCATGGATATGAGATATCAAGTCTTCACATGGGTACATATTAGAGTAATGATGTACTGGACTGACCCACCATGAGAACGCTACATGGATTGTTACGTGAGTGTCATAAGTGATTCTCATAGTAATAATGGTGTCTGTGGTCCTTTGACCTGAACTCACTACGATTCCTACATGAGGAGTTGTGTGTTTTAATGCCATCAAACGTCATCTGTAACAAGGTGATTATAAAGTTAGTTATTGGACATACCGCGAATCATGCAGAGAGATGTGAGTGACCTAGATGAGATTTGTCACTCTTACATAACAGGAGCGATATCTTCGGGCCCCCTGATTGAGTGAGACTGCGAAATGCATAACCATGCTCAAATGAGTCAATATGAGATATTGATCTCATTTGTTGTTACAAAGTCTACTCGAGTATCAGGAAACCAATGATTGGACTATATAAGGGTGACACATTCCATGCCTTGTGTTCAATCTAGATATTTTGACAAAGGGACTAAACGACACGAAAACATTGGTCAAGGAAAGGTTATGTCAAATTACTGACATTCTTATTACTTGGGTAGCAACGATGTGTTGCTAGATACTGCTCATCGCTTGTAATATTAAAATGAGATTTTAATATTACTACCAACGTAATAAGAACCTGCAGGGATTACACACATAGAGCGACTAAAATTGGAGCAATGGATCAAGTTGGATTCGATTCAAATATAGGTCGACTCATAACGAGATGGGTCTAGGGTTGCACAACCTGACTTACCTTCTTCTTCTTTCACACTCACTTAAGGCAGTCACTATTATAAATAGTACTGCTAAAGGGGCTGCTAAGATACACAATTCAGAACCCTAACCGTACCTACAGAAAAGTGAGTGAAAGAGCGACAGGTTTATTCTCTTCTCTACACAGCTAGCATTGTGTGAGAGACGCGAGGCTTCTCTTTGTGGACGTTGGATATTCGTGAGTCTGTTCGTGTAGATACCGCAGAGACATCGTTTCTATTACGGTGTTGGTGATTCACGCTTCAAGAGGTAAATCATTTAAAAACTCGGATTATGGCTTTTTCGAATGGATCTTCAGTGGGAATCCCTGTTTTTCGCTGCGTGATGTATCCGCAAAAATTCCAAACACTTAGGGTCAGGTAAGTCTCAACATACCCCGTCAGAGTGATTTTTTCACCAGTAAAATCTGTGAGCTTGCCATTATAGGGAATTAGATTTGAGTCTAGAAATTCTAGCTTCTTATACAACTCCATGAACATAATATCAGCTGAACTCCCTTGGTATACAAAAATACGCCGAATCTCGACATTAGAAATTATCCCAGAGATAACTAGTAGATCATCGTGCTCTGAGATAATTTTGTCGTAGTCTTCATCTGAAAAGGAGATGGGGGCGCCTTCCGATCTTCGACCCGTGATATGGGTGCGGAGTGGGAGACACTCAACACTACCTTCTTGAGTGTTTTCTTTCTAGCGCTATTGGATGACCCACCACCTGCGAAACCACTAGCGATGGTGTTAATGGTTCGGTTGACCTAGGCATGGCGACCATCATTGTCTTTTGATGGAGTGTCCTGGTTCTGATCTTACTGATTGTCAATATTATGATGAGGTGGACTCTAGGACCTTCTCCTTTAATGTGGAGATGTGCTCCGCCTAGGACTGGGGTTGCATTTTCTTTCATTTCGTCCTCTACGACGTCTATTATTTTGGATATGACTGATATACTGTTCCAGTTGTCCTGCCTTGATTAGGGATCCCCTATGGAAACACATAAATTGAACATAGACATCTATGTGTTCCTGAGGGTCCGTAGTCCCATCATAGAGCTCTTTTTTTCATTTATACTCCATTAATTGCGAGAGAAAGGTTACTCTATTATTTTGGATATGTTACATTTTTCCCTGGTCGTTGACCGTCTTTTGCCTTCTGTCATCATGGTGTGATTCGGTCTGGTCCTAGGGATCCCCAAATTTTCTATTATGGAAACACATAAATTGATCACATGTCCAGACTAGACATCTATGTGTTCCTTCTAGGTGGGACACACGATCTTCGTAGTTTCCCATCATATGCACCGGGATTCTAGGCCCATGATAGTCAAAATTGGCTCCATGCACGCGGGGATCAAGTTAAACTTGAAGTTTTTCATTGGAACTTCTTGCCTCCATTGCCTATGTTGAGGTTCCTCACGGCGGAGGTCTCAAAGGTTACTCCTAATCACCATCGGGGTGGTGCGACAGGGGTGAGGATGATGGTAATGACATCTCCTCTCCTTAAGTTCTGTCTCGTGTTCATTATGATTGTGTTAGGAAATTATTTTTCCACCAATGTTCAATGGATACTGACCACAAATAGGCGTTTACCTCCTTAGGCAGCAGCGGAGCATGATGAAACAAGGGTGGTTGGTCCCTACAAAGGCACTACAACACTCAAGTTAGGTTGTGCATAAGTAGGGTTTAAGCAAAAAAGTAATAGTTACGCTCCAAATTTTCTAATATTTGTAGAGAGTGAATAGGAAAGCTTCCCTGTCGCAGCCCTATAAAATCGCTTGTTGATACTTTAGTTACTGAAGCGATGTCTAGCGGTTATGGGTTCTATTACGTGTGATCGTGATTGGTAGATACGGATTATTATGGGATTTATCACACGCAAATCTTCGTGATTGTGTTTCTATGTTGCCGTAGTGGTCCGACATGCATTTTCCCGGATTCTAGTGCCCAAATGAACTAGTCAAAATTGGGTGTCAACAATAGACTACGACTGAATGATTACCACGTTGACCCATGGTGCTAGATCTCGGATCACGATGTAGAGCAGCATTAGGCCAAAAGTTATAACAATTAGTCTAGCACATGTCTCCTGCAATCCATACTTTTTTTAGAATTGAACCTCTAGCTTGATTTGATACTATGACCCACTTGGTCCTGTTAAGATAGGATGTTGGCCTACAACCAATGAACTTGTGATCTTGACTCTGACACCACTTGTGGATTAAACGTTTACCATTAGACTAAATGTTATAGACGCAATTCTTTCTACTTAAGCCCTTAAGCAAGTATCACAGTTTAATTTGACTTTGATCCTATATGCATGGACCTTGCTAAAGTAAGATGTTGACCTATAATTAACAAATATTTTTCACAATTAATAAGGAACAAAAGAAAAATACACTATTTTATCTAAATTATTCTTTGAAAATTATTAATTTTACATTTATATCATTTGGTATACTCATAAAAATGGAACAAAACATTCATACATGACTTTTTTCATATAATTTTTTATAATAAAATTCATTCATAAAATTTTTACTTTTATTTTTAAGGATGTATTAATGGAAAATGAAAAACTGAATTCATTGATTGAAAAATACAATACACACAACTTCGGTATTTATAGATGAGTCTAACTGTAACTAACTAACTGAGTAGTATAACTAACTAACTAACTCTCTAACACCCCCCCTCAAGCTGGAGAGTGTATATTAAGCACTCCCAGCTTGGAAAGAAAGGTGGAGAAAGCCGCGGGTTCCAACGGTTTAGTGAAGAAGTCAGCCAGTTGATTAGAAGAAGAGATAGGCAATAAATGAAATAAACCCGAATGCAGCTTTTCACGCACAATATGACAGTCAATGTCGATGTGCTTAGTACGTTCATGGAAGCTGGCATTGGAGGCAATATGCAGGGCAGATTGACTATCACAGTATAAAAGTGCAGGAGTAGTGAAGGGAATGGCAAGATCTTGAAGAAGATATGTCAGCCATTGAAGCTCGCAAGTGGTGGAGGCTAAAGCTCTATATTCGTGTTCGACGAGACACCGTATTTTGTTTCTTTGAACGCCACGAAATAAGGGAGGAGCCAAGGAAAATACGAAAAGTAATGGATCGTCGGGTAGAGAGACACGAGGCCCATGATCACCGAATCCTTTAAGTTGAAGAATGCAATTAGAGGGAAAAAATAATCCACAAAGCGGAGCACCTTTGATGTATCGAATTATACGATTGGCAGCTTCAAAATGATTAGTAGTGGGAGCTTGCATAAATTGACTTAGTTGCTGAACAGCAAAACTAATGTCAGGACGCGTAGTGGTGAGATAAAGTAAGCGACCAATGAGACGACGATAGGCAGAGGGATCATGAGGTGGAGCTGATGTATCAAAGAGCAACTTTGAATCTTTAATCATTGGGGTGCTGCAGGATTTGGCAGCAAGAAGACCAGAATCAGAAAGTATGTCCAAGGCATATTTTCTTTGGCAAACATGAATCCCGTTGGTTGTACGAGAAACTTCTAAACCGAGAAAATACTTAATATCACCAAGGTCTTTGATTTTAAATGTGGAATGCAAGAATTGTTTCACTGAATCGATAGCAGCAATAGAATTGCCAGCAAGAATCACATCGTCCACATAAACTAATAAAGCCGTGAAAGATGAGCCTTGTTGCTGAATGAAGAGAGAGTGATCATATTGGGAGTGTTTGAAGCCAAGTGACACCAGAGCAGTGGACAATTTAGAAAACCATTGGCGACTAGCTTGTCGTAAACCATATAAAGACTTGGTGAGACGACAAACTTGATTGGGTTTGGTGGGAGTAAGACCCTGGGTAGCTCCATATATACTTCCTCATTAAGGTCACCATGAAGGAAAGCGTTATCAACATCTAGTTGCTTTAGAAACCACCCTTGAGAAGCTGCTACTGCAAGAAGAAGTCTCACAGTGGTTAATTTGGCCACTGGTGAAAAAGTATCAATGAAATCAACCCCCTCTTGCTGGGTATAACCTTTGGCAACTAGGCGTGCCTTGTATCGTTCAATTGTGCCATCAGCTTTGTACTTGATCCGGTAAACCCACCTGCAACCAATAGGAGTTTTGTCTTGTGGCAAATCAGTTAGATACCAAGTGTGATTAGCTTCAAGAGCCTGCAACTCAGCCTTCATAGCATTCACCCAATCAATAGAGTTAACAGTCTGACTATAGGATTTTGGTTCAGCATTATTTGATATGGCCAAGGTATACTTGAGATGAGAAGGGGAAAGGGAATGGTATGAAAGGACAGAAGATAAAGGATATGTGACAGTACCTGCATGGGAAGATGAGTTGGAACTTGCTGATTGAGAACAATGGCAATGGAATTCTTTGAGATATGCAGGAGCCTTGCGGATTCTGGTGGATTTCCTAACACTGGAATCTACAGTCTCATGTATTTGTTGTGATGTTTGGTTAGGAAGTGGTAGTTCAGGATACAATGTGACAGGAGATGACTCAAAAAGAGTATCGGAATGATGGGTAGTGTTGGGATTTTGAGATTGGGAAAATTGGGGTAATGGTTCAAGCAGAAAATGAAACTCATCAGAATCTATGTGATCAGTTTCAGAATGATGTAAGTGTGGAGGTTGTGAATAAGGAAATATATTTTCATGAAAAATGACATTTCGAGAAATTAGAAGTTCTCTGGTGTTCAGATCAAAAACCATGTATCCTTTGGTTCCATTTTTGAATCCAAGGAAGATGCATTTTCTTGATCTAGGATCAAGTTTGGTTCTGTGTTGTTCCAATGTTGAAGCAAAACAAAGGGAACCAAAAACCTTTAAGTCTAATAATGTGGGGGGTGTGGCATGAAGTAGCTCAAATGGTGATTTGTTTTGAAGAGATGATGATGGAAGTCTGTTAATAATGTGTACAAAGATGTGCAACAGCAAATGACCAAAAACATTTGGGCAAATGAGCATGAAATAACAAGCCTCTTGCAACATTTAGAATATGGCCATGTTTCCTTTCAACCACAGAATTTTGTTGAGGAGTCTCAACACATGAAGTTTGATGCACAATACCAAAATGTGCATAAAAATCAGTGTATTGAAATTCTGTGCCATTATCTGATCTGATTGTTTTAATGCAGACTTGAAACTGTGTTTTAACAAAAACAACAAAATCATGCATTAATTTTCTGGTTTCAGATTTGGTTTTCATAAGAAACAACCATGTATGTCGTGTATAATCATCAACAATAGTGAGAAAATACTTGTGACCATGTAAAGAAGGAGTGGCAAGTGGCCCCCAAATGTCAATATGAATTAAATCAAAAGCATGATGTGTGACAGATGTACTAGAGGAAAATGGCAACTTATGCTTTGTTTTGCAAAGTGACAAGAATCACAAACTCTATTATTGATGTATTTGACATAGGGAAAATTAGCACAAATGTGATCCATCACCTTATTCGAAGGATGACCTAGTCTGAAATGCCAAAGATCAAAAGGAAAGTTCTGAGTTTGAAATGAGCAACATTTGAGAAAAATGTACGTAAAAATGTGAGGGAACAAGGGGAGCTTTTGGTTTCTTGAGATGATATAGTCCATTGTGTAAATCAGCAAGCCCAATCATCCTCAATGTAGGCACATCCTGAATGTGACAAACAGAATCAAGAAAGGTTAATTTGCAATTTAAACTAAGTATCAATTGTTGGACAGATATGATATTGAAACTAAATTCTGGTATATATAGAACATTAAAGAGTTGAAACTGATTGGAAAAACAAATTGTTCCTGAGTATTTGGCAGTGACCATGGATCCATTTGGTAGAAACACACTAATGGGTTTTATACTGTGAAAACTAACAAAGTAAGACTTGCTATGTGTGACATGATCAGTGGCCCCCGTATCAAGAATCCACAAATTTGAACTTGATTTGGAGTTACCTGAGTTATTTATTGCTTCTTGTTGTTGAGTAAATGACTCACCAACAAAGGAAAGACTAATTTGATTCATGCTGTTAACACTATGATGTTGAGTTAATTGAGATTGTTGCAATAAATTGAGCAATTCTTTGCTCTGGACTTGGCATCATTCGAATCACTGAAAACAAATTCCTTTCAGCTGCCTGTGAGTTTGAACCTTCATTAGTAGCAAAGTTGTTGACAGTGTGAAATTTTGGCTTGTATCCAGGAGGAAATCCATGTTTGAAGTAGCACTGCTCTACTGTATGACCAAATTTATTACAGTGTGTGCATTGTTTCATAGGTCCACGACCTTGATATTTACCTCTCCCTCTTCCTCCAAAGCCTTTCAAGAAACATATCACATATTCAGATTCCCTTTGCTGTTTAACTGTTTCGATAGTGCTGCAACATTTGCATTTCACAGTACAAGAACAATCTGGAATGGGTCTGAGAGCCTCCAAATCCTCCCACACGTCTTTAATTCAGTAAAGAAATCAAATACTGACCTTTCTCCTTGCTTGATGGAATGAACTTCTTGAAGAAGATCTGAAACTCGAAAATGATCTCCTTTGGTGAATCTTTCTTTCAGATCTTCCCAAAGAGTCTTTGCATTGTCAATATAGACAACACTTTGTGCGATTTGAGGGTTGAGGGTTCTGCCAATCCATGAAACCACTATGCCATTGCATCGCTCCCATGCTTCAAAATTCACATCACTTTCATTTGGAATCGGCAATCCGCCATTGATGAACTTCAGCTTATTCTTTGTCAACAATGCCCTTTTCATGGCTCTACTCCATGAGTGATAATTGGATCCATTGAGTTGTGGCGAAACAAAACAAGTACCAGGATTCTCTCCTGGATGCAGATAATAGGGAGAAGAATGGTTTTGTGTTTGATCCGAGACACTGCTCTGCACAACATTTTCAGAACTGGCCATGATCGTCGAATTGAAGAACACGAGGAAGAAGAAGATAGAAGTTGTAAAACCAAGAACATGATCAAGAAGAACTCAGAGTATGCTTTTTACCCGCTCAGCTCGATACCATAATGGAAAATGAAAAACTGAATTCATTGATTGAAAAATACAATACACACAACTTCGGTATTTATAGATGAGTCTAACTGTAACTAACTAACTGAGTAGTATAACTAACTAACTAACTCTCTAACATGTATCAAACTAAGTGTAATATGTAGATTTGAAGTACAAAGCATAAGAAGAATGTAAAGTATTGAGATGTAAAAAGTTGTCTACATTTTTTAATGGACAAATAACTATACTTATTTGGGAAGAAAAGGAAAGGGTGGACAACTTTTTCATTTTAAGTAAATATTATATATATATATATATATGTATGTATATATATATCTTTATTTGAGTTTTTCTTTTAAATGAGAGGAATAAAATAAGAGATTACAATATTTTAATTTTTTATTTTTAAAAAATATTGTATAATTTTTTTTAAATTTAAAAGTAAGAAATTAATCATCCTATTCTTTTCACGCATGTTAAATCTCTAGCGGGTATCATTGTTCACTTCTTTCTTTTTCCGTCATCCATCTCTTTTTTGTTGGTGTTTTCAACCTACTACGCTAACTTGCCATTTCATGTATTGTAAAAATTTAAATACTCAGATAATAATAGTTATGCAAATATGTAAAAATAATTTTTTTTGTTACATTGGAGGGCCTAGGCCCTTAAAAATAATATTAAAAATAATAATTATATCATGCAACATAATTATTATCTTAAAAATATCACACAAAATATCATAAAAAATGTATGAAGTGAATTATATTCTCTAAAATATTTTATATTTTAATTTTCTTTCTTACAAATAAAACAATGTTTACTATTTTTTGGTGACAATAATTCTTTTTATCAAGTTATTAAAAAAAGTTTGAATACTATACATGAGAAAAGTTAACATTATATTATTTACATTAAGTTTGATTTCATTTTAAATCAATGTTATGTATCAAACAATGGAATGACTTGACCATTCTAAAAGCTACCAAATTATGGACTGGAAACGATTTTTCTCTTCTAACCGATTTCCATTTTATTCCTATCATGTGAAATCATTATTCATGTGCCAAACTTGATATTAGTCATTGATAACAATAGAATAAATTGATTAAGAGGCTAAGTTCTTTATGGCAGACACGGATTCACGGGGGTAAGCACCCCCCCCCCTCCCCAATATGTCAATTTTTTATAAAGTTACTAATAATCTAATTTAGTAAAAGAAAAAGAATGGTAAAATTGAAAGAATTAATACTTAATATATATTTAGATTTAAATACTTACAAATATTTGATAATATGATTCATGATTTAATATACATTGATGTTATAATTTTATTTTATTTTAAAATTAATTGTTAACTTTTATATAATGATTTTATTTACACATCATTTACCTTATACTATTTTTATATCACTTTTTTTAGATAATAGAAAAAGATACATTCCAACACACACTTTCTTTGTATTTTATTTCTCAAACAAATAAAACATACATAGTATAATATTTTTGGTGTACAAATATCATTTTTTATAATAATACACATCACAACCTCTCACTTTCCATTTTACATAAAATAACAAGGTAAATAGGATTAGTATATAAAATACAAGTTTCACTACTTCAAGTCTTTTATTAGTACAACTTATGGTATGTATTTGATAATATAATTCATAACTTTTGGTCCCTCCAATAAAAATTTTCTAGACCCCTCCCTATTTATCGGGTAATTGTAACGGCACACCTTTCTTCTATATTAATCTTTTGCATTTTTAAGAAATTAATTTATTCACATACTGATTCAAAATTCCAACGCAAACTACTCAAGGCAGAGAGCATACCTTATTCACCCCCCCCCCCCCCCCCCCCCCCCCCCCCCCCCAAAAAAAGAAGAAGAGCATACCTCCTTATAACCAATAAGCCAAACCACCTCCAGTAAAATCATTGACCCTAGAGCTAGCGAAATAGATGTGCACAGCATTCCTCAAAGAATGAAGAATTAAAGTTTTTTGAGTAGAAGGAGAATTAGTTAATAGGCATTCATTCTAATTTAGAGAGAACACAATCATTCCCTTAGTTGATGAAATAACTGTTTTTTATTTATCATAAAATGATAATTACCATTACACATCTAAGTTGAAACTCATTTTTTCCCTTCCTATGGCCAGCCAGCAATAATAAACAGAAAAATGCCGCCAGTAACAATGGAAGGAAGTAAATGGGGGCAAATGTAACATGATTTGGTCAAATGTGAGGGAATGTACGATAGAGCTTTCATTAATTGAAACGAACAAAGCACAATAGAGACATCTAAGTTCTAACAGTCATGTACCAAAAAAAATGGAGAAAGAGAGAGAGACATCTAATAGTTCTCTCAAAAATCACCTTAAAACTAATTCTCAAAGAACAAAATTCGAATCAAGTCGATACTCCAGCCTCAAAATTTGCTGATGACCCCTTAAACACAAGCAAGAAACTTGCCCACCAAGTAATACACAATTTTTAGATAAGAAATTGAAACGTAATTTATATTCACAAGGGACAGAACCTAATTGTGCCTAAGAGGATAAGACTTGGAGACTTTCGAAGGCCAAATAAGTGGGCTTTAAATTTGATCGAATCCATAAAGGAAGGAGTTGGTGCTGAACATGTGAAGTGTTAATGACAACATGGGCTTTAGCACGGGAGTGACGCACGTGATGACTGGTAAAGTGTTAAGTCCTGACGTGGCTCTGGTAACCCTATCCCATCCCATACCCATGTCCCTATCTGCAGTCTCGAGATTGGAAGTACGCCGCATCGCACGAGGCAATCCCTAATCACCAAAACCAATTTTGTAAATATTATTATTTATAAAATTATAAAATCTACTCAAACAAAATCAGAAAAAGATAATCTTCATTTGAGTTTGGCGTTGGTAAGATGAGGAAATCGACGACCATCCTCAGCCATTTCAAATCCAAGAGGTGGTTCTCGGCTTCGCTTCATCCAACCTCCTGGAGTTCTCGAATCACTCCCCTTCGCCCCAATCAGTCGGAGCCTAATTTTAGGAACCAAAATCATAATCGCAATGCAGTGGCAGTGCTAACTCTTCTCTCTTCGCGTCGCTTTGCGTCCACCATAGCACAACATCCTTTGACTTCGAATCCCATTGACGATTCCAATCAGAATAAGAATCAGAATCAGGTGCTTTCTCTCTCTTTTCTCACTATGAATTGAAATTTCCTCACTTTTGTGTAGTTATACATGTAGATAATAAGGTCATCGTCTCTTTGATTTGCTTTAAACATTCTTTAAAAACACTCAAATAATCAATTCAACAAGTATATTACCTACGACTAGTCGACTAGGTCTATGGGTTTCTTTTCTTCAATAATTGTTTTCTGAAAAAAAAACAGAAAAAAAAATAAATAGTGCTCAGAAGTGACAAATAAAAAAAATAAAAAAGTTAATTTTTAACTTAATTAACTTTTTTTTTTGTCGAAACTTAATTAACTATTAAAAAAGTGAATAAAAGCTGCGGATTGTAAATGGGCTTGTATGACCCGTATTTGACTTGGACTCGAGCCTGGGCGAGGGCCCATATATGTTCAAGAATGAAAAACCCTAGGGATTGAATGCCTTTATAAAAAGATCACATAGGCACAAGTGTCTCAACATGTTCGGCTTCAATTTTCTAATGTTGCGTATGTGGTTGGTTTCGTTGACGATTTCTCTGTTTTTTTTTTTAATTGATGAAACACGAAATAGTTGAAGATAGAGATAGAGAGAGAGAGAGTGAAAAGCAAGATCAGCTTCTTGATTGGACCTGGATGAATCAACGGTTCAGTCAATCATAATTACAAACTTGCGATATCAAATTTAGAGCAGTGTCACTCGTCTGAATTTGATTTCTTGTGATCTTTCAGGCCCTTTATCACTGCCACATCTCTCTCATTTTCTCTCGATTTTCATTGTTATCTTTGAATTTCTTTATAATTTGATTTCACTTAACTGGTGTTTTCGATGAGCAAACGCACTCTGTCCCAAAACCGTCAATGTTTTGAGGCAATTTCTTCGTTTGCGATACTAATGGAATTTCCACTCCAGCAAATTCGCCCGTATGGTCTCCATTTGAACCCTATCGGACTCATTTGTTGGGCTACACATTATTATTCAAGAACGCTCAACTCTATGAATCCAAATTTAATAGGCTATACAAACCCTAAAAGGTTGATCTGGACTGCAAAAATTGAACAGTGCGATTGTAACTGCAAGATCAATACTTTATTCATATGACCCGTTAATGATTCCAAACATACTGCAATATGAATTCTTTATTCATAATTTAAATTTGGGATGGTATGCCCTTGATGATCCTAAATGCAACTGAAACACGAATTCTTTATTCAACAACAACAACAAGAAGCCTTGATGGGGAATGGGATGTTTGAGCCTCGATGATCAGTACAATTGCAATATGAATTGTTTAGAGCAGCTTTTTCTGAATTTTTTATTCATAAATGTAAAATGGGGATGGTATAGTTGAGTCCTGAGGACCTTAAATTTAAGAAAAAATTGATGAGTAAGAACAATTTCAATTTGGATGTGAGACGGCCTGACTAAATTTGTTCAAGATATTTATGGATCTATACGGAGTGCCGTTATATGCTTAAGGTGATTTTTTTTTTCAGCCTCACTTCCCTGTAATTAGAATGCAGTACACTCTTGAATTAAGTGGAGCATCAGCCTAGTCCTTTATGCATGTTTGCATACTAATTGGATATCGCAGGTCATAGATTTTCCGGGAGGAGCAGTGAAATTTATCCCTGAAATGAGGTTTATATCTGAATCACCTCAAGAGAGAGCACCCTGCTACCGTGTCCTTGATGACAATGGGCAGCCGATTTTGGGCAGTAATTTTGTCCAGGTTTTCACATCCCTGACCTACCATTCCATTTTTTTTTTGCATGATGTCCTCAGGGAAAATACATTGAAATGAAATTTATGGATATCAATAATATTAGGTCAGTGAGGAAGTTGCTGTTAAGATGTATCATGACATGGTCACACTCCAAACTATGGACACTATCTTCTATGAAGCACAAAGGCAAGGTAGAATGTCGTTTTATGCAACAACAATTGGAGAAGAGGCTATCAATATTGCATCAGCTGCAGCTCTTCACATGGATGATGTTATTTTCCCTCAGGTTACAATCACATGACACAGAGAAGGATATTTTTATACTTTTATCTTCATTTCATACATATGCGAGCAATTTATACAGAAATCTATAAACGAATTTATCCTAGAATGCATCCCATACTATCATCAGGGATGCGTCCCCTTAATTTACCATCATTTTGTTTCTCCTAGAATGATCTAACAGTAAATCTGATTGCATGCAGTATAGGGAACCGGGAGTTCTGTTATGGCGTGGTTTTACTCTGCAGGAATTTGCAAACCAGTGTTTTTCCAATAAATATGATAACGGGAAAGGAAGGCAGATGCCGGTCCATTATGGGTCTAACAAGCACAATTACATTACTGTAGCATCAACTGTTGCGTAAGTATAGAAAACTTCGATATACAAAACTTTGATGTTTGTGTGTGTGTATTTGCTTCTTTGCACCATAATTATGAAAGTTACAAAATGCAAAGTTTACCCTTGTGTATAGTACGCAAATTCCCCATGCTGTTGGAGCTGCATATTCCTTAAAGATGGACAAAAAGGATGCATGTGCTGTCACTTATTTCGGTGATGGTGGCTCAAGTGAGGTAATTATACAACTGCCACAACAACAGATCCATTTCTCCCTTTACTGCAAAGGAAATTTTCATGGGATTTTAACACAGCATGGATCTAGAACTTAAACTTTGTTCTTGAAAAATTTTCAAGGAATTCAGGCAATATAGTATACTTAAGGCTAAAACTACTCAACTTTCAATATCTTTTTCTGGTTTTGGAGTGCTGCCTATACTTTTTTTATTTTGTAATTATCTCATCCCATTAAATAGGTGCAATAGAATTCCTCCCCTCTCATTAGGGGTGGAAACAGACTAGGTCAGGCTAGGTTAGACTTTGTCTTAAACAGGCCTAACTTGTATCCTAATTATAAGGCTTGGGCCTGACTTGTAAGCTTGTAATAAGTCAATTTTTATGACCTGACTTGACTTTTTTAAAAGCTTGGTCTGGCTTGAAAGTCTATTTAAAGACCTATTTTGCAATGAGGCTTTCAAATAAGCTAACAAGCCTACCTTTAAATAGGTCAACATGCCTTTATATAGGCTAACAGACTTACCTTTAAATAGATCAACATGTTTTTATATAAGCTAACAGACCTACCTTTAAATAGGTCAACATCCCTTTACTTAGGCCAACTGACCTAAACCTTGAATAGGCCAATGGGCCTACTTAAAGCTAATAGGCCTTTGTTATAACTTAACACTCACCTTCTATTTTTATAGATGCTCACCACTTTCTTACTCTAGTTTTTGGTCGATGTGGGACTTGGAGATATACCTTCTATTTTGTAACTTGGTATATCTTCAAGTCTCACATCGGCCAAAGATCAGAATAAGAAAGTAGTGAACATTTATAAAAATAGGGAACGAGTTTTAACTTATTCTTTTTATTCTAATAAATATATTACATTAAATATATTAATAAATATGTTATTTCTATTCTAACTTATTAGGTTTTAGTTACTGATTTTTATTAAAATTTAATTAAAAATATATTAATATATTATAATAAATTAATAATTATAATTTATAATTATTATAATAATATATATTATATTATATATAGTAAAATAAGTCAGGCCGGCCTACCAGGCTTAAAAGGCCTATTAAATGGCCTGAGGCTTGATTTTTTTAATTAAACAAATTTTTAAAAAAGTCTTAGCTTAGCTTGTTTAGTAAACACGTTAGACCTTAGGCAGACCAGGCCATAGGCCCCTGACAGACAGCCTGACCTATTTCCATCCCTTGCTCTCATCAACAATCATTATCAAGGATCCTCAATAAGTTAAGCGAATTGTTTTTGTTTTTTACGGTCTAATACATTTGTGTATTGACAGGGAGATTTCCATGCCGCATTAAATTTTGCAGCAGTTATGGAGGCCCCAGTTATTTTTGTATGCCGGAACAATGGATGGGCTATCAGCACCCCTACTTCAGATCAGTTTCGAAGTAATTTCTTTTTTCTTTGTTTCAATATATTCTCGTTGGTCAGGTCTTTAGCATTGTCTTGCAATGCCCAAAGGCATATTGTTCTGGGTTTTTTGTTCTTGAGTAGGTGATGGTGTTGTCGTGAAAGGACAGGCATATGGAGTCCGTAGCATCCGTGTAGATGGCAACGATGCCCTGGCCATTTATAGTGCTGTTCAAGCTGCTCGTCAAATGGCAATTAGTGAAGAGAGACCAATTCTAATAGAAGTAAAGTGATAACTTTTCAAGCCAAATTTTTGGGCATGTTTAAAAGAAAAAAGTGGCAGTATGTGGTCTCATATCAAGGCATGTTAATGGCAGACCAATGTTATATCTGAATCTTCCTTTTTCAGGCTCTTACATATAGAGTGGGACATCACTCCACATCAGATGACTCCACCAAGTATCGTCCAGCCAATGAGATTGAATGGTGGAGATTGTCACGAGATCCTGTGGCTAGATTTAGAAAGTGGATAGAAAGGAACGGTTGGTGGAATGGTATGGCTGAGTCAGAGCTTAGGAACAGTCTGAGACAACAGGTAAAACATCGATTTCTGAGAATCCCTTGGTTGATGCTGGATACCGTACTACTATATTAAGTAGCTTGACAAATTCCTATGCCAAACTTGAGCAACTTCCTACATTGACTGATAGTGCTATTGAGAAAATGGGCCAGAAAATGTGGGAAAGGAAGATAAAATCCTCAAGCAAAGAATTCTCTTCCATTTATAAAATCCTCGTTAACAAACATTAACAATTCTCTTCATTTTCAACTAACTGTTGATCTATTGATAGATAGAGTTCCTAACTAACTTCTCACAGTATTCATTTAATTGTCCTCAAGTTTTACATGTATCATTTAACTATTATGATGCGGTATATCAATATTTTCCCCTGCAAAAGAAGCCTTGTCCTCAAGTCTACTGCCATGTAATTGAGGGAACTGGAGCTGAGGAAATAATTCTTGTAACACCTCAAGATCTTCCAATGAAGCATCATCCTATGTGAGTGAGGCCAGTCCAATCAACCAAATATTGTACTTTTTGATTTCTAATTTCTGAAAATGAGTGTATCTGTAGGGTTTTATACATTGATAAGGTTGGAATTTGTTAAAAGGTAGAAGACGGGAGATAGTTCTGTGAGGTGGTAATTCTTTTGGTTCTTGGATAACTTTTGGAAATTGGACCAGTAGGTGAAGTATGGTTGTTGGAAACTTGGAATAGGTGATTTTGAGGAAAGCTGAGCAAAAGGAAGTTGATATTCTGTAGTGTTCCCACTGACCCTTCAGACACCAATTTATTTAGCTGTTGTGCAGATAAGAGTTCTGAATTTTAGGGGTGAAGTCCCTGCAATCTAACTTTTCGTTAATGCCACCAAAATT
This sequence comes from Ormosia semicastrata, assembly GCA_029884595.1. Classification (NCBI taxonomy): domain Eukaryota; kingdom Viridiplantae; phylum Streptophyta; class Magnoliopsida; order Fabales; family Fabaceae; genus Ormosia; species Ormosia semicastrata. The sequence goes on along the minus strand of JAQQTO010000046.1, from coordinate 32,166,091 downwards.
TCATAGTTAGTGCCTTGTAGTCAGTTAAAACTGGGCCAAAGGTTTACAACCACTGCACATCTAGAAAACCTTTTCAATATCATCCATTTCTAAAACAATGAATTCCACTGTAAACAAATATCCTTGTATATGCAAGTCAGCTGCTGCAAATTTAGTTTCTCATTACAAATGGTTCCTGATGCCAAATTACTCGAAATAGGGGAATTGTTTGGCTGCCTAGCTTCAGTTTATGAACAGGTTTGGTTATAGGGAGTGATATGTTGTTAGGTAACAGTGTACTGCTGTTGTTGGCAGGGGCTGGTGAGGCAGATAGTGATTTAGGGAATACAGTTTGGATGGATGAAATCTCGAAATCTGAAATTGTTTTGGAATGGTGTGTTGCTGTTTTACTGTAGCAATTTGCTTTTCTTATGAAATTTAGCCAAAGCAATAGCTGTTAGGTTTTGCCAACAAGAGTTCATATTTCAAAGGTTCTTGCCAACCAGGATTCTCTCAAGCTTGTTTCCTTTGTAGAAAGATTTTCAAATCTTCCTTGCTATTTGCAACAGATCCATGCTGGTTGCATTCTATAAGAGAAGACTTGGAATCCTCAAAAGTGTTGGAGCCAAAATCTAAGTAATAAAGCATCCAAAAAGTTCTCCCAAGATGATATTAATCGTTTCTTGAGCATCCTTTTTCATGACACGTGTAAGGAAGCCAACTTGATGCGTTGATCTTTAGGGGTGTTACATTGCAAAAATCCCTCAACTTTGAATACCCACTCTTCAGTCTAAATTCCTTCAAAATTGGGAATGTCAATATTCAGCCCTATGATATGCAGGTATATCTGAGGTAGAGTCCTCTGGTGTAGAATAAGATCCTCCCTATGCCATGGTTGATGCGATTTTTGTGGCATCCATTGCACAATCAAAGCTTGCAGACTCCGTAAAGATGAATCTAGCTTATTGAGTTTAGCTTCGGACTTCACCTGGAATATACCTGATTGTCTTTTTTGAAGCATTGTGATCTTTGCGCAAATCTTTCTAAACTTGTTCCCATCTAGCAAAACAAGCACTTTCAGCCATGGTGATAGGGTAGGGCAATGAAAGCACTAGTTGATGGTGCTACTGAGAAAATGGATGAGAAAATGTGGGAAATGAAGAGAAAATCCTTAAGGAGGAAATTGAGGAAAATGAAGGAATGATGGATGTTGTTCAGAAAACTCATGAAAATAGCTATGATTTGAGGGAGTGCTTAACCTCCTTAACAATCATTAACAACTTTCTTAATTTGCAACTAACTGTTGAGTTATTATTAGGTAGATTTATTAACTTATCACTCTATTTACTTAATTGTCCGCAAGTTTAATATTTATCATTTAACTATTTCACCATGGTGTATCATTGACCTCAATATGGAGCGTGATCCTTCTCTTTGTTGGGCAGATTTTTATGTTTTTAAGGTGTATTTATTCTGTTATACAAAATTATTAATTTAAGAATGACCGTCGATTGAGAAATAAGTTGAACGACATAACCTCTGTTAAAACTGAAGTAAATTCTTATTGGGTTGCAGCCAAAGTCACTTCTGCTAGTTTTCCATTCTCTCTCCTTGTCAAGAGGAAAAAGTAGATTCTAAATTGAGAGTGACTCCCACTTTAATAGAACTATAATGTTCACTGGAATAACGAGTTGTGTGGTACTGTGGACATGGCTGGTGGTTACTAGTGTAGTTTCCTTGACTGATTACATGTACCACAGGTGTGGGGCATCTGATAACTTGGTATTTTGGAACTTCAAGATAAATTGTACCAAGGCTCTTGTGGTTTTATGACCATAATCATGGATATTGGAAGTATATTCTTTGAATTTGACAGAGATGGACTCCTAAAAACGTTATTCCTTTGACTAATTACAAGTGCCACAGGTATGGGGCATTTGATAAGTTGGTATGTTGGATCTTCAAAATTACTTGTACCAAGGATCTTGCGTTTTTATTATCAAAATAATGAGTGCTGGGAGTATATTGTTTGAATTTGATATAGATGGACACTTAAAAACGTTCTTCCTTGACTGGTTATACGTGCCACAGCTATGGGACATCTGATAACTTGGTTTATTATAACTTCAAAATAAAGTGTACCAAGGATCTTGCGGTTTTATGATCATAATATTGAAAATTGGTAGTATTATTTTTTTAAATTTGATTTTGATGGACTCTTAAAAACGTTATTCAATAGTTGTGTTCTAACTTCTAACTCAGAATTTTCTTGATACAGCTTCTGCATGCAATTCAAGTCGCAGAGAATGTAGAAAAACCTCCAATTGCAGACATTTTTAGTGATGTTTATGATGTCCCTCCATCCAATCTCCATGAACAAGAGCAATGGCTGAAAGAGACTATAAAAAAACATCCACAAGAGTACCCAGCAAATTTTTCTGTGTAGTTATAACTTCAATATGCTTATGTAGATGATATTACTTCTTTCAATAAAAGTTTGTCTACAAACTTGTATTCTTCAAATATGTGCATACTGGTGTCCTGATTTAGAAATTGGATCGGGTATTTGCAGTTCTTAGTGCTTTAGTTGTTCCCTAAGTTACGTGATCTGTACATCAATAGCGTAGAAAGGCAATTGACCCTGACATAAAACAAACTTTATACACCTGAAAGGAGGACTGCTTTCTTCTTGCCAGCAGCTTTGAAGACAGTGCTAGGGAGGAGACCGAGACCCTTTTTAGGAGAATACATAGTCCGGGACAAGGCTATGAATATGATACCCCACTGCTAAGTTGGAATGTTTTTGTTCCTCGGTACTCTGTCGTTACATGCAACTTCGGGGTCTTTTATATAATCTTAATTCGAAGCAGTACAATGTCTCATTTCTGTGTTGGCTAATGTAAGTTACTTTATTAGCTTCTTTTCTTTTGAAAAATAAACGGTGCACTTTATTATTATTAGTTAAACAGCAATGCTAATTATCACAAATTGCATTTTCCAAATCTGTTCACAAATTATTACATTCACTTGCTTTCTTAGTTTTAGTTTGTATTTGAATTAATTTATTTTATATTTAAAACAGTTTGTAGTTAATTGAAAAAACTTTTAAAAAAATGATTTTTTTCTCAAAAATAAGTAAAATCAAACATGCACCTACAATGAAAATGATATCTATATATATATATATATATAATGTGAATCAGGTGAGAGGAGTATTTATTGTGAGAGATGTGAGGAGTGAATATTGATCATTAGATCTTACATGAATGGTTAAGATTAAAATATAAATACATAAGTGGTCATATGACTTTTAAGTAACTTTTAATCTTGACCATTTATATATGGTTGTATGGTTAAGATTTATTATCATCTTCTCACAATAAAAATTTCTTCATTAGATATGTCTCCTATCTATATATATATATATATATAAGCTTACTGATTGATAAAATGTAATGACAATTTTTATCAATTTGTGTGCCATTTATGAATTTGATTCGAAAGATTTAAGATTAGGACTTTGCTATTCAACGGCTGAGCATATAAACGCTCGACTCATTTATCACTTGGATAGATTGTTAAACTTTTTTTGAGATCCGTGTATATATTTTTTGAGCGTTCTATAGCACTTCCCTTAGGATTATCGTTAGGAAATTATTTAGTCAAATTAATTAATTGGATTCATACGGCTTTTATACATATTCATTCATACACGACTTTTAAAATACATTTGCATTTTCGTTTGCTATACCTGAGAAAAATTCACCATGCATTGAGGTATTATGAAATCGAAAAAAGAAATATCATTATTAATAATTGATAAAGGATGGACATAAATATGATTCTAGAATCAATAGGAGAGTAGGCTTCACTAAGGTCCAATGCAGAGTTAGTTTCTATCTACCCCACTTTGGCACTTTCATTTTACATATTTTTCAAAAAATATATTAACAAAACAAAAGTTTGAACTTTTAAGGGAAAAAAAAGTGGATAGAAAGAACTCTTCTTTCTTCAAAATAAAGTTGACTTCATATTATTTTACACATTTATTTTAGCAGTTTTGTAAAAGTGGATGATGAATTTATGGCAATGAATTTTGAAGTAATGAATTTATTAGTAATAATGAGATGATTTTTTATTATTATTACTAATTAACAATTGGACTGTATCAATTAACAATTAGACTGTAGTAAATTTTTTAAGTTAAAATTAGATTTATTATTTTTTAAATCGACTCAACTCGTTTGCTTAGACTCTCTTAAGGATTTCTCCTATTTAAACACATAACTAGAGTATTAAGGTTAGTTCTTTTTCTTTATATTTACTCTTTTATCTTTTTTTTGACTTTAAGATTGACTTGAACGTCGAAGTGTCTTTATAAGTATTCTAACCCTACCTTCGATTGATGGACTGCCATGGCCGACCGACACAAAACTCTTCAACAACCTCAAATTGTCTTAGGACCACCCACTCAGGTAGAGAGAGAATAGAACAATAATCAATTTTAGGTTATATATTTTACATTTTATCTAGATTTTAAATGACATACTTGTCAAATTTTTAGATCTTATACTTCAACAACCTCTAATTATCTTAAAATCACCCACTCAGGTAGAGAGAGAGGGAACAATAATCAATTTTAAGTTATATACTTTACACTTTATTTAGATTTTAAATGACATACTTGTCAAATTTTGAGAACTTATATATATAATCTAATTATAAAGTATTTTCGTGTACTAGTTTTTAAATTCATTCGCCCATACTATTTCTGTAATATTAGTATTAGATTGAGTCTATTTTGTGCACAAATTCATCCACAAACTTAACACTTCCCCATTCTCGAATTAAGAATCACTCACACAACATCAAATCATGAGCTTTCCTAAAATAGAGACCCTTCCCCTCTGCACAACATATAGGCCGTAGAATTTAACTTGTGCTCCCATTTGGTGTGGACGACCACCAAAACAAAACGAACCGTACTACTTTTCGCTCTCCCTTCTTCTCATTTCTAACTTTCATCAAACAAAGCAGAAGACAGTTATCTTTCTTCTTTTTTCATCTATCTTCGTATCCATTTCTCACTTCCAATTTATCTGTCCAAGAACAAGACCCTAATCATTTTCTTTTCGGTTCAGTTTTTGCATGCAAATCTCATTATTAGTTAACGGTGTTGTTATGGAACATGGTATATGCTGTTAGTGCCTTGGTAAAAGCCAGGTAATGTATATTCAACAAATGAAACTAAGAAGCCTCTATTAGGATTGCACATAAGAGGAAGTGAAAGTTGTTTGTAGCAATAGAGGAGGTGCTGATTGAGGTAATAAGGAAAAAATGAATCGAGGAAACAACACGGATGAGTATATAGTCTGCTATGCACCAACCATGATAACAACAAATGGGATATGGCAAGGAGATAACCCTTTGGATTATTCTCTCCCTCTCTTCATCTTGCAATTAACTTTAGTCGTGGCTGCCACCCGCTTATTTGTCTTCATCCTCAAGCCCTTTCGCCAGCCACGCGTAATTTCTGAAGTCTTGGTTAGTGTTAAAATTTCTTTACCATCATAAATTTAGTTGATCTCATTGCATAGCATTAGATAAAATAAGAGATTAAAGAATAAACTCCAAATTCATGCATGAGAAATTTAGTGGCGGAAACATTAGTTCTTGAGAAATTAAAACTCTCAACATGGTCCTTAAAAAATTCAAATATCTGACAAATTAGTTTTAGGGACTAATTTGTTGGCCACATTTATCCGAGACTAATTTGGTTGACATTTGAGGTTCTTAGGGACCACGTTGAAAGTTTTCATTTCTCAAAAGGAGGAATTTGGGAGTTTACTCAAGATGGAAAATCATCACATATATAGTCATTGTCGTTGCTTATAGATGTTATTTTTGTTACATGCATGGGTGCAGGGTGGAGTAATATTGGGACCTTCAGTGCTTGGACAAAGCGAATCATTTGCTAATGCAGTGTTTCCTCTAAGAAGTGTGATGGTGATTGAAACAATGGCAAATGTTGGTCTCCTTTATTTTCTATTCTTGGTGGGGGTGGAGATGGACATATCAGTATTAAGAAGCGTAGGTAAAAAAGCAGTGGCTTCAGCAATTGCTGGTATGATCTTGCCATTCATCATTGGAGCTGCCTTCTCCTTCCTTTTGGGTAGAGAATATGACAACAACATGAACCAAGGCACTTACATTCTATTCCTTGGTGTTGCTCTCTCTGTCACTGCATTTCCTGTTCTTGCTAGGATCCTTGCAGAGCTCAAACTCATCAACACTGAGTTGGGAAGGCTTGCTCTTTCAGCTGCACTCATTAATGATGTGTGTGCTTGGGTTCTCTTAGCCTTCGCCATTGCGTTGGCAGATAATGAAAAAACTTCATTGGCTTCCCTTTGGGTTCTATTATCAAGTGCAGCATTTGTAGCATTTTGTGTTTATGCTGTTAGACCAGCAGCCTCATGGATAATTAGGAAAACCCCTGAAGGAGAATCCTTCAGTGAGTTCCATATATCACTCATATTAGCCGGGGTCATGATCTCAGGTTTCATCACAGATGCCATTGGGACTCATTCTGTTTTTGGAGCTTTTGTGTTTGGTTTAGCAATCCCAAATGGACCACTAGGTGTTACTCTTGTGGAAAAGCTTGAGGACTTTGTTTCAGGACTTCTGCTCCCTCTCTTTTTCGCCATTAGCGGGCTAAAAACTAACATAGGACTCGTCAGAGGATCCTACACCTGGTCACTTCTGATTCTGGTCATTTTTTTGGCCTGCATTGGCAAAGTTGCTGGAACTCTAATCGTTGCATTCTTGTATCAAATGCCCATTCGTGAAGGAGCCACCCTTGGCTTACTCATGAACACAAAAGGCCTTGTTGAAATGATCGTGCTTAATGTTGGCAAGGACCAAAAGGTACTTATACTATAAGAAAAATGCTACAGTCAGAATTTGTCAGAATGATGTGACATCCTTGTTAATTGTAGGATGGGGTGAATGGTTCCTTGCCACTTTATTCCATCCTTATTAATTATAGGATGGGATAAATAGTCCCTACCACTTTATTCCATTTAACAACCACTCTTATATTCTGTTAAAATCATGACTATTTCTTTCTAAGTGTATAGCATTACTCATACGACTAATGCTACACAGCTGGAATTTTTGTCAGAATTTACTAAGATTCAGGGATGGTGGTCAGATAAGTCAAAGTAATGAGGACCATTCATCTATCCAAAGGTTCAAAACAATGCCAAATCATTCTGATAAAAATTCTGACAAATTTTTTTGACACTTTTAAGTATTTTCCGATTCTATTGTACTGTTGCTACTGCCTCTCTTAATTCCTCTCAATGAGTCATTTTTACTCACGATGATCATTTACAACTGCTTGCAGGTTTTTGATGAAGAGTCATTTGCAATCATGGTGATTATAACCGTACTAATGACTGCAATCATTGTACCTTCCATATCAGTGATTTATAAACCATCAAGGAGGTCCATATATTACAAAAGAAGAACCGTTCAGATGTCAAAACCAGATGCAGAGTTCAGAGTCTTAGTGTGTGTCCATAGCCCTCGAAATGTCCCAACAATGATCAACCTCCTTGAAGCTTCTAATCCAACAAAGAAGTCTCCAATATGCGTCTATGTGCTCCATTTGGTTGAACTTTGTGGCCGTACATCTGCCATGCTCATTGTTCACAACAGTAGAAAACCAGATTACCCTGCCCTTAATAGGACTGAAGCACAATCTGACCACATAATCAATGCCTTTGAAAACTATGAGCAACATGCTTCTTTTGTATCTGTCCAGCCCTTAACAGCAATCTCCCCTTACTCCACTATGCATGAAGATATTTGCAATTTGGCAGTGGACAAACGTGTTGCCTTAATCATTGTTCCTTTTCATAAACAACAAACAGTTGATGGTGAGATGGAAGCTACAAACATGGCATATAGAGGTATCAACCAGAATGTACTAGCAAATGCACCATGCTCAGTAGGAATTCTAGTGGACAGAAACTTAAGTGGCACTAACCGTTTGGCTTCAAATCAAGTATCTCATCATGTAGCCATATTGTTTTTTGGAGGACCAGATGATAGAGAGGCATTGTGCTATGGATGGAGAATGTTGGAGCATCCAGGGATAAGTCTTACTGTAATGCGTTTTGTTGCGGGGAAACTAGCATCTGAGCATATGAAGCAACCTAGCATGGAATTGGATGAACCAAGCGTATTGACAGTGGAAACAGATAAGAGTATACAGAAGCAGCTTGATGAGAAGCTGATACATGAGTTTAGGATGAGAAATGAGAATGATGATTCAGTTGATTACATTGAGAAGGTGGTAAACAATGGGGAGGAGACAGTGGCAGCAATAAAGACAATGGATGACATACATGACCTTTTCATTGTTGGGAGAGGTCAAGGAATGATATCACCACTCACAGCAGGAATCACAGATTGGAGTGAGTGTCCGGAGATAGGAGCAATTGGGGACTTGCTAGCATCCTCAGATTTTGCAGCAACTGCTTCAGTGTTGGTAGTACAACAATATGTTGGTGTAGGGTCAAACGGGGAGGGGTTGGAAACACCAGACGGCACAGTGCAGACAAACGAAGAGTTTATTAGTGAGTTAGGCCATCATTCAACACCACCACCACGGGGACATAATGTGTTCAACACAGAACGCTTGTGAGTAGCTATTTTGGTGCCTAATTGAACGTCCCCAAAAGACAATTTCAAATTTTTCTCTGCATCATTGATTTTTTATATTATGTCTTCTGCTGTAGTTATTTTTTTGTTTGTACCTTCAAGTCTTATAGAAATGTACATACAGTTTCATACACTTATATAAGCACAGTTTGTTTTGTTGGTAAACCTTTGTCCCTCAAGCGTAACACATGGTTTTAAATTGCGGTTACGGTTGGGTTACAGTTGTGGTGTATTTACGGCAATTGTGGAGAATTACAAAAAAATGTGACTGATACAGTCTCAATTGCGATTGTAATACAGTTGCATATACCACAAATACCGCAATATTGCCACTGCAATTATAATTTCAGACCATAATTTAAAATCATGGTCTAACATAAGTGAATTTATCATGATTATGTTCTGATATGGTATTCCATATTCGTTCTTGCTTTTTTGGCTGGCACGAATGAGAACTTTACTCAAAGCCAAACAGCTTACAGCAGGCAACTACTTGATGTTACAACATATCACAATACCAACTGAACTATCAGAAGTGTTCCACTTATCATTTCACATCATCCAATCCCACGTCAACAGTTTGGTTGAGCCTAAATATACTCAACTTTTAATATTTTACTTTGAATTTGTATAATACATTTTATTTTTTGTGCTACATAGTATGTATTGGTTCACTTATTTTGAATTATTTTAGTAGTTTAATTGGTATATGTACTATAAAGGAATTTTATACTATTATTCACTAATGTTTTGACACATCATTATTTATATATAATTTTTTCAGTAATTAAAATAAAGGTAATAAATAATTATGTGTCAAAATATTAATAAATGTTAGTATAAAATTCTTTTACACTAAAACTGAATGAGTTAAATTCTTATTTTAAAAGTACACAAGAATTCCTTAAGATCAGACTGACATTCACCAACGGTTAAAGTGAAAAGAGTTTGATCCACAAATGGGGTAAAAAGGTAGGAGAAAGATAAGGAGGTGAATGAACCAGCCCAGCCAAGCCATTCCGCAACTACATTGCTTAACAATAAAATGAAGTGGTGATAAATGAATTGTATGTTTGCAAAGCATAGTAAGGCCAAAGTTATTCTCAGCTGGCCCATGTTCTTTGTTCTGATATTATGATCACATTTTTATGCTAACAATAAAATGCAAAAATTAAAGGAGACAGATATAAAAAGTAGAAAGATAAATAATTTAGGAATTAACTGAAATATCTCAGGTTAAAAAATTAAAATATTGAAAACCCAAAAACTGTTCATGTTATACTGTTTATATCTAATATCTATTCTGTTAGAAGCCCTTTAATTTTTTTTTAATACCATTACACTTTTTTTTACGTGAGATTAACTCTCTCTTAAACGTTGGTTTGGCTCCGACTACTAGAACTGTCAATATGGACTATAGTCCATGGTATAACTCACTAAACCCTTTATTTTTAATTATTTTTTTAAGTCCACTATATTAAAACTTAGTTGGCCACCTTAACCATATCATGTAATTAGAACTGTCTTTTTTTTTTTATCCTGTGAGGTATCTCTACAATATTTAAGTGTGAGGCTAATTATAATTTAAATTCCTGAAATTACCCCTCGCACAAGTGTTTCTCTTGAAGTCAGGCTCTCGACAATTGACATTGCAAAGGTCCTTAATCTTATCTTTTGAGATATCGTGGGTTAAAAAAAATTAAAATATTGAACAAACAAGTGAACCCTTCACTTGGGGTGCAATTGGCAAATTTAATGATGGGTGACCGGATTTGTGTTAAGTTGTGTCCTCACTTTATTTTAGAATATTTTTTATTTTATATAGATATATATCTTTTTTATTTGTTTTTCTATATGTATAAATTTTAATTTTATATTTTTATTTTTGAATATATTATTTTTGTTGAATAATTATTTAATTATATACATAAAAATAAATATTTAATAATATTAATAATAAAAAGATCATTTAATATTTTTAAAATATAAAATTATGAAAAAATAATTATAATATTTTTTTATATATAAATATAATTATTAAAAAAATTATACTTTTGTATTTGATAGTATTATCTTTTCACTTGCTTAAAATTCGTACATCCGTCAATGTGGATTACCTTGATAAAGTCTGAGACGAGCACGGGAATATATTGGAAACATGTAATAAATATAAGATGAACGGGACAAGACTGTCAAAAAAAAAAAAAAAAAGAACGGGACAAGATTGAGTGAAATGTTGTGCATTTGTGTTAATGACCATTTATATTATATTATAAATGATAAATAAATTTTAATCATTCATCGATTTGTTATAAAAAATAGTAACATTTTTTAAAAAGTAAAAATAGAGGTGCATTTAAAGCCACTCAAATACCAAATAATTATTTTCATAATTATACAGATACATTTTTTAAATGATGAAAATAGATAAACACATCAGAATTGATAAAAACCAAATATTCATAAACAGATTGTCATTAGTTTGATTTGTTCGCTGAAAAGTCAGAATATTATTTAATTTTTTAACAGTTTTTAAATGAAAAGTTTATAGATTTACTTATAGCTCAAATGATACTAAATTTGTTTCTAGAATTTGTTCTGGATCATGGTCTAGATTCATATCATTTTAGACCATCCCATTTTAAACATGCATCTCGGTACCTTATGCATGACTGATTCTAGTATAATCATTGCCAACTGCAACTCAGTAGTTACATCATTAATGTGTAATAATAGCAGCAAATCCCATGTTAATAAGAACTATTACATATCCTTTAATTGGATATAACTACCCATTAATGAGATTCTAACGTTAAGATTCCAATTTATCTAATCTAATCCTTAGATTATTCTCATCTATAAACATAGAATAAATCACTCAGGTATGACTCTGGACATTATTAATCTTTTCTAATACAATTACTAACTTAAGCGTTAGAGTGCTATTTTCAGATATCCCTCTCACCTATGCTCCACCGCTCATGTTGTTGGGCTACGGAGGAAGACATCATCTAACTCTCACATAAAAGCCTTTCATGTATAACTTTATGACTCTTTCAGAACATTAACATTGTCTATGGGAAAAAGAAAAATTTCAACTCCCACTACTTCCACCATAGTAACCACCAGGCAACACCATGCCTATGTTGCACAAAACCAACCCTCCGCCAGCCACCGTCGAGGCTCTGCTACTGCTCAAGATCTAATTGCTGCACATCTTGAACTCAAAATGAATGAGAAGAGGCTTCTCTCTCCAGTGAGAACAATTCTCCTCCGCTACAGTGTGTTTTGGCCACGCAGCGACTTGGATCACGTGGAGGCCCTTTAGAAGAAATGAGACCATAGGTATCAGCTTTACAATGCCTAGGCATGAGGGAGAACAACGAAGGTGTTCAATCCCAGCAGGACGAGTCAATTCTTCCGATATTATCATGCCTCGAACTGATCTCCTTGATCCGACTCCAGGATGAACATATCCACGAGCTGGAGAGATTTGCTTATGTGGAAAGAGAAGGCGAGAATTGGGCTTATAACGAAACAACAGATGGAGACCACCTCGCGACAAAGACTATGACCTTGAAAACTTTAGGGTAGCAAAACCCAAACGAAGAGCCAGAGATCGAGAAAAAGAGAATAACAAAGAACAGGAGACCGGACAAAGGAGGACGATAGTCCAGCAGAACTAATTGTTCTTGGATGACTTGATGGCCTATGAGATCCCAAGGCCTTTTAAGTATCCCACTAATGCGTGGCAGGAATAGTGATTAAAATTCAGATAAAAATCAGTTGTCAGACCCACTAGAAAATAAAAACCTTACAATTAGTTGTAGTTAGTAAGGGTGATCCACAGAGAACCAATTCAATCGACACTATAAAACAGTTTCCAATTTAAACTCTGATTAATAATAAATAGTAAAAAGGGGCATTTTAGAGTTTTGATGAACAATGAACAGCTTAAAAAATAATAACAATAAATGAACTAAAATCAACAATATAAGAGAATTGGTTAAGAGATTGAATCCACCACTAGATTTATATAATAATGCTAACCCACATATCCTTTTATTCCAACATACTCAATTATGTTTTTACGCAATTGTGAGATTAAATCTCTGTTTTCCTTACGTGTTGGCCAATTCAACAACCGCTCAAATTAACTCCTAATCACTGATTAGTTATAAAGCAACCGCTCTTACAACTACCAAACAATTGCATTAAGATTTAGAAAACCAATTACGCTAAGATCTAATCACACACCGCGATTAAATTACTTAGATCATATATTCCTCTAGATCTATTACCACAACTGTACATAATAAACCCAGATCTACCACTTTTGTAATTGACAAATAGCACAAAGATCATTACACCCACATTAATATCATACAATCCTCTAGATTTACTACCGCAACTGTACATAATAAACCCAGATCTACCACTTTGAAAGTGGGAACAAGTATAAAAACCTTCATACCAACAATAGATTCAGAAATATATGAATAAAAACATAACTATGTTGAAATAATCGAATATGCAAGATTCACAACATCAAAACTAGTGGTTTCATCCTCCCTTAACCAAGAGAAACTTAGTTACACATGGCTAGAATGAAATCAACAGAAAAACAGAAAAAGAACAACATCTGAAATTAAAAACAGAAGAAAAACTAGAGATCAAACGGGTTTCCAAGGATTGAGGACAATGGATCTTCGATTGCTCGAACTCAAGACTCCAATATTCGATCCAAGCTTCCTCCCTTTGTTTCCTAAGATTTCTTAGCTGCTCCCCCATTCAGAACTTGTTCCAAATGGGCTAAGAGTGTGTATTTATAGGTCTCAAGACCTAACTTCTCGACAAAGGCTTTGACTTAAGTTTCTGGTGCGATTACATGGCCGTGTAAAATTACACGGCCTAGGCCATGTATGGCTCTGTTTGTAGGGCAGGAATCCTTCAATTTCATTAGTCAGAGAGGTACACAGCCATGGCTGTGTAGTTTGACACGACCATGTAATTTTACACGGCCTAGGCCGTGAAAAGTGACACAGGCCCTGAAATTTGATTCCTTCATTTTCAGCCCGGATTCTTCACAGAAACTCTTCTTTTATTGCTTCAAGAGGTGAAATTGATATCCTTGAATCCTTAGGTCTTTCTTCAATTGGATATCAAGCATTGTTTGATGCTAATGAACTCCTTCATCCAAAGGTTTCCTGAAATATTCGATTCAATTATTAGTGTCTGAAAATACATTTAAGCAGAGTTTTACAATAATAATCCAACTAGGGTTCGATATCACAAACTTAGCTAAATGATGACAATTAAGCACAAATGGAGTCCAATGAATCAATTACAAAACATTTAATATATAAGAATAATTAACAGATTAATTACCCCCACACTTAACTTTTTGCACTCATGGAAAAAATATACAGTTAAACACAGTTTCCTAAAAAGCTATGCTAATGCAGAACAATGAGCAAAGACCATTATGCAATAGTTCTTTAAAGAATTTCAACAATCAAGAATTCTCTCTCTTAACAATCCAAATTGGCAAGCAAAATCATTCAAATTTTAGGGTTAACTCAGCATGATAAACCTCACTAATAAACTCTCTCACCCAAGTGTTTCAGGTTTGTGTTTACACTCAACCCACTCATGAGAACATGCTTTACCATAGGCTTGTCAAGCCTCTACTTCTCTACCACTTAAGCCACATGCAAACAAAGATCAAAAGGTCTTTTATTTAGGTTGTAATGAGGTCAGGGTCAAGGTAGGATATATCAAAGATAAATAGAGCTTAGACCATAGGAACTAGAAGAGCAAAAGGAAAAAATATTCAATCGTTACACAAAGAATTTCCCAACAATCTTCAAATTTAAGTTACTTTTCTGTACCTTTTCCTTTTTCTGACTTTTTTCTTAACACATTGCATCCTATTCAAAATGATATTTTGCCAACATGAGACTTTTATATACATACATAGCTAGGCAAACACATCATTAATTCCCCCCACACTTGTTCAAAAATCAATTTCCAACATAATCATTAAACTCTTCTACTTCCTAAGATAGGGTAGTAAAATAGTTTTTCACTTTTAGGTTTAAATTGAGCTTTGATAGAAGGAAAAATGGTTAATTAGGCTCAAAGGGGTTAAATAATGGATAAAATGCAAGGATGACTATTTGGCCAGTAGTTATTTAAAAGAAATACCTTTTTCATTTCAATTGCATGCAGTGGTCATTAACAGCTTAAAAGAGAACCAAGACAAGTTCTGAAAAATACATAATCATGAGTGGAATCACACAATCAAAGAATCAAAATAGCCTAAAATTAGCTATTCACAACAAGGCCTAAAAACTCACTAGGTCTATTCATCATTTTTGAATTGAACCCTTCAATTTTTCAGAATCTCACTCGACAAAATTGATAGCTAGAAAGTTCATTCCATCAAGCTTACAGTTTTATTAATTTGATCACAAAAATTTTTAGGTCAAATGCTCACCATTCACATCATTTGGAAGCTCATTGGAGAAATATCCACAAGAAAAATAATAAAACAATCAAGATCATCATGTGCACTCCAGGAAAAATAATATAGTTCAGATAATCATAACATTCATACCCCAAGGGAAATTAAACAATTCAGATCATCACATCACATCACACCACACCCCCGCACTTAAACTAGACATTGTCCTCAATGGCTACACAAATCCAGAAAAGAAAAATAATCATAAAAAATAGCAACAGGCCATAACACAAACACTCAAAAATGAAATAAAAAACAACTGCTATTAATCAACAACCAAATGTAACGAGTAATGCAAATCCAAAAGATACAATACAATAAAATTAACATCACAATGGAAACTAAGGGGTGCATAAAGTGGGGAAATGAGGGAAAACTACTGCAGACGTCAGAGTATCTCATCCATGGTGCTGTGAAGGGAGGTCAAGTAATCGTCAATACTCTGAAGCCGTGAAGTATAATCCATCTCAAGGCGATCGATACATGCAATGATGTCATCAAGAGTAGTGGGTCTCACCCTAGAGGAAGATGGACCGGTTTCATCAGCAAAACGTAGAGGGAACTCCGAAGCCTGTGGATCATCATCATGCTCACGGGGCTTTAGCGGTGGATCTCTCACAGGCATCTCCTGATCACTGGCTGCCACCAAGAATAGGGCTCCATTCCGATTTTCACATAAACACGTGTTAATTAAAGTGGAGCCATCAATAGCCGCAGGGCCCCTCACAGGAGCTTCGTCAAGCATATCTAAGACTAATCCAAAGTGTTGAGCAATGATAGTGATAAACCCCCTACTAAAATATGCTCAGGCCTAATAGATGTGTTAATATGGTTAAACAGACCACAGAGCCAATATCCCCCATTTACAAGTTCTCCATGTAACATACAGTGCAAGAAATATAACTTCATCCTACTAATGGTCCCCTGGCTCTCCCTCCTAGCATAGATGGTGTTTGCTAACCATTTTTGAATATACCTATGGGCGGGAGACCTAAGTTTTGAGGCCTTGAAGACCTTGGCATCATAATTCCTTGAACCCGCAACTGTCAAGTCTGACTAGACACGGTCAGGATTAAAGGAACAGGGAACCATATTATGTCCTAGTGGAAAACCAAAAATTGCACTAAATTCATGGATGTTTAGTATGTGTGGTAAATCAAAAAGCTCAAATTTAATTTCACCCAACCATCTGTCCTAGTCACAAAGGGGATATAGTTTAGAGCTAAAATTGGACAAAAACTCCCTAGTGAAAGTGGCATAAGTGGGTGCACATAAGCTAGCAAATGTACCCCATCCTATCCCATTCAACAGACCAAAAACCCCCTCAAATAATCCTATCTGCCTAAGAGTATCTTCATCTAAGAACTTAGTGGGCACAATTTCCTTAGTCAGAATAGGGTGAACATTTACCTCAAGAGGAGATGGTGGAGGCGGTGGAGGTGGCTGTGGTGCACGTGGAGCAGAAGGAATGCGGTATGGTCTGCCACTGGCGGTGTGCTTGACGCGCTTCTTTGGAGGCATCTTAAATGAGTGAAAAGAATGTGAATTGAAGTGCTACTATGCACAATGGGAAGGTGAACTAGTGGTGGAGGTCACGGTGGAGAGGTGTGGAAATAGGGGATTTAAAGAAATGGTTATGTGAAGAAGGTGTTTGGGTGAGAATAGGTTGAGGAAGAAGGAAATTATAGAGTGGGTGTTAGTTTGGAGTTTGGCAATAGAAGAACAATGGAGGTGGTGGTTATGGAGGACGTGGTAAAGGTGTGGATGGTGGATGAGTGCTTTGTGGGTGTTATGGTGGAGGATTTTGAGAGAAATTGAAGAAAAATGAAGGAAATATGAGAGATTTGAGTGATTTATAGTTAAAAATTGGTTATAAATAGTGGATTTAGGAGGTGGAAATGGAGGATTTGGAGGAGAGATGGTGGAGGGGGATGGGGGCTGCGTGGAAAAGATGAGAAATTGGGGGAAATTAGGAAAAGAAGCCCTAAAAGAGGGTCCTGTCAGAGTTACACGGCTGTGTGGCTGTACACGACCTAGGTCATGTACTTCTCGGCCTGGATTTGTTTTTTTTTTATGCACATGACTACACGGCCATGTAATAGTACACGGCCTAGGCCGTGTACTCCTCTGTTCCCCCATTTTTTTTAATAAACTCACCTCGCGATTACATGACTATGTAAATTTACACGGCCTAGGCCGTGTACTTCACTGAGTTTGTAAAATTTTTCTACTCATGAATACACTGCCTGTGTAATTGTACACGACCTCCCCTGCTCCTTTTTATCAAAAACTCATAAAAATACATCCCTAAATGACTCGTTTTGCACTGAAATGATAGGGAAACTCCTATGCAATGTTGTCCTTTAAGAAACACTCAGGAAATCAATTCTAAAGCACGGGTCAGGATCTTTTAAAGTTAGATTTCCATGACTAAAACTCATAATCATGCTTGAGGGGATTCCGCAAACGACAAAGTTCCTAATGCACAAATTCATATGAATGCGTCTTAAGAATATAACTCTTTACTCAGTTCATTTATCATGAAATAAAACTTAACTTCTCAGTTTAAAGTCATTATCCCCAAAGAACATGATTCACCATTCAAAAAAGTACAACAACACCACAAAAGAGTTAATTCCTACATGTGAACACCTAATTTTGACCGAGCTAAAAGAAAAAGTAAAAAAAAAGGAAAATATAAAATATAAAAAAAACAAACAAAACAAAAAAAAAAGAAGAAAAAAAGAAAAAAAAACATTTGCTGCATGTTTATTCTGCTTTTGGAAGGAAACAATTTTTTTTTTTTTGGCTCTATGTTCCTTTTCTTATTTTAGCCATGCAGCACCATTACTGTAGCATACACTCACAGCAGGAGACAAGCCCTTTTGCTCCCCATTCACTCACTTTTACTTTTCACCTGCACACACTGCTGCACCCCACTAGCACTAACCCTCACTTCACGGCACAATTGCACCCACTCACGTTCTCATCCCAATTTTCCTTCCCACACTCACTTGCACACACATAACACTTTTTTTCTTTATTTCCCTTACCATACCACCCATGCATCTATCCTGCCATCATTTTTTCAGAAGAAAAGGCATCATCAGTAAATAAAAAAAAGAACCACGTCCAACACTATTGATTTTTCCTCTGGTCTCTGCCTGAAACCTCACCATCTTCAACCTCCAAAATCTCACCACTGCCATCTAACCCCCACCATCTCCTCACCAAACCGTACCCATCAACCTCCACACCTTCACGGCCTACCCCCTTCAACCACCATCTTCACGTAGCCACCTCCCATAACCATCTTTCTCCAGCTTTCACCATCTTGGAAGCCATCAACCCATCTTCAACCTTTTCACCACCTCCCCTTCATCATCCTTGGCGATTCCAAAATAGTGACCCACAAACCACCCTTCAAACTCTCAACCTTATCACCCAGGCATCCATCCTGCTGTCATTTTTTCGGAGGAAAAGGCACCATCAACAAGCAAATGAGGATTGAAAGCACACACCAAGGGACCTTGCTTTGGCACCCATTCTCATCACCTTCCCGAAGAATACTCATTCTCTTTTCACGGTAAGCTCACTTCACTCTCACCTTCAACCACCCTTAAACCATCTCTACTATCTTCTCACTCTCCTCCACTCTTCATTCTCGTAACTACCCTCTCCCAAACTAAGCCGGATACTCATCCTCTCTTCACCATGACAAACCCATCACTCTCACCTTCAACACAACCCCACCCTTCCTCCAAGCCATATCCAACGTGACCTCCTAGCCACACCATTCCCATCACCTTCCTCAAGCTCCCACTCTCCATCATCATCATCACCTCCACACCTTCAAAACCGTGAACTCCACCCCACAAAGCAGCCCACCATCTTCACCTCTTCTCCCTCCTCATCACAAACCAACCATCTTCCTCATGCCTCCACCGTAGCAGCCACCACGTCCAAGCTTCATAACCCACTCCTTCCAAACCAACAGCCCATCATTAACACCCCCATGCACACGTGAAGCCACCCTCTCCATCACCTTCTCAAGCTCCCACCCTCCATCATCATGGCTCCACCGAGTCAACTCGGTGAGAAACAACCACCATTCATGTAGCCCCTCCACCATAGCAAAGACATTCATCTTCCACGTAAAACCCATCACCATCCTTCCATCCTCAACCACCATTCACGTGAACCCCTCGCACCTCCTACCATAACCAAACCCAACCTTCCATCAACCCCAAAGACCAAACCGAGTTCAACTCGGTCTCCTCAACGTGAACCCCGGCCATCTCCTTCTACCACCACCACACTTCAACCACCATCTTCATCCAAGCCATCCCATAACAGACCCATCACCGAACCACCCAAACACCTTTCTACCCAACCTCCATGTAGCCACCCTCCACCCGTAAACCGGCATCCACGGTGCTCACCAGAACCAGAGCCACGAAGCCAGCACCCACACGCCGTAATTCCATCTTCACGCACCACCGTCAGCGTCAGGTAGCACCCCCACTCTCTTGCGTCGCCTTTTTGCGAAGACAGAGGTAAGTCTCTCACTTTCAGCTTTCTTCGTTTTTGCTTCTCAAATGCATGATATTGTTTGTTTCTTGAAGCAAGTTTGAGTTTTATATATATATATATATATATATATATATATATATATATATAATAATAAAAATGATGCATGGAGGGTCTAAGTCTTTGATTTCTTCTTAAAAAGGGGAGGTGAGCATTTAACTTAACGGCTTTGTCATTCGAGTTTGTGGACCATCATATACAGTATCACTCTTTCAGATTGATTGGAGAGAGAAAAAGCTTTGGCTTGTAGCTGCCTTGCACATTTGAAGTTTACATTGAAATGTATTGATTGGTCCCAGTCCAGTGTGTAAAAAAAAAAAAAAAAAAAAAAAAAAATAAAAATAAAAAATAAAAAAAATAAAAATGTTTTGAGTTTAAATATTTGTGTTACTTAGGATTATTCCTTGTTTGATAACATTTATTTAACTTAACTAGGTGATTTATGTTATGTCTTATGACTAATAAAAAAAATGAAGAAAATAAAAAGTTGTTAAAAGATAATAAAAAAGGGGAGAAAATGTGTTTTGTGATGCTGTGTTTTTATTTCATCATATTCATCTAGTTTATGAAAAATTGTGTGTATTCATTTGTCGTTTTGCCATCCTTAAAAAAAATGATAGATAAAAAAAATAAAAAGAAAAATAATGTTAAAAATAAAATAGGGATATTTTTAATCAATGCAATGATCACTGATAATGATTGAATAGCGAATGCTATCTTCATTATCTTTTGGATCATAAGGATTTATTGAGTAGCCTAGTGCTAACTTGAATCCTGTGCAAGAAAAAAAAAGAAGCAAAAAAAAAAATCTTTTAATCCATGCGATGACCAAGGATGATGATTGAATAGCGAATGTTATCTTCATTATCTTTTGGATCATAAGGGTTTATTGAGTAGCCTAGTGCTAACTTGAATCTTGTGCAATAATGGATTCGCTTTCAAATTTTTTAGTTAAAATCAATTAACCCACACTTATTTTATAAAGAACTACGTAACTTTGAGTTCCCCATTGCACCAGGGGATACGTAGGAGCAGAATTTTATTTCTGTCAAGCCAAAATTAAATTTTCATAATTTTGTGATTTTTTTATAAATAGTTACAATGTTTTGTAAAAGGGATAAAATAAATATTTCCAAGGATTGTTAATAATTTGCACAATTAACCTAAGGTACCATCTTAGGACGGGTGTGTTAGGGGTGCAGCGGGATTAAGTTTCCACCCTTCCCTAAGCATAACCGACTCCCGAATCCAATCTGGTTTCAAAGACCATTTTCAAAGAGAGGTTTTCCAATTTTTTCAAATTCAAATAAAATTGGTGGCGACTCCATTTTCTATTTCCATTTCCATTTTGTAAAATCCTTTCGAGTTGCTATTCTTCGCCGCGATCTCCAGTCGCGACACTACAGTTTCACTTGTTTTCCACCATATTCAGTCCAAATAATCATCAATCATCAATAGCCGCAGGGCCCCTCACAGGAGCTTCATCAAGCATATCTAAGACTAATCCAAAGTGTTGAGTAATGATAGTGATAAACCCCCTACTAAAATACGCTCAGGCCTAATAGATGTGTTAATATGGTTAAACAGACCACAAAGCCAATATCCCCCATTTACAAGTTCTCCATGTAACATACAGTGCAAGAAATATAACTTCGTCCTACTAATGGTCCCCTGGCTCTCCCTCCTAGCACAGATGGTGTTTGCTAACCATTTTTGAATATACCTATGGGCGGGAGACCTAAGTTTTGAGGCCTTGGAGACCTTGGCATCATAATTCCTTGAACCCATAACTGTCAAGTCTGACTAGACACGGTCAGGATTAAAGGAACAGGGAACCATATTATGTCCTAGTGGAAAACCAAAAATTGCACTAAATTCATGGATGTTTAGTATGTGTGGTAAATCAAAAAGCTCAAATTTAATTTCACCCAACCATCTGTCCTAGTCACAAAGGGGATATAGTTTAGAGCTAAAACTGGACAAAAACTCCCTAGTGAAAGTGGCATAAGTAGGTGCACATAAGCTAGCAAATGTACCCCATCCTATCCCATTCAACAGACCAAAAACCCCCTCAAATAATCCTATCTGCCTAAGAGTATCTTCATCTAAGAACTTAGTGGGCACAATTTCCTTAGTCAGAATAGTGTGAACATTTACCTCAAGAGGAGATGGTGGAGGTGGTGGAGGTGGCTGTGGTGCACGTGGAGCAGAAGGAATGCGGCATGGTCTGCCACTGGCGGTGTGCTTGACGCGCTTCTTTGGAGGCATCTTAAATGAGTGAAAAGAATGTGAATTGAAGTGCTACTATGCATAATGGGAAGGTGAAATAGTGGTGGAGGTCACGGTGGAGAGGTGTGGAAATAGGGGATTTAAAGAAATGGTTATGTGAAGAAGGTGTTTGGGTGAGAATAGGTTGAGGAAGAAGGAAATTGTAGAGTGGGTGTTAGTTTGGAGTTTGGCAATAGAAGAACAATGGAGGTGGTGGTTATGGAGGATGTGGTAAAGGTGTGGATGGTGGATGAGTGCTTTGTGGGTGTTATGGTGGAGGATTTTGAGAGAAATTGAAGAAAAATGAAGGAAATATGAGAGATTTGAGTGATTTATAGTTAAAAATTGGTTGTAAATGGTGGATTTAGGAGGTGGAAATGAAGGATTTGGAGGAGGAGATGGTGGAGGGGGATGGGGGCTGCGTGGAAAAGATGAGAAATTGGGGGAAATTAGGAAAAGAAGCCCTAAAAGAGGGTCTGTCGAGTTACACGGCCAGTGGGCTGTACACGACCTCCATGTACTTCTCGGCTTTTATCAAAACACGGCCATCATAAAATAAACTACATCCCTAAATGACTCGACCTCCCCTGCTCCTTTTTATCAAAAACTCATAAAAATACATCCCTAAATGACTCGTTTTGCACTGAAATGATAGGGAAACTCCTATGCAATGTTGTCCTTTAAGAAACACTCAGGAAATCAATTCTAAAGCACGGGTCAGGATCTTTTAAAGTTAGATTTCCATGACTAAAACTCATAATCATGCTTGAGGGGATTCCGCAAACGACAAAGTTCCTAATGCACAAATTCATATGAATGCGTCTTAAGAATATAACTCTTTACTCAGTTCATTTATCATGAAATAAAACTTAACTTCTCAGTTTAAAGTCATCATCCCCAAAGAACATGATTCACCATTCAAAAAAGTACAACAACACCACAAAAGAGTTAATTCCTACAGTTTCACTTGTCTTCCACCATATTCAGTCCAAATAATCATCAATCAATCAATCAATGCATTCAAACACACTCAGCAATCCAAAACTCAATGACTTCCAAAGATTTGCATGTAATCATTCAAGAGACACATCAAAAGCTAATCCACCCTAGACATAACCAGGAAAACAGTAAAACATAAAATAAAAGGAATAGAGAAATCAAATCCAATTTTCTTGATGATGGGTTGCCTCCCATTAAGCGCTTAATTTAATGTCCTCAGCCCGACATTGTGATACTCTCATTGATCTTCATACTGTGGAAGAAGAAGGGTCATCACTTCCACTTCTGCACTATCAGGAAGTTTATGGTATGGTTTAAGACAGTGGCCATTGACCTTATCAAGTAAGGTAGGTGAAAAGATTCCACCAGGATCCCATTGGTTGAAACATGATGACCAAGTTGGGGTTAAAACAATATAAAAGCTTTCACCAGGGTCCCATTGGTTGAAGTGTAATGACCAAATTAAGCTTGCAGCATGAGAACTTCTACCAGGGTCCTATTGGCCTTCCTTAGTTTCCTTGGCTTCACCAGTGAAATGTAATATATAGACTTTATCAGCTTCATATGCATTGTTTCTACTGAACCATGGCCCAAACACAAAGTCCATTTTAGCAGTGACCATCATCCAGTGTTCTTCTCCCTTCTCTGAAAATTCTTTAATGGCCTGCAATTCCACCTCCCTTTGAGTCTTAGATTCTATTTTGTAAATAGAATCATCAACTTTTAAGTCTGCAAAAATCTCAGCACAGTTAGCACATATCATATCACCTTTACAATTAGTGCATGAGTGGCAA
Organism: Ormosia semicastrata; assembly: GCA_029884595.1. Taxonomy (NCBI): domain Eukaryota; kingdom Viridiplantae; phylum Streptophyta; class Magnoliopsida; order Fabales; family Fabaceae; genus Ormosia; species Ormosia semicastrata. Next base: position 32,142,208 of record JAQQTO010000046.1, on the reverse strand, counting down.
TGAATATAATTATTGAAACCAAAAAAATCAAGAAATTTATCACATAACTCATCATGTTGCTCCTCCATTACATTAAGAAGGGGTTCAGGATTACTTACCTTGGGGGCTTCAGAGTTTTTCCCTTCTTTATTTACTTGTTTAGGCTCTTAGTCTTTCTCTGTAGTGGTTTGTGGAAGAGAGGTGGGTTCATCTAACGTCTTCCCACTTTGCAATGTGACAACACTAGGATCTTCCTTCATATCCTCTTCGAGTTGTGAGGGAAGTCCTTCAGAATTTAGGCTCGACATATTTTGAGTTCTGTGGCTAACTGCCCCAAAGATTTTTGCATGTTATTGATTGCGGCCCTTATTTCTTGTTAAAAAATCTGTATATTGGCCCTTATTTCTTATTGGAACTGCATAGTATTAATGGTCATTTGTCTTATTAGCTCCTCCAATGAAGGTTCAGGTTGCCAAGGAGCTTGAACTTGCTGCTGTCCTGGAAGGAAATGTGTTTGTCTTTGCTGAAATTCTGGAAATTCATAGGATGGAGGTTGATTCTGAGGCAGCTGTCCATAACTCAAGTCAGGATAGTCCCACCACTCTAGATAATATGTATTGGAATAGGGGTTGTAATTGTTGGAAGGTTCAAAATATCTCTGTACTGCCTCTATCTCCTCATTTGTGTCCACTAGGAAAGTGGGACACAAATCAGTGATATGTTCAAGTGATAAGCAAATCTCATAAGCAACCATGTTCAATGGACATCAATACCTACAAGACACTTAGAAAGAAAAAGTCAAAAATTAAAAATAAAAACACAAACAGAGTAAAAATAGGAAACAAATTAATAGTGCAATTAGAAAATTGGTTCCCCGGCAACGGTGCCAAAATTCTGATGCGTGGCAGGAATAGTAATTAAAATTCAGATAAAAATCAGTTATCAGGCTCACCAGAAAATAAAAATCTTACAACTAGTTGTAATTAGTAATGGTCGATCCACAGAGAACCAATTCAATCGACACTATCAAATAATTACCAATTTAAACTTTGATTAATAATAAATAGTAAAAATGGGTGTTTTGGAGTTTTGATGAACAATGAATAGCTTCAAAAATAATAACAATAAATGAACTAAAATCAACAATATAAGAGAATTAGTTAAGAGATGGAATCCACCACTAGATTTACATAATAATGCTAACTCACATATCCTTTTATTCCAACATACTCAATTATGTTTTTATACAATTGTGAGATTAAATCTCTGTTTTCCTTACATGTTGACCAATTCAGCAACCGCTCAAATTAACTCCTAATCACTGATTAGTTATAAAGCAACTGCTCTTACAACTACCAAACAATTGCATTAAGATTTAGAAAACCAATTACGCTAAGATTTAATTACACACCGGGATTAAATCTCTTAGATAATATATTCTTCTAGATTTATTACCATAATTGCGCATAATAAACTCAGATCTACCACTTTTATAATTGGTAAATAGCACAAAGATCATTACACCTACATTAACATCATATAATCCTCTAGCTTTACTACCGCAATCGCGCATAATAAACCCAGATCTACCACTTTGAAAGTGGGAACAAGTATAAAAATCTTTATAACAATAATAGATTCAGAAATATATGAATAAAAATATAACTATGTTGAAATAATCGAATATGTAAGATTCACAACATCAAAACTAGTGGTTTCATCCTCCCTTAACCAAGAGAAACTTAGTTACACATGGCTAGAATGAAATCAACTGAAAAATAGAAAAAGAACAACATCTGAAATGAAAAACAGAAGAAAAACTAGAGATCAAACGGGTTTCCAAGGATTGAGGACAATGGATCTCCGATTGCTCGAACCCGAGACTCCAATCTTTGATCCAAGCCTCCTTCCTTTGTTTCCTAGGATTTCCCAGCTGCTCCCCCGTTCATAATTTGCTCCAAAGGGGCTAAGAATGCATATTTATAGGTCTCAAGACCTAACTTCTCAAATAAGGCTTCGACTTAAGTTTCTGGTGCGATTACATGGCCGTATAAAATTATATGGCTTAGGCCGTGTATGGCTCTATTTGTAGGGCAGGAATCCTTCAGTTTCATAAGTCAGAGAGGTATACGGCCATGGCCGTGTAATTTGACACGGCCGTGTAATTTTACATGGCCTAGGCCTTGAAAAATGACACAGGCCCTGAAATTTGATTCCTTCATTTTCAGCCCGAATTCTTCACAGAAACTCTTCTTTTATTGCTTTAAAAGGTGAAATTGATCTCCTTAAATCCTTAGCTCCTTCTTCAAGTGGATATCAAGCCTTGTTTGATGCTAATGAACTCCGTCATCCAAAGGTTTCCTGAAATGTTCAATTCAATTATTAGCATCTGAAAATACATTTAAGCAAAGTCTCACAATAATGATCCAACTAGGATTTTATATCATAAACTTAGCTAAATGATGACAATTAAGTACAAATGGAGTCCAATGAATCAATTACAAGGCATTTAAGATACAAGAATAATCAATAGATCACCCACTAACATTGAAGGAACCCCGAAGGATGGATAAGTTTTAGGTAAGAGCAGACAAAAAACGTGGAAGACGTCATCTATGCTAGAAAACATGTGGATAAAAATGAGGATACCAAATCCAAACTGGCTCAAACACCCACTCAATCACGAAACTCCATACCACCACGAAAAGGGAGGTATCAGGATTATACACCTCTTAACACACCTCAGACACAAATTTATCAAGAAGTGATGGCTACAAAGTCCTACAATGTCCCCAAACCTCCCCCACTCAGGAAGCATGCTCAGAAGGACAAGTCTAAGCATTGCATTTTTCATAAAGGTTACAAACACACCATGAAAGATTATGCATGCCTATAGGATGCGATCGAATCTCTGATCTAGGATGGTCATTTGGGACGTTATGTGCACCAATACCGGAATAACAATACTAAGAGAGGTAGGAACTACGAAAAATGGAGTTATAGTCCGCACAAGAGTCCTTCTCCATACCAAAGAAGGTGGTCCCCAACCAAGAATGACCGTCAAAGAGAAGCCTCACCACGGGAGAATACTTAAAATCAAGATAGATGGCAGCTCCATGATACACCTACACAGGATGACGAACGCTGCCACACGGAGGTAACTCACACCATAAATACTATTTTTGGAAGCTTCGCGGAGGGCGACGAATCATGTAACTCAATAAAAAAGGCTCTTAAGGCAGTGCGTAGTATGGTTTCTCATCTAATTTCTAAGCTAAGGAACAAAATCAAGGAAGATTCCCCCAATTTCATTTTCAGAAGATGATTATGGGAGTACAATCCTGGATCATGATGATTCATTAGTTATATCCGAGATCACAACTAATGCTGAATTCCAACGTAATTTTGTGGATTAGAGAAGCTCATCAGATATTATGTTCCTGGATCTATTCCAAAAATTAGGCTTTACCAGCAAGGATCTTATCTAATACACTAGCGAGTTGATTGGGTTTACTGGTGACAAAATCACCCTGGTAGGATATGTGGAAACCAACTTAACCCTGGGAAAAGACCCTCTGTTCAAAACACTCAAGGTTAAGTTTTTGGTGGTGGATTGCCCATCCATGTACAATGTCATCCTAGACTTCCCTTTACTCAATGCCTTCGAAGTCATGATCTCTACATTGCACTTAGCCATGAAATTCCTTGACCATCATGATAGAGTGATCACGGTTAAAGGAGACTAGGTGAAAGCACTAAAATGTTTCAATGAGAGTCTAAAAATTGCAAAGGGGTCTAAGGGAACAAAACAAGATGGCAAGTCTAACCCAATCACTATGGATTCCATTAATATCCTTTTGACTGAGCTGGACATATGTGAAGAAATCTTAGACACTCATCCTCAACCAGAAGGAGAATTGGAACCCCTCCAACTTGGTGCGAAGCCGAACCAAGTCACTAAGATTGAAGGTCAATTAAGTCTGGATCAAAAGTCCCAGTTGATTGTGTTCTTAGAGAAGAATAAGGATTAATTTGTATGGACGTCATCCAACATGTCAAGGTTGGATCCTGAGTTTATTTCTCATTGGCTTTCTATTAAAAAAGAAGCCAAACTAGTTGCTCAAAAGAAGAAGAAAGTCGAATAAGAGAGACAAGAGATCATACTGAAGCAAGTGAAGGAGCTCTTAGGTGCCTGATTCATTAGAGAAGTCTCGTATACTACTTGGCTATCCAATGTTGTCCTAGTAAATAAAGCTAATAAGAAATGGTCTATGTGTGTTGGCTATACGGATTTGAATAAAGCATGTTCGAAAAATATAGATAAGTTAGTAGACAACTCCTTCAAAATTTGTCTTCTGTCATTCATGGATGCTTACTCTAGATATAACCAGATATTCATACACCCTGAGGATGAAGAGAAAACTACATTCATTACATAGGTGGGAAACTATTGCTACAAGGTGATGCCTTTTGGCTTGAAGAATGCTGAGGCCACTTATCAATATGGATGATGAACAAAGTTTTTGAGGAGTAAATTAGTAAAATGCTAGAGGTATACATTGATGACATAATCTTTAAAACTATGAAAAGTGGCAACCACGTTCAAGATTTGGAGGAAGTGTTTACCTAACTCCAAAAATATAATGAGGTTGAACACGAAAAAATGTGCTTTGAAGTACAAGCCGGCAAATTTTTGGGATTCTCGTTAATGAACTACGACATTGAGGTGAATCCGGAAAAGTGTCAGGTGATCCTAAATATGTGAAGTCCACAATTTGTAAAGGAAGTGCAACAACTCACAAGGCGAATAACGACACTCACTCGCTTTCTAGTCAAAGCTGCTTACAAATCTCTTCCTTTATTCAAACTTCTTAAAAAGGAAAAGGATTATGAGTGGATCCTGGAGTGTGAATCCCTTTTCTTGGATTTTAAGAATACACTTGCGTCTCCTCTAATTTTGACAAGGCTGGATTTTGGTGAGACTTTGAACACCTACCTTTTTGTTGATGATGAAATCGTCAACTCCTTCTTGATAAGAGAAACACCAAATGAACAGAGGCCGATATACTTCGTCAATAAGGTATTACAAGGGCCAGAGCTTCGATATCAGAAATTTGAGAAGCTAGCACTAGCCTTCCTAACCACGGCGCAACGCCTAAGACAATACTTCCAGTGTCAACCCATAGTAGTGAGGACGAATGAGTCAATCTGGAAAGTGTTGCATAAGTCATATCTCAGGAGAAGGATGATTACATGGTCAATGGAGCTTTCAGAGTTTAGCATAACTTATGAACCAAGACAACTAATCAAAGCCCAGGCATTGTTCGACTTTATGGTAGAACTCACACCGGACCCTGGCTACTCAAAAGGGAGTTCTTGGACCATCTATGTTAACGATTCCTCGAATCCCAAAGGAAGCAAAGTCGGGTTCATATTGGAAAATGGTACCGAGGTAACTCTAGAATACTTCTTGAAGTTTTAATTTCCAATGTCAAATAACCAAGCATAATACGAAGTTTGCATTACCGGGATTTATATGGACAAAGAGATGGGGCCCTCCGACATAGTAGTTTGCAGTGACTCTCAATTAGCAACTTTGCATATCCAGGGTGATTACTAAGCTAAAGAGCCACTCCTGCTGAAGTATTTAGCCAAGGTAAAGAAACTCTTAGGAAGCTTTGCGAGCACTCAAATTGAGCACATTCCAAGGGAACAAATTTTGAGAGCCGACATCCTGTCTAAGCTCGCAAGCACAAAGATCCCTAATAACAATAAGTTTGTCATCCAAGAAACATTGTTGACCCCCAATATTACAGACTTCGAAGTTCTCTTACTAAAGGAAGATGAAACATGGACGACACCAATTATTGCTTATCTCTGAGAAGGAACTTTGCCTAAAAATCAGAACGAAGCACATAGGCTAGTACGGACAGCAGCATAGTATACCCTTTACTGGAAAAGCCTTTAGGAAAACTTGGAGAAGCAAAAAAGTGGGAGCTTTTCTCCCACACTCCTATTTATAGGACACAAAACTTCCCAACGGCCACCTTCATGGCAAAGACATGCTCGTCCTTTTCAAAATTTTCAAATGATGTAGCGCGAAACCCTAACGACGGCCACCACTAATTGTTTGCCTTAAGTCCCTAAAAATTTGTGTGTACCAAGTGAAGTGACTGCGCCTGCAGGCGAAACATTGTGGATAAGCCAAGCGTCAATCGACCTAAGCATAAAATCATGAACCACAGCTAGCGAAATCCCAGAAAAAAGACAATGGAGAACTACTCAAAACCTTTTCTCATCTAAAGTAAACGTGAGTCAAAACCTAGACAAATGAAATAACATCATGTTAAATCCACGGATCCCAGTGTGATTGAGATTTTGTTCTATCTGACACTTAGCGAACATCACGACGAACGTCGGGGGCATACACTTCAAAAACTTAACACTCTACTTACAGTGAAGTGCTAAGCTGGGAACAATTATTTTGGACCAAAATCTAGATTCATATCATTTGGACCATCCCAATTTAAACATGCATCCCAACACCTCCTGCACGGCGGATCCCGACATAATCATTGCCAACCGCAACACAATCGTTACACTATTAATGCACAATGATAGCAGTGAATCCCACATTAATAGGGACTGTTACATATCCCTTAATTGGATATAACTACCCATTAATGGGATTCCAACGTTAAGATTCTAATTTATCCCATCCAACCTTGGATTATTCTCACCTATAAATACAAAATAAATCACTCAGGTATAACTCTAGACATTATCAACTCTCTCTAGTACAACCACTAACTTAAGCATCAGAGTGTCATTTTCAAGTACCCCCTCAACTGTGCTCCAACGCTCGTGCGGCTGTGCTACGAAGGAAAATACCATCTACCCTTCACATAAAAGCCTTTCAAAAATAACTTTTTGAACCGTTCAGGACAAAATTAATTGATTCAAAAAATAATAGAAAAATTTGGTATCGCGTAAATTATGGTCTTGTATAATTTAAATGTATTTATTATAGGAAATTGATATAAGTATATACAATCCTTATTCATCAACGGTGTTTTTAAGAAATTTGCATTGAGCTGTTGCAAAAAATGGACTACGAAGCGGCATGATTTCGTCATTGATACACGTAGTAGCATGATTTAGTTTAGACAATAATGATAATTTTTTATTATAGTTAATTAATGATAATGCTAACAAAATAATCAAGATTAATTGATATTGATTGGAGAATTAATTTAGATTAGAATTAAAATCTATCTATATAAAACACAGGCGAAATTCTTACTTAAATATGAAGCACCACAGTTTGTGAAATTAATTGTGTGACACAAATATCCATAAAAATACTAAGTCATGATTGACTTAGTACATCCAACTGGGTGCCCCAAGTTTAGGCAAGAATTTCTCAAAACACAGTTCATGCAAGTGGGAACAAAGACACATATCACTCATATATAAGTTTTTTTCCTCCAAATTAATATTCTCTTGATACAAATGTATCATCAATTAATCAATCCTATTTTTAATTTTTTTTTTAAAAGTTCAAGTTCATTTTAAATTATAGTTATAAATGTTTTGATTTCATTTAATTGATGAATTATGTCATATCTCTTTAAAAATCATAGATTAATTACTCTCACATTTTAAATTTTAATTCAAATATATCTTATCTCATATAAGTAAATAAAGATAGTAGGGCTTACAAAGTCACAATCAAGTGAGGAATGTATGTTTATATTTCTTCTTTCCCTTTTAGACAACTTACTTTGTGACAAATCACATCATCATTAATATTCTTAATTGAAAATGTGTTACAGTTTGTAGAAATTAACCTACTAGTTAGAAGTATAAAGAGAGAACTACTAACCAAGTTACCCAGGAACTTAAGTTGTCAATGTTGTGTAGAAGATACTGGGTTAGCAAACCTTTTTTCTTCCTTTTCGCAAATGGACATATCAACTGAATAAATGATATCTTATTTATTTACAGTCATATTATGTTCCATACTGTTTGAACATCAAGGTTAGATAATGTTCCATACTTTACTTGAGGGAATGATTTTAGGACTACTTGATGTCGCTGGAGAGCTTGATGGCCATGGCAGTCCTAGGAGATGGGTTAAGTACCTGCAAAGACAATCTGATACTCAAGTCAATCTCAGAGTCAAATAAGAGTGTTCTTATATAAAGAGTAGAGCCATTAAGACCTTAGGTGATGAGTTATATGTAGATTATTGAGCTTAGACCCGTAAGACATACCGGTCCAGAAAGCTACATACAAAACTACTCGAATGTGTCACTTTGATACATCTTATTGTTAATCTTCTTACTAAACAAAATATCAATTAGGTGAACGTAAAAAATGGAAACAACTTGTCTGTATTTCCTACTTTGAACTATGTTGAATAAAACATCATGTGCTCAAATTTCGTGAGCATGACAAAATTGAAACACGTTACTCTAAAGAAACAATAAAAGCAGGAAATCTTTAAGCTCAAATACTCTCATTAAGAATTGTTATGTCCTGTCCATCATACTACAGAGTTAGCGTGTTGTAGAAACATCTTCCCTCTAATAAATATAAGAGAATTATTAGTAACATATTCTTTTAAATATTTATTTTAATACTTCCATCTGAGCTTGTTGTCTAAGGGAGTACTAATGATATATGAGATGGGATGGCTAACGGGATTAGGAAAGTAACAAAAGAGACAGTCGGTGAATCAAGATGCTTTAGGCCTGAGGATAAAGAATCTTGGTGGTGCGACGCAAGTGTACAAGACAAGGTTAAGGTTAAAAGGGAATGTTATAAAGCTTGACACGTGTGTAAAAATGATGAAAATTAGGAAAAATATAAGACAACTAAAAAAGATATTAAGAAGGCGGTGAGCGAGGCGAAAGATAAAGCGTTCAACGGGTTATATTAATCTTTGGGCACCAAAGATGGAGAAAGGAATATTTACAGGCTTGCTAAAAGTAGGAAAAGGAAGACAAGAGACTCAGATTAAGTGAAATGCATTAAGGATAAAGAGGGTAAAGTCTTGGTTACGGAACAAGATATCAAGGATCGATGGAAAAGTTATTTTCATAAGTTATTTAATGAGGGACCTGTGACATTAGGGGACTCAGACATTCTAAATACTAGAGATGAGAATCAAAAAAAAACCTTTTATCGTAGAATTAGGGAGTTTGAGGTAAAAGAAGCATTGAAGAGGATAGATAATGGAAAAACGGTCGAACCGGATAATATACCTATTGAGATATGGAAGGGCCTAGGAGAGAAAGGTATAAGCTAACTCACAAAGTTGTTTAACGAGATAATGAAGTCTATGAAAATGACAAATGAATGGAGGTAAAGCACTTTAATCCCTATTTATAAAAACAATGGAGATATACAAAACTGTGCAAATTATAGAGGGATTAAGCTCATGAGTCATACCATAAAGTTATGGGAAAGAGTAGTTGAACGGAGATTAAGACAATAGACTCATATTTTAGAGAATCAATTTGATTTTATGCCTAAGAGGTCAACTATGAAAGTAATCTATCTTCTACGAAGATTGATGGAGAGGGATCGGAGGAAGCAAAAAGACCTACACACAGTTTTTATTGATCTAGAAAAAGCCTACGATAGGGTACTGAGATAGGTCTTGTGGAAGGCTCTGGAGAAGAAAGGAGTTCGTATCGCTTATATTTGAGCAATTCAAGATATGTATGATAGGGCTAAAACTAATGTGAGAACACAGGGTGAAGTTACAGAAGATTTCTTTATAACTATAGGACTACACTAAGGGTCAACTTTGAGTCCTAATCTTTTTACCTTAGTATTGGATGTGCTTATTGCCCATATCCAAGAGCCGGTGCCACAATGCATGCTTTTTGTACATGATATAGTTTTAGTTAGAGAGTCGAGAAAGGAAACAAACGGGAAGCTAGAGCTATGCAGATGAGCTTTGGAAGAACATGACTTCCGTCTAAGTAAGAGTAAGAAGGAGTATATAGAATATAAGTTCAATAAGAAGCGTGTTAATACTAGCTTAGCGGTGAAAATTGGAGATCATACCATACCACAAGCCATACGATTTAGGTATCTTGGATCTATATTACAAAATGACAGAGAGATAAAGGGAGATGTAAACCATAGGATTCAAGTTGGATGGATGAAATAGAGGAGTGCTTCAGGAGTCATTTGTGATAGAAAAGTATCATCTCAAGCTTAAGGGTAAATTTTACTGCACAACTATAAGACCCCGCGATGTTGTATGATACTAAATTTTGGGTACCGAGAGAGGTCTTGTGGAAGGCTCTGGAGAAGAAAATAGTTCGTATCGCTTATATTTGAGCAATTCAAGATATGTATGATGGGGCTAAAACTAATGTGAGAACACAGGGTGAAGTTACAGAAGATTTTCCTATAACTATAGGACTACACCAAGGGTCAACTTTGAGTCCTTATCTTTTTACCTTAGTCTTGGATGTGCTTATTGCCCATATCCAAGAGCTGGTGCCACAATGCATGCTTTTTGTACATGATATAGTTTTAGTTAGATAGTCGAGAAAGGAAACAAACGGGAAGCTAGAGCTAAGGAGATGAGCTTTGGAAGAACATGACTTCCGTCTAAGTAGGAGTAAGACGGAGTATATAGAATATAAGTTCAATAAGAAGCGTGTTAATACTAGCTTAACGGTGAAAATTGGAGATCATACCATACCACAAGCCATACGATTTAGGTATCTTGGAACTATCATACAAAATGACAGAGAGATAGAGGAAGATGTAAACCATAGGATTCAAGCTAGATGGATGAAATGGAGGAGTGCTTCAGGAGTCATTTGTGATAGAAAAGTGTTATATCAAGCTTAAGGGTAAATTTTACCGCACAACTATAAGACCCTGCGATGTTGTATGATACTGAATTTTGAGCATAAAAAGCTAACAAGAGCATAAGATCAGTGTCGCTGAGATGAGGATGTTGCGCTGGATGTGTGGTCATACAAGACAAGATATGATTAGGAATGAATGCATTAGAGAGAAAGTAGATATAGCACTTATTGTGAAAAAGATGAAAGAATCTCACCTTAGGTGGTTTGGACATGTAAGGAGAAGACCTTTAGAAGCTCTAGTAAGAATAGTAAATCAGGCGGAGGATAGTCCAATAGCTAGAGGTAGAGGAAGACCAATAAAGACTATAAGTGAAACAATTAAAAAAAATTTAGATTTGTATGGCATTTCTGAAAACTTGATTTATGATAAAGTACAATGACATTGTTTGATCCATGTAGCCGACCTCACATAATAGAAAAAGGCTTGGTTGTTGTTGTTGCATTTCTTTTAATATTTACTTTACTATTAGTCTAAAAGTATGTATTATTAGTATCTCTCTCCTAATAATAATTTAAAGTATATGAGATGAACTAGTAATAAAATAAATATTAAAAGAAGTATAAAAGAATGTTACTAACATTCCTCATCCATATAATGAACTAGAGAAAATCTTTCTATTCCTATATACGAAACGCTAATTCCTCAGTCAGATGGGCATGACATCTTAATTCAAAAGGAGAGCATTGTTTTAGAATGTGAACCGATAATGTCACCAGACTAATTAGCCTTCAAAATATGAAAATTACTGGAGTCGAACTTTTCAAACCATAACAAATGAGAATGAATTGCCAAACTGTTCAAATCAAAACGGGTTACGTGAAACCAGACAGCTTGAATGCAAATGTAACCCAAAGCCATTGTAGTGCAGGAATCAATGTTTTAACCCTTCTATTTCGTGGTTCGACCAGTTTAACCAGTTAAATTAATTGTTCAGCTAGATCAAACCAGATAACAAAACAAAAAATGATTGGACTAGAAACATGATCAGTTCCCGAACTAACTAGTTGAACCGGACGGTACGATTTGTTTTTTAAAACAATGGCAAGAATGAATGAGCAATAGGCACAATATGCAACAAAGAGCCACCCTAAGCACAAGAATTAAGGAGCAACCCAAGCATAGAAGCACAACCCAAGGACTAAAGTACAACCCAAATGCAGATGAATAAAGTCTATATGAAGGATGAAGGGAGGTAGGGGCACAGGGTGAGAGGGAGGGAGCAAAACGTAGGGCTCTAAGCAGAGGGAAGATTGGAGAGAGAATGAATGAATGTGGGCGAAAAGGGGAAGAAATTGGATAAAGTCCATAAACATCTAAAATGAGAAAAATAAAAGGAAAGGTTAACACATAAATCTCAAGACAATCAATTAATGCCTTAACTCTTTTTTTTTTTGGAGTTAGGAATTAGATGATGGGTGATATATTTTCAACCCTGAAATTAAGTTCTACGAAATATAGCACTTTTTAGTGCAAATATTCATATGAGTGTTTGTGAATTGGATTGGATTAGTTTTGAGGGTTAAACTCAATCAATCTAATTCAATTAGCTTTTTTATATTATCATTTGATCGATTTTGTTCAAAATGCAAATCTTATCTAATCCAATTGAATCCAATTTAAATTGATTTGAATTAAATCGATTATTCAACTTTTTGTTAGAATTTCTTCAACACATAAATTATGAAATTTTCATTAGATACAAAAATTCAAATTTATCAAAATTCATCAATTACAAATCTAAACTAATTCATCAAAGTGCATATCCAAATTCTAAATATCAGTTCGTATTGATTGTTAATCCTACCATACAAATCCAAATCTAATTGAGGAAATTAAGTTTAGTTTACCAATAGCATATTTCCAAAATAATCATAAATAAAATAAGAACTTTCTACCTAAAATATCATATATATATATATATATATATATATATAGTTTCAGTTTGATTAGATCAACTTTCAAATTTAGAACTAAAAATTGAATCAATCCAAATATTTTTTTGTTGGTTTTTTGTTTTTAACGATTTTTTTCTTTTGCCTTATTCAATTTTCAGTTTCATGACACAATTTTTTAATTTTAATTAGATTAGTTCAATTTTAAACACCTTTAATAAATATCAATGATCAAAATAAATAAGCTGTATATTATAAAAAGAAAAAGAAAATAAAAAGGACTATATCATAGAAATGAGAGAAAGGGAAAGATGTCAGATTAAATAAGTTAAAAGAGGTTACGACTTAAAAGATAAGATTGGAAATAGTTAACAACAAAAGACATTGATAAAATGTAAATTTAAATTCCAAATATAAGTGCCATTTTCACTTTTATTGTCTTTGTTTGAATTTATAACATATTTTTTCTCATAAAATTCAATTATATTGGGCATTTAATAATTAATGTTAATAAATTTATGTATAATTATTATTAATTACTAGATTATTGACCCATAGTACGTGTTTGTCAATACCTATTTTTAAGTTTTATTAAAATAATAATAATCAAATCTTTTTTCATTAAGTGGTGTCGGTTACATGATCAAACGACGTAATTGTGTCCTATCATAAACTAAGTCTTTAGAAATATTATTCAAATCTAAATCTTTTTTAATCGTTTCACCTATAGTCTTTCTTAGTTTTCTTATACTTTTAGCTATTGAGTTATTCTCCATTTGATCTACTCTTTTTATAGGGACTTCTAAAAGTCTTCTCCTTATATGTTCAAATCACCTAAAGTGAGATTCTTCTATTTTTTTTACAATAGGTATTTTTTAGTTTTATTAAGAAAAAATTGATAATTAAGAAGAATTTTAAATTCTCTATTCGTATTTTTAATAATTAAATAGGTAACAAGATTTATTTATAATCTTAATTCTTTTATATTTATTTTGAAATCTTTAAATTAGTAATTAGATGTAATAATAATTTCATCCTCTTTTTTAATTTATTTTTAATTTTTTAAATAAATAATCAATAATGATAGTTTGATAAAAACTAACTGTATACTCCAAGGTGGGAAATCCCATCTATAATAGGATAGTTTATTTTATTCCACCAGACCATCGATTCCTCTAGTGAAATAGCTTGAATCAATCAATATAACGTAGAAAAAAAAAACATGTTTTGCAAAGTTATTATGTGTCTTTTTTGTTAGTAAGAACATGATTTGGTTTGATGATATGTGGTAAATAGTAAAATTAAAGATGTGATCTTTTTTTCACATATAAAGTTATATGACCAATGTCACATTTATAAAAAATAATTAATTAATTAATTAATAATAAAATACACACAGTGCAAAAAGAATACTTAGAAACAAAGACCTAAAGATACACACATTTGGAGGAGAAGATACACACAAATTCCTATGAATTTGTCATTATTGCCAATACAAAATCTTCATTGCCACCATCGATCCCCACCGTATCAAACGACCCAACACCTAAAGTTGAACTCAAACCAAACCACCATCACCAATCGCTTGAAATATTCTTTTGCCCTGCAAAGAAGTAAAAGAAGAAACTTGATGGATTCATTACATGCTTTCACCCAAAAAGTTCCATACCTATGAAGAGCACAAAATTTTCAGCACTACTATCAACATAGCATAATGTCACTTCCCTCCACTCAAAGTGACTTAATTGAGCTTGGAAAAACAAATCAAGAATTGACTAGGCCTTCAGTGCATAAAGAATAAGCAAGCAAGATGATTCTTTTTATGTGTTCGTTTTCTCTTTCTCGTTGCCACCATTGATCCCAACCATACTAAACAACCCAACACCTGAAATTCAACCCAAACCAAACCACCACTGTCTCGTCGTCAACCATGATCACCATCACGAAGCCATCGACCACCACAACTCTGAACCGCACCACCCAACACTACTGCTACCCTACATTGTTGCCATATGCCATATGTTGTCGCATCTTTCGCTATCTCGTGCCATCGTCATCCATCTTGTGTTCTTGCCATCTCCCCTTTCTCATGCTTCGTTTCTTTGTTCCAAATCCAAAAGCCTATTTTCCTGTTATGGCTTAATTAATGGAGAGAATTTGGGATTCAATGATTGATGTTCCATTTCAAATTCATGGTAATAATTTTGGGCTTCAATATTTTTGCTGATTCAATTCAAATTAATCTTTGGTGATTTGATTTCAAAAATATGTTGGGTGATTTGATTTGTCATTTTTTTTTATATAACTGCTGAGTGAGAAAATTAAAGTAATTAACTAAAGTCAAATAATCAATAATCAATAAGCTTAAAATTATTATTCATAATTTGAATTCTTAAAATAAATTTATTTACATATCAGATTCTCCCAAATTTAAAACTATAGTCAATCATAAAATTTATTTCAATAATTATTCAATTTAATTATTCTAATTGAAATTTCTTTCCTATTCGAATGGAGCCAAATTGGTTTTATACTTAAAAGTTTTTATTTGATTATTATATTTAATTATGTTCATTGTATTATTTCCAAATCATAGCAATTCACTTATCATCAATTTATATATTTACAGGTATGTTACACTTCAATATATCTACAAAGAAAAAACTCTACTATGAATTAGTACAAAAAAATTAATGTAGCTGTTTTACTTTTTTTATTTTATTTTTTCATTGATATGTAAAAAGGCATTCATTTCAATTTAATTGTACTACTATCAACCTTATATTCTCCAATTTCATGGCTTTTTTGTACTCTACTCATATTTATTTCATTCACTTAAATCTAAATCTCGTACAAATTAGTTCTCTAATTAGTAAATTTTCTTCCTCAAGATTCATGTGTTATTTCCTTTTCCATGCATATTAACATGAAAATCACTAGGCAAACAATTAAAAGAACGGTAATGACATAATACATATAAATGGATAATGATCATCTAAAATGAGGATATTTATAATATGAACAAATAAATTTATATCAATTATTATTTTTTAATGGATCATTTATCAATAGTTAATATGAACTTACTTATTTATTTTATAAATATCTTCACTTTAAAAGAGACTTATTGCATATATATATAAAATGATGGTGTGAGGTACCCCTCTTTAAAATGCCAGCGAGACAATTTAGCTGCTTCATATAAAGCCCCCCTCCACTTTTGTACCTTGCCCTCGTCATCTTGGAACCTTTCCACATGATTCGCCAAAGCTTCAACAAAACTCCAACTCTGATGTCGAACTCCCACAAGATTCACAACTACAACTCTTCAAGTAATATAATGTAAACATAAAAAGTGAAACATAATTCATAGATTAAATTGGGGTAGGTTGGGGCAAGGGAGCTTAAATCTGTCCTGACTCAACCATGACAGCTCAGAGCAAAATCCACTGCATTAACCAGTTCATTGTCCTGCAACTGAGATTTCTGTTTGTGAGCAAAAGATATTAACTCATTAAATTTGCAATAGCTGTTCAATCTCAGAGAAAGTGTCTGGCATGGCTTTATTATGGCAAACCAGTACCACTCCCATAAGTTGCACGCATTATGGCAACCACTTTTAGTCCCTCCATTTTTAGACATTAAGTTGTTAATGTCTACATTAGATCATAAGTGTCACATCATATGTTACATAAGATTATAAGTGCTACATCATATGTCGTGTGAGATCCACTTAGTCATCTAATGAGGAATGGAAATTTTTTTATAAGAGTCTCTTTTGAAAAATTTAAAAAATAGGGGACCAAAAAAAAAATTGCTATATTTTAAAAGATTAAAAATATATTTAAGTCAATTTTTAAAATACAGGACCTATTTAAAAATTTAATAAAACTAATGGAACCTATAAAGTAATTTAACCTATTTTCCTTTTTTTATCAATAAATATTCAAGATGCTCTTTTTATTATAAGAATGAAGTTGTCTTACAAGATACCCGTAATTAAATTTTGAAGTATTAACTTTTTTTTTTAGGTTTTATATATGTTTAGTTGATTTTATAATTGGAATTGAACTCAATAAATTAATTATTATTTGTATTAAAATTATGGATTTAGTTTTGAATAATTGGCAACGCGTGAAAGTTTCTAATACTATCATTGTCACGGGGGAAATTTTATAGTACTTCATTAAAAAGTCAAATTTTTTACTGATGTGATAATATACAGTTAGATAATAATATAAAAATTTTATAATAATAATACATTAAAATCAAATTTAAAATTAGTTTTTAGTCAACTTTTAATATGAAATTATTAAGAAATTTATTCAAAATTAACTTAACTTTATTTATATTATTTAATTTATTTTTATTTCTTAATATAATCTTGTGCATCACAAGTACGTATATATTAATTCTCTCTTAAATGTTGATTTTTGGTTCTGACCACAAAATATTTTCAAGTCTGTTCACATAAAATAAAATTTAGTTTGCCAACTTAAGCATATTATGTGATTAGAAATGTCTTTTATTTATTTTTATCTTATGAGGTATCTCCACACATTCACAATTTCTCTTCAACTCATACTCTTGACAACTGACATTGCAATGGCCCTTAATCTTATCTTTTGAGATACCGTGGGTTAAAAAAAATTAAAATATTGAACAACCAACAAGTGACCCTTCACGGGGACTGCAATTGACAAATTTAATGATGGGTGACCTTGTTAAAGTGTGAGAGGACAGGAAAAAGAATGGTTTTAAATTATCTTACTTAATCTTTTATATAATTTTTTTAATTATTAAATAAAAAATAAAAAATATTTTATATTTTTAAAAATTAGATATATTTATTTTTTATTTAATATTAAAAAAATTATTAAAAATATCTTTAAAAAAAATAACAAAATTCATATTTAAAACATGTAATAAATATAGAAAATATTCATCCTACCAAGTCAAGATCTTCACACCGCTTTTAACACTCAAGACTATTCATGAGACTCACCTATAAACAAGATCAAATCAACTTCCTGTTTTTTTTTTTTGGTATATGTCGTCCATTAACCAACTTCTCTACGTCGTTAACCACTTTTTTGTTCTTCGTTAACTAACTTTTTTCATGAACATAGAAATCATGTGATAAAATCTTGTATCATTAACTAATTTTTGTACGTAATTAACCATTTTTTTGTTCTTCATTAACTAACTTTATTTCTATACTCGTGAAAAAAGTTAGTTAATGAAGAACAAAAAAATAGTTAATTACATATAAAAGTTGGTTAATGACACAAGATTTTCCCACATGGTTTCTATGCTCGTGAAATAAGTTGGCTAACGAATAACAAAAAATTAGTTAACGACGTAGAAAAGTTGATTAATAAATATATACTAAATAAATAAAAAAAGACGAAAGCGTGATTTGATCGCTCACTGGTGGACCCCCATAAACATGAGATCTTCGGTGTTGAAACGGTGTGTAGATTTATGCATCTTGTGACAGGTAGATTATCGGGGTTGATAAATATAAGATGATTGAGACAAGATTGAGTGAAATGTTGTGCATGTGTGTTAATGACAATTTATATTATATTATAAATGATAATAAAATTTAACTATTCATTGATTTGTTATTAGTAACATTTTTTAAAGTAATACTTTCTCTAGTTTATTTTAAGTATCACTTAATTTGATGAAAAAAATGATCTATTTTAAGTGTTACTTTGCATATCAATAAAGTATTAATAGTTAATTTTTCATCTCTATCCTTATACTTTACTCTCTCCATTTTGTTTTTATCTTTCGTTTAAAGAAATAACACTAATAATATTAAAAATAATAATTTAATAGTCTTTATTTAAAAAAAATAACCATAAAAGATAGTATTATCCTTTGACTCATTAATTTAAAAAAATGTGATTGATCAATAAAAAATGTGATAAGAAAAATAAAAGTTAGATTAGTAAATATTAAAAGATTTTAAGAGTTAAATAATTAATAGAGTAAAAAAAAAAGAATAAAATTGGTATAAAATAATTAATTTTGTGTTAGAATTCTAAAATGACATCTAATATGAAACATACAAAAATTTCTAAAACGACAACTAAAAAAAATGAAGGGAGTAATAATCTCAATTATTCATGTAAATTGGATGAGTACGATAAATGAAGTAATTAATTGAAATAAATAAAAGTAATTTAGTGAGAAAAAAAAATTCACAATTAAGATTTGATTTAATATTTTTTAATTTTTGTGTCATACATTAGGGAAAGTAACAATGGAGGTGCATTTAAGTCATTCAAATACCAAATAATTATTTTCTTTTGTATGGAAACCAATAATTATTTTCATAATTACACAGATACATTTTTTAAATGATGAAAATAGATAAACACACAACAGAATTGATAAAAATAAAATATTCATAAACAGATTGTCTTTAGTTTGATTTGTTCGATGAAAAGTCAGAATATTATTAAATTTTTTAAACATTTTTTAAATGAAAATTTTATAGATTTACTTATAGTTCAAATGACATTAAATTTGTTTTTAGAATTATTTGATTCTAAAAATACCTGAAAAAAATTTGGTATCGCGTAAATTATGGTCCTGTTTAATTTAAACGTATTTACTATAGAAATTGATATAAGTATATACAATCCTTATCCATCAATGGTAGTTTTAAGAATTTTTCTTTGAGCTGTTGCCAAAAAAGGACCATGAAGAGCAAATTTCGTTGTTGATACACGTAGTGGCATGATTTCTTGGGCATCCCTACACACGTGGTTTATAATTACAGTTCAAAAACCACCAACAAGTGGACCCTTCATGGGGGTTGCAATTGGCAAATTTAATGATGGGTGACCTTATTAAAGCATGAGGAGCACAGGAAAATATTGGAAACATCAAATATGTAATGATTGAATTTCTTGAAAAACTAAAGGATATCATATCGAAAGGTTCATAATGTGATTGTTGAATTGTTAAAATGACATAAATTTCGTAAAATCCTCAATTTTATATTATAAAGCTGGCGCAGTGTCAATTTGGCCAATGAAATGTTGGACCACTAGTATTGTGATGTATTCTACTTTAATTTGCGTAGAAATTTCGTCATTTGTCACGTTATTCAAGATGTCAATTTATATACGAATATTGCCTTTGTCATGATATTCAATTCAATTGTCTAATTTGACCATCCAAAGGGTTAATTAAACATGTACTCTATCCAACCCTCCTTCTTTGAGCTTGTTAATCTAGAACTCTTGAAGACTACAACTCTTGAGTTGAAAATTGATGTACGAGGACAGGATGTTTATTATTAGAAAAAGTTAACCAAAATTAAGTTTAAAATAAATAAATAATAGTATATTTATTTTAAAATTATTTAATGAGTTAAGATTTTTATATATTTTATTAAATTAATAAGGAATACATTTTTATTTATTTATTTTACAAAAAAAATCATTTTATAAAAGTGTCTTCCTTTCTTAATATATAAAATAAAATTATAAACTATTTGTGAAATAAAAAAATTGGGCATGTATTTGTAAAATAATTGTTGAGACACATTTTTCTAACGTCAATTAATTTAAGAGGCTTCTAGAATTGTTAAAATAAGTCAATTTTGATAAATTAACCTAAATAATCCAATGAAATGTATGAATTAAGTTAACAAAATATAAATTTAAACTTAATTTAACTTGACTTGGCTCAACTTAAAATTGAGCCAATTCGTTAGCTTAAAATTTAATTTATTTTTTATTCTAATAATCTATTACTTAAGGACAAATCATTATTTTTTGTTTAAAAATAAAAATTATTTGACAATTGGACTAACTCCTTAATTTATTTGTCATCAACTCAAAATTAAGTTGTTTAAATTTTTTATTTTTCATTAATTCAATTTTTTAGAAATTTAATTTATTATATTTTTCTTTAAAATATTGAGTTAAACTTAACCCATAACTCACAAGTTAACAAAATATTAAATCTAAACATATTTAATTTAACAACTCTAACATCCGTATGTCAGGCTTGCCCCTAAAATTTAACAATACTTATATTCTTATATTAAATAATACATATATTTATTTTTATATTTTATTTAATATTTTTATTATACATATTTTTTTATTATTTTTTATTCAATCACATCTCTTAAAAATAATATAAATAATACTTATATTCTTTTTAAATAGTGTAAAATAATTATTTTCCAAACATAAACAAGTGAACCCCTTATTTGGATGGGACTGCCACCATTTTATGACGGTTATACTAATAAGTGCATCTATTCTACAAACTCGAAGACTAATTGATATTTTGTAGATATGTTTTGATTGACCGGCATCTTAAAACAGAAGCCACATCGTCAATATTGCCATTAACTTGTCACGATGCTTGTACGAGTTGGTACCATATATGT
Source organism: Ormosia semicastrata (assembly GCA_029884595.1). Lineage (NCBI taxonomy): Eukaryota > Viridiplantae > Streptophyta > Magnoliopsida > Fabales > Fabaceae > Ormosia > Ormosia semicastrata. Next base: position 32,121,010 of record JAQQTO010000046.1, on the reverse strand, counting down.
AATATTTTATTCTTGTAATATTATTATTGTTATTGTTCAATATATTTATCTTAAATCATGACGGATATTATATCAAGCTAAGAGCAACTTTAATTTATTTGCTAAAAAATAGAAATTAAGTTAGAATAATATTATTTTTGTGCGGGGGAGGGGGCGGGAGTTAGAATAATAATTTGATCTGTATTGAGTCAGTTTTTAATATACATATCTTAAAATCATGAGAAAAAATTTAGTTACTTAAAATATTATTAATAATATTCAATGAACTTAAGTTAATTTTATTATATGTATACACTAGATAGTGGAGCTTGACATATTCCAATCGCAGACAAAATAGTGTTCAAAGCCCGAATTTTCTTTACAGTAATCTTTTACTATAAAGTTTTATTGGTGGCCTTCTTTTTGTCAATTTGTTGTTTGGTCTGTTTCTCTATTCCAATTTCTCATTGTTGCCAAACTTACCTGTTCTCCGGGGAACATTTATTTAAGTTGGTTTTCTTGCCTACTCACTTGACAGAGATGTAGAGTATAAATTAAGGGTTCCAAAGAGAGGTTAAAAATTAAAAATTAACCTGAGAGAGAGAGAGAGAGAGAGAGAGAGAGAGAGACAACAAGGTAGTTTGTCTTTCCCTATTTTTTTGTTACGGCTTTCGTATCATTATTAAAATTTAACCTTATAGCACTAAATATAATTTATTAATGTTAATAACTATTTCATGTAAATAATAATAATAAAAAAATCGCTATTACTTATGCATAATTCATGGTAAAAACAGAAAGAGTGTGTACGAAGCTGAGGATCAATAATTCACCACCAATCTGCCCTTGATCACAATCAGATGGGTGGCTTTGGATGCTGGGAACTGCTGTAGAATATTGACAAAATGGTAACGATGGTGGTGGAAAAGTTTGGCCAGTCAAAAACTCGAAACACGCACATGTCAGAGTAGAGCCTCAGGATGGATAATGTGATAATTAAATTGATGAATCCGTTTAAAGATTCTTTCTGATGCATGCGCATGGTTATTCTCCTATACGTGTATGTATTTAAATTTTGGTACCCTATACTTCTAGTCTATGAAGTTGAAAATTCATATTCCGTTGAATTTTGGTAACCTTCGGTTTGTACGCGAGCGCTTTACTTGATAATTATGATATTTTTATCATAAATAGTATATACATTATTTTTTATATCTTATTTAATATTATTTATCATATTTTTTTTATTTTTTTCTTTTAATCACATACTATTAAAAATAATATATACAATCCTACACTTCTAAAAAAAATATAAGATCATTTTTTTCCTTTACTTAATTATCATCTCTGGTTTAAAATTATATAAATACTTGGTCAGAAACATTAAAACAAAACCTTGAGTTTGCAATGAGTTACTAGAAAGCGCTAAAAATGTTAGTCCGAATAACAAATATAATTATATATAAACTTATTTTTAATTCATTACAAGTCTTTGCACTATTATTATTATCCATTAACATTATATTATTAAATAAGTCTAATTATTCCTACCTTATTGATCAGTACAACATGTTTTTTTAGGGTTAAGATTTTGCTACGAAACTTGTTAAGAAATTTAAAATAAAAAATTTTCATAAAAAATAGTTTTTTTAATTCTCAATATATTAAATACACTACTTTATATAAAATTTTTCTTATTTTAGATTGCAAAACCCTTTTTTTTATTATTACTTATATTAAATAAGTCTAATCATTCAAACACTCATCAACTCATAAGGAGAGTCCAATCTAAATGACTAATCTATTAGGTGTGAGTTTATTATTTATTCAATATGAGACTCATAATATTATTAGTCTTTCTTTTGATAGCTTTACTCATATATCAGTATTCGATACAGCTAACACTCTCACTATACACCGTAATTCATCCTATAAGTAGTCTTTTTTGTAGCTCAACTTTCACCAAAAGTACAAATTGTTATGACTTAAACTCATACAAAAAGTTTAACTCACAAGACTAGTTCATTAGCTAGGTAGGAGAGACTCATGAATTAAGTCTCATATTAAATTTTCTTATTTAGTCAATATATGACTCATAACATCTCCACACTCTAATTACATTTTTTTCTTCGTAAAACATTGTAGTTATAATAGATTTTTTATTATTACTTATATTTTTTTATCTTAACTAAAACGATATACAGAATTAGAGACATATAGTGCTTATCAAAACGCTAGTAATAATAATAACTATCACAACAATCACAATAATAATAATGAAGAGTTTTTAAAATGAATTGTAATTACATATATTCAGAAATTAAAAAGTGTTTGAAGATATTGTAATTCAAAAGTAATAAGTGTTTACAATTTCTCTTTTATATTTATTTTTAAATATTTAAATGAATAATAGTAATAAATGTTTACAATTTATTCATTTTTTTGGTATTTCTATCACATGGACACACTTTGACTAATCCACTTTTTTATTCCTGTTAAAAAGCAAACCATCCACACGGAGACTAGTGGATAAACAAGAATATTCCTTATAATTTGACTCTAAAAATTTAGTATAACTGATATTTAAACATGTGACCTAAATAACTCCAATTTAATAATTATATTTTGAAATATTTAAATGAGTATTTAATAATAATAATTAAAAAAATTAGATATACAAATATTATAGAAGACCCTATATGGCTTTATATAGTAGTATATATAGATTACAATAATTTAAAAGTTAAATCTATAAATGATGTGTCAAAATATGATTAAATTATAACGACAGCCGAACTAGAGTGAAAAAAGAGAAAATTGTTATGATGCTCATATGGGCATGGTACTCAAAAATGAGTTGTGGAGTATTTATTAATTATTAATTTTAAAATAAGTGGTTAAAAATTTATTAAATGTTAATAGTAATCAATAAAATGTTTCACAACTCATTTTAAGTATCAAACCTTTAAAAAAAATGTTACTTAAATAATGTCCGAAAATAGGGGATCAAAGAAAAAAACTTATACTCAGGGGAAATTAAAGACTTGTATCATATTTTCAAAGTTTATATTGAAAATTAACGTTTTTTTCTAAAAAATGGAAGGGGCCCTCAAGTGTAGTCCTACGATGATGGTATAATTTTTTTTTACTAACAATAATTTTTGGTGTAGTCCTAAGATGATGACTTTTATTGGGGTATTGGGATTGTTATAAGGGATGAGAATGGAGGTTTCATTGCTGGTAAGACTCTCAGATTTAAGGGTGAGGTTAATTCTCATAGAGGGGAACTGGTGGATGCTAGGGAGGGGCTCCTTTTCGCTTGGGATACTGGTGTTAGGAAGATCCATCTGGAAGGTGATGCAAAAAGAGTATACCAAGTATTAATGGAGAGCTTGATGATTTATCATACGATGGAGCTATTTTGCAAGATATTTTTGCCTATGCTTCATGGTGTTTTAGTTTTAAAAGTAGTTTTGTTCCTAGATCTTGTAATAAGGTAGCAAATGCTTTAGCTTTTTTTGCATTGCTAAATGATAATTATATTTAGATTGAGGAACCTTCAGACTTTCTGGTCCCAATCTTAATCTCTGATTTTTCGTTATTATAAAATGAGGTATTCAGATTAAGAAAAAAAATGATGACTTTTATTAGTTTATGACCTAGTTAAGCCGGCATAACCTGAAATTTTGGTGTTTTTCTAGAACTTCGAGACACATGCAATAAAACTTTCCCATTTGATATTGCTCATGACTTTATGTGAATGTGATCACTTTTGTTTTAACTATCTTTTTGTATGTGATTATTGTTATCAGATTAACTATTTGTGCCATTGTATTTAGGAAATTGTTTTAACAATTATCTTCTTTAGGATTAGTAATAATGTAATGGAGAAATTTTAGATAAAGTTCCTTAACTATTTGTGACTAAGTTGTTTTATTTTTTAGTTACTTAATTATTATTTTTAAAATTTTCATTAATGAGTTATAAAAAAATGTGCACATGTCATGTTTTTATTAGAGACAAGCACCACAAGCACCTAAGGAACTTTACTTAAGTTTTGTCCTAATGTAATATACAGTTTTAAATTTTTTATGAATAAATGAGAATTTATTAAACTAGCCAAGAGACGATATTATAATGACGTTATAAAAGAAGTTGATCGCAATGACTATTTTGAAAATATTTATAAATATGTGAACTTATTTAAAAAAATATAGGATTAAATTAAAAAGAATTTTTCTAACAAATGATACAAGTACCTAAAGACATTTGTTAAGAAATTCAAAATTAAAAGTTTTACATAAAAAGCAGATTTTTTTAATTTTCAATACATTTGTAATGAATATAGCTCAACATAGTAGAGTTAGTTGAGTCCATTATCTGTTATCAATTCTCTTAGTTATTTATAATAATTAGTTAAACTGATATGTTAGTTAGTTAGTTGAGAATTGTATCGGTAGTGCTTAGCAGCATTACTGTAGCACTATATAAGTCTTAGCATCATTCTCGATTCGTTGGTTAATCAATTCATTCTTTCTTCATCAGACTTCTTCCTCTTCCTTTTTCTTTTCTCTCTGTGTTCTTTGTTCAATCTGCTTCTGATCTGATACCTTTCATTGATATCAGAGCCAGATTAGATCATGGAGACTCCAAGTATGCGCTTCACTCTGCAAACATTTTCTAGTCCCATTTCACTCAAGCTTGATGAAGGAAACTTCCTTCCATGGTGCTAACAGGCTCTTACCACTATAAAAGGCTTCAAGCTGCAACAATATCTTCAAGATGGAACTGGTTTTGCACCATGAAAATTTGCATCAGATGAAGATGCTGCATTTAAAAAATACACAGAGGATTACTTGAATTGGGAACAACAAGATTCTTTACTGCTTTCATGGCTTCTTGCTTCGATGTCTGAATCTCTCACCACAAGGATGGTAGGATGTGATCATTCATTTCAGGTATGGAATAAACTTGAAATTTTCTTCGCAAGCCAGACTTGTGCTAAGATCAAGCAGTTAAAAACACAACTTCGTAGCATAAAGAAAGAGACACATATTAATGAGTATCTACTTCAAATCAAGAAAATTGTAGATTCCTTAGCTGCTGTAGGTGCACCAATTTCAGTAGCAGATCATGTTGATGTAATTCTTGATTGTCTCACATAAGATTATGACTCATTTGTGATCTCAGTAACCTCTAGAACTAATCCATATTCAGTTTCTGAAATTGAAGCACTTCTCATGGCTCAAGAAGAATGAATTAATTAAAAAACATAGAAAAGTTAAGATGACTGGATCAATTCAAGTAAATGTTGCTCAGTCTTCATAACCAAACAGGTTTCAAAATAGTGGAGGATTCAGAGGTGGTTATGCTCATAGAGGTGGCTATATTCAAGGAGATTTTAATGAGCAGTTTCCCTCTAATTTTTGCAGAGGTAGATAAACTTTTCAAGGAAGAGGAAGAAATTTTAGAGGTGAAGGTGGAAGAGCATCTTGGTTTAACAAGTGTCGGCTGTGTGAAAAGTCAAATCATTTAGTTTGGGAGTGTTGGCATCGTTTCAATAAGAGTCATTCAAATCCCTTTGGTGACCAATCTGCTACACTACCTCACTCACCTACACAAGCAATGATAGCTAGCACATCCGCTAATCCCTCATTCACTACCTCTTTATTCACCATTCCAAGCAATGTTTGCTACACCCTCAACTCTACATGACCCTGCATGGTATCCAGATTCAGGTGCTTCAAACCATCTGACACCAAATCTTTCTAACCTATAAATCAGATTAAACTACAATGGTTCAGACACAGTGCAATTTGGTAATGGTACAAGTATGCCTATCAAACATATTGGCTATTCTGAGCTTTCTTCTTCCAATACTTCTTTTCCTTCAGTCCTTAGCAATTTAATGCATGTACATGGAGTTTGTAAAAATTTACTCAGTGTATCACAATTTTGTAGAGAAATAATGTCTTCTTTGAATTTTATGCTGATTTTTGCCTTGTTAAATCTCAGGCTACCAAGGAGATCCTTCTCCAAGGCAGACTTAGAGATGGTTTGTATACCTTTGATCACTTGTTATCAACTCCAACATCTACTAGTTCTTCTCTGTCTACTACATCTGTTCCTTGTCATTCTATTTCATGTAATTCTGTAAATACTACAAGTTGTAATTCACAAGATTATGTTTTTGATTTGTGGCATGCAAGACTTGGCCACCCTGCTGTTAAAATAGTATCTCAGGTGCAGTGTAATGTTGATGTTTCTTTAAACTGTTCAAAGTTTTTTTGCTCTTCTTATTGTATGGGTAAATCTCATTGTTTGCCTCTTTTTCATATTTTAATATTGTCTATGAGCCTTTGGAGTTGATATTTTTTGATATCTGGGGACCATCACCTATGCCATCAACTACTAGTTCTAGATACTATATTGTGTTCATTGATGCATATTCTAGATTCAGTTGGATTTATTTACTGCATGCTAAGTCCCAAGCCCTTTCCATTTTCATTCAATTTAAAATAATGATTGAATTACAACTAAATAGAAAAATTAAATCCCTTCAAACTGACAATGGAAAAGAATACCTAGCCTTCACACCATATTTAACTTCTCATGGTATTCACCATAGACTTAGTTGTCCTTATACTCACCAACAGAATGGCTATCCTGAAAGGAAGCATAGACACATTACTGAAGTGGGCTTGACCTTGTTAGCCCAATCTTCTCTTCCTTTAAAATTTTGGGGTGATGCTTTCCTTACTGCAACCTATCTCATCAACAGTTTGCCCACACCAATTCTTAACAACCTTTCTCCATATGAAACACTTTTTCACAGAAAACCAACTTACTCTCTCTTCACAACATTTAGTTGTGCATGATATCCCTTCCTTAGGCCTTACAACAAACACAAACTTGATTTTAGGTCCCATCAATGCACTTTTCTCGGTTATAATAATAATCACAAAAGGTATAAGTGTTTGTCTCCAAATGGCAAAGTCTATTTTTGTAGACATGTATTGTTTGATGAGTCTAGTTTTCCATTCAAAACTCTTGCATCACTTTCTGTTCCAACTTTTGTTTCACCTTCTATATCAAATTATGTCCCATTTATTCCTATAGTTAATCAAAATGCTTAGAATTTGTCATTTGTTGATAGTTAATCTACTCTTATTGCTATTTTCCCCACTAGTCAGTATACTAACCTTGGCAGGGTCAGTTCCAGTCCAATTCAGCAGTCTGAGTTAGTTCTAGAAATTTCAGAACCAGCTTCTATCATTCATGCAGTTGAGCAGCCTATTTTAGCAGTTCCTATCTCAGAATCAGTGTCCACTGTCAACACTCATAATATGACCACAAGGTCCAAAGCTGGAATTTTCAAGCCTAAGGTATTTACTGCTATTACTGAACCTACTTTAGTTAAATTTGCACTATCTCAACCTAAATGGCGCAATGTAATGCAAGATGAGTTTAATGCTTTACTAGCCAACAGAACCTGGTCTTTAGTTCCTCTCCCACCACATAGGGAAGCAATTGGTTGCAAATGGGTTTTTAGACTCAAATACAATCTAGAAGGTTCAATAAATAAGTATAAGGCAAGGCTAGTTGTCAAAGGATTCCATCAGCAAGTTGGTTTTGACTATGCTAAAACATTTAGTCTAATTGTCAAACCAGTTACTATTAGGCTCATTCTTACAATTGCTATTTCTCACCAATGGCCTATACATCAGCTTGATTTTAACAATGCTTTTCTCAATGGAGATCTAAATGAGGAAGTCTACATGCAGCAGCCTGAAGGCTTTGCTACTGGTCCTTTTACTCTGGTTTGTAAACTGAATAAGGCTTTATATGAATTAAAACAGAATCCTAGGGCCTGGTTTGAGAAGCTTAGCTCAATCCTCTATCAATTTGGTTTTCAGTCTGCCAAATGTGATTCTTCATTGTTCTTTAAGATCACTCCTCAGATCACTATGTATGTTCTGGTATATGTTAATGATGTTATTATCACCAGTAACTCTCCACTTGCTATTCAAACTCTCATTGCTGACCTCTATTCTGTCTTTGCTCTTAAAGATTTGGGCCAATTGCACTACTTTCTTGGAATTGAAGCTAAGAGGCTGAAAACTGGTGGTCTGCATCTGTCCCAGATTAAATATATTACTGATCTCCTAATCAAAGCTAAGATGGAACATTGTAAACCTGCATCTATACCAATGACAGCTGGCTTGAAATTATCAGCACATGGTAACACAACTATGCAGGATCCATCTCTATATAGGTCTATTGTTGGTGCATTACAATATGCTACCATAACCAAACCAGAAATTGTATATTGTGTGAATAAAGTTTGCCAGTTTATGCATGCTCCTCTTGAGAGTCATTGGAAGGTTGTCAAAAGAATTTTAAGGTATCTTAGTGGTACTGTCACTCATGGTCTTCACCTTCAAAAGTCATCCACTTTGTAGCTTTATGCCTTTTCTGATTTTGATTGGGGTTCTGATCTAGATGACTACAAGTCTACCATTAGTCATTGTGTTTATTTTGGCAGCAACTTGATTTCCTGGACTTCCAAGAAGCAAGTTATGGTCTCAAGGTCTAGCACTGAGGCTGAATGCTGCAATATTGCCTCTGTCATGACTAAGTTGCTGTGGATCCAAACTTTTCTAAGTGAACTCCAGCTCACTGTTCCAGCTCCTCATATACATTATGATAATCAAAGCACAGTCTTGTTTACAACAAATCCAATTTTACAGTCTCGGACAAAGCATTTTGAATTAGATCTTCACTTTGCTCATGAGAAAGTGCAGCACAAACTTGTTTCAGTTCATCATATTTCAACCATAGAACAAGTAGCTGGCATTCTCACTAAAGCTGTGTTTAGTTCTTTGTTTCATCAGTTTAAAATCAAACTCTGAGTTGAAGATCTCTCTTCCCTTGAATTTGAGGGGGGTAGTAAGGAATATAGCTTAACATAGTAGAGTTGGTTAAGTCTGTTATTTGTTATCAATTCTGTTAGTTAGTTATAATATTAGTTAAACTGATATGTTAGTTAATTAGTTGATGATTGTATCGGTAGTGCTTAGCAGCATTACTACAGCACTATATAAGTCTTAGCATCACTCTTGATTCGTTGGTTAATCAATTCATTCTTTCTTCATTAGACTTCTTCCTCTCCCTTTCTCTTTTTTCTCTCTGTGTTCTTTGTTCAATATGCTTTTGATGTCATACCTTTCATCATTAAATCTTTTTTTTATCATGAAAAACTTCTTATTTTGAATCTTAACAAATATCCTTAAGCTATTTCTAGCAAAATTCAATTTAAAATAAGTGAGAATTATATTAATCAAAACTTTAATTCAACAGTTATAAATTTTTTAAAACTGAAGCAACGACATTCTTTTAAGTATTTTATTAAAAGTGAAGATTTTTCACTCTCCACTGAGAGAAAAAAGAAAAAAGCAAAAACATTCTAAGAGAATCTACCTCTTTAAACTATTTTTATTTTTGAATTTTTCTAATAACAAATATTGGGTAAAGGACGAAAGCAACTTGAGGTGAATTGAAATGATTTGGTGCTAAGTGATTTGAGTTCATAATTTGACAAGGTGCAATAAGTTTTTTTTGAAGATCTATTTGTGAATTATGAGGCTCCATCAATATGGCACTTACTATTTGTCCCAAAATTGATGGCTGAAGGCAAGGAGGGTTTTTATCTTTTTTAACGTGTGAGGCTTAAGGATATATGTTGAAAAATTAAAAAAAATGTATTAAATATAAAATATAAGTATTTATCATCTTAAAATGTTTAAAAATATTTAATATTTTTTAAATAATTAATAATTAATAATAAATATTATTTTTAATTTTAATATATATTTTGAAGACACACGTTAATAAAACTTTTATATATATATATATATATAAAGGAAGAGAAAGAAGAAAACGCAAGATATAATATTCCTTTCATGCAATTTGAGTTATAATAAATATCAAACCATCTACTAGTCATCTAGTGGTTTCAAATATTATTGCTCCTCTCATGAGTCTTATGATTACCATTAAATTCAGCTCCTCCCTCTATTAAATACAATAAAAATCAAATCAAGCCAAAAAAAAAAATGTTAACAAGCACACACCCTCCCTGTAGCCTCGAAAAATCAAAAGAAAACAAAAGCTACAGTTTTCTTACTTCCTCAGCCAGTGGATATTCAAACTTCAAAGATATTAACAATAATTTTTCCTTTTGGTGGGTCAGTTTGACTAGATTGATATAGAATAAGTTGGGGCCATTCACATAATTATTCTATATTATTAGTTGCCATCCCTCGTTCTTTCACTAGGATAAGGTCCATTTCTTGGCCCTCTTGTATGTGGGTGTTCTCTCCTGTTTTTTCCAACTAAGATTACACTTTTCTCTTTCTCTTTCTTCACTGTCTTGTCTGTCACGAAGAACTTCAGGTTTACAGAAACTTCCCCACACTCCACTCCTCTTTTCTGCATCCAATTTGGAATGTAAGTCTCCAACTTTATGAATATTTTTTATCCCATCACTTCCTTTGAATGCAACAATTTGTAATGGACCATTTTCTCAGTCCTCCCCCATCGCATTTACCACTCAGCCACCACTTTCTAGTTTCTACCTCTTGTCATTAATTCTTCTGCTATCTCAAGGCTTTAGTGGCTATAGGAGAAAAAAAAAGTTTGATACTTTCTGACACCATCTTTATGGCATTAGTGTTTTAGTGCCTCAAAAAATGCTTGTCTTGTATTGGCCACACCTAAAGCCTCCAACTTTAAGCTGCCCAACATCATATCTCTAGAACCCAACTTTGATTTTCTGTCACTTTGAAGTTCCATTACAAATATCATATAACAACTGTTTTGCTTCTTTGGTCTTTGGAATCTTTCAGTTTCTTTCCATGAACGAAGCCCAAATTGAAATCACCATTCCCCACTTGTTCAGATGCCCCATCAGTCTAGACTTGTTTGAAGATCCAGTGACCTTATGCACAGGCCAAACTTATGACAGGTCAAGCATAGAAAAATGGCTGGCTGCAGGCAATCTCACATGCCCTGTCACAATGCAGAAGCTTCATGATCCATCCATTGTTCCCAACCACACTCTACGCCATTTGATTGATCAGTGGCTTCAACTGGGTCACCAATTTGACCCTGGTAACTCGGCAACAATCGATTATCTAGCTGCTGTAAAACACACCCTTGAATCTCATGAAGCCACCTTAGAAAACAAGCTCCAAGCACTTGAGAAAATTAGAGTTCTCTCTGATGAGTATTGCTCTTTCAAGAAATCTTGTTTCCTCCAATTGAGTTACTTGCCTCTACTTTTGGAACTTGTTTTTGGAAGACCAGATGCTCAACTCTCAAAAAATCACATGGAATTCAAGGAGCTAGCACTTTCTTGCATTCTAAAATTGCTACCCCTTGTTAGTTTGGAGCCTTTAAATATGATCAAAGATGAGTCTAAATTAGCAACATTCATGCTATTATTTGAAAAGGGAACTAGCTCGGTTAAGACTAGTCTGTGTCATCTTATAGAATCAACAGCAATATCATCACAAACAGAAGAGGTATGTTACATGCTTGGAAACTCTCACAAACTAGTGCATGAGATTGTTCTAGTTGTTCACCAAAACAGCGAGGTTTCTAAGGCTGCAATCAAAGCCATGTCATCATTATGTTCCTTGCAATCTAACAGAGAGAGTTTGGTGAGAGCAGGAGCTATAGATGGGGTCTTAACATACATTTCAGGTTCTGAAACAAGACAGAAGAACTTGGCTCCACTGGCAATGGCTATAATAGAGAAACTTTTGGTGCTAGAGAGTGCTAAAGAGGCATTGGTGAATCATCCAAATGGGGTTGAAACTTTGGTGAAGATGGTTTTCAGGGTATGTAATCAAGAGTGCAGTGAGAGTGCTGTTGGGGTACTTTTGATTATTTGTCGTGATTTTGGGCGTGCAAGAGAGGAAGCCATTGGGGCCGGAATTTTGACTCAGTTGCTGTTTCTTCTGCAGAGTCAGTGTGGCACCAAAACTAAGACAAAGGCAAGAATGCTGCTCAAATTGCTCAGATCCAAATGGACTGAGGAACCAAAACAGGTGTAGATTGTGAAATGTGAATAATAAATTCATATTAATAATAATAATAATCAGTATTTGATGACTTTGTGGGGTCTTATTGTTATCTGTGCAGTATTTGTACCCATATATTGTATACTTTGTAATCTATGAATATCATCAGAAATTTAAAACTCAGTTTTGGCCTCATTATCTCGCAATTATGTGATTGCAACCTGCCAACCTTATATTTGATGATGAAAGAATTGTAGTTCTGAAGTGCTAATAGTTCATTGGCCTAAAATGTTAACATGAACTTACAGAGTTTTATAGAAATTATCCCATCATGGATAAGCTTAGCTTCTACTTGACTGAAAAGATAAACTAAATTAGATTTTCTAGGATATCATTTGCCTACAAAATCTCGGTGAAATAAAAAAGGGAAACGACATAAAGTACATGATTAGTTTTTCAGTGCAAAATTCTGCACTGTAGGATGTTTTTGTGTACCATACGAGTCCATTGTCGATGATGGCGATTTTTGGCCGAGTTTGGCGGAATTGATTTTGCAACCTCCAACGTGGTGAAAGTACATTAAATAAATCATTAATAAATTAATTTCTCATACTTTTTTTTGTGGATTCATGGTACAGAATTTATCTTACTTTTGCAGTTTTACTCCAAAGTAATTCTGTTCCACTTTACATTTGATGTCAATTGAAGTTTTTGTCCTTAATGTAGCTGAAGTGGATGGTCAAGTTAGTACAAATTTGTGTTTTGTTAGTTTTCTCAATTTCATAAGTAAAACTAATTTTACTAATATTACACAAATACTTTGTACCAAAAAAATATTACACAAATACAGATTATTCTTACAGATTTTTTTTCCTGTTTAAACATTTCTAACTACAAAATCTTATTATTTAAAAGTAGTTCTTTATAGTTCAGATTAAAAAAAAAAAACAAAGTTCTATATAGTAAAACCAAACAATCCCTAATGGCTAAAACAAGAAATTATTCAAGTCAAAAGAAATTTGTAGGTATGAGCCGTCTGTTCACTATTAATTTTAAGGAAAATGCTGCGCAGCCCAGACTTTAACGTCCCGCGTGATACCTGATGTGAAACAATAAGTAGGTCTCACAGTGAAACTCACTTTTTTTATTCCTTTTTTAAAACTTTTCAACTCTTGTATTTTTAAAAGTTGGGATTCATCTGTGCCATGCAACCCGGGCTCTCTATCACGGCCCTAATTTTAATAATTATTGCAAAGTATATGACATAATATACATGATACTACAGCATAAAATATAAAGAATAATACCTATTAACATAAATAGTAGGTAAATATACGGCAGTATTACTAAATATATACTGACAAATTCAAACTAATTATAATACACAAACATATACTACATAATCAAAGAAAATGACATGATTATCAGATTAAAAATTGCATTTGATTTGACAATAATAGACTACTTTCTTGGCTATGTTGGTTCAGAGAATGGTTTTATATAAACTGAATTTTAAAAAATAATAATAATTTCAACGCTCCATCATGAGAGCCTACTTTCCCAATTCTTTGACAAAATTGAATATTAGAATAAAAAAATATTTGTGCAGATTTTATTTACGTAGTTGTATAGATTAAACTAATTTACATTTGAATAATTATATATATTCTTGTATTATACAATTATTTTATATTAAAAATGATAATATATCAATTCTTGATTAATTTAATTTATACAACTTATATGCATAAGATCTACACAAATATTTCTCATAAAAATCAGCACAACCATACAAGTTATATTATCTTATGCTATGTAATGTTGGTAAATTGACGTTTTAACCTAATCTTGTTATTTATTATTATATATATTTTTTGAAAAAAGGTAAATGTTGCATTCAAATCATATGAAACTAGTGGGGTATAGTTAGATTATTCGGTAGGCATATCTCTTTCACCTTTGATGCATCCATTTCTACGGCCTCTTAACCCTATTGGAGGCACTTTATCTGAAACAAAATGGAGTCACATCCCCATGATACGAGGCTCGTAAAGGGTTATCATGCGTCTTTTGATTTTAGGTTTGAATGAATTGGGGGCACCAACTAAAATGATTTCAAAGGACAAATTCCTTTTCTACCTTTTCTTTTCTTTAATTTGTTTATGTTCCTTTGTTTTTTTCTTTCTTAATGTTTTCTCCAACCAAAATTCGATTCCATCCTTATAGTGATTTAACTCAACATGAGAGTTTTTTCCAAAGAGGCAGGTAAGATATATGCATGACTCTGTGGGGTGAGTGGTGATTGCCCACCTTATGAATAGTCTAGTGCATTTTTGTGGACAAGAAGGAGAAGCACGTCCTTGACCGAACCCAATGTAGTGCCAATTGGCAAACAAGTTTTCGCTGGTTTCTTTTTCTGAATATAAAAACAATGCATATGGGTAATAGCATCTATGTCCACAGGTTGCTATTGTATAGCTGCCATGCCAGTTGATGGGACTTAGGTTCTATGGAATGTCCCTCTCCAATTGTCCTTATAATTGGTACAGAAAAGGGCCCAAGGAGTTGGGAGATATTGATTGTACTTACTCGCAACTTTAACCTCAAAATCAGATTTCTACAAGGGCAAATCTTTTCCAAGTAATTCGACAGGTATAAATTGGGTGCACTATACTGTACTTGAAAACATTGAATATCCTGTGTTTAAATTGGTCGGGGGAGAGAACTAGCGGTAGGCACTGTTTTAAATATTCAAAAATAAATAAATAAATATGTTAAGTCTACAAATTAATTAACAAAATACTAGCTTATTAAGAGAAAGAACCTCATTGCTAGCTTAATTAACATTAAAACTCTAAGGAATTGGCCTAACGATAGACAAACATATGATGTGCAAAAACGGTCACAAGTTCGAGTTTCAATTATGTTAATTTTTTAAGATCACCTCTAGTCCAAACGTAGATTAATTGAGATAAGTTGATCTGGACACCACCTAACTACAATAAAAAAAACTTAACTAACATTAAGCCCTTCTATCATTTCTCAATAGAAATGTAACAATATCTATATATATAAATTTATTAGTAATTAGTATAAAATTTAATTTTAATGTATAAAATAATTTCACAATATTTATATATAAGTCATTATTTTTACATCATTAAATTGTTTTTTATATTTTATTATATCTTTATACTTAAATAATACATTCTAGTAAAAAAATGATATATAATATTTTATTTTTTTTAAACATGGTGTTGAGAGGAAACACCAAACATGTGCTTAATGTAGCTGGTTCACTACTATATCAAGTTCGAGAAATTTTTACTTAAATCATGGATATCATAGTTAGGTGTATTAGATTAATTAAGACTTAGTATTTTTATTAATTTTTATGAAATTAATTGTGTAACACAATTATCCATAAAAATACTAAATCATAATTGATCTGATACACTTAACTAAATACTCATAATTTAAGTAAGAATTTCTCGTCAAACTCACCTTCCCAAAATATTCTGGTCATATGCTGTTAGTTATGCAGCCCACCTTATCAATCGTTTACCTTCCTCTGTTCTCAACAACAAATCTCCTTTTGAAATGCTTTATCAACAGCCTCCCACACTTCTCAATTTAGAAGTGCTTGGGTGCGTCTGTTATGCATCCACTCTAGCTAATCATCGCACCAAGCTGGACTATGACATTAACTATTACAAAAAGCTTAAATTTTTGAGTGAGAGTATGTGAATAATTTTATTATATCTTCTAATACATAGTTTCAACAGCATCATGGTTAATTATGAATGTAATTTAAGTGGAAATCTGAATTATTATGCGAGCAAATTTAATTAGTAATTGGAATTTCATTGAAAATACTTGTTGGTACCTTACCATAGACACTTCAGCATGTAGTAATTCCACATCTTTGGATGTGTTGAAGTCTATCCAAAAATTTCACTTGCTCTGAAACGTAATATTTTCAATTCTTTAGGCATTGGTCCATATTTCCAGCGTAGAACGTGAATTTTTCAAAGTAACAAAATCAGAAGTTCTATGCTTTTTGGATAAAAAAACTGCACCAGTCCGACAAACAGGACCAGACACCCAGAGAAGGAGAGGTCCATAAAATCTATTATAATCCAGGGTCAAAAAGTGGTACCTGCACCCGCACTTTCAGGCATTCATAACAGCAACCACACAAACAGCACCAGCACGGGCATGGGCACACTAGCTCAGTAGCTCTAACCTACATAACTATTTTTTATAGGAAAATTTAGAGAGATGTTGTCCTATTTCAAGATGTCACGAGTCTTACTTAGGTTAGGTATTACAGTAATACTTACAAGTTTCAATATCATATTAACGAAGGATCATCATCAAGACTTAAACTAATAAATAATTATTGGCAGAAATTAAATTAAAAAATTGTCAAAATTATTCGATGCTACCAATTGAATCAACTCTGTAAGCCTGCATGATATTGATAAAAGACAATCACAAGAAGAAAAAGCATCACTTGTGAACCGACAGGCAGAGGGTCAAATCAATTTGATTAATTGATTTAATCAATATAGCTACACACACCACAGAAAATTTGCTAGTGCCTAATATATCAATTATGCCGCTTTCTTCTTCTTTTTTTTTTCTTTTAAAAAAAGGTTAAGTTTGCATGTAGGATTTTATTTTCAACCAGCGCTTTTCAGTCTCATACTTGCTATAAAGGCCACTGACCAAATCTATCTTTATTCTTTAAGATTTGATGAACCCTTCTATGTGCTTTATTCATTTGTCTCTCGCATCATGTCAAGCTCATTATTTCTAATAAAATGTTTTAATTTTTAATTTTATTTTTTTTACATTTTATTCATATTTTTTTTATATAAAACCAGAAATGTGTTAAAGTTTGTCATTTTTTTTACCTGATCATTTAAATTTTTTATTCGATTAATTATGTTTTCTTATTCCAAACATCTCCAACATCAATGGCCAAACATATTTCATGCTCACACATTTAGGATCCGTTTGGTACGAAAGATAAGATAATGTCTGATAGTATAAGACCTGATAGTATAAAGCCTAATACGTAAGGATTGAGGATATCGATGTGTTTAGAATTACAACAACAACAACAATAACCAAGTATTTTTCCACTAGGTAGGGTCGGCTACATTGATCAAACGACGTCATTGTGTCCTATCATAAACCAAGTCTTCAGAGATGCTATTCAGATTTAAATCTTTTTTAATCGTTTCACCTATAGTCTTTCTTGATCGTCCTCTACTTCTAGCTATTGGGTTATTATCTACCTGATCTACTCTTCTTATAGGGGCTTCTAAGGGTCTTCTCCTTACATGTCAAAACCACCTAAGGTGAGATTCTCCCATCTTTTTCACAATATGTGTTACTCTTACTTTCTCTCTAATACATTCATTCATAATCCTGTCTTGTCTTGTATGGCCACACATCCAATGCAACATCCTCATCTCCGCAACACTGATCTTATGCTCTTGTTGGCTTTTTACCGCCCAACATTCAGTATCATACAACATCGCGAGCTTTATAGTTGTGCGATAAAATTTACCCTTAAGCTTGAGAGACACTTTTCTATCACAAATAATTCCTGAAACACTCCTCCATTTCATCCATCCAGCTTGAATCTTATGGTTTACATCTCCCTCTATCTTTCCATCATTTTGTATGATAGATCCAAGGTACCTAATATGTGTGACTTGTGGTATTGTATGATCTCCAACTTTCACCGCTAAGCTAGCATTAACACGCCTCTTACTGAACTTATATTCCATATATTCTGTCTTACTCCTACTTAGACGAAGGCCATGTTCTTCCAAAATTCGTCTTCATAGTTCTAGCTTCTCATTTGTTTCCTCTCTCGACTCTCCAACTAAGACTATATCATCTGTAAAAAGCATGCATTGTGGCACCGGCTCTTGGATATGGGTAGTAAGCACATCCAAGACCAAGGTAAAAAGATATGGAGTCAAAACTGACCCTTGGTGCAATCCTATAGTTATAGAAAAATCTTCTGTGACCCCACCTTGTGTTCTCATACTAGTTTTAGCCCCATCATACATATCTTGGATTGCTTGAATATAGGCGACATGAACTTCTTTCTTCTCCAAAGCCTTCCATAGGACCTCTCTCGGCACCCTATCGTAGGCTTTTTCTAGATCAATGAAAACCATATGTAGGTCTTTTTGCTTCCTCTGATACCTCTCCATTAATCTTCGTAGAAGATAGATTGTTTCTATGGTTGACCTCCCAAGCATAAAACCAAATTGATTATCTGAAATATGAGTCTCTTGTCTTAATCTCCGTTCAATTACTCTTTCCCATAACTTCATGGTATGACTCATAAGCTTAATTCTTCTATAATTTGCACAGTTCTGTATATCTCCCTTATTCTTATAACTAGGAATTAAAGTGTTTCTCCTCCATTGGTTTGACATTTTCTTAGACCTTATTATCTCGTTAAACAGCTTTGTAATCCAACTTATACCTTTCTCTCTTAGGCACTTCCATACCTCAATAGGTATAGTATCCAGTCCGATCGCTTTTCCATTATTCATCCTCTTCAATGCTTTTTTTACCTCAAACTCCCGAATTCTACGATAAAAGGTTTTATTTTGGTCCTCCTCTCTAATGTTTAGAATGTCCGAGTCCCCTAATGTCCCATGTTCCTCATTAAATAACTTGTGAAAATAACCCTTCCATCGATCATTAATGTCTTGTTCCATAACCAAGACTTTACCCTCTTCATCCTTAATGCATTTCACTTGATCCAAGTCTCTTGTCTTCATTTCCCTACTTTTAGCAAGCCTGTAAATATTTCTTTCTCCGTTTTTGGTGCCCAACGATTGATATAGTCTGTTGAACGCTTTTGCTTTCGCCTCGCTCACCGCCTTCTTAATATCTTTTTTAGTTGCCTTATATTTTTCTCAATTTTCATCATTTTTACAAACGTGTCAAGCTTTATAACATTCCCTTTTAACATTAACCTTATCTTGTACACTTGCGTCCCACCACCAAGATTCTTTATCCTTGAGTCTAAAGCCTCTTGAATTGTAATAAAAAAAATCTTTATAAGAGCTTATACATTAAAATACTATCAAGTCTAATCTCTCCCTCCAATGCTTGATTAAGTTATCCATCATTTTATTGTATAAGAGGAGTTTGATGGATAAACTTATACAATACAGTGTTTACACCAAACAACTGATAAAGTTATAATGTATTGTATTAACTTATCATATCATGTCTAATACGGCATCTCAAACAAGCCATTATGTGCTTAGACTATTAGACATCTAAAATATCTGCATACTAAATGTCTCCTTAATAATGTTATCAAATAAATCATAAATCTAAAAGCCACTTTAGTATTAGTGTAATTAGAGCTGACAAAATGGGTTCAACCCGTCAGGTTAACCCATCAACCCATTATTTTTTTGCGGGTTGGGTTCAATCTTTGAATTCATATTTTTTTTTTCAACTCGCATAACTCGTCCCGCTTAACCTTGCAGTTAAGCGGGACGAAATGGTTTAACCACAACAGTTGACTTTTTTTATTTTTAAAAATGATAAGTAATACTATAAATGAAAAATTCTTTGATGTTATATAATTTATATTTGAATATTTAATTAGATTATTTTAAAAATTATATTTTAAATATGTGATTTGTAATTTTTTTCATTATTATTTATTTTTTTATAGTAATTATTGATTTTTTATATAATTTTTTTATTTTTTAAGTGGATTAAGCCGATTGACCATTAACTCATCTACTTTTTTCTATTTTATCTTTTATGCGGGCTAACCCGTCAACCCACCAACCCGCCTTAAAGTAGGGTGGATTAATTTTTCCAACTCATTTTTTAAAATGGACCAACCTACCCCGCCCTACATTTTAACGGATTGAGATGGGTAGGGACGAGTTGACTCATTTTACCAGCTCTAAATGTAATACTACCCACACACCCCGTTGTATAGTAGAATTTGCTTTTGATTATTATACTTAAAATCACATTAATAGCAATTTAATTTACTTTTAAATATCTATAAAATGATTAAAATCACTTTCATACTTATCTATACAGAAGGCTAAACACCAAATGCTGGCGGACGACATAATTCAATCTAAAATACATAGCTTGGATGGGAAAGGGGTTGCTGTACTTGTACAATCTTGGCTACTTCAGAACTTAACAACGGAACCTTCAAATTACCAATACCTTCTTTCCCCTAGAGCAATTTGCCAAATTATATCGAAAAACATCGCCACTCATGCACAGCATTCCAAAACCGATAGTTAGCGTGATAAGAAATCGAGCTTATCCAACAAATTTGCATCTTATTATTTGATTGTCTTCCGTACTAATTAGTCTCAGATTGCTCTTAGAATGATCAAAAGTTAGAAAAACGCCATTGTCCAGACGTTATATACGATATGAACTAGCTTCCTTAACATGATATCCATGATCCTTGCACGTCTACATATATGAAATTAAATGTGACAACAAAAACCATAAAGTCCAAAGAAAAAGGAGACGACCATGATCATTATATTACATATAATATTAAAGACAAAACAGGAAGCTGGAATTTTTTTAAAGGAATTGGCAGCTGCTAAATAACCAATAAACTTGTGTTAGAAATCTGATTCTGTAAATGGATTCAACGCCCTTATCTTGGAGATCTTAAAATGCAATAAGTTGAGTGAAATAGCCTCTTTCTTAACATCAGCAACAACTACTTGTGGCTCCATTAGACTGGGGTGGCTTGTCCTTAAAAATGTTCTTTTTAACCCCCTTCGAGCCCTCAGCTAAGAGGCTAGGTGTATCCAGAATCTGGGTGCGCATACCAAAAAAAAAAAAAAAAGAAGAAACAGTATTATGGCCATCTTTTATGATATTCACATATTGTTTATCACAATTCAAAAAATGCTTTTCATTTCCATGTGCCCCCCTGTACCAATTTTTCTTTACGCCTCAACTTGTGTCTCTTTAGTATCATGAGATATAATTAGCTGTTTAACTTGTGTCAAATGACTACTTTCCCAGGCTTGCACAAGGTAGTTTCCTAGTAAACATTTCTGCCTTTCACAATTATATATAGTGGGCATATCAAGTGAAAATGATTGGCTTATTATGAGAGGTGACAGGAGCAAGTATTAGCCATTGATGATGGTCAAAATACTCAAAAAATGTCACATGACTATATGTTCTGATCCTAATCACCTGTGCATGATTCCATAGTCATGATTTGCTTCTCTTACTCACATAATAAGCTAGTGCTCTCACTTGAAAGTAGTATTGTTATAAGCATAAGGAATGTATGCAGTACACCGATTATGGACCAAAGTTATGTTAGGAAATGGGCATATATGTCACTCAACATACCTTCAAAACAAGCTCTTCAAAGCACTGTTGTACATTGACTCGAGTTTTAGCACTGCATTCAATAAATAGGCAACCGTATTCCCTGGCAAAATCTATTCCCTCTTTCTTTGTCACAACTCTATCACCCTCCTGAAAAGCAAATATTATCCAGCTGCACGTCAAGTCCTCTAATGGAATGCATGAAAAAAATAAAGTAATAAGCTCTAATATAATGCATAAGTCAGAACAAGAAACAAATGTGACATGTAGCAGACTACTGAGACTAGACACATCCGAGACTTGAAGTTAGAATTCTAATACTAAGGGGCCAAAATGGAAATGGATCTGCATGTGCCAATGGCGTCCTATAGAAGAGGACTCAATGTAATTCAGGTTTTACATTTACTTAAATACCATGTAAAATCATACAAACAAGCCTGTCTCCTTATCCTTTTATTTTTTTTTATTTTTTAATTTAAAGGAAGGTAAGCAATCCTCCTAGAAGAACTAGAAGAGAAAATGCAAAAAAGAAGATAAGTATTTAAGGCCAAGGGAAAAAAAAGGGAGGACCAGAAGAGTAAACACAAAACAAAACAGACCAAAGACAAGTACATTAGCCCAAAAGAGCTCCTGAATCCCTTTGTACATCAATAAAACCACAATGACTGCCTGTCAAGTGACACCCACATGGAAGCCAGAAAAACAACTCTATTGCATAACAGAAGGGAGGGGAGAAACTTCTGATCAAAAACTTAGGCGTCATGCTCACCCATAAACAACATAACCCCACAAGAAGGGCACAGTGCCAAAGAAGTTCTCCCTCCTTCCTTCCACACCCTTCAAATTGAATACTATAACAACAACAACAACAACAATCAAGCCTTTTCCCACTAGGTGGAGTTGGCCACATGAATCAAACGACGTCATTGTACCCTATCGTAAACCAAGTCTTCAGAAATTTCATTCAAATCTAAATCTTTTTTAATCGTTTTAACTATAGTCTTTCTTAGTCTTCCTCTACCTCTAGCTATTGGGCTATTCTCCACCTAATCTACTCTTCTTACAGGAGGCTTCTAAGAGTCTTCTCCTTACATGTCCAAACCAGCTAAAGCGAGATTCTCCCATTTTTTTCACAATATGTGCTACCCCTACTTTCTATCTAATGCATTCATTCCTAATCTTATCTTGTCTTGTATGGCCACACATCTGGCGCAACATCCTCATCTCTACGACACTAATCTTATGCTCTTGTTGGCTTTTTACTGCCCAACATTCAGTACCATACAACATCGCGGGCCTTATAACTGTGCGGTAAAATTTACCCGTAAGCTTGAGAAACACTTTTCTATCACAAATAATTCCTAAAACACTCCTCCATTTCATCCATCCAGCTTGAATCCTATGGTTTACATCTCCCTCTATCTCTCCGTCATTTTGTATGATAGATCCAAGATGCCTAAAGAAAATTTAAAATACTGGAATGACATTGATTTTGAACAAGTCAAGCATGGACATCCAACACAAATGGCCAGATTGCCAGAAATGTATGTATCAGGTTGTGTACTCAAACAGATATCTTGACATGATTGAAAAACACACCAGAAAGTTGAAGAGAGAGCATATGATTGTAAACTTCAAAGAAGATACCTTATCCACTTTGTTTCCAACTAGCATCTTGATGCAATCTTGATTTGTTGAATAAAGGTCTATTTCCTTTGCCCATACTTCAGAGAGATTCGTAAATGTTTCTCGCCGGGTTACATCATAAACTGCTTGAGTTAGAGGAACAAAATGAAGAAATTAGCAGCTAATCCAAAACTAAATTTTCAACAGTACATCTACCGGGGCGGAGGGCACATTTCCCAATTTCCAAAGACCATTCAACATATTGCATCTGATACAGATATGCCAGCCATTTCCTGGTGAATCCAATCAACTTAGAACCAAAATTCCAGTTTGATCATTGAATTGCCACTGATCAATTAGACGAAAGAGCAATTCACTTAACAAGCCAAAGCATGATATATGTAGGAAAGTATGTTTCCAGTATTTACTTACCAATATCCTTATCAAGTTCAACGCATAGTTAAGTTCTCTCAAGCAACATGAATGATTTTCAAATCTCACAATGATATTGAAGTGGCATTCCAAGGTTCATTATAGGTCAAGGAAATTGACTTAAAGGTGTATGAAGTGTATTAATTTGTGAGTAACCAAATAGTTGACATGCTCCATACATGCCTGAGAGCATCAAGAAAATATTATTTTCAAGATCCCCTCTTCACTTATCGTCAACCATTACTGTTCCTCATTTCTACAATGCTCTTAATAGCCACCATTAATTGGAGCTATATGCCGATCATCATTACTTTGAAAAGATTAGCTTTACGGCAACCATTTGGTTTGATTATGTAAAGCAACAAAGAAGCTTTAACCATGGATTAAAAGCATGGCATAACTTAGGATGGAAGAAAATTTTGGCTTTAACTCCTCTCAGCAAAGAATCAAATCCCTGATACCATCATTACAAAGTGAATCACAGACTGTACCATATTGCCTAAAAGTATAAGGGCATAGGTTAACTTTCAAAAGAAAGGTAAACTGCTTATCTCTGTCATCATACAAAATGTTGCAATATGTTCTAGTCTAGGTTCCCATGAAAATTCAAAACATTTCACCCAATTAATAAATATATGATTGGGAGGGAGGATGGTAAATCAAGAAATGGAGAATTGAAACTCACCCATAATGATCCCTTGGGCCCCTCGGTAGTAAGAACTTGTCAATGTTCTGAATCTCTCCTGACCAGCTGCATAATTAAATAAGTAGAATCAACCAATTATGCTATGGCCACAATAACGATGGTCTCCATGATCACCATATCTATAGTTAGGCACTACTACTAGGCAAGGATTTGAAGAAAGGTATAAATTGAAACATCAATAAAAAAACACAAAGTGAAAGAATACCTGTATCCCAAATGGCAAGCTTCAGCTTTTTACCATCCATCGTCACATATTTGACTTTAAAATCAACACCTAAAAATAATCAGAGAATATTATTAGGTATAAACAAGAAGAATGATGGTGACATTCCACACTCAACAGCAATTTGAACACAAAAACAGATAGACATAGCAAATAAAACAAAGCAGAGAAGGTCAGTGAGCTATCAGCTAAGGCTACAGTAACAATGCTATGGCTATGAAAATGAAAATGACATGTTCTTCAGATGCATAAACCTTGATTGAACAACAAAGGCAATGAGTTTTGGAATAGCAAACAAAAATGGCAGATGAGAAACGAAAATAATAATAATAATAATAATAATAATAATAATAATAATAATAATAATAATAATAATAAAGAACGAACCAATAGTGGGGGAGAGATCTTCAAAGGAATCGGAGGTGAAACAGAGGAGGAGACTACTCTTGCCAACACCGGAGTCCCCAATCATCAACAACTTAAACAAATAATCGAATTCCTGGCTCGAACTCGAATCCATCGCAGCAATCAACTGATTCAATCATAAAATAACAATAATAAAATCATCAAATTCATTTGACCAAAAATCGATTCTGAAACTCTTCGTCTCATATGATAAGAAGATGTGCATTGGCATCAAAATACAGTGATTAAGATAGAGAGAGAAAGAGAGAGAGAGAGAAAGAGATTTGCATACCTAAGAAGATCCAATCCTAGAAGGAACTGGTCGGAGAGGATATTCAGGATGAATTATTAGCAACGAAAAACAAAACGGAACCGTGTCCGAGTTACCAGGTTGCCGTTCCACTTTTTTCTTTTCTTCTTTTTTTTTTCGGCTTCAGCACAGAATTATTACTACTTTTGTCTCGTAAACTTTTAACATGCTGTTATGCTTAACGAACACATATAGCCTTAAGAAGATTTCACTATAGTTTTTTTTTTTAAGAGAGAAAGTAAGGGTGAATTCTT
This sequence comes from Ormosia semicastrata, assembly GCA_029884595.1. NCBI lineage: Eukaryota > Viridiplantae > Streptophyta > Magnoliopsida > Fabales > Fabaceae > Ormosia > Ormosia semicastrata. The sequence goes on along the minus strand of JAQQTO010000046.1, from coordinate 32,095,593 downwards.
TGATTTTGATAAAGTATATTATAATTTTAATTTATTAAATAATTAAAAGATATTTATATTTATTTATTAATTTTAGAGACAAATTTATTTTAAAGAATTTTTTTCTTTTTTCATGTCAAAATTAAAATGATAATTGAAAAAAAACATACAAATAAATTAGTATATTAAAAAAGAGGAGTGCAAGATACAACGAAATGAGCTTGCACGACCATTTATTTAAATAAATTTTTAATTATACATAATTATATTATATTATTTTTATATATATTTATAAAAATTAAAAAAATATTTTTTATAATAAATAAATTTAAAAAAATTATTATTTTTTAATTTATTATAAATATATATAAAAATAATATAATACAATTATATGTAACTAATAATCCCTCCTTCACGAATGGTTCTTATTAGTCTGTTCTTTTGTTTTATAATTAAAATGCAATTAAGTTTAAATTGAAAAGAATAATTGTTTCATAAAACGTAAAAGTGGTTTCTCTATTTTATTGATTCGTGTGCCGTTCTACAAAATATCTTTCATGAGATTTAGCATGTCTATTAAAGGAAAGTTACTTGAGAAGGGGAGAAAAAAAGAGATGAATAAGGTGTGAGAAATAATTAAAATCTTGATATGCCTGTACGCGATAGCACTTTTCTTTTATAGACTTTTAACTTTTGCTGTAGGAACATACAAAAATTTCTCAATAACCTTATCCTATTTACACTATTGTTCGAATGAAAATAAAAATTAAGTCATATATGTATATATATATATATATATATTACTAAAAAGGTAGCAATTTATTGATTGGTAAAAGGCATTATATCAGGGAATGGGAGATTACAAATCACACTGCATCGCCTAAAAACAAAGCTAGTTTGGCTAGATTGAGAGCTACCTTATTTCCATTTCTACGAATTAAAGAAAAGGTGCAACAAGTTTCTGAAACAGCTAGATAGTCCCCAATCAAAATATCGAAATATGTGAATTGGGCATTCGACTTCTAGAGGACAGTTATCAGTTCTTGGCAATCTGATTTGGCTTCAAGATCCTGGAAGCAGAGATCAGCAGCCAATGATAGACCAAGCTTCATGCCTACCATTTCTGCCATTTTTGCTTCCATCGCGATTTGAATCTTTTCCATGTTGCGCCTGCCATGATGCTTCCTTCTTCATCCCTTATAACGGCTCCAAATCCATATCGATTTTCGCCTAGCAAGATTTAAGAGTAGTTATTAGATAAAATAAAGTAGTACGGAATATTTACTCATTCAAAAATTAATAAATATGTCAAAATATGAGTTTGATTTTGATACATTATTAGTATAAATTTTTTTACATCATTTATCATATGTTATCACATATGTGACTTTTAAGATAGTTATTATAAGAGTCGAATGTTTTTAATGATGTGACAATACATAATTAAATAATAATATAAAAAATATTTACACTATCAATATATTAAAATTAAATCTCAATTTTATGTCAAAAAATTTGACGAGAAGGTTGCAGCCGTCTGACATTTTTCAATTTATATACATTAGGAGAATAACTTTTTTGAAGAATTAAGGTGGTATAATAACTATAAACAAAAAATGTACAGGCACTATTTTATTTATAAAAAATGAAACAAGATTGGACATATGTTTGCCTATAAAATATTGTAAATAATTTTTTTCAAAGATATTATCAGTGATTTTAGAGATAGATAAAACAAAACACTCGCATGTAAAGCTTTTAGATACAAATAATCTACAAAGAAAAATACCAATATGGTTGCAATTAAGCCGCAGTATGCATTTGTAAAATCCTTCAAAATCTACATTCTTTGTGTGTTAAAAATATCCAGTTAAATCAAATTAAATACGGATAGGGCATCACAAGGCAACCTAGGGAATGCTAGTTATGGGGTATGTTAAGAAGAGATGACGGCAATTGAATTAATCAAGTCAACTTATTTTGGACCGTTATCCGAGACTAGGTCTCATGGGTCAATCTGGTATATATTCAGTTAGAATCTATTCACCCCAATAGGAATTCACTTGAGACATTGTTGAAGCCCTAGCATAACATATATCAGATCAGGATATTGAGCAGCAATAACATGATCGCTAGATTTATATAATGGATGAATCCCAAAGTATCTGTAACTATTAATCATGATCTTACAAAATAATAGCGTTCATAATCGCTTTTTACTGTTTATAACTACAGTATCAACATTCCTATTTTATAGGAATTCTCTGTTACAATTAAGGGAGCATGTTTTTTAATTACACTCTATAAATATCAGACTCAATCACTTTCAACATGTGTCTATTACTCTTTAGCTTAAACCTTAGTTGTGTACAGCCTGATTTGAGGGTTGAAGTGTCTTTACAAGTACCAATCACCTCCGTTTCAATGTGCTCTGTTGCTGCGCAAGGAAGAAAACATTGATTCGTGCATTCTCAGGTACATCTCAGTATCTACTACTGAACCCAACTTTTAAAGAATTTTGGACGGCTTGGAGATAACCTGGTGAGCAGGAATATTTTGGAGGGTTTTGGTGGAGAGTGACTTCAACTCTAATGTTATTCTTATCAATAAGTTGGTGAACTCCACTGGACACCATCATCAACTTGTATGCAGGATATCACAGTAGAAGCAGAGAGATTTGGGCAAATTCAGTTCATTCATGTCTGGTGTGAAGGAAACTGTTGTGCTAACTGGTTGGCCTGTTAGGAGATGATTCAAGAATTTAGATTGCATAAGATGTTAGATCCTCCAAGAGATTTAACTAGGTTAATTTTTAATGATTTATTTAGAGTTGCCTTACCTCATATACTTTCGTTTATGTAATTTTTTTTGAGGGGCTTTGCCCCCTCTTCTTAAAAAAAAATTATATAGTACAAATTATATTATTGTCTAAAATGGTCACATCATGTAAAATAATATAGTTAAAGTTATCAAAATGGACTTAGCTTAAATTTACTTTTACTCAAAATAGCTTATCAGAAAAAATGGTTATTTTGATTACAAACTTTTTTTAAAACACAAAATAGAAAAAAATAATATAAACATCCATTTATTGTTAATTAACTTATCTTGAAGAAGATTTTTAATACAACACATGAGATTTAAATTGAAATATGTAAGATATATACATTTTAATACACATTTTATTTTTAAATACATATTTGTAATCAAAATTTATGCAGATACAATTTATTTATAAAAGTATATCAAATTTCACGTATAATATCTACAATGGTTAGTTGCAATGGAAATAAATTACTGCTCCAAGTAAACCTTACATGCAATAATGTCAAAAGTTTGAATTCTAAAATTACCACTTTTGTCTAACTTTCATCTCTAGCTCGTGGATTAATCTTACAGTAATGTATGTACTTAGTTAAAAAATAAAAAAATAATTCTTGTAAAAAGCACAATGAAAACGAAATATTATAAAAGAATAAATTAAAAGGTAGAGCTATTGGCACTCCTGTTTGCTTATTCAATCTTCTTCTTAATTACTTAAAACTTTAATTACCTAAAATAACCTTTATTAATTTATCTATTTAATAATAATTTAAACTTTCTACTACTTATATTTAACTTTTTTATATTTAAAATGTAAAATATTTATTTAATTTATTAATTAAAATTTTGAAATACAAAAATATTTCCTATAAAAAGTTCAAGTATAACCACTGTTAGGTTCACCTAATAATATTGCTTTAACATTATTTACTCTAATTAACCGGCATCCTATTGGAATGAAAAGTTTAGGGTATTATACTCAAATGAAATAATTTCATTTTTCTAATAAATTTTTTAAATATTCAACATTTGATAGCATTGACAGATGGTTTAACTGACTTCACAATAAGAATTACAATTATGACTTATGTTTGAAACTTTTTTTAAGGTTTATCAAGAGTATTTTCTCATTTGATATGTGAAAAGCTAATTTCTTAGGATACTATCAGGTATCTAAGCAATGATCCCTCCTAACAGTGTTATTTTCATACACATAAATTTTAAAACTAAATTCAAGATTATATGTTTAAGGAATCTGAATCCCTTCCGCTCGAGCCAACACACGTTGATTATGTTTGAAACCCTTTTTACCATCTTGAAGTTTTCTCATGCTTATTTTTAGTAGGTTACTGCTTTAGGAAATTGTTAACTTGTCAATCAATTTGGTATTAGTACAATATTGGAAAACATTTATGATAGATAAATTTAGAGGCCATTTGGTATTTAAATGGCCCTAAATGTAAATAATCAAGATTATAGTCTTTATTCTTTCCCTTGAGGTGATTTTGTTTTGTGAGTTATGAAACATTATCTTATTGAATATACCATATTACCATGTGGATCCTAAATTCTAAATTACATATCTTCCTTGTTAGGTACTTAGTTAATTCACCAAGAGTCAATAGCTTTTGTTTTTCTCTTTTATTCTTATATATATATATGAGGATGTTAACTTCCACACGAAGATATGGAGGTTAGCAACCTCCTATAACTGAGGGAATTTTGATATTGAACCAGACTCATCCAAGACAAACTAAACCCTCATAAAAAGCGAAAAGACAACAAGTAGCTCAGCAGGTCTACATAGTCTTGGTATTGGACAGCACCTTGGCTGCACTACAAAGTTGTATTTCTTGGGAACTATGATGACTATGTGGCCTGGAAGGCTTTGGATGAAGGTAACGTCTTATGTGTTCATACTTTAGAAAATGCGCTTTCACGGTAGACAAGGGATGGAATTGCCTAGGACTTGTGTTGCCTTAACTAGATGGCTAGAATGCTTTCTAAATGACATGTCTCCTTCACCTTCTCAAACTGCAGCTTTAGTAACCAACTGCTACAGCTTTGACCCATCCCAAACCTTAGACTCTACGAAAAAACTCCTGTCACCATCAACCCATCAATCACATCACCTAGGAATCTAGCTGAAAAGTTGATAGTCTACCCTATCACTCTATCACCTCTGTCAAGCCAATGGTCAACTCTTTTTCTTTTACCATTCTGTCCCTCTCTTCCTCTATAAATAGAACCCTTCAGAAATCCCAACAACACAAGTCATTCATACATCCTTCAGAAACAAATCACATCCATAACAAAGTCTAGGAAACCATATTTTCTTCTCCATCATCTTCTTCTATTATCATCTTCTCCTCCATCTCCACCATTATCTTTATCATTTTCTTCGTCTTCAACTAGAAACCACATTTTCACAACAAAGCCTACAACCTCATCTTCTTCCTCTTCTTTCAAGAGCCCATAAAGTCACCAATGAAAAACCTCATACACAATCAAGAACCTAAAAAACACCATTTTCGTCATTTTCTCCTTCTTCTATCAAGAAACCAGACAAAGCGACACTTCATCATATCCAGAGCGACATTTGGGCATTCCCAAAGCGACATTTAGGCATCTCCAAAGTGACATCTCGTCATTTCCAGAGCGACATCTCACCATTCTTAGAGTGACATCTAATCATTCTCAAAGTGACTTCCAACTACTCTAAAAACGACATTTAGCCACTCCTAAGCTACAAGGATTGAAGCGCTCCACTCAATCCTCCCAAAAGTCCTACCATGAGTGCTTTCATCTGTTCTCTCCAAGGTCATTAGCGTCAAGTTCCCATTCTATGTACGTCTCATTATGCTTACGAACTCCACTAGTCTTTCTCTTGTAATCTTATTAAAATCACCCCCGAAACACCTCCACATTTTGTTTTGGATAAGAACACCCATATGTTTATTTTAATTAAAACCAACTTAAATTTATTAGTATTATAGTTATTTAAACTTTTACACCAAAATTTGACTATTGATTTTGTTTTGATCTAATGATTCAAATTAGTTCATTGAATAAATAAAAAAATAGTGGAGGTCAACTTTAATAAAGAAAGAGAATATTTAAATGAGAAAAGAGTATGACTTTGTTATTAATTGTACATTAAAATGTGCTAAAATGTTTTTTTTTTTTGGTACACAAATGTGCTAAAATGTTTAATGTATACAAATTTATTTATTAAATAAAAACAAAAAAGTTAAAAAAAGATACAACATATAAAAAATTTAAAAATAGTTAGACTAAAAGAAAAATTGAAAAAAAAAAAACACCTTAACTAATACCTTACCTGGGCAGTGTGTACGAAACAAATTGAAAAGAATTTCAAAAGGCATAGACATATATAGTGATCTAGCATATGTAAGTATGTGTACATATTATTTAAATAAATTATAAATTATTTATATTTTATAAAATCATCTTATAAATTTATGTGCTAAAAAATTCTTTTATAAATTTTACTTTTGTACATGTAATTTTTATTTTTATAAAATATTTAAAATTGTTATTTTTATCTTTTTATCATTTTTATTCAATTAAAAGAATCTAATTCTCTCTCATTCTTAAAATTTGTGTTAATATTCATATTTTTCATTAAATTTAATAATCTTAAGTTACTGAATCATCTTTAAGATTAAATTGTTTATTTAGAAAACTTTTAATCTTTTAGTTCAAAATAAATATGAAAATTGCTACCCTTCAGGAGAAAGTTTTGGACGATGGCTTTAAAAGTTAAAACCAAACCGTATTAGCTTAGTTGACCGGTTCGACCATAGACTGGGTTAGAGGTGAAAAATTGGAAACTCTATCAAACTGGAGGAATTGGCATTGAACCGGAAAATTCGCCGAACCTCTTGGACCGAAGCGGTTTTATGAAAACTGGCTGCGTCATTTTTCAGAGATGCACAGCTACTAGGATTCATTCAAGTAGGTTCTCAGAGCTTCTTTTCTATTGCGCCACACCTAACCTTTGCTCCTCCAGTACGCTACCACTTTCTTGCCATCATTCATGGCCTCGAGCAGCAACTCTTTCTCGCTAGAGTCTCCCCACTAGTCTTCACGTTATTGTTTTCACAGCTCCGGCTCCAATGGATAGAGCCATGGTTTTAAAATGTGGACCGCATCACCTAATGTAGCCTTAATATTGTGGTTGCGGCCTCTGCCGCAACTGTATCCGACCACAATTGCAATGTGATAAAAAATTACAGAAAAACTTTACGTTGCGGCCGCATCAGGACTGCATCGGACCACATCACGATCGCATCGAACCGTATCAGATATAATATTTTGTACAAGTTTAAAAAAAATTTTGTTGTATTTATTAAATACAATTAAGTATTGGATCAACATTAATCAATTATTCAGTATACTCTTATGTATTATTAATGTATCAATTATGTATCTATAACATTATATAATTTATGGATATATAGCAATTGGGTAATTAATATGAATGACCTATAATGGGCTAGGTTATTCAATAGTAAAGTCCATTGAGAAGTCTCTTCTCTTAGCTGATGGGAATAGAAACTAAGCCCCATTATTGGTTTCTATAAGAGGTAACAACCTCTCTTCTATTTTATGTCCCCGATCAGTAATAGGAGAAGTCTACTCTCAATTCTCTCATCTCTCTCTCTTTCTTCATCTTGGCATAAGCAACAACAAAGAAGGATCATGGATCCAACCATAATTTCAGGTTCTATCTCATCTTGATCTTGTTAGTATGAACATGTTATATTATTTATCTTAATCATAATTAATTAATGCTGTTTTTAGTCATTAATTTCCATCAATTGGTATCAGAGACTCTTAAGATATTAATATGACTGTTTTTGAAAATTATTTTCGCACAAACTAACTCAAGAACCCCCAATTTTTTGAAATCTTAGAATTCGGCCTCTATCTTTCAAATTGATTGAGGGTTATTGATCATATGTTATTATAAAGCTTATCTGTGAGCTTAATTGGAAGAAATAAACCGTACAGAACCGGATTTTTTGGAGAAAACTGAACCAAATCATAAAAAAAAACCTGTTTTCGTGTTCTTGCTTGATCTCTACTTTTCACTTGATGAAACTCAAAATTTGTTGAGGGCTTCTCTAGATCGGAACACAATGATCAACATACTGAAAAATCATTGTGTTTCGTTGAGTAAAATTGGAGATCTAGCCGGTTTGGGGTCGCGGGTTGCTCAACCCGTTTAAGAAACCCATCCATTTCTTAGATCTGTTTCTCCACGATCTTGGATGGATGATTCATGAAATTGACATGGGGCTTCTAACCACAGTGGTACGGCGGCCCCATGGCCGGAAAATCGCGGCTCAAAACCGCGTGAAATGGGAGATAGAAACGGGTCGTGGTCGCGGGTCAAACGACCCGGTTCCAGGCATCCGGGTGAAGAAGACGACCCAGCCTGGCGAAGCCCAGTCGCGCCTCTGGCGCGTGGGGCGCGTGTGACCCTTCCCGAGGCCATTTTTTCCCAATTTTTTTCCAAAAATATTTTATTTTAATATTTATTATTTTTTAGTAATTTTTCTGGAATTTTTGGATACTCTTATATTTTTATATTAATTAATTCCAGAATAATTAGTATTTTTCAATATCAGTACTTCGGCTTATGGACCGAAAATTTTTATGCACATTAATTATGTTACTTGTAACACTTGTATGTATCATACTCTCTCTTAAGGTGTTGCGATTAGCGAATAAATTTTTAGGTCTTTATATGAATTAAACAAAATATATTCTTGTTTAATTTCATATGCTTTTATGAATAATATGATTTTATCATATTCTCAGTAAAGTTTTTGTATAATTGTGATCTTACCTATCGTGAGTGCAGCTATACAAAAATTTTGTTTATTTTTATTATATATATATATATATATTTATGTAGCATTAATGATAATTATACCCTATCGGTATGTTATTACTAATGTGATTGGTTATTGATACAATGCAATATTAATTCTTGGATCATGTCAATCATGTTTCGAGTATCCTATCGGTATGAGAAATTTTCTAGTGACATGAGATTTGTGCATTGTATTATTATTATATTTCTTATTTGTTATGATTTGGGACCCTTAGGCGAAATCATAATAATTAAGAAAATTTATGTTTGGCTGAGCATACGGAATCATTTAATTCTATAGTACCATGATGATTATATTTTCATGCGTATTAAATGTTTCCTTGTTGTTATGGTGTCAGCTTCTCTGCCAACTTCAGTTAAAACTCTTAATGGGACAAATTATGAGGACTGGAAAGAATCTTTGGATTTATATCTGGCAATAACTAACATGGACCTAGCTTTGAGAGAGAAAGAGCCTCCAGCTCTTATGCCTGAGTCCACTGCTGCTCAAAAGGCTTCTTATGAAAAATGGAAACTCTCTAATCGAGTATGCCTAATGATGATAAAATACACCATGGAGAAGTCCATTAGACAGAGCATTCCAGAGAATAATAATGCCAAAGATTTTCTATCATCCGTTGGTCAAAAATTCAAAACTTTTGATAAAGCACAAAAGAGTCAATATCTATCATTACTTGAGAAAACCAAATATGATGGTGTTGGTGGAGTTCGTGAGCATATAATGAAACTGGTACACTATTATAACAAGTTGAAGTCTCTAAAGGTCGAGCTTGGTGAAAGTTTCTTGATCTGGCAAGTCTTAGAATCTCTTCCTCCTCAGTTTGATGTGTTGAAGACCTCATATAATACTCAGAAAGAGGAATGGACAGTTGATGAAATGATTGCAATTGTTTCTCAAGAAGAGGAGTCAATTAAAAAGGGGAAACTGCACAGTGTTCAATTTGCTGCTTCTTCTTCTGGTTTCAAAAATAAGAAGAAGTTTAGTAACAAAGGCAAGTTTTTTTTGAAAAGGAAAAGACAGGGAAAGCACCATTGCAATTAGAGCCTAAAAAGAAATTCTTTAAGGGCACCTGCAAGTATTGCAAGAAGTATGGTCATAGAGTGGAGACTTGTTTTTTCCTTAAGAAGAAGAATGAGAAACAAGGTACGCTCCTAGCTCTAGCTTGTTTTGAATCCAATGTGGTGGATGTTCCTCCCAATACTTGGTGGTTAGATTCAGGTGCAACTATTCATGTTGTGAATTCTTTACAGGGATTCACAAGCCTGAGGAAACCAAGTGATTTTGAATCCAAGATTGTGATGGGAGATGGAGCTAGAGCATCTGTAGAAGAAATAGGAGTGGTATCTTTATATTTGCCTTCTGGACATATTTTGTTGTTGAAAGATGTAGTCTATGTACCTTCTATGAGAAGGAATTTGATTTCAGTTTCAGCTTTAGATAATTATGGCTACACTTTTGAATTCGGCAATGGAAAACTTGTTGTTTATTCTAATTCTATTGCAGTCGGTTCAGGAGTTTTGTGTGATGGGCTATATAAGTTTGAATCTGAATGATATGTCTGTTAATTCTACTGTTGGATATAAGCGTAGTAGGATTGATGAGAACTCTTCTATGTTATGGCATAGGCGTTTGGGGCATATCTCTAGACCTCGAATTGAGAGGTTAGTTAAACAGGGCATTCTGCATGATCTAGATTTCTCTGATTTTGATACTTGTGTTGATTGTATTAAGGGAAAACTTACTGCCAAAGTTAGAAATCAAGGAGCTAATAGATGTGTTGAAGTGTTGGAGCTGATTCACACTGATATATGTGGACCTATTACACCTACTGCTATGGGTGAATATAGGTATTTTATCACCTTCATAGATGATTTTTCCAGATTCGGCTGGATAGATCTTCTCTATGAAAAATCTAGTTCCTTGGATGCTTTTAAATCCTTTAAAATTGCTATTGAATTGAAGACAGGTAAGAAGATCAAATGTGTGAGATCTGACAGAGGAGGTGAGTATTATGGCAGGTATGATGAGTCTGGAAGAAACCCAGGACCTTTTGCTAAATTTCTAGAAGAATGTGGGATTGAAGCTCAATATACTATACCAGGTACTCCTCAGCAGAATGGTGTTGCAGAAAGAAGAAATCGCACACTTATGGATATGGTGAGATGTATGATGAGTCATTCTACCTTACCAGATTTTCTTTGGGGAGATGCTTTAAAGACTGCTGTGTATATTCTAAATCAAGTGCCCAAAAATCATGCCAAAAACTCCCTATGAGTTGATGTCTGGAAAGAAACCAACCTTGAGACATTTCCATGTATGGGGTTGTAAGGCAGAAGTTAGGCCTTACAATCCTCAGTTGAAGAAGCTTGATCTTAAGACTCATTAGCGGATTCTTTATTGGCTACTGTGTGGGCTCCCGAGGCAGCAGATTTTATTATCCTTCTCACTCCATGCGAGTTATCGAATCTGATCGTGCTATATTCTTTGAGGATGACTTGGATAGTGGGAGTAGTAGTACACCACGACCAGTCATTCTTAGAGAAAATCGGATTGTTATCCCTGCATCAGTTGTTTCTTTTCCAGTAGATGTCATGCTTCCTGATGTTCGTGATAATGATCATATTCTTCCAGAACATGATGATGTTGCAGCACCACTGGAAGATCAACAGGAACATGATGATGTTGTTGAAGAAATTCCATTAAGGAGATCTCAGAGAGTTCGCAGGCCTACCATCTTCAATGATTATATTGTGTATCTTTAAGAACATGAGTTTGACCTTAATGATGTTGATGATCCTACCTCCTTTAAGGAAGCTATGTCTAGCTCATGTGCTTCTAATTGGCTAGATGCTATGCATGATGAATTAGTTTCCATGTCTCAAAATGCTGTTTGGGATCTTGAAGAATTACCAGTTGGTTACAAACCAGTTGGGTGTAAATGGGTCTTCAAGACCAAATGTAGTCCAAATGGTAAAGTTGAGAGGTACAAAGCCAGACTAGTAGCAAAAGGCTATAGTCAAAGAGAGGGCATTGATTATAAGGAGACATTCTCACCGGTCTCTACTAAAGATGCTTTTCGAGTTGTTATGGCTTTGGTAGCTCATTTTGATTTAGAACTTCACCAGATGGATGTTAAAACAGCTTTTCTGAATGGAGATCTTGTTGAGGACGTCTACATGGTTCAGCCTGATGGCTTTGTTGAAAAGGGCAAAGAGCACTTAGTTTGCAAGCTGAAGAAGTCCATTTATGGACTAAAACAGGCCTCTAGACGTTGGTATTTGAAATTTGATCAGGTGGTCACTTCACTTGGCTTCAAGGAAAATGCTTCAGATCAGTGCATTTACTTGAAAACTAGTGGGAGCTATTTTATCATTCTTGTTTTATATGTTGATGATATTCTCCTTGCTAGTAGTAGTGTTAAACTTTTGACTGAGACAAAATTGATGCTGAGTAGCCACTTTGATATGAAAGACCTAGGTGATGCTTCTGTTGTTCTAGGCATCCAAATTTATCGAGATAGGTCACGTGGTATTCTTGGATTGTCTCAAAGAGGATATATTGAAAGGATCCTCAAACGGTTTAACATGTATTCTTGCTCCTCATGTGCTGCACCTGTTCAAAAGGGTGATAAACTTTCCAAATCTCAATGTCCTCAAAATGATACAGAAAAGATTGAAATGGTGAAAGTCCCATATGCTTCCGCTGTTGGCAGTTTAATGTATGCTCAAGTTTGTACTCGTCCCGACATTGCTTTTGCTGTTAATGCTTTAGGGAGATACTTGAGCGACCCAGGTTTGGGTCATTGGAAAGCCGTAAAAAAGGTCTTGAGATATTTGCAGGGCACTAAAGATTATATGCTGACCTATAAGAAGTCTGATCAACTTCAGGTCATTGGTTATTCAGATTCTGATTATGCAGGTTGCCCTGACGACCGAAAATCTACTTCCGGCTTTATCTTTATGATGGCAGAAGGAGCTATTTCTTGGAAGAGTGTCAAACAGACTCTTACAGCTACTTCTACCATGGAAGCAGAGTATGTCGCTTGTTATGAAGCCACTTGTCAAGCCATATGGCTGAAAAATTTAATCTCTGGCTTTCATATTGTTGAAAGTATATCTAGACCTCTTGTGATATATTGCGACAATACTGCTGCTGTGCATTTCTCTCAAAACAACAGAAGTTCTTCTCGTTCAAAGCATTTTGATATAAAATATCTGTTTGTTAGAGAGAAAATTCTAGAGTTTCAGACTCGTATTGAGCATCTTGCTACAGAAAACATGTTAGCAGATCCACTAACCAAAGGCTTAACAGTTGGAGTTTTTCAGAATCATGTAACTCATATGGGTTTAGTTAAGTCTTTTGATGTTTTGGGTTAGTGGGAGTCTGATATCATGTATTTTATTATGAGATATGTATGAAATGACGTCACTCTTATTATCATATCTCTTGAAGCATTAATAAAATACTGAGACTATCCTTTGGAATAACATATTTGTCTTATTTAGTTATGCTTTTCCATTATCCATATTTAGTTTCTATGAAATATAAGCACATGAATATATATATCCCTATCGGATATTATTATTTTTTCTTGCAGTGCTAAAACTTAATGTTTCATAGATTATTGGATGTTATGTGCTTTGGGTCATAATTGATATTATAGTTTTAATAATACTTCTTTTCTCTGATATTGACTAATGTTATCCAAGTGGGAGAATGTTGTATTTATTAAATACAATTAAGTATTGGATTAACATTAATCAATTATTCAGTATACTCTTATGTATTATTAATGTATCAATTATGTATCTATAGCATTATATAATTTATGGATATATAGCAATTGGGTAATTAATATGAATGACCTATAATGGGCTAGGTTATTCAATAGTAAAGCCCATTGAGAAGTCTCTTCTCTTAGCTGATGGGAATAGAAACTAAGCCCCATTATTGATTTCTATAAGAGGTAACAACCTCTCTTCTATTTTATGTCCCCAATCAGTAATAGGAGAAGTCTACTCTCAATTCTCTCATCTCTCTCTCTTTCTTCATCTTGGCATAAGCAACAACAAAGAGAAGGATCATGGATCCAACCATAATTTCAGGTTCTATCTCATCTTGATCTTATTAGTATGAACATGCTATATTATTTATCTTAAGCATAATTAATTAATGCTATTTTTAGTCATTAATTTCCATCAAATTTCACACCGCAACCCGCATTGCAACAGCCGTAATACTTGCAATCACAGTAACCGTGACCATGATCGTAACCGCGATCGCAACCACAATTTAAAACTATGGATAGAGCCAAGATGTAGAAGAAGATATGTTAAGTGAGATTTTGGGTTTTTAATTTATTTATGTTGTGTTTTGGGCTTTAAGCCCCTTTTTTGTTCTTTTAGACTTTAAGCTCATTTATAAATGAATAAAGCAATAAAGAATAACAATGCACCACTGTACTGTACAACATATATATTTTGGTCTATGTTTTAATTGCAGGTTTTTTTAATCAAGTAAAAAAAACTTTTATTTTTGTTTATATTCTTTTATAATTTATGTTAATATGTTTATGTTGTTAAGTTTTATTTATTATATTATTCAGTTCAACTAGTCGAACCAATTGAATTATAATCTAAGAATTTTACCAATGTAATCTTCGATTCAATTTTTAAAATATTAGTGTGAAGGTTAACAATTAGCAATTCCATATATATATATATATGAAACTATGGTTTTCAGTCATAAGCATATTGACAAGCATTAATTTTTAATTAAATTAAATAAATATCTTAAATTTAACTGTGTAAATAATTAAATATAAGTGGTAGAAAGTTTGAATTATTATTAAATACATAAACTAATAAAAGTTATTTTAGGTAATCAAAGATTTAAATAATTAAAAAAATTGTGAATAAGAAAATAGAAATGCCAATAGCCACATCTTAAATTGAGAAGGTTAATTTCCAAAGTGCAAACAGCTAAACCCTTTTACAATAATAATAATAATAATAATAATAATAATAATAATAATAAATAATAATTAATTAATTAATTAATTAATTAATTAATTAATTAATTAATTAATTAATTAAATAAGTAAATAAAAAGACAGCTAAACTCTTTAGTTTAGCTCATTATGTGGTTAATCAAGCCTAACTGGCTTATCCCTCAAAATTTGACTGGAGCAAAATTACTTGAATTTTCATATATTGTAATTAGAAATGGAGATGTAGGAGATTAAACTCTCACCATAGCTCTCTAGTAAAGGTTAAATCTATTATCTATTACTAATTTATTATTTATTACTAATTGGACTAACTTAATTGTGATAGGGCATAATCTAACTTAAATACACACACAATTTTCTAGCCCAAAAGCTTTTTTTTCTCCCAATATTATCGCATAGTCCTTAGTCTCCTGACTCTCCCAACTCCCACAACTCTGTCAGTGCTGTTCTTTTTTTTTTTTTTTTTTTCAAATTTCATTTTGTTAATGTCATGCATTAGATGCTGCATATCTATGTTGTCAAGCGATTGCAAATTTTTTAATGAAAGACGCAGCTTCTCTTTGTAAAGCTGTTTTTACTTTTATTTCTTTATTTTTTATTTTATTTATGTATTTTGTATTTTAATTTTTCTTTCTTTCTTAAGTTTTTTCAATTGAGAGAAAAAAACTCTTTCTTCAATTTAAAAAGCTCTTTCTAATTTAGATGAATATGAAATTAAAGCTAAATAAAGTTTATAATTTATATTAATTTAAAATTGCATAAAAATATTATTAATTTAAAATTAATTATGTATTATTAATAAAAGGATTGTTACAGTATCTTCTTTAATTTACTATTTTTTTATCTCACAAGGTTTATTTTGTCTCATAAGGTTTCTCCACACATTTTGGATACAAAACTAATAGTTAACCTTTACTTGAAGTTTTCATTATTAATTTTTCTCACTTTTCGTTTCTGTTGAAGACACATGTTGCTCTTAATGCAAACTTATTATGTGAGACATGACCCATCTAACCCACGCGTCTCTATGTATCACTCACTCCTTCCTCTTAATTATCTCTATCTGATAAGCGGTTTCCTTCTTTCTTTTTATATGGCCTTCTTACTCTGACTTACTTTTCTCCCAAGAGCAATTATGAGTATGAAACATAATGAGAGTGAAAATGGCCAATAATTATTGGAAAATATGGTAGAGATGAGAGAAATAAAAAAAAATAGATTTTATTGATGATGAAAGTGCAGGATATAAGCCCAATATATGGCTTGTATATATTAGAGATAATAACTAACTATTAACTAATTGTATATTTCTTTAACTAATTGCTAATTAACTCAACTAATCATCAACTAACCCATTTAGGACATCTAAATGAGCTGAGTTGTTCATGAATTATTTGATATTAACTCGTTAAAAATTCGATCAAGCTCGTTTGTTTTACTAAACAAACAAACTCAAACTTTAATTTAGACTCATAAATGAGTCAAATCTAAACTTTATGAGTTCGACATTAAAAATTCGCAAATAGTTCAATTTTATATATATATATATATATATATATATATATATATATATATATATATATATATATTGTAGGTAGAAATTATTATAGTTAATAAGAAAATAAAAAACGTAGGATTGCTAAAATTATTTATCTTAATAAGTATTTATAAAAGATTAATAATAAGTATATACAATTGTCAACTGACTTATCTCTAATGACAAAGGAAAAAATAATTTCATTGCGGAAATATGTTAAACAATTTTAAGTATTAAAGCTTATTTTAAAATTTCTTTTTGTAATGGTAGAAGGCTATAAATTTTTATCATTTTATGTAATGAATTATGAAAAATAAAAGGTATTTATTTCTATTTTTAATTCATCTTCTACTATAAAGATGTTTACTAATTATTAGCTTAATAAATTAAAAAAAATTAAAGAGAGATTTAATAAAAGGAAAGAAAAAATAACCAAGTCATAAACGAGCCGAGCCCAAACTTGCATAATTTTAAACAAGCCAAGCTCAACATTTAAATTTGGTTCGTTTAAATAAATGAGTCAAGCTTGATCAACTTATTTTTTTCACAAGCCAAGCCTGAGCTTCAAGTGCTCTACTTGGCTTGGCTCATTTACACCCCTAAACTCACTATGTTATAATAGCCCCCTCAAGCTAGAGGATGCATACTTAGCAACCCAGCTTGGGACGAACAGTACAACAATGATTATTTAATAACAAAAATTGATCAAACACTACAATCATCCCATAATCACATCGACAAACAAATCTGAAACTCTAAAATTGAATGAGAAATTTGGTGACAACTAAGGTTCGTAACTTCTTCAGCCTTCTTTTGGGATCAGCCTTCTTTTGGGCCTCCTTGATCTTCTTCTCGAGTCTCCACGATTTTTGTCCCAAGAATCATGTCGGAATGATCATCAGTGAAAATGAATGGAGTTGACTTGCTGGAGTTATCGCCACAATTTCATTGGAGTTATCTCCAATCAATAGTCGCTCACAAATTAAGGCACTATAGGCCTCTAAATATCTCAACACTAATTGGATGAAAATTGAGCAACAAAGCTCGAATGAACAAAAAATCCCAAAACTGAATTGCTAAAGTCTAACCAAGGCTGACCACCAAATTAGAATTGCAAGCAATGTCAATAGTATAGGATTTCCATCATAATCATCTCAAAGTGTGGAACCATGTCAACTTTGACAACACTTGAAGCCATAGGAAAAGTAGGAAAGAAAAAGAACAAGGGCACCTCAAAGAACAAATCTTGAGCCAAAATCAATTATGCAAAGTCATAAGAACTCTGATAAAAAATCATAAGAAACCAAACAAAGATTTGTATCCAGCAACTGTGCTTCACGCTCACAGAGGCAAAGCCACACACCACAAAAAAAGTTAGCTCTTATTCTATGGAAGAATGCAAATCTCTAAGCAGAAGCATCACAGTGGACCAGAACCATCTCCAACCATTGTAGATCAAGTCTCTAGAAAATTGCAACACTGAAATCTTGAATCTTGTAGAGGCATCGGTGAGAGGAAGCTTGGACTGTGAAATTTGTACATGCATAAAGCACCAATTCATTATATGTTGCCGACTCTTGAGTCAAGACAAGAGAAGCAATTGTTGCTAGAAACAAGAGGAACCCGCCAGTCATGTCAAAAGGAAATCACTCAACGAAACCAAAGAAATCATGTGACAATGAAATGATGAAGTTGAGGATGAAGCAGATGAAATAGCCATCGAACACAACTTGAAATTTGGAAGAAAACAAAAGGATGATGTCGGATCTGAGAATTAAAGATCGAAAGCAAAGAATTTAATGAATCTAAGAGAAATTGTCGAATTTAATTTTCTAAGAAAGAGGAAAACAGAGAAATTGAGAAAAATAAAGAAGAAAGTTAGGAGAACGAAGATTGATCTAGGAGAAAAAGAGGGAAAACCAAGAAAATCTTAGTGGATATGAGAGAAAAAATGGTTCTATGAGAGAAAAGCAGAGGGAGAAAAAGAAGGAAAATAGAAGAAAAATGAGAATGAATGAAAAAAAATGCAGTATAGAACAAGTTCAAGGTGTTGGCTTTATTAGGTTAGCATCTCCCCTTAGGATTTGATGGGCTTAACATCCTGGCCTATAGTGCCTATAATGGGTGCAGCCCCTTGCGTTAGATGCAGCTCTAAGAAACTTTAAGGCATACCTAATAGTAAGTGCTTGATCCAACAAGTGGTATCAGAGCAAGGTCACAGGTTCGAATCCCCTAGGTGACACTGCAGGGGAGATTGTTGACTTTATTTAGTCAGTGTCTCCTTTAGGATTCGACGGGCTTAACATTCTAGCCCATGACACCTATAAATGGTGCAACCCCTTAAGCTAGATGCGATTATGAGAAACTTTAAGGAAATAAAGTTGCACCCTTGCCATCAATTATAACTTTTGGTCTAATAGTAAGCGCTTGATCCAACACAATGTGGGTGTCATCCCTCTGATACCATGTTTGAAAACATGGTAAAGATAAAAGAAATGAGAGAAATGAAAAACTAAGATTTTACTCTACAAACGTGTATGATACAAGCCCAATACATGGCTTATATAAACTAGGGGTGATCACGAGTCGGGTCGTGATGATATTCATGTCCAACCTGATGAAAGAGGTACGCATTCGGTTGGTTTGGGTTTGCGAAAAATTGCTTGAGCAACCCTAATCGAACCAAACGAACCATATTCGAGTTGGTTCGGTTCGAGTCATCAAGTTTTATATATATATATTAGAATATCTAGTGAGAGGAGTAAATCTTGACCATACAACCATACATGAATGGTCAAGATTAAAAGTTACTTAAAGGTCATGTGACCACTTAAAAAAGTCATATGCATTTATGTTCTAATCTGGACCATTCATGTAAGATGCAATGGTCAAGATTCACTCCTCTTACCTCTTATAATAAACACTCCTATCATCAGATACGTTCCTTATATATATATATATAAAGTTAGAAAAAATCAAAGTCAA
Organism: Ormosia semicastrata; assembly: GCA_029884595.1. NCBI lineage: Eukaryota > Viridiplantae > Streptophyta > Magnoliopsida > Fabales > Fabaceae > Ormosia > Ormosia semicastrata. The sequence continues at coordinate 32,076,332 of JAQQTO010000046.1, read as the reverse complement.
AGCTAAGAAGCTTAAAGGCATGAGTATGGAGCACTAGGGGTGATGGCGTGAGGTTGTGAAGAACCTTAAACTAGAGGTTTGCAAGTCAAAGCTCAAAGGTGCTCACGTACCACCCAGAACCACAAGTCGCACCACCATCATTCGTCGACATGAAAGCATGTGTGATGCGTGAAATCCGCAAGTGTACGGTTTCGTCGTCAAGTAATAAAAAGATCGAATCCACAGGGACTGTGTATATGAATACCAATTAATTAATTAATTCAATTAAGTTAAACAAAAAGGAATATGATTGTTGATAAAGAAGAACGTAGTAACAAAACAATTAAATAAAATCAAGAAAACAGAATTCAGAACAAAAATAGTGAATTATCAAGAAAGGGGTTTTCAGATTAAAGAAAGCTTCCAAGATTGGGATACCACAATGATACAAGATAAATCCTAATTGACAACCCTTTTATTAAATCTGAAATTCAATTGAAGGTGAATTACCCAAAATTAGTTAATGTTCTCTTTCAAGATACAAGATCCGTGCCCAATTAAACCAATTCCTACTTTCGTGGTAATTGAATTTAAATTGAACCCATTACGCTTTGTGGTAATTCATTGATTCCTCGAAAGGCTAAAACTACTCTCGTGATTTAGACCTTAAGTTCAATTCTAATGGTTCCAACACTTAGGTTCACCTCTCGAAGACGTCCCTAAATGCCTATGAGATGCAAATAAGTGGCGAGAAATTCACATGAATAAAATCAATAAGAATTGAATCAATGAACAATCAAGATTAATAAAAGGGGAAAACAACGTCAATTAATCATTATCAATGTATCAAAGGGCATTGCCCAATCCTAGAAACAAAAGTAACTACTCAGACATAGAGAAGAAGGAAACAAAAATCAAACTTAAAAACATCCCAAACCCGTAACAATGGAAGAAGAAGAAGAAGGAGATGAAGAACCCAAGCCTCCTCTTTGCCTCCTTTAGAACTAGGTTTGAATCAAAGCTAGAATACCCTAATAGCAATCAGAACATCTATTTATAACCTAGGGTTTTTATGGGCTAAAAGCCCCCAAAAGAAATAAAATCAGAAAACTAAAATCTGCTGTGCGCCCCGAACCACGACACGGCTAGGCCGTGGTTGGTTCTGGAATGGCCTTCCAAGCTCAATATGACCCATTAGACCTCCGAATCTGAAAAGGTGCTCAACATGAAAGTTGTAGATTTGGATCTTAGCTATCAACCATCAAAATTTCAGCTCATTTGACAACTTGTAGCTCGACATATGTCATGAATAGTATACAAAGGTCAAGCTGTTAGGATCAGCACCCTAGTTCTTGCTTCAACTCCAATTTGAGTTATCCAAACGTGTGATTGGGCCTTTGAGGTCTTCATGAAAGTTATAGATAATTGTCTTATCTTTCCCTAAATTAGTTCCATAAAGCTCCAACTTCAATCATGTAAGCTTCCATTCATTCCAAGGCCAATTCAACATTAATTCTGCACAAGAACACCAAAAACACCGCAGTTATCCGAACTAAGGGAAAAACAAATCAAAAGGGAAACTAAAATGCCTAAAATGCTCAAGAATGCATGCAAAACAAGAACAAAATATGATGTTATTTCACACACATCAATGTGCCTTGAAGAATCACCGTCGATGGTGTTGCAGCTTGCAAGGATCGAAGAAGGAAGGGAACTAGGGAAGAATTGAAGAAGGAAGAAAAAAAGCATATGGCACCATCGCACCAGGTTGAGAACGAGAAATGAGAAATCAAAGACAAAAATGTCTCTCATATTTCACCCAAAACAAAATGTTATATTTCAGTGTGTAACAGGGGTTTGGGTTGGGTTGCAAACTTATGGACCTGAAACCCAAACCAAACATGACCTGGTTGTGATGAAAGAAGCCCGAATTAACCTAAGTACCTGAACCAAATCGAAAATCTGACTTCATGTCAGTTCAGGTCGTTCACAAGTCTTCCTAGAACTGTGATCACCCCTAATATAAACTAGAGATAGTACCTATGAAGCATCGATATTTCAAAATGATTATCGTATAGGTACCCGATACTTCTTACATTCTTTTAAATACTTCTAGCCTACATCTTTCAATTATTTTTTGAACTTTTGTAGTAATACAAGTGAGATACCACAATAATTATCAATGATAGTAATTTTTTATTCTAATTTAGGATTTGTGTTTTTATATTAACAATTATTAATTTTATATATTATATGTTGGTCATATCATGTATTATAATTTCTAAAATTTGATGTGTCTAGGTATTGGTATTGTATTATGTCCTATATCTGTATCTGTACTTCCTAAATAGTAACTTATCATCAATTAACTACATGTATGGTAATAATAACCAATGTTTTCAGAACTAGACTAATCATTGAACCGAAAAAGAGAGAGGATCAAGGTTTAAAGGTTCAACCGGGATTCAACCGAGGTTAAGCTGGGATTGAATTGGGGTTTCATATATATACATATATATTAAATAAATATATAACAATATGTAAGAAAAATATAATATACATATGTTAATTGTACAAATAATACCAATGAAAAATATTGAAATGTGTTTCTAACATAATTATATTCATTTATCATGTAAATAAATATTAAACTAAAAATAGTATACTAACACTAGCATAATTTGTTGACATATACTAGTTCTACATCAAAAAAGCAAAATGGTAAGAAGTGAAGTTTCTTATTATAAATTGAAGTCAAATTCTTATTGCATTACAAGTTCCTATTTGTCCTACATTGGACAAATTAAGAGGAGAAATTATTAGTTTTGGTTATAAATTGAGAACTAAATATTCAGCGCCTTGAAAGAAATTTAAATAATTTTTTTAAAAAATTCATAAAAAAATAAAAACTGGACTGGTTCAGGACTGGTTTCTAATTTTTTTTACCAATTTTTAAAAATCTAAATTTTAAAAGTTGATTAGATTGGCTGGAGGACTAGTTCACGATTTTTCTTGTCTAATCGGTTGATCCGGTCCAGTTCTAAAAACTAATGTTTTTAAAATTGGTTGAATTGTTGAACCGATGAAGTGAGTAGTTTATGATTCAATCGGTTCAACTAATTTAATCAGTGGATAAATTGCTAATATTATAATCATATAATTTTTTCTTTTTAAAAAAAATCAGTTAAAATTTTCATATTAAAAATCAATTGGTTCAACTTGACGGTTTAACTGATCGATTCATTGACTTTCATCGATTTTTCTTATTTTTTAACTAATTTTTTATAATTCAATCGGTCATGTAATTTTTTAAATGAATTAAAATTGATTGAATAACCGATTTACACATGATTGAACCAATTTAAAAAATACCGCTGAAAACTATGATAATAACTACTAAAATAATAACAAAATCTTAAAATTAAGTTGAAGCATATGCTCCGTTATGTCACTTAGGCTGTGTTTGAGAGTTTGGAGAGAAAGGAAGGGGAAGAGTTTAAAGGAAAAGGAAGGGAAGGAAAATGAGAGATTATCCTTCCCCTTGTTTGGGAGTGTAAAATATATGAGGGAAATGAAATAGAAGGTTTAAGATATATTTTTACCATTTTACCCTTTATTCAAAAAATTAACATAATTAAAGTTTTATAAAAAAATATTAAAGTGAAAAACAAAAAAAAAAACATATTATACCTTTATACATTACTTCTCCAACGGGGGCTATACTGGCAATGTTTATCACGAATTCAACGATGGAATTATACCTTTATACATTACTTCTCAGCATTTCAACAAGAAGGTTGTGTTTGTGATCCTTGAATATCATAATTGGTGGATCATGAAGTATGGAGACATCCTTTCTCATCTATCAGATTTTTCAGCTATTGATTTTAGAGGAGACAATAGGACTCATTGCTTCCCAGAAGCCATTGTTGGTCTTAGAATCCATGATGAGCTAACTGTGGATTTTGTATTGATGGAGGATAACAAGAGCATTGTTGATTTCAGAAACATTTCGGATCAAGCCTATTGGCCTCGGATTAGAGGCCTGATACAAGACGAGGAAAGGGAAGCACAAGAGAAATTGAAAGAATAGATATCTTCATCCCCATCATCAGAAACCTCACAACAAGAGTACATTAAGCAAGAAGTGCAAGAAAATCCATGGAAGAAACCCAAATTGGTTATTCTCTTAAGAAGTGGATCAAGAGCCATAACTAATGAGAATTTTCTGTTGAAGATGGCAGAGGAAATTGGGTTTCTGGTGGAAGGCTTTTTTTTCTCGTTCTTTAAAAAAAAACAAATTTTCACTTGCCTCACATATTTTTGATTAATAAAAGTTTAAATTTTTTTGATTTGTTGGGCCATTCCTTCGATCATCTTCCTTTTTCTGTTTTTAATTTTCACTTCGTCTCTCTCATTTTCGATTGAGAACACCAAAATAGCATGAGATGGTAGGGTTCACAATCACATCCCCCCTGAGACCCTCACTCTCATTCTTAAGAACAACAACCCACTAATGGTTCCAATGGAGAAGAAGATGTTGATAACAATAATTCCAGCAAACAAAGACGACCCATTTTCAGTTTCAACTGGAGTAACCTTCTGGACCCTGACCCTGACAACGTCCTTGCACTTGGGTTAATTGGTCTTCTGATGGGTAGTTTCGGTCAGGTGACGGATCTGGTTCGGTGGGGAGAGGTGAAGTGATGACAAGATAATGATGGTGAGTTGATGAAGATGGTGGGGTTGGGGTGGTTCACCGTGAAGATGGTAGAGGGAATGTGAAGAATGTCTCAGTTGTTGGGTTGCAGAGAGGAGGATGCTGGGCAGAGTGACAGTGAGGTGAGCTGGGTTGAGTGAGATGAAGGATAATTGAGTAAAATTTATCAAAATCCCCCAATTTGGAAGAACCGAAATTGAGAGATTTTGGAGGGTTTATGAAAATCTCAGTCACCATTCCCTCTTATTTTCCTCTCTTCCAAACAAGGATTTCTCCACTTCAAACACTTCCTTTCCTTTCCTTCCCCTTCTAATTATTGCTCCCAAACATAGCCTTAGTCTCTCTCCAAACCAATGCTTGAACCCACACAATCAAAATAAAAAAAAAAAAAAATATATTTTATACACTTAAAATATAATATTTTATAGATATAGTATTCACGTATAGATTTAGGATTTTTAAAATGATAATTCTTGTAAAATAAATAAATAAATAAATATTAATCATTAAAAATTAAACTCAATAATAAATTAATAATTAATATAAATTTATTTATTTACTTTAAAAAAATTTTACTTTAAAAGATCATTATCTTCACGTATAAATATGACTCTTTACTCTTATATATTGTATATATAACTTTCAAATTTACACCATACCTTTATGTAAATGTGATATCAATATTATAAAAATATCGTATTTCAAATGTTAAAATAATCCAAGTCAAGAAAAAGACATCCTGAACGAGTACACAAATCTAGTTGAATTAGATGGTATCTCGTTTTGTGTAGAGCAATAACCCAAATATTGTCGTGTAGTGTCTACAGTACCACCCCTATAAAAAACTGAAAATGCTTCTGGAGCACCAATACGTAAAATATTACATGTCACATGATCCCGTGCCGTGATGAGCGCGCGCCAGCTATTCAGCTTTTCAGGCTAACATATCAACGCCACAGTGGCCTGGACCCAGTTACCTAAAAACAAAAAAAATAAATATATTACAATTTCTATATTTCAACCTTTATTTCTTAGTTAAATATGTTACATTTTTCGATAAAATCTATTTAAGTTAATTTTTTTCTTGCCATAGATTTAAATTAATTTTATTTCACATTTTAAAATATACAAAATACACTATAAAAGATTCTCTCTATATAAAAAACAAAATAAAAAAAATGGTGTTAAGAATGAAAAATATTAGTCTTATACTATTTTTTAAAGTGTATTATTATTTACATTTTTTAAAAATTATAATTAAATAAAAAATAAAAAAATATATACATAATTAATAATATAAAAATAAGTATAACAAAATTAGCGAATTGGATTTTGATAAGTGAGAAGAGGCAGCATTACAGGGAAAGCGTGCATAACGGCCGCACGTGATTTGGTGGAGAAAGGACTAAGGACACATTTGAGTCAGTTTGACATACCGGACATTACAAACGCCACAAAAGAGTATCAATCAGGTTCAGTCCTTTCTCTGAATTTCCGAAGCGGGCCCCACCCTCCCCACCTCCATTTTCTTTTCTTTTCTCAAATTTTCTAACCCTCGCTGAAACGCGCCCCAGTATGCATAGGAAGATGTTTTTAATACATCTCTAACACTATAATTTTTTAGGTAATCAAGTTTACTATGTTATCTTTTAAGTATTTAAATTTATTTGATATATATATATAAAATATATTTAAAAATTAATATATTTTTACGATGGTTTTCTTAATTTTGTTATATTAAATAATAATTAAAATATTTATAATAAATTAATTAATTAAAAATTATTTTTTAATATAACATTTATGTGAGACACCATATGTAATGTGATTATGATTAAATATTATTATATATTATATATAAAATATTATATATAAAAAATATTTATTATAAAAATAAGAAGAATAAATCTTAATTTTTAAATTTTACATAAATAATTAATATTAAAATATAAATATATATAATTCTTTTAAATAATCACATAACTTTTAATTTTTAATTTTTAATTCGTCTAAATATGATATTTCCAAATACAATATAGCAATCTATGCATCTTTTTCGTTCGTCAACCCTTTACGTCCGCGTATCACAAGAAGACAACACCCCCGTGCCTACTGCCTCATGCCTACGCGGAATCTTCCAACACCCCACCATCATCCACCATCCACCGCCCTCACCCTCTCTTCTCTTTCGCAACGCACTTCTCCTCTATCGCTACCACCTTTTCCAACCTTAACAAAATAAAATAAAACAAAAAAGTTCCGTTTCATTCATTCATCTAAATCATATATATTTTATTATAATCATTCACGTAAACCCACCCTACCCATCAATGGAATCCGACAAATTAACCTTTGGTGGTGTCGTCCTAGGCACCTGTACCAGACCCTCATGGGCCCTGTTGTTTCTCTTGTTCACTCTCATCACCGTCCTCTCCCTTCAGCTTCCCACCACCTCCCTCTTGCCCGTTTGGGTTCTTTCGGGTTCTTCCTCCGGACCCCAATCCTCCGCCGATCCGATGACTTGCTCCGGTTTTTTCCAGGCCGTTCCCCGGAGGAAGGTCGTTATGTCGATCGAGGACTTTGGTGGCGTTGGCGACGGGAAGACTTCGAATACCGAATCGTTTCGGAGGGCGATTCGGTACATGCAGAGTTTCCGGGATCGAGGTGGGTCCCAGCTAAATATCCCCAGGGGTACGTGGCTCACTGGTAGCTTTAATCTCACCAGTGATTTCACCCTTTTTCTTCAAGAGGGTGCTGTTATTCTGGGCTCTCAGGTACCAACGATTGTCGATTTTCTTTATGTACTTTTTTGCTTCTTGATTTTCAGTTTTCATTTAGGAATTTCTATGTACCGTTGTACGTTTTATACGTAGAGTGAGTTGTGAAATATTTTTTGAATATTAAATTTATAATAAATATTTAAAAATAATTAATAATTAATAAATTATTAGATAACTTATTTTAAATACTATTTTTTTTAAAAGATAGGTACAACAATTTCTTTTCTTTTCTTTTCTTTTATTTATTTAACTTTGATTTTCATGTGTTTTGTTCTTAAATTCCATCTGGTTTATGTATCTATTCTAAATTTGCAATTTTAGTTTATGTGTGTTTAAATTATATTATTTTCTGTTAATGAAAATTTATAATCAAAATGATGTATCTATGTAAAAATTAATCAAAACCAGCTTAGTTGAAGGAGTATCCCAGCTGCAACTTGGGTTCTGCATGTGATTTGATTTGTTTCTTTTTACGGCAAAACAATAAAATTGAAATAAAATAAAATCCTTTTAAAAGTCGCTTTTTTGTCAAGAAAATTGTAGATTTTCTGGATCTTTCTGCGGAAAAGTGATGCTTTTTGACTTATTTGGCGACATCTGGTGCAAATTACCAGCAACATGGAACCGACCAAATAATGCCTGTTTAATACCTTAGTGGTTTTTGTTTATTCTGTCTTTACCTTTATGTTAATTAGTGTACTTCTGGCAATTTGATGAAAGTATGGTTTATTTATTAATATTAAGTTTCAATTCACAGGACCCAAAAGAATGGCCTATAATTGAACCATTGCCATCTTATGGAAGAGGTAGAGAGAGGTTAGGAGGAAGACATATTAGCCTTATACATGGAAATGGCATCCGCAATGTTGTCATCACAGGTACAACTTGTAACCTTTTTCCTTTCCTTCAAAATTCCTTTGGTGTAACAACAAATTAATCAAAGAAAGAGGGAGAAAAGCTCTTTTTTTTAACAACGTTAGCAAAGTAGTTTTTGAAGGCCAAATGTCAATTGCCATTGGGGTTAATTATAGGAAAATATTTTTTATATACCCCCAATACAACACTTGTGTGGGACATCATATCCGATACGAGTGTGACTAGATAGTATCATATACCGTATGTAAAATTAGAATAAATGTACTATATGTAAATGTGAGCAAGGTGTCGTATTCTGTATGTGCAAATAAATGAACTCAATTATATTACATCTATCAAGGCTCCAAAAACTATTCTGTCCTTTTTTTTTTAGATTGAATATTTGAATTAGACCTGATTTCTGAGAAAATAAAGTGAGGTTACATATTTTGACTGTTATTTTCAAAACTTTGAACGCATTATCAAGGGAAAAAACCAACAAATTATTTAGTCCAAGTTTGCAATGCTGGTACACCCCCATTAAATAATCAAGTGTATGGTTCACATATTGTTCATTGGCATTTTATTGGTTATCTGGTTTTGTAGGACAAAATGGGACAATTGATGGTCAAGGGAAGATGTGGTGGGAACTTTGGTGGAACAGAACATTGGAGCACACTAGAGGCCACCTCCTTGAACTAATAAACTCGGAAAATGTTCTCATAGCAAACCTCACCTTTCGAAATTCTCCTTTCTGGACCATCCATCCTGTTTACTGCAGGTTTGGTCTTTTTGGCTATTTGTCTCTTCTATTAGTGGCATTAACACTTTTTATGTTGCTAGTTGTTTTATCAAAGGATTAAGAGTATTTTTAGAACACACTCTGAACAACTTTTAGTGATTTTTGGGAAACAATTAACCCATAATTCAATTCAATTTATTGGGGGTCTTTTTATATTGTGCACAATTGTATCCTGTCTAATTCTAGGTGTTGGATACATTTTGTAACACACACAACTTAAGTACACAATTTTAAAACTAAAATTAATTATGGCATGTTTGTTCTTAGCCTTTGTAACCAATACAATAAACAGTTGTGTTTTGTTTCAGTAATGTTGTGATCAAAGGGATGACAATCTTGGCTCCTCTTAATGCCCCTAATACTGATGGCATAGACCCAGGTTTGTCCTTTGTTACTATTTATCCTCATTTCTTGCATTCTGTTATCTTGATTGGCGTTGGGCTTCTTATGCACAAAACCAAGTGGAAAATGGTGGACATAAATCACATTATAGTCTCTTACTAGTGAATTTCTTTTTTGATGATACAGACTCAAGTACCAATGTATGTATTGAAGATAACTACATAGAAAGTGGAGATGATCTTGTAGCCATTAAGAGTGGTTGGGATCAATATGGAATCAGCATGGCCCGTCCTAGCATAAATATCATAGTGAGGAGAGTTTCAGGCACTACCCCAACTTGTTCTGGAGTGGGAATAGGTAGTGAGATGTCTGGTGGTATTTCAAATATTACAATTGAGAATTTGCATGTGTGGGATTCTGCAGCTGGTGTTCGCATAAAATCTGATAAAGGCAGAGGGGGCTATGTATCAAATGTTAGTATAAGTGATATAAGAATGGAGAGAGTCAAGATTCCCATTAGGTTCAGTAGAGGTTCAAATGACCATCCTGATGATAGGTGGGATCCAAAAGCTGTTCCTAGATTTAAAAACATTTCTATCAGTAATGTGGTCACTGTAAATTCAACAAAAGCCCCAGTTTTAGAAGGTGTAGAGGGTTCATCATTTGAAGGCTTATGCTTCAAAAATATTACCATGCTTGGTGTAGCCTTATCTTCAACATGGCATTGTGAATATGTCTCTGGTTTCGCCAATGAGGTGTTCCCTCTTCCATGTTCTGAGTTGCAGAATCATGGCAATTCATCCCGGTGTTCACCTTCCTGATTTACTGTGGATGGTTCCAACAATGAAAAAACCAGGATTAGCTCACATTGCTTGATTAAGCTGTTTGAGTCTTGCTTAAGCAGATTAATTATTTGAGGATGCACAAAAAATGAGCTGGACTGAATTGGGCTAGTGAAGCCTAAATTAATGTGACATCTTCCTGCCTCGGGTGGCACGGACATATAATATGATCGGTTTCAGGTTTGTGATTGAAACGTGCAGAGTACCATTTGATTGATATCATGCTCCCCTCTCTCGCCATGGTTGGTGGCTATAGAACGTGGAGTTGCACCTTGGTTTGCTTAGTGGTGTAACCATTGATTCTTGTATTATACTTTACGAGATGGTTTTCATTAGGAATTTTTCATTACTCTTGTATAGGCAGTTGATTCATTGGGAGAGACCCCAAAGTTGAATATATAGTGAACTAAATAATGCAGAAAACAATTTTGAATCAGAGCAAATCATTTTTTTAATACAAAAAAAAAAAATCATGCGAAAAGTATTAATTTGTTATTATACCTAGATCACATGATTCGTGTCATCTTGCAATGGGCATGAACTTGGCTTCACCATGTACACAGGATTAGATTAGATAGTATATGTGGAATAGAATAAGGTCAGGAAATTATTATATCATTTATTATTTGTACATACGTGTACCGATGTTTAATAGTGTAAACAAATATTTACTTAGATTTTTTTTACTGACATGTGTTGTATTGTATTAATCCGAGTAGGATAAACTCTGTTTTTTTAAATATGTAATTTTAAGTTTAATTTTAAGATTTATATATATGAAAATAATATTATTAAAAGATATATTTACTTAAATATCTAAGAGATCAATTTCTTATTTATTGAGTGAGAATATTCAAATAAAAAAAATTAGATTGTGATGATGGAATTGATATGTTTGCCAATAAAGATAGGTCATTTTTAATATACACCCTGCTATGCAGGTTGTATGGTGCACTTGGTGCATCTCAACCGTTGATTGTGTTGAAAAATACATCAACGACTATGATCAACGACTTGTAACCTGTTGTACTGTTTATCGTCATTGTTCACTGTCCCCGTTGAAAATACTGTTTACGCCAAAAAAATACAGTTCAAGCTGAAAAATACTATTCTCATTGAAAAAATATTGTTTATAACTGGAAAATACTGTTCACACAGGAAAAAACATTGTTCATCACCGAAAAATTGTACTGTTCATAGTCGAAATTACTGTTCACGCAGTTACTATTTTACTTTAAGTTGCATAACTGTGTAAAAAATTATCGTTAAACTAATATCAGTTAAAACTATACTACTCTTTATATTTTTTTCATAAATAATTGTGCATATTAAAAACTCTACAGATTTTATTGTGTGTAAATATTACCAGTTAAAATCTGTAGAGTTTTCAGTATGCACAATTAATTATGAAAAAATATAAGGATTAATATAATTTTAATTATTATTATTTTTACTTGTATTATTTACATAGTTATACAACTTAAAAAATAAACAAGATATAACTTTGAAAAAATGTGGTGGTGACGGATGGTGGCCGATTGACAATGAAGGAAACAGATTAGTGACCGACAACAGTGATGATGATGATGTGTAAAAAATAATAATAAAAAACTAACCTTAAAAAAACTAACTTGAAAAAAAAAACTAACTTAAAAAAAATGTTAACCTGAAAAAAAGAAAAAACTTTGCTATTACAAGTAAAAGATAGGGTGTATTATACACCCAAAGCTGACAGGGTGTATAATAGCACCTGCCATAAAGATATCAGGTAGTAGTGTAGTGATGATGATGGTAATAAAGGTAATGATAGTGGAGTGGTGACAATAACAATGAGTGGCGGTAGTGACCGTGGCAGTCCAGTGCTGAAGGTGGCTGTCGGTGGTGTGGTAGTCATGGCAATAGTAGGGTGATGATGGCAGTGGCGGTTGGGCAAGAGTGGTGGTAGTATTTATAAAATATTATTTGAAAACAAAATAAATGGCAAAAATATCTTTAAAAAAAGTAAGAAATTAATTAAGGGCTAATTATTTTATGCCAAAATAGGTACATGTATTTTATTTTGGTGTTGTGTTAAAAAAAACAATTTGACATTTTTTAAAAATATAATAATATTTAAAATGTGAATATTGAGTGATGAAGAGAGCTTATGTGGTTAATAGTTGTACCACGTAATACAATAGAATAACCATACTATAGTTTATAAAGAATAGCCATACTATAACAAAACAATCATATTTTTTATGTTGTGGTTATTTTGATAGAAAAACATTTATTGAAGAGTATTTTTTGAAGAAACATACACGCCAAACTAAAAATTTTATTCATCAAATAACACCAAGCAATAATTCGCCCATTATTCAAGCATTTGAATTTGTAGTTTGTCAGTGCTTCATTTACTAATTAAGTGTCTTATTTATATATTTACTTTAACTTGTTTATAACTATATTTTATATGATTGTTTTTTTGCACTTGTCATGAAAATCGAAATTAAACTAAGAAAATATCTATTTTGATATATATGAATTATTTTTTTGGTACATGATATATATGAATTATGATGCTTTGCCGCAAATTTTATATAATATTAAAAAGGTAAATTGAAATATTTCCCAACAAGTTTGTAGCTTAACTATCACAACCCCCTCTTAGAGACTTAAGTGACTAATAATGAAGTTGGCTCACTTGGTTAATTTTTTACTCATAACTTGAGTTCAAATTAGAAATTTTTTTATTGGTAAGACAATATGTAATCTCACTATAAATTCTCATTAGTGATTTGTCTTGACCTTTAAATAAGAAGAACTTTCCCTCATCCTTAAATTTCATGTAAAAAATAGACTTAAATGACCTCACGCTATGATAACTTTTTCATGATGTGCTTTTATAGAAGGAATATATAATTGAATCATCTTTGTCTTTTAATCAAAGCACTGGGATAATTGTCCTGTGTTGGCAACTGAGCTGTGAATATACAAGAAGAGTAACGTGGTTTGATCTTCACAAATGTTTTTTATTCTAATTTTTTTTTTATGTCCCACCCCCTCCTTCGTGCTCTATTAGGGGGTCACTCAACTAGGCTTGAAGGATGGGTCTTAAGCCTTACAAAAAAAAAAAAGAGTGTTGAGATAATCCAAAAATGAATAGAGTTGTGGATGTACTAATAATAAGAATAATGCTAGATGCACACACAACACACGCCTCACAAATTGGGCAATTTTCACTATCTCATTATACTTAAAATCTACCACTTACTTCTTTTAATGTGGGGTGATGTGAATGTTATTGTTGTATACCAAACATTTTCGTTATTTGAATGGTGTAGGAGCAGTGACTACAAAGGGTTTGCTCTCCTTTGAACATCACAATCTTGTTAATTACATGACAGGTTGACAACTCGTATCCTAAATAGAAACATGGCCTAAAAATTGACAGGTTATCTTATTTGAATTTTACCTTTTAAAACTAAATACATACTCAACCCATCACATTCCTAGATAGCTGCTGCTTCCATTCCAATGAACAGCATTGGTGGATCATACAAGGAGTTAGCCGACCCAATAGATTGGATACTGTTTCTTTCAAGCAATGCACTTCACACATCACACTATAGCAAAGCCAGCAGTGAACTCCAAGAATGTCATAACTTGTATTTCTTGCAACCCCAAAAAACTCAATGGCAAAGACTCGTTACATCAAGACCTTAATTATATACGGACATGTTCATATATTATATAATTTGAAACAAGACTATTATTCATTAAAAACAAAAGTAGCACGACAATATTAACCTAGTGGAGAATCAAGATTCAAGATGAAGATCAAATCCCATTGTTGCTTTTTCTTCATGTTCTTCTTTGTAGCCTTTACCAGCATCCAAATTTGCTCAGCAGACTGTGATAATCTTCAGGACACTTGCCCCACAGCTCTACCCTTAAAGCAGACCATATTCATCAATGGCCTCCCTTGCAAGAACCCACCTAACACAATTGCTCAAGATTTCAAGACCACAGAATTAAGCAAGGCTGGTTCCAGAGACGATTTTGGTTCATCAATGAACATTGTTACTACTTCCAAGTTTCCTGGCCTCAACACTCTTGGCCTCTCAATTGGTAGAATTGACATTGAAGTTGATGGAGTGGTAAACCTCCATAATCATCCAAGAGCTACTGAGATGATCTTTGTCAATGAAGGTATATTGGTAGCTGCATTTCTTGATACCCAAAACCAGCTTTTTCAAGAGTCTCTCAAGGCAGGTGATGTGTTTGTGATCCCCAAGGGTTTGTTCCACTTCTTTCTAAATCGTGGTTCAGGAGTTGCAACTGTCTTCTCTGTGTTCAATAGTCAAAATCCTGGGCTTGGATCCCTCAGCGCTACACCTTCTGGCACCACATTGGAATCAGTAGAGAAGCTAAAGAGGAAGCTCATCTCACTTTCTGACTCAAAAGTTCATGGTGTTACTGATTTGACTTTGCAATTATTGGAGACCATTAACAGTTAGCCATCAGAGAGTATTGTATTGTATCATGACTTTCAGAATACAGTTCAATTTGTTGCAAAGTATTACTATTTATATTTAAGGCCTGCTATATGAGTTTGTGGTATTGTGGGTAATGTAATATTACAATTGTATTTCACTTTGTAGTTTTATGACAATATAAGGCCCTTTCTGTATGCTAGACCACTGCAGCAATTCCATTTTGAAAGAGTCCTATACCATTTTGTAGGGATCTCTCTGCTAAACTTCACAAATTTATTCCTGTTAATTTTGAATTTTGCCTGACTTGGAGGGACTTCAGTCTAGGCATCCGAATCAGAATTTTTGACAAACTAAACCTAATTGCTAATGGAATAAACATATGTAGTCAAAGTAAGATTTGGTGACTAAAATGTGAAACGACTTTTCACATTTTATATTTTAGGTAAACAAATTCAGCGGCCTCTTTTTAAGTCCATTCAGGTTAAAGGAATCTGAAACTGAAACAAAACATGATCACAGTCAGCATTGATCCGTTTTCAATGGAGATATTTTCAATGCTATGGAATTGGTTTCCTTAATCAATATTGGTTTCCGTCATGGTTTCTCTGACGATCTGCTATATAATTGACAAAAGAATTAAGCTCAAACTTCTCACCATTTAAAGAATACAACTTATTTAAACTAATATGTCAAGAATTTCGTCTATCTACATTCCTGAGATATAATCTATAAATATGAACATCATGAACCATGGAATTAGCTTGCACCACTCACTTTCCCAATTCTAAAAAGAAAGGATTGGCCGGACTAATGTTTGGTTGGTTCAAGTAGTTCAGCACTTGCTTTTCAGCAAAGTCTCGAGTTCAAGTCTTGTGAATGAAAAAAATTAAAATTGTGAGAACTTTACACATTTGTAGTATGACCCGGCTCAACTCCGAATTAATCAAAGTCTAATGCGGCTTCTAGATATCGGGGAGTTTACATTAAAAAGAGAGAGAGAGAGATTGAGACAAAGGATTTTTTTTTAAAGAAAATGATAGCACTTGGTTGTATAAAAAATGCACTAAAAAGATGAAACGCTAGAGCATACCCTTCTAATTTTTAAGCAATATTGAAGATGAAATTAATTTTGCATTGCGCTATCTTGGAACAAATTTCTAAAATTTCTGTATCAATTAATCCCAAATTTATGACAATACCCAAAATATATAATGAGTTATAGAGTAACTTTGAAAAGATGACAAGGAAGTTGTCATGATTGAAACCTTGAACGCGATCTCTGATGAGGGAGAGATACTATTTATATTACACAGTAATTGCTCACAGGTCAATATCAATGAGACAACTGTACGCACTAGAGTAACTATGAATAGGAGCCCCCTGTATATATAGAATAACTAAAATGAGTTAAACATACCCATTATAGTAATATCATATACAGGACCTATATATAAAACTCACATATGAGTAGTGCTTAACAACAACAAACTCAATAACAATACTGATCACAATTTGGGTTAAACAAAATACTCTAATAATTTTGACATCTAATTAATCTGAATTTTATAAAATTATAATATGATTTATACTAATCTATATAAAAAATTCTAGCATTCTCCAACTTGGACGTCATAAGTCATATTACATTATTTGAATAAGAAAATAATTCTCTATATTAATCAATCAATATGTGACCACAACATGATGTTTAAATCGAGTCACCACTCTCAACAAGTGGTCCAAAATGAGACTATAAACATCTCAACAATATAGAAAATCATACTCAAAGGATTACTTATATCATACATACAAGATACTCATATCCCGATGACCCAACAAAGTATGGTATGGTAATGGGAAAGTACATCAAAATTGCATGTTAATATGTGATCAAGGTGTATTTTTCAACAAAATGACCTAAGCATCCGCCCAATATACTTTCTGAGATTTAACAAATATCTCAACACAATAGCAAAATGAGATTGAATCTAAAATGTCTCCACAATATGCCATAATACAAACAGATAAAACTGCACAAATAATAATAATAACAATATTATATGGCAACGATAGTAATAGTAATATAATTATTTAAGGTCTCGAGACATAACAATAAAATGATGTCACAATAAAATACAAAACAAACTCTCACTAACTTAAAACATCAAAAGACCTCACTATACCAATATGTGTTACATGATCAACAAAAATTTTAACAATTAAACCTTTGGTTAGAGGATCTACAACCATAAGTTTTGTAGGGATATGTTCAATACGAGTCAGAAACTCCAGAATCTTCTCTCTAACAAACATGTATTTTGTGTCAAAATGCTTCGAGCGCTTAGAATTCTTATTAATTTGAGAGAAACACACTACGACAGAGTTATCACAATAGATAGTAAGAAGCCTGTAAATACTCTCCACAATATGAAATTCAGTAATCAAATTCTTCAACCATACCGCTTGACGCGTAGCCTCATAACAAGGTATATATTCTGCCTTTATAGTAGAAATAGCTGTAAGTGTCTGTTTAACACTTTTCCAATAAACAACTCATCATGCCAACATAAAGATATACTTTGATGTGGCCCTAATTATCACCTCAAGGTGATTCAATCTCCTATAAGTGAACATATAATATTTGGTACTCTGCAGATACCTCATAACTCGTTTTGCAGCCTGCCAATAAGCCACACCAAGTTTGTTCAAGTATCTCCCAAGTACACTAATAACAAAAGTAATATCCAGATATGTACAAACTTGAGTATACATAAGGCTACTAATAGTTGGAGCATATGAGACTTTTTCTATTTTAGCAACATCTTTATTATTTTGAGGACACTAAGTATTAGAGAGTCTTTCACCTTTTTGAATGGGTGTAGCACAAGGATTATAAGATTTCATATTAAATCTATTCAAAATCCTTTCAATATAAGCTGATGCGAATTGATCTATTGCAAACCCAATTACAGGTTGTCTCAAGTAATAAAGTCTTGGAAGTCCGAGGTCGATCCATATGGAATTGATGAAGAAAATTATTTGAGGTAAGGGAAAGATTTGTCACAAAATAAAGGTGATGAAAATTGTTCACAAATGAAAAGGATTTGCTTGGGTTAGGAGATCCACTCTTGGTATATAAATTAAGGACAATATTATTTCTTTTTATGAATCAATTGGAATCCACACATAACAGAGGTTCTAATCGGAGAATACAACATTCAAATTTCTTTTAAAGTTATATACGTAGTTATATTATGGTTCTTTTAATTATCCACTAATGCTAATACTTGTTAATGCGTTCAAGCATTTATTGTGTCAATTTCTTATCTACAACAAATGAAGATCTTCACTTTATAAGGAAGGTTAATAACGCCAACACTTGTAAATGAATTCAAATATTCATTGTATCTATCTCTTGTCTACAACAAATTAAGATCTCCACTTTACAAAGATGGTTTCTAAATTGATTGGAAACAAAATACAATACATATAATGATCACTTGATAATATATCATTCAAGCATAAGAAAGAAATTAATCTAACCTTATTTTATTACCAAAAACTTTACCTTTTCACCCAAGTAAAATAAAAATTAGTTACTCATGAACAAGAAGAATGAAAAAAAGAAGAAGAATGAGATGAACATAAATTCTATTTATAACAAAAGAAAATTGCAACAAGAGAAATAATACAATAACATGATCGTGATCTCTTCACTAAGATGATCCCAATGAGCAACCAATGGTGTCTTTTATAGAGCATAAATGGTACAAAATGATAAAGGAGTTGTTTAATTAGTGTCATGCTTATCTCACCAAATGACAAAGGAATTGTTTAATGAGTGTGAATGAGTATCATGCTTGTCTCCCCACTTGCACCAACCAATTCGGTGCCTAACTCCTACTATAACCCTATCAAAACGTCACCCTTTGGAAATATGGTCTTCATAAAAGTTGAAGGGTTTTGTCTCAACTTTTCAATGCCACTGATTTTAGCTCATTATCAATTCTATAGCCCAATATATGGCCCAATATGTGCAAACTACTCAAGTTCCAACTACAACACCTATGTTCTAACTTCTAAACCTAATCTGACCCACTAAACATCTAATTCAGCTCTTGTATTCTTCATGAAAGTTGTAAATTTAGGTCTTATCTTTCATTTTGGCTTAGTATTGTGTCAATTGAACTCCTATAACTCAAGAAATGGGTTGATGAGTGCGCAGAGGTCAAGCTGTCAGGATCAGCATTTTGGATCTTGCTTCCACTTCAATTTAAATTATCCAAACCGTGTGATTCATCTCTTGAGGTCTTCATGAAACTTGTAGAGAATTGTCTTAACTTTTCTACAAGACTAGAATCACATCAATCAAATATTTATAACTCATATTATAGCCAATTTACTAAACGCTTCCAAATAGATAAATTAAGGCTAATTCATGCAATAATTCCTTCAACGATCTAATTAAGCCCAATATCATAAAATATAACAAAATCAACTTAATTAAACCTAATTGAACCTTAAGAAGCCTAGTGAGAGGATTATTAAGTGAATAAAATATATTGCTATCATAAGCCAAGAATGCCACGAGATCTATCACAGTGAATCTCAATGCCCAGTACAAAAGAGACATCACTAAGATCTTTCATATTAAAGTGTGCTGTCAACATCTACTTAATCTCATTTAAAAAATCAACATCATTACTAGCCAATAATATATCATCAACATATAAAATAAGAATAATGAATCTGCTCCCACTAAACTTTAAATAAATGCACTGATCAATAGTATTTTTTTTTAAAACCAATAGAACCAACAATATAATCAAATTTCAAGTACCATTGCCTAGAAGTCAGTTTCAATCCATAAATGAAACTTCTCAATTTACATACCATTTTATCTTTACCATCTTCAATAAAACCATCAAATTTATCCATATACACATCCTCATACAAATCACCATTTAGGAAGGCAGTCTTAACATCCATTTGATGAAGCTACAAATCAAATGAGACCAGTGAGAAAGTCTCCTTATGGTCAATGTCTTCCCTCTGGTTTTATCTCTTAGCAACAAGTTTGATCTTATACCTCTCAATTTCACCTCTAGCATCACGTTTGGTCTTAAAGATACATTTGCAACCAACAATTTTATAACTAGCAAGCAACTTCACAAATTTCTAAATATTATTCTTTCTCATAGAAGTCAACTCATCCTTCATAGTCACTAACCATTGTGCATTATCAGGACTAACCATGGTCTCTTAAAAGGAAATAGGATTAGAATCCTCAACTGAATTAAACTCATGCTCCTACAAGTACGTAACATAATCCCTAAATCTAATTAACTCAATGGATATAGGAACTCACTCAGATATTCTTAGTAGAACCACAACAACATTTGGATTCTGAATATTATTTTTGACTTATTGAGGGACATCGTCATTATTAACAAGATCAACAACATCATCATCATGGATCAAAGAATATGACACTATCCCTGGAAAGGGAACAACAGAAATAGGAGCGACACCACGCTCCTCTCTAAATTCAACAATATGCAGCTCCTGAGTTTTATCATGCTCTAAGTCCTCTTCAAAATAGACAGCCCGATCGGATTCAATAAATCTAGTAGTATGAGAAGGACAATAGAACTTAGAACCCTTTGAGCTAATACAATAACTAATAAAAAAACCACTAATTGTTTTGGGATCAAGCTTCTTTAACTGTGGAGTATAAGGCCTCACCTCTGCCTTACAACCCCAAACACGAAAATGATTCAAAGTAGGCTATTTGCTTGACATAAGCTCATATGGAGTCTTCGACACAGATTTACATAGCACATGATTCAATATATAAACAACTGTCTTTAAGCCATCTCTCCATAAGAATTCTAGAGAAGTAGAATGATTAAGCATACATCTCACCATATCCAATAAGAGCACGATTTCACTTTTCTGCAACTCCATTTTGTTGCAGAGTTCTAAGCATGGTGTATTGTGCCTTAATACCACAGTCCTATAAGAACATAACAAAAGGTCTAGGATTTCTACCAATTTCATCATACCTGCCATAGTATTCACCACCCTTGTCAGACCTCACACATTTGATCTGCTTACTAAATTTTAATTCAACAGTGACCTTGAATGCTTTAAAGGCATCTAAAGTGTCAGATTTCTCACGCAGCAAATCAATCCAATCATATTTAGAGAAGTCATCAATACAGGTGATAAAGTACCTAAAATCGCCTCTAGCAATAGGAATAATGGGCTCACAAATATCTATATGAATTAACTGTAGTATTCCTTCACTCCTGATAACCTCACTCATTTTGGTTCCAGCTGTAAGTTTTCCTTTTATACAATCAACACAATTATCAAAGTCAGAGAAGTTCAGATCATGAAGAATATTATTCTTGATCAACCTCTTAATTTTTTCCTTAGAGATGTGTCCTAAACATTTGTGCCACAACATAGAAGAGTTTTCAGCAACTCTACCATGCTTGTTTCTAACAACATTATTAACATCTGAATGTTGTTGATTAACAGAAAAGGAATCAACGTCCAACATATATAGACCATTAGACATGACTCTAGAACCAACAAGAGCAAAATCATAATATAAAGAAATTTTTTAATTATTAAAATGGAAAGAGTAGCCACAACTATCTAAAACAAAAACTGAAACAAAATTCCTCCTCATAGAAGACACATAAATTGTATCTTTCAAAACTAAAAACATGTCCAGTATATAACTTTAAAGAAACCACTCTTATATGTTCTACTTTAACTTTAACTCTATTTCCTACTGTTATCATCAACTCCTCTTCACTTGGTCTCCTCTTGTTTATGAATTCTTGCAAAGAGTTTATAACTTGAATAGTTGCACCAATATCTAACCACCATGTATTTGAAGGAACATCAACCAGATTTGTTTCAAAACACACTAGAGGCAAGGGCCACCTTTCTTTTTCTCAAGCTAGCTTTTGAACTTCAAACAATCAGACTATTTATGCCTATATATGTTACAAAACTTACAATTTTCATTAAATTGATATTTAGGCTTAACACTAGAAGACTCACCAGGACCAGAATATGGCCTAGAAAGATATCCAAGCTTATCATTCCCTTTTTTTCTTAAACTAGGGCTTACTATTTTTTTTTTTAGTAAATTTCTTCTTCTTGTTTGTTGGTGTATGCTCTAGAGGCTGATATATTTTGACAGTACTTATATATATTGTATTATGCTATTCTTTAATATATTAGACATTTCTTTTATTGTATTATTTATGATAAATATAATAAAGTCCTTAGAATAGTAAGTTTGATGTCATAGGACATCAAGTGGTTGACTTGATCGTGAGATCCTATTGGATAAAAGTAGAACATTATTCTTAAATGTCCTTAGTCAAGTTTTATTGTTAATTAGGACAACAATAATGCATTGAGACTAGTATGTGCGTAAACTGATGACCACATCTCACGGGTTATGGATATGATATATTAAGTATTCACATGGGTACATGTTAGAGTAATGATGTACTGGACTGACTCGTTACGAGAACGCTACATGAATCATTACGTGAGTATTATAAACAATTCTCATAGTGACAATGGTGTCTGTAGTCATTTGAACTGAAATCACTACGATTCCTATATGAGGAGTTGTGTGTTTTAATGCCATCAAACGTCATCTGCAACAAGGTGATTGTAAAGTTAGTTATTGGACATACCGCGAATCATACAGAGGGATGTGAGTGACCTAGATGGGATTTGTCACTCCTACATAATAGGAGTGATATCTTCGGCCCCCCTGCTTGAGTGAGACTGCAAAATGCATGGCCATGCTCAAATGACTCAATATAAGATATTGATCTCATTTGTTGTTACAAAGTCTACTCGAGTATCAGGAAATGAATGATTGAACTATACAAGGATGACGCATTCTATGCCTTGTGTTCAATCTAAATATCTTGACAAAGGGACTAAACGACACGGAAACATTGGTCATGGAAAGGTTATGTCAAATCACTGACATTCTCATTACTTGGATAGCAGCGATGTGTTGCTAGATACCGCTCACTGCTTGTAATATTAAAATGAGATTTTAATATTACTGCCAACGTAATGAGAACCTGCAGGGTCACATACTTAGAGCAGACTAAAATTGGAGTAATAGATCTAAGTTAGAATCAGATTCAAATGTAGGCTGGACTCATAATAGATGAGTCTAGGGTTACACAACTTACCTTACTGCTGCTTACACTCACTTAAGGCAGTCACTATTATAAATAGTACTGCTAAGGGAGCTGCTAAGACACATATAACAGAACCCTAGTCGCACCTATAGAAACAGTGAGTAAGAGAGTGCCAGGTTTCTCATCTCTTCACAGCTAGCATTATATTAGAAACGTGAGACTCTTTTTGTGGACGTTGGACGTTTGTAAGTCTGTTCGTGTGGATACCGCAGAGACATCATCCCTATTATAATGTTGGTGATTCACGTCGTTCATTTTTGCATGGATCCTTGGTGAGAATTTTGTTTTTTCACTGCATAATGTATCTGCAATTCCCAACATTGTCATCATTCTTGTGGGAAGCAAACTAAACACTATGGGTCTTGCCCTTCTTCATGGTCTGCTCCTTTTAAGTAAGAATAGATATAAGCTCATCAATAGTCCACTCCTCTTTCTGAGTATTGTAAGTTGTCCTCAGAACATTAAAACTGCCTGGAAGAGACTCAAACACTTGCCAGACCAGGAAGTCCTCTCCCAACTCCACTATCATGGACCTCAACTTGTTGTACCAGTTCACAAGCTTCAAGACATGTTCACGGACACCACTCACACCATCATATGTAGTCTTTGCTAACAGAGAAAAATAGTAGGCATTTTCAGTTTTATCAAATTTCTTGAATTTCTCACCAAAAAACTTGAGAAACTCATCAACATTATTTGTTTCAAAAATGTTATCTTTAATGGTCTTATCCATGCTGTACTTCATGGTCATCAAACAAACTTTATTGGATTGAACCCACTTTTCATGCTTCTTCCTAGCTGCATTGGAAGATGGATTTGTGGGTTGTTGAAGCTCATCGTTAGTGAGAGCAACATCAACATTAGAGATAACAAGAAATAATTTCACAAAATTCACTCAGTCCTCATAATTAGTCTCATTCAATTTTGTTAAAGCGTGCATTTAAATTGATAAAACTAAAAAAATAATACATTAAAGAGAGATTTTGTCAAACATATCAATATGTATAATATTTGAGCAAATAACCATAATGAAGATTTCTCATGCAATTGCAATCACGTCTAAGGGTCCCAAATTACAACACATGAATAGACTCTCACGAACATCAAAATCATGTCTCTAAAACTAGTACCGAGAGGATACTGAGAACTCTAAGGACACAACATTAATGTCTTTAACAAAACATTATGAATTACATTAATAAAGATAAACTGATAAGATAAGCGCATAATCAACATAATCCCTAATCCCACAAAATAATAATATTTTATCAACAAAATAGCACCTCTCCACAATTGGTCTCACAAAGGTGAGTTCATAATTATGAAAAGTGCATAAAAGCATCACAACATTTTAAATAATAACTCTCAGGACAAAATTGCATAAAGAAAAATAATAAATAGCAATATACAATATTTTACATAACATTTTATGCGCAAAATAACACTGAAAATTATTTCAGTGACCAAACAATATCAATTCTAGGAGCACAGATTATACGACTGTCGCGACCGGGATCGCGGCGGGAAAATAGCAACTTGTAGGATCTTAAAATATGAAAATAGGAAAATGGAGTCGCCACCAATTTTATTTGAATTTGGAAAAATTGGAAAATCTCTCTTTGAAAATGGTCTTTGAAACCAGACTGGATTCGGGAGTCGGTTATGCTTAGGGAAGGGTGAAAACTTAATCCCACTGCACCCCTAACACACCCGTCCTAAGATGGTACCTTAGGTTAATTGTGCAAATTATTAACAATCTTTGAAAATATTTATTTTACCTCTTTTACAAAACATTGTAACTATTTATAAACAAATCACAAAATTATGAAAATTTAATTTTGGCTTGACAGAAATGAAATTCTGCTCCTACGTATCCCCTGGTGCAATAGGAAACTCAAAGTTACGTAGTTCTTTATAAAATAAGTGTGGATTAATTGATCTTAAAAAAAAAATTACTTGAAAGCGAATCCATTATTGCACAGGATTCAAGTTAGCACTATGCTACTCAATAAACCCTTATAATCCAAAAAATAATGAAGATAGCATTCACTATTCAATCATCATCATTGGTCATTGCATGAATCAAAAGATTTTTTTTATTTTTTATTTTTTATTTGCACAGAATTCAAGTTAGCACTAGACTACTCAATAAACCCTTATGATCCAAAATATAATGAAGATAGCATTCACTATTCAATCATCATCATTGGTCATCGCATGAATTAAAAGATTTTTTTTTATTTTTTTATTTTTTTTATTTTTATTTTATACTTTTTTCATTTTTTTTATGTTCAAAATACTCTAAAACTTATTTAAACAAAACAAACACTTGGCCAAATAAAAGACCTAAACATGGAGAAATAAAAACTTAACACATGCTGAAAACAGTATCCTAGCTCAAAGTAACAGCTTAAATTAAATTACAAAAAAAAACAAAACACAACAAAAAAAGCAAATAATAATAATAATAATAAAACTTATTAAAACAAACTTCCAGACTCTTCCTCCTCAGAACGGAAAAAAAAGAAAACAGGGGGAGACCTTCACGTGGTGGTGGCCTGTGGTTTCGTGGAGATGAAGATGGAGGGGTTACGTGGATGAAGGGAGGTGATGAGCATGGGGAGGTGAGTACGGTTTGGACGTTGGGGAAGGGTTGCTGATGGTGAAATGGTGGGTATGCTGAGTTGACTCAGTCATGGTGATAAGTGCATGGTGTGGCTAGGAGGTCACGGTTGGACGTTGAGGAAGGGTTGCTGGCTTCACGTGGTGGTGCAAGGAGGTGGTGAGGTGAAGTTGAAGATCAAGTTAGGGAAGGAAGGTGAGGGTTGGTGAGAGGGGATGAAGTTGGTTGTCATGGTTTGAAGTTTGGAAGAGGTTGCTGAGTTGGTTGTCACGGTTTGGAGTTGTGAGGGGAGGTGAGCTTCATGTGAATGGTGGTTGAGGTGGGTATCTTGAGTTGACTCGGTATGGTGATCACGTAAATGGTAGTGATGAGGAGGGTGAAGAGATGAATATGGAGGTGGAGAGGGGTGGCTTTCACGTATGCATGGGGGTTGATGATGGGTTTGTTGGGTTTGGTTGTTAGGGAGGGTATTGGTTTGGAAGGAATGGGTTATGAAGTGGAAGTGAAGGAGATGAAGGTGGTGGGCTGCTACGGTGGAGGCTTGAGGAAGGGTTATGTGTGCATGGGAGGTTTAATGATGGAGGAAGAAGATGGAAGTTGAGAGGGAGGATCTGTCTGCTTGGGCTTCACGGTTGGGCTTGTTTTGGAGTGGTGAGGGGAGGTAGGTCACGTTTTGGAGTGGTGAGGGAAGGTGGTTGTGAGATAGTTTTGTTGAAGATGGAAGGATGGTGAGGGATGGTGGCTACGTGAAGATGGTGGTTGAAGGGGGGTTAGATGGGAATGATGAGAGGTTGGAAGCAGGTTGGGAGGGTGATGAGAGTGAAGGCTTAAACACAACATTCCAGCATCCAATCAAGCATGCATGTATCCAAACAACAAGGCAAAAAAGAAAATAGAGAAGAAGATGAGG
Source organism: Ormosia semicastrata (assembly GCA_029884595.1). Classification (NCBI taxonomy): domain Eukaryota; kingdom Viridiplantae; phylum Streptophyta; class Magnoliopsida; order Fabales; family Fabaceae; genus Ormosia; species Ormosia semicastrata. The sequence continues at coordinate 32,049,746 of JAQQTO010000046.1, read as the reverse complement.
AGCCTTACCTCTGTTCCAGCAAGCCAAAACCAGGAAAAGAAACCAAAACTTATGTGCGAAGAATAGGTTGCTGGTTTGTGATGGTTCTGAGAGTTGGCAGAGATTGGTTTTTTTAGATGAAGAATGGGAAAGATCACTATGTGAATGAAGAAGGGGGGGTCCTCCGAAGGTGGAAGATGAGTTGATGGTTTTTTTTTTTTTTAGGATAGTGAAAGCTGGAGAGCTTTTTTTTCTTGCCAAATGATTCTCTTCGAAAAAAGAAACTGAGCCTCCTTCCCTTTTGTCTCTGCGCCCCTCCCCTTTTTTTTCTATTAGCTTGTGCCTATCCTTCTTTCTTCTTAGCCCTCTGCCTCAATCTCTCCTTCTTTCTTTCTGTTATGCTGGGATCAGTGAGTGTGTGAAAGTGTATGTGAAAGTGAGTGGGTGTGTGTGCAGCAGTGAGTGGGAACATGAGAGCAGTGCTACGTGAAGGAGAGTGGGAGCAGTGCAGCAGTGAGTGGGAACGTGAGGTGCAGCAGTGAGTGGGGGACAAAACAGGATTGTCTCCTCTGTGAGTGGGTGCTGCAGTGAGGAACCTTGTGTGCATGGCCAAAGAAAGAAAAAAAACAAAAGGCAAGAAAAGCAAAATTGATTTTTACCCAAACAAGAAAAAAAACAAATCAGTAACAAATCTTTTTTTATTATTTTTATTTTATTATATTTTTATTTTTTTTTTCATTATTTTTTTTTTCTTTTTTCTTTTCTTTTTTTTTTATGTATTTGGGTTAAAAAGATGGGTTAAAAAATGTGGATAACAATTTTGATTTCTTTGATTTTTTTTTTTTTTCTCTTTTTGTTTTTTTTTCTTTCTTTTTTTTTTATTTTATTTTATACTTTTTTTTTATTTTTTTATTTTACCCCGGTCAAAATTGGGTGTTCACAACGACACTCCCATTAGTGTCACAATCATGCTAGAAAAATTCTAGGTCAAAACTTAGAGAATATACTATAATTTTTAACATTATGCAATATTATATATATATACGATATAGCGTCAAAATTATTTAAATAATCAAATGACACTAAGTCTAAGAATGTGCAATATATATCATGTCTAATAGCATCACAACCAAGCATAAAAAATCTTAGGTCAAAAAGTGGAGAATATCACACATTTTAATGATTTAAAGGACTGGGAAAATCTAAAATAAATAATTTAAAGTCCAAAAAAAATTAAATAAATTCAAGAAAACTTATATTTGAGTGAGTGAATAATTCTAGAAAAATAGGATTTTAAAAAGGATTTTCTAGAGTCTACACGTGCTTTCACACACTAGGAATGAGAGTAGGCGTTGGTGGAGTGCATGTCTTCTTCACCCGATGTAGCAAAACGGGTTGCTCAAGCTGATTCTTGGTAAAACAGGTCGCTGCAGATTTCTACCTCATATCTCCACCATTGAAGTGATTCTTGTGTCAATAAACTTGTCGAGTTACGATCTACAAAACCCTTAAGATAATTTTCAAAATTGTTTCAAAAAAGTTCTAGGTTATTTGAACGAAATTTGTGTTGGTCACACGATTTTTTTTCACAATTTCTACCTTTATTCTTAACAATTTGGAGAGATTTACACCTCTCTGAAATCATCAAAATATGATCTACAAGATCCCCAAATCAGTTTTGAAAAAAAAATCTTTAACAAAAATTGGCATCCATACCCACTATTCCGAGAGGGTTTGTCACGATTTTGAGTGAAATTTTTAATAGATTTGTAACATTATAATGCGACACATATGTTTTTAGACTCAAGACAATCTAATCTATAAAAGCCCTCACCTAATTTTCAAAATTGATCATAAAAAATTTTTGGGTCTCGGGTTTCTTCAATTTTAAATTTCATTCAAATTTTCAAATAAAACAAAAAAAATAGTCATAATTAGGATTTAAACTTGTCTTTGATACCAATTACTAACATTCTCAAATCAATTAATCCCAAATTTATGACATGTCCAAAATATATAATGAATTATAGGCTTAGCTTGAAAAGATGCAGATGAGGTGGTCATGATTGAAACCTTGAAAGCGATCTCAATAAGGGGGAGATATTATTCTCATCTTATAGTAGTCGCTCACGTGTCAGTATCAATGAGACAACTGTATATCACTAGACTAGATAGGAATAAAGGTTTCTCTCTGTATATATAAAATAATTACAATGAGTTAAACTTACCCACTATGATAAGCTCATATAACGGACTTATATATAAAACTCACTTATAAATAGTATTTAATAACAAGCTCAATAATAACTATGATCACAATTTGAGCTAAATAAATTTTGATATCTAATTAATCTAAATTTTATAAAATTATAATATGATTTATACTAATCTATATAAAAAATTCCAACACAGATTTCATATCTTCAAATTTCCAACCAAAGTGGTCATCTTAATCTCACGAGAAACACACATTTCGCGTTACTGTTACCTTGAGGAAGAGCCAAATTATGATCGTTTGCCTATATAGGTTCTTCTCTTCCTGGAAATCCATTTCAAAGAGATATTGTTAGCAAAAGTTCCAACAACGATCCTTAGTGTTAGTTATTCAGCTCAACAAATTTTTGCATTTGATCTAGCAACTGGTGGGTCCAAGCCACTGACAGATCCAATTCAACTGAATCATCCGTTATCCATCACGACATGGATGGTTAACAGCCTCGAAGATTTTCACAAATCATGTTTGACTTTGATGACATGTTGGACATGCACAGGTTACCTTACATTTTGACCACGACAATCACAGAATGAAAATTCTACTCCTGGATTCTAACACTAAAATAAAATGTGATAAGCTGCTATCTTTCTGGCTTATTACAACTTTAGCAAAGCGCTGGTCTTTGAGGGGTTGGTGAAAAATTAGGTAAATAAAAGGGTTGGAGTATTTTACTCTTACAGTGTAGAATATCCCCTAATTTTGGTCATCCATGAAATTGTGGTATTAATTTTCTCACTGTTTAGAAGTTTTAAAACGATAATGTGGATTTCCTTTTTTGGGTTAAATAATCTCATTTCTACAATCTAGAAGAGGTACATGCAATGTGGCGGTACCCAAAAAAATATTCAATTTTAATTTGTTTAAGATATAATATGTTTTTTTATAGATTTTAAATAAATGAATTAAACCGTAATAATTTTTTTTAAAGAAAATCATGCAATGTGTTTCTTTTTTATTTTGGTACGTAAAAATTTAAGGTGAAGGAGTTTTGTAACAACCTTACTATATTAATATTTATTAACAAAATTACTAATTGAGGGTATTACTCTTAATTTCTTTAATCATGGTCAAAATACTAATATTAGTGAATTAATTCCATAAAAATTTCAAAGTTTGTTAAATAAAGTTCAGAATTTTAAAGACTCGAAAAAAATCAGTTAAAATCTGAAAATTTCTTTTCAAAATAAAATATAAAGTAGAGAAAAGAGAATCTCAATAAAACCATCAAGAGAATTGAAACATAAAAAACCAAAATTTAAACACGGAGATCAAAATCGAGGTACTGAGATCGAAATTGAAAAACATTGAAATCTTAGAATAGTAATCGAAATCTTAGAAATCGAATTTGAGACAAAAGTAATTAAAGAAACAAAATAAAAAACATAAATGCTAATTAATAAATTCAGTAACAGAATCATGATTTTAGTTAGTCAAAAGTACAGATATTTCTAAAATCTCTAATATAGATATACTTCCCTCATTTGGATTTAGAATTCATACATGATCGATTTGAATGATGATAACTATTATGCAGTTTGTGCTAATCTGAAAACACCAAGAATAGAGTGAGAATTAAAAATTCTCAATAAAAAATGATCCGTTATAAAAACATTTGAAAACATATAGTGAGTTTCAGCTGTGAAATGTACACAAAAAATCTCATGGCAACTCAGGTATGATAAGAATAACACAAATCCAACATAACAGAACGAATGTTAAATAAATCATGCAATATAACCTTATATATTAACATCAGCAAACAAGTACCACTTATAAGCAAATATCAACAAGTTCCTTAAATCTCAGTAATCAATTTCCAAACATCAGCAAACAAGTATCAATCATCAACAACATTAGCAAGCAAGTTCCTCATCATAGGAAATCTACCATTTACTTTACTTTTTCTTTGCATGTCAACTTGTCTCATGTTTTACTCGAAGGTATTCACTTCCGTAGGGATTCCACCCTATCTCTTTGGTGTTAGTTTAACATATCGTGACAACAAAGTCAGACATACTCACACTAACCAGACAGGTAACAAAAAAGAAAATCTATCCATCTACCTCTCAACGGTTAGGTGTAAATTTTTTCATGAATCTCTTGCTTGCCATCACACACAAACATAAGCAATACAATTCATCCACTATATCAAATAAATTTATCATATATAAGTTTACAAATAAATCATGGTAATTTAAATAAAATTTACAAAACTTAGAATCACCAAATTTAAATATTAGTTCTTCAAGGAACCAACTATGATTTAAAACTAATTTAATAATTTCTCTTAATAGTCCACATCACAATTCATAGTTTGTCAGGTCATCATCATAGTTCATATTTTGACAGGTTCTCGTCATGATCCATACTTTGTCCTGATCCTGATAGTGCATTCATTTTACAAAAGTCCTTTTATTGTAAAAGTCAAAATGAATGTCATAAAATTACTCCCAAGTCAAAGTAAATATAAGTCATAATAAATATCATAAAATTGCTCTCAAGTCAAGGTAAATATAAAAAAATTCATATAAATTAAGTACATATATTTATTATCCAATATAATTAAAATATTTGTTTAACTTAAGTCTTGAGTAATATTTTAAATCTTTTTATAGTTTATTTTAGGGGTTTATGAAAAAGTCAACATTTAAATTATAATAACTCTAAATTTTATCAAATTTCATAAATATTTTAAAGTTAAGTAAATATAAAGTTTTTATAATATTACATATGCATAATAAATTTAAATAATATAGTAATATATATAAAATATTAAAATAATAAATAAACTAATAAAACATATAAATATACTAAAAATTATAATATTATTTTTTAAAATAAGTTTCAATTCTTATCTGATAAATACTTTCCACTTTTTCTTCACTTTTTTTTTCTCACCTGTGTAGCTTGTCTTCTTGTCACCTTTTCTTCTTTCTTCTTTCTTCTTTCTTCTTTCTCTCTCTTTCCTCCTTTCTTCTTATGATTTCTCACTTTTCTATTTCATAAACACACACACACTCTCTCTCTCTCTCTCTCTCTCTCTCTCCCTCAATTAATGTCAAACTTTCATTCTCTCTTTTTCTTTCTTTCTCGCTAGCACCTTGTTTTGTTTCCTTACCCTTATTTATTTCCATTGGTGTACGTTGATACAACGGGCACCTATCATCTCTTTTTTTATTATTTTATTTTTAAAAGATAAGATAGTTATTACAGTAATGATGATATTTAAATTTTTATATTAAAATAATAATTAATTTATAAATATCTTCTTATAAATATATCTATTAAAATACTTTTAATAGGATTAAATTATAAATTTTATTCAAATAAATTCCTATTTCTAATTATTATTATCAATTAAATTCTTATAAATTTTATCTAATTTTATTATTATTAATAACTATTATAAAATGAAATTAAATAAAATGTTTGAGTTGAAAAAAATTTATTCTCCACAAAAATATTTTATAAAAAATAAGATGTTAGAAGTTGTTAGTTCCGCCTGACGTCTAAATTCAAGCACTTACATAAAAAGTTATAGATAAGTCACCAATAAAAAAACCTTGAAATAAATGATACATAAAGTAGGTATTTGTCTAGAGTAAAAATCAACCAAGTAATCCAACTCTTATTGGATGCGAATTATCTGGTTGTTAAAAAATAAAAGAGTAAAAAACTTCAACATCTCTTCTATTTATCTGATTTTTTTGCATACTTTTTCTATTTTTAAAATTTATACAAAATTCTCTTAGCATTTAACACTCCTTGTATTTTAGAAAAATACTATACATAAATCTAATTAAGTATAATAAACATAAAATTGACTAATAGAGTTATTAATTAACCATTAATGATATTAAAATGACATTTGTACCTTTAATTTTATCTGTATTATTTGCAATACTAAATTATTTTTTATTTAAAATAACATTTTTACCCTTAATTTTTTACATTTAATAACATTTTTATCTTTAATTTCATTAATATTTCAAGTAATATTGATAAAATTAAATATAGAAATGACATTTCAAAGTTATCAATAGTTTACTACTAACCTTATTTGTCAATATAAGTTTATTGTACTTAATTGAATTTATATGTAATGATTTTTCAAAATACAAAGAGTGTTTGTTAAATATTAAGAGAGTTTTTGTACCTTTTGAAAATATATAGGATATGTGAAATTAATATTAAACAAATAGAGGAGAGGTTGGAGTATTTTACTCAAAATAAAAATATCTATCATTAAAAATGTACTTAGAGAATGGATTAATAGCGGTTGATAGTGTTGTGCGCCTTTAGTTTTACATATCTACGTTAAATTATTTATTGTTAGTAAATCATGATTTGCAACTTATAATTACTTATAATTATTAGAGAACGCCAAGATTTGGAATTTTTTTTTTCACTAAAATAGATATTAGTTACAAGTTACAACTGTGAAAAAAATAAAAGTATAATCGAAGTGGCTACTTACCTTCCAAAATACAACAAGAGCTCATCCTAAATCTGGGCTTATCCAATATATATAGGAATTATTTGACATAAAATTATTTCAATAATCGAATCAAACCCGTTTCATTTTGAATCATAATATGCAAGGTGTAGAGTTCATTTGTGTTGCAAAAAGTAGCCATTTTATTCATTTTGTTGCTATCTTACAGTTTTTATTAAAATAATAAAGATTTGTAATAAAATGCTTATAGTTTTTGCTATCAATATTTATTATAAAAATCGTTATTTAAATAATTTTTAAAAAATACATTAAATCAAAAAATGGCAAGAAAAAAATTTCTTCAAACAAAATAATTGAGAGTTCGATTATACAAAAAAGTAAATTACAATTAACACCTCCATGACCTCATTATTTGATATAAAATATCTGACTAACTTATATTGTTTCATTAATTCTAATTGTGTTCTGAAAAATAAACCATACCTTGAAAGAACTTTCAATACATATATGTATTATTTAGAGGTGGCAAAACGGGTTCAACCCGTTGGATTAACCCACTAACTCACCATTTTTTGACAGGTTAGGTTCAAATTTTTAACTCACTTTTATTTTTCAACCCGCATAACTCGCCCCATATAACCTGCAGGTTAAGCGAGACGGGGACGGGTAGGCCCGGTGGGTTAAATTTTTTTTTAAAGTATTATAAATGAGTCTTTTTATTTGTATTTGTAGTATTTTTATGGGTATGATACTTATTTTATTTTATTTCTTATTTTCTATAAATTATAAATTTTTATTTTTTTAAATTTTTTTGGATTTTTTTATTTTTTTTTTTTTTTATTTTTTAGGTGGGTTAGGTAGTTGACCCACCAACTCACCTATTTTTTTCTCATTTTCTCTTTTATGCGGGTCAACCCGTCAACCCATCCTAAAACAGAATGAGTTGACTCTTCCAACTCATTTTCTAAAATAGACCAACCCGCCCCGCCCCACATTTTGGCGGGTTGAAGGCGGGACAGGGTGGAGCGGGGTGGGTTAACCGTTTTGCCACCTCTAATATTATCAAAATGAAAAAATATCCACTATGAGTATTTCTCAATGTGATAGAATTTATTAATGTTTTATTAATTAAATTGTATATTGTGATTACTTTTTCATTTTGTCCCTTTAAAAATAAGCATATTTTCACTTGTGACGAAATTCATTTTATTTTATTTTTCATGATGGTATCCGATTGTTGCCTTAAGAAGATTGAGCGTATTAAAAATTTCACCACAAGGTGAGTACACACAAATAATTTTTTGACTGCAGTATATATATACATACTTTAGTTTCAAATCATATAGTTCATTATTCTTTTTTCAATTCATACTAATATTTTATTAACTATAATAATACAATGCTCATAAAATGTATTACATAAAATTATCTAAATAGTTCTTATATATGTCATGCACTATATACCTAACTAGTAGTAAGAATAAGTTAATAATTAATGCGTAATTACAAATTAGTTTTAAAAACTTTACTCTAATATATGTGCAGTGTGAATGCTTTGGTTAATTTCAGATAGTTTGTGATCGGAACTCCCAATTAATGAATCTTAGTGTGTGTTGAGATAGTTGTGAAAATTTGATTATTTTAATAATTGATTATTGTATAAAAATTTTATATTATAATCGATTTATTTTTATGTTTAGATATGTTAGGTGAAAAATGATTTTAAACTAATATATTTTGTTTAGATGGTATAAAAAAATTATTTTTATGTATTAAATTATTAAAATAAGTATAAAATGGTTAAAAAAAATTATTTGATTAAAGATAAAATAATATTTATATATCAAAGTGTAAGGATTTTAGTGTGTGTTTGAGATAGTTGTGAAAACTTGATTATTTCAATAATCGATTATTGTATAAAAGTTTTTTGTTATAATCGATTTATTTTTATGTTTAGATATGTTAGTTAAAAAATAATTTTAAACTAATTTGTTTCATTTGGATAGTATAAAAAGAATTATTTTTATGCATTAAATTACTAAAATAAGTATAAAATAATTTAAAAAATTATTTAATTGTGGATAAAATAGTATTTATATATCAAAGTGTAAGGAATAATCTATAAGTTAGAATCATAAGCTTCAATTTTCAGCATTATAGAAAAAAAAGGCTTAAAAAAATTTTATAATGCATTTAATTTTGTTTAAAAGCTGAAGTTGATTTTGTCAAATAAGTGACAATACTGTTTAAACAGTTTTTTTGCTAAAAAAAAGCTGTTTGAAGCTTAAACAAACAAGCTCTTATTGTACAATTTTTTTTCTTTTTCAAATTAAAAACTAATATCAGTAATTTGATTTTTGGAACACCCTTAAAACAAATAGCAAGGCTATCAGCTAAGAGGCGAAAGTGTTGACAGAAAAATTCTGAGTTATAGTTGTAGATCAGTGAATCACCTAGACCGTGTTCTAGGCTGGGAGTTCTAGGCTTGATGCTTGTAAATTGGACAATAATATAAAATTGTGTTGATCTTAGATTATATAATATATATGCCATTTTGATTAGATTAACATGCATGTAAAATATGGGAAACAAAAATCCTAGGACACATTGCAATATGGAAAGCCTGTTACCTCAAAGGGCATTCATGGGATAATTATTAGAACAAATAAAAGGTAAAAATAAAGACTTAATTAAAAAGATTGGGGTCCTTGGCTAATAACACTATTGAAAACAACAGAAAAATGAACTGTAAATTCTGAGCTAGACCCTGTAGTATATGTATATTGCAGTTTTCTCTTTGAAATGGCACTAGCTAGCTATAATTGTATGTGTAAAGCGCGTCAAGGTCCACTAATGCTGTCATGATCATTGGCAGAAGAACTTTCCACTCCAAGAAAGTCTATGAAGGGAACACCTTTTTGCGTAAGAGGTTCAGGTTGTTCTTGCTCATGAATATTCATAGTCAACTTGCACAGTGTCACGGATTTATCACGTGGATTTTTACCTATGTTGATTGAGTCTTCAGTTCTGTGGCCATAATTAGAGTTAGAGAACTTAAGGGGAACAACTTTGCCAACACTGGGAATTCCTGGGGCAGTGAAGCTATGATAACTGCCAAGAATACAAGAACCTGCAGCAGTACCATAAGAAGGAAAATGGTTCAAAGTACCATATGATGATTTCTCTCCAGCACTTGAAGAAACACTTGAGTCTTTGTGAGCCTTATTAGTAGCTACACCACCAGAAGCATCAAAACTTGTTGTGATGGTTGAAGAACCACTAATTAGAGTCCAAGGAGTTGATGACTGTGAGGAAGACATACCAAATATTCCTGTATTTTTATAGTTTTGCAAGTTAAAATTATTAATCCTTGAATTATGGCCTACTGCCTCACCAAAAAGTGTCAAGCGCTCTCTCTTCCTTCTGGCCATTAATACATGGAAGTGATTCTTCACAGAATTGTCAGTTCTTCCAGGGAAGAATCTGGCTATGGCAGCCCATTTGTTTCCCTTCACTTTGTGAAGTGCTAGCAGCATTTCTTCCTCCTCATCAGTGAATGGCATTTTAATGATATTTGGGTCTAGTTGATTGTACCACCTCAATCTACAACTTTTCCCTATGTATAAAAAATAATGAACAATTTCACCCCAAAAAAAAAAGAAGAAAAAAACATTTCTTACAAGCAGATTGAGAATCATGCAAAGAGAAAAAAGGAAAAGACATAAATAATAACATATATTGTCATAAAAGAAAAAAAAAATACCTGATCTTCCCTCAAGATGTTCTGAAATAAAATTCCAATTCTGGGGACCAAATTGTTTCACAAGTAGCCTTAGTCTCTCATCTTCTGCGGGTCTCCAGTGGCCTCTATTGCAACTCTTTCTACTCTCACTTCCACTGCTGCTGCTGGTTCTGGGTCTTCCCATCTTATAAAGTCTGTCCAACACAGATGAGGGACAAAACAATATGTAAGAGAAGGGCAAGAGTACCTGAGAGGGATATAAACTACAAAGAAAGTGCTTACTTCTTATTGGATTATATAGATAGATGAAAAGTCCCTTTAGCTGTGCCTACAAGATTTGATAAAGCCATTCTCATAGGAGTATAATATTATATAGTATCACCCTTGAATTCCTCTCCTCTATGATCTATAAAAGGACTTAATTAGGCCTTATTGTATCTGACGGGGAAAATCCCACTTCAGCAAGCTTGCTTACTTTATATGATTGTTCAAGTTTGGAAGTATTTTTGTTTCATGCAGTTTATTAGGGCTACAGATATGGATGTTCATTAATGTTTGTTTAGAGTGAGTAGGTAACTGCATGCTGTCAAAAGGACAAAAACCAATTTATAATAGGTTACGCATGCGATTTTTCTTTTAAGCATTTACAAATAGTTCAACTGTAGCCATTATACAGAGAAATTTTTAAGTGTTTTTAGAATAAAAAATTTCTCTTATTCTATATTATTAAATATATATCATATCAGTTATAACATTAAAAATATAATTAAAATAAGAGATAATAATAATTTACACACATATTCAATGGTATAAAATTTTGGAAACGCTTAAGAATCTCTTGAAATACAAATTTGAGAAGAAACAACTTTTGCTTTGCTAACCTTCCATGATTAGATGTGGTGTGCAACTCTCGTGGTTTTTGGACCATCTAAAATATGATCATAACAAGAAATCCTAAAATTAAATCAGCAAAGTCAATTTAAATAACTGATAATGCATTAATCTAGGTTGTTCTAAACAAGGCGAATGTGAACCTTCCCTTTCACCCAAAGCTGTTACATACATTCACTATTCCTTTTATTTTCACTACTCTTATCTCATCCCTGTTAGAACCAAATTAATATCCATCATATGATCTCAATATGTTGGTTTTCAAGTTAATCCTTACAATGTGTGATTAAGTTAAAATTTGAGAACCGGTGGAAGGAGACATGCGCTTACTGTGATAAATAAAAGAATAACGTTTGACAAATTTGTCTGCATGCACTATGCAGGTTTTTTTTTTTTAAACATAAATACTCATGGCCAAGTTTTCACAAAATTTTGTGACAACGAGTGACCCGTATTTAGTTGAAGGACTTATACATACGTACGTATACTCGGTAATTTTCTTCATCCCGTGTAATTGGCATCTTGTAAAGATAGTAAATTCCTAACTGATTGAGATTCCATGCCCCACAATATCAAACCTTGCCCTTCCAACTATAAACGTTGCCACATAACCTGCTATTTTTTTTTTCCAATTTCCATTAGTAACATGACCACCGCCACTAGGTTATTCACTAGTGAACGTTGCATACATATATATAAACTTAGCTGGCCTACAGTGCTTTGTGCTTTGTTTGTGATTAGGGATCCATCTTGCCCTTTTTCTGGGTACAAAACAGATGTGCATCTTTGTATTTAGAATTCTAATTAGGCAGTGTTTATTTTCACTTATTTGTACTTATTGTTACTATTACATTAACTTTTTATTAAATAAGTTAATGTGAATTATTATATTAAAATAAATTAAAAATTATTTAATAAAATAAGAGTAATAATAAAAACAAAAGAATGTGAATAACTAATCTAATTAACTTATTTTGCAACCGTGTATAATGTGGAAATTAAAATTGGATGTCGTTGTCATGACTCGATCCTGAATAAAACAAAAAGCTTTAAATGCTTTGAGAACGTGCCCACAGTTATTTCTGAGGCTGAAATTCTTTTTGTCTGTTTAATGGTTTTTACCTAATCAGCAGATCTGGATAAGTAAAATCACAACATTCTATGGAAGTAGTTAAAACTTCATGGAACTGTACCCACACAAGTAAATTTGGCATATCAAATAACAGCGTGTTGTAAATTATTTTGTAAGTTACATCTTAGTACAAATAGATCAGGAAGACAAATAACTATACATGAAAATGAGAGTATCCATAGCATCATATTTTGCTTCCTATATTATGGCTTGGCTTCCTTTTTTTTTTTTGGGGACTGGATCATGGCTTGTTCCTTATCTTCTGTAACAAATCTTATATTTCCACATCCCTTCCCCTTAGCAGGATAGTCAAATTTGTGATATGGAACCAATTACATATTTACCATTTTGCTCTTGATTGTTGTTAAAATATATGATTATGCATTGTCAGTGCGCTTTAAAATTAAACATCGAGATGTATACTTTGTATATCTCAAAAGGAAAAAATAAATGTATACTTTGTCATAGTTAAACTTACCATTTGGAAAATATAGTTTTGACTTTTGAGCGGATAACTAAAGAAATTGAAGACAGAGGAAGAAGCAAACCATCTAAAATACCACGATTCGCAAGACAAACCTCTTTTCTTTACGATTGTCTTTGATAATTCCAAGTTTCCAAACCAATTCAACATTTTAACAGACATGCCATCTCCTGGTATTCACCACAAATCCTTAATTATTTTCAACCCTCTATGCAAGCCGCCCCGTGGAACAACTGTGTAGGAAGCTTAATTCCATTGAATTATGGGTAACTTACAGTTTACTCTAAAGTGATTTAATTGGTTTGTTTCATTATCACATAATTATTAGTGATTTTTTCTCATCTATTTTTTACCAGAAGATACATATTAAAGTCAAAAAAATAATAATAATCCTCATCTACAATTTTCCTCAAATTTTATGAGCAATCAAACATGAAAAGGAGAAATTATTATATGCTCATCAATAACAGCCGGCAAATCAGTAAGATAAACAGGTAGCCAATGAAAATCCCATACCAAAATCAACTCCCCAAATTAGAAGAAACCCGAAAACTTAAAAAAATATCTAAAATAAATATTACCAAAAAATCTATTATAAAAACAGTCATCAAGACAGATATTTACTCGCAGGCTTATCAAATATGACAGAGATAGTAGAGAGAAAATAGTTTTTTTTTATATTCTTTTACAAATCTAATATATGCATACCGCTAAAAAATATATGGAAAAAATTGGAGTTGTTATGTGATAACTTAAGGAGCAAATCGCAGGAGGAAAAGTTTTTCTACTTTTTACCACAAGAAGGCCAGGTTATTTCGAGTTCAACTACATCTGTAATTTACCTTTCAATTATTGTATAGATTTCTTCTTATACCTTTTATTACTCGTACTTCCAAAATCTCTTTCGATCTCTAGAATCATACACCTAATCTCAGATAGAGACAGTGGTTAATGTTATCCCCACAAGATACCTATAAATAAATATAACTAAAGAGAGGCCTGACGAAATGAACGAAAGTGTGAACTTGCTTACAAAAAACAATATTCGTCTTAGAGTAACTAACGGTGTGGGGTTGTTAATGGGCTGAATAGTTTTTCTTCAAAGGCTTGCTCACCAATCACTATTATTGGGGTGGGAAGGAACCAGCACATGAATGGAGAAAACACGCTGTAATTCAATTTGGAATTTTTTTCTTTTTCTCTGTACAAGCCAACTTAATGTCAGCAACATTCTATATTCCATACATAGTAAAATCAAATTCGGTTGGTAGGTCTTTAATTTAGATGTCTTTTTCATTTTGTTCAGTAATATTTGACAACCAACGTACCAATTCTATTTGCTTAGTGAGTGATCATTTTTTCAGGGGAAAGTGACAGCTCAGCAGCTACCCTGCTTTCATTGTCTTCTAATCCTGAAGGGGTGAACTTCCATGCCCTATATGATGTATTGTAACATATGATCACCATTTTTTATTCTTTAACATACCAAAGCAAGATTTGGAAGAAATGAGATAATGAATCTAGAAACTAATTACAAGCTGTGCATAATATATTCCAAAAATAAAGAGGTAAAGATACCATGAACCATTCTCATCCAAAACATTGCTTTTAAGTTTTATCTATCAACTGTGCCTTCAAGATACAATCCACAGCATGGTAATAATTCAATGACAGAATGCATAGTCAAATGTATTAATAATACACATGCATTCACGAGCCATGAAAGAAGGTAACTGGTAATTACAGGGTCAAAATATTTCATCTATCATGATCAAATCCCTGAGGTGCCATACAATTAGCTCCAGCTTGTTAAGCCTAACCTATCAGCAAGATTGTACATAACCAATTGATCCCAAACAGGCCCGAAGAGGTGTTCCCCTCCAAGGGCAAATGTTAGAGCCCAAGAACAGAGAAGCGCCGTGAATACAGTAAACCCAACTGCTGATCCAACAACATCTACACAAATATGTCCAATAAATTAAATCAACTGGAAAAAGGAACGTGGCTATAAAAATTAAAAAATTTCATTATATATTGACAACTAAATTTACCCAAAACATGTCAATAGATTCAACAATCCAACCATAAATACCAAGACACAGACCACCCTCCAGACATGAAGCTATGCAGCTTTCTCAATCCAATGTATATGAAACCAGTTATTATGAAAAGCACCAAGTCTCATTTATCAACTTCAGATATAAAAAGGGCATCAGTTCTCGATACTCAATCAATTAGTTTCTATTCCCTGCCCCCTCCCCATGCCCCTTTTTTATTTTGGGCGAACAGATAAATCTGACAGTGACAACAGACATTAAAAAACAGCAACACTTGAAGCAAATAATGCATAATAAAGCCGTAAGGAATGGAGAAGAGAAGGGAGGCGGAAGGGGGAATACACATGGTTCTTTCCTCTACAATGAGAACCCAATAGCCACTAACACAAGAAATTCTGCTATGCTTATAAGAAGCATGATGCAAGATTTGTTCATATGGTTTAAAAGAAGCATGGTATTTCTTATCAGACAAATATGGAGCATGATGCAAAATGAATTATTTTTAGTGTATAAGTACTCAGTATAACATTCTCCTCAGCTTCTAGAATGATTGTCAAGCAAGTACCTTTGGAGCTTTACATTCCAAAATCCAAATTAGAAGACAAGAATTTAAGATATGGCACATACTTGAAGATTACAATATTTCCGCAGATACCTAGTTTACCACTTAAAACAACTTACCATTTCCCATATTTCATATTGATAAAAGAAAAAGCTGCTCACTAAAGAAAGATTAAAAGAAAAGGGGGTGCGCTATATTGCAACTAACTCAATCATGTTACACCAACAGGCAAAGATATATATATATATAAAAAAAAAAAGAAAGCAGTAAAAGGAACTTGAGGGTTCACCGGTAAAACATACATTATTCTATATAGTCAAATTGGGTTATCTGTTGCAACCCACCTGCATATACCATTGTTTGATTTGTCTTTGCATCTAGCATTGTTTTCAAGAAAGGACAACTTTCTATCTTTTTTCTTTTTTAGAAGAAAAACAAGGTATTTGGCAACAGGACATGAATATTATGTTATTTTAAGGCTGAAATTATTGTTGTTTATTACAGGAACCAAGGTGCTCGACAACTCTTCAACTAAGTTATTTAGCAAGATTATCTCAACAACTTCAATTGAAAGCAACCTAGCCTTGCCAGAACAAGTATGATAAAAGATCAAACATTTTTATGAACAAACAATTCCCACTTCCAAGCATCATTTCTGCACTATACCCATTTATCCAGCTAGAAGAAAGAAACAATCACGTAGCAGATGGGTAACCTAGTTTGTTAACATGTAAATGGTGAGTTCAATAATAATTTGTAAAAACAAAAGGCATTTCTATTTCTGAAGTCTAACTAAACTCTAATACTTGGAGACTCACCATTGCTACTACCACCAGTTTAACAAATAGAATATGTTCATTGTCACTCCCAATTGGAACCTACTCAAACTTGCAGACCCTACATGTATGTATGATGCAAAATGAATGCACAGAGCAATTTGCAAAGAAATAATTCTTAAAAAGGAAATTACCAAAATCTGACTCTAAATTAGAGGCAAAGTCCCACAATTAAAACAAAGTCATGAAGAAATGGCCAAAATCAAAGAACACAAGATTGCAATTATTAAGAAAGAGAATGAATTGAAGGAGGGAAAAAGGGAATAGAGAGTTACAGGGGCGAATGCGAGGGAAGGAGTGGGAGTGGCGGAGGACGGGCCAGAAGTAGAAGCAATTCACGGCCCAAAGCAGTGGAAGAATCGCGAATCCGAACTTGTAGAACCTTCGCGCGTAGCTCACCGAATCTTCCTCCGTCAGCCCCAGTGGCCCATCGATCGTTGGCCAAATTGGCACCGATGAAGATAGCGGATTCCGAATCGGGTTTGGGTTTGGGTTAGGGTTTGGATTCGGATTGTTGCTCTGTGACTGTGATGCTTCCATCACCACGATCTGCCTTCGAATGATGAACGCTTCTACGCTTCTACAACACGATTGAAGTCGTTTAGTTAGATGTGTGGGCCAAGTGTTGACGATTGACCAACACAGTTGAAGAATTGAGTTTGTGTTAGAAAAATGCAGGTCGCATACCCCATGCCTCATATCTCATATCTCACACGTGGAGATATGCCAGACGAGTATGGATATACAGAAAATAAGGCGAAATTATCAATAATTAAGAGGTTAAAATTGTAAAGATGTGAGATAATAGATGTATAAGTATATATTAAAAATGTTAGTTACATCTTAATGTAGTGCAAAAAAGAATGAGAGTCAATTTATAATTAGATAATAAAAATTATAAAGATATGAAGTGATGTGTGTATAATAAGTATACGAGTTTTGCTAAGTGCACTTGTTACATGAGTCAAAATAAAAACTTTTAGATAAAAATATGGTGAATAAAATAAGAAAGTTTTTTACAATTTTTAATGAATTCAATACTTGTTTTTATCTAAAAAATTTATTTTAATTTCTTTAATAAGTATTTTTTATAATAAAAAATAAGTACAGGCACTTTGTTAACAAAATCATATATATATATATATATATATATATATATATATATATATATATATATAAGGTATTGTAGTTCTTTATGATACACTAATTGAGTTTTATGTTCTTGCAAAATTTAATACATTCAAATTAGGTGCACTACACTAATCATATTATTAACAAATACTTAACTATAACAATTAATTATTGATTGACTATTTTTTTTTTGGACAAAATGCAATTTACTCCCTCCTATGCCAAAAATAAATAAATAAAAACCCTGTGTTTTAAAACTCTATAACTTGATTACCAAAGTACACATAAATAAACAAATAACACCTTCTGTTAAGCATTTGTTCAAATATGTTAATAGAATCAAGTGTTGAACCACGCATATGCATGGTCAGCACAATTTTTCCTAACAACCACCACACATATGTGTGGTGGCACCATGCATGTGTGTGGTCTTCATGGTCCTTTGTCTAACAAATACCATGCCTATGTGTGGTTCCTTGCATCAAATCCTTTGTGGAGTTATCAAATCCTTATCACTTTCACTTTCATTGTGTCTTTATCACTTATCACTTTCACATTACTTTAATCCTTATCACTTAACACTTATCACTTGCTTTGTCTATCACATTGCATAATGGAATGTGCCTTTCATCCTTTTCATTAATATTTGAAACTAGAGTACATATTATCTAGTCCTAAACCCTAAAACCAAAGCAACTAAACAAACCAAAGCTATTACAAGATTCTTCATTCCCTTTGCCAATAACACCCGACTCTGCAAGTCAAACCAAAACAGGGGGTTTATCACTACATATTCTCTAATATCCTAATTTGCATATCCATTTGCCATCTTTTGGCTCTTGATTCCACCACAACAAAGCAATTACCACCTAACTCAGCAGCAATAATCCACAGAGCATTTTTCCCTTCTTTTTCTAGTTTCTAATTCTCTAAGCAGAGTATCTTTCTTCTTCAACAAAGCATTTACTCTTCTTACTAGTTGGGTCAAACCCTCAGGAATTTGTGGGTACAACCAATCAAAGTAATTGTAATCCCCAAGTTAACAAAATCTTGAGCAACCATAAAATCGTCTTCCTAGGTTTGCAGTTGTCACAAAGTTCGGATTAGGGCAATTTCTCCATAACTACAAACATACTGGTGGCTTGGACCATTGTTCCCATATTGAAATGAAGCACTAAACGACTGAAACGAAGTCATCGATTGGGGAATCAAAGAAGGGATGTCAAGCCAAACGAGCTTTGTTCTTCATACTTTCTTTCTAGGTCTTCAGAGATGAAGAAGATGAAATTTGGAGGAGAGAAGAAGATGAAGTTTAATTTGGTTTTGGAGGTTAAAACATCACGTGTTGTCACGTGTATTTGTTACCGTTGGATCTGCTAACTATAACACCCCCTTCAGGTTATCACATTTACGGCTTTAAAGTTACCAAATTATAACCAAGTTATAAATATTAATAATATTATACGTACACTTTTTTCCCCTTAAATCATGTTTTTAATATATATATATATATATATATTGTGTGTGTGTGGAAATTTAAAACTAATAAGTTAAATAAAATACAAAATATACCACACCAAAATAATTTACATCATATATATAACTAAGTCTTAGTACTCGAAAATCCCAAAATAATTATACATATATTTTTATTCAAACATAATAGAATTAAAAACCATATGCCTAATCAGAATGATGCTCATCCGAGTTCTTCTTTGGATCCTCTTCTGGATCTTCCTCTGGATCCTCGTCCGGGTCCTTGGCTGATAATCATCCCGGATGGGTTGCAGGGCCACGAGCAGGAGTCTGTGCAGAAGAAACAACTGAATCTTCCGTCGGAGTAGTACGACGAGTGCTCCATAAAAATTCTATAGGCATAGAAAAACGTAGATGCACAAAAGCACCGAAAGTAAATATAGGGACTCCATGAAAAGTCCTACTAATGGTTCCAGACATCTCCCCTATATACACAATATGGTTTTCATCCACATCATAACGCCAGGCATTCGGGTCTCCCCTAAACATTATTTTTACGTAACCAAGAAAGCCTGGACTCGTCATTACAGCAACAGACAACTACTTCTGATAGAAATGATGTGATCTTGCTTCCTCTTCTTCAATTTCACGCTCTTTATCAAACATACAAATAAACAGAATAATATAATAAAGATGTGATATCTCCTACATTAATACCATCATAGCAGTGTAAAGACAATAAATACAACATGCTATACATTTATAGCATACAACAGACATAAATATCCTCACATAATCATCACATTAAATAGCAGATAATTTCAACAACACATGTATATATTGAAGTAGAATAATGTCTGACTATGCACATGCACAATGAACCAATTTCCTACTCCATGGAGTTAAACTCAATTTCGGAGAGAATGATCTGGAAGATATGTCTGTATATCGTCAGCCTCAAATCAAATGCTTCAATATTATCAAAATATACATCATGTCTTATACTAGACATTCTACACCAGATCGTGAATAGGAATAGTGTCTCGGTCCGGATCGTCAGTGCGTTTGCATCGGTCTGTACCACGGCACAGTGAAGCTACCAACTGGTCACATGTGGGATTATCTGCACCCCGACGACCCTAAGGTCAACAAGTGACCCACACTACGCAATTCGCACCTGCACTTATGTGTAATTTAACTCCTAGGTAACAATAGCCTTTACAGACACCGTCTGTTTAACAACACATGCATGTTGACTCAATGCTCATCATAAGCCACTACCGACTATTAATACATAGTCATATTTTCAGGTCCAACATGTGGGTCCCACAACAAAACTTACTGTTCCTATTAATCGCGTAGCGATATTATCACGTTTTCACAATCACGTAAAAATTTTATAACGTTTTCAAATTGAGTAACTGTTTTTCAACGTTTTCACAATCGCGTAAAAATTTTATAACGTTTTCAAATCGTGTATTTGAAAATCATCATTTTTAAATTGCATAAGAATTTTTCTACATATTTTCAATCGCGTAAAATATTTTAATCATATTCTAAGCTTAAATAAAAACTTTTCATATTTAATATCAAAATTAAACTTTAAATCTATTATTTTCTCATTAAATCATTTTTAAATAATATTTTTAACAATTTTTTTAAAAAAATCTAAATTACTGTAATAATTTTAAATAAAGATCCTTTTCCATTTAATTTATTTAAAATCAACTTAAATAAATTATTCTAAGTCTCTAAATTTTATTTTTTTGTCCTAATTTTTCCTATATGTCCGAAAATCACTTGTAAATTGGTAATAAAAATATTTTCATTTCTATTTTTTTTTTATTTTTTAAAGCCTTAATTAAATTTATTTACTACAAATCCTTTAGTTTAACACTTAATCAAATTTTTTTTTTTGTAATTGTTTCCCTTTTGAAAAATTTTAAGGTCGTGAACCTTATGGCCTTTGGACTAAATTTTCTTTTCATCACAATTACAATTTATGACATACAATTATGCCTTAAGCATCAAAATTCTATTCTAACAAGTTCATGCATAATATTAAAGTAATAAATCACATAGAACACTTAATTACAAACCACACGATCACACAAAATTTTATGTCCCTCACCACCCTAAGTGGTTGATGAGGTTAATCTCTCTCTTACTTGTAGGTAGTTTTCCAAGCTCCTTGTAGAATCCTTTGAATTAATTTCCTCCACCAAGTGATTCTTAAAAATCAAAGCAAATACAAATATATTAACATTCAAGGTTAGAGTAAGATAACCATAGATCAAATATGATTTTAGAATTTCAAAAAATTAAATAAGAATTGAAGAATCATAAACTTCACCTTTGAACCTTAGAACTTAGATTCAAAAATCAAACTTGAAGATGATGGAATTTGATCTTGATCACAATATGAAAGATGCTTGAAATGATGTTTAGGTTTAGAAAATATGGTTTGTTTAAAATATATGTAATTGGAAGATATTTTTGGGTGTAGAGCCATGAGGTAGAGGGAAGAAATGGAGAGATTTTTGGTTAAGTGTTTAAGAAAGAAAGTTGATAGCTTTCTTGATAGTTGTCTTGAATATAGAAAATGAATGAAGACTTGGCCTTTTGGTAGCTATATGGCCGTGTGATTGAAGAGAAAAAAATGGAGAAAAGTTTTGTGTTTTTGTTTTGCATGGGAAAAGATGACAAGTTATATTATATATTAATCAAAGGTAAAATAATGCAAAATTTTTGGTCATTTCATGGATCCCAGTGGAAATCAAGGAGTTAGTGGTGTAATCATGCACCACTTAAATGGCCTTCCATTGGTCCTCACCAAAAGAATTATCAATTAGAATTACGCTTGAATTTAAGTCTAAATACATGACTAATCATTTTACTATTAGATATTAACCATATAACAAAATTACTACTAGTAAAAATAGTAATTATTGTTCACAGGGTAAAAAGAAGTTTCTAAATTTTATCTGTCAGATAAAATTTTAAAAAAAAAGAAAATTTTGAAATCTATTCTCGGTTTCGGATTTAGTAAGCTCCCATGACCCTACGTGAATAGTCAAAATTCTTTCGGATCCAAAAATTTGTATTTTTTCAAACCCGCCTCAAACACACTTACAATCCAAAATAATAATAAAACAATCAAAATAATTTAAAATTTCATGAAAATTCACAATTATCATAAAATTCTTATATATTCAAAAAAATAAGAAATCGGGGTGTTACACTAACGGTTATGTCACGTGATGTCACATGGGTTACTTTGTTAACAGATTTGGATGAATGCTTAATAGAAAGTGTTATTTGCCCGTTTATGTGTGCTTGGGTAGTCGAGTTGCAGAATTTTAAAATATAGGGGTTTTTTTTGCACAACTCCTATAGTTGAAAGTGGTAAATTGCATTTTGCTCTTCCTTTTTTTTTGTTACATGATTAACTATCTTAACTAATGATATTTTATACTTTATTGATCTAGAACATGCAACTTAGGTGCAATAAGTGTATAAGAGTTTTTCTCAAACATGAAAAGGAGGCACTTTCTCTTGTTTACAAATTTGCTCTTCAATTTGTGACTTCACACTAAAAAGTTGTTAATTACAATTGACTTGTCATGATTCTACTTCAATCCTTGATTTGAAATTAAAATTAAATTTATGTGGCTATGCTTTGTTTATGTTAAATAATTTTCATATATCTTGAATCCAGTAAATACTAACTTATTGTAAAAATGGATTATGTAAAATCGTATTAAGTCAATGGCTTTGCCTTTAATATTTGATTGGGATAGAAAGGAAATAATTTTTTTTTGAAAAAAAAAAAGCAGAAAGGAAATTGAGATTAATCATCATTTGTCTTATGTGTTTTGATGATTAAAATGAAAAATAAAAAAGAAAAATGAATGGTTAATGGACCATATTGGCTAGATAACCAAACAATGAAGCATCATTTGGCCAAATTTACTTGGAAAAATCACTCTTCTTAGACGGTTACTCGAAGATAAAAAGTAAGATGAACCATGTGCCAAGTAGACAACCATATAGGACCCTAGCTTCATCGAGGATATCCACGCCTAAGTCACATGTCTCTCATTACACTAATTTTAGAATATACCTTATTAATTGAGTTGACAAGTGACAATACCTGATATATTATAGAAATAATAAAATTACAATCCATCATTACAATGATCATGAGGAAGGGGTATACTAGGCACCCTCACGAGGTACCACCTTTAACCCTTATATATAATAATGACTTCAACATAACTTAGTAAATTCTTTTTCAGCCTTATACACTTTAACCCACCCTCTTCACTTCTAACTTGGGCATTGGAGTCATTTTACAGCTATCATCCCGTGGTAGTCATCTCCAACCACGTCCTTGATCTCTGGCATGCCCAAGCTAGTTGAAGGCCATCCCAGGTGTGCAAGAACAGTTAATTATAACACTTTTTTATAAATTTATATTAATAAGTTATTATATTTTAAAACTTTATTTTAACAATGAAATTTGAATTTAATATAAAAATATTAATAAAGAAATAAAAATAATTAATTTGCTTTAATTTTTTTTCTCAAAAAGTTTTACTGAAACCCTCCATTCTTCTCTTCTTTCATCTAGACAAACATGAGATAATCGGATACATGCATTGAATTGATGAAATAGAAATGGCTATAAAGATATATTTTAGATACACAATTCAACAACTAAATTAGAGCCTCAATGATCCTATACTACGTTACTCTCAGAATAGCAGAAGTCACATTAACAACTTAATATATCAAATAAATAATTCTCAACATACCAAGAAAGAAAAAAGGCTTAAGCTTGACACCAAGACCATGGTTTTTAGAACTGGACTGGAGCGACTGGTCAGACTAGAAAAATCGAAAACCGATCTTACGACTAGTCAAATCAATCCTTCAAAATTGGATTTTCAAAAATTGGTTAAAAAACTAAAAACCAGTTCTAAACTAGTTAACCTATTTAAACTAGTTACGGTTCATAGGGTTAAATTGATTTTTTTAAAAAAAAAAATTAAAAGGTCAATCAATTTTTTAAAAAAAATCCATTTTTTAAAAAAATCCAATTATTTTAAAAATATATATATTTAAAATATTTTCAAGGCATTGATTATTTGGTTTCTAATTTATAACCAAAACTCAGCATTTAAAACTCTTAATTTGTTCAATGTGAGACAAATAAAACTTGTAATGCAATAAGAGTTTTGTTTCAATTTATAATAAAAATCTTTACCATAGTTTTCAGAATCGAACCAAACCAGACTAGACTGATCAATTGGATCGAAAAAATTATAAACCAATCCTCCGATCGGTCTAATCAACCCTTAAAAATCAAATTTTTAAAACCAGTTAAAAAACCAAAACTTAGTTATAAATCGGTCACGATTCACAAAGTTGAACCAGTCCTTTTAAAAAAAAATTTTTTAATCAATCAATTTCTTTTTAAAAATCCAATATTTTAAAACTATATATTTAAAACTTTTTCAATGCATTGATTATTTAATTTTCAATTTATAACCAAAACTCAATGACCAATTCAGTTCTGAAACCATTGATCATTACCTCTTACACTTTTACTTATTCGATATGAAACTAGTGTATATTAAAAAATTATACTAGTATTGATATAATATTTTTAGTTTAATATTTATTTACATGATAAATGAATTTAATTATGTTAATAATACATTTCAATAATTTTCTTAAATATTATTTATACAATTAACATATGTATATTACATTTTTCTTATATATTGTTATATAATTATAATAAATAATGAGAAAAAATAAACTTACACCAATGTAAGTCTTTTTTTCTTACACTCATTTTTAACCATTAATTTTATTTTCATCTAATAGTTGAGATTATTTCATTAAAGATAACTATTAGATAAAAATAAAATTAACGATTAAAAATAAATATAAAAAAAATTACACTAATATAAATTAATCCTCCCTCTTTTCAAATTCAATGTGCAGTCCGGTTTTGAATGCATTGATTAAGCCACAAATGATGCGGATGTACAAGAGCCAAAAATGATTTTTATCACCGAGATTTTTTTTTAAGATGGAAAAGAGAAAGAAAAGTAGAGAAAGTATGACACATGCCCCAAAATGCAAGATCAACTTTTTCATTTCCATGAGAATTTTGATATTAAACAAATCGTAATGTGATACATGGACATGGGACAAGGAAGTCACATGATACAAAATCAAACTGAAAAAGGTTAGTGCCAATTTTTTCTCCCAATGCGAGCCAATGCAATCCAAGCAGCTCCTCAAAATGAACGTGGACCAAAAACTTCACTCCACATTCTCAATGAAAGAAATGCTCAACCAAAATCCTGCATTAAATAATAATGAACCAACTCCAAGTAGCTCGCCCAAATTGCATATTTAAAGGGTGGAAGAGTGAGTTTAGCTGATACCATCTCTTGACAACACCTCACATACCTGGATTGAACTTCCAACTTCACCCAGAAATCAAATTCCATAGATGGGGAAAGGTTCCTTGTAGTGCAAACTTAATTATCACATAAAAAATATGGGTATTCACTACCCTTCAGGATTGAGATCTCTCCCGGATTTTGGCTCTAGCAAAAAGCACTCCTGCCAGAAGACCTACAAATTGCACTTCTACCTTCAGTGATGAAACAAAATGTAATGCAAACTTGTGCTAATGCACTCTATAATAATAATAATAATAATACCACTTTCAGATCAGTTAATGTAAAGAACTAACCAAAGAAAATGCTAGCAGAGTTCTCCAAACTAGTAGGAACTTTAAAGAGAAGGATGCCAGCAATTGAAAGCGGGATCTTATTCAGCGAACCTACAAGGCTGCAGATGGCAAACTAGTGAGTAGATGTCTAAAAATAATTAATTAAAACAGTAACATTTTTCTGATATAGCATGGCATTACAGACTAAAATCGAGATTTGATATAAACAACTGTTCTAACAATAATCCCTAACTAGTTTGAGTTATAAGTTATAACCAAGGTGAATGCATCATTAAGCAGTCATCTCAAAAAAGCCAGGGAGGCAAGACTTGTCTGCTTCAAATAAGATCCTGCCATGCAAACACTAAGCCATAGGACCCTAGATCTGTAAAGATGCTAACCTACGCCAAACATACACACGCAGCTATTGTCAATAACATGAAAAACTACTTCAGAGTTCAGACACTCATCGTACATGTCAAGACCTGCCAGGTTTCACAACATCAGTCCAACTTACTTTAACCTATCTCATTCTGGCCTGATGTTTGTTCATGGAGTAAGTCCAATTTCAAAATATAATACTAGGGAATTGCTATTATCGTTGAATTTACTGCTTTAAGGTATCTGAAATCAAATGTGAATTTGGAATTTTTTTTTTTTTTTTGGCAACAATTAGTACTTATGATCACACCTGTAAGTTGTAGCCCCTGTCTGATGAAGAAACCACATGGATGTGAAGCTGATGGCTAGACCCAAAAATCCACTAAAGGTCATCACCAACCAAAAGCTAGGCATTCTCAGAAGTGGCCTGTCAATTGAAATACATAATATTTAATAAGATTTGCAGAAGGAAAACAGAGTGAATAGCTTTTTACTTCTGTCATCAACATAACCTAAACAATTTATGACATAAAAAGACCTTTCTGGAGATTCTAGACCAGTGTATTTGTATAAAGAAACACAAACAAACAGCAAAAGGTAAACTTAGGATGTCCTCATGATGATAATGTTAACCTGTGAGATAACATAGCCTGTTCAGTAGATGAAGTCATGCAAAGCATATAATATTGACTTCATTCACAAAATGGGGGAGAAAACTCACGTTCTTAAGAGATAATCCACCTCATTGAAAACAACAATCAGGAAAATTCCCAAAGGCAAAGAAAGGGCGTTGTTCAACAAGACCATCGAAAACTCATTTAAATTTCCAGATTTAGTAACTTGCTTTGCCGTATCCATGACCCTCCGTAGGGTCAGCTGCAGCAATAAATAAAAACAACCAACTAATCAGCAAACTTGACTAAAAGCTAACAATCAGTGCTATCTACTTATATACATTAGAATATATTATATTATCCTTTTAAACCAAAACCAAAATTAAACCTCCCCTATCCCTGTTTAGAATAATAAAGTGGAAAAGTAATTGAATACTATGAATCTAGAAACCCCTTCAAAGCAAGTACCACGTCAAACTGAAATGCTTTGAATCTGTTCTCACCACAAACAGGTGAAAGAATGGATTGTTTTTAAGTAGAAAAGTTTGATTGCATAAACTGATCAATTCACTTCACCCACATTGAACTATATCAATTCACAAAATTTTCCTTCATTTAATATTACTTTGTCACTCAACCGAGTCTATGCATTGCAGTCCCTAGCACTGAGCATGAGAGAGAGAGAGAGAGAGCCCTAGGGACTAGGGAGAGACTATAACCAATAACAAAAACATACACAAGCAGATAATATCTATGGCATGTGTTCAGATCATACTTGAAATAACCAGAAGTATTAAATTAGGCTGAAAGGGTAAAACAAAAGAACATTATGATGAGCATAAAAAAAGTAATAGACTTTAGCATGACAAAGACGTGATTGAATTTATGTCATGTACAACAATATTGATTAATATCAAATTATCAACAATGATGCCCTAACTCTCAAGTCATGCAAAACAGCATTGCAAACAGAATTAAAAATTTAATAATTTTTTTTGGTAAAGTTACATCTTGCAGCATTGTGTTGAAATTTCATCTGAAAAGCATCCAGACAGTGACAGAAAGGTAAGGAAAATGGAATTAAAAAATAATGAAACTTATTATATCAAAGAAGCTTAGAATCACAAAAACACCAATACTCACAGAATATGATGCTGTTAAGAAACAGTTTAGTGTTTGCCAAGCATAGCCAATTGCATTAAAAGATAGGTCAGTAATCCCTCCAGTTATTGCTGAAATGATCTGCAAGAGAAAAGGGAAACTCTTTCAGGTGATATTTTTAAAAACTCATGATGTTTTGTAAAGCAAGTATCCAACTATGCACAGTTTCAAGACGATCATAACAATAGACAGTTACATGGGTCCAGCAAAGTAAAAGGTGTCTACAATAAGTATGAATCAAAACAGACAAGCCACCCAGTAATATATGCATAGCAGGCAGCAGGACAGGCCCCTGCAAAGTATCCCAGATGACAACCCAGCAGCTACATTATACTGAATTTGACTTACAAATTTTAGATAAGCCTTGTCACCATCCTAAACTCTAACGCCGACCCCACTTCAGACATCATTTATGTCCCCTTAAAAGTAGGACCCAGCAAGAGCTAATCAGTAACGCATGAAGACAAATAACATCTTCCCCATAGTGACTACATCCTTTGACAACTACAATAAAACAATATATTGGCAAGAGTAATGGTTGTAGGATATGCTAACAACAAACCAGAACTTAAATTGGTATAATACGTGAATCCTTTATTCTACATCAAAATCAGTGTCTCAAACAGCCTAAAACCCAAGGATCGCAAGATTCATACGTTAAGCTCTTCAACATACCATTAAAAAAAGAGCAGCCCAGACTCGGCCGTCGTGGTGCTTCTTGAACAAGTACATTTCACCAAGGGCGGTTATGACATTAGTAACATTCTTCAGGACTGTCACCATAGCTACATTAATGTATTTCAAACTGCACATAATACAAATCATGATAAGAAAAATAATGCAAGCGAGAGAGAAAGAGTAACAAACTATTCTATTATAATTTCAGACCATAAACTGACACTGGCACAGAAGCTAAATGTCTAGTTCGCTTGTTTTACAATAAAAAGTTAGTATTCTTTAGGACTTCTTCCCTGAATATCTGCAAACTGTTTCTATTTCATGATTACACCATATTACTCTAATAAACACAATCTCTCCGAGCACACTCCGCAAAATAATTAATTTTTTTTCTTTAAATTTAATTCAATGCAGTTTCATACCTAACATTAGACAATAATTAGAAAAGACACACATAAGAAGAAATTAGCATTTAAAGAGCTGCAAGCATATGAAACATTGAATGGTAGAAAACCAGTCACAAAAGTATTGAAAAAAGACCAATATATTCTAATGAAAGAGAGAAAAAAACCATTATAAAAGCCACAAAGTTGAAGATTGCATACCTAAACATGCTTGTAACGAGCATTCCAACAAAAATAACATTCACAGGCAACCAGACTTTAATCAATCTCCACGTTAGTGGTTCAGTTGAAACTACACCCAAAAGGCTCAATATAGAAACAATAGCCACTGAAATCAAATTCTGCATCCACAACACAAGTGCCAGAAGCCAGTATCAGCAACTTTTACATCATTACACTAGAAGGTTCTACAGGTAGATAAGAAAACACATAAAAGGTGAAAAGATTCAAGGAAATCAATTACCTGGTACAACATCAAGGATATCCCAGCATTAAAATCATAACTGGAAAGTACAAACTTGTTAACCAATATCATGCCACAAGAGGAAAGGCAATATGCAAGTCCAGATAACAAGGCTTCATTGTGGACTTTAACTACCCTGCTATTATTTCTTGGAGTTTTCTCTTTGTTCTTGTCCAACTTGCCATTTTCCACGTCAAGTTCATCATTTGTAGAAGGCTTCATTTTTTATGTGATCCAGGTATGGCTTCAAGCGCAATCAGCTGAAATTGACAAAGAGCAGAGAAAAGAAGGAGCTTGCTTGCAGTGATCAAAGGCAACAAACTAGAGAGTTTCACAGCACAGCGTTTCAAGCTATATGGAGCTCAGGATCGCCAAGTGCAATGAAACTAGAGAGAAATGTGAAAAGGCGAAAACTTTTCACAAACCCATCTGTGTTATTGATCGAAGAGAAAAACCCATCTAGGGTCTCGAGAGTAATTGTACGAATAACGAGAATCAAATGAAAAAGGAGGCAAAAGAAAGGATGAAAAATTCAGGGCATGAAGGATAAGGAACCCAGAAACGTTGGTGTACGGAAGGAAGAAAAGGGGTTGCAAACTTGCAATAGATTGGAAGTGGAAACTTCTTTGTGTTTGAAGAAGTTGCCAACTTCTTTGGATTTGTTCGGCTTTGTCCTTTCCCAATTTTTATGAACAGTGGATTGCGAAGATCCCCTGCTTAGGTTCAGACTAGCTTTGAATATATATATATATACATGAAATTGATTTTCATAAAAGTCATAAGCTTGTTATTGTTATTATTTCAGTTCATTTGTTTCCCAAATTTCCATGGGTGCTATTAGACTCAAATTCTTAAATATAATTATGGTTAGCTTAAAGTAATGACTATGACAACCAATTAGAGAACTTTGTGTTATGCCCAACGTGGGAAAACTGCAATAACAACGCGTTTTAACAATTGACCATTTTCAGGGGACAATTGTAGAATAAATCAAAGGGGGAAAAATGTTTTTTTTTTTTATTTTTTCATTCATTAGCA
Organism: Ormosia semicastrata; assembly: GCA_029884595.1. NCBI lineage: Eukaryota > Viridiplantae > Streptophyta > Magnoliopsida > Fabales > Fabaceae > Ormosia > Ormosia semicastrata. The sequence goes on along the minus strand of JAQQTO010000046.1, from coordinate 32,019,229 downwards.
ATCATAATTTGAAAATTATGCAACTTGTTATGTAGTTGTTGACCGGTAGCGAATATGCCGTTAGTTATCTACCAAAGAAAAAATGATGTGCCAAAAAATATGGTTAGTTGCCACATGAGAATTGTAGGATGTTTGACACAAAATGTCTTCTTCATGACTCAAAAAAAAGCAACCGCAAAATATCTTTATTGGAAAATATCAGAAATATTAACAAGAATCCACTGACTTATGGCATGTTTGGTTCAGCTTTTAAGCTGAACTAATAGCTTTTTTATTTGCTTTAAGCTATTACATATCCTTATCAATGTGTTTGGGAAAATTGTTGGAGGTAATTAACAGCTGTTTTGCTTGTTAGAGGTGCATCTCTTGGTTGAGCATTTTATAAAAAAGTAATTAAGATTATTTTTAACAATAATATATAAATATTATTTTATATTTAATTAAATAATTTTTTTAATTAATTAAATAATTTTTTTAATTATTTTATACCTATTATAATAATTTAATAAATAAAAATAATTTTTTTATATTATTTAATCAAAACAGATTAATTTAAAATTATTTTTTAACTAATATATCTAAATATTTTTTATAATTGATTATAATAAAAAAATTATATAATAATTAATTATTAAAATAATTTAATTTTTACAATTATCCCAAACACATATTTAATAGCATATGAAAACGTAAACCAATTTTTCAAACGCATGTCTGCTATTGTACTTTTCCTAATGTTTCAGTTACGCTTCAACTAAAAAAAAATCATAAGCTTTTTCTAGTTTTGCGATGAAAGATAAGATATTCATTAACCGATAGAAGGTTGTAATCTGAATGATATTGATATGGCATCCCTAATGTTTGGTTACGCTTCATATCAATCCCTAATGTTATTGGACTTTTCCTAATGTTTTAGTTACGCTTCAACTAAAAAAAATCATAAGCTTAGTTTCGCAATAACAAAATGATATTGATATGGCATCCCTTTCAATAGCAGCCGCCAGCAGATAAGATGAGTCACCCCAACAATATATATTCTATTTTAATTTAATAAAACAATAACCCAGTTATGTATTGTTCAGTCCAAGCAAAATACTGGACCAGTTGGGTCATGACCAGTTAGGGATTGGTAGAATAATAATCAATACTGAAATTTTGTCTGCTTAAAGGCCCTATTCATTAACTTAATTTGGCTTAATAAAAGTCAAGATTATAGAACTAAATTGTATTGAACTCTCCTTAAGTTTGCCTTACTCTGAAATCTCCCCCTTTTTTCTTATTTAAGAAAAAAAAAAAAACCTTGGAATAGACAAAATTTCAAGGGAGATCCATGTAATGACAAGAAGTAAATGACTTGTTTCAAAACAAACAAAAGAAAAAACACCCCCCCCCCCCTTCAGTAAATTTCAAGACCAATGAAATTTGCTCAGAAAATGTTACAACATTTTGATTTGAATATATCGAGCCAAAATATAAGATTAGAGTAAATCTTCTGCATCATATACAATAATTAATTACCCTCTCTTTTTCGGGGTGCTATTAGTCTCTGACATAACACCCCATCCCCTATTCTTATGTTTGGATGGAGTTTGGAGGGGAATAGAAAGGGGCGGGCAATTCTTCATTTTTAAGAAAACATTTCCATTTCCAAATGAGAGACTATCATGTAACCTTCTGATTATCTAGGTTTCAATGCCTAGAGGAAATAATTTCAGAAACGAAAAAGACTTGTTTAAGAATTAATCTGTTTAATATAGGCGGATTGCCTGGCTTCAATGAAATTCCTTATGCTTGCTGCATCTCCATGCATGACAACTTTCCCATCCTCCATGTAGATGGCACCATCTGCATACTCTAGTTCTTCCAAACGATGGGTGACCCATAATGCTGTAACTTCTGCAGAGGTATCCAAAGAGTTCCTAACAGCTTTGATAACCCCGACCTTAAAACAAAAGTGCAAACCATCTATCAGAAAGTGTTGGTCTTACACCAAAACTATCTAACTAATACTTGCACAATTACTAATATGAATAGATTCAATTGTAGGCACGAAAAGTGAACCCATGTTTCAAGTTAACAGCATATTTAGAATATGAAGGCCCCCATATTTAATTGTGTTTTAACAAAGCTAAAATAGACACTACCCCGGTGGCATTGTTCTCTGTCAGTGTGCATATGTCAGATACAGATAAAAGGCCTACTAAAAGAAAATGATATAAAGAAGGAACAGTGATTGCCGCTAGTATTTTGTAGATGGTAAAAGTTCCTTGCTTCCTGCATTTCAAGATCTCAATGTTTATGATTTTTCAACAAACATGACATCATAAAGCATATAACAACACAATTCATAGATCACCTGGTCAGTTTCATCTAAAAATGTTGTGAGCTCATCCAACAACAGAACTTTACAAGCTTCTGCTAGAGCACCAGCAATGGCAACCCTCTGTTTCTGACCACCACTCAGAGTTTGGACAGATCTCTGAATATTGCAACAAAGGCAAAATTCATTTATTATATAATTGACACATTTGTTTGTGTTAAAGGTTGTCGGCTTATAATACCTTCATGTAGTCAGACAGGCCTACAGCATGCAAAGCTCTAGAAACTCTAGATCTGACTTCATCATGGGTCAGATTGAACTTACCAAGACCAAATGCAACATCAGCATCTACTGTAGGCATCACCACCTGCAACATGTGTAATGCTTGACACTTCACAAACTTCTTATAAACATCATACATACACATTCAAGTTGTAAAATTTCATTGGATCTTTTTCAGTGTTTACAGGTTGATAACAAAACAAAGGTTTTATTTTCATATTTTGTGAACAAGTTTTTTTTTATTGCAATAGTTGTAGTTGAACTGCAAACATTAAGATCATATTCAAATGGAGAATACAACAACAACCAAGTCTTTTCCCACTAGGTGGAGTCGGCTACATGGATCAAACGACGCCATTGTACCCTATCATAAACCAAGTCTTCAAATATGTTATTCAGATCTAAATCTTTTTTAATCGTTTCACCTATAGTCTTTCTTGGTCTTCCTCTACTTCTAGCTATTGGGCTATTATCTACCTGATCTACTCTTCTTACAGGAGCTTCTAAGGGTCTTCTCCTTACATGTCCAAACCACCTAAGGCGAGATTCTCCCATCTTTTCCACAACAGGTGCTACCCCTACTTTCTCTCTAATGCATTCATTTCTAATCCTATCTTGTCTCGTATGACCACATATCCAACGCAACATCCTCATCTCCGCAACACTGATCTTATGCTCTTGTTGGCTTTTTACCGCTCAACATTCAGTACCATACAACATCGCGAGCCTTATAGCTGTGCGGTAAAATTTACCCTTAAACTTGAGAGGTACTTTTCTATCACAAATAACTCCTGAAGCACTCCTCCATTTCATCCATTCAGCTTGAATCCTATGATTTACATCTCCCTCTATCTCTCCATTATTTTGTATGATAGATCCAAGGTACCTAAATTGTGTGACTTGTGGTATTGTATGATCTCCAACTTTTACCGCTAAGCTAGCATTAACCCGCCTCTTACTGAACTTACATGGAGAATAGATTGAAGTATATTTTAGTAAGCATTCGTAATCAAATTATTCAAATTCATAACAAACTACTATTGTCAATAAAGTGAAAACTCTTGTTATTGATTTTTAGTTTAGAGAATAAAGAAATCAAGCAAATTCACTGTGGTCTGACAAGAAGGAAAATTTTAGAAGGAAAATATGGAGAAGATTTGACAACATGACATGAACTAAACAAAACAGTCTTCCCTTTTTTTCCCTTTTCACTAATTTTAATTCTAGAACTTGGAAACAAGAGATTATAGGTAAGGTAGAGCACACTTTCTCTGCTGACTCTGTATCGGAATCCACAAAATCTTAAACATGTAGTCTATTGTGCTTGGTGAAGAAAAAGAAAAAGAAAAAACTCTGAACAGGCCCCTTGGGTTGATACTTTGGTTTGCTGAGCTTATATTTTTAACTTGAATATTTCCTAAAAATATCTACAGTCTATGCAAACCTAAACATCATTGTTAACAAGAAAAACAGAATGGAAAAGCTAAGCATCACTTTTTACCCTTTAAGATGCAAAGGAAAAAGAAGGCATGCTTCTACAGTTCTACAGAACAAATAATTTAAAAAATTCAAGCAACAACAATCAAATCTCAAATCTAGAATGTTGACAGGGTACTAGTAGTAGTCAGGACAGTAGCAATGGCAGAAACAACTATGGAAACAGTGATGACCGATAGGAATGTTTTCTTGTTAAAAGTTAAATAAGGGAAATGGAAAGGTGGAAAAATGCCTCAAAATTTGCTCGAAAAATTGATTCTGAGGGAAGTGTAGCTGCAGGTTGCAGTGTTAACTTATTCTTCCATCAGAAAGAAGATGGTATAAATAAACATGAACTTTTATATCAATATCTATCAAATAACTGCACTTTAGCATCTCATTACAAATCAAGTCTACAGACGGCATAGCAATGGCAGCAAGATAACTGAAAGTTAAAACTTGAAATTTCTCTCTCCTCCCTCAGTAACATGGCTCTCAATTTGATGAGGTTCCCATCTCTGAACTAAAATTTTGTACAATCTCATAATAAACTTTAGCTTATATTTTCATTCTCATGGAAAACAAGTTCAATGATTTTCCTTTTCAAATACAAACCTAAAATATTTAACATTTTTATGTTAATGATCATTTATGATGCACAGATACTCCACAATTGATGACGTATCTGTATTGTATTCATATCCGATACCGATACTCGTACACAATAGTGCTGCATCCTTATCTTTGGCATATCCCTATATATATGATTTCTTTTGTGGATACCTACTGCCCTCAAAGTACTGCTACTTGAAAAATCCGAGATATAGATTCAAGTCTCAGTCTCACTAATTGCCTTCCCCAAAGCATATCTCACTCTTGCAATCTTGCTCTGTTCAAAATTATCGCACAGAATAGCAGACTTTCATTCTCTCCAAACGAGTTAGAGAATGCATTGGATTCGGGTTGGGGTGATCACAGGTGGATAAATTTAATTTTATCTTTTTTACATATATAAATATAAATATTTTATTTAATATATATAGCCATACCCATATCTTAATTTTTTTTTAAAACATCATATTTGAGTATCATATCTTATTAGATATTCACATCCGTTTCTGTGCAATACAGGTGCTCAAATACCCCATGGTTCACGCTTAGAAGTAAGATAACAATGAACCAACTAGCACCAAAAAGTAATATTTGAGACAAAGAAAGAACCTGATGATCTGGATTTTGGAAAACAAAACTTTTAGGCTCATTCACATACACTGTTCCTGAAGTTGGATTCAAGAGACCAGCCAAAATCTGCACAATCAACCTCAGGGTTACATTACAATATATTATTAGAAAACAAAAACTCTTCCTTTTTGCGCACACCTCATAGCATAGCAGTGGCTTCAACAGTAATAAGTAAATACCTTCAAGAGGGTAGATTTTCCACACCCATTGGGACCAAGAAGCATCCAAAACTGCCCAGAAGGAACGCGAAGCGAACAATCCCGAAGAATTGGCACAGCCTTTGCTTGCCTTGTATTGAATGAGAAATTCAGATTACAACCTTCAATAGCAATATTCTCTGGTCTATTGCACCTGAAAATTCAAACCCACAAACTTATTCTAATGAAAAAAGGAAAAAAAAAAAACCCGAAAACATTAGCAAATTGCAGCTCCAACCAAAAGGGTCAAGAAACTGTATGAGAAAATGCCCAGCTGAAAAGTGAAAACAATACATCATAACTAAACCAAAAATATATATATATATATTGCAGATGCTAGGTTAACTGAACCTGGTGGTGGTAGTGGGAAACGTAGAGTAGAGAGGAGCAACGACGCGCTCAGGGAAGCGCGTGAGACTAGGGAAATTCATAGCATTCCTTTCTTCTTCTCTCCCTTCCCTCTTCTTTCTTATTGTTCATTCCTCCACACGAACGTTTAAAAACGTAAGGAGCTAGTAGGAAATTCCTGCGTCTTGGGATGGGTGGGTCTTGGTGCATTTTTTGTTTTTGATCCTACCCGCTCCTCAAATTAACAGGTTGCTTTAGATTGATGGAATAAACTTTTTTCCTTCAACGTCATACGTTTAAAAATGGATTGAGTTGAGTGAATTTTATAAGTTCGACATATATATATAAAAACTATGTTAAAATAAATGTATAAATATGAAATAAAAAATTTGTTATATATAATTTGTCTTAATTAAAAATAATATATATTTTAAATATTGTAACAAATCACATAATTAATTTTATACAAATAAAATAAATCTTAAATAAGTTAAATAAACATAATAAATTTTATTAATATAATATAAATCTAAAATAAATTATCATATTTTAAAAATTATTTAATAAATCACATTAATTAATTAAAATAATATTATCATATATAACATATAGATTGACATAATTATTTATTTTATTTTTAATTATCTCCACATTTTTTTATTTTTCAAGTAATCTATTAAATTTTTTCACCAATGATTAGTTAGATGCTTCGTTAGTTTTTTTTTTTTTTTTTTAATTATATTATCAATATGATCACAATAATTATACTTAAAATTAATTGATATTATAAAAAAATTAAAAAAAATAACCTAAAATATTATCATGGTTAAACAACTTTTATTAAAATAATAATAATTAAATAAGTTAGTTTGTGCCAATTGTTACTTTCTAATTCATTAACTGACTCATATTTTATAAATTAAAATATTTTTAAATTTTACTCAATTTAACTTATATTTTATAAATTAAGTTGAGTAAAATCCCATACATTCATGGGTTAATCCAGCTTACTATACATCCATTCCTACGCAGGTAAAAACTTTTCACGAATGAACATTTGAGTCCTCTTGTCAACGACGTGGCATGCTTACTCTTGCCACGTCACCAACGGATTTTTGTTTAGTGCCACCCTCTTATCTCTACTAGTATGCAATGTGTGAGACACATGGCACCGTGTTTCTATCATGGCGTTCTGTGTGACTCCCTGCCACTCCACATTCTCTTGCGTTCCTCACTTCCCACAAACTTTGAGAAGAAAACATGTTCATTTGAATCATTTCCCGTTGATTCGTGCAGTGCAAGCAGGTGAACCAGACAGCACAAAGAGTGAAGGGTCCTCTGATGCTCAGTCTTCAAGCGCTGCTCCTAAGACTCCCAAGAAACCCGTCTATTCCAGTGAGTCTAACAATCATTGAACAAGTATTTCTTTTAATTCTTTGATAATTGTATGTCATTTTTGTTTATGGGCAGTGAAGAAAGGTCAGATTGTGAGGGTGGACAAGGAGAAATATCTCAATAGCATCAACGTAAGAAGGACAATGATTTTGTACTTTCGTTTTTGTTTTTCCTATTTCACATACGAGTGATTTGAACTGTGTACGCTGACATGTCCAAGTTTAATGTTTCAGTATCTTTCTGTTGGACACCCACCTTATTACAAAGGATTAGACTACATTTATGAAGACCGTGGTGAGGTAAATAGAAAAATATGTCAAGCTAGTTTTGCGTGCTGCAGCTTTGTTCTGTGTCATTACAAGTATCTAACTGAAAGTGTGAGACTCTTCTAGGTCCTGGATATGCGTGTATTTGAAACAGGAGAGCATGCACTTGTAAGTGATTTATATCTATCTCATCTTGGTTTCCATATAATGCAGAATAAAAAAAGAAAAGAATAAGTCACTACAATGTTTTTCTGATAAATGCCAGAACAGACGACTGCAAGAATTAAATCTATATCTATATCTTCTTCATAATGCCAATGATGTTCTCTAGGTCAAGCAAAGCTAAGCTTAAAGCAACTAATGTACTTAATTTCAATTTTGGATAAATTGTGAAGTGCTACAATTTAAAAGTTTTTTTTTCTGACCTAAACCCTTGCTTAATTGATAGATTGCATGGGTAGGGATCCCCACTGCTCCGGCTTGGCTTCCTACATACATGCTTATCAAGGTACTATTTAACTTGTTCCAATGGCTGCTACTCTCTAATAGTATCAATTAAGTAGGCTGCATTAAGGAAATTAACCACTGCCTAAGCAAAAGCCTACTCAAGCTGAGCTGGTATTTGGCCAGGAACAGCTTGCTAAATTGAGCTTGAGACTTGTGTATGGCTTATTTTATATCTAATAAAACATTTATAACACCCTTTTGTTCAGTAGCAGATGATTCCCTTCCTTGGTCAAATAGTAATTGAAATCTCTTGTAAATAGGCCATCGTTTTATACAAATATATGATTCGTTTCTTTTCATTTCAACTGCTTAAAAGTGAAAAGGTTACGTCACTGTTTTCTTTTTCCTTGCAGTCAGAGAAGCTCAATTATGAGAGGCTATGACATCCAGTTGGGGTACAGAGCTACGATAAATAGATAAATAATATTTTGTTCTTCTGATGTTGTTAGAAAGTATGATTAAAGAAACTTGGCTTGAAACACCATCTCAAACTTTATACCCCATCTTTAGTCATGCTGCGTGATCACTTCAAATGGCTCATGTCAATGATTTGAGACAATGATTATTGCTACCCAGCAGAAGTTTTTGGTGATAACTATCATTGTATGAGTGCTTCACTATTCTTAATAAATTTAAGGTGAAAACTCTGATACACAGTAGAGCAATCATCAGCAAATTGATGAGAAATGAAAATCAATATCTTCATTTTGCACATGTAGGTATAGTAAGCACCAACCAGTAAAACAAATGTTTCTGTTAGTGTAGATGACAGCAATGCAACTTATTGAACATGCTATAAAAATAGTATGAATCTATTCACCCTAATTGCATAATTGAAGCACCAGAGCCATACTATAGTTAATCAAGAAAGAAAGCAGAAAAAATGCTGAGTTTTGTACGGCCATAAACGCTTGCTGCTTGACTTCTGCTGCTCCTTGTCAGGCCTCAACCTTGCATGTATATGTAAATTTTAGAAACAATGATTTGAATTGCCATAATACTATAACATACATGAGCACCTCCACATTCCAATTCCTGCGTATGAAGCATCCTTTGATGCATCCCTTATTCAAAGAGAAAAAGAATCACTATAATAGTATTGTAACAGATTAGCAACACTTCTACAGTGCTTCTGCAATTCTTCCCTTCCACCTCGCTGCTTTTTGTCAAGTACTATTGCAACAGAGATGGTAGTTTGACAGAGCAAGATAAAATAAATTCTTGTAAAATCTTAGGAATCATACTTGCATAGACATCTCTCAGCATGGTAATTGATAAATCAAAGTTATTCGGGAAAACGCAAGGCTAATAATCAGTTCCCCGCTTGGCACGTTTATTGGAATTCATAAGATTCACTAAGGAGGGAAGAGGTTGAGGCACAGGAACATTCATTGACCTGTACAACTTTCTGACACTTTCACTCAAGCCTGAAGATCCAACATTTAAATAAGAGGCATTCTTATTAACTCTTGTTTCCTGAACCTCGGATTGCTGATACTTCACTTGATGTAAATCTTTCTTTCTTTCTGGTGACCTCTCCGACTTCACATCAGCATCCTCCACACCGCCCAATAATTCTTGTCCTGCATCACTTGAAACTGTTTGTGAACGGACATTAGCAGGTAAAACATTACACCCTCCTCGTGAAAAACGAACATCTTGGAGACTGATCCTTGCTCTTCCAAATAACGTGACAGGCAAGCTTTTGCCAGGAAGAGACAATTCTACAGGTGCTTTAGTGTCAGTGCATTGTTTGACTGGTGATTCAGTTTGAGCACAAGACTGAGGGGTCTCTTCAAGCACAGGATAACAGCTTACAGATTTGACCAATGAATTAACATCATCAGAAGTTTCCACAGTCATATCCAGAAGCTTCCAGATAGAGTGATTGAGAGCAACTTTAGAGTTAAAACAGTGTTTCTTAACATAATCCAGTTCCATAGCCCTGCAGCTGGGGGTTGTTGAAACAACCCACCTAGGTGCAAGAAGTTGAAGTGCCCATTCCAATTCTTCCTTGGATGAGTGCATTGAGTAACAGACATGCCAAACACCAAACTGATCCTTAACTGCTTCATTCATCCTCTTTTTTCTAGTGTTTTCAATGTCTGAGAACTCTGCACAAGCATACCACTGTGCAGAAGGGCGGACAATGAGAGGCTCGGATTGGAGAGCTGCCTTGGCCTCAACCAGCTTCACTTTTGCTCTTTCATATAGTCTTGGAGATCCATCAAACAAATGGAAAGGAGAAGATGGATCTTCACAAAGGATTTCAGGCACGGTAACTGCTAGGTTCTTGAAACATTCTAGATTTTTGGCTTTATCAACGTATATCTTGGCTCCAAATGTTTGGGACACATTAACAAGGATCTCTTCCTGACCGAGGAGGTCGCAGGTTAGATACACTGTTGATGCATCAGGATGCTTCCATATACAATTAATAACCTGCTTCATAATTTCATAAGCTGAACTTTGAGATGGAATCACTCTTATTCATAATGAATCAATGATATTGCAGAATGATGGATTAAATTTAATTAAAAAAATAACTCAATATCATGCACCAACTAATACATTGCAGGTTTGGAACAGCTGCAAGAAATATAAATATAGCATGCTGAGGTTTAAGAATCCATCTGTTATAACATATTCAAATTTCAACATACATAAATAATGTGTGTTGGCAACTGGAAAGACTTCAGGTTGAAGGGGTTAAATATGAAGCTGAGAACTAAGTGATATTGTTACTAAACTGTAACATGTGCAAAATGCCCATACACATACAATACAATGAACACTTAAGATAGTGTTTGATTTGTTTTCTGTTTTCATTTCCAACTGATATGCTTTCATTTAAAATTACACAAATGTCATATTGTTTTCATTTTGAAAACAAAAAACAAAGTGAAAACAATGTGACACTTTTGTAATTATAAGTGAAAACATATCAACTGAAAATGAAAACAAAAAACAAACTAAACATTCCCAAAGTTGTTCAAGATATCCAATAATAAAATATATGTCCTTGAAACACAATGTTGAGCTCACAAAAGAATACTAATCAAGCCACATTCATCAACAAATTCTGCAGCTAACTCTATTATTTCCTGATGAGGCACTGACACCGTGCCTTGCTTTCATTAAGCATGCCAAATGAATTTATAAAATTACATACCAAGAGCTTATTACTAATTCTACATTGAGGTTGAGATTTTTAACCTATGCTTTACCCAAGTAACCAACTTATCTCCAAGACAACATAAACAACTTAATACAACCAAGGTGGGTACCTAAATCATACATTACCATCAAGTGCAAATCAAACATAACAAAAATGAAGGGGATTTAAGCTGTGCTTTATTTATGCAAGTAACAAAGAGCGAAAAGATACCTGTTGAATAGCGGAATGCTTGCTAGGCATCCCCTGAGAGAAACTGCCAAAAGTACAGTCTAAGAAAACACAATCAAGCGGGCAGCGTGGCTGTTTTCCCTTCTTCCCAACATACTTGTCTGGCAAATTCTGCAGACACTCAGGGGTGAGCCTGCAATCCCCTGTGTGCAAAATATTACCAAATTTGCCCTCAAACAAGAACATTGCAGCACCTGAAGAATGCATACAAAAGAAACCGAATTAATCTTTGTCCTGATAAATAAAATCCCATTAAACATTAAACACAAAATATATAGTTGAATAGGATTAACCCAATTGGATAAATCAAGAGAATTGATTGAAATTAATACCAGGGCAGTGGTTGGCGTCAAAAGCAGAGACAGTGAAGGAGCCAGCAGGATCATCGATGGTTAGTGATTGACCTACCTCAATGCCTACAAACAAGGAAGCATCTAGGTTGGGGTATTGTTGAAGGAGGAGGGTTCTGGTGAGATGGGTAGAGTAAATTGGGAATGAGGAGTGGGTAGTGATGTCCGAGGAATGGTCTTTGTGTGCATGTGTGAGGAAATGGTGCCTCTTGTTAGTCTTGGATGATGGAGTCCATGTGTCCACTGAGAAAGGTAATCCTCTCGGCATTTCAATTGCCATCTTCTTCTCTTTTACTTAACTATCATCCATCAATTCATAAACATCGTCATCTCATGGTTATCGATCATGAATCAATAACATACAGATTCCTCTTACCACACAAGAGGGAAAACTTTTTTAATTTTGGCGCTTCTAGCATCATCAGGTTTGACAAATTTTTGGTAGTGATTCTGTGCACCGCAAAATTGGTAAGACCTTTGCAATTGCTAACACATCATTAGATCTCGCAAATGAAGTTATTTAGATTAGATACCCCTCAAATTAATACATAATGACGGATAAGTACCCAAGAATGTGACGTGGAGAACGTTCTTCGGCGGTTGCTGAGCAAAGAGGAGTTCAATGTGTCAAAAGCATTTGGCTTCAAGTGGATGTTACTATACACCTTACTATCTTTGGCTACATCATACACTATCTTAAATTACTTACTATTGCAGGTTATCTTATTTTTTCATTAACCCAAATCCAATCTCATCCACCTCTGCTTAGATTCTGGTGAACGACATGTGGCGATGCTTCGAAGCCCCGGTGATGACACGGCTCCTGTGGTTGCCAAGGGCAAGGTGGCGAACACGGTGGAGGGGATGGCTAGAGGAAAAGCGAACCTCATGTGTATATCTGAGATGATAGTCGTCGCACCACCAGTACCCACATCTTCTCCACCACCCACCCACCCTCCCCTCCACCACCTCCTCCCCCTCTGCCTCTCCCACGACTACTATCTACCACCAACGAGCCACTACAATTTACAAAGCATGGGCAGCGGACAAGGTGTGTTTGGATTTGGATTTGGGTGATTCTGGGTCGTTGGTCACGGTGACGAGATCTGGGCTCGATTTGGCCAGATCTGGACTCTATTGGGGCAGAGCAATTGAGCATGTTGGCATAAGTTAGTCAATGGTGGTTCACGGCAGAAGGCTGGCTATATCGTGTGGAAGGTTGGGGTAGGGGTGCTTGCAGTTAACAGCGTTGAGATTCATTTTGGGGTGGCAGAGGGAGGCAGGGATGTGTTTGGGTCATTGGGCATGGTGGTGGTTCGGCGATGGCAGCGTGGTTGTGGGTGGTGATGTAGGGAGGTTCAGACGGTAGCGCAAAGGGATGTGGTTGTTTGGGTCTGAGAAGTCGTGGGTGGGTTATGAAGCTAGACTGCCGCCGACTGATTAGGTGAGGGAACGGTGGGTATGTGCAAATGTATTCGTGGTGGTTCGATGGTGAAGTTGCCACCGATGATTGGAGCAGAGATGGCAGCCTAGGGCATAGGGGGTTGGTGGCAAAGATGTTGGGTTCGGTGGCCATGGAGTTGAATAGTGGAGATGGGTGGTTGGTGGTGGTTCGGTAGCCATGGAGTTGGACAGCGGAGATGGGTGGTTCGATTTTCAACGTTTAAAAAAAATGGTTAGTTTAGTTTTAAGTCTTATATTTCAGCCATTGATCTCATTTATTTCATAATCAATGGTTGAGATTGAATGGTGTATGATACACCTTATTTTTAAATGTGCATTATAGACGTTGCCTTAGGGTTCGTTCGAAATCAGGAAGGAGCCTTTCTGCACAATCTTCACAATAAATATAAATATAAAAATAAAAATAAATATTTTGCATAAAATAATAGTAATAGTAATCTATACTATTCCACAATTTGTGTCTATAATTGTATAATCAAGATTTGAGTTAACTAGATCAAAATGTCGAGTCAATAAGTTAACAATTTGATCACATATTAAAAATTAGACTGAAAACTCAAACAAAGTAAAAAAAAAAACATAGTATAAAAAAGTACTAATAGTGTTAATAAATTAACAGTGATAATTATTTAATTTTAATTTTTTAACTTTAAATTGATTAAAGAATAATATAAATTAAAAAATAAAAAATATTACTTAATATTACATGTAATATAATGATAAAGTACATTTCATCTATGAATCTTTAAATTCTATGATTAAATCCGATAATTTATTTTTTTAAAGCTTAATTTAGGAAAGAAAAAGGAAAAAAGAAATATCAACCTGAGTCAATCTAATCAAACGGATTGTTACTCAAATCTAACTAAATTTTATGGAATCAATGATCAAAATCATTTTACCCAAAAATCAGACTAGCTTAAAATTTAATTATAAGTTTTTCAATCGACCTGAGCCCGTTGATCCATACAACTAAGTTTGTGTCCACCTTCTACTGTTCCAAAGAAGGCCACTACTTTTAAGTTAAACACAAAATAAAATTAATAAAATAATAAGATACAAATGTAAATTACTCACCCCCATTTTCACTAGGCGTTTACAACTTTAATCTTGCGGTTTAAACAAAGGGGGAAATTGAGAGTAGCAAAACTGATAGTACCAAAGTTTGTGCAATTGTCTCTAATTTCCTTCATTCCACAAGCACCACACACACACTCTCTCTCTCTCTCTCTTTTTTGGTACATTGGAGTGGACTTGCTAATATACAACAAGTTTAGATATATGATACAATCTTGACTTTTACCTATAACAATAGATTTTATTTTTAGATAAGTTACTTTTTTTTTCAGAGATCATGCACTGTTTACACTAGGCAAGATGTTCTGTTCACGTTGAAAATATTGTTCATATTAAAAAAATATTTACACTAAAAAAATATTATTCATATAAAAAAATATTATTCATACCAAAAAAATATTATTTATACAAAAAAATATTATTTATTCTAAAAAAGATATTATTTACATATTTTAAAATTACACGCTTTTATAAATAATATCAATTAAAATTATATCAATCAATCTTTATATTTTTTCAAAAATAATCGCATACTTGAAATTTTTTCTAAAACTATTACTTGTTAAAAATCTTATAAATTTTAATTGATGATATTTATACTGATTATACAACTTAAAAAAATTAGAGATGATCGATTGAGTTTCCTAAAATTATAATTGTATTTTTTGTAAAATTTTATAAATTTTAACGATAATATTTATATAGTTATATAATTTTAAATAATTAGAAGTGACATGTGATAGTCAACAAGTAGTGTAACCGATAACAATAGTGATGATAGTATGTAAAAAAAATATAATACAAAAAAAATGAAGAAAATCTATAAAAAAAATCTACTTAGTAAATTTTTAAATAATAACTTATATAAGTATATGAAATATTTTTTAAAAAGAGAGTATATATTAAAATGGCATTGGAGTACTTTCTCCTTTGTTTCTAGTTCTACCTCCATGGTATTCTTTCCTATATTTATACATTACCTATATGTATATACTGTAACATCTAATATTTTAATATGTAGTGAATAATTTTATATAAATATAACAAAAATAAAAATAAAAAATGCCTTTGTTCCTGTCAATTTATTAGTAGTAATAATAATAATTTCCGATTCTTATCGGGTGTTGCGGGTTGATGAATATTGTATAGGAGTTGGCATGGGTAGATGCATCATTTGCCAATCGCCATGCTGTATAAAATGGGATGGGCAACAGCTAAACAAATAAACTTACCTCAGTTCATAACTCTTTTGTTTTTTGGCACATTTAGGGTGTATTTGTGATAGCTGTAAAAATTTGATTATGTTTAGTAATCGATTATTGTATAAAAGTTTTTTGTTATAATCGATTATAATTGATTCATTTTTATGTTTAGATGTATTAACTGTAAAGTGATTTTAAGTTAATCTGATTCGTTTAGATGATATAAAAAAGAATTGCTTTTATGCATTAAATTACTAAAATAGGTATAGAATGATTAAAAAAATTATTTGATTGAGGACAAAATAGTATTTACATATTAAAATGTAAGGAATAATCTATAAAATTTAAAATCATAAAGCTTCAATCTTCAAAGATTATAAAAATCAACTTTAAAATATTTTTATTTTACATTAAATTTTGTGTAAAAATTGAAACTAATTTTATCAAACATGATTAAATACTATTACAACAACTTTTTTCTCAAAAAAAATTAATCAGAATCTCTACCAAACATGCACTTAGTTTCACAACTTTCTTGATTATTTTGTGTGGTGACTTGCTTAAGAAAAAGTGTAACACTTTGAATACTGGCGATATGGTAGCCTGCTTCCCCCAAGCAAAAATTCTCGCGTACTCTACTCAAACTAACATGGAATAAAAGAATACTTATTAAATGTTTTAAAAAAACATTTATTGTATAATCTAAGTGATAATATTATAACGAAAGTTAATAATAAAAATTAAAAATTATTTTAAAAATATTTATAAGTGTAAAATCTGATTTAAAAAGAAAAACTACAAAGACTAATTAAATTGAAAATGAATGAAAACATAAAGACACATTTTAATTTAACCATAAGATATATTTAATGCATATGATAGTATAGTATAAGATAAGATAATAGGATAATATAAAATATGATAATATAATTAATAAGATAAAACATAATTCTATTTTTTGTTTGATAATAAAAAGATAAATTAACTGATTGTATAATATTTTTTAAGACCAAAATATCTTTTAACATAAAAATTAAAATAATTAGAAAATAATAATAAAAAAGCCTTATGGTAGTGGTGGTAGTGGTGGTGGTGGTGGCGGCGGCGGCGGTGGTGGTGGGGGTGACGGCGGTGGCGGCGGCGGTGGTGGTGGTGGTGGTGGTGGTGGTGGGGGGGCGGCAACGACGGCGGTGATGGTGGTGGCGGCTACGGTGGTGGTGATGGCGGTGGTGGTGGTGGTGGTGGTGGCACAAGGGAGAGGAGTGATAAAAATGAAATTGAGCATAAGATTGGAATAGAAATTCTATCATGTCTTATCATGTACTAAAGGAGGGGATAAAGTTATCAGCTTAGAATAAGATAAAATGACTTGGCCTGATTTTATTATATTATCAATTGAATGTGCCAAACATTGAATAAGACCTGATAGTATTAGCTTATACTATCATATCTTCTTTATACGATGCATCAAATGTAGCATAAATGTTTATTATTTGTAAGAATTCTTTAATTTAAGTGTCTGTGACCTTCTTCTAGTGATAGTCTAACAGTATGATTTGATAATGAAATTATAGAATGATTTTTTTTTTCTTCAGGGCAACATTATATTTTGTCATATGAGGCTAAAGACTTTTTTATAATTATTTCTTTTGCCAATATAAGGTTATCTAAGATGTTTTTAGGTAAAAATAAAAATAAAGAAACAAATATTGGTAATTTGTGTATATTTATGAATGAATTAATACAAGAAGATTAGTCTATATTTATATAAGAAGACTACTGTACAGAAAAAGAAAAATAATAAATTATAATTATGCACTCAAATTAAAATTAATTGCAATCATCCTTAAAATTAATTGTGGTTAATCACAATTAATCACACTAATACCCCCTCTCAAATTCAAGTGGATGTAGAAGAAACCAACTTGAGTTTGAAAATCAGAGTGCATAATTTGCTAGTAGGGGTGTCAAAATGGGTCAAACCCGATAGTCCGGCCCGAATAACCCCAACAAAATGGATGGGCTGAGTTAGCAAAATACTAGCTCGAAACTTACATGGCCCGAATGAGCTGAACTCGAATGAGCCGAGTTAGCCCACTTTTTTAACACTACATAAGGCTAAATGGGTTGGGCAATACAAACATGAAACTTGCACAGCCCGAATGGGCCAGCCTGAAAATGGCCCGACCCCGAAGGGGCCGGGATGACCCATTTTGACACCCCTATCTACTAGGATGATGAGTTTTGGTGAACAGATCGGCTGGCTGATCAAGAATACTATAGAAAAGAGACGAAGAGTACCACGAAGAATATGTTGACGAATGAAGTGACAGTCGATCTCAATATGCTTGGTGCGTTCATGAAAAATATCATTATGAGTAATCTGAATAGCACTCCTATTATCACAATAAAGAGCAGTGAGAGATGACTGAGAAATATCCAAGTCTTCAAGAAGTCAACGTAACCAAAGTATATCAGATATGATGTCAATTAGTGCCCGATATTCTGCTTCAGTACCGGAATGTGCAGTAAACATTTGTTTCTTGCTTCACCATAAAATAAGTGCATCACCAAGATAGATACAGTAGTTAGTGGTGGATCTGCGAAGAGTGGGATATCTAGCCCAGTTAGCATCAAAATAAGCATGGAGAACCAATGAGGAGTTGATTGAGAAATAAAGCTCATGAAACAGAGTTTCTTTTATGTACCAAATAATACGTAGAATAACAGCATAATGAGTAATGTGTGGAGCTGACATAAACTGATTGACTAGATGAACAATATATGAAATGTCTAGATGAGTAACAGTAAGATAAATCAAGCTGCCAACTAACTGCCAATAGAGAGTAAGATCATCAAGTGTAGTATCATCCAGAGGTGTAAACCTGATATTAGGTTCTAAAGGAGTAGACTCGGTGCGACTGTCTGAGAGACCGACTCGAGAAATAAGATCTGAAACATGTTTAGCTTGAGAAAAATAAATACCATCAACAGAGGAAAAACCTCAAAACCTAGAAAATAATTGAGAGAACCAAGATCTATCATCTCAAAATTGCGGCTCAAAGATGCTTTAAGGTCAGCAATACTAGAAGTATCATCACTTGTAATAATCATGTCATCAACATAAAGAAGTAGTAACATAGTGTCATTATCAGTCTTATGGATGAAGAGTGTTGAATCATAAAAACTAGAGGAGTATCCAAGCTGACTGATGGTGGAATTGAACTTTACAAATCAGGCTCGAGGAGTTTCTTTAAGACCATACAAGGCTTTGCGAAGAAGACAGACATTGTTAGGTGGACAAGAGTAACCTGGTGATGGTCACATAGAGACTTCTTTTTCTAAGTCACTATTAAGAAAGACATTTTTCACATCCATATGATTAAGAGTCTAGTTGCGAGTAGCAGCAATAGTAAGAAGAGTACGAACTGAAGTAAGACGAACAACTGGAGTAAAGGTTTCTTTATAATCAATCTCATATTCCTGAGTAAAACCTTTGGCCACCAAACGAACTTTGTAACGATCAACAGACCCATCAAATCGAGTTTTAATTTTGTAAACTCATTTACATCCAACAAGAGCCTTATCAGAAGGAAGATAAACCATTTCTCAAGTACCAATAATCTCCAAAGCCTGTAATTCTTCATTTATAGCTTGTTGCCAACGAGGATCGGTGGATGCCTCTGAATATGTTTGTGGTTCATGAAGGTGAAGCATGGTAGAAAAACAATGATAATCACGAAGGTAGGTGGGAAGGTTTCTTACCCGAGAAGGACGAATGACAATGTCAGATGCAGAAGTAATGGTCGGGATAGTGTTAACAAAATGAGTCGTAACTTCAAACGATGATGAAAGCTCACCGGGAGAATTAGAAGAGGAACCTGGAGGTGGAGAACCTGTCTCAGACACATTTGAAGACTCTGGATCAGAATCATGTGGAAAAAGATTAATAGATGAACAAAGAGATAGAAGTAGAAGGAATAGACTTGAAAGAAAACAATGTGGAGAATAAAGTATCTTCCCAAAAGACAACATAACAAGAAATATGAATACGCTGAGAAACTAGATCCCAGCAAGGATAGCCTTTATGTTTAGTAGCATAACCAAGGAAGCAATAGAGACGGACATAGGGTTCAAGCTTAGTGTGTTCATAGGGTTGAATAAAAACAAAGCATGTACAACCAAAACTTTGAGAGAACTGTAGTTTGGAAGTCCTTTGGTGAAGAAATTCATAAGGAGATACATTACCAACAATAGAGGAAGAGAGGCGATTGATAACATAAACAGCAGTAAAAGCAGCTTCACCCCACATATGTTCAAGACAAGAAAAGGAAATGAATATAGTTCGAATAGAGTCAAGAATGTGTTGATGCTTTCTTTCATCACGACCATTTTGTTGAGATGTACCAGGATATGAAAACTCATAAAAGGTTCCTTGTTCAGTAAGAAAAGTGAATAGTTTTGAATCATGATATTCTGAGATATTATTATGATGAAAAATCTTAATTATCTTTGAAAATTAAGTTTTAATCATAGTGGCAAAGGATATATAATGATAGACTTAGTATAGAGTTGAGTTCAAGCAAACGTGTAAAGCACCATCCACTGATTTTTTTTTGGGGGGTAAAAGAAGAGGGATCTACTGATTTGTTCTTTGGTCAGATCATTTCATTTAATGGATTAAGAATAAGAAGCCCATTTTGGGTGACAAATTTGAGGGACCACATTCACAGCTTTTTGTGGGCTCGTGGCATAGGCCTGGATTGTGATAAGAAAAATGAGAACTGAGGAGCAGCTCCCAACTGAAAATGTTTTCTGGAATAAATCTATCTAAAAAAACCATAAAGAAAAAGTTTTCCTGAATAATCTCACCTACTCCCATTAGCAATGAGTGTAAAGAAAAAGCTTCGTTTCTTGTAGTTTACAATTTGCATTCATTTTCTTGATTATCGGGCACATCACAGATGAAAATGTTGATGTTAACAAAGTTTTATCCTATCCTCACATTCTCTTGCGTTAGATTTGCATACAAATTTATGTAATTGATATTGATACGATATATGAGTGGCATGGCTTTTTGCAATAAAAGAACAACAAATGAGCCATACATACTCTTTCGCACAATCCACACACATGATTAGCAAGGTTTGTGACTTGCGAGTAGCAGCTAGCAAGTGTCATTCATGCATGCACGAGTATAAGCATGCGCATGAAGAATATGACATTATAATAATTTTAGTGGCTCATGATTAAATTTATATCTCATACATAAATGTTTATATGATAGAATTAGAGTAAAGGTGTACAAAAAATAAAATAAACTCAATTATAATCAAATAGTACAAATTATTAAAATGTGATATATTATAAATAAAAATGTGTAAATAATATTACTCATGATAATGTCACCAGGCTTATCGTTGAATTGCAGTCACGTGCATGATGCTTCCTAGCTCCTATGCCTCATCTCAAGGGATGTTGAAAACTCAGCTTAACGATTCTTCTTGGCCCAAAGATAATTAGAACATGTTCAAATTCTAAAAAATGAATCTGCTGTATTTTTGGGTTGAGATCACGTCATGTTTCGAGTAATGTTATATAATCCTATAAGTTACGTTTGGTGTATTGTATAAAAAGATATGATAATATAAGTTAATATTATTATGTCTTATTCAATGTTTAGTACATTTAACTGATAGAATAATGAAATTAGGTCAAGTTATTTTATCCTATTCTAAGCTAATAATTCTATTCCCTCCCATAGTACATGATAAGACATGATAGAATTTATATTTCAATCTTATCCTCAATTTTATTTTTATCACTCCTCTTCCTTGCGCCACCACCGCCGCCACCATCACCACCACTGCCACCACCACCACCGCCACGCCACCACTACCACTCGCCACCACTACCGCCGCCACCACCACTACCGCCGCCGCTACCACCGCCACCACCACCCCCACCGCCACCATCACCACCACCACCGCCACCACAACCGCCGCCACCACCACTACCACCGCCGCCACCATCATCACCACCACCACCAACGCCGCCGCCACCACCGCCACCACCACCACCACCACCATAAGACTTTTTTATTATTATTTTATAATTATTTTAATTTTTATGCTAAAGGATATTTTTGTCTTAAAAAAAATATTATACAATCAGTTAATTTATCTTTTTGTTATCAAACAAAAGATAAGATTATGTCTTATCTTATTAATTATATTATCATACTTTATACTATCCTATCATCTTATCTTATACTATACTATCATGTGCATCAAACATAACCTAAGACTTATAATTTTTTTATAATTAGTGATAAATAATTAAACTTATTGACTTAAATTAATGTCTTTTTGTATAATATAATAATATATTTATGTTGATATAATCTATTTCAATACATATATTATAAAACATCTCTTACTTTTAATTTTCTACTATATATAATATATAAATTTGTACAATTTATTTAATTACCAATTCAACTCAATCTGACCTAATTATTTGTCAGGCCATGATCAAGTTGGGTTAGAATCTCAAAAAATGTCCCAATCAAAAAATCGAGTTAAGTTCAAGTTAAGATAAACCTGTCTCAATCTGTCCTATATGAACACCCCTACTTATCTCCATTCAAGACGTGCGACCAAACCCCTCTCTTCTTGGACTAAAATTTGGGTGGTTAAATAATGAATATATTTTTATATTTATTTGTCATTTTTAATTTTTAAATATTTTGAAATTTGTTGATTTTTAATTATGTTCAATTCTTGCATTTGAAAATCAAAATTATTTTTAAAGGGTAAAATGTTGAGCTATATCATTTTTCTTCCTTATCACTAACTTCTTTCTCTAAAAAAAAATACATTAATAATCGTATATTTAAACTTTACTATTACATTTTAAGAATAAACATATAACTTTTAATAATCTAAAATATATTTATATAATATATAGTAAAATCATTAGAAAAAGTTAAATATATTTAATCGGTAGCCACTTAATGTAAGAAGAAAATTTTTCTCTCAAAATGATATATATCAAATAAAAAAATTTCACTCTCTTCTTGATTTAGAAAAGAAAACTATTAAATAACAAATCTCAATGAATATGTTAATAATAATGTCATATATGAAAGTTTTACTAATATATTATTAATATAATACTTTATTAATAAAGAGGAACAATTAAATATTTTTATAAAACTTTAGATAAAAATTATAAAATATAGTTTGTACTAAATTATTGAAAAATTATAAATAAATAAAAACACTATACGCACACATCTATTACTATTTTTAAAAAGGAACCCCACAACTTTTACATGTGTCATCTGCTGGCAAAAGTTTTTTCCGCCCAAACACTCTTCCTATTTTTCTTTGTTTAATATACTTAGTTAATTTTAAATACTTTAGTTGTTTGATATAATTTAATATACTTTAATATATTTTAGTTTAACTTACTTTAACATGAAGTGCGAATAGCCAACTGAAAATGCTAATGATATCCTTCGAAATATAAACATATTTTTTATTTTATATATTATCTCATTAGTCACTTATATATATATATATATAAAAATATTAAATTTTAATCAATTAGTAGAAAATGTAAATAGACAATTGAGAGGGCTAAAAACCTCTTTTTTTTAAGAAATATGTTCTTTTTATTTTACTATCTATATTATTATTTACATATTAACATATAGATATTACTTATATATTCTCGTATAAAAATGTAATTAAGGTGAGGGTGGGTAAGTAGTGTTTCTTCTGTTTTTATCACATATAATTTTATGATTCATGTGGTGAGGTACGTGTTAGAATTTTTATTTATGAACAAACATAAATCATATTATATAGAACTCAGATTAATTAGATGTCAAAATTATTAGAGTATTTTGTTTAGCTCAAATTACGATCAGTATTATTAATGAGTTTATTATTGTTAAAGTACTACTCATATATGTGGATTTTGTTTATGGGTCATATATATGAGTTTATCATAGTAGGTAGGTTTAAACTAATATACTTGTTTTATATATATAGGGAGAGACCCCTATTCTTAACCACTCTAGTGCATACAAATGATTCTATCGATATCGATCTTGTGAGCGTGAGCAAGTATTGTGGGATAGGAATAATATCTCTCCTCATCGTGTTTTACATTTCAGGATTGTTCGATAATGTCTTCTTCATCGATGCCATTTCAAGGTAACCCTAAAATTTTTTATATGAAATTGATATGTCATAAATTATTGGGATTAATAGATCCGATAAATATTTTCTATCAATTGGTATTAGAGCCAATGTTTTTAATCCTAATAATGACTATCAATTTTTTATTTTACCTATAAAATAAATGAGATTTAAAATTATAAAAATATGAAATATTAAATCATGTGATTTTCAATTCAAAGCTTTATTTAAAACATTGGATGATCAAGTCTTTGTGCTGGAGCAGCGTGCCTTTTTTGTTATTATCATATGATTTTCAATTCAAAGTGTTATTTGAAAAATTGGATAATCATGTCCTTTATGCTGGAGCGACATGCCCTTTGTTATTGCCTTTGCTCCATTATTTTCTCAGTGCGGATCGCACGACGCAATCCTTCAACTTTTTTTTTTGAACGCTCCTTTTTCTTCCTTATTGTTTATTATGTGTAATAGAATCCTGTGTAAAGTAACAAATTTCAAAGCTTGTTTATTTTGAAGTTGTGTTTAATATAAAATTTTAGTAAAATAAATTTGTTCAAATTATCTTTAAAAAAATGCCTATTTATTATTTATTTCAAAAAATTTAGAGATTAAAATTATTAAAAATATATAGTACTATCTTCTTTTGTCTCTGAATTTTTTTTTGTATTATTGTGATGTTATTGGGCATGATATATATTGTGCACTCTTATAGTTGATGTTGTTTAGACACTGAAGTAATTTTTGGTATTATTCTGTGCATAAATTAATATATAATATTTTGAAAACTATTTATTTTGTTGTTATTTATGCGATTTGATTATGAGAGTTGCTATTTAAAGTATTGTAGTACTATATTGAAGCACTTTGCATAATTGTGATGCTATTGGATATCATATATATTGCACACTCTCAAATTTTGTATTATTTGATTATTTAAATAATTTTAATATTATGTTGTATATATAATATTGCATAATATTAAAAATTATTGTATACTCTCCAAGTTTTGACCTGAATTTTTTTAAGCATGATTGTGACACTAGTGAGAGTGTTGCACAATATGTACTCTCAGACTTGATATTGTTTAGTCACTGAAATAATTTCAGTGTTATTTTGTGCATAAAATGTTATGTAAAATATTATATATATTGTTATTTCTTGTTATTCTTCATGCAATTTTGTTTTGAGAGTAATTATTTAAAATATTCTGGAGCTTTTGGGCACTTTTTATGATTGTGAGTTTGCCTTCACAGGACCAATTATGTTGAGGTGTCAATTTTGTTGATATTTTGTTAATAATGTTGCATTGGGAATTATATTAATAATGCGCTTACCTTATCGGTTTGCCTTTATTAATGTAATTTCTAGTGATTTATTGAGTGATGTTATTTTGGACATTTTTCATAATTGTAAGCTCGCTTTTACGGGACCAATTATTGTAATGTGCTATTTTATTGATAAAATATTGTTATGTTGTGACTTTAAGGATTAAATTGGTAATGCGCTTACCCTATCAGTTTGCCTTTATTAATGTGATTCCTAATGATTTGTTAAAGGCATTGAGATTCTGACCTTAGAGTTCTCAGTATCCTTTCGGTATTAGCTTTAGAGACATGATTTTGATGTCTATGGGAGTCTACTCATGTGTTGTAATTCGGGACCCTTAGGCGGGATTACAATTGCATGGAAAAACTCAATTATGGTTTTGCTCAAATATTGTACATGTTGATATGCTTGACAAAATCTCTCTTTAATGTATCGTTATTTCAAGCTTCATCGATGCAAATGAGTGTTATAACAAAATTGAATGGAACTAATTTTGAGGACTGGGTGGATTCTGTGAAATTGTTCCTTGCTGTCTCTAATATTGATGCTGCTCTCATTGAGGATGAACCTCAGAGACCCACAAATGCATCTTCTGCTACAGAAAAGAAGAAGCATGAAAGGTGGGTTCAATCCAATAAAGTTTGTTTGATGACCATGAAATATAGTATGAAAAAGACTATTAAAGAGAGTATTCCTGAAACAAATAATGCTAAAGAGGAAGAAATTTGCTAAAGGGAAGAATAGTAAGCCTTAGTTTAAGAAAAGTGGAATGATATGCCTGGATATTCTTCTAAGCCATCTTCTAATCCTGGTGAGCCTTCTAGTGTTAAGCCCAGATATCGTTTTAATGAAAATTATAAGTTCTGTGATATATATGGGCATAAGTAGTCTGATTGTTTGAAGTTTAAGAGCTGGCTTAAGAAAAAAAAAAGAAATTCAGAAGCAGGAGGAAACCAAGTGAAGGGGAGTTAATGATCACAGTAGGAAATGGAGCTAAGGTCAAAGTAGAACATATAGGAATGATTTCATTAAAGTTATGTACTAGACATGATTTAGTTTTGAAAGATACAGTTTGTCGCAACCGTCCCGATGGCGTCGCGAAAATAAAAAGAAAGAAGAGGAATGGACCTCGGGGTGTTAGGAGTCGCCACCAATCGCTTTATCCATTAAATGGAATGGCGCAATTGGACACCTAAAAAATGGTCTGCGTTTCAGAGTTTGAGGTTCGGGGTTGATTACGGGTAGGGAAGGTGTTAGCACTTACACCGTCCGTTCTAAGAACGGTTACCTATTTAATCTAATGTTATTTGCAAGATTAATTTAATTGGTCCTTTATTAATTAAAAGAAAAGAATTTTTTTATTTTTTTATTTTGACATGTCCCATTTTGTCAAACATAATATCAAGAATGATAAATGATAAGACAAGCAATGAGTGGCAAAATAGCCATTATTTTGAAACAAATTCTAAGTCTACAACATATTGTATAAAAGTGGTGAATTAAAATTTTATCTTTTGAAGAGAAGTAATTTTCAAAATGAATGGCCAAATAAAAAAAATATATTTCAATGAATAATTTTAATTCAAAGAAATTTGTTTAAGGTAACAAAATGTTTCTTTAAGTAAATGGCCAAATAAAATCTCTTTTGTAATCAAGGAGAAAAATATTTTTAGGCACAATGAGATTTTTTGCATTAATTTCTAAAAAATGTCTTCATGAAAAATAAAGTTTTAATTCACCACAATCATAATGCTAAAACTATATGAATTTGTTCACTTTTATTTGAATACTTTATTTTACAAAAGGAAAAGTTTATTTTGATTTATTTAAAAAAATTATATTTTAATTTACATAATTATTTTAATTTTTATGTGGGGATTAGACTTCACGGCGCTCTTGGCAAAATCCAATATAAAGCCTCAAGATTATCTAAAGAGTGTAATCTGATCGGCCTCCGATCCTCTCCCAATTTTTTTCGTCATAGGCCGCTTTTAAATTATCTAATTTACAATAATTAAATTAAAGTCACATATCAACCTCATAAAAACAAACAAAATACTTAATATAAAAAAAGTATTAAATACAAACAATGTAAACCTCAAATTAGTAAATACAAATCAATCCAAAATAATAAATAAATAAAATTAAATTAAATTAAAAAAAACAGGCCCGAAAAAAAAAAAAGAGAGGCCCAAATAAAGCTCCTAACTTAAAAAGCCCAAGGTAACAAAAAAAAAAAAAAAAAGGAATAGTAAGAATAAAGAGGCTAAAAGCCTCTGCAAATGCAAACTCAAAACAGAGAACGAAAAGAAGAAAACAGGGATTTCAAGTTTGCTCACAAATTGAGAGGTGGCTCCGGCAGAGAGATGGTGGCCTCAGTACCGATCCGGCCGGATCCGAGTCTTGGAAAGCGACGGCGGTTCACGGCTGGGGCGCGGCACCTGTTCGAGCTCGAGCAAGACGCCGGTGATGCGCAGCGAGTTCCAGATCCGACCGGAACTTCCGACTCGGGTTGTGCGGCTACGGCAACGGAGGAGAGAGCGACGCGCGGGTTGCGGGGGGGTCGCGATGGAGATACCGGCGATGGATCTGTACTAGCCGGACTGGTGCGGTGCTGGGAGGCGCGGTCCGTGTGGTGGTTGGGAGGTGGCTTCACGTGAGTTGTTGGTTGTGGGGTGATGAGCTTGAAGATGGGTGGTGCAGGAAGTGATGAAGATGATGGACTTGGTGGGATAGAGGAGTTGTTGGAGATTGAGGAAGAAAGAAAAAAGATGAAGCTCTGTTTTTGGATGAGGAGAAATGGTGGTCCACGTAAATGGAAGATAGTGGAATGGAGGAGTTGTTATGGGTGAAGGAAATTTTTTTTTGTGATTGCTAACTGTGAACAAATTTTTCTGTGTAGCATTCGCAGCTGTGTGGCTTATGGTTGCTCCCTGTTTTTTTGCTTTCTGAATTCCCCTGAACGATTCCTTTCTTTTTTTTTGTCTGAACGATTGAATTCTCCCTTCTGAATGATTCAATTCCCCTTTTTATTCTTGCTTTGATTCACATTCACAATCAATTTGCTTTTCCGTTTTTGAAATGCAAACAGGCAAGATAATGATTGGAAATAATGGTAGAAATGCCAAAGGGAAAAGAAACTGATAGAAGCTTTAATCCAAATCAATGCAAGCTTTCGGTGGTAGCAGCAGGAAGGGGAAAAGTTGAGAAAATGAGTTATGGGTTGAGAAGAGAAATGGGCCATTGGTTGACCCATACAACAGGAAATTAAATTAAATAAATAAATAAAAATGAAAATAAAGAAAATGAATAAAATTAGATATCAACAGCTGCCCCCCTTTGTTTTTCATTTAGAATAAATGAAAAACAAAGGAATTGATTCAATTTTATCCATGAGACGGTAAAAACTTGTGGATTCACGTGTCCGCTTAACAGAACACTTCAAAACAATGGGTACGAGGACCCAAAAGCTTGCAGAGTCAGGTATCTGCTGAAGCTTAACAAAACAAGGTAAGAAGCTTACGGAGTCGGGTATCCGTTGAAGCTTAACAGAAAACTTAAAGGCAATGGGTACGAGGACCCGATAACATAAACAATGGGTACGAGGACCCAAAAGCAACGGGTAATAAACAATGGGTACGAGGACCCAAAAGCAACGGGTACGGGCACCCAGAAAAAGGTAAAAAGCTTGCGGAGTCAGGTATCTGCTGAAGCTTTATAGAAACAAGGTAAGAAGCTTACGGAGTCGGGTATCCGTTGAAGCTTAACAGAAAACTAGGTAAGAAGCTTACGGAGTCGGCATCCGTTGAAGCTTAACAAAACAAAGAAGCAATGGGTACGGGACCCAAAACAAACAATGGGTACGAGGACCCAAAAGGTAAAAAAGCTTACTGAGTCGGTATCCGTGAAGCTTAACGAAAAACTTAAAAGCAAGAAGCTTACGGAGTCGGGTATCTGTTGAAGCTTAACAGAAAACTTAAAGGCAATGGGTACGGGGACCCAAGAACAACGGGTACGGGGACCCAGAAAAGGTAAAAAGCTTACGGAGTCAGGTATCCGCTGACGCTTAACAAAAACTTAAAAGCAAGAAGCTTACGGAGTCGGGTATCTGTTGAAGCTTAACAGAAAACTTAAAGGCAATGGGTACGGGGACCCAAGAACAACGGGTACGGGGACCCATAAAAGGTAAAAAGCTTGCGGAGTCAGATATCCACTGAAGCTTAACAGAAACAAAGTAAGAAGCTTACAGAGTCGGGTATCCGTTGAAGCTTAACAGAAACCTAGGCAATGGGTACGGAGACCCAGAAACGAGAACACAATGGGTGCAGGAACCCAAAAACTAAAAGACAAATGGGCGCGGAGGCCCAGAAAGGAAAACACAATGGGCGTGGGGGCCCGGAAACGAGAAAACAATGGGTGTAGGAACCCAAAAACTAAAAGACAATGGCGCGGGGGCCCGAAAACGAAAAACAAGGGTGTATGAACCCAAAAACTAAAAGACAATGGGCGTGGGGGCCCAGAAAGGAAAACACAATGGGCGCGGGGCCCGGAAACGAGAATACAATGGGTGCAGGGACCCAAAACGGTAAAAAGCTTGCGGAGTCAGGTATCCGCTGAAGCTTAAAAAACTTAAAAGCAATGGGTACGCGGACCCAAAAACATAAAACAATGGGTACGGGACCCAAAACAGCAATTTGGACCTTTTTAGGTCAAGGCTAGCAAAATGAGAACAAATGCATTATGCAATGCATGCTTCAAATGTATGAGAGTCTGAAATTTTTTTTTCTTTTTTTTTTTTTTTTGTTTTTTTTTTGTTTTTTTTTGTTTTTGTTTTTTTTGTTTTTGTCTCCACGACCCTTGAGGACATGATAGCAATCATTTTCAAAGATGAACTGGAATAGGATTTAATGACATCCTTTCATTTGTCTATTCAAATTGATGATTGAAATGTCCAACCAGAATGACCCTTGAAGTGTGCATTAGATGTGACACACAAGAGCAATGAAAAACCTTTAGATGACCCTTGAGGTGACCGATTGTCCTTTTTATCAACATTCTTATCGGGAATCATTGTGTTTCCCATACCTTTCAAGTCATTAGCAATTCTCAATGCTCGGACAAAGAATGTCACACATTTCACATTCCAACATATGATTATTAGAAAAATGCATATTGAGTCAAAGAAAAGGTAAAGGTAAAAACATGATGATATTGTATTGAAATGGAAATGATGAAAAGAAAGTATTATTGTGGTCATCAACATGAAATTTACAGAGGGATGATAAGGGCAAAGGTCTTCAGTTCTTCCAATGAAACCCTTTATCGTAATCAGCGTCAATCCTTTGCATACCCGATTTTGAACACCCGTTAACCAGCCTATGAAGACTTTGATTGCCCCAGTTGAGATCATTTGGCCTGCCCCAAAATGGAAACTTAGTTTGCTCTAAAGCAGAGATTTGCTCCTCCCTGGCATGGAGACTCAACCGCTCAGGTCTCACTTCCTTTGTCATATCAAGCACTATTGTCATTTTATTTTGGACCTTAACTTTTGCCTAGGTCGCTCTTTCGAGTTTTCAACCTACCAGGTCGCTCTAACTTTTGCCTAGGTAGCCTTTCCAGGTTTTCCACCTAGCGAGCCATGTTTTTCTTTTTTTATTTTTTTTTGTTTTTTTTATTTTTTATTTTTGACAAGTAGTGCTTTTATGCATAATATTTCTTGATCAAGCGTCCGAATTTACAGGGAAGTGGTAGATATTCACCATCCATTTTTGTGAGAATCAAGGACCCTCCAGAGAAAGCCTTCTTCACGACATAAGGTCCTTCATAATTTGGAGTCCATTTTCCACGGTGATATTTTTTGAATTGGCGGATCTTTTTGAGCACTAAGTCTCCTTCTTGAAATTGTCGAGGGCGCACTTTTTTTGCATAGGCTTTCATAAGCCTCCTTTGATATAACTGCCATGACACAATGCGCTTAACCTTTTACCTTCAATAAGATTCAACTGATCTAGTCGAGCTTGGACCCATTCGGCCTCTTCCAGTTTGTCTCCATCAATACTCTTAATGAGGGGATCTCTACCTCAATAGGGAGTACGGCTTCCATTCCATAAACTAAAGAGAAAGGAGTTGCCCCAGTTGAGGTACGGACAGACGTGCGATAACCATGCAGAGCAAAGGGAAGCATCTCATGCCAATCTTTATATGTCACAACCATTTTTTGGATGATCTTCTTGATGTTTTTGTTTGCTGCCTCAACAGCCCCATTCATCTTTGGGCGGTATGGCGAGGAGTTATGATGTTGGATCTTGAAATTCTCACACATTTCCTTCATCATTTTGTTATTCAAGTTGGTTGCATTGTCAGTGATGATCTTATTCGGTAGACCATAACGACATACTAACTCTCTTTTGATGAACTTGATCACCACATTCCTAGTCACATTGGCGTAAGAAGCAGCTTCAACCCATTTGGTGAAGTAGCGACAAGGATAAAGCGATGCCCATTTGAGGCCTTAGGTTCAATAGGTCCTATGACATCCATACCCCACATGGAGAATGGCCACAGTGCTGCTAGGACATTCAAGGGGACTGGAGGCGCATTGATCTTATCAGCATATGTTTGGCACTTGTGGCACTTCCTCACATGATTGAAGCAGTCAGTTTCCATGGTTAACCAATAATAACTAGATCTTAGGATTTTTCTTGCCATTGCATGTCCATTGGAGTGAGTTCCAAAGGAACCTTCATGTACTTCTTTGATAATCTTTTCTGCTTCCATTGCATCAACACATCTTAGAAGCATCATATCATGGTTTCTCTTGTAAAGTATTTCCCTATTCAGAAAATAACCCATTGCGAGCCTCCTCAGGGCCCTCTTGTCATTTTCTGAAGCACCTGCAGGGTACTCCCTATTCTTGATGAAACATTTGATGTCATGGTACCACGACTTCCCATCAGGCTCATCTTCAATCGCTTGACAATATACAGGACAGTCACGACTTTTTATTTTTATAAGTGGTAGGTCCCTTTCATGACTTACTTGGAACATTAATGATAGTGTGGCCAAAGCATCAGCCAACTGATTTTCTTCTCGAGGAACATGATGAAAAGTGACTTCATCAAATTGCTTGATCAATTCTTTGATGTAAACATGGTATAGAATCAGTTTAGCATCACGGGTCTCCCATTCTCCTTTTAATTGATGAATGACCAAGGTAGAATCGTCATATACTTCCAAGATCTTTGCCTTTGATTCTATTGCTGCCTGAATACCCAAAGCACATGCTTCGTATTCTGCTATATTGTTAGTACAGTCAAAACACAACCTTGCTGTGATTGGGATGAATTTATCTTCAGGGGAGATCAAAATGGCTCCAATGCCGTGCCCCAAAGGCATTAGAGGCTCCATAAAATCACATAGTCCATTTTTCTTTTCGGAGGAATCCTCATTTTTAAACAGAGCCATTATATCTTCATCAGGGAACTCATATTGCATCGACCCATAATCTTCTATAGGTTGGTTAGCCAGATAATCTGCAATGGCACTTCCCTTAACTGCTTTTTGGGTGACATAAACAATTTCATACTCCGATAATAGAACTTGCCATCGCGCGATTCTCCCAGTGAGAGCGGGTTTCTCAAAGATATACTTGATAGGATCCATTTTGGACACCAACCAAGTAGTGTAACACAACATGTATTGCCTCAATCGATGGGCAGCCCATGCCAAGGCACAATAAGTTCGCTCTAACAATGAGTACTTTACCTCATAATCGGTGAATTTTTTACTTAAATAATAGATGGCGCGTTCTTTTCTACCGGATTCATCATGCTGCCCCAGTATGCAACCCATAGATTCATTAAGCACTCGTCAAATACATAATGAGAGGTCTCCCTGGCACTGGAGGCACCAAAACTGGGGGTTCTTGTAAATACTGCTTGACTTTTTCAAAGGCTCTTTGGCAATCATCATTCCACTTGACTGGCTGATTCTTGCGTAACAACTTGAAGAGCGGCTCGCATGTTGCTGTGAGCTGGAATATGAATCGAGCGATGTAATTCAACCTTCCCAAAAATCCCCGAACTTTCTTTTCAGTGCGAGGGACTGGCATGTCCAGTATTGCTCGGACCTTGTCAAGATCAACTTCTATTCCTTTCTGACTCACCACAAACCCCAATAGTTTGCCCGATCTGACACCAAAAGTGCATTTTGCAGGATTTAGTCGAAGTTTGAACTTCCTCAATCGCTCAAAAAGCTTTTGTAGATTGATTATATGATCTTTTTTGTTTTTGACTTTGCAATCATATCATCCACATAAACTTCTATTTCTTTGTGCATCATATCATGGAACAATGTCACCATAGCTCTCTGATACGTTGCCCCAGCATTTTTTAAACCAAAAAGCATCACTTTGTAGCAGAAGGTGCCCCATAAAGTGATGAATGTGGTCTTCTCCATGTCTTCCGGTGCCATCTTGATCTGATTATATCCCGAGAAACCATCCATAAAGGAAAAAAATGAATGCTGAGCAGTGTTGTCCACCAAAACATCAATGTGAGGTAACGGGAAGTCGTCTTTAGGGCTGACCCTATTTAAGTCTCGATAGTCTACACACATTCGGACTTTCTCGTCTTTCTTTGGGACAGGAACAATATTGGCAACCCATTGTGGGTATTTTGCAACTGCAAGAAATCCAGCATCAAACTGTCTTTTTACTTCATCTCTGATTTTTAGGGACATCTCAGGTTTCATTCGTCTCAACTTTTGCTTAATCGGAGGATACCCAGGTTTTAGTGGCAATTTATGCTCAACTATGTCAGTGTCTAGCCCAGGCATATCTTGGTATGACCATGCAAAGACATCACTATAATCAAACAAGAGCTTAATCAACTTGTTACGCTCATCCTCTTTCATCGAGGTACCAATTTTGATCTCTTTCTTATCATTTTCAGTCCCCAAATTAATTACTTCAATTGGTTCCTCATGGGGTTGGATTTCTTTAGCTTCTTGTTCAAGTAATCTCATTAACTCAGGTGAAGTTTCCCAATCATCCTCATTATCCTCATCAGCATGATTAACAGGGTGTTCAAAATTATATGATGAGATATTGACACTGTTACTTTCAAGAGAGTCATTTTCAGATCTGCAATAAATGATGTTGACACAAGAAAGATGAAATGAATAGAAGGCCATGATAATAGAGGGATGAAAGCTAATGGAATGAAAAAAATGAGAGAACTCAAAAATGTTTTTTATTAATAACAGTTATTGGAAATGAAACATGTGAGCCCATTTACAAATGAAAATCCTAAAGCCTTGGGCAGAGCTAAAGGAAAAGCACTACAGAATTACTTTGAAAGAGACTCTAAGGTTATGGAAAACTCGGAGATCTCCCAATTGTCGAGTCTTGTATCTGAAGAACATGCATATACCAGGTCCGTATGACTGATAAAATAATCTTCAACTGCAGTCACTTGGTCTACAAACACAACTCCCGCACTCCGGAAGCTTTGTCGTATATCACAGATGGGGACTTCCTTCACTTTAGGTTCTCGATTTTCCAAGCGAGCCAGCCTTTTTTCTTTTTTCTCTTCCATTATCCTTCTCTTATCGGCCTTGGTGGGTTTGTACCCCAGCCCGAATCTATCTTTGTTTTCAAAGGGTTGAAAAAGTCCTGTGGCACCTTGTCGTTTCTTGCCCAGCCCTTCTCCATGTTGATAACCCCCTTCTAGCATAACTTTAGCCATCATTACAGATGCAACAGAAGGCTTCGGTTTAGGAATTAGAGCTCCTTCTTTTATATAAATGGTATTGACAACCTCGAGTGCTTGAAAGGCAGTCTCCAAAGCCTCTTCTGTAGCTTCAATATAAGGGGTGTCTAGCGGCTTGCTCACCAGTAGGTCCTCTTCACCAAAGACAGTAATCATCTTGTTATCAACTATGAATTTGACTTTTTGGTGCAAGGTGGAAGGCACAGCTCCATGAGAATGAATCCATGGTCGTCCTAGAGACAACCGTATGATGGTGCAATGTCCATCACTTGAAAGAGTATGTTGAAAGTGCAAGGACCAATTTGAACTGGTATTTCAATCTCCCCTATGACTTCTCTCCTCGTGCCATCAAATGCCCTTACTATCATCGCACTTGATTTCATGTGTGACCCATCAAAAGGCAATTTGGAGAGTGTCGACTTCGGCATCACATTCAAGGAAGAGCCATTGTCCATCAGTACTCTAGCCATGATATGGTCTTGACATTTTACTGAGATATGAAGTGCTTTATTATGTCCCCTTCCCTCATTGGGTATTTCATCATCGGTGAAAGTGATGTAATTATCTGCTGTGATGTTGCTGATAACGCCATTCAACTTGTCAACCGTGATGTCATGAGAAACATGGGCTTGATTAAGCATTTTCATTAGCACCTTCCTGTGTGGCTCAGAGTTCATTAATAAGGATAAAAGTGATATTCTTGCAGGAGTGCGGTTCAGTTGATCCACCACCTTGTATTCACTTTGCTTTATGAATTTTAAGAACTCACAAGCTTCTTCCTCGGTCACTTCTTTTTTATAGGCCTCTTGTCGTGTTGTCTTTGGTTCTTCCTTCTCTTTCAAGACTTTTTCAGTAGAAGTTTCCCCCATTTTGCCTTTCCCTTTCCGAATTCTTTCCACTTCCTCCACTTGGTCTTTACGCAGATCCTCAGGTGTATAAATACGACCACTCCGAGTCATTCCACCGATCCCAGATATGCTAGAGATAGCCGATGGAATTTTCATTTGATTGTCCTGGAGATCATTTACAACGACTTGCACATCATATTTCCAAGGCACAGCTCTGGTATCCTTATAGGGAAAAGGAGTCGGCACTTGAATAGTGATAGGATTCCGACCAAAAGAGACTTACGGAGACACCCCTTTACTATAATGAATTGTCAATGGCCTTGGTATGCCTGGAGCTTGCCCTATGATTGGTTGCGTTGCATAGGTATTGGCAGCCTCTTGAACTGGTGGAGGTGTAACTTCCTTGACCATATAGACGTCACCATTATCGTACTGATTGCTTATTTGCACTAGGTGACTGTCCATTAAACTTTGGAGGATCTGCTTGAATTCATCACATTCCTCAATAGAATGCCCAACTTCCCCATGGATCTTGTACACAGTTTCATCTTCATTGACCTTTTTTATCTCAGCTTGGTTTTGTATCAACCCATATTTGCAAAGCTCTTGAAAAATTACTCTCATGGGAGTTTTCACCTCAGCTACCTGACTTATGAGGCATCATCCAGAAGACTTCTCTATGGCATTAACTACTGGACCTCCATGATCAGGCAAGGGATTGCGGCCTACATTAGGAGTTTTTTCCTTAAAGTTTAACCATTTGGCATTAATCAAATCTTGCACTTTGAACTTCAAGGCTCGCAATTTTCGTTGAGTGACCTACAAACCCCGGCAAAGATGGTACTCACATTTAGCATTCTCGTCAAACCCCTTGGATAGGGGGGTTCCAATGGCTTCATTGGGCAAGGAGCCAATAAGGAATTTCGGAAGAGTTGTGGTAGCAGATTCAATAGGTCATGGGAATTGGATCAAATTGGACAGGTTTCTTTTCTTGGTTAGCTGGTGGCCTTCTTTGGTTGGTATTTGGGTTTTGGGCCCATGGTAGGGTTGGTTGATATGGTATGGTAGGGAGTATTTGGTTTGGGATAGGAGATGGTGCACGATAAGGGATCATTGGGTGATAAGGTTGAGGGTATGGAGCTTGAGAGGCATTAGCAAAGTATGGATAGTAAGGCATGTAGGAGGTTGGAAGGATGGTTGAGGGTTAACGGGTGCCCGACTATGTCTCCTCGGGCAAAACTCCTTTGATCGAAAGTCAC
Source organism: Ormosia semicastrata (assembly GCA_029884595.1). Classification (NCBI taxonomy): domain Eukaryota; kingdom Viridiplantae; phylum Streptophyta; class Magnoliopsida; order Fabales; family Fabaceae; genus Ormosia; species Ormosia semicastrata. The sequence goes on along the minus strand of JAQQTO010000046.1, from coordinate 31,982,284 downwards.
AAAGACATGGGCTTCTCCTTCTCTTTTCTTCCCCTGGGGGACTTTTTGGCACTAAATGTCCCCGTTGAGCTTTCAACAATCTTTCCACTTCTCATTCCTCCTTCAATTCTTTCCCGATGATAACCATGTCGAGAAATTCGACGACACACTTCCTATCATCTTGTCATAGAAGGGTGACTTGGAGAGTGTCAATGAATGTGGCCACCATTTCTCTTTACGTCAATGGGGTTCAACTTGAGCATATTTCTCTCCACCGCTGAGCATATTCTTTAAAGGTTTCAGCTCCTTTCTTAGCCATATTCTGCAACTGTAGCCTATCTGGTGCCATATCGATGTTGTACTTATATTGCTTTAAGAAAGCATCAGCCAAGTCCTTGAAACATCGTATATGAGCACGTTCCAGGTGTGTATACCAATTAGAAGCTGCCCCAGCTAAGCTATCCTGGAAGAAATGAATCAACAGGTTATCATCATGAGCATGGGATGCCATCTTGCGGATGTACATGGTCAAATGATTCTTTGGGCAAGTGGTTCCCTTATATTTTTCAAAATCCGGGACCTTAAACTTTAGAGGGATTACCACATTCGGGACAAGACAGAGCTCTGCAGCATCCAGAAGACCATAGCTACTTGCTCCTTCTATGGCTCGTAATCTTTCTTCCAGAACTTCTAATTTTCCCTTAGATTGAATGCCTTCAGTTGAAGGGTTCAGCGGAGAAGTTCCAGCGACTTTATGGGGAAAAAATTGTGGCATGTAGAAAGGAGGTTGGGCCTGAGTCGAACCTTGTGGCCCTGAAGTAGGTATTACCAATGAAGAGCCGCTCTCAAGAGGGTTGGTAATTTGGGATGGCATAAAACCAGGAGAAATGCCATAAGGTGGAATAGAAACCGGGTACTGAGGAATCTCACTGGTATTTGGTTGAGATCCTTGGAGAGGGTTTGAACTCGTTGAGACCGTCGGTGCACGCCTTCGGGAATATTGGTGGATAATGGTGGCACATAACCAGGTGGAAGGCCATATGGTGGGAATGAAGATGCACGTGTTTCAGGGATTATTTGAGTAAATTGTGAGTGGCATCATGGCCCCTTGAGAGGTGACACTAGGATACGCCAAGGAACCGCGGCGTAAAGCGGGCGGGTGTGCGTGCGCGTGCGTAAGGATCATTATTTGCCTTTAAAGGAGTCCCTCTGTGTTCTTCGTTTTTTCCAGAATTTCAAGATCTTGGTCATTTGTTCTTTGAGCTGGCTTACTTCACTTCTCAACTCCTCTTGTGACTGACCCAGTTCATCCATGACTCTTGATTGAGAGCGAGTCCTATATGGGTGTCGTAGAGACAGTTTTCCTTTCTGTATTCATTTTTTATTATTAGAAAATATGAAAAAGAAAAAGAAAATGCAAACAAAAATAAAACTATGCATGTAGAGACGTGATCCAAAGTAGCAAGCGATATCGATAAACCTCATTTATTCAAAGGGAAAAGCTCTATGGTCATAGAGAGTTTTACACATGTTGATCTTTGCTACTCCTCAAGTCAGATGGAGGAGTTAGCTTTACAAAACAAGATGGAAAGAGTCATTACATCAGCATTCCTAGAACAAGAACTAATTTTAGTGAAATTTTCCTAGGAAGTCAAGGTCCTTTCTAACCCGAGTCAGAATATCTTGGTTTTCTCCTGGTGCTAGCTTGGCTTCCACTTTGATGATTTCTCTTGCCCTCTTTCTTGAATGGTTGGAGATTTCCCTCATATTATCAAGAACCATTTCGACTTTCCGCTCCATTTCTTGGCTTGCATTACGATAGAAATTCTTTTCATTAGTCAAGAAAAGAACATCATCCTCTAACCGATTCTTCTTATTTTCCAAGAAAGTAGATCATTCAACATGCTTTTCCAAATGTTGATTCAAGATTTTAACTTCATTCTTGAATTCTTGAAGTTGACCATCCTTCCCCTGAATGATTGTTTCGAGGGCTTGACATATTTTCCTTAACCTCTCTATTTCAATATCTTTAGAGGCCATTTGTTCTTGACTTTGGATTTTTCTTCTTGCAGTGCTAAGTTGTTCTTCCAATGACCTTCTCTTAGTAGTCCACTGCCGATAAATGATTTCGTACGCCCTCTGCTTCAGCATAGTAGTCATTGGGTTCATTAAATTGGTGCATTGGTAACTCGGACCACTGTACCTTGGGAGCAAGAAACCCCTTCCTCCTACTAGCACCGCCAGATTAAGTATTCTCGTGTCGTTTCGAGACGATGGGAGACCGGGCTTCACACTTCTTGTGTCCTTCCAATCTTCAATGACTTCTTTTATTTTATGATTGGCTCCTTCATCGTCATACGAGAATTCAAATTTGGACAGTCCATGAGTCATCGGAATGAATTGCAGGGATGCCATTTGTCTTCGGACCATAGGCGGAGCATAGCCCACTACTCCCCATGGGGCCAATAAGTGGAACCCAAGGTTTGTTTCCACATCTATATATGGTATAAGTGTGAGGAAACCACTTGGCCCTCCAGGACCACTTCTTTTATTTCCATGAAAAAAACTGATCCATTGCCTCATTGTCGGAGTTCGGGAGGCCAATTGTCACGACCATATAGAGAGCGGGTGCTTAGGTATGACATACTTGTTTCGATCAATTTCGGATGGTTAAAGCACTTCAACGTTGGCATATGACTAAGCATCCATACTGCAAGTAATGGTGCACATCCCCAAAACCTTCCTTTTGATGGACTCAAGCGGAGTTCGAGAGATCGAATTGTCTTGGCTAAAATTGGTGGGGGCAAGGTGTACCCCATGCTCAATCTGCTCGAACAAATTGATCACATGTCCATCTATTTGATTTTTCCATCTTGGGAAAATTACTAACCCATAAATAGCGAGGGCTAGTGCTACCAAACCAAACCTTTGATCAACTTGAGCTTCAACCATCCTAAGCAAGAACTCCGAATCTAGACTTCGTCCTTCATTCACCATGTACTTGTCCAGTTCATTGGCATGAATCCCTATTAATTTGGACAGCATCCTTCTGGGCGTCTTCTTAGGGTCATGTGAGTACACTTTGTCCTTTGGCACGTCGTCTCTATTAAGAAGCCTAGCATACTCCTCAATCGTGGGCACCAAGTCAAATTGTTGGAAAGTAAAACACCGATATGAGGGGTCCCAAAAATGAAGCATAACTTTCAACATTTGGAGGTCAGGGGTGATGAACATGAGAGTTGCAATATCTCCATACTTGTTATTGAACTCTTCTTGTCTTCTCATGCTACACCACACATTACGAAGCCTCCTTAGATCGTTTTGCTCAAAGTCATGGCTCCCCTTTAAGAGAGGTAAAGGAACATTCTTGTGATGCAAACTATTTCCTTCCTTGGCTTGAATTCTTGTAGACTCTTCACCGACAGCCCTGATACTCTCTGTCACCTCAGACATTAGAGTCATCTTTCCCTTATTCATGCTTAAGGTTTATCGATATCTTCACAGGATTGGACCACATATGCAAATGCAAGATAAAAGAAAAGTTAACAACCACAAAATAAAAGACAAACAGAAATTCCTCATATGTTAGAGGAAAAGGGGTACCTAATCTTGGTACCCGATCAGCAGGATAAGTTCTATGAACGATGATAGCTCTAAGATTATATCTACAAGTGAGAGCTTTGGTTCTAGACCCTATCGGACAAAGGTCCCAAATTGTCCCTTCTGTGTCACCAACACTTTGGCTAGCAAGGGTCCTCCATCCTCACCCATGATAGGTTACAAGCGGAAAGAGTTCAATTTGAGCAAGGGGTTTTCATGTGCCTAAACGGAGACCAACGGTCCCACAAAGCAACACTACTTCACCCTCTGTCTAAGCCTACAAGGTACTGAGCTCGGATAGAGAGCTTGTGTGTGGAAGTGTACATGAAAGAACTTATTTACAAAGCAGAAATATAATAAATATAATGCAAACAAAATATACAATAATATGAAAAAAATAACAAATAAACAAATAAAACAAAAACGGACCAACATAATTAAACAGCAAATCACATAAGATTAAAAAAAAGTTTAACCCTCTGGCCATGTCCCCAGTGGAGTCGCCAGCTGTCGCAACCATCCCGATGGCGTCGCGAAAATAAAAAGAAAGAAGAGGAATGGACCTCGGAGTGTTAGGAGTCGCCACCAATCGCTTTATCCATTAAATGGAATGGCGCAATTGGACACCTAAAAAATGGTCTGCGTTTCAGAGTTTGAGGTTCGGGGGTTGATTACGGGTAGGGAAGGTGTTAGCACCCTACACCGTCCGTTCTAAGAACGGTTACCTATTTAATCTAATGTTATTTGCAAGATTAATTTAATTGGTCCTTTATTAATTAAAAGAAAAGAATTTTTTTATTTTTTTATTTTGACATGTCCCATTTTGTCAAGCATAATATCAAGAATGATAAATGATAAGACAAGCAATGGGTGGCAAAATAGTCATTATTTTGAAACAAATTCTAAGTCTACAACATATTGTATAAAAGTGGTGAATTAAAATTTTATCTTTTGAAGAGAAGTAATTTTCAAAATGAATGGCCAAATAAAAAAAATATATTTCAATGAATAATTTTAATTCAAAGAAATTTGTTTAAGGTAGGAAAATGTTTCTTTAAGTAAATGGCCAAATAAAATCTCTTTTGTAATCAAGGAGAAAAATATTTTTAGGCACAATGAGATTTTTTGCATTAATTTCTAAAAAATGTCTTCATGAAAAATAAAGTTTTAATTCACCACAATCATAATGCTAAAACTATATGAATTTGTTCACTTTTATTTGAATACTTTATTTTACAAAAAGAAAAGTTTATTTTGGTTTATTTAAAAAATTATATTTTAATTTACATAATTATTTTAATTTTTATGTGGGGATTAGACTTCACGGTGCTCTGGCAAAATCTAATATAAAGCCTCAAGATTATCTAGGAAGAGTGTAACTCGATCGGCCTCCGATCCTCTCCCAATTTTTCCGTCATAGGCCGTTTTAAATTATCTAATTTACAATAATTAAATTAAAGTCACATATCAACCTCATAAAAACAAACAAAATACTTAATATAAAAAAAGTATTAAATACAAACAATGTAAACCTCAAATTAGTAAATACAAATCAATCCAAAATAATAAATAAATAAAATTAAATTAAAATAAAAAAAACAGGCCCGAAAAAAAAAAAAGAGAGGCCCAAATAAAGCTCCTAACTTAAAAAGCCCAAGGTAACAAAAAAAAAAAAGGAATAGCAAGAATAAAGAGGCTAAAAGCCTCTGCAAATGCAAACTCAAAACAGAGAACGAAAAGAAGAAAACAGGGATTTCAAGTTTGCTCACAAATTGAGAGGTGGCTCCGGCAGAGAGATGGTGGCCTCAGTACCGATCCGGCCGGATCCGAGTCTTGGAAAGCGACGGCGGTTCACGGCTGGGGCGCGGCACCTGTTCGAGCTCGAGCAAGACGCCGGTGATGCGCAGCGAGTTCCAGATCCGACCGGGAACTTCCGGCTCGGGTTGTGCGGCTACGGCAACGGAGGAGAGAGCGGCGCGCGGGGGAGGGTCGCGATGGAGATACCGGCGATGGATCTGTACTAGCCGGACTGGTGCGGTGCTGGGAGGCGCGGTCCGTGTGGTGGTTGGGAGGTGGCTTCACGTGGGTTGTTGGTTGTGGGGTGATGAGCTTGAAGATGGGTGGTGCAGGAAGTGATGAAGATGATGGACTTGGTGGGATAGAGGAGTTGTTGGAGATTGAGGAAGAAAGAAAAAAAGATGAAGCTCGTTTTGGATGAGGAGAAATGGTGGTCCACGTAAATGGAAGATAGTGGAATGGAGGAGTTGTTATGGGTGAAGGAAATTTTTTTTGTGATTGCTAACGTGAACAAATTTTTCTGTGTAGCATTCGCAACTGTGTGGCTTATGGTTGCTCCCTGTTTTTTGCTTTCTAAATTCCCCTGAACGATTCCCTTCTTTTTTTTTGTCTGAACGATTGAATTCTCCCTTCTGAATGATTCAATTCCCCTTTTTATTCTTGCTTTGATTCACATTCACAATCAATTTGCTTTTCCATTTTTGAAATGCAAACAGGCAAGATAATGATTGGAAATAATGGTAGAAATGCCAAAGGGAAAAGAAACTGATAGAAGCTTTAATCCAAATCAATGCAAGCTTTCGGTGGCAGCAGCAGGAAGGGGAAAAGTTGAGAAAATGAGTTATGGGTTGAGAAGAGAAATGGGCCATTGGTTGACCCATACAACAGGAAATTAAATTAAATAAATAAATAAAAATGAAAATAAAGAAAATGGATAAAATTAGGTATCAACACAGTTTATGTACCTTCTATGAGGAGGAATTTGATTTCAGCTTCTGTTTTGGATAGTTGTGGTTACTCTTTCCATTTTAGTAATGCAAAAGTTTCTTTATATTATGATTTTGTTCTTGTTGGTTCTGGAGTCCTGTCTAATAGTTTATACATGTTAAATGTTGATTCTTTCTCTGTTGATCAACGGGATTCAGATGTCAATAATGTTGTTGGGAACAAGCGTGGTAGAGTTGTTGAAAATCTTTCTATGTTATCGTACAAACGTTTAAAACACATCTCTAGGGAGAGAATTGAGAGGTTGATCAAGGAGAATATTCTTCATGATTTAGACTTCTTTGATTTTGATATGTGTGTTGATTACATAAAAGGGAAACTTACAGTTGGAGTCAGGAAGAGTGGGGTTACCAAGAGTGAAGGAATATTACAATTAATTCATATAGATATCTGTGGGCTCATTATTCCTATTGCAGAAAGGCGAAATCGTACTATTATGGATATGTTGATATGTATGCTTAGTCATTCTACTCTTTCAAAATTCTTGTGGGGAGATGCCTTGAAGACCGCTGCTTATATATTGAATCATGTGCCAAGTAAATCTGTGCTAAAGACTGCATATGAGCTTATGATAGGCAAATGGCCTACCTTGAAGCATTTTCGTGTTTGGGGATGTAGGGCAGAGGTGAGACCTTACAACCCACATTTAAAGAAGTTTGATCCCAAAACCATCAGTGGATTCTTCATTGGCTATTGTATTAGTTCAAGAGGTTCTAGGTTCTATTGTCCTTCTCATATTACTAGAGTTATTGAATCCGATTGGGCTGTCTATTTTGAAGGGGACTTAGGACATGGCGGAACTCAGGAGCCGTGTATTGTTAATTTTAGTGAGGAACATGTTGTTGTTCCTATTCCTGTTGATCCCTTTCCAGGGATAATGCCATCTCCTCTTATCTATAATGATAATGTTGTTGATCCTGTTGATAATGTCGATATCCCTCAACAAGTTAAAAATAATGTACAGATTCCAGATGTTGTTGTGACTCCATTGAGAATATCTGAGCGGGTTCTTATATCCATTGAGTCTACTAGATTCAGGGATTATGTTGTGTACCTGCAGGAGCATGAATTTAATTCAGTTGAGGATTCTGATCTTATTTCTTTTCAAGAGGCCATAGTTAGTCTTGATAGTGCACAATGACTAGTGGTTATGAAGGATGAGTTAGCTTCTATGAGAAAGAATAATGTTTGGGAATTGGTAGCATTGCCTACTGGTTGTAAAACTATTGGTTGTAAATGGGTCTTTAAGACCAAACGTGATGCTAGAGGTGAAATTGAGAGGTATAATGTCAGACTTGTTGCTAAGGGATATAACTAGAGGGAAGACATTGATTATAAGGAGACTTTCTCACCGGTCTCCACTAAAGACTTTTTTCATGTTGTGATGACCTTGATTGCTCATTTTGATTTGAAGTTTCATTAAATGGATGTTAAGACCGCCTTCCTAAATAGTGATTTGTATGAAGATGTGTATATGGATCAACCTGATGGTTTTGTTGAAAATGGTAAAGATCATATGGTTTGCAAATTGAGACGATCCATTTATGGATTGAAACAGGCTTCTAGGCAATGGTATTTGAAATTTGATTATATTGTTAGTTCTCTTGGTTTCAAAGAGAATACTGTTAACCAATGCATTTATTTGAAGTTTAGTGGGAGCAGATTCATCATTTTTGTTTTATATGTTGATGATGTATTGTTGATGAGTAATGATTATGTTTTTCTGAATAAGACAAAGCAAATGTTGACAGCACATTTTGATATGAAAGATCTTGGTGATGCCTCTTTTGTATTAAGTATTGAGATTCACCGCGACAGATCTCTGGTGGTATTCTTGGCTTGTCTCAGAAAGCTTATATTGAAAGGATTCTGAATAGATTTAATATGAAATCTTATAATCCTTGTACTGCACCTATTCAAAAGGGTGAAAGACTCTCTAATACACAGTGTCCTCAGTGATAAAGATGTTGCTGAAATGGAGAAAGTCCCATATACTTCCGCTGTTGGCAGCCTTATGTATGCTCAAGTTTGTACACGTCCTGATATTACTTTTGTTGTTAGTGTACTTGGGAGATACTTGAGCAAACCTGGTGTGGCTCATTGGCAGGCTGCAAAACGAGTTATGAGGTATCTACAGGGTACCAAAGACTGTATGCTCACCTATAGGAGGTCTGATCGCCTTGAGGTGATAGGCTATACTGATTCTGATTATGGTGGTTGTCCAAATGACTACAAGTCTACATCAGGGTATATCTTTATGTTAGCAGGAGGAGCTGTTTCTTGGAAGAGTGTTAAACAGACACTTACAGCTACTTCTACTATGAAGGCAGAATATATAGCTTGTTATGAGGCTACGCGTCAAGTGATATGGTTGAAAAATTTGATTACTGAATTTCTTATTATGGAGAGTATTTCCAGGCCTCTTACTATTTATTGTGATAATTCTGCCGTAGTGTACTTCTCTCAAATTAATAAAAGCTCAAAGCGTTCAAAGCATTTTGATACAAAATTCATGTTTGTTAGAGAGAAGATTCAGGAGTTTCAGACTCATGTTAAGCATATCCCTACAGAACTTATGGTTGCAGACCCACTAACTAAAGGTTTAGCTGTTAAAGTTTTTGTTGATCATGTGACCCGTATGGGTATAGTGAGGTCTTTTGATGTTTTGGATTAGTGGGAGTTTAATTTTGTAATTTTGTTATGACCTCATTTTATTATGTCTCGATACAATTATATTATTATTATCGTTATCATATAATATTGTTATTGTTATTAATCTGCGCAGTTTTGTTTATTTATGATATGACATATTGTGAAGACATTTTGGACCCAGTCTCATTTTGTTGTTGTGCTGAGATGTTAAATCTCAGAAAGCATCTTGGGCAGATGCTTGGGGCCATTTTATTAGAAAATGCACTTTGATCACATATTGACATGCAAATTTTGGATGTGCTTTCCCATTACCCATTTATCACATTTTGATGGGTCACCGAGATATGAGCATGTTGCATGTATGATATCAGTACTCCTTCAAGTATGATTTTCTGCATTGTTGGGATACTTGTAGTCTCATTTTGAACCATTTGTTGAGAGTGCTAGCTCGATTTTGACATCATGTTGTGGCCACATATTGTTTGATTAATCTGGAGAATTGTTTTCTTATTAAAGTGATATAATGTGACTTATGTTGTCCAAGTGGGAGAATGTTAGAATTTTTATTTATGGACAAACATAAATCATATTATATAGAACCCAGATTAATTGGATGTCAAAATTGTTAGAGCATTTTGTTTAACCCAAATTGTGATCAGTATTGTTAATGGGCCTATTGTTGTTAAAGTACTGCTCATATATGTGGGTTTTGTTTATGGGTCCTGTATATGGGTTTACCATAGTGGGTAGGTTTAACATAATATACTTGTTTTATATATATAGGGAGAGACCCCTATTCCTAACCACTCTAGTGCGTACAGTTGTCCCATTGATACTGACGCGTGAGCAAGTATTGTGGGATAGGAATAGTATCTCTCCCTCATCGTGTTTTACATTTCAGGATTGTTCGATAATGTCTTCTTCATCGATGTCATTTCAAGGTAACCCTAAAATCTTTTATATGAAATTGATATGTCATAAATTATTGGGATTAATAGATCCGATAAATATTTTCTATCAGTACGTACCTATGGATATATTAGGATATTTAATAATTTAATATAAAATTTTAACATAATAATAAAACAAATTTTAACATCTATTAAATTTGTTGAAGCTAAATTCTATCCATCAAAAGTAATTTCTTTAGCCAAAAGCTCAATGAATAAAAAATTGCATTGGTTAGATTGTTAATTTTATTCATATTTTTATTTTCTTATCTGCATTATTTACATGTCCCCAAATAGTAGGGTATGGATACTTAGGGTGGATAGTGCTTCTCACGTCCCCATCGCAGATACCGATTTATGATTCTCGTGGGGGAGGCAAGTACCTATATATATTAGTGAGTATTTAATAATTCAATATAAAATTTTTAAATTCACCAAAAAAATACAACAACAAAATAAATTTTAACATCCACTGAATTTACTTAAATTAAATTATATCCACCAAATATAGTTTCTTTTTCTTAAAATTCAATGAATAAAAAAATTTATTGGCTACATTGCTAGTCTTTTTCTTATTGTAATTTTCTTATCTACATTATTTACATGTCCCCAGATAATGGGAGGGAGCAGGTAGCACTTCCCTTGTCTCCATCACGGGTACCCATTTTTTATCCCCTGCGAAGGAGGTCAATAGCTATGAATATTCACGAGTATTTAATAATTTAATATAAAATTTTAAAATTGAAAAAAAAATATTTACATTTATTGAATTTGTTGAAGCTAAATTCGATCCATTGAAAATAATTTCTTTTACTGAAAACTTAATGAATAAAACATCTAATTAGCTACATTCTTATTCTTATTTTTATTCTTATTTTTCTACCTATATTATTTACATGTCCCCAGATAATGGGGCGGGGGCGCGACAGATAGTGCTTCCTCCGTCCCTATTACGGATACCCATTTATGATCCACGCAGGCCATGAATATCCGCAAAATATTTAATAACTTACTATAAAATTTTAAAGATCACGTAAAGAAAATTGAAATATTAAAATATTTGTTGTATATTTGAGTTTATTTTTAATGTATTATCAGTGTAAAATTTTTATACAATCAACTAATTATAATTATTATATGTATGATTTTTAAAATAATTATTATAAGAGTTAAATATTTTTAATGATGTGATATTATATATTTGATTAATAGTAAAAAACTTTTATACTACAAATATATATAAATTAAATCCTTATTTTTATACTATTATTCTTTAGCATTTGTTGGTGTACAACTTTTAAATTATTTTATCCTTCTAATTACTAACTTATTAAATGAATCAACACGTCACATTAGTATCTATATTTGGATGAATAAATTTTTATTAAAGTAATTAAAACAAGACTAGCCCGTGCAATCGAACGGATACCATGCCAGTATATATATAATTTCAAAAAACTTGGGATCATAGCCCATCTAAGTTTCAAGAAGATCTGCCATTGTGCCTCGCACACCCAAGTCTTGGTTACGGGTAATATGGATGATTTATTAATTTTTAAATTTCATAATAAATATTAAAGATTTATTAAATATAACTCATGTTTAAAAAATATATTTAAACGAGTTGGAGGGTTAACTTATATAAAAATTATAAAAAAAACAAATAGTGAGTTGACGGATTAAACAAATCAACTCACTTAAAAAGTAAAAAAAGTAGATTAGTGAGTTAACCCATTTAAAAAATGAGTTGGAAAATATAATCTAACCTGTCAAAATTAGTTGATTAAACAGGTCAATCCATTGGGTTTAATCTGTTTTACCATCTCTAATTAAACACAAATAAACTCATTTTGTGTGACAACAAATGCATGTATGGGACTATGGGAATGAATGTGTATACGAGTTTGTTATGAGTTAAAAACTTTAAAGAGCACAAGAATATTCTATAAGTCACTACAAATGCAATACTTAGCAATGAGGATTGCAAGCTGAAAGAATATTTAGTTAGCTTTAGTCTTTTTCCAGTAAATTCTTTCTTTCCTGTAGATTTTCTCTCTTTCCATGTAGAACCTGTAGCTTTTCCCTAACATCTATCTTTAAGTAGCCTCACCAAAGAAGAGAGCAAGTCCTCTAAACTACTAATTTTGTTATAAAAAAAAAAACACTAAAACGCAAATAATTAATCCTTTAACTTTGAACATTTGAGAAATAAGTTATGTGATTTCAATTTTACAATTAACTATCAAAAATTTGCAAGACATAAAATGATACTTTCATGAAATTTATATTTGAAGATACAATTTTGGCTAAAAAAATGTTGAAAATACAAATGTCTAAAATTACAAAGTTTACCTAAACCAAAATCCCTACTCAGTTAGTTTACTTTCCTTACTTCTTTCACATTTTAATGAATGAAAGATGTTATTTGTCGTATGTTGAAAGTTTAGGTAAGTTATGTTAAAATTAAGAGTTTAATTTTGATCAAATGATTATCATTAAGAGTTTAAGTAACTTTGTTACACTATCATCTAATTATGTACTATATTAAAAGAGTTTAACCTCTCAAATAGTTATAATTGTCAAACTCTTTTAATGATGTACAAAATATAATTGGATGATAGTATAAGTTTTTACAGACATAATTGATCAAAGTTAAATTCAAATTAAAAATTATAGTAGTAGAACTTTTATATAGATTAACATAAATTATATTATAATTTTATAAAATTTTTAATTAATTAGATATTAAAATTATTAGAGTATTTTATTTAATTCAAATTGTTATTAATATTATTATTGAGCTTATTGTTAAAGTATTACTCATATGTGAATTTTGTATATGAGTCTTGTATATGAGTTTGTTATAGTGAATAGATTTAACATATTTTAATTATTTTATATATACAGAGAGAGACTCATATTTCTAACTACTTTAGTATATATAGTTATCCAATAGATATTAACGTGTGAGTGACTATTGTGGGATATAAATAGTATCTCTCTATCATCAAAATTGATTTTTTGTTGATCGAGTTTTGAAGAATCTATAGACATTAGAATTGTGTTAAATGATAAAGGAACCAGTGTGAATTTCCCAAAATAAATATGATTTTGATTCGGATTTTGTTCAAACCCCAATTTTTTTGTGGAGTATTTTCAAAAATCAATTTAGGAGTTTCGCAGATCTTGTTTTTTCAAATCTCATGGCACTAGAATCGTTCTTTGTCATGAAGAATTGAACATGAAATCCTAAATTACCAAAAACCCATTTTTCGTTCTCTGCATTCTTCGTTTTTATTTGTTTGGATCTTTTTAAAAAGTAAACTTAAGGGTTTTGAAGACCGTTGTTTCCCGAATCGAATGGCACCAAAATCACCAATTTTAGTTGAGAATTTGCGTGCAACCCGCAAACATTTTTCCAGGTCCTGTAATGGGTTGCGTGACCAGGATTCTAGATTTGCGAGTGAAGGAGATGAGATGCTCTCTCGCGCAATCCGACTATCACCTTTGGTGTGTGTAGGCACGTGAGAGATGTGTAATTTTTTTTAATTTTGTTTTTTTTTCTATGCACAACACGTGCTAGTTAACCCTTTTTGGTAAATTTTAATTTTTTTTGGGTGCTTGTAAATATTTATTTGTAATTTTCTAGAATTTTAAATTATTAAAAATGGATAGTAGTCTCCTCTTTTATCTTTGGAAATTTTTGTATGTTATTGTGGTATTTTTGGGCATGATATATATTGTGTACTCTCAGATTTGATGTTGTTTGGTCAATGAAATAAATTCTGGTGTCTTTTTTGTTCATAAATTAATATGTAATGTTTTGAAAGCTAATTTATCTTCTTGTTATTTATGCAATTTGATTATGTGATTTATTGTTTAAAGTATTATGGTACTATTTTAGGGCACTTTGCATGATTATGAGTTCGTATTCGTGGGACCAATTATGTTGAGGTGTCATTTTGTTAATATTTTGTTAATAATGTTGCATTGGAGATCGTGTTGATGATGCACTTATCCTATCGATTTGTTTTTATTAATATGATTCTTGATGATTTGTTAAAGGCTAGAGGTGTAAATTGGTTCAGATAACTCGACTAATCTGACCAATCTAAACCAAACAAATTAAATTAGTTCAGTTTGATTTGGATATAATGATTGATTCGGGTAAAATCTGAACCAATTAAACTTAATCGGTTCAATTCTCGATTCAATATTTCAAATCCGAAAATTAAATATATATATATATATATATATAGATATATATATATATATATATATATATATATATATATATATATATAGATATATATATATATATATATATATATATATATATAGATATATATATATTGGTGTATGCCTAGAGGCTAATACATTTTTTGTATTTACATATATTCTATTATGCTATTTTATATATGAGGTATTTCATTTATTGTGTTCTTTTTTGATAAACATAATAAAATTTTAAGAATAGTAAGTTTGATACCATAGGACATCAAGTGGATGACTTGATCGTGAGATCCTTTTGGTTACAACACTATTCTTAAATGTCCCTAGTCAAGTATTATTGTTAATTAGGATAGCAATAATACATTGAGACTAGTATGTGTAGAGACTGATGACCACATCTCACGGGTCATGGATATGAGATATCAAGTCTTCACATGAGTACATATTAGAGTAATGATGTACTGGACTGACCCACCATGAGAACGCTACATGGATCGTTACGTGAGTGTTATAAGCGATTCTCATAGTGACAATGGTGTTTGTGGTCCTTTGACCTGAAATCACTACGATTCCTACATGAGGAGTTGTGTGTTTTAATGCCATCAAACGTCATCTGTAACAAGATGATTATAAAGTTAGTTATTGGACATACCGCAAATCATGCAGAGGGATGTGAGTGACCTAGATGGGATTTGTCACTCCTACATAAAAGGAGCGATATCTTCGGGGCCCCTGATTGAGTGAGACTGCGAAATGCATGGCCATGCTCAAATGAGTCAATATGAGATATTGATCTCATTTGTTGTTACAAAGTCTGCTCGAGTATCAGGAAACGAATGATTGGACTATACAAGGGTGACGCATTCCATGCCTTGTGTTCAATTTAGATATCTTGACAAAGGGACTAAACGACACGAAAACATTGGTCACGAAAAGGTTATGTCAAATCACTAACATTCTTATTACTTGGGTAATAGTGATGTGTTGCTAGATACCGCTCACTGCTTGTAATATTAAAATGAGATTTTAATATTACTGCCAACGTAATAAGAATCTGCAGGGTCACACACATAGAGCAGACTAAAATTGGAGCAATGGATCCAAGTTGGACTCGGATTCAAATATGGGCCGACTCATAACAGATGGGTCTAGGGTTGCACAGCTTACCTTGCTGCTACTCACACTCACTTAAGGCAGTCACTATTATAAATAGTACTGCTAAGGGGGTGGCTGATGGACATAATTCTGAACCCTAGCCGCACCTACAGAAAAATGAGTGAGAGAGCGACAGGTTTCTTCTCTTCTCTTCG
Source organism: Ormosia semicastrata (assembly GCA_029884595.1). Classification (NCBI taxonomy): domain Eukaryota; kingdom Viridiplantae; phylum Streptophyta; class Magnoliopsida; order Fabales; family Fabaceae; genus Ormosia; species Ormosia semicastrata. The sequence continues at coordinate 31,966,758 of JAQQTO010000046.1, read as the reverse complement.
CAACTAGCACTGTGTGAGAGACGTGAGGCTCTTCTTTGCGGACGTTGGACGTTCGTGAGTCTGTTCGTGTGGATACCGCAGAGATATCGTTTCTATTACGGTGTTAGTGTTTCACGCTTCAAGAGGTAAATCATTTAAAAACTCGGATTATTGCTTTTTCGCATGGATCCTCGGTGGGAATCCCTGTTTTCCGCTGCGTGTTGTATCCGCAAAATTCCCAATAGTGGTATCAGAGCGTCTTGCGAAACCATGATTCGATTTTCTATTTTCGTTTGCATGAGATAACATGTTTTCTGTTCTTGTTTTGACAAAAGATATGCTCTTTAATATGATATTTCTGAAAACCATATGAAACCCTTTGCGAAAACATATTCTGTTTCTTATGTTGTATGCAAAACCGTGATGTTGTTTTCAAAACTTCATGAAGATGTTCATATGTTCTGTGAAAACCGTTTTGTATTAAGATATATGTTTTTGCGAAGCTTTCTGATATGTATGTGATACAAACAGCGTTATGGAATCCTTATTCTCAATGTGTGGCGCAAGGGTTTAGGAAACCTTGTTCTTGGCTTGCGGCGGCAGGGGTTATGGAATCCTTGTTTCTGCATAAGAGGCGCAGCGCAAGGGGTTTTGGAAACCCTATTCTTGTTTTGCGGCAGCAGCATCAAGTGTTGATGTCAAGCCGCCAACGAGGCACCTGAGGTTCAAGTGTTGAACGACGGCGCAAGGGTTCCCTGCGGCACATGAAGTGTTCATGTTGTTCGGGCTTAGGGTTTCGCGTGGCACATGCTGCACCAAGGGAATGTATTATTGTGCTATTCGAAAGCGCAATATTTTCTATCCTTTTATAACTCACGAAAAATAATTATGTATTATTGTTATGAGTTTATATGTTCTTTGTGATGCATGGTGCATGGTTATGGCCTTAGTCCTCTCTTTATGCCTTTTGGTTTTAATAAATACGACCCGCGTGTCGTGCCTTTCTTTCTACATTCTGATTATACATTCACTTCTCACCTAACTCCCCTCGAATGTAAAAGAGGTTTCTATATAATGTAATTACGATGTGGAGACAAGAAGGCAGCATCAAGTTAGGACGTTGGTGGGAGATGCTTGATGAAGCTGGCTTAGTTAATGCTACTTTCTTAGGGGCCATAACCATGTCACTTTTATTATATGCCTTTTATGTATGAGATGCATGGATATTGTTTATGGTATGATAAACAGTTTAATAAATGGTGAGATCTAATAATAATAATAACAATTCCCTCAAAGCAAATATTAAGTCATTATGTGATGCCTTCCAATGTGTGGCACTCGTCAAGACTAGTATCGATCAAGTGCAGGTCTGCCAAAGCAGGATACCTTTATCTATATTAGTAAGACGCGATAGGATAAAGGTAATATCCAACTGCCAACCATTGGGTCTGACTTAACTAGGCCATTTCAATAGGATTGAAGGCTTAGGGGCATGAAGTTGGGCTTTGGTCCATTAGATGGACTTGAATAAGTGTTATTCACCCAACTATCTAAGAGTTACATGTGATGTAATTGGAAAGTGTTTCCTACCTAAATAATTGAATTTTGGGTGATCAGCCAAAACTGACTCAAAACTAGGTGAAATATGGATCTTGGCCTACTAGGAAATCTTACGATGGGATTTTTCGAGTCAATGCTGAGGGTCATTGACTTGAATAAAATAGTGGGAGGCATATTTAATTAAAAGACCTCATTAAATATGTTTATGGCATGATACTTATATTTTGCATATTTCTGTTAATAGATTACCATGGCAACAAACACATCGGGTACTTTATCATTGTGATCCGTCCTTGAGAAGGACAAGTTGTCTGGAACGAATTTTCTAGACTGGTACAGGAATTTGAGGATTGTCCTCAAGCAAGAGAAAAAGCTGTATGTTTTGGAACAACCTATTCCTGAGCCACCTGCTGCTAATGCCCCTAGAACTGAAAGAGATGCTTATAAGAAGCATCAAGATGATGCCTTGGACATTGGATGTCTAATGTTGGCCACCATGAACTCTGAGCTCCAAAAGCAACATGAGAACATGGATGCATACGATATGATCGTACACCTTAAGAAGCTCTATCAAGAGCAGGCCAGGCATGAGAGATTTGAGGTCTCTAAAGCACTTGTTTCAAAGGTGCAAGTCGGTAGTAGAAGGAAGCCCTGTTGGTGCTCATGTACTTAAGATGATTGGGTACATTGAAAACCTAGAGAGACTCGGTTTTCCTTTGGGCCAAGAGTTGGCCATTGACTTAGTCCTGCAATCGTTGCCGGAAAGTTTTAGTCAATTTGTCATGAACTACAACATGAATGAGATTGACAAATCAATACCAGAGCTACTAGGCATGTTAAGAACTACTAAGTAGAACATTAACAAAGGCAAAGGGAAGGCCATAATGATGGTCCAAAAGAATAAGGGCAAGAAACAGCAAAAAAAGCCCAAGGACAACTGGAAGGGCAAGGGCAAGGACAAGTCCAAGCCTAGCACTTCTGGCTTGAAACCAGTGGGTGGAGTGGCTAAGGAAGGTACATGCTTCCATTGTGGTCAGACCGAACATTGGAAGAGGAACTGTGCCAAGTTCCTAGAGGAGCTCAAAAAGAAGAAGGGAAGTGAAACTTCTACTTCAGGTATTTTTGTTATTGAAGTCAATTTATCTACTTCTGCATCATGGGTATTAGATACTGGATGTGGATCTCACATTTGTGCAAATGTGTAGGATCTAAAGAGCAGTAGACCATTGACGAAGGGCGAAGTCGACCTACGAGTTGGAAATGGAGCAAAGGTTGCTGCATTAGCTGTAGGGACTTATTTATTATCTTTGCCCACTGGGCTTGTAATAGAGTTAGAGAACTGCTATTTTGTGTCTGCTATTAGTAGGAATATCATTTCTGTTTCTTGTTTGGACAAGAAAGGTTTTTCTTTTATAATAAAGGACAAGTGTTGTTCTATTTATATGAATGATATTTTTTATGGTAGTGCACAATTGAGTAATGGACTTTATGTACTTGATCTCGAAACGCCCGTCTATAACATAAATACAAAGAGGTTTAAATCAAATGATCTGAACCCAACTTTTCTCTGGCATTGTCGTTTGGGCCACATAAATGAGAAACGCATCTCTAAACTCCATAAAGATGGATTCTTGGACTCGTTTGATTTCGAATCATATGAGACATGTGAATCTTGTTTATTGGGGAAGATGACAAAGGCCCCATTCACTGGACAAGGTGAAAGGGCTAGTGATCTTTTAGGCCTTATACATAGTGATGTATGTGGGCCACTAAACACACTCGCTAGGGGCGGTTTTCAATACTTCATTACATTTACTGATGATTTCAGTAGATATGGATTTGTATATCTTATGGAGCACAAATCAGAATCCTTTGAAAAGTTCAAAAAGTTCAAGAATGAAGTACAAAACCAACTTGGCAAGAGTATTAAAATCCTTTGATCAGATCGAGGAGGAGAATACTTAAGCCAACAGTTTGATGATCATCTGAAAGAGTGTGGGATAATATCTCAACTCACTCCACCAGGAACACCACAATGGAATGGTGTCTCTGAAAGGAGGAACCGGACCTTATTGGACATGGTCCGATCCATGATGAGTCATGCAAACCTTCCAGGCTCCTTCTGGGGACATGCTCTGTTAACAGCAGCTTTTACACTTAACCGTGTTCCATCTAAGACGGTTCAAAAGACACCATATGAGATATGGACTGGGAGACGGCCCAGTATGTCTTTCTTGAAGATTTGGGGCTGCGAAGCTTACGTGAAACGTCAAGTTTCTGATAAGCTTGGACCTAAATCAGATAAATGCTTCTTTGTGGGGTATCCAAAGGAAACCAAGGGATACTTTTTCTATAATCCTACCGAGGGCAAAGTGTTTGTCGCACGGACAGCTGTGTTTCTAGAAAGGGAGTTTATCTCCAAAAGAACCAGTGGGAGAAAAATAGAACTTGAAGAAGTTCAAGTTTCACAAAGCAAAAATGAACCAATGGTGGAAATAGAGCGCCTCCACAAAATGTTGTGCAACGTGCAAAGTCGCTCTAGTAGCACAAGACCTGCGTAGGTCTAACAGATACGTCATCAACCGAGAGATATGGATTTCTCATGACCCAACAAGGTGACGTATTGCTCATGGATCAAGATGAGCTGTGACGTACCAGGAAGCCATTATTGGCCCGAGATCCGAGAAATGGCTTGAGGCCATGAGATCTGAAATGGATTCCATGTATGCCAACCAGGTATGGACCTTGGTTGACCCACCTGAAGGGGTAAAACCCATTGGGTGCAAGTGAGTTTTCAAGAAGAAAATCGACATAGATGGTAATGTGCATACCTTTAAGGCGCGATTGGTGGCTAAAGGTTTCAAACAAATTCATGGTGTAGACTATGATGAGACTTTTTCCCCAGTTGCGATGCTTAAATCTGTTCGGATCTTGCTTGTACTATTGCGGCATACCATGATTATGAAATCTGGCAAATGGATGTCAAAACTGCTTTCCTTAATGGAAATCTTCTCGAAGATGTGTACATGACACAACCTGAGGGTTTTGCCACTCCAGAGGATGCTAGAAAAGTATGCAAGTTGCAACGATCTATTTATGGATTAAAGCAAGCTTCCAGAAGCTGGAATCTTCGTTTTGATGATACAATAAAACAGTTTGGTTTCATCAAGAATGAAGAAGAATCTTGTGTCTACAAGAAGGTTAGTGGGAGCACTATTGTCTTTCTGATATTGTATGTTGATGACATACTACTTATTGGAAATGACATCCCTACCCTACAGTCCGTAAAGACTTGGTTAGGGAACTGCTTTTCTATGAAAGACTTGGGCGAAGCCACCTATGTATTAGGTATCAGGATTTATAGAGATAGATCACTAAGACTGCTTGGCCTAAGTCAGAGTACATATATAGACAAAGTGTTAAGATGAGTTAACATGCATGAATCCAAGAAAGGACTCTTGCCTAAGTCACATGGTGTAAGCCTATCTAAGGCTCAATCCCCTTCCACCCAGGATGAGAGGGATCGCATGAGCAAGATTCCATATGCATCTGCAATTGGATCTATCATGTATGCCATGTTATGTACTCGACCAGACATCTCATATGCTTTAAGCATGACGAGTAGGTACCAGTCTGATCCCGGTGAAAGTCAATGATCGCTATCAAGAACATCCTTAAGTACTTGAGAAGGACTAAGGATTCGTTCTTGGTATATGGAGGCGAGGAAGAGCTAGTTGTAAAGGTTACACTGATGCTAGCTTTCAAACCGATAAGACGACTCCGATCGCAATCGAGTTATGTTTTTTGCCTAAATGGTGGGGCCGTGAGTGGAAGAGTTCAAAGCGGAGACGGTCGCCGATTCTACCACGTAGAGCCGAGTATATTGCTTTGCTCCAATGCGAAAGGAGGCCGTTTGGATCGAAAGTTCATTACCGAACTTGGCACTATTCCTAGCATTGTGGACCCGGTGGACCTCTATTGTGATAATAATGGAGCCATTGCACAAGCTAAGGAGCCTAGATCTCACCAAATGATCCAAACATATACTTAGGCGCTTCCATCTCATTCGAGAGATCATCGATAGAGGAGATGTGAAGATATGCAGAGTACCAACAGATGATAACATTCTTGATCCATTGATGAAGCCTCTTGCACAAACAGAAGCATGAGGGTCACACTAGGTCTTTAGGCATTAGATATATGCACGATTGGCTCTAGTGCAAGTGGGAGATTGTTGGTATATGCCCTAGAGGCTAATACATTTTCTGTATTTACATATATTCTATTATGCTATTTTATATATGAGGCATTTCATTTATTGTGTTCTTTTTGATAAACATAATAAAGTCCTTAGAATAGTAAGTTTGATGCCATAGGACATCAAGTGGATGACTTGATCGTGAGATCCTTTTGGTTACAATACTATTCTTAAATGTCCCTAGTCAAGTATTATTGTTAATTAGGACAACAATAATACATTGAGACTAGTATGTGCAGAGGCTGATGACCACATCTCACGGGTCATGGATATGAGATATCAAGTCTTCACATGAGTACATATTAGAGTAATGATGTCTTCGGATCGACCCACCATGAGAACGCTACATGGATCGTTACGTGAGTGTCATAAGCGATTCTCATAGTGACAATGGTGTTTGTGGTCCTTTGACCTGAAATTACTACGATTCCTACATGAGGAGTTGTGTGTTTTAATGCCATCAAACGTCATCTGTAACAAGGTGATTATAAAGTTGGTTATTGGACATACCGCAAATCATGCAGAGGGATGTGAGTGACCTAGATGGGATTTGTTACTCCTACATAACAGGAGCGATATCTTCGGGCCCCTTGATTGAGTGAGACTGCGAAATACATGGCCATGCTCAAATGAGTTAATATGAGATATTGATCTCATTTGTTGTTACAAAATCTGCTCGAGTATCAGGAAACGAATGATTGGACTATACAAGGGTGACGCATTCCATGCCTTGTGTTCAATCTAGATATCTTGACAAAGGGACTAAACAATACGAAAACATTGGTCACGAAAATGTTATGTCAAATCACTGACATTCTTATTACTTGGGTAGCAGTGATGTGTTGCTAGATACCGCTCACTGCTTGTAATATTAAAATGAGATTTTAATATTACTGTCAACGTAATAAGAACCTGCAGGGTCACACACATAGAGCAGACTAAAATTAGAGCAATGGATCCAAGTTGGACTCGGATTCAAATATGGGCCAGACTCATAACAGATGGGTCTAGGGTTGCGCAGCTTACCTTACTGCTACTCACACTCACTTAAGGCAGTCACTATTATAAATAGTACTGCTAAGGGGGTTGCTGATGGACATAATTCTGAACCTTAGCCGCACCTACAGAAAAGTGAGTGAGTGAGCGATAGGTTTCTTCTCTTCTCTTCGCAGCTAGCACTGTGTGAGAGATGTGAGGCTCCTCTTTGCGGACGTTGGACGTTCGTGAGTCTGTTCGTGTGGATACCGCAGAGACATCGTTTCTATTACGATGTTAGTGTTTCACGCTTCAAGAGGTAAATCATTTAAAAACTCGGATTATGGCTTTTTCGCATGGATCCTCGGTGGGAATCCCTGTTTTCCGCTGCGTGTTGTATCCGCATGAAATTCCTAACAATATATACATACATACATATATATATATATATATTTGTAATTTAGCTATAGTGTTACGCAGAAACCTCCTTTACTATAACTCTATTTTTACTTCTCTTTCTCTATGATTTCTTCGTTTCAACTCTCTCTTTCCCTTTTTCTGTAACAAATCACCTTCAACTTTGAATCACCCATAGCCATTGCAACAAACCACCTACAGATTAGAGACCCATACATAACCACCACCTCGCACCGCATGTCACCGCCTGAACCTCTCACCGTCTCTCCACCCTGGCGCCACCAATGGAGTCATACCTGCCAAGATCACCGTGCAGCCACCACTATGAGGCCAGCAATGCCTTAACCGCGTGCCACCAGTGATGAGCCTTCACCACACTGTCCTTCACTGTCATCGGAGTTGCCATGAGAACCTCCATCCTCGCAGCACTAGATCTGCTCCGCCACAGCTCACCGCAACTCACCACCGTTAGCTCACCACAACTCACTGCGCCAGATCTGCTCTGCCAGGTCTGTACCCTTTTAATCGCCATGGAAGCACTTCTCTCATAACCAAAACAAAACCCTCTCTTTACATTCATTCACTTCGTTTTTGGGTTCTCTACAAGCTTCCTTCTTTTCTCCTCTTTCTCTTTGCACCCTTCTTCACTAACATGTCAAAACTCTCTCTTTCCAATTTCTCTTAAAAATCTATTCTTTATTATCTGTGAATGGGTTTTCATGAAATTAATTCATACCCAGAATAATTACTTTGGAGTTTGATTGGAAAAACCCCTGATTTGGTTGGTTGGTTACTTACTAGTTACTAATCTTTGTTTGGTATGTGTTACGGTGGAAATGGAGAAGTGGATCTAGGGTATATGCTAAGAATTGGGGCTTTTGATTGTGTGATGAAAGTTAATGGGGGTATTTAGAAAACCCTTGATTCTGCTGTTTTGTTGTTTTGGGCTTTTAAAAAGCATGAATTACCTTACCTCCACGTTGTTGTTTGAGTTTATGAGTGAAAAATGAATCCATCTTTTTACTCAATGATGCATACATAAAGGAATGTTTTCCAGGTGAATACAACTCTAAGAGCTAAATTTTCCAATTGTGAATGGTTATGGAAAATTCTGGAGCTTGTTCATTGTGACAATTTATAATTCTTTTTTATCCTTGATCTGTCTAGTTGTAGGGATGTGAAACAAGCACGAGTTGGTTAAAGAGTAGACTTGTGTAATATAGGGGTGTGTAAAAAATGGCCAACCCGAACCAAACCAATCCGTAAATGTTTAGTTCGGTTTGATTCAGATTTGGCTATCAAAAAATACGAAAATCGAACCAAACCAAATCAATTGATTTTGATTTGTTTGGATTTATTTTTCTCTAAAAATCAAACCAAACCGACCTGATTACACCCCTATTAAAGGCATTAAGGTTGTGCTCTTAGAGTTCTCAATATCCTTTCGATACTAGTTTTAGGGATATAATTTTGTTGTCCATGGAGTCTACTCATATGTTGTAATTCGGAACTCTTATGCGTGATTGCAATTGCATGGGAAAGCTCCATTATGGTTTTTTGCTCAAATATTGTACATGTTGATATGCTTGACAAAATCTGCCTTTAATGTATCATTCTTTCAACTTTATCAATGTAAATGAATGCTTTAACAAAATTGAATGAGACTAATTATGAAGACTGAGTGGATTCTGTGAAATTGTTTCTTACTGTCTCTAATATTGATGTTGCTATCACTGAGGATGAGTCTCAGCGACTCACAAATGCATCTTCCAATGTAAATAGGAAGAAGTATGAAAAGTGGGTTCAATCAAATAAAGTCTTTTTTATGATCATGAAGTATAGTATGGATAATACTATTAAAGAGAGCATTCTAGAAACAAATAATGCTAAGGAGTTTCTCAAGTCTGTAGGTGAGAAATTCAAGAAGTTTGATAAAATTGAAAAGACTTACTACTTATCTTTGTTGACAAAGACTACATATGATGATGTGAATGGTGTTCGTAAACACGTCTTGAAGCTTGTGAACTGGTACAATAAGTTAAGGTCCATGAAAGTGGAGTTGGGAGAGGACTTCCTGGTCTGACAAGTGTTTGAGTCTCTTCTGGCTAGTTTTGATGTTCTGAGGACTACTTACAACGCTTAAAAGGAGGAGTGGACTATTGATGAGCTTATATCTATTCTTACTTAAGAGGAGCAAACCATGAAGAAGGGCAAGACCCATAGTTTTCAATTTGCTTCCCACAAGAATGATGACGAGAAGAATAAATTTTCTAAAGGGAAGAACAATAAGCCCTAATTTAAGAAAAAAAGGATTGATAAGCCTGGATATCCATTTGGGTCATTTTTTGGTCTTGGTGAGTCTTCTGGTATTAAGCCCAAATATCAATTTAATAGAAATTGTAAGTTTTGTGATATATATAAGCATAAGCAGTTTGGCTGTTTGAAGTTTAAGAGCTGGCTTGAGAAAAATAAACGTAACCCCTTGGCTCTAGTGTGTTTTGAATCAAATCTAGTTGATATTCCTTCAAATATATATTGGTTAGCTACTAGAGCAACTATTCATGTTAAAAACTCATTATAGGAATTCAGAAGCAAGAGGAGACCAAGTGAATGGGAGTTGATGATCACAGTATGAAATGAAGCTAGAGTCAAAGTAGAACATATAGGAGTGGTTTCTTTAAAGTCATGTATTAGACATATTTTAATTTTGAAAGATACAATTTATGTATCTTATATGAAGAGGAATTTGGTTTTAGTTTCTGTTTTGGATTGTTGTGGCTACTCTTCCTATTTTAGTAATGAAAAGGTTTCTTTATATTATGATTTTGCTCTTGTTGGTTCTGAAGTCTTGTCTAATGGTCTATACATGTTGGATGTTGATTCCCTTTCTATTAATCAACGACATTCGGATATTAATAATATTGTTGGGAACAAACGTGGTAGAGTTGTTGAAAACTCTTCTATATTGTGGCACAAACATTTAGGACACAACTATAGGGAGAGAATGGAGAGATTGATTAAGGAGAATATTCTTCATGATCTGAACTTCTCTGATTTTAACTAGAAAGGAAGAATATTGAGGAATAATGATTTCATTCATTGAGTATACTTTTATACAATTATAGCCTAACTAAAAAAGGAAGCAATATCACTAATTCTAGGAAGCAAATAACTACTAATGAAACTTCCCCAAGTATACAGATTTGACACCTAGCTAATAATACAATTACAAATATACATGGATACTTTCCCAAAACAATTCTAACAATTTCAATTTTTCTACACTACCCTTAAGCTGGCTTAAAAATATCTTTCATATTCAGCTTGCTTACTAGGAAATTGAACTGTTTTTTAGGTAGTCCTTTAGTAAGCAAATCAGCTACTTGATCTGCAGTCGGAACATAGATCATGCAGACCAAACCACCTTCTATTTTTTCTTTAATAAAGTGCTTGTCCACTTCAATATGCTTTGTGCGATCATAGAGAACTAGATTATGAGCAATAGAAATAGCAACCTTATTGTCACAATACAACTTCATAGGTAGAACTCCAAAAGCTCTCAACTCCTCCAGTATTTTCTTGATCCACATTACTTCACAAATACCAAAGGCAACTGCCTTGAACTCACCCTCTGCACTACTCCTTGCAACAATATTCTGCTTCTTACTATGCCAAGTTACTAAGTTACGGTTGACATAAGTACAGTACCCAGAAGTTGATCTCCTATCAATTATACTCCTAACCCAATTTGCATCGGTATAGGCCTCAATCTGAAGATGCCCTTGGGATTTAAAGAGAAGTCCTTTGCTTGGTGTCCCCTTTAGATACCTTAAAATCCTGAAGACAGCCTCAAAATGCTCAGAGCTGAGTAAGTGCATAAACTGGCCAAATGCATTAACAGAAAAAGCTATATCAGGGTGTGTGTGTGACAAATAAATAAGTCTGCCAACAAGTCTTTGATATTGCTCCTTATCCTTTACATCTTCAGCTTTAGCGGGTTGAGCTTTACATTTGGTTCCATGGGAGTTTCTACTGGTTTACAACCTATCATGCCTATTTCCTCAAGTAAATCAAGTACATACTTACGTTGATTTACAATGATTCCTTCCTTAGACCTCACGAACTCTATTCCAAGAAAGTATTTTAACACTCTCAGGTATTTGATTTCAAATTCCTCAGCTAATCTCTTCTTCAGTTTATCCATTTCACCATAATCATCTCTTGTCAAAATAATATCATCAACATACACAATTAAGATGACAACTTTACCTTCCCTTGAATGCTTGCAAAACATGGTGTGATCTGCTTAACTTTATACAAATTCGTACCTCCTCACTACATTGCCAAAATGTTCAAACCACGCCCTAGGTGACTGCTTGAGTCCATACAAGGGTTTTTTTAAGTCTGCAGACTTTTCCAATCCCAAGTTTTTCCTCAAATCCCGGTGGTAGGTTCATAAACACCTCTTCTTCCAAGTCACCATTGAAAAAAGCATTTTTTACACCAAGTTGAAATAGAGGCCAATTAGAATTTATAGCAAGGGTCAACAGGACTCGAATTGTATTTATCTTCGCAACAGGGGCAAAAATTTCTTGGTAATCTATTCCATAGGTTTGAGTAAAGCCTTTTGCTATTAGTTTGACTTTATACCATTCTATACTACCATTTGCCTTACTTTTGACTGTGAACACCCATTTGCACCCCATAACCTTCTTCTTACTAGGTAATTCAACTACCTCCCTCATACCATTCTTCCTCAATGCCTTCATTTCTTCAAGCACAACTGATTTCCAATTCGGTTCATATAATGCCTCCTTAATATTTCTAGGAATCACAAGTTTTAAAATTTTTGTAGTAAAAGCTCTATACTTGGCAAAAAGGTTGTTATAGGAGATGTATTTGGCAATAGGATGTCTAGTGCAAGTTCAGGTTCCTTTCCTTAATGCAATAGGAAGGTCAAAGTCCATTTCTTAGATAATAGGTATAGGGTTCAAATTAGATTTATTAGAAGTTGGAATACAAGATAAGGAAGGTGGAGAATTAGTTGATGTATTTGGATGGACTTCACTCTGGAACTCCTCATGGTCGTGTGCTGAGCAGATTAAAGGGTCTTTACCTCTTTCAAGGATATTTTTCCTAAAATAAACCACAGGCTCAAGATTGGATTGATTTTTTTCAATCCATAGTATTTCTATATCTGACAGGCCAATGTCAGATTTAGTGATCCCAGATTGGGTGATCCTAGTTTTCTTATATATTTCAGTTGGGTAAAAAAACTATTTATGGTAAAGGTTCTGGTTCCCAAAAAATTGATTCTTCTAACTTCTCCCCCTGAATTAAATTTTTGTGGAAAAAGGGCAGATTTTCCAAAAATGTTGCATTCATGGTAATATGAAATTTCTTGGTCAATGGGTTAAAAAATTTATAGCCTTTTTTATTTGGAGCATATCCTAAAAAGACACATTTGCCTGCCTTTAGGTTTAATTTGGACCGTGATCTCTTTGGAAGATGCACATATGCAGTGCAGCCAAAGACTTTTAATGGCAAATCTGAGTTTATGCGAGATTTTGGAAAAAAATTGTTTCATACAGTTCAAAAGAGTGGTATACCGCAAAACTCTAGTAGGAAACCTGTTAATCAAATATGATGCAGTTAAAACAGCATCCCCCCACAAATATTTTGGTAAGTTCATATAAAACATCATAGCTCGAGCTACTTCTAAAAGGTGTTTATTCTTTCACTTGACTATTCTATTTTGTTCAGGAATATCTGAACATGAGGATTGATGTAAAATTCTTTTCCCTTGTAAGAAGGTTTCTAAAACTTGATTGTAGTACTCCGTTCCATTATCTGACCTTAAAATGCTTATTTTTGCCTGAAATTGATTCTCTATCATATTGTAAAAGTCTTTAAATATTTTTTCAACTTCAGATTTTTCACGCATTAAATATACCTAACATAGGTCGTCTATAAAAGTTACAAACCATTTTTTTCTTGAAATCGTGGTAACCCTTGAAGGCCCCCAAACATCATTATGGAAAAGATAGAACGATTTTGAAGGCTGATATGGTTTTGGAATATAACTTTTTCGTTGACTTTTTGTAAGTAAACAACTTTCACATTTAAAAATCAAGGGGTCAATACTCTTAAATAAAGATGGAAACAAATTTTTCAGATAAATAAAACTAGGATGGCCCAATTTGTAATACCAAACCATTATTTGATCATAAGCAGTTGAGCAGACATAGAACTAATACTACTAAACACTTAAGCAATTTTAGAACTAGGTAATTATTCTCAAAATAATAAAGACCATTGATCATCTTAACACTGCCAATCGTCGTCCCCGAGCTCCTGTCCTAAAAAACATAATGGGATTCAAAGAAGTTAACAGAACAATTAGAATCTTTGGACAGTTTGCTAACAAACAAAACATTGCAAGTAAGTTTAGGGACATGGAGGACAGATTTCAGATTTATTCTATCTGAAATTTGTATCAAACCTTTTCCTACGATAGAGGAAAAACTACCATCTGCAACCTTAACCTTTTTGTTTCAAGGATAGGGTGTATAGGATTGAAACAGTTTAAATGAATTGGTCATATGATCATATGCTCTTGAATTTATTATCCATGGAGCAAAAGAATTAATGCAGCAAGATAAAGCTTTTCAATTATTACTTGCATGTGCCACAGAAACATTAGGAGAATCAAATAACAACGAACTAGATTTCATCAGTGTAAGAAGATGCTCAATTTGTTCTTTGGTGAAAAGGTTGGCTTCGGCCTCATTGGCAGTTGGGAAACGTCCAGTTTTCTCTCCTGCCTTACTCTTCCAGTTTGTAGGTTTCCCATGCAGCCTCCAACAATTTTCACGAGTGTGGTGTGGTTTGTCGCAGTAGTCACTCCACACACGTGACTTTTCACCAAATTTGCATTATTGCACAAAAGTCCTGGATGATATTGCTTTAGTTGTCATTAAAGTTGAGCCTTTTGTAGCAATCCCAGGTCCTTTCTTGTCCAGCATAACATTCCTCCGACTCTATTCTCTCCTTACTTTTGAAAAAAAAACTCAACAATCGAAGGGAGAGGTTGTCTCCAGGGATTCTCCCCCTGACTTCATCAAACTCAATATTGAGTCCTGCCAAAAACTTGAAGATATGACTATCTTCCATGACTTTCTTCTAGTGGCATGCATCTTCTAGTGATTTCCACTCATAAGTATTGAAGAAATCCAAATCTTGCCAGATACGCTTCAACAAATTAAAGTACTTGGTAACACTGGCCTCTTCTTACTGTATCTTGCCAATTTTGAGAGTTAATTCAAAGATTTGTGATTGATTTCCCAAATCAAAGTACATCTAGTTCACATTCTCCTACAGCTTTTGTGATGTTGAATAACACATATAGTTAGAGCTAATATCTTTTTCCATAGAATTCACGAGCCATGTCATAACCATGAAGTTTTGAGCATCCCATGTAGCATAGGTTGGATCTGTCTCTGATGGAGCCTCCTTGTCACCTGTTTGATAGCCCATCACTCCACGCCCTCTAATATACATCTGAACGGCTTGTGACCAGCGCAACAAATTATTCCCATTCAAGCGAATGGTTATAATTTGAATAGGGTGGGAGTCTTTGCTATTCTTGATAGGGTCGTCTGTAGTTTGGGTAGTGTGTGGTGTAGTGGACTCTGTTGACACATCAGACATTTTGAAAAAAAGAGTAGCAGAGAACGAAGGAGAGAATTTTACAAGTCAAAACCTTCTCTGATACCAACTAGAAAGAAAGAATATTGGGGAATAATATTTCATTCGTTGAGTATACTTTTATACAATTATAGCCTAACTAAAAAAGGAAGCAATATCACTAATTCTAGGAAGCAAATAACTGCTAACAAAACTTTCCTCAATATATAGATTTGACACCTAGCTAATAATATAATTACATATATACATGGATTCTTTCCCAAAACAGTTCCGATAGTTTTGATTTTTCTATAGATACCTGTGCTGATTGTATAAAAGGGAAACGTACAGCCGGAGCCAGAATGAGTGGGGTTATCAAGAGTGAATGAATACTATAGTTAATTTATACAGATATTTATGGGTCCACTACTCTTATTGCTATAGGCAGTTTCAGGTACTTTATCACATTGATTGATAACTTCTCTAGATACGGGTGGATTGATTTACTACGTGAGAAATTAGACTCTTTAGATATCTTTAAAACATTCAAAGCCGCTGTTGAATTAAAATTTATTAAGTAGATCAAATGTGTCAGGTCTGATAGGGGTGGTGAGTACTATGGCAAGTATAATGAAACTGGAAGAAATCTTGGACGTTTTGCTAGGTTCTTATAGGATTGTGGTATTGAGACATAGTACACCATGCCTGGCATTCCGCAACAAAACAGAGTTGTAGAAAAGCGAAATCGTACTGTTATAGATATGGTGAGATATATACTTAGTCATTCTATTCTTCCAGAATTCTTGTGGGGAGATACCTTGAAGACTGCTGCTTATATATTGAATCATATACTAAGTAAATCTGTGTCGAAGACTCCATATGAGCTTATGTAAGGCAAATGACCTACTTTGAGGCATTTCTGTGTTTGGGGTTGTAAGGCAGAGGTGAAGCCTTATAACCACTTTTAAAGAAGCTTGATCCCAAAACTATTAGTGGTTTCTTCATTGGTTATTGTATTGGCTCAAGGGGTTCTAGGTTCTATTGTCCTTCTTATACTACTAGAGTTATTGAATTCGATCGGACTGTCTATTTTGAAGGGGACTTAGAGCATGGTAGAACTCAGGAGCCACATATTGTTGATTTTAGAGAGGAGTATGTTATTCCTATTCATGTTGTTCCCTTTCCAGGGATAGAGTCATTTCCTTTGATCCATAATGATGATGTTGTTGATTATGTTGATAATGTCGATGTCCGTCAACAAGTCAAAAATGATGTATAGAATCTAGATGTCGTTGTGACTTCACTAAGAAGATATGAGAAGGTTCTTATATCCACTGAATCCACTAGATTTAGGGATTATGTTGTGTATTTGCAAGAGTATGAGTTTAATTCAATTAAGGATTTTAATCTTATTTCCTTTCAAAAGGCTATAGTTAGTCCTGATAGTGCACAATGGTTGGTGGCTATGGAGGATGAGTTGACTTCTATGAGAAAGAATAATGTTTGGGATTTAGTAGAGTTGCCTACTGGTTGTAAAACTGTTGGTTGCAAATGGGTTTTTAAGACCAAATATAATGCTTGAGGTGAAAATGAGAGGTATAAGGTCATACTTGTTGTTTAGGGATATAACTAGAGGGAAAAACATTGATTATAAGGAGATTTTCTCATCAGTCTCTACTAAAAACTCTTTTGATGTTGTGATGGCCTTAGTTGCTCATTTTGATTTGGAGTTTCATCAAATAGATGTTAAGATTGTCTTCCTAAATAGTGATTTATATGAGGATGTATAGATGGATCAACCTGATGGTTTTATTGAAGATGGTAAAGATCACATAGTATGTAAATTGAGAAAATACATTTATGGATTGAATAAGCTTCCAGGCAATGGTACTTGAAATTTGATTATATTGTTAGTTCTCTTGATTTTAAAGAAAATATTGTTGACCAATGCATTTATCTGAAGTTTAGTGAGAGCAGATTCATCATTCTTGTTTTATATGTTAATGATATACTGTTGGCTAGTAATGATGTTAATTTTCTGAATGAGACTAGGCAGATGTTGACAATGCACTTTGATATGAAAGATCTTAGTGATGCCTCTTCTGTACTAGGCATTGAGATTCACCATGACAAATCTTGTAGTACTCTTGGCTTGTCTCAGAAAACTTATGTTGAAAGGATTCTGAATAAATTTAATATGAAATATTATAATTCTTGTTCTGCACCTATTCAAAAGGGTGAAAGACTCTCAAATACTCAGTGTCTTCAAAATAATAAAGATGTTGTTGAAATAGAGAAGGTCTCATATGTTTCCGCTGTTGGCAACCTTATATATGCTCAAGTTTGTACACGACCTGATATTACTTTTGTTGTTAGTGTGCTTGGGAAATACTTGAGCAAACTTGATGTGGCTCATTGGTAGGCTACAAAACGAGTTATGAGGTATCTACAATGTACCAAATATTATATGCTCACCTATAGGAGATCAAATCACCTTGAGGTGATAAGCTATTCTGATTCTGATCGTGGTGGTTGTCTAGATGACTACAAGTCCACATCAGGGTATATCTCTATGTTGGTAGGAGGAATTGTTTCTTGAAAAAGTGTTAAACAGACACTTACAGCTACTTTTACTATGGAGGTAGAGTATATAGTTTGTTATGAGGCTACGCGTCAAGCGGTATGGTTGAAGAATTTGATTACTGAGTTTCATGTTGTGGAGAGTATTTCCAAGTCTCTTACTATTTATTATGATAACTTTGTCATTTAATAAAAGTTCTAAGCGCTCGAAGCATTTTGACACAAAATACATGTTTGTTAGAGAGAAGATTCATGAGTTTCAAACTCGTATTGAGTATATCCCTCTAGAACTTATGGTTACAGACCCTCTAACCAAAAGTTTAGCTATTTTTTTGTTGATTTTGTAACCCGTATGGGTATAGTGAAGTTTTTTTATGTTTTAAGTTAGCAGGAGTTTGTTTTGTAATTTTTTTATGACCTAATTTTATTATTATGTCTCGAGGTCTTAAACAATTATATTATTGTTATTATTATTGTTGTCATATAATATTGTTATTATTATTATCTACGCAATTTTGTTTGTTTGTGTTATACCATGTTGTGGAGACATTTTGGACCCAGTCTCATTTTATTATTGTGTTGAGATGTTTGTTAAATCTCAAATAGCATCTTGGGTGAATGCTTGAACCATTTTGTTGGAAAATGCACCTTAATCATATATCGACATGCAATTTTGATGTGCTTTCCTATTACACTTATATCACATTTTGTTGGGTTACCAAAATATGAATATCTTACATGTATGATATCGGTACTCCTTTGCGTATGATTTTTTGTATTGTTAAGATACTTGTAGTCTCATTTTGGACTAATTGTTGAGAGTTCTGGCTCGATTTTGATATCATGTTACAATCATATATTGTTTGATTAATCTGGAGAATTGTTTTCTTTTTAAAATAATATAATATGACTTACGACGTCCAAGTAGAAGAATGTTAGAATTTTTTATATGGACTAGCATAAATTATATTATAATTTTATAAAAATTCAGATTAATTAGATGTCTAAATTATTAGAGCATTTTGTTAAACTCAAATTGTGATCAGTATTGTTATTGAACTTCTTATTGTTAAAGCACTGTTCATATATGAGTTTTATTTATAAGTCCTGTATATGAGTTTGTCATAATGGGTATATTTAATGTATTTTAGTTATTCTATATATACATGGAGAGATATCTATTTTTAGTCACTCTAGTACGTAAAGTTACCTCATTAATATTGACACGTGAGCGACTCCTGTGGAATAAGAATAATATATCTCTCTCTCATCGAGATTGATTTTAAAAGTTTCAACTATGATATCCTTATCGATGTCTTTTTAAAATAATCCTAAAACTCATTATATATTTTGATAAGACATAAATTTTGAGATTAATAGATATGAGAAATTTAACAACTTATTGACTATTGGATGAGTGAATGGCCCCTAATACTTTATTTTATCCAACAGCCACCACCTTTGTATTCCGTCAAAATTCTGGCTATTTTTTTCTAGCTGTGTTGCATTGCTCATGAACAATAAGTACATTGAAACAAGCTTCATACGAACAGAATAATTTCAATTTATGATTATGAAGAGAAATAGTTAAATGTGCAAGTGAATGAAATAAGACGACACAAGTACCTGTGACCACCATAAGAGGAGTCTAACTATGTGCCAGTCTGAGTTTTCAATCCATCGCCTGAGCATCGGGAAAAGAAAGAGAACAGCTGCTAGTAAATTTGGAAGCTGATACACTGCAACTGCCAAGATATACAATGGTGGAATGCCCTTTATTTGATGAAGAAAGGAAAGCAACGTCTTGATACTCTCAGGGGCATCCTTGAAGAAATGCACATAGAAGAGTGGAAGAACGATAACCCAAAAAAGACTAACAATGACTTTGAGAAAATTTCGTAGCACATCAGTGAATCTCCATCGACGATAGCCTGGAAAGTTCAGGACCAGGTCCAAGATACCTAAATCAAAATAAAGAGGAACAAATGAGACGTCACTGCTTCAACTACTAGGTTAAACAGACATCAATAAATAAAAAAATTATTGTAACTAGTGCTTCTGATAGTAGCATGGTAAGTTCACATATACAAAGACACTTAAGTGAATGTATCATACTTCGAAGTAAGCGCAGAATGGCTGCTGTGATGAATATACTGGAGAGATTATATAAGACATCTTTCTGAAAGAGATCCATCAGTGAAATCCCTTGCCATGCAACAATGAACATCACCTGTGATAAGAATATTCAGGCCTTGTCAGAACAACAATCAGGGGAAATATTGACATAAGCATTTCCTTCTGTTGAAAACAAATACCTGAAAACCCAGTAAAAAGAAGGTCCAAAGACGATCAAAACTGCGGAAGATGTGCCAGGCAGACCGGGTCTCAACAAAATTTGATTTAAAAAATTCACCATCATCACGCATGGGCCATCCAAGAGAAAAGCAATCAGGTGACCTGCAATAGAATGCAACGAAAGTTAAAACAGTAAATTGTCAATTAAGGAATGATGAAACAAGCCAAAGAAGTCATTTTCAATAACAAATAAGAACCCCTAAAACCAAACGAACCAGAAATACTCATTTAGATCATCATAGTTGCACCAGGCTGAGTGAGGAGCCTTTCCATTTCCGCTCTTCTTGGCTTCCTGGATTAATTAACACGAATATAACTCATCACCGAGAAGAGAGGTACCTGAAGTGTGCTGACAATGTCCATATCAGACAAAATCATACCTTTTCAATCAGTCGGTATATGGGAGTTATAACCTTGCGCAGGAATGCCTCATCATCACCAGTAACAATGCCGCTGACATTTCCAGCCAATAAACCATGAAGTTCGTTTGCCATCTGAAGTTATAGTTCGCTAATATTAGTACATTCAGAATATTACTAATAAATACTAAAATATTTAAAAAAACAAGCGTTACATTTCATTTGCAAACACATTCTGGCACAATATAAGTGTGTTTGAAAAAGTTGAAAAAAATAGATTATACTGATATAATTGATTATTGTAAAAATTAATTATTATCAGAATTTATTTTTTTTGTGTATGTTTGTTGAAAAGTAATTTTAAGATAATTTATTTCGTTTAGATAGTGTAAAAGAAATTATTTTTACATAATAAATTACGAAAAAAAGCATAAAATTATTTTGTTTATAATATTTGGTGAAGAGCCATTGAAATTATTATGAAAATGTTTCTCTTATTAAAATATAGTTAAAAAATTTATCTAAAAATAAAATCTTTTTATGAAAATAGTCTATACTATGAGCTTATGCTAAAACAATTTTTTTATGAAAATAATTTTTTTATAAATTAATCTAAATATTCAAATATAACTAATATTTTATAAAATAACATTTTTTTAAAAAAATAACTGAATGTAAAAGAATTAATTTTTTTCAAATATATATAGTGAAACATATGAAAAATCTGTACTTACGTTGTGAAATATGTAGCATAGACACTCTGGCATGAAACGAACATTGGATGCTTCACCCCATATGAGAAGATACAAGCCCGTATAAAGTAACTTCCTCTGCTGTGTCTCTTGCTGACCTTGGGGGAGCCTGTGTGAAAGAACAAGATAAGCACTTTCAGCATAAAAAATCTCAGACTTTATCCTTAAAAATTTGATGGGGGAAAATAGGACAATTGTTTGCTGATGGAGATACTGTTACATCTTACTCTAAACTATGTTTTTGTTCCAAAAATTTGCACCACGCTTCGTAATTCGTAAAGAGATGATTCATCACTGCATCAATGGCACGATCTTCAAGCTGCAATTGTCCCAAAAAAGAAAGAAAGAAAGAAAATTAGAGTGAAATTTAAGTACAGGCCAAAACCAAAGCAGGCTACCCTGATAACTAAATAATGTAATTTTGACGAGAGTTCTCTTGATTTCTGGTTTAGCTCTATTTATTCTATTATTGTTTTGCCAAATACAGGAAGAAGTGAGAGACAGCTACATGCCTTGTTGAGAGGCTCAGGTGTGGGTTGTAGCCTTATGTGAGAGTTAGCAAGAAGCTGAGTCAAATGCTCTCTCTGGTTCCTGACGTTGTCCCTCTGAGCCAAAATAAACCAAGAGAAATTCTTAGTTAAATAATAGGCACCATAGTTAAAAGTACTAAGTTAATCAAGACTTAGTATTTTTATTAATTTTTATAAAATTAATTGTGTAACACAATTATTTATGAAAATACTAAATCATTATTGACCTAGTGCACTCAACTAGTACTCATAATTTAAGTAAAAATTTTTCATAAACCAAATACATTAACAATTTGTGGAGGCTATACAAAACAATTTGAGTTAACCATAATTATTTCTTCTATCCCGTTCTGTTTGGGTGCAAAATACATGCCTGGAACCCAAACATGGCTCCAAGCCAATCAAGCAGGTCAAAATCTCCAGTTCCCTCCCTCCGTGGCTCAAATAAACTAGGCCAGTTCAAGCCATGAGTGTTCCTGAGCGCAGAAACAGCAGCCTTAATCTATAACATGGAAAGAAAGCCAAGGAACTCAGTGCAATGGCAAACAAAACACAGACAGACTCAACATCAATCACGGCAGAAGGGATACCTCGTCCAGCTGCATAACAAAATTCATTGCTGTTAAGCCTCGAAGATATGGATACTGAAAGAAAATTATGCGGCAAGATACCTATTGGGTTTCACAACAAAATGAAAAATGAAATGTACATAAATAAATCCAAACTAACCTCAGGAGCTACTTCTTCAACCTTCTCAGTCTTGTTAACGGCACAGAGCACTTTAAAAATCACCCCAGCAGTCTGGTAAACTTTACCGAGCAGTGCTCTGCAAAAGAAATTCAAGGGCAGAGGGAGAGGAGGAAGCAGTTAAGCATAGAGTGGAAGGACTGTCTGTCACCATAGCTACATTAATATATTTCAAACTGCACATAATACAAATCATGATAAGAAAAATAATGCAAGCGAGAGAGAAAGAGTAACAAACTTTTCTATTATAATTTCAGACCATAAACTGACACTGGCACAGAAGCTAAATGTCTAGTTCACTTATTTTACAATAAATATTAGTATCTGCAAACTGTTTCTATTTCATGATTACACCACATTACTCTAATAAACAAAATCTCTCTGAGCACACTCCGCAAAATAATCAATTTTTTTCTTTAAATTTAATTCATTGCAGTTCCATACCTAACAATAGACAATAATTAGAAAATACATACATAAGAAGAAATTAGCATTAAAAGAGCTGCAAGCATATGAAACATTGAATGGTAAAAAACCAGTCACAAAGTATTGAAAAATGACCAATATATTCTAATGAAAGAGAGAAGAAAAGCATTATAAAACCCACAAACTTGAAGATTGCATACCTAAACATCCATGGAACGAGCATAACATTCACAGGCAACCTGACTCTAGTCCATCTCCGCGTTAGTAGTTCAGTTGAAACTTCTCCCAAACGGTGACCAAATAAATAAACAATAAAGATTGAAACTGAAATAAAAATCTGCATCCACAACACAAGTGTCAGAAGCCAGTATCAGAAACTTTTACATCATTACACTAGAAGGTTCTACAGGTAGATAATAAAACACACAAAAGGTGAAAAGATTCAAGGAAATCAATTACCGAGTACATGATCAAGGATATCCCAGCATTAAAATCATAACGGGAAAGTACAAGTCTTATGACCCAAAGTAAAAGGCAAAATACAACTCCAGCTTTCAAGCTTTGAGTGAGCACTTCAACTACCCTGCTATTATTTCTTGGAGTTTTCTCTCTGTTCTTATCCAACTCGCTATTTTCTTCGTCAAGTTCATCATTTGTAGAAGGATTCATTTTTTATGTGATCTAGGTATGGCTTCAACGCAATCAGATGAAATTTACAGAGCAAAGAAAAGAAGAGTTGACTTTGCAGTGATCGAATTCGAAGACGAAGAGGATGGTAGTGTTGCTTTTATAATTTAGTTTTCTTTTTGTTAAAATAAATGATGCGGTATATTTTACTATTCGTGAATCATTTCGTGAAAATTCCTTCGCCATATGTAGCAGTCCTGAGAACTGCTATTTGGCACAAAGTATTACCGCCAAAGTCATCCGCGAACCCAACTAACCAATCATGGTAGGAGAGAGAAATTAATATGATAAAAGTAATGAACAAGACGCAATTCCGCCAAAGTCATCCACGAGCCCAACTATGAAAAAAGTAACGAACAAAACGCAATTCCGCCAAAGTCATCCACGAACCCAACTAACCAATCATGGTAGGAGAGAGAAATTAACATGAAAAAAGTAATGAACAAAACACAATTTAATTATCTTATCTTTATCAATTCGTAGGTCGTTCTACGAAATTATATTTGTGGGATTTAGCATTTTTCCCAAGAGTATAGGCCCCATATTTATTTCATCTAAAAAAATTGAAAAGAAGAGTAGCCTGATTGCATATTCAAGTTAAGGAAATGAGCCATTCAATAATTTTAATATAAAAAAAGTTCTGTACGTTACTGTTTTATTGATACTTCTTGTTTTTTTGTTTTGTACGTTCTGTACATATTCAAGTCAAGGAAATGGGCCATTCAATAATTTTAATATAAAAAAAGCTCTGTACGTTACTGTTTTGTTGATACTTATTTTTTGTTGTTTTGTACGTTCTTTCAACACTGACTTTTACTAGAAGACGCAATGTACTCTGATTTGTTAGTTACTTCCTCTTTCTCACCTTACTTTTTTTATTAGCATATTTTTCGGGTCATAAAAGAATTTAGGAGTGCACAACAACCTGACCCGCAAACTCAAGAACCCAAATGACTCAACCTAACCTAATTAAATATGTTTGGATTGATTCAGGTAATTGGGTCGGTTCGAGTAGAAACTAATAAACCTATCCAGATTCAGTTCGAATAACGAGTTTATTGATCTGACCCGAGGACCTGACCCTGAGGACCTGAGACCCGAGAAACGACATCGTTTTGGTTTCAACCTTTGTAGTTTTTTATTTCGTAACTTTTGTTTCTTCTTTCTCACAATCTCACATTCTCACCTCTTCTCATTTTCAATCCCTAACCGAATCCGAAAATCACCAAATAGCTCCCCTAACCCTTACTCCCTCAGCCCTCTCCCTTAGCACATAGTGGTAGCTCCACGCCTGACGCCACCGTCCACCTCTGCTTGTTGTTGCTGCTCAGTGCTCAATCTCCAGCTCTCAGCGACTCAGCCCTCTCTCGTCTCGTTGGTCTCCTCTCGGCACTCCCTCTCTCGTTTTGTGCTTGGCTGCTTGCTCAGGTACGATACTTTGCTTCTTACTTCTTAGTTCTTCGATAAACCTCTGCATCCAGCGCTCACTTTACCTCTTTCTCAAACTATGGACAACCAAGAAAGTTTTTGAGTTTTTATTTTTATTTTTTTTTCTTTTCCCTAACCTGTGGTTATATGTTTCCTCTGGTTTTCATATAGCAAGATTAGTTCTATGGTTTTTGTGTCTACGTTTCACGACCTGATAGTCATTTTCTACTTGAGGAATTTCATATTTCAGCATTTCTTTGAAACTTTTCTTTTTCTTTTCCCCTATATAATGGACAATTTCATTTCCTCTCTCACTTAATCTAGCTGGTAATTAATCTAGATGCTTCTGGTTGTAGCTTACTTCTTGTTGGGTAATAATAATTTCTGTCACTTCAATTGCTTTTTTTCATAGTATATGTGTGATGTGTATTTCCTAGAGAGTGCCTATAGTGTTGCAGGCTTGAAGCTGCCAATGTTCTAATTTGTGATGATGTTATGCGCACAAAATAGATCTTATGAAATTTTTGAAGAATATTTTGCCATGGCCTTTTATTGTTTCCTGACCAGTGTTTGCTCTTAATAAGATTAAAAAGTCTAAACTAAGTCTTAGCGAGTTTGAGGTGCCCTTGCTGGGACTAGCGCATCTTATTCTTTTATGGTTATGTTCCGTTTTTCCGCTATACGAACCTATTTGCCCCCAATTGCAATTTCTCTGAGGTGTCATCTTAGTCAATGAATGCTCCCCCTTGCCTTAGATCTTTGCCTTTGTGTTAAGCAAAGATATTCTTGCTTATTAGTAACGTCTTCCTTTCTAAAACAGCTAATATGCTATATTAAATGTTTTTCATTTTATTTTTCTGAAGAAGTAATATGATTTGTTTTTTTTCTAGTGGAATTACCTTATACATCATTATGGTGGAATTAAATGTGATGAGAAAATGAGGTAAATTATTATGCATGTGTAAGTCACGGCTGATCCAACATATTGACCTTAAATTTAATTACTTTGTACTTTGTTATTCATGAATTTGAATTATATTGACTTTGTGTTATGTGCTTTGAAACTGTGTGTGCGTGAGTTTCAATTATTGTGTCAATATGTTCATACTTTGTGGTTATAATAAACATGGTATTTTGATTTCAAGTGTTCACATTTGATTATTGACAATTGAGATTAATCATTTCTTTTGTTGTAAATGTTATTGTAGCGATTCACTTTAAAATGGAAAATCCTATGGAAACTCACAACATTAGTGGGACTCAAACTCAAGTAAAAAGTGCTCCCACTCCACCAACACCAACTGGATTGCAAACTGAAGGAGTAGGACTACATCTAGCAGCAGCACCACCATCCTCTTCCAATCCAAATCCCACCCCAACTCCGTCATCACAAGCTGAAGAAGCTTCTCCATCTCCATGTTTACAACAAGAGGTGGGTAAAAGAAAACCTAGTAGACCCCTTAGTAATGCTTGGTCACATTTCACTAAAGATGGTGATAGAGCTAGTTGTAACTATTGTGGAAAGTCATATGCATGTAATAGTGTTAATCATGGCACCACTAACCTGATAAAACACTTGAAAGTGTGTTTAAAGAATCCACATAGGGAGGTCGATAAGAGGCAAAAAACTATTGCTATTGGGAAGTCAAGTGAGGATGACCCTAATAGTACAGTGAGTATGAAGCTTGTAGATTTTAATTAAGAACAATGTAGGTTGGAGCTTTGTAAGATGATAGTGATGGATAAGCTTCCCTTTAAATTTGTTGAGAATCCCAGATTTAGAGGTTTCATGAGTGCTACTCAACCTTGATTTAGAATACCCAGACGCATGACTATTGCAAGAGATATCATGCAACTTTTTATAGAGGAAATGGTGAAGTTGAAGTCTATTTTGTCTTGCAACCAACAAATAGCCTCCCTAACAACTGATATATGGACATCAATTCAAAACATTAATTATATGTGTGTGACTGCACATTTTATTGATGATAGGTGAAAGTTGTATAAGAAGATTTTGAATTTTGGGTTGATTGCTGATCATAGGGGTGAGACCATAGGTAAATATTTAAATAAATGCTTGAAAGAGTGGGGTATTCTAAAGATTAGCACAATGACCGTGAATAATGCTAGTGCTAATAACTCGACTCTTGCATATTTGGTGAGGGGAATGAAAGATTGGAATGGATGCACCTTGCTGAAAGAGGAGCTCATGCACATGAGATGTTGTGCTCATATTTTGAACTTAATTGTTAATGAATGGTTGAAGGAGTTAGATTATTCCGTTGCTAGGATTAGGGGTGCTTGTAAGTATGTGAGGTCCTTTCCTTCTAGATTGGCTACTTTTAGGAGGTGTGCCCAAGAGGCAAATGTTGTTAGTAATTAAATGCTAACACTTGATGTGCCAACTAGATAAAATTCTACTTACTTGATGTTGGAAGTGGCAGAACAATTTGAGAAGGCATTTAATCGCCTTGATGTCACACTTGCTTTTTTTGGTTCTTTGCATGTGACATCTAATTCTTTCTTCCATAAATTGTGTCAAATACAAAATTCGTTAACTATGTGGATTGGAAGTGATGATGTTGTCTTGCAAGGAATGACAACGAACATGAAGACGAAGTTTGATACGTATTGGGATATTAATGAGAATTTAATTTTTTTGTTGTTTGTGGTTGTTTTTCTTGACCCAAGATATAAGTTGGATTACATTGAATTTTGTGTTAGTGAAATGTATGGTTAAGATAAGTGTAAGGATATTGTGAAAAGATTAAAAGATCTCATGAACAGCTTATTTGCACAATATGTTACATTATATCCCATTGTTCCTGATATTCATGATTCTAGTGTCAATTCATCGGATGTTAGCACACAAACAAATGTTGGTAGTAGTGAGAGTGGTTTAAATTTGAAAGACAAGTTTAGGTTGAAGTTGAAGAAAAAGCAAGGTGAACAAAACAAGAATGAGTTGGATAGATACATGGACGATGATGTTGAAGACAATTACGAGGGGTTTGACATCTTGAAGTGGTGGAAAGGGAAGTCATCGAAGTACAATATTCTCTCTCGTATGGCTAGGGACATATTGGTCATTCCGATGTCTACAGTGTCATCTGAGTTTGTTTTTAGCGCTGGAGGTCGTATCCTTGATACATTCTGTAGTTCTTTGAATCCCACCACGATGGAGGCCTTAATTTGTACCCAAAATTGGTTAAGGCCTCCTAAGAAGGTGGATGATCTACGGAATCAACTGGAGGAGATTGAGCAGGTTGAATCAGGTATACAATCATCATTTTTAAATTTTAACTTTTTCATTTTGCATGTACTTCATCATTTCATTCATTTGACATTTTTAATTTTTAGTTATATTCTTTTATTGTATTATTAGAAATGTCAGAAGTTTCTGGACTTCAAGAACTTGAGGTTGCTAGTGATTTTAAGAGCAAGAAGATGAGGTAATGTAAGATAATATATTTTAAATGTTCTTGGATTGTATTTTTATTATAATTATAATTAAAATTTTATTATATTAACATCATATTTTAAAATTAGTATGTTTGTAATAAAGATAATTTAAAAAAATAAAATTATAATTCTTATTATTTCATTTACTTTTTAAATAATAAAATAATAACTTTATTTCATTTATCCTAAAATATCAAAATAATAAAATAATACTTTTATTTTATTATATTCCATCACATCTTATTCTATATTATCTTATTTTATTTTATTTTATTAATTATTAAATATCTAAACATAACCTAAAAGATAAAACGATCTTCGTATTAGTCCAAGCGAGAAGAAAATCCCTCTCAAAGTCCCTAAAAGATGCTCACGTCAGTCTTATTTTAACTTAATTGAATTGATGAGGTGACAATTAAGCGCTTAATTGACAGCCCCTATTTGATTTTTGCGTCGTGGTGTGATTCAGGTAGGCCCTCATTCCAAAATCTTAAATTTCCAAAATCCCCATTCCTTGTAATATATGGTGTCTAATAATGTTATAATATCAACTCATTGGATGTCTTTCAAACTTTATCCATATATTAAAAACTTTGTTAATATTACATGGTATCTTTTTTTTAGTTGATATAAAGGAGAGATTAAGTTATACTAATATAAGACATTAAGACTTGACATATTTATATTATTTAATAATTTTTTATAAAATATATTTTTTATCGATTTAAATATTAAATTATAATTATCAAATATTTTATTATTTATGTCAAAATTTAAAAAATTAAACATTAATAAAAATATAATTAAATAATTTTTATTTTTATATATTTAAAAATATATATTAAATTAATCTTGATGTATATTAATATATTAATAAAATAGTAAATAATTTTGAATTAATATAAAATTTTATAAATATAATTTATATAATAAAAATTTTCAATCTAACGATTTATTTAATGGAAAAATTATTTAATAAAATATTATTTTAAAATTTGAATATCTCAAACTCTTCGTGTACTCATCAGCCCCACTTTTGAGTGTTTCCAGATGAAGAACACAGCCCCTACCCATCATGTGGTCCTTCCCATAGTCGGCGCATTCTTGTGGAGTTGTCTTCTATGGACTTAGATCGGGATTCAGGAAAAGCAGTCATGCAGAAATATGGTAGCAAAAATTCGGACTATCCATGAATTGAAACCGATAGAACGAATGCCTTTCCTTTTGTTCCCTTTATTGGTATTAAAAACATGGAATCTATATAGAAACGCAAGATTCTGAAGAAAAACAAGAACTATGTAAAAAAAAAAACACTTCCTCCCCCCACTTAACCACTTTAATGGAAATCCGATTAAAAAAAGAAAAAGCTTCTTACTCGTGTGCCAATGATATTTTTGTGGTTTTAATTTGCACTTCAGACCATGCATGATTTCCTTCCGTCTCGCCTTTAACTCCATCAATATCCAGAAACATCATGAGTCACGTGATTTTATTTGCTCAATTAATTAATAATAGTGTGAGTTTAATGATGGCCGTAAGATCATATCAAAATTAATGGTTAAGATTGAGAGTAACTCTTTAAATTTATTCCTAGAATAAGTGGATCACTTCCTCTCTCTCTATATAAAACACTTGAGTCATTTAATGATTTATAATTAAAAATAATAACACTTATATTTTTACATTAAATAATACACATTTTTTTTTTACATTTTATTTAATATTATTTATTATACATATTTTTTTTTATTATTTTTATTCAATTATATCTTTTAAAAATAATATAAACAGTGCTTATATTTTTTTTGAGAAGTATAAAATGTTTATTTTCCTAAAAATAAAGATCTACGAAGATAATGGTAAATTAAAAATTTAAAAAATGTTACAACGCATAAAACTTTCGAGTGGTGCAATTGCGATTGCGGCTTTAAGAGAACGATGTGAACTTTTTTTTTTTTATCTCATTATAAGTTCATTTTTCTCATCTCTTTCTTTATTGGTGGTGATGTATATTTAAAGGTGATAATCATTTCTCTCTTTTAATTTATTGATCTATTTATTTTTCTAATTAATTTATAATCCTTTGAATACAAAATTTTAACTAACGTCATAGAATTTTAATCCAATTAAAAGATGTTGTGATAATATATTCTCTTATCGACATCTATAAATTATCTTATCTTTTAATTTAAGTCACACTAAAAGTAAGAGAAGCTAATTTTCATTTTTGAGAGACCACATCGTAAACCTGAGTTTGAAAATTTTGAGGAAAAAAAAAAGATATGATTAAATAGAATATAAGATAAAAATAAAAGAAACCAAAGTAATCCGAGATTCTCTTAAAAATTAGAGTACAGGAAGAAATGAAGATAGAAATCTGTGTCAAAAAAACGATGATTCAGAGGTCAATTTGTTTTAATGGATTTGGAAAGAATTTAATTCATTGATAAAGTGTTTGGGTTGCTTCCATGGACGCATAGGTTGAAGTTGGATGAAACAGTGGATTGGGGAAAGGGTAAAAAGGATTTGGATTTAATTATTATTTTTTCACAAACAAAGACCAATTAGATTACCAAATTTTCAACCAAAAAAAACTAATGAATTGAGACAAATTGAAAAGGAAAAATCCAATAAGAGAAAGAAAGAAAAGAAATAAAGGAAGAACTTGTTGATGATTGGGTTTAATCACTTTTCTGCACAAATTAAATGAAATGTTGACATTTCAAGATTACAAATTTGTACAATAATATACATTCACTCCTGGCCATAGTCCAAGGGAACAACCTCCTCCCTGACATCAACCACTTCTTTATTTCAATTTCCTTGCCTTCGTACTCCTCTGCAACACTGGCCATCCCTAGGCTTTTGTCTCTCATTCCATTCATTGACCCATTTGTCCCATTATTCTTTCAACATCCTCCTCTTCTCTTTATCTTGCTCGCTCAACACAGTATTGAAACATCTCAGTCCTCCGCCTCATACTTCTTGCTATACTTGGTGGAAAAAAACAAATGAAAAATATGTTAATCTAAATTTAATATGAATAACTAAAAAAACCTATATTTTGACCACAACACCTTACCATTTTTGTGCACATCTACAACAATTCCACACACTTCTTAATCTCCCTATAATTGGAATTAAGAGATTATAGAGGGGAACTCATCATAGAGGCACATCTACAATATTCAATACATGAATGTACACTTAATAAGTTATCACAACATCAGCATAGTCACTTCCCTACCAACTTCAGCTTCATACTGAACCACCAAAATCCGTAGCACTGCTTTGTTTGAAAGTCACATCCTTTCAAAGGATGAATGCTTCAGAAATAGTCTCAAATTTGAAGGCTTGCAATTCAAATCCTTCAAACAAGATCATGCTAATATAAAATAAATGTCCAACAAAATGCACATATCAAAGCAACAGATATATTGTACCTGTTTATCCGAGAAAGGGAAGGGGAAATATTGGAAGAGTTTAGTTTTGCCACCTTGATATTGTTCTACCTGTTTCAGATTCTCTGCAATCACTTTGTCCACAATTTTTTCAATCTCAACAGGATCTATTATCTATCATTTCCAAAGCCACAAAGAATATTCTAACATTTTCTTTCTTTCTCAGCATCAACAAATAAACCACCAAATTAGGGCAGCCCCAGAGCAGAGATTTTACACTAAATTTTAAAAACCACCACAAGGACTTTTTTGTTTTTAAAACTCAACAGATGATATCTCAAATATCATAAAATCTAAATAATCTAGTAAAGCTATTAACTTTGCAACTAAACTCGTAAATCATGCTTCAATATGATAGAATCAAGTTGTCCCTTGCTGAATGCTGACTCAATCAATATCACATCATTTTACTTTGAATTTCAATAGATCGTACAACATATTCTACAACTAACCTGAACCAAATCTCTTTCTTATATCAACCCCTTAACAGTTCCACCCTTGACTAATAGCTCAAATAGTATCTGCGAACACATGGACAAATTGTATACGTACAACATGCAAAAATATGCCAAAATAATAATAAAATAAACATAATTCAACCAAAATTATATGATTGTCTTTTCGTCTTTTCCAATTCATTAAGGGAAATAAAATGAGTAGATACAACACATAGACCAAAGTGTCATAAACTGTGCCAAGCCAATCAAAGCCTCATTAAATACGACTTTTGTATTCTAAGTCTAATTTGGCATGCAGGATGAAGCAGAAAAGGAATGAAACAAAATACTTAAAAGTTTGATGATCATAAAGAATACCCAAGAATTAGACTACAGGGGTCAACATGTTTTAGGAATGGTCACACACTTGCCTTGGTCCTTAGTTCAAATACACAAACACAATTAATTTCCACACTGTATTTAAGCCTCTGAAAAAATTAATGAGAAAAAGATTATTAGAAATATAACAGTATAACTGTTGGTGCAGCTTATTGTTCCAATAAATAAAGACACAAAATGATCAAATCGAGTGTGAGCATCAGTGAAACTTAGACCCTAACTATGCACCACTCATTAGTGCCAAAGCAAACTATACCTTCTTCCCAATCTTGCCACCGATGACTCCAGCTGCTGACACTACTAGATTTTCCTTACCTTTTGCCCTATATGTCAGCATGTGGAGGGGAAGTCCAACTGGTGAACTATACAATGACCAAAACAAATGAAAGGATCAAAGATTGGCTTTTTACAGACAAAATTATAAGAGAAATAAAAAAAATATAGAATTGATTGAAATTACTACCAAGGCAGTGGTTGGCGTCAAAAGCGGAGACAGTGAAGGACCCAGCAGGATCATGGATGGTTAATGATTGACCTACCTCAATGCCCATAAGCAAGGAAGCATCTAGGTTGGGGTATTGTTGAAGGAGGAGGGTTCTGGTGAGATGGGTAGAGTAAATTGGGAATGAGGAGTGGGTAGTGATGTCCGAGGAATGGTCTTTGTGTGCATGTGTGAGGAAATGGTGCCTCTTATTAGTCTTGGATGATGGAGTCCATGTGTCCACTGAGAAAGGTAGTCCTTTCGGCATTTCAATTGCCATCTTCTTCTCTTTTACTTAACTATCATCCATCAACTCATAAACATCGTCATCTCATGGTCATCAATCATGAATCAATAACCTATACAAATTCCTCTCACCACACAAGAATGTGACGTGGTGAACGCTCTCTGGCGGTTGCAGAGCAAAGAGGAGTTTAATGTGTCAGAAGCATTCAGGAGGCTTTCCGCGGAATCATCACGATAAATATAATATAAAAAAATAAAAAATAAATATTTTGCATAAAATAATAAAATAATAATAATAGTAATCTTTACTATTCTAAGATTTGTGTTCATAATTGTATAATTTAGATAGGAAGTTTACCCAATTACAAGATTGGATTAATGAGTCAGCGGTAAGATTGTAGGTTAAATGGTTAGTTTGAAAAATTTAGACAAAATAAAAAAAAAAAAAATACATGACATAAAAAAATATTAATGATGTGAATAAATTAATAATGATAATTATTCAGTTTTAATTTTTTAAATTTAAATTAGTTAAATAATAATATAAATTAAAAAAATAAGAATATCACTTAATATTACATATAGTCTAATATAAAATACATTTTATTTATGAGTTTTTAAGTATTATGTTCAAATTCTATAATTTATAATTTTAAAGATTAAATTCAAAAAAAAATTAACTTAATCCAAGTCAACCAACTGGATAAACTATTGAGTCATCTAGTTTTGGCTGAGCTTGATCGAGTCAATAGCCAAAATCGTTCTAATTAAAGACCAATCTAACTCAAAATCTGGATCACAAATTTTTTAATCGGACTGGACCGACCGAGCCATACAACTACGTTTGTGTCCAATTTTTACTATTCCAAAAAAGGTCAGTACTTTTTTTCTTTTTTTTTTTTGCGCTTGGCCACTACTTTTAAGTTAAACACAAAATAAAATAAATAAAATAATAAGATACAAATGTAAATTACACGCCCCCATATTCACTAGGCGGTTGCAGCTTGCATCTTGCGGTTTAAACCAAAGTTTGTGCAATCATTTGGTCTCTAATTTCCCTCATTCCACGAGCACCACTCTCTCTTTCTCTTTGTGCAATCATTTGGTCTCTAATTTCCCTCATTCCACGAGCACCACTCTCTCTTTCTCTTTCTTTTTTCTTTTTGGTACATTGGAGTACTCTCTCCTTTGTTTCTACCTCCATGGTATTCTTTCCTATATTTATACATTAACTATATGTATATACTGTAACATCTAATAATTTAATATGTAGTGAATAATTTTATATAAATATAACAAAATAAAAATAAAAATGCCTAGTTCCTGTTAATTTATTAGTAGTAATAATAATAATTTCCGATTCTTATCAGGTGCTGCGGGTTGATGAATATTGAATAGGAGTCGACATTGGTAGATGCATCATTTGCCAATTGCCAAGCTGTATAAAATGAGATGGGCAACAGCTAACCAAATAAACTTAACTCGGTTTCACAACTCTCTTGTTTTTTTGGCACATTCAGTTTCACAACTTTCCTAATTATTTTGTGTGATGACTTGCTTAAGAAAAAGTGTAACACTTTGAATACTGGCTATGTGGTAGCCTGCTTCTCCCAATCAAAAGGTTCCGGATACCTGATTCAAACCCACATGAAATGAAAGAGCATTTATTAGATGTTTTATAAATAAATAAAATTTAAAAAACACTTATTGTATTAATCCAAATGACAATATTACAAAAAAAGTTAATAAGAAATTAAAAATTATTTTAAAAATATTTATAAATGTGAAATCTAATTTAAAAAGAAAAACTACAAAACTAATTAAATTGAAAATGAATGGAAACATAAAGACACATTTTAACTTAACCATAAATGTTTATTGTTTGTAAGAATTCTTTAATTTGAGTGTGTGTGTGTGTGTGACCTTTTGGCAATATTCTAACAATATGATTTGATAATAAAATTATAGAATGCTTTGTTTTCTTCTTTTTTTTCTTCAGGGCAACATCATATTTTGTCATATGATGCTAAAGACTTTTTGATAATTATTTCTTCTGCCAATAGAAGGTTATCTAAGTTGTTTTTGATGAACTTCATGAATCATTCATCAAGTTTACATTGCATCCAGACCACATACACTATAACATGTAGCAGTAAAATTGAATATAACCTGTTTAACTCACTATAAGAAATAATCTAAATATAATGCGTAACATAGAATTGCTTCCAAGTTTTTTGGACATTCGGGACACACTGCCTCTTTCAAACCGATCGTTCAGGCTCTTGTACCAGTGATGACTTGGTAGTTGGTACCAGACCATACACGTTTCAGTCTCAACTAAAAAAACATAAGATAAAGAGTATGTATGAAAAATTACTCTCTTTTTTTCCTTCTGCCATGAACTAACAATATACAACATAAACGTTACTACAAACATGGTAAACACCTTGCATTTACAGTAATCAATAAATTGTTACAAGCAGCAAGGTCCCCCCAGTCCAATGCCTGCTTTAAGAGCCCCTACCCCTCACTTCTACCGTCGTCTAGTTGTCATGTATAAAAAGAATCGACGAGAATCTTTTAGATAGAGTTTGTGCTTTGAGAGTACATATTGAAGTTCAACCACATACCAAAATGCATGCTGGGGAAACCAAGAAAGACTTCAGTGGTATTTACAATCACAACTCAAATGAGTCTTGTTCTTGGGGATCCACCGGGTGGGGTGTGAGCTTTGTATAGTGATGTTTCATGCCAAGGATCAAGAGTGAATGTGGCATTCGATCTCAATGGATATGATGAGAAGGTATTTTGTCCCATCATTGTGTAAGTTGGATGAGGAGGAGATAGGAAACAGCTCTTGTGTGCAGGCCCGTACTGTCGCAATGGACTTGAACAGGGAGACACTGGTAAAGATGTGATCATTCTTGTGTTATCTCTGAACAAGGGAATCACAATAGCAAGTCAGTCCAAACAACATAAAAATGATGAAGCATATATATTATGATACAAAATCATGCCTTAATTATAAATAACAACAGGCTGGATATTTTACCTTGGGCTCCTTACTGCTCGTGAAGTGGCAAGAGCTGGCTTTGTTGCATCTCCATCAAATAAAGTTAAACTCGTTCTATTGGAATGATGCTCTAAAACTGGCTGCAAATCGATCCAAACAATTAGAAAGTTAGCTCCTGCCCAACGCAGGCCAATATAGAAATAGATCTCCAGAAACTGTGCAACTTTAAAAATCACATCATTCAGTGCAAGGAATATGTGCATTAGAATAGTGACTTCAAACGATCTGATATTTTATGTTCAACTTCTGTTGCATATGTAGAATTCTGTGGCTGTATTAAGACCTGTATAAAGCTATGTACACCACTACCATCGTATAGTAATGTATTTCCCTTATCAGTTATCACGCTCAAACTATATTATGGTTGCCCTGTTAATCTGTTCTCCAACTTCAATTTCTCTCCATTTGTGCCATACAAACTTCACCAGTACATGTGTATGCATTGCAACAATGAGCTAAGGCAAAACAAGAGGATCAAGTTCTGAAGGAAATGTATGTAGCCTATTAAGTTGATGTAAACAAACATAACCACCAATCCATACGTATGACAGACAATAACCTTTTTTCTTTTTTGCCTGACTGTAATGCTGTACCTGTATCAGCGTTTAACGACTAACTCTATAGTGACAGCAACCAAACAACAAAGCATACTTCATTCTTAATCGCACCTAGTGATTTGCATATACCACTTCATCGATATAGTTAATACACTATATTTACATTCTGATATTTTAAATTTGATAATACTAAACATATAAAGTTGAGCTACAAATACATATATGGCAAAAGACCTAAACAAACCATGAGATATTATACCGCCTCTGCATAGATAACGATCAAGTATGGTGATATTAAGTAATTGTATCCTTCTTTTATCCAAATTAAAAAGTAAATGTATATCATTATTACATGTTATCTAGTATCGTATAACTTCAAATGGTTCAGTCATCCAAACTTTAAACATGTTAATTTTATGAGAAAGGAACATACTTTATAATGATTATGTTACCATGTGTGCGAACTAGCATGTAAGAGGCCAAAGCAACATAACTTGTCAAAGAAAATAAATAAGCATCAAAGACTATACCGGCGTCCGGCTTCCATCAAACGTGTAGGGGAAAGCATCCCTGGTTATGCTGACATTTGCAGCTTTCGTTGCTGACTGATCTCGAATAAAGGGGTGATCTAGTAACATTTGGGCTGTTGGGCGAGCTGATGGATCTCTTTGTAAGCATAGCTTAATGAAATTCTTTGCATCATTTGAGAGATGCTCAGGAATTTCAGGCATATCTTTGCTGTTACCAATTTTAAATATTGCAGCTACCTGTTGAATCCAACATTTAAAAAAAAAACGATTTTGGTCCTTCATACTCTTCAAACAGGAACATAACAAATATGCAAATAAATGCTAGTTCTAAGTATCCAATATCGCACCCCTTCATACTGACTCCAAGGAGGCTTCGATGTTGCCATTTCAAGAATTGTGCATCCCAAGCTCCATATATCAACAGGAAGACTATAGCCATTTGTATTCATTACAACCTAAGAAAGCAAACATCAGGATACAGTACTACTTACAGTGGAAGAGAGAGAGAGAAGAAGAAGATGGAAGGATGTCCTTGTTTCAAATAGAAATTTCAAGTTCTGAAAAGAAAGGGAAAAAATTTACCTCAGGTGCCATCCAGTATGGACTTCCTTTGAAAGAAAGCATGGAGGCAGAAGAATTTATCTGGTCCAGAACAATCATAATTCAGAGATAATCTCCATCAGAAATCAGAAATCAACTAAAACAGAAAATTATACTTTTTGAAGCTCTCCAAATTAGATTTGCTTCCTACGAGTATATTCTTATGCCAAATAGCTCTAAATTATAAAAAAAGACAGAATAGAGACGAGAGAGTGCAATGCATATGTGAGAGTCATACGCATTCTTGACTTCTTGGTCTCAATATCTATGTGGGTGTGCACAATTGTGAGAGAGGAAGCATGTGCATTCAAGAGAGGGGAGGGGAATGTCTCTGCTACTAGGCATTCAGATATGAATAGAACTGCAAATTTTAACCTTCAGCAAAAGAAGCATTTTTAAGTATCCACTGCCCATAAATTTGACAACTTGTGTATTGTCTAATACTTTTATGGGAAAAGAGTATCCAACCCCCCTAAACTTTAACCTTTTTGTAAATTACCACCACAAACTTTAAAATCTTCTCAATTAGTCCCTAAACTTTAATTAATATCCCAATAGATCCTTTTGTTTAATTTGAATCTGTTAATTCATTAACAATGATATTGTGTAACAATATCTTATCCATATTTGTAAGGAAAAAATATATTTAAAATTAAATTTTAATAAATAAATTAATAAATAATTCTTAATTAATGTTAATATAAATAAAATAATATCATGCAATATTATCATTAGTGAATTAATGAATCCAAATTAAACATAAAGATCTATTGGGACATTAATTAAAGTTTAGGAAATAATTGGAAAGATTTTAAAGTTAGTAGTGGTGATTTACAAAAAGGTTAAAGTTAAGGGGAGCTACATACTTTTTTCCCTATTTTTATACCAGAAACAATAAATATTATTTACTTTTGAACTGAGCTAAAAGCAATTCATTCTTTACAGCATATGATACACTTACATGTTTAGCCATTCCAAAGTCTGCCAGCTTGACTTCACCATTTGGATCAACTAGTATGTTAGCCCCTTTGATATCCCTGCGAAAATAAAAACATAAATAATTTGAAAGAGAGTAAAGAAGCAGCAATTTAATGTCATAAACAGAGTTGGAAAAACCAAATTACCTATGTACTGTATTTCTTCCATGAAGATAGGAAAGTCCAGAGACAATCTGCCTGGTATAATTTTGAATAACAGGCTCCTTAAAGGGCCCATACTCCTGAAGTAATTTATGAATAGAACCACCAGAGACATATTCCAAATAAACGGAAAGTGCTTCTTCTCCCTGCAAACATTTCATATATATATTTATAGATGGATCTCATTCATCAAATTTTCAATTTCTCTTTCCATGTGTGCATACAGCTATAATATATACATGGCATACAGGATTCTAAACTTGGAATATTTTAGCCATACCAAGTCACTCCCATAGTATTGAACAATGTTTGGTTGTGAAAGCTGACTAAGCAAATGTATCTCCTGCAATCAAACGGAGAACATGTTATAGATTTATATACATCAGGCATATAAAAGCAAACTACAATGCAACTGTGCAAAGAAGAACTGCAAAAGAGCTATCGTCTGTGTTAAAGGCTTAAAACATCATGCATAAATATACAGAAAATAATAGAATTACCTGATTAAGTTGTTTGAGGCACTCTTTTGATGTTTGGTCATCGCAGACAACCCTGACTTCTTTTATTGCACACATTTGTCCATTTTCACTATCAAAGTTGTAATACAAGGCATTTTAGAAAGGTAGAACAAATATAGGAAGCAGAATATATATAGTTTCAGCAATTTGTCCAGAACATTATGGACATTTGGGAAGAGTGCACATTCTGAAAGAAGGCTGATGATATCATTCTGTAAACATGGTACTTTAATGTCAGTTTTTTGTTATTGCCAACTGGCATTGCAATATTTATTTTGTAACCTAAAGATTTGCTAATACATTACAACCACCAGACAGCAAAAACCACAAATTCTGCCTCAAAATATTCAAAGAGTGAAAACTATACATGATATAAAGTTGTTGCAGGCTAACCCAAAAGAGGATTGATAGCAAATTTCCTTCATTGGAAAACAAAAAACAACCCAATACCTATTGAATCCCAGGTAAACATGACCAAATGTTCCCCGTCCTAAAAGCTTTCCTTTCTTCCACTTGGACAGGTTACTGGTAGTGTTTTCTAGCTGTCCATTTGCTCGTGTATTGGAAAGAGAAGAAGGACTAGTAGGAGAGCCTGGTGGAAGAGGCAATGGATGACATTGACTCCTTCCATCTTCTTGCCTGCCTGTAGGGGAGTCAAGACTCAAAACATGCAACCTTGGATGAAGAGGTGATGTAGGGCTGGTGGGCCCTCTTGACCCGGGACCTGGGCTTTTTGACCTTGCATTGAACTTCATGTCACCTTGTCCTCTAGCATAAAGAAATGAAATCGATTAGTTTAGAAGCAAATTGGAGAATAACACTGAAACACCTTTATAAACAAACTGAACAGTTCATGATCTCCCAGTTCCTTTTCCTTACACTGTGAGCGCTAAAATGAGTGTACAGATTATCACTTATCAGCCTCCCATATTTTATAATTACAACCATTTAGTATGGGCATATACCCTTGAATTCAGTGTGATAATTATTGAAAAACAGTAAGATAAATATATTTTGCATAAATGTCACCTAAATCAATTGGAATAACTAGGTAGTTAACTTCCTACAGAAAAAAGGGATAGCGTCTAGTATTAACAAATTTGTCCATCAAGATTTAGATCTTTTTTTCCCCAAATAAATCCATAAGAGAATTCTGGAACTGTGAATTCAGACTTTTAACACAGAATTTGCAGAACGTAGAACTCCAAATCTCCAATTATACTAAAAGACTCTTCTACGCACAAATTTATAAATCATTAATCACTGAACAGAAACAATCAACAAATTCGAACAGGAGGAAAAAAATTTCCAGCACAAAAACTTGAAGAAAATTGCATTTAGGCATGCGAAGACTTACACATACAGAGGGTGACCTCTGTGAGAGAGAGAGAGAGAGAGAGAGCCCTTCTACAAAACTGGTTAACTAAAGGGAAAAAAAGATAAAATTTAAGGGAAAGGAAAATTGAAGGCAAGAAAGAAAAGGGAGAAAGGGAAGAGAAATCTACAAAAAAAAAAAGTGTACAATCAGGTAAAAGGATAGGCAGTTAGTAGCAGGCCTTGTTACGAAGTGTGAATGCAAATCAAAACTAAAAAGGAATCCCATAAATCAAGTAAGTATGCAATTATGGTCCAAACTATACAACACCCAATGGAGAGAGAGAGAGAAGGGGAGACACACTCTCAGGCTCCGGAGTAAAAGTCACTTTATCTGATCAATCATTACGCTAAGCTTTGCTACAACAACAGCAACAACATACCCTCTCCAAAAAGAAAAAAAGGAAAACGATCAATCAATCAAAGTAAGTTCACCATAAGTACAAATTTACAAACTTGAGCTGGACCCAAAACAGGAAAAATCATAAAATCAAAGACCCAAAAGAAAAAAAAAAACGATTAATCAATCAATATATATCTATACTGTTTTTTGACTTGGGATCAATCAATCAAATTAAGATTAAGTTTACCATAAGTACAAATTTACAAACTCGAGCTATAGACCTAAAACAGGAAAATAATTAAAACAAAGACCCAAAATAGGGTAAATAAAATTGAATCAAAACTTAATTACCTGGAGGCATTAATTTGAGAGTGAGGAATTGGATGATCGTCACAGGAGCCAGTGGAGCTGACGCTAGAACCAGAGAAGGAACCAGATCCGAAGGGAAGGCCTTGATCGTTGCCGCAGCTGTGGGTGGAGGAGACGGAGGGTCGAGGCAAGGGCAGCCCTATCCTGTCGCCGCCATCGGAATCGCAACAAGAGGAGCCGCCGCCGCCGCCGCCGCCAGCAACACCGGCAGAAGCGAAATCCTTGCTGGCCCTGGGAGAATTCCGAGAGAGGAAAACGGCGCCGGAGACCTCGTCGAAGCTCTTGGGCTTGTCTTCCTTCCCCTTCTTGGCACCGTTCCTAATCGGGGACTTGTTGATGAAGTTGAAGTGAAGCATGCTGCTGCCATGTCCATTTGGTGGGTGCTCTTCCTGCTGCTGGTTCTTGGTCTTGCTGGATTTTCTACCCCACCAAGTGGGCATTCTATTCTTATTTAGAAATGATAAGAGAATGAAAATAAGAGAGTTTGGAAAGAAGAAGAAGAAGAAGAAGAAAAGAAGAAGAGGAAGAGAGTAAAGAGAGAGACACAGGGGGGATTGATGAGTTGAGAGAGTAGGTGTTTGTATTGTGAGAGGAGGAAGAAACGACGAAAGAGGGGAAGGAAGGGAACAAAAAAGGGCTACAGTGAACAACAGCTAAGAATGGGAGAAGGGGGTTGGAGGGGGACGGCAGACGCTGGTTGGATAGATGGATAACTGACGTGGCATTTTCTTACATAGAGAAAAAAAAAAAAAACTTCTCTCTTTCCCCTCTCTCTCTCTCATTAATTTTTTTAAATTACGAGATATTTTCACATATATGATTTTATTGCTTCAAGATAATTTTTGTTCTATCGTAAAAATATAAAAGTTATGTAATTTTTTTTATAAAAATTACTTTATTAAAATTTAATCTCACATCCTCAAAAAGTTAAGATCATTTACTACTTCGACTAATCTTTTATACATCGCTTTCTCTTCTATTTAGTGTTTGTGTTGAAATATTCTTATAAAGGTAGAAGTGTATTTTAAGTGGGTCTCACCGCATATAAATTTGTTTTAGATAGACTTGTGGCTATGTATGGAGAGAAATTATAATATATTTTTAGATTAATAATAAATATATATTTCAAAAAAAATTATTAATAATTTTAAATATATAACAATAACAATCAATTATATTCAATTATTTGGATTAAACGATATTATTGATTTTTTATAAATTAAATTTTTAAAAATATCATTAAATCTAAATTTTTTTTTTAATTATTTCACTCATAATTTTTTTTTGATGTCTTCTAATTTTTATCGAATTATTATATTAATATCTTCTTTTTTAAAGCCTTAAATTTAATGTGATATTTTTCATCTTTTTCATAAGTTATTTACATTGTTATTAATTTTAAATATATTTAAATAAAAAATTTTTATAAAAAAATTAAATTAATAATAAAATTTCTCTTAAAACATATATATATATATATATATATATTATTGCTCCATTAACCAGATATAATTTCTTATATAAGAATATATCGTGTTTTTGTCTGCCTGCGCGTACGTGTGTGTCTGTCTCTGTTAACGAGTGAAGTGAAACTAACACCGTAACTGTGTGTCCGTGTTCTCGGTTAAAATGGCCTTACTTGTTTCTAGTAGTAAGTAGTTAGTTGTTATAGAGAAGAGAAGAGAAAGATGGATAAAAACGAGAATCCACATTGGTGATTGTGCGCTCGTTTTTGTGCTTTACAATTTACACTCACGCTGGAGCTGGAATGGCCAGCCAGAAAGCATTTACTAGAAAAATAAAATAATACTCACAGTACTAATTTTCCTTTTTTCTAGTTACGTTATAATAATTTAATTTAATTAAAGTGCATGCAAATGAGTGGGATGATTTATTATTATTATTATTTAACTGGAGTTGAGGCTGCTAGAGCTCGAAGGTGTGGCGAAAGCGTGTGGATAGGGTCACAGGGACGCGGAGGGTTGGATTTATTTGGTATTTTACGGCCATTTTTATATTTTAAATTTCATTTTTCCGAAGGTGCTATGATCTTGTGCGGTACGTCGTAATGTTTGCGTATAACATAGATTTGCGTCATTCACCGCGTCACCAACATATCGCTCAGCCACCTCAACATGACATACATAAGTATAACATTTGGTGTTCGTACGTACACATATAAATGCCCGCTGCAACCTTTGTTTCCTTTTTCTTGTGAGTTTAAGTTACAATATAATTATTCAATGTATTATAATTTTAACTTATATAGACTAGGCTAACAAAACACTTAATTATCGATATTTTAAATATTAAATAATTACTTGATATAAAATTTTGTACAATTTTTTACTTATTTTATATAAAATGATTTTATTGGTCCTTTGTTGACCTCTGATTCTATAGTGAAATAAAATCGTTTTTCAGATTAAAAAAATGGTAATTTGCAAGTCTTTTATTAATTTAATTTAGCTTTGACAATTTACAAAAAATATTCTCGAAATTTTGCATAATTTTCCACTATCAACCTTATTTTATGACATGAGTAGGTTCAATGGCAGAGCTTGAAGAGAAAATTAGGAGATGCTAAATTGCGTATAGACTAAAGGCATGTCTATCATATTCACAAAAATGCTTATAGTCATTAATTTCTTTCTGCACAATCTTAATCCAAATACAACTTCTAAACCTCTCATTGCCAAATATTTCAAGAGTCATCATTAGTTTATTCCTAAAAGTCTTCATATAAACTCTCATACCTATTATGAACATACAACCAGAGGCATATGCAAAAAATATTTAATGAGTAGGTCAAAAATTATGAATCATATTATTAAATTTTAAAAAAATAA
This sequence comes from Ormosia semicastrata, assembly GCA_029884595.1. Lineage (NCBI taxonomy): Eukaryota > Viridiplantae > Streptophyta > Magnoliopsida > Fabales > Fabaceae > Ormosia > Ormosia semicastrata. The sequence goes on along the minus strand of JAQQTO010000046.1, from coordinate 31,922,181 downwards.
AATTAATAAATAAATATATATTTATTTTTAAATTATTTAATAAATTAAGATCAAAATATATTATTTTAAATTAAGAATAAATATATTTTTATTTATTCATTTAAAAAAATATTTTCTTTTTATTATATAAAAATTTATGAATAAAGTGAAAAAAATAAAAATAAATATTTATATTATATATTAAATGCATCACATGCAATAATAATTGTTTTACATCATGATTCATAAGTAAAATAAAAATTATATATTATTATTTATTTTTAAAAAATATAAGAAAGTAAAGTTAAAAGTAAGATGAATTAGTAAGTTTATTATATAAAAATTAAAAATTAATAAAAATATGAATTAAAATTGTAATATAAATATATATAAAATAATTATGAATCACATGTCAAATACATATCAAATATAAATTCTTTTAACTTCACCATTTTTATCTTTGGTACAATTATATTGACTTCTCCTGAAGTTAATACTTATAATATTGACACCCTTTTTATTTGAAAAATCACTCATACCTCTTTTGTTTTGTATTTTTAATGATACTTTGTGTAACGTTTGCACATAAAGTATGAGAGGTATATATAATTTCGTAAACATAGAATAGTATTAGAGTGTAATATCAATATATAAAATTAGTGATGTGGGTATAATTCTTAAATAATTAAGAGTGTCAATATAATAAATACTAACTTTATAAAAATCTATATAATTATCTCTTTATTTTTAATAAATTAAATTAAATTATTGGTACTTAAAAAAATGATGAGATAGGGGAGTCAAGGCTCATGCTCGCCCCCCTTAGATCCGTCCCTGCATACAACATAAATCAAGATCCAATGTAATTATGACAGCCAAACCCTCAAACAGTGGATCCACATAAAGCAAACACAACACTCCCTACTTTGGCACACCAATAATAGGGTTTGCATGGTGGCGAAAAAGCTCAGCAAACTTACCTCTTACTTGAAGATGATGTAAGGGAGGTTTAAGGAGTTACAGAATTTTTAGGAGAGTCATGAGTTAAAAGAGGTCTAACGATATGTTTAGGAGTTAAAGTGAGGATGAAAGAGATTGACACATAATAGAATAGAATATAAAAGCAAAAAATAGAATGGAATAAAACATGTCACTCCTTTATTTGATTGTTTAATAAGTTTAATGTAGGAGGAGAGAAAAATTTATGACATTACCTTCTTGACTCCTAATTTAAGGAGACAAAAAATTAAAACTTTGAATGATAAGGGAAGAACAATGAGTCCTTTCCTTTTCATTTCACTCCATTCTTTTAACTTACTTATAAACATATTTTTAATAAAATTAGTCTTTCCATTCATTGTTACTTATTCTCTTATCATTCTTCTAAACATAGCATAAGGCTTTCAGAATGGGAGACCTGTGCCTCCCCCAATATTAACAAAAATCCGCCACTGAGTAGATTAGTGTTGCTAGACTTAGTTACACAATTAAGAACAAAAAAGTTAATATTCATTATTTTAAATATAAAATAAATGTTTTGTACATTTTTTAGCGGGTTTGGTACATAATTTGTTATTTATTTAGTGACAACAATTATATATTCATTTTTTATTCAACTATACTAAATAAATTGTATAAATTAAGTCTGTAAAATATCTCGCATTATGTATTCGTTTGTATTTTTTTTTTTTTTTTTTGGTTTTTGGGTTTGGATCAGTTTAAATTATTGAATTCATGTAGAAATGTAAAATAAATTAGTTTTAATAGAAAATATTATCCATATGCAAATAAAAATATTTAAAAAAATTATTTGTGGTCAGTTTTTTTTTTCTTTTACAAGAAAGAAAAAAGATTCATTAAAAAAGAAGCATAACAATACTTACAAATCAAAAAAAATTCATTAGATTTAAAAATAATAAGAAAGAAATACATTATACACACTAAATTAACCAACGATTTATAGTTTTGTTCTTTATTCGAAGACTATCAATATTTGAGCATCTTACATATCAAAGACTAACACAAAAAGTATTGCAATTTAAAAAATATATTATGCCTCCTCTTAAAAATAGGTCAGAAAATCTCTCCTACCTGCAAGACCATCAAGATAGAACAACCACAAAGAGAAACCAAAATACCAACAAAGGGGACAACAAAAATAAAATAAAAAATACAAGATCTGTCATTGAGAGAAGTAGATCTGTCATTGAGAGAAGTAGGTCTGGATAAACATACTCAAGATCTAACAGATCTGAGTCTCTTAGTGAAAAAACACAAACAAAAGAAGAGAAAATGGTGGGACTGCCAACAAAGAAAGAAAACGATAGCCCTTCTCCTACACTCTCACGAACGGGAATATCAGAACAAGAGAGAAGAGAGAAGAGAGAAAGAGGGGCTAGGACCGTTGTTGTGGTTAGTTAGATCTATAATAATTGTATCAATAATATTATATATGAACAAGAAATTAAGTAAGATAGGCATAACTTTTTTCTAGACTAAATAAGTGTAAATCCTAATAGCAGATATCTTAGTATATTATGAATATATAATAGTATACCGTATTAGTCATGTCATTTCTAAACTAAAAACATTAAACTAGATTCATAACAACTTTACACGTTATTATAAAGAAGCATGATAGAAAGAAAAGATTATATATACAACCTCAACCTCCAAAAAGCATATTGTAATATATAAAACTTTTATACATTACAAAGCAAATATAACAAATACATAAGCTTTGTCTCTAAAAGTAAAAAAAATTACAATTCTATTCGCTTATCCTTCTTCTCCTTGGAAGAGCATTTACCTGGATTTAACATGAAAACAAGCAAATGGGGTGAGAATTCATAATTCTCAGTAAAAGTTTATAAAAGCATGTCATTATGCTAACTCCATCTACTTCGAGGAAAAACTAGTATAAAACTCAACTTATACCTTAGAAAGGTGGAAAAAGTCAAAATTTGGTCCTTTCTTTTCCCAAGGCAAAACGTTCAATTATTACTTAATTAAACATTCACTATAAGTAAACTTATTAACAATGGATTACAATTACAACTAGTAATTGAGTCACTACTCAATACAATTGGAACATTAGCATACACTCTCTATGTAACATTCACAAAGTAATCCCAATCTATAGTTAACCTCAAGAACATTTTACTAATAACGGATTATGCCTGCAATGAGTAGATGAGTCACCACTCATTACTATAAGAATATTCACATACTTACCTTATGTAATATTCACAAAGCAAACTCACAATCCTTAATTGGTCTCATTCCAAAGACGAGACAATCGTACATACAATTGTTATTGAAAGGCACATGCAATATGTTATATTGTATGATTATGCTTAACGTATGTCCTAAAATAATGATTATGAAATATGTAAGTGCAATGTGTAACATCCCAATATTTACTATTCAGATATATCATCATATAAAAGAATAATTAATATTGATCATGCTGCTTCTAACATTCAACCACTAACCCATATCATTCATACATAATGAGTAGATATGGAGAGTTACGATAACAAAAGTTATATATATACATCACTGCCTCCAAGGCACATTGTAATACATAAACTTTTACAACAACAAAAACTAGCATATTATACAAGTTTTTTCATCAAAAAGTATATAACTACATTAATCTTCGTTCATCTTCTCCTTCCTTTTTGAGGAACTAGCACTTAGATTTATATGGCAACACAATCGGGGTGAGAAAACATATCTTAGTAGAAGTATTCCAATACTAGTATATATAAACATATACCATCAGATAATTTACTCAATTATCAAATAAACACTTCAGTCACAGAAGCAAACAACGTCTTCATATCAGAGAAACACAATTGTCCATACAACTGCAATGCACGAATATGTCATGATAGCAACTGCCCATATAATTGTCATGCTATGCCAAGTTATGACTAATGTTTATGCTTATGCAATAACCTAAATATGAAATGCACAATATATGATACCATTTATAAGAACCAAGTTTCATGGTAATGTCATAAAATACATGAGCCTTGAACAAAACAAAAGAATTCGGTTCCATAAACTTTGAATAAGCACTGGAAACTCAATTCCAGCAATCTTCAATTCGGGAAGTGAGGGAATTGCACCTTCCTCATCAACGCGGTCTTCAATAATGATCACTATAATAGGAAGGATTGATTATCTACTCATTCAAAATCATATTTGACCATCTACAATGAGGACTCACCCTCATCAACATAGTTAAGGAACAACAATAATGTCAATTACTACAATAACTAGTATGTCAATTGATTTACATCCCTAACTACCAACATGAAATACAATGATGTTAAATATCATAATAATTAACATATTAATTGATTTACTTTCACCATACAACTATTTCATTAAATACTCTCTTTAGAGTCTTCATACTAAAAAAAAGCATAAATGAAGAAACTACACCATTGGAAAACTCCAAGGCAACACATCACAATATCTAGTTGCTTTCTGGCATTCACGCCGCGGCATTGCCTGTGCCACGCTAACCTCGGGTTCAAGTACTAGCAGGAAAATGCTGCCAACGTCGCGGTATCCTTGTGCTATGCCCCGGCGCGCACCCCTGTTCTTCAACACGTCGCGACACTCAAGGTACCACGTCGTGGCGCCCATCTCTCGGGTCCCAAAATCTGAATGTGCATCACTCACAAGCTGCGGTGAGCTATGCTTGGCGCCGCGACGCCCACTGCAGAACTTGCATTCTGTAGATATGGGTACTATTCCATTGGAACTAGACCATCTTCCAATCACTCAAAACACGATCTCAAGTGATTTTCAATCTCTAACAATGTCCAACTACACATAGCAACTCTTAATTCACTTCAATTTTACTCAAAACTATAAATCATGAAAAATTATCCAATATAAAACCTAAAACCCCAAAACTCATCTTAAGTGGGATTAAATGAATACAAGGACTGGAAATCTATTTCCTTACACCCATTAACTCAAAAATAAGTCATCATCAAGTTATCCAATAAGATTCAAGCCAAAACACCAAAATCACACTATAAATCCAATATTCACATCAAGCAATCTAAATAACCTAATGAAGAATATGGAAAGAAAGTGTTATACTAAGGTTCCCCCTACCTCAATTCCTAGAAATGAAATCGGTTAACCGTTCCTCCACAAAGTTAAGCTCCTTCCCTTGCTTAGTTATTGATCCTTCTCCCTTAGCACTTTGATCTCCCTTCTCCTTTGCTTTTCCTGTGACAGCCGTGAGATGAGGATGAGAAATGAGAACTACTTCTCATTTTGGTCTTAAATAGGCCAACAACAGAAACAAAGGGTCGTGCCTTCTTATTTTGATCACTTAAGTGACCAAAATTCACTCGAACAATTAAGAACACTTAGTTATTACCAAACTAAGTTTCTCATCTTTCAACAAACTTAAAATAAATCTTAAGATTCATTAGAAATCTCGTTACACCATTTTCACATTTTTTTCATATTTGCTGTAGGTCAATCTAGTACCAAAACACACAACTAATATATTTAAAAATATCAAACTACAATAAATTTCAAACTTTAACCACAACTACTTTCATATATTTGTGACCTAGAAACAAGTTTTCTACACTTATTTCCATAAACTAAGCATTTTAAGTCAAAACTGGGACTGAATACAGTATATTTCACACATAAAGTTACAGCAAAGTGACTAAACATGCTCAGATGGTCACAAAACTTCACAGACATGATAATCAGGTATTAGGCTACCTCTATAACCATATACAAGTCTAACATGCTTCCACGTGTGTTACACAATATCATGAAACTTAGCTATTCTCAGGAATCATGTTCCTTGTACTATTATGGGTAGTAGGGCAACGATCACTTAACATTACTTGGTAATAAGTGGACTATTTCCCTTACTGGTAAGAGTACTAATATCACCTCATAATATTGGTAACCCTAATCATAATAGCCCGCTCACTATGAGAATTTAGGACTAATCCTTATTCTCTGGCCAAATGATTGTGTATATCAGATAGGGCTACAAATACATAGGAATAACAATTGTGTGAAGAATGTAGTGTTATGTTCAACTTATATTCAAACACCACAAAAACTCATCACAAGGTTCTCTCTAACAAAGTGAAGTAACTAAAACTAGTAAACATGTACTCTCGGCTCCATTCTACCTACAAAGGAGCAATTTCATGCTTCTAGCATTTCTCATAACTCAACTTTGGTACACAAGGGAGTATTTACCATTCATGCATCTCTAACTCTGCTTTCTTCACAAAGGAGTATTTCATGCACTATGACAACTAACCATTGTCAAACAAACTTAGTTTAATTGTATCTAGTACACCATATCATCACATCTCAAATGACATTACATGTTATACCATGCTTTTCAAGGAACTAGATACCTACCTATGGCATTCCACAACCAATGGATGCATAAAGTTTCCTACTTTCATATATATACAAGGTGGTCATTTCTTCTATGAAATACCTCTACTAATGTCTCAACACACTTTAAAAAACATATATAAAGAATCCTAATAAGTAATAAAGTTCATTACATCAAAATAATTATCCTAAGAAAACCTGGACCTAGCGCCTAGGCTTGGGATGGCAGAAAATCTGCCTTGTTTCTGTGCTTCCGGTGCTTAGGATCTCCAAATTAGCGCCTAGGCACCATACTAGCTGCCTCACGTAGAGACAATTCTGGACAGTGGGTGCCTAGGAGCCCAACTCTGGCTCCTAGGCACTAGTCCACCAGAAAATCCATTTTTTGTTCTATTGGTTCTCAAACCAATTCCAATCCTCAATTCATGGGTTCTAAATGATTTCCAAACACAATTATGGTCTCCAATCATACAGCAACCCTCTTGGGAACTCTCAACTCTTCTAGCATGGATTTATGAACAAAAAAACAAGACATTCTATACCCATTTTTCAACTCCTAACTCAAGGTGTTTCATGGATACTTCCCAAGAAAAAAATATCAACCATGCATAGATTCACTCAAGTTGATTCACAAAATAGGTTCCCAACAAATTTATCCAACTCAAACCATAGAAAAACTATACAAGAACTCATTTTTAAACCCCAACATGCACATCACAAGCATGAAGAGAGAATAGCAATAAAATAGTTTCACTACAACAAAAAGGGGCTTTAGCGGCAATGCTTTAGTGGCCATATACTAATTGCCGGTAATACCTTCTTTACTCTGCTCAATTTGCGGCAAATGGATATTGGTCACTAAATATTCTAATTTTGGTGGCAAATACCACAAATGTCTACCCGCGAACCTTTTTCCATTCCCTCCAATATTTTTCCTTCCCCAATTCCCCAATTCTCCATTCTCGAAACCCAATCCTTCTCCATTCACCATTAATTTTCTGAACTCACGAACCCCAATCCCAAATCCCCCAATTCCCAATTCTCCATTCTGAAACCCCAATCCTTCTCCATTCACCAATAATCACTCCCTCTCAAACCTCAACCTCTCAACTCGTTAAATATCAAAGTCTCACTCTCCCCACCACTCGATCTCCATTCTCCATTGCTTGAACTCATTCGTGCGTGCACGAGATAACGAGAAGTTGCGAGCTTGCAAGTGGCTGACTACAGGTCCATTTCTTTGTTCCTTTATTTCTTTCTTCTATTTCTTACCGTTTTGCATTTGATACGAGACATCACGAGCTTGCAACCGACCCTCTCTTTCACTTGTTTTTATTCATGTATTGTCTACGTAATATATTAACCGGGTCCGTGTGCTCCCTGCTTCAGGGAACTCTCGAGACCTAAGCTTCAGAGATATGCCCTGCGTTCCTCATTAAATCTAAGGAACACAACCCGTATGCACCTATTTCTTCCGAATCTAAGAGGTACGCACTTTCTTACATTTTTGTTTCCATTTTGGAACTCGAATTCAATTATGTATAAGTGAAATACCGTATGTTAATTACTTGCATGTGCGTGCAATAGCGCTTTCAATTTTGTTCCTCTTCTCTAAATTTTCTCAACAAAGCATCATTTTTCTTGTCCCTTCCTTGAAAACACGGTCAGCAAAATTGAATTACACTGTTTTAATTGTGCTTGGCGTGGGTATTGGAAATGGTTTAACAAAGAATAACAAGTTGATTTACTTGTGCTTCTATCACTTGAACTTTTGGGGAAAAAAATTTGAATGAACCTGATCCGTAAGTTAATTTTACTAAGATTGAATTTTGGTCTTACTAATTTGGCTTTTTATGAATGGGTTTCACAAAGCACTAATAAGGAATATCAAGAACTTGTGATTCTTTGTTTTGTGCGGAAAAGTTGCAATATTTGTATACTCGATGGTTCAAGCCTTAACATTCTGATTTGAAGGTTAATGTTCAATATTCTATTTAACACGTGTTTGGGAATTGGGACCCCAAATATTGGTAGAACTTGGGGTTCTCTAAATATTTTGGCAAATATTTATCTCAGTAAACTACATTCCAACATTAATTACACTACTTTTTATTGCTTCGTTGTTTGCACTGTCTCCTCCAAATACAATATGAAATAACTAGCTCTTTGTCTTTTCTTTTCTTTTCTTTTGTGTGTGTATGTGTGTGTGTGTGTCAAATTGAAGTAGATTATACGTTTAAAAAATCTCATTTTCATTTTTTAGAGGAGAAGTACTCCAAGTGTAAGTAAGAGTGTAGGTGTTCTTGACTTCCCGGCAAGGTTAATCTTAACCACATTTCTTGTTTTTTTTTTAATGTTTTGCTAAATTTCTGTGTTTTAACTTTTAGTGAAAGGTTCATTAAAGATTATGGTTGTTTATTTTTGCCTTGTATGTTGATGTAGACTTTAGTCTCACTAAGCGTGTTAATTTATAGATTGCAAGAGAGGTTTTGGATGCAAATGCTTTCGGATTATTCAAATTTCTTGTGACAACTGATGAGATTGACGAGTTGTTCATGAGGCAACTATTGCTACAGTACTAATTTTAATGAGTTTCATTTTCAAAATACTCTTACCTGACTTTTCCTCATTAAATTTTCTTTTATTATCCAGAAGAAAGTATTCATGTAGCTACTACTTAAGACACTAACTTAACTATGGAGAATATTGAATTAAAAGAGATATTGTGTACAAAACTCACGATAATGTCTTCAAAACAAGACATTATTGACAAGTCATCTTGCAAGTTTGCACCCAAAGGCGATATAATTTTGTGTCCTATAACTGTTCTTCTTTGTCAGGGATGGATTATTACAAATGCATATACATCGCAAGTGAAATGGTAGAAATTTGGGTGGGAGCTAGCATTAACATATATATAATAAAATTGATGTATAATCTATCTTTGTCTTGCTCCTAAGACACTATTGGCAAAGAGCAACAATCTTTATTAGTGGAATTCTTAGGTTGTTCCAAGCAATGTAAAACAAAAAAAAAATTACTTTGAAACTGAATCTTTAACATTGAAATTCAAGAGTCAAGACTAAAAAGAAGAAAAATGAGAGAAAGTGAATTTGCCTTTCTTATATTGTAATAACATAAATTTGATTATTGGAACTAATCTTTTTATCTATTGGTGTTTGTGTTTCATTAGGGGCTACACCCAAATCAGTTCTTGAGCTGATGGATGTGAAGGATCTCACTTTAGCACATGTTAAGTCTCATTTCCAGGTAATCTTAAACTCGTTAATTGCACTCATTTATAATTAATCTGTATAATATATGATAATGATATTTCAAAATAGTATTTGAGCTCTGTGTTATTCTTAATTTTTCATTGTTAATTTTCAGTCCTTAGATATTGAAGGTGTGGTACGGTTCTGATTGGGGTTTTAATGGTGCTTGTTAGATGTACTTTGTATAAATATATATAGAAATTAAATTTACAGCCTACATTACATTCCAGGAAGCAGTTAACTCACCTATATATATTTCAAATTCCAATGGTTTCCTTATAGAGGGTCTCTCAAATCCGTAGCACTTCTTTTTCTATTAGATCTGCTGCCTCTGTTTCTGCTTCTGCAAGCTAATAAACAGCTTTTTGCTTGGAAGAATGAACTAGCCAAGTTAAAGAAATAAAAAAAATCAATAGAGATAGAGAGAGAACACACCAAAAATACTTTTCTACATCCTGATTCTACACATCTCCGGAGTCCCTTTTCCCCACTCAGCACCGTACATGGACTAAGGGGATCTCGAATACATATTACAAATTTTACTTTCAAGTTCAGAAATAACATGGTCATTGCAGATAGCACAATTCAACACAAGTACCTAGCACTTCCAGTTTTTGTAAAAGAAAAAGAAACATGGAGTTATGGGCCTGACCAAATCAATTCTAATATCGATGAGTACCTTCCATGTCCCTGCTGCATCTCTTTCTCTCATATGTTGCTCTAATTCCTCCTTCTGTCTTTGATCTCTTAATCTTTCTTCTTCTGACTTTTTGCAAATAGACAAGCAATCATGTCAAAACAAGAGATGGAGATTGAAAACAAAAACGAATTTCCAATAGCTCATCATAATTCTTTTACAAAACTGATGTAATAAAGCATCACATGTGCAAAGCTAAAAAAAATCAATAAAACAACTCTTTGGAATGATCAACAAAATTCAGACCAACACAATCCATTTTTTTTCAGAACACAAATGATAATTAAGATAGGCAATAATAGTTCAGCACCATAATGGGACATACAGATCTAAATATCACCTTGCAAGGAGCCTAATTACCAAACAAAAACAGGGTCAGAAGCTCAATGATTAATAGAGTTGAATATGCTTTTTAAAGCTGACTGAACACAAACAAATTTTGGTCTATGACAAAGTTAAAGTGCACTCAGACAAAAAAATAGAAGTCTGGCAACAGCACAACAAAATTAGTAAAACAAGTGGACATAGAAGAAATTTCATTATCTGTTACATCTGAACGTCATAGATAAGCACATCTAGAAATTAAAAAATGTACCTCAGAACATGACATTCATCAGGGGAAGTTCGTCTCTTAACTTCTCTCTCCCTTTCCTTTCTTGAAATTACCTGCAGCATTCCATTAGGTCAAAACAAGTCACATACTGTCAGAAGAACCGTTGATTAGCAGCTTACCATGAGCAAGAAATATGAAAGTGAATCTAATAGGCTATGAACATTTTGCCTCATCATGTTGAACTTCAGTTTTCTTTGTAAAACGCTTTTTATGACTTTCAGGCTTTCTCGATGCAGAAAAAATAGCTATGGAGGATTTATCTTGACCACCAACATAGTCATCATCGCCGTCACAATCAGCATCCAACATTTTGTAAGTCTTTTGCTTCTTCACCAACATTGCAGCTTCTCTTTCTTGTTTCTGATATTGCTGATATAGTATACACAAGTAACAATAGCCAGCAGATTTTAGGTACTTCTATAAGAAAGGATTTGCTAGACAAAAAATACGATGAAAGAGGTATATTTTCACTGCACTCTAGATGAAAAACTAACATCTGAAAGAATTGCTTTGTTTTGTGGTGCTCTGCTCAACAAGAGCAGTGTTTCTTTCTTTTTTTTTCTTTGTGATACAAAAACAAAAATTTCATTAGATAGAAAATAGGTAAAGTATAACTAGGTTGGGGAGAAGGTATCCTCCAAAACAGGGTTAAAGAAAAAAGACACCAAAAGATATAGCAAGGCTGTCCAACCTCTCTGCATATCAGAAATGGAAAGTCCTTGAGACAGCCACTAATCTAGCTATGGTGCTTCGGCAGAATGGGCAAATTGGTGGGGTAAGACAAGCTGTGGGTTGGGCTTGTTGTGGCAACAGAGGGCTAGTGTGCATTGTGCACATGTTCGGTGGCCATAGTCCTGGACTTTAATTGTGCATACCTGCTCAAAGCAGATGCAGCATAATTCCGTCTCACTAACCTGAAATTAATATTAGATCCCACAATGAGTATATAGTGGTTCAAGTAAAATGAGATGATGTTTATCTCACTAGGGTATAATGGTAGAAGCGAATGGTAGGGGGAAACTTAGATTTTAGGCATCATTGAGAGAAGGGTTTTAAAACTTGCTCAAAAAATGAATTTTTTAAAATAACTAAAATTCAAAATATAAGAAATTCCAGCTATTGAATATCTCAATGTTTTGAATCAGTACTTGTAGAACTGCTGCATCTGTCCGAAGGAAGTTCCAACTAATTCAGAGGCAGATAAAAAACCCCCCATAATGAGTTTATGCATAATTGGACAGATTAAATTGATCAAAATAAGTAAAAATAATTAAAAAACTAAAATTGAAATGTTGCTGCATTTTCAAATTATCCAAATAAATTGACTTCCTTTAAATTTACTGAATTCTCAGGAACTATATTTCCATACTCTGACTCGATTCAATTGCACATCTAAGAAAAGTAGAAAACTCAAGATGTTGGTGTAAATGTTGCTTGATTGATTATGTTTATTATAGTGTTTTAAGTGAGTAAGAAGAATGCAATCACCCATATGCAGCATATTGTTGGGGTCTTTGTGGGTTTGCTTTGGTTTCTCTATTGTGGATAAGAACAAGAATTTTATGATTCCTAACTGCCAAATTTATGTTTAATGTATTGGACTTGTTTTCATTTTTCTTGATAACCACATATTATGATGTATACCTTTCCCTCTTTCCTCAACATGTTTGGCTTTTGATTCTACCTCATTTTCAAGTTCTGTGCTTTTGAGTGGTATTATGACATGTGTCATTATTTTAAAGAAATATTATGTTGTTTTCACATGTGCAATGTATGGTATATGAAGATGTCAACTATTGATTTGCTTGGATGGTTTTAAATGTTGTACTTTTTATTATGTAAAGGTCATTTTTTAGCTATGTAATCATAATTGTATTTGTATTTTGTTGATATTCTATCATGTAACCATGTAATCATGTTGCAACCCTTTTGTTAAATAGGATAAGATTTCTTGCATGGTCATGGACAATCCTAGCAATAGGAGATGGATGGACTGTGATAGAGTTAGTAAAGAATATTTGGATGGAGTAGAGAAGTTTTTAGACCATGCTTTTCATGAAAAACATGATGGAGAAACAATTCCATGTCCATGTAAAGGATGTGTGCTCCATTATTCAGTAAATCGGGCAGTGGCATATGAACACCTTGTGGTTAATGGCATTATACCGTCATATGATACTTGGTTTTGTCATGGGGAGCCAATAAATGTGTCAAATTGTGTTGAAGAAACTAATTGCAGACAAGAAGATTTTAGGGGTGATGATATGATAGGAATGATACGTGATGCTTTTGGAGGCTTTACCCAATTTGTGGATAATAACAATAGCGAAAGGGGTGAGATGGAGCTAACCTTTGAAGAAAACACTAATTCATCAAGAGATCAACCACATCCAGAGGTGGAGAAGTTTGAACAGCTAATGAAAGATGCGATGAAGAACTATACCCTGGATGCAAGAAATTTAGTAAACTTTCATTTTTACTTCATCTTTACCATATAAAACGGTTGTTCAAATGGACAAATGAGTCTTTTAATGCTTTGCTTGGACTATTGAAGGATGCATTCCCTGAGGGGGAAAGGTTGCCTCATTCCTTTTATGAGACCAAGAAGATAGTTGAGGATTAGGCTTAAAGTATGAAAAGATCCATGCTTGTCCCAATGATTGCATGCTTTTTAGGAATGAATTTCTTTGGTAAGGATGTTAATGAATGCTCAGTTTGTGGGGCTTCTAGATGGAAAAATGATGAAAAAAATTCCATCCAAGGTCCTAAGATATTTTCCTCTAAAACCAAGGCTACAAAGATTATTTATGTCTTCAAAAACTTCTAAACCGATGAGATGGCATGATGAAGAGCGCAATAAAGATGGAGTTTTACGGCATCCTGCATTCTGAAGCTTGGAAAAGTTTTAACAGTTGTCATTCAGAATTCGCTGAAGATCCACGTAATGTTCGCCTAGGATTAGCTAGTGATGGCTTTAATCCATATGCCACGATGCAAATTGCTCACAGTACATGGCCAGTGATTTTAATGCCATATAATCTTCCACCATGGCTGTGCATGAAGCAAGAATTCTTCATTTTGTCCTCACTCATTCCTGGACCAAAAGGGCCTGGAAATAACATTGATGTCTTTTTGGAACCTTTAATAGAAGAGTTAAATCAATTATGGGATGTGGGGGTAGAAACCTATGATGCCTTTACTAAGAAGACATTTCAAATGCGAGCAGCTCTCATGTGGACTATAAATGATTTTCCAGCATATGGTAATCTATCTGGATGGTGCACTTATGGTCAATTTGCATGCCCTTCTTGCAATATAAACACTCAATCTAGAAGGCTCAAACATGGTAAAAAATTTTGCTTCATGGGCCATCGACGTTTCTTGAAGCCAGGGCATAAATATCGAAATGATGCAAAGTCATTTGATGGGACTAAAGAATCAAGGCCTGCACCTTGTCCAATATCTGGGTCACTGGTTTTAAATCAAGTTAGAGGCATAAAGTTCACTCTTGGTAAGTTGAGTGAAGAGGTAAGTGGGGTAATTAAAAGCACATGGAAAAAGAGGAGTATTTTTTTCAATCTTCCTTATTGGGAGTATAACTTAGTGCGTCATAATCTTGATGTGATGCACATAGAAAAAAATGTGTGCGATAATTTGATTTATACATTGTTGGGTCTTGGTAAGAAGTCAAAAGACAACTTAGAAGCTCGATTGGACTTGATGGAGATGAACATAAGACCAAGCTTATGGCCTCAGCAACGAGCTAATGGGAGGACATATCTACCTCCTACTTATTTCACAATGTCCTCAGAGGAAAAGAAGTTATTCTACGAAGTACTACAAAATGCTAAGTTTCCACATGGCTATGCATCTAATATTTCACGCTGCATTCGAAAACGAAAAATATCAGGGCTGAAAACTCATGATTGCCATGTTATAATGCAAGAACTTCTTCCTCTTGCATTGCGGGTATCAATAGATAAAAAAGTGAGTGCTGTGTTGATTGAACTATGCACATTCTTTCGGGTGCTTTGTAGCAAAGTGCTTAATATGGAAGAGTTAGAGCTACTTGAAGAAAAAATTGCACTAACCCTGTGTAATATGGAGAAACTCTTCCTCCCATCATTTTTTACAGTTATGGTACATTTGGTTATTCACTTGGCAACTGAGGCTAAAATTGCGGGGCCAGTACATTATCGCTGGATGTACCCAATTGAGAGGTATCGAACAATCCCATTAATTTTTTTATATATCTTAAGTTATACTTGAGCACTAAAGTATTAGACTGATAACATTTTTTAATGTCATAGGTACTTATGTACTTTGAAATCATATGTTAGTAATCGTGCATGCCCGAAGGTTCAATAGCGAAGCATATCTTGCAAATGAGTGTCGACATTTTGCTCACGATATATGGAAGGTGGTGATTCAAGGTCTTATTGGTCAAGAAAAAGTGAGAATGAGATTGAGCCTGGGACTGATAAAGAAGGATGTCTTTTCCCCGCTGTTGGGCAACCATATGGCAAAATAGAAGCATATTTTATGGATGAGAAAACATGGTTGCAAGCACATCGATATGTGCTCTTCAATTGCGAATCAAATGTGGTTGAGAATTATAAAAAGTGAGTGGTATATCTTTGTCTTGTTGGTTGTATATTACTTTATATTTTAAGGAAAATTGATATATGTGAGTTACATGCATAGTGAACATATTTGTGAGATCAAGAGATTAAATCGTAAGCGTCGCCTTACACAACATCAGCTTGATCGTTTGCATTTTGATACATTTCATGAATGGTTGAAGGAGCAAGTAAGTAGTAGGATTTAGTCATTATTTATTGTAATTTAGTGTTGTTGTACTTATATTAGTATTTATAGTCGTATATTATTATTTGGATAGGTTAAGGAGTTGGACCTCACATCTGATATCGAAAAAGATCTTAAAGCCCTTGCACAAGGTCCAAGTTACATTGCAAGAAGATTTAAAGCATTCGATGTAAATAATGGGTTTCGATTCCGAATAAAACAATATGAAGAGTTCATGCAGACGCAAAATAGTGGTGTTATGGTTGTTTCAAAGACAGAGAGTTATGCAAGTACAAGTGACAATGCTCCGAAGTCGGCAAATATCACCTATTATGGCAGATTGAATGATATTGTGGAGTTAAACTACTTTGAAGAATTTAAGGTTGTCTTATTTAAATGTGATTGGGTTGATGTAACCCAAGGTAGAGGAGTTAAGGAAGATGACTTAGGTTTCACACTTGTGAACTTTTCACACCTAATACACTCGGGCGATCGAGAAAGTCATGAGCCTTTTGTATTTGCCTGACCAAGCTCAACAAGTGATATTTGTGCAAGATCCTCAAAATCATGAATGGTTTGTCCCTAGGCCAATTAAACCTCGAGACATTTTTGATATGGGAGAAGAAAATAGTTTGCAATATGAGTCATCAGTGCAGAATGAAGCCATTGACTTGACTTTCTTAGAAAATATTTGTGACTCGAAACATGACAATAATGATTGGATAAGAAGTGGTGTTGATGGGATAGTAATTGATATGAGCCTCCATTCTAACACTCCTCCAAATGAAGGTGAAGCTAATAATGATGGAGGAAATGACATTGAATATGATAGTGATTCTGAATAAGATAGGTAAATTTAGAAAATATTTAAATTTTTAATTTACGTTTTATTGAAGTACTTGCAGCTTAATACTATTATTGTCTTTGTTAAATGTTTGTTTCCTTGCCTGAATTATTAATACTATGTGTTTTTCCTTTGCAAGTTTCCAATTTCATAATTTACTTTCCAATTTCCAGATTACACCATTGTGTTAGTGTTTAATTCATATATCATTTGCTTTATGACTTTTACAGGTTTTTGCACTAGAAAAGTACTTCATTTTGGAGAAAGAAATAGGTCCATGCAGTACTGTGAACAACTCTCTTCCTATGATGGGGTTTTAGATGTCTCATGTTATAATAGGATATTAGAATGGATTATTTAAGTCTGTGTATGAGAATCTAATTAGTGTACTTACTTTAATTTTCCCTTGATAATAAATAGGTCAAGTCTGGTTCAATTAAGAGCTTTATTATTCGTTCAAATTGAGTAAGGGGACCCTAAAAAAAATTATGTTCTACAGCATAAATGAGTTCTGCCCCTTATGTTAATTTCTCTTTAACAATAAGAAACTAAATTGTGTTGATAAGGTTCTTGATCATCCTGACATGAAATAGAATAGCTTGGAAGACAATATCAGCAAGTGAGGATAATTATGAAGATAACTGAAATTTATGCTTTCAACCTAAAGATAACTGAAGGTGGATCAACTGTCAAATATTTTGTATCAATGAATAATGCATGGTGAGCTTATTCTGTTACACTATTTTCATTGTGTTAGTCTAGTGATTTTGAACACTTAAAACAGGTGATTTACAAAATTAGATAAGATTCTAAGTTCCAACAAATGCTAAATAAGCTAATGGACCTAGGCTAGAATTCTAAATAAGCTAATTCATTCACGTTCATGTTCACATATAGATGCTCAAATAATAAGGAGAACCAAAAGATACTCTCAACATTCACGTTCAAACTTGAACCTCTAGAACACCGAAAAGTCAACCCCCTTTTCCAGTTTCTTTATATACAGAAACCACACTGCTGTTACATGGTTGAAAAGCACCTTTTTCCTCCTCTTTGACTCTTTCAAGTTTCAACCTTCAACTATCAAACCGCTTAAGGGGAAATCTTAACCAGAAAAACAAGTTAACTATATTTCCATCACCTAACAATTTAGCCACCCAGTTTCCCTAACAATTAAACAAAAATTTTGGCTTTTCCTCCAGCAGAGGATGCACTTCTCTCTCCCCTTTCTCAAATAACATTTGAAACAAGAGGGAAAAGGAAAATGCTTAATGGCTTAGTTCTTCTAGCAAGTACAGAAACATATGCTTCTGCACAATATCAAAAAATGGTTTTAAAATTAAAAAAATTTCATCAACTTATAGAACATTAAAATCCTGCCAATATTGAAGGTATCCAACACTTATCATAGTGAAAACAAACGACAAAGAAATAGGATAACAAAGTTACAAAACTGCATCTTATACTTTTATTTTTGTCAGTGAGCAACTTTTCTTAAAACTCATACTAACTCAAGGACAACGATTTGAATAGCACCTTAGATATTGGCACCACCATCAGCAGCCAACCGGAACTCCTTGATTTGCAGAATAACTCCATTGACAAATTTAATCCACAAATTGACGTCTCTAAAGTAGGCATAATGTAAGCCATAATTATAGTGATTAGTTGATTATATAGGTGGTTTCATTACTTGAAAAGAAATATAAATTTTCTCTCAATGCATTTGTTTTCCCTCTGGTAAGGCTGATTATTATACATATATGTATCTGCAGACTTGTGGATAACCCAAGAACATGTAGGGAATTATTGCTCTATTGCACAGCCACAATCCAATAACTCATATACACCGCCACTGCCACCAAATAACTGTGCGCCTTTTGCCCAAGCTCAGATCAGATATTAAGCCCCAAATGCCATTGTACATACCCATATACAGGAAATTTAACTTTCATAGCACCTCCCTGGAGTCCCTTCTCAAGCTTGGACAAGTCTGTCTTTGAAAATCACTGCATCTCTGAATAAGTGTTTTTATGGTCTACCTGTGGATTCATTTCATATAAACAATTCAAGTTGGAATGCAGATCAGTATCTTGTTTGGACTTTAGACATATTTCCATTAAACCAAGATCACTTCAATAGAACAGGGGTTTCCAGTGTAGCCTCTCTGTTTTCCAGCCAGGCATGTGATCTGCCTCCTATTTTCGGACCATATGTTTTTTATGCTGATAACTATGAACACTATATGGATGACTCAGGTAAATCTGATTCTACATATAGTAATGAAATTAATTATAGTAGTGCTCTATTTTAAGACTGTAGTTTTTGAATGTAAAATACTTGAATTATCTTAAATATGTGTGCTTTCGGCAGTCTCTGATGGGAAATTCTTTGAAATTTGGGGATCATGATTTAATTGATTACTCAAATTTCAATAGTTGCTTCTATGCTTTGTTCACTGCATGATTAAGTGTCTTTCTTAAACTTTGGGCAATGCAGGGTCAATGATAAATAGTAGTAACCTGTTTTAAACAAATATTTACGAACTTATATATTTACGAACTTATATTTTTGTAATTTGTTGTAGAAAGTTTAGGGTGCATTTTAAGGTAAGGACAAACCGCCAAGCTTAGAGAGGATATACATCAGGATTGTAGATCTCCTACCAACAAGAAATTCCTGGATATGATCTCAAGTTATGCAATTTTCATAAGCGGAAGGTGAGCCAATCTCCATTAGCTATATTTAAGAACTTATATAATGGGTGAATTCTGGTTGTTCTGACTGTAGATTCACTTCCAAGGTCATTAATTTCTTGACCTTGATTCTTACACTGAATGTTCTAGCATCCCTTTATATGTTCATTAATTAATTGTAATACAGGATTAACAATAAAGAAATAATTTAGTAGGTTATCAACTTCTCATTCCTATAATAGTTCTGCATGGGCAACCTTTCACCCATAAATATGAAGAATGACATAGTTCAAAAGTTAACAGCAATTCCTTAATACTACTCCGAGTTCTACATCAATATCTTTTGGGATCAATAACCTTGTCTACAAAAGAAGGCAGACAGAATGCAGCAGCATGGATCTGTAGTAACCAAAAAAAAAGTGTTTATCAGGAAAAAGTTACTAAGTTGGATGAATTGCAGGAGCATGTCTAATCCATGGATATGGCCAATGGTGAGTTTATCTTGTTGAAGAGATATCATATAAGAGGCAGCAGCTATTGAATGTAAAATACTTGAATTATCTTAAATATGTGTGCTTTCGGCAGTTTCTGATGGGAAATTCTTTGAAATTTGGGGATCATGATTTAATTGATTACTCAAATTTCAATAGCTGCTTCTATGCATTGTTCGCTGCATGCTTCTATGTCTTTCTTTTTTCCTCATTAATCTGTTAATTTTTCCTTTTTCAATCAAATTATGTTTGTCCCTAGCTTTTTTGGTAATTGGTTGGTCAATGGATCTGCTTTGTATTAAATTTAACAATTCTATGCCTTACCTATTTCCTATTTCCTATTTCCTCTTTCCTAAATCTTCACTCAATTGGTTCTTGATTACCTTAAGAATTCTCATGCCAATATTTGAGCAAAGGCTGCTGATGTTGTGACCACAATAGTCCAGAATAATCCTTGAAGTCAGCAACTTGTTATGGAAACAAATGGCTTTGAACCTCTCAGTTTATAATTTTAGTTCATTCAAATTTGACAGATAAAACACATGATTGGATAAATTCCTAACATGCAAATTTGCACATTTATTTCACCTCAGGTAAAAGTTGCAGGCAGTATATCATAATGCCTAGAAAAAATAGTCTCATATTGGTCACTGAACAACATCATGATGAAGAAGTGCGGCCTTATATTGAGCAACTAATGAATGCCCCAAACTGCTCTCAAGCCCAAGCACATGATGATCAATCTGATGAGTTGAATAATTCTGTTAGCATTGAGGCTGAGCAAAACCATGAATCAGGTGACATTATTTTAATGAACATTGCTTTAGATTTTTAAATTAGTTTGAATTAAATCATGACATTTAAATCTGGTTCGTGTTAGGTCCTTTGGAGGCAAGGAAGGTTCGTGGGCCTACATTACTAAAAGATATTTGGAATTTGCCTCCAGGGAAGACAATTGTTGTGCGATTCAATAGTCGTAATCAAGCCATAGGAAAGGAGGGTCGAAAGCTTGCTAGCTTTCTAGGCATTGTTGCTAGAACCCCAGAACTAACACCTTTAAACATAGAAGATTGGAGAGCTTTTGACAAAGAAGAAAAGAAGAAATTGGTGGAGTTTGTAAGGGTATGAAATAATTATTCTTAATAGGTGTGAATATAATAAGGTCCAAGTTATTTCTTTCATACATGAAATTAACTTGTAAATGCTTGCTCTATTTTTTAGAAGAAGTTCTCAATCCCAACACATGGTGAGGAGTTTGTCAAAAAGTCACTAGGGAAGAAATGGAAAGATTACAAATGTGATTTGAAGAGTATATATATGACAAAGTATAAGACCAAAGATGCCTTGCTGAAAAATAGACCGAGTCGCATACCAAGGGACCAATGGACTGGTCTTGTCTCTTATTGGGTTTCTGATAAAGCAAAGGTATCAACTTTAGAAGCCTTAAAACACACACACACACACACACAATTGCCTTGTTTTTATGTTTTATAGTGTTACATGCATTTCCTTGGTTTAAAATGGATCTGTTTTATATTACTTGGAATCTGTTTTTTTTTTTAAAGTGAAGTTTTCTGGTTGGTTTGTACAGCAAATTGCTTCTCAAAGTAGCCAATTTTGCTCTTTCATTTATTTCTTTCATAGGAAAATATAACTTCACATTCATCTTTTAATTTAGAGAGTCTTCTATTACCTTAAACTTTTTTAAAAAAACTTTTAATTCATGAATATAAAAATAAATTATTATTAATGTCTTCTATGAAATACTTATACACTATGCCCTGTTCATTAAAAAAAAAGTAGAGTACGTGCCCTAGAAGAATTGCTCATGTTCTCTTCACCTTTCTTGTTCCCACCTAGTCCAAATCAAAAGCTTTTAAATAACTGTTGTGCATGTAGCTACAAATGTTTCCTATTGTTTTTCTTTTCCTTTTCTAGCTTTTATATGATGTTATTTATGTGTTGCAATGATAGAAGCGTAGCCAAGCAAATAGAAGCAATAGGGCCAAGCAAAAGATGCCTCACACAGGAGGATCCAAAAGCTTTGGAACCTTGATGGATGAAAAGGTATTCATGTATAAATTACCAAATATGAAATTCTAAAGCCCGTTTGTGTCATGTATAATTGTTTGACATTAATTTAATTGTATTAGGCTATAAATGGGATAGAGCCTCAACGAGCATAAATTTACATATTAACTCATACAAAGCGTAAGGATGGTAGACCATTGGATGAGGAGTCTGCAAGGACAAGTTGTAAGATTTCTTAAGCAATTTTATCCTTTAAAGTTCAGTATGTTTAGTATTCAAATTATTTTAAATATTTTTATATGGATTTGAGTATGTCATAAATTGTTTTCTTAATTGTGATTAGGACATGATGAAAGAAAAGTTAAGCAATGGTGAGACATCTAATGAACAACCTTCTGGTAGTGTTGCTTGGGAAGGAGATGTGTATTCCCAAGTATTGGGAAGTGAAAGAAGTGGTTATATCCGTGGTTTAGGACTTGGTCCAACCCCTTCTCTATTATGGGGTAATAAATCTTCCCTAAGAAATATTGTTGCAGATGATTCGTCTAATGAGGTTGTCCAAAGGTTAGAACAAGAGATGAAGGAGTTAAGGGAAAGGCATGATGAAGAAATGATTTTGATGAAACAAAATCAAGATAGTATTGTCGAAATTATCATGGGTGAGACAAGTTATGTGCAAATTTGCTCTGTGGAATTATCTATGCCTCAAAATTTCGGTGGAAGCTCAGTTGGAAAAGTTAGCTTTTCAAATATTTTAACCTTTTTCTTAAAATTTAATGTTATGAGACTATTATCTTATCTTACATCTTAATATTTACTAGGTCCCGGATGCCAATAGTGGCCATGAACGAGCACCACAGAGACCATTTCACTTACATAGGGTTGATGAAAATACTGCATACCCCTCATGGTATTGCACTTGCTTTAAAATATGTTAATATAGTGCTCATTTTTTAAATTGTGCTTGATTTTATTATAGATTGTGCTAATTTTCTCTGCTGCTCTTTACTTCAAAGCATAAAGACTTTTTTCCTCATGCACCGGTGACACATGCCTTGTATTATATTTCCTTCAGTTTCTATGGTTTATATGCTTGTTTGTTTAATTCTGCCATAAGAATCATTGCAAAACAAGCACTACTTCTTGACTGCTCTGTTGTGGTTTAGTTGGAGGATCCTCTTGTTTTTCCCCTCAGGATATATAACTATAGTATTATTGATGCTAAATATATGTGAATGTGTTGAGTTGCGTCGTAAGCCACAAGCGATGGGTCGAGTGTGTCAGAAGTGTTTATCAAAATGGTATACAAATTCGACAGCATGGTCTGCTTAATCAAACATGTTCCTAAGATCATTTTCATTTTCATTTCTCTTTCTGGCTTTTCTTTTGGTTTTTGTCTGGTTGAAGGTATATATAGTATACAGCTAAATCGAACCTCATATTTCCTTGAACAAAAATGTGAAATTAAAAAGCTGTTAGCACATGGAGCATTCATTTTCACACTGCAATAAAATAAGACTATATGCATGTTGATAGTGCAAGTACGTAAAATTATAGGATGCTGACAACTTGAACTAAATATATAACCTACTTACTAGTTTTTCCTTGCAAGTTTGATTCCTAGCGTTCTCTCATGGTTTCCTCCACTGTTAATTTCTATATTATATGTCCATATGGGTATCAAAGTTATATATCCTCCTCTGCTCTACTTTTCAAGTTTAGAGAGAGCATGAAATGTTTGTTTATGCTTGATTTAAATGAATGCAAAAATATTGTTGGCATTTTACAAAGTATCCTAACTTGAAATACCTTAGAACTATCATTATCTTTGGTTGTGCCTTCATCTCTCAGTGATTAAAATCATTGAAAATATTCTCTTTCAGTGGATGTGCAAGCTGAATTTCTAATTTATTTTATCATTGCAGGTCATACACTATGATTTCGAGACATATCGCAAGTGAAAGACTTCAAAATGATCAAGAGTTAAAGATTTATTTATGAGCTACCTACTATTTTGTGTTATGATTATTTGATAACATTAGTTATTAGACTCAAACCGATACTAATTATTAGATGGTGTACTTTTTATATTTTGTTGTTGACACCATAAAGTTATGAATGTTCTTTTTTATTGTGGATTTAATGAAATATATTTTGCTTTTTAGAATGAATTTTAGTATGTTGTATTTAAAAACATTTGTATGTTATGATTTAAGTTTTTTAGGGACAAATATTATTTTTAGTAAAATTTTTGTTAATGACGTTAAAATTTCACCTTGAATGACAAATAAGAATAACATTTTTGTACCAAAAAATTGAGTATTTGCTTTCATTACTAGTGCAGTAAAAAATATTTACATCGGCAATAAAATAGGTTTTTATCGGCAATAAAAAAGGCCACTAAAGACATTTAAAAAAATAAATCCGTTCAGCTTATAGTTGCAAAATCATAATTTTACTTGGCAATAAATAAGTCTTTGCCGAAAAAAACGCCGCTAAAGGCATTTAAAAAAGCAAATCTAGGTGAGCTATAACCGCCATTACAATTGCTTGGTAAAAAGAAATACTTTTTACCGGCAATAAAAAATATCTTTACCGGCAATAACAAAGGCTGCCAAAGACGCGAGGGAGGGAAACTTGGAGGGGTTTTAGTGGCTATTTTAATTGCCGCCAAAAATGCCGCTAAAAGATATCACTTTTACCGGCCATAAAACGGGCATTTACCGGCACTCAATATAATGGCCGGTAAAACCTTTACCGACGCTGGATATGGCGGCCAAAAAATAATTGCCGGTAAAGGTTTTTGCGGTAATTTTTATTGCCGCTAAAAGGCATATTTATTGCCGCTAAAAAACTTTTTTGTTGTAGTGTTTAAGAACAAGCACTCCTACCTCTAATGGTGTGGTTGATGATCCTCAAGCTCTAGCTTCCCTTGTCTTCCTTGGTTCTTCCTTTTTCCCTTTCTTCCTTTCCTCCTTCTCTTCTCTTTTTTTCTTTCCTTTTCTTTCTCTGTTTTTTTTTTTTGCAACTTAAACGTGAGAATGGAGAGAAAATGAGTGAAAAGTAAAAGATTGAGAGTTTATAGGAGAGTGAGGGGCAGTTGAGAAACCAAAGGAACAAGTAGGAACTTAAGATATTTAGTTGAAACTTTATATCTCTTGGGAATAGTTTGATCTTACCAATCCAAGTTTCTTAACTTCCATAGGTGTTATGAAAAATCATATGATTCATCTCAATCCTTAACTCAACACTTCATACCTTCCATGCACCTAGAAACTATCACTTAAGTCTTATTACTCTTCCTCAAGTTAAGCTGAACCTAAGAAAATAAGCTAATAGACTTACAAGTATTCACCTTAACTGATACTCATACCATAAAATTCTATATCATTTACTTAATATCTTTTCAAATTCTTACAATTTTTTAAGATATCTGTTTATTTAATCTAGCTCTTAAACACTCACCCAGTATTATAAGAAATATCAAACTGTATTAGTTAATTCTCCAAAATTAATCACATAATTTTTTATTTATTTGTGACTTAAAAATAAAATCTCAATATTTATCTCCATTAACTAAGTAAGTTATGTTACTTTCTAGACTATTAATAACTATTTTTTACACTAAGTGTTATAATAAAATAATCCAACTAATTTAAAAAAATCATCTAAATTAATAGATAACTCTTGCATGAGTTAAGTCTAATTGGTTAGAGATGATATTACAATAAGAACTCTTTAAATTTGGATGAAATTATATGTTTCTCTCATCTATATATATATATTTTAAATGAAGTTATATGTTTCAATTATATACGCAACTGACGTTTTGTTGTGATGTCGTTACATTTGAAATTTTAATCAGAGTTTAAAAATTAAAAGCATTTGGAAATGTAGAAAGTCCCAAATCATATGATCAAAGCATAGTTGTGGGTATAAGGTTTTTTAAAGTAAATTTATTTTTTAAGTAAGTAAAAGTATATTTATTTTTAATTTGATAAAACACATAAAAATTTTAACCCACTAAATTATTTAAGAATAAATATACTTTTATTTACTTATTATAGAGTAACATTTTCTAAAGAATTTTTAAAGAAGTGTTGAAAGAAAAAGATTAAAGTCAAATTTTATTCATTTTAACTTATGGACCTCTTATTCAAAAGAGGTTCCTCTTTGCCCTTTGAGTTGAGTTGTTACTTGGATTCCGTTTTGTGTTCATGGTCTTCTGTATAACTGTATTCGAGTAATTATTGGTGCGCCTTTAAGCCATGGCTGTCAATATTGCGCCAAAGTGACAGGTTGTAGAAGTGCTCACTTCTTCTCAGTATGTGCTCACTTCTCAGCACGTGTTTAATTGTATCTGGCCAGTTTCTGATCGTTGGGTCATTCTCTTTTGGGGTTTGATGCTGCATGCTCACACCAAGTGGGGTAACCAAATGCTTGGATAGGCCTTAATGTGCTTTCAAATTGAACCTTATTCAATGGATCTCATTTAACATTTGGTTATGCAGTTATATGCATTAATTTTCCTTGCAACTTGAACCTATTTGTTCTTTTCAATTTCTTTCACGAATGCTGTTTGACAAAAATCTGTTTGCACGGCTGAGAAAGGAAAGAAGGAGGCCTAGTTCCTCAAATATGAAATTTTCTTTATGCTTTTATTAGAATAACTTTACTGGTTAGTTGTATTTGTGAAATGTCTTGAGCATATATATCCATGGTTTGAAAAATCACGCATGACAATGATTAAGTCTTGAATGGGTCTGTGTTTTGAAGCATTCCCATTTATTCTATTACTTGAGATTTATTTTAATCTGAAATCCAATTAATAAAAATAGTCGAAGCTAGGTGGGCCTTTTATCTTGCACGTTCAGTGGAATATTGACCTATGCACCATAATGCTTTACTAACTTAAGTCACTGCGGACCCAAGTTACTCAATTTTAAAATTTTTCTATTACTATTGTAATAATTGGTTATTTCTTAAAATGATTTATTTTCAGACAAAAATTTAAAAAAAAACTTCCCATCTTTACTGTCAATATTGTGTTTGCCCCCATTATCTAAAATATATGGGTTCAACACTTACTGCTTACATGTTACTCATGCTATGGTTCTGATCAAGACTTATGTAGGGGTTTGGGAGCAGATTGGGTAATTATTTTTATTTGGAGATGCGTTTTGTTTTTAATTATTTCAGTTTGCCTTTAAAAATGTTGAAAAACTCTTTACAAGCCGCCAGTATAGTATATAGCTTTGGAACCTTAGTTAATACTATTGATTGATTGAGTGTGCTACATGCATGATCATTTTTATTCTCTGAATTTACCATACCCGGTTTATTAGCTAACTATTTCTCTTCTTTCTTTCTTGTATGAGGGAATAAAAATAAAAATTGAAAACAAAAAACCAAGAGGAATTGACAGTTGGAGCCGCTGAAGAGTGAAGACTGATTTCATGCTTGTTGGTTTTGTGGATACCCTTTCCATTTGTCGTTTTGTATAGATTAATACTAGACAGCCATAAAATATTAATAAAATTTACTTAAATTTTGTCAAAATTTAAAAATTATTATTAGATAAGTCTAAGTAGTAAGGGTCACATATCTATCTAAGAGTCAATATAATTTCACCTCATTCTCATAACAGCTCTTGCAAAAAAAAAAAATGGCTATTTAATAATTTCCTTTATATAAATTGGGTTATCACGTTTTTTTTATGGGTTTTGCTATTTCTTTTTTTATGGTGAAGGGTTTTACTTTTTTTTTTTTGAACAATGGGTTTTGTTATTTACATGCTTTATATTGAGATTCACAATACTTATTCAACTCAATTCTTTGGATTGATTTGTTGTTTGGGGCAAGAGTTGGAACATTCAAGCGTTTTAAATTCCTTTTGTGTATTTGGAATTGAATTCAAACCAAAAAAAAAAAAAAAGCTTACTTATCTCTAAGTACACCCTCTATTTCAAAATACACGCCATTTTTCAAAAAAAAAATTTGTTTTGTTATAATTTATCTATCACTTCAGAAAATAAAAAAAAGTATTAGTTATATTTTTTGAACTTATCCTGACTAGTCTTTTGGTATTTTCACTAAATAAAATAAGAGAAAACATTAATAAAGTAATAATATTTTGAGCATTTTAATAAAGAGTAATTTAGTCAAATGCGATTACATTTTCTTGATACTGATGCTTTTATTTAATAACATTCTTAATCCTTGTGTATCACTTAAAATGACAAATATTTTAAAACAAACAAATTATTGCATGCTTCTAGGCTGTCACATAAGATTATACTCACTTTATTAATAATAAACTAAAATTAAAAAATAATAAAATAATCACTTTATTAATGATAAACTAAAATTAAAAATAATAATGAAGAGATGTAGTATGTGATTATGATGCCATAGGTATGACATCATTATGTATTTTAAAATGAGAGATTCTTATGTACTTCGAACGCAATAGAAACTTTTTACTAGATCCCTCTATATATATTTTTTACTTCAAAGAACAAAAGGTGACTTGTCATTTCATGGATAAAGTCACACAATTTTTTAACATAAATAATATTAAAAGTTTAATTTAAAAATGAGATAAGTATGATTAGACCCTAAGAGTTGGCAAATTAAGGTTGACAGAGATACAAAACTTTTATGAATTATGTTCATAAAAGATCAATTGGTAGTATGTATGGAATGTAATGGATATGAATGAAAAAAATTAAGATGTAAACGTCATATGATTACAGCAAATAGAATCAAAAGACCACTCAATATTACTTGGTGTGGTGGATAAAGCGACAGAAGTATTACCAAAATTAAAAAGTAATTGTTTAAGGAGGGACTTGATATTACTAGTTGAAAAGGTGGTCTAGGGTATCGGTAAAGAAGTTATAGACCACTAATAGTAGCAACAAGCACAGACTTAGAATAACTGGGACAAGGTTGACCTATTATGATCAGACCTTAGAAAATGTATGTGGCAATCTCCAATCAAGTGTCTTGGTTTCTTATACTATCGACAACAACTAGAGGTATTAAGCACAACTGAAATAGG
This sequence comes from Ormosia semicastrata, assembly GCA_029884595.1. Taxonomy (NCBI): domain Eukaryota; kingdom Viridiplantae; phylum Streptophyta; class Magnoliopsida; order Fabales; family Fabaceae; genus Ormosia; species Ormosia semicastrata. Next base: position 31,893,272 of record JAQQTO010000046.1, on the reverse strand, counting down.
CTGAGCAATATTGGATTTTTCTATTATAGCAAGCGAAAATTCAAAAAATGAACTTTTAAGGCTAGGCGTCACATCAACAGTGCCACGTTAGCAATGTCACGTCTACATGGAGTTCACATTAAGAGGTTAAGTCAACAGGGAAGCACACGTCAATGTGCCTGCATTAGCATGGGAGCAAGTCGCAAACTAGGTCGTCAATGGATCTAGATGTTGACGCGTGAATGTCAAACACAGTGGTTTCAAAGGGCACACAAGGCTTTAGACAGTTGCGAGACTTCAACGACAAATCGGAGACTGAGAGAAAACGGTGGTGCCGACAGTGTCAATGAAAAATATCGAGAAATTATTATAAGAATCAAATATTTTTAATAACATATCAATACGTAATTAGTTGAGGATAATTTTTACACTAATGGTGCATATAAATTAAATTCAATTTATAAACGCTACCAATGTTATTTTTTTTAATCTAAACAAAAGCTACCAATGTTTTGAACATTAATCTACATTAAAATGACATTATTATTATTAATAAAATGTTAGCACACACAAAAGTTACTTAAAAAGAGTTTGATAGTCCTCTAAATATGCTGATGTGACTTAATTAATAATTAAAGATAAATTGGCGTGGTAAAATTAAAAGACTCAAAATAATTGAAGTAGCAGTTTCACATTACACGCTTCGAAAGTTGTACAGTTATGCATAATTAAGTAAAATATATAAACTTTCCTTACTGACATGGTCAAATTTTTTTTTTTTAATCATGTCGGCTTTCACATGTTTTTTACGTTAGTTTATTTATTCTTGTGTGTTTGTTATAAGGGATCGATGCAATGCATCAAAACTAAATATAATTGTAGGTATTTGGCCTTACGCCAACGTGTTAAGGTGCTAGTGGAATTAAATCCTCCCAATTCCTTGAGCATAATTATATTTGGCCTTGACAAAACTTTTTTTTTTTAAAACCATATATTCCAACCAGTTTGGTGAAAACACAAAATCATATAACAACTTTTTTACATTATAAGTTTTTATTTTATATAAATTTCAAAGTTAATACAATGTTTATAAATTTATATTTCTTAAATTAAAATAATAGTGAAAATATATATGTCATATTTTTTATTTTAGAATATATTATAATAAAAATAAAAGCATATATACACAAGCTCTTTCATTATACTTATTTAGAGTTAACAATTAAAAATAAATAATTAAGGATAGATTTGATTTTCAAATTAAATAGATTTCACAACATTATAAGCATACTTTTTTGTTTTAGTTTGGTAATTCTAACATTTTTTACATTATAAATTATTATTTGATATAAATAAATAAAATTATTACAATTTTATATAAAATATATATTTAAATTTTTTCATCTCAAAATATATATTTAACTTAATCAAATTAAACCAAATAAGTTTCACACATATAGTTTCAATTTAGATTTCATTAAAAAATAACTATATACATAATTTCATATAAAAATGTATTTAAAACCTCAAACTACAAAAATACACTTAAAAAATTAATATAAATAAATATCGTCAATAAAAAAAAAATCAAATATAGGTTATCACGATTAATAATTTAGTATTGAAAGGTGAAGATTGCATCATAATAAAGCATTATTATTGTAACCAAAGCAATTGGTTGCGTGTGTCCTAAGCGTGTTGTTCAAGTGTAACATGAAAATTCTGTTTTTGGCGTTATGAGTGTTGACGCCTCCTGGTTGGACTTGTTAAATTTTGTCAACTATCGTATGGCCCATGTCACTGCATTCAGATTCAGATTTCATAAACATTAAACAGAAGGCATCAAAGGTAATAGACGTGGGTCGTCGCCAGGCAACTTGCATAAGAATTGATATCTTGTAAGCTACTGTCCATTCCTTTTCTCCAAATACAATATGTGAGAAATTTTTATATAAATTTAGAGTATTTAAGTTAGGTATATTTAATCAATTATATTATTAATTAATAAATAATTATTATATTTAATTAATAATTAATAGTTATAACTTATCATAATTAATGATATGATTCATAAATATAACTAACTTAATATTCTAAATTTATGTAAAAATCTTTCAACAATGTGCTCTTCTTCAAGTCAACCCATTTTATTACGCTACTCTCTCTTTTCCGTTTTTTCGAAGTCTTAATTTCTCCCTCTAAATATCTGTTTTATATAATCTTTTTTTACAGTGCATAGTATTCGATTTTTGATTAGGTTATTGCCTTCATGTAATTAAATGCAAGTCATTTACATTATCATAATAAATAAAATACTTATAGCTAGTATCAAGTATCGATACAGCTAAAACTGAAGTATATATATGACCATGTGATTAATTATCACATCACATGCTCATTTCTATTATTAGGTTAACCTATTAAGATTATAGTCCAGAGTAATATATACTTATAAATAATTAATATTAATACAAAAGTCACACTCGTTTTTACATTATTAAATTTATCTTTAATTAAATCTAGTAGTGTTACGATTCATTTATTTATTTTTACCCAAATTCATATTCATCTAAACTCTAAGCAGTTGAAAATTATTCATGTAGTACGATAATGCAATATATACATTTATGCAATAAATTGTTCAATGCATATTACTTTCTCTTCATGTTTTAAATAATAGCTTATTTTTACCTTGGAGAAAATAATTATTAAAATGACCTCTTAGTCGTGACAATGTTGAGGATTAATCTCGTAACAATACATGCAAATATATGTGATCAAAGACAAAAAAAAAAAAAAAACTAAACCAAACATGTAATTTGGTTTTCTTTATTTTTAATTGAATAGTTCCGTTCACAGCTTGAAGGATTGAGCCATACAATATTGTTATTCTTACTTACTTCACTTAATTAGCACTTAAAGTTATTTATTAGGTTAGATTTTATTGCAATTATTATTATTTAGATTTCAAGTGATTATGATTTGTTTATGAGGTACTTATATGTATTATTTACCAACAAGGGCTAGGTGTAGTGATAAATAAGTTTTTCTCCACGAAAAAGATTAAAGTTCAAACTCTAGAAAAAATAATTATTGTGATGGTCTCCTAGTTGTGTCAGTACCCGAGGGTTTGTCTTATAACAATATTTGTGGGGATACCTTATTAAAGAACAAAAAAATTGAAAAAAAAGAATATAGAGACTTTTTAAACTTTGATCTATTTTATAAATTATCATTATGAACTTTAAAATATTCTTAATTAATTTTTGGACTTTAATTAATATTCTAATAGATCATTTTGTTTAATTTGAATTTATTAATTCACTAATGATAATATTATATAACAACATTTTATTTGTATTAATATTAATTCTGAACTATTAATTAATTAATTAATTAAAATATAATTTTCAATATATTATTTTCCTTACAAAATGAATAAAAAACAAATTTATTTTTAAATAACTTGTTTTAATTTATTTTGTAATAATAAAATATATTTATAATCAAAATTTAATAAATTAATTAATAAATAGTCTAGAATTAATATTAATATGAATAAAATGTTGTTATACAATATCATTGTTAGTGAATTAACAAAGTTAATTAAACAAAAAGATATATTATAGCACTAATAAAGTTTAAAAGCTAATTAAGAAAATTTTAAAGTCTATGATAGTGATTTATAAAAGAGTCAAAGTTCTACATACTCTCTTTCCAAAAATTATATGTACTACATTTTTAATCCATATGCATTTTGTTACATATTATAGTCGATAGATTATTAACAGGAATTAAAACAATCACAGATCATCTATTTTTTTTCTAGAGTATCCTCCTATTTGATAGGTAAGAGATTAATGTTCAGAGGTACAGTCAGGTGCTTCAACAAAGACTCTTTCTAATAATATTATTTTTACATACATAAATTTTAAAATTAAATTCAATATCACATGCTTAAAAAATTTAAACTTCTTTCACTCGAACTAACACATGTTGATTTACATATTATAATTTTAAACCAATCCGAATTGGAATCAGAGTTTGGTTTGATCAATTTCAATTTTTTTTCATAATTTAATTTGATTTAAAAAAATTTAAAGATGGTTTAAGTTGAATTTAAACCCCAAACTGTAAAACATAAATATGGTAATAAAATCGCACATCAAATAATAGAAACATCGAATTAATTTGCACCTTCCCCCCCCCCCAAATCTCACATATCTGACAGATTGATATTATAGCATATTAGCCAGTTTATTTAAAAATGAATCGGTTTAAATATAATTATGCTATGAATGGGTTTCAACGAATCATTTGAATAAGATTGATGAAGATAGTTTTTTTTTTATGCATAGTAATTGTGATGGTGGTGTGAAGGTGAATATTTACAAAAGACATTTTAACGTTGGGTGAATATTTATAAAAGACATTTTAATGTTCAAGTTAAATCATGCATAAGATAAATAGTATTTAAATTAGATATATATATTTATTATAGTATTTATAGGATTGTTTTGATTGATAATAATCATAATTAAATTCATATTAAATATTATTAATTAGGATATGAATTTAATGAGATTGTTATCGATATCTTATAATTGATTCTATTTATAAGAGATATAATTAATTTTTTATCTATAAATAATTTTATAAAAAATTTACTCTTCATGAATAAATAAATTTACTTATTTAATAACCTACATAAATATTTGAGATTCAATTTTAATGAATTAGGTTATTCCTAAATTATTAACTCAGATTCCGATCTGGAGAAAATTATATAATAAAATGAACCATAGTGCCACTTGCTCTAATTTTAGAGTTTTATAATAATATTTATATTTATGACAGTAGGCACTCGTAAATCTAAATTAATAAGTACATACAGTACATTGTCGTATGAATGCTATACATTTATACAGTGTTTTTTTTTCTAGTGTATGCAAGGTTCGGGTTTGTAATAATAATAATAATAATAATAATAATATTATTATTATTATATTATTATTATTATTTATTATATACAGTACATTGTCGTATGAATGCTATACATTTATACAGTGTTTTTTTTTTTTCTTTCTAATGTATGCAAGGTTTGGGTTTGTAATATATAAAGCCAAAGTAAACTTAAAATATAGACAGAGTCATTTTCAGAAATAACTTGTGGATTCCAACCAACTGGCATAAAAACGGCATTAACCCATTTGATACGACGGCTTTGCAAAGAACAACGGCAAATCAGAAACTAGCAGATATTTTTGGGTTTATTATTATTAGGTAACAATGGCACACACAGGGATGCTTGCGACCTTCTGCCTTTCCTTGTTTTGGATTCATACTACGAAATTGACTGCTCGAAAGCAATATACACCATTATTGTATATATTTACGGGTTACATGTCCTTATACATTCTTCAAAAGTCTCTTCTCCCTTTTCATGTTTCATTTCACCATAGAACGTTTCTCACTTTAATGTGTCTGTAATAATGCAATATTAGCGCAACTGCGCAAGAGAGCGAAAGGTTTCTAGAATGTAGATCCCTTTTCATTGTACAGATCACACGTGAAAATTAAATTAAAAATAAGAAATGATTATATATATATATAATGAAAATTAAATGGAAAAACTCAATGAGAGATTTGAATAATTTATTTAAGTTCATGAATTTAAATTTTATTGTCATTATTATATAAAAAAGGCGACAGTGTAGGATTTAAAATTAAAATTCACTAAAAACACCTTATTCTAAATGAAAATTAGTACATACCAAAAAGATGTGAAAACACCCTGAAGTCTTAATAAACAAACAAAATATCATTATTATGTAAATATATTGTCCATAAGCACCCCCAAAAAAAAATAATTTAGTGTTATATATTTTTTACTTTATTATTCTTGTTTATATGCGATTGATAAGTTTTTGTAAGAGAGTCGAGACTGTCAATATTTTAATTATTAAGTGTAGAGATATATAAATCATTATTATAATTTATTACTATCTCCTATTTCATTTCTTGACCAATTATATATGTTTTATTATTCTTTATGTAAATATTTTTTACATTGGAACTAATATTTGCATTTTATTTATATATATATATATATACACACACACACACTACTACTACTTATGTTATCTTTGTGTTGAAAATATGCATAAAATACTAATAGATATTAACTCATATATAAGAGAATCTATTTATTATTTTTATTGTTTGGAATTCGAATTTGAGATAAGGTGCTCGTAAAAAAAATGAGATTGGGTGAAATAAACTGTTCATGAACTTATGACAATTGATTTAAAAAAACCTATATAGACCGGATTTGGAAAAAGATAAAACAATGAATGCCACTCATAATATAAAAGAAAAATGTTCATAAAATAATTAATGGATTACCCTCATCTAAATCTGGGACTAAAATAAGGTTGATACTATATAAGTAATATTTGAGACACACAAATTCAAATTTGACTATTTATATACATTATCTTGATTCATTTTCCTCTTTGTAGTGCAATATTTTTTTAACATCAATTTATATTCAATTTAGTAACGCTTATATATATTTTTGTACATATCAAATATAATTATAATGAAAGAGTTTAAATAACGTAGGCTAGCTTTTGAAGTGGTCACCTCTACAAGGTCCAACAAAAAACTGTTTTACTGTAAATTTTAGTTTATGATGAACTATTTATGTAATTAATTTTTTTTATAAATTAAATTTTATAATATACATGTATAATTTTAAATTATTTACATGTTAATTATAACATGTAGAGCTCACCATAAGTCACTAAAATTGAATTAGTGATGAGGAGCTTAAATAGTTTACATAAGTTCATATAAGTTAAAAAATCATTATTATCATTGTATAGAAAAAATGTAGAGTTCGCTATCAACATGTAACACAATAACTGCAATATCGTTAGGTCGTGATCAGTTGTTGGAAACAACAGTGTACTGCAAGTCTCAGCATTTAGCAGACGAGGTTACCAAGTCTTAGTGGAGTAATGTTTTGATATGATTTGACCTAGTCTTATGGTTGTTCGGTTCAAATAAAGACCCAAACCGAAACCATGAAACGAAGCAAACTACGCGTAAAGCACTTTGTAAATTTTGTAATACTAATATGCTGGCCCAACATTTCAGTTCGGATATGCAAAATCCGCTATATAATTAAATTTTGATATATCATATAGGCGACATTCTTAATTAATTAATTAATAATTCACTTAGATAACTTATTAGTGATAAACTGATGGTTGGTAATATAGAAAGACAAAATGGTCACTAAGAAAAGATAATGGAAATCTGATTAATACAAGATTGTATGGAATTTAAAGATTATGATTTATGAAGTACCAACTACTAATCCTGAATATGATGGGACTGCTTGTGCTATTAATATTATTTTTACTGACAAAAATGCTTTATGGTAAAATAAGGAGTCCAATTCTAATTAACTCAAATTCTTTTTTTCTCTTTTTCAAATCACTTTCTAATAAAATATTTTAAACTAAAAATTACCAATTAACAGAGAGGACATCGTCAATTAAGAGAATTATGTAATTCTTTTAGTCGATAATATTTCATTAAGAAAAAAAGGAAGGTAATAAACTTTTTTTATTGATTGATACATAAAAAATGCAAGCACTTAATAAGAAAGGAAAATATGTAAAAAATAATAAATCAAACCTTTCATATTATTATCATTATATTTCAATCTTTAAATATCAGAAATAGTTTGGGGTGTATTAAGTTACAAGCTACATATACAAGCGTAGCATAGACTATAGAGTATCTTACTTCCTTTTCATTTGGTCACAATTTTTTTTAAAAATATTATTAATATTTAATTAAAACTTAAATATAAAAAATATAAAAAGCTTATATACTATTATAAAGGAAATTTCCTCATTTGGTGATAATTTATTTTTTAAATATCATTGTTATTTAATTAAACTTTAATATAAAAAAATTATAAATAATTATTATTTTATTTTTATAATTGCTTTCAAACAATCTCAACTTCTAATACTGTAATTACATTTTTTTAATAAAATTTTATAATCATAATAGAATCTTCATTATTACTTATATATGTATATGTATATATTGTTTTCCCACTTGTTACTTATGTTTGTTTAATCTTAGCTAAAAGTAAAAAAATGAATGCATGCCCATCAAATTGCTAGTATCTATAATTTTTATTTGTGAAAAAAAAAAAAACACCACAATAAAGATCGGGACATCAGGCTCGGCGGCTGCATGCGTGAGGATTGGGGAAGTGCATTTTGGCCATAATTCCAGAACTCTGAAATAAGTAGTCCAAAGTATGGTGGGTCATGAATCATGCAGTGATCAATGAATCTTATTTTACATTATTCTTTAAAAAAAATCCCTCCATGATTAACGGAAGGAACAAGATATTTCTAATTTGGGAGTGAAGAATGGTTGTTTTTAACTGGCATGGAGAACCCATATGGCCACTTTCCTTTTTAAATCGAAATTATGTTAAATTAGATCAACTCCTCTTAACTACCTTTGGATTTATGTGATATATATATTGTAGGACCCATAATAAATATATATATATATTAATTACATAAGGAGATGAGCATGGGCGTTCATAATTGCATATGTTCTTCGAAATCATTTGGATTATAGGTTCCACATTTGTCTTTTAACTCATATAATATAATCTTTTTTAGTTGCCCCCCACTCCTATTCTTTTTTTTTTTTTTAGATTTTTGTAGTTGATACAAAATTTATAATATGATTACAAATCAATTATCAATTGAGAATCGCAGGATTCGAACTCCCGTTTTAATAATATATGTGAAGTTTTGCAAACATAGAAAGAAATAAAAAGGAAAAATTGATTTATTTAATTAAAACAATTTGGTAGATCTCACGAAATAACAAAGGCCTACAATACAAATTGTCATTAACAAAATGTGGAAAATGAATTTATACTAATTAAGTTTGAATTAAACAACAGGTCAGGGGAACTCCAAAGGGGAATATAGGGGCTGTAATATTAATATGATGATCCTTTATCTTTATTCCTTGCCTTCTTTTGTACGGAGAAGAGTGGGTTGCTTTTTGCATTCTTGTTAAAGTGGAGGAGAGGTTGAGGTTGGCATCAATATCATCTTATCATGACAACCAGAAATTATTGAGATGGGATTTTGTTTATCCACCCAAAACCAAAAGGCGCACATATATGTTATAACTACTATAGATTTCGTTTCATGTGATGTAAGGCCAATTTGCTGGCGTTATGCTGGTATGGGAAATCTTATATGAGGGAAATGAAAAGGAGAAATAAATAAATAAAAGATAAGAGAGGTGGGGTTGGGGCAGAAAGCTGAAATGGAAAAGACCAAAAAAATACAGTAAGTTGGGCCAACCACAATGATGATGACTTTGGTAATCCTATATATTTCAGAAGTACCTTGGGATCAGATAAAATTAAGTTCAACATTTGCACCCAAAAAAAAGAAAGAAATCAGCATTATGCACCTTTTCAAAAACTACAACTTTTGAATAAATCATATTTCACACGTTCGATTCCCAACCCCATGAATAAACGTCCAAAACGAAAATGATTGGATTGATCTCCAATGGTGTCTTCAAATTGAGCATTCATAATCTGATCTCTTACTTTCAAGGGTAGAGTTGTCCAATGAGCTTAGCTTAGACACTCAAAATTTTTCTTTGCCAACATAACTGTGGGTTGAACTTTAAAGCTTAGGATCAATGATAGGTACATTATGAATTAGACACAACGCAAGTATCGCATAAACTTGAACCCTGTCACTCTTTCTTTTTTCCTTTTTTGGTCCCTTTATCTCGAAGAAGACAAATTGAGTTTGGGCCCGGCTTGTTCCATATAATTGCAAAAATGCCAATGCTCAAAGTAGAGGAGAAGTGCACGCTTTATTTTTGAAGCCCAATTCGATGTTGTTGGTACACAGGGCTTGTTCAAAATTAACTTTTTGACCGTTGACCCAAAAAAGAAAGAACTGTTATTGAACATGAATAAAAAAATTTAGAGTATATATCCATTTTGATCCTTCAAAAAATATGTGATATTATATTTGTTTTTCATTTATCAGTGAGATCAAATTAAATCTTCAATAATAATTAATGTCATCAATTTTATTCTTCAAAGACTAATTTGATAACAAAAATGCAACATTGAATAAATTTGATGTTTTATATTTTTTTAGAAGATCCATTTGATATATTTATAAATGAAGGAATAATATAATGTTGCATTTTCTTTTAAGATCAAAATGAATATTTGCTCAATAAATTACTTTAGAGTCAACTAAAGTCTAAAGTCTTTGATGAAGAGCAAAAAAAATCAACTAAAATCCCAAAACGATGAGGGACTTTACAAATTTGACATTGTTGACCAAGTGAGTAAGAATCATCAATGGGAATTGTTTGATTCTCAGAGTGCCTTATCTCTCATTAGTGAGAATTGTTAAAGAACTAACTTTTGTGCTTGTAAGTGAGATCAAGGAAGTGATTGAGAGAGAGTGGGTTGTTCATTGCTCCCATACCTTTCGTGAAGCTAACCAAGCTGCATATACTCTTGCTCATGTAGGCCATTCTTTGAATTTTGGGGTCTCTCGAATTTTTTAACTTCTCCTGCACGTGGAGTAAATTCTTAGAGATGATTTAGTTGGAGTTGCTTTTCAGCGTGTATTTTGTAGTTCTGTTTCCTTGTTAAAAAGAAATTTAAAATGGAGTGAGAAGGAAATGTTATACTTATTTATTTTTTTTATTGTTTGATTGAAGGTTAAAAAAACCTTACTTTTTAGCCCACTTTAACATTATATATAGGAGGAGAGACAAAATATTGCATGGACTAATAAAATTAATTGAGTTGACTTCATTGTCAATTCTCCATGGTTTTACTGTAATGACTAGTGAGTAAGCATAATGTAATGCACACATGTACATACAAAACGTAAATAAATAAATCAAAAACCCCTTGGAAAATTTTCCATGGTAACCAACACTTTCCACCACCATCTATTTTCAATAGAAAGCCAAATCGTAGAAGCCTTATATAAAATGTGCATATATGCCATAGAGTTTGCTGCATGGGTTTGTTCTCCATTAACAATCTTTTGCTATAGAAATAATTGTGTAGACTTTGTCTACATAGTTATATAAATTAGACCAATCAATATTTGAATAATGATATAGATTCTTGTGTAATATAATTATTTTATATTAAAAATAACAATATATTAACTACTAATTAGTTAAGTTTATATAACTTGTGTAAATAAGATCTACATTAGTATTTTTTTCTTTTGCTATCTTATCCCTACGTGGCGCTCTACTTAGGAGGGTTTTTTTTTTTTTTTTTTGGAAAAAACTCATTAAAGATAAATCACTAATTAGATTATAAAGAGAAATGTTCATCTCACTGCAAAAATAAGATACATTACTTTTTACATTATTTTTCATAGTGATTCATGTGTATTGATTGATTAACGTAAATTATATAAAAAGTGGTTGGTTAACAAGATACTTATTAATCAATTTATATATATAATTAATCATAAATTTATATTTCATTAACTAGTGTAAAAAGTAGTATAAAAAATAATGTAAGCAAATTGAGATTTAACTATAAATGGGTAAAGTCAATGATTTTAGAAACTTGGCTTAAAAGTTGCCACTACACATTACACTACTCTTTCCTACCGCTTATTGGAGGATTAACTGCTCTCTTGGCCTCACTCACCACGACACTTGTGTTGATTTTGCTTCTCTCCCACTCTCAATTTTGCTCTCGTTGATGATCACGGATTTTTTTGCTTCTTGCATCAATTAAATCGCCTCAATGTGCTGTAGCATCATAAATTCATTTCCGTTTCTTGACAAATAGGTAAATCTCTTTCTTTTTCTTTCATACAAGCATTTCTATAATCCCTGGAAATAAATTTTCTTGGACATGAAAGAATCGTGAATTTTACCCTTTCTCTCACCCTGTATATTTCCCATTATAAATAAATGTTGTTCAGCTAAATAAATTCCTTTTCAGCCACCAAATTCTTGTTATATATTCTTCTTCTGCTTTGTTGAACCTGAAATTAACACGACTCATTTTCTTGATCATAGATATACAATACATATAGGAATATTATGTGGAGCGTGTTGTCGCCACGGATAAAACTAAGGGAGCGACCTTCAAGAAGCGCTGCAAGGCCCGCAACAACCATCTCACCTATTTTTTGCATGTAGTGAAAGAATGGAAGTAGCTTATATTTTCTCCAAGTTTAGGACTTTGAATCCAGTCTTACCTCTCGGGTTAAGATCATAAATGCAAGGGAAATTCAGGTTTATTATCACCATTACTATGATAATTATGTCAGAGCTCTTGAAGGGAAGCAGTCAGGTAGGTACATTGTGCTTTAAGATTAGGATACCTCCTTCCACTCTACTCTCCCTCTACCCTTGAAACTCTTTTGCAAAGAACAACTCCTTAAAGCTTACCAGACTGCTAGGATGCTTTTTCAAGTGCTTTGCGCCTTTAACAAGACCGATAAGGTTGAAGAAGTCGTAAGTAGCGCCTGACAGTTAATCTTGTGTTTAGACTAATGAATTTTGTGTATGCAGAATAGTGCAGATTATAAGACTCTTCTTCCTCTGGATTCTATAGGGGATTCTATGAGAGGATTTTCAAAATAACAACCAAGAGACAATCAAATAAAATTATGAAATGTTGTATCTATTCATGAAAAGATGTGCCTCTTCCATGAAGATATTGGTCTATATGTGCATGTTGCTATTCATGATGACTGGTCATGAAAAGTTGCTATACATGAAGAATTGTGTCTCTTCATAAAAAGTTATTATACATGAAAAATTGTGTCTCTTCCCAAGAGAGAGTTGTGACCCCCTTCTCTAGAAAGAGTTGTGTCTCTTCTCAAGGGGACTTTTAATGTCTTTATAAAGACATTCTCCATCAAGTCTCAAATGTATGATTGAATTCATTCTTTCTTTCAAATCATCTTTGCTTTTCTTCTATGCGTATGAAGCATAGTAGGGAACTATCATTTTGTAAAACACGAATGTTCTCATTGACTTGATTGTGTTAGTGCAAGATAAACTAAGTGTTCTTCATTGTATCTTGTAAGAAATTCACTGTTGTCCTTTTGCATCCAGTATTTTGGAACTAGTGGAGCAAATTAAGCTTAAAGGAAAGTATATAATATGTCTTGAAGAGTTGCGCATATTCTCCATTAAAGTTGCTGATTTTTGGAAGTTTGGAGTTCTATACCAAGACTTTATCTTTGTGTCATTTCAAGACTTCACAAGACATCATCTCTAACAATCTTTAGGCTTAATTCAATTCCTTGTTCTGCAAAAATGACAACATTAAGGGAGATAACTTTAGATTTTGTGAAACTAAAGAAGTTTGATGCAGGAAACTTTCTTAGATGGCAAAACAATATGCACTTCTGATGTGGAATTGATATGTTTTGCGTGTTGCAAACCTAAGTGTAGGTTGTTTCAAGTAATAAATTATCTGGAGTTTGAGGTCGATCCACAAGAAATTGATGAAGAAAAATTCTTTGAGGTAAAGAAAAGATTTGTCATAAAAATAAAGATGATAAATAAAATTATTCACAAATGAAAAGGAATTGCTTAGGTTAGGAGATTCACTCTTGTAAATAAATTAAGGATAATATTAATTCTTTTATAACTCAATTAAAATTCACGCATAATGGAAGTTTCAATTGGAAAATACAACATTCAAAGTTCTTTAAAAGTTATATTAGTTATATTATGGTTCCTTTAATTATCCACTAACGCCAACAATTGTAAATGAGTTCAAACATTCATTGTGTCAAGCTCTTATCTACAACGAATTAAGATATCCACTTTATAAGGAGGGTTTCTAAATTAATTGAAAGCAAAATACAATAAGTATAATGATCATTTGATAATACAACATTCAAGCACAAGAAATAGATTAATTTAATCTAATTTCATTACCAAAAGCTTCACCTTTTCATCCAAGTATAATGAGAATTAGTTACCCATAAACAAGAAGAAAGAAAGAGAAAAGAAGAAGAAAATGAACATAACTTCAATTTAGAATAAAAGAAAATTACAACAAGAGAAATAAATGAAACAAGAAAATGATCTTGATCTCTAAACCAAGATGATTCTAATAAGCAACCAACAGTGCCCTTTTATAGAGTATTAAGGGCACACAATGACAAGGGAGTTGTTTATGAGTGGGTGGATGAGTGGAACATGACAATGAAGTTGTTAATGAGTGGGTGGATTATTGTCATGCTTGTCTCCCCGCTCAACCAATTCAGCTGTCTTCACATGACTATAACTCTATCATAACGTCACCTATTACGTAAGTGATTTTCATGAAAGTTGAAGGGTTTTGTCTCAGCTTTCCAATGTCATTGGTTTCATCATAATCTGACCTCTATAGCCCAAGATAAGGCTAAATATTTACACAATATTTAGGTTCCAGTAATAGTACCTCTGTTATGACTTCTAGGCCCAATATGACCTACTAGACATCTGATCTAACTCTTGTGTTCTTCATGAAAGTTGTAAATTTATGTATTAGATTTTATTTGAGCTTAGTTTTGTGTCAATTGAACTCCTATAACTCAAGAAATGAGCTGATGAGTGCACAGAGGTCAAGCTGTCAAGATCAACATTTTCGTTCTTGCTTATAATTCAATTTAAATTATTCAAATGTGTGATTATGCTCTTAAGGTATCATGAAAGTTATAGAGAATTTTCTTAAATTTCCTATAAGACCAAAATCATATCAATTAAATATTTGTAACTCAGATTATGGTCAATTTACTGAACGCTGCCAAATACACAAATTAAGATCAATTCATGTAATAATTCATTCAATGATCTAATTAAGCTCAATATAATAAAATGTAACAAAACTAACTTAATTAAGTCCAATTGAACCTTAAGAAGGCCACTGAGGAAATTATTAAATGAATAAAATATATTACTATTAGCTTTCTTCTTACCACTTTGAAGGTTGTGTATGTTTTGACTACTCCAAGGCTAGAAGAAAGGGAAGAAAAGACTGTGGCTAAGACTCATGAAAGGCTTAAATGGGACAATGATAATTACATATGCACTAGCCATATTCTAAATGGGACGTCTGATGCTTTGTTTGATGCATACTAGAACATGGAGAATGCAAAAGAACTTTAGGAAAAGTTGGAAACAAGATACATGACAGAAGATGCAACAAACAAGAAATTCCTGTATATTCCAGAAGTACTTTGGGACTAGATAAAATTAAGTTCAACATTTGCACCCAAAACAAGAGAAAGAAATCAACATTCTGTACCTTTTCAAAAACTACAACTTTTGAATAAATCATATTTCACACGTTTGATTCTCAACCCCATGAATAAACGTCCAAAACGAAAATGATTGGATGGACCTCCAATGGTGTCTTCAAATTGAGCATTCAGAATCTGATCTCTTACTTTCAAGGGTAGAGTTGTCCAATGAGCTCAGCTTAGATACTCAAACTTTTCTTTGCCAACATAACTGTGGGTTGAACTTTAAAGCTTAGGATCAGTGATAGGTACATTATGAATTAGACACAATCAAGTGTCGCATAAACTTGAACCCTGTCACTCTTTCTTTTTTTGGTCCCTTCACCTCAAAGAAGACAAGTTAAGTTTGGGCCGGGCTGGTTCCATATAATTGCGAAAAAGCCAATGCTTAAAGTAGAGGAGAAATGCACGCTTTATTTTTGAAGCCCAATTCAATGTTGTCGGTACACAAGGCTTGTTCAAAACTAAGTTTTTGAGCGTTGACCCAAAAATAAAAAACTGTTTTTGAACATGAATAAAAGAAATTAGAGTATATATCCATTTTGATCCTTCAAAAAATATATGTGATATTATATTTGTTTTTCATTTATCAGTGAGATCAAATTAATCCTTCAATAATAATTAGTGTCATCAATTTTGTTCTTCAAGGGCTAATTTGATAACAAAAATGTGACATTAAATAATTTTGATGTTTTATATTTTTTTAGAAGGTCCATTTGGTATATTTATAAATGAAGAAATAATATAATGTTGCAATTTCTTTTTAAGATCAAAATGAATATTTACTAGGGTTGGTAAAAAAATTCATTAATTTTTAATCCTTCCAATTCATCCATGTTAACATTAATTCAGTTTATCTAATTAAAATAATATATTTTATTATATTGATCTAATAGATTAAATTTAGTTATAGGTAGTTAGTAATTCAACCAAAACAGTCCATTAGATATTTAACGAATATCCAATTAAAAATTAATCTAATGAATATCCAATGTATTTTACGTTTTTTTTTCAATACTTTCACTTTTACTAAAACCCAAAAGCCAATAGTACAAAGTGTTAAGTCCCAAAATTTTTAGAAAGAAAATTTTTTTTAGAGAGAGAAACATTTTTTAGAGAGAAAATGAAATATTTTAGAGAAAGAAAATTTTAGAGAGAGAAACATTTTTAGAGAGAGAAATAAAATTTTTAGAAAGAGAAATATTTTTAGAAAAAGAATGGAAATTTTTATAGAGAGAGAAGAAATAATTATTTTAGAGAGAGAATAAAAATTTTTAGAGAGAGAGAATGAAATCTTTTAGAGATAGATTTAAAAAAAATGAATTAAATACCTATCCATCTAATTCATTTTATTTAATCCATTAAATTAAGTCATGAATAAATTGAATAATATTAAATATTTTATATTGAATCTTAAATGAATTAGTAATTTAATTTAAATCCATTTATTATGATTTAATCCAACATCAAACAAATCCATTTATTTGACAGCCTTAATATTTACTCAATAAATTACTTTTGAGTCAACTAAAGTCTATAAGTCTTCGATGAAGGAAAAAAATCAACTAAAATCCCTAAACGATGAGGAACTTCGCAAATTTGACATTGCTGACCAAGTGAGTAAGAATCATCAACAGGAATTGTTTGATTCTCAGAGTGCCTTATCCATCATCAATGGGAATGGTTTGAGAACTAACTTTTGTGCTTGTAAGTCAGATCAAGGAAGTGATTGAGAGAGGGTGGGTTGTTCATTGCTCCCATACCTTTTGTGAAGTTAACCAAGCAACAGATGTTCTTGCTCATTTAGGCCATTCTTTGAATTTTGGGGTCTCTTGAATTATTTAACTTCTCCCGCTCGTTGAGCAAATTCTTGGAGAAGATTTAGTCGGAGTTGCTTTTCAGCGTGATTTAGTCAGAGTTGCTTTTCAGCGTGTATTTTGTAATTCTGTTTCCTTGTTAAAAATAAATTTAAAATGGAGTGAGAAGGAAAGGTTATAGTTTCTTTTTTTTTTTTAATTGTTTGATTGAAGGTTAAAAAAAACTTACTTTTTAGCCCACTTTAACATTATATATATAGGAGGAGAGACCAAATATTGCATGGACTAATAAAATTAAATGAGTTAGACTTCATTGTCAATTCTCCATGGTTTTATTGTAATGACTAATGAGTAAGCATAATGTAATACACACATGTGCATACAAAACGTAAATAATAATAAAAAACCGCTTGAAAAATTTTCTATGGTAACCAACACTGGCCCAAACTACCTCCACCACCACCTATTTTCAATAGAAAGCCAGATCCTACAAGCCTTATATAAAATGTGCATATATGCCATAGAGTTTGCTGCATGGGTTTGTTCTCCATTAACAATCTTCTGCTATAGAAATAATTGTGTAGACTTTGTCTACATAGTTATATAAATTAGACTAATCAATATTTGAATAATGATATAGATTCTTGTGTAATATAATTATTTTATATTAAAAATAACAATGTATTAATTACTGATTAGTTAAGTTTATACAACTTGTTTAAATAAGATCTACACTAATATTTTTTTTTTTTGCTATCTTATTCCTACGTGGCGCTCTACTTAGGAGGGTTTTTGGTTTTTTTTTTTTTAAATTCATTAAAGATAAATCACTGATTAGACTATGAAGGGAAATGTTCATCTCACTGCAAAAATAAGATACACTATTTTTTACATTATTTTTTATGGTGAATCATGTGTATTGATCGATTAACGAGAATTATGTAAAAAATGGTTGGTTAAGAAGATACCTATTAACTAATTTATATATATAATTAATCATAAATTTATACTCCATTAACTAGCGTAAAAAGTAATATAAAAAATAATGTAATAAAATTGAGATTTAACTATAAATGAGTAACATTAGTGATTTTAAAAACTTGGCTTACAAGTTGCCACTACATACTATACTACTCTTTCTTACCGCTCACTGGCGGGTTAACTGTCTCTCTTGGCCTCACTCATCGTGACACTTATGTTGATTTTGCTTCTCTCCTACTCTCAATTTTACTCTCGTTGATGATCACGAATATTTTTGCTTCTTGCATAAATTAAATCGCCTCAACGTGCCACACCATCTAAAATTCATTTTCATTTCTTGACAGACAAGTAAATCTCTTTCTTTATTTTTATTACATACAAGCATTTCTATAATCCCTGGAAATAAATTTTCTTGGACATGAAATAATCGTGAATTTTACCCTTTCTCTCACCATGTCTATTTCCCATTATAAATAAATGTAGTTCAACTAAATAAATTCTTTTTCAGCCACCAAATTCTTGTTATATATTCTCTTTTGCTTTGCTAAACCTGAAATTAACACGACTCATTTTCTTGAACATGGATATACAATGCATATAGGAATATTATGTGGAGTGTTTTGTCTCCACGGATAAAACTGAGGGAATGACCTTCAAGAAGCGCTGCAAGGCCCGCAACAACCATCTCACCCATTTTTTGCATGTAGTGGAAGAATGGAAGTAGCTTATATTTTCTCCAAGTTTAAGACTTTGAATCCAATCTTACCTCTCGGGTTAAGATCACAAACGCAAGGGAAATCTAGGCTTATTATCACCATTATTATGAGAATTATATTAGAGCTCTTGAAGGGAAGCAGGCAGATAGGTGCATTGTGCTTTAAGATGGGGATGCCTCCTTCTACTATACTCTCCCTCTGCTCTTGAAACTCTTTTGCAGAGAATAGCTCCTTAAAGCTTAGCAGACCACTGGGGTGCTTTTTCAAGTGCTTTATGCCATTAACAAGACCGATAAGGTTGAAGAAGTAAGTAGCACTTAACAGTTAATCTTGAGTTTAGGTCAATGAATTTTGTGTATGCAAAATAGTGCAGATTATAAGACTCTTCTTCCTCTGGATTCTACAGGGGATTCTATGAGAGGATTTCCAAAATAACAAATAAGACACAACCAAATAAAATTATGAAATGGTGTGTCTATTCATGAAGAGATGTGTCTATATGTGCATGTTGCTATTCATGATGATTGGTCATGGAAAGTTGTTATACATGAAATGTTGTGTCTCTTCATAAAAAATTGTTATACATGAAAAATTGTGTCTCTTCCCAAGAAAGAGTTGTGACCTTTCTCTAGAATGAGTTGTGTCTCTTCTCAAGGAGTTTCTTAATGTCTCTATAAAGATATTCTCCATTAAATCTCAAATGTATGATTGAATTCATTCATTCTTTCAAATTATCTATGCTTTTCTTCTATGAGTAGGAAGCATAGTAGAGAACTATCATTTTGTAAAACACTATTGTTGTCATTGGCTTGGTTGTGTTAGTGCAAGATAAACTAAGTGTTCTTCATTGTATCTTACAGGAAATGTGCTGTTGTCCTTTTGCATCTAATATTTCGGAACTAGTGGGCAAATTAAGCTTAAAGGAAAATGTTATAACACGCCTTGAAAAGTTACGCAAATTCTCCATCAAAGTTGCTGATTTTTGGAAGTTTGAAATGCTATACCAAGAATTTATCTTTGTGTCATTTCAAGACTTTACAAGACATCATCTCCAACATATTCTCAACCTATTATGCAGCCTAAAGAAAATGTATTCCTTGATTTCCTTCTGCCATGATTGATGTTGAGTCTGTCTGTGTTTTGTGTGGCATTGTACTTAGTTTCTTAGTTTTCATTCCATATTAGACTAAGACTGTTGTTTCTGTGCTCAAGAACACTATTGGCTTAAACTGGCCTAGTTCATTTGAGCAACATAGACTGAGAACTGGTGATTTGGACCTGCTTGATTGGCTTAGAGCCATGTTTGGGCTCTAGGAATGTATTTTGCACCTAAAAAGCATAATGGCACTGGAGAAAGATTTATGATTGGCTTAGTTTTTGTATAGCTTCCACAAATTGTTAATGTATTTTGGTTTATTTTGACTCAGAGTAAAAACATCAAGAACTAGAGAGAGCGTTTAATTTAGCTTCTTACTGAGTCCCACATAAGGCTATACCCCAAACTTGAGCCCCTCAACAAGGCACTTAGCTGTCTCTCATTTCTTCCTGTATTTGACAAAAACATATATAATAGACTAAAAACTAATGGACCTAAACCAGAAATCAAGATAACTATTGTCAAAGTTACATTATTTGGTTATCAAGGTAGTCTGCATTGCTTTTAGCTTGTAGTTAAATACTTAAATTCCATTAGTTCTTTTTTGCCGCTTGATGATTGTGCTATTGATGGAGTGATAAAAAGTCTCTTTCAGCATTACAAAACATGGTGCAAATTTTTGGGACAAAACCATAGTTTCAGTGAGATATAATAGATCTACATCATTGAACAATTGTGCTTTATTTTCCTTCAACAGTAGCTAATGCATCTAATATTTTCTTGATTTGTAACATATAAACATTGATTGAAGAATAAGGATCTTTCTTAACATTTCATAATTGAAGCTTTAATTATTTCACCTTAACTTTAACTTGTGATGCAAAGAAAAGTTCAAGCTTCTGCTAGATTTGATATGCAAATTCACTTCCAACCATACAAAGTATCATTGATTCTCCCATGGATGAGAGAAGCCAAGACACCAGAAGCTGATCTTGTTATTCATAATTGAAAATATCTTCACTGATATTTCCATTTTACTTATCAATTGAAGAAGCAAAATTAGGTGGAATTGATTGAGATCCAAGAATATACTTCTGTAGCTTGAAACCTTTGAATGGTGGCAAGAACTTGCTGTTTCCATGGCAGATAGTTGTCATCATTTAGCTTTATTGATATTGGATTGGAAAAGGTTTGTAGAACGAATCTTGATGTTGAAATCATAGAAGAAAGTTTAGTTTCCATGGAAGCGTGTGATGGAAGATGCAAAGTGTAACATTCTGTATAATACAAGAGTTAATTAAGGTCATGATAGCTCAAATCAGTTATATATCTGTATATATATAAAAATAATAATAATAATAATAATAATAATAATAATAATAATAATAATAATAATAATAATAATAATAATAATATAGCTGAAATAGCAGAGAAAATAAAATAGATGTGAGAAATTTATTACTAAGCTTTAATTGAGTAAAATGAGCTATAGAAAATTTTTGGTTAGTTGGATATTTTTTTTATGATATTAGGAAGATGTTTAAAGACCAAATGAGACAGATAAAATGTGTTAGGTTGTATATCACTTTTACTATTTACTCTTTTGTTTCTAACCATACGTTCCTTATCTTTTTTCTTTTTTTCTTTTCCTTTTTTCTTTTTTCTTCTTTCACGTTCTTTTTCTGCTCTCTTTTTCTCTTCTCTTTCTATTTTTCTTTCTTTTCTTTTTTAGCTTTCTCACTCTGTTCATTCTCGTTTTTGAAGAAGAAGAAGGAAACCAATGGGGAAGGAAGGAAATCAAGTGGAATCAAGGAGGATCAAGTCAAGATCAAGAGGAAGAGGATATAAAAGGCAAGAAGAAAGTGTTACCAAGCTAAGGTAGGGGGATTCTTCACTTTTCTTCCTTATTCTTTGTCTTCCAGAATTTAGAAACCATGAGATGATGTTTTTCTTTAATTTCACAAACTAATTTTTGGTGGTATTTGATCTATAAAAAGGAATATAAAATCTTGAAAAGATTTGTTCTTTACTAGATGTTTCCTATGCTTGAATGTGATATTTTTGAGGTTGTTGTTGTTGATTGGGAGTTTGATGTTTGGATGGTTGAGTTCTGAACCTCAAAACACAGGTTCTGGGTACTGGTTAGAGTGCCTGAGCGCCCAGTACCCAGAAACCAAAATTCTGTACACATAGTGAGCGCCTGAGCGCCCATACTCCAGAAACTCAATTTCTGATACGCACTGAGCGGCTGAACGTTCAAGGTGGAGCACCTGAGCGCGCGTATAGTGCCTAAGCGCCCATGGTCCAACGCCTAAGCGCCCATGGTCCAACGCCTAAACGCCCATTGGGCAGAATAGGATTTTGAACCTGTCATTTGAGAATTTAATTTCCAAAAATATTGTCATGTTATTTTAAGACATTAGATGAGAAAAGGCATAAATTATGCTATAAAAAGTATCATTATACATGAGTTTATTGATGATTGAATACCCATGGTGAGTTTGATTAGATTTGAATTATATTACATAAATGATGAGTTGATTATCATGGGTATCCACTTTGTGAAACTTGACTGAGTTAGATTTTGGATATACTTGTACTAGGAGAAAACTTGGTTAAAGGTAAGAGAATACATATGATATTCTCTAAACCCGAGTAATTGAGGTTAATGAAGAACCTTCCTCTTTACCTGAGTTTTCTTAGTCAATAAGTGGTTGAGGGTGAGTGTTTCCCTCACTACTTGGGGTAATCCTAAATCTTAGATAGTCTGAGTAACGTACCTCTCATTCTATCCCCGATGATTGATATTGTGAGATAACGTACTTTCTCTTTATCATGCTGGATTAACATCTAACCCTAACTTTGATTTTGAGGAGACGTACTTCCTCTAAGTTAGATACGGGAATACTGACCTAGTTACCTGGAGTAGTTCTGTGTGGCAACGTACGGCCATAAAAAGGTTGATGTGCACTAACCTAAAAGCAAACTACTACCAAGCCAATGATTTTTGTAATGCTAGCATGATTAATGCATGATTTTAATGATTTGATATTGAGTAATGTCATTGATTTTTATCATGAATTTTATTGAAGCAATTTATGTTTTATGTGATATGGGTTTAAATGATTTTCATAATAATGGAAATGGGAACTCTATTTCGAGAAGAGGAAAGACTGAATTTGACTTTTGTTACCTTCCTACAATAGAACAATTATTTTTCTTAAAAGGTGATTTTTTCCTCGAAACAGCTGAAATTGTTATGATGAAACATTTTTGTTTATTAATGATGCTACTGAGAATTTCTTAATTCTCACCCCATATATGAAATTTTCTGTGACAATTTCAGACAGGAAATACGCAATGGAGCAAGATGAAATTTCGGGCTTATGAAGAGTAGTTTGATATCTTTTCAATTCTTAGTTTTATAGAGTTTGTTGCCATGAATCACTTTTTGTATATTATGATGTAATAGCTTGTATAATATTTTGTTTCATGACATATGTATATATATGAGTTTGCGTAAGGCTCATATTTTGATATCAATGTACTCTATTTATTTATAAATTTGTGATATTCGTAAGTAGCATACCAAATTCTAATTACTGATACGTAAATCGGATACGTTATTAGTTCTAGTATTTGGGACGTTGTATTATGGTATCAGAGCAGTTCATCTTGTTGAGCCGGGATATAGACTAATTATGCTATTGTTATGCATCTTTTTGTCTTAATGATGAGACATATAGGTAGAATTGCATAACGGCCTTGTGAATGCATGTTTATAATTTACTGTTACACGGTTACATGATATTGAGCCTAATCCACTCGATATGTAATGTTCTGTATATTCAGGACACTATGGCATCTTCCGGGCAGACGTAAGGAAATGAGGCATCAGCCAATTCAGTAGGTGTAGAGAATATGATGGAGATGTTCAGAGAAATGACAGCAGCAATAAGGGATTTGAGGCAAGAGAGGGTGATAAATAATTCCCATTTGCAGCAGGAGCCTGAAGTGATTGTAGTAAAGAATGGTTTTTTTGAATTCAGAAAGTGTAATCCGCCATCTTTTCATGGTGAGTATGATCCTGCCAAGGCTGATCAATAGATTAGGGAATTAGAAAAGATATTTGCTGTGTTGGCTTGTACAGATGCACAACAAGTTTCCTATGCCTCTTTCATGATGAAAGGAGAGGTTGAACTTTGGTGGAACGATGCTAGGAGACTCCTAGAATCTGATGGGACTCAAGTTACTTGGGAAGTGTTCAAAACCACTTTCCTAGAGCAGTATTTTCCACCAAGTGTCCAGGAGGAGAAGGAGGTAGAATTTCTGGAGTTTAAGCAAAAAAGCTTGACAGTGGCCTAATATTTAACAAAGTTTAAAGAGTTGGCTAAATTCTCCTCCCATTCCAAGAAAAAATTTGATGAAAAATGGAAATGTGTAAAGTTTGAGGTCGGTTTAAGAGAAAGTATCAAGAAGGTCATAAAGCTTTTGGGAATTTGAAATTTCCCCACACTGGTGAATAGGTGTCGGATTGTTGAGTCTTTGGAGTTGGAGTCAGAACAGGAGCAAAGACCACAAGGTTTCTTTAAAAGGAAGAGGTTTGATGATAAATTTAAGAAAAATGTGCTAAGGCCTAGGAGTCAACAAGAGCAAGGAAACAGACGCAAATTGAAGACAAAGGATCAAGATGTCAAAAATATGGGAGCTACCATGGTAACAACCCATGTGTTAGGAACCAGATAATCTATTTTAAATATGGCAAGCTGGGCATATCGCCAGAAATTGTTTACAGCAACAACAAGAAGCTGTACCTCCCAGACCCCAAACCCAAGGAAGGGTATTTACTCTGAGTGGCAAGAAAGTGGCTTATTCCTTTGATTTGATACAGGGTAAGTATATGATTAAAGATACACTCTTAACTATATTGTATGACTCTGGAGCATCTCGTTCTTTCATTTCATATGATTATGTTAGGGTATTGGATTTGCCTGTTTTGGACTTAACCTGTGATTTGACAGTTTCTACACCTACAGGAAAACCAGTAACCACTACATAAATCTGGCTAAATTGTTGTGTAACCATTGAAAATAAAGATTTTCTTGTGAATCTAATATGTTTACCTCTTATGGACATAGACCTGATTTTGGGTATGGATTGGTTGTTAGAAAATCGTGTTATCTTAAATTGTTCAGAGAAAACTTTGGTTTTCTTATCTGAGGTCTCTTCCCTACACGCTCCTTTTGAGTCTATGTATTTGAATGTCAGTCAAGTTATCAACGACTTAGCAGAAGGGACTCAAGGTTATGTTCTCCTTTTCTCTTTGAATTCTGAGAGTGAGCAAACCTTAGAAAGTATTCTTGTGGTGAGGGAGTACCCGGAGGTGTTCTCGGATGAGGTAAATGAGTTGCCACCTAAGAGGGAGATAGAATTTATTATAGACTTAGTACCAGGAACATGACCTATTTCTATAGCACCTTATAGAATGTCCCCTCTAGAATTGGCTGAGCTTAAGAAACAAATAGAAGAACTGTTAGATAAAAGATTTATCCGACCGAGTGTCTCACCGTGGGGAGTTCCAATTCTTTTGGTTAAAAAGAAAGATGGTAGTATGAGATTATGTGCAGACTATAGGCAATTGAATAAAGTAACAATTAAAAATAAATACCCATTGCCTAGGATAGATGATTTGATGGACCAATTGAGGGAAACAACAGTGTTCTCAAATATTGACTTAAGATCAGGGTACCATCAGATCAGGGTTCGAGAAGAAGATATCCCTAAATTTACTTTAAGGACTAGATATAGGCACTATGAGTATTTAGTGATGTCCTTTGGTTTAACCAATGCACCAGCTATTTTTATAGATTATATGAACAGAATTTTTAGACATTACCTTGATCAATTCGTAGTTATTTTTATAGATGATATTATCATCTATTCAAAGACAATAGAAGAACATGAAGATCATCTTAGGATAGTTCTGGGTATTCTGAGAGAAAAGTAATTGTATGATAAATTGTCAAAATGTGAGTTTTGGATAGATGAGGTGTAATTTTTAGGACATGTAATATTTGAGGAAGGGATATCTGTAGATCCCAACAAGGTAGAAACAGTTCTCAAATGGGAAAGACCTACCACCATAACTGAAATAAGAAGCTTTTTGGGTTTGACCGAGTATTATCGGAAATTCATAGAGGGATTTTCTAGAATAGCTTTGCCTTTAACTAAGCTAACTAGAAAAGGTAATATTTTTGTCTGGACACAAGAATGTGAGAATAGTTTTCAAGGGTTGAAAAAAAAGTTAACCACCACACCAGTTCTAGTGATCCCAGATCCCCAGGGAAATTTTGAGGTATATTGTGATGCCTCAAGGAGAGGATTAGGATGTGTGTTGATGTAAGATGGGAGGGTAGTGGCTTATGCATCTAGGCAACTACGACCCCATGAAAAAAATTACCCAACCCATGACCTAGAGCTAGCAGCGGTGGTTTTTGCTTTGAAGATTTGGAGGCACTATTTGTACGGGATAAAATTTAAAGTCTTTAGTGACCATAAGAGTTTGAAATATTTGTTTGACCAGAAAGAATTAAATATGAGGCAAAGACGGTGGATGGAGTTCTTGAAAGATTATGATTTTGAATTAAAGTACCATCCAGGTAAGGCCAATGTAGTGGCTGATGCACTGAGCAGTAAACTTTTGCATATGTCTTACATGATGTTACAGGAAATGAAACTTTTGGAAAGTTTTAGAGACTTGAGCCTAGCAGTGATTATGTTACCACATGATTTTTGTTTGAATAGGTTGGAGATTAGTAATGATTTGAGGACTCAAATCAGAAATGCTCAAGAGAAAGATGAAGATCTAAAAGAAATAAGTGAACAAATATTGTTGGGAAAAAGAAAAGAACTTAAAAAGGCTAATGATGGAATGTTTAGAGACAGATTGTGCATTCTAATGGAATCTGAAATTAAAAAGAGAATCCTTGAGGAAGCTCATAAGAGTCAATACACCATTCACCCTGGTATAACAAAAATGTACCAAGACCTCAAAAAGATATTTTGGTGGCCTCATATGAAAGTTGATATAGCAATGTATATATGTATCCAAATGTTTGATTTGCCAAAAAGTAAAAATTGAACATCAAAGACCCCCAGGATCTCTTCAGCCTCTAGAAATTCCTGAATGGAAATGAGAAAGTGTGTCAATAGATTTTGTAACAGGGTTTCCTAAAACCCCATCAGGTCATGATGCCATTTGGGTTATAGTGGATAGGTTGACCAAAACTGCTCATTTTCTAGCCATAAGAATAAATTGGCCATTAGAAAGGTTAGCTCAGTTATACCTTCAAGAAATAGTGAGACTCCATGGAATCCCCTCTAACATTATATCTGATAGGGATCCTAGGTTCACATCTAAGTTTTGGGGAGCTCTTCATAAAACTTTTGGAACAAAGTTGAATTTCAGTATGGCCTATCATCCACAAACTGATGGCCAAAATGAAAGAACCATTCAAACATTGGAAGATATGCTTAGAGCTTGTGTACTTGATTACTAGGGTAGTTGGGATAGATTCTTACCTTTAATAGAATTTGCTTATAATAATAGCTATCATACTAGTATAGGAATGACGCCTTATGAAGCTTTGTATGACAGAAAGTGTAGATCACCCTTATGTTAGTTTAAAACTGGGGAACATACTATTCTAGGTCCTGAGTTAGATCAACAGACTACAAAGCAAATTAGATTGATCAGGAATAGAATGTTAGCAGCCCAGAGTAAGCAGAAAAGTTATGCGGATGAGAGAAGGAGACCTCTAGAATTCAATGAAGGAGAACATGTATTCCTTAAAGTCACTCCTACTACAGGAATTGGTAGAGCCCTGAAGACTAAGAAGTTGAATCATCGGTTTCTGGGTCTTTTCCAAATTTTAAAAAGGATTGGACCAGTTGCCTATCAGATAGCCTTACCACCCAATTTATCCAATCTTCACAATGTCTTTCATGTTTCTCAACTGCGAAAGTACAATCCAGATCCTACACATATCATAGAAAATGAAACAATACAGTTAAAAAAAATTTAACTTATGCAGTTACACCTGTAAGGATCGTGGATAGAGCGGTGAAAGAACTTAGAGGAAAATAAATTCCTTTGGTAAAGGTGTTGTGGGATGAAGGTAACCCAGGGGATGTTACATGGGAACTTGAGACTATGATGATGCAGACTTGTCCTAAACTTTTTGAATGAGGTAACTCAAATTTTGAGGACAAAATTTCAAAAAAGAAGGAAGAATTATAACATTTTGTATAATACAAGAGTTAATTAAGGTCATGATAGCTCAAATCATTTAAATATATATATATATATATAATAATAATAATAATAATAATAATAATAATAATAATAATAAATAATAAAAATAAAATAAATGTGAGGAATTTATTACTAAGCTTTAAAAAATAGCTACAAAAAATAAAATTTCCAAAATGTTATGATTGATTTAATTTATATACTATTATTGACATTTAGCTAAGTTTCGATTTAGAGTTGTCTTTGGATGTTTATTGTGAAACTAAAATGTGGTTATAAACTATAAAAATTATTTTTCGGGTTATCTTTGAGTGCTTGAGTCCATTAGCATCAAACTAAGCTTGTTTTGAGGAGAGAGATGAGTTGAGATTAAGTTTTATGATATTCATGAAGAATCAAGAGGAATGTTCAACACGGCCGTAATGACACGAGGTAGGCCGTGTATCATTCTCGACTTTGAAATGAAGGCAAACGGCTAAATGACACGGGGTGGCCGTGTACGCCTCGACTTCACGTAATTTATACCACTTGTCAAGTGACACGGGGTGGGCGGGCCGTTTCTCTTTAGGCCGGAAATTTGTTTCTAACCATACGTGTCATATCCTTTTGTCTCGCACCCGAAAGTTTTTCGTGCTTTAATGTTAAATTTTCCCAAACCTATAAATAGGGTTCTTAGAGCCCTTTATTCTCGATAGAGGGAGCTTTCAAAGAACAAGGGAAAGGGAGATTGGATCTTTCTCGTTCTCTTTGATCTACTCTTTTGGAAACTAGTTTGATCTTTAGTTTTCTTTTGCACTTTCGTTTTGAACTATGTTTTTCTTCTATTTTTCTTGTTTTTAACTTTCTTTAAACTTCTTTTTGAAACTCTAGTTTTGATTATGTGAATCTTGCTACTTCTTTATATTAATACAATTATGTTTTTATTCATATGTTTCTATTCTTAAATCAATATAAAGATTTTTATATTCTTGAAATTTCGAAGAAGAAAACTAGGATTGCTATCCAAGGGGGTAAGGAAACATATGATCTAAGAAATAATTTAATCCCTAGTGGAATTAGACCAAGGATTGGTTTTCTAATTCAATATCATTAGAGGTGTAAGAGGTTAGGGTTTGATAGAAAAGGCAAGAAGAAGATTTATCTCGTTACCATAATTGATCTATTGGTATAAAGGATAAGTAAGTTGGCATAATCATATAAATCTAGGGATTCCATCTCTTATTCTTTACTTTTCTTCCTTGGTAATTCATTCTTTGTCTTTTGATTTAAGTTTAATTTCTCTTTTTAGTTTTAATTTAGAAACCATGAGATGATGTTTTTCTTTTCTTTCACAAACTAATTTTTTTATTTTTGTGGAACTTGATCTATATTTAATTTTAATCAATATAAAAAATCTTGAAAGGATTTTTCTTTACTATTGATTTGTTTCCTATTTTTACTCTGCTTGAACGTGATTTTTTTTAATTTTTGATTCTTTCTTTCGAGTGTTTGAGTTTGATGTCCATTGATCATGGATGCTTGTGAGATTTGCTTACCATCTGGACATCCCACTCGATTTGTGTCCCACTTTCCTAGTGGACACAAATGAGAGGTAGAGGTAGTATGAGGATATTCTCGAACCGTCAGGTCGACAACTACAACCCCTACTCCAATACATATTATCCAGGGTGGTGGGATCCTCCTAACTTGAGTTATGGGCAACAAGCAAAGCTCCTAGGCAACCCGAACCTTCATTGGAGGAGCTAATAAGACAAATGGCCACTAATAACATTCGGTTTCAAGAAGAGACAAAGGCCATGAGCGATGACCGTAAAACTCTTTAGGCGCTTAGCCACGGAATTCGAAGATGTCGAGCCTAATTTCGGGAGACTTCCTCACAGGAGGATATGAAGGAAGATGCTAGTCTTTGTCACACTACGAAGTGGGAAGATGCTAGATGAACCCACCTCTCCTTCACAAACCATTGAAAAGAAAGAAACGAGCACGAAGAGGTAAGTGAGGAGGGGAAAACTCGAGGTCCCTAAGGTAAGTATTCTTGAACCCCTTCCTAAGGTAGTGGAGAGACAAGATGATGAGTTGTGTGATGAATTTCCCGATTTTATTAGTTTCAATAATTATACTCATTGCAACTCATGTATGCTTGATTGTGATGGTGACATGATATGTGTTGTTTGTCTTTGAAATTTTTGCATTCTTGAGAGTTGATGATTCTGTTTGTGCGAGAAGCTAATGTTGTTGAAGGATCTATCAACAACTTTTTGATCGATTGCGGGATCTAAGATACAAGGAAAGATAGAATTGCGAGGCCTCTAAAGAGTTTTCAGGTGAAGGGAGAAGAGCACCGGATGACGACACTATACCTCTTTTGAAGTGAATTTTGTTTTTGGGCCATGGTCCAATAGAAACTATGCATATGAAGTTGATGAAGTGCACATATTACTTTTCAGCAGTGAAGTCAAGGCAATTAAGGAAGGCCAATGGGACCCTGGTGGAAGCCTCATGCTATTTCAACCATAACTTGGTCATTACGTTTTAGCCAATGGGACCCCTGGTGAAAGCTTTCATGTTATTTCAAGCATAAATTGGTTATTATGCTTTCGCCAGGGATCCTGGTGGAAATCTCTTCATCTTCCTCCGTTACTTCATTGATAAGGATGTTTCTTTCCTCTCTTTTATCTTACTTGTCCTAGATTTATTAATGATTATTTATTGTTGAGGTTTACATTGAGGACAATGTAGAATTTAAGTGTGGGGGAGAAATTGACATTTTGTTTTTTGTTTTATTTTTGTTTTTATATTAATTTCTATTTTCTGTTTTTGAAAAAAAAAATTATGTTTTTATTTGATTTCCAATGATGTTTTGGGATTTGTGAAGTCTATGAGTTTGAAGCAATTGAAATTCAAGGTTATGATTTATAAATTTCTTCTGTCATCTTGAATTTGGCATGCTTGGTTTTGGATGTTTGATTGATGAATTGAATTTGATAGATGCATACCTGGTGAGATTTTGAGCCTTTTGATGGATGGATTTAACATTTATAACATTCTTTTCTTTCTTGTGTGATTTTCACTCATGTCATATTGATCACTCTAGAACTTGCTTTAATTCTTTTTGAGGCTACATTTTCACTTGCATACATGAACATGATTGAGGCATTCTTTTGTGATTAACTACTTTGGCCAAATAGCCAACCTTGCACTATTTCCCTTTGATTAACCCCTTGAGCCTATTTGCCTATTCTTTGTCTTACCTCATTATATGCTCTATGTGAAAAACCATGATTTTACCTTACCTTAGGGAATGGGAGAGCATTGGTTCATTTTCATTGGAGGAGCTCTTTTGCTTGCAAGTATTTAATACGACAAGTGTGGGGGTTGTGCAAGTTGATGTGTAATATGCAAGGTGTTAAAAAAAATGCAAAGAAAAAAAAATTCAAGAAAGATTGTAAAAGAAAAGAAAGAAAAAGGAAATGAAGATGTAAAGAGAATGTGCATTATATAGATTTGAGGCGATAAAAATTTCATATTTGTCAATTGAGTTTCTCCCCAATGTTCTTTTATTCTTTTGGATGCTCATCTTACCATATCCATATTATTTCCTTCCCTTACCTTGGCCCCATTACAACCTTAAATAAAGTCCTCTTGATTTGTGTGTGCATGTGTTTGAGTAGTGGAGAAGTAGAAGATAAGCAAGCTTATGGTAGTGCATTTTTCATGGGTTGAATTGAGTGAAATACTTACCTGGTAAACACTTGAGAGATTGAGAGTGTATCTTGTGAGGATCTATCATTCTTAATTCATGCTTTTCAATTTGAAGATACTTTGCATGTTAGTTTGAGATGTGAAGAACTGTTATCTCTTGAATATTGTGATCCCTTGAATCTTTTCTTGCTCTTTTTGCCTCTCTTGAATATCATTGGAAATTGAGTTCTTTAAATTTTTAGGTTTTGAATTTGTTTTGTTTTCCCTGTTCCTTGGTTTGGTCTTATGTTTTGCCCAGGAGTGCAAAAGGCTAAGTGTGGGGGTATTTGATCTGTCGATTATTTCCATACTTTAAATGCCTTATGATTGATTTAATTGAACTCCATATATGCTCAATTATTGACATTTAGCTAAGTTTCTGATTTAGAGTTGTCTTTGGATGTTTATTGTGAAACTATGCTAAATGTGGTTATAAACACTCATAAATGAATTATGTTTTTCAGGTTATCTTTGAGTGCTTGAGTCCATTAGCATCAAACCAAGCTTGATGGCTATTTGAGGAGAGAGATGAATACTTGAGAAGATTAGTTTTACCCTCAGAAGCAAAGGAAGAAGGGCATTCATGAAGAATCAAGGCTGGATTAGAAGAAAATGATCAACACGGCTGTGTCAAATGACACGGGGTAGGCCGTGTATCATTCTCGACTTTGAAGACCGGAAGGTTCGATCAACACGGCCGTGTCAAATGACACGGGGTAGGCCGTGTACGCCTCGACTTCACGAGGAAGGGTAATTTTAAGTCTTGACCGACAACACGGCCCGTGTCAAGTGACACGGGTAGGCCGTGTTCTTTCGACCTTGGAATAGTGGAAATTTGTCTCGAGAATCGGACACGGGTTGGGGTTAGTGTCATATGACACGTCCCGTGTCGTCGCACCAGAAAGTTAATTTCGTGCTTTAATGTTAAATTAGGTTCCCAAACCTATAAATAGGGTTGCTTAGAGCCCTTTAAGGTATTCTGGATAGAGGGAGCAGCCAAGGGGCTGAAGAGGATTCAAAGAACAAGGGAAAGGGAGATTGGATCGAAGATTGGAGTCTCGGGTTCGAGCAATCGGAGATTGATCATCCCTAACTTTTGGAAACTAGTTTGATCTTTAGTTTTCTTTTGCACTTTCGTTTTGAACTATGTTTTTCTTCTATTTTTCTTGTGATTTTAACTTTGCCATGCGTGGCTAAACTTCTTGATTGGTTAAGGGAAGATGAAACTCTAGTTTTGATTATGTGAATCTTGCATACTTCTTTATATTAATACAATTATGTTTTTATTCATATGTTTCTATTCTTAAATCAATATAAAGATTTTTATATTCTTGCCAAATTTCGAGAGTTAAAACTAGGATTTGCTAAGACATATGGTATAATTAGTGAAATATATGATCTAAGTAATTTAATGCTATTAGACCTTAGTATTGGTTTTCTAATTAATGCAATCATGAGGTTATTTGACAAATAACTAATGGTTATTTGATTTGATACCCGAAACTTAAGGAAGACATGGGATTTATCTTGATTATAAGAACATAATTGATCATATTGCATAAATAAGTAAGTTGAGTTGATATAAATCTAGTGGGTATTCCATCTCTTAACCAATATCTTTAACTTGGTAATTCAATTTGTGTTTACTATTTTGGTTTAAGTTTAATTTCTCTTTTTAGTTTTAATCATTTTACTTTTACTATTTATTTTTCATCGGTTTAATTTAAATTAAATTGATAGTGTTAATTGAATTGGTTCTCTGATCGAATACATATTGCAATTTTTATATCTTTGGTGGAACTTGGCAAATTGTATATTTAATTTTAATCACATTCCACACCACACCAGGTTAGTTAGGAAGAACCTTTAATGGCCAAATGTGTGTGAAGTATACATATAATTTTGTCTTAGTTATCCTTTTTCTTTTTTTCTTTTTCTTTTTTCTTTTTTCTTCTTTCATTTCTTTCTAATTTTTCTTTCTTTTCTTTTTTTGCTTTCTCTCTCTGCATTCTCGTTTTGGAAGAAGAAGAAGGAAACCAAGTTGATCAAGTTCAAGGAGGATCAAGTCATATAGAAAAGGCAAGAAGAAAATGTTACCTAGGGGATTTTTTCATTTTCTTCCTTATTCTTTGTCTTCGGAAACCATGAGATGATGTTTTTCTTTAATTTCACAAACTAATTTTTTGTTTTTGATCTATAAAAAGGAATATAAAATCTTGAAAGGATTTGTTCTTTAAGATGTTTCCTATGAACGTGATATTTTTGAGGTTGTTGTTGTTGATTTTGATGTTTGGATGGTTGAGCAACCCCAAAATAGGTTCGAATTTGAGCGCTTAGCACCATGGTTAGAAACTAAACCCAAATTCAGATGAGGTGCGAGTAGCGCCCGAATACTCTAGAAACTCACACCCTACGATACGTGCTTGAGTGCACGTAGCACCCGAGCGCGCGTACCACGCCCATGGTCCAAATGTAGCATGTGCCCAACAGATTTTGAACTGTCATTTGATAATTTAATTTCCAAAGATATTGCCATGTTATTTTAAGACATATTAGATGAGAAAAGGCATAAATTATGCTATAACAAGTATTATTATACATGAGTTTATTGATGATTGAATACCCATAGCGAGTTTGATTAGATTTGCATTATATTGCATAAATGATGAGTTGATTGTCATGGGTATCCACTTTGTGGAACTTGACCGAGTTAGATTTTGAATATACTTGTACTGAAAAAACTTGGTTAAAGGTAAGAGAATACATATGATATTCTCTAAACCCGAGTAATTGAGGTTAAGGAAGAACCTTCTGATGTGTGTGAAGCATGCATATAATTTTGTCTTAGTTAGCATTTAATTGTTGCATGTTTGATGTTGATTTTTAGTATATATCCTAGGTTTTTATTCCTTTAGTTCAGATGACTGCATTTTGTTTTTATATTTCATAGGTGAATGGATTTGGGACTTTGAAGCACCAAAATATGAAGAGCTAAACTAAAAGAAGAGGTGCAGAAAGAACCACACCACGGGTAGCTACCACACCCATGGAACCATTCCGGAGAAAAATAAGCAAGTCGATAAGCTCTACCATGCCACGCCGTGGACCATTTCGACCATTTACGCACAAGTCGGTAAAATCCACGGCCGGTGGCTACCACTACACACGTGAACCTACCACGGCCAGCCCGTGGAACCCGCCATGACCGTGGACCATTTTGACCATTTACGCACAAGTCGGTAAGATCCACGGCCACCAGGAACGCCACCACCGTGTGATCGATCGGAACGTCACATTTAATCTATGTTATTGCTCTTTTACTGAAAAAGTGAGCTGGAGTAGCTGAATTGAAGGGAGGAAAACAAGGAAGGGACCTAAAGGGGGAGAGGGGAGAGGATATAAACCACCATTGGACTCAAGAAAGGAGGAGAAGAGAGGATCAGACAGGAGCAAGGGGCGAGAAACAGGAAGACTGAATCAGAGTTTTTCTTCTTTTCTTCTTCTTGTATTTCAATTTGGTTTTTCTGAATGCTTTTGTTCATTCTTATGGATTGTATTTTGATGAACATGTTTAAGTAGTTCCTTGTTCTAGGATTTGGTAGTAACCCAATGGATTATTGACAATGTTTGATGTATGAATTTCTTACTTCTTTAATGCTAAGTTTCTCTTGATTCAGTTTTTAGCACACCAACTGTTTGTGAATATGTTTGGCCACATGTTTGCATGATTTTTGATATTAAGGGAAGAACTGAAAGGTGACTCTTGATTTCTATACTCTAAAAACTGAACTTGAGCTATTAAATCACAAAAGTAGATTAATTCTCTTGAGGCTTCTTTTGAATTACTTGTTCTTATTGGGTCCTCTCTAATTTAATTGTTGTGAAAATAGGAATTGGATTAGATTGGATAAGTTATTGTATTCTGAAAGGAAACAATAATTCTTTAGGATAATTCGCTTTCAAGAGTAACCTAGTTTGAAAAGAGGGGAAAGAATCATAAACTTGTTAATGACCATTGTGGTGAACCCATTATCCTAGATACCTTAAAACTGATTTCTTATTCAAGTTTCTGTGTTAAATCTTCAAGTTAATCTTCTTTGTTATTTCTAGATTTTGATTTCTACATCTTTGTTTTGCATCATTGATTTCGTCTAGATAATCATAATTGTACGTAATTGGTGATCATCAACTCAGTCCCTGAAGATCGATAATTTTACTACTTGACTGAATCGTACACTTGCGATTTACACTAACAAGTTTTTGGCGCTGTTGCCGGGGACTGTGTTTTGTTGATATCAATTCACTTGCATGTTGGTCAGTCTAGACTTTTATTTTTGTTTATTTTATTTTATTTTCTGTTTATATCCTTGCAGTTGAGCAGGTAATTCTTGTATGTGAAGGTCTAGAAATTCTGGGAAACTTGTAGAAGCAGACCCAGAAATTGAAAGGACTTTTCGAGTAAGAAGAAGACTGCAAAGACAGCAAAGAGTAGCCTAAAAACAACCTACATTAGTCATGGCTGCCCAAAATGAAAATAAGCCACTGAAGGACTACGCTGCGCCTAGCGTGCGAGGGCTGCGTTCTAGTATCACAAGACCCCCTATTGAAGCCAACAATTTTGAGTTGAAGCCTTCACTTCTCTTAATGATTCAGCAGAACCAATTTGGAGGATTGCCAACAGAAGATCCTAATATTCATTTAGAGGTATTTTTGGAGTTCTGCGAGACTTTGAAGTTTAATGGCGCTTCTGCAGATGCCATCCGTCTGAGGTTATTCCCTTTCTCTTTAAGGGACAAGGCTAGAGCATGGTTACATTCCCTTCCTACAGGGTGTATTACAACATGGGCTGAACTGGAGCAACGTTTTCTTGACAAATACTTCCTACCCAGCAAGACTGCTCATCTTAGGAATCAAATCACCAGCTTTGCTCAAAAAGACGGTGAGTCATTATTTGAAGCTTGGGACAGGTTTAAAGGGCTGTTGCAACAATGTCTTCATCATGGCCTTGAGAAGTGGTTGATCATCCACACGTTCTATAACGGTATAACCTACCAAGCTAAGGTTTCATTGGACTCCGCAGCTGGAGGAGCTTTGATGAATAAAAACTTGGAAGAGGCCTATGAGATAATTGAAAATGTGGCTCTAAACCACCACCAATGGGCGAATGAAAGAGGTAATCCCAAAAGAGTTGCAGGTAAGCATGAGGTAGATGCTTGGGATCTTATAGCAACTAAGGTAGAAGCTTTGTCTCAGAAATTTGATAAAATTAATGTCAATGCTATTTGTACTTCTAATGCCTCTTGTGAGATATGTGGTACAGCAGGACATACAGCTACAGATTGCCAGCTAGGAATCACTCCTACACAAGATGCACCGATGGAGCAAGTTGATGTTATTAATAATTTCAGCCAGAGGGGGCAGAATGATCCATTCTCAAACAATTATAACTCTGGTTAGAGGAATCATCCTAACTTCTCCTATCGGACCAATCAGAATCAAGCTGGGCAAAGCAATGCGAGGCCACCTCCTGGGTTTCAACAACAGGTACAAAAATCTAATTTGGAAACCTTAATGAAAAATTTCATTTTGACTCAATCCAAGTAAAATGATGAATTTAGGCAGCAGGGTTATGCTATGGGTGAGGCAATTAAGCAACTAGCATCTAAGGTTGATAGTCTAGCTATTCATAATAAGATGTTAGAGACCCAAATAGCACAACAAGCTAGTTCCTCTGTAAGAACACCAGGAAGGTTTCCCGGTCAGCCTGAAACAAATCCGAGTGACCAATGCAAGGCTATTACCTTGAGAAGTGGTAAGCAATTAAAAGATCTTAAGGCAAGAAAAGAGAGTGAAAAGAAAGATAGTAGTGAGGAAGTTGAGGTTACTAGGCCACCACCTAGGGAAGATGAGAATAAGGAAGAGACCAAGGAAAAAGGTGAGGAACCTAGTCACATACCTCTGGCCACACATTATAGACCACCCATACCTTTCCCTCAAAGGTTAGCTAAGGCTAAGCTTGACAAGCAATTTAGTAGATTTTTAGAAGTTTTGAAAAAGTTGTACATAAATATTCCTTTCACAGAAGCTTTGTAACAAATGCCTACTTATGCTAAGTTCTTAAAGGATATTTTGTCAAATAAAAGAAAATTGGAAGAATATGAAACTGTGGCTTTAACTGAGGAATGCAGTGCTTTGATTCAAAATAAATTACCTCCAAAGCTCAAGGATCCAAGTAGTTTTTCAATTCCATGTTTAATTGGCAACATGAGCTTTGATAAAGCTCTTTGTGATCTTGGGGCTAGTGTCAGTCTTATGCCCCTATCTGTTTGTAAAAAGCTGGAGATGGGTGAACTAAAGCACACAACAATCTCATTGCAATTGGCGGATCATTCTGTGAAATACCCTATAGGTATTTTGGAGGACGTTCCCATCAAAGTCGGTAAGTTCTTTGTGCCGACTGATTTTGTGGTTTTAGAGATGGAGGAAGACTCTCAAATCCCTATCATTCTTGGAAGGCTTTTCCTGGCCACTGCTGGAGCCATAATTGATGTCAAAAATAGCAAACTTTCTTTGACAGTTGGTAATGATAAAGTTGAGTTTGATTTGTCTAATGCTGTAAAACAACCTTTTGCTGACGATCTTTGTTGTAGGATAGATTTGTTACAGTAGGAACCAAAGGAGGAAGCACCTAAATATTCCTCTGTTGATCCATTGGAAATGTGCTTGATTGGAGAAGGTTCAATAAGCGATGGTGGTAAGATTGGTGAGTATGCTCGTCTCTTTGACGCATGCCCACAGTTACAAAAAGCCAAAACTGAAAAGTTGGAGGCCAAACAAAAATCAACAGATTGGGAGGAAGAAAGCGTACTAAAGGTAGAACTTAAGCCTCTTCCTTCAATCCTAAAGTATGAATTTCTTGGTCCCAACTCTACATACCCTGTGATCATCAATGCAAATTTGAATGAATTTGAAACCAAAAAATTGCTTAGGGAACTCAAATTGCATAGAAGACCATTTTCCAAGGGGAGTTAGTTAGTTAGTTAGTACATTCTAGCATTCAGTTTTGCATTTTAATTCTAATTTTGTATCTTTAGCATCCATTTATTTTGCTTTGAAATATCATGTAAAAAAAGGGCATTTTAATTTTAGTTTTGTTTTTGCTTTGACTCATTTCCTTGCACATTATTCCTTAATATCTGTGATGGTATGCAATGAGTACTTTTGGATTGAGCTTTCAACTTTGTTTTGTCTTGCCTTGTGAGAACCTCTTGTCACTTAACAATTGACTCTGAGTGTTGAGGTATCCAAGGAAAGTCTTAAAATACTGATTGAGTACTTGAGTTCCCAAGAGGACCCCTACTGCGCTTGGTTACTGGAGAAACACTTGAAAAAAAAAATACTGATTGTATGTTGCAAAAAGGCAACCAAGTACCCCTTTGAGACCGAGTTGGTTCTTGGGAAATACTTGTCAATCTTGAAATCAAGTGCTCCTTGAGACTAAGTGTGGAAGGTGCAAAGCACAAAGGGGGGATGAGCCTTGTTAGCAGGTAGGTGCTTGCTAAGTAGGGAACTTGGCGAAATAAAATGAAAAGAGTAAACAACTTGACTTGGTGTTCAATGTCGTGGGGTTAATTACACTTGCACTATTGCACTGAGGTACTCACAAGTTAAGTCACAGTGAAATGTACAGTGAGGTTGTGCTTATTGAATACCATTACATGACAAGATAAGATGTTTTGTCAGGGATAATGAGTCATTGCTTTGTTTTATTTGTCATGTTTTGTTCATTCACACGTGTTTTGCTTGAGGACAAGCAATGTCTTAAGTTTGGGGGAGTTTGATGTGTGCGAAGCATGCATATAATTTTGTCTTAGTTAGCATTTAATTGTTGTATGTTTGACGTTGATTTTTAGTATATATCCTAGGTTTTTATTCTTTTAGTTCAGATGATTGCGTTTTGTTTTTATATTTCATAGGTGAATGGATTTGGGACTTTGAAGCACCAAAATATGAAGAGCTAAACTAAAAGAGGAGGTGCAGAAAGAACCACACCCTACCTGTGGTAGCTACCACACCCATGGAACCTGTTACTGGAGAAAAACAAGCAAGTCAGTAAGCTCCACTGCCAGCCTGTGGCAGCTGCCATGGCCATGGAGCATTTGGACCATTTACGCACAAGTTAGTAAGCTCCACAGCCAGCCTGTGGCAGCTACCACACCGGTGGAACCTATACCACGGCCAGCCTGTGGAACCTGCCATGGCCGTGGACCATTTTGACCATTTACGCACAAGTCAGTAAGATCCACGGCCAGCCTGTGGCAGCTGCCACGGCCGTGGATCGTGGAACGTCAGCACATTTAATATATGTTATTACTCCTTTACTGAAAAAGTGAGCTGGAGAAGTTGAATTGAAGGGAGGAAAACAAAGAGGGGACCTAAAAGGGGAAAGGGGAGAGGATATAAACCACCATTGGACTCAAGAAAGGAGGAGAAGAGAGGATCAGACAGGAGCAAGGGGTGAGAAACAGGAAGACTGAATCAAAGTTTTTCTTCTTTTCTTCTTCTTGTATTTTAATCTGGTTTTTCTGAATGCTTTTGTTCATTCTTATGGATTGTATTTTGATGAACATGTTTGAGTAGTTCCTTGTTCTAGGATTTGGTAGTAACCCAATGGATTATTGACAATGTTTGATGTATGAATTTCTTACCTCTTTAATGCTAAGTTTCTCTTGATTCAATTTTTAGCACACCAACTATTTGTGAATATGCTTGGCCACATGTTTGCATGATTTTTAATATTAAGGGAAGAACTGAAAGGTGACTCTTGATTTCTGTACTCTAAAAACTGAACTTGAGCTATTAAATCACGAAAGTAGATTAATTCTCTTGAGGCTTCTTTTGAATTACTTGTTCTTATTGGGTCCTCTCTAATTTAATTGCTATAAAAATAGGAATTGGATTAGATTGGATAAGTTATTGTATTCTGAAAGGAAATAATAATTCTTTAGGATAATTCGCTTTCAAGAGTAACCTAGTTTGAAAAGAGGGGAAAGAATCATAAACTTGTTAATGACCATTGTGGTGAACCCATTATCCTAGATACCTTAAAACTGATTTCTTATTCAAGTTTCTGTGTTAAATCTTCAAGTTAATCTTCTTTGTTATTTCTAGATTTTGATTTCTACATCTTTGTTCTGCATCATTGATTTCGTCTAGATAATCATAATTGTACGTAATTGGTGATCATCAACTCAGTCCCTGAGGATCGATAATTTTACTACTTGACTGAATCGTACACTTGCGATTTACACTAACACCTTCCTCTTTACATGAGTTTTCGTAGTCAATAAGTGGTCGAGGGTGAATGTTTCCCTCACTACTTGGGGTAATCCTAAATCTTGGATAGTCTGAGTAATGTACCTCTCATTCTATCTCCGATGATTGATATTGTGAGATAACGTACTTTCTCTTTATCATGATAGATTAACGTCTAGCTTTAGCTTTGATTTTGAGGAAACATACTTCCTCTAAGCTAGATACGGGAAGATTGGCCTAGTTACCTGGAGTAATTCTGTGTGGCGACGTACGACTATAAAAAGGTTGATGTGTACTAACCTAAAAGCAGATTACTACCAAGCCATTGATTTTTGTAATGCTATCATGATTAATGCATGAGTTTAATGATTTGATATTGACTAATGCCATTGATTTTTACCATGAATTTTATTGAAGCAATTTATGTTTTATGTGATATGGGTTTAAATAATTTTCATAATAATGGAAATGAGAACTCTGTTTCGAGAAGAGGAAGGACTGAATTTGACTTTTGTCACATTCCTACAATAGAAAAATTATTTTTCTTAAAAGATGATTTTTTCCTCGAAACAGCTAAAATTGTTATGATGAAACATTTTTGTTTATTAATGGTGCTACTGAGAATTTCTTAATTCTCACCCCGTATATGGAATTTTTCGTGACAATTTCAGACAGGAAACACGCAATGGAGCAAGATGAAATTTCGGGCTTATGAAGAGTAGTTTGATATCTTTTCAATTATTAGTTTTAGAGAGTTTGTTGCCATGAAACACTTTTTGTATATTGTAGTACGATGATGTAACAACTTGTATAATATTTTGTTTCATGACATATGTATATATATGAGTTTGCGTAAGACTCATATTTTGATATCTATGTACTTTATTTATTTGTAAATTTGTGATATTCGTAAGTAACGTACTAAATTCTAATTATTGATACGTAAACTAGATATGTTATTAGTTTTAGTATTTGAGACGTTATACAAAGCTCTGATACCATAAAGGTACCAGAGATGCAGTGAAGCAGAGAGAACGAAGAGAAGAAATGAAGGAAATGATCTTCTGAAATGAAGTATTCAATCTGCTACAGCTATGAAGACTAAGCTTATATACTGATAACTAATCATTAAGTTAGTCATAACTTCCAGCCAGCTAAGCATAACTAACTATAAATAATTCTGACTAACTTTATTCTTTACATAGATGCATGGCATATTGAACTCCATGGTTTATTGACCGGAAATGTCAACATTGTTACTAGTGAAAATGGCAAGCCTTCTTATGGTGGTTACTATGAGGCATTCCTGCGCAAGGTTATTACTCCCCTATGCCGAGTAATTGAAACAATTCTGATTTTTTTATTATTTTTTTCTCTCACACGTCACTTTTTACACTCTTTTCTATACCACTAATCATGCATATTTTTTTTTATCATTTTCTTTCACTTAATCACAATTCTTAAAAAGAATATAAATAGTAATAAAATCCTAAAAAAGAGTGTGAGACTAACATTTTCTTAATTGAAAAGGTATGGTTTTGTCTGATGGACATTGGCATCATGCTGCAGTACCTCGGTTCTCTCTCCGTATTGAGTTGTAAGCATGCTAAATTAATCCAGGCAGCCAAGTGGAGTAGAAATGGAACACAGAATGAATGCAATGCTTTTTCATTCTGTGTGATCTTCTGACTAGTGACTACTACTAGTACCTCAATACCACTACCAGCAAGCAGAATCAGTATTTTTATTCATGCAAAATGTTGTATTGTCATATGTCTTGGTCTGTAGATAATAGACATTGCTCAATAATGCTCCAATAGCATTTGATTGTTCCGTGACACTACTCACAACATAATATACTTCCAATAACTATAATTAACGGCTAATATTATTAATTTGTTAAAATCCGTCCAGGAAGCCAAGAAGAGCAGAGATGGAACAAATCCTCACTCACCCAGACCTGGGTTCCTCTACTTTGATCTGAATAAGCATTTCTGGTTCATTTTGCTTTTGCTGTAGGATTATGCTTCATGAGCAAAGTATTTTTTTTGGCCTGTTTTCATCTCCTTAAGTGATTAATTCTAACAACTGGATTGTTATTGCACTCTGTTGCAGGTCATCTGATTGCTTCTCTCTCGGATGGCCTATGCATGATGTTGGTGAATTTTTAACAGGACAAACGAGATGGCTCACAGGTTCCCTCACTCTTGAGAAGTTGCTGCCCTAGGCCTACACATGCATTACCAGAGATTTTCACATGCACGCAAAGACTTTATTTTTTTGTGTTACGTGTTATACTATATGATTGGTTGAGTTGAGTCAGTGTATTACACTAGATGTGTATATACAGTATGATACTATGATTGATTGGATTGCACTAGCTGTATATAGAATTTCACCACACATTACAATATTACAATGCATGATAAGAAGAAAATATTTTCTCCTCTCTTGTTTAGATAATTAAGGGTTGTTTGGTTTAAGAGTTGATTTTCCATTCCTGATAATCACATTCTTAAAAATAATAATATTTATGACAATGTAGAAATCTATTAAACTCTGGTTTGGTTATTTTAAATCTATTAAACTCACTTGGGACGTGTCTTCAAAATCTTTAAAACAGTAACCAACCTTGATATCAACTACATTGTCAAAAAAAAAAAAAAAAGCCCTTGATATCAACTACTCTTTAACGCGCTACAACAATAATCAGGCCCTAGTAAATTTTCTATAGGAATATACTAATTCTGTAATTCAATCTTTGTAATACTGAATATGAAAAATCAATCCCAACTTTGATTTGGATCCAAATGGAAAAAATCTTTGAAAGAGATCCACTATCATGTTTCATGAAATGCGTCTTTTGGGGTCGTATAGCCAATACAATCTTTGTATGTCTACTAGTCATACCATAAAATGCATGGCTTAAATATCTTGAC
Organism: Ormosia semicastrata; assembly: GCA_029884595.1. NCBI lineage: Eukaryota > Viridiplantae > Streptophyta > Magnoliopsida > Fabales > Fabaceae > Ormosia > Ormosia semicastrata. Next base: position 31,848,985 of record JAQQTO010000046.1, on the reverse strand, counting down.
CTTTGAAGCTCACTTTATAGCCAGTTTCTGCGCCCTCACCCAAAGATAAAAAATAAAAAGAAGGAAATAGTAGTGTAGGGCCATAATTACTTGAAGGAATGAAGCAGCAGAAGCAATGACATAATTTTATATATATATATATATATATATTCTGTTAGAAGATATTAATTCCTTAACAATTAAACAACTGCGCGAACAGTTTAAGACAAATCACCAGAATAAATCAACTTAACCTTAATCTCTTCTGTTCTAGACTCTAGTATATATTGTTCAACAAAATGTCAGTCCAGGTTTTGTTAAAAGTAAGATAATTGATTTGATTACACCATAATATTATATATTTCATTGCATGCAAACATATAGTTTGTCATGGAAATAATAACAATATTTTCTAGAATGCATATTTAATTTGTTTTTTTTTATATTTATCAAAAAAATATTTGTTTTTCATAATGGAGTGATTTTGCGTTAGGAAGGGCCATGACAGATTAGCCACCCCGCCATCGATGCAATATAGGCTTTGGATTTGGAGCATATATAGTCAAGGTCATTTCAAATATTTGAGACTACATTGAATTTGGTTGGTTAATTGGTTAATTTTCTCGAGTAATTGCGCGTTGTATATGCATGTAATAAACCATTAAAGAACAAAAAAGAAAAGAAAATGTAAACAGAAAGAGAAGAGGAAAACGGACTCACCAATTCTCTGCCCTTTCTCATTTTCATTCATTTTTCTCTTTTTGGCCTTGGCCTCCGGAAACGGTGTTCTTCCAGTCATTCCTCTCTCTCTCTTTCCGCCATGTGTTATCCCTCTTCCCCTCTCTTTTCTCTCTCTACTTCTTCCCTTTTTCTTTTCTCTGTGGGCTGTGGCCGTAGTCACAATTGCATTGTGCCGCTCCCGCGGCTTCTGAAAATCCATTCTTCTCTCTTTTCTCTTTTCTCTTCTTTGTTTTTTCAATTCTCAGTTATACAGAAGAGGTACATTGCCATAATCTCTACCATACTTGCATTCTCAAACTTCATTTTTTCTTGCACATTGAAGCAAAATCACACACATGCATTACGCTCATAATTTTATATGTTTTTTTTATTCCAATTTCCATAAGAATCTGGAATTTCAATGTGTGCATTGCGTTTTTGAAACCGTCTGTTTGGTTGCGGGGAAAATCGTTCGAGAGATTGAATGATTGTCTCAGCTACCGATGGAAGGGAAGTTGTGAAGTTTTGTTTGATGGTGATGGATGATAACGTACGTGCGTGGTGCAGGGGAAGAGAGGGAGTGTTGAAGGAAGAAGGCGTGGGGAGCGTGGAGGTGATCGGCAGCAATGTCGAATCTGGAGGCGGCACCGCAGACGCTGACTCGGCGGCCGTCGAGGAGCGCCGCCATGACGACGTTCTCGACGGAGGTATTCGACAACGAGGTCGTCCCTTCCTCGCTGGCCTCCATCTCTCCGATTCTCCGAGTGGCCAACGAGATCGAAAGCGAGCGCCCTAGGGTTGCCTACCTATGTATGTTACACTCACATACATTACACCAATTTCATTTCATATGTTTATAACTTTGCAATCGTCTTAATTTATTGTTTTTTTGTTTTTCGAAGGTCGTTTCTATGCGTTCGAGAAGGCCCACAGGTTGGATCAGAGCTCCAGTGGACGTGGTGTGAGGCAGTTTAAGACCTTGTTGCTGCAGAGATTGGAGAGGGTACGTAACCAACTCTTTTCGTCTTCTCTCTAACACTAACATAGAATCAGTATTTTTTGTTTTTGGGTGCATGCAGAATCTGTATTTCTCTTCATGCAATGTGTTTTGTTTTGTTTTTTTCTCACCTTTTTTTATGTTTCGTACCATTACTCATTTATTATTAAGAAATTCTTTTAAATGCACTTAAATTATGTTAAATATTTGGGTCATATTAAAAAAATTAAAGGTTAGATCCCCTATAAGAAGAATTTTTCTTACTTGAGGTATTAGAATTTCTGTTATTATAGCTATGCGATGTACTTTGAATAATAATTATTGACGGCTAATAGAACAGCTGGACCTTTTTTTTTCAACTCAACCCTTTGAGTCTCTGACTTGGCAAAGCATTATTATTATTAATTAATTAATTATTTAAGCATGTGTTTGATTTAATTTAAATTTTAATTCAACAGTTTTTTTTTTTAGTTAACAGATTTTATTTAAATTTTGTTTTCAATCCGTACTACAATAACCTTATTTCAATAATTATATTATAAAAAAGTTATCGTAATTATTTTAGATATAAATATTATTTTATTTTTAATTAATTAAATAATTTTTTTAAATTTATTTTAATAATTTAATTTATAAAAATAAATTTTTTATATTATTTAAACAAAATAAATTAATCTAAAATTATTTTTCAAATAATATATTTAAAAATAAAATTAATTTTATTATAATAAATTATAATAAAAAATTTTATACAATAATTAATTATTAAAATTACTTAATTCTCACAATTATTCCAAATAGAATAATTCACTCTACCAAGAAAATCACACCGTTTGCCCAGCTTCACCCGTTCAAACCCTCTACCTTGATTCATTTCTGCGCCGATACACCAAAATTTATCTTTTGTTTGTTACCTCGACCTACAGAAATGGACTCCGGAGACGCTGTAGTTCATTCCCCAGCGGCCATGGGTTTCAATAATAACTCAATCGGGTTCTTTGGGGAATTCTTTTGGAAAGGAGCAGTGGGGGCTGGAATTGGTTAGGTAGAGAGTTGTAACTGGTGAGTGAGTGTGATCTTCTAACGAGATGAGCAAATCATTTGGTTCGTTCCCAATAACTGATTATGGGTTTCATCATAAAGTGTACTAAATTCTGTCTGTGGTGGACGTTTCCCTTATTAAAATGGAGTTTGTTAAGAGTAGTACCCTTTTGAGTTTTGATTCCTACTTCAACTTACATAATTTCTCGAACTCCAGGACAATGCTGCCAGTCTTGCCTCTCGGGTTAAGAAGACAGATGCAAGGGAAATCCAAGCTTATTATCAGCAATACTATGAGCATTATGTCAGAGCTCTTGACCAAGGAGAGCAGGCAGACAGGTACATATATACCCTTTACGCTGTGTGCTTTCTTAAGATGAGGAATACATCCTTCATTCCACTCTATGCTTAACTGCTTCCTCCTCTCCCTCTGCCCTTGAATTTCTTTTGCAGAGCACAGCTCGGTAAAGCTTACCAGACTGCTGGAGTGCTTTTTGAAGTGCTCTGTGCCGTTAACAAGACTGAGAAGGTCGAAGAAGTAGCTCCTGAGGTTAGTCTTGGTTTATTTATGTACATTTTCATTCTTCATTTTGTTGTGAAACCCAATGGGTGTCTTGCCGCATAATTTTCTTTCAGTATTCATATCTTGGAGGCTTAACAGCAATGAATTTTGTGTATTCAGATTATTGCGGCTGCTAGAGATGTTCAGGAAAAGACGGAGATTTATGCGCCTTTTAACATTCTTCCGTTGGATTCTGCCGGGGCTTCTCAGCCTATTATGCAGCTGGAAGAGGTATCCCTTCTGCCGTGATTGATGTTGAGTCTGTCTGTGTTTTGTTTGCCATTGCACTGAGTTCCTTGGCTTTCTTTCCATGTTATAGATTAAGGCAGCTGTTTCTGCGCTCTGGAACACTCGTGGCTTGAACTGGCCTAGTTCATTTGAGTCACAGAGGCAGAGAACTGGAGATTTGGACCTGCTTGATTGGCTTAGAGCCATGTTTGGGTTCCAGGCATGTATTTTGCACCTAAACAGAACAGGATAGAAGAAATAATTATGATTAACTAAAATTGTTTTGTATAGCCTCCACAAATTGTTAATGTATTTGGTTTACCTTGGCTCAGAGGGACAACGTCAGGAACCAGAGAGAGCATTTGATTCTGCTTCTTGCTAACTCTCACATAAGGCTACAACCCAAACCTGAGCCTCTCAACAAGGCACGTAGCTGTCTCCCACTTCTTCCTGTATTTGGCAAAACAATAATAGAATAAATAGAGCTAAACCAGAAATCAAGAGACCACTCGTCAAAATTACATTATTTAGTTATCAGGGTAGCCTGCTTTGGTTTTGGCCTGTACTTAAATTCCACTCTAATTTTCTTTCTTTCATTATTTTTTTTTTGGGACAATTGCAGCTTGATGATCGCTCCGTTAATGCAGTGATGAATGATCTCTTTAAGAATTACAAAAAGTGGTGCAAATTTTTGGGACGAAAACACAGTTTACGGTAAGATGTAACAGTATCTCCATCAGCAAACAATTGTCCTATTTCCCCCCATCAAATTTTTAAGGATAAAGTCTGAGATTTTTTATGCTGAAAGTGCTTATCTTGTTCTTTCACACAGGTTCCCCCAAGGTCAGCAAGAGATACAGCAGAGAAAGTTACTTTATATGGGCTTGTATCTTCTCATATGGGGTGAAGCATCCAATGTTCGCTTCATGCCAGAGTGTCTATGCTACATATTTCACAATGTAAGTACAGATTTTTCATATGTTTCACAATATATTGTGCCAGAATGTCTCTGCAAATGAAATGTAACTCTTGTTTTGTTTTTTTTGTTTTTATAAACATTTTAGTATTTATTAGTAATTGTTATAATATCTAAAAAATATCTCAAAATATTTTTATTGTATCTTGAAATATTTTAGAGTATCATAGATGATCTCTTACGATTTATTTCTTATTTATTATATTTTTTGATTTGTTTCCTTACTTAATAAGGATTAGGAGTCTAGAATTAGTATAAATAGGACCATTGAGTTTGTCTTTTAGATCACATCATCACACCAATATTAATATAGTCTTATTATTTTGAGTTTTCTTTTTCTCTCTTTTCCTCCTTTCTTATCTAAAAACTTCCAATTCATCATGGTATCAAAGCGGTATCATCCTCCGTGACCTGTCCCGTCACTTTCGCTGCCAAGTTCCCAAAAAATTTGGAACTGCGATTAGCTGCATCTGGTTGTCGAGTTCTCCTTTTTGCACCCTCCTTCTATATCTTTTCCGGCCAATCGTGTTTCCACTCCGGTTTTCCGGCAAACACCATCCCCTCTACTGCCGTCTATTGTGAACTCTCTCTTACGGCTTTTTCCCATCATTGCCACTACCCTCCGCCACTGAGTGCTGTCACCTTTTTCGGCCGGCGACCTCACTAGCTGCACCCTAGGCCTCCAATTGGCCAGCCACCGAAGTTGCACCTCCTGCAGCCTTCTCACGTGCTCCCACGCGCCTCCCCTACTGTCTAAGCGTAAATTCACGCATTGCCCTTCCTCCGGCGCGTCCGGCAAGCTTTTCGGTAGCCACTGATCTCCTCTAACTTGTCTTGGTCTCCTCTACCAGGACTCCTTCAACCGACCTCTATGCAGACTTGTAAACTCGCGTAGAGACATTATTGGGGTTTTGTTCTTTTCCAATGCTAGCATAGCATTGAGGGGGAGAATGAGAATAAATTCATTTCAACATATACTTCAATGCTGATGTTTGTCATGCCATTCTTTTCTCATTAATGGATCATGCCAGTGACTTCTCTTCCTACTGATGATCATTAGGGTGGTGACTTCTCTCCCATGGATGAATCATATTAGTTGTGACTTCTCTTTCCATCGACGATGCACTGACCTTGTCTTCGTCTTTGTCCCAGAAGTAGTTGCCAGCCATCGTCTCCATTCGTCCCAACCACTATCACACTATCAAATTATTTAATTGTTACAAGCTCAAGCGCTTAAGCCTAGGAAGCTTTAGCTTGAGGGGGAGTGCTAGAATATCTAAAAAATATCTCAAAATATCTTTATTATATCTTAAAATATTATAGAGTATCATAGATGATCTCTTAGGATTTATTTTTTATTTATTATATTTTCTAATTTGTTTCCTTATTTAATTAAGATTAGGAGTCTAGAATTAGTATAAATAGGACCATTGAGTTTGTCTTTTGGATGATATCATCACACAAATATCAATATAATCTTATTATTTTGAGTATTCCTTTTCTCTCTTTTCTTCATTCCCTATCTAAAAACCTCCAATTCAACATTAATATTTTGCATGTACTAATAATAGCCGACTATAACTTCAGATGGCATATGAACTTCATGGTTTATTGGCTGGAAATGTCAGCATTGTTACTGGTGAAAATATCAAGCCTTCTTATGGTGGTGATGATGAGGCATTCCTGCGCAAGGTTATAACTCCCATATACCGAGTGATTGAAAAGGTATTATTTTGTCTGATATGGACATTGTCAGCATACTTCAGGTACCTCTCTTCTCGGTGATGAGTTATATTTGTGTTAATTAATCCAGGAAGCCAAGAAGAGCAGAAATGGAACGGCTCCTCACTCAGCCTGGTGCAACTATGATGATCTAAATGAGTATTTCTGGTTCGTTTGGCTTTAGGGGTTCTTATTTCTTATTGAAAATGACTTCTTTGGCTTGTTTCATCTTTCCTTAATTGACAATTACTGTTTTTAACTATTGTTGCATTCTATTGCAGGTCACCTGATTGCTTTTCTCTTGGATGGCCCATGCGTGATGATGGTGAATTTTTTAAATCGACAATTGATTTGGCACAGGTATTTTTTCTCTTAGAAGTTACTCGCTTGAATGTAAAATACTTATTTGGTTCAATGCTTATATAAATTCCATATCAGGGAAGAAAGGGTGCTCGTAAAAAATCTGGAAGAACTGGCAAATCAAATTTTCTTGAGACGCGGTCAGTCTGGCACATCTTCCGCAGTTTTGATCGTCTTTGGACCTTCTATTTACTGGGTTTGCAGGTATTTGTTTTCAACAGTAGGAAATGCTTATGTCAATATTTCCCCTGATTGTTGTTCTGACAATGCCTGAACATTCTTATCACAGGTGATGTTCATTATTGCATGGCAAGGGATTTCACTGATGGATCTCTTTCAGAAAGATGTCTTATATAATCTCTCCAGTATATTCATCACTGCAGCCATTCTGCGCTTACTTCAAAGTATGATACATTCACTTAAGTGTCTTTGTATATGTAAACTTACCATGCTATTATCAGAAGCACTAGTTACAAGAATTCTTTTTTTTTTTTATTGATGTCTGTTTAACCTAGTAGTTGAAGATGTGACATCTCATTTGTTCCTCTTTATTTTGATTTAGGTATCTTGGACCTGGTCCTGAACTTTCCAGGCTATCATCGATGGAGATTCACTGATGTGCTACGAAATTTTCTCAAAGTCATTGTTAGTCTTTTTTGGGTTATCGTTCTTCCACTCTTCTATGTGCATTCCTTCAAGGATGCCCCTGAGAGTATCAAGACGTTTCTTTCCTTTCTTCATCAAATAAAGGGCATTCCACCATTGTATATCTTGGCAGTTGCAGTGTATCTGCTTCCAAATTTACTAGCAGCTGTTCTCTTTCTTTTCCCGATGCTCAGGCGTTGGATTGAAAACTCAAACTGGCACATAGTTAGACTCCTCTTATGGTGGTCACAGGTACTTGTGTCGTCTTATTTCATTCACTTGCACATTTAACTATTTCTCTTCATAATTATAAATTGAAATTATTCTGTTGGTATGAAGCTTGTTTCAATGTACTTATTGTTCATGAGCAATGCAACACAGCCAGAAAAAAATAGCCAGAATTTTGACAGAATACAAAGGTGGTTGTTGGATGGAATAAAGTGCTAGGGACCACTGACCCATCTAAGAATCAATAAGCATGTCACATCATTCTGGCTCTAGCATTTTTCATTGTTCATTGTTCATTGTGAAAGTAATGCAAATATGCACCTGATCATAGACGTCAGTAGGGAGCAGTTTTTTTGTCAATTTTATTCAAATGGAAAACACTGATATCTGTCCTGTCATGTGAGGAGCATATAGCTAATATACCTGGCAAGGACATTTTATGGTAGGCATGATCCTTAACGACTTAAGTGCCTATAGTTATCAGTTAATGCATACATATATGTTACACACACGTACGCGCGTACACATGCACATTCCATATCTGGTAGAAACTGGTAGTGAAGCACTTTGTGCTGAACTATTTTGACTCTAGCATGCCGTCAATCCGTTTTTGTAATATATTTTTCCTGATAATAAATATATAATAAATTTAAAGAATTAGTCCTGGAGTTTGATAAAATTTAGAGTAAATCCCTATTTTCGTCCTCCAAAGATACAGGTGCCATCACTTTGGTCCTCGAAAGATTTTTGTCATCGATTTAGTCCCTCAACTGTTCAATGTCTTTTCACTTTGGTCCTCCAAAGATTTTTGTCATCGAGTCCCTCAATAATGCAAAATGACATCAATATAGTCCCTCAATAATGCAAAATGTCACCAAATTAGTCCCCAAATTAAGGCTCCATTACACTCATTTCTCTCAGTCTGACAAATAGGGGCCAATTTGATGACACATTGCATAATTGAGGGCAAAAATTTTTAGAGGACTAAAGTGATGATGCTTGTATTTTGGAGGACAAAATAGGGGTTTACTCTAAAATTTAACTTGTCGGATCAAAGGTTTTCTTGTAATGAGTTTCCGTAAATTTCAAAACACTTGAAATTTTTGTCATCATTCTCCTTATATTTACAGCAATTTTAGTTGCCCTAGGTCTTTTCATTGCTGTATATTTTTCTGCAATCATTTGGTGATAATGTTCAAGTGAGAACTTCTATATTATTTAGGCGAAAATTTGGCCATAAAATTGATATTCTACTGATGACCATGATTTTGAACATTCATAACGGCAGCATTGATGATCTACCAAAGCATCCAAATTTGTAGCTTTTTTTTTTTGTGATTGGGGTTCAAAGTATGAACTCAAATCAGGGGAGGGGAAACACCTACTTATTATCAAGTGGGTAACCACCAAACCTGAGGCCTGATGACACTGATTTTTGTTTTTAAGCCACTCTTCTCTGGATGTTCTAAATGCATGAATATTATGAGTTGGTGACTTTTAATCTTTTAAAAGCCTATGTATTGCTGAAAAATGCGTCTCTTTTAAATAATCTGGGACCTTTGGACATCATTTGTTCATTTTCTGAATGATTATTTCTCTCTGTGCAGCCAAGAATCTATGTTGGAAGAGGAATGCATGAAAGTCAATTTGCTCTCCTAAAGTGAGTTTCACAGAACACTATATTATTCAAGTTATTTAAGGTTTGTGCTCCTGTTGTTTGTTTGAAATTCTTTTCATCATCTAAATTCTTTTTTTGAATTTCAGGTACACTCTTTTTTGGGTGATTCTTTTGGCTTCCAAATTTGCTTTCAGCTTTTTTGTCCAGGTAACTTTTACACGTGCAGTAGTTGTTATTTTCCTAATAGTGCCTTGTGAAGTTGTTGGGTCTCTTTTAACTGTTGTCTCTATCTTCAGATCAAACCTCTAGTTAAGCCAACTAAGGACATAATGAGCATTCGGCATGTTGATTTTGCTTGGCATGAGTTTTTCCCCAATGGTATTTTCTTCTTTTCAATGATTCTATTGTAAATTTCTGTTAGTTCTGTTGATCTAATATTTCCGGTCTATGCAGCTCAACATAACTATGGTGCAGTTATTGCACTCTGGGCTCCTGTACTTATGGTGTGTATGCTATATTTCCTGGTTATGTTTACATATATTAATCTTTTCTTTTGTTTGGGATGATTTTTTTCAGTGTAATATCTTATTTTACATTTTAAATGCAGGTTTATTTCATGGACACTCAAATTTGGTATTCTATCTTCTCAACTCTGTGCGGTGGTGTTCTTGGAGCCTTTGATCGTCTAGGAGAGGTCATTGTCAATTTTATCTTATTTCAAGCTTGCTATATCCGGGGAGAATTTGAGAATGGACTATTGTATTGGTTTTCTTCATTTCTGTAAAATAGGTGTGCATACAAAAAAAAAAAAATCCTATTTAATCAAGAAATTTATAGGACCCTTTTGGACGCATAAAGTACTGGATCATCATTTACTTATGTTTTTATGAAATTTTGAAGTCTCCAATTTGTAAATTAACTCAGATTTCCCTTTTCATTTTTTGAGAAAACTTCGGATTGGATTACTCTTATGGAACCAAAAAGAGTAAAATACTTCAAGTCACGATCTTTTAACAGCCAGTTAATGTTATCTATTTGCTTACACAGATACGCACTCTGACGATGCTAAGATCACGATTTCAGTCATTGCCTGGTGCATTCAACACATACTTGGTTCCTACTGACAATAAACAGAAGAAGAGATTCTCTTTCTCAAAGCGATTCGCAGAGGTTTCTATCAAATTTTCATTGCTAACTAGAGTAAGCTAATGTTATTATTTATCTTCACTTATGTTTCCATGCTTGAATAGATTTCTGCAAGCAGAAGGAGTGAAGCTGCTAAATTTGCCCAACTATGGAACGAAATTATTTGCAGTTTCCGTGAGGAAGATATCATAAGTGATAGGAAAGGCCTCAAAGCCAAATTCTTTAGTTGCATTTCTTTGTTCTCAATCCTAGCTTCTACTCTTTCTCCTTCATCTTTTGATTATCATCCATCACCTATTAAGGATTAAAACTATGTTTGCATCACTCCAGGGAGATGGATCTTTTGCTGGTTCCTTACTCATCAGATCCTAGCCTGAAAATAATTCAGTGGCCACCGTTTCTGCTTGCAAGCAAGGTCAGTATAATTCAATTTTTAATATTCTTGTGTTTGATACTGATAGATATTCTATTACTAGAGTCTATGTGAGGATAAATAAAGGAAAAGGCAGTGGAGGGAATATGCATTGGGGATATTCTTGTAATTACTTGGACACATGGCAGAGAGGAGACAGAAATGTGAGTGGATTCTGTTAGAGGAGAGTGCGATAAATTTGAGAGGGGAGGCTTGGGAGAGTTAAGGAGAATTGTGTAAGAGTGGTTTTGGGTGGGGGTTGGCCGTTCCTAAGGCTGGGGTTCTCTCTGAGAGCCTCTCTATTTTGCATTTCTCTCTTTTCTGGTCTCTCAGTATTCTAAGAATTCCAGAATTTGTTCTGGTGTAAGGAGCTAGTCTCTACTTTTCTCTATTAGTAAAATCAGATTCTATCAGATACCAGTTCATATAATTGACTCCCCGTCCACCTTTGCAGATTCTTGTAGCACTGGATATGGCAGCTCAATTTCGAGGAAGTGACTCTGATCTTTGGAAGCGCATATGTGCAGATGAATATATGAAGTGTGCTGTGATTGAATGCTATGAATATTTTAAACATGTCCTCAATACTTTGGTGGTTGGAGAAGCTGAAAAAAGGTAGCTTTTAGTAATTTTTCCTGTTGATGTTTGTCCATCTTAGTTTACACTTTATGTTAGAGGCACTATCAATGGAAGATTATAAACAATGCTACCCATGTTTTTTTTGGTAGCACAATTGAGATCCAGTTCTATTAGCAACTCTATCCTGCTTTTTGTTTAACAAAGACTCCAAATTTTGCTCTTAGCAGTTTCTATTGAATTCCATGAATAGCAATTAGCCTTTTATGATGTGTTTTTATTTTTCATTTATTAATCTATTTATATTTAAAATGTTTTTCTGGGTCACTTACAACAGAAAATAAATAAAGGAAGAACTAGTTAACTTGCCTAATCAATTTTTAGTTTGAACCACATTAATTCGAATTTCGTATTGCATTAAAAAGGTCTTTCAAAATTTCATATCAGCTGCTTTTGTTGTTTTTCTTAATTAGCACATAGATTTGAAGCTATAGAAATTTCATTTAAATCATATCATTATCGGTAGTTCTGAATTCTTTGTGATGGAACAGGACAATCTGTGTCATAATTAAGGAAGTAGAAAGCAACATCTCTAAGAATACACTTCTTACAAATATTCGAATGGGATTTTTGCCCTCCCTTTGTAAGAAGTTTGTGGAGCTTGTGGAAATCTTGGTGAGTCATTCAAAGGAAATTAATCATATCTGCTCTTTATAATCTTGAATGGTTTCTTGTCTCTAACTATCCTATTTGGAAACTTACAGAAAGATGCAGATCCGTCCAAGCGAGGTACAGTGGTGGTCTTGTTGCAAGACATGTTAGAAGTGTTTACTCGTGATATGATGGTGAATGAGATCAGGTTGGTTAACTTAATCGCGCTTGATTTGGAATATAATAATGCTTGTGGCTCTTTCATTAAAAATAATGTTTGCTTTTCATAATGTGATGTTCATCAGCGAATTGGCAGAACTTAATCAAAGTAGTAAAGATACTGGAAGGCAACTTTTTGCTGGTACTGATGCAAAACCGGCTGTAGTATTCCCTCCTGTGGTTACAGCACAATGGGAGGAACAGGTAATTAGTAATAATATTATAAATTACAATAGTTACTCTTATATAGTTTATATTATTATTAACTTACCAGATGCTTCTATAACTTATGAATCATTATGGGTTTCAGATTAGACGTCTTTATTTACTCTTGACGGTGAGGGAATCTGCTATTGAGGTTCCAACAAACCTTGAAGCACGCAGAAGGATTGCATTCTTTACCAATTCATTGTTCATGGATATGCCACGTGCTCCACGTGTTCGTAAAATGCTCTCATTCAGGTCTGGTGCTTGTTTCTTGTACAGAACTCATGGCCATGAAGATATAAGCCGATTTCATGCTTTGCATAAAAACTGCAGGAACGTCATCCTTTTCTCGTGGGCATTAAACTAATTCATATTAAATGTCAACATCCTCACAGAGCTAATAGAAGCTATAACCATCAGGGTTATATGGTGTTTTACTTAAATTGTGAAGATTACTATCTTTCTTTGCACATCTAATGTCTTATATATTAGACACAAATAATCTTTATCTGTATTATTTAATATTTTATTTCTAAAGCAATCTGTGATGCATAAAAGTTGAAATATGATGTATTCTGAAGTTGTCCTGTGCTTATATATAGCATTTTGCTTCTTGTTTGCAGTGTCCTAACTCCATACTACAGTGAAGAGACTGTCTATTCTAAGAATGACCTTGAGGTTGAAAATGAAGATGGTGTATCAATCATATATTACCTGCAAAAGATCTTCCCTGGTTTGTAATAACTAACACTATAGTTTTCACTGTATTTTGCTAATAGAGAAAGGACTAGCTAAAAATGTAGTAATTTTGCCAGATGAGTGGAATAACTTCATGGAGCGACTTGATTGTAAGAAAGATAGTGAGATATGGGAGAAAGACGAGCATATATTGCAGCTACGTCACTGGGCCTCATTACGAGGACAAACTCTTTGCAGGACAGGTAAACGATAACTTCCTCCCTCTCCATCCCGACAGGCAAGGTTTGGTCGATTAATATTTTTCCTTTTGTACTTATATATTAATGCAGTTAGGGGAATGATGTACTACCGGCGAGCTCTTAAGCTCCAGGCTTTTCTTGACATGGCTAATGAAAAGGGTAATGTTGATTTCCATTTATGCTGAGCTATTTAGCTAAATCTAGTTGATACAGTGGCAGACAATTGATTTATAGCTTTTTCAAATCATGGGCCTTACTGCCTTAGCCTTTTCTTATCTATACATAACTGTCACTTGTATGCAATTTTCTATGTATAATTAGAAAAAACTCTTCATTTTCTTCATGGTGACTGAAAAGAGTAACTATTTGCCAAGATGATTGTATGGTTTTCTGCTATCTTGTGGGCAGAGATACTTGATGGCTATAAAGCTATTACCGTTCCATCTGAGGAAGATAAAAAGAGTCAGAGATCCCTATATGCCAGTTTAGAGGCTGTAGCTGACATGAAATTCACATACGTCGCTACCTGTCAGAACTATGGGAATCAGAAGCGTAGCGGAGACCGCCGTGCAACAGACATCCTGAATTTGATGGTTAAGTATGTTCTCCAATTGATAAATTAAATTCAATTGTACTTGGCTTATAGTTTCTGAAATCCACTTGATCTAAGAATATAATTTCTGGTTCTTCATTTATAGCAATCCCTCGCTTCGTGTGGCATATATTGATGAAGTTGAAGAAAGAGAAGGCGGAAAAGTACAGAAAGTTTATTATTCTGTATTGGTCAAAGCTGTGGACAATCTTGACCAAGTAAATGCATATTGATGTCAGAAAATAAGTTAATTTACTCATGGTTACCTTAGAACTTATAGTCTTATTATTTTCTCTGAAGGAAATATTTCGAATAAAACTGCCGGGTCCAGCAAAGTTAGGAGAAGGGAAGCCTGAAAATCAAAATCACGCCATCATTTTTACTAGAGGGGAAGCTCTTCAGACTATCGACATGAACCAGGTAAAACATTATATACTTTGAAACTATAACAAGTTGACACTGGGTGGTAATGCCTATTAAGATGGTATATTTGCAAATTTCTTCTAGGATAATTACTTGGAAGAAGCTTTAAAAATGCGTAACCTTCTGGAAGAATTTAATGAGGATCATGGGGTGCGCCGTCCTACTATATTAGGTGTTCGTGAGCATATCTTCACTGGCAGGTCTGATGAATTTTATTCCACATACATTGAACACTTTGTCATGTTAAGTTGCCGTATTATTTAATCTTATCACTTGCTACAGTGTCTCTTCCTTGGCTTGGTTTATGTCAAATCAAGAAACAAGCTTTGTCACAATTGGTCAAAGAGTTCTTGCAAGACCCCTGAAGTAAGTTTCCCTCTAGTGATTTCATGGCATGGTTGACTTATAAGTACTTGTCTAACTTCTATAGTTCTATGATAAATGAAGAACCTCCAGCCAAACAACTGGCTAATACAAGACCTCCTCATCCAAAGTTAAAGCAGCAATTTAATTTAAAAGAGAAAATGAGAAATACATGCAATATATATAAAACTACTTTCAAAGGTTAACATATTATTCAAATGATACTTATCCGAGTTTTGCGTACTGAAGAATTTTCTGCTCTCTCCTCTCTTATTTGCTTTTCTTGTTGGAGTGTCATCTACCATTGTATTTGAATTTTTGGAGTAAACTATTGAATTTTTCTTTTCCCTCTCTTCTGCCACTGTTGCAAGACATAAATTATTTGAATGGATATAATACAGAATACACATTTTTGGCTTATGATAGATTTGTTCAATTCTAGGGTACGATTCCACTACGGTCATCCGGATGTTTTTGATAGAATTTTCCACATTACCCGTGGAGGAATTAGCAAGGCTTCTCGTGGCATCAATCTGAGCGAAGATATTTTTGCTGGTGACATTCTTGAAACATTTTTCTCAGCAGTGATATTTGATATTTCTTCCTCTTGCATCATATGTCTTTTCCTATACAGGGTTCAACTCGATGCTAAGATGTGGGAATATTACTCATCATGAATATATCCAAGTTGGAAAGGGTAGAGATGTTGGGCTCAATCAAATCTCACTTTTCGAAGCAAAAGTGGCCTGTGGTAATGGAGAGCAGACAATAAGCAGGGATATCTACCGGCTGGGGCATCGTTTTGACTTTTTCCGCATGTTATCATTTTATTTTTCGACTGTTGGATTTTATATCAGCTCAATGGTAATGGTTCATTTAGGATACAGCAATACAATAGTGGATGTCTTTAATAGAAATGCAATAATTTTTTTTCTCAAAACTTTGTTATTAAAATTAAACTATTGGTTATTTAAATAGCAAATTAATCCCAATAAGAGTAATGGATATGGAAATTAATCTCTTATCACTTGAACACTAAACCATATATCCTCAGTCCACAAAACCAGAGAACCTGACTGAGTATTGTTACACTGAGAGCTGAAAATTTCTTTAGTGGAGCTATATAATTTGTCTTGGTTAAATATCTATTTAAATTTTCCTTTTTCTTTTTGTGAAGTGTTAATACTGCATATAGCAATAAATCTTTCTTCTGCTGCTTCACAGATTGTGGTCCTCATGGTTTATACATTCCTATATGGCAAACTTTACCTGTCATTGAGTGGATTTGAGACTGCAATAGTTAAGTTAGCTAAGAGAAAGGGAGATGATATACTAATGGCAGCAATGGCTTTGCAATCCCTTGTTCAAATAGGACTTCTAATGACTTTGCCCATGGTCATGGAAATTGGACTAGAGAGAGGGTTCAGAACTGCATTGGGTGACCTCATAATAATGCAGTTGCAGCTAGCACCTGTTTTCTTCACTTTCTCACTAGGGACGAAGATGCACTATTTTGGGCGCACTCTCCTGCATGGAGGTGCAAAGTACAGAGCAACTGGGCGTGGTTTTGTAGTTCGTCATGAGAAGTTTGCTGAAAATTACAGGCTGTACTCTAGGAGTCACTTCGTAAAAGGGATTGAGCTCACATTGTTGCTCATATGTTGTAAGATTTATGGATCATCAACATCTGATTCAACATCATATGGCCTTCTCTCATGGTCAATGTGGTTTTTGGTTTGTTCTTGGTTGTTTGCTCCTTTCCTTTTTAATCCATCAGGATTTGAGTGGCAGAAGATAGTTGAGGACTGGGATGATTGGAAAAAATGGATAAGTTATCGAGATGGTGTTGGTGTTCCTTCAAACAAGAGCTGGGAGTCGTGGTGGGATGAGGAACAGGAGCATCTGCAGCACACTGGGTTTTTGGGGCGGATTTGTGAGGTTATTCTTGCCCTGCGTTTCTTTCTCTATCAGTATGGAATTGTGTATCATCTCCATGTAGCCAGAGGTGACAAGAGCATCATGGTAATTATGCTTGCTAATTTAATTTTATTTCATCATGTCATGTCAAACTCTGGAATCTGCATGTCAAGGTCCAACTTCTTTAACACCTATATTCATACTATTCTGTAAAATTCATGCCAACAGAAAATAGACTTTTCACTCTAGTAATTGGAAGTGGGTGAAGTGTTGTTAACACAGGGATTATTAGACAAAGTAAAAAATGGAAGAAATAACAGAAATGAGACTACATATAGGAAAGACTTTTCTGACATGCATTTTCTCTCCAGGTTTATGCTCTGTCCTGGCTAGTTATAGTAGCTGTCATGGTTATCTTGAAGGTCGGTATTCAGTGATAAAAAAGTTCATTCTTAATAAAAGCATTTTCTCTGCTTGAGCTTGATAATGATTTTATGAATTGGTGAGATCTGAAACTGCAGATTGTGTCCATGGGTAGAAAGAAGTCCAGGGCAGATTTGCAGTTGATGTTTCGTCTTCTCAAATTGTTTGTGTTTATTGGAGCCATTGTAGCTCTGGGCTTAATGTTTACTCTGCTTAGTCTCACAGTTGGAGACATCTTTGCGAGCCTCCTAGCCTTTTTGCCAACAGCATGGGCACTTGTGCAGGTACTTGTGTAGTAGTTATTACTTCTTGTTTTGATGGATATTTGTCTCATTTGATCATGCCGAAGATACACTTGACTTTTTTAATTGTATCCCAGACACATTTGACCTTAACAGTATGTTAGGCCCTTCATGGATTCTCTTGGTACTTGTTTAGTAATTAGTAGTCATCATCTTCAGGCTTAATCATTGTTCTTGGTTTGTCTCATGTTGCTGATTTGAGTTGCACGGTTCACTCATCGTGGCAATTTCTAATTTAATTAAATGTCATACGCTCTAAATATCAGATTACAAGTGGTAATCATTTCTCTTGATATAAGATCACAAAATCAAGTAACTTTCTCTTTCTTCATTCATGCAATTAGAGAAGTTTCCCTCATGATTCCTGTTGCTACAGTGAATTTAAAATCACTTCCTTCCGATTGATGTGGTGTTACAATATGCGCAGATAGCACAAGCATGCAGGCCATTTGTGAAGGGCATTGGAATGTGGGGGTCTGTCAAAGCGTTAGCAAGGGGCTACGAATACCTGATGGGAGTGATAATCTTTGCACCAGTGGTCATATTGGCTTGGTTCCCATTTGTTTCAGAATTCCAAACTAGGCTGCTATTCAACCAAGCATTCAGCCGAGGGCTTCAAATCCAGCGCATTCTGGCTGGTGGCAAGAAGCATAAGCAAGGCTGAACCAAACCCTTTGCAGCATCTTGTTACAGACAGAAGATGGGATAAGAGTACAGACACGGGGCACATACTGCATATGGACTCTGTATGGTATTAGTATCCTGTTAGTCCTAACTCTGGCTCTGCAGCTTACAGGGTAAGAAAGGTCGGTTTGATTATGTTTGTTAGAGGATGAATTCTTCGAGCCAGTGTTGAGAGTACGTCCACATGCCATAGTATTAAAAAATTGTATCAAACCGCCCTCATCATTCTAATTCTCCTTCCTCCATGTAGAAGCTGAAGAATTGAATATAATTTTTTTATTTATTATTGTTTACCACTGTTGACGGTGATACTGAAGACTTTTCGCACCTACCCCTCTATCCCTGCACCCCGCATCTCCCATGAGCACGAGATTTTTTTTTTTTTTTACTTGCCCATGAACACAGGATTGGGGTCCTTATATTGCAATAATTTTAACCTTTATTAAACTTGAACAATCATTGGCTCTGTTAATTTCATATCACAGCAATAATAATCTTTAATGATGGTTTTTGAAAATGATTAGAGTGCACAAGTAAACTTAAGTATAAATCTTTTTTTTTTGTGATTTTGAATAAAGTATACATATTTAATGATTAAAGATTGAGTACATTAAACATTATTTTAAAGCATTCAATTAAACAATAGATATTACTTTGTAATCATGAAGTTCCTAAATATATCTTGCTATTATGCTATCCTAATTTTTACAAATTTTCAAGAATTTATAACAAATATTCATATTTTCATCATATTTAACTAAATAAAATTAAAAATGAAGTTATAGATATGAATATATGCTGTAAATAATATATTGAGAGAGAATTTAATTAGAAAAATATTTAAGGATGAGCTTTAGATTTTTAATATAATAATTAAAATGGAAAATTTTTAAATGTCTTTGATTTTTTTTTTGGATAAAAGTGCAATAATTCCTTAATTTCGATCTTTTAGCAAATAACCTACTATATTTTTTAATTTGAATTTAACTTTGATCAATTATGTCTGTAAAAACTTATACAATCATCCAATTATATTTTGTACATCATTAAAAGAGTTTGACAATTATAATTATTTGAGAGCTCAAACTCTTTTAATATAGTACATAATTAGATGATAGTGTAACAAAGGTTTACACAATCATTTGATCATTTTTTTTAATAATAATCATTTGATAAAAATTAAATTCTTAATTTTAACATAACTTGCTTAAACTTTCAACATACGACAAATAACATCTTTCATTCATTAAAAAATGAAACAAGTAAGGAAAGTAAACTAATTGAGTAGGGATTTTGGTTTAGGTCAACTTTGTAATTTTAAACATTTGTAGTTTCAAAATTTTTTTAGCCAAAATTGTATCTTCAAATATAAATTTTAGAAAAGTATCATTTATGTCTTGCAAATTTTGATAGTTAATTGTAAAATTGAAATCACATAACTTATTTCTCAAATGGTCAAAGTTAAAGGATTAATCATTTGCGTTTTAGTGTTTTTTTTATAATAAAATTAGTAGTTTAGAGGACTTGCTCTCTTCTTTGGTGAGGCTGCTTAAAGATAGATGTTAGAGAAAAGCTACAGGTTCTACATGGGAAAAGAGAAAATATATAGGAAAGAAAGAATCTACCGGAAAAAGACAAAAACTAACTAATTAAGAACTGTTGACCCTTTTGCTGATACTCTATACTATTCTGCACGGGCTAGTCTTTGTTTCAATTACTTTTATAACAATTTATTCATCCAAAAATGAATACTAACTTGACGTGTTGATTTATTTAATAAGTTAGTAAAAGGATAAAATAATTAAAAAATTGAACACCAACAAATGCAAAATAACAAATAGTATAAAAATAAATATTTAATTTATATACATTTTTAGTGTAAAATTTTTAATACTATTAACTAAATATATAATTTCATATCATTAAAAATACAACTATACTCTAAACTCTATATTAATTTATCCTAATTTAAGAATTAAATTTTAAAGAGTCTTTATATTTTATACTAAATTGCATGGGCTAGTCTTTGTTTCAATTACTTTTATAACAATTTATTCATCTAAAGGTAAATACTATCGTGACGAGTTGATTCATTTAATAAGTCAGTAGTTAAAAGGATAAAATAATTAAAAAGTTGTACGCCAACAAATGCAAACGAATAAATAGTATAAAAATAAGGATTTAATTTATATACATATTTAATGTAAAAGTTTTTTATACTATTAAATAAATATATAATATCATATCATTTTTTTAAAAATATTTCACTCTTATAATAATTACTTTAAAAGTCATACATATAATAATTATGATTAATTAATGATATATAAAATTTACACAAATAATGCATTAAAAATAAACTCAAATAATAAAACATATCAAATATACAATAAATATTTCAATTTTCTTTAGGTGATTTTCAAAATTTTATATTAAATTATTAAATATTTATGCGGATATCCATGAATATCCGCCTCTCTATATGAATCATAAATGGGTATCCGCAATAGAGAGAGAGAAAGTACTATTTGTCCTGTCCCCACCTCTGTCCTGTTATCTAGGGACATGTAAATAATGTAAGTAGGAAAATAAAAATAAGAATAAGATTAATAATGTAGTTAATTAGATTTTTTATTCATTAAGTTTTCAGCAAAAGAAACTATTTTCGGTAGATATAATTTAGCTTCAACAAATTCAATGAATGTAAAATTTTATTTTATTGTTATTTTCTTTTGTAAATTTTAAAATTTTATATTGAATTATTAAATACTCGTAAATATTCATGGGTACCCACCTCCCTCGTAGGGGATAAAAAAATGGGTACATGCAATAGGGATGGGGGATGCACTACCTGTCTCCGCCGTCTGCCACGTTATCTGGGGACATGTAAATAATGAAGATAGAAAAACTAAAATAAGAATAAGACTATCAATGTAACCAATAAATTTTTTATTCATTAAGTTTTAAGTAAAAAAAAATTATCTTTGGTGGATATAATTTAGTTTCAATAAATTCAATAGATGTTAAAATTTATTTTATTGTTATGTTTTTTTGGTGAATTTAAAAATTTTATGTTGAATTATTAAATACCTGTTAATACTCATAGGTACCTGTTTCTTCCACAGAAATCATAAATCGGTATGCTCGATGGGGACGAGGGAAGCACTACCCGCCCCACCCCTACCCCGTTATCTAGGGACATGTAAATAATGCAGATAGAACAATAAAAATATAAATAAGATTAACAATGTAACTAATACTTTTTTTATTCATTGAGGTTTTAGCAAAAGAAATTACTTTTGGTAGATAGAATTTAGCTTCAGGAAATTTAATGAATGTTAAAATTTATTTTATTATTATGTTAAAATTTTATATTAAATTATTAAATATTTACAGATACTCATAGATACTCGGCTTACCACATGAATCATAAATAGGTGTTCGTGATAAAAACAGAAGAAGCACTACGTACTCACCCTCACCTTAATGACAATTTTATATGGAAATATGTAAATAATTTCTATATGTTAATATGTAAATAATAATATAAATAGTAAAATAAAAAGAACATATTTATTAAAAAAAGGTTATTAGTCATCTTAGTTACCTGTTTACATTTTTTATTAATTGATTAAAATTTATTTTTTTAAATATATATTTCTTTAAAAAAAAGAGGTTATTAGCCATCTCAGTTGTCTGTTTACATTTTTAATTAATTGATTAAAATTTAAATTTTTTAAAAATATATATAATATAAAGAATATATTTGGTGAGAGAAATGTTTATTGAAAGAAGTGAGAAGAATAAATATTGATAATTGAATCTTATATGAATGGTTAAGATTAGAACATAAATACATATGACTTTTTTAAGTGGTCATATGACCTTTAAGTAATTTTTAATATTAATCATTTATATATAATTGTATAATCAAAATTTACTCATTTTATCTTTTCATAATAATTTTTTTTTTTCACTATATATATATATATAGAGAGAGAGAGAGAGAGAGTGACTAATGAGGTAAGATATAAAATAGAAAATATGTTTATATTTCGGACAAAGTTATTAAGATTCTTAATTACTTATTTACACTCCATGCTAAAGTAAATTAAAATAAAAAAATTAAAGTATATTAAATTATATTAAACAACTAAAGTATATTAAATTAACTAAAGTATATTAAACAAAGAAAAAAAGGATGAGTGTTGAATGAAAAAAAAGGACAAGTGTTTGGGCGGGAAAAACTTTTGCCAGCGATGACACGTGTAAAAGTTGGGGGTTCTTTTTTAAAAATAGTAATAGATGTATGTGTATAGTGTTATTTTATAATTTTTCAATAATTTAGTATAAACTATACCTAATAATGTTTATCTAAAGTTTTTAAAATTATTTAATTGTTCCTCTTTATTAATAAAGTATTATATTAATAATATATTAGTAAAACTTTCATATATGATATTATTATTAACATATTCATTGAAATTTGTATATTGTTTTCTTTTCTTAATCAAGAAGAGAGTGAAATTTTTATTTGATATATATCATTTTCTTATTACATTAATGTGGCTACCGATTAAATATATTTAACTTTTTATAATGATTTACTATATATTATTTAAATATATTTTAGATTATTGAAAATTATATGTTCATTCTTAAAATGTAATAGTAAAGTTTAAATATACGATTATTAATGTATTTTTTAAGAAAGAAGTTAGTGATATGGAAGAAAAATTATATAGTTCAACATTTTACCCCTTAAAAATAATTTTGATTTTCAAATACAAGAGTTGAACATGATTAAAAATCAACAAATTTCAAAATATTTAAAAACTAAAAATTAAAAATAAATAAAAATATATATTCATTATTTAATCACCCAAATTTTAGTCTAAGAAGAGTGGGCTTTGGTCGCATGCCGTTGAGTGGAGGTGAGTAGGGGTGTTCATAGGGTAAATTGGGACAAGTTTATCTTAATTCGAAACTGATCTAATATTTTGATTGAGATATTTTTTGAGATCCTAACTTAATTTGATCATGGTCTGATAAATAACTGAGTTAAATTGAATTGACTTAGTAATTAAATAAATTATACAAATTTATATATTATGTATAATTAAATCATAAATTTTTATAAATAAGAAATTAAAAATAAGAAATATTTTATAATATATATTTTGAAATATATTATTTTAACATAAATATATTATTATATTATACAAAAACATTAATTCAAGTCAATAAATTTGATTATTTATCATTAATTAAAAAATTTACAAGTTTTATAAGATTATATAACACTGAATTAAATTGGGACAACCTGAAATATCACTTAATTTCAACCTAAAAATACAACAGGTTCATTTTTCAGAATCTGAACCTATCCTGATTATCTTCAGGCCGAGATGGATTGTTAGGCCAAGTCAAGTTCTGAACATCCTTAGAGATGAGGCATAGGAAGATAGGAAGCATCATGCACGTGACTGCAATTCAACGACAAACCTGGTGGCATCATCACGGGGGGTTTTTATTAGAATATAACTTTTTTTATATAATTTTATTTTTTTAATAAATAATTCAGAAATTATTATAAATAATGACAGTTTTGACTTATGTATTTTTATTTTATTTTAATATATAGTTCAAAAATTATCATGTGTAATAATGACTTTTGATTTGTGTAATTTTTTTTAGTAATACGACAAAAATAATAAAACTTAAGTGATAGTTAATAATATATAAAAATTTATAAAATAATGATTATAATGACAAAATAAAGTCTTATAATTTCCTATCATATTTATGAAATTAAAAAATTTATTAATAAAAGATCAAAGTATTCTTAATAGATACAATAATGTCAAAAGTCAAGCAATAACCTTCTTTATTTGAAAGTATTATATCCATTAGAATACTTTGATCTTTTATTAATAAATTTTTTAACTTTTATAAGTATAATAAGAAATTATAGGAGAAGATTTAGTCTTTATACTTATCATTCCATAATTTATTATACACCGTTAATTATCACTTAAGATCTATTACTTTTTTTGTGTTACTAAAAAAAAATTACACAAGTCAAAAGTCATCATCACTCATGATAATTTCTAAACTACTTATTAAAAAAATTATACAAGTCAAAACTCTTCATCACTTATGATGACTTTTGAACTATTTAATAAAATAAAAAAATATTATCCAAGTCGGATACTAAAAAAAGAATTACATAAATTAAAAGTTGTCATCACCCATAATAATTTTTAAACATATTTTAAAATAAACATATTTTAATATATAATCTAAAAAATTAAATAAAATGATAAATAATAAAAAAATATCTATTCTAATAAAAACGTCTCATCATGAATAATACTACTCAGACATATTTTCATTTATAACATATCACATTTTAATAATTTTCATCATTTAATTATAATTATATCGACTTTTTTTTTTACACTTCTTCACTTTAATTCTCTCATACATAAGATATGAATTTAATCGTATGTCACTAACATTATTGCATCATCATAATAATCTGTTCTATAGTAGTCAATTATTATTATAATTTTTGTGTGGCCATGTAGTCGATTATTTCAGGTATAGAGCCTATTGATGTAATGTGATGTGATGTCATATTATATCTATGATATTCTCTTGCTGACTGGTGCCGATCTACCCATCTATGGTGTACGTACTACGTAGGAGTGTAAATGTGTAACCTAACCTTCATGCGCATGCTTATATTCGTGCATGCATGCATGGCACTCGCTAGCTGCTAACTACTCACAAGGCACAAACCTAGCTAATCATGTGTGGATTGTGCGGAAGAGTATGTATGGCTCATTTGTTGTTCTTTTATTGCAAAAAGTCATACCACTCATATATCGTATCAATATCAATTACATAAATTTGTATGCAAATCTCACGCAAGAGAATGTGAGGATTGGGATAAACCTTTGTTAACATCAACATTTTCATCTGTGATGTGCCCGATAATCAAGAAAATGAATGCAAATTGTAAACTACAAGAAACGAAGCTTTTTCTTTACACTCAATATTGCTAATAGGAGTAGGTGAGAATTATTCAAGAAAACTTTTTCTTTATGGTTTTTTTATTAGATTTATCGCGGAAAACATTTTCAATTGGGAGCTGCTCCTCAGTTCTCATTTTTCTTATCACAATCCAGGCCTCTATGCCACGAGCACACAAAAAGCTGTGAATGTGGTCCCCCAAATTTGTCACCCAAAATTGGCTTCTTATTCTTAATACATTCAATGAAATGATCTGACCAAAGAACAAATCAGTGGATCCCTCTTCTTTC
This sequence comes from Ormosia semicastrata, assembly GCA_029884595.1. Lineage (NCBI taxonomy): Eukaryota > Viridiplantae > Streptophyta > Magnoliopsida > Fabales > Fabaceae > Ormosia > Ormosia semicastrata. Next base: position 31,823,728 of record JAQQTO010000046.1, on the reverse strand, counting down.
ACCCAAAAATAAAATAAAAAAATAAAAAATCAGTGGATGGTGCTTTGCACGTTTACTTGAACTCAACTCAATCAGTTAACGAAAATGAAACAAAAAGTTCAGCTCACCAACATGTTTTTCATTTTAGTTGGTAGATTTTTTAATGAATAATAACATAACTCTATCTTAAAAAACAAAACTAGTTAAAAAGTTTTGTATTTGAAATTTTGAATTCATATATTAATTTAAGTAATAATTTACATACAGTTAACTAATAATCTAAATTTGTACCAAAAAACTAATAATCCACTTGCTGTAGGGGTGCTCGTGGCCATAAGTTGATCGGATTCTGACTCAATATTTTCATTAGACTTAATTTTTAGACCCAAATTCAACTTGATTATAGTCTAATTAGATTGTAGAAATTTGAAATGCATTCTTACTTACTCATTTTTTAAAAAATATAATTTTACAGGAATTTTTTCCTTTCATTTTCCCCATTATTTAACACAATGTTCCGAGCGTAACTGACCGAACAGAAGCCATCCCCAAATCGTGTCTAAAAATTTAAATTAAGCGTGAAGCAAAATAAGCTGAAGAAAAGAAGAGTTTGAAAGTAGAAGCAAACACGATCCTTCAATGGAATGAATGATTCGAATGGAGTCCGAAAGGATAGTATGCCTTCTCTGTTCGACAAGCAAGGTAAAAGCTCAAATAGTACTAAACTAATAGTATTAAGGTTTTGTTATCATGTACTCATCAGACATACATGTTAATGAATAAAAATAAAAAATATTAAATAAAATATAAATATTTAATGTTTTAAAAACATAAAATAATATTTAATAATTTTCTTTAAATAATTTGAATAAGTTATAAATAATTTTAATTCTTTAACGTGTGTCTTAACAATATTATTATTATTATTATTATTATTATTATTATTATTATTATTATTATATATAACACTTTCCCACAATGATGCTATTGATGGGCAACTTCAGTAAAAATACCTTTCAATTTCGTCATTCATGACCTGTCCTCCTTTCCTGTTAAAAAGATTGGATAATTATGTTTCTAAGTAATTTTTTAAAATATATTATTTTTATCACATTTTTAATAATTGTAATTAAATAAAAAAATATAAAAATAATATAATCAATAATATAAAAATAGTATAAAAAATAATTGAAAAAAAATATAATAAAAATATTATTATTGTAAAAAATTACAACAAGTTACAACTCCTAAACTAAATCAAATTAAAAAGCAACAACAGCAAGCAAATTTATAGTGTCTAGCTTCCAAAGTGATAAACTAAGAAGCACATGAAAAAATATTTATATAAATTTTATTTATATAAATTATGTAAATTAAACTAATTAACAAGTAATATATTATTATTTTTAATATAAAATAATTAAATAATACAAAAAATTATAAAAATTTAAGTGTTAATTAATTTAATCTATAATTAAATAAAATTTTAATTATTTTTATAATATTTCTCATATTATTAATTATATTATTTTTTTATTTGATCACAAATATTAAAAAATATAAAAATATATATAAACATCATTTTTGAATTGAATAAATAAGATTCACCTATGAATTTCTCACATACAACAGTCCAAAATCTCACGATTCCCAAGAAAATTAAATGGCCTCCAATTCCAAGAAAAAAAAAATTTACTTGCATAGTTTAGTTATTAGATACATTACCTGTCCATGATGCTCCTGCAGCTAAAAAAGCATCCTTTCTGGCGAAACCACAATGCAATGCCGACCATAACTCTATCTTTCACTCATTCCTTAATCTCCTCATGCTCATAGTTTCTTCTTCTACTCTCTACTCTCTAATCTCCAATTATAATGGACCACCATTCCTCTCACCGGAGCCGCCACCCTCACCGTCGCCGGCGAACATGGTGCTGCTCATTCGCGGTTCCACCTTCCAGCCCCGACAACCCTTCTTCAATCTCCCACTCCAAACCCCTCTCCAAACCCACTCTCTCGGTCCCAAGCTCGCCCCAGAGTGCCAAATCCGGGTCCCGAATCGTGGGTCGGATCGACCCTCGTCGGATCCTCTCCCCCGGCAGAGTCTCACCCATCGACTCCGATCCCGATCCACCCTCCGTCGCCGTCGCCGTCGATTCCGCTCCCCAGTTACAAACCCAGAGCTTCGCCGGCGAAAGGGTTCCGACGCCTCCGCCGGAGAGTTCCTCCGGCGTCGGCGTCGGCGGCGTGAGGGAGGGGTTTGACGTGAGGATGAGTTTGAGGGGGAAGAATGGAGGGTGCATGGTTCTGGAGCTGAACTCGGGGGTTCTGTGCGCGAACTCCGAGGTTTTTGCGCGGTTGATAGAGGAACACAAGAAGGGTTTGTCGTTGTCGTTGAGTGCTTCTTCTTCTTCTTCTTCCCCTGGTAGCGCCAAATTGTGTAGAATAGAGGTGCCTGAGGTGGAGAACTTGGGTGTGTTCAGAGAAACCATTGAGCTTATGTTTGAGGATGATGTTATCAGAAGACTCGTGAAGATTGGCGTTTTTCGATCCATCGACGTTTTGGAGGTTCCTACTTACTTACTTTATTTTATTTTATTTGTTTTTGTTATCTTTAATTTGTATTTTAGTAAAGCCATTCTTGATTACTTTTACTTCTATTGTTCTTATTTCAAGTGCAAATATTAACATCCATTTATTATGTGCTTGTGTTTGAAGCTTTTTATAATGCACTTGAATAAATATGACTTACACACAAGCTGGGTTGTAAAGATTATGGAACATATAAGCAATAATATATGCTCTATATGCAGATGCAATGGTAGGAAAAAAAGAACTGTTTTTGAGTTTTTGCCTTGTTTGTCCCTGCTTTAATTTTCTATTTCCATGGAAAGGTTTTCATTTGAGGGAATAAACAGTTTCATTAAGATCAGTTCAAAAAGTGGCATGAAATTGAATGAAAATATTCTATTCCTTGAAGAAAATGTATAGAGATATAGAGCAAGTCAGCAAGATATAAAACTTGCAATTGAGCTTTTTGATTATTTTGGTGTTGAAACCATTTTTATTGTGTTGAACCATATTGGTGCCTCTTTAGTCTCTGACATGGTTATCCGTTTGTGTTCCTAGGTGTCGGCAGGCATCATGTTCACTAAGGGTGTTTTATCCTGTTTAAAATACCTTGAGGCTGTTCCTTGGACTGAAGAGGAAGAAGAGAAATTGAGGAGCCTATTCACAAGATTTAAGTTTAATGATGCAACTACAAGAGACATCCTAGGAAGACTCTACTTGCATGATTCAGTAGATTCCCAGCCAAATGTAGCCCAACAACTTGTTTGGTCTATCACCACTTGTGTGGATGCCAATGCAAGAAATGAACTGAAGTCACTAGTCAAGGGTCTTCTTTGCAAAAGCTCAGTCTATGAGAAGAACCATCTTGACCTCAGCAAGGAGGATCTATATTCTATTTGCCACTCATGTCTGAGTTCACTTGTCAGCCTCTTTGAGGAGGCATCTGACACCATCCCTCCTGAAAGGTTGAAGACGAAAGATATGAATAAGCCTCTGATCGAACGTGTCTCAAGGCAGGTCGATAACATCAACTGGTTGCTGGAAATCATGCTTGATGGGCAAGTGGCAGAGGACTTTGTGGATATCTGGGGAGATCAGCACCAACTTCTTAAAATGCATGAGAATGCATCCGCCATGGTTAGATATGAACTCAGTCGAGTGTCAGCAATGTTGTTTGTTGCCATTGGTACCAGAAAACTACAATGCCGGTTGGAAACGAGATCAGGGCTTCTCCAGGCATGGTTCAGACCTATGCTGTTGGACTTTGGTTGGCTGCAGAGATGCAAAAAAGGGCTTGATATGAAGGCCTTGGAAGAGACTATGGGTCAGACACTTCTTACTCTACCTCTGAAGCAACAATACATGCTATTTATGGAATGGTTTCGGCATTTCTCAAAGCATGGCACTGAATGTCCAAATCTAAGCAAGGCTTTCCAAATTTGGTGGCGCAGATCATTTTTAAGAGGCTCTGAAACTTATGCCATTGAATCAAGGTAAACAGTACCATTATTTGTCATTTTTAGTGTTGTGTACTGTGTAAAGAGTTGCAATTAGGTGAAAGATTCTGAGCTATGTACACTGAATAACGTAGATAAAACTCCATAAGATCGTTGTATTAGCAGCTTCATGCCTAAATGGTATCAAATTTTTAGGAGATTTTTTTTTCCTTTTTCATTATTTGCTTGTTTAAGGTGCATTAATAGCACGAGGCTCCTTTTATAGTTTCTAGGAATGCCATCCAATAATGAAATTTAGGTTAAGGAATAGTGGAGTACATTATCGCAGTAATAAGTTATCACAACACAATTTTTTTTTTTTCCGTTTTGCTGGTTGGGATCAAACCTATGGGACTTGATTGAGTCACTTGTGTTGTGTTGTGAATCAAATAATCAATTTTTATCTCTGCTGCTTTTGGCAAGAATTTGGGAGTTTGATTGCCCTTAAGGCTAGAGGGATATTCCAGCTGGAAAGCAGATAACCCCAAACCTTGAGGTGTTGACCAAGCTGATACCTCCATAGTATTTAGAGAGAATTAATAATCGGGAATGAAAATAGAAAGATGATGAATGTATGGGAATGTGAAGATTGAAAATACAAATTTGAGATTTCCATTTAACATTGGATTCTCATATTATAATTATGAAGCGATAATTAATTCTTCCTGCCACCTTCATTTATTTTTGAGGATATGTATGGAAGAAAATAAATAATGAGATTAATTTTAAGTAGAATTCTGTGTTCTAAGATTTTTATTAAAGGAAGAAAAGAAAATGGAAGATTTTTATATTGTCTTTTAAAATCTTTCTTATTCACTTTTATGTAAAGGTACATCAATTTTAGAGAACTTTAAAATTTTAAATACAAACGAATGAAAAAATTATGATTTTACCACTTCATAAAGAAGTTACAGGAGGTTGTAAGTTCAAAGGACTGTGCCGTCATTATATTATTAAAAAGAATCACGTAAGCATATAGCCTGGTCTAAGTGGTCTTTGCGTTTACGAAGACCTCCTTACCATTCCTTCTTCGTGCATCATGACTAATAATAGGAAAACAATAATCCTACACCTCTTTTAGGGGTGTAGGTACTCTGTGATTGAGAGAGATAAAGTGATAAAAAAAAGTAAGTATAATGAATGATATTAGATGAAGTGTGAAAAAAGGTGTATGTACTGTTTTGTGATAAGAATATAAGAGTTGCTCATAATAAGGCTCTTTCTTTTCTTCTCATGCTATGCTTTGAGTTCACAACACCTGTGGTAAATCTCTACAGTTTCAGGCGGCGGATTATTTGATGATTGTGGCATTTTCTATTTTCATCTCTTCTAAGACTGATATTAACTTGTACCAGGGGGGGTCAAAAGAGACTGATATTAACAGGTTTCGTCAATCAAACAATTCAAATATTTTTTGTTCTTCCACTTCCATTGTCTACATCCTTTGTTAACAGTACAAGCTCTCATTTATTTTACAAAGTTATTCACTCTTCAGACTTTCAGAGATCAGAGTATCACAAAATCTTTTTGATAATGGCATTTTCATCGTCTGTGGTCAGCTCTATCTACAATACAGTGTGCAGAATGTATAACTTCAAAAAGAAATATAAGAAATGTTTGTATTAGCGCCGTGGACTGAGTAAGTAGACTCCAGTATTTTTAACCATGATAGAAGTTTGATTCAGTCTCGAACTATGCTGAAATCTGGGAAAGAAATAGTAATTACTGTGAACTCAAATTCATAATCACTTACTAATTAACTATATAGTCTATCTCTATCCGATTAGGTAGCCGTGTATTCCAAAATGAAAAAAGAACTTGGTTAAAACTATTTTGACGTTTTACTATTAACAACTACTATTACTTGCCAAATAGATTCCTAAATCTAGATATGCTCAATTTGAACAATCTGCTTATATTTTTTGCATAGCAATCATTTCCCTAAAGTAGCCTTCATCGTAATAAGATATTTTGAAGAATACGCTGCGAAAAATAGAGATTCACCAACACATTTGGATTGGGAAGGAAAAAATGAAAACTTAGATTTTATTATTATTATTTTTTTGAAACAATGGAAAGGTTGAGAAAAAATTCAAAATTGTTTTATCAATTCAAAATTTTCTTTTCTTATCACCACAAAAATATTCTTTTTTTCTTTTCCATTTAAATGTCGCTAACTTCCATCATTTGACATTATTACTACGAACAAAGATTAATCTCCATTGTAAAAAAATGCAATGAATGTCGACGTTGGAACAACTTCCGGCAAAATCAGATTCAAATCAATCAAACAAGAATACTTTATAAGTTCTAACAAGAAAAATTTAGAACCCATAAATAGGTCCCAAACTGAATAAGTGGGGCCTAGCTTTCAACATTCTTATCAGTCGACATCATGTTAACTTATTCCAGAAAATAATGTTGAAATAAACAATATTAATGCCACGGTATAGTCTTTAAAAGGAAAATGACAAGACATCATATTAACTTAATCCAAACTGAATAAGTGGGACCTAGCTTTCAAATATTCTTATCAGTCGACATCATGTTAACTTATTCCAGAAATGAATGTTGAAATAAACAATATCAATTCCACGGTAAAGTCTTTAAAATGAAAATGACAAGACAATCTATATCTTTTTCTAATCCACATTAGTTTCGGCTATAGTTCTATCAATTTTCTGTTTATACTTCCACAATTTTCAAACCTTACTTATCTTGGCTCCAACTTCCATCATGTTTAGTTTGCAAGAACAGTGGCGGCTCTAGGTCAATCAACTCCAAGAAATCTGGGGGGTCGCCAAACCCCAAGATATCATCCAGAGAAAGCATTTCGTTTGTGGTATATTCAACTTTCTTGCCACACGAAAAAGCGTGTCCATCTTCAACCAATCCAACCAAGCTGTCAAGGTCTCCCAAGCCCTTAAAAATCTCACTTGGATCAAAACAACGTGTGCCTTCAGCATTATTTGCCTGACCAGGATTATCAGCCTCCTGTTATTCCACAATCACAAAATCAGCATAAAAATAACAGAGAGAGATGTAGGATAAAGCAAGCATATTATAGATTATTTGCTATTGGATATATTATAGGGTTAAAATCTACAGAAAAAGCCTCTCAATAAATTTATATAGATCAAAAAGAAATCCCATCTACATTATATACTCCGACACCTTGATCAGTAGCTTCAATTGTTCAACAATTGAGCCGTCCAGTTTGTTTTTGGTATTCAGAGCCGTCAGTTTTTAAAGGTTAGTCAACATACTCTTATGCATAATAGCAAGCTACAAAAATTAGCAAAATAAAAAGGGCAAACTACTAGACAAAAATCTAATCAAAACTCAAGCCCCACCCTCCCTAAACAAAAAAGAGAGGGGATGTTAGCAAGCCTCCTATCACTAAAGTATACATGAGAAAGGGGAAAATGAGCTGTGAGAAATCAGAGGCACAAATGGGCAAGGGACACATTGTGACATCTGCTAACTAACTGCCAGCTTGGCAGTGTAGTGGAGGGGGGTGTGATTCGGTTAGCATCTATGCAGAGATATAAGAGAAAAAGGGAGAGGAGTGGAGGATAAGAAAGAAGTGGGTAAGAAATTGGTGTGGAAAAAACCAGGCCTCTTGAATGCCTGGGTTATCCAGCATTTTTCATTTTATTTCCTTGGCAGTTTTATATCTTTGCATTCAGCTTAGACCCCATTGATCTGATATCAGCTCAGGAGAGGAGATATACATCTGTTTTCTGTGTTTGTGTGTGATTTCTGGTCCAGTTTCTATGGGGAAAATTGCACAATTAGTTTATTTCTTTAACAAACTAAGCACTAAAACTTTAAGCCTTTACAGCCAATATCTTTTGGGCCGGGGGGGGGGGGGGAACCAGCAGATGCTCACATGGCACTCAGTCCAACAAGTACTAAATAGACAGCAATAGAAAGTAGCATTTATCCCTACAAAACAAAGGAAGCCAAAGCAGGATGTTTTATACAACATACACAGTAATTTCAAAGATAGATACCAAGAACAAGGTCAGCAAAAATGTTTTCACAATCAAATAGTGAAAACAATTGAATTATGACGAGCCAAATGCAAAATGGAAGGGATAGGGAAAAAAAACTGTTGACAAATAAAGTCAAAGACTACCAAGAACATCTGAGTATATGACACAAGCGATAAAAAGAAAAACAATCATGCCAATATTTCCCAAAAACATATGCACAAGCATAAATAAGAAGAAACAGATTGCACACCTCAATTCTGTTGTTCTCATTCAGAGCCAATGTGTTATCTTGATTACTTGGAGTAGCTGAAGGATGTGTCGAGCAAGAAGGCATCAATCCTGATAGACATGACACAGAGGTCGACCCAATGCATTCACTTGTAGAGGGATGCTTGTCATTTGTGACAGAATTATGACATGCCGTAGGCTGAATGGGAACTGAAGCAGACAGAGCTGCAACAAGGACAGATTCTAAACAACCAATTTCCTCCTCTTCATCCCAGTCTTCTTCATTAAATGGTCTTCCATATTGTGCACCATTCCTGGGACCAAGACCTTCCTTTTGGAATACCTTACAAATCACATAGGAGTCCTACAATACAAATAAACCAGTAAAACTAATTAAAATAAATTCAAGAGAACAACCAGAAAAATGCAAGGAGACAAAAGTGAACACATGAAATTAAAAAAGTTTGAGGGGATGCTAAATTAGTCAAATGCACAGTAACAAGATAACAAATAAAGGTTGCCATTCTATGCCATATAACTTAAGCATATGCAAAGCATCTATTGCTATAAAACAGTTTATGGTGTAAGGTGTAACATGAAAAGACATAATTCTATTTTGATGCCATATCCAACAAAAGAGGCTGCAGCATATAATCTGCTGTAATCTTTGTGTATTGAAATATGATAATCAGCAAAGACTATCTTTTCCAGTGTAATGAGGGCAATAATAGTAGCAAGAATACTAGATATCCCTATATGTACTCACAGGCACAAACCCTACAAACTGCACTATATCCAACAAAACAGTTCACAACCAACTGATACATATATTTCCTCAGTCAAAGTTGTAATATATTTCAACAACACATACGAAGTCAATGGTTACCTGAGGAATGCCTTTGTCAGTTAGCTCCTTATCCTCAAGTCTGAATTCATGCATAACCCAATCAGTTCGGTGCGCTTTGCCCATGTGAAATATCAAGGTTTTTATCATCCCCACAATTTGATTTTTGTGTTCAATCGATCTATCCTTCCCAGTTGCCTTCCAGCACCCAACTTCTGTTGCTCGTTTCATCCTTTTTCCACTGGCCCATTTCTTTCGTCGAGGGCAAAAGAAGTACCATTCCAAATCCCCAAATTTTAGCAAAGATTTATCTGAAAAACAAACAAAAAAGAAAACCTCATCAACCAAAAAATAAAAAATAAAAATTGAGGAGCAAATAGCACTCTATACAACCGAAGAGAAATTTGTGTGCAAACCTGGGAGATCCCACGGTGCATACTTGTATATGTCAAGTTCAGCAATGACATCAAAAGGGAATTTTTTCCCCAGGACCTTCCTCTTTAGAAAAAACTTAACCAGCTCAACGTCAGTGGGATGAAACCGAAACCCCGGAATCAATTTTGTTACCATCGTAAAATTCAACAACTTTAACAACACCCTAATACCCAATCCAACAAAGAAACTCCTCACTAGCAGTGAAGAAAAAGACAGTGATTGATTTGTAATCGAATCCTCGTGCGTACGCCAACAATAACAAATATGTTTGAAAAATAAAAAATAAAAACAAATTAACCCTAATTGCGGTGTGCGTGCGGAGTGAAGCGTCAAGTCCAATGGCGAAAGAAGAAATTCCAAGAACACCAAAGCCTTCCCCGGTTCATGAAGCTAAAATGGAACTGGAAACCCACAATGGATGACGATCCCTTTCTGAGAAGAAAAGTCATCGGCACAGTGGAACCCTAACATAGCAAATTCATCAAGAACAATAGAAAAAATGCATGTTTCGTAGTTATCATTAGGTCTGGAAAAGAAGATTTGTGATTGCGAAGAGAGAGAGAGAGAGAAGAGAGGAAGCTTACCAGGGAAGGAAAGAAGGGAAGGGAAGGGAAGGGAAGGGAAGGAGAAACCAGTAGACTCAATCCACACTCCGAATCGTTTGAATCTTGGAATATGAGAGGAGAGTGTGAGACTGAGGGCAGGGTTTTATTTATAGTGGTTTATTAATTTATTATTATTATTATTATTATTATTATTATTATTTTGGGTACAATTTATTAATTTGTTTGTTATTTGTTTCTTGGGTGAGGAGTTTCTATATTTAGGGATTCTCTTCTTTCTTCCTCGTAACAGAGGAAGAGATACGCGGCAAAGTAAATTTCCTTACAATTGCCAATTTGCCAATATAAAATAATTTTATTATGAAGAAAGATTATTCCATTTATATTTTTATTATTATGCTCTACATTTTTAACGAAATAATAACCATACTTTTATAACAAATAATTATTTTAAGTTGTGATTATTATTTTTTTTATAAAAATGATTAATAAAATGATAATTTTGAAAAATGAAAAATATAACACCGAAGTAGAATATCATGCTTAGTATGATACCTATCAATAATGGAAAAACTTTTGCTTAACATATTTATAATAATTACTATTATTTTGTACATATATAATGCACATGATAAATTAAAAAATATTATAATAAATTAAAAAATATACTTAAATTAAAAATATGATATTTTAAATAATTTAGATGAATTTGATTAAGTTATAATTAGTGAAATTTATAATAAAACTTACTTAAAACTATTTTTTTGTTTTCGTTAATCAAATCTTTTCTTATTATGATAATCGAGTTATGTATCTTTTTTCTATAAATATTTTTTATATGACTTCCCATTAAATAATTAATTTATATAGTTTTAGATAATTTTAATTTTTAATTCTATAATTTTTTCTTTTAATATTAGTTTTTATGTATTTATTTATTTAGATGTTTTATCAACTTATTATTAAGATTATACCAAAAAAATTTATTATATTTTATTAGTTTTAAAAAACACTTGATAAATTCTTAGTTTCGTCATAATAAATTTTATTTAATTAATTTATTATATTTTCATACAAAATTTTCACTCTTGTGTGATATATATATTGAAAATTTGTAAATAATATAAAATAATTATACATGAATAAATACAATAATTTAAAAATATAATTGATTAATTTAGGGTGACACTACATATATAATAGAGATAATATTAGACACCTACAAAAATTAATCACAATACAAGTCAGCATATCAAAAATGAAATATATAACACTGAAGTAGAATATCATGCTTAGTATGATACCTATCAATAATGGAAAAATTTTTGCTTAACATATTTATAATAATTACTAGTATTTTGTATATGTGTAATGCACATGATAAATTAAAAAATATTATAATAAATTATAAAAAATATACTTAAATTAAAAATATGACTTTTCAAATGATTTAAATGAATTTAAGTAAGTTATAATTAATAAAATTTATAATAAAACTCATTCAAAATTATTTTTTTATTTTCGTTAATCGGATCTTTTCCTGTTATAATAATCATGTTATGTAAATTTCTTTATAAATATTTCTTTTATATGACCTCCTAATAAATAATTAGTTTATATAGTTTTAGATAATTTTAATTTTTAATTCTATAATTTTTTCTTTTAATATTAATTTTTGTGTTTATTTATTTAGATGTTTTATCAACTTATTATTAAGATTATACCAAAAAATTTACTATTTTTATTAGTTTTAAAAAATACTTGATAAATTCTTAATTTTTTCGTAATAAATTTTATTTAATTAATATTTTCATACAAAATTTTTACTCTTATGTGATATATATATTGAAGTTTTGTAAATAATATAAAATAATTATACATGAATAAATATATTAATTTAAAAATATAATTAATTAATTTAAGGTAACAATACATATATAGTAGAGATAATTTTAGACACTTACAAAAATTTTGAGATTTTAAGATCAATCGTAAATAAAAATAATTAATAACGTGGTCAACTAAAAATAAGTAATTTTTTTAATATGAATTAATATGTAAAGGTACATATGTTAATGTAATTAATATGTGATTGTAAATTTTTATATTTATATGCGTGAGTAATAAATTTAATTTAGACCTTGTGACACATGTACACTTTCTTTTTAAACTACAACATGAGATGCCATATGACATTTATTAAGATCATGTATTTGTCACATAACAGATTTTTAAACATGTTATTTTATGTCAAAATGATACATGATAGAATATAAATGCATGTACCTTCTTTTATATTAATATAATATAATATATTATATTATATTATATTATATGATTATTGTAATATCCTATTTTTCATAAAAAAATTGTGAAGAATAAAATTTTATTTTCTTTGACTTGAATATTCTATTTAATTTTATTCTATAATAATTGTTACTCATAAGAAGAAATTAGAAATATTTTAATAGATATATTTATAAACAGATATTTATGATAATATATTTATAGGAAAATATTTATAAATTAATTATTATTTCAATATAAAAATATAAGTATCATCATTACTAAAGATAAAAATCTAAAATATATTCATTATTTTATAATAAAAAAATGAAATGCTACATTGTTGGTGCTACAAATTTATTGACATTACCCTTAGGCCACTTGTAATGGCTATAAAAAGGGGTAGGGAAATGAAATGAAATGAGACAAGAAACAAAAAAAGAGGAGAAAAAGAGCGAGGGGTGAAGCCGTATGAGAGAAAAAAGAGAAGGAAAGAAGGAAAAAAAAAGAGAGAGAAAAGAGAAGAAAAGAAGAAGAAAGAGAAAAAAAAAATCTCTACGAGGTAATAATTAAACTTTCTTTCAAAAATAAATTTATGCCATCAAGTACGTATGTATATTTTATTAGTAATTTAATAAAGTTAATTAATTTGTTACTTTAGTGTTTTGATCATTTGGGAGATCTTGGTATTAGAGATCAAGATCATGCTATTGTGTTGTTTGTTTATCTTGTTGTAGTTTTTTTTTGTTCTAAATTGAACTTATGTTCTTCTTCTTCTTATTCCTTCTTCATTTCTTCTTGTTTATGAGTAACTAATTTTCATTTTACTTAGGTGAAATGATGAAACTCTTGGTAATAAAATAAGGTTAGATTAATCTCTTTCTTGTGCTTAAATGATATATTTTCAAGTGGTCATTATATGTATTGTATTTTGTTTCCAATCAATTTAGAAACTCTCCTTGTAAAGTGGAGATCTTGATTTGTTGTAGACAAAACATTGGCATAATGAATGCTTAAGCCTATTTATAAGTTGTGGTGTTAATAGATAATTAAAGGAATCATAATATAATTACATATATAATCTTAAATGAACTTTGAATGTTGTATTTTTCGATTGGAACCTCTATTATGTGTAGATTCTAATTGAGTTATAAAAAAAATTAATCTTATCCTTATTTTATTTACTAAGAGTGGATCTCCTAACCCAAGTAAATCCTTTTTATTTGTAACTAAGTTTATCACCTCTATTGTTGTAACAAAATATTTACCTTACGTCAAAGAATTTTTCTTCATCAATTCCCTGTGGATCGACTTCAGACTCCTAAGAATTTATTACTTGAAACAACCTACATTTGAGTTTACAACTTTTAATTCACATCAAGTTTTTGGCACCATTGTCGGGGACTTAATTTGAAGAACAAATTTATGGTGTAAATATTTTGTATATATATTTATATATTTTTTTGTGGATCTTGTATATATATATTTTTTCTACTCGTTTAATTTTTTTTCCTTTTTCTTTGTACTTACTAACGTACTAACTTAGTGGGAGTGGGAGAAACTCTCCATTTTCCCTCTGTAATCTTTAATCACTAATGAAATAATGTTTCTTCTTCTCTTCTCTCTCGCTGGAGCAAAAAATCAACTTGCTGATTCTCTGATTTTTATATATTAAATTTACTTTTTGTACTTTACTTTCTGTACTTTAATTTCTCGTATTTTACTTTCTATATTTTATTTCCAACTTTCTAACTTACTAACCTACTAACCTTTTAATTTTCTTACTTACTAACTATCTAACTCTCTTATTAACTATCTAACTTCTTACTTTATCAATTATCTAACTTTTTACTTTACCTACTTGTAACATTTTAATTTTTCTGCTTACTAACTTTTTAATTTATCTGCTTACTAACTTTTTAATTTATCTGCTTACTAACTTATTTGGTGGTCGGTTTATACCATATCTTTGTTAATATTTATTTACTACGTGTTAATATATATTTGGTGGTTGGTTTATACCACATCCTTGTTAATATTTATTTGGTGGTTGGTTTATATCACACCCTTATTAATATTTATTTGGTAGTCGATTTATACCACATCCTTTTTAATATTTAATATATATATATATATATATATATGTTATATATATATATATATTATGGAAGGTTGAGCTTTGTATATATTTTTATTTTATTCTTCCTATTTCTTCTTCTCTTTTGTCATATGTAGTTAAATTTGTGTGTTTCTAGGGTGAAGATGTAACTTGATTCAATCGATATGTATTAAGATTAGAATTTTAATTAATTTTTTTATTCAATTTGAGTGCTTATTATGATTCTTAATACTTTTATGAATTGACCACTCATAAATTGATCTAGTAAGGTGTATGTAGAATCGAAAGGTTTGCATATGACTTAGACCATAAATAATAAGTGTCATGATTTATAATCATCTAGGAATAGAGGTTATAGGTTGTATGGGAGAATTATGGTATTTTTCATGAGAATCCATAGAGTAAAGGTCATGCCTTTAAGAGTTAGGGTTTAGACCAATGAATTGAGTTTTAATTAATTAAGGGATTCTCCCCATCAATTGAATGATTAGAAATTAATTAGAATGAAGGTCCCAAAGCTACTCTATTGTCTATGATAGATTGTTGAATTAAGTGAAATCAGATATCTAGTGTTTTAATTTCATGTGTTTACATCTTTAATGTGTTTTGCATTCATGTGCTTTGTTATTTTTCCCCTCTTAATTTCATGCGTTTTAGTGTATTTTTCCTTCTTAATCGTCAACTTTGTTACTTTGAAAATTTAGTGCACTGGTCGATTTTCTCAACAAGTTTTTGCAAACCTAGGTTGACACGGTGGATTTTGTTGCTTCAAGAATTCAACATAAGTAAAAAGCCAAAAATGTTATTGCAGACCATTTTTCCATACTTACAACAGGCTCACCTTTTGATATCACACCTATCAATGATTCTTTTCCCGATAAATTTTTATTTTCTATCAATTTCAAGCCTTAGTTTGCTAACATAATCAATTTTCTTGCAACATGAAAGATCTCGCTTCAATTATCCTAATTAAATCATTTGGAGATGTGTGCCCAACAGTGAGGTAGGTAATGTCATTAAATTTTGTTACTTAGAAGCATGTGGAGATTACTTTTCTTCAAAGAAAACAATTGCGAAAATCTTACAGTGTAGATTTTATTGGCCCACTTTATTTAAAGACAGCTATACATTTTGAAAAAAAAATTGTGAAAACTGTCAAAAATAAGGTTCCATTTCTAAGTGAAACAGGATGCATCTGAACCCTATCGTTGTCATTGAAATTTTTGATTATTGAGAAATTAAGAAATTATGCATATGAAAACACAGATTTATAAAGTTAGAGCAAAAGCTTTTCATGACAAATCAATTTTAAGAAAAACTTTTGAACTTGGTCAAAAAGTTTTGCTTTATAATTCTTGTATTCACCTATTCACTGAAAAATTGAGATTTAGGTGGCGTGACCTTTTTATTGTCAAACATGTGTATTCTTATAGGGCCATAGACATTAGATAATCCGCGACCATGAGGTTAGGCCGGCAGACCCGATCGTATATATCCCATGTTGGTTCGGGTAAACAGAGATCGGCCATCTAATAAACTCGTCCAGTCATCGGTTCGGGTGACGGGTTTGGTGAACCAACCCGATGACCCGATGACCCGATTACCCCAAAACGTGTATTTCTATTGAAAAATATTCATGGTTAATGGATAAAGACCAAACCATTTCTCAAAAATTATCAAGTTGTTGAGTTCTTTTTGTATTTCCCCCAAACCCGACCCAACCCGACCCGTGTGCACCCCTAATAGACATTGATAATCTTAGGAATGATAGTGTATTTAAGGTTAATGGATAAAGACTATTTTGTTGTTGACTTTGTATTTCCGCTTAAGTCCGACTTCAAGTCCGTTTATTTTTCAGTTTCCCATAATAACTGATTCCTTCTCCTTTTAAAATGAATGTTATTCTCTCGAATTTAAGAAAACATTTTCCTTCTCTTCCTCTAAATGCTCAGACAAAAATCTACAAAGTTAGGTTTGAAAGACTGAGATTATTAATGTACAAGGGCATCCTAGAAGATATACGCTGGATAATCGAAGCAAAGATTCGTTTAGCTGGTGAATCTTCAAATTCATTTGTCCCATACATGCCGGGTCTCGATAAAAGTTCATATTCAAAAAGGAGAAGAGCAAAAAGAATGAAAGTTTGTTACAAGTGTGTGCGATGGAATTGTAACACGCGATGTCGTTCTTTGGGAATGGTTTCTGCAAACAGAGAAGATAAAATATTCTTCATTAAGAATAGACTGAGTAAGGAGTCATTAGATAATATCTTATTGACTCTTGAGACGCATTCTTGTGGATATGTGCAGCGTGAACTTCTTAGTTTGTGGAATCTCTTCAGGGATGAGTAAGAGCGTTACAGTCTTGGGAATCTGACTCAAAAAGACCATATTTTCTAATTTATAAGAAAATTAGATGGGAAGCTTATCCTCGACTCATAGAAGGTGTTTAAGTCATTACTGAACATAAAACCAGAGGAAGATGTGAGCCACAATCACAACAACATGTATATATTATCTTGTACATCTCCTAAAACAAAGAAAAAAAGTAAAAGAAAAAGAAAAAAAAGAAAAAAAAAAAAATAAAATAAAATAAAAAAGGGTGAAACTTCAGTTGTACTTACTCTTTAATTAGATTAAGAGCCCCGGGTAGATACCCGTCCCGTCATTGACTCGGGTGAAACTTCGTACACTGGTCCGTAAATAAGGTTCGTATACCATGCTCTATAGAGAGTCGTGCAAGTATTCCCAGGTTTTAGCTGTAGGCTCTGCTTGCTGATGGACAGATAAAAGCGTCCCGTGTTTGCATTCTCGTGTGACAATGCCTCTGAGCTCAATTCTTGGTATTGATTTATTGGGTTCCTGAGCGTAGCTCCACTGGTTGTGGTCACTGGTCATTGTATTCAGATTTTCTCTCTTTAACTAGAGGGACGATGCATAGGCTGGGATATGCCACAAGCGGGAGGAGTGCCTTAAGTCTAAAATTCCTTAAGAGAATTCGATGTCTCTTTCAAAGGGCGGTAAGATTGTGAAGGCTACTGCATTCATGACGCACAATATAAAGATACACCATGAAACCTATACATAAAAGTATGTCAGCATTTGTTATTATTATTTTATCTTTGTATGATTTTGTTGTATTTTAGTTTTGGACAGACGATCCTTTAGGCAGTATCCTTTAAGGATTTCTAGACTTCTTTACCCTAATGGTTTTCTTGAAGTAAAAAATAAATAAATAAAAAATAATAAAAAATTAAAAATTAAAAATTAAAAAAATTTCTTAAATTCAAACTTTTCTGACAATAGTCAACCTACCCATACAAGAGCTATTATTACTTTTTCTTTTCTCTTCCCTATTTAAATACTCAATTTTCTTCACTTTCCTGCAACTCATAATCATTCAAAGGGAGTGTGAGTGTAGAAATGGAGAGAACTTATTCTTCTGTTCGTAGACTTACCAGTATCTATATATTTTGTGGGATAAGTTATGAGAAGGGTTTAGAGTTTGTAAATGCAGCAAGCATTGTTGGTAGAACACTTACAGCGAGGGACATTCGTGTAGTATATGGGGGAGGTAGCATTAGGTTTATAGGGGCTGTATCACTTTCTGCACATCTAAGAGGTAGTCAAGTTTTAAGTGTCATTCCTAAACCTTTAACTCAAAAGAATATTATTGGAAAGACAATTGGGCTGAAACTTCAAGTATCATCTATGCATGAACGAATGAAGGTAATGCTTGAAAACTCTGATGCATTCATTGCCTTACCGGGTGATTTTGGTACTTTGGAAGAAGTTTTTCAAATTATCTCTTGGGCTCAACTGAACATCCACCATAAACCCATAGATTTGTTAAATGTTAATAATTTCTTTAATAATTTGTTATCTTTTGTTGACTATGCTGTGGAATAGAGCTTTATCACACTTTCGGCAAGACGACTCCTTATATCTGTTTCTACTGTTGATGAATTAATTGATAAATTATAAGCTTTTGTTAATGAATCTGAACTAGTAATAGCTCAAATAGATTGGTCAGAAGACAGCAGCAAGGGAGGCAGCAAGGAACAATAGTGTAATCTGACACTTCATTTATAACTTTTCTTTTTCTTTAGTTTTATTTATCGTACTTTGTTTCTGTTTTAACTTGTGTAAGGTTTCTTTTTTCAGTAAGTATAACAATAGGTATTATCTTCTATCCTTTATCTATCTATGTTTTGACATTGAGGACAATATTGTGATCTAGTTGGGGGAAAGGATAGTTGTGTGAAAAAAAAATAAAACAAAAAAAACTAAAAAAAATTAGGAAGTGTATTTATTAATATGTTTGTTGTGTTTATATGTTTTTCAGTAATTTATTAACAACAAAAGTAACTAGGGATGACAGAGTAAGGAGTAAATTATTTACTCTTGAAACGCATCAAAATTAGTGGCAGAGTAAGGAGTAATTAGGTAGACAACTAGTTTGTGTGGAAGTAGTAATTCATATTCAGGAAAATTTGTATGATTGAGTAAATTGTCTTCTTTTTTAAAAATCACATGCTTGGTTATAGATGTTGAATTGGTGGACTGAGAATGATAGAATTATGTCTTGTGAGATTTTGAACCCATTGATGAATGGATTGAATATTTGTATCATTTTCTTCTTTTTTGTGTGATTTTCATTCATGAAATTGTTACTCTATAACTTGCTTTGATTCTTTTTGAGATTACATTTTCACATGCATACGTAAATATGATTGATGCATTTTTCTTAAAATAGCTACTTTAACTAAATAGCCAAGAATAACTAGTGCATAAATAGGCAGTCTTACTCAGCAGCATATTATCTCAATATGATATCAAGCACTTTTATGGCCTCTTGAAAATTTTCTAATTCTTGCCAACGTAAAGTATTAGAAATGACCTATTTCCCATTGCTTAACCCCTTTAAGCTTATTTGATCAATCTTTGTTTCGAACTCATTATGTGCCTTAAATGAAAAATCATATTCTTACTCAGTCTTAGGGAATAAGAGAATATTAGCTTTGTCATTAGATGAATTCTTGAACAAGTGTGGGGGTGTGTGTGCAGAATGGTTAAAAAAATGTTTACTTAAAAAAATGTATATATTATGTTCTTCTTCAAAAAATAAAAATAAAAAAAAACAAAAACTAAAACAAAAGTGTAAAGAAGGGTCAACAAGGCAATAAAGAAAAGGAAAAGAATATGTAAAAAGAATTTATATTAGGTAGAGTTGGGATGAACTTTCATGCTTGTTAATTAAACTGAGCTCTCACGCTCTTTTATTCTCTTTGGTATTTAACTTGTCATATTCATATTACCTTCTCCTTTACATTGGCCCTATTACAACCTTGAATAAAATCCTCATGATTTGTGTGTGCATGTGTTTTGAGTAATGAAGAAGTAGAAGATAAGCAAGCTTATGGTAGTGCAATTTTTATGGGTTGAATTGAGTGATATACCTACCTATTAAACACTTGATGGATTGAGAGTGAATTTTGTAAAGATCTATCATTCTTGACTCATGCTTTTCAATTGAAGTTTCATTGCTTGTTAGTTTGAGATGTGAAGAAACGTTACCTCATAAATGTTTTGATCCCTTGAATCTATGGTTACTCTTCATTCTTAAACATTATTAGAAATTGAGTCTTTTAGAGTGTTTAACTTTTGAGTTTGTGTTGTTTTTTCTTATTTCCTAGTTTTGCTCTTATGTGTTTTGCTTAAGAGTGCAAAACCTTATACTTTCCAGTGCTACGTTAGAAGATTCAGGTGTTGAAGGTTCGTCGGTCGTGGTTCATGGTCAAGATGTCGTCGAGGAGTAGGCGAATGCCTTTTGACTTTTGCTTTTGCCCCCTGCATGGGGTGTAAGTTTTATAAAGACAATTCGCCTCTTATCTAGGGTCTTTAACTTATTATTCTCCTTTTAATTTTGTCGTGTGCTTGGTTATTTCTGTAGTCCATTTTGGGTTCAACGCCCATTATGGTATTTCTCAATCATTTAATGGACTTGGGAGTTTTTCATATGTTAGGAACCATGGTCCAGGGTCCAACGCACTTTATGGACTTGTGGTTCCATTTGGGGCTTAGGTATTAGAGTAAAGAAACCTTGTCCGAGGTCTTTTGCCAATTACCTTGGCTTTTAGGATTTCATGTGACTTTGGTTTAAGTGAAACCTTGTCCGGGATCCGTCACCAACTATTTTGGCGTTTAGGATCCCTCGTGACTTTGGTTTAGTGGTCATTGTCAGGGTCTTTCGTGTTTATGGTTGATGCGAATTAAAAGTTGTAAACCCAAGTGCAGGTTGTTTCAAGTAATAAATTCTCGGGAGTCCGAGGTCGATCCACAGGGAATTGATGAAGAAAAATTTATTTGATGTAAGAAAAATATTTTTGTCACACTAATAAAAGTGATACAACTTAGTCACAAATAAAAATGATTTACTTGGATTAGGAGATCCACTCTTGGTAAATAAAATAAGGATAATATTAATTCTTTTTATAACTCAATTAGAATCCACACATAATGGAGGTTCCAATCGAAAAATACAACAATTAAAGTTTATTTAAGATTATATACGTAATTATATTATGATTTCTTGAATTATTTAATAACACCACCACTTATAAATGGGCTCAAGCATTCATTGTGCAAACCTCTTGTCTACAATGAATCAAGACCTCCACTTTACAAGGAGGGTTTCTAAATTAATTAAAACAAAATACAACACATATAATGATCACTTAAAAATATATTATTTAAGCACAAGAAAGAAATGAATCTAATCTTATTTCATTACCAAAAGCTTCACCCTTTCAACCAAGTAAAATGAAACTTAATTACTCATAGATAAGAAGAAAGAAAAGGAGAAGAAGAAGAAGAAGAACATAACTTCAATTTAGAACAAATGAAAACTATTACAAGAAAAATAAGTGACAAAATAGCATGATCTTGATATCTAACACCAAGACTCCCAAATGATCAGCCAATGCTCCTTTTTATAGAGAATTAGGGATACAAAATGACAAGGGGACTGAGTCATGAGTGAGTGGATGAGTGGAAAATGAATGAAAAATGCCAAATGACTTTTAATGAGTAAAAAATTATGGAGATTCTTTGTCTCTGAAATCATTTAGCTCTGAAGTCATTGCATTCGTCATTTTTTTACCAAGTGGTTTCATGAAAGTTGTAGGCCTAGATCTTAGTTTTTAAATGCTGTTAGCTTGATCCCAAACTCATTCCTACAACTTAAGATATGGTCTGATTACTGCATACTGCTTAGGTCCAGCGACAACTCCTCTATTCTGACTTCTAAGCCCAATATGACCTCCAAGGAGTCTGATCTGGGTTTTCTATTCTTCATGAAAGTTGTATATTTAGGCCTTAACTATCAATCATCAAAATTTCAGCCCATTTAACATCTTATAGCCCGAGCTATGGCATGAACAATACACATAGGTTAAGCTGTCAAGATTAGCACTCTAGTTCTTACTTCAACTCCAATTTGAGTTATCCAATCGTGTGATTAGGCCTTTGAAATATCATGAAGGTTGTAGATCTATCTCTTATTTTTCAAATGCCACTAGAATAACCTCAAAAGGCCTCCTACAGCCCAAGATATAGCCCAAATATAGAAATAGTGTAAGACGTAAATCATGCTAAAAAATTTAATTAAGTCCAATTTGAGTTCAAACTTATAAAACATAACCAAATTCAATCAATTAAGTACATACAAAGTGTAAATGACTAAAAATAAGAGTTTATTAATATATAAAATATGTGATCATCAATGGTCTAGTGTGAGAATTTTCTCAAGACTTTAGGATTTTTCTACTGCACAACCTATTTAACACAAGACACTCTCAGTGGCTACCATAATGGCCTATCCATGTTGGCGAAGATCATGTAATGAAGTAAAAAAATCATTTTTTTATTGAATCAATAAAGGACTAAGGTCTATAAAAAATGCTTCCATAGCAATTAAAGGTATATCAAACATGAAGTAAGCTGAGACTAGGCCTTAGAAGACACTTAGCTATAGTACTTTCTAGGTTTGTCTGCATTCCAGAAGTTCTTGATCGGCTTGCCTGTTAGCGTCTCTAGTGTGTAGGCTCCTTTTTCGGTGCTGATCATGATACGGTAAGGGCTTTCCTAGTTAGGGGCTAACTTTTCCTGGGAAGCGTTCTTACCTCCGATGTCAGCCTTGCGGAGAACTAGGTCGCCCGACTAGAATCTCTTGGGCACAACCTTTAGGTTGTATCATGTTGTTGTCCTCTATTTTATAGCGACGTCCCTTATATGAGCAACATGCCTTCTCTCCTCCAAGAGGTCTAGGCCTTCCCTTATCAACTCGGGGTTGCTGCCAGGAGAAAAGTGTTGGAGGCCCCAGCTGGGTTCTCTTACCTCTACTGGGATCATGGTCTCACATCCATAGGTGAGCTTGAAAGGAGTCTAACTTGTTGTAGTGTGGGAAGTAGTCCGGTAGGCCTAAAGGACATGATCTAACTGTTTGACCCAATTTCCTTTAGTTTCATCCAATCTTCTTTTAAGTTTGCAAACAATAACTTGGTTGGCAGCTTCAGCCTATCCTTTTGTCTAAGGGTTTTCAACGACGCTACACTGATGCTTGATTTTTAAATCAACAAGTAGCTCTTCAAACCCCTTGTCTTTGAACTGTATCCTGTTGTCCATAGCAATGGATTCTAGGATTTCAAACCTTGTAATAATGTGGCACCACGTGAACTTTTGGATTCGGGCCGAGGTGATGGTGACCAAGGGCTCATCCACGATCCATTTAGTGAAGTAGTCTATGGCTACCACTAGGAACTTCAACTGTCCGGGTGGTTAAGGAAATGAGTCTAGGATATCTATACCCTATCTGTAGAATGACCATGGTATAGATGTTGTGGAGAGTTCCTCGGGTGGGATCATTATAATGATCCAAGTGTCGCTGACATTTGTCACAGACTTAGACATATGCAATAGAGTCAACCTCCATCGTAGGCTAATAATATCTGGCCCTAAGCGCTTTTAAAGTTAAGACTTTTCCTCTCAAGTGATGCACACAGCTTCCCTCGTGGACCTCAGCCAATACATATTCATCTTCCTTTGGCATTAGGCTTTTAAGGAGAGGCAAAGAGAATTGACATCAGTATAACTGCCCATCATAGATAGTGTACCAAACTACTGTCTTAGCCAATTTGGAGGCTTCCTTTGGGTCCTGAGGATGGATGTCAGATTGTAGGTACTCCATTATTGGAGTGATCCAAGTACGTTCCTACTTTTCTATCTAAAAAATGGATGGATCTATAATGGAAGGGTGAGAGAGGGTTTCTTGGACCACTGAGCAGCTGTTGCCCGGACTCTTTGTGTTGACTAATTTGGAGAGAAGGTCGGCCCGTGAGTTCTGTTCTCGGGGGGATGTGCTCCACCTTTACCGTTTGAAAGCTCTTGAGGAGCCCTTGTACCTTTGCTAGGTATTTTTGCAAGAGGGGCTCCTTAGCCTGATAGCCGCCTTGAATCTGGGATGTCACGAGCTGGAAGTCACTGCACAGTGTGATTTTTATTGCTCCCAGTTCCTTGGCCATTATCAATCTGGAAATTCATGCTTCATATTTTGTTTAGTTGTTCGAAGTGGGGAATTCAAACTTTAGGGAGTTATCAATAGTCATGCCCTCTGAGTTTTCAAGGATTACCTCGGCGTTGCTTCCCTTAGGGTTAGATGATCCGTCAATGAACACGGTCCACTACATTTCCCCGGGGTCACCGGGGTTCGATGTAAGTTCAGCGAGGAAATCTGATAGTGCTTGTGCCTTAATTGATAACTTGGGCTTGTATGCAATCCTAAACTCAAAGAGCTCAATGGACCAAGTGATCATCCTTCCTGCTAGGTCCGATTTATGTAATATTTGCCGGATTGGTTGATCTGTCCTTACCACTGTCTGATGGCATTGAAAATATTGCCTTAGCCATCTGATTGTGATGATTAGAGCGAAGGCAACCTTCTCAATATTCTGATAACGGATCTCGGGGCCCTATAACAACTTGTTCATGAAATAGACCAATTTCTAACCTTTAGTTGTTTCCCTTATAAGCACAGAACTCACGGCCTCCTCATGAACCGAGAGGTAGACGTACAACGTCTCTTCGGGTTTCGGCCTTGTCAGGATGAAAAGGGATGATAGGAGTCCTTTCTATTTTTTAAGAGCTTGAAGAGGGGGAGATTTATGAGCAGCTTTAACTATAAACCGTGTGAGGGTTGCGATTTGCCTCGTAAGATGCTGAACTTCTTTCATGTTTTGAGGGCTACGCATGTTAAGTACTACTTGACACTTATCTGGGTTCGCCTCAATACTACACTGAGTTAGCATGAAGCCTAAGAACTTACCGGCCTGGACTTTGAATACGTATTTTTCTAGATTGAGTCTCATGTTGTACTTCCTTAATTGCGCAAACACTTCTTCGAGGTATACGACATGTGATCTGAATTATGGGGTTTTAACTATCATGTCATTAATATAAACCTCTAGCATTCTCTTCACTTGATCCTCAAAAACCTATTCATCATTCGCTGTTAGGTGGCTCCTGTATTTTTCAAACCAAAGGGCATGACCTTGTAGCAGTAACTTGCCTTCTCGATGATGAAAGTAGTTTTATCCTCACCTCCGGGTACATTGGGATCTGATTGTACCTGGAGTAGGCATCCATGAAAGACAGTAACCAAAATCTGGAGGAGCTATCAACAAGTTTATCAATGTTAGAGAGGGGGTATGGATCTTTGGGGCATGCCTTATTCAAGTCCGTGTAGTCCACACATATCCTTCATTTCCCGTTTAACTTTTTCACTAGGACCACATTAGAGAGTCATGTGGTATATGAGATCTCTCTGATAAATCCGGCACTAAGTAGCTCTTTGACTTGCTCTTTAATGATTTGTTATCTCTCAGGGCCAACTTTTTTTTTTCTTCTGGGAGATCGACTTCGCATCCCGTTTAATAGATAAACGATGGTAGATGAAAGCGGGATCAAGCTCAGCCATGTTGGAGCACGTCTAGGCAAATAAGTCTTTATTTTTCTGCAAAAGCTCTATTAGCGTCTCTCTTGTTCTTCTAGGTTTGTGCCTATCTTGGTGACTTGGTTAGACTTGTCACCTAGTTGGAGTGGAAGCAGCTCTCCTTTAGGCTGTGGTCTGGTACCTTGAATCTCTTCACGAATGTCTAGCTCGGTCATAAGGATACTGACCTGATTTAAGGTTGGGCTAGAGGTGCGTGCATATTTTTCAGTTGTCATTATAGCATTTACACGCTACAATCTGATCGCCTTTGACCATGACTATCTCATTACTCTTACTAAGGAATTTTATGGTTTGGTGAATGGTAGAGATTACAGAGGCAATGCCATTTAGTGTAGGGCATCCCAGAATAATATTGTATGCTGACGGGCAATCTACCACCAAAAACCTGACTTGACAGTTTTGTAGATTTTATCATTGCCCAGAGTCAGGAATGTATCGAAGTAACTCACTGGGATTATCCTTTCTCCAGAAAAACTAGTGAGCTTGCCATCATAGGGAGACAATGTAGACATGGAGAACTTCAATCTTTCGAAGGCGTCCATGAACATAATATCTGTCGAGCTTCCTTAGTCGATGAAGGCATTAGATATTATTCCAGAGATGACAAACGGATCATCGTGATCTCGGATAATATCACCGTAGTCCTTGTCTGAAAAGGAGATGGGTGGCCCTTCCCTGTCTTTAGCACGGGGCTTGTGTGTAGAGCCAGAAACGCTCAATACCGCAGTTCGTAGTCTTTCTTTCGAGAATTACTAGATGATCCTCCTCCTGCAAATCCCCCTAATATGGTACTAACAAACTACTCTTTCCTGTTAGCCCCGTTTTGAGTATCCTGGTTCCGATCCTTCCAGCTGTCAGTGTCACAGCGAGGTGGAATCTGAGATTTTCTAACGAGTTTGCATGTCCTTCTCCTTTTACGTGGAGTCAGACTTCACCGCGGACTGCGGCTACCTCTTCGATCCCTCCGTCTTCCATGATCGTCATTATTTTGGGTTCTAGTGATATATTTTTGCATCTGTCCTTCTTTAATCAAGGATTCAATGACATCACAAAGTTAATAACACTCCTTCATTTCATGGCTGTAGCTTTTATGCCATTTACAGTGCTTCGAGTGGTCTTTTGCCTTTTTCAGAGGAGGTGACCTTTTAATATCCCAAAACTCAGTTTGAAGCACCTCTTTGAGAATTGTTTCTTGTGGGGTGTTCAGAGAGGTATAGTCAGAATATTTAGGCCGGTATATATCGCCCTTTGAAGCATTTCGAGGTTGGTTAGAGCTCCAGTTATTCTTCTAGTAAGTGGACTTACCTTTTTCCAGAGTCTTTTTGTCCTTAATGATCTCCTCTAGGTCGATATATTTCTTGGAACGAGCATGAAATTCGTCCATAGTCTTCGGCTTCTTTTTTACTAAAGACCGGAAGAAATAAGAATCAGTCTGGAGTCCACTCTGGGCGTAATAAAGAGCAATCTTGTCATCTGACCTTTCTATGCAAGTGAGGGCATCCCTGAATCTCTTGATGTATTTGCGGAGAGGATCATTGCTCCCCTGGCAAATTGCAGAAAAAAGAGTCAACTGACTTGGGCTATTCTTTGGTAGTTGTGCAGTGTAACAGGAAGTGTTGCGCGATATCGTCCCACCTGGTGACGGACTTCAATGGTAGAGTGGTGAACCAGCGGAGGGCACCCTTCTTTAAAAAAAGGAAGAAAGCACGACAAAGTAACTCTGAGGATCTCTCATGAAACTGCATAGAGTGGATGTATGCGTCAAGATGTTCCTGAGGGTCCGTTGTACCATCATAGAGCTCCAGGTTGGAAGGGAACTTGAAGCTCTTAGGGACCCTGTACGCTATAGTTCATCCGAGAATGGCTGCTATTGGATTTCGGGGACTAGAATATTGTTTCTAAGAGCATTACTGCCTTCATCATGTGGCGGCCTTCTCTGGTTGCGATTTGCATTCCGCCTTTCGTGGTCATTCTCCACGTGGACAGACCTTTATAACTCATCAAGCCGATGATGTTGGTCGTCTAACTGATGACATTGCTTGTCGATCTGCAACATTTGTTGGGCCACCAGCACTTGGAGGCGGTTTCTGGTCATCTCAGAAGGCGATGCCTCGGCTGGAGGCGGGATTAGCAACATCGTTGTTCAGAGGGCCTAGGCGTGATTGCACCGAGGCTCTAGAGCCTTGAACAACATTGTTGGCTCCTTCCTTAGGGAGACTGAGTCTGTCCAAAGCAGACGGTCTATGCGACGGGTGGGGGCTGTCTCCAGAATGCGAAGCCTCACGAGCCCAAATCTTCTACAACGTATCCTTGTTATCTCAGCAAGGCTGAGACTTCTGCTACAAGTAGTGGACCTGGACAAGGAGGGTGTTTGCGTTGCTGGTCCCTGCCTTTGGTTACCAGAGGGTTGTGCAACATCTCTTTTGAAATGTTGACGTGTGTTCATCATAATTTGGGTGGGATTAGAAGTTAATTTTTCCCACAGACGGCGCCAATGTTTTGAAATAGATTCAGAGGGTACTTGAGATAGGTATGTTGTGGTGGTTTCCTCCCTAAGCAGCAGCAGTTGAGCGTGTTGAGATAAGGGCTGAGTACCTGCAAAGCGACTTCAACAATCAAGTCATGCTATGCACAAAGTAGGGTACTATGCAGTGAGTAATTTATTGATACCTGTTTAATGTTACTTAGCCTGATATTTATAAAGCGTGTAGAATCCTTATACAATGTATGTTGAATGCAGGTATTTAGAACTAGTATCTTGGTAGAGATTACCTTCCCATTATTATTTGGGTGAATCTCTATAAATTAGGAATTCTTGATATGAGAGCTACTTATCAATCTGAGGCAATTATGAGTCTTATAATATCATAAGTTAATGATTGTCAGTTACAGATATTTAGAAATATATCATTTGCATAGATCTAGCAATCTTAATATTATCGCCCAATGTTGCTCAACGTGCATGACTCCGAAGTCCGGGTTGCCATCAAGACCTTAGCTATGTCGTCTAAGACAGAATACAATTGTACGCGTGCCGAGTTGATCCTATTAGACGGAATCCCACATCACGGTCTAAAAAAGTATTAAAAAGAATCATGTGAGCATATAACCTGGTGTAAGTGGTCTTTGCGTTTACGAAGACCTCCTTACCATTCCTTCTTCATGCATCATGACTCATAATAAGGCTCTTTCTTTTCTTCTGCTATATGCTTTGAGTTCACAACACCTGTGGTAAATCTCTACAGTTTCAAGCGGCGGATTATTTGGTGATTGTCGCATTTTGTTTTTTCCTCTCTTCGAAGACTGATATTAGCTTGTCCCAGGGGCCCCAAAAAGACTGATATTAACAGGTTTCGTTAATCAAACAATTCAAATATTTTTTGTTCTTCCATTTCCATTGTCTACAGCCTTTGTTAACAGTACAAGCTCTCATTTATTTTACGAAGTTACTCACTCTTCAGACTTTCAGAGATCAGAGTATCACAAAATCCTTTTGATAATGGCATTTTCATCGTCTGTGGTCAGCTCTATCTGGAATACAGTGTGCAGAATGTATATAACTTCAAAAAGAAATATAAGAAATGTTCGTATTAGCGCCGTGGACTGAGTTAATAGACTCCCGTATTTTTAACCATGATAGAAGTTTGATTTAGTCGAACTATGCTGAAATCTAGGAAAGAAATAGTAATTACTGTGAACTCAATTTCATAATCACTTACTAATTAACTATATAGTCTATCTCTATCCGATTAGGTTGCCGTGTATTCTAAAATGAAAAAAGAACTTGGTTTAAACTATTTTGACGTTTTACTATTAACAGCTACTATTACTTGCCAAACAGATTCCTAAATCTAGATATGCTCAATTTGAACAATCTGCTTATATTTTTTGCATTAGCAATCATTTCCCTAAATTAGCCTTCATCGTAATAAGATATTTTGAAGAATACCCTGCGGAAAATAGAGATTCACCAACACGTTTGGATAGGGAAGGGAAAAAATAAAAACTTCAATTTTATTATTATTTTTTTGAAACAATGGAAAGGTAAAGGGTGAGAAAAAAATTCAAAATTGCTTTATCAATTCAAAATTTTATTTTCTTGCCACCACAAAAAAATATTCTCTTATTTATTTTTCTCATTTAAATGTCGTAACTTCCATCATTTAACATTGCTACGAACAAAGATTAATCTACAACGTCAAAAATGCAATGGATGTAGATGTTGGAACAACTTCCGGCAAAATCAGATTCAAATTAATCAAACAAGAATACTTTATAAGTTCTAACAAGAAAAATTTAGAACCCATAATGTTGAAATAAACAACATTATTGCCGCGGTAAAGTCTTTAAAAGGAAAATGACAAGACAATCTACATCTTTTTATAATCCACGTCAGTTTCGGCTTTAGTTCTATCAATTTTCTGTTTGAGTAAATTACACTCAAATCCTTTTAATGATATACAACTCAATTCCATTCTTTTTTAAAAATATCACTTATTTTTAATTAATTAATTAAATTATATAATTATATAAATATTATCGCTTAAAATTTATAAAATTTTTAACATTCACAATTATTTATAAAAAAATAATTTTTTAAAATATATTATTGTGTATAAATATTATTAATTAAAATATAATAATATTTTTTTATCAATTAAAATTTGATAACATTACCAATTAAAAAATACATACTTTTAAAAACTCCTTACACATTTACACAAAAAAATTTGTAAAGATTTTTTAAATATTATTATATATAAATATTATCAATTAAAATTTATAAAATTTTTAATATACACATTATTATTATTTATGAAAAAATATAAAGATTGATATATATTCTTATAACTATTCTAAGAGGTATTAGTTAAAAAAATATTATTATGTATAAATATTATCGCTTAAAATTTAATAATATTTTTTATTAGTTAAAATCGGATAACATTATCAATTAAAAAATATATATATTTTTAAAAAATTCTTTACACACTCAGAGAAAATTGTAAAAGATTTTTAAAAAAATATTATTATATATAATATTTTTAAAAAATATTTTTTTTATAAATAACTGTGAATGTTAAAAATTTTATAATTTTAATTAATAATATTTATATAATTATATAACTTGATTAATTAATTAAGATGAGTGTTATTTTTAAAAAAGAATGGAACTAATTATTATATCATCAAACTAAGTGAGTGTAATTTACTCTGATTATTCTCCCACAAATTTGAAGCCACTATTAGGTATATTAGGTTCCAAAACAATGCCGACTCTAGGTCTTCAGGCAACTTCTTCAAGATATCATTTATAGAAAGCATTTCGTTTGTGGTAGATCCGCCTTTCTCGTCAAAGGAAAAAGTGTGTCCATCTTCATCCAATTCAAGGAAGCTACGAAGGTTTTCCAAGATCTCACGAATCCCACCTTCAGCATTATTTGCCTGACCAGGATTATCAACCTCCTGTTATCCCACAATCACAAAATCAGCACAAAAATAAGAGAGAAAGAGATGTAGGATAAAGCAAGCAAATTATAGATTATTTCCTATTGCATATATTATAGGGTTAAAATCTACAGAAAAAGCCTCTCAATAAATTTATATAGATCAAAAAGAAATCCCATCTACTTTATATACTCCCACATCTTGATGTTCAACAATTGAACCGTCCAGTTTGTTTTTGGTATTCAAAGCCGTCCAGTTTTTAAAGGTTAGTCAACATACTATTATGCATAATAGCAAGTCTTGGAGCTAACAGCTGAAGAAGATGTTGGTGATTAACAAATTCTGTTATTTTCAGTTAGTTATTAAATAGGATAAATTCTGTTAGTTAGTTAGTTGTTTCTCTCTGCTATATAAGGACTCTTCATATTGTAATTCAATTTCAATTTTCATTTAATAAGAAATGCAGTTATTCAATTTCGTTCTTTTTCTCTAATAATAGCAAGCTACAAAAATTAGCAAAATAAAAAGGGCAAAGTATACGTGAGAAAGGGGAAAATGAGCTGTGAGAAATCAGAGGCCCAAATGGGCAAGGGACACATTGTGACCTCTGCTAACTAACTGCCAGCTTGGCAGTGTAGTGGAGGAGGGTGTGATTCGGTTAGGATCTATGCAGATATAAGAGAGAAAGGGATACGAGTGAGGGATAAGAAAGAAGTGGGTAAGAAATTGGTGTGGAAAAAACCAGGCCTCTTGAATGCCTGGGTTATCCAGCATTTTCATTTCATTTCCTTGACAGTTTTATATCATTGCATTCAGCTTAGAACCCATTGATCTAATATAGAGAGGAGATATACATCTGTATCTTCATCCCAGTCTTCTTCATTAAATGGTTTTCCATATTGTGCACCATTCCTGGGACCAAGACCTTCCTTATGGAATACCTTACAAATCACATAGGAGTCCTGCAAAGACAAATAAACCAGTAAAACTAATTAAAATAAATTCACGAGAACAACCAGAAAAATGCAAGGAGACAAAAGTCAACACATGAAATTAAAAAAGTTCGAGGGGATGCTAAATTAGTCAAATGCACAGTAACAAGATAACAAATAAAGGTTGCCATTCTATGCCATATAACTTAAGCATATGCAAAGTATCTATTGCTATAAAACAGTTTATGGTGTAAGGTGTAACATGAAAAGACATAATTCTATTTTGATGCCATATCCAACAAAAGAGGCTGCAGCATATAATCTGCTGTAATCTTTGTGTATTGAAATATGACAATCAGCAAAGACTATCTTTTCCAGTGTAACAGAGGGCAATAATAGTAGCAAGAATGCTAGAAATCCCTATATGCACTCACAGGCACAAACCCTACAAACTGCACTATATCCAACAAAACAGTTCACAACCAACTGATACATATATTTCCTCAGTCAAAGTTGTAATATATTTCAACAACACATAAGAAGTGAATGGTTACCTGATGAATGCCTTTGTCAGTTGGCTCCTTATCCTTGAGTCTGAATTCATACATAACCCAATCAGTTCGGCTCACTCTGTCCGTGTCCTGGCGCTGGTAAAATATCAAAGTTTTTACCATCCCCACAATTTGACCATCGTGAAGAATCGATCTTTCCGCCCCAGTTGCCCTCCAGTTCCCAAATTTTGTTTCTCGTTTCATCCTTTTTCCACTGGCACATTTCTTTCGTCGAGGGCAAAAGAAGTACCATTCCAAATCCCCAAATTTTAGCAAAGATTTATCTGAAAAACAAACAAAAAAGAAAACCTCATCAACCAAAAAATAAAAAATAAAAATTGAGGAGCAATTAGCACTCTATAAAACCGAAGAGAAATTTGAGTGCAAACCTGGGAGATCCCACGGTGCATACTTGTATATGTCAAGTTCAGCAATGACATCAAGAGGGAATTTTTTCCCCAGGACCTTCCTCTTTAGAAAATACTTAACCAGCTCAACGTCAGTGGGATGAAACCGAAACCCCGGAATCAATTTTGTTTCGAACATCGTAAAATTCAACAACTTCAACTCCACCCTAATACCCAATCCAACAAAGAAACTCCTCACTAGCAGTGAAGAAAAAGAGTGTTTGATTTGTAATCGAATCCTCGTGCGTACGTCAACAAGAACAATTATGTTTGAAAAATAAAAAAACAAAGAACTAGAGAGCAATTAACTCTAATTGAGGTGTGCGTGCGGAGTGAAGCGTCAAGTCCAATGGCGAAAGAAGAAATTCTAAGAACGCCAAAGCCTTTCCCGGTTCATGAAGCTAAAATGGGACTGGAAACCCACGATGGATGACGAGCCCTTTCGGAGAAGAAAAGTCATCGGCACAGTGGAACCTTAACATAGCAAATTCATCACGACATTGGAAACGAAAGAGAAAGAGAACAGAAAAAATGCGTGTTTCATAGTTATTATGAGGTCTGGAAAAGAAGATTTGTGATTGCAACGAGAGAGAGAAAGAGAGAAGAGAGGAAGCTTTCCAGAAGGAAAGAAGGGAAGGGAAGGCTCAATCCACACTCCGAGTCGTTTGAATCTTGAAATGTGAGAGTGGAGAGTGTGAGACTAGAGCAGCCTTTATAGGCATGATTCTCAAAATACTAGTGGTGCACCGTAGTATCGTGTTATCTAAATTGGGCGGCAAGAGTTCTACAGCACCGTATTTGCGGCATCGTGTTATCTAAATTGAGATGAAATTATATGAGATTTGTTAATTATTAAAGTAATTAAATTTTTAAATTGATTAAATTTTAAATTGTGTGTAAGTTATTTTAAAAATATGTAGTATTTAATTTTTATGTATAATATTATCAATTTTAAATAATATTATGTGAGATTTGTTAATCATTAAAGTAATTAAATCTTTAAATTAAATTAATTTTAAATTATATAAAAATATTTTTATAATTATTTATAGAATAAATGTTATAAATGATATAATGACTATTTATGTATGAGTAAATTAAAGTTTATTTTTATAATATATTTATGAATTATCAAAGATTGATCAGTTATCATTATAATAAATACATTATTATAAATAGTGTAAGCGTATTGTTAATTTTATTTATATATTTAAAAATAATAAATATTTTTAATTAATACATATATTATTATTAAAATTATGTAAATTTTATTAATATTATTATATTAAATATGATATATTGATAAATTATTTAAAAAAATATTGATATACATTAAATACTTAAATAATTTATTGTTTAAATTTATATAATATATTAATTTATGATTCAAAATATTAATATTAGACATAATTTTTATAATACTTATTGCTATGCAATTCTCATCAAATAAAATAACCGTTTGTATTAGCTATTCATGCTGTTATTTACGAGTTTCAATTTGCTTTACGTGTTAATTATTGGGTCAATAAAGGCTGCTATAAATTGCTGCAAATGTGACATAGCAAATTGCTTAATGAGTAGACTCCACGGTGTAATCAAATGGTGGAATATCTGCGGTATTGGGCCGCAAGAGTTCTACAGTACCGTCTTTGTAGACGCGGAAGAA
The DNA here is from genome assembly GCA_029884595.1 of Ormosia semicastrata. NCBI lineage: Eukaryota > Viridiplantae > Streptophyta > Magnoliopsida > Fabales > Fabaceae > Ormosia > Ormosia semicastrata. Next base: position 31,789,138 of record JAQQTO010000046.1, on the reverse strand, counting down.
GAGGAATTAATGGGTTATCTATTTGTCTTATGAGGTGGCCATTTTTTTTTAGGAAAAAGATAAGTTTATATTTTTTAAAGATATAAATATTATACACATTCTTTTTAAGAATATATAATAGAGAAAAAAATAATAAAAAAATAAATATGATAAATAATATTAGATTAGACGTAAAATAAATATATATATTATTTGTGGTAAGAATATCAAAATTATTTTTTTAATTCAAAAAGTGACTAATTGTGTATTTTGTGCTAATTGCTAATATTCACGTGATAATGCCTTACTGCACATGATGAAGTGGCGCACATGATTGCTTATAATTTGTTCTGGATCATGATCTAAGATCCCATTAAGTATGATCAACTCAGTACACGTATAACCAAATTTTGTCCTGGATGACGTAGCTAAGGCCTTGGTGGTAGTCTGAATCTCGGAGTCATGCAAGTCCAGTGACATTGAGCCATAATATCAAGATTTTTATATTCATGTAGAGAATATATCGCTAACTATTCGTAATTGTCAATCATCAACTTACAATATTATAGGACTCATAAATGCATCAGATTGCTAAGTAGCTTCCATATCACAAATCTTAATTTATAGGGATTTACCCAACAATAATGGGAAGATAATCTCTACCAGGATATTAATCCTAAATACTTGCATTCAATGTGGATTACATTACGATTCTACATACGCTCTATAAATACAAGGCTAAGTAATCCTAAACAGGTATCAGTAAATTACATATCATATATTGCCCTACTGGTGCACAGTTTGACTTGAGCGTTGGAGTCCATTTGCAGATACCCACCCCTTGTCTCAACACGCTTGGCCGTTGCTGCTCAAGGAGGAAACCACCGTTACGTGCCTATCTCAAGTACCATCTGAATCCACTTCAGAACATTGGCGCCGTCTGTGGTAAACCTTAAACTTCTAATCCCATCCAATCATGGTGAACACACGTCAACATTTGAAAAGGGATGCTGCGCAACCCTCTGCAGACCAAAGGTAGGGGCCAGTGGCGCAGCGCTCTCCTCATCCAGTTCCACCGCCTGCAGCTGAAGCCTCTATACTGAGGAACCAAGCATCTGTCCTGCAACACTTGCGTGACGGCTATGAGACTTCACTATCCGATGAGAGTCCACACCCGTCACGCAGACAATCTGTTTTGGACAGGCTTAGACGCCCCGGAGAAAGAGCCAACAACATCGTTCAATGGTCCAGGGCCCCAGTGCAAACACACCTAGGCCCCCTAAACGACGAGGCTGTCAATCGCGCTTCCAGCCAAGGTACCGTCCATTTTGAGATGACCAGAAATTGTCTCTAAGAGCTGGTGGGCCAACAAATGTTACAGATCGATGAACAACGTCGTCAGTTGGACGACCAACGTCGTCGACTAGACGAGTTGGAAAGGTTTGTGCATGTGGAGAATGACAATGGAAGGCAAAATACGGCCCACAACCAGAGGGGACTGGTGCATGAGGAACCCAGCAATGTCGCTGAAAACAATCTGTCGGTGCCAAGAGTCCTACAACAGCCCTTCTCAGACGAACTTATGGCGTATAGAGTCCCCAGAAGCTTCAAGTCCCCGAGCAACTTGGAGCCCTATGACAGGACCATTGACCCTCAGGAACATCTAGACGCCTATATTCATTCTATACAATTCCATGGAGGATTCTCAGAGCTGCTCTATCGGGCCTTTCCGTTTTTTTTAAAGAAGTGCGCCCTACGATGGTTCTTAACTCTATAATCGAAGTCAGTCACCAGCTGGGATGATCTCACGCAATGCCTCCTGTTACATTACACTACTGCTAAGGAACAATTTAAGTTAATTGATTCCCTTTCTGTAATTTGTCAAGGGAGCAATGAATCCCTTCGAGAATACATTAAAGATTCAGGGACGCCCTTACTCGTATCGAAAGCCCAGATGATAAGATTGCTCTTCACTATGCCTGGAGTGGCCTCCGAACTGGTTCTGACTTCTTCCAGTCTTTAGCAAAAGAGAAGACAAAGACTATGAATGAATTTCACGCTCGTTCAAAGAAATATATCGACCTAGAGGAGATAATCAAGGATAAATAGACTCTGAAAAAATGTGATCCCACTCTCCAGAAAAATAACCGGAGCTCTAGCCAACCTCAGAATTCCTCAAAGGGCGAAGCATACTGGCCTAGGTATTCTGACTACACTCCTCTGAATAACCCACAAGAAACGATTCTCAAAGAGGTGCTTCAGACTGAGTTCCAGAATATCCAAAGGTCGCCCCCTCTGAAAAAGGTGAAGGACCACTCTAAACACTGCAAATGACATAAAAGCTATGGCCATGAGACATAAGAATGTTACCATCTCTGAGATGTCATTGAATCCTTAATTAAGGAAGGAAGGCTACATAAATATATTGCTGGGATTTGAAATAATGATAATCCCGAAAGACGGAGGGATCGAAGACGTAGCCGCAGCCCTCGGCGAAGTCCAACTCCACGTCAAAGGAGAAGGACTCGTAGCCCTGTTAGAAAGTCTCAGACTCTGCTTCATCGTGATACTGACAACCGGCAGGATCGGAGCTAGGATACTCAAAATAGAGCCAATAGATAAGATCGGCTCGTCAGTACTATTTTGGGAGGATTCGCAGGTGGGGGATCATCCAGTAATTCTAAAAAAAAAGCACTATGGACTACGGTATTGAGTGTTTCTAGCTCTACTTGCAAACCTTGTGCTGAGGATGCGGGAGAACCACTGATCTCTTTTACCACCAAAGATTACAACAATATTATCCAGGATCATGATGATCCACTCGTCATCTTCGGGATAATATCTAACGCCGAGGTTCGACGTATATTTGTTGACCATGGTAGCTCGGTAGACATAATGTTCATGGACGCATTTGAGAGACTGGAGTTCCCCATGTTCGCATTAACCCCATATGAAGGTGAGCTCACTGGCTTCTCTGGAGATAAAATCACCTCGGTGGGTTATTTTGAGACATTCTTGACCCTCAGAGACGATAAAGTCTACAGAACCATAAAAGTCAGATTTTTGGTGGTAGATTGCCTATCCACGTACAACATTATTTTAGGGCAACCTACTTTGAATGGCATTTTCGATGTAGTGTCCATCGCCCACCTGACTATGAAATTTCTTAACAAAAATAATGAGGTGGTCACGATTAAGGGCAATCAGATCGCAGCGCACAAGTGTTATAATGAGAGCCTCAAGATATGCAAGACTCCCAAGAAGACAAGAGCGTGTACGTCTAGCCCGAATTTGGGTCAAGTTAATAACCTGATGACCGAACTAGACATTTGTGAAGAGATCCGGGGTACCAGACCCCAACTTGAAGGAGAATTGCTTTCACTCCAACTAGATGACAAGCCTGACCAAGTCACCAAGATAGGCGCAAACCTGGAAGAGCAGGAGAGACGCCAGCTGATAGAGCTCTTGCAAAAAAATAAGGACCTATTTGCTTGGACGTCCTCTGACTTGCCTGAGCTTGACCCTACTTTCATCTGTCATCGTTTATATATCAAACGGGATACAAAGTCATTCTCCCAAAAGAAAAGAAAAGTTGGGACAGAAAGGCAACAGATAATCGAGGAGCAGGTCAAAGAGCTACTTAATGTTGGTTTCATCCGGGAGATCTCCTACACCATATGGCTATTCAACGTGGTCTTAGTAAAAAAGTTAAACGAAAAGTGAAGGATGTGCGTGGACTACACGAACCTGAATAAGGCGTGCCCTAAAGATTCATACCCTCTCCCTGACGTTGACAAATTGGTTGACAGCTCATCCGGCTTCTGGATACTATCTTTTATGGACGCCTACTCCTAATACAATCAGATCTCGATGTATCCCAGGGATGAGGATAAAATTGCTTTCATCACCAAGAAGGCAAGCTTCTGTTACAAGGTAATGCTCTTTGGGCTGAAAAACGTAGGACCTACCTATCAACGGATGATGAATAGGATTTTCGAAGATCAAGTGGGGAGAATGCTTGAAGTATATATTGATGATATGATAGTTAAAACCCTAAAATCTGGATCCCACACTACTGACCTCGAAGAAGTATTTGCGCAACTCAAAAAGCACAACATGAGGCTCAATCTAGAAAATGCACATTCGGGGTACAAGCCGGGAAATTCCTGGGCTTCATGTTGACTCACCGTGGAATTGAGGCAAACCTAGACAAATGCTAGGAAGTACTCAACATGTGTAGCCCCAAAATGCAAAAGAAGACCAACAACTAATAGGGTGGATTGCAGCACTTACTCTGTTTCTTGCCAAGGCTGCTCATAAATCTCTTCCCCTTTTCAAGCTACTAAAAAAGAGGAAAGGTTTCAAGTGGACTCAAGAATGTGAGGATGCCTTCACGTCGTTGAAAAGACTATTATCCTCTCCCCCTATCTTGACCAGGCCGGAACCCGGAGTATGTGTACCTCAGTGTTCATGAGGAGGCCGTGAGTTCAGTGATCATCTGGGAAATGGTCGAAGGGTAGAAATTAGACTATTTCTTGAGCAAGGTGTTGCAAGGCCTCGAGCTTCGCTATCAGAAGATAGAGAAGGTTTTATTTGCCTTAATCATCACAGCCAGGAGACTAAGGTAATACTTCCAGTGCCATCCAATGGTGGTAAGGACGGATCAGCCGATTCACCAAATATTGCATAAATTGGATCTTGTAGGGAGGATGATCGCCTGGTCCATTGAGCTTTCTGAGTTTGGTATTATGGATCGTGCTCATTGACAGATCCTCTAACCCTAAGGGAAGTGGTGTCGGGGTAATCCTTGAAAACTCGAAAGAAGTGACTATTAAGAACTCTTTGAAGTTTGAATTCGTAATTTCGAATAACTAGACAGAATATGAAGTATGCATCGCCAAACTGACGATGGCTAGGGAGTTGGGAGCAACAAAGATCACACTCTACAATGACTCCCAGTTCACAACTTCCCAGATTTAGGGCAGTTATCAAGCTAAAGAGCCATTCATGCAAAAGTACCTGGCCAAGGTATAAGGGATCATCCAAAACTTCCAAATAGTAAAGGTGGAGCATATATCCCGGGAACAGAATTCAAGGGCCAACCTCTTGCCTAAGTTGGCTAGCACAAAGAGTCCAAGTAATAACCGCTCAGTGATCTAGGAGACCTTTTTACAACCTTCTATCTTAGATTCCTCCATTTTTCATGTGGAAGAGCAGGAACCTACTTGGATCACCCTAATAGTGAAATATTTGCAGTTCAAAATCCATCCTGAAGACCCAAAGGAGGCCTCCAAGTTAGCCAAGACCGCGGTCCGGTACACCATCTGTGATGGGTAGTTATACCGACGCGGATTCTCTTCGCTTATCCTCAAATGCCTCACACCAAAGGAAGCTAAGTATGTACTAGTCGAGATTCACGAGGGGAGTTGCGGACACCATTTAAGAGGTAAAGCTTTGGCTTTAAAAGCACTTAGAGCAGGGTACTATTGGCCTACAATGGAGGTCGACTCAATGGCGCATGTCCAAATCTGTAACAAGTGCCAACGACACTCAGATCACTACCACGCTCCACCTGAGGAACTCTCCATAATGTTTGTACCCTGGCCGTTTTATAGACTGGGTATGAATATCTTAGGCACATTCCCTCAAGCTCTCGAACAATTGAAATTATTGGTGGTAACCATAGATTACTTCACTAAATGGATCGAGGCAGAACCCTTGGTCACCATCACCTCAGCCCGAATCCAGAAATTTACATGGCACCACATCATTACAAGGTTCGGAATCCCGGAGTCTATTATTACGAACAACAGGACACAGTTTAAAGACAAGGGGTTTGAAGAGCTACTATTTGATTTGAAAATCAAGCTCCACTGCAGCGTTGTGGAAAACCCCCAGACCAATGGATAGGCTGAGGCCGCTAACTGGGTTATTGTCTGAGGCCTAAAGAAAAGGTTGGATGAAGCTAAAGACAACTGGGCTGAATAGTTAGACCATGTCCTATGGGCATACCGGACGACGCCCCACTCCACAACATGGGAGACCCCTTTCAAGCTTACGTATGGGTGTGAGGCTATGATCCCAGTGGAGATAAGAGAACCCAACTTGTACCTCTAACACTTCTCCCCTGATAATATCCTTGGATTAATCGAGGTAGGCTTAGATCTTTTGGAGGAAAGAAGGCGTGTTGCTCACATACGGGACGTCACCATCAAATAGAAGACAGTGACACAGTACAACCTAAAGGTTGTTCCCAAGAAGTTCCAGTCAAGCGACCTAGTCCTCCACAGAGCTGACATAGGAGGTAGGAATACCTCCTAGGGAAAGTTAGCTCCTAACTAGGAAGACCCCTACCGTATCATGATCCCACTAGCAAAGGAGCCTATACACTAGAAACGCTAACAGGCAAGCCAGTTAAGAGCTACTGGAATGCAGACAAATTCAGAAAGTATTATAGCTAAGTGCCTCCTAAGGCCTAGTCTCTTAGTTCACTTCATGTCTGATTTTACCCTAATTACTATGAAAATACTTTGTATGGACCTTAGTCCTTTTGGAATTAATAAAACAAAATTATTTTTACTTCATCCTATGATCATTGACAGCATAGATAAACCATTATGGTACCTGATGAGCCTGTAAAAATTCATATTTTTACAGTTCAAAAGTCTTGGATTTTCATTCTTTTTTAATCTTTTTGATTGAGTTTGTTCTTAAGTTTATTTTATTTTTAGTTATTCTAAATTATGTTTTAATTGTGTGTTTTTATGTGTTTTTGATAGGTAATTATGCATGGAAGAAGACTAGACGATTGCACGAGACAGAACTAAATTTGCATTTTGGTGGTTCAACGCCCACATGCTAGAAATCCAACGGTTAGGCGCTAGCAAGGCAGAGGAGGAATTTTATTTATGGTCGTTAAACGCTTAGGCACTGAAGATGCAGCACCTGAGCGCGCGTTATGTATCAGAATTTCAGGAAAGAACGTCTGGCCTAAGCACTAGAAACACAGCACTTGAGTGTTGTCCGCGTAACCTGTCACGTTATTTTCACTATAAATACATAACTTATGCCAAATTCAACACACTTGGACAGAACACAATAGTCGTCAAGAGGCACAAACCATAATGTGGTGTGGGCACAATTAGGCTTAAAAATTAAGAATTTTCTTTAACTTTTTCACCTTTCTACAATGGAGTTTGTCATATTCTTCTCTTTGTGTTTTTCTTTTTCCATGTGTAACTAATTTCCTTTTATTAGGGGGATAATGAATCTTATTCTTAGATGATGTAACTTCTTTTATGAGTTTAATTTATGTTTCTATTTCATGATTTATATGTTTATCTTTTTTTTAATGCTTTTCTAAATCTGGCCAATTTGGGAATGATTTTTGGATTTATGTATGATTTAGAAAAATTTGCATGAACCTAGAACATATGATAAACACCATAATTTCTGCAATCGCTAGGAATAGACGTTGTGAGTTATATGGTCTTTCTTTTGATTCCCTCATTCTTGATAATGTCTTTCTATTTGGGGTTAGACTAAGGGATTAACTAATTTCAAACAGTGCAAGAGGTTAATATACAAGGGATTTGATATTAATTAATTTTCAAAATTGACCATAAATAATTGAAATAGAACATAGTTAAACCAATATTTGAATGTGCATTTAAAGAGTTTAAATGAAGTTTAAACCCTAACTCTTTAACATCATTTTTTTCAACCTTTGATTTATTGTTTGCTTACTTATATTTCTTTTTAATTGAATTTGCAATAACCCTCTTTTTGATAGCTTGAATAGTATCGATTTGGTGAACTTAGTAATTGATAACATAATCCTCCTGAGAACAATACTTTACTCACTCTTTATTATTTTTGTCGATTTAGTACACTTGTCGATTTCACATCAAGTTTTTAGCGCCGTTACCGGGAATTATTGTTTTCAATATTAAATAGTAGTTGAAGAGACACTAATTTGAGCATTTATTTTTCTTTGTTTAATTTTATTTTAATTGTTTAATTTTAATTTTAATTTTCTTCATTTAATTTTCTTTTTAATTTATTTCTTTTTATTTTTGTTTTCTTTGTTTATTTTTATTAGTCATTTATTTATTTTTAATTTATTTTCTTTACTTCACTCTAATTTGTCTGTTTGTTTGTTTATGCAAGGTTCTGTGGAGTTTGAAGAATTATTTTTTGATCTAGAGATATAGAGAATAACTAGAGCAAACATGAAAGCAGTTAGAGAAAGGAAGAAACTTGAAGAAGCAGAAGAAAAGATGACAGAAGTAGTTGTAACTACAGAGCGAAGATATACGTTGGGAGACTTTGCTACTCCATCTGCTGAAAATTTTTTAACCAGTATAGTGCGTCATGCTATTAAAGCCAATAACTTTGAGATTGAACCAGCACTTCTACAGCTGGTGTAGCAGAATCAGTTTGGGGGGGTCAAGCAGAAGATCCAAACTTGCATATTACAAATTTTTTGCAGCTCTGCGATACTATTAAGTATAATGGCGTAATTGATGATGCCATTAGATTACAACTGTTCCCATTTTCTCTAAGAGATAAAGCGAAGAGCTGGCTACAAGCCCAGCCACAAGGGAGCATCTCTACTTGGGAGGACTTAGTTAGTAAATTCTTGACTCAATACTTCCCTCCATCAGTGTTTGTGAAGATAAAGAGTGAAATAGCTTATTTCATTCAAAATCAAGGGGAGTCGTTATATGAATCTTGGGAGAGATTCAAGGAGCTATTAAAGAGATGTCCTCACCATGCATTTAAGGTTTGGCAACAAGTGTAAATTTTCTATAATGATTTAAATCATCCTACTAGGGCTACGGTGGATGCATTTGCAAGTGGATCTTTAAATACTAAAACTCTTGAAGAGGCTCAAGTATTGTTTGAGACCATGACGACCAATGAATATCAGTTGTCTAGTGTGAGAGTAGTAGTCAAACAAGGAGTTATAGAGTTTGGCACTCTCGATTCTTTACTTGCTCAGAACAAAAGTATTTCTCAGCAGTTGGCTAACCTCACCAAGCGAGTTGAGAGTATGCAGGTAAATTCTGTGAACCACCAAATGTTAATTTGTGATTTCTGTGGAGGTAACCATGCTAATGGTGGATGTGAGGCAAGCAATTCTGGTTTCATTTCTTAAGAGTAGGTAAATTATATGAGTAATCCTTCTAAACCCCAAGGTATTCCATTTTCAAATACATATAATCCAAGGTGGAGGAATCATCCCAATTTTCTTAGAGCAATCAAACAGTGTCATTGAATCCTTAACCAGAGAAGAAGTCTCCTCTTGAGATTGCACTTGAGAAACACTCTATACAGACATCTACTTTTGTATAATAGACTTCTACTTTTATGGAGGAAACAAAGGCAAATTTTTAGAATCAATGAGCTATTATTAGAAATTTAGAGAATCAAGTGGGGCAGATAGCGAAACATCTTCAAGAGAGACCTCCAAGTACCTTACTAAGTGATACTATAGTCAATCCAAAGGAGCAATGTCATGCAATTACACTGAGAAGTGGAAAGACTTTGAAAGGACAAGTTAAAGAAGCACCTGATTCATCAGGAATTGAAAAAACTGATGTTTATATTACGGATGTCTTAATTCAAGAGTGCTATAATGAAAAAGCTAAAGAGGAGCAACCAAAGTGGCAGAGGAAAAAGAAAGAACGTGAGCAGAATATGGAAAGTGACCCTTCATTGTATGCTAGACTCCTTTTTTCCTCAAAGGTTAAAGAAGAAGAATCAGGAGAGGCAATTCTCAAAGTTCTTAGATATCTTCAAAAAGCTACAGATTAACATTAAAGTTCATGAAAGATTTGCATTTAAAAAAGAGGAAACTCAAGGAAAATGAAATTGTGGTATTTACTGAAGAGTGCAATGCTATAATTCAGAGAAAACTACCACTTAAATTGAAAGATCCAGGTAGTTTCGCCATTCCGTGCACTATTAGTGAGTTGACTATTGAAAAAGCTCTATGTGATTTAGGAGCTAGCATCAATTTAATGCCATTGTCAATTCTTCGCAAGCTTGGGATTGATAAAGTGAAGCCAACTACAATGTCTCTTCAATTAGCTGATCGTCAGTCAAGCATCCATATGGTATAGTTGAAGATTTGTTAGTGAAAGTGGACAAATTTATTTTTCTAGCTGATTTTGTGATTCTAGATATGGATAAGGATGCTGATATTCCTCTAATTCTTGGAAGACCGTTTTTAGTTACTTCAGGAGCGTTGATTGATGTATCTAGAGGAGAGCTCATTCTGAGGGTGCATAGTGATCAGGTGACTATTAATGTTTTTGATAAATCTACATTGACATCAGATCTCTATGCCCCTATTAAATGCATTCAAGATAAATCTCTACAGGATTTGGCTAGTAAGAGCTTTTCATAATCAATCAATGTTGATCTTCCCATTTCCAAGAGTATTGATTGTGGAAATAAGTTTGCCCTAAATGGTTTAATATATTAAGTTTTGATGATGACAAATACAAGACAAAAAGAATGATGCTTATGCTTGATAGATGTGCTTTATAGATGACAAATGCATCACAAAAGAATATTGATCATGTTACATAAATGTGCTTAATGTGATATATTGTACCATGTATACTTATGTACCTTATCTAGTTATATGTCACTTAATACTCATGCAATGAGATATGTGTAACATTCTTCATATAATATATCCAATAATACTTTATATGAGTTACAATGAATTAATATTGGATTTGACTCTATTTAAATAAAAATGTGAAAAATATTCTTTGCTGCATCTTACATAGAACATATCTATTAGTAATTGATAAATGTCTTATTTGGATATGATTATGAAAGTCTTATATGTATGTTAGACTAACTAGAGCTATACATCTATGAATCATGCATATGAAGATATTTGTTATGAATTTGGACTAACTATGCTTGTTTTAAGTGAGCAATATTTTGTAGGATAGTTCAAGTACCAAGAGTGAACATTGTAATAAGAAAGTAAAAAGATCACAACTATGCTCAACTCAAAAGAATGAGAATGATAAGATATTCCAAGCATTTGCAAGTCTTGAGGAGAATTTTTTTTTTGGAAACTTGGATTACATCAAGAAGGAATGAAAGTGCAAAAATCAAGTCTCAAGATTCTTCAAGGATAACTTGTAGGACTTAGATCTTATGTAAAAGTAAATTAGAATCACACTAAGCTCAAATATGTTTTAACATCTTTAAAAGTGTTTCTTACATGTTTAAATGCCCAATAAATTATTTTTGGAAAGCTAGTCTTGGTGGTAATCCAAATCTATGAAAAATAGTCAAGTTTGTGTTTTACAAAAATGACCTTTGATTACTCTTTTGATCATATCTTTTAAATACTTGAGTTTTGTTCTGAAACTTATTTCATTTAAAAATAGACTCAAATATCTTTCCAATGAGTGATATTTTCTTAAAACAGATAAGAAACGAAGAAGTTATGACCATTTAAAGTTAGTTTTCAAAACCAGAAGCTCCTAACCAATTAGGGATTTTCTATAACCGATTATTCACCCTGTCAGGAGCCATTTTCACATTCTAAAATGGCCTAACCAATTAGGCAATTGACCTAACCGATTAGGATGATAAATAGGAGTATTTTTCAAGTTTTTGAAGCTCCTAACCAATTAGGCAATTCACCTAATCAGTTAGTATGAAAATTAGGAGCATTTTCTCAAGTTCCTAACCGATTAGGCATATGTCGGTTATTCCATTTTATGAAAGCCAAATATTTAAGGTGCTAACTGATTAGGAAAAGCTCTTAACTAGTTATGCTAAATGTCAGATGCCAAATTTTGGACCTCCTAACCGATTAGGACAAAGTCCTAACTGATTATTTGCAAACCAGAAACGTTCCCAATAGCTGTAAATGACTAGTTTTCATAAAGAAATCATTTCTAAACTTTACCCAACGGCTCTAAATATTAATAGGCTATAAATACAAGTGTTTGGGCATCAAAGAAAAGAGGGAAAATAATTTGAAAATGATTCTTGAGCATTGAACATGAGTTTTACCATCATTTCATCAAATATTCTATTTTGAACTTAAAAGTATGATTTCTTGATACCCATAAGCTTCAATTTGTATTATCTACTCTTTGAGAGAGTTTATATCATCTACACTTTGTATAATCTATAAAGAGATGGTGAGATATCCCTCTAGAGTAAAGGGTGAGATATCCCTTAGAGAGTGAGGTATCTCTCAAAGATTGTAAAGGGTGAGGTATCCCTTAGAGAGTGAGGTATCTCTCAAAATTTGTAAACAGTGAGGTATCCCTTGATTGTAAAGAGGGTGAGGTATCATTCAAAGGTTGTAAAGGGCGAGATATCCCTGTTTGAGGCTCAAGCACAAGGGTAAAGTATCTCAAGGTGTGAGGAGTGCTCTTATTTGTACAAAGGTTTTCCTAACACCCGTGAAGTCTAGGAGATAGTGAAGAAAATCTCAAGTTAAGCTTGGAAACTGGATGTAGGCCACAAGTGATTGGTGGCTGAACCAGGATAAATTCATGAGTTTGATTATTTCTTCCCTACACTCTTTAATTTCAGTATTTAGTGAAATATATTTATCTTTTGCATATCTTGTCATCTTGATGTTTTGATTCTTACAACTTGATATCTAGCTTATTCACTTAATTCATTATATATCCCAAGTTGTATTTGAGTAATCCTTAATAATTGTGCTTTTGTTAGACTTATTCCGCTGCATGTGTTAATTAAAAATATCAAAATACATAATTTCTCAAAGGTGCATTAAAATTTGTAATCACCCAATTCACCTCTCTTCTTAGGTGATGGTTGCCATGGCTAACATTGGTGAAAAAGAGAAAGGTCCTTATCTCTCAAAAATAGCTGGAATTGAAAAGATCCTCCAGCTTCCACTAATTTATTGCAGATTGATTCCAAGGCTAGTGACAGAGTATTGAGAGAAAGATTTGACAAAAGAAAGGCATCATCTTACTTCTCTTGCTTCAAGCCACAATAATAATAACAGATAGCATCGAGCTAATGACATTCAACAAAAGCTTTTTGGGAGGCAGCCCACATTTTCTTTCTTTTCCTTCACTATTTATTTTGTTATTTGTTTATTTTTATTCAGTTAGTTATTTGTTTTTGTTTTATTTCGTTATTTCTTGTTAATTAACATTTTTTTTATTTTTGTTTTGTAGTTAGCTAATGTTGAGTCGGCTTAGGTGCCTCCTTGAGTTCGGAGCCTTTGTAGGAGGATGTATATAGTTGTTAGCCGCCAAAAAGAGTTTTCTTTTCCTTTCTTGCATTTATTTCATTTAGTTATTTGTTTTTATTGATTTTATTTTACCATCATCGATGAACATGCAAAAATTCATATTTTTACGGTTCAAAAGTCTTGGGTTTTCATTCTTTTTTAATTTTTTTGATTGAGTTTGTTCTTAAGTTTATTTTGTTTTTAGTTATTCTAAATTATGTTTTAATTGTGTGTTTTTATGTGTTTTTGATAAGTAATTATGCATGGAAGAGGATTGGACGATTGCACGAGATAGAGTTAAATTTGCATTCTGGTGGTTCAATGCCCAGATGCTGGAAATCCAATGCTTAGGCGCTGGCAAAGCAGAGGAGGAATTTTATTTCTGGTCGTTAAGCACCTAGGCACTGAAGATGCAACGCCTGAGCGCTGTCCGCATAACCTGTCACGTTATTTTCACTATAAATACATAAGTTACGCCAAATTCAACACACTTAGACAGAACACAGCAGCCGTTAAGAGGCACAAACCCTAATATGGTGTGGGCGCAATTAGGCTTGAAGATGAATAATTTTCTTCAACTTTTCTACCATTCTACAATGGAGTTTGTCATATTCTTCCCTTTATGTTCTTTTTTTTCATGTGTAACTAATTTCCTTTTGTTAGGGGAATGATGAATCTTATTCTTGGATGATGTAACTTCTTTTATGGGTTTAATTTATGTTTCTATTTCATGACTTATAAGTTTATATCTTTTCTTAATGTTTTTCTAAATTTGGCCAATTTGGGAATGATTTTTGGGTTTATGTATAATTTGAAAATTTTTGCATGAACCTAGAACATGTGATAAATACCATAATTTCTGTAATCGCTAGTAATAGATGTTGTGGGTTATATGGTCTTTCTTTTGATTCTCTCATTCTTGATAATGTCTTTCTATTTGGGGTTAGACTAAGGGATTAGTTGATTCCAAACAGTGTAAGAGGATTAATATACCAAGGGATTGAGTATTAATTAGTTTTGGAAATTGACCAAAAATTATTGAAATAGAACATAGTTAAACTAAATTTGAATGTTCATTTAAAGAGTTCAAGTGAAGTCTGAACCCTAACTCTTTAACATCATTATTTTTCACCCTTTGATTTATTGTTTGCTTACTTATATTTCTTTTTAATTGAATTTGCAACAACCCTCTTTTCGATAGCTTGAATAGTGTTGATTTGGCAAACTTGGTAATTGATAACATAATCCTAGTAGAAATGATACTTTACCCACTCTTTATTACTTTTGTCGATTTGGTGCAGTTGTCGATTTCACATCAGTACCTACCGCAAGTTGTCTTACATTAAACAGGTTGTGCAATAAAAAAATTCTAAATTATAGGAAAATTCATGCATGAAACCTTAAGCACAAAAAACCCCGACAAGAACCATATAAACCACACCAAAGTCCTAAGGGATCCTAAACGCCAACACAACAAGCGACGGACCTCGGACAAGATAGCTCATTTATACAAGTCCAGTGAGGTCCTAAAAGCCAAAGCAATTGGCAAAGGACCCTGAAAAAGGTTTCCTTTATCTAATACCTAAATCCTAAAGGAAACCACAAGTCCACAAAGGGTGTTGGACCTCGGACTGATGTGAATTAAAAGTTGCAAACTCAAGTGCAGGTTGTTTCAAATAATAAATTCTTGAGAGTCTGAGGCGATCCACAAGGAATTGATGAAGAAAAATTCTTTGACATAAAGTAAATATTTTGTCACAACAATAAAAGTAATAAAACTTAGTCACAAATAAAAAGGATTTACTTGGGTTAGGAGATCCACTCTTAATAAGTAAAATAAGGATAAGATTAATTCTTTTTATAACTCAATTAGAATTCACACATAATAGAGGTTCCAATCAGAAAATACAACATTCAAAGTTCATTTAAGATTATATACATAATTATATTATGATTCATTTAATCATCTATTAACACCACCACTTATAAATGGGTTCAAGCATTCATTATGCAAATATCTTGTCTACAATAAATCAAGATCTCTACTTTACAAGGAGAGTTTCTAAATTGATTGGAAACAAAATGCAACACGTATAATGACCACTTGAAAATATATCATTTAAGCACAAGAAAGAATTGAATCTAACCTTATTTCATTACCAAGAGCTTCACCATTTCACCCAAGTAAAATGAAACTTAGTTACTCATAGACAAGAAGAAAGGAAGAGAGAAGAAGAAGAAGAAGAAGAAGAAGAACATAACTTTAATTTAGAATAAAAGAAAGCTACAACAAGATAAACAAATAACACAATAACATGATCTTAGTCTCTAAGACCAAGACCCTTAAATGATCAGTCAAGACTCCCTTTTATAGAGGATTAGGAATACAAAATGACAAGGAGGCTGATTCATGAATGAGTGGAAAATGCCAAATGACTTTTGAAGAGTGAAAAATTATGGAGATTCTTTGTCTCCAAAATCTTTTAGTTCTGAAGTCATTGAATGCGTCAGAATCAAGAAAATATGATCTTCATGAAAGTTGTAGGCTTAGATTTTAGATTTCAAATGCCACTAGAATCACCTCAAAAAGCCACTTACAGCCCGACATATGGCCCAATTACTGCACAATATTCAGGCCTAGTTATAACTCCTCTATTCTGACTTCCAAGCCTAATATAACCTTTAAGGAGTCCGATTTGAGTCTTGTGTTCTTCATAAAAGTTATCGATATGGGTCTTAACTTGAAGATACCAAAATTTTAACCCAATCCAGAACTTACAGCCCGAGTTATGCTTTGATTACTGCACACTATTCAGATTCTAATCACAAAACTTGTATTCTGACTTTCAAGCCCAATTAGTTTCACTAGATGTCCGATTTTGACCTCGAGGTCTTCACAAAAGTTGTAGAACTCTCTCTTATCTTTCCTACAAAGAAGACAAATAATCATTAGACATCTAGAACTCAAGATATGGCCAAAATACAGAAATAGTGTAAGACGTAAATCATGCTAAAAAAATCAATTAAGTCTAATTTGAGTCCAAACTTATAAAACATAACCAACCTCAATCAATTAAGTACATGAAGAGTGTAAATGACTAAAAATGAGGGTTTATTAATATATAAAATATGTGATCATTAAATTCCTCCACACTTAACTTTTTGTACTCTTAGGCAAAATACATAAGACCAAAACTAAAAAAAAATAACACAAACTCAAAAGCTAAACACTCTAAAAGACTCAATTTCTAATAATATTTAAGAATGAAGAGCAACCAATCATTCAAGGGATCAAAACATTTATGAGGTAACATTTCTTCACATCTCAAACTAACAAGCAATGATATTTCAATTGAAAACATGAGTCAAGAATGATAGATCTTCACAAGATTCACTCTTAATCCCTTAAGTATTTAAAAGGTAAGTATTTCACTCAATTCAACCCATGAAAATTGCACTACCATAAGCTTACTTATCTTCTACTTCTCCACTATTCAGAACACATGTACACACAAATCATGAGGATTTTATTCAAGGTTGTAATGGAGTCAAGGTAAAGGAGAAGGTAATATGGATATGACAAGTTAAATACCAAAGAGAATAAAAGAGCATGAGTGTTGAGTTCAATTAACAAGCATGAAAATTCACCCCAACTCCACCTAATACAAATTTCCTTTACATATTCTTTTCCTTTCCTTTATTACCTTGTTGACCCTTATTTACATATTATTTTTGATTTTTTTTAAGAAGAACATAATATATACATTTTTTTAAGTAAACATTTTTTTAACCATTTTGCACACACACGCCCACACTTGTTCAAGAACTCATCCGATGACAAAGCTAATGTTCTCTTATTTCCTAAGGTGGGGTAAGAACATGATTTTTTATTTAAGGCACATAATGAGTCTAAAACAAAGAATGGTCAAATAAGCTCAAAGGGATTAAGCAAGGGGAAATAGGTCATTTCTAATGCTTTACGTTGGCAAGAATTAGAGAATTTTCAAGAAGTCATAAGAGTGCTTGATATCATATTAGGATAATATATTGCTGAGTAAGGCTGTCTATTTGTGCACCAGTCATTCTTGGCTATTTGGTTAAAGTAGCTATTTCAAGAAAAAATGTCTCAATCATATTTATGTATACATATGAAAATGTAGTCTAAAAAAAATCAAAGCAAGTTCTAGAGTAACAATTCCATGAGTGAAATTCACATAAGAAAGAAGAAAATGGTACAAATGTTCAATCCATTCATCAATAGGCTCAAAATCTCACAAGGCATAATTCTATCATTCTCAGTCTACCAATTCAACATCCATAACCAAGCATGTGATTTTTAAGAAAGAAGACAATTTACTCAATCATACAAATTTTCCTAAATTTGAATTGCTACTTCCACACAAAATAGTTGTCTACCTAATTACTCCTTACTTTACCACCAATTTTGATGCGTCTCAAGAGTAAATAATTTACTCATTACTCTGTCATCCCTAATTAGTTTTGCTGTTAGTAAGTTGCAAACAAACTTATAAACACAACAAATATATTAATATACATACTTCCTAATTTTTTTTAGGTTTTTTTAGGTTTTCTTTTTCTTTTCTTTTCACACAACTATCCTTCCCCCTAATCAGATCACAACATTGTCCTCAATGTCAAAACATAGTTAGGTAAAGGATAGGAGATATTACCTATTGCTATAATTACTGAAAAGAAAAACTTTACATAAATTTAAACAGAAATAAAGTATAATAAATAAAACCAAAGCTTGTAATTATTTAAATAGTTGGAGTGTCTGATCTGGCTTACTTTTCATACTGCTTTCCTCACTGTTTCCTTCTGACCACTCTATCTGAGTTGTTACTAGATCAGGTTCATAAACAAAAGCTTCTAATTTATCAATCAACTCATCAACAGTGGAAGCAAAGATAAGGAGTTGTCTTGCCAAAGTTGTGATAAATTTCTGTTCAACAACATGGTCAAGAAAAAATAACAAAAGATCAAAGAAATTATTAACATTCAACAAACCTATGGGTTTATGGTGGATGTTCAGTTAGGCCTAAGAGACAATTTGAAAAACTTCTTCCAAAGTACCAAAACCACCCGGTAAGGTAATGATTGCATCAGAGTTTCAAGCATTGCCTTCATTCGTCCATGCATAGATGATACTTGAAGTTCTTGTCCAATTGTCTTTCCAGTGATGTTCTTTCGAGTTAAAGGTTCAAGAATGATACCTAAAACTCGATTACCTCTTAGATGTGTAGAAAGTGATACAACCTTCATTAACCCAATGCTACCTCTCCCATATACTAAATGAATTTTCCTCGCAGCAAGTGTTCTACCAAGAATGATTGCTGCATTTACAAACTCTAAACCCTTCTCATAACTTGTTTCACAAAATACACAGGATATTTGTAAGTCTACGAACAGAAGAAAAAGATCCTTCTATTTCTACATTCATACTCCCTTTGAATGATTATGAGTTAGAGGAAAGTGAAGAAAATAAAGTGTTTAAATATGGAAGAGAATGGAAAAAGGTAATGATAGCATCTATATGGGTAGGTTGACTGTTGTCAGAAAGGTTTGAAATTAAGAAACATAATTTTTTTTATTTTTTTTATTTTTTTTGAAGATGTACAAGATAATATATACATGTTGTTGTGATTGTGACTCACATCTTCCTCTGGTTTTACATCCAGTAATGACTTAAACGCCTTCTATGAGTCAAGGATAAGCTTCACATCTAATTTTCTTATAAATTGAAAAACAGAGTCTTTTTGAGTCAGATTCCCAAGACTGTAATGCTTTTACTCGTCCTTGAAGAGATTTCACAAATTAATAAGTTCACAATGCACAACTCCACAAGAATGCGTCTCAAGAGTTAATAAGATATCATTTAATGACTCCTTACTCAATTCATTCTTAATGAAGAATATTTTATCTTCTCTGTTTGCGGAAACCATCCCTAAAGAACAACATCGCTTGTTATAAAAAAATTGACAATATTAGCAAACCAAGGCATGGAATTAACAGAAATAAAAATTCATCAAAAAAATAATCATTGATAGGTGTGATATCAAAAGGCGAGTCTGTTGTAAGTATAGACAAATGATCTGCAACAACATTTTTGGCTTCTTCCTTATCTTTTATTGTGATATTGAATTCTTGAAGCAACAAAATCTACCGTATCAACCTATGTTCGCAAAAACTTGTTAAGAAAATCGATAAGTGCACCGAATTATCAAAGTAATAAAGTTGACGATTAAGAGGAAAAAAACTAAAACACACGAAATTAAAAGGGAAAAGAGATAACAAAGCACATGAATGCAAAACACATTAATGATGTAAACACATGAAATTAAAACACTAGGGATCTGACTTCACTTGATTCAATAATCTATCATAGATAATAGAGTAGCTTTGAGACCTTCATTCTAATTAATTTCTAATCATTCAATTAGTGGGGAGAATCCAGTAATTAATTAAAACTCAATTCCTTGGTCTAAACCTTAACTCTTAAAGGCATGACCGTTGCTTTATGGATTCTCATGGAAAATACCACAATTCTCCCACATAACCTATAACCTCTATTCTTAAATGATTATAAATCATGACACTTATTATTTATGGTCTAGGTCATATGCAAACCTTTTGATTCTACATACACCTCACTAGATCAATTTATGAGTAGTCAATTCATAAAAGCATTAAGAATCATAATAAGCACTCAAATTGAATAAAAAATAAATAAATTAAAATTCTAATCTTAATACATATCGAATGAATCAAGTTACATTTTCATCTTAGAAACACACAAATTTAACTATACATGACAAAAGAGAAAAAGAAATAGGAAGAATAAAATAAAAATATATATAGAGCTCAACTTTTCATAAAAAAAATATAAACAAGTAGGCGGTAAACTTTTCATGGTTAAAAAATGATAATAATATGAACAAGTAGGCAGTAAACCTGCCATTAAATATTAACAAAGATGTGGTATAAACCAGCCACTAAATAAATATTAACAAGGGTATGATATAAACCACCCACCAAATATATATTAACATGTAATAAATAAATATTAACAAATGTGTGGTATAAATCAACCACTAAATAAATATTAATAAGGGTGTGATATAAATCGACCACCAAATAAGTTAGTAAGCAGATAAATTAAAATATTAGAAGTAAATAAATTAAAATGTTAAAAGCGAGTAAAGTAAAAAGTTAGATAGCGAGATAAAATAAAAAGTTAGATAGTTAGTAAGTTAGTAAGCAAGAAAATAAAAAGTTAGTTAGTAAGTTAGAAAGTTAGAAATAAAGTACAAAAAGTAAAATACGAGAAAATAAAGTGTAGAAAGTAAAGTGCTAAAAGTACATTTAAAATATGAAAACCAGAGAATCGGCAAGCTAATTTTTTGCTCCAGCGAGAGAGAAGAGAAGAAGAAAGATTATTTCATTAATGATTGCATATTATAGAGGGAGAAAGGAGAGTTAGTACATTAGTATGTACGAAGAAAAAAATTTTAAAAGTATAGAAAATATATAAATATATATATACAAAATATTTACACAATAAATTTGTTCTTCAAATCAAGTCCCCGGCAACGGCGCCAAAAACTTGATATAGATTAAAAGTTACAAACTCAAGTGCAGGTTGTTTCAAGTAATAAATTCTCGGGAGTACGAGGTCCATCCACAGGAAATTAATGAAGAAAAATTCTTTGATGTAAGATAAATATTTTGTCACAATAATAAAAGTAATAAAACTTAGTTACAAATAAAAAGGATTTACTTAGGTTAGGAGATCCACTCTTAGTAAGTAAAATAAGGACAAGATTAATTCTTTTTATAACTCAATTAGAATCCACACATAATGGAGGTTCCAATCAGAAAATACAACATTCAAAGTTCCTTTAAGATTATATACATAATTATATTATGATTCCTTTAATCATCTATTAAAACCACCACTTATAAATGGGCTCAAGCATTCATTGTGCTAATATCTTGTCTACAACAAATCAAGATCTCCACTTTACAAGGAGGGTTTCTAAATTGATTAAAAATAAAATATAACACATATAATGACCACTTAAAAATATATCATTTAAGCACAAGAAAGAAATGAATCTAATCTTATTTCATTACTAAGAGCTTCACCCTTTCACCTAAGTAAAATTAAACTTAGTTACACATAGACAAGAAGAGAGAAAGAAAGAAGAAGAAGAAGAAGAAGAACATAACTTTAATTTAGAACAAAAGAAAACTACAACAAAATAAACAAACAACATAATAACATGACCTTGATCTCTAAGACCGAGACCCTTAAATGATCAGTCAAGGCATCCTTTTATAGAGGATTAGGGATGCAAAATGACAAGGGGGCTGATTCATGAATGAGTGGATGAGTGGAAAAAGAGTGGAAAATTATAGAGATTCTTTATCTCAAAAATCATTTAGTTCTTAAGTCATTGAATGCGTTTGAATCTTGAAATAAGGTCTTCATGGAAGTTGTAGGCTTGGATCTTAGCTTTCAAATGCCACCAGAATCATCTCAAAAGGCCACCTACAGCCCGAGATATGGCCCAATTACTGCACAGTATTCAGGTCCGATTACAGCTCCTCTGTTCTGATTTCCAAGCCCAGTATGACCTCTAAGGAGTTCTTTAAGTACATAGAGAGTGTAAATGACTAAAAATGATGGCTTATTAATGTATAAAATATGTGATCATCACGTCTCAAGAGTAAAATTACTTCAAGAGTAAAATTTACTCCTTACTCTGTCATACTTAAGATGCGTCTCAAAAATAAAATATTTTTTTATACTTAATTGGTTTTGCTGTTAGTAAATTACTGACAATCATACTGATAAATATACTACCCTAATTTTTTTTCATTTTATATCATCTATCATTCCCCCTAACCAGATCACAACATTGTCCTCAATGTTAAAATATAGATGAGTAAAGGATAGAATATATTACCTATTGTGGCTATTATGGAAAAGAGAAACCTGACACAAATTTAAATAGAAACAAAGTACGATAAATAAAACTAAAGGTAAAGGTAAGTTATAGATGGAGTGCCAGATTAAATTCATGTTCCTTGCTGCTTCCCTCTGACTAATCTATCTGAACTATTACTAGAACATGTTTATAAACAAAAGCTTATAATTTATCAATTAACTCATCGATAGTGGAAGCAAAGACAAGGATATGCCTGGTCGAATGTGTGATAAAGTTCTGTTCCAAAGCATGGTCAAGAAAAGATAACAAACCATCAAAGAAATTATTAACATTCAACAAACCAATGGGTTTATGGTGGATGTTCAGTTGGGCCCAATAGATAATTTGAAAAACTTCTGTCAAAGTATCATAGCCACCTGGTAAGGCAATGAATGCATCAGAATTGTTAAGTATTTTTGCCATTCATCCATGCATAGTCGATACTCGTAGTTCTTCCCCAATTGTCTTTCCAGTGATGTTCCTTTGAGTTAAAGCTTTAGGAATGACACCTAAAACTTGACTGCCTCCTAGATGTGCAGTGATTGATACAACCCCTATTAACTAATTCTACCTCCCCCATATACTACATGAATTTTTCTTACAGTAAACGCTCGACCAAGAGTGGTTGATGCTTCTACAAACTCTGTACCCTTCCCAAAACTTGACCCATAAAATACATAGATATTTATAAATTAACAAACAAAATCTCCCTTCATTTCTATACTCACCCTCCCTTTGAATGATTGAGTTGGATGAAAATGAAAAAATGGAGTGTTTAAATAGGGAAAAAAATGAAAAATATAATGATGACACCTATATAGGTAGGCTAACTATTGTCAGAAAAGTTTGAAATTAAGAAACACATATTTTTTTTATATTTTATTATTATTATTTTATTTTTTTGAAAGAAAACGAGAGCTGGAACTAGTCCAAAATTGGAAGGTAGGCTTTCACACCCGTTTATTCAACAAAGATAGCATATCTTTATACTGTGTGTCACTAATACAGTTGTCATAGCGTATCTTTATACTACGTGTCATGAGTGCAGCCCATCCTTATAAGGCATGATTTCATATCTCTGCCTAGGCTAGAATTACACCCTAGGAAGCCATGTACTCGTTAGAGCACATAATTTAGCATTCGTGAGTGCTCGACACCCCCTGGCATGACTTGGCACATCAGAGCACATACAATTAAGTACAAGATAATGCTCAATAGCTGTTTACGTTCACAGCAAAGATGGGACTCCTCTTTCTGTCCAACAGCGCTACAGAGCCTAGGTTCCAAGAATTGGGAATATAGCACGTGATTCTTTACAGAGTGTGACACACGAACCTTATTTACAGACTGGCGTGTGCAGGTCTCCTCCTGAGTCTATGATAGGATGGGCATCTGCCCAGGGCTTCTGATCTAATTAAAGACCAGGTATAATCAAAGTTTCACCCTCCTTTTTTTTAGATGAACAAGATAATAACATACATGTTGTTATGATTGTGGCTCACATCTTTCTCTAGTTTTACGTAAAGTAACAGCTTAAATGCCTTCTATGAGTAGAGCATAAGCTTCCTATTCAATTTTCTTATAAATTGGCAAATAGGGTCTTTTAGAGTCAGATTCCCAAGACTGTAATGTTTATGTTCATCCCTGAAGAGATTTCACAAATTAAGAAGTTCACGATGCACAACTCCATAAGAATGCGTCTCAAGAGCTAATAATATATCATCTAATGACTCATTACTCAGTCCATTCTTAATGGAATATATTTTATTTTCTCAATTTATGAAAACTATCCCCAAAGAATGACATCGCTTGTTACAATTCTATCGCGTATATTTGTAACAAACTTGCATTCTTTTTGATCTTCTCTTTTTAGAATACGAACTTTTATCGAGACCTGGCATGTATGAGACAAATGAATTTGAAGATTCACCTGCTAAATAGACATTTGCTTTGATTATCCAGCATATATCTTCTGGAATGCCCTTGTGCATTAACATTTTCAGTCTTTCACACCTAACTTTGTAAAATTTTTTAGAGCATTTTGAGGAAAAGAAGGAAAATATTTTCTTAAACTCGAGAAAATGACATCTATTTTAAAGGAAAAGGAATCAATTATTATGAAAAACTGAAATGCAAACCTACTTTAGAGCCACGGAGTACTGTTATCCGCCATTTAACCAGTGTCACAAAGAACTGCAAAAAAAAGTAACAAAATTAAGATAAATTCTTCTCATAACAAAGAATAGAAAGGGATATTAATTCTACCTCAACAACTTGGGTTTCTAGAAATAGTTTGAGTCTTTTAGGGTTCTCAATATCTATGGCCCCATGAGGATACACATGTTTGACAACAAAAGGGTCACTCTACCTAGATCTTAATTTTCTAGGGGATATGTGAAGATAAGAATTATAAAGTAGAACTTTTTGACCAATTTCAAAAGATTTTCTTTAAATTGATTTGTCATAAAAAGCTTTTGTTCTAACTTTATAAATCTTTGAGTTTTCGTATGCATCATTTCTCAATTCCTCAAGTTCATTTAATTATAATTTGCTTAACTTGCAAACATCATCAAGGTTTAGGTTGAAAGCTTTATTAACCCAAAATGCTTTATGCTCAAGTTTTATAGGCAAGTGACAAGATTTTTCATAGACTAACTGATAGGGTGACATGCCTAAAGATGTTTTGAAAGCAGTACGATAAGTCCAAAGTATATCGTTTAGTCTTAAAGACTAATCTTTACGATTTGGGTTAACCATTTTTTTCAAAATTTATTTATTCTCCCTATTGGCTAATTCTACTTGCCCACTTGTTTGAGGGTGATAAAGGATAACAATTTTGTATGTAATGTCATATTTCTTCATTAAGATTTCAAATGGTTTATTGTAAAAATGTGTTCCCCCATCACTTATGATAGCTCGAGGGATTCTAAATCGACTCAAGACATTTTCTTTTAAAAATTTAAGAACAATTTTATGATCATTGTGTCAACATGGAATCGCCTCAATCCATTTTGAGACATAATCAACTGCAACCAAAATATACACAGATCCAAATGATGATGGAAATGGACCCATGAAATCAAGTCCCCAACAATCAAAAATTTCAATGACAATGATAGGGTTCAGAGGCATATTGTCTCATTTAGAAATGGAACCCAATTTTTGACAGTTTTCACAACTTCTGCAAAATGTGTAGCTATCCTTAAATAAAGTGAGCCAATAAAATCTACACTGTAAGATTTTTACAGCTATTTTCTTCGTAGAAAAGTGACCTCCACATGCTTTTAAGTGACAAAATTTATTGACATTATCTATCTCATTGTTGGGCACACATCTCCGAATAATTTGATCATAACAATATTTGAACAAATATGAGTCATCCCAATAAAATTTTTTTACCTCAGTTAAAAATTTCCTTCTATCTTAGTGCATCCATTGAGGCAGCATCTTTCCTATTACAAGAAAATTAACTATGTTAGCAAACCAAGGTATAAAATTGTCAGAAAATAAAAATTCATTAAGAAAAAAATCATTGATAAGTGTGATGTCAAAAGATGAGTCTGTTGTAAGTCTGGACAAATGATCTGCAACAACATTTTCGTCTCCTTTCTTATCTTTTATTATGATGTTAAATTCTTGAAGCAATAAGATTCACCTTATCAACTTAGATTTGGCATCCTACTTAGACATTAAATATCTAACAACAGCATGATTGGTGGAAACAACAGTAGAAGAACCAATTAAATAAACTCTAAATTTGTCCAATGTAAAAATTACAGCAAGTAGTTCTTTCTCAGCAGTGGTGCAATTCATTTGTGCACTATTTAAAGTTCAACTTGCTTAATAAATTACATGAGGCTTACATTCCTTTTTTTTATCCTAAAACAGCGCCAACAACAAAATCATTAGCATCACACATTAACTCAAAAGGCAAAGACCAGTTAGGGGTTTGCATGATAGGAGCAGATGTCAGAAGACCAATTAATTTTTTAAAAAAATTTTGACATTTTTGAGTCCAATCAAATGGTGCATTTTTTATTAAAAGATTGCATAATGGTCTAGATATGACACTAAAGTCCTTAATGAATCTTCTGTAAAATCCTACATGTCCTAAAAATGAATGAACATCCTTGACTGTTTTTGGTAAAGGCAAATGGGTAATTTGTTCAACTTTGGTCTTATCAACTTCAATTCATTTAGAAGATATCATATGACCTAACATTATTCTTGAGGTAACCATGTAATGACATTTTTCCTAATTTAACACAAGTCTTTTTGCTTCACATCTTTTAAGAACTTTTTCTAAATTGTCAAGGCAAATTTCAAATGAACTCCCAAAAACTGTCAAGTTGTCCATGAAAACCTCTAAATAATGCTCAACCATGTCACTAAAAATACTCAACATATATCTTTGGAATATTGCCAGAGCATTACAAAGACCAAAAAACATTCTTCTGTATGCAAAAGTACCAAAGTGATATGTAAAAGTGATCTTTTCTTGATCCTCTAATGAGTTGGGTATTTGATAATAGTCCGAATAACCATCAAGAAAATAGTAGTAGGGATGTCATGCTACTCTTTCCAGAATTTGATCAAGAAATGGCAAGGGAAAATGATCTTTCCTTATGGCAGCATTTAATTTTCTAAAATCAATATGTATATGCCAACTGGATGAGACTTGCATAGGTATTAATTCACATTTTTCATTTTCAACCACTGTTATTCCAGATTTCTTAGGCACAACTTGTGTAGGGCTAACCCACTACTATCAGAGATAGGGTAGATAATTATACCATCAAGTAATTTGAGAACTTTAGCTTTAACTACCTCTTTCATGTGTGAATTTAATCTTCTTTGAGGTTGTTGAGATGATTTAGGTTTATCCTTTAAATGTATTTTATGTGTACAAATTAATGAATTAATATCTTTTATGTCCTTTAATGTCCATCCAATTACACTTTTATACCTTTTAAGCACTTCTATCAACATACATTCTTGTTCTCTAGTAAGGGTCATAGAAATTACTACTGAAAAACTTTGCTCTTCTCCAAAAAATATGTACTTCAACCTAGCAGGTAATGACTTTAGTTTCAGTGTGGGTACTTCTTCATGGGTATTATCATTCATGGGTTTTAGCTCTTTGAATCTCGACTTCTATCCTTTGTATTCTAATACCTGTGTACAATCAAACAAAGATCATATTTCAAAAATATCATTATCTAATTGCATACCTGAGTTAAATGAATTGATTAAACAAATTTTTAATGGGTCACAAGAACTTCTGGTTTGAAGATGGTCATCTAAAATGACCTCAATCCCTTCAACTTCCACTTTTTCATCATAGACTTCCTGTGGTTGCTTGCACATGTTGAAAACATTAAGCTCTAGTGTCATATTTTCAAATGTTAGCTTCATCATTCCATTTCTGTAATTTATCAAAGCATTAGATGTTGCTAAAAATGGTGACCTAAAATAATAGGAATTAACTTGCAACTATTAATCATAGGTTCAGTTTCTAAGATAATAAAATCCATAGGATATATGATTTTATTAACTTGTACCAACATATCTTCTACTATTCCTTTTGAAATTTTAATTAATCTGTTGGCAAGTAAAAGAGTTACAGAAGTTCGTTTTAACTCACCCAAGTTGAGTTGCTGATAAACCGAATATAGAAGCAAATTAACACTAGCACCAAGATCAAGCAAAACTTATTCAATTTTATGTTCTCCAATAATGCATGAAACTGTAGGATAACCAGGGTCTTTATATTTCAAGGCATTATTATTCTAAAGAATGGAGCTTACTTGTTCAGTCAAAAAGGCTTTCCTTTTCACATTTAGTTTCCTTTTAACAGTGCATAAGTTCTTCAAAATTTTGGCATAAGAGAGAACTTGTTTGATAGCATCTAACAGAGGAATATTGACTTTCACTTGTTTAAAATTTTCAAAAATTTTAGTGTTGTGGTTCAATTTCTTGAATTGTTTAATGCTTAAGGAAATAGGGGTGAAGGCGAGAGTTTGGTTTCCTTTTGGACAGATGACTTATCGACCCCTTCCTTATCTTGGGGGATTGATTCATCATCTCTCTCACAAAGTTCAGAAATTTGTTTTTTAACAACTTTTCCATTCTTAAGAATTATCACTGACTTGACTTGATCTATTTGTTGACTTTCTGAACTACCCTCATTTAGACTATTTTGACCCTTGGGATTTGGTTGAGGTTAAGAATGAAATTTTTCTTTCTCATGAATGGTGAGTGTAGAAGCAAATTTAGCAAGAATGTCTTTTATGTTAATCATGGCTTGAGTGTTTTGGATATTAATGGCCTCTTGTTTTTTCATGAATGCATACAATGTTCTTTCAAGGTTTTTCCTGTACGGTGAGACATAAGGTGCATATCCTTGAGAATTTTGAGAGTCCAGTTGTGCCTAAGAAAGTGGCGGTTGCATAAATTGTGCTTGATTATTAGTCCTCCAACTGAGGTTCGAGTGATTTCTCCATCCTGGATTATATGAATTTGAAAAAGAAGAGGTGAATGACTTTTTAAAATAGTTCATTACATTTACTTGCTCATGCACAACTTCTTTAAAAACATGAATTTTTGGACATTCATTTTTTAGTGTCTTAATTCATTATAAATGCCACAAATTTCTTCATTTTGCACATATTTGATTTCTTTTACTTTTCCTGATTCTATGGCTTCAATCTTTCTAGCCAAACTGGCAAACCTAGCATTTAGATTTTCTTCTTAACTAAGTGATGTGTATGAAACAACATCATATTTTGTTCTTATTTTGCATACATTTTTATGCATTTTAGGCATTTTAGTTTCTCTTTTTATTTGTTTTTCATTTAGTTCGGATCACTGCGGTGTTTGTGGTGTTGTTGTGCAGGATTGATGCTAGATTGGCTTAGATATGGGTGAAAAGCTTGCATGGTTGAAGTTGGAGCTTTACGGATAGCAAACAGGGGCAAAAAGCTCACTCTAGAGAGATCCACGGCCTGCTTGTGGAATTCCCCACGACCATGGATCGAGCAGCTGCGTGAAGAAGCAAAAGTGATTTTTCAGAGAATTCCACGGCCGTGGATCGCAGTTCGAGATAATTTTTAAGTTTTATTTTTTATTTCTTTTAGGGGCTTAGGCCAGTGGAAACCCTAGGGGTATAAATAGATGTTCTGAATACAACTTTAGGGTACGAATTTCAGTTTGAAGGAGGCATATTTGGAGGCTCTTGATCTTAATCTTTCTCCTTTCTTCTCTCTTTGATTACAAGTTTTCTTGAATTTGATTTCTTGTTTCTTTTTCTTTATGTATGAGTAATTCTCTTTATTTCTAAGATTGGGCAATGCCTTTTGATGCATTGATGATGATTAATTGACTTTGTTTACCCATTTTATTAATCTTGGATGTTCTTTGATTCAATCATTATTGCACTTATTTATGTGAATTTGCTGGCCACATATTTGCATCTCATAGACATTTAGGGACGTACTAAGAGGTGAAACTAGGTGTTGGAACCATAAGAATTGAACTTAAGGTCTAAATCACGAGAGTATGTTTATCCTTTCAATGATTCAATGAATTACCATAAAGCGTAATGGGTTTAATTTAAATTCAATTACTACGAGAGTAGGAATTGGTTTAATTGGGCACGGTTCTCATCTCTTGAGAAAGAAAATTAACTAATTTAGGGTAATTCACCTTCAATTGAATTTTAATTTTAATAAAAGGGTTGTCAATTAGGATTTGTCTTGTATCATTGTGGTTACCCCAATCTTGGAAGCTTTCTTGAATATGAAAAATCTCTATTAATAACTTGCTATTTTTGCTCTCAATTTTGTACTTTTATATTTATTTATTTAATTACTTTGTTACTACATTCTTACCTCTCAACAATTTTATCTCTTTTGTTTAATTTAATTGAATTAATTAATTAATTAGTATTCATAGACACAGTCCCTGTGAATTCGATCTTTTATTACTTGATGACGAAACCATACACTTGCGGATTTCACACACACCAAGTTTTTGGCGCCGTTGCCGGGGACTGTGTTTTTCTTGAATATTAGTTTAATTTTTAATTTAATTATTTTAAACCTTTTTCTTTTTATCATATTCTTACGTTCTTGTTTTCTCTTTGACTCTTTGTAGGTAATTTCTCTTATTTATGTGAAGTACTAGACGCTCCGGGACTCTTATTAAAGCAGATCCTGAAATTGAAAGAACTTTTCGTAGAAGGAGAAGACAACAAGGGCAAAGAGTAAGAGAAATACCTGAACCAACATTTGTCATGGCTGAACCTGAGGATAATAGACCGCTAAAAGAGTATGCAACCCTTAATGCTCGGGGTTTGTGATCTGGAATTGCTCGGTCAGACATTGAAGCTAGACACTTCACCATACCTCCTGTTTTACTCTCTATGATTATCAGAACCAGTTTGGAGGATTGCCATCAGAGGACCCAAATGATCATGTGGATATGTTCTTGGAGTTCTGTGAGACCCTTAAGATTGAAGGCGCCTCTGTTGATGCTATTCGTCTCCGCTTGTTTCCATTATCATTGTGAGATAGAGCTCGAGCTTGGTTAAAGTCTGTTCCTGCTGAGACAATAACTACTTGAGACCAATTGGAGCAAGCTTTCTTGGATAAATTCTTCCCATCTTCCAAGACTGCTCATCTTAGGACCCAAATCACAAGCTTTGTTCAAAAATATGGAGAGTCATTGTCAGAAGCTTGGGATAGATATAAGGCTTTGCTGGAAGCCTGTCCACACCATGGGTTAGAGAAATGGTTAATTGTCCACACCTTCTACAATGGTCTAGAATATTCTTCGAAGGTGTCTCTTGACTCCGCAGCTGGTGGTGCTTTGATGAACAGAAGGCTCACAGAAGCTTATGAGATCATTGAGAGTGTTGCTGCAAATCATTACTAATGAGCAAATGAAAGAGGTTATAACCTGAGAAAAGTCTCAGGAGGTAAGTTTGAGGTAGACGGTGTTGATTTAATTATGTCAAAATTTGATTCTTTGAATAAACATTTTGACATGCTTGAGAAAGCTCATGTTAATGCCATAGGTGCTTCTAACAATTTTTGTGAGATTTGTGGAGCACAGGGACACATAGGTGCCGAATTCCAAGTTAAAATTGGCTCCTCACAAGGTGCACTGGTGGAGCAAGTGGAATCATGCCACAATTACTATGACTTCAACCAAAAGGGGAGGAATGATCCGTATTCTCAAACTTACAACCCCGGTTGGAGGTCACATCCTAACTTCTCTTACCGAAATAGTCAGTACCAAGCCAGGCAAGGTAATGCTAAACCCTCTTATGGACTCCAATAGGTACAAAAATCTAGACTTGAGTCTCTTCTTGATAATTTTATTGAGAGTCAATCTAAATAGAATGAGGAATTTAGGCAACATGGGCAAGTTGTGACTGAGGCCATTAGAGAGTTGTCAGCTAAGGTTGATAATTTGGCCATTCATAATAAGATGTTGGAAACTCAAATTGCCCAACAAGCAAGTATTTCACATAGGCAACTGAGTAAGTTTCCTGGTCAACCTGAAATAAATTCAGGTAATGACCATTATAAGGCTGTGAGTTTGAGAAGTGGTAGGAAATTGGAGGATCCCAAGGGTAAGAGGGAGAGTGACAAAGATGAGGGGAATGAGGAAAAAGATACTAAGATACAACCCTTAGAGGAGGAGGAAACTAATGAGAATGTATCGAAGTATGTACCCCCTGAACCATACTAACCCCCAATGCCCTTCCCTCAAAGATTGGCTAAGGCCAAGCTAGATAGGCAATTTGGGAAGTTCTTAGAGGTCTTGAAGAAATTGTACATTAATGTACCCTTCACTGAGGCGTTGCAACAAATGCCCACCTATGCTAAATTTCTTAAGGACATTTTGTCTAATAAGAGAAAGCTAGAGGAATATGAGATAATAGCTTTAACTGAGGAGTGTAGTACTTTAATTCAAAATAAATTGCCTCCCAAGCTAAAAGATCCAGGTAGCTTCTCTATTCATTGTTTGATTGGCAACACTAATTTTGATAAATCTTTGTGTGATTTGGGGGTTAGTGTTAGTCTTGTGCCCCTTTCTGTGTGTAAGAAGTTAGAGGTAGGTGAACTAAAACCCACAAATATCTCCCTCCAATTAGCGAATCGGTCTGTCAAGTACCCCATAGGCATCTTGGAGGATGTTCCTATTAAGGTTGGTAAGTTTTATATGCCGGTGGATTTTATTGTGCTTGACATGGAAGCTGATGCTAAAATGCCTATGATACTTGGGCGTCCATTCCTTGCCACTGGAAGGGCGATCATTGATGTCCACGAAGGGAAATTAACTTTGCGATTGCATGATGAGGAAATGGTTTTTAATGTTTTTAAATATGAAAATAATTCTAATTCCTTAAATACATGTAATCGCATAGATGCTACTAATGTTGTGGATAGTGTTGTGCTTTCAAGCGTGTAGGAATCAGTGACTGATGCTATGCTAGAAAAGACCTTGCCCAAGGGTACCACAAAATTTGAGAAGTCTAAGCCCTGCAAGAAAGGACCTAAGAAGTAGAATGACAAGTGTGTTGAGAAGCGTGAATTTAAACTCAGGGATAAAGTTCTTGTCAATAACTCGCTTCTATATTTCTGTCTTAGTAAGTTATGGTCGAAATAGTCAGGACCATATCAGATTATTCGAGTTTTATCCTATGGTGTGCTTGAGGTGAAGAAAGAAGGCCATGAGTCTTTCATGATAAATAGTCAGAGAGAGAAACACTTTAAAGGAGTGGCGATTGAGCACTACTCCGTTGACATCATCTGAGCACAAAAACCAGACTAAAGTCGAGTTAATGACTTTAAACAAGCGCTTCTTGGGAGGCAACCCAAGTTTCTTTTTTTTTTCCCTTTTAATTTCTTCTTTCACTTTTGATTTTGTGTGTTAAATTGTTGGTTTGATCTTTATCTCATGGATCTTGTTTAGGTTTGACCCCTTTTTGAAGCTCAAATTAGTAGGAGAGTGAAGTCAGAAAGTTCTACACCCAGCCCATAGAAAATTCCATGGCCATGGATTGAACACCAGAAGATTTTTCACCATCGCAGTGAGTCATTTTCTTTTATCCCTTCTCTTTTTATAGATTTTTACATTCGGGACAATGTAAGTTCTAAGCTTGGGGGTATTTTCATTTTCATTTTAGATCATTAGTTTCATACATTTTTATGTCTCATTTTACATTGCATCTTCATATTGTATTTTCACACCATCATATTTCTCGACTTTTTGGTTGAACTTTGTGCCCCTCTCTTTTGAGGATTTTGAGATGGTATTGATTTGGAACCCAATTTGCTGATTCTTATGGTAGACAACATGCATTGTTTTAATTTATAGTGGAGGTGATCTCTTGATAGTTGATAATTAGCATATGTTATCTGAATTTGTGCTTTTCATTGATTTTTGAACCTCTAAATGTGAGTTTTGAGCCTATATGAGATTTATGCACTATATGTTTTTTGCTCTCATTCTTTGTGTTAAGTGATAATTCGTCATTGATTTTGTGCTCTAAAACTTGATTTAAAACCATTTTTAGGCAAAAATTTTGTTTACATGCTGGAATGTGATTAAGGCATCTTAGGTATTTTTCTAGCCTTCTGAAATAATTGTCACACTTTTATCCACTAGTTGCCTATTTTGAGCCTATTGCATAATTGTTTTTCTTGATGCCTATGATAATTTATTATCGGTAATCATTTAGAATATTAAATAAAGTAAATTGGGTTTGAAAGTTGTGTAAAGTTGTGTTGGGAATCATATGTTTTTATCATTCTCTTTCTCAAATGAAAAAAAGAAAAGAAAAAAATATAAAGGGAAAGAAAAAAAAGTCAAATAAAAAAAATCATGAGAGGAAAGCTTGAAAAAGAAAAGAAAAATAAGAAGGAAAAGTAAGGAAGAAAATGCTTGCAAATGTGGAATGATGCTCTTGATTGAAAAAATGCCTTTGCTCCATTTATGTTCTATTAGATTTCTTGGGCTTATTGAAAATTTTGTTAGCCCTTTGTGCATACCTTCCTTTCTCTACCCTACCAAACATCATTCCTATGGCCCCATTATAACCCTTGAAAGACCTTTTGATTCTTGCATGCATGCTGATTATTAGTGAAAATTTAGTTTCTTATCAAGTTTACGGAAATGCTTTTTCTTTGAGGAATCTTGAGCGCATTGTCTTCACCCTTAAACACTTTGAGTGTGGTTAGTAGAGTGAACCTAATTTAGTGAGGAGCATGATTTCTGAGAACTTTAGCCTCTAATTGAACTTGATTTTAATTGCCTCTCTAATTCTTGGTTTACCTTTGCCTATTGCTTGGTTGGATGTTTTCTCGGGTTCCTCATTTATTATTGTCTCTTGATCCCACTTCTTAGTTTGACATTAGTTATTGCTTGGGGACAAGCAAAATCTTAAGCTTGAGGGATTTAATATGTGTGAAATAACATCAAATTTTGTTCTTGTTTTGCATGCATTTTTATGCATTTTAGGTATTTTAGTTTCTCTTTTTATTTGTTTTTCATTTAGTTCGGATAACTGCGGTATTTGTGGTGTTGTTGTGTAGGATTGATGCTAGATTGGCTTAGAAATAGGTGGAAAGCTTGCATGGTTGAAGTTGGAGCTTTACAGATAGCAAACATGGGCAAAAAGCTCACTCTAGAGAGATCCACGACCTGCCTATGGAATTCCCCATGGCTATGGATCGAGCAGCTGCGTGAAGAAGCAAAAGTGATTTTTCAGAGAATTCCACGGCCGTGGAATTCATCCAGCAAGATCCAAGGCCGTGGATCGCAGTCCGAGATAGTTTTTAAGTTTTATTTTTTATTTCTTTTGGGGGCTTAGGCCAGTGGAAACCCTAGGGGTATAAATAGATGTTCTGAATACAATTTTAGGGTAATAAATTTCAGTTTGAAGTAGGCACGTTTGGAGGTTCTTGATCTTCATCTTTCTCCTTGCTTCTCTCTTTGATTACGGGTTTTCTTGAATTTGATTTCTTGTTTCTTCTTCTTCATGTCTGAGTAGTTCTCTTTGTTTCTAGGATTGGGTAATGCCCTTTGATACATTAATGATGATTAATTGACTTTGTTTACCCTTTTTATTAATCTTGAATGTTCTTTGATTCAATCCTTTTTGCACTTATTCATGTGAATTTGCTGGCCACATATTTGCATCTCATAGACATTTAGGGACGTATTGAGAGGTGAACTTATGTGTTGGAATCATAAGAATTGAACTTATGGTCTAAATCACGAGAATAGGTTTAGCCTTTCAAGGATTCAATGAATTACCATAAAGCGCAATGAGTTTAATTTAAATTCAATTACCACGAGAGTAAGAATTTGTTTAATTGGGCATGGTTCTTGTCTCTTGAGAAAGAATATTAACTAATTTAGGGTAATTCACCTTCAATTGAATTTTAATTTTAATCAAAGGGTTGTCAATTAGGATTTGTCTTGTATCATTGTGGTTACCCTAATCTTGGAAGCTTTCTTGAATATGAAAAATCTCTCTTAATAACTTGCTATTTTTGTTCTCAATTTTGTACTTTTATATTTATTTATTTAATTGCTTTGTTACTACATTTTTATCTCTCAACAATTTTATTCTTTTTTTTAATTACATTAAATTAATTAATTAATTGGTATTCATAGACACAGTCTTGTGGATTCAATCTTTATTACTTGACGACGAAACTGTACACTTGCAGATTTCACACACACCACTAAGGTGATATTTTTCTTTACTAGCACTTTCAAGGTTAGATATAATTGAGTTTTCAGAATGATTAGTACCATGCCAAAATTGAGAATTCTCAGCCAGATGGTCTAAATATTCTAAAGCTTCTTTAGGTTCGTTATCAAGAAACTCTCTATTGCATATTGTTTCCACGAATTATTTAGTTTCAAGTGTTAACCCTTCATAAAAAAAACTTATAGTGCACCATTTTTCAAAACCATGATGTGAGCAATAATTTAACAAATCTTTAAAATGTTCCTAACTTTGAAAATATGCTTCATTTGAATTTTGAAAAAAAATTTGGATTTGTCTTTTCAAAGCATTGGTTTTATGTATTAGAAAAAATTTATTTAAAAGCTCACTTTGCATTTCTTGCGATGTGCCAATTGATCTTGGTTTCAAAGCGTTATGCCAAGTTTTTGCTTTATCTTTCAAATAAAAAGGAAACAATTTAAATTTAATAATTTCTTCAGTGCAATTTTGATTAATGAAAGTGATACATACTTCCTTAAATTCTTTTAGATATAAATATGGGCTTTCAGATTCTAAACCATGGAAATTAAGAAGTAATGAAATCATACATGGTTTAAATCTAAAATTGT
Source organism: Ormosia semicastrata (assembly GCA_029884595.1). NCBI lineage: Eukaryota > Viridiplantae > Streptophyta > Magnoliopsida > Fabales > Fabaceae > Ormosia > Ormosia semicastrata. Next base: position 31,752,505 of record JAQQTO010000046.1, on the reverse strand, counting down.
TAGCATTGAGTGGAAAGATAAAACATGATGGACTAGAATTTCGATATCGTTGCAAATATTCATGCATAGTTCACAATGGTTGATTTTCATGTACATCATGTACACTTTCATTTTCAGCCATTGTGTTTAATGTATGTGATTGTGATTCAAACAGATCAATATATCAAGTACCAGGATTTATTTTAACCAAACAACCAGAATTTGAATCACAATACCAATTAAGCATAAATAAGTGACTTAAAATAGAAAAGAAAATGTACAAGTAGGCGGTATAAATCAGCCATCAAATATTAACAAGTAGGCGATATAAATCAGTTATTAAATATGATGCAACTAAAAAAATTAAAAGAGTAGAAAAAAAATACCAAATGGTGAAGTTTACTTAAAGAAAGAAAACCTCAATAAATTTGTTCTTAAAATCAAGTCCCCGACAACGGTACTAAAAACTTGGTGCAGAATTGATATTGTTGCAAACCCAAGTGCAGGTTGTCTCAAGTAATAAATTCTCGGGAGTCCGAGGTTGATTCACAGGGAATTGATGAAAAAAAGTTCTTTAAGGTAAGGAAATGATTTGTCACAACGATGAAGGTGATAAAACTTGTTCACAATTAAAAAGGATTTGCTTGGTGATGATCACATATTATATACATTAATAAACCCTCATTTTTAGTCATTTACACTTTTCATGTACTTAATTGGTTGAGCTTGGTTATGTTTCATAAGTTTGGACTCAAATTAGACTTAATTGATTTTTTCAGCATGATTTACATTTTACACTATTTCTGTATTTTGGTCATATCTTGAGTTCTAGATATCTAATAATTATGTATCTTACCTTGTAGAAAAGATAAAAGAGAGCTCTACAACTTTCATGAGACCTCGAGGTCAAAGTTAGACATCTAGTGAAACTAATTAGACTTAGAATTCAGAATACGAGTTTTGTGATTGGAACCTGAATAATGTATAGTAATCAGAGCATAACTTGGGCTATAAGACCCATATCTATAACTTTTATGAAGAACACAAGACTCAAATCGGACTCCTTGGAGGTCATATTGGGCTTGGAAGTCAGAACAGAGGAGCTATAACTGGACCTAAATACTGTGCAGTAATTGGGACATATCTTTGGCTGTATATGGCCTTTTGAGGTGATTCTAGTGGCATTTGAAAGCTAAGATCCAGGCCTACAACTTTCATGAAGATTATATTTCAAGATTCTGACATATTCAATGACTTCAGAACTAAATGACTTTGAAGATAAAGAATCTCCATAATTTTTCACTCATCAAAAGTCATTTGACATTTTCCACTCATCCACTCATTCATGAATCAGTCCCCTTATCATTTTGTATCCCTAATCCTCTATAAAAGGGAGCCTTGGCTGATCATTTAAGGATCTAGGTGTTAGAGATCAAAATGATGCTATTTTGTTACTTATTTTTCTTATAATAGTTTTCTTTTGTTCTAAATTGAAGTCGTCATCATCATCATCATCATCATCATCATCATCATCATCATCATCATCATCTTCTTCTTCTTCTTCTTCTTGTCTATGTGTAACTAGTTTTCATTTTACTTGGGTGAAAAGGTAAAGCTATTGGTAATGAAATAATGTTAGTTTAATTTCTTTCTTGTGCTTAAATGATATATTTTCAAGTGGTCATTATATGTGTTATATTTTGTTTTCAATCAATTTAGAAACCCTCATTGTAAAGTGAAGATCTCGATTTATTGTAGACAAAAGGTTGGCACAATGAATGCTTAAGCCCATTTATAAGTGGTGGTGTTAATAGATGATTAAAGGAATCATAATATAATTATGTATATAATTTTTAATGAACTTTGAATGTTATATTTTCTGATTGGAACCTCCATTATGTATGGATTCTAATTGAGTTATAAAACAAATTAATCTTGTCCTTAATTTATTTACCAAGAGTGGATCTCCTAACTCAAGTAAGTTTTTTTTATTTGTGACTAAGTTTTTTCACTTTTATTGTTGTGACAAAATATTTACTTTACGTCAAAGAATTTTTCTTCATCAATTCTCTGTGGATCGACCTCAGACTCCCGAGAATTTATTACTTGAAACAACCTGCACTTGGGTTTACAACTTTTAATCTGCATCAAGTTTTTGACGCCGTTACCGGAGACTTGATTTTAAGAATAAATTTATGGTGTAAATATTTTGTATATATATATATATTATATATATTTTTTCCTGTGGATCTTGTATATATATATTTTTTCTACTCTTTTAATTTTTTTATTTGTACTTACTAATGTACTAACTTAGTGGAAAAACTTTCCCTTATCTCTCTATAATCTTTAATTATTAATGAAATAATCTTTCTTCTTTTCTTCTCTCTCGCTGGAGCAAAAAATCGATTTGTCGATTCTCTGATTTTCATATTTTAAATTTACTTTCTGCACTTTATTTTCAATATTTTACTTTCTATATTTTATTTCTAACTTTCTAACTTACTAACTTACTAACTTTTTAATTTTCTTGCTTACTAACTTACAAACTATCTAACTTTTTACTTTACCTGCTTCTAATATTTTAATTTACCTGCATACTAACTTTTTAATTTATCTGCTTATTAACTTATTTGGTGGTTAGTTTATACCATACCTTTGTTAATATCTATTTACTAAATGTTAATATATATCTGGTGGTTGGTTTATACAACATCTTTGTTAATATTTAATAGACGGTTTATACCGCCAGCTTGTACATTTTATTTTATATTTTAAGTTACTTATTTATGCTTAATTGGTATCGTGATTTAAATTCTGATCGTTTGGTTAAAGTTAATCTTAGTACTTTACATATTAATTTGTTTGAATCACAATCACACACATCAAACACAATGGCTGAAAATGAAAGTGTGCATGATAAACATGAAAATCAATTGTTGCGAACCATGCATGAGTATTTGCAACCATTTCGAAATTCTAGTCCATCATGTTTTATCTTTCCACTTAATGCTAACAATTTTAGATTCAAGCCAGGTATGATTTATTTACTTCCTAATTTCCATGGTTTAGAATCTGAAAGTCCATATTTACATCTAAAAGAATTTGAGGAAGTATGTATTGCTTTTAATGATCAAACTTACACTGAAGAGATTATTAAGCTTAAATTGTTTCCTTTTTTCTTTGAAAGATAAAGCAAAAACTTGGCTTAACACTTTGAAACAAAGATCAATTGGCACATGGTAAGAAATGCAAGGTGAGTTTTTAAAGAAATTTTTTTCAACACATAAAACCAATGCTTTGAAAAGACAAATCCAATATTTTTTCCAAAATTCAAATGAAACATATTTTCAAAATTGAGAATGGTTTAAAGATTTGTTGAATTCTTGCCCATATCATGGTTTTGAAAAATGCCGCACTATAAGCTTTTTTTATGAAGGGTTAACACTCAAAACTAAACAATTTGTGAAAATAATGTGCAATTGTGAGTTTCTTGATAAAGAACTTGAAGAAACTTTAGACTATTTAAATCATTTGGCTGAAAATTCTCAATCTTGACATGGTACTAATCCTTCTGAAAATTTAATTAGATATAATTTTGCAAATGCTAGTAAAGGAAAATATCATCTTAGTCAAGAAGAAGATCTGAAGCCATGGAATAAGGGAAAGTAAAAAAAAATTTAAATCTGTGCAAAATGAAGAAATTTGTAGCATTTGTGATGAATTAGGACACTTAACAAATGATTGTTTAAAAATTTATGTTTTTAAAGAAATTGTGCATGAGCAAGTAAATGCAATGAATAATTTTAAAAAGTTATTCACTTTTTTTTAGATACATACAATCCGAGATGAAAAAATCACCTGAACTTCAGTTGGAGGACCAATAATTAGGCATAGCTTATGCAACCACCACCTCTTCAAGCACAACAGGATTCTCAAAATTCTCAAGGATATGCACCCTATGTCCCACCATATAGAAAAAATCTTGAAGCAATATTGCATGCATTCATGGAAAAGAAAGAGACCATTAATAACCAAAACACTTAAGCCATGATTGACATAAAAGACATTCTTGCTAAACTTTCTTCTGCACTCGCCATTCACGAGAAAGGAAAATTTCCCGCTCAACCTCAACCAAATCCCAAGGGTCAGTACAGCCTAAATGAGGGTAGTTCAGAAAGTCAACAAATAGATCAAGTCAAGTCAGTGATAGCTATTACGAGTGGAAAGGTTGTTGAAAAATAAATTCCTGAACCTTATGATAAAAATGATAAGTCAAGTCCCAAAGATGAGGAAGGAGTTGATAAGTCACCCAGCCAAACGGAGACCAAACCCTCGCCTTCACCCCATATCCTCAAGCATTAAATAATTCAAGTAAAGTGAACCATAACAGTGATATTTTTGAAATCCTTAAACAAGTGAAGGTCAATATTTCTCTGTTAGATGCTATCAAACAGATTCCTTATTATGACAAATTTTTGAAAGACTTGTGCATTGTTAAAAGGAAACATAATGTGAAAAATAATATTTTTTTGACTGAACAAGTAAGCTCCATTATTCAAAACAATAATGCATTGAAATATAAAGACCCTGGTTGTCCTACAGCTTCATGTATTATTGGAGAACATAAAATTGAACGAGTTTTACTTGATCTTAGTGTTAGTGTTAATTTGCTTCTATATTTAGTTTATCAGCAACTCAACCTGAGTGAGTTAAAACTAACTTCTGTAACTCTTCTACTAGCAGATAGATCAATTAAAATTCTAAAAGGAATAGTGGAAGATGTATTAGTACAAGTTGATAAATTCATATATCCTATGAATTTTATTGTCTTAGAAACTGAACCTATGAAAAATAGTAGCAAGTCAATTCCTGTTATTTTAGGTCACCTATTTTTAGCAACATCTAATGCTTTGATTAATTGCAAAAATGGAGTGGTGAAGCTAACATTTGGAAATATGATACTGGAACTTAATGTTTTCAACATGTGCAAGCAACCACAGGAAGGTTATGATGGAAAGGAAGAAATTGAAGGGATAGGGGCCATTATAGATTATCATCTTCAAATCAGGAGTTCTTCTTATCCATTAGAAATTTATTTAATTAATTCATTTGATTCAGCTACACAATTAGATGATGATGTTTCTGAAATATGCTCTTTGTTTGACTGTACACAGGTGATGGAATACCAAAGATGGAAGCCGAGATTAGAAGAGCTAAAACCCATGAATGATGATACCCATGAAGAAGTACCCACACTGGAACTAAAGCCATTACCTACTGGGTTGAAGTACACATTTTTGGGAGAAGAACAAATCTTTCCAGTAGTAATTTCCTTATCCCTTACCAAAGAACAAAAAGATATGTTGATAGAAGTACTTAAAATGCATAAAAGTGCAATTGGATGGACATAAAAGGTATTAATCCATTAATTTGTACACATAGAATACATTTAGAGGATAATGCTAAAATATCTCAACAACCTCAAAGAAGATTAAATTCATATATGAAAGAGGTAGTTAGAGTTGAAGTTCTTAAATTACTTGATGTTGGAATTATCTATCCTATCTCTGATAGCTAGTGGGTAAGTCCTACACAAGTTGTGCCTAAAAAATATGGAATAACAGTGGTTGAAAAAAAAAGTGAATTAATACCTACCCGAGACTCATCCAGTTGGGGTATGTATATTGATTTTAGAAAATTCAATGCAGCCACTAGGAAATATGATTTCCCTTTGTCATTTCTTGATCAGATTCTGGAAAGAGTAGCAGGACATCCTTACTATTGTTTTCTTGATGGTTATTTTGGGTATAATCAAATACCAATTGCATTAGAGGATCAAGAAAAGACCACTTTTACTTACCCCTTTCGTACTTTTGCATATAGAAGAATGTCTTTTGGTCTTTGTAATGCTCCGACAACTTTTCAAAGATGCATGCTGAGTATTTTTAGTGACATAATTGAGCATCATTTAGAAGTTTTCATGGATGACCTGATAGTTTTTGGAAATTCTTTTGAAAATTATCTTGATAATTTGGAAAAAGTTCTTAAAAGATGCGAAGAAAAAGGATTTGTGTTAAATTGGAAAAAATGTCATTACATGGTTACATTAAGAATAGTGTTAGGTCATGTGATATCTTCGAAATGAATTGAAGTTGATAAGTCCAAAGTTGAATTAATTGTTTATTTGCCTTCCCTAAAAATAGTCAAAGAAGTTCATTCCTTTTTAGGACGTGCAGGATTTTACAAAAGACTCGTTAAGGACTTTAGTGCCATATCTAGACCATTATCTAATCTTTTAACAAAAGATGCACCATTTGATTGGACTCAAGATTGTCAGAAATCTTTTAAAAAATTAATCCATCTTTTGACTTCTACTCTTATCATGCAATCTCCTGACTGGTCTTTGCCTTTTAAGTTGACTTTACTGTTGGTGCTATTTTAGGACAGAGAAAGGAAGGTAAGCCTCATGTAATTTATTACGCAAGTCGAACTTTGAATAGTGCACAAATGAATTACCCCACTACTAAAAAAGAACTACTTACTGTAATTTTTGCATTGGACAAATTTTGAGTTATTCAATTGGTTCTTCTACTATTATTTTCATTGATCATGCTATTGTTAGATATTTAATGTCTAAGCAGGATGCCAAACCTAGGTTGATACGGTGGATCTTGTTGCTTCAAGAATTCAACATCACAATAAAAGACAAGAAAGAAGCCGAAAATGTTATTGCAGATCATTTGTCCAGACTTACAATAGGCTCACCTTTTGATAACACACCCATCAATGATTCTTTTTCTGATGAATTTTTATTTTCTGTCAATTTTCATGTAACGCGTAAAATGCCGCCTCAATGGATGCACCAAGACAGAAAAAAGTTTTTGATTGAGGTAAAAATTTCTATTGGGATGACCTATATTTGTTCAAATATTATCCTGATCAAATCTTTCGGAGATGTGTACCCAACAGTGAGGTAAGTAAGGTCATTAAATTTTGTCATTCAGAAGCATGTGGAGGTCATTTTTCTTCAAAGAAAATAGCTGCAAAAATCTTGTAGTGTGGATTTTATTGGCCCACTTTATTTAAGGGCGGCTATACTTTTTGTAAAAGTTATGAAAATTATCAGAAATTAGGGTTCTTTTCTAAACGTGACATGATGCCTTTGAACCCTATCATTGTCATTGAAATTTTTGATTGTTGGAGAATTAATTTCATGGGTCCATTTCCATCATCATTGGGATTTGTGTATATATTTGTTGCAATTGATTATATCTCAAAATAGATTGAGGCGATTCCATACCGACACAATGATCACAAAACTGTTCTGAAATTTTTAAAAAAAAATGTTTTGAGTCAATTTGGAATCCCTCTAGCTATCATCAGTGATAGGAGGAAACATTTTTACAATAAAAACATTTGAATCTTTAATGAAGAAATATGGTATCACACACAAAATTGTCACTCCTTATCACCCTCAGACAAGTGGACAAGTTGAATTAGCAAATAGAGAGATTAAACAAATTTTGAAAAAAAAATAGTTAACCTAAATTGTAAAGATTAGTCTTTAAGATTAAACGATGCACTTTGAGCTTACCGTACTGCTTTCAAAACATCTTTAGGCATGTCACCTTATCGGTTAGTCTATAAAAAACCTTGTCACTTGCCTGTAGAATTGGAGCATAAAGCATTTTGGGCCATTAAAGCTTTCAACTAAAATCTTGATGATGCTTCCAAGTTACGCAAATTGCAATTGAATGAACTTGAGGAATTGAGAAATGGTGCATATGAAAACTCAAATATTTATAAAGCTAGAACAAAAACTTTTCATGACAAATAATTTTGAGAAAATCTTTTGAAATTGGTCAAAAAGTTCTGGTTTATAATTCTCGTCTTCACCTATTCCCTGGAAAATTGAGATCTAGGTGGACTGGCCCTTTTATTGTCAAACATGTGTATCCTCATAGGGCCATAGACATTGAGAACCCTATGAATGGTAATGTATTTAAGGTCAATGGACAAAGGCTCAAACAATTTCTGGAGAACTAAGTTGTTGAGGTAGAATTCATCTCTTTTTCTAATCCATGTTATGAGTAGAATTTTTATTTATTTATTTATTTATTTTTTTTTTTTTTATTTTTATTTTTTTACTTTCTTTTTACAGTTCTTTGTGTTTCCGGTTAAGTGGCGGATAACGGTACTCCATGACTCTCAAGTCAGTTTGTTTTTCAGTTTCCCATAATAACTTATTCCTTCTCCTTTTAAAATGGATTCCATTCTCTCGAATTTAAGAAAATATTTTCCTTCTCTTTCTCTAAATGCTCTAACAAAAATCTACAAAACTAGGTGTGAAAGATTGAGACTGTTAATGTACAAAGGTATCCCAGAAGATATACGCTGGATAATTGAAGCAAAGGTTCTTTTAGTTGGTGGATCTTCAGATTCATTTATCTCATACATGCCTAGCCTCGGTAAAAGTTCATTTTCAAAAAGGAGAAGAGCAAAAAGAATGTAAGTTTGTTACAAATGTGCACGATGGAATTGTAACACGTGATGTCGTTCTTTGGGAATGGTTTTCACAAATCGAGAAGATAAAATTTACTTTATCAAGAATAGGCTGAGTAAAGAGTCATTAGATGATATCTTATTAACTCTTGAGATGCATTCTTATGGAGTTGTGCATCATGAACTTCTAAGTTTGTGGAATATCTTCAAGGACGAGAAAAAGCGTTATAGTCTTGGGAATCTGACTCAAAAAGACCCTGTTTGCCAATTTATAAGAAAATTAGATGGGAAGCTTATCCTTGACTCATAGAAGGCGTTTAAGTCGTTACTGAACGTAAAATCAGAGGAATATGTGAGTCACAATCACAACAACATGTATATATTATCTTGTACATCTTTAAAAAAAAGAAAAAAAAGAAAAGAAATAAAAATAAAAAAGGGCGAAACTTCGGTTGTACTTGGTCTTTAATTAGATTAAGAGCCCCTGCCAGTGATAGTCCTGTCATTGATTCGGGTGGACCTTCACACGCTGGTCCGTAAATAAGGTTCGTGTGTCATGTTCTATAGAGAGATGCACAAACATTCCCAGGTTTTAACCGTAGGCTCTGCTTGTTGATGGATATATAGAAGCGTCCCGTGTTTGCATTCTCGCGTGACAATACCTCTGAGCTCAATTCTTGGTATTGATTTATTGGGTTCCTGAGCATAGCTCCACTGGCTATGGTCACTGATCGTCGTATTCAGATTTTCTCTTTTTAACTAGAGGGACGATGCATAGGCTGGGATATCCCACAAGCAGGAGGAGTGCCTTAAGTCTAAAATTCCTTAAGGGAATTCGATGTCTCTTTCAAAGGGCGGTAAGATTGTGAAGGCTACTGTACTCATGACGCGCAGTATAAAGATACGCCATGAAACCTGTACATAAAGGTATGTCAACATTTGTTATTATTATTATTTTATCTTTGTATGATTTTGTTGTATTTTAGTTTTGGACAGACGATTCTTTGGGCGGGGTCCTTCAGGGGTTTCTAAACTTCTTTACCCTGATGGTTTTCTTGAAGTTTAAAAAAATAAAAATAAATAAAATAATTTTTATTTTAATTCAAACTTTTCTGACAATAGCCAACCTACCTATACAGGAGCTATTATTACTTTTTCTATTCTCTTCCCTATTTAAACACTTCATTTTCTTCACTTTCCTGTAACTCATAATCATTCAAAGAGAGTGTGAGTGTAGAAATGGAGGGAGCTTCTTCTTCTATTCGTAGACTTACCAGTATCTTTGTATTTTATGGGACAAGTTACAGGAAGTGTTTAGAGTTTGTAAACGCAGCAAGCATTGTTAGTAGAACACTTGCTACGAGGGACATTCGTGTAGTATATGGGAGAGGTAGCATTGGGTTAATGGAAGCTGTATCACTTTCTGCACATCTAAGAGGTGGTCAAGTTTTAGGTGTCATTCTTGAACCTTTAACTCGAAAGAACATCACTGGAAAAATAATTGGGTTGAAACTTTAAGTATCATCTATGCATGGACGAATGAGGACAATGCTTGAAAACTCTGATACATTCATTGCCTTACCGGGTGGTTTTGATACTTTGGAAGAACTTTTTCAAATTATCTTTTGGGCTCAACTGAACATCCACCATAAACCCATAGGTTTGTTAAATTTTAATAATTTCTTTGATATTTTGTTATCTTTTGTTGACCATGTTGTGGAGCAGAACTTTATCACACCTTCGGTAAGGCAGCTCCTTATCTCTACTTCTATTGTTGATGAATTAATTAATAAATTACAAGTTTTTTTTTTATGAACCTGAACCAGTAATAGCTCAGATAGATTGGTCAGAAGGCAGCAGCAAGGGAGGCGGCAAAGAACAAAAGTGTGATCTGACATTTCATCTATAACTTTCTTTTATCTTTGGTTTTATTTATCGTACTTTGTTTCTATTTTAATTTGTGTAAGGTTTCTCTTTTCAATAATTGTAACAACAGGCACTATCTTCTATCCTTTACTTATCTATGTTTTGACATTGAGGACAATGTTGTGATCTAGTTGGGAGGAAGGATAGTTGTGTAAAAAAAACTAAAAAAAATATAAAAAAAATTAGGAAGTGTGTTTGTTAATATGTTTGTTGTGTTTACATGTTTATCAGTAATTTATTAACAACAAAAGTAATTAGGAATGACAAAGTAAGGAGTAAATTATTTACTCTTAAGACGCATCAAAATTGGTAGCAGAGTAAGGAGTAATTGGGTAGATAACTACTCTGTGTGGAAGTAGCAATTCAAATTCAGGTAAATTTGCATGATTGAGTAAATTGTTTTCTTTCTTAAAAATCACATGCTTGGTTATGGATGTTGAATTGGTGGACTAAGAATGATAGAATTATGCTTTGTGAGATTTTGAGCTTATTGATGAATGGATTGAACATTTATATCATTCTCTTCTTTCTTGTGTGAATTTCACTCATGGAATTGTTACTCTAGAACTTGCTTTGATTCTATTTGAGACTACATTTTCATATACATACATAAATATGATTGAGGCATTTTTCGTGAAATAGCTACTTTAGCCAAATAGCCAAGAATGATTGGCGCACAAATAGGTAAGCCTTGCTCAGCAACATATTGCCTCAATATGATATCAAGTGCTCTTATGACTTCTTAATTTTTTTTTTGATTCCTAATAGGATATCAAGTATTCTTATGGCTTCTTAAAAATTTTCTAATTCCTGCCAACGTAAGGCATTTGAAATGGCCTATTTCCCCTTGCTTAACTCCTTTGAACTTATTTGACTACTCTTTGTTTTGAATTCATTATATGCCTTAAATGAAAAATCATGTTCTTACCCGGCCTTAGGGAATAAGAGAATATTAGTTTTGTCATTGGATGAGTTCTTGAACAAGTGTGGGGTGCATGTGTAAAATAGTTCAAGAAAAAAGTTTAATTAAAAAAATGTATATATTATATTCTTCTTCAAAAAAAAAAAAAAAAATAAAAAAAATCAAAAATTAAAAAAAAAATGTGTAAATAAGGGCCAACAAGGCAATAAAGGAAACGAAAAAAATATGTAAAAGAAATTTGTATTAGGTGGAGTTAGTATGAACTTTCATACTTATTAATTGAACTCAGCTCTCATGCTCTTTTATTCTCTTTGATATTTAACTTGTCATATCTATATTACCTCCTCTTTTATCTTGACCTTATTACAACCTTGAATAAAGTCTTCATGGTTTGTGTATGTATGTGTTTTGAGTAGTGGAGAAGCAGAAGATAAGCAAGCTTGCGGTAATACAATTTCTCATGGGTTGAATTGAGTGAAATACCTACATTTTAAACACTTGAGGGATTGAGAGAGAATCCTGTGAAGATCTATCATTCTTTACTCATGCTTTTCAATTGAAATATCCTTGCTTGTTAGTTTGAGATGTGAAGAAACATTAATGTTTTGATTACTTGAATGATTGGTTGCTATTCATTCTTAAATATTATTAGAAATTGAGTCTTTTAGAGTGTTTAGGTTTTGAGTCTGTTTCGTTTTTTTTAGTTTTGGTCTTATGTATTTTACCCAAGAGTATAAAAAGTTAAATGTGGGAGAATTTAATGATCACATATTTTATACATTAATAAACCCTTATTTTTAATCATCTACACTCTCTATGTACTTAATTGATTGAGCTTGGTTATGTTCTGTAAGTTTGGACACAAATTGGACTTAATTGATTTTTTTTAGCATGATTTATGTCTTACACTGTTTCTGTATTTTGGCCATATCTTGAGTTCTAGATGTCTAATAATTATGTATCCTACTTTGTAGGAAAGATAAGAGAGAGCTCTACAACTTTCATGAGACCTCGAGGTCAAAGTCAAACATCTAGTGGAACTAATTGGGCTTGAAAGTCAAAATACAAGTTTTGTGATTGGAACTTGAATAGTGTGCAGTAATCAGAGCATAAATTGGCCTGTAAGATCTAGATTGGGCTGAATGTTTAGTATCTGTAAGTTAAGACCCATATCTATAACTTTCATGAAGTTCACAAGACTCAAATCGGACTCCTTGGAAGTCATATTGGGCTTGGAATTCAAAATAGAGGAACTGTAATAGGGCCTAAATAATGTACAGTAATTGGGCTATATCTTGGGCTGTAGGTGGCCTTTTGAGGTGATTCTAGTGGTATTTGAAATCTAAGATCCAACCCTACAACTTTCATGAAGACTATATTTCAAGATTGTGATGCATTCAATGACTTCAGAACTAAATGATTTCAGAGACAAAGAATCTCCATAATTTTCCACTCATCAAAAGTCATTTGACATTTTCCACTCATTTTTCACTCATCCACTCATTCATGAATCAACTCCCTTGTCATTTTATATCTCTAATCCTCTATAAAAGGGAGTCTTGGCTGATCATTTAAGGATCTAGGTGTTAGAGATCAAAATGATGCTATTTTGTTACTTGTTTTTCTTGTAGTAGTTTTCTTTTATTCTAAATTGAAGTCGTCATCATCATCATCATCATCATCATCATCCTCATCATCATCATCATCATCATCTTCTTCTTCTTCTTCTTCTTCTTCTTCTTCTTCATCTCATCATCATCATCATCATCATCATCAGTTTTCATTTAACTTCTTCTTCTTGGTATCATCATCATCATCAATTTCTTTCTTGTGCTTAAATTATATATTTTCAAGTTCTTCTTCTTCTTCTTCTTCTTCTTCTTCTTCTTCTTCTTCTTCTTCTTCTTTTTCATTCTTCTGAAAGGGTGAAGCTCTTGGTAATGAAATAAGGTTAGTTTAATTTCTTTCTTGTGCTTAAATGATATATTTTCAAGTGGTCATTATACGTGTTATATTTTGTTTTCAATTAATTTAGAAACTCTCCTTGTAAAATGGATATCTTGATTCATTGTAGACAAGAGGTTGACACAATGAATGCTTGAGCCCATTTATAAGTGGTGGTGTTAATAGATGATTAAAGGAATCATAATATAATTACGTATATAATTTTTAATGAACTTTGAATGTTGTATTTCTAGATTGGAACCTCCATTATGTGTGGATTCTAATTGAGTTATAAAAAGAATTAATCTTGTCCTTAATTTATTTACCAAGAGTGGATCTCCTAACTCAAGTAAGTTTTTTTTATTTGTGACCAAGTTTTATCACTTTTATTGTTGTGACAAAATATTTATTTTACGTCAAAGAATTTTTCTTCATCAATTCCCTGTGGATCGACCTTGGACTCTCGAGAATTTATTACTTGAAACAACCTACACTTGGGTTTACAACTTTTAATCCGCATCACTTGGGTCAGGAGATCCACTCTTGATAGGTAAATTAAAGACAATATTAATCTTTTTTATAACCCAATTAGAATCTACATATAACGGAGGTTCCAATAGGAAAATACAACTTTCAAAGTTCATTTAAGATTATATATGTAATTATATTATAGTTCTTTTAATTATCTACTAACACCGACACTTATAAATGAGTTCAAGTATTCATTGTGTCAATACCTTATCTACAACAAATCAAAATCTCCACTTTACAATGAGGGTTTCTAACGCCAACACTTGTAAATGGGTTCAAGTATTCATTGTGTCAATATCTTGTCTACAATAAATCAAGATCTCCACTTTGCAAGGAGGGTTTCTAAATTGATTGAAAACAAAATACAACACATATAATGATTAATTGATAATATAACATTCAAGCATAAGAAATGGATTAATCTAACTTTATTTCATTACTAAAAGCTTCACCCTTTCACCCAAGCAAAATAAGAATTAGTTACTCATAAATAAGATGAAATAAAGATAGAAGAAAAAGAAAAAGAACATAATTTCTATTTAAAACAAAAGAAAACTACAACAAGAGAAACAAATAATACAATAACAAGATCTTAATCTCTAAACCAATATGATTCTAATGAGCAACCAATGGTGCCTTTTATAGAGCATGAAGGGTACAAAATGACAAGCGAGTTGTTTAATGAGTGGGTGGATAAGTGGAAAATGATAATAGATTTGTTTAATGAGTGGGTGGATGAGTGAAAATTTATTGCCATGCTTGTCTCCCCACTCAACCAATTTAGATGTCTTCACATAACTATAACTCTATCATAATATCTCCTATTGTATAAGTGGTCTTCATAAAAGTTGAAGGGTTTTATCTCAGCTTTCCAATGTTACCGGTTTCAGCCCAATTTGACTCCTACATCCCAAGATATGGCTCAATCTTTGCATAGTATTCAGGTTCCAGCAACAACACCTCTGTTCTGACTTCTAGGCTCAATATGACCTACTAGACATTAGGGGTGTTCAGATCCAAACCAATAAAAAAAATCAAAAACTGAAAACTGACAAAAATCGCAATGAATTGGATTGTTTTGGATGGAAATTTTGAAGAACTGGTTAGTTCGGTTCAGTTTTCAGTTCCATTTTATGAAACTGATCCAAACTGAATCGAAGCGATTATTACACTAAATATACACTTAAAATTACTTAAATGGTCATAAATTCACTTAAAATTACAAAAACACCCTCATTTCCTTTACCTGCTCTGCTATCCCTCTCTCTTTTTTTAACATCCATTTTGACTTTTGGATTTTCAGCATCATCCCCCTCCCTCCTCCCTACTTCGGCCTCATCCCCCCTTCCCCCTCCCCCACTTTGGCCCCATCCTTCCCACTTCGGCCTTCATCGCGAGCTGCAGATCAGGCTCCACAGTGCATCTCCATCGCGAGCCACCAGTAGATCCGGCTCCACCGCAAGCCGCAGATCTGGATCCACCACGCGTCTCCACACTAAGCCACTAGCAGATCTGGCTCCACCGCGCGCCTTTACCATGAGCCACCAACAGATCTGGCTCCACCTTCGCCTCCATCGCGAGTCACAGATCTAGCTCCACAATGCATCTCCACGTGAGCCACTAGTAGATCCGGCTCCATAGCGAGCCTCCACAACAAACCACGCCTCCATCGTGAGCCACTAGCACCTGATTCTCCATCGCGAGCCACCGTCAACCAGTAACTCTGCCCACCAGAACCCAGATCTAGAGGATCTGCCTCCAGATCTGCCACATACCCACGATCCACGAGCACCACTATTTTTGAGGTGCAGTCCCACAACCAAATGTTTAGGATTCTGGTGCTGATTTTGATTAGCTTTGGATAATTTTGTCATTCATGTTGTTAAAAACTGAATCATCCAATCAAATCCAAACTAATTAAAATCGGTTTGGATTGGATCAGTTTGGTTATTGAAATTCATCCAATCCAAATCGAATCAATGATACTTACCTTGTTTGGATCATATGGTTTTTTGCCTCAAAATCAATCCAAATCGATTCAAGAATACCCCTACTAGACATCCGAGTTAGCTCTTGTGTTCTCATAAAAGTTGTAAATTTGAGTCTTAGCTTTCATTTGGACTTAGTTTAGTGTCAATTGAACTCATATATCTCAAGAAATGGTCTGATGAATGCGTAGAGGTCAAGCTGTCAGGATCAACATTCTAACTCTTGCTTCAACTCTAATTTAAATTGTCCAAACGTGTAATTCAACTCTTGAGGTCTCATGAAAGTTGTAGAGTATTGTCTTAACTTTTCTACAAGACTAGCATCACGTCAATCAAATATTTTCAACTCAGATTATAGCTAATTTATTGAATGTTGCCAAAAAGACAAATTGAGGCTAATTCATATAATAATTCCTTCAATGATCCAATTAAGCTCAATATCATAAAATGTGACAAAATTAACTTAGTTAAGGCTAATTGAACCGTAAGAAGCCCAGTGAGAGAATTATTAAATGAATAAAATATATTGCTATCATTCTCCTTCCTGATGAACAAACCATTTCATTCTCTAGGGACAAGATTTGGAATTCGTGATCTCTATCACCCTTCTCGGTCAGCATCAAGTAGCTCTTGAGTTCATTGAGAAATTCTTTGGGTTGGAAATGGGATATCCGATAGTAGACGTCCGTGACCCATGCATAGACTAGCTCCAGACCTCTATGAATACGAATTATATTTTCCAAGGCCACCTCCCGATCTGCCGGCGCTTCAGGTCTAGTCGCTCTCCTCCTAGTGGCCATTTAAGTTTTTAGAAACACACAGAGGTTGGTGGTCAGAATTAGTTAAGCCCAAAGATTCAGACATGGAAGCAGGCAAACAAAGAAGACTACTCACACTTATGCACTGGCTTCTGTACCCACCAAGACTAAAGCCTCAGAAGGACACCTCCACCGCATGGAGTGCGATGAAGGAGGTGCTCCACAGGACAACGCCTTCGAAGAAAAGGGAAACAATATTCCTACCTTTATTGCTGGGGAAAAAGGAAAATGCACTCCACTGCAGGAGTGCACAACCCTTTTATAAGACAAAATAAGTAGACAAGTCAAAGGGGAAAGGAAGTACCTCGAAGAAAATAGAAGAAACTGGGTCACTGGAAGTCCAAATTGTTGAAAAGGGGGAGAAATTGCCCTCCATCGCCATAAGAAATCTTCAAAAATCACCTCAGGCCACCAATTTTGAGGGAGAAATAGTAAAGTGAAGAAAGAAAAATTAAACCCCTATTTATAAGGGCCAGACGGTTAGGGGTAATTTTATCCTAGCAACCCGGATTTGAAAAGATTGTCATTATAGCGCGCGAAGCACTAAGCACGAGTCCTTAACCAGAACGTGCCACGTGGCCCTCACAGCTATCGTGGCAATTGAGGGGACAGTTACGCAGTAGATCAAGGGACACACAATGATGACTTCAGAGATTTTGGAAGGAACAAAATGATGACTTTTACAGGGGATGAAACCCTCCACACAAATGCAAAAACTGAAAGGGGAACCACTCTCTCAAAGAGAATCATCCTCGCATGGAACTACAAGGCAAAAGGAATACAATGGAATGCCAGCTTCAGTGCAAACATTCCCTATTTATAGAGAGAATGAAGCACTCTGATTGGTCCCATGAAAGGTGAACTGATCCCATGATGGCAGCCACGTTAAATGCTCCCAACTTTTGATTAGTCAAAGGAGTAGTGGGCAATTGGGAAATAGTATGAAACTGATATCCTCTTTAAAGGATATTTAATTCCCAATGAAGTCAAAGCAGTAGTTTCCAAGAGAATCACAAACTGTTACCACTTGTAGTTTTAGAAATTGTATTCAGAGTTTGCATGGAGAATACCCAAGGGAATCTCGAGAATTAATACTTGGGGACAATAAACTTGAGGTACATTATGGTATGCCACGGACACTTGCATTTCGCGTAAAACATCTGGGATCCAATGTCAATTTTCCAGACTCCTATGTTAATCACATACCTGGGTGATCCTATTGAAACTTAACACTCGGTTGTCCATCTAAGCGCCAAGTTGAGGGCAACTATTCTAGACCGTGATCCAGGATCCCATTAAGTAGGATCAACCCGACACGCGTATAATCGGACTCTGTCCTAGACGACGTAGCTAAGGTCTTAGTGGCAGTTTGGACCTTGGAGCCATGCACGTCGAGCGATATTGAGCCATAATATCAAGATTGCTAGATTCATGCAGAAGATATATCCCTGAATATCCATAACTGCCAATCATCAACTTACAATATTATAGGACTCATAACTGCCTCATATTGCTAAGTAGCTTCTATATCAGAATTCTTAATTTATAGGAATTCACCCAACAATAGTGATAATGTAATCTTTACCAGGATACTAATATTAAATACCTGCATTCAATGTGGATTGCATTATGATTCTACACATGCTCTATAAATACAAGGCTAAGTAACCCTAAATAGGTATCAGTAAATTACACATCATATATTGCCCTACTGGTGCACAGCTTGACTTAAGCATTGGAGTTTCTTTGCTGGTACCCACCCCTCTGTCTCAACACACTCGGTCGCTGCTACTCAAGGAGGAAACCACCGTTACGTGCCTATCTTAGGTACCCTCTGAATCCACTTCAGAATATAATTATTTGCTGCATTATATTTGTTATCCAATTTGGGGTGATATTATGTGAGATTTATTAATTATTAAAGTGATCAAATTTTTAAGTTGATTTAATCTCAAATTGTATGAAAGTTGTTTTTAAAGAATATGTAGTATTTAATTTTTATGCATAATGTTATCAATTTCGAATGATATTATGTGAGATTTGTTCATCACCAAAGTGATTGAATCTTTAAGTAGATTTAATTTCAAATTGTATAAAAGTTATTTTTTCAATTATTCATAGAATGGGTGCTATGAATGATATGATGACTATTTGTGTATGAGTAAACCGAAGTTCATTGTTATAAGGCATTTATGGATTGCCCAAAGGTTGATTAGTTGCCCTTATAATAAACACATGATTGTTGGTAGTGGAAGTGCACTATTAGTTTTATTTATATATCCAAAGATAATAAATATTTCTAGTTAATGCATATATCATTACCAAAATTATATAAATTTTATTAACATCATTATGTTGAATATGATATATTGATGGATCACCCAAAGGAGAATATTGATATACATTGAATGCTTAACTGATTTGTTATCTGAATCTATATAGTATGTTAATTTATGGCTCAAAGTATTAATGTTAGATATGTGATCATTACAATACTGATTGTTATGCATTCGTATCTGTCATCTATTCCAATTTTTTAATAGACTTAATTTCTCTAAATGGAGTAAGCAAATCCAGTTTACCTTAGGGTAATGGATTTAGATTTGGCTCTTCGAGTAGAGAAACTAGATGCTATTACTATTTTAAGTACTAATGAAAAGAAAGTTCATTATAAAAATTAGAAAAAATTAAACAGATTGAGTCTGATGTACATACAGATGAGTATAGCTAGCAATATTAAGTTTGTTCTTCCTAAAACTGAGAATGCTAAAGAAATGATGAAGTTAGTAGAAGAGCACTCCCAAATTGCTGACAAGTCTCTTGTTAGGACAATAATGGGTACTTTAACCACCATGAAATTTGATGGTTCTCGTACTATGCATAAGCACGTCATTGAAATAACAAACATTGTAGTAAGACTTAAGTCATTGGGAATGGAAGTGGATGAAAAATTCCTTGTGCAGTTCATTCTAAACTCATTACGGGTTGAGTATGGTCTATTCCAAATGAACTATAATACCATGAAAGATAAATAAAATGTGTATGAATTGTACAGTATGTTAGTTCAAGAGGAAACTAGACATAAGAATCAAGGAAATCACTCTATCCTTTATGTGAACCATTAAGGAGCTAGAAAGAAAGCTGAAAAGAAACATGAAAAGGGAAAATGACCATTAAAGATTGATGAGTCCTCTATTGTTATGAAATTGGAAAGTGCACAAAATCACAAAAGTAATAAATGATGAGTAGAATATCGTTCGCACGAGGAATTAGTTTACTAAGTACCACTTCTCTGATATTAATACTATCTAAGTAACCAATAATTAAGAGTGATTCAAAATAGTTAAAGACACAAAATTATAAAAGACAAAAACACACAAGAATGCATGAAATTAAGATGAAAAGATAGAACAAAGCACACGAATGCAAAATATATTATAGATGTAAACGCACAAAATTAAAACATTAAGGATCTGACTTCACTTAATTCAATAATATATTATAGACAATAGAGTAGCTTTGGAATCTTTATTTTAATTAATTTCTAGTCATTTAATGGATGGGGAGAATTCCTTAATTAATTAAAACTCAATTCCTTAGTGAGTTAATTCTCTTTAATTATCAAAGTCTAGTCAATTCCTTAATCTAAACCCTAACTTTTTAAAGCATGACCTTCACTCTATAGATTCTCATGGAAAATACCATAATTCTCCCACACAACCTATAACCTCTATTCCTAGATGATTATATAAATCATGACACTAATTATTTATGATCTAAGTAATATGCAAACCTTCCAATTCTACACACATCTCACTAGATCAATTTATGAGTAGCCAATTCATAAAAGCATTAAGAATCATAACAAATACTCAAATTGAATAGAAAAAAATTAATTAGAAATCCAATATTAATACATGTCAATTGAATCAAGTTATCTTCACCCTAGAAACACATGAATTTAACTACGCATGACAAAAGAGAAGAAGAGATAGGAAAAAGAAAGAGAATTCATCATGATAGAATCATAGAGAAGAAACCAAAGCGCCTTTAATGGTGATTCGGTCTCCAACTCCATGAGAACTCCACGATGGCTCCTCCTCATCTCCTAGGGATCGTCCCCTCGCTATCTTTGAGACTCTCAAAACTCTATATTTTTTTATGTATTTTCTGAACTAAAAGAGAGCTATTTTACTAAACTCGTTTTCCCTATTTTATAGAAAAGCTGACAGCTTTTCGTATCTAACTTGCACGATTTTTCTCACCCTCTAGATGGTTGAATCTGCCTTTGATCTCAATAGATAATTTATAGGATTTCTGCTAAGTTTTCAATGCCGTAAACAACACTTTGATATGATCTCTGTAGCCCAAGATATGACTCAATTAGTAAGGAATGGTCAGGATAGTATGAGAATCTGAATTAAATCTCTTTGAGAATTCTTATCAAATCTTCAATATTAATGGCAGCTTGATTACATAAAGTTATCAACACGAGATTTGTAAATCTCTTTCTTAGCTTTCAAACATTACCAGAATCAAGTAAATCGCATACTTATCCTTAACATTTCTACAAAACATAATAAAAATACATTTAATTCAGTAGGCCTAGAATTCACTCGAGATCATAGTATAATTTATATCTCAAAATATTCAAATCCCTCAAATATTTATTTTTAAGAATTTCTTATTTTTGCACAAAATCTAATGATTTATCCTAAAAATTCAATATGACAAGCTGAGGAGATAATTACTTAAAAAATTAAAAGTAAATAAAAACAAAAACTAAATAAATATAAATTAAAAATCCTAATAAATAAACTCAAAAGATAAGTGTATTTTACACTCATCAAATATCCTCAAACTTAAATATTGTTTGTCCTCAAGCAATCAATAAGAATAAAACTAAGGGTAAAACTCATTTTTTTGAGGTGAATGCAAATGCAAAGGTTTTCAATAATAATAATAATAATAATAATAATAATAATAATAATATTTCCAACTCCAAAAAGCAAGTCAAAGCTTGAATGATCAATCACTCTCTTATGTATTCATGTCATACTCAAGTATATATCAATGATCAAGATAAATTTTTGTCAAAAATGTTTCACAAAACTTAGCTTTCTTGACAACCACTCATTTACTTAATGACTCCTAATTATCTCCCCATATCACTAGGTAATAATGCTGCACAATTCTTCACTAATCCAAGTCTATCCCAAGTTAAGATCTTTTATTTCTTCTTTCCTCTTTTGTGAAGTTAGGTGCGAAAATGCCCGAGTGTATAGTTCACCATCGACCCTTAATCACAATTTGAAATTTTAGAGGGGAACAAAAAATTCAAGCGTAGCGTGTGTCCGAGTTTACAGCTCACCACTAGCACTTATTCATAATTTGGAATTTTAGAGGGGAACAAAAAAATTAAGTGCAGCGTGTGTCCGAGTTTACGGCTCACCACTAGCTTTTATAAGCTTTTCCCCTTTTTTTCTTAATTTTCACCACCCCCAAACTTATACTCTTTTATCATTTGGGCGATGAAAACTCCTTAATTCAACTTTTTAATTTTCTTAGCTTATAACTTCTTAGAACCAACTTCAAAAAGAGTAGAAGAATTGTCTAAGATTAAAGGAGAATCCTAAAAAACCATATTGTAAACAATGATCATTTCAAGAGCTAATAATTCAATGAAACAAGTTTTTCTATTAAAATTCACCCAATTGACAAATATATGCCAAGAGGACATGAATAAAATCAAGATTTTTTTACATTCACACTTATCAAAGTTTTATTGAAAAATATTCATTAATGCACTTTGCAATTTGCATCAAATTAGAAAAAGAATGGGTTTATTTCCTTATTTTTTATTTTTTAAATTTTTCTTATTTTTTTGTTGGCCGATATTATATACATCTCCCTACAAAGGCTCCGAACTTAGGAAGGCACTTAAGTCGATTCAAATAATAATAAATAAATTTAACATAAAAGATTTGCAGACATGTAAATGAATGCAACCCCACCCATAAACTTAAAAGTTGACATTGTCCCCAATGTCACAGATAAAGAACATACCTCCAGATATTCAGTTGAAACAAATCTAGCACAATAGGAGGTGGAAAGAATTATCTCAAACAAATCATCAAGTCCATTATCAGCAAATACAAATAAATGGCTTCACAAAATAATCAATTAAGTACAACCCAAATATAGCAATTTATCAACAATTGAAACATCAACAATCACTGTTTAGCAAGTGACATCAGTACCACTTACTTTCAATATATCAAGCTTTAAATTCAGTTATTAGATTGTCAAGCAATTAGGCTTCATCTTTCAATCATTCACTTGAAGTCTAAGATCATGCGAATATGAGATCCAACATATCACAAGCATTAAGCATACTAAGAATAAATTAAGATCTCAGTCAAACAAGTACTAGACAAA
This sequence comes from Ormosia semicastrata, assembly GCA_029884595.1. Lineage (NCBI taxonomy): Eukaryota > Viridiplantae > Streptophyta > Magnoliopsida > Fabales > Fabaceae > Ormosia > Ormosia semicastrata. The sequence goes on along the minus strand of JAQQTO010000046.1, from coordinate 31,729,454 downwards.
TCAATTCCTAATTGCACAATAATCATAATTATCATGCCACCTTTTTCAATCCATAATAGCAATCACTGAAATCTATAGAGGTTGGTTGGTGGAAAAAAAATTAACAAACTCTTTTTGGAGTGTACCAGGTTGTGATTCACACTGCCTAGGACTCTTTTTTTAATGGAAAAATAGAAAAACAAAAATAAAATTAAAAAGAAAAAGACAAATTTTGGGGAACCCCTAAACTTAAAATCAAAGCATATTGTATATTAAACAAAATTGAAAAACAAGACATAAACAAACCAAAACAATACGAAGCACTTCAAATTCGAATCCTAATCTAAAAATTTAAATACGAAAAAATAGAAAAACAAACTCATCAATTAGCTTACGCATTTTATTTCACCATTGCTTCTTGCTTCTTTTTAGTTCGCCTTTTGTTTTCTGTTATTGTCCTTTCAATCTCTGAATCAAATAGTAGTGAACTAGGGTCACTTGTACCTCACATAAAACGAAACACCACCAATGATTAGAAATAGAAATCAACAATTAAAGCAAGAGTAACAAAAAAAAACAAAGCCTAGAGTAGTACTCTTCCTAGATACTAATGATATTGATAAAAGCTTAATTCTCCGGCAACTGTGCCAAAAACTTGATTGTCCCGCATGTGATTATGTATTAATTTAGGCAATATTATCGTAAGTGCATGAATCAAACAAGTAATAAAGAATGAGTAAAATATCGTTCCCATGAAGAATTAGTTTACCAAGTACCACTTCTCTAATATTAATACTATGTAAGCAACCAATAATTATGAGTGATTCTAAATAATTAAAGACACAAAGTTATAAAAGATAAAAACACACAATAATACATGAAATTAAGACGAAAATATATAATAAAGCACACGAATGCAAAACACATTAAAGATGTAAACACACGAAATTAAAATATTAGGGATCTGACTTTACTTAATTCAACAATCTATAATAGACAATAGAGTAGCTTTGGGATCTTCATTCTAATTAATTTCTAGTCATTCAATTGATGGGGAGAATCCCTTAATTAATTAAAACCTAATTCCTTGGCGAGTTAATTCTCTTTCATTATCAAAGTCTAGTCAATTCCTTGATCTAAACCCCAACTTTTAAAGGCATGACCTTCACTCTATGGATTCTCATGAAAAATATCGCAATTCTCCCACACAACCTATAACCTCTATTCCTAGATGATTATATAAATCATGGCACTCATTATTTATAGTCTAAGTCATATGCAAACCTTATGATTCTACACAATCCCACTAGATCAATTTATGAGTGACCAATTCATAAAAGCATTAAGAATCATAACAAGCACTTAAATTGAATGAAAAAAAATTAATTAAAAATCAAATATTAATACATGTCGATTGAATCAAGTTACATCTTCACCCTAGAAACACATGAATTCAGCTACATATGACAAAAAAGAAGAAGAGATAGGAAGAGGAAAGAGAATTCATCATGATAGAATCGTAGAGAAGACACCAAAGCTCCTTCAATGGTGATTCGATCTCCAACTCCATGAGAGCTCCATGACGGCTCCTCCTTCTCTCCTAGGGCTCGTCCCCTCGCTGCCTTTGAGACTCTCAAAACTCTATATTTTTTTTATATATTTTCTAAACCAAAAGAGAGCTACTTTGCTAAACTTGTTTTTCCCATTTTATAGAAAAGTTGACAGCTTTTTGTATCTAACTTGCACGATTTTTATCACCCTCCAAATAGCTGAAACTGCCCTCGATCTCAATAGATAATTTGTAGAATTTTATGCTAAATTTTCAATGCCACAAACAACATGTCGATCTGATCTCTGTAATCTAAGATATAGCTCAATTAGTGAGGAATGATTAGGATAGTGCAAGAATTTGAATTAAATCTCTTTGAAAATTCTTATCCAATCTTCAATATTAATGACAGCTTAATTACATAAAGTTATCAACATGACATTTGTAGATCTCTTTCTTAGCTTTCAAACGTCACCAGAATCAGGTAAATCGCATACTTATCCTTAATATTCTTACAAAAGACAATAAAAACACATTTAATTCAGTGGACCTAAAATTCACTCAATATCATAGCATAACTTTTATCTCAAAATATTCAAATCCTTCAAATATTTATTTTTATGAATTTCTTATTTTTACACAAAATTTGATGATTTATCCTAGAAATTCAAATATGACTAGGTGAAGAGATAATTATTTAAAAATAAATTATATATAAAAAACTAAATATATAAATTAAAAATCCTAATAAATAAACCCAAAAAATAAGTGTATTTTACACTTATCAAATACCCTCAAACTTAAATATTGTTTGTCCTCAAGCAATGAAAAAGAATAAAACTAAGGGTAAAACTCATATTTTTGAGGTGAATGCAAATGCAAAGGTTTTCAATAATAAACAAAAAATATTTCTAACTCCAAGTATATATCAATGATCAAGATAAATTTTTATCAAAAAGGTTTCACAAAACTCAAAGCACTCTTGACAACTGCTCATTTACTTAATGACTCCTAATTATCTCCCCATATCAATAGGCAACAATGCTACACAATTCTTCACTAATCCAAGTCTATCCCAAGTTAAGATCTTTTATTTCTTCTTTCCTCTTTTGTGAAGTTTGGTGCGAAAATTAATGTCTGAGTTTATGTTTCACCACCGACCCTTATTCAAAATTTAAAATTTTGGAGGGGAACAAAAAATTCAAGCGCAGCGTGTGTCCGAGTTTACGGCTCACCACTAGCTCTTTTTCACAATTTGGAATTTTAGAGGGGAACAAAAAATTAAGCATGTGTGTCCGAGTTTACGGCTCACCACTGACTTTTATAAGCTTTTCCCTTTTTTTTCTTAATTTTCACGACCCCCAAACTTATACTCTTTTATCACTTGGGTGGTGAAAACTCCTTAATTCAACTTTTTAATTTTCTTAGCTTATAACTTCCTAGAACCAACTTCAAAAAGAGTAGAAGAATTGCCTAAGATTAAAGGAGAATCCTAGAAAACCATGTCGTAAACAATGATCATTTCAAGAGCTAATAATTCAACAAAATAAGCTTTTCAATTAAAATTCACTGAATTGAAAAATATATACCAAGAGAGCATGAATAAAATCAAGAATTTTTTACATTCACACTTATCAAAGTTTTACTGAAAAATATTCATTAATGCACTTTGCAATTTGCATCAAATTTCAAAAAGAATAGGTTTATTTCCTATTTTTATTTTTTAAATTTTTCTTTTTTTGTTGACCGACACTATATACATCTCCCTATAAAGGTTCCAAACTCAAGAAGACACTTAAGCCGACTCAAATAATAATAAAAAAATTTAACATAAAAGATTTGCATGTATGTAAATGAATGCAACCCCACCCCCAAACTTAAAAGTTGACATTGTCCTCAATGTCACAGATAAAGAACATACCTTTAGATATTCAGTTGAAACAAATCTAGTACAATAGGAGGTGGAAAGAATTATCTCAAACAAACCATTATGTTCATTATTAGCAAATGCAAATAAATGGGTTCACAAAATAATCAATTAAGTACAGCCCAAATATAGCAATTTATCAACAATTGAAACATCAATAATCACTGTTTAGCAAGTGACATCAGTACTACTTACTTTTAATATATCAAGTCTTAAATTCGGTTATTAGATTGTCAAGCAATTAAGCTTCATCTTTCAATCATCCACCTAAAGCCTAAGATCATGCGAATATGAGATCCAACATATCACAAGCGTTAAGCACACTGAGAATGAATTAAGATCTCAGTCAAACAAGTACTAGACAAATCAATTCCTAATTGCACAATAATCATAATTATCATGCCACCTTTTTCAATCCATAATAGGAATCATTGAAATCTATAGAGGTTGGGTGGTGGAAAAAAATTAACAAACTCTTTTTGAGTGTACCAGGCTGACGTGTGTGAAACAATACCATATTTTGTACTTATTTTTCATGTATTTTTAGGCATTTTAGTTTCTCTTTTTATTTGTTTTTCCTTTAGTTTGGATAGCTGCGGTGTTTGTGGTGTTGTTGTGCAGGATTGGTGCTAAATTAGCTTGGAAAAGGATGAAAAGCTTGCATGATTGATGTTGGAGCTTAAAGGATAGCAAATTGGGATAAATGGATCATTCTAGAAGCATCCACGACCTAGCCGTGGAATGACCCACGATCATGGATCGAGCAGCTATACAAAAGAAGCAAACGTGGCTTAGTAGAAGAGTCCACGGCCTAGCTGTGGAATGCCCCACGGCCGTGGAATTCATGAGTAGTCAGATTCCCTTGGCAGCAAGATCCACGGCCATGGATCGCAGTCTGACACAATTTTTAGAATTCATTTTTCTTTCTTTTTATGGGCTTGGACCAGTTTAGACCGCTAGGGTATTTATAGATATTCTGAATACAATATTAGGGTTTCAATTTCTGTTTGAAAGGGGTACGTTAGGAGGCTCTAGATCTTCATCTTCCTCCTCTCTTCTCCCTACGCTACGGGTTTGGATGTTCTTTATTATGTTTTCTTGTTTCTTCTTCTCCATGTCTGAGTAGTTCCCTTCGTTTCGAGGATTGGGCAATGCCCTTTGGCACATTGATGATGATTAATTGACTTGGTTTACCCTTTTTATTAATTTTGAATATTTTTCAATTCAATCCTTATTGCGCTATTTATGTGAATTTGCTAGCCACATATTTGCATATCATAGATATTTAGGGACGTATTGAGAGGTGAATCTAGGTGTTGGAACCATAAGAATTAAACTTAAGGTTTAAATCACGACAGTAGGTTTAACCTTTTGAGGACTTAATGAATTACCATAAAGCGTAAAGAGTTCAATTTAAATTCAATTATCACAAGAATAGGGATTGGTTTAATTGGGCACGGTTCTTGTCTCTTGAGAAAGAACATTAACTAATTTAGGGGAATTCACCTTTCATTTAATTTTAATTTTAATAAAAGGATTGTCAATTAGGATTTGTCTTGTATCATTGTGGTTACCCCCAATCTTGGAAGCTTTCTTAAATTTGAAAACTTTTCTTAACAACTTGCTATTTTTGTTCTCAATTTTGTAATTTAATATTTATTATTTAATTGCTTGGTTACTACATTCTTATCACTCAACCATTATATTCCCTTTGTTTAATTGAATTGAATTAATTAATTAATTGGTATTCATAGACATAGTCCCTATGGATTCGATCTTTTTATTACTTGACGACGAAACCGTACACTTGCGGATTTCACATATCACAGGCTATGATTCACACTGCCTAGGACTCTTTTTTTAATGAAAAATAGAAAAACAAAAAATAAAATTAAAAATAAAAAAAAAATTTTGGGGAACCCCCAAACTTAAAATCAAAGCATGTTGTATATTAAACTAAATTGAAAAACAAGACATGAACAAACTAAAACAACACAAAACACTTCAAATTCGAATCCTAATCTAAAAATTTAAATAGAAAAAAATAGAAAAATAAACTCATCAATTTGTTTATGCATTTTATTTCACCATTGCTTCTTGCTTCTTTTTAGCAAGCCTTTTGTTTTCTCTTATTATCCTTTCAATCTCTGGATCAAATAGTAGTGAACAAGGGTCACTTGTACCTCGCATAAAACGAAACACCACCAATGATTAGAAATAGAAATCAACAATTAAAGCAAGAGTAACAAAACAAAAATAAAATAAAGCTTAGAGTAGTACTCTTCCTAGATACTAATGATATTGATAAAAGCCTAATTCCCCACCAACGGCGCCACAAACTTGATTGCCCTGCATGTGATTATGTATTAATTTAGGAAATATTACCGTAAGTGCACAAATGGAACAAAGTAATAAAGAGTGAGTAAAATATCATTTTCACGAGGAATTAGTTTACCAAGTACTACTTCTCTAATATTAACACTATCTAAGCAACTAATAATTAAGAGTGATTCAAAATAATTAAAGACACAAAGTTATAAAAGATAAAAACACACAATAATGCACAAAATTAAGACGAAAAGATATAACAAAGTACATGAATGCAATACACATTAAAGATGTAAACACGCGAAATTAAAACATTATGGATCTGACTTCACTTAATTCAACAATCTATCATAGACAATAGAGTACTTTTAGGATCTTCATTCTAATTAATTTCTAGTTATTCAATTGATGGGGAGAATCCCTTAATTAATTAAAACTCAATTCCTTAGCGAGTTAATTCTCTTTAATTATCAAAGTCTAGTCAATTCCTTGATCTAAACCCTAACTTTTAAAGACATGACCTTTACTCTATGGATTATCATGGAAAATATTACAATTCTCTCACACAACCTATAACCTATATTCCTAGATGATTATATAAGTCATGACACTTATTATTTATAGTCTAAGTCATATGCAAATCTTTTGATTCTACACACATCTCTCTAGATCACTTTATGAGTGGTCAATTCATAAAAGCATTAAGAATCATAACAAGCACTTAAATTGAATGAAAAATAAATTAATTAAAAATCCAATCTTAATACATATCGATTGAATCAAGTTACATCTTTATCCTAGAAACACATGAATTTAGTTACACATGACAAAATAGAAGAAGAGATAGGAAGAGGAAAGAGAATTCATCATGATAGAATTGTAGAGAAGAAACCAAAGCGTCTTCAATGGTGATTCGATCTCCAACTTCATGAGAGCTCCATGACGGCTCCTCCTCCTCTCCTAGGGCTCGTCCCCTCGCTGCCTTTGAGACTCTCAAAACTCTATATTTTTTTATGTATTTTCTAAACTAATAGAGAGCTACTTTGCTAAACTCTTTTTTCCCATTTTATAGAAAAGCTTACAGCTTTTCATATCTAACTTGCACAATTTTTCTCACCCTTCAGATGGTTGAATTTGCCATCGATCTCAACAGATAATTTATAAGATTTTCTACTAAATTTTTAATGTCGTAAACGGCACGTCGATCTGATCTCTGTAGCTCAAGATATGGCTCAATTAGTGAGGAATGGTCAAGATAGTGCAAGAATCTGAATTAAAAACTCTTTAAGAATTCTTATCCAATCTTCAATATTAATGGCAGCTTAATTATAGAAAGTTATCAACACGAGTTTTGTATATCTCTTTCTTAGCTTTCAAACGCCACCAGAATCAGGTAAATCACATATTTATCCTTAATATTCCTACAAAACACAATAAAAACACATTTAATTTAGTGGGTCCATAATTCACTCAATATCATAGCATAATTTTTATATCAAAATATTCAAATCCTTCAAATATTTATTTTTAGGAATTTCTTATTTTTACACAAAATCTGATGATTTATCCTAAAAATTCAAATATGACTAGGTGAAGAGATAATTATTTAAAAAAATTAAAAATAAATATAAATTAAGAATCCTAATAAATAAACTCAAAAGATGAGTGTATTTTACACTCATCATCTGTCAAAATCTAGAAGAAAGAATCAAACAATAATATATGACATTTCTGTGGGAAATCTGGACACTTCTAGAATGATTGCCCAAGGCATAAGGCTTGGTTCGAAAAGAAAAGTAAGTTTAATGCTTATGTATGTTTTGAATCAAATTTAACTGAAGTTCTCCATAATACTTGATGGATTGATTCTGGATGTACAACTCATGTTTCTAATACGATGCAAGGATTCCTTACAATCCAAACCATAAGCCCAAATGAGAAGTTCATATTCATGGGGAATAGAGTGAAGGTTCCAGTGGAAGATGTCGAGACTTACCATTTAGTCCTAGACACTGGACATCATTTAGATTTATTTGAAACTTTTTATGTACCTAGTATTTCTAGGAATCTAGTTTCTTTGTCTAAACTTGATGTTGTCAGATACTCTTTTAAGTTTGGAAAAAGATGTGTTAGTTTGTATAAGTATACCTATATGGTTGGTTTTGGTATACTTTGTGATGGTTTATATAAATTGAATGTTAATAACTTATATGCTGAAACTCTTATGACCTTGCATCATAATGTTCGCACTAAAAGTAGTTTAGTGAAAAAAATGTTCTGCTTACTTATGACATAAATGTTTGGGTCACATTTCTAAAGAAATAATGGAAAGGTTGGTAAAGATTGACATCTTTCCAGATTTGAATTTCACTGACCTTAATATTTTGTGTGGATTTTATTAAGGGAAAACAAACAAAACACATAAAGAAAGGTGTCATGAGAAGCACTCAACTTCTTGAAATTGTACACACTGATATATGTGGACCATTTTATATCAATTCTTTCAGTAAAGAAAATTATTTTATCACCTTTATTGATGATTATTCACGTTATGGATATATCCATTTATTGCATGAGAAATCACAAGCAGTGAATGCCTTGAAAATTTATATAAATGAAGTTGAAAGGCAATTGGACAGAAAGGTGAAGATTTTAAGGTCAGATAGAGGTGGTGAATATTATGAAAGATTTGATGAAACTGGACAACACCCAGGTCTGTTTGCTAAGTTCCTAGAAAAGCGTAAAATATGTGCTCAATACACAATATCAAGTACACCATAACAAAATGGTGTATCAAAAAGCTATAATCGAACTCTAATGGATATGGTTAGGAGCATGTTAAGTAATATGTCTTTACCCTTGTTATTGTGGATGTATGCTTTAAAAATCGTCATGTATTTGTTGAACAAAGTTCCTAGTAAGACAGTTCCAAAGACACCTTTTGAATTGTGAACAAGTAGGAAACCTAGTTTAAGGCACCTATATGTTTGAGAATGTTAGGCCGAAATAAGGATCTATAATCTACATGAAAAGAAATTGGATGTAAGAACAATCAGTGAATATTTCATTGGTTATCCAGAAAAGTTTAAAGGGTATAGATTTTACTATTCTACCTATAGTACAAGAATTGTTAAAACTGGAAATGATCGGTTCATTGAGAATGGTGAAACTAGTGGGAATGTAGCTTCACGAAATATGGAGATTAAGGAAGTTTGAGTACAAGTTCCTTTAACTTGTGCTCCTACTTATGAAATTGTTGTTCCTCATGTTGTTAAACTAAATAACAATTAAGAAGAACAACAAATTAATGATCTTGCGGTTAACGATGAACCTATAGTAGAATAACTACAAGAAATAGCATTAAGAAGATCTCAAAAAGAAAGGAGATTTACTTTTTTGAATGACTATGTACTGTATATATAACAGTCAGAAAACAACTTAGGAATTAATGACAATGATCCAGTGTCATTTTCACAAGTCATTAATAGTGATAATGTTGATAAATAGTTAGATGCCATGAAAGATGAGCTTAAATCAATGGAACATAATGGTGTATAGGACCTTATGGAATTACTTGAAGGATGCAAGAGATTTGGGTGTAAATGGGTCTTTAAGACTAAGCGTGACTCTCATGGTAACCTTGAATGCTACAAGGCTCGTCTTATTGCCAAAGGTTTTACTCAAAAGGATGGTATTGACTATAAGGAAACATTTTCACCAATTTTCAAGAAAGATTTTTTCAGAATTATCATCGCATTAGTAGTTCATTAATTTAGAGTTGCATCAAAAGAATGCAAAAATTACCTTTCTAAATGGGAATTTAGAGGAAGATGTTTATATGGATCAACCAATGAGGTTTTCAATTGAGGGGAAAGAACACATGGTGTATAAATTTAAGAAATCAATATACGAACTTAAGCAAGCTTCTCGAAAATAGTATATCAAGTTCAATGATACTATTGTATTATTCCGATTTAAGGAAAACACTGTTGATCAATGCATATATCTGAAGGTCAGTAAGAGTAAGTTTATCTTTCTGATTCTGTATGTTGATGACATCTTATTTGCAACTAATGATCCTGGTCTATTAAGTGATACTAAGAAGTTTCTCTCAAATAACTTTGAAATGAAAGATATGGGAGAGGTAAGCTATGTGATTGGAATAGAAATATTCTATGATAGATCACAAGGATTGTTGGGTTTGTCTCAGAAAGCCTATATCAATAAAGATCCATGAAGTGGTAAATGGCTAGCAGGTATGGTTCCAATTCAGAAAGGGGACAAATTTAATGTTATGACATGCTTTGAGGCCATTATTAATGAATTATGGTTGCAGAATTTTATTTAGGACTTAAAATTATCAACAATATTGTCAAGTCGCTAAAGTTTATTATCTGCAATAATCTTCTTTTTTAAAAACGATAAGAATTCTAAAGGTGTTAAACATATGGAATTGAAATACTTTGCAATTAAAGAAGAAGTTCAAAAACATAAAGTGTCAATAGAGCACATTAGCACCAACTTTATGATTGCTAACCCTTTGATGAAAGGGTTACCGCCCAAAACATTTGGTGGACATGTTGAAAGTATGAGCATTATTGTATATTATGTTAATGATTATGTTTTATGTACCTTGATACTCTGAGTTCATGAATGAATATGTTTCTGTCTTACCTGTTTTCTGAATTTGTATACATGATTGAAGATGAATGATGATAACAGGTTTTGTCTTTAATAAAGACATTATTGTTAGACCAATTATGTACTTCTCATTTATAGGTCATGTCAAGGAGAGGACTAATTCTGTGATACGTATATAGAAGGAACTATGTCGATTAGATGATATACGACCGTAATGACTCATGTTAGTTTATTCTTGGTCATGATGAATAGTATATCCAATATAAAGAAGAGTTTGGTTATACATATGAATTTATATTATGTTTTGACAGACTTATCAAACTATAAAAAATGCAATGTCACATGAGCCAAGTAGGAGAATGTTAGATTAAATGTCTCATGTGATGGGCTTGTGACTTATCTTATTAGTTTAATAAGTAATTAAATTAAATTAATAGGCTAAATTTTTATTGGGTAAAAGGAAAAGAACAGTTTTGTAATTATAGTAACTGTCAACTTGATGGAAGTTAGCAATATTTAAGGGACAGTTTCTGTGCAAAACTCTAGATTTGTTCCTAGCCGTTAGGGTTTCTTCTTTCCTCACTATCACTAAAGTAGACGAAGCATAAAGAAAAGGTAAAAGAATAGAAAATGAGTTTTGAAATCTCTCTAATGCTCTTGGAATAGAGTATACCAATTATTCATGAATAACGGTTAGTGTCTTCTTTACATTTTTGTTTGTGAGAATCATGAATTCTAAGATCTTTATGTTTTAATAGTAATTTTCTATATTAAGATTATTAGAAAACTTACAATCTAACAACATGCACACCTTCTTTTTAAATTGCAACATAAGATGTCACATGACAGTTATTGGGATCGTGTATTTATCACATGACAAATTTTTAAACATGTTGTTCTATGACTGAATGACACATGTCGAATATGAAGGCATGCATATTCTCTTTACATATTATATTATTATTATTATTATTATTATTATTATTATTGTTGTTATTATTATTATTATTATTACATGATTTTTATGTGTCGATTTATTTTGATGTTGTATCAATTTATTATTAAGAGTGTTAAAAAAACACTTAATAAAGTTCTTAGTTTCCTCACAATAAATTACATTTAATTAATTTTACTATATTTTTATGCAAAATTTTCACTCTTATGTGATGTATATATTGAAGTTTTGTAAATAATATAGAATAATTATATATGAATAAATATAGTAGTTTGAGAATATAATTAATTAATTAATTTAGTTTGACAAGATACTTATATAACGAAATGATATCGGACACCTACGAAAAGTTTAGGATTCTAAGATCAATCACTAATAAAAATAATTAATAATGTAATCAACTAAAGATAGGTGTGAATTTTTTGAATTTTTTTAATATGAATTAATAATGAAAGGTATATATGTTAATGTAATTAATATGTAATTATAAATTTCTATTTTTATATGTGTGAGCAATAAATTTAATTTAGACTTGGCGACAAATGTACACTTTCCTTTTAAAATGCAACATAGGATGCCATATGACAATTATTAGGATCATATATTTGTCATATGACAGATTTTCAAACATATTATTTTATGTCAGAGACTCATTCATTTTATGGACTTAGGAAATTGTTTCCTTATGAAAAAACCATGGTCCGAGATCCCACACCCATAATATTGAGTGCATGATATTCCACTTGACTTAGGTAGAAATAACGCCTTAGTCCATGGTCCAAAATCAAGCGTTTTAGAATTTGAGTCTTAGGCATAAATAACACCCTAATCTATAATCCAAGGCTCATAATATCGAGCATTCAGAATCTTTAGATTTGGACAAATATAACACCTTAATTAATGATCTAGGGCTCATAATATCGAACATTTGGAATCTTCGGATTTAGGCAAAAATAACACCTTGCCCAGGACATCTAGAATCCCTTTTGGCTTAGGCATAATTTATAACTATGGTCTGATGTCCTATGTTCATCTTATCGAACACGTGGCATTTTGGACTTAGGCACAATTTATAACCATGGTCTGGGGTCCTATGTTCATCTTATCGAACACATGGCATTCTAGACTTAGGCAAAAATAAACCTTACCCGGGGTCCTTCATTAGTCATATTAGACTTTTGGGATCCCACTTGGCTTAGGTATCAGTGGTCCTTCTGGTTGTGCTTCTTAATGGGGGGTGGCCTCTGGATATTCTGAAACTCGGTCTACATTATCTCCCTCAAGATTGTTTCTCGAGGGGTGTTCAGAAGAATGTAGTCAGAATATTTTCTCTAAGGTGGACTACCTTTGGGATGTCAAGACTGTAAGGAATCTTGGTTAGGTTTCTGATGAGAGGGCTCATCTTTATCCCATCTCCTCTGGTCCTCTGACACCTCCTCAAGGTTGACATACTTTTGGGATCGTCTTTGGAACTCACCTAGGTTCTCTGGCTTCTTTTTCACCAGGGACACAAAAAACTTAGAACCCACGCGGAGGCCGCTTCTGGCATAATGAAGGGCTATCCTGTCGTCAAAGTTTTCCAAGTTGGTGCACGCTGCCATGAACTGCCTTACATAATCACCGAGGAGTTCATCTTGTCCCTGCCGAACCTTGGCCAAGGACTTAATGGACTTGGGTTACTCTTTGCTAGTGGTATATTGGAATAGGAAACGTTGTTTTAGAATTGTCCAATCTACCACAGACCTCCGTGGTAAGCTGGAGAACCACTTGAGGGCTCCCTTTTTGAGGGAGAGGGGGAAAGCACGACATAGCAACTCCATGGATCCTCCATAAAAACACATGGATTATTCGAAAGCGTTCACGTGTTCCCAGGGATCCGTGGTTTCGTCGTAAATCTCTAAGTTCACCGGGAACTTAAAGTTTCTGGGAACGCGGTACTCCATAAGTTAATCTGAGAAGGGGTGCTCTTGGATGTCGTGGTTCAGGTTATTGTTCTCGATGTTGGACACCATAACGTCAACATGGGCCCTTATTTGATTATTTTCCACATTGCTCCTTCGTCATGACGGTTTGGGCTGGGGTTGGTTTTCGTGCATAGCCCATTGCATGTCCTCCAACCTTTGATACTATTCGATCAGCATGGTCATGTGTTGTTGTAGCATGTCTTGGAATTGTCATTGGGACATGCAGGATTGATTTTCACGTTCGGAATGAGTTACACGATCACCGGCTTCACCATGTGGCATTCCCGAGCACTAACTTGTTGGGATTCTGTGTTTTTGGATATTCGGGTTGCCTCTTTAGCCTAGGATTCCAAGTTTGTCTCTTACAGAGACCCTGCGTGATAGGTCGGGACTCTCATCTGAGACCGAAGCGGAGTACCCATTGTACTAGTGCTCCGCATTGAGCACCTGGTTCCTCATGGCAGAGGCTTCCATATTAGGTGGTGGGACAGGACGAAAGGAGCGTTGCACCATCGGAATCTGCCTTTGGTTAGCAGAGGTTTGCGTAATGTCTCTCCTCGAATTTTGTCTCGTGTTCACCATGATGGAGTAGGGTTAGAAATTTATGGTTTTCCACAGATAGCGCCAATGTTCTGATGTAGAACCAGAGAGTGCCTGAGAAGACACGTGTACGGTGGCTTCCTCCTTGCGCAGTTGTTGTCCAGCGATCCAGGGGGCTGGGTACTTACAATGGGACTCCAACGGCTCAAGTCAGGAAAAACATAAATAGGGGTTTACACCATGAGATTATTATATGTATATTTTATTAGAATGACTTAGCCTGATACTTATAGAGCATGTGCAGGGTCCTTATATGATCTGCATGAGGTGCAGGTACGTTGAGATCGTGGCCTGACGGGAGGTGCCTCCATCCCACGATTGTTTAGGCAGAACCCTGATGGAGGGTGCCTCCTTCCCACTATTGTCCAGGCAGATCCCTAAAATTTTGGGATGTCGCGTTAGTGGCCACCTGCTGTTGCAGGCAATTATAGTCCCCATACCCTAAGGGTCATTATTGGTAGTTGTCAGGATCTGCACAAACCTAAGGAGTGCTGATATTGCCCACGACTGAAGCCTGAGGTCGGATGGCCTAACCGGGATGCTTATGGGGGAGTCGGGTGGTATGCGTGTCGGGTTGATCCCATCGGACAAGGTCCCGGATCACGATCCAGAACAAATACCATATAATATTAATAATGTTTTTAATATATGGATAAAGTTGAAATAAATCCAATGGCTTGATATTATAACATTATTAGATACCATATATTATAAGGAATGGGGATTTTGGAAATTTAGGAATTTGAGATGAAGGGCTGGCTACCTGAATCACACCACGACGCAAAAACTAAAAAGGGGCTGCCAATTAAGCATTTAATTGCTACTTCATCAGTTCAATTAAGTCAAAATATGATTGATGTGAGCATCTTTCAAGGACTTTCAAAAGGATTTTCTTATCTCAAAGACTAATATGAAGAGCACCTAATCTTTCAGGAACCAATGTGAAGGTTTAGTTATTTTTTTCTTATTTTCCCTTCTAAAATTGAATAGGAAACACATCATCATGTTCTTCATATTTTTATTAAATATCTTATTATAGATATATCATCTTATGTTAGGAGTCCATTTCATATGTTCTTGATAACAGGGTGAAAAATTAATAGATTAATTTTTAATATAATTTCACATATAAATGTGATAAATGAAATTTTTATTATCTTTTAAGGGCATACTTTAGTGATTATAAAAGAAGATAGATTTTTAGCTTTATGAGTCAGTTTAGTATACTATCTAAAAATGGGTGAAAAATTAAAGGATAATTGTCAATATAATTTTCTATGATTTTTATCAATGGAACTTTTATTCAAAGGTGTACTAAAGTGTATATAAATGATGATAGAAGTTTTATATTTGTGAAAAGTTTGATATAGCCTAGAAAAGAAGATAAAATTTTAAGAGATGAATATCTATTTTTATGAAAGTATACGTTTCTTAATATATATATATATATATATATATATATATATATATATATATATATATATATATATATATATTGATACCAAGATCGACAGGACCGACGACACAGGCTCAACAGTAGTAAAAATATGCATTCAAAGAGTAGAATAAGAGTATTAGATATAAGAAACAAAATACTTTTATTGATATTCAAAATACTTACAGAATACTTTGATACAAGATTACAATCCAAGTTCTTGGATGAGGGACGAAGTAGAAAAGATTAATAGAGAAGATTACAAGTGTTTACAAGAAAAAAGAAACTTTTAAGAAACTCAAAGCTAAAAAACATTCGATGATTCTTCAATAAGAAGCTGCTGCTTATATAGAAGGGAAAAAGCTTCGGATTCCAAACATGCTAAAGTCTGAAGAATTATTAGGCGTCGATGGATTTCAAAGAGATTGAAATCTATTGTCCTTATCAGTCGATGGATTCCAAAGGGAATGAAATCCGCTGTTCTTAGGTGGGAGACAAAAGTGGGAGACAGGGGTCCCATGTTGAGTCATTATTAACTAGATGACAATCAATTTTTCTTGAGTGGAATGTGCTTTACAGATCAGAAAGATCTAGTGCATAGCAATCATCTTCATTGTCGGCAAGGAGATCATGATCATTCTAGCCTTCTTCAGAAGGTGGTGATGAACCAGAGGTCGACATAGTTGTTCTAAGCTTTCTTAACAGTTCTTGTTCGGATGAGGAGGCATCCCGTTCTTGAAGGTGCTTGTTTTTAAGTTCTTCAAATTGAGTAGGCTTTTTGCTGTTTGTCCTTAATAAAGTAGGATTGTTAGCACACCATTGATTAACCACTTCAATACTTACCAATTTCATAACAAATTGGGGCCACCATTTAACACTAAATTCCTTGGCAACCCATTCAGGGTGTTGAGTTTAATGCTTATGATAAAACACATAGTCCTAGACATTAATCCATGCAATGCCAAAAGCTATGTAAAAATGAAGTAATCGAGCACCGTGAGGAAAATTTGTTTTTTCAGTAAACAAATTATAAGAGTCAAAAGTATATCCAAGAGTCCTTTTGAGCCACTATGAGTACGAAGTATATCCATACAAAGGTCATATTTTATTGAGAACACATTCCGAATCAGGTCCAGTAGATGGACTTAATCGGTATCAATCAATCAGAATCAATTCAAAAAAGGTTCTATCTTTTTTAAGAGATTCTTGAGGAACAAATTAAAAGTCCTTAGGAAGCATATTTTGAACAATCTCTCTAGGAGAAGATTGAGGAGAAAAAAATCCTGGTTCTAAAGTAATTATTGGTTCAAAAATATTTTTCTTAACATATTTACATTCTTCAGTATTAAGCGAATTTATGAAAAAAAGAGAAGACTTTGCTGGTGTTTGAGGAGCTTTAGAAGAGGAACCAGTAATGGTTTGTGAGTAAGTCAAAGGTGTAAACCTGTTTGAGGAAGGAGATAAAGGTCGTACAGACCGAATAGGAGAAGGGGTTAAAGCTAGGGTAGAAGACCCTTTTACGGAGGTAAATGACCGTGTACTTATCTTAATATCCTTATCTGCAGTAATCTGCATGTACTTATCGAGAATAACTTTCTTAGCTTTAAATTTTGATGATGAGGAACTAGTTGTCATGATATCCCTGCAAAAATTCTCTGGTTAATAAATCAGGAAGGTAATTCTCTTTCCCTTTTATATGTTGAACATCAAAATCAAAACAAGAAAGTAAAGCTTACCATCGAGCAAAGATTTATTTTGAAACCAAATTTTTAACATCTTTTTGAATTATTAAAGGAGCAACTTTACAATCAGTTTTGAGTAAAAATCTTTTATTAAATAAATCATCTTGAAATTTTGTGATACTTAGCACTATAGCTAAAACTTCTTTTTTCACAGTACTATATTTTTGTTGAGCCGAATGCCATGTACTAGAGTGATATCTGACTACTTGTTCTTTGGATGACTCGGGTAGGATTTGCTTTAACACTCCCTCATACCCTAAATTAGAGGCATCTGTTTCTACTACGAGAGAGGCTTGAGGATCAAGAAATCCTAAATAGGGAATGATTCTAACTAATACTTTAATCTGCTTAACAGCATTAGTCATTTAGGAATTCCATGCAGAATGATCTTTTCTTAAACGCTTAAATAGAGGGGCACAAATAATTCTAATGTTTAGGATAAAGGCAGCAACATAATTAACACATCCTAAAAATCTTTGAAGAGTGTTCTTATCTTTTAATTCATCTGGGAATTTATTAGCAAACTTTATGGATTTTTCAATAGGAACAATAGTACCTTAATTAACTTCGAATCCTAAGAATCTTGTCTTAGTTTGAAACAATTTTATTTTCTTAGCAGAAATTACTAAACCATTTTCTTTAATTAGATTAAAGAAGGTTTCTAAATGAGTAAAGTGTTGATCAATAGATTACTAAAAATTAGTACATCGTCCAGATATACTATGGTGAATTTTGAATAAGGATTCAAAATATTATTCATTATGTTTTGAAATTCTGAGGGAGCATTTTTTAGTCTTTGAGGCATTACATTCCATTCATAATGACCAAAGGGTACTACAAAAGCAGTTTTATACCTATCTTCTTCAGCTACTTCAATCTGATAGTATCCTAATTTCATATCAAATTTTGAGAAAATAGTAGTCTGATGAACTCGACTTACTAAATATTTTTTATTAGGAATTGGATATCTTATCCATCTTAAGACTTTGTTTAAAGGCTTATAATAAATTACTAATCTAGGAGCACCTATTTCAATTTCTGATGCATTCATAACATATAATCCTACACAACTCCAAGGAGATCTACTCGGTCTAATTAATTTCTTATCTAAATATTCTTGGATTTCTTTCTTACAATATTCTAAATATTGTTGATTCGTTTGAAAAGGTCTTGCTTTAGTTGGAATATTTATTTCTTTAAATCCTTCTTCGTATGGTAGATTAATTATATATTTCTTACGTTCTTTAAAAGCATTAGGAAATTCACTACATACTTCTTTTTCAAATTTATGTTGAACATTCTTAATCTTTTCTTGAATATAATCTTTACTTATTTGTTCTTGAATTCTTTTATATTGTACTTCTTTACTTAAAAGATTTATGTGCTTAGTTTTCTTTTCTATTAGATTAATTTTTGAAATTAATGATTCTTGTACTAAATTTAATTCCTTAATTAAAGGAGGTTTTATGAATTCAAAACATATTTCTTTTCCTAGGGCATTAGTAACTAATCCATTTTCTATTACTGAGAATAGGTATAATAATGATAAAAAGGGAGTTCCTAAAATTATTTGTTCAAAGATATTTTTTACTAATAAAAATGAGGTTTTATAACAAATTTTCTCTTTACATATTTTAGCATTATTTAACTTATACTTAATTTGCATTTTATTTTCGGATGCACTACTTAACAATTCTGTTGTCTTATTATAATATTTAGTTGAAATTAATCATTCTTAAACACAATTCATATGTGCTCTTGAATCAATCAGAGCTATGAAATTAAATCTTTCATCCTTAATAACTAATTCAATTGGACAGTGTCATTTATGAATAATTACTTGATTTAATAAATGAATATAAGGATCTTGCTCTGGGTTTTTACTAGTACTTGTTTCTTGACTTTGAACTATTATTTGTGCTTGTAGATTTAACATTTTAAATTCTAACTCAGTATCTTTTTCTTTAAGTAAATTTACTTCATTCTTTAATTCTTTTATTTCTTGTTGCAAATCCTTTAAAGTTACTTCATTATGTTGAGGTTTCTTAAATCTTTCTAGAACTTCTTTCATATCAATTTTTTGAATTTCTTGTGTACTTTTCTTATGTTCATAATCTAAAAATTCTTTTATTTGCTGAATAAATTCTTGCTTAACAGGTGATTCTTCCATATTTTCTACTATACTTAATAATGATGAAGCCTGGTCTCTAGTGATTACATTAATTGTTTTTAAACATGATAAACAATCACATAATTCTGGTCCTAATCTTGTACACTCTCCATTATTATCTTCATTATCTGTTTCTAATTCTGATGACGAAGAGTCTTTTAGCTAATTAACTATTTCTTATTTTGAACTATGTTCTTCTTCTGATGACTTAGATTCATTAACTAATATTTCTATTAAATATTTCTTCGATTCTTCATTAATTTTTAAATTATTAATTTTTTGTTTAACTTTACAGTCTTTTTTATAATGTCCTACTCGACCACATCTATAACAAACTATTTCTTTCTTAGACTTAGATGATTTATATTTATTTTTTTCTTTATTCTAGGTTTTGATGAACTTGCTTCTTCCTTATACTATTTTTTATAATACTTTCTAGACCTTCTTGACTTATGAGGAATATACTTTTGAACTCGTTTCTGTCTACTTGGAGTTTTAACTCCTTCTATCCCCCACTGGGAACAGAACGATCCTAGTTCTTTCCTAGTAGTTTTAGCTTCATATTTGAGCTTATGTTGAAGTTTTAGATCTAAACATACTTGTAATCCTGTTTCAATTACGTAATTAGAGATTTGACCAAAAGTAAGTTAACTATAAGGAATTTGTCCTGAATTCTAGTTTTGGATCATTAGCTTAACCTTCTCTGTAAATAACTTAGGGAGGCCAGCTATAAATCGTGCTTTCCAATAATCAGCTGAGGCGTCACTACTTAAATAAAGTTTAGATAAAAACATATCCTTATACCATCTATAATCAGACATTGAAGGACAATACAAATTAACAATTTAGTCTGCTATTCTTTGCTGAAATTTTAAGGGTTCTCCTATGAAATGCTTTGTTAATGTATATAAAAGAGTGGTTACAAAATATTCATGGGTTTTTCCGTCAGATTCTATCTTAACAGCGTTCATATAAAATCTTTTTCATTTTGAGAAAGCACATTATCCCACCATCCTTTAAGTTGTCATGTAAATCTCATAACGATTAAGGAGGCTGTGGTCTTATCTAAGTTATTCTTTCCTTTATGAGCGGTTGCTGCCATGGTCATTTGTTGAATAGTGTCTAAAATTTGTTATTCACGTAATCCATTTATATTCTATTCATTAATTGCTTCGCCTGTAAAGGCTACTGAATCTTGGAAAGATCTTTCTTCAAACTGAACATCAGGATATGTTGGTCTTGGATAATAATTTCTGGTTATGGAAACGAACATACTTGTTTTCAATTTATTAACTTAAAGATTTAAAAATTCATTTTCTAATTCTTCAATCTTTGATAAAGTATGTATTTTAGGAGCTGATGATGACCCTATGGTTAATTGTTCTAATTTTTTCTTAATTTCTTCTATAGAATTTTCTGACTTTGAAAAATGAATATTTTTTAGATCTTCTTCTGGACCATTAACTATTTTATAAATAGGTCTATTGGGATCTAGATTTTTATTATAATTTTGAGTGGTCATATATTCATTAGGTTTATTACTTATTTGATTATCAATTCGTTCTAAAGATTTTCCCATATTGTGAAGAATTTGATTAGAATAATTAAGTTGTTGATGAACTTTATTAAAATCTCCTTTTTCTGTAGGTAGAGAGTAAGCTCGGGATGCTATAGCTTTAAAGGGGGGTAGCTTCAACTTTTATTCCTTCTTTAGTGTTGATTTTTACTGTTTCTAAAGGGGAAAATTCTAAAATTACTACTAAGTCATTTTCTATTTTCCAAGTTGTTGTTATTTTTGTATTGGTTAGTAATTCGGGTATTCTTATAAAAGGATTTTGCATTTCTTTTTCTTTACAGTAATTTTTAAACCAATTGAAGAAGTATATATTGATCTAGTTTTTCATTAAATATGAATAAAATTCCTTTCTAAGGTTAATAGTTTGTTCTTTACTAAAGTTCTTAAAGTACCAATTTCTTTTATCTGAATTATAAGGAGCTTCAAAATCTTTTCTAATCCAGTCTTTATTTATCTCAAAAGGTTCATCTTTAGTTAAGGTATTAATAACTTGGGATCTAGTTGGAGAATATTCTGGTGAGTCTGATTTATGAGTTTACTGATAAATGGGCTGAGGAATATTAGGTTCAAAATTAATACCGGTTAAATCAATTTTTACTGAGGATCCATCGATAGAATGTCTTGAAGAGGCTGTAGAGGGAATATTACTTATCGGATTACTTTTTCTTGATGAATTTGATCTTAGCATCCTATTCTCATACTAGAACCTTCTTGAACTATTGATCTTATCCTAGTATTTCTTATTGGCTGAGGAGGTAATACTTCAGGGAATATCCAATCTTCAGGAATTCTAAATATAATTTCATCATGAGATAGTCTTTTAGGAGTTAAAATAGAAGATTTTTTAAGATTTGCTTCCATAATTATTGTTTCATGCTTAGGGGATTGTCTTAAAGCTTTAAAGTTTTGATCTTCATACAAAACTTTATAATGAACTCTATACATAACAGGCATATGCTTAGCACCTTCTTGAAAGACATCATCTAATATCTTAACATTAAGTTCTAAAGCTTGCTTAATCATATAATCATTTAATGGCATGGTATAATTATGATAACAATTAAAGAAAATAGGGCCATCATGCAGATTAGATTCCAAAATAGCAGTAATTTGATCATGAAGTTTTCTTAGCCTTTTATCTCTTAGCAAAATTAACACAGGGTTATCAATTCCTAACCTATGTTGTCCTTTGGCAGCTACTTGAATTAGTCCTATATGAATAAATTGATAATTATCTTTAACATGTTGATCTATGAGGTTTTCTCTTAACAGGCTTATAGATTCATAGGGTTTTTCTAAGATATGAGTAGCTTCGAACATATGAATCTGATCCTTAGGCTTAAAGAAAGAAGTACTTGTTTTATAAATTTCTTTGGGAGGAACATAAGGAATTGCCTAATTTTGAAGGTTGTTTTCAATATTAGCAATTTGTAATTCATTTTCTTGAACTTGATCTTGATCTACTTCTAATCTAGAGGATGCAGATTGATATTATGAGGAACCTATGCTGGAGGCTTTCTCGCTACGAAAGGAGAGCTCACTTAAGTTTCTGAATATCTTAGACATAATGAAGGAATTCTCTTACAGGGACCACCATTTGCATGTACGGGACCACCTAACCTACCTTCTCTGGCACTAACACAGGCTGACCAATGTACCAACCAAGGGCTGACCAACACTAAGTCCTTCTCCCTTCCTTAGGCTTTAGATACTTAGAACCCTTTACGAGGCTTTGATACCAGTAAAAAGCAATACTAAAGAAGGAATAGAAGTTGAAGCTACCCCCTTTAAAGCTATAGCATCCCGAGCTTAATCTCTACCTACAGAAAAGGAGATTTTAATAAAGTTCATCAACAACTTAATTATTCTAATCAAATTCTTCACAATATGGGAAAATCTTTAGAACGAATTGATAATCAAATAAGTAATAAACCTAATGAATATATGGCCACTCAAAATTATAATAAAAATATAGATCCTAATAGACCTATTTATAAAATAGTTAATGTTCCAAAAGAAGATCTAAAAAATATTCATTTTTCAAAGTCAGAAAATTCTATAGAAGAAATTAAGAAAAAATTAGAACAATTAACCATAGGGTCATCATCAGCTCCTAAAATACATACTTTATCAAAGATTGAAGAATTAAAAAATAAACTTTTAAATCTTCAAGTTAATAAATTGAAAACAAGTATGCCCGTTTCCACAACCAGAAATTATTATCCAAGACCAACATATCCTGATGTTCAATTTGAAGAAAGATCTTTCCAAGATTTAGTAGCCTTTACGGGCGAAGCAATTAATGAATGGAATATAGATGGATTAGGAGAACAATAAATTTTAGACACTATTCAACAAATGACCATGGTAGCAACCGCTCATAAAGGAAAGAATAACTCAGATAAGACCACAGCCTCCTTAATCGTTATGGGATTTACAGGACAACTTAAAGGATGGTGGGATAATGTGCTTTCTCAAAGTGAAAAATATTTTACAATGAACGCTGTTAAGATAGAATCTGACAGACAAACCCATGAAGATTCTGTAACCACTCTTTTATATACATTAACAAAGCATTTCATAGGAGAACCCTTAAAATTTCAGCATAGAGTAGCAGACCAAATTGTTAATTTGTATTGTCCTTCAATGTCTGATTATAGATGGTATAATGATATGTTTTTATCTAAACTTTATTTAAGAAGTGACGCCTTAGCTGATTATTGGAAAGAAAAGATTAAGAATGTTCAACATAAATTTGAAAAAGAAATATGTAGTGAATTTCCTAATGCTTTTAAAGAATGTAAGAATATATAATTAATCTACCATACGAAGAAGGATTTAAAGAAATAAATATTCCAACTAAAGCAAGACCTATTCAAATGAATCAACAATATTTAGAATATTGTAAGAAAGAAATCCAAGAATATTTAGATAAGAAATTAATTAGACCGAGTAAATCTCCTTAGAGTTGTGCTGGATTCTATGTTATGAATGCATCAGAAATTGAAAGAGGTGCTCCTAGATTAGTAATTAATTATAAGCCTTTAAACAAAGTCTTAAGATGGATAAGGTATCCAATTCCTAATAAAAAAAAATTAGTAAGTTGAGTTCATCAGGCTACTATTTTCTCAAAATTTGATACGAAATCAAGATATTATCAGATTGAAGTAACTGAAGAAGATAGGTATAAAACTGCTTTTGTAGTACCCTTTGGTCATTATAAATGGAATGTAATGACTTAAGGACTAAAAAATGCTCCATCAGAATTTCAAAACATAATGAATAATATTTTGAATCCTTATTCAAAATTCACCATAGTATATCTAGACGATGTACTAATTTTTAGTAATTCTATTGATCAACACTTTATTCATTTAGAAACCTTCTTTAATCTAATTAAAGAAAATGGTTTAGTAATTTTTTCTAAGAAAATGAAACTGTTTCAAACAAAGACAAGATTCTTAGGATTCGAAGTTAATCAAGGTACTATTGTTCCTATTGAAAGATCCATAGAGTTTGCTAATAAATTCCCAGATGAATTAAAAGATAAGAACACTCTTCAAAGATTTTTAGGATGTGTTAATTATGTCGCTGACTTTATCCCAAACATTAGAATTATTTGTGCCCCTCTATTTAAGCGTTTAAGAAAAGATCCTCCTGCATGGAATTCCCAAATGACTAATGTTGTTAAGCAGATTAAAGCATTAGTTAAAACCATTCCATGTTTAGGATTTCCTGATCCTCAAGCCTCTTTTATAGTAGAAACAGATGCCTCTGATTTGGGGTATGAGGGAGTGTTAAAGCAAATACTAACCGAGTCATCTAAAGAACAAGTAGTCAGATATCACTCTGGTACATAGCATCAGGCTCAACAAAAATATAGTACTGTTAAAAAAGAAGTTTTAGCTATAGTGCTAAGTATTACAAAATTTCAAGATGATTTATTTAATAAAAGATTTTTACTCAAAACTGATTGCAAAGTTGCTCCTTCGACAATTCAAAAATATGTTAAAAATTTGGTTTCAAAACAAATCTTTGCTTAATGGCAAGCTTTACTTTCTTGTTTTGATTTTGATGTTCAACATATAAAAGGGAAAGAGAATTACCTCCCTGATTTCTTAACCAGAGAATTTTTGCAGGGATATCATGGCAACTAGTTCATCATCATCAAAATCTAAAGCTAAGAAAGTTATTCTGGATAAGTACATGCAGAATACTGTAGATAAGGATACTAAGATAAGTACACGGTCATCTACCTCTGTAAAATGGTCTTCTACCCTAGCTTTAACTCATTCTCCTATTCAGTCTGTACGACCTCCATCTCCTTCCTCAAACAGGTTTACACCTTTGACTTACTCATAAACCATTACTGGTTCCTCTTCTAAAGCTCCTCAAACACCAACAAAGTCTTCTCCTTTTTCATAAATTTGCCTACTACTGAAGAATGTAAATATGTTAAGAAAAATATTTTTGAACCAATAATTACTTTAGAACCAGGATTCTTTT
The DNA here is from genome assembly GCA_029884595.1 of Ormosia semicastrata. Classification (NCBI taxonomy): domain Eukaryota; kingdom Viridiplantae; phylum Streptophyta; class Magnoliopsida; order Fabales; family Fabaceae; genus Ormosia; species Ormosia semicastrata. Next base: position 31,704,082 of record JAQQTO010000046.1, on the reverse strand, counting down.
CTCCTCAGTCTTCTCCTAGAGAGATTGTTCAAAATATGCTTCCTAAGGACTTTCAATTTGTTCCTCAAGAATCTCTTAAAAAAGATAGAACCTTTTTTGAATTGATTCTGATTAATACCAAGTCCATCTCTCTTGATCATTATTTCAGTGTCAGTAATCCTGATTATATTGACTTTTTCAAAGTAAAAATACTTAAAGTACTTGGACCTAAAGATTGGAATCAGGGGCTTCATACGCCCAAAGCTTTTTCAATAAAATACGATCCTCAAACTTATACTTATTGGGACTATCAACAAGCTTAGTATAAATTCATACTCCTCAGACTGTACTCACACTCTTGGTTTTTCTAGTTCCAAAAAGGAATCTCAAATGTTTCTTCTTGGTTCGCAGACTGGATGTGTTCTACTGGACCTTGTATAGATATACTTCCACAAATGGCTAAGGACTCTTATAATTTGTTTACTGAAAAAACAAATTTTCCTCATGGTACTCGATTATTTCATTTTTACATAGCTTTTGGCATTGCATGGATTAATGTTTGGGACTATGTGTTTTATCATAAGCATCAAACTTAACACCCTGAATGGGTTGCCAGGGAATTCAGTGTTAAATGGTGGCCCCAATTTAATATGAAATTGGTAAGCATTGAAGCGGTTAATCAATGGTGTGCTAATAATCCTACTTTATTAAGGACAAACAGCAAAAAGCCTACTCAGTTTGAAGAACTTAAAAACAAGCTCCTTCAAGAACTGGATGCCTCCTCATCCAAACAAGAACTGTTAAGAAAGCTTAAAACAACTATATGGACCTCTGGTTCATCACCACCTTCTAAAGAAGGCCAGAATGATGATGATCTCCTTGCCGATAATGAAGATGATTGCTATGCACTAGATCTTTCTGATCTGTAAAGCACATTCCACTCAAGAAAAGTTAATTGTCATCTAGTTAATAATGACTCAGCATGGGACCCCTGTCCCCCACTTTTGTCTCCCACCTAAGGACAGCAGATTTCAATCCCTTTGAAATCCATCGACGCCTAATAATTCTTCAGACTTCACCATGTTTGGAATCTGGAGCTTTTTCTTTTCTATATAAGCAGCAGCTTCTTATTGAAGAATCATCGAGTGTTTTTTAGCTTTGAGTTTCTTAAAAGTTTCTCTTTTCTTGTAAACACTTGTAATCTTCTGTATTAATCTTTTGTAATTCGTCTCTCATCCAAGAACTTGGATTGTAATCTTGTATCAAAGTATTCTGTAAGTATTTTGAATATCAATAAAAGTATTTTGTTTCTTATATCTAATATTCTTCTTCTACTCTTTGAATGCATATTTTTACTACTGTTGAGCCTATGTCGTCGATCCTACTGATATTGGTATCAGAGCGATATCTGACTACTTGTTCTTTGGATGACTCGGGTAGTATTTGCTTTAACACTCCCCCATACCCCAAATCAGAGGCATCTGTTTCTACTATAAGAGAGGCTTGAGGATCAGGAAATCCTAAAGATGAATGATTTTAACTAATGCTTTAAAACCAGAATTCAGGACAAATTCCTTATAGTCAACTTACTTTTGGTCAAATCTCTAATTACGTAATTGAAACAGGATTACAAGTATGTTTAGATCTAAAACTTGAACATAAGCTCAAATCTGAAGCTAAAACTACTAGGAAAGAACTAGGATCATTCTATTCCCAGTGGGGGATAGAAGGAGTTAAAGCTCCAAGTAGATAGAAACGAGTTCAAAAGTATATTTTTCATAAGTCAAGAAGGTCTAGAAAGTATTATAAAAAATAGTATAAGGAAGAAGCAAGTTCATCAAAACCTAGAACAAAGAAAAAAGATAAATATGAATCATCTAAGTCTAAGAAAGAAATAGTTTGTTATAGATGTGGTCAAGTAGGACATTATAAAAAAGACTGTAAAGTTAAACAAAAATTAATAATTTAAAAATTGATGAAGAATTGAAGAAATCTTTAATAGAAATATTAGTTAATGAATCTGAGTCATCAGAAGAAGAATATAGTTCAGAAGAAGAAATAGTTAATCAGCTAAAAAACTCTTCGTCATCAGAATTAGAAACAGATAATGAAGATAATAATGGAGAGTGTACAGGATTAGGACCAGAATTATGTGATTGTTCATCATGTTTAAAAATAATTAATGTAATCACTAGAGACCAAGCTTCATCATTATTAAGTATAGTAGAAAATATGGAAGAATCAACTGTTAAGCAAGAATTTATTCAGCAAATAAAAGAATTTTTAGATTATGAACATAAGAAAAGTACACAAGAAATTCAAAAAATTGATATGAAAGAAATTCTAGAAAGATTTAAGAAACCTCAACATAATGAAGTAACTTTAAAGGATTTGCAACAAGAAATAAAAGAATTAAAGAGTGAAGTAAATTTACTTAAAGAAAAAGATACTGAGTTAGAATTTAAAATGTTAAATCTACAAGCACAAATAATAGTTCAAAGTCAAGAAACAAGTACTAGTAAAAACCCAGAGCAAGATCCTTATATTCATTTATTAAATCAAGTAATTATTCATAAATGGCACTGTCCAATTGAATTAGTTATTAAGGATGAAAGATTTAATTTCATAGCTCTGATTGATTCAGGAGCAGATATGAATTGTGTTCAAGAAGGATTAATTCCAACTAAATATTATAATAAGACAACAGAATCGTTAAGTAATGCATCCGAAAATAAAATGCAAATTAAGTATAAGTTAAATAATGCTAAAATATGTAAAGAGAAAATTTGTTATAAAACCTCATTTTTATTAGTAAAAAATATCTCTGAACAAATAATTTTAAGAACTCCCTTTTTATCATTATTATACTCATTCTCAGTAACAGAAAAAGGATTAGTTACTAATGCCCTAAGAAAAGAAATATGTTTTGAATTCATAAAACCTCCTTTAATTAAGGAATTAAATTTAGTACAAGAATCATTAATTTCAAAAATTAATCTAATAGAAAATAAAACTAAGTACATAAATCTTTTAAGTAAAGAAGTACAATATAAAAGAATTCAAGAACAAATAAGTAAAGATTATATTCAAGAAAAGATTAAGGATGTTCAACATAAATTTGAAAAAGAAGTATGTAGTGAATTTCCTAATGCTTTTAAAGAACATAAGAAATATACAATTAATCTACCATACGAAGAAGGATTTAAAGAAATAAATATTCCAACTAAAGCAAGACCTATTCAAATGAATCAACAATATTTAGAATATTGTAAGAAAGAAATCCAAGAATATTTAGATAAGAAATTAATTAGACCGAGTAAATCTCCTTGGAGTTGTTTAGGATTCTAAGTTATGAATGCATCAAAAATTGAAAGAGGTGCTCCTAGATTAGTAATTAATTATAAGCCTTTAAACAAAGTCTTAAGATGGATAAGATATCTAATTCCTAATAAAAAAAATTTAGTAAGTCGAGGTCATCAGGCTACTATTTTCTCAAAATTTGATATGAAATCAGGATACTATCAGATTGAAGTAGCTGAAGAAGATAGGTACACTATCAAGGACTAAAAAATGCTCCCTCAGAATTTCAAAACATAATGAATAATATTTTGAATCCTTATTCAAAATTCACCATAGTATATCTAGACGATGTACTAATTTTTAGTAATTCTATTGATCAACACTTTACTCATTTAGAAACCTTCTTTAATCTAATTAAAGAAAATGGCTTAGTAATTTCTGCTAAGAAAATGAAACTGTTTCAAGCTAAGACAAGATTCTTAGGATTCAAAGTTAATCGAGGTACTATTGTTCCTATTGAAAACCATAGAGTTTGCTAACAAATTCCCAGATGAATTAAAAGATAAGAACACTCTTCAAAGATTTTTAGGATGTGTTAATTATGTCGCTGACTTTATCCCAAACATTAGAATTCTTTTTGCCCCTCTATTTAAGCGTTTAAGAAAAGATCCTCCTGCATGGAATTCCCAAATGACTAATGCTATTAAGCAGATTAAAGCACTAGTTAAAACCATTTCCTGTTTAGGACTTCCTGATCCTCAAGCCTTTCTCATAGTAGAAACAAATGCCTCTGATTTGGGGTATGGGGGAGTGTTAAAGCAAATACTACTCGAGTCATCTAAAGAACAAGTAGTCAGATATCACTCTGGTACATGGCATCCGGCTCAACAAAAATATAGTACTGTTAAAAAAGAAGTTTTAGCTATAGTGCTAAGTATCACAAAATTTCAAGATGATTTATTTAATAAAAGATTTTTACTCAAAACTGATTGCAAAGTTGCTCCTTCTATAATTCAAAAAGATGTTAAAAATTTGGTTTCAAAACAAATCTTTGCTCGATGGCAAGCTTTACTTTCTTGTTTTGATTTTGATGTTCAACATATAAAAGGGAAAGAGAATTACCTCCCTGATTTCTTAACCAGAGAATTTTTGCAGGGATATCATGGCAACTAGTTCCTCATTATCAAAATCTAAAGTTAAGAAAGTTACTCTAGATAAGTACATGCAGATTACTGCAGATAAGGATACTAAGATAAGTACATGGTCATCTACCTCAGTAAAAGGGTCTTCTACCCTAGCTTTAACCCCTTCTCCTATTCGGTCTGTACGACCTTCATCTCCTTCCTCAAATAGGTTTACACCTTTGACCTACTCACAGACCATTACTGGTTCTTCTTCCAAAGCTCCTCAAACACTAGCCAAATCATCTCCTTTTTTCATAAATTCTCCTACTACTGAAGAATGTAAATATGTTAAGAAAAATATTTTTGAACCAATAATTACTTTAGAACCAGGATTCTTTTCTCCTCAATCTTCTCCTAGAGAGATTGTTCAAAATATGCTTCCTAAGGACTTTCAATTTGTTCTTCAAGAATCTCTTAAAAAAGATAGAACCTTTTTTGAATTGATTCTGATTGATACCAAGTCTATCTCTCTTGATCATTATTAGAGTGCCAATAATCTTGATTATATTGACTTTTCCAAAGTAAAAATACTTAAAGTACTTGGACCTAAAAATTGGAATCAGGGGAGTCATACGCCCAAAGCTTTTTCAATAAAATATGATCCTCAAACTTATACTTATTGGGGCTATCAACAAGCTTGGTATAAATTCATGCTCCTCAAATCGTACTCACACTCTTGGTTTTTCTGGTTCCAAAAAGGAATCTCAAATGTTCCTTTTTGGTTCGCAGACTGGATGTGTTCTACTGGACCTTGTATGGATATACTTCCACAAGTGACTAAGGACTCTTATAATTTGTTTACTGAAAAAACAAATTTTTCTCATGGTGCTCAATTACTTCATTTTTAAATAGCTTTTGGCATTGCATGGATTAATGTCTGGGACTATGTGTTTTATCATAAGCATCAAACTCAACTCCTTGAATGGGTTGTCAGGGAATTCAGTGTTAAATGTTGGCCCCAATTTAATATGAAATTGGTAAGTATTGAAGCGGTTAATCAATGGTGTACTAATAATCCTACTTTATTAAGGACAAACAGCAAAAAGCCTACAATTTTCATTAATTCTTTTCTTTAAAATATAACAATTTTGCATAATATTATGGGTTCGATTGTGGTGATTCCTTACTTGTATTTTTGTTTAGCCTTTTATGAGTTCATAAGTATAAATAATTTTTATGCAAAATATGAATAATAATTTGGCATTAACATAAGTTTTTTATAATATTTTATCTAAAGATTACAATACACATTGATCATTGCTAGAAGCTGATTTTACCCGTGTTGCACGGGTCACAAATACTAGTTTAGCATATTATCCAAATACTACTTTAGCACATTATCCGTAATTAGAAACTAAATAATCATGCAAAAAATTATTTAAATTAAAATAAACGAATAAAAAATCTAAGTATTATTTTTTCTCTAATTATAACTAAACAATAGACGCTTGCTTGTAATAGGAGTATGAAGAAAAAAAAAGCATTATATTTAATTATATATTAACACAAAAAATTTCAGTTTTTAGATTTAAAAATTAATAAAATATTGATATCCAGAGATATTCCCTTGCGTAAGACGCTGAATCTATGAACGAACATTTTGTAATTTCCATATAAATAAATAACATTGCACAAATCAATTGGCCAAAAATGAGATAAACTTAGGCCAGTTGTAGAAGTTAACAAAAGCCAATAATGAAATTTAGGCCACCAATATTTTAATCACTTTTGATTTTAATAGAAATTGATTTCTCACTAACCACTTTGATGAAATGATTAATATATAATATGATTAATTGCATTGATAAATGACTAACTGAAATTCAAGAGAGATTAAATCAAGTGATAAGTTTTTAATTGTGGTCTGGTTAACATTGAACCAAATTTAATTTAATTAAAATCAAATGATCCAAAACCAATGTGTATTGAATTGCAGCATCAGCCTTAAATATATGGATGACAAGCAAATATTTGGATGTTCTTAAGACTATTATGGAATTCCTCTTCTAAATAGAGACTGAATCAGCCAGACGCATAAAAGTCGAACAGACATAATAACAAAATGAAAATGAAAATAGGCAACATCAACATGCTTTGTGAAATCAAGGGTTCTTAAGACAGTCTATTAAAATTAAAGCCACGGCTAGAACTGTACCAGGAAAAAGTAAAAACTGGGCTCCAGACGCTATGGCACCAAAACTTTATATGATTGATATGAAGGTGAACAAATTTCACCGTGAAATTAATCAGGATCAATTACACATGAAGCAATCAAACATCATTAAAGAATTTTGATCACAATTTTCCAGTGTGAGTGTTGAAGAATCAACTCTGGGAAGAACCAACCATAGATCAGCTGAGATCAGGAAGAAATAACAGAGCAGTTCGCCAATACTGGAGGTCTGCCCATTATTTCTCCCAAGCGTATGTCCAAAACGCACCAGGTCAGCATCTGCTCAACAGTTCAACGCACCCCCAACACCTTTGATGAATCAAACAGTTTACACTGTATTCATATCAACATCCAATAAAAATCTGGTCTGTACTCCCGCTAAATCACTGTACAATTTGTTCTATCTCTCAGCATTTAGGAGGCTAACGCAACTTCTCCAAGCAGCAGAGCTTCATTCACAAGAAACGAGGAAAAAAAAAATCAAAAAGACTGGTTTGAGTAAATTTAGCCTGGTAGACTGTTGAAGTATTTTTGCTAGTCAGAGTCTTTCTCCCCCACCAGGAGAAAAGAAGTTGCACACTGCCACCTATTAATTCTTACCTCCCACAAAAACTCTAAAGCCACACCACAGTGAATCAACCACCCTCCAATGACTTATAAATGCAATACTAATTGACGAGCATTCACTGTGCAAGCTTAGTCAAAATGGAACAAGCAAATGATCACCATTGACAAATTATCTCACAAAATTCCATTCAAAACCCTCTGGTAATAATCATACTGACGTGTCCTCCATGCATCAAGGCTGCTGCTAATAAGCGAAAGAACCAAAGATACACATTGCTGCCAAAAAATAAAAAGAAATAAATAACTGTAACAATCAAATCCAATAATTTTTCCAGTAAAGAAAGTAACTAATATTAATATTGAAACCTCTTCTGTTAAATTGAGATGGAACCGCTTTCGTAGGTTCTGTATTGTCCGTGGACCACCTTTAAAGCAGGGGAAACCTGAGTCCTGATACCAACATTGGAAAACAAATGTTCAGGGAAAATTCAGCAAGAATTGGGAGAGTATTTACTGATTTTATACTCCCATGCCCACAGACATGCATAATAACAGTAAGAGGCCCACATAGACACGCACAGTTGAGTTTCAAGACTATCAAAGGTCACTTAAAATAGGTGAAACTCAGGATCGTGTTAAAAGATGAGGCAGTCTGCAAGGTTACAGTCAAGCATCATCTACAAGGCTGGGGAAAATGGGGAAACCTGTGTTTTTTTAACCTCTAATCAAACAAATGTAGTGTAACCCTTTTGCACAAATTGTTGTTTAATGAAAAACAGGATGCTTTTTCCTTTTACTGTGTTTGGGTTGGAAGGAACAACACTCCCAAGACGCAGCAAACTTTCTATTTCAGCCATGTCAACAACCTCACCATTTTGCCATCCACTGCCCATTATCTAAATAACTACGGTTATTCAATTGGCCAACAGTCATGCTGGATACTTACTGCACATCCACCGTTTTCTTACCAAAAATATATATATATATATATATATATTTTTTTTGGAACATATACCATTTATTGAGAATTGCTTGTTATGATTGTCATCCTCAATAAAAAATCTCAACATCAAATATCAAACATATACCTCGCTTCCAACTCCTACACCTTCAATTGATATTACTTACTAGAGATTATCTTAACTATCTTATACTCAAAAAATGCCAAGATAAGTTCATTACAAGCCTCCAAATAGTATAGTCTTCTACCAATTCCCATAAGATTTATAAAATTACAATTTTAAAGGACGAAATGGATTGCTATATTTTGTTTCAGTTTTTGCAGTTCAAAGATGTCCAGTATGAATGCAGAGATTCTTAGGTACTTCATTGTCCCAGTAGTCTAAGTCTATACTATACTATTCAGTTTAAACCCAACTGCAGATCAACAAAAATTCACTATAGGAATCATGTCAGATAGCTGCTCTTTGCACAAGATGTGAGCATCCAATTGTTTAGAAATACCACATACTATGCATCGCTTTAACTCTAAAGAAGGAATGTAAATATAATGAGATATTTTCAGTCAGTCGACAGCTTGCAAGGTTATTTGAAAAGGCATTAACTTCTATAACTAAATAGGCCAACTTGAACTAGTCACTGAACATTCAATAGCAGCAAAGGACTAAAAATGGAGGTTGGCATAGGGAAGTAGGGGGCAGCATGAAATTAGGTTTGGGCCGACAACCAAAATTAGACTATAAAACAGAGCCTGTTGTTCTGCTATGAGATTGGAACTAATCACAACCAGACAATGAACACAGGCAGGCTACATATTAGATGACAGTGGGACCAAAGGGAGCTAACATTTATATTACCTGCAACATCTCAACAAGAAGAATAATACGCTCAGCATGCTTACGGCAAGTAAGGAAGCCTTGAATGCATAAAACCTGGATTACAGGGGACAAAGCAACAGACAAATTTAGAGCTAATAAAAGCAAAGGCCGTATGTAGTCTCTAAGGAAAGATTTAAAAATATACATATTTTCACCAGAACCTTGAAATAATCAAAGAACTCGCTTGGAATGCCCTCAGCATCAGAATCCATGACCTAGGACAATCACATTATCATGGTCATTGTACAGAGAAAAGCTAATACCTGATCAAATGGACACTCAAAAATCAGGTGTTTAATAAACAGCAAATGGTCTCAGTTTTTTACCTCAAGAAGCTCTCGGGTTAATTTGAAAGGTGCACTTTCAAAATTAACACCACCAGGTGAATTGGAAAGCATAAAGCCAAAATCAATGTGTATAATATGACCTTCTTCATCCATTAAGAGGTTCCCATTGTGCCTATCCTTCACCTGGATGACAAGAAAGCAAAAATGAGAAGTGGGTAGAACACAAACTCTTCAATAACAATAAACAGCAAAATGTTATGACTCAAATTGCAATTTAAGCAGGTAATGCACCAGTTATAGAGAATGCATGCATGTGCACAATAAGATGTTTCACACCTGCAGAAGGTAGCAAACCAGAGAATATCCAGCCATACTCTCAACAAAGTTCCTCTGAAACAAAAAACGTAAACAAATTATCAAAGTATAACAGAAATAATATCTTCACCATTTTTAACATAAAATCAAGGTGTTTTTCACCACATAATAGAATTAGTAAAATGATGCAAGAAACAAGATTCATAAGGGGGGGGGGGGGGGGGGGGGGAATAACTCTTTAAATTAAAAACCTGCAAGATACCACACTGGAAAATATGCTAGAAAAAAAAGGGAGGGGAGAGAGAGGAATTAGCTGGCAAATCACAGTACATTGCATCTTGCTAGTAAAAGACAGGATTGAAAGAAAGTACAAAACAACAAAGGAAAAGAAAGTATCAATAAAGCAGGAAAGTAGAGAACTTTTTTTATATTAAAATTATTGAATGGCCCATTTTCCTTAACTTGATTATGCAATCAGGCAACTCTTCTTTTCAATTTTTTTAGATAAAAGAAGACTATATTAGAAGGAAAGAAGGGATACACAAAGGAAAGAGAATAAGAAATCCTCCTCAGATAAACTAACAGGAAAATAAGCAACCAACATAAACAAATTTCTGTTCAGCTCTTACCTGTCTATTTAAGAAAACATGAAATTAGAATGTCACCAAGGGGGCTGGGGAGTAGAAGGTGAAACATAATATATGCTAGTGGCAAAAATGGCCACTTCAGAATTCATTGCAAATTATAAGATGAACGAGGTCAGTCCACAATAATGCAGTGTATCTTTGCATCTCTAGATTACCTGGGCAAGTTTAAAACTCGGAGAATCCTCTTGATACTTGGCAATGAAAAATTCACGTAAACTTGAGATGTTGGGATATCTACTCTTGATAGAATGTAGAGAAGCCTACAAACCATATATATTTTTAATAATTAATAGAAACAAAAAAATTGGGCATTTCAATACATTTGAAATCTGTAAGTACATAATTACCGTATCTGGAATTGTTTCAATAAGAGCTGTGTAAGAAGAAGTACATAAAACTTCATAAGGGCGCAGCCAGAGAGGAAGACCAGCTTCTTGGAAAATATCTGGCATCAAAATCTAATGATTGTAAGCAACACATCAAGAAACACAAACAGACATGAGTTTGCATCATGGTGTAATCTAGCATCAGAACATTGTAAAATAAGATCCAATCATGCGTCATCAACAAACTTAGGTGCATCCAACCTGTTCACTAGAAAATTTCATTCATGCTTTTACATATTTCCACTTTAATTTACAACTATCACATTGAAAACTGCAAGTAGATTTCGCATGTCTTATTGTGCACATCCAAAATGGAACTTAAACTGAGTTCATAAAACTAAATATTTGTTCTCAGAAGAAGAGGACCTTACATGACTTGTGTTGGCCTGTTTTCCCCTTTAAATAATAGTAAAATGAAATAATGAAATTTCTGGAACAGTCAGAATAATACCTGCTCTGCAGCTTTATAAAAAGTCTAAAGGCTTCATTTGGATCCAGGAAGACAAGTGAAAAGAAAAGGAAATGAAAGAATAGCTTGAAACAAGAATTTTGTTTAAATATCTTCACATTTCCCTTTCTCTTCCCTTAGTACATTCCAAGGTCCAATTCATGCCATGCTCATAGTGAATGCAGAATGCATACAACAACAACAAAGTCTTTTCCCATTAGATGGGGTAAGACTATATGGATCAAATGATGCCATTGTATTCTATCATAAACCATGTCTTTGAAAGCAGAATGCATTACCAATGACAAACAACTGTTATCAGTCAGAATCGTACACATGAAAACCCAGTTCTTACCAAAAAATTAGAAGGGAAAAAAAAATTCATTTCTGTCATTCAGAGTCTATTCAATCTATGCATGCACAAGCAAATTCTAAACCAACATTTATTAAAAGGAAAATTTAGTCTTAATATTACCTTTCACACTTGTTCAATTTGGACAAATTACAGAGTTCAACCCTTTTAAGATAAATCTTATACGACCATAATCATAAGTAAATAAGAGTTGTCGCAGAAAACAAATACCAAAAGACGAAATAATAGCAAAAAAAAAAAAAAGTATTTGCAACATAATGAACATCAATGGAACAAGAATTGTTAAATTCTGAATATGAAGGGGCAAAGGAAAAGTCTGAAAGAGACCACCTACCAAAGAAGTGTGAAATAAGTTGAACTGCCAGATGCTCCTGCCTGCAATCGTCACCACTCTTTACAATAACCTATTTTAAAAGGGGAAATTGTGCTATCATGCTCAAAAGATTTGTGATCTTAAACTTAAAGCAAACATTCTCAAACAGAACAAACAAATACTCATCGAGAACAAAAACTGACCAGACTTTACACTTTACAGAACTACATTGATAAATAAAGAAAGACATGATAGTACAGCTTTTTACAAATAGGAAAAAACAAGGTCTTGTTTGCTAAATATATATTCTCATTCTTGACTCTATTATGTGAATCCCATCATGATATGTGCAATACATATGTATGTCATAATCCCTAACAGCACTCAAAGAATGAAGGAAATATTTCATTAATAGCAATAACAGACAACACTTTAATGCTAGCCCATTTTCCTAACAAGAGTCTTCAATGCTAAAATGTTATGTATTATCAAAAGAGAAAAGCTTCTCCAAAAAGTTGTGTCAACCTTTCTTATAGTTCACTGCAGGAGAACATTCTTTCAGATTGTTGTTCTATTGATATTGTCAAGTCTAATTTTACAAACCAATTAGCAAATACTTTTGACAAAAATATTTTTCAGAGAATGATTCAATGCACTGCACCTTAATAAGTAATACAAAGTATGATGTGTAACAGTACAAAATTCTCAACCCCACCATAAATTACAATCCATACATAATTAGAAACAATTACAAAACATTATTTTCGGACTTGGATAAATAGTTCAAATAGAAAATTAGTAAATAAACAAAAGACTTTTCTTTAGGTGATAAAAAATGATTGATCAAGAGATACTTGGGTGCCCTTCTTTATATCTGTTATGCATGCCATTGTTATGTATTGTCTTCATGACATTCCAAATTAAAGACATCAAAACAAATTCTTTTGATTGAATAATATACTCACAGATCGCAAGTCCCAACCAGGTAAATTCCCATGTATGGAAGCCTTGCGTATCCTCTCTTTCTTTGCCTCCCAAAGTTCACCAGACAAGGCATCACTGGCTTTGGGAGTAATTCCATTAGCCTGTATGGAGGAATCATGTCATGTATAATAACTCAATAATTCTAAGGTTAAACAAAACAAAACTTACAACAATTATGTCTTACCCTTGGTTGTGCATCTGATGAATCTTGACCAGCACCTTTCAAAGGGAGTCCAAGAGGTGCTTCCCCTTTTGCTGCTGCAGCCTAGCAAATATGAAATTTTAGCAAAAACTAAATTGTAACATGACCTGGGAAATGTCAAACAAAGACATGAAGAATCAACTTTTCATTAAATATAATCCCAATTCATACCAATCATTTGTTTATATTGAATGTCATGGCATGAAAAGCAAAACCTTGCACAAAAGAGAATTAATCTCAAAAAGATTAGGGTGAGGAAAGGCTCACTCCATTCCAAGGCCGACACAAACCACCAACCTCAACAAGGATTTCCAGTGGGATTACAAATCGCCTACCAACGGGGAACCCCTGGATTTTAACCCCAATCATGCATGGTATGAATTGGTTAATATCAACAACCTATGTCCTTGCATGCATAGCTTAATATTTTAAGTTCTTGATTATATTATCATATAATGTGATACATGGCCCCATATTTTTCTATAAAACATTGATTATATTGACTAGCAGACATGAATCAATGTGCACTGAAACAGTGGACTTTATGCTGCTGTAACAACTTTATACAGAAAAACCAGCTGAGTTTATTCACTTTGGCATATAGACATTGATACAATGAAATTAGAAAGTTTCAAGCAAAGGAAAAGGATAAACGTACTTGGAAGTTGACAATTTATTGGTTTAAGAGCCAGTGGCAGTAAACAGTTTCAACCACATTAAATAAGAATATTGGGAATCAGAACTAATGCTTAAGTAACTCCATACATATATAAGAAATAATTTGTTACAGAAACTTGGCTAAACTTGTTCAACAAGTCTGACACCAAATGAGGACTTTAAATAATGTGAATAGCAGCCTCAATATCACTAAAAATCACTCAAAGACGAGTACCTTTACTTCCTCTATTGCCACTGTACTCGGAACACGACGATGTTCCTTCCGCCTTCGTGGTGCTTGATCTTCAATATCTTCCATTCTAACCCCAGGATCAGCTGTCAACACTACACGTACCCACTCCGCATCACTGTCATGTCCTGGTCTTGCCATTTCTCTTACACCCTCTCTATAAATTGAAGCAGGATGCCGACTGCCACTACGTAGATCCACTTCAGTCTTCTCTGGTTGACCATGTAATTGTGCTTCCACAGAAAGACTCACACTAACAAATTTGACTTTTGTCTCAGATACATGGGTCATTGCCTGGTCAATTGCCTGAGCAGTCGATCTGGACATCCTATCATTGCTATTACGATATGCCTCTTGTGCTGTCCATAATGGATAAGCCCAAGGGGGTGGCTTTTGCAAGAGAGCATCTCCATTTGCCAAAGGAATTCCACCTTTAGAAAGTTTCTGAGAACTGGATGTCTCCTTGGTATTGCTACAACAAATGTTTTGCAGGGAGGGGAATATATCAGAAATATGCTTCTCATTTTACTAACTGCACTATTTTCCACAATGAACGAGGATTATTATCCAAGTAACAATACCTTGGCATTTCACATCTCAAAACTTCAACACAGATCAGGTAAGGTGCTTTCTCCCTAGAATTCAAGAGAACGGCTTCATCTTCAGGTATATGAAGCACACGGTACATGCCCTTTCCCAATGGAAAACAAACTCCTAGGAATATAGGAAAAGCAAGGAGATAAATGAAACCGTAAGAAAAGGGAATGCAGTAACATAATTGGCATTTGGCACACCAAAAAAGTCACATATTTTTAAAGTAAAGAGTTAACAACAGCCAACAATTTCCACTAAAAGAAATGGGCCCCTAATAAACACCAAAAAGGGAGTTTCTAAACATTAATTCCTAGAGAAATGAAAAAACAAGCAATGATAGATGTATGGAAAATCTCACCATTTTTTCTACAGAAAACATTCTACCCATCTACTGCTTAAAACCAAACCATTTAGCGAGGTATTGTTTCAAACAAAGAAGAAAAATACACATGTTAAGTCTCTAACTCAGCACAACAAAAGGTGGCATTACTGCAACCAACAATTTTCAGACCACTCTTTGGAAATAACATGTAATCTGCTCAGATGAAACACACAACCAATAGTGGAATCCATTGAGCCCTATTGAACATCAGTCAAATAATATCATTAATAGTTTCGAAGTACCTCCAGTATTCTGAGCCTCTGCTAAATGTAAATTGATCTCTGCAAGCGACTTCAAACACAGGAATAACAAATAATATGCGTCAGAAGCATTAAAATGGAACAGGTTCAAACATGAATATAGACACCTATATATTTCCTTCTCTAACTATGTCAACTAGATAAAGAAAACATCAAAGAAAAATGTAAAGAAATAACCTCATGCAGAGCACGCTTACGATCTTCAATTGGAAATACATCCACTAACCCAAATGACGTCTCACATAATGTCAGCACAAAATCCAATGACTCATGGTAAGCTCCTTTCCGGAACTGCGATGGATTAAATGGAAGTGGGGGCTTTGTTCCTGATTTCTCATTTCGTTGCTTTGGCGATCCAGGATGCTTCTGCTAAAGTAACATGATAAAATCCAACTGAGGCATGACGATGTGATATAAGCGAAATTGCCCTTTTATCTAATATTAAAGACCAGCAAAAATATAAAGAAGAAAATGAAAACAGATTTCAGAATGCATTAATACTAATTTTATTCTTCTAATTCTAAGCCACAACTATAATCAGAGACATCACTCAAAAGGATCATTTTTCAAGCCTCTATCATGTGTGAAATATGTCATGCACCCATGTCTGTAATATGACTGTCACTGATAACGAGTGCAGGTAGCCAATCATGTGGTTGTTAAAAAATGTAATCAATATAAAAAATCTATATGGACACTGTAAAATGGACTTTGTATCAAGATCTCAGAGTGCTATTAAGGCATTTTATGATTAAAAAGAAAATTATTGTGTGTATGAATATGGGTTCCGTTCACAGTTTTTTGGTTTACATTCCACCAATATACAAATAAACTAAATGTTAATTGTTAAATAAATATTCAACAGACCTCTTTCTGCTTCTTTGACCCCAATAGCTCTGAATCTTCAATTGAACGGTCACGGTCTCTAAACAATTTGCGGAAAAATTTCTCTGTACCTGGACTACTTTCAAACAAGCCACCATTGTTTTCATTGGCTGAACTACTTTTACCATCTTCAGGGTGCACACGAAATAGTCTTTTGAACAAAGAAAAATCAGAAGGCTCTCCTTCCTCAACAATGGCAGAACCATCTTCAATTTTATCATTCGCATCTTTCTTGTCCTCAAATTTATCCTTAAAGAATTTCCGGAAAAATCCTTCTTTTTCATCCTCTTCAGCTGGCTTTGCACATTTCTCTTCAGAATTAGCAAGATCTCCTTCATCATTCCCATCCTTCTTATCTTCAAATTTCTCTCTGAAAAACTTTCGGAAAAATCCCTCTTTCTCTTCATCTTCCATTGTTTTAGTGTGTGTTTTATCCTCAGAATCATTCTTGCTATCACGAAACAATCTCTTAAAAAATCCCTCTGAACTTGAGGCCAAATCCTCATCCTCACCTTTACTGTCCCTTAAGAGCTTTCTAAAGAAACCATCCTTTTCAGAGTCTACATCATCACCTCTACTGTCCCTTAAGAGCCTTTTAAAGAAATTATCCTTTTCAGAGTCTTCATCATATTTCTCAGTTGACTTACGAAAGAGAAATGCATCTCGAATTTTCTGGCCCAACTCATCATCACCTTTGCTATCTCTCAAAAGCCGCTTGAAAAAACCATCCTTTTCAGAATCATCATCGTCTTTCTCCACTGACTTCCTAAAAAGCAAAGCGTCTCTAACCTTTGGACCTGGCATAAATTTCTTAAATAACTTGTTCTCATCAGGAGACTGCGGACTACCATCCTCTTGCAAATTGTTTCCTGAAGAAGGCAAGAATGACAAAGACTTCTGATTAGGCGGCGAAGACGTTAGTGACAACAAACGCTGTTTTGATGACAGTATCTTATTCAAAACTTGGTTCTTGCCTCCAGGGCTCGAAGCTGCACTCTGAGGCCGTATCAGAGGTGGCCACTCACCCATCAAGGTGGCTGCAATCTGGCACTTCTCCTGAATCCTACTAATCCCTTCATTATCATCAGAGTCCTCAAGCTCCGCCAACAAAAACCAATGCACCTTCAAAGCAATCTTAAGCGACTTGGAGCACACGTCTATGACAAACTTATCCAAAGAAGGGCTCGGCTTGTGTATCATCATGTAACACACTTGGAACAAGTAACTCTCAATTCCCTGCAAGGGAAGTGTATACATTCTATTACAGAGATAATCACGCACCCCGGCGTGATCATGCTTGTACAAGTAGCTAACAGCAATCCACTCGCAGAAGAATGACGAGTCAAAGAACCTGATGAGCCACCCATTTTCACTAGAATCACTGGTCAGATTGGACCTCGAGGCGATTTCCCTAGGTTCATCAACCTCCCCACGAGTCAATCCCAAAAGCCTCACCATCCTCAATCTACCATCATCAACCCCCAAAGGGGAAAACTGAGACCAACCTTTGTCTCGTTTCAGCCAAAAAAAACCACCCTAATTTCAATTAGATCAACAACTAAAGCATACTAGGCCCCTCAATTATAAACCCTACAAATCCCTAAAACCTTTGCTGAAAACCCTAATCCTACCACGAATCGAAATCACCACCCTCATCGGTTGTCCGATTCGGGCGTCTGCTGCAAATTCCGAGAACAAAAAAATTGAGCAGAAATCCTTGCACCAATCATGGAAACAACAGACCAACACAATATATACGGTTTATATCGAGAAAAATTAGGGCACCGAAAATTGGAGCTATAGCTGGAACAATCGGGGAATTTCCCCGAGAAATCGCAAACACCGCTTCAATTCGAGGAAATGAAGGTATCTGAATTGGGTGAAAGGTGAAATGTGAATCTGATTCAAACTGCACGGAATTGAATCGAATGCTGCAATGGATCTCCGCAGCTTCTTCCAAATGACGGCGTTTTGGTGGTAGTGGTGGTGGTTGCGGCGGTGGTGGTCGTCGTCGTTTCGTTTGTTATAGAGAGAAGAACGACAAAGGCGACGTACGAGTTAATTAAAAGAGTAAAAAAGAAAAAAAAAGAAAAAAGAAATATGAATGTTGCTTGATGCGTTTAATTGTAAGTTGCGCACTCCAAGGGTCGTGGGGCACTATTTTATTTCCCTCCAATTCCGATTAAAGTGAAATTTACGTTAATGGAAAAAAAAAGGTGAAATATTCAATTATTCATCATTGATAATTGATGGGTACGATACCATATATTCCAAGGAAAATTAAATAAAGTGAAACGTTCATCATTGATGTTAAATTAAACTTTTTTTGTTTCCATCAAACGCCAAGACAATTTATTCTGCTAATTTTTGTTGTCCTACAAGCCGTGTGTACGATACATAATTGGAACAACACAGATCGAATTGTAACTACTAATTTAAGGAATCGTATTAACTACTTTGCAGTTTGCAGTCCTAAGACACAAATTTGAATAAATTATGATTTTGGTTCTTACATTACTCGTTGTTAATTTGATTCTTATATATTTTTTAAAATTAATTTTTGTACTTATAAATATTTTTAAAATAATTTATGTTATCAACTTTTATTATAATATAGTCATTTTAATTTTTATTATATATTTTACAAATAAAAAAAGAGAGCATATCAATAAAGGCAGAGCCAAATTCAAACGTTAGAAGAAGCACTAGTATAGATAAAAATATAAATAATAATTAACTATTGTAATAACTGAATTAAAAAATTAATTTTTGTTGTTTAATTAAAAGAAACTTCTGATATTCATTGAAAAAATTGATATTCATCTTAAAAATTACTTTTTTAAAGATTTTATTTTTATCATATATCTTATTAAAAAATAACAATCAATATTATATTGTTCCATCAATTTATTTAAATAATTATAATTGTAAATACTTTAAATTTTTAATAAAACTATATTACATAAGTTAAAATTCTAAATATCAATAAACTCAAACTATAGAAACAAAAATTAGAAACACTAAATACATATAAAAAAACAATAATTAAAAAGATTTCTAAATATCAATCACACTAAGGAGATTATGAAGGAAAAAATAAAGAATTAAAAAAAATGGTACCTAGAGTAGATAAAAGTAATAAAAAAAAACAAAAAAAAAATAATTACACAATAAATCTAAGAGCTCCACCACTTTGTTAAAGGAAAAATAGAAGTTTTATGCTTTGAAAATATTAGAGTAAGAGTGAAAAAATTAATGAGTACTTGTGATTTGATCAAGGAGAAAGACAGCTTTGGTCCATTAGGAAAAGATAAAAATTTTACTCTTAATCTCTTGTTAAAATTTCTGTCTTGCCAATGTACTTAAGAAGATTGAAAATTCGAACAAAAATTTAGAAAAATCTTCTTCAATCTATTAGGTTTAAACATTAAGAAATAGACAATAATATCTTTTTACGGTACACTAAAGTCTTTTAATCTCTCTCTCTCTCTCTCTCTAAATATATATATATATATATATATATATATATATATATATATATATATATATATATATATATATATATCACTACATAAATTTCTCCCTCAAAATAATATGGTCACTGCATATAAAGGAACACTTATTAAACATAGTACTTACTAGAATAAAAAATATTTACCAATTTTTTTTTTTTTTTAGAAAAGTGAGTTTGAGAACACCTACGGGACAATAAAATACTTATTAATATTAATAGTGTTATAATAATTGTGTCATAATAATATTATAACAAAAGTTAATGATAAAAATTATTTTAAAAATATTTATAAATGTAAAAATTAATTTAAAAAAAAAATAAAACGGATTAAATTAAAAATGAGTAAAATTATAAGAACTAAAATTATAATTTAACACACAAAATTTATAATTATATATTTTTCTATTAGTGATTTTTACTGGAAAGAGACAATTCATTAGATAGGACTTAAAATATCCAACATAACAAAGTTACAAATGTGTCGAGGGGCTTCCTCTATTCAAATACAATTTGATGAAGGGCTTTGCTTCAGAGAGCTCAAGCGCATAAGCACTCGAGTCTCTATATCGTAAGATTATGTCTTTTATTATTATTTAATTATAAAACTCACACAACCCAAAAATTTAATTTTCATCGATGGACACAAGGCCCACACGCTCGGGCATATAACAGCAATTTCCTTTGAAGTAAGATATAGAAAGGCTGGCCAATTCATGGGCTAACTTATTCCCTTCCCTTCCTAGATGTGAAGATGAAATGGAAAAGCATCATTTTTGTCCCTAAAGTTTTCACGAAAATTCAATTAGTCCTACAGATTTTTTTTGTTTCAATTGTCTCTAACGTTTCGAAAAAGTTCTAATGTCTTCCTTTCGCCTAATGTCGTTTAATTGTTAATGGCGAGTTGACATGGATGTCACATGGTTGACATAAATTTCATGTAGTATCTGATGTGGATCTTACGTGGTATTTGATGTGCATCTCAGGTGACACCTAATCAAATTAAAAAATTTATGAAACATAAGGGATATAAATAAGATAAAAAAAAAAACTTTCAAGACCAAATTAAAATATTGGTGAAATATGAGGAATGCAAATAAGACAAAAAATTTTAAGACCAAATCAAAATTTTCGTAAAACGTGAATGACGTAAATAGGATTTTAAAACCACTACCATCTATCTCTGCAATTTCACTCCTGTCATAATCATTAAATAGAACCACCACCATCGACAACCAAGTTTCTCTCCCTGTCATTACAAAAAATGCACAACCTAATCATATTCTTCCACCCATGTCAGATGCCCTCTGTTGCACACCCTTTAAGCTTGAGTTTGGGTTGTCTTTAGTTTGTCGTGACATTGAAATCATCAACTTTGGACCTTGTTTATGGTGATTTTTCATCAAATGTAGTGACAACTCTTTTTTATTCAAGATCTAATATCTGGAAGTGAATTAATTCCCCTTAGGCCCCTCAAGGTTAAGTAACCATCAATCGGGCAAGCGTCTGTAAAAGGGTGTATCAAAGCATAGAGTGGAGTTAGATATGAATGTGAATAAAATGAAAAGTAAGAATGCGTCGAAATAAACTTTATGGATGTAAATTGACGAAATGATAATGTCAAAATTAAACTTGCCAGAAATGTAAATGATAAGACAAAGTAAATGCTAAAAGTAAACTTGTTTGGAAGTAAACTGACATTAAATTAAATGACTGTCGAAAGTAAATTTATGAAACTGACAGAATGTAAATGACATAATATAAATGGCAGAAAGTTAAAGCCAAAAATACTAGAAATGTCTATCGATGTAGCATGTTGACAAAAAGAGAAAAGACCTATAATCCCTATTTGTAAGTAAATAGACCAACTTGTTCTTCGTTCTAATCCTTATTTATAGG
The DNA here is from genome assembly GCA_029884595.1 of Ormosia semicastrata. NCBI lineage: Eukaryota > Viridiplantae > Streptophyta > Magnoliopsida > Fabales > Fabaceae > Ormosia > Ormosia semicastrata. The sequence continues at coordinate 31,682,648 of JAQQTO010000046.1, read as the reverse complement.
CTAATTTTGACCCTAAAAGACTTATAACTAATCATAAAGAAAAGAGAAATGAGAGAAAAGATGCATATGATATAATGGCTAAATCAGTATGTGTGCAAGGGGGGAAAGGGCTAAAACACTATTTACGTCTCTCATGTTTCGTGAAAATTTTGATTTGGTCTTAAAAGTTTTTTTTATACTATTTATGTTCTTCATGGTTCACAAAAATTTCAATTTTATCAAGTGTTACGTCAAATTCACGTCAAATGTCACGTGAGATCCATATCACAAATGCCACATCAAATTATCGGTGTTTGCAAAAAGGAAGACATTGAAACTTTTTTGAAACATTAATAACAAATTTGAAACAAAAAAAAAACACTCGTGAAGCTAAATTGAAATTTTGCGAAAACTTTAGAGTCCAAAATGATGCTTTTGCCAAGGTGAAATAGTACATAATCCAAGGATTTACTAAGTTTAATACATTTATCCAACACTAAACCCAAATAATTGTGGGCCGAATTGCCATGCCCAACTGAGTGAATGATCTCCGCAGAGTCTCCTTCGAGGACCACCTCCTGGAAACACAGGTTTGTGATTGTAGCTAATCTCAAACTCAGTCTAGCCGCATAGGCTTTGGCCATGACTGAAGCTAGATGTTGAGGTAGAGACCATGTGGGCAGCAGCTAGAATCTGACCCTCAGCATCATGAGCAATTGTAGCACCTCCTCCCTATCCATTTTGCAGCACCGAAGCATCAAAATTTATCTTAATCCGACCTGGGCTGGGCCGCCTGGGCGGTTGCCAGCAGTTGTATTGTGATCATGATCACCCACTGGCAGTTTTTTAAATGCATGAGTGGTCGTTTCTTCCTCTATATAGAGCATCGAGGACATACATTGCAAGAAACTCCCTTCTTCCCAAGTCTTTTCCTGGTTGGTAATATTGTAAGAATTTATTGATATGCCATATATGATTCTTTGAGCACCAAACATATTATAGAGATATAGATTATGTGAGTTGTATACTTTGTTTAGTTATAATTAAGTTGGATGATCACTTTAAACGTTAGATCTTTCCTTTTTTATTTCAAACTGGAATGCAACTTTTATTGGATAAAATATTTGTTGTTAGGAATGAAATGGGGATGTCAACATCCAATTTTGAACAAATTTTTTTAATATAAAAAAATTTAGAAAAATAAAAATTAACTTTAAAAAAATAAATTGTCTTGGCTCAACTCTTAAGACAAAATTCAACTCAGCCCAATGTCTTGTTTAGCCCAAAGTCCTTAACTTAATTAAGTGTCTAGATTTATTGTACTACTAATTCTTACATTGAAAAAATCATGTTCATTCTCTCTTTCTCCTCTTATATAAAGGGTGTTTATTCTCAAGTGTTTGAGAGATCCAAAACATTTCAGAATCATGCTTAATACTTAGTATGGAGCATAAGGACTTTAATAAAAAAAAATTCAGTGGACTAAGCACGGGACCCTGTGCACAACACCTTTTAAGCATAATATAGGTAAGTTTACTTATTCTTTTTTATTTATTTACTTTTTTATTCATATACTTATGATGTTCATTTAACTTATTTATTTGTTGGCTTAATTTATTTCTTAATTCTTTAGATTGGATTCAAGGTCTTTATGTTTTAAATTAGTTTTATATTTTTTTAAATGATAGCCCTTTTTCTTGTTTTTAATAGTGGGTTAGTAAAAAAATTAAAAAAAAATTATCAAAAACGGAAAAATAGGATAAAAATTTTGAACTCTTGGTTGATTTTTTTTCTTTATTTGCTCATTTGATTTGTGCTTGCTTATTCTTTTGTTTGATTGTGTTTATTTTGTGTTATCTATTGGCATATTGCTTTTTTTTTTTAAAAAAGAAAACCTATTGCTAAATAAAATTTTTATTTTCTTTTTTTTCTTCTTGAACATTTTTCCTTAATTAAAATTAATCAATACACATTTATTTTTTAAAAATACATTAGTTTTAAACTTTTCATTACACTTAGAGAATATGTAGGCCGAAAGTCAAACTAAATTGTAAATTTTGTAATTTTATCTTTAATTCATCTTTATTTTTATTTGTTATCTATTTTCATCTTACTAGTAAATCTTTTTTTCTTTAATTTTTGACTTCTTTTTATTTTATTCCAAATTGTAAGTTTTTGTAAATTAGTCTTTTTGATGTTTATTTTTTTATTTGTTCTTGTAAATATATCTTAATTCTTGATTTATTTTACTTTGTTTGTAAATATTTTATCGATCATTGATTTTTAATTGTAAATTTTTTATTTCAATTCTCTTTTTATTTTCTTTTATAAATATTGTATTTTAGTACTTTGTTATTAGTGATTATTTGTTATTTTTCTTGGGGTAAATTAAGTATTTTTAGATTATTTAATTCGTACAATTTACTTTTGGGTAAATGTCTAAGGATGGATGTATAAAATGAAATTAAGTTTCTACACTTTTTGTGCATAACCAACTCATGAACCTAATAAGGTTTGCATATACTAGTTTTCTAAATATTTTAAAGATTTTTAACTTTTTCCTAATCCAATAAAATTGGCGTCAACTCTTTTGTTTATTTTGTGTTTTTAAATTTTTAGTTACCTCTCATCGCAATCTCGACTACAACAGATGGTGACTCCACTAAAGATGCTTAGAGAGTCTAGCCTAGTAAAATTAGTTGAGAATTTTATAACTTTCATATATTTCTTCTACTCAATTTGTTTTTACTTTGTGATTAATGATGTTGTTACTATTTAGTGTTAATTTTATATAATTTGTTGATGAATATTCTCTAGCCGATAGATGATTTTTATTGTATTATGTTTCTATGTGTTGTTTTATAGTTAGATAGGTAAGATTGCTAGATTCTTAACACACACTAATCTCACACAGATTTTAGGCTCTTTGCCTCTGCCTAGGGACACACTAATCCACCTCTCTTCTTTCTCACTATTATCAAACCGCCACTCACTTTTCATATTGCAGCTCCATAACCACAACCCTCTTTGCCAAACCATCTTTCGCCATAGCCTCAGGTCGCATTCCACACAGTCACTGGATCTAATCGACGACAGGGGACTTCATGGAACTACATCAACGACCACTCCACATCCCATCTGTCGATGAGGCCAACCTCACCACTCCTGCAACAGCAGTGCAGACGAAAAATTTAAAATTTAAAACTAATGGGCAATAAAATGCAACTTAAGGATTTCATTTGCAAAAAGTGTATGCAACTCTTCTTCACCAAACCCTCGTTCAACCTAGCTGGGCTAATTCCTACCAAGCCATTTTCCTCCAACCCATCCGTACCCAAATTCGTCATTTTCTGTTATAAGGATCTACAATAGTTTAGAGTTGAAAGAGGGATGTCTTTGCAAATATCATTGAAATATTATCCTTTTAGTATTGGAACTAAGTTTGTAATTTTCAAATATTTACCCAAATTTGTTTATCAATTTGCAGGGAGCACATCATAGCCTTTTAATCTTTTAATGCATTAATTGACGGTTTAAACTTTGTGAGCATCAATGCTCCCGCCAACATGTTTGGGAGCATTGAAGACGTTGTTGTGATTTCCTCTCATAGTAATAGTTGTTGGATGAAGCAGCATTGGCTGAGAAGATCATGATGCCTTTAACCTCAAATCCATTTTCCTCCAACAGACTTAAAAAGTTGAATAAAGCTACTTGGCTTTACATCTCTGATATCCGTAGACATGGTAGAATCAAAGTATATATATGCAGAAAGCGATATGAGACTAATTGTAATTAAATAATAAAAATTATATAAATGTTAGAGTAGTCAAAATAGCTCAATCTACTCTATTTAGCCTTAATCCATGTGGATTAAGACTAAAACACCCATAGGATCAAAAGTCTATAAAGGCAAAAAAGCTCACAAGGTCATGCAAGCTAAGGTTAGCATATGAGCTAACCCACTAATAAAAAAATATGATTAATAAAAAAAATTGACTTTCATATTTAATGGATTAATCCTAACTTATTCCATGAGTCAGCCCACTAAAAAATCAGAACTATAAACCATATATATAACTGTGAAGTAATATGTATGTAAATATGTATAAGTAATATTATTCTAAACAGTTATAGAGAATACTTCTCTTGAATTCTCCTTCCATTCACTTCATTATTGTTATGGGGATAAAGGTTATTGCAAATCACATATGTGCATACTTCTCATATTTAAAATATATGATATAAATAGTGTATATATGTAAAAAAATAAGATAGATTACTGATAATTAAATAAAAATTATTTAAATATAAAATAATATGTGTATAAATATATGTAAGTAATATTATTTTTGTTTTCGAACTGTGTTTCTTGAAGCGTAAAATCATCGAGTGTCCGTTTGTTTTAGATTTTGGCCTTTGGAGGCTGAAACGTCAGTTTGGGTTGGTTAAAATGACGCTCTATTCATTGTATTTGGTTACTTTATTGAAAACAAAAGTGATACAGCGTTTAACAAATCGGTTTTACTCAGAGGAATATGAGGGAGCTTTTACTTATGCACCGTTCAAATATGACTTGGTAATTTATCACTTTGACACTTTACCCTCATTTATTTTTATCTATTTCTTTTAAGTTCACATTATATTCTTTTTAGTATTTTTATCATCAATCAGCTCAAAAATATATGAAATTTTATCTTTAAAGGTGATTTTATTTTATTCTATTTAAACAAAAACAATTCTTTTAGACCATTTTTTAAAGAATTGTTCTTAAACATAAATAAATTCTTTTAACATCAATTATTATAAATAAATTCTTTTTATCTTCATAAAATATTAAATGTATGTTACTTTTTTTAATATTTTTTATTAAATATTAGAGATTATTAGAAATATATAACAAAATTATTTATTAACCACCAATTCATTTTGTGGCTTAAATTTGTTAGATCTTTAGCATGTGTTATTATCTAGATATATTTATCTCAATGACAAATCTTGTAATTTTAGTTTTATTTTTGTTGTCTCTTTTATTAGTGTTTTTATTTTTTTTATAATTATTCTTATCTTGATGATCTTATAAATGAAAAAGATTTTTAGATCTATTTTAAGAAAAAACGTAATACAGGTTACGTCACTTTTCATGTATTCAAAAAAATATATTCCCATCTAATTTAATAAATCCGTGCATCACATGGATAATAAAACTAGTTACCTTTAAATTAATGACAAAATTTACATTCATTTTTTATATTTATTATTTATCAATTAAATTATAATATATGTTTATTAATATTTTTTTAAAACATTTCACACATATTATAATTTAATTAATAAAATAAATATATTAAATATAAAAAAATAAACTTAAATTTTATCAATAAATTAATACTTTCAGAACACTAGTCAATAATAACTAATAACTCTTTCGAGAACAGTGATATTTTTTTAACTGAGAAAAGAGTGAATTTTTTTAGAAGGATAAAACGACAAGCTGCCGAAGCGTATCTACAAAATGAGCCGACATTTTGTCTTCCTCCAGATTTCGTGGGCCAGCCTATCTTGTATTTCAAAACTTTTTTTTTTTTTATTTCTATTTCAAAACTTTTAAGACACAAATAGGCGAAGGCAACTTATTTTGTGACAGAGTATAGGCTACTCTTGCACCAAAAGAAAAAAAAAAGTATTGTTTATTCACACTTACACACAAAATTTTTTATTTATATAATTTTTATTATTTAATTATAATTAATTCTATTTCGTGTTTTACACTTTTATACTTCAATTCTATCATATATCCCAAATATGATATGATATAATTCTTAATTACATGATGTGTGATTAGCATTTTTGTTTGTGATAAACAGCAGCATCATCGTGGCGCACAACCAATTCGGATTTTTGCATATTCTTCCCTTTCAAGCATTTTCAACCGTGTGCCTCTGCCCCCTCTTCTATTTTCAATTGTCTTTATGTAATTGCTATTTGAAGACCAATGTCATAATGTGGAAAGATGAAGCAACATTGTGCCAACCGTATACTGTGGAAGTATGTAGGAACTTCTCCAGCCATATACCCCACCCACTACAATGGTTGCTGAGCTTCATCCCATTGGCTTGAAGCAGGTTCGAGACGGCATTCCATCCATCTTTGCATACCCACTCAAAGAAAATTATCACGATCATTTTAAAGCTCTTCAATTTAATTTATAACGGAGTCCACAGGGTAAAATAAAAGAAAAGTACATAATAAGAACAATACTTAAATATGTTTTTTCCATCTAAATATATCAATTTTTTATTTTGATCTTTTAAATTTTTTTTAATGATTTATGTCTCTATAATTTTGAAAGTGAATAAAATTAGTGACTGTCCTCGTTTCAAAAAAGTGGTAAAATTGGCTTAATTCAACATCTTCAAATTAAATTTTTCTTAGGACAAAACTTAACTCCATTTTTTTTATATTCATTACATCTATTTTACTAATCAAGTTAAAATATATGTGCAATTTATATTTATTAATATTCTCTTTACTTTTTTTTAAAAAAATTATACACATATCATAATTTAATTGATAAAATGGATGTAATGGATATAAATAAATAAACTTAAATTTTATCATTTTTCTTAATCCTTAAAATAAAAGAAGATTTAATATGAGAGAGTTGGATTGAGCTAGTTTTACTCACTTTTAAAATAAAGACAAAAATCAATTTTACTAATTTTTAAAAATTATAAAGACATTAACTATAACAAAAAAATTTGAGAGATAAAAATTAAAAAATTAAAATATTGGAAGGACAAAAACATTTTTTTTTAAAAGCTTTATAAAGCATTGGCGAAAAGTTAGGTTATCAAAGAGAGTCATGCTGCAATATGTGCCATTAACCTCTGATTGGACCCCATTCTTTAACCAACAAAAAATAAAATCAAGATGTTTTCGATCACTAAATTACTTAAATAAAAAATGTAACTATTCACATATATAAATATATATATATAAGGAGGGATCACATTTAATAAAAGTTTTTTTCTCTTATACTTATTTTCAATCATAGATCTACTTTCATCTAATGATTAAGATTATTTCATTAAAAGTAACCATTAGATGAAAGTAGATCAATGGAAAATAAGTGTAAGAGAAAAAAAAAATTTACACTGGTATAAGTTGATCATCTCTCGTATATATATATATTTGGATTTGATCAGTAAAAAATTAAGAAGCATTTTTTGCAATTATCATCTGAATATCATACAATGTAGCTGGAAATATATATTTTTCGTTGTTTGTTTCTTATTAATTATGAGTTTAAATTTAATTCAGTATTAGTGTAAAGTTTTTCTTATTTTATTATATAATAATATATTAATATTAACAAATCATTAAAATAATTATATTTTTTAAATAATAGTTATGATTGTCAAATTTCTTTCATGATTTGATAATACATAATTAAATAAACTATAATATAAATAAATTCTACACTGGTAGTGCATTAATATTAACAAATTGAATGAAGGTTATGAAAGTGACATTAGCTTAATTGGACCCCATTCTTTAACTAGCAAAAGATAAAATCAAGACGTTCTCATACACTCATGCCCAACTATTTGGATTTAGATCCTCTTCAGTTACTTTTAAACTGTATGGGACCCTAGCCTATGAAAATAAATTATTTTACAATAAAATATTAAAGATAAAATGAAGTCCTTGAATTTTCACCCTTGAATTATGAACTGTAGTTGGTGCAGTTCTTTTTAGAACTCCGGGGGATCCCATTCCCAACTACGTAAATAAAAAAATGGGAAATATTAAGTTTATTCTTTTATGGTAAGTAAATAATTAAGAAGCATAGTTGTAATTAAATTTCAATCTTATATACGATCATCATCTGAATCATACAATGTTGTTGGAATATATTTTTCTGTGTTTTTTTTAAATTAAATAAGCTTAAAGTTAATGTAATATTATTGTCATATAATGATGTATTGACATATTATTAAAATATTTAGACATTTTAGGTAATAGTTAATTATGATAGTCAAACTTTTTAAAGATTTGAAAATCGATAATTAGATAATAATGTAAGGAAGTTTTACATTGACATTATATTAAAACTAAATCCAAATTAAATTAACATTATCATATTATACATTTCATATATATGCTTGCATTAAAAAAATTTCTTCAAATAAGTTTATTTTTAAAATGAGACCTTATTTGTTTACTTTAGAGATAAGTTCATTTTATAAGAATATTTTTCACTTACATTATAGCTAAGATTAAGCACCTATTGGCCGCATACTGGGCACTGAAGATTGAACATGTGCTTCGTGAAAGAAATTCATTCGCTGATTTCTTGGCTAAGTTTGGAGCCAGGGAAGAATAGCCTTGCAAAATCTGTCTAAGTCCATCTTCTGGAATTGATTCTGTGTTGGTTTCGGAGTCTATGGGACAAATTGCTTTTTGTAGGAGCTTGTTTATCTTTTTGTTTTCTGATGATGTACCAAATAATTAACGTTATCAAAGTGCCCATCCTCCAATTAGAACCCATTCTTAAACCAACTAAAAAAATAAAATGAAGATGTTTTTGTACACTCAACAACTTATAGAAAAAGGTGATTCTATGTTACTCTTAACGGGTTTGGTACCACCAAGTATGTGTCTAATTTAGTTAAATAAGTGATTAATTACATCATTTCCAATAAGTAATTAAATAAGTTGAATATATAGTTAATAAACTTGTGATTTTATTTATATATATATATATATATATATATATATATATATATATATATATATATATATTTATATGTTACCCTTTCGCCATATATAGGAGTAGGGTAATACAACCCTTTTTATTAAAAAAATTATGAATAATGAAAATAAATTAATTGATTGAAATAAATAATTGTCGAGAGTTATATTAATTGTACATAAAAACGACTCATATGATATCAGCTATCATCAGTTTTTTATTTTCCTTGTCAAAATCAACGGTGCACATTACTTTATGTAAGATTATGTGTAAAAAATTTATGTGAAACTAACATTTTTCTAATCCTCAATAATTGAGCAATCACTTATTCCCTCTATTTTTTTTTTCTTTTGGATTGTGTCATCCAAGCTTATTAACCTTTGGATTGAAAGAAAAGTTTAGGGATATATATGTATTGTTATCAAAAGAAATTTTAAAAAGAATTGTCTCTATGGTTGCTCGATGCTATTGTAAAAAAATTAAGAAAATTATTAAATAATCTTGATTATAAATAAAAAACTTTATTTGACTGAATTATTTTTTATTGAAATATTCAAAATACTATCACTTTATTATCTTTTCTCTTATTTATTAATATCAAGAATAAAGTTAAAAAAATAATTAATACTTGATTTATTTCTTAATGACAAAAAAAATAAACAACATAATTTTTTTTAAAAATATATAAAAAAGAGAAAAAAGGAGTATTAATTAATTTGAAATGGACTCCTCAATAATAAATTATTTGAAACTAACTTTTTATCCTTTTTCAATAATGGAGGGATCAGTAAAAATATGCTAATGATTTAGCACTTATAAATTTCTGTAGTCCTTTCTTCTACTGCCTACTGGCATACTTGGAACTGGAAGAACAAAACAACTCAGTTTAGAGAGGAACAACAATTAATAACGGAGATGAATCATGAGGTTACGATTACAGAGTCTCAAAGCAAAGGCAGACTTGCAATATTGGAACTAGCCCACATAATGAGTGTCCCCATGTCCCTCAATGCCGTCATCAACCTCAAGGTCCCCGATGCCATCTGGCAAGCTGGTTCCAACATTCCCCTCTCTGCCTCCCAGATTCTCGCCCGTATCCGTCCCCAAGGCGGCGGTGACGCCGAGAACCTCCAACGTATCCTCCGCTTGCTCACCAGCGATCACATCTTCGCCGAGCACCTGAGCAGCAGTGGCGAGCGGAAATACTCCCTCACCGACGTCGGCAAAACTCTTGCTGCCGATAACGAAGGTTTATCCTACGCACCTTACGTGCTCCACCATCATCAGGTTAATTTTTCAAGTTTCTTAAATACAAAAATAATGATTTTAATACTATATTTTAGAATATGATCTAAGAATGTGAACATAAATATGGAAATGTATATTCTTTTGACACATCAAAGCCACTTAAAATTTTAGCACAAGATGCGCCATTATATATAGGGAGAAAATTTTTTCTTTAAGTTGGTTTATTTATAAAATGAGCAAGTAAGATATATTTATCAAAGAGATTTTTAGGTGTGTACGGAGCAAGAATTTTCTCTTGCTCTGCACCTAGGAGTGTCAAAAAAGACCGAACATGATAAAATGAATGTGATGGACTAAAAAATTTAATGTATAAAATGAAATTTGGCCCAACTTGACTTGGGTGGGCTGACTGGTTAATCTGTTAGTATGATATTTAATTATTTAATTAATAAATTTTATGATATATACAAAATTTTATTATTATTTTTTAATATAAATTAATATTTGTGGTAAAAATTAATTTTATGTGATGTTTGTTTATATTTAAAATATATAAAAGAAAAATATAATAATGAAACATAATAATAAAATTTTATAGTACTAAAAATATAAGAGATTTTTAAAAAAAAAAATTTTTTGGGCCAATTGGCTGACCGACCTATCCGGTGACACGCATAGGACAAGGTTGAACAAACAAAATGTTAGCCTACAACAAGTTGACTTGGATCAGCTCAAAATTTGTCTTGACCCGTATGGACCCGCCCGTTTTAACACTTCTATCTGCATCATTAAATGCATGACAAATCGGTCATGCCATTAAAAATGTATTTAGAGTAAGAGACAATGATAATTTACAAACTTAATATGAGAAACATTGAATGGTATAGAGACTAAAAGAAATCTTTTGCACTAAAAATATTCAAGAATTTCTCTATTTACTATTAATTCAAACTAAAGAGTATCATAATATTAATCAACTAAATAATTTAAGAATTGATAAACCCTTATTTATAGCCTTATTTTAGAATAGCCTTCTCCTAATATCATATGCCAAATGAAAAGAATAATATTGTGAGATCATAAATGGTAAAGACAACAGCACAAAGTAATTTGACATTTTAGGTGGTATTGTGACTTTTAAATAAATACAATAATGGTGCTCAAGTGGGATATGTGTGTTGGAGATGTGCAAATATAGGATGTGTTGATGCGAGCTTGGCCATTGGTGGAGGAAGCAGTGGAGGATCCGACGACGGAGCCATTCAAGAAGGCAAACGGAGAGGGAACGATAGCGTACTACATGAAGCAGCCAGACATAATAGATTTGACTCACAGGACCTTTTCTGGGATGTCTGTACCCTTCATGAGGGAAATGCTGGAGTGCTACGACGGGTTCCATGGGGTGGAGACATTGGTCGACGTTGGTGGCAATTCTGGTGTCTGCCTTCGCATGATCATGCAGAAATACCCTACCGTGCGAAAGGGCATCAACTTTGATCTACCCAATATGGTGGCCTTTGCACCACACATTCCAGGTACGCATATATCTCACAAGAGTTGGAGTCTAAGTTTTGTTCAATTAAGAGTACATGATATAAAATTGATGTAAAATATTTTATGTGTGAATAGCCATTACTCAATGAGAGAGTAGGGTATTTTTCAAATTTTTCTACTCCTATACTGCTATATAATTTATTATTTTGCATTCTAGCCCTTAAAACCTTTTAAAATTTGTCCCATGAGGTTGACTCATATATCTTATAGTTTTACATTTAACATATGACTCACAAATATTTTAAAGCTTATTTCTTGTCTATATATTTTGCTTTGCTACCACTACTCAAGATTTTTGGGTCACTGGCCATTTGGAATGTGGCTTTTGATTTGTTGTTCGTAACTTAGCACTTACTTGTGGCTTATATATTGATTGTAGGTGTAACCCATGTGGGTGGTGACGCGTTAGAATCAGTTCCTCATGGGGATGCTATCTTCATCAAGGTGCCTCTCTCGCTCCATATATATCTCCAAAACAATTTTTAACTCTAACATAATAATAAAATATGATTTTTCTATAAACTATATTACTGTTAAAAAATAGGAAAAGTATAAGTTCTATTTATTAACGTCATATATTAGATAATAATTAACGTATTAATTTCTCTAAAAGCATAGTGCTATTTTATTTTAACTGTTATATACAAGTTTTTAAATTGCTTAACGTCATATATTAAATTAATGAATGTTGACGATTTTAAAATGATTTCAGTTCATAAAATAATTTTTAGAGAAGTAACATTAATGTATTATTTATGTGTTGCTCTCAAATCCAGATAATATTCTTTTAATTGTTAAAAAAAAATACAAACAAAATAGTACTTTACTATTAAGAGTGTTTTTTCGACAGTTCATAAAAAAGAAATACCAAGTTAGAAAAAAGGTTTTTTTGTCTCAAAAAAATTGTTACTTTTTTTTTCTTATCATTATCAGCAATCAACCGAAAAATAACAACCTACCTTATCCTTAAAAAAAAAAAAAGACAACAAACCTTATTTTTCCTCTTTTTTTTTTTACAATTTAAGTCAATAATCCCAACAATCTCCATGTTAACTTAAATTCTTCAACATTACAAATTGTCATTTGCAAGTATTAGTAATTGACATTCTCTTCAACACTTCCACATATATCATTTTCTTTTTGGGTGTATGCTCCACCTTTTTCTCATAATTGCACATTCCACCTTCCATTCAATTTTTTAATTAAACCTTCAAGCAACCTTGTCGCAACCGGGATTGCGACGGGACGATCAAAAAAATATAAAAAATCAATGGAGTCGCCACCAATGTTTATTTAAATTAGAAAAACATTAGAAAAACCCTTTTATCAGGAAAACTGGTCTTTTGAAAATGAGTTTGAGTCCGGGAGTCGATTACAGATAGGGAAGGTATTAGCACCCTATACTGCCCGTTCCAAGAACGGTACCTTATGTTAGTTGTGCAAAATTTAATAATCTCAAATATATTTATTTTTACCCCTTTAAACAAAAGACTTTGTAATTATTTTTATTTTTCTCATTTTTTGGAAAGAAATAAAAGAAACAAACAAATCATGAAAATTTATTTTTTTTGGCTTGACAGAAATGGATTTCTGCTCCTACGTATCTCCTGGTGCAATGGAGAACTCAAAGTCACGTAGTTCTTTATAAAGTAAGTGTGGGTTGGTTGATTTTATTTAAAAAAGATTTTATTTGAAAGTGAATCCATTCTTGCACGGATTCAAGTTAGCACTAGGCTACTCAATAAACCCTTATGATCCAAATGACATTGAAGGTAGTATTCACTACTCAATCATCATCATTGGTCATTGCATGGATCAAAAGATTTTTTTTGTTTTTTTTTTCTTTTACCCTTCTCTCTTTTTTTTACCAAACAGTGTATCATTATTGCGTTCACATGGAACGGGCAGCAGCCTACGTGATTCAAACTCAAACCTCAATAGGCAGTCAACAATTCAATTTAAAGGAAAGAGAGCTTGAAAACTTGGGTAGCAATATCAGAGCACATACCAGAGGACGTTTGGGGAGGGGTTTGGACCCTGAGATTCGACGGTCGGTGTGGAAGAATTTAGTTTATGAAATTCGACGGTCGGATGCAGAGAAAGATCTGGTGAGATCCGACGGTCGAGTGCGGAGAGGGATATGGAAATTCGACGGTCGAGTGCGGAGAGGGATCCGGAAGTTCGACGGTCGAGTGTGGAGAGGGAGCTGGAAGTTCGACGGTCGAGTGCGGAGAGGAGGCGGAAGTTCGACGATCGAGTGCGGAAAGGGATATGATTTCGGTCGGTTTTGGTAGGGTTCCAATTTGAGGTTCGACGGGTCCGGTTTCGGTTCTGGTCCGACGGTCGGTTCTGGTTAGGTTCCGTGGTTTTCGGGAGAGGTTATGGAAATTGCTTGGGTGATGGGGATTATGGGATCACGGTTTGGAAAGTGGGACCCGACGGTCGAATGTGATGGAGATTGGTTGATGGTGTGAAGATTTGGATGGGTTGTCGGTGAGGGGTAGTAGGCGGTGTGGTTCGACGGTCGGTCGAAGGTGTGATGTAGTTCGACAGTCGGTAGAGGGAATGATGGTATTTTGTGAAGTGGTTCGACGGTCGGTGCGAGAGGGATTCAGGGGTCCGACGGTCGGTTGGTTGAAGGGAAAGCTCTGGCTTCTTGGGTTTCGACGGTCGGTGAGGGTATCGGTGAGAGGATGGTAACTGGTGTTGGTCGGTGAAGGTCACTGGTGTGGTTCGACGGTGAGGGTGTCGGTGAAGTTGGTCGGTGAGATGATGGTAACGGTGTTGGTGAAGTTCGACGGTCGGTTTAGGGAGATTGGATGGTTCGACCGTCGGATATGATGGAGTTTGGGGGTCCGACGGTCGGTTGGTTGAGGAAGGATCGGCTTCTTGGGTTTCGACGGTCGGTTGGGGGTATGATGGATCTGGTGTTTTGAGTTCGACGGTCGGCTTTAGGGAGATTGGATGATTCGGCCGTCGGATATGATGGGATTTGGGGTCCGACGGTCGGTTTGTGGGGTTATGAAAGTGAGGTGATGAAGGGTTTATGTGGAGGAGATGATGAATAGTAGTAGAGTGGTTTGTCGGCGGGTTGGACGTGAAGGTAGAGAGGTGGTATAGTGGAGGTTATGGGTGATGGAGTTTGTGGTTGGTGGTTGTTGTTGGTTGTTGAAGGTGGGTTGAGGTTCTTGGGTTGATTGTGGTGGTGGAGGTTGAAGAAGATGGTAGTGAGTTAACTCGGTGGTTAGAGATTAAGTGAGTGGCTTGAAGGGTGTTTTCTAGTTTGGTTTGGGTGAGGATGAATGGTTGGTGATTCTGTTTTGGGTTGTGTTGAAGGTTAGAGAATGGTGGTTCTGATTTGGGTGGTGTTTTAGTGGTTGAAGAAAGGAGATGGTGAAGATGGTAATGGGTTCTTGTTGGTGGGCTATTGGAATTTTCCCGCGAGGCTTGAAGAAGGTAATCAGTGTTGGGGATTGGGTTTGGTAGATGGGGGTTACGTGAATGGAGTTGATGAGGATGAAGGGTTGGCTTCTTGAGGTGATCTTTGTGATGTTGGCTATGGAGATTGGTTCTCTGTGAGAGCCAAGGTGTGCTCTCTGCTGTTGGAGTCTTGGTTTTAGGCATGAAGAGGAGATGGCTTTTGGTGTTGGTGAAGATGGTTACGGGAGGAAGCTTGGGAAAGATGGTGATGGTGGTTGGAGGTCACGGTTGGGTGGTGTTTTGGTTGGAAGAGGTTGTGTGTGTGGGTTTTTGGGTGAAGGTGATGGAATGATGGATCTGGTTGTTGTGGGTGGCCACGGTTTGGCTTGAGTATATGGGAGTTCTGGTGAAGATGAGGGTGTTTATGGAGGTGGTTTGATGGGTGGTGAAAGGTTGAGAGTTTCACAGTGGTGCCTGATGCTGAAAAATGGTTCCTTTGAAAAATGATGAAGGTCCCCCCCTTTAGGCTCTCGGTGTTTGCTCTCCCCATTGCCTAGCACCAAATTCACTAGATAAAGAAATTGCCAGGTTGACCAAGCTTGGGTCTCACTCAAATTTCCTGTATCGTGCTTCATTCCTCTGCTCAATTTCTCTCTTCCTCCCAGCCTCTGCTGCATTCCTCTTTCATGCTTTTGATTCCTCAAGATTGCAGGAAGGCTTTGAGCCTTGTGCCCATAGCCAATTAGCAGAGAGCTAGAGTATGCTGAGGCTCTGCATGCGTAGCCAGATTGGAAAGTTGCTATGCCCTATTTTTATTTTTATTTATTTTTATTTTTTTTTTTTTTTTACTTTCTTTTTTCTTTTTTTGTTTTCTTTTTATATATAAAAAAAAGGAAAATTTAAATGAAATGCAATTGAATAAAACTGAAATAGAAAACATGTTCAAAACATTACAATTAGCCATCAATTAACACAAACATTAGTTCTTTGATTAAGCCACAAAATAAATTTTTATGGACAAAATTAGGTATCAACAGCTGGCCCCCTTTGCTTTGCATTTAAAATAAATGGGAAGCAAATGAATTGATTTAATTTTGTCCATAGAAATTTTCATTTCTTTTTCCTTTTATTTCTTTCTTTCTTCTTTTTCTTCTTTTTCTTTTTTTTAAAGCAAAATGACGCAAAAGCGAAGGACATTAAACGAGGTAGAAAGTTTGCGGAGTCGGGTATCCGTCGAAACTGGATAAAAGATAAAAAGCTTGCGGAGTTGGGTATCCGCTGAAGCTTGACAAAAGAAAGGCACAAAGCTTGCGGAGTCGGGTATCCGCTGAAGCTTGACAGAAAACTTAAAGCAAACAAAGATAAAAAGCTTACAGAGTCGGGTATCCGTTGAAGCTTGAAAACAGAAAAGACACAAAGCTTGCGGAGTCGGGTATCCACTGAAGCTTGACGGAAAAGAAAAAAGCTTACGGAGTCGGGTATCCGCTGAAGCTTAACGAGAAAGAAAAAACTTACTGGTCGGGTATCTATCTGAAGCTTAACGGAAAACTTAAAGCAAAAAGATAAAAAGCTTGCTTGAGTCGGGTATCCACCGAAGCTTGCGGAAAAAGAAAAAAGCTACGGAGTCGGTATCCGCCGAAGCTAACGAAAACTCAAAGCGAAAGGACACAAAGCATGGTCAGGGTGTCCACCGAAGCTTGACGAAAAACTTAAAACAGAAAGGACACAAAGCTTCTTGAGTCGGTGTCCACCGAAGCTTGATGAAAACTTAAAACAGAAAAGACACAAAGCTTGCGGGTCGGGTGTCCACCGAAGATTGACAGAAAACTTAAAACAGAAAAGATACAAAGCTTGCGGAGTCGGGTATCCACTGAAGCTTGACGGAAAAGAAAAAAAAAAGCTTACGGTCAGTATCCGTGAAGCTAACAAAAGATAAAAGCTTACTGGTCGGTATCCGTTGAAGCTTGACAGAAAACTTAAAGCAAAAAGATAAAAAACTTGCGGAGTCGGGTATCCGCTGAAGCTTAACAGAAAAGAAAAAAAGACAATGGGCGCAGGGACCCGGGAATTAAAAGACAATGGGTACGAGGACCCGGGAATGAAAAGGCAATGGGTGCGGGGACCCGGAAACTTAAAGACAATGGGTGCGGGGACCCGGGAATTAAAAGACAATGGGTGCGGGGACCCGGAAACTAAAAGACAATGGGTGCGGGGACCCAGAAACTAAAGGCAAATGGGTGCGGGGACCCAAAAACTAAAAGACAATGGGTACGGGGACCCAGAAACTAAAAGACAATGGGTACGGGGACCCAGAAACTAAAAGACAATGGGTGCGGGGACCCGAAACTAAGGACAATGGGTGCGGGGACCGGCCCAACTAAAAGACAATGGGTGCGGGGACCCGAAACTAAAGGCAAATGGGTGCGGGGACCCGAAAACTAAAAGACAATGGGTACGGGGACCCGGAAACTAAAAGACAATGGGTGCGAGGACCCGAGAAAACTAAAAGACAATGGGTACGGGGACCCAGAAACTAAAAGACAATGGGTACGGGGACCCAGAAACTAAAAGACAATGGGTGCGGGGACCCGAAACTAAAAGACAATGGGTGCGGGGACCCGGGAATTAAAAGACAATGGGTGCGAGGACCCGAGAAACTAAAAGCAAATGGGTGCGAGGACCCGGAAATTAAAAGACAATGGGTGCGGGGACCTGGAAACTAAAAGACAATGGGTGCGGGGACCCAGGAATTAAAAGACAACGGGTGCGGGGACCCGGAAACTAAAAGACAATGGGTGCGGGGACCCAGGAATTAAAAGACAACGGGTGCGGGGACCCGGAAACTAAAAGACAATGGGTACGGGGACCCTAAAAAAAACAATGGGTGCGGGGACCCGGAATTAAAAGACAACGGGTGCGGGGACCAAAACTAAAAGACAATGGGTGTGGGGACCCGAATTAAAACAACGGGTGCGGGGACCCTAAACTAAAAGACAATGGGTACGGGGACCGGAAACTAAAAGACAATGGGTACGGGGACCCTAAACTAAAAGACAATGGGTGCGGGGACCCGAAACTAAAAGCAAATGGGTGCGGGGACCGGCCCTAAAAGACAAATGGGTGCGGGGGCCCGTAAAAAAAAAAGACAATGGATGCACGGGGACCTTAAACTAAAAGCAAATGTTATGTGAATGCATGTGATGTCGAGAGATGGTGCATGATGCAATGGATACAATGAATGTGATACTTGAGGACGATGCATGTGATGCCGAAATGCGATGCATAATGCAATGGATGCGTAATGATGCAATGAATGCCCTACTTGTAGGGATTCTCATGAACAAACCGAGTAAGCAAATCTTGTTTTTTTTTTTTGCCCTTTTTTGTTTTTTTTTTTTTTTTTTTTTTTTTTTTTTTTCATCGAGACTTTTAGTTCCGCAACCATAAGGACTTTTTCCCACAAAGCGGATTGCGATTGAACAAAGAAAATTCGTTGATTGGCCTTATGATTTGTCTGGTCATTCTTTTTCTCATCAACACTTAAAGGGCCTCGAGCGAGTAAAACTTTATGCAATGGGCCTTTAGCCTAAAAACTCATGAAGTGGGCCTTGAGCCCAGAATTTGTACAATGGGCCATGAGTCAAAGAAGTGAATGTACTTGAGGAACCAAACGCTTCTTGGAAAACTTTGACCAACCCAACTCATATTCAAAAGGGATCATTGTTGAATTTCTCATCATTAAATATGGCTTGTGCAGAAGCTTGTGACCTTCTTTCCCCAAAGGTTCTTATTCCCAACGGACACACTTCAATCTGAATTATCCATTGAGGATGTCATTCTCTTCATCGATTGAAACTCTAGAGCTCCTTTGACTTGAGTTGTTCAACAAGAAGCTACCATTAGATGGTTGAATTGTACTATTGTGCTTATGTTCACCCAACCTGAAGCATCATGTACCAGATATGCATGGATTCAAAAGTACAACATGAAAGAGATTTACTACCCGAGTGACCTTTTTCGACCGATTTCGGGAGCATGACTACACGAAGGACATTTACAAAGGATAAAAACACTAGTGGAATAGTACAAAAGTCAAGAGGTTTTTTTTTTGGACCCAGTTTGGATGTGATTGATCTTTACTTGACAACCGGACATCATGACCATTGTTTTATCGGGTATCTACAAAAGATGCCCCTGTGTAAGGTATCAAATGAAATTGACTCAGTGTATGTCATTTGAGAACAAAATTTGTCCCAGTGGGGAACTTGAGTTTTTTTTTTTTTCAGAGTAAGGCCAAATAAAACTAGACAAATTGCCTCAGTTCAGAGCCGAATTGAATAGGGTAGAGACTTGCCCCAATGTAGAGCCGGATTGAACCAAGATTTGCCCTAGTTTGGAGTTGAATTGCACAGGACAGAGACTTACCCCAATGTAGAGCCAGATTGAATCAAAAGATTTGCCCCAGTAGAGGCCAAGTCGAGCTAAAGAAGAAAACAAAATTGCCCCAGTGTAGGGTCAATTTGAACAGGGTAAAAAAATTTGCCCCAGTGTAAGTTACTCTTTTTTGTCTTATCTTCTTTTTTTAGACCGCCCTTGCGGGTTTTCAGCCTAACGAGTTTTTTTTTTTTGGAGCAAAGAACTAACTCATAACTTTTTGTCTCGAAATTAAAACTTGTGAAAATAAAAGCAATCACTCATTGATCAGATTGGACTTTTTAAGGCTTGTAATGTGGCTGAGGTTAGGGGTTATGAAAAGAAAGATATAAGGCTCAAACAAGTGCCTAAAGGTTAAGTGGGACCAAGGATCCTTACTCAAACTTAAACTTTGTCAATTGCTTTTGCACTTTCAAGCACACTTTTCTCTTGTTGTTCTCCATTTTTTTTTATTCATGTTCAAACTTGAACTTTGTCAATTCCTTTTACTTTCCGCCTCTTTCGCCTTTTCTTCCTTTTTCTTTTATACTTCAAAATAATCATCATGACAATCAACCTTATTTTGTGTCATCCCCTAGTGTAGGGGTGATCCTTGTCCAGGGTTTATTGAAGGAAACTTTCAAGCTCAAAATAGGATAACGAAGGATAATGGCAAGATGAATTTCTTGTGAGAGAAAGAGAAATATGGCCAATCTTCATTTCAAATCTTGATTGCTCATTTTCAAAAATTTTAAATTTGAGACAAAATGATAATACCCACCAAGTGAGTATTTATTTGCTCCTTTTTTCTTTTTTTCTTTTTTTGATTTTTGTTTTTTTTTGTTTTTTTGTTTTATTTTTTTTTGTTTTTGTTTTTTTTTTTTTGTGCAAAGAACACCTGCACTCATGGGTCTTACGACCACAAAAACTTTCCAGAATGAGAGTCCTATGAGATTCGAACCAAAAGAAAGCAAGTAAAGAGAAGAAAGAAAATGACAAGAAGATCTGGCAAGAACATGAGTGTCAAGAACATAGGAGAAGGAAACAAGGTAAACTGAGATCCACACAAATTCATCACATTAATGCTTCAAGCAAGTTTACATAAATTCAGAAACCCGAATGGTTTTAATGATTGAACAAGCATGGGGTCAGTACAATCAAACCATCATTTCATGGTAACGACTTAGTAAACAAATCGAGAATGTCAATCGCTCAGGAATTCCCAGTCTTTGAAGAACTCTAGGGTACAGATTCATTCTTAACGGTTAGAAAAATGAATCACCACTTTGTCAAACTTTCTAAGGTTACCCCGATCAACCATTGTAAACATTCGTTCCTATTGCAGATGTGTAGAAACCTCTGACAATGCTTGGTGATTTAGGTAACCGTTGTAGTCCATGAGTTTTTCGAAGTCCCATTTAACTCATTCGACTTGAAGTCCACCCTCGGTCGGTTCAACATTCTTCATACTTGCACTCGTCCGTCATTCATTTGGTGCAGTCTTCCTTTTTCATTTCCCTTTCAATCATTTCACCAATTACCACGATGTCTGAAAAATTCGCTGACACACTTCCAATCATATGATCATAGAATGGCGCGTGCAGTGTATCAGTGAACATAGCAACCATCTCTTTTTCTGACAAAGGGGTTCTACTTGTGCAACTATTTCCCTCCACCTCGAGCATATTCCTTGAAGGTCTCACCATCTTTTTTAGACATGCTTTGTAATTGCATTCTATCTGGTGCCATGTCCATATTGTACTTATCTTTGCTTTACAAAGGCATCAGCTAAATCCTTGAAACTCCTTATATGGGCACGCTCAAGATGTGTGTACCAATTAGAAGCTGCCCCAATTAAACTGTCTTGGAAGAAATGGATTAACAGTTTGTCATCGTGAGCTTGTGAAGCCATCTTGCGAATGTACATTGTCAAGTGATTCTTTGGACAAGTAATCCCCTTATATTTATCAAAATCTGGGACCTTAAACTTTGGGGAATGACAACGTCGGGGACAAGACAAAGCTCAAGTGGCATCCTTGAGGCCATAACAACTGCTCTTTTTCAATGACCCGTATTCTCTCTTCCAAAGTTTCAAACCTCTTTTTGAACTGAGGATTTTCAGCAAAAGAATTCAATGGGTATTGAGGCATGACAGTGGGGACAAAATGTTGTACTGGTGGAGTTCCACTGGTACCTGGGTAATGGGCATATGGTTGGATTGTGCTCAATGAGTTCGAAGCAGGCATGCCACTGTCAAGGGAATTAGCAACCCATGGTGCTACGAAGCTGGAAGGGAAGCCATATGGTGGGATAAAGAAAGGGAATGGGTGCTGTATTGGCGGGGTTCCATTAGCATTCAGCCGAGTGACTTGAGTTTGGGTAAAGTTCAACAGGTTTGAATTCGGTGTCACTGTTGGCATGCTATTACCAGGGGGATTGGTGGTCAATGATGGTACATAGGTGGGAAGGAGGCCATATGGTAGAAAGGGTGGCACCTGGGTTTCCTGAGAACTGGTGACTGAGGGTTGAGTGGTGAACGGCATCACAACTCTTTGAGGATTGAAGCCTTGGTATTGCAGCAGGGTTGGAGAGAAACCAGACGAGGTGAGGAGGTGTGGCCGGATGTCTTTCATTTGCCACGAGGGATTTCCATTTGTACTCCTTCTATTTTCCATGGACTGTAGCATCTCCATCATCTTGGACACTTGTTCTCTGGTGATTCACCTCATCCTTCAACTCTTGAGTTTGATTTATTTCATCCATGATCTTAGCACTGGGAATGATCCTGTAAGGGTGTTGCGGAAGCAATTTTTCGTTATAGTGCCCATTTTTGCTTGGTGAAACATGATGTGAATATGCAATTATCAACATTGACTGAACAAAATTGGCAACATGCATGCATGCAAAGTATTATGCAAATGAATTTTTTATTTATTTTTTATTTTTTTAAAAAGAATGCTATGAATGTCATGGTAATGCAAAATGATGTATCTTTTTCTTTCTTTTCCTTTTTTAGAGTCAGGAATGCGATGAAAATGCAAGATGATATTTTTTATGGGGATGTAATGCAAATGCAAGATAATGTATCTCTCTTTTTTTTTTTTATGCTAAGAATGCTATGAAAATGCAAGATAATGTATATTTTCTTTTGTTTTTGAATGCTAAGAATGCTATGAAAATACAGGATGATGCTTTTTGTTAGGAATGTTATGAGAATGCAAGATGATGTTTTTTGCTTTTTTGATGCTAGGATTGTCATGAAAATATAAAATGATGTTTTTTTTTTTTTTTTATGAATGCTAAGAATGTAATGAAAATGCAAAATGATATATCCTCTTTTTTTTTTTTTTAGCAAGAATGAATGACATGAAAGATAGATGAATAATGGGAAAAAAATGCTAGGAATGAAAATGCTATATGATGTATCATTTTTTGTTGATTTTTTTTTGCCAAAAAGAATGCAAAGATGAATGACATAAGGAAAAGACAGATAAAAAGAAAAGTATGCTCCATTTGTGTCCTAATCAGGTGTAACCTAAGGAGATGGATGACTCTAATTTTATGTCATTATGTTCAATCTGCTAATGCAAGGCTTTTCAGGACAGATCTATATTCTAAAAAGTCATGGTCCCCAGATTACCCCTATCTCGAAAGATAAGGATCCAATTCATGAATTAATCACAAGTAGGGATGAACCCTCTCAATATGACTAGCCCATGATACTGGTAACAATCTGAGTGGTGTCTCAACAAATGTCAAGTGAGCACAAGGCTCCTCAATAACAAAAGTCGAGACCCCTCCAACTCCTCGGGTTCGCACTGGACTTCGGGTATAGAGCCCAAAAAGTGTGTGAGGTAAGTGATTAGTGACGTGTGTGAATGAGCATAAAAACCTGTACAAAAACTTAAAAGACAAAAATACCCCTAACCAAAAAACATATATACAACCCAGCAATCATCTACCCTAGAGTTTTAACAATTAAGTACAAAATATATATACAAGCCACAATATACATGAAATAATCCTATCAGATATTTACATAAAAGTACTAAATAAAGTACATGTACAAACAAATAAGAAAACAAGAACAAAGACAAAGAGGGTAAAATAAATAAATAAAAGATTATTAAAAATTTGCACAACTAACAACAACAGGCCTGACTCTCTGCAACTCCCCAGTGGAGTCGCCAGCTGTCGCAACCGGGATCACGACGGGACGACCAAAAAAATATAAAAAATCAATGGAGTCGCCACCAATGTTTATTTAAATTGGGAAAACATTAGAAAAACCCTTTTATTAGGAAAACTGGTCTTTTGAAAATGAGTTTGAGTCCGGGAGTCGATTACAGATAGGGAAGGTATTAGCACCCTATACTGCCCGTTCCAAGAACGGTACCTTATGTTAGTTGTGCAAAATTTAATAATCTCAAATATATTTATTTTTACCCCTTTAAACAAAAGACTTTGTAATTATTTTTATTTTTCTCATTTTTTTGGAAAGAAATAAAAGAAACAAACAAATCATGAAAATTTATTTTTTTGGCTTGACAGAAATGGATTTCTGCTCCTACGTATCTCCTGGTGCAATGGAGAACTCAAAGTCACGTAGTTCTTTATAAAGTAAGTGTGGGTTGGTTGATTTTATTTAAAAAGATTTTATTTGAAAGTGAATCCATTCTTGCACAGGATTCAAGTTAGCACTAGGCTACTCAATAAACCCTTATGATCCAAATGACATTGAAGGTAGTATTCACTACTCAATCATCATCATTGGTCATTGCATGGATCAAAAGATTTTTTTTGTTTTTTTTTTTTTACCCTTCTCTCTTTTTTTTACCAAACAGTGTATCATTATTGCGTTCACATGGAACGGGCAGCAGCCTACGTGATTCAAACTCAAACCTCAATAGGCAGTCAACAATTCAATTTAAAGGAAAGAGAGCTTGAAAACTTGGGTAGCAATATCAGAGCACATACCAGAGGACGTTTGGGGAGGGGTTTGGACCCTGAGATTCGACGGTCGGTGTGGAAGAATTTAGTTTCTGAAATTCGACGGTCGGATGCAGAGAAAGATCTGGTGAGATCCGACGGTCGAGTGCGGAGAGGGATATGGAAATTCGACGGTCGAGTGCGGAGAGGGATCCGGAAGTTCGACGGTCGAGTGTGGAGAGGGAGCTGGAAGTTCGACGGTCGAGTGCGGAGAGGGAGCTGGAAGTTCGACGGTCGAGTGCGGAGAAGGAGCTGGAAGTTCGACGGTCGAGTGCGGAGAGGGAGCTGGAAGTTCGACGGTCGAGTGCGGAAAGGGATATGATTTCGGTCGGTTTTGGTAGGGTTCCAATTTGAGGTTCGACGGGTCTGGTTTCTGGTTCCTGGTCCGACGGTCGGTTCTGGTTAGGTTCCGTGGTTTTCGGGAGAGGTTATGGAAATTGCTTGGGTGATGGGGATTATGGGATCACGGTTTGGAGAGTGGGACCCGACGGTCGAATGTGATGGAGATTGGTTGATGGTGTGAAGATTTGGATGGGTTGTCGGTGAGGGGGTAGTAGGCGGTGTGTGGTTCGACGGTCGGTCGAAGGTGTGATGTAGTTCGACGGTCGGTAGAGGAATGATGGTATTTTGTGAAGTGGTTCGACGGTCGGTGCGAGAGGGGATTCGGGGGTCCGACGGTCGGTTGGTTGAAGGGAAAGCTCGGCTTCTTGGGTTTCGACGGTCGGTGAGGGTATCGGTGAGAGGATGGTAACTGGTGTTGGTCGGTGAAGGTCACTGGTGTGGTTCGACGGTGAGGGTGTCGGTGAAGTTGGTCGGTGAGATGATGGTAACTTGGTGTTGGTGAAGTTCGACGGTCGGTTTAGGGAGATTGGATGGTTCGGCCGTCGGATATGATGGAGTTTGGGGTCCGACGGTCGGTTGGTTGAGGGAAGGATCGGCTTCTTGGGTTTCGACGGTCGGTTGGGGTATGATGGATCTGGTGTTTTGAGTTCGACGGTCGGCTTTAGGGAGATTGGATGGTTCGACCGTCGGATATAATGGGGTTTGGGGTCCGACGGTCGGTTTACGGGGTTATGAAAGTGAGGTGATGAAGGGTTTATGTGGAGGAGATGATGAATAGTAGTAGAGTGGTTTGTCGGCGGGTTGGACGTGAAGGTAGAGAGGTGGTATAGTGGAGGTTATGGGTGATGGAGTTTGTGGTTGGTGGTTGTTGTTGGTTGTTGAAGGTGGGTTGAGGTTCTTGGGTTGATTGTGGTGGTGGAGGTTGAAGAAGATGGTAGTGAGTTAACTCGGTGGTTAGAGATTAAGTGAGTGGCTTGAAGGGTGTTTTACGGTTTGGTTTGGGTGAGGATGAATGGTTGGTGATTCTGTTTTGGGTTGTGTTGAAGGTTAGAGAATGGTGGTTCTGATTTGGGTGGTGTTTTAGTGGTTGAAGAAAGGAGATGGTGAAGATGGTAATGGGTTCTTTGTTGGGTGGGCTATTGGAATTTTCTCGCGAGAGGCTTGAAGAAGGTAATCAGTGTTGGGGATTGGGTTTGGTAGATGGGGGTTACGTGAATGGAGTTGATGAGGATGAAGGGTTGGCTTCTTTGAGGTGATCTTGTGATGTTGGCTATGGAGATTGGTTCTCTGTGAGAGCCAAGGTGTGCTCTCTGCTGTTGGAGTCTTGGTTTTGGGCATGAAGAGGGAGATGGCTTTTGGTGTTGGTGAAGATGGTTACGGGAGGAAGCTTGGGAGATGGCTTTTGAGTATATGGGAGTTCTGGTGAAGATGAGGGTGTTTATGGAGGTGGTTTGATGGGTGGTGAAAGGTTGAGAGTTTCACAGTGGTGCCTGATGCTGAAAAATGGTTCCTTTGAAAAATGATGAAGGTCCCCCCCCTTTAGGCTCTCGGTGTTTGCTCTCCCCATTGCCTAGCACCAAATTCACTAGATAAAGAAATTGCCAGGTTGACCAAGCTTGGGTCTCACTCAAATTTCCTGTATCGTGCTTCATTCCTCTGCTTAATTTCTCTCTTCCTCCCAGCCTCTGTTGCATTCCTCTTTCATGCTTTTGATTCCTCAAGATTGCAGGAAGGCTTTGAGCCTTGTGCCCATAGCCAATTAGCAGAGAGTTAGAGTATCTTTGAGGCTCTGTCTGCGTAGCCCAGTTGGAAAGTTGCTATGCCCCTATTTTTATTTTTATTTATTTTTATTTTTTTATTTTTTTACTTTCTATTTTCTCTTTTTTGTTTTCTTTTTATATATAAAAAAAAAGAAAATTTAAATGAAATGCAATTGAATAAAACTGAAATAGAAAACATGTTCAAAACATTACAATTAGCCATCAATTAACACAAACATTAGTTCTTTGATTAAGCCACAAAAATAAATTTTTATGGACAAAATTAGGTATCAACAAACCTGTTACTACTTACTAAGGCTGCATAACCCGACCCACAGATCTGATGACTCAACCAACTTGACCCAACCCAATATAAAATATTCAGGTTGGTTCGGATCATCGGATTCGTTCATATAAGACCTGATCAACTCGTCTATTTATTGGTTCGGGTAACGGGTTCAAGAAGCAAACTCGATGACCTTACTTGATGACTTGATCACCCGATAGAAACAATGTCGTTTTGGCATATTACCTTCATTCTTCTTTCCAGCGTAGCTCATTTTCTCAATTTCTCTTACTTCCTTTTTCAGTTTCTCTGCAACAACCCAAATTGAAACCATCCCCCAAATTGAAACAGTGAAACTCTTCCGTCCTCTCCTCTCGTTTCCTCTTAGGCCCAGCCACCAACCGTTGCTGCCTCGTCGAGCCTCCCCCCACTACCTCCACCCAAACCTCTTGTCGTAGATCCGTTCATTGCACCTTGTGTAGATCTGTCCAGACCAGATCTATAGTTTGTGTGATTCCATTTCTGCGAACCTCGTGTAGATCCGTTCACCACAGCTCTGTCGCGACCTCGCCGGTTGGTCAGGCCTATTCTTTGAACCTGCCTCACGTAGCTAGAAAACCAACCCGCGAGCAGCGACCCCCTCGTGTAGATCCATCAAGACCAAATCTATGGTATGTATGACTCCATCTCTACGAACTAGCACCGGAGCTCCATTGCGACTTCGCGGGTTGGTCAGGTCGTAGTTGGTGATGGCCATGTGTGGTGAGATGCAAGTTCGATTGCTTGTGAGGCTCCAGGTTTGTTCTTGGCCAGCAGGGGTGGCGATTTGGCTCCGAGTTCGTGTCTGGGGTCTCTTCGGTGGTGGTTGAGGCGGTGGAGAAGCTAGTGGGTGTGGCCATGTGGGTTGAGGACCTGAGGTAACCTGCTGGAGTAACCCTTCGTTCTATTTAATATTCTATTATTT
This sequence comes from Ormosia semicastrata, assembly GCA_029884595.1. Lineage (NCBI taxonomy): Eukaryota > Viridiplantae > Streptophyta > Magnoliopsida > Fabales > Fabaceae > Ormosia > Ormosia semicastrata. The sequence continues at coordinate 31,654,938 of JAQQTO010000046.1, read as the reverse complement.
AACAACCCGACTACCCGACCCAACCCAACTCGATTGTAATTGGGTTCGTTCGGTTCGGATAGAAAAAAAATTTCAAACTCAATCCAACTCAACCTCACCTCAACTAATTGGTTTGAATTTTTATTTTCCCTAAACCTGATCTAACCCGACCTGTGTGCAGCCCTACTACTTACTAGTTCTCTTCCATCAACATCACCAAAAAACCTTTAGTAATTATAAAACTCCACCTCTTTCAAAATAAAATCTAAAAAATCTAATCTACCCAGGAAAATAAAATTATTTTTAAGTGTCGGCGTATACCTTACATCACCAAGTGTTTTGACACTACCATCATTCAATTTAATTTTGACTCTACTCTTTTCAAGAATATTTAATCCATCACCATTAGCAAACTTCACACCTTCACAAGTGTTATAAATGTCTCAAACAATTCTTTATATGGACAAACTAGATTGATAACCTGTTAAATAAGCAATGTATTTGTTAAATTATTATAATAAATATATATATATATATAATCGATTAATTTTATTCTAAATCATTAATTTTATCTATTATTAATATTAATATATTTATGATGAGATATTTTAAAAGTAATTCGTAATATATTATGTATATATTTAGTATATTAAAAGCTAATGTATCGTAATATAATAGATGAATATAAATTTTATTTCAGCATGATTTTTTGTTATTATTTTTACTCTTATGATATTATTTTCTAATTCATTTATAAACCAAAAAGTAATTATAAAGTTTTAGTGATTAGAAAAAAAAATGATTTACTATTTATCATTTACAATTTGAAAAAGAATTAAAAATTTTAAAAAAAGAAAGGAAGAAAGAATACATTTGGCTGGTGAGGAAAAAAAAACATTAAAACTTTTAAAAGAGCTAGAGAAGAAAATATATAGAATTTGAGTATAAAAAGATAAGGTGGGTAAATATTTCAAAATCAAGTTTTAAAATGAGTGTTATATTGATAACAAACAAAATCTCCGTTATAAAAAAAAAATCCTTTAAAAGTAGTAAGAATTAGAGGGAAAATAATCCACTAATGACAGCCACGTGTTATTGTTAACACATTATGGATTGTATGTTTTATATATTATAATAGTTTATAATTAATTATGATTGGAACACGCAGAATCTAAAAATCAACCATCACTCAAATTATTTTTACCTTCTTCATTAATTATTAGGACGTTATCTTCATCATAAGAATCATTTTCAGCAACAGCAGCTACTCCCATACATTCTCTTGAATCTTCTTTAATTTTTTCATATCACTTATCAATTTCTTACAATTGTATTTGATGTAACACTTCTCATAATAATAATAATAACACACTTTACATCAAAGTAATCTCTCGACCTTGAATTCAATCCTTTGTTATAATAGTGACCATTTGAACTACTTATGTCACGTTTAGTAACACAAATATTCGTATAGCCTTAGCTTGAATCGTTGGCTTCTTGAATCTTTTACTCTCCAAAATTGATATTGTCTCATCAGCTTTCTTTAGTGTCTATTTCACAATTAAAAGTGTCGTCACCAAAGTCTCATCAAAATCTGAAAGGAATGATAATAATAATACTACTTTGTCATCATCTTCAATCTCCACACCAACACCTGCCATCTAATCAACTTGTCAAAAACATTAAAATGATCCTAAATGCTTGTAACTTCATTAATCTCTAATTTATATAATTCTTTCTTCAAATATAATCAATTTGTGAGGGAATTAGGATTATATGTATTTTCTAAAATTTCACAAATTTTCAAATGAAGTTTCATTCATTACTTTATACTTTATTTCAAGGCCCAAACACAAACGAATTGTATTAATAACTTTCATCTTAAGATCTTTTAAATCATTATCGAACATCTTCTCTGGTTTCTTTTCCTTGCTATCAAGTGTTTTATACAATTCTTGTTGCACAAGGATATCCTTCATTGAGCTCTACCACACGTTGAAATTATTTTTTTCATTAAATTGTTCTACCTCAAACTTGCTACCACAAAAAATCATCAACTTAAAAGTTCTAATATCACTGTTAGGTATCACTGCTAATACTAACAAATAAAAAATTATAGAACATACAAAAAAAAATTAATGCAATTCGACAATTTACCTGATATACCAAATCAAACTTTATTAATTAAAATCAATAAATTACAATTTTTCTAATCCACTCTCACAAATCCCAAAACCCAATTACACTCGTTACTCATTCTAAACTCTCACATTCCTTCACGTACACACACAATTTTTTTTCTTTCCTCTACTGAACTCGCTCCACATAGTCGCCACTCACCACCATCTTAAAACACCAATCCAGCACACCATTTTGAATTTGAAAAAAAAAATGTTACTTTTTAGTTTCTTATCATTATCAGCGACTCTACTAAAAAATAATAACATGTCGTATCCTTTATTTTTTTTAAAAACAACAAACCTTATCTTTCTCAATTTTTTTTAGTTTAAGTCAATAATCCCAACATTTAGTTCATAGATTTCTAAGGATAATAGTGCTCTACAAATGCAAAAATTTCTTCTTAAGCCCAATTTCATTTTGGTTTAATTGCAGTTTTGGTCCTTTTTAGCAAAACGAATATAGTTTCTCTAATTTCAGAATGAAATATATATATATATATATATATATATATATATATATATATATGAGCAGTTTTAGGATTTATTTTGATGAGTTTCTAATATAAGATTTTTTAATGTGATCTTTTTTTTAAATGGTATTTTATGTTTGGATGTAATAAGAACTTTTTTTTATGTATGAACAACTTCATTATGTTATAAATAAGGTCTTTTTTAAGAAGCACCAAAGTCTAGCTAAAAAAAAGATCTTTTTAAGTGCTTTTATATTTCTTTAAAAAAAATTCATCCAAACATGATAAAAAAAATTCAATTAGTACTTTTTTTCAATGTTTTTAAAATCGGTTGAATCGTTGAATCGATAAAGTGTGGTTCATGATTCAATCAATTCAATTGGTTTAACCACTGGTTAAACAACTTATATTATAGCCATATAAGTTTTTTTTCTTTTAAAAAATAGTTACAAATTTTAAATTAAAAATTGACTTATTCATACGGAGAGTTCAACCAGTCGATTCACTAGATTTCACCAATTTTCTTGATTTTTAACTAATTTTCAACAGTTTAACCGCTCATCCAATTTTTTTAGGTGAATTAGAATCAGTGGGGTAACTAGTTCACACTTCAACTAGTTGAACTAGTCTGGTTGAATTGGTTTTAAAAACACTACTTTTTTTATTAAAAATATATTTTTTTCATCAAATTATGCACATTCAAACGGGCTGTTAGTTCCTCCATTAGTATACCATTAAAAACTTAGTGAATGTTGTTGATGTGCATTAAAAAAATTGGATAAATCTCCTCTAAAGTGAATTTATCTCTAAAGTAAACAAGTAATGGTGTTTTTACCATTGATTTGATAAAATGCATCAAAATCTTAACTCACTAAATGATCTAAGGGAGGATATATTCTTATTTATTCACTTTAAAGATAAACTCATTTTAAAATTATATTTTCCAAAAAAAATATTTATTTATTCCATAAAAGCAATTTAATTAAATACATATAATATACACATAACTTCCTAAATACCCAAAATAAGCACTAGTTTATTCATATGCTCATGGCATTTATCTTTACAGCTTTTTAACTCTAATTATTGATCCATACATCCTTTCAATTAATAGCCCGAAATTTCTAGACAAAGAGACCAATGAACCAATTTATGAAAGAGATTTAAGATAAGAAAATGATTAATCCTCCTAATTCATCCTCCTAATTACTAAATAAAAAAAATATTGAATGTTTTTTATGTTTTCAAGATATTAATTGCATTTAATTTTTTATTTAATACTTTTTTTATTAGATAGTAAGAGAATTATTAAAAAGATGTATTAGGAGGATATAGCAAAGCTCTTTAAGATATGTACACCAACTATTTGTTTCTTGGAACAAATGTTAGTTATCCTGCTACATTTATTAATATGGAAAAGGACATTTAAACCTTAGGGATTTCTAAGTTGAATAAGGTTACTTTGTGTGGGAGTCATGCGTATATTATATGCATTTAAATTACTTATTTAGAATAAATAAATTTTTAAATACTAGATGAACAATTTCAATTAAGTTTTTAATTGTATATTAACGGAAGGATTAAAACTACTTATTATATAAAAATGGAGGGAATAAATGGAGGGACTAATTAAATAGTTCATATAAAAAATAAGGAGACCAATACAACAATTAAACCTTTGATTTTTAACTAGTCGCTTATCTTTGAAATCTAAACCAAACAAAATATGGGTCAATATAACAACCATTGGTATTTTTTATATAATAATAATAATAATAATAATAATAATAATAATGATTTCTATAACAAGTACCTTTAAGGATTCAAAAAATAGAAGATATTAAATAAAAATTAAATTATTTAATGCATTAGAAACTTAAAAAAATTTACTTTTCATTTTTTATTCTTAACTAGTTTCTTAATGACAAAACCCTAATAATAATAACAACAACAGTTGGTATTACAATGAGTAATGTTACTCAACATACATTCAACTTTTAATTATTAGTTAATGAATAAATCAATTAATGATTTTATTTAATTAACAACTCCAAGAACCAATATATATATTTGTAAGTAAAATGACTATATGATCCTGTCTATAAGTGGTTGATGAGTGTTCGAGTTCGATCCCCTCTCATACACTTTGCTGCATCCTCCCTCCCCATGACCATCCTGTGGATTTCCTTTATGCTATGTTTGTATATTCAGAGCTTGTTTGACATGTTGTATTAGATATAATAGGATAATTTAATACAATATATTATGATCATATGAGTTGTTTGGTATAAATAATGTATTGTATAAGTTTATTCATTAAACTCCTCTTATATATTAAAATGATAGATAACTTAATCAAGTCTTGGAGAGAGAGATTAGACTTGATAAGATTTTTATGTATAAGTTCTTCTAAAGACTTTTTCATTACAATTCTAAATATCTCGATATCTCCAACCCTTACGTATTAGGCTTTAGTAATTAATGGAATGAAATGAAATGAGATGAGATAAAATGGATTGAGATAAAAATATCATTCCATTATTTGGATATTTTAGGATGAAATGAAATAAAGTTATTATTCCATTATTTGGGAAATTGATGGTTTTTTGTGAGATGAAATGTAATCCTAATTATAATAATAATAAAAAAGATAATTTCATCTCATACTCTCCAAATTTGAGGGGAAGAAAATTGGTGGGTTTTGGTGGGATGAGATGGAATTCATCTCACCCACTTTCATTTTATTCCATTATTTTTTAACATACCCAAACTATAAAACATATTTCTATTCCATTACATTCCTTTCTATTCCACTCAATTCCAGCAATCCAAACATATCTTTAAGTTAATAAGAGAAAATTATTATTTAAATAATTAAAAAAAATCTAGTTAAATCGTATTTGTTTTGGATTATTTTCCTGTAGAGTTTCATTTGATTTTTTACATATAGGCAATTACGATCAATCACAATGATTTTAAAATCAAATTAACTCTTATTTTAGAATTTCTGAAAGAAAAAAAATTATTAAATCAAATCAATTTCCGATTTCTGAAGTTCTATAGTCATACTCCAAATCTCTAAAGATAAACCTATTTGAACTTTTGTACCCAAAAAATGTACTTCAACTTTCTCTGATCAAATTTTTATGTAAATATGATAACACGAGAAATTTTACTACATTAATTTATCTATTATTTTATGTCTTGTTTGAATTTGCAGTGGGTACTTTTAGGATGGACCGACGAGGAATGCAAGCAAGGCTTGCAGAATTGTCATAAGGCACTTCCGGTGGACGGAAAATTGATTGCCTGCGAGCCAGTGCTGCCGGAGCTGACCGATGATAGTCAAAGAACAAGGACATTGCTAGGGGGTGATGTATTCATAATGACAATGTACAAGGGCAAGCACAGGACTGAAGAACAATTTAGAGAGCTTGGCATTTCTGTTGGTTTTCCTCGTTTCCGTGCCTTTTATTTTGGCCCTTACTTTGCTGTACTTGAGTTTCAGAAATAAGCAGTAGACTTTGAAGTGTGATGGTAAGTCTACTAAATCAAGGGTAAAAAATAATTAGGAACAGTAGACACTAATCGAGATTGTTCCTCATGAATAAATCTTTTTCATATATAAATTTAAAATTTGGTTACTCAGCTTTTAAATTGTAATATTTCTTTTTTTTTTCTTTTTGTTATGATAGATGGAATAACAATAGCAATGCAACCCGCCACAACTAAAATTTAAAATATTTTCATGCAACATATTTTTATAGTTTTTTATTACTGGTCTCTCTCTTTGTATATTATATAGATTAAAATTTAAAAAATTTGAATCATATAATAAGATATCAATGAATTCTATGTATAAAAAATATTAATGAAAATTTGAAATTTAAATTTTGTAATAAATTAAAAAATAAAAATTTAAAATTATGTAATAAGATAATTTTATTTTCATAAATAAGATATTAATGAAAATTTAAAATCTTAATTGTTTGTAATAAGATTGTAATATTAATTAGAATTTTAGATTTTTTGTAATAATTTATTTTTCATAACACATATTATAAGAAAATTGTGATTAATGTCAAAATTGTAATGAAACATTAGTGTTACTAAGGGTGTAAATTGGTTCGGATAACCCGACCAACCCAAACCGAACAAATTAAATTGGTTCGATTTGGTTTAGATATATTGATTGGTTCGGGTAAAATATAAACTAATTAAAGCTTAATTGGTTCGGTTCTCGAATTTGAAATTTCAAAACCGAACAAAATCGAACCAAACCATATATTTATATATTTTATTATTTTTTAAAAATTTATGCTATAGCATTTTTTAGCTACTACTTATTTTATTTTATTTTACTTTTTGTAATATTTTCTCAGTTTTCAACCCCTAAAATGTCGTCTTCATTCAACACAGAAGGCTAGAAAACTCCTTTGCCAAAAGGTTCGATTTTGCTCACCGACATCGCAGCTCACCGGCACTACAGCTCACCATAGGTTCTGCTTCGCCATAACTCAGGTTGGATCTGCTCCGCCACAGCTAGAGCCGCGTCATTCGTCCAACGCAGAAAGCCAGAAAACTCCTCTACCAAAACGTTCAGTTTTACTCATCGGCACCATAGCTCACCGGCACCGCAGCTCATCGACCACAAAGGTGAAACAATGGTTCTCTTCTGCTTACTTTTGGATTTGACATTTAGAAAGAGTGGAAGATGACATTTATGCTAATATTTTTCTTTTTTCTTTTTTCTTTTCAGAATTAACATTTATTTTTTATCTACCTAAAATTTGACTCATTTCTATCACTTTGATGAGAGGTGATATGTCTCCTACTCCACTTACCCTTTATTTCCTTTGTAGGCAAGGATAATTCAAGCATTATGAATCCATGTTTTGGTTTCATAGTACTTCATGATATTAGTAGATTTTTATTAACAAACTTATTTACTTATTTCTTACAATTAGATGTTTGGTCCTATTTGAAAGAGACACTAGTGTTTTAACTCTATTAATAATAATTAGTCATGGCATGCATAATTACTAATTTTCTAACTTATTTTATCATCAATTTTTTAAATAAGTTGGTTAGATTATAAAATTAATTCTAGTCAATATTAGGCATAATATATATTGAAAAATTGAAAAATTAACAATTGTTTGGTGACATCCCTAGCTCATTCAGCAATTGTCTGAGCTTGAAAATTTTATTTTTTGCTAGGAATATGCTATCATGTGCTATTCTAAAAATTCTTGGAGAGGTAAGAGACTTTGAAACTTTGGATCTTTCCTCTAACTAACTCTCTGGATCCATTCTTATTGAACTTCAAAATCTACATGTCCTTCAGCTTTTGAACTTCTCTTATAATGATTTAGAAGGAACCATTCCTAATAGTGGAGTTTTCTAAAATCTCTCTGCTGTCCATTTAGAAGTCAATAAAAAAATTTGCTTGCATTTTGCATGTGAGCCTCATGGCCATGGAAGAAGGCATGTCAGACATTGCATCATCATAATTACAGTGGTAACACTGATACTATGTCTGACAATTTGTTTGCTACTATACACAAAGAACAGAAAAGTGAAGGTAAAAACAACAACATCATCTGAACTCGGAAGCTTGGAAACGATGAATTGACTTTAAATGTTCTAGTATTGACTTTAAAAATAATGAATTTCTAGCTCTGGTTTATGAGTACTTAAGTAATGGGAGTTTGGAAGATTGGATTAAGGGGAAGAGAAAGCATGCAAACTAAAATGAGTTAAACCTTATGGAGAGACTGAATATAGATATTGATGCTGCTTGTGCATTAGATTACTTGCACAATGATAATGAAGTTCCTATTGTGCATTGTGATTTGAAGCTCAACAACATTCTCTTAGATGAAAATATGACTACAAAGGTTGGAGACTTTGATTTGCCAGGTTACTTATTCAAAGTTCAACTAATCAAGTCTCCATTAGCTCTACTCATGTCCTTAGGAGTTTAATTGGTTACATATATACCTCTATGTTAGTAGCCTCACAACTTCCGCTTAATTGAATAGTAGTAGTATACAACTTGCTAAGTTAAATATCTTTTGAAGAATTTTTTAACTTATTGAAATATAATTTCTTAATACAAATATCAATATGTTTCTTTTTTTCCTCTTTATGAACCTTTTAATACACATCCTGAAACAAAATAATTATTAATGTTCAAATCAATAAGTTTAATTCTATTTTTAAAATTTTTTTCATAGGTTTATTATGTATTTTTTTGTTATGAAAAGCTAATTATTTAGTTAATTTTTGTGTTAAAAAATGATCAACCCGATCACCCGAACCAAACTAATCTATAGATGTTTGGTTCGGTTTGATTCAGATTTAACTATAAAAAAATATGAAAATCGAACTAAACCGAACCAATTGATTTTGATTGGTTCGAATTTATTTTTCTTAAAAATCAAACTAAACAACTCCCTTACACCCGTAAGTGTCACAAGCTGAGTTGGCACTTGACTAAATTTTACAAACTTAGTTTTTTTTTATATATTGTATTAATTCATTAATTAATTCTTATTTTATTTTTAAAAAGATCATCCGTAAATCTAATCAATTTTCAAACAGTCATACTCCAAATCTTCAAGATAAATCTATTTGAACTTTTGTACCGAAAAAACGTACTTCAACTCTCTCATCAAATTTAGATGTGCATATGATAGCATTAGAAATTTTACTATATCAATATATCTATTCTTTTCCATCTTGTTTAAATTTGCAGTGGGTATTTTAGCATGGACGCGCGAGAAATGAATGTGAATCTTGCAAAATTGTTATAAGGTACTTCTAGGGGACAGAAAATTGATTGCTTGTGAGCTAGTGCTGGCAGGGCTAACCTATGATAACCAGAGAACAAGGGCATTGCTAGGAGGTACAGAACTAACGTGCCTTTTACATTGACCCTTACTTGGCTGTACTTGAGTTTTAGAAATGAGCAGTGGATTTTGAAGTGTGATGGTAAGTCTACTGAATCATGAATAATGGGGGAAAAAATAATTAGGAAAGACACTAATTGATGAGATTGTTCCTCATGAATAAATCTTCATCATAAATTTGAAATTGATTACTCACTCACTCACCTTTTGCTTTTAAATTGCAAACTGCAGTTTTTCTCTTTTTCTTTTTGTTATGATCATAGTCGCAATAGCAATTGTAACACAACCAAGCACAACTATCATTTAAATATTTAAATATATTTTTGGTATAGAAAGTTAAACAAATATAAAATATTTTCATGCAAACTAGATTAGTACATGTGCAATGCATGAACAAGTGCATCATGTGCAATGATGCATAGCTTGTGCGATGCATGAGATAATATGCAATATCATATAATAGATAAAATAAATAATAACTAAAAAAATCTACTTATCATGTTAGATAGAATTTTGATTTCGTTATTCATCCAATCAAAATATTTAATTTTTTTTAATTCTCTCACAAACTCATTCTGTATCTCGTAAAAATACTACAGTTATATATAATCTGATTTGATATCGCTCTCATATAAATATACGGTATAAATATAATGTACATATTTTAGATGTACAAAAAACATTTTTCATAGAATTTTTTTTAGTATAACAAATTGTTCATATAATTTTAGATTGGGAGTGGTGGTTAGAGACACTTTGTTCAATAAACTAGCTCCTTGCCACTAACAATAAGGAGGAAGTCATAGTGGCAATTGTAGGTGCTGGTCCTTCTAACCTTGCAATTTCAGCATACCTAGCACAAAACTCTATCTCTCATATAATACCTGCTAGATAGAATTTGAATACAGGATAGATAGAATTGTTACAAATTTAAATTATTCATAATTTATGTTTATCTAAAATTCAAATTATTCTTCCTTGATTATATCATACACACATTGTTGTTTTAGTGTGTTACGTTATGTGGCAACATATCTTTGCAATTTTCTTTTTGGTGATTTCTTTGGTACTTGCGAACTTGGAAGAGTTTTGGTACCCTTCCTAGTTGGCCCAATCAGAATAAGACCAATGTGCATATAATGTCCAACTTATTATCCAACGTGTCCAACTACAAGTTATATTTGTTTGGGTTTAATTTTGATGGACTATCAATGTAAAATTTTTTACACCATTAACCAATCATACATTATTATATGTGTGATTTTTGAGGTAATTATTATGATAGTCAAATATTTTTAATGACATAGCAGTACATAATTAGATAATAATGTAAATTTTTTTTTAACTAATAATGCATCAAAATTAAATCATATTTATTTAATCTCTGGTATATTTTTGTTTCAAATAACTACCCAGAGGTTTCTTCCACCAATTTTAAAAATTAAACTCATGCCCATTCAAACTTAACCCCAGCTTATACCAAAAAAGATAAAACTTAACCCCAAAATGAGGAACTATGAGTAAACTATGAAAATGTTGAAAAAACATACCAAATGTCATGGCATCTAAGATTCAAGATAGCATTTTTAGCAAGTTAAGAATCAACACTCGAACAAGTTTAACTACCCAAAATGGTAGCAAATAGGATTGGTTATGAATTGAACCAACTCGAGATTAGTTCGAGACTTAACTAGTTAATTAGCTTGATGAAGGTTCATGAATTGAATGAGCCGAACTTGAGCTCAAAACTGAGCTTGTTAAATAAATAAGCTAAATTTGAGCCAAATACCATTCAATTCGTTTGGCTGATAAATTGGCTCTCTCTCTCTTTATATATATATATATATATATATATATATATATATATTCAATAGTATAATTGAAAAATAAAATAAAATGAGCCAAATTTGCGAGCTAGCTTAGTTCATTTGGTTCATATGATCTTATTTTGACATTTGGTTTATATAACTCGAGTTCACAAGCCAAACTGAATAATTCACAAGCTTGATTTGAGCTGAGTTCAAATTATAAAAAATGGTTTATCTCAAACTCGAGTCAAGTTTTGAGCTGAACCATTTCTTATCAGTCGAGCCGAGCTAAACCAAGTTTGGCTCAATTTGACTCGTTTTGAATCCTAGCAGCAAAGTAGAATGGAGTCACATGATTGTACCAACTTTGCAACCAAGTGGCATTAAAAGAGTAGAAACTATGACACTAGACTCTTTCATATGCAGGATACAGCCAACTCTCATATGTCCTGATGTTTTGCGGCAAGGTAACTAGGTGAATGCTCGGGGATACAGTGCTGAAATAGAATTTTTTTTAGCCTGAAATGACCTCAACTATGTAAAACCAAGGTTGTCATGTTATTACTCTTTTATTGGACTTTCCGTTGATATATAATAATAATAATTTTAACGTCTAAATGAAAAGTTAGGTCCAATTAAAGTTGATCTGATCATTTAGGCTTTTGACAATCAATTTGCTCCATATAATCAACTGCCACATGTATCATGTCAAAACTTTTAACAAAAAAAGAAACAAGCCCTCCCAAAAGAGTGAGTCGACAAGTCCGGCGGTGGCGACCTAGCAAGTCCAGCAGTAGCGACTCGAAAACTCAAACATCAAAATGAAAGCTAACTCAAATTGAATGGCCATTAAAACATGGGGTTAGGGATTCCACTTGTGTTTTGTTTCAAAAATTCAATGGGGGCTTCAATGCTTTCGTTCGATGGTTCACGACCATGAGTTAAGTTTGAATAGGTGTGGGTTAAGTTTTTAATATTTGTGGAATAAACCCTTGCATTGATTCTATGAAACAAAAATACGTCAATGTTTAAATAAATATAACTTATACTTCGACATGTTGGATGATGAGTTGGACACTGTGCACATTGGTCTCATTTTGATTGGGCTAACCAGGAAGGGTACCAGAATCATTCCAAGTTCATAAATACCAGAGAAATCACCTTTTTTATTACTGACTATCTCTTAATATATTATTATATAGATATAGATTAAAATTTTAAAAATTTCAATTATATAATAAGACATCAACAAATTCTTTGTATAAAAAAAATTAATGAAGATTTGAATTTTGAATTTATTGTAATAAATTAAAAAATAAAATTTTTAAATTATATAATAAGATAATGAGTTATTTTCAAAAATAAGATATTAGAAAAAATTTAAATTTTTTATTATTTGTAATAAAAGAGTAATATTAATTAGAATTTCATATTTTTTGTAACCATTTATTGTTCATAACATATGTCATAAGAAAATTATGATTAATGTCAAAATTGTAATGACACATTATTGTTACAAGGTGAAGGTGTCACTTCACTGAATTTTGCAAACTCGATTCTCTTTTTTATATTATATTAACTGATTAATTAGTTTAAGTAGAGTAAGTTCAATTCAGTTGAAAAGTAAACAACTCAATATTTAGATCTTAACATTTAAGCTTGTAAGAATTTAGTGTTGATTGTAATAAAAAATTTAAAACTTTCACTAATAATTTTTAAAATATGTAAGTAAATTATTATTATTATTATTATAATAAATTTAAAATATTTAAAAATTTAAATAGTTTGTCAATTCCAATAAGATTTAGAATTTTGTTACAAAGTTTGGATACTGAGAAACCAAAAGAGCCAACATAAATGGGGAAAAAAATGGATCCTACTTTACGGGTGGAATCCATCAAAGTATGATCTACCCCATTACACAAGGGTACATTTGGTACGACATATAAGATTTGACAGGATAAGCTTATATAATACATTATAACTCTATTAATTGTTTGGTATGACCATAGTATTGTATAAACTCATCCATGACATCCCTCTTATACATTAAAATAACGTATAACTTAATTAAACTTTAGAAGGTAGGATTATGCCTGATTAAGTTTTGATGAATAAGCTCATATGAAAATATTCCTTTTACAACCCTATCACTTGAACATCAATCCTTCGTTGTCTCCTCCTTTACAACGTCACCCAATCTTGCCTCCACAGGTCGCCACTGTTCCCCACCTGTCGATCTCATTCAAACCACCACAACTAGGATTGCATAGCCCCATCCATGGTTGTAGACCTCTATTCGTTGTACTGAACACACACCATCACAACTCGTCACCGCCTTCCTCCGCCACAAACAAAACCACCACTACCTAGCTACCTAACACTGCCTCCACGCCCTTGCTCCTGTTGAACCCACAACATTGTCACCCTTTTTCTTAGACTCTGTGTCGTCTCACACTCAAGGAAATTTGTTCTTCCCATTCTTTTATTTTATTTTTTTATTTGAGTATGTTATTATAAGTTAGGACCTGAGTTAACTTAGTCCTTTGTTATCTAAAAGTGGGCTTTTGTTTTCAACCCCAATTTTTTCACATCATTTTTTTACTCCGCTTTTTACACTGGTTAATGAAGTATAAATTTGTGATTAATCATGTATATAAGTTGGTTGATAGATATCTTATTAACCAATCAATACACATTATTTCCGTTAACTAATCAATACTAGGGGTGTAAATTGGTTCGGATAATCGACCAACCCAATTAATCCAAACCGAACCAATTAAATTGGTTCGGTTTGATTTGAGTATATTGATTAGTTCGGATAAAATCCAAACCAATTAAAGTTTAATCGGTTCGGTTCTCGGATTTGAAATTTCAAAACCGAACCAACCCGAACCAAACCAAACCATATATTTATATATTTTATTTTTAAAAAAAATTTATGCTACAATATTTTTTGGCTACTACTTGTTTTTCTTTATTTTTTGTAATACTTTCTCAGCTTTCAACTTCTAAATCGTCGTTTTTGTTCAACACAGAAGGTTAGAAAACTCCTATGGCAAAATGTTCGGTTCGCTCGTTTCCACCTAAAGATCACTGCCAGTTTTGCATATGCTATCAGGTGCTATTCTAAAAACTCTTGGAGATGTAAGAGGCTTGAAAACTTTGAATCTTTCCTTCAACCAACTCTCTGGATCCATTCCTATTGAACTTCAAAATCTACATGTCATTCAACTTTTGAACCTCTCTTATAATGATTTAGAAGGAACCATTCCTAATGGTGGAGTTTTCCAAAATCTTTCTGCTGTCCATTTAAAAGGCAATAAAAAACTTTGCTTGTATTTTGCATGTGAGCCTCATGGCCATGGAAGAAGGCATGTCAGACATTACATCATCATAGCCACAGTGGTAACACTGATACTATGTTTAACAATTTGCTTGCTACTATACATAAAGAACAGAAAAGTGAAAGTAACAGCAACAACATCATCTAAACTTGGAAGTTTGGAAACGATGAATTGACTTTAAATGCTCTAGTATTGACTTTAAAAAAAATGAATTTCTGACTCTAGTTTATGAGTACTTAAGTAATGGGAGCTTGGAAGATTGGATTAAGGGAAAGAGAAAGCATGCAAATGAAAATGAGTTGAACCTTATGGAGATGTTAAAATATAGATATTGATCTTTGCTTGTGCATTGGATTACCTGCACAATGATAGTGAAGTTCCTATTGTGCATTGTGATTTGAAGCCTAACAACATTCTCTTAGATGAAAATATGACTGCAAAGGTTGGAGACTTTGGATTCGCTAGATTGTTGATTCGAAGTTCAACTAATCAAGTCTTCATTAGCTTCACTTATGTCATTAGAGGTTCAATTGGTTACATATATACCTCCAGGTTAGTAGTCTCACAACTTTCTCTTAATTGAATAGTAGTAGTATACAACTTGTCAAGTTAAATCTCTCTTGAAGAATTTCTTAACTTATTCAAATATAATTTCTTAATACAAATATCAATATATTTCTTTGTTCTCTCTTTATGAACCTTTTAATGCACATTTTAAAACATGAAATAATTATTAGTATTCAAATTAATAAGATTGATTCTATTTCTAGAAATTTTTTCATTAGTTTATTTTGAAATTTTTTTATGAAAAGCTAATTATTTAGTTAATTTTTGTATTAAAAAAAGTAGTCAACCCGATCACCCGAACCAAACCAATCCATAGATGTTCGGTTTGGTTTGGTTCGGATTTAGCTATCAAAAAATACAAAAACCGAACCAAACCAAACCAATTGAGTTTAATTGGTTTAGATTTATTTTTCCTCAAAAACCAAACCAAACCACCCACTTACACCCCTAATCAAAACACGTGAACAACCACAAATTTGTACTTCATTAATCAATGTAAAAAATGGTGTAGAAAAAAGTGATGAGATGATTATTTTTGTTTTGTTTTAGTATGTATTAGATATTACAGATATAAGCTAGTGTTTTTCTTTTATTTTTTTAAAAATTAGTATAACATGATAAATTTGGATGAATATAGTATATTTTTTGTTAAATGATATTTTTGTCAAAAGTGTTAATTTTTTTATCATATTCAATATTATATATAACACAATATCTTATACAATGTCCCTAAATATTGGATAGTATTAAAATTTTATCAAATCTTATATTATCAAACTTAATACAATCAGACTTTAATACGAGAGCATTTAGTCTAATGGAAAAATGCATTTCATCAAAATTGGGTTTGAACATGGTACTTTAAAAATTCTTTTGATGAAATGCATTTTTCCATTAGACCAAATGTTATTGTTAAGTAATGTTCTCTGTTCTGGACCGTGGACTGGGATCCTACCCATAAGGGTCAACCCGGCATACGCTCTACCTTACTCCTCCACCAGCACCCCGGAAAGTACATGTAGGACCTCGGAATGCATATTTCATGAGGATCAGGGAATCAACAGTTCTTCGTAACTGTTAATACGAATCTCTTCGATTCTATAACCTTTCCTCTCAATAAATGACTATAACGTCCACATTACAATAATACCTGCATTGAATGCTTTGACTCCAACCATGCTCCATAAAGATCATGCTAAGTAAACCTAAAGAAGTAACGTTTGATTGTGTAACAGACACCTTAGCATACTAGCTGACTTGAGCGTCGGAGTCCTTTTTGCAGGTACCACCCTCGCCGGACCTTGACGGTGGAACACAGCTGTAGAAGGGAGGAAACCACCAAACCATACCTTCAACAGGTATCCATCTGAATCCGTTCAGAACATTTGGCGCCGACTGTGGGGACTCTGATAAATTATTATTCCCACGTTCATCATGGTCAGTATGAGGCAAAATCAACGGAGAGGAAGTGTTGCGCATGCTGCCCCTGCTCACGGGCAGGGCCCAGCGGTTCAGCGCGACCCTCCTTCCATCGCACCACCAGAAACCTCTGTCGTAAGGAGCAGGCCTGTTCTGGTAGAGACGCTAAACGGGAGACATGAAACTTCAGCATCAGTCGAAAGCCCAATCCCCTTGCGAAGGGTCTCTATCCGGGATAGACTCGTCTACCCCCCAACCGGAGAGAATAACGCAAATCAAGGTGCAAGGGTCCCAGTGCATGCCCGCTTGGGAATCCCCAACTTAGATGCTGACCATTCACATTATGAGGACAACTCGCAATCTAGAATGGCGAGGAATGAACTTTGAGAATTACTGCGCCAACAGACCGCACTGATCGACAACCAACGGCGTCAGTTGGAAGAACAGCGTCGCCATTTGGATAATTTAGAAAGGTCTGCGCAGGCTGACAATGAGGGGGGTGAGCGAGTCGCAGTTCAAAGGGAAACCCAACATGTCGGAGCTGGGATCATAGAAAACAATGACCCGGTCCCCGGCCGTCAACAGCAATTCTCCGATGCCTTAATGGCATATAGGGTCCCAAGGAGCTTCAAGCCCCCGAGCAATTTAGAGCCCTACGACGGGACCTCGGATCCACAAGAGCACTTGGATGCTTATACCTAGTCCATGCAACTCTACGGGTATACCCCAGAACTATTATGCCGTGCTTTCCCGCTCTTCCTGAAGAAGGATGCTCTTCGTTGGTTCGTGACCTTATGGACAAAAATTACAGGATGGGGAGACCTCACGCAGCAGTTCTTGTTACATTATACCACTGCCAAAGAACGACCGAAGTCAATTGATTCTCTCTCCGGAATTCGCCAAAAGAGTGACGAATCCCTGCGCGAGTACATCAAGAGATTTAGTCATGCTTGTGTGGGTATTGAAAATCTCGACGACAGGATAGCCCTCCATTACGCCAGAAATGGTCTACGGACTGATTCAGACTTCTTCCGGTCACTGGCAAAAAAGAAGCCGGCCAGTTTAGATGAGTTCCACTTACGGGCAGATAAGTACGTGGAATTGGAAGAGATTACCAGGGCAAAAGAAAGCCTTGAGAAAGGTGAGCCGGTTCAGAAAAAGAATCACCATTCCGGCCAGCCCCGAGATCCCTCCAAGAGTGAACGGTATAGGCCTAAGTATTCTGAGTATACTCCTTTGAACACCCCTCGAGAAACAATCTTGAAGGAGGTCCTTCAAACCGAGTTCCAGGATATCAAAAGGTCACCGCCTGTTAAAAAATAATCCCAAAGGGATCATTCGAAGCATTGTAGGTGGCACAACAATTATGGCCATGAGACCGAAGATTGCTATCAGCTCCGAGATGTTATCGAGTCCCTGATCAAAGAGGGACGTCTGCAGAAGTACATTAGTGGTTTCCGTGGTAGTCAAGACCACGGAAGGAGAAGGAATCCGAGACGAAGCCAAAGTCCACGGCGGAGTCCAAACCAACATCGGCAAAGAACCCGTAGCCCAGCTGGACGAAATCGAAGTCCCGTCAGAAGATCTCGAAGCCCAACACGCCAAGATGAGAACAGAAAAGGACCAAACCGGGATGCCCAAGAAGGCGGATACCGGAAGGATAGATTAATCCACACCATCGCTAGAGGGTTCACTGGAGGAGGAGTGTCAAATAATTCCTGAAAAAAGGCACTTCAGACGGTGATTTTAAGCGTGTCGAGTTCTTCACTAAGACCACCCGCCCGAAATAATGGAGCACCTCCCATCTCTTTTTCCAAGGATGACTACGGCGATATCATCCGGGATCATGACGACCCACTAGTGATCTCCGGAGTAATATCCAATGCCGAAGTCCGTCAAATTTTTGTGAACCAGGGAAGTTTGGCAGATATCATGTTTATGGACGCCTTTGAAAGGCTGGAATTTCCTTTGTCTGAATTAACACCATATGAAGGTGAGCTCACTGGTTTCTCTAGGGAGAAGGTCACCCCGGTTGGATACTTCGATACTTTCCTGACCTTGGGTGACGACAGCGCGTATAGAACTGTGAAGGTGAGATTCTTGGTTGTAGATTGTCCATTGGCCTACAACATTATTTTGGAGCGTCCTACGTTGAACAGCATGGCCGCTGTAATCTCCACCGCCCACCAAGCCATGAAATTCCTTAACCGGGATAATAAAGTAGTCACGGTCAAGGGCGATCAGATTGCAGCTCGCAAATGCTACAACGAAAGTTTGAAAATCAGTAGAGCATCCAGAAACAAGAAGGCCCGCACACCCATTCCAACCCACCAAGTCAATGTTTTAATGACCGAACTAGATGCACGAGAGGAAATCCGAGGCACTAGACCCCATCCCGACGGAGACTTGATCCTATTGCAACTTGGTGATGAACCTAATCACACCACCAAAATTGGGGCAAACCTCGACGAACAGGAGAAAGCTCAATTGGTAAAACTCTTGCAAGAAAATAAAGATCTTTTTATCTGGACATCTGCTGATATACTTGGAATTGACTCCGCTTTCATCTGTCATCGTTTATCTATTAAACAAGATGCAAAGCCGGTCTCTCAAAAGAAGAGGAAGGTTAGCCTAGAAAAGCAGCAAGTCATTGAAGGACAAGTAAAAGAGCTCCTGAACGCCGGATTCATCAGGAAGATTTCATATACCACCTGGCTGTCCAACGTTGTCTTGGTTAAAAAATCCAACGGCAAGTGGAGGATGTGTGTGGACTATACCGACTTAAACAAAGCGTGCCCTAAGGATCCGTACCCCCTCCCTAATGTGGACAAGCTGGTTGATAGTTCCTCCGGTTTCCAACTACTGTCTTTCACGGATGCTTACTCCGGGTACAATCAGATTCCGATGTACCCCGGGGACAAAGATAAAACTGCGTTCATCACCGAAAAAACAAGTTACTGCTACAGACTAATGCCTTTCGGGTTAAAAAATGCCAGAGCTACATATCAGAGAATGATGAACAGGGTCTTTGAAGATCAGATAGGGAGAATGCTAGAGGTCTATATCAACGATATGATAGTCAAGACATCGGTATCAGGATCCCACACCTCGGATTTAGAAGAAGTGTTTGAACAGCTTAGGAAGCACAATATGAGGCTTAACCCGGAGAAGTGTGCATTCGGGGTCCAGGCTGGAAAGTTTCTGGGGTTTATACTGACTCACCGGGGAATTGAGGCAAACCCCGACAAGTGTAAGGCCGTGCTTGACATGCACAGCCCCCAGAATGTGAAAGAAGTGCAGCAACTAAATGGACGAATCGCGGCTCTTACGCGTTTCTTAGCTGGAGCCGCTCACAAATCCCTCCCATTTTTTAAATTATTGAAAAAGGGGACCGGGTTTGAATGGACTCAGGAGTGCGAGGACGCGTTCGTGTCCTTGAAAAATATATTGTCATCCCTCCCAATCCTCACAAGACCTGAGCCAGGAGAAATGATGTACATATACCTCTCCATTCATGAGGAAGTCGTTGGTGCAGTACTAGTCAGAGAATCCGAGGGTGTCCAGAAGCCGATCTACTTTGTGAGCAAAGTATTGCAAGGCCCTGAGTTTCGGTATCAGAAGATTGAGAAGGTCGCATTCGCACTCATCGTCATGGCCAGAAGACTCAGACAGTACTTCCAATGCCACCCGGTAATGGTCAAAACGGATCAGCCTATCCAACAGATATTGCACAAACCGGACTTGGCAGGAAGGATGATTGCATAGTCCATCGAGCTTTCCGAGTTTGGAATCACCTACGAACCCAGAGTGGCAATCAAGGCACAAGCACTCTCGGACTTTCTAGCTGAGTTAACCTCGGAAACAAATAAAGCCGAAGAAAAATAATGGACCGTGTTTGTTGATGGGTCCTCAAACCCAAAAGGAAGTGGCACCGAGGTAATTATAGAAAATTTTGACGGAGTTGCCATAGAAAACTCCCTCAGGTTCGAGTTTCCCACCTCGAACAATCAAGCTGAATATGAAGCGTGCATTGCCGGACTAACTATGGCTAAGGACTTGGGTGCCACGAAACTTAAACTATGCAGTGACTCCCAACTCGTAACTTCACAGATCCGAGGTGATTATCAAGCAAAAGAGCCACTTTTACAGAGGTATTTGCTGAAAGTAAAGCAGCTTCTCTCAAGTTTTCAGTCGGTATAGCTAGAACACATCCCGAGAGAGCAGAATTCAAGGGCCGATCTCTTGTCCAAATTGGCTAGCACCAAAAGCCCGGGTAATAACCGCTCTGTGATCCAAGAGATCATCCAACAATCATCAATCGCTGACATGGTCATTTTCCAGGTTGACGGGGAGGTGCACGATTGGACTATGTCGTTGGTGGAGTGCTTACAGTCCGGCAGCCTCCCTGATGACCCAAAGGAAGCATCTAGGCTAAAGAGAACTGCGGTCAGGTATACTATCTATAATGGGCAGCTTTACCGACGGGGATTTTCCTTACTCCTCCTTAAGTGCCTTACGTCGAAAGAAGCCAAATATGTTTTAGCTGAAGTCCATGAAGGGAGTTGTGGACACCATCTAGGAGGGAAAGCCTTAGCCTTGAAGGCCCTCAGGGCAGGTTACTACTGGCCGACGATGGAAGCAGATGCTCTTGCACATGTTCAAGTATGTGACAAGTGCCAGCGACATTCAGATCACTATCACGCCCCACCTGAAAAACTATCCACGATGTCCATACCCTGGCCCTTCTATCAGTGGGAAATAGACATCCTGGGTCCGTTCCCTCAGGCTCCTGGGCAGCTGAAATTCTTGATTGTTGCGGTGGATTACTTTACCAAGTGGATTGAAGCTGAGCCCGTAGTCACCATCACCTCGGCTCGAGTTCAGAAATTTACTTGGCGTCACATTATTACCAGATTCGGTATTCCGGAGTCAATTGTTACGGATAATGGGACGCAGTTTAAAGACAAGGGGTTCGAAGAACTACTTTCCGGGCTCAAAATAAAACATCATTGTAGCGCAGTCGAGAACCCTAGGACAAACTGACAGGCCGAAGCCGCAAATCGGATCATAGTCCGAGGTTTGAAGAGAAGGTTAGATGAGGCAAAAGGGAACTGGGCCGAGTAGTTAGACCACGTCCTTTGGGCCTACCGAACTACTCCCCACTCCTTGACGGGCAAAATTCCTTTCAAACTAACATTTAGGTATGAGGCCATGATCCCGGTCGAAATTGGAGAACCAAGCCTGCGTTCTCAGAACTTCTCGTATGATGATAACCCCAGGTTAATCAGGGAGGACTTGGACCTGTTGGAGGAAAGGAGACGTATTGCCCACATACGAGATGCCGCGATCAAGCAGAGAACAGCATCCCGGTACAACCTGAAGGTCATTCCAAGAAGATTCCAGCCGGGTGACTTGGTACTCCGTAGAGCCGATGTCGGTGGAAGGAATGCCTCCCAAGGAAAACTAGCCCTTAACTGGGAGGGTCCCTACCGCGTAGTAAACAGCACCGAAAAAGGAGCTTATACCCTAGAGACTTTGACAGAGAGGCCGATAAAAATTTTTTGGAACGCAGACAAACTTAGAAAATACTACAGCTAAGTGCTTTGTCAGGCCTAGTCTCCTAGTTAAACTTTGTTTGATCTGCCTAGAATTGTTATGAAATGCACATTATGATATTCAATAAAGTAAGTGTTATTTCTTCTATTGTGCTGTTTATTCAATTTAGTTTAAGTTTTCAATTACTTCATAGTACCAACCGAGATGTGTTACATAGTCCGTGCAATAGAAAAATCCTATATTGAAAAAATTCTAGCACCAAACTAAAAACACGAAACAACCTCGGCAAGGACTAGTCTGTTAAAACATCATCACGCGGTATCCTAAAAAGGACCCCAAACATTGTTTCCTACCTTTGGCACGGATCTTAAATGCAGAATTTATCTGGACATCGGATCCTAAGCTAAGGTTTAAGCAATTCTACAAAAAATAAAGAATATGGCTTAAGCAAGAACAATGATAATTAATAAAGCCTAAAATCTGGGTTGATGTTTACAAAAAATCGGGGTACATATAAACCAAGACCTTGCGCAGGAGGTTTAAAAAAAAATTTCCTAGTTTGCAGCTGAGTCTGGACCACAAACATTAGAGTCTTCGGCCAAGTCTGAAGAAGCCACACGAGGAGCTACAAGAGACCCCTCCCGAACCACCTTTCTGGAGTCAAGCCAATCCAAAACCAATGCAACCCCGGGGTTGAAGTGTTGAACTTGGCTGACAGCATTGCTGAATTGATCTTCCTTTATCTTGGTGCACAACGATATCAACTGGTTAACATCGGCTTGAAGAGAGGTAATTTTAGCCTCACACCACTGAGACTTGGCTCGAGAATTGTCACTTTCAGCCCGGAGTGCGGCAATCTGCATCTGCTGCTCGGTCAGGGTGGCCTCCCTTGCTTTGTTGGCATCCTTTAAAGTAACTACTTCGGTTTCTAATTCCTTTACCTGAAGTAAAGCTTCATCCTTGGCCTTTGAGGACTCCTCCAGATCCTTAAGAGCTTTGGTTTCGCCATTCTTGGCCGCGGCCAGTTTGTCCGCCATTTCTAGTTCACGATCCTCAAGGACGAGCTCTAAGAAACGAGCTTCGGCAGTAATATGGATCCCCATGTTTTGGAAAGCCAACAAAGCTTCTTTTGGCCTACGTCAGGTGAAGTGATCCACAACCTCTTCATCAAGAATATTAAAGTCAATAAATTCCCGGGAATCTACCTCCTCCTGAAACAGCTCTATTGGCCCAGAAATTTCTTCTGTCGCTATCCTCTTACTCTGGCCACTAGACTGCCTTTCTTCCAAGGCCGCCCTCTTGCGTCCCTGAGGTGATTCAGGAGAGTCCTCCACATTGATAGGTTCCACCACCTCAGAAGGAACCTCGGGCATCGTGCTCATAGGGGACAACATAAACCCCATTGGAGGACTCATTGGAACATCAGAATTCCTTGCCTTAAGTGCCTCCAAAATAGCCAAAGAATCACCACCCACCATCTCGGCTAAGCTCTCTACAAAACATAGAAGCAAAAGTCAGATGTATTAAAATATTAGACATTTAAATATACACCATGGCTGACCGACATTACCTAGCACAGTCCAGAGTTCATCATCATCCGGGCTATCTAAAATATCTTTAGGCCGGATCTTGCCGAGCTCTTCAACCCATATGTCGAAGAAGTTCACACATTCAACCTCTTCATCAGTGAGCTGGTTGATCTCCTTCTCAAACGATTGAGTAGGGATGCTTCATGCCGCCGGATTCCAGTAAAGACTGAATACCGTCTCCTCACCATTACCCAGCCAAAAGGGACGGCTACCACTCGCCGCCTTCAATTTGAAGAATTTCTCTTTGAAGTCCTTGTAACTCTCTAAGTACGGCAAGAATACAGCCCTTCCTTACCGGGATCGAACTGAGAGCTAAGATTGCTGTCGAGCATGGGCTCCAAGGGTTGAATACTGAATATGGAAGTAAAAGAACGCCCCGTCAGAGCATCGCAACCCCACTACCCGGCATATTCTTTCGAAGGCCAGGATGTTTGCCCAACCGTTGGGATGAATTTGACTAGGGGCAGCATGAAGAGTCCGGAGAATAGCAATATGAAAATTGTTGAAAGGAAGTCGTAGTCCGAACCACGTGAAAAAGTCCTCGTAGAGATACATAAAGTGCTCACATTCTTCACGGGTCCAGTACACTCGCTCTCTCCCCGGGGACAAAATCACAAACTCATCGTCCCTTTTGCCACCCTCGGTAAGCTCCAGGTATTCCTTCAGCCTATCTAGTTCAGCGTCAGACTCATAACGGGATATCCGATCATAGGCATCGTCTGCAACCCACGTACAGGGCAACAGAGGACCTCGGCGAATCCTAATCTCCTGCTCCGCTTGTTGATCCGAGGTTGGGGCAGGAGCTTCACCTCTTGGCCACCTTCTTCTGGCCATTTAGTTTCCTGGAAGACACACAGAGGCCTAGGGTCAGAACCAAAGATGTTCAAAACATCCAAACATGGCAGTGGGCGAGCAGCAAACTAACACCCACGCACCGGCCTCTGCACCCACTGAGACTTAAGCCTCGGAAGGACATCCCCGCCCGCCGTACGCTGTGCAGCAGGGGAGGTGCAACATCAGGCAACGCCGATTGGAAAGGGGGACGAAATAGCTATCCCCAAAGTTAACAAAAGAGAAAAGCAAACAGTCCACCAGAAGGACGTTCGCATATTCAAGTTATCCGTAAAAATGGTGGTTAGAGGAAGAAAATACATTGACAAAGGATAGTAGAAGCTGCTTTAAAACGCAAACACCACCACTGACAGCCTTGAAAACTTGTCGAATTTCCTATCAGGCGATCAGTTTTTAAGCAGAAACAGTAAAAGGTGAAAAATGGAAGGACGAAGCCCTATTTATAGAAGCTACGATTAGGGGATATTTCCGTTCATTCAGTCAGAATTTGAAAAGATATTCATTATGGCGCGCAAAGTACTATGCACGACTCCTCAACCAGAGCAAGCCACGTGGCCCACGTCGCTGTCATGACAGTTGAGGGGACGGTCGCTCAGTAGAACCAACCAACCCTAGTATCTATAACGTCTACAAAATATTAAAGACCCCGGCTCATTACGTATCCCGGTAAATCCCTTCACGGTAACAAATACCCCGGTTAAGTTGCTTAAGCTTTGCACTTTGTCTGTATCGGCAAAGTACAGAGCTGGGGGCATGTTATACAGGGCGAGCATTGGACTCACCCCGGTACAATATAAATTCCACAAATCAAAAATGGTCAAAGAAGTTGCTTGACAATTCAATCAGATTTTATTTCATTTCATACATCGTCATACATCAATACAAGGGAGAAGGAAAACAAGGGATATGAAAAGGCTAAACAGCACTGGCGAGCCCGGAGGCCAACTTTTTTGCTGTGAACTTTCACATCCAGATTCTCTAGAGCACACACCAGTCTCTTCCCTGTTGAGGCTTCTTGAAAAAGTGGATTGACTTCAAAAAACTGAAGATAACCTAATGTAACACTACCGCGGATCGTGGAAATTTCACCATACCACTCATCGGTTCCACTCACAAGGATAAAAGAAGACCGACGTGTGTCCTCCTCGGTTGAACGGAGTTGAGCGTGGAATGAACTTCTTCATGATCATTCTGGGACGCTTGGAAGCAATTACTTCAATGGTCCCCCCGACTTATTTAAAAGGAGGACCAAGAAGGCTCTATTTCTCCAATTACCTCTGTCCAACATGACAGGGATTACAGAACTTCCCAGCGAAGAAGTATGAATTAGACATTCCTTCGTACGCTGGGAAGGTAAATTCCCCGTCCTCATTACGCTGGGAAAAAAAAAGTTCCTAATAAAACAAGGTTTTTAGCAGGAAAAGAAGTATCTTCAAATATTTCAGGAAAAGCAAGAAAATGGTGACCTTCACAGAAGGCAAAACTTCTCTAACTCCCTCTGAACACAAGCACAGACGTAAGAACTGCAAAATCATTCTGGAAGATTGCAGGATTAGGAGGAAAAAGGAATAATTGTACCAGGCGTGAACCTCCTGTATTTATAGAACGGGAGGCTTTGGCCGACCCTACGAATCAAATCAACGATATTAAATGCTCTCCCTTTCCTATTGGTTACGAGAGCAACGGATGTCTGGGAAACATTGAAACTGATCCTCTTTTAAAGGAACCTTATCTCCCAATTAAGTCAGAAGCAACAGTTTCGAAAGATAAGGATTCAGTTTTCTACAAGTTTCAAGAAGTCTAGGAACAAGATCCAGACTCCGGGACAAGGGATGCGGATTTACCGATCTCCAAACCCTGACGATATTTTAATACAATGAACATCGACCTCGACACGAGACCTTGCGAAACCTGGCTTCGAAGTTAGGGCGTAGCCCGTTACGTTCTATGAAGCTGAATACTTTGGCACTTGACTACCCTGTCAAAGCACCAAGCTGGGGGCAACTGTTCTGGACCTTGGACCGGGATCCTACCCATAAGGGTCAACCCGGCATACGCTCCACCTTTACTCCTCCACCAACACCCCGGAAAGTACATGTAGGACCTCAGAATGCATATTTCATGAGGATCAGGGAATCAACAATTTTTCATAACTGTTAATACGAATCTCTTCGATTCTATAATCTCCCCTCTCAATAAATGACTATAACGTCCACATTACAATAATACCTGCATTGAATGCTTTGACTCCAATCATACTCCATAAAGATCACGCTAAGTAAACCTAAAGAGGTAACGTTTGATTGGGTAACAGACACCTTAACATACTAAACTTGAATTGAGCGTCGAGTCCTTTTGCAGTACCACCACCGCCGACCTCGACGGTAGAACGCAATGCGAAGGGAAGAAACCACTAAACCATACCTTCAACAAGTATCCATCTGAATCCGTTCAGAACACTCTCAATTTTTTTAATTTATATTATTGTTTAAAAAATTCAATTTTAAAAGATTGAAGTTAGATAATTATCATTATTATTTTTATTAAATTATTAGTACTTTTTTCATATGATATGTTTTTTTATATAGTATTTTTTTATATAAAGTACTTTTTTTATATAATAATTTTTCAAAAAATTATTATTATTTATGTAAATTTTCTGATTTAACTACTTAATTCACGATGAGACTATTAATCCATTGATCCGATCGAGTCAATCTCTTATTCCAATTATACACCTATGCGAAAAGCACACGTAAAAGAATATATTCCCGTCCAATAATACGTCTGGTCTAATAATTCAATTTTCAGCAAATTGAGGTTCAAACCTATTTTAAAACCCTTTCTCAAATACTTTGGCATGTGTTTCGTATTTTTGAGAAAAAAAAGAAAGAAATTGTGATCATTCTGAATGATTAGGGAATAATTGAAAAAGGAAACAGTTTGGACAAAATTTGACATGTGCAAAATTCAAGAATAATCACTCTAGAGGAGCATGTTGTGCTTTCACGGGCTATAAATTGGCTACAATGGACACACATACAGGAGGACTTTTGGCAGTTGAAATCTTTGGGAGAAAGGCTTTTTCTTTGATTGGCTTTAGATCATCAAAAACTGAGAGGCAGAACTCAGTGAAAGGAAGCTCTCATTTCTTTTAGATGCTTGTGAATGACTGCCATGCCATGTTGATCATGATATTTGGCTTAGATTTGAGTTTCCCCGGGTTTTAATTATTCTCTGGGTTATGATTTTTGTTTTATCATGCACAAGTCCAACTCAAAAATCCATTGCCATTCCATAACAGAAACAATAACTCCTAGAAAACCCAAAATCCAAAATGCAAACAGAACCCCAGAAAACTCCAACCGAGCCACCACACTTCCTGCCACAGTTGAACCCATCACTTGCAACTCCAACTCTCAAACCAAAATACAGACCGTGACCCACCAAGTCCCCTCTAGCAGTGCAACCAGAAACCCGCAACCACCAGAACCTCTCTGTGTCTGTCATTAAGCTGAGTTTTTTTATTTTTTATTTTTGGGTTGCAGAGTTATAGAGATTGACTCTGAGGTTTAGGTTGTGAATGAAGCTAGGGAAGTTGGGCTCTTTGGGTTTGGGCTTGAGTGAGAGAAATTCGAATAAGTACAATTCATAATGTGAGTTGGAAATTTTTTGAGGCTAGCTCTTGCTTTATGGTCCAGGTTTACTAATGAGTTAAGGTTTTTTTTTTTTTTTTAATCCTACTTAGTAAATTGGGTTATTCTATATTAGACTATTGAGGTGGGTAGATGTTTTTTTTTTTTTAAAGGGATTAGATAATGAGTGAAATACTAAAAAGTGATAAAACGTGCAAAAATACAAAAAAAAACAAAGATGGTAAAAAAAATAAGAAAAAAATTAAAATAAAATTTTTGAGTTCTTGGGTTGGTCTGATTAGATTCTTTGTTACTTCATGATTTGTCATAGTTTATCCTCTTATTTATTATGCTAATTGACTGATCGAAATTACTACATTAATAAACAAGTCTTTTAATAAATATGGTTAATTGCAACAGTTTTTCATTTAATTCTGATAATGCTGATGGTGAAATGGTCACTGATTCTACTCACACGGTTGATGGTCACATAGGAGTGAAGACACATGTCATATGGGAGTGAAGGCACATGTCTTTGAGAAATTACATTATCTTTGAGAAATTACATTACTAACTCAAAAATTGGTTAAAGCTGATATAGTATTTTTAATACAGTACAATAAGGCTTAGTCGGGGTCTTTGTGTACCCATCTAAGCAGATATATAGTCTCATTTGTAATTTTGAGAGCATTATCAATGAATATACATTTCTTGATCAATTCTTTTCCCTTTTTGTTCCTTCTATTTTTATGTCTTCTTATCTTTCTTCTTTGGGTTGTCATTGGTTCATCGTTAAGATGGTATCGAGCTCTTTTGATCTCTGCTTTGCCAGATCTTTTATGGCGAGGCACAATAATGCAAACAATAATGGAGGAAATCAGACAGTTGCTGATCCATCTCAAAATCCCTCAAGCCCATATTATGTTCACCCGGGAGATGGACCTTCGTCAGGGTCCACTCCCCTTCTCGCTTTTCAAATTATCATGCCTGGGCTCGCTCAATGCGGAGAGCTCTAGGAGGTAAGAACAAGTTTGAATTCGTGGATGGTACCATTGAAGTTCCTACTGTCTTTGATCCCAGTTATAAGGCTTGGAGTAGATGTAATATGTTAATTCACTCTTGGATTATGAATTCTGTTATTGAACCCATAGCTCAAAGCATTGTTTTCCTTGAAAATGCAATTGATGCTTGGAGAGAGTTGAAAGAACGTTTTTCACAAGGAGACTTAATCAGAATTTCTTTGCAACAAGAAATTTATGGGCTTAAACAAGGGCCACATTCTGTTACTGAATTTTTTACAAAATTGAAGATTTTATGGGAGGAGCTAGAGAGTTATATGCCTATGCCAGTATGTGCTTGTCCAGTCCGATGCACTTGTGCAACAAGAATGAGAAATGCTCGATATTATCATGATCTGAATCGAACTATTAGATTTCTCACAGGATTGAATGATAACTTTTCGATGGTAAGGTCACAAATCTTGTTGATGGATCCATTACCAAATTTGAATAGAATATTTTCTATGGTAATCCAACATGAGAGGCAAGGTAATTATGTGCATAATGATGAATCTAAGGTGCTGATAAATGCAACTGAATATAGAAGGCAGCAGGTAGTTTTTCACAAGGAACTAATAGTAAATATGTGAGCAAGGTTTGCAGTTATTGTGGCAAGACAGGCCACACCATTGACACATGCTATAGAAAACATGGTTTTCCACCAAATTTTCAGAAGAACACTCCAAGCCAGACTAATAATGCAGCAACAGAAACTTACGAGCATAAGGAGAGTGAAGAACCAAAGATGAATTCCCCAGTCTTTACGCATAAGCAGTATGAAAAAATACTTAGTCTTATACAAGGAAGCAATATTAATGGAAGCAATGTCAGCCAGCAGCCACCAATGTCTTCGGGACAGGTTAGCTTGGCAACCTTTGAGTATCCAAAAACAGGTAACAGCTTAACCTCCTCATCCATGAATAGTTCTACTTTTGGTTCCTGGATTGTTGATTCAGGAGCCAGTGATCACATCTACTGTTCCTTAAGTTATTTCAAGTGCCATAAAGAAATCAAACCTGTTAATGTGAGATTACCAAATGGTCATTTCTCTATAGCTAAGTTTGTTTGTTGAGTTTTCACCTGGATTCTTCATAACAGATGTGTTATATATTCCGAATTCTCCTTCAACCTATTGTCTGTTTCTAAACTCATTGCTACCTTGCATTGTCTCCATTCATATTCAATGATGCAAAATGTTTGATACAGACCGAAAACCAAGAGGATGATTGGTTCTGATTTTGAGGGGTCAGTATCATATGATGGTTGATGCTAAGAGAAGTTATGTTTCAAGTACTCGATTATTTGGACCTGAAGCTCTACCACTGGAGGCCTTATGGCATTTTAGACTTGGACACTTGTCAAATAGCCGTTTACAGTCCATTCATGATGATTTTCCTTTTGTCACTGTTGATACAAATTCAGTTTGTGATGTGTCACATTATGCTAGGCATATGAGATTACCTTACAAGCTAAGTCTTAGTAAAGCTTCTACATGCTATGAACTTTTACACTTTGATATATGGGGACCCATTTCAACTTCCTCAGTTCATGGTCACAAATATTTTTTGATAATGATCATAGCAGATTTGTTTGGATTATGTTGTTAAAATCAAAGGTTGAAGTAAGAAAATATGTGCAGAATTTTATTTTAATGATAGAAAAACAGAATGATACAAAAGTGAAGCTTGTTAGAACAGATAATGGGCCTGAATTTTTAATGCCAGAATTTTTTGCATCAAAGGGTATAATACACCAAACTAGTTGTGTGGAAACTCCACAACAAAATGGAAGGGTTGAAAGAAAGCACAAACATTTGCTAAATATAGGAAGGGCCTTACTTTTCCAGTCCAAACTTCCAAAACAATATTGGTCATATGCCATTTTGCATGCTGCCTACATTATTAATCGTGTCCCTACACCTGTCTTGAAAAATAAAGCTCCCTTCACTGTTTTGTATGGGAACACACCTGACTTATACACTTTAAAAGTTTTTGGCTCTGAGACTGCTGCCTGTTTCATCCAAGGATCAATTAGCTGATTTCTTTACTAAAGCATTGCCCCCTATTTCCTTCGTTCCTTTTATCTCCAAGCTGGGCATGTTGGACATATATCATGCTCCAATAATAAATATGGTTAATTGCAACACCATTTAATTCTAATGCCGATGGTGAAATGGTCACCGATTCTACTCACACGGTTGATGGTCACATAGGAGTGAAGACACATGTCACATGGGAGTGAAGGCACATTGTATGCCTTGAGAAATTCTATTGACTCAAGAAAATTGGTTAAAGCTAATATAGTATTTTTAATACAAGATAATAAGGCTTAGTCGGGTCTCTGTACCCATCTAAGCAGCTATATATATAGTCTCATTTGTACTGAGAGCATTATCAATGAATATACAGATTTCTTGATCAATTCTTTTCCCTATTTTGTTCCTTCTATTTTTATGTCTTCTTATCTTTCTTGCTGGGTTGTTATTGGTTCATCAGAAAATTAAGATCTTTCTTAAACATTTTTTTGTTGATTAAAACTAACCCATACACAATTATTTTTTAAAAAATTAGGTGGTTTAACTTTTACCTAATCAAATAAAGTTTGCAACATAAATTTTGTGTTTGAAATTTTGTTTGTCTCATGTCTTCATCCTATTTGTGACACCAACCTCTTGGCGTTATCAAATCCAACAAGATGATCGGGACTAAATAAGGTAAAACCGCTTTTCAAAATATCTACATTGTTTTAGATTGAGTTTTTCTTATCTGGTATGGATTAAAGTTTTCAATTAAAAACAATGTATTCTTGTATACAATATGTGGATTAAATTTTTAAATTAATAACAAATTATTCTTGTTTGCAATATGCTGTGTGTGTATTTATTCTTGTATGCAATATGGTGTGTGCGTCGCGATTAATTGACATTAGTGTAACTCTTTTTTTTTTTTTATAAACCTTGTGATGATACCTATAATTATTCACAGGAACTTCCAACATGTCGTTCTTTGTTGTCTTTAACTGGGGTATTTGTGTAGCTATTGTTGTGACAATAATTTAGTAAGCATTGTGGCTATTTACTAACTAAGAGAGCCCTATAACTAAGTGCTTACTCTAAGATTTCGATTTGGATACTAATTATATCTGAAGCCTTCTTAATAGTTACTTACTATTACGTCCAACCTTTTTTAGTTACTAATGTGTCTAATTTCATACGTTCTTATTTTTTTATGCTCCATTTTCACGTTACAATGTTTTTATTTATCTATTTTTTTTAATCATATATAGCTAGCTCAAGGAAAGCCATCAAACTTGGCACTTCACATTTAATGGGAGTCAAGTTACTACTAATGTGATGAGTAATTCTACTTATACATCTTATTTTACATTTGTATAATAATGACTACAATTGGGATACTCTCCTAAAGCACTATTAGATAAAGGCTTATTAATAGTTTCATATCTAACATATTCTCTCACATAAGAAAGAGTCCATGCTTGAAGTATGAATAATACACAGGTCCATTTATCTTATATTGAAATTCAACTTTTTATTAGAAGAATAGGAGCATCAAGGATTAAGCTCTAGATCACTTGGTCATAGAAACTCTGATAATATGTCGTGACCAATTCTCTTAAAAGTTTAAATTGTTAAGTGAAGGTTCATGAATTGTTTTATATCTAAGAGGATTCACTTACTCTTACATCTAATCGCTTACCATTGATTTTATTTGAATCTAATGGCTCAAGATCATTGTATTTAATGAAGAGAGAATTATAAAATCTTACATTATTAAACACAATTAACGTCATTTGATTATATTTGGTCTAATTTCATTTTTTACATATATATAATTTGATGTTGTTGCATATTTAATATCTATGCACACGTTATGTGCAAGAATTACAAATGCCATGTGTAATATGCTATGAGGCACGGACATGCCGTTGTTGAGGCGTGCCCGTGTGTCAGACATGTGTCTGTGTTAGACACATAAGGATACCCGCATGACACACGTGTCCTGCGTGTCAGAATGTGTCCGATTAAAAAGATTATTATTATTTTTTAATTTGGACACGTCTCGGACACGCTTGGACACGTCTCGGACATGCTTGGATATGTCTTGGACACATTTAGACATGTCTAGGACACGACTTGGATACGTTCAATTAGTAAGCCTGTAACTCACTTAAGTCTAATCACATAACTAACGTCCCAAGTCACTATTTTCACACATCAGTATTTTAAGTTTTATCTTTTCATACATCACTATTAGACTTTTAAGTTTTATCTTTTCATACACCACTATTTTCATCTGCTCTTTCTACCTTTGTTCATACTAAATCGTCCACTTCGTCATCACTGAAGCTTGCTTCATACCAATATTCCCTCTAGTTAATTTTTTTTATGCACATGTACTCATTCATGATTAGTTCTATTAGAACAAGTTAGTTTAAGAGATTTTTTAGAATATATCAATGAAAATTATGGTCCATATTTTTTAGAAAGGGCTTATTAGGTAGTAAATATTAGTACATATGACATATATTAAGATATTATAAATCTTTAAATATATAGAAATGATATTAATGAATTATGATTTTTTTACTTAAATTTTGTAATTATATATATATATATATGTATCCTTATCTTATAATTTTTGAATTTGATTTGTTTTTGTATCCTTTTCGTGCCAATATCCGTGTTTGTGCTTTATAGATAATATGACAAAAATTACATATATTAATTAAATAATAATTTAAGTACTTAGAATAAATAATATTTAATACAAAAGTATTTTATCCCTAGTTGAATTATGTGGTGTACTCATTGGTATGCAAGGAGTATAGCTACACAGGTACATATACACGTATTACCTTTTATTTTTATAATTTTAATCATCTAATTATAATTAATCTCACCTCATTTTTTATCCTCCTTTATTTTTATTGTCTCGTATATTCTAAATGTGAGTATGTTTCTTACTAGGGCGATGCTATCACAGACCCAATAACTTTGGGTCCATGAATGCACATTTTATTTTTTTATTTGATAGTATTTATATGTAAATTTGAATACATGTAAAAATTATTAATTAAAATCTATAAATTTTTGTATATATAATTATTCATAAATAAAATAATTTAACTTAATTTTTATACAAATTTAAGTATATTACTAATTAAAATTTATAAAAATTTAATATTTTAATCTAAATCATTAATTTATTTTACAAATAAATCAATATATCAAAAATCATGTCTTCCACCGTATTAGAATTTCCTTCTTACTCATTAATGTGCACATTTTTGGTATGCAAGTAAGTAAAGTGGGGGCAATGGCCGTTTGTGTGCCATTATTGAGTGTATTATGTACATGTGACTCGACAGCAAACAACGGTGGACCTCCCCCATGTGCTCTTGTTCAACGCATTCAGAAATGGAAACAGATGTAAACCAGAAAAAAAAAAAACATAAAACAAAAGCTAACAGCGTCAGTGGAAGCTCATTTTTAACTCCATCTTATTATTTGTCTAATTTTTATATTTTATTTTTTTAATTTACTCATAAATTCATATTATATTTTATAAAAATATTATAATTATATATAATTTAATTTAACAACTCTATCACATAAAAATATAATAAAAAAATAGAATATTTTTTATGAAAGAAAAACGCTTTCCTTTTCAACGACAGAAACAGAGAGTAATTGTTGTGCAGAGATTTAATTTACGTGTTGGGAACTTTTATAATATTTTGATAAGTTTGATATATAGAATAAATTATTAAGTATTTTGTTGTGGACTGTGATTCATGATACTAATTTCAAAGGTCAATTCAGCATGTATTTAGTTGGAGTCTACTATCAACACTCCAGCGAAAATTTACTCGTGACACATTATTAAAATCTTGGTATGATGTATGTCTGACTAATGCATTGGGTAGCAATAACATTATCACGAGATATACGTAATGGATGAATCTTACGATTATCTATTACTATAAATCACGATCTTACATAATAATAAAATCTATAACTGTCTTTAACTGCTCATAATTACAATATCAACATTTTAATTTTATAAGAATCTTCTGTAATAATTAAGAGAATGTATTTTCTTATTCACCCCTTATAAATATCATATTCAATTATCTTCAACAGGTAATTATTATACTTTTACTTAAACCCTACTTGTACATAGCCTGACTTGAGTGTTGAAGTGTCTTTGCAGGTACCAACCATTCCCGTTTCAACATGCTTCGCTGCTGCTCAAAGAGGAAAACACTCATACGTGCCTATTCAGGTAAACCTCAATATCCATTATTCAAGTAAACACACATATATTGGAGTGTCCCATGCCTGGGTGATCCAGTACAGATCGAACACCGGAGTCCCATCGGTCTCCTAAAAAGATGGGCGGACTCCGGGTGCAGCCATTAGCTTAAAGAACTAGTTCTTAAAGTTCTTGAAGTTTTCCTAAAAGACTTTGAAGACTTTTTGTCCACCTCTAGCCCGAAGTGTGAGCCAATTTTTCTTCGTTGCTCTCTCCCCTTGGGGGGACCACCAAGTGAAGAGGTAGAAAAAAGCCTTCACAGAGTACCGCAGTCCGACCACCCTGCAGAACCTCTCGAAAGCAAGAATGAAGTCCCAACTATTGGGATAGAGTTGGGACAGTGCCACATTCAAATGGCGGAGGACTCCAATCTAAAAGTTAGTGAAAGGCAGTCGAAGTCACAGTCGGCAGAAGAGGTGTTCATACAAAAACATGAAATGTTCGCCCTTTGTTTGAGCTGAAAACACTCTCTCATCCTCTCTTTGAGTCAGGATCTGATACTCATGGTGCTGAACGCGACTCTCTGTTAACTCCAAATAGCTTGCAAGATTTTCGGCGTCGTCTGTAGTTTGGATTACGGACATGCTGCCCCAAACATCGTCTCCAGCCCAGGGGTACATGTTTCTCATAGGGGCAAATATCATAGGCCTCTCTGCAGTCGGTCTCCTAAGCCCCGCCTCTCGTCTCCTTGCCATAGAATTCCTGAAAACACCCACAAAGGCCTGTAAGGTGCTGTTAAAATTAGAGCAATATCTTAAAACCCCTATAGATTCAAATGTGGGGGTGGGTGAACCACCGAGGGAAAGTCTATTAAAGATTGTTTACATCTGCCTTGCCCTACATACCCAGTCAATTACACCTTTTACAAACATCGGCCTTTGCACCCTTAAAGGTCTATGAGCCCGAGTTGGGTGCCCCCGCCACTCATGATGCGACAAAGAGGGTGGTTTAGAGAGCAACACCACTGAGTGGATCCAAAACCACTGGTAATCCCACAACTTTAAGTGAGAGTTGTGGATCTATATATTTTATTAGGTCAAAGTTAATTAGTTTCCATGTGACTCGTAACTAAAGTTCAGGAGCCTTGTCCTATGTATAAAACACATATTTAGGAATATCTAATATAAATTCATTTTTTTTGTCTTTATTCTTTTTTGCCTGTTTGGTTTTAAGATTAACTTGAGTACGTAGAAATATCTTTTACACATAACCCACCCTTGCATCAGCTAGGAAACCGTCATTGCAACCAGCGTGAAGTCCTTCAACAACCTCAAACAGTCCCAAAACCACCTACTCAATGGAGAATGAAACAAGGTCGAATTTCAGTATCAGCAAAAAAAATTTTTTTTTTAAAAAGGTCTAATTTCACATATTCTCTTTTTTGTTTTTAGGATCATTTTCACTTTTACAATTTTTTATATATACAATTATGTTACTTACGTAGAAAAAATTCTTCATAAAACCAAGACATCTCATCACAACTACTTTTTTATCCTCTCATTTTTTCCCCATCACATCACAGCTCACATTTATAATTTAAGAGGTACGTGTCATAATGTTTTAGGGGTAAGAAATTTCTCACCGTTTTATATGGCTCTTTTTTTTTTATTAACAGTTTTTATTTGGTACAATATTGTTAACCGTTTTATATAGCTCATTGATTCTTCTTGGCTTTTGGATAAAGATTTTGGATAAGTAAATGAAAATAAAAAATATTACTAATAATTAATTATAGTAAAAAACTGACATTATTTATTTTTAATTTGATGTGATTATAGATACCATAATTATTAATCCAAAAGTATATGATTCTTCTTTTTGAAAGCTTTTGGATAAAGATTTTGGATAAGTAAATGAAAATTAAAAATTATTATTATTATTATAGTAAAAAATAGACATTATTTATTTTTAATGTGATGTGTGTAAAGCATTTATCTTTATATTAACATGCTGCCATATCGTGTATTTATTTGCACTTAATAATTTCATTAGACAAAATAAATAGGATTCCTTTTACTAACCTCTAGCCATAGCTTTGTTTGCACAAAATTTCAGAAACTGCACAGCAACAGCAACAGCAACACACGTACACAACCGACACACAACAATCCTAGAATGCTTATAGTTTAAAGTAGTTTAATCATAGATGGAATGTGTACTGATTTATCTAAAAACTACTTAGACTAGGGACTCTTAGGTGGTTTTTATAAAGGTTGGTTTCTCTCCATCAGAAAAACTAACTCCCATATCCTGATAATGGATAACCCCACTATCCCATAATTTCCGTAAGTCAAAAATTAGTCCTTATCTTTTGACTAACTAGCCAGTAGAAACTAACTTGATAAAACTGACAGAGAAGTGGGTAGGAAATGTGGGACCACTTCAGTTTAAGATTAAAATAAATCTAACATTCTCCCACTTGGTCCAACATTTCTTATACTTTATGATATCCACAACATTGACATCTTTATGCTCACATTTAAGAGATTAATTACATGAATCATGGCGGTAGGTTCTCTATTAAAAATGAGTATTACCTTCCATGTATTATGATGTAATCTCCTCATAGCAAAAGTCACAATTTAACTGAATGAACATGTTCAATAGTTATTTTGAGTCCAAATACATGTCTTTCTCAAAACAATATGTATACATCAAAACGAAAAGACAAACAAATAAACTAGAGTTTCAATACAATCAAAGGGGACTCTACATAACTATGTCAAGTCCTATATGCACTACATGATCCTTGAACAACTTTGGTGGCATGACTTTCATAAAAGGATCTGCAATCATCAATTCAGTGCTAATGTGTTCAACTGAGATCTCATTTGCTATAACACGTTCTTTCATAGCTAAATACTTTATGTCGATGTGTTTGCTTCGACTTCCACTTTTGTTGTTTTTACACAGAAAGACAGCAGCCGAATTATCACAATATATCCTTAATGGCCTAGAGACGGAATCAACCACTCGCAAACCCACAATGAAACTCTCAAACCGGATACCCTGTGATGTTGCCTCGAAATAAGAAACGAACTTAGCTTCCAAAGTAGAAGTAGCAACTAATGACTATTTTGCACTTCTCCAAGATATCGCTCTGCCAGATAACATGAAGATATATCCAGATGTTGACTTATGAGAGTCAATGCAACCAACAAAATTTGAGTCTGTGTAACCAACAACTTCCAAAATGTCGGATCTTCGATACATAAACATGTAGCCCTTGGTTCCTTGAAGGTACCTCAACACTTTCTTTGCAGCCTTCCAATGATCCAAACTTGGATTACTTTGATACTTCCCGAGCATTCCAACCATACATGCAATATCAGGTCTTATACAAACTTGAGCATACATAAGGCTTCTGACAGCAGAAGCATATGGAATATTCTTCATTTGTTCCCTTTCAAGCTCTTTTTTTTTAGGCGTTGGTTCAAATTGAACTTATCACCCTTCACGATAGGTGCCACACTTGGTGAACAATCTTTCATCCGAAATCTCTCCAGAATTTTGTTAATATAGGCTTTCTGAGACAAACCAAGAATTCCTTGTGGTCTGTTTCTATAGATCTCAATGCCAATGACATAAGATGCCTCACCCATATCTTTCATATCAAAATTCTTTGAGAGGAATTATTTCACCTCATGTAGCAACCCCAAGTCATTGGTTGCAAGAAGGATGTCATCCACATATAAGACCAAAAAATTTATCTTACTCCCACTAGCCTTGTGGTATATGCATTGATCCATAGTGGTCTCAATAAAACTGAATGAAGAGATCACATTATGGAATTTCAAATACCATTGGCGGGAGGCCTGTTTCAGTCCTTATATGGATTTTTTGAGCTTACAAACCAAATGAGCCCCATCACCAGAGGAAAAACCTTTAGGTTGCATAATATAAACCTCTTCCTCTAAGTCACCATTAAGAAATATCGTTTTCACATCCATTTGATTAATTCCAAGTCAAAATGGGCAACTAATGCTATTATGATGCGGAAAGAATCTTTCTTAGATACAGGAGAAAATGTTTCTCTGTAATCAACTTCTTCTCTTTGAGTGAATCCCTTGGCAACTAGCCGGGCCTTGTATCGCTCAATGTTGCCTAATGAGTCCTTCTTGGTTTTAAAGACCCATTTGCATCCAACGGTCTTTACCCCATCAGGCAACTCAACAAGATCCCAAACCCCATTACTTGCCATGGAATCCAATTCATCCTTCATAGCATTATACCACAACTCAGAATTACTATTGTTAATAGCTTGTGAAAATGTCTCTGGATCATTTTAAGCTCCTAAGTCATATTCGGACTTTTGCAGATACATATGATAGTCATTAGAAATA
Source organism: Ormosia semicastrata (assembly GCA_029884595.1). Classification (NCBI taxonomy): domain Eukaryota; kingdom Viridiplantae; phylum Streptophyta; class Magnoliopsida; order Fabales; family Fabaceae; genus Ormosia; species Ormosia semicastrata. Next base: position 31,614,886 of record JAQQTO010000046.1, on the reverse strand, counting down.
GCTGGTTTCCTTATCCTAGTTGATCTTCTTAATGTTACATCTACACCCTCTTGGGGAGGGTGTTGTTCAACAGGCTGTTCAATATCTTGTGTTTGATGTTGTTCAACTAGATCTTCTAGAATAAGTTCATCTTGACATGGAACTTCAGTTACTGGTGGTTTCAAGTTCACTTGATTTTGGTGAGGGTCACCAAAAACTACCAGTTTATAACTTAATGTGGGAGTAGTTTCTTTATAGTGATCTTTCTCAAAATCTAAGTTTTGAGGTAGATCACTCCCATTATTCACGTCATTCTCAAGAAATTTTGCATTTCTAGTGCTATGAGTTGGACAATAAAATCTATAACCCTTGGATTTTTTTGCATAACTGATGAAATATGCACTAATAGTCCTTGGGTCAAACTTTCTCTCATTTGGATTGTAAATCCTAACCTCAGCTGGGCAACCCCAGACTCGTACATGTTTTAAACTTGGCTTCCAACCTTTCCACAACTCAAAAGGAGTTTTATGAACTGCCTTTGTTGGAACCTGATTTAATATGTACACTGCTGCTTTAAGAGCTTCGCTCCATAGCGAACGAGGAAGTTTGGAGTTGCTAAGCATACTCCTCACCATGTCCATCAAAGTACAATTTCTCCTTTCAGCCACACCATTTTGATTTGGTGAGCCATGTATGGTGTATTAAGCCACAATACCATGCTCTTCGAGAAACCTTGCAAATGGACTAGGTGCTTGTCCACTCTCAGTATATCTACCATAAAATTCTCCACCTCTGTCTGATCTCACAATCTTAATTTATTTTTCACATTATTTCTCTACTTCTGCCTTGAAAACTTTAAAGGCGTCTAAAGCTTTATTTTTATTATGAAGTAAGTAAAGATACATGAATCGTGAGTAATCATCTATGAAAGAGATGAAGTATTTTTGACCGTGTGAGTCAATGTTAGGACAACAAATGTCTGTATGTATGATTTCTAATATTTCTGAACTCCTCTTAGCATTTTTCTTTGTCGTGTTAGTTTGCTTTCCCTTTATACAATTCACATAAGTGTCGAAATCAGTAAAGTCAAGACTCTCAAGTACTCCATCATTCACCAACCTCTTAATTCTTTCCATGGAGATGTGTCCTAATCTCCTATGCCATAACATCGAGGATTTTTCATTCATAACACAATGTTTAATACTGGTGTTTTGTTCAGTAGCCATTAAATTATATGGAATCATGTTGGATAAATTAATTTTGAATAAACCATAATTCAATTCCAACAATAGTAAACTTAAACAATAAATCAAATCCGAATTCGTTAAAGTTTATTGAATAACCCAAAGGTATAAGTCTTGAAACTGAAATTAAATTCCTAGACAACTCAGGAATATAAACGACATTATTCAATTCTAAAATAAAATCGGATTCTAAAATAAGTCTACATGTGCCAACAGTTGCCACATGCAAACGCATCCTATTTCCAGAGTAGATGAATTGTTCACTTTTCGTCAGCTCCCTCTGGCTTACAAAGTCCTGCATGGTATTAGAAACATGGATTGTAGAACCAGAGTCAATCCACCATGTGTTATGACAAATGTCAACCATATTAGATTCATAACATACATAACAGAAATCATTACCTTTCTTTCCGAGCCAAGCCATATACTTGTAGTAGTCCTTCTTCATGTGCCCCTTCTTTTTACAGAAGAAACACCTAGACTCCTTCTTAATCTTGGCAATTGCAGGTATGCCTTTCTTTCCCTTTTCCTTCTTCTTCTTCCCTTGACTTTGATCTTGAGTCACTGTAAGTGCACCTTCACCAATCTCTTGAGCAAGCCTCCCCTCCTCTTGAACACACATGGTCAGAAGTTCATTAATTGACCATTTGTCATTATGTGTGTTGTAGGAGATTTTGAAAGGACCATACTGTGGTGGGAGCGAGTTCAGGATCAAGTGCACCAAAAAGGAATCAAAAATTTCAACTTCAAGTGACTTAAGTTGAGCTGCTATATCCCTCATTTTCATGATGTGTTTTCTCACACCTTTGACTTCAATGAGCTTCATGGAAGATAACTTCGCCATTAGAGTGCTAGCCAATGCTTTATTAGATGACTCAAATTGCTCATCAATAGCTTTCATGAAATCCTTGACATTTTGACAGTTAGGAATTGAACCACGAATGCTAGTAGAAATACATGTCTTAATGAACATAATTGAAAGACAGTTTGATCTTTCCCATCGTTCGTACAACGTAACTTCTTCTGGAGTACTAGTATCAGTGAGTTCAGCAAGCTTATCCCTACGGAGAGCATAGTCAAGGTCCATGCACCCTAAATGAAGAAGAATTATCTCCTTCCAATCCTTATAGTTGTCACCAGTCAAAATTGGAACTTCATTTTTGTCATCAGAGATAACTAAGGAATGAATTGTTGCAAATAAATAAAAATAACATACTTACATTATATAATAATTCAAGGCAAATATTAAACTCATTAATGTAAGTTATACATACATGAATCAATATGTCATCAAAATCTACCTGTGGGCTAAGATTTTAACACAAAATAGATTCATTTTAAAATTCCTTATAATGAAACTAATAAATTACCATGATCTCCTAATACTTGTGGGCTACTTAAGAGATAAAAATAATTTAATTATTTCATCCTAATTAATTATAAAAATTATAATAAATCCCTGTGGGCAAATTTACTATACTAATCACAATTAATCACAATATATCATATTTTACCATATATGATTTTCTTTATGTAAAATTATAATAAGGATGTTGTGGCTACTCGTCAATGTATAATGAACTTATAACAAATATGATATGCAGCGGAATAAAATAAAAGATCATATAATATTCACATATAACACATCCAGAACATACAAATATAAAACACGTCACATAATTTCATAAGACAGTAGCTGGCGCTATGGTAAAACGTTGGCATTTTACCTAGCAGGCCTGGGTTTGATTCCTGAATCTTGCAAAATATGTAATTTTTTTTTTGTTCTTGCATGTGTAAAGAATTCAGGCTTGTATGTAGAGAATTTGGGCTGAGCCCAAATGAAACAAAACACCAAACAAACAATTCTGGATGTACCAGCAACGTTAGTGGAAAAAACAAAACGCTAACATTTTTTTATTTAATTACATGATATTACGGGCTTAAAGCCCCAAACAGAAGGGTAAATTGAACCCTAAAAACATCATCTTCTTCCTTACAACCCATGAGCAGCCACACTGCAGGTGTTTTTGCAAAGTACTATTCTTCCTCTTTTCTTCTCAACTTTACTTTATGTGAGAAATCCAGCAAGAGAAAGTTCTAGATGCTAGCAGCAGTCACGCAAGGACAGAGATGTCCATCTTCGTCAACCTGGTTGGTACCGAAAACCACCTACACCGATAACTGTTATGGTGTAGAGAAGTGCCAGATCAACCACGTAAAGGCGGTTTATACTTGAAGGGATGAAAACCTCATGAATCTGCCACAGTGGAGTGCAAAATCCAGCCTTCAAATTTTCTCAACCAACAATCCAGAAAAAGACTTTTCCTCCATTGTTTTTTTTGTTGATAGGTAACTCTTTATGAGTTTTGTATTCTGGAAATAAATCTTGAAAATTCATATCATGCATTTTGTGAAAAAAAACACGCTGGTAAATTTTTTTTAAATATACTTTGATCAAATTAATAATAGTAAAAACCAAGGCATACAAATTTTTATGATCAGAATATAACATCTCTGAAAATCAGTATGTTCAAACTTCAATCATACAATGGCAGGAAACATAAAACACGAATAAACATATAATCGTGCATAAATCTAAAAGCTAGGCAGAGATTAACAGGCTCTGATACCAAATGTAAAATATTTATCTCTATATTAACATGCTGCCATATCATGTATTTGTTTGCACTTAATAATTTCATAAGACAAAATAAATAGGATTCCTTTTACTAACCTCCAGCCATAGCTTTGTTTGCACAGAATTTCAGAAACTGCACAACAACAGCAATAGCAACACACGTACACAGCCCACACACAACAATCTCAGAATGCTTCTAGTCCAAAGTAGTTTAACCATAGATGGAATGGGTACTGATTTATTTAAAAACTACTTAGACTAGGGATTCTTAGGTGGTTTTTATAGAGGTTGGTTTCTCTCAATAAGAAAAACTAACTCTCATATCCTGATAATGAATAACCCCACTATCCCATAATTTTCGTAAGTCAAAAATTAGTCATTATCTTTTGACTAACTAGTTAATAGAAACTAACTTGATAAAACTGACAAAGAAGTGGGTAGAAAATGTGGGATCACTTCAGTTTAAGATTAAAATAAATCTAACAATGTGATTATAGATACTATAAATATTAATTCAAAAGTTTAATATTAATATTATGTGAATGTAAATTAATATTGATATCAAATGTGTCAGTTAGTTTAATTGATAAAATCTTTTACAGGTAAATATAAAGACCCGAGATCAAATTCTCTCTTCACACTTCTCCCTCCCGAGCATGTTGTGTGTAAAAGATCAACTATTTATAGTAAAAAATATTAACATATTTATTTTATTTTATGTAATCTTTTTTGTTAATTTAAAAATATTAATATAAATTTAATATTATATTTATTTTTACTTCATTCTTAATCATTTCTACTAAATCTAATAACTACATATATTAATTAACTTCTATAATTTTTTAAAAGAGTGAAAAAATGTAATTTAGTCATGACAACTTATATTTCATTTAATTTAAGATTATTTAAATCTTAAAAGGCATATAAAAAAATGGTGGGAGTATACATTTATGAATAATTGGACAATTGATTGATTAAAATAATTTATTGATGCTTGTAATTGTGTTTTGACGACCACTAAACCGTAAATGCATATGAGTCTCGGTCCTCGACAAAAGAAAATTGCCAAGGTATTGAATTCCTTTGGCTACTGGCCACCGCCTCCAACGTGAGGCAGATCATATATATATATTCTGTTTTCTATTTTTTTGGTTTGTTTTCTTTCTTTTTAAAGTTAGCATGAGATTTTCTATATTAAAAATTACTGTGTGTAGATTTAGTTTTCTACCATTTATTGATTGATTAAAATAATTACCAATATTCAAGCAATCAATTATAAATAAGGAGAATGCTCAATTACACGACCACAAATTCGTAGAACAACACACGATTTAAAATTTATTAATGCTTGTAATTGCGTTTTGACAATCACCCAACCGTAAATCATACGAGTATCGGCCCACGAGAAAAGAAAATTGGCAAGATAGAATTCTTTGGCTAGGTTTAATACCCAAAAAAAAAAAAGAATTCTTTGATTAGGGGTGTTTATGAAACGGGTTTAGCTTAATTCGAACATGATTCAAAACATTAATCGGGTTATTTTTTTGGACTAGGATTTGACTCGATCATGACTCGACTAATGGTCGAATTGAGACTGAGTTAACATAATATTTATATAAAATGTATAAAATTAAATATTACATATAACTAAATTATAAAATTTTATAAATATGAAATTAAAAATAAGTGATATTTTATAATATATATTACAAAACAAATTATATCAATAAAAATATTATCATGTTATATAAAAAATATTAATTTATATATAAAATTCTTATAATTTATCATTAATTTAAAAAAAAAAAAAACATATGTTTTAAAACATTATATTACACTTGGGCCGAACGGAGCCAACCCAAAGTATGACCTGAATTCAGCTTAAAAATACAATGAGTCAAATTGTAAAAACTCGAATACACTCAAATTTACTTTAGGACGGGTCGTCAAGTCAAAACAGGTTATGAACACATTTACTATCCACTGCTTTCAACGTGAGGCACATCATATATATATATATATTCTGCTTTCAATTTTTTTTGTCTTCTTTCTTAAAAATTATTGCATGTAATTTAGTTCTCTGTCATTTAATTTGTTTACAATTACTTATTTATTGATTGCTTTGAGATTTTTGATAACTCTATTTAATTGACAAGAGTAAGAAAAAGAATAATTTTTACTGTACATAATCCCTTTTTCTTAATAAAGTGGTATGAAACATTTTTCTTATCAATTATTTTTGTGCCACATCGGTCGTAAAACCCATTCGTGAAAAAATTGTAGTGTGATATAGCACTACTCATCTTAATATGGAAAGGACCACTACATAATCAATTTTTTGAAACTAATTATTTATCAATTGTCAATAATGAAATGAGAAATGTTATTAATATATTTTTTTAGATATTTTTTAATATTTATTTTATTATAAATTTAAAAGTAAATGTAATTAGTATTCTTTTCTTAATAATATTTTTAAGTGTATGAAATAGATCAATAATAAAATAAATATTAATACGAGTGTAAAAAAATATGTTATTAACATTTTTCATAATGGAATACTCAGTATTTAAGTTATTAAACTCATATTAGAGTAGTCGGTGAATTATCTAATTAATTTGTTTGAGTCATGATCTGGATCAATTTACATTTGAACAAGTGAAAATTGATTTGACCTAACATGAACTAGCCAGTTTTCTTTAACGTGGCCGGTTTCGTGAACCTAATGAGTTAAAAAAAAATATAGAGCAAGAGAAGGGTAACCAAAACCCCCGCCCATCCACCCACTCATCGCCGCATAATCGGTGTTAATTTGTAATTTTTCTAAGAATTTTAATATAAAAAATTACCATTAAAACATAAAATTTTAAAATTTATGATTTTAACAAATAAAAATGTATAAAAACACTAATTTTTATTCATGAATAAGAACAAATTGTATTCTAAGAGTGTTAAAAAGATCCCAAAAACTCACTTTCTATTAATTTGCCTGTTTTTACTCTCTTTTCTACTTTAGTGATGGTAAGGAAGAAGAAACTCTTTACAATCTGGAATAAGACATTGAGTTTTACGCAGAAACTGTTTCTTAAATACTGCTTACTTGCATTAAGTTGGCAGTTACTATAATTATAAAATTATCTTTTTCCTTTTACCCAATAAAAGTTTAGCTTATTAACTTAATTTAATTACTTATTAAACTAATAAGATAAGTCACATGATCATCACATGAGACATTTAATCCAACATTCTTTCACTTGACTCATGTGACATTTATCTTTCATGATATTATAGTTCATTTGGAATGAACCATACTCAAACGGTAATGAGTTCAGAATAAACTGCACAAGAAAATTCTCATCAACTTTCATTCCCAAAGACTTGAGTTTTGCTGCAATATTTGTCATTTCAATGACATGCTCATGCATAGTACAAAAATCATAAAATTTCATGACGGTTAAAGTATTCATTATAATGTCCGAACAAGAGACTTGTTAGCAGTTTGAGAGTGCTCTTTTACAAAACTCATGAATTCTTTAACACTTTCAGTTTTGGAAAGAGTTGATTTGATGTTGTTTTCTATACTCATTCACATAAACATAAGGCTCAATTTGTTTGACCTTTCCCAAGCCCTGTAATGGGCTTTCTCTTCATTGCTATTAGCAGCAGTAATAGTAGCAAACTTCTTAACTTGGAGTGCTAAATCAAGATCCATTATACCAAGGTAAAATTGGACTTGTTCATTCCAATCAGAAAAGTTAAATCTATTAAAGACTGAATCAGACAAAGCAAGCGAATTTAAATAAATTGGGATGTATAGATATTGCAATGATCATATGTCTAACATTAATATTTTGAGTCATAAATTAACATATTATACAAATTCAGACAACAAATTACTTAAGCATTCAATATATATCAATATTCTATTTTGAGTGATACATTAACATACAACAACAAATATAATGATGTTAATAAATTTAATATTATTTGACAATGATATATGTACTAAATATAAATATTTATTATCTTTGATATATAAATAAAATTAATAATACACTTACACTACTAATAATCATGTCTATTTATTATAAAGACAACTAATTAATCTTCGAATGATCTATAAATGTCTTATAATAATAAATTTTAATTTATCCATCCATAAATAGTTATTATATCATTTATAATATTCATTATTTGTGTAATTAAAAAATAACTTTTATATAATTTAAAATTAAATTAACTTAAATATTTAATGACTTTAATAATTAAAATTTTCATATAATGTTATCTTAAATTAATAGTATTATATGTAAAACAATATTGCAAACAAGCAAATACTGAAATCAATAAAAAATTGTAAAGGTTGCATGCAAAAATTGTGACTTCACTGACGTCACTATTCCTTAGTCCTTACGAAAACAATAAAAAATTGTAAAGTTGAACAAGCACTAACGTGACGTCACTGTTTGAATCGATACAAATTTGCCATAACGTGAAAAGTTGAACGGCATGATGTGTCCACTTGCAGAGACGTGAAAAGTCGTGACGTGATGTGCACATCGTTTCGATCATACTTTATCCATTCATTATACAATTAAGCTTAATAATTCACAATTAAAGTTAATAATAAATTATGAAATTAATTTACACAGTATAATAGAATATTATAATAAAAAATTCTTAACTTTCACGATTAGAATTCATAAAAATTGAAAAAAATAATTATCATAAATAAAAAATTATAAATTTCATAATTTTAGTTTGATATTACATGTTAATTTATAATTTTTTAAGAAAATTTTAATATAAAAAGTTATTATTAAAACATACAAATTTTAAAATTTATAATTCTCACAAATAATAATATATGAAAATATTAATTTTTATTCATAAATAAGAATAAATTGTATTATAAGAATATTAAAAAGATCTAAAAACTCATTTTTATTTTTTACATTTATTTATTTATTTTTTACTTTAATAATAATGAGACAAGAAAAAATCATTCTCAACTAAGAATAAAATCTTGAATTTTATGTAAAAATTATTTTTTAAATATTATTAACTTTCATAAAATTAGCAATTATTATAATTATAAAACTATCATTTTTTATCCAATAAAAAATTAATTTATTAACTTAATTAATTATTTATTAAACAAATAACATAAATCATGTACCCATCACGTAAGACAATTAATACAACATCAGTCCGTCACTTGCACCACGTCCTAGCATCATCTATATTGATGCCCGAACGCTGCTAACACCTTGTAGCCCAATGATGGAGTTAATCATCAACTGAAAGACTTCACCAGCAGCAACAAGTTTGACACCTGCAACCCTGCCTCTAAAGTCTTTGAGAGAAATTTGGCAATCACTATTAGCTGAAACTGATCACTCACATTGTCAATACTCCCATCATCGCAGCCTCTGCAACCATATCATAAATCTGATAATTTTTTGAAGTGAGTTTTTCATTATTATGGAAAACTAAAGCTTACAAACAGCTTCTCCAATTTATATACAAGGAAGTAGAGAACTCCAGATTTAAACTGATACAACAAACTCGATATTGAAAGATATATAACAAAATAACTGACTAGTGACTAATACAATAGCTATCAACAACTAATACTTAGAAATGACATCCATAATATGCAGTTGAGATACAATTTTTATTCTTTAATTAGTATCGAGCTTTGTTAGTGTTATCAATTAAAATGATTTCTACAAAAGAAAAATTAAAATGATTTCTACATTCTACATCAACATCCAAGCACATAAACAACCCTCTCTTATTGGCAGAATATACCAAAAACTGAACAAAGATTGCAAAACCAAAAAACATAAAACTCATTTAAAACAAAGCAGACAAATTATAATTTATTTCATTGCATAAAAAAGATGAGAGGTTTTCGCTCTGTGAAATCTAACTTAGTCCCTGTGGTGTCACGGTTTTGTCTTGCGGAGCTTGGAGGTAGAGCATGGTAGTGGCAGAGGCGTTGCTGCGGCTTGAGATGGGGGTTGTGAGTGGGCTCCTGATTTCGCCAATGAAACCAATACCACACCAACACATTGCTTCCAGCCGCGTTGAGCCACCATGGGACCTCCACCTATAGGAAAGAGCTCCACCCAACCAAGATGACGACAACGACACCGAACCAACCCTATGAGGGCACACATCTAATCCAAAGAGAATCCTGTAAATAATTTTCATTTTTTTGGGGTCACACGTAATCAATATCAACCATGGATGTAAAAATTATTTTAATCAAAGGCTGTGCATCATAAACGTCACCACAATCGAGTGAATGAATTGCACACTGATACATATTGCTGGGAGCAGATCCTCTCATTTGTAAAGTTGACTTGGCATGATCAAGTCAAGTGAGAAAATTTAAGCCATCTAAAATTAATAAAGTGACATAGTGGGATACGACATTGTTTTCCTTTCCCTCCTTAACTTTTCTTTTCCTGTGTATTCTTTACCAATATCACGCTTACTCATCTGACTTGGAGAAAGAGTATAATCAACGGTGGTAAATGACGTAGTGGGATACGACATCGTTTTCCTTTCCCTCCTTAACTTTTCTTTTCCTATGTATTCCTACCAATATCATGATAACTCTGAATTGGAGAGAGAGAGAGAGAGAGAGAGGCAAATCTAGACTTGAGAAAAAAAAAACTCGAATATAATCTTGAAGGTGAGTGGAAAGCTGACATTGTTCTGTTTTGTAAATAACAAAATATTACGAAAACAACATGATTCAGACTAAATTACATATTACTTCATGACTCAAACAACACTTAATATCATCGTTTTTTTCAACTTATAATGACCTATTATATTAAATATTTAGTGTGAGTTTGGATTAGAGTTTTACAAATTTAAATTTGAGTTAATTTAATTTTATAAATTTAAGTTTAATTAAAAATAAATTTATAGTAATGTAATTTATATTTGAGAATTTTTATCTTAAAAGTGAGTTTAATAATGTAAATATTAGACAAAATTATCCAACCGATTTTGTAACCCAATCTTGCTTTCGGATAAACGGAGTTAAAGACGAAAATTAGATTAAACAGTGCACATGAAATTTCATCCAAACAAAGTTTACACATTAAAGAAAACAAACGCAACGGCAAACCAAACACATTTTTAACCATCCAAAGTAACCCCATATTTTCAACATACAAAAGTAATGGGCAGAGACATTTAACCCCATCCAATGAGCGCTTACATAATAATGCTAATAAAATTTACATAACTTGATAATAATATATACAATAACTAAAAATATTTATTATCTTTAGATATATAAATGAAATTAATAGTGTATTTATGCTACTAATAATCATGTCTATTTTAGATAATCTATAAATATCTTATAACAATAAACTTCAATTTATTTATGCATAAATAATTATCATATCATTCACAACATCCATTTTATGAATAATTAAAAAATAACTTTCATATAATTTGGGATTAAATCAACTTAAAGATTCGACCACTTTTATTATTAACAAATCTTACATAATATCATTTCAAATTGATAGTATTATGCATAAAAATCAAATATTGCATATTCTTTAAAACAACTTTCATACAATTTGAGATTAAATCAACTTAATGATTTGATCACTTTAATAATTAATAATTCTCACATAATATCATCCCAAATTAATAGTATTATGCATAAAAATTAATATGCTATTAAAATAATATTCATTAATTTATTGCAATCAATAAATTTGTTTACGAACAATTACAAAAACTTGAGTGCGAAAACTTGATCCGCAAAAAGACGAAAAGATGGTGCCAATGAGCAAGTGCCTTATATGTAGGGGTGTTTAGATCTAAACCGATTCCAAAAAATCAAAAATCGACAAAAATCGAAATGGATTGGATTGTTTTGGATGAAAATTTAAAAGAACTAATCGGTTCAGTTTGATTTTTGGTTCCATTTTGTGAAACCGATCCAAACCGATTACTACACTACATATATATATATATATATATATAACTACTTAAATGTCCCTATGATATCCATAAAATTACATTTTCAGTCCCTATTACAGTATTATGTTTACAGAATCCCTTCATTCACCATTTCTTCACGTTTTCAGCACAACACCTTCACACCTTCCCCCTCCATTCCCCCACGGCCCATCGCGACGTGAGTCCCCCACCTTCACCCCTTCACCCCTACCTTCCCTCCTCCCCCACTTCGGCCTCCACCGTGAGTGCCCCCTCCCCCCTCCACTTCGGCCTCCACCGCGCAACAACCTTCATCTCCAACTTTCACCATCTCCTCTCCACTCATGCTCCTGCAAACCCCATCCACGGCCATCACGACCACGCCCAGCTCTGTGACGTTATTTATGATCTCTCTCTCTTTTTAGGGTTTCTTTTTCTATGCTATTTATGATCACACTTTGACACGCTTCCTTCACCAAAATCAGGTTCTTCGATTTCTTCATTTTTGATATATCACTCAGATTTCGAATCTCCAATTCCAATGCGCGTGGTTCTTCGTTGATTTGAATCGTTTTTATTTTCGATTTTGTAGAGTGGAGCAGGTTCTAGGGATCGAAGATGGTTGTTTCGGAGCCAATCATGCCGGGGCAGGTGTGTAACACTGTGATTGTTCGATTCGATGATGAAATCTAAAAAAAGTGCTTATTTTCATTTTGATGTTAATTGTAGTGATTGTTGAAGGGTTCAGTCTATGTGTGGTGGTAGTTCTTAGTGGTGATTTGATTTTCTTGATCTGCTTTGGCATTGTGTTGTTTACATCTGATTCTTATCAAGTAGTGAGGTTATTGAAAGGGAACTGTTTGGTGTTGGACAATACACTACAAGAAATTAGGAAAACAGCGAGGGAAATTTCCCTCGCTAATCCCTCTCTAATCCCTCGCTAATATTATCAGTGAGGGATTAGAGAGGGATTAGCGATGGAAATTTTCCTCACTTTTTTTTCATCGCTAATTAGCGAGGGAAAGTATTCCCTCTCTAATCCGTCTCTAGAAAATTTAGTTCCCACGCTAATTCCTCTCTAATCCATCGCTAAAATTCCCTCTCAAAATGGCGAGGGAATTTCCCTCGCTATTCTGTCGTTGAATTATTTCCTAATTTTGTCAATTTCCCTCGCTATTCCTTCTCTATTAATTCCCTCTCTATTCCCTCTCTAATTCCTTGTAATGCCTAGCTAATCGATCGCTAATGGATTATATTATTCAGTTGCTATTTCGTCGCTAACTTATCCGTCGCTATTTCCTCGCTAATCCCTCGGTTAATTATCCGTCGCTATTTCCTGGCTAATCCCTAGCTAAATTATCCGTCGTTATTTCCTCGCTAATCCCTCGCTTACTTATCCGTCGCTATGTGGTCTCTAATCCTTCGCTATTTACAATGTTTCTGTCGCTAATCCCTCGCTATTGAGCTAGTTTTTTGTAATAACCTATCTGTATATATAACTTTCCCAAAACCTGCATATCAAACCACAATCCAGCAAACAGAAATCCAGCAAACAAAAATCCAACAACAATCCAATAATTATAAAATGCTACAACAAATAACTTGTACAAAATAATCCAATAAATAGTTAAAAGTTATTATACAAATAATCAATCAATATAATTGAAAGTTATACAACTCGACCCTTCTTGCCTAAATCTTGCAATAGTGGTTGTGGAGCAACATTTGTTGATCTGATCGTAGATAGGAACGATTGGAAGGCCGCCAACATAGGGACAAGTTGACTCTGGACAAACGAAGCCATCGGCTTCTTTGCCACCTTCCGCTATGTTTACGACTTCGATATGTCTTGTGTCAACGGTGTAAAGTGGGAAGGACCCGCAACCGAGGAGGATGAAGCTGGCCTGGTGTTATTACCAATGTGCAAGCTGTTACCTATGCCATGCACACGTCCCTTCTTGTTGGGACCCGCCGCATCCAACCAGACCTCTGGGTCAACCATAGGGTGAGAAGAAGAGTTTTCTCCATATTTTTCTGTCATTGTGGTGTCATATGACTCCTAAAAATAACAAAACAAGAAAAATATTAACAAAAAAATAAACAACCTAAAATATATATGACTTTTGAATAGGAACAAGACACTTACAATAAAATTCCTCGAGCGCTCAGAAACATAGCTTCCGTCTTTCTTCTTATGAACTTTTGCATACAGATCTCTGTAAGAAACCGAATGCTTTAACTCTGCCTCCTGTAATCCCATATGAAAGAATATTATATAAGAAACACATATCAAAAGTAAGGCAATCCCTCTAAAATACTATGTCATACTTAAGATAGGCAAATAACTCAAGTAATTACAATATGTTCATATACAGATGCTTATTATTAAAACTTTAAATGCGGAAGTTATATTACCATCTTGCTCTTATGTTAACCAAAGCTTATCGACCCGCCTATATGCTCAAGGCATCAGGCATGACTGCCCTGTTCCTTCGGGTAGCTGCAGACCTCGTCATCCATTTATCTGTCAGCCAAATGTCGACCAGGCCATCCCACACTTCCATCCTCATTCTTCTGGGCCCATGGCCCTTAATATTAGTCAAGTTATTTGAATTTACCCTCTCAAAGGCCTTATCTCGTGCTTTGTTCAAATGGTTTGGATAACGGTCCAAGATAGTCCGTTCCAAGACAGTTCTCGCCATGCCGCGATCGGCATCAGATGTGAACCGATGCTTAGCCTACACAAATGATATGTATGTATATTTATTTTTCAATAAACGTATAATATATAATTCTATAAACACAATTACTTACCATGAAGTCGGTAAATAGTATTTCCTTTATCTCAGCTGGATAACCTCGCCACGTACTAGCCGGAACAGGCATCCGTGTCATGACATTGTACATAATGTCACGTGTCACCCTCGACGGTAGAAACCTCCTCCTGTAAGTACAATAAGATAATGAGAGAGTTATCTGAAAGTAAATATATGTAATAAAAGATGATATGTCACTAGTACTTACGGTTCAGGGACAGGCGCCACATATATAAGTTCCCTGCTGTTTCTACATTGGATTCTCCACATGAAAGCACCACATTCGAGCCGCTAGTGGGTGGGTCAGCAGGGGGTGGCATAGAAATCGCTGGGTCAGTAAGGGGTGGGACAGAAGCTGATGCGCCTCTAATGGTCAATGGACTAGATGCTGGTAGGCCTGCATTGGTCGATAGGCTAGTAGTGGAAGTTGCACCTAATATAATTATACATAAAAAACCACATATATATTATATTTATATAAACCACGAGTTAATAATAATTAAAAAGATTATCTTATAGGTATACCTGAGAGGTGAGAATGTTTGTCTTGGTGGAGAATCATAGGTAGATGCAACATTATGGCCTCTCCCACGACTGCGTCCAGCACCTCTACCTCGAAGGGTCTTGATGGATATCTGCACAAGGAAACATAATGAAACATGACTCCATTTAAGCAACTATATGTCAATAAAAACCTCAAAATATGCTAATGATAATCCAGTATAAATACCATTAACGAAATTTATTGAACAAGCTTCAATTTTAACTACTTGAGTCTGAAGCAAAAGATTCCTCATCTTCATATGACAATTCATTAATTTCATTATTTTCGTTGTCATCAATGAACTCATCATCAACCAGATCGTCCATTGGATAATGTATATCACGTATGTTAACTTCTTCCATTTGGGCATGTGCATCAAACAAGGAGACTGCTTCATCATCTATCACAGGATTGTGTGTTCCAAGGGATCTATCATCTTAGTAATAATCAGTGGCAATTAAGTCATTCAATTCATCACCTTCCTCATTCAATGTCTCAGCCATGAAGAGTTTTGCTCTGACCTTGCAAGCTACCCACCATTCACCATTAACCTTATTCCCGCTTTGTGGGTATCTTATATAGTACACTTGTTGTGCTTGTTCGGCTAAGACGAATGACTCATTTAAGTGAAGTCTTGATTTATGCTTGATGTCAACCAACCCATATCTCTCATCAACATTGACTCCATTTATCGGGTCAAACCAATGACATTGTAAAAGAAATACTTTGTTCTGATTTCCTACATATGACAATTCCAATATATCTTCAATTATGCCATAATAGTCGAAGTCATTCTCACAATATATACTATCTCTAACACATACGTTACTATTCATGGTAGCTTTATTTTGTCCGTACATCTTGGTATAAAATCTGTACCCATTAACTATTAAGCCACAATAAGAAGTCACAGACTTGGATGGACCGTAACTTATCTCTCGTATCATTTGATCCTCGACTTGGCCTATATTAACCTGTATCATTACATAGACGGTAGATAGTTGTAACATCTAGCATAATGCACATTGAATTTAATATGATAGATCACTATTATGGATAAAAGGACTCACTAGATGTTTTAGCCACCTACTGAAGTCCTTATCTCGAGCTTCCAATATTTGATCATCAGTTATATTAGGATCTGTATCCCTTAACGAATCCTCGAATTGTCTAATCAATACAATAATTAATATTTAGCATAAATTTAGCACATTAATAACAAATTCATTAGATAGAGAGTAAACTTATTGGAGATAAGGTTCTACTTCTCCACAATTTACAAGCACATATGTCTCAGCAATCTGAAGTTTCACATCCGTCAAGAATCTATTTTGACCTCTTCCGACAGGAAGACATGGATGTTTAAAAATAGACAACCATTCATTAATTGCATCTTCCCCACTATCGTCATTCCGAGGAACTTGAGTGCGCCTGGTTTGTAGGTGGGGATCAAAATACATAGAAGCAAAATTAGAAATTTCTTTTAAAATATACGCTTCACAAATAGATCCTTCAACTTTCGCCTTATTTCGAACCTTTCTTTTCAAGTACAGCATATACCTCTCAAAGGGGTACATCTACCTGTAATGCACTGGTCCTCCAACTTTAGCTTCATAAGGGAGATGCACGACTTGATGTTCCATCACGTCAAAGAATGCTGGAGGGAAAATCTTCTCTAACTTGCAAATTGTTTCAATGATAGAAAGCTCTGCATTCTCAATGGTGGAAGCATGAATTTCAATTGCGCAAACTTCTTTAAAGAACAAGCTTAGTTCTGTTAACAGTCCCCATATAGGTTTTGGCAAGATATCATGAAATGCCAAAGGAATTAACCTTTGCATAAAAACATGACAATCGTGACTTTTCATTCCATATGTCTTCCCGCCGTCTACATTGATACAACGTGCGATATTCGACGCATACCTATAAGGAAATTTCAACTGTTTTATCCACTCACACACCATCCTTCTTTTATTGGCATCCAAGACATACGTCGCTTTTGGTTTTTTACACTTGCCATTGTCAACTATTAGCTCCAAGGTAGGACGTTTGCATATTATCTTCAAATCTTCTCTTGCATTTGCATTATCTTTTGTCTTGCCCTTTATGTCCATGACAGTGTTGAAGATATTATCAAACACGTTCTTCTCAACATGCATAACATTTAAATTATGTCGTATTAGATTAGTCGACCAATAAGGCAATTCCCAGAATATGCTCTTCTTCACCCAATTGTGGTGTATACCAAAGCCATCTTGTTTTTGTTTACCTGAATTCAAGCTGAAAATGATTTCCTTAAGTTGAGTCACTCTATTCAAGACATCTGTCCCACTCAGCCGTTGCGGTGGATTCGATTTTTCCACTGTTGATCTCTTAAAAGAGTTTCGATCATGGTGAAATGGATGATCAAAGGGCAAAAATTGGCGATGATAATCAAGCCAACAACATTTCCTACCGTGCTTCAACACAAATGACTTACTGTGATTCATACAAAGCGGACAAGAAAGTTTTCCATAAGTGCTCCACCCAGACAGCATTCCATAGGCTGGAAAGTCACTTATTGTCCACAACAAAGCTGCTTTCATATCGAAATTTTGCTTCTTCCAAGCATCATAAGTTTGCACCCCATCATCCCACAATATATTCAGAACGTCAATTAGGGATCTAAGATAGACATCTAAACTTTTACCAGGTGACTTTGGTCCAGGAATCACAAGAGTGAGGGATATGTATTCCCTTTTCATATACATACTTGGAGGTAGATTGTACGGTGTGACAAAAACAGGCCAATATGAATATGGTGTGGCTGAACCGCTGAATGGATTAAAATCATCTGTACACAGGCCAAGCCTAACATTTCGAGCGTCTAGGGCAAATGTAGGATGGGTAGCGTCAAATCATTTCCAAGCCTCAGCATCAGCTGGATGCTTGATCACTGATTCGTCTTGACGCACTCCATCTGCATGCCAAGTCATATACTGTGCAGTCTTTTTGGACATAAACAGACGTTGGAGTCTTGGCATAATGGAAAAATATCACAACACTGAGTGCGACACATCTTTCTCATTCGATGAACGTCCCGCCTTCGGTTTGAATCGTGGGTGTCCACATACTAAGCAAACTGAGTAGAGTCTCTTGTCACTGTATTCTTTGTAATACAACATGCACTAATTAACACACGCATCTATGTTCTCATATCCTAATCCTAACTCACGAACCATTCTCTTCGATTTGTAGAAGTTTTCGGGTAACCTTTCAGGCTCTGGAAGCATACTCTTAATTATGACAATCATTCTATCGTAACAACTCTCACTCATGTTAAACTCTGACTTCAAGTTCAAAAGTTGAGTTACAGCTGACAATTTCGTGTGCTTATAGCAACCATCCCATAAAGGTACGTCAGCGTCTCTTAGCAAGTCATAAAACTTCGCAGCTGACGCATTTGGATCCTCTTCTAAATCTTGAGCCTCTGGATTTAATCTATCACCTGCGGCATCCATAACCATATTCACGTATGGATTCCTAGGATCCACTTCATCATCATGGACAATGGATGTTGAGTCGCTATCTCCCCATATGTCCTCACCATGAATGGTCCAATTTACATAACCATCCACAAATCCGTACTTATACAAATGTTGTTCTATCCCAAATACCTCCCTCCAAGCACGATTCTTACATCTAGCACATGGACAAAGGATGCGATTTAATGCATCACTAACTGTCGGGTCTCCTTGAGCAACCCTAATGAAATCATCAACTCCATCCTTGAATTCTTCACTTACATAGCCGGTAGGATCATTTCTTCGTAACATCCAACTTAGATCGGGTCTCATGATTGCTGAAATTGGTTTAGCACATTAATACAAATCCTTATATCAACCGATCCTTCTTAACATGGTATGGCCCTATCCCATTCGATAAGAAACTTTTTCAACACTTGGTTAATAGTTATTCCTTAAATCTCATATTTTATACTTGACGAAATTTTAGCAGCATTTTCCATTGGTCTCCAAGTGCATGACTATAACGCAGTGAGATCTACCACGTTTAAGTATATACCCAGAGAACAAAAGAAAATGTAACAGATCGAAAGTTCAACAAGTATAAGATTTGAGATTTAAATAATAACTATTAACCAAGTGAAGGAAAAATTTCTTACCAAATTGTCCCACTTGGACAATTCAAGATTCAATACAATGAGCAGTACAAACAATAAGTATGTGTGCTCATTCATAGTGAATCTCAAATGGAAAACTAAGGTTTTGTTCAAATCTTGACTCGAATAAGAAAATAAAACTTTAAGCATATGTTAAAGCACAATCAAAAGTTAAATGAAACCAATATTCTTAACACATAATTCGTTAGAAATTCATAACTTTTATTTTCAACATCCAAGATTTGATGTCATATTTAGATAGTCCTAAATATACCTCATAGGAGAGAAAAGTATAAATAAAATCTAAGTTTTCACTGGCCACAATGCAGAAAGCTATGCTGCCTGACATAGACAATGTTGATGAATATGTTAGGAACACTACTGCTAGAGCTTTCAGTGTTGTTGCCTCTGCTCTTGGTATACCTGCACTCTTACCCTTCTTGAAGGTTGTTTATAAGAGTAAGAAATCATGGCAAGCTCGATACACTGGGATTAAGATTGTGCAACAGACTGAGAAGGTGAAGCAGTGTGTAAGGAATTGGAAGCCCTATACGCAGTTGCGATACTAAGGAAGTCATGATCATTCTGATTTGTGACTTTCAGTCGCCTGATGAAGAAATGAACCAAGTTGTTTTGAATGTGGTGTACCAGTGTGTCACACCCTTAGTATCATGTTAGGCTTATAAGCGGGTTACAAAGGTATTCTAATACTTGCTTAATATGTTAGTTCAGTTTTGTGACAAACTGAATTAGTTTGGGTACTTAGTTGTAACACAGAAATTGAAAATAGCTTAAAATGACTTAGGAAATAGCTTTAAAGGCTAAGTTGAGAGAAACAAGTATAGAGAAATTGTTTTTAGGTCACAAATGAGTTAAGTAAGATACAGTTAAAATTTGAGAAGAATCAGAGTCAGTTAGGTATTTTTAAGTATATTGGTTGTGTATTTTAATGCCGATTGACTAGTAGCAGATATGGAAAATGAGAATAAAAGTGAATCAATGATTAAAGTGTAGAGACGTTAGTAGAATTGGATTTTTTTATAAGATTACGAGATATTTCATACTCAGAATATGAGATTATTTCTTATTCTGATATAAGAGTGATTACGTGTTTTTTAATTGATTAAACTCTATACTACAATATCAGGTTCTAAACAATGATTTGGAACATGATGGTTGAATTCAATGATTCATCAAATTTAGGATGTGTGTTATTGGGGCTCACGTTGTTAGAGGGACAACTGCAATCTGCAAAGGATGATTTGGAAAATCCATTAAGGTCGTCAAGGATGTAAAGGAGCAACCATCATGGGTTGGGTTACAGTTAAAGCATGAGATTGTTGTTGCTTTTGGGACATGGAATGGGGCCCACGGTTGAGACCACCTTGACTTCTTGGAGTTGGAACAGCAGTACATTGATGAATTTTTGTCTCATCCAAGATTTGATGTCATATTTAGATAGTCGTAAATGTATTGCTATGCGGCCTGACATAGATTACATTGATGAATATGTTAGGAACACTACTGCTAGAGCTTTCAATGTTGTTGCCCCTGCTCTTGGTATACCTGCACTCTTACCTTTCTTGAAGGTTGTTTGTCAGAGTAAGAAATCATGGCAAGCTCGGCACACTGGATTAAGATTATGCAACAGATTGAGGAGGTGAAGCAGTGTGTAAGGAATTGGAAGCCTTATATGCCAGTTACTATACTAAGGAAGTCATGATCATTCTGATTCGTGAATTTCAGTCGCCTGATGAAGAAATGAATAAATTTATTCTGAAAGTGGTGAAGCAGTGTGTAAGCACTGAGGGTGTAGAAACTAATTATATTAAAAATGATATTCTCCCTGACTTTTTCAAGAACGTTTGGGTTAGGAGGATGGCTTTGGATCTAAGCAACTATAAGCAACGTGCTTATTTCCTACTGTAGAGATAACAAACAAAGTTGGCGTTGCCAATATTGTGGGGAGAATTGTTGAGGATCTTAAAAATGAGAGTGAACCTTATAAGCGAATGGTTATGGAAACTATTGAGAAAGTGGTCACTAACTTGGGAGCATCTGATATAGATGCCTGAATTTATTCATTAGTGATGATCTATCTAAAAGAAAAAAAGGATTTGGAGGAGAATGAAGAAACTGGATTTAAATTTTCAAACTTGAAAATTTTAACAATAGTTACACGAAACTGAGAAGCAAAGGTCTTCTAAGTTTTAACTTTTAACCCAAAAGCAAGGATGGCTTTTAACTCGAAAACGAGGAAGGTTTGGAGAAAACGTGTCAAACAAAGAGAGAGAGACGTAGTAAAATAGATTTGAATGCACTCTCAAGGAACAGGTCTCTCGTTTAAGATACAGGGGGTGATTATTGCAACCAGCTTCAATCCATGAGCATCATGCAAGGTTCAAATTGTGGATTGCTAGTCTCCTTCAGTTCTTAGAATACAAAGTTTCACAGGTTAAACTAGTCAATTGCAGTTCTTTTCCATCCCACAAACCTTCTTTCATTATTTAGTTAATTAGATGTTAAAGCTCCAAATTTATATCCAAAGAAAAGAACACAAAATTACTTACCATGTAGTCCATTGATTCCAATCACAGTATGCATATCCACTCCATTGATCCCTTCTGCATCTTATTAATTTACATCTCTATGTTTTCTTTTTTACCTTACAGCCTCAAAATTTTACGCGAGCAATAATTGAAGAAAAGGAGACGAATCTTATGAGAGCATATTCATTATTTGTTTAGTTTCACCCACTACCAATCAACAAATTTGTGCTAAATGTTTTTATGTTTCTTTATGCTAAGTAACTGGAAAAAACTATATAGTTTTATAAATTATAATTTCCCTAAATATTTATTTTTTTTTCATGATATCACCTTAAATAGGGAGACAGGAATCATCATGGGCTCAGTCTAGAGGCTTAAGAAATCCAGATGTTAGCACACTAGAGGTACCATCACCACATGTTCACAATCACATATGCAGTTACAGGAATGATAATCATAAATTAGATAATAAGTTATGCAACAAAACGTGTGAGCTCAAATGTTATTTTATTGTTCCGGATAATAATAATAAAAAAGAACCCTAGATCAGGAAATGACTCTACACATAAATTAGAGCAAACTCTTGTACACTCTGATGAAATAAGATTTGAGTAAAAAATAGTTAAGCTTAATTCCACCAACCATTTCTGGAAAACTAAATTCCCACCAAGTTATGAGCATGGAAAGACCTATCTTTTTACATATATGTATAAACAGAATATAAAATAAATGCCAATTGCAATATAAACAGAATATATGTAAATGGGAAGCAAATGAAGCAATATGAAAAATAAAATAAAATATTGTCACCTTACAAATTGTAATAAGTGTTGGAACTCTGCAATTATAATCTCAGTTCTCAGATAGTTCACTCAATGGCCTACAAAATCAAATCAACTCATTTACAAGTCGTAAAACAAAAACAAAATCAACTCAACTCAACTCACTCAACTGAGCAGTGTCGAGAGTCAGTTAAGTCAGGGAACTAATTAATATGAATTACATAGTCTTAACAAACAAACTGCCCATGCAGCCTTCACAGGTTTGGAATGGCAACAAAGTCATAATTCGTGCCAATGAATAAAAAAAGTTCAAAAAAATATTTATTTGATTTCATAATTTCATAATTAAACAAAAGTAAAAGAAAAAAAGTCAGGGAAGAAGATGGAAAAGCTCAACTAACTTGATCAAATGGGGGTTACTGTAAGGTTGAGGAAAAATTGATTCTTTAATGATTGAACAAGATGCAAAGTGATGGAATGACAAGGTTATAGGTTTCTTAAATACAAAACAACAACGTCAATTATAAATGGTAACCCCACACGGGAATCACAAAATCTCACATCGAATTGCAATAGTTACAGATGAAAACCATATGAAACAAACACTTGAATAATAAACAAACAAACAAAAACATGAAAACCCCATGTACAGAGAGAGATAGAGAGAGAGAGAGTAACTAACCAGTGAGAGTGATAAAGACTGCAAGAGAAAGAGCAATAACTAGAATGACCCCCAACGCTAAGGGACTTGGAGCTCGTGTTGGCAGAGGCAGAGAACAGAGGCTGCAGCTTTGAGTGAGAGAGAATGAGAATGAGAGTGAGAGCATGAAAGAGAGGGGGTGAGGGTGAGGGTGAGGGTGAGAGGGAGAGGAGAGGGAGAGGGAGCCGGGAAAGCACGAGAAAGAGAGCGTGAGAGGGAGCCGGAGAGCACACGAAAGAGAGAGTATGAGAGTGAGAGGGAGAGCGATTGTGAGGGATTTAGAATTCTGTAATTAGGTTTAAATTAGGTTCTACGAGGGATTTGCGTTGAAAATGTCCTTCGCTATAATTTTATCATTTAGCGAGGGATACAATCCCTCGTAATTTCCTCACTAGATTGACTAAGTTTAAATTATGCTCTTAGCGAGGGTAATTATTCCTCGCAATTCCCTCGCTAAGTTTAGCGTGAGAAATTATCCCTCGCAATTCCTTCGATAATATTAGAGAGGGAAAAAATCCCTCACAATTCCCTCGCTAATTTTTGAGAGGGAAAAATTCCCTCGCAATTCCTTCACTATTCCCTCGCTATTTTCCCCTAAAATTTATTTTTGAAATTTAGCGAGGGCTCAGACTTCCCTCACTGATCCCTCGCAGGTCCCTCGCTAATTAGAGAGGGAATTGTGAGGAAAATTTTCCCTCGCAAAATTCCCTCGCCAAATTTCAAATTTCTTGTAGTGATAGGCATAACTGTCATTCAATTAGGATATGTATTAAAAGTAATGAAAATTCATTTTTAAGTTGGAAGATACACAATTATGTAAGTTGAGCAGCTAAATCTGTCGCGGTGAGTCATGATAATGGTATGCTATGGAACACAGAATGTTGGGTAAGGGGTTATTTTTATGATATTAAGCAACATGATAAGCCTATAAATGTTTGGGGAAAATCATTTAGGACTTTAACCTGAATGATAGTATAATTTGTAAAATAAAGATATTATATGCAAGCCAATTTCTATGATGTTCGCTCAAATTTGAGTATATTGACGTGGAGTATACCTACATGTAAGTAAAACTTATATTTTTTTGAAACCAAATCATCTAATCCAATTCAAACCAATTAAAATCGGTTTGGATTAGATCGGTTTGGTTATTGGAATTCATCCAATCCAAACCAAATTAATGATATTTACATTGTTTGAATTGGATAATTTTTTACCTCAAAATCAATTCAAACCGATCCAAGAACACCCCTACTTATATGTGATAATATTGCATTGCGGCAGTATTGCATTTTATGTGTAATGTGTAATGCGTGATATTGCATTTCAGCAAATCTATATCATACTTTATCCATTAATAACTTTATGCATAATCGATTGATGCGATGGAAACGTGATACAATTAATAACTTTAACTATTAGAACTAATAATATGGCATAAAATTAATTTACACGATGCAGCCAAATAATATAATAAAAAATTCTTAATTTTTATAATTAAAGTTTATACAAATTAGGAAAAATAGTAATCATCAATGAAGAATCATAAATTTCATAACCTTACTTTGATATTATATGTTAATTTGTAGTTTTTTTAAGAATTTTAATATAAAAACTACTAATAAAATATAAGGATCTTAAAATTTATGATTATAACAAACAAGAGTGTAAGAAGATACTAATATTTATCTATGAATAATTAGTAGAATGTATTGCAAGAGCATTAGAGAGATTCGAAATTCATTTTCTATTTTTTTCCTTTTCTTTATACTTCTTCTACTTTAATGATGATGAAAGAAGAAGAAACGTTGATGGTCAGGAATAGACTTTGAGTTTTGCACAAAAACTATTTCTTAAATATTGTTAATTTCTATCAAATTAGAAATTCCTATAATTATAAAACTATTTTTTTTTTTTATCCAATAAGAGTTTAACTCATTAACTTAATTTAATTATTTATTAAACTAATAAAATAAATCACAAGTTCGTCATATATAAGGCATTTAATTTAACACTAAATACTTAGTGCTTATTTAAATAAGAATTTATAAACTTAAATTTAATTGAAAGTAAATTTACAATAATATAATTTATGTTTAAAAATTTTTACCTCAAAAATAAATTTAATAATATAAATATTAGACAAAATTGTCCAACATATAAAATTATAACTCTAAAGTATGATTTGGACAGACGGAAGTTAGAGACAAAAATTAGGTTAAAATAATGCAAACAAAATTTTACCCAAACAAAATTTACACACTATTCAAAGAAGACAAACACAACGGCAAACCAAACACACACAACGGCAAACCAAACACATTCTTAACTAGAGGTGTAAACGTAGAGCAAGCTTATGGCCGAGCCAAATTGCTAATGGGTTGAATTAAGGTGAAGCAGCTGGCTTGCCTTAAACAGCCTGACCTGTATTCTAAATATTAGGCCTGAGCCTGACTTGTGAGCCTATAACAGGCCAATTTTTAAGGCCTAGCCTGATCTTTTTAAAAGTCTGACCTGATCTGAAAGCTTATTTAAAAGCCTACTTGCAAAATAGGCCTTTAAATAGGCTTTCAGGCCTACTTTTAAATAGGCTAATAGGCCTTTAAAAGGCTAACAAACTTATCGTCAAATAGGCCAACAGGCCTTTAAATAGGCTAACAGGCCTAAGCCTTGAAACAGGCCATACCTAAGCCTTTAAATAGGCCAACAAGCGTATGCTTTTTAAAAATATTACATTAAAAATCTAATATTCTAATTTAATAACATAAGTCTAACCAAATTTAATTATTCAACAATACAAAATTATAACAAATCTAAAAGGCCTCGGGCCTCATATATTCCAACAATATAACAATATAATTAGACAAATGTAAAAGGCCTCAGGCCTCAAATTGACTAATCACCAACACACAATATTTACCACAACACAAGTCCACAATAGATATCCAACAACAATACAAGTAACACAAAATAACAACAAACAACTCAACAATATAAAGTGCAACCAACAAGACATGAAAACGTCCCAAAATGTAGCAATAAAGGTGCAACAACCAACAACCACGTTCAAATCTTCAAGGTGATCTCTTTATGTTCATATACCTTCAAAATAAAATAACAAATTAATATTAGAGCATATAATAATTTAACAGCAATGAAATTAACAAAACTTAAGAAAAAAGGACTATTTAGAAAAAAGTTTAAACTTTTTCCTTTCTCTTCAATCCATACTTGTTACAAAGCCAATCCCCACCGCATATTAGTGCTTCAATAGATTCTTCATTCAACTTTGAACGATATTCATCAATAACTCTTCCTCCAGCACTAAATGTGGACTCAAAAGCCACTGTTGAGATTGGAATGGCTAGTATATCACCAGCTCATCTTTGATAAGATCTTATACTTTAAGTTATTATTCCTCCACCACTCCAAGGCACTAAAGGAGTTACTATCACCATCAGGAATATAAACACCTTCCTCAAGATAAGCATCTAATTCTGATTTCATTAGAGGAACTGCTTCCTTTTTACACACAAGACTCATGATTTGATCAAATCCAGTGATAATTGAAGATTTAGGAGCAGACGTGGATGAGGTGTTGCTGCTAGCAGTGTTCACTTCACTAAAGGATGACTCTTCTATACTCAAAGTTACGTACTCATTATATAATTCTTGCAATGAAGTCCGCACCTTGTTCATGTTTTCCATGGCAACTTCTTCAGGCTGATATATCAAAGGAAAACATATATCAACAATATGAAATTTGCACCTAGGATCCAAAACACTTGCAATAGCCATCAACAAATTGCATTCCCCCCAATATTTATCAAATTTTACTTTCATTGGAGCAACCATTTCTCTCATAAAGATATCTCCATCCTCCGCAGCATTATCAATTACTTGTTTCATCCTCCATACTTCTGTGAGATACAAATTTGTAGTAGGATACTCACTGCCTGAAATTATATAAGTGGCAAGATTAAACACTTCTAGAAGTTGACAAACCTTTTCAACTTTCTCCCAATCCTCATGTGAAGGTGCATAATCATAATGCGGCTCTCTTTCTTTGTAAGCTGGAAAGACAATCTTAAATTTTAAAGCACTAGACAACATTTGAAATGTCGAATTCCATCTGGTAGGACAATCAATAACAAGCTTCCTTTCTTTCAATCGCTTCTGTTCAACCACATCACAGGAAGCCTTTAACCTTGAATCATTGTAGTTGATATACTTCACACTTTCACGAACGTTGTAAATGACATCCTTAATCCTACTAAGTCCATCTTGCACCAACAGATTTAATATGTGTGCACAGCATCTAACATGAAATAAAGCACCACCAAGGACTAACTTTGTGCTCAGTGATAAGTTATCTTTGAGATTCCTTAGGCATGAGTCATTATAAGAAGCATTATCAACAGATACTGAAAACACTTTGTTTTCAATCCCCCATGCTTTCAAACTCTTGAAAATTGCATCAGCCATATCAATCCCACGCCTTGGAGCAGGCACTTTCACAAAACTCAAAACTCTCTTTTGAAGTTTCCATCCTGCATTAATGAAATGACCAGTTATGACCATATATTCAGCTACTTGATGACTTGATTTCCACATATCGGTAGTTAAGTTGATCTTGCCCACACTTTTCAACAAAGCCTTTAATTTTCTCTTCTCTGCTTCATATATTGCTAAACAATCAACTATTTTACGAGACATTTTCTGAAATTCTGAATTTGCATATTGGAAGCCCCACATCCAAACTTCATCTTCAACAATGTTAAAAGGATGCTCATGGACCATAACAGCAGTGGTAATTATTTCTCTCATCTTCTCATTAGAGTACCTAACACCGGGACTCACAAATGGATTTGTTCCAACTGAAGGTTGAAATGGAATGATTTGTTGCTTCTTTTGTGTACTCATTTGAAACTTCCTTTGACTGCAACTTTCTGCATGTCTCCTTAGATGGCTAGTGCTAGATCCCTTCCCACCAATAGATAGCTTTTGCTTACAATATTTACAAACAGCTTTCTTCGCACCTCCAGTAAATTCAACTTCATCAAAATCATTCCAAACAGTTGATGTTTTCTGCCTCTTCTTCTTAATGACACAATCCTCATCCTCTTGATCACGGTGACTTGAATCAGTTAGTACACTTCTTTCATTGTTGCCTTCAAGTTGACTTGAAACTGTTAGTGCACTTTGATTAGTGTCATTAACAGGTCCAAGAGCAGGAGTAGATGAAATAGTTTCATTACTCTCAAATGGAGAAGACATCATGTAAATCTGTTTCATTATAGGTTAATTAAATTATAGCTAAATAGTTTTAAATAGGCAACAATATTAAAAGTAACAAACATAATTTGCACAATAATATTAAAAAAGGCAAGAGCATATATGGTATTTGTTCAGCCAAATAAAACTAATCCATTTGCTTAATAATATTTTAAATGCTCCATCAATTATTTGTGTTGGATTTCATTAGATATTTTCTGTTTAAATACTCAGCTATATTAAAAAATGAAGTTTACTAATTACATTACAGCATACAAGAGCATGAGCTGTCCAAGCAAACATAAACAGAATGACCAACACATGGAGAGAAAAGCAAATATGACTCAGATAGAATGGTGATGCCCTAATTAGAATATAATGTCAAATAAATTTCCTTTAGCCAAAACTAAGAAGCATGGACACCAACACAGCACAAAACTGACACTGTGACAAAGCAAAATCTAAAACACAAGGACATAGCACAGAAGTTAGGCATGTATCACCCTTGCAGCCAATCTCTAACTTCTGAAAATTTTTGAAAGTCGACATACTGACATAGGATTAAAAGTAAAATACTTAAGTATCTATATACTTATATACAGAGGAATGAAAACATTAAGTAGAAGCATATTAAAATATACCTAAAATATACTCAATACATGTTTGGTAAGCATATAACAAGTGTCAAAAAATAAAATTTAATATTTTTTGTTGACCATTATATAGAGGTGTTCAAGTGTCAACAAAAATATCACTGCCACATAATTTTAATTGTCTGACACGAGTTGCACCTGGACAAGGCTCCTACCTTGAAGTGTCCATGCTTTATAGAGCCAGATCTATGGTGAAAAAATTATGCAATTGGACAAACCAGGATCTTAAAACCAAAGGATAAAACAAAATAAGGATCCCAAACTCGCCAATATTTAGCCATAGGTGATGGGGATTACATTACAATAACAAAACCAATTGCAAAGCAACATGATGATGGTCATCCTGAAATTATCTGACGGAGGTGAAAAAATGTCTTACAACATGCCAATTTCAGGTGGCCAATGTGCAACTCAATTGATCAGTGACCATTTAACAAGGACTGACTCGTGTTGGCCCAACCATAAGCAATTAGGATAGTATTTAAAGCCGATTTGCCAATTTTTCACCCAACAAACACAATTTTCATCCAGTAAGACCATATAACTATGATACTGTATGAAGTATGATACTTCAACGCTATTCCCTCAGTATCTACACAATTAGGGATGGTATAAACCCAGCAGGAGCAGGCTCAACTTATCAATTGACTCGATGAGCAGGTTTCATCAATTTGAGTTGAACCAGGCTGAATAAGAAGGATCATTCAATAAACAAGCTCAACTCGTTAAAATTTACATTAATGATGCTAAATTTAATAGTGAAATACATGAAAATAAAATATCCAACCTTGAAAAAACTAAGTATTATAATTTTAGTTTATTTGAATTTCAATTCAAAAAATATTCAATTGATTGTGGTAACTTTGGGCCATAGACTCATAATTCACATATAATTTTTGAAAAATTAATGTTGAATATAAATTGTAAAATGAGGGCCAAATTATGAGCTAACATAATAGAGGTTAGCCGAAAGATTTCCAGACTTATTCAAGTCAAACTCAAGCCAATAAACTATTTCATGTTTACTCAGACCAAGCAAATTTGAATCACAACTAAAAGAGTTCTAGCACATAAGAATATCAGGGATAGCCACATTTAAGACAAGCAAAATGGTCGAGGAATTTAGCTCATGACTATCAATTGATCTAAAGAAGCACCATATCGTAATTCAAATACGATAATCAATATAAAAAATTAAGAATTTACAGGCAGAGAGAGACGCAAAACACTCTTGCGGACGACGGATGGAGGAGTTGAGTTACCTGTAAGGAGGAGCTGAGGCGCTGAGTTACAGACGGAGAGGCAAAGGCGGAGGCGCAACCGTGCAGAGTCTAGACGGAGAGGCAACCGCGCGACGACGGATGGAGGTAGAGAGAGCTGCAGTCGCGCAGGCGCAGAGGTGTAGAACACTCTTGCGAAAACGACAATGGAGGCAGAGAGGGGCGCAGAACACTCCAGAAAAGATTTCTAACTTAGGTTAATAGGTTTCTTTTAATTTTAATATATTATAATAAATAAATTATAATAATTATAATATTTTAATATATTATAATAAATTAATAATTATAATAATTATAATAATATAATATAAAATAAACAATCGTCGAACATTGTCGTGCCTAAAAGCCTATTAGTTGGTTTGAGACCTGACCTTTTTAATTAAATGAGCTTTTAAAAAAGTCTTAACCTGATTTGTTTACTAAACGGTCAGAGCCAGCCAAGTCTTTGAATGACATCAGTAGCATAGGCCCAACTGACAACATCACTTATTTCCACCCCTATTCTTAACCATCCAAAGTAACCCCATATTTTCAACATACAAAGGTAATGGGCAGAGACATTTAACCCCATCCAACGAGCGCTTGCAAAAATGCCCAGACTCCCCACAGTTGTAGCAGCTCCCATCGCCACTACCCCTATACCTTCTTCTACCGTCACTGCATCCCAAATAGCAATCCCTAGCCATGTCAGCACCCTTATAACAAGCCTCACCACCACCACCACCACCACCATCGTAGCCAACCCATCAACCTCCTCTGGCGCCTCTTGTTCCACCCTATATCCGTTTTCGCCACCTTGTATCCACCGCAAAGCCTCTGTTGGCTCCACTACGTTGGCTTCCTTGGACGTTATTCTTGTCGTGGCCAGTATTAGGGAAATGAAAAGTTATGTAAGGGAAAGTATCAATTGCAACATTGATTATTTGTTATTAATTATGGATGGCTTAGATTTTCTCACCTGGTCATGTCAACTTAACAAATGAGAGGACATACACTGGTTTCAAAGAGTATGCATAAAACATAGAAAAGAGGAGAGAAAGCATATGTCTGACAGTAAAAAGAGTACATTTATTTACACGTATTTTTTATTAATATTTATATATATTTATATAAATATTATCTCATATTTGTATATTTTTATTATATAATTATATTTAATTTCAATTTATCTTTTATATATCTATATGTTAATTCTGTCATATATCCCAAAATATAAAGTGAAAAAATTCTTAATGGACTGCTTGGTGAGGCAGTTAAAGGTAAATAACAGGACAAGTTAAAGATTTGAGATATGCATACATATTAATACTTCATTTTTATATACCAAGACAAAAAGTTAAATTTATTTATCGTAAAAAATCATTCTATTTCTTTAATTTTTTTATAAGAGTATGTAAAAATATGTATTACATTTGTATACAATCAAAAATTAACTTTAGTTATCTAGTGGGCCTACCCACCTGCACGGCTGCACCTCACAACGAGTTGCCCAAGCTCCGAAACGCTGCCGTCAAAATGGACGAGGTCCTCTCTGATGACAGCGAGCTCTCCGGCAAGTCTGCCCTCCAAGATGCCTTCCTTGGCTGCAACAACCTAAACCTCGCTCCCTGGACGATCCTCTTCGAGTTGACTCAGTCCTCCAACCTCAACACTTGTAGGGGCTTTTCAGCTCTTTCCCGAGCCTGCAGAGCTTTTGTCTCTCTTATAACAGCCAAATCGGAGGTTTGCCCAAGTCTCTTGAGGGTTGTGGCTTCTAGGATCGTGAATTTGTGGCTCAACAATCAGGACATTGGGTTATCGACCATAATTGAGGTGCTTTCCAACATGACCCAGTTGTCTCAAGTGTGATTCCATAAGAACCCGTTCACAGGTCTCACTCCCAACTTTTCAAAATGCAAGAAGTTGTTTGATATGCACCAGAAACAATGGATGATTTATGGGTTGCATGGTTGATGCTGGCAAATTTTGGGTTGATGTCCCATGGCTATTAGTCATAATACTATTTTTTTTCGAGCCGTCGGAGGTTGAGAAGTGACCGATGGAGATGTAATCCAATCACTGGAGTTTTAATTTCCAATGACATGTAATTTTGTACTGATTTGCAATGATGAGAGATTGGAAAAAAGTAATAAATAAAAAATTAAACAACAAACAATAACATTGATTTTTAATAAAATATTCATAATTAATCACAAGTCACTTGACTTAGAATAATAGGTGAGAGCTTGTATGCTTGTTACCAAAAATGAAAGAAAGAAAGAAAGAGAGATTGTATGCGACAAGACGGTGAGACAGAGCCATTTTCAAGTACATAAAAAGCAGGAGAGAAACATGTCTGCAAGAGTAGTACCGTATGGGACTTTTTGACTTTCGTTGATTGGTTTGAAATTCATTTTCATTTTATTTGGTTCCATTTCACTTGTATTTACTAATTTCTAACTTCATTTCAAGTTAATTTCATTTCATTTTAACTTCATTACATATTTATATTTCTTTTAATTTCATTTCAAATTTTGAAGTTATAAATAATTATATTTTTTTATAATAAAATTTGTATATATGAAGAACCTAATTATGAGTTTTGCAATACATATAATATGTTAGTAAAATAAATGAAGATGTGGCAAATTTCTTTATCAAATCATAAATAAATTTAATTTTATTAATGTTTTATTTTTATATAAATATGGTTTTATTGTTGAAGTATTATTTTTATAATTTTTTATTTATATTAAATATTTATATATTTATTTTTTATAATTTGACCAATAACTCACTAGATGAATCATTAATCTATTGACCTAATAAAATAAATCCTTACAAATTTAATAATTATATCCAATAATAGTATGCTATTGTTTTAGCACTTATAAATAAAATAATGGTAGTACATACACTTAACATATATATTATCTCATACTTACATAATTTTTAATATTTAATTATAATTAGACTTATTAAATTTTTTACATATCTACATTTTAATTTTTCTATCAAATAGGGTGATGTACCCAATAAAAATGTGTAAAAATATTTATTCTATAAATGTTTCTTATTTTCTGCTACTAGCATAAAAAAAAAAAGTAAACACCGTTGAGTTTAGTGAGTAACAACTGAAGCAATTGAAGCAGCGGTTGACTGTTGCACTGATCTCACATTACATCCACATGCCCCCTTCAAATATTTCTTTCCTATTAATTATATGTAATAAGTTTTCGTGTTGAATATATTGGTCTTTGTACTATAATTTGTAAATGGTCTCTATTATACTTAAAAAATTGAAGTAGTTATTAGGTTAATAACTATGCATTTTATAAGTTATTTAGTGAACTAACTCAATAAACAAATAAATAAAATATGTTTTTATTAAAAGAGACACACACAAATTAAAAGTATTTTGCTCAGTTTTGATAAATAAATGATACATTTATTTTTAAACTACAAAACTTTTACTTAAATATTATAACTTTTAGAGTAAATATCTATTTTGGTCTTCTAAATATATATACTTGACAATTGGTATCATATTATTGGTCCTTTATTTATTATCGAGACCAAAATGACCCTTCAAAGTCAATGAAGATTATCTCTATCTTCAAGTTCCACTGTATTGAATTTTTAGTGGACGAAACTAATGACATTAATTGTTATTTAGGAGCTAATTTGATGTCTCTTATAAAGAGAAGATAAATATAATGTCGATTATATTTTTAAAAGATTAAAATATATTTTTACTCTAAGCTTTTATAATTGACCACCTTATTAGTTAAGGTTGTCATTAGCGAAATTTCGACGCTAATACTCAGCGTGAATTATCATGTATTTATTAAGTGTTTAATTTATAATAAATATTTAAAATTAATCAATAACTAAATGAAATGTTTAAAAATTCATTCTTAATACTAAATCCTAAAAAAAAAGACAAATACCATCAAAATTCCCTATCATGATTAATCACACTGATTACTTACGTGAAGAGTTGTTGTTAGTTATGATTAATCATGATTACTTACGTGACGAATTGTCATTGGTTATGATTAATCATGGTTAATAACATGAGAGAAATTATGAATAGTTGAGATAGTTAGGAGTAGATGTTATTTTGGGGGCTTCTCAATCATGCATGTTACAAATCCGTCTATAAATATAGTGTATTGGTATCATTCACAACTATCAAAACATTTCATTCACTTTCATTCCTAGAAGTTCAATTTCTCTCAGTGAGGGGAGCAGCAGCGACTAATGGCAATGATGAAGGAGGTTACTGTTACAGAGTCTCAAGACAAAGCCAGACTTGCCATTTTAGAATTAGCCCATATGATGAGCGTCCCCATGTCCCTCATGGCTGTCATCAACCTCAAAGTCCCGGACGCCATCTGGCAGGCTGGTTCCAACATTCCTCTCTCTGCCTCCCAGATTCTCGCCCGTATCCGCCCCCACGGTGGCGGCGACGCCGAGAACCTCCAGCGCATCCTTCGCTTGCTCACCAGCTATGACATCTTCGCCGAGCACCTAAGCAAAAGTGGCGAAAGGAAATACTCCCTCACCGTCGTCGGCAAAACCCTTATTGCCGATAAACAAGGTCTATCCTACGCGCCTTATATGCTCCAGCACCATCAGGTTAGTTTTTCAAGTTTTTTTTTTATTATAATTTTTCAAGTTTCTTCAATTCAAAATAACAACGAATTTGATAAATAGAGTAATATATTTATATATAAAAAATTTTACATTATTTTTACATCACTTTATTTTTAAATAATAAAACAAGAAAAATATATTAACATAATTCTCTCTATTTTTATATTTTCAAATAAGTAAGATATAATATAAATGTAATTTTTTTTATTTATAAATAACATTATTCTTTTAAATAAGATCTAATATTAATTTAATGATGAAGATTTATTTCATTGGCTACTTATAATAAAGGCATAAAACAATTCTCACGCTCGATACATGCCTTATAGATATAAAAATAATGGTTCTCAAGTGGAATGAATGTGTGTGTTGGAGATGTGCAAATATAGGAGGCGTTGATGCGAGCTTGGCCGTTGCTGGAGGAGGCAGTGGAGGATCCAACGGTGGAGCCATTCAAGAAGGTGAACGGAGAGGGAGCGTTACCGTACTACATGAAGAGGCCAGAGGCCACCAATTTGTTTCATAAGGCCATGTATGGGATGTCCGTACCCTACATGAGGGAAATGTTGGACCACTACGACGGCTTCCAAGGGGTGGAGAC
This sequence comes from Ormosia semicastrata, assembly GCA_029884595.1. Taxonomy (NCBI): domain Eukaryota; kingdom Viridiplantae; phylum Streptophyta; class Magnoliopsida; order Fabales; family Fabaceae; genus Ormosia; species Ormosia semicastrata. The sequence continues at coordinate 31,579,046 of JAQQTO010000046.1, read as the reverse complement.
CCTGGTCGACGTTGGTGGCAATTCCGGTGTGTGCCTCCACATGATCATGCAGAAATTCCCTAATGTGCGAAAGGGCATTAACTATGATCTGCCCCATATGGTGGCCCATGCGCCACAAATTCCAGGTACTCATGCATTATTGTACTTTCTCTGCCATGTGCAGTGACGGATCATTCTTGGAGAGGGTAAGGGTATTTTTCAAAATTCTCTATTCTTATACTGCTATATAATTTATTGTTGTGCATGCTCTCAAACTTTTCAAAACTTGTCCCATGAGGACTGAGGTTGACTCATATATCTTATAATTTTAGGTTTACTTATTTTGACATGTAAACAAATATTTAGAAGTTTATTTCTTGTCTTTATATATGTAGCTACACATAATTTGAACTATTTTAATATTTTTATTATTAATAATGTATATATATTTTTTAATATTATTTATTATATTTTATTTTTTTATTAAATATGATACTCTTAAAAAGAGTGTCAATAATACATACAATATTTTTAAGAGTATATAATGATTTTTTCTTAATTTGAATCAAGAGTAGCGTGTATTATAAGAGTGTCAACAGTACATACATTATTTTTAAGAATGTATAATAATCTTTTTCTTAATTTGAATCAACGGTAGCCCGTAGACCATAGTGTAAGCTAAGGGAGGCTTTGGAAACCTAAAAATAAGAGAGATCTTATTAATAGACTAAGTGAAAAATCACAATAATAAATCTAATATTACACACACATATATAAAATTGTTGGGCTATATGGAAACATAAAAATAAGAAAGATCTTATTAATATACTAAATGAGAAATCACAATAATAACTAATATTATATCTTGATTTATAATTTTAAGACACTAAGTCTATAAATTTTTTTATTTAAATACTCTTCACTTAATATATTTTTAACTAATATAAAACTTCAACACTCAAATATATATATATATATATATGCACCTCAAGCTATTATTTTTAAGGTAATCTAGCTAGGCCCAACATTTGATGATAGGATGACATTTCTTTCTACTGACAATACTCAAGATTTTTGGGTCACTAGGCATTTTGGAATGTGGCTTTTGATTTGTGGTCCGTAACAAAGCATTTACTTGTGGCTTGTATATTAATTGTAGGTGTAACCAATGTGGGTGGTGACGCATTTGAATCTGTTCCCCGTGGGGATGCAATCTTCATGAAGGTGTCTCTCTCACTCCATATCTCCAAAATAATTTTTGACTCAAATATAATAATATAATATATTTTTCCTACCTTTATATTACTTTTTTCTAATCTCCTACCTATATATTACCGTTAAGAAATAGAAAAAGTATGTTATATTTATTCCCGACATATGTTAGATAATAATTATTGTATTTAATTTCTCAAAAAATATAGTGCTATTTTATTTTGAAGGGATTTATCTAAAAAAATCGAATGGATTACATTTTTAATTTCTTAATTTCATATATTAAATTAATTAATGTTGACGATTTTAAAATAATTTCAGTTCATATAATATTTTTAGAGTACTGCCATTGAAGTATTATCTATGTGTTGCTCTCAACTTGATCCAGATAATATTTGTTTAAGAATTAAAGTGATATGTATTATTAATGTAAAGAGTTTTACACTAAAATTCACTAATATTTTCACACTTTTATTTTTATTTTAATTATTAAAAGAGAGTGATAACTAGAGCTGTCAAAATAAGTTTAATCTATTGGGTTAGCCGTCAACTCGTCATTTTTTTACAGGTTAAGTTCAAGAATTAAACTCATATTTTTTTTAACTTGCATAACCCGTCTCACTTAACCCGTAGGTTAAGCAGGTTAGTCGGGTTGAGTTGATTCTTTTCTTTTAAAAAAAAGTGACAGGTGATATTATAAATGAAAAGTTCTTTGATGTTATATAATTTATGTTTAAATATTTAATTAGGCAATTTTAAAAATTATTTTTTAGATATATGGTTTGTAATTTTTTACTATTATTAATTATTATTATTTTTTAAAATTTTTATAATATTTTTTGATTTTTATATAATTTTTTTTTTTTTTTAGGCGATTAAGCGGTTGACCCACCAACCCGTCTATTTTTTTTTTCATTTTATCTTTTATCCTGGCTAATAACTCACCTTAAAACGGGATGAGTTGACTCTTCTAACTCATTTTTTAAAATAAACCAACTTACCTCGTCCCGTATTTTGAGTGAATGTCAAGACAGATTGACCGTTTTACTAGCTTTAATGATAACAATAAATACTGATTTATCATAATATTAATAAATAAATATAAAACTTCTTTACACTAATAATTCATACAAATTAAACACTTCCTTTGATTGTCAAACTAACAAGTTACAATATATATATATACACACACACGCAAAGGAGCCAAGGACCAAACCAAAACAAATAGTACGTTCCTTACTAATAAGTGTTTGTTGTTGGCCGTATAAATAAATACATGATTATCAAAAGAGAGTTTATTCCTGAAATTTTTGTGATTACTGTGTTTTGAAGAATGATATCATTATTTAAATAATATTTAAATAAATTGTCATGTTTTAATCTATAAAAATACCAAGTTAGAAAAGAAGTTGAGACTCATAGGAAGTATGGATAGACAATGAGATAGAAGAAAAATTCTTATTTAGATACGACGACTTACCATATCATTTTTCAAACACTTAAAATATTATTTGATATATATAAAAGTAATTTTAAAGATACATGTATTTTTAATATGATCTTTATAATTTTACATATATTAAATAATAATTTAAATGTATATGATAAATTATGACTAACTATAAATTACTCAAGATTGAAAGTAAAAATACAAAAGATGTTTGACTTTTTAAAAGAAAACCGTTGAATGGTAAATTAGGAAGTTAAACTTATTAGTAAAAAATAAAGAGTAATGCGGATAGAGAAAAGGCAATATCAATCGTCTCATCCTATTTATTATATTACAATTTTTTATTATAAACTGAAAATCATTCAAATAAAAGTTTGGTGCCACTTATTATAGTCTAGAAAAAAAATCTATTAAGAGAAGAAAACAAATTCAATATTCCACCTATGATCTATAGTTTTACTTCTCATTGGCAGATTATTAATAATAAAGAATCTTTCATTATGTACATTATCACATAAAGTGTTCTCATATGAAAAGGATATTACATCACTTATTTTAGTATATTGAAGGTTTTAGTCAAAGCAAGAGACTGATTTAATAAAACCAAAGTAAAATATTTCATATCTATCGTAACATGCCATAGAAATAAGAAACTCAAAATCAAATTCGTCAAATCTATTTGAAAGATAACAAATCTAAATAAATTTATTAGAAAAACTATTGTCAAAACAAAAAAATTTAAAAAATGAAAAAGGCTGCTGCTAAATTATAGAGGCGGCAACTTCCCATTAAAAAAATAAAAAGGGGACCAAAACACCACAAAAGAAATATATATTTATATATATTTCTACTTCTTATTATATCATAATGTTAAAACTCAAATCAACAATGAAATTTCCTTCAACAAAATAATAGACTTTTTTTTTTGGCTTACACAAAAGAATAGACTTTAATACCTCAAAATTGTGTGCAGTTCTTTCTTTCTTTCTTATTTTAAACTAAGCTAGATGTCTGTTTTCATAAAAAGAAGATATTGCACTTGATTATTTTTCTTAAATTTTTAATACATTATTTTTATTATAATTGAGAAATAAAAAATAATTATTACGAAGTCAATATTTACGTGTAGCACTATTTTTAAAATTTGCTTTTTTCCATATATTTCGTATTGTGTGCTTATTTTTTATTTTTTAAATTTATATAAAAGCATACTAGTTAAAATTTATTATTTGCTCATCTAAACATGAGATTCTTTTCAATTTTATACATTCTTGAGGATAATAGCCCTCTACAAAGGCAAAAGTCTCTTCATAATCCCAATTTTACTTTTAACTATTCGCTTATATTTGAAATCCAAACCCAACAAAACGTGGTTAGATATAGTAACAATTGGTATTTTTATAATAATAATAATAATAATAATAATAATAATAATAATAATAATAAGTAATCCGTGCAGTGCATGAATTTTTTAAAATATTTTAATACATGTTAAAATTATATTTTGGAAATTAATTTTATAAATAAATTAATAAATTTATGTTTAAAATTTTATCATTAAAGTAACATTAATAGAATTAATTTTTAAATAATATTCATTAAAATAACTTTTAACTGTTTTAAATTTTAACTTTTTTATTTATATTTCCTTTTTATTTATTTTATTATTTTAAGGTAAACTCATAAAATAACAATTATTTTGAGGAAGAGAATAAGTAAAAGACCATATTTTTAAGAGAAGATTTTGAGAATTATGTGATATTTAAATTTCAAATACTAAAAGGTTCAAATTATAATGGACACATGTCATCTATTTAAAAAACAAATGTGAAGATTAGATAGAGAGTGTAAGATTGTAAACATACACTTTCAAGAAGATGTACTCAAGTTTTACATATAAAGGTTTATATCAGTTGGTATTACAATGAGTAATGATACTCAAAATTAGAGTTGTCAAAATGAGCTTGCTTGAAATGTTGTGAGTTAGTAAATTAATGGCTTAACTTGATCCTATGCAGACTGCACGTTTTTTTTTAAATTTTCAACACTTGAACAAGTTTAATCTTATGTTTTAACACTTTTTCTTTTCTTTTGCATAGTTTAAATTCTATCAAATATTAAATAAAAATACTTTTGTGATAAAAATAATTTATATTAAAAAACAAAATTTTTATATATTATATAAATTATATAATAATTCATTAATTAAATATGAAATATTAGATTTGTAAGTTGACCCGACCTACTCAATCGAACTAAAATTTATTTATATATCAAATTTTTTAGCCCAATTAATCTATTTTATCAGACTAGCTAGTCCATTTTAACATCTCTACTCAAAATATACTCTACTTTTTGTAAAGTTAATCATTAATCCAATTAATGATTGTATTGAATTGACAACTTCAAGAACCAAAAAATTATATTTGCAAGTAAAATGACGAATAGGAAGAAATACTTATGTATATCTTAATTATGTAATATGTAGATTAAATTAATTCATAAATTATTTTATTACTTTTATTGTAAAATAATTGTGCAATACAATAAGTTATGTAATTATTCAAATATTAATTAATGTAATCTAGATAACTATATAGGCAAAATCTACTCAAATAATATTTCTCACGATTAGTACTGCACATTCCTAAATATTCACAACGAGAAATGTTTCTTGCAATGAAATATGACTCTCAAAAAAGAAAGAGACTGTTAATGTGAGAAAGAAAAAAAGGAGAACGAAAAAAAAACAAAAAAAAATGGTGTAATAAAAATTCTGTAAGTTTTGTCAGATTTTTTTATGTGAATAACATTATAATCACAATACATTATTTTTGAAGTTATTAAAAAATCAACTTAATGTAAAATGATTTTTCATGTTTATAACTCATTAAAAAATATTAATTGAATAAATTTGAAAATTAATTTACATGTTTTCAAACACATTAATAATTAATTAAATTAAATAAATATATTTTTGCTAGAATATATAAAAGGACAAAGTTAGTAAGGGAAAATTGTTATTTTAAATAATTTAAAACAAATTCTACTTAAATCAAATTTGATTTGAACTTTTACATATACATAATTAAAATCACAAAGATTTTAAAATCAAATTAATTATTAATTAATATTTTAACTTCTCAAAAAAAGAAAATCCACAAATCTAATCAATTTCCAGTATTTGAGGTTCTATAGTCTATACTCCCAAGGTAAACCTACTTCAACTTCCTCTCATCAATTTTAAATGTATATATGATAACTCAAGAAATTTTATTACATCAATATATCTATGCTTTTTGTCTTGTTTGAATTTGCAGTGGATATTTTTAGGATGGGCAGACGAGGAATGCAAGCGTGTCTTGCAGAATTGTTATGAGGCGCTTCCGGTGGACGGAAAATTGATTGTTTGCGAGCCAGTGGCACCAGAGCTGACTGATGATAGTCAGAGAACAAGAACATTGCTTGGAGGTGATATATTTGTGATGACAATGTACAGAACTAAGGGAAAGCACAGGACTGAAAAACAATTTAGAGAGCTTGGCATTTCTGCTGGTTTTCCTCGTTTCCGTGCGCTCTATATTGACTCTTACTTGGCTGTACTTGAGTTTGAGAAATGATTAGTATTAGTAGGCTTATGAAGTATGATGGCCTATTGAATCACGAGCAATCGGGAAAAATACTTACAGCCCGTTTGGTATGCAAAATAGGATAATGCTTGATTATATTAGGCCTAATAGTATAAGGTTTGATAAATTTTTTATGTTGTCTAATATTTGGTATAACATTATATAAGATATTGTGTTGCATAAGATAATACTATCATATATTTGCTTATGCACAGTATAATATGAGATATAAAAAATTAACACTTTTGATAAAAATACTCTTTAGTAAAAAATATACTATTAGCCTTCATCGATGACCGAAGTCACACCATTGGTCGCACTGATTTCTGGCCACAAACCATTGGTTGCTGCTCAAAGATCGAAGTTTGTAGGTTGCTCTGCTCAGAGACTGGAGTTCGTGGGTCGTGAGTCGCTACTCAAAGACCGGATTTCGTGGGTTACTGCTCAGATATGCACGCTTCTGTTTAGATTGGAGTTCGACTGGACTTCACCATACAATTTTCCTTCTACTGTTCGGCTTCTCAGCGTTAGCAACAGGTAGATTCTCCACCTCCGACATTGGCGGCAGTGATTTGGGAAGAATGGGATTCTGATTTAGGAATAAGGGATTTAGGTAGAAAAAATTAGAGACAGATACAACTCATCTCTATCTTTAAAGAAAATAATTATTAATTAAATTATATATATAATTTAGAGACGGAACACATCCGTCTCTAAATATATTTCACTTTTTAAAACACTTATTTAACCTAATAGAGCTGGAATTAGAGATGAAAAATTTAGAAATAGATAAATTTCATACCTAAATATATTTAACTTTTTAAAACACTACATTGATCAAATAGAGATGAAATCAGAGACGAAGTTGAGATGGGTAAATTTTGTCTCTAATTTCCGTTTCTAAGCATATTTGACTTTAAATTGACCAAATAGAGACGAAATTAGAAATGAAAAAGTCTAAGACGGATCAATTCCATCTCTAAATTCCGTCTCTAAGTTCTAAATTTATTTTCCCTCTCTAAATCATCAAATTCATCTCTGTTTTCATATCTATTAGAGACAGAATTATTTCTGTCTCTAAATTCCATCTTTGAATAGGAATTTTCTAGTAGTGTTGGGCATTTTCCGGTGGTGGCGGCAGCTCTTTCTTCTTGACCACTGCTTACGTTGCCTCTATCTGCAAGACAACAAATCAAAACTAGTCCAACAACGTAGATGTTCAGCAACATTGTCCTAAAGCCTACCATGGTGGAAGTCGTAATGTATTGTATAAATTTATTCTATCAAGCCTTTTATGTCGTGTCAACGTGCCCTTAGGAACAATAATGAGACACTTATTGACATTGTTCCTCATGAATAAATCTTCCTCATAAATTTGAAATTGGGTTCCTCATTTATCTTCTGCTTTAAAATTGAAAACTGCATTATTCCCCTTTTTTTATGATAGTTGCATGCAATAGTAACGCAACCATAACTATAATATAAATTATTTAACATAGAAAATTGTTCTGGACCGGGTTATGGGTCCACGAGTCTGGAGCAGCCCAACCCACCAGAATGAAACCTGAATATTATACTGCGCATCCGTAGCTGCCCATCCGCAAGGCATAAATCTCTCATAATCTCTTTGAGAGATATGAATGTCAATCACATCCCACATAAATAGGGGATTAATGGTAAGGAATAATGGTTTCTCAAATTCTAGTCAACAACATTTAATTCAGATTAAATGCCAATATCCATTGTGCACCCTAATATGCTCATACATATACTTAGCAAGGAAAAAAAGTACGCATCGATAATCCAATTCTATACACTACCTCCCTTACACACAAACTAACTTGAGTGTTAGAGTGTCTTTTGTAGGTACCTACCCCCTCGCACCACCGCTATCGTTGCCGTGCCACGGAGGTTTTCACTTTCCACTACCTTCTCAAATAACCCTCAAGACCTAGTTCTGAACAAAAATTAAACAGTTTGAAAATATTTTCATACAAATTTAAGGAGAGCAAGATCAATTCAATTGAAAAGTAAACAATTCAGTATTTTAATTGAAGGATAAGGATCTGATTTTTAATATTAGTAATTTTTAATATAAGTACTTTGTAAATATATTGTATCCATGTATAAAATAACATTTTCTTTATAAGTTGCTTTTAAAAATCATATGTCAATCCAATCGACCTATGTTAAGCATGTAAGAACTAAGCCTACATTTGGTTTGAGAGTAAATGAAAGGAAAGAAAATAGGGGAAGGCAAAAGGGGTTAATTTTGACATTTTTCTCTCGTTTGGTTATCGAAAGAAAAGAAGGAAGAAAAAAAAAACATAGTGGGTCTCGTACGTATCAATATTTTCTTTGCACATCTGCGAATAAAATGAAGGAGAAGAAGGCAAATGTTGTAAAATTATAACTATGCCCATTATCTTTTTCTTTACCATGTGCAACACAAAGAGAGAAAGAGGAGAGAGAAGAAGTGAGAATGGCAAGTGCATATAGTGAACAAAGAGTGAGAAAATAAAGGCAAAGGAATCGAGAGTTGTCTCATTTGCCTAAGTTTAAGTTGCTGCCACTGTCAAAGCTAGATATGCCTGTTGTTCCGAAACTTGAGATGCCCATACTCCTTGAAATTCCTAAGCTAGGGTTGCCTAAAGTCCTTGAAGTTGGCAAGAAGGAGTTATCTCAACTAGATATGTCGAAAGGGATTGATGGGCAGGGCCAAAACAGGTTTAGTATGTTTCGAGCTAGCATTTGTTAGTTCGCCCAACTTGTTGCGAGCTACAAATTGGATAAGCAACCCAACAACTCACCAACTATTTTTTTTGTAATGCTATGAATTCAATCTTTAAAAAAATGAATAAATAAAAATTAAGAAATTTGCGTAACTTGATCTTGGGCTAATGGCAAATAAATTAGTGAACTAGTCCAATTACCAATTAAGTTTCAATTTATCAAACAAAAAATGGTGATATGTACACAATGGTATAATTATTATGAATAATTCAAATGATCTTCATTAACTTTTCGTGGAGTATATATACAAGGATGGAAGATTATGAGCACATCAATAGACTGTATGTACACTAGCATAACTCTATTAATAGAAGTAACTACCCATAACCACTTAACTAACTAAGCTCTAACTTAACTAACTAATTCTTATTAGAGTGATAGTATGCTCTTAGGTGATAGTTTTGGATTTAAAAATGAATTAGAGACTTTAGCAAAATAGCCATTCCATTATCCAACATCATGCAAAAGGATGTGGAGTTTGACTTTGATGAGAAATGCAAGAAAGCCTTCAACCATTTGAAGCAAGCTTTTACTACCACCCCCATTATCTAGCCGCCTGATTGGACACTTCCCTTTGAGTTTATGTGTGATGCTTCAAGCTATGCAGTGGGAGCTGTCTTGGCACAAAGAATGGGCAAAGTGCCTCATGTGATCTACTATGCTTCGAAGACTTCGGATATTGCTCAAGCAAATTACACCACTACGAAAAAAAAGCTTTTATCTATTATTTTTGCATTAGATAAATTTAGATCATATTTGTTTAGTTCTAAAGTTGTAGTGTTTTCTGATCATGCAGCTTTGAAGTTTCTCCTAGAAACCTAAGGCCAAGTCAAAATTGATTCGGTGGATGCTGCTGCTCCAAGAGTTTGACATTGAGGTACGTGACAAGAGTAGAGTAGATAACTTGGTAGCTGACCATCTAAGCCAAATTAAGCAAGCTGCTGACCTTCTTCCCATCCATGACAACTTCACTAATGAGTAGCTTTTACAGTTACAAGGTAACACTTCATAGTTCACTGATATGGTAAATTTCTTGATTGCTAGTGTCTTGCTTGCATATTTTACTATAGCATAAATTGACAAATTAAAAAGTGAGTCAAAGTATTATGTGTGGGGTGATCTATATCTGTGGAAATTCTGCGGTGACCAAGTGATTAGAAGATGTGTGCCTAATCATGAATTCCATTATGTTCTTAACTTTTGCCATGCATTTGCACGTGGTGGGCATTTTAGGCCTCAACGTACTGCTGAGAAAGTATTGGAATTTGGATTGTATTGACCAACCTTTTTTCATGATGCATATGAGTTTTGTAAATCTTGTGAACAGTACCAACGAACGAAAAATATCTCTTGTAGGAATGAGATGCCCCAACAACCTTTGTTGTTTTGTGAAATATTTGATGTTTGAGGTATTGATTTTATGAGTCTTTTTCTTGTCTTATTTGGTTTTGTTTACATTTTCCTTGCTGTTGATTATGTGTCTAAATAGGTGGAGGAAAAGGACACTTGGACTGATGATTCAAAAACTATTGTGGATTTTTTTAGATCAAACATTTTCTGTAGATTTGACATTTTGAGGATTATCATCAGTGATCAAGGGTCATACTTCTGCAATTGGAATATGGAGACTTTGTTGAAGAAGTATAGAGTTATGCATAAGGTTTCTACATCTTACCACCCCAAACAAATAAGCAAGCTGAGGTATCAAATAGAAAGATCAAACAAATTCTTCAGAAAACTGTCAAGCCTAATATGAATGATTAGAGTAAACGGCTTGATGATGCTCTTTGGGCTTACCAGACTGCCTACAAGACACCACTAAGGATGTCCCCCTACCTGTAACACCCTCCTTGGGGCATCACATTTCTGACTCCCGACTCATAAACTGAAAAGAAGTTCGCACAAAGTTTGAGTTATAAAAGATGGGTTTCAAAATTTCTTCTTTACTGAAACGTAATTTTACTGAAAATATTAGGTAATATTGAAAATCATATTTCAACTATTCATTATGCAATATTGACACCAATTAATATCACAATTTAAAGAGAAATATAAAATTGCAATTATTTTTTTTTTTACAGTAGCAAAACCCTATGACGGGTCCTACTTAAAAGCACGGTATAACACTAACATTAAATCTTAACATACTTGTTCCTTCTTTTGTATCAACTTGATGCATCAGAACTTTACTCCTTGTCTACAAGACATCTTCGAACTTGAGAAGGAATTTTCAATGTTTCCATCAATCTCTGAGTATCTACCACCCGTTATGTCTAAGACAGTTTATTCCTTCTACTGTATAATTTTAACAATATAGACATAACAATATAGACAAAACAAAACAATATAACAAAGAGGTGAGATCACCTACACCAATACCAACATGGCAGCACAGAGATAACACAAACAAAGAATATCATAGGATAGATCATACCACAATTATGATCATGCCATCAACATTAATCAACTATCATCATCCAATCATTTATCAATTCAATTATCATAAACAATAATTATGATAATGCCCTCAAGATTATTATCATCATCATCTTCCAAGTATTCAAAACAATTGTCATAACTAATATTCCTCAATTAATATATCACACGAGATATAAATGTTCGATTATGCATGTACACAAGACTCGATTTCCTACTCCATGGAGCTAAAACTCAAGTCGGAGAAATGATCGAAAAGATCCACTTGCAAAACATGCCTCGACCACGTGCTATAATTCTCATTTTGATTTTTGCACATCTAGCATATACACGATTTTTATCGATCTTGATTAAGAATAGTATCTCGGTTAGGATCATTGGTGTGTCGCATCGCTAACCCACTTGCTGAGTAAAGAGAGCGACTCACCGCCCATTTTAGGCAACCCGCACCCCAATGCCGCCGAGGTCAACGAGTGACCTACACTACGCATATCGCACCCACTCAAGAGGTGTACGTTTCTCAGGCAATTAGTTTATCCAGTTTCGGACCATTTCAATGCATGTATAATGCACCAAAAACCAAATCATAGATAGAATATCAATCACAGGGTTTAACTCATAATTTTTTAAAATATATTTTATACATTGCACTAATATCGTCCAACCACAAGGGCCATATTTTTCAATTTCATTTGTTCAATTTATATCATATGCTTCAACGCATATTTTTCCAATACGTAAAGTTTACCAAATACAGGCATCTCTTTCCAATGCATATAAAATACATCAAAAGCCAATCGTAGGCAAACTCGTCATTTTTTCTCACACAAGTTTCATATACTTTTTTGGCATAAATATTATGTTATCATGTTTTTATAGTCATAAAACACTTTAATTCTATTTTCACAATCACGTACAATTTTTATGTTTTTACAATTCAAAAACATTTTTGTTATATTTTCACAATACCATAACACTACTTTTACATTTTACAATTAAAAATATTCTATCATTATTTAATCACGTAGTGATTTTTCAATAATATTTTCAATAGTGTAAAATATTTAAACGCTTTCTAAATCGCATAGAAATATTTTAACATTTTTTAAATCGCATAAAATATGTTAACAATTTTCAAATCTCGAGAAATACGTTAACAATTTTTAAATCTCGTAAAATATTTTCTATATTTCAAATCATTTTTAAGATAGTATTTTTAATATTTTACAATTAATTAAAATATTCCTCAATATTCTAAACATTATTTTAGACTTAAATAAATCAATCTTAATTTCAACACATTCTTCAAATTATGTAGCTTTTAAAATAACATTTTTAAGATACGTAAAACATTTTTATTACAATTTCATTACTAAAATATTTCTTAACCTTGAAAATTCTTTTTTAATTTTTCTCAAAATAATATAACTTTGTATTTTATTTTTCATATTTTCCTTATTCAAGAAAATCTTTTTCCACATTTCTTAATTCAAGAATTCCTTTTTCAAAATATAATTCACAAAATCAATGTTCCATTGATATAAATCAATGTTTCAAAACTTAACATTTTTAACGTTTCAAAACTCAAAAATAAGTTATACGTTAGTAGATTTTCATAATACCGCTATATTCTTCATTTTTCCCAAATCATTTCCAAACACAACCTTTTTCAAAATAAATTGAAGTTCGAAAATATTTTTGTTTACAAAAACTTAATTTCTCAAGTGATTAAAATGCTCTGATTCCCTTTTCAAATACTTTGTATTAAATTAATTTTATTTTCACTTAAAAAATCACTTTGTTTCATCAAAATCAATGCATTACAAGCCTTCAAAAATGTGGACATGACTATTGAAAATTATCAAAATATTTTTCCTTCTAAATTGATATGGTTTTACACAAACAAAACAATTAAAATTTTATTTTCAAAACCGAAGGACTTATGGTTATACAATCAAACCCATTTGTTCAAATTCATTTTTATTTTCTTTGCAAATCCTTTTTCACTTTCTTTGCCAATTCTTAAAATCATCATTACTATTTTCATTTAAATCTCATGTTTTGTAAAACACTTAGAAACTTTTTACACAAAATAAATCAATAAAAATTCCTCAAAAACCATGTTCTTGTACTCTTTGAAAAATAAATTATTTGTTTATTTTCTTTGTTTTTCTAAACATCCATTTTCATCATTCATGAAAATATTCATTTATGAACACCTATCTTGAGGTGTCTTAACCGATATTCACCATGTTTCTAGGGATCAAAAATTAATTCATTTGTTCTTGAAAATTTTTAATATGAACCCTAATCAAGGGCATCAAAACCGTAGTCCTTCCTTGGCCATTGGAACCAAAATTAATTTTCTTTCCATCACCAAATCATGGCATACACATACATACACATCATATATATGATCAAAAGCATGCCATATTATCATCATGCATAGTATAAGCATACCATCAAAATCATAAACTCATACAAAGCATATTAAGCATAGGAAATTAATCAAAGCTCATAAACACATATAAATTATTACATGACCATAGATATGAATCCTCACATGGATTCACCATCCATCAAATATAAGACCATCTCTCACCACCATGCTTGGTTGGTGAGATGGATCTCCCTCTTACCTCTTGAAGAACCTCAAAAGCTTCTTGATTTGCTTCTTTTTCCAAGTCCTTCACCACTAAGGGCTTCTCAAATACAAAACAAAATATATAGAAATTAGTATACTAAGCTTGATTAAGAGGAATCATGGATCAAACATGGTTTAGATCATGAAAAAGAAGAGAAGAAATGAAGTCTTCTTATACTTCACCTCAAAAACCCAATAACTTTGATCTTGAAGAAAGTCCATGAAGATGAATGATTTAGAGAAAATCTCCAACATGAAAGTTGCTTAGAATATCATGTAGATTCAAGATCTATGGTTAGATGAAATTAAACAAACTTGAAGGGTGGTTTTAGGATGGTTGACCGAATTCCTCACAAGAAGGAAAATATAAGCTTTTTGATCTTTAACTTGAAGAACAAGGTTGTAGATGATAGAATTTTGAGAAGTTCCTATCAATTCTAAAATAATTAGTAAAATCACAAACAAAGCTCAATAATAACAAACCATGAAACAATCATGACTTAGAAAATCATAAACATGAATTTAAATCATAGAAATCAAAGTTTACCTCTAAGAAAGTAAGGTAAAAGTGGGATTTTGAAGCACTTAGAGTGAGATTTTGGAAAAAATTTCTAAATAAAAAGTGTTTAGAATATTGTTTAGCTTTAGGAAATGATGAGAGTGAAAATTATAAGTGAGTGATGGTGTATTTGGGTGTAGAGACCGAACCAATGGAGAGAAAATGGAAGGAAAAATGGTTGCTTGGTTCTTGGAATTTTTTAGAGAAAAGATGAAAGCTTTTTGGGTGAGAGAGAATATGAGATTTGTGAGATTGAATTATGGAAGGTTGCTGTCGTGGGAGTCTTGGAGAGATTAAGTGATATACTTGACTCAAAATATCACCAATTGGATGCACATGAAGTAGCACATGGCATAGGTCATCAATTTGACTTGCATGGCTATTATGGATGGTTCAAGATTCATGTAGAAGCCTCCCAAGCTGCTGCCAAAACCGTGGGACACTTTGGGGTTTTAGGGAATTAATTGTTTTCAATTTACACCTAATTGTATACTAATTAATTAGGTATTTAGTTAGGTTAAATTTTCTATTCAATCTTAATTAACATTCTAACTATATAACTAATTAATTAAACATATTATCTCATATATTATAATCTCTAATTAAAATTAGGATATCTAATTAAGAATTAAATTATAACCAATTAACAATTAAATTAGTTTACTTAGCTTGTTAATTAGGCAATTAAATTAACCAAATTAAGTTTAATTAGTTACTAATCAATAATGACCAAGACAACATATAATTAATTAGATTGAAACTTGGCTAAGCTATTAAGGCACCAAAATCGTGCCCCCTCCAAGCATTCTCCTAAGGAAGCAAACAAAGTAATAATGGTCAAGAGATGATGTAATATTGACCATGACAAGCAATAATGGTCATCAAATCACCTTTAGCTCCAAAATACTACAAGAACTGTCCCTCCTTGCTTTATGCATGCAATTATTGTCATCTTTATTAGTCACCATCTAGAGCATTTCTACATTTCAATTTTAGGATTTTTTGTACTTTTGATTTAGAAACTTAATCTGCTATTAGATCTTTTTCCTTTAAATTCAACCATTAGATGTGTCTCCAAAATAAAGGGTCAAGATTGCTCTTTAAACTTTAAATCCAATCATATTCTTGATGTTTAATTTTGAAGACTAAATCTTCACCATTGATTAAATCTTCATCCATGGTCATAAATGGTCTTTTTTTTTTTTAAGACTAAATCTCCACCCTTGATTTAATCTAAATCCAATTCATTAATGATTCATCTCCACCATTGATTAAGTCTACATCCAAGGGTTGATAATGGTCATAGTTTATAAGACTAAATCTCTACCCTTGATTTAATTTCCATCCAACGGTTATAATTGATCCTATTCACTTTTAATATCAAATCTCCATGTTGATTAAATCAAGATCAAGTCTCCATCGTTAATTAAATCAATGGTGG
Organism: Ormosia semicastrata; assembly: GCA_029884595.1. Taxonomy (NCBI): domain Eukaryota; kingdom Viridiplantae; phylum Streptophyta; class Magnoliopsida; order Fabales; family Fabaceae; genus Ormosia; species Ormosia semicastrata. The sequence continues at coordinate 31,562,903 of JAQQTO010000046.1, read as the reverse complement.
ATATCCAAATCACCAATGTTGACTTAAGCAATATAATTTCTATTTTTTATCTGCTAAAACCCCATGAAAGAATATATTTACTATATTTTTATCGCCTATAATTAAGAATTCAAACACAATACAAGAAAATTTCTAAAATTGTTTCGATTCAAGTTTAGTAAGATCCTCACCAAAGATAAATTTTTCTATGCGTAAAAATTTTTCACTTTGGTTGACCCACCTGGGCCCATATTTTAGGTTGAAAAAATTCATAATCATCCACAAAATTACAAATATTAAAAACGTATGAAAATCAAGTCGATTGTTAAAAATAATTAACTAATAAGAGAAATAAATACGAGAAAAATTTTCCTGGCCCAAAATTATTATTTTTCCGACATGAGTAAATCACTCAAAACGATCAAATATGCTTGATGGAATAAATAAAATAATTTTATAGTATCCAGATTACTAAACAAGAAAATTGGATTGGTTATTTTTCCTCATTTTATTTACAACTAGATTGTCTTTGGGAAGGCATGCCACCTACCGGTGTACATAGAACATAAAGCATTTTGAGCGGTGAAGAGTTGCAACATGGACCTTGACCAAGCGAGAGTGGAAAGGAAATTGCAATTACAAGAATTGGAGGAAATCCGCTTGGAGGCCTATGAGAGCTCCGAAATCTACAAGGAGAAGACCAAGGCTTTCCATGACAAGAATATTTTGAGGAAGGAATTTGTGGTTGGGTAAAAAGTTCTCCTCTGCAATTCTCATCTCAAGCTCATGCCTAGCAAGCTCTGTTCTAGGTGGCTAGGTCCTTTTATGGTTATTAAGGTGTTTTCTTATGGTGCGGCGAAAGTCACAAGTGAGGCTACTCACAAAACTTACAAGGTCAATGGAGATTTCCTTAGGCCATTCTATGAGGGCGCACAAGAGAACATAATGGAGGAGCTCTACTTGCAAAAGACCATCTACAATTGATAAGGATGTTTCTTTCCCCTCTTTTATTTTGCTCGTCTTATATTTGTTGATGTTATTGATGGTTTGCTAATGATTTTTGAACTTTTCATTGAGGACAATGTAAAATTTATGCGTGGAGAAAGAATTTTAGCATTATGTTTTTTTTTTTTTTGTTTATTATTTTAATACTACAATTTTTACAATTTTTGTTGTTTTCAACAAGTTAATTTACTATTACTATTTTGTTATTTGTTGTTTACTATTTTTCTGGTTATAATTATGTTGTTTCTATTTTTTTGTTGTTCATTGTTGTTGTTTTCTAATGCTTTCTATTATATTTTTGTTTCTATTTTTTATTTTTAATTTTTTATTTTTAATTCTATTTTTGTTTTATGTTTTGTTTCAAATTCTATTTTACATTCTATTTTTCTTGTTTTTAAAAGGAAAAAAATATAAATGTGTTTTTAATTGCTTTCTAATGAAACTTTGAGTTTGTGAAAGTTATGAGCATGCATAAATTGAGGTAACATAAGTGAATAAATTATCTTTCATTTTCAGAATAACTAGTTTGGTAACAAAATTGAATTGATAGATTAAGTTTGATAGAAACATACATTGTGAGACTTTGAGCCTTTTAATGAATGGATAGAGCATTTGTATGATTCTCTTCTTTCTTGTGTGATTTTCACTCATGGAATTGTTACTCTAGAACTTGCTTTGATTCTTTTTTAGGTTACATTTTTACATGCATACATGAATATGATTGAAACATTTTTCTTGAATTAACCATTTTAGCCAAATAGCCAACCTTGCATATTTTTTCCTTGATTAACCCCTTTGAACTTATTTGATCATTCCTTATTTTTAATTCATTACATGCCTTAAATGAAAAATCATGTTCTTATCCAACCTTAGGGAATAAGAGAGCATTGATATAGTTATTGGATGAGTTCTTGAATAAGTATGGGGATGTGCTAATTAATGTGCAAAAGGGTTAATGAAAAAGGAAAGAGTGACCAATTGAAATTGAAAAAAAAAAGAAAAAAAGGAGAAAAATAAAATAAAAATGTAAAGAAAAGTAGGCAAGGGGAAAAGAATATGTAAAGAGAATTTGCATTACATAGAGTTAAGATAAATTTTCATACTTATTACTTGAACTCAACCTTAATGCTCTTTTATTCTCTTTAGTATTTAACTTGTCATATCCATACTACTCCCCTCCTTTACCTTGACCTCATTACAATCTTGAATAAAGTCCTCTTGATTTGTGTGTGCATGTATTTTGAGTAGTGGAGAAGTAGAAGATAACCAAGCTTATGGTAGTGCATATTTTTATAGGTTGAATTGAGTGAAACACTTACTTTCTAAACACTTGAAAGATTAAGAGTAAGTTTTGTGAGGTTCTATCATTCTTGATCTATGCTTTTCGATTGAAGTTAATATGCTTGTGGTTTGAGATGTAAAGAAATGTTACTTCATGGATGTTTTAATTCCTTGATTTTTTGGTTACTCTCCTTTTGCATTCCTAAACATCATTGGAAAGTGAGTTTTTCTTAAGTTTTTAACTTTCAAGTTTGTGTTGTTTTTCCTTTGTTCCCTAGTGGTGGATTTCTACTTTTGTCCGTGAATGCAAAAGTTAAGTTTGAGAGAATTTAATAAATATAATTTTTATATATTAGTTAATCCTCATATTTAATCTCTTAGGCCTCTTATATGCCTAATTGATTGGTTTTGGTTACATTTTATAAGTTTGGGTTCAAATTGGGCTTAATTGTATTTTTCAGCATTATTGAGAATTTTACACTATTTTTGTATTTTAGGCATAACTTGAGTTTTAGACATCTAAAACTTATGAATTTTACCTTGTATAAATGTTGAGAGAATGCTCTTCAACTTTGACGAAGAGCTCAAAGGCTGAATCAGATGTCTTGTGGGTCAGATTAAGCCACGAAGTCAGAATAGAGATGCCATCGCTGGAACCTGGATAATGTGCAAAGATTGAGTCATAATTTAGGTTGTAGGTGCTTTTTGGAGTTGAAACTAATTCCATTTGAAATTTGAGACATAGATCTTAAATTCTTATGAAGATCACTTATCAAAATGATGACATTTTGATGATGTTTTAACCCTTTGAAGTCGGCTGACGGGTTCAGAGAGTTGTTAATAATATTTTGGACATAACTTTATCATCCTAAGCCCAAATTATGCGAATTAGATGTCCAATTAAAGCTAAGAGGAAGAAGATTAACCCTAAGCTGAGGGAATACTTAGACTTTTAATTTTAGAGATACTTATTTAAGCAGCAGCAACAACCACAAAACTAAACCCTAAGTTTCTCCTAGCTGTTTTTGCTTGCACTTCCTTTCCCCTCTCCTCTCTTCTTAATTCTTTTTTACATTTCTGCTCTTTTATATTTTTGTACTTTTACCTTTCTATTTGTGCTCTCCATTCATGGAGAGCTAAAGTTTTGTAATCAATCCTAGGGATTGAAATATTTCGATGTTTAATTTTGAGACATTATGATGAATGTTTACATTCTCTTTATTCTGTTGCATCTTGATTGAGTGCTTAACTCAAATTTGCTATTCATGTGATAGTTGCTTAACTATCACGTGTTTGCAGAAACTAGATAACACATCAAAGGTGTTTGATGTATCGTCCAGCTAACATGAATTCTGGAATGAGGTTGATTTAGGGTTAAATGCATGCTTAATCCATTTTTCGTTGATTGACCAAATCCGAGGTGCTTACCTAACAAAGAATTCACACTTGGATGAGGATTTCACATGAGATTAGGTAATGCACCAAAGATGTTTGATGAGTTGCCTAACTTGGTTGAATGCTAAGTTTTAAGTTGATTTATGGTTGGATGGATGCTAACTTCATCTAACGTTGATTAATTGAATGCTAGATGCTTATCTAATAGAGCATACCAAGAATATGGTTAGCATGTGAATGAGTCCATAGTGGTCAAGGATGGATTAAACTCAAGAGTTGTTGATTTATTTGGATTGGTTATTTTTCCTCATTTTATTTACAACATTTTATAGCATTTTAATTACTGTCTTTTAATTACTCTTACAAACCAACCCCCCTATTGACCCCTTAATATAATTGATTAATTAGAGTGATCTAAGGGGTCGACCCAGTTACACAACATACTACAAGTTTTTGGTGAATCGATTAACAAATATCATCTAATTTGATAGCCTTGGCAGCTATCAATCATCTGACGTATGGACCTTGGTTAAACTATGACCCGTCCACGAGTGTCAAATGACTTGGTCATTAATGCCCCCAGATAAGAGCTCTTAACCCTTTGGGGCAGAACAGACCACAACTTCAAGTAAAGCACGGATCCTATCACTTGGGGGTATTAAAACTTACCTTGATACTTAGCTATATTAGTTAAGCACCAAGTTGAGGGCAACAAGACTAGATTAAGTATATTTTTACAATGATGAGCGTTGGACTCATCTCAGTGAAAGGAACAAAATGAAAAGTAGAACAGTCAAATAAGTAAAAGGAAACTTTTTATTCATATTTCGTACATCATCAGCTCTAACAAAGGAGCCTATAAACTACCCTAATACAAGAATGCCCACTAGAAAAAGCCGGAAAGGAAGCCAGATAAGACAATGATGATGATGATGACCACTGACCACGACCACCTCAATGATTCTTCTAGAAATCAGTATCCATCTCTTCGTTGTTGGCCAACATGAGCAGAATGCTTTACTCCAAAAGATTGTTCCATCCCAACAGCAGAATGTTTCACAATCTTGCATATCCAACTGCACACTGGGGTGAAACCAAGACACTTAGCTAGTACCTTCAGTTACAATTAGGAAGGCGAAGGAGTGAGAGCGGTAAGCCTTCATGCATCACAGGACTATAGTAGAAACAACGAATCCTTCTGGAAAGCGCAGAAAGGTTGCACCCTCTTGCGTACGCCTAGAAAGAAAGGCTTATACCGCCCAGATGTATGTTGGCCAACCTGCGTAGGCCAGTTACTTGATCCTCACTGAACCATTACGCCTGGTAAGAAAGGCCTCCATCAGAGGAATATGCAGGGGAAAAGGAAACACCTTTAAGAATTTGGGAAAGGAATGAAAGAAGATTTCAGAGAGAAACATGACTCTCCACAAATGACAACCCTACTGCAAGCATCCCTTATTTATAGAAGGAATAAAACATTCTGATTGGCTCTTGAGAAGGCAAACTGACTAAATGTTTAATGCCGTGTTTTAATGTTCCCTCTCTATGATTGGCCACGAGAGTAGCGACATTTGGGAAACATCCTGAAATCGTTATCTTCATTGAAGCGGTTTTCATTCCCAATAAAGTCAAAGTAATGGTTCCCAAGCTAGCACAGACTGCTACACACTGCATAGTAAAAGCTGCAAAAAAAGACATCAAAGACCCCCGTGAACTATACTTGCGGGCAATATACGACATACCTGATAACTCCATGTAATATAGTTATTTATGCCCAATAATTGTGCTTCATAGAATGTTATGTCCTTATTATTATGCATACATGGGAGATTTTATGCTTATATTGGTTAAATTTCCTTTAGATGTCTCTCTATATGATTATGAGCAATTTGTATGTATTCGTTAAGTGATTAAGTGGATTTATAATTTGCATTTAACTTGGTGATTTTTCTAATGTAGGATGGGCTTAAAACAGATGAGTTGGAGCGATTCAAGGCTCAAAAGCCTAAGAGAAAGCCAAGGAGGCATTCTAGGAGAGAACGACGCGACTTAGGTTGTTGCACGCCGCGGCGCAAAGGTGCATCATCAAGCTACCATACTGAGACTCGAGGCTAGAGCGCCGCGGCACAAAGGAGTGTGAGCCACGGTGCTAGGTGACTGACTCAATGCGCGCTGCGGCACAAAGGAGTGTGCGCCACGGTGTGAGGTGCAGAACTGAGCCTATAAATAGAATTTTATTAGATTTTCTTAAGATGGCTTTTTAGGTTGGAGAAGCTGCGCTTGACTCTTCATTTTCTGAGGCTGAAAGAGGCCAATGGAGCCAAGGTTGGAAGCTATCTTCCTCATGGAGGGAGATTCAAGCATCAATGGCAACATCCATAAGCCTTTCCTCATTTCTCTCTTTGTTTTCTTCTCTTTCTCATTCTTTGAGCATGTATTTTGATTTATATTTTCGTGTTCAATGATGTAGCAGCTATTTTAGAGAATACTTTGAATCCTTTTTATTGATATTAATGATTTTGTTCTCCTTTGAGTTTGTATGGATGTATGGTTTTGTTCAATTGTATTATGCTTAATGCTCTTGAGTGTTTGATCATTATTTAAGTGATTTGATGGAATCTAATGATCATAGACATAGGAATTTGGATTTGAGATCATATGTATAGTTGATGCATATTCGATTCTATTCCAATGGCGGGATGAGTTGATTCGCTAATGGGATAGAAATATACCTCTTAGCCATGCATAGGGTGTGATTGAGAATAGACCTTAAAGAGTAGATATTGTGTTAGCTCTCATGGAAACATAGTGAGTTGAACAATTGAAACTATGGTTAGATGACCTAGACATAGGTTTTTAGCTAATGAAGATTCTCAAGTTAACTTAATCATTGCATTCATATTTATGAAGAGGATTGTATGTTGTTGGTTGAAGTAAAGGATGATGAATGATTTCCCTAATCTCTAATTGATTATCTTTACCACTTTTTAGTCTTTAGTTTATATGCTTTTTTCCTATTTTATATGTTCTTGAATATAATTAGGTAAACAATTGGTTAATATTTAGCATTGGAAGTAAACTTATCCTCGAATGAATGATATCTACTTTTCACTTTATTACTTGAATGACCCGTGCACTTGCGGCCTATTTTGGGACAAACAATACCTCGGATGGTAGAAAAATGACGTGAGCAGAGCGATCCAACTCAGATCTCAGCCTTAGTCGTTAGCCCTGGAGGTATACTATGATGTATCGCGGACCTCGACCCTTTGGAAATAAATATTGAGAGATCCAGCATTAACACTAACTTGGATCCCTTTGTATACTGCGTGCCATGTGCTCTTATCAAACTCGGGTACCTTGACACTTAGCTATCCAACCTAAGCGTCAAGCTAGGGGCAACTGCTTTGGACCGTGGTTCGAGATCCTATCCTATGGGTCGACCTGGTACGCATCCAGGTGAAGTCCGTTGTTGACATCCTAGCAGGAATTCACTAATGATGCATAGTTGAGATCTCGGTACTATGCATGTCAGACCACGACATTGGGTAGCAGCAATATTACCGCAAGATTTAATGCAGTGGATAAATCCCATGATTATTCGTAATTGTCAATCATGATCTTGCGTAATAATAGTGCCCATAATCGCTTTTGATTGCTCATAATTATAGTATTAACATTCTAATTTTACAGGGATCCTCTGCAACTATTAAGAGAACGTATCTCCCTATCCAACTTTTATAAATCTCAGGCTCAATCACCTCTAACAGATATCTATTTCTTTTTAGCTTAAATCCTTATTGTACACAGCTTGCCTTAAGCGTTGAATTGTCTTTGCAGGTACCAACTCTCCCGTTTCAACACACTTTGCTACTGCTGCACAAGGAGAAAAACATCAGTACATATCTATCCAGGTACACATCAGTAACAACTACTGAACAGTAGGCTATATCAATTTATGTTAGCTTTTTTTTATTCAAAATTGTAATATTCTAATGTGAGATTTTATTTCTTCTTATTTTTCTATACACCTAGATAATAGAAGATAATTTTTTTCTTCTACATTCTTCTCATTTTCTTTTTATTTAAACAAAATATGAAAAACATTTTTTTTACTATTTTCTTTCTTCCTTTTTTTTTCTTTGTCCTTATTTTCCCTTCTCATCCAACAAGTGTTAGAGAAACTAATCACGTCTAATAACTAAAAATTTATCATTCACATAATGAAAAGCATGAATAAATTATTTTGATTGTGAAATTCTAATTTAAAATCAATTAATATTAAGTAGAGTGACCCAATAAATATATAAATTACACTTAAAATATTGAGATAGACGATGTGAGACTCTTAACACTCCCCACAGATGCCTAGACAGAACAGGTAAGCCTATCGAAGTAGGTGAAAATAAACCTAACAAAGTAAGTAATAGAAATGAGATCTTAACTTTTATATTACGTGAAATTCTAACCTAAAACTAATTATCATTAAGTAAAGTGACCTAATAAATATATAAATTGTACTTGAAATATTAAGATAAGTAATGTAAGATTCTTTATACTGATGAAAAAATAATAATATCATAAATTAAATATATAATAAAATATCAGACAAATTGAAAAAAGAAGTACATAAAAGAAAAACTTTATAAAAAATTTGCGAAAAGTTACGTCAATGAGAGTCTTGTTCCTATGCGTGACGTGTTGGACCCTATTCTTTTTTCTTTAACAAACCAAAAAATAAAATCTAGATGTTTTCGTACACTCCATTGTAGCGTGTCTGGATTGATGTATCTTTTTTGAGCTCCAATTGTCCAACCTATTTTAGAGTGATGTTAATTACAATGATAACGTTAGGTATAATTAAATTATTAATTAATAAATATTAATGGATTGTTGTAACTTATATACATTGTACTTATTACACTTGATAATATGCTTGGTTCATTGATTACCGTACTGAGAGTTGTGGATCTATATATTCTATTGGGTTAAGAGTATGTCTATGAAAAAAAGTTTAACTGTGTAAACAATTTATAAAAAAAAATTATTTATATAGTATTATAATATATTTGATAAAATTAATTTTATTTTTATATAAAATTTAATACTTTATAAAAAAAATTTAAACTAATTTTTATAATGTTAAAGATTGAAGTTTATAATTTTATTTTATAAATTATTCTTTATACTTTTAAGATGTAAATATTATTTTATCTACAATTAAATAATTTTTTTAATTATTTTATATTTATTTTAATAATTTAATACATAAAAATAATTTTTTATACTATTTAAATAAAATAGATTAGTTTAAAATTATTTTTTAATTAATGTATTCAAATATAAAAATAAATCAATTATACTTAATTATAACAAAAAAAAATTATATAATAAATGAATTATTAAAATAATTAAATTTTTACAATTTTCTCAAATACATACTAAAATTTATCGATTTACATGTGACCCATTATCTATGGTCTATAAACTTCATCTTTTATAGAAAATATATATTTAGGGATATTTCATGTTAGTTTATTTGTTTGTTTACCCTTTTTTTCTTGATCGATTTTAAGATTGATTTGAATATCAAACTATCTTTTATAGATAACTTACCCTCACCTCAACTGGGGAACCGCCGTTGCGACCAGCGTGAAGTCCTTTAACAACCTCAAACAGTCACATGAACACTTACTTAAGTAAAAAGTGGAACAATGTCGAATTTTAATATCAGCAAATTTTTAAAAAAAAGTCTAATTTCACATATTTTCTTTTTCTTTTTTGTGTGGTCATTTTCACTTTTACAATTTTATATATATATATATATATATATATATATATATATATAAATAATTACGTTACTTACGTAGAAAAAATTCTTCATAAAACCATGACATTTCATCACGACTACTTTTTAATCGTCTATTTTTTTTCCCATCACATCACAGCTGACATTTATAATTTAAGAGTTGTGTGTCATAATGTTTCAGTATAAGAAATTTCTCACCGTTTTGTATGGCTTTTTTTTTATTATTATTAACTGTTATTTTTTTTGGTACAATATTGTTAACCGTTTTACATAGCTCATTTATTCTACTTGGCTTTTGGAAGCTCATTGATTCTTCTTGGCTTTTGGATAAAGATTTTGGATAAGTAAATGAAAATAAAAAATACTAACAATTAATTATAGAAAAAAATTGACATTATTTATTTTTAATTTGATGTGATTATAGATACCATAATTATTAATCCAAAAGTATATGATTCTTATTGGCTTTTAAAGCTCATTGATTCTTCTTAGCTTTTGGATAAAGATTTTGGATAAGTAAATGAAAATAAAAAAACTAATAATTATTATAATAAAAAATAAACATTTTTTATTTTTAATGTGATATGATTATAGATACCATAAATATTAATCCAAAAGTTTAATATTAATATTATGTGAATATAAATTAATATTGATATCAAATATGTCAATTAGTTTAATTAATAAAGTTTTTTACAAGTAAATACAAGGACCTGAGATTAAATTTCTTCTTCACACTTTCTTTTATCGAGCATGTTGTGTGTAAAAGAATAATTATTTATAGTAAAATTATTAATATATTTATTTTATTTTATATAAATATTTTTGTAAGTCTAAAAATAATAATATAAATTCAATACTATATTTATTTTTATCTCATTCTTTATTTTAATACTATATATTTTTTACTACTTTTCATTTTTTTTGGGGTCACACGTAATCAATATCAATTATTGATGTAAATAATCTTCATTTTTTTGGGGTCACACGTAATCAATATCAACCATTGATATAAAAATTATTTTAATCAAAGGTCGTGCATCGCAAACGTCACCTCAACCGAGTGAGTAAATTGCACACTGACACATGCTGGGAGCAGATCCTCTCATTTGTAAAGTTGACATGATCAGGTAAAGTGAGAAAATTTAAGCCATCTAAAATTAATAAAGTATAGTCAACGGTGGTGAATGACATAGTGGGATTAATAGGGCGGCCAAAATGAGTTGGTTGGCCCGAATTATTTTTAAGATAAGTTAGATTGTGTTATGTATGTTTTAAGTTGGATATTTTATTAATTTAATTTGTCTTTTTTTAATATAAATAGGTTGAGTTGGCTCAATTTATTGAAAGGCCAGTCTATTTAAGTTAAGTTAGATCAGATTATTTTAATTTTAAGTTGATATTTATTAACTTAATTTATCTATTTTATTAAATTATTTAAACAAATTTATTAAATTTAATTTATTTTAACGACTCTAGTGGATACGACATTGTTTTCCTTTTCCTCCTTAACTTTTCTTTTCCTGTGTATTCTTACCAACATCACGGTTACTCTGACTTAGAGAGAGAGTATAATCAATGGTGGTAAATAACATAGTGAGATACGACATGGTTTTTCTATCCCTCAACTTTTCCTTTCCTGTGTATTCCTATTTCCTACCAATAATCCAATATCACGCAAACTCTGAATTGGAGAGAGAGAGAGAGAGGCAAATCTATACCTGAGAAAAATAAAAAATAAACTCGAAAATAAACTTGAAGGTGAGTGGAAATCTGACATTGTTCTATCTTGTAAATAACAAAATATTACAGACGATGAATTTAAGTAGGGGTGATCAGCCCGAACCGACGACCCGTGGACTCGACCCAATCCAATCTGACCTAATTACAAATATCCGGGTTGATTCAGGTGTTCGGGTCAATTCGGGTCGATCCGATTAAACTTGACCTCTCATTGATTCAGATTACGGGTTTTAGGTGACCGACCCGATGACCCGTGAAACGACGTCATTTTACCTAAATTCAACCATTATTTTATCAATTTCCATAACCTGACCTGGTGACCCGACCAACCCGACCAACCCGATTACCCAACCCTAACCAACCTGATTCCAATCGGGTTGGTTCGGTTCGAGTTACTCGAAAAAAAAAACTCAAACCCGACCCGAATCGACTCGACCTTACTTAATTGGTTTGAATTTTTTTTCTCTCCAAACCCGACCTGACCCGACCCGACCCGTGATTACCCCTAAATTTAAGTGTTGTTTGAGTCATGAATTTAAGTTACATGATTCAGACTAAATACATATTACTTCATGACTTAATCAACACTTAAATTCATTGTCTTTTTCAACTTATAATGACCTATTATCCAATATGTTAATTTGTAGTTGTTAAAAGAATTTTAATATAAAAAATTATCATTAAAATATAAAAAATTTAAAATTCATGATTCTCACAAATAAAAGTATAAGAAAATATTAACTTTTATCTATGAATAATTAGCAGGTTATATTCTAAAAGCGTTATATAGACCATAAAACTCATTTTCTATTCTTTTGTCTTTTCTTTATACTTTTACTACTTTAGTGATGGTGATGGAAAAAGAAACTTTGACAGTTAGGAACAAACCTTAAGTTTTGCGTAAAAACTGTTTCTTAAATATTGCTAACTTCCAACAAGCTAGCAGATACTATAATTTCAAAACTGCTCTTTCCTTTTTACCCAATAAGAGTTTAGTCCATTAACTTAATTTAATTACTTATTAAACTAATAAGATAAGTCACAAGTCCATCACATGAGATATTTAATCTAACATTCTCCTACTTAGCTCATGTGACATTACCTTCTTTATAGTTTGATAAGTCAGTCAAAACATAATATGAATTCATATATATAGCAAAACTCTTCTTTACATTGGATATATCATTCATCATAACAAAAAATAAACTAACATGAGTTAATGGCGGTCGTATATCATCTAATCGACATAGTCCCTTCAATGTACCACAGAGTTAGTCTTCTCCTTAACATAACCTATAAATGGGAAGCACATAATTGATCTAATAATAATGTCTTTATTAAAGACAGAACCTGTTATCATCATTTCTATTCAATCATGTATACAAACTCGGAAAACAGGTAAGACATAAACATATTCATTAATGAAACTCAGAGTGTCAAAGTACATAAAACATAATCATTAACATAATATACAATAATGTCTACTTGGCAACGATGCCCATACTTTCAACATGTCCACTAAATATTTTGTGCGGTAACCTTTTCGTCAAAAGGTCATCAATCATAAAGTCGGTGCTAACGTACTCAATATTGACACTCTATGTTTCTAAACTTCTTCTTTAATGACAAAGTTTTTCAATTTCATATGTTTAGCAATTTTAGAATACTACCATTAAAACATAAGGATCTTAGAATTCATGGTTCTCACAAACAAGAGTGTAAGAAGACACTGACCTTTATCCATGAATAATTGGTAGAGTGTATTTCAAGAACGTTAGAGAGATCCCAAAACTCACTTTCTATTCCTTTGTCTTTTCTTTATGTTTCTTCTACTTTAATGATGGTGAGGGAAGAAGAAATCCTAACGGTCAGGAAACAAACCTTGAGTTTTGCTTAGAAACTGTTTCTTAAATACTGCTAACTTCCATCAAGTTGACAATTATTATAATTATAAAACTGTCATTTCCCTTTTACCTAGTAAGAGTTTAACTCATTAACTTAATTTAATCACTTATTAAACTAATAAGATAAGTCATAAGCTCATCACATGAGACATTTAATCTAACACTAGACACTTAGTGTGTATTTGGATTAGAGTTTGTAAACTTAAATTTGAGTCAACTTGATTTTGTAAACTTAAGTTTAATTGAAAGTGAGTTTATAGTAACATGATTTATGTTTGGGAACTTTTGTCTCAAAAGTGAGTTTGACAATATAAATGTTAGAGAAAATTCTCCAATAGAAAAAACTGCAACCCAAAAGCAAGATTTAATCTTACTTTTGGATAAACGGGAGTTAGAGACAAAAATTGGGTTAAAATAGTGCAAGCAAAATTTTACCCAAACAAAATTTACACACCATTCAAGGAAGACAAACACAACAGCAAACCAAACACATTCTTAACCATCCAAAGTAACCCCATATGTTCAACATACAAAATTAATGGGCAAAGACATTTAACCCTATTCAACGAGCACTGGAATCCCTTGTAAAAATGCCCAGACTCCCCACAGTTGTAGCAGCTCCCATCGCCACTACCCTCATATCTTCCTTTTCTGCTGGCAACGTATCCCTAATAGAAATCCTTACCCATGTCAGCACCCTTATAATAAGCCTCACCACCACCACCGCCACCGCCACCATCGTAGCCACCCCATCAACCCCCTCTTGCGCCTCTTCTTCCGCCCTATATCTGTTGTCACCACCCTTGTATCCACCGCATAGCCTCTATTACCTTCACCATGTTAGCTTCATTGGACATTATTCTTGTTGTGACCAATATTAGGGAAATGAAAAGTTATGGGAGGAAAAGTATCAATTACAACATTGATTATTTGTTATTAATTATGGATGACTTAGATTTTCTCACCTGGTCATGTTGACTTAACAAATGAGAGGACATCCGCTGGTTTCAAATGAGAGTATGCATAAAAAATAGAAAAGAGAAGGAGAGAAAGCATATGCCTAAAAGTAAAAAGAGTACATTTATTTACATATATTTTTTATTAGTATTTATACATATTTACATAAATATTATCTCAAATTTATATATTTTATTATATGATTATAATTGATGTCAACTTATTCTTTATATATCTACATTATGATTCTGTCATATATCCCTAAATATAAAATGAAATAATTCTTAAAGGACTACATCTAACATGCTCCCTTGTCATTAGGGAATATCCACGCTTCTTGAATTTCAGTCGTTGATTAGCCTAAAAAATTTATCAAATGGCAGGAATTCCTTACTGACTACTTGGTGAGGTAGTTAAAGGTAAAAAAACATGGACAAGTTGAAGATTAACATGAGTTCCTTAGTAGGTCCACCCACTTGCACCTCAAAACGAGTTGCCCAAGCTTTAAATCGCTGCCGTCAAAATGGATGAGGTCCTCTTTGATGACAGCGAGCTCTTCGACAAGTTTGACTATGGAGGGTCCCATCCTGTTCTAGCGTTCTGCAAGATAATGCCTTTTTGGCCCCTTCGCCAACATCTGCCCTCCATGATGCCTTCCTTGCCTGCAAAAACTTTAGCTTCATCACCTTTGGCTACTTCATAGGGTTCACCTATTAGTTTGTAGTTTTTCTAAGGATCTTAATATAGAAAAATATCATTCAAGCATAAGGATCTTAGAATTCATGATTCCCATAAAAAAATTGCAAAAGTATAAAGATACTAACCTTTATCTACGAATAATTAGTAGACTGTATTCTAAGAGCGTTAGAGAGATCTCAAAACTCATTTTCTATTCCTTTGCCTTTTCTTTATGTTTCTGCTACTTTAATGATGGTGAGGGAAGAAAAAACCCTGATGGCTAGGAACATATCTTGAGTTTTGCACAGAAACTATTTCTTAAATACTTCTAACTTCCATCAAGTTGACAGTTACTATAATTGTAAAACTATCATTTCCCTTTTACCCAATAAGAGTTTAGTTCATTAACTTAATTTAATTACTTATTAAACTAATATGATAAGTCACAAGCCCATCACATTAGACATTTAATCTAACATTCTCCTACTTGGCTCATGTGACATTACCTTCTTTATAATTTGATAAGTCTATTAAAACATAATATGAATTCATATATATAACAAAACTCTTCTTTACATTGGATACATCATTTATCATAACCAATAATAAACTAACATGAGTCATGATAGTTGTATATCATCTAATCAACATAGTCTCTTCCATGTACCATAAAATTAGTCATCTCCTTAACATGACCTATAAATGGGAAGCACAAAATTAGTTCAACAATAATGTCTTCATTAAATATAGAACATGTTATCATCATTCCTATTCAATCATGCATACAAACACAGAAAACATGTAAGATAGGAACATATTTATTCATAAGCTCAGAGTGCCAAAGTACATAAAACATAATCATTAAGATAATATACAATAATGCTCATACTTTCAACATGTCCACTACATGTTTTGGGTTGTAACCCTTTCATCAAAGGATCAACAATTATAAAGTCGGTGCTAATATGCTCTATATTGACACTTTATATTTCTGAACTTCTTCTTTAATAGCAAAGTATTTCAATTTCATATGTTTAGCACATTTAGAATACTTATCATTTTTAGAAAAGAAGATTGCTACAAACAATAAACTTTAGCAACTTGGCAATACTATCAAAAATTCCAAGTCATAAATAAAATTCTGCAACCATAATTCATTAATAATGGTCTCAAAGCATGTCATAACATTAAATTTGTCCCTTTTCTGAATTGGAACCATATTTGCTAGCCATTTGTCCATTTTCTATATCTTTATTAATATAAGCTTTCTGAGACACACCCACCAGTCTTTGTCATCTGTCACAGAATATTTCTATTCCAATCACATAATTTACCTCTCCCATATCTTTTATTTCAAAGTTATTAAAAAGAAAGTTCTTAGTCTCACTTAATAGACCTCATTAGTTTCAAGCAAGATGTCATCAACATATAGAATCAAAAAGATAAATTTACTCCCATTGACCTTCAGAAATATAAACCGACAACAATGTTTTCCTTAAATCTGAAGGATACAATAGTATCATTGAACTTGAGATACCATTGTCGAAAAGCTTGCCTATTAGTATATTGATTTCTTAAGTTTACGCACTATGTGTTCTTTCCCCTCAACTGAAAACCCCATTGGTTCCTCTGAATTCCCAGTTAGAAAGGCAGTTTTAACATCCATTTGATGCAGCTCTAAATCATAAAGAGCTACTAATGTCATGATAGTTCTAAAAGAATCTTGCTTGGAAACTGGTGAAAATATTTTCTTATAGTTAATGTCATCCTTTTGAGTAAAACCTTTGGTAACAAGACGAGCCTTATATTATTTAAGGTTGTTATGAGAGTCACGTTTAGTCTTAAAAACTCATTTACAACCAAGTCTCTTGCACCCTTCAGGTAATTCCACAAGGTCCTATACACCATTATGTTCCATTGATTTAAAGCTCATCTTTCATGGTATCTAACCATTTATCAGCATTATCACTATTAATGGTTTGTGAAAATGAAACAAGATAATTGTCATTAATTCCTAAGTCATTTTTTGACTCATTTTTTGACTCTTGTAGATATACCACATAGTCATTCAAAATAACAAATCTCTTTTCTCTTTGGATATTCTTAATGCTATTTCTTGTGGTTGTTCTACTATAGGTTCATTGTTAACCTAAGGATCATTAATTTGTTGTTCTTCTTGATTGTTATGCAATTTAATAATATGAGGAACAACACTTTCATAAGTAGGAGCATAAGTTAAAGGAACTTGTACTCTACATTCCTTAACCTCCATATTTCGCGAAGACTGGTTTCACCATTTTTAATGAACCGAGCATTTCCAGGTTCAACAATTCTTGTAGTATGGTAGGACAATAAAATCTATACCCTTTATACTTTTTTGGATAACCAATGAAATATCCACTAATTATTCTTGCATCCAGCTTCTTTTCATGTGGATTATAGATTCTTATTTCTGTCTAGCATCCCTAAATATGCAGGTGCCTTAAACTGAGTTTTCTACCTATCCACAATTCAAAAGGTATCTTTGGAATTGTCTTACTAGGAACCTTGTTCAACAAATACATGACAGTTTTTAAAGAATACATCCTAATCTGTTGATTATTTCTACACTTGAGTGCCTTATAATTAATTAAATTGGTTTCCATTCGTGCTTAATTGTTATCATTTAGCTAAGTTTCTGATATCAAGCTTAATCAAAACATTATTGCGAAACTTTGCTTAAATGCGTTTATTAGAGCTCATAATTGAATTATGTCTTTCATGAAATCCATGAGTGATAGAGTCCATTAGCCTCTAGGCTTACTATCCACTTAAAGAAAGAGCTAAGGATTCAAGGAGATCAATATCACCTCTTAAAGCAATGAAATAAAAGTCTTTGTAAAGAATCAGGGCTGAAAATGAAGGAATCAAATGACAGGGCCCATGTCCCCTGACAGGGGGTGGGCCGTGTCCTTCTCTGACTTACAATTTTGTGAAAATCTACTGACAGACTCGGACAAGGGGTGGGTTGTGTTAAATGACACGGCCCGTGTTGTCGCATCAGAAGACAAATTTTGTGTTTTAACGTGTAGTTAGGTCAAAAGACCTATAAATAAGAGTGCTTAGGCTCTTAGGAAAGAGTTCTGGCCTGGAGGCAGCTCAGAAACAACTAGGAAACGGAGAAAAGAAGGTTGAATTGAAGATTGGAGTCTCGGGTTCGAGCAATCGGAGATCTATCATCCTCAATCCTTGTAAATTCGTTTGATATTTAGTTTTTCTTCTGCAATTTCATTTCATATGATGTTTCTTTTCTATTTTTCATTTGATCTTGTATTTGCCATGTGTGGCTAAGTTTTTCTTAGTTAAGGGAAGATAAAACCCTAGTTTTGATATTGTGAATCTTACATATTCATTTATTTCAACACAGTTGTATTTTTATTCATATATTTCTTAATATATTGTGGTATAAAGGTTTTTATACTCTTTGTCAATTTAAAAGTAATAGATCTGGGTTTATTATGCGCAGTTGCAGTAATAGATTTAAAGGAATATATTATCTAAGCAATTTAATCTCGGTGTATGATTAGATCTTAGCGTGATTGATTTTCTAAATCTTAATGCAATTGTTGGATAGTTATAAGAGCGGTTGCTTTATAGCTAATCAATGATTAGGAGTTAATTTGAGCGGTTGCTAAATTGACCAAAACCTAAGAAAAACAGAGATTTACTCTCACAATTGCATAAAAATATAATTGATCATGTTGGAATGAAAGGATATGTGGGTTAACATTATCATACAAACCTAGTGGTGGATTTTATCTCTTAACCAATTCCTTTAAATTGTTAATTCTAGTTAGTTTGTTGTTAGTGTTTTTGGAATTGTTCAATGTTCATCAAAACCCCAAAACCCTTTTTTTTATACTGTTTTTAGTTCTTCAGAGTTTAATTTAGGAATTGGATTGATAGTGTCAATTGAATTAGTTCTCTGTGGATCGACCCTTGCTAACTACAATTAGTTGCAAGATTTTTATATTTTTTGTGGAACTTGGCAACTAATTTTGATCAAAATTTTATCTCAATCCATAGCACACCAAATTTTGCCGTCGTTGCCGAGGAACCAATTTTTCAATTACGTTATTGATTTATTTCCTATTTTTACTCTATTTTTATTTTTATTTTTAATTTTTGATTCTTTCTTTCTGAGTGTTTTGTAGGTGTTGATGTCCATTAATCATGGTTCAGCAGTTAATGGACAATGGAAAAGCACTAGTAGATGCTTGTGGGATTTGCTTATCACCTGGACATCCCATTGATTTGTGTCCTACTTTCCTAGTGGACACAAATGAGGAGGTAGAGGTAGTATGGGGATATTCTGAACCTTCCAACAACTACAACCCCTACTCCAATACATATAATCCAGGGTGGTGGGATCATCCTAACTTGAGTTATGGACAGCAGCAAGTTCGAGTTCCTAGGCAACCTGAGCCTTCACTGGAGGAGCTAATGAGACAAATGGCCATTTATAACATTCAGTTTCAATAAGAAACAAAGGCCATATGCAATGACCTGCAAAACTCTTTAGGCAGTTAGCCACAAGATTCAGCAAGGTGCAGAGCCTAATTTCTGGAATACTTCCCTCACAACCAGGAGAGAATGTGAAGGAAGATGCTAGTGTTGTCACACTGCGAAGTGGGAAGACATTAGATGAACTCACCTCCCCTCCACAAGCCACTAAAGAGAAAGAACCAGAGCCTAAAGAGGTAAATGAGGAAGGAAAAAACTTTATGGCCCCTAAAGTAAGTATTCCTAAACCCTTTCTTAATGTAGTGGGGGAGCAATATGATGGGTTGCATGATGAATTTTCTGATTTTATTAGTTTCAATAATTCTATTCATTGTCACTCATGTACTGATTATAATGGTGATATGATATATGCTAGTTGAGCTAAGATTTCTGTATACTTGAGAGTTGATGATTCTGTTTACGCAGCAACTAATAGTATTAAAGGATCTATCAACAATGTTCTTCACGCAGTTACAGACTCTAAGACCCAAAGGGAGGTGGAATTGTAGGCCATTGAAGAATTTTCACCGGGGGAAGAAGTGCACAGGATGACAGTCACTACTGTGGATTTTATTTTTGGACCTTGGTCCAACCTAAACAATGACAGCGGAATTGTTAAATTACACATATTACATCCTAGTGGTGAAGCCAAGGAAATTAAGGAAGGCCAATGGGACCCTAGTGGAAGCCCTTATGTTGTTTCAACCATAACTTGGTCATTACGTTTCAGCCAATGAGATCCTGGTGGAGTCTTTTCATTTACCTCACTTGATAAGGCCAATGGACACCATTTCAAGCCTTCCCATGAGCTTTCAGAAAGTGTGGAAGTGGAAGTGATGACTTTTTTACCATCCACATTGTAAAGATCACTAAGGAGTGTCCCATTGTCGGGCTGAGGATAATAAACTAAGCGCTTAATGGGAGACAACCCATCATTAAGAAAATTAGATTTGCTATCTTTTTTTATTATTTTATGTTTCTTTATTATTTTCTTGCTGAGTTTCTTAAGTTGAGTAGACCTTGGTGCGTTTCTTGCATGGTTACCCATGTCTCCAACAAAGTGAAGTCCCAATTTCTTCCTCTCTTGCGCCATCCATTTGCACAACCCTCACTTATGTTTTGAATCTGACTGTTGATATTTTGGCATTGTATTGAATATTATTTTGGACATGAATGATAATTACTGGTTAGAGATTCAATGTTCTTCTTAATATATTTGAATATGCATTGTTGATTCACTTGCGATATTCTTTCTGATGGGTGTATTTCTTGACATTAAGGACAATGTCTGCTTTAAGTGTGGGGGGGTGATGATCATGTTGAATTTATGGTGCATGTCTCTCTAATAGGTTTTAGAGTGATTTGAATGGTGAGTAAAAGATTCATTTTTAAAATAATTTTTTTTAAGGAGTAGATTTTCTTGCTTTCAAATATGTTAGGTGAGGTTTTGAAAAATTTAAGGGTTAATTTGAATGTGATAAATTGAGACTTAGTGAGATTTTGGGCCTTGATGTCAATGGCTAATTTTAGGTCATTTTGGTTCTTTGTTGTATGATTCCACTCATGATTATGTGTTCTTCAGAAATTGTCTTGATTCTCTTTTAAGGTACAAATGACCACTGCATGCAATTGATATGAAAAAGGCATTTCTTTCCAATAACTACTGGCCAAAATAACTATCCTTGCATTGTTATCCATTGTTTACCCCCTTTGAGCCTAATTGACTTTTTCTTCATCTAAACTCAATTCAAGCCTAAAAGCGAAAACTATTTTGCTACCCTACTTTAGCGAGTATGATCAATCAATTTTAAGGCATTCATTATTGCTTTATATTTAGCCTAATTGATGATAATTGTATCCAATATTATGTTTGTGGGTGAGTTTTAGATGATTGGGCCTCATTGAGCTTAGTTGTAAAAGCTTTATTAATTTTTGGAATTTAACTCATTTTGACCTTTCTGTCTTGTACAGGCCATATCTTGGGCTATAAATGTCATATTTGGATGATCTTAGTGTCTCCTAAAAGATGAGACGAAGATACACAATTTGGCATCTAATGCAATTTTTCTAATTTAGCTGGATTCAGGGCGAAATTGAGCCTCGAAGTTAGGACAGTGTTGCTGTCATTAAGATTGGACCTTCCCTCACTGATTTGGGCTTAACTCTCTTAATTTAAACCCAAATAGGGCAAATTATATGTCTCTGAAAAGCTTATTCAGAGGACTACAATTTGGGCCAGGGTTAAATTAGGAATTATAGAATAATTTTCAGTTACAAATAGGTTAATGCAGAATACGAAAAACACACCTCCTTTGAATCCTTATTTTTGAGTTTTACGATAGGAATCAAAAAACTTTTTTTTTTCTCTCTTTTCGCTTTCTTATTTCATTTTTCTCTTTTCTCTGATCTGTATCTTTTCAATGGTGATGGCCATGGAAGGCTAAAGATCTAATCAATCCAAGGAATTCGATGATTGTGGTTAGAGTTTTGAGTTCTTTTGTTTAACTGTGATTTCTGATTGTGTTCTCTCATCTTCTCTTTATTCAATTGATTTATGATTATATTTTCGTATATTGAAGATAGATTCGAATTAATTAATCTAAATTTAATGGAGAATAGATCATCGATTGATAATTTATGTTAATTCAAAATTGTGTTTAATTCAATCTTAATCAAGAATTGCGATTGTGATTCTGTTTTAGTTGATCAAATTCTAGGTGATTATCTAGTTGAATTCGAATTAACAGAGGTAATTGCATAAAGAATTTTACTCTCTTTGAACTATGATTAACTCTGCCACTTGAATTGAAGACCTTGGATTGGTGTTTCTAGTTTTGAATTTATTCCTAAATACTATTGATTTTGCACTTTGTTACTTGATGAACAAAACCCCTTACCTTTTGATAATTTCTAATATACTTGAGAAATCTAAATTGATCCTTGGGAGATGACCTAGGTTATGCACTATGCTATATTCCATTCAAATCCTAGTCTATTTTGAAGCGAGCACAACATCGCTCATCAAAATTTGGCGCCGTTGCCAGGGATCTATTTTCGATTTTTTAGGTTTATTAGGAGTTCCTATTTGCTGTTAATTTTTCTGTACTCGTGATCAACTTTGCTGGAATTCCTTAAGTGCATTTTGCTGTTTTATTTTTATTTTTTTATTTTTTATTTGCTATAGATTCTGCTCATTCTGCCCATTCTGCTGCTGTTTTTGCATTGTTACTGTTCCATTGACTTTTGCTACTATTGACCATCCTTTTGTTGATCTTATTGCCAATTGCATTGCAATACCTCATTGTGAGTGTTATGCATTCATTTTGGGTGTGTTCCTAACTTCCTACCACTGTTCCATACACTGCTAGCATTCTTTTCCTAATTTCTGGTGCAGGGGAGAACAAAGTGTAATCTGGCCAACTCTGATTGAGCTGAAATTTGGTCTCCAAGGGTAAAACATCATGTGGTAAGGTTTTTGGGCAATTTTATAATTTCTGGAAAAAAAGCCAAAATTTAGATTGAGCTGAGACTTGTTCCCTTGAAGGAAAATGGCATTTTAAGAAAGACTTAGTTTATACTAAGGTCACTCATTTTTAAGCCATATTCCATTGTTTAGACCACTTTTTCAATTTTTGAAGATTTTTTATTGCATTTTTAAGTTCCTTTTTTGAGTAGTTTTTAGTATGTGGTGGTCCCATAATTTTTAAAAATCATTTGATAGGTCAATTAGATTTATTTTGGTGCATTTTTTCTGTTTGATAGTCAATTTTGCCTGTTTTTGTGTTTTTGAATTTTTCATGTTACATGACTAGGTCTAACCCTGGTATATTGCATCCTTTTGATCCTGAGATAGATAGGACTTTTCATTCCTTGCATAGGTCTCATAGGATTGATTCTGCACTTGATGAGCATATAGGAAGTAGTCATCATAATAGTGATTCTGCATCTGAATTTTCTACACATAGTCATCATAATAGTGATTCTGCATCTGAATTTTCTGATTCTGTGCATTCTGTCATTGATTCTACTGAGAACACTGATATTATGGATGAAAGAACCTTGAAAGAGCTTGCTGCACCTGATGTTACATATCAGTCTTTATGCATTCAGTATCCTGATGTTGATGCTCCTTTTGAACTTAAATCTGGATTAATTCATTTACTGCCTAAGTTCAGTGGTCATGCAGATGAGGACCCTCATAAACATCTTAAGGAGTTCCACATTGTGTGTTCAACTATGAAGCCTCAAGGCATTCCAAAAGATCACATTAAACTTCGAGCATTTCCTTTCTCCTTACAAGATGCTGCTAAGGACTGGCTATACTATTTGCATCCAAGTTCTGTCACTTGCTGGAATAATCTTAAGAGGTTGTTTTTGGAGAAATTCTTTCCTGCATCAAGAGCTGCCTCCATCAGAAAAGAAATATGTGGCATTAGGCAATTTGATAGAGAGACATTATATGAATACTGGGAGAGGTTTAAGAAGATGTGTGCAAGTTGTCCTCACCATCAGATCAGTGACCAGTTACTCATCCAGTATTTTTATGAAGGTCTGCTTCCTATGGATAGGAGTATGGTTGATGCTGCTAGTGGAGGGGCATTGGTAGACAAGACTCCTATGACTGCAAGGAATCTGATTGAGAATATGGCCACTAATTCCCAACAATTTGGTACTAGAAGTAACTCAGTGGTGTTGACTAGAGGTGTCCACGAAATTGAAGCTGCTTATTCTGCAAATCACAGGAAATTGGAAAACAAAATTAATGATCTTGCATCCTTGGTGCGACAACTGGCTGTGAATCAGCACCAGCAGCCTGTTGTGGAAATAGGTTTGCCCCAATGATTTAATATGATAAGTTTTGATGATGACAAATACAAGACAAAAAGAATGATGCTTATGCTTTATAGTTGTGCTTAATAAATGATAAATGCATCACAAAAGAATGTTGATCATGTTACATAAATATGTTTAATGAGATATATTATATCATGCATGATTATGTACTTTATCTAGTTATATTTCACTTAATAATCATATAATGAAATATATGTAACATTCATCATATAATATATCCAATAATATTTTATATGAGTTATAAATAAATTAATATTGGATATGTCTATGAAAGTCTTGTATGCATGTTAAACTAATGAGAGTTATACATTTATGAATCATGCATATGAATATATTGAGTTATGAATTTGGACTAACTATGTTTGGTAAGTGAGCAATACTTTGTAGAATAGTCCAAGTACCAAGAGTGAGCATTACAACAAGAAAGCAAAAGATCACAACTATGCTCAACTCAAGGAGAATGGAAATGAAAAGATATTCCAAGCATTTGCAAGTCTTGAAGAGAAGATTTTCTTTGGAAGCTTGGATTACATCAAGAAGTGATGGTGGCAAAAGATCTAGTCCAACATCTTCAAGAATAGGTTATAGGATTTAGATCTTGTGTAAAGGTAAATGGGATTCACACTAAGCTCAAAATATGTTTTAACATCTTTAAAAGTATTTCTTACATTCTAAAATGCCCAACAAACTATTTTTGGAAAGCTAGTCATGGTGGTAGTTCATTTCTATGAAAAATAGCAAAGTTTGTGTTTTGTAAAACTGACCTTTGGTTACTCTTTTGATCATAACTTTCAAATTATTTTGAGTTTTGTTTTGAAATATTTCATATGAAAATAGACTCAAATATCTTTTCAATGAGTGGTCATTTGTTTTAAACTGATAAGAAACGAAAAAGTTATGACCAATTAAAGTTTGAGTTTTGAAAATCTGACCTTTAGTTACTATTTTGATCATATCTTTCAAAATACTTTGAGTTTTGTCCTGAAACTTCTTTCATATGAAAATCGACTCAAAGATCTTTCCAATGAGTGGTTATTTGCTTTAATTGGATAAGAAATGAAGAAGTTATGACCTTTTAAAGTCAGTTTTCAAAATCAAAAAATACTGTAATCGATTACACAGGCCATGTAATCGATTACAACGTTGACAGAAGCCATGTAATCGATTACATGAAGTGTGTAATCGATTACAAAGTGCCCAGAAAGCTTGTAATCGATTACATGAAGCTTGTAATCGATTACCAAGTGCTCAGGAACGTTTCTAACGGTTATAAATGGCTAGTTTTCATAGAAAATCATTATTAAACACTACCAACAACTATTTTATCATTTGGGCTCTCTATATAAGTGATTTTTGAAGCATTTACACTTGGAGAAACTCTTGAACACTTGATTTAATCCTTGAATTATCAAAATCATATTTTGAGCTTTAAAGTGTGAATCCTTTATACCCATTGAACTTCAACTTGTATTATACACTCTTGAGATAGTTTTCTTATTATCCATTCTTTGTTCTTCAAGTTGTATATCTACTCTTGTGAGAGTTTCTATTCACCTTGAAATCATTGTAAGAGGGTGAGGTATCCCTCAAGAGAGAAAAGAGTGAGGCATCCCTTGTAGTGAGACTCAAACACAAAGGGTGAGGTATCCTAAAGGTGTTGTGAGTGCTCTTGATTGTAAAGGTCATCAAGCACCTGTGAAGCTTGAAGAATTGGAGTCTCTAGCACAAGGGTGAGGTATCCCAAGGTGTGAGGAGTGCTCTTGTATGTACAAAGGTTTTCCTAGTACCCGTGAAGTCTAGGAGATAGTGAAGAAAATCTCAAGTTAAGCTTGGGGACTGGATGTAGGCCACAAGTGGTTGGTGGCTGAACCAGAATAAATTCTTGAGTTTGATTCTCTCTTCCCTACACTCTTTAAATTCAGTATTTAGTGAAATATATTTATTTATTGCATATCTTGATGTTTTGATTGTTACAACTTGATATCTAGCTAATTCACTTAGTTCATCATATATCCCAAGTTGTATTTGAGTAATCCTCAATAGTTGTACATTTATTAGACTTATTC
The DNA here is from genome assembly GCA_029884595.1 of Ormosia semicastrata. NCBI lineage: Eukaryota > Viridiplantae > Streptophyta > Magnoliopsida > Fabales > Fabaceae > Ormosia > Ormosia semicastrata. Next base: position 31,536,690 of record JAQQTO010000046.1, on the reverse strand, counting down.
CGCTGCATTTATTAATTGAGTTATTCAAAATGCATAATTTGTCAAAGTTATATTAAAATTTATAATTACCCAATTCACCCCCCTCTTGGGTAATGGTTGTCATGGCTAACACCTGTTGTAGTAGTTCCTGCCAGAGTATGTGGTATCTGCACTTCTACTGATCATCCCACAAATTCCTGTCCTACACTACAAGAGGGTAACACTGATGGTACCCCACAGGCCTATGCAGCAAATATCTATAACAACAGGCCTCAGCAGCAGCAGTAATAGCAGCAACCGAGTTATAATCTGTCCTCCAACAGATATAACTCAGGCTGGAGAAATCATCCCAATCTGAGGTGGGGGAATAACTCTTCATCATCTGCCCCTACTCAATTTAGGCAGCAGCAGCAGCAGCTCCCTTTCCAGTCCACTGCAGGATCTAGTAAGTCGTATCAGCCACCTTTTATGCAGTAGTAGAATATGCAGCAGCCTACTACAGCACCTCATAAATCTGAGCCAACCTTGGAGGAATTAATGAAGCAAATGGCGGTGAACAACTTACAGTTCCAGCAGAGAACAGAAGCTACAATTCAGAATTTGGAGAACCAAATTGGACAGCTTGCTAGTTCAATGAACCAATTACAGACACAAGATTCTGATAAGTTGCTTGCACAAACTGTGGTGAATCCAAGAAATGTGAGTGCCATCACTCTCAGATCTGGTAAGACTGTTGATGCACCAGATTGTCGGTTGCAATATGGATTAGATAAGGAGAGTAAGGAGCAGCAAGCCATACTAGAAATTCCATGTAGCAGCAAAATAAAGAAAACAGATTCTGAAAGTGAGAAGACAGATCCTAGTGTAGTTACTGATGAGCAGGAGCAATCCATCGCACTACCATTTCCTTAGAGGGTTGTGCAGCTTAAGAAGACTTTTGAGACTGACACAGATAGGGAGATCTTGAAGACTTTTAGGAAGGTTGAGGTGAACATTCCTCTCATTGAAGCAATCAAACAAATTCCAAGATATGCCAAGTTTCTTAAGGACTTGTGCACTCACAGAAGGAGGTTAAAGAGAAATGAGAAGATCAGTATGGGGAGGAATGTGTCTGCACTTATTCAGCCTACAATGCCCCAAAAATGCAAGGATCCAGGGATTTTTACTATTCCATGCACCATAGGCAATAGCAAATTCGAAAATGCCATGTTGGATTTAGGTGCTTCAATTAATATTATGCCTATGTCTGTGTTTAACTCTCTTTCCCTTAGACCCTTACAGAATACAGGAGTTATCATTCAGTTGGCAAACAGGAGTAATGCATACCCTGCTGGACTCATTGAAGATGTCCTTGTTAGAGTTAATGATTTGATCTTTCCTACAGATTTCTATATTTTGGATATGAATGGAGAATCTGAATCCAGCAAGGCTCCCATCATTCTTGGCAGACCTTTCCTCAAAACTACCAGAACCAAGATTGATGTCCATGCAGGCACTCTTTCCATGGAGTTTGGAGATAGTGTGGTCAGATTTAACATTTTGGATGCCATGAAGCACCCTATAGAGGAGCATTCTGTTTTCCATATAGATTTGCTAGTGATATAGTTGATGATAACCTTATCTCGAGTTCCTTGTTATTGATTTCCCGATTTTGATGATTTTGATGATATTTACACTTGTTCTACTTGTATTGAGTCTGAAATGTGCAGTGTTTGTACTGAGATTGCATCCTGTTTACATGATGATTTTGATGCAGATCTCGATGCAGATTTTATAGGTTCTGAACAGTTTGATGGTAGTGTAGCTGCGAATTCCATGGAGTCAAAATGTAGTAGTTTGGATTGTGTAGGGTTACAGGTTGTAGACACAGTTCCTACCACCAGGATACTTCCATCTATAGTTCAGCCACCTTCACTGAAGCTTAAGTAACTTCCACAGCACTTTAAGTATGCATACTTAGAGGATGATAAGAAGCTGCCAGTGATAATTTCTACTAACCTCCATGCTAAGTAGGAGGAGAGGTTGTTGCAAATCCTGAGGAAGCATAAGAGAGCTATCGGATGGACCTTGGCTGACATTCCTGGCATTAGTCCTTCCATGTGCATGCACAGGATACTACTTGAGGATGGAACTAAGCCAGTGAGACAACCACAGAGGTGACTCAACCCTTTGATCCTGGATATGGTAAAGAAAGAGGTGACCAAGCTTCTGCAAGCTGGCATCATCTATCCGATATCAGATAGTGCTTGGGTGAGTCCAGTTCAAGTGCTTCCAAAGAAGTCAGGAATCACAGTAATGAAAAATGATCGCGATGAGCTGATTCCTGCTAGAGTGCAGAGTAGCTGGAGAGTTTGTATTGATTACAGGCGGCTCAACCAAGCGACCAGAAAGGATCATTTTCCTTTGCCCTTTATTGATCAGATGCTTGAGCGCTTGGCTGGAAAATCTTACTACTGTTTTCTTGATGGCTTTTCAGGTTATTTCCAAATCCACATAGCACCAGAGGACCAGGAGAAGACCACATTCACCTGCCCCTTTGGCACTTTTGCCTATAGGAGGATGCCTTTCGACCTATGCAATGCCCTTGGAACTTTCCAGCGATGCATGGTAAGTATCTTTTCAGACTTTTCAGAGGATTGCATTGAGGTGTTTATGGATGATTTTACTGTTTATGGTTCCTCCTTTGATGCCTGTTTGGACAGTCTGGATAGAGTTTTGCATCGCTGCATTGAGACTAACCTTGTTCTTAATTATGAGAAGTGTCATTTTATGGTAGAACAGGGCATAGTCTTAGGCCATGTGATCTCTCGGAAGGGTATAGAGGTAGATCTTGCTAAAATTGATGTTATTTCCCAATTGCCTTACCCCTCTTGTGTGCGAGAGGTTCGTTCTTTTCTTGGCCATGCAGGTTTCTACAAGCGGTTTATTAAAGATTTCAGTAAAAAGGCCCTTCCAATGTCCAACTTGTTGCAGAAAGATGTTGTCTTTGATTTTGATGACAGGTGTAGAGAGGCTTATGATTGCCTCAAAATAGCTCTAACCACCACTCCCATCATTCAGCCACCCGAGTGGACACTCCCTTTTGAACTCATATGTGATGCATCTAACTATGCGGTGGGGTAGCCATCCTAGCCTAGCGAGAGTTGGCAGGCTACCTCATGTCATCTCCTATGCTTCCAAGACTTTAGATGCTGCCCAGGCTAACTATACTACCACTGAAAACGAGTTGCTTGCTATTGTATTTGCACTTGATAAGTTTAGATCATATTTGCTTGGTTCTAAAGTGGTTATTTTTACTGATCATGCAGCTTTAAAGTTCCTATTGAAGAAGGCAGATTCGAAGCCTCGATTGATTAGATAGATGCTGCTTCTCCAGGAGTTTGATGTGGAGATTAGAGATAGGAGTAGAGCAGAGAATTTGGTGGCGGATCATTTGAGCAGGATCGAAAGAGCTGTCGACCCTTCTCCTATCAGAGATGATTTTCCAGATGAGCAGCTTATGTAGCTGCATGACACCTCACTTCCCCCTTGGTTTGCTGATTTGGTTAATTACTTGGTTGCATCTGTTTTTCCCCCTCATGCATCTAGATCACAGAGAGTTAAACTTAAGAGTGATGCTAAATATTATGTTTGGGATGCTCCATATTTGTGAAAATTTTGTAGTGACCAGGTGATTCGCAGATGCATACCTGACCATGAAATCCAGTCAGTTCTTCATTTTTGTCATGCCTCTCCAGTCGGAGGACACTTTGGACCATAGCGGACAACTAGGAAGGTGTTGGATTCTGGATTCTACTGGCCTACCATCTTCAGAGATGCACATCAAGTTTTCACTACTTGTGAGCAGTGCTAGAGAGCAAGAGTAGCCATTACTGGCAGGCAGGAGATGCCCCAGCAGCCTATTCTTTTCTGCGAGGTCTTTGATGTTCGGGGTATCAATTTTATGGGCCCTTTCCCTGTTTCTTTTGGTTTTGCTTATATCGTGCTTACGGTTGATTATGTTTCTAAATGGGTGGAAGCTAAGGCCACCAGGACTAATGATGCTCGAGTTGTTTTGGATTTTGTCAGGTCTAACATATTTTGTAGGTTTGGAGTGCCTCGCGCTATCATTAGTGACCAAGGGACTCATTTTTGTAACCGGACTATGGAGGCCTTGTTTCAGAAGTATGGGGTCGTGCATAGAGTGTCTACAAAGATATCATCCCCAAACTAACGGGCGGTAGAGGTTTCTAACCGAGAGATAAAGCAGATTTTGAAGAAGATGGTTCAGCCAAATAGGAAGGATTGGAGCCGCCAGTTAGAGGATGCTCTTTGGGCTCATCGTACTGCTTATAAGATGCCTATAGGGATGTCTCCCTTTAGGGTTATCTTTGGTAAAAGTTGCCACCTTCCAGTAGAGATAGAGCATCGTGTATACTGGGCAGTGAAGAGTTGCAACTTAGCTTTTGACCAAGAGAGTTTAGAGAGGAAGCTTCAATTGCAACAACTTGAGGAACTTCGTTTGGAGGCTTATGAGAATTCCAAGATCTATAAGGAAAAGACTAAGCATTTCCATGACAAGATGATTTCCCGAAAGGAGTTCTCCATTGGCCAAAAAGTGTTTTTGTTCAACTCTCACCTTAAACTCATGCCCGGTAAGCTCTGTTCAAGGTGGGATGGTCCTTTTGTTGTCACTAACATTTTTCCTTATGGTGCAGTGGAGATTTCAAATAAAGCTACCAACAAGAGTTTCAAGGTTAATGGGCACCGTCTTAAGCCTTTTCTTGAGAGCCCCACGCACTCCGCACTTGTGGAGGAGCTCTCCTTGGACAAGCCCACCTTTCCCCAAGTGCAAATTTTTCCACCTTGATAAGGGTGTTCTCTTCCCCTAGCTCTTTTATTTCACTTGTCTGCTTGTCTTTTGATTTGTGTTGCCATTGAGGACAATGTGTGATTTAAGTGTGGGGGAGGAATTTTCTTTGTTTTTTGTTTTCTTGTTTCTATTTTTCTATTTTTCTGTTTTGCTATTTTCTGTTTTGTTTTTATTTTTGTTTTCTATTTCATTGTTCTACTATTTCTATTTTTGCTATTTTTTATTTTTGCTTTGTCATACAAATTATGCTATTTTTATTTTGCTATTTTACTGTTCTGTTTTTCATTTTTGTTTTCATTTTCTATTTCTATTTTCTGTTTTTGTATTTTGTGTTATTTTGTTGTTTTTGTTTTTGTTTTCTTCTTTTAATTCTGTTTTCTATTAAAAAAAAGGGGCACAAGTGTGTTTTGAGTTGCTTTCCAATGATGTTTTGAGGTTTGTAAAGTTGATAATTGGAATTCAAGGTTCATAACATGATTGAATAAATTTTCTTTCTTCTTGAATTTAATTTGCTTGGTGGTGAATGTTTGAATTGGTGGATCAAGTTTGATAGATGCATACCTTGTGAGATTTTGAGCCTATTGGTGGATTTAACATTTGCACCATTCTCTTCTTTCTTGTGTGATTTTCACTCATGTCATTTGATCACTCTAGAACTTGCTTAAATTCTTTTTGAGGTTACATTTTTTTCACTTATATGCATGAACATGATTGAGACATTCTTTCTTGATTAATTACTTTGGCCAAATAGCTAACCTTGCACCACTTTCCCTTGTTTAACCCCCTTGAGCCTACTTGCCTATTCTTTGTTTTAGCTCATTTTGTGCCTTATGTGAAAAAATATGTTTTTATCTTTACCTTAGGGAATAGGAGAGCATTGGTTCATTTTCATTGGAGGAGCTCTTTTGATGTTCAAGTGTGGTTGTGTACTTTGATGAGCAATGTGCAAGATGTCTGGTTGTGAAATTAAGAAAAAAAATGAAAAAAAATAGAATTAAGAAAAAGAAAAAAAAAGGAAGAGAAAGAAAGAAAGAAAAAGAATAAATTCAAGAAAGGTTGTGAAAGAAAAAGAAGAGAAGGAAATTTATAAAGGAGAATGTGCATTATTTGGAGTTGGGGGATAAAATTTCATGTTTGTTACTTGTCATTTGAGTTCCTTCACAATGCTCTTTCATTCTCTTTGGTATTTATTTTGCCATATCCATATTGTTTCCTTCCCTTACCTTGACCTCATTACAACCTTGAATAAAGTCCTCTTGATTTTTGTGTGCATGTGTTTTGAGTAGTGGAGAAGTAGAAGATAAGCAAGCTTATGGTAGTACAATCGTTCATGAGTTGAATTGAGTGAAATACTTACCTTGTAAACACTTGAGGGATTGAAAGTGTATCTTGTGAGGATCTTTCATTCTTGATTCATGCTTTTCAAGTTGAAGCTACCTTGCTTGTTGGTTTGAGATGTGAAGAAATTTTAATTCATGGATGTTTTGTTCTTTTGAATCTTCTATTGCTCCTCTTGCTTGTAAGCTTTTGCATACTTGAATGTCATTGGAATTTGAGTCTTTTAGAGTTTTTTTTTAGTTTTTGAGTTTTTACTTTTCTTGCATTCTTGTATTCTTGCATTTGTTTTTCTTTATTCCCTAGTTTTGATATTTTGTATTTTGCCCGGGAGTGCAAATGTTCAAGTGTGGGGGAATTTGATCAATCAATTTTGAGACATTCATTATTGCTTTATATTTGGCCTGATTGATGATAATTGTATCCAATATTATGTTCGTGGGTGAGTTTTAGATGATTGGGCCTCATTGAGCTTAGTTGTAAAAGCTTTATTAATTTTTGGAATTTAACTCATTTTGACCTTTTTATCTTGTACAAGTTATATCTTGAGCTACAAATGTCATATTTGGATGATCTTGGTGTCTCCTGAAAGCTGAGACGAAGATACACAATTTTGAGTCTAATGTAGTATTTCTAATTCAGCTGGATTCAGGGTGAAATTGAGCCTCGAAGTTAGGACAATGTTGCTGTCATAAAGCTTGGACCTTCCCTCATTGATTTGGGCTTAACTCTCTCAATTTAAACCCAAATAAGGCAAATTATATGTCTCAGAAAAGCTTATTCAGAGGGCTATAATTTGGGCTAGGGTTAGATTAGGAATTATAGAATAATTTTCAGTTACAAATAGGTTAAAGCAGAATACGAAAAACACACCTCCTTTGAATCCTTATTTTTGAATTTTACGATAGGAATCAAGAAACCTTTTTTTTTCTCTCTTTTCGCTTTCTCTATTTCATTTTTCTCTTTTCTCTGATCTGTATCTTTTCAATGGTGATGGCCATGGAAGGCTAAAGATCCAATCAATCTAAGGAATTCAATGATTGTGATTTGAGTTTTGAGTTCTTTTGTTTAACTGTGATTTCTGATTGTGTTCTCTCCTCTTTTCATTATTCAATTGATTTATGATTATATTTTCGTATATTGAAGATAGATTTGGATTGATTAATCTGAATTTAATGGAGAATAGATCATCGATTGGTAATTTATGTTAATTCGAAATTATGTTTAATTCAATCTTAATCAAGAATTGCGATTGTGATTCTGTTTTAGTTGATCAAATTCTAGGTGATTATCTAATTGAATTCGAATTAATAGAGGTAATTGTATAAAGAATTTTACTCTCTTTGAACTATGATTAACTCAGTCACTTGAATTGAAGACCTTGGATTGGTGTTTCTAGTTTTGTATTTATTCCTAAATACTATTGATTTTGCACTTTGTTACTTGATGAACAAAACCCCCTACCTTTTGATAATTTCTAATATACTTGAGAAATCTGGATTGATCCTTGGGAGATGACCTAGGTTATGCACTATGCTATATTCCATTTAAATCCTAGTCTATTTTGAAGCGAGCACGACATCGCTCATCAGAGTAGAAGAACTTAATGATTATGTTGGGGATTAGTCTTTGAATAAGTGTGGGGGGAAAGTGATGTTGTGTTTGCCTAGCTATGCATGTATATAAAAAGATCTTGCTAGCAAAATATCATGTTGAATATGATGCAAGATGTATATATAAACAAAAAGAGAAAGAAATGAGGAAGAAAATGGTAAAAGTTGATTATTGAATGAAGAAAGGTAAAAAAAAAAGGGAAAATGCAAAAAGAAATGTGAAGTTGAAGATTGCTGGGAAATTTTTATTATAATGATTGAATATTTTTTCCCCTTTGCTCTTCTAATTCCTAGGTTCTAGCTTTGTTTATCCTTGTTGTATCCTACCTTGACCTTGACCTCATTATAACCTAATTGAAGACCTTTCGATCTTTGTGTACATGTGGCCTAAGTGGTAGAGAAGTAGAGGCTTAACAAGCCTATGGTAGAGTATGTTTTCATGAGTTGGTTGAGAGTAAACACAAGCCTGAAATACTTGAGTAAAAAACATATCAGTGAGGATTTATCATACTGATTTAACCCGAATATTTGATTGATTTTACTTGCCAATTTGGATTGTCAAGAGAGGAAATTCATGATTGCTTAAAATCTTTGAAGAAATTAAAGCATATTGGTCTTTGCTCATTATTTTGCACTTTCATGGCTTATTGGAAAACTATGTTTAATTGTATATTTTTGCTCAGGAGTGCAAAAGGTTAAGTGTGAGGGTATTTGATCTGTCGATTATTTCTACACTTGAGTGCCTTATAATTAATTAAATTGGTTTCTATTCGTGCTTAATTGTTATCATTTAGCTAAGTTTCTGATATCAAGTTTAATCAGAACATTATTGTGAAACTTTACTTAAATATGTTTATTAGCACTCATAATTGAATTATGTCTTTCAGGAGATCTATGAGTGATGGAGTCCATTAGCCTCAAACTAGGCCTACTATCCACTTGAAGAAAAAGCTAAGGATTCAAGGAGATCAATATCATCTCTTGAAGCAATGAAAGAAAAGTCTTTGTAAAGAATCCAGGTTGAAAATGAAGGAATCAAATGACAGGGCCCATGTCCCCTGACAGGGGGTGGGCCGTGTCAAATGACACGGCCCGTGTCATATGACAGGAGTAGGCTGTGTCCTTCTCTGACTTACAATTTTGTGAAAATATGTTGACAGACTCGGACAGGGGGTGGGCCGTGTCAAATGACACGGCCCGTGTTGTAGCATCAGAAAGCAAATTTTACATTTTAACGAGTAGTTAGGTCAAAAGACCTATAAATAAGAGTGCTTAGGCTCTTAGGAAGGAGTTCTGGCCTGGAAGCAGCTCAGAAACAACTAGGAAACGAAGAGAGGAGGGTTGGATCGAAGATTGGAGTCTCGGGTTCGAGCAATCGGAGATCTATCATCCTCAATCCTTGGAAATTCGTTTGATATTTAGTTTTTCTTCTGCAATTTCATTTCATATTATGTTTCTTTTTTGTTTTTCATTTGATCTTGTATTTGCCACGTGTGTCTAAGTTTCTCTTAGTTAAGGGAAGATGAAACCATAGTTTTGATATTGTGAATCTTGCATATTCGTTTATTTTAATACAGTTGTGTTTTTATTCATATATTTCTGTATATATTGTGGTATGAAGGTTTTTATACTCTTTGCCAATTGAAAAGTGGTAGATCTGGGTTTATTATGCGTGGTTTCGGTAATAGATTTAGAGGAATATGTGATCTAAGCAATTTAATTTCGGTGTGTGATTAAATCTTAGCGTGATTGGTTTTTTAAATCTTAATGCAATTGTTGGATAGTTATAAGAGCGGTTGATTTATAGCTAATCAGTGATTAGGAGTTGATTTGAGCGGTTGCTAAATTGACCAAAACCTAAGGAAAATAGAGATTTACTCTCACAATTACGTAAAAACATAATTGATCATGTTGGAATGAAAGGATATATGGGTTAGCATTATCATATAAACCTAGTGGTGGGTTTTATCTCTTAACTAATTCCTTTAAATTGTTAATTCTAGTTTGTTTGTTGTTAGTGTTTTGGAATTGTTCATTGTTCATCAAAATCCCAAAACCCCAAAACCCTTTTTTTTTTTACTATTTTTGGTTCTTCGGAGTTTAATTTAGGAATTGGATTAATAGTGTCAATTGAATTGGTTCTCTGTGGATTGACCCTTGCTAACTACAACTGGTTGCACTGTTTTTATATTTTTAGTGGAACTTGAAAATTGATTTTGATCAAAATTTTATCTCAATCTATAGCACACCACATCCATAATGAAAAAGGTAAAGACGTGTTACTTAACATGCTCCTAACTACATCCATTAAGGTTCGATTACGCCTTTCTGATACACCATTTTGTTATGGTGTACCTGGCATTGTGTATTGAGCACATATGCCACACTTTTTTAAGAACTTAACAAATGGACTTGTGTGTTGTCTAGTTTCATCAAATCTTCCATAATACTCACTATCTCTATCTGACCTTACGATCTTCACATTTCTGTCTAATTGTCTTTCAATTTCATTTACATAAATTTCTAAGGCATTCACTGCTTGAGATTTCTCATGCAGTAAATAGACATATCCGTAACATGAATAATTATCAATAAAAGTGATAAAGTACTTTTCTTTACCAAAAGAGTTGACATCAAATGGTCCACATATATCAGTGTATATAATTTCAAGAAGTTAAGTGCTTCTCGTGACACCTTTCTTTGTGTGTTTTGTTTATTTTCCCTTAATACAATCCACACAAATATTAAGGTCAAAGAAATCCAAATCTAGAAGGATGTCATTTTTTACCAACCTTTCCATCCTTTCTTTCGAAATATGACCTAAATGTTTATGCCACAAGTAAGCAAAATGTTTATTCACTAAACTACGTTTAGTGCCAACATTATGATCCAAGGTCATAAGAGTTTCAGCATATAAATTATTAAGATTCAATTTATATAAATCATCATAAAGTATACCAGAACCAATCATGTAGGTATGCTTATATAAACTAAAATATCAATTATTAAACCAAAAAGAGTATCCAACAACATTAAGTTTAGACAAAGAAACTAAATTCTTAAAAATACTTCGTACATAAAAAGTTTCAAATAAATCTAAATGATGTTCAATGTCTAGGATTAAACGGTAAGTTCTGATACCTTCCACTTGAATCTTCACTCTATTTCCCATGAAGACGAACTTCTCATTTAGGCTTATGGTTTGGATTTTAAGGAATCCTTATATTGTATTAGAAACATGAGTTGTACATTCAGAATCAATCCACCAAGTGTTATAGGAAACTTCAGATAAATTTGATTCGAAACATACATAAGCATTAAACTTACTTTTCTTTTCGAACTAAGCTTTACGCCTTGGGCAGTCATTCTAGAAGTGTCTAAATTTTCCACAAAAATGACATCTATTATTGTTTGATTCTTTCTTCTGGATTTTGACTGAGGACTCATCAATATTTAATGGTCCTTTTCCTTTTCCATGTTTCTTTTTAGCTTTCTTTCCAGCTCCTTGATAGTTCACATAATGGATAAAGTGATTTTCTTGATTCTTAAGTCTGGTTTCCTTCTGAACTAATATATTGTGCAATTCATACACATTTTATTTGTCTTTCATGGTATTATAGTTCATTTGGAATGGACCATACTCAAGCGATAATGAGTTCAAAATGAACTGCACAAGGAAATTCTCATCCACTTCCATTCCCAATGACTTAAGTCTTGCTGTAATATTTTTCATTTCAATGACTACTCATGCATAGTATGAGAACCATCAAATTTTATGGTGGTTAAAGTACACATTAATGTCCTAACAAGAGACTTGTCAGTAGTTTGGGAGCGCTTTTCCACAAACTTAATCATTTCTTTAACATTCTCAGTTTTAGGAATAGATGACTTAATATTGCTAGCTATACTTATCTGCATATACATCAAACTCAATCTGTTTGATACTTCCTAATTTTTTATAATGAACTTTCTCTTCATCAGTGATTAAAACAATAATAACATCTAGTTTCTCTACTCAAAGAGTTAAATCCAAATTCATTACCTCAAGATAAAATTGGATTTGCTCACTCCATTCAAAGAAATTAAGTCCATTAAAAATTAGAATAGATGAGAGATGCGAATGCATAGTAATAAGTACTATAATGATCACATGTCTAATCTTAATACTTTGAGTCATAAATTAACATACTATACAGATTCAGACAGTAAATCACTTAAGCATTCAATGTATATCAATGTTTTGCTTTGGGTGATCCATTAATATACCATATTCAACATAATGATGCTATTAAAATTTACATAATTTGACAATGATATATGTACTAACTAGAAATATTTATTATCTTTGGATATATAAATAAAACTAATAGTACACTTACACTACCTACAATCATATCCATTTATTATAAGGGCAACTAATTAACATTTGTGCGATCCATAAATACCTTACAACAATAAACTTCAATTTACCCATACATAAATAGTCATCATGTCATTCACAACATCTATTCTATGGATAATTGAAAAAAATACTTTCATATAATTTGAAATTGAATCAACTTAAAGATTCAAACACTTTTGTATTAACAAATCTTATATAATATCATTTCAAATTAATAGTATTATGCATAAAAATTAAATATTGTATATTCTTTAAAACAATTTATATACAATTTGAGATTAAATTAACTTAAAAATTTGATTATTTTAATGATTAATAAATTTCACATAATAATATCCTAAATTGATATATCCGCAAAAAGAATATGCATATCATAAACATATTCCTAATCGTAAACATATATCTGAAAAGAATATGCATATCAACTTAAAGAATATTAACGTGATGTGACGCGAATTTGGGATGAAACTTGAACAAGCACTTGACCAATGAAACTTGACGAGATGTCACTTTTCCTTTGCTAGTTGATTTTCGAAAATCGTACGAAAAGTTGAAAAAATCGTACATTTGCTTTCCATCTCAAAAAACCATACTTTTAAAATTAATAATATGTCATAAATTAACTCATATAATACAGTAAAATAACATAATAAAAAATTTTAAATTTTCATAATTATAGTTTATATAAATTAAAAAAATAATTTTTATCAATGAAAAATCATAAATTTCATAACTATACTCTAATACTACATATTAATTTGTAATTTTTTTAAAGATCTTAATATAGAAAAATACAATTCAAACATAAGAATATTAGAATTTATGATTCTCATAAAAAATACAAAATTATAAAGACATTAATCTTTATCCATGACTAATTGGTAGATTGTATCAAGTTGGCAGTTATTATATTACTTATTAAACTAATATGATAAGTCACAAGCTCATCACATGAGACATTTAATCTAACATCACTAACCTCCAAACCCTCAGCCTCCGCAACAACCTAAACCTCACTCCCTAGATGATCCTCGCCGAGTTGACTCAGTCCTCCAACCTTAACACCCTCAAGCTTGGAACCGCAAACATCGTAGGTCCCTTGTTGGGGCTTTTCAACTCTTTCCCGAGCTTACAGAGCTTTTGTCTCTCTTATAATAGCCAAATCAGAGGTTTGCTCAAGTCTTTTGAGGGTTGTGGCTTCTAGGATGGTGAATTTGTGGCTTAACAATTAGGAAATTGGGTTATTGACCATAATTAAGGTGCTTTCCAACATGACCCAGTTGTCTCAAGTGTGATTCCATAAGAACCAGTTCACAGGTCTCTTTCCCAACTTGTCAAAATACAAGAAGTTGTTTGATCTACACCAAAAATAATGGATGATTTATGGGTTATATGTGTTAGCATGATTAATTATAAGTAAGATTATGGTTGATCACGATTGATTTTAAGGATGATAGTAATTGATTTATTACAAAATTAGATTGATTTAGTACATAATTATATTTTATTATTTTACTTTTCTGTATAACAGCCTTCTTGTATAAATAGCAGCTAGCTCTCTGGTATTCATTCATTCAGGTGTTTATATTTCTCTATTTCTTACATGGTATCAAAGTCATGGTATTCACCTTGAGGAGAATTTCTAACTTGGTATCAGAGAGTCTAGGCTTTTGGTCCAATCTTAGATTCCAGACTCCAGATTTCGTCCTGGACTCTAGACTCTAGACTTCTGACTCTAGACTCCAAACTCTGTCCTAGATTCTAGACTTCAAACTCTAGACTCTAGACTCTAGACTCCAGACTTAATCATCACCCTGGCAGGTTTCGTACTCTGGTTTCCAAACTCAAGTTGGTTTCTTCTATATCCACTTGAGTTTGAGGGGGATGTTAACGTGATTAATTATAATTGAGATTATGATTAATCATGATTGATTTTAAGGATGATTGTAATTGATTTAATACTTAATTATATTTTATTATTTTTCTTTTCTATGTAGCAATTTTCTTGTATAAATAGAGACTAACTCTTTTATATTCATTCATTCAAGTGTCCATGTTTGCCTACTTCTAACCGTATGGTTAATGCTGGTAAATTTTGGGTTGATGTCCCATGGCTATTAGTCATAATACTATTTTTTTTTCGAGTCATCGGAGGTTGAGAAGTGACAGATGGATATGTAATCCAATCACTAGAGTGTTAATTTCCAGTGAGATGTAATGTTGCAGTGATTTGCAATGATGAGAGAAACTGAGTGAAAATTCCTAAGGATCGGGCGATTTTCCACAATAGACCGTAAACATTAAAGACCCCAGTTATGAATCACCTTAAATTTTGGCTAAGTCCTGAGTAGAATTCCGAGTGCTCAATGTTTTGGGCGTTGGACTCCGAACCAAGGTTTTAATTCAAACAAAATTATCTTAAGTCCTTAAACGATTTCCAAATGTTGGTGTATGCCCTAGAGGCTGATATATTTTGACAGTACTTATATATATTGTATTATGCGATTCTTTAATATATCAGGCATTTCTTTTATTGTGTTATTTATGATAAACAAAATAAAGTCCTTAGAATAGTAAGTTTGATGCCATAGGACATCAAGTGGTTGACTTGATCGTGAGATCCTATTAGATAAAATTAAAACACTATTCTTAAATGTCCTTAGTCAAGTATTATTGTTAATTAGGACAACAATAATGCATTGAGACTAGTATGTGCGTAGACTGATGACCACATTTCACGGGTCATGGATATGAGATATCAAGTCTTCACATGAGCACATGTTAGAGTAATGATGTACTGGACTGACCTACCATGAGAACACAACATGGATCATTACGTGAGTGTCATAAGCGATTCTCATAGTGACAATGGTGTCTGTGGTCCTTTGACCTGAAATCACTATGATTCTTACATGAGAAGTTGTGTGTTTTAATGTCATCAAACCTCATCTGTAACAAGATGATTATAAAGTTAGTTATTGGACATACTACGAATCATGCAGAGGGATGTGAGTGACCTAAATGAGATTTGTCACTCTTACATAACAGGAGCGATATCTTTGGGTCCCCTGGTTGAGTGAGACTGCGAAATGCATGGCTATGCTCAAATGAGTCAGTATGAGATAATTGATCTTATTTGTTGTTACAAAGTCTACTCGAGTATCAAGAAACGAAGGATTGAACTATATAAGGGTGACGCATTTCATGCATTGTGTTCAATCTAGATATCTTGATAAATGGACTAAATGACACGGAAACATTAGTCACGAAAAAGTTATGTCAAATCACTGACATTCTCATTACTTGGGTAGTAGCAACGTGTTTCTAGATACTGCTCACTGCTTGTAATATTAAAATGAGATTTTAATATTATTACCAACGTAATGAGAACCTGCAGGGTCATACACATAGAGCAGATTAAAATTGGAGCAATAAATCTAAGTTGGACTCGGATTCAAATATAGGCCGGACTTATAACAGATGAGTTTAGGGTTACACAGCTTACCTTACTGCTGCTTACACTCACTTAAGGTAGTCACTATTATAAATAGAACTACTAAGGGGGCTGCTTAGACATGCATAACAGAACCCTAGCCGCACCTACATAAACAGTTAGTAAGAGAGTGACAGGCTTCTCATCTCTTCGCAGCTAGCACTGTGTCAGAGACGTGAGACTCTTTTTGCAGACGTTGGACGTTCGTGAGTTTGTTCGTGTGGATACCGTAGAGACATCGTCGTTGTTATAGTGTTGGTGATTCACGTCGTTTGTGTTTTCATCTCGCTTTAAGAGGTAAACTTTAAAGCATGGATTATGGTTTTTTACATGGATCCTTGGTGGGAATTTTTTTATTTTTTCACTGCTTAATGTATCTGTGATTTCCAACACCAAATGCACATTTATAATAGGCGTTGAACCTAGTATAGACCATGGAAAAGAAGCGCATACGACACCAAGTAATAAATACTAAGGAGACAAATTAAATGTACCCTGGTAGTTGGGGCAATCGTCTTTACAAAAGTAATGCCTCACGCAAGGGGCAAAGGAATGCAAAAAATAAAAAAGACAAGGGGAGAAAGCAAGTCAAGCACCAACCTCATCTTTTTTTGAACTCCGCGGGTTTGCATCCATCGGTGCCTCATCATCACCCACTGTTTGATTGACCACACTAACTGAAGGCTCAGCATAATGGACCCCGATAGTCGCTTGATTCACTACCATTGCTGTCACTAGACGTTTGCCCTAAATTATAATTTCAGGGTTCAATCCTTCCAAGGCTAGATTGATGTCAGGATTGAAGTGTTGGTCCTACGAAACTGCATTGTAGAACTATTCGCCACCGATGTTCACGCAGATGGCCTCCAGCTCCACATTGTCCTTTTCTAGTTGCATAATCCTAGCCTTAAGATTCTAGATCCGGGCTTCGAGGACGATGTTGGCCTCTTCAGATTTGGCCTTCTCTCTCTCAAGTTTAGACTTAGAGTCGGCCATATTCTTTTTAAAGTCTTAGGCTTTTGATTCAGCTTTTTCTTTGTCCTTGAGGGCCAATTCAAGTTTCTGGGCTCCCTCTACCTCAACTACCTTTAGTCGCTGGGCTGCCTTCCTCTCAACCTCTCCCACGGTTCTCTCAAGACAACGAGCTTCAGCAACGGCCTAAAGTGCGAAGGTTTGAAACCTTGATAAAATCTTTGGCGTACTCCTCTAGGTGATGTACTTTACAACTTCATCACTTAGGAGTAGCTCATCAACAAATTCCCCGGGGTTTGTGTGCCCAGTGATTAGGGGCATTGGATCTTCCTTCCCTTCTCTGCCCTCCTTTGTTGCTACCCTCTTCCCTTAAGCTTCTGTCGTAGTCCCCTCGGCTACTTTTCAATTCCTTTTCTGAAGAGGTTGTGCAGGAGAATCCGGATGTTCAAGAGCAACCTCTACAATGGGATCACAGGCAGTGGAAGACAAAGTGATGGGTGTGGGAGAGTTGGAAGGTCTACCCTTTTCTTGCCTTGAAAGCTTGAAGGGCGCCAATAGCTAACCCATATGCCATGCTCTTTAAAACAAAACATGAAAAGTAAATAACTGTGAAACAACTGAAAAAAAAGTATTGAAAGTGAAAAGTAAAAATGGACCACGTTCTTTGACCTGACCTACCCAGTATAACCTCAACAATTTCATCATCGGGGATTTCTAGAAGATCCTTGTATGGAATTAACCCAACTTCCTTAGCCCATAGGTTTATGAACTCAATGCACTCGGTGTCGTCCTGGTTAAGATCGTGCATCTCCTTTTCAATCAACCCAAGTAGGGTGCTCCATGCCTGGGTTATCCAGTACAGGTGGAATATCAGTTCCCCATCAACATCTAGAAAAAACAGACGGGTGTTTGGCATCACCATCAACTTGAAGAGCTTTTCTTTAAAGTCCTTGAAGCTATCTTGGAATATCTCGAACACTTTTCGTTCGGACCGTGATAGGATCATGAGCTAGTTCTTCTGGCATGCCTCATTCTCTCCGGGGGCACCACCAGGTGAAAAGATAGAAGAATGGCTTCTCAGAGTACGACAGCCCGACTTCTAGGAAGAATCTCCCTAAGGAAAGAATATTTCCTCAGGTGTTGGGATGAAGTTGGGACGGAGCCACATTGAGGGTACGGAGGACCGCTATTTGAAATTCGGTGAAAGGAATCTGAAGTCCCTGCTGGATGAAGAGATACTCGTACAAAAATATGAAGTGAGCGCCTGCCTCTCAGCTTGAACACACTCTCTCATTCTCCTCTAGCACTAGAACTTGATACTCATGTTCCCCTAAGCCATCATTTATCAACCTCAAATACTCTTTGAGCTCATCAAGCTTCTTCGTAACCTGAAATACAAACTCTTTATTCTAGACATCATCCCCTACCTAGGAGTATATGATCTTCATGGGAGAAAACACCAGAGTCCCCTCAACAAGTAGCCTCTGCTATGCCGTTGCTCTTATCATTGCCATGGAACTCCTGGAAACACCCACAGAGGCCGATAAATGTTGTCAGAATCAAGAAAGTTAGCCTACAGATTCAGACACAAAGAGGTGAACTACGGAGGGAAATAGTGGAAGTCCACATCCGCAACCACCCAACCTCTTTGAAACTACGGCCTTCACACCCTCAGAAGTCGAAGCTTCAATTAGACACCTCCGCCACATACGACACGATAGAAAGGGTGCTCCATAGAGTGAAACCACAAAATGAACTTAGAAATGCAAGTATCCCTACTTACTTCACTAGACAAAGAAAAGGAATACCCCATAGCAAAAACCCTCTATCTTAAAGGTAGGAAAAACAACAAAAATAAAGGATAGAAGGAAATGTACGATGAAAAAGTGAAGGAAATGGGTGATGAAAGGAAGTGAAACTGAAGGAAAACCGCTGCAAAACCACTGCAAACCATACCTCTCCACTGCTCACAACCACTAGAAATCGTCTCAAGTTACTCGAAACTAGTCAGAAATAGTAAAAATGGGGAAGAGACACTTTAATCCCTATTTATAAAGGCAAGACGATTAGGGGTCGATTCTGTCTTAATACTTTAGATTTCAAAAGCCACTCATTATGGCGTGCAAAACCCTAACCACGTCTACCCAGTTAGAATGTGCCAGGTGGATCCCACAGTTGTCACAGTAGTTGAATGGACGGTTACGCATAAAACTAAATGTCACGCAAACCCAACAGTTGAGTCCAGATTTTTCTATGGATCTCAGATTTCTTCTATAGACCCTGGTTACACCTCAGAATGTCCACTTATGGTCGCATGAACCTTGTCCGAACTACGATGCATCCACAAATGTCATGATTTGGTTGTAAACGCCTCCAGATTAGAGATCCTAACCCCATAGGATGACATGGACCATGGCTTCAGGAGAAACACAAATACCGTCACCCGGGGGCATTGAGCCTTTATCTTGCTACTTAGCTATACTAGTCAAGCATCAAGGGGGGCAACACGACGAGGCTAACTATATTTCTATTCAATGAGAGTTGGACTCATCCCAGAAGAAAAAGGAAAGAAAGCATAAAATAGAAATGGAAAATAAAAGATACAAGATTCAAAAAAGGACTTTTATTTATTCACATTCTATACATTGTCAGCCCTAACAAAAAGAATACATAAACTACTAAGTCAAGAATGCTCACTGGAGAGAGCTAGAAAGAAAGCCAGACAAAGACAGTGATGATGACGATGACTATTGACTACGGCCACCTCTGCGATTTTTCCAGACAATAACACCTATCTTTCCCCTGGTTGGCTAACTTGAGAATGTTTCACCCCAAGTCACTCCAAGAGATTGTTCCACCCTCCTGCATATCTAACTACACTTCAGAGTAACCAAGCGCCTCACAACAGTCGGGAAAGGAAGAGGACGAAGTGCAGAACGTCTCCATGCCTCACAAGAACTAAGATCGAAACCATGGATCCATCCTGTAAAAGCAGGAAAGATGTACGCTCCTGTGTACACTGAGAGAAAAAGGCTTCTGCCGTTCGTATGCATGTTGACTCAACCGAGTAGGCCAGTTACTTGGTCCTCACTAGTCGTTACGCTAAGAAAGAAAAGCCTCCACTGAAAAAATCAGTAGCAATGAAGGGAACACCTCTTAGAATGTTGGAAAGAATAGGAAAATGGCCTCAAAATGGGGGAAGACCCTTCATATGTTCACAAGAAATGAGAGAGGGGTCATCCTCTGAAATAAAGATCACTCAACAAAACCAAAGAACAAAATAAATGTCAACCTCAATGCAAACATTCTCTATTTATAAGAGGAATAAAGCGTTCTAATTGGCTCCTGAGAAGGCAAACTGATTGCCCATTTGAGGCCGTGTTTTAATCTCCCTCTCTGTCCCACGAGAGTAGCAGGCAGTTGAGAAACAACTTGAAACTACTATCCTTTTTAAAATGGATTTTTTAATTCTCAATAGTCAAAGTGACGGTTCCCAAGTAAGTTCAGACTGCTTCAAACTACAGAGTAAAGGCTGCAAGAAAAGACATCAAAGACCCGTGAATTACACATGGGGATGACAAATAACATACCTCAAATAGAGGAATGACAACGTAAGCAGAGCGATCCACCTCAGATCCCAGCCTTCCACGTCAATTTCGGAGGCATACTATATTGTATAATCGACCTTGACCCTTTGGAAAAATCATGAGATCTGACGTTAATTCTAACTTGGATCCCTTTGTCCATCGCGTGTCGTGTGCTCCTATTAAACTTGGAACCTTGACACTTAGTTGTCCCATCTAAGCGCCAAGCTGGAGGCAAATGTTCTAAATCATGATCCGGACCCCCAGAATCCACCATGAACATCTCAGCTAAGCAATGGACACTGTCAAGACCTTGGTACCACGTACATCGAACTGCGGCATTGGGCATGTGCATCAGGATCACGAGATTTGCGCATAGGATAAATTCTAAGATATCTATAACTACCAATTATGATCTTCCGAAATTATAACACGCATAACTACCTCAAACTGCTCATAATTATAGTATTAATATTATGATCTTATAAGAATTTTCTGCTACAATTAAGGGAGACCAAATCCTAATTGCACTATATAAATACCAAACTCAATCATCTTCTACAAGTAACTTATTGCTTATAGTATAACCCTACTTGTGCACAGTCTGACTTGAGCATTAGAATCCCTTTGCAGGTACTAACCTCCCCTGTTTCAACACGCTCTACTGCTGCGCGAGAAGGAAACTACACTGACAAGCCTATCTCAGGTACCCCCAATATCTACTACTGAACACAACTGAAGCAATTGAACCAGCTGTTGACTAATGCACTTATCTCACATTACGCCCACATGCAACCCCCTTTAAATTTTTCTTTCCTTTTAATTTTATGTAATAAGTTTTCGTGTTGAATATATTGGTCTTCGTACTGTAATTTGTAATTGGTCTCTATTATACTTAAAAAAATTGAAGTAGTTATTAGATTAATAAGTATGCATTTTATAAGTTATTTAGTGAACTAACTCAATAAATAAATAAATAAAATATGTTTTTATTAAAAGAGATACACACAAATTAAAAGTATTTTGCTCAATTTTGATAAATACATTTATTTTTAAACTACAAAACTTTTACTTAAATATTATAACTTTTAGAGTAAATATCAATTTTGGTCATCTAAATATATACTTGATAATTAGTATTATATTGGTCCTCTATTTATTATCCACACCAAAATGACCTTTCAATGTCAATGAAGGTTATCTCTATATTCAAGTTCCACTGTATTGATTTTTTAGTGGACGAAACTATTGACATTAATTGTTATTTAGGAGCTAATTTGATGCCTCTTATAAGAAGAAGATAAATGTAATGTCAATTATATTTTTAGAAGATTAAAATCTATTTTTACTCTAAGCTTTTATAATTGACCACCTTACTAATTAAGGTTGTCATTAGCGGAATTTCTACGCTAATACTTAGTGAAGTTGTTGTGTATTTATTAAATACTAAATCTATAATAAATGTTTAAAAATAATCAATGAAATGTTTAAAAACTCATTCTTGATACTAAATCCTGAAAAAAATGGATACCATCGAAATCTCCTATCATTTAGTTAAAAATAATCACAATGATTACTTACATGAAGAGTTGTGTTAGTTATGACTAATCATGATTACTTACGTGACGAGTTGCCATTGGTTATGATTAATCATGGTTAATTACATGAGAGAAATTATGAATATAGTTGAGATAGTTAGGAGTAGATGTTATTTTGTACCGATGAAGGGGTGCTTCTCAATCATGCATGTTACAAATCCGTCTATAAATATAGTGTATTGGTATCATTTCACAACTATCAAAACATTTCATTCACTTTCATTCCTAGAAGTTCAATTTCTCTCAGTGAGGGGAGCAGCAGCGACTAATGGCAATGATGAAGGAGGTTACTGTTACAGAGTCTCAAGACAAAGCCAGACTTGCCATTTTAGAATTAGCCCATATGATGAGCGTCCCCATGTCCCTCATGGCTGTCATCAACCTCAAAGTCCCGGACGCCATCTGGCAGGCTGGTTCCAACATTCCTCTCTCTGCCTCCCAGATTCTCGCCCGTATCCTCCCTCACGGTGGCGGCGACGCTGAGAACCTCCAGCGCATCCTTCGCTTGCTCACCAGCTATGACATCTTCGCCGAGCACCTAAGCAAAAGTGGCGAAAGGAAATACTCCCTCACCGACGTCGGCAAAACCCTTATTGCCGATAAACAAGGTCTATCCTACGCGCCTTATATGCTCCAGCACCATCAGGTTAGTTTTTCAAGTTTTTTTTTTTTTTTACTATGATTTTTCAAGTTTCTTCAATACAAAATAACAACGAATTTGATACTAATTTTTTAAGTGAATATGTGACTTTTAAATAGAATAATATATTTACACATAAAAAATTTATATTATTTTTTATATTATTTTATTTTTAAATAATAAAACATGAAAAATATATTAACATAACTCACTATTTTTATTTCTTCAAATAAGTATGATATAAAATTAATGTAATTTTTTTATTGGTAAATAACATTACTCTTTTAAATAAGATCTAATATTAATTTAATGATTATGATTTATTTCATTGGCTAATTATAATAAAGGCATAAAACAATTCTCACACTCGATACATGCCTTATAGATATAGAAATAATGGTTCTCAAGTGGAATGAATGTGTGTGTTGGAGATGTGCAAATATAGGAGGCGTTGATGCGAGCTTGGCCGTTGCTGGAGGAGGCAGTGGCGGATCCAACGGTGGAGCCATTCAAGAAGGTGAACGGAGAGGGAGCGTTACCGTACTACATGAAGAGGCCAGAGGCAGCCAATTTGTTTCATAAGGCCATGTATGGGATGTCCGTACCCTACATGAGGGAAATGTTGGACCACTACGACGGCTTCCAAGGGGTGGAGACCCTGGTCGATGTTGGTGGCAATTCCGGTGTGTGCCTCCACATGATCATGCAGAAATTCCCTAATGTGCGAAAGGGCATTAACTATGATCTGCCTCATATGGTGGCCCATGCGCCACAAATTCCAGGTACTCATGCATTATCGTACTTTCTCTGCCTGTACAGTGACGGATCATTTTTGGAGAGAGCAAGGATATTTTTCAAAAGGAAAATGATATTCATACATTTTTTTTATTTTATATTATTTTTTTATCATATTATATATATATATATATATATATATATATATATATTCTTAAATATGCACCTCAAGCTATCATTTTTAAGGTAATCTAGCTAGGCCCTACATTTGATGATAGGATGAAATTTCTTAATACAGACAATACTCAAGATTTCTGGGTCATTGGGCATTTTGGAATGTGGCTTTTGATTTGTTGTCTGTAACAAGACATTTACTTGTGGCTTGTATATTAATTGTAGTTGTAACCAATGTGGGTGGTGACGCGTTTGAATCTGTTCCCCGTGGGGATGCTATCTTCATGAAGGTGCCTCTCTCACTCCATATCTCCAAAAAATTTTTTTGACTCAAACATAATAATATAATATAATTTTCCTACCCGTATATTACTGTTTTTTTTAATCTCCTACCTATATATTACTGTTAAGAAATAGAAAAAGTATGTTATATTTATTCCCGACATATGTTAGATAATAATTATTGTATTTAATTTCTCAAAAAGTATACTGCTATTTTATTTTGAAGGGATTTATCTAAAAAAAATAGAATGGATTACATTTTTAATTTCATAATTTCATATATTAAATTAATGAATGTTGACGATTTTAAAATAATTTCAGTTCATATAATATTTTTAGAGAACTACCATTAAAGTATTATCTATGTGTTGCTCTCAAGTTGAACCAGATAATATTTGTTTAAAAATTAAAGTGATATGCATTATTAACGTAAAGATTTTTACACTGAAATTCACTAATTTGACACTCTTATTTTATTTTAATTACTAAAGGAGAATGATAACAATAGATACATTTATCAAAATATTAATAAATAAATATAGAACTTCTTTACACTAATAATACATACCAAGTAAACACTTCCTTTAATTGTCAAACTAACAAGTTACCAAAAAATAAAAATAAAAATACAAAGGAGCCAAGGACCCAAAACAAAACAAATAGTACCTTACTAATAAGTGTTTGTTGTTGGCCGTATAAATAAATATATGATTATCAAAAGAGAGTTTATATATGGCTGAAATTTTTGTGATTACTTTTTTTGAAGAATGATATCATTATTTAAATAAATTGTCATGTTTTATTCTAAAAAAAAATACCAAGTTAGAAAAGAAGTTGAGACTCATAGGAAGTATGTATAGACAATGAGATAGAAGAAAAATTCTTATTTAGATACGACATACCATATCATTTTTTATACATTTAAAGTATTATTTAATATATGTAAAAGTAATTTTAAATATATGTGTATTTCTAATATAGTCTTTATAATTTTATATATGTCAAATAATAATTTAAATGTATATAATAAATTATGATAACTATAATTATTCGAGATAGAAAGTAAAAATACAAAGATTTCACTTTCTAAAAAAAACCGTTGAACGGTAAATTAGGAAGTTAAACTTATTAGTAAATAAAGGGTAATACGGATAGACAAAATGAAATATCAATAGCCTCATCTTATTTATTATATTATAATTTTTTATTATAAAATGAAATTCATTCAAATAAAAGTTTGGCGCCACTTATAATCCAATAAAAAAATAGATATATTAAGAGAAGAAAACAAATATAATATTCACATAAAACTTACCTATGATCTATAGTTTTACTTCTCATTCACAGATTATCGATAATAACGAATCTTTCACTCCGTAGAGTAATACATAAAGTGTTATCATATGAAAAAAAAAGTATTACATCCCTTATTTTAATAGATTAAAGGTTTCACTATTTCCTAAGGTCAAAGCAAGATATTGATTTGATAAAACCAAAGTAAAATATTTCAGATCTATCGTATATAACATGCGGTAGATATAAGAAACTCAAAATCAAATTCATTAAATCTATCTAAAAGATAACAAATCTAAATAAATTTATTAGAAAAGCTACTGTCAAAATTAAAAAAAAATGAAAAAAGTTGCTGCCAAATGATAGAGGTGACAACTTTTTATTAAAAAAATAAAAAAAAGACCAAAACACCACAAAAGAAAGAAAGAATATCATAAAAGAAAGAAAAAGAGAAAACAAGAGTTTTATATATATATATATATATATATATATATAGACACACACACAAAAGGGTTTCTACTTCTTATTATATCATAATGTTAAAACTCAAATCAACAATGAAATTTCCTTCTACAAAATAATAGACTTATTTTTTGGCTTATACAAAAGAATAGACTTTAATACCTCAAAATTGTGTGCAGTTCTTTCTTTCTTTCTTTCTTTTTTTAAACTAAGCTAGATATCTGTTTTCATAAAAGAAGATATTGCACTTCATTATTTTTCTTAAATTTTTAATACATTATTTTTATTATAATTGAGAAATAAAAAATAATTATTACGAAGTCAATATTTACGCGTAGCACTATTTTTAAAATTTGCTTTTTTTCCATATATTTTGTATTGTGTGCTTATTTTTTATTTTTTAAATTTATATAAAAGCTTACTAGTTAAAATTTATTATTTGCTCATCTAAACATGAGATTCTTTTAATTTTATACATTCTTGAGGATAATAGCCCTCTACAAAGGCAAAAGTCTCTTCATAATCCCAATTTTACTTTTAACTATTCGCTTATATTTGAAATCCAAACCGAACAAAACGTGGTTAGATATAATAACAGTTGGTATTTTTAGTATAATAATAATAATAATAATAATAATAATAATAATAATAATAATAATAATAATAATAATAATAATAATAATAATAATAAGAATAAGTAATCCGTGCAGTGCATGGATTTTTTAAAATATTTCAAAACATATTAAAATTATATTTTGGAAATTAATTTTATAAATAAATAAATAAATTTATGTTTAAAAGTTTTATCATTAAAGTAACATTAATAGAATTAATTTTTAAATAATATTCATTAAAATAACTTTTTAACTGTTTTAAATTTTAACTTTTTTATTTATATTACCTTTTTATTTATTTTATTATTTTAAGGTAAACTCATAATATAACAATTATTTTGAGGAATAGAATAAGTAAAAGACCATATTTTTAAGAGAAATTTTTTAGAATTATCTGTGATATTTAAATTTCAAATACTAAAAGGTTTAAATTATAATGAACACATGTTATCTATTTAAGAAACAAATGTGAATATTAGATAAAGAAAGTACGAGTGTAAACAACTATACTTTCAAGAGGATGTACTCAAGTTTTATGTATAAAGGTTTATAACAGTCGGTATTACAACGAGTAATGTTACTCAAAATTAGAGGTATGAAAATGAGTTTACTTGAAATGTTGCGAGTTAGTAAATTAATGGCCCATCTTGATGTGATGCAGACTGCGGGTTTTTTTTTTTTGTTTGTTTTTTTAATTTTCAACAATTGAACAATTTTAATTTTATGTTTTAACATTTTTTTCATAGTTTAAATTTGATTAAATATTAAATAAAATTATTTTTGTAATAAAAATATTAATTTATATTAAAAATTAAAACCTTTATATATTATATAAATTATATAATAATACATTAATTAAATATGAAATATTAAACTTGTAAACTGACCCGACTTATTGTATGTTGGCTCAATCGGTTTAAAATTTATTTTTATATCAATTTTTTTAACTCAATTAATCTATTTTATCGAACTAGTGGATCCATTTTAACATTTTTAATCAAAATATACTCTACTTTTTGTAAAGTTAATCATTAATACAATTAATGATTGTATTGAACTGACAACTTCAAGAACCAAAAATTGTATTTGCAAGTAAAATGACGAATAAAGAAAAGTATTTGTGTAGATTTTAATTATACAAATTGTGTAAATTAAATTAATTAATATTTTTTATTTTTACTGTAAAATAATTATATAGTACAATAAGTTATGTAATTATTCAAGTATTAATTAGTGAAATTTATATAACTATATAGGCAAAATCTACTCAAATAATATTTCTCACGATTAGTACTGCACATTCCTAAATATTCACAAAGAGAAATGTTTTTTGCAAGGAAATATGACTCTCAAAAAAGAAACAGACTGTTAATGTGAGAAAGAAAAAAAGAGAACGAAAAAGAATAAAAAATAAACGGTGTAATAAAAATTCTGTAAGTTTTGTCATATTTTTTTTTATGTGAATAACATTATATTCACAATACATTTTTTAAATTTATTAAAAAATTAATTTAATGTAAAATGATTTTTCATGTTTATAACTCATTAAAAAATATTAATTGAATAAATTTGAAAATTAATTTACATGTTTTCAAACACATTAAGAATTAATTAAATTAATTTTATTTAAATAAACATATTTATTAACTTTGCTAGAATAGATAAAATGACAAAATTAGTCAGGGGAAATTGTTATTTTAAATAATTTAAAATAAATTCTACTTAAATCAAATTTGATTTGAACTTTTACATATACAAAATTAAAATCACAGATTTTAAAATCAAATTAATTATTAATTAATATTTTAACTTCTCAAAAAAAAATCCATAAATCTAATCAATTTCCAGTATTTGAGGTTCTATAGTCTATACTCCAAGGTAAACCTACTTCAACTTCCTCTCATCAAATTTAGTGTATATATGATAACTCAAGAAATTTTACTACATCAATATATCTATTCTTTTTGTCTTGTTTGAATTTGCAGTGGGTACTTTCAGGATGGTCAGACGAGGAATGCAAGCGGGTCTTGCAGAATTGTTATGAGGCGCTTCCGATGGACGGAAAATTGATTGTTTGCGAGCCAGTGGCACCGGAGCTGACTGATGATAGTCAGAGAACAAGAACATTGCTTGGAAGTGATATATTTGGGATGACAATGTACAGGCCTAAGGGAAAGCACAGGACTGAAAAACATTTTAGAGAGCTTGGCATTTCTGCTGGTTTTCCTCGTTTCCGTGCCCTCTATATTGACTCTTACTTGACTGTACTTGAGTTTGAAAAATGATTAGCATTAGTAGGCTTATGAAGTATGATGGTCTATTGAATCATGAACAATGGGTAAAAATACTTACGACGCGTTTGATACACAGGATAGAATAAGATATTATTATATTAGGTCTGATAGTATAAAATTTGATAAAATTTTAATATTATCTAGTGTTGGGTGTGACATTGTATAAGATACTGTGTTGTATAAGATAATACTATCATATATTTGCTAATGCATTGTATAATACTAGATATGATAAAAAATTAATACTTTTAACAAAAATACCCTTTAATAAAAAATATACTATTGGCCTTCATTAATTACTGGAGTCATATCATTGGTTGCACTGATTTCTGACAACAAACTATTGGTTGCTGCTCAAAGATCGAAGTTTGTGGGTCGCTGCTCAAAAATTGGATTTCGTGGGTTGCTGCTCAGATATGCACGCTTCTGTTCATATTGGAGTTCGATTGGACTTCACCATACAGTTTTCCATCTACTATTCGACTTCGCAGCGTGAGTAATAAGTGGATTCTCCACCCCCAATAGTGACGACGACTCTTTCTTCTCTTCGTCTTGGGCATTTTCCAGTGGCGGTGGCTGCTCTTTCCTCTCGACCACTGTTTACGTTGTGCCTCTCTGCAAGAGACGAATCAAAACCAGTCCAACAACGTAGATATTCAGCAGCACTGTCCCAGAGCCTACCATGGTGGAGGAGCAAAGATCTATTCAAAATGGAACTACTACTCGTTGTTACTGAGTGTTGATACACAATTTTGTCCGTGGAATTTCTTTTTTATGTTTGTTCATAGACTAATAATCATGTGATAATTGATGTTTAATTGCTTTGCTTTGCACTCTTTTTATGATAAAAATAAAATAAAATAAAATAAAATACAAAAAAAATAAATATAATAAAGTACAAAAAAAATATAATAAAAAAGAGAACCCACTACACTCACTCTCACCCACTCCCAACATTCCCACTATCCCCACTCGCTCACTCTCTCTTTTTTTTTCTTCTTCTGCTTTTGTCTCAATGCAATAATTCTATAAAGAACCACAACCCACTCTTCCATTATTTATCACATTCAGACCTCCACCCATCCTCCTAACTCTCCATGCCCTCTGTGAACCCGTGTTTCACGCCCTTCACCAAGCTGTGACCTCCCACTTATGGCCAACCACCATTCCACTCCATAATACCATTTCACCATTAGCAACCTTACCTTACCTCCATTAAACACCCATAGATCCACCATTATCAGAACCCAACATCACCATCTTCATCCCAAACCATACCTCCTCTACTCCAAGTTTCCATAACAGTAACCACTCAATCTGATCAACTCAACAACCATCATTCATCAACCTTCACCTCCCTTATCACAAACCTCCAACGTCCAAACCCAATACCCTTTACCTATCACCACAACCCCATTACCAAAAAACCACCACCTTTACCGTGACTCACCATCACACAACCACCATCAAATTGTGTCCTCTAGCAGAATCGAGCAGCACCACCAATCACACCTCCATCGTCATCCTCGCAGCCTTTGCTCATACCACCCCTGCTTGCACAGATCTAGGATCACCGAAACCATAGCCTCTGCAATATCGTGAAGACCCCAACCACAAGCCAAGGTGCTCACCAGCTACCGGGAAGACAACAATTGCGCCACCTATAGCACCCAGCCAACCGCGCCACCTTTGCTCTGCCCCCAGATCCGTGAAGCAACACCACAATTGGCCATCCACGCGCTCCATTACGTTGTCTCTGCCGTCGCACCACCAACTACCATCCACCATGCGAACCACCATGTCCTAGTCACCACCACCCGTGCGCAGCCAGAGCCACCTGAGTCGCGCACCGCACCACCAACACCCAACCTTGCAGAACCTCCCCAAGTTAGCCACCGAACCATCCCCCGTTTGTTTTCCCCGTTTCTTTGTTCTTTTCTGTGTTTTCTGTTTCTTTTTTTTTTAATGTAGTATTTTAATAAAAAAATTGTAAAAAATTATTGGGTTTAGTTTTAGACTAATGGGTTTAGTAAGCTAATTTTTTTAGTTAGTAGGCTAAAACCATTTTATTTATTTATTTATTTTAGGAAAGTAAAAAAATTAAAAAACAAAAATTAAAAATGATAAAGATGAAAAATACAAAAATAAAATAATTGAATCTTGTTGAGAGGAATAAAACAAGAATAGCTGAGTTGTGACAGCTTGTTAATCTTGTAACTTTTAAAATCATCTAAGTTGTGACAACTTGATGATTATTAAAAAAAAACAAATAAATAAAATAAATTTCCAAAAACAAAAATCTTTTTGTTAATTAAAATCAATCAACTCACAATCATTTGTTTAAAAAGAACTACGTGACTTTGAGTTTCTCATTGCACTAGGGGATACGTAGGAGCATAAATTCATTTCTGTTAAGCCAAATTTAAATTTTCATATTTTCATTGTTTCTTTTTCTTTTATAAATAGTTACAATCTTTTTCTTTCTAAAAGGGATAAAATAAATATATTTGAGATTATTAAAATTTACACAACTAACTTAAGGTATTGTTCTTGGAACGGGCAGTGTAGGGTGCTAACATCTTTCTTACCTGTAATCGACTCCTGAATCCAAACTCATTTTCTAAAAGACCAGTTTTCCTATTTTCAGGGTTTTTCTGATGTTTTCCCAATTTAAATAAACATTGGTGGCGATTCCATTGATTTTTATATTTTTTCGGTCATCTCGTCACGATCCCGGTTGCGATAGATGGCGACTCCACTGGGGATTCCTTAGAGAGTCGTAGGTTGTTAGTTGTGCAAATCATTAATAATTTTTATTTATTTATTTTATCCCTTTTTTGTCTTTGTTTTTATTTTCTTATTTGTTTGTAAATAGTTTTTTTCTAATACTTTTATGTAAATATCTAATAGCATTATTCTGTATTTATTCTGACATGATTTATTTTGTGCTTAATTATTAAAACTCTAGGGTAGACGATTGTTGGTTGGCTATTGTATATACGTTATGCAGGTTGGGGTATTCTTTTTTTTTTGTACAGGTTTGTATGCTCCCTACACCCACGACACCTACACGTTTATCACACACATTTGAGTAAGGCCTTATACCCGGGTCTGAGTGAAGCCTAAGTTAGGTAGAGGTTGCGTAGTGTTAGCCATTTTGGATGTACATCCTGTTTGGTTATCGCGAAAACCTCATCTAGAGTGTATCCTTTTCACGAGTGTCCCACACCTAGTGGTTTACCCACTGTTTATGATCAACATTCTGAAAGGGGACTTAGCTCTAGAGGCCTTTAGAATAATAGAACCACCAAATGAAAGATCTCACGAATTAGTAAGACTCATAGATCTTTAGGATGAAATTCCTCAAATTTAAGGGAACCCCTAGGACAAAAAGGGAGCGTACATCTTCTTTACCTATTTATTCCTCATATCATTCATTCTTGCATTTAAAAAAAAAATCAATCATAAAAAAAAGCAAAAATACATCATCTTGCATTTTCATTTCTAGCATTCTTTCTTTTCTTTTCAAAAAAAAACTTCTTCATCTTTATCCCTCATGTCATTCATTATTGCATTCTTTTTCTAAATAATAATAATAAAATGCATTCTCTTGCATTTCATGGCATTCCAAGCATTTAAAAAAAATTAGAAAAAAATACATTATTTTGCATTCCTAGCTAATTTTTTTAAAATGAAAAAATAAAAATTTGTATCTGCATAAGTAGTCACTACTTTACATACATGCATATCACCAATTTTGTTCAGTCAATACTGATAATTGCATATTCACATCATGAGCAGAAAAGTAGACACTATAGGAGGAAAACGGCTTCTGCAACACCCTTATAGGACTCGTTCCCAAGCTAGGATCATGGATGAAATAGAATAAACTCAAGAGCTGAAGAATGAGGTGAATCAGCTCAGAGAACAAATGTCCAAGATGATGGAGATGCTACAGTCTATGGAAAGTAGAAGGAGCACAAATGGGAATCCCTCAGTGGTAAACGAAGGACATCTGGCCACACCTCTTCACCTGCCTGGTTTTGCTTCAATCCCTCTGCAATACCAGGGCTTTAATCCTCAAGGAGTTGTGATGCCACTCACCATTTATCCAAACAACACCACTCAACCCTCAGTTAACACCTCTTAGGAAACCCAAGTACCATCATTTCCACCATATGGCCTCCCTCCCGGATACGTACCACCGTTAGCCGCCAACCCCCTTGATAATACCACCCCAGCAGCAACACCAATTCCAAACCCGCCAAACACTTCCCAAACCCAAGTCACTCAGCCAAATGTCAGTGAAGCTCTTCTAACGCGCCATTCATTCCCTTTCTTTATCCTACCATACAGTCTCCCTTCCGGTTTAGTACCACTGCAAGCCTCCAATCCCTCTGACGGTAACATGCCTAGTACAAATTCATTCAGCACAGCCCAACGACATACCCATTACCTTGGTGCTAGTGGAACCCCACCTGTGCAATACCCAATGAACTCTTCTACTGAAAATTCTCAATCCAAAGAGAAGTTTGAAGTTCTTGAAGAAAGACTTCGAGCTGTAGAGGGAGCAAGTGGCTATGGTCTTCTAAATGCTTTAGAACTTTGCCTTGTCCCGGAAGTGGTGATTCCCCCAAAGTTTAAAGTCCCAGATTTTGACAAATATAAGGGAACCATTTGTCCGAAGAACCATCTGACCATGTACATTCGTAAGATGGCTTCGCACGCTCATGATGACAAGTTGCTAATCCATTTCTTCCAAGAAAGCTTAACTGGGGCAGCTTTAAATTGGTACACACATCTTGAGCGTGCCCATATAAGGAGTTTCAAGGATTTAGCTTATGCTTTCTTGAAGCAGTATAAGTACAACATCGACATGGAACCCGATAGACTATAATTGCAGAATATGGCTAAGAAAAATGTTGAAATGTTTAAGGAATATGCTCAGCGGTGGAGAGAAACGGCTGCTCAGGTAGAGCCCTCATTGACAGAAAGA
This sequence comes from Ormosia semicastrata, assembly GCA_029884595.1. Lineage (NCBI taxonomy): Eukaryota > Viridiplantae > Streptophyta > Magnoliopsida > Fabales > Fabaceae > Ormosia > Ormosia semicastrata. The sequence goes on along the minus strand of JAQQTO010000046.1, from coordinate 31,503,372 downwards.
GAAATGGTGGCCACGTTCATCGACACTCTGCAATCACCCTTTTATGATAAAATGATAGGGAGTGTGTCATCAAATTTTTCAGACATGGTCATCATTGGAGAAAGAGTCGAAGGAGGAATGAGAAGTGGAAAGATAGTTGAAAGTTCAACAGGGACATTTAATGCCAAGAGGCCCCCAATATGGAAGAAAAGAGAAGGAAAAACCCATGCTGTTACTTTTGATCAAAGAAGCTTTACCCAAGGGAAACATAATCGATCACCTAGCAATACTCAACCATCCTTCCAACCTCCCTACATACCTTACAACCCATACTTTGCTCATGTCTCCCAAGTTCCACACTCCCAACCTTACCACCCGTATGTTGCCAATGCTTCACAAGCTCATTATCCCCAGCCTCACCACCCAATGATACCTTACCGGACACCATCCCCCACTCAACACCAAACACCCTCTACCTTACCGCCTCAAACAGCTCAACCATGGACCCAAAATCCAAACACAAACCAAAGAAGGCCACCAAATAACCAAGAAAGAAAGTTTGTCCATTTTGACCCAATCCCTATGACATACACTGAGTTACTACCCCAACTCATCCGTAACTCTCTTTTGGCCCCTTGCCCGATGAAGCCATTAGAACCCCCATACCCTAAAGGTTTTGACCCAAATGCCAAGTGTGACTACCATGCGAGGGCCGTAGGGCATTGCACGAAGAATTGTAGAGCGCTGAAGTTTAAGGTGCAAGATCTAATCAACGCTAAATGGTTGAATTTTAAGCCAAATACCCCTAGTGTGGGCCATAACCCTTTGCCTAATCATGGAAGTCCTACAGTCAATGCTATAGAGGAGTGCTCTGCTCAGCAACTTATAAGACGAGTGACAGATATCAAAACCCCTATGAAGGTCTCTTTTAAAGAGCTCTGCAAATCTGGGATAATGAAAGCTCGTATTAAAGAGAAAGGGGGCGATGAAGATGAAATAATGTGCAATCTCCATGGGAATGTGGGGCATTCTATCGAGGAATGTGGTGAGTTTAGACAAATCCTCCAAGATCTAATGGACATGCAATTAGTGCAAATAGGTCATCTATGTGACAATGGTGGCATAAGCATGGTGGATGAGTGTGTTGTTCCACAATCGCAAGAAGGTCAGGAAACCATAAACCCTCTGGTCCCTTCTATTGCAAGTCCAGCTATCAAACCACTGGTTATCTATTACACTGAAGTTGCAGCTGTGCCATCTCCATATGGCCCAAGGCCTATCACTATTCAAGTTCCTAGCCCTTTCCCATTCAAAAACACAAAGGCAGTACCGTGGAATTATGATGTGCAAATCCTTGGAAGCAATCCCACAAACGATCAACCAAAAGTTTCATCTTGTCCGACCCCTGTTGTCACTAATATATCAGGGATCAGAGGGATGACACGAAGTGGTCACATTTATACTCCAGAGGAGCTGCGAAAAAGGCAAGAAGAAGAAGAAAATAAAAGAAACTGTAAGGGGAAGAGCAAGGTAGGAGAAACTTCCATGGGAAATGATGTGAAAGCAAAGGAAAAGTTGACAAAGCTAAATGAGTATAAGAAGGAGGTATCTGATGAAGAGGCCTGTGAATTTTTGAAGTTCATCAAGTAAAGTGAATACAGAGTGGTAGACCAGTTGAATCGCACCCCTGCAAGGATATCACTCTTGTCCTTATTGATGAATTCTGAGCCGCACAGAAAAGTATTGATGAAGATACTGAATCAAGCCCATGTTTCTCACGACATTACAGTTGACAAGTTAGGCGGTATTATTGGTAACATTACTGCTGATAATTATGCCACTTTCACTGATGATGAAATACCTGTTGAAGGGATGGGACACAACAAGGCGCTACACATTTCTGTCAAATGCCAAAAGCATATAATGGCTAGAGTGCTCATTGATAATGGTTCCTCTTTGAATGTGTTGCCAAAATCAACTCTCTCTAAGTTACCTTTTGATGGGACTTACATAAAACCAAGTACAATGATCGTAAGAGCTTTTGATGGGACCCGGAGAGAAGTAATAGGAGAAATTGAGATCCCAGTTCAAATTGGACCTACTACCTTTCATATACTCTTCCAGGTGATGGACATCACACCAACTTATAGTTGTATCTTAGGACGACCTTGGATTCATTCTGCTGGAGTCGTGCCATCCACATTGCATCAGAAAGTGAAGTTCATAGTTGGCAGTAGGTTGGTAATCGTTTCGGGTGAGGAAGACTTGTTAGTGAGTAAACCACTATCAACCCCTTACATTGAAGCTGCAGAAGAAGCTCTTGAAACTGCGTTCCAAGCATAGGAGATTGTTAATGCCACTTATGTGAAAGAAGGAGCACAAATTTTAAAGCCACAACCATCTAATGCATCCATGATGATGGTAAGGTCATGCTTGAAAGAGGATATCAATGTGGAAGGGGACTAGGAATGAACGAACAAGGCATTATGAAGTTCCTACAACCCTGTGAAAACAAAGACAAGTTCGGGCTAGGATATAAACCCACCAAAGCTGATAAGAAAAAGGTTATAGAAGAGAAAAAAGAAAGGAGATTGGCTCGGTTGGAAAACCGGGAGCCTAAAGCTGAGGGAATCCCCATCTGTGATATCTGTCAAAGCTTTTGAAGTGCAGGATTGGTGTTTCTGAATCAAGTGACTGCTATTGAAGATGATCAACCTATCAATCATGGTGTCAACTTGGTGTACCTTTGTTCCCCAGAGGCAGAGCTCAACAATTGGGAGTTCGTTGATTTTCCCAAGACCTTTGAAACTGATTCAAAGTAATTCTGTAATGCTAATCCTTTAGCTCTGCCCAAGGCTTTAGGAAGATATGTTGTAAAAGCGGGCTCACATGTTTGCATTTTAATATTTACTATCAATAAATGTATTTTTAAATTATCTTGCCATTTTTTTTCTCTCTTTTCTTTTTAGCTTTTTGCCTGAGCATTACATTAACCTTTATTCATTACTTCTTTTTATTTGTGTTAATACCAATAAATGCAGATCTGAAAGTGACTCTCTTGAAAATGACAGTGCTATGTCCCAATTATATGATTTTGACCATCCCATTAATCATGTTAATGACGATAATGATGACAATTGGGAACCCTTTCCTGAGTTAATGAGGTTAATGAAACAAGAGGCTAAAGAAATTCAACCCCATGAAGAGCCAACTGAAGTGATTAATTTAGGGTCAGAGGATGATAAAAAAGAAGTAAAAATTGGCACTTCTATGAAAGAAGATGAGCGAAGTAAATTGGTCAAGCTCTTATCTGATTATTGCGACATTTTCGCATGGTCGTACCAAGATATGCCCGGGCTAGATGCTAGCATGGTTGAACATAAATTGCCATTAAAGCCAGAATATCCTCCCGTCAAGCAAAAGTTGAGACGAATGAAGCCAGAGATGTCACTAAAAATTAAAGAAGAGGTTAAAAAGCAGTTTGATGCAGGTTTCCTTGCTGTTGCAAAGTACCCTCAATGGGTCGCCAAGATTATTCCTGTCTCGAAGAAAGATGGGAAGGTACGAATGTGCGTTGACTATAGAGATCTGAATAAGGCTAGCCCTAAAGACAAGTTTCCTCTACCTCACATAGATGTACTAGTGGACAACACTTCTCAACATTCATTTTTCTCCTTCATGGATGGTTTATCAGGTTACAATCAAATCAAGATGGCACCTGAAGACATGGAGGAGACCACATTCATCATTCTATGGGAAACTTTATGCTACAAAGTAATGCCATTTGGATTGAAGAATGCAGGAGCAACTTATCAAAAGGCAATGGTAACTTTGTTCCATGACATGATGCATAAAGAAATAGAAGTTTACGTGGATGACATGATCGCTAAATCTAGAACAGAAGAATACCATGTTGTTAATTTGCAAAAGCTCTTTGAACGTTTGAAAAAGTTCAAGCTCAGACTAAATCCTACTAAATGCACTTTTGGTGCAAGATCAGGCAAGCTTTTGGGGTTTGTGGTTAGCCAGAAAGGGATAAAAGTTGATCCAGACAAAGTTCGAGCAATCATAGAGATGCCACCTCCTCGCACTGAAAAGGAAGTTCGAGGGTTTCTGGGGAGATTGAACTATATTGCTAGATTTATATCCCAATTGACTGCAACGTGTGAACCAATTTTCAAGTTACTGCATAAAAACCAGACCATAGAATGGAATGAAGATTGTCAGATAGCATTTGAGAAGATCAAGCAGTATCTGCAAGAACCCCCAGTTTTGGTACCTCCAGTGCCAGGAAGACCTCTTATTATGTACTTGACTGTATTAGATGAATCTATGGGCTGTGTACTGGGGCAGCATGATGAAACTGGTAGAAAAGAACATGCCATCTATTACTTGAGTAAGAAGTTTACCAACTATGAGGCAAAATACTCATTGTTGGAATGCACGTGTTGTGCCTTGGCATGGGCGGCCCACCGTTTGAGGCAATACATGTTGAGTTACATCACTTGGTTAGTGTCCAAAATGGACTCAATCAAGTACATCTTTGAAAAGCCTGCTCTCACGGGGAGGATTGTACGTTGGCAAGTTCTGCTATCAGAATATGACATTGTCTATGTCACCCAAAAGGCAGTAAAAGGCAGCGCCCTTGCAGAATTCTTGGCAAGTCAACCTGTGAAGGAATATGGGTCTATGCAGTGTGAATTCTCTGATGAAGATATAATGGCTTTGTTTGGAGGAGAAGAATCCCTGGAAAAAGAAAAATAGACTTAGTTGTTCGATGGAGCTTCCAATTCACTGGGGCATGGAGTTGGAGCCATACTAATTTCACCCAAAAATAATTTCATTCTAATCACTGCTAGACTGTGCTTTGACTGTACAAACAATGTAGTTGAGTATGAAGCATGTGCCATGGGAATCCAAGCAGCAATAAAATCAAAGGCAAAAGTTCTTGAGGTATACGGGGACTCCGCCTTGGTCATCCATCAACTAAAGGGAGAATAGGAGACACGAGATGCCAAATTAATCCCTTTTCATGCTTACATCAAGAAGTTGATTGAATAACTTGACAAAGTCACATTCCATCATGTCCCTCGGGAAGACAATCAGTTGGCTGACGCTTTAGCCACATTATCATCAATATTCAATGTAAGCCATGATAAGGACTTGCCACTTATAAAATTAGAAAGTCGTGACCAACCGGTATATTGTCAAATGGTAGAAGCGGAGCCAGATGGGAAACCATGGTATCATGACATCAAATGCTTTATCCAGAGTAGAGAATACCCTTTAGATGCTTCAAAAAATGACAAAAGGACCCTCAAAAGACTCGCAATGGGTTTCTTTCTTAATGGGGAAGTGCTTTATAAGAGGAATCACAATATGGTGCTGCTAAGATGTGTTGATGCAACAGAGGCAGAGAAAGTCATTAGAGATGTTCATGAAGGTTCTTTTGGAACTCATGCAAATGGGCACGCAATGGCAAGAAAAATCCTAAGGGCTGGGTACTATTAGTTGACAATGGAAACTGATTGCTTCAATTATGTAAGGAAGTGCCATAAATGCCAAACATATGCTGACAAGGTTCATGCACCACCAGTACCTTTAAATGTTTTGACAGCATCTTGGCCATTCTCGATGTGGGGGATAGATGTCATAGGGCCCATTGAACAGAAGGCCTCAAATGGACATCGCTTTATTCTTGTTGCAATTGATTACTTCAACAAATGGGTCGAAGCTGCTTCTTATGCCAATGTCACCAGGAGTGTAGTGATTAGGTTTGTCAAAAGGGAGTTGATTTGTCGTTATGGTTTGCCAAGCAAGATCATCACTGACAATGCCACTAATCTGAATAATAAGATGATGAAAGAGATATGTGAGGATTTCAAAATTGAGCACCACAATTCTTCACCTTATCGCCCTAAGATGAATGGGGCAGTTGAGGCAGCAAATAAGAACATCAAGAAGATTATCCAGAAGATGGTTATAACATACAAAGATTGGCACGAAATGCTACCGTTTGAACTGCACGGTTCTCGTACGTCCTTTCGTATTTCAACTGGGGCAACCCCTTTCTCTTTGGTTTATGGAATGGAAGCAGTACTCCCTATCGAAGTAGAAATACCATCATTAAGAGTGTTGATGGAGGCAGGATTAGAAGAAGCTGAATGGGTCCAAACTCGACTTGATCAGTTGAACCTCATTGAAGGAAAGAGATTAGCTGCACTGTGTCATGGCCAGCTTTACCAGAAGATAATGATGAAAGCCTATGCAAAAAAGGTCCGTCCCCGACATTTTCAAGAAGGAGATTTAGTACTCAAGAAGATTCTTCCCATTCAAAAAGATCATCGAGGAAAGTGGACTCCAAACTATGAAGGACCTTATGTTGTAAAAAGGGCTTTCTCGGGAGGAGCCTTGATTCTCACAAACATGGATGGTGAAGATTTACCACTTCCCGTAAATTCAGATGCGGTCAAAATGTACTATGCTTAAAAAAAGAAGAAGAAAAGAAAAATAGCTCGCTAGGTTGAAAACCTGAAAAGGCGACCTAGGCAAAAATTAGAGCGACCCGCTAGGTTGAAAACTCGAAAGAGCGACCTAGGCAAAAGTTAGGATTTTTAAAAAAATGGTACTTGACACATCCGAAGAAGTGGATTTGCCTGAAGTCACAAATTGGAGCAGTTTAAGTTTATTTGGGCCAAACTGGGGCAGTTTAAATATATGAAGTCTTATCAGGAAACACTCTCAATATATGAAAAGTAGATCAAATCATATTCTTGGAAACAAACAAATGGGTGTTTAAGGTTGTATGCATGGGAAATTAGATTGATCATTCAAGAGAATGTCACTGGAAGAACTGAAAAACTTCGTTCCAACATTTCTTCTTGTAAACCTGTCAATTATAATCCTCTTTGTACTATCCTCCCTGTACTCTTTCTTTCTATAATAATAATCCTTTTTCTTTGCAACCCATTGTTGATTCAATATGCATTTTTCATGATAGTTTTATATTGAGATGTGAAACATGTGAAAATATTGTAAAAGCATTTAGATTTGCTTTAACAATTTTGAAAGGTCATGGGAAACGCAATGAAGTCCTGATAAGAGTATTGGTTAGAGAAGAAGGAACAACCAGACAAATCATAAAGCAAACCAACGAATTTTGATCTTGATCCTGCTGTGGGAAAAAGTTCTTAAGGGTTGTGGAACCAAAGTTCTGATGTACAAAAAAAAAAAACAAAACAAAACAAAACAAAACAAAAACAAAAACAAAAACAAAATAGAAACAAAAAATTTTACTTACTCAATTTGTTCATGAGAACTCCTACAGTAGGGCATTCATTGCATCATGCATCATTTCTGGCATCACATGCATTGTCCTCAAGCATCACATCCATTGCATCATCATGCATCCATTGCATTATGCATCGTCTCAGGCATCACATGCATTTTCAAAATCAGCACCCATTGTGTTTCAGTTTTCGAGTCCTCGCACCCATTGTCTTTCAATTTTTGGGTCCCCACACTCATTATCTTTCAGTTTTTGGGTCCTCGCACCCATTGTCTTTTAATTTTCGGGTCCCCGCACCCATTGTCTTTTCATTTTCGGGTCCCCGTACCCATTGTCTTTTAATTCCCGGGTCCTCGCACCCATTGTCTTTTAGTTTCCGGGTCCTCGTACCCATTACTTTCACAGCAAGTCAGGGCCTTGTGCCCATTGCCTTTACCTTTTTGTCCAGCTTCGATGGGCACCCTACCCCACAAGCTGTTTTGTTGTTTACCTTTCCGTCCAGCTTCGATGGGCACCCTACCCCACAAGCTGTTAGCTTTTTACCTTTATGTTGTCAAGCTTCGGTGAATACCCAACTCCGCAAGCTTTGTGCATTTTTTGTTTTCAAGCTTCAGCAGAATACCTGACTCCGCAAGCTTTTTACCTTTCTGTTGTCAAGCTTCGGCGAAAACCCGACTCCGCAAGCTTCGTGTCTTTCTTTTTAAGTTTTTTGTCAAGCTTTAGCAGGATACCCAACTCCGTAAGCTTTGTGTCTTTCTTTTTAAGTTTTTTTGCCCAGTTTCAGCGGATACCCAACTCCGCAAGCTTTTTACTTTTCTGTCAAGTTTCAGCGGATACCCGACTCCGCAAGTTTTTTACTTTTCTGTCAAGTTTCAGCGGATACCCAACTCCGCAAGCTGTGAGTCAGTCTTTTAAAGTTTTCTGTTAAGCTTCAGCGGATACCCGTCTCCGCAAGCTTTTTACCATTTGTCTTCAAGCTTCAGTGGATACTCGACTCCGTAAGCTTCTTACCTTTCTGTCAAGCTTCAGCGGATACCCAATTCCGCAAGCTTTTTACCTTTTTGACAAGCTTCAACGGATACCGACTCCACAAGCTTTTTACTTTTTCATCAAGCTTCATGGACAAAATTGAATCAACTCCTTTGCTTTCTATTTATCTTAAACGTAAAGCAAAGGGGGGCAGTTGTTGATACCCAATTTTGTCCGTGAAATTTCTTTTTTATGTTTGTTCATAGACTAATAATCCTGTGATAATTGATGTTTAATTGCTTTGCTTTGCACTCTTTTTATGATAAAAATAAAATAAAATAAAATAAAATACAAAAAAAATAAATATAATAAAGTACAAAAAAATATAATAAAAAATAAAAGTATAGAAAAATTAAAAAGGAGAACCCACTACACTCACTCTCACCCACTCCCAACATTCCCATCATCCCCACTCGCTCACTCTCTCTTTTTTTTTTTCTTCTTCTGCTTTTGTCTCAATACAATAATTCTATAAAGAACCACAACCCACTCTTCCATTATTTATCACATTCGGACCTCCACCCATCCTCCTAACTCTCCATGCCCTCTGTGAACCCGTGTTTCACGCCCTTCACCAAGTGACCTCCCACTTATGGCCAACCACCATTCCACTCCATAATACCATTTCACCATTAGCAACCTTACCTTACCTCCATTAAACACCCATAGATCCACCATTATCAGAACCCAACATCACCATCTTCATCCCAAACCATACCTCCTCTACTCCAAGTTTCCATAACAGTAACCACTTAATCCTGATCAACTCAACAACCATCACTCATAAACCTTCACCTCCCTTATCACAAACCTCCAACGTCCAAACCCAATACCCTTTACCTATCACCACAACCCCATTACCGAAAAACCACCACCTTTACCGTGACTCACCGTCATACAACCACCATCAAATTATGTCCTCTACTGGCAGAACCGAGCAGCACCACCAATCACACCTCCATCGTTATCCTCGCAGCCTTTGCTCATACCACCCCTGCTTGCACAGATCTAGGATCACCGAAACCATAGCCTCTGTAATATAGTGAAGACCCCAACCACAAGCCAAGGTGCTCACCAGCTACCGGGAAGACAACAGTTGCGCCACCTACAGCACCCAGCCAACCGCGCCACCTTTGCTCTGCCCCCAAATCCGTGAAGCAACACCACAGTTGGCCATCCACGCGCTCCATTACGTTGTCTCTGCCATCGCACCACCAACTACCATCCACCACGCGAACCACCATGTCCTAGTCACCACCACCCGCGCGCAGCCAGAGCCACCTGAGTCGCGCACCACACCACCAACACCCAACCTTGCAGAACTTCCCCAAGTTAGCCACCGAACCATCCCCTGTTTGTTTTCCCGTTTCTTTTTTTTTGTTTAATGTAGTATTTTAATAAAAAAATCGTAAAAAATTGTTGGGTTTAATTTTAGACTATTGGGTTTAGTAAGCTAATTTTTTTAGTTAGTAGGCTGAACCATTTTATTTATCTATTTATTTTAGGAAAGTAAAAAGATTAAAAAACAAAAATTAAAAATGATAAAGATGAAAAATACAAAAATAAAATAATTGAATCTTGTTGAGAGGAATAAAACAAGAATAGCTGAGTTGTGACAGCTTGTTAATCTTGTAACTTTTAAAATCATCTAAGTTGTGACAACTTGATGATTATTAAAAAAATAAATAAATCAAATAAATTTCCAAAAACAAAAATCTTTTTGTTAATTAAAATCAATCAACCCACAATCATTTTTTTAAAAGAGCTACGTGACTTTGAGTTCCCCATTGCACCAGGGGATACGTAGGAGCAGAAATTCATTTCTGTTAAGCCAAATTTAAATTTTCTTATTTTCGTTGTTTCTTTTTCTTTTGTAAATAGTTACAACCTTTTTCTTTCTAAAGGGGATAAAATAAATATATTTGAGATTATTAAAATTTACACAACTAACTTAAGGTACCGTTCTTGGAACGGGCAGTGTAGGGTGCTAACATCTTCCCTACCTGTAATCGACTCCCGAATCCAAACTCATTTTCTAAAAGACCAGTTTTCCTATTTTCAGGGTTTTTTTTGATGTTTTCCCAATTTAAATAAACATTGGTGGCGACTCCATTGATTTTTATATTTTTTCAGTCAGGCCGGTTGTTAGTTGTGCAAATCATTAATAATTTTTATTTATTTATTTTATCCCTTTTTTGTCTTTGTTTTTATTTTCTTATTTGTTTGTAAATAGTTTTTTTCTAATACTTTTATGTAAATATCTAATAGCATTATTCTGTATTTATTCTGACATGATTTATTTTGTGCTTAATTATTAAAACTCTAGGGTAGACGATTGTTGGCTGGCTATTGTATATATGTTATGCAGGTTGGGGTATTCTTTTTTTTTTTTTGTACAGGTTTGTATGCTCCCTACACCCACGACACCTACATGTTTATCACACACATTTGAGTAGGGCCTTATACCCGGGTCTGAGTGAAGTCTAAGTTAGGTAGAGGTTGCGTAGTGTTAGCCATTTTGGATGTACATCCTATTTGGTTATCGTGAAAACCTCATCTAGAGTGTGTCCTTTTCACGAGTATCCCACACCTAGTCGTTTACCCACTGTTTATGATCAACATTCTGAAAGGGGACTTAACTCTAGAGGCCTTTAGAATAATATAACCACCAAATGAAAGATCTCACGAATTAGTAAGACTCATAGATCTTTAGGATGAAATTCCTCAAATTTAAGGGAACCCTTAGGACAAAAAGGGAGCGTACATCTTCTTTACCTATTTATTCCTCATATCATTCATTCTTGCATTTAAAAAAAATCAATCATAAAAAAAAGCAAAAATACATCATCTTGCATTTTCATTTCTAGCATTCTTTCTTTTTTTTTTTTAAAAAAAAAACTTCTTCATCTCTATCCCTCATGTCATTCATTATTACATTCTTTTTCTAAATAATAATAATAAAATGCATTCTCTTGCATTTCATGGCATTCCAAGCATTTAAAAAAAATTAGAAAAAAATACATCATTTTGCATTCCTAGCTTTTTTTTTAAAATGAAAAAATAAAAATTTGTATCTGCATAAGTAGTCACTACTTCACATACATGCATATCACCAATTTTGTTCAGTCAATACTGATAATTGCATATTCACATCATGAGCAGAAAAGTAGACACTATAGGAGGAAAACGGCTTCCGCAACACCCTTATAGGACTCGTTCCCAAGCTAGGATCATGGATGAAATAGAACAAACTCAAGAGCTGAAGAATGAGGTGAATCAGCTCAGAGAACAAATATCCAAGATGATGGAGATGCTACAGTCTATGGAAAGTAGAAGGAGCACAAATGGGAATCCCTCAGTGGTAATCGAAGGACATCTGGCCACACCTCTTCACCTGCCTGGTTTTGCTTCAATCCCTCTGCAATACCAGGGCTTTAATCCTCAAGGAGTTGTGATGTCACTCACCATTTATCCAAACAACATCTCTCAACTCTCAGTCAACACCTCTTAGGAAACCCAAGTACCATCATTTTCACCATATGGCCTCCCTCCCGGATACGTACCACCGTTAGCCGCCAACCCCCTTGATAATACCACCCCAGCAACAACACCAATTCCAAACCCGCCAAACACTTCCCAAACCCAAGTCATTCAGCCAAATGTCAGTGAAGCTCTTCCAACGCAACATTCATTCCCTTTCTTTATCCCACCATACAGTCTCCCTTCCGGTTTAGTACCACCGCAAGCCTCTAATCCCTCTGACGGTAATATGCCTGGTATAAATTCATTCAGCACAGCCCAACCACATACCCATTACCTTGGTGCTAGTGGAACCCCACCCGTGCAACACCCAATGAACTCTTCTACAGAAAATCCTCAATCTAAAGAGAAGTTTGAAGTTCTTGAAGAAAGACTTCGAGCCGTAGAGGGAGCAAGTGGCTATGGTCTTCTGAATGCTTTAGAACTTTTCCTTGTCCCGGATGTGGTGATTCCCCCAAAGTTTAAGGTCCCAGATTTCGACAAATATAAGGGAACCACTTGTCTGAAGAACCATCTGACCATGTACATTCGTAAGATGGCTTCGCATACTCATGATGACAAGCTGCTAATCCATTTCTTCCAAGACAGCTTAACTGGGGCAGCTTCGAATTGGTACACACATCTTGAGCGTGCTCATATAAGGAGTTTCAAGGATTTAGCTGATGCTTTCTTGAAGCAGTATAAGTACAACATCGATATAGCACCCGATAGACTACAATTGCAGAATATGGCTAAGAAAGATGTTGAAACGTTTAAGGAATATGCTCAGCGGTGGAGAGAAATGGCTGCTCAGGTAGAGCCCCCATTGACAGAAAGAGAAATGGTGGCCACGTTCATCGACACCCTACAATCACCCTTTTATGATAAAATGATAGGGAGTGTGTCATCAAATTTTTCAGACATAGTCATCATTGGAGAAAGAGTCGAGGGAGGCATAAGAAGTGGAAAGATAATTGAAAGTTCAACAAGGACATTTAATGCCAAAAGGCCCCCAATATAGAAGAAAAGTGAAGGAGAAACCCATGCTGTTACTATTGATCAAAGAAGCTTTACCCAAGGGAAACATAACCGATCACCTAGCAATACTCAACCATCCTTCCAACCTCCCTACATACCTTATAACCCATACTTTGCTCATGTCTCCCAAGTTCCACACTCCCAACCTTACCACCCGTATGTTGCCAATGCTTCACAAGCTCATTACCCCCAGCCTCACCAGCCAATGATACCTTACCGGACACCATCCCCCACTCAACACCAAACACCCTCTACCTTACCGCCTCAAACAGCTCAACCAAGGACCCAAAATCCAAACACAAACCAAAGAAGGCCACCAAATAACCAAGAAAGAAAGTTTGTCCATTTTGACCCAATCCCTATGACATACACTGAGTTACTACCCCAACTCATCTGTAACTCTCTTTTGGCCCTTTTCCCGATGAAGCCATTAGAACCCCCATACCCTAAAGGTTTTGACCCAAATGCCAAGTGTGACTACCATGCGGGGGCCGTAGGGCATTCCACGGAGAATTGCAGAGCGCTGAAGTTTAAGGTGCAAGATCTAATCAACGCTAAATGGTTGAATTTCAAGCCAAATACCCCTAGTGTGGGCCATAACCCTTTGCCTAATCATGGAAGTCCTACAGTCAATGCTATAGAGGAGTGCTCTGCCTAGTAACTTATAAGACGAGTGGCAGATATCAAAACCCCCATGAAGGTCTTTTTTAAATAGCTCTGCAAATCTGGGATAATGGAAGCTCGTATTAAAGAGAAAGGGGGCGACGAAGATGAAATAATGTGTAATCTCCATGGGAATGTGAGGCATTCTATCGAGGAATGTGGTGAGTTTAGACAAATCCTCCAAGATCTAATGGACATGCAATTAGTGCAAATAGGTCATTTATGTGACAATGGTGTCATAAGCATGGTGGATGAGTGTGTTGTTCCACAATAGCAAGAAGGTCAGGAAACCATAAACCCTCTGGTCCCTTCTATTGCAAGTCCAGCTATCAAACCACTGGTTATCTATTACATTGAAGTTGCAGCTGCGCCATCTCCATGTGGCCCGAGGCCTATCACTATTCAAGTTCCTAGCCTTTTTCCCATTCAAAAACACAAAGGTAGTACCGTGGAATTATGATGTATAAATCCTTGGAAGCAATCCCGCAAACGATCAGCTAAAAGTTTCATCTTGTCTGACCCCTGTTGTCACTAATATATCAGGGATCGGAGGGATGACACAAAGTGGTCGCATTTATACTCTGGAGGAGCAGCGAAAAAGGCAAGAAGAAGAAAAAAAAAAAGAAACTGTAAGGGGAAGAGCAAGGTAGGAGAAACTTCCATGGGAAATGATATGAAAGCAAAGGAAGAGTTGACAAAGCTAAATGAGTATAAGAAGGAGGTATCTGATGAAAAGGCCTGTGAATTTTTGAAGTTCATCAAGCAAAGTGAATACAGAGTGGTAGACCAGTTGAATCGCACCCCTACAAGGATATCACTCTTGTCCTTATTGATGAATTCTGAGCCGCACAGAAAAGTATTGATGAAGATACTGAATCAAGCCCATGTTTCTCACGACATTATAGTTGACAAGTTAGGCAGTATTATTGGCAACATTACTGCTGATAATTATGTCACTTTTACTGATGATGAAATACCTGTTGAAGGGATGGGACACAACAAGGCGCTACACATTTCTGTCAAATGCCAAGAGCATATAATGGCTAGAGTGCTCATTGACAATGGTTCCTCTTTGAATGTGTTGCCAAAATCAACTCTCTCTAAGTTGTCTTTTGATGGGACTTACATGAAACCAAGTACAATGATCGTAAGAGCTTTTGATGGGACCCGGAGAGAAGTAATAAGAGAAATTAAGATCCCAGTTCAAATTGGACCTACTACCTTTCATATACTCTTCCAGGTGATGGACATCACACCAACTTACAGTTGTCTCTTAGGACGACCTTGGATTCATTCTCATGGAGCCGTGCATAGTCCACATTGCATCAGAAAGTGAAGTTCATAGTTGGCAGTAGGTTGGTAATCGTTTCAGGTGAGGAAGACCTGTTAGTGAGTAAACCACTATCAACCCCTTACATTGAAGCTGCAGAAGAAACTCTTGAAACTGCATTCCAAGCATTGGAGATTGTTAATGCCACTTATGTGAAAGAAGGAGCACAAATTTTAAAGCCACAGCCATCTAATGCATCCATGATGATGGCTAAGGTCGTGCTTGAAAGAGGATATCAATGTGGAAGGGGACTAGGAATGAACGAACAAGGCATTATGAAGTTCTTACAACCCTGCGAAAATAAAGACAGGTTCGGGCTAGGATATAAACCCACTAAAGCTGATAAGAGAAGGGTTATAGAAGTGAAAAAAGAAAGGAGATTGGCTCGGTTGAAAAATTGGGAGCCTAAAGCTGAGGGAATCCCCATCTGTGACATCCGTCAAAGCTTTCGAAGTGCAGGATTGGTGTTTCTGAATCAAGTGACTGCTATCGAAGATAATCAACCCATCAATCATGGTATCAACTTGGTATACCCTTGTTCCCCAGAGGCATAGCTCAACAATTGGGAGTTCGTTGATTTTCCCATGACCTTTGAAACTGATTCAAAGTAATTCTGTAATGCTAATCCTTTAGCTCTGCCCAAGGCTTTAGGAAGATATGCTGTAAAAGTGGGCTCACAAGTTTCCATTTTAATATTTACTATCAATAAATGCATTTTCAAATTATCTTACCATTTTTTCTCTCTTTTCTTTTTAGCTTTTCGCCCGACCATTACATTAACCTTTATTCATTACTTCTTTTTATTTGTGTTAATACCAATAAATGCAGATCTGAAAGTGACTCTCTTGAAAATGACAGTGCTATGTCCCAATTATATGATTTTGACCATCCCATTAATCATGTTGATGAGGATAATGATGACAATTGGGAACCCTCTCCTGAGTTAATGAGATTAATGAAACAAGAGGTTAAAGAAATTTAACCCCATGAAGATCTAACTGAAGTGATTAATTTAGGGTCAGATGATGATAAAAAAGAAGTAAAAATTGGCACTTCCATGAAAGAAGATGAGCTAAGCAAGTTGGTCAAGCTCTTATCTGATTATTGCGACATTTTCGCATGGTCGTACCAAGATATGCCCGGGGTAGATGCTAGCATGGTTGAACATAAATTACCATTAAAGCCAGAATATCCTCCCGTCAAGCAAAAGTTGAGATGAATGATGCCAGAGATGTCACTAAAAATTAAAGAAGAGGTTAAAAAACAATTTGATGCAGGTTTCCTTGCTGTTGCAAGGTACCCTTAATGGGTCGCCAACATTGTTCCTGTCTCGAAGAAAGATGGGAAGGTATGAATGTGCATTAACTATAGAGATCTGAATAGGGCTAGCCCTAAAGACAACTTTCCTCTACCTCACATACATGTA
This sequence comes from Ormosia semicastrata, assembly GCA_029884595.1. Lineage (NCBI taxonomy): Eukaryota > Viridiplantae > Streptophyta > Magnoliopsida > Fabales > Fabaceae > Ormosia > Ormosia semicastrata. The sequence goes on along the minus strand of JAQQTO010000046.1, from coordinate 31,487,100 downwards.
CTAGTGGACAACACTGCTCAACATTCATTTTTCTCCTTCATGGATGGTTTCTCGGGATACAATCAGATCAAGATGGCACCTGAAGACATGGAGAAGACCACATTCATCACTCTATAGGGAACTTTTTGCTACAAAGTAATGCCATTTGGATTGAAGAATGCAGGAGCAACTTATCAAAGGGCAATGGTAACTTTGTTCCATGACATGATGCATAAAGAAATAGAAGTTTACGTGGATGACATAATCGCTAAATCTAGAACAGAAGAAGACCATGTTGTTAATTTGCAAAAGCTCTTTGAACGTTTGAAAAAGTTCAAGCTTAGACTAAATCCTACTAAATGCACTTTTGGTGCAAGATCAGGCAAGCTTTTGGGGTTTGTGGTTATCCAGAAAGGGATAGAAGTTGATCCAGACAAAGTTTGAGCAATCATAGAGATGCCACCTCCTCGCACTGAAAAGGAAGTTCGAGGGTTTCTGGGGAGATTGAACTACATTGCTAGATTTATATCCCAATTGACTGCAACGTGCGAACCAATTTTTAAGTTACTGCAAAAAAAACTAGACCGTAGAATGGAATGAAGATTGTCAAATAGCATTTGAGAAGATCAAGCAGTATCTGTAAGAACCCCCAGTTTTGGTACCTCCAGTGCCAGGAAGACCTCTTATCATATACTTGACTGTATTAGATGAATCCATGGGCTGTGTACTAGGGCATCATGATGAAACTGGTATAAAAGAATATGACATCTATTACTTGAGTAAGAAGTTTACCAACTATGAGGCAAAATACTCATTGTTGGAACGTACGTGTTGTGCCTTGGCATGGGCGGCCCACCGTTTGAGGCAATATATATTGAGTTACACCACTTGGTTAGTGTCCAAAATAGACTCAATCAAGTACATCTTTGAAAAGCCTGCTCTCACGGGGAGGATTGCACGTTGGCAAGTTCTGCTATCAGAATATGACATTGTCTATGTCACCCAAAAGGCAGTAAAAGGCAGCGCCCTTACAGAATTCTTGGCAAGTCAACCTGTGGAGGAATATGGGTCTATGCAGTGTGAATTCTCTAATGAAGATATAATGGCTTTGTTTGGAGGAGAAGAATCCCTGGAAAAAGAAAAATAGACTTAGTTGTTCGATGGAGCTTCCAATTCACTGGGGCATGGAGTTGGAGCCATACTAATTTCACCCGAAAATAATTTCATTCCAATCACTGCTAGAATGAGCTTTGACTGTACAAACAATGTAGCTGAGTATGAAACATGTGCCATGGGAATCCAAGCAGCAATAAAATCAAAGGCAAAAGTTCTTGAGGTATACGGGGACTCCGCCTTGGTCATCCATCAACTAAAGGGAGAATGGGAGACACGAGATGCCAAATTAATCCCTTATCATGCTTACATCAAGAAGTTGATTGAACAACTTGACAAAGTCACATTCCATCATGTCCCTCGGAAAGACAATCAGTTGGCTGACGCTTTAGCCACATTATCATCAATGTTCAAAGTAAGCCATGATAGGGACTTGCCACTTATAAAATTAGAAAGTCGTGACCAACCGGTATATTGTCAAATGGTAGAAGCGGAGCCAGATGGGAAACCATGGTATCATGACATCAAATGTTTTATCCAAAGTAGATAATACCCTTTAGATGCTTCAGAAAATGACAAAAGGACCCTCAGAAGACTCGCAATGGGTTTCTTTCTTAATGGGGAAGTGCTTTATAAGAGGAATCACAATATGGTGCTGCTAAGATGTGTTGATGCAACAGAGGCAGAGAAAATCATTAGAGATGTTCATGAAGGTTCTTTTGGAACTCATGCAAATGGGCACGCAATGGCAAGAAAAATCCTAAGGGCTGGGTACTATTGGTTGACAATGGAAATTGATTGCTTCAATTATGTAAGGAAGTGCCATAAATGCCAAACATATGCTGACAAGGTTCATGCACCACCAGTACCTTTAAATGTTTTGACAGCATCTTGGCCATTCTCGATGTGGGGGATGGATGTCATAGGGCCCATTGAACAGAAGGCCTCAAATGGACATCGCTTTATTCTTGTTGCAATTGATTACTTCACCAAATGGGTCGAAGCTGCTTCTTATGCCAATGTGACCAGGAGTGTAGTGATCAGGTTTATCAAAAGGGAGTTAATTTGTCGTTATGGTTTGCCAAGCAAGATCATCACTGACAATGCCACTAATCTGAATAATAAGATGATGAAAGAGATGTGTGAAGATTTCAAAATTGAGCACCACAATTCTTCACCTTATCGCCCTAAGATGAATGGGGCAGTTGAGGCAGCAAATAAGAACATTAAGAAGATTATCCAGAAGATGGTTATAACATACAAAGATTGGCACGAAATGCTACCATTTGCACTGCACGGTTATCGTACGTCCGTTCGTACTTCAACTGGGGCAACCTCTTTCTCTTTGGTTTATGGAATGGAAGCAGTACTCCCTATCGAAGTGGAAATACCATCATTAAGAGTGTTGATGGAGGCAAGATTAGAAGAAGCTGAATGGGTCCAGACTCGACTTGATCAGTTGAACCTCATTGAAGGAAAGAGATTAGCTGCACTGTGTCATGGCCAGCTTTACCAGAAGAGAATGATGAAAGCCTATGCAAAAAAAGTGCGTCCTCGACATTTTCAAGAAGGAGATTTAGTACTCAAGAAGATTCTTCCCATTCAAAAGGATCATCGAGGAAAGTGGACTCCAAACTATGAAGGGCCTTATGTTGTAAAAAGGGCTTTCTCGGGAGGAGCCTTGATTCTCACAAACATGGATGGTGAAGATTTACCACTTCCCGTAAATTCAGATGCGGTCAAAATGTACTATGCTTAAAAAAAAAGAAGAAAAGAAAAATGGCTCCCTAGGTTGAAAACCTGAAAAGGCGACCTAGGCAAAAATTAGAGCGACCCGCTAGGTTGAAAACTCGAAAGAGCGACCTAGGCAAAAGTTAGGGTTTTTAAAAAAATGGTACTTGACACATCCGAAGAAGTGGATTTGCCTGAAGTCACAAACTGGGGCAGTTTAAGTTTATTTGGGCCAAACTGGGGCAGTTTGAATATATGAAGTCTTGTCAGGAAACACTCCCAATATATGAAAACTGGATCAAATCATATTCTTGGAAACAAACAAATAGGTGTTTAAGGTTGTATGCATGGGAAATTAGCACTGATCATTCAAGAGAATGTCACTGGAAGAACTGAAAAACTTCGTTCCAACATTTCTTCTTGTAAACCTGTCAATTGTATATCCTTTTTGTACTATCCTTCCTGTACTCTTTCTTTCTATAATAATAATCCTTTTTCTTTACAACCCATTGTTGATTCAATATGCATTTTTCATGATAGTTTTATATTGAGATGTGAAACATGTGACAATATTGCAAAAGCATTTAGATTTGCTTTAACAATTTCGAAAGGTCGTGGGAAACGCAATGCAGTCCTGATAAGAATATTGGTTAGAGAAGAAAGAACAACCAGACAAAACATAAAGCAAATCAATGAATTTTGACCTTGATCCTGCTGTGGGAAAAAGTTCTTAAGGGTTGTGGAACCAAAGTTCTGATGTACAAAAACAAAAAATAAAACAAAAACAAAACAAAACAAAAACAAAAAAAACAAAAACAAAAAATTTTACTTACTCAATTTGTTCATGAGAACTCTTACAATAGGGCATTCATTGCATCATGCATTATTTCTGGCATCACATGCATTGTCCTCAAGTATCACATCCATTGCATCATCATGCATCCATTGCATTATGCATCGTCTCAGGCATCACATGCATTTGCAAAATCAGCACCCATTGTGTTTCAGTTTTCGGGTCCCCGCACCCATTGTCTTTCAATTTTTGGGTCCCCACACTCATTGTCTTTCAATTTTTGGGTCCTCGCACCCATTGTCTTTTAATTTCTGGGTCCCCGCACCCATTGTCTTTTAATTCCCGGGTCCTTGCACCTATTGTCTTTTATTTTCTGGGTCCTCGTACCCATTGCTTTCACAACAAGTCAAGGCCTTGTGCCCATTGCCTTTACCTTTCTGTCCAGCTTCGATGGGCACCCTACCCCACAAGTTATTTGTTATTTACCTTTCCGTTAGGCTTCGATGGGCACCCTACCCCACAAGCTGTTTTGTTGTTTACCTTTCCGTCCAGCTTCGATGGGCACCCTACCCCATAAGCTGTTAGCTTTTTACCTTTATGTTGTCAAGTTTCGGTGAATACCCGACTCCGCAAGCTTTGTGCCTTTTCTATTTTCAAGCTTCAGCAGGATACCTGACTCCGCATGCTTTTTACCTTTCTATTGTCAAGTTTCGGCGGATACCCGACTCCGTAAGCTTTGTGTCTTTCTTTTTAAGTTTTTTGTCAAGCTTCAGCAGGATACCCAACTCTGCAAGCTTTGTGTCTTTCTTTTTAAGTTTTTTTGCCCAGTTTCAGTGGATACCCAACTCATGAGCTTTTACTTTTCATCAAGTTTCGGCGGATACAGAAACTCCCCAAGTTTTTTACTTTTCTGTCAAGTTTCAGCGGATACCTGACTCCGCAAGCTTTGAGTCAGTCTTTTAAAGTTTTCTGTTAAGTTTCAGCGGATACCCGACTCTGTAAGCTTTTTACCATTTGTCTTCAAGCTTCAGTGGATACTCGACTCCGCAAGCTTCTTACCTTTCTGTCAAGCTTCAGCGAATACCCCATTCCATAAGTTTTTTACCTTTTTGACAAGCTTCAGCGGATACCCGACTCCGCAAGCTTTTTACTTTTTCATCAAGCTTCATGGACAAAATTGAATCAACTCCTTTGCTTTCCATTTATCTTAAATGTAAAGCAAAAGGGAAGCAAATTGTTGATACCCAATTTTGTCCGTGAAATTTCTTTTTATGTTTGTTCATAGACTAATAATCCTGTGATAATTTATATTTAATTGCTTTGCTTTGCACTCTTTTTATGATAAAAATAAAATAAAATAAAATACAAAAAAATAAAAAAAAATAAAGTACAAAAAAATATAATAAAAAATAAACGTATAGAAAAATAAGAAAGAGAACCCACTACATTCACTCTCACCCACTCCCAACATTCCCACTATCCCCACTCGCTCATTCGCTTCTCTCTTTTTTTTCTTCTTCTTCGCTTTTGTCTCAATGCAATAATTCTATAAAGAACCACAACCCACTCTTCCATTATTTATCACATTCAGACCTCCACACCCATCCTCCTAACTCTCCATGCCCTCTCGTGAACCCGTGTTTCACGCCCTTCACCAAGTCAGACCTCGCACTTATGGCCAACCACCATTCCACTCCATAATACCATTTCACCATTAGCAACCTTACCTTACCTCCATTAAACACCCATAGATCCACCATTATCAGAACCCAACATCACCATCTTCATCCCAAACCATACCTCCTCTACTCCAAGTTTCCATAACAAGTAACCACTCAATCCCGATCAACTTAACAACCATCACTCATAAACCTTCACCTCCCTTATCACAAACCTCCAACATACAAACCCAATACCCTTTACCTATCACCACAACCCCATTACCGAAAAACCACCACCTTTACCGTGACTCACCATCACACAACCACCATCAAATTGTGTCCTCTACTGGCAGAACCGAGTAGCACCACTAATCACACGTCCATCGTCATCCTCGCAGCCTTTGCTCATACCACCCCTGCTTGCACAGATCTAGGATCACTAAAACCATAGCCTCTGCAATATCATGAAGACCCCAACCACAAGCCAAGGTGGTCACCAGCTATCGGCAAGACAACAGTTGTGCCACCTATAGCACCCAGCCAACTGCGCCACCTTTGCTCTGCCCCCAAATCCGTGAAGCAACACCACAGTTGGCCATCGACGCGCTCCATTACGTTGTCTCTACCGTCGCACCACCAACTACCATCCACCACGCGAACCACCATGTCCTAGTCACCACCACCCGCGTGTAGCCAGAGCCACCTGAGTCGCGCACCGCACCACCAACACCCAACCTTGCAGAACCTCCCCAAGTTAGCCACCGAACCATCCCCTATTTATTTTCCCATTTCTCTGTTCTTTTCTATGTTTTTCGTTTCTTTTTTTTTTGTTTAATGTAGTATTTTAATTTAAAAAATCATAAAAAATTGTTGGGTTTAGTTTTAGACTAATGGGTTTAGTAAGCTAATTTTTTTAGTTAGTAGGCTGAAACCATTTTATTTATTTATTTATTTTAGGAAAGTAAAAAGATTAAAAAACAAAAATTAAAAATGATAAAGATGAAAAATACAAAAATAAAATAATTGAATCTTGTTGAGAGGAATAAAACAAGAATAGTTGAGTTGTGACAGCTTGTTAATCTTGTAACTTTTAAAATCATCTAAGTTGTGACAACTTGATGATTATTAAAAAAAATCAAATAAATTTCCAAAAGCAAAAATCTTTTTGTTAATTAAAATCAACCAACTCACAATCATTTTTTTAAAAGAACTACATGACTTTGAGTTCCCCATTGCACCAGGGGATACGTAGGAGCATAAATTCATTTCTGTCAAGCCAAATTTAAATTTTCATATTTTTGTTGTTTCTTTTTCTTTTGTAAATAGTTACAACCTTTTTCTTTCTAAAGGGGATAAAATAAATATATTTGAGATTATTAAAATTTACACAACTAACTTAAGGTACCGTTCTTGGAACGGGCAGTGTAGGGTGCTAACACCTTCCCTACCTGTAATCGACTCCCGAATCCAAACTCATTTTCTAAAAGACCAGTTTTCCTATTTTCAGGGTTTTTCTGATGTTTTCCCAATTTAAATAAACATTAGTGGCAATTCCATTGATTTTTATATTTTTTCGGTCGTCCCATCGCGATCCCGGTTACGACACTGAGGCTTTAGATGGTGAGGCAGAGATCGATGAAAGAGTGGTGGTCAGAAAAATGTGGCGATGACGATTGAAATAAACGTCTTATGTCCAATTCTCTCCCACACACACACTATCAATGGCTTATATAACATAAACTTTGTTCCTTTTTGAAATTTACTTGCAAATTGGACATAGGACATTTATTTCCAATGGTCCTCTATTAATTTGTGGAATTTTAATTGATCTCTGTATTTTAAATATTTGATTAGTGTAAGCTCTAACTATGGGATTTGACAAGGTTGAGGATCCAAATGATATTCAAAATATTCCTGCTTCTGTGGTGGGTAAGACTAGGGTTAAAGAAAAGAAACCAACACATCATGATGTCGCAAATAAGGAGAGGAAACCAGAATCAACTTCTACTAAGATTAATGCATCAAAACTTCCACCTCATGTCCTTCTTGGAATGCCAGCTTTGTCTCCAACAATGGTGAGAATATTTTGATGCTATTCTTTGTTCTTACTGCCAACATGAATTTTCTTTCCTTCCATAGAGGCTTTAGTTCTCAATTATTTTTTTGTACAGAACCAAGGAAACATTGCTAAATGGAGGAAAAAAGAAGGAGACAAGGTTAGTTAGTTTTAATATAAGGTTTTGAGTGATATTTCCTTTTTCATCTATTTTTTAATATTTTAAATTGTGAAGGGTGTGAATACTCATTAACATCCATTTAATTTTTTTGTTTGCGATGCATTAACATCTACTTTATCTAACAGATTGAAGTGGGTGACATTTTATGTGAGATAGAGATAGACAAAGCTACCCTTGAATTTGAAAGTCTTGAAGGGGGGTAATAGTCTTTCCCTATACTGAAAGCCCTTCATTGCAAATATTCTGTTTGTATGTTATGGTTGTGTACATTCCAATATGCTGAATTATTGTTAGACAAAGAGCTTTATGGCCAAGATGTTTCATCTTCAATAATGTTTGAATGTAGTGAATTAGACTTGGGCCATGTAATATGAATAGTATATATATATATATATATATATATATATATATTACATGTCTGAGGTGTTACCAAAGTGTTTATAGACATGGTCGGCCTTGAATTTAGAGAAAGAAAAGATTTATTGAATATGCTTAAGTGTTAAACACCTAACATGCATCTTATTTATAGATATCAGGAAATTAAATACATCTACTATTTACAAGACAAAAATAATGAGCGTGACTATTTCCTATGACATGACACATGAAACTTGTTATACATGAATCTTCATTAACTCATTAACTCATATTGCTAATTTTCAATATTCCAACAGCTGGCATTAATAGTTTCTGTCAAGTAATAAATTAAAGTTCCACAAAAGCAAAACCTAGGAATGGTGTCTATTTCATTGATGCAATTTATGGTAAACTATAACTTTTTTTTATATATCGTGCTAATTATTGTTCTCAAATTATTGACCCAATTTTTTAGCACAAAGCTTGCATTTTATTTGGTTTTTTTACACATGAGCTTTATTTGTACTCCTCTCTTCATTTTTTCCCCTTTTGGGCTTAGTGTAGGTGCTAGGTACCTGGCTAAGATACTTGTACTAGAAGGTTCTAAAGAAGTGGTTGTCGGACAAGCTATTGCAATGACAGTAAGTGTGAAAATGCTTCTATGATTTTGCAACTTCTCCTTCTAGCAATGCAATATGTAAATTAATAATGGACTATTAGTTTATACTTTTTTTAAGATTTCATATGTTGCCTTCTTTTGATTTAAGTTTATCATGCTGAGTTTTGATAGTTGCTTATGAGTAAGGCAAGATATAGTATAAACCCGTGATGGCATGAGTCTTTATTGATATCTGAGACAAATTGTATTTGAGTTGTTCTTTCTTTCACGTTTAGTTTTCTCTTTTCTCTTAATTGGTTTGGATTATGTAGTTATTGAATTTTAAAGTAATATGTAACTTAGACTCCTTTTCGTTAACTACTATAAGGGTAATCTTGGTAATTGTTCTCCCCTTTTCTTTCATTTTTTTATTACTGTGATTGAGATTAGCGAGGAAATTAGCAAGGGATTAGCGATGGATTAGCGAGGTATCACTACAAGAAATTTGTGATCTGGCGATAGAATTTTGCAAGGGATAATTTCCCTCGCTGATCCCTCACTGATCAGTGAGGGAACTACGAGGGATCAGCGAGAGAAATCTTAGCCCTCGCAAAATTTCAAAAATAAAATACGGGGAAAAATAGTGAATTAATAGCGAGGAAATTGAGAGGGAAAATATCCCTCGCTAAAATTAACGACGGTATTACGAGAGATATTTTCCCTCGCTAAGGTTATCGAGGGAATTATGAGGAAAATTTCCCTCGCTGAAAATTAGTGAGGGAAATGAGAGGGATATTTTCCCTCACTAACTGACAAAAATGTAGTGAGGGAAAGTTCCGTCATAAATCTCTCACAAAATCTACTTAATCTAATTACACAATTCTAAATCCCTCACAGTCGCGCTCACCTCTCACTTTCACCTCTCTCTGTTCTGCTCCCCCTCTCCCTCTTCCTCTCAATCTCCCTCTCACCCTTACCCTCACCCTCTCCGTCTCACTCTCAATCTCACTCTCACTCTCACCTTCACCCTCACCCTCTCACTCTTATTCTGTCTCACTCAAACCCGCAGCCACCGTCACGTCATTACCTCTCGATCCATTCTTCTCTCTTCTGTCCTGCTGTGCTTTTCGCGTAGATCTGAATGAGGTTATTGTTTTGCTTATTGTGAATAGGTTGATGGTTGGTTACCTGACCTAATATGGAGATTAAGGAAGTGAACGAATAGAAACGGATCTGGGCTTTTCTTTTCCTTTGGTAAGAATCACATTTATCTTCATGTTGTTATATTTATATACATTTGGTCTAGTTTTGATGCATATATGAGTGACTATTCTACTAAATATGAGATTTTATTTTGGGTACATATATGTGTTTTTGGCTTTTAAAATGCTTCTTAAGAGAAATCAGCATCGATTCTTTGGTAATAAACATGTGTTTTCCAATTTATGTTGTTCGGAAGTAATATTTCTTTCTTTGGTGGGTATATACTGAAGGGTAGGGTTCTTTTAATTTTCTCTTGTGCAACACATTGTTTTGGTATTAGTTGCTTTATCATTCTTGCATCAATTGATTTTGAATTTATTTAGTTGTATCAAGCCTAAATTGATACGTTTAGGTTAATGGCAGTATTCTGAATGCTTACACAATTTTATTGCTGAGCAGAGGGGTGTAGGATATCCTTTAAAATAGGTTTGGGTTACTTGCTCAATAAAATCTTAAAAGAATAAGTAAAGTTTATAAAATTTGACAATAATGTGGTTTAAACATATTATTAGTGAAAAAGTAGTTTGTTAGAATTTATTATACCTTAACACCATAAATGAGTATGAGCACAATTAAATATTCAAAAATATTTGGATAGGCACTATCATATCAACATTCGGCAAAAACCATTTTCTTCCTTCAATGTATGAAAGCACTTGCTTTACTATTATTCCTTTTCATGGTTCAGTAATGGGATTTTTATAATGAAAATAAAAAAATAATCTTTGTTTGAGTGTTTGGTGGAAGAAATTGTTTACAAGCTGACATGGGTTGGTCCTATATAAATTGTTTTATTATTATAATGGAAGGTTGTGGGTTTAGATTGATGGGTTTTACAGTTCATACCTTGTCATGAACATGCGTTTCGTATCCAAGTTGATATCTTGTTTTCTTCTTCTTCTATGCATGTTTGATTACTGTGTTTTCTCTTATTCAGAATGCTACTGTAAATTCTATTATTCAGAATTTTCTTATATTCTATTTTCTATTACCTATTAAATTATTATTCAGAATGCTGGATTATTGTTTACTGTGTTTGATTAATGCTAAAAACATCTGCAAATATATATATATGGATGTGTTGATGTGTTTCCCAAAGGATGTGATGTCAGCATATGCAGTCTAATAAAATATGTGGCATGACATAATGTGTGCAGGGAAGTCTGTATATTCTGGATTTTTCTTCTCACTTGTAATATCATAGTTAAATAATCATAAATTTGGATTAAATTGATGATCACTATTTTATATTGCATTCTATATCAGTTGGTAAATACGTACATTTTGTTCCTATTCTTTGTTCTTGTGTGGGACTTAATTGTGCCTTGGCATTGATACTCTGTTTAGCGAGAAGACTCTGTAGCAATGAGTTATATGACTATTATCTTTTAATTACCTATTAGACATACTTTTCTCTTTGCATTGAAGTTATTAATTTCACCTTGACAATGCTTCTGCTACAGGAATTGTCAGAACATCTAGGCATCCGGCTGCTGCATGAGCGGTAACATAATAGCAGTCGATTTCTCTATCAGTCTCACTCACAAGTTCTAAAAGTCAAGCCCATCTCAAGGTAGGGAAGCTTACAGATTTTCCTTCATTATTTTTCTTTCATCAATCCTAATTTTCTATTGATTTTTGGTTTCACCATAAACTCTCTTCTTTTGCTTGATTTATTTCAAAACGGATAGAAGATGGATGATCTGTCGATTATTCCTATATCTTAAATGCCTTATAAATGATTCAATTCAATTCCATTTGTGCTTAATTGTTATCATTTAGCTAAGTTTCGGATACTAAGCTTAATTGAGACTTTATTATGAAACTTTGCTTAAATATGTTCATTAGCACTCATAATTGAATTATGCTTTTCAGTCACTGGGCTTCTTAAGTTAGTTTTGACACATTTTATGATATTGAGCCTAATTAAATCATTGAAGGAATTATTGCATGAATTAGCCTTAACTTATCTCTTTGACAGTGTTCAGTAAATTAGCTATAATTTGAGTTTCAAATATCTGATTGATGTGATTCTAGTCTTGTAGGAAAGCTAATACAATTCTCTACTACTTTCATGAGACCTTAAAGGCCCAATCACATGTTTGGATAACTCAAATTAGAGTTGAAGCAAGAACTAGGGTGTTGATCTTGACAGCTTGACCTAGGCATACTGTTCATGACATAGCTCGAGCTACAAGTTGTCAAATGGGCTGAAAGTTTGGTGGTTGATAGTTAAGACCCAAATCTACAACTTTCATGTTGAACACTTTTCAAGATTCAGAGGTCTAATGGGTCATATTAGGCTTGGAAGTCAAATTACAGGGCCTGAGTTAAATTACAGGTCCTGTGTCAGATTACAGGGCCTAGGCTGCGTAAAAAATACACGGTCGTGTATGACTCTGACTTTGCAATTAAAAACAGTAGATTTTGATCCTCTAGGCAGTGTCATACAGGGCCTAGGCCGTGTATTCGTGTAAAAACTCAATTATTGAAACTTCTACGAAAAGTTTATGTTGGAGGCCTATATATTGGCACCCTTGGCACGTTTTGAAGGGAGTTCTGACCTAGGAGAGCAGCTGAAACTCCTTGGAGAAGGAGAGGGGAGTCTTGGATCAAGGATTGGAGTCTCGGGTTCGAGCAATCGGAGATCCATCATCCTCAATCCTCAAAAACTCATTTGCTATTTAGTTTTTCTTCTGCACTTTGTTTCTCATGTTGTTCTATCTCAGTTTTTCTTGTGATTTTGTTCTAGCTATGTGTAACTAAACCTCTCTTGGTTAAGGGGGTGATGAAACCACTAGTTTTGATGTTGTGAATCTTGCATATTTGATTATTTTAACACAGTTATGATTTTATTCATATATTTCTGAATCTATTGTTAGTATGAAGATTTTTGTACTTGTTCCCACTTTCAAAGTGGTAGATCTGGGTTTATTATGTGCGGTTACGGTAGTAGATCTAGCGGAATATATGATGTTCATGTGGGTACAATTATCTTTGTACTATTTACTAGTTATAAAAGTGGTAGATCTGGGTTTATTATGCGCGGTTGCTGTAATAGATCTAGAGAAATTTATGTTATTAGTAATTTAATCTCGGTGTGTGATTAGATCTTAGTGTGATTGGTTTTCTAAATCTTAATGCAATTGTTGGATAGTTGTAAGAGCAGTTGCTTTATGACTAATAAGTGATTAGGAGTTAATTTGAGCGGTTGTTGAATTGGCCAACACGTAAGGAAAACAGAGATTTACTCTCACAATTGCGTAAAAACATAATTGAGCATGTTGGAATAAAAGGATATGTGGGTTTACATCATCATATAAATCTAGTAGTGGATTCTACCTCTTAACTAATTTTCTTATATTGTTGATTTTAGTTTATTTATTGTTATTATTTTTAAAGCTGTTCATTGTTCATAAAAACTCCAAAACCCCCATTTTTTACTATTTATTGTCAATCAGAGTTTAAATTAGAAATTATTTAATAGTGTTGATTGAATTGGTTCTCTGTGGATCGACCCTTACTAACTACAACTAGTTGTAAGGTTTTTATTTTCTGGTGGGCCTGACAACTAATTTTTATCTAAATTTTAATCACTATATCCTCACGCATCAGAATTTCTACGTTGTCGGGGAGCCAATTTTTCAATTACACTATTAATTTATTTCCTATTTTTACTCTATTTTTATTTTTATTTTTATTTTTATTTTTATTTTTTGATTCTTTCTTTGTAAGTGTTGTGTAGGTGTTGATGTCCATTAATCATGGATGCTTGTGGGATTTGCTTATCACCTGGACATATCACTGATTTGTGTCCCACTTTCCTAGTGGACACAAATGAGGAAGTAGAGGCAGTATGGGGATATTCTGAACCTTCCAACAACTACAACCCCTACTCCAATACATATTATTCAGAGTGGTGGGACTATCCTAACTTGAGTTATGGACAGCAGCCTCAGAATCAACCTCCAGCCTATGAACGTCCAGAATTTCAGCAGAGGCAAACACATTTCCTTCCAGGACAGCAGCAAGTTCAAAATCCTTGGCAACCTGAACCTTCATTGGAGGAACTAATAAGACAATTTGCCATTAATACTATGCAGTTCCAATAAGAAACAAGGGCCAATATACAGAGTTTTCAACAAGAAACAAGGGCCGCGATTAATAACATGCAAAACTCTTTGGAGCAGTTAGCCATAGAACTCAGCAATATGCAGAGCCTAAATTCTGAAGGACTTCCCTCACAACCTGAAGAGGATGTGAAGGAAGATCCTAGTGCTGTCACATTACAAAGTGGGAAGACGTTGGATAAACCCACCTCTCTTCCACAAACCACTACAGAGAAAGACCAAGAGCCTAAACAGGTAAATAAGGAAGGGAAAAACTCTAAAGCGCCCAAGTTAAGTAATCCTGAACCCCTTCTTAATGTAGTGGAGGAGCAACATGATGAGTTGTGTGATGAATTTCCTGATTTTATTGGTTTCAATAATTATATTCATTGCCACTCATGTACTGATATCATATGTGCTAGTCGTACTGAGATTTCTGCAGAGTTGAAAGTTGATGATTCTGTTTACAAAGCAGAATCTAAGACCCAAAGGGAGGTGGAATTACAGGCAATGGAAGAATTTTTAGAAAAGGAAGAAGAGCACCCGATGACGGTCACTACTGAAGTGGACTTTGTTTTTGGGCCATCGTTCAGTAGAAATAATGCACACGAAGCTGATAAAGTGCACATATTATTTTTCAGTGGTGAAGCCAAGGAAAATAAGGGCCAATGGGACCCTGGTGGAAGCCCTTATGCTGCAAGCTTAATTTGGTCATCACACTTCAACCAATGGGATCCTGGTGAAAGCTCTCATATTGTTTCAACTACAGCTTGGTCATCACACTTCAACCAATGGGACCCTGGTGAAAGCTATCATGTTGTCTTAACTAGAGCGTGGTCATCATGTTTCAACCAATGGGATCCTGGTGGAGTCTTTTCACCTACCTCACTTGATAAGGCCAATAAACACCATCTCAAGTCTTTCTATGAGCTTCTGGAAAGTGTGGAAGTGAAAGTGTTGACCTTTTACCATCCACATTATAAAGATCAATGAGGGTATCACAACATCGGGCTGAGGACAATAAACTAAGCGCTCATTGGGAGGCAACCCAACCAGATTTGCTTTCTTTATCCCTTTTATTTTGTGTTTTTATTAGTTTCTTAGATTATGTCTTTACCTGTTTGTTGATTGTGAGCATGCGAATCTTTGGAAAACCTTGGGTTTTGGATTGATTAAATGTGTGTTTGAATGCATTGATTGTTTGATTGATATTTGTGTAGACAAAGTATAGTGGAAACCAAGCGAAACCATAGGAATTACTTCTTTTGTGGTGTTGTTGTTTTGTTCTTCTGAATGCTGAATCATGTTCTTTGGGAATGATTTCCTTCAATTGAAAGTTAAATTGTATTTCATAATGAATGGATTAAGTAAAGAGTCAATTTCTTGAGACACATTCTTATGAATTGGTGCCTTATGAACTTTGTCGATTTTTAGGAATCCCCTCAAGCATGATGAGTCTTAGTCTTGGGAATCTGACTTTAAAAGACCCTGACCTGTGTTTTTGAACTGATTTCTTATTATTTTTCAAAGAACATCATCATTCATAAGAGTTTTCCTATCATCTCAGTGCTAATCAAGTCATGTAGAGTTTTCCCATACCCCATTTATGTACCCCTGTGTTTCCATTATGATGCACATTCCACTATATTGTAATATATAGTCTTGAACTTTGGTTTAAACTATGTATTTGGTCATTGATTTACTGGTTGATATTTTTCATTTCGTGTGTTTATGTTATAGCTTTGTTGGTTGTTTTCCTTTTCTAGATGTGTGTAGCATTTCTTTTATTTTCCTTTTCTGAATGTGTGTAGCATTGAGGACAATGCTTGGTTTAAGTGTGGGGGTGTGGATACTTTGATGTTCTATTATGAATACTGTTGATATTTTGAATTGTTCTCCTGGGGTTTTGAATAACTGATTGAACTATATTGACTTTCTTGGGGTGAATGTATTTGATCTTGATGGTGTTGTTCTTCTTGTGATACTTCTCCATTGGGCTTTTAAAGTTTCTGATAAGCTTTCAAGTGGTGTGATTAGTGAGCAATTGACCCGGAAAAAAAATTAAAAAAAAATTGAATAAAAATTTTGAGCATGATTGAATGAACTTTCTGGTTATCGATTTTGTCGGGTGAAATTCTAAAAACTAAAGGGTTTAATTGAAAATGATGAATCGAAACCTAGTGAGTTTTTGGGCCTTGTTGTAAATGGCTAACTTTAGGCCATTTTGGATCCTTGATTATGTGATTCCACTCATGATTATTGTGCTTTTCAGAACTTGTCTTGATTCTCTTTTAAGCTGCTAATGACCACTGTATGCATTTGAAATGATAAAGGCATTTTCTTTTAAACAACTACTGGCCAAATAGCCATCCTTGCATTTTACCCATTGATTAACCTCTTTAAGCCTAATTGACCCCATTTCCTTCTATCTAAACTCAATTTAAACCTTAAAAAAAAATCATTTTACTACCCTACCTTAAGGAGTAGAAGAGCTTAAAGATTGCATTGGAAAGTAGCTTTTGACTAAGTATGGGGATGTGATTCATGATGTTTTTGCCTAGTTATGTCTGTGTATAAAATATCTCATATTGGCAAAATGTCAGGTTGAATTGAATGCAATGTGTATATATATATATTAAAAATAATATAAAAAAAAGAGTCAGAAAAAAGATAAGGTATATAATAGGAATTTGAACTTGAAGATTATTGGAAAATTGTGTGTAATGATTGAATATCTTTCTATTTTGCTCTTCTAGTTCCTATGGTCTAGCTTTGTCTATCTTTGATGTATCCTACCTTAACCCTGACCCCATTACAATCTAAATAAAGTTCTTTTGATCTCTGTTTGCATGTGATTTGAGTAGTGGAGAAGTAGAGGCTTGACAAGCCTATGGTAAAGCATATTCTCATGAGTTGGTTGAGTGAAAACACAAGCCTGAAACACTTGAGTGAGAAAGCATTTCAGTGAGTATTTATCATGCTAATTGAACCCTGAAATTTGATTGATTTTGCTTGTCAACTTGGATTGCTAAGAAAGGGAATTTTGAATTGTTTAAATTCTTTGAAAACTAAATGTATAAAGGTCTTTGCTCATTATTCTGCATTTGCTCGGCTTATTGTGAAACTATGTTGAACTGTATATTTTTGCCCAGGAGTGCAAAAGGCTAAGTGTGGGAGTATTTGATCTGTCGATTATTCCTATATCTTAAATGCCTTATAAATGATTCAATTCGATTCCATTTGTGCTTAATTGTTATCATTTAGCTAAGTTTCAGATACTAAGCTTAATTGAGACTTTATTATGAAACTTTGCTTAAATATGTTCATTAGCACTCATAATTGAATTATGTTTTTCAGTCACTGGGCTTCTTAAGTTGGTTTTGACACATTTTATGATATTGAGCCTAATTGGATCATTGAAGGAATTATTGCATGAATTAGCCTTAACTTATCTCTTTGATAGTGTTCAGTAAATTAGCTATAATTTGAGTTTCAAATATCTGATTGATGTGATTCTAGTCTTGTAGGAAAGCTAATACAATTCTCTACTACTTTCATGAAGACCTCAAAGGCCCAATCACACGTTTGGATAACTCAAATTGGAGTTGAAGCAAGAACTAGGGTGCTGATCTTGACAGCTTGACCTAGACATACTGTTCATGACATAGCTGGTATAAACTTGCAACAAGCGTTCGACCAAGAGTGCTTGCTACTTTTACAAACTCTAAACTCTTTCCATACATTGTTCCAAAAAATACACAAATACTGGTAAGTCTACGAACAAAAGAAGAAGATCCCTCCATTTCTACACTCACACTCCATTAAAAATAATTTTGAGTTGGAGGAAAATGAAGAAAATGAAGTGTTTAAATAGGGAAGAGAATTGAAAAATGTAATGATAGCACTTATATGGGTAAGTTGACTGTTGTCAGAAAAGTTTGAAATTAAGAAACTCAATTTTTTTTATTTTTTTATCTTTTTTATTTTTTTAAACAAATCAATATATAAAGTACCAGAATTAATTTTAACCAAACGACCAGAATTTAAATCACAATACTAATTAAGCATAAATAAGTAACTTAAAATAGAAAAAAAAATGTATAAGTAGGCGGTATAAACTTGCCATTAAATATTAACAAGGATGGGGTATAAACCAGCTATCAAATAAGTTAATAAGCAGATAAATTAAAAAGTTAGCATGTTGATAAAGTAAAAAGTTAAAAAGTTAGATAGTTAGTAATTAAGTTAGTAAGTTAGTAAACAAAAATAAATGACAAAAAATAAATAACAGAAAATGAATGACAAAAATAAATAACAAAAAATAAATGACAGAAGATAAATCCGAGAAAATAAAGTGCAAAAAATAAAATACGAGAAAATAAAGTGTAAAAAGTAAATTTAAAACATGAAAACCGGTTAGAGGCGAGCCCCACTAGAGCCTGAAGGAGGAAGAAGAGAAAAAGTCAAGATTATTTCATTAATAATGATTAAAGATTAGAGAGGGAGAAAGGAGAGTACAAAAGAGTTAGTACGTTAGTATGTAAAAAAGAATAGAAAAGAGAAGAAAAAATATATACAAAAATATATACAAAATATAGAAATGACCTCAATAAATTTATTCTTAAAATCAAGTCCACGGCAATGGCGCCAAAAACTTGATGTGGGATTAAAAGTTACAAACCCAAGTGTAGGTTGTCTCAAGTAATAAATTCTCGGGAGTCCGAGGTCGATCCACAGGGAATTGATAAAGAAAAATTTGTTGAGGTAAGAAAAAGATTTGTCACAAAAATAAAGATGATAAATAAAATTGTTTACAAGTAAAAAGGAATTGCTTGGGTTAGGAGATCCACTCTTGGTAAATAAATTAATGATAAGATTAATTCTTTTATAACTCAATTAGAATCCACACATAACGAATGCTTCAATCAAAAAATACAACATTCAAAGTTCTTTAAAATTTATATTAGTTATATTATGATTCTTTTAATTATCCACTAATGCTAACACTTGTAAATGGGTTCAAGCATTTATTGTGTCAATCTCTTGTCTACAATAAATCAAGATCTCCACTTTACAAGGAGAGTTTCTAACACCAACACTTGTAAATGGTTTCAAGTATTCATTGTGCCAATCTCTTATCTACAACAAATCACGAACTCCACTTTACAATGAGAGTTTCTAAATTGATTGGAAACAAAATACAACAAATATAATGACCACTTGATAATATATCATTCAAGTACAAGAAAGAGATTAATCTAACTTTATTTCATTACTAAGAGCTTCACCCTTTCACTCAAAGCAAAATAAAACTTAGTTACTCATAGACAAGAAGAAAGGAAGAGAGAAGAAGAATAAGAAGAACATAACTTCAATTTAGAACAAAAGAAAACTACAACAAAGTAAACAAACAACATAATAGCATAATCTTGGCCTTTAGGACCAAGATTTCCTAAATGTGCAGCCAGTGCCCCCTTTTATAGAGGATTAGGGATACAAAATGATAAGGAGCTGATTAATAAGTGAGTGGATGAGTGGGTGAATGAGTGGAAAATGTCAAATGACTTTTGATGAGTGTAAAATTATAGAGATTCTTTGTCTCTGAAATCATTTAGTGCTGAACTCATTGCATTAGTCATTTTCTCACTAAGTGGTCTTCATGAAAGTTGTAGGCCTGGATCTTAGCTTTCAAATGCCGTTAGTTTCAACCCAAAAGCATTCCTACAACTCAAGATATGGTCTGATTACTGTATACTACTCAGGCCCAGTTTCAGTTCCTCTGTTTTGACTTCAAAGCCCAATATGACCTAGTAGACTTCAGATTCTAGAAAAGTTTTCAACATGAAAGTTGTAGATTTAGGTCTTCAACCATCAAAATTTTAACCCATTTGACATCCTATAGCCTGAGCTATGTTATGGACAATACACATAGGTCAAGCTATCAGGATCAGCACCCTAATTCTTGCTTCAACTCCAATTTAAGTTATCCAAACGTGTGATTTGGCCTTTGAGATCTTATGAAAGTTGTAGAGAATTGTCTTAGCTTTCCTACAAGACTAGAATCATATCAACCAGATATTTACAACTCAAGTTATAGCCAGTTTACTGAACACTATCAAAAAGATAAATCAAGGCTAATTCACACAATAAATCTTTCAATGATCCAATAAGGTCCAATATCCTAAAATGTGTCAAAACCAATTTAATTAAACCTAATTGAACCTTAAGAAGCCCAATGAGAGGATTATGAAATGTATAAAATATATTGTTATCACTTAGCCTATGTACAGACGGTTTTAATCCATTCAGTGGTTTAACCATACCATATTCATGTTTGCCTATTTTTGTCACACTGTACAATCTACCTCCAAGTATGTGTATAAGAAAGGAATACATATTCCTCACTCTTGTGATTCTTGGACCAAAGTTACTAAGTAAAAATTTAGATGTCTATCTTAGACCCCCCTAATTGACGATTTGAAGATATTATGGGATGTTGGGGTGCAAACTTATGATGCCTGAAAGAAGCAAAATTTTGATATGAAAGCGGCTTTGTTATGGACAATAAGTGACTTTTCAGCCTATAGAATGCTGTCTGGGTGAAGCACTCGTGAAAAACTTTCTTGTCTGCTTTGTATGAATCACAGTAAGTCATTTGTGTTGAAGCACGGTAGAAAATGTTGCTGGTTTGATTGTCATCGCCAAATTTTGCCTTTTGATCATCCATTTTGTCGTGATCAAAACTCTTTCAAGAGACCAACAGTGGAAAAATCTAATCCACTACAATGGCTGAGTGGGATAGATATCTTGAATAAAGTGACTCAACTTAAGGAAGTCATTTTAGGCTTCAATTCAGGTAAACAAAAACAAGATGGCTTTGGTATATACCATAATTGGGTGAAGAGGAGCATATTCTGAAAATTACCTTATTAGTCCACTAATATAATATAACATAATTTAGATGTTATGCATGTCGAGAAGAACGTGTTTGATAATATCTTCAACACTATCATGGACATAAAGGGCAAGACAAAAGACAATGCAAATGTAAGAGAAGATTTGAAGATAATATGCAAATGTCCTACCTTGGAGCTAATAGTTGAGAATAGCAAGTGTAAAAAACTAAAGGTGACTTATGTCTTAGATGCCAATCAAAGAAGGATGGTGTGTGAGTGGATAAAATAGTTGAAATTTCCTGATGGGTATGCGTCGAATATCGCACGTTGCATCAATGTAGACAGTGGGAAGATATATCGAATAAAAAGTCACGATTGTCATGTTTTAATGCAAAGGTTAATTCCTCTGACATTTCATGATATCTTGCCAAAACCTATATGGGGACCGTTAACAGAACTAAGCTTGTTCTTTAAAGAAGTTTGTGCAACTAAAATTCGTGCTTCCACCATGGAGAATGCAGAGCGTTCTATCATTGAAATAATTTGCAAGTTAGAGAAGATTTTCCCTCCAGCATTCTTTAACGTGATGGAACATCTAGTCGTGCGTCTCCTTTATGAAGCTAAGGTTGGAGGACTAGTGCATTATAGGTGGATGTACCCTTTTGAGAAGTGTATGCTGTACTTGAAAAGAAAGGTCCGAAATAAGGCAAAAGTTGAAAGATCTATTTGTGAAGTGTATATTTTAGAAGAAATTTTCAATTTTGCTTCCATGTATTTTGATCCGCACCTACAGACTAGGCGCACTCAAGTTCCTCAGAATGACGATGGTGGGGAAGATACAATTAATGAATGGTTATTTGGTTTTAAACATCCATGTCATCCTATCGGAAGAGGTCGAAATAGATTCTTGAAGGATATGAATTCAGATTGCTGAGACATGTGTGCTTGTAAATTGTGGAGAAGTAGAACCTTGTCTCCAGTAAGTCTACTCTCTATCTAATGAATTTGTTATTAATGTGCTAAATTTATGCTAAATATTAATTATTGTATTGATTAGATAATTCGAGGCTTCATTAAGGGAAATAGATCCCAATATCACTGATGATCAAATATTGGAAGCTCGAGATAAGGACTTCAGTAGATGACTAAAACATCTAGTGGGTCCTTTTATCCATAATCACATCTATCATACTAAATTCAATGTTCATTATGCTAGATGTTACAACTATCTACCGTCTATGTAATGATACAGGTTAATATAGGCTAAGTCGAGGATCAAATGATACAAGAGATAAGTTATAGTCCATCCAAGTTCGTGACTTCTTACTGTGGCTTAATAGTTAATGGGTATAGATTTCATACTAAGGTGTATGGACAAAATAAAGCTACCATGAATAGTAGCGTATGTGTTAGAGGTAGTATATATGGTGAGAATGACTTCAACTATTATGACATCGTTGAAGATATATTGGAATTATCAAATGTAAGAAATCAGAATAGAGTATTTCTTTTACAATGTCATTGGTTTGACCCGATAAATGGAGTCAACGTTGATGAGAGATATGGGTTGATTGATGATGCACACTTTTTAGTTGTTGCATTTACAAACCCAAGTGCAGGTTGTCTCAAGTAATAAATTTCTCGGGAGTTCGAGGTCGATCCACAGGGAATTGTTGAAGATTAATTAAGGTGAAATGAATATTTTGTTACTATGATTAAAATTATTTACTTGGGTTAAAAGATCCACTCTTGGTAAATAAAATAAAGGTAAGATTAATTCCTTTTATAATTCAATTAGAATCCTCACAACATGGAGGTTCCAATCGGAAAATACAACGTTAAAAGTCTATTAAAACTATATACGTATTTATATTATGTTTCCAAAAATATTACTACCACTTATAAATGGGTTAAAGCATTCATTGTGTCAATATTTTGTCTACAACAAATCAAGAACTCTACTTTATAAGAAGAGTTTCTAATACCACCACTTGTAAATGGGTTAAAGCATTCATTGTGCCAATCTCTTGTCTACAACAAATCAAGAACTCCACTTTACAAGGAGAGTTTGGAAACAAAATATAATACGTATAATGATCACTTGAAAATATATCATTTAAGCATAAGAGAGAAATTAATCTAACCTTATTTCATTACCAAGAGCTTCACCTCTTCACCCAAGTAAAATGAAACTTAGTTACTCATAGATAAGAAGAAAGAAAGAGAGAAGAAGAAGAAGAAAAACATGACTTCAATTTAGAACAAAGGAAAATTACTACAAGAAAACTTAGTAACAAACTAGCATTATTTTGGTAACTAACACCTAATACCCCTAATGATCTGCCAAGGCCTCCTTTTATAGAGGATTAGAGATACAAAATGTCAAGGGAGCTGAGTTATTAGTGGGTGGATGATTGGAAAATGAGTGGAAAATGCCAAATGACATTAAATGACATTAAATGAGTGGGAAATAATGGAGATTCCTTGTCTCCGAAATCATGCAGCTCTGAAGTCATTGCATTCATCATTTTTGAACCAAGTGGTCTTCATGAAAGTTGTAGGCCTGGATCTTAGCTTTCAAATGGCTTTGGTTTGGATCCAATATCATTTCTACAACTCCAGATACGTTCAAATTACTATATACTGTCCAGGCCCAGTCACAGCTCCTCTGTTCTGACTTCCAAACCCAATATCACCTTCAAGGAATCCGATTCTGGAAAAGTGTTCAACATGAAAGTTGTAGATATGGGTCTTAACTATTCAGCATCCAAATTTCAATCTATTTTACAACATCTAGCCCAAAATCTGTGATGAACAGTATACGTAGGTCAAGTTGTCAGGAACAGTATTCTAGTTCTTGCTTCAACCCCAATTTGAGTTATCTACTCGTGTGATTGGGCCTTTGAGGTCTTCATGAAAGTTATAGAACTCTCTCTTATATTTCAAATGCCACTAGAATCAGCTCCAAAGACCACCTACAGCCCAAGATATGACCCAAATACAGAAACAGTGTAAGATATGAATCATGCTGAAAAATTCAATTAAGTTCAATTTTGAGTCCAAACTTACAAAACATAATAAAACTCAATCAATTAAGTACATAAAGAGTGTAAATGACTAAGAATGAAATCTTATTAATATATCAAATATGTGATCATCAATTGACATCAAGCATAAATCAAGACTTCACTCAAATGAGCCATTCGTCTTAGCCGAACAAGCATAACAAGTGTACTATACAAGATACCCACAAAGTGGGAATAGAGCTAATGGTAAATGGTGGGCAGCTTGCAAGGTCAGAGCAAAACTCTTCGTGGCTGAGACATTGAATGACGAAGGTGATGAATTGAATGACCTAACTGCCACTGATTATTACCAAGATGATGGATCCCTTAGAACACACAATATTGTCATAGATGATGAAGCAATCTCCTTGTTTGATGCGCATGCCCAAATGGAAGAAGTGAACATACGTGATATACATTATCCAATGGACGTTCTGGTTGATGATGAGTTCATTGATGACAACGAAAATAATGAAATTAATGAATTTTCAGATGAAGATGAGGAATCTTTTGCTTCAAACTCAAGTTGTTAAAATTGAATCTCATTCAATAAATTTCGTTAATAGTATTTACACTGAAATATCATTATTATATTTTGAGGTTTTTATTGACATATAGTTTCTTAACTCGTCATGTTTCATTATGTTTCCTTATGCAGATATTCATCATGACTATTCGAGGTAGAGGTGCTGAACGCAATCGTGGGAGAGGCCGTAATGTTTCATCTGGCCATGATTCTCCACCACTACAACATTCTCAGCCCTCTCTAGGTATACCTATAGGATAATCTTTTAATTATTGTTAACTCGCGGTTTGTATAAATGTAATATATATGTATTTTTTTTGTTTATCCATAATTATGTTAGGTGCAACTTCAGCTACTGGCCCATCGACCAATGCGATGCGCCTACCAAAGATCATCATCTCCCCCCCCTTACGACCCAAATTTCCCCTTTCTATGCCACCCTCTGCTAACCCACCCACTAGTGTCTGAATGTGGTGCCTTCATGTGGAGAATCCAATGTAGAAAAAGATAGCAAGGAACTTATATATGTGGCGCATGTCCCTAAACCGTAAGTAATAGTGATTATCACCTTTTATTACATGTATTTACTTTTAGATTACCAACATTATCTTCTTGTACTTATAGGAGGAGGTTTCTCCTGTCGAGAGTGACACGTGACATTATGTACAATGTCATGACAAGGATGCCTATTCCGGCTAGTACGTGGCGAAGTTATCCAGCTGAGATGAAGGAAATATTATTTAACGACTTCATGGTAAGTAATTGTATTTATAGAATTATATATTATACGTTTATTGAAAAATAAATATACATACATATCATTTGTGTAGGCTAAGCATCGGTTCATATATAATGTTGATCGCGGCATGGCGAGAACTGTCTGGGAATAAACTATCTTGGACCATTATCCAGACCATTTGAACAAAGCACGAGATAAGGCCTTTGAGAAGGCAAATTCAAACAACTTGGCTGATGTTAAGGGCTATGAGCCCAAAGGAATGAGGACGGAAGTGTGGGATGGCCTGGTCAACATTTGATTGACAGATAAATGGATGACGAGGTCTGTAATTGCCCGAAGGAATAGGGCAACCATGCCTGATGCCTTGAAGCATACAGACGGGTCGATAAGCTTTGGTCAACACAAGAGCAAGATGGTAATATAACTTCCTCATTTAAAGTTTTGATGGTAATCTGTTTGTTGATTTGGAATTTTCTTGTTTTATTTTATTTTATTAATATTTGTATTAACATGTTGTAATTACTTGAGTTATTTGCCTATCTTAAGTATGACATAGTATTTTAGAGGGATTGCCTTACTTTTGATATGTGTTTATTATATAATATTCTTCTATATGGGATTACAGGAGGCAGAGTTAAAGCATCCAGTTTCTTACAGAGATCTCTATGCAAAAGTTCATAAGAAGAAAGACGGAAGCTATGTTTCTAAGCACTCGAGGAATTTTATTATAAATGTCTTTAAAATTCAAAAGTCATATATATTTTAGGTTATTTGTTTTTTTGTTAATATTTTTCTTGTTTTTTATTTTTAAGAGTCATATGACACCGCGATGATAGAAAAATATGAAGAAAACTCTTCCTCTCACCCTATGGCTGACCCAGAGGTCTGGTTGGATGCGGCGGATCCCAACAAGAAAGGATGTGTGCATGGCATAGGTAACAACTTGCACATTGGTAATAACACCATGCAAGCTTCATCCTCCTCGATTTCGGGTCTTTCCTGCTCTACACTATTGACACAGGACATATCTAAAGCTGTAAATACAGCAGTGGCAGCAGCGATGGCTTCGTTTGTCCAGTGTCAACTTGTCCCTATGTTGGCACCCCTCCAATCGTTCCTATCTATGATCGGATCAACAAATGTTGCTCCACAACCACCATCGCAAGGTTTAGTTGGGCATGGTCGAGAAGAAGAGGAAGACGAAGACAACTTAGACTGATTGCCATTTTTTATTCTTCTTGTTTATATTTGTATAATAACTTTCAACTATATTGGATTGATTATTTGTATAATAACTTTCAACTATATTGGATTGATTATTTGCATAATAACTTCCAACTATATTATTGGATTATTTGTACTAGTTTTTTGTTGTAGCAATTTAGAATTATTGGATTTGTTTGTTGTTACTATTGTTAAATTTCTATTTGCTGGATTGTTTGCTGCAGTTTGATATGCAGGTTTTGGGAAAGTAAATAATATATATAGGTTATTAAAAAAAACCTGATTATCGAGGGATTAGCGACAGAATAGCGAAATCACATGGGTAATTACCGAGAGAATAGCGACGTAATAGCGAGGGAATCACACAAGTAATTAGCAAGGGAAAAATGGGGGAATAACGAGGGAATAGCGACGTAAGAGTGAGGGAATAGCGAGGCAATAGTTATCAAGGGAAATAGCGAAGGAATAATTAGCGAGGGAATAGCGAGGGAAATTGGATGACATGATACAAATTTGGTATATCATACAGCAACGGAATAGCAAAGGAATTTTGCTCACTATTTTGTAAGGGAATGATGGAGGCATATTAGCGACGGATTAGCGAGGGAAATAAATTTTCAGAGACAGAATAGAGAGGGAATTCTTTCCCTTGCTAATTAGCGATGAAAAAAAGTGACTAATTTATTCCTCGCTAGTTCGTCACTATTCCCTCGTAGACTTTATTTGCGATGGAATAGCGAGGGAATAGCGAGGTAAATTTCCCTCGCTAATTTGCTGAATTCTTGTAGTGGATATTAGATCCAATTTTTTTTCTCTTGCTGTGACTAGGATTTGCGAGGGATTTGCGAGGAAATAGCTATGAAAATTAGCGAATGATTAGCGATGGATATTAGATCCAAAATTTCTAAACTATAGCGATGGAATAATGATGGAATTTCCCTCGCTAATTTGTGAGGGAACACAGGCGCTATTTCTTAAAAAAAATTATGAGGGATTAGCGATGAATTAGCGAGGGTTCAGCAACGGAACCTGTAACATCCCAAAAATTTATTATTTTGTTAAAAACGATCATTTTATAATATTTGTAATTTTTAAAAATTTTTGTGGAATTTTCTGGAGATGATGAATATTTTAATATATTCTTCGTTTTATGTGTGTCTTTGAGTGGGCCAGGGAGAATAGAATATTTTCCCCGAAGTAAACCTTGACCAAAAGTCAACGTGTCAACGGGGGATCTTACTAAACCCGAGTCCGGTCACGCTTTAAGAGGTCTACATTTTTGAGGTTTTATCTGTTAGTGTAATAAATCATCAAAAGTCGGAGGTATTTAATCAAGGAGACAAGCTTACTATGCACTTCGTAGAAAGCGTGCGAAGCTTCTCAAGGAAGCTTCTTTGAATCATTTTTTATTATTTCTCTCTCCTCCCATTTTTGTGCTGCACATTTGAATTAAGGGACTTAATTCATTCTTCAATCCACACATTTTCCTCCTCCTCTACGTAGCACTCACTTTATTCACTCATCTTTCTCTCTTTCCATTTCTCCTTACAAAGAAGACCATCCACCCACCTTCATATTTTATCCTCCAATACCGTCACACATCCTAGCACCATTTCGTGTTTGGAGAAACACCATACCCGAGGGAATCATCTTCAAAGTTCTACGTTTTCTTCATCTTCTTTTTCCTCCACGGTTGAAGCTTAAAGGTTGGAACTTTAAGGTAAAGTCCTTAGCTTTTTCCTCATCTCTCCTCATTTTAATTGTAACCCACTTGTCATTTTGATGACCATGGGTATCCATTTCAACACTTGATTCTTATTTTGGTGAGCTTGAATATAAAGTACGGTTAGACAAGGATCTCTTGGGAGCTCGAAAATATAATTTCGACCAAAAGGAGCATTTTCTTTGTAAAGCTTCTCTAAGGTAAGAGGAAGACACTCCTCCTCAACCTCTCTTAGCATTTAGGAACGTCTGTGATTTGTGTTGAGGTCTTTCTCTTTTGTATGTTGTTTGTATTGTATATGTGCT
Source organism: Ormosia semicastrata (assembly GCA_029884595.1). Taxonomy (NCBI): domain Eukaryota; kingdom Viridiplantae; phylum Streptophyta; class Magnoliopsida; order Fabales; family Fabaceae; genus Ormosia; species Ormosia semicastrata. The sequence continues at coordinate 31,458,781 of JAQQTO010000046.1, read as the reverse complement.
ATTTGATTGTTTGAGTTTTGAATGTATATATGTATATATATATAAATGGATGTATTGAATGTGTAATATTGAAGGGAATGAGTTCCAATTTGTTCTCGGATAGTTACGATGTTGAGCCCGTAATGTGGAAACTTCATGTGGAAATTAGTAATAGTATGAAATCTCTCCAAACTCGTCGAATACAATAACCGAGCGATCTTTTGGTGATATGTTAAAATCAAGTCGAGCAAGGACCCATGGCCAAAATTATCGAACGTGATCACCTAATCACTTAGTAAAATGTTAAAACCCGTCGAGTAAGGACTCATGGCCAAACCTGTCGAATGATCACCTAATCACTTAGTAAAATGTTAAAACCCGTCGAGTAAGGACTCATGGCCAAACCTGTCGAACGTGATAACCTAATCTCTTAGTAAAATGTTAAAATCCGTCGAGTAAGGACTCATGGCCAAACCTGTCGAACGTGATCACCTAATCTCTTAGTAAAATGTTAAAACCCGTCGAGTAAGGACTCATAAAACTCACATCAAATTTGATATCTTGATCACTTAGTAAAATGTTGAAATCCGTCGAGTTTAGACTTCTGACCATTTCCGTCGAATGTCAAAACCCGTCGAGTTTAGATCTTTGGCCACTAGACACAATGTCAAAATCCGTCGAGTAAGAACCCCGATCATGCCCGTCGAGATTGATCTTCTGACCAAAACCCGTCGAATAGAGTCCCTGGACACTTACAAGAAAATGCCCCAAAGTCAATAATCGTTTTCCGAATTTGAGAGACAATGCTGTCGAGTAGATGAATTTCTCCACTATGTAAATTAGAGATTTCGACCGTTGTTCGTCGGTTCGACACTTGGGAGATTTTCTCCAACGTCGACACCTATACCCGTCGAATTGAGGCTTTGATGCTTTACCATCAAAACAAGGGTTCGACAACAGTTTTGATCTTCGTCCCAAGAACCCCCATCCGACGGATAAAATGATTTCTTCGTCCGAAACCAACCGTAACCCCATCCGATAAATGATTTCTTACCAATCCTATTATAAAATGTTTTCCCCATTCTTTCCTCCTCTATATTCCATGTTACATTATTCTTCGTCGAATGGCAACTTCAATTATTCATAAAACGTAGTCTCTGTCGAATTCAAATGTATACCTATCACCCAACACCTAGTAATTGAAATCATGACTCAATTTGTGATTCCGAAGAAAGTGTAGTTTCTGGACCCAAAACCTTGGGACTAATAGAGGAATATTGATTATAAATAAATGGGATGACTAGAAATTACTTAGGGATGCATAAACGAAATTATTTTTGGAAAAAACATGAGAGTGTGAGATTTTGAGATCTTAGAATAACCTTCTAAGGGCATATGAATAAATTTCCTAAGAGGATTTAAGTTAATTAAGAGAATTCCTTTAGAGACAAACTACGTAAGTAAAGCTAAAACCTAAGCAAGAATTCATAATACGCTTTAAAAATATTAATTTATTTAACGACAATATTATGCTATTGTGGGTCCATGTGGGAGACCATTGATAATTAATTCTTACTTTGGCAAATTGTGACATATGATGGAATAGTATGTAATAATGGTCATACATGATTATGCATAGAGTCCAAGATGTATGCATTGTGATTTGTCTAGTTGGATTTGTCGTAAGGCCTAGTTGCCTAGGAGTTGAACACACCTTAGTGCGGGTGCGAATAAAGACAAGTGGGGTCCCAAGCCCTCCAGTTGGCCTTGAGGGCGTTGGGGCGCGGGTGTTTCACAAAGGGCGGTGGTAGCCCCTCGGACCGTGAGACAAACCGATGCAAACGCACCGACGATCTTGAAACCGGCCACGATCTATATCGAATCTTGTGAGAATGTTACATATACCATAAAGCCTTGTTGCGCAAAATGACCGATTATTTTCTACGGAAAGCACTTGTTTTTATGGTGACGAGATACCGCATGTCTCCTCGATCATTCTCTCCGAGTGTTTTGTGTCTAGCTCCATGGAGTAGAATCTTGGTTATTGAGGGCTCATGTGTATAGAGTCCGTGCATTATTTGCATTTATCATTATTATGGTCCAATTGATATATTGTTGATATACCTATGACCGCTTCTTCGGAACTGATTGCTTGATCATAATTCGCTCTTGAATGTCTATTACTATTATAGCCACCACCGTTGTAAATGCTATGTGGGCGCTTTGCGCCGTTTGGTTTCTTGATGCTATAATTGGTAATGACGGAAGGATGTCTTACCTCTTTTCCTTCCCGTCTCTCCATTTCTAATTATCCGTACATTGCGTCTCATCGAAGACAACCGTGAGGAACCTAAGCTCCCAACTTCCTTGGTTTTTGGCCTTATCTTGGTGAGCGACTACGAGAGAGATGATGGAGCCCCGTACGCACGTATTTTGGGAGATATACGTCGACTTTCTTAGGAGGGCCTGCAGTCTTTGGTATATCAACTATAGTTATGAGCCTTAGTCTACACGGGAGATGTCTCGATATCCCTAGCTTGGAGGCGCCACGAACCACGTCTTCAAAGTCTTTGATTAGCCTACGTATAAGTTTCAGAGCACCTACCGATGCGCGAGATGTGGGCGATCGTTACTTCACTCCGAGAGAGGACTCTTTTCGTTCTTTTAGAGGGCCCCGTCCGTGTCTCTCGCTATTCCTATGGTGATTTCCTCGATGATGAGGAAGATCCCGAGGAAGATCCCGAGGAAGTCCCCGAGGACGACCTATACAAGAGGACCAAGAGGATCCCGACACGATTCCTCCTCACTTGAGGGATTGATGTTATTCGTAGCTATACGAAGGCTACCAAAGGTATTTTATTTTTGGGGCCCGATGTTTTGTTTGTAGTGGGGCTGTAAATTATACCGTGGGGATGTGTATGTAATACTTTGGGGAGGTATAGCTTTGCTTTTTAGATGTACCAAAGTTGTAACTAAATGTTTTGATAAACTTATATATATATATATATATATATGATGATGCGAGATGTTAATTCCTATGCATGTTTTACTTCTTTGATCTTTTATTTCCATTGATGTCTCTTCAACATGGTTATTAATTATAAAATATAAAAAAAGGTATATATATATATATATATATATAATATAACCGAATTAAAATACCCAACTATGATCTAGTGAATATACGCGTCTTATTAAAATGAACTGGGTCTCAACTCACCTAATTTTATTTCCGCATTGTAATCGACCATGTGGCGTTCCCTTGGGAGGGGCGTTACAGAACCGACGGACGTGTCCTTCGCTAATGTCTAGCAAAAATGTTTGTGAAGGATTAGCGAGGGAAATTTCCCTCGCTAAATTTGCTGATTTCTTGTTGTGATATGTGTTGTAATTGTAAAGAGAAAAAGAAACTGAAGTTGAACAAACTTTTGAACAAAATGACTTAGTGGCTTAGTTGTATCCTGGGCAAGCTAAAAAATGTTAAGTTGTTCATTGTTCATATGTGATTATTGGCTATTTGGGGAAGGCAAAGGACATTTAACTATGGTGGTATGTTGCAAGGTAATGCTTCAAGGTAGTAATTAGTGTAGACTCAAATGTAAAACTTCTAAAACACTTTGGTAATAAAGTGAGTTAGGCTGAACATTTTTAATTATGCACTTAGCTTGAACGCTTTCTCAAGTGAATAGTCGGGTGATTTACACCAAAACTGGGTATTTTGGTTGAATGATGCGATTGTCCTCACTGTTTGAGAACTTGTAGAAATTGATAACCTTGAATAATAATAGACATTCCAGGTGTTTGATTCTTAAGGGAAGACACTTTTTTTTTTGCTAACATAGAATCTAAAATGTCTAACATAGAAAATATATATAATTTTTATACTTTCATTTTAACAATGAAAAATATTCCATCGCTAAAATTGTTTCTAAATATTAATATTTTAATTTTTTGGCTACGAATGTGGTGTAATGGTAGCGACAGAAATTTTTTAAATGGTGACAAAAAAATAATTGCTATTTAGCCACGAAATTCTGTTTTTATCGCTAGGCAATTAGCTACCAAGGATTACGCAACGTACACCATTTCGTGACAGATAATTAGCAACGAAATTTAATGGATCAGTGACAAAAAAATTTCGTTGCTATCCACATAATTTTTAGAAGTGCAAGTTTGAGGTGGAGCAATTTGATGAAAAAAATAATTTTGATGTGTGGTAGAGCACGGTGAAGGATATCCTTGTGCAATAAGAATTATATAGAACACTTGATAGCAAGGAAAAGAAATCGGAGGAGATGTTCAATGATGATTTGAAAGATCTTGAGATGAAAGTTGTTAACACAATTCATTTGTGTTTGGGCCTTAGGTAAAGTATAAAGTAATGACTGAAACTTCACTTGAAAAATTGTGAAATTTTGGAAAATATAATCCTAATTCTCTCACAAATTGATTATATTTGAAGAAAGAATTATATAAATTAAAGATTAATGAATGTACACGCATTTAGGACCATCTTAATGTTTTTGACCAGTTGATTAGATGGCAGGTGTCGGTGTGGAGATTGAAGATAATAACAAAGTATTATTATTATTATTATTATTATTATTATTATTATTATTATTATTATTATTATTATTATTATTATTATTATTATTCCTTCCAAATTTTGATGAGACTTTAGTGACAACACTCTTAATTGCGAAAAAGACGCTAAAGGAAACTAATGAGACAGTAGCAATTTTGAAGAGTAAAAGATTCAAGAAGCCAACAATTCAAATTGAGGCTACGAATATTTGTTTTACTAAGCGTGACATAAATAGTTCAAATGGTCACTATTATAGCAAAGGAAGACTAAATTCAAGGCCGAGAGATTACTTTGATGTAAAGTGTGTTACTATTGTTATGAGAAGTATTACATTAAATACAATTGCAAGAAGTTGATAAGTGATATGAACAAATTGAGGAAGATTCGAGAGAAGGTATGAGGGTAGCTGCTGTTGCTAAAAATGATTCTTATGATCAAGATAACGTCCTAGTAGCTGAAGATTGTAAAAGTAATTTGAGTGAAGATTGATTTTTAGATTTTGCATGCTCCAATCATAATTATATACTATTATAATATATAAAACATACAATCCACGCATGTGTTAACAATAACACGTGGCTGTCATTAGTGGATTATTTTCCCTCTAGTTCTTACTACTTTTAAGGAGTTTTTTTTTTTTTCGTTTTTTTGATAATGGAGATTTTGTTTGTTATCAATATAACACTCATTTTAAAATTTTAAAACTTTATTTTGAAATATTTACCCACCTTATCTTTTTATACTCAAATTCTATATATTTTCTTCTCTCTTTTAAAAGTTTTAATGTTTTTTCTTCCTCACTAGCCAAATGTCATTCTCTCTTCCTTTCTTTTTTTTTTTTTTAAATTTTTAATACTTTTTTCAAATTGTAAATGATAAATAGTAAATCAATTTTTTTTCAAATCACTAAAACTTTATAATTACTTTTTGGATTATAAATGAATTATAAAATAATATCATAAGAGTAAAAATAATAACAAAAAATCATGCTGAAATAAAATTTATATTCATCTATTATATTATGATACATTAGCTTTTTTAATATACTAAATATATACATAATATATTACGAATTACTTTTAAAAATATATCATCATAAATATATTAATATTAATAATAGATAAAATTAATGATTTAGAATAAAATTAAGCAAATATATATATATATATATATTAAAAAATTTATTATAATAATTTAACAAATACATTGCTTATTTAACAGGTTATCAATCTAGTTTGTTCATATATATAAAGAATTGTTTGAGACATTTATAACACTTGTGAAGGTGTGAAGTTTGCTAATGAAGTTTGCTAATGGTGATGGATTAAATATTCTTGAAAAGAGTAGAGTCAAAATTAAATTACATAATGGTAGTGTCAAGACACTTAATGATGTAAAGTATATGTCGACACATAAAAATAATTTAATTTCATTCTTTGGGTAGATTAGATTTTTTAGGTTTTATTTTGTAAGAGGTGGAGTTTTATAGTTACTACAAGTTGTTTGGTGATGTTGACGGAAGAGAAAACTAGTAAGTAGTAACAGGTTGATTGAAGGTTCAATTAAAAAATTGAATGGAGGTGAAGTAAGCAATTATGAGAAAAAGGTGGAGCATACACTCGGAAAGAAAATGACATATGTGGAAATGTTGAAGAAGATGTCAATTACTAATACTTGCAAATGATAATTTGTAATGTTGAAGAATTGAAGTTAACATGGAGATTGTTGGGATTATTGACTTAAATTGTAAAAATAAAAATAAAAGAGGAAAAATAAGGTTTGTTGTCTTTTTTTTTTTTTAAGGATAAGGTAGGTTGGTATTTTTTTAGTTGAGTTGCCGATAATGATAAGAAACAAGAAGGTAACAAATTTTTTGAGAAAAAAAAAACTTATTTTCTAACTTGGTATTTCTTTTTTATGAACTGTCAATAAAAACACTCTTAATAGTAAAGTATTGTTTTGTTTGTAATTTTTTAGTTTAACAATTAAAAGAATATTATCTGGATTTGAGAGCAACACTGCCAACACATAAATAATACATTAATGGTAAGAAGAAGAAAGATTAAATTAGATTATGTATTATGTTTCAAATTGTTGTATTTATTAGTATCCTTTTTGAAATATATAAACTTATGTATTACTTCAAACATTTGCTAAGGCTAATGATCTATATGTACTTTGATACATTATGATATAAATATTATATTTTCGTATTTCATATGACTCTCTATAGTGTTTCCAATAAACATTATGGACGTAAGTATATGTTTAGTATGTATGTAGTGACATTGTAATGCTAAGCATCTCCTTGTATGTCATGTACATTGAGATATTGGCATTATGATGTTACACCTTATACCTTTCTAGTGTCCCGTCTACCTTATATTTAACAGTGAACACCCACTTGTAGCCTACAAGTTTCTTCCCTTTAGGCAATTCTACTAACTCTTAAGTTTTGTTCTTCTCTAGTGTATCCATTTCAACTTTCATAGCTTCTCTCCACTCTTTGCTATCTAGTGCTTCACTAGCAGTTTTTTGAGGTAGTGATAGTGTTTAGGTGAGTAAGGCAACTTCTGTGATTACTGGACAGTCTATCATAGGACATAAAGTGGGATAATGGATACCTTGGCCTCTGAGTACACGTTCTAACACCCTTCCTTATTGCAATCAGGAGATCCCCATCTTCAATGGACATATTTTGCTCCTCCAAAACAATCTCATCAATTTCAGTTTCAGGTATTAGTTTAGAATCTGGAACCTGTACAGGGTGGATGGGTGTTGTCCTTCATGTGAATACTTGTAGTGGATGGGCAGCACTTTGAGCCTGTTTTCTTATTGTCTTCGGACTTGAACCAAGAGGAGTGTGTATAGGACTTGACTCAGGTATATTAAATCCTCTTGGGAAAATCCAAGAAAGATTTTTGTCAAGAAAATTCTCTAGTAAGAACAAATCATCCTTATCTTCCATGCATGAGTTCTCCCCCTAAAGATAAGGTTGGGAAAAGAAACATTCAGTTTCAACAAATGTGACTTCAATAGACACAAAGACCTTTTTTTGTGAGTGGATGATAACACTTGTATCCCTTTTGGGTAGGTGAGTAACCAACAAAAATGCATTTAATGGCCCAAGGATCAAGTTTTCATCGATGAGGAGAATGAACATGGACAAAGGACACACACTTAAAGACCCTAGGGACAAGGTTATTTGATGTTTTGAAGTTTAGGTAGAATTTGGAGAACAGTTGAATGGGGTTATTGTTGTTAAGTGTTTGAGAAGGTAAACGATTAACCAAATAGGTAGCAGTAAGGACAGCTTCTCCCCACTACTGTTTTGGAACATTTGTTTGGAATAGAAATGCTCGGGTAACAGCTAGAAGATGCCCAATTTTCTGTTCTGCCACCCCATTTTGTTGTGGGTGTTGACACAGGAGGATTCATGAATGATTCCATGTTCATTGAAGAAGGAAGACAATGTTTCATTAAAATAATCCTTGGCATTATCAGAACGAATTCGTTTAATGTTTGTCCCAAACTGATTTTTATCATTTGGAAAAAGTTTTTAAAGATTGGGCTAACTTCATTTTTATGTTTCAAGAGAAACACCCATGATACCCAATTACAATCATTAATAAAAATGACAAACTAGGAGGCCCCAGATATGTTTGGAATAATGGATGGTCCCCAAGCATCACTATGTATTAAGGCAAAAGGAACTGACATTCTTTTATTACTAATAGGAAAGCTAACATGTTTGTGTTTTGCAAGTTCACAAATATCACAATGAAACATTCCTATGTCTAAGCCCTTAAATGAGCTAGGGAACATAATTTTTAGGGTACTGAATAAAGGGTGACCTAAATGAAAGTGACACAACTAGATTTTCTTATTGTTGGAGAGAGGTGACTTTGACAGCAAAGACTATGAAATTTGACTCTTAGTGCTACATGCATGTGCCATTAGCCTCCTCAAGAAGCTAGAGCTCATTTTCCTCCCTAGCAAGTATAATCATCTTCCCCATTCCTTGTTCCTAAAATTTACAAATTATAGGAGAGAATGTCACTAAATCGTGTAAATCCTTTGTAAGTTTATGAAAAGAAATCAAATTGGCAAATAAATTTAGCACATGGAAGACATCTTTCAAAATTAAATCCTGACTTGTGATAACATCTCCTTTTCCAGCAACTGTAATAAAAGTTCCATTTGTAGTTGCAATTTTCTTATTGCTTGGATAGGGTCTATAAGAGATAAACTCAGTGGAGGAATGGGTCATGTAGTCTGTAGCTCCAAAATCGATAACCCATGTCCCTTGTTCAGGATAATTTACAACGCTGAGTGCATAGGCTTGAGAGATTTTACCTAAGAATGCCAAGAAAGAACTACATGTGTCTGTGGGTTTGACTAAAGTGTCTAGAAATTCCCTCAGTTTTTGAATGTCTTCTGTATTGAAATCTGTAAGGGGTTAGGAGGGACTGCCCTCTACAGCACCCGACTGAGCCATGTGGGCTTGTGCTTGTCCTCCTTGTCCTGAGTGTGTCGTGGCTTCTCACAAAAGGTACACTATAGGGAATCTTTGGTCTCCTGTTTGTCTATCTCCATCCTTGTTGCTACACTTCCAGATTGACTAGTTTTCCATTGATCAACCTTCTTTCCCTTATTTTGTGTGACTAAGGCAAAACTTTTAGTGGATTGAGGTTCCAACATCACTCCTTTACGTGCTTCTTCTACCCAGAATGCATGTCATTGTTTCATTGAGTGAGGATAGCTCCTTTCCTAGCACCTGAATTCTTACAGGATCAAACTCACTGTTTAGTTCTATCAAGAACTTATAGATCATGTCCTTCTCCTTATAGCGTTTGAGTAAATCAGCATCTTCTTTGCATTATGCTTCAAATTGCTCATAATGGTCTAACTCTAGCCATAGATTCTGCAAAGTCTGGGCATACTCACTAACTGATCGGTCCCCTTGTTTTATAGTAGTGATCTTCATCTTAATTTCATAGATTTGAGCAACATCACCAACCTTGGAATAGTTTGGTTTACAACTATCCCACACGTCTTTGGCTATCTTCATAAACATGCAAGCATCACTCACCTCTGGCACCATAGAGTTCCATAACCACGACATCATAACTGCATTTGCTTCATCGCATGCAGCAAAGCTAATGTTTGTAGGTTTCGGGGCAGTTTTCCCAATAAGACAGTTCAATTTGCCCTTCCTTTTTAGAAAGGTTTAGACAAAATGAGACCATTTTAGGTATTTTTTTGCATTGAGACAAAGACTGGGTTAGATATTTTACAACTCGACAGTGCCCATATTTTCTATCTGGGCAGAGTTATTGGGTGTTTCTGACATTCTCAGAATTTTTGGGTGGGATTCAAAGGCTTAGAGGGTGCGTTAGGAAAAAACCAGCAATGCAGGCCGAACAACAAAAGAAAGAAAAAAGGCTTGTGGCAATGCAGGCCATGAGACTACACAGACTCCCACAGATTTTGGAGCTTTGATACCATGTCAAAAAGTGTTTTTTCCTTTTTGTAATGTTAGACGAGCATGTGCTCTTAAATAAAATACAAGGTAATCTAAAATAGGAAACTCTTAAACTAATGTTTATCGTTGTACCCACTATCAATTCCTATAATTAAGGATCAATTATTCCTACCCATAAATATAAAATAATTCCAACTAATCTAATTTCCTAATTATGGGATTTAATCCCGTCTATAAAAAGAAAGATTTTGTATAGTGGGATTCTGACAATGATGAAGAATAAAAGTTACTTAAAGGTCAAGTGATCACTTAAAAAAGTCACATGTATTTATGTTCTAAACTTAACCATTCATGTAAGATCTAGTGGTCAAGATTCATTTTTTTCACCTCTTACAATAAACATTCATCTCACTAGATATGCTCCATATATATATATATATATATATATATATATATATTTTCTCACGTGCTTTTTTTTTCATTTAAAAGTATTTTTAAATTATTTGATATGTTATATCTTTTTTGTTTTAATTTTTAATTTAATGAATAAATTTATATATATTAAATATTTTATCACAATTTAATATATAATTTAATAATAATAAATTAATAAATAGTGTTAATATTTTACTAAAAAATAAATTGAGTTAATAATAAAATCATATTCTCTTTCTTCATTAAAATTGAATTTAAATATTCTATTTTTTATTAAAGTTGACTTCCACTATTCTTTTTCTTTATTTAATGAGTTAATATAAACTATTAGATCAAAGCAAAATTAAATGTTAGATTAAAAGGTAAAAGTTTAAATGATCAAAATGTCAACAAATTTAAATTACTTTTACAAGAAACACACGGATCTTTTTGTCTAAAACAAAATTTAGATGATGCTAACAAATAATATATATATATATATATATATATATATATTATATATATATATATATATTAGAGCATTTAATTTTGAAAAAGATTATCAGAATTTTGAAAAAAAAATTGTCATTAAATTTTTATCATGATTTGCAGCTTAAATTGAAAGTATGAATTTTTTTTTATCATATAATTGTGTAGTATTGAAGTTAATTGCAGCAAGAAAATGGTAGAAAGTAACAGAGTATAAGAAAGCATGGAGAGAGAGAGTTTTGGATTTCTGAAACTGTGAAAATGATTCTCTTTCATCTAATTGAATTGGTTGCAATATATATATATATATATAAAGTTTAAGCAAGCTTAACTCAGTGATTAACACAGCTAATAAAACTAACTTCTTGACAAGTTTAACTGCAACTAACAACCTATAACTAACTTCTGTAACTAACACTGCTAACTCAACTCAACTGATGAATCAGTTGCTGAGTCAACATAGTCTTCACCCCCACCCCCTCTAATACTCAGGGTGGAGTGTAGTTAGATCTTATGTAGCACTGATACTTCAAAATGGTCATCGTGCCAATATCGAAAACGTATTATATCTAATATTTTAATACTTTTAGATATTAGGGGTGGACATGGTTCGGTTCGGCATGAAAAATTGAACTGAATCAAACCAAACTGGTAAAGTGGTTTGGTTTGAAAATTGAATTGGTTTTTTTGGAGCTGAACCGATTTTCTTTTGGAGTCGAACCGATTTTAGTTTGATGAACTAGTTTTGAACTAGTTTTGAGAAAAGGGGATATTACGTGACCAGAACCTGGAAAAACATATTCACAAGCAAATGGGGTGCATGGCTGGGTTCCTGCAGAACTTCAATTGCCACCAAATTCTCACCAGAAAAAGCATCCACTCTGTCAAAAGACTCCCTCCCTCTGCTACTCCTCCGGTAATTCTAGCTAATTCTTCACTTCTCTTTACTTTCTGCAATCCCTCTTGTTCTTCTCCTTTTCATTTATTCTGACTCTCCGTTGTTGGGTTTTGCAGGCATCAGATTCGTTACCGGAGCCGGAGAAATACGGTGTCTCTCCTGCGAGTTTGACACCATCCCCTGAGCCCGTGAAACAGAGTCTGGTGAGAGAGGCGCAATCTCAAGTGAAGGTGTCTCTTTCCCTTTTGGTTCTGGAATTCAAGGAAGGGGCGAGATGTTCGTGGAAGTTCTCCAGAGCAGCTCTCAGGCTGTCTCTGGATAGTAGGGTTGTCATAGATGTGCGGTGCTACGTTACTTCATAGATTGCAGAAAAGGGACAAGGGTTCTTCGTAGATGTGGATTTGGGAATTTGAGATTAAGATTTGATTTTGTGTAATGAAGTTTTAATTCAAAATGTGTTTCAGTTAATGAAGTTAACTGGACTGAATTAGAAACTAGTTAATCGGATTGTAAAATTATTAAAAATAGTTCAGTTATGAGAACTGGTTTTCTCTAAAATGGTTTTAAATGGTTGGGTTTGGTTCAGTTTATGGAGTGGTTCAGTTCTTTTGGGTTTTATGCCCACCATTATTAGATACTTTTCATCTATGTACCATTTAATTATTTTTTGAATTTTTGCCATATCCATATATCGATGTCGTGTCGTATCCGAGTCCCGTATATATATTTGTGCTTCCTAGGTTGGATCCTTCATCATGAATTTGGTTATAAGAAAAACAAAAGTGATTAAGAGATAAAAGCTTGTTAAACACATCTGTTGTTTGATGTAGAAAAGGAAGATGACAAACAAGATAAATGGCCTTGCATAACTTTTTCCCTGACAAAAAATAGATCCAATTCCATGTGCTTGGTGTGGGAGTAAAGAACTAGGTTATGAGCCAACATAATAGAACTCAAGTTATCTCAATGGATCACTAGTGTGGAAATAGGAACATGCAATTCACAAAGAAGAGACTGAATCTAGGTTATTTCAACTACAACTATTGCTAGATTGCAGTACTTAGCCTCTACTGGGTTTGGCTACAATGGATTATTTCTTTGTCTACTAACCAATGAGATTGGATCCCAGAAAAATGCAAGCACCAAAGTAGACCTGTGATCATCTTAATTCGTGGCCAAGTCTACATCACAGAAAACTTAAAGCTACAGCTTGGTGAAATGCTAAAATGAGAAGTACCGTTGGGGTACCTAAGTATTCTTTTGATAGATTTCTAGTGAGTATCCAGAGGCTGAGTTATATACTGGCACACTTTGTTTACCACAAAGGAGATTTCAAGTCTAGTGATTGTGGTATACTGTAGTGTCCCAACCACAAACTTGTAAAGTTGAGGATCTGAAAAATAATCACTGCCATGCTTGTTGAGTCTGGTATAGATGAAGCCATTGGTGTGCTAATTAGCTAAGGCCATACCAACTTTTTGAAGCAAATCCTTGAAGTACTTGGTTTGAGATAGAAAGAGAGATCCATTTGATTATAGCAAAAAAATTTAACTAAATTATAATTTAAACTTGATATTGAGGATTGGAAATACCATAATCAATATAATTAAAAGTGGGAATCACATAAAAACTTATCATATTTGAAAGAAATGGAAATCAATACTTCTGTGTGATAGTCTTCATTGTCCTGATTAGGATTATCTTGAGGTTGAGCCCTTTCTTGATTTTGGGTGTTATCTTGGTATAGGCCTACCCTAGGATTTTCATTCCTCACGGCTGAGCGTCTTCCCTGGTATGGTGGAGATGGGCTTCTTCGAAGACTATAGCTCTTCTTCTTGTAATTTTGTTCTCCCCTCTTATTATTGTTTTGGAATTGATGCACATATCGGTCGAAATGGTTATCCCGGATCAAAGACTCAATCGATAGCATCTTGAAGATTGATCCAATCCTCAGTATTATGTCCCTGACCTTCATGAAACACATAGTGCTTCAACTTATTTTTTGCACATGTTTCCTTAATGGGGGCGGTTATTATCCGCGGGGGCGGGGGGCTACTACCCGTCCCCGCCCCGCCCTGTTGTCATCCATAATCATGATTTTTAATTAAAAGCATACCTCTATTTTTTCAAAAATATCAAACCATGATTTTTCATTAAAAACATATTTTTTATTATTTTTAAGAAAATCAAATCATAATTTCTCATTAAAAACATATTTTTATTTTTTAAGAATATCAAATCATGACTTCTCATTAAAAGTATATCACTATATATATAAAATTTAAATATTCATTAGGCATTGAGGCTTTTATTAGGTCAAGAATTGGACTTGGAAGTTAGGTCATGATAGTTGAGAATTGAGCTACTTTATTTTTTTAATTTTTTTTTAAAAAAAACTTAACATGACCCAAATAAAATTTAGTGTTCACAAGAAACAATGTAACATTAATTATATTTATGTTATTTATTTATCGGTCTTAAATTCTTAATAATAAAAAAAGAGACCATATATTGAAACTTTTGCATCTACCAACCACAATATTCGGGGTATATAAATGTGGATAATTCAATTATATGTATTCAACCCTATAATCAAGTATAGTAGTTAATTTTTGCATCTAGCCAATCTTGAAAGCTTGTTTTTTTTTTTTTTACATTTTTTTCACCAACTCTACTATTAATTGTACATATTCACATATAGTAGTTTTCTCTATCCAATTTTAAGTCAAATGATATAGGTAGTAATTCTTTTAATATAGAATCTAGCCAAAATTCATGGCTGTTGACCCTCATTCATGAATTAATTACATGGTGCACCATGCATGTATATTTTTTTTTTTTTCTGTAAAATCCATGCATGTATATAAAACCCACAAGCCTTCCATGCATTGAAAATAGAGACACTTTGGCCTAAAACCAGCTCCTTGTCACTAACAAATATGGAGGAAGTCACAGCGGTAATTGTAGGTGCTGGTCCTTCTGGCCTTGCAATTTCAGCATGCCTATCACAAAACTCTATCTCTCATATAATACTTGAAAAAGAGGATTGTTGTGCTTCTCTTTGGAGGAAAAATGCTTATGATCGACTAAACCTCCATCTGGCTAAAGAGTTTTGCTCTTTACCCCTTATGCCTCACCCACCCTCAAGCCCAACCTTCCTAACCAAAGCCGATTTTCTTCAATACATAGACAGTTACGTGGCATATTTTAACATAAACCCTCGCTATTGTCGTTTGGTTGAATCTGCTGTGTACGATGAAGTTGGAAACAAGTGGAGGATTGAAGCAAAGAACACCCAGGAAGACGTAGTGGAAGTTTATGGGGCTAAGTTTCTTGTGATTGCCACTGGTGAAAACAGTGAAGGTTATATTCCTGATGTGCCTGGACTAAGCAGCTTTGAAGGAGAGATAGTGCACTCCAAATACTATAAATCTGGTACAAAATATGAATCGAAAGAGGTTTTGGTAGTTGGGTGCGGTAACTCAGGAATGGAAATTGCTTATGACCTCCACAACTGTGGTGCTAGCCCTTCCATTGTCATCCGAAGCCCGGTAAGTTTTATAACCCACTCTTTCCCTGCAAAATTATTATCTAGACATGCATAACTTTCGAGTGCATGCTTTAATTTTCTCGGGTGTACGTGCGTGTATAGTATTTATTTGTTTATTACAAACTATGGATGATTTTTATTTTACGTTTTTGTTTAGTAATAACAAGTGTCTATCTATACCTTTTGATTGTATTTAAAATCAATTAAAATTGTAAATGACTTAGTTTGATTTGAATTAGAAATCAAATTTTATATTTAAAATTTATTATAAAAAGTGGAATTTGAATTGATTTGAAAATCACTTTTTTATGTTTGAAATTCAGTAAAATAGCAATTGATTTGATTTTATTTTATTATTTTAATATTTTATTATTTTTTAGCCTTATATAAAATATTGTTATTAAATGTAAAATAGTCTATTTATTTAAAACCAAATTAAAAGATATTAAATTTGGTAAAATTTCTAAATCAAGAATAATAAAATTTATAAAATTTTAAAAATAAAATCATTTCCTATTTTTAACATTTCAAATACAAATTTGATTTACAAATTAAATTATTTTCCTTTCTAATATTTCAAACACATTCTTCAAGAATCTCTCTCTATATATATATAAATATAGATACACAGACATACATTTAATAATAGTATAAATGTTAAAATATCATATTAAATTTTGAAATTTTAAATTTTTATATATTTATATAAAAAATATTTGTTTTTAGTTAATTTATATGCTAAATTTTAGAGACTTTGCCGATTGATTTTTTTCAATAAGTCATTAAAATAATTAAAAAATAAAATATTATAATTAAATTAAATAATATTTTTTAAAGTATAATAAGTAAAGTTAATATTCACGTTTTCTAAAATTATATTTTATTATTCTCTCTTTATTAATGTGGGAGTTCACTATTCTCTATTCATTAAATTAGACATTATTTATAACTATTAGATCAAAATAAAACTAATGGTAAGAGATTGGGTGTAAATAGATTCCCATTAGATTTTCTTTCTTCTTAAAATGCGACTCAATTACACCCACTTTTTTATTTGAAACAATTTGTACGGTAATTATATAAGTTTAAATGAATTGTTGTTTTGTATACGTTGAGTTTGGATAGTTGCTCCATAGTTATGTTTAATTTATTATATGTTATATATGAATGAAATAATCGGGATCGTGTAATGAAAATAAAAATGTTTTTAATTTGCAGCTTCATGTCCTCACGAAAGAATTGACCCATCAAGGTATGCGAATGCTGAAAAATTTGCCGGTCCATGTTGTGGACACTGTCATTACTTTTTTGGCAAATCTGGAATATGGTGATCTATCTAAGTATGGGATTTACCGGCCCAATAAGGGACCATTCTATCTTAAGGAAGTTGCTGGAAGGTCTCCCGTTCTTGATGTTGGAACCATTGGAAAGATTAAAGAGGAAGCAATAAAGGTATTTAACACTATGATTATATATAACGTCTTAGCAAAACAGAAAGTATTTATAACAATTAAATATTTAACATCTATGCACAACTCTAATACCTCGACTAATTCCAATGCTTTTTCTTCTTATTTATACCACCAACAGGTTATTCCTTCTCATATAATGAGAACTGAGAACAAGAAGGTGGTCTTTGGAAACAGCATGGAGAAAGAGTTTGATGCAATCGTGTTTGCTACTGGCTATAGAAGCATAGCTAATAAATGGATTAAGGCATGGGATTAGATATAGGGAGAATCTTAACCTCTCAACCTTGCAATATAAGTGAAAAGGGCTTTCTAACATTTTTATTTAAATTTGAGTTGATAATAGATATACATATGGGAAAAAAAATCAACACTATCATTGAACACTTTTTTTTTCAGAACTCTTAAGTACAATTAAGCGAAAACAAAGAAAATATATCCATTTCTTCAAACAAAAATAAGTATAATTAAGCGAAAACTAAACACAAGAAATTAATTGATGGCTTTTGCAGGATTACAACTATGTTTTAAATGATAATGGGATGCCTAAAAATCCTTTCCCAAACCACTGGAAGGGAGAACGTGGCTTGTACTGTGCAGGACTAGCAAGAAGAGGCTTATTTGGAGTCAAAATGGATGCCGAGGCTATTGCCGAAGACATCAACCAAACTCTTCGGTGACATTACGGATTATCTTTCAAATGAAATTTAAGCGCTTCTGCCCTTTAGTTCCTATAAATGGGATTAGAAATCTTTTTTGGATCTAAAATTTTGTTGAGAACTTAAGTGTCGTTGATTAAAAATAATGATTACATGAAAGGACTTATGTTATTTTTTTGGTGTGTGACATCATGTATCATATCGTAGTAGAGTTGAGTAATAAAGCTTGTAATTTCCTCTCATAGTAATAGTTGTTGGATGAGCCAGCATCGGCTGAGAAGATCATAATGCCTTTATAGGGAGCTTATCTACTTATATGAATGTTTATCGTAAGAGGTGACAGAATTGAATATTGACCATTAAATCTTACATGAATGATAAGATTAAATTATAAATACATGTAATTTTTTTAAGTGATCACATGACATTTAAGTAATTTTTAATCTTAATCATCTATGTATAATTGTATGTTCAAGATTTACTCATTTCACCCCCTCACACTAAAAATTCCTCTTACTAAATATGCCCTATATATATATATATATATATATATATATAAAACTTAAATTCATAATAAAAAAGAAAGACCATATATAGAAACTGATGCA
Organism: Ormosia semicastrata; assembly: GCA_029884595.1. Taxonomy (NCBI): domain Eukaryota; kingdom Viridiplantae; phylum Streptophyta; class Magnoliopsida; order Fabales; family Fabaceae; genus Ormosia; species Ormosia semicastrata. The sequence continues at coordinate 31,440,645 of JAQQTO010000046.1, read as the reverse complement.
TCTACCAACCACAATGTTCTCGGTATATAAATGTGATAAATTAAATTATATGTATTTTTATTGAATTAAATTATATGCATTTAGCACTATAATCTAGAAGCTGATCATGAAAGTTTGTTGATTTTTTTACCACATCTACCACTAATTATAGATATTCACATATAATAATTATTATTTTTTCCTTTTTACGTAATATCATATGTAATCATCCTTTTAAAACAGAATCAAGCCACGATTCATGTCTAAAAAACTTGGCCTTCATTCATGATTTTGTTAATGTGATTAATTATAATTGAGATTATAATTAATTTTTTTAGAGATGATTATAATTGATATAGTACATAATTAGATTGATTTGGTACATAATTATATTTTATTATTTTTTCTCTGTACAATAATTTTCTTCTATAAATAAAATTATAATCATTTTGTATTCATTCTTTTAAAAATATACACAAATTATTAATATTTATTTCTCATTTTCTGTTTCTAACTTAATTAATACAAGATCGTCGGCATCCCTGCATGTATGTAACCTACATGTCTTTCGTGCATTGAAAATAGAGACACTTTGTCCTAAACCAGTTCCTTGTCACTAACAATATATGGAGGAAGTCACAGTGACAATTGTAGGTGCTGGTCCTTCTGGCCTTGCAGTTTCAGCATGCCTAGCACAAAACTCTATCTCTCATATAATACTTGAGAAGGAGGATTGTTGTGCTTCTCTTTGGAGGAAAAATGCTTATGATCGACTAAACCTCCATTTGGCTAAAGAGTTTTGCTCTTTACCCCTTATGCCTCACCCACCCTCAAGCCCAACCTTCCTAACCAAAGCCGATTTTCTTCAATATATAGACAGGTACGTGGCATATTTTAACATAAACCCTCGCTATTGTCGTTTGGTTGAATCTGCTGTGTACGATGAAGTTGGAAACAAGTGGAGGATTGAAGCAAAGAACACCCAAGAAGACATAGTGGAAGTTTATGGGGCTAAGTTTCTTGTGATTGCCACTGGTGAAAACAGTGAAGGTTATATTCCTGATGTGCCAGGACTAGACAGCTTTGAAGGAGAGATAGTGCACTCCAAATACTACAAATCTGGTACAAAATATGAATCGAAAGAGGTTTTGGTAGTTGGGTGTGGTAACTCAGGAATGGAGATTGCTGATGACCTCCATAAATGGGGTGCTAGCCCTTCCATAGTCATCCGAAGCCCGGTAAGTTTTATAACTCACTCTCTCCCTGCAAAAATATTATTTAGACATGCATAACTTTCGAGAGCATGTTTTAATTTTCCCATGTGTACGTGTTTGTTTAGTATTTGTTTGAGAATCAGGGGCTCCCACCCCCCCTCCCCAAATTTTGGACATAATTGTTTTCTATAATTTTTGCCTTTTCTTTTCATTAAAAATTAAAAATTTTCAATCACCTGCTTGTTTACAAAATATCGGCAATTTTTATTTTACTTTTATTCAGTAATAACAAGTGTATGTCTACTATATATATGTTTTGGTTGTGTTTAGAATCACTTAAAATTTTAAATAATTTAATTTAATTTAAAAATTAAATTTTGTATTTGAAATTTATTATAAAAATTTAAATTTTAATTGATTTGAAAATTATTTTTTATGTTTGAAATTCATCAAAGTAGAAATTGATTTTATTTTATTTTTTATTATTTTATATTTCATTTGATCTTTATTAAAAAATATTCTATTTATTTAAAATCAAATTAAATCATCAAATTTCATAAAATTTCTTAAATAAAAAAATCTATAAAATTTTAAAAATCAAATTATTTTTTATTTTTAACATTCAAAATATAAATTTCATTTATAAATTAAATCATTTCTTTTTTTATATTCCAAACACATTTTTGAAGAATCTGTCAACACGATAGTTAGTATATATGGATGGAATTTAAAATTTTCTATTATAATTATAATTTTGTGGTCTGCCCGTCTTTTTTGGTTTGTGATTTTCTATTATATATGTTTATTGCATCGGGTTGATTATTTAACCACTAACCTATAAAATATGGACTGATTTATGTGATTTAGTTGATTTTTGTCCAACTCTCTTTCATTAACTTTGGATATCAATTTTTTTTATGGAGAGAATGGCAAAAACTACTATTAATAAGGAAAGAGAATGGAGAAATATAACTTTAGTGAAGAGAGATTTTGATTATTATCTCTAATTATAAATTATAAAATAATTCAATAATAAATAATTTTAAATAAATATTGTATAATTGTTTTATAATAATAATATATTTTAAAATAAAATAAAACATTTGGAAAACGAATTAAGGTTTTGTTTAAAATATATTTTATAATATATAATTTAAAAACGTTTATATATAATGCTATTTGGGTCTTATTTTATACTCTCTATATATATATACTCTCTTTAAATTTTGAAATTTTAAACTATATATATATACACACATATACATATAATAGTATAAATTTTAAAATATCATATTAAATTTTGAAATTTTGAAATTTTATATATTTATATATAAAAAAGAATATTTATTTTTAGTTAATTTATATGCTAAATTTTAGAATCTTTGCCAATTGAGTTTTTTCAATAAGTCTTTAAAATAATTTTTTTAAAAAAAGACTTATTTAATATTATAATTACATTAAATAATATATTATTTTTAAAGTAATAAGTAAACTTAAAAGTTCTTTGTTTACTAAAATTATATTTTATTATTCTCTCTCTTTTTGATTTATAAATTAGATCAACATAAGACTAATGGCAAGAGAATGGGTGTAAACGGATCCCCTTCATTCATATATATATATATATAAGTTGTATGTATAATTGGATTAGTTTTTATTTTTTCTTAAAATGTGACTCAATTACACCCACTTTTTTATTCGCAACAATTTGCAAGGTAACTATATAAGTTTTAAAGAATTGTTGCTTTGTATGAATTGAGTTTGAATAGTGGAGTGTCTTGCCCAATTATCGTTCGGCCATTCGTCGCTGTCATTACTTTTTTGGCAAATCTGGAATATGGTGATCTATCTAAGTAAGTTCGGCCCATCTTTGTAAATAAGGTCTCCCGTTCTCGATGTTGGAACCATTGGAAAGATTAAAGGGAGCAATGGGTATTTAACACGATTCGACTTAATTGTCATTCTAATCCTCGATTCATAAGTTCGACTGAGAACATCTTGACAGATGAAATCGTGTTTGCTACTGGTTGTGGGCTATACTAGGTCTAAAATAAAATAGGTCTGTCATGACTAAAGCATATCTTAATGGATTGATCATACAAGTCCAACGTCTATGCTTAGTATGCCCATTTCAAAAATGGGTGTAAACGAGCCCATATATATATATATATATATATGTATAATTGGATTAGTTTTTATCCGACTTTAAGACTACAAGATTCAACAAGGTTATACCCGAATTGTTGTGAACTTGAGTTGAACACGTGGAGTGTCTTGCCCAGTTGTTGTTCGGCCATTCGTCCAGCCATCCGTAAGTTCGGCCCATCTTTGTAAATAACCGAGCTGAGGGACTGTGGACCGTTTTCATATCATAACTAATCGATTGTTAATGACTTTACGCCATAATTACCGGACATAACTTCATCCTAACGTTCAAAGCCCCCGAATGGCTTAATATGCCCATTTCGAAAGAACGAGCCCAGGTAAGTCTGGCTCAATCCGATTTAAGACTACAAGATTCGAGAAAAGTCAACTCGTTGAACATCATATCATCTATATAAATTGGTCTGATAGCTTAGGCCAATTATATTTCATCTTTTACCCAAACATTTTGACTAATCAACTCTGTGTATTATTTGACCATTCTTCTGACATATCAAGGTATCCTAGACCTCGTTGTTGCCTTATCCTTAGGTCTCTAGTGAGTCTCCTTTTTGTCTACAGACCCAAACCCGACCTAGGTTCCGATCAATACCATAGTTGTGCTATAGTTATGTTTAATTTAATATATGTTATATATGAATGAAATGATCGGGATCGTGTAATGAAAATAAAAATGTTTTTAATTTGCAGTTTCATGTCCTCACGAAAGAATTGACCCATCAAGGTATGCGTATGCTGAAAAATTTGCCGGTCCATGTTGTGGACGCTGTCATTACTTTTTTGGCAAATCTGGAATATGGTGATCTATCTAAGTATGGGATTTATCGGCCCAATAAGGGACCATTCTATCTTAAGGAAGTTGCTGGAAGGTCTCCCGTTCTCGATGTTGGAACCATTGGAAAGATTAAAGAGGGAGCAATAAAGGTCTTTAACACTATGATTATATATAACGTGTTAGCAAAGCAGAAAGTATTTACAATTAAATATTTATCTATGCACAACTCTAATACCTCGACTAATTCCAATACTTTTTCTTCTTATTTATACCACCAACAGGTTTTTCCTTCTCATATAATGAGAACTGAGAACAAGAAGGTGGTCTTTGGAAACAGCATGGAGAAAGAGTTTGATGCAGTCGTGTTTGCTACTGGCTATAGAAGCATAGCTAATAAATGGCTTAAGGTATGGGATTAGATATAGGGAGAATCTTAACCTCTTAGCCTTGCAATATAAGTGAAAAGGGCTTTCTAACTTTTTTATTTAAATTTGAGTTGATAATACTTGTTTGTCTTATAAAGTATATGCATATATAAAAAAAATAAAAATCAACACTATCCTTGTCCACTTTTTTCTTTGAAGAACTCTTAATTGAGCTTTAATTTTATACTCCTTATATATGTTGCTAAAACAAAGAATACATATATCCATTTCTTCAAACAAAAAGGTAAGTATAATCAAGCGAAAACTAAACACAAGAAATTAATTGATGTCTTTTGCAGGACTACAACTATGTTTTAAATGATAATGGGATGCCTAAAAATGCTTTCCCAAACCACTGGAAGGGAGAACGTGATTTGTACTGTGCAGGACTAGCAAGAAGAGGCTTATTTGGAGTCAAAATGGATGCCGAGGCTATTGCCGAAGACATCAACCAAACTCTTCGGTGACATTGCGGGTTATCTTTCAAATGAAGTTTAAGCTCCTCTGCCCTTTAGTTCCTATAAATGGGATTCGAAATCTTTTTGAATTTAAAATTTTGTTGAGAATTTAAGTGTCGTTGATTAAAAATAATGATTACATGAAAGGACTTACGTTATTTATTTGGTGTGTGACATCATGTATCATATCGTAGTAGAGTTGAGTAAGAAAGCTTGTAATTTCCTCTCATAGTAATAGTTGTTGGATGAACCAGCATCGGCTGAGAAGATCATAATGCCTTTAACCTCAAAACCATTTTCCTCCAACAAGGTTAAAGTTTCAAAGAATGCATCACCTTGGATTCCCCTTCCATTTACTTCATAGCTAGGCAGCAACTTACTCTTATCAAACTGCGTGGCTCGAAGCTTAAAATCTTCCAAGTAGGTTTGAGGAGTCAAAACTTTATCGGTATAGAATTGGTGATTAACATAGTCAATAACTTTATTATAACCACTAAAGAGTTCTATATAGGGTATGACGGTGAGATGATAGGGAGCAATGGTAGCTACGGAAATGACACTTTGGTTCTTCAAAAGCGTGATGAGCTCGCCAATGCAATGAGCAAAATTAGTAGAGTTGCCACGTCTTGGGAAATTTTCGTAGTCAATGTCTATGCCATCAAGATGGTAAGTGGCTGCTGAGGATTTTAAAGATGAAAAGGCATTTGATATCCAAAGCTTAGGGTCTGCTGGATCATACCAACGAATGACTTTGTCGTTTAGACTCCACCCAGCGAGGCTGGCCAAGACTTTCACATTGGAGTGGCGTGCCTTAATGGTTGCTACTGAATTGGGGGTCAATGTTGAAGCCCAATATGGTGAGAACTTGCCGTTTTGGGCATTGCCAGAAGGGTCTGCATCAACAGCAAAGCCCAGAATTAAATGGAAATCAATTCCTTCTTCAATTGGAACAGAGTCAAATGTCACTGGCGCACCCGTTGCACCTATGTATTCCATCATTACCTTTCCATCTGAAAAATTAATCAATTATAATAATGAAAATGAAAATTGGAGAATGAATAATATTTGATTCTAATTCTTTTCCTTTAACCCTTCCCTCTAACCCCTTTAATTATATTCTATTTATTACTTTTAACTTCACTTAATTAAATTAATGGATATATAGAAGGTGATTAAATGGATTAGAAGAAAAGGTTGAAAGTTGGAGTCAAGTTTTATTCTTAGACAATTATATATGAACATGCTAACTAAATTAGCAACTTTCTTGTACCAAAAACAAAAAATAGCAAATTTCTAAAATTTGGTAAAGTGGGAGGAAAACGTGGTTGTCCGTTGCATACCACAAAGTTGTCGAAGGTTAAGTGCAGTTCCGACTACCACGATAAAGAGGAGAAAATGATGATGCTTAGTCATATTGATAATGCTTGATTGAATGCTATGCTGCAACCTAGGTTTGAATTTTTGTTTATATAAATATTTGATTCCTCTGCTAACTTAGCCGTCCTTTACTAATATTATTACTTTTGTTTTTTCTTCACCAGACTTTATATTGACTAGGTTATTGATGAACATTTCAAGAAGACGTCCCTGTCTTTGTATCCTTGTTGTCCAAATGGAATAAACTTGATCGATTTATGACAATAAGGGTGTATTGTACTCTACTTGACTCGACTTATTTCCTCTTCCATATGCCAATCTCAATTTTTGGTGGTGATAATGTAGTTGAGTGCGGCAAAACATTTGGAAATCTCTTAGCACTATGTATATACTTAGATGCCATTAACTGTGGGGAGTAGCTGCCCCCACACATGGCAAAATTTTGGTTGAAAAAACATTGTCAGTTGCCAGCTTCGAGTCCGTGTGAACACGCAGGCGCACAGTAACAAAAATGGAATATGTTTTGGGCGGCAGCTTGTAACATCATGTGCAAAGCAATTGCCATTTAGTAATGTTATTCATATATTAAAAAATTTATATTATACTTATTTAAGAAAATAAATATAGAAAAATAATGTATAATTTTTGTTATGTAAATATTATTATTCATTGTGATTTAGCCACATCGTGAATCGGCATGACTAGAGCAGCGAAGGCTTTGTTTGTTTCACTTTTATGCTGGGCTTCCGTTGGATAAAAAACAAAAGGAAGATTCTTTGGTGCTAATTGTGTCACTGCCTAGGTGGAAAATTTTGGATTATAGATAAATATTAGATTGATCTAACGGTACAAAATAATGACTTATAACCATACAACAGGTTAAATTTTGTGTTTAGAATTTGACCTCACGTGAAATATTAATTTTTATAACTTTTTCCCACAATCACTCTACCTTGCAGCTGCAACTGAAATTTTTTCACATAAACAGTTGTGTCCACGGCGGAGGCCTTGGGAGTTCACCGTCTCTGCACCTCGCCATGGCCACCTTGCTCGGAGCTTCTTTAATGGCCAATTGGCCATCTCTGCCTTGTACATCCACCACCACACCGTCGACCACATCCTCCACCGCCTTGTCAAAATCCGTCGCGCCGCCGCTTCCAGCCTCTGCCACGATGATGACAACTACGACGTTGGAGACAACAAAGACGGCGATGATCCCAACGGCAGAGAAACGGAGACGGATATCAATCCGAGAAACTATCCGGGAAGCTTGTCGAGGTCCGTGGTGACTGGCGACCGGTGAGCGGTTTTGTGTTGGTTGACTGGCGATGGGTCATTGTAAATGTTATTTTGTGCCAATTTTAGTTTTTCATGGGTTTTTGAAGTATTTAGTTTTAGATTAGAAAAATTACAATAACTTTCCTTAAAATTTAATTTAATTATATTTAATATCTCTTTTAAAATTATATTAATTTTTTTTAAAATTATATTATTATTATACTGATTATTCTGCTATTGTTGTACTTATCTTTACTGTAGAGAAGATTAAGGGTACAAATAAAAAAATATCAAGTATAATTAAATTAAATTTTAAGAGATATTAATGTAATTTTTCCCTTTAAATTTAGATTTCAGGTACAAATTTCTCAAGTTTCTTTCATTGTCAATGTCTAACCAGAACATGCCAACCTAGATTTTTCTGTACGATGTTTAACATATCCTATTTGGATTATCAAGCATGTATATGTTCGATTCCGTTGCTTTTGCTTGGTGCCTTTTTCTATATTTCTTCTTCAGTTCTTCTCCTGGACTAGGTTATGTTGCTCTTAGTTGCTTAATTATTAAATTGGGAACATAAAATACATTTTTTTCTAATTCTAAACAATGGATGATTATGAATTTAATTGATTTTTTTATTAGTACTTAAGTAAACGATGTACAAGGAGGAATAGTATAAGGTGTTCCAGTATCCAATTAAGCAAATTGCAAGAACCTTTTTTTTTTTTTCCGTTTGATGCTTTGTGATGGTTTGGTATCGTAGAGATTGAGCTGAGGAAGAGAGCTGATTCAATTGCTATATTTTCTGCTGCAGGATATTGTAAAAATTGAGGTGAAGCAATGCTGATTTGATTTGGGATGAATGAAGCAACCTCACACGGTTGGCTTCGTTCTCTGTTGCCTCCACAATCCCACCATGACTGTTGCCCTTGGACCTTGGCGTAAGGAGAAGACCACTTTGGTTATAAGCTTTTTTTTATTTAATTTAGGATGTATTAAAAATTATACAAAATTAAATTTTAATTAATAAATTAATCAATAATCAAGATTTAATTCAAATAAATGGGTAAGATTTTGTTACATAATTCATGAGTTAGTAATTTAACAAAAATATAACGAAATGATCTATTAAATCAATAGTTAAAGTTTAAGAACTAATTATGACAACTTAAAGTTTACGATGTCATTTTATAAATGGTCCAAGTTTTAAAGGGGTTAAATGTACTTTTTCTAATTTAAATAATATTAATTTAAAATTATGAAATGTGTTTATTAGTATAATTATAATTATTAAAAAATATTTAATTTATAAATATAAAATAAAATATATGTATGTATTTGCTACATAAAATTATTAATCATTATTATTTTAATGAGGTCATTATTTTAAAAAATTAAAATATCATGCATATTTTTTACAGGGTATTAGTCACTAATCATAGACACTTAAGCTTCTATTAAGCATGGAAGGCAAGTAGTACTCACTAATCTTGGACAGTTAAGGATCACTTAAGCATGGAGGTAAGTATTAGTCACTAATCATGGATATTTAAGATTCCCTCGAGATGGGGGTAAGAATTAGTGACTAATCATAGACACTTAAACTTTCCTTATGTATGAGACAAGTATTAGTCACTAATTAATCGTGGACACTTAAGCTTCCCTTTACCATGCAAGTCAATGTTAGTGACTAATCATAGACACGTGAGCTTACCTTAAGCATGGAAGACAAGTAATAGCAATGTATAGATTAGTATTACTAGTAAGTAAGTCCGTGTAAAAGCATGGACATGCTTAGTTTTTTTTTTTAAAAAAATTATAATAAAATAAAGAACATTTAGTTTTAATTTTAAAAGTGGTAATAATTTTTTACAATGAAATTAATTATAAAATAAAAAATTTGAAATTTAAAATTTGATTGAAGATAATTAAAGAGAAATGAATCTAATTGATTGATGATATAATTATTGAAGAGATGATTAAGGAGATAAGGAGAAATATTACCTTTTGAAAATAAAAGCACAACTAAGAGAAAAAGATGAGAAGAAATGTTAGGTAACGACAAGTGACTACATGAGAAGGAGATTACGATAGAAAGTTTATCACTATCAAGAAATAGTGCATTGATTTATAATATGTGTGTGTGTGTTGTGATTTAATATATACACACACATATACAAATTATTCACAAACTTATAATAAGTTTATAAAATTTGAACTTGATTCATTTATATAATTAAACCTAAATTCAAGTTTGAGTTTATTTATTTAATTAAACAGATAAACTTGATCGAGTATTTAAGGAGTCGAGTTTGAATAATTTATGAATAAGTCAACTAATATACATCCTAATCACTCCCAAGTATTATTATTATTTATAATTTCTCTATCATACTATCATGCTTAAAGTGTATTAACATTTTAATTGTTTAAAGTTTCATATATTTATGTAATTTTTCTATATTATTTTTTTATTCAATTATTTTTTAGTCATATTATAAGCATGAATGTAATTATAATAATTATTTTATTTCTTTTATTAATTTAAAATAAAAAATATGCATAACATTTTAGCTTTTCAAAATAGACTCAATTAAAAAATCATAATTTAAATAATAATCTTATGTAATAAATACATACATATTATTATTTTATATTTTTAAATTAAACAATTTTGTAGTAATTATACAAATAAATACATTTTTATAATTTTAAACTAATATTATTCAAATTATAAGAAGACAACAAAATGCAGAACGCCATCCAACATCACAAGCAAGGAAGAAAATTGTTGCTCAATTGATAAGTGTATTAAATTGTAAAAATAATAAAATGATGAGTAAAAATATCGTCACGAGAAATTATATTGTCAAGTATTAAATTCATCAAATTAATACTATTTAGGCTATCAAAAATTGTGATTTAATAACACTGTAAATAAAAAATCTAAAATTAAAAAAAAAAGCACTAACAAGAAAGTATTTAAAATTAATAAAAGTAAAATTAATCAATCAGACAAAAGATGAAAGATAATAATATCAAAGTGTTAGGGTTCAAATTTCACTTGAACTCTTTTGATGCAAATTCAAAGATTAGTTTAACTAAGTTTTATTTCATGATTCATAGTCAAATTCTCAAAATTAATCAATATTTAATCCCTTGATATATTAATCATCTTCATACAACTTTTAGTTTATCAATCCCTTAGTATAACCCTAAATAGAGAAGACTTTATCAAAAATTATGGAATAAAGAACAAGACCACACAACTCATAACGTCTATTCCTATAAATTGTAAAAATTGAGGTATTTATCACAAGTTTTAGGTTCGTGCACAATTTTTTTAAATTATACATAAATTCTAAAATCATTCAAACAATAGTCAAATCAAGAAAAGTATTACTAAAAGAGAAAAACATGTAAATGATGAAATAAAAACTTATATTAAACACAAAAATGAATTTACATAATCTAATAACAAGATTCATCATCACCCTAATTAGAGAAGTTTAGTTACATGAAGAAATAAGAAAACAAAGATAAAATTTCAACAAACTCAATGAAAAATAAGTGAAAAGGTTAAAAAAATTCTTAATCTTCAAACTTAAATGTTCCTTTTGTGCCTCCAGTTCTCTCTCTAAATTCTTGTCCAAAAGCATAACTTTTCTTATTTATAGACAAAAAAATATTTTAGAATATGTACTGAGCACTTGAGCGCTTAATTTTTTGGCGCTTAGGCTTGCAACACATCTTTATATGTGAATTAGTGATTAAGCAGTAGAAAGTTGGACGCTTAAGCGCCTAACATCAACAACTTCTTTTCTTTTTTTTTTGCTCTTTGATTAAGCATCTTATCTTCTTTCTTTTGTAATTATTTAAGAAAACAAATAAAATGCGTAATAAAAATCAAGTTTAAAATATTAAAAATATGATAAAATTTCAAAAATAAAGCTCAACCACAAGAGTTGAAAGAGGATAAAAACAAAGATTTTGCATCTGAAAAACATACACTTTTACATGTCCATCAAAAACAAATGTCATAATTAAAAAGATCTTTGACCACAGATGCACGGGCTGATAAAAGACATTGGTCTTGATGCTTTAACAAAATTCATGAAATCTTAGCATCAAACATCGGAATCTGGAATGTGTCACCAAAATCTGTAATGCATTGTTGGAATTTGAAACATTAACAACTTCGACCGAACATATTCAGAAAAAAGGTGAGATCAGATTAGATGATGCAGATTAAAACACCACAATGTTGGATCTAAGTAAAGAGGAAAAGAGCAACACAGACATAGAGGAAGGGTGGAAATTAATGAGATTTTGTGAAATGATAATGAACAACATTTTTTGATAAAGTAAAAATTGAATGGATTTGAGAAATGGATTTGTGAATTCAATGAAGAATACGAAGGAGAAAACGAAAATGGTGGATAGAGGTGGATGAATGGAGTTCAATAATGGGCTCCACATATAGAAGTCATGGAAAAGTTATAAAAAATTAAAGTTTTACATGAGGTTAATTTGTTAATATAATTATTTTTAATAGATCAAAATGATATTTTGCAAAAACATAATATAATAAAAGGATATTATACAAAGACAAAATATAAAAGGTTGAAAAAATGTGAGCCTCATATTTTTACATGTGTCACACACCAATTGGTGTGTGAGTTGTGGCACGATGTTGGCACCAAAGACTCCAAAAAAAAAAAATCACGATGATCATCATCAATTCATCATTCATCCGATATATCTTTTCTGCCATAGAAACTCAAAAACAGAAAAATAAAGAAATCCAAATAATGAAAATTTCTACTGCACCATGATGAATTTGATATTCAGGATGAATTATCAATTATTTATTAAATATTAAATTCATAATAATATTTAAAAATAATTAATAACAAATAAAATATTTAATAACTTACCTTAAATATTAAATTTAAAAAAATACTATAAAAACCTCAGACAGTCATCACGTTCAGCGTCTAAGGACCTACACTATTTTGGTTTTTGTTTTTTATGGCCGTAAGAAACTAAACTAAAGATGGGCCTATCTTTGGACTAGACTCCTATGCCGTCTAACCTCCCTAATTGTTGTGCCAGTTCGTGCGTCTTGGGCTTTGTCTCAAATGGGTGTAATCATTCTTTCTTTTTTCCGCTAAAATTACAGAAACTGGTATATAACGTGCGCCAAAAAGAAAGTAATATCAATATCAATAAAATAAATATGATATAAGCTGACATGATCACAACGACAGGAAAACAAATATAAGTGACCACTTGATAGGATTGTGATTTAATAATATGTTTATTGTATTAAAATATATGATCTCTTGGAACATATAAAAGTACATGTTTGTTATTGATTTTATTTGTATATTTATTAATTAGTTGTGCTTTTAAATAATTGGTTGATATGTATATGTTATATATCCAATTTTAAATATCTTTGACAGTTATAGTTATATGAATATAATTTATGTATTTGATGTTGGAATTAACAATAGAGCTATCTTAGTTTGGTTAAATTATTACCCAATTACTTATTTAAATTTCTGTGATTTATGTCTTTTGATGTGATTTGTTAGTAAGGGTTAATAAAATTGTGATTGCATGAAATTTGTGTAATTAGAATTTTTGTGAATATCATAAACTTTTTTATGTTCACATGGTGGTAATTTCATGAAAAATGTAATTTTACTATGTTATATTATTATTTTGGTACTATTGATATATCTCGAGATATGAATGTTTTCTTGAGAAAACATTGGTCTTTCATGAGAAAGATGTTTTGTTTCTTTTGGGGAATAGTATTTCATGTGAAACATGTTATGATTTTTTTGGAGAGATTAATTGTGTTTTATTGAGAAGACATAATGAGGATCCATACATTATAACATGAAAGAGATTACATACTATATTATGGACATGTACTACATCTGCACACTTGTTTGTGATCATACGAATGAGGTTATTAGTTATGTGGTCATGGAGGAATTAAATTCTAACTAATTTATCTTCGTCTATGGTTCTTTAGCTGATAGTTTTGTTAGTGGTTATGATCATGTTTGTTGTGATACTTACCAAGTTACATTAGTGGTCACAAAGTTGTTTAACCTGAGAATCGTTTTTAAAATGATTTTGAAAGTAATTAAAACTCAATCAATATTACTTAAGTGGGAGAATATTAAAAAATTTTGGGTTTGGTCTTCTATTGATTGGTGTATTTTATTTTATTAAAATTGAATGAATGAATTGCCTAATATTTTTCTTGGGAGTCCATATTAATTATGTGATCTAATATGGATTTGAGAGTCATAATGTTTATTATTATTGGGCTTGAGCCTAATGGTAGGTGTGATAGATTGCGGTGTAAGTTAGGTAGCCTATTTGTGATAAATGTATTAGGTTATTGATATATTATATAAAGGGTAGGATTCTTATTTCACTCTTGACACATCTTGATTGTACATAACTCTATCAAAATGACAGTTAAAAAGACAAATAGTTGGAGCAATAGACTACCATGACATATGTTAAAAAGACAAATGGTTGGAGCAATAGACTACCATGACATATATACTGGTGTACACTTCTGCATCAAGAATCGCTAAATTGTTTCTTGATAAAATTTATTTAAGAGGTACACATTTTATTAATTAATGACTTTATATTAGTGTTTTAAATTCCTAATATGGATCTGTAAAATTTAACACTTCAAGTTAAAGCCGCAAAATGCTTGCCGAAACCAAAGCACCTCATCACAAAAAAAAAAAGACGAGCGAAACGAAGAGGAAGACAGAACTAGAGAACATTTTTTTAAAGTATTTAGAGAACTATTAGTTCTCTAGAGTTGCGATTTTCCGGTTGCATCCGGTTTTCAATGGTTCTTATCAATTTTTGCAGGCACTCCAAACAGATCTGTAATGGAATTCTAATCGGTTGAGTGTTCAGTTGACGGTGAGATATCTAGTGAAAATAGTTTTATTGGGAGAAAGTGAGATAAATAAATTTTGACTATATAATTATATATAAATGATCAAGATTAAGTTACTTAAAAATTATATAATCATTTAAAAAAATCATATATATTTATGTTTTAATATTAATCATTCATATAAGATTTAATAATTAAGATTTACTTCTCTACCTTTTATAATAAATATTTCTCACATCAAATATGTACTCCATATATATATTATAGAGTTTGATTTTAAATTAAGGGATTAAAACATAATTCATAGATTTTTTAAATATATTTTAATTATATACTGGATCTCATACATATAGCTAAATATTAAAATATATGACTAAAATTTAATCTTAATACAATTCTTAATTTATATTGGTTAAAAAGTCAAAGCTCATTTAGTTTCTAGTATTACTAAAGCTGATGAACCTGTAAACTGAACAAAAATTCTTACATTCATGTGATGTGCCTATACAACCCCAACTAGTTATTATAAAATATTAAAAAGGAAAAATGACAGCATAACGAATAACATAACTATATGCTGCACTAGTCAAAACCACTTTGCAGTGCTGCACTTCTCTATCATCTCCTTCTCCGTTTTGCTCTCAATTTTGCAGCAAAACAAAAAAAACATAGAAACATTAAACGGTGATACTGCAAGATAAAGCCACAAACTGCTCACCAGAACAAAAGAATCTCATCACGAAACAGAGATGAGCGAAACGAAAAGAAAGACAAAACTGGAGAACGTTATGTTAAAAAGTATTTAAAGAATCGCCGGTTCTCTAAAATTGCAATTTTTCTTTTTCTCGGATTTCTATCGGTTTTTGGCGGCTTAACCTCTCAAACGGTTATGTGATGGAATTCTAATCGATGGAGTGTCCGGTCGACGACCCAATCAACTGAATCAGTCCAGTTAGACCGATTTTTAAAACCTTGACACACACACATATATATATTATAGAGTTTGATTTTAAATTAAGGGATTAAAACATAATCTATAGAACTTTTAAATGGGAAATGATCAAGTATAATATACTCGTGTAACTCAAAATTATTCTTACACTATTGAATAATCTTTTATTGAATAATTTTCTCATTAAATCTATCGTTGGATTGAAGATTCTATCATGTAAATTATATTTATAAAATTTTACATTAATTCAAAATCGTTTAGTACTTCAATGATATACGTTACGATTAACATAATATATATTTTGAAATATAAAAATAAAAACCAATTGATTACATTCTTATTAATGTTTAATTTTTTCAATATTTAACACAAATGATCAAGGCATTGGATAGTTATAATTTAACGGTTGGATTAATAAAAATCACATTCTATAAAAATTTATTAAGTGGTGTAAGTATTAAGAGTGTCCGTGGGTTGGGTTAGGTGGGTTTAGTAATGTTTTTTGACCCGACCTGCTCATTATAGCAGTGGGTTGAGTTGGGTTGGGTCGAAGAGATTTTTTGTTCAACTTGACCCACTCAAAAGTGTGTTGGGTTGGGTCGAACCCATGGATCCGATATGTGTTTTTTTTTTAATTCCTGAAAAAAAAGTCAAAATACAAAATCTAACAAATTAATATCATAAGTTTCAGTCTCAAATAAACTAAATATCATAAGTCAATAAGTACATAATAAACTAACAACTAATAAGTCTTACTAAGTATGAAATAAATTAAACAAAGTTAGTCATAACTCAAATAACAAATTAATCCCAAACATATATAATTACATAACATCTCTAGCAGATGATCCTCCTCCTTGTTCAGTAGCTAAATGCTTAACATGTTGGGAAGGTTGCACACAACTTTGGGCTGTAAGAGTACTTCCAATTTGTTATTCTCCAATTAGTAAATGATCAAAATTTAGTTGTCATTCATCAGTCATTTTTTGTCATCAATAAGTAAATAAATATTAACCCAACAATGTAATAAAACATTAGTTAATATTTATAAATATATTTATCATGAAAGAGAAATTAGACGGAATCAACTTAAAAATTCAAATGCAAATTTCATTAGCACTGCTTTATTTCCCTTTCTAGTACTGATATAAGCTTGAAAATTAAAAAAAAAACTATTCCACATTTGAATAAAACTCAGGAAATCCAACTAGAACATTGGCAACATGAAAGGGAAAGGGTGCAAAATGCCTTCACGATCAGTAATCTTGTCCTCCTGAATGTTAATGTCTTCACCTAATGCGAGTGCACTAGCGTTGATAGCCAATCCAGCCCCCAACCCTCCAAGCTTGCTCTTCTTCTTCTCCAGCGATACTACATTCATCGTCTGTCCACTTTGTTCGTACCCATAGCTCTGCTGCCCACTCTATCCCCTATAGCTTCCTTGCCCATACGGTGTAAGTACACTGTACCTAGCTGCACTCCATCTTATGTTTCAGATTTACATGAAAAGAGTAGAGGAAAAAAGCTTACCTGTTGGGACTGCATGGTGTAGAAAACTGAGAAAGCCGCAAGAGGGATGAGGAACGTGTGGCTGTGCAGTGGCATGACTAGTTGTAGAGAACGATTGGGAGATCAGGTGAGAGAAGAAGCAATGAACACGGACTCATAGCAACAACGCAATCGCTGGGATTGGAAGATCATGTGGGAGGAGAAACGATGGTCACTGACTTAAGGCGCAAAAGTTGGGAGCTTGGGAGAATGGTTGTACTGCGAAAAACTAGTTGTATAGACTAGTTGCTGAAAAGAGAGAACTATTAGCTGCGTTAGGGCCAATGGATAGGGAGTAAAAAATAGGGTTTTGATGTCTTTTTCTCTTCAAACTTTAATCTCTATTTGTTAGCATATTTACATGGTCTAACGCTGTTCCTAACTATATCAGAGAGAATATTTACGAACCTTAAAGATATTTTTCAAGCAAAACGCAAACTTTGTCCAGACCACTTTTTTTTTTTAAGGTGGGTGGGTTAAGTTAGAAATGTTCCAACCCACTATTCGACCCACACATTGTAGATTGAAGTATTTTTTAACCCAACTCAACTCACGAATCCAACTCAACCCGCATTTTATGAGTTGGGTTGGGTTGAAACTCATGAGTTCGTATGTCGACCCGACCCGCTGAACACTCCTAGTAAGTATGTCAAGTCTTACATCAGTATAACTCGATCTCTTTATTTTAAAATATATTTTAATTATATACTGGATCCCATACATCTAGCTAAATATTAAAATATATGACTAAAATTTAAACTTAATACAATTCTTAATTTATATTGGTTAAAATGTGAATGCTAATTAAATTGCTAGTATTACTAAAGCTAATAAACTTGTGAACTAAAACAAAAAAGCTAACATTCATGTGATGTTCCTATACAACCCCAACTAGCTATTATAAAATATAAGAAAGGGAAAATGGTAGCATAATCAATAACAAAATTACATGCTGCACCAGTGACAAAACCACGCTGTAGTGTTGCACTACTCTATCATCTCCTTCTCTATTTTGCTCGCTATTTTGCAGTAAAACAAAGAAAACACATACTTTAAATGGTGGTACTGCAAGCTAAAGCCACAAACTGCTCACCGGAACAAAAGCACCTCATCACGAAAAGAGACGAGCGAAACAAAGAAGAAGACATAACTAGAGAACATTTTTTTAAAGTATCTAAAGAACCTCAGTTCTCTAGAATTGTGATTTTTTGTTACATCGATTTTCACTGATTCCTATCAATTTTTGGCAGTTTAACCGCTCAAACAGTTCTGTGATAGAATTCTGACCAGAAGAGTGTTCGGTTGACGATCCAACCATTTGAGCCAGTCCGATTGAATCGATTTTCAAAACCTTTGGGATAAGGGTTGGAAATGAATCAAATCGAGCTAAACCTAGTTTAGTTAGGCATGAGTCGATAGTAAATAGTTTAGCTTGAAAATTAACTTGAGTTCGATTTGGACCATTTTTTGTAGCTCGAATTCAATTCGAACCAAGCTTGCAAACTATTTGGTTCAGCTCGTAAACTTGAATTATATAATCAAATGTCAAAATGAGATAATATGAATCAAATGAATCAAAATAACCTGTGAATCTAGTTCATTAACTTAGTTCATAACTCAGTTCAATTAATTAATTTTCTCATAATTATTTTATATTTAAATTATATTATTGAATATATATATATATACATATATATATCGAGCTAGTTCATAGACAAAATGAGTTGAACAGCACTTAGCTCAAGTTCAACTTTTTTATTTAACAAGCTTAATTTTGAGTTCTAATTTAGCACATTTAACTCATGAACCAAGTCCATTGAGCTAATTATCGAACCGAGTCTCGAACTAAGTTCGAATTGGTTATTGGCAACTCTACTTGGGATGATATAATTTTCTCCCATCCCATACAATTCCTTCCCTTGCTATTGACCATCAGAATTCAAAACTCTTCCACGAATTCATCTAGGAGTGTTAAAACAGATCGACTTGTATAGACTAAGTCAAATTTCAAGCTGGATTAGGCCAAACTTATTACAGGTTAGCATTTTGTTAATTCAACCCAACGTTAAGTGAGTTGTGAGTTGGGACAAGTTAGTCCATTGGCTCGAATTATTATTTTTTTTAAAAGAAATTTTTCTTATATCTTTAACACTAATATATCTTATCATTAGTTTTATTATTATATTTTTCTTTTGCATATTTCAAATATTAACAAATATTAAATAAAATTATTTTTGTGATACAAATATTAATTTATATTAAAAATAAAAATAAAATTATTTATATATTATAAAAAATTAATTTATATTCGATCATTTTAACACTTATTCCGCCATGTTTCCTAGTAAAGATTAAAAACCACAATGAAATATCTTATGTTAATAGCTCAGTTGATAAAAGCAAAAAATATGCAAGAGAGCATAAGGGGACTTACTTCCCTCAAATACTCTACACCTCAATTTCTCTTCCCTTACCCTCTTCAATCTTCCCCTCTCTAGTTTCATTAAGGGACCATTCAGGGGATTTGAGAACTTAATAGGATAACTTAATCACAAGTATTAATAAGTTGAAGAATTGCAAATTTTGCTACTCAATTGACATGTTATTTAACTTTTTTGGTGCGTAGGAGGGGCAAAGCGCCTAGACCCCAGCAAACATTCTTAACATAGACATTTTATTTAACTGCTCGATCCATATAGATTTTTAAGCACAGCAGATCTCTTTTAAGAATCATAGATAACACAGGGATCAAGAGATAATTAATTTTCTTATAGTTCTAAAAATTAAAAAAGAATTTTTTTTAATAATAATAATTTCTTACAGGTTTATCACTAACATTCAGCGAAGGAAGAACAAAGAAGTGAAGTAATCGGGAGAGGAATAGAGGATGGTAAGCAGAGGGTCCTACAGCTCTAGCAGCCTCTTGACGTCTAGATTTCGTGCCAGGAAATTCTCTCCCACCGCCATCACTTTCTATACTCTTATCATTTTTGCTTTCTCCATCTTCGTCTTCTTGTTCTACATAAGGAACATCATCGTCGATGAAGATCCACAACGCTACCCTTTGCTCTCTTTACAATCCCGATCTGACCAGGTGCGTCATCTCTTGTTTCCATTTATTTCTACCGACGGAATCCATTTCTAGGGATGTAGCGATTGTTTTATTTCGAAGGAATTCATGTGTTTCTTTGTTGATCCTCGGATTTATTTCACTGTACTGTTAGTTCCAAATCAGATGCTCATTTTGTGTAATTGGACTTCAATTCATTGCAGTGGAACTTGTTTTCTGAAATGAAATCATCTTAATTAATTTCTGTATTCCACGATCCAGAAAAAAGAAAACAAAGAGAATTTCTACATACAAAAGTATAATGCTACTATGCCATATAGAATTTTAGCAGCTGTGGAATTCAACAATTTTTATAGGCATCTCTGCTACTCATTTTAGTCACTCAAAAAAGCATTATCATTACAGGTGCAAAAATCTGTGGCTTGTGGTTTTTTCGGTTACATATTTAAGAATGAGATTTTTATTCTTGGTAGCCGATGCATGATATCAGCAAGTCTGGTTGGTTCTAGCTATATTATTATTAACTAGCACTCTAGCAGTTTGTTCACTCTCAATAACTGCTGCATTTTGCATATTGTTACAGGTGCCAGAGTTACATGTGTACAACGAGCAACTTTGGGATTCTCCTTTCAGTCATGGCTTACACCCGTGTGTCAAGCCGACTATTAAATATAAAGGTTTCGGATGCTTACATCTATTCATTTAATAGCTTGTTTGTTCAATTTTCTTCTTTCACTAGGTTTCACGTCTTTTACTTTAAGTTTTCTTTTTAGCCACCTCAAGTCAATAACTGTTTGTCTTGTCAACCAGAGCATAGCTTTGCTATCATTGTTTAGTGCATTTTGTTTCTCTTCTTTCCTCTTAAATATGTTTCACTGTGTCAGGTGCCCGAGGATTTGATCGCTATCTAACTGTGAGAAGTAATGGTGGACTAAATCAAATGCGAACTGGTGTAAGTCAGCTCTTCCTCTCTTGCAATGTCTTATAGAAGATAAATTTGTGCTCGTATGCCTGTTATTGTATGTGTAATAAAATATTTACACTACATTACAGTTTTAAACATTATTACATGATAATATATATGAAATAGTTGAAGAGTTACTATTTTAACTTTCTTGTACCTGAATAGGTCTTTGGGTTACTTCTTTTGGCATCAAATGCTGGGAAATTGATGTTTATTTTCTTGTCTTTTTTCCCCCCCTCAATTGTTTTCCTTTTGGCAATTGTGAACATTTTGACTAGTTTATTTTTTTTCCTCATCCATGCAAGACTTCAGCAGCTCATTCCATCTGTTAAATATAATGCATTGTATATGGTGAAATGCAGTTTTAGTTTGTTTTGTATTATCTATGTTTGCATTGATGCCATCTTCTTTGGTGGGATTGGGTAGTGACTACATGTAAAGCTGAACTGCTGTTCTGTTTATTTTATTTTATAAATTGAACTTAAGTAATTAATCTTTTTTCCTATAGATATCAGACATGGTGGCTGTGGCACATATAATGAATGCAACTTTAGTCATCCCTCAATTGGATAAACGTTCGTTCTGGCAAGACTCAAGGTATTTCTGGGTATATTCTATTACAGCATCATTTGGCTCCTTACATGCATACTATATCCTTTTCCAATATTATCTTCTTATTTATTGCGGTGTGTGCACAGTGTATTTTCAGATATATTTGATGAGCTTCATTTCATTGAATCCCTGAAAGGAGATATCAGGGTTGTCAAGGAACTTCCCAAGAACTTGGAAGCTGTCCCCCGGGCCAGGAAACACTTTACTTCCTGGTCTGGTGTGGGTTACTATGAAGAGATGACAAAGTTATGGAATGAGTATCAGGTATTTAAGTTTTTTCCTAGATTTTCTGAAATTTCTGGTGGTTCTCATTTTCTGCAGAAAGCTTCATTGTAAAACTTGCTAATCAGCAAACATAGTTTTTGCCTGTTAAATCTCTAACCATCTTCCTGTGAAAATTAGTATTTAAGTTTTCTTGTATGTGATTCTGAATGGTCTGTTTGTGAAAAGTAGCAGTATGACTGAACAATGGAGACACCTTTGTGTTCCTTTCCACCCTCTGTCCTTTGCTTCAAGATGGTAAAAAGGGAACATCTTAATTGTGAGATCTTCAGAAGTCTCGTTTACACCCTGCCTGTACAAAACTTTAGGTGGTGGTTTTGTCTTCTGTTTTTATTTTCAATTGATATGTTTTCAGTAATAATTTAAAAAATGCCACTTTGTTTTCACTTTTTTTTTCCTGCTTTTAAATTTTTGTGAAGGAAATGGTGAAAACGATATTTTCTTATTTTTACCATTTCCTTCACAAAAGTTTGAAAATAAGAAACAGAAAACAAAGTGAAAACAAGGTGACATTTTTGTAATTATTATTGAAAACAGAAAACAAACCAAACACCCCTTTATGTTTTCTTCTTTAATATAGTGAATCCAAAAACCTAGAGAAAAAGAAACAGGGGAGAGGCTGGCAGCTCAATGTAAATATTTATAACATGGGTATGAATATGGGCATTAGTGCATTACAGTTTTATTACATGAATACATGTAATAGAGCCCAAGCAGTTAGTACAAAGTCTAGGTGAGATTTTTTTTTCCCCATTAAGAAAATTTAGTAATATATATTGGAAAAATATTAGTGAGAGAATGCTGTGGTACATATTTTATGGGGCAGTTTAGTCATATTAGAAGGATATAGAATGCTCATTCTTTACCATGTTAATGCTGTCATTACCACATTGGAGAATACGATATGGATGTATAGTTGTATACCAACATTATTGTAGGCTTGTATTTCAAATGCATTGTTTTCTAATGCAATACAATGTTAAACATGTTTTGGAAGATGTCCGTTTTAGGCATCGAGGACCACATTAGATTTTTTGCTGACATAGTTGATTGCTTATTTCTTGGCGTGCACAAACTTAATATCCGTTCTCACTTCTCAGTGAAGGGGATTTCTAAATTACGTTCATGCTCAGCAAGTGATTTTCATTTGTTGTCATTGTTTCTATGGTCCTTAAAATTCAGTTTTATGGCTATGGACCTTATTTCATGGACTGGATGTCTTTTTTTGATAGACATGAACTGGATGTCTTAAACAAATATTGATTTGATTTTATGCACTTGATACATTGAGAATTTAGGAAAGGTTTGACTTTTTTTGCAAAATCAGCATCTCGATATCTCATAAAAATATTATCTTCATCTGGACATCCAGAGGTTGAGATCTTTTGTTTGGAATGTTAAAAAATAAGAAATGATTATGATTTTTAAAATCCAATGATTTTCTCTCCTTTTATTTTAGAAATTCCATCAAATTGATAGAATTTAGGAAAATTAATAGACTTTGACTTTTTCTAACCACATCTAATAAGGGTTAAAATGTAAAATAATAAAACTATCAATTTCTCATAGCATCCATAAATTTGATTTTTAAATAAATTCTCATAAAATTATTATCTGTACATCATATTAGGATTTAGAATTTAGTGACTTCTAAAATGATGGAACGGAGATTAAAGAGGCAATAGTTTATTCAGTTCCCATGTGATGAATGGTGATTTTTTTTCTTTATTAAATTATTTTACTAACCAAATTGTAGCATTTTTAATGGAGCAATTTAAAGAGAAAATAAAAAAAATGAACATAAGAGGAAAGGCAGGAATAAAAATATTCCCAAGCATACATTCATGAATGATGTGAAAAGATACAATTTGAAATGAAATGTGAATTTTTCCTTTCCAATTTGTGCCTAAATAACTGAAAAACCTTAAACGAAAAAGGTTGGACTTTAAAAGGAGAAAGAGAGAATAGGGTTCAGACTATTATTGCTTTCATTTTTAAAACAAATATTTCCAAATATTGTGGGAAACAATGGACAAATAGGAAAGTTTTGATTTAAGAGGATTTGCTTGAGGGCACATAGAGACATGGCAAATTATAAATATTGGTAGTTTAAGTGGGAAAATTTGGAATGTGGGGCTGGCATGTGTCTTTCTTGCTGGTAACTATTAGAAGTATTAGATTATAAACATCAATTATTTAAATATTTTGAATGCTGAAAAGTTGTTAGGTTCAAACCCTTTTGAGTTTAAGTCCAATATTTATGTACGTCATGCTAGAAAATGATGCATATGATCCCAGGATTACCATATCCTTCACTTTTGATGCATTTAAGAGGTCTACATGGGGCTTCCTGGTAAATTAGGTTCTGAGCATACATGACGGTGAAAAAACAGAGGTTGGTGGATCGGCTGAGATCACACGGGGGAAGATATATTGCTCTCCATCTGAGATATGAGAAAGATATGCTGTCTTTTACTGGTTGTACATATGGTCTGACAGATGCAGAATCTGAAGAGCTGAGAATTTTGAGGTGAGAATATTTATTATGTATATGCTACCATGTATTTGAAATATATATAACTCTGGAAGTACTTAATCATTCTAGAGTCATTTTTTTCATAAATTTGTTTTCAATTCTTTTAGGGAGAATACAAATTATTGGAAAGTAAAAAAGATAGATTCAACAGAGCAGAGACTTGGAGGATCTTGTCCACTGACTCCAAAGGAGGTGGGCATTTTTCTTCAAGCTCTTGGGTTTCCCTCCTCAACACCAATATACATTGCAGCAGGGGAGATCTATGGTGGTAATACTCATCTTTTGGAGCTCTCCTCCCGCTTCCCTAATCTAGTCTTTAAGGTTTGTAAATCATTTTGTTGTCTGTGTTGACAAATAGTTCAATGGCCCATAATCTACTGGTGAGGTGCAATGGTGACCTGATTAATGAATTGATAAATGATAACAGGAATCGCTTGCAACCCCTGAAGAGCTGAAAGCTTTCATCAATCATGCATCTCAAACTGCTGCACTCGATTACATAATCTCTGTAGAGAGTGATGTGTTTGTTCCATCATATTCAGGAAATATGGCAAGAGCTGTTGAGGGACACCGCAGATTCTTAGGTCACCGCAAGACAATCAATCCAGACAGGTATTGAATTCAAGAAATTATAATTATAATGAGATTTCTTGGGGCTGTTGATACATTTCAACCACCTCGAGGTATCTATTCTTGTTTTTTCTTTCTTTTCTTTTAATTCCCATGCTTGCTGAAATATTGTTTATTTTTTCCTTCAATGTTCTGCATTCAATTCTAAGAATCACTCGTCCCCAAAAAAAGAAAAAACAAATGTCTGAGGATTGTATTTAGCTTTTCTTGAGCTTTCTATATCTACATCAATTATGATAAAAGTTGATAGGGTCCCTCATTCCCTTCCTTTTCCAATTATGTTGATTCATTACACGATCTAATTCTTATTATTTGTTCTACTGGTCTCTGTTTCTTTTGGTTTCTTCTAATACATGTATTTAGCTTTTCTTGAGCTTTCTATATCTACATCAATTATGATAAAAGTTGATAGGGTCCCTTATTCCCTTCCTTTTCCAATTATGTTGATTCAGTACACGATCTAATTCTTATTATTTGTTCTACTGGTCTCTGTTTCTTTTGGTTTCTTCTAATACATGTACATATGTATCGGTCTGGTGCACAATGCAAACAAGATGACAATGTTAGATATGCTGTGAAAGTTTAACTCATCTACTGTCTCATTCTGGATTTCAGTTGCTTCTGTGGAGAAATACTTCTTGAATTTCTGATAATGCCTTGTCACACTCTTGATGCTTCTATTTGTCTCTTTTTAATTTTCTTATTCATTTTATTTCAGGAAAGGACTTGTTGAAATTTTTAATAAGCTGGAAACTGGAGAGTTAGAGGAAGGAGCGGCACTGTCACATCTAGTGCAGCGGATGCACAAGAACAGGTAACTTTCTTGCATAATGTTAAGTCATGTTTGTGCAAATAGACCATAAAGATCAGCAGTTTTTATGTTCACTAGATTCCCTCTCCCTTTGGTTCCTGATTTGTGACCTTATTATTCAACGACATGCTGGTTTGAAGTTAAAATTGCTGGTTTGAAGTTAAAATTGGTTACAACTACATTTTTCTTTAATATAGAACTAGAAGTTATTCGTTTTCCCTTTTAATCTGTAATTATTTTTCTTTCCGTTTAATCTGTAATTACTTGTACTTTCTCCTTTCACCTCTAGTTGATTTCATTTTCCGAGTTATCGAGATCAAAAGGACTTGCTTATTTTTCATGATAATACGTGTAGGCAAGGAGCTCCAAGGAAAAGACAAGGTTCCCTACCCGGAGTTAAAGGCCGAGCACGTTTAAGGACTGAGGAGTCCTTTTATGAAAATCCATACCCTGAGTGTATATGTGGTTCTAGTAGCAAACTAGCAATAACATGAAGACAAATCAAACTGCTGTTTCAATCTTAAACTTTTGGAGGGACCTGTTTATTTGTAAATTTGTTTCTGACGGACTGTGTAATTGTAACTAGCAATTTCTGACACGCTTGGTTCCTTGTCTGAGTCCTACAGCTATCTGGTCATTAGGCCTTTGGAAACCCGTGATCACAAACACGATATGGGCGGCTTAGCTCCTTCACAGTATTCTAACAATTCTCTTTACTTAGTATTTTTTGTTTCATAAAACTCAAGAAACGTATTACTTTTTTTTTATTGTTGGATTGTACATGATTAGTATGACATTATATTTTAGTTCATCGATACAGTATTCTTTTTTTTTTTAACCTGTTTACATTATGGACTCTAGTCTCCAGGTGAGGCCAGAGATAGGAGAGGGAGGAAATGATACTAAATGTTAAAACAATTCCAGCCTTTTTCATTGCCTCGCTAGATGAGGCTCCTCTACCACGTCAAAGGCTTAACGGGCATAATGAAATGATTTTTGCTTTTTCAGACGTGTCAAACCCACAAGCTTCGTTATAAATCTTCATATGCAGCTATCAGATAAGTCTATTAGACTAAGAATTGAAAGGTTGACACATTTTGGACTGGCTTATTTTTATAAAATTGGCAGGATAAAAAAACCGAGACTAATTGAAAATATTATGGATTTTGTTTTGTTTTTTGTACATTTTTTTTATTTTTTAAGGAAATTCTTTTTTCTCATTTTAAGCATGCATGGATGGGTTAAGAAAAAAAAATTTAACTAAATAAAGGATGAAAGGGAGATGGGATTGGAAAAAAGTAAATATGGCAAAACAGATTAGACTCGATGGGCCGATCAGTTTAAGATGCAAAACGAGTTGAAAAAATATAACTCATTTTGTTAAACGGATTGCTTTAACCCATCCAGTATATATCTTATTTTCAAAAAAAATTTATGCAGAGCATTTTGTCTTGTTTTTTTAATTTCATTTTTTATTTAAATATTTTTCTTGGCAAGTTAGGCGTGTTGATTTGTCTTATTTATCTTTTTTATTCATTCTTTTATGAATTGATTCATCTAACTCGTTATTTTTTATTTTTTTTAAATTTTAGGAAATTATTTTTAAATTTTAAAAAAATAAGGTGGGTTGACATTCTTAACTTATTTAAAAAAATGAATCAACTGCCCGATTCATATTTGAAAGAGAGGTGACTATAATTTTTTAACAATACAATGATAAATTGAAGTTTAAGAAACGATGAATTGACTTTAAATTTAAGGGAAAAAACATTAATTTACTCTAGTTTTAAGTAATTTGGATTAAGGGAAGAGAAAGCGCATTTTTTTATGGAGGAATTAATATTGTTATTTTATAAAATAATTCCTATGCATTGTGATTTGAAGTCAACGACATTCTCTTGGATGAAAATATAAAAAAAATTATATTTTAAAAAAGTTTTCTACCCAGAGTTCAATTGGTTACATGTATGCCTCCAAGTTAGTAGCCTCATAATTTTCTCTTAATTAAATAGTAGTAGTATACAACTTGTCAAGTTAAATCTACTCTAATTGTTTTTCAAATAAATTTCTTTACAAATATCAATATGTTTTTTTGTTCTCTCTTTATGAACCTTTTAATACATATTCTAAAACATGAAATAATTATTAGTCAAAATCAATATTCATTCTATTTTTAAATTTTTTTCATAGGTTTATTATGTATTTTTTTGTTATAAAAAGTTAATTATTTAGTTAATTTTTATATTAAAAAAATGGTATATAATTATTTATTTAATTAATATTCATTATTTATTTCAAATCAAATTATTTTTTGATTAGTTTTTTTTTTAAAAAAATTAAATATTTTAACAAGTTTTAATAATAAAAAGAAAAAATAAATTTTGGATGGCTTATTTTTATAAAATTAATAAAATAACTTTAAAATATTATTTTTTTATTTTAAGCATTATTAAAGTAAATAAAGGATGAAAGGGAGATTTTTATGGCAAAACAGATTAGACTTGATGGGTCGATCAGTTTAACATGCAAAACGAGTTGAAAAAATATAACTCATTTTGTTAAACGGATTGCTTTAACCCGTCCAGTATAATATGCGGGTCAAAGTTGAGCAGAGGGGGCTGTGCTGTTGGGTTAATTTCATTTTTTGTTTAAATATCTTTCTTGACAAGTTAGGCGTGTTGATTTGTCTTATTTGTCTTTTTTATTCATTCTTTTATGGATTGATCCATCTAACTCGTTATTTTTTATTTTTTTAAATTTTAGGGAATTATTTTTAAATTTTAAAAAAATAAGATGACATATCAACTCATAAAAAATGAGTCATCTTTTATTTGATTTAACTTTTTTTTGGTACAATGATAACATTGAAGTTTAAATGTATGACCTCATGTAAATTACTAAAGTCTCTCACCACTAGTCATCACGTAATAACTTAATTACATTTAAATTTGAACAATATGACAAGATAAACAGTAATTTTGTTTAGAAAGAAAAGGAAAATATTATATATATATATTATATATATATATATATATATATATATATATTTATATATATCTTCTGTTGCTAGCTTTAAGTGTGTTTTTTTTTTAAAAAAATTGTATTGCAGTTATGTGGTATTCGATTCAATTTAATTTTTAATTTTTGTCTTTGATTAGGTATTTACATAGGTATTGATCAAGATTTTAAATTTCGGACCACAACATCTGTTGTGGCTGCGACATCTCAGTCGCGGTAACCACATCACACTGTGATTATGATCTATATCGATTCACATTGGTCTACATCAACCCACAATAACGTGATAGTAACCACAATTTAAAACTTTGACATTGATATAAGAATAATTTTAAGTGAGTTATGCGGGTATGGTCATAAGTATAGCTTAGTACAATGCCTAACTCGTGTTTGTAAGTGCATTTTTCTTAGATCTTGTAAACTTGATTTTTGCATTAATTTGATTTTTGACGTTTGATTTTTTTGGAAAGTAAATTTATAGTGAAGTAATTTATGTTATTTGAATAATGTTGATAAAATTCACTTCTAGATTTTATACCCAAAAAAAAATCACTTCTAGAGTTGTAATCAGGATAATTAGATGCATGCTTTTTTTTTTTTAATCCACCCCTCCACTCCTATGTATTAAATTAAAGTACTATTTCTTTAGAGTGACTTAATCTATTTAAGCTATTCTCTCTCAAAGAATGAGGTGTATCATTATTAACTTCTCTTTTCTTTTGGAAAAACTCAAATTCAAGTTCTCTTTTTAATTTTTTTTTATAAATTCTCTTTTAGTTTAATTATGCATTTTTTTATATTCAATTTTTTATCTATTTTTATTTTCAATTTTAAATATTTTATTTTTAATATATAATTTTTTGAATTCTAGCTGAATTTTTTAAAAAATAACTTTTTAGTTTCAAACATTTTTTCTTTTAATTTATATATTTTAAATTCTAACTAAAATTTAAAAAATCCGTACCATGTACAAGATACTCACTAGTAGAGACACTTAAGCATGAGTTCTTACTAAAAGCAACAAAATGTTGTTTCTCAATTTGATACTCAAAATCACTTAGATGACTCGTCGAGATTTTGCATCTTGGATGTTTAACATGTTAGAATAATTTTCAATACTTCAAACGGATTTTAAAACTTAAATGTTATGATAATATTAGAAATTGGATCCTCCACAATTATTTTACATTTTTAGCAAAAGAAAATTATTTTACATCTTTTAGCCAAAAAAAAGAGTTGAAAAGTAAAACATAGTTCACTTTTATTTGGAGATCATAATTTCGGTCACACTTTCCATAACTTAAAAGTGAGTTAAAAAAACTTAAGATGAATTATTTTATTATATTTTTCATAACATTTTTTAATATTTTTCTCTCATGCTAAACAAGAGAAGAACAATTATTTCCTTTTTTATTTTTTAATTTCTCAATAAGAAATAGAAATAAAAATATTTTCATCATATTCTATATCCATTCTATTTTTTTAAAAGTCATTCACTTATTTAATCGAATGGATATTGAAAAATTATTATCTTTACACTCGAATAATGATTCTACAATAGAGGTATAAAGAAAATTTTAAATTAATTATAATTATATGAATTTTGTTTGCACTTATTTATAAAACTTGAAAATAGTTGATTTAGAAATTGCATTTATATGAAATTTCTTAAATATAGGAAATATATATGAGAAATGGACATCTAAGTTCAATTTAAAATAATCATCATCATTTTCATCATATATATATATATATATATATATGTATGTATAAAACTGAAAAAAGACAATTCATTAGATAGGACTTAAAATATTCAGCGAAGCAAGGTTATAAACGTGTTCAGGGCTTCCACTATTCGAACACAGATACGATAGGAAAAACCGAAAAGAAAGCATGGGCTGCTATTAGCCAATCTTATTGGCTTATTGCCATCTCTTCTTATATGAGAAAAGGAAATGCACCTGCCACCTAAATTAAATTAAAATAATTATCTTATATTTTTAGTTTAATTTAGGGAAAAAAATAAAATCAGATACATCAAAGCTTTTAAAAAGCTTAATTGCTTTATAAGAAACTCAAAGTTAACCCCAAGACTGTGTCTAGAACATATGGCTTTTCTCCCAAGACCTATCCAACCCAATAAACCCAAACCATCTAACCCCAAAAGCATCATCGGAGGATCTCGATCATCAACTAAGTCCGACTCAAATTATTTTAAAAATTATACTAGTAATAAGATTTATTAACTTAAATTAATAATTTTTGCATAACATAATAATATATTTATATTAATATTATTTGTTTTGAAATATATTATAAAATATACCTTAGTTTTAGTTTCTCACTTATATAATTTCATGACTTAATTATGCATATGGCTTTTGGTATTTATATAAAATGCATAAAATTAGATATTATATATAATAAGTCATAAAATTTTATAAGTATGAAACTCTAAAAAATATTTTATAATATATATTATGAAACAAATCAAAAAAATATTTTAATTTATATATATTAAAAAAATGTCATCTATATAATAAGTCATAAAATTTATTATATCAATGAAACTAAAACTAAAAATATTTTATAATATATATTATGAAACAAATTATATCAATATATTATCATATTAAAAAAAAATCTTAATAATTTATTATCTTATAATTTTAATTTTTTTTACAAAAAAAATATAAGTTTAAAAATATTATGTTATACTGATCCGAATCCAATCCAAAAATACACAGGATTAACTTTTAAGAACCCAAATCCAACTTAATTAACTTTGAGTTAGGATAAGTCATCGAGTCATGATAAGTCATGAACACCACTACTCCGATCAAGGTAACCCTGAGCATATTCAATCTTGGTCATATTGATCCAGCTTATGATGACCAAGAACACATTGACATGCCCTAACCAACCAACTCTAAACATGGGTTCCATCCATGTGAAAAAATTAGTTAATAATTAGCTTCCTTGTATATAAGATGTAAAACTCTTCCGACACTCAATGAAAATCAGTTGATTCATTTCCAATATAGTATCGGGAGAAACTCTTCTTCCTTATGCGAAATTCTCTTTTTCTTGAAGCTTCCAAGCTCTGTTTTCATGGAGGATTCCGACTCCGATTCTGACTCAGTTGCTACCAATCATAACAATGCTAGTTTTAGAAATTAGCTTCTCACATAGTGTGTTAAGCCTGGGATTTAATTTCTTGGATAAATCGAATGTTGATGCTCGAATTATATTGAGAGATCTTTTACGATTTCTTCAAGACCTAAAAATGATTTGGCGAATTTGGAAGTTCAACGTCCCTTCCAAATTGTTCTTGTTCATTAAAGGCTAATCTTAAGATGATTCACAAACAAAGAGAAGATGAATATGTAGTTTGCTTTCTCGAAAGGTCTTGGTGAACTTTAATCATGTTAAGACCCAAATATTGATGATGGACCCCTTACCCCAATTAGCAAAGCTTTTCCTTCAACAAGAAGAACAAGTCATCATGATTCATCCATGTTTCAAATTATTTTAAAACTTATAAATAGGGAAGAGGGAGATCTCAAGGTGTTTACAATTAGTTATAACTAATAAGACTTATTAACTTAAATTAATAAACGTGGTTGATATTGATAATCCTAAGGCTACACTCTAGGCTATAAGAAAAAATAATCACATTGCAAATCAGACCTGAAATTAAAAGATTTTGCATAACATGATAATATATTTATATTAATATTATTTGTTTTGAAATATATTATAAAATATACCTTAATTTTAGTTTTCCACTTATATAATTTAA
Source organism: Ormosia semicastrata (assembly GCA_029884595.1). Taxonomy (NCBI): domain Eukaryota; kingdom Viridiplantae; phylum Streptophyta; class Magnoliopsida; order Fabales; family Fabaceae; genus Ormosia; species Ormosia semicastrata. Next base: position 31,407,802 of record JAQQTO010000046.1, on the reverse strand, counting down.
TGACTTAATTATGCATAATATTTAAATTTATACATTATGCCTATATTCGAAGATGATTGTTAGCCCACAAAAGTGTCATTATCTCCAAAGCCATAGTTTTCCCGTAACTTTTCTCACGTACATAGTCGAGTTTGATCTTTGGATCTTCTAATAAATTGACATGATCAAAATATTGGGTTGAGTTCGAGTCATGTCAAACCTGTCCCATATACACATCTACCTCACGCACTCCAATTTAGGGGTGTTCAAAGGATGGGGTGAGACGAGTTTAGCCCAATATGAACCTGACCTAATATATTGACCGTGTCTTATTTTTGACTCTCATAATATGATCTTAATCATGACTGACACTCAACCACCTACTCTCATTGATCTAAAGTGATTTTGGGTCAAGAAAATGCATTTTTCTTGGTTTCAAATTTGGCACAAAAGGTTATGTTTTGTATGATCTACAGTTATTCATATCCGACCCGACCTCAACCCCAATCCCAAACCATTGAGTCTTCCAATATCCCATGACTCTTTCAATTTCCTACTTGAACCCTTAATTCCCCCCGACCGGCAACAAGATTCGAGATTTTCCTAGTATTATTTATATAAAATGCACAAAATTAGATATTATATATAATAAGTCATAAAATTTTATAAGTATGAAACTAAAACTAAAGAATATTTTATAATATATATTATGAAACAAATTATATCAATACAAAAATATTATCATATTATGCAAAAAAATATTAATTTATATATATTAAAAGTCTTATAATTTATCATTAATTTTTTTACAAAAAATGTAAGTTTTAAAATATTATTTTATATTGAGTTGGGCTGAGCTAATCCAAAATGTGACCCAAATTCGATCCAAAAACACACAGGATCAACTTTTAAGAACTCAAACTCAACTTAATTAGCTTTGAGTTAGGACGAGTCGTCGAGTCAGGACAAGTCATGAATGCCTCTTTTCCGATCAAGGTAACCCTCAGCATATTCGATCTTGGTCATAAGCTCCCACCATGTAATCCAGTTATGGCCGGTTTCAAATGACCAAGAACACATCAAAGAAGGACTCTAAGCCCTGATCATGCCCTATACCAACCAACTTCTCTGAACATGGGTTCCATCCATGTGACCTTGATTCTAGAATATCTCTTTTTAACATAACGGACATGCGTCGAGAGTGGCGAGCCTAATAACAGAATATGTTACCACAATTACCACGAAGATTACTAAAGGTGCACAAGGTGTCACCTACACTAGTGATCTCAGTGGTGTACATTTTATATTAACTCTTATCCTTCCCAGTTCCCATCTCTTATACACATATTTCTGAGTTTGACTGCGCGTTCAAGTTACTTTGTAAGTATACACATCGGCTTGGAAAACTTACTAACTGTTAAAATTTATATTTATTTTAATAAAAAAAAATGGGGAGAAATAAGAAAGATTATCTTCCACTAAACCCAACAATAACTCCACAGTGCAGAAAACAGATATTTAGTTTAGTTTACGGGACTGTAAGGAAGTAGTGACAAGTAGAAACATAGAGCTGCTCTCCCACTCTCGCCGCTAAACATGAATTCTCAAATTGCAAATACCATCGATTTGCTTCAACTCCCAAAACCCTTGTTCCCCCATAAAACCCTTTTCACTCATTTTCCCCATTCTTTACCTCGCTCCACTCTTTCTCAACGCCTTCTCAGAACCAGATTCCCGCATAACAAGCCTCGCAACTGCATTACTCAATGGAAACTCCGAATAATTGCTTCCAATTCTCTTTCAGATACAGCAGCCAACATCCAAGAACAAGAAGAAGATGCCGAGTCCGCTCAGCTATTCGAGGTTCGATTTTCCCGGTCTCTATATCTGTTTCTGTTTAGCTTCGTTGAAAGGGGAAAAAAAAAGAGAGAGAGAGAAGAAAAACAGAAGAATTCAATGAAATTCTGGAAACTGAGAATTGGGCCTTTTTTATTTTGTAGAAAGATTTTTTTTTCTTTGGTTTCAGTTTCTGTTTTATTCTCTTTTTAACCATATTTCAGCTTGTAAATGCAATGCAATATTTCTTTTTTAAACCTGCGAGTAATGTTTGTTGGGAATTTTGATACCTGCTCTTGATGTCATGATGGTGCACATATCGTATATGGAACTTGTGAATTCCTGAGATAATTGTGGTTGGTCTTTGCAGAAACTGAAGGAGGCTGAAAGGAAACGGATAAATGAATTGGAAGAACTTGACAACAAGGCTAACGTGCAGTTAGAGAGGCAGCTTGTCATGGCTTCTTCATGGAGTAGAGCTTTGTTGACCTTGCGCGGAAAACTGAAGGGAACAGAGTGGGATCCTGAAAATTCACACAGGATAGACTTCAGCGATTTTTCGAGACTTCTTGACTCAAATAATGTCCAGTTTATGGAGTACTCGAATTATGGTCAAACAATATCAGGTAGGGATTTTTCTTTTCCAGGACTATATATTATGTTTGATATATTACAGACGTTTTGTGAGCTTTATTTTCGTTGTTGCTGATGTGAATATATTTAGGAGAATCTTAGGTTAGTTAATATGCATAAAGTGGGTGTTGAGTTTAAAAGTTTAACCAAACTAGAATAGAACAGACTCTGATTTATATTATCTTTTTTTTTTCTTCCTGGCAGTTGTAAGTTTGATTTGTTACTTTATATGAAGTTTTTAATGTTGGATTGAGTATGTTACTTGGTTGATGAAATTAATTCATGCTCATCACCATTTTGTATATGATGCAATGCTGTCTGTTTGAGAAAATCACGCTGTATTTATTGTGAATTAAGTAATGAAGATGAAGGGATATAATTTCTCCAGTTCTACACCTAACCTAAAAGAAGATAGAAAAATAAAAGGCCATGGGAACACAGACCTGGAACAGAATAAGCCCCAGAATTGGCATAATAGTACCAATTGTTCCTCAATGTGCACTTTTCTTATGGTTTCTGCGGTGGCAAGAACTGAGCAAAAGGCGTGCTCAAGTAGTCAAGTGGCAGTATATTTATTTGTCATTGCATGCAACCAAGGTGTTTTAAAATTTTTTCTTAAGAAGAAGAGGAGAAGAAAGAGAAAATGTAATTCTTTTGTGCAGTTTTGGCAGATTGGTTCTCATCTAGGTAGACTTTGTTAAAATTCTGCTTTTTGTTGGGGTTGAAGGTTATATTAAAATTTCATAATGGGCAATATAAACTTCTGAAAATTTAAAATCAAGCATTTGCTATTTGGAATTTTAGTCATTTCATATTCTGTTCTTCTCCTTAGACTATACTATAAATAAAAAAAAGTTGTATTGCTGTGTTGCACTGTGGTCCATGCTTTTGTTGCTTTCAGCTCAACTACATAAAGTGGTCAGTCTAGTTGAATTGTTGTTATCGTTGTATTGCTGAATATTTGTTGCCTTGTTTCTGCAGTGATTCTACCATATTACAAAAATGGGAAAACATCAGGAACTGAAGGGAATTCTAAGGATATTGTTTTTCGGCGTCATGTGGTTGACCGAATGCCAATTGATTGTTGGAATGATGTTTGGAGAAAGCTGCATCAGCAAATTGTAAATGTTGATGTCATTAATGTGGACACTGTACCTGCTGAAGTATACTCAACTGTTGCAACTGCAGTCATATGGTCTATGCGTCTTGCCCTGGCTGTTGGATTTTATGTGTGGATTGATAATTTGATGAGACCAATATATGCAAAGTTGATACCTTGTGATATGGGAACTCCTAGCCAACAAACTAGGCAGCCACTCAAACGCCGTGCACTTGGATCTCTAGGAAAGAGTCGGTAAGTGGAGAAATTTTCTCTCTGTTTCCTACCCCATTCCCCTGGTTGTTGGAAATTTAATTTATGTTGCGTATTGTGAGTTGTTAACTGGTTGATATGTGTCATTCTACTTGTAATTGAGATACTAGAGAATCTTTCCCATTCTTTGGCCTTTACAAAACAGCTAATGCTTTTGGATTAGGTGGTTTTAGAATCAATTCATGGTAAAGGAAAATACGATGTTCCTAGTTCCTACGTTGTCCTTTTTTTTTTTGAAATTTCAGTAAAACCTTTCATCAATCCCCTTAACTTTTTAATTTTGTTAGCTAAAGAGGGGCTACTTGCTATTGCCGTAGGAAAATTGCCTCAAACTTTTATGCTTGTTTCATAAACCATGTCCAAATTCAGATTATTCTTCACTCTTCAGAATATATCTACTTACTGTTTACATTCTAAATACTTTGCAACTACTTGCACTGCTTATTAACTTGTGGGCCTGCTTTACCTAACATGTTGCATAAAGCATTTAGGAAAAATCTATTTTTCAATTAAAAATCTTTAGAGGATTGAATTTGTCCTGCTAAAATTGATTTTAAAGGCAAATAGGCAAAACGCTGTGCCTCCCCAGCTTGGATTTGCCTAACCATTTTTTGTTTCTTATTTCTTTTTTACTAGTTGATATATGTAACTCTATGCTGATTTTGTCTTGTTTTTGGTCTTTGCCTTCTTTCATCTTTAAGATATTTAGGGCATTTCAAGGGCAAATCATCTTTTTTTTTAAATTTTTTTTTCAAACTGTAGATTCGTAGAAGTGTAATGAGAATTCTCTATTTAAACATTTTTGCAAAACCTTGTATGTTATAGGAAATCTGGTTTTGTGGTGACTGGTTCATGACAACTGGTTATGTGTTGAATATAGTTGGAAAATTTTAAGTGCAATTTATTTACATAAAAAGAAAAGAAAAATAATTTAACAACCAATGTTTTTACACTAGAATCTAATTATTATGCTTTCCCCTCAGGGCTAAATTTATATCTGCAGAAGAAAGAACTGGTGTTACATTTGATGATTTTGCTGGCCAGGAATATATAAAGAGGGAACTACAAGAGATTGTCCGAATTTTAAAGAATGATGAGGAGTTTCAAGACAAAGGAATTTATTGTCCAAAAGGTGTGCTTCTTCATGGGCCACCTGGAACGGGTAAAACTTTACTGGCCAAAGCCATTGCTGGTGAAGCAGGGTTGCCTTTTTTTGCAGCAAATGGCACGGATTTTGTAGAGGTGCTGCCTCTCCTCCAAAGATGTTCATATGCATTGATTGAAAATTAGCAAGAAGTAGAACTTGGGAACAAAATTTCTGCTCAATATCCAAATCCAAAATCATTAAATATTTTGAAGAACGGGATTGTAGATAAATTTTAGAGTAAGCACCCATTTTGGTCCTCCAAAGATACATGTGTCATTAGTTTGATCCTTCAATAATAGATACATTATAATGGTCTTGCAATGTCTTCAAAGTGGACCAATTTAATGTCAAAAATTGACATTGAAAGACTATTTTGATGTATGTATTATTGAAGGATCAAATTGATGACAATTGTATCTATGGAGGACCAAAATGGGTGTTCACTCTAAAATTTAACAAGGTTGACTGGAGACTTCAACCTATTAATCATTATCTAATGATACGGTACCTAATAGCTAGTCCTTCTTGCAATCAGTACACAGTTACACGCATACAAATATGACAATGATTGGAGTATGCTAACTAATTGTATCTAGATCTTGTGCTTCACAATGTTCTTTTGTCTAAATGAATGAAATGTATGATGCATACACCCATGAAACTTGAAATATTGCATGCATAAGAGTTGTCTTCGTCTTAGTTTTTTACTTGATTAATTTGGAACTTTTAAGTTAAAATGAAATTGGCTCATTTAATTTGCCCTTTCCCCCAGATGTTTGTAGGGGTTGCTGCATCCCGTGTTAAAGACCTTTTTGCTAGTGCAAGATCATTTTCGCCTTCTATCATTTTTATCGATGAGATAGATGCTATTGGTAGCAAGCGTGGAGGACCTGATATTGGCGGAGTAAGATATGAACAACTTTTACATTGTTTTTGCACTCCCAAGTCTACATGAAAAATTTATGGAAAAAAACTACAATGCATGGGTATTCCGAAATGGTTGTTGTACCTGTATCGGGTACATACTCGGTACCGCTACTTATTGGGTACACATGGGTACTTACCCAATACACACATGATGAGTTGGTACCTGATATCACTCAGGTGCAAGTCATTAGTCCATACAAAACACCAAGTTTTGTTGCTAAGTTGTTTGTTTTCCTATTAAATGAAACAAACTACTACTTTAGTTCCTTTAAATCACATTCCTTCTTTATATATTTTTGCTTACTTGAAATACTTTATGGAATTTTGTTGAAACCTTGTAGTTAAAACATTATGAAAATTGTATTCATGTTATGATTTAATTGCTTTATTGTTTATATTTTTATATCTCTATATAATATATTCTGCCATACCTGTACCCTAGTTTTTAGAAATTTTGCTGTACCTCGTACTAATACCTGTACTGGTACCGGTACTCGTACCTGTATCCATGCTACTTAGGAAAAAAACACAACAACAATCAAGTCTTTTCCCACTAGGTGAGGTCGGCTACATGGATCAAACGACGCCATTGTGTCTTATCATAAACCAAGTCTTCAGAAATGTCATTCAAATCTAAATCTCTTTTAATCGTTTCACTTATAGTCTTTCTTGGTCTTCTTCTACCTCTAACTATTAGGCTATTCTCCACCTGATCTACTCTTCTTCCAGGGGTTTCTAAGGGTCTTATCTTTACATGTCCAAACCACCTAAGGCGAGATTCTCCCATCTTTTCCACAATAGGTGCTACTCCTATTCTCTCTAATGCATTCATTCCTAATCTTATTATGTCTTGTATGGCCACACATCCAGCGCAACATTCTCATCTCCGCGAAACTGATCTTATGCTTTTGTTGGCTTTTTACCACCCAACATTCAGTACCATACAACATCGTGGGCTTTATAGCTGTGCAGTAAAATTTACTCTTAAGTTTGAAAGACATTTTTCTATCACAAATAACTCCTGAAGCACTCTTCCATTTCATCCATTCAGTTTGAATCCTATGGTTTACATCTCCCTCTATCTTTCCATTATTTTGTATGATAGATCCAAGATACCTAAACTGTGTGACTTGTGCTATGGTATGATCTCTAATTTTCACCGCTAAGCTAGCATTAACATGCTTTTTATTGAACTTACATTGTATATACTCCGTCTTACTCCTGCTTAAACGAAAGTCATGTTTTTCCAAAGCTCGTCTCCATAGCTCTAACTTCCCATTTGTTTCCTCTCTCGATTCTCTAACTAAGATTATATCATCTGCAAAAAGCATGCATTGTGGTACCGGCTCTTGGATATACGCAGTAAGCACATCCAAGACCAAGGTAAAAAGATATGGACTCAAAGTTGACCCTTGATGCAGTCTTATAGTTATAGGGAAATCTTCTATGACCCCACCTTGTGTTCTCACATTAGTTTTAGCCCCATCATACATATCTTGGATTGCTCGAGTATAGGTGACACGAACTCCTTTCTTCTCCAAAGCCTTCCACAAGACTTCTCTTGGTACCCTATCATAGGCTTTTTTCAGATCAATGAAAACCATGTGTAGGTCTTTTTGCTTCCTCCGATACCTCTCCATCAATCTTCGTAGAAGATAGATTGCTTCCATGGTTGACCTCCCAGGTATATAACCAAATTGATTCTCTGAAATATGAGTCTCTTGTCTTAATCTCCATTCAATTACTCTTTCCCATAACTTCATGGTATGACTCATGAGCTTAATCCCTTTGTAATTTGAACAGCTTCGTATATCTCCCTTGTTCTTATAAATAGGGATTAAAGTGCTTTTCCTCCATTCATTTGACATTTTCTTAGACCTCATTATCTCGTTAAACAGCTTTGTGAGTCAGCTTATACTTTTCTCTCCTAGGCACTTCCATACCTCAATGGGTATATTATCCGGTCCGACCGCTTTTCCATTATCCATCCTCTTCAATGCTTCTTTTACCTCAAACTCCCGAATTGTACGATAAAAATGTTTTATTTTGGTCCTCCTCTCTAATGTATAGAATGTCTGAGTCCCCTAATGCTCCATGTTCCTCATTAAATAACTTGTGAAAATAACCCTTCCATCGATCCTTAATGTCTTCTTTCGTAACCAAAACTTTAACCTCTTCATCCTTAATGCATGAACTATTTTGGATTTTATGTTTCTGAAGCATTATTGCTTGAATTTAGTTCGAAATTGTTGAAGTTCTATTTCAGATATTATTACATTTTCCTAAGGCTTGTATTATCTTTCTTAGTTATTTGACCTTTGAAAATTGTTGTAGGGGAATTCAGTTAAATGTAATATTGAAAAGTTAATACTCATATCTTACAGTAATTATTATCCCAACTACTTAGGATTGAGTACTAAACTGCTGTATAGGATTCATGCACTGTTGTATAGATACATGTGCATTAGACATGAATCCTATAATCCTATTCTTGTATTTTCCTTCTCTTCTCTTCAATAAAATTTCTTCTATCAAAAACTGAAAAGAATGTGCATATGATGTTGTGAGTTTAATAGTGGTCATCATCCAACTGAACTTTTTCTCCTTCATTCCCACATGCTCTCAGTTTTGCATTAGGGCAGGAAGCTAGGAAACTTGCTGGTGGAACTGGACATTCTGAAGCTTATAAAAATGATATGTAACTGCATTATTTATTTTGTGCTCATCAATCCCCATTGGACTTGTATCTTAAGATCTTTGATGCTGTGCTCAAAACCTTTCAAAGGGCAAACTTAAATGAATTTAGTTTTGCTGTGGCATTTGAATATAAGTGCAACAAAGGTTCTCTATCATATCAGTTTTAGTTGTTTGGATCTCAGTGTATAAGGGATATTTAAAAGTATACGCTATGCTACATATGTGGAACTTAATCACAATTGCATCAATGACAAGAAGCCTTGTTCTAAAAAATTTTGGGTTATGGTATCAAAATCCACAACTTCTTGGGATCATGCATATTTTCATGTGTTCAGATTTATGGTATTTTCTTATTGGCCAGAGTGCAATGGATTTTAATATAGACATGTTGTAGAAGGTGCTGAAGGTTGTAATTAGCTTGCAACTTTATGAAGTACAGTGATTTTGGAATTTCATCCGATGTCATTTAAAGACCTGCTCTTGGTCCTTCTGGTGCTGTCTTGATGAATTTTTACATAATGTCTGATTGTTGCTAAACATTTAATCACATTCCCTGCAGAACCTATACTTCATTTTGCCTACGCTAAGACATGGCTTCTTGCTTTTCTCACTTCTCGGTTCTCTCTTGTTCCTTCTAATGACCTTTGTTTGTAATTAATTATATAGGGAGGTGCTGAAAGGGAACAAGGCTTACTTCAGATACTGACTGAGATGGATGGATTCAAAGTTTCTACAGCTCAGGTAAGCTTTTGATTGGTTACCGGGATTATAAAGATGTTATTTGATATGATAAACTTGAATTTCAGGTGCTCGTGATAGGTGCTACAAATAGATTGGATATCCTTGATCCTGCTCTATTGAGGAAGGGTCGTTTTGACAAGATCATCAGAGTTGGTTTGCCATCAAAAGATGGAAGACTTGCCATTTTGAAGGTACTTTACCCCCACAACCTTTATTTACTGGGATCCTAGCTTCATGTAGTATTTCTTTGTCTTAAATTTTTTTGTCCCTTGGTGCAAACTAGGTGCATGCTAGGAATAAATTTTTTCGCTCTGAGGAGGAAAAGGAGATTCTACTTAAGGAAATTGCAGAGTTTACAGAAGACTTTACTGGGGCAGAGCTTCAAAATATACTGTAAATAATCTTTGACTGATATTGTTGTATCAACTGGCATCAGAAGCTGATATATCATCATTATCATGAATTAAATGACAGGAATGAAGCTGGAATTTTGACAGCCAGGAAGGATTTGGACTACATTGGGCGAGATGAGCTACTTGAGGCATTAAAAAGGGTTGGTGGCTTCTCCGCTTCTTTCTGGCTGGGAAATAATATTCTTTCTTATGATGTGTTCAATGCATTTTTGGTGCATTTTTATGTCCTCTAATGAATCTTATGGATTTGCAGCAAAAGGGAACATTTGAAACAGGGCAAGAGGATAGTACTGAAATTCCTGAAGAATTGAAACTGAGATTGGCATACAGAGAAGCAGCTGTTGCTGTTCTTGCGTGTTATTTTCCTGAACCCCACCACCCTTTTATTGAGGTCACTGCTGTGGTCTTTCTTTATTTTGTTTAGCTAGTTCATTGTGCATGTGGAAACATGATTGTTTCATCTGTATCACTGTGTGTTTAATGTGTTTATTGTTTGCAGACTGATATAAATTCAATCCGCAGCCAGCCGAATATGCGTTATACTGAAATTTCTGGCCAGGTTTTTGCGAGGAAATCAGATTACATAAACTCTATAGTGCGTGCTTGTGCTCGTAAGTTGTTAGAGTTTCATGTTATTTTGGAAAGTCTTCTTTGAAATCTGATTTGATTTACGCATTTTTCATCTTGTAGATATTGTTTTTTAAACATTTCAAATTTCATGTTCTATTTTTTCGAATAATAATTATCTTAGAATAAATGACAAATCAATAGTGTGTGGCTTGCATTGAGATAATTTTTATGTCATTGTTATACAAATCAAGCTTTGTGTGTGTGTGTGTGTGTGTGTGTGTATGTATCCTTTTGCTTTTTATTATGTGAATCTTTGAAGTTACTGTATGCCATCCTATTTATATCGTCTTAAATTTTAACCCCATATTTCATGGTTGGTTTTGACAACTTTTGGTTAGAATCGTAGCAGTAGGTTGCAATGTGTGAACTTCCAATGTAAGATGAATTATTTTGGTCATGATAACCAACAATGTCAGGGTTCTCTAGCGTATTTGTGTATGCTTAATACTTTTCAAAGCTTGATGGGTTGAATTGGTGATTAAAACCAGGGTGGTTTGATCGTTGGCTCAATATTTCAGGTCAACTTAAAGCATATTTGTATACCCTTGAACAGAAGAATACATAGAACTTTCTGTAGCTAGCCATGAAGATGATTAACTAGGAATGGTACTTTGGTTTTTAAGCTATTTATTTAAATTTGTTTGTAGCAAGAGTAATTGAGGAGGAGATGTTTGGGATTGACAACTTGTGTTGGATCTCTGCAAAGGCAACACTAGAAGCTTCAAGGCGTGCAGAATTTTTAATTCTTCAGACAGGAATGACTGCATTTGGGAAAGCATACTACAAAAACCAAAGTGATCTTGTGCCTAATGTATATTTATGGGATCTGAGTGTAACAGCTTGTGTTTCAATATAAGCTTTTTCACTTGACAGAAGTGTTTTACAAGTGTAGTTGTATCACAACTTATGTTGACGTTTTTGGTACAGCTTGCAATGAAGCTTGAAGGACTCCGAGATGAGTATATGCGTTATGCTACGGAGAAGTGTTCATCTGTGCTAAAAGAATACCATTCAGCGGTTGAGACAATCACAGGTCTGATTCTCTTGTGATTTGCATGTTAACAAATGAACAATTTCTTCTGGTTGTTATTTAGATTAGTTCATGATAGTTAAGATGTGTTTTTAGGAATTAGGTTTTACTGTAGAATAAGTTGACAATTATTGATTATTTTTCATTACGAAGTGCTCGGCAAGATTGCTACATACTTACTTGTTATGCAGATATTTTGCTTGAAAAGGGGCAAATTAAAGCTGAGGAGATTTGGGACATTTATAAGAGTTCTCCCCGTGTAGCTCAGGTAGATCTTAAACTAAAGTGGAGCATGTTGTCCTGTCTTGTGGGTTGCCTGCCATGAACATTGTTCTAATTATATATATACATAGAGAGAGAGACAATGATTTTCACTTTTCAGTAATGAACATTTAATAAAGGTTATGATTTGTAAATTTTGTATCATGTTCTTTTCATATATGTTATCCAACACGTGAGCGTAAAGTTTGCATGCATACCAATCGGTGGGTGACATTTGGCTTTTGACAGGAAGCCTACTTAATCTATGGAATTATATGATGGATTTTGAGATTTTCTAATGACATGGTTAATATGGCATTAAATACAAGATTTGAAAGTATTCTTGCATTCTAAGATAGTGATTTGGGAGATGTTTATTACTTGTAAGTCATTTGTTGGATTTTTAAGCGTTACAATTTCAGTATGGCCTCTATGACGTTCTTTTTCTATAAAAAAATAAAATTGAAAAAAATAAATCAGTATGGCGGGCTCTACACACGGCAAAATTTTTCCAAAAAATATTTATCATTCTTCTTGGTTGAATAAATGGTAAAAGATCATTTTTTTTTCTTGATCTTGCTTAGCCTTCTGTGAGTCCACTTGATGAATATGGAGCACTAATTTATACTGGACGATGGGGAATACATGGGATCAGTCTTCCTGGAAGGGTTACATTTGCGCCGGGCAATGTTGGATTTTCGACCTTTGGTGCAGCCCGCCCTACAGAGGTATATGCCAAAACCTTGTTTTATAGGCTGCCTTAATTTGTCTTGCAACTGATTTGTACTCTTTCATTTTTCCTCATCATTTTACTGCAGACGCAAATTGTTAGTGATGAAACTTGGGAACTAGTAGATGATATCTGGGATAAAAGGATTCAAGAAATTAGAGATGAAGCTTCAAGAGAGATTGAAGAAGCAAAAGAAAAGCCCCAACTTTTAATGGCAAGCCATTTCCTTTGAGAGGAACTTACATTTGACCTACAGGTTTGTGGGCATTTTCTCACATTCCAACTTCAATTATTTTTAGTGTTCATAATTTTAGTTGTGGTTGTGGTGAGTAATGGAATAAGGTGGCAACTGGAACATGCTTTATTTAACTTTGATGACCACGGACAGGTGCCATCTAGTGGGGAAAAGAATATAAAACATCAGTTAATTATGTCACAGAAATAGTAACAATGTCACCTCTGTGGAATTTGTGGGCTAAACTAGTTACTCTTGTTTTTTCCCCTCTGGTCTAATTTGCATTGCAAAATTTTACCCTGCCCTTTTTTTGGGGAAGCTGCACCATCAGGATGTTTTCCTTCCCTTTAGCCAGTTCTTTGTCAGCATGAATATCAACTTGGAGTGCACATTACATATTCTCCCAACCAGTAACGTAATATTCATCTGGCCCAATTGCTTGACTTTTGTGCAGCATAGTGAATTTATGAATTAAGGTTGGGTAAATTCTGAGAGGCACATGAAGATTGATCATCTCTCAAACAATCTAGCTAAAGGTAGTCGCATAACCTCATTCAATTTTGTGAACTGGACTTTTTTGCCACAGATGGATTACTGGGATTTTTTGTCTGAGCTGCTGAGTAAGCATACTGCCCATATTGTAATTTATCATAGGGATACGTTAGAGGCAATTGTAAATTTATGAATTGATTATTGATCCCAAATGTATCTATATAGTTGTGAATTTGTGATCATAGTCTTCAATGATAAATTAGAGAGTAAAGATTGTTGCACTGCTCTTCCTTTACATGCTTTGTCATCACCAACCACAGTGATTTGTCTCTTACAGGCCCGAGGTGCCCCACATATCTGATGATGCAAAAGTGATAATGATGTACACCAAGGTTGTCAAACGTAAAACGTGTGATTGTAACACGAAATGTAAGATCCTACCTATTATGAAGAATAATATTCAATATATATATAAACACAAATGAGGCATAATAACAATAAATCACAAACACAACTAACATTTAAATACATTATATTTCAAAATGCATAATGTAAGTTTGTACGATGACATACAAGCCTTATAACAAAACAAAAGCCTCCAACCTACCACAAACCAAGCCTTATATCAAAACAAAGAGAGTAGATGACATTTTCAATCAGTAGAGAACAACTCACAAACCAACAGAGAACACGTGCAGAAGAATTCACACGCAGAGAACAAGTGAACAGAACAACTCATCACACAAGCAGCAGAAAACAAATGAGCACCCACAACCAGCCAAAAACAAGTGAAAAAACACCCACAACCAGCACAGAACTCAAACCAGAAACAGGGAGATGAGAGAGAGGGAGACAAAGTTGAGAATCCCAAAATCAGTCCAAGTCAAAGTCCAACAGCCCACAACTGAAGTTGCACCCCATTGTTGAGCTGAAGTCGCACTCCATGGCTCAGTCCAGGTTGGTGTCGAACTCCATGGCAGAGGTGTAGTCGGGGGTTAGGAGAGAATTTCAGAGGGAGATGTGTGAAATTAAGGTTGGGAATGATTTTTGATCCCACTCTATGCTTTTTTATCTGTGCTGGGTGAAATCTTGTGGACTGGACTAGGTGTATTTTTGTCTACTCGACCCACCAAGCTTTTGGTGGAAATGCATGATTCAGTGCGATTGTACGAGCCAGCAGGCGATTCACGTCCGATCTCACCAAATTGTGTTCAGAGAAGCTGGAGAAACACGTAGAAGTGTTTGATTCTATGATCTGGAGCGCGACTTTGACAACCATGATATACAGCAAAAGTGATGTGCAAATATTAGTACTCTAAATTTAATTTATCCAGTAGGCTTCTTTATATAAAACAATTCCTGATATTGATTGAGTATGCGTCTTACTCTTTGTTGAGTAGAAGATTGTGAACATTGTCTTATCTACATTCTTGATTCTCTTGCTATGCCTTGTCCTATTATCAGCCACTGCCTTCTGCCAATGCAGCCAAGCACTGAGCTGAAGCCTAGGTGCATTCACTGTTTTAAGTCTAGAAATGAGGATGGGTGCTAGAGAATATACATGTTATTCATCAGGTAAAAGAAACTGAAACTGTCATAAAAATTTATGTAGATTAACAAAGGATGTTTGGTATTGTCAAAACAATCAAACTCTAAAACGGAGGATATTGGGATTTATGTCTCCCTGGAGTATACTCTGAGAAGGGAAGTTGGAGAGGCGACTAGGAAAACATTTAGCTGTATCTGAGTATGATTTATTCCTTCATATTCACACCGTCCCAACTTGTTTAACTCTGATGTATATTTTGTGTCTGTTTCCAAATCAGTATTTACTTCCTCTGGAGTTTTTTCAAACAACAAATAAGTAGGCAAGTTGCTATTGTTTTCCTTGTTTAGAGCCTCAAGCTTTTCTTCATTCTCCAGCTGCCACTTCTCAAATTGAAGTTATACAGGGAAAGAAATCGTTGGGCATAGATAGCTACAAATTCCATGCCATGGCAGTTAGAATGAGGTCAAAAGCATCTTCGCTCATGTAATAAGGAAAACTATTCCAAGTAATAATCAATTTTTTAAAATAAAAATACATGCTTTTGACACATTTAAAATTTAATCAGTGAGCAGTCGTTGCATTTATAATATGCTTATTTATATGAACAGTTTATGGACAAACATCGTTTGATTCGTTGGGGATCCTCAATGCTGATGGGGCACGTATACATCTGGTGCACTTATTGCGTGTTTTGTTCATTTGTTAGAAAAGCCCAATGGACTTAAATGTTTGATGTCCATTTCAACCACATGAAACGGTCAATGTAACCCAACGTCCTACGCGAAGTGACCACCCCGCGCCCCCCCCCCCCAAAAAAAAAAAGAATGTGTTATGGGGGAAAGTTATTTTCATTAGTAATATTTCTAGAAAAATAAGAATAATGATTCAGAATTCGGTGTCGGAGAAGTGATATTTCAAAAAGAATTGCTTTATTTAATTCTTTTTTTATTTATAAACATTGCTTTATTTAAAACACAACATATAATATTTTCATAAAAAAACTTGAGGATTAGTAAAATCTGTGGTGAAATAATAGAAAGTGAGAGTAAAGTAGAAGGAAAATTCTTGCATTTATAAGTGCATGAATTTTACATACGAATTCTTGCATACATAAATGTATGTATTTTATATACGTATATATATGTAAGAATTCTTCGTAGAAAAAGTTACTTATTGTTAATGTCAGTGATAATTTATCATTTAAATAATAATAACTACACATTTATATCAATGTATTGCTCACGTACTTCTTTGCCGAAGTTGTCTTCAGAAAAGTGCGAAAGTTGGTGTAACAAAATTTTTAAGTGATGTATTTTAAGGCAATTACAAATGTAGTTGTGTTGGTAAATGGTAAGAGACCTTGCAGCCGCTGCTTCTGGTTAGCAGTGCAGTGCAGAATGATTGGCCTCGAAAGTGCGATATTGTCATCTTGTGCGTATTTGCTACCACTATTAAAGTTTAGTTTTGGTTATTTTTATTTTTGGCCTCTCACTTTATTTAAGGTCAACTATGTGACTTTAATTAACAACGTTCGGCCTTACAAGTTACGGCTATTGTTATGCCGCTTGGCTTCCCAGAAAGAAAAATTCTTAGGTGAACACAGTATATCACATCATTACTTAAGCACTTAAATTATTATTTAATATATATAAAAATATTGTTAATAATTAATATAATTTTATGATAATTTTAATTATTTTATATATATCAAATAATGATTTGAATATTTAAGATGAACCATGCCCACTCAAAAATTACTCTCCAAGACAGCCTGGTTGACTGCTTCTGTTCTGATCCAGTTATTGGCCTATGGAATTGAAACTTCGAAAGTTGTACGCTACCTGCAATTTGGTCTATTATTATATTATTATGTCACAAAAATTCAACCACCAGAAACCAGACTCTAGGAATTAGGAACACCAAAGGCGCCGCTGGTTGTAAGCTTGTGAGTCAGGGGAGCAAAAACCAGCGGATACCCTGGTTTTTCTTCCTAGTACAAGTCTGATTATTTCAAAAATCGGAGATGACAATTCTCCTTCGCTGGGTGCACTATATATATCCCACCCAAACCAACCCTATCTGCACAGAGAAAAAAGAAAATTACTTGTGTGTTTGTGTGAGTGTTCACAAATCAAGAAGTCAATCAAGGCAGTATATAAGCAAAGAAAATGGTTCCAAACACTGTTGGAAAGGTCATACGCTGCAAAGGTATTCTACAACAATTGTACCTGTTTGCATAGGTTCTGTTTTATTTATTATTGCTCTTCTTCTTGTTACTGCATAAACGGTTCAACTAAGGTATCCAATCCATTGCTTTTCCGTATTGCAATACCTTTTTACGTGTTATCTTCTTAGTTTAACGTGGCCATATTCATTTCTTGTCCTTACCGAAATAATGCGTTTGGCAACAGGGATACACAGTAAATTACAAAATATCCTGTAAATCTAAGTTATGGTTTTTCTTTTTCCGCCTATTTCCCCCCCCCCCCTAATTACTAGTCTTCCACTATGTTTTCTTTATATACTTGCTACTGTTAAGCCATGCAAATATCCTTGGCTACAGAATTTAGCTATCAGTATGAATGTTCAAAGGAAAACCAATTGATAACATCAACTTTCTTCAATTGCTCATGTTGACTTGTTCATAATTCACTGATACTTTTAAGAACTTCTAATCTTGATTATTTATGTGAGATTCAAGATGTCCATATATAGTGGAAGCATATCAAATGAGATGAATAATTTATTGGAAGAGTGAGAATAATAAATTTTGATTATTAAATTTTACATGAATAATAAAGAGTATAACATAAAGTCATGTAACTTTTTTAATTGATTATATAATTTTCAATTTTAATTATCTATATATTATTTAATGGTCAAGATTTGCTTCTCTTCCCTTTAAAAAAAAAATCACTCCTCTCAATAGATATATGTCCAATATATATATTTATATATGTTATAGACTTATAGTTATAGGCTTAGGCTTATAGCACTTGTATTCGTTACGCTTAGCAGCGGTATTTCTCATTGACCGGTTGACTTAATGTTACTGCATTGCAGCTGCGGTGGCATGGGAAGCCGGAAAGCCACTGGTGATAGAGGAAGTGGAGGTAGCTCCACCACAGGCAAATGAGGTTCGTCTCAAGATCTTGTTCACCTCACTCTGCCACACTGATGTCTACTTCTGGGAAGCTAAGGTAATTATAATGGTTCTATATAAAGTGATACTGCTAGTTCTCTAAACTATAATTGAACACATGCTGAGATTGTTAAATTGAATATTTTACAGGGACAGACACCATTATTTCCACGCATATTTGGTCATGAAGCAGGAGGGTATGCACAATTTTCATATGAAAAACAAATAGCTTGTTTCTTAATCCGTATATTTATTGCATATATCTTTTGATTGGAAAATACTAAATAGCCATAATTTTTGCTGGAATGATTTGGCCTTATTTTTTACCTTTGGATCGATAAGTGGTTCCCATTACTTTGACTTATCTAACCACTATCCTTGAATTTTAGTAAATTTGAGAAATAATTCTTGCTGTGTAGCATTACTCATTATGATTTTCAACTTTTTTGTTTTCTCTCAGAATTGTGGAAAGTGTTGGTGAGGGTGTGACAGATCTCAAGCCTGGTGATCATGTGCTACCAGTCTTCACAGGGGAGTGCAAGGAGTGTCAGCATTGCAAATCAGAGGAAAGTAACCTGTGTGACCTTCTAAGGATTAATACTGACCGTGGAGTGATGCTCAATGATGGCAAGTCAAGGTTTTCAATCAATGGAAAACCAATATACCATTTTGTTGGAACCTCCACCTTCAGTGAATACACTGTAGTTCATGTTGGCTGTCTTGCCAAGATCAACCCCGCCGCCCCACTTGACAAAGTTTGTATTCTGAGCTGCGGAATCTCAACAGGTTACAAGATATTAAATTCTGCTCTTTTGATCAATCTCTTTTTTATTTTTTATTTTTGGTTACAAGTTTCTCTTTCAATTAACAATATTAGTGGTTTTAATATTGAAGGTCTTGGTGCTACATTGAATGTTGCAAAACCAAAGAAAGGTTCATCAGTAGCTATATTTGGATTGGGTGCTGTGGGCCTTGCTGTGAGTTGTCTCTTCCCAAATAAAAGAGGAAATTTTGGTGCATCTATTACTGCAACAGTGATATAACTGCATTTTTTGCTTTTACATTTTCTACAGGCTGCTGAGGGAGCTAGACTTGCTGGTGCATCCAGGATTATTGGGGTTGACTTGAATTCTAAGAGATTTATTGAAGGTGATTGAAGTTGTTATAAAATCTAGTTATACCTTGATTATAGATAGTAAATATAAGCACCATAGTTATCATACCATTGAGGATCCTGATACATCAAAGATATTATATAACTCTACACTAATAATACTGTTCTAATGTGCTTATTCTTGTCTGCAGCTAAGAAGTTTGGAGTTAATGAATTTGTGAATCCAAAAGATTATGACAAGCCAGTTCAAGAGGTTTGTCACCTAACTGACTAGTCATGAAATTATACATAAGCTTTTGCATATATTGAGTCTCTTCAATTCATTCCAGGTGATTGCTGCAATGACTGGCGGGGGAGTTGACCGTAGTGTTGAGTGTACTGGAAGTATCAGTGCTATGATCTCTGCATTCGAATGCGTGCATGATGTAAAGTTCCTCAAGCTTCTTTTCTAGTCATTTGATTTTCCATGATTTTTAACTATAGTGCATCAATGCATGTCTTCAAATGCTAAGTCCTCCCTTCCCATTGTGACTTCCTCTTTATAACTTTGAAGGGATGGGGTGTTGCTGTACTTGTTGGTGTTCCAAATAAAGATGATGCTTTCAAAACGCATCCGATCAATGTATTGAACGAAAAGACTCTCAAGGGTACTTTCTTTGGTAACTATAAACCACGTTCTGACCTTCCATCAGTGGTGGAGATGTACATGAACAAGGTTAGTTGATTTCATCATTAATGAGAATACTATTTGAATTTGGGATTAGTGACTCACTTTTATTTTATATGCATCCACACTTTAGTTGAGAATCGAGATTATAACAGGGGTATGAAATTTGGTTTATATGTGATTGGAAGCCATCTTAATCATGATACATGTTAGTTGTCAATGTCACGTGATCAATCTCAGTAATTTCAAAATTTCTCATAGATACCTTGTGGTTAATGATCATAGATAAGACTGTTTCTTAAGTCAAAACATGCTTCATGATTGCTATTGATTGACATGGAAAAACTGTAAACTGATAGCAATTTCTTAATGAATAGTACCGTTTGTTAACTAAATGATACTGTTGTTGGATTTAGACAATTAAAATGAGGATCAACCTTTTTCTCACTGCTCATACTTCATTTTTTTGTTTTTGGTTTTTATCTTCTGACTTATTTCATATCAACCTTTTCTTACTGCTCATCACTTGGAAACTTTTTTTCTTCTGACTTTTTTCAAATGTGACAGGAACTTGAACTGGAGAAATTTATCACCCATGAAGTACCTTTCTCAGAAATCAACAAAGCCTTTGAATACATGCTTAAAGGGGAGAGCCTGCGTTGTATTATCCACATGACTGCATAGAATTTCTTTAAATTAATCACTTTGGCTGTTGAGAAAGAAAAAAAATCTTCATGAGCATATATGTAGCTGCTGTGGTCACTGTAACAAAACAATGTTCATACTTTCATAGGTTTTCCTATAAATTTCCTAGGGAAGTTATTTTATCTCTTCCAAATCGCATGCATTTGTACAGAACAAAATAAGATGCTCATGTACTGCTATGTTTTTATACAAATATATATGCTTCTTCGTTGAGTGTGATTGATGTTTAAAATCTTTTTGTTGGGGAAGTCTACTATAAATCTCATCAATTCATATTCTTACCTGTAATGAGATGATTACTGCTTTCTTATGCTAATATTATTAACAAGACTTGGAGATTTAACTTCAAGAAAATTAAGATGTTGAGAAAAGTGGACCAAACCTAAAAGTGTCTTTAACTTTTTAAGTCTGTAAAATCTAGAAGGACCCAAAAATCGGAGGTTAAAGCTTTTTTTCCAGTGGCCAATGCACTGTCCAAATGGTGCGCCTTTTTCCCATTGCCAAAACAGGAACTTTCAGAACTTGATAGATATGGGATTGAGAGTCTAGATTCTTGTTGGTTTATGACCCGTGACTCTGGGCTCTAAGATGTTTGCTAACAGACAACGAAGGACTTATGAGTAGCTTGCTATCTTCCAAATAAAGCCCTGAATCACTCGCTAAACAGTAAATACAAGAAGAAAGAAACAACTCAATTTTGACAACTTAAGGCTAGCCCCAAAATTATCATATCTACAACAAAAAATAATGTCCTAGTGGGAGAGATTCTTTCATGAACAGAGTTTATCACGTGACTCTTGATCAAACCATATATATCAGTTATAAGTATTGGAAAATAAGCATTGCACACTAAATTTTTTACATTATTTTTACACCAGTTGATGTTTGACTTAGTTAGTGGTTAATAAGATGTATAGATTAGTTAAAAATTAGTAATGTATTTATTATTATTTTTTCACGAGAACTAGTAATCTATTATTGATAAGCTTGGAACAGATTACTAGTTTGTTAACCAATCTATACTCCTGGTTAACCAATACCATATATGCCACTAGTACTCCATAGAATATAGCAAGAATTTCACGTCCCATTACAAGCCAAAAGAAAAAATGTAAAATATTTATCCGTGAAACACAAGACAAGGCATACCTAAATATGAAGAAGAAAAAGGAACCATATAACTCTGCTTCTTGACTTTATTGCCTCAATTTTCCATGTACTTTTTCACCTCTCCCTCACCCGTCAAAAACTCCTCAAGATAAACCAGAGTCAGATACCAAGAGTGCAACACCCTACACTCTATAATGGCTTCTAAGATCTTCTTGTTATTTCTCCTCTTTGTAGCACTCCCTGAACCTTATGCCTTTGTGAATGGAGATGCCACTTTGATCAAGAGAACTTGCAAGAACACCAAGTACTATGATCTCTGCTTCTCTTCCCTCAAATCTGATCCCAGCAGCCCAAACGCAGACCCTAAGGGCCTAGCTGTGATCATGGTTGGGATTGGAATGACCAATGCCACCTCCACTTCTTCCTACTTGTCTTCTAAGTTGCTTAGCCCTACCAACAACACAACCTTGAAAAGGGTCCTCAAGGAATGTGCAGATAAGTACACCTATGCCGGTGATGCCCTCCAAGCTTCGGTGCAGGATTTGGCTAATGAGGAATATGACTATGCTTACATGCAAATCACTGCCGCCAAAGATTACCCAAATGCTTGTCACAACGCATTCAAACGCTATCCCGGTTTGGTTTACCCTCCTGAGCTTGCTCGTAGAGAAAATGGTTTGAAGCATATCTGTGATGTGGCAATGGGGATTATTGATAATCTCAACTGGTAGTTGCATGCATTTGCATATAACTTCCACTTTGTAATGCAAACCTTATTCTCTGGTGTTAATTTTTCTACTCTATATTATGTTCTATGTATAATATATATACTCCTGTGTTTTTTTTCTAAATGCCAGAGTTTTTCCATTACCTACACATCTGAATTTGATAGCTGCTAGCCTGCTACAGCTGCACATAATAACAATAATAATTAAGGCATATTTAAATGCAGGTTAATTTGCATGTTTGTCTAGCATTGCCCACTTATTTGGCTGAAGCTAGTTAGTGCTGTCAAAAAGAAGATGAGGATTGTACAGATATAATTTATCTCCCACTAATAAAAGTGTGTGAATTATTTGGGAGATCATTGACGAGTGCATAGGTCGCAGTCAAGTAAAGAAATTAAGAAAAGGTTCAATGATTGTTTCAAATTACTGTATCATGATAGATATCCATGTTGAAGAACTGTCCTTATTTTTCTGAAAAGATCTTAAAAAGATTGTTTGAAAGATATAATTCATTATCTTATATATATATATATATATATATATATATTCTTTTTATTGGAATTTTGATATTTAAAGTTTAATATCGTTATTTGTACACTTTAATTTGACACTTAAATTACACTTTTCTCACATCGATATACCATACGTCTATTTCATCTTAATTTAATTTAGTATTTACTCAAATATTAATATCTATACAAAATATAATTTTCCATTAAATTCTTTGTTTTTTAAGGAAATTTTGGATACATATAAGTTAATTATTAAGTGTACTCCTTCAGTTACCAAATAAGGTCAACATTTTCAGCTGGATCGATTTAGCGCTAGGTCATCGGCTTTTCGAACTGGTCCAATTTTAATAAATATGAATACATTATTTTTTTGGGATCGAATATGAATAAACATATTTAAACAATAGTCACATTATTTTCGGGTCTGAATTGAATGGGCTTTCTTGTTGGGCCTGTCCTTGTCTCTGAAGTCCGAACTAGTGAAAATAAGTGCGAACAATCTTCTGTCTCATGGACCTAAAGAACCAAGAAGGCCGAAGCCGAAATAAAATGGTTTTGGACAACACATGGAAATATATATATATATATATATATATATATAATATATATATATATTTTAAATATAACAACAATTAACAGCAACATTACTAAGATTTCTCCAATATTTGTCATTTCTTCTTCATTCTTTCAAATAAGGTCAACATTTTCAGCTGGATATTGTTAAAAACATAAGAAGTATCCGAAATGCACAAAGTAGCATCATAGAATATCTTCAAAAATGGTAAAATTAAGCAAGCATAATCTTCTAACTCATCAACATATTTCTTGTCTAGCATCTCAAGCTCCTCAAATGCTTTTCGATTTTCAAAGCTAGATAGTCATCGGACTTTTAATCGAACTGGTCCAATTCTAATAAATATGAATACATTTTTTTTGACGAAGCATTATCAATTGTCAAACCGAAAACGCGATTCAACTCCCAACGATCGAATATGAATGAAACATATTTAAACAATAGTCACATTATTTTCGGGTCTGAAAACTTTTCGAAATGTATAGAAAGAAACTTCTTCAAGTTCGTTTTTTCGTATCCCATAGCGTGAAGATGTCACACGCTAATGTAGTGCGTGAGGGGATACTTTGTTGCAACACATTCGTGTACTTAGAAAAGCTCATTCTCCACAAATCAAAAAGGAAGCTCAAGTTCCGAAGGCTCTTGGTCAAATTTGTATAAAGGAAAACATGCCCTAAGTGCGAACAATCTTCTGTCTCTTGATTAAGACCTAAAGAACCGAGAAGGCCGAAGCCGAAATAAAATGGTTTTGGACAATTACACATGGAAATATATATATATATATATATATATAAATGAATATCTATTACTGTAATAAAGAGATTCAAGTTCATTTTCTTTTAAAATATTTGAGAAGTGTGAAAAGTTCATTATTGAGCAAATTAAATGTGAGATGCAACGTTAATATAAACCTTACATTTTTTAGAATGTTACTACATTCTGCTAATTGAATTCAATAGCCATAAAAACTAAAAATCATCTTCGAAAATAACCAAATTTGGGGTTGATATAGTAATTCGGTCAACAAGAAATAGGAGGAGAAGAGAAAGGGAAGTGGAACTGTGGAAGGAACAAGGACTAAGGAGCAGGAAAACTCACTTACACATTATTGATGGAGAGATTCTTCGATGCATTTAGAAAAAGACATTTATTTTACCTTTCACAAATCAAAAGGGGTTGAGATTGCGTTTAAAACTGTTGATTATTAAAGATGGATGTCACGTGATCAAATTTATAATGTTTCTTTGTATTTTTTTGTTGAAATGTGAGAATCGGATTGTAAACATATTAAAAACGGTTCAAATTATATTTTTAATGTTCAGTTTTTTGAGTTTAAATGACCAATTAAATATATAATTTAAATAAGAAGAAAAGTTCATTAAGCAAATTAAATGAGATGCAACGTTAATATAAACCTTACATTTTTTAGAATGTTACTACATTCTGCTAATTAATATATAAAAATCATTCAAAATAACAAATTTGGGGTTGATATAGTAAGATAAATGTCTTACTCTAGTGCTACTAAAAATTTCTCATATTGATTGAAGGCTTTTATGGTGCTCCATAGTGTGCCCTTTGACATTACCTGATATAAATATCACAAGCCGGCCTTGATTGAATCATCATTCTTCCCGGCATTACAGGTATTCTCATGTTGCAAAACAATGCTACTTTATCGAATTGATTATGCACAATTAGTATTTTACATGTTTATGTATATATGTGCAATTGCGGGTGCTTGCATATATGCTTTTGCTGTGTTTGTGCGTGCATATGACTAAGGTCTGCTAGAATAACATTGAGTTGCTTGCTGCTAATCTAATAAAACGCTTAAATTTGTTCCTCTAGTCAAATTTATTTTCTTACCTTGACCACTGCCTTTTACAGTACATAGTGCTGTAAATAATTGAGTTAATGAAAGTGTTGAGATCGTAATATATGTTTACTTCATGCATTGATGAAACCTGTGTAATTGTCGGTGAATATTGATAGCATGAGCGATGGGAGAATGATGGTTATGACCTCCTTCAACAATGATGGAATGACAATGCTGACAGCAAATGCAGAAGGCAGGAGTGAATCTAAAGGTAACAGTTGCTGTGGGTGAAGAACAACAATCTCCTGTTTAAATCCCATGATGGCAGAGGACTTTGTCAGGAATGATTCTAAAGGTGACAGTTGCTGTGGGAATGTTTATCTCTCTCTCTTTGTGAGAGAGAGAGTGAGGAAAAATATCAAATGAAAAGGAATAGAAGAAATCTCAGCTGAGAGAGTACACAAACATGGAGGTCCATGTTCTCTGGGAATTAGAATTTCAATAATCTTGTTTTGGAAAAGATGAATGTTAGAAATAGAAAAATAATGACATGAGAAAAGTCTAGAGAATGTTTCTGTATATTCTTTAAATTATCTCTTAATTAATTAGTGTGTACAAGAAGATTTTCTATTTATAGGAGAGAGGGTCTATATAAAGAAAATACAATCAAATATTATCAAAATAGTATATCTAATTATGTAGAAATCAGATCCCTAAGATAATACAAAATAAAGCCTAATTTAATTTTGAAATATGTTCTAAATATTCTAACACTCCCCTTCAAGTTAAAGTTATTAAGTTTTAGCTTATTACAACTAGACACACGAAAATAAAATAAATTAAAAATATTTTAAAAACACAATGTCAAGATCTTCGAGAAGCCAAGAGACCCAAACTGTATTTGGGATAGAACCATCAGCATTTGAGAAAATCTACAATGGGAACGAAGCCAAATTGCATCTATGATGAAACCAATTTGCATTTGGCTGAAACAACAGAGACGAAACTAATTTTTCAAGCTGGATTAGACTACTGATCAAAAATTGGAGCAACAAAGACAAAATCAATTTTTTAGGCCTGATCAGATGGAACTGATTAGGAGCACAATGGAGGAGTGCAACGGAGGAGCGTAGCGGAGACATGCAACGTAGGAGCGCAGCAGAGACGCGTAATGGAGGAGTGCGACAGAGACGCTCAACGGAGGAGCGCAGCGAAGACTCGCAACATAGGTTTGTTAAACTGCAGCTAAATAATATTAAATTATCAGCAATTGTAGCAGTTTAAGACACTGTCATTAAAATTGTCGGTAATTGTGGCAGTTTACGAAATTGTGGCAAATAAACTGCCGCTATTTGCAAATTTTTTAGTAGTGATCTTTATTACTTATATGAACTACAAAGCTTTGAAAGCGTCAAAAGAGAAGGGACGGAGAAAAGCTATTAGATGAAGAATGAAGATAAATGAGAAGAATGAACACAACAACTTGTTGAGAAGCCACGAGACAAAACACATGTTGGCTTGAAATTATGGGTGATCAAAACCAAATTAATGGAAGATGAGTCACTTCAAAAACCTAAGGGCAAACTTGATGCAATATGAAATGTTATCAATGTTTCCCTACTAATCTTTTGTGACAAATGACAATATATCTTCTATTGCAGTGATCAAGAATCTGGAGAAAGACTGAAGAAGAATTTATTTCTCGAAACAATTTTTTTTTTTTCACTTTCATGATAAACTTGGTATTCTAAAACTTTCTGAGTTGAGGTGTTAGAAATTTATTCAAAATTTTGTAGATTTCATCAATTACCAAATTACTCTTCCTAGAATCTAAGGACTTAAGTTTCTAGATCATTTAAACATGACAATATATAGTTATCCTTGTTAGTGGTTAAAAGTATTATATTTCTTTTTTGGTACAAAGTATTATATAAGAAGAGGTTGCATAAATTGAAAAATAATTAAAAGACAAGACTTTAATTTAGAATATCAAGAGATCTTTTCAGTCCTATAATTATTCTTTTATTATTTCTACTTATTTGCTCGCACCATGTTACCCCTATCACACTTTTGTGTTATGCAGAATTATAAATTGGGAAAGAATAATTTTAAATTCTAAACAATCATTTTAATATTCATCTAATGTTTTTATGTTTTTAAGACATTGAATAAATTTATTTTTTCATTTATTACTTTCTCAATTGCACAAAGAGTTTTTCGTAAAATGACATACGAAATGAAATAAATGAGAGAAATATTTAGGTAAAACTTATCTACGTGTGGACTGAATCAATTAATATTTAATAATTTCATAAATCATTGTATTACACAATTATTTACATTAAAAATGATAATATGTCATTTTATTAATTGATTTAATTTACACAACTTGTATAGACAAGGTCTATACAAGTATTTATCAATGAGAGTGTGTTTGAGAAAGTTAAAAAAAATAGATTATGCTGATAATCGATTATATGTATAATCGATTATTGTAAAAATCGATTAAATCAGAATCTATTTTTGTTTGGGTATGTTTGCTGAAAAAGAATTTTAAGATAATCTATTTCGATTGGATGATGCGAAAAAAATTATTTTTACATAATAAATTACGAAAAAAGGTATAAAGTTATTTTGTTTATAATATTTGATGGAGAACCATTGGGGTCATTATGGAAAATGCTTCTATCATTAAAACTTAGTTAAAAAAATCCATCTAAAAATAATTTTTTTTTATGAAAATAGTCCATACTATGAGTTTGTGCTAAAACAACTTTTTTATAAAAATAAAAGTTTTTTTTATAAATTAATTTAGATACTCAAACATAACTGATTTTTTCAAAACAAATTTTTTTCAAAAAAATAATTATATAAAAAAAATTTAATTTTTTTCAAACAAGCTCTAAATGGACTGCGTTTTGTTTTTAACTGCCCAGATGAATCCGTATTCACCATATGAATAGATTCGTTTTTCTTATAATTCATCAGCCATGTGTTTGGTGCAAAATTCGTTTCGTAGCACCTTGCAGTGCCCTTATAAATTTTCTAATATTACTTACTTTCACATTTAGTTGGCCTGACCGAAGAAGCACAGCACCTAAACTAATTAATAGAAGCATAACTGAAATTGCGTAACAGCCACTTTCTATGTTTACTAATTGAAAGTGGTAGCACATGCACCACCATCAGCCAAAAAAAAAACGAAACTGATAGCCCGTAACAGCCACTTTCTATATATACTAATTAATAGAAACATATTTGAAAATGCGTAAATGACTAAACTCAAACTATTGTCTATGCATCTGGCCATGTGACTCTCAGTCTATTGAAATGGATGAATAACATACGATTTTGGTGGTCAAAAAACAAGCAATTACACGCATTTTGTAACAGATTAATATGTGGAACAGCACATTATTGGGCTTGCAGTACAATTGTTTAGCTAAAATTTGAAGACATAATTATCATAAGCATTATGCTTTCGGTGTGTTTATGCTTAGCTAAAATTAAAGTAATTTCTTATATAAATGGGGTTTGTAGTTTCTGGAGTTTCTGAATTACGATAAGATCTTCTTAGAGAATTTTCAATATAAATGGAAAGTTATATCAGCATAACCATCGTGGTACAGGTAATATGCCTCGCCCTTAATTAGCTGTCAAATATGTGGCTTTGAGGTTTTTTGGCTTATATTTACTTAAACTGCATGATGTTATAGCTCAACTTCGGGTCCTCTAGCTAAAAGATCTGGAAAGTATCTGATTTTTGGTACACTTCCAACTGACTATCAGGATTCTTCCTTTGCAATAATTTAGCTCAGCTCTTTCCAAATGAACCCAAATGTATTATTTCCCTAGATTAAGAGTTAATTACTTACTTATTAATTTTGCCTGTAATTACTGAAAAATCCTTGAATTGATAGTTGATTGATATTAATTTAGGGTTAAATGTGAGATTCAATGCCTCTTCACTTTTTGCACACTCTCAATACCTTAAAATCATACTTATATTTGGTTAAGCATTAATGATATATATAACATACAAAATTTATTCATGTCAATCTTTATGTCTGTGTGTGTCGCGCACTATGAATTGGAAGGGGAAATTTATAACTACGTGCTAGCTAGTGGGCTATTGACACACTCCTTTATTTATTTATACTCCCTATTAATTACTTTTTAATGTTAATTTCCTGAACTATCCATCACTAAATTGTTACATTTCTAGTTTTCAAACTTTACTTTTCTCTTTAATTATTGGATTTGAGACTTTTTTATGAATTTAATATAATTTAAATCTAACCTATAAATAAAATAATTCTGCAAAAATATTAATAAAACATGATCTAACTATATAATTTACATCACTGTGAAAAAGACAAATTCTAAGTTATATTTTTTAAAACGTATATTAGATTATTATTAATAGTCTTATTTTAATTTCTTACAAAATATAGCAGTATTTATTTTTAAAATGATTGTAAATCTATTTAGGCAAAATTTATAATAAAGTTTAACCAATTATTAAGGGTCAGATTATACAAAATATCATTATAAATCTCCTAATTCTAGTGTGAATAGACTTATCTTTAACAAGATTGAAAATGTGAGTTAATTGAGATACAAATAAGTTAACTCAGATACCACCTAACTGTAATAATAAATAATAAAAAAATAAAATTATGAGTTAAATTCAATACTTAATTAAGGAGAGTCTAATACATACCTTCCAAAGGAGAGTGTATGGTATACTTGGCAATCTAAGTCATTGATTTATTCATAAAATAAATCAATGACTTAAATCAATAAGCATGTTTCTTTTTTTTTTAAAGTTTTTTTAGAGTTTTTTTAGTTTTATATTTTTTTTTTACATACTACCACCACCACTATCGTCGGTTAGCGGATCATTGTCATCTTCTTTGCCATCATCTACCACCTCCAGCTTTTTTTTAAGTTGTAGATAATCAGATAAATATTATTAGTTAAAATTTATAAAATTTTTTAACAAACATAGTTATAGTTTTAGGAAAACTGACCACCTCCAATTTTTTTTTTTTAGATTATACAACTATATAAATATTATCAATTAAAATTTATAAATTTTTTTAACAGCTATAGTTTTAAAAAAAAATTAGTATATACAATTATTTATAAAAAATATAAAAATTGATATAATTTTAATTGATATTTATTTATGCAGTTATATAATTTTAAAAAAATAAACAATAATTAATCAAAAATAGACGATCGAAGGTGACCGAAAGTGGCGACCGACGGCGGGCCGGCGGTAGTGCACAATAACACCCGCCATTATTGTTTGTACTTTTTCAACAATAGTTAGTTAGTACTTTAGACTAAGACTAGTACTAGCTAGTGGGTGAGGCTATTAGCATTTTTTATTTTTTTGGGTCTATTTATACTATTTCATAATTATTTTTAGTTTTTATTTTTTAAGTGATTTTAAAGTCAAACTTATTTTTATTTATACTTTCTATATTATTGTTAATTCATATTTTTCATTGGTTCTAAATTCTTTTCTAACTAGTACGAGAAGTTCACATGGACGAGAACCCATGTAACTGCACGAGTAAAAATTTTAAATTTTGACAAACATTTATAAATAAAAGTAAAGAAAGTTTAAATAAAAAATCATTAAAAAAGTCATTGATAATTGAACGAATTAAAAACCTAACACAATACCTATTATGAACAACAATGTATTATGTACCAATGGATACCTATAAGTATTGGGCGGGTGCTATTATGAATCGTGTTAAGTTTGAGTGTATCATACATCTAAATATTTTATCTGTAGCAATAAATTTTTTTTATAAGTTATTTCTTTTTTTTTACAATTTTTTTTTAGATCACCATTACTGGCACCACTATCGCAAATGACCACCATCAAGTTGCCACCGGCCGTCACTTCAAGAATCACGGCCATAATACCTAGTGACTATTATTCACTTTTTTAAAATTACAAAATTATGTAAATAATATCGAAAATTATATTAATTTTTATATTTTTTCATAAATAATCAAGATATCAATTTTTTTCTAAAACTATAACTATTAAAAAAATTTATAAATTTTAACTATAATATTTATACATTTATATAATTTAAAAAAATTTAGAGGTGATCGATTTTCCTAAAACTATAATTGTGTTTGTTGAAAAAATATTATAAATTTTAACGATAATATTTATACCAACTTAAAAAAAAAAAAGAGGTGGTCGGTGGTGGTGGCAATAGTCAATCACGACAATTAGCTAGTAGTATATAAAAAATATAAAACTAAAAAAAACCTAAAAAAAGTAATTAATCTAAGTCATTAATTTATTTTATGAACAAATCAATAATTTTTAAATTATCTATGTACCATACACTCTCTTTTGAATGATGTATATTAAACTCCTCGCAAAAGTCATCTTGGAGACCTAGAAGATATATAATGCACATACTTATGGGGAATAACATTCATATATATATATATAGTGAGAGAAGGTTTTATTGTAAGAGGGTGAGCTGATTAAATCTTGACCATACAACCATACATGGATGGTCAAAATTAAAAATTACTTAAATGTCATGTGACCACTTAAAAAAGTCACATGCATTTTTATTTTAATCTTAACCATTCATGTAAGATTCAATAGTCAATATTCACTCCTCTCACCTCTCACAATAAATACTCATCTCACCTGATACACATCCTATATATATATATATCTAAAGTGTATTTGATGAGAAGAGTATTTATTGTGAGAGGTGAAATGAGTGAATCTTGACCATTAGATCTTTTATGAATGATCAAGATTAGAAGATAAATGCATGACTTTTTTAAATTGTCACATGACATTTAAGTAACTTTTAATCTTGACCATCTATATATAATTATATTGTCAAAATTTATTCCTCTCATAATAAAAACTCCTCCCACTAGATATGCTCCCTATATATATATATGAAGTGATTAAAGTGTGCACTTTGTAGATTTAATTGCAGATATAATAATTATATGTGGAGTCCCAAGTGAAGATTACGCACTAGTGTAGTCTGTATATGCATGTATATCTCCATACATATACATGCACTTGCAATATATATGATCTTCTGATGCATATGCAAAGAGCTCAAAGACGCTAATTAACCATGCATGTGTCAAAAGCCCGACAACATTTTGAATCCATTTATTGTGTAATGTACCTTATTTCAACGCATGCCAGTATAAAGAAATGATATGCCTACCCATAAAAAAAAATTTAGGAACTGCTTTTAGAACTGATGGTTTTATACGAGGAAACACTATAATACAAAAACGTAATACACAATCATAAAACCTTCGGTTGTGTAAATAAATGAATAATTCACTTCCCTAAGCACCCTTGCTAATGGATGAATATACATATGTTTCTGGATATGATCTTAATTTACATATCATCACACTTACGTAGCCAATATTATATTAACATATATAACCATCTATTTATTAACATCCATTTGCATAGATAACTAATTAAACAATAAACTGTATTTCATGAAATTCATCGGTGTCTACATTGCATAGCTTTACGGAAATATATACAATCGTAGACATGACCATACACATGCAATGTAAATACTCGCACACATACCAGCATCCACATGCACGCATAATCACTACTCTTACTCATTAAGAAAGGATATATAGAAAAATAAGAAAATGCTGAGTCAAAATTTAAAAAAGAAACAAAAGGTTTCTTTTTCAGTGCAAATGAAAACGGTTAGGTTTTGAATCCAAAACCCACATTTTGTTTGGGTGGTTGATTTTGCACAGAAAAGATATAGGAGGGAATATTAATCTCTAACAAGTATCTAGCTAGGAGTTCTTTCCTTGAAATAAATCATATGATAACCAAAATCATATCAGTTACGCATTTATAATTGTAACAACAGAAGAATAATAGTTCAGCTTAAAGTTAATTTTGTCATATATATCCGGCACGCATGCTATATATATATATATATAAGAGAGAGAGAGAGAGAGAGGATTTATGACCGAAGATCGATGTTCATTATTCAATAGCTTCTCACGTCACAGTATAAATTAATCCCAGAAGAGAGTCGACCAAACAAACTTTCCGGCCAACTCCCAAACTGCGTAAACATTATTCCATTCTATATATATTATATAAGGATGTACGTAAACCAAGCCAACCGTTATGATTATTCCTCCTCAGGCACTTTAGTCAACAATTTCCTAACAAACCTTTTTCCCTCACACATGACCCTTCCCTAAAAATATTACTCTAGCTACCTCTTCGACTTCAATCTTTTTTTTTTTCCTCGACATTTTAGTCCCTCCAAACACTAATTGTCATCAACATACATAAATATTATGCACACATCGATCCCACATATATATAAGCACATATAAATATACCCTATACTTAGCCATTAACAAAATCACTAATTATTCACTAATTACCTCATGATGGTTAAAGGCGGAGGAGACATCACCGGCATGGCCATGGCCTCTGGTGTTAAAAGGGCAATCACCACCGGTGGCTAACAATAAGCTGCTACTAGCAGTAGCAGTAGCAATGCAATTTGGTGGTTGTTGTTGATGTTGAGAATGAGGAGTTGATTGTAGCATCCTGATTTGTCTTTTCAAGAACTTGACATAGCGAATAGCTTCGTCGAGCATGGAGGCCGTGTCCATTTTGGTTCCACCAGGGACGAGTCTTTGGAGGATACGGATTTTCTCACTGATCTTCTCTCGCCTGTGGCGTGCAGCCACACTCTGAGGGTCCTCGCTTATGCGCATGTTTCGCCTCTTTGGCTTTCTGATGGTGGCAGGGTCGATGTCCACGGGCTGCATAGCAGCAATCTTGTACATCATCTCCTTCATGGCTCCAAGCTCTTCTTCGGGCTCCTCATCTTCTTCAAAGTGGATCCCTAGTATATCATTGAGGAAACCTGAAGAGGGTGCTATTTCGGATGAGGATGGTACCTGATGATGCATTTGAAGAGGGTGGTAGTGTGGCCAAATTTCAGAACTCAAAGGGATTTGGTGATCATGGTGGAGAATAATATTGTGTTCATTATCTGTTTCCATCTTCTCAAGATTCCAAGTTGTGAATGTAGTAGTAGTATTCTGGTTGGTATCCATGGCCACAAAATATGAAATATGGGCTGCTTCTATTCTAGATGATGTGGTACTTTCTAATTTGCTGATTTTTTAAGGTTAAGTGGACTAAAAGTCTAAATGAAAAGGGAAAGGGAAGAATCAATTATAAACTGGGTTTCTTTGAGCCCTTGAAACACCACTTATAAATAATCTAACTATGTCAAAGTCTCGTAAAAGGGTGCTGGCTGTGTGGTGAGAAGGGAAGTGCTAGCTAGCTAGCTAGTTAATTACCTTGAAGTTTTCTCGTCCTTAAGATACACTTTGTCTTTGATGGTTCAAAAGGTTGCTAGAGGTGGGGCCCGGGGAGAGAGAGAGAAGGCAAGCATTTGGAACGGGCTTTCACTGAAATGAGAATTGCTGCAAAAAGTACATAGTTGAATGAACAAAAAGAAAAGGTGGTGTATCAAGTTAAAGGGATTGAATGCGGTTCTACAAAATATCAATTACATATAAAGGGATAAGGAAAAAAGTATTGTAGCTAGGAGTGAAACGAATTATGCATAGGGGAAGACTAGCTGGCCCAGTCACATTCCAAGACTTTCTCTCTCCAATCTGTTCTTTTGTGCACTGAAATCCTAGAGGTGCTTCTCTCCTTCGAGATATTCTTAATAACCCAAGGTGTATCACACACTCAGATTATAAGAGATTTACATTATAATGTGAATGTATTTAAGATGCAGTTGTGGTTATCCAAGAAATTTTCCTCTCGTTTATCATTGAAGAGATTTCTTCCTAATGAATATATTATATATTAACTATAACATTAAGAATTATACTTCAATTAAAATAAGAGAAAATAATAATATATATAATTAAATTAAAGTAATTTCTATTTAATAATATAGAGTGAGCGATTCATAAACACATAAAAATTTCTCCGTATAATTTGATAGTTTCTACGCAAGACTCCTTCACTCAATTTTGGGACAAATAAATAGCTCAATGGCGTCTTCAACGTCACAGCTCTTTCTCATTTAAAAATAGGAAGTGTACCACTATTTAATCAAGACATGGTATATCGAAGTCAAGTAATTTCGAGAATCTTTTTATTAAAAAAAATGTTGGAGAAAGATTTTACATATTTCAAAGGGCATTGTTAACTATTAATGTATGTTGGTCCGAGTGGAAGGAGTTCAGGTCCTTTAAACATGTGATTGTAGGTTCGATTTCAAGATTCATGTATATGAAAATAATATCGTTGATGGGGGATCTACCTTAAGCATCTGATTGTACCTCGAGAGATTAATTTATTATCTATCGAGTAGGAAGATAGTTTAAGAAACAAAAAAAAAAATGACATTTTTAACTATATATAGAATTAAATACATCTAACCTAACTTAATATCAAAACGCAATTAAGTTAATTTAATTTTATGAAAGATATAGCAAAATATGAGGAGGTACTTTATAGAAAAAAAATGGTGAAAGATGAATTTTTATAGTGAACAACATCAATTAATCAAATAAGATATTGAATCCATATAGCTAGATATGTAAAAGAGATTTCAAAACTTCGAGTTAAACAATCTTTAGTTTGAAAAAGAAAATGATTCAATTTTTACCCGTCAAGAGTGTAAAGACTTTTACACTATGAAAAAATCACATGATGTCACATGTTTATTACAAGTGTAAAATCTTAGTTACTCTACAATGATATGGTGTTTTTCTTATTTACTAATATTATAAAAAGCTTTACTTTAACAATTAATCAAATTCAAAAGAAACACACAAGGAGTGGATTAATTATGTGATGAACAAGTTTAAGTTTAACAACTGAAGAGATTTTGTAATGTCAAGAGTTCAAACTTGCCTGAAATCACTTGTGAAGATGAACAACTTTGGTGTTTGAGTGGAGATTAATTTTACATCGAAAGAATGTGAGGAAAATTCATAAGAAATATATCAGATTCAAAAGGAAAAAAAATTCAAATAGATTTTTGGTGCCTTTCAAATAAAACTAAGAGTCTTAGACGATCCTCAATAATTTTTTGGGGTGCTATCTTTGTACGTACCGAGTAATTTGGAATATAGCTTTTTCGGTGTCTAGAATTGGAAGAATAAATTACATGTGTATTTACTAATTAATGATCAATCTCTTATTTTGTTATTACCAGAAAAATATGTGCAATATATATAGTATATCATCATTGATATGGAACACAGTTCCTTTAATTTGATCCGACTCCTTTTTTTGTGTGCTGAACAATTAGAGTAATTTATTGATGTATAAGAAGACATTTCCAAAGCTATAATTAGTTTGACACAGAGTTTTGAAAATTGGACCGAATTGGTCAGTTGAACCGGTTCAACTGTGAACTGGTTCGCTGGTTAGTTCGGTTACACTTCACAAACTGATAATTCAAGAATCAGTCTTAGAACCAGTGAATCGGCCCTAAACCATCAAACCAGTTGAACTATCCACGGTTCAATTGTTGAATCGGTTCCTTTAATTGAAGCAATTTCCTTTACCAAAAAAAAAATGTTACATGAGATAGGGATCAAACCCAATTGTTAAACCGGTTCCTTTTAATTGAAGCAATTTCCTTTACCAAATAAAAAATAATAATAATGTTACATGAGATAGGGATCAAACCCAATCTTTAGTCCTAAAGGAGAGGACGTTTAACCACTAGGTTACATGCCTTTTTTGTTTGTCTTTTATATTATATTACATCTTCTAGTCAAGTAATTATATAAAATACATCTAACTTGATATAATATATGTATTTTGATTATACCATGGTTTTATCACGATTAAATCATTAATTAAATTGTGAATCAATTCTTCCACCAGTTTAATAACTGATTTAAAACGTTGATTTGATGACATCACCTGCCGCATGTGTCATATATGTGCTCCTGGTTTTTTTTTTTAACAAAGAGTATTTTTAGGCCAAATTTCGTGTTAATGAAATTAAAATTTTTTTCTAAGGTAATTTTAAAGACACATTTCTACATTGACATAATGCATTTAGGGAAAGTGTTGATTCAAGATTCGAATTTGAATGTACATACCATACAAGACTTTCTTTTGTTTTTTGTTTTTTTGAATTACAAGACTTTATAATTGTGTGAAAAAGTTTAGGGAGAGGGTGAGTGTGATCACCTACTTATAGAGGAACTATGAAATTGAGCTCAAGTCATATAATTGTTATGAGCATGACCAAGTGAGTCAATTATCTTTCGCAACATACAATTTGAAATATCAATATCATCGATAATCTTTGTATTTAATGAGATATTAACACCAAATAATTAAGGTGGTATCGTGTTAGTGAAGCCAACCCACTTTAAAATGAGGAAGCTGATGCTATATTTTCCAGAAGTTGACGATTTTCACTATCAAAGGGCAATATCGGACATATGGAAAAATTGAAAAACTATACATAACCTAGTTTCATATCTAGAATTAACTCAGGCACCTTGAATGTCATTTAGTTTAATAGATAAACCTTTCTACTGAACAAATTTAAAAAAGAAAATATATTCACAGACTGCCTTAAGAAACCGATCAAAGGGAAATTTTTTAGCAAAGATTTAAAAAAGTCTACTAGGACTAGATACTAATAAAGCAACCTTGATTAGTCATTTAAATTAAAATAGTATACATTAATTAACTGAATACATGACTGCTGCTTTGAAACATATAATTATCTCCGATGCTAATAAAACAATAATGGATTACCGTCAATATATCATAATCAATTAGAGTTAGAGATCATGGAGTACGCAACTAATTAATTGAAGTTTTGGAGTAGACAAGTCTAGAGGAATTAGATTTTCGTTATTATATATATGATGATATAAGATGCGTGGACTGGGAGACACAAACTTCTGACTATGGTGAAGAGAGAAAGAAAGCACAAACTTGAAAATAGAAGCAACAGTTTGGGCAAAGAAAGAGAGCCGCGTTGCTGTCTTCTGATGATTCACGCAGACGCAGGTGGTACCATTTAGTCATATGAAATGAAATACTTTGGAGATATACAGTCAGAAACAACAAACTTGATGCAAAACCACATTACATCAGCTTATGACTGGTGATGATCAGACGGTGGGGCAGGAGTACACTACTGTGTGATCATTTCTTTTCCGTTTGTTTTCTTAATTTTCCAGAGTTCTCAAGTACAACACACTCCTGCTCATGACTTTCACTGTATCTATGTTATAATTCTTTGTTGTTCTAAGCTTGCGCATGCACAGAGCAATCATTCTGTGCTAGCTAGGGTTTCCTTTGTCCATTTCTCTGGCCTCTGCATACCGTATGTATTCTACTTAACATTAAATATTTGTAAGGTTATATATGTAGGTCATTTTAAAAATACACATATTTTTAAAGAATATCTTTATACATGTTAGTTATTGAATATACATATAACAGGCATTACTTAGAAATTTTTTGATTCAGCTTTGTGCCCTCGTGGCCTTTGACTTTCTCTTCTCACTACTCCAATTCTTTATTTCTTCTCAACATATGTAACATTAATCCAAGATCAAAGCAAATTAAGGAAAGATTAATTATTATTATTATTAATATTATTACATGGTGGGTGCCCGCAGTAGTCAGCTGGATTAATGTTCCCACAAATCTAGTACAGATAAACTTTCACATGCATGGACTAGTATTCTAGTATACATATATACATAGATCCAGGTATCTCTCTTTATATTATGGGTGAGTTTGGCCTTAGGAGTCTTTTACCTTTGAGGCTATGTTTGTTACAGGGTTAGCCTATTTTTAAGGGAATAAATTTTTATATAATTAAGTGTGTTTGGTGGTCTAGAATAGAAAGAAGAAAAATTTCAAAGAGAGTAACATTTCCCCTCATTTTAAGGGTAAATCTTCCTCCAATTAAGATTAGGGTAAAGTTTCTCGGATATTCTTTTTACCCTCTCCTACTCACTCACAACCGCAAAACAAAGGCCAGTAGGCAGTAGCCATAGTTGTCGAAGTTTGAGTTCCAAAAATGTAGACAGAGATAAAAGCACCACCATGGAAGAGGGGAGAAAAGCACCGCCGTGGAAGAGGGAAGAAAAGAACTGGTGGCACCGCCACTGGGATCCTAGTGGAAGACAGATTGAAATGCGAGATTGGAACTTGGACGACGAAGATTGGGATGCGAGATTGGTAGTACTGGCCAAGCGTTTGATGATGGGTAAAATCATGAAGTTTGTTACAAAGCTTCCATGGACGATGGGTGAATATGATTCTTCCTTTTCTCAATCAAACACAACGGAAAAATCCAAAAAATAAATTTTGGTCTAATAATATTTCCAGCTATAAAAGTTGCTCTACTAACTTTTCCCTCCTAACTTTTAGGCTAATACGAAACATAGCCTGAAAGAAAATTTTTTAGGATTAAGGGTACGGTCATGAACAAGTCAGAGTTGGTATCAAGAATGAAGAACCAAAAGCTTAGCACTTGGTAAAAATAATGTTAAGATATATAAACCCTAACTTCGTTATATATGGTTGAATATGTATAAAGTCCACACCATTTTGTAATTATCAAGATATTCATGTTCTGTGATTTGGTATGATAGAGAAATACAGGCTTCATGGGTTTCGTTTTTCTTTGCTCCCTTGTGAACTAGGATTTTCCCCCTTCATACTAGACCAGTAGACCTCTTCTTGCTTTTTTATTTTTTTTTTTATTTTTTCACTCATAAATTGATACCTAAATTAATCCAATGTTTTTTCTGTCAATTTTTTGCATTGTTTTGGTCGATTGGAAATTATTGCGACATGGATGACATTTATTGTACCATCCATGTGAATGTACGTATACTGTTGGTATATATGTTGTGCTGAATTTTATATACAAGAACCATTGATTAATCATGTTGGGCAGGGGTGGGGGAGGGGATCTGCTATTTTTTGAGGGGTGGTGACTAATGCCAATTTAATTTCCATTTACATAATTATGCGAAAATTTGTATCGAAACCTAAAAGGCAATAATCACATTGGACCTACCACACACGTCAAAACAATTTGATTGATTCCATTCACGCACAATTAGAGACATTTAGACTATAGCTAGCTTTATGAGATGGACTTTTAGGGAAAAAATGAATATTCAAAATAAGTCTGTGGTAGTGAAACTGAAAGTAATTGATCTGTAAATATATAAAGATGAGCACTTAAAAGCTGTGCTTTCTGTATGTTTCTGGCCAGCTATAGTTGCCGTTGAATTTTTGCTTTAATTTCTATCAATGGAAATTTGTTGAACAAGTCATTTAGGAAGTAATCAAAGGGATTTCTTGAAAATAATTATATATATTTAAAGAAGAGAAATGCTATTAATATATTCTTTTAAATATTTTTTAATATTTATTTTATTATTAATTCATCTCATACACTTAAAAAATTATTATGAGAAAGATATTAATAACACTTACTTTTAAATTAATAGTAAAATAAGTATTAAAAAATATTTAAAAGAGTGTATTTTTAATATTTCTCTTTCAACAAGCAATGAAACTTAGTTAAATTCCATAACAGAACCTGTCAGAAACCAGAGGGGGGTTTATGTATGTGGATAAAAAGGGTGGGGTTAATTCCCTTATCACAAGGATATTCACTTTTACGAAGAGTTAGTATATATGGAAGAACATCTTTACGAGGAGGATTGGGTAAGATATCTGACACCAACCCATGCATTCACTTTCCCACCACCATACCAAAGAGAGTTAAAGGGTGTCATGGAATTCAACTACACCTCTTCAAAATGGCCTCCTCAGAATCAGGACTATAGTGACTTGCTTAGAGTGAGGAATTTCAGACTTCTATTTCAGGAAAAAGGGAGGGAAAAGTGCTGCTATTCTTGTTGGGTCTTTGAATGGCCTTTGGAAAGCTCTTCTTTGGAGTTGTATCCTAATAACCTTTTTCCTTCTGGTTTTGGATATTTAGAGGATTTGGATTGGGATTCTTAATTCTAGTTTGGTTTAGTTGGCATTCAAAAGAAGAGAGGAGAAAAAAGAAACGTACGAAACATATAATTGAATGATTAATTAACAAATCATTATTAGTTGTATAGTGGAGCGTGCTACTTTGTCAATATCATTACATCTTTGATTTTGTTGATACGTGTTGTAATATTCATTATTATTTAGATGGCAATGAATGTTAAACGATATGCATGCAATAAAGTCGTACGAATAAAACTTGTCCTATATACCTCCAATCAATTAAGGAAAGACAATTAATTATTACTGAAATGAAGAATATAAAGCCGAAAATTCTTATCATCCACCTTTTATTTATTTATTTTATTCATTTATTTACTTATTTCTGAGGAGATTATCACTCAACATCTTTTGGAACAAAATTAATAGATC
The DNA here is from genome assembly GCA_029884595.1 of Ormosia semicastrata. Taxonomy (NCBI): domain Eukaryota; kingdom Viridiplantae; phylum Streptophyta; class Magnoliopsida; order Fabales; family Fabaceae; genus Ormosia; species Ormosia semicastrata. The sequence goes on along the minus strand of JAQQTO010000046.1, from coordinate 31,366,252 downwards.
TGCTTGAAGCATATTTATCACGAGGCAAATCAAGTTGCGAAGTAGCTGGCCAGCTGCCAGGGACAGGGGATTATCTAGTAAATGGCTCTCATAAAAATTACTTTGCTACTACTTACTGATCAAATAGAGATAGAGATTGTAATTTGTAACCCCCCCAAAAAAAAAGAGTTAGAGATTGCTTAAAAATTTATATATAATAATATTCCTTCTTAAATTTTTATTCTGTATAAAAAAAACAAAGGAACTCTTAATTATTTTAGTCATAACCTCCAATATACGGGATGCTAGTTTATGATTAATTTTGATATATTATCAATAAATACTTTTATACTATCTTTCAATTTTGTATTAACATTTTGCTTAATAAGTTTAACTATGTTAATAATTACATAATATATCAAATTTATTGAACAATATGACAATACATTATTAATATAAATATAAAACTTCTTAAATAGCACATCAAAATTAAATTATAAAAATATTTATAATTTAAGGGAAAAAAGAAATAATGACATTTCAAAAAGCAATAATGTCTAGCGTCTAGAGCCCAATTGAAAGAATATCTAAAGAGACAGAGGTTGGTTTTTTTTTTTTTTAAAGAAAACTGGAACTAGTAGTTTAACTTGGTCTCACTTCAAGAAAAAGGGGGGGGGGGGGGGGGCTTTTAATTAGCACATGTCTATCTTTTAAGTTTGATACAATCCTAAATCAAAATTGGCAACAGAAATGAAAACGTCCAATCTATCAAACATTCAAATCCCACATCTTCATGCTAAGGGTAACAACATGTAACATCAACCAAAAGAACGGAATACTATTGTCTAATTGATGAACATTGACAATTCTAACATTGAATAGCAAATAGCCAAATAGAATTTATGAAAACCGGTTGTGTATGTGTACAAAATTCTTGTATTGCTATCATGGTTACACCTAACATAAAACAGAAGATGATAATATAAGCCTATGGCTAATATATTGTATAGTTAATTAATAATATAAATAACAGAAAATAGGTAGAATAAATAATCCTATAAAGAAAATATGTTTTAGTCATTCCAAAGATAAATGTAATAAAGTTCTTAGCTAACCCCTTTTTCAAAAATCACTTAGAAGTGGTATAAATTTTTATAAATTTGTTTTTATTTTCAATGAGAACATGAATAAACAGAATAGTTGTTAAAATTAGACGGGGAAAGAGATTGCCTATTCCTGAATCTTGTTGAAATGCTTAATTAATTTGGGACACAACAAGAAGACGAAAGATTGTGAGATTATAACAGTTACTCAAAGTTAGTGAGAGTTAGTTAAAACTTGGTTATGCGGTTATGCAATTGTACATGTGTCATTACAGTTGTGATTACAGTTAGATGACAGTTAGTATTAGTTACACTTGTCACACTCTCATACTATATATATATATACACACATACATACACATCATTCAGTAATGGTATGAGATATAGCTATACTTTTTATCTCAAACTTTCTCTATCAGAGCTCAGCCACCCACGATGGAAAATTCTTCAGCATCATCAAGATTCATTCTTCAAACCTTCGCCAACCCAATTTCAATCAAACTCGATGAGCACAATTATCTGCCATGGAAGCAGCAAGCAATTAAAGGGCCAATTAATATAGTTGATCATATAGATGCAATGTTTGATGGATTGGATGAGGACTATGATGCATTCATAACTTCTGTAACATCTAGATCTGAAGACTTTTTTACTAAATTGACACTGTTAGTAAAACTATTTATCAAATTGTCATTTTTTTAACTATTTACCAAATTGTCATTTTTTTAACTATTTATCAAAATGCCACTCTTTTGAAACTATATACTAAAATGTCACTCTTTTGTCCTACGTGACATTTTTTAATAATTTCTGCCTAACCAGGATGCGCCAACATGCTCGGCGCAACCTTCGTGGATGCGCCATCCTACGTGGTGCATCCTGGTTGGGCTTTACACTGAAAGTGCCACCCTTGTTGGCGTAAGCAAGCAGAATAAGCCAACAAGGGTGGCGTAACCCTAGTATATATCACCCACCCCCTCCCCCGTTCGTCACATTCAAACCATTTACGATGCTGATCGTGGTTAATTACGTCCCTTAGGATGGGAGTAAGTTTCTATTTCATTTCGTATTTTTACATTGCGTTCATGACATACTTTGTTAATATTTTTACTTACGTTTGTAATACTTTCATTTACCAAATAGGTGGCGTAAACATAAAGTATTGAGTGATACTGTGATTGGCGTCCTTACATATTATCGCCAGTTCTTCGATCAGTTGAAAAATGATGAGGTATGTCTTCGTTTACATTCCTTTAAGATATTTACTTATGCATATGCTGTCTTAATGTTTTGTGCATCTCTTTTTTTTCAATTTATATGACAACTATACACGGATGAGCAGGTGGCAACATTGCCACCTTTTTGTGTGGTTGGTCAGGACATTGCACTGGCAGTTGTCCCTCTCATATGTTTCCACATTGTTGAGTGGCACCGGCCCACCGCGTCATGCGCCGCTTTGGTCTTGACCACCCCATTCCACGAGACCGCTCCACCTGACAAGATTGCACTCGGTTACATTGGCGGTCCTTGGCCGCCTACACATGCTTGTTTATATAGCCACCTGGGATAGTCGTAGGGAGAAGCTTGTTAGGGGAGTCCCATTGGTCGCACCCCTCAGTTCGCGTTCTGAGTACATGCATTGGTATAAAAGAATTACCAGACGCTGGATTACTCCCACAGGTGCATCTGTTGGGAATGCGGTAAGCTCTTTACCAATTCGTTCGTGACTTTATGTATTTTGTATTCAGTATAATGACATAAATTATATCTGTTTATTAGGCGGACATTGCAGAGTATTTGCTCAGTTCAACTACTGACACTGTCACTCGAGAGACTGCTATACAAATCCTACACTCATTGCAGGAGCATGACCGCATTACGATGGAACAGCTGCGTCCCGCTCCAGTAGCAGACGACAGTTCAGGGCCACCCGAGGAGTCGAGCCAACAGGGAACGAGGCGTAGATGGAGGAGAGGATTAGCGAGCAGTCGGACACGACTTCGACATCCCGAGGACTCTAGCTCTACTAGCCAGCATACGACTCAGCCTCCTCCTATCGCAGCCTACTGCCGCTACATACCCCCCACTCGGCCTCCTACCACACTACGTACCCTGCTCTACTCGCCCACCACCCGCATATTACCCACCGTACCCTTACTCACCGTATCCATGCCCACCACCGAGTTACCCCTCATATCCTTACCCACCACAGGGGTTACCCACCATATCCTTACCCACCACCAGTGTTACCCACCATACCCATCACAAATGTCCCTCTTCCGAACCATCTCACGTGCCACCGCATTCTCGATGCGGGCCCATCTCATTGACATTGACATGCAATTATATTTAGTGATTTTGTGTAAAAGACTATTGAGAATATCTTCTTGTCATTTGTACCCTTATTAGATTAGACTATATATGTTTTTCGCTTTGTTTTAGATTTTATTAAAGATTCTCGTAACTGGTTGCATTCAACAGGATCATTGGCTTTTGGAGAGGTCCAATATTTAGGGAAAACTCTGTCGAAATTTTTACTAATTCGAATTACTAAAAATTTGGGAGGGAGATTATTGGGATCTGAATCCTACTCACTATCATCCGAATCCTACTCAAAATTTTTTATTTATTTATTTGAATTAATGCAAGAGTAATTTAATTGATATAACTAATAATAGACTTTTTTAGGAAGCATTTAATGCCCATATCATCAATACTAACTTTTCTTATGATTTAACTAATAATAAAATGAAAGTCATCGAAGTTTGTTTTAAAAATTATATTAACCAAGTATAAGTATAAGTATAACCTATAAGTGATACGTCTCTTCTAGAGGATATACCATTTAATTTTTATGATATGTTGTTTAAAATATTTGTGTAAAAATAAATAAATATATTCAATAACTTCAATAATAAGATATGTACGTACATTTGATTACATTATTTTTCAATTTTTTTAAAAATCATCAATAAAGAAAAAATTAAAAGAAAATAATTAATACCTCATTCGTTTTTAAAATGAAAAATAAATTGAAACAAATTTTTAAAAAATAACAAAAAAAGAAGCATATGTGTTATGTAATTAATAAATCCTCATAATAACTAAAACAATATTAAATATTACCAACATATTAAATTTGTCACTTTTTAATTTTATATTTTATATTTTACCTCCGTAATTAGTATGGACTCATTAATAAATGCTTATAAATTTTCACTACAAGAAAATAGTAAATTTGCGGCGGATTTTTTGCGGTGGACTCGCATCCTTCGCAATTGCGAAAGGCGTTGCGGCAGATTTTGATCCGTCTCAATTAGAGGTGGATTTTGTGACGGATAAATTTGCGGCTGATTTTTGCGATGGATTGGCCGCTGCAAAAATTTTCCGGCGTAAAATTTCTGGTAAAATTAGTTTTGCTGCGGAAATATCATCCGCAAAATGAATAAAATTTTATAAAAAAAAATTTAAAATATCTGCCACAAATTATAATATAATAAATTGCGATGGATAAATTCTGCCGCAAAATTGTATACTAATAAAAAAATCTTAAAATTTTTGAAATTTATTTGCGGCGGAATAATCCGCCGCAAAAAAAAAAAGCTGCGTTCAAAAATTTGCAGCGGAAAAAAACCGCCGCAAAAAAATAAACGCAATTTGAAATAAATTTTACGGCGGATGTTTCCGCCGCAAAATAGACAATTAATAAAAAAAATCTCAAAAATAATTTGCGGCGGAAAATCCGCCGCAATTTTAAAATCCATTTTGCGGCGGATTTAAGTCCGCAAAGAAAAAAACAGATCTACTTCCTCTCGCTCTCTTCCATTTTCATTTCTCCGAATCTATTTCTTCTTCCTTCATCTCTTCCTCTCCTCAACCGTCCGGTGATCTCCGTTGCTTGCCGTGGACCGCGCCTCACCGCCGACCAAAGGCCGCGATCGCCGACCCTACTCGTGCCGCGATCGCGAATCCCGCATCCGCACCCGTGCCGCCATGTGCACCGCACCGCACCGGCCAACCGCACCGCACCGAACCCCGCAGCCGCCCACCGCACCCCGCCGCGACCCGCTCCCGCGACCACACCGTGCCGCCAACCCCGACCCCGCCGCGACCGCAACCCGCGACCCCGACCCGCTGCTCCGGCGACCGCGACCGCGAGCCCGGTACCGGCGTCTGCGACCCCCCCGACCCCGCTGCACCTGCGACCCGGCCGGCCACCACTGCTCCACACCTCCACCAGTCTGCCCACCTACCAAGTAGGTACCCCACTGTTGATTGCTTGCTCTGTTCATTGGTTTAGTGTTTGAACCAATGATTTGTTTGCTGAAAATATGAATGATTTGTAGATTATGACTTGAAGATTTAGAATTTGATCACATGGTCAGGACTGGATTTCAAAAATATATCTCTATAATCAATTTGAATTTCATTATTGCAATGTACTGTAACTCTGCCTGATATTATTATCTTTGTAATATATTTGATGCATGTGATAAATCGTAATACTGTGCGAAGCCTTAGTTTCCCGTTTGAGATTCAATATTAGTGAGCACACGTACTCTTTGAAGGAAGTGTTCATTGTATTGAATCTTGAATTGTCCAATTTGGACAGTTTAGGAATAAACTTTTACTTCACTTGATTATAGTTACTCATTAAATTTCATACCATATACTTGATGAAATTTTATTGTGCAACATTTCCTTTTGTTCTCTGGGTGCACACTTGATCGTGGTAGATGTCACCACTTTCTAGTCGTGTACTTGGAGACCAATGGGAAATGCTGTCAAATTTCGTCAAGTATATGATGTATAATTTTTAAGAGTACTATCAATCAAGTCTTTGTAAAGGTTTCTTCTTGAATGGGATAGGGTCATACCATGTCAAGAGATTTTAAGATTTTAGAGATAATAGTTGTTTGAATTGAAATATTTATACAAATATAATCTTAAAATGTATTAATTATGCAACATGTGTTATGCATTTTACATTTTTGTATTTTGATTTAAGTGTAAAATTATAATTGCGAGAAAATGGTAGTTCCGTAAAATCGTAGATGGATGTATAATAGGACTCATTCTCGTCGAGAGACTTACACAAGATTTTGTACGTGGAGTTGAAGAGTTTGTGAATTATGCATGTCGATCTTCTCATTACTTAAGTGAAGGAACAATTCGGTGTCCATGTTTGATGTGTTTTAGTGGGAAATTGTTGAAACTTGAGATTGTGAAAGTTCATTTGTATAAAAAAGGATTCAAACCTAGGTATTGGTATTGGACAGATCATGGAGAGGAAGAGCCAGATCCAATTAGTGTAGATATAAACTTTGATGTAAACACTGCTAGTAGTCCTATATTAGAGGAGGAAGACGTGGTTGATAGATATCAAAATATGGTTTGTGATGCGGCTGGAACAGAATTTGGGAATTTTAGGAGTTGTTTTCAACAGAGTGTTGAGGAGCCTCCACATCCAGAGGCCGAAGAGTTTTATGATCTATTAAATGCTTCAAGTCAACCATTATGGCCTGGCTGCGAAACTCATTCTGAGTTATCCTTGGCAGTTCGAATGTTAAGCCTCAAATCTGATTATAATGTAACACATGCGTGTTTTGATTTAATTATGGAGATATTAAGAGAGGTTGCTCCTCTAGGATCACGAATTCCTCTGAATTACTATAGAACAAAAAAATTGGTTTCTAAACTCGGGCTTGCTTCAAGAAAAATAGATTGTTGTGTAAATGGTTGTATGTTATACTATGACAATGCCAGACAATGTAGGTTTTGTGGTCTTTGAAAGATATGAACTTCAGTAAACCAAGAATGGAAATAACAATGACATTCCTGAAAAGAATGCTTTACCTCTTATTCCTAGGCTCAAGAGATTGTATTCCTCTATGAGCTCATCTGCACACATGGGATGGCATGCTGAAAATAATAGGAAGTTGGGGGAGATGTCTCACCCATCCGATGGTGAAGCATGGAAGCATTTTAATAGGACATATCCTGAATTTGCAATTGATCCTAGAAATGTTAGGCTTGGTTTGTGTGCTGATGGTTTCACTCCATACAATCAATCTGCTTCTCCTTATTCTTGTTGGCCTGTGATAGTCACTCCATATAATCTGCCTCCAGAAATGTGTATGACTGCCCCATACATGTTCCTAACATGCATTATTCCCGGCCCTAACAATCCCAAGAGCAAGATTGATGTTTATTTACAACCATTAATCGATGAACTGAAAATTTTATGGGCGGGTGTTTTAACTTATGACGTGTCAAGCAAACAAAATTTTATGATGAGGGCGGCATTGATGTGGACAATAAATGACTTTCCAGCATATGGAATGTTGTCTGGATGGATGACTGCTGGTAAATTAGCATGTCCATATTGCATGGATCAAACAAAGGCATTCACTTTGAAACATGGGGAAAAAAAAATTCATGGTTTGATCTGTCATCGTCAATTCTTGCATGTTGATCACATGTTTAGAAGAAACAAAAATGCATTTAAGAAGAAAACTGTGGTGACTGATTTGCCTCCACCAAGATTATCTGGACATGAATTAAGTGAGATTGTTAGTGTCTTTAGTAAAATAACTGAAATGCAGTCGTGCAAACACCATGGGTATGGTGTTTATCATAATTGGACTAAGCAGAGCATATTTTGGGAGTTACCATATTGGAAGGATAATTTAATTAGGCATAATTTAGATGTCATGCATATTGAGAAAAATGTCTTTGATAACATATTCAACACTGTTATGGATGTTAAGGGCAAAACAAAGGATAATATCAAGGCAAGAATGGACTTAAAAGAATATTGTCAACGATCAGAATTGGATCTTATTGATTTTCCAAATGGTAAGATCATGAAACCAAAGGCTAATTATACTTTTACAAAAGAGCAAAAGAAAATTGTTTGTGAATGGGTGCAACATTTAAAAATGCCAGATGGTTATGCTTCAAAATTAGCCAGATGTGTGGACATGAATCAATTACGATTGTCTGGGATGAAGAGTCATGATTGTCACGTATTTATGGAGAGTTTGCTTCCAATTGCCTTTTCTTTGTTGCCAGATCAAATTTGGAAGCCCTTGACTGAATTGAGTCAATTTTTTAGAGACTTGTGCTCAACGACTTTGACGGAAAAAGACATGCTTCAAATGGAACAGAACATTCCGGTGATTTTGTGTAAATTGGAAAGGATATTTCCACCGGGTTTCTTTGATTCCATGGAACATTTACCAGTCCATTTACCTTATGAAGCAAGAGTAGGTGGCCCAGTTCAATACAGATGGATGTATCCATTCGAGAGGTACTTAAACAAGATAAAGAAAACAGCTTAAGAACAAAGCTCGGGTTGAAGGTTCTATTTGTGAAGCTTATTTGATTCAAGAGATATCTCATTTCTGTTCATTTTACTTTGAGCCTCATGTTAAGTCAATGAGAACTAGAGTTGGACGAAATGATGATACGATGAAAATATGTCAATGGAATCGACTTTGTCAATTTTTAATCAACCTGGCCGAGGTTATGGAACATCAAAAATACAATGGCTAAATGATGCTTTGAGATGAAATCAACTTGCGACATTGCACATCTTGCTAAATTGTGAAGAAGTTGAACCATACCTCAAGTAAGTGGTACTACTAAGTTAAGTTTAAATTTCAAATGTATTGCTAACTAACAATCAAATCATAAACTTTTAATTTTTCAGTGTTTTTTTACAACATTTCAACATTCCTGAGGAACATTCAAATGAAAGAATAAATGCAAATTTTATAGAGTGGTTCAAAAGTTATGTAAGTATTTAAACATTACTAAATTGTTGATCCCAATCATTATATATGATTTAGATCATTAACATTAACTATATTTTTTCTAGGTTCACAATCCACAAAATATGGTGAATAATTCTTACTTGCATGATTTGGCATGGGGGCCTAGTAGATGTATGACATCTTGGCCAATATATTTTGTCAATGGATATAAATTTCACACACGATGCTTGGTCGATGGGAAGAAAACAATCAATAGTGGCGTGTGTGTTAAAGGCTCAACTAATGGTGAAAATGAAAATGATTATTATGGAATACTAAAAGATGTGGTTGAGTTAGAATATCCTGGGAACCAAAAAAAAAAAGTTGTTCTTTTTAAATGTGAATGGTTTGATCCTATGATTAATAGAGGTACAAGAGTTCACAAAGATTATAAGATTGTCGAGGTTCGACACACTAGACGATACGAGAGGTTTGATCCTTTTATCCTTGCTTCCTCTGCGAGACAAGTGTATTACGTTCCTTTCCCTGGAAAGAAAAAGGATAAGGTCCAATGGTGGGTGGTAATAAAGACTAAGGTAAGAGGTCGAGTTGAAATTGAAAGTGCTCAAGAAATTGCATTTCAAGATGATACTATGACTCCTGTGGATCCAATTGTTGATGTGGATCTCATTGACCATTTGCAAGACACTAATGTGGTTTTTGATATAGTTCAAGATGTTGGTTCTAGTAGACAGGAAGAAAATGATGAAGATGAGCAAAGTTTTAGTGACGACGATGATGAAATATCTTCCAATCATGAATATGAAACAAATAGTGATGAGGACAATGTTTCCTCATAATTGTGAGTATAGACTTATATTAATATGTTGTAGTTACTAGTTATACATTAATTATTGTGTTGTGTTTGAAATTTATTTACATTATATTTTTTTTATTTGTGTAGATGTCATCATCACGAGGTGATAAGGGAAAAGGGAAGGAGAAGGACAAGGAGCAACCTCGACGTCTTAGGATCAATATAGGGAGGCCACCTAGGGGGCAAACATCAGGATCATCTCCACCCCCAGATCCAATATTGCCCACTACAGGTTTGCTTCAGCCACCATCTTCTGAGTACATTATGATACCCACACTGATCACAGCGCCTATCACATACTTCACATTCACTATATGGTACATCTTATGATTCTGGGTCACCTACTATTGGTCCGTCACCGGGTACCCGTGAGTCACCGAGTACACATCAGTCGCCGGCTACCCGTGATTCTAATATTCCCATTTCTGCAACAAATCAAAGCAACAAGACATTTGTTGAGCCCGATGGTGATTTTGGGTATGTGTACAAGTACTTGTTATTTATTTATAGTTATGCGCATTTAAATTTTTTTATTGAGAATATTTACATTTCTTTTTTAAATTGTATCGTAGGTTTCTACCATCTAAACTCTTCTTGATGATGCCATAACAAAGATTATACGATCTAGGTATAATCAACCTTGGACATCTTGGGGAGAAATACCCAAGGATACTAGAGAAATGTGGTTTCGAGAGTTTCAAGTATGTATCATTTTTTATCTATTTAATTATGTTTGTTTGTCTTATAATAGTGTAAAATTTTTTAACTGTCCTGATATTTACGACATATTTTTGAAGGGTTATGTTTGGTGGATGCCTCAGCATCATAACCATATGCGAAAGGCATATAATAGTCGTAGTTCGAAGAGACTATCAGGTTTACTAGGGCAGGCACGCAACTTAAATGAAAGGCCTTTTTGGATTGGAGAAGGCATATGGGAAGACTTATGCGTACTTTGGCTAGTAGCGTGTATAAGGAGAAATGTCAGCAAGCAAAGATGAATCGTGCTTCTGACACTGGTGGATGCTTGCACACAGGTGGTTGCATTTCTACCGGCACCCATGCACAAAAATTGGTAACTATTATCGTTAGTTGTTTAGTAATATTTTTTATTATTTTGTTATTAACTTATTTTCTCATTATTACAGGTTAAGGCTTGGGGTAGAGAGCCTACAGTTGATGAGACATTTCGTCACGTACATTTGAGAAAAGAAGACCGTACTGCATGGGTTTCTACAAAAGCTCATGATATATATGTTAGTATTTCTTAACTTAGAATTTTTTATTTTAATATTAACTCATCTTATAATAATAGTCATAACAGTTTTTTTATTTCATCTTAAGGAGGAATTCAAAGCAAAGGAATCTGAACAATCTTCTCAGTGCTCCAATGAAGAAGGGGCATCTGGTACACAACTGACCAGTCGTGACCTTTGGATTCAGACTGTTGGCGGGGTAAAAAAGGGGCGTGTTTATGGTCTTGGTTCTCAAGCGTCTATCTATGACCATGAAGAATCATCATCTTCAAGGCCTAGATCGAGTCAAGTTCCTGAACACGTTATTAGTCAAGTTAAGTAATAGTTGCAATATTTTTTTATTAATTGGTTTTTAGAATATTGATGGATGTACTCAATCATTTCATTTTTCGTATTTTAGGTTAAATAATTTATTTGTGGAATGATTAATGAATTTGTATTTATATATGTTAATCAGGTGAAGGAGCAATTCCAGCAAGAGATGTTGGATCGGGTTCGGAGATTCAACAACAAATGGAGCAACGAAGCCAACAACGTGACCAACAACGTGAGGCGGAGTGGAGAATGCGATTTGAACAATACCAACTTCAACAACAACAAATGTTTGGTAATATGATGAAATCATATTTGCAAGCCGTCCGGCACTCACCAAGCCAAGAACAACCACCAATAGAAGAACACAATGAAGATACTCAAGATGATAATGAAGATGACAATGATAATGATCATATGGATTGAAATTGATGTTTTAGGATTATGATAGTTCTTGCTAAACTTTGTATTTGACGAAACTTTGTATGAATTATGTTTGTTTTATGGATTGCTTAAATACTTTAACAAGTTAAAATTGATGTTTCAGTGTTGTTTTGAATGCATTGGCAGGTTGAAATTAAAATCTGAGTGTTGTATGTATTAATAATATAATTATGGATTTTGAACAATTCCTTTTTAATATTAAAATGTTCAAAACTTTGCGGCGGAAAAATTCGCCGCAAAATCCGCCGCAAATGACGCATGACGAAAGCAATTCTGATTCAAAATCCGCCGCAAATTTGCGGCGGCCAAAATCCGCCGCAAATTACCGGCTTCTAGTACCGTTTTTAGGCCTCCCGGAGAAATTTTGCGGCAGATTTGAGGCGGCATAATCCGTCTCAAATTTGCGGCGGAAAATAAAATTCGCCGCAAATAAATTTGCAACGACGCTTTTGCGATGGGCACGACTGCAAGAACTCCGTCAAATCGATAATTTGCGGCGGATTTTATGTGATTTGCGGCGGATTTATCCTTCGCAAATCACGAATTTTCTTGTAGTGTTTATTAAGTAATTTAAATAATTTATAAATAAATATTTCAATTTAGAAGCTTGCGCCAATAAGGGTGGCGCTTTCAGTGTAAAGCCCAACCAGGATGCGCCATCCTACGTGGCGCATCCTGGTTGGGCAGAAATTATTAAAAAATGCCACGTAGGACAAAATGGTGGCATTTTGGTATATAGTTTCAAAAGAGTGACATTTTGGTAAATAGTTAAAAAAAATGGCAATTTGGTAAATAGTTAAAAAAAATGATAATTTGATAAATAGTTTTACTAACAGTGGCAGTTTAGTAAAAAAGCCAGATCTGAACCATATTTAGTCACAGAAACCAAAGCTCTCTTGATAGCTCAACAATAGTCCTTTTCAAAGGATCAAAAGAATCAGTCATTTGGTGCTGGGAGTTCTAATGCAAGATTCCAAAGTCAAGGTGGAGGTTACAATGGATATTAAGGTTTAGGAAGAGGTTTTCAATGGAAACTTTCATGGTAGAGGAGGAAGATTTGGTGGCAGAAATGGTGCTAGATCTGGACAAGGACCAAAGGTTTAGTGTCAGGTTTGTGGCAAATTTTGCCACTAAGCTTGGTACTGTTACCACAAGTTTGGTTAGAATTTCACTGATCCTAGTGGTGCTACCTCATCACCTGGGTCAACTATGAACTACACTCCTCTTACTACAATGATGGCCACCTTATCCTCTAAATCTATGATGAACTATGACTCTTCACTAACAGTAATGCTTGCTGTTAGCATGATGTTAGCGTGTTAGTATTTGTTAGGATATCTAATTCATTTGATTTGTATATAATTAGCGCGGTATTTTTTTAATTATATTTATTTTATTTTCTTTCTTGTATAGCCCCTTTTTTATATAGATAGGGAACCCCTTTGTATTTCAAACATATTCAGAAATATACATACTATTCAATGTCTCTGTGTTTTCGTCTCCGTTTCTAACATAATATCAGAGCTTAGGTTCTTGATCTTTGTTAGAAATCCTCTTATTGCTTCCACTGTTTTCTACTTTTCTCTTTGTCGTACTCCACCATTGTGCTCTCGTACTCAGCCGCCGCTGTACTCCGTTGCCATACTCTATCGTTGTGCTCCTGTACTCCGCCGTCATACTTCGCCATTGTACTTCCGCTTGCCACAGTCGTGTTACTCCTATTTCATATCGCCATACTCTAGTTGGCATATGTTCATAGTCGTTGTGCTCTTACTCGCTGTTATTGTACTCCTGTCGAAATCGCCATAATCATTGTACTCGTGGTACTATGACTCAGATGTTAGTATACACATCAAGATTCATTATTTTTGTCATCACTATAGTCAGTCTGGGCATTTACTCCCTAATTGCCCAACCATAGAATGTCATAAATGTATGAGAAAAGGTCACATTGCCTCCAAGTGTTGTCGGTACTACAAGAAACTAGGACACTTGATTTAGAATTGTCCCACACACCCTGTAAGGTCTGATCAAAATATGTTTCAAACTAGTTCCAATTTTTCTAAGCATGTGCCTATTGCAACTGTTGCTAATGGGTCTCCAGTTTCTTCAACCAGTGCCTTTTCTACCAATGATCTCATGTCCCTCCTTAAGCATCCATTATCCAATTCTGGCAATACCTCTTTTGCTTTATCAACCACACCAGATAATACTATATGATACTTTGATTCTGTTTGCTATAACCATATGGCATCCACATCTCAGTTTTTTTCACCTTTATCTATTAATGACATTGCACATTCCATACGTATAGCCGATGGATCTCTTATGAATGTTAATCATAAGGGTTCTGTCTCCTGCCCACTCTTAGCTTACCTGATGCATATCGCATTCCTAAATTAAACTTCAATCTCATTTCTATTGGTCAATTGTGTGACCTTGATTATGAAGTCACCTTTTCTTCTTCTGATTGTCGTGTGCAAGATCCATGAACAAGACAAGTCATAGGAACTAGATGTAAAGTCAGAAGGTTATTTGAACTCACCAACCTTTATGTTCCTCCTACCTTAAATCTTTGTGCAGCATCCACCTCGTCCTCCATTCGACTGTGGCACCAACGTCTTGCTCATAGTTATCTAGGAAAGTTGTGTCCCCTTTTATCTCAAAGGGCTCTAGGTTCTGTTAATAATGAATCATTTCACTGCACTTCTTGTCAAATTGATAAACAACTTACACTTTTCTTCAGTATATAAAAATATCTTTATTTCTAAATCTCCTTTTGACCTTGTGCATTCTGATGTTTGGGGGCCTGACCCCACACTAACTATGAGAGGTAATAGATATTTTGTAATATTTATTGATGATTTTTATCGTTTCACTTGGATATATTTAATGAAAAAATCGTTCAGAACTTCCTCAAGTTTACATTAATTTTGCTACCATGATCAAAGCCTAATTCTAAAAGATAATTAAAGTTTTTCGTCGTGATAATGCTTCTGAATATCGTGATTCAAAACTTTTCACCTTTCTTGCTGAATAGGGTATACTCTGATTTTTCTTGTCCTAGTACCTCTTAACAAAATGGTCGTACTAAAAGAAAACACTGTCATATCCTTGACTATGTTCGAACCATGCTCATCTCCTCTTTTTGTCCTAAAAGTGCTTAGGGTGAAGCCGCTCTCACCGATGTCTATGTCATCAACTATCTTCCTTCCTCTGTTCTAGGTAATGTATCTCCCTTTAAATGTCTCCACCATACTTCTCTAGATTACAACTCTCTTAAATTTTTTAGTCGTGTTTGTTTTATTATCCTTCAACCTCATGAGTACACTAAACTTGAGCCCTGAGCACATCTCTGTTGCTTTCTTAGCTACGACACTGAATATAAGGGCTATGCTGTTGGGATCTTATCTCTCAACGCATCCGTATCTCTCGACATGTCATCTTTTGGGAAAACACCATGTTCTCCTCACCTTCCCAATTCAAGTCCATCCCTTCCAGTTCGACTCATCTTTTCACTAACCCCTCTATTGATCTCTTTCCTAGTTATTTTGATGTAGGTTTCTCTAGTGAGCTTCCAGTTACTTCTGAAGTTTCAACCACTCCCGATGACGATGTTCCAAATGTAGATCCTGCACTTGTCATTGCACTCCTTCTTCCTTCTGAGCGTCCAACTAGGGTAAGAACTCAGCCTACCTTTCTTTGTGATTATCACTGTTTTTCTACCATGCTTCACTTACATGAACCTCAGTCCTATCAAAAAGCCTCCACAAATCCTCATTAGCTACTTGCTATGCAAGAATAGTTATTAGCTTTGGAGAATAATAATACTTGGGACCTTATTGATTCTCCTTCAGGTAAGGCACTTGTGGAATGTAAATGAGTGTTTAAGATCACGACTCATTATGATGGCTCCATTGAGCGCTATAAAGCTCGTTTGGTTGCCAAAGCTTTCACTCAAGAATATGACACTGATTATGAGGAGACCTTTGCACCTGTTGCTCGCATCACTTTAGTTCGTACTCTCCTTACTTTTGCAGCCACTCAAAAATGGACTCTTAATCAAATGGATGTAAAGAATGTCTTTCTTAATGATGATTTGGAAGAAGAAGTTTATATGCGTCCACTTCTTGGTTATACTTGTCCACCAAATAAGGTTTGTCATCTTTGAAAGGCTTTATATGGCCTCAAACAAGCACATCGAACCTGGTTTTCCAAGTTTCATAGCACTATCAGTTAGTTTGGGTTTTCCTCTAGTGCTTATGATTCTGTTCTGTTTACTCGCAAAATTGATAGAGGTACTATTATGTTGCTTCTCTATGTTGATGATATGATTATTACTAGTGATAATAATAATGGTATTACTGAGCTTAAACAATTCTTGAGTCAACATTTTGAGATGAAAAATCTTAGACCTCTCAGTTATTTTCTAGGTATTGAAGTCCTTTCTTCTGCTAATGACTTTTTTCTGTCTCAAGCTAAATATGCCTCAGATCTTATCTCTCGAGCTAGTCTCACCGACAGTCGCATCGAGTCAACTCCTCTAGAGCGTAATGTGAGATTAACACCTCTAGATGGTATAGTGCTTGATAACTCTACACTCTATCGACAATTCATTGGTAACTTGATTTATATTACTGTTACTCGCCCATATTTCATATGTTATTCATTTAGTCAGTCAATTCATGTCAACTCCATGTACCACTCATTATGTTGTTATTCTCTGTATTATTTGCTATGTTA
Source organism: Ormosia semicastrata (assembly GCA_029884595.1). Lineage (NCBI taxonomy): Eukaryota > Viridiplantae > Streptophyta > Magnoliopsida > Fabales > Fabaceae > Ormosia > Ormosia semicastrata. The sequence continues at coordinate 31,349,781 of JAQQTO010000046.1, read as the reverse complement.
AAGGGACCTTATTTCATGTGCTTCATTTTTCTACTAACTTCTCTTTGATCCTCAGAGCCTATTCTGATGCTGATTAGGTTGGATACCCCACTAATTATCGATCCATCACTAATTACTGTATATTTTTTGGTGATGCTCTTATTTTGTGGCAAAATAAGAAACAGACTAATTGCTCAATCTAGTACTGAAGCAGAATATCAAGCTCTTGATGACACCACTTATGAGATACTCTAGTTACATTGACTACTTAATGATTTAGGTTTCTCTCAGTCCTCTTCTACTGCTCTCTATTGTGATAATTGGAGTGCTATTCAATTTGTTCACAATGATAATTTTCATGAGCGCACCAAGCACATTAAAATTGATTGCCACTTCATTCATCAACACTTTCTTTGTGGTGCTCTTCATCTCATATCTATTAGAACTCTTGACCAGCTAACTAATCTCTTCACCAAAGCTCATCATCTTGGTCGCTTTCGTACTCTGATTTCCAAACTCAAGTTGGTTCCCTCTGCACCCACTTGAGTTTGAGCACCAACTTGTGTTTAAGGGGGATATTAGCGTGTTAGTATCTGTTAGGATATCTGATTGATTTGATTTGTATATAGTTAACGTGATATTATTTTAATTGTATTTATTTTATTTCTTTTCTTGTATAGTTTCTTTTCTATATAAATAGGGAATCTCTTTGTATTTCAAACATATTCAAAAATATACAGAGCATTCAGTGTCTCTGTGTTCTCCGTCTTCGTTTCTAACACTTGCTATCCATGAGATAGAGTTTAACCCTATTTGGTATCTAAACTCAAGTGCTACTACACACTTGACTATGGATCTGAACAATCTTCTATCAAGATCACCTTATGATGGGACCAAGAAGGTTATGATGGGTAATCGCACAAGCTTAGGTATTCAATATGTAAGAGATACTCAAATTCTTTTCCTATTGTGTAACTTTACTCTCTTTCTCAATCAATTATTACATGTTCCTAAAATTAACAAAATTTTTCTTAGTGTGTCTCGATTTGCAAAAGATAGCCATGTTTTCTTTAAGTTTCATCCTAACTATTGCTTGGTCAAATCATAGGATACGAAAGAGACTCTTCTGCAATGAAGACTTAAAGGAGGTCTTTATGCATTTGAGAATCTACAATTGGAACCACCTATCAATTACTCAGTTGATTTCAATTCTATCTCAACTATTCATCAAGTAAATGTTTCTAGCATTTTTTTTTCTTTTTGGCACTGTAGTCTAGGGCATGCATCCCCTAGGATTATTAATCATGTATTGCAATCTTGTAAAATACATATAAATATGAATAAATTGCCTACAGTTTGTGCTTCATGTTGTCTAGGAAAGTCACACTCTTTACCTTTCTCTTCTTCTAACACTGTATATGCTCATCCTTTGGATATCATATATTCTTATGTATGGGACCCAACACTTATCATAAGCTCTACTGTTGCAAGGCATTATATCTATTCATATATGCATATTCCAAATTTATTTGGATATACTTTTTAACTGCTAAATCCCAAGCATTTCCTACCTTTTTAAAGTTCAAAGCAATGATTGAGTTATAGCTAGGCACTAGAATTAAGACTCTGCAAACAGATAATGAAAAAGAGTATTTGGCTTTCTCTATATATTTGCAAAATCAAGGTATTATTCATAGATTTTCTTATCCTTACACACATCAGCAAAACGTTACTTCAGAAAGAAAACATAGACATATTGTTAAGACTGATCTAACATTACTAGCTATTGTTTCTCTACCCTTGTAGTTTTGAGGTAAGGCCTTTGACACTACCACTTACTTAATAAATAGGTTGCCAACATCTATCCTCAATCATAAGTCCCCATTTGAAGTTTTGTATCACTTTAAACTTGACTAACACTTCCTCAAAACTTTTGGTTGTGTTTGCTCTCCTTATCTAAGACCTTATACCAGTCACAAAGTAGATTTTAGGTCTCAAAGATGTCTTTTACTAGGATACAATGGTTGTCATAAAAGTTATAAGTGCCTAGCTCCTTCTGGTAAATTGTAGATTTCTAGGAATGTCATTTTTTATGAACTAACTTTCCTTTTCATCAGTCCTCCAAGTAGTTTATTCCCAAAATTGATTCTGTCATACTTCTCCTATATATTCTCCATTCCATTCTACTTTTATTTCCTTCTTCCACTTTATCATTTTCCTCTAATACTGCCTCTCCTGTGCAATCACCCACATTACCTCCTCATTCCTCATCTACAGGTTCCCTCCAGCATTCAGTTGGTGTATCTGATGACAGTCATGTAGTGGAACCATGTATCTCTTCTTCTAGTCTTGCTGCTGCTATTTTAGATCCAACTACTGTAAATGTTCACCCTATGAAAACAAGATCGATTTGAGGATATACAAACCCAAGGTGTAGACTTCCTGAACTGATCCATCTAGTGTCCATGAAGCTTTATCTAAACTTGAATGGAAACAAGCCATGGATGATAAGTATCAGGCCTTGCTAAGGAACAAAACATGGAGTCTAGTCTCATTGTCACCCAACAGACAAGCTATAGGGTTTAAGTGGGTGTGTAAAGTAAAATACAATTTAGATGGCACCCTACAAAATACAAGGCTAAGTTAGTGGCCAAGGGGTTTCACTGGAGAGAGGGATTTGACTTCTCAAAAACATTTAGTCCAGTTATAAAGCCTGCTACAATTTGAATGGTGCTCACTCTTGCCCTCTCCCATCATTGGTTAGTACACCAGTTTGACATCAACAATGTCTTCCTAAATGGTGACCTTCAAGAAGAGGTTTTCAAGCAGCAACCACAAGGTTTTGAGCAGTGTGATGGCAGCCTTAACTGCAAACTTCATAAGGCCCTTTATGGGTTAAAGTGGGCACCTAGTGTTTAGTTTAAGAAGCTCCATACTACTCTTTGTAAACTTGGTTTCAAGAATCTCATATTCTTCACTGTTTATCATGAAGACTCCTTAGTCAACCACATTACTCTTAGTATATGTGGATGATATGCTTGTTACAAGATCTTCTAGTACTAAGATTAAGAACACGATCACTCAATTGAATGCCATCTTTGCTCTCAAAGACCTGGGAACACTTTCTTACTTCTTGGTAATTGAGGCCAAGCTGATACTTGATGGAGGCATTCAACTCTATCAAGCCAAGTATGTCACTGATTTGCTGATTAAAGCTAGGCTGCAACATGCCAAGCCAATGGCCACTCCTATGACAACAGGGCTCAAGTTGTCCAATTTTGAAGGTGAACCATTCTCTAATCCCCAGTTGTATAGGTCTATTGTAGGAGGGTTGCAATGTGCAACTATCACAAGACTATAGATTGCTTACAATGTCAAAAAGGTATGCCAGTTTGTGCATAACCCTTTTGAACCCCATTGGAAAGCTATTAAACAGAATCTCAGGTATCTCAGTGGTACCCTCTCCCACGGCTTGCACATGAAATCCTTATCTCCTTCTTCTTAGAGCTTATGACTCATATTGGGCCTCAGATCCAAATGACAAAAGGTCTACATCCAGATATTGTGTTTTCCTAGAACCTAATATGATCACTTGGCCTTCCAAAAAGTAAGCAATTGTTTCCAGATCTAGTATTGAGGCTGAGTATTGTAGTTTAGAAATTGTTATTGCTAAAATTTCGTGGTTGAACTCTCTATTGCATGACATTTAAGTCCTTACAGCTCTCAGTCCAATCATCTACTGCAACAACCTTTGTGCAGTGCTCTTCATTGCCAATCCAATCTTGCACACCATGACTAGAATTTTGAGTTGGACTTATACTTTGTCAAAGAAAAGGTGATTCAAAAACAAGTTAGTGTACAACATATTCCCTCTCAAGACTAGATAGCTGATCTACTTTCCAACAAGGTTGTCTATAGTTCCCTCTTTCATCCATTTAAACACAAACTTAGTGTTGTGGATTACCACACCTTGAGTTTGAGGAGGGTGTGGGAGTATAACAATTACTCAGAGTCAATGGGAGACTTAGTTAAGAGTTGGTTATGCAATTGTACACGTGTCAATATAGTTGTGATTACAGTTAGATGACAACTAATGTCAATTACTCTTGTCACACTTTCATACTCAGTAGATATATACTTGTACACAACATTCAGTAATGATATGAGATACAACTATACTTTTCATCTTAAACTTTCTATCTTTCCTTTCTTGGTTGTCTCTCATTTTCTCAATGTTTCCCTCACTCTCGCATTAACTCTAATACCTTTCAAAGACAATGCACTGAAATATTTAATTCATGATATATATATATATATATATTGTCGCGACCGTAAACGTAGTGAAATAGCAACTTAAATTAAAAAAATTAGGAGTCGCCACCAATTTTATTTTTTATTAGGAAAAATTGGAAAACTCAAAAGAAAAAAGTCTTTGAAATTAGATTAAATTCGGGAGTCGGTTATGTGTAGGGAAGAATGGAAACTTAATCCCACAAAGACTTAACACACCCGTCCTAAGACGGTCTGCACCTTAAATTAATTATGCAAATTCTTAATAATTTTTAAAAATATTTGTTTTACCCTTTTGTAAAAAAATATATGAAATAAACAAATAAATTATGAAAATTTAATTTTTAGCTTGACTTAGATAGAAATTGCTCCTACATATCCTCAAATGCAATGAGAAACTCAAAGTCACGTAATTCTTTAGAAAATAATTGTGGGTTGATTGATTTTAATTAAAATTTATAATTATAATTTTTATAAAAAAATGAATTAACAATTTGTCGAGACTCGATTAATCAAATCAAAGTTTGAATAGGTGAAACTCGCGTCTCGCTAGAGACGTCACCCATTAGTTATCAAATTTGTTACAAAATTTTTATTGAAAAATTATCTAAAAAAATGGCTGATTTTATTTTTAATTATTTTAAAAAAAATTGATTTAACAAGTCGTCGCGACTCAGTTAATCAAATTAAGGATTGAATAGGTGAAGAAGGCTCAAGTCACGCTAGAGACGTCACCCATTATTCATCAAGTTTGTTACGAAAAAAAATATTTATCAATTAGTAATTTATTTTATAAAAATCTGAATACAAAATAATAATAATAATAATAATAATAATAATAATAATAATAATAATAATAATAATAATAATAATTTGAACCATCAATTCTGTCATAACTCGGATGATTACAAAATACAAGAGTTAGCAAGTTGTCAAACTTAGGTAACTCATTTTATTCTTTATTTTTTAAGAAAAGAATTTCAAAATTAGTATAAACAGATCAATAATATAGTAAACATATAAAAGAAAACTAAGTCCACAAAGAAAATAAAACATCCTTTAAAAAAAGATCAAAATGCATTTTTTTTTTGTATCAAGACCTAAAGATTCAAATAAGAGAACAACTTTAGTGTAAAAAATGGTTAGCCCAAAAACAAAATAAAGCCCAAATGCAAATTAAGGCTTAGAAAAAAATAATATCAGAAACGCAAAAGCAATACCGAAACATAAAATGGAAGGAGAAAATGGTTGCAAACACAACAAGGGCAAGGAGCATGGGTGAGAAAGTGGTACGACAACAAGGGGTGGCAGAGGTTCCTGAGTGGTAAGGTGTTGTAGGTTTTGATTGTGCCGAATCTGGTGGTTTTACGGCGTTTCTGTGGTGATGGGTCTTTAACAGGGCTGTGTTTTAAAATGAAAAGAAGAAGAAAAAAAATGGTTGCGATAGGCAGAAGTGTATACGTATGAAGGCTGAAAGTCAGTGAGTTTCTGAGTGTGTGGGTGATGAGTATTTATAGGAGGGGATTAGGTTGAAGAGTTTGAGTTAAAATATGATTAGAAGTTTATTTAAGATAAATGATGAGATTTGTTTAGGATGAGTTATGGTTGGTTTAGGATAGGTTTGTTTAGGATGAGTGTTGGGTTTAAGATAAGTGTTGGGTTTAGGATAAGTGATGAAGTCTATTGAGGATGAGTTATGATTGGTTTAGGATAGTTAGGATAAGTGTTTAGGAATTAGGATGATTAATGGAGTTTGTTTAGGATAAGTACTGGCATATGGGTTGTAGGTTAATGAGTTGGATCATGGATTATGAGTTAATGAGTTGGTTTAGGGGTTAATTGGCCAATGAGTTGAAAGATGAGTCTTTTTTTTTCTTTTTTTTACAAAATGCCCCAGACAAAATCGAGTGTTCACATATATATATATATATAGAGAGAGAGAGAGAGAGAATTAAATTATACCAATATAAGTCTTTTTTCTCTTACACTTATTTTCAACTGTTAGTTCTACTTTCATTTAATGGTTACCTTTAATGAAATAATCTCAATCATTAGATGAAAGTGAAACTAACGGTTAAAAATGAGTGTAAAAAAAAAAGACTTACACTATCTTCATATATATATATATATATAATCAATACCCTTTCTTCTTTTTACAAGGTATCGGCTGATACCTTTAATACTAGTAGATATTAGTATTTGATTATATATTACACTAAATTAAAATAGTAATACAATGAGTTATTTCTCTTTTTGATTTTTTATATTTTGTAATATAATTTATGTTAGTATTACATGTAACTAATTTTTTCAAATAAGGTAAAATACAAAAAAGAATTTCCCTTCAAATTTGATTGATGTGTGATTTACGTCTAGAATTTTAAAATGGATAAGAAAAAACTCTTAAATTTTGCTAAATGTGAAAAAAAAAATGTTGAACTTTTTTAAATATGCATAAATTGACTAATCCATGAAACATCAAGTTTATTAATAGAAAATGTCTTGTGTACTTCACATGTTCACTTGAAAGCCTTAGAAACTCTTGAGCAACAGCTAAACCACTCGTTCTCATAGCTTTTGTGGTTAAAATTTCTTGCTCTTATTTAATTATTTATTAGTTTTGATTAAGATGAAATCCAACACCTAAGTTCTAAGTTTTGATCCATTTTTATTGCTGAAATTGATTTTTAATCCAATATCAACGGTTATGGTGGCTTCAGGTGATCACATGAAATACACGTAAAGTTTAAGTGGTTTCTTGACCCTTTTTCTTAAAACTTAGCAGATAAATTGCACAACAGCCAAAGTTTAAGAAGATATTTTGCATTTTATCTTTTAGGGTTTGTGACGAAACTAAGATTCTATAAAAAAAATTTGTTTATTTAGGTATCTTTGTCAATAAATAAATGGCATTATTAACGAGTGCCAATAAAATAAAATAGAAAATATTAAAAGAAAAAGAAGAAGTATTGAATATATTAAAAATTCAAAACTTATTTAATACTTTTTATTTAAGTAATTTAAATGATTTATCTGTTACTTGATTTTTAATAAAGTGTATCAAATGTTTCTCCGTAGGGCATTGGTCGATAAATTGGGATCCTCTGTTTTTTCTTATTAACAAGAGAGAGTCCTATTAAGAGGTATTCCTTTCATTTCTTTTTTTTTTTCTTGTCACCTTAAAAAAGTTCCTTTTTTTTATTTGTCATTGTAGAAAATCAACGAAGCATTATTTAAAAAAAAAACTTTTCTCTTGATATTAATAAATGTGAAAAAAGATTAATAAAGTGATAATAATATTTTAAGTATTTTAATAAAAAATAATTCAATCAATTATAATTATTTTTGCTTATAAATAATGTTATTTAATAACTTTTTTAGTTCTTGTGTAACTTAAACACATAAAAAGGAACTGATGTAATAATTAAAGAAAAGAGATAAATTTCATCATATAAGAACCTATAATAATTTGCATTGGGGACCACCAATTTATGGAGAGAGATCCATCATAATTTGTATAAGTCCACAAATTTTAAATACAATTACTCTGTGTCTTTCTTTCTTACAGGATAATTTCTCCCACTATTGAGTTTCGGAGAAATCCATCCAGGTGCATTTCTCATATGCTCCGATACATAGAATTAATTGTTTTCCTTAGAGCTGTTTGTCTCAAGGTATTTAATTACAATCGAGGAATGATATTTTCAGAAATGTTATGATTAGGAATGTTATTTTTGAATAAATTCAAAAATATATTTGTTGAATATTTATTATTCTTGAAAATATTTTTTAACAATATGAAAAAGAACGTGGGAGAATGTGGTAGTGAAAGTTAGTGATAGGTATTTTCATTCCTATGTTGTAGAAAATAACATACCCATCGTGGGAATAAAAATTAGGCAAAACATGAGAATGTAACTTTCTTAAGAATCAACAATGCTCATAAATAATTTTTTTCAAAACTTGTACTAAATGTGGAATGTCTTATTCCTAAATTTATTCTTAGGAATATCTTAGCAAACATTGAAACAAACGCACGGTTAGGATTTTACATAAATGTTTTATGTCCAATCAAAATATGGTGAATGTATATTTATTGTATTTTGACGTGAGACAGATGTTAAATCAAATTGTATGTGAATGTAGTATTCTCACATAATATAAAATGAATTTGTAAGTGTATTAAAAAAATTAGAGTATAAAAATTAGACGAATAATGAGAGTGAGAATTTTAAATGATACAATTGCTTATGAAAGATTTATAACCGGTAGAACATTTAGGTTGTTGAATTTTTTTGCATAAACTTGAAGTATTTAAATTAAATGTACTAGGTTAATTATATTATTAATTAATAAATAATTATTATAGTGAATTAATTATTAGTTATCATAATCTATTATGATTATGATTAATGATGTGATTTGACCAATGCACCTAAATTTGATATGTAAGAATTTGTCTACTTTGCTTAGCCCATAAAGTAAGAGTAATGCTTCTTGCAATTTGTCTAAGTTGCTTAGCCCATAAAATAAGGGTAATGTTTCTTACACATAATTTCTTGTTTCACATTTCTTACATTTGTTAATGTGATAGAATTAGAGTATAAATATATAAAAAATAAAGTATAATCAATTGTAATTATGATGATAAAAATTATATAAATATGAAATAATATATGTACAAATGTATTTAAGTAATATTACTCAGAGTATTCAAAATAATTTTATGTGGTATTGACCAACCTCATGAAGTAATCAAATTGGGGAAGAAAATAACAAACTTGAAAGAAATTTTTATATAAATTTTGAGCACTCAAATTAAATATATTATACAAATTATAACATTAATTAATAAAATTAATTAGAATTATTTATTAATTAATTATGATTATTATCTATTAATTAATATTATAATTAATTTAGTGCACCTAATTTAATTTTAATTTATTTTTGGCGTGAAAATGATTTCATTAAGCAGAAGCCGCCGGCAGAACATCCAACAATGCAAGATTACAAATGCCCGAAGGTGCATCTTCTATCCACAATTAATGAGAGATGGAGCAAGCGAGCTTAACCAAACTATGGGCCACTCTGTTGCCCTTTCTCTTCACATGTGTAAAATGGCACGAGAGGAAGACAAACCAAAAGCTAAATAGTCATCCACAACTAAGGGCATGTTTGTTGATAATTAAATTTTGGTCTAACAGTTTTTTTTTAAGGGTAAAAGTTTTTAAGTGTTATTTCGTCATATTTGGTAACTTTAGTTTTAATTATTATACAAAATTTAATGTATTATAATAATTTTTTTATAATGTTTGAAGTTTAAAATTTATGATTCTAAATTATAAATTATTTTAAAAGTTTTGATATATAAATATTATTTTATCCTTAATTAAATATTTTTTAATTATTTTATATTTATTTTATTAATTTAATGCATAAAAATAAATTTTTATATCATCTAAATAAAATAAATTATTTTAAAATCACTTTTTAGTTAATATATTCAAACATAATACTAATTTTATTTTAAAATAATTAAAGTTTTCATATTTGAACCAAACACACTAAATTGAAATAAGAGGCGCCCTGTTTCCTTTAATCAATACCAGGAACAGATCATGGCAGTCTATCGAGTGCAACTAACTTGAATACTCCAAGTTCTTATAAGAATTTATCCAAACGTGAACATGACATTTCAGAAAGTATAAGAGCATGTTTAGATATGATTTTATCCTTCATCCAACAACTTCTTTTGTTGAAAAAAAAAACTCTTTTTGTTGAAAAAAAACTTTTTTACTATTCATGCATGTTTGGGTAAATCTGTTTAAATTTTTACATGAAATTCAATTGTATTATATTAAATTTTTTTTCATAAGCTTGAAACTTATGATCTTAGATTATAGATTATTCCAAAAACTTTGAGATATAAATATCATTTTGTCCTCAATTAAATCATTTTTTAATCAATTTATACTTCTTTTAAATAATTTAATGTATAAAAATATTTTTTTATACTATCCAAATAAAATAGATTATTTTAAAATTATTTTTAACTAATATATGTAAATATAAAATTGATCTTATTATAATAAATTATATAATAATCGATTATACAATAATTAATTATTAAAATAAAAAATTATAACTAAACCAAATATACACTAGGATTATAAAAAGCTAGCATAAGATTGTTAAGAACTAAACAGGCGTTGATTTAAGTTAGACTGGTTGAAATCATGGATATCTTCTCTCATCGCAGCTAAACTTTTGCTAAACTCTACCCAAAAATAAAATAAAATAAAATAAAGAATCTTATGTAACGATTGAGGTTTATTTTAAATTTTATATAATATTTAAAATCAAATACAATAACATTGTATATATATATATATAATGAAAATACTTCCTATACATTCTTTAATTCCTCACATCTTACATTTACGTAAGTTATAAATATATAAAAAATGAAATGAAACTAACTATGATTAAAAAAATACAATACACACATCACTTTATAACTTACATTTGCCTACATTGTAGAATCAAAATGCAAATGTACAAAAATAATGTGAAACCAATTATAATCAAATAATAAAAATTATATAAATGTGTGTAAATATATGAGTAACTTCACTCTTATAATTAAATTGTGAAAACTGTATGAATATAAAATGATATATATACAAGTGTGCTTATATATATATATTAAAATTATATTGTAATTATGTTTGCTTTTTCGTTATGTTTTTATTGAACTGCATACAACACTTCCAGTTTTGAAAAGGAAACAGATGGCTCTTCCTATAATTTACAATAAACTAGTAAAATAAAATGAATCCCACATAGCAACTGCCTAACATTCCAATTGCAAATAAATATCTAATGGCACAATCGCTCAATAATTTTTCCCAGAAGAAACGAAGAAAAAACAACTAAAGGCCGAAAAAAAAAGGAAAGAAAGAACGAAAAGCTCCAAGATCAAGATTGTATGTACGCAAGAGCTGCAAAGCCCTACTGGATTCCACTAGCAACTAAAGTACACGAACAAGGGGACCAAAGAGAAAAAAAAAAAACACTTGTAGAGAAAAGGAAACATAGTACAACTTGACGACAATAACGCCTAGCAAACTATAATAGACAGATCTGGTGGCCAAATTTCTATACTTGCACTAAGCCTTCTGCACCTTTTCCACATATGCCTGCAACGAAAAGCAGAAGACTTGTAAGACAAGCTGAAAAAGCCACAAGTAATCAATTGTCATTAGTTTCACACCGATTGAACTTTGACAAAAGAAAATGTAAATGTAGATTCAGAAGCTAACATAGATCTCCACTAGCAAAATAGAACAACTTTTACATAATAAATATGTTGGCTACTCCTTCAGCAACAGTTATGATCAAACATGGAGCTCAGAATCTTATCGAGATCAAGTAGGTTGCAACAATTTGATGGATTCAAAAGCTTTAATGAAGAAAAAGTAAAACTTTAATTTAAAATAAACGTTCTTTATTAAGTGAGAAAATAATTTCGCATGAGATTTTGTTAGACTGACAAAAGAGCTAAATTATGAAGTAAAAAAATTAAGCAATTAGGTAAACTTTTTAGCAAAAGAAAAAAAAAAGTTCAATTTGAAAAAAGGTTCCAAGAAGTAACTCAAGTTCATATTTTAGAGTATATTTAATGATGAAATTTAGTTACATATATAAAATCCTGGATAAGTACATATTTCTCTGATCAAAATTAATCCCCTATTTTTGGGCAACCTTCCATCAACATTAAGCCTTCTAGAAAATTCAATGGTTTCTGCCTTTCTGGAGCTTCATCTAAATTTACATTTATCTATAAATCTATAAAAGTAAGTAAAATGGGAGAGAAGAGTAGGAAAACTTCAAACATATAACGGCAATTTGCAAGTTAACCACCACTGACCTGTACAAGTTTGCTAAGCTTTGGTTTTGAAAATGACAAATAGTGATCAATTTTCTCTTGTGTCTGAGGAATATGGGCCCCCTGCATGGTACCAGTTACTTTATCAACAACTTTCTTCACAATTGTTTTATAATCATCTTTGTTGATTTGACCTTCTTTCCATGTTGGTTTCAGAAGCTCCTTAACAAACTCAACCAATGCAAATTTAAATGCACGAATCCCCTTCTCATCCTTTGTTTTCTTGGCCTCATCAGGTCCACCATTTTGATCAATGTTTTCCAAAAGACTATTCTCTTTTGTATTTTTATGATCATCTTGCGAATTTTGCCTTTCCTCTACTGCTTCATTGTTCTCCTTATTAACCTCAAGGTTTTGACCTGGCTGCAGCTGGATTAGATGTTCACTCTTGACAGGTTGTTCTTCTGAGCAGGCAGCCTTAGAATCACCACAATTTTGTCTCCCAGAGTTAGACAACAGTGACGGAATTTCTACTTTATCTTCTGCATTTTTTTTACTTGGAGAAAATGCTGGGGGGACCCCACTTGCATCAGCATTGTTTGGTTCAATACTATCACACATTGGATCATACTGATTCGGGAATCCAACAGCAGGATCTAGCTTGACTACTGTATTGGAAACAGGCACAGCAGGCACTTCAGTTTTGGCTAGGGAGGGAGTGTTCTTTGCATCATGAGAATTTAAAGCAGCATAAAGTTGCGGCAGCTGCTGACTTGTTCCAAGGATATGAGCCAGAGAGGCTGAGAGATTGGTAAGCTGAGCAATCTGTTCTTTGCTTACCATGTTCTGAGTTGGAGGGTTTCTTGAACTGACTTGTGATAAGCCTGCATCCATGATATTTGGCTCGACAGTGTACTTTTTCTCAGTAGAGACTTCTTGGTTATGCATACCTTCAACAACTCCTCTTGAAGGAAGAATGGGAACTGCCACTTGACTTTGTCCAACTGCATGGCCGCTTGAAGAATGCAAAGGATTTACATTCTGTGCATTCTGATTAAAGCCTTGCCCTGGAAGAACATTAGAAGAAAAGTTTAGGTGTATGTGTGAATCAGCAGATTTGTTTGTCTCTTATCATCACATGTCAATGAAATAACATCACTTTTTAAAATTGAGTTTTAACATGCAGGGTAAAAGATTTTTCAATATAAAAGGGATGTACAGTCACAGGAACATCAAGCATAAGATTACCTGGAGTAACTTGTATTCTGTCATGTTCAGAGGTGGCTAAATATGTACCACCCTGGGTTATCCCATGCTTATTCTGTCCATGCTCTTCTTGAATATGGCTGGAAGATCCCACCCCATAATTCCAATCAGGAGACATTTCTGCTTCTGCATCACCAGACCAAATTCCTGTACCTATTAACTGGGAAACGTTCACGTTGGCACCAGCATTTTCTGCTATCCAATGGTCAGTTTCCTTCTTATCACTCGAAAATGTTGGTTCACCATGCAATCTGCTCTTATCTAAACTATGACCCCATCCATCCCTCATAGGCCAAGCAGTGAATCCAGGCTCTGAAGCACCTATATTTCCACTTTTGTCCTCAACCAGCTTTGCTGTATCAGAGACAGCAACTGTATCATTCTGCTTTGGACTGTCCACATCAACCATATTGCCATCTGAACCCCATCTATCATCTCTTAGCCTTCCATTAGGACTAACTGAATCACTCAATTTTGGTCTATCCAACATCTGATGATCTCCACCTGGATTGCTCCCCCACCTATCATCCCTTAATCTTCTATTAGGGCTCCTACATGCTTGCCTATCATGAGAAAACCTACAATATTTACCATTCCGACAATTTCCATTAGCAAAAAATTTGCAAGGAGTATCACCACTACGGTTTTGCCCATGCCCACCACCCTGATCAAAAGAATTATCTCTGCGCCTTCTATCATTTTCCCTTTCTCTAGTTAATTCATCCACCGAACCTTTACCGTATCCATCAGAATTGTTATGATGCACAAACTTGCATGATGCTCCCATTCTACACCTGCCTTTAGCAAAATTAATACAAGCTTCATTAGATCTACCACTCCTAAGAGAATGGTCTCTACTCTCATGCGGAGCAGAATATCGAGGAGCTCCATCTTCCCTGTGCTTACTTTCCCAATTATCCTCATAATTTTGATTATCATGGTGAAGAAAATGGCAATGGCTGCCTCTTCTGCATTTACCAGCGGTGAAATCTCTACATGGTTGTGTCGATCCTCCAGCCCTCATTCTATTTCTGTCATTGACTCCTGAATCCCACCTAAAACCATGGGGAGGGCTCCTGCTCCGACTACTCCTAGGCATGACATAATCCAAAGGAAGGCAGATAATTAACAAAACCAACTGCATCTAGAAAAATTATGCACCGCCACAATGATGACCATAATATTATCACCAATATATTCATACAATTTATTAGGGGGAAGGGTGACATAATTTGAAATTAATGACTACTTTTATGTCAATGATCTAAAATAGAAAACAGTCAGAAAGTTATAGGATGAGCTTGAAATTAAAGCAAATGCCCATAAAGAAACAAACTATTCAGCACAAGATATGGGAGACATAATCTGTAATAGAGGAACAGAACATGGCATAGATACTTCTCAATAAGAAAAAGCCCAGAAGTGCTTTTGATATAAAAGCTCTTCTACTACATAACCTAAAAACTGCAGCTTCTGAGCTTTACTCCAGAAGCTAAATTTTTTAATATAGGACTGCTACATGTTGCATGAATGGTCAAGATTAAAAGATCAATTAAATGTAAGATGACCATTCATGCAATATGCAGTGATCATGATTGCATGTACTTGTGTGCGTGTGCAAGAAAGAAAATATAGAGTATATGGAATATATGTCTTCAGATATGTTTAAAATGTCACTGAACGGATAAAGAAAGAATCTAAGAAGTAGTGAAGTGTTTTTTTAGATTCTCAACAATACTGCCGAGTACTCAGTGGTGTAAGAGCATTCTCCTGAGTGTATACAGTTCCTCCATTGAAGTGCAAGTGCTTCAGAGAATAAGAGAAGTATATATTTTAGGACTTTCTGAAATATAGTATATAATAACATACACGATCAAGTTTATTTATAGCCATGCTCCCATAACAAACACTTGATGTGCCGGAATTGCTTGAGAGAAATCCTCTCAACACTCATTCAATATATACAGCATGGAATTACAAAGGGGATCAACCAATATCCCATGATAATAGGAGTTTCCTAAACTATAGGGATATAGTTAACTAAACAGAAAAAATCAAATCAAAGTAGAATCCTAATCTAATCACAATCAGATCAGAATATACAATCAAAATATACAATAATCAACACTTCTCCTCAAGCTGGTGCATATACATCATAAGCACCAAGCTTGTTACATATGTATGTCATCCTTGGACCCCGCAGAGCCTTGGTGAGAACATCTGCAAGTTGATCATTAGAGTTTACAAATGAAGCTTTTAGGGGAGATCAATACTTCATTTGTAAATTCTAATGATCAACTTGCAAATGTTCTCACCAAGGCTCTACTGGATCCAAGGATGACATACATATATAACAAGCTTGGTGCTTATGATGTATATGCACCAACTTGAGGGAGAGTGTTGATTCTTGTATATTCTGATTATTGAGAACAGAAGATGGCATACGATTTATTAAATAACCTGCAGTGAGAATAGCATCACTCCAAAATTTTAAAGGGACATTGGCATGTAATAAAAGAGTGCGAGCTTTTTCAACTATATGACGATGTTTGCGCTCAGCTACACCATTTTGTTGAGGTGTATGAGGACAACTAAATTGATGAACCATACCATGAGAGGCCATGAAAGAATTGAAAGGGGAAAAAAAATATTCTTTTACATTATCACTACGTAAGACACGAATAGTTCGACCAAACTGATTGAGAATTTCACTACAAAAATTTTGAAAAATAGTAAACAACTCAGAACGTTCTTTCATTAAGAATAACCAAGTACATCTTGAGAAATTATCAATCAAAGTAACAAAGTACCTATATCCTAAGACAGACACAACATGACTAGGACCTCAAACATCAGAATGAACAATATCAAAAAGAGACTCTGAACGACCCGTAACCTTGCTTGAAAAGGAAGCCCAGACATGTTTTCCAAGTTGACATGACTCACACTCCAAGGACTGTAGATGAGAGAAATGAGGAATCATTTTCTTGAGTTTGTTTAGACTCGGATGACCCAAATGACGGTGAAGAAGGCTAGCTGATTTTGTGGCAGCACATATGGTTGAGGACAGAGGCTACAAATAATAGAGACCACGTGATTCAGATCCTGCTCCAATTGTCTGTCCCGTATTCTGGTCCTGGATAAAGAAAGAATTAGAAGTAAAGGTTATGGAACAATTGAGAGATCGAGTAAGCTGACTAAGAAATTAAATTAAAGGGACACCCAGGTACAAATAAAACTGAATTCAAAGATAGGAAAGGAAGAGGTGAAGCTTGACCAATGCCAGTGGCTGTTGTTTTAGAGCCATCAGCAAGAGTGATGTGATGTGGTGTTTTGGGAGAGGATAAGGTGGAAAAGAGGGAAGAATTACCTCCTATATGATCAGAAGCACCAGAATCCAAAATCCAGGAACCAACAAGAGATGAATGAGAGAGACAAACCATAGAATTACCAGTATGGGATATAGTTGCTGAAGATGAGGCTTGTTGGCTGGCCTTAAGTTGAAGGTACTCCTTGTATTCACTGGCTGAAAAGAGATTTTGATTGTTGCTTCCAAATTCAGTTTTCTCATCAGCAGAACCCGATGCCTGAGACTGTGTTACATTAGCTGTCTTTTCAGGAAAACCATGCAGAGAATAACACTTGTCTTGAGTATGTCCCGTGTGCTTGCAATAAGAACACTGAGAGCGATCACCTCTACCACAACCACCTCTTCCACCACGCCCACGACCTCGGCCTCCACGATCTACTAAGTTTGAGACAAAAGCTGAAGATTCTGAAACTGTCTGAGAACCAATGTGCCAAATGTCTCCTCCGATGAGAGAACGCAAAGTAAACGATCAATGAGTTCCTCCACCGTAGGAATATTAGGATTGGTCAAACATTGATTTCGGATAGATTCAACATTTTTATGTAGACCGTGGAGAACGAAGACCATATACATGTTATCAAGTTTTTCTACTACCTTTGTAAGATCATCGCCTGATAGGATGAGTTTGATGTCTTCGATGACTGACTGTGCTCTTTTTAGGTAAGAAGGAAGGTCACGGTCTATCATTTGGAGCGTGGCCAAGTTATGGACAGAATCATAAAGGCATTGGTATATCATTAGAATACACACTCCGAGCCTTCTTCCATATGTCATGACATGTTTTGTAAGAACGAAAGTGCACCAATAACTTCGAATCAATAGATTGCCATAGTAAAGACACTAACTGATAATCAGCCCTTTTCCACTCATCACACACATCAGCAGCAATGTCTGCTTCCTTCTTGGTGAGGTGCTCATAGAGACCTTGACCTAAAAACCACACCTCAACAGCGTTATACCAATCTACAAAATTCTTACCATTAAGTTTCTCTGAGATTATAGTAGGGCTGCCAGAGAAGGCAAATGAAATGAGATTTTTCTTCGCAAGTCCAGAATTGTCAGAGGTGGCAATAGATGAATGGGTTGTGGAAGCCATTGTGGAGAGAGAAACTAACCCACGAAGTCAACAAGGGGTCAACTGGACAATCGACCACTAGAATGGAGAGAGGAGAAGCTGATGAGCAGAACGGGACAAGCGGCGGGTCAAACGGAGGCCGAGACGGTGGCGCGTGGCCTGCACGCACTGTCAGGACAAGATGAAAGAAGTCGCACGTGAGGGCGCGTGGCAGGGGCCTCCAGCGAGCTGCTCGGAGGGACGACTGGTCGGATGCTTCTGAGACGATTTGTGCCCTCACCTTGGTGGTGGAGGGTCCAGAGGTTAGGGTTCTAGTTGTGACAGTGACTTAGAACAGCAACGGGGAGCGAAGACGCGTCCCTGGTTTGAAACCTACTCTGATACCAACTTGATGTGCTGGAATTGCTTGAAAGAAATCCTCTCAGCACTCATTCAATATATACAGCAAGGAATTACAAAGGGGATCAACCAATATCCCATAATAATAGGAGTTTCCAAAACTATAGGGATATAGTTAACTAAACAGAAAAAATCAAATCAAAATAGAATCCTAATCTAATCACAATCAAATCAGAATATACAATCAAAATATACAATAATCAACACAAACCATCAGTCAAATATAAAGCTTCCATCAATTTTCAGAAAATGGGGTCAGCACAGACACAGAGTAGAGAAACAAACCTGACTGACCTGCTCCAACCATTTTTTGGGGATTGACTATGTCTCTTATGTTTCCATTCCTCAAACCCAGGAGATATTTTCTTGTTGTAACTTCCATCAGTGTCCCATTCCATTGTTGCATCCAAAACTCTATAGTCTTTATTCATAATATCGTCCTTACTTGAATTTCTGCCTGCAGAAAAAGATTCCTTAGATGAAAATCCCATACCAGGTTTTAACTTATCATTTCCTTCCAAATAAGACAACTTTGAACTAGTAGTACCAGCAACATCTGCAGAGGACCACCCGGACCGCAATTGCTTACTATCAGGTGCAAACTCATGCTCATCTCTCAAATCCCACTTTGAAGAGCGCTTTCTGCCACTTCCACTCATCTCACTTGCCAAGGCCGTAATGCTTTTCTTTGATTAATGCAGTGTGCTCTGAATTAAAAACAACAAATAATAAATCACCAGAAACCCAAAATCTATCCTCATTCTTCTACTATTTTTTCTTCACTAAAGGACTATAACATGCTAGGAAACAGAAACAGCACAAAATTATAAAATAAAATGAAAGATTTATCTTGTATTTAAAACAAAAAGCTTCAAGCCCGTAAGTGTTAGTTCAGTTGGCAGGGCATATGTGATCGGTGGGAGGGTTCGATCCCCTCCCAATGCACTCCCAACTCCCTTTCCCTTCTCTTTCTCCTTCCCCTTCCCCTGGGCCCCTAGTGGGGTTCCCTTAGGCCACACCCCAGTGGTGGGGCCTCCCCTGGCCCAAAAAAAAAAAAAAAGAAAGAAAACAAAAGCAAAAAGTATCAATGCAAGTAGTTCCACCAAAACTGTGAAGCTTCAAGAATTGACCCTAACCAAAGTTCGCATCAGCCACTCAAGACACATAAAATTGACCATTTTTCAGCGAAAATGGATTAATTAATAAAGAAGAAGAATATAGAACAGGAGGATCCGGAATCCTCCTAGCAGCAAAATCAAGGTAAAAGGAGAGATGAGAAGCATCAATAAAAATCAAAAGAACCAGCAGAGAAGCAAGCAAAGAAAACTATCTATCCCAAAGAAGCTTTACAGGTAGAAACTGCTGGCTGAAAATTCTAGCATTCAATGTAGATATAATTGACTGAGGAACAGTGAAAAGTTTTCAATTGTCATCGAGTTCCATAATAGAATCAAATCCACTTGATATGAATGAGATTATGAAATTTGCCGTAGGTTGCTTTAATGTTTTCTTTCTATCTCCTCCCCCACAAAGGTTATTGATACCAACATTATTTTGTTATGATACAGGCATCGTGTGTTAAGCATTGGACCAAGGCCTCCCAAAGTACAATAGACAAATTGGATGAATGAACCTAAGGAACAGCCAACAGGATTTTTCTACCAGCAGCAAATACGAAAATGTAGCTGTTTTTTTTACCATATACTAGAATGTGCTTGGTAGACGTGAAAAATAAGGGGTGAAAATCAATCCACAATTATGTGGAGCCGTGGAGGATAAATCAATATAAAGAGACACAGTCCATCCTGACCAAATTTTTTAACCTACAATTTCATATGAAAATCAGATGTTGTTTTGATGCAAATGTAATGCCAATAGTCCAAACATTTTACACCCTTATGTTTAGCTTAGAAAAATTATAAATGGGGATAAGTCATAAATATTTCTATTCCTTTTGAATTTCAGTCATACTAAGCAAGAGAATTGAAAATAATTTTCAATCCTTTGATTTTCTCTTCTCTACCACGCACAAATAAGTGAAAATTGAAACTTAAACATTTCACTCACCCTCCCTACTTTTCACTTCCCATTTTCCACTTTCCTACTAAGCATACCATTAATGTAATAATGGTTTTAAACCCCTCAAGTAAGGTCTGCGATAAAATCCAAAATTGGGAGGTAAATGATTTTATTCAAAGCAAGTAAGAGTGAAAGCTTGAACCATAAACAAAGCAAATTTACAGACTTAAACAGATTCCTACAGTAGCTCCATGACAGAATTTGAGACTATAATGACAGAGTGCAGCTGGGCATAAGCTTGTCACACCTGTTTAAAAATTGCAAGTCCAAATAGCATTTTTTTTAGTGAAAAATATATACAAGTTTGTAATTAGATAATTACTTTACCCAGGACAAATAAGAGCCATAGTAGGCCATAACTTGGTCATCCAAGTTAACAATAAATAGTTAGATACATAAATGGTATGTAAGTACTACCCCGACATACCAAAGATATACATACCCATGTCTATTGACAAATATTTAGAAATAAACAACACTAGTTTTAGCTAGTGTTCATACTTATTAAGAATTGCTCCTTGGACAGTTGGACTTCAAGATATTCTTACTTCAAACAGATAAGCTTGTGCTAAAAGGACAAAGATTGCATAGTGTATGAAATGGTGAGTTCTGCTATGTACGGGGGTACACAGCAACCACCAATTTTAGTGATTAAAAAATTTAATTTAAGTATTCATAGAATTGAACATATAAAACATTATTCAATGTTCATTTTAAACAAATAGATAGTTATTTATATCCTTCCATTACAAAGTTGTCACTTCTGAGTTGACAAAGCTTAAGAAGAATAACATGATACTTTGTTTGCAAACAGTAATAGGGTCAGGTGTGCAAGAATAACATCCATTAGTGTCAACTTTTTAACAAAATATAGTGTGAACTGGTAAGCTTTAAAATTTCAAATAGTGGGTTACTTCTGCCAAGAATAGTGGGTTAAGTCGGTTAGTTTTCATATTTATACATACTACCATCACTACCCACTTCCACCAGTCCTATTTTGTGGCAATAACTTTTTTCTTTGGCAACGGGGTAGAACTTTTTATTGCCATTGTAATTGTCTGCAAATGAAAACTTGTTTATGACTATGGGTCCACGTAGAGACACCAATGACACCAAAATTTCAGAGACATAAATATTAGTATTGGAATTTATAAATAACAAAAAAATAGTGCAAAATTATATATTTATTAAAGGAAATAAAAAATACCCTCTCAATTGTCAACCTATCTGAAGTAGATATAGTATATGATAAGACAGAAATATCACAACCTAGTAAACTTCATAAAGTGCTTAGATATGACTCACAGAAGATGAGTAATCCAAGATTCCAGATACCCACAACTGTAGAAAGGTTACTAATGACAGTCCCGTTAGGTATACTATGGGGCAATCTAAGCATCAGGGACTTCGTTGTTCACTCTTTGGAATCTAGAACAGGCTGATGTCCTAAAGACTACTAGTATCAAATTAAGCCCTATTTAACACCCTATTCACACAAAATGAGAAATGTAAGTCCCCATTTGGTACACATGATAGTAGAAAGCTTGACAATAGAAGGCAGAAAGATAAGGCCTAATAGTATAAAAGAGTTGGTAAGCTATTATATATTAAGTGTGTGGTCATTACTTTACTATATTAAGAAAAAAGGGAATCTATACAGAAATATTTATTATGATAAAACTACCCTGTTACATAGAAAAATATTTTTTTAAAAAAAATCCTTCTTCCATTGAAGAGGAAGAAATCTTCCTTCCATGGAAGAAGCCTTCATCCGTGGAGGCAAAATCAACCAAAAAATGCAGCTATGCAAGACCTCCTATAATACAGCCTAGAGTAGTGCGTTAGATATCCATCCCATTTCCCCAGATCTTTCTTCATCTCCTCAAGCCAATGAAACCTCATCTCTGAGGTATAAAGAGTTGGAAGAACTTTCGAAGAAGAACCTTATCATTGCTAGATGTGGAATTTGGGGATGTATGCATTCTGAGAAGACACCAAATTAACAAGGAAATAAAATTTCACAAGCACAGCAATGGCGATGGTGGTCAGAGTCAGAGAGAAATGGCCATGGCAATGGGGATGCTTAAGGGCGTGAGAGATGAGAAATGAGGTTGAATGAATATCCTATTAGGTCATATCAACTCCTAAGGAGAGGATAGTTTTATATGAGTGTAGTGAGGTGTAAAAAGCTTTGACAATATTTGACTATACTATTATTTGGGTGCACCAAACACCTGTTAAGGCTTGATACTATTTGCTTATACTATTAGGTCTTCCTTATGTGATATCAAACGCAGCCTCACCTTTTATCAATGTCACCAAAGTCTCAAAATCAGATAGAAACTCTTCTCAGTCTTCCATAACTGATTGGTCCAATAATTAAAGAGAGCATATAATTCCAAGTTCTCGAAATTGATGTCAAGTTTATTTCAGCAACAAAATAACAAAGATGCTTAATTGCTTATACAAGAATTTAGCACTTCCAAACAATCTTCCAAAGCCTATGCATATTCTCCGAAAACCATGATAACACTTATAGGATTCAATACATCTCATAAAGTTTCTAAAGCTACAATGTATATTTTACATTGATTTTCTTCAATGCCTGTTCTTGATGCACATTGGACACTAATGTATCTGGTGAAACTTAATACATAAGGTGACACATCCTTTCCAGTTCTTGAACTTATCTCAGAATATATTGAATATTTCTCCACTCCAAAACAATCCAATATCGAATTGATTAATGTATTAACTATCCAATATTGCTCGTGGAAGGATCAAATGCCATTGGAAACATATTTACACCAGCTACTTTGCGTGAACTTGATAACACCTCCCCGCATTGCTCACATGAAATTACTGCAGAAAAATTGTATCTAATATTAGCACTTTGAATAATGTACTCTTACTGAGATACATAGAACTAAAGCACATAGGAGACTGCCAACCCAGCTATGGAACTGCCTAATGTCTTGGCATCTTGGTAATCCAGCTAGTTCTATGGATGAAAACCTAAAGAAATTATGTTTTTGGATTAAAAAAATAAATAAAGAAAAACAAAGAGAGTCTAAAGATGTAATCATTCGGTTCCGGTCAACAAGTAGGAGTGACCATATAAGTTTCCTTCCACCATCAATATCAGATAAATAATTTCGTGCAACAGTAGTTTAAGAAAGTGATTTCACACTATAGTCAAGGCAAAGTTAGAAAAGTAAACCAAGAGCTTTATAGCACCAGTTTACCCTTTTTAATATCATGATCAGAGCCCATAATAAAAACCAAGCAAATTCTATCCAAAATTAAGCATCCTAATGCTAGTTTCTGTCTACAAAACAGAACAAACAGCAGGGAGATATTCCAACACAAGAGGAAGACAGAGTCACAAATGAGAGAGTGTTTTCTTAATCATTGTTAGTCTAAAACGAAGCACAGCAATAGTTAGCAGATAAAAGAGAGAAGCTTTCAAGAATTTGCCATCACAGCTTTAATCGTTCCTCATTCTCATCTCATGTCTCCAAAGTTCCCTTTCAGTATTGGCGAAGGCGAAAATCTCAAGTCGCTAGCTGCCTAGCTAGGATACCCAGTAGTCTTCCGTACAAACATCATTGAAGACACTACGAATCCTTAGGTATCAAAAACATACATGTACGAATACTATACCCATCATATTCAAATTCAAGCACACGTGTACGAAAACCAAAGGGAAACCACAAAAATTAGGTTTCTAAACACGCTGGAAATTGAAATTGCACGAGACATAGAAAACGTCTCCGAATATTTTAGAATGAAAGGGAATGGCAAAGGCATAGCGACAAAGAAGAAGAATAAAGCAGAGTAAACCCTAGATAAGAGATGGAAGGGCAGAACTCAAAAGGAGAGTAAGGTGGAGAGAGAACTCACGAGTGAGAGTGATAACAGAGCGTGGAGAGAGAAACCCTAGAGTGGAGCATGTGATTTTGCCATCATGCCGAAGAAGCTTTTCGATTTCGAGAGAGAGACGGAGCTTCGCTTCTGTTTCGTCAACAAATATCAATGCAGGATTTGCCCTTTTCTTTTTAGTCACTCTCCTTTGTCTTCGTTTCCTAATTTAAACGGGTCACCACGACATTGTGGAGTGTATAGACCATTTCATTTTGTTTCACGGCAAAATAGTGAAATACACTCATTACTAATATTTATCTTTTCTTTATTTATTTATTTTATATAAAATCTGAAAAGAGAATCAAATTTATTGAGATTGTCGTATTCTGTCAGAAAAATATCTAGGCTCCATTTAAGTGTTTAAACTTAAGAGTTTAATTTTAATGGATTCTCGTTATAATTTTTTTATATAATCAATTAATTTAATATCACTAAGAGTCTCAATTAAGTGAGTTAAGTGAATTCTGAAATATTTTTTAACTTAATCCATTTATAATAGGTTAGATTAGATTAGGTAAAGGAAATTATTTTTCATAACTTGATCTAACACAATCTGTGCAAGAGTATATTAAATTGGATCTCATAAGTATAATATATATTTTAAAAAAAATCTCTAAAAAAATTAAAATATAAAATCAAAATTCATTACACATAACATACATCATATTAAAACATGACAAGTCAACATTAATTTATATAATTGACGTTACACAAATGTAATATGTTTCAAATAAGTTAAATATACATAAATACATAATAAATTAATAAATCTTCTTAATTTAAGTATAAAATAAATTAAATTAAGTTAATAAGTCTTAATATTCATAAAAAATAAATTACTTTAATTAATTAAAGTTAATAATATCACACATATTATATGAATTAACATAATCATTAATTTTATTTTTTATTTTTTAAAGATGTTATAGTTTTTAAAATAAGAAGCAAAAATTTAAATTTTGTATTTGAGAAATTAAAAATTTAAGAGTGAATAGCCAAAATAATAATTAATATGAATAAATATATTATCTGTATATGAATATTTTTACTTTTTGTTAAGCTTCAATGGAAATAATATCATTCTATTAAATAAATTTTTTTAATAATTATAAGTTGTGACTAAACGATTTTTTAAAAGTAACTAAATGATTTTTTTAATTTAAAAAATGTGAATGAGTTAAGTGTCGATGAATTAGATATTTTAAAATTTAATACCTAATTCACAAATTACGAATTGAGATATTTTTTAATATGATATAACTTATGAATTCGACTCAATTCGTATTTTATGGTTGTCATATGTCAGTGTAAATATAAATATGACTCATTCATCTGATATATCATATAAATATTACTCATTTATTCCGTATCTATATGTGAAAATAGTTTCATATAAGTATTATATTTTAAGTGTTTAGGTTAAATTAATAATTATTAATAAGGAAAAGTTAGTGTCTGTGTTGGTGGTGACGCGAGTCATGGCTCGCCCTCTTGGCCGACATTGTTGTCTGTCGTTTTCACTTTTCGCACTCAAAAATGAAATCTAGTACAGATAAGTCAGATCCAGAACCACCGTCACTGTGTTTATCATATACGTGTATACGAAGCCTCCATCGCACTCACTCAAACCCATCCATCTTGGCATCTTGCTTCACGTCAGACTCTTGAATCTAGTCTTCCCTTACCATCCTTGAAATCATGCTACTAAACCTCATTTTTATTGCCTTAATTGAAAATCTACCACCCCCTCCTTTACACATCAACACCCTAATTTTCCATACCCAGTACCACCAACCTGTGTACTCTATCTGAACCAGTGCTTGTGATCTTGAATGAGTGAGACAAATTTCACAGCCTCCATTCCCGAAAAAAAAAAAAAACCCTCCGTGAACCGTTTCTCAACTCACTGATGAAGTAACCATAACAAAACAACCACACTACTATCAGTCCCAAAAAGGCAGTAAAAGAAAAGAAAAAAAACAAATCATCCAATTTTGAAAGTCATTATTATTAACCAAACACCCAATAATAACTGAATCAAATCAGAACTTGCCTTACAATAATAAATTCCTGCAATTCATCCCAACCCACCATGAGAAAACCCATTAAACCCATCACCACCACAATCCTCCCATTCCCAATCTCCAGATCCACCTTCCTCCTCATCCTCTCCATGGCAACCCTCTCTCTCTTCCTCTTCCTCTTCCTCTTCCTCTCTCTCTCCTCTCCTCCCCACTCCTCTCCAAACCCCCTTCCATGCAGATCCAACAAACCTGCAAGGCCACGCGCTTCCCTTACCAATGCCATTCCTCCCTCACCCAATCCAACCCAACCCACACCCCACTCCAAATCATCCAATCAGCCATCGCACTCTCCTCCGACAACCTCAACACCGCCCGATCCATGGTCAAGTTCATCCTGTCCTCCTCCTCCGGCAACCGCACCCGCGCCACCGCCGCCAAGAGCTGCCTCCAGGTCCTCCACTACTCCCATTACCGCACCTCCCTCGCCGCCGACGCGCTTCCTCGCGGCAAAACCAAGGACGCGCGCGCATGGATGAGCGCCGCCCTCGCCTACCAGTACGGCTGCTGGTCCGGGTTGAAGTACGCCAACGACACCTCCATGGTCGCCGAAACGATGTCGTTTTTGGACTCCCTCACCTCCCTCTCCAGCAACGCCCTCAGCATGCTGGTGTCGTACGACCTGTTCGGAAACGACACCGCATCCTGGAGGCCGCCCTTCACGGAGCGCGACGGGTTCTGGGAACAGTCCGGGCCGGCACCCGAATTCCGGGGCGGGTTGCCCTCGAATTTGAAGGCGGACGTTACTGTGTGTAAGGATAGGGGCAGTGGGTGTTATAAGACGATACAGGAAGCGGTTAACGTGGCACCGGATAACGTTGACGGTGGGGAACGGAGGTTTGTGATACACATAAAGGAAGGGGTTTATGAGGAGAGGGTTAGGGTTCCGTTGAAGAAGAGGAATGTGGTGTTCTTGGGTGACGGCATGGGAAAGACTGTGATCACGGGGTCTGCAAACGTGGGGCTGCAGCCCGGCATGACAACCTACAACTCTGCTACCGTCGGTGAGTTTTTCGTTTTGTTAAGGTTTTACTGGTACGTTTTGTTTTGTTAAGGTTTAGGTATTTTATTGCTTCATTTCCCAACTGGTGCTTATTAATTTTCTTCTTTTTTTTTTTATTTGGGTTTTGTTAAAGAGTGGTTTAGTAACACTTATTAAAGATTCAAAACAAAAAAAAAATCATGAAAAGTGAAGTTTTCAATGTATTGGGAATTAAAAATATTTTATTTTTCATATACAACTTTTTATTTTAAATTATTTAAGGGCATTTATTAAAAAAGTCTTTTTTATTTTTGTCCAAACCAAAAAGACGACAATTTTCACGAAATGTCCTCTGTGAGCCAGTTTGTTTATTCTGTATGAGTTCATGAGTTGACTTACATTTGACAATGGATGCAAATTAAATTCTTTTGCCTGAATAATGTCCAAATCTGTTTGGTTGTTTAAATAGCAATTGTTTTTTTTTGGGACCGTAAAACAAATTTTGCAAACCTTTCTGATTTAAGAGTGTGCGGTTTGCTTTTACAACATTACAACTTATGTGGGATATAAGACTATAATTGTTGGATTATAAAATGGAAGTTTCCTCCAGTACATACTTTTTTTGGGGATAGAACACCAGCAGTACATACTCATTTTGATTTCTTATCTGATTTCAGCTCATTTTGTAAATGGTCGGTGAACTTTCACTTTCACAAGTCTGAAGTTTGACATGCATCATATTGCTTTAGTGGGATGACATGCATAGAGCATAGTTGTCTTCTTAATCACTTGATTAATTATCTTGGCAGGGGTTGTTGGGGATGGATTCATGGCAAAGGATCTCACAATCCAAAACACAGCAGGTCCTAATGCTCACCAGGCAGTAGCCTTCAGATCAGACAGTGATCTTTCTGTCATTGAGAACTGTGAATTCATAGGCAATCAAGATACTCTTTATGCTCATTCCCTGCGCCAATTCTATAAATCATGCCGTATCCTCGGCAATGTGGACTTCATCTTTGGAAACTCAGCTTCAATCTTCCAAGACTGCCAAATCCTAGTCCGCCCCAGGCAAGCCAGGCCGAAGAAGGGTGAGAACAATGCCATCACGGCGCATGGTAAGACAGACCCTGCTCAGTCAACAGGCTTTGTTTTCCACAACTGCTTGGTTAATGGCACTGAGGAATATATGGCATTGTATTATAGCAAGCCTAAAGTACACAAGAACTATCTGGGTAGGCCATGGAAGGAGTATTCTAGAACAGTTTTCATTCATTCATTCTTTGAAGCCCTTATCACACCACAAGGTTGGTTGCCATGGAGTGGGGATTTTGCACTGAAGACACTGTACTTTGGCGAATTTGAGAACTCGGGACCTGGTTCTAATTTGACTCAGAGGGTGCCCTGGAGTAGCAAAGTTCCGGCTGTGCATGTGTTCACGTATTCAGTGCAGAGTTTCATTCAAGGAAATGATTGGATTCCATCATCTCAGTAATTAGCTCATCGAAGGAGTGATCAGAAAGTGAGGAAGAGGAGGCATCAGTAAACGGGGAATTTTTCCACATCCCCTTCGTAACTACTAATACAATGAATATTTCAAAAGCCATTGAGAGAAATTCCAAATCGTGTCAGTTGTGCTGGTGGATACTCAGGGTTGATCCCACTAATTTTATTAGGTTGGCCCTCCATTTAGAAGATCTATATTCTTTTTGCATGAGGGCTGTGTCACAGAATCATGATCTGATCAAGTAAAACTAGTAGATTCCACAAAGCTTTCCATCCAATGTAACTAGGCAAAAGAAGATATGGAAGGAAAACCCATTATGGGAACCATGACTCTCATAATCTTTGATCGTTTTCAGTTTCTAGAGCTGTCATAATACTAGTGACATAACAAAACGGCAATGGTTTCCTTGAATGTCACAACTCACAGGTGTGGACACGGCCCCTTTGCTCAGAGAAGTTAATTATTCCTTTCTTTAAGTTATCCATCTTCCCATTAAGACTTTGCGTTGTCGGACTAACTTCAAAGCGCTTGCACGATAATGAGACATGAAACTGAGCTCAACCAGTGCATGGAGCACTTGGGGATTTGATAAAGAAACGCCTTTGCTTGTATATCATGTCAGGAAACTTTCATTATCAAAGTTATTGATGATAACCACGGTTCACGGACACAGGTATGGCCGTTGCTTTACTCCTAGTCCCTTACGTAGATTGACTAAACAATTCGGTCGCTATCACCTCGTTCACCAACTTCATTTCATGTACATTTTACAGTAATGATCTACTTGCCGACATGATGTATTTGTAATGACGTGGGTTGGAACAAATATAGCAGGCAGTCACATTCTGCCGAAAGGTCTTAAAAGCTTTGAAAGAAATTAATTGGTTCACATTCTGAATTAATTAGTTCACGTGCTCCCCTTTCGTTGACTGCAAGAATGATCAGATTATACTTCATAGATCTTGGAAGATCGCACGGGGCCTTCAAGTTCTATTTTAAATAATTAAATAAAAAATCTTGTGTATATACTATTAGTATGGGTTTTGTTACAAAACACTAATAGTATTAGGTTCGATTTCATAGCAAGGCATGTGCAGGGTAGTTCGGTTAGGCACTATAATAATCCATTAACCACATATTTGTCCTGAAATTGCCTCCATCAATCGTAGGATAGAAAAGAATCCACGTATTGTGAATCAATGATGGATCCACTACCTACTTCAGGATTAGGAAGCAATTGGATCCACTTACAAAACAAAAAATAATGCTTGTTACAGATAAGGTAGACTCCCATCTCTTCATATCATTGTGAGGTGAGTATGCAGAAATTTTGATTGGATCAGCTGCAATTAAATAATGAAAATTGTATATGTGAGATGTATGTAAAAGTAGCATTTTTCCAAAACGAATGCTCTCATCTCTGGACCTCTCTAGTTAATATTATAAGGACTAAGTTTGTTTGTTCCACGTGCTGGTAATATTGTAGTTGAGAGCCACGCATGAGGTGGTAGTTTCACTTCATTATTATAGTGGATTGTCAAATAATGGTTCTGCAATTTCGTTAGATATATATAGTTGAATAATATGTGCGTTAGTTCAACCTGCTAGGTTTCTGTCCCCTTACTTAGATACCTTGTTTGTGCATTTGTATTCAAATTTGAAATCAAATCCCCAAAAAAAGAAACTATAGTTTCATTTCATTCAAATCAAATATTAAATAGGGCCCAAGCGGTGTGACTAAATTCAAGTCCAAATATAGGTGGGATTGGTTTTAACTCTACCTATTACCTACCTGTGTTGTTGCTCTTGCTCTATTCATTTGTCACATGTGTTGGGTACAATTATCCTTAATTTTGCCGCTTTTAACTCTACATTCGATTCATGTATATCTTATGACCGGGTAACCAAGATTCTGCTTACCCACACAAAATGGAATAGGTTGAAACTAATAGAGAAGTATGTCTACAGCCCAGTTTAGA
This sequence comes from Ormosia semicastrata, assembly GCA_029884595.1. Classification (NCBI taxonomy): domain Eukaryota; kingdom Viridiplantae; phylum Streptophyta; class Magnoliopsida; order Fabales; family Fabaceae; genus Ormosia; species Ormosia semicastrata. The sequence continues at coordinate 31,318,959 of JAQQTO010000046.1, read as the reverse complement.
ATTATTGTACACCCCTCCCCTTCCCCCTTTCTCATCCTGCCCTATTTTTCCTTTTGTACCTGAATAACATGATTGCAAAGAAAAACAAAGACCAACACAAGAAAGAGGACCACAGATTATTGATTCATTCAGGTAAATTCTCTAAATTGAATTGTGGTGAAATCTGACACAATATGATCAGACTGTAGAGTTAACCATTTTTATGCATAAAAGGATGAGGGAAAAAAATTTTCCTTTATCCTTTTTTTTCCTAACACTAGGAGACTTAACATTTGCGAGGAAATTTGAAAATGAAACTCACAACTCAAAATCCAGAAAGAGATGATGTGGTAATGGCAGGTGGTGTTGGAGTATAAAACTCATCATCTGTCCAATTTGTCTCTCCCCAGTGCCGCAACATGCTTTTCCAGTTGCACAAATTATCTACACACTTCTTCAAGCGCCTATCTTTAACTTTAATTCGCCAATGCCCATCTGTGTAGTTTGCTATTTCAGCCTGCCTACGATCCCACTCTAACTGTGCCTTCTGCTTTGACTTCAACAGGCAAAACTGCTGCAAAAGCTCAGGCATTGCATCATGCACCTTCCACCACTTTTCATGTGCAACATCACTTGCAAACTCGTGAAATATATCGGCATTCCAGTTACAATCATAGTCCCGGAAGCATAGCCATGGCTTTAAACCTAGATAGTGAAGGACATAGAGAATTGGAGGCTCAGCACCAAATAACTTAGTTTTCATTTGTTTCTTCTCTTCCTCATCACCAATCCAAAAATGCTTCAAGAAGTTCATGTGTCTTGGTATCCTGTGCCACCATGTAAATATTTCATTCAAATATCCCTGGTCCCCTCCATTGTAGGACTCAATCTCATGAATATGATCCATCAGGAGCTGGAATGTGCAATTTGATGGCTCAACCAACATGACACCTGAGTTAAAAAGTGTCCCATTATTTCCAGTGGCAGTAATTTCAGGCATTCCAAATAGGAAATCTATATTTCTTAGTATCATCAAATCTGCATCAATGAATATTATCTTGTCATAATCTGTCAGCTGCCATAACCGGAATTTGCTGTAGTTCCATTCATTGTAAGCATCTTTTTCAGCTTTCGGGTTTCTGATCCTCTGTATTGTTCTAACTTTCCATCCTGCTGCTTCCAAGCCACTTCTGTGATACCCACTGATTGTCTCATCAACAAGTATTACAAGGTCTCGAGTTGATCCAGACATGCGGATACTTTGTGCAGCAGCAATAGCTCCACAAACATAAACATGAGCTGAGTGCAGAATTGTCGCATAGGCTTCTCTGTGAGCATTTCCATTGTAAACCAGCTCTGCTTTCAATTAATTCAATTCCTTTCATGTCAACTTTATGATAAGAAAAATATAATGACAACATGATAGTACATGGAATAATCACATTGCAAAGATGAAATTCTATTTCTCATGGATGAGAATATAGTATGTTTAAGCAGACAAAAAAAGTCTTTTTCTTGATTCTTCAAATCTCCATTTTTGTTAATTGGCTTTGAGGGTCTTCAGCAATCATCAACATCACCATTATTGTGCAATGAAAATTGATCCAGAAGTATGTGCTAAACAAGTCATTGCTGGTGAAACACTTTAACTATGCTTTTGGAGGCATATAATTATGATGTTATGTCTCAAGAGTGTGTGTGAGAGAGAGAGTATAACTTACCTTTGCCTCTCATAGGAAGCGCAAGTTCACAAGATCCTACAGGGAGCTGGACCTTTTCTCTCAAAACACTCAAGTTTGGTCTGTATAACCATGCATTCCCTTCACGTCCAACAAGTTCTTTGCAGGTAAAAAGATTTGGTATTGGAAAGCAGTTGGTAATGAACAGCACATATATGGGGTAATTGCCTTTGAAAGAGGTTGCAAGGCCAGCAGCTGCAAGCTGCAGGTGCAAACGGGCAACATCTCTAGACCAATTCCCCCCATTCTGACATGGAAGCTTGACAGCAATGAGATTAAGTCTTATACCAGGAGATCTAAGACTTGGTAGAGAAGGGCAAACAGGAACTTCAGTTTCTTCTTCCTCATCAATCCATTCAGGGTATAGGGACTCCCATGTCATATTTTTTGCAGCATACTCCAGGTGTAGAACAACATGTGTGGCATCAGGAATAAGATACTCCCAATGGGCTATTTCAGTCTTATTGAAATTTAGAAGTCCAATCCCTTGAAATTCATTTTTCCCTGTCAGCTTATCAGTAATTTTCAATATATCATCCCAGTCAGTATCTACATTTGACATATAGCGAAGATCTGAGCCACCCCATATCCACCTGCTCACAAAATTAGGCCTGCACTATGTAAATTTGGCATTATGATTTGGTTCTTTACTTAATTCCATTTTTACTTCGTATACAGAAAATGATTGTTTCACATTTTTGGAAATCAGCTTATTAGGTGATATGATAATTGCAGAGAAGAATTTGCTAAATTACGAATCTCAATACTTTGGAATATGATAACTGATAAGAGGAAGTAATTTGTACAAATTTCACATTTGAAGACAGTTTGGTATTCCGCTAAACTTTGGGGTGAAAAATTTAATGATGAATTTTTCATATAATTTTCCGCTCTTATTTTTAAGGGGTACCAAACTAACCCTTAGTATAATAAAAAATTTAATCACTATAAAATTAACTAGACCAAAGTTTGGGACGTCATAAATTTACTTTAGCACGTGTGAATGGAAGTGTTTGCATCACTTGTGGGTGATCTTCACTTAGGAAGAAAAGAAAATTAAAAATCTATTGAGCGAAGATACTTAAATGTTGCATTTGCATACGTGGATTAATACTTACCGTGAGCCAGAGCTTGATAAATGGTTGGCATTGTAAACCTCTGGAGAGTACAGGAACGTCACAAATGTGCCGCAAATGGTTAACAAAAGGATAAGTTTTAAGAAAGAAAACTTGCATCTTGAACTCCTATCTTGGATAGATAAGTGGAAAGGCTTCTCTACATCTTTCGCTTTACTTCTTGGCAGTCTTCGTTTGCATAATTCTTCACTGTAGCACGAAATTATTCAAGAACAAATTTACTAGATATATATATATATATATATATATTAAAAAAAAGGTTACACAAGAAACAATCCCAGATATGAGTTTTATTGGTGTGTAATAGACAAGTCAACCTCATCAAAGCCTAATGAGTGATTTTCTCATGCTGGAATTACTTAGTAACTGTTGTCAATCATATTGTAATTAAGTCCTTAAATGCAGGAGTTTGAAATTCAAATCAACCTCAACTCCAATACCATGTAAATATATATTGTAAGTTTGTAACCATTCTCTCTCTCTCTCTCTCTCTCTCTCTCTCTCTCTCTCTCTCTCTCTCTTAACATGGTAATCATTCTCTTTATTATGTAATACAAATTATCATTCTTCCATATCTTATGAGTCCATAATCGTTCTTAAGCTCTAAGCAAGCATAACTGATCCATTATTGGGCCTACAAAGGTGACGGAAGGAACTTAGAAGGCATTACTATAGATCCTTGAAAAATCTCATACCTTCAGATCAGAGAATGCATTGATACGTAGAAAATACAGTAAATATATAACTATCACATAATAAAATGTTTATGGATTTTTCCCCTACACAGAATCATAATTCTATAAAATGGTGACGCATGTCAAATGTTTATTATTGTGAGCAGATTGTATAGAATTTGATTCATTTAAAAGAAAGTTTTACTCACAAATGAAATTGTAAAGACTCAATCAAGGATCTGTTTGTGTAAATGACATTACTCTCGTCCAATAAACCTAAAATCTTTTGTAACTAATGTAGATGGTGGGCCTATTGGCTATACTATTTTATAATTGTCTATATACATTTGTGCATAAGCATGAAATAATTGAGTGCAGACTCATGATATGATGATAGCGGTTGGCTTCCTTCGACTGTAAATAATAAATATTTTGAGATAAAATGTCATTGTCAATTCCTGAAGATATCAAGAGTGATACGGTTCACACAAAATGTCAACTCTATGCAGGTCCCTCATGGCGTTTGAAAAGGATTTGACAACATTACGAAATGCTTATAATCCTATTAGGTGCATGCATGGAATGGAAAGTTAACACCCCAGATCTGGGAATCAGAACTTTGTCCTGATTTATTCCGTAAGCAAATTAAACAGTAAGTTCGCATATTAAAATTTCCCATGTGAAAGAGAAAAGGGTTGGCCTTTTAACCTCAAACAGAACTTCATGTAATATAAAAACGATGGGTCCTAGCTATAAGGTGAAATATAATACTTGTAATAAACCAAGATTAAACAGTCATGTAAAAAATACATGAATGACTTTATATTTATCACGCTCCTTTATACAAGAGTTTTTTAGACTTAAAATGTGGACAATGCACAAGCCCACAGTCTTGTACTTAAATTTAACTTTTTATTAAAAGAATAAGGCGGCAATGGTCAAACTCTATACCACTTAATTATAGAGTTATGAAACAATGTCCTTAAACTCTATACTTGTAATAAACCAATGATCAAACTCTGCATTTCATAATCCATGTATGAAGCACTAATAGATATTGAACCTGACTTCTCCTTATGATATATATTTGGTCTTAAACAGTAAACAGTGATTATTCGGAGGAACTGTTCAAGCTAATGGAGGAACTCTTTGCAAATAACACCGATTTTATGATCCTGACGAAAGAGAAAGGGCAAAGCAGAATGTCAAGGGGGAAGAAGAAGAAACTCACATGGATGCAGGCAAACGGTGTCGAGCTTCAATAGCATGAGGAGAAGTACCCATTGTTCCTCTCATATTAACTATTCAGCTACAGAGGCATGCAACATCTGATCTACACAAATGAGGAACCAACTTTAATGAATTGATCGAGGCCCAAGAAGGAAAATGATTAACCAAAAGAACATTGTTCAATCAACTACTGAAAAACTAAACTAGAAAGCGTTCAGGAACTTGTTTTGACCCTAAGATGGGACTACCACTTTTATCATAAATTTTAGTCCCAGCAAAAAAGCAACATAATGACATCAAAATATATGGAAAAGAATACAGATTAAGGTGTATATCATTCTTAAGTTGCAAATATCTGGTGGTATATATTTCTGTGAATTGGTTTTCAATATATAGATAGAAGAAGCAAAAAAGTTTATAGAAGCATAAGAACTAAGAAGCAGGAAAAGGCAACCGCTACATAGTACATGGTGTAAATTTACACCAGCAGGCGAACAAAACACAATCCTCAGGAGACCAAAACATGGTTATATACCGAAACCCAGAAACCAAAGAAGACAAATAATGTTCTTTTGTTGTAAAACACAAACCACAGAGAGAGAGAAGAGAGAGGGAGATCCCCGTGAAACACACACCTTTTGGATGTCTGTGAAGAACAGAGAGAAAGCAATCCAAGAGACACTTGATGGCATAGTTGGAGAGGTTGAGTCAATATAGACATAGTAACGTCCTTCAGAATTTTTCCTTCGTCTTTCAGTTTCATTGTAGTATTTGGTAGTCACCAACTCTTGTCTCATCTCTCATTTTCTTTTCTTTTGTTATTATTCCTAATTTTCTCTTCTCTTTTGACCTTTTTTTTTTCAGGTTCATTGTAGAGGTAAAAACCATTTTACTTTACATTTCTTCTGATGTAAAAGACCAACTATTAATTTTTAGTTGACGAGCCACTAGAATACAAAGAAGACTTGCCATGCCGATGCGTATCGTGTAGCACTTACAATTTAATTTGACTATATAATATGAACCATTTTTGAACTCTTGCTTAATGGCAGTACAAGTCAATAGCACATAGCATAGTTGTAAAATTTAGAGAGGAGGTTAACTTGTTTATAAAGTTAGATTATTAAGTCAACAGTTTGATTAAAGGTTAAATGGTTGAACAAAAAAATTTATAAAAAAAGAAAGTATATTTAAAAAAAATATTATATAAAGAATTATTTGATATAAATTATATTATATTAAAAAATATTGTATGAAAAAAAATATTTTTAAACTAACAATGATAATAACTTATTAGTTGCATAATAAATTAAGAAATTAAGAATAATACTCAATGGAAGCATATTGGTCTAGTGTTAAAATGAATTTTATGATAAAGATTTTTAAATATAATATTCAAATCTTAAAAATTACATTTTTATTAATTTTCAAAAGAAAAAAATCTAACTTAGATCAACTCAATTAGATAGGTCACCAGGTCAATCTGGGTTTGATTGAATCAGTGAGAAAACTGGTTCAACAGATTGACCAGGAGCCTAGGTCATTGGTTTTCCAAATTAGTTGGCTGGACTAGTCTGATCCGTACAACTATGGTCAATAGTTAGGCAAAGTATGCATGCCAATGGCTTTTATGGTGAAGCTACCAGCACTCTCAATTCTATGCTTATACTCCTTAGTTACAAATTAAAATTTTAATTTTTCTTTTTAAAAAATTATAAGTGACTAATGAGAAGTGTGGATAGATATTTGGAAATGTCAATAGCAACATCCTGACTCTTAATATCTTTTAACTTCTGTTCTAGACCGATTTTTGGGTTAGTGGTTTAGAAGCAATTTGGCCCACCAAAATATAATCCCAAATATTTATGTGCGCTATTAGATAAGTACATTTATCTATTTATGAAGAGCAAATCTATCATAAAATTATTCATAGATATAAATACTAATTACATCTCACACAAATAAAAAAATTAGTTATAAGAGATAATAATATTATAGATTCTAATTCTAAATAGTAGCATTCAATTCAAATTAAATTACGATTCTTAACATTCAAGACGTTCCTATAAATACTCTGTAAGATTGTAAAAGTATACAATCCAATCCAATACTATACACTATCTTTCTTGTGCACGGTCTAACTTGAGCATCAGAGTTCTTTTACAGGTATTCATCCCCTTACATCACCATTGTTGCTAATATATCACGGAGTTTTTCATCTTTAACCACTTACTCAAATAATCCTCTAAACTTTGTTCAAAACATTAGCATCGTTTATAAAAAAATATAAACTTTTATTCTCATCATTATCATAGCTAATACGAGATGAGACAAGTTGCAACAGGGACGAGCCATTCACCAACAAAAAGCAATGACCTTCAAGATTTCTAAACCGATAATGTCCTCTTGGACAGTGTGCAAGATTGAAAATTTCCTTGCTCTCCCGTCTTCTATTCAATGTGAAGAGAAAATTAAGGGAGTCCAGATAAGCATTAATTATTCCATTTCCATTATCTATTAATTGGCATCTTTTGTTCACATTTATCAGCACCTACAGTTGTCTATTATGATGTTATGACCCTGCATTCATTGCATTTAATATCCAGTGGTCTTATTACCATTGCTTCCTCCAAATTGCCGTATGCAAACTTCATTGGTCAAGGATTAACATTGATTGGCTTAGCACCATTATTATTCAGACATTTAAATCATGATTATAGACGTCATGGATGGGCATGACGCAAATTTCCTACTAGCTTTACAATAATTGCTTATTGCTTATTATTTCTATCATTTTAATGACACATTTACGCAATTAATATATATCTGCTCCCAACATCAATTGTCATCCCATGCTTCATACATATCAGTTTTTTTTACCAGGATAGCTCAATAATATTTGTCACTACTTATAACATCATTGATCATCAATTAGTACATCTTTAATTATCACGTTGATGTGCGTGATTGTCATAGCAACAATCTTCATAGACTTTTGTCGAATCAATATCTCTATTAACATGACTTGCCACAAATCCATAGAAAATTGATGTGGTAGCCATCATACATAACAAAGGGGCGATATCAACTATGAAGGCTAAACTGTTGTAAATATATGGCACTTAGGACCCCTTGGAACCACATGTATTATTACAGTGGTTGTAAACATCAACAGCCAAAGTCTTATGCCTATATTACATTGTCAAACCAAATTGAGGCTTCCAAAATTTGCAAACATCATATAAGGCAATACTTCGACTGTAACTTTGAGTTCACGAGTATTTCGACTCGATATCATCTAAGTCAATATCTCAATTGTGACTTTGAGTCTATGAGTACTTCAGCTCATTCTTATCCTAGTCAGTGACTCAGTCGGGACTTTGAGTTCGTGAATACTTCGACTCATTCTCATTTAAGCCAGTACTTCGGCTATAACTTTGAGTCCTCAAGTACTTCAGCTCATTCTCATCTAAGCAGTATCTTGGTCGTGACTTCACATCCACGAGTACTTAGGCTCGACATCATCTCGGCGCAACTCACAAAGTCATCACACCTTGAAGAGGTCCGAGAAATATAAGGTCTGAAGAGGATCAAATATTTTGATATCCATACATGACTGTCAGATAAGGGAATGTACTTGACCATTATCCAAGGTCAAGGAGTGCATTCAAGGGTTTTCACTCATACCCTTATGAGTCTGACCTTAACCCATAAATCGGCCAGGTTTACAGAGGTTAAGCATAACCGATCGTAACTCAGGACAGTGGACTCTACACCAAGAGGCTTCTGTGTCAACTATACTCCATAATTTCAAATTAACTCATAAACCTAAAAAATGGTTTAATGTGGTTACAACACTAAGCCAAACTCATAAGCCTAACAAAAGGTTTAACGTGGTTAAACGCTTTAGACTGTCGCCCGAGATAGTGAACATCACTCCAAGAGGCTTTCGTATCACATACACTTAAAGTTTGACTAAGTTTTAATTATTCCTAAACGAACTCAACAACTGAGATCGAGCATTGGAATCATCTTGATTAGGTAAAACGAGTGTTCATTAATAATATCGAGATCGAATGTTGGACTCATTTTGGTGAGCTAATAGAAGAAGCAACAGGAATATGGAAAATATTCTAAGTATTAAATGGATACTCGAGATCAGGACTTGTTCAATTACAAATATTATGAAAACCCCACATAAGAGGCAGAATAAAACGAAAAGGAAAAAGAATCAGGCGTTCTCCGGGGTTTCCTCCACGACCAAAAGCATCTCTTCCCATTCATTTTGAAATTTGAAAATAGCAATTATTACGTTAAAAATCCCAAGCATTCAGAATTGAAGCGATGCATAACATTACAGAAGGACACTCAAGCCAGACCACGGGTTTTCAATCAGGATGTCATGGTAAAACCATAACATGGATCTCGGTTCCAAACCGAATTACACTAAAATTGGTCAGGGCCTACAAACAAATTTGTATGGGGGCAACCTACTACGTATCTTGGATAGCGGTATGATGACTTAAGCAGAGTGATCGATTTCGAATCCTGATCTTACTCATTAATCCCATGAGCATAATGTGACAAATCACGGACCTCGACCATTTGAAAAAAACATCATGAGATCTAGCATTTTTTACATGACTTGGATCCCTTTGTCCTATATATGTCGTGTGCTCTTGTTGCATTTGAATATCTTGACACTTAGCTGTCACATCTAGCACCAAGCTGGGAGCATCTATTTTGGACCGGGTTTTAGGTTAGTGATTCAAGAACAACCCGGCCCACCAGAATAGGATCTCAAATATTTATACACGTTATTAGATAATTACATCTACCTATTTATGAGAAGCAAATCTCTCACAGAATCCTTCATATATATGAACACTAATTACATCTCACATAAATAGGAACATTAATTATAAGAGATAACAATATCATGAATTCTAATCTTAAATAGTAGCATTCAATTTAGATTGAACTACAATTCTTAACACTCAAGACATTTTTATAAATATCCTGTAAGGTCTTAAAGGTATGCAATCCAATCTATACACTACCTTCTTTGTGCATAGTCTAACTTAAACATCAGAGTGTCTTTTGTAAATAATCACTCCTTCGCATTATCGTTGTTGTTACCATACCACGAAAGTTTTCACCTTCAACCACCTACTTAGATAACTCTCTAAACTTTGATTAGAACAACTTCTTTGAAGGGCAAATGGCAATTAAAACTTCTCAGGATTATTTATTTTAAAAATAGTAGTTTAACATTTGAGGTGCAAATGAGTTTATTACATTCACCTTTTGAATTATCAAACTTCACATTATTTGGTCCATGATTAAGTCGGAGTTTTGTTATTAGAAGCATTTATTAAAAGCGAAAAAAGAAAAACAAAATTTGTCGCTATAGTGAGAGTTGTTGCTACTTGCTAAGAGTAGGTTAATGAAAACAACTGTTTATTGGATTTAGAGTAAAGGTAACCACATGTCCCAATCCATGCCCCCCCGGCCAAAAAGGAAACCTCATTATTCCTATTTTTTTCAACATCGAAAAATGCCCTTAAACAAGGAATTGTTAATGCTTTTAACTTTTAGATCCTACCCTATCGCACTTTTGGCCCCTGATATAGGATTGTTTTGCATGGGCAGGGTTCGCATTCCCTCCCTAATTTCCATTTTTCTTAAAAATGCCGGAATTGGTTAATTTCATATTCGTAGTAGGTAAACTCTCTATTCATTATGAAGGTTTTCTCTTTATGCTCAATATACTATTGAAGTTCATCTCCGTTTGAAGAAATCGGGTGGCAACATCAAACACCTAATTAGCTGCCAAAGACAAGAACACATGTAGTTTTTAATTTTCCTTGTTTTCATTCTTATAACGTGATTATAATTAATCATCTTTCAAATTGATTACATTCGTTTAAGTGTCATTTCATAAACTATTTCACCAAATCCATGGTCTTAACACAACCAAAATTCGTCAAAACTGCAATAAGAAGGTTAATTAACCGAAATAATAATAATAAAAAGATTGCTTATCAATCAGCGAAGCAACATATTTATACCAGTTGACCACAACTGTTCCCTTCCACCTTTTGTTTTACCAGTCTTCAGTCTTTGCACTGAAGTTAAGACATGTGGTGGAGGAAAAGTGTTGGGAAGAAATTTCCATTTATAAGGGTTAATGGCTAATGCAATGTTTTAAACATTATTTAGTGAGTAATTATATTTTTACATCAAAATTCTTATATTATTTTTACATTTTACTTGTTTGGGTAAAAAAAGTATAGAAAGAATGTGTTAGAATATGTGTTTTTGTTTGTTTTATTATCTAAAATAGAAGTGATGTAAGAATGATATAAAGATTTTGATATGTAAATATAATTATTGTTATTTAGTTGCACATAAAAAAATAACTATGATTTGTAGATACTATTTTTATTACATTATTCTTACATTAATTTTTTTTAAATAATAAAATGAGAAAAACACACATTTCAATATTATCTTTCTTTTTTATAAAAAGGTGGTGTGAAGAAAAGTATAAAAAAATTAGTATGAAATGATATTTTTCTAAAAAAAAATCTTCAAACCATCTGTTAGAGCCCCAGGCAAAACAGGTGGCAATATTATAACTGGACAGACTTGTATGGCAGTATTATATATGCCATTGACAGATATGGAATTCTTTATACTTTATAGTAAGACGGCATGAGAAGGAAAATGGAGGGAATATGGAGACGTGAGACAATACGTATAGTGTATTGCAAGCAAAGCAACTCAACGGTAAAGGTTTCATTATATGAGATTGCAGGCTGCTTGTTTATGGCGAAGCAGATTATGTGCTTCCAAGTTTTATCCATTAGCTTTTCATTGCAGGCTAGGGTTGAGCTTTTATGTCTGAGTGCGTAGCAATAGGACCACTTTGAAAACTTTGTCCACTTCATTACTTGTCCATTAGAAAGAATTGGAAACTTCATCCACCAAAGATTTTTCTTTTTTTAAAAATGTGAGGCTACACGTTGTCCCATAATTACGCGTGGGCAAATGAGCATGACTGGGCTGTCCCTCTGCATTTACATGACCTTACCAAGCGACCTCCAAGGCACCAACATAAAGTTCTCTTTATTGGCCTTTTCCTGTTAAAATAGTATACAGTAACAAAGCTAAGGTTTAGTGTTGTAGCATCAAGCCACAACAATGTAGAATATTTAAACCAGACTGGTTAGGTAATAGGGTCTGCTTACTTACCCCATATAATTTTTGATAGATATACAAATTCTTAATTAATCAAAAGATAGGAATGATGAATTCATAATGCAGGGGCTTGGTTTTCATACCAAAAAACAAAAAAAGGCTCATGTTCTTGGCCTCCAACTAATCTTTGAATAACATATCTTTCCGCTTCTGAGCATGCAAGCTTCTCTTTCTTTTCTCACTTTTCCTAATTTGTCAAGCCTTGTTTGCAACAGCTTCCAGCAAACATATTGCCGTGCAAGGCATTTAACATATGGAAATCCCATAGGCAAACAGAGCACCATATCCACTGTAGGAATTTCAACTGCCAAACGTAACAACTCAGTGATTCAAATGTAGAATACCACTGAAATGCAATTGCAGTCAAACAACTTTAAGCTCGGCCCTCCTTTTAAAAGGGGGAACAGTATGAGGTGGCGTAAGAAATTCTTGATTTCGGTTTAAGGAACCCAATGGAAAAGAACCTTCAGGACTTCATCAACAAGTTCTTAAGTCAAATTTAAGGACTAATCGACTCCTTTAACTTGTTTCTCTTTTAAGCTGAATACAATTCATTGTTTTTTTGGGATTACAACAAAACTACTAAGTTCCAATAAAAACAAATGGGCAAGCATAAAGAGGTGTCAAACGGGCTAACTCGTCCCGCCCCGCCCCGTCATGCCTTGCCTTCAATCAGTTAAAATATGAGGTGGGACATGTTGGCCCGTTTTAGAAAATGGGTTAGAAGAGTCAACTCACTCTTTTTTAAGATGAGTTAGCAAGTTGACCCGCCTAAAAGAGAAAAAAAGAAAAAGTAAGCGAGTTGGCGGATCAACTACTAATTCACTTAAAAAACAAAAAAAAAATATACAAAAAATAAAAAAAATCTAAAAATTTTAAAAATAGAAAAATTTTAATTTATAAAGACTAAAAAAATTAAAAAATAAAATAAAATTAGTATCATACTCAAAAAATACCACAAATACAAATAAAAATATTCATTTATAAACTTTAAAAAAAAAAAATCAACTCAACGGGTTGAATTTCCCTCGCCATGCATAACCCGCGGTTATGCGAGCGCGGTTGGAAAATAAAAGTGTGTTGAAATCTTAAACTCAACCCGCCAAAAAATAGCGGGTTGGCAGGTTAACTCAACAGATTGAACCCGTTTTGCCACCTCTACAAGTATAGCACCAAAACCTATGAAGTACGGACACGTCGTTGTTGAGGCGTGTCTGTGTCAGACACATGAATACACTCGTACGACACACATGTCTTGCGTGTCATAATGTATCAGATTAAAAAGATTAATTTTTTCAATTTAGACACGTCTCGAACACGTTTGGACACATGTCAGACACGCTTAGATATGTCTCAGACACGTTTGAACACGATCCATTAATATTTTTTTTAAATAGTTTTCATGATTAACGTTCAATTAGTAAACTCGTAACCCACTCAAGTCTGATTACATAACTAATGTCTCAAGTCACTATTTTCACACATCAATATTTTAAATTTTATCTTTTCATTCATCACTATTAGACTTTAAAATTTTATCTTTTTACATCACTATTTTCATCTACTTCTTCTACCTTTACTCGTACTAAATCGTTCATTTCGTCAATCACGTTGAAGTTTACTTCATACCAACATTTTCTCTAATTAATTTTTTTTATATACATACTTATTCATGATTAGTTCTATTAAGATAAATTAGTTTAAAAAATTTTTTAAAATATATCAATAGAAATTATACTCCATATTTTTTAAAAACTTATTAAGTAATAAATATTAACACATATAACATATATTAAGATATTATAAATCTTCAAATTTATAAAAATAATATTAATAAATTATAAATTTTTTTACTTAAATTTTGTAATTTTATATATATATATATATATATATATATATATATATATATATATATATATATATATACCGTATTCATGTTTTACAATTTTTTAATTTGATATATCTTCATATCTATGTCATGTCTCATGTCCATTTCCATACTTCATAGACCAAAACTATTGGAGAGAGAGAAGTGAAAATAATTCGAAGATTATTCTTTTCCCTTCTTGATTACAAATTTCAGTCAAATTATTTTTAAATAGTAGTGAACACTTTGCTCTAGTAGAATTCAGAGAATAATTTTATTTTTGTAAGCCATAAAGGAGATAGATAAAATAAAGGCCAAAATTCAGATATCTCATACTGTGGGGGGTAAAAACAAAAAACAAAAACAAAAAAAGCAAAAAAACAAACACATAAAAGTATCGGCATTACATTCCATTGGATCACAGATCAGATTCAGATTTTTCCTCTTTGGGAGGAGCAAACTGCCGGCTGAGACGAGATCGTGTCCAGGGATCAAGGGGCGCTCTCTGTGGTTGTTGAGGTGTCGGTGGCTTTGCCTGCCTAAGCTCATTTTCTCGGTCAATCAACCTGTTCCAAAGCATATAAAAATAACTTACACAAAAAGGTCCAATCTCAATCTCCTCATTCTAAGCAACTTGGAATATTAGATTAGGCAGATAGGCAATATCAAGACCAATGAGAAAACAATCACTTCTTTTAGTGAAACAAAGCTGGGTTACCCAAATAACAGAACTGAATAAATGAGTTTAAACTAATGACTATAAAAGTGATGTACTCGATATAGGCCATGGGTGCAGCATCACCCACTCGTATACGGGTCCGAAGCAATCTGGTGTATCCACCTGCTCTATCCCTGCATAACATAATGGCAGTTCAGTGTTACAACTTAAAGTCATAAACAGGCAACTGAAAGTACATCAGGGTTAATACTTACTTGTACCGATAAGCCAGTTCTGTAAACAGCTTGTGAAGGACATCATCTCCTCGCACAAAAGCAGCAGCACGCCTTGCAGCACAGAGGGATCCCTAAAACAATTTATAATGTAAACTATAGGCCAATCCAAGTAGTCGAGCTAAATAATAAATAAAATGGTTACCTTGTTACCAAGTTTATTCTCAAGACCAAGGCAAAAAAAATAAATAAATATTGTCCACATTTATAGTGAACCGTATATTGACAAGAACATTGAAACTAGTAACCAGTAGTGTAGTAAATGGGATATGTGGCAGGCCAAAAATCAGCCATTGTTTTATGGCAGATGGCATGGCAACTAATGGTGGAAAAAAGGCAGCCATATCAAGAACAGCAAACCTAATAATGTTTTTCATGCAAATGAACTCATCATAAAAGAACAAGTGCGCAACACAAAGTGTCAGAAACTCAAATATATAAGTACTCAAGGGAAAGAACAAACAAATGAGGATCCCCCATTTGCCATATGCGCTGATTGAGGAGAAAAAATCTAAGAATGTGATTTGGAGAAAAAACAGTGATGTAGGAACAGAAAAAATTGAGAAAATGTGCAACAGAAAGTACATGAGATGAGATAGGGTGTTTTTTATCCAATTGATTAATTTTTCAGCCACAGACAAGGTCATAAGACCTAACTGGCCCCTAAAATTTAGAAGCCCATTGGTTTAAAATGAGGATTGAGGAAAGTTGAGTAATATCTCGTCTATTGCTGCCAATTCAAAGTTGCAGCTGCCATAGCAACCATACTAAGTGCTTTAATAATTGCCGGTAACAAATACAGAGCTTTAATAAATTTCAAAGTGCACATTTGAAGTTAAGGAAAACAGCTACACTCAACCTTGCAATCTTGCATGAAGCACAAATTTAGCAAACGCAAAAGATATCATATTTCCATAATTCCATGGCATGAACCAACCACTCCATTCACTACCCTTAAAACTGATAAAATTTGTTCTTGTTTGAAAATGTCATTCATTAACGAACATAGACAGAAATTGTCAACCCAAGCTGTGATTCTCACATATTTGAACACAAATCAAAAGAAGCTACGCAATGTAAGTTAATGAGCAGGGTCATCAAGTGCACTAGTTAAAGTAAAACTCATTGTATATTATATAAATTAATTCAATTCAACATGAATTATAAACAAACATGTGAGGTAGAAGTAAGGAAACCAACGAAAAAAGAAAAACTTTAATATGAATTGCATTACCAACCTCCTTTCCAAGCTGTACCATATTATCTGCAAGTCTTCTAATCTCTTTCGCCTACAAACAAATTACAAACATCTTATACTGAAATGAAAATTTTCTAGTTAGAGAGAAAAGGCTTAAATATATATATATATATATATATATATATATATATATATATAAAAAAATATTAAAATTTGAAATTCACCAACTCGTAAAACGACACGTTCTTATTCTTAAAACGAAAATGCATGGAAGCATTTCATTTGTACCTTGGCAACAGTAGTTTCGATGCGCTCGTGCTTCACCAACTGTGAGACCATCGTTCTAAATACGAAAAACAAATGGGAAATGGGTACCCACAATTCAGCAACTTTTGCTGACAAAAAAGGAAGGAAGGAATTGAAAGTATATGAACCTGAGCATGGACATCCGGTGACCGGTGGGTCGACCCAGCTTCCTGAACTTGGTCATTTTCGCAGACGCAGAAGCAAACGATAAACCCTAGCTAGCTATGTGCTTTCTTCCACTGCAGTCCACACAAAAACCAAACAGCTTCTATTATGGTGGGCCTGTTAAAGTTAAACAGCCCAAACACTTATGTTTTTCTAGAGTTTAATTTTTATTATTATTTTTTAAATCACGAGGTGTCTCTACATATTTAGTCTAAAATTAATAGACAAACCTAAAATTAATAAGAGACATACTCGTGTGAAAGAGAATGTATAAGAAAAGGATTTCATTTTGTTAATCTGCAGAATTGAGTTTATTATAAACCTCAAATAAAGAGTAAAGACAGTTACTCATATATGAAAGGGAATATAATACATCAAAGAAGGATTTCATTTTGTTTAGTTACATAATAGACAAGAGTGAAGAAAATGACCACTAAAAGATGAATACATACAATACAAGCAAGCACATTCAACAAGTAAAAACTTAACACAGACATGGAAAAATGAGTTAACTGAACTTTTAACACAACAATTCACACTTGCAGACTCATGAATATACAGAATGCTGCTTGTACGGTTGGATTGCAGAGAAAGACGTGTGTTATCAAGACTGCATAATGAAGTGTCACCAATTAAAGCGAATTCTTGTATCTTAAAAAAAATAATAATAAATTAAATTGGAGGGAATCACAAAATGGCTTTTCTTGCATCCCTGTGGATTGTTTAACTAAACAACTATTCTCAGCAAAAATGTGCTGAAAACTTCACTCAATCAAAAATGCAAAACATACAAAAAAGTGCTGAAATAAATTGATGGTTCTAACTAAGACACCAGATGATTCTTTTTATTTGGATAAAAAAGATTGTCCCCAAAAGATTAAAGAACTGCTGTGTGTAACCAAGAGAGAAGAAGGGAGCTTCTGGTGGAGGGGCTTAGTGTAAGGCTGAGAGTTATATAACTAGACACATCCATATGGGGAAAACTGCAACTTGTTTGCATAATTAAGACTGTTCACTACTTCACTCTATCATATTCTGCTTTTCTATATATGCTTTAGCCAAACTTTTATCATTCTGGATGATTTCAGTGTTGTCATATTCAATCATCTATGTCTTAACATTTTTCTTTGTTGGACTTAACCAAACCTAAATCAGGGAAAACGAGGTGAATAAGTTCAAAGAATTGCTAGAGATCTTTGACAAACTCTTCAAGGTTGTAAATAGCTAACACCTTATATCTGCTAACTTATAATTTCAGGACATAGAGAATACAACATGATCCATCATTTGCACTAAGAATTATCATCAAAATCCAGACACAAGGACCATCTACAAGTCCAAAACAGGAAAGTAAATTTAATGTTTCATCAACAAAATCCCTTTTAATGCAAGCCCCAAATTTCTTTTGAAAGCTTCAAGTTTGATGCAGACAGCTAAAGCAATGAATTCTAAGTGGAAAACTGATACTGCACATAGAAGACTGAACTTAGCTTTAACTCACCATTGGCAGTACATTCTGGAAGGCCAATGATCATAAACAGAATTTGCAAACTTCCAAATCTCAGCATAAAACATTTTGAAGTTCAAGAAAGAAAAATCCGGAAAAGAAAAAGATACAAAAGCAAACCATAAACTGACTTTAACACTACAGTCTTAACTAAATCCATAAAAATCAACAATAAATATTCTATTTAAAAATTAAACAAAATATATATTCTTGAACACTAGAAGAAAGTTACCAATAACGATGGCTCTTTTGAGATCACATAAGCATGTGTAAAACAAGACTGCATGGATTCAATCAGGAAAAAGATAAAAAAACAGGACAGAAACACCATATTAAAGCAGTTGGGTAAATGCACATTACTTCAATAAGAATAATATCATATTAAAGCAAAGACAACTGTAAATCAAACAAAACACCATCCAGTTAATTTGGGAATTTGAAGAAACAGCTTACTCCAGAATTTGCAGTCAAAGTATTTAAAATTTTTCATATTTAGGAATATATTTAAACTGTGCTCTTCACTTAGATTCATATTCGTACCTGGTTCTATACTAGATTCATATTTAAGCTTTTCACTTGCTCTATGTTTCAGCTCTCTAAAAATCTTGTTATTTACAACAGAAAGGAAGCACCACAAGTGAGAATACAGGATGTTGCATGAAGCTCAAAAAACAACAAACAAAAAAACAATCGCACCGAAAATCAAAATAAAATATGAAAATGTAAATGTAAGATCCAGTATTAAAAAAAAAAACCAAGGGTTCAGTTAGGAGAAGAAATCACCACTCACCAGAAAGATGAAGACTCAGCACTAGGAGAAGCGAATTGCACGAGATATGACACTGAGCAGCACGAGGAAATCAATCGAGATTTGAGATGAACGCAGATCGGCAGGAAAAGTAGAGATGAACGTAGATCGACACAAACGAGCAAATCGATTTGAGCAGATCGATCGCTACAGTGAGTAGTGTGCCTCCAATTGAGCAGATCGACGCAGCTTCATGGTGCTCGATTTGGGTCAGGGTTTATTCAATTGGGGTTATGGTTCGGTGATTTTGAGGTTAGGCATAAATTTTGGGATGGATTTCTGAAAAGTGAAATGTGAAATTTGTTTGGAATGATTTATAAAAAGTGGAGTGGTTTGGTTATTAGAAATGAACCAAATTGAATAGGAAAACGGGTAACTGAACCACCTTTGAAAAAAATCGGTTTAAATTATAAAATTAGTTTAAAAAATATGATTATTTATGAAGTGATTTGGTTTAGTTTAAGGTTTAGTTTAATTCTTTTAAATTTTTTGTACACCCCTAATTGAATATAAGATTAATTCCCGTTCAATTATATAAGTAAGAGGGTTATACAGTCTTCAGTCTAATGTATCAAAATTATTTACAATCTCAACTCATTTTATATAGGAAGAGTTTAATTTTAATTTAATAAAAGTGTAAGACTCTTTTGTATTATTATATAATTACTATATAATAACACAAAAAATAACTTTAATTTTTTTTACATGGCAAAAAATAACTTTTTAATAACCCTTTAAAACTTCTGAAGTTACTCAATAATTTATGCTCCACATTTTTATATATCACCAAGAGTTTATGGTGGATGAGCACAAATAAGACTTTTAAAGCAGGCTAAATTTGTTGATTAGAGATATAATATCAAGTAATTTATGTTCCTTCATTTAATAACTTAAATTTTTGAGAAAGTGACTTAACTTATCTTTGATCTACTTAAGTTTAATTTATTTAGTAAACATGCTACACTTAGACTTTTAGAAATACTTATTTAAGTATATAGTCTAAGACTTGAGCTTTTGAAAAAAAAAAGAGGGTTATGTTAGATAGTCAACAATTAACGTAAAATGTTATCGAATCTCTATGACATAGACAAACGATGTAATTGTGTTAATGATAGGTCATTACCCTTAAGCAACGCGTTGTGTGGCTGGAGTATAATGTCAAATGAGCAAGAGCCGCTGCATTGCTGCCTGAGTGTAGTGAAAATAAGCAAGAGTTCTCATATTTTCGTAAACGGGTGTGGGTAAAGAAAATAGTTCACAATAGTATAATACGTTTTGGAACTTGAAATATAGGCAGACTTACAGGTAAATCAATGAAAATAGTTGACACTATGATTAGGAGGAGGATTAATTTTATGTGCCTACAAGAAACTAAGTCGGTTGGAGAAAAGGCAAATGAACTCGACACTTCAGATTTTAAGGTTTGGTACACTGCTAAAGTAAAATCTAGAAATGGGGTAGGCATAATAGTAGATAAGAATTAGAATAATAATGTTGTAGATGTGAGAAGGCTCGGAGATAGAATCATAGCTTTGAAGTTTGTTGTGGAACGAGAAACTTTTAATGTTATCAGTGCGTATGCACCCCAAGTAGGGTTAGACGAGCACTACAAGATAAAATTTTGGGAGGATTTAGAAGGTTTAGTTCAGGGAATATCATTAGGAGAGAAGATTTTTCTATGAGATAACCTAAATGGTCATATGGGGAACAAATCTAGGGGGTATTTTGGTTTGCACGGGGAGTATGGTCTAGAAGTAGCTAATGCAAAAGGTAAAGCGATTCTAGATTTTTAGCTTTTAATTTTACAATAGCTAATACTTGTTTTAGGAAGCGAGAAGAGCATTTTATCACATACAGAAGCGGGGGTTCTTGCTCTCAAATTAATTTTTTCTAATAAAAAAATATGATAGAAAGCTTTGCATGGATTGCAAAGTCATCCCTAGAAAGAGCTTAACTAACCGACACATGGTTTTAGTTATGAATGTACGAGTTAAGATGAGAGTAAGGAGAAATTGTTAAGACAGAGTCTCAAGGATCAAATGGCGGAAATTAAAGGGAGGAAAACAAATGTTCTTTCAGAGGAGGACTATGGAGGAAGAGATTTGGGATGTACAAGGGAGTGCTAATGATATGTAGGACGAGATGACTAAAGTGATTAGAAAGGTAGCAAAAGAGACACTCAATGAATCAAGATGCATTGAACTTAAGGATAAAGAATCTTGGTGGTGGGATGCAAGTGTACAAGATAAGGTTAAGATTAAAAAGAAATGTTATAAAGTTTGGCATGTGTGTAAAAACGATGAAAATTAAGAAAAATATAAGGTATCTTAAAAAGATACTAAGAAGGCAGTGAGCGAGGTGAAAGATAAAGCGTTCAACAAGTTATATCAATCTTTGGGCACCAAAGACAGAGAAATGAATATTTACAAGCTTTCTAAAAGTAGGGAAAGGAAGACAAGAAAACTGGATCAAGTGAAATGCATTAAGGATGAAGAGGGTAAAGTTTTAGTTACGGAATAAGACATCAAGGATCAATGAAAGAGTTATTTTCATAAGTTATTTAATGAGAGACATATGACATTAGGGGACTCAGAAATTCTAAACACTGGAGAGAAGGAACAAAATAAAACATTTTATCGTATAATTCGAGAGTTTGAGATAAAAGAAGTATTGAAGAGGATGGATAATGGAAAAACGGTCAGACCAGATAATATACCTATTGAGTTATGGAAGTGCCTATGAGAGAAAGGTATAAGCTGGCTCACAAAGCTATTTAATGAGATAATGAGGTCTAAGAAAATGACAAATGAATGGATGAGAAGCACTTTAGTCCTTATTTATAAGAATAAGGGAGATATACAAAACTGTGCAAATTACAGAGGGATAAAGCTCATGAGTCATACCATGAAGTTATGGGAAATAGTAATTGACCAGAGATTAAGACAAAAGACTTATATTTTAGAGAATTAATTTGATTTTATGCTTGGGAGGTCAACTATAGAAGCAATCTATCTTCTACGAAGATTAATATAGAGGTATCAGAGGAAGCAAAAAGACCTACACATGATTTTCATTGATTTGGAAAAAGCCTACGATATGGTACGGAGAGAGGTCTTGTGGAAGGCTCTGGAAAATGATGGAGCTCGTATCGCTTATATTTGAGCAATCCAAGATATGTATGATGGGACTAAAAATAGTGTGAGAACACAGGGTGGGGTCACAGAAGATTTCCTTATAACTATAAGACTGCACCAATGGTCAACTTTGAGTCATTATCTTTTTACCTTGGTCTTGGGTGTGCTTACTATGCATATCCAAGAGCCAGTGCCACAATACATGCTTTTTGCAGATGATATAGTCTTAATTGGAGAGTCGAGAAAGGAAACAAATAGGAAGCTAGAGCTTTGGAGACGAGCTTTGGAAGAACATGACTTCCATCTAAGCAACAGTAAGACGGAGTATATAGAATGTAAGTTCAGTAAGAAGCGTGCTAATACTAACTTAGCGGTGAAAATTGGAGATCATACTATACCACAAGTCACACGGTTTAGGTATCTTGGATCTATCATACAAAATGATGGAGAGATAGAGGGAGATGTAAACCATAGGATTCAAGCTGGATGGATGAAATGGAGGAGTGCTTTAGGAGTTATTTGTGATATAAAAATGTCTCTCAAGCTTAAAGGTAAATTTTACCGCATAGCTATAAGACCCGCAATGTTGTATGATACTAAATGTTGGATGGTAAAAAATCAGCAAGAGCATAAGATCAGTGTCGCTGATGTGAGGATGTTGCGCTAGATATGTCGCCATACAAGACAAGATAGGATTAAGAATGAATGCATTAGAAAGAAAGTAAGGGTAACACTTATTGTGAAAAAGATGAGATAATCTCGCCTTAGGTGGTTTGGACATGTAAGGAGAAGACCCTTAGAAAGTCTCTGTAAGAAGAGTAGATCATGTGGAGGATAACTTAATAGCTAGAGGTAAAGGGAGACCAAGATAAACTATAGGTGAAACGATTAAAAAAGATTTAGATTTGTATAGTATTTCTGAAGACTTGGTTTATGATAAGGCACAATGACATCGTTTGAACTATGTAGTCGACTCCACCTAGTGTAAAAAGACTTAGTTGTTGTTGATCTACTAAGATGACTTATTTATTTATTATTTATATGAGTTGGATTTCTATTTATTTTACTGACATGTTTAAATGTAAGTATTTTTGTCCAACCCATTTACCTAATTAGTCAAATAAGATAGCCCATTTAACTTGTGAACTGACTTGTTAACCTCTTGAAAAATTATCCATAATTTAATGCCCATAAAAAGAATGGCTCATTAACCTTTACCCCATATGTTTTCTAATAATACTTACAAGTTGTTAACTATTACTTAAGAATGAAATAAAAGATTAAAAGAGTATGCGCAATTAATACTTTAAAGAGTTTTAATTTAAAATTCACATGCTTTTTAATCTTTACCTTTTTTTTCAATACTCTTTTAAGTCTTTTTCCCTTATTAGATAATTAATTAATAAAATTATTATAATGTTGTTTCTTCAAAAGAAGCTAAAGAATAGGGCAGCACTGCCTGAGGCTTTAAGCATGATGAAGCTTAAGAAGAGGCTCAAAGTAACTATGATGCCTTAAGCTTGAAAGAAACTTAAAAAATAGGCCAATGCTGCCTGAGGTACTAAGTATGATGAAGGTTATGAAGAGGCTTGAAAGTAGCCTATGAGGCCCTGAGTACTAAAAAGATTAGGAAGAGGCAAGCGCCTCCAACTATAAGGCTCTAAGTGTAACACCCACCGAAGGGCATTACATTTCAGACCAACTTTTTTTAATACTTTACCCAAGTTATAAAATATTTGATATTATTTTAATACGGGTTTCAAAATTTCTTTTTCGCAGATAACATAAACTTACCAAATTATAGAAACACAAGACATAAGAATTGAATAATATACTTTACATATAAACATAGTTTAGTACAACCATAAGTACATCATACTTACACACCCAAAAAACATAAACATCTAACATAACTAACCTAGACTGGCCCAAATTCACAACATCTAATGAGAAGAGTCCTCCTCATAAGACAAATTCCCTTGTCGGGAACGTCTCGATGGATAGCAATTCGAGTAAAAGATATCTCGCAGTCCTCCATAAGAGTATAGTGAAAATCATTCCACAACTCCCTGATAGGTATAACAAACTCTACATATACAGCAATAAAAGAAAAAGTAGTGACCCCATGGTGGGTCTTACTTATGGATAGAGTAATGTCACCACAATACTCTATATACTCTGTGTTCCAATGGACACGCCAAACATCAGCGCCTTCAAGAAACTGTAGTCTAACAAGACCTAGCAAATCCTTTCTTGCCGCCATTGCAGTCTTCACAAACATAAGTATAAAATAAAAACAGACAGAATAATAATACAAAGAGGTGAGATCCCCTACATCAATACCGTCATGGCAGTATAAAGACAGTAAAATAACATACTATTCATACACAGCATTTAACAGATATATTCATAACATCATATAATCATTGCAACAAATAGCAAATAATTACTACAACACATATATATAACCGTAAAATGATGACTGACTATGCACATGCACAATGAACTAATTTTTTACTCCATGGAGCTAAACACAATTTCAAAGAGAATGATCCAGAAGATATGTCTGTATGTCATCCGCCTATTCAAGTGTTATAATTTTTCTCAGTGTATACATCATGGCTTGTACAAGACATTCTACGCCAGATCGTGAATAGAATAGTGCATTGTCGAGATCGTTGGAGCATCGCTCAGTTACCACAGCCCAGTGGAGCTACCTACTATCCACTTGTGGAATACCCGTGCTCCTACGCCTTCAAGTTCAACACGTGAACTACACTACGCAATTCGCATCCGCACTTAGGTGTAATTCAACTCTTAGATAACAATAGCCTTAACAGACACCGTCTGTCAAACAATGCATGTCAAATGACTTTATGCATACTATAAGCCACTATCGCCCATAATCACACAGTGGTACATCCGGGTCCAGTATATCGGCCCGACAGCAAAACTTGTTCCTCTCAATCACGTAGCGTTTTCACAATCCCGTAAAACTTCTGTTACGTTTACAAATCACGTAACAATTTTTCAATATTTTCTCAATTGACTAGAGATTTTAAAACGTTTTCTCAATAGTGTAGTTAAAAATCATCATTTTTAAATCGCGTAAGAGTTTTTTTTACGTATTTTCAATCACGTAAAACATTTTATTAATATTCTAAACTTAATTTAAAACTTTTCTCATTTAATATCAAAATTATTCTTTAATTCCAGTATTTTCTTAATAAATCACGTTTAAATAATATTTCTAACATTTTCTCACTAAACCTACTCCAAATAATATTTCCTAACGTTTTCCACAAAAACTTATATCATTTAAATTAATTTAAGATATCTCAAAATTTTTGCTCTTTACTCTTAATAAAACTTTCTTAAATAAAATATTTTAAACTCCAAACTATCCTTAAAAATTATTTCTTTGCTAAAACTCCTCTAAATAATATTTTCTAATATTCTTTCTAAAACTTACATTATTATAATTCTAAATAAAATCATTTCTCATTTAACTTATTTATACCATCATAAATAAAATACTTTATGTCTCCATATTTCTCCTTAGTCCTAATTTCACTATATTGGCCAAAAATCATATTTTAATTAGTGATAAAAATATATTAATTTTCATTTTTATTTTATAATTCATTAATCAAATTTCTTAGCACTAATCATCTAGGTTAACATATAATAAAACATTTTGCATTGGATTTCCCCTTTGGAGGGCTTAGAGGTCGTGAGCCTCTATGGCCACTGGAGTCAAAATTTCATTTCCTCACAAGCATAATTTATGACATACAACATACTTTAAACATCAAAATTCTACTCTAACAAGTTCATACATAATATCAAAGCAATAAATCACATAGAACAAATAATTACAAATCACACAATCACACCAAAATTTCATGTCCCTCACCACCATAAGTGGTTGATGAGGTTAATCTCTCTCTTACCTTAGATGTAGCCTCCTTGCTCCTAGTAGGATCCTTTGTATCAATTTCCTCCACCAAGTAGCTCTTAAAATCAAAGTAAACACAAATATATTAACATCCAAGGTTAGAGTAAGACAACCATAGATCAAATATGGTTTTAGAATTTCAAGAATCAAATAAGAAATTAAGTTTCAAGAACTTTACCTTAGAACCCTAGAACTTAAACTCAAAAATCAAGCTTGAAAATGGTTGAACTAAGGCTTGATCACAACACCAAAGTTGCTTAGGATGATGTTTAGAATCAAGTGGTATAGTTGGTTTGAATTATAAGAGGTTAGAAGGTAGAAATGGGTAGTGAGGCTGTGAGCTAGAGGGAGGGAAAATGAGATAAATTTGTGTTAGCTTTTGCATGAAAAGATGATAACTTTGAAAGGATGATAGCAAATGAAATTCTAATCTCCTTAAGCCTTCATGGCCGTGAGATACAAGGAGAGTGAAAGAGATATTTTAGTTTACTACAACCCCTCACAACCATTGATTCAATCAAGGGTGGATATCCAAAGCTTTCCCTCCAAACTTATTTCTAATTGGTTGTTCATAAAGATGTCATAACCATCATCTTTGACCACCTAAGATATTTTCTAGATATTTTTCAGAAACTATTACCTAATAGACAAAGGCTACTGCTAGTTATTATCCAATGGATAATAACATTATCCAATGGATAATAAAATGTAACAAAATACAAAAATATTACCCAATAGATAATAGCATTCTGTAATAGATAATCACATTGCTCAATGGATAATAGCATTATCCAATGGATAATAGCATTATCCAATGGATAATAGAATAGAATAAAACTCAGATAAATAAATTTTTTGTTAACTGTTTCCAGTTTTGGGTTTAGCAAGTTCCCTTGGTCCGGCATTAATAGTCTAAAACTTTATGGTCCAGGAAAAATAAAAATTTTTCCAGGCCCGCCTCAAACACACATACAGTGTAAAATAATATTAAAATAATCAAAATAAATTAAAAATTCTCACAAATTCACAAAAATTATAAAACTCATAAATATCAAGAAAAATGAAAAATCGAGGTGTTACACTAAGTATGATAAGGCCTAGGGAGGCTCGAATGAAGCTTAAGGTATAATGAAGCTAACATGCAACAAGAGATAGAGAGAACAATGAATTCTCCCAAATAAAAAAAATTCCAAGACATCAACACACTTTAGATAATAGCGCACTCTAAGCTAGTACGCTTCAAAAGGCAACACCCTCCACAACTACAATGCATTCTAGACGTTAATGCCATGCAAACTTAGCATACCACAACATTCAATGCATGTCATAGGGGTAGGGGTGCAAATGGGTTGGGTTAGGCTAGGTTAGGCTCTACCTAAAAAGGTCTAGGATTGTTTTGTAACGTGTTTGCCTGAACCTGACATGTTACTTGTTATAGGCTCTTTTTTAGGGTCGGTCTGGCCTATTTATGAAAGCATAAAAGCATGGCTAAACCTAAACATATTTAAGGGCCTACATTACATTAAGGCTTTCATATAGGCCAAGAAACTTAAACCTTTTAAATTTTAAATAAGTATGACCTTTAACAAAATTATTATATTATATAAAATAAAAATATTATACTAATATATAACTAGTAAATTATGTAAATATTACAAATTCATAATTATATAGATAAATATTAAATAAATAAGCCGCTTAGTAATTTTAACAGATTTTTTCAAAAGTCTAAACCTTAGCATACATAGTTAAATAGGCCTTTAAAAAGTTTAAGTCTAACTTATTTGCTAAATAAGTTATGCCTATATAAATAAAAAATAGGTTAGGTCGTAGGCTTTCGATTGGTCGTCTGGTTTATTCCCACCCCTACACAGGGGGTTAAGATGAGAATCTCCATTGAATAAGTATAGCCACAACACCCTAAGGTCGCACACGAACAAGGCTACAATACACCAAAAATCATAGCCAAGCCATAACGCACCTAAGGCATGTACCCCAACAATATTTAATCAATCTAGCTAATGGAAGAAGCCTAAGCATACATAAGGACTAATGATAGAACAAGAACCTTAAGCATGCAAAAGAAGCCCACATTCCAACATAGCTTATGTCAACAAAGGGAAGATTAAAATGTGCTAGACAAGTATCGCACAAAAGAAGCGGCGTTCAATCATGTTGTAAGACAAACAAGTTGTGACTAACCAAGAAGTTGTGCATCTTCATTAGTCAGTGGACTAAAAGGTACTGGGTCGTGCTAAGTTTCAACACACCTCATGCACTCATGATACAGACTAAGAGGTAAAAGAAGACAATTTAGCATTATAGAAGTTTCAAATATTTGTTAGTGCATTTTATAATATAACATAGACAAAAAATCTTCATACAAGTTTCATAACATAACATTTCATTACATTCATAAGGCATCGTTTAAAAGTACAACATTCCATATGTAGACGAATTTTTACACTTTAACTGACATTGGCAACTCATTTAATCTCTATGAAGAAAGGTATTTAGAGTTTAGAATTTAAAGGTTGAGCACTGGTCTCATATGGAACTAAGCTCTATCCATTCAAACTTATAATTTAGTGACTAATGGCTTAGGGATCCGAAGCGCCCACTTGTTCAACTCTCCTAAAATATATGTTTCATGAAAATCCTTTATCATAGTCTCAAACACCTTGTTCTGTCCACAATGGGAGTGCTATAAGCCAATGCGCCCAGCGAATATGCTTCGATATCACATGGAAGCCTTGAACTGATGAAGGCGCCTCATAAGGGGATATCTTGATGACCAAATAAAACAAGGCCACTTAAAAGAAGCTTCAAAGCACTCACTTGCTGAAAATGTGAAGCTGCTCAAGACTCTCTTGGGGGCTCCCAATGTAGAATTTGACATAAAAAAAATTGAAGCTTTCCTTTCACAACATACAAGTAAGTTAATAAAATCTCAGAGCATAATATTTTATAATCTAAACAAAGTACATTCATCATCAATCACCTAAAAAATATATACAAGTCTCAATAATAATATGCCAATATGTGTGCCCCTATGCCACCGCGCTCAGATACCTCTATCCCAATGCTTAAGCACCTCAGCATCCCAACAACACCTAAGTACCCTTGTACACCAATGTCTCAACAACGCTCTAGCACCTTATTGTCCTAACAAAACTTAAAGTGCCTTAATGTTTCTTCAACGACGTATGTACCTCAATGCACAAGTATTTTTCCACATTCAACGCTTTAGAGATTTTGTTAAGATGTATGCCAATCAATAAAAAGGCAACGCTTGCCATTTTATTAATAAGCAAGAGGCTAATGTTTTGGAGATAAATGGTGGTACAAGAGCGCCCTAGAAGTGAAGAAGCTTGTGATTAAGAAATTAGGATATGAGCATCGCTTTATGCCCTTCAGTACAAGTAGAAGCTCGTCTTACGACACTTGGGGGCTACCTAACATGCTCCTTAACAGGATTTGTAGTGGAAGGCCACTTAGCGTCCAACCTAGCACATATTGCCATCTAGTCAACCTATCATTATCAAGCCTCACCTACCATTTTGCTTACTGATAGAAGCAACCCACAAACAGAAAAGTTATTACATGTCCTTATCATAACACTCTGACCTATGTTCCTTGTCTCTTTAGACCCACGCACTGCATAGGTGGCAGTGCGCCTCCTCATTTTCTATTTAATGCATGGTAAAGACATCTATCAAAGCCCAACAAATACTTGTCCAAGACGTGCCTCACAAATACCAATTACCACACTAGAGAAAATTGAATAAAACTCCTTGAGACATGAGGAATAAGAACCCTCCCATTCCTTAAACATTGAGAGAGATCAACTCCACCATAGTTCCATCTTGTCACCATTTTAATTTGTCTTCTATACTTGAGAGATTTCATGGTCCCATGAGAAAGTGAAATCATAGAATAACAATGTGCATTCAAGGATCAATTTTTTTAAACTCACGCCTCTTTAGGTTGAGAACCTTGATCTTAAAACAACATCCCAATAAACTATTGCAAAAACATTATAATAAGAAACTTGATAACTTGTGTAGAAGTTTGATATTTAAAATCATTGTACTAGGTATCTGATGTCAGATATATGTTGGACACTTGCTGCCATTTAGATATGTAAATCATGCTTTTGGAAGAATTGTTTCACTCTTTTTATTTGTTTTATCACATGACTGGAATGAAACACTAATATAGTGCTAGTACTAAGGTCTTTTTTCCTTTAATATAGCTCAAATATATGGTTTGTCATATTGTTGGGGAATACACCATCCCCTTCTATACTACTTTCATAAATACAAATAATTAGAGAGAAGTTTCAAACGAATCACGCACAAATTTAATGTGGTTCAATCCATCATGCCTACATCCCTAGATGAAAAGAATCACATGTACAGTCAATAATATTACAAGATAATTTTTGTGGGAACTCTCAATCTCCACAATCTCACAACTTCCTCGCCACTATTCCTACATCTCTACTAGGTCTCTCAATCTCTAACCCATATTCTCATAACTCAATTAATTCCTCAATACAAGTATTTATAATCCATAAACAATTTACATGACAATCAACGACTTCCACTCCGTCCTTATATCTATCATTTTCAAGATAAAGGATTTCCTAGTTTCCTATTTAAAAAATATATATCACACATCTCTACATTATCTTGGTATTCATTATAATTTAAAATCCAAATCTCTCAATAAAATAGGAAATTAGCGATAACTATTTGTAGAAAGAAACACTCAAATCTGAGTAGAAAAACTATTTTTCATATTTGATACATCATGACTTGTGTATTATATACATAGTTGAGAAAAACTTAAAAGGGAAAGAAATCAAATACACACTAATTATATATCTAAAATAAAGGCTAAACATAAGACCTTAATTTAAGCATAACATTATAGAATTGATATAGTATAATCAGGGGAATGAATTTGGACATATTTCAATAATCCCCTTTAAGCTAGATCATAAATGTTTAAGGAAGTCAAACTGCTGACTTTGAGGACTTTTGGTGAGTATATCTGCCACTTATTGTTTGGTAGGAATAAAAGGAATACACAAAGTTCCTCCATCTAGTTTTCCTTGATAAAATGTTGATCAATCTCGACATGTTTGGTCCTATCATGTTGCACTGGATTATATGATATGCTAATTGTTGTCTTGCTGTTAGAGTACAGCTCCATAGGTTGATTCCATCTAATTTTTAATTCATCTAGGAGTCACTTTATCCATAAGAGTTTACATATTCCTTGTGCAATAGCTCTGAATTCAGCTTCAACACTACTTCTAGCTACTACATTCTATTTTTTGTTTCTCCAAGTCACTAAATTTCCTCCAACAAAGGTGTAGTATCTAGATGTTGACCTTTTATCATCTAGGCAACCAGCTCAATCAGCGTCAGTAAAAATTTCAACATCTAACATGACACCTCTTTTAGACAAAAGTCTTTTCTTAGAGTTCGTTTTAGATACCTCAAGATTCTAAAGACTGTATTCAAGTGTTCCTCAAATGGGAAATGCATGAATTGACTCACAACACTTATTGCAAATGCAGTATTTGACTGAGTGTGGGATAGGTAGATCAGTTTTCCCACCAACTGTTGATATAGTCTTTTATCACTTTCAATAGGCACTCAATTTAAGGTTTGCCTCCATAGGTGTTTCAGCTGGCTTGCATCTTAGCATGCTAGTTTCCCCAAGAAGATTAAGTATGTATTTTATTTGGGTCACCACGACGCCAGCCTTGCTTCGAGCAACTTCTATTCCTAAGAAGTACCTTAAGTCACCAAGGTCTTTAATTTCAAATTCCTTGGCCAAGAACATCTTCAGTTTTTTATATTCAACCAAATCATTACCTGTCAAAATAATATCATCCATATATACAATAAGAATGACTATTTTTCCACAAACAATATGTTTGTAAAACATAGTGTGATATGCTTGACTTTGAAGGTATCCATAGCCTTTTTATTGCTTTAGTGAACCTCTCGAATCATACTTTTGGAGATTGTTTTAGGTCATAGAGTGTGACCTTTTTAATCTACAAACATTCTTAGGACCAAGAGAGTCTTCAAATCTTGGAGGTAGATGCATGCATATTTCCTCTTCTAGCTCACCATTGAGGAAGACATTTTTAACATCAAGTTGTTGAAGTGGTCAGTCTTTAATTGTTGCCACAGACAGTATAATCCTGATACTATTTATTTTAGCAACTGGTGCTAATGTCTCATGATAATCTATCTCATAAGTTTGGGTATATCCTTTTGCAACTAGTCTAAATTTGTACCTTTCAATTAAACCATTTGCCTTATATTTCACTGTAAATACTCATTTATAGTCAACTGGACTCTTTCCTTTGGGCAGAGGTACTAATTCCTAGGTTTGATTTTTTACTAAGGCCTCCATTTCTTCATGGGAAACATTTCTACACTCAGGAACAACAAGAGCTTCTTGTATAGAGTTAGGAATTTCTGTTTTTGATAAGTTAGAAATAAAGGCTTTAAAGTTGGAAGACAATTTGTGATAAGAGACAAAGTTGGATATTGGATGAAGAGTGCATAACCTAGTACTTTTCCTAAGAGCAATGGGTAGATATAGATCAAGAGATTCACAAGGTTCAAGATGTAAAGAACATTCAGAATTACTTGATACACTCGGAGTTGAATTCTGGCAGTTTGGTTGTGGTTAGTGTTTCACACCTTTTTTGTTTCACCTCTTAGTATAGACACGCAACTCTTTTTTCCTTTTTAGGCTATATGTTTCCCCCTGCATTGGAGTCCATCATTTCTGGCACTATAGGTTTAGTATTTGAAGGAAGATCAGAATTATTTTCAAGTAATGAGTCAAATTCTAGAGGATCCGAATTTTAGTGTAAGGAGTCAAATTTTGGACAGCTGGAAGGTATATCAAACTTAGGCAAATCATAAATAGGTACGGAATCACTGGGTTCCCAAAAAATGTCTTCATTTGTAAGAGTCTCCCCTTGAAGTAAAGTTTTGGGGGAAAATGGTTGATTCTTAAAGAAGGTGACATTCATACTGACATAAATTTTGTTATTAATATGGTCAAAGCATTTATAACCTTTTTTGTGTAGGCAAGTACCCTAGAAAGACACATTTACAAATTCTAGGATCAAGTTTGCCTCTTTGAGAGCCATTAATATAGGTAAAGACCACACAACCAAACACTTTAGGAGGTAGGTCACTGAAAAATTGAGCATGAGGATAAATTTCCATAAGAGTTTTTAAGGGTGTTTGAAATTGGCAGACTCTTGATGGCATTCTATTGATTTGGTAGGATGCAATAAGAATAACTTCTCCCCAAAAAAGTTTAGGTGGCCTAGTAGTGAACATAATAGCACGAGCTACCTATAAAAGATGTTTGTTTTTTCTTTCTACAACATCATTCTGTTAAGGTGTTTCAACACAATATGTTTCATGCACAATACCCTTTTTCATGAGAAAATGGCTAAGAGTGGTGTGAAAATACTCTTTGCCATTGTCAGTTTTAAGAATTTGAATTTTGGTGTGAAATTGGGTTTTAATCATATAGTAGAATCTTTGAAATACCATAGAGGTTTCAGATTTGTCCTTTAAGATGTACACCCAACAAACATGTGCATGATCATCAATAAATGTAAAAGATCACCTTGCTCCATTAATATTTCTTACTCTAGATGCCCCCTAAATATCACTATAGATGAGGGGAAAATGGTGTGATTGTTTATGGGGCTAAGGAGAAAAATAGTACGATGATGTTTAGCAAGTTGATAGATATCACAATGAAAAGAATAGACATCTTTATTCTTAAAAGGAGAAGGTAGCAATTTGCTCAAGTACATGAGATATGGATGATCTAGTCTATAATATCATAACATAACTTCATCTTACTCATAAAAGTAAATAAAACTGCCTAATATTGGAACTTGTCTAACTAAGGGTGCACCGCCTTCAAGGTAATAGAGTCCATCCATCTCCCTAACACTGCCAATCATTTTCCCCGAGCGCATATCCTGAAATTTACACAAGGATGACCCAAAAATAGTAGTACAATTAGAATATATAGTGAGTTTTCTAATGGAGAAGAGATTACAAGATAGGTTAGGAACATGTAAAACAAAATGCGGGGTAAGATGTTCAGAAATGACAATAGAACATTTTCCTACAACAGGAGACAAAGATCCATCTGCAATACCCGAACAAGGAGTATATGAAATAAATAAGTGTGACTGACTAGTCATATGATCAGTCACCCCAGAATCAATTATCTAAAGATCATGTGAGGACTTAGAAGTAAGAGCTATAGGATTACCTTTTTGTGCAAGGGAACAAGTAGGGGAAGAGGTGGGATTAAGGTTGGACCGACTTAAGAGGCCGTATAGTTGCTCTAATTATTCCTTGTTGCATGGCGGTGTTCCATATTCTCCTGGATTTTGTGTTGTTGCCTGCATACCACCAGATTTCATATTTTTCAAACTTACGGGTTTGCCATTCAGCTTCCAGCGGGTTTCTCTAGTGTGACATGGTTTATTACAATAGTCACACCACCTCTTGTTATTTCTCTTCTTATTCTTACCACTAAATTTAGTACTCAATAAGGCTGAGTTTTCCATGATAGACTCCTTGTTCCACAAGAGTTCCTTGTGACTCTTAACTCCTAGAACAAGGGAGAAAAACTTCAGCTAGGTCAGGGAATTGCTCTCTACACAAGACATGATCACAAATTTGTTCAAATTCAGAATTAAGACCAAGCAGGAACTGAAAAACCCTCTCTTTCTCCCACATGTCCGACAATTTTTTGGTATCTACAGCTGACTCAATCTCCACATTTTGATACATATCCATTTCAGTAAATAGCCCACTTAATTTGTTGTAATATTCAGTAACTGTGGAAGATCCCTACTTTGTCTTGAGGACTTCCCTCTTAATCTGAAAAATCTGAGATGTAAAACCATTTTTTGAGTAGGTTTTTTTGAATTGCCTCCCATATATCAATAGTTATGGGAAGGAGGAGATAAGTTTTGCTAATGTCTTGAGGCATAGAGTAGAGGAGCCAAGACATTACAGTAGCATTTTCAACCTTTAACATATTTAAACTTACCTCTGCTCATAAAAAAAAATCTTAATAAATTAAGACCATTCCATAAAATTCCTTCTATTAATTTCTTAGTAGAAATTTAGAGATTAGGGTTATCATAATAGGTTGAGACATGACTTGAAACGGGGGCATGTCTGAGTTGGGTTGTGGAGGAAATCTCAGACATGGTGGGAAGTCGGGTTGCTTGGGTTCTGGGAGTACACATAGGGCTTGCCGATCAGATCTGGGTGAGCACGGTGGTCAACCGGAGCTTCACGGGCTTTCACGCGTCGGTGCGTGGCGACAGTAACAGCAAAGCAAAGTGGCGCATGGAGGCGAGTGGGGAAGCAGGTGGTGGCGCGACTTTTGGGTCTGACTGATCAGAGGTAGGATGGAACACCTCTCTCGTTATTGAGGCCAGAAGAGCTCAAAATCCAACAATGAAAGTCAATTTTTTGCCAAAGTGAGTTCAGTAATTAAGGCCAACACACAGCGAAAGAGGAAAAAAGCCGAATCTTTGGTACCATATAGAAAGAAACTCTCAAATCTGAGTAGAAAAACTATTTTTCATATTTGATACATCATAACCTGTGTATTATATACATAGGTGAGAAGAACTAAAAATGGAAAGAAATCAAATACACACTAATTACAAATCTAAACTAAAGGCTAAATACAAAGCCCTAATTAAGGCATAACATAATAGAATTGATATACTAGAATCAGAGGAATGAATATGGACATATTTTAACATTATCACATCAAGAATTTGAGTCAATCCTAACATTCTTCACTTAAATCTAAATTTCATCATGAACAAACAATCTTTAAAATCTACATATCTTCAAATCATCTCTTCTCCACCTTTAACAAAATCTACATTAATATATCGCCTACCACAAATGCAATTGCTAAGCAAATCTTTAAATCAACTCATCGTACTTGCTCCACCATTAAATGGAACATGCCACTTGACTTCCACATGAATGGAAACTTTCGGCACACAGTTGTACCGTCATCATAATGAGACACGCCACCTGATCTTTATCAAGAAGACTTTCAATGCAAAAGACAAAGGGGACACCATATCATCACGTAACTCATCGAACTACAGTTCTGATACCATTTGTTGAGAAATATCTCATCTCATTCTACACGTGCTTACATAAATACAAATAATTAGGAAAAAGTTTCAAACAAATCATGCACAAATATAATTTGGTTTGGCCCATCATACCTACATTCATGAATGAAAAGAGTAAAATCTACAATCAACAAGATTAAAGATAATGTGTGTGAACACTCTCAATCTCCTCGATCCCACAACTTCCTCACCATTATCCTTACATCTTTACTAGGCTTCTCAATCTTATACCCCATTCCCATAACTCAATCAACTCCTTAATATAACTATTTATGACCCACAAACAATTTCCATGACAACCAACAACTTCCATTCTTCTTATATCTATCTTTATAAAAATAAAGGATTTCCTAGTTTCTTATTTAAAAACAAATATATCACACATCTCTCCATTATCTTAGTATTAATTACAATTCAAAATATCTACCAAAAAATTACAATTTAAAGTTCAAATCTCCCAATAAAATAAGAAACTAGCGATAATTATCACATCACGAATTTGAGTCAATCTCGACACATATTAGGGTTTCTCTGTCTTTCGGTTGAGTTTGAAGCAGATTATTAGAAGGTTGATTTTATTTTATAATGTGGAAATGTGTTCATAAGTTGTTCGACTTTCTGTGTGATATAGAGTACAAAAAGATTCACGAGTGACCTACTTGAAACCAGGAGACATGCATTCCCGGTGCCTTTGTTGGCGAAGTCGTAGACAATAACCTAAGTAGTTTGCCCCAAGGTAACAGGCTTTACCTGTGTCTAAGGAAATTGACCGAACACAATCTCCAAAACAATTGAAAGATGATGCAGTATTCATTCTCGGAACAAAACTAGTCCGAACATACATGGATTTGACAACCTAATAGACAATCCACCAAATATAGCAACCTATGAATCCACTAATGGAGAGAGAGGGTCGTAAAACAAAGGGAAACAAGAACAGACTAGAACATAAAAATTCTTATTAAAAAACATGCAAAAGGTCCTCAAGCTTTTGCAGGAGGGGTATTCATAGCTCTCTATACAAAATAATCCATAAGTAATAATCCATAAGCAATAAACTAATGACGAAACAAGAAATAAACAAATATCCTATCCAAAAAAAGAATAAAGCCCTTTAACGGATAACATTTTAAATCCCCAAATCAAAAACCCTAATTAACATCAAAATCTTAAATCTTAAATTGAGACCGTCATAAAAGAATCATTCCTGCTCTCTGTAACTCGTGTATAAACAGGAAGTTGAGTACAAAACATACATGTTAAACTACAAGTCAATGTGGACGTATCCTCAATTAATGGAGGACATAGTATTGAGGTCATACAGATCTTACAAAATTATAATTTACTAAATGTATCTACATGAACCCTAAAGTCTAAGTAATAGAAAAACAAAGAATTTAACCTCATTACATCAATTAATGAATTTCCAACATGAACTTCATTCAAGATATCTGCAAGAAAAAACTCATTCCATCCTAAAAAGCCAGTCATGCATATACAATTTTAATTAATACATGTCCAGGATTTCTTTTGAATGCTAGGAAAATACATTAAAAAAAAAGTGACATCTAAAAATACATTTTCAAGTATATTCATATCCCTCATCTCTAAAGGCTTAGGTTGGCATACAAAACAGGATTGACCAATATTACATTCAAAACCTTTAAGAGAAATAATAATTGATAAGGGAAAAGACAATAAAGATCGAGGGCAATATCTTCAAAGCAAAATCTATGAATCTTTTAAATTCCTTGAAACTGTAGTAAAAAAAAATGTATATCTCAGCTCATATTTTGAGACATAGCCTAAATGAAGAAAGATTTCCTAGGGTACTCTATTCATCTCTAAGCCACATAACTGGGCCAGCTCTACAGCATAAATTACAATGAATTGCCCATTGCAACAATTGAGGAAAAATTTTGTTGGATATGCAAGAACAATGAGTTAAAGTTTTCAAGAAAATCATGAAAATCCTTTCATGAGGATATAAAATTGCATCCCGATTCTATAGGATTGTTAGGAGGTATTTATGACTATCACTCAGACAAAATGATGAGTCGGGTATTCATGCTCATAACCATTATAGTCGTAATAAAGCCTCTCCCCCTTAGAAATATCACGAGTAGCAACCAAAAAGACCCTGCATTCACCATTAACACTGTATCTCACACATTTACAGTTCTGCTTCTTCCTACCTTCCCTGCATAAAAATTGGATATGTTTTAAACATAATAATCTTAAGAATTAGCAATATCATTGCACATATCAAAAAGTATTAGCATTTTACAAAGTTAGAATCCTACAAAGTTGAGTTCTTTAAAGAGCATGCCAAAGCCAAACAACTTATAAGATGTACTGCAAGAAGTATGGTAATAAGAATTTCCACATGAAAGGAGGAATCTAAATGAAATTATGCTTTTCTTTCTTTTCTTTCACCTCTCCTCCTTTTCTATTCTTTTTATTCAAGATTTGGCATGAGATAAGTGAGAAAGGCTTACTGAGTATGATTGTTGATGCCATTAATAAAGCGAGCAATGTTTCCACGTTTATCAGCACAGATGACGAGACTTTTAGAAGGATCTGTCGCTAGAAGAAGGGTCATCATACTGTCACAATCATCACATTCTCGGTTCTTAATGTAATCCACTTCGCCAGTGTATTCAGCAATAAATGTCATATCCTTGATTGGGCCATCAGCCTCCACAGTATAGCTACATCACAAGGTCAAGAAAAGTCCACTAAATATTAAGGCACCATGCATTGATTTTCAACTTTATGGTGATGAGTTCAAGGTGGCTACCCTTCACATGAATCAAAAACAACTATGAAGGGAGGGCATTCGCCTCTTTTGGACATAGCTCTGCAGTGTTCCAAGGTTTCCATATCCTCCCTGGAAAGAACCTAAGAGAAAAACAATAAAAATATTCTATCAAACTAGCACACAATGATGGAGATGTGCACACTAATAAGCCTCTTTGTTACAGGTCCATTTCTAGGGGGTAAAGAAACTAGAAGAAAATTCATTAGTTGAGACCTGCATGCCACCATTTTCTAATTTGGCTCGATTAGCAGATCTAGGAGCCATTCCGGGCAAGTATGTGAGGTGATCACTGAATTCCATATGCAATGCTGTTAAAGCAGAAGCAAGGGAACCCATCTGTTTCAGTCTCTGGGCAGGATCTTCTGAAGGAATAAAAGGTAATATTCTCCTCTTTTTCTTCTGTACTACCAGAGGTCCTGAACGTCTCCTACGCTTCTTAGCATCTAGAAGTCCAGAAAGGATAAATCAAGAAAAGAAATCTTCCAATCAGATATCATATATTGAGAATTAGCATATAGACATCCTACAAATTACCTGAATACTTAGAACATGATATCAAAACTTGACCATAAAAGTTTAGAGAAAAGGTACCTAAAGGTAACTCTTTTTGTCTCCTTTACCAATAACAAATTATCTAAAGATTCATGGTAAATCCTGAGTGTACTAGAAGCAAACAAGAAAGTAGAAGTGTTTGCCAATCTAGGAAGAAGCATACAAGAATAAATTTCAACAAAAACCTGAAGGTACAAATATCAAAAAGGATATTAACATGCATCATTTATTCTGTAGCCTTCATTATTCATAATGAAGAACTCACGTAAATGTAGGGTGTATCAATTTTTTTTAAAGGTAAGCCAAAATCTTTCTAGTTTCCATGAAGATACATAAATATCTAATGGTTAAGTTGTCATAGTAACTCAATTTGCTGCCAAATCATATACCACTTTTGAATCAATTTATCTACATTAATTTCAAATTTTCCTTTTCTACTTTTCAAGTCTTCATATAAATCATGACTCCTGTATCCATTTCAATTCTTCTTGTTCCTTGGAAAGACCAACTTAACCACTCAATATTTCTGTCGTTAAGAATTGTTTACAGCCTTTGTATCTATTTCAAGCATCATTGTACTTGCATTTCTCTATTGCCTTGTAGTACTTGAGTTCTATTAAGGTAATATGCTGCAATAAATTCATATTAAGACATAAAAGTAATTAAGAAAAAAGCAGTTTAAGACACTGAAATTTGACCTATCTGTTGAATATTTCGATTAGTGTTAGCTATAACTTTATACAAATGTTAGTTGGTTCACATAACTTTTGAATTAAACGGAACAGCAATGCATTTTCTTACAAAGTCAAGGGAGTTTAGAGTTATTCATGAAGGAAAAAAAAGGTCAAGGACACTTCTCCACAAGCATGAGGTGTATATATGCTAAACAAGTGGATGTGAATAGCCGATATCCACATAGAATTTGCAAAGACACAATCTCAGATGAAGAAGATCATCTTTACTATTTAAGAACCCATGAAAAAGGGCATTATATCAACTGTTGAGCAGTTAGGCGTTTGATTGGCACCCTTTAACTTAAAACAACAGATTAGGTTTCATAGAGATACAGCATGAGACCAATTACACCAAAATCTGCAAGCTCATAAAATGTGACTTTGCAGCTTCCTCACATTATAGTTTTCAAATTGTCATGCAACAGAAATTAAAAGATGAGTCTTTTCATCTAATACCATGTTTGTTCGATTTAATCTTCACATCACTATCGTGAAGAAGAGAGGCATAGAAATAAAAACAACTTCAGTAGCTATCTCTTCACTCAACTCACAACCCCGGAAATTGCGGCTAGCTTTAATTAGTCTACTTATCATACCGGTACAGGCACGGTAAATCCAAATTAATTGTCCATTTGGTACACCAATAACTAACAAATCAAGCTTAAATTTTGTGGAGCTCTGTAATGGAAACATCTGCAGCCCCCATTTCCTGCATAATTTGGAAAGAAACACTCCACCTGTGGAAGTGCATTCCATAAGGCTCAAGAATATTAAGCCCTAACCCAAACATGCATGCTGCACTTACAAAAGGTTAGTACAGATTCCAAAAGATCATTACATTAACTTATTCATGTCTCTAATAAACTCGAAAGACATAAGCTATATAATATATATAATTTTCGAGCCTGTATAATTATTTTTCCCATATAATTTGTTGCAGCAATGTTACATGAAACCTGAAACCAAATTCAAGCCACATTACTTTCACAAAGCCAAATATTGATCGAGCTCGATTTGTAAGGGCAATGCAATTATCCAAACCATATTGTGCCTTCAAAATGATTATTAAAACGGCTAAAAATAAATAAATAAAAAGAAGGGTGTTGTGTTGATAAGGAATGCCTGAATTTGTGGCCATTACCTTGAGAAGAAGAAGAAGAAGAACCTTTGCATTTAAAATCATCATCAGCACACTTCTGAATCCCGAAAAAATCAATTATCTTCTTCTGAGAGAAACCTAAAACACAAAAACACAGTCACACACACAATGCCACATTCATCATAAAACAGCTCAAAAAAAAAAAAATACTTGTTTCATTTCACGAAGAGAATCAATCCCTTACTTCTCACTCGCTTCTCTTTCTCTCCCGAACACTTAGGGCAAAGCCACGATCCAATCGGGACCCTAACCACGATTGGCCTCACGCATTTCATGTGGAAGCCTTTGTCGCATTTGTCGCACAGAAGCAGCTCCTCCGGTGACTCGCCGGAGCAGCATTGCTCGCACTTCAGGTCGCTGTAATCCTCGCGCTCAACGACGGCGTATCGCGCCTTCGCCATTATCTCCGTCAGCGACTTGTACTTCTTCGTCGGCGCCGCGTCCGGCGGCGGGAGCCGCGGAGCCTGCGTCCGGCGGCTGAAGCTGATGAGCCTCTGAGCCGCCAACGCCGACGATGATGAGGTGGCAGGAGCCATGGCTGGGATTGGAAATTCGGGAAGGTTCGAGGGCAGAATCGGAAATTCCGAAGGAACTTTTTTCCAGAGAGAGCTCTCTCTATAGAGGAAGACGAGAATGGTGTGTGTGAAGAAGAAAAGAAAAAAAAAAAGAAAAAAGAAAAAAAAAGTGTTTGTTTGGTTTTTTATTTTTTCTTTTCCTTTTTGGTTACTCTTGTCTCGCGGGAGAGTGTGGCACTTCCTGGTGGAAGAAGGTGAATGCTACGTACGATGACGTGGCTGGTTATGATTGGTTGGGCTATCGTGCACCTTGCCTGCGCACAAACTTTTATGCGTGCGCAACGATGCGCACTGTGCCGGGTCTTGTTACCGAGTCGTAGCCGTTTCCCATTCGATGAGACGAAAATGTCCCCGTTGATTTGTCAACGCTTTGACGTTTTGTTTTTATTTCAGTGTTTTTCAAATTTTTGACTGAAAAAAAAGTGGTTTCAAATTTGAAAACGTCATAGGATGAAGAAATTGAAATTTATTATGTGCATATTAATTATCGTGGTTTCTTTTTAAAATTTTCAAGTGAAATCACAACATATGACATTGCTGTAAAAAAATTAATCTTATATGTTGTTCTTGTTGTTTGAATTTTTTAAAGTATAATTTAATAACTGGATTTAAATTTTAAATTTTTTATTTAATTATTGTTTTCTACTGTTTGAATATTTAATAAGGACACCCTCAAATATATATATATGAATTTCGATCATTTTAATTTTTTTAAGAGAGGAAAAGATATAAAAAAAGTTATTAATGGGAATTGATTATTAGTGTAAAATTTTTTTTATAACATTTGCATCATTCTCAACCCTACAATTGACAATTTGAAAGAAAAAAATTTTCAGACGATGATTTGGATTTCTCAATTTTTTTTCTCAAGTGATTAATTGTATAAAAGAAAAAGATACAAAGAAAGTTATTAGAAAAAAAAATGAAATGATCCAAATCCTATATATTCACTAAGGACAAATTTCTTGTTTAAGAAGCCTAATTAACATGCATTTATTATTTTTTTTGTGTAAATCTTTCGGTGTTTAGAAGTTACATTGGGTCTTGATCAATTTGGAGTCGAGTTAGGTCAAATTATAAAAGTATAAAACTCTTTTAGCATTAATTTTTTTCATTCACAATATTTGAATTTGAGATCTTGATTAAAGAAAACAAATGTTGTATTCAATAACTATTGACCCTTTTAGTTTTTTATTTTATAGAGATGCTTTTAGTTTTTTATTTTAAAATGTAAATAATTATAAATTTTAAATAATTACTTTATTATAGTTTTTATAATGGCAATACAAAAGTTTAAACTCTTATATAAATTACCAAAAACTTCTAACTACTAGCACAATTTAACATTATTATATTTTTAAGAAAAAGACTATGTTTATGTTACAAAATATAATATTATAATAAGAAATCTAAATTTCATTAAAATTTAAGTTTAATGTATTGTCTTTGTAAAAAAATTGTACTCTTACATTTAATAATGTGTTACCATTTTTAATATTAAAGATGTGTATATCTGAAAAGATGAGAGAGATAAATGGCTAGTGAAGGTTCTATCCACTAACATTATCCTCATTCCTCATTTTTTCTTTGGGTTCTTATTAATTCACAATCATAATTTATTTTTAAAAATCTGATTATTGGAAGATTTAAAATGTTTTCATTAATCACAGTTTGTTATTTTTCCATTTATGGTTTTACAAGTTGGGAACATTAAGGAAACCAAACTCATGTATTTTAGGATTAATCATAGGAATGGCACCTTAGTGGGGTGGGGTTGGAGAGTA
Source organism: Ormosia semicastrata (assembly GCA_029884595.1). NCBI lineage: Eukaryota > Viridiplantae > Streptophyta > Magnoliopsida > Fabales > Fabaceae > Ormosia > Ormosia semicastrata. The sequence goes on along the minus strand of JAQQTO010000046.1, from coordinate 31,275,164 downwards.
CCTCCTCGTTCTCCGTCCCCGTACCCCAACTATATATCTCTCCTCGGCTCTGTTTCTTGTTATGAGAGAATTTTTCTCTATTTTTGTTCTCTAAAGTCTTGCGGATACTTATAGTGATTTCTTACTATATCAAAAAAATTAAAAAATTAAAAAAAATGAAATAAATTATTTTAATATTTTTAATTTTTAATAAATATAAATTTTAATAAAAGATGAAATTACTAAAATACATATATTTATTTAATATATATATATATATATTATAAAAGATATTTTAATAATTTAATAGAGACAGGATCCCATGACGAAAGTATGGTCCTCATCCCCGTCCCAATTTCCGAATATACCACGAGTAAATTTTTCTCTCCATCCTCATTCCCGCAAAGAGAAAAACCTCCCATTAAAAACGATCTCTGCAAAGATCCTCGAACAGCGAGAAGTTTTGTCATCTCTAATTGACACTACTTGTCTTTATACGGAAGAACCAACAATAAACTAAGAAGTGTTAGGCTAACTCTCTCTCTCTCTCTCTCTCTCTCTCTCTCTCTCTCTCTCTCTCTATATATATATATATATATATATATATATATATATATTGTTTCTCAAAGTATTCTCCTACTCGATATGTGAGATATTAATATCCTTATGTACGATTAGGCGTTTAAGTAAGAACTATTTTTAATAGTATTATTTTCATACATATGAATACTTATATCAAACTCAGAATCATATACTTAAGAGATTCGAATCATTTCCACTCATATCAACACACATTGATAGAAAAAAATGTTAAGTTAAATTTATTTATATATTATTATAAAAGAAAATTACCATTTTAGGTTTTAATTTTTGAATTTTTAAAATTCCATTATTAATTACTCAATTAAGTATCTAAAAATAAATATTAAAAAAATGAATTTATAAATATATCTTATTAATCATTAAAAATATTTAAAGACAAATATAAATAGAATAAATTTATAAATATTTTTACTGTTTTATTTATATTTGCCTTCAAATACATCTCTCAATTTCATACTATAATATATAGTTATAATGCACTCTAAACACTCTTTATATTTTTTATTATTATCTTAAAAAATAAATATGAATTAACATGCGTGTGGTGCCAATTCAATATGCTAGTTCTGCTATAAAATTATTTATAACCAGCTAATAAAATAAATAGCGGTGGGATGAGCTCAAATAAAAAACTGCGTGAAAAGATTAAATATATAATTCACATAGAGCACGCTTGAAATGACTAATTTTAGGGGTTTTTTATTTAATAATAAAATTCTATTTAAAAAGTTTTAAAATAAGAGTTAATTTAGTTTTGAAATCTTTTTTATTTAAGTTGTTTGTATTTAGAAAACCACTCAAATTCAGTATCATTTGAGCAGATTTAATTTTAGTTTTAATTGTTTAAATTGATGATTTTACCCTCATTTATTTGCTTATTTATTTATTCATTCTATCAATTTTTTGTTAAGATCATATCTCCATAGATTCAACCCATTTGAATCATATTAATCCATGTTCATTTTATCAATTTTAATTAAGAACAAAAAAATAAAATTATTAAACTAAAATGAATTCTATTTATATTTAAGGTGTTCCACTCATGAAAATGGATTTACAAATTAACTCAATTCATATTATTTACATTAAGATGCTAAATATGAGAACTAATTTCTAAATCAAATGACATAAATTCAATTCAAATCAAAACAATTGCGATTTTGATGATTTCAAACACAACCTAGAAGTTAATAATAGAAAGGAAATTTACTTCTAATTATAGAATTGAAATTCTAAACAAATATCATCATATTTGTTAAAGATTAAGGAAAAAGTGCATCAAGACTCTTTAAACTATTACCCATGTGTAATTAGCCACCAAAACTATAAAATCTTCATATTTAATCCTTAAATTATAACAATTATCACAATAGATTCTTTAATTAATTTTCGTTAATTGAAGGATCAATTAATTTACATGACTATTTGCTGACCTGATTTAAAGAACAGTGAAATTCTTGTCGCATGAAGGAGAAGTCCACGTGAAAAGCACGTAATCTATTTATATTCTTTTATATTTTTATTTTTTTATTTTTTTATTTATAATAAAATAATAAATATACAAAATTAGAATAAAAATAATTTAATATGTACAGATAAATTACAAATAAATGGAAGATTTTGATTAAATCACATCACTCTTCCATTAATAACTTAACAAAGAATTGATGAAAGAGCTTATTGTAATAATTGTTATAATTTAAGAATTAAATAAAAAGATTTTATAATTTAGGTGACTAATTACAAACAGGTTAAAGTTTAAAGGGGTTTTTTTTAATAAATAACGGGGCGACCAGCTTAAAAAAAATTAAAACACTACATAACGAGAAAAAATAGAAAAAAAAGTTTAAAGGCTTTGAAGCACTTTTACTAAAAAAAATAGAAAAAAAGATGTCTTATGAGAGAGAGAGAAAACAAAAACTTTATTACACGTATCGGAACTCAAAAGGTGAAATTCAAGTCGAATGGTTTAAACAAGAGTAAACTTTCACTTTAGTCCCCGAAATTGTATGTACTGGTCACATTCGTCCCTAACTTTAAAAAATTAACAACTTAATATCTGAAATCTCAAAATATCGGTCACGTTGGTCTCTGCATCAGTTGCCGTCAATTAAACTTGACAGAGATGCACATGTGGCACATTAAGTGTCAACGTGGATCTTACATGGCAAATAGGTCATCCCCCATAAGAAAATAACGTAATTTTTAAAAGAAAAGAAAATAAAATAAAATGAAAAGGTTATACAACGTTGTGCTATCCATCTTCCTTCAAAACCATTTTTCCTTTCTTTTTTATCTCCATGACTATTACCTAAAGAACATATTCTTCTGCAAATCCAAAAATTCAAAAACCTTAACCCCCATTTCTATATTATTCCCTCCAAAGAAATAACAATGATGGAAACATCATCATTGTAACAACGCCTATCACTTTGTGGAATTTCCAGTAACTCGTGAAAGTCCAAACCTGAAGATTAACAGAGCAAAAAAATTAGTAAAACCCACCAGGACCATCAGTTTCTAAAATGCAATTATGAGATCTTTTAAATGAAATTCTTTTTATTATTAATACTAGCTTTTTTGGCAGCACGAAATAACACTTCTTCAACCAAATGCTGAGTGGGGTCTCCCTCAGGTTGCAACGTGATGAAAAGCTCAACTTCAGCTACTGCTTCTTCATTTGACAAGTATCAATAGAGCCCATCGGAGCATAAAATCAAAAATTTGTCCTTAAGGCCTAATCTGTGGTGTTTTAAATATGGTAGGCAGCTAATGTATGGAGAATTTCCTACGTAGTCTATTCTAAAGATCTCCAGAAGTGCATTGTTCCACTTGGGCTGCAAACATTCACAACATAACCAGCAATAAGAAATTGCACAATAAATGAAAAACAAAATTAAAGACATTCCTAAGCCTAAAGTGCTTAGCCTTCTGTACTTTCTTTATAGCAAGAAGCTTAGAGAAAAAAATTTCCATTTCAAAAAGCACTACTCAATTTTAATGTGACAGATTTCTAAAGATCTATTGATAATTCATAATCATATGACAGTAACATGTCAATATCCCAATTTCTGTGAAAAGGTAAGAAGTTACTAGTTTGTGATTACTTTTCATACACTAAAAGAGAATCACACCTACCTTCAGTAGTTTCACGGAATCACAACTTATACTAGCAGTAGCAAAAAATTTACATCCATGGATTAGGCTAGTTACTGGATTTAATAAACCATCAGTGATAATAGAAAGAAATGTGGAATAAGATATAATAATGTTATAGCATATGTAAACCATTCACTTATGGTGTCCACTTGCAAAATTCTTTGACATTCATACTGCAGATAACTGTAAAGTAGAGTACATTTAGATATATCTATAATAGATATCTACAACTACAATAGATACTAACCTGTTTGAGAAATCTGGCACCAAATGCTCAGGTAACCTTCAGAGAACCCTTAACACGATCATTTACTACTGCACAAGGATCATCCAGGTGTTCTTTTTTTATTCTCTAGACTTCCTGCAATTGAAATCAGACATTTTTCAATCAAGATGGAAAGATAAACACAACCTTGCTCAAAACAATAGTCAAAGTGAGTTAAATAACTTACTTCTTCAACATTGGTATTATGATCCTTGGTAAGCTGAAACGCACTTAAAGTGGGAACCAAGTTTGATCTATCAACATCCCACAATTCAAGATCATTCATGGTTTCTTCATTGATCCTCTCCAAGTCCTGCCTGATTTTCCCAAGCCAATAATCAGGATTAGCCTTCTGAGCCAGCACAGGAAATGAGGGTTAGTTGGGAAATGGGGGTTAGGGTTTTTGAATTTTTGGATTTGCAGAAGAATCTGCTCTTCAGGTAACAGTCGTGGAGATAAAAAAGAAAGGGGAAATGGTTTTGAAGGAAGATGGGTCGCACGACATCGTATAGCCTTTTCATTTTCATTTTCTTTTCTTTTAAAAACTATGTCATTTTCTGATGGGGGATGACCTGTTTGCTATGTAGGATCTACGTTGGCACTTAACGTGTCACGCGTGCGTTTCCGTCAAGTTTAACTAATGGCAACTGATGCAGGGACCAACATGACCGACGTTTTGAGGTTTTAGGGATTAAGTTATTAATTTTTTAAAGTCAGGGATGAATGTGACCGGTGCATATAATTTTAGAGATTAAAGTGGAGGTTTACTCATTTAAATAAAGAAGTAAAGCATATTTCATAGGTAGGAGTCCACAAGAATAGGGCCCACCCTTTAATTAGTTTCTGATCAACTTTTTGTATAAACACATGGAGCAATTTTGTTCGAAATTTGCCTGAACAAAATAAATAGGTGAATTCCATTCTAGTGGACTCACCCATAAAATGTGACTGACCCATTATTTTGCTATATGGGCTAAACCTACGTTATATATAGGCATGGAAATATATATGCCAGTCACGCTTAGCCATAACCTGACTAAGCATGTTTTTTAAAAAAAAAGTTGGAATGTAATCTATTATTTGACATATGTTTTTGTAGGCCTAACATTACATATTATAAAAGCTTAACTTGGCCTAAAAAATTATTTAAAAAGTTATTTTATATTAAGGCAAATGGGTCAAAAATTGTTTTAAAGGCTTGAAGTTTGAGAAATTTAACTAAATAAGTTATTTCTTTTAAAAAGACATTAGGATAACTTGTACATTAAATAGGTTAAGCTAGGTCTAAAACAAATCAGGTCATAGAATCTTAATGAGTTATCTAGTTTGTTTCTACTACTACTTATAACGTTCCAGACTCTATATAAAGGTGCATGTTTCATTGATTAAAAGTATTGCAATGAATAAATATAAAATTGATCAATAATAAATAAAAAATAATATCATGTTGGGGAGCTTTTTTTTTTTTGGTCCACAATGATAACAAAAATACATGTTACCAAATAGAATTGAGTATAGACAAAACTTAGCTTAAGTTTCTTATATTTTTTTTATCTAGTTCTCAAATCAAACAATGACATGCAATTTTTTTTCAACTAACCACCATTTAGTAGTTGGAGCGTTTTGGGCCAATACATGGTCAGCCTGCCATGACTCTATAGGTCGACCCTGCAAGTCTAGCATATAGTAGGCCTGTCTCGAAATAACTATCCTGATCTACCTAACTAAGGTTTAACCTACAAGGTCCGATCGGTCCATATCCGAGTAGGTAACAGCAAACATGTGGTTAGTACGATCCACCAACGGTCATTGGCCTTTCAGCGCCATCATGGCCAATGGGCGTGAACGGTTTCGCGCCATAATGACTGGGTATAATGAATCCTAACGCTCAGAGTTCTAAATGACTTGAATGGCGGGAATCTGAGGAGTCAGTCCTCGAACGATCTATATAAACTGGTCTGGCAGGCTAGGCTAGGGATGTTCCATCGATCACTTAGACTAGCCTACTTTGCATACTTAGCAATTATTCTTCTGACCTACCTAGGTTCATTTCTTACTCACCGCCTTCTCCTGACCTAGGACTCGGTCAGTATCCTGAACATCTGGCGCCCACCGTGGGGCTCAGGTAAAACTTTCCTACCCCACAATCAACCAACTTTCCCTCCAACTAACCAACAATGCAACCATTTTTCCAACCAATCATGGCTGCCAATGAAAACAAGGTTTTTAATAGAGTCAACCAAGGAAATTCTCAGCTCAACCCCGTTGAAATACTGATGCAGACTATTAGGGACATAAATAGCCAAATTAATCAGATAACCAACAGAGATCAGCATAGCATAGAGCCTGAAAGGAGGGTTGAAGGAGTGGTCGAGGAAGATATTCCGAATAGAGAAGTCTGTCAACAGCTAAGCATTCCCTAAACGACCGATCTAGAAGTTCACCGATAGATAAACTATCCTCCACCCGTCACTGACCACCCTTTCTCTGACTTCATAATGTCGATTCCTCTTCCGAAAGGTTTCTGACTTTCGACAATGGAGCTTTACGATGGGACAACCGACCGACAAAAGCATCTCACAATTTTTTAATTCCATGATGCTCTTGAATGGTGGGTTTGACCCGATCAAATGTAGGGCCTTCCCGACGACCTTAAAGAAATTAATATTACTTTAGTTCTTGAGCCTTGAAGCAGGTTCAACTTTTGATTTCTCAAAATTATCAATTAAATTTCTTGGCCACTTTTCTTTAAGCAGGACACACCATAAGACTTCGGCCAGCCTTATTAACCTGGGACAGGGTTAGGATGAATCTTTCAAAGAGTTCATGATGAGGTTTGGAGAAGAAGCAGTTCAAATAAGAGACCTCAACCTTGTTGTATCCCTATACACCATCATGGCTAGCTTGCGACTGGGACCATTTACGGATTCTCTAGCTAGAAAGCCACCTTTGGATCTAGATGATTTGAGGGCTAGATCTACATAATACATTAACATAGAGGAGATTGTCATTGCAAGAAAGAAAATGGAGCAGCGATTCTCTGAGCTGGAAGCAACAGGAAGCATAAATAATCCAAAAATCTCTATTTGACCAATTTTGCAAAACCAACAGTAGGGAGGATGACTAAACTAGAGAGGCAGACTGATGCAGACAAAAGATCAGTCTGACCGATTTAATCGTACTCCTTGGGTGGCGTCGGATATGCTTGGGGTCGGTCATTGGCTCGGGCCGGACATTAGCTTGGGGCAACCATCGGCTCGGGGGTCGGTTATTGGCTTATGGCCGAACATCAGCTCGACGCTGGCATCAGCTTGGGGTTGGTCATCAACTCGGTGCCGGCATCAGCTTAGGGCTAGCATCAGCTCGAGGCTGGTTATTGGCTCAAGGCTGAACATCAGCTCGGGGCTGGTCATTGGCTCGGGGCCGACATCGGCTTGGGATTAGTTATTAACTCTAGGCCAGACATTAGCTCGGGGCTGGCATAGGTTTGTTATCGATTTCATAGTGTTATGGTTTTTATCTTGGACTCTCCCGAGCTGAAATATGTAACTTCTGAAACAATGGTGAATAACTTAATTGATAATATAATAGAACTAGGATATGCCTTGTTAAAACCTTCCAAGCAAAACCAATTGAAAAAATCCTGGTAAGAAAAAAGAATACATCACCCTAATCCCTGTATGTCAACTATCTTAAAAAGAATTAAATGAAAGTACATTCAAGAATAATAAAAACTTAGCTAAAATATTTTTGAAGAAAGGCCATGTTCCATGTAATACCCTTAGTAATATGTTAGACTTGATTATGTGTTCAAAAAGTAACATATAACTTGCTTAACATGCTTGTGAAGTTTTGTGACAATCTGACTTCGTTTGGACACTTAGTTGCAACACAAAAGTTGAAAAATAGCTTAAAATAACTCAGATAATGACTTATAAGGTTAAGTTGAGGGAAATAAACATAGCGAGTTTGTTTTTAGGTCACAAATGAGCTAAGTAAGATGCAGGTAAAGTTTCAAGAGAATCTGAGTTAGTTTGATATTTTTAGGCATACTGGTTGTGCATTTAATACCGGATTGACTACCAACAGATATGAAAAATCATGAAAATGGTGAAACAATAATTTAGATGAATCTTATGATTTATTCTAATGTTGTTACAAGTTAAAAAACTTGAATTAGGATAATTAGGATATTCTTAGGAAATAAAGAAGTTCTAGTAAAATATCCTAAGGAACATGATGGTCATTCTCTCATTTTCCTCTCTCATGTATAAGCAGCATAAGCTGCAAAAGAAAGAAAAGAAAAACAGAGAAGAAGAAATAAAGGAAGAGAAGAGAGAAAAGGGGAAAAAGGAAAAGAAAGAAAGAGAAGGAAGAGATGAAGAGCAAGAGCAAGAAGATTAAGCTACAAGATCTTCATTTTCTTTAGGAGGTAAGGGGTTTCTATTCATCTTTCTCCTCTTTAATTTTCATTGAATGAGGTTAGAGGTTTTGAATAGAAATAGGGGTTTGGAGAGCTAAATCCATGTTCTTGGCTTGATTTTTGATTCCAAGGACTAGGTTAGAATAGTTTAAGCTTAGTAAACCTAAAATAGTCATTTATGGCTCAAGATCAACCATTAGGATCCATAAATTTAAGAATTGGACAATAGTTGGAGTTATGTGGTTTGGACCTAGATCTTTGTTTAAGAGAATCTATAGGTTATAATTGAGTTACAACAAGTTTAGAGGCATGGATGAGTGTTAGAAATCATCAAGAAACTAATTTTTAGATGATTAGAAGTAAGATTTGAATCATAGAACAGTACCTCGATTATGCAGAGTGAGCTGCAAAGTGTCTGGTTTAGAGACACGACCCATGTCCTAAAACACGGGGGGGGGGAGGGGTCATGTCCCTTTCTGCCTGACCCAATTCGTGAAATAGTACTCACAAAGCAAAACACAGGGGGGCGTGTTTTCAGACATGATCCGTGTTTTAGGCCAAAAAATGTCATTTTTGATGTTTTAAAGATATGAACTAGAAGAGACCATTAGTAGATGTTTCTTAAAGTATGTTAAGACACAAATGAATATATTTTTAAAAGGAAAATTATCACATAGAATGAATGAGAAAGCTTAGGCTTTAAGCATCCAAAAGTGAAGGATTGCCCTAAATAAGGACATAGTACCTTAGGTAACCTAATGTTGTATTAGATATCACTCAAAATATGATGAGATGGTGTAATAGAAAAGAGTATACTAGGATGAATTATAAGATTCACTCTAGTAAAGATAAAGAAGGTATGATGTTGGTGTATGCCCTAGAGGCCGATACTTTTTTTTTATTTATATACATTCTATTATGCTTATTTTAATATATGAGGCATTTCATTTATTGTGTTCTTTTTTTATAAACATAATAAAGTCCTTAGAATAGTAAGTTTGATGCCATAGGACATCAAGTGGATGATTTGATCGTGAGATCCTTTTAGTTACAACACTATTCTTAAATGTCCGTAGTCAAGTATTATTGTTAATTAGGATAACAATAATACTTTGAGACTAGTATGTGCATAGACTGATGACCACATCTCACGGGTCATGGATATGAGATATCAAGTCTTCACATGGGTACATATTAGGGTAATGATGTACTGGACTGATCCACCATGAGAACGCTACATGGATCGTTACGTGAGTGTCATAAGCGATTCTCATAGTAACAATGGTGTTTATGGTCCTTTGACCTGAAATTACTACGATTCCTACATGAGGAGTTGTGTGTTTTAATGTCATCAAACGACATTTGTAATAAGGTGATTATAAAGTTGGTTATTGGACATACCGCGAATCATGCAAAGGGATGTGAATGACCTAGATAGGATTTGTCACTCCTACATAACGAGCAATATCTTTGAGCCCCCTGATTGAGTGAGATTGCGAAATGCATGGTCATGCTCAAATAAGTCAATATGAGATATTGATCTCAATTGTTGTTACAAAGTCTACTCGAGTATCAAGAAACGAAAGATTGGACTATACAAGGGTGACGCATTTCATTCCTTGTGTTCAATCTAGATATCTTGATAAAGAGACTAAACAACACGGAAACATTGGTCACGGAAAGGTTATGTCAAATCACTGGCATTCTTATTACTTGAGTAGCAGTGATATGTTGCTAGATACCGCTCACTGCTTGTAATATTAAAATGAGATTTTAATATTACTGCCAATGTACTAAGAACCTGCAGGATCACACACATAGAGCAGAATAAAATTGGAGCAATGGATCCAAGTTGGACTCGGATTCAAATATGGGCCAGACTCATAACAGATAAGTCTAGGGTTGTACAGCTTACCTTGTTGCTGCTCACACTTACTTAAGGCAGTCACTATTATAAATAGTACTGCTAAGGAGCTGCTAAGATATACAATTTCAGAACCCTAGTCGCACCTACAGAAAAGTGAGTGAGAAAGCACAAGTTTCTTCTCTTCTCTTCGCAGCTAGCACTGTGTGAGAGACATGAGGCTTCTCTTTGCGGACGTTGAACGTTCGTGAGTCTGTTCATGTGGATACCACAGAGACATCGTTTCTATTACGGTGTTGGTGATTCACGTCCTTCTTTTTTATCACGCTTCAAGAGGTAAATAATAAAAAAAAACTCAAATTATGGCTTTTCGCATGGATCCTTGGTGGGAATCCTAATTTTTTCGCTGCGTGATGTAACCGTAATTCCCAACAGTGGTATCAGAGCGTCTTGTGAAACCATAATTCGGTTTTTTGTTTTCGTTTACATGAGATAACATGTTTTCTGTTCTTGTTTTTGACAAAAGATATGATCTTTAATATGTTATTTCCGAAAACCGTATGAAACCCTTTGCGAAAACATATTCTATTTCTTATGTTGTATGCAAAACCGTGATGTTGTTTTCAAGAACCCATGAAGATGTTCATATATTTTGTGAAAATCATTTTGTTTTAAGATGTATGTTTTTGCGAAGTTTTCTGATATGTATGTGATACGTATAGCGTTATGGAATCCTTATTCTCAATGCGCGGCAAAAGGGTTTAGGAAACCTTGTTCTTGGTTTGCGGCAGCAGGGGTTATGGAATCCTTGTTTCTGCATAAGAGGCACGGCGCAAGGGGTTTTGGAAACCCTATTCGTGTTTTGCGGCAGCAGCATCAAGTGTTGATGTTTTGCGACGCAAGGGTTCCTCACGGCACATGAAGTGTTCATGTTGTTCGAGCTTAGGGTTCCACGCGGCACAAGGGTTCAAGGGAGGCGCAAGCGATTCAGCTCTTGTTTATGGTCTAATTTTTCGGGCCTGGGCGCTGCCCTGCACCTCGCAATGGGTAGCCTCCCCTTGACCCCCGACCGCATACCGAGATGCGGCACTCCTGCCCGCTGACCGGGCAGTGGGACCCCCGTGCTACCTCTGCGTAGTGTATTTTTCGAAAGCACAATATTTTCTATCTAACTTTATGACTCGTGAAAATAATAATGTATTATTGTTTAGAGTTTGTTTGTTCTTTATGATGCATGGTGCATGGTTATGGCCTTAGTCCTCTTTTTATACTTTTTGGTTTTAATAAATATGACCTACGTGTCGTGCTTTTCTCTCTACATTCTAATTATACATTCTCTTCTCACCTAACTCCCCTCGAATGTAAAAGAGGTTTCTATATAATGTAATTATGATGAGGAGACAAGAAGACAGCATTAAGTGGGGACGTTGGTGGGAGATGCTTGGTGAAGCTGGCTTTCTTTAAGCTACTCTCTTAGGGGGCCATAACCATGTCACTTTTATGATATGCTTTTTATGTATGAGATGCATGGATAATGTTTATGGTATGATAAATAGTTTAATAAATGGTGAGATCTAATAAAAAAAATCCCATCAAAGCAAATATTAAGTCATTATGTGATGTCTTCCAATGTGTGGCACTCGTCAAGATGAGTATCGATCAAGTGCAGGTCTTCCAAAGTAGGATGCCTTTATCTATATTAGTAAGACGCGATGGGATAAAGGTAATATCCAACTGCTAACCATTGGGTCTGACTTAACTAGGCCATTTCAATAGAATTAAAGGCTTAGAGGTATAAAGTTTGGCTTTAGTCCATTAGATGGATTTGAATAAGTGTTATTCACCCAACTATCCAAGAGTTACATGTGATGTAATTGGAAAGTGTTTCCTACCTAAATAACTGAATTTTGGGTGATCAGCCAAATCTGACTCAAAGCTAGGTGAAATATGGATCTTGGCCCACTAGAAAATCTTACGATGGGATTTTTCGAGTCAATGCTGAGGGTCATTGACTTGAATAAAATAGTGGGATGCATATTTAATTAAAAAACCTCATTAAATATGTTTATGGCATGATACTTATATTTTGCATATTTCTGTTAATAGATTACCATGGCAACAAACACATCGAGTACTTTATCATTACGATCCGTCCTTGAGAAGGACAAGTTGTCTGGAACGAATTTTCTAGACTGGTACAGGAATTTGAGGATTGTCCTCAAGTAAGAGAAAAAGTTGTATGTTTTGGAACAGCCTATTCTTGAGCCACCTACTACTAATACCCCTAGAACTGAAAGAGATGCTTATAAGAAGCATCAAGATGATGCCTTGGACATCAGATGTCTAATGCTGGTCACCATGAACTCTGAGCTCCAAAAGTAACATGAGAACATGGATGCATACGATATGATCGTACACCTTAAGAAGCTCTATCAAGAGCAGGCCAAACATGAGAGATTCGAGGTCTCTAAAGCACTGTTTCAGTGCAAGCTGGTAGAAGGAAGCCCTGTTGGTGCTCATGTACTCAAGATGATTGGGTACATTGAAAACCTAGAGAGACTTGGTTTTCCTTTGGGCCAAGTTGGCCACTGACTTAGTCCTGCAATCGTTGCCAGAAAGTTTTAGTCAATTTGTCATGAACTACAACATGAATGAGATTGACAAATCACTACCAGAGCTGCTAGGTATGTTGAGAACTGTTGAGCAGAATATTAACAAAGGCAAAGGGAAGGCCATAATGATGGTCCAAAAGAATAAGGACAAGAAATAGCAGAAAAAGCCCAAGGATAACTGGAAGGGCAAAGGCAAGGATAAGTCTGAGCCTAGCACTTCCGGCTTGAAACCAGTAGGTGGAGTGGCTAAGGAAGGTACGTGCTTCCATTATGGTCAGACCGGACATTGGAAGAGGAACTGTGCCAAGTTCCTAGAGGAGCTCAAAAAGAAGAAGGGAAGTAAGACTTTCACTTCAGGTATTTTTGTTATTGAAGTCAATTTATCTACTTCTGCATCATGCGTATTAGATACTGGATGTGGATCTCACATTTGTGTAAATGTGCAGGATCTAAAGAGCAGTAGACCATTGACGAAAGGCGAAGTCGACCTACGAGTGGGAAATGGAGCAAAGGTTGCTGCATTAGCTGTAGGGACTTATTTATTATCTTTGCCCACTGGACTTGTAATAGAGTTAGAGAACTGCTATTTTGTGCCTGCTATTAGCAGGAATATCATTTCTGTTTCTTGTTTGGACAAGAAAGGTTTTTCTTTTATTATAAAAGATAAGTGTTGTTCCATTTATATGAATGATATTTTTTATGGTAGTGCACAATTGAGTAATGGACTTTATGTCCTTGATCTCGAAACGTCCGTCTATATAAATACAAAGAGGTTTAAATCAAATGATCTGAACCCAACTTTTCTCTGGCATTGTCGTTTGGGCCACATAAATGAGAAACGCATCTCTAAACTCTATAAAGATGGATTCTTGGACTCATTTAATTTCGAATCATATGAGACATATGAATCTTATTTATTGGGGAAGATGACAAAGACCCCATTCACTGGACAAGGTGAAAGGGCTAGTGATCTTTTAGGCCTCATACATAGTAATGTATATGGGCCACTAAACACACTTGCTAGAGGCAGCTTTCAATACTTGATTACATTTACTGATGATTTCAGTAGATATAGATTTGTATATCTTATGAAGCACAAATCAGAATCCTTTAAAAAGTTCAAAGAATTCAAGAATGAAGTACAAGACTAACTTGGAAAGAGTATTAAAATCCTTCGATCAGATCGAGGAGGTGAATACTTAAGCCAATAGTTTGATGATCATCTGAAAAAGTGTGAGATAATATCTCAACTCACTCCTCCAGAAATACCACAATGGAATAGTGTCTCTAAAAGGAGGAACCGGACCTTGTTGGACATGATCCGATCCATGATGAGTCATGCAGATATTCCAGGCTCCTTCTGGGGACATGCTCTATTAACAGCAGCTTTCACACTTAACCGTGTTCCATCTAAGACGGTTCAAAAGACACCATATGAGATATGGACTGGGAGACGGCCCAGTATGTCTTTCTTGAAGATTTGGGGCTGTGAAGCTTATGTGAAACGTCAAGTTTCTGATAAGCTTGGACCTAAATCAAATAAATGCTTCTTTGTGGGGTATCCAAAGGAAACCAAGGGATACTTTTTCTATAATCTTACCGAGGGCAAAGTGTTTGTCGCACGGACTATTGTATTTCTAGAAAAGGAGTTTATCTCCAAAGGAATCAGTGGGAGGAAAGTAGAACTTGAAGAAGTTCAAGTTTCACAAAGCAGCAATTAACCAATAGTGGAAATAGAGCAGCCTCCACAAAATGTTGCGGAAAAGTAACCTGCTGTAGTAGCACAAGACCTGTGTAGGTCTAACAGGATACGTTATCAACCAGAGAGATATGGATTTCTCATGACCCAACAAGGTGACGTATTGCTCATGGATCAAGATGAGCCTGTGACTTACCAAGAAGCCATTATTGGCCCAGAATCTGAGAAATGGCTTGAGGCCATGAGATCTGAAATGGATTTCATGTATGCCAACCAGGTATGGACCTTGGTTGACCCACCTGAAGGGGTAAAACCTATTGGGTACAAATGGGTTTTCAAGAAGAAAACTGACATCGATGGTAATGTGCATACCTTTAAGGCACGATTAGTGGCTAAAGTTTTCAAACAAATTCATGGTGTAGACTATGATAAGACTTTTTCCCTAATTGCGATGCTTAAATCTGTTTGAATCTTGCTTGTTATTGCAGCATACCATGATTATGAAATCTGACAAATGGATGTCAAAATTACTTTCCTTAATGGAAATCTTCTCGAAGATGTGTATATGACACAACCTGAGGGTTTTGCCACTCTAGAGGATGCTGGAAAGGTGTGCAAGTTGCAACGATCTATTTATGGATTGAAGCAAGCTTCCAGAAGCTGGAATCTTTATTTTGATGATACAATAAAATAGTTTGGTTTCATCAAGAATGAAGAAGAATCTTGTGTCTACAAGAAGGTTAGTGGGAGCACTATTGTCTTTCTGGTATTGTATGTAGATGACATACTACTTATCGGAAATGACATCCCTACCCTACAGTCCGTAAAGACTTGGTTAGGGAACTGCTTCTCTATGAAGGACTTGGGTGAAGCCACCTATGTGTTAGGTATCAAGTTCTATAGAGATAGATCACTGAGACTGCTTGGCCTAAGTCAGAGTACATACATAGACAAAGTGTTAAGACAGTTTAACATACATGAATCTAAGAAAGGACTCTTGCCTATGTCGCATGGTGTAAATTTATCTAAGGCTCAATCCCCTTCCACCCAGGATGAGAGGCATCGCATGAGTAAGATTCCATATGCATCTGTAATTGAATCTATCATGTATGTCATGTTATATACTCGACCAGACATCTCATATGCTTTGAGTATAACGAGTAGGTACCAGTCTGATCCCGGTGAAAGTCACTGGACTGTTATCAAGAACATCCTTAAGTACTTAAGAAGGACTAAGGATTCGTTCTTGGTATATGGAGGCAAGGAAGAGCTAGTTGTAAAAAGTTACACTGATGCTAGCTTCCAAACAGATAAGGATGACTCTAGATCGCAATTAGGTTATGTTTTTTACCTAAATGGTGGGGCTGTGAGCTGGAAGAGTTCAATGCAAGAGACAGTCACTGATTCTACCACAGAGACTGAGTATATTACTGCCTCTAATGCAGCAAAGGAGGCTGTTTGGATCAGGAAATTCATTACTAAACTTGACGCTATTCCTAGCATTGTGGACCCAGTGGACTTCTATTGTGATAATAATGGATCCATTGCACAAGCTAAGGAGCCTAGATCTCACCAGTGTTCCAAACATAAACTTAGGCGCTTCCATCTCATTCGAGAGATCATCGATAGAGGAGATGTGAAGATATGCAGAGTACCAACAGATGATAACATTGCTGATCCACTGATGAAGCCTTTTGCACAACAGAAGCATGAGGGTCACACTAGGTCTTTAGGCATTAGACATATGCCTGATTGGCTCTAGTGCAAGTGAGAGATTGTTGGTGTATGTCCTAGAGGCCAATACTTTTTTTGTATTTACATACATTCTATTATGCTTATTTTAATATATGAGACATTTCATTTATTATGTTCTTTTTTGATAAACATAATAAAGTCCTTAGAATAGTAAGTTTGATGCCATAAGACATCAAGCGGATGACTTGATTGTGAGATCCTTTTGGTTACAACACTATTCTTAAATGTCCCTAGTCAAGTATTATTATTAATTAGGACAACAATAATACAGTAAGACTAGTATGTGTATAGACTGATGACCACATCTCACGGGTCATGGATATGAGATATCAAGTCTTCACATGAGTACATATTAGAGTAATGATGTACTAGACTGACCCACCATGAGAACGCTACATGGATCGTTACGTGAGTGTCATAAGTGATTCTTATAGTGACAATGGTGTTTGTGGTCCTTTGACCTGAAATCACTACGATTCCTACATGAGGAGTTGTGTGTTTTAATGCCATCAAACGTCATTTGTAACAAGGTGATTATAAAGTTAGTTATTGGACATACCGCGAATCATGCAGATGGATGTGAGTGACCTAGATGAGATTTGTCACTCCTACATAACAGGAGCGATATCTTCGGGCCCCTGATTGAGTGAGACTACGAAATGCATGATCATGCTCAAATGAGTCAATATGAGATATTGATCTCATTTGTTGTTACAAAGTCTACTCGACTATCAGGAAATGAAAGATTAGACTATACAAGGGTGACGCATTCCATGCCTTGTGTTCAATCTATATATCTTGACAAAGGGACTAAACAACACGGAAACATTAGTCACGGAAAGGTTATGTCAAATCACTGACATTCTTATTACTTGGGTAGCAGTGATGTGTTGCTAGATACTGCTCACTGCTTATAATATTAAAATAGGATTTTAATATTACTGCCAACGTAATAAGAACCTGCATGGTCACACACATAGAGTAGACTAAAATTGGAGCAATGGATCCAAGTTGGACTCGGATTCAAATATGGGCCAGACTCATAACAAATAAGTCTAGGGTTGCACAGCTTACCTTGCTATTGCTCACACTCATTAAGGCAGTCACTATTATAAATAGTACTACTAAGGGGCTGCTAAGACATACAATTTCAGAACCCTAGCCGCACCTATAGAAAAGTGAGTGAGAGAGCATAGGTTTCTTATCTTTTCTTCGCAGCTAGCACTGTGTGAGAGACCTGAGGCTCCTCTTTGCGGATGTTGGACGTTCGTGAGTCTGTTCATGTGGATACCGCAGAGACATCATTTCTATTATGGTGTTGGTGATTCACGTCCTTCCTTTTGATCACGCTTCAAGAGGTAAATAAAAAAAAAAACTTGGATTATGACTTTTTGCATGGATCCTCGGTGGAAATACTAATTTTTTCACTGCGTGATGTAACCGCAATTCCCAACATATGAGTCTTAGGATATCCAATAGTAATGAATTACCTTTGGAAGGTACCTAAAACCTTAAGCAACAAAGAGTTGTAAGTATAAACCACTTTAAGTTAGATTCACTTAAGTGGAGATAAGGTTGTATCTTTTAGTTCCGAAAAGCGGATGTTATGCACTACGTCTCTAGTTAAATGAGACCTTGTGCATTAAAGAATACACAAAAGGATGGATGTTGACTTGTAAACTTATTACATTCATTAAGTATGCAAAGTTATAGAGAAATTCTCATTTATTTCCTTAAGCAAGGTTGAATGAGGGATTAGCTAAGATAGACTCTTTCACTAGGATGAGTTGAGTTTATAAGAATGTTAAGGTAGTGTTTATGTAAGAGGTAAACATAACACTATATTTTTCACACACAAGTTAGTTAATCTAGCTTGTATGTGAAAGTTATAAGAACCTTAGTGCAACTAAGAGTAATGGTTTGTCGTAGGTGAGGATCTAACATCTCGGCAATATAGTGTTGCATAGGATTCACTTAAGAGTTATGAGTGATGAGGTGATGTATAGATATAAGTATGTATGTATGCAAATGGAAATGGTCTAGTAGTATTGATGTTAATGAGTATCCTTTGACAACATTCGAGAAGGCCAAGAGGGATTGAAGGGTGTCTGATAGACTCAATTAAGAAAGGACATAACCTTGAAATTTCGTTAGTGTCAAGGCCAAAGGAGATAAGTAAGGGTCCATAAGATTCTTCAAAATCAGGATTTAGACCGAACTTCTCAGCGTGCCAAAATATGTATGATGTGAGGAGATACCTCTATTCACCACGAGATAATATACTAAACCAGTTCCTAATGATTTTCTTGATTTTCAAAATAATCCCCTGCATGTATTTCAAAACAAAACATTGCACAAGCATATCTTTGGAATCTTCTTAAGCATAATCATACTACATATCATACTCATTGCATTTACAGACAGTTGTATGGGCATTATCTGTTGCTGTTGGTATTTAGAATTGTATAGGCAGTTGTTTATATCTAACGGTATGTAGGCTATTGGTTTAGATCATACTATACAGGTAGTGTGCAGTTATGATAATTAGTAGAGGAAACTCCTATGTTAGTAGTTATAGTAATTGTTATATTTGTTATACAATGTTATGACTAGCTGGTTTTGGAATTGCTTTTACTGAGAATTGTAATTCTCACCCCAATTGTTCTTCCATGTAAATCAAGGTAAAGACCCTACTAAGGGCAAAAAGATGAAGCATGAAGACTAGTATAGTTTTTATATGCTTTAGTAGACAAAGCTTATGTATAAGTTTATATTTGGTTTGTATGCTTTAAGTAGTATTTACTACAATATGTCCTTTTATGGCAAGTGTTGTATATATATATATGAGTTTAAGTTTTTCTACATTCTCTTAAGGCTTTCTATAATTACTCAATTGTGATTATAGATATATGTATTAGTTAGTTATGTAGAAGTGACGTCTCTAGTACCGGTTATCTTTATATATCTCTATTTATTTTGGATATATCTAGATATCTGTATTAGGATGTTATATTCCACGTTCTAGAAAGAACTTTTTTAGTAAAATCTTATATCTTATAAGCTCATTCACCGATATTTTTTAAGATTCGGAAAAGGCTTTCCCAGTTGGCTAACAATTTTCCTTCACCGTGTGGTTTCTTGGAATCTTTAACTTTACGCAAAACTAAGTCTCCTTGAAATTTCCTTGCACTGACCCTCTGATTGTATTTCCTAGTCACCCTTTCTTTGACAGCTTCTTCCCGGATGTGGGAAATCTCTTTTTTTTCTTCCAGTAAGTCAAGGTCAGTTTTTCATGCTTCATCGTTGGCTTCTTCGTTAAAAGTCGACCTTCTAATGCTCAGTTCTCTGACTTCGACTAGAATCATGGTGTCGGCTCCAAAGGTAGGTCAGAAAGGTGTTTCTTGATAAGATGATTGTGGTGTAGTATGATATGCCTAAAAGGCACTTGGCAGTTCTTCTGGCTAGAGGCTCTTGGTACGATCCAACCTTCTTCTGAGCCCAGTCAAGATAACATTGTTTGCTATTTTGGCCAAACCGTTTATCTGAAGGTGCTCGACCAAAGTGAACACCTGTTTTATTCCATTCTTTAAATAAAACTCTTGGAACTATTTATCAGTGAATTGAGTTCTGTTGTCAGATACAATAATGAATGGTACACCAAATTGACAGATAATATTTTTTCAGTCAAACCTTTTGACCTTTTCTGAAGTTATGCTAGAAAGAGGTTCAGCCTCAATCCATTTTATAAAATAATCAATTGCGACTATGATATACTTTAACTTTTCGGTTGTTGCATGAAAGGGCCCCAACAAGTCAATTACCTATCTATAAAATGGCTACAGAGTTTCCAGGCTATAAAGTTATTATGGTGGAGCTTTATGCAAATTCGTGAATTTCTGACATTTATAACACTTTTGGACATATTTTAAATAATTAGTTTCATCATTGGCCAATAAAGTTCGACTTTCAAGACCTTTCCAGCCAAATATCGTCCTCCAATGTGACTGCCACAGACTCCTTCTTGGACTTCTTCCATAACCAACCGAATCTGATCTTGGCCCACGCATTTTAAGAGGGGTAGTGAAAATCCTTTTTTGAATAGCTCTCCCCTGACCAAGGTATAATAATTGGCTGATTTCTTCAGCTTCTTTGCTCTTTTATTGTCAATCAGAAGCTCTCCATCTTGCAAGAACTTGATGATAGGTTTCATCCAAGAATTCGGATCACTGTCAATGGAAAGGGCTCATTCACCTTGACACTGGATTTTCAACCACCTCTTGAATGACAGATCAGTTGTTCCCTAGTCCCTTGATGTTGGATAATTAAAATAGTAGATCAGCCCGAGCATTCTGAACCCTTGGGATATGCAAGATCTCGAACTGTTTGAACTTTTTGACAGCATCCTGCACCTTCATTAAGTACTTAGTCAATTGAGGGTCTTTGGTCTGAAACTTGCCCTTACCTTGCCCAGTAACCAGCTGAGAATCAGACTTAGCGATCAGTTGGGTTGCTCCCATTTTCGTGGTCAATGCTAGTTCGACAATAAGGACTTCATACTTAGCCTGATTATTACTTACTCAGAAGTTGAACCTCAAAGACTGCTCAATCAAAATCTCATTTGGTCCTTCCAAGATAATTCCTACCCCACTTCCTTTAACATTGGAAGCTCTATCAACGAAAAGATACTAGATGTCATTGTTCAAATCATGTGGATAGGGCGAGGATAACTTAACTAAGAAGTCATATAATACTTGCGATTTGATCATGCCTCTGGGTTGATATTGTATATCAAACTCGGACAATTCCACTAACCACAAGATCATTCGTCTGACCAATTTTGACTTTCGAAGCACTTGTTTAATCGACTAATCAGTTCTGACGATGATCAGGTGACTTTGAAAATATTATCGAAGTCATCTTGCTGTCACCACCAGAGCAAGCACCATTTTCTCAATCTTTTGATATCAGATTTTTGGTCCTTGCAAGACCCAACTAACAAAGTAAATTGGACGTTGCTCCTTCCTGTCCTCCTTAACTAAAATCGAACTCAATGCTTAGTCAGAAACAAAAATATAGAGGAATAATTCATCACCTTGTTCGTGCTTAGTCAAGATCAATGGGGTGGTCAGGAAATACTTTAATTCCTTGAAAACCCTTTCACATTCCTCCATCCACTGAAAATTGTCTAGTTTTTTTAGACATTGGAAGAATGGTAGAGCTCAGTCAATAGACTTTGAGAGGAATCTTGACAAAATGACAATTCTCCCTGTTAATCTCTACACTTCCTTGATCGTTGATGGGCTTCTTATGTCCATTATGACTTGCACTTGTCCAGATCGACCTCAACTCCTCTATTTGTAAGTAAGAAACCGAGGAACTTTTTGGCTTGAACCCCAAACACACACTTCTCTGGGCTCACCTTCATGTTATATTTTCTTAATTGAGCGAAGATCTCAGAGAGGTTGAAACAATGGTTTCCATTGACCGGTGTTTTGGCCACCATGTCATCGACATAAACTTCGATGTTCCTGCCGATTTGTTCCTCGAATATCTTGTTCATTAACCGTTGATAGGTGGTTCCATCATTCTTTAGGCCAAAAGCTATTACTCTATAACAGAAGTTTCCAAATTTGGTGATAAAGGCGCTCACGTCCGACCGACCCACATCTGAGTAGGTAACGACAAATACGTGCTTAGTACAATCCACCAACGGTCATTGGCCTTTCGGTGCCATCATAGCCAACGGGCGTGAAGGATTTCGCGCCATAATAACCGGGCATAACGAATCCTAATGCTCGGAGCTCTAAATAGCCTGAACGACATAAATCTAAGGAGTCAGTCCTCGGATGATCTATATAAACCTGTTTGACAGCCTAGGTCAGGCATGGTCCATCGATCACATAGACTAGCCTACTTTGCACACTTAACAACTATTCTTCTGACTTGCCTAGGTTCATTTCTTGCTCATTGCTTTCTCTCGACCTAGGACCCAATCAATATCCAAAATAGTAGTGTTAAGTGTGTATTATTGAGTTGGAAAAAAATTCACATGTCATTGTTTAATTTGAGAACTGGATAAAAAGAATATAAAAAATTCGAATTAAGTTTTGTCTAATTAAATATACAAGTTGAAGCTTATGTGTAGGCTCGTTTAACTTAATATAATAAATGGTTATGAACATCTAAATTATCAACTCGTTTAAATGCAAGTGAATAAAAATTTGACCTCTTTAATACAATAATTAAGCAGGTTGGATCAAGTTAACTTGTGAGTTAATTGTGACTCAGTATAATTTTTTTTAATCAAATCTCAGTATAATTTATAAATAATATAACTCTTCCACACAAAAATTACTATAAAAAATAGTTTGATCCAAATGTGTAACTTCTCTAGTTCCTAAGCCCTATTAAAGGCTTCAAAAATTAGTACAAAATGATCCAACTAATGGGCTCATTTATTTTTGTTACACTTACGTACACACTTTCATTTTTAATTTAACTCATTAAAAAGAATAAAAAAAGCCTAACGAGTTAACGGACTAGCTCCTTAACCCGCGGATTAAGAGTGCAAGTCATTTTAATGTTTGGTCTATTCAACTAATAGTATAATGAAATTAGGTCAAATCATTTTATCTTTTTTTAAGCTGATAACTCTATCCTCTCCCTTTGTACATGATAAGACATGATATAATTTCTATTCCAATCTTATCCTTAATTTCATTTTTATCACTCCTCTCCCTTGCGTCATCACCACCGTCACCATTGTCGTCCGCCACGCCCACCACCACTACCACCATCACCATTGCCACCGCCACCACCACCACCATAAGGCTTTTTTATTATTGTTTTCTAATTATTTTAACTTTTATGTTAAAAGATATTTTGGTTTTAAAAAAATATATATATAATTAGTTAATTTATTCTTTTGTTATCAAATAAAAGATAGGATTATGTCTTATCCTATTAATTATACTATCATATTTTATACTATCTTATCATTTTATCTTATATTATATTATCATATGTACCAAATATAATCTTATATTCTTATATCAAAAAATACATATAATTTTTTTTATATTTTATCTAATATTATTTATTATATTTTTTTCTATCACTTTCTCTCACTCAATCATATTTCTTAAAAATAATATGAATAATATTACACCTCTTTTTAAGGGTATAAGTTGATCATTATTGATCACGAAATTATATCTAAATTCTTTTAACTGATTGAATTAACCCGCATTGACAATTCTCATTTTATTTTTGGTTATATGGTGAATAGTGATCATAGATTCATTGTTGTTCTTATGTGACTATTTTATTTAACAGTGGGAATTTTAAATAAGAAATATTTGTTATAAATATTTAGGTTTAATTATATTTTTAATTATTTAATAGTAGTTGTTTACAGTGAGAACGAATTATAATATTTGATGAATCTTACCTGCAATGTTCATTTCTTGGTCCGAAGGTTAGTGTTATATAAATGTGTATGAGAATACTTGGTCAAACACAAAAAAAAAAATTATACTTTTAATTACCATAAAGTTCCAATGTCAAGATTTTGATCATTTTATATTTAAAATGCTTTGAAATGTGATAAAATATTACTCCTAAATTAAAGGTAGCTGCTCGATTTTAAAAAAGTTATATTACTTGTACATATTATTAAATTTACTTGTCTCACATATCATGATTTTTATCCTTTTATAGGTAGTTATTTTAAGAAATTCCATAGATTTTAATCAATAAATAATTTACACATATTGGGGAGAAGAAAGAGTGAAGATATAATTTTATTTTAGCTACTTGCTTTTATATATCATAAATTGAAAACCTTAACAGTTGAACTAACTAACACCTTTTCATATAATGAATTGAACACCTTTTTTTTTTTTACAATCCATTATAATTTTTACTTTTGATTGTGTAACGGAGATCTTTCCAAATTGAAAAATATGAAGATTGCGAGTAAAATGGTATGTGAAATGCATATATCATTTTCCTTTTAAAAACACTTTTATTATACAAGAGTTTAAAACGTTTATTAGGTGATGATGATGCTGTAACTGGTTTCAAAGTTAAGACTAGACGACATTTAAACGTGTTTTAAAATTGATGAGACGGAAACAATGCAATTAGTCAATTACTATAATTTCAATTACTATAATTGATGAGGGTCATTTGGATAATAGAATCAGAATGAAATATAAAATTTTAATTTTAATCTCAATTTTTTTAGAATTAAAATTGATCCAAAATCTTAAAGTTTATGTTTGAGGTTATCAAAGAATTATAATAAGAAATTGTAATTCTAAATTCAATTATAATTTTAGTATTTAAAAGTATGATAAAAATTATTAAAAAATTATTTATAAAATTAAAATTAATAAAAATATTCATATAATAATATTTTTATAATATAATAGTCATATTTTTTTCATAAAAATATTTTCATTAATTTTTTTAAAAAATAAAAAGTTATTATAATAATTTTTATATAAATATAACAACAATTTTTTGTATAAATATATAATTTTAATAAATATGATTATTCATAAATAAATGTGGAGAGAGAGAGTTTAAATTTTAAGTTATGAAATTGATAATTCTTAATGTATATATTAAGCATTAAAAAAATTTAATTAATTATTTTTCAAATCTATAGAATTAGTTTATGAAATTACAATTCTAATTTCAAATGATATTTTAAACATAAAAATTAAAATTAATAGATCTAATTCTAATTTCAAATTCTAATTTTATGCTCAATTTTAGAAACCAAATGGATACTAAAAAAGATCAAAAAATTCTAATTAAAACAAGTATTTATTATAAAAAAAACTACTTAGAGTAGTTTTGTGTATATACTATATTAAATTAACCGATCACACTGAATATGAAGTATTTTTTATCTAGATTAATATCTTAAATTCTCGCATATAGTTAAGCATTAAAAACTCCTCTTAGTTATATTTTATAGTCGTAGCTTATAATTTTTTAAAAATCAAACAAAATCAGTTGATTGAATTAGTTAAATTACAAATGGTTATGTTTTCAATTCAAATATTATTAGATTTAATTACAATTTATTATAATTTAATTTTAAATTTATCTAATTGAACTAAGTGAAACATAAATTAAAAGTATCTGTTCTGGACCGTGACCCGGGATCACGCTCTATGGGATCAACCTGGCATGCACACAGCCGAACTCCTCATAGGCTGGCATAACGGAAGACTCATAAGGCAATCCAGACATTAGAATCTAGCACGTCAAGTGGTATTGGGCCATAATATCATGATTGATAGAGTCATGCAGAGGATAAATCTCTAAATATCTGTAACTGCCAATCATCAGCTTACGATATTATAGGACTCATAATTACCCTAGATGGCTAAGTACTTCCTGTATCATAATCTCAGATTTACAAGGATTTACCCGATAATAATGAGAATGTGATCTTTATCAGGATACTGATCCTAAATTACCTGCATCCAATAAGGATCCTATTAGGATTCTACATACGCTCTATAAATACAAGGCTAAGTCATCTTAATAAGGAAATCTATCACCCAATTACATAATTCTACTTGTGTCTTGCTTGACTTAAGCATTGGAGTCCCTTTGCAGGTACCCACCCCTACTCAATACGCTCAGCTGCTGCTGCTCAAGGAGGAAACCACCATGTACATGTCTATTACAGGTACCCTCTGAATCCACTTCAGAAAATTGGCGCCGACTGTGGGGATCCTTAAATTTCTAATCCCACTCAATCATAGTGAATACGAGGCAAAATTCGAGAAGAGATGTTGCACAAACCTCTATTAACCAGAGGAAAGACCCTGATGTGCAACGTCCACCACTCCCGCTGCCTCCACTTGCAGCTCAAACCTCCGCTATGAGAAATCAGGCACCCAAAGTAGAAAACCAACGTGATGAGCACTCTGCCTCCGCCTCTGATGAGCCTCCCAACCCATCACGTAGGATTTCTGTCAGGGAAAGACTTAAACTCCTGGCTCAAGGAGGTGACCAGAGCATTCAAGAACGCAGGATCCCGGTGCACTAGTGATTCAAGAACGCCAAATAATGAGGTTGATGATTGTGCATCTCGTTCTGAACGCACACACCAATCTCGTGCTTCCCGATGCCAATTTCAAGACATGTTGCAACAACATATGGATATGCTGAATGACCAGTTTCGAAGGTTGGAAGACATGCAGCGCGCCATGCATGAAAACCAACCCAGGCCACACCGTCGTGACATAAGGATCGACGTGGAAAATAATCAAAAGAGGGCTTACGCCGGTAATGGAATTCCCAATACCGGGAATAACAACCAGAATTGTGGAACAACGGAATAACCTTTCTCCGATCAGCTTATGGAGTACTGGGTTCCGAGGAACTTCAAGTTTTCGCTTAACTTGGAAATCTATGATGGAACTACGGACCCCTAGGAACACATAAATGCCTAGGAACAGTCCTTGTGTTTCTATGGCGGGTCCATGAAGTTGCTGTGTCGAGCATTCCCCCTTTCCCTCAAAAAGGGAGCCCTCAAGTGGTTTACCAGCCAACCAAGGGGGTCCGTGCTAGACTGGTTGGATCTTAAACAGCGTTTCCTATTGCAATACACCACTAGTAAGGAGCAACCTAAATTCATCGAGTCCCTGGCAAATATTCGTTAAGGAAAGGACGAGAGACTCCGAGATTATGTCAGGCGATTCATAGCGACATGCACCAACGTAGAAAATTTTGAAGACATAATAGCCTTACATTACGCCAGAAGTGATCTCCGAGTAGGTTATGAGTTCTTTAAGTCCTTGGCAAAAAAGAAACTAGATAATCTGACCGACTTCCAGAAATGATCAAAGAAATATGTCTACTTGGAGGAGGCAACAGAAGACCACAAGAGGTAGGACAAGAGTGAACTTTCCCACCAGAATTCTAATCGGCATTCCTCAAGGCCACGACCTCCAAAAGGTAGTCCACCCCAGAGAAATTATTCTGACTATACTCCCCTGAACACACCTCGAGAAACGATTCTAAGGGAAGTGATATATACGGAGTTTCAGAATATCCGGAGACTGCCTCCTATCAAGAAGCACAAGCAAAAGGATCATTCCAAGCATTACACATGGCATAAGGGCTACGGCCATGATACGGAGGACTGCTATCAATTACGTGATACCATTGAATTCCTAATAAAGGCCGAACACTTACAGTAGTATATCCTTCGTGTCCAAAATAACAAAGTGGTTAATAGACGCAGAAACGACAGACGCAGTCCACGTCGGAGCCCATCCCCTCAACACAGAAGAAGGACAAGAAGTCTCAGGAGAAGATCCCAGACTCCACCTCGCTGAGATAGTGACGATCGGCAGGATAGGAATAGGGACGCTCCCCCCGATGGTAATGATGACCATCGCTCTGAGCCTAATAGAACAATCCATACTATCGCCAGAGGATTTGACGGAGGAAGGTCTTCAAACGGAGCCCGGAAGAAAGCTCTTAGAATGAATGTGTTTAGCGTAGCCCACTCAGAACCCAGGACACAAGCAGAAGGCAAAAAGACGCCTCATATCACTTTCTCAGACGAGGACTGCAGAGGAATTATCCCGGATCACGACGATCCACTTGTCATATCGGGGATAATATCCAATGCCAAAGTCCATCAAATTTTTTTCGACCAAGGGAGTTCAGCAGACATTATGTTTCTAGATCTCTATCAGAAGTTAGAACTTCCACAGTCAGACTTAACTCCTCATGTTGGAGAATTGACGGGCTTCACAGGCGAGAAAATCACCCAGGTCGGACACTACGAAACCCACCTGACCCTCGGATCGTCTAAACTTTTCAAGATGGTCAAGGTAAAGTTCTTGATTATGGATTGCCCTTCAGCTTATAACATCATCCTGGGTCGTCCTTATCTTACGCACTCGGTGCCGTGGTGTCCACCACCTACCTCGTGATGAAGTTCCTCAACAAGAATAATGACGTCGTTACTATTAAAAGTGATTAAATTACTGCCAAAAAATGCTACAATGAGAGCTTAAAAATTTGTAGAGCACCCCGGAAGGAGAGATCTGTCGTTCCCAGCCCAGTCATTGACCATGTCAACATACTGATGACATAGTTAGACGTCAGAGAAGAAATTTGGGGTACTCGACCCCAGCCAGAAAGTGAATTGCAACCTTTCTGACTTGGAGCCAACCCAGAATAGGTTACCAAGATTGGAGCATGTCTGGATGAAGAAGAAAAACAACAATTGTCAGAGCTCTTGTTAAAAAATAGAGACCTTTTCGCATGGACGTCATCCGACATGCCCGGACTTAACCCTACCTTCATTTGTCAGCATTTGTCAATCAAAGAGGGTGCCAAGCCAGTCGCTCAAAAGAAAAGAAAGGTCTGACTCGAGAGGCAGCAAGTCATTGAAGAATAGGTTAAGGAGCTAGTAAGTGACAACTTTATCAGAGAAATCTCCTATACCACATGGCTCTCCAATGTGGTCCTGGTAAAGAAATCCAATAGGAAGTGGAGAATGTGCGTAGACTATACAGATTTGAATAAAGCCTGTCCGAAATACCCATACTCACTTCCCAATGTGGATAAGCTAGTGGATGGCTCCTCGGGTTTTAGATGACTCTCATTTATGGATGCATATTCCGAGTACAATCAGATCCCCATGTATGCTGGAGATGAAGACAATATGATCTGTTGATAATTTCAATAATTTGAAAGGCTTTTGTTTGATCTAATTGGACTCCATATGTGCTCAATTATTGACATTTAGCTAAGTTTCTGATTTAGAGCTTAATTGGATGTTTATTGTGAAACTATGCTTAAATGTGGTTATAAACACTCATAAATGAATTATGTTTTTCAGGAGATCTTTGGGTGTTTAAGTCTATTAGCATTAAACTAAGCTTGATGACCATTTGAGGAGAGAGATGGATATTTAAGAAGATCAGTTTTACCCTTAGAAGTAAAGGAAGAAGAGCATTTATGAAGAATTAAGGTTGCATTTGAAGAATGTGATCAATACTGCTCATGTCAAATGACACGGGGTAGGCCGTGTACTCCTCTGAATTTGAAGACTGGAATTTTTGGACCAACACGGCCCGTGTCAAATGACACGGGGTAGGCCGTGTACATCTCTGACTTCATGAGGAAAATCAGTTTTCAGCCCTGACTGAGAACACGGCCTGTGTCATATGACACTGGTTGGGCCGTGTTCTTCTCTGACTTTGAATTTAGTTGGAGTTTTGTCACCAGATTCAGACACGGGTTGGGCCGTGTTATATGACACGGCCCGTGTCATCGGCTCAGAAGTTTAAATTCGTATTTTAATGCTAAATTAGGTATCCAAACCTATAAATAGGGTTACTTAGAGCCCCTAAAAGAGAATTTGGACAGAGAGAGCTATCAAGGGAACTGAGGGAAACACAAAGACCAAGAAAGAAGAAGATTCAATCAAAGATTGGAGTCTCGGGTTCAAGCAATTGGAGATCAATCAACCTTGATCCTTGGAAACTAGTTTGATCTTTAGTTTTCTTTTCTTCTTTTTTTCTTAACAATGTTTTTCTTTAATTCTTTTTCTGTTTTTAACTTTGCCATGTGTGGCTAAACTTCTTGATTGGTTAAGGGAAAAAGAAACTTTAGTTTTGATTATATAAATCTTGCATATTTCTTTATATCAATACAATTATGTTTTTATTCATATATTTCTGATCTTAAATCAATATAAAGGTTTTCATATTTTTTGCCAAATTTTGAGAGTGGTAAAACTAGGATTGCTATACGCGATTGTGGTAGTAAAACTAGTGAAACATATGATCTAAATAATTTAATCCCAGTGTATAATTAAATCTTAGTGTGATTAGTTTTCTAATTCTTAATGCAATCATTAGGTAGGTGTAAGAGCGGTTGCTTTACAAATAACTAATGGTTAGGGTTTGATTTGAGCGGTTGCTGAATTAAGCGAAACTTAAGGAAAATAAGGGATTTATCTCATAATTACATAAGAACATAATTGATCATGTTGATATAAAGAGTATGTAAGTTAGCATAATCATATAAATCTAGTGGTGGATTCCATCTCTTAACTAATATCTTTAACTTGATAATTCAATTTGTGTTTACTGTTTTGGTTTAAGTTTAATTTCTTTATTTAGTTTTAATTAACAAAACCCCCTTTTTACTTTTTACTATTTACTATTTTTAAGAGTTTAATTTAGGAATTAGGTTGATAGTGCCAATTGAATTAGTTCTCTGTGGATTGACCCTTGCTTACTACAACTGGTTACAAGGTTTTTATATTTTTAGTGGAACTTGGTAACTATTTTTGATATAATTCTTAATCGTATTCCACATCACACCAATTTTTGGCGCCGTTGCCGGGGAACTAATTTTTCAATTACGCTATTGATTTATTTCCTATTTTTACTCTGTTTTTGTTTTTATTTTTAATTTTTTATTCTTTTTTTCTGAGTGTCTTGTAGGTGTTCATGTCCATTGGAGAAGTGAATGAGCACTTGAGAAATTTAAGGCACTACTTTGAACAAGTCAGTTCACAGTTTCCTCCTCGATTTACACTTGCTGACGTCGAAGCTGCTCGCCATATAGATTTATCCAATTCTGAGATATCTTTTGAAATATCTGAAGAAATGGCGATGGCAGAATCTACTCTAAGGGTGTTGGGTGCTCCAGACTTGGACCAACAACCTCTGTGCATAGAGATTCCTAAAAATGAAGGGCATTTGAGCTGAAATCCAGCCTAATCCATCTTTTACCATCCTTCAACGGATTAGATGGGGAGGATCCTAACAAGCATTTGAAAGAGATATATGTGGTTTGTTCTAGCATGAAGCCTACGAGAATTTCAGTAGAACAGGTCAAGCTTAGAGCTTTCCCATTCTCATTGAAAGATTCTGCAAAGGAGTGGCTATACTACTTGCCACCCGGATCCATTCAGACATGGCAGGACATGGCTCGGGCTTTCCTAGATAGATATTTCCCTGCTTTAAAGGCAGCAACTATCAGAAAAGAAATCTGCGGCATCCAACAGAGGCATGGGGAATCACTTCATGACTATTGGGAGAGGTTCAAGAGACTGTGTGCTAGTTGCCCTCAACATCAAATCAGTGAGCAACTTTTGATCCAGTATTTCTATGAGGGTTTGCTAGTTATGGACCGCAACATGATAGATGCTGCTAGTGGAGGAGCTTTGGTTGAGAAGACTCCCCAAGAAGCTAGGAATTTGATCTCAAGGATGGCTGCTAACACTCAACAATTCTTTACCAGGAATGACACTAGAGTGAGAGCTGTTAAAGAGGCTGAAACAATTAGTTTGTAGTAACAAATGATTTAATTGACTGCCATGGTTTAGAAATTAATGGATAATGGGAAAGTACCAGTACATGCTTGTGGGATTTGTTGTTCTCTTGGCCATCCCACTGATATGTGTCCCACCTTACACGAGGACACACCTGCGGAGTTAAAAACAGTAAGGGGATATGATGGACTTTCCAAGAATTACAACCCCTACTCCAACACATATAATCCGGGGTGGAGAGATCATCCCAACTTTAGCTATGCAAAGCAGCCCCAAGCTCAACCTCAAGCTTATGGACCTCCAGGGTTTCAGCAAAGGCAAGTACCTTTTCCTCAAATGCAACAACAAGCTCAAGCTCCTAGGTAACCTGAGCCCTCATTGGAAGAGTTGATGAGACAAATGGTCACTAATAACATTCAGTTTCAACAAAAAACAAGGGTCACTATTAGTAACTTGCAGAACCAAGTGGGGCAGTTAGCCACTAAAATTAATAAAGTTTAGAGCCAACTTTCCGAGAAATTCCCTTCGCAACCGGAAGTGAATCCAAGAAAAAATGTTAGTGTTATCATATTGCGAAGTGGGAAGAGGTTAGATGAACCTCCACCTCCTCCACAAGCCATTCATGATAAGGATCAAAAGTCAAAGGAGGTAAATGAGGAGGGACAAAACTCCAAAGCCCCCAAGTTGAGTATTCCTGAACTCCATCCTAAGTATGTCACTAAGGCTCCATTCCCTAGTAGGTTGGTCAAGAGCAAGAAAGTTGAGGATGAAAAAGATAACGATCTTCTTGAGACTTTCAGGAAAGTGGAAGTCAATATTCCATTGCTGGATGCAATCAAGCAAATCTCGAAATATGCCAAGTTTCTTAAGGAAGTATGCACCAAGATGGGGAGGCTGAAGAGTAATGAGAAAATCAGTATAGGCCAAAATGTTTCAGCTCTCATCTAACCTATGCCTCAAAAATGCAAAGATCCAGGGACTTTTACAATTCTGTGTGTTATAGGCAATTACAAAATTGAGCATGCCATGCTAGATTTGGGTTCTTCTATTAATGTAATGCCTATGTCTGTTTTTAACTCCCTTGGACTTGGCCCTTTGCATTCTATAGATGTTGTGATTCAGATGGCTAATAGAAGCAATGCGTATCCAGTCGGGTTGATTGAGGATGTATTGATAAAGGTTGATAAGATGATCTTTCCTGTAGATTTTTATATTTTGGAGATGGAGGGAAAGTCACCAATCAGCAAGGCTCCACTCATTTTAGGAAGACCATTCCTCAAAACAGCGAGGACCAAAATAGATGTGTATGTAGGAACTCTATCCATGGAGTTTGGAGACTTGATTGTTCAGTTTAATATTTTTGATGCTATGAAGCATTGCATAGAGGAGAATTCTATTTTTAATATTGATTTACTTGCTGATTTAGTTGAGGAAACTGATGATGAATTATGTGTTGAATTTTTGATTTAATTGGTTTTAATGATTCTATCCATTGCCACTCATGTACTGATTGTGATGGTGATATGATATATGTTATTTGTGCTGAGATTTTTGCATACTTGAGAGCTGATGATTATGTTTATGCAGCTGCTAATGGTATTGAAGGATCTATTAACAATGCTCATGACACAGTTGTAGAATCTAAGACACAAAGGGAGATGGAGTTGAAGCCCATTGCAGAATTTTCAAAAAAGGAAAAAGAGCACCGGATGGTGGTCACTACTGTGGTAGATTTTACTTTTGGATCATGGTCCACCATAGACAATGTCAATAGAGTTGATGAAGTAAACATGCTACAATTCAGTGATGGAGCCAAAGAAATTAAGGAAGGCCCACGGGACCTTGGTGGAAGCTTCCTCATTTGATAAGGATGTTTCTTTTCTTTCCCTCCATTTTATTTTACTTGTCCTTCATTAATTGATGATTTTGATGGATGTTATTTCTCTTTTGAGCTTTACATTGAGGACAATGTAGAATTTAAGTGTGGGGGAGGATTTTACTCTGTTTTCTATTTTTAATTTTTGTTTTATATTTTCTGCATAATTCTGTTAAAAACCCAAAAAACATTATGTTTTTATTTGATTTCCAATGATGTTTTGAGATTTGTGAAGTTTATGAGTTTGAAGCAATTGAAATTCAAGGTTATGATTTATAAATTTTTTCTTTCATCTTGAATTTGGCATACTTGGTTTTGGATGTTTAATTGATGAATTGAGTATGATAGATGCATACCTGGTGAGATTTTGAGCTTTTTGATGGATAGATTTAGCATTTATGCCATTCTATTCTTTCTTGTGTGATTTTTACTCATGTCATATTGATCACTCTATAACTTGCTTTGATTCTTTTTGAAGTTACATTTTTACTTGCATACATGAACATGATTGAGGCATTCTTTTGTGATTAACTACTTTGGCCAAATAGCCAACATTGCATTATTTCCCTTCGATTAACCCCTTGAACCTATTTGCCTATTCTTTGTCTTATCTCATTATATACCTTATGTGAAAAATCATGATTTCACCTTACCTTAGGGAATGGGAGAGCATTGATTAATTTTCAATGGGGGAGCTCTTTGCTTGCAAGTATTTAATAGGACAAGTGTGGGGGTTGTGCAAGTCGATGTGTAATATGCAAGGTGTTGGTGAAAAAAAAATTGCAAAGAAAAATAAAAAAAATTCAAGAAAAGTTGTAAAAGAAAAGAAAGAAAAAGGAAAGGAATTTGTAAAGAGACTGTGCATTATATAGATTTGAGGAGATAAAAATTTCATGCTTGTCAATTAAGTTTCTCCCCAATGTTTTTTTATTCTCTTAGGTGCTCATCTTACCATACCCATATTATTTCTTTCCTTTACGTTAACCCCATTACAACCTTAAATAAAGTTCTCTTATTTGTGTGTGCATATGTTTGAGTAGTGGAGAAGTAGAAGATAAGCAAGCTTATGGTAGTGCATTTTTCATAGGTTGAATTGAGTGAAATACTCACCTTGTAAGCACTTGAGAGATTGAGAATGTATCTTGTGAGGATCTATCATTCTTCATTCATGCTTTTCAAATTGAAGATACCTTGCTTGTTAGTTGGAAATGTGAAGAATTGTTATCTCTTGAATGTTTTGATCCCTTGAATCTTTTCTTGCTCTTCTTGCTTAAAATTTTTTGCATCTCTTGAATATCATTGGAAATTGAGTTCTTTAAATTGTTAGGTTTTGAATTTGTTTTGTTTTCCCTGTTCCTTAGTTTGGTCTTATGTTTTGGAAATGTGAAGAATTGTTATCTCTTTAATGTTTTGATCCCTTGAATCTTTTCTTGCTCTTCTTGCTTAAAATTTTTTGCATCTCTTAAATATCATTGGAAATTGAGTTCTTTAAATTGTTAGGTTTTGAATTTGTTTTGTTTTCCCTGTTCCTTAGTTTGGTCTTATGTTTTGCCCAGGAGTGCAAAAGGCTAAGTGTGGGGGTAGTTGATCTGTTCATAATTTCAATAATTTGAAAGGCTTTTGTTTGA
The DNA here is from genome assembly GCA_029884595.1 of Ormosia semicastrata. Lineage (NCBI taxonomy): Eukaryota > Viridiplantae > Streptophyta > Magnoliopsida > Fabales > Fabaceae > Ormosia > Ormosia semicastrata. The sequence goes on along the minus strand of JAQQTO010000046.1, from coordinate 31,239,964 downwards.
TCTAATTGGACTCCATATGTGCTCAATTGTTGACATTTAGCTAAGTTTTTGATTTAGAGCTTAATTGGATGTTTATTATGAAACTATGCTTAAATGTGGTTATAAACACTCATAAATAAATTATGTTTTTCAGGAGATCTTTGAGTGTTTGAGTCCATTAGCATCAAACCAAGCTTGATGACCATTTGAGAAGAGAGACAAATATTTAAGAAGATTAGTTTTACCCTTAGAAGCAAAGGAAGAAGGGCATTTATGAAGAATCAAGGTTGCATTTGAAGAAAGTGATTTGAAGACTGGAATTTTTGGACCAACACGACCCATGTCAAATGACATAGGGTAGGCCGTGTACGTCTCTGACTTCACGAGAAAAATCAGTTTTCAGCCCTGACCGAGAACAAGCCCCGTGTCATATGACACGGGTTGGGCCCTGTTCTTCTCTGACTTTGAATTTAGTTAGAGTTTTGTCACCAGATTCAGACACAGGTTGGGTCGTGTTATATGACACGGCCCGTGTCATATGCTCAGAAGTTTAAATTCGTATTTTAATGCTAAATTAGGTATCCAAACTTATAAATAGGGTTGCTTAGAGCCCCTAAAAGAGAATCTGGACAGAGAGAGCCATCAAGGGAACTGAGGGAAACACAAAGACCAAGAAAGAGGAAGATTCGATCAAAGATTGGAGTCTCGGGTTTGAGCAATTGGAGATCAATCAACCTTGATCCTTGGAAACAAGTTTAATCTTTAGTTTTCTTTTCTTCTTTTGTTCTGAACAATGTTTTTCTTTAATTCTTCTTCTGTTTTTAACTTTGCCATGTGTGACTAAACTTCTTGATTGGTTAAGGAAAAATGAAACTTTAGTTTTGATTATGTGAATCTTGCATATTTCTTTATATCAATACAATTATGTTTTTATTCATATGTTTCTGATCTTAAATTAATATAAAGGTTTTTATATTCTTTGCCAAATTTTGAGAGTGGTAAAATTAGGATTGCTATGTGCGGTTGCGGTGGTAAAACTAGTGCAACATATGATCTAAATAATTTAATCTCGGTATGTGATTAGATCTTAGTGTGATTGGTTTTCTAATTCTTAATGCAATCATTAGGTAGGTGTAAGAGCGGTTGATTTACAAATAACTAATGGTTAGGGTTTGATTTGAGCGGTTGCTGAATTAAGCGAAACTTAAGGAAAACAAGAGATTTATCTCATAATTACATAAGAACATAATTGATCATGTTAATATAAAGAGTATGTAAGTTAGCATAATCATATAAATTTAGTGGTGGATTCCATCTATTAACCAATACCTTTAACTTGATAATTCAATTTGTGTTTACTATTTTGGTTTAAGTTTAATTTCTTTATTTAGTTTTAATTAACAAAACCCCCTTTTTACTTTTTACTGTTTACTGTTTTTAAGAGTTTAATTTAGGAATTAGGTTGATAGTGTCAATTGAATTAGTTCTCTGTGGATCGACCCTTGCTTACTACAACTGATTGCAAGGTTTTTATATTTTTGGTGGAACTTGGCAACTGCTTTTGATATAATTCTTAATCGTATTCCACACCACACCACAATAGCATATTCATTACTGATAGGGTAAGCTACTGCTACAAGGTCATGCCATTTGGACTGAAGAACGCAGGGGCCACCTACCAGAGGATGATGAACAAGGTCTTTGAAGACCAAGTAGGGAAGATGCTAGAAGTCTATATAGATGACATGAAAGTGAAAACCTCACAGGGCAGATTGCATACAGCAGACCTCGAGGAAGTATTCGCACAAGTCCGGAAGTACAACATAAGGTTGAACCTGAAGAAGTCCACATTTGGGGTCCAGGCTGGAAAATTTTTGGGATTCATGTTAACCTACCGAGGAATTGAGGCCAATCCTGACAAGTGTCAGGCAATCCTTAACATGAGAAGCCCCCGAAATGTTAAAGAAGTACAACAGCTCACAGGGCGCATAGCGGTCCTCACAAGATTTTTGGCTAAGGCCGCCCACAAGTTTCTCCCATTATTCAAGCTACTCAAGAAGGGGAAAGATTTTGAATGGACTCAAGAATGTGAAGACGCCTTCGTGTCCTTAAAGAATCACCTCCCCTCCCCTCCTATTTTGATAAGGCCGAATACCGGGGAGACACTCTACTTATATCTATCCGTCCACGATGAGGCTGTAAGCTCAATGTTGATCCGGGAAACTAACGAAGGACAGAAGCCTGTCTATTTTGTAAGTAAGGTCCTGCAGGGCCTTGAGCTTCGTTACCAAAAGGTAGAGAAAGTCATCTTCGCACTCATTATCACAGCGAGAAGACTTCGGTAATATTTTCAATGCCACCCAGTGGTGGTAAGAACAGATCAACCCATCCGGCAGGTGTTGCATAAACCAGACTTGGCCGGAAGAATGATTGTGTGGTCAATTGAGCTCTCCAAGTTTGGAATTACCTATGAACCGCGACTTGCAATAAAAGCCCAAGCATTGTCTGACTTCCTAGCAGAGCTCACATCGGACCCAGGTAACCTTAAGGGAGTCTCTTGGACCATTTTTGTTGACGGGTCATCGAATCCCAAAGGAAGCGGGGCCGGGGTGATACTGGAAAATTCAGAGGGACTGACCCTGGAACATTCCTTGAAGTTTGAGTTCCCGACCTCAAACAACCAGGCCGAGTATGAAGCATGTATTACTGGGTTAATAATGGCAAAGGATATGGGGGCAACATCGATCACACTATGCAGTGATTCCCTAGTTGGCAACTTCCCAAATTCGAGGAAAATATCAAGCCAATGAGCTTTTTTTTACAAAAATACTTGATTAAGGTACAGGAATTCCTCAAGGGCTTTGAGGAGATTAAGATAGAACATATTCTGAGAGAATAGAACTTCAGGGCAGACCTATTGTCTAAGCTGGCTAGTACCATGAGCCCTGGTAACAACTGGTTTGTAATTCAGGAAACTTTCTCTTTCAACCCTCCATCGCGGATCAAGACATATTTCAAGTGGAGGACCATGAGTCATCTTGGATTACTCCCATACTGGACTATCTGCAGCACGGAACCGTGCCATCGAACCCAAAGGAAGCCTCCAAATTGGTCAAGACCACAGTCAGGTATACTATCTATAATGGTCGGCTATATCGTCGTGGTTTCTCATCCCCTTTATCAAATGCCTAACTCCGAAGGAAGCAGAATACGCTCTAGCCGAAGTCCACGAGGGAACCTGTGGTCATCACTTAGGACGCAAAGCCCTAACTCAAAAAGTATTAAGGGCAAGATACTACTGGCCAATGATGGAGACTGACTCTCAAGCACACGTTCAGATTTGTGATAAATGTCAGCACTATGCAGATCATATCAAGCTCTTTTTGAAGAGTTATTTATGACCTCAGTACCATGGCCTTTTTTATAGATAGGGTATAGACATTTTGGGTTATTTCCCCCAGGCCCCAGGTCAGTTTAAGTACTTGGTGGTAGCAATAGATTATTTTACAAAATGGATCGAGGCCGAACCCCTGATCACTATTACCTCAGCACGAATCTAGAAGTTTACTTGGTGTCACATTATCGCCAGGTTTGGCATGCCAGAATCCATTGTAACGGACAACGACACCTAGTTTAAAGATAAAAGCTTTGAAGAACTACTGGCTGACTTAAAAATAAAGCACCATTGTAGCTCTGTGGAGAATCCTAGGACAAATGGACAAGTCGAAGCAGACAATAGGATTATCGTGCAAGGTATAAAAATGAGGTTAGATGAAACCAAGGGGAATTGGGTTGAGCAGCTTAATCACGTTCTCTAGGTATACCGGACTACTCCTCACTCCACCACGGGAGAATCTCCATTCAAATTAACTTATGGATGTGAAGCCATGATCTTAGTAGAAATTGGAGAACCAAGCTGGCGTTACCAACAATTCTCACCTGATAGTAACCTCGGTCTAATAAGAGAAAACCTGGACTTACTGAAAGAAAAAAGAAGTATAGCTCACATATGTGATGTCGCCCTTTAACAAAAGACGGCAGTCAGGTACAACAAGAAAGTGGTCCCAAGAAAATTCCAACCAGAAGACCTAGTACTCAAGAAAATCGATATAGGAGGGAAAAATGTCTCTCAAGGGAAATTAGCCCCTAACTGGGAAGGCCCCTATCGTATCATTGTCATTACGGGCAAGGGAGCTTACACCTTAGAAACGTTATCTGGCACCCCGGTCAAGAACTATTGGAATGCGGATAAACTAAGAAAATACTATAGCTAGATGCCCACAATGACCTAGTTCTATAGTAGAATCATATTTAATCCGTCCTAGTTTCAAATAATATACTCTGTATGGACTACTGTCCCCCCAAATATTATCAATAAAATAGAGTTATTCAGATATCAAATTCTAACTAAAAGAACTAAAGGAGCCCATGTTAAGAGATATAACATCCCAAACCATGGCGATAAGTTATAGGGTTGATACCCACCCTTGGTACGTGGCATTGACTGTCAAAAGGACAACTAATTAGGAAGCAGTGCGGATTATATGTATACGCTCCTTTTTTATATCTAAGCTAGGAAGGGATCCAAAAAAATCTAAATGATTAATAGGGTACCTCGGGTAAGTTCAAGTAATATATATGCCTAAGGTAAAAGGGTTTTTGCATAATATACCCCGAACCAAGGTATTACTCTTACCTATATCTGAGATTCCAAATGCTTCTTATGATGAGCAGTGGAGTATGGATTAAGGTATTATTTTGCCTAAGTCCAATGTTTCAAAACGTTTGATTATTATAGACGTTAGATTATAGACTAAGGCACTATTTCTACCTAAGTCAAGTGGAATGCCATTCACTCAATGGTATGAGTGGAGGATCCTGGACCATGGTCTTCCTATGTTGAAAAGTTTTTTCCAAGTCCATTAAACGATTATAAAAATGGGCATTGGACCCAAGTCGGACCATGGAAAAATAAACAAACAAACATATAGTGAAACAAAGTAATTAATATAAAACCCTAGTTATGGGGCAATTGTCTTCACAAAAAGTAAAACGCAGGGGGCAAAAAGTAAGAAAAAGGGAGAAAACTCAAACTTCGGTTTATTCTCCTTCCGGGTTCTGAGCAACATCCGAGGTAGTAGCAGGAGCACTCGGAATGAGATCCCTCGCAAAGATGAGTTAATCGTTATGGAAGATTTTATCCACGGTAATGTCATCTAAGACTAGAGCAACCCCAGGATTGAAGTGTTGGATTTGAGTCACGGCATTCTGGAACTGCTCTCCCCCGATCTTTCCAAAAATCATGTCCATCTCCTCTACTTCCTTCTCAAGCTGAACTATCTGGGTCTCCTGAGCGCCAATGATCTTGTCGGTCTCGAGCTTCTCGGCCTTCCTGGTGGACTCAGAGTCGGCCAACGCCTTCTCCAGCTCAACAATCCTTACCGGAGCATCTTTGTTCAATTTAAGGGTCGTGTTCAGTTTCTAGCCAACTTCTTCTTTTTCCTTCTTCAAGGCCTTCAGCTCTTTTGATGCCCTCTTGTCAGCATCCTCAATAGTCTCTTCTATTATGCGGATCTCGGCAGCCGCCCGGAGAGCTTGATTTTGAAGTCTAGCCAAGGGTTAGGCCAAACCTTACTCAGCAATATGTTGTCTAACCTCGTTGCTCAAAAGTCATCCGGCAATGAAGAGGCTGGTATTAGTACACCCCATAATGATTGGCAAAGGGTCCTCCCTTTCTCTATCACCGCCCTCCGATGACCTCCTATCTTGGTCAAGAGAGCCTTCGACAGCTTATCTCTTTCTCCCCTGAAGATTTCGAGTGGAGGAACTCGGCTGAGCAATATTCTCCTCAATAACAATACCCTGGCTCGATGATGCCGGGGTGATAGTAGAAGAAGAACCTGCAATTTTTGTCCCCTTTCTCTGGGATCTTGTAGCTTGCAGGGCAACCACAGAAGATCCAGAAGTCATGTTGCTTACTGAAAAAAAATAATAAATAAGTATACAGTCAACACAGTAAAACAATAAGGATGCATGAAGATAAAGTGCAAAAACCTAAGGTCACTACGGGAAATAACACCCTAATTCCTACCTAATAAAGCAAAGAGAAGATCATCACTAGGAACACAGAGAACATCCCTGATATTGATGTTCCCATGCCGCTCAGCATACTGGGTTATGAACTTGGCCGACCTAAGCTCCTCAGGGTCGAGGTCCCCATCTTCTTTGTCAATAAGACTGATGGGGATACCCCAACAATCTTGCATCCAGTAAAGAAGAAATTGAGGTTCCCCATCAGGTTTGAGGAAGAATGTATGAACCCTCCGCGACTTTAATTTTGAAGAACGAAGTCTTAAATCATTTAAAGCTCTCTTAAAAAACATCAAAGGATTTGTGGCCGGGTCTAGATCGGATGACAAGCCAACTCGTTTGCTTTATTGTCCCTTGGGTGTTTATTCGAGTATAAAAATAAAAGAAAGTATTGACGGAGTATTTAAGGTTCATTAATAGGCAAAACCTCTCAAATGAGATGATGTAACCCCAACATTAGGATGGATCTGGGATGGGGCCACGTGTGGAGTCCAGAGAATGGCAATTTGGAAGTCAGAGAACGGCAATCGAAGCCCCAACTTAAGGAAAAGAGGCTCATATAGGAACATGAAGTGTGAACTAGCTTTCCGGTAGGAACATACCCTCTCATTCCAGTTCGGACAAACGATTTGGAATTCGTTATCCCGTGCCTTGTTTACGCTTAACTATAAGCCGAATAAGGATTCTCAGAGTACGGCTTCACTCGTAAACTTAGACTAACGATTCCAGACGTCGTCCACTACCCAAGGGCATACCAGTCCGGCACCTCGCTGGATTCAAATCAGGTCATCCTCAGCCGGATCGCGGACCTCGTGGAGTGGTGTTTGGACCCTAACCTACTTTTTTTTCCTTTGGCCATGAAAATCCTGAGAACACCCAAAGAAGTCAGTAAGTAATTGTCAAAATTAATAACGCAATGGATTCAGACATAGAAAAGGGAGAACGAAATAATTCAAACCCCCTTACCGACTTCCGTTCCCACCAGAGTTCAAATTTCTAGGGGAACTCCTCCGCCATGCTTGGCGCGACGGAGACGATGTTCCAGGGAGGCGACGAAGTTTATGAAAAGCTTAGAAGTCTCTAAACCTATTTTGCGAAAAGCAAAGAGGACAGAAATACACTCCTACTCTACTTTTCAGCAACAATAAGCATCTTGAATAAGGAAATGATAGCAGAATTGAAAGAAAGTTACTTACTGTGCAAAGATAAAAAAACGCTTGAACGATGAGAAAATTGGAAATGGCTAAAAGGCACCTAAAAAATCAAGCTTTTGCTACACAGAATTCTCAGGGAAATAAGTCAAGAATAGTAAAGTGAGGACGAGGAACCCTTAACTTTTATTTATAAGGGCTGAATGATTAGGGGACCTTTTTGTCTTCTCAACAGTGAATTCAAAAGGTGCTCATCATGGCGCGCAAAGCTCTAGGCATGTCCCTCCGATAAACTCGTGCCACGTGGCCCATACAACTGTAATAGCAGTTGAAAAGACAGTTACGTAACAATTCAAAACGTCGTATAGATGCCTAGATTCTTTCGATAGACCTCAGCTCGAAACCGTGGTACCCATTTGGTTGACAATAAGGACTATGGAAAAAGATAAAATATGCTTATTTTTGAGGAAAAATAACAACCCTTGCTGTCTTGATCTTCAGAACAAGTGCCGAAAGGGAGTTGTTATGATATTATGCCAGAGTAAGCGTTGGACTTACCCTGGTAATATCACCATGGTGTTGTGCCAGAATAAGCGTTGGACTTATCCCGACGGTATTATTTCGGCAGGGGAACAGGAAAATACAGAACAAATTTAGAATATAAAATCTTTATTGATTCATTCTTATTCCATACATCGTCATACATCTGGAAGAGAGAAAAAAGAAAATATTGAAACATAGAATGTATAAGGAAAGAGCAGCAACTTAAGAGCCCAGAGGAAGGAGCAAACATCTCCAGCATCCCTGATTATGTCACGTCCACATTTCCAAACCCCGACCTTTTGAAAAAGTGGATTGACTTTGAAGAACATTGACAAACTGAAATTATGACTCCAGGACCGATGCCAAGTCTTCTGCATTGCCTCCTCCACGACAATAATGAAGACCGGGACACTCTCTCATTTGTTAGACGAGGCATGATCTTTCATGTAGAAGGACATTCCACCAGCCTCAATCATCCCAAGTTGCCTTAAATTGCAGAGCCGCTCCAATAGTTTCTCCACCCCAGAACAGAATGAAGCCACTCCGAAACAGAATTACTCTGACAACTTATACCCCTTACCTTCTTAACAGATGACGGTAGAGGCGGATACCCAGTGCTTCCTTGAAAGCAAGTCAAAGAAAGTAGATCACCCCAAGTTACTCCCATAGAGTTTTCCCTTCCAAGAAGGACGACTCTCCACTATGTCAACCCGGTCAAGCGCTGGGAATCCCTTGGAGAAGGGTAAAGGGATTGGTCAGAGCATTCTGCAGTATTGCTATGCACCGGACCATGGATGCATCACTCCATGCTAACAAGCTGGGTTAGACACTCCCATGTACGCCAGGATAGAAAGGCTCCCGCTTATCCAAATGCATAGCAACCCAGTTTTACGCCAAGAAAGAAGGCTCCCATCAAAGAAAGAAAATTAATGATCACATATTTGATACATTAATAAGCCTTCATTTTTAGTCATTTACACTCTCCATGTACTTAATTGATTGATTTTGATTATGTTTTGTAAGTTTGGACTCAAATTGGACTTAATTGAATTTTTTAGCATAATTTATGTCTTACATTGCTTCTGTATTTGGATTATATCTTGGGATGTATATAGTCAAATGAGGTAAATCTGATGGCATTTTAAAGATAAGAGAGAACTCTATAACTTTCATGAAGACCTCAAAGGCCCAATCACACGAGTAGATAACTCAAATTGGGGTTGAAGCAAGAACCAGAGTGCTTTTCCTAACAGCTTAACCTACGTATACTGTTCATCATAGTTTTCGGCCTAGAGGTTGTCAAATAGGCTGAAATTTGGATGCTAAATAGTTAAGACCCATATCTACAACTTTCATGTTGAACAATTTTCCAGAATCAGACTCTTTGAAGGTGATATTGGGCCTGGAAGTCAGAACAGAGGAGCTGTGACTGGGCCTGGGCAGTGTACAGTAATTTAAACTTATCTGGAGTTATAGAAATGATATTAAACTCAAAAAATCCATTTGAAAGATAAGATCCAGGCCTACAACTTTCATGAAGACCACTTGGTTCAAAAATGACGAATGCAATGACTTCAGAGCTGCATGATTTCAGAGATAAGGAATCTTCATAATTTTTCACTCACCAAAAGTCATTTGGCATTTTCCACTCATTTTCCACTCATCCACCCACTAATGACTCAACCCCCTTGTCATTTTATATCTCTAATCCTCTATAAAAGGAGGCCTTGGCAGATCATTGAAGGTGTTAGGTGTTAGTTACCAAAATGATGTCATTTTGTTACTAGGTTTTCTTGTAGTAATTTTCCTTTATTCTAAATTAAAGTCATGTTCTTCTTCTTCTTCTTCTCTCTTTCTTTCTTCTTATCTATGAGTAACTAAGTTTCATTTTACTTAGGTGAAAGGGTGAAGCTCTTGGTAATAAAGTAAGGTTAGATTTATTCTTCTCTTGTGCTTAAATGATTTATATTTTCTAGTAACCATTATACGTATTATAATTTGTTTCTTATAATTTAGAAACCATCTTTGTAAAGAGGAGTTCTTGATTTGTTGTAGACAAAATATTGGCACAATGAATGCTTTAACTCATTTATAAATGGTAGTAATATTTTTAGGAAACATAATATAATTACGTATATTATTTTAAATGGACTTTTAATGTTGTATTTTTCGATTGGAACCTCCATGTTGCGAGGATTCTAATTGAGTTATAAAAGAAATTAATCTTACCTTTACTTTATTTACCAAGAATGGATCTTTTAACCCAAGTACATAATTTTTATCATAATAATAAAATATTTACTTCACCTTAATTAATCTTCAACAATTCCCTGTGGATCGACCTCAGACTCCCGAGAAATTTATTACTTGAGACAACCTGCACTTGGGTTCTCAAAGCAACAATTAATCCCGCATCAAGTTTGTAGACTTGTTTGAAACTAAAAATTGTGCATAAAAAATGTCCTAAGAAAATCAAACACCTTCAAGAACTTTGGAAAAAATAAGAGTAAAATCTTTGCAGAAAATGAAATTCTCTTTACAAACATGGAAAATGAAGGAAAAGCTACTCTTATTCTCTCGAAAGAAACCATTCTTACATAAAAATGTAGAACGAGAGGAATGCAAAAGAAGGGAATGCTAGATTTTGAAGAAGCATTCTCTACTTATAGGGCGTATGAAGCATTCTGATTGGTTCTATAAAAGGTGATCTGACCTCATGAGATCAACTAAAATAAATGCTTCAAGTTTCTGATTGGTCACAAAGATAAGGGGTAGTTGAGAAAATCTGTATGAAACTGACATTCTCTTCAAAAGATCATTAATTCCCAATAAAGTCAAAAGTACCAGTTTCCCAGAGAATCTCAGACTGTTACTACTTGCCAATCCAGATATCGCATTCAAAATTTGCACGAAAGATATCCAAAAGAATCCCCAGTACTCTTACTTGGGGGCAATGATTTTTAATCATATCAGAATAGGTCATGGACATCGGTAATCATCTGGAATCCAACATCTATTCACCAGAGTACCATGTCGGTCATATGATGGTTGATCTGTTCGAAACTTAACCCTCGTCTGTCCCATCCAAGTGCCAAGTTGGGGACAACTGTTCTGGGCCGTAACCCGAGATCACGCTCCATGGGATCAACTCGGCATGCACACAACCGGACTCCTCACAGGCTGGCATAACGAAAGACTCATAAGTTAATCCGGACATTGGGATCTAGCACGTCAAGTGGTATTGGGCCATAATATCATGATTGATAGAATCATGCAGAGGATAAATATCTTAATATATGTAACTACCAATCATCAACTTACAATATTATAGGACTCATAATTACCCTAGATGGCTAAGTACTTCCTGTATCATAATCTCAGATTTACAAGGATTTACCCGATAATAATGGGAAGGTGATTTTTATCAGGATACTAATCCCAAATTACCTGCATCCAATAAGGGTCCTATTATGATTTTACATACGCTCTATAAATATAAGGTTAAGTCATCTTAATAAGGAAATCTATCACCTAATTACATAATCCTACTTGTGTCTTGCCTGACTTGAGCATTAGAGTCCATTTGCAGGTACCCACCCCATGCTCAATACGCTCAGCTGTTGCTGCTCAAGGAGGAAACTACCGTGTACGTGCCTATTACAGGTACCATCTGAATCCACTTCAGAACAGTATCACTAGTTGAATTTCTAATATAATTTTTAAAACAATGGTAACTTATTTCCCCATTATTGACAACTATACAATATAACGTGAAAATCACAATGGGAAAAACTTAACAAACTTGTGATTTTCACATTATATTGTATAGTTGTCGATAATGGGGCACTCTCATTGCCCCTCTTATTATATTTTATTTATTTGGCAGCAAAGAAATATATTATTTATTGAAAAATAATCATTTTACACCCTAAAAAGAGTGTAAATACTATTTATATCATTTTTAAGGAATGTAATTGAGTGAGAGAAAATGATAATATATATATATATATATATATATATATATATATATATATAATAAATAGTAGTATTAGATGAAATGTGAAAATAAGTGTATACACTGTTGTTTGATGTAAAAATATAAAAGTTATTATTATTTACTTTGAGACAAGCTGTTGACTTGAGCTTATTTTTGTGGTGTGTTGTAAAATAAATACATTTTTTTTATTCTTACATTTGAGCCCTGCCTTTTTTTTAAAGTATATATCTAAGAGTATAATTAGATATTTAAGTGAGAATTTTTTAATAATATTATTTTTATACACATAAATTTTAAATTAATTTTAAAATTATATACTTAAAAATTTAAATTTCTTTCATTTACATTAACACACATTAATTGAATTATATCTTTTATCCATAGATTAACATAAATAAATTGATTAAGAGATTCACAACATATTTTTATTTAAAAATACATATTATTTTCCTAAAAAACTTGTTAAGAGTTTGTTAAGTATTAAATATATGTTATTAATTAATAATTTATTTATTAATTATAAATATATATGTAAGAATAAAAAAATGTATTTATTTTACAACACACCACAAAAATGTGCTCAAGTCAACAGCTTGCCTCAAAGTCAAGAAATAAAATATTTCTTTGGTGCGAAATAAATAAAATATTTTTGTCCCAATTCCAAACATATTCATTTTTTTTTATGTAAGTCCAACTCAAACCTTTCCCTTCACCAGAGGGCATACTCAATTTTCTTTCCTCTCAGCTCCACCCTTCAACATGAACCCGCCGGAGTTCCCCGCCGGCGGAACCTCGCCGCCGTCATCCAAGAAAGAGCTCCAACTCCAAGGGCAACGCCCACCCGTTCTCAAAGTCAGCAAAGAATCCCACAAGATCAAGAAGCCGCCGCTGCCGCTTCCGGCCGCCGCCGCCCACCACCACCACGCCCCGCCTGAGAAACAACGGCAGCCCATGATAATCTATTCAGTTTCTCCTAAAGTTATCCACGTCCCCGCCAGCGACTTCAGGGACGTCGTCCAGCGCCTCACCGGGTCATCCTCCGGGGACGAACCACCTGCCGGATCCGGAGACGTGTCGCCGGCGGCGAGGCTGGCTTCCATCGAAAAGACGAGCCCTTCAGAGAAGGAAAGATTTGTTCAGAGCGGAGATGATGATATGATATGGATGTTAGAAGAAGGCGTGGAAGTGGGTCAATTTCCCGGTATATTATCGCCGGCGCCGGCAACTCTGCCGCCGATACCGTCGGGGTTTTTTTCTCCGGTGACTGAAACGGTGTCGTTTTTTAATGACTTTTGGTCAACGAATAGCTTCTTGGCAAGTCCGTCGGGTTTGTTCTCGCTTTCGGGCGCCCTGGTTTCTCCGCAGCCGTCGCCGGACCTGTTCAATATTTTCGACTAAGTTTCTCTCTCTCTCTCTCTGTTTCCAATTTTCTTTGTTCCACTTTCTTGATGATTGATTGGGTAGAGATTAGATTAGAGAAATTCAACCTTCAGTAGCTCTTCTTGTGCCATAAATTTTGTACTATCGGTAGAAAAAGATAATAAAACTATGCAGGCTTTGGTATACTCTCTCACAGTTAGCTGAATTTAATTATTATTGATTATTTTTTTATTACTGAGTTTTCTTTGTGGATTGGGCTCTCTTTTGAGGCAAATCTATCGATTTATCATTAGTGACAAATTTATTTATTAAATTATTATTATTTTTAAATTATTTATTAAATTATTATTATTTTTATCATATTAAAATTTTTTATTAAGAAAATGCTTTTTCTCACAAATCAAAATTCGTGAGAAATTTACAAATGATATAAGCATCCAACGTGGCAACAGCCCAGTCAAATCTAAGGGGAAAAAATTAATTACCTCTACGCGAAAAATGAACTCCCTCTGTGCTAGCTGTGTCTCTGTCCCCATTTCGAAGAGCAAAATCCCTTTGCGAGTTGCGACCTCTTCTTCCTCTATGTCTCTACGAGTGCGCTTCCTCGCCATTTGCTACTATTGTCTCTTCTTTACCCTGTAATGGTGGGTATATTGTATCTTAAGGTGGTAATGGTAATAGCATAAACGAGGGTGAGGCAGAGCAGAGTGCTCTGCTCCCACAATTGTTAATTAATCTCTATCCCTGACGGTGTTGCTTACTATACTGCCCATGTCTCCTTTCTCAATTTGATTTATTTGAGTATTAATTACACTGACATCTATGAACAACCTCTTCCTTTAACAATTCTTTCTTCTTGAGGTTTGTGACGCAGATTTGGCTTTATTGTATCTTATTCTTCCTTCTTGTACTTTTTGTTTATGTTCCTCATAACATGTTATTTCCATTCTAGTTTTGTATTAACAAATAACAAATTGGGAGAAAGAAAGAAATAATAAAGTATAAGAAGGAGGTGAATCACAGATTCTCCTTTGTTAAGATTCAATACTGACCTCGTTAAATCCACTTTTTGGTACTTATTATTATTTTTGTGAATTACAATAAACATTTGACCGGTGCATGTTGACACAGTCACAAAAGGAGGTGAATCACAGATTCACAAAGATGCAAGTGATGTGAGGTTGTCATGTCCAATTTATTTTGTACACCATATGCTAATTATGAATCTACCTGTTTTTTCCTGTTACGTGTTTGATAAAATTCTCAAGTCTAAACGGTTAATATGGCAAGGGAGCAGTAGCTACCTTTGCCAATATAAACTGATTTATTACTCAACTTGGGTGATGATGGAATGAAAAGCGTGCATTGCCTTATTACTGTGATCTTTTATGCAATTGTTTAAAATTTGAAAACTTTGATCAGATTGGTCTATGGAATGCATATTTGGGGTATTATGGGGCTACTATGCTAGTCTCTTGTTGGATTGTTGTTATTTTATAATTTTAAATTTGTTGTTGCATACTTGCATTGCATTGTTAGAACTAGGCCTATGATGAAACGCAATGATCAACATTCCTTTCTCAGGTGAAGTCAATATTATATGTGATACATGGATTTGTATACATGCATGAGAAGTAGGGAATGCAGTAACTGGAAGTCTGATTTTCTTATTGAAGTCTGATTTGGTCTTATTTTAATGTTAGAAGTGTTGCTTAATGAGTTATGGGTTTGTAAAAAAGTGCAAAGCCTTATAGTAGCAACCTATAAGGATTGAGGTTAATACTCTTAATCATTGGCTAGATTTTGATACTTGTGCTGAATGCCTTTGAAAAGAAAATTGTAATGCCTTAGAATCAGATCTACCATTCAACTATGACTCTTTTTTTTTTCTTTTTTTTGTGTTGATTTTATTCTTGTACAGCCTATAGCTAGTGAAGCAAAGAAATTTGACTGGAGGAATAAGAACAATGATAGCTCTGGCAATAGCATGTTGTCTAGAGATTTGCATGAGCTGACCTAGAACAAAGGTCAACTATGAGGTTATAGCATTTTCGAAGGATGAAGCCTAATGGAGCAACTCCATAATCATCTTATCTTTGTGGGCAGCACCAGAAATCACTACAGAATTAGTGTTTCTTTTCCAACATAAACAACAGATCCCAAGCTTTAGGAATAATTGTATAAATATTAATGTACAAATTGTTATTGTATTTACATGCATGATTGTAACATTTGACAGTTAAATATAATGGAGAGAGTCTTTTTTCTGCATTTGCAAGTTTTAGTGTATTTAACAATGATAGAAACAATATTTGTTTAACAACAATAGTATCATTACAATTTCAGATATAATTTCACAATGACAAAGAAATAACAAATTTAAATATGTCTTTGCTTAAACAAAATCTTTCCAACAAAAATAAGAAAAATTGTAAAACTAAGTAAAGCTTAGTAATTGCAAAAGCAATCCTCTTTTAACAGCCTCAATATAATTACAACCAGCAAATAACATTGAGCCTCATGTTACTAAGCAGTGGCGTATTCCTACCTTTAAAGTGGTGGCTCATCATTCGTATGTTTATCTTGCGGTTGACTGTTTTGTAGATGTTGTGCCTACAATAGTACATGTGCACCAAAAAAAATATTGAATTATATTAAAATTATCAAATTGTCATTAAGTAAATGACCAATACCTGTAAAAGTTCAGAATATGTAACATTATAGCCTATAATTTGGGAAAAACATGGAACCTGCAAAACAAACATGATATTTTAAATAGCCTACACTATAGTCTATAAAGTAGAACCTAGCAATACTATAATTGCACTTGACTTACTTCAACAATATGTTTATGATTTGATTGAAGGGAGCTAAAAGGTTTGTATTGTCATATCCATTTCTCCAAAAATAGTTTGCTCACACTGTAAACATATATATGCAAAATATACATGATTACTAGCAATGTCATAATATTTACAAATAAAATCATAAAACAAATCAAACATTTACAATGATATACGAATGGAGAGTCAAAGTATAATAGTTCCCTTACATGTGTGCCCTCTTGTGTACCTATCCCATCATTCATTTGAGATCCTGAAAAATTATCATTTTCATTTATCTGCTCTCTAGTTACACAAAGATCCTACCATCAAATATTCAAAATAAGATACATAAGCTGTTAGGTTCAACTAAATGAAGTATATTTGAAAAGTTTGATATTACCTTATTTTTACTTCCAAAATTTTCACTTTTTTGGCTATTTTTTTGGGTCTTCTTCCTTGCAAGCTTCTTTTTCACAATTTGATCAACTTTAGAATCTTTCCTTTTTGATGGAAGGCGCCCCTTACTTCGAGCCACTACAGGATCAAGCACTTTAGGCACTTGCTTTGGAATCTCAACAGTAGTATCTTGGTCAATAAGTGGCGTTTTAATCCTCTTAGAAGATGTTTCTTTGCAACTTAACTCAAGCTTCAAGTCCTTGATCCAATTTATCACTTTTAAAAAATCATCATTAGTATTTACCATCAGAGAAACAACTTCATAAAAGTCGTCACACATTTTATTAAGTTGTTGCATTTCAGCATTTCCACTTAAATGACCAAAACCACATTTAATAAATGTGTGCCTTCGCTTTTGATCATTCCTCCACTGTAACAAAACATACTAGGGTGGTACTAAATCTGTTTTACCTATAAGCTTAAGTACACATAGGATATGTCTACATAAAATACCTTTAAACTCAAATAGGCAACATGCACATTACAATTCAAATTGTTCTTCATTGAAGGATACTTTGAAAGTTATCTCTTTGATTCTCTCATATACCTTCTTGCTTTCTACAACAGAAAATATTAAAATTAAGCCTTCTGTCCCCTTGAAGTAGGTATTACAATACATCATAGAAGCAACCTCTACTTGAAATTCCTTGAATTTTGCATAGGTAAATACTTTCTGAAATTAGGACTCAAAGCCAAAATGACTTATACAAGCAATTATTGTATTATATGAAGCAAAATCAGCCAAGCTCTCCTTTTTAATTTTATCTCTTAATGCATTGTCATATTGTTCAACAAATTGCTTCAATGTGGTCTTTGAGTTCACATACCCATCAAAAAATGAATTCATTCTTTCACTTGGCTGTGTTGTTGACATCCCAGCCCAAAAAGTGTTTATCATATACACAGGAACCCAGCGATGTCGCTCCTCATACATCCCTTGCAACCACTCATTTTCATGTAGATTGTAATCTTCAATTATTTCTTCCCACCTCTTCATGAAATCATTTTTACTCAATGAATCATAGACAACATCATGCAAAAGTGTTTTGACAGATTCATAATCAGAGTGCCTACCTATCGCAACCGTCCCGAAGGGCGTCGCGAAAATAAAAAGAATAAAGAGGAATGGACCTCGGGGTGTTGGGAGTCGCCACCAATCGCTTTATCCATTAAATGGAATGGCGTAATTGGACACCTAAAAGATGGTCTACGTTTCAGAGTTTGAGGTTCGGGGGTTGATTACGGGTAGGGAAGGTGTTAGCACTCACACCGTCCGTTCTAAGAACGTTACCTATTTAATCTAATGTTATTTGTAAGATTAATTTAATTGGTCCTTAACTAATTAAAAGAAAAGAATTTTTTATTTTTTTTATTTTGACATGTCCCATTTTGTCAAGCATAATATCAAATATGATAAATGACTAAGACATGAAATGGATGGCTAAATAGCCATTATTTTAGAACAAATTCAAAGTCTACAACATATTATATAAAAGTGGTGAATTAAAATTTTATCTTTTTGAAGAGAAGTAATTTTCAAAATAAAATGGCCAAACAAAAAAAATATTTCAATGAATAATTTTAACTCAAAGAAATTTGTTTAAGGTAAGAAAATGATTTTTAAAGTAAACGGCCAAATAAATCTCATTCGTAATCAAGAAAAAAATATTTTTAGGCACAATGAGATTTTTGTATTAATTTCTAAAAAAAAATGTCTTTATGAAAAATAAAGTTTTAATTCACTACAATCATAATGCTAAAACTATATGAATTTGTTCACTTTTATTTGAATACTTTATTTTACAAAAAGAAAAGTTTATTTTGGTTTATTTAAAAAAAATTATATTTTAATTTACATAATTATTTTAATTTTTATGTGGGGATTAGACTTCGCATGGTAGCTCTGGCAAAATCCAATATAGAGCCTTAAGATTATCGGGAAGAGTGTAATCGATCGGCTCAGATTCTCTCCCAATTTTTTCGTCATAGGCCGGTTTCAATAAAAAAATTCACAAGTTATAAAGAGACAGACAAACTATAATCGGATCAAATTAAATCACAAGTTCACTTTCATTACATTTTATTTATGATTTTTATTATTTATTTATTTTTTTATTAATCACAAAACACAATATAAAACATATCATTAAGTAAAATAAATATGGTCAAACAAGTACTAAATCCTAAAATTCAAAACATGTTTTGATCTTTTTTATTTCACATCTTTTTTCTATTATAGTAAAAAAAGAAAATGGGCTGTAAGCCCATCGAAGAAAGAAGAAGAAAAAAAAAAAAAAAAATGGGTAGTAAGTCCGTCGAAAGAAGAAAAAAAAAGTAGGCAGCAAATATAAAAAAAAAGGACTTCGGTCTCCTATTATGAATCATGAACAGAAAGAAGAAAAAAAACAAGGGGAAGGGGGAGAGGAAACTCACAGTGGCGCAGAGAAATGGTGGTTCACGGTACGGATCCGGCCGGACCTGAGTTCGGGGAAAAAACGCAGCGGCGGCGACGGGATGGGGAGCGGCACCTGTTTGAGCGAGACGCCGGCGACGCGCGGTGAGTTCCGGATCTGGGTGCGGGGATCCGGTTTAAGCTGCTCGAGGTGGCGGCTCGGCGCGCCAGACTGGTGTTCGTGCGGGGCGGCGTCGCGGAGGGACGGGTATGGACCGAGCTTGGGTTCGGGCCGTGGGGTGCGGTTTCGTGGTGGTGGAGATTCACAAGGGTGGTGGATGAATCTGCGAGATGGTGGCTGATTCGTGCGGCAGCGTGGAGCGGCGGCTCTGGGTCAGTGACTCCGTGGTGCACGGAGGTCCGTGTGGTGGTTGGGGAGAAGGTGATGATGTTTTTCCGGTTTGTGGGTGGTTTTTATTTACTTGATGGTGGCTTGTGGTGGTTGGGTGGTGAGCTTGAAGAAGGGTGATGCAGGAAGTGATGAAGATGGTGGATGGCGAAAGGTTTTTATTTATTTATTGGGTTGAAGGTTATGGAAGTTGGGAGGAAATGAGAATGGTGGTTCACGGTTTTGGGGTGGTAGAGAAGAGGTTAGCCATGAATGGGGGTATTTTTTTTGTTTTGCTCAATTCGTCTTGATCTGTCTAATTAATCTCTGTTTTTGATCTCTGTTTTTGATCTGAGGGAATTTTTTCTAAAATCCTGTGTAGCTCTCTCCTTTTTTTGTTTCTGGAATCCCCTCTAAACGATTGAATCCTTTTTTCCTGTCTCTGTGATTGTATGCTCTTTTTATTCTTGCCTTGTGATTAAGACTCCATTTAATTTGCAATAGTTTTTTCATTCAATTTGTAACTATTGGAATACAAAAGATCAAAAGTCATTTGAACGTGATTGGAAGGCAATGGAAAAAAGAAAAGCATGTACCACTTTTAATCCAACTTAAAGTAGCTATTTGTGGAGGCTAAGGTTTGATGGCTAGTTTGATGGCATGAAGGAAGAAGTTGGGTTATGGGTTGGAGAATTGGGTCATGGGTAGAGATGGAGAATGGGTCATGGGTTGACCCGTATAAAGTTTTTTTTTATTTCTTTTTCTCTTTTTTTAAAGAAGGAAATTAAATTAAATAAATAAAAATAAAATAAAAAAATGGACAAAATTGGGTATCAACACTACCTAACTTTTCAGGAACTTTCTTCATTAAGTGCCACAAGCACCATCGGTGATGAGCTTTTGGGAAGACAGTTTCAATTGCATTTTTCATTGCTCTGTCTTGATCAGTAATTATGGCATTTGGAACACGTCCAGACATACATTCTAACCATGTTCTAAACAACCAAGAAAAGGTTTTAGTATCCTCATTTGACAATACAACACAACCTAGCAATATAGATTGTCCATGATGATTTACTCCTACAAAAGGAGCAAAAGGCATGTCGTACTTATTAGTTAAGTATGTGGTGTCAAAAGTTATGACATCTCCAAAGTATTCACATGCAGCCCTACACCTAGCATCAGCCCAAATTACATTTCTTAATCGGCTTTCATCGTCCACATCCATTACATAATAAAACTTACTATTTTGATTTTGCATTCTCATAAAATAATTTTGAATTGCTTCAGCATCTCCAGTCCCGAGTCGTAGCTTCCTTACTTTGTCTATATAGTTTCTACAATCTTTTTCCCCAAATGTAAGATGCTCATACCCATTTGCTTCAACAACTAGAGATCGAAAATTTCTACTCACATTAATCCCAGCTTGATCATTAAATTCCAGTCTCCTTTTTATATGAGGCCCTAACTCTTTGTTGCATCTAAAATATCGTGCTTTGGTTGGGCTTAATTCATGATTATGCTTAAGCACAACCCTTGAAACTATAATTGTTCCATCTAAACATACACATACATTCAATCTAGCCTTACATTGTGTTTTTGTAATAGGATTTGGCTTCAAAAGATTCTTTGAATTGCTTATGTACTTTCCTGAACGACTACAAGCCAAAGTGAAATATTTCTTTCCATTATCTCCATATTTTGAACTTAATTTACAAATCCCAAAACCATTGCGCTGACCATAATCCTTGTAATACCTAGCAACTTCATCTTCAGAATTAAATGTCATGCCAACTTTCGGTACTTCATCTTCTATGTTAGCATTTGATGACATTTCTAAATTAAGACCATCATTTGTGTCCTCTTCATTAGAGACAAATCCTGTTTTCAGACTATAAAAAAGTATCAAAATAAGTACACATTAAAACAGGACTTGGCTTATTAATCAGAACACAAAATTCACACAAGCTAGTAACTATAACAATTATAAGTCTCTAAGGAAAAAGTTGCAAGCACATTTACATTTTCATCTAAGAGCTCCATTTATAGTCAACAATTTAAAAGTCACAGAAACGTAATGCACAGAAAATTAAACACATTAGTTCCCAATAAATGAGAAATGTGATTGTTTATTAGTTAACAAATTGTTACTCTTGTTGATAATCCTACACTATTTAATGATAGCTTTAATATTAAATCCTTGTAGAATTAATATGGAACTTGTCGCGACCGGGATCGCGGCGGGGAAATAGCAACTCGAATGATTTTAAAAATATGACAATTGAGAAAATGGAGTCGCCACCAATTTTATTTGAATTTGGAAAAATTGGAAAACCTTTCTTTGAAAATGGTCTTTAGAACCAGATTGGATTCGGGAGTCGGTTATGCTTAGGGAAGGGTGGAAACTTAATCCCACTGCACCCCTAACGCAACCATCCTAAGACGGTACCTTAGATTAATTGTGCAAGTTATTAACAATCCTTGAGAATATTTATTTTACCCCTTTTTGCAAACATTGTAACTAAAAAAGCGAAACCACAAAATTGTGAAAATTTAAATTTGGCTTGACAAAATGAAATTATGCTCCTACGTATCCCCTGGTGCAATGGGAAACTCAAAGTTACGTAGTTCTTTAAAAAATATTTGTGGGTTGGTTGATTTTATTTGAATTAATTTTTGAAATTTGAATTAACAAGCCGTCATGCGATTATTCAAATTAAGGATTAAATAGGTGAAGCTCACGTCACGCTAGAGACGTCACCCACCGATTATCGAGTTTGTTACTAAATTTTTATTTAAGATTATCAATTAGCGATTTAACTAAAAAAATGTAAATCATCAAGTTGTCATGAACTCGGATGTTTACAAAATATAAGGGTTAGCAAAATTCAAAGCTTAACTCAGGTAACCCATTTTTATTCTTTTTTTTTAAAAACTTTTTAAATATTTCTTTGTTTATCATTTTTAACTTCTTTACCCTTCTCCTTCTTACCAAAATGCATCATTATGGACAAATAATCCACGTGATTCAACCTCACACACCCAAAAGACAATCACAATTCAATTTAAAGAGATAAAAGTTGGAGACTTTGACAACAATAACAAAGACGCACTGGGGGACGTTTGGGGAGGGGTTTGGACCCCGAGATTCGACCGTTGTCGGTGTGGAAGAATTTAGTTTCTGAAATTTGACGGTCGGATGCGGGGAAAGATCTGGTGAGATCCGACGGTCGAATGCGGAGAGGGATCTGGAAATTCGACGGTCGAGTGAGGAGAGGGAGCTGGAAGTTTGACGGTCGAGTGCGGAGAGGGGGCTGGAAGTTCGACGGTCGAGTGCGGAGAAGGAGCTGGAAGTTCGACGGTCGAGTGCGGAGAGGGATATGATTTCGGTCGGTTTTGGTAGGGTTCTAATTTGAGGTTCGACGGGTCTGGTTTCTGGTTCCTGGTCCGACGGTCGGTTCTGGTTAGGTTCTGTGGTTTTCGGGAGAGGTTATGGAGGCCCTTTTATGGGATTTTGGCTAGTGTGAGTGGGTTCACAACAATAGTGAGAGGGGATGGTGAAGGTTGATATATGGGGATTCGACGGTCGGTTTAGGGAGATTGGATGGTTCGACAGTCGGATATGATGGAGTTTGGGGGGTCCGACGGTCGGTTGGTTGAGGGAAGGATCGCTTCTTAGGTTTCGATGGTCGATGAGGGTGTCGGAGAGATGGTCGGTGAGATGATGGTAACTTGGTGTTGGTGAGGTTCGACAATGTCGGTTTAGGGAGATTGGATTCGACGGTCGGTGGGAGGTTGGTGGATGGTGATGGAGTTTGGATGGGTTGTCGGTGAGGGGTAGTAGGCGGTGTGGTTTGACGGTCGAGTGAAAGGATGGATTCGACGGTCGAGTGAGGGATGGATTTGGTTTAAAGGATTATGGTCCGACGGTCGGTTGGGATGTGGTCTTATGGTGGCAGAAGATGATGAGAATGGGGTGAAGTTTGGAGGATCTGGGATTCGACGGTCGGTTGGAAGGCTGATGGCTTCTGTGCGGTCCGACGGTCGGTTGAAGAGGATGGATTCGACGGTCGGCTGGGAGGCTGATGGCTTCTGTGCGGTCCGACGGTCGGTTGAAGAGGATGGATTCGACGGTCGGTGGGAGGGAGGCCGATGGCTTCACGTGCGGTCCGACGGTCGGTTGAAGAGGGGTCGGCTTTGTGGGGTTGTCAAAATGAGGTGGTGAACGTTTGCGGCTTCACGTGGTGGTCGCTACTACGGTTTGGTGGGGTTCATGGTTTTGGGTTGGGGATGGAGTTTGGTTGATGATGAAAATGATGAGAAGTTGAAGGTGCAAGGTAGTTTTGGAGGCTATGGTGGGAAGATGATATGGCTCACCGAGTTGACTCGGTGGTGTTGGATGGGAAGGTGTTCTTGGGTTTATTTGGTTGGAGAAGGATGGTGGCGAGAGGAGAGAGAGGATTCACGTAAAAAAAAAAAAAATGGTGCGAGGATGAATGTTGAAGATGGTGATAATGAAAGTTGAGAGTGGCAGAAGATGGTTAGGGGTTGGCAGAAGTTTGGAAGGAATGGGTTGTCAAGCCTCGGAAGAAAATGATGGCAGAGGCATTTATGGAGGGATCCTTCACATTTTGGAGGGAAGAGTTGTTGTCGATGATGGATGTGATGATTGCTCACCGTCTGGGAGGTTGGCGTTTTCCTTCAAATTTTCATCTTCTCCCGACAAATCTCCATAAAATCCTCCTTTTTGTATCAAAATTCCCTCCTTTTTTATTTTTTCTGTTGACCCTTTCTTCTCTTTTTTTTTTCTTTTGCGTCAATCACTCCTCCCTTTTCTTTTCTTTTTTTTTATTTTATGTTGAGCCCCCACCCCCTTTTCTTTGTTACGTGAAGTGGGGTGTGTGCTGGTGGGAACATGATTAGAAATAAAAAATGCTACATGATTATGATGGATGCAAATAAAAAAAAATTTTGTGCTAGTGCTTGAAGGAGTGAAATATGCATGGCTAGAAATAAAAAAAAACGTAGAGTCAGCAAAGAAAATTGCTTCATGCAGCAAATTTTTTTTTATATTTTATTTTATACTTTTTTTTATTTTTCTTTTACCCCGGTCAAAATTGGGTGTTCACAGAACTTAAAAATCAAAGCTTAATATAGTAGAACTAGCAATAAATTACTTACAATGTTGAATGCATCCTCTCAAAAATTGGAAGAGCTAGAGTTGGTGAATTATGGGTTATTGAGAATGGGGTCAGGAGGAGGAAGAGATGTGGAGAAGCCAGAGCCTGAAGCGTTGTTCATTTTGATCAGGGAGAGCAACGAGCACTACTATATGTGCTTTGGTGGCGTAAAGATCAACGCCACCTGCGTGTTGGTGAGAAGAGCAATGAGGTAGTGCTTGCGTGTTGGGAGTAGATTACTTACGTTTGGGTTTTTTTTTAATTTGTCATTCCTGACAAAAAAATAATAACCCCCTGCCACATCATTCGTGTGGATTTCTATGAAAATGTTTCATGGGAAATAGCAGCTCTCTTTTTATTATTTTTTATTCAAAGTAGACTACACCAACATGCGTGGTGCATCCAACTAGGATGCGCCAACATGTGTGGCGCATCCAACTAGGATGCGCCAACACATGTGACATTTTCCACGTGGAAACGCTATACGTCTTGGCGCATCCTAGTTGGATGCGCCACACGTGTTGGCGCATCCTAATTAGATGCGCCACGCGTGTTGACGTAGTCTACGTGGAATCAAAAATAATAAAAAATTTTAACGTGTCATGTGCAGGACACTTAACCCATTCCACGTGGATCTCTTACAAAATGGCACCCAGAGACACATATAATTTACATGTCTACTAAAGAGTGCACTACAATATTGAGAGACGTCAGTTTCAATTAGTTTATTTATAGGCAAAGTATTTGCTTCTAATATGTAAGTAGTCAATGTGGAACTTTGATATTGGTAAGGCAAAGAAACTAAGTAAGACAACAAAGTACATTTTTTTTTTCATTTCTATGCTTGCAGTCTGGTTCTCATTCTTTGAGTATACTTGTTCGTGCTATTCTATTAGATAAGAAGCTAGAAAAAGTTCCAATGGTAAGGGGATATAATGTTCTGTGTTTCACAATAGAATTTTATTTAGTTAGACAAAGGGGAAATAAGTTTGTTACGTTGTACATGTTGAGCATCTACTACGTTATAATGCATTTGAAAATTGTATGGGTGTCTAACATCTTCATTAAGGGCTTCTCCTTTTTGGTTTGTTTGGCCATTTGTGTTACTTGAAACAATATAAAAAATGCATCCTAAATGCAGAGTTGACAGTCCTATCTAGCACTACTGCACTAGTTTCTTGCTGCTACAATCATTCTTGTCACTCATAATACTAAGAGCACCTTTGAGATTACTTGCTTAAAATTATATTGTTCTTCTGCCTGGAACAGTTGGTTGAATCTATTTTGAATAAGGTCATAGAGGAGTTTGAGCATCACATTGCAAGCCAATGTGAATAGGTACAGTACTTTTCACCTTTTAGTAATGTCATTAGTTTTTAGATGATTGGTCGGTCATTTTATGTGCTTTTTACTCCATTCTTGGAAAAAACTTGTTCATGCTTAAGTTGATTTTTATGACAAACTGTTCTTGATTATTTATTTTTCATGTAACTTACAGACAAAAATAACTTCAAGAGTTGCTGTTTTTCAAAGTTTGTTATGGATCTGTATCAAAGTTTGTTATGGCTGATAAAAAGGTAATAGTACGTACTAACCTGGCGTTTAACATATTCCAGGACCCTCGTGAAACTTGAAAATGCTTGAATTCTTAGACTCGTCTAGTTTTTAATTGATTAGGTAGAGAACAAGATTCCAATGGTAACAAAGAAAGAGGAATTCAAGTTTAATTGATTTACCTTACCACTACCAAAGTCCCACATCGAACAAATGTATTTTGTTGTCTTACTTAGTTGCTTTGCCTTACTAATATCAAAGTCTCACATCGATTACTTTACAGATCAGAAGCAAATACTTTGCCTATAAATAAGCTAATTGAAACTGATGTCTCTTAATATTGTGGTGCACTTTTTAGTAGACATGTAAATTATATGTATCTCTGGGCACTATTTTTTAAGAGATCCAAGTGGAATGTGTTAAATGTTCTGCACATGTCATGTGACATTTTTATTATTATTTTTCGTTCTACATAAATTACGCCAACATGCGTGGCGCATCCAACTAGGATGCGCCAACACATGTAGCGTTTCCACGGGGACAACGCCACATGTGTTGGCGCATCTTAATTGGATGCACCACGCGTGTTGGCGTAATCTACGTGGAACGAAAAATAATAAAAAAATTTAACGTGACAAAAACAGTGACAATTTGATAAAAGTTTGAAAAGAATGGCAATTTGATAAATAATTTTGTCACTAATGGCAGATTGGTCAAAAAGCCTCTCTTTTGAACTATTATTATTAAGTATGATTTTCTTATCACTTTTTTCATATTACTTTTTATATTTCTTTTCCTATCATTAATTATATTATTTTTTATTACTTTCTCTCACTTTAATCATAATATTTAAAAAATATATAAAAAGAGATGTATCATCAAAAAAGATATAAGAGTATCATTTTTTATTATTAAGCATCGACACCTTGCTTAAGCAAGGTGTAAGATGTACCGTGTGATTATAGTTATTGATTATGTTAAAAAATACATAAATGACTATGATGAATAACTTATAACATGATGAATTGATTTTTTCTTTTTTCTTTTAGGTTGTGTGGTTCTTTTTTTTTTTTAGATTGCAGTAAATATTATTAGTTAAAATTTATAAGATTTTCAAGATGCACAATTATTAATGAAAAAATAATATTTTTTAAAATATTATTGTGTTTAAATATTATCAATTAAAATTTGATAATTTTTTTACCAGATTAAAATGTGATAATATTACCGTTAATATATTTTTTAAAAACTCTTTACATACTCATATGGATAAAATTGTAAGGGGTCTTTTAAAAAAATTATTATTGTGTATAAATATTATTAATTAAAATTTGTAAAATTTTTAATATACACAATTATTTATTAAAAAAATATAAGAATTAGTACAATTTTCTCCATGTAACAACCTAAAAAAATGAACAATGCAACCTATAAAAAAAAGCAGTGCAACCTAGAAGAACAAAAAAAAAAGAGAACCGAATGACTTGTAATAACAAGTCATCTTAAGTGGTGTACTATATACCTAAATTTAAGAAGGTGCACAGTAGCATCCACCTTATTAGCATTACAACTCTATTATTCTACTATAAACAGTGCATATATCTCTTTTCATATCTCATCTAATATCATTGATTATATTTTTTTATTACTTTCTCTCTCTCAATCACACACCCTTACTTATACCTTTAAAAGAAGTATAAGATCGTCTTTTTTCTTAGCATTAGGATTTAGGACCAACAAATTGTATTTCAGAATTTTCTGTAATAGATATTTTGCTGTTGGAATTATTGTTGTTCAATATACTATTTTTTTAAGAATGAAATTGTTTCTCAAATATTAACTTTTCATAAAAAAATTTATTTATAAAATGTTATTATTTTATTAGAATAGTTGATAGACTAAAAACATTAACAAAATATAAACAGGATTGCGATCACATTGTTAGGTGTCTTTTTCGTTTTTATTCGTTGTGCACTATGGTACACAAGATACCACCACAACTTTTTTTTTTAAATGTTTGAGGATATCTTCCTCCATGACAATTTGGATAATTTAAATTAGCATTTAAAAACTCCTGCATTTCCGAGCCACTAAACAAAGAATGGGAGTTAAGAGTGTGTTGAGAAAGCACAGGTTGCAGCTGACATCAGGCATGTGGCAGTTAGAGTGTGTTTAGATTTGATTTGCAATCTCAAGTTTAGACGAGCTTAATTTTGCATATATGTAAATTTAAAATGAAGTGATTATGTTTGAGAGAAAAAAAAAACCACATTCAACACAGAAACAACTCTTGCTTTCTTCAACTCAAACATGAGTTTAGGAGAAAAATCATTAACTTGTTTTTTGAAGGAACGAAGAACAAACTTCCTTGTGAGTTTTAGCAAACATACCTTGAAAAGTGTATCCAATAAACTATAATCGCACATTTTGCATAGATGACGTGTCACGTTGGTTGGCATATAATCACACATTTTGCACAACAACCACCAACAACACAAAGCGGTCCAGAGACTCTAGACGGTAGGACCTTTTTCGATGATGGCTCGTCTCTTTCTTTCTTGTTGCATCCTACTGATTTGTCTAGCTTTAACATCAGGTATGCCCTCATTTTCTTTATTAATTATGATTCTTTCAGTAATGATGTTCAACTGAAAAAGAATTTGGGCAAAATATTATGAATATAAGTTAATAGAAGATGTAACAGTAATTAGATATATTTGTCGTACATCAAACAAGCAGTGCCTACAGTGGCATCTATTCTCTTGCTTACTTCTGTTATTTTCTTATCTCAAGGTACCACATTGATCAAAGAATAAAATAAAAAAGTGATGAATATTTATAAAAATAAAAAATAAGTGTTAAGTTATAACAAAAATACATATTAGTTTGTTAAAGTTACGTTATTGAATTAAAATATTATATTTTTTATGTAATATTTTAAAAATTATATATTTGTTAGCCTATTTAAAAGTTTAGACTCGTTAGACTATTTTAAGGTTTAAGCCTGTTAGTCTATTTAAAAGTAGGTCTGTTAGTCTATATAAAGACTTGTTGGTCTATTTAAAAATAAATTTATTAACCTATTTAAATGTCTATTGACCTATTTAGAGGTAGACTTGTATTACAAAATAAGTCTTTAAATAGGTTTTCAGACTAAATTAGACTTTTAAAAAGGCTAGGCCTTACAAATCGACTTATTTCAAGCTCATAGGCTAGGAGGTTCAAGCCTTATAATTAGGTTATAAGTTAGGCTTGTTTAAGGTAAAGTCTGGCCTGACCTGACTCTTAGTTACAAGTAGTTAGTTTGTTTTAGCTGCTTTCCAAATCCAACAAGCATTTGAGAGAAGAAAGAGTATACTTTCTTCTAGCAAATGTGTTTCAAAAAATGTGTCAAATGAACCATAATAGCACATCTTAAAAATTAATGGTGTTATAACAAAAATTAATAGTAGTGACTATTTTGAAAATTTTTGTAAGTGTTAGGACTGATTTGCAAATAAAAAATTATAGAAATTGAATTAAAAATGAGTGTAAATTATAAGAATCAAAACTTCAATTTAACCATGTTAGATAGAAAAACAACCAAGCATCAATATTTGGAGAAAAACTTGTATAAACCTGGTGCGTTTAAATTAGGTGCACTAGGCCAATGAACTATTAACACATAATTAATTAATGGTTAGCTATCATAGTTAATTACTAATTATTATTGTAATTAATGATGTGTAAATTTATAGGCGTAGTGCATCTAATTTGGGATGCTATGAGTGCTCTTGGAGTAGGTTGGGCTAGATTAACTTGGCCAATTGGGCCAATTTTTTGGAATTGAACCTGACCTAGTCATGACCCAATTGATGATTGGGTTGAGAACGGGCCAACCTAATATTTAGATAAAATGCACAAATTTGGACATGATGTATATTTAAGTCATAAACTTTTAGAAGTAAAAAATTAAAACTAAGAGATGTTTTATAATATATATTTCAAAATAAATTATATTAATACAAAAATATTATCATGTTAATCTAAAAATATATATTATTATGTTGTGCAAAAGATATTAATTTAAGTCAAAATGTCTTATAATTTATTACTCATTTTTTTAAAAAAATTAAATATTATGTAGCATTGGACTAGGTTAGGCCAACCCAAAATGTGACCCAAACCCAAATTAAAAATACATTAAGTCTAATTTTAGAATCGAACCAGGCCCAATTAGATTCGAGTTTAGCTAAGTTATCAGGGCAAGTCTTGAGCACACCTATTGTGCATTAGGTTCATGCTTAAATTTTGATGTGCCGGAACCTTTATGTGCTAATACTACAAAGTTTATATAAGGTCATGTTCATACCCTTCTCTCGAATGGTTGGTGAAAACTGGTGGGATTACTCTAGAAAGCTCCTATGTGGGTCGAATCCGTCGGGGTGGGAGGTGCCTACAAGGACTCTGACACTCAAAGTCAATAGGAGGTATAGGAAAAAATGCTAGGAGAATAAAAAAGGTAAAGAGAGAAAGGAAAAGACCATTTTAAGCAGAAAGATAAGTCCTATATATAGTAGGATACAAGGGTACTATACGCATCCTAAGATATAGTTGGGCCTGTAATAGGCTAAAAAAACTCTCTATTGTGATACTAACACGTGTCCTGACTATTATGGATATTTTGAGAGATATTTTAGGTGTCAGATTAGGGATATAAGATCGAATGTGATCTTCGGGTTATGGGTCGGGTATTAGTTGATGAGTTGGGGTGGGTTGAGCAGATGTGACCCAATAGGGCTTGATAGGTCAGGTCGTAGATGGTAAGTTAGGTTAGGTATGACCTTGAGAGATGGGTCATTACAACCCTTATAATTATGGAGGGTGTTAGATTTGGACCAAGTTTAAGCTGTTGGATTGGACCTTTCTCTTAATACTTTTCAGATTGAAATTTTTTATGAAAAAAGGAAGTAAAATATGGCGTATTCTATTTACGTATTTATGACTCAAACTAGCACTCTCAAAGTACATTAAAAGTGAAAACCATCAATTGCAATTTGCAAAGTATGCGCGCCTCAAGCTTTTGGCATACTCAACTGCAAATCGTATAGGAAAAACACAAAAAAGAATAACTTGTTAATTGGACTTCTTCACGTTCTTGCGATGGTGTTAACCCAATCAAAGTGCCAACCTTCTCACCGTTGAATGAGGATCACGTGTCCCTATTTTCTATCCTTTTTCTTGTCCTTTCACTTAAATTCTGTCAAGTATTCTAAACTTAATTACATGTCTCTTTCTTTTTTTTTAATTTATTTTTCACTTAACAAAATTTAAATAGAGAGACAAAAAAGAAGACAAAAAATAAGAACATGTGATCTTCATCTCTCACCTTTAATGGCTTAGGAGATGTTATCTTGTTTATTTAGATTTAAGACAACAAACTGCACCACAAGATGGGAATAGGAGGGGCAGCGTATCAAGAAAAGTCACTTCAGTTTTGATAGGATAAGGAGGCAATTAATATATACCAACATAAGTTAATTTTCCACTAACAAAAAATAAGAAAGAGTAGTTCATCTAAATGCTTGTCCGCGGGAATTACCAGGAATACTTCTTTCCTTGCATAAAGTGACGGCATTCACATCCATCAGCGACAGATATTCTGCAGTTAACTCCTAGTAAGTTAGGTTACGTTTTGTGCATCGTATAAAGAAGATATAATAGTATAAGTTAATATCATTAGGTCTTATTTAATATTTGGTGCATTCAATTAATAGTATAATAAAATCATGTCAAGTCATTTTATCCTATTCTAAGGTGATAATTCTATCCCCTCCCCTAATACATGATAAGACATGATAGGATTTCTATTACAATCTTACCCTCAATTTTATTTTTATCACTTCTCTCACTTGCGCCACACCACCACCACCATCACCACCACCACCACCACCACCACCACTACCACCACCACTGCCGCCGCCACCACCGCCACCATCACCACTACCGTGTCGTCGACCACCACCACCACCACTATTGCCGCCAACACCACCACCACCGCTACACCACCATTGCCGCCACCACCACCACCGCCGCCGCCACCACCACCTCCACCACCGCCGCCATCATCACTCACGCCGCCACCACCACTACGCCGCCGCCACCACCACCACCACCACCACCGCCCCGCCACCACCACCACCACCACCCACCACCTCCACCACCACCACTACCGCCACCCCCACCACCACCATTGCCACCCCCACCACCACCACCGCCGCCACCGTCCCCACTACCACCACCGCCACCACTACCATCACCACCACCACCACTACCACCACCACCACCACCATAAAGTTTTTTATTATTATTTTTTAATTATTTTAACTTTTATACTAAAGGATATTTTGGTCTTAAAAAATGTTATACAATCAACTAATTTATTCTTTTGTTATCAAATAAAAGATAGGATTATGTCTTATCCTTTTAATTATACTATCATACCTTATACTATCTTATTATCTTATTTTATACTATATTATCATGTGCACTAAACATAACCTTAGTGTTTTATCATCGTACACACCAACATTTGTTGCTTTCAGTACAACCTTTGCATTAAATGAATAGATTATGCAATAAAAATTTAGTAGACTACAGCATGGTTCACTTTGTGTACTGAAGTAAGAATAAATTTAGCAAAAACATTATAAATCACCGGAGCAGATTTTGGGTAAAAAAAAATTGAGAATCTACATATTTTGTCAACGAAATCAGAATGAAAACAACATCAACAGAGCCACCAACAATAAAATAAATAGAACCTAGTGTCATATGCCAGTTTTAGATATAAAAAATTAGCTTACTTTAGAATGGATATTATGGATTTCCAGTTCCTTTCCAGCAGCAAAAATGACAACCTTCCCTTTTTCCAATTGCCTCATGGTCCTTCTACGTATATATGGTTCTGCAACTGCAGACATGCGAGATGCAGTCTGCACCCGGGTAGAAATGGCAATACTCTCCAATGCATGCCACAACTAAATTATCTTCTATTTGATCATCCAACTTTGTTAATAAGCGGAAGAGACTTGTACTTCACAGCCTGAAGTCTTGTTTCCTCTCTAGACATGTCAACAACAGAGAGGAAGGGAATGGGCCAGTGTTTGATGTTTTGAAACACAACATGTACTTCACCAAAAAAAAATGAAGAAAGGCAACATGTATGACAAAAGAGTCTTGATGCAATGGTTGGAGTTGTCGTCATGTGATGTAGAGGTCACGGGTTTAAATCGCGGAATTAGCCTTTTGCACATGCAATATAAGGCTACCTACTTAATAGACTCATATAGTAAGTCCAACCCTTCCTTGGACCTTATGCATAAATGAAGCTTTACAATATCAGGCTGCCCTTATATCTTATGATATTGATATCCATACCAATGCAACATAGTAGACCACAAATCATGAATCATTAATGTGATCTTACATGCTTTGATAATTCGCTCGTAAGTCTTCTTCTTTGACCCTAACATGAGAAGTTGGCTTATAACACTTTGGCTAAGATGCAAGAAACCTCCTTTAACTATTGGTCAATATCAGAAAACCTCCCCTATGATTTAAAACTTTACAACTTGACTACTTCAACTTATCAAACCATGCATATTGACCCCATTCAGGGATTTTTTGTACATGCACAAGGAATTAATTTTATAGTACATTGCATAATTTGGTAAGTTTAAGAAGCTAAGTTGTTGAGTGAATTGCTGGCGAATTTTCTAAAAATAACCTATAGTTGGAGGGAGTTCATTGCATTTTAGCCTTATACTTTTGTCTGGTGCCCTAAATGCTCCCTATAGGCACACACACCATGATGCCCACTCTGATCTGATCTGAGATACCGACCAAAAAAAGATCTGATCTGAGATTTCATATTGAGAGTTGACACAGCAGATTCAGAAGCCAAACTACTACTTCTGTTTAGAGGATTTGTTGGACTGAGTATTCCCAATCTTTGGCTTTGGTTTGAAAACACCCCACAAATAATACTTTTTACAGATTCCTGGAAAATAAGGTAAGTCCTTGAATCAAATACCTATTAGAATAAATTTTCTAAATTTCCAGCAAAAGCAGAAGTTTTCTAACATACGCCTATCATCTAGAGGTAATAAATGCGAATTAAAAATGAGGAGCTCCACGTTGTTAATGACTGCCTGGAGAGCAAGATCTTGTTCAATTACATCGTTCAGCACACCATCAAAGAGCTTCTCATCCCTAATTGAAAGTAAGAGAAAAACAGAAATCAAGGGAAATCTAGAACATCACATTACCAGTTAGTATGCAGAATATAATCCATTGAAGAAGCATACCTTTCATATAGGGAAAAAAAAAAGAGAGCATACTATCACCATTAGGTGGATACATGTCAAAACTCGGGGGCCAAATAGCACACCTCAATAACATCTCTACATCAAGCAGTCTAGGAAGCCCTGTTAATGCTGAATGCACCTTTGAGCAAGCTTTGCTTGATATGTATGCAACAAGACCAAAATGAGTTGTGTTGTTCAATCTAAATTCCCCCCTATAAAAGAAAAAAGAAGGGATGTGTATAAAGAAAATGATGCGCATAAATAACACTCTAAAAGCAATTCAACAATATTATTAAGAACTTTATATCAACATTTAAGGACGGGAATTGCCCAAGTCTAAAAGCAACACTAACACATTAAGTAAACAATCTCACCTCCAAACCGGATCACTAAGTGGCTGAGCACGGCTACTTTTGTCAAACTCTGGATAATACAGGCATTGAGAAATTATGGCTTCAGAGTGAACATATTTCTCATACTCCAATGCTTGCTTGTCAGATGAAATATTCAAAGTACCTTTAAGTGATTCAGACTCCTCAAAAGAAGTACTTTCATCTTCAAGGATCAGCCGTCTCTTCTTGCTTGTTAAGCCTCTATTTCCATTATCAATGTCATTTTTTCAAAGGCAATCAGCAATTTCACCTTCAGATGTTCTGACTGATTTTTGTTTTTCAACTGAACTACTCTCCTGTTGCATTTTCATCCTGTTATATTTAGCTTCAGTTGCATGACATACGCGTTTGCTTTTCCTCAATTGTTCAGATCCACATTTGGGATCATTTGGAGCGCAGTCCTTGCATTTCCAGCTAACTGTTCCATTATCTTCTGTATGCAATTTCTCTAGACAATAACTGCAAATATATAACCTACTTATTATGCATATTTTACAAATATCAAGCATATATATATAGATATATATATATATAGACAACATCTTAGGCCACAGTTTTATCATGGCAAAGGCCAATTTAGGAGCACTTTCATTTCTCCACTTGAAATTATAGAGTATGTGGGAACTGTGGGTCTAATCAGAACACACAAGGATATATATAAACTAGTGCAATGTAAATTAGAATCCTAAATACAATAGAAAGATCCTTAATTAGAGTAATACTTGACTGTACACATATACAAATATAAGATATTAAGCGTATATAATACATGCACTAGGCCTGATACATATATAGTTGCCTCGAGAGCCTCTAAGGGACTTGGTGAAATATCTGCTAACTAGTCATTTAAATACACATACAATAGCAATTTCTCTGGACTGAATCTTCTCCCTTATGAAGTAATAATAGATCTAAATGTGCTTGGTCATTTCACAAAAGAAATGATTGGAGGCTATATGTAGAACTGTTTGATAATCACATATAAGCTTCATCGATTGTGATCCATATATTTTCACCTTTTTGAGCAACTGCCTTAACTATAAGAGTTCACATGTTGCAGTTCCCATTGCTCAATGCTCAGAGAACTGTGACATTTGAATTTATACAGTTAAGATAGTTACTCAAAGAATTGAACATATATGAATCATAACCAATGAAGCTCATGTGTGATAACGTATACATATAGCCTCTAATCCAGTTATTCCTGAAAGGACCAAGCAAATTGATATTGATTGTCACATCATAAGGAAGAAAATTAAGTCTTGAGAAATTGCTACTGCATTGTGAATTCATATGACCATCTGACATATATTTTTGCCAAGTCCTCAAGTCAACTATATATGTAACAAGATTGGTACATATGATATATACCCTCTAGCTTGAGGGCATGTTAGAAAATATATTGTATGTGTACAGTCAATTAGTCCATTAATTATCTAAATAAGGAGCTATATTTAGGAGTTAATTAATTATTATTGTGATTAATATTGTAGAATATAACTATATCCTTGTGTTGCATGATTAGACACACAATTCAAGCCTATTCTCTCTATTTTCACGTAAACACATAAATGTCATTCAACAATTTATTGTTTCTTTTCTTAAAAAGACAAATAACCCATAAATGATAAAAGCTCATGCTATTCTCTATCAATTTTTTTTTTAATCTTTCTCCTATTTCATTTCAATTTAACACATTTTACCTTATTAGATTTTTAGTTAGAGAATAGAGAGTGAAGGAGTGCAAATTTTAAAAATTACACACTTACCATGACTTCCTAGTTTCTTGGATAAGGTTTATATATTGGAGAGACGTTTATCCATGTCATAAAGATTCGACAACGTTTTACGTTGGCTGTCGACTGCCTAACACAATACATCAAAATCAAATTTTGCCAATATTATATTGCTAATGTAAAGAGTAATACACTAATAAACCATATGGTGTTAGATAATTAAAAAGAGGTTAAAAGCCTTTGGTTTTACAAATTCTAGTTGCAACAATGATGTGATACTTTCTTGTTTAGTAATCATACAAAGATTTTTACACCACAAATGGATCATGTTTAAAATTTTTTAACACATAGATCTATATTTTTTTTGTTAAATAAAATATAGACATACACACTTTTAATTAGCTGAACAAATTATATAGATATCAATCCAATAATTGCTAAATAGAATCCCAATTAATTATCCAAACCCAAAATCAAAATATTGTCAATAATTTGGATAGTCAAAATGACAACTCAATGTATACATACCTATGCTCAGCACAAGCTTTACACTGGACACAGTATATGAGGCGCTCCAAATCTCCTTTATCACCACATATTTGACATACAATTGTCTGTAAAAATCATTGAAACAATTATAGACACACATTCTAATACAAGCATATGAAAAAAGCTATAAGTTGAAATGTTCTTAAGATAAAGGGAAAAGATTGCTATCAATGGCCGTAGATAAATTCTCACTTAAGAGAATGTTGTGATAAAAGCTATAAAGTACGGACACACCATTTTGGTGCCGTGTCGCGTGTTAGACACCGACGCTTGTACAACACATGACGACATGCTTCTGGCATGCATCCAATTTAAAAATTATTTTTTTAGCTTCAACATGGTAACAAATTATAAATTATGAATTTTTTTCTTAAATTTTCAATTTTATATACATATATATATGTCGTGTCTGTGTTACAATTTTTGAAATTTAGTGTGTTCGTGTCTGTGTCCACGTCGTGTTGCATGTTGCATGTCGCATGTTAGTGTCTATGCTTCATAGGATAAAAGAAACATTTGAAATGCATGGCAAAGTTTATATATAAAAAGAGTTTTGCTATGTCATCCTAAAATATCTTCCTAAAACTTAATCGAGTAAGTATTAAATGAAAAAGTAAATGCATTTAATATCTTAAGAACATAAAAAACATTTCGTGCTTTCTTTATTTAATAAGTTGGAGGATTATTAACTTTATTTAAAAAAAAAGTTGTAACTTTATTTAAAATTGTTGAAACTGACACATCTATACGTCGTTTTTTGAGCAACACATGCAAGAATGCCCCCAACAAATAGCTTACAGAAGATAGGAGTGTGAGAATCAAGAAAGGGGGCGAAATCTTGCTCCACAATATGTCTGCACCCTATAAGCCTTAAGAGAACTGTTTTGAACTAGGTTCAGAGAAATACCTGAATAGGTGGTTGAAGGTGGAATCTTCCATAGCATGACAACAACAGTAGTGGTGCGAAGAGGGTGGGTGCCTGCAAAAGGCACTTTGACGCTCAAGTTAGATTGTGCACAAGTATGATAGTGTATAGAATTAGATGCATACATTTGTGACCTTACAGTGTATTTATAGGAGCGTCTTAAGTGATAAGAATCGTAGTTCAATCTGAATTGAATGCTATTATTTAGAATCAGAATCTATGATATTGTTATCTCTGATAAGTAATTTCTTTATTTATGTGAGATGTAATTAGTGTCCATATCTATGAGAGATTCTGTAAGAGATTTGCTCATCATAAATAAGTAAATGTACTTATTAAATAGTGCATATAAATATTTGAGATACTATTCTGGTGAGACAGGTTGCTCTTGAACCGCTAACCTAAAACCCAGTCTACAACAAGAACCAAATTAAAACATTGATTGTAGCAATTTTCAAGTTGTTTCATAATTATTTATTTCTTGCCAATTTAATCCAGTAGTTTTCTGCTTTAAACTGAACCAAATAAAGACCATATATTACATCTCTGTTTATGTCATTGATGAGGGAAGTTGGTTTAAATTGTAGGAAAGAATGATAGAAAGTGTTCGTATGTGAAATTGTTGCATCACTAAGGCTAGCTTAGTGGAGCATGTAGGTCCATCTCTGAGATGATGGAACATTGTTCACACGTTAAAGGGAAAAATGAAAATTAAAGAAGTAAATGCCATGAGAGCATTAAATATTGTAGTAGAGTTGCCTGGCTTAACAAATTAACTTAAGAGTGTGTTTGATAAAATTGACAATACTTGAAACTAAGAAGAACAAAGAGTGGCTGAAATGCTTGAAAGAATTTGGCTCTCAGCACACTTGATTATATACATGAAAAATACAATAAATATTTGATTTTAAGAATCAAATCAAATTTCCTAATTACTTACAGTATCCCCTAATCATGTACATAATCACTTTTTCAAAACCAATTTTAGCACTATTTAAAAAATAGTTTTGATTTGTAAAGTTTGGAAATATTTTTATTGTTGAATATTTATTATGTAGGGTACCAGAGTTATGGAAACAGTAACACACAACTAAAATAGAGTTGAAAAAATTGAAACTGACACAAAATATTTAACGTGGAAAACCCCCGTTGATGATGAGGGAAAAACCAAGGGCAAGACTAGAAGGTTTTCATTATGTGGAAGAAAATTACAAGACCTCTCTCTAGATACAAGGAGAGAAAAACAATACTCTCTCTTGAAAATAAGAGAATACAAACACTAAGAAAACCTCACAGGAGAAACTGAATTTTCTCTCTAAACAAAGAAGCTATATAAGAGAAAGAAGAGAAAATTTTGGGATAATTTAAAAGCTTCACTTAAGCCTCTTTATATAGGCTCTGAAGAGCCTCCACGGTTTAGAACCCACCGATGTGGGACTTTGGTGCAACAAGTCTCCCACTTGAAGATTTGATTGAGTCAATCATATCTTCACACCACTATTTCTACCTTACCATTCCATGTTGCTTACGTTTCTGATAGGCCATAGGAGGATCGACACCAAATAAACTTGTCAGTGGTGATTGGCTTTGTCATAACATCTGCTAGGTTGTCTTTGGTGTAAATCTTCTGCATATCCACACTCCCTTCTTCTACTACTTCTCGAAAAAGTGATATTGAACTCTTATGTGCTTTGTCCTGGAATGAAAGACTGGATTTCTTGCACTGTGCAAGGCACTCTGACTGTCACAATACAAAGAAATCTTTTGTTGCTTGTGCCCGAGTTCCTCCTAACCTTTTAATCCAAATTGCTTCCTTGCATGCTTGCGTAGTTGCCATATATTCAGCTTTTGTAGTAGATAAAGCTATAACAGTCTGTAACTTTGATAACCAGCTCACAGCTCCTCCTGCAAGTGTAAACACAAAGCCTGTAGTAGATTTCCTTTTATCAAGATCATCTACAAAATCTGAATTAACATATCCCTTGACAACAAACTCTAATCCTCCAAACCATAATGCAGCACTTGAGGTCCCTTTAATATATCTTAGGATCCTCTTAATAGTATTCCAATGCTCTTTACCAGGATCTGCCATAAAACGACTGACCGTGCCAATTGCTTGAGCAATATCTGATCTAGTACAGATCATAGCATACATAAGACTTCCCACTGTTGATGCATACGGTACTCGAGACATTTCCATCCTCTCCGTTTCATTGCTAGGACACATACTTGAGGATAAATTATAATTGATAGGAAGTGGGGTAGAGACTGGCTTACAATCTTGCATGTTGAAGCACCGCAAGATTTTCTTCAAGTAGTTCTTTTGAGAGAGCCAAATCTTCCTATTTTTTCTGTCTCGGTGAATTTGCATCCCTAAAATCTTGTTTGCTGGTCCCAAGTCCTTCATATCAAACTCCCTAGCCAACTGTGCCTTCAATTCTTGGACTCGATCTTTGTTGGGGCCTACCACCAACATGTCATCCACGTACAACAGCAAGATGACAAAATCATCATCACCAAACCTCTTGTAATATGTACAATGGTCTGAACTGAGTCCGTTGTATTTGAGGGTAATAATGAAGAAATCAAATCTCTTGTACCAACACCTTGGCGCTTGCTTTAGACCGTACAGAAATTTGGTTAACCTGCAAACCAAGTTTTCCTTGTCTTTTTCTTCAAAACCTTCTGGTTAGAGCATATATATCTCTTCTTCTAACTATGCATGAAGAAAAGCAATTTTCACATCTAGTTGTTCAAGATGTAAATCAAATGCAGCACATATAGCCAAGACTACTCTGATGGTGGTAAGTCTGACAACTGGAGAGAATATCTCATTGAAATCAATTCCTTCTTTCTGAGCATACCCTTTGACCACCAGCCTTGCACGATATCGTTCCACTTAATCGTTGTCATCTCGTTTGATCTTATAGACCCATTTGTTACCAATGGCTTTTCGTCCCTTTGGAAGTTCAACAAGTTCTCATGTATTGCTTCTATGTAGGGCTTCCATTTCTTCTTGCATTGCTGCCATCCATAAAGAAACATCTGAGCTACTCACAGTCTCCTGAAAGGTTGACGGCTCTCCTTCTTCTGTTAGAAGACAATATGCATCGTGGCTTGCCATAACATAGTCTGAGTGCCATGATGGTTGCCTTATCTGACGAGTTGACTGTCGAACTTCTGTATCATTGGCCTCATATGGTTCTTGTTCCTCGTGCTCTGGTTCTTGTTCTGCTTCAGAGGAATCTTCTTCTCCAGCTTTTCCATCTATTTGTACCGTAGTAGTCTCTTTCAAAATGCTGACATCTTCTTGTTTATTTTGCAGTTCATTTTCTGCAAATATCACATCTCTACTGACAATTACCTTGCGGGCAGTGGGATCCCACAGGCGATACCCCTTAATACCGACAGCATAACCCAAGAATATGCATTTCTTGGATTTTGGATCCAGCTTTGTTCTTTCTTGGGAATTGTACATCACATATGCAGGACATCCAAACACATGAAGAGAAGAATAATCTGCTGGCTTGTCATTCCGCATCTCCATTGGTGTTTTTAAACCAATTGCAGTTGATGGCGACCGATTTATCACGTAATAGGCAGTTTTGACTGCTTCTGCCCAAAAAGACTTGGCTAGACTTGCAGTTCGCAACATAGCTCT
This sequence comes from Ormosia semicastrata, assembly GCA_029884595.1. Taxonomy (NCBI): domain Eukaryota; kingdom Viridiplantae; phylum Streptophyta; class Magnoliopsida; order Fabales; family Fabaceae; genus Ormosia; species Ormosia semicastrata. The sequence goes on along the minus strand of JAQQTO010000046.1, from coordinate 31,198,418 downwards.
TGCTCTTTCTAAGAGAGTTCTATTCATCCGCTCTGCGACACCATTCTATTTGACAATCACCATTTCTTGCTTGCAAAATGCGAGAAAATTACCATCTGTATATTCTCCTCCATTGTGTGTGTGCACTCCCACACATCAGAATGGATCAAATAAAGTATGTGCTTGCTTCTAGCAGTTGATCTATCAAACTTTAATCTATGCTGCTTGCTTGTAACACAGTACTCACAAAAATGTAAGTTTACCGATTTGAGCCCGGGAAGGAGATCACGTTCCGCAAGAATTTTCCTTTGAATACCTTCTTGCAAAATGATTCTTCCTGTTAAAATTATATGGCTAATTTGCGTGCCACGTTATCGTTGAAAATTACCATCTTTAAACCTTTTCACATTTTGTACCCCTTGAATTGTGCGAACGGTACCATCATGTAATTTTATTTTGACAGTACCAACTCTAGCAATCTCCAAGGCATGATCATTTCCCATGAACACAGATCCTTCTGAGATAGGTTCATAAGAACTAAATCAGTCTCGTTGTGAAATCATGTGCCATATTCTCCTTCATTGTCCATCATCGTACTTGCAACACATCCTTGAGAGGTCTTGAAGCTTTTCCTGCAAGCACTTGATTGTTTTTTCCCTTCGTGACTTTGATCTACTCGATTCAAGTTCTACTCTTGCTTTGAAGTCTTTGAAGATTGGAAACACATCTGACTTCTTCTTAATTGGGTACACATAATCTCCTGAAGTAATCATCAATGAATGATACAAAATATTTTGCTCCTCCTAAGGACATTTCTGGTGACTCCCACACATCAGAATGGATCAAATAAAGTATGTGCTTGCTTCTAATCCATCATTGATCTTGATCTATCAAACTTTAATCTATCAAGCGCCTTCAATGATCTTCTTCTACTAGAAACTTGTAACACAAATTAAGCATCCACTCACAAAAATGTAAGTTTACCGATTTGAGCCCGGGAAGGAGATCACGTTCCGCAAGAATTTTCAAACCATGTTCTGATATATGGCCTAATTTGCGATGCCACATTATCGTTGATTTTTCTTGGCCGCTTGATGCAACTGATACGTCTACCTTTGGCAAAATCTCTCCCTGAAGCATGTATAGATTTGCCGCGATCTTTTTTGCTTTCATCACCACAAGAGCACTTTTAACCACCTTCAAGATCCCACCTTCAATATGGGTCTTGCACCCGAGGTCATCCAATTGCCCAATAGACAACAAATTCTTCTTTAAACCTTTTCACATTTTGTACCCCTTGAATTGTGCGAACGGTACCATCATGTAATTTTATTTTGACAACTACCAACTCATTCTCGGCCGCAATCTCCAAGGCATGATCATTTCCCATGAACACGGAGATCCTTCCGAGATAGGTTCATAAGAACTAAACTGTGTTTGCTGTTTGGTCTCGTGAAATTTGGGAAATCATGTGCCATGTTGCTCCCGAATTCATTATCCAAACATCGAGAGGGAAGTTGTTTTCCGCCTTTGGAACCAATTGCTACTTCGCTATAAAGGATTTCTCCATCATCGAGGGACTTGCAACATCATCCTTGGGAGATTTTGGGAAAATTTTGGGGATTTAGGGCAGAGCTTTGAGCTTCTTATAGCTTGGAAAATTTATTTGGGTTATAGGTGATTGGGTGGGGTTAGGAAAATGGGTTATTTGGGTTAGGTTTGGGGGCGAGAAATTAGGGGGAAATTAGTCAGGGCAGTAAGCTAGGCTTCTTATAGGCGAAAAAAAATTGGAAAAAAAAAAAAAATACAAAAATTGGATAAAAATTGGGAAGTCCTTTGAGGAAGTGAGAAATTAAATAAAATTGGGAAAATGAGATATTGGAAAAAATTGTGAGAAAATTGAATTTTTTTATAATAGTGTGAAAATTAAATTAAGAATAGTTATAATTAATTAATAGATTATATTAAGAGTTTAAAATTAAAGTTAATTATTGATGAAGTATTAGGAATAGTGATAATTAATTTAATTACTTAATTATTTGTTTAAAAAAATATAATTAGTGGTTATATTAAGGGTTTTAACTTTGAAGTTTTAATTATTGCATTTTTCTTATTGTACCAACAATCTTTCTTCAAATGCCCTCTCATGCCACAATGGTAGCATTTGAAGTTCTTCCTTCTTTGTGACTTTGATCTACTCGATCTCTTTGGCTAATAAAGGGTGGCCACTAGAGCCATTATTCCGTTGATCTTCCCATCGTCATCGACAAAGCCTCTGCTTGTTTTGAACTTTCTAATCTGTCTTTCTTGTTCTTCCGCCTGAATTCTTCTTCAAGAATAGTAGCAGTAACATCATTGACAACTGTCGAGATTACCAAATTTAAATCAATTTATAACCAATTTACCAAAACTACTTGTAGCATAAGGTAACACTCCTTGAGTCGAGATTGTTGAAGCAATCTCAGTAGATCACTCTAATTATGAAGTCAAATTAAGAGGTTAATAAACAAAGGAAAAGTGTCCAACTCCTTATGGGGAAAAAAGTTTTGCAAGATTAAACAACAAAGAGCAATTAAAATGAGTAAACAAGATTAAGAAAACAACCAATCCAAGAGAATTAACCAATCTTGATTTTAATCCATCATTGATCTTTATAAATCCGTTCAACTATCAACCAAATCCTTGGTCTTAGATTACATCAAGACGCCTCTCAATGATCCATGGATCTTCTACTAGAAACGCTTCTAGAATTCAATTAATTAAGGTTAGACAAATTAAGCATCTATCCAAAAAAATTCCCAAATTAACTTAAAAATAGACCAAGATCAACCAAGCTAAATATTTCATCAAACACCTTTGATGCATTATTTAACCTTTTAGGTTATTTTCTGAAATTCATCTTTTGGCACATGATAATTACGCAATTAACATATACAAATCCCAATCAAATTAAGCATTAAATAAGAATTTAAACAAGAGAAGAAGAGAAAAAAAAACTTGATTAATAGATGAATGTATAGCAATTAAAACATGATCTCAAGATTAATCATCAAGAATGTCAATCTCTTGGATTGATTAAAAAACTTCACTTTAGCTCTCCACACAAATAGCCTACAAAAACTACCATTGAAGAAAGGAGAAGTCAGAACCTTCAAGAACCATACAAAATATGAAAATAACAAAGAGTCCTCCGAGTAACAACAAGAGGAGGTGTCTTTGAGCGTGAAGCTGAAGAGATGATAATGATGAAGAGGATGATGAATATAGGCAAAATGATCCAAAATAATCTAAAAAGCTAATGATTGATATGACCACATCTAGGCGTAGATATGGTTCCTTCGATCATTCATTTGGTGATAGCAGAAGAGGTGGATCACCTCTAGTAGAGGAAGAAGGCAACAAAATGTTACACTAGAAGATTCTTCCTCTTCAAGCATTGCACAAAGTTTTGGTGACTTTGGTCTTGGTGAATCATCTCGAGTAGTCGGGGTATTATCCACCATCTTATTATCCACTTCATCATTATCTTGGTAGTCAACCTCCACCATACCACCAATCTTCAATGAACTCCAGTATGATTGCTAGTAATCAACCTCACCATACCACCAATCTATCAATGAACTATCAAGATCCTTATCATCAACAATCAAGTAGTGGATTTTTTGATTATGTCTTTGGACAAGGAGACATGCAAGGTGATAGCCAAAATGAAAGTGGAGGTTATGATCATCCACGTCATTCTACCATGTGGTAATAATTATCATGTAAGTTCTATTTATATTGTCTTTGAGTTTTTAATTTATTTATTTATTTACTTACTTATTTATTATTTTAAATTTAATAATTTACTTTATTATTTTCTTTTTAAGTGAGATTTAGTTTATTATTTGTGAGTTGCTAGTAAAAAGAATTCTTATAATACTTATAAATATTTAAGATATTAATTATGAGTTTATATCATGTTTTCTTTTGCGTGAAATCATGCATCTTAATAGAGCATTGTTCCTTGCATAATTGGTGACGTGATTAAAGTTGCGGAGTAATTATTTTCTTCTAACCGAGTTAATTTTTTTTTATCAATGACTCAGTGTAAAAAATATGACATGTGAAATTTATTTGAAACTTATTTAAGTTGATATATTATTTAGTTTTTTACTCTCTTATATTTATATATGCCCAAATAAAATTTTAAAAGACTTATTAATAATTATTATAACAATAATTATGTTATTTTGGTTATAAATTTAATTTCAGTTATTCTTTAAAATAGTACAAAATCTTATCAAATAAGTAAAACTTATAAAACATTATAAATAAAGAAATATGAATAATTATAATAATTATAGATTTTTTTTACATTTTGTGCAAGTTTTTAAAAAAATCACACCGCACATGATCAAATCCGCATCGCATAGCCATTAATTATTCCTAGCCAGAATTATCCAAACCGCGACCGCAAATGCAATTTAAAACCATGGCCACCACCATTGGAGAACCTTCAAGAACCATACAAAAAATAAAAATAACAAAGAGAGAGGAAGAGAGGAAGAGAAGAGGAGAAGTCTCAAAATCCAAAAACTAAAACTACAATCACCACTCTACGTAGAAGCTCTCCATTATTTCTTCACAAATCTGATTGCTCTCCTCTTAATCATTCACTGAGAGTCAAAAGTGGTTCATCCACTTTTGTTAATTATTCCTCCATTATCAAAGTGTGTCTCCCACCTTCCAATGAATTATTTTCTCATTATGAAAGTGTGTCTCCCACCTTCCAATGATTCCTCCACTTTTTCTACATTTTCATCTTTTGAATTTCTGTCACAATCTCTAATTCAAATCAGGTCCATCAGATAGCCTTTGAAGTAAGCTTTCCAAGGAGTGCTCATATGCTTAATTTGGGCTTGAAATGAGTGAGATATGCCCAAAATAGTGAAGGTGTGTCCAGAATTCGTAACAGTACCGCTGGTCCAACTTCAAGGCTATATTTGACCACTTAAACATCCGAATCTTCCAATTTGACATTTCACAAAACTTGTAGATATTTTTCTCATCTTTCCTAGCATATAAAGAACATCAAAATCAGAGATCTACAACTCAAGTTATGGTCAAAATACTGAACCACTGTCAATAAGCATTAAAATCCGAAAATTTTGCTTTAAAGCCCAATTCAACCCAATGATCTAAATGAGTGCTAAGATCACTTAATTACAATCTGGACATCATTAATAAGGTAATTGTGTGGATAATTAATATGTTAAAAATCATAATTATCAAATACCCCCACACTTACTCTTTTGCACGTCCTCGGGCAAAACAGAAAAAAACCAAAACTAATGAATAAAGAAAAACAAAACAAACTCAAAAGGTAAAAACTTTAAAAGACTCAATTTCAAATGACATTCAAGAATGCAAAAGTTATAAGTAAGAAAAACAACTAAAGATTTAAGGGAACAAGTAAGGTATCATCAATTTGAAAACAATGAATCAATGATAGATTCTTACAAGATACACTCTCAATCCCTCAAGTGTTTACGGGATAAGTATTTCACTCAATTCAATCCATGAAAATTGCACTGCCATAAGCTTGCTTATTTTTTACTTCTCTACTACTCAAAACACATGCACACAAAAATTAAGAGGACTTTATTCAAGGTTGAAATGGGGTCAATGTAAGGAAAGGAAACAATATGGATATGACAAGTTAAATACCCAAGAAAATAAAAGAACATTGGAAAGGAACTCAAATGATAAGTAACAAACATGAATTTTTATCCCCCAACTCCAAATAATACACATTCTCTTCACATATTTCCTTCACTTTCTTTCTCTTATTTTTTTTTTGAAAAATTCAACCTCTCTTGCAATTTTTTTTCTTTTTATCTTTCTTTATTTTTTTAAATATTTTTTTTCTTCAAACACTTTGAATATTGCACACATACACTAATCAATATTACACAACCCCCACACTTGAACTGTTAATTATTCACAAGCCAAAGAGCTCCTCCAATGAAAATGAACCAATGTTCTTCCATTCCCTAAGGTAAGGTAAAACATGGTTTTTCATATAAGGCATATACTGATCTAAAACAAAGAATAAGCAAGTAGGCTCAAGGGGGTTAAACAAAGGAAATAATGCAGGGTTAGCTATTTGGCTAAAGTAACTAATAAAAGAAAGAATGCCTCAATCATGTTTATGCATGCAAGTGAAAATGTAATCTAAAAAAGAATCAAAGCAAGTTCTAGAGTAATCAATTAACATGAATGAAAATCACACAAGAAAGAGGAGAATGAATGTTAAAATCCACCAATATGCTCAAAAACTCACAAGGTATGCATCTATCAAACTCAATCCACTAATTCAAACTATGAACCTTTTACTTGATTTATTTCTACTCATCACTTTAACACAGCTTAAAATCCATTCAAAAACACATTTTTCTTTCAAAGCATTGTTATTTTGGTTTTGTTTTCTTTTTGTTTTCTTTTTTTTTTAATTTTTGTTTGCATCTTTGTTTTTTTTTTTTTTTGCAAAAAACAAACACAGAAAACAAAACCAAAATAATAACAGAAATAGTAACATAAAAATAAACAATAGGGCTGAAATATCAAAATAGCAAAAACAGTAGAAGCATTAAAATTGAAAACAGAAACAAAAACAGAATGCTAAAATTCCTCTCCCACACTTAAATTGTACATTGTCCGCAATGTAAAGCTCACAAGAAAAACAACATTCCATCAAAATCATCAATTAATGAAGGACAAGTAAAATAAAAGAGAGAGAAGAAACATCCTTATCAAGGTGAAGATTCATTAAGGTCCTGTTACAGCTGACAAGAAACTCCCACCAGGGTCCCATTGCTTGAAGTGTAATGACCGAGACCAAGTTAAGCTTGAAACATGACTGGAAACATGACTTGAAACAGGAGAGCTTCCACCGGGGTCCCATTGACTTTTCTTAATTCCTTTGGCTTCAGCACTAGAATGCAATATGTATACTTGATCAACTTGATTTTCCTTGTTTAAGTTGGACCATGGCTCAAAAATAAAATCCACCACCGTAGTGACCGCCATTCGGTGTTCTTCTTCTCCCTTTCCTGAAAATTCTTCAATGGCTTTCAACTCAAGGGTAGGTGGTTGCTGCATTGAAGGTATTAAGCTAGTTGAAGAAATTAATTCTGCTGATTTAATTATAGCATCACCTATAATATGTGCACAATCTTCCAAAACAACATGATCATAACTCATAGAATAAGGAAATTTCGAACATGTAGCAGCATCTCCCACAACAGTAAAAATTTCAAAACATGTAGCACACAACTTATCACCATCACAAGAAGCACACAAATCACCACACACAAAGTCATCAAAATCAGCAATCTCAGGAAACTCCTCACACAAGTCAGCATATGAATTATCAACCAAATCATCAATTAAATCAATATGAAAAATAGAATGTTCTTCATGGAGCTCTTTACCCTTCTCAGCCTCATGTATCTTTTTGGTCTCAATGGCTCTCTCGTGGAAAGGGAAGAGCCATCGCAGTCGTTGTTCTTCTGCTCATGGGCAACAACCGATTTCTTCTGACCCTCGATTCTTGGGCTGGTTCATCAGAAATTGTTTCTTCTACTGGTTGATGCTTGCTGGCTAGTTGAGGCTCAGATGATGCTTCTACAGATTTTTCAGACCTCAGCATAATGGCACTCACATTCCCATTTAGATTGGGAATTGTTTGGGAAGGGAGTTGGCTAAAACCTTGGGCCTGCTGCTGACTCAATGAGGAGGCCAGTTGTCCAATCTGGGTTTCTAAATTCTGTGTGATTGCCCCTATCCTCTGTTGGAATTGAATATAGTTAGCGATCATCTGCTTCACCAAATCTTCCAATGATGGCTCAGGTTTCATGGCTACTGGACTTGGTTGTTGCATAGGCTGCTGGTATAGTGGTTTACTAAGAAAGACACCTGCTGTAGCAACAGATTGATATGGAAAAACAGAACTACCATCTTGAAGTGTATGACATGCATATGTGGGATGAGATGAACAAGAACAAATGACACACACAGTTGCAGCTATTTGCACAGGTAATTGTTGTCTCACTACTAACTGTCTCACCAAATAAGTCAATTCATCAAGTTTGTATTCCATTATGCAAAGTCATATCAATCTCAGAATCAATATCAAGTAATTGGCTAGCAAAAGACCTAGTCATGCATTATCCAAAGCACATAAAACACAAAAATAACAAACAAGCAGAATACACTAGACAACACTAAAAATCTACCAAAATAAATATAATTCACCTATCTAAACATTTTTAAAAATTATGGGACTTGTACAGTATGAAAACTACACAAAAATGAAATTAAAAAATGCAATAAAAAATATTAAAAATTTGAAAAAGTGGTCTAAACGATGGATTTTGGGAAAACCAGGGGTGACCTCACAGTATACTGTGAGTCTTGTTTACTAGGCCATTTTCCTTCAACTAACCAAGTTTCAGCGCATTCTGAGCACATTTTCTGTCAGTACGAAATTCTGCAAAGTGACCCATAATCACCCGTTTTCGCCTAAAATCCACAAAAAAACACAGCAACACAAAGGTTAGTGAGGGATTAGTAGTTAAATATACTCTTAATAAGATTGAACAAAATCAGAATGATCCCCGGCAACGGCGCCAAAAATTTGACAACTGTCGAGATTACCAAATTTAAATCAATTTATAACTGATTTACCAAAACTACTTGTAGCATAAGGTAACACCAGGTCGAGCCCGTAGATCACTCTAATTATGAAGTCAGATTAAGAGGTTAATAAACAGGGGGAAAAAGTTTTGTAAGATTAAACAACAAAGAACAATTAAAATGAGTAAACAAGATTAAGAAAACAACCAATCCAAGAGAATTAACCAATCTTGATTTTAATTCATCCTTGATCTTTATAAATCCGTTCAACTATCAACCAAATCCTTGGTCTTAGATCACATCAAGACGCCTCTCAATGATCCATGGATCTTCTACTAGAAACGCTTCTAGAATTCAATTAATTAAGGTTAGACAAATTAAGCATCCATCCAAAACCCAAATTAACTTAAAAAAACCAAGATCCAACCAAGCTAAATATTTCATCAAACACCTTTGATGCATTATTTAACCTCTGAATTCATCTCTTGGCACATGATAATTATGCAATTAACATATGCAAATCCCAATCAAATTAAGCATTAAATAAGAATTTAAACAAGAGAAGAAGAGAAAAAAAAACTTGATTAATAGATGAATGTATAGCAATTAAAACATGATCTCAAGATTAATCATCAAGAATGTCAATCTCTTGGATTGATTAAAAAAGTTTAGCTCTCCATAGCCACTACCATTGGAGAACCTTCAAGAACCATACAAAAAATGAAAATAACAAAGAGAGAGGAGGAGAGGAAGAGAAGAGGAGAAGTCTCAAAATCCAAAAACTAAAACTACAATCACCACTCTACGTAGAAGCTCTCCATTATTTCTTCACAAATCTGATTGCTCTCCTCTTAATCATTCACTGAGAGTCAAAAGTGGTTCATCCACTTTTGTTAATTATTCCTCCATTATCAAAGTGTGTCTCCCACCTTCCAATGAATTATTTCCTCATTATGAAAGTGTGTCTCCCACCTTTCAATGATTCCTCCACTTTTTCCACATTTTCATCTTTTGAATTTCTGTCACAATCTCTAATTCAAATCAAGTCCATCAGATAGCCTTTGAAGTAAGCTTTCCAAGGAGTACTCATATGCTTAATTTGGGCTTGAAATGAGTGAGATATGCCCAAAATAATGAAGGTGTGTCTAGAATTCGTAACAGTATCGCTGGTCCAACTTCAAGGCTATATTTGACCACTTAAACATCTGAAACTTCCAATTTGACATTTCACAAAACTTGTAGATATTTTTCTCATCTTTCCTAGCATATAAAAAACATCAAAATCAGAGATCTACAACTCAAGTTATGGTCAAAATACTGAACCACCGTCCATAAGCATTAAAATCTGAAAATTTTGCTTTAAAGCCCAATTCAACCCAATGATCTAAATGAGTGCTAAGATCACTTAATTACAATCTTGACATCATTAATAAGGTAATTGTGTGGATAATTAATATGTTAAAAATCATAATTAGCAATCATCAAATTGAAGACTATCAACAATATTATTATTTGTTATGTTGATAATGAGTTGATCATAAGAGTCAGGTAGACTTTGAAGTAGAAGTTCTGCATATTCATTTTCCACCATGTTGTAATCTGATGTCGTTAGTTGAGAAAATAGCGTGTTCAGATTGTTGATGTGATCCGTTACTGTCGCGGATTCATTCATTCGAAGAGTATAAAGCTTCTTTTTTAAGAATATCCGGTTGTCAAGTGACTTGATCTCGTACAATTAGGTGAGTGCATTCCAAATCTCCTTTGCAGTCTTCTTCTCTGCAATACTTGACAATACTGAGTCTGCCAAAGCTAGATGTAGGTTGCCAACAGCATTGTCATCCATCTCCTTCCACTTGTCATCAGGTATCCCAGTGGGTCTGCCTTCAATTGCTGCTAAGCAATTGTCCTTCCTCAAGATTGCCTTTATCTTCAGTTTCCATAAAGAGAAATTACTCCCATTGAACCTCTCAAACTCATATTTTGTCGCCATTATTTTACACCAAATAATTTTCAACTGAACCGGCTTACACTATATCACCGTGAATAGTACCGTATACATGAACAATATTGTACGTATTACCGTATACTAGAACAATTCTAGTATGCATTAACAATTACTGTAAAAATATACAACTACACATATGAATAGTCACTATGAATAGTATCCGCAGCGTGAATAGTATCATATATTAGAATAGTGTCGTATATTAGAATAGTGACCGTAGACCGTGAACAGTGTACTAGGCAAGTTCCCAAGAAAGTGAGATAGGTCACTAATGGACACGCTTAAATATCAAGTCTTTCCTAGCCAGAACTTTTTTAGACATACACTGTCACATTACCACACTTTATTTCCAGCAACAAGAATAATTCTTTTCTGACGTGGAAGATCAGTCAATGCTGCAATCACAGAGCATATTAAGAATTTTCTTCTGAATCCTGCACCATAGTAACCGAGTTCTTCTGAACCCTGCACCGTAGTAACCGAGTGCTCCGATACCACTATAGGATACCAGAGTTATGGAAATAGTAACACACAACTAAAATAGAGTTGAAAAAATTGAAACTGACACAAAATATTTAACGTGAAAAATCTCCTTTGATGATGAGAAAAAAATCATAGGTAAAATTGGAAGGTTTTCACTATGTGGAAGAAAATTACAAGACCTCTCTCTAAATACAAGGAGAGAATAACAACACTCTCTCTTAAAAATAGAAGAATACAAACACTAAGAGAACCTCACAGGAGAAATTGTATTTTCTCTCTAAACAAAGAAGCTATATAAGAGAAAGAAGAGAAAATTTTGAGATGATTTAAAAGCTTCACTTAAGCCTCTTTATATAGCTCTCAAGAGCCTCCATGGTTTAGAAACCACCGATGTGGAACTTTGGTGCAACATATTGAACAAAACTATTAACATTTAGTTTAATAACATAAATGAGAAATATTAAGTGACCTCCCATCCCACGTGTTCAATATTTTTGCTCTAGAATCATGAAGGAAAGGCTCATCATCATCAATGCCAAATGAGCCACGAGGCTCATAACTACGTGATGAGACTTGTAAGGTGTAAGGCATAGAAGAGGCAACAATTTTGGGGGGGGGGGGGGGGGGGAGAGAAAAAAAAAAGTGAGTAACTAAAAACAAGTGTAAGAGATAGTAATGTTGCCACAGTAGTTGTTGTGGGGGAATGAGAATTGGTAGGTAGTGTATCTGGGAATTGGGGTTTTTAAGGGAGAGAAAATTGTAATTGGTTGTTTTATGCTGCTGATATTTGATACTGTGTTTGTCCACAATTTGGTCCTTCTTTCTTCCCTCACTTATTGTCCCCCTTTTCCCAAGCATGCAAGTAAACTATGTAATGTACAACGCTTTTTGTCTTTTATCATACACAAGCCACACAATGTGACAAGAAGAACAACATCAAATTGATCACCTTTGACTACCTCCCAAGACTATTCCGTCAAATTTGTCAACAACCCTTGGCTGTTAAAATTGACTGAACTAGTTCCATCTTCCAGAAACTGTTTCTTGAGCAAAATATACATTAAAAAAAATTACCGTGAAATTCTAGGATTCGAGGTAAAGGGAAAAAAAAAAAACAAAAACAAAATTCCGATAGTGAGAGAAAAAAAGTAAACGGTGGAACCATTTTCAACGGCGCGTACCTTTTCAACGGTGCGCGGGTTACTTTTAGTGTTATTGGTGAATCTTGTTGAGGGATCATTTTCAGTCTTCAGTCTTCCCAATTCCTAAGGAGCGGTCCTACTACGCCTTCGTAATCATCTTCTGCACTCTTCATAATCTTGCGCGTACCTTTTACTATAACCTTGCTAACGTGAAAGCCACTCTCTCAACTACCTCCACGTGGCTTCAATGGAGTGGGTCCAAGCTGCCAGCAGCTTCCACCTGTGTAGTACATTTTCAATTACCTTTCAAAAATATTTTTAATAAAAAAAAGTGTACTCTATTTTGTTTTATAAATAAATTTATTGAGAATATCACAGGTTTCCTTATTTCGAATAAAAATATCTTTAATTTGTAACATCTTTAAGTTACGTAAGTTATTGTCATTTTTAATTATTTTTTTATATTTTTAAATCAAAATTTTAATTTTTTTAAATAATTATGAGGAACTAATAAAAAATGTAAATAAATAATTAAAATATTAATAACAATAATCTATATCTATTATGAAATATTTTAGTGAGATAATAAGTCAAGCACACACTGACTACACAAACAAATGAGTAAAACATTTGATTGGTTCTTTTATAGAGGTGCAAGGGCCTACCTATAAGGCTGTAACATAAGGAATTGCCTACAGTACAAAATTTCATCAATTTGATTGGGCATACACTTTTGGTTTGAATTCTCTTGTTGTATGGCATTTTGATATTAAAACATGTAATGCTGACCCCTTTTTCTGTCTTTCATTTTCTTTGTTATCATAAACGCTAATTGTATATTTGGAATAAGATATTTTGGAGAGAATGATTTTAAGTGGAAAAGAAAATGAGGTGGGAATCTAATTTTTCCTGGCTTTGGATTGGGATAAGAATAGAAGATGATGGGAACAATTTTGGGGAAAAAACTTAAGCTTAATAGAATATAGTTCCCCACGAATATGGTATAATAAAAGTACGGAAAAATAGTTTTTAATGTATTTTTTTAAAAAATATTTGTTTAAATTCTCAGTATTTATATAGTTCTATGGCAACCAAGGTATTTACATATATAAAAAATGAGCTTTTTTATGAACAGAGCGAAAATCCAAAAAAAACAAAATTACACAACTACATTACGAACAGAGACATTACTAGCATTAACAAGCAAAGCAACACATAAAAAGAAAGGAGCAAAAACAAAACTATGCAAATCAGGGTAAGACATATGCTCATGTTTAGCCATGAGATCAGCAATCGAAATTTCTTCTCTATAAGTATGAAAAATATCAACTTACCAATCTTTCAATAAGAGTCTTTTGATCCAAGTAATAATATGTGCACACAGTTGCCAAGAATCCAAATCAGAATGAATAATATTAAAGGTACTTTTAGAATCTATCTCAATCATTAATCTTGAAATTCTCATAACACGAGCAAGAGACAAACCATTCATAATATCATATAACTCCGCCATAGTTATGGACATGATTCTAAGATTAGCAACAAAACCATACACAGCCCACCAAACTCATTTCTAACAACACCCCTACAAGTAGCAATGCAGTATCTCTAATGAAAGAGCCATTCACATTCCATTTCACCCAACCTGAAGGAGGTGGACTCCAAGCAACAGAAAATTGCACAGAAATAAGAACTCTATTATGACATAAGCCTCTAGAATCCAAAGCCATTTGATACTCCAATAAAAAATGAGCTTATTAACTTCTTATGTGTCACATTTTATCATGTACTTTTTAATTATCATACTTTATCTAATACACTAAATAAGTCTAACTGTCTAAGTAAACGGATCTCATAAACGGCTATAAGCAAAGCTAGCAAGTTATCATTAGTAAAGGCAACTCCATAAACAAATAGAAGCTCATATTGGAACAAAACTTCAATTGCATTTTTTAAAAATCTGTACCTATCGTATAAGTTAACTAATATTCACAAAAAAAATATGTAAAAGAAAAAGAAATTAGGATTCTTGTGGCCTGACTCTACAAGCAGAACCACTTTAAATCAGTGGCATACCAAAAGTGTAAAATGTACAAATTCCCGGAACATGTCAGAAGGTTTGACATCTAACATGAATTTAGGAATGAGCATACATCTAGCTGAGCAAGACATGGTCCAGATATGAGATACTACGAGCTTCTAAGTCCATGCTTCAATTTTTTTTGCCAGTTATACTAAGAATCCAATGCCTTGAAACTCCTTTATGAATATCCACCTTTACCAAGCAAAGCCACCCTGGATAACTGGCAAAAGTGCTCACAATATGGAAGGCAAAATCAAAGAGCATGTGAGGAAGTTACCCGGTTATTCAGCACCAACAAAGCCATGAGAGCCCTAAAGCCTAACAGGCAATCCAAAGTTATGGAATGTCTTGATAGTTCCATCACAACCAGCTGCCACAATTGATAGTCCCCATGTTTCTGATACACAATTGTCTTGGCAAAGATCTTTGAGACATGGCAGCTGGTGATCAAATTCATCTTCTGCAAAAGGCAAATCCCAACTTGGAAGCTTCTCCTCAGGCCATGTCATAGAACCTCGGCATGTACCATCAATAGAGAACCAACTACCGAAAGAAAAACGTTCTGACTCTCTAACCCCAGGAACAGCCTCTAATTGGTGTGGCATTTCTGAAGAATAGTGGGCAGAATTATTGTGAGAGCCCCTTTGTTCTGCACTCATGCCTGACCAAGGTATTGCAACAGTAACACCCTTGGAGCAAAAGTACTCACAAGAATACTCGGATTTTGTCTGTTTGGAAGAAGCATTTCCCAACTCATTGAAGTTCCATATATACACATGAGAGTCCTCTCCAACTGAAATTATATGTTTTCCACTTGGTGTAAATGAACCAGACATCTGACTTCCTGACTTTGGAAGGCCTGCAAGTAGCAGTAAGATCAAGCGACTTAGAATATTCCGTGTAAACAATGTATTAAGAATATAGATAGTGGAATCTCAAATTTATCAATGTTCCAGTGGTTTTGCAATCATATAAAAGTCACAAATTGGTGAAGGTGAAGTCAAAGATCAGATAAGGAATACATACAATCCACACATAAAACCTAAAACACACCTCTAATGCTTGCAGGTAAAGCATGCATACTATATTGGAAAATAAAAATAAAATAAAATGGAAAGCATGCATATGTGAAAGGGATCAAATACATTATTCTTTATCAAAGAAAATATGGAATGTGCAGATGGAATTAGGCAAAAGTAATCAAAATTCAAAAGTCAAGAGGCCTCTAGCTGTAGATTAGTAGATTATATTACTAATAGAATAACAGGAACAGTGCCAAACTTAAGTAGTTCAACTCCTACAACTTAAGAATCTAGATTTCTAACCTATATGTGCAGTGAAATGGAAAATAAAAGAATTTCTTCAGTATTTGGCATGCATATCACTTTCATAAGAAATACAGGATAGGCATCAAAGCTAAAACTGATATGTTTCCCAATTTCTAAAACAATTACTCAAGTCTAAAAGTTGCAGTTATGCAACAGTGTAAGGACACCAGATCAGCAGATCCTACCACCATATCATGCAATTTTATAGCAGGGATGACAAAACCAATAGTTTAAAACCATTAAGTGATTCAACAATGATATGGCGAACTGTCAAAGCTACAGATTTTTTTAAAGATAAAAAAGAAACATACACTAACTGAATTACAGGAGCTGACCCTTAAAATAAAAAACAGATAAAATGACGGAGCCTATTTAATCTTAGCAAAACAAAAAACAGAACATTTAGGGAACACCATGGCAAGGTCAAAAGCCACAAAGACTATGCTAATATAAAATCTTTTTGGCATGCCAATAAACAATCTTGATAAATATAACATTCCATGAGGTCACAGTTAATCAGCCACCAAACAAAAGTGGAAAGTCATTAGAAAACGCAAAATAAAATTAATAACTCGAAGTGAATTTTGAAAGTTATCCTAGTGTTCATTCCCTCACTAATGGATCAACAGTTGGTGCTCTACCTCTATATGTCTGAACAAGTTCAATGCCTTCCAATATTCGAACTTTGGAGTCTTCTGATGTGATCATAACTCTCTGATGGTTTTTCTGGGAAAACTGCAATGGAGTAAGGGTGTTGTAATGTTAATAAGGAAGTATAAATTATAACATTTAGTAGTGAAGAATTTCAAGATTAAAACCTGAATGCCAGTAAGCTTGTTGCCAGATGTTCTCTTCTTTCCATTGACACGAATCTGCGCCTTAAGCTGGAAATGTTTGCCTAAACCATTAGAAATCTAATTTAGACACTCATTTTAATTCATGTCCCTTTCTTATTCTTTTCTGGTAAAAAAGGGGGGTGGGGGTCATGACTATAGTAATTGGCCAGCCCACAAGTACATACCTGAAGCAACATAAAAGCGACAAGTTCCCGTAATGGAACCGACTACAAATCCCTGCATGAGTAAATAGTCAAAGGTTTTAAAATCTCATGGAGAAAAGTTTCCAGAATTGTGATAAGTAAAAAAATACAAAATCATCAAAAGACTCAGTCAAGTATTCATTACATACTTTTCCATCTGGCTGGTAACTTATAGCACTTATGACATCTCGTATGTCTGCCCAGTCAACAACTCGCTCTTCACATACCCCCCATATTCGGACTTTACCATCTATGGACCCACTGATGAAGTAATTTTCATCAACAGGGTTGAATTGAATACATGTCACTGCTTCCATTTAAAGAAGAGACACAATTATTATACTTTGTGGGATAAAGACATGCTAATGTTTCACATTATAGAATTATGAATACCAAAAAAGCATATGCTGCAAATTTATTAATAATTAAAAGATGACTACCGAAAATGCAGATTAAAAGGCCTTGTTCTCTTATACTTACCATAGTCTTTGTGATGGAAAACACTTAGACATTCATTACAACCAATTTGCCACAAGCAAACAGTTTTATCCATAGAAGCCGAAAGTAGAATCTGCAAAAGGTATTTTAGATCGGATTTAATAAAAATTGCAATAAGAACAAATAGAACTTATCCCATAATTGGGGCAAAAAATAACAAGCTTCTGTAAGTAAAACTCACATCTGAACTAGACCAAGCCAAATCCAAGACATCACTGGAATGACCATAAAATTCTTGCAGTGGTGATTCCTCAATTTGGAAAATCTTGTTTGGAAACACAATTAAGGATTGGCTTGAGTGTTTCTTCCGAGAGCAAGAGATGTCATGTTTCACTTTGCTAACAGTACTGTCTTCTGCACTGAAGCAAACACTGGATGTATCCATTGATATAACACGCCATATTCGTACGACACCATCTTCACCTCCACTAGCTAGATATTGGCCATTGGGACTAAATTTCATAGTCCAGATTAGGCCTTTGTGTGCTCTAATCTCTTGTCCAATATACAGTGCACTGAATTCCATCCACCTCTTTTTATTCTGCCTTACATTTATTCTACAAGTTTTACTTGTCCCTGTATCCAATTTTGATCTCACTCTCCCTCCACCTCCTTTCCTGCTGTTTACAAAGCGCTTCCACCAGTTTTTCTTTTTCTTTTTACAAATACCAAAATCCTGAAAGTCTTCTCGGGCCTCAGCTTCTCTATGTCTGTGCTCTTGATCTGAAGAAGAGAGCTCATACACCTTCTCTTGAAAACTTGCATCTGCTTTATCTTCATGGCATTGGCACCCTTTGAGTTCATCAAACAAGACTTCTGTTTCAGATGTTGCTTCCCATCCTGAGGGAACCAACTTCTCAGGAACTTGGTCAGCAGGCAAAATGCAAGCATTTGAGACTGCTCCACTGCAGTCCCTTATCCTCTCCAGACCCAAGCTCACTGATGATTCATCAAAGCTCACCATTTTCTCTTGCAAACAAACCTTGGAAGAACCATTAACTAAACCCATCCCCTGTAGAAATATTTCCCTTCTTTCCTTCACACTAAGAGGCTCATTCACCCAAACCTCATAACCAAACTCTTGTTTGGTCAAAACAGACTCTTGAGGAGGTGACAGACAATCCACCGAATCAAAGAACACATCACTATCTTCTTCATCAGAGATCAGCATATCTTGTCCTTAGAAACAAACGTTCCACATGAAAAAAAAATAAAAACCTACCACTTCCAAAGTTCCAAATTTCAACTCTTTCCCCTACTATCAAATTCACTGCTTTGCAACACCTTAAATACCAACGCTAACCCCCCCAAAATCAACGGACCGAGTTTCTCTCACGAAACTCAACGGAATATAAAATGTTTCTACTACAACAAGCAGGGACCAAGTACGAGGAACCAACCACCAGCTCCACAAAACAACCAATGACACCACTTCTTTGCATGTTGGAAACCATAACTAGGATCCCAATACCATATAAAAGAATAATTTATTATTGTTCCCCAAACCCCAATAACACACTAGAATAAGTGAATAACCAAATTTAAAAAAATCAGAACCAAAGGTGAGAACTTTTGAGTTAGAACACTATACCCATCTTGAACATTAAGCAACACCACCAAAAATTCAACATTTTCACCGACCCTCCAGTTATTGTGGCTAATGCAACAAGTCAAAGGGTCACATAAAAACACAACCCCACGAACCCAAAGCTGTTCCAAGTGCACCGAATCGAAGGGGGTGCCACGGCTTCAAAGACACGAGAAACTGGCGGAGGAAGGAAAGGGTATGTGTGAACTGTGATTTGAAGTGTGTCACCCAGAAAACAAACCAACTAAGGTAACAAGTGTCAAACGAAAGAGTTGCCTCGAGATCTGGACCTTTGGGGATTGAAGATTTGCACGCACGAGCGACAAACACGAGCGGCGCTGCCCGGGAAACAAGACGCTAGTGTTTTCTGCAGCAAAACAACCCCTTTACAAACACCTTCTTCTTCTATGTTCTACCTTTTCCATCATGCTTTGTAATCCTCACCTCTGATTATCTGTGATGATAACTAACCATGGGAGAGAATTTCAGTTTCAGTGTGATTAGTTAACTAATCATAAAATAGTGACACATTAACATTGAGCATCACATTATTATAATTATTACATTAAAAAGAAAGAATTTTTAAAGGTGAAGAGATAGAAAGTAAGAATTTTTAAAAGCATTTCCATTTGGAGGGAAGAACCTGATACGTGAAAAGAATATGCCTAAATCAAGCATAAATAAATAAATTGCGAATCCAGACCAAAACACAGATAACGCTGACTGAGACGTACTTTATGGATCAAAACTCAGAGAATTCAACAAACAGGAACTTGATGATCTTTTTAACTGCAAAAGGGTTAATCTATTTTTTTAAAATTTTTTTGCTAGTTTTTTTTTTCTTTTTTGCAGTTTGGCTAGTATAGATGGGAATAGAGTGTGGCATGATTTAAAAAGTGGCGTTAATGCTATTATTAAAACCCGTACAGCTAGATTATTCCATAATTCCATGATTGATGATTTCTAGCATTGTTTTTAAGGCGCATTAATGGCTATTACAGTACTCCTAAAAATAAAGGTTGAAAAAAAATTAAATAAAAAAAAGAGAAAAGAACAAGAGAAAATGGTGGTAGTACTATTAGTACTGGTAGGCACAACTAGTACTAGAGCTATGGAGATAGTGATATCCCTTTTACAATTGCTAGAGAAAGCGATGACTCGCAAACTCTAAAGGCCCTAAATAGTGATAGGTGTCCACTTTGAGCCATTGTAGGGCTTCCTTATTACAGCAAAACATTATACACCACCGACTCTTACTTCTCTGCAAGACTGCAAATGCATGTTCAGATTTAAATTTCTTGGGGTCCGTGTTTTGGTGTAAAGTTTTGCTTGCACCATTAATGAGGGGTTGTTGGTATTGGTATTGGTATTGGTATTGAGGCTGCTACCTGCTATAACCTGCTACCTGCTAGCTAACTCTAGCTATAACTCTAGCTCTGATTTTCTGTTATGATTTCTTGGTCTGAATATGATATGGACTTGATTTTTTTTTTCTTGGTTAATGTTGGTATTTAATCCAAGGAGAGAAATCAATGAGAAAGGTAACGTCTTGTTGTGGCATGAGAAAGAGCCACAGTTAAGAAGAGATGGGCTAATAAGAGACAAAGGAAATTAAGGGTTGTGTATGTGCATATATATATATATATATATATAGATACCTTGGCTTCCTATGTCAATGACATGGAAAGGACCTTTCTCTGTTACCACTTTCTATCACCCCGAGCTATCAGTTGTCTGAGAGCTAATCCCGATTTTCACCCTTCTCTGCTAAAGGGGTTTCAGAAAAAGGGCAACTTCTTTGAAACTGGCTTGTCCTTTTGGGTGGATTTTTGAGCAACAAACTACAACAAGAAACTCACGTGATTCAGTTGAAACTACTCAGAAAGAGAGAGAGAGAGAGAGAGAGAGAGAGGACCCATCTTCCATTTAAGCACTGGAAGAGCTTGGTTCTCACAGGGTGTGGTGTTCTCTCTGTCCTATAAGTTTGTTAATCCAAGAGTTGTGAATCCCTTTATAAGTGGGATGCTGGTGGTGCTGGCTGGGACGGGGGAAGCTGTACGGAAAAACAGGGTGAAATGGATTAGAAGAGGGAGCATGACATGGGCCTGAAGAAAGAAAATCAGTAAAAAAATAAAGATATGATAAGATGGATCATAGTATACATCATTATCAGCACTTAGCATCCATCGAAGCTTCCAAAACCCACCTCTCACAAGGTTTCAATCACTCTTGCTCTCCCCCATTTACACTGTCAGTTCCGTTATTAGTAAGATTTTTATATTTTAATTTTTTTAACCCATTCCTAAATTTATTTTGTATCGAGAATTCTATAATCACATACATCTTAACTTAATTTTTTTATAGATAAATATATGGTGAACATGCAATTACTATATTTAAGTTAGACAAAATATTTTTCTTGCACTATTAATTTTGTAAGTGAAGTAAATTTTTTTTATCTATTACAATTAAAAGACTCTCTTAATAATTTTTTTTAAGATTTGAACCATCACCTTTTTTATTGAGTGTGACTCATTTATCATCATCACACATAACCTTAGGTGATAAGCAACATAGTGTTATTTAAGAATTCATCTTGATAAAAAATAAGTTATTTATATTGAGATTAAGAGATTTATAATAATATTTTTTATAACTTAACACTCAAAAATTAGCATAATTAAGATTTATAATCATATGTTTATTCACATATCCCATACTCACGTATCCTTAGGCCAATCCCCATACTAAAATAGAGTTTAATTTGAAAAAGTAATATCAGAATAATATAAGATTTTTTATATTATCCATAAAATAAAAAATTACTACATAAATATTAGTACTTTTTAGATTGATATTTAATTAACCAAGACAAGTGTAGAATATTGGGATTGGTTATACAGTACAGTTCAGGCTAATTAAATAGATAAATTTGTTTGACACATATCCGTGGTAAGTGTATGACCCCAATAAGTGTGGAGCCACTGCCACTGGAGTATAGGGTGAGAATCCCCTTTCAATTCTTAAAATTTGCTGCTTTCATTATTTGCTTTATGTATCCCAAACCGCACATGCACTAGTTGTAATATAATGGATGTTTCAGAATCTTGCGCTTGTGTATTGCTTCATGATAGTTGTGCTATGTGCATCATTATGAGCCCATAATAATTAAAATGAACTAATATGAAAAATAATCACGAAATGAAATGTAAGAACTTTGACACCCATCTCTCATATTTCAATAAAACATACAGTATGCATTAGCTAATCAATTCACATGTTCAACCGGCTCCTTCAATGCTTATCGTTGATTAGTTGTATTGTATATATGTAATTAATGTAATAGAATGAAAATTAAGGAAGGATGTATATAACTAAATAAAGATAATCTTCAATCAATCATATCTACCATTTTATATTATTTATGTGTGCTGTATATCTTTTTTCTTCTTTATGGGAATTTTAATACAAATTTTGAGAGTATAGAGAAGGGGTTAGAGGATTGGGGAGGCCAGGTGAAGATGAAAGCTACTGGAAAAGTTGCTCAACCGAGATTCAAATCAAACATAGTGAATGTTTAGACTAGAGTTAATAAATTTAAGTTTGAGTCAATTTAATTTTATAAACTTAAGTTTAGTTGAAAGTGAATTTATAATAATATAGTTTATATTTAAAAAAATTTATTTCAATTGTGAGTTTGAAATGAAATTGAACACAAAAGCAAAAAAAAGTTACTTTGGCTCCAGCCTCCATTGAGAGCCAAAATCAAGTTTGAATGATGGCTTTCAATAATCAATCAAACTACTGTGAGAAATGGCAAACGTCTGTTTGAATTGGCAAACAGATTTTTGAGGTGGAGAAACGACAAACCAATCATTCACATAGTCGCAAGTTCTAGGCTACTGTTAATTAGTGTAAAGAGAAGAGAAGAGGTGTAAACTCTCACATGCATGCTCAATGCCTTTATTCTAACAACTAACAACATGAGGAGACCTATTGAGCGTTAGGACTAAAATCTATGTCGCATTTGCGGACAAATAAACAAAAATCAGCGTACTATTACAAATTTGATACTACATGGACCCTTTTTGGTATTATGAAAAATAAAAAAACCCTTATTGTCCTAGCAGTTTATGCTTTACAGCATCAAGTTTATAATGTGAATTTTACATAAATAAAAACAAAAAATGGATTGGATAAATTCAACACCTATTACGCCAGTGGATCGCCCATTTCGATCGCAGACCAAGCATTGCATGCCATGGGGCAGTATCATATGTGAATTATTAGGCGTTTGGCAATACCAATCATGACATTTGATTTCTCAACTATCTTAGGTCGCGTTCACTATCCTATTTTGCTTGACAATAATGCTTCATATATATCACAAACCAAGCAGTCAAAGGAAAAGATGAGAAAGGAAACATGATATGTGATCCTGCCCCAGATAATAGTGCATAGCACTCCTAGAGATTTCCTTTCCCTCTTTACTTCAAATCCAAGGAAAAAAACAAACAGTACACACCAAGCAGATAGAGGGAGACAGATTGGAAACAGGCACAGGAAGCGCAACAGGGTATGTGAAATTGATAGAAATAACGTTTTCAAAAGCCAGAGTGAATTGAATGAAGAGCTTTATATACATACATTTTCATATATTCATTCATATTCATGAACTACAAAAACAGGGGGGAAATTAAACGCATAATTAATTAATTAATTAATTAAGAACAAAAAGTACTAGGAGTTGAGCAGTTAAACTCAAACAAGACCTTTGGGGACCCAGCACCCTTTGCGCTTCACCACCTTTGCACTTGCAGTATGCAAATTACAATCAAAGACAGAGGGCAAAGCAGTGTCATAATTGATGTCTTCATATATATATATAGAGAGAGTGGTGGCTCAAGTTACATTGGTATAAAACTTAATATACTTATATTATTTAATAATTTTTTATAAAAAATGTGATTTTTATCAATTTAATTGTTGAATTATAATTATCGACACCTTAATTATTTGTGCCAAATTAATTATTTGTGCCATCTTGAACAAAATTAAACATCAATAAGAATGTAATAAAGTGATTTTTATTTTTATATATTTCAAAAATATATATTACATTAATCTTAATATATATCAATAAAGTATTAAATAATTTTAAATTAATATAAAATTTTATAGATACTAAGAAGGCGGTGAGCGGCGCTAAAACTAAAGCGTTCAACGGGTTATATCAATTGTTGGGCATCAAAGACGAAGAAAGGAATATCTACAGGCTTGCTAAAAGTAGGGAAAGTAAGACAAGAGACTTGGATCAAGTGAAATGCATTAAAGATGAAGAGGGTAAAGTCTTGGTTACGGAACAAGACATTAAGGATCGATGGAAGGGTTATTTTCACAAGTTATTTAATGAGGAACATGGAACATTAGGGGACTCGGACATTTTAAACACTAGAGAGGAGGACCAAAATAAAACCTTTTATCGTAGAATCAGGGAGTTTGAGGTAAAAGAAGCATTGAAGAGGATGGATAATGGAAAAGCGGTCGGACCAGATAATATACCTATTAAGGTATGGAAGTGCCTAGGAGAGAAAGGTATAAGTTGGATCACAAAGCTGTTTAACGAGATAATGAGGGCTAAGAAAATGTCAAACGAATGGAGAAGAAGCACTTTAATCCCTATTTATAAGAATAATGGAGATATACAAAACTATGCAAATTACAGAGGAATTAAGCTCATGAGTCATACCATGAAGTTATGGGAAAGAGTAATTGAATGGAGATTAAGACAATAGACTCATATTTTAGAGAATCAATTTGGTTTTATACCTGGGAGGTCAACCATGGAAGCAATCTATCTTCTACGAAGATTAATGGAGAGGTATCGGAGGAAGCAAAAATACCTACACATGGTTTACATTGATCTGGAAAAAACCTACGATAGGGTACCGAGAGAGGTCTTGTGGAAGGTTTTGGAGAAGAAAGGAGTTCGTATCGCCTATATTCGAGCAATCCAAGATATGTATGATGGGGCTAAAACTAGTGTGAGAACACAGGGTGGGGCCACAGAAGATTTTCCTATAACTATAGGACTGCACCAATGGTCAGCTTTGAGTCCTTATCTTTTTACCTTAGTCTTGGATGTGCTTACTGCGCATATCCAAGAGTCGGTGCCACAATGCATGCTTTTTGCAGATGATATAGTCTTAGTTGGAGAGTCGAGAGAGGAAACAAATGAGAAGTTAGAGCTATGGAGACGAACTTTGGAAGAACATGGCCTTCGTCTAAGTAGGAGTAAGACGGAGTATATGGAATGTAAGTTCAGTAAGAGGCGTGTTAATGATAGCTTAGCGGTGAAAATTGGAGATCATACAATATCACAAGTCACACAATTTAGGTACCTTGGATCTATCATACAAAATGATGGAGAGATAGAGGGAGATGTAAACCATAGGATTCAAGCTAGATGGATGAAATGGAGGAGTGTTTCAGGAGTTATTTGTGATAGAAAAGTGCCTCTCAAGCTTAAGGGTAAATTTTACCGCACAGCTATAAGGCCTGCGATGTTGTATGGTACTGAATATTGGACGGTAAAAAGCCAATAAGAGTATAAGATCAGTGTTGCGGAGATGAGGATGTTGCGTTGGATGTGTGGCTGTAACACCCCTAGATTTAATAACCACGGCACAATCGTCATTATGTCACGGTCACTAAATTTCGGCGTGCTAACATTGTCAAATAACAAACTTTACAAATAAATTAAAATATTTTTCATATGAGGAAAATAGGAGCCACGAATGAATAGTTACATATACAACCAATTAAAATATGAATTATAGAATGTACTCAATTTACAACCTTTAAGTCTGGATAATCACCTTAAAACATACACATACCCAAAATACATTTTTATATAGGTAATGCAAAATAAAATATCAACTACCCACACTTTATCTACAACTAAGGAGTTGGGCACTCCATCGAATCCCGAATGCGTGAGGCAATTCCGGGCTAACCGGTGTAGTGAAAAATACAGAATATGATCTTCAACCGCAGTCCTCTTCATGGTCAAGGTCAGATCCCCAGCAGGTCGCATACGCTTATCGGTCCAGTCGACTCGTCAAGTCTTGACACCACCAGTGGACTCAGTTCGAATAAACCCAATAGAACACCCTTCGCGATGACATCACCGGATACAGTGGGTCAAACCAAGAAAATCCATAGGAATCCAACCTCATTCCCACTTATAGTCTTTAACCAAAGATTTACATGGAGCAAGAAAAGTACAAGAAAGAGGTAAGACATCCTACCATCATTACCAATTATAGCATCAAGAAACCAATCGGCGCAAAGTGCCCACATAGCATTTCCAAATAATAAGCATAAGCATTGAATAGCAGAAGTAAACAAATAAGCGGTTCCAGGCAGTTATATATATATATATATATGACAGTAAGACAATAATTCCAATTGTAATGACAATGTATGCCAGATAATTCATGGACTCTCTATGCACATGCATTCGATAGTCAAAATCCTACTCCATGGAGCTAGACACAAAACAGTCGGAGAGAATGATCAGGGAGACATGCCAGTATCTCGTCAGCCATAAAACAAGTGCTTTTCTAGAAAATAATCAGTCATTTTGCGCAACAAGGCTTTATACAGCGGCATTCTCACAAGATCTCGATATAGGACTGTGTCCAGTCAGGATCGTCAGTGCGTGTGTATCGGTCTGTCCCACGGTCCAGAGGAGCTACCACTGCCTTCGTGAGACGCCCGCGCCCCGACGCCCCAAGGCCAACTACAGGACCCCACTTGTCTATTCGCACCCGCACTAAAGTGTGTTCAACTCCTAGGCAACTAGGCCTTACAACAGTCCAACGGACATTCACAATGCAGACAGACTCTATGCATAATCATGTATGATCATTATTATATACTATTCCATCATATGTCACAAATTGCCAAAGTAAAAATTAACACAGTCAATGGTCACCCACATGGACCCACAATAGCATAATATTGTTGTTAAATAAATTAATACATTTTAAAGCGTATTATGAATTCTTGCTTAGGTTTAGCTTTACTTACAGAGTTTGTCTCTAAAGAAATTCTCTTAGTTAATTTAAATCATCTTAGGTAATTTATTCATATACACTTAGAAGGTTATTCTAAGATCTCAAAATCTCACACTTTCATGTTCTTACCCTAATTAAAATTATCCAAAGTCTTATGAAAATTCCATTCTTGGTTCTCTAAAATTTATGAATCTCAAAGTATATTTTAATTTTCCAATTTGCTAATTATTGCATCATGTTACCACTAATTAAATCACTAAGTGTTAGACGATAATTATAATTTTTGGATTCGATGAAGAAGTGTCTCTAGTGTACTATTGAGCTGCCTTTCGACGGAAAATGACCTGATAGAAACAACATTGGTAGAAAGATATTGGTCAGAAGTCTAAACTCGACGGATTTTGACATTGTGTTTGGTGGTCAGAAATCTAAACTCGACGGATTTTGACATTCGACGGAATGGTCAGAAGTCTAAACTCAACGAATTTTGACATTCGACGAAAATGGTCAGAAGCCTAAACTCGACAGATTTTGACATTGTGTTTGGTGGTCAGAGATCTAAACTCGACGGATTTTGACATTCGACGGAAATGGTCAGAAGCCTAAACTCGACGGATTTTGACATTGTGTTTGGTGGTCAAAGATCTAAACTCGACGAATTTTGACATTCGACGGAAATGGTCAGAAGTCTAAACTCGACGGATTTTGACATTGTGTTTGGTGGTCAGAGATCTAAACTCGACGGATTTTGACATTCGACGGAAATGGTCAGAAGTCTAAACTCGACGAATTTTGACATTTCACTAAATGATCAGGATATCATATTCGACGAGTTTGGCCAGGGGTTCATACTGTTACTAGTTTTCATATGAAATTTTCAAATTTCTGGGCTCAACACCGTGACCATCCGAGAACCAATCAGAAGTCATTCCCTTCCATATTACACGTTCCAATACATCCAGATATATATCAAAACACAAAAATAATCAAATAGCACACATACAATACAAACAACATGCAAAAACAGAATGACCCTCAACACCAATCACAGATGTTCCTAAATGTTAAAATAGGTAGAGGAGAAGTGTCTTCCTCTTACCTTGGAGAAGCATAAAGAAAGGCTGCTCCTTTTGGTCAGGATTTACGTTTTCAGCTTCTAGGAAATCCTTATACATTTAAACGTGTAAAATCAGAACCCAATATTGAAATGAATACCTATGGTCATCAAAATGACAGTGGGTTACGAAAATGAGAGGGGAGGAAGAAAAAGCTAAGAGCTTTACCTTAAAGCTCCAACCTTTAAGCTTCAAAGTAGAAGATAATGAAGATGGAGAAAATGGCAGAACTTTGAAGATGATTTCCTCAATGATGGTGGTCCTCCAACACAAAATGGTGCTAGGATTGTGACGGTTTTTGAAGAACAAAATGGAGGTGTGGGTGGATGGTGTTGCTGGCATAGGGTGAAAGAGAAGAGAAAGATGAGTGAAAGTGAGGTGCGTACGGGGGAGGGGGAAATGTGAGAAAAAAGTTAAATATGCTCCTCCTATAGTCAAACGTCTTGCACAAAAATGGGAGGAGAGAGAGTGAATAGTGGTCAGGAAGGAAGCTTCCTAGAAGTTTCCTTGAAGCTTCCTTGAGAAGCTTCGTGCGCTTCTCGATAAAGTGCATAGTAAGCTTGTCTCCTCAATTAAGTACATTTGACAGATGATTTGATTACACTATTAGAATTATTTTCTCAGTGAATGAAAGTTACAACTGATCAAAATAATATTTTATTATTCATCAGATAATTTTATGATACAGCGATTTTATCTAGCAGATAAAACCTCAAAAAATGCAAACCTCGCAAATTGCGTGCTGACCTCGGGTTTAGTAAGATCCCCATCGACACGTTGATGAGTTCAAGGTTTACCAAATTTTAGGGAAAATATTTTATTTTTCCGGCTCGCTTAGCGCATTACATAAAATGAGGAATATATTAAAATATTCAATATTTTTAGAAAATTCCACAAAAATCACCAAAAATCACAAATATTATAAAATGATTGTTTATAATGAAATAAATAAATTTTCGGGATGTTACAGTGGCCATACAAGACAAGATAGAATTAGAAATGAATGCATTAGAGAGAAAGTAGGAGTAGCACCTATTGTGAAAAAGATAGGAGAATCTCGCCTTAGGTGGTTTGGACATGTAAGGAGAAGACCCTTAGAAGCCCCTGTAAGAAGAGTAGATCAGGTAGATAATAGCTCAATAGCTAGAAGTAGAGGAAGACCAAGAAAGACTATAGGTGAAACGATTAAAAAAGATTTAGATCTGAATAACATATCTGAAAACTTGGTTTATGATAGGGCACAATGGCGTCGTTTGATCCATGTAGCCGACCCCACCTAGTGAGAAAAAGCTTGGTTATTGTTGTTGTTGTATAAAATTTTATAGATATGATCTATATAATAAGAATTTTTAATCTAACAATGAATTTAATAAAAAAATTATTTATTAAAAAATTATTTAATTATATAAAAGTAATTTTGACTTATAACAATATAACTTAATTCTTTCCTAATATATAAATATATATAAGAATAATTGACTTACATCAATATAACATGATACCTCCTCTATATATTTGTGTTTTGCAAGAAGGATCAGTCCCGTTTGGTTTCCCATTCAGCCAAAAAATTGAAGGATTAAAAAAATGTTGGGAATAAAATTATCAATAGTAAAATTAAATTTATAAGGAAAATATGGAAGACACGGAACCTGATGTAAATGGTTTCCAGCATCCCTAGTGGTTAGGTACAAATCTCTGCTCAGTCTTCTCGATTTCTTCTCATAACTCATTTAAAACCAAAATGTCCTATACTGACCTTATTTCTATAATCCCCGCGGACCATCCTACAATAAGGGTGTGTTTGGAAGTTTGGAGGGAAAGGAAGGGGAAGGGTTTAAAGGGAAAGGAAGGGAAGGAAAATAAGAGGCTTGTGGATATAAGTTTGCCCCAAATGGTTTTATATGTTAAGTTTTGATGATGACAAATACAAGACAAAAAGTACACGTTGCTTATGTTCTGTTGCATCCTATATAGAGCATATCCATTAGTAATTGATAAATATCTTATTTGGATGTGTCTATGAGAGTTTTATATGCATGCTAAATTAAATAGAGTTATTATGATTCATGCATATGAAGATATTGAATTATGAATTTGGACTAACTATGCTTGTTTAAGTGAGCAATACTTTGTAGGATAGTCCAAGTACCAAAAATGAGCTTGCAAACAAGAAAGCAAAAGATATATATTAAGCTCAACACAAGGAGACTGTGAACGGATATTTCATGAAGGTTTTGATAAACATCGAAGTCATGTCAAATACCAAGTCCAAAGGAAGATTAAATGGTATAGCTTTTAGGACTTAGGGTCTTTATGTAAGAAGCCTTATGGATATCTCAAATATGTTTTTCAAATATGTTTTTACAAATGATTTTCCTATGCTAAAATGTCCAACAAACAAGTTTTGAAAAGCTAGTTATGGTAATAGTTCAAATCCTTGAAAAATAGCAAAGTTTGAGTTTTGCAAAACTGACCTTTGGTCACTCTTTTGATCATATCTTTCAAATACTTTGAGTTTTGTTTTGAAACTTCTTTCATTTGAAAATAGACTCAAAGATCTTTCCAATGACTGGTCATTTGCTTTAAACGGATAAGAAATGAAGAAGTTATAATCATTTGAATTCAGTTTTCAAAATCTGTGAGGAGTGTTCGAATACAACTTGTGGTATTCGAATACCACAGCACAAAAACGTTCCTGAATGAGTTTTTTTAAAGGGGCATTCGAATACATGATATGGTATTCGAATACCACAGCATAAAAAACGTTCCATATGAGTTTTTTTAAAGGGGCATTCGAATACATGATATGGTATTCGAATACCACGGCCTAAAAACCATTCCAGAATGCGTTTAAAGTAGAGGCATTCGAATACCTTAATGTGGTATTCGAATAACTGGCTTCTGAATGGTTTTTTATAAGATTTGGAATAAGTGGCATTCGAATACCACAATAAGGCATTCGAATAACCCACGTATTTCCTTCGGATTTTGAATTTGATACGCAAACGGATTTGCATTTATCATGCCTTTAATTGCTCCAACGGCTATTTGTTTATCTGACTCTATAAATAGAGACCGTGGGTCTCATCTGCAAGTACCCAGCTATTTGTTTAATTTGCGCTTGCTCTGAAAAATGTGATTTATATTTTACGCCTATTTTCTGTGCTCTTTTTGCTAAAACTTTGAGATATCTTTGAGAGCCTCTTAGCACTTCAAATTGTATTATTTGCTCTGAGTGAGGGTTTCTATTCATCTATAATTTCTATTCTTCTATATTGAGGGTGAGGTATCCTTCAAGATTTGTATAAGGGTGAGGTATCCCTTCAAGGTTTGTATAAGGGTGAGGTATCCCTGCGGGCTGAGACTTTAGCACAAGGGTAGAGTTTCCCTGTGTGTGAAAAGTGTTCTCTTATGTAAAGGTTGCAAGCACCTATTGAAGCTTGTACATATAGTGAAAAATCTCGAACTGTGTTTCGAGGACTGGACGTAGACCACAAGTGGTTGGTGGTCGAACTAGGATAAATATCGTGCCTGCTCTTCTTCTCTTTATCTCTTTATTTTGTGCAATCTTTATTTTACGTAATTTTATATTATTGCACATTTATTTATATAATTTTATATTATTGTACATTTATTTATTTGTAGTTCTTAAAGCTTTCTTTCTTCATCTCGCAATTCTTTCTCTTTTATTTAATAGCTTAAATATTTGTATTTATTTTAAGAGCATTTGGTAAAAGTTTTTTTAATACCCAATTCACTCCCCCCTCTTGGGTAATGGTTGCCATGACTAACAAGTGGTATCAGAGTTTCGTGCTCTGGTAAAAGCTTAACCGCTTAGAGTTAAAGATCCTTACTTGTGAGCAACCTTAAAAGTTTTTCAAAATGGAAGGTTTTGAAATTGATAAACCACCATTCTTTGATGGTGTGCATTTTGTTTATTAGAAAACTAGAATAGAGTTTTATATGCAATCTATTGATTTGGATTTGTGGGATGTTGTGCTAAATGGATTTATTTGTAAACCAAAACAAACTTGAAATGCCTATGACAAGAAATGTTTTTCTTTAAACATTAGAGCTATGCAAATTTTGAGAAGTAGTTTGAATGATGATGCTTATGCTACAATTAAAAATTGCTCTAGTGCTAAAGATATATGAGATGCTCTTGATGCTACTTATCTTACTAACAATGATTTTGTGTATAAAGTTGTACATAGAAAGCAAGAAGAGCAAACGCCATTGAAAGAAGATTGTCATGAAAAATATCCTCAAAGAGATACTCAAACTATTGAAGGGAGCCAAATGCCACTTGGTGACAATGATGCTCAATTTGAAGAAGAGGCAAAGCAAAACAAACTTGATGAGGAAGAATGTGATTCTCTTAAAGAGGCAAGTACCCTAAAAATTAAGACTACTTCCTATATGGCTAAAAAGAACTTTGAGGTAAATTCTAAACTATATTACAGTCCTTCCTATGATGAGTTGTAAAGTGCATATAATGAATTGTATGATGGTTTGTTGAATTTAGAAAAGAAAAACTTATCGTGTTTGGAAAATATTTCCTTTATTGAAAATGAAATTGAGACTTTAAAAAATGAATATGCTTTTCTTAATGAGGAAATACCTTTGAAATATGAAACCTCATCTTCTTGTGAAAAGTACATTAATTTAGAAAATCAAGTTGCGGACTTATATTCTGAATTTGCCAAAGCTAATGATTGTAATTGCTTAAATTCTATGCTTGTTAATAAGAATAAAATTAATGTTATTACATGTAGAAATTTAAGTAAGGCTTATGACAAAATTAATTTAGAATATAATAATAATAAAATGCTTAAGTTTTTCAAAAATAATATTCAAATGATTAAGCCATCATTAAATTCAATTATTTGTAATTTTTGTGGTCATCTAGGACATATTTCTCACTTATGCAATTATAAAAGAAATCCTTATATGAGAAATTGTATGGTATGAGTTCTTAAAAATCCTAAAGGCCCTAATACTAATATTCAAGGACCCAAAATGAAGTGGGTACCAAAGTGTCTTCCTAGTGTTTCAATTGTGCAGAATATTTATCAAAAGGATGGACAAATTGGTCAAAATAAAGAGGAATCATCAAGGAGAATGCTTCCAAAGCCTAATGGTAGAAACTTTGGTCAAAGAAGGAAGATGACTTCAACCAAAGCTTCTCAAGTACAAAATGTAGAACTTGCAAAGTTCAAGACTTCAAAAGAGAATCAATGGGTAAGAAAAAGCATTTCCTTGATTGCCAAGGCCAAGGTATCAAAAGTTTTTACCTCTTATGCACACTCACATGCAAAGTCAATAAATTTGAGGTATATTCATTGTAGGCCTTAAATGATTAATAGAATCATGTGTACTTAATAAAATTTGAATATTATGTTTAGCACATGATTATATTCCTGCTACACCCTTTGCTCACTGTCTTGTATATTTATTGATCATAAGATAATCTATGACTATGTATGTTTGCTATACTTTAAAATTATCTATACATCATGAAAGTAAGCATGCTATCAACTATGTGCTTAATGGTATTTAATTATTTAATTTATTGTTCTCAATTTACATATTATGAAAAATTAATCTTTATGGGAGCATAATAGATTAAATTCGAAAACTAACACACAAGAACCCAATAAAATTTGGGTACCAAAAGTCAAAAATTTAAGTGTGTTGTAGGTGTGCTTGAAGGCTAAGAAGTGACTTTGGCATCTTGAAAGTGCTGCTCCAAGCACAAAGACTAAAAATAACTTCAAGCTCTTTTCCTTGTCTTCATGAAGCTTGGACTTGCAATTCTTGGATAAGTGAAACTTGTGTTATACTTTTCTAGCTTTATGTCTTAAACATGTTCTTACACGTTAATATGCTAGATAAAAGTATGCTCATTGTTTTGACATCCTTTAGCATGAGTTTTTGTTTAATCATGACTTAAAATAAGTATTTGTGTTAGATGGTTTTATCTTGTTTTATCCCTTTCTAACATAATCCTTGGTTGTTTCAAAATGTTTTTGTAAGAATCAAGTATTTGGTTTAATTATCATGAATGCATGTTAAAATGAGTGCTAAATTGCGTGGTTATTTTTAATCTTTGCAATTATTATTTGAAAATTCTTCTGCATATCAATATGCTAGATAAAGTATGCTCCATGCTTGAAACAACATGTCTAATGAGAATATCTTTGAGCTTGAGTTTTTGATCAATCATACATATGATTAAATATTTGAATTTATTACTTAATTATAATTTCATCCTTCTTAAATTTTTACTGACTTGAGCGTCGGAGTTATCCCGAAATCATTTTTGTAGGTACTCCATCAAAAGGTATACTTTCGTCTCTCAAAAATGCTTTTTCTGGATATATATATATATATGTGATTTATTGCTTAAGTTATTCAAATACATTCACATAGCATTCGAATACCATTAATGTTTTACGTGCAAATTTGCATTTTTTTTTGTTAAGACTATTCGAATACCCTTGCTGCTATACAAGAAAACTTATGTTTTTGTTTAAGGCATTCGAATACCATCAGGGCTATTCGAATACCCTGATGCCTCCTGTTTCAGTTTCTCTCAGGAGTATTCGAATACCATCATGTCGTATTCGAATACTTGCTCCCCTGGCCTTACATTCGTCTATATTCGAATACCATCGCAGGCTCTGGAGTATTCGAATACTTCATGAGTATTTGAATACCATTAAAAGCATTTGAATACCATCATTAAAACCACGTTTTGGTATGTTTTTAATCTTTCAAATAAGCATTCGAATACTTATTGATTTTTAATCTACTGTTTTTCATACCCATGCTTTATTTTAAAAAATTTTGCTACATTTGTTGTTGTATATGTTGCATAGCATTAATAATTAATATATGCTAAATTCTTTGTTTGTTTTATTTGAAAATATACACTTAATGATATGTATGAAAAATGCAAATGTAATTGGCTATTCTTTTGATGATTATATGTACTTAGCTAATTTGATTAATGAAATGAAATCTCTTTTGCCCTTGTAAACTCATTTGTTATTTTTTCTTATTGTTTTGAATGCTTATTTGCTTATGAGTTTGGTATAATGACTAACCTCTATGGATCCAAAATTAATGGATACCAAAGAAAAATTCTTTGAATTATTTTGTAGGGTGATAACTACCTCAAGCAAGCATTTAAATGGAATAAGTTCATTCAACTTGAGGATAGTGAAGTTAAAAGGACTCGACTTTTAAAGGGGTGTAAATAATTTCTATTCCTTCATGAAAGCTTGAAGCTTGGAAGTTGGTGGAAGTGAGAGTCATCTACGAAAATTCAAAGAGTATATTTTTGGTGATATCAAACTATTATCCTTTTTTATATATATACTTTAAATTTGATATCATGTGATATTTGGAGACGTAGAGAGTTATGTTATACCTTTACATGTCTTGCATGATAATTATTTGTCAAAAAATGCCTAAATAAGTTTTGATGATGATCATATACGTCTTGATAATCTTGAATCATGTCTTAAAATGCTTAAACTTTTTTTTTGATTCAAATGCATATGTGCTTCATGCAGTCCTATTAGAGCTAATAGTACATGGTTGATAATGTGA
This sequence comes from Ormosia semicastrata, assembly GCA_029884595.1. Classification (NCBI taxonomy): domain Eukaryota; kingdom Viridiplantae; phylum Streptophyta; class Magnoliopsida; order Fabales; family Fabaceae; genus Ormosia; species Ormosia semicastrata. The sequence goes on along the minus strand of JAQQTO010000046.1, from coordinate 31,162,781 downwards.
TACATGCTTTAAATTATATATCAATCAAAATTATGCCTATAAATGAGGTTACATAACATTTGATGTTAACCTATGTTTGAGAGGACTTTTAAAGTTAGCTTTGCAAGTCTCTCTATATGTTTCAAATATAGTCATCAGATTTTTACATACAAGCATATGTGGATAAACGAGAAAAGCTGAATGGAATTCAAATGAAGAGAAAGATAAAGAAGACTTTCTTCTAATGCAATGGAATGGAGAATTCAAAGGAAGAAAACTCAAAGTTAAAGGACCAATAAAGAAGGATCATCACTCTTTATCTATCTCAATAAGTATCTCTATTCCTAAGCTATTATGGTATATGATATGAATTATATGATACTTGTTGATAAATTGATCTTAAAATGATTAGATGCTTTTCTTACATGAGAAGTATGCTTAGCATTGACAAAGTGCCTAATTGGATATTAACTTGCTATTTTGTCATTACATTTAGGGTGAATGATATTAGTTCTATACATGCCTTAATTCCTATAGCATATTTCATCAAGGAGATGTACTTATGTTCTTTTAACTTGGTTTAATCTATCTCAATGAATATATGTTTTTCATATAAAATATCTCTACCTTTTTAAAATACTTTTGAAAATATAATGTGCTCTTGTAAAATTCTTTTTGAAAGGGGGAGAAGTTTTAAAAATGTTTTTTGATTGATGGATTAAAAATAAAAAATCTTTTGCCTTACTTTTCTTTAAGGAAATGTGCTTATATGATTTTCGCATACATATTTCCTTTATCTATTATTTTGATAATATTCATATTCTGAGGGGGAGCTTATCTCTTAAATTGTTGCTCATATCCTATAACTAACAAGTGGTATATCTCTTGGCTAACAAGTGGTAAACATGTTATATCCTTTGACTTACATCCTTGTTTGACATGAAATGTTTTATTGATAATACTATCAACATGTCAACAAAGATCATCTCTTGTTCTTTTTCCTCTATCAATGAAAGAAGGTAAACTTTCTTAAATTTCATATATTTTGATTCTTTCATTGAGAAATGCTTGATGTGTGACAAGTTGCATGATCTTCCGTTTGAAAATCTTAATTTCATGACCTTATATGGATATCTTGTAAATCCTAATAAGTGATATCAAGTGGTACTTATTTATCATGTGGTATACAAGATATTATATGCTAGACATAATTTCTTAAGCTTGTTACTATCATATGCTAAATATTGATGTACCAAAATATAATAAGTATTGCATGAATAATTTTTTTTTTTTATATCTTGAAAGCATGCTTGTTTCATCTCTCTATTATTGAATCATATGTAGAATCTATAAGGGGGAGAAAAATTTTCTAAGCCTTTTTGTTGATGTCAAATAGGGGGAGTAAAAATTAGAAAGAAAAATATATGTTTGATATGCTTATTGTTTGATATGCTTACATGAATATCCACTCTTGAATATTGCTCATCAACACATTTTTTCTTTGGTGATTTGTCATCATCAAAAGGGGGGAGATTGTGGATATAAGTTTGCCCCAAATGATTTTATATGTTAAGTTTTGATGATGACAAATACAAGACAAAAAGTACACGTTGCTTTTGTTCTGTTGCATCCTATATAGAGCATATCCATTAGTAATTGATAAATATCTTATTTGGATGTGTCTATGAGAGTTTTATATGCATGCTAAATTAACTAGAGTTATACTTTTATGATTCATGCATATGAAGATATTGAATTATGAATTTGGACTAACTATGCTTGTTTAAGTGAGCAATACTTTGTAGGATAGTCCAAGTACCAAGAATGAGCTTGCAAACAAGAAAGCAAAAGATATATATTAAGCTCAACACAAAGAGACTGTGAACGGATATTTCATGAAGGTTTTGATAAACATCGAAGTCATGTCAAAGATCAAGTCCAAAGGAAGATTAAATGGTATAACTTTTAGGACTTAGGGTCTTTATGTAAGAAGCCTTATGGATATCTCAAATATGTTTTTCAAATATATTTTTACAAATGATTTTCCTATGCTAAAATGTCCAACAAACAAGTTTTGAAAAGCTAGTTATGGTAATAGTTCAAATCTTTGAAAAATAGCAAAGTTTGAGTTTTGCAAAACTGACCTTTGGTCACTCTTTTGATCATATCTTTCAAAATACTTTGAGTTTTGTTTTGAAACTTCTTTCATTTGAAAATAGACTCAAAGATCTTTCCAATGACTGGTCATTTGCTTTAAACGGATAAGAAATGAAGAAGTTATGATCATCTGAATTCAGTTTTCAAAATCTGTGAGGAGTATTCGAACACAACTTGTGGTATTCGAATACCACAGCACAAAAACGTTCCTGAATGAGTTTTTTTTAAAGGGGCATTCGAATACATGATATGGTATTCGAATACCACAGCATAAAAAACGTTCCATATGAGTTTTTTTAAAGGGGCATTCGAATACATGATATGGTATTCGAATACCACGGCCTAAAAACCATTCCAGAATGCGTTTAAAGTAGAGGCATTCGAATACCTCAATGTGGTATTCGAATAACTGGCTTCTGAATGGTTTTTTATAAGATTTGGAACAGTGGCATTCGAATACCACAATAAGGCATTCGAATAACCCACGTATTTCTGCTTCTGGATTTTGAATTTGATACGCAAACGGATTTGCATTTATCATGCCTTTAATTGCTCCAACGGCTATTTGTTTATCTGACTCTATAAATAGAGATCGTGGGTCTCATCTGCAAGTACCTAGCTATTTGTTTAATATTCGTTTGCTCTGAAAAATGTGATTTATATTTTACGCCTATTTTCTGTGCTCTTTTTGCTAAAACTTTGAGATATCTTTGAGAGCCTCTTAGCACTTCAAATTGTATTATTTACTCTGAGTGAGAGTTTCTATTCATCTATAATTTCTATTTTTCTATATTGAGGGTGAGGTATCCTTCAAGATTTGTATAAGGGTGAGGTATCCCTTCAAGGTTTGTATAAGGGTGAGGTATCCCTGCGAGCTGAGACTTTAGCACAAGGGTAGAGTTTCCCTGTGTGTGAAAAGTGCTCTCTTATGTAAAGGTTGCAAGCACCTATCGAAACTTGTACATATAGTGAAAAATCTCGAACTGTGTTTCGAGGACTGGACGTAGATCGCAAGTGGTTGGTGATCGAACCAGGATAAATATCGTGACTGCTCTTCTTCTCTTTATCTCTTTATTTTGTGCAATCTTTATTTTACGTAATTTTATATTATTGCACATTTATTTATATAATTTTATATATTGTACATTTATTTATTTGCAGTTCTTAAAGCTTGCTTTCTTCATCTCGCAATTCTTTCTCTTTTATTTAATAGCTTAAATATTTGTATTTATTTTAAGAGCATTTGGTAAAAGTTTTTTAATACCCAATTCACCCCCTCTTGGGTAATGGTTGCCATGACTAACAAGGCTTACCCTCCTCCTTGTTTGGGAGTGTAAAATATACGAAGGAAAGGAAATGGAGGGTTTAAGATATATTTTTACTATTTTACCTTTTATTCAAAAAAATTAACATAATTAATGTTTTACAAAAAAGACAAAAAAAACCAAGATAAATTAAAGAAAAACAAAGGAAGGGGAGATTTTGGCATCATCGTGAAACAGAGACTAAAGGGTGGGGGTGTTTGGTGGCTGCGTTTTATATAGAACGGTATAAATGGATCGGACTAGGACGGAGACGAGACGTTCAATGAATGGACTGCGCGAAGGTGGTCAATAGGGGGATGGTTGTGCGCGGCCGAAAGGTGGACGGCAGATCTGGTGGTTTTGGTTGGGTGGCATGGTTTCTCGATTCCAAAGGTAAGGAGCAGAGATGGATGTTTGAGGTGGCGGTGGGTGGACGAAACGCGGTGGGTTTCGTCGGCGGCAGCGCACGGCCGTGCGAATACGAGACACGGTGGCGCGGATCCAAGATTGAGCGAGGCGGACGGGCTCTGCGACGTCGCGGGGTGGCGGATCGCGGGTGATACTTGGACGGAGATGGCGGAGGTGAGTGTAGATCCGAAACGCAACTGGGTTGATGGTTGGCGTTGTTCTATGGCATGGTGGGCGCGCGCGGAGAAACAGCGAGAGGCGGCGTGGATAGCACGAACAGAGGCGTTAGTAGTTTTGAAATGGTGAAGGGTAGTGTGCGGAGGGGCTTGGGTCACCGGCAGCGCAGTGGTTAGTTCGTCTTATTTTGGAGGATAAAATGGGTAAAGTTATATCAAACCCCTCAATTTGGGGCGAGAATGGAGGGTTTTGGAGGGTTGATAAAAACCTCACTTTCCATTCCCTCTTATTTTCTTCTCTCTCAAACAAGGAGTTTGCAAGGACAAGTCTCTCCCTTCCTTTCCTTTCCCTCTTATCCCTTGCTCCCAAACACACCCTAAAGGAATAATAATAAATAAATAAAATCTTTTGTTTTTCCAACAAAATGTCTTGTTTGCATGCAAATACTCAAAATTTTTATATATTTACTTTTTGTTTGAATTTAATTTATTATTAGTCTAAAATATTTATATATTGTTAATAAATGAAAAGATATCACAATGTACGTAAAAAAAATTTCAGAATATTCACATTTCAATTTGGTTCGATTTTGATAAAAAAATAAATTTAAACTAATCAATTTTAAGTTTTGGTTTGATTTTTTTTTGTCAATCTGAATCAAATGAACCTGATCTAAAACAAGTTTTAAAAAAAACTATTAACAAGATAAAGACAAAGAACACAACAAACTAAACATAATAAAATAAATAAATAAATAAACTATTAACTGAACAAATAAAATGAATATAGCAGTAAAATAATCTTTATAAAAATAGCTATTACAGAAAATAATAAATTGCACATGTACAGTAAAAAAAGGCAAGGTTCAATCACAACTCATAAGGTATAGATTAGGATACGATAATTCATTGCTTAGGTGGATTAACTGATATGTCATCTGATCTTTTAAAGGCATTCAAATGAAGAATGAAATGAAAAATATAATTTATGACCTAACTAAAATGCATAACATAAGTAATTGACATTTAAAAAAAAACTTCATTGGGTCAATGGTTCAGATCACTAGGATCAAAATCACAAATTTGAGAGCCCAACCAATGGAAATTGATTTTTATGTAACTTGATTACCCGAACAAAATTGAACCAAATTTGTTGGTTTCCTTTAAATTTTCCAGTTCATCAGGTCAGTTTGATCCAATGAACAACCCTAATAATATTTGAGTTTTATGAAAATTGGTTGTTGATTTATACTTGAGACATAATATGTTATGGGTGAGCCATTTATCTTTTGAGCCTATTACATTATTGAATTAATGTATTACATAGTTATTAGTGTAAGAGACCCTTGATTGAAGGACAGCTTAGGTTTGACATCAGGTATATACATGCAGGCTAGGGGTGCTCATGGATCGACCTAGCTTGATAACCCAACTTGGCTCGAAACTAATTTGATCGGGTTAAGTTTTTTAAATTAAGCTCGATGTAATTTTTGGATCAAGTTAGGATCACACTTCGAGTTGGCTCAACCAGACCCGATATTGCCAATATATTAAAACTTATAATTTTATAAAAATTAATAACAAATTTTACAACTTTTTGACTTAAATTAATACTTTTTGTATTAATATAATTAGTTTCAAAATATATATTATAAAACATCCCATAATTTTTGTTTCGTATTTTTAAAATTTTATTATTTAATTATACATAATATTCAAATTTATAAATTTTATCTAAATGTCGAGTTGATCCAATTTTAACTTGGTCACTGATCGAGTTATAATTAGGTTGGATCATAATTCTTAAAAAAGTTTAGCCTGTTGAAAATTTTGGATCAGATTAAACTCGATCCATGAATACTTTTAGGTTATGTTTGGATATTTAGTAATTGATGAAATGAAATGAAATGTGATGAGATGGAATAGGATAGGATGGAATTGAATGTGATAAAAGTATCATTCCATTATTTGGATATTTTAGGATGGAATGAAGTAAAATTATCATTCCATTGTTTGAGAAGTGGATGGAATGGTAAGAATTATAACTTTATTTTTCCTAAATTTCCCTTATTGCGAACACACTAATTTTAGAGTATGAGGTTAATGTAATAAAATCCTAATTATAATTATAATAAAAAAAACATGATTCCATCTCATACCCCCCAAATTGGAGGGAAAGAAAATTAATGATTTGTGATGGGATGGAATGGAATCCATTCTACCCACTTCTATCCTATTCCACCATTTTTAACATAATTAAATAATGAAACCTATCTCCATCCCATCTCATTTCATTCTATTCCACTTAATTTTACCAATCCAAATATACCCTTAATGTAGGCTACATCCTTACTTTACTCTTAACTAAAAGAATTTTACTAATTAAGAGCCGCATTATTACTTTGAAATTGGAGATGAAGACTAGGCCCCGAAGGAGATCATTCAATTGAATCTTGATGCAATCTACCCAATCCATGATATATTAATTTTGTGTTATATGATACTATATAGCGATTAAATTAAATCTTACATATGTTACTCTCTTAGTTATCAGTTATGTTGGATTTACGCAGCATCTTTTACAATTTTCGATATATTAAGAATAACGATGAAAATAAGACGTTACAGGAGCTTTTGAGTTTTGACCACCCCCGGCTTCTTCAGAGATATTGATTAACTGTGTATCTCTGTATGCATATATAACAAAGTCAATCATGAGGGAATATATGAACTTATGAACCATATATAGTCGCATCAAACTTCAAACGTACGCCTTTTCAGTGTTCTGCAGTAGTATCTCTCCTTTCTTTTATTAATTAATTACAATCTATGTCCAAACCTCCTCTTGCCATCAGCATTTGAAACCAAGTACTACTCTAACTACAAAGGATTGAGTAAAGTGCAGTTAGTGCTGATACTGGTGTTTTTGGCCCCTAAATATCCTGATAACGCATACGTTGAAATATAGAGTATGTTCATTCTCCCAACTATCTCATCATTTTATAGTCTTAGTGATAGTGGTGCTTCTTTTCTTCTGTCATTAATACATTTGAGGAGAATAAATAAATTGTCTATACATAAGGGAGAAAAAAAAAAAAGAAACTTAGGAGTAAAAATCGGCTAAGCAACAAAAAAGGCCAATTCAACGGGACAACAAAGCAAAAGGTTTATGTATCATATATTAGTATCATGGATCAAAGATACAAGGAATTCTTGCTGGCTTACAAATCTATGGGTTTTGTAGGGTTGTTTTATTATTATATAAATATATACGTGAACAAAATCTAGACCCCACTCACATGCCTTCTTGTTGTTTTCTTCGGAGGGTCACCTGATTGCATTAGAATTTTTTGATTGCATTATAATTTGACTCGGGGAGTTGGAATGCACATTACTGATCTGAATGCTAATCATTCACTTGCCTCCGTCCGCTTATCTCTTCCTCCTTTATTATCTTAGTTAGAGTGTAGTTAAAGTAAATTAGATTAATTTGATGAGTCATTAAGTTGATTATTAGTTAGTGATACTCTATCCTTCTATAAAGGCCATATTATTAGTTTATTGTATACGGACTCTCATTATTTAGTAAAATTTCATATTCCATTTCTCTCCTCTCTATCATGTTTAAAATCATGGTATCACAAACTGAATGAGAGAAATGAGAGAATTCACAAATTAAAATTTTATAAAATAATGAAAATGTATACAATAAGCTAATACTTATATAGAACAATTAAAGTTTAATTAACTAATAACCAACTTATTAACTCATCTCAAACCAATCTAACTAACTCTAATCACAGTCTAACTATGGTAATATCCTTTCAGCTAAAGGTGGAAGTGAAACTCGTGTAGATTATTTTATTTCTTCTACCTATGAATATTCCAACATTGAATTGCTCCACACTGGCGGTCGGCCTTTCTTGTAGCTACCTTTGATTGGTCCATGATCTATAGGATTTGAGACTATCGTGAAGATACGAAGATCCTCTCCTGCTTAATTCTTCGCTTTAATCTACTACCTGAGAGTGAGAATGCATGTGAACATAGATTTGGCCTACCAAATTACTGATATTTATCACAGAAACTGTTGATTATCGTGGCTTCCTATGATAATGTGCCGATCTCAATCACCTTTTATACAACTTTTTAAATAAAAAAATATTATGTAATTTATTTTTATTAATAAAAAATGCATATCATGCTCATTCCACAGATGAGCTGTGTGGTCCAAAAATTAGGTCATTTTGAAGTTGTTGTTAAGGATACATTATTCTTATGGCCATAATTCATTTTTCATTTTGAGCATCCAACTCAAATGTACTGAATTATCTGTCAAAAGAAAAAAACAAAAAAACAAAAAAAGTTGTCGAGAAAATACTTTGAATGGGTACAGTTTGGTCTTGCACGTCTTGTTTGTGTTTGTTCTATCTTACATCAGAAAGAACAAAAGTTGAAAAATGTAAATCATATACTGTGCGTTAGTTTTGAAATGTGGCCAATAGAAAGAACAAAAGAGAACAAGCTTGCAGAGCCTCATTCAAATACATAGCTATATATTGCTTGGAAATGGATTTCAAACGTTGTGTAAGCTTTTTGGTTGAGAGGATCACGACACGAAGGATTGGGAAGTTACAGTTGTACCACCCCCACCATACCTCTGAGAAGATGTGATTTGCTTGAAAAGAAGAAAAGTATAATACCTGAGATAGCGAGATGTATCAGTATCAATCACTGTATAAATGTGGCTCAAGGTCAATGGCTAGATATAACTATAAGATATGACCCTACTGCAATCTCCATACAATTGGCACATTGTCGGTCCCCAGCTGAACATATTATATTTGGGTATCAAATAGTGAGCATGGCACACAATACTCCATATTGTCTAGCAGTATCTTTGCCACAAGAAGCGTACCAGTGGGTCAAGTTTTGATATGCTTGTTTTCTTTTTTTTAATAGGGTATAAGGTAGGAGGTAGGTTATGGACTCATGGATAAAAATGCTGGTCACGTTGACCCACAAGAGCCTCTGTTGTTGTGGAAGGGGGAGGGGAGGGAACAACTTGCTTGGAGTTTCTGCAATGCAAGTCATATAGTGCATAGATAAGTCTTCATCGCCTTATGTGTAATAGGTCAAGTCAGTGATGTGTTCTCTTTTTTTTTTTTTTATCCCCGGTTGGGGGGGGGTCAGTGATGTAGTTATCAAAGATGTGGTGGATAGCTTGACACAACTTCCTTCGTATGTAGGTGAGTCACTATATGTGGTATTTCATATGATAAGTGTTTAATAATAGATAGTGAGTTGTATTTAGATATACACGTTCTGGTTGTTTTTTCGTGTGCAGTAGCAGCAAATTATATTGGAATTGGGGGGTGAGAGTTAATACTTGTAAAGAGATTCTAATGTTAAGGTTAGATTTGTGTAAGAAGGGTTTATGTTGTAAACAATAAAATACTTATAGAAGATGGTTAAGCTTAATATTTATAGAGTATAATTAGAGTTTTGTCTTCGTTAATTATAACAGGAAATTTTTATAAGATTGAAATACTGATATTGTAATTATGACTAGTTTGAGGTAGTTATAAATGCTATAATTTTATAAGTTTGTGATTGACAATTACGAATATTTTGATATTTATCCACTACGCAGATATCATGATTATGATATAGTTTTCCAATGTGGCAGTCTGATGTGTGTGGTACTGTAGCTTTGACAATGTGTCACCAATACTTAGTTGAGTCGTCCATGGGAGGTACTAGTTGAACGTGTGTCTTAGGATGACAATTTTAACTGTAGCCTTCTCCGCAATAAATACCCGTGTCATCCAATACTTAGTTGGGTTTTATATAAATATTTTATATAGGTAATATAAATTAAAAATATTTTAGCGTTGTGTTGACAAATTTTGGATTGATCCATTTTATTTTTTTATTTTTTTGATTTTTTTATAATTTATCGGTATCATCACATGTCTAGAATAATAAGGTTATATAAAAGAGAGTAATAGACACAATAATTATAAAAAAAAAAATTTCATAAATTTTGACTAGACTGCACTAATAAAACTTTTTTATCATATGAAAATTACTTGAGATGATCTATTCTAAGCAGAAAACTGTTTATTGTCCTACATTGTATGCAGGATAGCCCGAAGACAAGAAGGTTCTTCTGGGACAAACAAACAGCCCTAGTTCCTGTCAGGCCCTGCAGCATTTAATTAGGTGATAGAAGCCCAACTCAGCAAATGCACTTTTGTTTTTTTAACTTCAAATCAAGGGGAACAAAAACCAAAAAATATTACTCCTCTCCCATAGGCCAAAATAGAGTCAAATTACCTTAACAACAGATCCAATCATAATTTAACACGAGCCTTATTTGTGGGCCTCAGAAGTTGTTTTATGTTTCATGTCTTTGTAGTCTCAATAACAGTCAATAACACAATGCAGCCGAAATTTGTCAGTTTTCTCAATAGCACAACTAAAATATCAATGAGGGTTAAATGTAGTGCTAAGCAAGCCGCACTCTCAGGAAAAAAAATAAAGTTCAAATTTTAAAGAAAACAATTATTGAGAGGATTTTTTAATTGTGATAGTGTTTAAAAGTTAGTTTTACGGCAATGTTTGTGAGGATATATGGTCAAAGATGGAAAAACGAAAAAGAAACACACACACACAATCAATATAAGTTATTATTCATGGAATCAACCTTTATATGTCCTCGTTCAATAATAGCCAAGATGAAAAAAGTGTTTTCCCTACAGCTTTTACTTGTCTACCACTGGAAATTTTTTGTTGGTTGTTGGGCCAGTTCGTTATAAGAGTACAACGCCTACTCATTTTAGTCCCAAGGCCCAAACTATGATTTGCCCAACAGATTATTTATAGAAAAAGTAAAATGCTGGACAAAAAAAAATGTAAAGAGCTTGATGCATGTTAGTTATAATTTTTTTTGGGGGTCAACGTTACATGTTAAGGGCTGCTTGAGTTAGATAGCCCAGTGAGTTTCAGACTTGGTCAGGCCCCAAACAACATCAATGGTCGGTCTTGCGGACCACCAGCTGGACCGAGGCACATAGCAGTTGGTTCATGCAACATTATTATGTATTTGGATTAATTTATTTTGTATTTAACATTATTTATAATAAAAAATTTCTTTGAAAAATTTTCTGGGAAATAAGTGATTATTTTCTCATAAATAATTTAATCCAAACATGCTTTTAATATGTGTCTTAAATTGCTATAGTTGGTAGAAATTAATCTTATTAAAAGAGGGGGTAAAATATAAGAGTCAACACACTTAAAAGATTTTAATATTTGATATTTATCGCAATTTATATTACTTTTTTTTAATTTCTTATAATATTTTCTTATTCGATATCTGACAGATTAGTATTTTTTCACTCGATATGTGAAAGATTAATTTCTCAAGATACGGTCAAGAGTCTAAATGAAAACTCTTCTTAATAATGTTATTTTTATACATATGAATCTAAGATTGAACTCATAATTATATACTTAAGGGACTTAAATTTTTTTTCACTCAAACTAACACACATTAGTGTAACTTACATTAATATTTCATGTAGATACTTTTGAATATATATAAAGGTTTTCAACATGAATCAAAATTAAACTCTAATACAAAATATGCATTCGTGTATAGTATATATCAATTATTTTCGCAATTATTACGGTTATTAAAAAGGATAGGCCAAGTGGTAGTTGTTCAATCCACGCCTAGAAATGATTCGGGCCATTTAAGTCTTTAATGCGTGGAAATTGTTGTGGATGCCGCTAGCATTTGCATAATCCATTACTCATCATATACTATATCTGTCATTGATAACCAGCATCATGGTTGTTTGGTATATACCCTTGAGATTTGAGAAACAAACACGGAAATGAAAAGAGCATTTTATGGTAACTTGGAGGTAATCATGCAATGGCAGCAACGCAGCCTTAGATATTAAGTATGTGATGCAATTATGAAAATAATAATGCTTGCACGTAGAGGAATGATATTAATTCTACTTGTTTCAATCACATTTCCTATCTCATACGCCACATCATTAATAGGAATGGTATAATTTATGGTAGTCTATAAGATTTTTTTTTTCAGGTATAAAGTAGTATATAATTGAGACTTTCAGATCACACAACCACATATATCAGTTTTGGACGCCAATAAATCATTTCTAGGCGTCGCTAAATTTATAGTGCAATGGTTGCACCCATGTAATAATTATTAAAGAGATTTATAATTATTATAGTAAATTAAATTTAATAAAATAAATGGTTTAATCTAAAATTTATGTGGATAATGTACGTAACAACTAACAACTTCACGTGAGTAATTATAAAAAAGATTACTTTCGATGTAAGCTTTTTTCTTGCATATTTTAAATTTTTTTTTTCACATTATTACTTTTTAAAGATATTCTCATATTCATTAAGTGCGAAATTTATTCTTCCCAGAACGATACAATAAAATCCTTCTCATAAGTGGTGTATCTATAACTCAAACATTTATCTTCTTCAAAAAGTGTAATTCACTTATGCTCAACCATTTTTCCTTTCTGTAGAGTGCCTTTTGTTTGTACTGCACATGTGGGTATTGCACATTACCTTTTGTACACATCAATTTCTTTTACAGAAAATTAATCTATATCTGACACCAAGATCACTTTGTGACTAATTTAAGCACAAAAAATATAATATAAAACTACACTACTCCAAAAAAAAACTTTTTTGGTAGATCCAAAAATATAAATTTAATCAATATAATATAAATATATATATATATATATATATATAATCTAAAATTTTATCATGTATATATTATTCAAGTCAATTAGTAAATATAGTAAATTTTTAACATATGATAAATATATTACTTATTTTTTTATCATGTGTCACTAATATAACAACTTAAAATAAATATTGATACATGTAAAAAAAGTCACATATACATAAAAAAGAAATAAAAAAATAAAACAAAAACTTACAAAAAGAAAGAAAGAACAAAAATTATAAAGAAAATGAATTAAATAAAATTAAAGAATCTAAGAAGTCGATATTAAATGATTGATTTAATTAATGTGTTATTTTTATTTAAGTTACTTAAATTGTATGAACTAAATGTATAAGTTAGAGAGTATTTAGGAATTAGAATGTATTAAGTATTATTTAGTAATAATATTATAGACTATTATAATTTTTACAAATATATATATTTTTAAATTGTTACTAAAACATCTATCGGCTTAAGAAGTATTTTTTATAAAAATTTGACATTAATGGTTAACTTGATATAACTTTGATAATGGAAGTAAAAAATTAAAGATTTAATTTAAAATATAATTTTATATGAAAATTTTAGTGAACTTTTTTTAAATATTTAATATTTTCTAGTATTCAATAATAATTATAAAAGAAGATAATTTTTTTTGCATTAAGACTTAGTCTAATATAGTTTTTAAAAATAGGAGTGAAAAGTTAAGAAAAAATTAATATAATTTTATTTGTATTCTATTTATGAATCTTTTTATTTGATGATATTCTAAAATGATTATAAATAATAATATAATTTTTACATTATGAATCATTTTGGTATAACTTTAAAAAAAAAGTTTCGATTTTACTACTTAGAAATATTGATTAAGCACTATGATTCTATAATGAGATAAATTAATTGTAGAAAAATGAAAGACAAATGTGATAAGAGAAAAAATAGTAACATAAAAATATGTTGGTGAAAAGATTTATATTTTTAGATTGGATTTAATATTATCAAATATTTAAAATTATAACAATTAGTATTTTATAGAAAATATGAATTAATACCTTAACGAAGAGAATTTATAGCGATAAAAATTTAAATGAGTAAAAAATATAATTATTAATATATTAACAGTATGAACTAAAATTTAAATAAATAATAAAAAAATCAAATGAGTAAAAATATAAAAAATAAAAAAATTATAAAGTCTAAAATTAAAATTAACTAAAATTATATAAACAAATTATTTATTTATTTTCTCTAATAATTCTGTGTGTTATACATGTACAAAACATTAGTATATTTAAAAAGTGATTTAGAAATAACATAACTCTTAAAAATAAATGTGTCGTGAGCCAACTGTTGCGTTGATCGGTTGTTCCGGTGTTCAAGCTCGCTGATGATGTACGCGGTTTGGTTCCCAGCTCGCTCTCCTCCTTAACTTCAGATTTCAGGGTCTCGTTATCTAAAAACAAAAAGCATCATGTATAGTATGTACGAAAAAAAAAGAAAAAGTATCATGTATAGTACTTTACAAATCACAAATGAAAAATGCTAAATCATAGGAATTTATTTTCGTGAAATGACTCACCAAAAGAAAAAATTGAAATAACTTATTTATATTTGTCAGTTATATTTTTACTTTTCAACCAATTGTGTTTTTCTCTTAAACTATGATTAAATTTTTAATTAATTTTATTTATTTCTCTAACCATAATTAGTTATTAAAAATTCAAAACAGCTTTGAAAAAAACCCCTTCCTAGCAAATAGCATTGCTGATCACAAATTCACAGCGCTTGAGAAGTGAGAACAAATGTTCTTTGTTATTGTGATGACGAAAACTTTCCAAACATAATTAATAGTATTTTAAAAATGTGACCGAATCAGTTATTAAACCGATTAGATCATAAATAAGTTATGTTATATCTTTGATTTAAATAATATTTGATTTAATTATAATTTAATCATAATTCAATTATAAATGTAATTTATTGAACTTATTAAATTATAATTTAAAAATCTTATAAGTTCAATTTTTAATTTAACTTTTAAAACATTGATAACCAGATAATGCGGTGATGGTGATCATGCGGATTTGGCTTTTGTCTAATCATAATCAGTGAGGTTATAACAAAAATCCCAATTACGTGGGATATTTTATTTAACTGCGGATTATTAATTAATTTATCCACATCCAAGAATATTGAATCTAGAGAGGAAGAGAGGCAAAGTACCTTTCAATGTTTTACTTACCAGAATGGACAAGCAGTCATTTCCGAATGCCAGTGGTTGCCTACCCCACTTTCATTAAGTAGGGAATGTCCTGCAAACATCCAACCGATGCAGAATAAAAAACCTAAATTCTTTTTAATGGAGTGGGCCTTTATTTATCCCTTCTTTTATTTTTGATATATTCAACCTTATCAAAAAAAAATTTTTGGGGCCGGGGTTAAAGGGACGGGTATCTTTCAATATATATTTCTGTACGAGTAAAAAAATACACAAAATATGAAGTCATTGAGCTTAGTTTCTCCAGTTAATAAAATTATATCTAAACGTAAAAGAGAACTTCATTTATCCTAAACTATAGTACCTGTGCAAAGCTAAATTGTTTTTAGGAACATATTTTATGTATACCAAAATACATATATTATATTTATATAATATATTAATATAAAAAAATATTAAATTATTATATATGTGATTATAATATTCTCGTAATATATAAAATAATTTTATAAATAAATCAAATAAAATTAAATATATTTTAATTAGATGAATAACGAAATTATTATTTTATTGATAAAAAATTCAACCATTTGATAGCTTTTATTAATAGCCTCACCCGATATTTTCTCAGTCAATAGTTATCGTCACAAGACTACATGAAGAGAAACATATTAATGTGTATTGATCTAAACAAAAAGAGTTTGAATTTTTTATGTATGTAATTTTAAGTTTGATATTAAAATTTATATATATGAAAATAATATTATTAAAAGAGTTTTTATTTAGTCATTTAATTATATTTTAAGAAATTAATCTTTTACTTATACTTATCATATAGAGATACTGTAAAAAAAAATGAAGATAAAGATTTTGTTGCGATTACACAACTCTTGTTTTAAGCACACAAGAAATACTGCTGAGTCTGAAGAAGAAATATAATAAATTAATAATAATTTTAATTTAATAAAAATAGATTTCATATGAGTCATTATTAAAAATATGAAAGAGATAATTATTGTGGGAAATTAATGAATTGTATATAAGTTTATATAAAAGTTGTTATGAAATAAATTTAATGATAAGAAAAACTATAGTTATATCTATAATATTGTTGATATATACTAATAGTATGTGGTTTGTACATTCCAAATCTCAATTTAGAGCGTCCAAATTGAGTTTTAATCATAAATAATATGTTTGGTAAATTTTTAATTGAATTGTGTTTGAACATAATTTTAAAATATCTCAAATCATAATTTGAATAAAAATGAAAAAGTTACTTTCCTATTAAATAAAATTATAATTTACGAACTATAATCTAAACATGCTAATGGATAAAGCTTGTTTTCTTCCAATTGCCTCAACCTCTCACCAATGGTGCTCATTTCCTAGCCCTGTCCGATAACTTGCCCAACCTGAAACTAAATAGTTTGGGTTCATATTGTTAAAATTAGGTTCAATATATTTGTAGATTGAGTTTGAGTCATACTTTAAATTAATCTAATTTATCTCAATGTAACATAATATTTTAAAAATTAATTATAAATTATAAGTTTTTTTGACTTAAATTATCATTTGTATGACATGATAAAAATATATTTATATTAATATAATTTATTTTAATATATATATTATAAAACATCTTTTAATTTTAATTTTTTACTTTTAAAATTTCATAACTTACTTAAACATAATATCCAAATTTATACGTTTATTTGAATATTCAATTAGTTCAGTCCCGACTTAATTATTATTTAATTAGCTCACAATCAAGTCTAAATATAAAAAATTGATTCAAACAAAATATCAAATGTAGATCAAATTAAGTTAAACCTGTTCGAACTTGTCTCATAAACACCCCTACCACTCACCTCAATTCTCAAATCCCACGCCACCTGAATCCAAAGGTTTCACAAACATTGCGAGAAAGCAAATATAAATGTATCAAACGTAAATTCCAAAAATGAAAATACAAACTCGGTCAAAGCTGGTTTATGATTATGATGATATGTAATGAAAATTCAAAGTGGGCCCATAAGCACCCCTTACCTCTCACCTCTATTCTCAAATTCCAAACCACATGAATCCAAAGGCTCCACATCAGTTGCAAGAAAGCAAATGAGAAAAGTTTTTTTTATATCAATCTAAAGCATCCTTTTAATGATTCTTATTATATTTAATAAAAAACCATTATAAATAAAAAAATAAATATATTTCATATCTATGAACATAAAAAGAATTTCAAGTTAAATGTTGATGTTGCTGAAATATCCAACTTGGGTTGGGTTGTGGGAGCAATTTACCACTGCTAGCAAGGGACTGTTCTTGCAGCAGCCACTTGGATCATCCACAAAACACCGGACGTGGACTTCGCCTAGCTCTGGTCTTAGCTTTCGACCTCTACTTCATGAAGTTGGAGGCGGAAACTGACTTAATCTTGAGCTCTTCAAGGCACTGAATGGTAATAGGAAGGGATCTTGTTATTTTGGTTTGGTGGTGGATGATTGCATTCATCTGAGCATGCAGTCATTTCCAGAGGTGCAAGTTCTCTCATATCAGAAGGGAAGGTAACAAAGCTGCTCATTATTTAGCTAAGACTACTTATGTATATGTTTATGAATATAAGGTGTGCCTTGAGGTATGTCCACTAGATATTTGTAATCTTGTCCTCCTAGACACCCACTGTTAGAGTAGCTAATATTTTTATTTGTACAGCTCATTTATGCTTATTATTGTAATTAGCTTAGCTGTTAATTACTAGTCTTAGCTATAGTTAGTTTACTGCATTAGCTAGTTACTTGTTAAAATGTAACAGTACACTGTATAAAAGGGGATTGATCCCTCATTAATGAGAGTTCATTTTTTACACGAAATAATTCTTTGACATGGTATCGCTTAGTTACATTTCTGTATTCGTTCTTGATCCCTCTCATTCTCGAATATCGGCATTCCTCAATGACTTCCGCTCTTTCGATTCTTCATTCAACTCCTAGTGGATTCCAATGTTTCTTCCTCTTTCAAGATTTTTCTAATCCCTATTTTGTGCATTCCAAAAGAATCCTTCTACTAAGATCGTTACTGCTGTTCTTGATGGAACGAACTATCATGGCTGGGCTCAAGCCATGACCATGGTTTTTGATATGAAGAATAAACTAGGGTTCGTCGATGGCTCAATTCAGAAACCTAGCGAACAAGATCCCAATTTCCCTCGGTGGCGACGATGCAACAACCTAATTCGGTCTTGGATTAATCACTCGTGACGCCAGAAATTGCTAGTAGTGTTATTTGGTTATCACAGGCCTCTGATGTGTGGAACGCACTTCGCAATAGATTCTTGCAAGGTGACTATGTCCGTGTTCTGCAACTACATACTGATCTTTATTCTTTGAAGCAAGGTGACCTATCTGTTACCAATTATTTCACAAAGATCAAGATTCTTTGGGATGAACTCTGTAACTTCCGTCCGATTCCTTCATGTGATGCCTCAACCACTGGTTTCTGCAAATCTGTTCTTGCTATGCAGAAGTATCGTGACAATGACAGTGTGTTATGCTTTCTTCAAGGTCTCAATGATCCTTATAATCAGGCTCTATCCCAAATTCTGATGCTTGAACCTTTGCCTACTTTGGACAAAGTCTTCTCCATCATCTTGCAACAGGAGCGACACTTAAATTTGGGAATCCTTCCAAGTCCTCCTGTTGTGCTTGCAGTTCAGTCCTCTTCTTCCTCTTCACAAGGCCGTGGTAGAGGTTTTTCTAAGCCATTTTCCTTCAAGCAAGGTCAAGCCAGACAATGCACACATTGTGGCCGCAACAATCACACAGTCGACACCTGTTTTGCTAAACACCGCTTTCCTCCTGGATGGAAGTCCAAGAAATCAGTTAATCAAATTTCTGCATTTTCTTCTGAAGACACTGCTGATGCAAATGTTTCTGATGCACTCTCTGGTCTTAGCAAGGATCAAGTTGCTGCTTTGATTGCTATGCTTCCAAATGCTAAACCAACTGCCACTGCTGCAAGTGCTAATTTGGTCAGTTCTCATCACATATCCTCTCACCTTCCTCAGGTAATGCTCCATGGCTCTTAGATTCAGGAGCTACAGATCACTTCACATGCTCTCTAGATTGGTTTTCTTCATTTCACCCTATCAAACCAATTCCTGTTGCATTACCTAATGGTAAATCAGCTATGGCATTATATAAGGGTACAATTATTCTAACAGATTTATTAATATTGTATAATGTTTTGTACGTTGAACATTTCTCTGTCAACATCATTTCATTGCTCAACTGACCAAAACCCTTGATTGCAAAGCTGTTTTTACCCATAATATGTGTTCTCTGCAGATGAATACTTACCTGAGGATGATTGGTACTTGCTAAGGAATTTCAAGGTCTTTACTATCTAGTAGTTCCCGAACATTTTGTTTCCGAAATTAAACAATGTATCTACCACTGTTAGTCATATATCTCCTCAAGATGTTTGGCATTATAGACTAGGTCACCCCTCTTCATGGTGTTACAAATTGCTTCAACGTTCCCATTGTAATATTCCCACATATATCAATAAACCTTGTGATCATTGTCATTTTGCTAAACAAAAACATTTGTCTTTTAATTCCAGCACAACCTTGATTGAATCAGTTTTGATCTAATACATGTTGATATTTGGGGTCCTTATGGTACTCCCTCTATTCAAGGTCATAAATACTTCTTAACCATAGTTGATGAAAAATCAAAATACACTTGGCTTAGGCTCATGAAAAGTAAAGCTGAAACTCGACAACATCTTATTGATTTTATTGCCTTAATTGAAAATCAATTTCATAAAGTCATTAAAACCATTAGGAGTGATAATGGCCTTGAGTTTTCTATGCCCTCTTTCTTTAATTCTAAGGGCATTATTCATCAAAAATCTTGTGTTGAGACACCCCAACAAAATGGGGTGGTTGAAAAAAACATCAACACATTCTCAATATAGCAAGGTCATTCATGTTTCAATCACATCTTCCTCTTTGTTTTTGGTCTTTTGCAGTCACACATGCTGTCCATATTTTGAATATGTTACCATCTCCAATTTTGAATAATCTTTCCCCTCATTTTCATCTATACAATTCGGATCCTGATTTTACCCATCTTAGAGTGTTTGGCACCCTTTGTTTTGCCTCCACTCTTCATGCTCACAGAACCAAGTTTCAATCTAGAGCCAAGAAATGCATTTATCTTGGTCATTCTTTTGGCACTAAAGGTTTCTTACTCTTTGACTTACATACTAGAGAATTGTTTGTATCTAGGCATGTGATTTTTTATGAAACCATTTTTCCTTATCATCAAAACACTTCCTCCTTCAATCTTTTCATTCCCTCCTCTACCTATAGTTATTGGTTCGATCTCTTATTCGAGGCTTGTCCCATCCTCAAAATTCCGATTCTGCATGTTTACGGTTGTCTCGTCCCATTCATAATTCGGTTTTGCGGTGCAAAATTGCTGGTGACTCAATTCCGCTTCGATTCTCAATGATTCTCCGCTGTGTCATCTTCTCTTCTTTCACCTATTATTCCACTTGTCCCTACTCGGGTCTCTACTAGAACCAAGTCTGTTCCTAGATATCTCAGTGACTACAAGTGTAATGTTCTTAATTCTATGTGCAGTACAGGTCATGCTTCAGGTACATCTCACCCTCTCACTGATTTTACATCCTTTAAACACTTATCCTCTCCACATATTGCATATTTACTTTCTGCTTCCATTGTCCCTGAGCCACGGACTTATAACCAAGCTGTGAAATATGCTTGTTGGAGAGATGCCATGGATAAAGAGATTTCTGCATTAGAAAGTAACAAGACATGGGTTCTCACCGAAAAGAAACCTATTGGTTCAAAATGGGTTTACAAAATTAAAAGAAAATCGATGGGAGTATAGAAAGGTACAAGGCTAATACACACAACTTGAAGGTGTGGATTATAGTGAGACTTTTTCTCCCGTCGTTAAACTTACTACCGTCGATTAGTACTTGCTTTGGAACCTCCATCAACTCGATGTCAATAATGCATTTTTGCATGGTGATCTATTTGAGGATGTATACATGACAGTCCCTCCTGGTTTTAATACTCCAAAATCTGGTTTGGTTTGCAAGCTTCAAAAATCCCTTTATGGATTGAAACAAGCAAGTAGGCAGTGGAATGCAAAGCTTACTGCAGCTCTAATATCTTTGGGTTTTCATCAATCATCTTCGGATTATTCCATGTTTGTTAAAAGACAACATGACAAGATCACTATTCTTTTGGTTTATGTGGACGATATTGTTCTAACTGGGAATAACATGGCTGAAATTACTACAGTGAAGTCTTTTTTGGATCAGCAATTTAAAATAAAGGATCTAGGATCTCTCAAATTCTTCCTAGGCTTGGAAGTAGCAAGATCAAAATCTGGTATAGTCCTTTCTCAAAGGAAATATGCATTGGAGCTGCTTGATGATGTTGGATTACTGGGTTGCAAACCAGTTTCTGTTCCTATGATTCCTAATTGTAAACTAGTCAATTCTGCAGAAACATTGTTGGCTGATCCTACCAGCTATAGAAGGCTTATTGGTAGGCTAATCTACCTCACCAACACTCGGCCCGATTTGTGCTTCTCTGTGCATAAACTTAGTCAGTATATTGCTAATCCTCGTCAGTCTCACTATGATGCTGCACTACACATCCTTAAGTATGTCAAAGACTGTCCAGGAAAGGGTCTTTTCTTAATAATTCTTTGACACCCACCCTTTCTCAGTCAATGAATGATATCATATATTACTCCTCAAAAAGAGAATTCAATGTTTTCTTTCTTTAATAAATTAAAAAAAAACTATTAAGTATTAAGAGAATTATTTTAGAAGATAAAATTATTCTTCCTTAAATTAACCCTCCCACACCCAACCATAAAACCGTGGATGGGTTCCTCTTTATAGAATCACATAACACTGTCACATGACTTGCCATGCACACTCAATATAGTTAGAGATTGTTGTGTACTCCTTTTAGTGAGAGATTTTTGTGTATTCTAAAAATATTAGACTCAATTTAATAAAAATATAATACGCATATTATATATAAATATTATTTTAAATATTAATAAATTATAAATTAAATTTTAATTGTTAAAAATATTATTCTTTTCATTCTTTTATATTTGTCTTTTTAAAAAATTGTTTTGTATTAAGGACATTTTTTAAGGAAGTTAAATATAAAATTTTAAATGAAAAATTATTTTTTTTTCTAATTTTTAATGCATTGAATATTTTATTTTTATTTAAAATGTTTTATTTTAACTTTTAAGACACTTGTTAACAAAATATTTAATTAATTATTTTTAATTTTATCCTCATCCTTTATTATCTTAATTAAATTCAATAACTATACTTAATTTATAATTAATGGAGTGAGAAAAAGAGAAATTTAATCATATTAAACTATATTTATCTATATTTAAAATTATTTAATAATATTTTTAATCTTTATAAAAAAATACTATAAAAGAACGGATGGAGATGTCCCAAATTAGTTATATTAAAATTTCCATGGTCATGGAATAATGACACGCCCACCAAAAACAACTCATAGTTCGCAGTCCCCATTAGCAATCCCCACCCATACACATGATCCAAAACGTACACTACACAGAAACAAATACTAAACTTAAACCACCTATATTTGGAGTTTTACGTGCCATTAATGCCGAGGAGAAAGAAAAGCCAAACCCAAAAAAAAAGGGCAGCTAATAGAACAAGAAAAAAGAGAGGTATCGTGCTTGGGGAACATACTTTACCAACTTTTCCCTTTGTATTGCTGCGTGCGGCAATCCACATTCTTCATAATTCATACAGACCAAAATCCAACCACTCCGACGTACAACAAACAAACTTTGAATATATATATATATATATATAGAATGTGTTAAACTAAAAGATAAGAGGATTTAACATTAGTTATTAAAATAAATATACCAATTAAGGAAATTCCTTTTATATACGGACCTTTATATTTGCACAATGCAAAAACCATTTCTCATTCTATTGTAATATGGAGTGGCATTTTGACAAGCACCAACTTTTTTAATTTTATTTTGAGAAAATAAAAGGATAGGAGGATTTGAGAACTTCAAGTAATTAGCCACTAATTATATCTGCTTATATTTTAGGATAATATTGGTATATTGAAAAGGAGAAAATTTAGATAAAATTTTTAAGTATTTGTAGTGTTATTTTTTAATAAAAATATAACATATGTATAAATTTTTTTATAATTCATTAATAAAAATTTAAAAAAAAAAAAGATGATGAGGTAGTTTAAAAATAAGATACATATTATATTTTTATTAAAAAATAACACAATAAATATCTAAAAATTTTACCTAAATTTTATGCTGTTGAAAAACCATAAGCCAAGTTCAAATTTTGGAGAGAATCTTACATATATTAGGTGTATTACACTAAATGACTAAAATATCACTTTAAAATTATTTTGGTGGTACATATTTAATTTATGTGCTATAATGTCATTAGTTAGGTGCATTATACTTTCTTTTTTTCAAATGAGATAATAAAAGTAGAAACTTTAAGCTTGAAATACACTATTTATACTCTAGTCCACATCACTGGCGTGCATCTGAATTTGTGCCAAAAGTAAAATTAAAGATAGTTGAATGGAGCAAACAATAGCTTAATCACAATTGACAAACAACTAGTATTTGATGCAGATCTGATAAGCTATATGCCCACTTTTTTTTTTCAAGATTATGGATCAGCTAATTATTTTATTAAGATTTAACAAATCTGATCAAGTTATTTTAATTTTTATGATTGAGGGTGGGTATTGTTTAGGGCCCTAAAACTTTTACAGTTAGCATGTATGCCGTAGGGATTGGAGTAGTCAAACCTATAACGTATCCCTCTTAACCCATTTATTTTTCAAATGGGATTCCCATCCTTTTCATTCCTTTATTGCAAACAAACAATTTTAATTGAAATTAAGAGAAAGCTCCCGTTACAGTCAGCAAAGCAAGCCTATTTCAGCATTTTGTGGCACTCTGTCTCCTCCTTTCTCTCTCTCTCTCAAGAAATTGTTTGCTTTATCTGCATCAAAACCAAACCCAAAGTCACTTAAGTTCTTCTCTCCCTCTCAGGTCAAGCCTGCATGCTTCCGGAATCTCGCTATTATTCTACCCTTAAAGATGCTAGTTCAATGTATTCACCTAAGCACCAAATAGGCTTCATTATAATTAAAATTATAGAAACCGCGTTGTTATTGGTAAAAAATGACGAACGATGTATCCAGCTGCCTTGAAGTTCTTAAAACTCTACCCAACGCACTCCCAGTGAAATTCAGATATATTGAAAAAACTATCTTGTGTAATTGAATACTTCCTGATTTGGATGGAGATCGCAGTTACTGAAACAACCTTTTTTTATTTCAAAAGAGGAAAAGCCACTCGGCCCATTGCTTTGGTTGCCATATAATGCTACTTTTTCTAAACCAAGGGAAAGATACGGTCGAAGTTGAATTAGTTGGTGGCCGAATTGTTTCAGAGCTTCATGCACTGCACACAGTAAAACCATTGAGCCTTACTGTGTACACCAAAAGAATCATCGATCGTTCTCCACAATTGACATAAAAACTTAAAAAGCATATATATAGAATCAAGGACAAGCATATGTATGCTGTTCTAGTCTTTAGAAGCTAATTTAATCAAAACCATTTCCATAATACCAAGGTCCGCTTTTGCTGCAGTGTTACACCCAAAAGCTAACGGTGTGTTTGTTTTAGATTATGATTAATTTTTTTTGGATAAAATTATTGTAATAGTGTTTAATCATGTTTGATAAAATAAATTTTAACTTTTAAATGAAATTCAATGTAAAATAAAAAAATTTTAAAATTAATTTTTATAATAATAAAAATTAAAACTTATAATTTTAACTTTATAAATTATTCATTATACTTTGATATGTAAATACTATTTTGTCCTTAATCAAATAATTTTTTTAATCATTCTACATTTATTTTAATAATTTAATACATAAAAATAATTTTTTTATATAATCTAAATGAATCATATTAGTTTAAAATTACGTTTTACAACAAATGCATCTAAACATAAAAATAAATTAATTAATATAACAAAAAAATTTATACAATAATCAATTATTAAGCATAATTAAATGTTTACAACTTTCTCAAACACATCCTAAAATTCGTGAATTTTACTGAACAGTAATTAGTTGCAGTAAATGTAAATTGTGATTTCAAACAAACAATGTTAATGGTACGAAATCTAAAATTGTCACTTTCCATAAAATTTACCTAACTACTATTGTAGTTTGAAATTCAGTCAGCAATTGTTTATAAAAAAAAAAAGGAATTCCTCATGCCTTTAAGAAAAGAAACTCTTTCTATTCAATTTACACTCTGATTCAAAATTTCAACCAGAGTTGTTTGGACCTCATGCCTTCCAGTTTTAGTTCACGCTTTAAGCTATTTCATTGTTCTGATCGGATTGGACTGGTGAAGACCGAATCAGATGATTCAAAATTTCAACCAGAGTTGTTTGGACCTCATGCCTTCCAGTTTTAGTTCACGCTTTAAGCTATTTCATTGTTCTGATCGGATTGGACTGGTGAAGACCGAATCAGACGGATAAATTGGATCAGACCGGCAATCTAATTCCTTTTTTTTTTACAAATTAAAAATAAAAAAACGAAAATTATGATTGTGACCTTATATTTGCTACTTGGTTACATGCTTTGAAACTTAATTATTTAATTAGTTTTATGGTTTATGATGTGAGTTGTGATTGTAAGACCTTAACCTTGTGTATTCAATGTGGAACGTGGATGTTTTTATTAGTAAAGCATGTTATGACTTATGGATTGTGAAGAAAATTTGTATTTGATTGATAATTATGATTGTCCAATTTTTTTTTTGTATATAAGTAATTAAGATTATCCAAATTTTGTTTTTCTATATATATATATATATATATATATATACGACGATGATCCAGTTTGACCGTTTGGTCTAATTGGTTGAACTTAAATCGTAAACTTTTCTAATTTGTTGTCCAGTTAGGCTTTAAGAACATTGATTTCAATGAAAATTGATCCAGGATTATATCAATCAATTAAAATTTAGTATTTTTATAAAATTTTATAAAATTAATTATATGACACAAAAAATTTATAAAAATACTAAATTTTAATTGACTGATGTCTTCTATCCTGAATACATTTATGTAAGAATCTCTCGATTTCAACACACTTGGATTCACTGTGTACGAGAAAAAAGAAAATAAAATCTAGAACGAGCTCCACATGAATTTTCCTTCTTTGTTTGTTTTTTTTTCCCCCTTTATTGACTAACAAAACTTCTTTTGATTTACAAGCTTTGAATTAGTTATGTATCTCCCACTACATCAAAAGGGCATGATATGGGTGGTCTTAGTGTCGTAGCAAGCAAGGCAGGATTTCGAGTTAACCCTGAAAATCTTGAGCAAATCTACGCACATTTGGCGCACCTGAGGTGAACAATTGCTCTGCATCAGCAACAGAATCTTGCTCAACCCGTTTGCTTTCACCACCGCTTCCTCCGCCCTGCAATCCCGAAAAAGGTAACAAACGCTCCACAGCGTCGTCACTGCGTGCTCCGCCGCCGCGCTCGACACCTTCAGAACCTTGTTCAGTATCGCCGCCACGCACGCCGCGTCCTCGCATATCTCCTTCCTCCCTTCCCTCGTCGACGACGCCGTTTCCACCATCTTCAGCACCTTCTCTGCCATCGAAACGCTCAGATTGGACTCCGATAACAATTTCGATATCACCTTCATTGCTCCCAGGTTCACTAGCTTCAACTTGTTCCGTTTCGGCGTTGAGATTGCGACCAAAGTCGACAAGGCGCTTTCAATCACCGCCGGATCTTTCTCCGGCGACGCTGAATTGAGCAATTCGGTAACAAGGCCTTCGTTCTCGGCGATCAACAGATTCGACTCGGCGTCGATAGCGATGAACTCCAGAACCCTAGCCGATGCGATCTTCGAATCGGAGCTTCCTCGTTGCAGAACGAGAAGCAGAGAGTCTAAGCAATTACTCTGCCTCTGTCTCTGTCGCTTCAGCAACGAGTTTTTCAATCCCTCGCGATCTTCGATTTTATCTAGAACCAAACCCAACGCTTTAACAACTTGTTCGAGAAATTCAACGCCGCCAGTTATTCCGCCATCGACATTGTCGAGGAAACGAACCAGCACTTGCACGAAGCCGTCTATCTTCGCAAGGAAGATTCGGTTTTCTTCGGAATCTTCAGCGAAACGCAGGACTTTTGCGAGCGAGTCGAACCGGTTCTCCGTGTAGGAGTAGGACTCTATGCGTGTGATGGCTTGGAGGACTTGGTCCTGGGAAGGGACCGAGTTGGAAGCGAGGGAATCGGACGAGTTGACCCGGTGGTGGACCGAGTCAGACCAGATCTGAATAAGGCTCTGTAGAGTACGGTTGGGGACCAAGTCCTTAGTGTGGAGGACCTGCATGGTGGCGGGGCAGGTGTTGTTGCCGTTGTCTAGCCAGCGTTGGATGCTGGAACGGTCGTAGGTGACGCCGGTGCAGAGGCTGACGGGGGATTTCATGACGTCGAGGGAGATGGGGCACCTGAAGAAGCTGGGAACTGTGATGCATAGATCGTCTCTCACCATGGTCACTGCCCTCTAAGGAAGTGGGAGTGAAAGAAGAACTCAGGTGGTGAAGAAAACAGAGATAGGGGGAGAGGTAGCAGATGGTGCAAACAAGAGAAGGGGTGTTTAAAAGGGATTATGAGAATGAATAAGATAGAGAGAGTCAAAGGTAGGTGACGTCAGATGCTTCCTTTTTATTTTACTCATTTGTTGTGTGTGTGCACGTAAATATAAATATGGAATTTATTAATATTTTAAAAATCAAATTAGAAGTCGAATTATCAAGACTTCTGAATTAATATAAATATAAATATTTGTTTGTGTTGTGTTGCGTGTGACGTCTATAAGGATTTATAGTAGGATTGTCGAATTTAATTCATGCAATTTCTGTAGTCATAAAACGAAAAGACTAGGTGAACCAATTCTCATTTACGCATAAATATTTGCTTTAATTTAATTGAAGTATTCTTTTCTTCGCTTTTGGTCTTTGGTCAAAGAAGGATTCGTGAGGATGTGGTTTTTCGTTGGGGAGGGAGCGTGGTGGAGTCTGGTGTGCGTGCGTTACTACAGTCTACAGGTATATGGATGGTAATGGTGTGGGATGATGACCGTCGGATCCCAGCAAGAACATGAACAACGGATGAGATGGTAATGGGTCACACGTGCAGGGAGTGGTTTTCTTTGTTGGATGGAGAGGAAGTAAATGCTTATGATGAGGTCTGAGGAGAGAAGGAGGAGAACGTGGGGGTGGCGGGGACCACAAAGCATTGAAGGGTTTTTTGTATTTCTTTTCCTCCTGGGTTTGTGGTTGGGACCCACTTAGGGTTCCATTGGTCGGCCTGATTGCATCATTCCTTTAAACTAAGCTGGGGAGTACAACCTTGACAGATACCACCAACAAGTGCTACTGCCTACTGCACAGGAGTAATTTTTGGCTATTCACGGTTTATTATAGCCATTGGCGGTGCTAGAGAAAATAATATTGTGTATGAGGACACATGCTTAAGGGGAAAAATATATAGAGAAAAAATTATGTAACAATAATAGAGCTTGAAAAACTTTGTTGGAGGTCAGTGCCAAGGCTGTATTAGGCTTTGCCCCCGATTATATCTACTTTATTTAATATTAAATATGTATAAAATTGTGAAGTTTATGTTAAAAATATATCGATTTTTAAATAATACTTTTATATATATTAATTATTAAATGAAATGTTTAAATGATGATATAATACAAAATATTTACTTAAAGAACTTTTCGCTTTGAAGAGCTAGCTAGCTTTTTCAATGTTTTGGTAAATCTTTTTTTTTTAAAGTGATAAATAAATTTAAGTTTAGTAATTAGAGGTATTTGCAATATCAAGGGCTCAAACACGAGAATGGGTAGCCTTAATACTTTAAGTGATGGTTAGTTTCACATTCAAAGGATATAAGTAAACTTTGTAAAAAAAAAAAAGACTCATACCCATAAAATTAATGTGAATAAACATAGTAAATAAATAAAAATTATTAGTTTGTTTTGATTTTCAACTATGTTATTTTTACAATTCAGGCATGTCATAAACTAAAGATAATGATAATTGCACAAATTTATATTCACACGGTCTTTATATATTTACATGCAAATTATCAGATAACACTTTAACATTATTATCTTTTTGTGAATAGTGGAGATTGTGTACAAATTTTACATAAATTGTGCAAGTATCTTTATCTTAATTAAAGACTCATATTTCTTAATGATAGTTTGCATTATTTTAAGTTTACAAATTAATAAAATATGTAAAAGATGTAAAAAAAAATTTATTGATTTTTCCTTTTAAATCTAAATTAAAAAATACAAATCCTCATTTATGAAATATTGTCAACAAGTTAACTTTCACTTGAATTCTCTCATTGCACATAACTACTAACCTTTAAGGAGAAAATACTACTTCATATGTCTTTCCAGCTCAATTTGTTTTAAACTTTTTTTCTGTCAATATTGATGATATATAGAAGGATGTTGTAGTATTCACTTCTTACGTTAATCTTGAAACAATTCACTCGTTAAGTAAGTATCTTAATAGACATTTTATTATGTATTCCATTCATTATATTCGATACTTGTTTCGCAAAATTGCGTCGTTTGTGTTCCAAAAAAAATCGTATCACTTATTCACTTGTATTTCAATTTTATTGTTAAAAAATGTTTGATGATATGTATTATGCCTACACCTCTTACGCATTAAAATTACAATTTTATTTAAAAAAATAATCATGGATACTAATGAGCTAAATCCCATGTCCCTCATGACTCATTATGTCTTTTGTTTTTTTTTTGGGGGAGAGGGGGAGGGGGGAGGTAATATGACTCATTATGTCCTATAGCGTCATAATGGCACCGAAAGCAACCCTTTGTAGGGGAAGAGAACGATTCTTGCTCCCATAAAGAGCTAGTCATTATCATTTTTCCTTCTCATCATTTCTTTCGTCTTCTTCCTTCTTATTTTTTTCTTCTCGGTTTCGGATAAGAGCTCAGCTTGGTTAATTATACAAACCCACTTTCACGCAAGAAACTCTGAGGAAAGTATCCATTTTATTTATCATAACAAAATAAAAAATAATTACAACTATAATTTTTAAATACTATTATATTATTAATTCTAAGATAGCGATTCTCTAGTCTTTCGTATCAGAACAAATGAATTACGCCATAAAGTGAGAAATACGTATCAATATGTATTGATTTAAGTAAAAAAAATTAGATTCCTTAAGTGTTAGTTTTAAGTTTAATTTTGAAATTTATGTATATAAAAATAATATTATTAAAAAATATTTTTATTTAAATATCTAATTATATTTAAATAAATTAATCTCTCTAATTATTAATTAGAGATTGTTTAAAAAAAAATACGTGGTGTTTAGTAGCGTGGGAGCAGTTGATTCATTGGGCAAAGACCCAAAGTACGTAGATTTGCATGACAATGACACGAGTATCCTTGGGCGCGTGCAAAAGATTTCAACGAGTGGGACTTGTACTGTGCAATTTGACCAAACCTTATACGCTTCCATTTCCAGCTTTTGCTCAATCTAGCCGAAATTCAGTCCGGTGTCAACATTATAATAAAGGAAATGTTTCACATATTTTGTGGAGTATGGAATTCCACGTCTCTATCAGCCATTGATTAAATATTTAAAAAAAAGTTGAGATCTTTAAAAAATCAACTCTTATATTCTTACATCAAATAATTCATACATTTCTTTTTATACATTATTTATTATCATTCTTCATACATATTTTTTTCTATCATTTTCTCTTACTCAATCAAATCTATCAAAAACAATATAAACAGTAACATATCTTTTTTTAGGAGTGTAAAAATATCTTTTTTCTTGAAGAATTACTTCTTCAGCAAGTTACCATCAACCACCGGAGACCACCGTACCACCGGAAACTTCCATGACCAAACCAGCATTCATCCTCCACCTTCACTGACCAACCCCGCAGCTCTCCAACCTGCAAAATCCACGACCCAGCAGTGAAACAGCACCAACAAACATTCCCATGCTCCACCTTCACCCAGATCTGCAAGCAAAACCAGCCACCATTACCTCTGCCATTCAACCCCGCCCCAGAACAGAATCTTCATCGCCATCGCACCAGAACCAACCGTCGCCGGCACACCTCGAACCACCGCCGGAGCACCGTCCAAGTTGCTTCAGGACGCACTTCTAGCAGCTGCAAACTTCGCGTTCCAAGCCGTAGAGTTCGCGGGATCGCCGCCATCGCCAATAACTCCAGCGCCGGAGCCCAGCTGTCTCTGCGCTAAGCTTCCATCATTAGATCTTGGCCGGCGGTGGTTTTCTGGGGAGGAAGAGAGGGAGAGGAGGGATGACGTGGAGAGGATAAGGAAGTTGGATGGGTGGTTTTCTGGTGTGAGTGGTTTTCCGGAAAAGAGAGAGGAAAGCGGTTTTCTGACGAAGAGAAAAATGGTTTTCTAGCCAATGATTGAACCGGTTATCACAGGTTAAAAGTGTAGAGTACCATACTCCACAAATAGTATGGAAAACACTTCCCATAATTAAAGAAAAAAAAAAAAAAGCAAACCTAAAGTGCAAGTTGGTGGATTTGCACCATACGGCACTGTCTAGCTAGTGCCTGTGGCCACACTTTCAAGTCAATATATGATTTTGCGCAACTTTCAAACTTTCAACGTTCAAAGTTCATACTCTGATCAACTACTCCCATTGCTAACAAAAAGTCTTCGGCTAGGTTTACCCAAAAAGAAAGGTTTTCTGCAAGAAATACTTAATTAAATTACTTGGAAATTTTTAAATATTACGAAACAAACCCTATTTATGTCCCTTCTCTATGATTATTTTGCCCCGTCGATTAATTTGGTTGACTAATCTTTGCCCAATATTTCCTTGTATCTTTTTAAGCTTTCAACCCACTATGGGATTTGAATATTTAGTACTGTCTGGTAGAGTCATCAAAATAAATCATAATTTGTGAATTGACTCATTTAACTCACTCAAAATAATTGTAAAAAAATATTCACAAAAACTATATACTAATTTAACCCAACTCACTTAATTCATGAGTTAAGTGAATTTGAGCTGAATCTAACTGTTGACTTATTAGTTGTTAATTAAAAAAAAAAAAAAAAGTTAAACAACAAAACACGATTTAACTACCCAAGTCCTACCCATCCATCCCCAACCTTGACCCATGAACCCACCCAGTCCAAGACATTCACTTTCACTCTTTTGAATCTAAAATCAAATGTGAAACAAACTTTCCCATTCGAAACCCTACTATTCGTCACTCCACCACCCACCGACCACCACGATGCCTGCGTAAGGTGCACTAGAAGACCAAGCAAGTCGTGAAGATGAATCTGCCACGACGTGACGGTGCATGAAGATGAGTGACAAGTCCTACCGCCACATATCCGCCACAGCGCCACCTACAACCCAACCATCATCTCAAAAGCCTAACTCGCAAGTCGTGACCACCCACAATTCACGAAGGCCACCAGGTCCACCAATAAGTGTTGAAGAATTTTTTTTTTAGAACTTTTAAATATTTTTAGTTTTTTCTATTTTTTTATTTTTGTTAAAATTAGGTGAGTCAACTCATGTAATCTACCAACCCATCTGAATTGAGCCGGGTTGATCAAATTCTGTCTCACCAAAAAAAGTGAGTTAACCTGACTCGACCCACTTTAGGACCAACCCGTGGTGAGCCAACTCGAATGAGTTAGATTGGCTGACTTTGACAGCTATTGCATGGCACCATATTAAAATTTTTAATTTAGACCTAGAAGGATGGTAGGTGCAAATTTACCAGACTAGTTTGTTAATATTATCTCATGCTTTAATTAAGAGTTTTATTCTATTATCAACACAGATGTAATTAGAGAAAAACAAGGTTATAAGTCACTAGACGTGGTTAGAGGAAAATAGAAGATTGTAACATGTTACTTTTAATTCTCGCTAAAAATTATGGCATGCTCTGAAATTGAAACGTGTCAAGTTCCAAATAATTGAATATATGTAAGATGACAAACATGCCTCACTATTTGAAATAATGTTTTAAAAATCAAATCAAAAATTAAATTGGTGAGATTTTTAAATTATGATTCAACTAATTTAATTAATTAAATTATAATTAAATTATGATTAAATTATAATTGAATCAAAAAATATTTAAACAAAAAATACAACTAATTCATAGTCCAATTAATTTAACCATTGGTTCCGCCGATTTTATAAGCATTGGGGGGGGGGGGGGGGGAAGTTGTGTCAAAGTTGAATGCCGCCTTGGACATTCCTGTTAAATCCGATTCACATATAGGAACCTTTTTTAAATAAAAATAAAATCACTAAATCAGTCTCGATCGTTTTGTCTATAGTATACCCCTCTCCAATTTAGTTTATAAGTTAGTAAGTTACTTAGGATTGACTTAAATGTTAGAAAAAAAAATGATAAACTATACACAGAATATTGTGAGTTTTTATATTTTTTAAATAAATAATATACTTGTATTTAATTTTAAAATTAATCAGAAGATAATAAAATGAAGTATACCAACGGTCATTTTATATTTTGTTTGTATTAAAATATGAAGATATGAAAATGCTTGAAAGTTCGAGTTCCACATGGTGAGACTAGATATTCACCAATAAAAAAAAACTACTTGAGAGTTCTTTTTATTAGTAATAGAAATTAAATGAGTTCAAAATTACTAAAATCTTTAAAAAATAAAGGTATAAATAAGATTTTAATCCTTATACTTTCTAGGCATTTGGGTTTTGATCTTTATAACTTTTTGAAGATATATTCCTATATTTTCACTTATTTAAATTTTAGTCCTTCAAAAATTAATATTTAATAAGTGAAAATTATATGAACCAATCATTTGTGGAAAATAAAAATTAATATTTTAATGAATATAAATTACAAGAACTAAAATCTATTTTAGTGAAAAATATAGAGACCGATACTTTATCGGTAAAGACCAAAACCTAAATGATTAAAAATATAAAGACGAATAACCAAAGAAAGAACTATAAAACCTAAAACTCAAATAGATAAAAATTATATAGACTAAGATCTTATTTAAATCTAATAAATTAATTAGTCCCAATATAAAACTTTATTTATAATAATTCAAAATGGGCTATCGAAAAAGTCATTATTACAGTTTTTTTCAAAGAAAAGCTTAATCCTAGTCCCAAGGACCAATTTTCAAATTTCCATGTCTTGTAGCATTAAAGCATGGAAATACAAGTTGGTAAGTTGATGTTTTGTTCTATTTTTCTATTGATAAGTTGCTGTTGCTCCTAACTAGTTTCCTTTTTCCACACTGCATTTGGAAAACATTAATTAGCATATTAAGTTAACGATCAAATCCTTTGAATTGAATAATGGTCCAACCCTTTGAACATTCTAGATTTCATATTCTTGTAAATATGGTTTTCAAGCATACATCATTTAGCCTAATTTTAAGCTAATCATCTTTAAGAAAATGAAATAAAAAAGATCAGAAATTATACGTTGTGCGAGTCACAAAATGTTTGACCTGAAACATTATACAGGCTGGTGTTAGACCCAACTCCTCCATTCCAGCAAGAGTGCACAAATTGTTGATATATTCCAAGTTGTGTTTGTAGTCATCATTTCAAATTCGAAAACGTGTTCTTCTGCTTAGCTTACTTGACGGGCAGGCCTATATCATAGGAACTACCAGAAAGACTCAAAGACCTTTGGACCTTTGATTCCACGGTCTCTGTTCTGTGTTGAAACGATTGTTATTTGGAACAAACAAAATGAATCATTGTATATTTGCTTGCAAGTCACCATGGTCATCCATAATTGCTAATTGCTTCATCTAACCAAATTACTACACTACCGAAAAAAAAGTAATTACTGGTGATTTATTGACCGCGATTGGCGCGCGGCAATGTTTCCTGGCTCTATTCTCATTTCCACGGCAAATTTTTTTTTTCTACCACTTGTGTGCAGCTGAGGTTTGAGCGTGACCATTTACTTTGTGAGATTCAATTAGAAATACAAAAAGATAAAAATATATAAAACCAAAAAAAAAAAACTCATGATACTTTGCATTGCTTATTTTATTGCGGTAAAGATTTTATATGATTCGTCTAATATTATTTTTAAATTTCTTTTCACTCTATATTAATAACACAAAATGGCTACTAAATACATAATTACCCAAAAAAAATGCATATTAAGTAAAGTATTAATAAGTCCCAAAAACCATCGAGCGTGTAGATCAACTGGCAAGGGCATATCTAACTTAACCAAGAGTCTCAAGTTCGAGTCTTAAATATGCAGAAAATAAAAAAAATGACATTTAATTTAAATAAAGTAAATTTAATTCTTTTTATTTTATTTTTTAAAGACTTATTGGATTGAGTAAGTTTTTAGTTTTGATTTTTGATCTAATTCAATTCAAATTAATTAATATTATATAATATAACTTTTTATTATTGTTTTATATGTTTACCCATAACTCTATTTTCTCATACATTTAAGTATTGTTCCCAATTAAATGTTGTTTTATGTATTTTAAATATTGTATTTGTATTTTTTATTTTATTTTATTTCTTATTTCTTCTTTTTTAATGGACTAAAAGGCCAAAATCCAATTAAACCAAATCAATTCAAATCGATTTCAATCAATTTAGATTGGATTGAAGATCAATTTGGATTGGATCAGCCTTGAAATCTAAACCAAACAAATTAGTTCTCTATACTAAAGAATTGATTGGATTGGAGTGGTTGATTTTTCATCTCAAAATCGATCCAATTCAATTTCCAAATACTTTTAGTATTTGGCCTATTGGTCTTGGCCCCATTCTTATATATTTTTTCATAGTGAAAATTTAGGTTTGGATTATATCGAAAATCAATTTAGATTAAATCAATTTTGAGATTTAAACCAAACCAATTTGTTAATTATGACAACCATCACCCACGAGGGAGAGTGAATTCGGTGATTACAAACTTTTAAAACAACAAAAAAAAATTAAGCATTTTGAAACACTCAATTCATAAATGCAGTGAAACATGCATAAATTAAGTTAATATATAATATAAATAATATAGGGAAGAGAGAATCAAACTTAAGAATTTATCCTAGTTCAACTACCCCTTATGACCTACGTTCAGTCCTCAAGTAAATCACTCGAGATTTTCTACTATCACTTTAAGGTTGAACATGTGTTTGAAACTTTTACAACCAAGCCCTTTGTGCTTGAGCCTCAAAATAGGGATACCTCACCCTTTACAATTTTTTAGGGATACCTCACCCTCTTTACAATCAAGAGATACCTCACCATTTTTCTATAAAAGGATACCTTACCCTCTTTACAGGAAATCAAAGAAAGATAGAATGATAAAATCTCAAAAGAGTAAATTATACTAGTTGAAGCTCAATAGGTAGAAAGATATTCACACTTTTAGCTTATAAACAGAGAATTAAGGATTAAGGCTAGATGAATTCGTATTAATGCTCAACAAGATTTTTCAGACAGATTTCCTCTTAGTTTTTAATGCTCAGAGACTTGTATTTATAGCCCAATGCATTAAAGAGTCGTTGAGAGTAGTTGGAGCATTAATTATAGTCAAACTAGCCATTAATTTCTGTTTCTGAAAACCCATTTATTCGAATAACACAAGCCTTTATTTGAATAGATGCGTTTTTAGCATAATTTGGATTAGTTTCTGGAACATGTTATTTGAATAGGACCTTTAGTTATTCGAATAAATCCTTTAAAAACATAAGGGCATGTAGCCATTTTAAGCTTATATTTAAATAGTGCCCTATTTTATTCGAATAGAACTTGATAGAATGAAAATCTTAGCATTCTGACTTTTGCTATTCGAATAGGGAAACCCTTTATTCGAATAGACCTATTTGAATTTTAAAAAACCTTTAAATCTTGCCAAATGTTTCCAAAAGATCCAACAAGTTTTTACACATTTAAAGGCTATTTCTTGATAAACCAAAAACATGTTTAAAGTCTTGAAACCATGTGTGCTAATTGAGTTCTTTGAAAAATAAGTTTAGAGCTTAAGTGTGAACTTTTTTACCTTTACAAAATGATCTAAGTCCTAAAGTTATCCTTGAAAGGTCTTGGACTTGATCTTGTCATCATTTTCATGTTTGTTATCATCAAAACAATCTTCAATAGTCAATAGCCAATTACACAATTGATTTTCTATACTAAAGAATCATTTGAATTAAATGGGTTAACTTTTCATCTTAAAATCAATTTAATTCAATTCGTGAATACCTCTAGTATTTGGCCACTCATTCTTAGTGTCATATTTATATATTTTTTCATAGTAAAATATTTAGGTTAAGGAGATAATTGTTTTGCTCTAAGGTCAAATAAACTTTTGAGTTCAATTTACAAGTGACCTACTAATGCTAAGACTCTAAAATTCAAACTCAAATCATGTATTATGGGTGTGGATGTCAAAATGGGCTAGGCTAAATTTGTTGCGAGCTAGCAAAAGCCCTATGCTAGCTGTTGGTTAGGCTGGGTCGGGCCGGTCTATTGGCACAAATTATCTTTTTTATTTTTATTTTTTCTTATTTTTTTAATGTTAACAAATTTTATCTTTATGTTTCATCACTATATATTTTTTTTGCATACTTCAGATACTAACAAACATTAAATAAAATTATTTTTATGACACAAATATTAATTTATATTTAAAAAAATAAGAGTAAAACTCTTTATATATCATAAAAATTATTGATTAAATAATTAAACATCAAGCTAGCAGGTTGACATTCGCTTGCATCAGACCGAGCTCAAATTGAACTAGTCCAATTGAGCTAAAAAAAATTTTGCATAGATTTTTTTAGCCCAGCTAATCTATTTTATCTGGCTATTTAGGCCAACCTATCAGACTCAACCCATTTTGACACCTTAATCATGGGTAGAAGGTGATCAATTGAGTCAGTTCCCATTTGCTCCAATCTTATATCAGTTGATCAAGAAAAATATACAACATAGACTTCTAACACGAGTAATTTCTTCTCTCTCTTTCCTTCTTGATATACTGGAAATCAAGGATTTGTCTATGGTACACCTAATTAGTGTGTGGTGCACCATGCACCAATACTTTGTAGCTATAGATTTATCATTTTAGAAAATCAACGTATAGGATAATGTTGTGAAAATCGGCAAATGCACCGAATCACAAAAGTAATAAAAAGTGAGTAAGAATATCGTTCCACGAGGATTAAGTTATTAATTACTAAATTCGCTGAAAGTGACATTATTTAAACTAACAAAGAAATAGAGTTGGTAAAAATAATAAAAAGAAAAAATAAACAAAAATTACAAAAGCCAAATTTAATTAATTGGGTTGAGTTGAAAAATAATTATATGAAAATATTAGGGGCCAAATTTCACTTGAACTCTTTAAATACAAAATCAAATATTGATTTAGTCAAGTCATATTCCAATGATTTATGATCAATTCCCAAAATTAATCATTATCCAATCCTTTGGTACATTAATCCTCTTACACTATTTAAAATTAACTAATCTCTTAGTCTAATCCCAAATAAAAAGGCATTATCAAGAACGAGAGAATTAAAAGAAAGACCACATAACTCACAATGTCTATTCCTAGCGATTGCAAAAATTATGGTGTTTATTATAAGTTTTAAGTTCATGCAAATTTTTCCAAATCATATATAAACCCAAAATTCATTCCCAAATCGGCTAGATTTAGAAAAAGCATTAAGAAAAGAGATAAACACATAAATCATGAAACAGAAACATTGATTAAACCCATAAAAGAATTTACATCATCCAAAAATAAGATCTATCATTACCCTAACAAAGGAAAAATTAGTTACACATGAAAAAAAAAGAACACAAAGGGAAGAATATGACAAACTTTATTGTAAAAAGGTGGAAATGTTGGAGAAAATCCATAATTTTCAAGCCTAATTGCACCCACACCACATCAGGGTTTGTGCCTCTTGACGATTGTTGCGTTCTGTCCAGGTCTGTAAGAGTGTGGCAAAACTTCTCTTTAAATAGAGAAATCACGTTGTTGTTACGCGTTCAGTGCTCAAGCGCTCACTGTCCAGCGCTTAGGCGCTAGATCACTTAAAGGGAAAACTCCAGCGCACAACGCTCGCTTAGGCGGTGGGTGTCCAACTCTCAGGTGTTGGATGCTGGATGAAAATTCTTCCTTTTCTTACTTGTTTAAGCATCCAATTTTCTCCATGTGCAATTACCTAACAAAAATATAAAAAAATACGTAAGAAGAACACAATTAAAATAATAAAAATATAATACAACTTAAGAACAAAACTAAATAAAAAGACTAAAAGATGATGAAAACCCAAGATTTTGAATCGTAAAAATATAAATTTTTGCAGATTCATCAAATGACAGACCTAAAAATGGGTAAAGAGGTAGGGAGGAAATTTTAAAATTACATACTTTAACCCCTATGAAAAAAAATTGTTAGAAAGAATGAAAAAATATTTTTTTACACGTGAAAAATTTCAACACCAGATTAATCCAAGAATTCAACCAACCAATCCACACCATTCCCGTCAGACCCATTTTATTACTTGCAGCGAAAATCCTAAAACTTTTGTTCAAATAGAAGTTGTTAAGACTTTGGCAAGTGTACCAAGCCGTGCAAGTAATAAAGAGATGAGTGGGTTGTCGTTCTCAACGAGGATCGTGACAAATACTAGCACTAAACACCACAATCACTATCTAAACGATGGGTTTGGAAAGAAGGGAGCTCAACAAAAGATGATGAAATCAGAAATTAAAGAAATAAGTCTTTTTGAATTTTTCACAAACACTTGGTGTGCACAATTGAAATTGAATTCGATTAAGATAAAATGTTGGAGTTAGACTTACTAATTCTTTCCCAAATGCAATGACATAACAAACAATATAATCTTTAACTTCATTTATGAAAATCAATCCACCAATTACTCAATTTCTAATTCCTTAGATGAAAAGAGCCTAAATCCCCTAATTAAGTCCTAATTCCTTAGGTGACTTAAAGAGTGAATTCGCATTAAGGTTAAGGATTAACAGATTACTAATAGATCAAGACCTATTCCTAGATTCAAGACCTATTAGGTGATTAAATTCAGATTTAGACCTAGCATCAATTTTCCAATTGTTTACCAAATCAAGCATCAGGTCATGGATAATCAAGCCACAACAAGCATTAAGCACAGAAATTAAGCACTCATGAAGAAGTAAAGAAATATATTGGATGATCAAATCAAATCCATAAGAGATTCAGAAAAAGATACATCTAACCCCAACATAAGGAAGTTTAGCTAGACATGATTAAAGTGATACAATAAAAAGAAATAAAGATAAGAGATGAAAACTCCATTGGGTGCTCTTGGTTCCCCAGCCACGTCTAGAAGCTCTCAATCCTTTATCAAGAATCTCCCTTCTGAAAATCCCCCGGAATGAATGCCCAACTCTGCGTAATATCCTATTTTTAGGATTTCTTCCAGACAGCAATAGCCGCTTAGCGCAAATTTATCCATGCTGAGCGCGAATTAAGTGATCGCATTGAGCTAAGCGCGATCTTCTAGCGCCACATGTGTCTTGAAATGTACCACGCATCGATCACTCTTCCGACTTCTTCAGGCTAAGCGCCACAACCTTGGGGCTAAGCGGCGCTTCCATACGTGAACTTGGGCTTCAAATGACTTCAATGGATTTCAATGACTTGCACCCAAACTACATAAAACACATAAAAACATCATTAACTAAACTAAAAAACATCAATTAAGAAAATATTCTTAAAGACTCAATAAAACACATAAAACATAAACTAAAACGACCTCTCAAGTCTTAAAAGAAAGATAAACAACCTCAATGTACACTTATAAAGATATACATATTAGACATTTATCAAATTCCCCAAACTTAAGACTTTGCTTGTCCCCAAGCAAAAGTAAACTCAAAAATAAAGAAAATAATAATAATAATAATAAAATAACTCAACACACAAGTTAACTAACAAAAGAACAAAATTAAAAAGGAAATGAGATCCATCACTACTCAACAAGACAAAGTAATACAAATTCCACTAAAAAACTCACAAAGAAGATTCCATCCATAGCGAACTTGCATCCAAACTTTGCTCACACAAAAGAAGTCATAGCAAAAAATGTACAGTTATTTTTACTCTTGACAGAACAATAATCATGGCATATGCAATATAGTCAAAACAATGGAAATTTAGCTCCTCACAAGATGTAGCTGTTTCTCTCAATCACTCTAGTGTATGGAGTGTGTGTTCCTCTCAAAATCACACATTAAAACCCTACAACTTCAATTTTGCTTTTCATCTTAATTTTCCTTACACAAATCACATGCATGCATAGTCACAAGGGTCTTTACTTGGGATGTAGCTTGGTTTGGTCAAAGGAAAAGTGATGAAGGATAAGCAAGCTAAACACCAAAGAGGATAAGATAATTTTTTTTTTTTTGAAATGTGGCGTTAAGCGCAACATGAATGAGGCTAAGCCTGAGTGCTTCAGCCAAGCCACTGAGAAAAGGAGTTAAGCGCCTTAAAATGGGGCTAAGCGCCATAGCAACAGAGAATGGGGTAAATTTGGCTCGCAAATGGCGCTAAGCTCACATAATTAGCGCTAAGCGCAAGTGCAGCAGACAAAGCACTGAGAAATGGCGCTAAGCGCCTTCAAATGTGGCTAAGCCCCAGAGAATCAGAGAGCTAACTGATTTCAGCTCGTGAGTTGCACTAAGCCCCATATTTTGGCGTTGAGCGCCAGTTTAGCAGAAAGAACACTGAGAAATGGGGCTAAGCGCAAGAAAATGGGGCTAAGCCCCAGCGCATCAGAAAGCTAACTTATTCCAGCTCGTAGGTGGCGCTGAGCCCCATATTTTGGTGCTGAGCGCCAAATGCAAAAACAGTAGTACTTAAAAACCATCAGCAAAATTCCCCAAAACTCATGTATTTTTCTCAAACTCACCCAAAATACCAAAATAACACTGAAACATGAGAATTCAATCATGAAAGCAATTGGAGAATTCATGCAAATCTAAAACAAAGCAACATATCTAATCAACAAAAATAACACAAAAAGGGATAGAAATCCTAGGTTGCCTCCCAGTAAGCGCTAGTTTAACGTCATTAGCTCGACGCCTTGTAAATTTTATGGTTCATGCAAAATAAGAGCAACATTTGCTCTTTCTACTTTCCCACCAAGATAGGGCTTCAGTCTCTGTCCATTGACCCTGAAAGTCCTTTTAGAAGCTAGATCCTCCACTTCTATTGCTCCGTAGGATGTCACCTCCTTAACAGTGAATGGCCCTGACCATTTAGACTTCAATTTTCCCGGGAATAACTTCAGCCTAGAATTAAACAACAACACTTGTTGTCCCGATAAAATTGTCTCTGTGAAATATACTTGTCATGGTAGATCTTCATCTTCTGTTTGTATATCCCATATTCTCATATGCGTGCACACGCATTTCATCAAGTTCATGCACCTGATTAACTCTCTTTTCTCCACTCAAAGTAGGATCAAAATTCAAGAATTTTAAGGCCCAAAACGCCTTGTTCTCCAGCTCAACTGGTAAATGGCAAGACTTACCATAAACCACGATACGGTGACAAACCTAAAGGAGTTTTGTAGGTCATCCCTATATGCCCAAAGAGCATCATCCAACTTCTTTGCCCAATCCTTCCTTGAATGACCAACTGTCTTCTCCAAGATTCTTTTTATCTCCTATTTGATACCTCCACTTGGCCATTGCATTGCGGGTGATAGGGAGTTGCTACTTTGTGTCGGACATCATACTTGGAGAGGACATTTTGCAACCCCATCACTGATCAACACTCTGGGAACTCCAAATCTAGAGAAAATATTCTTTTTGATGAATTTAAGCACTGTTTGAGAATCATTTGCAGGAGTGGCCATGGCTTCAACCCATTTTGAGACATAGTCAACAGCCACCAATATGTACTGGTTTGAATAAGAGGAAGGGAATGGCCCCATAAAATCAATGCCCCAGCAGTCAAATACTTCAACCTCTAGAATGGGATTCAAAGGCATTTCACTTCTCTTTGAGATATTGCCGGTCCTTTGGCATTTATCACAACCCTTCACATAGTTGTATGCATCTTTAAAGATGGATGGCCAATAGAACCCCGACTGAAGTACCTTTGCAGCAGTACGTTCACCATTAAAATGCCCTCCACAAGGGGAATCATGGCAATGCCAAAGTATCTTCTGCCCCTCATCTTGTGACACACACCTCCTGAGAATTCCATCAGGGCCAATTTTAAAAAGAAAGGGGTCATCCCAAATGTAATATTGGGCATCCCGAAAGAATTTCTTTTTCTGCTGCCATATGAAATCTTCTGGTATAACCTTTGCAGCTTTAAAGTTAGCCATATCTGCAAACCATGGCCTTTCTTGCACCATCAGTAGTGCTTCATCTGAAAATTCATCCCTAAGCTCTTGTTCTTTGGCTGTGATTTCCTCGTTCACTAGCCTTGAGAGATGGTCTGCCACCACATTTTCAGTGTGGTTGTAGTATAATGGTGAGTATTCCCGCCTGTCACGCGGGTGACCCGGGTTCGATCCCCGGCAACGGCGCCAAAAACTTGTTAAGACTTTGGCAAGTGTACCAAGCCGTGCAAGTAATAAAGAGATGAGTGGGTTGTCGTTCCCAACGAGGATCGTGACAAATACTAGCACTAAACACCACAATCACTATCTAAACGATGGGTTTGGAAAAAAGGGAGCTCAACAAAAGATGATGAAATCAGAAATTAAAGAAATAAGTCTTTTTGAATTTTTCACAAACACTTGGTGTGCACAATTGAAATTGAATTCGATTAAGATAAAATGCTGGGGTTAGACTTACTAATTCTTTCCCAAATGCAATGACATAACAAACAATATAATCTTTAACTTCATTTATGAAAATCAATCCACCAATTACTCAATTTCTAATTCCTTAGATGAAAAGAGCCTAAATCCCCTAATTAAGTCCTAATTCCTTAGGTGACTTAAAGAGTGAATTTGCATTAAGGTTAAGGATTAACAGATTACTAATAGATCAAGACCTATTCCTAGATTCAAGACCTATTAGGTGATTAAATTCAGATTTAGACCTAGCATCAATTTTCCAATTGTTTACCAAATCAAGCATCAGGTCATGGATAATCAAGCCACAACAAGCATTAAGCACAGAAATTAAGCACTCATGAAGAAGTAAAGAAATATATTGGATGATTAAATCAAATCCATAAGAGATTCAGAAAAAGATACATCTAACCCTAACATAAGGAAGTTTAGCTAGACATGATTAAAGTGATACAATAAAAAGAAATAAAGATAAGAGATGAAAACTCCATTGGGTGCTCTTGGTTCCCTAGCCACGTCCAGAAGCTCTCAATCCTTTATCAAGAATCTCCCTTCTGAAAATCCCCCGGAATGAATGCCCAACTCTACGTAATATCCTATTTTTAGGATTTCTTCCAGACGTAGCAGCGCTTAGCGCAAATTTATCCATGCTGAGTGCGAATTAAGTGACTGCATTGAGCTAAGCGCGATCTTACCGGCGCTTAGCGCCACATGTGCTGAAATGTACCACGCATCAGTCACTCTTCTGACTTCTTCAGGCTAAGCGCCACAACCTTGGGCTAAGCGCTGGCTTCCATACGTGAACTT
The DNA here is from genome assembly GCA_029884595.1 of Ormosia semicastrata. Classification (NCBI taxonomy): domain Eukaryota; kingdom Viridiplantae; phylum Streptophyta; class Magnoliopsida; order Fabales; family Fabaceae; genus Ormosia; species Ormosia semicastrata. Next base: position 31,117,805 of record JAQQTO010000046.1, on the reverse strand, counting down.
GGGCTTCAGCTTCCTTCAATGGCTTCAATGGATTTCAATGACTTGTACCCAAACTACATAAAACACATAAAAACATCATTAACTAAACTAAAAAAACATCAATTAAGAAAATATTCTTAAAGACTCAATAAAACACATAAAACATAAACTAAAACGACCTCTCAAGTCTTAAAAGAAAGATAAACAACCTCAATGTACACCTATAAAGATATACATATTAGACATTTATCAGAAGTTCTTCTACAGTTGTGATTGAAAACAAAGCGGGGAAGAAGAAGAAAAATTGTTTGGTGGTGCCATTGCTAATTAAGAAGAAAAACAATGGCTTTTCAGAATAATAAGAGGAAGAAGAATTGTCTGGTGGAACAATGTTGAGGTCTTGTGCTTCCATAATTGTTGCACGCAGTCCACTGTGCAAAGGCAAATAACCTGCAAAATCACACGAAGTGGGGGGTTAAAAAATACAACTCTTATATTCTTATATCAAACAATGCATACACTTTTTTTCACACCTCATCTAATATCATTCATTATACATACTTTTTTCTATCATTTTCCCTCACTCAATCACATCCCTCAAAAAGGGTGTGAACAGTCTTACACCCCTAAAAGGGGGTGTAACACAAACATTTTGCTAAAAAATAACACTAAACAAACCCAAAATGACCAGTGATTATCGGTTAAAAAATTGGTGCATAGTGCACCATTGCAAGTTCTGGAAATCAAATCTACTTATATTCAAATCTTTTGCTCACTTTAATCATTTTGAATGAAGTCTAAGTAACTTTGCTTTTGCTATTTCGATTGACTTCTTTTTGTTCATTTTTTGTTGTCTTTTTTTCTTTTATTATGAAACTATGTATGTGTATATTGAAAAAGAAATGGAAGAATTTATTAGAATGAGCTTAATTCAATATCAAAATTGGACATACGCTGGTGAATAATGTGGGATCTCAATTCTAGAACTAAGATAAGCTCTAATATCATCTAATAGAACCCAGAAACTCAGAATTAAAGAAGAGATGAAAATACGGAATAAGGAGCAGATATCAGTATGATATCTCTCTGTTTTGTATTATTGGAATGCAGAAAAAAAATAGATTACAACAAGAAGAGAATTCTATATGGGTAAAGGGTGTCTAGGCTTTCCCAATTTCAAAGCCAATCCTTACCTACCTCTAACCTAACCAACACCCCCATATATTTCTCCTTCATTTATGTTTCCCTCCACTCACTCTCAACAGAATATTATTCTCAACAAAATCCTCACCTCACTTTCTCTCTCTGCCAGCTCATCAATTAGTTGCAGCTCTTGTATTTGGTTGTCCCCTCCTAAAATACACTTTAGTTAGCATCGGCCTACCCTTGGGATTCCTATCAACATTTCTCCCCAAAAGACTCACCTTGTCCTTAATGTGAAATTCAGGAAAATGTTCTTGTATTGAATTCATAGGTTCCCAGGAACTTTCAAACTCAGGTAAGTCTTGCCATTTAATCAGCATCTCCTCTACTCCCTCAGTATTCTTCCTATAGTCCAGAACATCCATTGGTAGTACCTTTAATTCCCAATCCTCAGCTAGAAAGGATGGCAACGATTGAGCTGTAATCATAGGGGAAATAGTTTTCTTGAGTAGGGAGACATGAAATATCGGATGTACCATACTTCCTTCGAGTAATTTGAGCTTGTAAGCAACAAAACTTATCTTTTCCACAATCTCAAAAGGTCCATAGAATCGAGGACTTAGTTTCTGATTTGCCCTCTTGGATAACTTCCTGAGTTTGTAGGGTTAGATATTCAAATAAACAATATCCCCATCTTGGTATTCCACTTCCCTTCTATGCTTGTTAGCTAATGTATTCATTCTGTTTTAGGCCTTCACTAAATGTTCCTTCAACTCATCTAACATCTGATTCCTTTCCTCTATCAACTGATTCACTTCTTCCACCCGTGATGATGACTTGTCTCCCTTGACCAATATAGGGGGGTCCCTTCCATATAAAGCCTTGAATGGTGTCATTTTAGTGGTTGAATGGTAGTTGGTATTATACCAGAATTCTGCCAAAGCTAACCATTTTGGCTACTGCTTGGGTTTAGTGCCTATAAGGCATCTTAAATAAGTGTCCATAGACCTATTCACCACCTCAGTTTGGCCATCTGACTGGGGATGGTAGGTTGAGCTATATTTTAGCTTTGTTCCAGTAAATCTGAACATCTCAGCCTAAAAAGTGTTGAGAAAAACTCTGTTTCGGTCAGAAACAATGGAGGTGGGAAATCCATGCAATTTCATCACTTCTTTGGTGAAAATCTCAGCTACATCTTTGGTAATATAGGGGTGTGTCAAGGCTATAAAATGGGCATATTTCGTGAGCATATCCACTGTGACCATTATAGTGTCAACCCCATAAGCCTTAGGAAGTCCTCCAATGAAATCCATAGACAAATTAGTCCAAATACTAGTTGGAATAGGGAGGGGCTGTATTAATCCTTTAGGACTCAAAGTCTGACATTTGTTTCTTTGGTAGACCTTACACGCTTTCAGATGTTGTTGGATGTCTTTCTTCATGCCTTCCCAAAATAACACCCCAGAGATTCTCTTATAAGTTCTAAAAATCTTGAGTGTCCCCCTATGGTTGAGTCATGAAACTCCTTAAACACCAACGTAACCTTTGGGGAATTCCTAGGGATCACAATTCTTCCTTTGTAAAATAGCCCGCCCTTCTTGAAATGATAACCAAGATGGGAATCTGGTTGTCTAAGCAAGTCCTGAATGATGCATCTCAATTTATCATCTTGCTGAATTTCTTCTTCTAACCCATCCCACTCATTGAACTGTATTGTAGAGATGGCAACATATTGCAGCTTCCTGGACAAAGCATCTGCTGCCCTATTATCCCTTCTCGACTTGTATTTGATTTCAAAGTCAATTCTCAACAACTTGGAAACCCACTTCTGTTGTTCCTCTGCCCAAATTCTTTGATCTGTTATGAAACGAAGGCTTTTCTGATCTGTATGGATTATGAAATGCCTTCCCATTAAGTAGTGCCTCCATTTTTGCACTACAAACACTATAGCCATGAGTTCACTTTCATACACAAACTTATTTTGAGCCCTCTCAGATAGTGATTGACTCATATGGGCCACTGGTCTTCCTTCTTGCATTAACACTCCACACATTCCTTTCCCTGATGCATCTATTTCCAACACAAAGGTTTTCTCAAAATTCGGGATAGCAAGGACAGGCAGTGTAGTCATGGCTATTTTCAGTGCCTCAAATGCTTTTTGAGCTCCCCCATTCCATGTATAATTGTATTTCTTGACCTGTTCTGTCAAAGACCAAGCTATCTTCTCATAATTCTTCACAAATCTTCTATAATACCTTATTAGACCTAGAAAATCTCTCAGTCCTTTGATATCCTTTGACTGGGGCCAACTAAGCATGTCCTCTACTTTCTCGGGGTCTGCTGCCACCCCCTTATCTGAGATGATATGCCTCTAGTATTCTAGCTGTTGTTGTCCAAAGGTACATTTCTTTTGATTCACCCATAACCAGTTATCCTTTAAAAGTTGCAAGACCATTCCTAGGTGCTTCCCATGAACTTGTAGATCTTTACGAAAGATCAATATATCATCAAAGAAGACAAGCACAAACCTCCTTAAGTATGGTTTTAGCACCTTATTCATCAAAGCTTCGAAAGTAGAAGGAGCATTGGTTAAGCCAAATGGCATCACCAAAAATTCGTAGTGTCCCTTATGTATTCTAAATGTTATTTTAGGGTTGTCCTCCTTCTTCATTCTGATTTGGTGGTAACCAGATTTGAGGTCCAGTTTTAAGAAGATTACAGCTCCCCCAAGTTCATCCAATAGCTCATCAATCATCGGAATTGGGAACTTATCAAGTATTATGAGTTTGTTTAGTACCCTGTAATCAACACAAAATCTCCATCCTCCATCCTTCTTCTTAACTAAAATCATTGGACTAGACTATGGACTAGTGTTAGGTCTAATAAGTCCAACATTTAACATTTCATCTACTATTTTCTCAATCTCATTTTTCTGGTAATGAATGTACCTGTAAGGATGAATGTTAGGGATAAGGGCTCCTTCTTTTAAGTGAATGACATGATCCTAGTCTCGGTGAGGGGGAAGCCCTTCTAGTTCTTGGAATAGTTCTGTATACTCCTGTAGGACCTCCTATATTTCTTCTGCTAATACATTAACAAGTTGCTATTTTGGTTGTCATTCTTGATATTCAATATAGTAACCCTCCCCTTCATCTTTTAAGGCCTTTAACATGGTTTTCATGGACGCTTGAGCCTTGCAGAGGGATGGTTCCCTTTTAATTGCAACCTTCACTCCCTCCTTCTCCCATTTCAAGGTGAGTTCTCTAAAATTAACTTGTATATCTCCTAAATTCTCCAGCCAGTCTACTCCTAATACCAATTCCACTCCTCTTAATTCAAAGAGAAAGAAATGCTACTGAATTTCTACTCCTTGAATCATCACGATTACATCCTTGCACACCCCTCTGCTTCTGAGTTTGCATCAATTTCCCACTTCTACCGTGTACACCACAGTATCTTGGACTGGTAAGTTTAGCTTCTACACTAGTTCCTTCGAAATGAAGTTACTAGAGGCTCCACAATCAATGAGTACCATGACTTGTTGCTATCCAATATTGCCCCACAGCTTCAAGGATTTATTGGAGGTCATCCCCATAATACTCTTATAGATATTTGTAAAAACTTATCCTCCAATTCTACTCTACCTCCACATCTGTCTTGGTCCTTTCCTCTTCCTCCTCTTCCACCATTATCAACTGATAATGTTTGAACTTACAAATGTGTTCACGTCCCCATTTCTCTCCACACTTAAAACACAGCCCCTTCCTTCTTCTTTCTTGGAGTTTTGCTTGAGACAACTTTCGTGGTCTTATTTCTTTCTTGTCCTCCCCCACTCATCAAGAGGTTTTGTCTCCCCAAAGCTTCTATGGAAGCTGTGTGTTCTTTGTACTTGTAGTGTATTTTTCCCTCATTCACCTCCTAAATTGGACCTGGATCATCCCTCCCCTATCCCAAGTTTGAAAGTACCATTTCCTTTAACAAAAGTTCCATCTTTCTCTCCTAAACCCCTCTTCTTAATGCCCAAATTTTCTCCTCAAGCAACTGGGCCCTATTCATGAGATCTGACAGGGAATGTAGTTCATACAACTTTAATTCAGCCTTTAATTCTTCACATAACCCGTTCAAGAAAATCCCTTCAACACTACTTTATCAGCATGTTTCACAGGTCCAAATAACAGCTCAAATTCTTCACGATATTCCATGACTGTCCCATTCTATCTGATGCTCAACAATGGTTCTAAGGGGTTTTTGATGAGTCTTGGTTGAAACCGTCTGATCACCTCTTCCATGAATTGCTCCCAGCTTGGTGAAGGAGTCTGATCTTCCCACCATTGGTACCACTTCAGAGCCTTCCTATCCATGGCTACCATCACCTCACCCATCATCTCTGTCTCCTCCATCTCATTTATTTTGAAGTAGCATTCTACCGATTCACCAACCGATAAGCATCATCACCTGAGAATACGGGAACTTCGAGTTTCCTAGCCCCTTCGCTCCTCCTTGATGGTCGACTGCTCTTGGATGACCCACTCTCCGAGTTCGCAGACCAATCCCGATCCCGGTGGGGTGATTCGTAAGTCCTGGTTGAACCCGCTCAGCTTTCCTTCTCTCCATCATTATCACGCATCTTGGAACGATGCATGCGTTGTGATCGTCCCCTCCAATCCCCCTTGGTACGGGATTTCAACATCTATATGATTTCCCCCAACCAAGTTTCAGTACACTCCTGCTTGGAGAGACTCTCCATTCTCCACTCCTGCAGACTCCTTTCTACCGTGTCCATGCGGGATTCCATGTTTGATCGAGTATGAACCGTTTAGCAAATGACGTCTCCCTGCTTCAAGATCGTGGAGCTTTGATACCAAATTGATAAAACCTAAAAACTCAAAATTAAAGAAGAGATGAAAATACTGAATAATGAGCAGATATCAATATAATATCTCTCTGGTTTGTATGATCTTGGAATGCTGAAAAAAAAATAGATTACAAGAAGAAGAGAATTCTAGACGAGTAAAGGGTGTCTAGGCCCTCCTTATTTCTAAGTCAATCCTGCCTACCTCTAAGCTAACCAACACCCCCATATATTTCTCCCTCACTCACGTTTCCCTCCATTCACTCTCAACAGAATATCATTCTCAACAGAATCCTCACCTCACTTTCTCTCTCTGCTAACTCATTAATTAGTTGCAGCTCTTGTATTTGGCTGTCCCCTCCTAGAATACACTTTAGTCAGCATCGACTTACCCTTGGGATTCCTATCATCATCAAGGAATTAAAAAATTGAAATTGGAATGGGTCTAACCTCAAAAGCTAACTTAATGAAAAAGAATTGCTTAAGTTCATTATAAGGAGTACTTTAATCATATACCCAGCCAGTGTGGAACTCAACAGATTTATAACATAGCTTAACGTTTTCGCTCAAATTAATTTTAGTACACAGCTTTAAAATCATATACTTCACACCATCAAATTTTAAAAGCATACACTACAACCTCTTGAATATGAAGGAAATTGCAAGTGAAAAAGTGATTAATCACCTGGAAGTTACCATGCTACATTGAAATTTGTCTTCTAAAACATACTGATATGAGAGTCCATATATTATATGCGTAAACTACAGAAAAGAAAAGAACAGTGATAAACGTTAACAATATAAAGAAAGACAAAAATATTGGAAAATGTTATAAACTCTGTTGGTGAATTTTTTTATAATGTATATATGGTGTAAAGATCAATTACATATTCTTAAAATATAAAAGGGATAAACTAGATAATTTAAAATTTAGTGCACTAAAATCGCTACCCATTTAATAATATTCACCAACAAAGGTTACAATATTAAGATTTATGTGTGAACTATTTGCATCAAAGATATTTTCTACCGTATCCCAATCTCTCTTTGATATTCTAACCTGCTTTAGAAAGAATAAAGATACGGAAGGGGAACAAAATTGATTGTGCATTCGCTAAGGCAGCGAGAAATGAGATTAAAGTGGTTGATGACTATGCTTTTAAAAGGGCACTTGGTCGCCGCTTTAGTTGGGTTTGGTTTGGACATAAGGGTGCATATTTACTTCCAAGTCAAGTAAACATATTCTTTCAGATTTTGAGAATGAAGGATGTGTAGCTGATAGAAGAATATCAAAGCTGGTTTTTTTTTTTTTTTGCATGGATATCAAAGTTATTTTAAATGCATGTAGATGTGTACTAAATGAAAAACTAAAACAAATGATAATTTTTGTATAAATGGCAGATCTTGAACTAAAATTTTGAAGGGCCATATAATATTTTGATCTTATTTAGGAAAGTAATATGCAATTTACTTAAGTACCTATGTAGAATTTCTTTAAGTTTTAGAGAGCCATATAATATTTTGATCATGTTTGGAGGATTAATAAGTAATTGATTTTATTAAGTACAAATTTCTAAAAATTTTGGGGTGGCTACCCTTAGTTATCGCCAAGATCCACTACTGTTTTGTACTATAAATAAATATGAGATACACTGTAATCTAACTTTTTATAACATATACTTTGACCATCTTAAATCTGCACCTTATATCAGCTCAAAAATGATATTTTCACAACGTTCTTACCTCACACAACTTACAGGAAGTTGGAAAGAGTGGCTGGAAAAATTGGTGTATGGATAAAGTAATAGATGAAAACATTTCAACCACATATTTTAATGTATGTGAGAGTTTTTGTTCGTAAATATATGTGTAGCTAACATTGTTCATATTAGTTGTGTACCCATGCGGTGCATGGTGATTTGACTTTAAAATAATTGGAAAATTTATTTAATGTAATAAATAAAATTTATATAATACAATTTCATGGAAATAAAAATTTATGTAAAAATATGATCAAATCCTTTTATTATAGAGCAATTGGAAGAATTCAGACATTGTATTATTGATATCATTAGTAATAATTCTCTAGATACATTAGAAGTGAATTACTTAAGTAAATTTACTAATGCAATATATAAAATCAAATATAATATTATTATATACTTCAACAATTCACATTAAGCCTTTACAACATCTAGTCACAACAACCTTGACTTGAATATTCTGACCTTGCATACAACATATTCAATGTGAAAAGTGCTTTAAAGGAAAAGAATGAGTTTACATATGACAAATTGCGGAAAACTTCCTTGAATACAACATTATTTGTTAAAGTAGACATATTTCCTTCCTTGTCAACAATCACAATTTTTAGACCTTTTTTTTTTTTGTCTCAAACTCTAGATAAAACAATGTATAATTGCCCATGGCTAAAAACTAGACTTTAAAGGAGTAAGCCAACATTTGATAGTTATTGGCCTTAGCTTTTATTAATAGTCACTGCAAAGCAAACAGATATTGAAAATTGCCTCCTTTGAAATTGAATTAGCAACTTTGTATCTGGAGGACTTAATAGCATCCGAGGAACAAAAAGCTATTGATCAACATTGCAACTTGATATTACTTTCTCTTCTATAACATGATTATCCAGCCAAGTAATAATGAGACTCGTACAATTGCATAATCTAGAAGATTGATCAATGTTTCTAAGAAGCATAACAAGAGCTCCAATCTTCAACTTTAAAACATGATTTGGAAGGCTAGAACCTGTAATGTTGTTTAAAAATCATGGAGTATAAAGATCTTCATTGGAAAGTGAATTCAAATACGATTTGCAAATGCTATCTGAACTCAAATAAATGTTTTCTTTCCCAAGCATATTACAAAGTATATAATCACTGACAAACTCAACAATGCAATGTGTGGGAGCAAGAATGGCTCTATATTGCATATATAAAGGATCATGTATATTTTCAAAAAGAGAAGGATAAGTACTATCAACAATTGCTACAACATGATCATTAGAATCCTTAATTAGGAATTCATTAGGTATTTCTACCAACCCTCCACCATCATTTGGTGCACCTATATTGCCATCTCCAATTTTAAGAATTCATTCAGAGAATCCTCTTATACGATTTGAAGCAGATAAATCATTCAAAGTTGTTTTCAATTTCATATTCTCTAACAATTTCAAGACCTTGCAAAATAATCATAGATAAGGAGAATTAATAGTTGCAAACACAATCTCTTTCCTAGTGGCCTTAGTAATAACTGGTAAAATTTGTCTAAAGTCATCCCCTAAAATAATCGCCTTCCCACCCAAAGGTTGTGAATGCTTATGTCTTGAAGCATTTCAAATGGGTTTTTGATGATAACAAAGACAAAAGTGAAGATCAAGTGCAATAGTGAAGATCAAGCGCAAAAGGAAAAATCAAGATCAAAGAAAGAAGACAAGAAGGTTTATTTAGTTATAGGTCTTAGGATATTAATGTTAAATGCTCTCAAGATTTCTCAAATGGTTTTTCAATATATAATTTCAAAATAAATGGGAAATTTTAAAGTTAAACATGGTTTTCAATAAAACTTGAGTTTCAACTTTAAATCTAACACTCTTAAAAGGATTTATGTTTAATCAAGTTTCTTGAGGTGTTGGAAATGACTTACAAGCGTTATTGGACTTGAAAAATGTGTTCAAAGGCCAATGTAATCGATTACATAATGTTTGTAATCAATTACACAAAGAAATGTATATGTAATCGATTACATGAACAATGTAATCGATTACAAAGCAAGTCGAGAGGCCATGTAATCGATTACACAATATATGTAATCGATTACACAAAGCCCGTAAAGGCAAGAACACGTTCGACGAGTCATGTAATCGATTACATGGATATTGTAATCGATTACACAAAGAAGTCGAAGTCATGTAATCGATTACATGGGCATTGTAATCGATTACAAGCAAAGTCGAAGTTATGTAATCGATTACACCAAGAATGTAATCGATTACACATAGCCCAGAAAGTCAAGAACACGTTGGAACAACAATGTAATCGATTACAAAAGTTATGTAATCGATTACACGCATCTTAACAACGTCCAACGGCTATTTTTAATGCATTAAATGCATGCCCAAACCACCCCAACGGCTCTATTAATTGAGAAACTTATAAATACCAAAGTTGGGTCTTTATTTGAGGTTGACCTTGAACCAAAACTGATTATCAATACGTCCCAAACTTGAATCAATCCTCAAATCATTTTCTTGCTCTGTTTTCATCAAAAACGTGAAAAATCTATGAGAGCATATTAGAGCTTCAATTTGTATTCATCTCGCTTCATTGAGAGCTTCATTCTATCTATTCAATTGCTTTGAAAAGAGGGTGAGGTATCCCTCTACAGTGAAAAAGGGTGAGGTATCCCTTGTTGAGAAGAAGGTGAGGTATCCTTCATTTTTGTAAAGAGGGTGAGGTATCCCTCTAGTGAAAAAGGGTGAGGTATCCCTTGTTGAGAAGAAGGTGAGGTATCCTTCAAAGGTGTAAAGAGGGTGGGGTATCCTCAAAGGTTGTATAGGGTGAGGCATCCTGTATTGAGGCTTAAAGCATAAGGGTGAGGTATCCCAAGGTGTTGTTGAGTGCTCCAATCAGTAAGGTTTTCAAGCACCCGTTCAAGCTTGAAGTTTAGTGGAAAATCTCAAGTGGTTCGCTTGGGACCGGACGTAGGTCACAAGGGGTGGCTGAACCAGGATAAATCATTGTGTTTGATTCTCTCTTCCCTACACTCTTTAAATTCAGTATTTAGTAGAATATATTTATTTATTGCATATGTTGATGTTTTGATTGTTACAACTTGATATCTAGCTTATTCACTTAGTTCATCATATATCCCAAGTTGTATTTGAGTAATCCTCAATAGTTGTACATTTATTAGACTTATTCCGCTGCATTTATTAATTGAGTTATTCAAAATGCATAATTTGTCAAAGTTGCATTAAAACCAGTCATCACCCAATTCACCCCCCCTCTTGGGTAATGGTTGCCATGGCTAACAAGTGGTATCAGAGCTAGGCTCTTGTGTAAAGGGCTTAGCAGCTTCAAGAGAAAGTGATGGCCTCCTCAAATGAGTTTTCAAAAAGTTCCTCTATCTATAAACCTCCCTTTTTCAATGGGGATGAGTATGCTTATTGGAAAGAAAGAATGAAAATTTTTATTGAAGCTATTGACTTAGATGTGTGGAATGCTATTGAAAATGGTCCTTTTATCCCCACAAAAGATGTTAATGGTGTAAGGGTTAATACACCAAGAAGTGAATGGACCAATGATGATAAGAAAAAGGTCCAATATAATTTAAGTGCCAAAAACATTATTACCACATCTTTGGGGCATGATGAATTCTTTAGAGTTTCAAATTGTAAATCTGCTCAAGAAATGTGGAATGTTTTAGAAGTAACCCATGAGGGTACTAGTGAAGTGAAAAGATCAAGAATTAATACTCTCACTCATGAATATGAACTTTTTAGAATGAACCATGTTGAAAGCATTCAAGAAATGTAAAAATGTTTTACACATATAGTTAATCATTTAGCTTCATTAGGAAAGACATATTCTAATGAAGATCTTATTAACAAGGTTTTAAGATGCTTGAGCAGGGATTGGCAACCTAAGGTGACGGCTATCTCGGAATCAAGGGATTTGTCAACAATGTCTCTAGCCACCCTATTCGGAAAGCTTCAAGAACATGAGCTGGAACTAAATAGGCTCAATCAAAATGAAAAAGTTGACAACAAAAAGAAGGGAATAGCTCTCAAGGCCACTTCTTCCATGTTTGATGATAATAATGATGATGAAGATGATGGAGATGACTTGGAAGTAGATGAGGAGAATCTTGCTCTACTAGTAAAGAAATTTGGAAGATTCTTTAAGAAGAGTGAACCTCAAAGAAGACCTTCCTTTCCCTCAAAAAATGTCTATCACAAAGGGGAAGGAACCTCATCCACTCCCAAATGCTATGAATGTGGAGAATTGGGTCACATGAAGATGGAATGCCCAATCTATCAAAGTAAAGTTGAAGAATATCACAAAAGATCCTCAAGGAAGAAGAAAGAAAGAAGAGCCTACATAGCTTGGGATGATAACGACATGGTTTCAACTGATAGCTCGGATAATGAGAAAGCCAATCTATGTCTCATGGCTAGAGGAGAAGAGGAAGATGAAAATGACATGGAGGTAACATCCTTAAATTCTGAATCAAATTCTTCTCCTTCCTATGATGAATTGCAAGATGCTTTTGAAGAATTGCATAATGAATCTATAAGACTTGCAAAACTTGTTTCATCATCCAAGAAATCAATTTCCTCATTTGAAAAACAAATTCATGCTTTAAACAAAGAAATTGAGGAATTAAAATTAGAAAATGAAACTCTAGGATTGATAGATGCAAATTCTTCATGTATGACATGTTTATCACTTGATAATGCATTTACACCATCATCTTGCTCATCATGTAAAGCATTTGAAATTGAGATTGAGGACTTGAAAAACACTCTTTCAAAATTTACCTATGGAAGAGATAATTTGAATATATTGCTTGGAAACCAAAGATGCGTTTTTCAAAAGGCTGGTTTAGGGTATAATCCCAATAAACAACAAAAGTTTCTTAAGAACTTCTTTGTTTCATCAAGTACATCAAGTAGTCCCTTTATTAAATGCTTTCATTGTGGTAGGAATGGGCATAGTGCATCAAATTGCAATATAAGGAAGAATATCAATAACAAGCTAGGAACTAAATTGGTTTGGGTTCCCAAAGGCACTTTGCCAAAGACTAACACACAAGGACCCAAGAAAATTTGGGTACCAAAAGTCAAAAATTGAAGTGTGTTGTAGGTGTGCTTGAAGGCCAAGAATCAACTTGGGATATCTTGAAAAGTGGCTGCTCCAAGCACAAAACAAGAAAATGCTTCATGCTGTCCTCCTTGTCTCCAAGAAGCTAGATCTTGCATCCTTTGGTTAAGTGGAGACTTGCTCTATGCTTTACTAATTTAATATCTTGAATATGCATCTTGTGTGAAATAACATGCTTAATATCAATTTCTTTGAACTTGACATAATGGTTTAATCATGCTTATTTGCTGCACAATTATGAGTTTCTGATCATAACCTGATCGAACTGTATGCTTAAATGATGTTTGGAATTGTTTTGGAATGTTTTGAAACAAATTTGAAGCCTGTCATCATATGCTTTTGCTATTAACATTTCATATTGTTGTGCTAAATGATTTATACTCTGATATTGATCCTGCTGGGCTGAAATAAAAATCTACATGCTTATGTCTTCTTTTTGATAGTGCCAACGGGGGAGAAGATTAGTGAAATATATTGCATATGTATTATGTATTGCATGTGTACGGGGGAGTTTTGCACTTTCAAATAATCTATCTCATGCATACATTACGGGGGAGTATTGCACTTAATTATCTGATAATCATAAATGCATATATTTCTCATTCTGCTGAATGTTTAGTTTGTCATCATCAAAAAGGGGGAGAATGTGAATGCTTATGTCTTGAAGCATTTCAAATGGGTTTTTGATGATAACAAAGACAAAAGTGAAGATCAAGTGCAATAGTGAAGATCAAGCGCAAAAGGAAAAATCAAGATCAAAGAAAGAAGACAAGAAGGTTTATTTAGTTATAAGTCTTAGGATATTAATGTTAAATGCTCTCAAGATTTCTCAAATGGTTTTTCAATATATAATTTCAAAATAAATGAGAAATTTCAAAGTTAAACATGGCTTTCAATAAAACTTGAGTTTCAACTTTAAATCTAACACTCTTAAAAGGATTTATGTTTAATCAAGTTTCTTGAGGTGTTGGAAATGACTTACAAGCGTTATTGGACTTGAAAAATGTGTTCAAAGGCCAATGTAATCGATTACATAATGTTTGTAATCAATTACACAGCAAACAGAAAGCATGTAATCGATTACATGAACAATGTAATCGATTACACAATATATGTAATCGATTACATAAAGCCCAAAAAGGCAAGAACACGTTCGACGAGTCATGTAATCGATTACATGGATATTGTAATCGATTACACAGCAAGTCAGAAGTCATGTAATCGATTACATGAGCATTATAATCGATTACAAGCAAAGTCGAAGCCATGTAATCGATTACACCAAGAATGTAATCGATTACACGTGAGCCCGAGAAAGTCAAGAACACGTTGGAACAACAATGTAATCGATTACAAAAGTTATGTAATCGATTACACGCATCCTGACAACGTCCAACGGTATTTTTAATGCATTAAATGCATGCCCAAACCACCCCAACGGCTCTATTAATTGAGAAACTTATAAATACCAAAGTTGGGTCTTTATTTGAGGTTGACCTTGAACCAAAAACTGATTATCAATACGTCCAAACTTGAATCAATCCTCAAATCATTTTCTTGCTCTGTTTTCTGTCAAAAACGTGAAAAATCTATGAGAGCATATTAGAGCTTCAATTTGTATTCATATGCTCTATTGAGAGCTTCATTCTATCTATTCAATTGCTTTGAAAAGAGGGTGAGGTATCCCTCTAGTGAAAAAGGGTGAGGTATCCCTTGTTGAGAAGAAGGCGAGGTATCCTTCATTTTTGTAAAGAGGGTGAGGTATCCCTCTAGTGAAAAAGGGTTAGGTATCCCTTGTTGAGAAGAAGGTGAGGTATCCTTCAAAGGTGTAAAGAGGGTGGGGTATCCCTCAAAGGTTGTATAGGGTGAGGCATCCCTGTATTGAGGCTCAAAGCATAAGGGTGAGGTATCCCAAGGTGTTGTTGAGTGCTCCAATCTGTAAAGGTTTTCAAGCACCCGTTCAAGCTTGAAGTTTAGTGGAAAATCTCAAGTGGTTCGCTTGGGACTGGACGTAGGTCACAAGGGGTGGCTGAACCAGGATAAATCATTGTGTTTGATTCTCTCTTCCCTACACTCTTTAAATTCAGTATTTGGTAGAATATATTTATTTATTGCATATGTTGATGTTTTGATTGTTACAACTTGATATCTAGCTTATTCACTTAGTTCATCATATATCCCAAGTTGTATTTGAGTAATCCTCAATAGTTGTACATTTATTAGACTTATTCCGCTGCATTTATTAATTGAGTTATTCAAAATGCATAATTTGTCAAAGTTGCATTAAAACCAGTCATCACCCAATTCACCCCCCCTCTTGGGTAATGGTTGCCATGGCTAACAAAGGTTGTTCATAACTAAATGGATTAGAGAATCTATGAATATCTCTCATGGTATTGTCAAATGCCTCAAAACAATATCTCTGTGTCATCGGTGCTTCATCCCATATGATCAGCTTTATTTTTATTAACAATTCTTCCAAAGGACTTCATTGCCTAATATTGCATGTAGAAGTCACAAGGAATAAGAAGTGCTGCTAGTCCACTTAAAGCAACATTCAGGACAATATCTCATCTAGATCTCAAGTATGCAGATAATGTTCTCCATAAGAATGTCTTTCCAGTTCCTCCAAAATCATAGACAAAAAATACTCCTCCTCGATATGTAAAAATAGCATTCATGATGATATCATACATTTTCTTTTTATTGTAATTGACGGAAGACACAAGGACTTTATGTTCTTCGACTAGGGAGGCCCAATCATAAGATAACTCATCTTGAATAAGCTAGTTACATGCTTGAGATGGATCACATTTTGGAATAGACATTGGAGGAAAATGTTTAAGGCTTTTACCATTATTGTGAAGAAGCTTTTCAATTTTGCATAGACTAAGATCTTTCAATTGATAATTGGAAAGCACAAATCTACAACAATAATAATATATATATACATTAGTAATTATATAATGAATTAATCAAATATGATAAATTAGTAATATAATTTATACCCTCATTTTGAAGTATCTCCTTTGAGTATATAGCAAATCTTCACTAAATAGCAACCAAGTCTGCTTCCATAAAAATTTTGGCCTAGCCATGTAGCTGGAAGTGAGCAAAGAAGCAAAAACTCTATGAACTTTCCAAATATCATCATAACATGTATAACCCTTTGCAATATTTAACAAAATCCTGCAATAATACTTGTCTCCGCTACCAAGAGGGACACAGAATATCCTTCCTATTGAAAAACCTCGTTGCCTAGGAAACCATTCTCCTAATTGTGGTTTCCAAACAAACTTGTTGGAAATTTTGCATAAGTCAATTCTCTGGCATCCTCATATTTCTTGTTAGCTTTCATCCATGCCAAAAATATTGTTTTCCTATTTGCACAAGAATTGAGAAAATCTAAAGGATCATTATCCTTGAAGCGAATTTGTTGCTCATTAGGAAGATGGAATGACAATCTTTCCACAGGAGTTTCCCTGTAATTGATATCAAATCCATAGATTCTCCATATAGCCTCATATGCAGAAATGTAACTACAGTTAATGTACATTTTGATTTCATTTGCCAACTTTTCATTATCGGGGTTATAAAAGGTTGGAGTAACTCTATCATGCCCTTTGTTGATGTATTTGAACAAATATTTTATAGCCTCGACTGATTGCACCATTTAACATCGATGTGAGAATTATATCTCAGAAGCAAAGTTGGATTGTATGGAACAACATATCTGTTATCTAGTTCAGTTCCATTTTTTCTCAACAATATGCCTATTATCTCTCTTCCTATAAATTGGGTATCCCTCATCATTAATGCTTGTCATATCAACAAATTGCTTGGGAAAGTGTCTTCGACGTCTTCCATAAACCATGCAAGGTGAGTTTTTATTGTGAACTCCACAAAGTCCATGTATCATGTGGTGTTGGACAATGTTATATAATGTAGGATATTTGTACTTGTTTAGTTGTTTGGAATCTATGCACATATGACATTATCAATATGCTCACAGGAAGGTCTTTTGTCATCTTCTTTCAAGAAAAGTAATATGTGAGCCTGAGGCAGACCACACTTCTGAAACTCCATAGTATACACTACTACAAAAAGAAAAATGAATTACCTGAAATAAATATTTATACTATAAAATTTAAAAGCTTTGTATGAATATATTAAATTAAATTTAAAAAAATATCACCATTATGAACTCTACCAAACAATTTGTTCTGCTTCAGATCCCTTATTAATTGATCAAACTTTATTTTGAAAACTCTAAAGCAAATGTCAGGATGATCTTCTGGACGAATACCTTTCTGTTCAACATATCTCATAATCTCATGCCATTTAGGTAGGTAAATGTGATGAAAAAATCTTGGTAACCAGTCCATTTACAAATTGCCATGGCATCCTAGCAGTTTTAAATCGTATATCAAGCACCACCAATAAATGAAGAAGGGAGAATGGTACGTTTCCCTATAGATGAAGGGTTCGTCTCACCTCGAAAAATTGCTATTGAAAGGCCCTTATAAACATTTGCTCTTAATTCTTTCTGATGTGTTCAATTGAAGAACAACCTTTGTGACTTAATCATTGTATAAGAAACGACAAAAAGTTGTTGGAATAACTTTCGAGACATCAATAATGTTTTGGCTTCATATGTTCTATTTTGTATTCAAAATGCAAAAAACTCTCTTATAATTAATTTTGTTCTCTTCCTTGAAGAAATATTTGCAGCATCAGCATGTTGAATTTCTTCTCTATAACCATCTTCTCCATAAGGGAAAATCAAAGGATATTGTAATCCTAAATAAGCTGGATGGAGCTCACTTATTCGTTTAAGTATTCCTGATTATATCTCAATTATTATACCCCTTCCAGAATCAGCATGCCTAATGTCACCAACTATCAAAGCAACTACTTCAGCAACAGTTGCAAGGTTATACCTCCATCCATCTAATTGTCTATTTCTAATTAGTCAAAGCTTTACTTCCCTTAAATCCCCCCTCGGAATTTTGTCTCTAGCCATTCTAAATGCCTTTGTCAAAACATTGAAATCATCAAACATCTTTCTCAAACCGTCAACAATCTCAGGATCATAAGAATGTTCATCATTTCTAGAATTGAATATAAACATAAGATCAATTGTTCATAAATTAATACTAAAATAGCAATATATAACTTATTGTAAAGTAAAGCAGCGTCATAAAAATGAACATGTATGACAATAACAAAAAAAATGTAATAGTAATTTATACAATAATTTATTAGAGTCTATACCTGATAGCATTTATTCAATTTGAAACTTCATTTTCAATATCATAAATGTAAAGTTGAGCAAATTTTGGAGTATCCCTTGTTGAGGTAACAAACTTCCAAGCACATGGAAGCTTTGCCCATTTAGTTTGTATAAATAAGGACCTCCTCCTTGATTAAAAGAGTTGTCAATCTTTCCACCAATTGAAGTGAAAAGAAAACATAGCATTATATGCTCTAATATGATCCAAAAAATGTTTGCTCTTGGGATGATTGTTGTAGATAAGGTCTTTGAGCAAAGTTGGAGGCTCCTTTAACAATGGCAATTATATTTTCCCTTGCATACAACAAAGAGAAAACTTTGGATTGTTTGTTTGCTGATCCTTTCTAACTCTCTCACAGTACCACATTAATGCTCCACAAGATTTACAAACACATGTTTGATGTCCAATGTCCCAATAATCTTAATTGAAATAAAAAAAGTATCAATATATAAACATGATGTAATAAAACTTACAAAAAAAAGAAACAACAATGTAATATATACCTTGCTCAATTTCATGAATTTCAACTACAAAATGTAATTTAAATTTAGTTATTTTATAAGTCTTTAAAGTTACAAAAAAAAAGATATCATGCTATGTTATAAATCTTTAATTAAATTAAAAATAAGTAGATACCTTGGACAGTTGGGTCATTAGCTAATTCAACAGTGTCACTTAAAATAGAAATAGATTAAATACATAAAATAGCAAGCAAAACCTATATTATACATTTTGTAAAAAAATAAAGACTAAACTTCTATTTTAGTCTCTGAAATTGTATGCACTGGTCATATTAATCATTGACTTTAAAAATTAGTCATATTAGTCATTGAAACTGTAATTTGTCAGTTAAATTAGTCTTTATCACCGGTTATATATATGAGTCTTCACATAAGGACTAATTTGACTGACAAATTACAATTTTAGGAACTAATATGACTGATTCTTAAAGTTAGGGATGAATGTGATCGGTGCATATAATTTTAAGGACTAAAATGGAGGTTTACTCAAAAATAAATTATTTCCTTTGTTATGTACCTTGCATTTGTTGATAAAAGCCATACTGGATCTAGTATCTGTAAGGGCCTCCCTAATGAAGACATCATTTCCATTTGAATAAGAAAATGTTTGAATGTTTTCTTTTTGTTCGCAAGATTTAGAAGATCCGATGTCATCTGTGACATCAAAATTCAGAGATCGCAACATTCTACTACTATGAGTTCTACTCTTCCCAGAAATTTTCTTCCAGGATTTATCAATTCTTTGTTGAATCTCCTATTCAGAGTTATAATCAACAATGGGTGTAGAAAAT
Organism: Ormosia semicastrata; assembly: GCA_029884595.1. Lineage (NCBI taxonomy): Eukaryota > Viridiplantae > Streptophyta > Magnoliopsida > Fabales > Fabaceae > Ormosia > Ormosia semicastrata. The sequence continues at coordinate 31,098,320 of JAQQTO010000046.1, read as the reverse complement.
GAAGGTAAAGAACATATCATATTGGTAGGAGTTGATCTCTCATTTGTGGGGAGACATGTACTTTCACGGATTCTTGGAGTTCGAGACTTAAGCTGTCTGTAAGACCTCAAATCTACATGTTTAGACATACAAATAATGATATAAATATTTTCAATAAATAGTTCTATCCTCTAATGATACTAGACATACAAACTACTGGAAGTTACTTAATAAAATATAAAACTAAAGTTCATAGAAAGATAATATGATCATCCAAAAAAAGCAACCAATCTTTGGGCTAAAAAAAAGCCATATGGCATTGAGCAGAATTTTAGAAGATGTGAATTAATTTGACTAAACTAAAATATTGAATGAGACTCAATTTTTTGAAGCATGAAAATTGATTAAATAAGCTTATTTTACCTTTAAGAGTGGTGTTCTTAGAATTACTATGCATTGGAGAGCTATAAGTATGGAAGTCATTATGAGAACTTGCAGTAAGATGTAAAATAAAATAATCAAGAGCATATTTAAAACGATAGACACAACTATAAACTATGTATTAAGAAAATAAAAGAAAAATATATACAATTTAAATATAGGAAAATAAATATATTTATTGAAAAGAATTTCTTAGATATTAGCATAAACAATCAAACAATCTATAATTTTGACACAGAATAATGTTATCAAGCATTTCATTACCACCTTGAAAGTTATCTGATCGTAACAACCTCCTATTTTGAATGACATGCTTCCCAAAATAAATTTGACAAAAAATTATTCTTCGAAAATTAGATTGAGACATTAATTTGACATAATCAGATTGCATTGTTGAATTTGAATTGTGAAGGTCACATGACAAAACTGCATCTTACAATATCATATACTTTATTATGATAGAAAAATGAAATGAATATGACAGGTATCAAAGAAAAATTCATAAAAAAGTTCTATAGTTTTTTAGGCTTATAATCTATCATATAAAAGAACTAATATTGCACCTATTGTTACATTACCATTAGAGATATCCGACAATGGAATTCTATTGTTCATGCCATTAGAGTGTTTGTTTGAAACAGTTCTATGGTGCTTATACTTAAGCAACTTGAAAAAAAAAAGAATATTACTATATATCTTGAAAAATAAAGAAAATGCATATAGAAAGAATAATGATATCAAGCATCTCAATACCACCTTGAGAATCCCGAGGTTGCAAGATTCTTCTATTCCAAATGACATGTTTTCCAGAATGAAGTTGAGTGAAACTAATTCCTCGAGAATTAGATTGAGAGATTAATCTTTTATGATTAGATTGCACTGTATCTTGAATATTGCATGAAAGAGCTGCATCATAAAATATAGAAGACTTTAGTATGTTTAAAAAGAAAAGAACATAACAAAAACTAGTAAGCATAAGTCTTCAGAGAATAAAGAAAATGTCTATAGATAATGTATTCAAACACTTCATGAGTCATTTGTAAAAACTAATATTTTAATTTTTACATATTAATACACTACCATTGGATGTATTAGTCATTGAACGTTTGTAGTTTGTAAACACTTTCCCTCTCTTTGAGCTACTACCATTATCTATAGGAAAAGTGACATTAGTTGATATCATCTCTCTTGAATTCAAATTTGAACCTGAAACCACATAAGTATAGTTTTCTCAATAAAAGAAAAGCTCACAAGATAATAATGACAAAATTAGAATTAGAAAAAAAAATCTTCTAACCTTCAGCATTGGAAATAGCTATAGCACACTTCTTTTCAAACTTGATTATTTCACTGTATACTCCTTTTGTATATCTTCTTCGAGATCCATTCCTCTACTTTCGAATTAGCTTGAAAGAACAAATTCAAATAACTAATTCATATATCATATGTTGTATACTAAACAAATAAATAGCTATCTATTTAAAAAAATGTTATACATTAAAGAATTTAAGGTTCTTATATAGAGGGATTTATTTAAAGAAACAAAAAACACACACATAAATCTCAAAGCAATTTTGTTGCTTGGAACTCATATCCAATGAATATATATATATATATATATATATATATATATAGCTGCATAAATGTAGCATCACATCAATTAAGTAATAATATGTAATATATATGTTAAGGGAAGTTTCTGCTTCAAAATATAAGAGAGATTCATGTAAATAAAAATATTCCAAAGAAATTTTATTAGTAATTTTATCTATATTAGTTTTAAGTTTAATATATGAAATAGTTAAGAAATTAACCTTGATAAATAATTTGTGATTTGAGACCTATCTATCCATTAATATTTTTACTAAGAAAGGCAAGGGAAACAAAGGTGATATAATTAGCTCATGCTCCTCAGGCATGAGTTTGTCTTGAAAGCTAATGTATTGTGTAGCTTTTTGAAAATTATTTCACGGGTACAACATATTGCTAACGTCTGCAGTATGGGTAACTATTGTCATAACAATTCAAACTCAAGTCATTAGCTTTGGTTTTGGATTATGGCTAATGGTGTTAATGTCATAAAAATTCTTATGTAGAAATTCTTATGGGTAACTTGTGATAATATCATCACAAGTCAGCTACCATCACAAGTCATAGCAATTCAAACTCAAGCCATTCTACACTAACCGTAGGAAGGCTACTTGGTACATACTGCATGCATACCTTCAAACATTGTAAATATGCTGGGTAATCATTCTATGGACTATGGGGATTAATGTTTCTCCGGCTAATCTTCAACGGATAGCTATACTTAACCTCCAGTATGTACCAAGTAGCCCATAACTCATCTCTAGCATATATAAATGGCAACAACAGGGCAACTTGGAATTCCCACTATAGAATAGAATTGAGAAACATTAAATTTATTTTTTTACATACACATGCTAATAAAATTTGATGTATTGATTTTGGCTCTTTAGCCAAATCAAGAGCCAATTGAGTAAGATTTCGATTCACAAACATAGCATAAAACCCAAAAAAAGCAAATACAGAGAAACCCCCAAAAAAATAGCAAATATAGAGAGAGAATCATAACCAAAACATAATGGAACTAAGCAATTAAAAAAAAAAAAGCGGCAAGAACATAGGAAGTAGTAGCAAGGGAAAGAGATCCTAAAGGCAAGCATAAAACCGTTAGTAGCCATAGAAATGAACGCATTACCAAAAACTTCCACGTTAGCAATCAATTCCTTCTGCCACAACAGCAATCAAAAGACAAAAATCCAAATCAATGTATATTAAGAAACTCAAATCCCAAGCGTGAAGAAAATAGCAAAGAGAGACCCAACTTACCAAAATGGAATGGTGTTTGCTGGGGCTGTGTTGTATAATGGCAGTGAAGGAAAGGAAAATATGAGAAGAGGTTGAAGGTTTTGATTTTTCATTTTTATAGAGAATGAAACTTCAGAAAATGAGGAAATGACAAAGAAGAGAGGAAGAAAATGAAAATGTGAGATTCCCTCTACAGATGTCTGGACGGAATAGGCAAACTTAACAAAATAGGCAAAAACAAGCCTAGCAAAGTAGGCAACGGAAATGATATATTGACTCTGATACCATGTGAGATTCTAACATAAAATCAATTGACATTAAGTGGAGTGACCCAATAGATATATAAATCGTACCCAAAATATTGAAGCAGAAGATGTGAGACTCTTAACAGAAAAAAAAAGTGAAAAGTCAAAGAGGAAACTTATAATTGAAGTCATCTCTATGGGAAAAAATTTCATTGACAAAAATACCTTGTATTAGGCGGGAGAAGTGTTTTTATAGATTACATAGATATGAACTTGGCGTATTTAGGATTCCTCATTTTTTTCTCTTCGAGGTGTGTTTTTGTCAAGCTGCCACCCCTGAGACCATCCGTGCTTGGCGGCTTGTCTCTACATCTGGCGATTTTTTTTAATCTTTTTTTGTGGAACTTAGTTCTTTTTCGTTAGACTTTTTCATGGGACTGTCGCCAATCTCTTTTGGCGGTAACCTCCTTTGCTCTTTTTTCTTGTTTTCTTTTTTTTTTCTAGTATTTTTTCTTTATTTTTTAAGAATAAATAGATGCAGATCTCTAGATATGAGGAGCTTGAGTTTAAATCTTTCAGAAATGCATTCTATCTAGGTAGATATAAAATTTTCTAGCCTTAATTTCTTAGATTGGTTGCATGCCTAGCCTGGGTATAGGAAGAACTTCATATCTCTGTGGTCCAAAGCTAAAGATCATGGAGATTCATGGAGATGAGATAAGAAAAGTGAGGCCTTGACGAAAGTAGAGATGATAGCAACGACGATGATGGTAATGAAGATGACGATAAGGTCATATACCAAGAAGTTGCATGAAAACTCAAGGTAATAAAGTTCAGCCTTCACGAGACGCTATGCGTCAAGAAGAGCCAGATTCACACTAATGCATCTCAGTGTAATATACAATTTGAAGAGAAAAAAACAATTGTCCTAACAAGTTGCGCTACCTTGAGATTTCTCTTAAATGTAGTGAGTTGTTCTAGAGGTTAAATGTTTATAGTTGAGCCAAAGAAAGGAAAATTATGTTTATTGGTTATACATTTTTCCATTGATTTTTGAGTTACATTTTTCCGTTTGTTGGAAGTAATTTGAGTATTTACATGTGATCATGAATATTGTACTTGAGACTTTATTTTTCTCTTCATTCTTGATAATAAAATTATCTATCTTTGACAATAAAAAGTTTTGGCGTATTTAGAAAAATAATAAAGTCTTTTAGCTAGGTGTAGTGGTGTACCCAAGATTCTAATATGAATAGTCAAGATAGGGAGTACAAACACCTCATTAAAACCAAACATAACCTTAAGGCAATAAGAAGGTGCAGAAATTCTTTGGTTGAGGGAAATACAAACGCTGAATTTTTTATGTTAAACCTAAGTGAAGTCGTGACAGAGTAATAACCCTAGACTAGATGAAGTATAGATGTGGTTGAACAATTGGGATTTAATGATGGGGGGTTTAGTAAGACTGAACAACAGGGAATTAATAGAAGTCATCCTGTAACTTCCTATGTGAAAGCCAAGTGATCCAAATTGGCAAATTGGATGCTACGCGCTTGCCTTATTTATAAGTTTAACTCATTTGTTTTAAGAGTATTTAAGGATATATACATATCCGCTTATGTTCAGATAAATTTATATCAAAATTTTCGCTGGTAGACAATCTGTAATCTCACTATAAATTTTCATTAAAATTAATAATTTATCTGACCTTAGAATAAGGAGAACCTTCCCTCACTTAAATTTTTTTTTACCAAAAAAAAAAGAAATATATCAAGGATAAATTAATAATTGGAGTTTGTTTTTCAGATTTTTATACGATAACTAATTGAAGAATTGTTATATTGGTAGGTTAGTTATAGGAATTATTAAAAAACATACAACTTTTTTATTTCAAATACGTAATTTGACTGTTAATTGTAAATATAAAAACTTGTAAATTTTATTAAAAAAATTGTTTTTGCATGAAAAAGTCAAAAATCACATAGTTTCCAAACAAAATTTATAAGAGATTTTCATGAAGTATGTAAAATATGTATCGTATTTAGTGAATGTAATAGATAACATTAAAAGTGCAATTCCAGTTTCCAGGATATAAAGAGTCAAGACACACTACTTTTTTTTTTTTTTTTTTTTTAGAATATCCCCTCACTTGATAGGAAAGCTACTAATCTTTTAAATTATGTTCAAACATCTAAGCGGAAATCTCTCAAACAATATTATTTTAATACATATAAATTTTGAAATCGAACTCAAGATCACATAATCATTTAAGGAGGTAATTTATATTAACTTTAAAATAACAGATAAATGAATTAAATTTATAATAAATTATACTATTTAAAATTGACCCATAATCATTTATTTAACTAATTATAAATAAGTTAACTCGTATTTATTAATCTGCTTAACTGTTTTTTATTTAAAATAAAAATCATTTTATATCTAAAAAATAAGACGACCACGTGAAAAACGGCATCACTCCGTACTCAATATGGTAAAGTTTACCATTAATAATATATTCAGACACAAGGGGCTGCTCTAGGTTAACCTCCTCACACATTCTAGCAAATTTGCCATGTCTTTGCTGGGCAATGTTAAGGTCAACTTTCAGAGTCTTTCCCACCAAGTTCTTAATAGTTACTAGATTCTCTAGGTAATCTTGTGAATCGCGTATCAATTATCGTGTATCATGTACTAATTTATGGTACTTAACAGTGTAAAGAAAATATTATAATTATATAATAAAAAGTGACGAATCACATATCGGTACCATATACGCATAATAGAGAGTACCGCAAACCTGTAAACTATATCCTAGCAGCACCCAATAACTTCTTATCATAATATTCTATAGCAAGCCTAGGAAGGCTAAAGCATGCAACAATCTTATTAATAGAAGCATAACTTGAGAGAGAAATAATATTTCTAAATATTATTTATTCTTTATAATAGTTTAATACTGATCAATAAAAAAAGAGTAAAAAGTTGGAGAGAAACAAACATGAGAGAATATACAAAAGAGTTTCATAGAACTCAAGTCAGAAAAAAAGGCAAACATTTCAGGGTGGATAGTACCTCTCTGATACCATGTTGAAAGAGAGAATAGAAAAAGACTTATGAAGAAATTGTTATTACTTGTATCTTATATCTTATAAATTATACATGTATGATTTACATTATATAGATTTATGTCAATAACTATTTGCCTAGAATAGAACTAAATTACAGGAAATAAATTTGTTCTAATACAAGAATAAATTTGTCCTAATTAAATAATGAAACAAATAATGAAAAATAATAAATAAGAAATAAATCATAAGAGATCATTTATGATACTCTAAAATATTTTAAGATACAAAAAGATATTTTGAGATATTTTTACGATATTCCAACACTCCTCCTCAAGCTAAAGCTTCCTAAGCTTGAGCTTACAACAATTAAATAATTTGATAGTGTGATAGTGACTAGGACGAACGGAGAAGATGACTGGCAACTACTTTTGGGATGAAGATGGAGACGATGTTAATGCATCTGGAACAAAGTTGAGGCTGATGTGAGTCAAAACCAATAAAAGTCACCATCGAAATGATCATCGATGGGAAGAAAATTAAATCACCACTAATATGATTGATCTGTGAGAGAGAAGTCACCACTAATATGATTCATCCATGGGAGGGAAGTCACCACCAAAATGATCGTCGGTGGGAAGAGAAGTCATTGGCATGATCCATTAGTGAGAAAAGAACGGCATGACAAATACTGGCATTGTAGATATAGATTTATTCTCATTCTCCTCCTCAATGAGAGCCAGCTAAACTTAACATTGTTACAAGTAGAAAACCCATAAAGGCATAAACTGAAAAACAAAGAACCTAGGAAACTAGTACTCCCCCTAAATAACAAAACCTTGGCAATGTCCTTGGCAGACAGCTCCTTGCTTCTCCTCGGCACACGTCCCAAGCAAATGAGACCTATTTTGGAGTCTTCGACCTTTCTCCTTAGTGGCCTCTTGACTTCCAAACTGGTCTCCAAAACACTGAGTCGAGTATTAGACCACCCAGCAACACAAATGGGGTCCTTTACTAATGTTCAAAGTCAGATTCGGCTCTGATTGAAGGCAGCAATGAAGGCTGCTAGAATCCCAGCAATGAAGGCTAGTTCTAAACCCAGCAATGAAGGCTGGTCCAATCAACAATGAAGGCTAATTACAGCGGAAACAACATAGGCTCCCAAATTGCCTATCTGATCCGGTTTTGAGGTGAAGGCTACTAGAATCCTGGCTCTAAACCCAACAATGAAGGCTGGTTCGATCAACAATGATGGCTGATTGCAGTGGCAATAACAGAGACTCCCAGATCGAAAGCTCTGATACCAACTTGAAAGGGACATAATATTTCTGAATATTATTTATTCTTTATAATAGTTTAATACTGATCAACAAAAAAAGAGCAAAAAGTTGGAGAGAAACAAACATGAGAGAATATACAAAAGAGTTCCATAGAACTCAAGTCAGAAGAAAAGGCAAACCTTTCAGGGTGGATGGTACCTCTCTGATACCATGTTGAAAGAGAGAATAGAGAAAGACTTATGAAGAAATTGTTATTACTTGTATCTTATATCTTATAAATTGTACATGTATGATTTACATTATATAGACTTATGTCAATAACTACTTGCCTAGAATAGAACTAAATTACAGGAAATAAATTTGTCCTAATACAAGAATAAATCTGTCCTAATTAAATAATGAAACAAATAATGAAAAATAATAAATAAGAAATAAATCATAAGAGATCATTTATGATACTCTAAAATATTTCAAGATACAAAAAAGATATTTTGAGATATTTTTACGATATTCCAACAGCATATAAGGGTTAACAGCTAAGTAGTGATCGAATAGGAGCCAAGGACCCCAATGGAAGCAAAATGATAATTTGTAGTAGAATGAAATTTAACAAGGTGTTTAACTTGATTTTTATCAAAGATAATTCGATTCCTGTTATTACTCAATGAAATATATTCTCTCAAAGACTATCAAGTTTTTGGTGGTTCTTGAATCTTAAGAATATCATAAAATAATTTCGATTGAAATAATAAAGGATGTGTGATTTCAATGTAACAAGTGACAGATAAAGATTATGCTTAAAGATCGAACGAAAAAAGAAGCATTTAAGAAATGCAATAAAGTGCAAGTAAAATGAAGTAAAAATAATAAACAACAATGTAATTGAAAATGTAATAAAAAAATGACAATCAAGTAAATAAAGCAAGTGAAAAAGCATGTAAAGAACAACTAGTAATTTAAATTTGCACAGAAAAGTAAACTTGACTAGAAATAGTAAATGAAATCAAGTAAAGCAAAACAAATGAAAGAAATCAAATGATTCAAAGAATCGCTTAATTAAAAGATGAAGAGAATTTACAAAAATGTAAATGAAATTAAATTAAACTTACATTGAATTGTAAAGATTACAAAAACAAAGCAAGGTAGAAAGTATACTTGGCTAATCTCCTTTGATCATTTTACGTCAAAGTGACTTGATAGAATATGTGAGAGATGTACATAGAGTGTTTCTAACCTTCTAAATGTCTTTATCCTCTTTTTATATTTATAGACAAAAATGATAACTAACATTCTAACAGAATTATGACAGGTGTTTTTTACTTAAAATATCTGACAATAATAATTATCATGTCTAAATGTTACAAACTTAATTGTTAATAACTTCTCTAAATTCAAATTCGAACTAATGAAACTTGAATTTGAATTTGAATTCAATTGTATAACAAACTTGGTCTTCATTCGAAAGTCTCCTTTGCAGCGGTCTTGAGTTTTGCCAAGTGTTGATAAAGTCAATCATTTCTTTGATCTTTTAAGTCATTAATTTCATTAACTCTTTCTAGTGCTTGATCGAACGTATCAATCATCGAAATCTTCATTTCCCTTGTTGAATCTTCAAATATCTTGTCAATCATTTGATGAGTTGCTCTTTACTTTGAACTTCAACTTCGATCTCTTCCAAGATTCCAATCCAAAACTATCAATCGAAATCACTGCTTCCAATTTCTTTAATCGAAATCTCCACCTCTAACTTATTAGATTATTCAAAAGCTTTGCCAAATAACTTAATGCCAAATATCATGCAGAATACTTTCGATTATTTTTGTGAATTGAAAAGTTTATTTTTATACCAATACAAGGAAAAAGTCATTTCTTATGTCTATGAGGTCTAAGACCTCGGTTTTTGCCCACAAACCGTCTAACCTTTTTTTAGGACTACATAATCAATTTTCCTACCTAGAAGCTTCACAATCAGAGTATCCACCCATGGTCTTCCCAGTCTCTATTTCTCACCTTGTTTAACGCAATATTGTATAATACTCGTGTTTACCAAAATTTTCGATTATCATAATTTAGGCTATGGTAAATCATTTGTCTAGTGGACAAAGTTTGATTCTTGATCTCAATTTGGGAAAGAGAGTCGCTTCCTCTTGGGATTCTAGTCTAAGTATCTTAAAGGAATGCAAATGATGATTTCAAATTTCAGAAGATTATGCAAATCCAAAATCGAATGTTTATGCATGATTTTAACTTAATGAAAAATAAGTTAAATATAAACGACAGAAATTAAAGAGTAATCGAAATAAATCTAACAAGTAATGTAAAAATGTTTAAAATAAAGAGTATAAAGTAAAGCAGTTTAAAGTAAATGCAATGAAAAATAAATGTGCAAGTATGTAAAATGCAATAGAATAAATTTGCACTAAAGTAAAGAAAACAATTAAAAGAAATCAAATGATCTCTGAAGTACACTTGATCAAGAGTAGAAAAGAGTTTTGTAATAAAGTTAAGTAAGCAATTAAAAGAAATCAAATGATCTCGAAAGAACACTTGATCAGGAGTAGAAAAGAGTTTTGTGATAAAGTAAAGTAAGCAATTAAAAGAAATGAAGATAAACTTGCATTGAATTTGTAAATTGTACAGAAATAAAAGTAGATGGAAACATACTAGACTTAGACTTGTGTGTTGTTTGCTTGAAATGTCAATGGACGTGAGAGCGTGAGTTTACAAGTGTTTGTGAGTAATGAATTTCTAACCCCTAAATGTTTCCATCCTCTTGGTATTTATAGATTTCCTAAGTAACTACCCCTTTTACAAGATCTTGACATATGTCTAAAACCAAGATAACTACTAAATGATTGGTAATCTCTATTTAATAATCACCCAATCTTTGTCAGCGATCCTCGTACTACAAGCAACTGTTTAATCTCAACCAATCATCCTTTTGTTGTCTTGATCTAACATATGCAACCGCTGTTAACTTCTAATTTAAATTCAAAAAATCTTTTTGAATTCAAACTTGAGTCTTCAACCACTTTCTGATTTTCCATCTAGTTGAGATCTGCCATTCTTCAAGAGTTTTGCTAAGTGTAGCTATCTCTCAAATCTCAAAGTTCGAGATCTACTCGAAGTCACCATTTATAATATGAAGTATCTTTTCTAATATCAAATCGAAACTATTACTTGATAGTTTCAATACTTGCAACTCCAAATCGAAGTTGTTTCAATACCAAATCAGTTAGTGTTTTGACACAGAATCGAAATCTCCATTTTGGTAAATTTCAAATCGAAAACATTATTTTGACAATCCTATTGCAACTTTGAACTGTATAAGTTCCTCAAAGTAAGTATTCGACTATGCATAAAAAATGTCTGAATCGAAAAGTGTTATTTTATACCAACAGATGCCCCCTAATATTTATTCTTGAAGTATGAGAGATAAATATTTTAGCTTTTCGAATATTGCTTTCGATTGCTACTAGACAAGAATTTTACTAGGAATTTGCTTATTTTACCTTAATTCAACATAAAATAAAGCAACTGAAAAGTCAAGCAGCAAAATCTGTAACTTTGAGATTTTAAATCTCTGTACACGTAAACGGTTACTACGAGGCTATTCCCCATTAACTAACCACCTCCACTTTCTAGGGAGTTACAAAGCCAATGATGGTGTTTAATGGATAAAAATGGCCTCAATCGTACTCCATCATGTCACCATTAAATGGATTTACTGCTGATATTTTCTCTTTCTTCTAATTTTGGAAAAATCTGTATATATATCGTGAAAAACTCCCTTCCACTTCTCTTCCTTCATAATTCCTGAGTTCTTTTTTCTTTATGCACACTCTTCTATCATTGCTGAACCTTGAATCCTCATATCAGATTTTGTCTGTCTTTATTTCTCTCTCAAGACTCAAAGTCTTTAATCACCAAAGGCTTCTTCTTCTAACAAAACTGCTTCCTCCACCCAAGCTTCACACTCAAGCTCTGAATCATAAGAAACAATAGTTTTACCTGATGCTGCCACTGTGACTACTCCAGTGGTAAAAGATGGGGTTTTTTACGCTCCTGATCGTTCTACAGACCATTCTGAACTCTGGAAGTCCCAAGTAATGATCTCTTTTACCATTGATAATGATAGGTTTGATTTTCTAGGTCCAACCATTCCTGAACAGGAATATACAAACATTCAATCATTTTTTCCTTGTATCAAAGGAGAAACAATAGCTGCCTTCCAGCCTTCTCTTAAAACTGATTTCTTCAATCATTTCTCAAAAGTGTTTCAAAGCTCACCACTGGTTAGTAATCATACTAGACCTCTTTATCTGCGTTGACTAAACCGCATTGAAAAAGCCAAAAAATATGTTTGGAAATCAGTTGGTATTTTCGATTTTATCCAACTGAGTAGGGAACGTATTGAATACAATGCCCCTATGCTCACAAGTTCCTTCTTTTTCTAGAATAGATCTACAAATTCTTTTCATATCCCTTATGGGATGCTAACTCCTACTCTTTTCAATGTGGCAGCCATCACTAGCCTTAAGCCTGTTGGAAGAATAGTCAAAAGCACCCTGAGTCCTAGAACTTCCATCGAGCCTAACTTCTCAAAATTCACATATACAACCTTCATTCAGAATAACTATCTCGACACTATAGAAATTTCTGATGAAGAACATATAGCATTCATCATATTTTGACTTAGTGTTTTTGCTTTTTTTTTGTACTAAATCACTTCAAATTCCAAAATCTCTTCTTCCATTAGCCATCCTTCTCCATGAAGGTGCTCCCCTTTGTTTGAGCAAATTAATCCTTGCTCAATTATATTATTCAATGACAGAAGCCATAAATCTTCTTCAATCCACTGATAAACCACTTACAAACCTTAAGGGTCCTTTTTGGTTACTACGGCTTTGGCTAAATGCCATCTTAGAACCATACCTTGAAAGTTCTAGTTCAACCACTAATTATACAAAAATTGAAGGTCCTTGATTATCTCAACTTCACCATGCCTCGCAGCCAAGCAATGAAATTGAAGACTTTAAATTTTTCTTCTCATTATTCATGAAAATGCACCACCAATCTCAATCTAACAATTTTAATTTCTCCCCTTTTGCTCTCCGCGACTGTGGCCTAAAATGGTTTTGAGAATCATTTTTCTGTGAAACTCCCGGAGCACAATCTGAAACTTAGAAATTTGGGCTCATACCTTAACTACCCAAATCTTATCTCCTGGCCTCCCAAAATCGAATGACTTCAGCCTCCAGCTCTATCTTTCTTCTTGTGCCTCAAGGCAACTCGAGTTTTCCCAATGTATTCCTACTCCAATCTCCCTAAAAGATGAACACCAAGTATGTAAGTCTGAAGCTAGGGATCTGGCACAATACAAACACTTTCTGAAGCAAAATATTGCAAGGAGAGACGGTTTTAATCCCTTCGAGTGTACTCCATCATTCTACTCGACCAAAGGGTTCGAAAACTAGTGGAGAAAATATTATTTTTCCAAGAAGCCTACAATTGAATATTGCTTCCAATGATTTACTAATTCATCTTCATCTATGCAGACAGACGTAACTAGCAAGAAATCCAAATATATGCATCTTAAAGAGATTTCTAGATTTAAAAAATTCTTCAAAGTTAAATATGTTCCTCTAAACTTAAGACTAGTGGTTCGAGAGGCAGAACAAGTCCTAAAACAAAAGAAAGTAGAGCATCATCAATTATTTTATGCTTGTTTCATTGGTGTGCTAGTTTCGAATCCCCTGGCTTCATTCAAATGATTCGAAACTCCACTAAAGTTTTCTTCACTTCCCAATGCTCCCTTTGATATGACCAATCGATATCCAAACCCCAAGGGTGGAGCATTGCGGGTTGTTAAGGATTCAAAGAAACGAGAAATAACTTTTGTCAACTGATATTTGGACACTTGTCGAGTTCCAATTTATGGATACACTCGAGTAATAAAATACTCACTATATGGTAAAGTCTTAAGTCCTTAATCTTCGTATCCTTTATTGATACTTTAACCATTATTTCTAAACTCGATATAATGCAGTTTCGAAAAGAAGCAAAATAATGGATGTCGAGAATGAAGACTGGGAAGATGAGCCCCAAAGGCCAAGCAAAGTTCAGAAAACTAAGTCAAAGGGAATAGGGACATCATCTCAACCGTCAAAAAAACCTCCTCCAGCACCTTCAATGATATCTAAGAAAAAGAAGGTAATCAAAACAACCATACTCTCTCAACCCAAGATAAAGTATTTTTTTTTTAAAGAAATGATTTTAAATATATATATATATATATATATATATATATATTTCATATCATATCTGATTTTAATTCTTTTTCCACATTTCTAGGAAAAAATAGTTCTGAAAACCCAACAAAAAATGGACGTATAAAGCACGTTATATCGAAGCAGGCACAAATTGTCCTTTCTGAAAGCTCTGATGAACCCTCGAAAGAGGATGACGAACCCACTACTTCGAAAAGCGCAGGATTAGCATCTGACATTCAAAGAGATGAACCCTCAATAGTGAGTCATATACTTATACTATCTTTATTTTCAAAATCCTGAAATCCACTAATGTTACCTTTACCTCCATCAGGAATCCTCCATAAAAGAATATAAGGAATCTACTTCAATGTCTTCAAGAAGATTTAGGACACCTTCCCCTATCCCTTCTCCTCCAAGGGATTCGAATTTCCTTCAAGACCAACTCACCGCTGGGCCAGAAGCAACTTCAAGCTTAAGCTCTCGCTTCGACGAGATGCTCGAAATCGAGGCCCAAACTGAAAAAGAACCTAGCACTACAGCTCAAAATACCCCTACCGAGACAAATGTTGAGGTCTGATTAAATTGCTTTTATCCAGTCCTTCACTTGTTTTGAATTATTCTAACCTTATCCCAACATTTTTCAGGGAAACATTGTTTCAGAAGGTGGACCTAAATCCACGGTTCCTTTCATCGAGACAAATCTACAGGTTTATCACTATACCTAGTGAATTTTAAACTTATATTGCACTTTAGATCAAAATCTTGCAAAGATCAATATAATTTTCTCAAATTGTAGGAAAACATCAATTCTCCTTCTAAAGCTACCTTTTTTGCTAATATCGAAACTCCTATCTCGATTGAAGCAATCCAAGTTTCTAAGGCTATTCTTTCTTCTGCCAAAGTTCAATCAGTACAGCTGAAATTACCTTTGAGGAAGAAGCAGAGACTATAAGCATCGATGATGACGAGGATGAAAATGACATTCAGAAACTATTGGAAGATATTCTATCCAAACGATCTCTATCCTCGAAATCCCATCATTCCACAGCCCATTCTGAAGTCGAGGTTCAAAGCATATCTACCTCCCACTCCTAAGAGAATTGATTAATCTTTCCAACCTTGGGATAGATCAAATCATGGCTGCCCAAGACAAAAGGTAAAAATTATCTTTCCTTCTCGACCAACTGAATCAAAGTAAGCATCTTTTGGATTCAAATGCCCAATCAGTGGTCCAAGAGTTAACTAACCTCACAAAGGACTTGCTAACCAAACTTCCTAGCATTGATCAAGTTATCACCAATAATCAAGAATTACTCAAAAAAAAGAAACAACTGATGATAACTATTGCTAAGGTAAAGAGAACACATTTGAAGTTCACCTCTGTTCTTTCATCAACTCAGCAAAATATTAATCAAAATGAAGAACGAATTGTTGAGCTTAAACAAGAACTTCGATTGTTTGAAGAAGAACAAGGTGAACTTCGAACCCTTGCTGAGGATTGTGCAAATCAAGAATGAGCTCTCGACGAGGACTACCATCGATTGAACAATGAAGATAGTAAGGTGAAATAGGCTATTCAGGATTTAACCCCTTCCCTCGAGGCAGCTTCTAAGGAGAAGGCTAGGATCTTAGATGTTTGGGCCTCTTTGTTTGCAAGGCTTCAATAAACTTTGAATATTCACTTTTGTAATGACAGTTTTAAGTTTCGTTTTGTTTTGATTCGAAACTATGCTTTTCATAAGATTTTGATTTCGAGAATGGTTGGCCTATATACCTTCAAATATTTACCATTTATCGAAACAATCTTTTCATTTGAAATCATATTCTTAATCGAATACGCATTATCAAAATAAATCTTTTCGATTCGATATGGCCCCTCCTAATTTGGTGACCATTTTCCAAATAACTTCGATTTCTTTTCCATAGGTAAAATAACCTTCCAGACTAAATCACCCAAAGCAAACTTTTTTCTTTTGACTCGAAGAACATAGAATTTTGCAATTCTTTTTTTCTGTCGAATCAAATTTTTCAGAGCAATTAATCTTTCTTCATCTAATTGATTTAATTCATTAAACATCAAATCTCAATAATCTTGAGTAGGAATTTCATCTTGACGTTGTAATCTAACTGATTGAAGATTAATTTCGATTGACAAGATAACATCATGACCATAAACTAAATGATATGGTGTTATACTAATAGCTTCTTTAGGAGAATTTTGACAACCCCATAAAACTTGGCTCAAAGTTTCATGTCAACTTCTTGGCTTTCGACCCACATGTTTCTTAATTAAACCGATCAAAATCTTATTGGCTGCTTTGACCTGCCTATTAGCTTGCGCGTAATAAGGATTTGAAGTAAGTAGTTTGATATTCCTTGTCTTAACAAACTCAGTAATAAAATAACCAGTTAACACAGTGCCTTGGTCAGTAGTTAGAGTTTGAGGAATGCCAAATCTATAAATAATATTTTCTTCAATAAAATTAATAATATCCTGTTGGGTAACATCTTTCAAAGGAACTGTCTCAACCCATTTCGTAAAATAGTCAATGGCAACTAAAATATACTTGTGTCCTTTAGAAGATGGTGGGTGAATCTAACCTATCAAATCGAGAGCCCATCCTCGAAATGGCCAAGGTTTTATAATCGAATCTAAATCACTTGCAAGAACATGCTGAATGTTTCCATGCTTTTGACATTCCTCACATGACTTTGCGTATAAATGACAATCTTTTACCATTGCAGGCCAATAGACTCTCTGCCTGCGTAATACCCATTTCATTTTTTCACCAGCTTGATGAGCACCACAAATACCTTTGTGTACTTCTACTAAGGCTATATATGCTTCTTTTTCACTCAAACATATCAATAAATTTCCATCTACTGACTTTTTATAAAGTGAATCTCTCATTATAACATAATGTAGAGCTTTATATTTTAATTTTCTTTTGACTGACATATATGGGTTTCTTAAATAATCAATAATTGGTTTTCTCTAATCAGCGTCATCAATATCCTCGAGTAAACATACTTCTAAACTTTCAAATGGATATGATTTTTCTCTAATTTCGATTAACTTAACCAAAGTTACACTTGAAATCTTATAACCTGAAGCTATTTGGGCAAGCTCATTAGCTTCGAAGTTTTCTTCCCTTGGAATATGCTGCAATATAACTTCGTCGAATTCACACAACAACCTCGTTGTGAAAGCAAAGTACTTAAATAAATTCTGATTAACGCATTTATATTCTCGAGTCAATTGCTTAATGACAAATTGGGAATCACCCAAAACTTTAATATTTCTGGCTTTGAGCGAAATTAAAGTTTGTAAACCAGCTATTAAAGCCTCATACTCAGCTTCATTATTCGAACATTCATGTTTTAATTCGAATAAAAATTTGGTTGGAGTCCCAATTGGTGATACAATTAGAACTCCAAGACCCACACCTCCAGCGTGTTTTGATCCATCGAAATATAACTTCCATGGTTTCAAACCAACGTAGTCAATATCTTTTTCTTTGATGTCAACACAAGGGTGGTCTATCAAAAAGTCTGCCAACACTTGGTCTTTCACGGCCTTTTGTGGTACATATTTTAAAGAAAATTCTATTAAAGCAAGAGCCCACTTTCCTACTCTACCATGTAAGATAGGTTTGGATAACATATATTTTATTATATCAATTTTTGAAATAACAAGTACATCATGTGGCTTTACATAATACTTTAACTTAGTGCACGGGAAGTACAAGGCTAAGCATAATTTCTCGATTGCACTATATCTTATTTCAGCATCAATTAAAACTCTACTAAGATAATAAATGGCTCTTTCGATTCTATTCTCGTCTTCTTGTGCTAATATACATCCAATTGTTTCATTTGATGCTGAAATATACAACTTGAAGGGATGTCCAAGCACTGGAGGTGTCATTACTGGAGGATTAGCTAAGCAATACTTGATTTGATCGAACGCCGCTTGATGTTCCTTTTCCCATCGAAACTCTTCTTCAGCTTTGACCTTTGAGTTTCAATAGTGAAGAGAAAATTTTGGTTTTTCCAGATAAGTTCGAAATGAACCTTCTTAGGAAATTAACATTTCTTAGTAAAGACTGGAGCTGCTTCTTATTCGAAGGAGGTGATGCTTCCAGAATAGCTTTCGCTTTGTTCTGATCTACCTCCACTCCTTTTTTTCTGAACCAGGAATCCCAAAAAATTTCCAGCAGAAACACCAAAAGCACATTTAATAGGATTCATTTTTAACCTATGTTTCGTCATTCTTTCGAATGATTGATTTAAATTTGAGAGATGTTTTTGCTTTGATTTTGATTATATCGCCACATTATCAATGTAAACTTCCATGAATTTACCAATAACATCATGAAAAATAGTATTCATAGCTCTTTGATATGTGGCCCCAGCATTTTTTAATCCAAAGGGCATGACCACCCATTCGAAGGTACCTGAAGCTGAATCAATCAACATGTCAGCAATAGGCATATGATATTCATCTTTAGGGGTAGCAGAATTTAAATCTCGAAATCAATGCATACTCTTAACTTACCATTCTTTTTCATAATAGGAACAACATTAGAAATCCATTTAACATACCTGGCAATTCGAATAAACTTAGCTTTTAGTAACCTTTCGATTTCCTCCTTAATTTTTAATACCACTTCAGAGGCAAATCTCCTTGGTACTTGTTTGATTGGTCTTTGTCCTACTCGAATTGGTAATTTGTGTTGCACTAAATCTCGATTGAGCCCAGGCATTTCCTCATAATCTCATACAAAGCAGTCTTTATATTCTTCGAGCAAATGAATCAACTCGTACTTGAAATTAGAATTTATTAAACTACTTATGAAAGTAGGCTTGCTTATTACATCATTTCCTAAATTAATTTCCTCTAAAAGATCTTGTACCTCTATTATTTTAATTTAAGATAGAGGGGTCTGTTCGAATCCTAAAGAGAAATCATCATAAATACAATCCAAGTTGGTACCTTCATTAGTACCAAATTTCTCAACCATATAAGCTAAGATTCGAGTCAGTTGACTCGAAATTGCATTTTCTGTGCAATTTTCAGCCACATAGGCTGAGATTCGAGCCATATGGCTCTCAAGTTCCATTATTACAACTTAAGGCCGACTAGACTCGGCCTGAAATGTTAAATAAGTGTCTGTACACCCTAGAATCATTACAATTTTGGAGCTGAAATGAATCAGCTTTCGGAATAATAGAAAAACCTGTTAGGGTAAGAGCCATCATTTCAACTCCCTTCCTGTCGAGAGCTGCTGAATCCCAAATACAGAATGGTCGAACACCAGGCATATATATTTGTAAATCTGCATGGTTCTGACTGATATGACACAGGGTGTCGTCAACTTCAACCATCTCGAGCTCCCCAACTTGATTCCACAAGAACATCTTCTGATGGACAGTCGAAGGGACAGCACCAACAACATGAATCCACTCCCTACCCAACAGCAGATTGTAATTGTCCTTCGAAGGAACCACTATGAACAAAGTTGACCTTGTTAGTAAAGGCACTTTGTGTCGCGACCGGAGATCGTGGCGGGAAATAACAACTCGAAGGCTTTAGAAAATGGAAATGAAAAATGGAGTCGCCACCAATTTTATTTGAATTTGGAAAAATTAGAAAACCTCTCTTTGAAAATGGTCTTTGAAACCAGATTGGATTCGGGAGTCGGTTATGCTTAGGGAAGGGTGGAAACTTAATCCCACTGCACCCCTAACACACCCGTCCTAAGACGGTACCTTAGGTTAATTGTGCAAATTATTAACAATCCTTGGAAATATTTATTTTACCCTTTTATAAAACATTGTAACTATTTATAAAAAAAACCACAAAATTATGAAAATTTAATTTTGGCTTGACAAAATGAAATTTTGCTCCTACGTATCCCCAGGTGCAATGGGGAACTCAAAGTTACGTAGTTCTTTATAAAATAAGTGTGGGTTAATTGATTTTAATTAAAAAGATTTTTACTTGAAAGCGAATCCATTCTTGCACAGGATTCAAGTTAGCACTAGGCTACTCAATAAACCCTTATGATCCAAAAAATAATGAAGATAGCATTCGCTATTCAATCATCATCATTGGTCATTGCATGGATCAAAAGATTTTTTTATTTTATTTTGTTTGTTTTTTTTTTTGCACAGGATTTAAGTTAGCACTAGGCTACTCAATAAACCATTATGACCCAAATGACAATGAAGATAGCATTCGCTATTCAATCATCATCATTGGCCATTGCATTGATTTAAAAAAAAAAAATTTTTATAGTTTTAACACAAAACCAAACAAATAAACACCAACAACATATTGTCATACCATAAACCAAGTAAATACAAATAAAGTAAATAAAAAAAATATTAAACGCAAAACTTAAAACACATTTTTTATTTTTTAAAACATTTTTTGTATTTTTTTATGTCCTTTTATTTTCTATTTTTAAGTCCATTAAGCCCATTAATTTAAGCTTATTTCTTCCCCCAAAAAAAAAGACAGACACTAACAGAATTAAAAAAAAGGATAAAAACTAAAAAACATAAGGGAACAGAAGGTGAAACAACAGGAAAACGGAAAGCATGAAACAACAAAAAAAGAACACAAAAGAAGAAAGGCACAAGCAAGATGTTACACTCGTTCACGGTGTGGCTCAGCCGAAGGTGGCACGGTGGTTGCTGGTTTGGTGGCTGGTAGGTACGGTTTGGAAGGAAGGCGGTTGTCTCTCACTGAGTTGACTCAGTGGAGCCATGATGATGGAGGATGGGAGCTTGAGGAAGATGATGAGAGGTGTTGCTTCACGTGTGCATGGGGATGCTAACTGGGTGGCCTTGGTGGTCATGGCAGGGGTGGTGTTTCACGTGTGCATGGTGGAGGAGGAGGAGCTTGGACGTGGTGGCTACTACGGTGGAGTGGTGGTTGGCTTGGGTGCTGGCAGAAAGGTGTTTGGGTGCAGCAGTGAGTGGGGAACAAAACAGGGTTGTCTCCTCTGTGAGTGGGTACTGCAGTGAGGAACGTTGTGTGCATGGCCAAAGAAAGAAAAAAAACAAAAGGCAAGAAAAGAAAAACTGATTTTTTACCCAAACAAGAAAAAAAACAAATCAAGAACAAATCCTTTTTTTATTTATTTTTTATTTTATTTTTTATTTTTTATTTTTTTATTTTTTCTCTGTTTCTATTTTTCTTTTTCTTTTTTATGTGGGCTTATACCTTTGGGTTAGAACAAGGCCAAAAAAATGGACATGACAATTTTTTTATTATTCTTTTGTTTTGATGATTTTTTTTTTTTTGGGCTTATGTATTTGGGCCAAAAAAGGTGAACAACAATTTTTTTATTTTTGTTTTTTTTTCTTTCTTTTTTTTTTTTGCTTTTTATTTTTATTTTTTATTTTACTTTTTTCTTTTAGCCCGGTCAAAATTGGGTGTTCATAGTTGTCCCTCTTTACTTGTTTCTTATTAGATAAAAAGAAAAATTGTGGTTTTTCATTTTATCATCGTAAAAAACCAGTAAAGAAATGAACTCCAATTTTGTCCGGCAATGCATAAGCGGATAAATGCAAAACAAAGTAAGAACAATGATAGGAAGTTAAAATGCATGGAGCCGATGCGCTCAACAGAAAGTAAAATGCATGAAGCGGATGCGCTCAACGGAAAGTAAAATGACAATGGACAACTGAGTCCCGAAATTTAAAAGACAATGGGCAACTGTGCTCCCGGAATTTAAAAGACAATGGGCAACTGAGTCCCGAAATTTAAAAGACAACGAGCAACTGCGTCCAGGAATTTAAAAGACAATGGGCAACTGAGTCCCGAAATTTAAAAGACAACGGGCAACTGCGTCCCGGAATTTAAATGACAATAGGCAATCTAATTTTTTCCTAATTTAAATAACAACGGCAATCGCGTCCTTAATTTAAAAGACAAGGGGCAACTGAGTCCCGAAATTTAAAAGACAACGGGCAACTGAGTCCCGAAATTTAAAAGACAACGGGCAACTGCGTCCCGGAATTTAAATGACAATGGGCAATCAAGCGTCTTAATTTAAATGACAATGGGCAATCGAGTCCCGAAATTTAAATGATAATGGGCAATCAAGCGTCCCAATTTAAATGACAATGGGCAACTGAGTCCCGGAATTTAAATGACAATGGGCAACTGAGTCCCGAAATTTAAAAGACAATGGGCAACTGAGTCCCTAAATTTAAATGACAATGGGCAACTGAATCCCGGAATTTAAGTGACAATGGACAACTGAGTCCCGAAATTTAAAAGACAATGAGCAACTGAGTCCCGAAATTTAAAAGACAATGGGCAATCAAGCTCTCCGAATTTAAATGACAATGGGCAATCGAGTCCCTAATTTAAATGACAATGGGCAACTGAGTCCCGAAATTTAAATGACAATGGGCAATCGTGTCCCTAATTTAAATGACAATGGGCAACGAGTCCCTAATTTAAGTGACAATGGCCAACCGAGTCCCGAAATTTAAATGACAATAGGCAACTGAGTCCCGAAATTTAAAAGACAATGGAATAAGCATCTTGATCAAAAAGATTTTTTCTTTTTTTTTTTTTCATTTTTCTCATTTTCTTTTCTTTGTTTTTCCTTTGCTTTTCTCTCTTTTTCTTTTTTTCTTTTTTTGTCTTTTTGTCTTTTTTTCTTTCTTTCTTTTTTTTTCTTATTTTATTAAAAGTCCTTTGAACCAATGGCGACTTTTGGAAAGCTTTGACCAATCAAAATCCCTATTCACATGTTTTTGCTCGTTGGACCTGATAACTTCGATCATCATCCTTTCTTTCCTTCTTCTTCTTCTTTCTCTTTCCTTGTTTTCCACTTTCAACTCTCCTTTTAAGAAATGAGATGATTATCTCTTGTCATGAACCCTTATTTGACTGAGTCCTTGAGAGGAAATTTTACTCTAGCATTTCGCTTTATCCCTCATCTAGTTGATTCCCTGCAACTGCTTAATAACTCAATCCATGTCTGCGTTGTTACTTCCTTCAACACATCTTCTCCTCAGTCCTTCAAATATATATATATATATTTTGCCCCAGTATGGCCAATTGAATGCAAATGAGATTGCCCCTGTGTAGCTGATCAAATGCAATTCCAAAATTGCCCCAGTTTGGTGCACCCTTCAAGGCATTTCAGGCCAACTTTCTCTAAGATTTTGCCCATTTATTTGCCCTAACTTTTGTTTAGACCGACCTTTCGGGTTTTCAAACTGCAGGTTTTTTTCCATTTTTTTTTGTGCTCTAACTTTTGCTTAGGCCGCCCTTTCGGGTTTTCAACCTAACAAGCTTTTCCTCTCCCTCTCTCTCTCTCTTTTTTTTAGGTACCTCTTCTTCCATCAAATGGGATTTCCAAGATCTATTCAATCTGAATTGTTCATCAGGAGATTATCATTAGATGGTCAAATCATAGTGTTGTACTCATGTTCACCTTACCAAGCATTACGTAAATGACACTCATGAACTCAAAAAGTACAACAGAAAAGAAGCGAACAACTTTCAGATTGTTCTTGGAAGCTTGACTACGGAAAAGGGGATTATTTACAAAGGGTAAAGACACAAAAAGTAGAATAGCAAGAAAGTCAAAAGATTTTTTTTTTTGCCCCAGTTTGGACGTGATTGATCTAGACTCGACAACTGGACATCATGACTATTGTTTTATCAGGTATATACAAAAATCTGCCCTCATGTAAGGTATCAAATGAATTTGGCCCAAAGTATGTCATTTGTGAACAAAATTGCCCCAGTGTAAGTCACGAAACTACCCTAAGGTAGGTCAAATTGAACCAAGAGAAATTTGCCCCAGTTTGGAGTCAAATCGAGCAGAGTAGAAACTTGTCCTAGTGTAAGAACAAATAGAACTAAGAAGAAGAATGCCCCAGTGTGGGACCAGCTCAGACAGGGTAGAAATTTACTCTAGTGCAAGTCTCCCTTTTTTTTTAGGAGCAATGAATTGGATACTTAGATGAGCATAACCTTTGTCTCAAAATTAAAGTTAATGAAAATGACAAACCTTTCATTGATCAGAATGGACTTTTTGAGGTTTGTAACATGGCCAAGGGTAGGGGTTATGAAAGAAAAGATATAAGGCTCAAACAATTGTTTAAGGGTTTGAATGGGACCAAGGATTCTTGTTCAAAGTTAAACTTTGTCAATTGCCTTTGTACTTTCAAGCACACTTTTCTCTTACTGCTCTTCATTTCTTCCTTTTTCTTTTCACTTTCTTTCATTTGCCCTTGTCATGACTTATGTCATTTTTTTTTCTTATATTTTTTTTTTTTTTTTTTTCTTTCTTTCTCTTTTTTTTATTACGCTTCAAAATAGCCACCATGACAATCAACCTTTACTTTGTGTCATCCCCCAGTGTAAGGGTGATCCTTGTCCAGGGTTTATTGAAGAAAACTTTAAGCTCAAAAGGACAACGAGAGATAAGGAAAGGATGAATTCTCATGAATGATAGAGAAACACGACCAATCTTCATTTCAAATCTTGATTGCTCATTTTCAAAAATTTTAATTTAGAGACAAAAGGCCCATGCACACCAGGTGATTACTTCTTTGCTCCCTTTTTATTTTCCCTTTTTTTTTATTTTTTGTTTTTTTTTGTTTTTTGTTT
Source organism: Ormosia semicastrata (assembly GCA_029884595.1). NCBI lineage: Eukaryota > Viridiplantae > Streptophyta > Magnoliopsida > Fabales > Fabaceae > Ormosia > Ormosia semicastrata. The sequence goes on along the minus strand of JAQQTO010000046.1, from coordinate 31,073,552 downwards.
TTGGGCAAAGGATACTTGCACACGTGAACTTTATTGACATCTACCAAACCGAGAATTACCAAGAATTGGAGTCCGATGGGCCCCCAAATACGAGGAAGACACTTTGAAGAAGTAAATATCAAGAAAGACACTGAAAATGAAAGGAAACAAGATATTCATGCGAATTTATTACATCAATGCTTCAAGAAAGTTAACATAAGTTCATCATCACTGATTTTTTTTATGGCAACCACTTCAATCAAATCCTCGATCTCCCATTGTTCAGAGGTTTCAAATTGTTGGAGGATGAGTGATTTCTTCGAGAGATGATTATCTTGACTCAAAAGGGAGTATTTCCTCCTCGATGAGGAATGTCTTTGCATCATTTTCTTTTTCCAGAGTTATGCTCCTCACCATTTCCTCCAACTCCACATTGACCTCCTCATAGGAAGTTAAATCTTGCCCAGCTTGTATTACCCTTGAAGCGAGTAATTCTTGGCTTCGCACCTTGAAATCCCAACAACCCTCATCATAACTTGATTCTTCATTCTGCTTCTCCTCTTCTTCCATAGTTGCAGCTGGTGCAGTAATACTACAACCTACTTTCTTCAGCCCCTCGACTACTTCAGCCATTGGCGCACGCCAGCTTCTGACCTTTCCTATGGGTGATCCTTCCATCTCCCATGCATTTACCTCATCAAGAATTGGGTTGTTGACAACACTAGGCCTAACTATTTCTTGAATGTCAAATTTCTCATAAGCTATTAGCTTCCTTACTGCAACCTTGAAAGATTCACAATCTTCAATTGAGTGTCCTGGGATGTCCCTGTGATATTTGCAAGTTAAACTCGAATCATACCATGCTGGGAATGGTGGTTCTAAAGGACGTACAGGACTTCCTGACATGAGGTGAGCATCGAACAGCCTTTGGAATAAGTCTGCGTTTGACATAGATAATCTTGGGAAATGAGGTAGGTTTTGAGGATGGAAGCGACCTCGATTTCGGCAGTTTGGTTGAGGCTGTTGGAGGTTTGGGTAATTTTGTGGAGGTACAGATGGATATCGAATATGAGATGGGCGAGTTGACACATATGGTGATGGCATGGGGCCATTGTTGGTTTGGAATTGTGGAGTTGGGGTGCTATTTGTGGTTGGAACAAATTGGTGGGAGGGGTAATAAGGAAATGTAGGAGTAGGTGTTTGGTATGGAAAGTGAAGGTTAGGGTTATATGGTGGTTGCTTCCCCATGAATCCGACATTACCGTGGACCTCATTTCGAGTATCCTCTGAAAAACGACACCCTTCTCCGATAGGAAGCACTAGCGGCGCAGTGTTCGAGGTTCTTTCCTCAACAGGAATCTCAATGGTGATCCTAGGGTTTGTCCTTATGGAAGTGATAGTTGGTAGGTGCGGATGTGCCCCAGTCACTCCTGTACTTCCAGTAGCCCCAATCAAGTTGATAGTCTCTCTCATGGCCAACAACATTTCCTCCATTCTTCTCTGAGATTTTGCCATTTCAATCATCATCTCTTTCATCTCATCTACTTGCATGCTCAACTTTCTTCCTTCATCCTCCGGGTTATCAGCAGCTATTCTAGTCCCAGATCTAGGCTTGTGAATTTGGATTGGATTGGTCTCTTCCTTCCTAGGCTCTCTCTAGTTCAAACCAATTTGATTTATTAAAACAAAATAACATTTAACAAAGAATGAGATGAAATGCATGATATGCACAAAATGAATGAACTTTGAAAACACTTTTTCCATTTTTCTTTCCCCTTTTTTTTTATGCTATGTCCTGAAAATGCAAGATGCCTTTTTTTTTTGAATGCCAAGGATGCTATAAAAATGCACAATGTTTTTTTTTTTTTAAATGCTATGAAAATGCGATATGCTATATTTTTTTTTTAATGCAATGTCATGAAAATGCAAGTTTTTTTTTTTAGAATGTTATGAAAATGCAAGCAATGAATAGCTTTTTTTTTCTTTTCCTTTTTTTTGATGATTTTTTTTATGCAAGAATGAATGATATGAGAAACAGATAAATAAAGAAAAAGTACGCTCCCTTTTTGTGCCCTAGCCAAGTGGAACCTAAGATTTGACAGTCGTTATGTTCAATCTATTAGTGCAAGATTTTTCAGGACAGTCTAATCTTCTAAAAAGTCGTGGTTCCCAGATTACCCTTATCTCAAAAGATAAGGACCCAATTCATGAATTAATCACAAGTAGGGATAAACCCTCTCAATATGATTCATCCATGATATTAGTAACAATCTGAGTGGCGTCTCGACAAATGTCAAGTGAGCATAAAGCCCCTCAATAACAAAAGTCGAGACTCCTCCTATTCCTCGGCTTCGCACAGACTCGGGTATAGAGCCCAAAAAGTGTGTGAGGTAAGTGATAGTGATGTGTGTGAGGGAGCATACAAACCTGTACAAAAATTTAAAAAGAAACTACCCCCCAACCTGCAAAAACATATATACAATAGCCAGGCAGCAATCATCTATCCTAAGGTTTCAACAATTATGCACAATTAAGTACAAAATATATACAAGTATATCATGTCAAAACAAACACAGGAATAACGCTATCAGATATTTACATAGAACAAAATAAATAAAATCCATTTACAAACAAAAAGAAAACAAAAACAAGGATAAAAAGGGTAAAATAAATAAATAAAAATTATTAACAATTTGCACAACTAACAACAACAGGCTTGACTATCCAAAAATCCCCAGTGGAGTCGCCATCTGTCGCGACCGGAGATCGCGGCGGAAAATAGCAACTCGAAGGCTTTAGAAAATGGAAATGAAAAATGGAGTCGCCACCAATTTTATTTGAATTTGAAAAAATTGGAAAACCTCTCTTTGAAAATGGTCTTTGAAACCAGATTGGATTCGGGAGTCGGTTATGCTTAGGGAAGGGTTGAAACTTAATCCCACTGCACCCCTAACACACCCGTCCTAAGACGGTACCTTAGGTTAATTGTGCAAATTATTAACAATCCTTGGAAATATTTATTTTACCCCTTTTACAAAACATTGTAACTATTTATAAAAAAAAACCACAAAATTATGAAAATTTAATTTTGGCTTGACAGAAATAAAATTCTGCTCCTACGTGTCCCCTGGTGCAATGGGGAACTCAAAGTTACGTAGTTCTTTATAAAATAAGTGTGGGTTAATTGATTTTAATTAAAAAAGATTTTTACTTGAAAGCGAATCCATTCTTGCACAGGATTCAAGTTAGCACTAGGCTACTCAATAAACCCTTATGATCCAAAAAATAATGAAGATAACATTCGCTATTCAATCATCATCATTGGTCATTGCATAGATCAAAAGATTTTTTTATTTTATTTTATTTTATTTTTTTTTGCCTTGTTGTTTGGATACATGCATGCTTGAATTTGTAGTGGCATTAAAAAACATATCCTGGGGAACATGCTTGAAAGAATGCTGGAATGTTGTGTTTAAGCCTTCACTCTCATCACACCTTCACAAACCTTCATCATCATCTCCTTACAACCATCATCTTCTTCACCTTCAACCAAGTAACCAAGTAAAGCTCCACCTTCCACGTGAACTCCACCCCAGTTCAGCCACCATTTTCATCTCTTCACCCTCCTCATAACAACCATCATCCCCATCATCCAACTTCACCAACCAAGCTCCACCACCACCTTGAAGCATCAACCATCTCCACCACCTCCCTTCATTCACGTGAAACCCTCCACCTTCAAACTCAAGAAGCACCCTTCACTTCCCAACCACCAACTCATAACCTCCATAGCAGCCTCCCCCTCTAAACCTCCAAAAAAATCGTGAACCTCCTTCAACTCCTCACCACCTCCCCATTCTCATCACCTTCTCGCCACTTCAAAACCGTGACCCATCACCACCCTTCACCCACAAACCTCTTCTTCTCCTTCACTTCCATTTCAAAACCATGACCTCTCTCTCACCCATCTTCACGTAGCCACCCAACCTTCCATCTTCAACCACCATTCACATGAACCCCTCCACCTTCAAACTCACCATCATCAACGCTCTCCAACCACCCAACCTTCCACTAATGCACCATCTCCTTCTACCACCACCACACTCCAACCACCCAACCTTCCACCCATGCACCTCCAAACCTAACCAAACTTCCATTTCTCATTTCACTATTATCACCATAGCCGAGTCAACTCAAAGATACCCACCATAACCACCATTCTCAAGCTTCACCATCATCCCACCTTCCTCAAGCTCCTCCTCATCCACCATGCACCGCTCCCACACTTCTCCACGTAACCAGGTCCACCACACAACCACTATTAACCTCCATCAAAACCAAACAACCCCCTTCCTCCAAGCCTCCAACCGTGACCTCTCTCACCACCCTTCACCCACATAAACCCAACCTCGCTTCACCCCCATGCACACAAAAAACCACCGTGACCAACCCCCCGCACCTCCCTTCACCCACAAAAAAAAAAAAAACCAACCTCTCCTCACCCCTCCTTGCACCACCACGTGAAGCTCCACCAAAAAGCCAGCAACACCCCCACCATCTCCTCATCAAACCACCTCCCAAACACGTAAACCACCCCCACCATTAACTTCCTCTTCCCACCGTAGCCACCCAAGCCAACCACAACTCCCATGCACCACGTCCAAACCGTGAAACTCATCCTCACCTCCACCTCTTCCACCCAAACACCTCAACCCTTACCTTCCTCTTCCCACCGTAGCCACCCAAGCCAACCACCACTCCACCGTAGTAGCCACCACGTCCAAGCTCCTCCTCCTCCACCATGCACACGTGAAACACCACCCCTGCCATGACCACCAAGGCCACCCAGTTAGCATCCCCATGCACACGTGAAGCAACACCTCTCATCATCTTCCTCAAGCTCCCATCCTCCATCATCATGGCTCCACTGAGTTAACTCAGTGAGAGACAACCACCTTCCTTCCAAACCGTACCTACCAGCCACCGAACCAAAGAACCACCGTGCCACCTTTCTACCGAGCCACACCGTGAACGAGTGTAACATCTTGCTTGTGCTTTTCTTTTTTTGTGTTCTTTTTTTTTTGTTGTTTCATGCTTTCCGTTTTCCTGTTGTTTCACCTTCTGTTCCCTTATGCTTTTTTTTAGTTTTTATCCTTTTTTTAATTCTGTTAGTGTCTGTCTTTTTTTTTGGGGGGGGAAGAAATAGGCTTAAATTAATGGGCTTAATGGACTTAAAAATAGAAAATAAAAGGACATAAAAAAAATATACAAAAATGTTTTAAAAAATAAAAAATGTGTTTTAAGTTTTGTGTTTAATATTTTTTTATTTACTTTATTTGTATTTACTTGGTTTATGGTATGACAATATGTTGTTGGTGTTTATTTGTTTGGTTTTGTGTTAAAACTATAAAAAAAAAAATTTAAATCAATGCAATGGCCAACGATGATGATTGAATAGCGAATGCTATCTTCATTGTCATTTGGGTCATAAGGGTTTATTGAGTAGCCTAGTGCTAACTTAAATCCTGCAAAAAAAAAACAAACAAAAAAATAAAAATAAAATAAAAAATCTTTTGATCCATGCAATGACCAATGATGATGATTGAATAGCGAATGCTATCTTCATTATTTTTTGGATCATAAGGGTTTATTGAGTAGCCTAGTGCTAACTTGAATCCTGTGCAAGAATGGATTCGCTTTCAAGTAAAAATCTTTTTTAATTAAAATCAATTAACCCACACTTATTTTATAAAGACTACGTAACTTTGAGTTCCCCATTGCACCAGGAGATACGTAGGAGCAGAATTTCATTTCTGTCAAGCCAAAATTAAATTTTCATAATTTTGTGATTTTTTTTTATAAATAGTTACAATGTTTTGTAAAATGGGTAAAATAAATATTTCCAAGGATTGTTAATAATTTGCACAATTAACCTAAGGTACCGTCTTAAGACGGGTGTGTTAGGGGTGCAGTGGGATTAAGTTTCCACCCTTCCCTAAGCATAACCGACTCCTGAATCTAATCTGGTTTCAAAGACCATTTTCAAAGAGAAGTTTTTCAATTTTTCCAAATTCAAATAAAATTGGTGGTGACTCCATTTTTCATTTCCATTTTCTAAAGCCTTCGAGTTGCTATTTCCCGCCGCGATCTCCGGTCGCGACACTTTGACATCGAGAACAATAGTCCCTTCTGATGTGGAGGATCTGCCATTAAAATCTATTACCACCATATTATGTGGCAACAATTCAGCCTCTGTCTTGACAAATTTTTTCAATAAATTCTTTGGCAAAAGATTAATGACAACTCCTCCATCAACCAGTACCTTACCCACTAATTTACCATGTACTATTGCCTTGATAAAAAGTGGACGAAGATGACTCTTCATTTCATAGGAAGGAGTATTGAAAACTGTCGAATTCTTCATTACTTCGATTATATCTTCTTCGACCATATACCAACTGGTCTCTTCTACATGATCTTCAAAATCCTCCTCCTGATTCACTTCATGGTTACCTGAAATAGAAAAGTTATAAGGAAGAAGAGACACCACATTGACACCAAAAATGGTGTCTAAATCATCCTTGAATCCAGATTCGAATGAGTCTGTAATAACATCCTCGTCCATTGGACTTGGAGGTTTTTATTTTTTTATTCTAAGGGTTGGTCCCTGAACCACCTGGGCATATGACCTTTGATGCTGCTACAAATTGGCCAATGCATGCTGCTACAACGCTGGTGTCAAAGTCTCTGTGCCTTGCGCCATTGAGACTTAGATAAATATTCCCTTAAACCCTGGTTCGAGTTTGAACCTTCTCCTTAAAACCAAGTGTTTGACCTTCTACCAAAGGGATTCATCCCATTTGTAAGGTTATGGACTGTTTCTGACCCATTGATTAGGGATCGCATTTGCAGGAGGAACCTTCATCTTCCCCTTCCTAGGATTCTCTGATCCTTGCATTACCACCGCATTGTGGTTTGTTGGCTGATTATTGATACTGATGGAAGCTCCTGCAATAGTTTTTTCCATTTGCTTCTGCTTCAAGGCTGCCTGGTAAGACTTGATAGCCAGCCTGTCGAAGACAGCACTACATCTGGAGCACAAGGAGACTTCTCTCTCCCCCTCCTTCTTCCTCAGAAGGAATTCGACCAAAGTTTCCCCTGTCTTGGGGAAAACTTCCTCCTCTGTAGCCTCGAACACATCAAGGCTGTGGTTATCGAGACAAGGAGAGGATTCTTCTACCTCAACCATATTGACCTCAGTGAAGCCAACTGGCTCGATATAACTAGCATTCGCTTGGAAAGGAGCAGCATCCACTTTCATGCTCTTCTTGTTGTCGAACTTCAATCTACCTTCCATGATGCTTTTTTGAATTAAATCCCTGAAACGTATGCAATTGTTAGTCGAATGTCCATATTTATTATGATACTTGCAATATTTTTTACCATTTATTTCTTCCAACAAAGGGATTTTATGTCCATCTGGAAGTTTAATTTGTTTATCTTTTAACAAGACATAAAAAATTAGATCAACTTTAGAAATGTCGAAAGCATAAGTTGGCCTAGTAGAGGACTTCATATTGTCCTTAGTTTGATTAGGCATTAAAGATGAGCAAGTATAAGGGGGACCAGACTTTAACTCTACTATGTTTATCTCATTTTCCTCATCTTCACCTTCAACTATTTCGACATAGGCTACTTTATTGTCCTTCGATTGCTTAAAATACTTTTCCTTGCTATCAAGAGCTTCGAAATAAGCAATTTTATCTTTTCTTAGATTTCTCCTAAGTTTTTCCTTTTTGATTTTCAATTGCTCAATTTGTCTAACTTTATCAACTAGTTGAGACATGTCAAGGATCTGCTAGTTTATTAGTTTCTTTCGAATGAAATAGTCTAAACCGCTAGCAGCTATTTTAATTACCTCAGATTCAGGAATAACAGTGAAACACCTAACCTTCATTTGCATAAACCTGACCAAATAATCATTTATTGACTCTTCATGACTTCTTCTGATGTTAAACAGATCAACAAGACTTACTTTTGTCTCTCCTCTAAAGAACTGATCATGAAAATTCTTTTCCAATTGGTTCCAAGAATGAATCGAATTTGGTGGAAAAGTTGTAAACCAAGTAAAGACATTTTTAGTCAAGGAGCTAGGGAAGTATTTCATCTTCAAATACTCGTTTGAAGCTACGTCACCTGCTTCGATTGTATATCGAGCAATGTGTTCTACTGTGGATTCTCTACTTTCCCTAGCAAATTTGCTAGAAATCTTAGGTGCTTTCCATCCTCTAGGTAGTTCTGCTTGTTGGATAAAATCAGTTAAAGCTGACACAAAATAGGGTCTATTTGCATATCCCACATTAAATCTATATCTATTAAGCACTTGTTTAATTACTTGATTAATATTTTGTTGCCCCCCAAGATTATTAAGTCCAATCCTTTCTAGGAGGTTATCAGCATCTTGATTTCAATTGACCATTCAAAATCCTATATTTGGGCCATGTGGAATTTCCCTTGGCTGATTATCCTCAACTGCATTGTTAACCTTAGGATTATTTACTAACTGGGCATTCTCTTGATAAACAAGTTAATTGTTCATCCTTCGATTACTTACAGAATCCTCTGGGTTACCAAAAACATCTGTAATCCTACCCATTTGTCTAGCCAATGTGGTGTAGGTATTATTGGTTGATTCTATGAGTGGAGTTATTACAGTAGTCATCTTTTGAGTCAGCATATGGACCATCTCATAGTTACTTTCATCAATATGTTGCCTGATATTATTCAAAGTTGTATTCGTATTCCCTAAAAGAATCGAAGACATATCTCTGGGCATGTTAGGGAATACTAGTATTCCCATATTTTGCCTATCAGTTCGATTGGTACTTGTTCCTGCAACTTGGCCACCTGCATTTACCATTTGGTTGCTTAGTGAAACGTTTGGTATAGGACTTTTTGTGATTGGACATATGCCTTTGAAGACTTGTTTTGATGATAACAAACGTGAAGACAAAAATGAAGATGATGGAAAGACCAAGTCCAAGATCTTATAAGAATAGCTTTAGGACTTAGAGTCTTTTTGTACGGAGCTCACTTTAATATCTCACTATTTTGAAAGAATAGATAAAATTGGGTTTAAAAAGAAACTTAAGTGCTTTTGAAATGATTCTTCAAAACTGGTTTTTAATAGTTTTATTCGAATAACATCTTGTCTATTTGAATAAACCATTCAAGCTGTTTCTGTCTTTTAAACCATTATTTGAATAGCATTTGTTTTATTCGAATAAATACTTTCAAATATTGCTACGTGTTTATGGTTTTTCAAAATGCTATTCGAATAGCAGTCTGGCTATTCGAATAAAAGAGGTTTCAAAACTGTTTTGTTAAAAATATTATTTGAATAACTCAGCTGTTATTCGAATAATCTTTTTCCTTCAGAACTCTGGTTTTAACAGAGTTATTTGAATAACACATTGGTTATTCGAATAACCCATATCAGTTTGTTTTTCACGAAGCTTTTATAAACAGTGTTATTCAAATAACACTTAAATCTATTCGAATAAACACGGCCTTTTACGTATACTGATATGAAATATCTTTTGAAATTATGTGTTTTAATTACACCCAATCGTGAATTTCTCTATAAATAGAAGCTTTGGGTCATTTCTAAAATTGCCTAAAACTCTGAATTATTTTCTACTTGCACTAACTCGTGAATTTATTTTCTATGCTCTATTTTCGAGCAAAACTTTGAGATATTTTGTGAGACCTCCATTAGCACTTCAATTTATATAAATTGCTCTGAGTGAGAGTTTCCCTTCATCTATTTTCTGCTATACTGTAAAGGGGGTGAGGTATCCCTCTAAGGTTTGTGTAAGGGTGAGGTATCCCTGCAGGCTGAGGTTTTAGCACAAGAGTAGAGTTTCCCTGTGTGTGAAAAATGTTCTATTTTGTAACGGTAGCAAGTACCTATTGAAACTTATATTCATAGTGAAAAATCTCGAATTGTGTTTCGGGGACTGGACGTAGACCACAAATGGTTGGTGGTCAAACCAGAATAAATATCGTGTCTGCTTTTCTTCTCTTTATCTCTTTATTTAACGCAAATTTAATTTTATTGCATATTCATTTATTTGCGTCTCTTAATTTTCTTTTTCTTCATCTCACAATTTCTCTTTTTATTTAATAGCTTCTATATTTGTATTTATTTTAAAAGTGTTTGCGAAAAGTTTTCCTACTCAATTCACCCCCCTCTTTAGTACTAAAAGCCACTTGGTAACACTTGTATATGTGGCCTGGGCAGTACCTATGTTGTGTGTGACATTTTGGGGAGAAAATCCAGGAGGCAATCCAAATAAGGGTGCAGTTCCATTTACCCTAAGAGTTCTAGTTTCTGAACTCGAAATAAGGGCCCCTGTGATTTCACTGATCACAGACTCTAAGGCTTGCGATAAACTTGCAGAGACTATAGTCTTTCTACTACCATTGACTCCATTATTCCCTGCTGAGGGTTCTGAGCATTCAAAGATGTATTTTCAGACATATTTAGTAGTATTCTACCACTTCTTAAATGCATAAACTTCAAAATCCCTTAAGATCTTCACTTAATTGACAAGTCCCACCGGGCATGCCAATTTGTTTACCAAAATTTTCGATTATCACAATTTAGGCTATGATAAACCCTTTGTCTAATAGACAAAGTTTGATTCTCGATCTCAATTCGGGGAAGGAAATCGCTTCCTCTTGGAATTCTAGTCGAAGTATCTTAAAGGAATGCAAATGATGATTTCAAATTTCAGAAGATTATGTAAATCCAAAATCGAATGTTTATGCGTGATTTTAACTTAATGAAAAATAAGTTTGATAATGAAGAAGCTTTGAATAAATGCAAATGAAGATAATTTAAATATAAATGACAAAAATTAAAAAGTAATCGAAATAAATCTAACAAGTAATGTAAAAATGTTTAAAATAAAGAGTATAAAGTAAAGCAGTTTAAAGTAAATGCAATGAAAAATAAATGTACAAGTATGTAAAGTGAAATAGAATAAATTTGCAGTAAAGTAAAGAAAATAATTAAAAGAAATCAAATGATCTCCGAAGAACACTTGATCAAGGGTAGGAAAAAGTTTTGCAATAAAGTAAAGTAAGCAATTAAAAGAAATCAAATAATCTCGAAAGAACACTTGATCAGGAGTAGAAAAGAGTTTTGCGACAAAGTAAAGTGAGCAATTAAAAGAAATGAAGATAAACTTGCATTGAATTTGTAAATTGTACAGAAATGAAAGTGGATGGAAACATACTAGACTTAGACTTGCATGCTTGTTTGCTCGAAATGTCAAAGGACGTGAGAGCGTGAGTTTACAAGTGTTTGTGAGTAATGAATTTCTAACTCCTAAATGTTTCCATCCTCTTGGTATTTATAGACTTGCTAAATAACTACCATTTTTACAAGATATTGACATGTGTCTAAAACCAAGATAACTACTAAATGATTGGTAATCTCTGTTTAATAATCACCCAATCTTTGTCAGCGATCCTCATACTACAAGCAACTGCTTAATCTCAATCATTCATCCTTTTGTTGCCTTGATCTAACATATGCAACCGTTGTTAACTTCTAATTTAAATTCAAAAAATCATTTTGAATTCAAACTTGAGTGTTCAACCACTTTCTGATTTTCCATCTAATTGAGATCTTTCATTCTTCAAGAATTTTACTAAGTGTAGCTACCTCTTAAATTTCAAAGTTCGAGATCTACTCGAAGTCACCATTTATAATATGAAGTATCTTTTCTAATATCAAATCGAAACTATTACTTGATAGTTTCAAGACTTTCAACTCCAAATCGAAGTTGTTTCAATACCAAATCAATTAGTGTTTCAACACAGAATTGAAGTCTCCATTTTGGTAAATTTCAAATCGAAAACATTATTTTGACAATCATGTTATAACTTTGAATTGCATAAGTTTCTCGAAGTAAGTATTCGACTATGCATAAAAAAATGCCTGAATCGAAAAGTGTTGTTTTATACCAACAACCCGTGAGTACCACTCAACTTTCAGCTCAAGTTGCTTTCTCTTTAGCCTTACTTCCTCTTTGTCCATGGAGTCTGACTCTTCCTCATCACTCTCCTCCGTAGAGCTTTCATCCTCAGAACTTGAGTCTTCGTCCTCAGACCCTTGAAAAGAGCTCCCTTTCTTAACAGTTTCAACGTAGGATCTCTTGGGAAATTGTTCCACAGGTTGTTGATTTTCAGTATGCATCCACTCCTCGTCTCTCGGGGTGAGAGAGGATGTACCAGTGAATTCCCCACTTGTTTACCCAACTTTTATTTTACTCTGCTACAGTTGGTCTTGCTCTTCTTGAGAGGATTTCTTCAAAGCACCATCTGTACTCATTTTGTTAAGTAAAAAGAAAAATTGAATTAGAACATTATACATGAAAAAAATGTTAATCTTCTCTATTTTCTTTATAAAGATATTTATATCATTTAGATTAAATTTGATTCTATTCCATATTGATTCTATATACCAAATAATTGAATGGCTTCAAATGTCATTCCATTATGAAAGTTACCAAAATGTGGATTGGGAATCACCATTCCAACCCATATTATTCCCTTCTGATTCCATGGAATTATCATTTTGTGTACCAATTGTGATATAAGGGATTAGTAGGATTTCATAATTATAAGTTTTTTTACAAATTACAAATTTGTAATGACTTCTAAATGTGATCACCTATTAGCATTTAACATGCGTATACGTAAATCAAAAGTAGTTTCACTATGGTTTCTTTGCTAGTAGCTACAATTAAGAGGGAAATGGGATTCAGATGAAATGTGACTATTACTTTTGGAAGTTTTTCCCATAGCTACAATTTTGTGTGGAGTATGGGAAACGTTTCCATTACTTTTTAGGGTTTTTAAATGTCCTGAATTGGATTTCTCTTTGCATGAAAGAATCTCTGTGGCTTGAGTTGGATCAATTGTGCCGAGATGAGGATATCGATTATTGTTTCTTCTCCTTATACGTTAATTTGGGGAGAAAGGCTCAAATAAGATTTGTATCAAATCTAGTGGGTGTTTGTCCAACTGGTAGGCCTCCATCCAAGTCGATGGTGGCTATCTTCTATTGTGTTGGAGCTCAGTGAAGAGGGTGATTTGGAATTTAGGACTAAGATTGTATTTTGGGATAATAGAAAGTACAAACAGTGTAGTTTTGATGATTTTGATATAATGATGGCATTGAGGTTTAAAATCTTAAGTAAACTACTCAAGCTTTTTCATTAGTAACTCAATCCTAATAACTTCGTAGTTTTAGTGATTTATTAACATAATTAATTATTTGGATGGCATTTGTTAAAAAAGAGTTTTAAAATCTTTCAATAAATCTTGGAAGATAAATTGCAGCTTCTTAAAATCTAGAGGGTAAAATGGATATGAGATAAAGTTTGAGGGAATAAACTATAATTTGGCCTTTTTTTTAGTGAATGTTACACAATTAAAAATAGCATTATACTTCCCTTAAAAAAAATTCCATTTTGTTAATAAAAGTAAGATTTGATACATAGTTATTTGTTGTGTTTATTCAACTCAAACCCATACGTAAAAAACTCATTTTGAGTGGTATTTGCGGTGGTGTTGAAAATTAGCACCCATACCTCGGACCCGCATTATTTTCATGGAAAAAGGTCCATGATCCCATGACTTGATGACAAGGACACACAATTGCAATATGCATATTTTTCCGTCGGAGTCACGGGGTATGCCATCCACATCAAAGTTCAAACCCATCGTAGGGCTGTATCATCGATCACATATATAAAACGAAGGAAAATGTTTTTTTAACAATTGTTATACAGAGTGTCGGTGTATATTGAAGTATACTATATCTCACGATAAAATAAATGTAGCATATGTTAATGTGAAAGATTATCCGTTAGATGTAGTATTCTAAATATTTTAATAATATAATTGTAAAGCAAATAATGGTATGTGAATCAACATGAGAAAAGACAAGAAATTTGTAAATGGCTTCATTACTATCGTACAGTTCACCGTTGATTATATATACCACGAGTGTTTCGGTGTTTTTTTCTGGGTTATCTTCCTTTTCCAACTTGGTCACCTACCAGAATCCGAATATATAAGCAGACAAAATAATGAAATATACGTAGCACTTTTCATCAAATTAAATTAAAGTTACGTTAAAAAGTAAAAGCAACAAACTTTTTTTTTAACTCTATATAAAATCGAATTATCAGTTAAAAATTGCTTGCATATATTTTTATTATTTATCATCTTAGGAGTCCATGTTGTTTCCACTCTCATCCAACAAAATTACCTACAAGAACAAACTAGCATGGATGTGTCTATGTTTTTCTCCCCTCATTGGCATATATGCCTCTTTGTGAATTCAAATCATATACAATGTTTCTCTCCCACAAAATCTTATTGAAGTTCCTTCACGTATCCCAAATGTTGGGTCTTATATGGGATGGAAATTTGACCCTAACAAAAACCAAAGCTGAGTGCCACACACAAACACACATACAAAAATAAAAGCTCAATTGATAAAAGAGAAAAGAAAAAGGGGGGGAAAATCACCGTCATTCCGCTCATCAGGCACCACATATTTTTGTTGATATGGTTATATTTTCTCACTTTTTTTATAACCTGACCCTTTGGCATTGTTCCGTTGTCATGGGTAAATGAGGGTCTGAAACTTTTTCCCAGCAAAATGTACCATTTCATAAATCATGAAAGCTAAAAAGCAAAGGGAAAACATGTGATGCAACAGGTTGTAATTTTCTTAGGTAGCGATGCAACGCAGATTGTGGGGTCCAATCTTAGCATGCCATCAAATCAGTGGGACGATCTTAGTAGGAGGAGACTTTTTTGTTGATGCATCGCTAGTTCAATACAAGTCCAGGGACTACTGTGGCGGTGCACACTTCACCTCGTCCTTATTCATTTTGAATGTTCTTTTTCAACTTTCATGTAGGACCCCCAAATTAAGTTATGTATGTTATTTTGGTACTATGATTGCTGGATTGGATCAAATGGTTAATTCAGCAACATCCAAAATTCTGTGATGTATGTACTTATGTATGTCTTAGCGCCAAAGTTATGGGGCTTCAACTGTTTGCTTCTAGGCTACCTTTAATTTGGTCATCTATGCAATAAATTTCAACTCCTTTGACGTCATATGAAGAAAGCTGGTGTGGTAAGCAAATAATAATATTATCAAATATGGTAGAGAATGTATCTTAAATGGTGACTATTCAAATGTAACTCCATTACTTTCAACTATATTTGGATAATCAAGTAGACAAACTAAATTTGTTCCAAAGAAAAAAAAAACAAAGGAAATGCATTGCAATTTGCATGTATTGCTGGGACAGACGGAGAGTACTGAGCCACTGAGCCCCAGGGCATGCCCATCACCCTAGAGGGGTCTGAGTGGCCGGGAAGGATAATTGGATAAAGCTTGCTGCACATCACCACGTGTGTGTACATCTCTCACATTTAGGATATGTAATGGAATTAAAGTATAATTATATTAAAAATGAGATAAAATTAATAATAAATATATAATAAAAATTATATAAATATAAAGTGGTCCTCTATGAATATGTGTGAATAAAACAGTAACAAGCACTGGCCCCTCACAGCACAAGGGTTAATGAAGCGGTGAGCTTAGATACGAACAAGTAAGGGTCCACCTGAAAGATCTGACAATGCATTTAATTATTATCTGCTTGGGGTTTGATAGTGCACTTTTCTTGTCACTGGAAGCAGCTCACATTCAGATCATGTATGCAAAAAATTTCTTCCCGAATGTTAGTCTTCCAAAAAAGCTTTGACAAAGAGAAAACCATTGATTGGAGTTTGCTTTTTCGTTTGAGACTAGAATATAACTTTAAATACATAATCAATTCTGGATATTAGGATTTAAAACTTGTATAATCCCGAGCAGAGTAGAAACACTGAAACAAGAGTGGGGTTTATTCTTTTCAAGTCATTTTGGTAAACAATTTCGATTTTCTTATTATATATTTTTATATTATTTTTTACATTATTTTTATATTATTAAAATTAATATTCACCTGTCAATACTTTTACTTATTTAATCATAATAATTAAAAAATAAAATAAAAAATATCTTAAGAAAAAAGTGATATAAAATCTTCATTTTCCTTTGATAAAATATTGTTCCATAACTCTTTAACAAGCAAAGGTAAATTGTGGGTCTCCTCCTCTCTCTCTTTTTTAAGTCTTTTCTCTTACAATTGTGAAAATATAGTGAAATCAAATAGGAACAGTAGCTATTATCGAAAATCGAAACAGAGAGATGGAGAAACATTGAGGTCAGAATGTACGTCAGTTGGTAGTAGTTTACTTACTGTGTTTGCACAATGACAAGGCAATGCAGTAGCTCCTTTAATTAGGGGAGTGGGTTGAGACAGAGAGAATCAGAGAGAGCGCTTCAAATCAAAGGCTACAAAAGGTTCTGTCTTTGGTGTGGCCATAGAGACAAGTTTTCCTGTATTGAAAGGGGGGGGTCTAAAACAACAGTTCCTACTTCCTTAGTCGGCCATTAATACGGAGTGGGTCCAAACATTCACCTAACCACAAAAAAAGATGGCATAACACAACCCCCTTTGCTTCATATCTTGCTTTCCTTTCTTTTCTTGGCATTCCACCAAGAACAAATCTCATTTTTATTTGCCTTTTCTTATTGTACATCTACTAATGATTTAAAAATCGAACAGAATTGGCCACAGTTTTGAGTCATTGTTTAGTTAATTTAATTGGTTAAACAGATGATTCAATTGTAATTGAATTGGATAATATAATAAAGAATAATTGAATTGGACACATAATTGATTCAAAGTATAAACTATAATCAATTACGTTGGTTAATCTAGTCTAATTTTTAAAATATTTTTATTTCGGTAAATAATTTTTTAAAACAATGACTACAACTATTTGTTTTCATTTTAAATTAACAAATTTTATTTATAATCTTTTTCTTTTCATTATAATAATCACTCTATCCCATAAAGACCCGTTCCAAAAAGCTTCTCTCAGGCTTTTCAACTTTCTGCTTCCAACATTACTTCAACATGTAGAGGCATCTGAATTCTTTTGACTCAATCGCTTTATCCCTCCCTAACTCCCTCTTCTCTCCGCAAAATCACACCCCACATGAACTCTCGAACAAAACCAACCGGTTCAAATCTGACAATCCCAGTTTTGCATTTAATGGCCCAAGTTTCTTGCTCTTTCCACCTCATTTTCCTCAAAAGCTAGCCACCACCCCAACTTCATCTTCAGTCTTCTTCACCACTTTGTACATTCACCCTGTGAGCTTTACATAATGGTTCCACGTAGTCGGAGACCTCTAACTCTAATGCTCTGGCTGATCTTGTTCCTCTGCATATTGGGCCACTGTCATGGCTCAAGAACCACAAATGTCTTCAAATTTAAGCCAAACTCTCAGCATACAGGTCACTTTTTTGGGTTCTTGCCTAAAAGGATTCCCATACCATACTCCTCTCCTTCAAGGAAACACAATGACATTGGCTTACGAAGTTGGAGATCACCCTAAAGATTCAGAAAGCAGTTTTGGACAAAGGTGACTTCTGGGATTTTAGTTTCAATTTTCTTTTGAAAAAAGGTAATTAACTAATGTACATGGGGGCATGGCATGGGACGGTTCTTAATGGTTAATTCATTGTTTTTAAGTTTGATGACAATGTTATTTTGTTCCTGGGGATGTAATGGGTATGATCTATTAGCTGGATTTCTCTCTTTTTTACTTAAAGGAGGAAATATATGTTTTAATCTCTAATTTTCTTTCTTTCTTTCTTTCTTTTTTGGGTTCTTTTGGAGTGTGAATCAGTTAATATAGACAATGATGAATGATCAACAGCTTCACAGAGTTTCCATATCAAGTTTAAAAGTGGTTCTGCATGCTGTATATGAGATGAAAATTTTCAGTATGTATACCGTAGTATATACTAGTATTATTACACATGCATTTGATGTATTTCTTCTCCGATTGTCAACTATTCCTCTAAATCAGTATTCTATAAGCTGCTCTTCAAATGAATTGGAACTTCTTCTCATTAGTTATTATACAAAACAAAAAAGGACAGTTCATTTTAAGCTTAATGATCAGATTAGTGATTATTATACTCATGGGTAGAACAAGTACACTGGCACTAAACCTACTCCGTTGTATTTACCTGTATGCAATCTGATGTCACTGAATCCGGGGTAAGGTGATCGCAGCATCATGTGGTCCGGTTGCGTGCATTACTAGATTTCATATATATATATATATATATTCCAACAATTGATCTAAAATTTTCAAATTTTGTTATCTCCCACACGACTGATATATAGGGATAAAGATCTCTATTTCTTATTCATTTTCATGTTTATTCACTTAAATTCTAAAAAATAAATTAAAATAAAAAGAGAATATATATATATATATATATATATATATATATATATTCCAATAATTGATCTAAAATTTTGGTATCTCCCACACGACTAGTAGTATATAAGGATAAAGATTACTGTTTTTATTTTTTTTGTTTATTTTCATATTTCTTCTTTTAAATTTTGTCAAATAAAAAATAAATTAAAATAAAAAAAAGAGAAAGAAAATAAATATATAATTAAGTTTAAAATATTTGACAGAATTTAAGTAAATGATTAATCAGAATTTATTCACAAAAACTCAACTGAATAAAAAAGTAATGGATAAAATAAAATAATGAAAATCACCCATCTATCTATTAGCATCATAATTCATTTTGTTAAATTTTTTCACAAAAACTGATATTTTCATTTATACTTATATATGTGGTGTTACTACCTGTAAGAGTTGGTCGCACTGGTAGGTGTGAATTGTGTTTTAATGGAGAATAAATAGTTGAGCCCTTAAGATATTACTTGTACAATGAGTTTAATTGTATCGCTTCATATTCAAAAGAATCAATCCTATGCCTAAAATACATCAGAATAACCTAGTAAACCAAAAATATATATGCGGTGTTCCTAAATGGTGTGAATTTGCCCAATTAACGCCCATAACTTTGCCATGTGCTATTATTTCATGTCATGATAACTTTCTACAATATTTGGAAAAAGAAAAATAAAAGTTCAACCTCAAGCATTTACATTACTGTTTATGAAATAATAGTTTAGTGATCATTATATTTCTTTCTTTCCTAAAGAGTCTAGAATTCTAACCTTCATCAGTTTAGTTTTTTTAATCATGCTTACCTAAAATATATAAAATTCCAACTCAAGTGAGTTATAAATTATAATGGACATAAAATTTGTACTATAAATTAACTAAATATAAAGTTTTCTTGTGATTTATATTGTTCAATTGAACAAACTTCACAGGCTTGTTTGTTAAATAAACGAATCAAACGAAATGAGTTTTTAATGAGAGTAATGAATAACTTAATTAATTTACGTTCCTAAATTTATAGTAGTATTCCAATCATCATATGTATTTTTTTAAACATTTCTTATGGAAAGATCTTAATATTGTGTCCTTCTATGGTAGAAGACCTACTAATATAATTAGGGAAAAAGTATTATCAGCATCAATAAATACCTTACTTTAGATACTGACAACTAATTGGCGTTTCATTGGATTCCACCGAAAAAGACATTATGAGGAACACAAATAATGAATAAATTTTTTGTCCACCGTTATATGTTGCAGTATTTTCATCATTAGACTTCTCATTTCAATTTGTGTGGTTTTCACTAAGAAATAAATTACCAATGATAAAGAACTACATTGTAATGTAGCAGTCTGCCATTGGTTGAATCGGAATAATTATAAATCAATGAAAAGTGTAAGTACATAATGTTATATGAATAATGGAGACTCCAAACCCAAAATACACATGATTATCGAATCCTTCAAAGGTTCATCTTCACAATATTGTTTCTAATCTGGAAAACAGAGCCCATGAATTATCCCATACCCACTCCATACCTCTACTAATCTAACTATGACGCAATTATCTTCAAATTAAATTACCTTTCTGCCAGAAATTCTTTTCCCCTTTCGGTTGAAAGGCGACCTTTACGCAGCTGTATTCAATTTTCAATTCCGAAAACAGTGTCTCTTTGTCCATGACATTTTAATGACATTCTTACACATAAAATTATGGATGTTAGTTGGGTGAGTTGGGTGAATTATATAGCATTTTTTTTTAATTTGATTTGTTCATTAGAATAATGAGATGAGTTGGGTTGAGAATTTTTTTTTTCAACTTGACTCATAGGTTAGGTTAGGTCAAATTCTTAGGTCTAACGTATGTTTTAAAAAAAATTAAAAAAAAGTCAAAATATGAAAGTAAAAATTTGTTACACATATTATATATAAATATAATAAGTCATATATTAATTCATATA
Source organism: Ormosia semicastrata (assembly GCA_029884595.1). Taxonomy (NCBI): domain Eukaryota; kingdom Viridiplantae; phylum Streptophyta; class Magnoliopsida; order Fabales; family Fabaceae; genus Ormosia; species Ormosia semicastrata. The sequence goes on along the minus strand of JAQQTO010000046.1, from coordinate 31,053,107 downwards.
ACTGATCTTACACAAATATAATAAGTCTCAAATAAATTAAATACACATAAGTATATAATAATTTAATAAGTCTTACTAATTTAAGTTTAGAATAAATTAAATTTAGCTAATAGGCCTTAATATTCATAAACAATAAAATACTCTAACTAATGGAAGCTAATGTTATCACACATATCATATGAATTGACATAATCATTAACTTCATTCTCAATTTTTTCAAGATGTAGCAATTCTTAAAATAGAAAGTTAAGGATTTAAATTTTTATTTGAGAGACTGAAAATTTAGAAGTGAGTGGCTGAAATGAAAATTGGTGAGAACGAATGTATTGTCTATGTGTGAGTGCTTTTGCCTTTTATTAAGCTTCAAAGTCTATTTTTTCAAGATGTAGCAATTCTTGAAATCGAAAGTTAAGGATTTGATTTTTTATTTGAAAGACTAGAATTTGAGAGTGAGTGATTGAAATGGTGATTAGTGAAAACAAGTATACTGTCTCTGTATGAGCGTTTTTGCCTTTTGTTAGGCTTCAAAGTAAAACAATGTCATTCTATTAGATGAGTGTTTTTTCAGTATTTGTTTAGTCGTAGTTAAAAACTACAGCTAAATGACCTTTTAACTGCGACTAAATGACTTATTTATTTATTTTTTAGAAAAATTGATGGATTGGTACCATGAGTTAAACGTTTTCAAATTTATTATCTATCTCATAGACTGTGAATTGAGATATTTTTTAACTTGATTCAACTTGCATTTTATAAATTAAATTGAATTAAAATATACAAATTCACATGTTAACCCAATCCGCTTTACAACCTTACATAAAATAGTTCTTGTACCAAAACTAGAAGAAAGAAGAAGATATAATTATAGACAGCTTTCCTATTTCAGGGTCAATTATCTGTGCCCCAACTTTGAAGAAGTAATCAAAGAATAATATCAGCAACGGGGCTGGGGGGCACCTTTCCAATTGGGCAGGCTAAGCCAATCCCTAGTTTACTGTGATATAGAAATGTCTATGGAATCTTTGAATTCCAGTTTAGGAAAAAGAACTCCCTAAAACTTGTTCTGACTTTTGTCCATCCTCCAATCAAACTTGTCTAAGGGCCCATTCATCTCAGCTTCATTAATTTTCTTTACAATGTGATTTGCGTATAATATAATACTAATTTTGAGTACTAGTCAAACTTTACTAAGGACCTTTATTTTGTTAAATGCCCTTCATTTTGGCCCATTGAATTTTTTTTTATTGATCACTGGCTACCAGCCAGGAGAGTAACCAGTTTCCAATTTCAAGGCCAAAAAGAACCTTTATACCATAAATAGAGGATTTAGATGTTTCTCAGTCACTTTATTAAGAAAATAAGATACCCTGTTCAATAGATATTTTATTAACAAGTACCTTAAAGATATTTATTAAAAAATTTAAAATAACATATGTTAAATAAAAAAATATTTTTAAATTTTTTTAAAATATACATATATATTTTGATAAACATAAGGACATCAAGCTCAATTAACTAACAACAAAACGAAACATTCCCAGCAAAGCAAACCGACAAGAAAGCAAATAAAAAATGAAAAACATGAAAGTCTAAAGAATAATAATGACCTTTTCGAACTAGAGCATCAGCACAAGCATTAACCTTTATGTAGATATGATGAATGTTTATTTTCTTTTAAAATTTATTATTTTAACTACCTTAAAATAAATACTTATTAACATAATCCTATTTGAATTAAAAGAGTTCATAATTGCAATTATATTTTAAAAAGAGTAATGTTATTTCTTACACAATTTTTTAAAAAAAAAATTTAATATTAAATAAAAAAATAAATACATCTAATATTTTAAAAATATAAAAAATATTTAATATTTTTTTATTTAATAATTACAAAAATTAATAAAAAAATTGAATATGAGAATAAAATATTTCTTTTTAAAAATGATGCTAATCATGGTTTCGAAAACCTATGACACATGCTTTTCCCACGTTTGTCATTTAAAGGAAATGAATAATGAGCATTCAACTACTAATATAATATCTTTGAGAGTGTTGCCGTTAAGTACTTTTAGAGAGACATGAGTAAGGACATTTGTTAAGATATTTGTTAAGAAATAAAATAATAATAAATTTTAAAAATAAATTTTTTTAATTTATAATATCTTAAATGCTTCATTTTTCATTTAAATTTTTTATTTTCGATTTGGTACAGACTTTAATTGAGTATTAGCTTTAATCGTTTTAAAAAATGTTTAATTAGGGGACGAAGATGATGTAATATCCCTAATAAAATCTTTCATTTGTTTTATAAAAAAAAAAAAAATCTCTCATTTGCTAAGATATATCCAATTGGGTTTTTGTGGCTGAACTCATGTGCCCTCTTGTTGTAGCCCATCAATTCATGGAGTGGAAATTTATTGTCAGGTCATATATTTCGATGTGATCAAAATAATTAAATAAAAAATGTATGCCTACAAAAAAAATTGTATCCAAAAAAGAACTATATAATTACCATAATTACCTACATCGACCATTGACCATGGTAAGTGAATTTATGACCCCACGGTTAAAACACTTGTCGAGAATATATTAACTATTAGTTGTATATGACAGTAATCTAGAGATAAAATATAATATAATGAATCAATATAATATAATAATATATAATAAAATAGTTGTAGTGTGTAGACTTCTACCACGTAACAACTCTAAGTTATGTTATTAATATTTTTTGAATTTGAATTTTAGTATTATTTTATTAAAAAAATAAAGAAAAATATAAATTATTTCAAGAATCTTTCTTATAAATATCATTTCTAAGTTATATCATCAATAACTCATTACAAATTTGAATTTCAAATTCATTATTATTATCTTATTAATGTAATAATATATATAATTAAAATTGACAATTATGTCTTTTGGATAATTGTAGGTTGTTTGATAACCTGTTGACACCATGGTCATGTGTTGAAGAATATTGATAATATTATACTTAGTTTGACCATCTATGTTTCATTCATGTAAGCAGTCCATTTGCTCTCCTACTTCTCTTTATCCTTCTCCCCTCTCTACATTTTCCTTTGATCTTTGCCCTATTGTTTGATATCATAGAGAAGTAGGAATGTATTGGTAGATCTAAGTTAATTGTTATCTCTCTGAACTTTATATTAACATTTTAATATTGTTATTATGCTAGATCTGATAAAGTAATTGTTAATTTTGTTATTTATTCTTAACTTGAAAGTACGTAATGTCAATGATTAGCTATTTTGTGGAGCTGTAACAGTAAGTCCTAGAAGAGGCGGTAATTCTAATTTGACGATACTTCCACAAAATAATTTGACAAGAGGCAGATATGTGACTATGGTTAAGAATTGATTGAAAAAAGAAAAAAGAGTCTATCTGGCATAATAAAATTAAAATTTTAAGATCTAATTCAGAAGATAAGTTTTAGCTTAGTTTATTCTCTACATGTCTACGGAACTAGATGAAGGTAGGATATCAAGGGATAAAATCCATTCTATTGTTGTTTAATATTTTATTATTTATTTTAAATATGTTACGTTCCTTCTCCTCCAAGCTTTCCTTCAAATCCTCTCAACCTTCTTCATTATCGCTCAATGAACACCAACTCCAAACATCTTCAAATAGTATATTTAATGAAGAAATATGTTTTGAAGATATAAATCAATATATAGCTGACTGAGAAATTTCCAAAATTTCAATCAATGAATTATACAAATCAAAAGGAAGATTTTTTTGAAGTTCTAATTATATTATCAAGACTGTAGAAAAGCAAATTGCAATTGGCCTAGAGAAAGAAGATTTTTACCTTTTTTCTCAAGAGATCCTAAAAGGTTAAGCCCAAAAATATAGATATCTACACATTGGATGTGTTCAGGTAGCAATCAAACCTCTAACCAAAGAAAGGCTAAATGCATCAATTCTTCTTTGTTTAAGAGACATCAAACATATCAGATTTCAAGACTCCATCTTAGGAACAGTAGAAACCAGTTTAAGTCATGGTCCAATCTATTTTAATTGTCATCCTAACAGGACAGTCAGTTTGCTAGACAAAAACATTTTGGATGTCTTATTCCTAAATGTCAAACTCTGTGGCTTGGACATGAAACTCGAATCAATCCCAGTAACCTTAATGTACAGAATTCAATACAAGGTTATGAATTCATGTAGTTCAAAAGTTTTAAAACCAAAAAACATAAGGGAAACAACATTGTTCCTTACTGACATAACTAAGGCCAATATAATTGTGCCTAAAACAATCCTTTAGGATGATGTAATCCTACCCAAAAAATAGACTCTAGACAAGGCAACACCAGCTCTACCGAGAGAAACACCTGAAATTCAAGAAGTCAACCAACATGAATCAAGTAGAGTTGAATTAATATTTAATAGAAGAACTTCTTTCAACTCTTCTAGATTTGTAAGAACAACAGATCTTATAAATGAAGATTTTAGATCTGTAGCTTCTAGAAGATTCTTCTTTACCATTATACAATTTGTTCAATCAACAATCCACCTTCAGGGGTTGGATATGTCGTCAACCCTTCATAGACCAACATACCAAAGGGAAGACGATGATAAAAAATCAATACAATCTCCAACTTATTCCTCCCTTAATGAACCTTATGATGTTATCTGAATTCGTTATAGATAAAGAAACCCTTATGAAAGAATTTTATTCTGAGGAATGGACTCCTCAAAGAGAATGGTTCTTTCAAAATTATCAAGGAACAAATAGAAAAAACATCCAAAAGGAATTTTATAATTTTCTCAACAAAGTTAAAATGAACATCCTATTCTTTGACTGGTTTCATGCTTATACAGTCAAGAATAATATAGATTATCCTTTCCAAATTGATCTGATAGGAACCAGATCAACAAAAGATGGTGAGTTAGTTAAATCCGAACTATCTCCATCCAGTCAGTATCAACTCCCAAACATTAAGGATAAAGATAAAAATCCTGTAATGGCTTCTCTTTTTAAAACGAAGCCTGAAGACAAACCAATCAATCCAAAAGACATTAAAGGTCTAATGGAACAATCAAATTATACAAACAAATATCTTCAAGTTTTAGGAGAAAAATTAAGTACGGGGAAATCAACAAAAGATGAACCGTCAACCTCCTCCATTAAAACTGACAAACTAATAGAAAAACCTCTCTTCAAACTTTTCAAACTATCTAAACAACTTAAAAAGAATTTACAACTTCTTAGAAAAGAACTAAGAAGTGAATTCCCAGAAAATGAATTTCTTGACAAAATTAATGAACACATTAGATATTTGAATACAATCATTCTTAGTAAAAGATGAACCGTCAACCTCATCCATTAAAACTGACAAACTAATAGAAAAACCTTTCTTCAAACTTTTCAAACTATCTAAACAACTTAAAATGAATTTACAACTTCTTAGAAAAGAACCAAGAAGTGAATTCCCAAAAAATGAATTTCTTGACAAAATTAATGAACACATTAGATATTTGAATACAATCATTCTTAAAACACCACAGAAAACTAAAGAGTCTCAAACATCTAAATCTTTAATAATCAATACTATAAAACAATTTAATTCAGATAGTGAATTATGATCTTAAACTAGTTCTATGATTAAAATTAATCTAGTAATTAGTCAAACCCTCAACTGAAGGAATCCATCCAAACTCTAATATCAAAAGGTGACAACACCAGATCTGTTGCTTAAAGAAAGAGATCCAAAATTTAAAAGCTTTAGTGCAAACAATATCTATAAATGAAACATAGATGGTCAAACTAAGTATAATATTGTCAATACTCTTCAACACATAACCATGGTGTCAACAACTTATCAAACAACCTACGATTATTCAGAAGATATAATTGTCAATATCTTAGTATTGAGATTTATTGGTCAACTTAAAGGATGGTGGGATAATTATCTCACTAGTGAAGAAAAATCTAAATTTTTTTCAGTAATCAAAACTGATGTTGATGAAATTCCTATCCTCAATGACGGGAACGTTATCCCTGATGCTATAAACATATTAATCTTTACAATCACCCAACATTTTATTGGAGATCCTTCATTATGGAAAGATAGGTCAGCATAATTCCGTTCAAACCTTAAATGTAAAACCTTAGCTGATTTTAGGTGGTCAAAGGATACCTTCTTGACTAGGATTTACACTAGAGAGAATAGTCAACAACCTTTCTCAAAAGAAAATTTCTTAGCTGGTCTTCCAAAGTCCTTGGGAGATAAAGTCAGAGATAAGATCAGAAGCCAGTCCATAAACGAAGAAATTCCATATAAGTAATTGAGTTAGGGACAACTCATTGCCTATATCCAAAAGGTAGCCTTAAAAATCTATCAAGGTGATAAAATTCAATATCAACCTGCTAGTGAGAAGGCTTAAACCAAAAAAGACTTAGGATCATTTTGCTAATAGTTCGGTCTTCCTTGTGCAAAGAGAAAATCAAAATTAAAGCCAAAACAAGTCCAAAAAACTAAATATTACAAACATAAGGCAAATACTCCACCAAGAAAACTTAAACAAGAGTTTAAGTCTAAAGCACCAATCGACATCAAAGGCCTGAGACTTTTTGAATTTGTGTATGATTTTGTTTTATTGTTAGATAATTTGAGAACCGAGACCTTTTGCATTTGTCTAATGGTATTGATCTGTTGTTGGATAATTTGAGGCATGAGTTTATTTGAATTTATTATAAAACAAGACTTGCCTCCAACCCTTTCTCTCCAACCTTTCCCTCTAACCCCTTTAATCACTCTCTATGTGTCCATTAACTCAATTAAGTGGGGTTGGAAGTGACAAATGAAGTGTGATTAAATGGGTTGGAGGAAAATAGTTGGAGCCAAATTTTTTTCTTTATTATATTATTGTATTGTTGTTGAATGATTAGGTATGTTAGATTCTTGATATATAGAATTGGATTTTTATGGTAAGTTTTGGAATTATATAGTTGCTTACCTATTTAAAGACTTAGACCCGTTGATCTATTTGAAGGTTTGTTGGCCTATTTGAAAGTAGGTTTGTTGGTCTATTTAAAGGTTTTATGCCCGTTGATCTATTTGAAGGTTTGTTGGCCTATTTGAAAGTAGGTTTGTTAGTCTATTTAAAGGTTTTATGTCAAGTAAATAGGCTTTTAGATCAGGTTAAATTTTTAAAAAAGTTAGGCTAAACTTTAAAAATTGGCTTATGTCAAGTAAACAAGTCAAGTCAAACTTTAAAAATTGACCTATGTCAAATAAATAAGTCAGACTCAAACCTTATATTTAAAAAACAGACTAAACCCATTTTAGTCAAAATCTGGTATTACTTGAACCATTTACACCCTTAGGTCCAGCTCTAGTTAGCTTGGAGTTTCTGAGTTCTGACTCACGTTACAATTCAAAATTTACAGTGTTAATAATTTTTTTTTAAAAAATAACATCACAGTTTTAAAACATTGTCCGCGTTGAATCGGGCAACGTATTCCCTAGATACGTAATATTTTCTAAAAGGAATTACATCATTTTCCAAAAAAAACACAACTATTCACACCATTATTAAATGGTTATGAATAAGTGAGAGAAAATGATAGAAAAAAAGTGATATAATCAATGATAGAGGAAATGGTGTAAAAAATAATGTGAAAAAAAAGTAATGTGAAAAAATCATGATTTTTTCCAAAAAAAATAAAACCCATTTGACCATCCTACCCAACTAGTTTTTGTTTTTATTCTTTTAAGAAAAAATGATAGATGGAAGAAAGAGATTTTTTACTAAAACTGTAACAATTATATGGGAGTAATTATATAGGAATTAGTTACTATATGTCCCATGGAGAAATAATTAAAAATGGTCTAAATTATATTATATTATATTATATATATATATATATATATATATTCTATTTTAGATTTAATTTAATCACTTATTTGGTTATACTATTTACGTGTTATATTTTTTAAGGATGTCCATTGGGTAGGTTCAACAGTATTTTTGGACTCGACCCACTCACTAGAATAGTGAGTTGGGTTAGGTTGGATTAGGTCGAAGAGATTTTTTTACTCAACCCAACCCGCTCAAGAGTGAGTTAGGTTGGGTTAAACCCGTGCGTTCGACATGTTTATTTTTTGAAAAAAAATTCTTGAAAAAAAGTCAAAATACAAAATCTAACAAATTAACACAATAAGTCTCAATTTCAAATATAATAGATCTCAATCTAACAAATTAACACCATAAATTTTAACTGACTTTATTCAAACATAATAGGTCTCAATCTCAAATAAATTAAACATTATAAGTCAATAAGTGCATAATAAATTAATAACTAACAAGTCTTACTAAGTCTAGAATAAATTAAACAAAACTAGTCATAACTCAAACAACAAATTAGTCTAACCAATCGAAGTCCGTGTCATCACATATATCATATGTATTAACATAATTATTGATTTTACTCTATTTTTTTATATACTCTTTATCATATAAATGACTTTTTACTAAAAGAAAAAGAAAAAGAAAAACGGGTGAATCAGATTTGTGTTAGTTGAACGTGTTCCAACCAATTACTCAACTCACACATTGGGTTGAAATATTTTTTCAATCTAATCCTACTCACAACCCAACTCACATTTTATGAGTTAAATTGGATAAAAACTCATAAGTTCACGAGTTAACCTGACCCACTTAACACCCCTGATATTTTTTGTGGATTGCATGTAATATTCTGAAAGTACATAAAATATCATATCCCATGTAAATGGTTAATATTGATTGTTGTGAATCTCATAAAAAGATGTTAATGCTAAAAATAACAGTACCGTATTACTTCTAAGCTTTGGTAAAAACAATTCATATATTATATAGTAAAATTGGCTTGAGAAACCATTAATATAATTAAAAGAATGTTAATTTTAAAAAGAAAAGAATAAAATGGTGAAATTAAATAACAGTATTATTATATTGATTTTTAAAAATAAAATAATTTAATAAAATTAAAAAAGACAATAATATTAGGATGTAAGTGTTAATAAGAAAAAGAAAAAGTTTAAATATGTTTTTGATTTTTGAAAATATAAAAAATTTTAGTTTAGGTCTTTATTAATTCTTTTTTTGGTCCAAGTTTTTTAAATATTTTTAATTTTTATTTTAGTCTTTACCGTTAGTGAACTTCCATTAAATGCTTATGTGACAAATAAAGTTATTGACGCATGATATCAGTGAATGGAACCTCCATTTGCCACGAACGCATTTAATGAAGACTCACTAATAGTAGTCAACAGGCACTAAAACAAAAAAATATTTAAAAAAACTTGTCACTATTTACACTTGTCACTTTCAAGGATATGATAACAAAAAAAATAAAATATGAAGGATGAGACACAAATGGCAACTATTAAAAGACTAGTGAAATTATTCTATGATAGCATTTTCTGTAACAGCCTCCTTCTAGTCTCCATGATGTCCTGGTATCTTCTTTTGGATAATTCTTTAATTGCCTCTTGATATTGCTGTTCAATCATTTCTAACTCTATTCTCAACTCATCCTCGGGTTCAGACAAGGAAGAAGCACTGATGCGATAATTAGTGAAGCTCACCATACCATTGCTTTCAATGTCTGAAAACTTGCTCCTATAATTAAGTGATGCCCCGATTTCAGATGCAGAGGAGGTTTGACTCCCCCTATTCACTTTAGGTAAGTTGAAATCTGTAAATCCTGATTCAGCAGACATGAATGAAATTGCAGAAGAATTCTTGTCATTAAAGTCAGATGTTGCAGAAGTGTATGACATCTCAGAACACAAATCTTCTGTCATTATTGCTCTTTGAAGAGCAATGCTCGCATGAGATAAAACCTCGTCAAAAATCACATTATCATGGTTTTCATTTTCTTCTAATCTTCTAGGAGAGGTTGAGGGACCTACATCTTCAACCATAATTTGACTTGAATCTTCTGCGCTTTGTTTGTATTTTGCCAACTCTAAGTGTTTCTGTTGGCTCAGATGAGTCCGGTTACCATTTGGAGAAACCAAATGATCAATCGCCACACAAGGTTTCCAATCAGGAACGAAAGTCATCAATAACAGATCTATTAACTCAGCTATGAATTTAACATTCTGCTCGGCAAGTTCAAGTTGCTCAACCATTTCACTTGAAACTGAGATGGCAGTATCACTGTTGAGGTAGAATATGAAATGTATATTTCTTGCCCGCCCTGCATTTTAATGCCAGAGTACATAACTTTCTGCCAATAAATTCAAAACATGGTTATTAAGAGTAGAAATGAGCTATAAGTTATACTGACCGCTCTGATCAGCTATCCGAAGAACTAATGATACAGAGTTCTCATCATTTTCTTCACCTTTTAGAAAAAATATATCACCTCCCTTCAACCTTCGTATCTCAACACATGGAGAAGGTGGTGCATCATCAACAGAATTATAAAATACAGTGATCATCGGTAGCTCACTGGTGTCGCTGAGATCCATTCCAATACGTGCACTAGCAGGACCTTCTGACATCAGACAACGATTTTCAAAGGCTCCTAATTTGGGAAGAACAATATCTGGCAACGGAAGAGGACGATTCTTCGCCAAACCATTCACTTGGAGAAAAGGGTCCATCAAAAGCTCCTTTGATGACAACCTTTGAGATGCTGGGACAAGACATTTCTCAATAAATGATTTGACTTCTGGATCTTTGACTTTAGAAAGAGAAATAGGCTTTATACCCTGCAATGTCAAATATTATATAACCAAAGAATCTCAGTAATAGCCTAAAGAAAAAGAAAATTATTAATAACAATACTCACAGATGAAACTTTCTTGTATATCTGAGCTGAGTTTCTACATTCACTGTAAGGATACTCAGAAGTCACCAACTCAAGCATGCACATCCCAAAAGAATATATGTCGGCTAATTCATTGTAATTTTCATCATACAATTCAGGTGCCATAAACTCCGGGGTTCCTACCAGGATTACATGTGTGTTAATACAACTAGTATAGAAATCAAACAGCAATGAGGCAAAGAAGCCAGGAAAAAGATTCTACTAGTATTCTTAATGTTATGAGATGGGAAAACTTATTAAATTTTTGGTTACTGTCATAAAGGTTGAAAAGAAATTATCAGAAAAATAAAATGACGGGAAACAGAACAACGTACCAATTACACTCTTGGCATTATTCTGCTCCAAGAGAGTTGCCAGCCCCAGATCTCCAATTTTAACTTCTCCTTGGTGACCATTTATAAAAATATTATCACACTTCAGGTCTCTATGTATAATTGGTGGGTTACGACTGTGGAGGTAATTTAAACCCGTTAAAATCTGTCTTGCCCATCCTTTAACAGCCTTCATGTCAACCTTCTTGTGTTTCTTACGATACCTAAATCATACATCAAATCCACTAACAAAAAGGATGATTTCACAATAAAAGAGAAAAAGAGGTTAAATACGTTTATTAAAGGTAGTGAACATACTGTCTGAGGCTCCCCGAGGTGAACAACTCAGTAATCATGTTAACAGTCTTGTGCTTGTCATCAATCCAGGAATTGTAGAACCTTACTATGTTATTGTGCTTCAATGACTTTAAGAGATGTACTTCTGAGTATAGTCTCTCTAAGTCACCTGGTGATTGTAATACCTCATCAATCCGAACCTGGCTCCATGCAACTTCGAGTCCATTGATTTCATCAAATGCCTTGTAACTGATTAACCACAAATTAAGGAAAACATATATACCTTGAAAAAAAATTCACTCAAGTTATAAAATTCTTCTTAACCCTAACCACAAGATGCATTGCGTTATGTTCTAAACTGTGCTTGGCATTCAAAATGTCTTTTTTTGCATAGGAAAAACATTTAACAGTGAAGTAAAAGAATTAAATTACTAGTGAAATGCTGCTATAAAAAAACCAGAATAACAAAGAAACACATCGCTAAGAAACCAAAAACAATGGATACACCGTCTTGAAAGCTCCTTTGCCGAGCACTTCTTTGTACTGTTATGGATGCAAAATGCAACATTAGCGTAGTGCACATTTAGGTAATTTTTTTTTTTTAAAGTAGGAGAAGAAGAAAGCACACAATTACCCTAATGTAGCGACAAGTAGGATCGACTTCAAGAACATCAGGATCAGGAGGCTCTGGATGCCCTGTACCCTCCTCTGAGGTTTCTGTACCGACCAAACTCATCTATACCGTTCTATAATCCCCTACCCTGCATATCAATCAAGGTGAATATACAATTTTAAAGGGCTTCTAGAATCAATTATTAATAAGCAATTGTTTATGAAAATTTAAATAATTGTAGCATAGAAAAGCCACAATCTTGCATATCCAGTTTTGGGAATGCAAGGAAGGAAATTACATAAAGGAATTTAATCAAAATTTGTACCTTAAAGTAGGACCTTCTGAGCTTAGTTTCTCAGGAGGAATTCTATAGAGTTTAGAGAGAGAAGAGGACATCAGAGAGAGAATGGAGAGGAAATAGAACCCTAATCCAGAAAGAGACACAGAGAAATCGAACGAGTGTCGTGTGGTTCGTTGTGGTGTCGAATTGCTAAACACCACCTTGTTTTCCAACAGATAACTCCTCTCTCTCTCTCTCTAAAAACAGTTAAAACTTGTAAGGCACTAATTTTAATTTCTATACCACCTCTATTTATACTTTATTCCCTCTCTCACTAAAATTATCTCTCTTCCTTTTTCAATCGTTGCTCATTCTTATTTCGTATTTGTTAATTTTATTTATTTTATGGTGATTAAAAGGGACATTGTTCTCGTATTTTTGCCGTTGAAAATTTCTGTTCTTTCAAATAGGGGTAAAGAGACCCGCCTCATGTTGAACTTTGAGGTAGGTTTGAGTTTTAGAAATTAGATTTAATGTGTTTTTTAATTAAGTTTAATTTATACTTTGAATCATCTTAATTTAGTTTAGTGTCTTGAATTATTTTATAATTTATATATTTTTTATAATTAATTATAAATAATAAATTTTTATTAAATTTAAAATTTTTTACATAACATAATAATATATTTATATTAATATTAATTGATTTTTAAAATATATATTACAAAATATATTTTAACTTTAATTTTTCATTTTTATAATTATATAATTTAATTATACATAATATTTAAATTTATATATTATGCTTATATATCAAATCAGTCTAATTTGAGCTCAATTATTATCATATTATGATTGGATCAAGTTCAAGTTTGGGAAAGTGATCCGATAAAAATGTAAGATCAGGTTTGGGTCAAGCAAACTAGTCCTAACTCATCTTATATACACCTTTGTTTCCATGAATTGAATATATGAAAATCACTTATATCAAAATCACTATTGGAAATTAATTTTTAGCTATTGTTTCTGATTTCTTCTTTTATCCTTTCCACCCATTTTACTTTATGGAATAAAGATGAGTTTGGTTGTTAGTAAATCTTTTTTGGGTCTTTAAGAAACTAATATTTGATAGATAAAGGAAGGGGATTTAAAACTAACTAGCTTTCTTCCAGTGTTACGCACAGTAATATTGTATACTAAAAACTTGATCCAACGTTTTCTTAAATAAGTATACTTTTTTCACCATATATGTTATTTAGAGTCAATTTGATACGAAGGATAAGATAAGACCTGATAGTATTAAACCTGATAATATAAGATTTGATAGTATAAAGCCTAATACGTAAGAAATAAGAATATTGAGATGTTTAGAATTATAATAAAAATGTCTTTATAAGAACTTGTACATTAAAATTCTATCAAGTCTAATCTTTTTTTTAAGGTTTGATTAAGTTATTCATCATTTTAATGTATAAGAAAAATTTGATAGATAAACTTATACAATACAATATTTATATCAAATAATTGATAAAATTATAATATATTATATTAATTTATTCTATTATATCTAATATAATATGCGTTATCTTAAAAAATATTCGTGCTTCGGAAGGGGAAAAAATATACTACAGTTTCACTCTACCTCTCTAGTTCTCATAAGAGGACATATTATTCGGACTCTTCTCTCCATGAGACTCCAAATAAATGGACATATTATTCTCTTTTTTATTTTTTTTTTTGTAAATTAAAAAAAATTAATATTAAATTAATCAATTTTCAAGTCCCAACCCAATATTATTCTCTTCAATAAGTCCCAACAGAGTAATTTATACTTATAACATTATATAAGATTTTTTCAAATGCTTAAATGGATTAACCTTGCCTTTAGATATGAACATGTACTTTTGTTCATTAGATTTTCATATTAGAATCAAATGCTGGAAGTAATTTATGTGTATAATAATATTGATACTAAATTTTGGTGGAGAGTTTAAGAAGTTCAAATGCAAAAAGACTTCTTTAAAGTTGGGAATTTAGAAAGCCGAAAAACATCTTTCATTAAATAAATGCAACTGCTGCAACATAGACTGAAGCCACAACAAAGTTTTTAATATGGAATCAAGTAACCACATCAAAGTTGTCACATGGGCAAGAGCTGCCAGTATGGACAACAACAATGGAAGAACTGCAACGTGGCGAAAGCAGTAGAACAACTGTATATTATATTATAGGTTATAGATAAATAGATTATAGAAGAGACGGATAGATTATATATTCCTTCACAGAAGGAAAGCCAAATTAGAGCTATTGCTTAAGTGGCAATTTGGTTGTTGGCTAAGCTGCCTAAATACTTAAAAGAATATCAGAATGCGCCTTAAGCTGTCAAACAAAAAGGCAAAATATTTTATTTTTCTTGTTTAATTCACTTATTATTTTTTGAAAAAATAAAATATATGATAAAATTCTCTTTTGTTAAAAATAATAATATTTTTTTTGATGTCTTACGCCCAAAATCTGTATTTCCTGTCGTCACATATATATTTCTTGCATTCTTTCAATCTTTTTTGTCTTTTCTCCACTTATTCCTTAGAGGGATATTATTCAACATTTTTTAAACTACACCCTACCTGTTAATGCGGTTGTATCTAAGCTCAACTTTAAAAATAGCTCAACTTTAAAAATGAAAAGAAAAAAGAAATTCAAATACGCTACTTAAACTCAAATTTTTTTAACCACATTACCAGTTTATAACAAAAATTAAGTAGCACTTCTCTCCCTTTCTATGAAGCACAGACAAGGATATGGACACGGGACACTATATGAATACGGATACGAAAACACATTAAATTTAAAAATTATAAAACACAAATATATATATATATATATATATATATATATATTTCAAAAGTTAAGTAAAAAAATTTATAATTCATTAATATCATTTCTATAAATTTAAAAATTTATAATATTTTAATATATATATATGTACCAATATTTATTATCTAATAAGCTCTTCTAAAAATATAAAATATAATTTCTATTAATATATTCTAAAAATTCTTTAAATCAATTTTTCTTAATAGAACTAACCATGAATGAGTACATGTGCATAAAAAAAATTAATTAGAAGGAATATTGGTATGAAACAAGTTTCAGTGACGACGAAGTGGATGATTTGGTACGAGTAAAAGTAGAAAGAGAAGATGATAATACTGGTGTGTGAAAAAATAAAACTTAAATGTCTAATAGTGATGTATGAAAAGATAAAACTTAAAATATTGATGTGTGAAAATAGTAACTTGGGACATTAGTTATGTGATTGAGCTTGGGTGGATTATGGACTTACTAATTGAACGTTAATCATGGAAACTATTTAAAAAAGTCGTGTCTTAGGCGTGTTCAAACATGTTCGAGACATATTTAAACGTGTCCGAGACGTGTCCAAAATGAAAAAAAAAAAATCTTTTTAATCTGACACATTCTGACACGCAGGACACATGTGTCGTGATGTCGTGTCGACATGAACACGTATCCACCAACACGCCTGACATGAACACGTGTCCGTGCTTCATAACTCCCTTTCAACTCGAAGCAGCTAAGGAAAGAGGCACATGTCACACTAAAATATGGCTCAGACATTGCAAGAGTTGAAAGGAGCATGATCATGTAGAAGAGGACATGCGAGATGCTAATGAATGACAAAAAAAAAAATTGGATACTATTTTCAACTAGATTGAGATTAATACCTTAATAAGGTTGATGAAAGTGATCTTTTCGACGCACGGTGGCTGTGACGTGGTGTGAGAGAGTGGGTACTTGTAAAGGTATCTTGACATTCAAGTTAGATTATACACAAAATAGATACAGTGTTGAGAATTAAATGCATATATTTATTATTTTATGTGATATTTATAATAATGTCTTAGATTATAAGAGTTGTAGTTAAATCTAAATTAAATCACGTTATTTAATATAAGAATTCATGAAATTGTTATTTTTTATAATTGAATTTCTTATTTATTTGAGATATAATTAATATTCTTATTGATAAGAGATTTTATGAGAAATTTACTCATTATAAATAGATAAATTTATTTATCTAATAGCACACACATAAATATTTAAAATCTAATTTTAGTAAATTGAATTGCTCCTGAATGAATAACCTGAAACCTAATCCAAAACGGATACAAATTACTAAATAACTTAACATAAAAATCAAATGGCTAATGGCACGCTCGTGTGTGTATATATATATACAAACTGTGAACACATTACTGATGCGTATGCATACAAGTTCAAGTGGGCCTTTTTTTTTTGGGATCAAACTCAATACAGCTATATGCGCAATTTGAGCAAAATTTGTGGTGGAAAGACAATGCAATTGCAAGTAGCATTACTCATTCTTTCTGTCCTCATTGATATAGGCAATTCAAAGGAGGAGAAGCTACTAAAAAAAGACAATATTGTGATCAATTTCTCACTATTTGATAATTTTGTTTTGTATATCAATTTGGAAGGAAAAAATGGTGAGATAACCCATTGAGCCCAAGGCTTTATAAGCCACATTAGGAGTGTAAATTAGTTTGAATAACTCGACCAATTCAATCAATCTAAACTGATCCAATTAAATTGGTTCAATTTAGTTTAGGTATATTGATTAATTCGGACAAAATTCAAACTAATTAAAACTTAATTGATTCAATTTTCGAATTTGAAATTTTAAAACTGAGAATCAAATCAAACCAAATTATATATATATATATATATATATATATATATATATATATATATATATATATTTTCAACCGTTAGTTATCTAATGGTTGAGATTATTTTATTAAAGGTTATTAGATTAAAACTTTAAAAATGAGTGTAAGAGAAAAAAGACTTACACTGTGATGTAAGTTGATCTTCATATATATATATATATATATATATATGATATGTTTAGATTGAATTTGAGTGCTACTCATTATTATGTTGTGTACTTGTATTTCTTTTTAATTATGTTTGGATAAAGTTTAAGTGTCATTATATATTTATTTTTGTACTTGATATTCATTATTATGTATCTTTTAATTATGTTTATTTGTTTAGACTTTGTCTATTTGTTATACTTTGTAGTATGCTTATTGAGATAAATAAGTTTGATTCAATTTCTAGAAATTTTTTCATAAGTTTATTATGTATTTTTTTTTATTATAAAAAGTTAATTATTTAATTAATTTTTGTGTAAAAAAGGCTCAACTCGATCACTTAAACCAAATTAATCTATAAATATTTAATAAAGATTTATCTATAAAAAAATATAAAAATTAAACCAAATTAAATCAATTAATTTTAATTGATTCAAATTTATTTTTCTCAAAAAATCAAACTAAACTAACCCAATTATACTACTTTGCCACATGTTCAAAGCATGAAGCCCAAGTCTAGGACAAGAATAACAAAATGTTAGTGGGCCCACCGTCAAAGTGGTTAGAAATTGAAGGATGAATAGAATATTATGGTCAAAGAAGATAAAATAGAAGATAAATTGATAAACTGAGTTGTTGCACTCAAATTGTTTGGGCCGTAGTTTTTTTTTAAATAACACTCGAGGGTTGCTAAGAGAAAACCTAACCTAAAAAGAGCATAAATAAGAAGAAGCGAACAAGATGTTAATGGTCCACCGATCTTGATATGTGAAGCTAAATTAATCACCTATGTAATATTGTCACCAAGTGAATGATGAGAATCCTGAATTTTGAACGGTTTTCGCTTATTAAATCCCTTTTTGGTTTGATATTTTTAGATTGGTGTAGTCATGAAGGTGCAATTCCATTCCAAGACCCATAATACAATAATACTTTATATGAAATAAATAGTCACGGAGAGCAAAGGGGATTTGGTTGTTTAGTTTTATCAAATACCAAAATGATAAGTTTTTTTTTTCCTACTTCCTGTTGTTCTGAATGGAAGTAAGTGGCATGAGTATGAGAAAATGCATCTATGTAAATAGATATCTTTCTCATAATTGTCTCATTAAAATTCATGGTTTCTCCAATTGACACTTTCTTTCTCAAACTGCATACTCTGTATGCCCCGTACCTCTCCTCTGAGCTTTCTTTCTTAATAACAAATTGTATATATAATCTATGTATCCCATTTCACATTACTTTCTTTCTTTCACCAAGGCCAGGTCTCAAAAGAGAGGTTTGTCCTATACGCTCCTCCTCTTCCTTTGAGTTTTTTCACCCACCAAATTAACTCATATATACTATTATATAATCCCTACCCACCCAGTATATCAAAGCAAGGAGAATATACCATTTGAAAGCGCTTTCAGAATCAACATTAAAATAAGCAATTGTTTAATGAAGATGAGAATCAAAATTTAATGAATTGTAGCATACATGAACGAAATTAGGCAATTGCTAAACAGAGAATATCTAAAATCTTGCATATCTTACATAAAGGCATTTATAATTTGTACTTTAGAGTAGGACCTTCTGAGCTTAGTTTGTCAGGAGGAATTTTAGAAAGAAAAAAGGGCATCAAAGAGAGAATGGAGAGTAAATGGAACCCTAATCGTGAGAAAGACAAATTGAACAAGTGTCATGTGGTTTGGTCTGGTGTCATGTCCGATAAATTGCTAAACACCACCTCGTCTTCAAACACAGAAACTCACTCTCTCTTCTCTATCTCTCTTAATTAGTTAGCTAATGAGCTCAAGTGTATAAATAAGTCCTACATGGCGAATAATTGTATCTTTAGATGAACTTAGGTTGTTGTGGAGTTTTCTCTCTTATCTAGGAGGAAGGAGAATCTTAGTTCTAACAATTGTTGATTTCATTAACATTATATTTGAATGACATGGAATGATGAGAAGGAGAATAATTTATCTTATTTAAGAATTTAATAATAAATAGGAAAGAAAAAAACTTATAAGAAATCATTCTTCATCTTTTCTTTTCAAATAACAATTTTTTGTTCTTCTTAAAATTAGGATGAAATAAGAAAAAATAAACTAATAAGATTAAAAACAAGCATTTTACTTTTTATTCCGTTTATTTATTATTTAACTCTTAAACAAAATAATATAATTTTATTTCATTCTTTTATTAATTTTTCAAACAAAAAAAATTAACTTTGTTCTGTTTCTTTTATTCTATTTCCTATTAATCCCTATTTGTTCTGTTTCGTTTTATTATGAAAAAATATCTAAACACAATGTAAGAAGTTGCCATGATAGATGGGACTCAATGGGGAAGCTACAAAATCCTTCATTTTGATGAAGAAGTGAAAGAATGGATCTTCAAGTCAATGAATACTATGAATTTACGATTCTGTTTCAGAAATAGAGTCGTATTAATTGGATGAATTTGTTCGATGTGAAGTCTTCTCTCCTTATCCTTTACTCAAAGCAAGGATAATCTTATTTCTATAATTGACACTAATTCCAATTCCACCTCTATGTATATTTTATCTCTCTCTTGCTATAAATGTATGTCTCTCACCCTTTTTCGGTCATTTCTGTATCCTTTCCGTCATTCTACTCTTGTATTTTTATTATAATTTTTTTTATATAAAAAGGACAGTACTCTCGTATTTTTGTTGCTGAAAATTTCTATCAAAATCACTATTGAAAATTAATTTATAGATGTTGCTACTAATATCTACTTTTATCCTTTTCAACATAGGTACAAGATACATTTTATTTTATGGACATATAAAGATGAATTTGGTTATTCTTTTGGGGGTCTTTAAGAATATATTATTTGATAGCTAAGGGAAGGATTAAACCCTAGAAAGTATGGATACGTTATTTTATTGGCATGTCCGCATGTCGGACATGTGTTTGACATGGACACACGATGACACTCACACGATATGCGTGTCTCACATGTCTGAGTGTGTCTAATTAAAAAAATTATTATTTTTAGCTTGGACACGGTCAAGACACACCGCGAACACAACTAAGACACACTGCGGACACGGTCAGGACACACTGCAGACACATATTGGATACAACTCATTAAAATTTTAAAAAAAATTGTTGTGTAGCAGTGTACTAATATCACAGCCCACAAGCCCAATATCACCTAACCCACCCTAAAAAAAAATCTTCTATTCTTCCTCAATACATTGTGTTCACTGTGTGTTAATGGTTCAAGTTTCAAGTGAGTTTTACTCTGGTCTGGTGGTTCAATTTTTAATTATTGATTTTTTTTTCTAGTTATAAATGAAGATACTTATGTTGTCATTGAGGAGTTGTATTTAAAATATTTATAATCAAAATTATATATATATATATATGTGTGTGTGTGTGTGTGTGTGTGTGTGTGTGCGTGTCTCGTGCCGTGTCTTAAATTTTTTTACTTTAGTATGTTCCTGTGTCAGTGTCCGTGTGGTGTCCCGTATTCGTGTCCGTTTCCATGCTTCATAGGTTAAACCCAATTCCCCACCTGTGGAAAATCGAGAGCTATTGCTTAAGTGGCAATTTGGTAGTTGGCTAAGCTGCCTAAACACTGTTAAAAGAATACCAGAATGATAAAATGTGCCTTAAGCTATCCAACAAAAAGGATATTTTCTTTTTGTTGTTTGATTCACTTAATACATTTTGAAAAAAGATAAAATATATGATAAATTCTTTTTATATAAAATAATAATATTTACACATATCCTGCACCCAAAATCTTCATAACAATACTTATATAACTACAAATATATTAGCCTTTCGTTTGGATGGAGAGAAAAAAAAGAAGGAAAAAATGGATAGAGAGCAAATAGGATGATTTTTATGTTTTTTCTTGTTTGGATGTGAGAAGAAAATGGGAAAGAGGAAAAAAAATTGTGGGATTCACACATAAAGTTTTCTCTCATCCCATGAAGAGAAAATGTAAGAGAAAATTAAACTTTCTAAAGTTGTCCCCTATCAATACTTTATTTATGTATCTATCTTACTTTCTCTCTCTCTTATCTATTATTAACTTTTAACAAAATACAATAAAGTAAACAAATCTATAGTCAAAGATAAGTGATGGAACGATGAGTAAAGAGGCAAGGGAGAAGAGGAGGAGAGTTGGTGAATACTTGTGATTAGTAAGAGGGACAGAGGACAAACGTCATTTTTAACTTTTAAATGTGAATGTATTAATTATATTAATATAAAATCAATATACGATACATTTATAGACGAGTTACTTTTACTGTTTGGTCTCCTGTTAGCTGCCACATGTCGTTCTCTGCTTTCTTTTTGTCATTTTCAAAAGCTGTTGATCGGCATTTTAAGCATGTTCCAATTGACTAGAAATTAATAATTGCATAAGCACTTATAATAATAATCTCTACAAGTATGCAATTTTTACATCAAGGAATAGCTGAGGCTTAATATTTTGAGTAAAGAACATTGACTATTTTGATTGTTCATTAGCAATGAAACCTTTCTAGCTTGGAATTTTATTTAATATCATCCATGGTTTCCTCGCATTTCTATTTGTTTACTTTTTTAATCTTCTTAATCATTCTTTTGAGTTGCTTGATGAAAGTTGTACTATCCAGAGAACTGGTCTCAATTTATTGTGTTCACCATACTAAATGCTATTATATTTTATACTACTAATTATAATAGTTCATACTGCTTGCAATTAAATTCTAACATAATATATTATATTTTGATGATATCTACAAGTAAAAACCCCAAAACTTTTTTCAATAGGTGCCCAAGATCTCAGCATTCCAATTTTGATTGGACTGCAAGTACTTTGGCTCACTGAATTTACGAGCTTTAACAAATAATTAGAGATTATTATTTGATTGCCTTATAAACTAGAATTGTATGATAGAAAAAACCATATTGTTTAAATGGCATTATCATAGTAATCATTATCTTTGTACCTCTAATTGATCCATGTTTATTTTAGTCTTTGTTTATTAAACTACTTTGGCAGGACAAATTGACAGGCACCAAGAAGTTCCTCACTTGACGACCTAACACCTATATGACTATATGTAGTTTTTTTTTTAAATCCATCGCTCTGTGCACAGGACCAACCTGCAAGAACATGCGAAACTGTGATAGAGTTGATAGCCCCATTGTACTGCTTCAATCTGTCTATGCATTTTCTTCTTTATTAATTGTTTGTGAGTGCCCAATATTATATGATTGTGGTCACAAGGCATATGTTCTCTTACAATAGTTCTCTTTGAAATCAGTATGAGATCTGCGTCAACTGTCAAGGACAAATTTTAAGTTGAATCAATTGCCTGCTTTTCGTCTTTTCCTGCATTTATGCTCAGGCTATTGTTCCGAAGTGAGCTGAACTGTGTTAATCATAGTTAACTTTAAATGTTGCATGCAGATGTCCTAAGCATGTTATATTTTTTGTTTGTAGTCTATTTCTATGAAAATATGTTCACTTATTTTCATGATTGATGCACTACCAACGTGCCTTTCCTAGCTAACCCTACATTTATTTTTCTTATATTATTAGTTCAAGGATTTAGTTAAAGCTTATGAAGTTTTAAGTGATCCTAAGACGAAAGAACTGTATGACCACTAATGTGAAGATGTCCTTGAAGAGGGGGTGGGGGAGGAGATGGCCCATTTCATAATCAATTTGATATATTTCAATCAATTTTTGGTAGAGCAGGCTTTGATGATGAGAAATTATCTTTTTGTAGAATTATGTTATGCCAAAAATGTATAGGGTATAGACTTCACTGAACTTATATACATATGATTTTTTCACATAACATCCCCAATGTGTTATGCTTTTTTTGTTTTAGGATAGGACAGGTGTTTATTTATGGTTGCCATATGAATATATTGTCTCCCCTCTTGAAAGAGAAAGTTGTATTAGGATAGGATATATTGTCTTATGTTGTTTAGGATAGGATCTGTTGTCTTATGCTCAGTTTGATTCTTCCTTTAGGATGAGGTGTATGACTGATGATGAAACTCTATTGACACTATTTCAGGTTGATCGTTCTGATATAAGTTCTAAGAAGATTATTGTGAACACCCAATTTTTTCTGGATTTTTTTAAAATAAAAAAATATAGAAAATAAAAAATAAAAAATTTGTCCACATTCTTGACCAAATCTTTTAATTATTTCTTAGTTCATTTTAATTTTATCACTTTGTTTTATCTTGAATGTAAAAAAAACAAAAAAAAACAAAAAGAAGAACAAAAAAAAAAAAAAAAGTAATAAAATATAAAAATAATAATAATAAAGGGGATGATGATGGCCCCCCCAAAAAATAAAAAAACAAAAAAACAAAAATGGAAAATTTGTTGTATCTTTATAATCTTGTAAGATCAAGAATCAATGCAACACAAAAATAAAAAATTTTCAGTGATGTGAAGCATGAGAAGGTGACAGCCTCAAGGAAAAGACATGAAAATGAAAGCTGTGCTAGAATGCAAGGGCCACTCTATCTGCTGCAAAAAAAAATTGACTTCTTCGGGGAGCAGAAAATTAATTGAGACGAGGGGGAAACGTATAAGAGGAGGGAGAATTTTCAAAGGGGGTTTTTCATTCATCAAGCGCCAGAGAAAAAAAAAGGCCTCATCCTCACCAAAAACCTCCATCATTCTCTGCCAACCGCCCACCATCAAACCATCTCAACCTCCTTCATCTTTTTCACCATCTTCACACATCCCCTTCATGACCTCATCTTCAACCTCCATTTCCATCTTCACCATCTCTTCCCCTAAACCACCATAAACACACCCGCAAACCGTAACCACCATTCTCCAACCTTCAACACAGCACCCACTATTAAATAATCAACTTCACCCACTTTCAAAGGGGGACGCTCACTCTCAGGAACAGGGGAACCTTCACTCTCACAGAGAAGTAACAGGGGGGAGAATTTTTCAGAGAACCATTTCGGGGAACTGAGAGTTTTTTTTTTTGAGGAACATTTTTTCAAAAAAAAATTAAAAAATTTGCTACTATTCATCTTCTTCAACCTCCCACACCACCATGAAACCTCCATCTATAACCATCTTCCATCAAATTATCAACCACAGCAACCAACATCCTTCACCTGACATTTCACCCAAAACTGGACTACCACCAATAACCCACCACCTTCAACCTTCCATTTCCCCACTCATCTTCAACCTCTCAACATCCAATAAAAAAAAAATAGAGAAAAAATAGTAACACCTTACTTTAGCTTAGCAGCCACCATCCATTCGTCGTGGCACTACCCCTCCGCCGTCACGTGCAAGCCGCACCTGCAGATCTACGGTGCATCACTTTGAGCTTCCCACCGTGCGTCTCTTTTTGCTTAAAAAAAAAGAGAGTTTCTCCTGCTGGTTCATTTTCAAGGAGTGAAAGGTAAGCTTTTTTCTTTTTTTATATTTGTTACTTTGCTATCTTTTGAATAAAAACAATGGGAAACGTAAAAGTGGAGGAAGATGAGCTTTTTCTTTTCTTTCTTTTAAATTTGTTACTTTGATATCTTTTGAATAAAAAAACAATGATGGAAACGTAAAAGTGGAGGAAGGTGAGCTTTATTCTTTTTTTTATATATATATTTGTTACTTTGATATCCTTTTGATCAAAAAACAACGATGAAGACGTAAAAGTGGAGGGTTCTGGAAACGTTTCTGTTTTTATGAGTTTTCTTTTTTTTTTTCTTAGAAAGTAGAAATATGACAAAAAAATATTTAAAAAAAACAAAAACAAAAAAACAAAAATACAAAAAAATGAAATAAAATAAAAAATATAATAAAATGGGGAAAATATGAAAATTGTTAAAGAACAAAAGTAAAGTTGGTTTTTTAGTTTTCTGTTTGTGAAGCTTATATTTATTTATTTTTATTTATTTATTTACTTATATTATTCATGAAAAATTGTGTTTACTTGTTTATTTTATTTTATTTTATTTTATTTTATTTTGATTTTTTTTTTTAATAAAAAAATGAAAAAATAAAATAAAAAATGATAAATAAAAAAATTTAATCAATGCAATGACCAATGATGATAATTGAATAGTGGATGCTATCTTCATTGTCATTTGAATCATAAGGGTTTATTGAGTAGCCTGGTGCTAACTTGAACCCTGTGCAAGAATGTATTTACTTTCAAACAAAATTCCTTTTAAAATTTTTTTTTCTTTAAAATCAATTAACCCACAAGAATTTTATAAAGAACTACGTGACTTTGAGTTCCTCATTGCACCCGAGGATACGTAAGAGCAGAATTTCATTTCTATCAAGTCAAAATTAAATTTTCATAATTTTGTGGTTTCTTTTTTTTATAAATAGTTACAATGTTTAGTAAAAAGGGTAAAATAAATATTTTCAAGGATTGTTAAGAATTTGCACAATTAACTTAAGGTACCGTTTTAGAACGGGTGTGTTAGGAATGCTATGGGATTAAGTTTCCACCATTCCCTATCCATAACCGACTCCCGAATCCAATTTGGTTCCAAAGACCATTTTTAAAGAAAGGTTTTCTAATTTTTCCTAAGTTAAAACAAAATTGGTGGCGACTCCATTTTTCATTTTCTTTTTTCTAAAATCTCGTGAGTTGTTATTTTTCGCCGCGATCTCGGTCGCGACAGATGGCGACTCCGCTGGGGATATTTGGAGAGTCAGGCTTATTATTATTAGTTGTGCAAATTATTAATAATCTCTATTTATTTATTTCATCCCTTTTTGTCCTTTTTTTATTTGTTTGTAAATAGATTTTATTTAGTATTTTTATGTAAATATCTGATAGTATTATTTTGTGTTTCTTTTTACATGATTTACTTGTATATAGTTTGTGTTTAATTGTTGAAACCCTACGATAGATGATTGCTGCCTGACTGTTGTATATATGTTTTTGCAGGTTGGGAATAGTTTTATCTTTTTAAATTTTTGTACAGGTTTGTATGCTCCCTCACACACATCACTATCACTTACCTCACACACTTTTTGGACTCTATACCCGAGTCTGTGCGAACCCGAGGAATAGGAGAGGTCTCGACTTTTGTTATTGAGGGACTTTATGCTCACTTGACATTTGTTGAGACACCACTCAGATTGTTACTAATATCATGGACTAGTCATATTGAGAGGGTTTATCCCTACTTGTGATTAATTCATGAATTGGGTCCTTATCTTTCGAGATATGGACAATCTGGGCACCATGACTTTTAGGAGTTTAGATTTGTCCTAAAAAACCTTGCACTGATAGATTGAACATAAGGACTATCAAACTTTGAGTCATGATCTCAAGGAAATCCAACCTTTAGGTTTCATCTTAATAGGGCACAAAGGGGGGCGTACTACTTCTTCATCTATCCATTCCTAATGTCATTGATTTCTTGCTTTGTTTAAAAAAAAAATCAGCAAAAAAAAAGAGGAAAAAAAAAGCTATTTCATCTTGCATTATTCATTGTTTGCATTTTCATAACATTCTTAGCGTTATTAAAAAAAATCATACATTTTCATGACATTTCCAGCAATAAAAAAATTGCATTGCTTACATTTTCATTGCATTCCTGACATCCAAAAAATGATACATTATCTTGCCTTTTCATAGCATTCCTAACATTAAAAAAAAGAGCTAAAAAATAGCATCTTGCATTTTCATAGCATTCTAAAAAAAACAAAAGAACAAAAAATCTTCTTTTATCCGTTCATTTCTCATGTCATTCATTCTTTTTTTTTTTAAAAAAAAGAGAGAAAAAAATACACCATCTTACATTTTCATGATATTTCTAATGTAAAAAAAAAAAAAAAAAAACATCATCTTGCATTTTCATGATATTCCTAATGTAAAAAAAAAGTATCATCTTGCATTTTCATAACATTCTAAAAAAAAACTTCCATTTTCATGACATTGCATTTAAAAAAAAAAGATATATCATATTCTATTTTCATAACATCCCTAGCATTCAAAAAAAGAAAAAATCTTGCATTTCCATGACATAGCATTTTTTAGAAAAAAAAATAAAAAAAAAGTATTTTCAAAGTTCATTCATTTTGTGCATCTCATGCATTTCATCTCATTCTTTATTAAATGTTATTTTGTTTTAATAAATCAAATTGGTTTGAACTATTGTGCAGCCTAGGAAAGAAGAGACCAATCAAACCCAAATTCACAGGCCTAGATCTTGGACCAGAATGACTGCTAATAACCTTGAGGAATGGAGAAACTTAAGTATGGAAGTTGATGAAATGAAAGAGATGATGATTGAAATGGAAAAATCCCAGAGAAGAATGGAGGAAATGTTGTCGGCCATGAGGGAGACTATCAACTTGATTGGGGCTACTGGAAGTACAGGAGTGACTGGGGCACATCCGCACCTGCCAACTATCACTTCCATAAGGACAAACCTTGGGATCACTACTGAGATTCCTGTTGTGGGAAGGACCTCGAACACTGCACCGCTAGTGCTTCCTATCTGAGAAGGGTGTCGTTTTTCAGAGGATACTCGAAGTGAGATCCACGGTAATGTCGGATTCATGTGGGAACAACCACCATATAACCCTAACCTTCACTTTCCATACCAAACACCTACACCTACATTTCCTTATTACCCCTCCCACTTTTGTTCCAACCACAAATAACACCCCAACTCCACAATTCCAAACCAACAATGGTCCCATACCATCACCATATGTACCAACTCACCCATCTCATATCCGATATCCACCTGTACCTCCACAAAATTACCCAAACCTCCAACAGCCTCAACCAAACTGCCGAAATCGAGGTCGCTTCCATCCTCAAAACCTACCTCTTTTCCCAAGATTATCCATGTCAAACGCAGACTTATTCCAAAGGCTGTTCGATGCTCACCTCATGTCGGGAAGTCCTGTACATCCTTTAGAACCACCATTCCCAGCATGGTATAATTCGAGTTTAACTTGCAAATACCACAGGGACATCCTAGGGCACTCAATTGAAGATTGTGAATCTTTCAAGATTGCAGTAAGGAAGCTAATAGCTTATGGGAAGTTTGACATTCAAGAAATAGTTATACCTAGTGTTGTCAACAACCCAGTTCTTGATGAGGTAAATGCATGGGAGATGGAAGGATCACCCATAGGAAAGGTCAGAAGCTTGCGTGCACCAATGGCTGAAGTAGTCGAGGGGCTGAAGAAAGCAGGTTGTAGTATCACTGCACCGACTGCAACTATGAAAGAAGAGGGGAAGCAGGATGAAGAATCAAGTTGTGTTGAGGGTTATTGGGATTTCAAGGTGCGAATCCAAGAATTGCTCGCTTCAAGAGTAATACAAGCTAGGCAAGATATAACTTCCTCTGAAGAGGTCAATGTAGAGTTGGAGGAAATGGTGAGGAGCATAACTCTGGGAAAAGAAAATGATGCAACACATTCCTCATCTGAGGGAAATACTCCCCGCACTAATCGAGATAATCATCTCTGAAGAAGTCATTCATCCTCCAATAATTTGAAACCTCTGAACAATGGGAGATCTGAGGAATTGATTGAAGTAATTGCCATAAAAAAATCAGTGATGATGAACTTATGTTAACTTTCTTGAAGCATTAATGTAATAAATCTGCATGGATATCTTGTTTCTTTTCATTTTCGTCACAGTGTTTTTCTTGACATTTATTCTCTCTCGTTTCCTCAAAGTGTCTTCTTTGTATTTGGATCTCATGTGACTCTTGGCAATTCTCAGTTTAGTGGATATCAATAAAGTTCATATATGCAAGTGTCATTTGCAAAAAAAAAAGAACAAAAAAAAGAAAGAAAAATAAAAGAGAGCAAATAAGTAATCACTTAGTGTGCATTATCCTTTTGTCTCTAAATTAAAATTTTTGAAAATGAACAATCAAGATTTAAAATGAAGAATGATCATCTTTCTATATCCTTCACAAGATTTCATCTTTTCATTACTTCTCGTTGTCCTATTTTGAGCTTGAAAGTTTTCTTCAATAAACCCTAGACAATGATCACCCTACACTAAGGGATAGCACAAAACAAAGGTTGATTGTTATGATGGCTATTTTGAAGCATAATGAAAAAAGAGAAAAGGAAAAAATTATGAAGAAAATAAAAAAAAAAGAAGAGAAAGGAAGGAAAGAAGAAAGAAAATGAAATGAAATGAGTCACGATAAAGGCGAATGAAAGAAAATGAAATGAAATAGGAAAGAAACGAAGAGTAGTAAGAGAAAAGTGTGCTTGAAAGTGTAAAAGCAAAAGCAAAGTTTAGCTTTGAACAAGGATCCTTGGTCCAATTCAACCCTTAAATACTTGTTTCAGCCTTATATCTTTCCTTTCATAACCCCTAGTCTTGGTTATGTTACAAGCCTCAAAAAGTCCATTCTGATCAATGAAGGGTTGTTGTCATTTTTATTAACTTTAATTTTGAGACAAATGTTATACTCATCTAAGTATTTAATTCATTGCTCCTTAAAAAATAAAAAAAAAAGACTTACACCCGAGCAAGTTTCTACCCTGTTCGAGCTGGTCCCACACTGGGGCATGCTTCTCCCTAGTTCAATTTGACCTACATTGGGACAAATCTTTTGGTCACCAAGGCGAGTTTCTACCCTATTCAGTCTTAAACTAAGGCAAATTTCTCTTTGGTTCAATTTAACCTTACACTAGGACAAGTTTCTACTCTGCTTGATTTGACTCTAAACTGGAGTAATTTTGTTCACAAATGACATAATCTGAGCCAAATTCATTTGATACCCTACATGAGGGCAGATTTTTGTATATACCTGATGAAACAATGGTCATGATGTCCAGTTATCGAGTAAAGATCAATCACGTCCATACTGGGACAAAAAAAAAGACCTTTGACTTTCTTATTATTTAACCTTTTGTGTCTTTATCCTTTGTAAGTGTCCTTTGTGTAGTCATATTTAAAAAAAAAAGTCACTCAGTTAGTAAATTCCTTTTCTATTGTACTTTTGAATTCATGTCTGTTTTGTTACGTAATGCTTCAGGTAGAGTGAACGTGAGTACAACACTATGATTTGACCATCTAATGATAATCTCCTGATGAATAACTCAGATTGAAGAGAACTTGGATATCCCAATTGATGGAAGAGGAGGTACCTGAAAAAGAGAGAGAAAGAGAAAGAGAGGTTGTTAGGTTGAAAACTCGAAAGGGCGACCTAAGCAAAAGTTAGAGCAAAAAAAAAAAAGGAAAAAAGCCCGTTAGTCTGAAAACTCGAAAGTGCGGTCAAAGCAAAAGTTATGGTAAATAAATAGGCAAAAATCTCATAGAAAGTTGGCTTGAAATGCCTTGAAGGGTGCACCAAACTGGGACAATTTTGAATTACGTTTAATCAGCTACACAGGGGCAATTTCGTTTGCATTCAGTTGGCCATACTGGGGCAAAATTTTTGAAGGATTAAGGAGAAGATGTGTTGAAGGAAGTAGTAACAGAGACAGTGATTGAGTTATCAAGCTGTTACAAGGCATCAACTGGATGAGAGATAAAGTTAAATACTAGGGCAAAATTTTCTTTCAAGGAATCAGCTAAGTAAGGGTTCATCTTATTTCTCAAAAGGGGAGTTGAGAGCGAAAAACAAAAAAAAAAGGAAAGAAAGGAGAAGAAAAAGGAAAGAACCGAAGGGTCTAAGGAAGAAAGGCACGTGAACAAGGGTTTTGATTGGTCAAAGCTTTCCAAAAGTCGTCGTTGGCTCGAAGGACTTTTAATAATAATAAAAAAGAAAGAGACAGGAACAAAAAGAATAAAAAAAAGGAACAAAAAAAAGAAGAAAAAGGGAAAAAGAGAGAAAAACAAAGAAAAAGAACAAATGAGAAAAATGAGAAAAAGAAGAAAAATTTTTTCGGATCAAGATTCCTATTGCCTTTTTAATTTTTTTTTGGAGCACAGTTGCCTATTGTCTTTTAAATTCAGGGACTCAGTTGCCTATTGTCTTTTAAATTCCGGGATGCAGTTGCCCATTATCATTTAAATTCTGGGACTCAGTTGCCCATTGTCTTTTAAATTTAGGGACGCAGTTGCCTATTGTCATTTAAATTTCGAGACTCAGTTGCCTATTGTCATTTAAATTCCGGGACGCAGTTGCCCATTGTCATTTAAATTCTGGGACTCAGTTGCCCATTGTCATTTAAATTTCGGGACACAGTTGCTCATTGTCATTTAAATTCTGGGACGCAGTTGCCCATTGTCTTTTAAATTTCGAGACTCAGTTGCCCATTGTCTTTTAAATTCTGGGACTCAGTTGCCCATTGTCATTTAAATTTCAAAACTCGGCTCATTGCATTTTAAATTCTGTTGAGTGCATTGACTCCATGCATTTTAATTTCTTTTGAGCGCATCGGCTCCATGCATTTTAAATTCTTGTCATTTACTTCTGAGCGCATCGGCTCCCTGCATTTTAATTTTCTGTTGAACGCATCGGCTCCCTGTATTTTAATTTCTTTTGAGCACATCGGCTCCATGTTTTTTAATTTCATGTCATTGTCTTTACTTTGTTTTGCATTTATCATCTTATGCATTGTCGAACAAAATTGAAGTTCATGTCTTTACTCGTTTCTTACGACAATAATGTGAAAAATTGTAGTTATTCTTATTATTTAGTAAGAAACAAGTAAAGAGGGGCAACTGTGAATACCCAATTTTATCCGAAATTTTTTTAAAATAAAAAAATATAGAAAATAAAAAATAAAAAATTTGTCCACATTCTTGACCAAATCTTTTAATTATTTCTTAGTTCATTTTAATTTTATCACTTTGTTTTATCTTGAATGTAAAAAAAAAAAAAAAAAAACCAAAAAGAAGAACAAAAAAAACAAAAAGTAATAAAATATAAAAATAATAATAATAAAGGGGGATGATGATGGCCCCCCAAAAAATAAAAAAACAAAAAAACAAAAAAGGAAAATTTGTTGCATGCTGCAGCATCAATGCTGCAAGATCAAGAATCAATGCAAACAAAAATAGAAAATTTTCAGTGATGTGAAGCGTGAGAAGGTGACAGCCTCAAGGAAAAGACATGAAAATGGAAACTGTACTAGAATGCAAGGGTCACTCTATCTGCTGCAAAAAAAAATGACTTCTTCGGGGAGCAGAAAATTAATTAAGGCGAGGGGGAAACGTAAAAGAGGAGGGAGAATTTTCAGAGGGGGTTTTTCATTCATCAAGCGCTAGAGAAAAAAAAAGCCTCATCCTCACCAAAAACCTCCATCCTTCTCTGCCAACCACCCACCATCAAACCATCTCAACCTCCTTCATCTTTTTCACCATCTTCACCCATCCCCTTCATGACCTCATCTTCAACCTCCATTTCCATCTTCACCATCTCTTCCCCTAAACCACCATAAACACACCCCCAAACCGTAACCACCATTCTCCAACCTTCAACACAACACCCACTGTTAAATAATCAACTTCACCCACTTTCAAAAGGGGACGTTCACTCTCAGGAACAGGGGAACCTTCAATCTCACAGAGAAGTAACAGGGGGGAGAATTTTTCAGAGAACCATTTCGGGGAACTGAGAGTTTTTTTTTGGAGGAACATTTTTTCAAAAAAAATTAAAAAATTTGCTACTATTCATCTTCTTCAACCTCCCACACCACCGTGAAACCTCCATCTATCACCACCTTCCATCTAATTATCAAGCACAGCAACCAACATCCTTCACCTGACATTTCACCCAAAACTGGACTACCACCAATAACCCACCACCTTCAACCTTCCATTTCCCCACTCATCTTCAACCTCTCAACATCCAATCAAAAAAAAAAGAGAAAAAATAGTAACACCTTACTTTAGCTCAGCAGCCACCATCCATTCGTCGTGGCACTACCCCTCCGCCGTCACGTGCAAGCCGCACCTGCAGATCTACGGTGCATCACTTTGAGCTTCCCACCGTGCGTCTCCTTTTGCTTCAAAAAAAAGAGAGTTTCTCCTGCTAGTTCATTTTCAAGGAGTGAAAGGTAAGCTTTTTTCTTTTAATATTTGTTACTTTGCTATCTTTTGAATAAAAACGATGGGAAACGTAAAAGTGGAGGAAGATGAGCTTTTTCTTTTCTTTCTTTTATATTTGTTACTTTGATATCTTTTGAATAAAAAAATAATGATGGAAACCTAAAAGTGGAGGAAGGTGAGCTTTATTCTTTTCTTATATATATATTTGTTGCTTTGATATCCTTTTGATCAAAAAACAACGATGAAGACGTAAAAGTGGAGGGTTCTGGAAGCGTTTCTGTTTTTATGAGTTTTCTTTTTTTTTTTTCTTAGAAAGTAGAAATATGACAAAAAAATAAAAAAAAACAAAAACAAAAAAAGAAAATACAAAAAAATGAAATAAAATAAAAAATATAATAAAAATGGGGAAAATCTGAAAATTGTTAAAGAACAAAAGTAAAGTTTGTTTTTTAGTTTTCTGTTTGTGAAGCTTATATTTATTTATTTTTATTTATTTATTTACTTATATTATTCATAAAAATTGTATTTACTTGTTTATTTTGTTTTATTTTATTTTACTTTTTTTGTTTAATAAAAAAATGAAATAATGAAATAAAAATGATAAATAAATAAAAATATTTTAATCAATGCAATGATCAATTATGATAATTGAATAGTGGATGCTATCTTCATTGTCATTTGAATCATAAAGGTTTATTGAGTAGCCTGGTGCTAACTTGAACCCTGTGCAAGAATGTATTTGCTTTCAAACAAAATTCTTTTTAAAAAATGTTTTTTCTTTAAAATCAATCAACCCACAAGAATTTTATAAAGAACTACGTGACTTTGAGTTCCTCATTGCACCCGAGGATACGTAGGAGCAGAATTTCATTTCTGTCAAGCCAAAATTAAATTTTCATAATTTTGTGGTTTCTTTTTTTATAAATAGTTACAATGTTTTGTAAAAGGGGTAAAATAAATATTTTCAAGAATTGTTAAGAATTTGCACAATTAACTTAAGGTACCGTTTTAGAACGGGTGTGTTAGGGGTGCTGTGGGATTAAGTTTCTGCCCTTCCCTATCCATAACCGACTCCCGAATCCAATCTGGTTCCAAAGACCATTTTCAAAGAAAGGTTTTCTAATTTTTCCTAAGTTAAAACAAAATTGGTGGCGACTCTATTTTCTATTTTCTTTTTTCTAAAATCTCGTGAGTTGCTATTTTTCACCGCGATCTCGGTCGCGACAATTATTAATGCATTTCTCATGTTTTACTTAGTAAATAACAGTTGTTACATGTAGGTCAGGTTGATACTAACTGCTTGGTTTATTTGTGTGGTACATATAGGAAATGCTTACTCATCTGTTTCCAAAAAATCTCAGATATAAGCACTAATGTTTTTGCTGAGGATACTGTATTTGGAAAGGTAGTTTGTTTTTCTTGAGTTATCATTGGTTTAGTTTTTTGTTTGATATGTGTTTTTGGTTTAATTTATACATTCTTCTATTTGTAGTCTCTGCTTAATGAGTTTAATGAGCTTGAGTTGTGTCTTGGCCAATCAGTTGGTGAATGATTTGGTGCAAAGTTGACTCATGCAAAGAGGAGTTTTGATGGAGGTCTTGACGTGCAAGTGGTCCTCAAAGAAGTGAAAATTGAGAAAGATTGATATGTGTGAGATGAAATCTTTTTATTTATTTATTGTGTTTATTGTTGTACTGCACTTATGAGGTTTTGTTTTGGTCAAGTTTGATAGTTTAGGATTGGAGTAACTTTTCAATTACCTTACCTTAGGAGTTGTGAGGATGTGATTTGTTGTTATTTATGAAGATTCATCATTTTCACAACTTGCTCAAGGTTTTAGTTATTTCTAATTATGGCTAATGAGAGGTTTTTAAATAATAATTGTACTTGAACAAATGTGTCTGCAATGTATCTTCTGCATTTTTGTTATTTATGATGTGTGATAAGTAGTTATTTAGATTAGACGGTGGAAGTCAATGTGTAATGGAACTAGAAAGATTGTGTAGCTTAAAGTCCTACTTACATTAAATATCTGTCTCTTTGTTATTTTTGTATTTTTATCTATGATTATATAACAATATGAATTACTCTTCTAAAAGGAAAAAAGATGATCCTACATCTCTTTTAGAGGTGTAGGTATTGTACAATACATATCATTTTTAAGGGTATGTGATTAAGAGAAAAAAAATAATAAAAAAATAAATATGATAAATAATATTAGATGAGGTATAAAAAAAATGTATATACTACTTGTGATAAAAATATCAAAGCTACTTCTAAAATGCGGCACTTTTAAATGTTAATGTTCTAATTGAATAGGAAAACGAATGAAGTGTATAATAATAAAACTTTAACAGCTCAATATATATTATATATGTTGTTTAGTTTGGTTGATTGTGTTTGTTATGACAAGATAGTTTTGTATCTGTGTGATTTTTATTGTCCGTGCATAGCACAGGTATCTATACTAGTAAATATAGAAATTGTACTAAAAAACAAATAAGAAAATTAATAATTTTTGTCATCCTTAATATATTGGTTCTGTTTTTTTTTTATTGGTTCAATAATAATTTTTAAATGAATATTTATTGAATAATTTATTTGAACCCGCGACGACGATGACCTGCACAAACCATCAACTCTTTGAACCAACCACAAGGACGACCATCCGTCAAATTTTAAAAAAAATTGAAGTAACCGGCTTTTACCTATTATTATGGGTAAAATGCTTAAAGCATTAATGCTCAAATTCTCTTTAGGTGTATTGTAATCGTTGCCCACAAACTTGATTGGTGGTTGATGGATTCATTATCCCACTCTGATAATTGTTGCGTAAAGCTCTTGGGGCTTGAGGAGCATGTCAGCGCTTGGGTTTTGGTAGAGCATGAACTCACGCTTGCCGTTGGCACATAGGGTTATGAAGGCCAAGGTAGTGCACGCGCATTGGTCGATAGTGATGTTGTCGGCATGGACGTCATTCTCCTTCAAGATCTTGGTGAGCATGAGATCCAACTCGCCGTTGTCGAGCTTGCCGACAAAGGCAGCTTGGCCGTCGAGCCTAGAGACGGTGATGGCCACGTTGGCGGGGGCACCACCAAGGGCGTTGTGGAAGTCTCATGTCGCTGCTAGGGAGACACTGTAGACGGTGGGGATGAAATCAATCAACGTCTCATCGAAGCTAACAATGAGATCGTTGCCGTTGTTGGGGATGCCATTGTTCAAAGTCATGGACAGCTTTCGAAGAACAAGATGAATAAGGATTAATATGGAAAAAAAAAAAACCAAAACATAAGGTTTAACAAAATAAATAACACCTTATTAGAAAAAGAAAAAAGTAACCTGAAAGCCACCTGATAGTATAGGTAATTTATTTGGAGCATGATGCTCTGAAGTTTAATTAGAACATGGTAGACGACTCCCTTAAACATTTAATATTTATGTTGCTGTCACGAAATCTGTTTAGAAATTTTGAACAAGACATAACGAAAGTTTTTCCAGTGTCCGTTACACTTCTTTCAATCTTTTTGGTCTTTTCCCCACTTATTCCTTAGAGTGCTGTTATTCGTTCAATATATTGCAAACTGCACCTTACCTGTTAATGCGGCTGGATCTAAGTTCAACATTGAAAAATAACAAAAAATAAAAAGAGAAATTCAAACACCCAACTTCAACTCAAATTTAACCACATTACCAGTTTATAACAAAAATTAAGTAGCACAACTCTTCCTTTCAACTTGAAACAGCTAAGGACAGAGGCACAGGTCACACTACTCAAATAGTCAGCTTAGATTCTGCAAGAACCGAAAGGAGCATGATCATGTAGAAGAGGGCATACGAGATGCAATATACAACTTATACACTAATTACTAAATAATTCAACATAGAATTTAAATAAATATGCCATTTATACTTCTTTTTCTTTGTTTTGTTTTGGTTTGGTTTATTTTTTTACAAACATTACCGATGTGTATGCATACAAGTCAAGTGGCCTCATTTTTTTTTTTATCACTCAATATAGCTACATGTGCAATTTCAGCAAAATTTATGATAAGAATATGCATAGCATTTCTCATTCTCCATGCCCTCTGCCCTCACTAATATGGGCAACTTAAAAGGAGGAGGTACTTACAAAAAGGCAATGTTTTGCGGTAGATAGTTGTAGTGTAGCTAAATCAATCAAAATAATGAATATTAAATAATTCTTTTAGTGTAGACAAATAAAACAGGAGGCTCACATTCATGAAATATAACCAGCATAAATCTACATGTAATTGTCAACATCTACGCTGCAATACAAA
Source organism: Ormosia semicastrata (assembly GCA_029884595.1). Taxonomy (NCBI): domain Eukaryota; kingdom Viridiplantae; phylum Streptophyta; class Magnoliopsida; order Fabales; family Fabaceae; genus Ormosia; species Ormosia semicastrata. Next base: position 31,015,570 of record JAQQTO010000046.1, on the reverse strand, counting down.
CGAGCAAGCCGAAGTAGAAAACAAATACTGGTTTTGAAGCATCCCGAACATTGGTAGCCTTCTAACAGGAACACAGATAATCACATATTCTGGCTTCACTTATTGTGGTAAATGGTAGTCAAGCATCAAGCAGCAAGCAACAATGCCTCATCAATGAAAAACACGTTTTCATTTTTCTCCTCATTGCTGCTTTGAGACTTTATCCAAAGCGTCAAAAACATATTGTTGAGTTACATCTTCCACAATGACTGTCTTATCTCTTGACTTGGAACCAGTACCTATAGAGACTTGTCTTCGTTTTACACCTAAAACCTGTTGTCACTAGAAGAATGTTATAAAAATTCTTTGTAACAACATTTTCAACATAACAACCCAAAATAGCCACAGGGACCAATTTTTTTTACCACCGCTGCGGGGCGGGGATAAACGGAAAGGATGCCATGTACTGATGTACAACTTTAATTAAGTGACCACATGAAACCCAAAGTGAAAGTAGTTCAACCACATGATATATGCTTCATTGCTTTGTCCCAAAAAAGTTCTTGGATTTCCTTGAGCAGCGATTCCACTCAAAGAGGAATCAGCTTCTACTTGCCAAATACCAATTCAGAAAAGTATTTTTACTCAAATTCAAGGCATTAAAATTAGAGCCTCCATCTCTCACAATCCAAAAGCTCTGATATTATCTACCAGCAGTAATGAGGTGTTAGGGGGAGTGGGGTGGAATTTTTGTGGCTTAGTAATACTTGCCATAGACCAATCAGAAGATTAGAATTTCACGGGGACAAAATGCAACTAGTATTTTGAAATATGCTCCCATGCTGTTGTACTAACAAGTAACAGTTCAGGAACAAAAACAAAAACAGATGGAATGTGAAAAATGCTTTGTTAGCATCACCTTAATTTATTGCTTTATTATTAGATGTCACTTTCTGTTTACCTTAGTCTTAAATGTACTTACTGCACATATTTAAGAGTCGGTAACACAATGCATATTTTTTGCAGATAATATAGTCTTAGTTGAAGAGTCGAGAGAGGAAACAAATAGAAAGTTAGAGCTATGGAAACGAGTTTTAGAAGAACATGACTTTCGTTTAAGCAGGAGTAAGACGGAATATATAGAATGTAAATTCAGTAAAAAACGTGTTAATACTATCTTAGCAGTGAAAATTAGAGATCATACCATACCACAAATTACACAATTTAAGTATCTTGGATCTATTATGCAAAATGACGGAGAGATAGAGGAAGATGTAAACCATAAGATTCAAGCTGGATAATGAAATGGAAGAGTGTTTCAAGAGTTATTTGTGATAGAAAATATAATCTCAAACTTAAAGATAAATTTTATCACATAGCTATAAAGTTCACGATGTTGTATGGTACTGGATATTGAGCAATAAAAAACCAACAAGAACATAAGATTAGTGTCGCGAAAATGAGGAAGTTGTGTTGGATGTGTAGTTATACAAGACACAATAGAATTAGAAATGAATGCATTAGAGAAAATGTAAAGATAACACTTATTGTGAAAAAGATGAGAGAATCTCGTCTTAAGTAATTTGTACATATAAGGAGAAAACTTTTAGAAGCTCCTGTAAGAAGAATAAATCAGTGGAGAATAATTCAATAGCTAGAAGTAAAAGAAGACTAAGAAAGACTATAAGTGAAACGATTAAAAGATTTAAATTTGAATGAAATTTCTGAAGACTTTATTTATGATAGACACGATGAAGTCGTTTGATTCATGTAGCCAACTCAAAGTTTGGTTGTTGTCGTTGTATCATTAGATGCCACTTCTTCTCTTACAACCTTGTAATAAATGTTTAGCTTTTTCTCGAGGATACAAATTGGAAAGTAAGCGCGAGAGTCGGAAGAAGAGTGCTTACAGAGCTAATGTAATCGAGAAGAGCGGCATTTGCTTCTCCATCCCTGGCCGGTGCGTCTATTTGCACTCCAACCGCTTCATCGCCGATATCTAAAACCCTCTACTTATTAGAAAACGGAAACAAAAGCACCAAAATCGCAATTATAAACTAAAATCGAAGAAAAGCGAAGAGAAAGAGACATAGAGAGAAAGACCTGTTACGGATGCGGATTTGGAACCAGGTTTGGCGTGGATGGTTATGGCGACCGAGGAAGGAGGCATGCTTCGAATACAAGACGGAAAATTATTAGGTTTTTCCGACGGAGTTTGTGCCTTAGGCTCAGCCTTCGCTTTGCCCCTCTTCGTCGGCGGCATATTCTAAATTTCCGATCACGCACGCCGGAGAGAGCTGCCACCGCCGATCCAAGGGGTCTCACTCTTGCGTACTTGGAACGCCGTCGTTCTAATATATTAGCAATTTAGCATTAGCATTTGTTTTCTCACTTTCTGAGATGTGCGGGAGTACGGGAGTTTGCGATGTGGTTTGTCACATAGGACTAAATTCTCTACATAAATCGCAGCCGTCCATTTAATCCAACGGCTCTAACTAGGATCTTCATTGAATCGATGTTGCATCAAGAACGATATTTTGAACTTGTTTAGATGTATTTATTTAGATAAAAGGATTTTTTAAAAAAATAGTACTTTTATTTAATTTTAATATATTTATATTTTTTTAAAAAAGAAATTTTAAAAAAATTGTAAATTATGTTTTTTAAATAGATTTTAGAACTTATAAAAAAAATTATTTTTTATATCATGAAAAAATTGTGGTAGTAATTTTACTAATAAAAAAAGTCTTTTTATATTTGCACTGAAACAATAAGAAATTTAAAAAGAGAAATGATGAATTACAAGAAAAAAATTTCGTAGAATGTACGAATTGATAAAAGTAACACATTACAATTATGTTTTGTTCATTATTTTTTTCATATTAATTTCTCTTCTCTAGTGTGATTGGTTAGTTGATTTTGTGGATACCTTTCGTTTGTAATGATGCTTCACGTCAAATAACAATTCTCATTCAGAAAAACACATTTTGAATATTAAAGTAAATGTAAAATAATTTTTACTTTCCAAAATACCTTTTAAAATAAATCACATAAAAAAACTATTTATTTTAGAAGCTGAATCCAAAAACTCCTTTGTCCAGAAGGTATCAGAAGATTTGGAGAAACTGAATCTGTTTTTTGCGACGCGACGGAACACCGGCGATGGGAGCGTCCACTTCGGCGCAGGCGAGGGTTCCGGCGGAACAACGGGAGGCGGAAACCGTCGCAGCCTCCATTGGAGCTCTTCCTATGCTTCAGAAAGCTTTCTCCAAGCTCGCCAATCCCGAAACAAACACCGTTCCCGTACAAAATCTACAGGTACTACTCACAAACCTTATCAACTTTCTCATGCTCAATTATCCTATTTTTCCTTTGATTTCTAACGTGTAAAACTCGATGTTTTCAGCAATGCTTCGGTTTCGATCTCGAAGAAGGTGGAAGTTATCCATTCAACGTGCCAGATTCGTTTCCAGCGTTGTTGGATCACTTAGGTTCATCCATAGTTGATCAGTTTTTCATGGCTGAGAAAGGGGGAATAAATTGGGTTCAATTTGTGAGAGGTTATAACAATTGTTGTGCTAGGGTGTCTGCATCGATTTCACTGAACATGTTAATCAGAGTGTTCATTGCAATAACAGGAATAGCAAATGTGCCTCTCAATTTGGAGTTTGAATCAGAGGAAGCTGATTGTAAGATCAATGGGTACCTTCTACCGAGTCATGTGCTTCTGCTTCTTTTGATGTGTTGGGTTATGTCATGGGATTATAGAAATGTGAAACATTCCGAAGGGAAAAGAAATCTTAGTCTGCCAGATTTGAATCATTTGGTATTTTCGGCCATCACGTCGTGTGCCAAAGTTGAGGGTGGCTTGAATGTTTGGGATTGTGAGATCTCAAGCTTGGAAGTTCAACTTCCTGCAGGGAAGTTTATGACATGGGTTTTGAGTACAGTGCCATGCCTCCCGGATTGCTTAAGACATTATTTTCATGCAAGACTGCAAATGGCAGTAACTGCTGGGGTAATTTGTTGTATTTATATTGAATGCAATCAGTGATCATCATGACTTTTTTTTTTAATGAACACTTCAGCTTAAGTTTTGTTTATTTCTTTACTCTATTTGTAACATGATTAGTATCTGCCATTCTGCCTTGATTACAGTTTTAGTTGAAATGTGATTTAAAACAATGCTCATTATGTAATTTTGTCAGTCCTTTTTTTTCCCCTCTTGCCATGCCTCCATGCTGACATTATTGTGATCTGTAACTACTTTCGTAAGTGTTTTCAAACTTACAATATTCACCCTGTAATCCATGTTTGCCTTTTTTCCCCCATGATTGAGATGTGAAGGTTGCCTCATTTTGTGAAAAGTTGGTTGTCAAACATCTCCCAAGAATTTGTTTGCTTTCTTCTTTAGTCAATCAGCATAGCATACTAGAATTGTCCAATGATCTTTGTTTTAACATCCCTTTGGATGTTGGTGACCTGGTTAGGCCTCTTCTGGATTTCATTTTAGATTGATGCTAATAGTAATGATAATTCTTTTAAAGTCCTTTCAACCTTGTGCCAAAAAACAAGGGTCTTTTCATCCTTAAACTTTATGCTTACTATTATAGAAAAGGAATTCCCCATTTTGGCCATTTGGTGTCCATTTTGTAACTGAAAACTGAGGAGAAAATCATCATTTCAAATCAATCACAAAGGCCCATCACTTACATAGAGTTCCTACATTTAAGAAAATTTTCAAATTATTTTTTTACACATATTGAGTTTTTAAGTCATTTTTCATTCAATATTTTTTTAAAAAAATTTAAAAACATAAAACTGCCATGCCATTTATTAATTAAACAAAATTAAGTATCTTCTTTATAACTGCATCGCTGGTATCTCTTCTAGTATGGCAGAAAGTCACTTACCACTTGAAGTAATTATGTTTATTTCTAATCTATGATGCAAGTAATGCGGTACGGGGTATCGGATGTATGGTACGGGGGATACTTTTGTTAACAAATTAAACTAATATTTATCAAGTATCATTTGTGTTCCGACAGTAACTTCAGTTATAAGTTGCTTCATAGTTTCTAATTGATTTGTCATTTGTGTTCAGTAACTTCAGTTATAGTTGATTAATATATTGGCGTGAAGAATTATCACGACATTGTTTTACTGTCCTACTGATGAAAATTCTTTGGATCATAGTCTCTAATACTCTTATTATTCATTTATCATTTGCAGATAAAAAGAATGTTCTCAAGTTACTGTGCATATTATAATTATTATTACTATCTTTTTTTAGATTCTTGCTTCATTGGACATTCAAAGAGAAGGTACTTTAAGTTACAGAACAGAATAATTTGCTTGTAGACCCTTTTGCTCATTGGACAATTGAAGATTATGCATTGTATGTCAATATATTTAGCACAAATTGCTGCTGTGTTTTTCGTTCAATAATATACTATATTTCTTGTTATATTATTAACTAAAACAGTGTATCAATATTTGACCAAAAAAAAAAGTGTAGCAATATAGCATCTCTCTTTTTACCATCAGTGATTGTAGGAGAGAAATTATGTTGCATCTAGTTCTTACGTGTCGTAAGATGGAATAATTTCTTAACTGAATGGCAGGATGAATTGGCATCCTCTAATTCCTCTGTTGGAGATATTTCATCGACAGCTGCATCTGATTATATTTTAAGGCAAGGAAGGGCATGGGCAATTTCTATCACACAGAGAAGTCCAGTAAATGAAGAGATTTCAAGAGCACTTTTTAGCAGTGGAGGTGGAATGGATGAAAACCTTCTTTATCGGTTTGCATCTCTGACCCTCAACCATAGTTTCATCATACCATTTTTCTTTTTATTCTGGGACACTTGTTAATTTTTTTTTTTTAAATGGGGAAAAAGTATCTTGGTCACCCATTGTGGTGTTTTCTTTATTTTCTCTCTATTGACTTTGAGTTGGTATTATCCCTTGCTGTGCAGCATTTGTAATTTTGTTTGAGACTTACCAGGTGGAAAAGGAAATGCCTATTGACATCAAATGTCTACTGTGTTGTAGGTCATCCACTCATGGAAGAGGCCTCAACAGATTTTGGTCTCGTGTTGAAGGTTACAAAGGTCCATTGCTAATTTTGGTCGCTGCAAGTTCAGGAGATGCTCATGAGGGAAATTCCATAGATAGGAAATGGGTTCTAGGTGCCCTAACAGATCAAGGTCTGGAAAATAAAGAAATCTTCTATGGAACTTCTGGATGTTTATATTCTATAAGCCCAGTTTTTCATGTATGCCCACCTACTGGTAGGTAGTAGAGGTGACAGTGCTCCTTTTGTCGTTCCTGTTTTTCTTTCTCTCTTTTTGGGGGGTGTAATCAGTTTTGTGAAACCCTGGAACCAATTACATATGTTATTATTGACAGGTAAGGAAAAGAATTTTGTTTATAGCCACTTGCATCCTACTGGTAAAGTATATGAGTCACGTCCAAAGCCAGTGGGAGTTGCATTTGGAGGAACTCTGGGAAATGAGAGAATATTTATTGACGATGATTTTGCGAAAGTGACTGTTCGCCATCATGCTATTGACAAAACTTACCAGAGTGGTTCCCTCCTTCCAGATCAGGTATAATTCTATCGCTGAAAATACTTGCAGTGTGAATGTAGAATAGAACTTATGATAGGTTCTAGTGATTAGAGAAGAGAGGAAACGAGAAAGAAAGAAAGTTTGAGAGAAAGAATCAAAGAAGAACCCAGAATGGATCTTCTTTGCCAAGGGAATTTCCCTTTCCAACTGAATTATCAGTTTCTTTACAATTCCAAAAATTATCCTCCCCTCCTACTTACAATGTGTATTTATATATCAACACACCTCTCTACTAACTCTCCAGCTGTAACAAACTCCTAACTTCCTTCAACTGAATTAACTACCTTTACTCTCTTCCTTCTAACATATACTTTCAGCTTTGGGCTTCCTAAGTCCCTAACAATATCCCCCCCTTCTGAACAACCTTGTCCTCAAGGTTGCTTTGAGGAAATTGTTCTGTAATGTACTGAGCATCCTCCCAAGTGGCCTCCTCGAAGGGTCTGTTCTGCCATTTGATCAAAAGTTGAGCCACCGTGCTTTGTTGTCTCGTGTGATCTCCCGCTTGTCCACTACCGGTTAAGGAATTACCTCCTCTGGCATCCGCAATTCAGCGGCGGTGTGGATTCCACTTGGATGTTGTCCAGTGCTAATTTGAGTGAGAAACATGGAAAACCGGGTGCACTCTTGCTTGATCAGGCAACTTCAATGGAAAGCCGCAGAGCCAATGTGCTTGAGAACTTCATAGGGCCCAAAATATCTAGCAGCCAGTTTTGGATGAAGTTGCTGACCCATGGATCCCTGCCTATGTGGTCTGACCTTGAGGTAAACCCAATCCCCCACCTTGATTTTGGAAGGCTTCCTATGCTTGTCAGCAAAGTGCTTCATGTGTTCTTGTGCTCTAGTAAGGTGAAACCTGAGTTGCCGCAATGCCTCATCCCTATCTTGTAAATCCTGGCCCACGGCTTCCACAATAATTTCGCCAGAATGAACTTGGAGAATGCGGAGGACGTCTCCCATATACTAGTTCAAATGGAGTGGACTTTGCGAAAGCTTGAAAACTTGTGTTGAACTAAAACTCACCAGTGAATAAAATTGGCCCACACCTTAGGTTGTTCACCGAGAAGCACCTTAGATAGGTTTCTAAGGTTCTCATTAGTCACCTCGGTCCGCCCATCGACTCGGGGTGATATCTTTGTACTCATTTTAAGTCGAGTGCCTTGCTTCTTGAAGAGTTCTGCCAAAAACACTCATAAACACCGAATCCCCCTCACTCACAATGGAAGCTGGAATTCCATGGAGTCTAATGATTTCCTTGGAAAAAATATCAGCCAAAGACCCTTGTAAAGGGGTGTTTAATGGGAACAAAGTGAGCAAATTTACTCAATCTGTCAACAATTACCCATATAGTGTCAAATCCTCTAGATTTAGGCAATCTAGTGATAAAATCCATGCTAATGTCCTCCCAAATAGCATTTGGAATGGGTAAAGGTTGAAGTAACCCCTCAGGAGATGATGCCAAGTATTTACTCCTTTGACAAACATGACAACCAGCCACAAACTCAGTCACAGTGCCCTTCATCCCCTTCCAATATAAGGATTGTGCAATTCTTCTATAGGTTCTGTAGATTCCGAGTGACCTCCTGTAGGAGTAGTATGAAACTCCTTTAGAAGAGTGGGAATCCATTTAGAATTAGAAGCCAAAACTAATCTGCCTTTAAAGTAGAGCCGTTCTGTTCCAAGGTAAAGAAGTGGTGTGAATTCGGGTCCTGCTTTAGATCAGTGACAATTTTCGAAGCTCACCATCGCTTTAACCTCCTCATCAACCGAATTATGATCAGCCGAATGGTATTGAAATAGCTGAGAGCGCAATATCTTCCTCCCCTCTTCGTGACAAAGCATCTGCCACCTTGTTGCTTGCACCCGATTTGTATATGATATCAAAGTCATACCCCATTAATTTTGCTAACCAATTTTGTTGATTTTGAGTAGTAATCCTTTGTTCCAGCAGATACTTAAGGCTCTTTTGATCAGAAAATACAGTGAATTTTTTACCAATTAAGTAGGGCCTCCAATGTTGAATGGCAAGGACCAATGCCATCAACTCCTTTTCATATACGGACTTGGAAAGAGAAGTAGGGGATATTACTTTACTAAAATAAGCAATGGGCCTTTTACCTTGAGAGAGGACAGCTCAATGCCCTTCCCCGAGGCATCACATTCAATTGAAAATGGAAGAGTAAAATCCTAAGGCCAAAACAGGGGTCTGTAGTTACTGCCTGCTGCAAAGACTTGAAAGCCTGTGCAGTTTCATCAGTCCACAAGAATGCTCCTTTCTTCAATGCATCGGTTAGGGGCTTAGCTATCTTCCCATAATTTCTGACAAAGCGACGATAATACCCCGTTAGGCCCAAGAATCCCTCACTGCTATTACATCTTTTGGTATGGGCCATTGTAGTATACTCTCCACCTTCTGTGGATCCATAGAAACCCCTTCAAATGAAATAATGTGACCCAAGTATTCAATTCTTGTCTTCCCAAAACTGCACTTCTTCCTATTAGCATAGTATTCAGCCTGCTTGCAATGTCCTCAAAACCACCGCCAAATGATTCAAATGAGCAAAAGGTTTACGCTATAAATAAGGATATCGTCAAAAAAAACCAACACAAACTTGCGCAAGTAAGGTTGAAGGATAGAATTCATAGCACACCGAAATGTTGCGGGTGCATTAGTGAGCCCAAAGGGCATCACCATGAACTCATAATGTCCCCACGGTGGGTCCTAAATGTGTCTTGAATATCGCTTTATACATTCGATTTGGTGATAACCACCCTTAAATCAATTTTAGAAAAAAATCGGCCCCTTGTAACTCATCCAATAGCGCCTCAATAACTGGAATTGGGTATTTATCGTGGATCGTAGCCTTGTTAAGAGCCCTATAGTCGACACAAAAAACGCCAACTGCCATCCTTCTTCTTCACCAAAAGAATGGGCTAGAGAAAGGGCTACAACTAGGTTGAATCACTCCTGCTTCTAACATTTCAGCAACCAGCCTTTCTATTTCATTTTTCGGGCATGTGGGTACCTATAAGGTCTCACATTTACTTGGATCAGACCCATTCTTCAGGGGGGATGTGATGATCTACTGCTTCATGTTAGGGGCAACCCTTTTGGTACATCAAAAACAGAAGCAAACTTCTGCAAGAGATCCAACAGTGGTTGCTCTTCCTGGTCACGCATTTCTTCATATTTTTCCATTTCATTTCCAAAACATTCAGTTGAACTCAACATCAAAAAGTATAACAGTGAAGTAGACTCTATTTCATCAATTTGTGCAAGGCTTTGACTGAAACATGGGGATTTATCAATTGAGGATCCCCTTGAATGCAAATCAACTCATTGTCCTTCAAAAATGACATGCTAGAAGTGTTCCAATTAGCCATAACAGTACCCAAAGTAGCTAGCCATGCAACCCCCAAAATAGCATCGATCCCTCCCAAATCAAACACAAAAAAATCTGCTTGAACAGAATGTTGCCCCAACTGTAAGATCAACCCTTCACAACACCCTTGAGTCTTCTTTTCAAATCCATCCCCCAATTTAACCTCATGAGAAATATCATTAGAAACATGTAAATTGCATCTTTTCACCACATGTGATCCAATGAAATTATGACTAGCTCCGCTATCAATTAAGATTTTAATCTTTTCATTTGATTTTCCCAAAATCTTCATAGTTCTAGGATGGGCAATACCTATGGCTGAGCAAAGAGAGAGTTGAGATACTTCCATACTTTGGCATTTCAAAATTTCACCTTGAATATCTTCCCCACACACCTCTTTCTTGTTTTTCTAGAACAAGTACACTCCACTTCATTGTCTTCATCTTCCCCAAGAATCATGATTCTTAAGTTCTTTACTGGACAACGATGGCCGGGAAAACTTATCATTGCATCTAAAACATCGACCCTCCTCTCTTCTTTTCATATACTCCTGGTATGGTAATTGACGGGCTCCAGTAGAAATGGAACTCCCATTACGCGACACGCCGTGGCTAGAGGATCCTTCCCCAAAATTCCCTTTTGCTCACTCCCTTCGCACCTGGCCCGGGCTCTGATTCTACCGCCACTTGCCGGTTTGGAAAGTTCATAGAATTAGAAAAAGATTGGAACTGAGGGTTCAAGGATGAACCACCCCGTCGCCGCGCATCTCCCATAGTCTGCGACAAACGCAAATCAGCGTCGAAACCTCTTGCCAATTCAATTGCTTTGGCCAATTCCTCGGGGTCATGTATTCGGACCTTGCTGCGAATCTCGGGTCGAAGACCACCCAAGAAATACCCCAACAATTGCTCTTCTTGCATTGAATCTGTCTGTGCTACCAACAATTCGAACCCTTTCACATATTCGTCGATCGACTCTTCCTGTTTAATCGTTGACAAACGCTCAAAGACACTTCCCCCCATGCGATCCCCAAAACGCCGAATCAGAGCCGTGGTGAAATTTTCCCAAGAAGCAGTCGAATGCTTACGCGCCAAAACCTGAACCAGTGGATCGCGGCACCGTCCAGACTGACAAACGCTAACTGTAACTTTTCCGAAGCTGGAATTTGCTGCACCTCGAAAAATTTCTCCGCCCTAGCTATCCAACCAATCGGGTCGGAACCTTCGAAACTAGGCAATTCGATCTTCTTGATCCATTTTCGGATACCCTCGCTTTGGAATTTACCGTCGAATTTGCTCCATTTCTTGTGTGTAGATGAACCCTTCCCATCGGGATCATCTCCCTCAGAATCCCAAACAATACCTTGCGCTTCCATCCATCGCTGTAGCATGTTCTTGATCTCGCCGGCATATGTCATGTTTTCCTTCAATTCCACAAGTTGATCTGTATGTTCTGTCGCCATTTTCTTGATGTATTCCATGGTTGATTCCAAGCTTTCAATTCGTGATTCCATCCTTGCGAATTACACTGGCACTATCTCGAAAAAACGGCAGGGTCGGACCACTTTGATAGGTTCTAGTGATTAGAGAAGAGAGGAAACGAGAAAGAAAGAAAGTTTGAGAGAAAGAATCAAAGAAGAACCCAGAATGGATCTTCTTTGCCAAGGGAATTTCCCTTTCCAACTGAATTATCAGTTTCTTTACAATTCCAAAAATTATCCTCCCCTCCTACTTACAATGTGTATTTATATATCAACACACCTCTCTACTAACTCTCCAGCTGTATCAAACTCCTAACTTCCTTCAACTGAATTAACTACCTTTACTCTCTTCCTTCTAACATATACTTTCAGCTTTGGGCTTCCTAAGTCCCTAACAACTTATAACCATATACTGATTAATGCATGCATCAAAAGTTGCTGATTCTGTATGTTCTGTGATGGAAACTCTTTTTTTATTTATTATTATTATAAAAAGAGGATAGCGATCTAGTGAACTCTTCCATGGCTGTGCAATTTCCCTTCATTATATCATGATAATATTTTTAATATTCGGCTGATGTTAAGAACTTGAAATTTGAGAGTATGAATTATGGAGACAGTATACTGGGATTGGTTAAAACTTAAAAGTATTGTGGCCATTGGCCAATAATGAACTGCACTTGTCTCCGTGACTCCATATTTCTGAGCTGTTGTTGGCTTATGATATGTTTCAGGGTTTCCTACCTACTGAAGCTCGGATTTCAGAAGTGGAAGTTTGGGGATTTGGTGGGAAAGTGGCAAAGGAAGTTCAAAACTCATATAAAAAGAGAGAAGAACTTTTCACTGAGCAAAGACGAAAAGTATCCTACCTGATCCAATTAGTTGTTGCAAATATTAATTAAATTTTGATAAATCAAAAAACAGCAGTAACACTGTTATCATGCTATTTTGTAGGTTGACTTGAAGACATTTGCGAGTTGGGAGGATTCGCCTGAGAAAATGATGATGGACATGATGTCTGATCCAAATGCTGTTCCAAGGGAAGACCGCTGAGTTGGACCATATAGTTTTGCATTGCTTAGTGCAAGACTCAACAGACATAAGCATGGAATAAACTTCATGTTTTATCTTGTGATTGGTCAATGTTGTTCAGGCTTGTGATCCTCTAGTCGCTGTACAGAATATAGAAATTTTATATGTAAGCAAATATATAGTGTTTGTGTCATGATATTTTCTTCATAAGTACAGTATGTTGAGTATATGTATGTTCACACATACCACTAGGTATCCTTACCAAATATTTGAAACATGGATCGAGGCTTCGCATTGGTAGAGAATGATATCCTTGTTTCTAATCGTTTCACACCATTCTGTGCATTACAACTTACAAGTCAAATGCGGAACATGGCTGCCTAGTGTGTCAACCAGAATTCATGGGAGTGAGATAAGCGTAGCCGTGTGTCTAGTGCGTATTAGTAGTGTGGAAAGCTTAGCTATACTATGGTTCTGTATGGTGACCCTCATTGGTATTCATCAATTTTGCGGTTGTATCAAAGTTTCTAGCAACACTTCAAACAATGTGCACGTCTGCACGTTATATGATTGACATTTTGACACCCTTTGCGTGCAACAATCTTACATTTTACTTGTCTCAACATGCTTTTGTCCATAACAGAAGATATGAAAGTCAAGTAGCATTGCACCCAAAAAAAAACCTCTAAGTAGCATAGTTGTTAGTTGAGGACGACAATGCCTTTGCCTGACCCAAAGTAGACAGAACGTAGAAAATATACTTAAATGTGAGGACCTGTAGAAAATATTTAAGCAGTTATTAATATATCTTAACTTTATCTCTATATTGTCTTCCATAATATATATTTGTCAAATATTTTGTTATTAGGTAAAAATTGAAAATAACCTTGGCTGGCAAAGTCATAAGCAACGTACATTATGAGCAACAAACATCCTTTTCCATTTAAAGTTACAAATGAACACGAAACTTGATCCACACACTACACACACACACACACACGCTCGCTATACTAGCATATTTTACATTGCACGAGTTAGGGGGTGGGGAACAGCCTCTCATGGAAAATTAAGTTTGTGTTTAATAATTAGGCATTTCCTGCAACCTTGGCTGTCTCTCGAATCATGCCAGAACAAATTAGCCCTTTAAATTATTTCCTGTAAATTTAGATCAGGTAGAGTTCAGTAAGTACACAAATTATTTAGATTTGAAATTCCAAAAAAAAAAAATGTAGCAACTTTTCATAATTATACAGAGCCAATAAAATATTTAAGTGCAAACATTAACTTGATAGAAAAGCACATTAATGTAGCAACGTTAGCATGAGAGACTGAATAGAAGGAAAAAAGATCAACCACTGAACTAGACCAAGCAGTTTATAAAGATAGATGAACTAATTTTCAGTTAATTTTTTGCATTTTAACAGAAGATATCATTAATTAAGTTCCTTGACCAGCTTGTAGAACTAGCAATTTGAAAAGGAAGAATTTTATCACATTCTTGCCCAATCTAACAAAGGCAGCCTAACAACAATTCAATAGAAGCCAGCACTCAGAAAATACTCAGAGATTAAACTGATAAGCAGAGACAGATAAAGGGGAGGACCAGCACAGCAAAGACCCTGGTCCTCCCCCCCTTCTCCCCCCAAGTGATACAATTTTCTATTAAGTTCTTTTATTATTGGATAACTATTTCGTGTGGGTTTACTCTTTCCAAATTTAATGAAAATGCTTTATGCTGCACTTTTCTCTCTATAATGCAACATAAAAGGATTAAAATCTGTATCAAATTAATGGCTTCTGCATAGGCATGGATACCTTTAGGCACATGAGGAAGATTACCATTCTTATTGGAATTGTAAAATACTAAAAAAGTTCCCATGCTGCTAAACTTGTAATTAGCAGTCAAAACAAATACTCAGATTATCCCCATAGCCATAAGTAATTTAAGGCACTGATCCAATGCTCAGAGAGGAGAAATCAAAGATGGAAAAGAAAAGGAAAAGGCATTAACTTTTATTGATGATTTTGATAGTTTTGAAAAAGACCTGTTAGGGGAAGATCATGAACATTTAAATTCCTGGGATTTCCATCAAGTTCCCATCAATTTTCTTCGTAGAAACCTATGCCAATAAAATTCATCAAAAGATAGGCGCTCCACTGCAACAGGGTGCAAGCATTTCAGAAATAATTAGATTTCCACAGTAAATTGAGTGAATAAAAAAAATTTATGTAAAACAGGAAATGTGCATAACCTGGATTTAAGCATAGTAGTCTAGAACAAATATCAAGACAGTCAGGATCTAATTCTGAAAGAATCAGCTGAGAAAATGGAAGACAGGTACAGGATCTGATGTTTTTCAACAGCTGAAATCAGCATTTTGTATCAGCAGTGATCACAGATGGAAATTTTTGAATATTTGCTGTTAAAAGTTTGGGTGTTACCTGAACATTATTTCTGCCATTAAAAGGTGGGTAGCCATTTAGAAGCTCAAAAAGAATGGCCCCAACACTCCACATGTCTACCTATAACATTAAGTAAATTTCAGTCAACCCAGTTAAATTAATGTTGAAAGTAAGGAGAGTTGATACCTTGTCATCATATTTCTGGAACAGAAGAACTTCCGGAGCCATGTATAATGGAGAACCACAAACTGTCTCAGCATACTCACCGAGGCGAGCAGTTCTCCACATTGTATGCAAGGAAAAGAAGTTGTCAATTTAGTGAGTGTAATAAAATGAAAAATAAATAAATAAACAAATTGTCTTCCACTCCATATTCATTCCCCCAAACCAATAACTACCTTGAGAGACCAAAATCAGCTATCTTTAGCACCGCATCACCCCCACGGCTTGATAGCAAAATGTTCTGATTCAACAATAGCACCAATTCAACCAAATTTGTTTCTGATCTCATAATGATATTCACTACAAATAGGTTATCAGTAAGAATGGTTTCCTGTGCAACTAGGACAAGCTGTTAAAAGGGCTGCAATTTTCCTTTTTTTTTTTTGTTTTCCCGAAGTTTTGGCCCACAATAGACAATCTGAAATCGTTTTGATGTCAGTTTAAACTAAAAGATTTAACAGGCAAAGTAGTCTTAAGTTCTTAACTACTCCTAAGTGAGAAATTATTGTATTAACTACTATAGTTAATTAATTATTAATTACCATAATCTACCATAACTAATAATGTGATTGGCCCAGTATACCCCCCAGTATACCCAACTTGGGTGCTCCAGGTTTATGCAAAAATTTCTCCTCCTAAGTTTGCATAGTTGTTACTTGCAAGAATAACAAAAATAAAAGGCCTGCTCACTAGATACATACAAAAAAAATTTTGGGTACAAGATACATACAAAATTTTAAATCTGAAGTATCTGCCACATGGTACTTAATTGGATAAACTTACAAATTCAAAACACTAAGCAAAAGCACATGATCAAAATTTCTAAGAACTTAACTTGAGTAACCTCATCTGTTTCATGAACAATTCTAGTTACAAACTAGAGAGGAACTAATAGCTCTCAGTGTTTACCTAGAGATGAAATTAGTTACTTGTAAGTCCTCTTCATATAAATGCTAATGTAAAAGGCATCTCGAACTACAGTAACTAGTGACACAAACCACTTAAAATTTTCATTTTTAAAAGTTTTCTCCATTCTATCACTTGGAAAACATATATTTTTAGTTTTACCTCTGGTTTCAAGTCTCTGTGAATGATGCCGTGAGAGTGCAATATTTTTAGACCAGCGCCTGCATCACACAATTCAACTGTGTCTGTTACCTGCCAAGCTAGCATGCACCAGTACCAAAAGAACATTTCAACATAATATAAAATAAAGATAAAAGTTACCAAGCTGCTGCATGAATTTTCTAGCCGTTTGTTGTTGAACACTCCCATGGCATCGAATATAAGAAGCCAGATTCCCTCCAGCACAAAACTCCAGGACCAGGTACACACATCCATCATCACCCTAACTACGAAACAACAAGCTTCAATAACGTACAAGGTGGAAATCAATTCAAACATAAACGAAAAAAGAAAAAAAATTATATTTTTTCAACATATTCCATTTTATGATCAAAATTAACAAAAAGGGTAGCATTGAAAACTGGGAAATGAATTAAATAAAAGAGAAGAAAAACAGAACCTGGAAGAAATCAAGGAGGCGAATGATGTTGGGGTGGGTAACAGAGGACAAGAAATTGATCTCATTGTCCAAGGAGGCCTTGAGGCGAGGGTTGAGTTTGGAGAGGAAGACCTGCTTCACCGCCACATCTTGGCCACTTGGTCTCTGCGCTGCTCTCCACACTAAGGAGAATGAACCTTCTCCGATTTGAGACTTCAAAACGTAGTCTTTTCCCACTCCTACCACCCTCGCCAATTTGCCTTTGGTTTCAGATTCCATTCCTGTTTCTGTTGCGACTTGCATTTAATTCAATCCATTCACAACATCATTTGTTCTTTCTTTCCTTCAAACTTCTACCAGGTTTGTTCTGTGTCGATTGTTCTACTTCTATGCTGTCTGTCTCTTTAACATACACGTGGCATCTCAAGTTTCTCCGAAATCACAAATCACCACCCTCTAACCTCAACGTGCAACTGTCATTTTTTTAATGGAAAAAAAATTTAACTATCTTTTTCTTTATTTGCAAAAAAAAATTAACTAGCAAAATCATTATTTAAGAAATTTAACATTTTTAATTATGTATTAATATAAAAAATATGTTACATCATTCGTCAAAAAAATTCTGTTAAAAAATTCTGAATTTTTAATGTTTTTATTTAAAAAAGAAAAAAGAAAAATAAATATAAAAAAAAAGAATACCAAAACTATTATTGTCAAAATAGATCGGCTCAAGTCATTCAAGTTGGGTTAGCTCAGGTCGAATTATTTTAAGTCAAGCTAGATCGAGTTATATGATTTTAAAATTGACATTTTATTAATCCAACTTACTTTATGTAATATTAACAAGCCGAGTTAAGATAGCCTTTTATGTATTAACCCATTTAAATTGAATTAATTTGAACTATTTTTAATTTTGTATTGTTACTCCAAATCTTAGAGAACAACTTCAACCTATTTGACCTTGTTACTCAGAGATCTCGTTGGTAACCAAATTGAATGTTACAGTATTTACATACTGTAACCATTTATACTTTACCTTATGGTTATTTTGTTAGAATTTTGTTTGTGGACAAACATAAATCATATTATATAGAATCAAAATTAATTGGATGTTAAAATTGTTAGAGCATTTTGTTTAGCCCAAATTGTGATCAGTATTGTTAATGGACCTATTATTGTTAGAGCACTGCTCATATATGTGGGTTTTGTTTATGGGTCCTGTATATGGGTTTGTAGTGGGTAGGTTTAACCCATTTTAACTATTTTATATATACAGGAGAGAGGCCCCTATTCCTAACCACCCTACTAAATCGTCTGATTCTTTAATCTTGACGCATAATTATTGTGGGATAGGAATAGTATCTCTCCTCATCGTGTTTTACTTTTCAGGATTGTTCGACAATGTCTTCTTCATTGATGCCAGGTAACTCTAAAATCTTTTATATGAAATTGATATGTCATAAATTATTGGGATTAATAGATCCGATAAATATTTTCTATCAATTGGTATCAGAGCCAATGTTTTAATCCTGATTATGACTATCAATATCTTGTTTTAATCCCGAAATCATAACGTATGTAAAGTTTAATTAATTTTATTTTATAATCGATTTCAAAGAATAAAGTTAGGGCTTTTATACATTGGGTTGTTCTAAATTCAGAAACATATTTATTATATTTTGATATTGTGAATTTACAAATAATTTTATGCAAATCTATTGAACCCTAAAGTTGCAATCCTTATATGATTCGTTTTCCTTTTGAGTTTTTTCAACAAATTGACTTAAGGTTATTGTAGATCCTTGTCTCACGAGTCTAAGACGTATGGATTGTTTCTTTTGGTTGTGTAAAAAATGGGAAATTCTTTAACAAACTATTTTGAGAAAACCCATTTTTTTATGTTGTTTTTTTTTTTTGAAATTAAACTAGGGAAATTGTAGAGCCCGTTTTTCGACTATAGGTACCAAGAAATTGATTTTTGGTGGAGAATCGAGGTAACGCACCGTTCTGGATGACCGAGGTCGCGCGACCCGTCTTACAAGAAAAACGGCGAAGAGGAGACCACTCCCGACGACGCCCACTCGCTGTGATTTTGAACTTTTTTTTTTTGGTTGTGCTCCAAATACTTAGTATTTTTTGGTAATTTTTATTTATTTTTTAATACTCATTTAATATTTATTTTAAAAATTTTCGAGGTTAAAATTATTAAAAATATTTTCTATCATATTTTTCCTATTTTCCTTGTATTTTCATGTGATGACTATGTTACTCACACTTTTTAGTTTCTTTTGTAATAAGCTGAGGTGGCCTTGAGTAGTGAGAATTCGTTAGAATATTCCAAATTGTAACTACCCATGCTTTATAGCAAGCCCGATTGGCCAATGAAAGATATCATTATTTTCATAACAAATTATTTCCTCTTTTCCTACTTTGAATATTCTTCACTCACACCCACTCTACTACAACAGAGCTCATTCCTCCATTGAGTTCCCTGTATTGAGTATTGGTATTTTTTGGTTAATCCCTAAAATCCAAATTCCATCACAATTAGTATCAAAGCTTCCTCATGAGGCTCTGATAATGGCGAACTCCATGCAAAGTCAGGTTACTATTCAAGAGGTCGAGCAAGCTTTGACAAGGAAAATCACTGAATCAAACATGGAGATGTAGAGCAAATTCGACCAGCTTGTTGCAAGCATTTCTGAGCTCAGAAATTTGTTCAGTAATTATACGTTGCAAACCCAGAATAAAGATTCATCAGTTGATCACTCAGAGATGCATCGTGTCATAAATCAGGGAAGTGGGGGTACATTTCAGCACAATCAGAATCACTATTCAACAAGGATCTCTAAGATTGATTTCCCCAGGTTCGATGGGTCGAATGTAAAGGAATGGTTGTATAAGTGCGAGCAATTTTTTTCTCTGGATTATACACCTCCTGAGTCCAAGGTTCGGTTGGCATCCATTCACCTAGATGGAAGTGCTTTACAATGGCACCTTAACTACATGCGATCTAAATTTGACATCTACCCAAGATAGCCTCAGTATATTACAGATGTGACTCTACGATTTGGAGAAGCTTATGAAGACCCACTCTTTACTCTGATTCAAGTCAAACAATCGGGCAAGGTACAAGAGTACATCAATGAGTTTGAGCTGGCATTAACTCAGGTAACTCTACCCCCAGAACATTCCTTGAGTATTTTCTTAGCTAGGTTAGAACATAACACGCAAATGCATGTCTGTATGTTTAGCCCAACTTCTATTGCACATACTGCCAATTTAGCTAAGTTACATGAAGCTACTAAATCTTTAGTGAATTTGAGCAAATTTGGTAATCGCCCAAATTCCCAATTTGCCAAACTAGTAGCAGTGAACCCCCAAACCCACATTTGGCAATAATCCAAGTACTCAGACCCAGGTGCCTAAGCCAATATTTAGCAAAACTCCTAGATCTTACTCTGCTGCTGAGAGGGCTGACAGGAGGGCTAAGGGTTTGTGTATGTTTTGTGATGAACCGTTTACTCCTGGGCATCAATTGAAACATAAGAGATCTCAGCTCTTGGTGATGGAAATGGATGATGAAGAACCAGTGGATGAGGAAATAGAAATAATAGAGGAAAATGGGTCTACGCAGGTGATACGCAATCAATTTGAAAGTCCCCAATTATCAATGAATGCTTTAACTGGGGTTTCAAATTATTAGACAATACGGGTCAGTGGCTTGCATAACAAGAAGTTATTGCAGATTTTGATTGATAGTGGTAGTACTTATAACTTCTTGGATTTGGAATTAGCCAAGAAGTTGGGTTGCATGTTGGAGGCTATAACCCCAATGGCAGTAACAGCCAGTGGTGGTACTAAATTGGAAGCTCCATACATTTGTAAGGGGTTTACATGGCATTTACAACAAACTGAGTTCACCACTGATGTGTTGGTGTTGCCCCTTGGATGTTGTGATTTAATTCTAGGAGTGCAGTGGCTCACATCTCTTGGTCCAATTCTTTGGGACTTTAACAAGCTAAGGATGGAATTCTCTATCAGTGGAAAAAAGTTTGTCCTCAGGGGAGCTAAGCCCTCAGGAATCAAACTCATCAACAATAAATCTTTTTCTCAAGCTGTCCAGCAAGGTGCTCAAATGTGTTTTTTATATTTGGGCAAATCTAACAACCAGTTGGTATCTCCTACGTGCAATGTTCACTTGCTAACTGAACCAGAACACAAGGTACCATGGGAAATTAAGTAAATCATTGAAGAATATGCTGATATTTTTTATGATCCGAAAGAGTTGCCTCCCCCTCGACCTAGTTTTGACCATAGGATTCCCTTAAAAGAAGGAACAATTCCTTTTAATTTGAGACCTTACAAGTATTCCATTATACAAAAGGATATTGTTGACAAGCTTGTGGATGAGATGCTTGCACAAGGTGTGATTCAGCATAGTAATAGTCCATTTGCTTCTCCTATTGTGTTAGTAAGGAAGAAGGATGGCTCTTGGAGGTTATGTGTCAATTATAGAAGGTTGAACACCATCAAGGACAGATTTCCAATCCCTCTCATTGAAGACTTGATGGATGAATTGGGGGATTCCACAATCTATTTTAAACTGGATCTAAAGTCCAGATATCATCAACTAAGGATGGAATCGGGTGAGGAATACAAAACAGCTTTCAAAACTCATGCTGGCCATTTTTGAGTACTTGGTCATGCCATTTGGCCTCACAAATGCACCTGCATCCTTCCAGGCCCTAATGAATCACATTTTCCATCCTTTCCTAAGGAGATTTTTCATTATCTTCTTTGATGACATACTTATCTACAACCCTACAGTAGAGGATCGTTTGAATCACCTTCGGATTATTTTTCAAACCATTCGGGAGCAGCAATTGTTTCTCAGGAAAGGTAAATGTTGTTTTGCCACCTCCAAAGTGGAATATCTTGGGCACTTCATTACCAAAGAGGGAGTATCTATGGATCCATCAAAGATACAAGTAGTGGCAGCTTGGCCATAACCGGTTAACATCAAACAGCTAAGGGGTTTCCTTGGTTTAGCCGGCGATTACAGGAGGTTTGTGCAAAACTTTGGGTGAATTGCAAAACCTCTCACTAATATACTGAAAAAAGATAAATTTCAATGGACGGATACATCTACTACTGCCTTTCATACTCTCAAAAAGGCCCTTATTACAGCACCTGTGTTGGCTCTTCTTAATTTCTCCAAAACATTCGTGGTGGAATCTGATGCTTCCGGTTCAGGAATAGATGCAGTTTTGATACAGGATAAACATCCCATTGCTTACATTAGTAAGGCATTAGGTCCAAAACAGCAGGCCATGTCTATATATAAGAGAGAACTCTTAGCTATTGCATATGCAGTCCAAAAATGGGGAGCTTATCTATCACATGGGCCATTTATCATCAAAACAGACCAGAAAAGTATCAAGTTTATGTTGGAACAAAGACTCAACACTCCGTTCTAGCAAGTTTGGATGTCTAAGCTCATGGGGTTTGACTTTGAAATTCAATATAAGGAAGGTGTGGAAAATGTGGCTGCCGACGCCTTGTTTAGAAGAATGGGTGCTGAGTTATTACCCCTTATGTTAGAAAATGCTAAGGAAGGCCTTCTGGAGACTATTAAGGCCTTTTGGTCCTCTGATCCACTTATGCAGAAGCTAATCCAAGATCTCAAGCAGAATGCCCAATCTCATCCAAAGTTCACTTGGGATCGTGGTGAACTAAGAAGGAAAGGGAAGCTTGTTATTGGTGCTGATCAGGATCTTAAGCAACTGATTTTGCATTGGTTACATGATCTTCGGGCAAAGATGTTACTGTAGCTAGGGTGAAGTCCTTGTTCTTTTGGAAAGGTATGACTAAGGACATACAACACTATGTGAGGAATTGCGATGTATGTCAGCGATGTAAACCAGACTTGGCAGCATCTCTGGGTCTCCTACAGCCTCTACCCATTCCTAATAAGGTGTGAGATGATATTAGCATGGATTTTATTGAAGGATTACCTCCCTCTTTTGGAAAATAGGTCATTTTGGTGGTTGTTGATCATTTGAGCAAGTATGCCCATTTCCTCACTTTAACACACCTTTATACAGCACTTGATGTTGCTCAAGTTTTTTTGGATAATGTCTTTAAGCTGCATGGGATGCCTAGCACTATTACTAGTGACTGAGATCCCATTTTTGTAAGCAAAGTTTGGAGTGAATTGTTCCAACTATAGGGGGTCTCTTTGAACAAATCCACAGCTTACTATCCTCAATCGGATGGCCAAACTGAAATTGTGAATAAATGCTTGGAGACTTATCTTCGATGTATGTGCTCTGAAAAACCTTCTTCTTGGTTTCAGTGGCTGGCGATGGCTGAGTGGTGGTATAACATAAACTTTCACTCCTCCATTCAGACTACACCTTATGAAGTGGTCTATGGACAACCACCACCAATTCATTTGCCTTATATCCCAGGGGAAGCAACTAATGCAGCAGTAGACCGAACCCTTAATGTTAGAGAAGCTGTAATTCAACTTCTACAATTCCATTTGGTTCGAGCTCAGAATCACATGACTCAACAAGCAGATAAGAATCGCAGTGACAGGGTGTTCAATATTGGAGATTTTATGTACCTCAAGCTGCAACCTTACAAACAGTTTTCCATCCACCACCAAGCACATCATAAGCTTCTGCCCAAGTTCTATGGCCCTTATAAAGTGACTGATCGCATTGGAGAGACTGCATATCAGTTGGAATTACTACCTTTTTCTGAGATACACAATGTTTTCCATGTATCTCAGTTGAAAATGTATCGTGATCCCACCTCCAACACTACTCATCCTTTGCCTCCTCTTCATGATTCCATCTCCCCGAAAGGTGAACCTGAGGCAATTTTGGATAGAAAAATGGTTAAGAGGGGTCACATAGCTGCCACGAAAGTATTGGTCAAATGGAAAGGTTTACCTAGTGACTTTGCTACTTGGGAATTCTACTATGATCTCCTCAAAAAATTCCCAAACTTCCACCCTTGAGGACAAGGGTGTTTTCGAAGGGTCGGGTATTGTTACAATATTTACATACTGGAACCATTTATACTTTACCTTATAGTTATTTTTTCTATTTTCCTTGTATTTTCATGTGATGACTATGTTACTCACACTTTTTAGTTTCTGTTGTAAACCCATGCTTTATAGCAAGCCCAAGTGGCCAATGAAAGATATCATCATTTTCATAACAAATTATTTCCTCTCTTCCTACACTGAATATTCTTCACTCACACCCACTCTACTACAACGGAGCTCATTCCTCCATTGAGTTCCTTGTATTAAGTATTAGTATTTTTCGGTTAATCCCTAAAATCCAAATTCCATCACATTGAAGCAGCTGTCAAAGGCCTTGACTTCCAACACAAACTCAACCTACACTGCTCGTATAGTCGTATTTCACCCAATACCCTCCAACAAACAGGTTCACCAAGAACTTGGCTTGCAAAATATTATTAGTACTCATAGGAACCCGTTTGAATCCCTTCAAGGAATACAATCCTTCTCCCCATAACATTCTCTCCTCTCTTTTACAAGGAAACTGCCTAACACTGTCTAAAATCCTGACCTCCAGGACCTCTTTTTCTATCAGGGTGAACTCCATCTTGTCGCTGCCCCACAAACTACTCGCAAGCGAACCAGAAAGTGCAGTGTAATGATGCAATGCCTTGCAGAAGAACTCCACAAAGGACATAGATTTGAGTCTAGAGAAATTGAACAGTTCTTCTTCCACTAACACAACAAGCCTAGGTGATAATTTGGTAACACCATCCAAAAAAGTTTTGACCAATGAGTAACTCCTGTTGGGCATCCACTGGTGTAGTATCATACAGTTGACTATAACTGTATTATGGTCAAGTTCAATTCTTTGAAAATCTTCTTCCCTAACCATCATTATCTGATCAAAAGTGAATGGGAAATTGATTGAATTGGCAAACTCTTTTAGCCTTCTTCCTGTTTGTTGAACAGAAGCTGCACTTTGTGGGTCCACTGTCATGGCTGTTACTCTAAGGGAAGTATTATTCTTCCTCATTGCAAGGTCAATCATCAATGGTGGCCACTGGATCCCATCCATGATGTCAAAATCAATGACATGAACCTCCTTTTCCCCTTTTGTGGCTTCATAGATCGCTTGGTTGGCTGTGAAATGAGCAAATTTTACATAGGGAGAGAGTTCTTGGAGTAACTGAAACACACAGAAGGTGTTTGTCTGTGTACAAACAAGGTCATTCTGTACTTGAGGACCATTTATGCATTTATAATACAAACCTTGAGTAAAGAAAAGAGCCAACCTGTTCAATAAATTATCTCCATTGTTTTCGAAAGATAATGCATTGTTAAGCTTCTCAATTATGTCCAAAGCAAGATCCCAGTTCTGTGCCTCAACAGCTTCAGCTCCTGTCAGCAAGAGATCAACTAAACTAGCCTCTTC
Source organism: Ormosia semicastrata (assembly GCA_029884595.1). NCBI lineage: Eukaryota > Viridiplantae > Streptophyta > Magnoliopsida > Fabales > Fabaceae > Ormosia > Ormosia semicastrata. The sequence continues at coordinate 30,990,462 of JAQQTO010000046.1, read as the reverse complement.
CATTAGCTCTGCTTGAATTCCCTTCAAATAAGAATCCTCTACCCTTGAAACATGCACACTGACCTGGGGTTTGAAAGTAACTTCATGACACAATTCAGTCGTTAGATCCATTGTGTCATATTATGATTCATGAAATCAAAGTCGGGGAGTTCTGTATGTGGCTGGAGGCTGGAGCAGTCCTTCCACAAACTCTTTGCCAAACATTTCATCCTGGATGGTATCTGGAGATAAGATTTTTTTCTGCTTAGAATGGAAATGCATTTTCTAAGCAACATTTGTGGAGCTGATTCATGTGGGAAGGGCTAAATGAGTAATCAAATTGCTGATAATCCATCACATTCATGGAAGTTAGTGAAATACAGGTTCAAACTTTAAAGTTCAGGCTAGAAATTTAATCTAAGTACTCTTATAGATAGAGGACCTACTCCTGAATTTAGAATAATTAAATAAGTAAATAGTAGTAATAAGGAGGCAGCTCATGTATTGGAAAAATTCTATTATGCTTTGAGAAGGTCTATATGATTCTGTAGAGCACGTGTTATGTTTTTATTAGATTCAGTGTAATAATCTTAGAATATACAAAAATCTCTACATGTATTGATCCAATCTAAGTATTAGAAATTGACAAAATTATACCTTTTACAGATAGTAAGCGAATGTAAGACAATATAGATGAAAGAAATTTTATATATTGGGCAGAGATGAGAACATTTCTGATAATAAGCTTAAATTTTTGGGTCATGTTAGCATTAGTCTAAGTATATCACGTCACACTCCCTACAAGAATAAGGTTAGATTAGTATAAAGATGGAGGTCTTAAAAAGTTAAAGTAACAAGAAAAATATTTCGGAGAAGTTATTCTCAAATATTGCCCTGAAAGCATAATATAAATAATAACTAAACGGAAGAAATTACTTTGTATACCTACTAGTGGCTAGTATAGTGCACCAAAGCAGACAGCTGGACATAGCACGATCCATCATAGATAATACATAATACTATATGTTCAAATTTTGATTGCTTTAATACATTACACTAGATATAGACAAGAATTTCTCACTGGAAATGCAGAATCCAGTTCCACAACCCACCCATAGGCCTTTATCTATACAAACTTTTCTGGAGGACATGACAACTGTCATACAACTAGCAGTGCAGGGCATAGCACTTACTAATTTATTTGTCAAACTGAACCAGAGCCATGTAGATAGGATTACGTAGAGTCACTAAGACCGATATAATCATACAATAACATGCAACTTTTCAGAGTTTCAGACCCGCAATATCGTATGTGTCTGGAAGTAGAACATGATGGAGTACAGAACACGTGGATGAGGAGCTTTGGTCATAGTGTGTCCAATCAAGGTTTTGCATAACAAAATTTTGAGCTTCATATTATAAGTCTGGTTGCCAGAAAGAAACAAAAGATGGTTAGAATCAAATTGTTATTTTTGTACATATGCGGGGGTTAGAATCATTTAACAACTCAATCCACGGACTTATCGGAATATTTTAATTGTAATTTGAAAAAAAGTGAAGATGTTTCGATATATCATTTGGCCACTGATACTTAACGAATAGTTTATTGTTGTCATGTTGTCTCTTCCAATTTGTTTTCTGGGTTGAAAACGAGATACACTGATGCAGTACTATCGAAGTGTACTACAAACCCACCAACACAGAATACACAAACACTGAATACTATCGAAGTGTACTACAAATCCATAACTAGAGAAGCAACTCACAGAAACACAGAATACACAAACACTGAAAGTTTCAGTTGAAAGTGAAAGCAGGCAGTTCAGACTTATATAAACTTATATAAACACATTGGTTGGCGTGTAAAACCATTGAGCAGATTGTTTATATGTATCTACTTTTGTTCAATTCACGGTGGCAAACAGGCAATGCCACCGTCATGTTGATGAAGATAAAACCAGTACTGAATCATTTGTATTCGTTTATACATATTTTTAAAAATCTTTATATATGTAAGTATGCATATTTCTGCACATACAAATTTTGTTAGTTTTTAGGGTGTTGATTCTATGAGATATTTATTTCAAAGGTTTTGGAGCTCAATTCTTGCATTTTTATCCTCTTCGTTACCAATTGATATCGGGGATGGAGCTTCAAATTTTAATCCATTCAACTATATTATTTTTTTATTGCGATTAAATGATATTTAGACTAATTTATGGGACCTCGACTAATTCAACTATATTTGATATAGGAGCTTCCAATTGCCCTAATTACATTTGTTTGCCTCTTGTCTTGCTCTTTAATATTTCATACATGTATTTTCTTCCCCCTTTTTGTTGTGACATCCATACATCTGATTTGATTGTGATCTGCCTGACCAATTGTATTAGCATGCTATCAGTTGTCAACTCCATTTTCGCCTTCGGGGCGAGTATACTCGGGGGAAACCTAAAAAAAGTTGTCAACTCTATTACTGATTTGATTATTAGCTCATTAACTAATATTTATTCTATTTTCGTTGACGTTATTAATCTATCTGAATAGTGCCCCACAAAGATAGTTTAGTGAATGTCCTCCCGAATATACACTTTGTGATTTTGCCCCATCCTGCCTTTTTGTTTCTAAGTTTCTTTCTTGTCATTTTTCTAATCAGTTATTTTAATAATAAGCTTTCTCTTTCAGTATAAAAAGTAGTTATACAAGCGAAATGAATTAATAATAATAATAATAATAATAATGATGAAGATGATGATGATGATAATGATAAACTCATTTATCAAATTTTAAATTATTGCACATCTAAAACTAAGTATGCGTTGCAACCAGAAAAAAAATTAAGTATGCATCACTAAATTACAATAATATTTTTTAGAATAAATTCACATATATAATTCCTTAATGTTATGTGATTTTTTTGTAAGAGCAACTAGTTATATTCTACTAAATTTTTTAAGAACGGTAACTAAGATTAGATTCAACGAAACATAAACGATGGCGCCATTTCTGGAAAAAGATGGCAGCAGGCTATGTCATTAAAGTCCTTAATGGCTCATTACGAACCAACTAGCGCAAGGACGTTGGGTTGTCAGCCGCTATAATGGTCCCCAAGCGCCACTGATATTTCTTAAAATAGAAGTAGCTAATGGTTTAAGTTTAAGGGTCTCTATAATAATTATTTTATTGGTTAAAGAGTATTTAATATATTTTATTAAATACATTTAATTATGAATAAAACTTAGTTCCAATCCTAGGTTGAGGGAGTACCCTTCAACCTTATTTAATCTATTGTCATGTGTTACTTCTAACTTTATTTAATTGAGTTAATGAATACATGACAATGGATTAAATGAGATTGGAGGGAGTTATCTCCTCTCAGAATTAGAGTCAAGTTTTGTTCTTTAATCATTTATTAGTAAGGATTTGATGCAGTAATAAAACGAGTTGCACTAGCTTCCAAATAAAGGATCAAAATTCTAACCCTAAAAAAGATAATTGTTGAGAGAGTCTTCTAATCGCGACAATGTCTGAATGTTAGTCTCATACAATGGAGATACCTAGTTAAAGACAAAAAAATATATTTAATTATTGAAAGAAAAATTTATACAATTTTTAAGTTTATAATATATTAAATTTTTTATTTTTTAAATATTTTCTATTTTGCATTTGCTGGTAAAAGTAGGGATGTACATGGGACAGGTTTGGACAGGTATGACTTAACCCGAACCTAACCTAATATTTTGATTTGTTCATTTTCTTAAACCCAAACTCGACCCAATCATGGCCTGATAATGACCGGGTCTAAACCGGATCAACCCCAATATTAGACATAATGTATAAATTTATACGTTAAGCATAGTTAAGTCATATAATTATAAAAATGAGAAACTAAAATTAAGGTATATTTTACAATAAATTTTTTAAAATAAATAATATCATTATAAATATATTATCATGTTATGTAAAAATTATTAATTTAAATTAAGAAATCTTGTTATTTTTAATAATAATATATATATATATATATATAAGGTTAAAACATACTTTGGAATATTGGGTCAGGTTTGGACAACCCAAAGTATAACCCAAACGCGACCCGAAAACACACCTGTCTAATTTCTAAAACTATAACCTATTCAAATTAGCTTCAGGGTAGGTCAGATTTTGAACATCCCTAAATAAAAGCTCATGCACATATACGCTCTAGGTTTTTATCCATTAAATTAACAAAAGATTTTGAGATAAATGAATATTAAAGTAATGGCCATGCATAAGATGAACCTTTCAAGTTAGGGTCCATCGATGGACTAGGAAATCTCAGCCATTGGATGAGAAAAAAATTTGATCAATGGTGTATAGATTATTTACCTCATGATCAAGTAGTAAGTTACGTGACCAACACGCTCAAGTTGTTGGAACTCAGTCAACAAAGCCCTAAATCTGCCATGCCAGTACCGGAGTAACAACCCCAACAACCACCGCTTGTACCTAGCTCCACTGCTCCATTGTGTGTGCCACCCGAAGTCACCAGCCAACCAGAACCCGCGAGCCATCGCCGTTCCACCCACCAAGCCAGCAAGTGAGAACCACCGTGCCGCCTAGCCGAACACCATGGTCCCTCAAACTAGAGCTGCCATTGTTCTAGCCATCGTCACAGCCCCAAATCAAACTATCCACGACACCAACCACCGAGCTCCACCCATGCAAACCAACACCAGAAGCCAAAAACCCAAACCGAACCACTCAAATCTGCCTAAATTCGCACCAAATTCACACCACTACATGTGGTTTTTGCTCCACCCAAACCTAACTAACACCATCCGCACCAGATCCGTCTCTGTTCTAGCCAAGCTCCTCATTGCAGATCTTCATAGATTTGGCACCACAAGGCTCACGCCTCTACGGTGGCTGTGAATGGCGGAGGACAGAAGTTGTTACGAGAGCAGAGGGCCGTTCCACCCACCAAGCTGTCGTCTTCAGCCCTAGGTCCACCGTGCCAACACCACTCCATCACCCACCGCGTCGCACCTTCACCGTCCTCCTCCACAACCCATGATCACCATGAATTGCCAACACCACAATTTGAATGAGATTCCAGTAGGTCGAGGTGGCCGGACCTTTTTGGCTATATCCAATTTTTTTTTTAATTTTATAACCCGCTATTACAGGTTAAAAACCTAGACTATGGATGGTCCCAAAACATAGAGGACCATCATAAAAGCCACCTAAAGTAATAAAACAAAACTTTAAAAACAGTGTAAGACATATATAAGCGCAGAAGCCAAGCATCCTATAGCAAAGCCCTTTTTATCTTTGATTTATTAAATAGTGTACTAGGGATACTCATAAAACAATTTCAAAGTTCAATTTTAATTCATTCTAAATTAATTGTTTGTTTGGTTTTTTTATATAAAAATTTTATATGATCATTTAATTATGTGTTATTATCTATCACTTGAGGACCGGGGGATGAGTTTGCTTACTATGAAATTGTGTAAGGAGGTAAAGAAACTTGAAGCGGAAGGCAAAAGGTGTTCCAAGAGTTTTGATGGGGGTGTGGTATGGGGTAAATATTTAAATGAATCGAGTCAAGTTGAGAAGTTGAAATTCAAGCTTGACTTTTGAAAAAAAAAAAGGAATTAGTCAAACTTAGCTTATTTATTTAAATGAGTTAAATTTAAAATTTAGATTTGACTTGTTAAAAAAAAATAAAACTTAAGTTTGACTTATTTAACTCGTTTATAACTTGATTATCTTTTTCTTTCTTTTATTAAATATCTTTTTGAAATATTTAAGTTTATTAATTTAGTATTTAGTATAAATCTTTATGCTAGAAGATAGATTAAAAAACTAAAAAATAGAAATTAAATTTTTTTATTGATAATCCATTATATAAAAAATTCATAACCTTCTTATAGAAGCTTTTAATTAGTAATAATAACAAATAAATTATTATTATTATCTATACTTTTATTTAAAATTATAATTTTTTAATTTTATTTTTACTATCTATACTGAGAATGAATAAAAAATATATATACACACATATTTGAGTTATTCACGAGTTTTTAATGTCAAGCCTATAAAGCTTAAACTTGACTCATTTATATAATCGAGTCTAAGTTTGAACTTGAGTTTGTTTATTTAATAAAATAAACAAGCTTTATCGAACATTTAATGAGTCAAGCTCAAATAGTTCACGAGCTAATTTACATCCCTAGTGTGGGGTTGTTCGGTTGTTTGTGTCTGTGGTTCCCTCATTTGATACCAAAAGGAAATATTTTTTGAACATCTATTATATAATATTTTGTATAGACATCATATGTCGATGTGAGTGTGAGTGGGTATCAAAATATATTGTATCCTGAGTGTCCACTAGGTGCCATATTTAAGGTGCTCAAATAACAAGATTGATACAAAAAAAAAATAAGAATAAAGGAGTTTGCTAACAAATGTCCTAGTAAGAAAGACAAAAAAAACTTTTCAATGAAAATAAAATATTTAATACATTAAAAATTGAAAAAAATTTACTTTTTTATTTAAAAATTTTTATTTTTACTTTCTTAATAAGTGTTCTTTGTAAAATTGAGAAAAAAAAAAAGTGAAAGGGAAGTAGAAGTGTAGCAGTAGTAGAGAATTAGGGAGTATTTGGATTAACGATAAAAAAGATTATTTTAATGATTTATTATATGTATAATTGATTTTCTTATAATTAAGTGTGATAAAATTAATTTTATGTTTGAATATTTTAATTAAAAAGTAATTTTAAAATAATATATTTTGTTTGAATTGTCTAAAAAAATTATTTTTATATAATAAATAACTAAAAGGGTATAATTTTTTTATTTAATTGGTTGCATTCAAAAAGCTCAAAGACAAGTGAGTAAAATGGAGAAATTCTCACAACTTCAAAATAATCAATCTTAAATTATAATTATAATGCTTTAAAAAAGAATTTTTTAAAAAAAGTTTTTATTTTTTTTTATCCAAACATCTCAAATTTTACTCATAATAATAGATTTAAAAAAAACTATTTTAAGAAATAATTAAATTTTTTAAAACACACTCATAATTTCTCTTTTAATAAGTTAGAAGAGGTCAGTGTGGTATAAGTGGGCAGTGGCCGTTGTTGGTTGAAATCGGATGAATATTTATGCGTAGGTTAAGCAGGCTTGTGTTCGGATCCTCACATGTTATTATTATTTTTATATAATTAAGTAAAGAAAAAAATAAATATAAAAATTATACAAAAATTCTATAAAATATGATTAAATCTTATTAATAAATATTTTTATGTTTATATTTTTTCTTTACTTGATTACATAAAAGAATGATATGAAATGATTTAATACCTCATCATCTCTTTGCCACGTCACCTCAGGTACCCTAGCCTAGCCTGCCCCTCTTACTTTGACCTTCTCTCGATATTGAGTATTGACTGTATTCATCTATTTCTATCTCATGGTGAACTCATTCAATTTTGCAATTAGATAACGTGTCATTTGCTTAGTTGCCGTGGAGCCCAAGGATTTAAATCATTTTTGGTCAGGAGAGAAAAAAAAATATATTTGTATTGCCATTTTGGATATATGGAATTTGTATATTAAGTTAGTAAATATTATTGTCTGTAATACTGTAATGAGGTGCTGAAGCAAATTTGTGGGCACGGCCATTCACAAGACCAGAAATTAAAAAATATTTTTATATCTTGATCCAAAAGCTTTGTAACATTAGTTTTTTTTTCTGTTTTCAGAGGTAAAATTAGTATTTAAATTAATAGTTCTGATATTTTTATTATTAATAGCATATATCTCTTTTTATATATTCTTTTAATATCATTTATTTTTTTTATTTTTTTATTTTTTTCTTAAATCTGATATTTTTTAAAAAATATTAATAATACATAGAGATATATAATAATTTTCTTTCTTAAATTAATAAGGCTTGGCTAAGAAACACCCGAGCGTAGTAGCAGTGTAGCACACGAGGCTCTACTGTGTACTGGCTCTTTTTTTCATTTATTAAATTCAAACAAACACTAATCCCAAAAAAATGTGACTCATTTAAGATTCAAAAGACTTGAGCGATAAAACACTTGTTAGTGTGTGTATTAAATGACTATTAAATATATCTTATCTAACTCTTTTGTCCTTGTTCGGGTTTTTTTTTTATATATTTTCGGTGTAAAATTTATTCGGTTTGAGGCATTGAGATTGTCTCTTCAAATAGTGTGTTTTCGAGGGCTAAAATGCATGATATTATACAAGCTCCTTAACTGTTTTTATTTAAACTTATTTACCATTTGGGTTGTAACTTGCTCGTTAATTATATATTAATCTATCTTGTGTTATACATATATTGCTGAAATCAAGGAAGCACATACACTTCCAAATAATTGTCCTACTCGCATTGGATACTTCTGATACTTCTAATTGTATTTTATAATATTTTTTACTTTCATTCGTTTGGATTTTTAATACTAATACAAATAGGAATGCCATAATAATTAAATAAATGATAGCACTTTATTATGTATACAATAACTAATATTAACTTTTAAAACACATATTCCCTTTTTTAACTTAAGAATTGAGTTTTTATATTAATTTTATACTAATTTTACATGTTGTATCATAAATGTGTCATTTTTTATAATTTTTTAAAATTTTCATAATTTAGTGTCAATGTCATATCGTATACGTATCCCATGTCTTAGGGTGAAATAGTAGATTGGGGTGGGTTAGGTATCAAATGATTTAGAGGGATATAAATCATATCAATATAACATAAGTATTGTCTTACCCATATGTAAACCCAAATGCGCTCATGCCTATTAGCACTCATTTTTTTTGGGTGCAATTTCCATGCATGGCGTAAGTCAAATAAAAGGAGTGGATATGGCCCATATGGGTTATAATCAGAGAATCTGAACTGAGGAGGATGGTAAGCCCCTGGATCAGACATGGGCTGTGATTCAAGACCAAAAACAAAACATGGGTTGTAACCGCTATGTCCTTATTACCTTTAGCCCAAAAGGCTCAGCTGATGACTTCTATTGTTCTGCGCTGCAACTAGCAGTGTCTATTTCCAAGGGACGCTAGAACGGGAGAGGATCATGTCACGTGGGTTTTCACGTGATAATATCGTATCGAAGAGAGAGATAAATATAGAGGAAATTTAGTAGTGAGTTCAGTCAAAATATATGAAATTTATTTTATAACTTTTATATATATTTCTTTTTCTTCTATATAACTTTGTCATATAAAAAATCATATAAGAAGATTTACTCCTTGCGTATTACATTGTTAATCGGTGTGCGTAATTTCCCACTTTATCACTCACACTTATTTTTCAATTTTAAGTTATGTTTAATTTATTCGAGTAAATTTTTAATTAATGTAATTTATACTTTACATTCTTTTTGGATAAATATTTATCTCCTATCATGATGTCGTTAATTACAAAGTTTTTTTTTATTTCTTAAAGTATCTTATTACTTAATAGATAAGATCTTTCTCGAAATACGATTAAATATCTAAGTAAAAATTATTTTTAATAATATTATTTTTATATACATGAATCTTAAATTAAAATTTAAATACAAAGTTTAATAGTTGATAAGGTAAAATATATCAGTTGAGAAATTGATAAGGATAAGTAATTAAGATTTTAACAACTGATTTTAAGATTTTAACAGTATTATGAAGAATATCTTAATTTAAATATTGAAATAGATTGTGGGAGTAAAATGTAACAGTAAGGAAAAAATTAAGATAAGGTTGTTTTGTTTAAATGGTAATTTGGTAAATTTGTCCTTTAGTATTAAAACCCTTTTCTTATATGAGGATTTCAACCTAGGAAGCACATATACGAATGGCAGAGCCAGGCCAAAGGTTAGGGGCACTAATATTAAAAATATTAATTCCATAATTAAAGGTATATAAAAAGAATAACATTTAGATTTTCTAAATATCAATTTTACAAAATACATCATGAAAAATAAATAGAGTACTAAAAAAAAAGTGTGTGTTTAGATTAATTTATTTTGTATTTAAAATAACTTATAATTAAAAGCTCTTAAGGACTGTTGAAAAGTAAGTGATTATTTTTTCAGAAATAATCTAATCCAAACATGCCTTTGCTACTTCAAGTAAAGGAAAACAATTGAGACAAACAAAAAGAACAACTACATTATAAATAAAAAAACTCCAATACTTTTTTAAAGTAAAAAATAGAAATTTTGTACTTCAAAATTTTTAAAGTATGAGTGAACAAATTGATAAATACCTATGGTCAATAATAGTCTTTGGTCAATTGGGAATAGAAAAAAAAGAAAAGAACTCTTTGCTTAATGCTTTGTTATTACTGAGTTGTTGTTTTCGCTACTCTTCACAAATTCACTCATAACTCGTCAATGTCTAAACTCCAAAGACAAAGGACCAAAGAGAGTTTGAGTGGTTGAATTGGGATTGAAATTTATGGCATTTGTGATTTGTCGATTAGAAAAGTGGGAGAAGAATATAGTAGGCTAATAAGTTTAATGGTTTAAAATTTAAAGAATATAAGGGATAATATTATTGTTTAATGACACTTAAGTCTTAAACTTTTTTTCTAATAGTAGTTAATTTTTTTTAATTCCAGGGGAAGCATGTACTCTCCTTCGAGACTGTGGCTCTGCCACTAACAAATACAAATATAAGACACAGATGTCATACGATATAGATACGTTGATTCGATAAAAAATTTAAAAATTATTAAAAGATATAAAAACAAAAAGTATTTAAAAGTACCTAAGTATCCGATACAACACAAATCAGATACTGGTATGACGACCATTTTGAAGTATCGATGCTACATAGATTTCAACCTCTACATTTTCTTCATGAGCCCCTTCCCTTTGTCTTTCATCTTCTTCCTTTTCTTTTATTCTTCTTTCATCCTACTTTAACTAAACACCCTTTCACCATTCTTTTTTCTTGGGGGGGGTTATGGAACTTTCAAGCATAATCTTTTTCTATTCTCTTGCAAACAATTCTTGGAGTGATTTTCTAGAGCTAGGGATTGCACTTCGATGTGATTGGACGCTCCTCACTCATTGAAATTCATTTGTTTGGCCGTTTGAGGTGAACCCATAACCCAAAGCTTGGGTAATTAATTTTATTAGCACATTTTCATATTAGGTAGGTTCGATTTTGAATTTAGGACAATATTATTTAGAATTTATTTGGGAATTAGGATTGAATTAGGAAATTTAATAGTTTATTACTGATTGATGCATTATTAGTATTTTCATGGTTATATAACGATATAGGGAACCTCTAGCTCAACTGTGTGAATTTTTGGAAAAAAAATCCACTTGGAAATCGATAAGTATTGTGAGTGATTTCTGTCTGCTATATGTCTATTGGCTATTGGATTTTAAGTATTGTAGAGCCTTAGGAACTCTTGGGATAAGCAAAAAATTGTTAGAAAACTTACAATGGCTTTCGAACATGGTTATGAAGAAACGTCATTTGAATAGATAACTTCAATTATAGTGGATTATTTTGACAATGATTTTGGACCAAAGATGGTAAGCGTTGTAGATAATATTTTTGTACCAGTGATAGTAATTGTTACAGACATTGGCTTTGGGCAAATGATGAAAATTGTTATGCTCATTGAAAGAAAGTGGGATTTATTTAAGTGAATTTTCTAATGACAAAAAATGTTCTCCTTAAAATAAATTTACTTGATTGTATCGATTTTTTTTTCACTTGAGATTTTATTTCCTTGAAATACATATTTTTTAAGAGTGTTATTATTATTATTGTTGTTGTTGTTGTTGTTGTTATTTATTTATTTATATTATTATTATTATTATTATTATTATTATTATTATTATTTTGGAGAAGACCTTGTCAAACTCTATTTCTAACAATAATGAATGATAGCCTTAATGCACCTAAGATTGGATTATACCTTATCTACTCCGTATGTAGGCCAACAAACGTGGGTTGGTTATGGTTTCGAGCTTAATGCTCATTAGTTCAAGATTGTCAGATTGTTAGTTTTCCCACGAGATGTGTACTCGTTTTGTTTTAGTTCTAACTAGTGAATTCTCCTTCATAGATTGTGTTTTCATGGGTTATGGTATATTTTTGAATTATTAGATATTGTTTCAACCATTTATTATTATTATTATTATTTTAATTTAGATAATGATTTGACTTCAATTTTTTATTGAGAAATTATTTTATTACAATTGATATTTTTTTTCTTGCTAATAAAAGACTCTTGTCCCATTTGTCCTATTTCAATTATAAACTTATAGTAAGTAATAATTGCTCGTTGAGTTGTGATTCACCCAAATCATGATTACATGTTTTTCAAATAAGTGAAAAGAGATAGTTTCTAATTCTATCACTTTAGTTTAATCGAGAGATTCAAATACAAATACCATTAGTGAACCTTACACATTGTTCATGTGGGCAGAATTGAGTTTTTATTTTATTTTGCTATTGACTTTTATTTGAAAGCCTTATGAGATATTGCTCTTTGATGTGCTCATTATTCCTACAAACAAGATTTGGGGTAGTATGAAATGTATTGAAAAAATATTTGTCAAAGTTGTATTTTGTTTAAAAAAAAGAATTGTTGGTGAAGGAGATTCATCTATTGGATATTTATGCTTTTGAGGCCCTTCCATGGCTATCCAAATTATTTGTATCAAGTTATGGAGGAATAATTTTTTTTTTGGGTACATGAGGAATACATATGTTTGGGAATATGTTTTGAATTTGTTTTGCAAGTTAACATTTTTTTTCTACTCCTTGAGTAGTTGGAGGTTAGTAATTGACGCGTTTTGAGGCATGCATGACTTGGGTGCATAGTTATAAAACTCGAACCGATCATCAACTCGGCTAAGGCACTAGATTAATGGATTACTGATTCAACCGGAGGGTCATTAGTCAAACCAGATAAAATAAAATATAAAATAAATAATATACATTTAATACAAATATAAAATTACATAAAATATTACTTGTACAACATCAATATGAGAAAAACCCCATGAAAAAGAAAATAAAAAAACCCAGAAAAATACTACTTGAAACAAGACTCAAAACCAATAAAATGAATCTAAAAAAAAAAACTTAATTGAGTAATAAGTAACAATCATTATTTATGGGATCCATAAAAATAAAAGACCCATCAAAATAAAGCCTAATTTAAATAATTTTATGTGGGCTTAGTCTATAAACAAACAAAACTCACCCCAATTTGAACCTAGTTTCCACTACTTTCATATTTACAAAGTCTCTTTTTTTGTTACTTGTAAGCGTCGCAGCCACAACAAAGGCGTAGAAGAACTCATAAAATGTTCTCATTCTCAATCTATTACTATATCTGCATGCATTTCATAATTCAGTTTTGTTTTCATGCTTGAGCTTTTTAATCGGCCTATAGGTGCTTTTGTTGAGGATGGGACATGGTGGCTCCATGGCTGCGACGAGGTGGCTCTGTTGCATTGAGGTTGCGATGAGGTGACTATGACAAGGTGAGGCTGAGTTTCTCTTCCCTTCTTCTTCAACTCGGTCGGTTTAACGAGTCATGCTTTAAATCGGCCAAGCCAAACGAGTTACATTGGGTCAATTGCATTTCTAATCCAACAATAGGTTTGGATCAATTTAGTGACCAGTTCACTGATTCAATTGGCCGATTCAAACTAAGTTTCATAATTATGCTTGGATGACCCTATATGGTCCTCCTTGGTTATGCGCAAGTCATGGATTTTGAATTCGGATTGTGACATAAAATGATATTTTATCAATATATCACAAGCATTTTGATGAGCTGCTTTTTTTTTTTTGTTAAAATAAAACATTAATTATAAATATAAATTTTATTTATCTTTAAATGTTTAAATATGTATTAAATTATATTTATAATATTTTTTATTATTTATCTTTAAATTTTTAAATTAGTAATAAGATGTAATATTAATTTTATCTTTTTTATATATTTAATTTTAAATTTTTAAAATGATATTTAAAAAAAAGAATTCAACATTAAAGTTAAAAATCCCGTTTATATATATATATATATATATATATATATATATATATATATATATGTATATATAAACTAATGTATCAAAATACCATCAGACGTCTAAGTAAGGGTAAGAATTTAAATATGAAAATTAAAATATGAGAGAATTTGTACCAACAAAAAAAATGTATGTGAATATTAAGATAAAGATGATAAATTAGATTTTATTATTACCAATTTGTCGAAGATAAATTTAATTCAAAATAATGAAGCTTTATTGGTTCAGTCACGGGCCAACTGAGATTCAAAAGTCCAAATTAAACTTAGAGATATAGTTGGGCTGGTTCTTACAAGTTACAAATATAGTAGTATCTCAGCCGAATGCCAAACTCAAGCTATCCGATGCGAGGTTTACACTTTACATTGAAATCGGGCTCCAGATGACCTGGGCTTCAAAAATACTTTCAAGGCTTCCCAAGTACTTTATGCGGGTTCCCATTAAACATTGCTTTGTATTTTGCGTGTGTGCCGATATAATTATTTTTTGTTCCTTTCTTTATTGTAATTTTTAACTTGATTTGAGAATATTATGTATCCTGAAGTAAATTTAAAGGGTATTTAAGATAGACACATAACAGTGATTTCTTCTTTGAGTAATAACCGTTGAGCATGTTGAGATAGAGGGATTGATATCTATAAAGAGATTTCAACGCTCAAATCAGGCTATGCACAAGTAAGATAGTATATGATGAGTAATTTATCGATACCTGATTAAGGGTACTTAGTCTTGTATTTATAGAACGTGTATAAAATCTTCATATAATCTATATTGAATACAGGTATTTAGGATTAGTATCTTGGTAAGAATTACATTCCCATTATTATTAGGGTAAATCCTTATAAGTTATGAACTCTTAATACGAGAGTTATTTATCAATCTGAAAAATTATTAGTCTTATAATATCATAAATAGATGATTGACAGTTACAAATATTTAGGGATATATCTTCCATACGTATCTAACAATCTTGATATTATGACACAACGTCACTCAATATGCATGACTCCAAAGTCTGAACTACTTGTCTACCTTCAAGACCTTAGTTATATCGTCCAAGGTAGAGTTCGATTACACGTATTCCAAGTTAATCCAACTAAATGAGATCCAAGATTACAGTGCAGATCATTATGTCATGTATCTGGTAGAAAGTTAGTCATATAATATAAGATTATTGTACTCATAGCTACTCCGGTGTAGGAAGTGGAGAGAAGAAGGAAGAGATGAGTGATAAATGGCAATTATTTGCAGAAGAGATTATGGTACAGTAGACTTTTTTTTTTTGGGTACTTTACAATAGACATTTTCACCAGTGTTAATATTTCACGTACGGTTGGGCCTAGGCCCCGTATTAATGAAAAAAAAAATATATCGTGTAATAAAATATGAGAATTATAGGAGAGATTAAATTTAATAAGGTAATAATTAGTATCATTCCAATTTTATCGGATGCCCCAGAAGGGACTTAAAAAAAGTTGTACATTGATAACAAATCAAAATTAAGAAAAATTAACCTCTCATATAATTTAATAAATTACATCCCAAAGAGACTTTAAAAAAAATTGAATAATAGCATATACAAGTTGTACATTGACTATAAATCAAAATTAAATTTTTATAAAATAATAATAATAATAATAATAATAATAATAATAATAATAATAAAATAATAAAATTGTACATGCAGTCATAGTTTTGCAATTACTCACAATTCATTATTCATACATCTATTGCAAATTTACCTCCAACATATCTAATCAACGACAGACTTCAATTCTAGTGTTGTTTAAGCTTTTTAATCTGTGTACTCCACCCCCAACATATTCTGAGTCATATTTATGTATTCAAAAATTCAAACGTTTTACTTTAACCACACCCAAAATTTTTTTATAACGTTTCATATTATTAAATTTATTTATTTTTCGATATTTACAGTCTCACGTCAATATTCTTTATGCAAATTCACATGCAATTAAATTATTCTCCACATTCATGATCTCTTTTTTAGTTGTAATATTCTTATATTGTCAGTTCATATAATATTTCCCTTTTGTTATTAGCCCTAAGGTTTCATTAATGAATTTAAGGCCACAATAAACTTCTGTTAAAACCTAAATTTTATGACTCAAAACATCGCAAAAAATAAATAAATAAATAAATAATGATTCAAAATGTTTGTAAGAAGTGACGTATGTTTAGGTATGATGGTGTCAGAAGATTATTTTTTGAGGTTCTATACTATACTTAAGCTTCAAGCTAATTCTTTTTATAAGTAAGCTACCTGAAGATAATGTGGACATGATGATATTGCTTTTTCTTTTTCTTTTTCTTTTTTTAAACAAAAGTTTGGGGAATGGATTGTCCATTTTTAATGTTAGAAGATGTTACAAGTCTCATTGAGAGCTTAAAATGATACTTAAAAATAAATAATAAATATAAGTTACATATAACCTAATAATAATAAATAATAAATATAAATAATCACCATTAAGAATCGATCTAATGACCTTTAAGTTGACTTAATTTGATTCTATTAGTTGAGCAAACTTGCGACAATAATAATATTATTAATGTGATAAAATTAAAGAAATTTTAAGTGTCGAACTGGAGTTGAAAATAAGTTAATTAGCTCATCATGACAATCAATCAGCTCAAATGCTGTTTGAAAAATCAGTTCACTCGTACCAAAAGATAGCCAACTCAAAATTCACTTAAGATTTGTTAGAAGAATACTTCATTATCTTCTTGTGTGTTTGTATAAATACAATCAATTAAGAAAAAATATCACATAAATTATGTATAACTTAACATGATTTTGACCCAATATGTTTACATCTGTCAATGAAAAAAGTCTATTATCAAAATAAGAATTTACCCAACATATCTACATTTACGTACGAAAAAACTCTATCAAAATAAGATTATAAAATAATGTATGCAGATATTCTCAATCTTTTTTATTCCACAACTCCTAACCATTATTCCTAAATCTCTACCAGACCTCTCAATCTCATATTCCCTTATCATAACTTTTACATTTTCTCAATACAAGTATTTATATACTATAATATTTTACATGTCAATTAACCACTTCCACATTCTATCTTTATCAAGATAAGACTTTCTTAGTTTCTTATTTAAAAACATATATATTCTACATATCTCTCCTTAGGTATTAATTACAATACAAAATTCAAATATATTACTAAAATAAAAAAATTATCAATAAAATTATTACATAAAAAATTTAGTTTCAATTCCAACAAAATGTTCTATTGAAGTAAGTTAACTTAGTCCTTAGATGCTAACTTGAAAGACTGAATTAATCAACTAAGTTCAAAGCTGCGTGCCAACCGTTCAATTCCTATAAAAACGCAACAGTAACCTCTGCAAAGCTAAAAATTGAATGGTGATTTATATAATGCTAGAGAAACCAATCATTGGCACCAGTCACGAAAAAAGGTAAACGAATCAAGGATTTGATAGGAAAATCAAGCTATGTAAGTATGGATAGAGCATATTTTTTGTGAATTATTATTGTGGAAAGAGAGATGATCTTTGCCTATTGTGGGTATAAAAATAATATTTTTTTATTTAGATAATTTTGAGTGTGTATTGTAAAACTTATTAGTCATAAATATACATATACTCTAATTTTATTATAGTCAAAATTGTAGTGAAGAATTGAAGTTATCGAAATGGTAAATTTAATTTGATGTCAGAAATAATAATTTCGATTTGATATTAGAAATGATAATTTCGAGTTGGTCTCAAAAATTGAGACTCAAGGAGTAATTACACTTGAATTTTTTTGAACAAAGAAGCAAGGGTCGCGACTAGAAGCCAGTAATTATTTGAAGATTCAAAATTTGAATTTATATAAAAGGATTTGAATTTGAAACAGAAGATAACAACAATTGCAAAAGTAAGATCCAGACAATACAATGATTGTTGAAAAAGATTGGACAGTTACTTATAGCAGGAAAATTGTCAAAAAAGATTTGACAGTTACTTCACAAGGATGACTGATAATCATTAAGCAAATTTCTTTGTTTTAGACACATGTCAAGATCTTGTAAAAATTGTAGTTATTTAGAATTTTTATAAATACTGGAAGGATGAAAACATTTAGGGGTTAAAAATTATATACTCACAAACACTTGTAAACACGCTCTCACATCATCTTGACAATTACGAGCAAGCATGTAAGTCTAGTCAATTATGTTTTCATCCTATTTCATTTCTATACAATTTACAGTTTTAATGCAAGTTTAATTTAATTCCATTTATAATTCTAGCAATTTACTTTCTTACAAATTCTTTTCTACTCTTGATAAGTGATTCTTTCGAGATTATTTGAGTTTTTTTTAATTGCTTTCATTTACTTGTTTTCTTTACTCTCCTGCAAGTTTATTGATGTGGATATTGGAAAGTGCGCAAAATCGACAAAAGTAATAAAGAGTGAGTAAAGTATCGTCTCACGAGGATTAAGTTATTAATTACTAAATTCATTGAAAATAACACTATTTAAGCTAACAAAAAGAGAGTTGGTAAAAACAATAAAAAGAAAGAATAAATAAAAATAACAAAAGCCAAATTTAATTAATTGGGTTGAGTTAGAAAATAATAATATGAAAAGGTTAGGGGTCAAATTTCACTTGAACATTTTAAATGCATATTCAAATATTAGTTTAATCAAGTCTTATTCCAATGATTCATGGTCAATCCCCAAAATTAATCAATATCCAATCCCTTGGTATATTAATCCTCTTACACTGTTTATAATTAACTAATCCCTTAGTCTAATCTCAAATAGAAAGGCATTATCAAGAACAAAGGAATTAAAAGAAAGACCACATAACCCACAACGTCTATTCCTAGCGATTGCAGAAATTATGGTGTTTATTACAAGTTCTAAGTTCATGCAATTTTTTTCAAATCATACATAAACCCAAAAATCATTCCCAAATTGGCTAGCTTTAGAAAAGCATTAAAAAAAGAGATAAACACATAAATCATGAAATAGAAACATTCATTAAACCCATAAAAGAATTTACATCATCCAAGAATAAGATCCATCATCACCCTAACGAAAAAGGGTTTAGTTACACATGGAAAAAGAAGAACACAAAGGGAAGAATATGACAAACTCCATTGTAGAAAGGTGGAAAGGTTAAAGAAAATTCCTAATCTTCAAGCCTAATTGCGCCCACACCACATTAGGATTTGTGCCTCTTGACGACTGCTGCGTTCTGTCCAAGTGTGTAAAAGTATGTCAAAAGTGTAAAAAAATTGTGAAAAGTTTGGCAAAACTTTCTTTTTTATAAGAAATTCACGCTGCTGTTACGCGTCCAGCGCTCAAGCGCTCACTCTCCAGCGCTCAGGTGCTCAGGCGCTCAGCCACTCAAGTCACAGTGCAGCATACGCAATTAGCGCTCAAGCGCTCACTTTCTAGCGCTCAGGCTCTGCCCCACTAAAACAGGAATCCTCCAGCGCATGTTGCACTCTCAAGCAGTGATGTCTCAACGCTCAAGCGCTGAGCTTCTGAATTAATTTTCTTATTCTTTTCTGCTCCTCAAATGCTTAGTCTTTTTCCATATGCAATTACCTAATAAAAACACATAATAAGAATACAATTAAAATAATAAAAACATAACAAAACTTGAGAACAAAACTAAATCAAAAAGATTAAAAGATGATGAAAACTCAAGAATTTGAACCGTAAAAATATGAATTTTTAAAAGTTCATCACTCCCCCAAACTTAAGCTTTTACTTGTCCTCAAGTAAAAAGAAAAAAAAAAAAAAAAAAAAAAAAAACTAAACAAATAACAACTCAACACACAACTAAAACATGGCAACACCAGGTAGTGAATATCATACATATCTTCAGTAATTACTTCACAATCTAATTTCAAAGAGTCACACATGAATAATCCAATTATAATATCGTCTCTCACATGCAACTCTTATGCATCAATGACTTCTTAAAAACATGAATGAAAGACATAATCTCCTCATAAAGAACAAACTCAGATAGATTTATAAATCAAACCTACATTCATAGGGTTGTTCTTCATCTCTCTCTCCACTAATGTAAACAGCACATAACCAAAGATCAAAATGGTCTTTAAAAGCTTGTAATGTAAGGCCGAAGGTATGTGTTAAGAAAGAAGTTGTAGCAAAATGAAAATAAAAGTTGAGATACAAAATCATGTAAATTTCACAATTCAAGCCTCAAAATACTGAACAAGTGCAAAAAAGAATCAAAAGAATCAACATAACATTCACTTTCTTTCTTTCTTTCTTTTCTTGCTTTTTCTTTTTCAAGAACCTCCACCCCCAAACTTATTTCTTTGCAATACTTTAGGTAGACTTCTTCTTTTTTCTTTTCATTTTCTTCTTTTTTTTTTTGAAATTTTTCAGCTCCACAAAATTTCATGCACAAAAATAACAAAGACTTGAATAATAAAATAATACAAAATATGCACTCAACAGAGGTTATGTAAGAGAGAGAATTTTTTTATGTGGGAATGGGAAAGGAAAAAAAATGTGGGTAAAGAAAAGAAACAGAGGCCAAATAATAGTAAGGTTGCAAAAGAGACCTAAGGATAAACTGTGTATACAAGTTGGCTTGAAAGGCTCAAACGATCCAAAGAATTTCCTTATCATTTCCTTAATCATGCACTGCCTAGGATTTCGCCTCAAGAGAGAATCAAACAACTTCTAGATGCAAATCATTCATACACATATAATCCCATAAACTTTCTCTAAGCTTGACATGCATGCATAATCCAAGGTCTATCAATCATAAAGATGGGAAGAACATTCATACACAATTGAAAATAGAGATAAATGCAACTCATGGATTCTCATGTGCTATCCAAAGAAATCAAATCAATCCACAATTCGAACAATCATTGGATATTCAATTCAACACACCGGCATGCATAGAATTAACACAGAGACTCAAAACACAAAATGGATGATGATGACAAAATAAAAAAAATAAAAACAAATAACTAAATGAAATAAATGCAAGAAAGGAAAAGAAAAACTCTTTTTGGCGGCCGACAATTATATACATCCCCCTACAAAGCTCCGAACTCAGGGAGGCACTTAAGCCGACTCAACACTACATTCAAAACAAAAACAGGAAAAAATGTTAGTCAATAAAATAAAAAATAACAAAAGAAAAAAAAAAGAGAGAAAATTTGGGTTGCCTCCTAAAAAGCGTTTGTTTAACGTCATTAGCTTGACGTTGCCTTTTCAACTAGTCAAGGTGGCTTGAAGCAAGATAAGTAGGATGACATTTTTCTCTTATCAGCTCTTTGCCTCCATACTCTGTCACTACTTCTGGAATCAATCTGCAATATATCAGTGGAAGTTGGAGTTGTACTTACTTGTCCAAAAGACACCTTAGCATTTGAAATCTCATCAGGCCATGGAAGTCTCAATTTTTCAACAGATAAAGGATTAGCTTGTAGTGAACCATGGATAATGGAAGGACCTTTCTCTGTACTAGTAATCTCAGAGGTAGAAGTAAAGCTGGCAAAACGGGTTCAACCCGTCGGGTTAACCCACCAACCCGTCATTTTTTTGCGGGTTGGGTTCAAAGATTGAACCCATATTTTTTTTCAACCCGTATAACCCGCCCTGCATAACCCGCAGTTAAGCGGCGGGGCGTATGGGCGGGCGGGGCGGGCGGGTTGGCCCTGCGGGTTAGCTCTCTTTTTAAAAAAAAATGATAAGTAATACTATAAATAAAAAACTCTTTGATGTTATATAACTTATATTTGAATATTTAATTAGACTATTTTAAAAATCATATTTTAGATATGTGGTTTGTAATTTTTTATCATTATTATTTATTATTTTTTTATAGTATTTATTGATTTTTTATATAATATTTTTTTTATTTTTTAGGCGGGTTAAGCAGGTTGACCAGCCAACTCATCTATTTTTTCTCATTTTATCTTTTATGCCATCCAACCCGCCAACCCGCCTTAAAGCGGGGTGGGTTAGCTCTTCCAACTCATTTTTTAAAACGGGCCAACCCACCCACCCCGCATTTTAGCAAGTTGAAGCGGGTCGGGGCGGGTTAGCCCATTTTGCCACCTCTAGGTAGAAGGAACTTTCTCCTTTTCATCAACAATCTTCTGAGTAAGAGAATCAGCATTAATGGACAAAGAAGAGTTCTTACCATCCAACCCCTTTTAAAATGTACGTTGAATGCAATTAACAGGAACATAAAGATCTAATGTTGGGGCAGACTTATTAAAAACATTTATAGTCACTTGATCTCCATCTACCCTCAAAATAAGCTCTCCTCTAGGGACATCAATCAATGCTCCTGATGTTACTAGGAATGGTCTCCCCAGAATTAACGGGATATCAGCATCCTCGTCTATATCCAAGACTACAAAGTCAACTGGAAAAATAAAGTTATCAACCTTCACTAGCAAATCTTCCATAATACTGTATGGATGTCTGACTGATCAATCTGCTAATTGAAGAGAAACCATTGTATGCTTAACTTTATCAATTCCCAGCTTGCGCAAGATAGACAATGGCATCAAATTGATACTAACCTCTAAGTCATATAGAGCTTTCTCAACAGTCATCTTTCCAATGGTGCAAGGAATGATAAAACTATCTGGATCTTTGAATTTTGGTGGTAGTTTTCTCTGAATAATGGCACTGCACTCCTCAGTAAGTACTACAGTCTCGTCTTCTTCCAACTTCCTCTTCTTTGATAACAAGTCCTTCATGAATTTTGCATAGGAGGCATCTACTCAAGTACTTCAGCAAAATGAATGTTTATTTGCAGCTTTTTGAAGACTTCTAAGAACTTGAAAAATTGCTTTTCTTGATTCTCCTTCCTGAATCTTTGAGGGTACGAAAATTTAGCATAAAGTGAATGATCAACTATTTTCTGCTCACATTCCTTCTTCTTCTTCTGCCACTTTGGGTCTCTTCTTTAACTTCAACCCTTTTACCATTATCCTGAGACAAAACCTCTTCAATCGGAACCTCAGTACTTTCACTCTGATTTTCTGCAGAACCAGATGCTTCATTCTTGTCTTCCAAAGTCTTGCCACTTCTCAAAGTGATTGCATGACATTGCTCCTTTGGATTGACTACAGTATCACTTGGAAAAGTGCCTAGAGGTCTCTCTTGAAGCTGTTTCACTATTTGCCCTACTTGATTCTCAAGACTTCTAATAGCGGCCTCATGATTCTTAAAATTAGTTCTTGATTCCTCCATAAAAGCTGAAGTCTGTTGCACAAAAGCAGAGGTCTGCAAAGAAAGTTTCTCCATTGCAATCTCAAGAGGAGACTTCTGTTCGGGCTGAGCATTCAATGGTGCAACTTGATTCTTCCAAGAGAAATTGGAATGATTCCTCCATCCTGAATTGTAAGTATTAGAATAAGGATTACCTTGTGGCCTTGAAGGATTTCCCATATAGTTCATCTGCTCTGAAATGTTGACACCTGAATTCCCTGCCTCACATTGACCATTGACATGGTTACCTCCATAAAAATCGCAAGTCAGACCTTGATGATTAACTGTATTTACCTATAAACTACCAATTTGCTTAGTAAGGTTGACAATGTGTTGCATCATAATATGATTCTATGCAAGTATAGTATTAACAACACCAAGCTCCAACATTCCCTGTTTAACTGCTGCTCTCCCACTAGGCAACTGATATTCATTGGTCGCCATGGTCTTAAACAGTTCTTGAGCTTCTTCAGGAGTTTTAGTATTTAAAGATCCCCCTGCAGATGCATCCACCATAAGTCTCGTGGAATGATTCAAACCATTGTAGAAAATTTGCACCTGCTACCAAACCTCATATGCATGGTGAAGACATCTCCTTAATAGCTTCTTGAATCTCTCCCAAGATTCATATAATGACTCCCCTTGATTTTGAGTGAAACAAGCTATTTCACCTCTCATATTCACAAACAATGATGGAGGAAAATATCGAGTGAGAAATTTACTAACCAGATCCTCCCAAGTATAGATGCTCCATTGTGGCGGAGCTTGTAGCCAGCTCTTTGCTTTGTCTCTGAGAGAAAATAGGAACAGTCGTAATCTAATGGCATTATCAATAACGCCATTATACTTAATAGTATCGCAGAGCTGCAAGAAATTGGTAATGTGCAAGTTTGGATCTTCTGTATGGCCTCTCCCAAACTAATTCTGCTGCACCAGCTGTAGAAGAGCTAGTTTAATTTCAAAATTATTAGCATGAATAGCAGGGCGCACAATACTGGTAGAAATATTTTCAGCAGATAGAGTAGCATAGTCAGCCAAAGTGCGTCTTCGCTTTGCAGTTACAACTATTTCTGTCATCTTTTCTTCTGCTTCTTCAAGCTTCTTCCTTTCTCTAGCTGCTTTCCTATTCGCTCTAGCTGTTCTCTCTATCTCTGCATCAAAAAGCAATTCTTCTGACTCTAGAGAATATTGCATAAACACACAAACAAGCAAATTAGAGTGAAGTAAAGAAATAAATTAAAAATAAAAATAAAATAAAATAAAAATAAATGACTAATATAAATAAACAAAGAAAACAAAAATAAAAGAAACAAATTAAAAGAAAATTAAATGAAGAAAAATGAAATTAAATAAGAAAAATAATTATCTATAAATAAAAGAAAATTTAAAGAAAGAAAAAATAATAAAATTAAAATATAAAATAAACAATTAAAAATAAAATTAAACAATTAAAAAATTCTCAAATTAGTGTCTTTTCAACTACTATTTAATATTAATAATAATAATTCCCGACAAGCGCCAAAAACTTGATGTGGATATTGACAAGTACACCAAATCGACAAAAGTAATAAAGAGTAAGTAATGTAAAAGCTTGCGGAATCAGGTATCCGCTGAAGCTTAACAAAAATAATGTAAGAAGCTTACGGAGTCGGGTATCCGTTGAAGCTTAACAAAAACAAGGTAAGAAGCTTACGGAGTCGGGTATCCGTTGAAGCTTAACAAAAACAAGGTAAGAAGCTTACGGAGTCGGGTATCCGTTGAAGCTTAACAAAACAAAGAAGCAGGGGTACGAGGACCCAAAACAACGGGTACGAGGACCCAAAGGTAAAAAGCTTGCATCGAATCGATCCGTGAAGCTTAACAAAAACAACGTAAGAAGTTTACGGAGTCGGGTATCCGTTGAAGCTTAACAAAAACAAAAAGGCAATGGGTACAAGGACCCAAAAACAAACAATAGGTACGAGGACCCAAAAGCTTGCGGAATCAGGTATCCGCTGAAGCTTAACAAAAACAAGGTAAGAAGCTTACGAAGTCGGCATCCGTTGAAGCTTAACGTAAAAACTTAAAAGCAATGAGTATGGAGACCCGAAAACAATGGGTGCAGAACCCAAAAACTAAAAGAAAATGGGCGCGGGGGCCCAGAAAGGAAAACACAATGGGCGTGGGGGCTCGGAAACTAGAAAACAATGGGTGTAGGAACCCAAAAACTAAAAGACAATGGACGTGGAGGCCCAGAAAGGAAAACACAATGGGCGCGGGGGCCCGGAAAGGAAAACACAATGGGCGTAGAGGCCCGGAAAGGAAAACACAATGGGCGCGGGGGCCCGGAAACGAGAATACAATGGGTGCAGGGACCCAAAAAGGTAAAAAGCTTGCAGAGTCAGGTATCCGCTGAAGCTTAACAAAAACTTAAAAGCAATAGGTACGGGGACCCAAAAAACATAAAACAATGGGTACGGGGACCCAAAAAACATAAAACAATGGGTACAGGGACCCAGAAAAGGAAACAGCAATTTGGACCTTTGTAGGTCAAGGCTAGCAAAATGAGAACAAATGCACTTATGCAATGCATGCTTCAAATGTATGAGAGTATGAAAAAATTTCTTTTTTCCTTTTTTGTTTGTTTTTTTTATTTTTTTTGTTTTTGTCTCCACGACCCTTGAGGACATGATTGCAATCATTTTCAAAGATGAACTGGAATAGGATTTAATGGCATCCTCTCATTTGTCTATTCAGACGATGGTTGAAATGTCCAATCAGAATGACCCTTGAAGTGTGCATTAGATGTGACACACAAGAGTAATAGGAAAACTCTTTAGATGACCCTTGAGGTGACCTAGTTGTCCTTCTTTTTATCAATACTCTTAAAAAGCCTTGAGCCAGAAAGCTTTATGCAGTGAGCCTTGAGTCAGAAAACTTTGCACAGTTAGCTATGAGCCAGAAAACTTTGCACAGTTAGCCATGAGCCAAAGAAGCGAACATACTTGAGAAAAACATCTTTTAGCAAAGTTTTGAACCAAACTCTTCTTTGACCAACCAAACCCATATTCAAATGGGATCATTGCCAATCTCGTCTTGTTCAAATTTCTCTTCATTAGATATGGCTGATGCAGAAGCTTGTGACTTCCTTTTCCATAGATTCCATTTCTACCGGACACCCTTCAATCTGAATTATCAATTGAGAATGTCATTCCCTTCATCGATTGAAACTCTAGAGCTCCTTTGGCTTGAGTTATTTAATAAGAAATTACCATTAGATGGTTAAATTGTACTATTGTACTCATGTTCACTAACTTGAAGCATCATGTACCAGATATGCATGAATATGAAAGAGATTTACCAACTGAGAAACCTTTTTGATTGATTTTGGGAGTATGACTACACAAGGACATTTACAAAGAAAAAAAAACAAGAAGTGGAATAGTACAAAAGCCAAGTTTTTTTTGCTTTTTTCTTCCCCCTTTTTTTTCTGGTTTGGATGTGATTGATCTTTACTTGACAACTGGACATCATGACCATTGCTTTATTAGGTATTCACAAAAATCTACCCTCATGTATGATATCAAATGAATTTGACTCAGAGTATGTCATTTGAGAACAAAGATGCCCTAGTGTAGGCCATTTGACAACAAAAAATGTCCCAGTGGGGAACTTGAGAATAAATTTTTTTTTTTGCCCCAGTGTAAGGCCGAATTGAACAGTGTAGAAATTTGCCCCAATATAGAGCCAGATTGAACCAAAAGAAAACATGTCCCAGTGTAGGGGCAACTTGAACAGGGTAACAACTTACCCTAATGTAAGTCTTTTTTTTTTTTTGTCTTTTTCTTTTTTTAAGGAGCAAGGATTGCAAATTCAAGTAAGGTATGAACCTTTTGTCTCAAAATTAAAGTCAATGAAAATGAAAACAACCCTTCATTGATCGAATGGACTTTTTAACGCTTGTAATGTGGCCAAGGTTAGGGGTTATGAAAAGAATGGTATAAGGCTCAAACAAGTGTTTAAAGGTTAAGTGGGACCAAGGATCCTTGTTCAAACTTAAACTTTGTCAATTACTTTTGCACTTTCAAGCACACTTTTCTCTTATTGTTCTTTTTCATCCTTGTTCAAACTTGAACTTTGTCAATTGCTTTTGCACTTACTTTCCGCCCCTTTCACCTTTCCTTTCTTTTCTTTTTTTCATTATACTTCAAAATAGTCATCATGGCAACCAACTCTTTTTTTTTTTGTGTTATCCTCTAGTGTAGAGGTGATCCTTGTCCAGGGTTTATTGAAGAAAACTTTCAAGCTCAAAATGGGATAACAAGGGATAATGAATTCTTGTGAGAGATAGAGAAAGATAGCCAATCTTCATTTCAAATTTTGATTGCTCATTTTCAAAAAATTTAATTTAGAGACAAAAGGATAATACACACTGAGTGATTATTTATTTGCTCCCTTTATTTTTTTTCTCTTTTTTGTTTTTTTTTTTGCATTTTTTTTGGGACGAAGAACACCTACACACATGGGCCTCATGACCACAAAATTTTTTCCAGAATGAAAGTCCTATAGGATCCAAACCAAAAGAAAGCAAGTAAAGGGAAGAAAAGAATGACAAGAAAGATTTGACAAGAACACGAGTGCCAAGAACATAGGAAAAAGAAATAAGGTATGCTGAGATCCATGCAAATCCATCACATTAATGCTTCAAGAAAGTTCACATAAGCTCAAAAACCAAATGATTTTAATGATTGAACAAGCATGGGACAGTACAATTAAACCATCATTTCATGGTAACAACTTGGTAAACAAATCAGAATACTAGTCGCTCAGAAATTTCCCAAAAAATTGGAGGACTCCAAGGTACGGTTCATTCTTGACGGTTAGAAAAATGAATCGCCACTTGATCAAACTTTCTAAGGTTGCCCCCGATCGACCATTGTAAACAATTGCTCCTATTGCAGATGGGCATGTGTAGAAACCTCCTGACAACGCCTAGTGAATTAGGTAACCGTTGTCATCCATGAGTTTTCTTGAAACCTCATTTAACTCATTCAACCTGAAGTCCACCCTTAATTGGTTCAACATTTGTCCATACTTTCCTGTTCATCATTCATTTGATGCAATCTTCCCCTTTTCATTTCATTTTCAATCCTTTCACCAATTATCACAATATCTGAAAAAATCAATGACACACTTCCAATCATATGACCATAGAATGTCGTGTGTAGTGTATCAATGAACATAATAACCATCTCTTTTTCTGACAAAGGGGGTTCCACTTGTGCAGCCATTTCCCTCCACCTCTGAGCATATTCCTTGAAGGTCTCAGCATCATTCTTAGACATACTTTGTAGTTGCATTCTATCTGGTGCCACGTCAATATTGAACTTGTACTGCTTTACAAAAGCATCAGCTAAATCCTTGAAACTCCTTATACGAGCACGCTCAAGATGTGTGTACCAATTCAAAGCTCACCCAGTTAAACTGTCTTGGAAGAAATGGATTAACAGTTTGTCATCATGAGCTTGTGAAGCCATCTTGCGAATGTACATTATCAAGTGATTCTTTGGGCAAGTAGTCCCCTTATATTTGTCAAAATCTGGGACCTTAAACTTTGGGGGAATGACAACATTCGGGACAAGGCAAAGTTCTGAAGCATCCATAAGACCATAGCCACTAGCTCCCTCTACGGCTCAAAGTCTTTCTTCAAGAACTTTTAATTTTTCCTTGATTGAAGACCTTCAGTTGAAGGGTTTAGCGAGAAAGTACCAACGATCTTATGAGGGAAAAATTGTGGCATGTAGAAAGGAGGTTGGGCCTGAGTTGAGCTTTGAGGCCCTGAAGTAGGTATTACCAATGATGAGCCGCTCTCAAGAGGGTTGGTAATTTGTGACGGCACAAAACCAGGAGAAATGGAAACAAGATGCTGAGGAATCTCACTGGTATTTGGCTGACATCCTTGGGTAGTGTTTAGAGAGTTTGAAGTTATTGTGACTGTCGGTGCACTGCCCTCAAGAGTATTGGTGGCTAATGGTAGCACATAACCAGGTGGAAGGCCATATGGTGGGAATAGAGATGCATGTGTTTCAAGATTATTTGAGTAGATTGTGAGTGGCATCATGACCCCTTGAGAGGTGACACTAGGATACTGCCAAGGAATTGGCGTAAAGCGGGCAGTGAGCAGGCGTGGCTGAAGGATCATCATTTGCCCTTGAAGGAGTCCCTTTGTGTTCTTCGTTCTTTCTAAAGCTTGCGAACTTCCAAGACCTTGGCCATTTGTTCCTTTAGTCGGCTTACTTCACTTCTCAACTCTTCTTGTGATTGCCTAGTTCATCCATGACTTTGATTGAGTACGAGTCCTATATGGGTGTCGTAGAGACAGTTTTTTTTTTTGTATTATTATGAATATGATAAAAAAAATGCAAACACTAAAACAAGAATAAAACTATACATGGTCCTAAGCTTGGTACCTGTCCTAAAAGATGGGTTCTATGTTCCAGTAAGTGATGGCTTTGGTTCTAGACCCCTATCGAACAAAAGGTCCCCAAATTGTCCCTTGCTGTCACCAACACTTTGGCTAGCAAGGGTCCTCCATCCTCACCCATGATAGGTTACAAGCGGAAAGAGTTCAATTTGAGCGAGGGGTTTTCATGTGCCTAAACGGAGACCAACGGTCCCACAAAGCAACACTACTTCACCCTCTGTCTAAGCCTACAAGGTACTGAGCTCGGGTAGAGAGCTTGTGTGTGGAAGTGTACATGAGAGAACTTATTTACAAAGCAGAAATATAATACATATAATATAAACAAAATGTACAATAATATGAAATAAATAAAAAATAAACAAAAATAAATGGACCAATATAATTAAAGAGCAAATAACATGAGATTAAAATAAGGTTTAACCCTCTAATTTCCCCAGTGGAGTCGCCAGCTGTCGCAACCGTCCCGAAGGGCGCCGCGAAAATAAAAAGAACAAAGGAGGATAGGACCTCGGGGTGTTGGGAGTCGCCACCAATCGCTTTATCCATTAAATGGAATGGCGCAATTGGACACCTAAAAGATGGTCTACGTTTCAGAGTTTGAGGTTCGGGGGTTGATTACGGGTAGGGAAGGTGTTAGCACTTACACCGTCCGTTCTAAGAACGGTTACCTATTTAATCTAATGTTATTTGCAAGATTAATTTAATTGGTCCTTTATTAATTAAAAGAAAAGAATTTTTTTATTTTTTATTTTGACATGTCCCATTTTGTCAAGCATAATATCAAGAATGATAAATGACTAAGACAAGTAATGGGTGGCTAAATAGCTATTATTTTAGAACAAATTCAAAGTCTACAACATATATTATATAAAAATGGTGAATTAAAATTTTATCTTTTTGAAGAGAAGTAATTTTCAAAATAAAATGGCCAAATAAAAAAAATAAAAATATTCCAATGAATAATTTTAACTCAAAGAAATTTGTTTAAGGTAAGAAAATGATTTTTAAAGTAAATGGCCAAATAAAATCTCTTTTGTAATCAAGGAGAAAAATATTTTTAGGCACAAGGAGATTTTTGCATTAATTTCTAAAAAATGTCTTCATGAAAAATAAAACTTTAATTCACCACAATCATGATGTTGAACTCAGTATGAAATTGTTCACTTTTATTTGAATACTTTATTTTACAAAAAGAAAAGTTTATTTTGGTTTATTTAAAAAAAATTATATTTTAATTTACATAATTATTTTAATTTTTATGTGGGGATTAGACTTCACGGGCGCTCCGGCAAAAAATCCAATATAAAGCCTCAAGATTATCGGGAAGAGTGTAATCGATCGGCGCTCCGATCCTCTCCCAATTTTTCGTCATAGGCAATTGAAAATTATTTGGTTAATATGTTAATTCAAAAATAAATAAATAAAAGTAAAGCACAAGTACAAATGCATCATGATATTATTACAAGTGAAGTGATATGGAATAAAATTATTTTATACAAATATAAATGATAACAATGAAAATATAATAAACATAAAAAATTCAAGACATCAATAGAAAGTTAAAACATAAATGAAAGGTAAAAATAAAATTAAAAAGGTAAAAAAAATAAAAAATAAAAATACAAACAAACTAGAAAGAAAAAAAAAAAAAAAAGCAGCGCTTACCTCCAAGGCGTATAAAAATGCTATGCTCAAAGAATTCTACACGAGCCTCACACGTTCTCTTCAAATTGAACCTTGAAAAGCAACCCACTTGCATGGAGAAAATTTTTTACTAAAATCTCGGGCTCTTATACTTAGTATTAAGCCCAAGTAATAAAAAAAAATTATTAAAGTTCTCGGGCTCTTATACTTTGTATTAAGCCCAAGTGTATATTTTTTGGATCTCCAAACCATTGAGAATCACTCCTTTATATAGGAGGGGGGGAGGGAGAAGGAGTTTGGTTTCTCCAATGTGGGACTTAGACACTTTAGTTTTTTCAACTTTTTTCCTTTTTTTTCTTTTTTTTGTTTAGATTTTCATTCACTTTTCAAGGTTTAAAAATAAACTTTATGAACAAAATTACGTGTTCATACCTTGATTAAGTAACAAAAATAAAAAAAATGGATAAAATTGGGTATCAACAACGACTGCTGCGTTCTGTCTAAGTGTGTAAAAGTGTGTCAAAAGTGTAAAAAAATTGTGAAGAGTTTGGCAAAACTTTCTTTTTTATAAGAAATTCACACTGCTGTTACGCGTCTAGCGCTCAAGCGCTCACTCTCCAGCGCTCAGGCGCTCAGCCACTCAAGTCACAGTGCAGCATACACAATCAGCGCTCAAGCGCTCACTTTCCAACGCTCAGGTGCTGGCCCACTAAAACAGGAATCCTCCAGCGCATGTTGCGCACTCAAGCGGTGATGTCTCTGCGCTCAAGCGCTGGGCTTCTGAATTAATTTTCTTATTCTTTTCTGCTCCTCAAATGCTCAGTCTTTTTCCATATGCAATTACTTAATAAAAACACATAATAAGAATACAATTAAAATAATAAAAATATAACAAAACTTAAGAACAAAAATAAATCAAAAAGATTAAAAGATGATGAAAACTCAAGAATTTGAACAGTAAAAATATGAATTTTTAAAAGTTTATCACTCCCCCAAACTTAAGCTTTTGCTTGTCCTTAAGTAAAAAGAAAAACAAAAACAAAAAAAAAAAACTAAACAAATAACAACTCAAAACACACAACCAAAACATGGCAACACCAGATAGTGAATATCATACATATCCTCAGAAATTACTTCACAATCTAATTTCAAAGAGTCACACATGAACAATCCAATTATCACATCATCTCTCACATGCAACTCTTATGCATCAATGACTTCCCAAAAATATGAATGAAAGACACAATCTCCTCATAAAGAACAAACTCAGATAGATTTATAAAACTGTAAGTACACATCAAACCCACATCCATAGGGTTGTTCTTCATCTCTCTCTCTACTAATGTAAACAGCACACAACCAAAGATCAAAATGGTCTTTAAAAGCTTGTAATATAAGGCCGATGGTATGGGTGAAGAAAGAAGTGGTAGCAAAATGAAAACAAAAGTTAAGATACAAAATCATGTAAATTTCACAATTCAAGGCTCAAAATACTGAATAACTGCAAAAAAGAAGTAAAAGAATCAACACAATATTCTCTTTCTTTCTTTCTTTCTTTTCTTTCTTTTCTTTCTTTTTCTTTTTCAAGAACCTCCACCCCCAAACTTATTTCTTTGCAATACTTTAGGTAGACTTTTTTTTCTTTTCTTTTTTTTCTTTTTTTTTTTAATTTTTTAGCTCCACAAAACTTCATGCACAAAAATAACAAAGACTTGAATAATAAAATAATACAAAATATGCACTCAACCGAGGTTATGTAAGAGAGAGAATTTTTTTTATATGAGAATGGGAAAGGAAAAAAAATTGTGTAAAGAAAAGAAATAGAGACCAAACAATAGCAAGGCTGCAAAAGGGACCTAAGGATAAACTATGTATACAGGTTGACTAGAAAGGCTCAAACGGTCCAAAGAAGACCCTTATCATTTCTTTAATCATGCACTGCCTAGAATTTCGCCTCAAGAGAGAATCAAACAACTTCTAGATGCAAATCATCCACACACATACAATCCCATAAACTTTCTCTAAGCTTGACATGCATGCATAATCCAAGGTCTATCAATCATAAAGATGGGAAGAACATCCATACACAATTGAAACAATAGAGATAAATGCAACTCATGGATTCTCATGTGCTATCCAAAGAAATCAGATCATTCCACAATTCGAACAATCATTGGATATTCAATTCAATACACTGGTATGCACAGAATTAACACAGAGACTCAAAACACAAAGTGGATGATGATGACAAAATCAAAGTAAATAAAAACAAATAAATAAATGAAATAAATGAAAGAAAGGAAAAGAAAAACTCTTTTTAGTGGCCGACAATTATATACATCCCCCTACAAAGGCTCCGAACTCAGGGAGACACTTAAGCCGACTCAATACTACTTTCAAAACAAAAACAAGAAAAAAATGTTAGTCAATAAAATAAAAAATAACAAAATAACAAAATAAAAGATAAAAAGAGAGAAAATTTAGGTTGCCTCCCAAAAAGTGCTTGTTTAACGTCATTAACTCGACGTTGCCTTTTCAACTGGTCAAGGTGGCTTGAAGCAAGAGAAGTAGGATGACATTTTTCTCTTATCAGCTTTTTGCCTCCATACTGTGTCACTACTTCTGGAATCAATATGTAATATATCAGTGGAAACTGGAGTTGTACTTACTTATCCAGAAGACACCTTAGCATTTGAAATCTCATCAGGCCATGGAGGTCTCAATTTTTTAACAGATAAAGGATTAGCTTGTAGTGAACCATGGATAATGGGAGGACCTTTGTCTGTACTAGTAATCTCAGAGGTAGAAGGAACTTTCTCTTTTTCATCAACAATCTTCGGAGTGAGAGAATCAGCATTAATGGATAAAGAAGAGTTCTTACCATTTAACCCCTTTTGAAATATATGTTGAATGCAATTAACAGGGGCATAAAGATCTGATGTTGGGGCAGACTTATTAAAAACATTTATAGTCACGTGATCTCCATCTACCCTCAAAATGAGCTCTCCTCTAGGGACATCAATCAACGTTCCTGATGTTTCTAGGAATGGTCTCCCCAGAATTAACGAGATATCAGCATCCTCGTCTATATCCAAGACTACAAAGTCAACTGGGAAAATAAATTTATAAACCTTCACTAGCAAATCTTCCACAATACCGTACAGATGTCTGACTGATCGATTTGCTAATTGAAGAGAAACCATTGTAGGCTTAACTTTATTAATTCCCAGCTTGCGTAAGATAGACAATGGCATCAAATTGATACTATCAAAATAATACTCAATTGGTAAATAATCCAAATATTAATAACCCAATTGAGGATAATCAACTAAGAGATAACCAACTTGACCCAAATGTAGGCCTTCGATTAGTTAATCGAAACCAAAATGCTGACAACCTCCTAGAAAGAATTAGGCTAAACAATCTTGGGGGGCATCAAAATATCAAGCTAGCAGTTGAACAAGTTCTAAATAGATATGGTTTCAATGTGGGGTATGCAAAGCAACCTTACTTTGTATCAACCTTCCTTGAATTCATCCAACAAGAAGAATTGCCTAGAGGATGGAAAGTCCCTAAAATCTCAACCAAGTTTGTTGGTGAGAGTGGAGAATCCATAGTAGAACATATTGCTCGATACATAATTGAAGTAGGGGATATAACTACTAATGAAAACTTAAAAATGAAATATTTTCTGAGTTCTTTAACCAAGAATGCCTTTACTTGGTTTATAACTCTCTCACCAAATTCCATCCACTCTTGGAACCAACTTTAAAGAAACTTTCATGATTAGTTCTTTTGAAGAGAGACTAAGGTAAGTCTCGTGGATTTGTTTAACATTAGAAGAGGCAATAAGGAATCCATTGATGACTATTTAGCAAGATTTAGGCAAACGAAAGCTAGGTGTTTTACAGTTATTTGAGAATCTAAAGTGGTCAAAATAGCTGTTAGTGGTTAAGATTACTCCATTTGAAAGAAATTAATCAACCAATAACTGTTAAATATGTCTCAACTTACTGATAAGGTAAAACAGATTGTGCAATTAAAACTTGAAAAAGAGAGAGTCAAGAAACATCTCAAAAGAGAGAAAATTGCTTATGTTGAAACCCTTGATAGACAAGAGAAGTATTATACACAGTTGAAAGATAACAGAGGGGCCAATGTCAAAATTTATGAGACTAAAAATGATGAGGAAAATGAGGTTAACATTGTAGAATTAAAATCTAGTCCTCCTTATACTTGTTCATCTTTAATGCCTAATCGAAATAAAGATAAAATGAAGTCTCCTAATAGGCAATCATATGCTTTTGACATAACTAAAGCTGACCAAATCTTTGATGTGTTATTGAAAGATAAACAAATCAAACTTCCTGATGGTCATAAAATCCCTTCTATCGAAGAAATAAAATGTCAAAAATATTATAAATACCATAATAGATATGGTCATTCGACTAATAATTGTATTCGTTTCAGGGATCTAATACAAAAAAAAAATTCAAAGAAGGAAAGTTGAAGTTTGAACACAAATAGAAAGAGATGAAGGTTGATGTGGATCCATTCAAAGTGAATGCCAGTTATATTGAGTCAGTGAGCTTTGCACCAGTGAACATGGTAGAAGTAGTTGAGGAAACTGTTCTTGTTGTAAGCACTGAAATTGACCTTGATGCCTATGAGAATACCTAGGAGGAAGTTTACCTTAAGGCTGGGGAGACTTTAGTGGAATTTCTTCTAAGGAAAAAAGAAGAAGAAAGGGAGGTATCCCTATGTCCTAGATGCAATGCTATTTTTGATAAGTTGGTTTCCAAGTCTTACTAGGCTGCCATGAAACAGAGGCAAAAGCAGAAAACTCCCATAAGAAGCTCTATTTAGTTCAACAAGTAACCCACAAACCATAATTCCATGGTGATGCGTGAGACTGTTGAGAAGATCAGAAATGGGAAGATGAGGCTGCCACTAGCCAATGTGGCTCCTAACCAATGGTTTTGGAACAGTCATCAAGCCTAGAAATTCCTCAAACTAAGCCAAATTGGCACAAGTTTGAGCTGGGGATGCAATATCCCATTGGTGGAAATGTAAAGCCCAATACTTAGGTGGGAAGCATATGAGAGGCTTTGACTCAAGGTTTAAGCTCGTACATGTCGAAGACCCAGTGGTGAAAAGCCTAGAGGAACAAAAAACAACAACAACAAGCAATGGCACAGTTGCAGATGCAGCAAAGGCCATGCTCTGAGGTGGTGAAAGGACCACCAATTAGAAAAATAAAGCCACTTAGTCCTATGGATGAGGACATAATCACAAATTCTTTTGAATTTGGCTTCAAAGATGACCTGAATACTATCTTTGCAATAAATGTGGTGTTTCTGCTCCCATATAACTTGGCTGCTATAGGAAATGAAGGTATGGACTCTGAAAAAGATTTCAAGGAAGACTCTGAAGAAGATTTCGAGGAAGACTCTGAGGAATTAGGGTGGTACCTGGTCAAAGAGGACACAGTCAAAGTGAAGGAGAATTCATCAATCTTCGACGTGCCAACAAGGGAGATGAAGAACCACTTGCCCTCTTTCTTTATTAGTGCAACGGTAAATAGGAAGCTAGTATGAAAGGTTCTAATTGATGGAGGAGCTGCAATAAACCTCATGCCCAAAAATTTGCTCAAGGAATTTGGGAAGACATAATCACATATGCTCCCTCACAACATAGTAGTCATTAATTTCAATAGGAAGTCTTCGACTTCAGAAGAGGCAGTGGCCCTAGACATTAAAGTGGCTTCAGTGACAAGATCAACCTTGTTTATAGTTATGCTTTCGAAGACAAACTATAAATTACAACTGGGAAGTGAATGGATTCATGTAGTAGGTGTTGTCCTTTCGACTGTCCATTAAAAGATGTTTCTTTGGATTCAATTGGGAGAATTAGAGATGGTCGAAGTGGATGACACCTTCTGTCATGTACAACAGAATCATGCAGACCTTCAGATATATGTGCAAAGAGTCAAACTATTCTGCATTTAGGATTCTACAGCTTGTGACAGTAGAGGAGTCGAAATGGTAGTCCTCACACCTACTGGCTTCTCCCTAATACCAAAAGTCGATTTAATTGGGCTCCAAATTTGTAATAATGATGCAAGGGCCTATAAGCGCCTTTTTAATATTCAAGGCCAATTCGATTTGGCCTCAAGTTGTAATTTGAATGACAATTAAGAGCCAATTGACTCGATTATTAGCCTACATGGTTGACAAAAGCACCTTTGAAGGTGCTATTTCGAGTCAAATAACTCAAATCTTAGCCTATATGGCTGAAAAACTTGGCACCATAGGAGATGCTAACTTGAAATGTATTTATGATGACTCTTCTTTGGGGTTCGAATAAGCCTCTCTATCTGACGAAATTAAAAAGATAGAGGTACAAGACCCTTTGGAAGAGATCAATTTAGGAACTGATGTAATTAAAAAACCTACTTTCATTAGTAGTTTATTGAATAAAGACTTCAAATTGGAGTTAATTGAATTGCTCAAAGAATTCAAAGACTATTTTGCATGGGAATATAAAGAAATGCCCATATTCAGTTGTGATTTAGTAGAACACAGACTGCCAAATCGAGCATGTCAAAGACTAGTAAAGCAAGCTCCAAGAAAGTTTGCTCTTAAAGTAGTTCTCAAGATCAAAGAAGAAATTGCCAGGTATGTAAATTTGATTTCTAATATTGCTCCTATTATGAAAAAGAATGATAAGTTAAAAGTATGCATAGATTTTTGAAATTTAAATTTTGCTACTCCTAAAGATGAATATCCTATGTCAATTGCTGATATGTTAGTTGAATCAACATCATGCCATGAAATCTTAAGTTTTATGGATGGCTATTCTGGGTACAACCAAATTTATATTGCAGATAAGGATGTCTCAAAGACTGTATTTCGATGTCTAGGAGTAATTAGCACCTATAAATGGGTAGTCATGCCATTTGGTTTAAAAAATGTTGGAGTCACATATCAAAGGGCCATGAATACTATCTTTCATGATATTATTGGTAAATTCATGGAGGTTTACATTAATGACGTGGTGGTTAAATCGAAGTCAGAGCAGGAACATTTGTCAAACTTGAGACAATCATTTGAAAGAATGAGAAAACATGAATTAAAAATGAATCCTATTAAATGTATTTTTTGTGTTTCTGTAAGAAACTTTCTTGGATTCTTGGTCCAAAATAAAGGAGTAGAGGTTGATTAGAACAAGGTTAAGGCCATACTTGAAGT
Source organism: Ormosia semicastrata (assembly GCA_029884595.1). Taxonomy (NCBI): domain Eukaryota; kingdom Viridiplantae; phylum Streptophyta; class Magnoliopsida; order Fabales; family Fabaceae; genus Ormosia; species Ormosia semicastrata. The sequence goes on along the minus strand of JAQQTO010000046.1, from coordinate 30,951,751 downwards.
ATCACCTCCTTCGAATAAGAAGCAACTCCAATCTTTGCTAGGAAAAATTAACTTCCTGAGGAGATTCATCTCGAATCTATCTGGAAAAACCAAAGTCTTCTCCCCACTTTTGAAGCTTAAAGTTGAAGAAAAGTTTTGATGGAAGAAAGAGCACTAAGAGGCCTTTGACCAAATTAAGCATTACTTGGCCAACCTTCCAGTGATGACGCCTCCAATACCAGGACGTCCTTTGAAGTTATACATATCAGCAATAGATGAAACCATTAAGAGTATGTTAGCCCAGGAAGATGAAAATGGAATCGAAATAGCCATTTACTATCTTAGTAGGTTTGGTAAATGTTGAGACTAGATATAGTGCAGTAGAGAAACTGTGTTTAGTGTTTAGCTTTGTATTTCTCCTACACTAAGTTAAAGTATTATATAATGTCACATGATGTACTTGTGATTTCAAAGACAAATATAATAAAGTACATGTTATCCAAGCCTATCTTGCATGGTAGAGCAGGAAAATTGACTCTTACTTTAACTGAATTTTCTTTGAAATATATGTCATTAAAGACTATGAAAGCCAAGTATTGGTAGATTTTTTAACTGACCACCCTTGTGTTGACATCGAAGAAGGTGATATTAACTACATGGGATCAAAACCATGGAAGTTATATTTTCATGGTTGAAAACACAGTGGAGGTGTTAGTCTTGGGGTTTTAATTATTTGATCTATTGGAATCCTAACTAAGTTTCTATTCGAATTAAAACATAAATGTTCAAATAATGAAGTTGAATATGAAGCTTTGATAGTTGGCTTACAAACATTAATTTCGCTCAAAGCCAAAAATATCAAAGTTTTAAGTGACTCCCAATTAGTCATTAAACAATTGACTCGAGAATACAAATGCATTAAACAAAATCTGTTCAAATATTTTTCTTTTGCAGCAAGATTATTGTGAGAATTTGATGAGATCATAATGCAACATATTCCAAGAGAATAGAATTATGAAGCTAATGAACTTGTTCAAATAGCTTCAGGTTATAAGGTTTCGAGTGAGACATTAGCAAAGTTAATTGAAACCAAAGAAAAATTGTATCCATTTGATAATTTAGAAATATGTTCAATCGAAGATATGGATAACTCTGATTGGAGAAAGTCAATTGTTGATTATTTAAAGAACCCAAGATCATCAGTCGAAAGAAAAGTAAAATACAGAGCCATACACTATGTTATAATGGGTGATTCGTTTTAAAAAAAAGTCAGTGGATGGAAATTTATTGAGATGTTTAAGTGAAAATAAGGCATATATAGCCTTAGCAAAGGTGCATTAACACATTTGTGGTGCTCATCAGGCTGGAGAAAAAATGAAATGGATTCTACACAGACATAGGGTATATTGGCCTACAATGGCTAAAGATTGTAGTTCCTATGCTAAGTTTTGTAAAGAATGTCAAAGCCATAGGAACATTCAATATGTTCCAGCAAGTGACTTACATTCGATTATTAAGCCTTGGCCATTTCGAGGATGGACACTTGATCTAATAGATCATATCCACCCTTCATCTTCTAAAGGGCACAAATATATATTAGATGTCATTGATTATTTTACAAAGTGCGTCGAAGTAATCCTATTAAAAGATGTTACACAACAGGATATTATAAATTTTATCGAAGAGAACATCATATATTAGTTCGGTATTCCTCAAACTTTAACAATTGATCAAGGAACCATTTTTATTGGTTGATATATAACTAAGTTTGTTAAATCAATGGATATTAAATTAATTACTTTGACACTATATTATGCTCAAGTTAATGGGTAAGTTGAGGCAACTAATAAAATCCTAATTGGATTAATAAAAAAGCATGTTAGTCGAAAGCCAATAAGTTGTCATGAAACATTAAGTCAAGTCCTGTGGGCATATCAAAATTCTCTTAAAGAGGCAATTGGGACTACACCATATCATTTGGTATATGGTCATAAAGTAATTTTGCCAATTGAAATTAACCTTTAATTAGTTAGATTGCAACGTCAGGATGAAATCCCAACACAAGATTATTGGGATTTAATATTTGATGAATTAAATCACTTAGATGAAGAAAGGTTAATTGCTCTTTAAAATTTGATTTGATAAAAAGAAAGAATTGTAAAATGCTATGATCTTCGAGTCAAGAAAAAAAAGATTAAGTTAGGTGATTTAGTATGGAAGGTTATTTTACCCATGGAGAAAAGATCGAAGTTGTATAGTAAATGGTCCCTAAATTGGGAAGGACTATATCGAATTGAAAAAAGTATTTTTTGGAAATGCTTATTCGATTACAAATATCAATTCTAATGAAAGGATTACTTTGATAAATGAAAAATATTTAAAACATTATAGACCAACAATCCATGAAATAAGCATTTCATATTAAATAAATTGTCATTACAATTTCGAATGAAAAATGTACATTCGAAACAAATTTAAAAAAAAAACTTTCAAAAGCTAAGGAAGTATGATTGTAGAGATCCCTAAGTCTCTGTTACCCTCTTCTTCTCTGTTGAAGCTGTTTCAAAAGCAAGAGTTTATGTTTCGATTGCTAGTATTATCTCCTTACTTTTGATAACCCATTTTTTATAATCCCTTTTCAGTTCTTGTTCCTAGGTTGTGAAATCACCAACAGCTGCTCGAAGCTCTTCCTGTTGCTATTTGAGTTCTTATAATTAGCTTTCAAACTCAACAATCTTCTTTTCATTCTGATTTATATGTTGCTACAAGTCAAAACAGCAGTAGAAAGCTTCGAGCGACCTTTTTTCGCTTTGGATGCTTTTTTCATCAAATGGGCATTCTTGTTTAGAAGTTAATGATGATCAACAATGGCCTTTTCGAAGCCAAGGAGTTTGGTTAATAAGTCCTTTGATAAGATCTTGAGCTCCTGAACAACATGTTGGGTGTTTGAATCCAGAAGTTGCTTATTTTGATCAAACTACTCAAGGAGGATGACCATCTTCTGTTTGCTATCTTCCTTAGCCATTACTTGATCTAGCTTAAGGCCCAGTAAAGTAGCGAGCTCTTTCAGAAGTTGGGAAGAAGAGATGCTCTGGACTTTGACCTCAGAGTAGGCAGTTAAGTGATGAGACTTCAAGGATAATGAATTTCTCCCAGATAAAATATCTTCGATTCATTTGAGGGGATCATCTTCATCATCATCTTTGTGTATACTAATGGCATCTGCTTCCTCGTCAATGTTCACTTTAGTGTCTCAATTGGTTAGTGGACTTGAACAAGGGTCTCAACTTCAGGTTGTTGGTTAGCTTTGACTGTTGGTTGTGGGTCAGCTTCGACAGTGGGTGCACTTGGTTCAGGTTGAGGAAAGATGTTTTCCTATAACCATCAAAAAGAATAAAGTTAGAACAAGTTGTCAAAATCAAGTTTGAATTAATAACTTGAGAAATATGACAAACCTAAATAGTGGCTTTAGCAGGAGTTTCTCAAACCTCTATAGTACTCGCCTCTCTTTTAGACCGAATTTCAGCATAAAAAAGTTTGTCAAAGTGAGCACTTAGAGCAGGAGATGCTTCAGGCCCAGGTGTTAGCACACCTGAGGAAAGGATTGAATCCCTTGGAGGAAAATGAAGAGGAGTTGGAGTCTTGGACCTCCTCAAAGTCATAGAAGAAGTGTCCCTTAGAGATTGATGGGAAGATTCCTGTTCGAAATCCAAAGGTTAGTATAAAGAAAAAAGGAGGGTTTTCGAATATCAAAAGTTAATGAAAAGAAAGAAAGATCTTACCACAATAGGTTCATCCCTTTGACTGGTTGAAGTTGACCTAGTGGCTCTCAAAGAGGTTAAACTTTCAGCCTCTTCCTCTTGTTAGGAATCATTAGAACTATCAATGTTTAGGATTTCCTTTTGTTTAGAGGTTGTATGCTTTACTTAGCTAGTCTTCATTAGGCTAACATCTGTGGTCTTCTCCTAAAGATTGAAAGTTAATCAAAGTTAGATGTGAAATTGACAAAAAAATGATGAAATCGAAGACTAAGTCATTTTTACCTTAGACTTTGGAGTAGCTGCCTCATCAGGCTTTTTGATAGTTTTTTTCCCGATTGACTTGGGCTTAGGAAAAGTTGGGACAATAGACTTCTTTTTTGGGTTGGAGGAAGAGGTTGTCTTCATAGAGGCCTTCGACTTGGTTTTTTGAATCTTTTTGGGTCTTTGGGGTTCATCCTCCCAGTCTTCCTCTTCTGCCAAATCTTCCATCACCTTCATTATTTTTGAGACTACACAGAGAATAAAATAATTAGTAGTCAAATCGAAAAGTAGGAAAGGTAAGAAAGAATCAGTGAACTTTACCATAAGGTGAATATTTTGTTACTTGAGTATATCCATAGATTGGAACTTGACATTTATCTAGATAACAGTTGGAAAAAGTCACTGCATGCTTCTTCGATTCCTTACCCACACTCAAAGCTCCACTTTTGGGGTCTGGATACTAGTTAGTTATACCAAAAAAGGCATTAGGAAGTAGGGGAAACTTAAGTGGGGTTTCGAAATCCTTAAATGAAGCAAAAGGATTTGAAATCAAAGCACCTACTAGCTTAGAAGCATTATACTCTATGCGTTCCCTACTAAGTTAAATGTAATTGAAAATGCCAGTTGCCTTCCATTGAGCCTACTTAGCATTTTTGACCCTATTCAACCATTGTAGATATAAAGACTTGGTTTTGGGCCAGATGGAGGAGAGCTTCGAATTTTTTTTGGAAAATACTCAAAGAAATCAGTCTTCAAAGAAGTGTCGAAAGTAGAAATAGATACACCTTCTAGACTTAGGAAAAAATGGAATATGGATTCATAGTCATTCAAAGGAAGGGTTGGTCCTAAGAAGGCGTACTTCTCTTGAGCAATAGAGAAGGGAATCATTACTTGAGATTTCCATAAGTCTAAGTTATTAGTGGATGGACTCAAGGCGTAGAGTACCCCTCTCTTTTCTAGTGGAGTGGCTACAGCATTGGGCAAAACCACCATCTCTTTAGTCTTAGAAGAGGAGTGAGATTGTTGGATAGAAGTGGCTTTGGAAGAAGAATAAGTCATGGAAGCTCATAGAGTTCAAGAAAGAAGGCGAAAGTGATGAAAAAAAGCTAACTTTGGCAAATGATTATTTCTTTACGCTTTAAGGAAATGCAAAGAACTAAACAGCTTCCAGAAAAGCTTCAAAGAACAACAATGGACACAGAAAGCTCAAAGAAAGAAAGGAGGCGCAGAGAGGAAGTTTGCTAAGGAAGGTAAAAAGTGAAATAATGAAAAATCCTTTTTCAGCCTTAAGAGGCATTTTTTTTATAAAAAAAAGGAAGGGGGAAAAGCGCATTACCTTCATTAATGCTAACATCATGATGGGATGACTAAAGCCATTTTATCCACAAAAGCCATCATTAGTGTGGGATTCCCCCAAAACCTACGACGATTGGTTAATAGGGGAATAACCATGTTGTGGCTATAAAGTAATTTAAAAATTTAAATTTAAATTTAAATATTTTTCCCTTTGGACTTTTCCTTGTCTGTTCATGGCAATTTTAAACTTGATATAAAGTGATTAAAGCTCTAAGTCCATTTTTTATCAAAAAGTAATGCATGAAACAATAATATTGTTCTCTCATGCTTCGAGAATAAATATTAAGGGACATCTGTTGGTATAAAAATAAAACTTTTCGATTTAGACAATTTCGAGTGTGTATTATAAAGCTTAGTATGAATGCAATTCACTAAGTCATGAACATTCATATACTCTAACTTTATTAGAGTCGAAATTGTAGTGAAGACTTGAAGTTATCAAAATGATAATTTCAATTTGATGTCAGAAATAGTAATTTTGGTTTGATATCAGAAATGGTAATCTCCAGTTGGTCTCGAAAACTGAAACTCAAGGAGTACGTACCTACACTTGGAAATCTTTGAAGATAGAAGTAGGGGTCTCAATCAAAAGCCAGTAACTGTTTGAAGATTCAAAATTTGAATTTATATAAAAATGATTTGAATTTGAAACAGAAGTTAGCAGCACTTATAAAAGTAAGATCCAAATAATATAATGATTTCTAACAAAGATTGGACAGTTACTTGTAACACGAGAATTGCTGACAAAGATTTGGTAGTTACTTCACAAGGACGACTAATAATCATTAGACAGTTTTCTTTATTTTAGATACATGTTAAAATCTTGTAGAAATAGAAGTTACTTAGAATTTCTATAAATACTAAAAGGATGAAAACATTTATAGGTTAAAAATTCTATACTCATAAACACTTGTAAACACACTCTCACGTCATCTTGACAATCACGAGCAAGCACGCAAGTCTAGTCAAGTATATTTTTATCCTGTTTCATTTCTATACAATTTACAATTTTAATGCAAATTTAATTCAATTCCATTTACAATTCTAGCAATTTACTTTCTTACAAATTCTCTTTTACTCTAGAACAAGTGATTCTTTTGAGATCATCTGAGTTCTTTTTAAATGCTCTCATTTACTTGTTTTCTTATTCTCCTGCAAATTTACGTTTTATTCGTTTACTTATTTGCACACTTGTTGCTTTCTTTTAATTTCTATTTTTTATCTTTTTGCACTTTCTATTTTTTGTCAAGTTTACTTTGCTGCTCTTTACTACTTTGTTCTTTACATTTGGTACCATTTAATTGTTTTCTTTTAACTATCTTCTTTATTTTAAAGCAAATCTTTAACTTTCAAAACAAATTCTTCTCATTGCACTTTTATTGCTTCACTTATTTTATGTTTTTTTGTTAAGTTAATTATCACAATACTGCTATATTTGTATTTTCAATTTATGTATATTTGTGAAATATTTGAAATCATTTTTGATTTTTTTGATTAAAATATTAATCAAAGTATTATAAAATTCCTTAAAGAAGTTATTCCCTTTCCCAAATCGAAATCCAAAATCGAATTTATCTTTTAACAAAATTTACCATAAACACATACTTAATCACCAAATTAAAGAAGTACGTACTCTTATTAAGCAATTTAGTGAATTTGCTTGTAAGCACCTTCTGGCTGGATTTGTCGAAATTCATTATTTAATGGGTAAAAATTTTCAAGTTGAGTTTGGATAAAAACTAAATTACTGATTTGTAGATGCAAGTCCGTGAAGAATATTCGGTTTTTACAGTTTTGACTTTTGAGAGACCGGTCACAAAAAACACTTGGTTGTACTATAGTTTGGGGAGGTTGGTCTTTTAAACAATATATACTCCAAAATAGTGACAAATCCTTTGTGTTACCGATGAGAATAGGCGAAACTTAATATTGTGTATACACTTGAGTGATGACGGACTTAAAAATTTTAGAAAACAAGAATAAAGACAACACATAAGCATAAAAAAAATTCAAATAAAAAATTATTAATATAAAATAATGAAGATCAATTTACAATTATTTTTTTTATACTGAATGATTTTTTATTATTATTATTATTATTAAATATTTTTTCTTTCCATATATATATATATGAATTATCTTGATAATTAATAACGTGAGATGTAACTTGAGAAAAAAAGAAGTTAGATAAATTTTAATTTCACTTTTTACAAATATCCATTTACTCATAATATGAAAACAAAGTTAGAAATATAAAAAAGATGAGAATGAAGATAAAACATAAGTCAATTTTTTATATTCATTATATTTATTTACTAATTAAATTATGATATATGCGTATTAATATTCTTTTTTTATGTATTAATATTCTCTCTCTTATTTTTTTTATAAAAATATATATATACATAATTTAATTAATAAAATGAATGTAATAGATATAAAAAATGAATTTAATTTTTTTTAAATTAATAAAAGATTATAGCGAGTAATCGACAAATTCAAAAAATAACTGGAGACAAGTCCCCACTCTCTTCAACATGTGTCCATCCCTACTTATGTGTCATTTAATATGCCCATCTCTTTTAAAAAACCCTATGCTACTACCTACTATTAGTTGCATAAATAACGTTGGTTTGTCTTTTGCACCCCAATATTGTGGCTCGATGATCATGTAGCCATCTATTAAAGCCTGAGAAGTTCCACATCATAAATTCACGCTGAGTCTGTGTGTGTGTGTTTTAAAATAAGAAAGAAAAGTTATATGTTCTCCACATGTACCTTCAAGTTGACTTTGTTCTGGTAATGCACTCAGGCATTTCATTAGAATAAACAATTGAAAGTTTTATCGGTTTAATTAGGTCGTAACCACTCTTACACACGCAAAACCATATATAAGTAGGTAATTAACTAGGTGTTTAGCAGGGAAAAAAGTGATATATTCAATACTAAAAGGCACCTAGAAAGACAAGATGTGTTGGAAGGAGATAATTTAATCCTTTTTGCACAAACTATAGGCGGGAATACAGTCCTTTGCTGTCCTGTTAACGTCAATCACACTTGCCAATTTTAATATGTACGTAGTGGTTTGTGAAATGCATATATGTGAAATGCATATATATATATAGTGTGGTACATAAATGTATGTATATATACTCTATGTACTTAATTACGCTACTCGTCGAAAACAAGCTCTTAGTAATAGAGGTGTTCAAAATCAAATCAATCTAATTAAAATTGAAAAAGCGAACAAAATAAACTAAAACCTAAAAAAATTAAAAAATCAAAAATCAAAAAAATTAATTGGATCAGATTAAATTTTGATTTCAAATTTAAAAATTGATCTAATACAAAAAGAGCCAAATATATATATTAAAAAAAAGTTATCTAAAAAATTTTATGCTACTTATATTTAGGAATTTTTCTATTATACCTCAACCTAAACTTAATTTATTCTCTTAGATTTAGATATATATAGGAAGATTGTCAATTAATTTGGATTTATATTTTGGATTTGAATTTGTCTTTTGATGAATTTGTTTGAACTAATATTTATTGTTATTTTTGGTGGGTTAGTTTATACTTATATTTGATATAGTTTAATAAATTTGGATTATATATTTTGATGAATTTGTGTATTAATGCAATTATAATAAAAAATCAAAAAACTGTGGATTGAATTGAATTTACATTTTAAACAAAATAGATCAAATGATAATATAAGTAAACCAATTGAATTGAATCAGTTAACTTTTTCACTTATAATCGATCTAATCTAATTCATGAACACCCCTACTTAGTAGTATGACTGGGTTAAAAAATATCTTTTAAAGTGAACTTGTTTGTAAAATGATGAGCAAGTAAGAGTATATCTACTCTTAATTTAATTTAAATTGTATGATAATCTTAACTCACTAAATAATTTAAGGGTAGATATATCATTAATTCATCATTTTATAAATAAACTCACTTTAAAGGAACTTAATTTAGTCCGTTTGGGTTATAGTTTGTACAATTTGGGGTATGTAAATTGCAGTTTATTTACAAATAACATATTTGACAAAATTATGTTTGAGTTGTGTTTAAAGTTTAAACATGATTTTAAGTCTTAAATCATGATTTGAGTTAAAGTTTAAAAAAAAAAGACCGTTGAGTCAAATTATAGTTTGCAAACTATAATCCAAATTACTATAAGTTTTGTCTAGTTAAACCCCAGCCGAGGTGTCAAGCACTGCAGTAAATAATTAAACATAAACCATAGAAAGATAATAATGATTAATGAGACAAGTTGGTCATGGATTATTTATGAAACTATTAAGCAAGAGGGTAGGAGAAGTTGCAAAACTATAGACCAGTGCATATGCGAAGCAAGCTCTCACTTGTTAAATCAACCACTTGTGTGAGTGGTGAATTGTGATGGAGAGGGAGATTATAAGCAAACCAATTATGTATTATCTCAGTCAGGTTTATTGGATTGGATTGGTACACGGTACACCTATCACGTATTCCATTACCAAATTAGCTTTCATCCCTCAATCCATTTATAGTGGAGCTTAATGGCTTCTCAAATCTCCAATTGCTAAAGCCTTTCATTTCGGTGGCATTGTCTGCGTTTGTTTCAGCGCAAAAAGAAAAATAATGTTAAATAACATTAAAAATGATAAAGAAATAATAATAGACTTATACGATTACGAATATATGAATTTATATTACTTTTTATATGCATAAAATATTATTTATATACAATTACTTAAACAATTTTGATTTGTATCGATGTGGAAGGTTGGTGGAATCCTCCTTGGACAGATCCAAACTCATTCTTGTAGCCTCCTAAATGCGTTAGAGAGGGAGATTGAGTACCTGCAAGACACTACAATACTCAAGTAAGTGAGGGTATAAGGAGGAAGAGAGTAAAGAAGAAGATATTTATACCCTTAAGGTTGTTGTAACTATTTATAGAGGAGAGTGTCTTAGGGTCAAAGTAAGGCTTAGGGACAAGTTGGTCCTTTTAGGTGTCTTGTAAATATCTAAGATGAAGTTTCCTATGACTTTTATTTTATAGGGTACTGGCCAATGATTGACATTTAAGAGGGAATATTTCCTTATTGGATGAGGGTTAAAGCTAGCAAAATCAAGCTGGGCCATTTTTGGGCCGAGTCAAGTTGGACTAAATATGTTTTGGGCTATCATTTTTCCAGCCTAGCCCAACCCATTGAGGGTTTCAGGTTGGGCAGGTGGGCTCATCAACCTAACAATCTTTTTTTAAAAAAAATAATGAATTTAATTTTTTTTAAAAATTAAATTAGTGAAAAATAAAAAAATCGGGTTACTTAATCTTCAGGTGGTGCTGTCTGGATGTCGGAGGACCTTTGACACTTGTTGCAGTTTTGGACATGGGTCATTGCATCTACCAACATAGTAGGCCAAAAGTATCTAACTCGTAGGGCCTTCCTATCCAAGAATCTTCCTCCTAGATGTTGGCCACAGTAGCCTTCATGGATCTCGGCTATGACATATTAGGCTTCATCTGGAGTGAGGTACAAGGATGTACCATGCAACCGTCCTAAAATCTTCTTTGCTTTCTTTGGGTCTGAAGGGGGCTCTCCACCTTGGAGGTAGGCCATAATTAGGTTGCTCCAATTGTCCTCCTCATCTACCGCCATCACCACTTCAGCATCAAACTATGCTAGGGGTGAACAACATTTCTTGAATCATAGATGTATTATTCTCAGGGCTTTTGGTACTGGCCAATTTGGACAATATGTCTGCCCTAGAGTTCTGCTCTTAGGGAATATGGCCAACCTTCTCCTCAAAGAACCATTCCATCAGTTGCTTCACCTTCACCAAATACTTCCACAACTAGGGATATTTGGCCTGGTATTCTCCTAAGACTTGGGTAATCACCAACTGGGAGTCACTGCACAACTTCACTTTGGTTTCTTCAAGGTCGTTCGCCATGAGGATTCCAACAATCATTATTTCATATTCTTCTTAGTTATTTGAGGTGGGGAACTCAAACCTCAGGGACTGCTCAATTGTCACAACGTTTGTATTTTCCAAGATGATTTCGGCCTCACTACCTTTCAGATTAGATGCTTTATCTACATATATGGTCCATTCACTTCCGTGGACCTAGGTTTGACAATAGGTAAACTCTACAACAAAGTTGGATAGAGTTTGCACTTTTATAGCTTAGCGGGACTCATACTTGATTCCGAACTTAGATAGTTCTATGGACCACGTGATCATCTTTCTTGCCAAGTCAGGTTGATGTAGCACCTGTCTGATTGGTTGGTCTATTCTCACAACCACTGTGTGGTACTAAAAGTACTACCTCAATCTTCATGCCAAAATGAGCAGTGCAAAGGCTAACTTTCCAATTGTCTAATAGCGGAGCTTAGGCCCTTACAAGACTTTATTGACAAAATAGACAGGCTTTAGGCCTTCTTCCATCTCTCTGATAAGGATCGAGCTAATCGTTTCTTCTTTGAATGAAAGATAAAGGTAAATAGTTTCTTGATCCTCAGGTCTGGTTAGGATAAGTGGTATGGCAAGTACAAGTTTCAGGCTTTGGAAAGCTTCTTCACATTCCAAAGTCCACTTGAATTCATTTCCCTTCTTTAAGAGTTTGAAGAAGGGTAAGGCCTTTTGAGTAGACTTGGACACGAACCTTGTTAATGCTACTCCTGTGAGCTGCTAAATTTCTTTTATAATGCTAAGGCTTTGCATGTTAATCATGGCTTGACACTTGTCTAGGTTAGCTTTAATCCCCCGAAGTGTCAGTATGAATCCCAAGAATTTCCCAACATGGACCCTATACACGCATTTCTCCAGGTTTAGCCTCATGCTATGTTTTCTCAACTACTCAAAAACTTCTCTAAGGTCGCTCACATAATTTCCTGTGGTTGGGGTCTTTACTATTATGTCATCAATGTAAACCTCTATCACCTTCCTAATTTGTTCTTCAAACACCTTATTTATCATCCTTTAGTAGGTTGCTCCAACATTTTTCAATTCAAAGGGCATTACTTTGTAGCAGTAACTGGCCCTCTTTGTGTTGAAGGCAATCTTTTCCTCGTCCTTTGAGTGCATTTGGATTTGATTGTACCCCAAATAAGCATCCATAAAGGACAAGTATCGGTACTCAGAGGAGCCATCAACCAACTTGTCTATGTTGAGTAATGGGTAAGGGTCCTTAGGGCAGACTTCGTTGAGGTCCATGTAGTTTACACACATCCACCATTTCCCAGAGGACTTCTTAATCAGAACCACATTAGATAACCAAGTGGTGTAAGGCACTTTTATGATAAATCTTGCATTAAGAAGCTCCTTAACTTGTTCTTCAATTGCCCTTTGGCGTTCTGGTTCAAACTTTCTCTTCCTATGACATCGGTTTGCCATTAGAGGAAACCAATAACTGGTGACAGATGAAGTTAGGATTGAAGCTTGGCATGTTAGTTGCTGTCCATGCAAAGAAGTCCTTGTTTTGTTCCAAGAACAATGTTAGACTCTTCTATTCTTCCTAAGAAAGGCTTGCTCCAATCTCGATAACTTGATCGAGCCTTGATACGAGTTGGACTTCAATCAATTGGCCATCAAGTTATGGCTTTTTCTCCTTCATGTCACTTCGGAGATCGAGTTCAACCATCATCACGACTTGAGAATCTTTTCCTTGATGTGGCTTCACCCATTGTTCGGAGTGAGGCATTGATTCTTAAAGCTCTAGGCTAGCGTTGTAATGACTCCGTGCAATAGCTTGATCTGCTATCACTGTTGCCACCTCATTATCGTCTATTAAGAACTTCACAGAGAGGTGGTGAGTGAACACAATTGCTCCAAAGGCGTTCAAAGACGATCTTCCTAGTATGATATTGTAAGTAGAAGGGTAGTCCACCACCAAGAACTTAACTTTCACCCTTTTATCTAAGGGGCTTGACCCCAGGATTAGGTACAACTTTATATGCCCATTTGGCTAAATCTTTCCTCTTGCAAAGCCTATCAAGTCATTATCAAAGGGCTTGAGGTTAGATAAGGGCAACCAAAGGTTCCTGAAAGCATCCATGAAAAGGATATGTATGGAGCTCCCATGGTCCATGAAGATCCTTTCGACCAGCGCATTGGCAATGACTCTAGAGATTACCATAGGATCATCTTGGCCCGGGATCACTCATTTGGTGTCCTCATCATTTAAGGCAATGACCAATGTATTTTGAAACTCGCTTCCTTTTTTACAATCTGGGCAAGATGCCACACTAAGCACTACCTTCTAGTGTTTCATTCTAGCAAACCTCGTTTGCCCATTACCAATAAATCCACTTGAAATAGTGTTGATAGTTCTTATGACTTCATTGTCTTGCATGTCTTCCCTCTAGAGGGACTTTTCTCATTGACGACGTGGGCATTCCCAAGGTGGTCAACTATACCCTGGGAAAGCGTCCATCGTCAAGGATTATAACTTCTTTTTCCTATCATCCCTTCCCTAATAATGCGAGGCTTTGCCCTCTTGAGGCTTTTCAACATAATTTTGGAGCTGTCCTCGCTGTATCAATGTCTCTATTGCATCTCGGAGGTCCATGCAATCCTCTGTGTTATGTCCATACATGTGGTGATAGTTGCAATGCTTGGACTTGTCCACCCATCCTCGTGGTCACAATGTCCTTGGCTTGGGGAGGTTAGAGATCTTCATATTGTACACTTCCTTAAGGATTTTACTGTGGGGTACCTTGAGGGGAGTGTAGTTGTCGAATTTTCCTTGTGATGGTCCTCTTAAGCCATTTCGAGGACCTTTCTCTGATTCTTTTTCTTTCTTCCAAGATGCCTCTGCTTCCTTGTTCACCTCGCTCTTTGCCTTCAAGAATTCCTTCATGTTAATGTATTTCTCAGAGTGGCTTTTTAGTTTGTCAAGGTCTACAGGTAACCTTTTTGCTAGGGATTTGGTGAATTCTTTTGGTTCGAGTCCGCCCATAATTGTATGCATGGCCACGGCCTGGTTGAGGTCCTTAATCTCCAACGATTCTTTGTTGAATCTAGTCATATAATCTTGAAGTGATTCCACTTTGCTTTGTCTAAAATTTATGACATTGGCCAAGGTCTTAGGTTGGGTTTTACTCATGGTAAAGTGGGTCAAGAAATTTGAGGTCAACTCAGAAGAATTGTTGATGGGCCTGGGGCACAAGGACGAGAACTACTTGAGAGCGGCTTTCTTAAGGATGGATGGAAAGTATGGCACATTATGGGTCAGTGCCCCCCATAAGCAACATGGATGACATGAATGCATCCAAGCGCTCTTAGGAGTTCGTAGTCCCATCATATGCCTCAATAGTAGTGGTTTTGAATCCCATCTGCAGAGCGACTCCCATGATGTAGTCAAAGAACAAATGGTTGAATTGGTAATGGGTCCCTTGTTGTAGTGAGGGGCTTGAAGCCATGGAAGTTTTTGGCCTTCTTTGCGGATCTCGGTTGGCTTGGGGTTGTTAGTGCACCTAAGGTCTGAGTTCCACGTGAGCTCCTACATTATTTTCAACCATGCACTTTCGATTTTCCTCTTAAAAGAGATCGACGATTTGCTGTTGTTGCTCTATGAACATATTAAAGAGCTCCTAGTTCATCGAGTTCTGACGTGTCAATGTTCCTACTACCTAGTTTACAAGAACTAGGGAGAGGACGGGTTGTTCATGGGCAACAGATTCTACCATTTAAACCACAGAGCACATGCCAGGGTAGGTGGGAGGCGGCCTATTGTGGGGCTAGCTCGTTGTCATAGAGGCCTCTGCCCTATATCGCGGTTGTTCCTGGTTGGTGGTTGTTTTCCAGTGAGTGTTTGCCATGGAAAGAATGAAAGTGTGAGTAGCAGTTTGCCTATTCCCACAAATGGCGCCAATGATTTGTACCGATGTGGAAGGTTAGTGGAATCCTCCTTAGACTAATCCAAGCTCACTCCGGTAGCCTCTTGAATGATTGGAGAGGGGGTTTGGTACCTACAATACACTCTTACACTTAAGTATGTGAGTGTATGAAAAGGAAGAGAGTGAAGGAGAAAATCCTTAAATTTAAAATTAGTATAACTATTTATATAGAAGAGTATCTTAGGGTCCAAATAGGACTTAGGACCAAGTTGGTCATTCTAGGTATCTTATAAATATCAAAGAGGAAGTTTCTTAAGACTTCTTTTTATAGTATGTTGGCCAATAATTAACATTTAAAAGAAAATATTTTCTTATTAAATAAGGGGGATGATATACCCTCAATGATTAAGTATCATATCCAAAAGGCTGTAGGGCTTGACCTTTATTAGGAATAAATCTCCAACCCGAATGTTGTTATAAAAAATAACACTTTTTCGATTTAGATAATTTTGAGTGTGTATTGTAAAGCTTAATATCAATAAAATTCACTAAGTCATGAAAATGCGCATATTTTGACTCTATTAGAATCAAAATTGTAATAAGACTTGAAGTTATCAAAATAGTAATTTCAATTTGATAGTTAACAGAAATGGTAATTTTGAGTTAGTCTCGAAACCTGAGGCTCAAAAAAAGAGTAACTACACTTGGAATTTTTTGAAGACAGAAGCAAGGGTTTTGACTAGAAGCTAGTAACTGTTTGAAGATTCAAAATTTAAATTCATACAAGAGAATTTGAATTTGAAGCAAAAGTTAGTAGCAGTTACGAATGTAAGATCCAGACAATACAAGGATTGCTGACAAAGATTAGACAATTACTTGTAGCACACAGATTGCTGACAAAGATTTAGCAGTTACTTCACAAGGATCACTGATAATGATTAGACATTTTTCTTTATCTTTAGACACTTGTCAAGATCCTGTAAAGAAGGTAGTTACTTAAAATTTTTATAAATACCAAAAGGATGAAAATGTTTAGGAGTTAGAAATTCTATATTCACAAATATTTGTAAACACACTCTCACGTCACTCTGATAATCACGAGTAAGCACACAAGTCTAGCCAAGTATGTTTCCATCCTATTCCTTTTCTGTACAATTTATAATTTTAATGCAAGTTTAATTCAACTCCATTTACTCTTCCAATTATTTATTTTCTTGTAAATTCTCTTCTACTCCTGATCAAGTAATTCTTTCAAGATCATTTGAGTTCTTTTAATTGCTTACCTTTATATGTTTTCTCTATCATTTCAGCAAGTTTACGTTTATGTTCATTTTACTTATCTACACATTTACTTTCCTTGCTTTTACACTGCTTTCTTTTAATTGTTGTCATTTATCATTTTATACTTTATATTACATGTCAAGTTTACTTTGTTATATTTTACTACCTTCTTCTTTACATTTGACGTCATTTAATTATTTATCTTTAAATTATTTTTTTTATGTTAGTGCAATCTTTAACTTTCAATTAATTTGTTTCTATTGCATCTTTTATCTATTTTCTTTTTCTAAGTTTACTAGTACAGCACTACTATACTTTTATTTTTGATCCATACATCTCTGTGTCCTGTTTGAAATCATTCTTAGTATTTTTTATTGAAAAATTAGTTAAGTACTAAAGAATTCTTTAAGAAAATAATTCCCTTCTCCAAATCAAAATTTAAAATTAAATTTTTTTTTGACAAAAGTTTACACTAAACACCGAATCAAATTTATATTCTATCGTTTTTGTAGTTTGTTTCTCTCTCGCTTTCAGGCTTTGTTTCTTTAGGTGGCGCAGTGCTAGTCCATTCGAAGTCATTAAAAATACTTAAATAGCAGTTAAATAGCAACCCTTTAAGACTTTTTTGTTTTTTCTGTGATTCGCCATTTCATTTTTAACTATATCACCTGCTTACTTTGCATTCCCACCATTCTTCCAACTTTTCAGTCATCTTTATCATTTCTCTTTCATACCTAGTCTTCGCAAACTAGGATCTTACACTATTTGTTAAGGAAAAATATCATACGTCTCTTTTTAAAAGTGTATATACTATTAACATATTTTTTAAAGATATTAGATTTAATTAAAAAAATAAAAAATAATAAATATAATAAATAGTATTAAGATAAATATAAAAAAAATATATAAATTATTAATGATAAAAATATTAGAATTGATTTGTTAATAATGCCGTCTTTATTACCGGAAGTTTTTTACAATTGGTATAATAATACAGTTATTATTACTTAATAAATGACAATAAAATAATAAACGTTGAGATTAACTCCTAACGTTCTTAAAAGAATCAAATTACTGTTAAAATTTGAACCAAAAAATAAAACATAATTTAGGTGGACCCACTTAAATTCAATATATCCACATCAACCAACTGGTAAAGGATTGTGCATGATTACCCTTACATTATATATTATGGAAAATATTTTATGTATAACTTTTATATATATATTGTATTGATATTATATGTTAAAAAATATTAAATTAATTTATATGTGATTGTAATATTTTTATAGAATATAAAATAAATTTATAAATAAATTAAAATATATATATATAAAAATTAAATAAATAACAAGATTGATATATTATTGTCCTCGATATATATTTTGTATACTTTTAATGATTATTGTTATTTCCTTCAACATGATATAAGTATAATACCATATGAGTAAAAGTACTCGCACACATTTTCATTTACATTTTTTAAATTTGTATAGTTTTTATTATTTAATTATAATTAATCTTATCTAAACTTTTACACATCTATATTTTGATTCTATCACATATATAAAAATATAATTGATGTACACCCATGTGTGTAACTAAATTTTTTCTTACAACATATACTTCGCACTTTGGATCCATCAAATTGTGATGTAGTGGCTTTGGTATAGCATGCCTTTATGGCTGTATAAATTAGTATCGTTTGCAGTTGTGAAAAAACTGTAGAAGGAATGCAATCTTAATCTCACCCTTAAAAGTTGTTATATTATATTTATTATTATTATTTATTACACAACACTTTATTTTTTAGGGTAGAGAGGTGATGCAATTTTAAAAGAACTCGTATCCATGGCTGTATATAATTGTTTCCTCTAAAATGTGTAACGATGCCCAATAGCCTTCAACTTGAATATATTCATTTATATAAATATTCTGTACTAAATTCGAAACTAGCATATTGTTGAGAAAATTGGATCAAATCGGTTAATTAGATCGAAAAATCTATCAATTAGTCAAAGGTTTGGTTCAATTGACCTATAGAATTGAGCTGTGAGAGAACCAATCAAAATTGGTCGAGAATCGATCAAAACCAATAGAGAATCAATTAAATTGGTCAAAAATCGATAAAACCAATTGTAAATTAATTCGAATCAGTTTTATTAAAATAATTTAAACATTTTTTTAACTCATTTAAAAATAATTTTTAAGGCCCAAGAAAAGCATAAAAAGATTTACTTCCCTTTTGACTTTTATATAAATTATATGATTAGATGTTCTACTTATTATTTTATGTGAGACTTATAAGTGTGAGTGTGACATCCTCTTAGCTTTTATATATATTATATATTTAAATATTTTTTTATTGTATAATATGAGATTTTAAAACATTAAATAACATAATATAATATATTAATATGTTAATTTATTATTTAATATATTATATAATATTATATATATATATATATTTAATTATCATCAGTTTAATCATAGTTGAACCAATAAATCATAAATCAGTGTCTTCACTAGTTCAATGACCAGCCTAATTTTAAAAACATTGTTCATAACTAATATTCATAACTAGAAAACATATTCAAAAGGATTATTATTATTATTTCTTTTTTTACTATAATATTCATTTATACAATCATACACACATATATATATAGGAAATATCTGATGAGAAGAGTATTTATTGTAAGAGGTAAAATGAGTGAATTTTGACCATTTGATATTACATGAATGATTAAGATTAAAACATAAATGTATGTGACTTTTTTAAGTGATCACATGACTTTTAAGTAATTTTTAATTTTATTATTCATATATGATTGTATAATTAAAATTTATTCTTTTCACATTCTCACAATATAAACATCTCTCACTATATATACCTGTGTGTGTATATATATATATATATTATGTTACAAATTTTTGCACATAAATAATAATAAAGATTAAATGATTTTAATAAAAAATTATTAAAAAATAAGTCTTAAAAAATTATATATTTTGTAAACATTGTAAGTAATCTATACACTCATTTTATCGTTGAAAAAAAAAACCTATACACTCATTTTCCCATAATTTACTACAAAATATTTTTAAATAGTATTATCACGAGAAATAGCCGACATCTCTCAAAGTATTAAAGATATTTTTAATTGTAAAAAAATTGCATATTTAATCTATATCCTGATTCCTATTTGCAAGCAAATCCTAATTGAAGATAAAGCACGTGCATCACATTTGTTTATCATTCACAAACAAAAAAATCAACAAATGAAGATAATCTAATCTCTCCTCAGTCCTCATGATATTTGTATAGTTCTAGTTTTGCCACTGAAGTGACCTCTCCTTCTCTAACCCTTATCTGATCTCTCCCTGGGTGTGGGTCCACAGCAACAATGACCGTAGTGAGATCCAACCCACCAAGATATGGATCCAAGTAGTGGTACTTGTAGTACAGCGAAACCCAAAAGCAAATTCATGGCCTTTTAAATATATAAGTACATATATTTATTTTTATATTTTATTTAATATTATTTATTATACTTATATTTTTTATTATTATTTTTCTCTTAATCACATATCTTTAAAAATATATATATAATATATTTACATTTTTAAAAAGATGTAAGATAATTATTTTTCTTAAAAATAACTATGTCAAGACAAAAAAAAAACAAAGATCACTATACCAACACGACAAAAAAAAAAAACAGAGCTATGTCAAGAGGGAGAGGCAAGAGCCAAGCTATCATTGATCTCTCCGATAGTTAATAATTGAAGAAATTATTGTATAAAATTAAAATACTTGAGTTAGAGAAATTATTATATAAATTTAAAATACTTAAATTAAGTGTGTTTGACCAATTATATATACAATTTCTATTTGTTAATAAAATCAAAGCAAACGAGTAAACTAGGATTTTGCTGTTTGAAAATGTAGCTGTAATTTAGTCATTGATTTAAATTATATGATATTTAATTTTTAAATTATTTAAACTTATTTTACATTATTTTTTTTATTTATATAAGAACTAATATAAAACAAGTTAAGAATTGTATAGTATATATAAATTAAATTAAGATTAACCTGCGACTGAGTTACATTATCAAATATCAAAATATTATTTTATTCTGAGTAATATTATTTATACATAAAATGCAAATCACACAACTAATATGGGAAAATGTACAGTATTGATAGTGTGTAAGTAAAGGGAGAGAGATAAAGGAAAAAAAAAAGAAAAAAAGATGATAATAATGTAAGTTATGTGAGGAAATATTATATGAAACTAACATTTCTCTTTTACACCAAAGCAAAGTAACTAAAAAAGCCAAAAAAGAAGCCCCCTCTCCGCGTACCTTTCTTCATAAAATTTTATAATATTCCAATCCTTGAACACAAGTACTTTCCGCATTCAATATCCAGATTTTAAGCCAAAAAGTACAGGTGAAGAGTGGAGATAAATATATAGAATCAGATTGAGATCAAATTTGGCTTAAACATTTTGCCAATTTGATCAATTTTTATCATTAACGATGCTGCCTTTTTCGGGAGCCACAACTCAGAAGTCCAAGAGATTGCGATCTAACTACGTGCACATGATGTGAAGATCGTAAAACAATTTCTTGTGCCGGAAAGGATATGGGACCATTTTGGATCTAGACACATTCTAATCCTACGTAGTATTATGCACAATACAAGGGGTGATACATAGGCATGAGATAAGAATTACACGCGGGTGGTTGTGGTCTAGAAGTGGACGTGGACCCGTAAATTTGAAATTTTATTCCCAAATAGGCTAATAAACTTTATAGCAGATAGCTAGTTAAAATTTTCATAAATGTTCTCTATTATTCTGAATTACAAATATGTATCCAGCTAATAAACGACTAGTTGTGATTCTAAATCTTGGGAAAGTAGTCAAAGCATATTAATAAAGACTTATTTGCTATGTCGTATTAGATATGATAAGATAAATTAATACAGTACATTATGATCTTATCAGTTGTTTAGTATAAACATTATATTGTATAAGTTTATTCATTAAATTTTTCTTATATATTAAAATGATGAATAACTTAATCAATCTTGGAGGATGAATTAAAATTGATAAAATTTTAATATATAAACTCTTATAAAAACTTTTTCATTATAATTTTAAACATATTAATATTCGCAACCCTTGCATATTAAACTTTATATTATTAGATTTTATACTATCATGTATAATATTATTAAGTCTTATCTTATCATTCGTACCAAACGGACTTAAAATATAAATGGCATTGGCTACATCACAATCTGTCATATAATGGAGTGTAAGAAAACAAGATAACAACATCACCTAAGACTCCCAGAACCTAAGAATCAACTAAAACGATTTCGATCATTTTGATTAGAGTTGATAAGATCTTCTCAAATGACAAATCAACATCAAAACAAAGAATTTCCTGTCCTTTTGTTTTGCTTTTGTTATGTGGAAGCAGGGAATAATCCCATGACTATACGAAGAATGATGTTCAAGTTCAGGACCTCTATTTGTTGCATTGCAAGGGTACAGCCTGTCGGTTGCGTTGAGGCTCATCCCAAAGGGAAGATGGAAAGAAAAAAAAATTGTTATATTCTCTTAAAAGATTATTTTAATAATTTTTTAATATTTAATAAAAAATATTAAATAAAAATATAAACATATTTTGTTTAGAAAATATAAAAAAATATTTAATATTTTTTGATTTAATAATTAAGATGATTAATAAAATGATTGATAAGAGGAATTAAAATTATTCCAAAAAATAAATCATTTCATGATCTCTTTCCTGTAGGCAAGTACGGATGAGGCCGCTTGCGCTTGGCTAAATGGGACATAAATGAACCTTGTGCTTGAAGGCATATTTTTCAACTTTCAAGTCATCTCTATTAGGAAGCTTCCCAATTCCTTCTTTTTCTTGTGCTTATGGGTCCCTGGGGGCAACAGCATTTTGATATAGAGAAATTATTGAGTATTCTACATGTTTCATAAAAATATTTATTATTAATTTTAAACACTTTTATATAAATTTTTAAAAAAAACTTAAATCAATAGTTGAGATATTTTTAGAACATACATTGATTAAGAGCATGGTATAATTTTTTCTTCTGATATATGATATATGAAACAAAGCTGCCACGCGGCACATCCTGCTGCGTGTAAAGTGGGTTTGAATGGACCCCATCTTGATTAGAAGGCCAATTACAAAAGGTTCATTCAGTGGAGGATCCATATATGCTTAGAAATCTATCTCCATTAGCAACAACAAAGACAGATAAAAACCTTCAATCTTTGTACCCAAAAAAATAAAAAAACCTCAATCTGACCACAACCTTCAAGAATATTCTAATTACTAAGAAATCAGTCATCAAATTAATAATAGTTTCATACACTAATCAAAGCCAGACACCAAATCCAACCATGTGAACTTCCCTATATATAATCCCTTGAGGCAACCACCCCCAGGAAGCTCTAACTAACTCATCAATATTCAATACCTCCAACAAAAATGTATGCTTCTACTTCCTTTACTTCACCCATCCTCCATGACCTTATTGAGGACTCCCACACAAGAAAGTTACTCCTTCAAGCCCCACTTAAATCACCCAACTCAGCCAACCCCCAAGCTTCCATAAACAGCCACAACTCAACACAATCATATTTTGGAGATGGTAATTTTGATGCAAACGTTGTTATGGTACTGTCAGTCCTATTGTGTGCTCTCATCTGCTCACTGGGTTTGAACTCCATCATAAGGTGTGCATTAAGGTGTTCAAATTTAGTTATCAGTGACTCAGCTAGCAACTCTCCTGCAGCTCGAGTGGCCAACACAGGAATCAAGAAGAAAGCTCTAAAGACTTTCCCCACAGTAAGCTACTCAGCTGAGCTGAACCTGCCTAGTTTGGATTCAGAGTGTGTGATATGCCTGTCAGAGTTCACTAATGGTGATAGGGTGAGGATTTTGCCCAAGTGCAACCATGGTTTCCATGTACGCTGCATTGACAAATGGCTAAGTTCACACTCATCTTGCCCCAAGTGCAGACAGTGCCTTATTGAGACTTGCCAAAAGATTGTTGGGTGCAGGCAGGCTAGCTCATCCCAACCACCTATGTTGCCAGTGCCAGAAACCATTGTAACTATACCACCACTAGAGCCAGAAGGTTTGGTTCGTAACTATAGGGAAGTTAGCTAATTTATTACTCTTTCTTTCTTTGTCAATGATATAATGCTTACAGCTGGAATTGGCCCTATGCCTCCAGTTAGTAGACACTCAAACAACCATAATCAATGCAGTGGTTGTTGGTGAAAGTGTATAGTTTGAAAATCTTTTGAGTTGTTTTAGTTTACTTTCCCCCCTAAATGTATAAAACTAGTTCAGATTGTAATTGCATTCTTTTCAATAATATTCTAAAGTACTTACTTGAACAAGGAACTTTAGGAACCTATATTGTTTCTTCAATAAATTTAACTTGAATGACCCAACAAATTAAATCAGGCTAGATGTAACACCAAAAAAAATAAATCAGGCTAGATAGTTTACGCAACTAAAGTTAATTAAGATGCTGAGCAGGCAACCACTATAGCGATTCCAAGTCTTTTAAGGGAATCAATCAATTGAGTCAATTAATGTTTTTGTTTTTTTTATCTCCTACAAGGTGTCACCACAATTTTTAAGTATGGGATTAATCTCTTGTCTAAGCCACAAGGTGTTGCAAACAATGTTTTAAGAACCAAACAAGATATTGAACTGGTAAGACTTTTGGGTTATAATTCGATTGGTTTAACTAATCAAATTTGATATTGAACCATAGTTAAATCAAAAAATACTCAAATTAAAGATATAGTCAATTCATGGTTTAACCGAGCGGTTTGGTTCAATTTTAAAAACATTAGTTGCTAGTGAGATTTAAATTACTGTATTATAAATAAAGTCTACTCACATAAAGCTCGTGATTAACTGAGCCACACCTCGGTAGTTAAGTAATTAATTAGTGTTCTACATATGCCTGTAAGAGATACAATACTTTTTATTTTGTTTGACCAAAACTTCCAGTGTCATTGTTTTATTGAAGGTTAAAATTCATATCGAACTGTTGTTGGACATCAGAAAAATGAACCAGTAAATTAAGTAATTTGAAGGCAAATAATTTATTGGAATCAAAAGTCATGCATGACCACAAAATTGTAGGATAATGATTTAAAAAATTTAATGCCCTGCAACTCAAACATAATAAATTATGTCACAAGAAAAATATGAATGGTGGTATTGCTGCTCCTATCTAGTGCCATGTGAATAATTTCCCTGTTCCACCCAAAATTGCTAACTAGACACCAAGAAAAATTAAAAGAAAAAAAAATTCAAAGTGGTGCACTTTATCCAGTCAATGGAGCATATAATGAATGGAAGCTGAGGCTGAAAACCACTGATCACTTTCAAATCAATAAGTGTACTAAAAGGGAAATGTTGTTAACATAGTAAGTCACAAATTACAAATTGTTTTATTACCAACACTGATTAACCACACTATCCCGGCCAACTGAAATTTGATTTGCTAGAGCTCAACGCATTAAATATGCACTGTTTTCAGCATAATATGGTAACTGTGTGTGCGTGGGACACTGATAGGTGAAGCAAAGCATTAGTGTTAAAGCAAATTGTGAGGATATTACTGTAGCAGCTGCAAGAGCAAATCAGAGGGAAAGAAAACCAAGAAAGCTAGATATCAATATAAATACATACATAATAGAAGAGAGAGATGTCAAAAGCAAGTCCAAATTAAGTTCACCAATAATTCACGGCTGGATTAATTTCCTTTTGCAAGATCCCAAGCTTTCTGCAATTGGGCTGTTGGTTGAATGATAACTTAGTTAATACCAGGGGAAAAGAAAGGCTGGCTTAGTAGATTAATAACAAAAAATAAACCAAAAAAGCAAAGCATCAATAATTCTATATAATAATGGCTTCAACTTTAGAGGGAAAAATGGAATATGAATCTCACCATTCAGCTTATCCTAGCTAGGTGGGGTAGGGTGAAGTAATGGCGTCAGGAACTAACTTTTGGGTGAGCCCTTTTATAACTGAATGGATGTGTAGTGGAACAAAAAACTTCATATTACATTCCCTTTTGCATATTTCTTTTTCACTTTTATAAGTGAAAATCATAATAACAGAATATAAAGTCAAGGTTAAAATATGATAATGTAGCATAGCCGCATAGGTAAATATATAAAGATTGAAGAGACAAGGCCTAGGCAGGCCACGGTAGCAGCCATGCATATGTAATATGGATATGGATTCTTGTTCTTGACAACTCATGTCTTATGCAAAACTTGATTGACTATCAACCGATTTTATGCAGACTGACAATCTACGCATGCAATAGCACGAAAAATAGGTATCCTATAAACAAAAGAACAAAGGAAATCGATTATTCAATTATACAGGGGAGAAAACAATGCATAAATGGACATGAAAAGGCAAAAGGATGGGGATCCACGCCATAAGATGGCGCAAAATCCCTTTAATATAGTCATATTATTGATGCAGTGAGATTCTCAATAATGGATTATCTCATAAGCTTCACATCTATCTCCAGAAACTTCGCAGCATTATTATATTGAAATTTCAAATATGAGCTTTATATGTACACGTAGGTAAAAGAAGTCCTAACATTGTTCAAGAATAAATAAAGTGAAAACTTTATAAATAATTAAATTTATGATAAGATTTTGAATTAAAATATAACATCGGTCAACTTTAATGTTGTTATATGAGTCTTTCTTCTTAGAGATATTCTTATGTACATATAGATGTATTATGTTATATTTGCACATAAGACATAAAAAGTTAGAGAAAGAGGATGAATGAATCTCACTAAATCCACTCATCACAAAAAATTATTCTCTCTCTTTAACTTTTTATTTCATATGTATAAATGTGACGTGGTGCATCTGTATGCACACAAAAATATCTCTCGCTCTTAAATGGGACCCATGGTTAACTTAAAAGAGAAAAAAAAAATGAATAGCCTTTTGAAAGGCTTGCTTGAAAAAGCAAACGAAAGAGAGTGAAAAGCACAAGATAGAAAACGAGAGAGAGCTTCGACGGACAAGAAGAAAGATATGGGTTTTAGCCTCTTTAAGTTCAACATTAGATGAGTACTTTTATCATTCGTGATGAAATAATTTTATTATATTGTTCAGAGTTACATTTTAACATAGCTTGTTTGTTATTTTATCCTCTCTCTCTCTTTTTTTTTGCAGATATATGATACTCACTTTTGTAAAGTTTTTATCTTGTTGATTGGTTGATCCATCTAGTGGGTGATGTATTGTTAATTGTGGTGTTCCCTGGTGCTACAACAAAAATTGATTGTGTACCCATTGATTTATTAGTGGAAGATTTTACTGAATTTGGTCACATAATTTTTCCCTTTACACTGATGAGTTTTTCAAGTTAAAGTTATTGTATATTTGATATTTAATTTTTTGTCATTGTTGAGATAATTTATTTTGTATGGTTTATATTTTGCTATGAGAATGATTTTGTAGTGCCTATTTATTTGCACAAGTGATTGTGATAGCTTATTTTGTGTGGTTATTCTTGGAAAAACGTTTGCCAGAAACAATAATGAGCCACAATCCACCAAAAATTAGTAGCCAATTTGGTCGCAAAAAAAAATGGTGGTGATCGGCCAAAAAATGGTTGTCACCATAATTTTTTCAAGACAGAATCACTATATAAGTGACTCTAAACAGTTTAAGATTTGATTGCTCTACTATATTTTTCATCTTCCACTGATAGTAAGAATAATAACTCTAATAATAACATTTTCAAGTGATTGATATAATCAAAAGTTGGCATACTGAAAATAGTTCTACCTCTTATAATAATGAGGACAAGGTTAAGTAACGAAATATAAAAAAGGAAGGAGAAAAACATTGGGGATTGTAATAATGAATTTACATGATTTTTTGAAGTAATTTTTTGTAACAAACATAAACCCCCTAGTGGAGAAGTCAGGGAATAAGAAAGAAATCAAAAGCAAACAATTTTTTTATCAAGAATGATGACACCAATGAAAATGATATTGTACTAGAGTATCATGGAGAGAAATATCAGGATAATATTGTGAGTTCAACGTTATTAGAACTATGATAGTTGAGAGGGTAGCTCCTAAACCATTACCCTTGTTGGTGGCACAAAAAACATGTGTCTGTTTGCAATTATGTAACAATTTTTAAAGAGTAATAGAAAAAATTTAATCTCAAGAGAATTTGGACGAGAGTGAAATTAGGATTTCGAGAGTGACGATGATGACAAGTGAAAATATATATTTATCTTATGAGAGTGAAATTAGGATTTTAAGAGTGATGATGATAACAAGTAAAAGCATATATATTTATCTTATTAAATGTAATACAATATGAAACTCAAAGAAAAATGGTCTAAATTTAACGAATTAGTTTAGAAACTAGGAGCATCAGAATAAAAAAAAGTCATTTTTCTTTTAAGCTCTTGAATCAATCGCGCTTGTGTTTAAAAAATTGTGTTGGTTTCTTTCATGATGAATTAGGATACTAATCTTGCTCGCTACAATTTGAAAAACACAACTTTTCTAAAAGTAATGTTTGTTGTGAAATATATCAATCATCATCAATGTCTTCAATGGAGATCTGAACCATGAACCGCTAAATCTGCCATAAATCAGCAAACCATTCGAACTAGCTCCAGTTTAGCTGGTCAACCAATTCAAGATTTGCATAAAAAATATCCAAGTTTTCTAGCATCAATAGACATTTCAAGGCATGCTCTACCACTATGCCATTGGTGCTGTTATGATTAAATGTTCACATTATATTATATAACCTATCTTTCAGATATTTAATATATAAAATATTTATTTTTTTATAATATAAAACATATATATCATAAAAATATATAATATTTAATTGTTATTAAAATATAATATATATATATATATATATAATTATGTTTTGGTAACTACAATTCGACCATGATTGAACCATTAAACCGTGAATTAGTTCTTTTACTGGTTCAATGACTGGTCTGGTTTTCAGATCTTGATTCAAAGAGGTCTCTAGATTGGAGAAGACATATAGGTATAACTGTATGATGTGGCTATCACCAAGCATAAGGAAAAGTGCAAGAATATTAAGAAAATTCAAATATTTAACTATTGACGATAAGGATGAAGATTGATGTATTTCGTAAAAAACATTACATAGAAAAAAGAAAGTACTTCTCGAATAGTTTTCGGCTTTCTATCCTAACTCACCAAGAGAGATCCAATACAAAAATATTTTAACACGAGTGAGAGCAATTTATTAAAGATCAAATGAAATTTTACTTTTCTTGATATTGATGCTCCTAGTTCCTAAACTCATTCATTAAACATGGATGATCTTTCCTTGAGTTCTAATGGTATTACATTGAATAAGAAAAATACATATACTCCACTTGTCATCAGAATCACTATCAAAATCATAATCCTAACTTAAGCGAAATACCTTTGAAATTATTTTTCTCTTAATTAACTACTATCCAAAACTCGATAGAAGAGTGCAAGGAGACACATGCTTTTAGTGTCACCAACAAGGGCAATAGTTTAGGCACTACCCACTCAACTCTCTCAATCTTAACGATGTCAAACTCACAATGTTATTCAATTTATCCTCCCCACGAGACTCTTGTATAATGTCATTTTTGTTGTTGAAATCACTCTTTATATTAATTTCGTCTACTTTTGATTTATGTCTTATTCCCCAACTGTTCCACCATGCGACTTTTGTTAGTCAAAATTTCTACTTCAAAAAAAATGCAAACTTATTTTTTTAATCTACAATATTTTTCTTCTTCATTTTCTTATATCACGCTACCAAGTCTTCTCCTTATCATCATAAGAGGTTGACTTGTATCACTACTCAAACTTTTTATCACATTTACCACCTGATAATCTTATCACTGAAGTATTCATCCTCACTACCAGTAGACAACAAATGATAAGTTGTTTGAGCAATCAAATCTCAAACTGCTCAGAGCCACTTAACTTATCAATGCAAAACTAATATCATCTAACTTAAGGTTTAGAGCTTCTTAATTCAATAGAATATTAATTATTTCAACAATTCAAATACAACAATATATTAAATTAAATTAAATTTGGATAAGTAAAATAAGTAAAATAAAGAAACATTAGCATGTGTGCAATTAAATTAAAATATTTTTGTTATTTTTATTAGGTATTTTAAAGCCAAATGTAAAATTATTTAAAATGGCTTTATTAGGTTTTTTCTATGATAATTTTGGAGAATTAAAGTCACATTTTGAGTTACAACTTGAAATTAACTTAAATAAAAGTGATTCCAAATTTTAATAAGTACTATTCATTTGGATATTTTTAGTAGATTTTAGAATATAAGGGTTCTTACTTTAACTCCTAATTTATTTGACACTTCATATTTTAAACAAGTAAGCTTCTTGAAATTTATCATTATAATGAAATTAATAAATTATTGTTAACTTAATTAATTATATATGTAGTTCACATTTTTACCTTCTTTTATTTTATATTATATTACATTATATTACACATTATTAATTTATTAAAATTAAAATTAAAATTAATTATTAATTAATTATTTTTTAATTTAATATATAAATTATTAAATTAATTATTTTAATTAATTAACTTAAATAATTAATCAACCTCTTCACTTAAAATTTTAAAATTTTAAAATTTAATATTTCTTTTTACTATTTTATCACTGTTTTTAAAATTTTCAAATTAGCACCATTAGCATATAATATTATATTATTCTATTAATAAATTAGTATTAGTCTTATATACAATGTAAAGTTATTAATCAAATCTTATAACAATATAATAGAAAACTATTTATCATAACAACATATAAACACGAAAAAATAACAAATAACATTATACCATATATAAATATACATTCATATATATATATATATATACACATAAACACATATATTCAAAATATAAATACAATATACGTACATGTGTGTGTGTGTATATAATTAACAAATATAACATTCAAAATAAAAATTAAAAAATACATACAGGTGAGAAGCTTAATCTATGTCCCATGCACCACGTCCACCCATGTCTGGGTCGTATAAGTCATCAACCCTAATGGCACCCATGGTCGGAGCTCAGGCCCTCGTGGTCTTTAGGGGCAACAATCGCCCTTTGACCCTCGTGGTCAGAGCTCAGGCGGAGGATGTCAGAGAGGAGATAAGGATGGAGGCAACTATGGTCGTGAGTTTGAACCCGGAGGATGAAGGCAAAGGATGAAGAAGAGGTGGTTATGATCAAGAGCTTAATCTAGACAGTGGAGGGGGAGAAAGGATGGAGAAGAGGGAGAGGAAGGAGGAGAGAAAATGGTCACAGAAATAGAAGAGAAATGAGTCTTACACGACTCTTAAAAAAACTTTCAATGCATTATGATTCGCTAAAAATTTTTCCAGCAAGTATTTTTGAATTTTCAGTGGCTAATCTACTGGAAACCTCAAAATATGTAACTGGTTTGTTACTCGAGTAACCCCGCATCTTATTTTGGATGGAAAATCCGCTAGAAATTGGCCAACGCACCTCCTCTAAAGTTGGTGGAATTTTCTGGTGGAATTAATCCTTTGAAAAATCTTGAGAAACAAAACTGGTACATTTACTAGCAGATTTATCCACCAAAATTGTTAAAAAAATCAGTGGCGATTTACTTTTCCAGCGACTGGAAATTTATCTTGTTTTATTTAATATTTTTTCTCGACATTTAGTTTTTCCGTGGATATTTCAGCCAAAAATTACGAGGATTACCAGCTGCGATGAATCCACTGGAAATAACCACCACTAATCGCTAGATTTCTTGTAGTGGAGAAAATATTTCTACTTATACTTGGCTCAGTTTTCCCCAACAAAGTGGTATATAGAGCTTTGGTTGTTTTGATCTATGCATTTAAATGAAAGAAAATCAAGGGTTAAACATGATTAAATTGAACTCTACAAGTTAATCATTTTGGAAGATCCTCATGGAGGATATGTTATACAAAAAAGACTTGTATGATCCTGTTGAGGGGGACACCGCTTGACCCAATGACAAATCTGACAGTGATTGGAAGAGGATGAATAGAAAAATTGTTGGGATTATTAGGCAGTGGTTGGATCTTTGTGAATATTCTCATATAAACAAAGAAACTAATGCCTATGATATATGGAAGAAATTGGCCAAGTTGTATGAGCGGAATAATATACATAATAAAGCATTTATGATTCGTAAGCTGGTGAATATGAAATATAAAGAAAAGGATTCAATGGCCAAGCATCGGAGCAAGTATCAAGACATTGTGAATCAATTGATAACCACATATATTACATTAGGTAATGAGTTACAAGCATTGTTGTTGCTTAGTTCCTTTCTTGAAAGTTAGGGAGTTTTGGTAATAACCTTGACTAATTCAAGTCCAAATGGAAAATTGATATTGTCAATAGTGTAAGAAAACATGTTGAATGAAGAAACCAGAAAAAAAGAGTGTGATTTTGTTGGTACCTTTACTCAGTTAGAAGCACTAGTTGTTGAGTCACGAGGAGAAGCCAAACTAGAAATCCCTATAAATATGAAAAATTTGACAGCCACAATAACTCAAAAAGTAAGTCTAGGAGTAGGAAAGAAGTAACATGTTATTATTGTGGTAAGAAAGGGAATTTAAGAAGAAGTTGCAGGTTTCTCAAGAGAGAGAATTCAAGGGAGAGAGACGAAGACAAAGAAAAGAGGAATGATAAAGATAGTGTTGTAGTTGCTTCTGATAAATAAGTCTTTATTATTTATGATGATAATTATGTGAATCTTGCATGTCACGATTCTAGCTGAATTGTAGATTCTGGTGCCTCATATCATGTCACTCCTAGACGTGATTTCTTCACATCTTATATTATTGGTGATTTTGGTATAGTGAAGATAGGGAATGAAAGGGGTACGCAAGATTGTTGGCATGGGAGATGTTTGTCTTGAAACTACCATTGGATGCAAGCTATAATTGAAGAATGTCAGACATGTTCCTGATATCCCTCCCAACTTGATTTCTATTAAAGCTCTAGATATTGAGGACTATCATACTTACTTTGATGATGGAAAACGCAAGCTCAGTAAAGGGCCACTAGTGGTGGAAAAAGGAGATAATTTAACTTCTCTTTATAAGATGCCAAGGAAATTTTGTAAGGATAAGGTGAATACAATTGAAGATTCATCTACTAACTTATAGCATATATATCTTGGCCATTTGAGTGAGAAAGGACTCAACATCCTTGCCAAGAAAAAATCTCTTCATTTGAGAGGTACACTGTTAAAGACTTGTACTCATTGTTTTGTTACAAAATAGCATAAAATTTTGTTTCATAGTTCAGATAGAGAAAATGGGATCAAGTTTGAGAAAATAGTTTCAATGATGCCTCAGCATAATGGAGTTGTAGAGAGAATAGACTGTACCATCAATGACAATGCAAAATTGTCTAAATCCTTTTAGGGTGAAGTAATGAGAACTATAAGGGATTTTATCAGCCTTTATCCTTCAGTGCCTTTATATGGTGATGTTCTAGATAGAGTATGGACAGGGAAATATATCTCTTACAGTCATTTGAGACTATTTGGTCATGAAGAGTTTGATGAGAGGCCAAGCTTGATAGAAAATCCAAATAGTGTATCTTCATGGGTTATGGTCATGAAGAGTTTGGTTATAGACTCTGGGATCTAATTGACAAGAAGATTATTAGAAGCTAAGATGTGATATTTCTTAAAGACCAAATGATTGAAGACTTTGAGAAAGTTAAGAAGTCAAAACTAGTTGTTAGAAGCTACATTGATTTTGCACCAGAGTCTCCTACTCGAACCTTTGTTTTCAGAGAGACTTACAGGTAGATAATGGGAACACAACTGGTGAGCCTACACCACACCATGATGAGCTTGTTGAGCAAGTTCCACCTGAACCACCAATTGAGCCACAATTGAAAAGATCTACTAGAGAGCGTCATACTTCCCAAAGATATCCTCCACATGAGTATATGATGATCACTGATGGTGGAGAGCTAGAAAACTACTAAGAATCCATCTCAAATGGACAGAAGGAATAATGGTCAAAGGCCATGTAAGAAGAAATGATATCCTTGCATAAGAATCACATATTTGAGTTGGTGAAGTTTCCTAAGGGCAAGAAAGCACTCAAGAACAAATTTGTGTTCAAATCAAAGATAAAAGAGAACACTTCACAACCAAGATTCAAGGCATGCCTGGTTGTGAAAGGCTTTGAGCAGAAGAATGGTATATTGTCTCTAAAGAAATTTTCTCACTTGTGGTGAAGATGTCTTTTATTCGAGTTGTGCTTAGATTAGTAGCTACCTTAAACCTAGAGGTTGAATAGCTTGATGTCAAGACTGCATTCCTTCATGGTGACTTGGAGGTGGAACTTTACATAGAGTAACCAAAAGGCTTCAAGGTTAAAGGAAATGAGCAGCTTATCTGCAAATTGAAGAAAAGCTTGTATGGACTCAAGTAAGCACTAAAACAATGGTACAAAAAGTTTGATTATTTCATGGAGAGTCATGGGTATAACAAAACTACTTTCAATGTATTATAGTGATTTTATTCACTAAGAAGATTGAGAATTTGAAGAAAGACTTAAGCAATTCTTTTGCCATGAAAGACTTCGATTTTTCAAAGCAAATTCTTGGCATGAGAATTTCGTGATAGGAAGAATAGTAAATTGTGATTATCTTAATAAAGGTGCATTGAAAAGGTATTAGAGAGGTTCAACATGGGCAATTCCAAACCTATTTGTACTCCACTTGTAGGTCATTTCAAGTTGAGTTCATAGCAATGCCTTACAAGTGAGAAAGACAAAGAAAAATGAAGAAGGTTGCTTATGTATCTGTGGTTGGTAGCTTGATGTATGTCATTGTATGCATAAGGTTGGATATTGCTCATGCTATTAGTGTTGTTAGTTGTTTTCTCTCTAATCCTAGTAAAGGCCACTCGCAGTGAAATGGATTCTTAAGTATCTTAGAGGTAGTTCCAGAGTCTGTTTAAGCTTTGGAAGTTTTCAACCTGTGTTAGTTGGCTACACAGATGCAGACATGACTGGTGATGTTGATTCTAAGAAATCTACTTCTAGTTACTTGATGACTTTTGCAGAGGAAGCAATGTCTTGGCAATTTAGACTACATAATTGTGTTGTTTTGTCCACCACTGAGGATGAGTATATTACTATTACTCAAGCTTCTAAAGAACTTTTGTGTATGTAAAAATTCCTACAAGAGTTGGCCCTTTAAGCAAGAGAAGTTTGTGCTATTTTGTGACAGTTAGAGCGACATCCATCTCAACAAGAACTCATCCTTTCATTTGAGGTCAAATCACATAGTAGTGTGATATCGTTGGATACAGGAAACATTAGAGATGAAGATGCTTTCACTTGACAAGACCTATATTGATGACAATGGTACAAATATGATGACTAAGGCTTTGCCTATGCCAAAGTTGATTTCTTATAGAAAAAAGTAGGCTTAGTTGAGCAGCACTTCGCTACTTGAGTATAGAGAGGGAGATTTGGTAGGTGGGTCCCTCTTCCTAAGTGGGGCCCACAGTTAACTTAATAGAAAACAAAAAAAAAAGGAATGAAAAGCCTTTTGAAAGGCTTGTTTGAAAAGGCAAAAAGAAAGATAGTGAAAAGAAAAAGATAGAAAATGAGAAAGAGAGAGCTTCGACGGAAAAGAAGAGAGAAATAAGTGTTAGTCTCTTTGAGCTCAATATTATATAGGAGTGTTCACAGGTCGGTTTGGTTTAGATTTGGTGGAAAAATAAATCCAAACTGATCAAATTTAATTAGTTTAGTTTAGTTTGGTTTAGCAACATTTTTTTTTTGGTCAACTTAAACCAAACCAACCCAATCTAAAATAGGTTAGTTTGGTTTGGGTCATCGGGTTATTCATTTAAAAAAAATTATTAACAAGATAGAGACAAAGAACACAATAAATTAAACATAATAAAATGAATAAATAAACTACTAACTGGAATATGAGGATGGCTCTGATAGGGTTTGCTCTCACGTAGTTTACATGATCATTCATGGCCGATATCAGGCCTATCATTCCTTGGAGCTTTCTTGATCTAAGTAATTCACACACGTCTTTTTCCCCTTGTTCTCCCCCTCCTCCTTATAAGAAGACTTTCACTCAAGCTTTAAACAATGCCTATGATATTCTGATTAGCCAATTATCGATTTCATGCATGAAAGGTGATGAACTCTCTATCACCATACCAGAAGATGAGTACTTAGCAGGGCTAGAGGCTTCAAAAAATAATCTTCATGGTCGAATTTTGCTCTCGAAAGGGGATTCTCCTATAAGAGTTAATGACTTGCGTGCCAAGCTCTCAAAATTATGGAAGCCTATTGCTCAATGGAAATTGGTCCTGATAGGTAAAGGCTTTTTTGAATTCTCTTTCTCATCCATTGAGGATATGTGTCGAGTTCTATCATCCGATTCTTGGAATCTTGATCCTGGTACGTTAAGGCTATTTTCTTGGACTTCGGATTTCAATCCTACTCTTGTTCATCAAATGAATGTGCAATGTTGGATTAGGATTCTTGGTCTTCCTCAAGAATATTAGAGACCAAAAATTTTATTTTCAATAACAAGAGGTATTGAAATCCACTTTCTTTAGATTATGCAACTATAAACAGGACTCTTGGTCGTTATGCAAGAGTTTTGGTAGATGTTGACCTTGCTGGCCAACTTCGTGATCAGCTTCTTGTTGAAAGAAAAAGGCTTGCTTTCTTTGTTGGGATAAAGTATGAAAGGTTACCTTTTTTTTGTCCAACTTGCAAGGTTATTGGACATTCGTTTGAAAACTATAAAAATAAATCGCAAGGAATTAAAGAGTTAGTTAAAGAAACTAGATATTTGAAGGGGAAACAGGTTGCTTTAGGGGTCAAGAATAAGACTGCTTCTAGAAAACCTACTGCATTTTATGTGCCTAAGAACAAAGTTGCTGATAATAGGGTAGGTATTAATGAAACAGAGGTTTTGAATAAAGATGCAGCTGAAAAGGATTTTGTTAATGAGGTTCTCAACATCTCTGCGGGTAAAGATAATCTTGATGCAGGCTTTAAAGTAGCAGTTCCTTTTCAAGAAGGTACAAGCTAGCATAAGGAACAAGTGGTCTTCGAAGATGTTCAATTTGGACCTGTGAAGTCAAAAGATTTGTCTCTTACAGAATCCAATGCTGGTTTTAATCCCTTATTGGGATTTATCCATGATATTGATGGTTCTAAAGAGAATAAAGGGTCTGGTGACAACCAAGTTAATGTTAATGATAATAAAAGCTCTTAGAGGTGGATACTGATTTTGTTCAGCAGGTTAACTGCAATTTATCTAATCATTCTGAAGGTAATCTTGGTAGATTTAATTCTATATTTGTTCAACAAGTTAACGATACTCATAATTCTTGTGAGTATATTTCCATTTCTAGTGAGCATATTATTGTCCAGGCTACTCTAGAGATCTCTGTAAAGCATAATTCCAATAGTGCAACTGCGGAGTTGAATTTTGTTTCTAGTAGTAGTATTGAGAATATTAATGTTGATAATAGTGTCAATTCTATAGTGGCTAAAGACTTTAGGTTAGTTGGTAGATTATGGGGTAGTGACGTTGACTTTGAACCTGATGAGGAAGTTGTTATTGCTACTCTTGACACTGCTTCAGCTCATCAAGGTAATGTTGCCGACAAGTTTTTATTTGATGGGCAGAACGATGTTGAAGGGCAGGGAATAGAAACAGGTTTTATTGTAGTTCTTTCTAAGTCTCACAAAAAAAGATTAAGAAAGAAGCAATTTCAAATCCGTCAGGCTCAAAGTCACAATACCCGATCAAGGGGTGGTCCTTCCAATTTTGCATAAAGAATATTTTGTTTTGGAATGCAAGGGGTTTAGGTAACCTTGATACTAGATTAGTTTTAATGAATTTTTGCTCTCTGTATAAGCCAGATCTTGTGTTTATTTCAGAACCATGGATTTCTTTTCAGCAATTTCCTATTGGTTTCTTGAATGGATTAAACTTAAAGTTATTTGCTGTCAATGATAGAAGCCAAATGCTTCCTAATTTATGGTGTTTTTGTAAGCATCAGTTCTCTCCTAATATTATAGCTATTTCAAATCAGCATGTTACATTCTCAATAATGGATGGTATTCAACAAATGTTTATCTCAGTTGTGTATGCCTCTATTAACTACATCAATAGAAGATAGTTTTGGACAGAACTTTCTAGTTTGCAGCAGATTCATTCTGTCCCCTGGTGTTACATAGGGGATTTCAATTCTGTTTTGGGATCTCATGAGCATAGAGGAAAATGTTTGCCTTCTAAATTGTCTTGTGAGGAGTTTAGAACATGGACAGATTTATCTCATCTTATCCATCTTGATACCAGAGGCTCTTTTTTTACCTGGTCTAATGGTAGATTGGGCGGCCAATATACAGAAAAGAGATTGGATAGATCTTTGTGCAATGAAGAATTCATTAATTACTGGTCCAGTGTACCCTGTTGCACCCTCACCCACAATAAATCAGATCATTTTCCTCTGCTGCTCACTTTAAAAAAGGAAGGCAGAACTCAGAGTTCTTCCTTCAAATTTCACAGAATGTGGAGTAGCCATCCTAATTGTAGAAAGATAATATCTGAGTCTTGGAAGGTTCCTATAGTGGGTTGTCCAATGTTCATTTTATCTCAAAAGTTAAAGAATTTAAAATCAAGACTTAAGGATTGGAATAAATCTGACTTTGGTGATGTTCATTCTAATGTGGTTTCTGCCACAGCCAAGGTTGATCAAATTCAGAAGCTAATTGGTACTTCTGAAGGTAATGATGATTTGTTTACTCAAGAAAAAGATGCCCAAGTTTTGCTGCATCAAGCTTTGGGTTTTGAAGAGGATTTTTGGAAGGAGAAATCAAGGATCAAATGGCACACAGAAGGTGATAGGAATATTGCATTCTTTCATAGAGTTGCTAAAATTAAAAGTGTTACAAAGCATATTTCAGTCATGAAACAAGGTGACTAGGTTCTTATTAATTCTTCTGATATTGAAAGCCACATTTTGACTTATTATAAGGAATTGTTTGCTATTGGTAATGTGTGTCATTCGAATGATCTCATTGAAAGTGTTATACCTT
Organism: Ormosia semicastrata; assembly: GCA_029884595.1. Lineage (NCBI taxonomy): Eukaryota > Viridiplantae > Streptophyta > Magnoliopsida > Fabales > Fabaceae > Ormosia > Ormosia semicastrata. The sequence goes on along the minus strand of JAQQTO010000046.1, from coordinate 30,912,975 downwards.
CTTTAGTCACTGATCAAGATAATGTAATGTTAACCAATTTACCTTCCATGGATGAGGTTAAAAATGCTATTTTTTCTATGAATGGCAATGGTGCTCCTGAGCCTGATGGTTTTGGTGGCTTCTTCTATCATATGTATTGGGATATTGTAGCTTAGGATGTATTCAATGCTATGCTTCAATTCTTTAGACAAGGTTGGTTATTGCCTAATCTCAATTCTAATGTGGTTTCCCTTATTGTTAAAGTTTCTGGTGCTGAGACAATTGAGCAATATAAACCAATAGCTTTAGCTAATTTCTAATTTAAAATTATTACCAAAGTGCTAGCTGACAGACTGGCTTCTATAGCTCCAAAGATTATTTCTGAAAATCAAAGGGGTTTCATTCAAGGTAGGTAGATATCTGACTGCATATGTATTGCTTCTGAGTCTATAAATCTTATAGATAAAAGAGCTTTTGGAGGGCAGCTGGCTATGAAGATTGACATTAAAAAAGTCTTTGATACAATAGATTATAATTTCCTTCTTAAAGTGCTTCGAACTTTTGGTTTTAATGAGCGGTTTTGTGAGTGGATTAATACAATTTTGCATTCAGCAAAACTTTCAATCTCAGTAAATGGCCATATAGTTGGTTTCTTTAATTGCAAAAGGAGTGTTAGGTAAGGGGATCCCTTATCCCCCTTCTTTTCTGCCTTACCAAGGAGGTTCTTAGCAGAGGGATCACTAAATTGGTGAATGATGGTAATTTGCATTTGATGAGTAGTCCTCAGGGTTTCAGGATGCATAGTTATGTTTTGTATGCTAATGACATAATGATATTTTGTAGGGCATCTAAAAAAAACTTGCAGAATTTGTTGAATCTTTTTAAAGGTTATGAGCAAATTTCTGGCCAGGTGATAAGCATTGAGAAGTCCAAATTCTATACTGGCTCATTATCTGCTACCAGAATATCCAACATATTTGATATTCTCAGGTTCTCAGTAGGCTGTTTGCCTCTCAATTATCTTGGTGTTCCTTTATTTAAAGACAAGCCTAAAAGATTGCATTTAATGCCTATTGCAGATAAGATAAAAAGTAAACTTGCTTCTTGGAAGGGTTCCCTCCTATCTATCATGGGTAGAGTGCAATTGGTCAAGTCTATTATCCTTGGTATGTTAATTTTACAGCTTCCATATTTTGCTTGGTCAATCAATCTTTTAAATATCATGGAGAGATGGATTAGAAACTTTGTGTGGTCTGGTGATATCAATTCTAAAAAAACTGTCACAGTTGCTTGGAGTAAAGTGTGTAGCCCTATTTTGGAGGGTGGTTTAGGCATTAAATCAATTAAGGCAATGAATAAAGCTGGTATGCTTAAACTTGGATGGGAGTTTTTTTGCCTCCAATAGACAATGGTCTTCTTTGCTGAGAGCTAGAGCTTTAAAACACAATAGTCTAGTTCATTATCACATTTCATCTTCCATTTGGCCTGGAATTAGAGATTGCTTAACTTCAGTCATGGAGAACTCAGCATGACAACTCGGTAATGGTTTGAATATCAATTTCTGGAATGATAAATGGCTTTCTAGACTTATTATTGATTTGCTTAACATCCCTGCTATTATGCATTCCTCTTTAGAAGCTAAAGTTAGTTATTTCATAATAAATGGTAATTGGAATGTTCCTGTATCTTTATTATATCAATTTCCCTTTCTTAAATCTGAGATTGATCAAGTCTTTATTCCTAAAGAGCCTCGGGCAGACCAGCTGTTATGGTCTAAATTTGATTCTGGTATTCTTACTTTCAAGGAGGCTTTCAATTTCTACAAACCTATTGGGCTTATGGTTCCTTGGGCTAAGCTGATTTGGAGGAGCTGCATTCCTCCATCCAAATCTTTTCTTCTTTGGAGAATTATGCATAATAAATTGACCACAGATGAAAATTTATGGTCAAGGGGCTGCATTGTTGTTTCTATGTGTAGTTTTTGTAGAATGGCAGCAGAAAATACCAATAATCTATTTTTGGATTGTCCTTTTGCATAGCAAATTTGGAACTGGTTTGGTTGTATCCTTAATTACTCTATTGACTGCACCAATTTTTTTCTGTTCTTTCTCTATGTGGCAAAGGGTGGAGTACTCAGGTTACTGATATTGTTTCAGCAGGCATTATTAACACTTCGTGGTTGATCTGACGTTGTAGAAACAAAGCAAGATTTGATAACAAATTAATCTCTATTCAGATTGCAATAAGCTTGATTATTTCAAATGTTTCTTTAACTGGTAACACAAGCAAAGGTATCATGTCCTCATCTATTTCAAAACTTAAGATTTTGAAATCCTTTAAGGTTGCTGGCCACCCTAGCAGTGCTCCTTGCATTAAGCAAGTTAATTGGTATCCTCCCATTTGCAACATGATTAAATGTAATACTGATGGGGTTGCCAAAGGTTCCCCTGGTCCTACTGCTTGTGGTGGTTTATTCAGAGATAAGAATGCTGCAATCTTGGGATGTTTTTCTACAAATCTTGGTATTCAAAATACTTTTCAGGATGAGCTTACTGGAGTAATGACAGCTATAGAAATAGCTTTCAAAAGAGGTAGGTTGAATCTTTGGGTAGAATGTGACTCTCAACTTGTCATTTTCGCTTTCAACAATAGCAACCTTGTTCCTTGGAAGCTTAGAAATAAATGGAAAAATTGTTTACTGGTTACTAAACAAATGAAATTTGTAATTTCCCATATTTATAGGGAAGGAAACAACTGTGCTGATAAACTTGCTTCTTATGACACTAGTATTAGTGGTTTAATTTGGTGGGATTTGATCCCTGATTTCATCAAGGATGAGTTTTTCAAGAACTGAATTGGTCTCCCAAATTTTAGATTTAGATGATTCTACCATGGGTCAGGTTTATGTCCCCCTATGTTTTCTTTGTATTGTTTTGATTTTTTTAATAAAATTTTGGTGTGCTGCAAATGATAGATAAAGTTTGAGGTGCCAACTTAGTTGAGATTTCTCTCTCTATTGTGATGCTTTTGCATGCCTTTTTTGCTTAAAAAAATAAATAAACTACTAACTGAACAAATAAAATGAATATGAAATAATCTTTATCAAAATAGAAGTTACATAAAATAATAAATTGCACATATACAAAGAGAAAAAAAGAAGCAAGGTGTAATCATAGCTCATAAGGCAAAGGCTAGGACATGATAGTTCATTGGTTAGGTGGGTAGATTGGTATGTCATCCGATCTTCTAAAGACGTTTGAACAAGAAATGAAATGAGAAATTTAATTTGTTACCTAACTAAAACGCACAATATAAGTAATAGGTATTTATTAAAAAAAACCTTCATCTGGTCATTGGTTCGGGTCATTGAGTTCAAAATCATAAATCCAATAATCGAGCCAGTGGAGATTGGTTTTTATCAGGTTTAATCCAATATGAACCAATTATCCAAACCAATTTAGTTGGTTTGGTTTGGTTTGGATTTTCAGGTTCATCGGGTTAATTCAACCCAATGAACACCCCTAATATTAGATGGGTAAACTCTCACCATTCTTGATGAAATTTTAGTATATTGTTCCTAGTGTTGAGAGCTACATTTTGGCATAACTTGTTTGTTGTTTCACCTTCTCTTTTGGAAAATATATGATACCCACTTTTGTGGAGTTTTTATCTTGTTGCTTGGTTAGTCCAACTAATAGGTGATGTATTGTTAATTATGGTGTTCTTTAGTGCAACTATGAAGACTGATTGTGTACCCATTTATTCATTAGTGGAAGTTTTTGTTGGACTTGGTCTCATGGTTTTTTCCTTTACACTAAGGGATTTTCCACATTAAAATTGTAGTGTCTCTAATTTTTATTTTTCTGCTATTGTTGAGATAGCTTATTCTGTGTGGTTAATATTTTTCTGTGAGAAGGATTTTGTAGTGCCTATTTATTTGCACAGGTGGAGAAAAATATTTTTCGTTCTGCTTGGCTTAGTTTTCCTTAACAAGTGTTCTCTCTAAGTTTATTGGTTTCAGATCTCTCTAATATTTTGGACTTCCTTCTTTCGAACAAGTGTTTGTCAGTGGTACTTTGTCATAATTGCTGGTACTCTCATGGTTAGCCCGACCATTTGTAGTAGTTACTGATGGTCTTATGGTTAGCCCCACCATTAGAGAAAAAAGCCAAGTTTGGGTAAGACTATTGACCCGTTATTTCGCTCAAGGGTGACTGACCATTTGTGTGTGACATCCTTGTTTGTGGATTTGCACTTGAAGGGGAGATTGTTGAGAACTCAAGTGTGAGTTTGAAGTGTATATGTAGGTAAAATAAGTCTTATATTATTTAAGAATGGGCAAAATGAGGAATTTATAAGTGGTTAGACTAATAAACTTAATACTTTAAAGTTTTGGGTTAAGATGTAGTGTCGAACTACTTTAATATATCTCTTTAAGTCTATTGGTTTTAGATCTCTACGGTGTTTTGGCCCCCTCTTTCTAACACATTATTCATCTTGGATAACAAGTTAATGTTTATGCCCTCTTGAACCTGAAAAGAAAAGCTGCCCAAGAGTAGAATTTGAACTTGAGTATAGTCTTATACTGTAACAAAATTTTTTATTTCATGTCTTTAATCTAATTTAGTTATTGAATCAATTGAAACACACTATGATGCCAGAACCAAAGCTTAATAGATTCAGCCTGGTCTGACTTAATTGCAAAGTGTGTGTTTGGATTAGGGTTTACAAACTTAAGTTTGAATTAACTTGATTTTATAAATTTTATTTTAAAAAAAATGAATTTGTAATAACGTGATTTATATATATTTGAGAACTTTTATCTCCAACGAACATATTTTCAATACAAAAGCAATAAAATCTTTCTTCAACTCAAACGTGGGTTTGAGGGCAAAATCATGTTTAAGGGGAGCAAATGGAATGACACACAAACAAAGATGGACCAATGTTTGAGAAATTTGAACGTACATTTGGTGTGTCAAATAGAAAAACAAGCACACCCAAATGGTTGAATCTAGATTTGGGCATGCATTCTCATTATGGACACTAAAGTTAGAGAATAAATAATTGCACAACTTATATGTGCTATGCGCATAATTTGAATCATTCAAAAAACCCACCATGAAACCAAGGTGTTGCACAAATTATGTGAAGCATGTGCATAATTTTGACCATTTAAAAAAAAGTTATAGTGGAAATAAGGTGTTATTTAATAGTTGATATAGCGATATGTGATTAACGTAAAAATGTAAGTTTATACAAATATCATCACTCAAACTTTAAAAAAGGCTATTAATAGCTCCAAGGGGTCAGTTAGCGATAAACAATATATAATGTATGGATAGACACAAAGTTAAATACAAATTTAAATCTTAACTATGTCAATTACTTGAGATAAAAAACAAATGACATGGTCATTGGCTTTTTCTTTAATAAGTTTACATACATATTTTTACACATATCACCTCATATCACTTTCATTAACTAAATATCAAACTTATTTAACCTATATTTTATCTCTCATTAACTACTTAAGTACCTATACTTAATTACAATTCCTGCCACCAACTCATTGGATTATTTTATTTTAATTTTTCAAGGTAAGAGAAGGCCATTGAGATTGGGAATTTTTTAAGTTCTCATAAAATATTTAATTTCAGTGGCTGGTCGCAGTGAAAGTGAACTATAATTCTAAACAAATTTTATCTACAATGTTAAGGTTTAAATCTTGAAAATCACTATTTTAAAGAAAGTTTTATCTAACTACCATTCTTTGTCCGAAATAATATAAGAAATTGGTCAAAGACAAATAAAAGAAATACTTGATTTCATCAATTAATAAATTGAATATATGGTAGATATGTCCTTTCCTTGCCCTGAGATGTATTTGGGTTCATGTTATGAAATTTATGCTGATAAACTGCTGTATATAGCCAACAATGTTCAAGGATCACCTGTAATAATAATAATAATAATATTTTATTATTATTGTCTACTGGATCACCTATAATTTAGTTGTCTAATTCATATAGAAAATATGGGCTTTGTTGCTTGAATACAAGCCTAATTATATAATTTATATTGGTTCTCCTGTCATCTCACCTGTAATTTAGTTGTCTATTCATATAGAAAATATGGGCTTTGTTGCTTGAATACAAGCCTAATTATATAATTTATATTGGTTCTCCTTTCATTGGAGCTTTGCCTTTGGGTAGTCTATTTGTACTTTTCCTACGAGGCTTCATGGATTTGGGTCTCGTATATTTTATGAAGAAACTAGCAGTAAAAAGAAAATATCGTTTCAAAGAGATGAAAACAATCTGACCAAAACAAGAAGAAGAAATTAAACAAAAGATTTCTATTTATATGCATGGTAATAGGCCTTTTATACTAATTATGTTTTTTTTCCTTTTCGATTTCTCATAGTGATTATCGAAGTATCATTTTTAACTGGAAAAAAAAGAGAGTAAACCCCAAGAGTGAAGAAATAAACAGTAGTATCCAATTTGATAAGAATAGAATATATGATTGTAACTACTGTATCATGATGGGTTACATGTATAGAAAATATTAGGATACCAGCCATATTAGTTAGCGTAATGGCATGATACGGTAGTTACAATCATATATTCTATTCTTATCACAATTGAACCATAATGGTTATATTTTAACTTCGTTTTTTAACATAAATAAATGGCTTCAACACACTGCGTATCTTGTCATTCCGCAGTCCTCGTGTCGCATGATATTGATCATACCTTTTTGCAGTTGCTTGATGACCCTAAACCCATTATACCTGGGAGAGTAGAAGTTTTTAAATAGGCATTATTCTATTCAACCGTTAATATTTGTAAAAGTATATTTTTTAAATAAATATATTTTAAATATAATTTGCACAATATTATATATGATTAATGTGGAATGGAGTGCTTATGGTTAGTGATGAACCGTCAATATGTCATATTTTTACTAAGTTCAATTTTTTAGTTTTTCATATTCTTTTAATTTATTTTTATTGAATTTTATTCCTAAGTTTTGTTATATTTTTTGTATTGTTTAATTTTGTTTTTATTAAGTATTTTGTGTATTTTTGTCAGATAATTACACTTGAAGAAGACTGGACATTCAAAGGAGTAAGAAAAAGAAGAATTTTACAACAGTGACTAGCGCTTAAGCGCTGGTGTTGGAGCGCCTGAGCGCTCAAAGCGTATGCAGCAGCGGTGATTTAGTGTCCTAATGCCTGAGCGCTGGGTGAGGAGCGCCTAAGCGCACAATGCATAGCAGCGCATTCTGGTTTAAGTGACTGAGCGCCCAAACGCTCAGAATTGAGCGCCTAGGCACTAGTTGCGTAACAGAGCATGTGAATTTCAATAAATAAGAAAAATTACGCCAAATTCAACACAGATGAAGACAAACATTGACCACATTACACAGAAAAACCTTAATCTTGATAGAGTTATTTTGCGATAGCAGATCTTAGAAGACAGCTTCGAAGGAGGATTTAATTCTTAAAGGCTTGAAGATCATAATCTCCATTAAAGGGGTTTTGATTTCTCTTTCTTTCTGATTTTTCCCTTTCTTTGGGTTTTCTTTCCATGGGTTTGTATCTTGATATGAGTTTGTTTGTATTGAACATGAGTAGCTAAACCCATAGCTAGGGTTATGGAGGATCTTGTTTTCCTAATTATTTGGGTTTGATTTCTAATTTGATTAAGGTAATTTCTTTAGGGTTTATCATATTGCTTACATTCTTGTCATAACTTGATCACTTTTGGCATGTGTTAATTCATTGTTTGACCGGCGATTATCTGCATTCAATGAGTGGATTTATATGGTAAGCCTAGGATTAGATTGGTGAATGACCAAACATCAATTTTTCTTACCAATGGAATTGATAGGTATATTAATTCATCTCTCGAATTGAAGTTTTGCATTCGTAATTAATTCAACTAATGACCAAATATGTAATTTAATTTAAGAATAGAATATTATTTCATTCATGACCATTGGGATTCAATAGCAAGTAAGAGAATATTGGCAAAAGAATTACCTTACATCATAAATGAAAGAAAATATGAATAATTGGATTCAAGTGAACCTTGCGCCCTAATCTCTCTCTCATTGATTATCCATTCTCTGTTTGATTGTTCATTATTTTTCTTATTTGTTTATTTTAATTTTATTTAGAATTTCTTCATACACTTTTGATTGTCTGGATAACAAAAGGTTTTGCGAATCTAGTAATTACCATTTGTTTCTCGTGGGATCGATAACTAGGACTCAAGTCCTATATTACTTGGTGATAAAATGCACTTACTCTTAGTATATTTTACGCGTATTAATTAGTGTTCCACCTTGTAGTTGAGGGGATGATCTTTGAACTTTTTATGACATCTAAGAGCTTCATATTACTCGGTCATAGCGGTCTATTAGTCGAAGATGAGGTAGAAGTATCTACAAAGACATTCTAATGCTCCAAGTCAATATCAAAGTAAAAAAAATGGAGATAAAAGTGAATGTATAAAAGTGAATATACTTAGGTATTTGTGTGCTTAAATAGAGAATAGAACCCATTGGAGCACAGATAAAGGCTGACAAAAAAATTCATTAATTTTTAATCCATTCAATTCATCCATATTAAAATTAGTTCAATCCATTCGATTAGAATAATATATTTTATTAGATTGGATCTAATTGATTAAATTTAGTTATGGATAGTTAGTAATCCTACCAAAATATCCATTGAATATCCAATTAAAAACTAATTCAATGAATATCCAATGTATTTTACCTTTTTTTTTTATTCAACACTTCCACTTTCACTAAAGCCCAAAAGTCTATAACACAAAGTGTTGAGTCTCAAAATTTTTACAAATAATTTTTTGAGAGAGATAAAGAATTTTTTTTAGAGAGAGAAAGAAAACTTTTAGAGAGAGAAAGAAATTTTTAGAGAGAGAATAAAAGCTTTTAGAGAGAGAAACAATTTTTAGAGAGAGAATGAAATTCTTTAGAGAGAGAAAAATATTTTTTAGAGAGGGAATGAAAACTTTTAGAGAGAGAAATAAAATTTTTAGAGAGAGAAATATTTTTTAGAGAAAGAATAAAAATTTGTAGAGATGATTTTTTTTAAATGAGTGGGTTGGATTTTCATCTATCTAATCCATTAAGGCTGCGTTTGGTACACCTGATAGTATAAAGCATGATAGTATAAGAGAATAGGATAAGTTCTGATAGTATAAACAAGCTGATAAGTACTTATACTATCAAGCATTTGATGCATTTAGTATAAATAACTTGATAGTATATATAATTATTTACTATGACTATATTATCCTTAACATTTTTTACCATCACATTTTGCTTGTTAAACTACTAATGAAATAATAATAATAATAATAATTATGAATTTAATAATAATAATAATTACGAATTTAATAATAATAATAATTAAGAATTTAATAATATTATTAATAATTTTGAATATAATTATAATAATAATTACTAATTTAATAATAATAATAATAATTACTAATTTAATAATAATAATAATAATTACGAATTTAATAATATTATTAATAATTTTGAATATAATTATAATAATAATTACTAATTTAATAATAATAATAATAATTACGAATTTAATAATCATAATAATAATAATTACGAATTTAATAATATTAATAATAATTTTGAATATAATTATAATAATAATTACTAATTTAATAATAATAATAATACTTACGAATTTAATAATAATAATAATAATTATGAATTTAATAATATTAATAATAATTTTGAATATAATTATAATAATAATAATAATAATTACGAATTTAATAATAATAATAATAAAATTAGGAATATAATAATAATTATTATGAATTTAATAATAATAATAATAATTACAAATTTAATAATAATAATAATTACGAATTTAATAATAATAATAATAATAATTACGAATTTAATAATAATAATAATAATAATTACGAATTTAATAATATTAAAAGTGGAGGGTAGTGGTGGGAGGAAAATCTTATCGGGTTATATATCACGGTCATAAGGAGGATAGTGTTATACTATTAGAGTAGGATAAGAAGTTTTGACCGGATTTGACTATCCTATCAGGTGACATACCAAACGTCTGATAAAGTCTGATAGTATTAACTTATACTATCATATCCTCCTTATACGACGCACCAAACATAGCCTAAAATGGATTAATAGATAAATTGGATATTTATCCATTAAATTTGGTCATGAATGAATTTGATAATATTAAACATTTTATAATGAATATTAAATAGATTAATGATTTATTTTGAATTTATTCATTATGATCTAATCTAAAATCAAACTAATCCATCTATTTGCCATTGACTTTTGGCTTGGACCCAAAAAGAAGGCTATTTCTAATATACACCCTGCTATGCAGGGTGTATGGTGCACCTGGTGTATCTCAACTGCTGATTGTGTTGAAAAACACATCAACGGCTATGATCAACAACCCGTAACCTGTTGCACTGTTCACCGTCATGCTGAAAATATTGTTCATGCGAAAAATTACTGTTCACCCCAGAAAAAATACAGTTTATAGCTGAAAAAATACTGTTCACGCCGGAAAAAACATAGTTCATTGTCGAAAAATTGTATTGTTCTTGCTGGAGTTACTGTTCATGAAGTTACTATTTTATTTTTAAGTTGCATAACTGTGTAAAAAATTGTCTTTAAAATAATACCAGTTAAAACTATACTAATCTTTATATTTTTTCATGAATAATTATACATATTAAAAACTCTATAAATTTTATTGTGTGTAAATATTACTAGTTAAAATTTGTAGACTTTTCAGTATGCACAGTTATTTATGAAAAAATATAAGGACTAGTATAATTTTAACTAATATTATTTTTACTTGTATTATTTACACAGTTATATAATTTAAAAAATAAACAAGATATAACTTTGAAAAAAGTTGGTGGTCGATAGATGGTGGCCGATCAAGCGTGAACAATTCATCTTGGTCAAGAATGATGATGGTAATGATGTACAAAAAAAAATAAAAAATTAACCTAAAAAAAAATTAACCTAAAAAAAACTAACTTGAAAAAAAAATGTTAACCTAAAAAAAAAACCTGCTATTATAAGTAAAAGACATGATATATTATACATCTAAAGCTCGCAGGGTATATAATAGCACCCGTCCAAAAATAATATACTGATACACAACTTCTAACTTAATAGTCGACAAGCTAAGTATGTATCATGTAAGTGCTAAGATATCCAAGCTTCTTTTTTTTTTTTGGTGTAGAGAGCGAAAGTTTATAGGCTAATTTCATTGTTATGATCATCGAGATAAATTAAGATAACTCTAATATTCTTATTATAAATAGTATATACACTTTTTTTTATATTTTTTAATATTATTTATTATACTTATTTTTTTATCATTTTCTTTTATTTAATCATAATCTTTAAAAAGTGTGTGAATAGTAATACATATTTTTTTAAGGATGTAATAGTATTATTTTTGAACTTGAGATGACTAGTTAGCGTGCCTAAAAATTTCTCCAATGGGATTAGAATTCTTTACAGACTTCTTTTAACTACTAAAGATCTCCACCATTAAAAATAACTTTATCTATCTTAAAATATAAAAGAAAAAATTGGGATAAAGAATGCATATCATTAGATCCTTAACTGCACCACTTGCAGTTCGTTTTTGAACTGCAGGGGATCCGGGTCCTCTCTAATGAGAGATATGAAGCACGCTTTGATTTTTCAAGTGGGTCCTAGCTAGAACTTTATGCACCATAGAAACCGAAATGCCCCAAAAATAGCATGGAGAGCAAGATTTGCCAATAGGAGCGAGGCAATCTCACCTTATCCACACGCCCACCACAATCTTTAATTTCATCCATCATCACATCACTCCTTATCATCCATTGCCTCAACCTCAAATACAAGGAAAATACAAAAAAAAATAATAACCAAAGAAGCATCTCATCCTAGTCTTTGTTCCTTGCAAATTAAGGTTAATTTTCCTTTTGACTCTGATCCACATCACAAAACTTGCACCCATGGCTGCCATGAACTCTAGCGTATTGACTTGTAGCTATGCCATATCGGGTACAGGATGTTCCGAGCTCAATGCAAAGCTCACTTCCGTGCCCTTGGTTGCATCACTAGCAGTCTCTAGTTACAAGTTGCCTATGATCAAGGCCCAGCAGGCCAGAGTTCCCCAAGCCAAAGGACCTCAGGCAAGTGAAGGAAGGAGAACTGCCCTTGTTTTCTTGGCAGCCACCCTTTTCAGCACTGCAGTTGCAGCCTCCAATTCTTCTGCCAATGCTGGGGTCATTGAAGAATACCTTGAAAAGAGCAAAGCCAACAAGGTCTAATCAAATCCCTTGTCTTTTTCACACTTGACTGTGACCCTTTTTATTTTGGTATTTTTGCCATTATAATGTAGTTTAAATTTGATTATTTGCTATAGGAACTGAATGACAAGAAGAGGTTAGCTACTAGTGGAGCAAACTTTGCAAGAGCATACACTGTGGAATTCGGCACTTGCAAGTTCCCTGAGAACTTCACTGGTTGCCAAGATCTTGCCAAACAAAAGGTCTAGCTTCGGTTATTTCACTTATTTGCTTTCTCAAATACCAAGTCTTTGCATTTTCCTGTCTCTGATTCTCTCTCTCTCTAACACTTCTTTTTTTCTCCGTACCCCCTCTCTCTTTCCTGTGTTTTTATTTATGCAGAAAGTGCCATTCATTACTGACGATTTGGAGCTTGAATGCGAAGGAAAGGACAAATACAAGTGTGGTTCTAATGTTTTTTGGAAATGGTGAAGGGGGCAACATTTTCCTTCCTAACTGTTCTCTTTGAAATGTACCAAACTTCTCCTTGAAAATATACCATATTTTTCTGCATTGCTTTTATTATCGTATTGCTGTTATTGGTTCTTTAATTGGTTAAAAAAGCATATGTAAATTTGACTCACTTCCTCTAGGTTCGTCGAAATTACATCAAGAGTCTCCAATTGCAATGCGTTTTGTTTGGAAGGAACTTACAAAAATAAAAATAAAAATATGAGGAGTTTGAACATTACGAAAAGGTTAAATCTGACTGTTATCCCTAAATCTATGTAAGCCTTTGCATCATTGAAAGATGATATCTTTGGCAAAATGATCAAACCTTTGATAACTTCAACTATTCAAAAAGGAAAAAGCTTCTTACGCATCCATTTTTTTTCTTACATCAGTCACATATAAATGACAAAATCATACTACAAATGTAAAAAATGAAGTCAGTACAGATATAAGTAAATGATAAAAATTGTGTACGAACGTGAAGTAATGTGTATGAATGTGTCGCTAGCATTGATGATTCAAGAAGTCCATCATGTTAAAAAATAAAATTTTAGCAGGACAATTAAAAAAAATGTATTTGTTATTTACAATTAATAACGATTTATAGGATCGGACTTGAATTTGTATTCCCGCTAGTTCTTATTCTTCTAGGCTTCGTATATCTTGATTATTAGTTCGATTAACATCTATTTATGTTTTGGTGCGTGTTAAAACCGTTTATTATTAATTATTATTATTTTGTTGAGAGTGGTGGGTTGGTTGTATGATTAGAATTGAAACAAGACCTAATGCATAGGCCCTATGTGGCACAAGAGTTTAACAAAGCTTCTAAGTCCAATTAAAATAGGGATTATTACGGCCCAAATTACATCTATGATCTCTGCATTACTTTGAACATTGCAAGGTGGGAGGTAGTTTCATGTTTCAACACCGTTATAACCCCCAAACACATTCGTCCATAAGTGATATGTAATATATACGTAATATTTAAAGTGCAAAGCACGTCGTTGCGTTTAGGATCATATTGATGATCAAATTAGGTAAATTCATATGTTAATTTTCTATTTGATTCCAACTTTGATTGATGGGGCGAAGCCAAGAGTTCTCTATTTGATTCCAACATTGATTATTGGGGCAAAGCTAAGAGAGTTACGCACTTTAACTTATCATGAGACTTGGACAAATTATTAAATATTAATCCATTCAAATTCTCTGAAACACTTATTTTGAAACTCAACATCTACAAAGAACAAACATTTTTTTTCAAAAAAAAAGTAGTATCTGTGAGACAAATCTTAGCCATTTGTATCAAATATTACTGTATACACCAAATTTGAATAAAACACTAGAACAGTTCACACCCTGATTGGAAGATGAGGTAATCTTCTATGATTTTCTAAGGCAGCTCAAAGTTCACATGTTACTTCAATGTTTCGCCTAAAATGATAGAAAGGATCACTTCCACTTAAAAAGAGTGAAACGACAAAGATGCCACTTTAAGTTCTAGAGTCTGATTCTATAGTCTGGACTCCAGAGTCTGAATCACCATTAATATTTATTTTCCCCTTCTGAATATAGCTATCAAAATAGGTCAGTTTAGCCCATTCGAGCTGGGTTAGATCGAACTATGTGAATTTTGAGTTAGTATTTTATTAGTCCAGCTCATCTCTATGTAATATAATCGGATTAGGTCGAACTAATTCAAACTATTTTTAATTTCAGAGTGGTATTTTGCTAACCTAATCAACCCATTTTGTTGAGCTATTTGAGTCAACTCATCAAGCTTAATCCATTTTGACGGCTCTACTTCTAAACCACAAATTTATGAAACCTGCGTGCCTATGCCTGTGCCTAAGGAGTGTCCGTTTTTATTATAGAGCAAAAAAGAAAAAGAAAAGAAAGGAAAGGAGAAATAGAGGAATTATTACTCATGATTACTTTCTTTGTTTGGTTTTATTAAAGAACTAGAAAAGAATGGAAATATATGCAAATAAATGTTAAATTACTTTATTACCTTTTGTGTAATAAAATTAATATATATAAAAGACTTAAAAAAATTGGTAAAGTAGAAAAAATGGTATGGCCAACAAAAATACATACCTTCCTTTCAGTTGTGTTTGGAATGAATAAAAATAGAAAATGATTTGATTTAATTTAGAAATTAAATTTTATATTTAGAATTTAAAAAAAGAATTGAATTGATTTAGAAATCAAATTTTGTGTTTAGAATTCATTAAAATGAGAATTGATTTAATTTAATTTTATTATTTTATATTTTAATCTTTATGAGAGGTGGTTAGAAATAGTTATTAAATATAAAATAGTCTATTCATTTCAAATCAAATCAAATCCTAACAAATCCTATCAAATTTGATAGAATTTCTAAAACAAAAAAAAGTGAAATTCATGGGATTTAAAAATCAAATCATTTCTTATTTTTTAACATTCCAAACACAAAATTTAATTAAATTTGATTTACAAATCAAATCATTTCCTTTTTTTTTTACATTTCAAACACACTCTTTCTTTCCATCCACGAAGAAGGGATGTAAAAAATGTTAGCCGCGTGAAAAATCTTTTTATCCTCTTCCTTTCATTTCTATCCTTTAATAAATTCCAAGAGAAATTTTTGGGTGGAACTTTCTACCTTAGGCATGCAAATCACTTTTTGGCATGTGTAAAGTTGTGTAAGCCATCTTAAAAATATACATATTTCTAATAATACAACTTTACACATATCAAAAGATGATTTGCATACCTATGGTAGAAAGTTCCCATCCAAGAATGTCTATAAATTCCAAACAAGAGATCAAAAGCATCATTTCCCCACTTTCTTTTCTTTTCACCCAAAATGTAAATACAAAACATACCCTAGTTTGGTATGAAGGAAGGGGGAAAGAAAGGAGGTAATAAAATAAAAATGAAAAGAAAGAAAAGGAAGAGAGAAATGAAGGAGGTATTACTTCCTTTGTTTGGTATCTTCTAATGGAAAGGAAGGGATGATTCCCTCCCTTTATTTAGTTTCATCAAGAAAAGGAATAAAAATATATGTCAATAATATTGAGATAGATAAAAACATGTGGAGTCTACACACTTTCTTCCTTTTCTTCCCATTGCTTTCAAAGGAATGGATGAAAAATTGTGGGACTCATGAATTCTTTTTATCTATCCAAATCCCTTTCTTTCCACCCTCAATAATATATCAAACAAGGAATGATGTCTAATCAATCCTCATTTTCCTTTTCTTTCCTTTCTAAATAAGCATATCAAACAAACCAAGCTTTATTTTGTATTACGGAGGGAAACCAAAAGAAATGAATACAATAGAAATGAAACGAAAGGAAAGGAAGAGAGAAGTAGATGAGTATTTACTTACCTTGTTTGATATCATTGAATGGAAAATAATAGAAATGTACATAAATAAATGTAAATTTATTTTATTACCCTAGTATAATAAATTGTAAAAGTGAGTTAAGTTGATAAAATGAGAGAGAAATTTTATTTTCCTTCCAATCCCACCAAAGAGGGAGGAAAAAAATAATGTGAAGACAGGAAAGGAAGATAAATCTCTTTCTTTCCACCCTTAAATTGATACCAAACAAGAAAACAAAGATTTTTTTCCTTTCTTTTCACTCTAAAAGTTCACACCAAACATAGCAGTCGTGACATGGAATATTTAGCAAGATAAGCGGTGACATTTTGAAATTTAGTGGGGACTGGGGATGCTCCCGGCCCGGGCTAATGGTCCCCTGGCCTACATGCATAAAGACGAAAGGGCATCTAGTAGCAACAATTGAAATCTCACTTTAGTCCTCACTCATCCATCTTGCTATTCATTACAAATTATTCGCATTTGTAGGTTGTTGGATTATTAAGTGTTCCTGTTACCACCACCATATCTGGACTCTCAAAGTGTCATACATTTATCTTATATGGTTTTTAATTCATGAGAAATTCTTTTATACTATTAGAGTAAAAGATTTTTTTTGGTGTCCAAGTCTCACATAGGCTTAGGGGGAAATCCCACCATTAGAATGAGACCAAGGGATGTCCCACAAGGGATTTCACGAGAGGGGAAGGGGAGAGGGGTTTGAGTGCACTGATAGAGATTGAACTCCTATCATACTCTTTGTAACAATGTAATATTAACCATTGAGATAAAGCCTCATCCGCAGGAATTTTTTATTCTATATCACTCAATATGTATTTCTCTAGATATAGTATTAAAAATATAATTAAAATATAAGACAATAATAATCCACAACTAAATAATAATATCCCGAGCTAGAGATTTCTACAAGAATGTCTAAGAATTTCACTTGATTTTTTCTTTACCTCTAACCTTTTTTCTTATTGGGAAACATGTAATCCTGTGATCCTGTCACTCTATTATTGATATATAAGCTAGCAATATATGACAGTGAGATACAGAAGCCGTGGTGTGCAAGAATTACCAAATGAATCACTTATTTAGTTCCTTTTCTTAATAACACATATTACATACCCGTATGCTGAAGTATAACCAGAACAAATTTGAGAAAAAAAACATCATGCAGCCCCAATTTTGTTCCAAAATAAATGAATATATAGGCCATGCTCATGCCATTGAATTCAAAAACCTTGCTTCGGGAAACCAATTTGATTAAAAAAAAATTGGGTGTGCCTAGAATTCAATATCTAAAGTACAAACCTCGTTGATCCCTTCCTTTTTGTTCATGATAAGTAGTAGCATATATTCTTATCATAAATAAAAAAAAATAGTAGTATATATTCAATTAAGAAAGACATCTTCATGATTGCGTTGAGGATGGTCTCCATATGACCGATCAGTTTAAAAATTCAACCAAAAATGCAGTAATTGGTGCTTGGCCGCTAAGTTAGTTGGCGAAGGGGAGGCAAACACCTCTCCAGGTTGCAAGAAAGGATAAAGAAGACAATAGTGAGCGGGTCATATGTATTTTCATTTGGGGTTAGGGATATTTTATCATATCCCTTTCTAACGTTAATGTTGACTATGGATTGAGATAAAAGTAAGCACGCAAAAGTTTGGTCCATCATATCCTAGTTATCTGCCAATAAGTGTTTTTTTTTCATTTCTTGAAAAAGTGACTAGTTAAATGATGTTGAATAATGGAGAAAATGACTACGGTTATACCCACCAAATGACCTATCATATGCCAATAAATCTCTTCACCTAACATGTACGCTACTGTGAAAGCGATGAGTTATACTGAAGCTTGGATCCAATAATAATTAAATCTTTGCGTGAAATTCACTTGTTGTTTCACTCCGAATAGTTCTTGATTATGTTCACATTATAAAATGCATGTGTATGAAGGATGAAAATCCACTTTTCCTAGAGAAATTTTTTAGTGGACACATCTAATATGTTAATTTTTAAATACTTAAATTATTATTTACCATATGTAAAAATATTATTAAAAATTTATATAATTTTATAATAATTCTTACCATAATACATATGTCAAATAATAATTTAAATACATATAATACATCACATCTACCTAAAAATTTCTTCATTCTCCAAATCCTGTCTTCCCAATAAAAAGTTGCAAACTCAATTAAAATGTTATGTCATTTTTAACACCATTCCAAAAAAATGTAAACGCCGTTTGGCTCCTTCCTCAACTACCCATACCTCTTGATTTCATCAACAACAACAAGATTCCTCAACACCCCACAAGCAAAACCAACCAAATCCCCTTTACAATTATCATTACCACAGATCTTCAACAAGGAAGTGACACTCCCATGAGCTGAAACACCCCATGCATTGTCCGAATTCTCAGTCAGCTTCATCAAACACCTCGTGGCACCAACTTTCCCTGCCTCACTCCCACAATCCAAAACCCGAATCAACGGGGCAACAACCCCAGCAGCAACCAAAACCCCTTTATAGGAATCAAAACCTGCAATCACAGAAACCACCTTAGCACTTTGTTCGTGGCTTTCCACCTCGATCAGTGGAACCAAGAAAACTCACCAGCACATGAACAACATCACCAACATCCACAATCACCTTCACATACTTCTCATCCTCCACCACAACCTCATAAAGATTCATCAGAGCCTGTTTCTTCATACTCATGTCGTCTTTGAAAGTGTAGTCTCGTTATTTGTCTAATTTTTATACATTCAATTTTTTAACTCATTCGTAAACTCATTTTATATTTTGTAAAAATACTACAATCACATACAAATTTATTTGAAATTTTTCTTACTTTAACATATGGTGTAAATATAATGTGCGTATTGTCGCGACCGTAAACGCGGTGGAATAGCAACTTCAATTAAAAAATTAGGAGTCGCCATCAATTTTATTTTTTTTATTAGGAAAAATTGGAAAACCCAAAAAAAATAGTCTTTGAAACCAAATTAAATTCGGGAGTCGGTTATGTGTAGGGAAGGGTGAAAACTTAATCCCATAGCACCCCTAACACACCCGTCCTAAGACAGTACCTTAAATTAATTATGTAAATTCTTAATAATCTTTGAAAATATTTATTTTACTCATTTTGTAAAAAATAATATGAAATAAATAAATAAATTATGAAAATTTAATTTTTGGGCTTGACAGAATAAAAATATTGCTCCTACGTATCCTCAGGTGCAATGAAGAAATCAAAATCACGTAGTTCTCTAGAAAATAATTGTGGGTTGGTTGATTTTATTAGAAAAACTTTAAAAATTTGAATTAACAAACCGTCGCGACTCAGTTATTCAAATTAATGATAAAATAGGTGAAGCTCGCGTTGCGCTAGAGACGTCACTCACTGATTATCAAATTTTGTTACAAAACTTTTATTTAAAATTATCGATTAGCAATTTAACTTAAAAATTGAAAACAAAATAATAATTTAAATAATAATAATAATAATAATAATAATAATAATAATAATAATAATAATAATAATGTAAATAATGTAAATCATCAAGTTTGTCATGCAACTCGGATGATTACAAAATATATAAGGGTTAGCAAATTCATGCAACTCTCAGGTAGCCCATATTATTATTATTATTATTATTATTATTTAAAAAAATTATTCTTTTTATTTTTATTTTTATCCTTTCCTTCTTCCCTTTTTTTTTCTTTTTTTTTTACTCTTCACTTGACCCAACAGGCTCAATTCACTCAAAAAAAAAAGGAAAAGCAGCTTACGAAACAGAGGCAAAAGGGGAGTTATTTTAGCCTCTTTCTTCTTCTTCTTTGATGTCTGCGGAGACCTAAACAGGAATCAAACGACGGTTGGGCTAGGAGATGAAGGTCGGTGATTCGGCCGGATCTGGGTCGTGATGTGTGGCAGGAACTGACGCGGCTGAGAATGGCGGTACAACGCGGGGCGGGGCGGCACGTGATGGTGCGATATGTACGGTATGAGGCGACCCGCGACGGCCGGTTTGCTGGTTTCCAATCTATACGGTTATGACACAGGCTGGGTCTGGTTCGACGGATCCGGGCTATCACGGATTGAAGGCGGCGAGACTGGATTTGCGCGGTATGGCGGCGAACAAGAGCTGGGCTCGGCGGTCTGGTTTCGGTTTGAGGTTTGGGTCACGATTTAGGGAGGTTGTGGCGCGGATCGGGACGGTGGTCTCGGTTGGAGTTGGTAGGTGGTTATGGAAGTTGACCGTGGGTCGATGATGGGTTTGAAGGTGGAAGGCGGCGGTGATTCTGATAGTGTGGGTGAAGGTTGGAGAAGATGAAGATGAAGTAAGGTTGAAGGTGATAGGAATGAAGATAATGGAATGATAATGATGGAGGTTTGGCTTAATGGTGGTTTTGGTGGTGAGTTGATGGAGATCAAGATGGTAGAGGGGAGAGTTGGCCGTGGATGTTGTTACAATTTGGGGATGGATCTGCTATGGGGTTTTTGGTTGGGAGGTGTCGCGGTGGAGTGAGAAGTGATGGAGGGCCACGGTGGTGATGAGGTTGAAGTAGGCTATGGAATGTATGGGTGGTTATGGTTGCTGTGCAGTGGGAGGCTACGTGATATGGTGAGAAAAAAATGGATATGAATTTAATTGTAGGCAAAAGTATTAAGCTGAAGGGTAAAAGTAAGGTTCTGAGTATAGGTTCTGATCCTTTTTCTGTGTGTGGGTTAGGTGTTTTTATAGGAGAGAATTAAATCAAGTGTTTAAGTTAAAATGTGATTAGGAGTTTGTTTAGGATAAGTGATGGGGGGTTTAGGATAAGTTTGTTTAGGATGAGTTTGAGTTAGGATGGGTTTGATGATAACTGTCAAGATTGGTTTAGGATAAGTTTGTGGTAAGATGAGTTATGATTAGTTTAGGATAGGTTTGTTTAGGATATTTAGAATAAGTGCTTAGGAATTAGGATAACTAATGAGATTTATTTAGGATAAGTGCTTAAGAGTTGTGGGTTAATGGGCTAATAAGTCATGAATTATGGGTTGGTTTAGGGGTTAATGGGTCAATGAGTCTTTTTTTTTATTTTTACAAAATGCTCCGGATAAACTTGGGTGTTCACACGTATAAAAATTAATTGTATGCAAAATATTTTCTGTAGAAGTGTCAAGACTCCATTTTGAGTTTTGACACAACGAGTATGCATTGAGCTGAACGGTGTTTAATTTTTTTGAAAAATGATGCTCATATACATCAATTTTTTCTATTTACTAAGAAAATAATATAATTAATAGTATGAAGAGTAAGATAAAATGTTATATAAAAAAAATTATGTAAGAAAATCAATGTTAAAATTTTTTTTTTGAAATGGTGCTAAAATTGGCATGGCATTTTAATTGAGTTGGCCACTTTTTATTGGGACTGGGAACGAGAGACAATTTGGAGACACAAGATTTTCATCCGTGTAGGAAATCTAAACCCATTATCAACGCTGCTAAGCTATGATTCTACTTTTTGAAAATAAATAGACGATGCAGTACTTTCAAAGGGCGGAGGTATTTACACCTTAATATAATTAATAATATGCGTTTCATTTACCAGTGCCTGTCATTAATTATCTTTCTATTATTGTTTAAAAATTACAATATTAATATTTCCGTATATAGCACTAAATTAATATTAAAAAATTAATTATTTAAAATATAAATTGTAACTACTTATATGGAACACAAATATCATTATTAAAAGACATAAAGAACAAATTTATCTTGTCAGATCCCACCTTTTCAAGTGGGAGTGCTCATGGTCTAATTTAGGGTTCGTTTCTTGAAATTATGTTTAGTGTAATTTGTAATTTTTAGATTAGGTTCAGGTCACATTTTGAATTGATCTAATTCGATTTAATATTACATAATATATTAAAATTTATAATTTTATAAAAATTAGTAATAAGTTATAAGATTTTTTTATTTAAATTAATATTTTTTACATTAATATACTTTGTTTCAAAATATATATTACAAAATATCTCATAATTTTTATTTTATATTTTTAAAATTTTATGATTTGTTTATACATAATATTTAAATTTATAAATTTTATCTAAATGTTTGGTTAATTCAATTTCGACCCAATTATTAATCAAGTCATAATTGAATGGATTCTAAATGTAAAAAAGTAACCCAATGAAAATATGAGATTAAGTTCGGGTTACATTAACCTCAACTCGTAAACACCCCTTATAAAATAGAGCCACAAAGTTTACTCTCTAATCAACACTTCAGGGCCCAATATAGTAAAATCAGTCAATATAATGCTGCCATGGTAACATGGTATGATGTATACTCAACTTGTGCCATTCGGATAATAAAGTCAGCAAGTTTGTGTTATTTATGCCTAAGGCAACCAAATAATTAATTCTGTTAACAGTGCAAAACGAAGAAGAACAATATTATACTAAAAGAAGAATAGTTTTTATTAAAAAAAATTATATGTATAAACTCATCTCTAGGGTTTGCGTTCAATTTTATAAGCCTCAATTAGAGAAACCCAAACTACTACAAAGGATTAAATAAATAATAAACCATGCAACTTTATGGAAGCATGCTCTGAACTTCAATTCTCTTTAGCAAATTTATATATACATGTTCGAACTCCATATATATATAGAGGGTACATATCTATTAAGAGAAATTTTTATTATAAAAAATAAAAAAATAAATTTTGATCATATAATTATATATAAATGATTAAAATTTAAATTTTTTTAAAAGTTATATGATCATTTAAAAAAATTACATGTATTTATATATTTTAATTTTAATTATTCATATAAAATTTAATGATAAAAATTTATCATCTCACCTCTTTAATATATATATATATACACACACATACACGTCCACTTCAAATATTACTCGTGTATTTCTAGTGCCAACCGAACCAACTACCCCTCAATGGTGAATCTAGTTCGAGCGAGAAGGACATGCCTGCTCCTAGCACGTGTAAGCACATGTATGCCTTTGATTAGGTAAGGAAAAATTGTTTTTGTTAACATGATCTTTTTGTACCACGCCAATATAAAAAGTCAATTTGAGCACAAAAAGCTATATTTCTAAAACTTGAATATTGCGGGCTAAAATTGGTCTGCCTTTTAAGAAGATATATTACAGAATAATTTTATTCACATTAATCATTTGTGCAAGCATAAGCGACTCCCTCTCCCTGGATTTGTAACTCATTTTGCAACTACTGTTTTGCCAAATTTTGTTTAAAGAGATAGGGAAAAAAATGAAAAAAGACTAATGATGGAGACAACAAGGATAAAGGTGGTATATATTAATTCACCAAAGTGGTAATATATATTACAATATAATGTTTCCTGTAGTGTTCATTTTCATTTGATTTGGGATCAATTGTGGTATAAAAAAGTATCTCTTCCATTTACAATTTGCATTTTT
Source organism: Ormosia semicastrata (assembly GCA_029884595.1). Taxonomy (NCBI): domain Eukaryota; kingdom Viridiplantae; phylum Streptophyta; class Magnoliopsida; order Fabales; family Fabaceae; genus Ormosia; species Ormosia semicastrata. The sequence continues at coordinate 30,889,277 of JAQQTO010000046.1, read as the reverse complement.
TTTAAACTTTTCCTTTTAAAATACGAGCAAAAATGAAAAAAAAAAAACAAAGAAAGGATCAAACTACCTAAGGGATTTAGACTTTCTTACATGAGTTTTTTCACATGAAGTATATAAACTGATTGATAGATACAAAGATTATGGACATGACAAACTAGTCTTTGTAACACTATTTATAAAATTGTTACAAAGATTATTACTACAAGATTAAAGATGCATATGGATTTCTTGGTTTCTCCTACCCAATATAGCTTCGATCAAGACAGACATAGCACTATTAATATAGTTGTTGCCCGAGAAGTTATACACTCTGTGTAAAAAGAAAGGAAAAAAGGGCTTGATGTTGTTAAGGTTGACTTATAGTTTTAAATTGCACTTGTGGTCACGTTATATTTATTATAATTGTGAATAATTGCAAATAATGTGACATTTGCGGCCATAATTACAGTCATAATACAGTTGCAGAGACTACCAAAACTATAATATTGTAGTTATAATTATGGTTGGAGACCAAAATTTAAAACCATGAGTTAACTTAGATAAAGCATATAATCGAAGTAGTCGGAGCTTTCTTATTGATACTTTGAAGGATGTTGGGTTCAATGATCATTTCAATAGCATCATTATGGAGTGTGTCTCTTCGTGCTCCATGTAGGTGTTGTGGAATGGCACAAAGATGCATAAATTTCAGGCTTCTAGAGGTATTGGGCAAGAAGACTTCGTCTCCTCCTACCTTTTTGTGTTATGCGTTGAGCGTCTTTTTCATTGCATTATTCTGGCTGTCTTTGAGGGGTTTTAGAAACCAATCAAGTTAGGGAAAAATGGCCCTCCTCTCTCTCATCTATTTTTTTGCATATGGTTTGGTGCTCTTTGAGAAGCCTCTAATTGTGACCAAATGGAAGTTATGATGAACTACTTGAATTTGTTTTGTAAGAGCTCGGGGCAGAAGGTGAATACCAGTAAAACAAGAGTGTTTTTCTCATTGAAAGTGAACCAGAATAGGTTAAGGGAGATGTGCAACCTCATTGAGTTTTCTATAATAGCTGACTTAGGCAAGTACTTGGGAGCACCTCTCCTGCATAGTTATGTTTGAAGACAAACCTATAGCCATATTGTTGATAAAGCGAAGGCTAGTCTCACTTCTTGGAAGTCTAGGTTCCTTTCCCTTGCTGGGAGAATCACCCTCGCTCACTCAATTCTCTCAGCTAAGCCTGACAATAAAATCTATTAATTTTTAATTCACTCAATTCATTCATATTAAAATCAGTTCAATCCATCTAATTAAAATAATATATTTTATTATATTAGATCTAATGGATTAAAATTAGTTATGAATAATTAATAATCCAACCAAAATATATATTGGATATCTAATTAAAAACTAATATCTAATGGATTACGTTGTTTCCCCAAATGTCCCCAAAAGCCAAAAGTCCCAAAACCATTCTTCTCCCTCTTCTTTTCTCCCTCATTTCGTTCCTTTTCATTTCGTTTTTGTTCTTGCTCTCAATGACCTTCGTGCCTTGCTAAGTTTTTTTTAGAGAGAGAATGAAATTTCGTAGAAATAAATAAATTTTTTAGACATCAATTTTTTTTAAAGATAAACAAACTTTGTTAGAGTGAGAAAGAAAATTTTTAGAGAGAGAAACCTTTTTTAGAGAGAGAATGAAAATATTTTAGAGAGAGAATGAAAATTTTTAGAAATAATTTTTTTAAATGAGTGACTACATATCCATTTATCCAATTTATTAAAATAGATTAATAGATAAATTGAATATCTATTCACTAAATTGAATCATAAATAGATTGAATAGTATTAAATATTTTGTAAATGATCTTAAATGAATTAATAATTTATTTTGAATCCATTTATTATGATCTAATCCAAAATCAAACAAATCCACCCCTACTCTCAACATATCCCAACTTACACCATGTAAATTACTATGCTACCTAAAGGAACTTCCAACCCTCTTGAGATGCTAAGCTGCGCTTTTGTTTGGGGATCAACTCAGGTGCGAAGGAAGTGCCATGTAGTTGCTTAGAGGGAGGTTTGTAAACCTAAATGCTAAGGTGGGTTAGGGTTGAAAGAACTTCATCTTTTTAATAAAGCCTTGATCATGAAGCTTGGATGGGGTATTATCCAAAAACCCGAAACTCTTTTGGTACAGGTCCTTCATTCAAAATATGGGTATATAGTGGTGCATGTATCCCTAAAGTTACAAAGAAAGCCAACAGCTCTGTGATCCGGGTTGGCATTTGTATGGTTTGGCATGATGTGTGTAGAAATGTGTGATAGAGCATTGGAAATGGCAGCAAGTCAGGTTTTTGATAGATTTTTGGCATACCAGCCTGGGCCCCTTTAAGCTCAAGTGTTTTCAGTACAAAGTTAGCATATGTTGTTTTATCTAGGGAGCTTGGCTAACCTGTGAATAATACCTACAAGAAGATCTAGAAGCGGCATGGTCCATAGAAGATTAGATGCTTTCTTTGGCTTTTTTATGAAGCAAGGTGTACTAACCAATCTTTTCAAGTTCTTAAGACATTTTGGCACCTCTTCAATTTCTCCTCGTTGTGGGTTGGAGGCTAAAAGCATCTTGCATGCTTTGAGAGATTGTGTGGAGCTGCAAAAAAATAAAAATTCTTAAAACGCTACTTCTTTGGTTGTGAGCTTCAAGCTTGGGTTGATCTGAATCTATTGAAAAGTATGTGTTTCTATCAATTTTAGAATTACAACTCTGCTTATATTTATACAGCTCACCCTAACTAACTATCCAATCAATACAAAAGTAATCATTATCCAGATAAAATAGCTAACAACTACGCTCCTATCTTATCCCTGAGCAAATTTGAAATGCTACAACCTATTTTTACCATTCTGTTACATCTTATCCTCCATTACTCCCCCTCAAGTCGGAGTGTGAGGATTATGAGCACCCAATTTGACCGTTAATTCTTGAAATGACTTAGCGCCTAAAGCCTTTATGAATATGTCAGCCTGTTGCATTTTGGTTGGGACATAACTAGTAGATATTGTTCCAGCCTGCAAGTGTTCATGAACGAAGTGGCAATCCACTTCAATATGCTTAGTTCTTTCGTGGTAAACTGGATTAGCTGTGAGGTGCATTGCTGCTTGGTTATCACAGTAGAGCATCGTAGGTGAATTGCAGTCGACTTGTAAACATGATAACAACCTACGCAGCCAAAGTATCTCACTGGTGGCATGACCCATGGCTCTGTGTTTTGCTTCCCTGGAGGATTTAGATACCGTTGTCTGCTTTTTAGTTTTCCACGAAATGGGAGCTGAACCAAGCTTCATCAAATATTTAGACACTGATCTTTAGGTCAGTGGGAAAGATGCGTAGTCCGAGTCACAATAAGCAACCAGATTAAGATCATTTTCTCTTGGCAAGATGATACCCTGACCTGGTGAGGACTTCAAATATCGTAAGACACGCATAGCTGCATCCCAATGTGCCTGTTGCGGAGACTGCATGAATTAGCTCAAGATATATACTGAATACTTTATTTCTGGACGTGTGATGGTGAGATAGATGAGAAGTCTGACTAGCCTACGATAGTGAGAAAAATCTGAGTAAGAGGGGCCCGAATCTAATACGAGTTTGTGATTTTGTTCCATTGGGAAGGAGGACAGTTTGCTGGGAAGCATGTTACACTTATTCAAGATATCTAGTGTATACTTGCGCTAGCACATAAACAAACCAGATGGTCCTCGAGCTAATTCCAAACCAAGAAAGTATTTGAGGGCTCTAAGGTCCTTCATATGGAAGCATTTGCTTAAATACTACTTAAAATTAGCGGAAGTGAATGTGTCATTTCTAGCAATAACGAGGTCATCAACATAGACCAAAACAGCTAGAAAAATGCTCCCACTTGAATAAGTAAAGAGACTGTGATCTACATGAGATTCTCAGAACCCGTATTCTATGAATGCTTGTGAAAGTTTTGAATACCAGTTCCGCGAAGCTTGTTGTAACCCATACAGTGATTTCTTCAAACGGTATACCATACCTACTTTAGGAACCTTGTAGCCTTCTGGGGTCTGCATATACATTTCCTCATCTAGCTCTCCGTGTAGAAAGCATTGCTCACATCCATTTGATGGAGTTCCCAACCTCTAGCTACCGCAACCGAGAGCAAACATCGAACCATAGTCATTTTTGCTACGAGCGCAAACGTCTCATTGAAGTCTTTCCCTTCTACTTGCGTGTATCCCTTTCCTACAAGGCGTGCCTTGTGCTTTTCAATCTCCCCTGAGGCTTTGTATTTAACTTTGTAAACCCACTTGTATCCCTTGATCTTTTTTCCTTTAGGTGGCAATGCTAGTTCCCAAGTCTCATTCTCCTCTAATGCCTTAAGTTCTTGTGTCATGGCTTCTCGCCATTCTAATTTCTGCACATCCTAGAGATAAGTCTTTAGTTCTTCATGAAATATGATTGCTGCAAGGTAAGCTTGATGGTTTTTTGAAAAACAATCATAACTTATAAAGTTGGTGATGGAATACACCTTACCTGAAGAGGTTAAATGGTTCGGGGACTTGCATGTGGGGGTTTTACTAGCTACGTGGCAGTAATAATCTTTGAGATAACTTGGTGGTTGCCGCAAGCGTGGTGCAATTAATTTCTGCCATCTCAGTGTGCTTGTTATTCTCCCCCTCATTTTGAACTTCCATTGTTGAGGTATCAGGACTCTCTGTTCCTTCAAACGGTCCTTACTCCTCATTTTCTTGACTAGCCAAGTCCCTCTCTTCCCTTCGCGTGTCCTCGATGGCATGATCTTCTTCCTCTTGTAGTTGAGGTATATCATGGAATACAGTTGCTGGAAAATTTATCACTGTATCCCCTTCATGTGAGGCATAAGAGAATATATGTTCATAAAATATTATGTCCCGAGAAACAAGGAACTCGCGACTCTTTGGATTGTACACTGTTCAGCCCTTTTGCCCTTGTGGGTAGCCTACGAAAATGCACATATCAACCCTTGATTCGAATTTGTCTCGCTGTTTGGAGGTAGTCCCTACGTAGCACAAGCAACCAAATACCTTTAAATGGTCATACGTTAATGGCCTTCCAAACAACATTTCATATAGAGTGATTCCTTTATTAGCTATGGTGGGAGTTCTATTGATGATATGAGTAGCAGCCAACACACACTCTCCCCAAAACCGGATAGGAAGGTTCGCTTGGAATCTTAAGGCTCTTGCAACGTTTAATATGTGCCTGTGTTTCCATTCCACATGCCCGTTTTGCTAGGGCATGGCTACACAAGAAGTCTCATGGAGTATTCCCTTTTGTTGAAGGAACGTTTGAAGGCTAGAGCTAGTGAACTCAGTCCCATTATCACTTCGAATCCTTTTTATATTTGCATTGAATTGTGTTCTCACCATATTATAAAAATTTATCAAAATCTCAGTGGTTTGAATTTTGTGCTTCATTAGATATACCCAAGTCCCACAAGTAAAGTCGTCAACGATAGTGAGAAAGTAGTGAGAACCATTGTGCGAGGCTATATGATATCTCCCCTATAAATCACAATGTATCAGATTAAATGGCTTCTCAGCTTTATTAACACTTTGGGAAAAAAGAAAGTCTACATTGTTTGGATCTGTGACACACATCACAACAACCAACTTTATTGAAATCAAAACTACACTTAAGTAAATGAGAGAGATGGTGGAGGGCCTGAGTCGAAGGATGTCCCATTCTAGAGTGCCAAAGAGTGGTGATGCCGCCTTGAGTTATAGCCAGAGAGGTCCCTCGCATCATCCCCTTGAACACGTAAACCCCATCATGCATGTCACCCGATCCAATCATCCTCTTCGTAGTTCGGTCTTGAATCACACAACAATTTGAATGATAAGTCATTATGCAATCTAGATCACGTGTTAGTTTATGTATGTAGATTAAATTGTAACTAAATTCAGGTACAAATAACACATTATCTAGTTTGACATTTTCATCAAGATCAATACTTCCAACATTCTCTACCAATACAGTGTTCCTTATAGGCACTGTGATACAAAATGGCTTTTCAAGTTTGTGTACTCCCATTAGATGAGAAAATAAGGGGGTCATGTGGTGTGATGCACCATTGTCCAGGATTGATTGAACCCTTTCATTAATCTTGTCATTACCGGCCATGCCTTCGTGTGACATTGCATTGCTCCTCATGTGCATTCCATGTAGTGCGTGGCTTGCTGCTAGCACTTCACCATTTTCTTTCTTTTGATTCTCATCAGAATGAGTTACGTGTGCAGCAGAATGCCCTCCTTACTTGTTATACCCACGTTGCGTCCTACAAAAGTCCCAGGTTGGATGGGTATCTAAATATCTCAAAGCACTTTGAGTTAATATGGCCAATTTTGCCACAATGTTCACACTTGGGTCTGGTTTCTTCCTCCAGATGAATAAAACTTTGTCCCTGACTCAGATTTGATGTTGTTTTCTCCCTTTCTGTTGTGAAGTGTGCCTCTTCCCTTAAAATGTGATTGAATGTACGTCTGAGTGAAGGCAATGGTTCAACATTGAGGATGGTGGCCTTGACATGAGCAAATTGCCCATTATCAAGACTTCCAAGGAACAAATGGACTCGCTGATCTTCTTCTCTCTGCTTCAGTTCCTTTGAGGCTCCACACGTGCATTCTGGTAGTGGTTGGAGTTCGTTCAGCTCATCAAGAAGGCTCTTAAACTTTGTGTAAAATTTTGTTACACTCGTTTCATCCTCCTTTTGCATTAAGCAAAGCATGCGCCATAGTTGATGAATCCTGGGGGCATTAGTCTGAGCAAAGCGTTCCTCAAGATCCATCTAGACATCTCTCGCGATTGTTGCATGTGAAATGCTGCTGTGCAAACTTGGATCAATTGAGTTGATGATCCAGGCCATCACCATTGAATCCACCTTTTCCCAATTGAAGTAGTTCATTGATTGACATCCTGGTTTCTTGACAGCTCCATTAATGAAGCCTAACTTTGTCTTCGCACGTAGGGCCGTCTTCATTGAGCGTGCCCACGTCCGATAATTTTCTCCTTTGAGGATTGTCGCAATGAGAGGTGTTCCTGGATTGTCTGAGGAACTGAGATAGTAAAGTGAACTTGGAGTGAGGGCAGATGAATTCTTGCCATCATCGGAGGTATGACTATTCTCCAAATTTTCTTTTTCGGGATCGACCCGCTCTGATGCCATATTGAAAAGTATGTGTTTCTATCAATTTTAGAATTACAACTCTACTCATATTTATACAGCTCACCCGAACTACCTATCCAATCAGTACAAAAGTAATCTTTAGCCAGATAAAATAGCTAATGACTACACTCTTATCTTATCCCTGAGCAAATTTGAAATGCTACAACCTATTTTTACCATTCTGTTATATCTTATCCTCCATTAGAATCTTCATAGGAACCTTCCTCTGGTTTAAGTGCAAATTGGCAAATTATCCATGGGAATTTGGTTGGACTGTAATCAGATAGTTTTCAATAATGCCTATACTGATCTCCAACGTCTGTACTTTGTTATCATGGATGAGGTTAATGAATTACATCGAACTCATGACTCTGATCTGGCTAAAGTTGCATTTAGTCCTATCTATAAAGAAGTGGCTGTTGTTTGGAGCTTTCCCTCTACGAATTGGATGAAATGGAACATGGATGGATCCTGTAAGATGGGTGGCAACAAGGCTGGCTGTGGCAATGTGCTAGGAGATTAGAAAACTGGTTCTTGGGCTTTGTTCAAAACTCGGGTGCTTCTAATGTCTTGCGCGCTAAATTGTGGTGTATCTATTCTGCCCTGGACTTAGCTTGGAGAAAAAATCCATTCTATTTGGATTGAGGCTAATTCCAAAGTCGCGGTGCAGCTTGCTATAGAGGGTTGTCCTTCAACTCATCCTTACGCTGGTATAGTGCATTTGGTCAAAAATAGGTTGTAATCAAATTGGAGAGTTCGCATATCGCATGTGTTTATAGATGGGAATTGTGTTGCAAACTAGTTAGTCAATTACTCCCTCTCTTTGCCTCTCGAGTTGCATGTGTTCGAAAGACCTCCCCATTGCCGTGGGAGCCAGCTCCTGGATGATCTCGCTGAAGTGTCCCTCTTGAGAAGCGTCTGTTGTAGCTAGAGGTGTTGACCCCCGTAAGAGCACCAAAAAAAAAATGCTTGGAAGAAAACAAAAGCTAAAACAAATTAAATAAATTCTTAGTTTAAAACTAGTTACAAAAGTTAACGACACAATAGACATAATTCAATTTATGGAAAAAAAAAAAGACACAACACAAAATTTTCTTAAAAAATTTTCACAAAATTAATTTTTTTAAGACTAAAATTTAAGATAAGAGGAGAGTCTCTCAATTTAAAATTAAGACAAATCATTGACTTAAAATTTACAATAAATTTATAAATTAATTACTAATCAAATTATGTTAATAAACTAGAGTTATTAGTACTCTATTTTCAAAACTTATCTAAATATAAATTTATATGTCAGACTAAAGAGTGTTCACAAATCAGGAATATGAGATCCAAAAGAAAAAAGAATAGTTTTTATTTGTTTTAAGGTTTGCCTAAAATCTTTTAAAATAAACACCTAATCTTTTCATTGAGAAAAATTTTGCCCCTCATATTAGTTTATAAAAAATAAAAACTCTTGAAAACTCGCAACATCATCCTTAAAAAACTTAAAAATCAACTAAATTAGTTATTTTTGACCGATAAATTAGTCCCTAAAAAAAGGACTAATTTAACTTATTTTTTATTTCGTAAGGACTATGTTAAGTGCTTTTATTTTTCAGGAATTAATATGAGGTTAAATTTTTTTGAACGAAATTGGGTGCTTATTAAATCTTTTATAATAGTTTAAATTATCATATCATATGGTTTCCATGTAAAATTAAATGAAAATGAATTCCTTAATAATGCTTATATTTTGAGATTTTTGGGTGCGTATCCGAGTGGAGCGAAGTCCAAAACACGCCGCCCCGGGTCGGCAGCTCTGAAGGCGAAACGGGAGCCGGGTGAGGTTCATTCATCCAGTTGTTGGACATAGCCGTTTAAGCCGAGAGCTAGAAGTTCTGAATCGAATGTAACGGCTTATAAATAAATTAAATAAAATAATTAATTAATTAATTAATGGTAGAGACTAAACTAGAGAGGAAGAAGGGTGAACAAGTGAAAAAGAAAAGAAAAAAACAGACAAGAAAGTGAGGACCGTGAGGTGAAAGAAAAAGCTGTCAGCCAGGTCACCCAATCTATCTTTTCTCGTGCTCGAAATGATTCCCTCTCTCTCCTCTCCTTCAATTTCAATTTCAATTTTATTCAATTTTGGTTCCAAACCGAATTCCAATTTCCAATTGAGTGCATTGCATTACACTCACACGCACACCCACCCTACTCTTTCTCTCTCTTTCCGTATATATATACCCCTCTCCTTTCCCATTCTCTCTTGTCATATCGTGTTTGTTTGTGTGAGCCTCATTCTCAATCACAGAAGAGAGAGAGAGAGAGAGAGAGAGTGCCAAGCCATCGTCTTATTCTCGCGGAGGTTGGCTTGGCTTCGGTGATCCTCGATCCATTTTCTCTACTCTTTTCTCTCCACTTCAAGGTATTTATTTCCCTAATTTTCAACTTAATTTTGCTTGCATTATTTTAGCTCTAGATCATAGCTTTGCTGTAAAGTCCCTTTCCTTTTCCCCATTGTTTCAATGCTTTTTGCAATCTCGAATATTTATCCTTAGATTCGTTTAAAAATGTTCTTTCTTTTTCTTTTTCTTTTTTGTTCTGTGTGAGATTGCTACGTCAGAATCATATCTGGATGCCTTTTTTTTGTTTTAATTTATTGATAATTGTAATTCATATGATTTGATCTATATAACTGAAATGGAGTTGGATTTTGGATAACACGTAGCTGATCTATGGTTTTGATGATGCATATGGCATACCAATGTATCTGGTTCTGATCTTCTAGACTGGAGATCTAGGATCTTGTTAAACTAGACGATTTTTTTTTAAATGTGGATAGCTGTTGTATATGTATAACGGCCATCATTTCCAGTTTCTGGTGTTACATTCAAAATGATCCTGATTTTGTTGATTTGTTGGCCGGCTTTTTGGTCTGATCTGGTTTTTATGTGGGAATCTCTTTTTTTTATCACTGTTCTTTCTTTTAGATAGAACATCATTTGGTAGTTAAGAATTTATGATAGTGATATTCCTGAGTCAGAGGAAATTTAAGGTTTTAGAATATCCTAATCGAGGAGCTTAAAATTATATGTTCCACATGCTCTCATCCTATGTTTATCCTACGACATTGTGAATCTTTTCTATCTATTTGTAAATTTTGGTAGTTGGCTAGTTTTACATAAAAAATGTAAAGGATCGTCTCCTTTGTTTATCAATTTACATACCTTTGCTATTTTCTTTCTTTGGAGACCTCAATTTATCTAGAAATTAATAAAGTAGATTGAATAATACTAAATTATTTCATTTCCATGCTTTCTTCCCATTGTTTTTGTCTGTGTCATATGCAATGTACTTTTGCTGTATCTGATATTGATAGTGTTTGAAGTAAACCTAATCTTCAAAGTTTGTAACTGACTAGGTTCTACAGGTTGTCCATACAAACTTGTTGGTATTGACACTCTATTTCATGCATACTGTAGGTTGGTAAAAGATGGCTGATGCTGAGGATATTCAACCCCTCGTTTGTGACAATGGAACTGGAATGGTGAAGGTTAGTACTTTATAGATTTGTTTTGTAATGTGCATGTGCATCAGTTAGTCTTGTTTTCATTACTAATCGATTTATTTTAATATGGTCTGTGTACAGGCAGGATTTGCTGGTGATGATGCTCCTAGGGCTGTGTTTCCTAGTATTGTTGGCCGACCTCGCCATACTGGTGTTATGGTTGGGATGGGTCAAAAGGATGCCTATGTAGGTGATGAAGCCCAATCAAAAAGAGGTATTCTTACTCTGAAGTACCCCATTGAGCATGGTATAGTCAGCAACTGGGATGACATGGAAAAGATCTGGCATCACACATTTTACAATGAATTGCGTGTTGCTCCTGAGGAGCACCCAGTGCTTCTAACTGAGGCTCCTCTCAACCCAAAGGCCAACAGAGAAAAGATGACCCAAATCATGTTTGAGACCTTCAATGTACCTGCCATGTATGTGGCCATCCAGGCTGTCCTCTCCCTATATGCAAGTGGTCGCACAACTGGTTTGTATTTGTATCCATCTGTCTCAATTCATACTTTTGTCATCACATCATTCTCCCTTAAACAAATCCTTTCTTAAACAGGTATTGTTTTGGACTCTGGCGATGGTGTGAGTCACACTGTGCCAATCTATGAGGGGTATGCGCTCCCTCATGCCATCCTTCGTTTGGATCTTGCTGGCCGTGATCTAACTGATTCCTTGATGAAGATCCTCACTGAGAGAGGGTACATGTTCACTACCTCAGCTGAGCGGGAAATTGTTCGTGACATGAAGGAGAAGCTTGCATATGTTGCCCTAGATTATGAGCAAGAACATGAGACTGCAAAGAGCAGTTCTTCAGTTGAGAAGAACTATGAGCTTCCCGATGGACAAGTTATCACAATTGGAGCCGAGAGATTCCGTTGCCCAGAAGTTCTTTTCCAGCCATCTATGATTGGAATGGAAGCTGCTGGAATTCATGAGACCACCTACAACTCTATCATGAAGTGTGATGTGGATATTAGAAAGGATCTGTATGGCAACATTGTTCTTAGTGGTGGTTCTACTATGTTCCCTGGTATTGCTGACCGAATGAGCAAGGAGATCACTGCCCTTGCTCCTAGCAGCATGAAGATTAAGGTTGTGGCTCCACCAGAGAGAAAATATAGTGTCTGGATTGGAGGATCAATCCTTGCATCCCTCAGCACCTTCCAGCAGGTGATTGTTTTATCACAAATTATCACTTCGTGGTGTATGCCATTTTTATATTGAACTCTAAAACATGTTTTTGTTTTGCAGATGTGGATATCTAAGGGTGAATATGATGAGTCTGGCCCATCCATTGTCCACAGGAAGTGCTTCTAAGTCCAAAAGATGCTTTATTGGTGAGTTATTTTTTGCTATGGTTGTTTTTTTGTGTGTGTGTGTCATGTCATGTGAACTACGTTGCCATGTATAAGAGGTGAGATAGGATCATTGGAGGGTTTATTCTGAGCTTGATGTATCATATTTTGTGTGCGGCCCTCTGAATGTGGCGGGCACAGAGTTATTGAGAGGCTTTTATTGCCTTGGATTTCGTCCATGCCTTCTTAAGTAGGTTGTTTGTAGCAAGGGAGTGATCGTGATGCTTATTTTATTTCCTTTTCCCCCATTTTTCAAAGTTTACATTTGAAGGTTTTTTGGCCCTTGGAACATTAATGTCTATAGTTATATGTATCTGAGAATTTTTATTATATTATTATTGAAAGTTCGCGCTCATAAATTCACACTGGTATTTATACATGAATTACTTGCCCGAAGGGTGCTTATTATGGGTGGCATAAGTTCGTTCATGAATAGATAGAACGCAGTAAGGTGTTATGTTCCCACTGTTGTGTTACTTGGTGACGCCTACAAGTTAGTTGTACTCGGGTGCCAGTTATTATGTATCCAGAATTTCGTAAGTTGACTGGCTAAAATTCTGGGAACCACTCCCTCACTAAGAGAGATTCTCCTCGAAATTCTAGATGAAAATAAAGTATTCAATATATTGAAAATTGTTTATTTTTTTATTTTAATTTCTTTAACAAGTGTACTTGTTAGTAAAATCTATAATATTTTCATAGATGTCAAGATGGAGTGGTTACTTAAGAATTTCCCGAAATGAGTTACATTAGTTACATTTTTATATTCAGTTATGATAGTTACTAAGTTTCACATAACGGTGCAACTCACATAACACGGAAAGATGAATCATTGATTTTGAAGAATAGATTAATTGATATTATATAAATTATGTAATGAAAATATTATGCTTCACTAACATTTATTGTTTGAAAAATAAAAGATTAACCGTGGGCCTTGTGCCATTGTTAGATAAAATGTATAATCCTTGCTGCTACGGAATTTCTTCACTAGGAAGAAATCCAACCCCAAATCAAATGTTGTATTAATGCATATTTTGATGGAGAAAATTGAATCAAATATATCCCATTACAAAAGGTAGAGATAAAATTCTCATTCCATTTCACTAAAATATGTGTCTAAAATGAATCGGCACTCTGCCTCAGTTGTTTGGCTCAAAATCCTCTTGGGTCCAACTGAATTTTCTTGGTAAAAAAAAAAAACAGGAATCAATATGAGCCCAATCTAGTTCAAAAAATTAGGAAAAAGTTCTATTAAAATAAGAAAACAATAATGTATTTATTTTCAATTTAATTTAAAGTGTATTATAATATTAATTCACTAAAATTTAATAGTAGATATTGTTATTTATTCACTTTTGTTATTTATTCACTTTAAATACATACTCACTTTAAAAAAATCTTATCTAAAAAATTAATTGGCCTAAATTGAGTCGAATTGTGTTTGTTTAACCTAAAAAATCATAACCCTAACCCCCCTTTTTTTCTATTTCTCTCTTGTTTCGAGCCTTCTTATGTGAGTGTGTTGAACCAGGGGACTGTCCTCCACTTTCTCTCAATCCCACCATTTTTTTGTGTGTTTTTTCAATAATTTGCTTAAATTTGATAGTTCTTGAGCTTGATTATCTATATATGTTTTTCTCAATAATAGATCTTGTGACTTTGTTATCTCTTTTATAAGTGTTTTGATTTTTAATTTTTAGAGTGTCTTTTGTAAGTTTCCTTGTGGTTGATCACATCTTCCTGATAGTTTTGTAGATAGTGGAGAGTTTTAGATTTACTTTAGGAAGAGTCGTAATACACTCTTCAAGCTGCAGCCCTTTTCGTGTTATCCTCCGCTATGAAAGATGCTTAAACATCGGTAGTCTTTGAATAATGAGCATACTTATAAATCGTTAGTTAATTCAAAAAATAGTCTGTATTTGTTTCTTTCTTTTTCTAAATTTGATGTATCTTTTCCAATTTGTAAGTGTCATTAGATTTCAATAATAGAGAATTTTCTTTCTCATAAAAAAACCTAAATAATCACAAATTTTTATTATATCTTTTTTTATGAATATAGCATACAAAATGTACTAATATAATATAATAGTTATCATTCCATTTCTACAATATAATTCCATTATAAAAAAATTAATATGGTAGTTATCATTCCATTTCTATAATATCATTAACCATCAACCAAACTATCAATAACGATTGGGTGCAGTGCTAAATTAGCTGCATTCTCATCTGAAGAATCAAATTTCAAGGCATGAAAAGGGTAATTATCATGAGAGCAACAGAGTCTAGATAAAGGATTAGTCTCACAGTAATATAATAATGTCTGTGGAGATGTCCAAATCTAAATACAAAAAATCATTAACCAAACATGACGCGAGAGTTATTTCCCCATAGCTTTATTATCGGCGATTTCTTTTCCTGCCTGGAATCCGCCCTTGTCTTCTTTATCCCATTCATCCTCATAATCTGCCTATCATCACTCACATGCTCTTTTCAATTCATCTACTTCGGGTCATCGGCCATTTCTATTCGGTCCACATTACATTACATTCACTACTAAAGGGCTAGCTTGCCGATGCTGCAAAACAGGATTAATAAAGACCATCGTCTCTCTCACTCTACTAACATTTAGCTAGCAACTTCTTTTATCCATTTCCGTCAATAAGTAAGCATTGAAAAGATCTAGCGTATGACTGACAGGGCGTTTATTGGCTGGGTTTTGCGCATCAAATCAGCATGTTAGATTGAGTCAAACTCATTAAGTTTTACATATATTAAAAAAAAGTTTTTTCTGCAAAATTTGTTAAACATAACACGTTTTAATTAAACATAATATATTTCTCAAATAAACTAAAATGTCACATAACTAATCTTACACAAACTTATTAAGTCTCAAACAAGCAAAATAAACATAATAAGTTTTATTAAGTTAACATAAATCCCAAATAAACTAAAATAAGTTAATATGTTCTAAAAGTTATAAACAACAAATCATATTATCTAATGGATTTAATTTGAATGCACTATCACTTTAAAAGTTTTTAACATTGTCATTCAACCATGCACTATCTTGTCCATAAAAAAATGTTTGACTTTCATTATAACTATCTCAAAAGTCACATATGTAGTGATATATGATTAATTAATGGTGTAAAAAACTTTACACTTCTTAGTTAATTGAAGTCAAAATCATCATATATAATATATAGATTAACATAATCATTTTTTTCATTTTCAATTTTTTCAAGATACTCTTTATTATCTAAGTGATTCATTATATTTTCATGACAATGATCCATTATATGTTTCATGAGTTTCTCATATCTATTTTCTTGGTCACATTCTCTATGTGATCACAATGCCTACACCTAAATTTAATTGACATTATAAAAAAAAAAGTCAAAAGAAAGCAACCTAAGATGTCAACATGGTTAAACGACTTTTATTTTTTATTTTTTTAAATAATGTTTGGTGTGTGTTGGATTAGTATGGGTTGTTGGATTAGTATGGGTTGGCACTTTCCAAATCTACTACCTGACTCATACCTTGCAAGTTAAAGTGTTTTCCAACTCAACCCTATATAGACTTAATTTAACTCGTATTTTGTGGATTGAGTTAGGTCAAAATATGTGAGTTTGTAAATTGACCCAACTTGTTAAACACCTATATATTTGAATTTGATTTAGATATGTTACAGAGATGATAAAGCTAAAAAATGAATTTTTCTCTTAATTAGGAAATTGTTTTCTAATGGAAAATTTTGTTGGGAATTTATTTATTTAATTTATTTATTTCCGAATAATTTACAAGAACCAAAGAAAATTGAGAGAAAAGATGTAAGAAAAACTAAAATTTAGTAAATGGTAAAATATGTGCAGATGTCACTTATATAGAAAAAAGAGAGTTACATATGCATCTAAGTTATTACTAACTAACTTATCCGCTAAACAATTAACCAACTATATTTGTGTAATAAATTTCGTTGGAAATTGATTTTTTCATAAAAAATAATTGTTAAATATTTATATTTTAGTTTCATTTCCACTGGAAAAGTGGAAAAAATTTTCTGTAGAAAATTGCCTTTTTCTTGTAAAAGATCCTAGAGGACCATAATTGTGCTTGGCAAATTAGTCACGTCGAGAAATTAATACACCAAATGTTGAACCTGAATTTGTGAAGTTCTCCTCGTTCAAGAGGGATATTGAGTTTTGCAAGTATCTAGCACGTACACACGCATGTATTATAAAGATACTTCGAGCTTTGAACTTGGGATATGAGTTATAGGTTTATGATTAATAAATTAAACTATTCCATGTGTCTGAAAAAAATTTACGTTAGTTGTTAAAAATGACTAATATTATATCTCATTATGGCAATTACTACCACTCAAATCATTCCTGTATTGATCTTCAGATAAAACTCCTCTTCCTTGTATATTAAAGTCTCACATGAATTAAGTATATGAGTATAGTACCGCTTTTAATAACTTAGGATAGAGTTTGGCTCAATTATTTTAATATGATATCAAAGCCTTTCTTAATTAGGCTACTCACAGATATCAAATCTTGCAAATTTCGTATTATGTTCCATCATAAACATGAGACATGTATGTTAAGGTTCCACATTTATTAAATATATAGACAAAATACGTGTTAATCTAACTCTTACCTGGTGATTGTATTTCCATAAATTCACATAACTCTAACGTTAGTGTTAAAAAACGGAGAGACCTCGTAGTGTGATTTCAGCTATATAATAATAATAATAATGAATTCTATCATCTTATTTTATATTTTTATTTTATTTTTATATTTTTCTAGTTACATTGGACTAATAGAGGTACAAGCTTTGAATAAGAAAGAAAGAAAGAAAGAAAGAAAGAAAGATAGCTTAACACTGATAAAAGATCAAACCTCCTCATCAACTCAAGCGACTTGAGCCAGCTCTAAGTGAACTACAGACCATTGACAATGTATTCATTTGTTTTGGTGAAAAGTATATGTTTTTCTCTTTTTGTTGGTCCTAAGTTGTTGACCTAGCCGGCAAACAAACTTTCTGTTATCTATTGATGTAAAAAGATGACAATGAAAGCATGTTACTTGACATTAACTATGGGGATAAGGATCCTTTTCTTTTACAGGATTTTCTTGTTGGATAGAGATAAACATAAAATGTGTTATACAATGATTCACTATGATGAGTTATAGGGTCCATAATTTTATTTCAAGCAAATTGTATCTTTCTTTCTTCAACAAAACTTCTCTTGTTATTCTACTAATAATAGAGAATTCTAATCCGATAGTTTTGATCTCAAGAAATTGCTAATTATATTTTTACCATCTTTAATGATGTGGCAATTACTGAACAAAATTTAAATTCCTTGACAACACCTTATAATTATTTATTTCAAAGAATAACGTAACATGCAAATATATGACCTATGTTATGAATAATATTCAAGAGTGAATGTCCAAATGTCACTATAGTTACATAGCTATAAGAATGTTACAAAAAATTCATTATGTAGATGTTATACTTATTATTATTCTTTATATCGCATTATGATGATGATTATAATTCCATGCAGTCTTGATCTTATAAATAAAGGGCATAAGATACTTGAAAATGATACAAAAGAATAAAGAAAATTTCTTCTTTCCTCTTTTTTTTTTCTCTTGAGTTCTTTATATTTTGCTCTCTAGTTTCTTCTCTATTTCTTGAGTTCTTTATACTCACTTTTATAAAATGTTATCAGCACGAGACTCTATCATGAGTTATGGCTTAAATAGCTTGGAGGTTTTGTTGAAAGAGTTTGTCTTCTTATCACTCTCTTTGAATTAATCTAATTCACAACTATTTTCTTTCTTATGATTTTCTTCATGTTAATTTTATTATGAAATATCTTTTGTGTTTCATCCATATAGATTTTATTATTCTTCTTGTTTGACTAACACAGTTATCATATTTTGTCTTATATTGAATTTGTTGCTCTTAATAAATTCTAGAAGAGATTACTATTCAAGCATTTCTGGAAGATTGCAAAAAACTAATGATTTTTCATAGTCATCTTTTATATGAAGATTTATGGTAGAGTTCCTGAAGAACTACACATTTAGACCATGATTGAATCTAAAAAGATCTATTTGGTCTTAATATTATTTGAAACAAAGAAATGTGAGAGAGAACATAATCTACCATTTTATGCATATCGAATATGCTCCTACAATAGTAAAAATGAGAAAATTGTTTCAAGAAATATTTTGAATCAAGTTTATACATTCTTGTGAATGAACACAAAAATGAGTTATTGATGAAAAATCACAAAGGCCACCAAATGGGTTGAACTGCATCCCTTGAAGTGAATGTTCTATTTTATAATTTTGAGTATACCAGAGGTAGTGATTATAGCCATTATGTGGCAGAAATTAGAAAATGACTATTATCATAGTGGTTCCAACTCTTCCAAGAATACATATCATATGAAGTGGGAAGACAATGATGAGAAAAATAGTGAACAAAGTAAGAATTTTGAAATAAATACCACTTTCATATAATGTAAGAAAGGACATTTGTCATGTGTGTATCGTATGTCAAAATTTTGCTTGTGAAAATTATTTATTTGAACATGGTCCTATAATTAATATGTATTTGGATGTGTCTATTTTCGTTAAATATTATGGAAGAAAGTTTTGTCACTTGATTGATGATTTGAGTTGTTGAATTATTTTCTTGGAATTTATATTTGTCATTTCATATGTATATTTTTAATGTGATTTAAAATTATCATGTACACATTTTCTCTTATTTTGATAGTTTGAAATATTTTAAATAAAATATGTATGGTATGATTTTTTTGAGTTTTATTGATTGAAGAAAATATGTATATTCCCAATTCTTTATATATATGGATCAATGGTAAATTTTGATATATGATAATATAAAAGTAATTCAAGCCTCTAGAATAACTATTATATTTTGTTACTTGGATGAACAAAATTTTATACATTATATTTTATTTGTTATCAAGTCAAATAGATATGATCAATGCAATTGAAATACATGCTTTTGTAAACTAGAAGTTTACTATATTATTTTAAACAAGAAGTTTATTAGTCCAAATAATTTTATTAGTTGACATATGGTCGGTTAGATTATCATGGGTCAATATTGATAATTCATATGGATATCATTGAAGGATCATAAGATTCCTCAATATAATGAGTTTTCATGTGTTGCATGTTCTCAATACAAACTAATTATAAGCCCATCATCAGCTAAAAATATAGTTAAATTTTTAGAATTTCTGGCATATATTTAAGATGATATTTGTGAATTATATCATAAATCATGTGTACCATTTAAATATTTTATGGCTAGAAGTCATTTGGTCACATGTGTGCATATTATTAACTTACAATCTAGAGTTGTGAGATTATGCAAGTTATTTGATTAAGAACACAAATTTTGGAGATAAAGACAATTTGTCTTGATAATGCTGATGAATTTACTTCTCAATCTTTTAGTGATTATTATATGACCATTGGTGAAATATTGAACATGTTTCTTATGTTCAATTGCCTCTAATTGATAGCTAAATAATAAATTGTGAGAACAAAATCTCAAGTTTATACTTGGAGTATTTTTTTTATATGTTGCAGCACTTGTTGGTATAAGACTAACAAATAATTATATGTTCTCCCCTATACAATTGAATTTTGTCCTGAAGTCAAATATTTCTCATATAAAAAATATTTTGTGTATGATATAGTCACTCCTACTCTACCACATCGCACTAAAATGAGTTTTAAAAGAAAGTTTGGAGTATATGTTAGATATGAATTGGTGTTTCCAACATTACGAGGAAAAGATAAGTAGTTAGAAAAGAAGATTACTTGCAAATAAAAGCAAATGAATTACTTGATGCATTTTCTATTGCAAAATGATAAATAAATCTTATACCAGCTATATATGCTCCATTGACAATTGATTTCAAATGAGTCAAAAAAAACATGCTAGAAGTAAGGTAGACTAATTAATTCCAAAGATAAAGCCTAGAAAAGAGAAGGAGAAAATAATATTGCTAACAAGGCAAATAATCCTAAAGAGGATACTCTTGAATATGAGATTAGAGACATAAGTAGGGCTCCTGAAGTAGTTCGAACTCCAGAAGTAGTTTTAACTCCAGAAGAAGTTAAAATACTTGAAAATGGTGAAATAACAAGATCTTAATAAATTATGTCTCTATAGGCAAAATGATGGAATTGAAAAGAAACAGTTATCAATAACATATTTTCATAGTGCACAGTATTATGAAAAATAATGAGGATCTTAAAATTAGAATTAGAATCATCGAAGAATATCAACGAAGAAATGATTAAAATAGAAGAATGCCTTGTAGACAGAATTGAACTTACTTATAAAATGTGAGGTTATTGAATTTGTAGTTCAAATTCTAGAAGAGAATTTAATAGACCTGAAGTTTAAACCTTAGAAGGTGCAAAATCTGTGGATACAAATTAATGCAATTATGTTTTGATATCTATTAAGGTTGTTTGCACACAAGAAGTTGAGTTCTTCTAATAGATGTTGTTACATTTTGTTGTTACATCTTATAGATATATTGATAGATGCTATCTACATGAAAATCCTTAAGGATTTAAAATAACAACATTCAAGAAACTTAATTTACATATGCTAACACTTAATATTCTTTTGCTCATCATATTGAAACTTTCTTATTGAGCATTAGTGGTTATTGATATGCATTATATATTTATTTCAAAATTTCTTAAAATACTTTATTTACTTATGTGTCTACTTGAAGAAACTTGTAACTGACTTTGCCATAATTGCTATGTATATTAGTTAATAGAATTGCTTGAAGTTCTTCCAAGGTTGTAGAAGATTTAAAGAAGGAATTTGAAATGAAAGATCTTTGAATGATAAATGTCTTCACCACCTTTAGTATTTATAGACAACGATGGTAATTGTTATTCTGACAAGATGATGACATGTGTCTCTATAAAAAATAACTTCCTAAATTAACAACAATGATTGCATTGTCTTAATACTACAGACTCAATTACTAATAATTCTATAAATTCAAATTCAAATAACATTTGAATTTGAATTTTAAACCTATAACTACTTTGAAGACATTGTAACTTCAAAAACACTTCTATAATTTGAAATTTTTGCTTAAGTATTAGTTGCTTCAGTTCTTCCTTCGATCTTCAAATAGTTTGCCTCTTCGATTTTCACCTAATAGAAGTATACCGATTCTGCCAAAAGTCTATTGTCTATACATTTGTCAAATTTGATAACAACATTCCTTTTGCTTTGAACTCTTAGCAAAGATTTCCAGATTTTGATTTATCTTTCTTCTATTAACTCAAACTGAATGCAAATCGATCTATAGCTTGATTTATCAAATCGAAGTTACTAGTACTTATCTAAATCGAAAAAGTTTATTTTATACCAACACATACTCTAGCAATTCAACTTGTTCTTTTTTTCACCTTTCTTACCGAGCATATATATGCACATATTCATTAAAGTAAGCATCTAAGGTTAAACATGATGAAACAGCATGAACAATATGCACACTATTACAATGTCAGCAATCGATTTCTGTCACTGAGTGTTATGTAATTGGGCCATCCTGGCCTAGTTCTCCTCCAACAACTCTTAAGCTCGGCCCTTCTTTATAGATGACCAAGCCGAAGAGTTGTGGACTGTTCTGGTCTAGTTTTTATCTAGCCACTTTTGAGCTCGGCCCATCTAGGCAGATAACAGAGCTGGGGGTTGTGGACCGCACCAGCCCTGTTTTCATTCGGCCACTATCTCAGGCCTGACATAATAGGCCTTCCATAAACCTATATAGACTGATCATTGTAATACCCTAAATGACATGTTAGACTTGTGTATGTATTCAAAAGATAGCATATGACTTGCTTAACTTGCATGTTTAATTTTGTGACAATCTAAGTTAGTTTAAGTACTTTGTTGCAACGCAGAATGTGAAAAGTAGCTTAAAATGACTCATATAATAGCATAAATCACTTAAATAAGGGAAATAAATATAGATAATTTATTTCTAAGTCACAAATGTATAAAACAAGTTATAGTTAAAGTTTCAAGGCAAATTGAGTTAATTTGACATTTTTAAACATATTGGTTATCTATTTATAGCCGAATTGACTAATAACAGATATGCAAATATCAGATAATGGTGAAACAAATTTTTATATGAATCTTAGAATTATTTTAAAGTTGTTGGAAGTTAGAAATATTGAATTAGTTAAATCTAAGTGGTTTTAGCATATCAGAATTTATCAGTTTTGGCCTAAAGGTCATATGAGTCTTTTGTTTCTTCTTTATAAGCCCTCACCCATAGCCATTTTCTGCACAAAAACAAAAATAGAAAACGTGAGAGGAGAAAGGAAAGAAGAGGAAGCAAAGACCAAGGAAGAGGAAGGGAGAAAGAGAAAAGTCAAGGGCAAAGCCAAGGTTTGAGATCCAACCAAACTTGAATCTTCTTCATAGCTACCAAAGGTAGGGGTTCTATGCTTATCTTTATCTCTTTGCTCTATTTTCATCATAGATGCACCTTTAGGTCAAAATGAGTTCTAGAGGTGTTTGATGTGTTTCGCTTGTATGATTGTGTTTCTTTGGTCATTTATGACTTATTCATAGCATAAGTTGAAGATAGAAACTTAGAACATTTCATTTAGACCATAGATCCACCAAGAGATGAGTTTTAGGTCAAGTATGGGGGTTTTGGTTCATAATCCAAATTAAGAGGTTTAAGTTAGTGATTGGTGTTTGCTAAATGTTAATGAACTAATTAAGGACTTAGAATCACTTAGAAACTGAATTTGAAAGACCAAAATCCATGAAAAGAACCAATGGAACAGTACCATGATTCTGTAAAAAATCTGGTTTCTGCTATGCACGCAGCGGCGTGAGGAGGTTACGCCATAGTGTGAGGTGAGTGGTGTCGCAGCGTGAGAGTGATGCTACATCCAGTACTGAAACCCGAGATTAGGGCATCACGGCGTGAGGCCTAGAATTGCTAAAAATGCCATTTTTTATGTTTTCAAGTTCTTGGCTAGACAAAATCATTGGTATATATTTCCTAAGGTATGTTAAGACACAAATTGGGGCATTTTTAAGAGAGAAATTATCACCTAGCATAGATGAGAAAGTTTAAGCCTTTGGTCATCTAGGAACAATGGATGGTCTTAGGATATGTTTAGTATACTACTAGAGGTAATTCAATAAGAGGATGATCTTTTGGTATGTATAAGATATGTATGATCTTTAAAGCAACTAAGAATAATGGTTTGCTATAGATAAATGTCTAGCACCTATGGTAACATATTGTTACTTAGCTTCACTGGAGATGTGATGATGAGGGGTGTTAGATATAAGTAAACTAGGATAAGTTAGCATTGTCTACCTGTGAATGTGACCTTATATGACGGGAGGTCATTTGGCCGGAAGGAAGGGAGTCAGAAGTTTCTAAAGGGACAAGCATTCCTAACCAAGTGTTAGGGTTGTATATAGTGTGGAAATTTCAATTTTCCTATCTACAAGAGTTAAACATGAGAAGTCAGTATTCCTAGTAAAACATGCCTAGGTCTTAAATGAGCTAAGTATGCAAGAATGAATGTATGTATGTTTAACTTGGTTTATCTAGTTATTAAAGTTAGACCTTGTAAAGAATGTAACTTGTCTTATTCTTAATTGTTAAGACTATGTTATTATGTTATGTATGATTGGTTTTGATTACTCATACTAAGAAATATTGATTCTCACCCCGCTGTGTTATCATGTAATTCCAGGTGCAGGTTCTTCAAACAACAAGAGGAAAAAGGATGGTAAAGTATTAGATTAGATCTAGTTTTAGTTTTATGTTGCAATCTTTGTATCTTTATACTTCTTTTGTAATGTAAATAGTTATGTATTACTTCATGCCCCAAGGGAGGCTAATGATCTATATGTATATAGATGCATTATGTTATAAATGTTGTGTTTTTTACATTTCATAAGGCTCTCTATAATGTTTCCAAAGATACATTATGGATATATGTATCAGGTTAATAAGTACGTAGTGACATTGTAGCGGTAAATATCTCGTTGTGTACTACGCATATTAGGATATTGGTATTAGGATGTTAGAATCATACAAGCCCATCTCAAAATGATAGGCTCAGAAATCCATGTCAGCCCAACCGAAGTCCTTCTCGTAGAATACGATCATTTTATGTCTGAACAGTTAACTTGTTAAGCAAGTGATTAACGTGATTCCTCAACGGTCACTAGCCGGTTGGCGACATCATGACTTACAATCGGAAACGGCCTCGCGCCATGAAGGCTGGACATAACATTTTTGAACGATCAAAGCCTTAAGTGGCCTGAACGGAAGGTATTTGAGGCATCACTCCTCGAACTCCTATATAAGCAAGCCTGACTTCTTAAGCCAGGTATGTTCCATCTTTCGCTCAGACTAGCATTTGCATACCTTGCGTTCATTTTGACTTACCTAGGTTCCTTTTCTCTTTACTGTTCTCTATTGACCTAAGCCCCAGTCAGTACCCAGAACAGTAATGTAGAATATATGAAAGGAAGGCATACTTGAAAATTAGTAAATTAAGCAGACCATTCATTTGCTGAATTTGTCATTTAAAACAACACAACCTTGAAAACATTTCAAAAAAAAAAAAGTGACCCATACATACTCTGTAAAACATACTTTGCAATGTTATATATTTCTTTTCACCGAGGCATTGTCAACGAAATTACTTATTTGTTGAAAACAAAAGACAAACTAACAAAGACAAATTTGAAAAATGTGGTTAGGTGTATCATGATTTAAATGTTTTCTTCTATTATGCAAGGTTATGGTATATTCAAGTCAAATAAGGTGACATCGTCTCTAGAACATGTTGGAAGCCAAGGTAAATAGCAAAATTAAAATTGTTCAATTCCAACAATAGTCGTCAATCCCATTTCAATTTAGGTCTCACATCGATGCTGCTTCTTCATATGATTTGAGTACTGATACTTTCTTCGTCTAAGTTTTACTATTTAAAAGAGTAATTCACCATCTAAAAGTACAATGAGTGAATGGAATCTCGATTGCTTGACTTCATTAAAACAATGTTGGATTCTAATGGCAAAGTTAGGATTTATTACCAAATAGAGAACATAATTTATAGGATAATAGTAAATTATAATTTATTTTTTAAAACTTTTGTTTAAGGGAAAAGTCTAAATTACATCATTCAACTTTGCGTCATATATACTTTGATCCTTCAATTTTCAAAATGTACAAGGTTTCTAAACTCTCAAAAGTATACAAAGTGGTCCAAAATTGTGGCAAACATTAATTTTTGGATAGTCAATATTAATTTTCAATAGGAAAATGTTCAAATTAAACCTTTCAACTGTGTCTCATGTGCACTTTAGTCATTCAACTTTTAAAAATATACAAATAGGCCCATAAACTCTCAAAAGTGTGTCAAGTGATCTAAAATCATGACAAGACACATGACACTTTCCATCTAAAAATTAACGTTTGTCACGATTTTAGACCACGTTGCACACTTTCGAGAGTTTAAGGACCTTGTTACACATTTTAAAAGTTAAAGGATCAAAGTGCATATGACACAAAGTCGAATGGTGTAATTTAGACATTTCCCTATATTTAAATCAATTTGAGTATACAAGTTTTAAAATTTTACTATTTATTCTTTCCAAATTTTAAAAACACAAAGCGACGAGGGAAATATAAGGAATACAAATTACAGATAAAAGATTTATTACTACATTTTAGCAAGGGAATGTAAGAAAAAAAATGAAAATGAAAAAGAAATCAGAAATTATGAAATGTGAGTTTTTATATTTTTTGGATTTAATTTTGATGCACTCAGATAAAAAAATTATGCATTTTTAGTGTAGAACTTCTTTACACTATCATCCAATTATGTATTGTCAAATTATTAAAAAAGTTTAATTTTCACTACTTGAAATCTAACTTTTTTTAATAGTGTACTAATATATAATGAAGGAGGATCAACTTACATCAGTATAAAATTTTTTTCTCTTACACTCAATTTTAACTGTTAGTTCCACTTTTATCTAATAGTTACCTTTAATGAAATAATTTCAATCATTAGATGAAAGTGAAACTAACGATTGAAAATAAGTGTAAGAGAAAAAAGACTTATACTGGTATAAACTGATCACTCCTCAGATATAATTGGATATTATAGTGTAAAAAAACTTGATATTTACGGTGCATAAAATTTAAACTCATTTTTTTTTATTACACAACGTTCCGGACAACATATCATTTGAATAATATAATAAGGGACAAACAGATTAAAAATGAAAAATCCAGAATAAGGGATAAAAAAAGAGATGGATACATATTCTACAGACTATCTATAATAGTCCTTTGCATTTGTCTTATATACTCATAGACAAGTTTAGATAGAGATTGCATGCTAAGTATTCCCCCTCATTTATTCCTAAAGGACCTAAACATTGTCTGAAAGTTATAGGCCATCAAACTCAGACAGTAAGCATACTACAGCATATATAGTTATACTGTCATAGGACTTGGAAGATCCAAATCCATAATACATGAAGACAGTAAAGCATACTATGCCTTATACATTAAGGGCTTGTATTTACCAAGAGCTTGACCCAACCCATGAATGGCTCCAAATGATGCAGCCAAAGACACAAGAAAGCACACAAGGCTCAAAGTTTGAAGTCCAAACCATCGAATTGTTCCTTTTCTGATCTTCTGTCTGGCAATGAACATCTCCACTGGAAAATAGACCACTGTAGGCCAGAAGCCAACGGCCCCAAGAAGGGCAATCATGTCATTAAAAAAGGGCATCGCCATGGCCAGCACAGTCGCCACCATCACAAATATGGACCTCCAAACTAGCTTAAAAAAATTGATGCTGAATTTCATTTTGCCAATGTTCACAGGGTACTCCCTTGTTACAAAACTTGAGCTTGGCCACCTTTGACCAGCCAATATTTCAACTATAAGATAAAAAGGTTGAATAACTACCTGTCCACAAGTTATTCAAGATTAGTGGCCATTAATTTTGCTGTAAAATGAAGATAAAAGACGGACATATAGTCAAAGTAAAATCTAAAATCTACTTCAAAGAGTAAACATGATTGTCTGTGGTTTCTAGAAGCAGAGGCAACGTTTAGCATTTTGAATAAGTAGTAATTGAATAACTCTCAAATATAGACTTCAGTATTAATGTCATAGGTTGAGCATGATATTATGAATTTAAAGGCAATGCATGAGAACCTGATATGCTCCAACCAGGTGCACTATAATGAAGACATTGGCCAAGTCCACTAGCCACAAAGGCTTGTGAAACCCAGAGCTCATGAGAATGTTGCCAGGAGTGTCTGAACCAAATGCAGCGTATCCAGAGCACGCAGACAACAGGAAGATAATTGTCATCGTGAATATACCTATCGTGTTTGCCATCTTCATCACTTTATTTTCTGGTGGTGATGACTTTAAACTGTCCTGTTTTTTTTTCATTCCAGACCAATATAAGTATAAACATTTTTATTGTAACGCCAGAATATCCAATTATATACTTGATTCTTTCCATCTTATTTACAAATAAGTAAAATTATCAAAATAAATAAAATTATTGACACATTCATTAAATTAAAGAGACTGAAAATTAATCAAAATATCAATTTCATTTTTCTAAGAAAATGTTTTAGAGCTGTAGATCTCTAATGCACCAATCATCTCTACCTATCAAACTATTCCGTGCAAATAAGTATATCATTATTATTTTTGGTTATAAACGATGTCCCATAGCTTATCTCAAGTGATTAAGTAGAAAAAGTTTGGAAAAAAGTTTGGAGTTTGATTATTAATAAATCAGAAAAAATTAAAGTTTGTGCCAGGACAAAAACACAGCATAGTTTAGAAAGCCTTATTTATATCATGTTCATACCTGTATATCTATCGCAATTTGAGCATAGGCACTAGCAAGTGCAACGTTTCCAAGTGCAACAAGCATATTCCACAATCTGCCTGCCGAATTTTGCCCCTTGCTGCTCCAAAATAAAGAGGTACTCCTTCCATTCCCTGTTCCATTCCACGTTTCCCAAATATAAATCCTCATAACCATTAGTCCAATTACAAAAACAGACTTTAGCACGTTATACAAAAGGAAGCCTCTGTTTTTATCATTGTTACTAAACGTATGTGGCATGGCCATTACTCCATCCGTTTTTTGGGCCACGGAGTTGTACTTTCTCTGAAAAATGTTAAATAAATAAATAAAATTTAAAAATTCAATAAAAAAAAATTATGTGTTATGTAGGATCCATATTATATTAACCAATCACTCATGATCTTATTTTCAAAACAATTTTTTTTTTATGTATCCAAAATTATTACACTTAATCTTAAAAAGACACATAATTTTGCATTAAATTCTCTTAAAAAAATTATAAATAACAGTTTTTTTTCTCTGTCAGACCAATAGTTTACCTCTTTTGGACCTATGGTGACTTGATCCTAGAAACCAAATCAGATAACTTTATTTTTTTTATTTTTTGGACTTGAAATCAGATAATAACTCGCGGTGGCCATTGGCTAAGTAGGAAGCAAACTACGTACCCAGGCCCAGCCCATCTTCCACCAGTAATAGGCTAATAGCTTCTAAACTTCTTGTTTCGTCTCTAACATCTCTTGTTGACCAAAAAATCTCTAATAATATATCTTAAAAACGTACCATGTTTTGAACTTCAAAAACATTTTCATTTTTCAATATCAAATTAAAAGGGAAAAAAAAGGGGCTCCTCAATGATGATACTATACCAACTGCCACTAGGCCTGTCAACTAAAATTTATATAGAACTCATTCACTGAATATATATATATATACAGAACTCAAAGACGAAAGAGAAAGGGAGGGAAAGTAAGTCAAGTAGCCTTGGATAACGGTTGCAAGAGAAAGTCCAATACCAATAGATGCGTACCCAAAAGACATGATCGCTGCTACGATTGAGAGCAAAGACAGCTTGTGAAAATTGGGGATTTGGGACAAAAAGATTTCAACGATTCCAAGACCAATCGTGTGTGGATTATTAGAAAAATGGCATGGAGCTTCAATCCCATTCTTCTTGAAGCAATTGTTTTTGAGTATTGTCCTGAAATATGCAATTAGTATTAATAAATCACGTTGGAATTATGCTAGCCTCACAAATAAAAAGAGTATTAAAAAAAAACTATTGCAATCATTTTATGTATTTATTTATTTGATAAGACCATCTAAAACTGCAGAGGGTAAATTATTCATAAAGTTGCATCAATTATAGCTCTGGTTTGTTAATGGTTTTTTTTTACAATATTATGAAATTGTTACTAAAACTTATTAACTTTAACTTCCAACTTTTATCTATGCCTTCCACTTAACTATCTTAACTATTTCAGCTACGCCAAGTTACTCATTTGCTAATGTTCTAAATGCTGTGAAAGTAACCCTGGAAGAACACAAAAGAACTTACACCACACTTAAAGATGTAGTTATTGTGAAGCCAATTGCAAACCCAGCAAGGATGCCATACTGGACCACTCCACAAAACACATGCTTTTTTCCACCTAAAAGTTTAGCCAACTGAAGAGTTAGAATTGAACTTGGACAATGTCAAGTAAAGTAGCAGTGGTGTTTAGGTAAGTTAAGTACCTAAGTGAGTTTTCACAGCCTCCATGTAAGTGTAGTTTCTCTTGCCAGTGACAGGGTCTGGTGATCTATAACAATCGGCAAGAAGATTAGAAGTGTAGAGCGTAATGCCAGCGAAGATCAAGACACAGAATATGCCAAGGATCCATCCCAACTGCGCCATAGCCCATGCTAAAGACAGCACCCCAGCCCCAATCACTGCCGTTATTATATGTGCAGTCGCAGTCCACACGGTCCCTGCTTGTCATTGAAACAAAACTAGTCACTTCTCTACTCAATATCCACCTCCTCCTCCTTCTTCTTCTTCTTCTTCCAAATTGAACTAATAGAGGGGTACCTAGATTCTAGAGAGGACATGTATAAGTCTTATCTTTTTCCTTTACAAATGAATTCATTTTATAAGTCTTCCTCATCATTAATAATTATCTTTCCTCATTTTTTATTAATTTATTTTCAATTAGTTTTTTATTTTTTAAAAAAGAAATTAAGTTCATTTGAATTGACATAATCTAGTTTGGGATAAAATATCAGAAATTAATAAGAGAAAAAACCAAATAACATATAGATACAAGAAAAAAAAAACTACTAATCACTTTGTTTATTAATGTCTTAAGCTGTGTAATGTCTTTGTACTAAAAAAAAAGTAACAATATGCTGCAAGCTGTGGCGAATCTTCACCGAGACGGGTGAGCCATAATCATCCCAAAAATTTTAAAAATTCTTTAAAAATATTTATAAAAATTACACATATCACTTTTATATATATATATATATATACATATATATGTTATATTTAGTGAGATAAATTTTTATTGTAAAATAAATAAATCATGACTCGATTAGGATCCTTTTAATTTTTTTCTCTCAAATAGTCATTTGTAAGAGAAAGAAAAACATAAGATTATAAAAGAAATTTCACAAGTTTTAACTGAGTCCCATTAATAACTTTTTTTGTATCTTTCTCTCTTCTACAATTGACCACTTGAGAGAAAAAAATTGAGAGGATCCTGATCCATCTTGACCATATAATCATACGTGAATGACCAATATTAAAAGTTAATTACAGATCATGTGACCATTTAAAAAAGTCGCATGCATTTTTATTCTAATCTTGACTATTTATATAAGATTCAATGATTAAAATTCACTTCTCTCACTTTTTACAATATACATTTCTCTCATTAAATACACATATTATCAAAGTATTATACGGCCATCTTAAAATTTTTGTTCAAGTTCAAGATCTAGGGGTATCTAGTGGGTCAGGTTGGATTCGCAGGTTGGGTCGGGTTGAAAAATGTTCAATTCACAGTGTATGGGTCGTGTAACAGATTGGAACACTTCTAACCCGCACAACCCAACCCACCCACGACCCATTATTATTATTTTTTTTGTAAAATTAGTTTCCACTCTCTTTTAATCTGTAACACTCACTCCCATTATTAAATTTTTGAAAGTTTTTTATGATGCTACTTTTACTTTTTCTGGATCATTGCATGTTATTTCAAATACTTTCTTCCATAAATTGTGTGACATCAATAAGTTTATAAAGAAGTGGATTGGATGGAACGATCCAATTTTAAAGGAGATGGTCATTTCCATGAAAATGAAGTTAGATAAATATTGGGATAACATTGATGGTCCTCTAAATTACTTATTGCTTGTGGCTATTGTCCTTAATCTAAGGTATAAAATAGATTATGTTGAGTTTTACTTGGAAAAGATGTATGGCTTGGAATTAAGTTTAAAAATTATGAAGATGTTGGACGATGTTATGAGTACATTGTTTGAAAATTATCAACAAATGCATCATGTTCCTCTTGATGCTAGTGATTCTAGTTGCATGTCATCTGATGTTCATTCCTCTACACATGATGATGATATTGAAGATATAATGATAGTTATAAATTCGAATTTAGATTGAAAGTGAAGAAAAAATAATATGCGGTAAAAAAGAATGAGCATTAAAGGTACAAGGAGGATGATGTGGAGAATGATGTTGATGGCTTTGATATTTTTACATGGTGGAGAGAAAATATTAAGAAGTATCATGTTCTTTCATTTATTGCTAAGGATATCTTAGCAATTCTTGTTTCTACAGTTTCATTTGAGTCAGCATTTAGTACTAGAGGGCGAGTTCTTGACCCTTTTTGTAGTTCTTTGCAACCTACCACTGTTGAAGCATTGATTTGTACTCAAAATTAGTTGAGGACTCCTAAGAAACCCATAGATATATGGGTTCAGATGGATGATATTGAGAAGCTTGAAGCTGGAAGTGTGTTATATAGAACTCATTCAATTTGTTTAATGAATTATTAATTGTCTATTACTAATTGTTAATACTTTTTTTGTATGTTAGATATGTCAACCGTTAGAAAAGAAATTGTGGGTCTTAAACATTGATTCTTTTAACTGTTGGTGGTTTAATGGTTGACTTTCTAATTCTTATGAACTTATTATTTCATTATTGAGTTTAAATTTGTATGTAATTTGACAATTGTTTTGTTGATTGTGCAGACCAAGGAGGAAAAGAGGGCACGTCATCGTGCAGAGTTCTATGAGCTGTCCATGGATCCTAAATACCCATGGTGGCATTTTAGGATGCTTTCTCCTCTTTTTTGTGTTGTTCCAATCAAGTTTAAGTGTAGGCATTGTGATTACTCTCAAAGTGAACAAAGAAAATAAGTTCATAAGACTGTCGATACATCTAAGTGATCGTTGTGTTAAAAATTCAATGGATCGTTTAGATGATAAAGAGTATATGAATGTTGAAAGAGAGGATAGAGAAAGACTTATGAAGAAATTGTTATTGCTTGTATCTTATATCTTATTAAATTGTACATGTATGATTTACATTATATAAACTTATGTCAATAACTACTTACTTAGAATAGAGCTAAATTACAGGAAATAAATTTGTCCTAATACAAGAATAAATCTGTCCTAATTAAATAAGGAAACAAATAATGAAATATAATAAATAAGAAATAAATCCTAAGAGATCATTTATGATATTCTAAAATATTTCAAGATACAAAAAAGATATTTTGAGATATTTTTACGATATTCCAACACTCCCCCTCAACCTAAAGCTTCCTAAGCTTGAGCTTGCAACAATTAAATAATTTGATAGTGTGATAATGACTAGGACGAACGGAGACGATGACTGACAACTACTTTTGGGATGAAGATGGAGACGATGTTAGTGCATCTGGAACAAAGTCGAGGCTGGTGTGAGTCAAAACCAATAAAAGTCACCATCGGAATGATCATCGATGAAAAAAAAATCACCACTAGTATGATTCATCTGTGGGAGATAAGTCACCACCGAAACGATTGTCGATGGGAAGAAAAAATCACCACTAGCATGATTCATCTGTGGGAGAGAAGTCACCACTAATATGATTCATTCATGGGAGGGAAGTCACCACCAAAAATGATCGTCGGTGGGAAGAGAAGCCATTGGCATGATCCATTAGTGGCAAAAGAACGGCATGACAAATATCGGCATTGTAGATATAGATTTATTCTCATTCTCCTCCTCAATGAGAGCCAACTAAACTTAAGCTTGTTACAAGTAGAAAACTCATAAAGGCATAAACTAAAAAAAAAAGAACATAGGAAACTAGTACTCCCCCTGAATAACAAAACCTTGGCAACGTCCTTGGAAGACAACTCCTTGCTTCTCCTTGGCACACGTCCCAAGCAAATGAGACCTATTTTGGAGTCTTCGACCTTTCTCCTTAGTGGCCCCTCGACCTCCAAACTGGTCTCCAAAATACTGAGTCGAGTATTATACCACCCAGCAACACAAATGGGGTCCTTTACTAGTGTTCAAAGTCAGATTCGGCTCTGATTGAAGGCAACAATGAAGGCTACCAGAATCCCAGCAATGAAGGCTGGTTCTAAACCCAGCAATGAAGGCTGGTCCAATCAACAATGAAGGCTAATTGCAGTGGAAACAACATAGGCTCCCAAATTCGCTTATCTGATTCGGTTCTGAGGTGAAGGCAGCAATGAAGGCTGCTAGAATCCTGGCTCTAAACCCAGCAATGAAGGCTGGTTCGATCAGCAATGAAGGCTGATTGCAGTGGAAACAACAGAGACTCCCAGATCGGAAGCTTTGATACCAACTTGAAAGAGATATAATATTTCTGAATATTATTTATTCTTCATAATAGTTTAATATTGATCAACAAAAAAATAGCAAAAAGTTAGAGAGAAACAAACATGAGAGAATATACAAAAGAGTTCCATAGAACTCAAGTCCGAAGAAAATGCAAACCTTTCAGGGTGGATGGTACCTCTCTGATACCATGTTGAAAGAGAGGATAGAGAA
This sequence comes from Ormosia semicastrata, assembly GCA_029884595.1. Taxonomy (NCBI): domain Eukaryota; kingdom Viridiplantae; phylum Streptophyta; class Magnoliopsida; order Fabales; family Fabaceae; genus Ormosia; species Ormosia semicastrata. The sequence goes on along the minus strand of JAQQTO010000046.1, from coordinate 30,855,068 downwards.
AGACTTATGAAGAAATTGTTATTGCTTGTATCTTATATCTTATTAAATTGTACATGTATGATTTACATTATATAGACTTATGTCAATAACTACTTGCCTAGAATAGAGCTAAATTACAGGAAATAAATTTATCCTAATACAAGAATAAATCTGTCCTAATTAAATAAGGAAACAAATAATGAAATATAATAAATAAGAAATAAATTCTAAGAGATCATTTATGATATTCTAAAATATTTTAAGATACAAAAAAGATATTTTGAGATATTTTTACGATATAAAAGAGAGAAAATGAAGACTCAAAATAAGAAGACTATATTGATATTCTTTGTGATGATGTTGTGATATAAAAGACAAACCCAATAGTCCTATTTATACTAATACTAGGATATTAATCCTAATTAATAAGGAAATAAATCAAAAAATATAATAAATAGGAAATAAAACATATGAGATCATATGAGATACCCTAAAATATTTCAAGATACAATAAAGATATTTTTTAGATATTCTAACACTCCCCCTCAAGTTAAAGCTTACTAAGCTTTAAGCTTGTTACAATTACATCTTAAAGAAAACAAACTAAAAACATAATGCGCCAAACAGTGTGCAACGAGCAAGCCGAATACTGGATGAAGACAAGACTAATGCATCTGGGACTAAGACGGACAAGGCCAGTGCATCTGGGGCAAAGCTGGGGGCTGGTGTGAGTCAAAACCAATAAAAGTCACCATCGGAATGATCGTTGATGGGAAGAAAAATCACCACTAGCATGATTCATCTGTGGGAGAGAAGTCACCACCGGAATAATCGTCGATGGGAAGAGAAGTCACCACTAGTATGATTCATTAGTGGGAAAAGAACGGCATGACAAACACCGGCATTAAAGTATATGTTGAGATGATGTGGTGAGGCAAACGAACAACGGAGGAGCCCAGAAAGAATGTGAAACAGCCATGGATCAGTGTATAATGACCAAAAACAGAAAGTACAAGGTACCTGAAAGTCTCAACGCAAGTGAACAAGGGGATAGAGATGTCAAATGAAGGATCAGAGGGCAGATCTGTGTAAAGGAGGCGGAGATGAGTCAGGCAAGAATAGCGGCGGCCGAAGAGGCAGTTGGACAGCAGAGGCAGTGGAGATGGGAGATGAGATGTCGGAAAGATGTCACGGTAAGGAAAAAGGCCGACAAATCGAAATGGAAACACGGTTGGCCGGAAAAAATATAAAAAGAAGGTCTCAAAAGGAGAACTTGGCAACTAGAGGCGGCTAATTGGAGTTCCAGATCTTTGGGAACTCAAGCATAAAGTGACGGACAGGTCATGGAGGATGGTACCTCTCTGATACCATGTTGAATTGGAAGGTTTTAGGTAGAAAAGAGAGAAAATGAAGACTCAAAATAAGAAGACTATATTGATATTGCTGTGATGATGTTGTGATATAAAAGACAAACCTAATAGTCCTATTTATACTAATACTAGGATATTAATCCTAATTAATAAGGAAATAAATCAAAAAATATAATAAATAGGAAATAAATCCTATGAGATCATATGAGATACCCTAAAATATTTCAAGATACAATAAAGATATTTTAAGATATTTTTATGATATTCCAACAATGAATAAAATAGAGAGTGAAGTCAATGATTATGTTGTCCATAATTCATATGACATGCGTGATGACACTGACTTTGATTAGTTAGACTAATTTGTTGTTTAAGTTATGATTAGTTTTGTTTAATTTATTCAAGACTTAGTAAAACTTGTTAGTTGTTAATTTATTATGCACTTATTGACTTATGGTATTTAATTTATTTGATATTGAGACTTATGATGTTCATTTGTTAGATTTTATATTTTGAATTTTTTTCAAGAATTTTTTTTTAAATATCAGACCCATGGGTTGGACCCAACCCAACCCATTCTTGAGTAGGTCGGGTTGGGTCAAGTCGAGTGAAGAAAATCTCTTAATCAGGTTGAGTCGGATCAGATCGAGGAAAAAAATCTCTTATAAGAGTCGGGTCCAAAAATGACGCTGAACCTATCCAATCCAACCCACAGACACCCCTATCAAGATCCGCCACTAGTTGCATGTACACAAAAAAATAACAACACACTACTAGCATAAACAAAATGAAAGCAATTGTGTTATTTCAACATATGATATTCCACACCTCGGTTAACAAATAAATTATTGGTTAACAACGTATACCGATAAATAAGCTAATAACTCATAACCTTTTTTTTGTTAAAAAATATAGGCTATTTATTCACAAATTAACTATTATAAGTCGCGCATGAGCTTATAACTCAATGGTTTTAGCGTACTTGGTGTACCGAATGTAGGGGGATCGATCTCCCTAATATGCACTTTCTCTATGATGGAAACAGGTCAGATCATATTAGACTTTGTCTTAAATATGTTTGACTTGTATCTCAATTATAAAATCTGAGTTTGACTTATGAGCCTGACTTGTGAGTCTGTAATAGACTGATTTTTAAAAAGGTTTGGCTTGACCTGAAAGCCTATTTAAAAGTTTACTTTACAATAAAAGTCTTTAAATAGGCTAACATATCAATTTTTAAAAAGGTCTAGTCTGACCTGAAAGTTTATCTAAAAGCCTACTTTGCAATGAAACATTTAAATAGACTAACAGATTTACTTTTAAATAAGTCAACAAAACTTTATATAGGCTAATATGTCTACTTTTAAATAGGCCAACATGTCTTTATATAAGCTAATAAGTCTACTTTTAAATAAGTCAATATGTCTTTACATAAACTAATAGACCTAAGCCTTGAAATAAGCTAATGGACTTACTTAAGGTCAATAGGCATTTGTTATAACTTAACACTCATCTTCTAATTTTATAGATGTTCACCACTTTCTTACTCTAATATTTGGTCGATGTAGGACTTAGAGATATACCAAGTTGTAAACTATATGCCTCTAATTATTTTATAACTTGGTATATCTCCAAATCTCACATCGACTAAAGATTAGAAAAGAAAGTAGTGAATATCTATAAAAGTAAGTAAGTGTTAACTTATTATTTTCATTCTAATAAATATATTACATTAAATATATTAATAATTATGTTATTTTTATTCTAACTTACTAACTTAAATTTTAGTTACTTGATTTTGATTAAAATTTAATTAAAAAATATATTAATATATTATAATAAATTAATAATTATAATTATAATTTATAATTATTATAATAATATATATTATATTATATATAGTTCAACAAATTAGTCAACATGTCAGGCTTAAAAGATTTATTAAATGGCTTAAAGTCTGACTTTTTTAATTAAACGGACTTTTAAAAAAAAATATTCTATCTTATTTAATAAATAGGTCAAATCAGACCTTAGACTAACCTGACTAAGCCTGACCTATTTCTACCTCTAAGTGCATGTTTAGTAGAGATTCTGATTAGTTTTTTTTGGAAAAAAAATTGTTGCAACAGTGTTTAATCATATTTGGTAAAATTAGCTTCAGTTTTTACATGAAATTCAATGTAAAATAAAAGTTTTTAAAGCTGATTTTTATAATGCTGAAGATTGAAACTTATGATTTTAACTTATAGATTATTCCTTACATTTTGATATGTAAATACTATTTTATCCTCAATCAAATAATTTTTTTAATCATTCTATACCTATTTTAGTAATTTAATACATAAAAATAATTCTTTTTTATATCATCCAAACGAATCAGATTAACTTAAAATCACTTTACATTAATGCATCCAAACATAAAAATGAATCAATTATAATCAATTATAACAAAAAACTTTTATACAATAATCGATTATTAGATAATCAAATTTTTACAAAAATTCCAAACACACCCTAAGTCTCTCCCATTCCGATTATGATTCCTATTCCCATTCCTAATCCCTCCCCTCCCTCTCCCTCTTATATTGGGATCATATGTGGTGTTCCCTTAGAGCCCACCCAATTAGGGGACCTACCCTTGGTTTCCGTGGGACCCAATATTTAAAAAAAAAAAAACTAACTGCTGTAAGTCAAGTGTAAGATTCCAAGTGCTTAAAAGAAAAGGACATTAAGTATTTTATAAAGCGTATTTCCTTTGCAAATTGTGTAATCATATAATTGGTTGACATATAAATATCTAAAATAAATAATGCCATCATATATTATTATTATTATTATTATTATTATTATTATTATTATTATTATTATTATTATTATTACAATTAATATATATTATTTGAAAAAAATGTGAAATTAACATAATTATAGTTTAATAAAAATTGTAATATTTTTTATATGATTAATTTACAAATATCTTAAAATTATATCAAAGAATCTTACATTAATTTACAAATATTTTTGTTTAATAAGATTGCTAATTATTTTAATACAAAAATATTATCATGCTATTCATAATATATTAAATTTTATTTAAAAATCTTATAATTTATCATTAATTTTTTAAAAAATTATACATTTTAAAGCATTATGTTGCATCCAATTAGGCCGGATCAACTCAAAATGTAACTTAAATTCAATCTGAAAATACTCCAAATCTAATTTTAAGAATTCAAACTTGACTTAATTAATTTTAAGTTTAGATGATTTATCTCATTGAAACAAGTTATGAATACCCTATTGTTAACCTTAGAACACTTGTAAAAACATGACACATCATAAATATAATCTTATACATTTATGTGCCAAACAGGTTTTTTATATTTAATTTCATGATATATAATTTTTTGTTAATTTAATTTACACAACTTATAGATTATATCTATGAAGAATTTACGTTTCAAATGCTAGGCATTTATTTACGTTAATTGCGATAGTCAATGCACTATTTGTTTTTTAAATAAAATTTATATAATTTAAATATCTCAAACTGAGATAATCTTGCATAAATTGCTCAAAAATAACACACCATGCTTCATTTACAATTTTTTTAATAAAATTTTATATTTAATTTGATGATATAAACTTTTTTATTAATTTAATTTACACATATTATACATTATATCTATGAAGAATTTATGTTTCAAATGCTAGGCATTTATTTACATTAATTGCGACAGTCAATGTACCATTTTTTTAAAAATAAAATTCATATAATTAATCGATGGCAATAAATATCTCAAATTGGGACAGTCTCGCATAAGTTGTCCAAAAAATAACACACCATACTTCAGTTACAATTTTTTAATAAAATTTTGTATTTAATTTGATGATATATATGTTTTTATTAATTTAATATATGTTTTTATTAATTTAATTTACACAATTAATAGACTATATCTATGAATAATTTCTGTTTCAAATGCTAAGCATTTATTTACATTAATTGCGACAGTCAATGCACCATTTTTTAAAAATAAAATTCATATAATTAATCGATGACAATAAATATCTCAAGAATAATTTTAAGTTCTTCTAAATAATTTTTCTAATAATTTTCTTACTTGTTAAATATAAAAAATATTAAATATTTTTTATATTTTTAAAACTTTAAATGTATTTATTTTTTATTTAATATTTTTATTATTAAATATTAAAAATATTATTACGAAAAATATTTTAAGAGAATATAACAAAACTCATATCTCAAATTGAGACAATCTTACATAAGTTGCCTAAAAAATAATACACCATGCTTCACTTACAATTTTTTAATAAATTTATTAAAATTTTATAAAAAGTTAAGATATTTTTAAGTAAAAATTATTAAAATTTTAGAATACTTACAACTAATTTAAATTCAGATATTTATAATTTCTTCAAAAAAATTAATTTTTTAAAATTATAACTTGACTTCAAATTGTTGTAAGAGATACACGGAAGTCATTTTTTAATGCTGATACACGGACGGGATACGTCACTTCTTGACTCTGGTGGCCATTTTAATTTTAATTTACACGAAAAAAAGGGTGAGAAGACAGGGCATATGCATGAGCATAATTCACAAGCCAATTAAGAGATTGTTTAAAACGAGACGAGAGAAATGCATGCAAGAGATTTAGAGCCAAAAAAGAAAGAGAATGAGAAATCAGACCAGTTCTTTTGGGTCTCCCATCATCGTCGAGAAGAGCACTCGAAACTGGACTAACACCATATTCCACCTCCATCATACAAATATATTAATGCTCCTGAAGCAAGGTGGTTGAATGAAACCTCTCTGAATTTGATGAAGAAGATGGCAACCAAGTTTAGGAAGCATATATAACCAGAATAAATGAGAAATTAATTACTTTACTTGTGAGAAGGTAGGATAGGGTGATCAAGTGCGTGATGTGATACCTTCTAAGAAATCAAAGTCATCCTCAGGATGTGAAGCGGTGATGCTGAGTTCATTTAGTACTCCCCGTCTGGGCTAGATTCTTAAAAATGAGAGAGAGATAGGCATTATATATAGCCCTCCCATTTATGACCAGAATGCCATATTTGATTTTCAGTCCGTTATTAGTCTAACTTCTATACATTCAATTTTTTTTAACTCACTCACAAATATATTTTGTATTTTGTAAAATTACTACAATTACATACAAATTAATTTGACATCTCTCTCACATTAACATATAGTATAAATATAATGAGCATACAAAAGTTGTTCCCAAAATATTTCCCTTTGATTTTTAGTGTTTCTACTTGATTTCTACACCCATTTCTTTGCTGTCAATGCCTTCACATTCGGCCAAATAAAATGTCGATATACCATTGGAAAAACTCCCTCTCTACTTGACATTGGTGACGTTTTTAAGTTGGAACTTTTAACAGAACTTGCCTATGCTTGCTCCCTTGCTCATCTACCTATTGCACACATAAATTTAGTAAGAATTTGTTTTCTAAAACTACTGTGTTTGTAGACAGTTCTTAAATTATTTTATTTTAATATAATTATTTTCTCATATATTTTTTATTAAATGTAAATTCAAAATATCATTTGGATGTTTAAAATTAGTTGAGTGTATGAAAAAGAAAACTTCTTTTTATTACATTATCTCACTTTATCATGAATATGTTTTCAGATTAAATAAATAAATCAGAGTCATGCATTTAACATGTCCTAACAGTTTTTATAATTATTTGAAGAATAATAAAAAAATTAAAAAGAAAGTTTTAAAACTCTTAAAAGTATTTAATACACATGCTTTTAGTGTTTAATTTCTTTCCTCCTTAAATAATAAAAAGCTAATTAAAAGATGATTTAACATTAAGAGTTTTGCTAACAAATGCTCTACGACACTTGTTAAAGAAACTAAAATAAAATGTTTTTTACGAAAACAATGAATTTAATACATTGAAAATTGAAAAAAAAAATTACTATTTATATTATTTTTATTAAAAAAATATTTTAATTTTCTTAACAAGTGTCCTTAACAAAACCCTAACATCAAATGAGAAAAATCAAAACATTTCTTCTAATGAATTTTATTAATAATTCTTCTGATTAGGAATATTTTTAAAGAAAAAATATTAAATACATTTACATTTTCATTTAATACTTAATGCTATAAGTAATTATTAGGATAATGAAAAGGAGAATATTGTGAATACTTATGTCTTGAAGCATAATGTGAATGCTTATATCTTGAAGCATATCAAATGTGTTTTTGATGATAACAAAGCTAAAGAAGAAGACCAAAATCAAAAGATAAAGACCAAGATCAAAAGAGGTATATTAGATATAGGTCTTAGAATATCAATGTAAAGTGCCCTTTAAGTATCTCAATGATTGTCAAATAATTTTTCAAATATCATTTCTAAAATAAGTATGAAAATTCAAAGCTACACATGTTTTTCAAAGCAACATTATTTTCAATCTTAGATTTAACACTCATGAAAGGATTTATGTTTAATCAGATGTCTTGAGGTGTTAGAAATGGCTTACAAGCTTAATTGGACTTGAAAAATGTGTTCAAAGGCCAAGGTAATCGATTACACATGTTTTGTAATCGATTACAAAGCTAAACAGAGAGTTGTAATCGATTACATGGTTCATGTAATCGATTACACGCAAGTCGAAAAGTCGTGTAATCGATTACACTAGTAATGTAATCGATTACAATGAGCTCAGAAAGGCAAGAACACGTTCAAAGAGTTATGTAATCGATTACATGGATATTGTAATCGATTACACAGTAAGACAGAAGCCATATAATCGATTACATGGATATTGTAATTGATTACAAGCAAGTCAGAAGCCATGTAATCGATTACACCAATAATGTAATCGATTACATAGAGCCCAGAAAGCCAAGAACACGTTCAAACAGCCATGTAATCGATTACATAGATTGTGTAATCGATTACACGTGATCTGACAGAGTCCAACGGCTTTTTTAACTGCATTAAAAGCTTGGCTTTATCACCCCTAACGGCTCTTTTCTTCATATAACTTATAAATACTTGCTTTGGGTCTTCATTAAGGGTTGAACTTCATTTTAAAACATCAATCTAACACTCATATACGAGAATCAATCCTGAAAACGTTTTTGCCCTGTTTTTGTGAGAAAACTTGAGATATTCAAAAGGGGCATTGCTAGTGCTTCAATTTGTATTTATATACTCTTTAAAGAGAGTTTCTATCTTCTATACTTTGTGTAATCTGAAAAAGAGAGGGTGAGGTATCCCTTAGAGAGTGAGGTATCTCTCAAAGTTAGAAAAGGATGAGGTATCCCTTGAGGGTGAGGCTTCCCTCAAAAGGTTGTAAAGGGTGAGGCATCCTTGTTTTTGAGGCTCAAAGCACAAGGGTGAGGTATCCCAAAGTATTGGTGAGCGCTCTATTGTGTAAAGGTTTTCAAGCACCCGTTCAAGCTTGAAGTTTAGTGAAAAATCTCGAGTGGTTCGCTTGAGGACTGGACGTAAGTCACAAGGGGTGACTGAACCAGGATAAATCCTTGTATTTGATTTTCTCAACCCTATCTCTTTACATTTGTGCATTTACTTTATATGCTTGCTTGAATATTATTCATCTTGGTTTATTTAATTTGTGAGTGAAGTATTCAATCTCATTTATCTATTCACTTCAATTATCCAATAGCTTCAACGAAAATTATTTAACAAACATTTTACGAAAGATTTGCAAAAATATTTTATAAACTCAATTCACCCCTCCTTTTGAGTTTGAGGCCACTTGGCTAACAAGTGGTATCAGAGTTAGGCTCTTGTGTAAAGGGCTTAGCAGCTTCAAGAGAAAATGATGGTCTCCTTAAATGAGTTTTTAGAAAGTTCTTCTATCTATAGACCTCCCTTTTTCAATGGGGATGAGTATGCTTATTGGAAAGAAAGAATGAAAATTTTTATTAAAGCTATTGATTTAGATGTATGGGATGCTATTGAAAATGGTCCTTTTATCCCCACAAAAGTTGTTAATGGTGTAAGGGTTAATACATCAAGAAGTGAATGGACCAATGATGATAAGCAAAAGGTCCAATATAATTTGAGTGCCAAAAACATTATCACCACATCCTTGGGGTAGTATGATGAATTCTTTAGAGTCTCAAATTGTAAATCTGCCCAAGAAATGTGGGACACTTTAGAAGTGACCCATGAGGGTACTAGTGAAGTGAAAAGATCAAGGATCAATACTCTCACTCATGAATATGAGCTTTTTAGAATGAACCAAAATGAAAGCATTCAAGAAATGCAAAAACATTTTATAATTATTGTAAATCATTTAGCTTCATTAGGAAAGACATTTTCCAATGAAGATCTTATTAACAATGTTTTAAGATGTTTGAGCAGGGATTGACAACCTAAAGTGACGGCTATATCGGAGTCAAGAAATCTCTCAACCATGACCTTAGCCACACTTTTTGGCAAGCTCCAAGAACATGAATTAGAATTGAATAGACTCAACCAAAGTGAGGAGATTGACAAGAAAAAGAAGGGAATAGCTCTCAAGGCCACTTCCTCCATGATTAATGACGACGATGATGATGAAGATGATGGAGATGGCTTGGAAATAGATGAGGAGAATCTTGCTCTACTAGTAAAGAAATTTGGAAGATTCTTCAAGAAGAATGGAACTCAAAGAAGACCTCCCTTTCCCCAAAAGAATATCTATCACAAAGGGGAAGGAACCTCATCCACTCCTAAATGCTATGAATGTGGAGAATTAGGTCACATGAAGATGGAGTGCCCAATTTATCAAAGTAAAGTGGAAAAGTATCACAAGAGATCCTCAAGGAAGAAGAAAGAAAGAAGAGCCTACATAGCTTGGGATGATAATGACATAGATTCAACCGATAGCTCGGATAATGAGAAAACTAATCTATGTTTCATGGCTAGAGGAGAAGAGGAAGATGAAAATGACATGGAGGTAACATCTTCAAATTCTGAATCAACCTCTTCCCCTTCCTATGATGAATTACAAGATGCATTTGAAGAATTGCATAATGAATCTATAAGACTTGCAAAACTTGTTTCATCATCCAAGAAATCAATTTCCTCATTTGAAAATCAAATTTCTGCTTTAAACAAAGAAATTGAGGAATTGAAATTAGAAAATGAAACTCTTGGGTTGATTGATGCAAACTCTTCATGCATGACATGTTTATCTCTTGATAATGCATCGACACCCTCATCTTGCTCATCATGTAAAGCATTTGAAATTGAGATTGAGGACTTGAAAAACACTCTTTCAAAATTTACCTATGGAAGAGATAATTTGAACATATTGCTTAGAAACCAAAGATGCGTTCTTCAAAAGGCTGGTTTGGGGTATAATCCCAATAAACAACAAAAGTTTCTCAAGAGTTTCTTTGTTTCATCAAGTACATCAAGTAGTCCCTTTATTAAATGCTTTTATTGTGGTAGGAAAGGGCATAGTGCATCAAATTGTAATGTAATGAAGAATATCAATAACAAGTTAGGAACTAAATTGGTTTGGGTTCCCAAAGTCACTTTGCCAAAGACTAACACACAAGGACCCAAGAAAATTTGGGTACCAAAAGTCAAAAATTGAAGTGTGTTGTAGGTGTGCTTGAAGGCCAAGAATTAACTTTGGATATCTTGAAAAGTGGCTGCTCCAAGCACAAAACCAGAAAAATACATCAAGCTATCCTCCTTGTCTCCAAGAAGCTTGATCTTGCATCCTTTGGTTAAATGGAGACTTGCTCTATACTTTACTGGTTTAATATCTTGAATATGCTAAATGAATATGTTTTTTTTAAAATGGCATGTATAATATCAATATCTTTGAACTTGTCATAATGGATCAATCATGCATCTAAGTCTACTGCATAATATGCTTATTTGCTGCATAATGTCACAATCTTCTGCATAATACATTAACTTGCTGTATAATATGTTGTTTCGCTGCACAATAATATGTTTTGGATCATAATCTGATTGGAATATATGCTTAAATGATGTTTGAAATTGTTTTGGAATGATTTGGAACCTTTTGATTGTTTCAAGTTTAGTCCTTCATGATGCTTTCCTTATACTTAATCTTTATCTAATCCCATATTGCTCTTGTATATGACTCTGATTTCTATTGACATACATGATAAATACTAGCTAAGTTTCTCGTCATATTCATTTACTATTGGCATCACATATTGATGTGCTAAACGGTATATACTCTGATATTGATCCTGCTGGACTGAAATGATTATATCAAATCTGAATGCTTATGTCTTCTTTTTGATAATGCCAATAAGGGAGAGATTAGTGAAATATATTGCATGTGTACGAGGGAGTTTTGCACTTTCACATATCCTATCTCATGCATACATTACGGGGGAGTGTTGCACTTAATTATCTGATAATCAAATAAATGTATATATTTCTCATTCTGTTGAATGTTTAGTTTGTTATCATCAAAAAGGGGGAGAATGTGAATGCTTATATCTTGAAGCATAATGTGAATGCTTATGTCTTGAAGCATATCAAATGGGTTTTTGATGATAACAAAGCCAAAGAAGAAGACCAAGATCAAAAGATAAAGACCAAGATCAAAAGAGGTATATTAGATATAGGTCTTAGAATATCAATGTAAAATACCATTTAAGTATCTCAATGATTCTCAAATGATTTTTCAAATATCATTTCTAAAATAAGTATGAAAATTCAAAGCTACACATGTTTTTCAAAGCAACATTATTTTCAATCTTAGATTTAACACTCATGAAAGGATTTATGTTTAATCAGATGTCTTGAGGTGTTAGAAATAGCTTACAAGCTTAATTGGACTTGAAAAATGTGTTCAAAGGCCAAGGTAATCGATTACACATGTTTTGTAATCGATTACAAGCTAAATAGAGAGTTGTAATCGATTACATGGTTCATGTAATCGATTACACGCAAAATCGAGGGCGTGTAATCGATTACACCAGTAATGTAATCGATTACAATGAGCCCAGAAAGGCAAGAAGACGTTCAAAGAGTTATGTAATCGATTACATGGATATTGTAATCGATTACACAGTAAGACAGAAGCCATGTAATCGATTACATGGATATTGTAATCGATTACAAGCAAGTCAGAAGTCATGTAATCGATTACACCAATAATGTAATCGATTATACAGAGCCCAGAAAGCCAAGAACACATTCAAACATCCATGTAATCGATTACATAGATTGTGTAATCGATTACACGTGGTCTGACAGAGTCCAACGACTTTTTTAACTGCATTAAAAGCTTGGCTTTATCACCCCCAACGGCTCTTTTCTTCATATAACTTATAAATACTTGCTTTGGGTCTTCATTAAGGGTTGAACTTCATTTTAGAACCTCAATCTAACACTCATATATGAGAATCAATCCTGAAAATGTTTTTACCCTGTTTTTGTGAGAAAACTTGAGATATTCAAAAGGGGCATTGCTATAGCTTCAATTTGTATTTATCTACTCTTTAAAGAGAGTTTCTATCTTCTATACTTTGTGTAATCTGAAAAAGAGAGGGTGAGGTATCCCTCTAGAGTAAAGGGTGAGGTATCCCTTAGAGAGTGAAGTATCTCTCAAAGTTAGAAAAGGGTGAGGTATCCCTTGAGGGTGATGCTTCCCTCAAAAGGTTGTAAAGGGTGAGGCATCCCTGTTTTTGAGGTTCAAAGCACAAGGGTGAGGTATCCCAAGGTGTTGGTAAGCGCTCTATTGTGTAAAGGTTTTCAAGCACTCGTTCAAGCTTGAAGTTTAGTGGAAAATCTCGAGTGGTTCGCTTGAGACTGGGCGTAGTCACAAGGGCAAAATTTCAGATAAATCCTTGTGTTTGATTCTCTCAACCCTATCTTTTTACATTTGTGCATTTACTTTATATGCTTGCTTGAATATTATTCATCTTGGTTTATTTAATTTGTGAGTGAAGTATTTAATCTCATTTATCTATTCACTTCAATTATCCAATAGTTTCAACGAAAATTGTTTAACAAACGTTTTACGAAAGATTTGCAAAAATATTTCATAAACTCAATTCACCCCCCCTCTTGAGTTTGAGGCCACTTGGCTAACAAATATGTTACTCTTAAGATAATTCAATTATCAAGATTAATTAAGGCCAAATCTATTAATTTTAAGAATAATTATAAATCATTTTACACAATTATCCTACTAATCTTCTTAATTTTAAATAAAGAAAATATTGAATATTTTTTTATGTTTCTAATACATTAAATACATTTTTTTTATTAAATATTTTTTTATTTAGTATTAAGATGATTATTATAAGAACTTTTAGGAGGATATAATAAAACTCTAATTTTAATTTAACTATTCTAAATTACTGAATTTAATAAAGGAAATAATATTTATATCATATATTCAATGAGAGAGAATAAAAGAATAGAATCTATATTAAAAAGAAAGTTTGACTCTGCTCATTAAAAGAAAAAAGAAAAAAAAGGGTGCAAAGATAAGGGAAAAGTTTAGTAGCCCGTGGTATATGAAGATCAGGAAGCCCGGATAGTGAAATATTTCATGTGGGTTCCATAATTCTTTTTTTTTTTTAAATAAAAAGTTTAACAAACTTCATATTGAGTGGGGCTCCACCAGGATATATACATCCGGGACCTCTAGCATTTCTCCAAAGATAATAGAATAACAGATTTAATTTTTTTATTAAATGATAAAAACTACATTTTAAGTAATATTTATAAAATCTTATCATAAAATAATAATTTAATACTTATTTAAATAACGCCACTTGTTTTTGGGGGTGTAATGGTTCTTTGTCCTTAAATCATTAGAAACTGAAAAATGTCACTCCATCCGCTGCCAAGTTCGCTGAAGTCCAGAATTTCTCTTATATAGTGTTTTTGTCCTATGATTCTCTTTTTTCCGCTGGCCGTGCCACCAATTCTAGCCAACAAATTAAACACTAGTTTTTCCTACATCTTGCTATTCTTCTGCTGTATTTTTTTTTCTTTCCAGTTACCTTTTTCCTTTCTCAATATCCTCTTATTAAAATATCGTATTTGCCTTTTTCCTATGCATGGTATTATTATTATTATTATTATTATTATTATTATTATTATTATTATTATTTCAATATTAGCATGACATTGAAGGGGGAGAGCAAAAATGATAAAGGCGCAGTCTCTTTTTTACTAACAAGTCATTTTGACGTAATATCTCCTTTTGTAGATGAGTCATTTTGACAATGACATTTGTTATTGTCGATGATCATTTTGATAGTGATTTTTCTACCGATTGACGATTATATCAATGATGACTTTTCTTATATAAAGAGATTTGTATTAGAGATGTAATGAAGCATGTTGAGCATTAAGATAGAAAGAAATTTGAGCAGAAGCTGCCTCTACTTGAGATGAGCTTGCGTTACAATAACTACGCTTCCAAGTCTCAGATCTTGGTTTATTCCTTTAACTACTTGTAGTCTTGTACTCAAATCTTATCCATCCCAAGTTAGACGGCATCATTTTTTTTTCTGAATTAAAAAAGCTCCTCATCTCAAGTCTTATATCTACTTTTGATTTAATTTATAATGTATTATGATCTTAATTTATTAAATTATTTAAAAATGAATATATTTTTACTTACAAACTTTACAAACAATCTCATTTTAAAAGAACTTTATTTTTTTCATCTTTGCATTGCCCGTTACAAACTTTGCTAATGTCTAGGTCTTTAAGGCCGAGTTGGCTTGTTTCTTGTTTCATGTTATTGTTTTTACTTACACTAGCAAGTTTTCTTTTTCAATTGTTCCATTAATGCCTTGTTTTGATTCTCTCTTTTTCCACCAACCTTGTCCTCAAGATTGGTATTGAAGGGGAATATATTGATAGAAATTGTAATTAGTTAGTAATAGTTTGTAAATAGTTACTATTAGTTAAGTAATTAATTTGTTAGTTAAATTAGTTACTTGTATAGATAGGATTTGAGAAGTCTCAATTAATTCATAATAAGAAGATTGTTTTGAGGAATAAGACTGTAATCTTATTAGGTTAGAGACTGTATATGTTCTCTAGATTTAGTCATCCCAACCATTGAGTGCTTATCATTTTAGGTTAATCAATTTTTAAATTTTAAAATATACTTAAATAAATTTATATGAGAAATGAAATCATTATATAGTCACCCTAATTTAATTTAATTAATTGATGTATAAAATAATTACTTATTGTCGTTGTATGTGTAAAAATAAAAAATAAAAAATCTTCGTATGAGTAGTATTAATTTGACCTATTAAATTTGCTGTCTGGTAAGGCAATTTAGTAAAAATAAATAAATAAAATTCAGTTTCAAAATAAATATTATCTAATACGAGGCAACATCAACATCAACATAAATTACAAAAGGGACGGTACCAATTGCTCATCTTATTATTATATTCTTTTTGACATCTTATTATTAGAACATCTATATAAAAAGTACATCTTAGAAAAGTACATATGTAGAAAGTACATATCCATGTCTTCTGAAATTCATTCATATCACATACACATATATAAATGGATAATGTTATTTGCATATTTATCTCACGATAGTGATTGAGGAGATGTGAAATATGAAAGGAAATGGAAATGTGCAGATAACATTACCAATGATATAAATAGGTCCTTGCCCAGTCAAGCCAACAAGAAGAACCCCGGTCAGGGTGCAAACCACTTAGCCAATCTCGCAGTTAGCTGCAAGATATAAGTGTGCTTGTGTGCACTACCTTTCATCTTGGGTCTTTCGGAGGTACCAAAAGATAAAATTAGTTAAGTTAATTGAACTACACTAATTTCGGGTATGAGCTATTGCTTATACTTGAAGAGTTTGTATTTGGTGATATTCTTGACAATTCCACGAATGGAACCAACTGTCGCGGCCACTGAAAGAAGGAAGCACGCGAAGCTCAATAGTTGGAGCACACACCCCTTCAATGATAGCCTTCTTATCTGTTTCTGGGAAATGTGCATTTGTATCGGGAAGAAGACAATGAGTGGCCAGAACCCAATTGCTCCAAGCAGAGCAAGGAACTCATTGAAAAATGGCATCGCCATGGCAATAATTGCGGCAACTGTCACGAATATTGCCCTCCAAATTAGCCTAAACGAGTTGAAACTGAATGTTACGCTGCCCATTTTGGTTGGGTATTCCTTGTTTTTGAAAGCTGATTGTGGCCACACCATGTTAGCACCCATCTCAACTACACGAAGTAGTGGTTGAGCCATCAACTGTCACAGAATATTGATCTCTAGCATTAGACATCATAATTCAACCATATATGAGAAATATTTGCATAAACTTAGGTATATTATATTAGACTAATAAATTATTGACATATCATTAATTAATAGTTAACTATTGTTCAGT
This sequence comes from Ormosia semicastrata, assembly GCA_029884595.1. Taxonomy (NCBI): domain Eukaryota; kingdom Viridiplantae; phylum Streptophyta; class Magnoliopsida; order Fabales; family Fabaceae; genus Ormosia; species Ormosia semicastrata. Next base: position 30,838,295 of record JAQQTO010000046.1, on the reverse strand, counting down.
AGTGGATACCGACATGTACCTAAATAGGTATGAATATGTGATTTTCTTCTTATGCAGTAACAGCAAAGCGTGTTAGAATTGAGAGAAGTTAATTAGTACCTGCAAAGGCATTCAAATACTCAAGTCAGGCTGTAAACAATTAGGGTTAAGCTAAAGAGTAATAGATAATTATTAGAAGTGATTGAACCTAGTATTTATAGATGTTAGATAGGAAGATATGTTCCCTTAATAGTTACAAAGGATTCTTATAAAATTGAAATGTTGATACTACAGTTATGAGCAATTAAAGGCGGTTATGGACGCTATTATTACACAAGATCATGATTGACAATTACAGATACTCATAGGATTTATCCACTGCATAAATCTCACATTAATGTTGCTATTACCCAATGTTGTGGTTTGACATCTGTTGTGATGGGATCTCAATAGTGTACCATGAATTTTCGCTAGGGTGTCAATGACGGACTCCGACTGGATGCATGTCAGGTTGACCCATGGGACAGAATTTTGGATCGTGGTCCAGAACAACTATTATAATTAATTAATAATCTATTATTATAATTAATTATTAGAGCCGTCAAAATGAGTCAAGCATGATGTGTTAGCTTGAATAGTCCGACAAAATAAGTGGATTGAGCTAGCAAAAGTAAACACAAAATTAAAAATAATTCGAATTAACCTGACTCGAATTAGTCTGACTTGCTTTGATAACACTACATAAGGTTGGACTGGACTAACAAAATATCAACCCAAAATTCACATAATTTTTTACAACTATATTAATTATGTGCCAATAACTTACTGATTTAATGTACCTAAATTTGATGCATCAAATTTATGCTAGAATTTCTCACCTTAATATGTATATAATGCAGGTATTAAAATTCACAAATAAAGTGATCCAACCTGATATGCTCCCACTATGTGGATTAAAATGCATACATTTCCTAGGGCGAACAACCAGAAAGGCTCGTAAAAAAGCCAGTGAGGATGTTCCCCGGTGTGTGATCCCCGAAAGCAGCATAGCCAAGGCCATCGCATAGGAGGAAGAGATTTGTCATTGTTGTGATCCTTAACAGTGATATTAGGCTATGCTACCTCATTATGGTTGACAAATCTTAAATTAGGCTGACACGTTGGCCTTTTTCATCTGTTTGGTTTCGGGTGGATATGACTTTAACGTGTCCTAAATAAAGCATGGAGGTAATCAAATTGCATGGAATAATTAACTGATAATTAATTCCAATTTGCTATATAGCAGCTGAATCTATTTCTTTTCTTTCTTTTTCTTAAATTCATTATGCTTACTTTTACAACACGTTATCAACATAAAACTCTACCATATAAGTGATGACTTAAACAATTTTGAGATTTTGTTGAAAGAGTTTGTCTTCTTACCACTTTCTTTGAATTAATCTTATTCACAACTATTTTCTTTCTTATGGTTTCCTTCATGTTAATTTTAGTATGAAATATCTTTTGTATTTCATCCATAGAAATTTTATTGTCATTGAAATAGTTTATTTTTTTATCACTCTCTTTAGTTTAACCTAATTCACGACTATTTTCTTTCTTATGATTTTCTTCATGTTGATTTTAGTATGAAATGTCTTTTATGTTTTATACATAGAAATTTTATTGTCATTCTTATTTGACTAACACAATTATCGTATTTTGTCTTATATTGAATTTGTTATTCTTGATAAATTTTAGAAGATATTACTATTCAAGCATCCTTAAAAGATTACACAAAACTAATGATTTTTCATGGTTGTCTTTTATATGAAGATTTATGATAGAGTTCTTGAAGAACAACACATTTAGACCATGATTGAATATAAAAAGATCCATTTGATCTTAGAATAGTTTGAAACAAAGAAATGTAAGAGAGAACATAATATACCATTTTATGCACCTCGAATATGCTCCTATATTAGCAAAAATGAGAAAATTGTTTCAAGAAATATTTTGAATCAAGTTTACGCATTCTTGTGAATGAACACAAAAATAAGTTATTGATGAAAAATCACAAAGGCCACCAAATGGGTTGAATTGCATCCCCTGAAGTGAATGTTCCATATTATAATTTGGAAATGATAGAGGTAGTTGTTATAGCCATTGATGTGGCAGAGATTAAAAAATGTCAATTATCATGGTGATTCCAACTCTTCCAAGAATACATATCATATGAAGTGGGAAGACAATGATGAGAAAAATAATGAATAAAGTAAGAATTTTGAAATAAATACCACGTTTGTATAATGTAAGAAAAGACATTTGCCATGTACATATTGTATATCAAAATTTTGCTTGTGAAAATTATTTATTTGCACACGGTCCTACAAATAATATGCATTTGAATGTCTCTATTTTTGCTAAATATTATGGAAGAAAGTTTTGTAACTTGATTGATGATTTGAGTTGTTGAATTATTTTCTTGGAATTCATATTTGTCATTTCATGTGTATATTTTTAATGTGATTTAAAATTATCACGTATAAAGTTTCTCTTATTTTGATTAATTGTTTGCAATATTTTAAATAAAATACGTATGGTGTGATTTCTTAGAGTTTTATTGACTGAAGCAAATATGTATGTTTCCAATTCTTTATATATATGGATCAATGGTAAATTTTGATATCTGGTAGTATAAAAGTAATTCAAGCCTCTAGAATAACTACTATATTTTGTTACTTGGACGAACAAAATTTTATACATTATGCTTTATTCATTATCAAGTCAAATAAATATGATTAATGTAATTGAAACACATACTATTGTAAACCAGAAGTTTACTATGCTTTTGTAAACTAGAAGTTTGCTATATTGTTATGAACAAGAAGTTTATTAGTCCAAATAATTTATTATTTAACATATGGTCGGTTAGATTATCATAGGCCAATATTGATAATTCATATGGATATCATTGAAGGACCATAAGATTCTTCAATATAGTAAGTTTTCATATGTTGCGTGTTCTCAGTGCAAACTGATTATAAACCCATCATCAGCTAAAAATAGAGTTAAAGTTCCTAAATTTCTAGAATATATTTAAGATGATATTTGTGGATTATATCATAAATCATGTGTATTATTTAGATATTTAAGACTAGAAGCCAATTGGTCACATGTGTGCTTATTATCAATTTGCAATTTAGTGTTTGTGAGATTATGCAAGTTATTTGATTAAGAGCACAAATTTCAAGATAAAGACAATTTGTCTCGATAATGCTGATGAGTTTACTTCTTAATCTTTTAGTAATTATTATATGCCCATTGGTGAAATATTGAACATGATGTTGCTTATGTTCAAACGTCTTCAATTGATAACTAAATAATAAATTGTGAGAACAAAATCACATGTTTACACTTGGGGCATGTGTTTTTTATATGTTGTAGTACTTGTTGATATAAGACAAACAAATAACTATATGCTTTCCCTTATATAATTGGATTTTGACTTAAAGCCAAATATTTCTCATGTAAGAATTTTCTTATGTACGATATAGTCATCCATACTCTACCACATCGCACTAAAACAAGCTTTAAAAGAAAGTTGTGAATATATGTTGGATATGAAATATCATTTCCAACATTATGGGGAAAGAATAAGTAGTTAGAAAAGGAGATTACTTGAAATGCATCAGCATTATATCATTTAGATCATTAAACAAGACAATTTGAATTGGAAGTTCAAATTATAATACATTTAGAAATAAAAGCAAATGAATTGCCAGATGCATTTTCTATTGTAAAAGGATAAATAAATCATATACCAGTTATAAATGCTTCATTTAGAATTGATATAAAATGAGTTAAAAAACATGCCAGAAGCATAGTAGACTAATCAATTCCAATAATAAAGCCTAGAAAAGAGAAAGAGAAAATAATTTTGCTAACAAGGCAAATAATCATAAAGATGATTCTCTTGAAAATGATATTAGAGACATAAGTAGGTGTTTAGTAGTAGATACTGAGGTTTACCTGAGTAGGTAGATTGTGGTGCAAACCTCCATGGCACGGCTGCAGCAGCGATGGTGCAAAGGCGTGGGTACTTGCAAAATACACTCTGATGCTCGAGTTAGACCTTGCATAAGTAAGGCAATGTATATATCATATTAGATGCATACATTTTTGACCTTGCAAGACATTTATAAGAGTGTATTAGAATGTAATGCAATATGTATTGAATGCGGTTATTTTGGATTAGAATCCATTAGAGATTGTGATATCTTTTAACTAATTTTTCTATTTATGTTTGATGTAATTAGGTTTCATTTTTATCAATGATTCTTTAAGAGATTTATGCCTAATAAAATAGGCAGATGTACTCATCAAGATAGCGGACAATGATACCTAGGTACTACTCTGGTAGGTCAGGTTGTTTCTAAACTGCTAACATAAAACCCAGTCTAGAACAGTAGGGCTTCTGAAGTAGTCTGAACTCCAGAAATAGTTCTAACTCCATAAGAAGTTAAAATACCTGAAAAATGGTAAAAATAACGAGATCCCAATAAATTATGTCTCTACAGGTAAATTGATGGAATAAAAAAATAGTTGTCAACGACATATTTTCATAGTGCACAATATTATAAATAATAATTAGGATTTTGAAATTAGAATTAGAATCGTCGAAGAATATCAATAAAGAAATGATTAGCCAAAATAGAAGAATGTCTTGTAGGAATAATTAAATTCACTTGTAAAACGTAAGATTATTGAATTTGTAGTTTAAATTCTAGAAGATGTTTTAATGGACCTGAAGTCTAAACCTCAGAAGGTACAAAATCTGTGTATACAAATGAATGCAATTATGTTTTGATATCTGATAAGATTGTTTACACACAAGAAGTTGAGTTATTCTAATTGATGTTGTTACATCTTATAAATATCTCGATAGAAGCTATCTACATGAAAATCCCTTAAGGACTTAAAATATCAACATTCAATGAACTTAATTTACATATGCTAACACTTTATATTCTTTTGCTCATCATATTGAGACTTTCTTATTGAGCATTAGTGCTTGTTGATATGCATTATATATTAGTTCAAAATTTCTTAAAATACTTTATTTGTTTATGTGTCTATTGAAAGAAACTTGTATCTGACTTTGCCATAAATACAATGTATGTTGGTTACTAAAATTGCTTGAAGTTCTTCCAATGTTGTAAAAGATCTAAAGAAAGAATTTGAAATGAAAGAGCTTTGAGTGATAAAACTTTGTCTCAGCCCTAGTACACTAATAATTGTTAGATCATTAGATTTAAAGCAGATAACAAAGATCTTGATCTTGAAGTACCATACCTTTTTTTTAAACCCTCTGGTATTCGGAAGCCGCATTGGGCCCTAATTAATTCGGAGTCTAGCCAGGTCAGGCTACAAATGTGTAAAACTCTCCCAGTGTTGATTTTTTTCATTCACAAGACTTGAACTAGAGATCTTACTTAAGGAGAATAAGTGTCGAACCACTTGAACCAACCAAGCATTGGTTGAAGTACCATACCTTAGTGCTATAGAAATACACATACATATTGTTAAATACTATATTTTCTATATCTTTGGGGCACAATTGTTGATATTATTTTATTTTTATGAATCTATGTCCAACTAATTGATTATACAGATGCAGGTATTTATCTTATCCAAATAAAGTTAGATCCTAAACATGCTCTTTATTTACATGTGGTGGTATTACTATATTATGGGGATTTACAAAGTAATATATAGTTGTCACTTCTTCATATCATTTAGAAATAATGACAATTCATGAAAGAAGTTGTGAATATTTCTTGTTAAGAGCTATGATTCATCAGGTTCAAGAATCTTGTGGATTATTGTCTTATGAAAAGGAAATTTCAATTGAAGATAATATTACTTTCAAATTCATATATCTTAAGTGATGCTTCTAATAGGGGAGAAAAATAGTATTAATTTTTCCTTAATTAAGGTTTTATCTTACATGATTTTTCTTGATAAGGTTTTTAATGAGGTAGTTTTCATATAAAGGATATTGCACTCTTTTTTTCTAGTAAGGTTTTTTAATGAGACATATCCCTGATGGACATCCAAGGGGGAGTGTTATGAATAATATTCAAAAGTGGATGTCCAAGGGTCACCATAGTTGCATAGTTACAAAAATGTTACAAAAGACTCATTATGTTGATGTTATACTTATTATTATTCTTTATATTTCATTATGATGATGGTTATAATTTCATGTAATCTTGACCTTATATAATAGAGGGCATAAAACACTTGAAGATGATACATAATAATAAAGAAAAATTATTCTTTCTTCTCTATTTTCTTATCTATCTCTTGAGTTCTTTATGTTTTGCTCTCTAGTTTTTTCTCTATTTATTGAGTTCTTTATACTTACTTTTATAATACCTTATTAATTAACTACTGGTTATTTTATCAAGGTTACAAGTGAGTTATTTCATATTTATGTTTATAATTTATATTTAAAATGTTGTTTATATTCAACTATTATTTTGAATGTTAAATTTTAAATATATAATTTTTAATAAAAAATTCTCAAATACAAATAAATAAAATGTTAAAAAAAATCTCAATTTGTTATATGCTATCACTTTTATTTAATTTTTTATCAACACCTCCACTCATGCATTTAATGATATTATTAATAATTTTTCATGATAATTTTATAATAATAATTAAAATAACAATAATAATAATATAATAAATATTAATATACTATCACTAACTCTATGCATTTAATGAACATGAAAAAGAAAATTATTTGCATTTAATGATATTAGTCATTGCTTCTTATGGTAATTTTACTAATATAAATAAATCTAGCTTTTGTAGGTGAATACAAGGACCTAAAATCTCGCCTTCACACATCCTCCTCTTCGATGTGTGTGAATCAACTATCTATGGTAAAAAAAATTACTAATATAAAAACATATATATAGAAAATGGAAAAAAATCATTTTCTTATATTACTTATTGCAAACTAAACAAGTTCATCAATTGAAGGTGTTAGTTAGCTTAGTAGGTAAAGTCATTTGTAGGTGAATGCAAGGACCTTGGATCAAATTCCACCTTCGTCCTTTGAATAATTTAGAAATTTAAAAGAAATTTGTTCCATACAAATAAAATTAAATGACCATTTGAATAAGAAAAGGATTTTTTTTTAAAAAAATTGATAAAGTTAGGGTAGTCATTTAAGGTTATTCCATTTCTAATAATTGATCACTTTAATTTTATTACACTTAAACACAAATTCTCAAATTTAGGATGATGCTACCTTAAAGGCACTTGTCAAGAAATCAAGAAATATAAAGTATTAAATGAAAAGTAAACATTTAATGCAATAGGAACTTAAAATGTTTTACCTTTTATTTAATTCTTTTAAGCAAGATCCAATAAAAAAATACTCCATTTGTTTCAAAATAATTATCCTTTAAGGTTTTTGCATAATGATTAAGAAATTTATTAAATATCCTAAATTTTATGAAAATATAATTTCATTTGACTAAATTATCCTTTGACTTCAATAACGCTCACACTCTCTCATTCTACTTGGTGAAGATACCAAGAGACAAAGATAAAATTATAAAAAAGTCTTTAATGGATTCTTGGATTTCTAAAATGACAAATAAAATGAAACAAAATTCATTATCGGAAATGATTGATATTTTGAAATAGAGGGAATAATGGCTTTATACCAATTTGGGGGCATAATTTCTTATTTAACCCCCTCATAATCAATATTTTTTGTGTTCATGATCTCATAATCAATCTGTGTGTATTCCATTTTCTCCCCTTCCCTAACCACAATGGTCGGCCCCATTTCTGTTGAAGAGCTCTACCTATTTCACAGAATTGATCGTGAGGTCTTCTCTTGCTTGGTCATCAGACTGGCTCGTGACCCGGCACAATCCTTTCTAGTCATGGCCTTGTGGCTTTGGCTAGAAAACACCAGGTACCCTAATGTTATTTCAAAATTGGTTCGTCACTCTGACTTTTTGATTAATGCTCTCGCCAATGAAGTTGTGACTTGCTTGAGGTGTTTGGAGTTAGAAAGCATTCACATCCCAATGGTGGTAGACTGCCTCTAACCACAACCTTAATGTAGAAGGACATCTCTCCTCATCTCTTTGTTAGAAAAAGTTCACTGTCATAGCTGGTATTAAAAGTGTTCTCAATATAATTTGTGCTCAAATTGTCACTGATATTTTACAAAATCTTTTAGGTAACACAAGTACTAGCACATCACAACCTAGCCCTTATAGACCCTTGATTGTCCTTGGTTTTCCTCACTCGTTATTTGGTACCTTCACCATACCACCAATAAATTTTGAGGAACTGGATTTGTTTAACTTAAGGATATGGGATGATAAGCGACCATCCGATGATGTTACAGATGATGACAAAATTATGTTTCTAACATTTTCTAGGGGCTTCCCTGTAACAGAGGAGGAGGTGAGGCATCTATTTACAAGCACCTACGGGGATTGTATCAAAGTTATTAACATGGGGAATCCAAACACGAGTGAGCAAGTCTTGTTTGCCATAATGGTTTTGAATAATGTGGAAACAATTAATCGAATTCTGAATGGGAAACACATGGCAAAGTTTTGAGTCAATGGGAAACACATCCGGACTCGCAAGTATGAATGCCAAGACTAAATTTGATCACCTAAAGAGAGAGAGAAAAAAAAGAAACCAAAAGCCAAAGTTACCCATAACTAGACAAAAAAAAATCATCCTTCTTTGTTTTCTTGCTCAGTTTGGTAAAATACATTTGTGTATTTTTAAGTGGAATGGTACTCAATTAGACATATGTAGGTATGGCTAGATACACTGTTTTGTATTAAATTCAGCACTTTGTTATCACAGTAAGATTGTTTCACATTCTTTACACTTTTCTTGAGAAAATAAAGGTAGAGAAGGTGAATTAGAATGTGCTTTTTTCATTTTTCTATTATCTAAAAGTGAGGTAATGTAAGAATAGTGTAAATAAAAATGGTATACAAATAATATCATCATTAAATTAATCCCCAATATGCTATTATAACCTTTTTTATTGCACCTTGTCCTAATGGATAGAATCAGACAAGTAAACCTAAAATAGAGAGCTTTAAAATGTTGCTTAAAACTCTTACCTTTGCAAATGCTACTTTAATAATTTTTTAATTAATTTTATGGTCGTCTTCAGAAAGTTTCATTAATGTAGATTATTTGTAATTGGTATTTGGTATGTTGTACAAATATAGAAAATTTCCATAAATTGGCATTTTGATACATTATCTATTTTGGTTTAGATACATGGGGTGGGTGCACTTGGGTATCTATTGAGATGATTTTACTTGCTAAAACACTTCAATGCTCAAGTTAGAAGTAGCACCAGTTTGCCATGGAAGGTGATCATACCTGAGGGGGTTCCCTTGTATTTATAAATGTGGAATTTGAGTCCTTTTAAGAGATAATCCCTTTATTTAGGGAATTGGTAGGATTTTGGGATTTATCCCTTTATTCCTTGACCCTAGGAGATTTGGTTTTTATCTCTACCAGGTTCTAAAATATTTAGCATTTATCTGGCAGATTTGAGATAACTATCACCTAGATTTAGGCTCTTTGACCATGGTAGGCCTAAACTCGAAGTCCTACTATGTAGCATTACCCTTAATTCGGTGCCTGTTTAAGGCAACCAAGTGCTAAGCTCCATTGTTGTCAGGATACTTCCATTCGAAGTGGCCATTGAGAATGCTCAACTAACATGGCAATGGCCATGGTAGGATATGAATTTTAATCCTAATGAGTACGAGTTTTACTTATACTCGTTCCACAACAAAAAAAAAAAAATCCAAATCCACTGCGCTCCACCTCCATTATGAATATTTTACACTAAATCTATACAATATTTAATTATAATCTTAAAATTAATCTTTATTTTCATATAAATTAAAAAATATGTTCAAGATAATTGTTAAACTAATGAAGATTAGTTAAAATAATTGGATTTATTAGTAGCTAAATTTAAAATGTTGTTTATTTAGATGCAAGGTGTAGGGTAGGGTGGGGTGGATTGACCAAAACCCATATCTGTCCACATCCCGCAACAGAATGAGTTTTAAACCTGTCTAGTGTGGGTTGGGTATCCACGAGGTATAGTGAGATTGCCAAGACTCCTATCCTTCTCCATCATTGAAAAGCCTCCAAGAAGAAGCAAACGGACTAACCATCAATCTTCGTAATCGACCGAATCCCCAAACTCGGTTACCATCCTTCAATAAAAGCCTAATCTCCTAAGTTGCCAGCCTCACTTGTGATCACACCACCACATATCGCCTTGTGTTCGTACAACATAATAGAACCATTGACGTTGACTTTGGTCCAACCAAAAGGGGGAGTCTACCAAGCAATGTGGGCAACAAAAGCACTTAGGAACCCTAGCTAATGACCTCTACATAACCTGGGTCGCCTTGTTATACTCATTTGCCAAGCCAATGACCTTGGGAGCAATAGCCTAAATAGAATATGAGAGCCTTTGAAAATAATACATTTACACAATATTTTAAGACTTATAATCTTTTTGAAAAATTGGCATAAATTACAATACTTATTAACTTAAATTGATGCTTTATGCATAACATTTTAGTATTTTTATATTGACATAATGTGTTTAGAAATGTATATTGTAAAATATCTCATTGTTTTAGTTTGTAATTTCTAAAATTTTATCACTTACTATATATATTGTCTAAATTTGTACATTATGTTTAAATCTCATGTTGGTATGGTTCAAACTCAATCATTAGTTAGGTAAAGAATAGCTTAGATTTCCTATGAGCATTAGCTCAGATGGTGGGCATATGGTTATCTTACGTGCTAAGTGGAACGGGTTCAATCCCTACCGATGCACTCCCAATCCCTTCCCTCTAGTGGGGTTCCCTTAGGCCCACCCACAGAGGTGGTGCCTCTCTTGAAAAAAGAAAGAAGAAGTTAGGATTGGACCTAAAATATTAGGTCAAGATCAGGTCAAGTTAAACCGGATCCCACCTGGTCCATGAGATCCTTAGTCGCCATGCAAATTATGTGTGTGTGTGTGTGTGTGTGTTATAGTAGAGTAATGCTACATGGCAAAAAAAAAAAGCCAAAATCTTTACAAAATCCAACTAGATTCAAGGGTACTTGTTGGATAGAATATAGTGGTGGGGATTACTCATCCTTCCAAGAGTCAACAAATATGTCAAATCATTTTGTTAAAATTTTTAGTGAAAACATTTTATTTGTCTAGCATTTTTCTTTAGAGTAAATCATTTGCAAATTATTAGATCGAGATCAGGTCAGGTTAAACTCGATCCCACTGGCCCATGAGCACCCTTAGTTGCCATGCAAATTGTGTGTGCGTGTGCGCGCGTGTGTATGTGTGTGTTTTATAATAGAGTAATGCTATATGGCAAAAAAAAATCCAAAATCTTTTGTGTGTGTGTGTGTAATGCGGCAAAAAAAGTCAAAATCTTTACAAAATCCAACTAGATTCAAGGGTAGTTATTGGATAGAATAAAGTAGTGAGAACTACTTATTCTTCTAAGAGTCAACAAATATATCAAATCATTTTATTAAAATTTATAGTGAAAACATTATGTTTGTATATCATTTTTCTTTAGAGTAATTTTTTTTGTAAATTTTTGTTTTAATATTTTATATTTTTGAATTTAATAATTTTTCTAATGAATAAAAATATAAAAGTTTTTTTTTGAACTAGAAATATAGAAGTGTTAAATGAAAAGCGACTAAAAAATATTTTTTTTTTATAAAAAATATGATTATTTTTTGTTCTTCTAGATTTTCACTTAGTACTTGATTTATTTATTCGTAATGTTTGAAATAATTGTCTATTGGGTGGGTTGGGTGAGTTTAACAGCGTTTTTGGACTCGATCCGTTCATTAGAGCAATGAGTTATGTTAAGTTGAGTTGATGATATTTTTTCACTCAACTCGACCCAATCTGACCCACTCAAGGGTGGATTGAGTTAGGTTGAACCCGTGAGTCAAACATGTTTTTTTTTAATTCCATGAAAAAATGTCAAAATATAAAATCTAATAAATTAACACCATAAGTCTCAATCTAAAACATAATAGGTCTTAATCTCAAATAAACTAAATAACATAAGTACTTAATAAGTGCATAACAAATTAACAATGAATAAGTCTTATTAAGTCTAGAATAAATTAAACAAAATTAGTCATAACTCAAACAACAAATTAGTCTAATCAATCGAAGTCAATGTCATCATGCATATCATATGTATTGATATAATAATTGATTTTGCTCTCTATTTTTTTTATATATTCTTTATCATCTAAATGACTTTTTACTAAAAAAAAATGGATGGGTCAGATTGTGCTGGTTGGACGTGTTTTAACCTGCTACCCGACCCACACACTGCGAGTTGAAACAATTTTCAACTCAATTTAACTCGTATTTTATGAATTAGGTTAGGTCAAGACCTACAAGTTTGCGAATTGACCCGACCTATTGAACATCTTTACTAAAATGTTGGGTCTTGGGATTGGGGAGAGGGAAGATAGGACATTGTTGAAAATTAAAAAAGAGAAAAAAAGATAAAATTTAGGTCTATCTTTTTTATGTCTATTAAATTTATTTCACTAATTAAATTATGATATGTGTATATTTTTTAAAAAAAGAGAGTAAAAAGAAAACATTAATAAATACATGTCATAGTTAGATCAGAATTCTTTAAATTTTTTTTTCTCTCAAGCAATCAATTATAAAAGAGAAAAAAATGCAAAGTTATAAAAAAAAAATTTACAAGTTTCAATCGGGTTTATTAATAATTTTTTTTATATCTTTCTATATCTTATAATTAATCATTTAAGAGAAAAAAATAAAAAAAATCATGATCCATCCTAATTTAATTAATAAAATAAATATAATGGATATAAAAAAATGTATATAAGTCTTGTTAAAAAAAACGATGAGTAAAAAGCAAAGCGGTCAAGAAGAGAAGACAACAGGTGTGCAGGTGCCAAAGTTTGGTGGAGGCAAAAACGAAAAAAGGAAGGCAATCCGTGTGCTATATGCCATAACCCAATCGTGACCGTCAGATTAGCCGCACACGGATCACTCCAATCCAAAACTTGAAAACCCAAAATCACTACCGCGCCACAACACAACACAAAATCTTCTCCAAAATTTCAGTCTCCACCCAAACCTCCCTCACCTCTCTCACCTATAAATCCCCCAATCCCCTCCCCCTTTTACTCCATTCTCTACCAACAACCCAATTCCCTCTCCAAATCCACTCTTCTCGACATTTGCACATCTTCGCTCTTATTAGCAATGGCACGTACGAAGCAAACTGCGCGCAAGTCCACCGGCGGCAAGGCTCCCCGGAAGCAGCTGGCGACCAAAGCCGCCCGTAAGTCAGCTCCGGCTACCGGCGGAGTGAAGAAGCCACACAGGTTCAGGCCGGGAACGGTGGCTCTGAGAGAGATCAGGAAGTATCAGAAGAGTACCGAGCTCCTTATCCGGAAGCTCCCCTTCCAGCGCCTAGTTCGGGAGATCGCCCAGGATTTCAAGACTGACCTCAGGTTCCAGAGCAGCGCCGTCGCGGCTCTCCAGGAAGCTGCGGAGGCCTACTTGGTTGGGTTGTTCGAGGACACTAATTTGTGTGCAATTCACGCCAAGAGGGTCACCATCATGCCCAAGGATATTCAGCTTGCAAGGAGGATTAGAGGCGAGAGGGCTTAGGCCTTTTTTTTTTTTCCCTTCTCTACTCTGTAATTTTAGGTGTCGTTAGGTCCTTTGAATCGAGTGGTGCATTGTTGTTAATGTGGTTTTGTGAGACCCTAACTAGTTTGTGTTTTTCAATGTCAAAAGGGAAAGACATGATATGGTTTTACGAAATGTGACTTTGCACAATGCATCTGTATCTCTAGTTTATGTGTAACTATTGAATGCAGTTTCAAATTAATTGCCTTGTTGCCTTGCCTTGCTTTCTCCAGTCTTTAGTTTCAGTTGATGCTGATTATTCAGTTTATCAAAAATGGGCTTTAGCTTATTGCTTTGTAATCATAATAAAATCTGGATTTTATGATTTACTAGCCTGTGTCGTGGGGTTCGTTTTGTTCGTTCTACTCGTTAAATCGTGTAGGACAAAATTGGATATACAGGTGTTACTGCATAGATAGAACAAAGGAAGTTTGACGTGGAGTTCAGTTTTTTTTTGGGTGGTATTTTCGGATTAAGGTGTTGGGAGAAAGAGAGAACGGATAAATTTTTATTGTTAGATTAGATTAAATTAAGAGAATTATAATATGTTTATGATTATAAATAAGGAATAATTAAAAAGTTATATAGTTATTAATTATTAATATTTTTAAAATTGGTTGAATTGTTGAAGTGGCTTATAATTTAATTGATTTATGTAATGATTAAATTAGTAATATTATTATCATACAATTTTTAAAAAAATTAGTAAAAAAATTTAAATTAAAAATTAGTTGGTTCAATTAGTGAATTCATTGATTTTTATTTATTTATTTTTACTTTTTTAACTGATTTTTGACAATTTTATTGCTTATTCAATTTTTTTAGATGAATTAAAATTAGTAAAGTGATTGATTTATGGATTAATCAATTGAATCAATTTTAAAAACACATAGTTATCTATAATTATTTTCTTGTTTAAAGAATTCTTGAATAAAAAAAAATAATTGAAAATTATGAATCTAAATTCTTCATCCAAACTCCACACAAGCTCTTAGGGGACATAATTCGAGGAAATTGATTCTGGGTCACCGTCCATGGATGGAAACAGCAATAATAAATATTGAGGGTATACAAATACTAAGCAAAAATTTGGAGCTTGTTACTGCTATGAGTACGTTAATTCTCATTCGAGGGTTACGACAATATTTGGCCTGCTCCCCCTTGTTACGGAAATGAACATAAGAAACCTCAATCAACCCCTGGGAAAACCTTAATAGAACAAGACTAGTAATAACCTAAATTTTTATCAGATACTCAATTCTTTTCGACCACAGTGGGGTATCAGCTTGAAGAACTATGCATCCAAGGCATGAGCCGCTGATAGTTGGTGTAGATTTTCCTTGGGTTTCTTGTTTTTTCCCAGATTCATTAGCTCCACAAACTCCCTAAAAGCTGCATTATCAACAAGTCACATTAGTATTTATTGATCAAATCCAAATTTAAGTCAAATCAATGAATGAAAGAAGCAAGTTAATTGCATAAAGACATCCTAGTAAGCTCACAATCCTGTTCTTCAACCTAACATTTCTTGAGATTGTACAGTTTCATCATTTCACAAGAAATGCCCAAATAGATTGATGATCATACCAAACTGTGTTCTTAATATACGGTGCAAGTTTGAAATCTCGTACCGTAGTCAGAATCATGAGGCCCAGGGGATGCTTCAGGGTGGTATTGAAGAGACATAATTCTTTTAGCAGGGAAGGCAAGACCAGCACAACTTCCATCATTAAGATTTATATGAGTAACCTCTACTCCTTCTGGCAGTGTAGCAGGGTCAACCGCGTAATTGTGGTTCTGCCAATTTATATATCAATTTATGATGATACAAGGCGATAAGAAAAAGAATAAAATACTAATATGACATGAGAATATTTTTTCTGATAAAATAAAAGACATGAAAAAAATAAAATAGTACACGGAAGCCACCTAAATTGGCTTTATAATTTAATTTGTTCCAAAGACATGATTGGCACACCATATTTTCACTTCATCATGTGTGCTCTATACGCAGAATTTGTTATGGCGCTTTCTACTTCATCACAAGGCAAGTCAATATTGTACCGATTTACCATTTGCATAAATATTTTTTTTCTACCAACACAGTCACTATGAGGCAAAATATAGGTCTAAAACTAATGTTTTTGTCTCCCCCAGCACACCTGACAGATTCAGATCGATTTAATTATAGTTTGGGACAAACACTGAGGGATAAAAAAGTGATAGAAATGAATCCATTAGTTCACATACCTGAGCACTAATTTCAACGTGGCCAGTTCGAAGGTTACGAACAGGATGATTTCCTCCATGGTGACCAAATTTCATCTTGAAGGTCTTACCTCCTAAAGCCTGGCCTAGCAATTGATGGCCCATGCAAATTCCAAAAACAGGCACCTTTCCAAGAATATCCTTTACTGTTTCAACAGCATAAGGAACAGCAGATGGATCTCCAGGGCCATTGCTGAAAAGGACCCCATCTGGATTTATTTTCAAAGTTTCTGAAGCTGGCCATGTAGATGGCACAACAGTGATTTTACAGCCATAAGATGCTAGGCGCCTAAGTATATTATGTTTGATTCCATAATCATAAGCAACAACCTGCAAGTTCATTCATCGGCATGAAGGAAAACTTAAATTACCCAATAGCCAACAAAAAGAAAGAGACATTACCAACAGCATACAGCATATACTTACATGGAAAGTCTCTCCAAGCCTTTTATTGGTACTAAAATCCCATCCTTGCTTTGTTTTATCCACCCATTCATGTGGAGACTTGCATGATACTCCACTTATTAGATCAATACCTGCAAACATGAAACAGAAGCCGTGTAATTCCACTTTTGGAAAATATTTACATAATCTCAAAGACACATATCCTTACCAACAATGTCCCATGATTGAGACATCTGAAGTAGTTCCTCATCTGTTTTGGAATTGTCAGTGCTCAAGACACCAATAAGGCTGCCATCTTGCCGTAACCTGCGTGTGATTGCACGGGTATCAACATCATCTGTTGCATCACAAGTTACCATCAAAGTCAAAAGCAAAAACTAAAGTTATGCAGAGAGTAGTGTACTAGTGTTCTTCTCAAAACTTTTGTAGTGTTATATAAATTACTTACAAATTCCCATGATATTCCTTTCTGCTAAGTAATCGCCTAGAGCTTTCACACATCTCCAGTTTGAGGTACTGAATAAATGTTCATTGCAAGGAGACAGGGAGAGTAAGTAAACTACGTAAAGCTCAATCAATGAAAAATATTTCCGAAGCATGAGAATAGAACCTGATACTCAAACTTCTAATTACTAAACCAGCAAGGAAGCACTGTTTTGATTCCTCATCATCTGACATGCAATGCATCAAAAGGTAGTTTTTAAATGGCTTCCAAGCACAAGAATTCAAGACTCATGAGAATTAGAATATAAATACTTACCAAAATTTATGCCGGTGTTCCCAATATGTGGATTTGTCATCAGCACAAACTGGCCAGCATAACTAGGATCTGTCAAAATTTCTTGATACCTGAAGTGCACACACATAACAAAGTAAACACCCCACTTAATTAGATTGAATGCAAGCCATAAACAAAGAACGGAATAACGGATCCTAAGATTTTATAGTTTGTCTCACCCAGTCAATGATGTATTAAAAACAACTTCACCAACTTGGGTTCCTTTAGCACCAAATGATTTTGCTTTCCAGATTGAACTATCTTCTAGCACAAGTCTAGCATCTGAATTTTTCCAAGGCCTTTCTCCCTTACCTATGTTTCAAGCAAGAAAACTGCATCAATTTGTTTAAGCTCAGGGCAAAAATAAGCAACATGTAACAGAGGACATTTACATCAAAGAGGCATAACAATTGTAATTTCCATGTGGTTTCATAGTAAAAACCAATTTAATCAATTTTCTTATGTTGCATTAAGAAACTCAAGTTTCGAATAACTATTTGTCACAACAAGCAAAACCAAAAGGGTTTAAAATTGATTAAATATAAAGGAAAAATGGAAGGAAATGGGAACAGATAAGGTTACCGGCGGAGCATGTGAGAGAAAAAACGGAAACTTTTGCAGCGGTGGGTGGCGACTTGGAACCGAAACGGTTGGTGAGGTCAGTCACAGTGAAGGCCAAAGCATTCGTTGCCATTGTCTTATTGTCTCTGAAGCCGACGGCAATGTTACAGGGGACAGTTTCTTATATACCCTTCCGTTGAGTTAGGTTTTTCTTTGGTTCCTCCGTTCCATGTGAGTAGTGCCAGTGACTGACGTTGTTTTCACTTTACACTATCTTTGGATTTTTTTTTATCTGTTTTTTTTTAAGAATTTAAAATAAAATTTTTATATGAAATTCGGTTTTTTTTAATTTTTAATATATTAAATATTTTATTTATTATTATTATTTTTATTTTAAATATTTAAAAAAGTATATTTAAAGTACTTTTTAATAAAAAATTTATTTTATTAATGAAATAGATTAGGATAAGTGGAGATTGACTTGAAAGTGAAAGTATAAAATAGAATAAATTTACTTTTTTATTTGTTTAAAACTTAGAAGAATATCAAGAGAACAAATATTATTTTATTTGAGAATTAAATTATAAAATAATGAAACATAATGTAAAATATTTATTTTAAAACTTTTAAGTTTATTTCTCTTTAATTTCACTCTAATATTTGGTAAATAAAATTTATTATTTAAAAAAAACAAAAAAGAATAATTTCCCTTAAATTTTTTTCTTTTCTATATTTTATTAAACTCTTAAACAAAAAAGATTATTTCATTTCTCTTTATTCTTTTTCCTTCCTCCTTATTCCATCGTTTCCAAACACAAAGTTAATTTTTTCTCCTTGAAAGGGGCAATTTTTAACGTGATTGAGATTTTGCACAAACATGTTGCAGAAATAAATAAATAAAAGTTAAATAATATTTTTTTAAAATAAATTATTTATTATATATCTTCATTGAAATTATAATAATTTTTTTATTATATAATAATTTTATATTTAATTAGAATTTGCATAAGTGTTATAAAATTTACCTTGAATATTTTATGAAACATAAAAACAATAAATTATACTAGTATGAGTTTATAGTTAGTGCATATTTTAATCATTTAATGATTTCTAAAATTATACATTTTTATCTTAAAAATTATACATTTTTCTCATTTTTATAGTTAGTGCATATTTTGTCCTCATTGTTGAATTTTTCTATGCGGACTAATAAGGGTGGATAGAGGCAAACCTGTCATAGGACTTTGGGAGTAGCTTAAGCTCGGAAGATTTCTTTTTCATTATTGTTTGGTTGTTATGGCTTTGGAGAGACAAAGGCGTCTTTGTTGCAGATTACGCTCGCCTGATTAACACCATCAATGTGATATTGGGGTATTACAGAATGTTAAGGTAGCAATTCGCGAGGCCGTAGTATGCTTTTGCAAAATCGTCCAAAGACCTACGGTTTTTGTGTGTTGAAAATATCCACCTATGGATCAAATTAAACACGGATGGGGCATCATAAGGCAACTCAGGGATACTAGTTGTGCGGTTATATTTAGAAGAGATAGACCATAATTGGATTTGGGGATATGCCCACCATATTGACAATTGCATTGTGTTTGTCGTGGAGCTTTTGGAAATTTTGGATGGCTTGGAGATAGCCTGGTGGGCAGGATTTCGGCGGGTTTTGATGGAGAGTGACTCCAGCTTTATTGTCACTCTTATCAATAAGTTTGGGAACTCCACTGGGCACATTCATCAACTTATCTACAGGATAGCACAGTGGAAGCAGAGAGCTTTGGATATTCAGTTCATTCATACCTGGTATGAGAGAAACTATTGTGGTGACAGGTTGGTCAGCTGGGAGTTGACTCAAGAATTTGGATTGCATGATGTGTTGAGCCTTCCAAGAGACTTGGCTAAGTTAATTTTTAGTTATTTATATAGGGTTGTCTTATCCCTTATAGTTTTGTTTATGTAATATTTTTTTGGAGCTTTGTCCTCTCTTCTTAAAAAAAAAGGAGTGATTAAATCTCATAATGTAAATATATTTATAATTTTAAATAATAAATATGTTATCACGTATAGGGTTCATTGTGAATTTGAATGTATATTAACATCACTACAAAAAGTGAGCAATTCAGATTAAAAAAAAATTGTGAGTAATTATTTTAAAATGATAAGTTTTACAGAGTAATTATTGAACCATTATATTTTTATAGTAAAAGAATAATGATGCATGCTAGTGTCTATCAAGTGCTAATATATCATTAAAATAGCTAAAATGTATCAACAATTTACACGAATTAAAATAATTTTTGAGAAGTCATTGAGCCGGGGTTAAACTACAAATTCAAGGGGTAATCGGGTAGCACAATCCCTGGAATCTTTATGTTATTCCTTAGCTGATTGTTACTGGATGGAGGATGCTCCCAAGATGTTAGGAATCTGGCCTATTTGAATGTAGGCTTCTGTTTCTTCTTAACAATATTCATGTCTTCATTGTATTAAACAAAGACAAATGTTAACTATATTGTGTAAAACAAAGAGCAATGCCACACAGCAGAGAGACTGAAGCGAGATAGATGCCCGAATGATGCCAATGCCATCATAAATTGACACCAACTCCATGCAGGTCCTACATACACCCATTTACCAATAATTAACTGATGATACACATATCATATATCATCCGGGCACCAATCCGATCTGGATTCTAGAATGTCAACTATATTGGTATTCTCTAAAACAAAATCGGAGAATATGATGACATACAAATACAAATTCGGATTAAAATATGCACCATTTAAAAAAAAAAAATCAACCAAGTCATTTGAAATGGATCACCTAGTAGCATATGGAGTTATATAGTATTTATAAAACCAGCTTGAAAGATTACATTAGAAAACTAATTACTGATCGATGTACAGCTAAGCTAGATGGGACTGTTGCTGCAGAAGTTTTTGTTGCTTTATGATGGAAAGTTGTCGATGTTTATATGTTCAATAATGTTTAATGTCTATCCCAATTTGACACCCCCTTACACACCATGTATTTATGTGAGTGGAGTTGGATATTGTCATATATCATATTTAAAATTTGAATGGATATATCATATGTAAATGTGAGTAAGGTGTTTTTTGAGTATCGTATTTTGGGTATTCAAATAACAGAACTCTTATCTGATTGCACTGGTTCGATGGTTCCTTAGGCCCCCCGCAAGAGTGGAGTTCCATTGGCTACACCAAAAGTTGTACATGATTAAAGAATGTCTCTATTTAGAGAGTGGCTCAGTCGAGGCATCTGCTAATTAATTGATCCTTGGTTGAAAGAATCCCTTGCTGAACTTGATCATGAAGTAGTTTGTGCTGGTGCAGTGTTACAATCTGAAGTAGTTTAAATAAGGAATGTGGGTGTTGAATGTATAGGAGTAAGAGCATGAGTCTCAACTGTGTGGTTGTAGATGCAGCCAGATTATTGTTTAGTGGATGATCTGCTAGGACTGAGGTTTTGCTAGGAAATCAAGAGGATGGAGGAGATACAGAGGGGGAAGGAGTGATTGAATAGAATAGAAATACAAGAATCATTGAACTGAACATGTCGGGAAATATAAACACAATCGATAAAGATGTCAAGGCATTTGAAAGCATGATGTTGAGTTGAATAGCCAAGAAAGACAGGAGTGAGAACGAGGCAGGAGTTTGTGCTTATTGTATGGTTGTAACCATGGACAGCAGAGGTAACCAAAGGTGTGGAGTTTGGAGTGATTGGTTTTTTGAAGAAACAAAATGGTTAGAGGTGTTTTGAAAGTTAAGAAAGGTGTTGGGAACTTGTTTATAAGATAGACAGCTGTTTGAAAAGCATTTGACCAGTAAGAAAGTGGCATGATGAAGAAGGAAAATGCCAGTTTCCACAATGTGGCGATGCTTATATTCTGCAGTGCTGATAAGTTGAGGTGTGTAAGGTGGACTAACATAGTAAGATATGGCTCATATGGAAAAATGTTCTGAGTTTTGAAAATCTGGTCCCCCCATCTACAAAAACAGCATTTTTTTTAAGACTATCTCCATTCGATAGGTGAGAAGTTAATCTCCTGAGATACGATTAAGTGCCTAAGTAGGGACCTTTCTTAACAGTATTATTTCCATACACGTTGATCTCATAATCGAACTCAGAACTACATGTTTAAAGGATCTTTATCCTTTCCATTCGATGGTGCATAGAAAGTAGTTTTTACCTTGTTTTTTGATTTTTTTTAATAAAAAACAGATTCAACTTTGGTTTGATGTTTTAGAGGATACGGCCAGATATGTATACTGAAGTCATCAATAAAGATAATGCAGTACCGAAATCCATTGGAATAAATTATTTCTAATGGTTCAGTACTCGAAACACTAGAAATTCCAAAAGTAAGCTTATAAAGTCGTTTGTTACAGCAACAAGCAGAACAAGAGGAAACATCATATGAAGCTAAGATCATGGTAGAGAAATGACGAATAAAATAACCCATAATTTTTTTGAGGGATATCTTAAACGAGCTTGCTAATTTGCTGGTGTGACTTGAACAGTGTAAAGGGAAGTGAGTTTTGCCAGAATTGGCAGTCGGTGGAAGGTGATAAAGGTCACCATTACTTGGCCCATGCTGCAACATTATTAGTCTTGCGAAGTTTGAAAACAGATATAAGTTTTTGTAGCTTGTATTTCTAATGGGAAAACTTGTGCCATTCCAATAATTGCTTCATCCGGACCCTCATATTCTGATACAAGAGACAAGTTGTTGAGATCACTTTGTGACATTAGTAGATGCTCATGAATCAAGAATCCAATTTTATTGTTGAGAGCTGGTGCAGCAAAATTCACAGTTATTAAACTTGGTGGTGTAGGACGGGTGATAAATAGTATTAAGATTAATAATGCATATGAGGAAGAGAAGAATAACAAGGGAGAAGAGAAAAGTGGCTAGGGTTCTCTATTGTAAAAGTAAATTAGTCAACCTTACAAGAATAAAAAAAGAGTAAAAATATATATGCAACAAATAAAAGACTAAACTATCCTTAAGATAAATAAAATAAGTAAAACATAAATGCATCATATTATCTAACATCCTCCCTCAAACTCACAATGCATCAACAGGAAGCATTGAGAGTTTGTTAATCAAGAAACGAAAGCGTGGAGTGGAATGCGACTTTGTAAACAAGTCAGCAATTTGCATAGAAGAAGATACGAAGGGTAAAGTGATGGTCCCATGCTGAAAGTGGTGTCGAGTGAAATGACAGTCAATCTCAATATGCTTGGTGCGTTCATGGAAGACTGAGTTGCGAGTGATTTGTATAGCACTCATATTATCGCAATACATAGGAGTGTGTCCAAGGGAAGTGACACCCATAGACTCAAGTAACCAACGCAACTAAACTATTTCGGCAGTAGTGGATGCCATGACACGGTACTCAGCTTCGGTAGAAGAGCGAGAGACAACAGCTTACTTCTTACTCTTCCAAGAAATGAGAGAATCTCCCAGAAAGATACAAAACCCTGTGGTAGACTTACGATCGGTGGAGTCACCACCCCAATCAGCATCTGAGTAATCACGTAATTCCAAGGAAGATGATGAAGGAAAGAGAAGACTCTGAAATTGAGTACCCCGAAGATAACGAGGAATCCGAAGAACAGCTGCCCAATGAACTGTAGTAGGAGAAGCAACAAACTGACTAACAACATGCACTGCATAAGTAATATCAGGTCTAGTGATGGTAAAATATACCAAACTGCTAACAAGAGTACGATACAAAGTGGGATCTGACAAAGGAACACCATCAGAAGAAGTATACCGAACATTATGCTCAAGAGGAGTATCCTTTGTTCTAGTATCAAAGAGATGAGCTTGTTCAAGAATGGTGCCAATGTACTTAGATTGAGAAAGGAGGTAACCTCTAGGAGAGTAAGCAACTTCATTTCCCAAAAAGTAACGAAGAGTACCTAAGTCTTTCATCTCAAAGTGATGGGCCAATTGGAGTTTCAAATTCATAATCCCGTCAACATCATCCCCAGTAATGATCATGTCATCAACGTATAAGAGAGCAGGATACGACCATGAGAAGTGCACTTGAGAAACAAAACAGAATCATGTGGGCTAGAGTGGAAGCCAAGAGATGTAATCACAATGGAGAACTTCTCAAACCAAGCGCAGGGAGCTAATTTGAGCCCGTAGAGAGCCTTATTCAAATTACAAACTTCACATGGATTATGAGAAACACCTGGTGGAGGAACCATATAAACCTCTTCTTGAAGATCACCATTCAAGAAGGCATTTTTAACATCCATTTGAGAAATATGCCACTGGCGGATAGATGCGACTGCAATAAGAGTACGAATAGTAGTCATTTTGGCAACAGGAGCAAAAGTTTCTTCATAATCTATACCATATTGTTGAGAAAAGCCTTTAGCAACTAAGCGAGCTTTGTATCTCTTAATAGACCCATCAGACTTGGTTTTGATCTTATATACCCAACGAGAACCAATTGCAGTTTTTCCTGGCGGAAGAGAGACAAGGTCTCAAGTATCTGTCTTGTACAAAGCAGAAAATTCCTCTGCCATAGCCTGCTGCCAAAGGGGATCAAGAACAGCCTCTTTATAGGAAGATGGCTCAGACAAACTGTGAATAGAGGTTAAGAAGGAAGCAAAAGAAGTGGAATAACTAGAATAAACAAAATCTGGTAATTTAGTGGACTTACGATCACGATGAGGATAACGAGGAGGAGGAGGAGGAGGATCCACGATCACAGAAAGTTCTTAGGGTGGCACGGGGACAGAGGAGGCATCTGGATCTGCAGAACTACTAGTGTCAACCTTGCAAAGCTCAACATCAGAATTATTTTGGTTATGGGCACAGGAAGAGGAGCGGTGTCAGAATCTGTGTGAAAAGGATCAATGTGGGTGAGATCAGATTTGTAAGGACATGTTGACTAGAAAAAATGGAATAAAAGGGAATATGCTCAAGAAACACAACATGACGTGAGATATAAAGTTTTTGATTTGCAGGATCATAACAACGATAACCTTTCTGACCATCACCATAACCAAGAAAAACACAAATCGCTGATCGAGAAGACAACTTGCTACATTCTACATGAGGACGAAGAACAAAGCAAGTAGAACCAAAGACTCTCAAGGATGAATAATCAAGAACACAACCATATAATTTCTCAAAGGGAGACAAACCTGAAGTAACAGGAGAAGGAATTCTGTTAATGACATATACTGCAGTGAGGACAGCTTCCCCCCAAAACTCACTTGGGACAAAGGCAGACAGAAGAAGGGAACGAGCAGTTTCAACAATGTGGCGATGTTTTCTTTCAGCAACTCCATTTTGTTCAGGAGTGTCAGTACACGAAGTTTGGGGAAAAGTCCTATCAGAAGCAAGTAATTCAGAGAATTTATTAGAAGTATATTCACCACCTAGATCACATCGAAAGCACTTGATAACTGCATTTTGTTGAGTTTTAACAAAAGCACGAAACATATGATAAATGCCAAAAAATTTAGAACGATGTTTCATAAGATAAATCCAACAGTAACGAGTGCAATCATCAATGAACGATACATAATATCTAGAACCACATTTGGTAGCAACTGGTGATGGTCCCCATACATCAGAATGAACCAAGTCAAAAGGTGCAACAGAAACTGAAATACTTTTAGAAAAAGGCAAAACAGTAAACTTAGCAAGTTTGCAACCACAACAGTCAGAAATATCATTAGATTGCAACTTTCCTAAAGCCCCTGTAGAAGCTAAGTATTTTAGACGGGAAGAGGAAACATGTCCAAGACGAGAATACCATAAATAAAAACCAGAAGACAAGGAATTCAAACGAAAAGACGATAGGTCAACACTAGAAGCTGCAACATCTGGAACTCTCAGTTCATCCAGAATATAAAGTCCCCCCTGCCTACGGCCTGTCCCAATCAGCCTCCTGGATTGCAGATCCTGCACAAAACAAGAGGTGAAAGAAAATAAAACTGAGTAACCAAAATCACGTAATTGACTAACAAAAACAAGACTCAAAGTGAGATTAGGAATGTAGTAAACATCTGAAATGGACAAATGAGATGTGGAAACAGACCCAGTGCCTGCTAATGGCATAGGAGTGCCATCAGCAGTCATGACTGACACAGATGAGGCAGGATGTAAAGACACAAATGATTTAAAATCAGATGACATATGATGAGAAGCTCCAGAGTCAAGGATCCATATGGGTGAAGATATACCTGATGAGCTAGAAGAGGGCAAACCTATATTGGATTGGGCAGACATGGCATGTGGTTGTGTGGCAAGAAACCTCTGGAATTGCTCAGCAAGATCAGATACTGTAGGACTAGAAAATGATGTACTCTCAGCTGACGGAGGAATAACTGTAGCAACATTTGATGTTGGAGGCTTGAAGTTTCGTTGGCTAAACTGACTAGGAGGTCTCCATTAAGATGGTTGTTGTGCTTGTTGCGACTTATTCAACAATTTTGGACATTGGGTTTTCCAATGGCCCTTTTGCTTGCAAAAACTACATTCATCGTAACCAACCTTTCCATGAGATTTACTTTTGTTAGAAGGAACAACAAAAACAGATAGGTTGGGAAGGATTCCTTTGTCTACATTCCCTTTTTCTGATTGAGACTTCAGTCGAATCTCTTCAGCTAACAATTCATTAACAAGCGAATCAACAGTTGGAAGATGATTACGATGCAAAATTGTTCCACGAAGCCCTTCAAAATCATCTCGAAGAGCCATCAAAAACTGAACCCGACGCTGTTCTTCTCTACGGTCAATGTACGACTTAAAAGCTTGTAACTCAGCAGATTCAGTAAGAGCCAACTGGTCCCAAAGATTGCTCATAGCAGAGTAAAATTCCTGTATGCTCATGTTGTTTTGTTGAAGAGCTCGAATATCTATCTCCAACTGATATTGCTTTGCAAAATTAGACTGCACATATAACTTTTTCAAATGATCCCAAACCTCCTTGGCCGTTTCATATTTTGCTAGTTGAACCCCTATAGACTGCGAAACAGAGTTGTTGATCCAAGTAATAATCTTCGAATTATTTACCTCCCAGGTTTCTAGCTCTATTGCATATTTCCCATCTTTTTCATCTTTTGGCTTAACAGAGGTTCCAGAAACATAACCCCACATTCTCTTACCTTTCAAAAAATTCTTCAACACATAACTCCAATATGAATAATTCTGCCCATTCAACTGCACACTAATGGATTGAAGAGAATCATCCTTTTCTCCAACCATTGCAAACAATCACAAAACAGAAAAAAGAAAATCCTAATTTCTGCAAATGAGTCTCTACAAAACCCTAACAGAGAGAACCGCAAAAGGAAGAACGAATTGCTAACAAAAAATCACCTAGGTTGCTGTCGAAATGAACGGAATGTCGTCTGTGGCCAGAATCATCATTGCTCTTGATACCATATTAAGATTAACAATGTATATGAGGAAGAGAAGAAGAACAAGAGAGAAGAGAAAAGTGGCTAGGGTTCTCTATTGCAAAAGTAAATTAGTCAACCTTACAAGAATAGAAAAAAGAGTAAAAATATATATGCAACAAATAAAAGACTAAACTACCCTTAAGATAAATAAAATAAGTAAAATATAAATGTACTATATTATCTAACAAATAGGAGGCAATATTTTGCAAAATGACACTGCAAATAACAAAATTAACCATTGTTTTGAAAACCAAATAGGAGATTGAACCAGCGAAATTTTCGAATTATGATTTAATTGGTTTAATTAATTAAGTTCATAGTTGAATTAAATAATATTTAAACTAGAGACATGACCGATCACAGTTTAACTAATTCAACTGATTAGTCCGATCTAATCTTTAAAACATCGAAATTAACAATATGGAGGCAGTCTTGAATAACCCCTGTTGCTGGTGCCATTTGGGTGTTTGCATTAGTAGTTGCTGTTTTGAGTCTTCTGACTTCTGATTGGTTCCTTGAACATTGGGGTTGCAGCTTTGGTTGTTTGAGCCAACAGAACTGTTGGAGGAGTACTGTGATTGTGAATTTCTCGCACCTTGGAGAGATTCTTGAATAAACTTAATCTACTCAATTTGAGTACACTATTTAAGAAAGTTTTGACACATTATTAATTTTATTAAACAAATGTTATTTTCACTAGTGTGCTGTGAATAATTTACTTAGTACACTTAACATTAAATTTATACAAAGATCTTTCTCCTCCCTCCGTGACCTTTGGCATTCCTAAAGTAGGACGGTAGGAGTCATTGGTATTCTAAGTAAAGTTTAGCGTAGGAACAACACTGTCAGAGATGGTTCCCTTCTTGAGAGATGTTTCATGTGCTGCAAGATGACTTTGAAGCTGTTCAAAGAAAAAAAAAATAGGGTATATCCTTTGTTCGTGTGGAAGCTGCTATTTTCCTGAAATCAGAACCCAAACTATTAGGTACTTGAATAGTAAGATCCTCAATGGGAATGAGTGCATTTAAGGGCTACTTCATCATATATGGCTTTGACTATGTGAAGAAAACAGTGAGAGTGCATTATCCATTTTTATTAGAGCTGTCAACATGGTGTATAACCCATGGTACAGGCCGTACAGTTCACTAAATCCCTTATTTTTAATCCATTTTTTAAAGTCTATTATGTAATGAAATTTTTTTAACTCTAACTCATTAAATCTACTAATTTAGTGAGTTACCCTAACCCACGTCACCCAAGTCTTAGAAAACCCTAATCCCAAATTCACACAAAATC
This sequence comes from Ormosia semicastrata, assembly GCA_029884595.1. Taxonomy (NCBI): domain Eukaryota; kingdom Viridiplantae; phylum Streptophyta; class Magnoliopsida; order Fabales; family Fabaceae; genus Ormosia; species Ormosia semicastrata. The sequence goes on along the minus strand of JAQQTO010000046.1, from coordinate 30,809,739 downwards.
AGAAAACCCATTTTGACAATTAACTCCGTTCTTGCTCGTTCTCGCTCCCTCTCAACTCTCGATCTCGGAGCTCGATCTTGGAGCTCGCTCAATCTAGCTCAGGTTCTCAATTATTTCAATTTGTTTAACTATTGTTATGGTTGTTGATTTATCGCTCTGTGAATCTTCTGTTCTTGTTCTTTTATGGATTGAGTTTGAGTTTTATGTGCTATTCTGTTTGTCTCTTTTATGGATTGAGTTTGAGTCTTATTCTTGTCACTTTTAGTAGAAACCCTTGCTGTTTTACCTTCAAATTGGTCTTTCGTGGCCACTGCTCGAGCAAGACCAAAGGATGCAGTTCTTTCAGCAGAAGATCTTCTATAGATTCAGAAATTCCTTCTTTGAAAGAACCTGCTTTTCTTAGTGAACAGTAAAGCTTAGCTGATTACCAATTAGCTTGCGCAGGACACTCTGAAGGTTTCACAAACTACTTTACAAACGAATAAAAAATTGTACGAAGCATGTGGGGCAAACAGTGAATCCTGCATTAGGAGCTAATATTTCTTCCTTTAATTTCAAACATTTTTTTTAAGAATTATTTCCTAAGTAGTAAATAGATCCAAAATCCGTTTATCAGCATTTTACAAATAATAGTTGAGCTACCTTCATTTTCTGTTGACGAGGTGTTTGACATAGTATTGTTACCTTTCTTTTGATAAAATGAAATCCAAAATCGTTGAAAGAATGGAACTCATAACAAGCACATTCATAGATTGATTGTTATCAGCAGGGATGCATAAAAACATTAACTCAACCTGAGACAACTTTGGTAATCTAAATTTTATTTACAAGTTGTGTACTAATGGTTGCACAATTTGGTGCCTTTTCAACTTTTCTCTCTGTTAATTATTAATAACGAAAGGGGCTGGAAACCAAATGAAAAGGGCATTATTTATTATAGAGTAACATTACTCGCATTAAATAGTCAAATACAGGAAAATACATCTTTGATCCTTCTATAAGCTTACACATCGTACACCTTGCTTAATTAAGTTAATCAATGTGATTAGTTAAGTTAGATATAGTTAGTTTCAGATTAGTTAGAAACGGTTACTTTTGTCTCATGTATAAATACTCAGTGAATCATCTCTTTACCATGTAGGCTCCCCAGCTTGCAACCTGCATAATTGTTCATGTTTATATTGGTATAGCAATTAAAACCTAATTGGAAGGTACCAATTGAAAACAAGTAAACTGCACCATCAAGCATAATACACACGAAAATTGAGAAATTTGGAATGCAATAGACAAAAGCACATTATATGCCTAGGTGGTCAACATGAGATTTCTAAGCAGTAGCCATCTGAAGTAATTTTTAAATATAAGATTCTTCCTGCTCAATAGCTACTCAGGTAGCAATAGGTATGACAGAGGAAAAGACTTCAAGACAACCATTGTTACATGGATTACAATTTGAAAATGTACACACATAAAGCATTCTGATTTCAATCTGAAATTCTTAAGCAGCAGATTTTTGGTGCTTTATGAGGTTCTTCAATTTAATAATAAACTAACATGGCCATGCACATGCTCTTCAATATGCTTTAGAATGTAAAAGTGGATCGTATTATAACAGGTCAAATTGAAGATAGGGAAAGAGAGGAAACAAAAGCAGAATAAGATTAAAGGAAAAGGAAAGAAACCCAGCTAGAAAACATGATTAGGCATTTATTAAACATCTGCTCCTTGAGGGAACATGGTCCCTCCACCTGGAAATTTAAACACATTTCCCTGGAATTGCACCCAGTTTTGAACAGCTTTGAAATCCAAGTTTCATGATGGTTCAAACATCACACACTTAAATGTATGCCTATGGGCTGTAATGCTTCATGATGATGTGGAATTTGTGGGACAAGAGTTGGGGATCTCCATTGGTTTGGCTCAGTTTCTGTTTACTTTGCAGAGTTTGGTGATGTTTTTATTGAGTCTGTGCAAATTATGAGTTAATTTTCAATGTTTGGCTTTGCTTTGGAATTTTTTTTTGGATTGTGATGATATTTCCTATTGATCTTGCTAGTACTAAGTTGGGTCTGTTTACTTATTTGTGATAATGAAGTGACTGACATGAAATTTGTTAGTATTATTTTGTGCATAATGTGGCTTGTTAGTATTAAGTTGGGTTTCTTTTTGGGGGCTGAAAAGAACATTTCTTATGGGAAAGGATTCATTTATTACTTGAAACAAGCACATAGCTAAGTCCTCTACGCCTCCACTTGCACTGTTTGGTTTTTGTGCAGACTGCAGTGGAAGAAAGCACATAGCTAGCTAGGGTTTATCGTTTGCTTCTGCGTCTGCGAAAATGACCAAGTTCAGGAAGCTGGGTCGACCCACTGGTCACCGGATGTCCATGCTCAGGTTCATATACTTTCAATTCCTTCCTTCCTTTTTTGTCTTGCAATAGTTGCTGAATTGTGGGTACCCATTTCCCATTTGTTTTTTGTATTTAGAACGATGGTCTCACAGTTGGTGAAGCACGAGCGCATCGAAACTACTGTTGCCAAGGTACAAATGAAATGCTTCCATGCATTTTCGTTTTAAGAATAAGAACGTGTCGTTTTGCAAGTTGGTGAATTTCAAATTTTAAAATTTTAATCTTTTTATTTTTTATTTATTTTTAGCCTTTTCTCTCTAACTAGAAGTTTTCATTTCAGTATAAGATGTTTGTAATTTGTTTGTAGGCGAAAGAGATAAGAAGACTTGCGGATAATATGGTACAGCTTGGAAAGGAGGTTGGTAATGCAATTCATATTAAAGTTTTTCTTTTCTTTTTTGTTGGTTTCCTTACTTCTACCTTACATGTTTGTTTATAATTCATGTTGAATTGAATTAATTTATATAAAATACAATGAGTTTTACTTTAACTAGTGCACTTGATGACCCTGCTCATTAACCTAAATTGAGTAGCTTCTTTTGATTTGTGTTCAAATATGTGAGAATCACAGCTTGGGTTGACAATTTCTGTCTATGTTAGTTAATGAATGACATTTTCAAACAAGAACAAACTTTATCAGTTTTAAGAGTAGTGAATGGAGTGGTTGGTTGATGCCATGGAATTATGGAAATATGATACCTTTTGCGTTTGCTAACTTTGTGCTTCATGCAAGATTGCAAGGTTGAGTGTAGCTGTTTTCCTTAACTTCAGTTGTGCACTTTGAAATTTATTAAAGCTCTGTATTTGTTACCAGCAATTATTAAAGCAGTTAGTATGGTTGCTATGGCAGCTGCAACTTCGAATTGGCAGCAATAGACGAGAAATTACTCAACTTTCCTCAATCCTCATTTTAAACCAATGGGCTTCTAATTTTTAGGGGTCAGTTAGGTCTTATGACCTTGTCTGTGGCTGAAAAATTAATCAATTGGATAAAAAACACCCTATCTCATCTCATGTACTTTCTGTTGCACATTTTCTCAATTTTTTCTGTTCCTACATCACTGTTTTTTCTCCAAATCACATTCTTAGAGTTTTTCTCCTCAATCAGCGCGTATGGCAAATGGGGGGTCCTCATTTGTTTGTTCTTTCCCTTGAGTACTTATATATTTGAGTTTCTGACACTTTGTGTTGTGCACTTGTTCTTTTATGATGAGTTCATTTGCATGAAAAACATTATTAGGTTTGCTGTTCTTGATATGGCTGCCTTTTTTCCACCATTAGTTGCCATGCCATCTGCCATAAAACAGTGGCTGATTTTTGGCCTGCCACATATCCCATTTACTACACTACTGGTTGCTAGTTTCAGTGTGCTTGTCAATATACGGTTCACTATAAATGTGGACAATTTTATTTTTTTAAAATTTTTTTTGCCTTGGTCTTGAGAATAAACTTGGCAACAAGGTAACCATTTTATTTATTATTTAGCTTGACTACTTGGATTGGCCTATATTTTACATTATAAATTGTTTTAGGGATCCCTATGTGCTGCAAGGCGTGCTGCTGCTTTTGTGCGAGGAGATGATGTCCTTCACAAGCTGTTTACAGAACTGGCTTATCGGTACAAGTAAGTATTAACCCTGATGTAATTTCAGTTGCCTGTTTATGACTTTAAGTTGTAACACTGAACTGCCATTATGTTATGCAGGGATAGAGCAGGTGGATACACCAGATTGCTTCGGACCCGTATACGAGTGGGTGATGCTGCACCCATGGCCTATATTGAGTACATCACTTTTATAGTCATTAGTTTAAGCTCATTTATTCAGTTCTGTTATTTGGTTAACCCAGCTTTATTTCACTAAAAGAAGTGATTGTTTTCTCATTGGTCTTGATATATAGCCTATCTGCCTAATCTAATATTCCAAGTTGCTTAGAATGAGGAGATTGAGATTGGACCTTTTTGTATAAGTTATTTTTATATGTTTTGGAACAGGTTGATTGACCGAGAAAATGAGCTTAGGCAGGCAAAGCCACCGACACCTCAACAACCACAGAGAGCACCCCTTGATCCCTGGACACGATCTCGTCTCAGCCGGCAGTTTGCTCCTCCTAAAGAGGAAAAATCTGAATCTGATCTGTGATCCAATGGAATGTAATGCCGATACTCATTTATGTGTTTGTTTTTTAGTTTTTTTTTTGTTTTTTGTTTTTGTTTTTACCCCCCATAGTATGAGATATCTGAATTTTGGCCTCTTCATTTTATCTATCTCCTTTATGGCTTACAAAAATAAAATTATTCTCTGAATTCTACTAGAGCAAAGTGTTCACTACTATGTAAAAATAATTTGATTGAAATTGTAATCAAGAAGGGAAAAGAATAATCTTAGAACTATTTTCACTTCTCTCTCCAATAGTTTTGGTGCTATGCTTGCTCGTTTGTTTTTATTGGAACTTAATAGTTTTATTGTATTCAGCTTAAAAGAGAAACAAGTTAAAGGAGTCGATTAGTCCCTAAATTTGACTTAAGAACTTGTTGATGAAGGACTGAAGGTTTTTTTCCCTTGGGTTCCTTAAGCCTAAATCAAGAATTTCTTACGCCACCTCATACTGTTCCCCCTTTTAAAAGGAGGGCCGAGCTTAAAGTTGTTTGACTGCAATTGCATTCCAGTGGTATTCTACATTTGAATCACTGAATTGTTACGTTTGGCAGTTGAAATTCCTACAGTGGATATGGTGCTCTGTTCCATAATGTTAAATGTCTTGCACGACAATGTGTTTGCTGGAAGCAGTTGCGAACAAGGCTTGACAAATTAGGAAAAGTGAGAAAAGAAAGAGAAGCTTGCATGCTTGGAAGCGGAAAGATGTGTTATTCAAAGATTAGTTGGAGGCCAAGAACATGAGCCTTTTGTTTGTTTTGGTATGAAAACCAAGCCCCAATAACTTGAACCTGCATTATGAATTCATCATTCCTATCTTTTGATTAATTAAGAATATGTATATCTATCAAAAACTATATGGGGTAAGTAAGCAGACCCTATTACCTAGCCAGTCTGGTTTAAATATTCTACATTGTAGCGGTTTGATGCTACAACACTAAACCTTAGCTTTGTTACTGTATACTATTTTAACAGGAATGGCCAACAAAGAGAACTTTATGTTGGTGCCTTGGAGGTCGCTTGGTAAGGTCATGTAAGTGCAGGGGGACAGCCCAGTCATGCTCATTTGCCCACGCGTAATTACGGGACAAATGCAGCCTCATTTTTTTTTTTAAATCTTTGGTGGATGAAGTTTCCAATTCTTTCTAATGGACAAGTAATGAAGTGGACAAAGTTTTCAAAGTGGTCCTATTGCTACGCACTCAGATATAAAAGCTCAACCCTAGCCTACAATGAAAAGCTAATGGATAAAACTTGGAAGCACATAATCTGCTTCGCCATAAACAAGCAGCCTGCAATCTCATATAATGAAACCTTTACCGTTGAGTTGCTTTGCTTGCAATACACTATACGTATTGTCTCACGTCTCCATATTCCCTCCATTTTCCTTCTCATGCCGTCTTACTATAAAGTATAAAGAATTCCATATCTGTCAATGGCATATATAATACTGCCATACAAGTCTGTCCAGTTATAATATTGCCACCTGTTTTGCCTAGGGCTCTAACAGATGGTTTGAAGATTTTTTTTTTTAGAAAAATATCATTTCATACTAATTTTTTTGTACTTTTCTTCACACCACTTTTAAAAAAAAAAAAAATATTAGAATGTGCGTTTTTCTCATTTTATTATTTAAAAAAAAACTGATATAACAATGATGTAATAAAAATGATATGTACAAATCATAGTTATTTTTTTTATGTGCAACTAAATAACAACAATTATATTTGCATATAAAAAATCTTTACATCATTCTTACATCACTTCTATTTTAGATAATTAAACAAACAAAAACATATATTCTAACATATTCTCTCTATACTTTTTTTACCCAAACAAGTAAAATGTAAAAATAATATAAGAATTTTGATGGAAAAATATCATTACTCACTAAATAATGTTTAAAACATTGCATTAGCCATTAACCCTTTATAAATGGAAATTTCTTCCCAACACTATTTTCCTCCACCACATTTCTTAAAGTTCAGTGCAAAGACTGAAGACTGGTAAAACAAAATGTAGAAGGGAACAGGTGTGGTAAACTGGTGTAAATATGTTGCTTCGCTGATTGATACGCAATCTTTTTTATTTCGGTTAATTAACCTTCTTATTGCAGTTTTGACGAAGTTTGGTTGTGTTAAGACCATGGGTTTGGTGAAATAGTTTATGAAATGACAGTTAAACGAATGTAATCAATTTGAAAGATGATTAATTATAATCACGTTATAAGAATGAAAACAAGGAAAATTAAAAACTACATGTGTACTTGTCTTTGGCAGCTAATTAGGTGTTTGATGTTGCACCCCAATTTCTTCAAATGAAGATGAACTTCAAAAGTATATTGAGCATAAAGAGAAAATCTTGATAATGATAAGAGAGTTTACCTACTATGGATATGAAATTAACCAATTCCAGCATTCTTAAGAAAAATGGAAATTAGGGAGGGAATGCAAACCCTGACCACGCAAAACAATCCTATATCAGGGGCCAAAAGTCCGATAGGGTATAGGATCTAAAAGTTAAAAGCATTAACAATTCCTTGTTTAAGGGCATTTTTCGATGTTGAAAAAAATAGGAATAATTAGGTTTCCTATTTGGACCGGCGGACATGGGATTGGGACATGCGGTTACCTTTATTCTAAATCCAATAAACAGTTGTTTTCAACAAGAGCACACGGCATGTATAGAACAAAGAGATCCAAGTCATGTAAAAAATGTTAGATCTTGCGATATATTTTTTAAAAGGTCGAGGTCCGTGATGTGTTATATTATGCCCCTAGGATTAATGAGTAAGACTAGGATCCGAAATGGATCACTTTGCTTAAGTCTATACCGCTATCCATGATACTTAGTAGGTTGCCCTCATACAAATTTGTTTGTGGGACTTGTCCAATTTGAGTGTGATTCGGTTTGGAACCGAGATTCATGTTATGGTTTTACCATGACATCCTGATTGAAAACCTGTGGTCCGGCTTGAGTGTCATTCTGTAACGTTATACGTCACTTCAATTCTGAACGTTTAGGATTTTTAATGCCATGATTGTTGTTTTCAAATTTCAAAATGAATGGGAAGAGATGCTTTTGGTGGTCGAGGCAACCCTGCAGAACGCCTGATTCTTTTCCCTTTTTCGTTTTATTCTACCCCCTATGTAGGGTTTTCATAATATTTGTAATTGAACAATTCTTGATCTTAGGAATCCATTTAATACTTAGAATATTTTTCATATTCCTATTGCTTCTTCTTTTAGCTCACCGAAATGGGTCAAACGTTCGATCTTGATGTTATTAACGAACACTCGTTTTACCTAATCGAGATGAGTCCAATACTTGATCTCGGTGATTGAGTTCGTTTAGGAATATTTGACACTTAGTCAAACTTTAAGTGTATGTGACACGAAAACCTCTTGGAGTGATGTTTGCTATCCCGGGCGACGATCTAAAGCACATAACCACGTTAAACCTTTTGTTAGGCTTATAGGTTAGGCTTAGTGTTGTAACCACGTTAAACCTTTTTTTTAGGTTTATGAGTTAATTTGAAATTGTGGAGTATAGTTGACACAGATTCCTCTTGGTGTAGAGTTCACTGTCCTGAGTTACGGTCAGCTACGTTTAACCTTTGTAAACCTAGTCGATTTATAGGTTAAGGTCAGGATCATAAGGGTATGAGTGAAAACCCTTGAATGCACTCCTTGACCTTGGACAATGGTCAAGTACATTCCCTTGTCTGGAAATCATGTATGGATACCAGAATATTTGATCCTCTTCAGACCTTGTATTCCTTGGACCTTTTCAAGGTGTGATGACCTTGTGGGTTGCGGTGAGATGATGTCGGACCTAAGTACTCGTGGACATGAAGTCACGACTGAGGTACAGCTTAGATGAGAATGAGCTAAAATACTCGAGGACTCAAAGTCACAGCCGAAGCACTGGCTTAAATGAGAATGAGTCGAAGTATTCAAGGATTCAAAGTCACGACCGAGACACTGACTTAGATGAGAATGAGCTGAAGTACTCGTGGACTCAAAATCACAACTGAGGTATTAACTTAGATGATATCAGGTCGAAATACTCGTGGACTCAAAGTCACGACCGAAGTACTGACTTAGATGATGTTGAACCTTGAGAGCTAGGCCTAGTTAATGTTTGCAGGTTTTGGAAGCCTCAATTTGGTTTGACAGTGCAATATAGGCATGAGACTTTGGTTGTTGATGTTCACAACCACTACAATAATACATGTGGTTCCGAGGTGCAATAAGGGGCCCGAGGTGCCATATATTTACAACAGTTTAGCTTTCATAGTTGATATTCGCCCCTTTGTTATGTATGATGGCTACCAAAGCATTTTTCTATGGATTTGTGGCAAGTCATATTACTAGAGATATTGGTTCGACAAAGGTCTATGAAGATTGTTGCTATGACAATCATGCACGTCAACATGATAATTAAAGATGTGCTAATTGGTGATCAATGGTGTTAGAAGTAGTGGCAAATATTGTTGAACTATCGTGGCAGAAAAAACTAATAAATATGAAGCATGGGATGACAATTGATGTTAGGAGCAGATATATAATAATTGCGTAAATGTGTCATTAAAATGATAGAAATAATAAGCAAAAAGCAGTTATTATAAAGCCAGTAGGAAATTTGCGTCATGCCCATCCATGATGTCTATAATCATGATTTAAATGTCTGAATAATAATGGTGCTAAGCCAATCAATGTTAATCCTTGATCACTGAAGTTTGCATACGACAATTTGGAGGAAGCAATGGTAATAAGACCACTGGATATTAAATGCAATGAATGCAGGGTCATAACATCATAATAGACAACCGTAGGTGCTGATAAATGCGAACAAAAGATGCCAATTAATAGATAATAGAAATGGAATAATTAATGCTTATCTGGACTCCCTTAATTTTCTCTTCACATTGAATAAAAGACAAGGGAGAGCAAGGAAATTTTTGATCTTGCACACTGTCCGGGAGGACATTATTGGTTTAGAAATATTGAAGGTCATTGCTTTATATTAGTGAATGGCTCGTCCCTGTTGCAACTTGTCTCGTCTCGTATTAACCATGGTGATAATGAGAATAGAAGTTTATCTTTTTCCACATATGACACTAATGTTCTGAACAAAATTTAGAGAGTTACTTGACTAAATGGTTAAAGGTGGAAACCTCTGTGACACAGTAGCAACGGTGGTGATGCGATGGGATGAGGACCTACAAAATGCACTCCGATACTCAAGTTAGACCATGCACAATGAATGTAGTGTATTGGATCGGATTGGATTGCATACCTTTAAAATCTTGGAGGGTATTTATAAGAACGTCTTAGGTGTTAAAAATCGTAATTCAATTTGAATTGAATGCTACTATTTAGAATTAAAATCTTTAATATTATTATCTCTTATAACTAATTTTCTTATTTATGTGGGTTGTAATTAGTATTCATATTTATGAATGATTTTATGAAAGATTTGGTCCTTATACATAAGTAGATGTACTTATCTAATAGCGCACATAAATATTTAGAATCCTATTTTGGTAGGTCAGGTTGCTCCTGAACTACTAACTCAAAATTCAGTTTACAACAGAAGTTAAAAGATGTTAAAAGTCAAGATGTTGCTATTGACACTTCCAAATGTCTATCCACACTTCTCATTAGTCACTTATAATTTTTTATAAAGAAAAAATTAAAATTTTGATTTGTAACTAAGGAGTATAAGCATGGAATTGAGAGTGCTGATAGCCTCACCTTAAAAGCCATTGGCATGCATACTTTGCCTAACTATTGACCATAGTTGTACGGATCATACTAGCCTAGCTAGTCGACTTGGAAAACTTTCGACCTAGGCTCCAGGTCAATCTGGTCAATCTGTTGAATCAGTTTCCTCACTGATTCAATCAAACCCAGATTGACTTCGATGACCCACCTGGCTGGGTTGACCCGAGTCAGATTCTTTTTTCTTTTGAAAATTAATAAAAATATAATTTTTAAGATTTGAATATTATATTTAAATTTTTTATCACAAAATTCATTTTATCACTAGATTATATGTTTCTATTGAGTATTATTCTTAATTTCTTAATTTATTATGCAATTAATAAGTTATTATCATTGTTAATTTAAAAATATTTTTTTCATACAATATTTTTAATATAATATAATTTATATCAAATAATTATTTATATAATACTTTTTTAAAAATACTTTCTTTTTTTTCATAAATTTTTTTCCAACCATTTAACCTTTAATCAAACTGTTGACTTAATAATCTAACTTTATAAACAAGTTAACCTCCTCTCTAAATTTTACAACTATGCTATGTGCTATTGACTTGTACAGCCATTAAGAAAGAGTACATAAATGGTTCATATTATATAGTAAAATTAAATTGTAAGTGCTACACGATACGCATCGGCATGACTAGGGGTGTAAGTGAGTGGTTTGGTTCGGGTTTTGAGAAAAAATAAATCTGAACCAATCAAAATTAATTAGTTCGATTTGGTTTGATTTTCTTATTTTTTGATAGCTAAATCCGAATCGAACCGAACCAAACATCTATGGTTTGGTTTGGTTCGGGTGATCGGGTTGACTATTATTTTTTTAACACAAAAATTAGCTAAATAACTATACAAGTAATACAGAAAAGTGCACATAATGTATCTAAAATTTCAAATAATATTAGAACATAGACTAACCTTTGCTCTTCCATCAGAAAATGAACATTCAATTTTAAGTTGAGTCACATGATCATTGGTCTTTGAGATTTCCTGTTTATATCAAATCCAAAATGCTAAAATAGTGAGAAAAGAAAACTTCCTAGTAGATGATAGAAAAATAGAATGTAGTGAGCAGAACAACTAAAGATAATGGAACCAGAAATAAGATAACAATTATCAAGGTACTCATGTAAACCATAAAAAGCATCACATTCGAGATAGACAACAAACAAATTAGTTACTGGTGTGCCACCGACAAACAATACAGAAAACTAGTCAGCATTTGAACTTTAAACAAAAAACATAAATGTTCAAGTAAAGACAATTATCTGCGTTAGAAAATGACTAAGAGGATAGCCAAAACAAAACTACTAGTCATATGATATACATGACTTTTATCCAATATCAATATATAATCAGTACAAACATAATAATGGGCATCACCCAAAGTTAATTCAAACTCAGTCAAAACTCAATCCAAACATAAAAAAAATAAAATGATTCATTAAACATGATTCATCAAATCGAATTTATCTTTCAACTTCATCTACATCCTGCAATAAAAATAAACAAAATATTAGAATTTGTGTATACTAGATTTTAACAATCAATCATAATTAATGTACTTATAAATGTTACCTTAAAAGCTTGTCAAAGACTTATTAAAGCCCAACTTCAAGATTTGAAGATAATCCTGACAACTCTAAAAATTCAAACATAAACATAAAAGGTAAACAAGATTAATTAGTAACAATAGTAAGTATAACAACAAATAAAAAACTTGAGAATTAAAACTAAGTTTCCATACTTGATTCAACCTTATCCATTTCTTCCATTTCATAAAACAGCTCAAGATTCTTTTTAGGAGTATTGATCCAGTTCTGAGTACAAATCAATGCCTCAACAGTGGTAGGATGCAAGGAACTACGAAATGGGTCAAGAACTCGATCTCCAGTGCTAAATGCAGACTCAGATGATACAGTAGACACTAGAATAGCCAAGATATCCCTAGCCATAGGAGAAAGAACATAATATTTCATTGATTTCCCTTTCCACCATTTCAAAATGTCAAATCCAGGAGTGTTGTCCTCAACATCATCTTCTTTGTATCTTTCTAACTCATTCCTTTTCACCTCACCTTGCTTTCTCCTCACTTTCAATCTAAACTCATCTTCCCAACCCTCATCATCATCACCTAAACCATCATTACTAGCATGAGATTGTGAGGCAACATTTGAGGCCAACCTACTAGAATCACCAATATTCAGGGGAATGGGATGCATTGACTGATAATGCTCAAACAACTTATCAATCAGACCCTTCAATCTTTCCACCATCTCCTTGTACTTATCCGAACCATCACCATACATCTTATTAAAACTAAACTCAACATATTCAAGCTTATAACGTGGATCAAGAAACACAGCCACAAACAAAAGAAAGTTTATACTCCCACTATTTTCCCAATATTTGTCAAACTTGACTTTCATGTTTGTTGCCATTCTTTGTAGTCCTACATCATTGTTTTTCCTCCACTTACCCAGGGTCTTTTGATTGTCACATAACTTGTGGAAAAAATATTAGATGTAACATGCAATGACCCCGAAAAAGAAAGAGCTGCATCATAGAATATTTTCAAAAGCTTAACAAAAACACGTGCACGACTCCAATCATCCCTAGTAGGAGGTCCTCCTACATTGTCAAGGGCTAACAAAAATGCATTATCCGCATCTTCAAGGCAATAAAATGTCTTTTTATATTTTTCAGCAACATCTAACATGAAATAAGTGGAGTTTCACCTAGTTGGCACATCAAGGGTTAACATTGCCTTACTAGTTATACTAGTCTCTTTGACACACGTCTTAAAAGTAGACAATCTAGCCAGAGATGACCTAATAAACTTGCATGCAGCCCTTATCCTTTCAATTGAAACATTAATTTCCTTCAAGCCATCAATAACAATTAAGTTCAAGATGTGTGCACAACATCTCATATGCATGAACTCTCCATTTAGTAAAGAAGTACCATTCTAATCACTCATTCTTCTAAGCAAATATGCAATAGCAGTATTGTTAGCACTAGCATTGTCAACAATCACACAACAAATCTTTGAAATCCCCCATTCTTTCATGCATTTCTCTAAGGCATTTCCTATGATTTCACCTTTGTGGTCAGCTATCAAACTAAAACTTAATATTTTCTTGTTTAATTCCCACCCATCATCAATGTAGTGACCAGTTACACACATATAATTCAAGTTTTGGATTGAAGTCCAAGTATCAGTGGTAAGTGAAACCATTTGGTGATTTGTAGACAATATGCACTTCAACCTCTCTTTCTCCATTTGAAACAATTGCATACAATCTTTAGCAAGAGTGACACGAGAAGGAATTTTAAATCTCGGTTGAGCTTCACTCATCAAATCTCTAAATCCTTGGTTTTCAACAAATTTAAAAAGAAGCTCATAAACAATTATCATCCTTGCAAGTGCATATCGGGTTACCTCTTGATTAAATTCAACAAGTTTCATACTAACACTATCAAGATCATCCTCACATTGCTTTCCAATAGAAATTGTTTTTTGCCTTTTATCAAATACCCTATGTGGATTTTTCACACAAATCTTCAAATGCTTTAACATGTTTGAGGTCCCATGACTAGTAGTATTGCATGCATATTGTTTATTACAATAGTTACAAGTAGCCTTATCATTTACTCTCTTGAAATGAGACCAAGCATTAGAAGGGGGTCTACTAGGTTTCCTTTTCAATACCTCTTGTTGTGATGGGGGGCATCTTGTCCATGTGATGACGTTTCTTGTCCTTGTGTTGGAAGTACCTCTCCTAGTTTCATGTCACTAGTTGTTGTTGGAGTGGTAGCACTCCCAACTTGAGTTCCACTATTACCAGTGCTTGGAGTCCCACTAGTTCCAAATGGATCACTTGCCATTTGTTGGTGTCAAGTAACTTGCAAAAAAGTTATACAAAGCCATCAGATAATATAGAATCAAATAATAGTTCGTGATGGGCTCCCGACCATATAATTCTGCTAAACAACCCTCAAGACTCTCAAAGAAATAATGAAACCTGATCAACCTAGAACTCTATTTTTGGAACAGAAATATAGAATCAAGAGCAACCAGCATGGAATAAGCCTTAACAACTAGGCAGAGCACTTCTAGTAACAACAAAGAAACTGAAAAGTTTCCAGATGGTTCTAAAATGTTAATATCCAAGAATATATCTAGTGTGGGAAAACATTATATTCAAAGAATAAATTAAAAACCAAAAGGTCATTAAACATACCTTTTGACATAAAATTTCAGCCTGAATATATTTTTGGATGCAAAGTCCCACCAAATTACATGGATGAGCTACTAATTAATCAGAAGCACAAACAGCTAAAAGTGGAGAAAAATGATGAGATAACACTTTTAGATATTGTAATTGTTTGCCATATCTCACTTTTAGATAACACTGACTTTAGAAAAAAATATAGATAAATGAGAATACTCTTATTCTTCACAAACACACTAAGAAATTGGCTCTGAATTTAACCCGCTTTGATACCAATATGATGTCAAAAACACATAATCTCACCTAATATTTTTTCTCACACTGTCACACACACTCAGAGTCACGCAGCTTACAAGAGAGGAAGAGAAATATTACAAATTCTATTTGATTGCACTTGTTATTACACGGTACATGAGTAGGACTTTTATAGGCTAAAATGCTTATTTTAAAAAAACATAATGATGAAGTAACATTAATTAATGAAGCGATGCAGCATTGATCAAAAACAATTTGATCTCTTCATTCTTTAAGATTCCCTTTATGACATGTGGTAAATGAAGGACAGCAGCAGCTACGTTTTTGCAAGTTCCTTGGCTAACTTTGACATTTCTATAGCACGTGCAGGTGACAATCAACTTGAATTTAGGAGTTGGATAGTGATGTAACATCTAGAGTATTGTTACAAAAGGAGGCAATTAGGTTGCACAAACTGTAAGGAGCTATCTTATGACTCAATTAAAAAAGCACAGGGAGGAGGAAAAGGAGCTATTGGGGGTAAATGAGCTACTGGGGGTTCAAATGTTAATTGCCACCCTTGTCGATATGTAAACTCAGCAACATCATTATTGTCTTGGATGTCAACTGTGTTTGTGAGCAGAGGATTTCAAAACAAAATAGAAACACATGAACAGATGCAGAAATCAAAACAGAAGCAGAGGAGTTCAACTGGACAAGGCATGAAGTTGAAAGAGATCAAACCTTTGGGCTTCTTAGATGAATAGAGGTAGAAAGCACCAACACTAATGGCTACAAGAGCCACAACCACACCTACGAGCGGTGCGTGCTCGAGAGAGAAAGATGGTTCCAATTGCACAAAGACTTCCGACAAGCTGAGCAGCGTCAGTGCGAGAGGGATGACGGTGATCTGAGCAGCGTCAGCGGCGAGGGGCGACGGTGAACTGAGCAGTGTCAGGGCGAGCGGCGGCGGGTGAGGCAGAGGGTGGTCTGGGTTGGGTTAGGGACTTAGGGCTCAGATTTGGGAAAATTAGAAAAGGCACAGTTTTGGCCTATTTTAAATATCAGAGACAAATCTCACATTTTATCAAATAGCAATTAAGTGTGTACAGTATTGGTTCGGGTGGTTCTTCGAGTTTGTATTTCTAAATCCGAGAACCAAAC
This sequence comes from Ormosia semicastrata, assembly GCA_029884595.1. Taxonomy (NCBI): domain Eukaryota; kingdom Viridiplantae; phylum Streptophyta; class Magnoliopsida; order Fabales; family Fabaceae; genus Ormosia; species Ormosia semicastrata. Next base: position 30,793,752 of record JAQQTO010000046.1, on the reverse strand, counting down.
CAATTAAGTTCTCATTGGTTCGGATTTTACCTGAACCAATTAAAATACTCAAACCAAACCAAACCAACTTAATTGGTTCGATTCGGGTTGGTCGGTTTGGTCGGGTTATCCGAATCAATTTACACCCTAGGCATGGCAAGTCTTCTTTGTATTCTTGTGGCTCGTCAACTAAAAATTAATAGTTGGTTTTTTACATCTGAAGAAATGTAAAGTAAAATGGTTTTTACCCCTACAATGAACCTGAAAAAAAAGAGGACAAAAGAGAAGAGAAAATTAGGAATAATAATAAAAGAAAAGAAAATGAGAGATGAGGCAGAGTTGGTGACTACCAAATACTACAATGAAACTGAAAGACGAAGGAAAAATTCTGAAGGACGTTACTATGTCTATATTGACTCAACCTCTCCAACTATGCCATCAAGTGTCTCTTGGATTGCCTTCTCTCTGTTCTTCACAGACCTCCAAAAGGTGTGTGTTTCACGGGGATCTCCCTCTCTCTTCTCTCTCTCTGTGGTTTGTGTTTTACAACAAAAGAACATTATTTGTCTTCTTTGGTTTCTGGGTTTCGGTATATAACCATGTTTTGGCCTCCTGAGGATTGTGTTTTGTTCGCCTGCTGGTGTAAATTTACACCATGTACTATGTAGCGGTTGCCTTTTCCTGCTTCTTAGTTCTTATACTTCCATAAACTTTTTTGCTTCTTCTATCTATATATTGAAAACCAATTCATATAAATATATACCACCAGATATTTGCAACTTAAGAATGATATACACCTTAATCTGTATTCTTTTCCATATACTTTGATGTCATTATGTTGCTTTTCTGCTGGGACTAAAATTTATGATAAAGGTGGTAGTCCCATCTTAGGGTCAAAACAAGTTCCTATGCTCAATGAACGCTTTCTAGTTTAGTTTTTCAGTAGTTGATTGAACAATGTTCTTTTGGTTAATCATTTTCTTTCTTGGGCCTCGATCAATTCATTAAAGTTGGTTCCTCATTTGTGTAGATCAGATGTTGCATGCCCCTGTAGCTGAATAGTTAATATGAGAGGAACAATGGGTACTTCTCCTCATGCTATTGAAGCTCGACACCGTTTGCCTGCATCCATGTGAGTTTCTTCTTCTTCCCCAGACATTCTGCTTTGCCCTTTCTCTTTTGTCAGGATCATAAAATCGGTGTTATTTGCAAAGAGTTCCTCCCTTAGCTTGAACAGTTCCTCCGACTAATCACTGTTTACTGTTTAAGACCAAATATCATAAGGAGAAGTCAGGTTCAATATCTATTGGTGCTTCATAAATGGATTATGAAATGCAGAGGAGAGTGTCATTAAAACTTAATATTACTGCGACTGCAATATCTTAAAAAGCAATTCTGTGTGTTTGTTCTCACTCTCGGCAATTAATGTTTAAAGACATTGTTTCATAACTCTATAATTAAGTGGTATAGAGTTTGATCATTGCCCCTTATTCTTTTAATAAAAAGTTGAATTTAAGTACGGGCTTGTGCATTGTACACATTTTAAGTCTAAAAAACTCTTGTATAAAAGAGCGTGATAAATATAAAGTCATTCAGGTATTTTTTACCTGACTGTTTAATCTTGGTTTATTACAAGTATTATATTTCACCTTATAGCTAGGACCCATAAGCGACCGATACAGGAATTTTAGTTAATGAGAATAAAGTTGCATAAATTTTAATCAGTGGGGGCAAAGTCATAATTTTAAATTTTAAAAATGTTAAATGATATTTTTATTATTAATATTATCAAATATTTCTTTTTTTATATATGTAATCAAATAATTGTTTAATAATATTATATAAATTTTATTTTTTATTGTTATAAATTTACTAATTTATCTATATATAAAAATAAAAATTATACATATAAAAATATAAAAAAATATCTATATAAAATTAAATAAAAATTACAAAATAGAGTGGGGGCGTGCGTCCCACTCCACTTTCCCTGGACCCGTCATTTTATATTACATGAAGTTCTGTTTGAGGTTAAAAGGTCAACCCTTTTCTCTTTCACATGGGAAATTTTAATATGCGAACTTGCTGTTTAATTTGCTTAAGGAATAAATCAGGACAAAGTTCTGATTCCCAGATCTGGGGAGTTAACTTCCATTCCATGCATGCACCTAATAGGATTATAAGCATTTCGTAATGTTGTCAAATCCTTTTCAAACGCCATGAGGGACCTGCATAGAGTTAACATTTTGTGTGATCCGTATCACTCTTGATATCTTCAGGAATTGACAATGGCATTTTACCTCAAAATATTTCTTATTTACAGTCGAAGGAAGCCAACCGCTATCATCATATCACAAGTCTCCACTCAATTATTTCATGCTTGTGCACAAATGTATATAGACAATTAGATAACTTTGTTAAAGTTAAACAAGTCTGTATCAACAGTCAGTCACATAGGTAAGCAGTATTCGTACATGTTGGAAATGCGACTAAAGTCCCACATTAGCTAGAAGTGGAGAGCATCATGTGTATATAAGTATGAACATATATCTCCATTAGTATGAGACCTTTTGGAGTAAAAGCCCAAGAGCAAATCTATGAGGGCTTAGTCCCAAAGTGGACAATATCATACTAATATGGAGATATGTGGTGTCCATGGTCCTTACAAGTGGTATCAGAGCCAATGGTTCGGCTTGGATGAGTTTGGTATGGACGGTGGTTGATGGATCCATGTAAAGAGTCCATTGTGTCGAAAGTCTTCCTAGCGATGTGGAGGCTAGGCGGCGTGTTCCGTTGTAGATGAGATGGACGACGGCGGTACAAGTACGACACCGTATCAAAGCCATGCCCCGAAGTTAGCCATGGTGGATGAATCTTCAGAAAGCCATGCCCCGAAGTTAGCCATGGTAGATGAATCTTCAGAATGCTGAACGAAAGTGGTGGGAATGCGACCAAAGTCCTACATTGGCTAGAGGTGGGGAGCATCAAGAGCAAATCCATGAGGGCTTAGGCCCAAAGTGGATAATATCATACCAATGTGGAGATATGTGGTGTCCATGGTCCTTACAAGTGGTATTAGAGCCGATGGTTCGGTTTGGATCAGTTTGGTATGGACGGTGGTTGATGGATCCATGTAAAGAGTCCCTTGTGTCGAAAGTCTTCCTAGCGATGTGGAGGCTAGGCGGCGTGTTCTGTTGTAGATGAGATGGACGACGACGGTACAAGTACGACACCGTATCAAAGCCATGCCCCGAAGTTAGCCATGGTGGATGAATCTTCAGAATGCTAAACGAAAGTGGTGCAGAATGGTCCTTTGTTCGAGGGGAGGATTGTTGGGAATGCGACCAAAGTCCCACATTGGCTAGAGGTGGGGAGCATCAAGAGCAAATCCATGAGGGCTTAGGCCCAAAGTGGACAATATCATACCAATGTGGAGATATGTGGTGTCCATAGTCCTTACAAGTGGTATCAGAGTCGATGGTTCGGTTTGGATCAGTTTGGTATGGACGGTGGTTGATGGATCCATGTAAAGAGTCCCTTGTGTCGAAAGTCCATTAGTATGAGGCCTTTTGGGGTAAAAGCCCAAGAGCAAATCCATGAGGGCTTAGGCCCAAAGTGGACAATATCATACTAATGTGGAGATATGTGGTGTCCATAGTCCTTACAAGTGGTATCAGAGCCGATGGTTCGGCTTGGATGAGTTTGGTATGGACGGTGGTTGATGGATCCATGTAAAGAGTCCCTTGTGTCGAAAGTCTTCCTAGCGATGTGGAGGCTAGGCGGCGTGTTCCGTTGTAGATGAGATGGACGACGGCGGTACAAGTACGACACCGTATCAAAGCCATGCCCCGAAGTTAGCCATGGTGGATGAATCTTTAGAATGCTGAACGAAAGTGGTGCAGAATGGTCCTTTGTTCGAGGGGAGGATTGTTGGGAATGCGACCAAAGTCCCACATTAGCTAGAGGTGGGGAGCATCAAGAGCAAATCCATGAGGGCTTAGGCCCAAAGTGGACAATATCATACCAATGTGGAGATATGTGGTGTCCATGGTCCTTACAAGTGATATCAGAGCCGATGGTTCGGTTTGGATCAGTTTGGTATGGACGGTGGTTGATGGATCCATGTAAAGAGTCATGTAAAGAGTCCCTTGTGTCGAAAGTCCATTAGTATGAGGCCTTTTGGGGTAAAAGCCCAAGAGCAAATCCATGAGGGCTTAGGCCCAAAGTGGATAATATCATACTAATATGGAGATATGTGGTGTCCATGGTCCTTACAAGTGGTATCAGAGCCGATGGTTCGGCTTGGATGAGTTTGATATGGACGGTGGTTGATGGATCCATGTAAAGAGTCCCTTGTGTCGAAAGTCTTCCTAGCGATGTGGAGGCTAGGCGGCGTGTTCCGTTGTAGATGAGATGGACGACGGCGGTACAAGTACGACACCGTATCAAAGCCATGCCCCGAAGTTAGCCATGGTGGATGAATCTTCAGAATGCTGAACGAAAGTGGTGCAGAATGGTCCTTTGTTCGAGGGGTGGATTGTTGGGAATGCGACCAAAGTCCCACATTGGCTAGAGGTGGGGAGCATCAAGAGCAAATCCATGAGGCCTTAGGCCCAAAGTGGACAATATCATACTAATATGGAGATATGTGGTGTCCATGGTCCTTACAAGTGGTATCAGAGCCGATAGTTCGGTTTGGATGAGTTTGGTATGGACGGTGGTTGATGGATCCATGTAAAGAGTCCCTTGTGTCGAAAGTCTTCCTAGCGATGTGGAGGCTAGGCGGCGTGTTCCGTTGTAGATGAGATGGACGACGGCGGTACAAGTACGACACCGTATCAAAGCCATGCCTCGAAGTTAGCCATGGTGGATGAATCTTCAGAATGCTGAACGAAAGTGGTGCAGAATGGTCCTTTGTTCGAGGGGAGGATTGTTGGGAATGCGACCAAAGTCCCACATTGGCTAGAGGTGGGGAGCATCATGTGTATATAAGTATGGACATATATCTCCATTAGTATGAGGCCTTTTGGGGTAAAAGCCCAAGAGCAAATCCATGAGGACTTAGGCCCAAAACTGTTTTTGTTTTAGGTTTAATTTCTATTTTTAGTTTTAATTAATCCATGAGGGCTTAGGCCCAAAGTGGACAATATCATACTAATGTGGAGATATGTGGTGTCCATGGTCTTTACAAGTGGTATCAGAGTCGATGGTTCGGCTTAGATGAATTTGGTATGGACGGTGGTTGATGGATCCATGTAAAGAGTCCCTTGTGTCGAAAGTCTTCCTAACGATGTGGAGGCTAGGCGGCGTGTTCCGTTGTAGATGAGATGGATGACGGCGGTACAAGTACGACACCGTATCAAAGCCATGCCCCGAAGTTAGCCATGATGGATGAATCTTCAGAATGCCGAACGAAAGTGGTGCAGAATGGTCCTTTGTTCGAGGGGAGGATTGTTGAGAATGCGACCAAAGTCTCACATTGGCTAGAGGTGGGGAGCATTATGTGTATATAAGTATGGACATATATTTCCATTAGTATGAGACCTTTTGGGATAAAAGCTCAAGAGCATATTCATGAAGACTTAGACTCAAAGTGGACAATATCATACTAATGTGGAAATATGTGGTGTCCATGGTCCTTACCGTACCAACTATAAAACCGTATAGTCAACAGGCCCACCATCTACGGTACTTACGAAAGATTTTAGGTTTATTGGACGAGAGTAATGTCATTTACACAAACAGATCCTTGATTGAGTCTTTACAATTTCATTTGTGAGTAAAACTTTCTTTTAAATTAATCAAATTCTATACAATCTGCTCACAAGAAAGTGCAATTAATAATCAGTTTTTCTCTCTGAATGACGTGGACCCACGTGATTTTTGAAATAGAGAGAACATCAACAATATCAATTTTTGACATGCGTCACCATTTTATAGAATTATGATTCTGTGTAGGGGAAAAATCCATAAACATTTTATTATATGATAGTTATATATTTACTGTATTTTCTACGTATCAATGCATACTCTGAAATCTGAAGGTATGAGATTTTTCAAAGGATCTATAGTAATGCCTTCTAAGTTCCTTCCGTCACCTTTGTAGGCCCAATAATGGATCAGTTATGCTTGCTTAGTGCTTAAGAACGATTATGGACTCATAAGATATGGAAGAATGTTAATTTGCATTACATAACAAAGAGAATGATTACCATGTTAGAGGGAGAGAGAAAGAGAGAGAGAGAGAGAGAGAGAGAGAGAATGGTTACAAACTTACAATATATATTTACATGGTATTGGAGTTGAGGTTGATTTGAAATTCAAACTCCAGCATTTAAGGACTTAATTACAATATGATTGAAAACAGTTCCTAAGTAATTCCAGCAAGAGAAAATCACTCATTAGGCTTTGATGAGGTTGACTTGTCTATTACACACCAATAAAACTCATATCTGGGATTGTTTCTTGTGTAACCTTTTATATATATATATATATATATATATATATATATCTAGTAAATTTGTTCTTGAATAATTACGTGCTACAGTGAAGAATTATACAAACGAAGACTGCCAAGAAGTAAAGCGAAAGATGTAGAGAAGCCTTTCCACTTATCTATCCAAGATAGGAGTTCAAGATGCAAGTTATCTTTCTTAAAACTTATCCTTTTGTTAACCATTTGCGGCACATTTGTGACGTTCCTGTACTCGCCAGAGGTTTACAATGCCAACCATTTATCAAGCTCTGGCTCACGGTATGTATTAATCCACGTATGCAAATGCAACATTTAAGTATCTTCGTTCTATAGATTTTTAATTTTCTTTTCTTCCTAAGTGAAGATCACCCACAAGTGATGCAAACACTTCCATTTGCACAAGTGCTAAATTAAATTTATGACCTCCAAAACTTTGGTCTAGTTAATTTTATAGTGATTAAAATTTTTATTATACTAAGGGTTAGTTTGGTACCCCTTAAAAATAAGAGCGGAAAATTATATGAAAAATTCATCATTAAATTTTTCACCCCAAAGTTTAGCGGAATACCAAACTGTCTTCAAATGTGAAATTTGTACAAATTACTTCCTCTTATCAGTTATCATATTCCAAAATATTGAGATTCGTAATTTAGCAAATTCTTTTCTGCAATTATCATATCACCTAATAAGCTGATTTCCAAAAATGTGAAACAATCATTTTCTGTATACGAAGTAAAAATGGAATTAAGTAAAGAACCAGATCATAATGCCAAATTTACATAGTGCAGGCCTAATTTTGTAAGCTGGTGGATATGGGGTGGCTCAGATCTTCGCTATATGTCAAATGTAGATACTGACTGGGATGATATATTGAAAATTACTGATAAGCTGACAGGGAAAAATGAATTTCAAGGGATTGGACTTCTAAATTTCAATAAGACTGAAATAGCCCATTGGGAGTATCTTATTCCTGATGCCACACATGTTGTTCTACACCTGGAGTATGCTGCAAAAAATATGACATGGGAGTCCCTATACCCTGAATGGATTGATGAGGAAGAAGAAACTGAAGTTCCTGTTTGCCCTTCTCTACCAAGTCTTAGACCTCCTGGTATAAGACTTAATCTCATTGCTGTCAAGCTTCCATGTCAGAATGGGGGGAATTGGTCTAGAGATGTTGCCCGTTTGCACCTGCAGCTTGCAGCTGCTGGCCTTGCAACCTCTTTCAAAGGCAATTACCCCATATATGTGCTGTTCATTACCAACTGCTTTCCAATACCAAATCTTTTTACCTGCAAAGAACTTGTTGGACGTGAAGGGAATGCATGGTTATACAGACCAAACTTGAGTGTTTTGAGAGAAAAGGTCCAGCTCCCTGTAGGATCTTGTGAACTTGCGCTTCCTATGAGAGGCAAAGGTAAGTTATAATCTCTCTCTCACACACACACTCTTGAGACATAACATCATAATTATATGCCTTCAAAAACATAATCAAAGTGTTTCACCAGCAATGACTTGTTTAGCACATACTTCTGGATCAATTTTTCATTGCACAATAATGGTGATGTTGATGATTGCTGAAGACCCTCAAAGCCAATTAACAAAAATGGAGATTTGAAGAATCAAGAAAAAGATTTTTTTTGTCTGCTTAAACATACTATATTCTCATCCATGAGAAATAGAATTTCATCTTTGCAATGTGATTATTCCATGTACTATCATGTTGTCATTATATTTTTCTTATCATAAAGTTGACATGAAAGGAATTGAATTAATTGAAAGCAGAACTGGTTTACAATGGAAATGCTCACAGAGAAGCCTATGCAACAATTCTGCATTCAGCTCATGTTTATGTTTGTGGAGCTATTGCTGCTGCACAAAGCATTCGCATGTCTGGATCAACTCGAGACCTTGTAATACTTGTTGATAAGACAATCAGTGGGTATCACAGAAGTGGTTTGGAAGCAGCAGGGTGGAAAGTTAGGACAATACAGAGGATCAGAAACCCGAAAGCTGAAAAAGATGCTTACAATGAATGGAACTATAGCAAATTCCGGTTATGGCAACTGACAGATTATGACAAGATAATATTCATTGATGCAGATTTGCTGATACTAAGAAATATAGATTTCCTATTTGGAATGCCTGAAATCACTGCTACTGGAAATAATGGCACACTTTTTAACTCAGGTGTCATGTTGGTTGTGCCATCAAACTGCACATTCCAGCTCCTGATGGATCATATTCATGAGATTGAGTCCTACAATGGAGGGGACCAGGGATATTTGTGATAAAGAATTCAAAGAAAAATACAAGAACATTTGTGGCACAGGATTTCCAAATTGATTGTTGAAATGCAAAAGAATTTAACTTAAATATAAATTTATATAGGATTGGTGATGAGGAAAATAATTCTATCCTTAATAAATAATAAAACAAAATAAGTCAATATTTGGCGCTGAGCCTCAAACTCACTATGTCCTTCACTATCGAGGTTTAAAGCCATGGCTAAAACTTCCGGGACTAATGATTGTAAAGAATACCGATATATTTCACAGTTTGCAAGTGATGTTGCACATGCTTGAGATGTGGTGGAAGGTGCATGATCTCGATGCCTGAGCTTTTGCAGCAGTTTTGCCTGTTGAAGTCAAAGCAGAAGGCACAGTTATCGAAAGAGAAACTCCCATATCTCGGTAACCAACGTAAACAATCTCTTTAGAAATAGCACGATATTACACAGATGGGCAAGATTGAGAAACAATAGATTGTTTCTTGTTAAAGAAATAAGAGAATCACCCAAAAGTATGTAGATAATTTGTGGGATCACTGCCATGAAAGCATGTTATGCACGCACTCTAAGGAAGAGGTTGATGGAAATAAAAGACTATGATGAGTTTTATACTCCAACACCACCTGCCATTACCACATCATCTCTTTCTGAATCGCTAGTGTAGAGCTGTGAGTTTCAACATGAACAAATTATGCAATATCTCGGACAAATAGTAAGTATCCTAGTGTTAAAAAAAGTACGATATAAGTAGATCGAAAAGGTAAACCATCATCCTTTGCATTAAAATGGTTAACTCTACAGTCTTATCATATTGTGTCAGATTTCAAGAATATCTCCAACATATTTCGATTGAGAGAAGATAACCTGAATGAACCTCAATACCCATATCGTGGAACCCAAATCTTCATTTCAAACGTGTTGGTCTTCAAAACCGTACCATGAATATCTTTAATCATGTCATCAACATATAAAGACAAAATGATACGAAATAGGGCAGGATGAACAAAAAGAACAGAATCATGACTACTTGAAGCAAATCCAGGAAGAGATCACAACAGTTTTCTCAAACCAAGCACTGGGCTGCTTGTTTGAGACATATAATGCTTTCTATTAGTTTCAACCTATTCCATTCATGTGTGGGTAAGCATAAAACTTCTTGAAGATTCCATTCAAGAAGGCATTTTTAACATCAAGTTGAAAGATATACATGAATCGAATGTAGAGTTTAGAGCGGCAATAGTAGTCATTTTTGCAACCCAAGCAAATGTCTCAAATCCATACCATAGAGCAGAATACCCTTTTGCAACAACACAGGTTTGTATCGCTAATAGATCCATCGAGTTTGATTTTATATACCAATCCCACCAACAACGCCTGGACTTGAGGTTAGAGGAACCAAGTCCCAAGGCCCTATTTAATATTCCTCATCCATAGCTTGAATGAAATGATCAAGAATAGCCTCTTTTAGGAAGATTTGATTTCAATGAATTGAAGCTAAAAATGAAGAAAAAATGAAGAATAACAAGAATAAGCAAAACCTAGCAACTTGAACTTAACGCGTATATTATTCAACTGGATCCATATATCTAACGAAATTGAGGGACCATTATTTGACAATCCACTATAATAAAGAAGTGAAACTACCAGGGGTATTTGAAGTACTAGGAACTCGAGATGACAATACTATCGAATCCTCGTGGGATCTATACGAATAAACTTAGTCCTTATAATATGGAATAGAAAAGAGGTCTCAGAGAAAAACAACATGAGAGACACATAAAGTTTCGAGTTATTGGATCAAAACAACTACTTTTACCTTTACCATAACCAAGAAAGACAAAATAGCATTATTTAGAGGACAACTTGCAACTGATGAAAAGAACAAAATTTCAAGTACAACCAAAAACTGAAAGAAGAATAATTAGGAGCATACCTTATACAACTTTTCAAAAGGAGACAAACATTATGAGAAGATGGAATTGTATTAATCAAACTTACAAGATCCAATTGCTTCACCCCAAAACCACTAGAAGTACGTAGAACGAGAGCCATCATGCCTATGTTTTCTTTCACAATACACCATTTTTCGTCCGTCCATACGAAGTTTGATGGATAGTTCCATCTAAGGCAAGACAAATATGTTATTAATGGATTAAGATATTCCCTAAATCACACTAAAACATTTAATAACATGTGATGTTGAGTTTTGACAAGAGCCCGAAAAGAGTTATATCTCAAAGAATTCATAAGTGTTTCATTAAATAAACCTAACAATAACGAGTTGATCATCAATAAAAGAAACATAATATCTAGACCCTTTTTGTGGCAACAGGTTAGAGGTCCCCATACATCGAATGAATCAAATCAAAAGTAGAAGAAGAAATCTTGGCATACTTGGATTAAAAGGTAAAGCCAAAATTTTGCTTAGAGGACATCCACTAAATCGAATCTATCACAAGTTTGTAAATTTCCTAAAGCCTTTGGATGCCAAAAATCTCAAACGAGAAGATGAAACATGACCTAGACGAGAATGCCATAAGTAAAAACTAGAAGAAGAATGACTCAAATGAAAAGAAGATAAATCAACACTATTAGCGTATCAAGGCTCCAAATCGGCACTTTTAACTCATCCAAAATATATAGTCCCCCATCCCTGACGCACGTGAATGGAGACAAGGATCGAACCTTTGGAGCACATAACAAGAAGAAGAGGAAAATGTGACTAAATTACCGAGGCACAATGAGTGATTTAATTTGAGTTTAGGAATATGATAAACATTAGAAGAGACAACATTAGGTGTAACAAGAGAACTTGCACTGCTAAAGGCATAGGAGTGCCATCAATGATTCATAACAGGGGAATAGAAGACGAAGGAGACACGGGCAAAATGTGAAGAATCCATATGATGTGAAGCACCGAATCCAAGACCCATACGGAGATGAGACATACCAAAGAACTATGAGGCAACCGACCCATGGAAGAAGAGCGGCATAGCATGTGGTCAAAATAGAAAACTTCTCGAAATTGCTCACCTGAGTACTAGGATCGGTGAAAGGACCCGATGAAGAAACAGCAAACAGGGCCGTATTAGAGGCATACACTTGGTGTATAACCCCGGAGGTGGTCTATAAGCATTAGATTGTGAGGGGTTACCTAAGCTTCAAAGCTTGAGATTGCTTCGATTGCGTTATGTTGTCTCAACTTAGGACACCGGCCTTCATGACCTTTCGCTGAGAAGGACTCGGCAATGGCAACCCTCGTATAAGACTTATTCGATTATTGGAGGGTGGCTTAGAGGATACCGCTAACACAGAGGCCATTATTCGAGAAGAATTCATCTTTTCGAATAAGACTTAAGACGTATTTCTTCTTAATAACTCACTACAACCGAGTCAGCAAAGGAAGGGTCGGAGAACGATGCAAAATTGAACCTCTAAGTCCTTCAAAATCATGTTGCGAGTCCATTAAAATTTCGCACCATCAATTCTCTGAGCAATATAAGCACCACATGCCTTTAATTTCGAATGGGAGCTAATTGATCCCAAAGATATAGCAGAGGAATACTCATATTCTTCAAAGAGCTCGTATATCATTCTCCAATTGATACTTGCTTTGCAAAATTTGATTGAGTGAATAACATTTGAAAATGATCCCAATCCTCCTTTGCAGCCGATGGAAAGCCAGGTGTACCTATGGAATGCTCAACAATTGTTAATCCAAGTAATAATTTTTGCATTGTTTGCTTCCATCTATCAAAGCAAGGACCCAAAACATTCTTAGGTTTTTCAAAAGTTCCATAACATATCCCCAGGACCTTTTTACCCTTAAGAAAGTTTCATCACATAACTCCAATATGAATAATTCTTTCCATCCAACCTCACACTCACAGATCGAAGCAATCGTCTCTTTCAGAGCTAATCAAAAACCAAGAAAGTCAAAAGAAAACGAAATACCAGATAAAAAGAAAAACTTGTCCAAAACCCGAGCATCTACCGAAATACCAAAATATAGAAGTTGAGGAATTTCCTCTCGAAATTGTACGGCCTACAACCGAACGAATGTTGTCTCGAAAAATTAAGCCTCGTCCCATGGCTTTCTCTGATACCATGATAAAGAATTCAAAGAAAAATATAAGAACATTTGTGAAGAAGTAGACAAGGGTTTCATTGATTGTTGAAATGCAAAAGTCAATTTAACCTAAATATAAAGAAACTATATATAGGCTAAACAGGGAAAGGAAAATACTATTCTAACCTTAATAAATAATAAAACAAAATAACTCAATATTCTTAACAATTTGAATGAAATATTTACATGGTGGCACAGGATACCAAGACACATGAACTTCTTGAAGCATTTTTGGATTGGTGATGAGGAAGAGAAGAAACAAATGAAAACTAAGTTATTTGGTGCTGAGCCTCCAATTCTCTATGTCCTTCACTATCTAGGTTTAAAGCCATGGCTATGCTTCCGGGACTATGATTGTAACTGGAATGCCGATATATTTCACGAGTTTGCAAGTGATGTTGCACATGAAAAGTGGTGGAAGGTGCATGATGCAATGCCTGAGCTTTTGCAGCAGTTTTGCCTGTTGAAGTCAAAGCAGAAGGCACAGTTAGAGTGGGATCGTAGGCAGGCTGAAATAGCAAACTACACAGATGGGCATTGGCGAATTAAGGTTAAAGATAGGCGCTTGAAGAAGTGTGTAGATAATTTGTGCAACGGGAAAAGCATGTTGCGGCACTGGGGAGAGACAAATTGGACAGATGATGAGTTTTATACTCCAACACCACCTGCCATTACCACATCATCTCTTTCTGGTTTGTGAGTTGTGAGTTTCATTTTCAAATTTCCTCGCAAATGTTAAGTCTCCTAGTGTTAGGAAAAGAAGGATAAAGGAAATTTTTTTTCCCTCATCCTTTTATGCATAAAAATGGTTAACTCTACAGTCTGATCATATTGTGTCAGATTTCACCAAAATTCAATTTAGAGAATTTACCTGAATGAATCAATAATCTGTGGTCCTCTTTCTTGTGTTGGTCTTCTTGGTTTTTCTTTGCAATCATGTTATTCAGGTACAAAAGGAAAAATAGGGCAGGATGAGAAAGGGGGAAGGGGAGGGGTGTACAATAGTTCTAAACTGGGCTGTAGACATACTTCTCTATTGGTTTCAACCTATTCCATTTTGTGTGGGTAAACAGAATCTTGGTTACCCGGTCATAAGATATACATGAATCGAATGTAGAGTTAAAAGCGGCAAAATTAAGGATAATTGTACCCAACACATGTGACAAATGAATAGAGCAAGAGCAACAACACAGGTAGGTAATAGGTAGAGTTAAAACCAATCCCACCTATATTTGGACTTGAATTTAGTCACACCGCTTGGGCCCTATTTAATATTTAATTTGAATGAAATGAAACTATAGTTTCTTTTTTTGGGGATTTGATTTCAAATTTGAATACAAATGGACAAACAAGGTATCTAAGTAAGGGGACAGAAACCTAGCATGTTGAACTAACGCACATATTATTCAACTATATATATCTAACGAAATTGCAGAACCATTATTTGACAATCCACTATAATAATGAAGTGAAACTACCACCTCATGCGTGGCTCTCAACTACAATATTACCAGCCCACGTGGAACAAATAAACTTAGTCCTTATAATATTAACTAGAGAGGTCCAGAGATGAGAGCATTTGCTTTGGAAAAATGCTACTTTTACATACATCTCACATATAAAATTTTCATTATTTAATTGCAGCTGATCCTCTCAAAATTTCTGCATACTTACCTCACAATGATATGAAGAGATGGGAGTCTACCTTATCTGTAGCAAGCATTATTTTTTGTTTTGTAAGTGGATCCAATTGCTTCCTAATTCTGAAGTAGGTAGTGGAGCCATCATTGATTCACAATACGTGGATTCTTTTCTATCTGCGATTGATGGCGTTCTCTCCATTGCTTTGAATTTATTTTTCTTTTCTTTTATCCTACCATTGATGGAGGCAATTTCCGGACAAATATGTGGTTAATGGATTATGATAGTGCCTAACTGAACTACCCTTCACATGTGATGGCATTGGGCATGCAGTGAATAGAGTTTATGTCAAAAGACATAAGTCCAAACCCAATGAGACCTAACTAACTTCTGGTTAGTTAGTTAGAGATTAGTTGCTATTTTTGTGGTAATCGGTTGGGAGTTGGAGAATAGGAATAAGGATATAAATAAGGGAAATGATATGAGGGAGGGTATCTTGGCATTTTGGGTAAAAGAAGGAAAACCACTTTGGCTTAGAGAGAGGTTATACAGACCTCAAATTTGTAATAGGAGTTGTGAGAGGATACTTTGTCTCTTGTATACAGTTTCTTAGGGTATTTAACCCTAGTTCTTGGAATAATATCAGTGTTTACTAGTGTTTCATCAACATGCCTTGCTATGAAATCTAACCTAATACTATTAGTGTTTTG
The DNA here is from genome assembly GCA_029884595.1 of Ormosia semicastrata. NCBI lineage: Eukaryota > Viridiplantae > Streptophyta > Magnoliopsida > Fabales > Fabaceae > Ormosia > Ormosia semicastrata. Next base: position 30,778,528 of record JAQQTO010000046.1, on the reverse strand, counting down.
TAACAAAACCCATACTAATATTACTGGTATATACACAAGATTTATTTATTTATTTATTTAAAATAGAACTTGACTCCCATGCGATCTTCCAAGAACTATGAAGTATAATCTAAGCACTCTTGCAGTCAACGAAAGGGGAGCATGTGAACTAATTAATTTAGCATGTGAACCAATTAATTTCTTTCAAAGCTTTTAAGACCTTTCGGCAGAATGTGACTGCCTGCTATATTTGTTCCAACCCACGTCATTACAAATACATCATGTCGGCAAGTAGATCATTACTGTAAAATGTACATGAAATGAAGTTGGTGAACGAGGTGATAGCGACCGAATTGGTTAGTCACTCTACATAAGGGATTAGGAGTAAAGTAACGGCCATACCTGTGTCCGTGGACCGTGGTTATTATCAATAACTTTGATAATGATAGTTTCCTGACATGATATACAAGCATAGGCGTTTCTTTATCAAATCCACAAGTGCTCCACGCACTGGTTGAGCTCAGTTTCATGTCTCATTATCGGGCAAGCGCTTTCAAGTTAGTCCGACAACGCAAAGTCTTAATGGGAAGATGGATAACTTAAAGAAAGGAATAATTAACTTCTTTGAGCAAAGGGGCCGTGTCCACACCTGTGAGTTGTGATATTCAAGGAAACCATTGTCGTCTTGTTATGTCACTAGTGTTATGACAGCTCTAGCAACTAAAAATGATCAAAGATTGAGAGTCATGGTTCCCATAAAGGGTTTTCCTTCCATATCTTTTTTGCTTAGTTACATCGGATGGAAAGCTGTGTGGAATCTACTAGTTTTACTTGATCGGATCATGATTCTGTAACACAGCCCTCATGCAAAAAGAACATAGATCTTCTAAATGGAGGGCCAACCCAATAAAATTAGTGGGATCAACCCTCAGTATCCACCAGCACAACAGACAGGATTTGGAATTTCTCTCAATGGCTTTTGAAATATTCATTGTACTAGTAGTTACAAAGGGGATGTGGAAAAATTCCCCGTTTACTGATGCCTCATCTTCCTCACTCTTTGATCACTCCTTCGATGAACTAATTACTGAGATGATGGAATCCAATCATTTCCTTGAATGAAACTCTGCACTGAATACGTGAACACATGCTCAGCTGGAACTTTGCTACTCCAGGGCACCCTCTGAGTCAAATTAGAACCAGGTCCCGAGTTCTCAAATTCGCCAAAGTACAGTGTCTTCAGTGCAAAATCCCCACTCCATGGCAACCAACCTTGTGGTGTGATAAGGACTTCAAAGAATGAAAGAATGACACCTGTTCTAGAATACTCCTTCCATGGCCTACCCAGATAGTTCTTGTGTACTTTAGGCTTGCTATAATACAATGCCATATATTCCTCAATGCCATTAACCAAGCGGTTGTGGAAAACAAAGCCTGTTGACTGAGCAGGGTCTATCCTGCCATGTGCCGTGATGGCATTGTTCTCGCCCTTCTTCGGCCTGGCTTGCCTGGGGCGGACTAGGATTTGGCAGTCTTGGAAGATTGAAGCTAAGTTTCCAAAGATGAAGTCCACATTGCCGAGGATACGGCATGATTTATAGAATTGGCGCAGGGAATGAGCATAAAGAGTATCATGATTGCCTATGAATTCACAGTTCTCAATGACAGAAAGATCACTGTCTGATCTGAAGGCTACTGCCTGGTGAGCATTAGGACCTGCTGTGTTTTGGATTGTGAGATCCTTTGCCATGAATCCATCCCCACCAACCCCTGCCAAGATAATTAATCAAGTGATTTAGGGGGTGTTTGTTTCGGATTATTCCTCTAGTCCAACAGTTTTTTTTGTTGAAAAAAATTGTTGGATGCATAAGTCTTCATGTTTGGGTTTGAAGAAAAAAATAATCAACAACGTTTTTTGGGGAAAAACAATGTTGATGGAGAAGCAGAAATTTGGACATTATTGAAAAAAGACGTTGAAATTATTTTCAATAAGATATAAATATTATTTTATTTTTAATTAAATAATTTTTTAATTAATTAAATAATTTTTAATTATTTTATATTTATTTTGATAATTTAAATTATAAAAATAAATGTTTTTATATTATTCAAATAAATAAATTAATTTAAAATTATTTTTAAATTAATATATTTAAATATAAAATTTTTTTTTATAATCAATTATAATAAAAAATTTTATATAATAATTAATTATTAAAATAATCAAATTTTTACAACTATCTTAAATTAAGATGACAACTATGCTCTATTCATGTCATCCCACTAAAACAATATGATGCATGTCAAACTTCAGACTTGTGAAAGTGAAAGTTCACCGACCATTTACAAAATGAGCTGAAATCAGATAAGAAATCAAATTAAGTATGTACTGCTGGTGTTCTATCCCAAAAAAAGTATGTACTGGAGGAAACTTCCATTTTATAATCCAACAATTATAGTCTTATATCCCACATGAGTTGTAATGTTGTAAAAGCAAACCACACACTCTTAAATCATTTGCCTTTCTATTCTTGCTATTTAAACAACTAAACAGATTTGGACATCATTCAGGCAATAGAATTTAATTTGCAACCATTGTCAAATGTAAGTCAACTCATACAGAATAAACAAACTGGCTCACAGAGGACATTTGGTGAAAATTGTCGTCTTTTTGGTTTGGTCAAAAATTAAAAAGTTTTTGCCATAAATGCCCTTTAATTTAAAATAAAATGTTGTATATAAAAAATAAATATTTCTTTCCCAATATGAAAACTTCACTTTTCATGAATTTTTTATTTATTTTGAATCTTTAATTGTTCCTAAACCACACTTTCAAAACCCAAATAAAAAAAACAGTTAATAAGCACCAGTTTAGAATAAAATACCTAAATTTATGTTATTTAGATATTTAATAATTGATAAAATAAAATAGAATAAGATAGAATAAGATGAAATATGCTAGAATGTATTATTTAAATATTTTATGATATAAAATGATTAATTCATTATTTAGGGTAATATTTTTTATGATTCTTAATTATAATAATTTGATAAAAGTGTCTTCAATAATTTCATCTTAAAGAAAGAAAATCGATAATTTTTGGTTTCATCCCACCCCAACCTACTTCTATATCATTTCATCTTTTTTAATATACATAAATAATTAAATATATTTTTATTTTATTTTATTCTCTTTCATTCCAATCAGACTCACCAATAAATACTGAAAAACCTTAACAAAACAAAAAAACTATGATAGTAGCAGAGTTGTAGGTTGTCATGCCGGGCTGCAGCCCCATGTTTGCAAGATCACAGTTTTTTAAGGTGTACAATTCTAACTTATAAGATTTTTTCAAACACATACTTAATTTTTAATATTATAAAAAAAATTTATAATACATTAAATTTTATGCTAAAAACTATTTTTCTGTGTTATAATACTATTCAAACAATTTTTTTTAAAAAAAAATTATTTCAACAATGAAAAAAGTTAAGTCAATCATACACTAAAGTTCTGATTTTAATTTATAAATTATTTCTTACAGTTTGAGATATAAATACTATTTTATCTTTAATCAAATAATTTTTTTAATTATACTGGAAATATAAAAATAATTTTTTTATACTCCAGATTAATTTAAAATTATTTTTATCTTTATATTCAAATATAAAATTAATTTAATTATAATTAATTATAAAAAATATACAATAATTAATTATTAAAATAATCAAATTTTTATAATTATTCCAAAACATTCTAAAAAGTTTAAACACTTAAATGAAGCGTGGATATTTTTCTGAGCATAATACGGCAATCTCAATAAATTTGGTTTTCTTTTCAGATTTTATATAAAATAAATAAATAGAGGAAAGATAAATAAATTTGGTTTTCTACACTCCACAATGTCGTGGTGACCCGTTTAAAATAGGAAACGAAGACAAAGGAGAGGGACTAAAAAGAAAAAAGGGAAATCCTGCATTGATATTTGTTGACGAAACAGAAGCGAAGCTCCATCTCTCTCTCGAAATCGAAAAGCTTCTTCGGCATGATGGCAAAATCACATGCTCCACTCTAGGGTTTCTCTCTCCACGCTCTGTTATCACTCTCACTCGTGAGTTCTCTCTCCACCTTACTCTCCTTCTGAGTTCTGCCCTTCCATCTCTTATCTAGGGTTTACTCTGCTTTATTCTTCTTCTTTGTCGCTATGCCTTTGCCATTCCCTTTCATTCTAAAATATTCGGAGACTTTTTCTATGTCTCGTGCAATTTCAATTTCCAGCGTGTTTAGAAACCTAATTTTTGTTGGTTCCGCTTTGGTTTTCGTACACGTGTGCTTGAATTTGAATATGATGGGTATAGTATTCGTACATGTATGTTTTTGATACCTAACGATTCGTAGTGTCTTCAATGATGTTTGTACGGAAGACTACTGGGTATCCTAGCTAGGCAGCTAGCGACTTGAGATTTTCGCCTTCGCAAATACTGAAAGGGAACTTTGGAGACATGAGATGAGAATGAGGAACGATTAAAGCTGTCATGGCAAATTCTTGAAAGCTTCTCTCTTTTATCTGCTAACTATTGCTGTACTTCGTTTTAGACTAACAATGATTAAGAAAGCACTCTCTCATTTGTGACTCTGTCTTCCTCTTGTGTTGGAATATCTCCCTGCTGTTTGTTCTGTTTTGTAGACAGAAACTAGGATTAGGATGCTTAATTTTGGATAGAATTTGCTTGGTTTTTATTATGGGATTTGATCATGATATTAAAAAGGGTAAACTGGTGCTATAAAGCTCTTGGTTTACTTTTCTAACTTTGCCTGGACTATAGTGTGAAATCACTTTCTTAAACTACTGTTGCACGAAATTATTTATCTGATATTGATGGTGGAAGGAAAGGAAACTTATATGGTCACTCCTATTTGTTGACTGTAACCGAATGATTACATCTTTAGACTCTCTTTGTTTTTCTTTATTTATTTATTTAATCCGAAAACATAAGTTCTTTAGGTTTTCATCCATAGAACTAGCTGGATTACCAAGACGCCAAGACATTAGGTAGTTCCATAGCTGGGTTGGCAGTCTCCTATGTGCTTTAGTTCTATGTATCTCAGTAAGAGTACGTTATTCAAAGTGCTAATATTAGATACAATTTTTCTGCAGTAATTTCATGTGACCAATGCGGGGAGGTGTTATCAAGTTCACGCAAAGTAGCTGGTGTAAATATGTTTCCAATGGCATTTGATCCTTCCACGAGCAATATTGGATATTTAACACATTAATCAATTCGATATTGGATTGTTTTGGAGTGGAGAAATATTCAATATATTCTGAGATAAGTTCAAGAACTGGAAAGGATGTGTCACCTTATGTATTAAGTTTCACCAGATACATTAGTGTCCAATGTGCATCAAGAACAGGCATTGAAGAAAATCAATGCAAAATATACATTGTAGCTTTAGAAACTTTATGAGATGTATTGAATCCTATAAGTGTTATCATGGTTTTCGTAGAGTACGCATAGGCTTTTGAAGATTGTTTGGAAGTGCTAAATTCTTGTATAAGCAATTAAGCATCTTTGTTATTTTGTTGCTGAAATAAACTTGACATCAATTTCGAGAACTTGGAATCATATGCTCTCTTTAATTATTGGACCAATCAGTTATGGAAGACTGAGAAGAGTCTCTATCTGATTTTGAGACTTTGGTGACATTGATAAAAGGTGAGGCTGCATTTGATGAATCACATAAAGAAGAACTAATAATATAAGTAAATAGTATCACGTCTTAACAGGTATTTGGTGCACCCAAATAATAGTATAGTCAAATATTGTCAAAGTTTTTTACATCCCACTATACTCATATAAAACTATTCTCTCCTTAGGTTGTGTTTGAGAGTTTAGAGGGAAAGGAAGGGAAAGAGTTTAAAGAGGAAGGAAGAGAAAGAAAATGAAAAGTTTTTTTTTTTGGTTTGGAATTGTGAAATATAATAAGAAGGAAATAAAAAGTTTAGATATTTTTTTATCATTTTATCTTTTATTCAAAAAATTAACATAATTAATGTTTTATAAAAATATTACCATGAAAAACTAAAAAAAAATCTAAAATTTTTCACTACAATTTTTTCTCTCAAAAACTTATCTTTGAATATTTTTTCTCTTTGCAAAAAATTCTTTAGAATTATTTCTCTCTAAAAGTTGAAAAAATATTTTTCTAGAGAGAAATTTTTTAAAAAGCATATTTTCTCTCTAAAATAATCATTCGAAAAAATATTTTCTCTCAAAATCTTGTCTCTCTCTCTTTCTAAAAAATTTTTTCTCCCTAAAATTATTGCCTCATTTTAAAATTGTCTCTTATTCATTTTAAAATTTATTTTTTTGACATATGTGAGCCTCAGTTCTATTTCTTAAGTTTAACTGATCGTTTGATTTTTTTTTAAATTATTCAAATTGCTTTAACCGAAATCAAAATCATAATAAGGATTCATGGCAAAGTCCTTATGCAAATTGCTCTAACCGAAATCCAAATCATAATAAGGCCGCTTTATTTCTGCTTTAGCTTATCCTCCTTTCCGATCCAAGACTACGTGGTTCGCATTTTCTCGTTTGCCTTTTTTGGGGACCAAAGTCAAACAATGTATAAATATCAATTTAAGCTGTACATCTTAAAAGCAGACCACACACTAGACGAAGTACAAACAGTATGTGCAGCTACCGATTGAAATAAACAACTTCAAACGCATCAACGACATGAACCAAATAGAACCTTGCACCAAATCCATGTCCACTTTTCAGCACTCTTAAACCATCCCTACAGAGACAAGCTATCTTTTTTTTGGACAACAAATCAGTTCATTTTTTAGACTCTTAAAGCCACACACCATCAACTTTACAGAGACAATTATCTTATGCAAACTATGTAAAGTACTTGATTTTCATTCTACAATCACCCAGAGAACACCCTGAGACGACTGGTGATCCTCTCTCGGCATATGGGACAATTAGTTAACCTGGATCCACAATCTCTGCAAGTCTGCGTTCCAAAATATTGTTGAAAGTTAAAAATCATACAAACTAACAACAAAATTAAGAGAAAGGAGACCATGAATTTAATGAGGCTTACCATGTGCCCACATCCTAAGGCCAAATCCCTTCCATTGGTCAGACAAATAGGGCAGACATTTTTTATGAATAAATTCATCGTCATCAACAAGTAAAAATTTACCGTGACCGCAACGGAAAGATAAAAAAAAAAAAAAAAATTAGAGGAAGTAATCACCAATTTTATTGGTTAAGGAAAAGTTAGAAAATCTCTCTAAAATTTTAGAAAAAAATAATTTGCAAATATAGAGTTAGATAAGAGAGTTGGTTATGCTGAGGAAAGTGTGGAGATTAAGAGTGTGTTTGTTTTCCCGTTTGCATCTCTAAAAATGTGTTTGATGTCCTCAAACGACGTGACTGTTTCAACACGTTTTTATCTTAAATGTGTGTTTGTGTCAAAGTATGAATTTTTTGCTTTTGAGTTACAATAAATTCAATTAGAGAATTTTTTAACTCACTTTTGACATAAAAGTTTTCAAACATAAATCACATTATTACAAACTCACTTTTAACTAAACTTAAGTTTGCAAACATATTTTTAACCAAACTTAAGTTTACCAACTATAATCTAAACACACACTAAATCTCATTACATGATATATTCATATGAAGATAATTAACTTAAAATTAATTGTACAAATTAAATAACTTGAACATGTTAAATTTATTCCATAAAATGAACTAAGGCAAGTGTCAATAAACATAATATTTATAATATCAAGAAAATATAAATCACAATATTTATAAATAAAAATAAACATAAAAACATGAATTATACATTTACAAACCAAGAAAACATAAAAAAAAATTAAAGACTAAATTATGAAAATTTAGTTTTATCTTGTGCAGAAATAATTTTCGCTACTACATATTTTCTTGGGTAATAAAAAATTTAAAATCACATAATTCTTTATAAAATAAATATGAATTGATCAATTTTAATTAAAGAAAATATTTTGTTTTATTGTTTTAGAAAATTTACTTAAATTTAAAAAAAAAAATTAAAGTCATCAAACCATCGTGGCTTAGATGACTTTAAAAAAAGAAAAAACTAACAAGCTGCCACGTTTAGCTATTCTTTTTTCATTTAAAAAAATATATTTATAAGATTAGTGCAAAATCACCATTTAAAGCAGAAGGTCAACAATGTAATAAAATTAAACACACAAATAAAAATAAAAATAAAAACAAAAATCAATAATTCAAAAAAATAAAATAAAACACATTTTGTTTTATTTTTATTATCTTTGTTCTTTATTATTTTTATTTACATTTTCAAGCACTCCACATTTAGCCCAAACTATTTGACTAAAAATATGTTAACAATTTTTTTAATTTTTTTTAATTTTTAATTTTTTAATTTTTTGTTTTTTTTTTAAAAAGGTTACTTCAATGTAACAAGCTTAACTTAAAAAAAAAAAAAGAGCTGACCCAACTAAACCAAAAAAAAGGCCAAGCTCTTAACTCCTTAACAACCCTTAGCCCAAAATTATTTGATGACTTGTTCCCAAAACTTAAAAAAAAACCTCAAAATTCTGGTACAACTAGATGTCACCTACCCAACCAAAATAAACCCGAAACAACTTAAAATTAATTTTAAATGAAAACAAAAAGCAACTAAAAATAACAATAATAAAATAAAGAATAAAGAATAAAAAATAGAAAAAGAAGGAATAGAAACATATCCAAAGCAAAGAGCCTCTGTGCTCCCCAAACAAACGCAGAGAGAGGAACTAGCGACCCAGGGCGGAGGGGGCGCGGAACCGCCAGCGGTTGGCCGGCGACATGGAACGACGGCACAACACAGTCGGCTTGGTCAGGCTGGTGGCGGTCCTGAGTCGCGGACTGATGGCGGACGACGGGCGAGGGAATGGCTGGAGGTGCGGCTGGTTTCTGCTTGTGGGTCGCCGGCTCTGGTGAGGACGACGACGGCTGGAAATCTGGGCGTGGTGGTTGGGTGGAGGACGGCCAGGTCCGGTTCTGGGCTCGTGGTGGTTGGCTTAGGGAGGAGGACGGCGGTTCTGGGTCGTGGTGGTTGGCTGAGGGAGGTAGTGGAGCTGGATGTGGTGTGGCTGCCATGGGGTTTGTGGGGTGGAGGCTGTGGTGTTTGGGATAATTTTTTGGGTTGAAAATGCAGGGGATGGTTGGTATCTGAGGGGTTTTGGTCACTGAGTTTTGTGATTCTATGATTTGGATTCTATGTTTGTAAATGTATTGGTGTAGTGTTACGTGAAAATGTGTTTTTGCTGTATGAATGTGAGTTCTGTTTGGTTGGAGGTGTGGGGTCTCATTCTGTAGATGAGTTGGTGTTTTTGGGCTATCTCTGTTGTTCAATCTCTTCACCCCCTCTACCTCTTTTCTCTCTAATGAATGCCCCCCCCCCCCCCTTTTTCCTAATGTGTGCCGTGCAGTAAAAATGAGGTGCCCAGCTGCCATACGTGTTGCAGAGGAAACATGATCAGAGGAGTGTTCTTTGGATCAAAAGGTTTAGTTTTTAATTTTCATAACCCTTCAAATATTGTTATTTCATTGGTTAAACCCTAGATTTATTTCATTCTCCAAAATCACCCAATTCCTCTAAAACCACATATTTGTTTTGTATTCCTTGTCAATGTTCTGTTGCTAGAAATATTTGAAAATGGGTGTCGAACTTGCATTACCCTTACTTAGTTTCACAAATTCACGTCTTGTTGCTCCAAAACTTCTTTACAGTATGATCAACATTCTTCTTCTTTTCTTCTGCTTCATATACTAATGCTTCAAATCTTCCAACAATATCACAATTCTGTTTCATATACCAACACTGAATAAATCTTCCAACCAGGTGTTCAAGCAGTTCTTTTCTCAACCTCAGTTGTACGGCAAGATATTTGAAGATCATAACATCGAACTGGGCATTTAACCGCAGTCTTAAGATCGTTTAGCCACGATTTTCTAATTGCGGCTAAACAACTCCAATGTTGAAATTATAGAAGACCGATGTGGTCCGCTGCCGCCCAACGTTGCCGCCAATAGCCCAAAACGTAGTTGCCGAGAAATGTCGTGGATGAATATGGGGGTAGAGACATGAATCTGAGCATTCATATACAAATTAAGTTGTTAACTTTCTCAAAAAGATTGACAAAGAGAAAGAGAAGAGAAAATTGAATTTGGGAGATAAGTAAAGAAAAACAAAATACTGATAAGTTGAGAAATGAGGGAAAATGGAAAATTTTGGATGGATTCTCTGAGAAAGGAAAATTGAAAAAGAAAATGAAGGAAAATGTGAGAATGGAAAAATTAAAGACAATACTTTACAAAAAAATTGGAACAAATGAAGGAGTTGGATGGTTTTGTAAAATAAAATAAATTTGAGGTAAAATTTTTTTCTCTTTTTACTTGATTAGCAAGTAACAAATAATCATTTATAATCATCTATTTATTTTTTAATATATCCAACAGTTCATTATCAAGGACCATCAATGGTCCCTAAATGAAGGGGTCCATGTTAAACAGACCCTCGGTATTTGTCCCCGAGTGACTAGTAAGGGAAACAATAAACGTTTCAGTGTGAGAATTCATAGCTGCAATAGAAACACAATGCAATGACTTGATCTCAATTACATGCGTTCGAAATATTGAACAAGTTCAGAAACACTTAGAGATATTGAATCCAGGGTGTCCCACTGGACATGCTAAAAAGATGTTAGTGTGAAAAAAATAAAAGTTAATTTTGCATACAAAGAAAAGTCAAACTCCACATTTTCATTGTTATCTATGTATGAGCTTAATCTTAAAAAGCTTTCAAAAGGGGAACTTATCTTTCAGTGTGGATTCTTAAGATATTAAAGCAAACCATCAATAATGAATTCAATACAAATGACTTAATCAATGTAAAAAATACTGAATTGCATTACAGAACTTGAATCCAACAATTTATAAGTGAATAGGCTTAAATACAATGAAATGACTTTTGCTCCGAAATATAAAGAAAAGGAAATTGCAAAAGGTTAAGATAAAAGTTGTAAAAGAAATGTTGTAAAATGCTTAGAAATGTAAAGAAAAACAGTAAATAACTAAGAACATAAAGGAAAAGTTGTAAAATACTAAAAAATAAAAGATAAATTGCACAAAAATAGATGAATTTTTGTGTGATTGTTTAGAAGTCTTTTCTTCAATGCCTTAAAAGGCTTATTTATAGAGTTGGAGTTACAAAATTTGCAGCTTCAGTGAATCTTCAAGCTTCAAAGTCCACCAATCTTATTTTTAGGAGTATGATCTCTAGCCACTTAATCACTCCATGCACTCCTAGGCCATGGGACACTTCCATGACATGTTTTTCTCCAACTTCAATAAAGAAAACAACCAAAAACGTCTTTGTTTACATGTTTGAATATTGGTAACAACTACCAAATCCCAACTTTTTATTTTTCAAACGCCACTTTTTCCACTCTCCTTACCCGTGGTTTTGACTTAGTCAACCGGATGTCAGCTTCGTTTACACATCATTTTAGCAACTTCTTTTCCATTGAGGTACTTATCACATTAGGCCTTAACAGCCCATGGCTTTATCTTCCAACCTACGTTTTAGCAACTTCTTTGATATGCATTTGTTTATTATTTTTAATATTCAAATTTATATTGGCAACACATAATAAATTGGGTTTTCATATTATTTAATTTTGTTGGATATGTGTCATGTGATTGTATTTGTTATATTATTATTTTGCTTATGTGTATTGAATTTGATTCACATTCGTTATTTATTTGTAGTTCTTCTTTCTTATATATATTTTTCATATTTAAGAATAGCTTTAAGAATTTTAGTATAATAAGAATAAAAATAAATAAAGTATGATAATACTATTAAAAGAAATTGTATAAAATTGAGGTTCGTATGAATTAAGGATTTGACTGGGATTGAGAAAATCGAGAAATAGAAATAAGATATAATTATTAATAAAATTAAGATTTGCCATGTGGGATAATGTTATTGGAATGATTCTTATAAATTTAGGATTCCGTTGAAATAGGGATACTCGAGAAATAAGTAGCCTTAGTATAACATAAGAAAATAAGAAAAGAAAATACGAGAATATATAAATTAAGTAAATAAAATATAATTAATCAATGATAATGCTAACTAAACTAATATTAGCCTTAGGAACTTAAATTGAATAAGAAAAAAAAATTGACCAAGATAGTGCTACTAAAAGGATTAGGATAAATTTGGCATTTGATTTAGAGTGGGATACTAATATAGGATACCCATTTACTTCAGGTATAAATTAAATAAAATAGGAGAGCTAACAAGATCTTACATTAGAGAAAGGAAGAATCTCTCAATTGAGTCACAGGAAAGCAATCCATTTGAATATGTTGTATTCACAATTGTTTTCTATTCTTCTGTTCTTAAAGATATAAATATAAATAAAATAGGATAATGATATTGGAAGGATTTATATAAATTTATGATTCGATTGGAGTTGAGATGCTCAAGAAATAAAATAAAATAAAATAAAATTAAGAGTATAAAAATCAAGTAAATAAACTAATTAATAAATGAAGGAGTTAGCTAACTTAATTGGTAAAAATATTTACAGTTGATTGTGAGGTCTTGAGATCAAATCTTCTATTTACCTATTTGTATTTATTAATTAAAATTTGTAAAATTTTTCAGAGATTTCTAATGCCAATATATATATATATATATATATATATATATATATATATATATATATATATATATATATATATATATATATATAACTTGAATTTAACAAACTTTATTTTGAACTTGAGGTCCTTCCAAATACCCTTCAAAGTAGTTATATGACAAACTTAAAAGATATAAATATTTCTAAAATTTTACTTTTTCTTTTGTCATGCAATGCATGGGTTAAAATCTAGTGTGCGTGTGTGTCTATATATGGTGTTTGATGATCCAATGCGAGTATGTATCCGATACTAGTAAGACAAACATTTAGACCAAAAAGGTTTTTTGAATAGTGTAGATCCCCCATCAACAAAACAATTAAGAAATGTCTAGAAGACTACTTAAAAATATCTTAGATATTTTTTAGAAATATTTTATAAGTTTTGTAAATATGTAGATATTTTAGGAGTTAGGTGAGGGAAGATTCTAGAACCTCATTCCCACCACACATTTGGCTACATCTCCGTCATTTTATTGAAGATGTTGAACAGTTATAAATAAATGATGCCTCTTAACCCAAACCATAGATAATTTCACATTAAACTTCCAAACTTAATTTCGTATTCACTAACTTTGGTATCTTGGCTTGCTGTAGGCCCAACTCGACTCATTTCCAACCTTATTAGTTACTACGCCTGGTAATGAGTCTAGCTGAGCCGAGTCAGGTTGGACTCCCTAAGAAATCAAGTTCATTTTCTTAGTTTAAGCTCGAGTCACTATTCCTTGTATTAATTTAGCTTTTTAGACTCAATGAGGTAGGCTTAAATTTGTTACTCAATAATATATATATATATATATATTTAGTTACAAAAAATTTGTTCAGGCCAAAAATAAAATTAAATGCTAGCATATATTAAATTAAAATATTATTACTACTTATACTATTTTTTAAAATGATAATGTATATTTATCAAGTTGGGTCACAAGCTAAAGACCCAGTGTGAAAATGTCTAACAAAATTCAGGTAGAATTTGTCAAGATTTAGTGACAGTTGATGGATAAGTCAAAGTGGTAACAGGTAAGAACCACTTATCTATCTAATAGTAAAAAAAAACAATATGAACTTATTCTAGCAAAAATTTTGACAAAAAAATTATAACTGTCTAATATTTTTCTATTGAGTTTGTTCAAAATTTGCGTGTTTATTTGCAGAATTCTCATCAGACAAGCACAAATTCAGCAAAAGTGGTTTCCAAGCATTCTCCTGCTCGAATCATTAACGCCTTACCGAAGTCAAAGACAATATAGAAAGAAAGAAATTTGAAAAAAAAAGAAAAAAATCATTTATTGTGCTTTCTAATATCCTTATTTTTTCACTAAAATAAAAAAAACTATTTTATACATACTTTTTCTTCTAGTCTTGCTTGAAAGCTAAATAATTCATGATTCCTAATAATATTAAAAATGAATTTAATTTTAATATATTGACAAGGTAAAAGTTTTCTACTTTTACACTGTTATCTAATCATGTATTGCTATATCATTAAAAATGTTTGACTCTCATAACAATTATCTCAAAGATCACACGTGATAATATGTAATTGGTTGATGGTGTAAAAAACTTTACAGTGCATCAAAATTAACTCATTAAAAATTTAGTAATTTTGTTCAGAAAACTAGCAAGTCAACATATAATGGTAAGGTTAGATAATGCTTATATGAAAGTTAGATAATTGAGAATTGGCTTAAATATGTTTCTAGTTCATAAATATGGCGGATTTTAGTTTTGGTCCCTCTAAAATTCTTGTTACGATTTTGGTCCCTCTAAATTTCAGTGTAAGTGAAGTTAGTCACTGCCATTATCTTAGCTCTGTTAAGTGTTGATGTGACAAACGATGCTCTACCTCAACGTTGCCACATGCCTTTCATCAACCAATTCCCTTTGCCACATGACCTTCATTCAACCATTGGATGTGATTCCATATGGATCAAACATAAACTTAGGGTACCAAATTCTTGGAGGGAAAATTTTCCACTCTTATACCCTAAACAATAACCCCACTTTTCTGACCCACTCTCATCCCCACTTGCGATTGAGACTGTACTACACTAAAAGCTAGGGTTCAAATCACTCACGTGAGAACCAACTGAGTGGTAGAGGATCGTGTCTGTCTGTGAAGGGAGAGGATTGAATGCGCCTATGAAGGGAGAGGATCGAGCGCATTTGCATTTCCCACTGCAGGTATGTCTTCGAATCTTCAATGGTGGTCCTTCTCAGAGAGTGTGGGTTATTGGGTTTAGGGTTTTTAATTCCTTTAGTTTACAAATTTCGATTGATGTGGAGACCAAAAGGTTAGGGTTAGTTGGTGGATTCCCAAATGATGATGCCAAGCCATGTTACATTATTTAATTGATGTGGGGATCAAAAGGTTAGAGTTTCGGGTTTTTTGAATTTTTTTTTTTGAATGTGACCAATTACACTTGCTATTTTTGTGATATTGTTTAATTGCTTACCTTAATTGTGTTTACATGTAATTCCCATTTTTTAATTGCTTTCCTTGACTATCTACACTTGTAGGAATGAGTTTTACTATAGTAAATCTTCATAGGGCGTCATTTGTGAATGAACCTACATTAAGTTATAAAATAGGGGATGTAACTGCTCTTCATAACCAAGACATTGACAAATTGTCCTATTTTAAGGCCATTAAACTATTTAAAGAGTTAGGGTATATTGATATTTTTGGGTTTTGGTGGAAATTACCTAGTAGAACCTTTGAAGACAAGTTATGACTGATTATGATGGACAAGGATGCCTTGGAAATAGGTAATTATGCTATTCAGAACAAGTGTGAGGTTGATGTATATGTAGAGCACATTGTGCCATAACTTATAATTACAGAAGAATTGAAATTTAAGTTAAGGTCTATTAATGTGGAGAATACTGAAGGTGAAAATAGGCTGAGGGAATTGGGCTTGGAAACATGAGCCAATGTATGGGTGAAGGCCAGGGTGAAGGTTTTGGGCTAGGAAACACAGGCTAGGGTTTGGGTGGTGAGGGTCAAGTTGAGGGTTCTGGGTTGGGAAATAGTGACCAGGGTGAAGGTCAAGTTGAGGGTGAGGGTCAGGCTAAAGGTGTAGGTGAGGGTGATGAGTGCAGGAAATAGGTGAGGGTGCTGCTGGTGCAAATGAGAATTTAGATGATAATGTAATTAACATACACTTTGATAACAATAAAGAAGAAATGAGCTTAGGACTAGATGATGGGTTTGAAGTAGAGAAAGGAAGGGGTAAGAAACCTGGACCAAGTAGAAGATTTAGGAAGAAGACATTAGCTAATGCAAGGCTTGGGTGTCTTCAAGAAAGAAACAAATTACGGCCAATGGATCAAGGAGTGCGGCAGTAAGGTCAAGTGAGGGAGTTGAAAATGATGATGCTAGGGGTGTGGGAAATGATGGAGGTGAGGCTTATAGTAGTGATCCAGAGTTTTTTATACATGCAAATATTGATGTAATCTATGACATAGATAATCAATACTCTAGTGAGGAGTTAGACAATGATTTGGACTCAAGGTCTAACTTGGATAATAGACCAAAATATACCAAGTATAAGAAGGATTATATGTGAAAGAATTTTGAATTCAAGCTTAGCATGGAGTTTACTTCATTGGAACAGTTCAAGGAAGCTATTCTAGAGCATTCAGTGTTGAATCGAAAGTCTGTGAAGTTTCAAAAGAATGATGTTGTCAGGTGTAGGATGGTATGCAAGGGGACGTGTAGGTTTTTTGTGTTGACTAGTAAAGTGGCAAGGAGTCATACAGTTAGTATTAAGACTTTGGTAGGAAAGCATACATGTGAGAGAGTTTTTTACAATAAAAATGTCAATGCTAAGTAGGTTGCCAAGGTAGTGGTTGATAAGTTTAGGAATAACAACAAGGTTACATTGAAAGAAATCATTGGTGATATGAGAGAGACTTACACAATTGGAATCACAACTTGTAGGGCAAAAAGAGTAAGACAAATAGCTAAAGAGATAGTTGAAGTAGATGCTAACAAGCAATATATATTGTTACGGAGTTACAATGCTGAATTGATAAGGGCAAGTTCTGAAAATACTTGTAAGATTTCACTAAATAGGTCTGCAAGGAACTTGCAACCAAGGTTCGGTAGCTTTTATATGTGCTTGGAGGGGTGCAAGAAAGGGTTTATTTATGCCTGTAGACCATTCATAGAGTTTGATGGTTGTCATCTGAAGACCAAATATGAGGGACAACTTTTGATAGCTGTAGGAAATGACCCAAATGACCAGTACTTTCTATTGAAATTTGTTGTAGTTGAAAGTGAAACTAAAGAAAGTTGGAGGTGGTTTCTGACTCTCTTATTGGATAACATTGAAGATATCAACATAAATAGATGAGTTTTCATATCAGACTGACACAAGGTACTGTTGTGTAATGTTTATTTATTTATGTTAGTGTGCTTATAATCTTGTACTATTAATTCTAACGGTGTCACGTTACATAAGGGTTGATGCCAACCTTTGAAGAGATACTGATGGGTGTTGAATACAGGTTTTGTATTAGACACATGTACAAAAACTTTGAAAAAAAGTTTGGGGGAGGGACCTTAATGAGGGACTTGTTGATGGGTGCTTCCAAGGCCACATACTTAAAAGCATGACAGGAGAAAATGCTTTAAATAATGTAGATAAAAGGTAGAACACATGATTGGCTAGCTATCATCCTTAGAAACACATAGTGTAAGCATGCATTTAGTTTTTACCGAAAGTGTGATGTTGTAATGAATAATTTAGCTGAGGCATTCAATAGCACTATTCTGATGGCTAGGGACAAGCATATAATAATTATGTTTGAATGGTTTAGAACTTATCTGATGGGTAGGTTTAGTGCACTTAGGGAGAAACTTAGAAAATATCCTAGTGATGTCATGCCTAAACCTAGGAACATATTAGACAAAAATATGTAGCATAGTAGAAACTAGTTTCCAACTTAGGCAGGAGAATTAAAATTTGAGGTTACTTATATGATGTTCACTGAGAGTTTCATAATGGACTTACAAGCCAAAAGTTGTTCCTATAACTTTTGGGAGTTGGTGGGCATTCCATGTAGGCATGTAGTCATTGCCATCTGCTACAAGAGAGATAACCTTGAGGCATATGTCAATGACTGCTACAAGAGACAGGCATATGAGAGGTGTTATAGGCAAGTCATCAGTCCAATTAATGGACATAATAGATGGTCCACAACTGATTATGAGCTTATTTTGCCATCCAACTATAAAAAAGGGTCAGACAGACCTAAGAAGTTAAGGAGGAAAGAGCTTGATGAAGATCAAAATCAAACCAAGTTAAGAAGGACCAATACCATTTACAAATGTGGATACTGTCATGAGGATGGCCACAACCCTAGGGGCTACCCTCGTAAACCAATGGAGCTTCAACAAGCTGATGAAGCTGAGGAGGTTGAGATAAAGAATGCTGAAATTTGGTAGGTCATTTTTGTTTGTTGTTAATGCACAATAAAATAATATTACATGTCATCTTATATACTTTCTTATAGGGAGTACAAGATAATGAAGGCACTGAAGCTGACCATGGAGGCACTGCATAATCTGATATAGCCCAAGCCTAAGTCAATGTAGCTGATGCAGCCCAATAAAATTCTGCAACTAATAATAGGGTAAGAAATATAGACCAAATATGTTATGCAAATATAGTAGCTACTTGTAAATTAAGTAACTTATCTAAAAAGTTGTTATTATTTTGCAGAGATGAATGGGTAGAGGAAGGGGCAGAGGAAGAGGGTCCACGATCTGCTTTAAATGAACAACCTGCTAGTACCAGTTTTGGGATTGGACACAATAATGCAAATGAAAACACAAGTGGCTCAACTAGGGTATGCCAGTATCTTACAATCTTAGAAATTAAGGGACTTATCTAACAAGTTGTGACTATATTGCAGAGAGGAAGCGGTAGAGGAAGGGGGAGTGCACTAAGCACCGCAAATCAATAAGTTTCTTCACCTCAAGCTACTACAACTTATAGTGCTACTAGTTCTGCTCTTACTACAAGCCAAAATGCTGGACCTGCTACAACTATAACTAATACTGGAATAGGCATAGATGGATTAAGCTAAATCAGTTTTGGTACAAAGTTTTCCAAAATCATGTGCTGCACCAACACCATCAGTCCCATCAATGTTACCAGGTCCAATTGTGCAACTTGCTCCACCACCTGCCAATGAAGCCACCATGCAGACTAATCTCCCAACAGCTAATGCATAAGGAAGGAAGACAAGTAGAGATACAATTTGAGGAGGAACATTGGAACTTAGGGGTTGAAGAAGATTGAGAAAGAGAGTTATGATCATTGGTGGAATACCCTGGGCATATTGACCACTAATTCTGAAAGGAGAAGTTGTGATAAGAAATGTGTACCTTTGTTTTTGTTACTAAGACAAGTTGTACTTTTTTAAAGTGCTCAATTATTTTTTTTTGGATATATTCAGTACAGAGTTTGCAACTAGTATTGGTACTTTGTTCCGGTATAGAAATGCATTGGGTTAAATAGTATATTTTTTGGGTATGAAATGATGTATATGAAGTAGATCAGCCATGTAAAGGCATTTGATCTTTTTCTAGTTTATAAATGAAATAGGTATAATGTAATGTACTGAATTATGTGTTTACAAATACTATTGCAATGTAATGAACTCCTTCATGAGGATGCAATGAAATTCGTAACTTGGTTGCGCTATATCTCAACTTATATAATTGATTAGATCTGTGCATTTACTTTAGTTAAGCTTTTATTTACTTCATTAAATTCAGTTCATTTAATTGACAATTTCACTCTATTGGTTTCATCAATTTCTGTCCAAAACAAATACACATTTGTGGGTAATATATGTGTATATTGGGCATGCATTTTGTTCACAATACTCATTTTAACATCAAAAGCTTCTCATTTCATTCATAATCAATTGCATTAAAGTCAACATAGCTCCTAATTTCATTCACCCTAAACCCAAATATATCAATCATTCAAACTATTCAACAAACACCATATTACACCAACCTTTCAAACCCCAAAACAAGCACACTAAAAAAGTGACTACCTGTGACACAAAAACCATCCCAACAAGATGGTCACCTTGGTCCTCTCAGAAGCAAGCTTCATATCTAGCTTAGCCACCCTTTTTCTCATTTCTTTAACCATAACCTCGTTATTATGGGAACACTCACAAAGAGGTTCCTGGTTATTTATTACCTCATCAGCCTATTCAAACCAACCACAAGATCTGTCATTCTATAAAAAATGAAACAAGAAAGTTTTGGAGAGTTAGAAATCTCAAACCCATATTTACCAGTAACAAAAAATGGGTTTGTTCTTACTCTTCAGTTTGGGCATGTCCAATAAGCTCTCCTAGGATTCTTCGCACTCTTTGAGGTAAGGTACAACATTACATATCCATATATACACAGTCTCCTTCACAGGACATATTGGGGCTAGCTGAGGTTGATGCTGAAGAATGCGAAACCCTAGCCATAGTAATGTCTCTGCAAATGCAAGAGATGAGGGACAAAAAAAATCCAACAAAGTGGTCAAGAAAAAGGAAGCAATTGTGGGGAAGGAAGAAATCAGGGTGAGAAGATAACAAATTTTGAATTTTGCCTCTACACAGAATGGGGGAGAAAATGGATGAGGGATGGGGAGGAGGAAGAAAGTGTCACGTGATGTAACATCCAGAGAAACATGTTAGGCTTGTATATAGTCTCAAATGTACTATTATACTTGTATAACATGTCAGTTAAGTTTTGTGACAAACTGAGTTCATTTAGGTACTTTGTTACAACATAGAGTGCGAAAAGTAGTTTAAAATGACTCGGATATTAGTATAAAAGGCTAAGTTGAGGGAAACAGGTATGGATAACTTGTTTTAAGTCACAAATGAGTTAAGTATGGTGCAGTTAAAATTTGAGAACAATCAGAATCAGTTTAGTATTTTTAGGCATATTAGTTGTATTTTTAATGCCGGATTGACTCCCAGCAGATATGAAAAAAATAGAGAAGTTGTGAAACATGATTTTAATGAATCTTAAGGTTTATCTTAAATCTGTTAGAAGTTAAAAAACTTAATTTGATGAGATCTAAGTGTTCTTAACAGATCAAGAAGTTACAGTAAAATATCAAAATGACAAGTTTGTCCTTATTTCTATCTCTTTTATCTCTCCCTCTCTACGGTTAAGAACAGAAAAACAGAAAAAGAAAGAGAAAAGGAAAACCAAAGGAAGAAGAAAAAGGAAAAAGAATAGGAAAGTAAGGGAAGATCCAAGATCAAAAGAAAGGCTTCAAGGATCAAGTGCCTACAAGAGGCAGAGGATTTCTATTTTTTTACCTTCTTTGTTCTTTTGAATGTGGTTAGGGATTTTGAATGGAAAAAGGGATTTGGAGAGTCAAATCCTAGTTCTTAGCTTGATTCTTGAATCCAAGGATTAAGTTAGGTTAGTTTCAGCTCAATGAGTGCTAGATGGCTATTTATGACTCAACCCAAACCATGTTGGTTCATAGATAAGGAATTGATAAATGGTTGGGTTAGTGTGATTTGGAACCTAAATCTATACTCAAATGAATCTATATGTTGTAATTAAGTTACAACAAGTTTAGGGGCATGGATGAGTGTTAGAAATCACCAAGAAACTAATTATAGATGATTGGAAGTAAGATTGGAATCATGGAACTGTATCATGGTTCTGCTGATTTGCTTCTGGTTGTGCGACACGGCCCGTGTCTAAATACATGGTGGTTTGTCCCTCTCTGCCAGTTGAAATTCGTGAATAGTGCTCATGGAGCAATACACCGAGAGGGGGCGTGTAATTAGACATGGCTCGTGTCCGAAGACACGGGGGGGCTGTAATCAGACATGGCCCGTGTCTGAGACCAGAATATTCAAAAATGTCATTTTTCGATGTTTTGAAGCTATGGACTAGATTAGATTATTAGCATATGTTTCCTAAAGTGTGTTAAGACACAAATGATGATATTTTCAAGAAGGAAATTATCACCTAGAATGAATAAGAAAGCTTAGGCTTTGAGTATCCAAAAGTGAATGATTGTTCTAGGTAAGAACATAGCACCTTAGGTAACCTAGAGTTGGCTCCCCTATGGGTTGAACCTTAGCAAGACTTAGTTCCCTTAAAGAGGTTGAACCCTAGTAAGACTTGGTTCCCTTAATGAGGTTGAACCCTAACATGACTTAGTTCCTTTATTTATTAAAGTTGAGCCTAGTAAAACATGGATCCCCTATTAATTAAGATTGAACCATAGTTGATCACGATTCTCAACTAAGGGAGCAATACAAGCCCCCTTGACCTGACAAAAGAGTGAGAAAAACATTTCTCTAAAGGTGGAGTTGTGATAAGTTAAATTCTATACTAGGCTAAGGATGAGCATATCCTATGTCATGCTAAAGATAAGTAAGTAATATACCAGATGAAGGAATTTAGTTTCAAGAAATAGTTAAGCTACATGTATGAGTTTAGTGAAGGACTGTATAATTGTTAGATGAATATTTACATAAAGTTAGAATGTGAACATTCTAGTGGTAGTGAGTATAGTCTCACTTACTTAGTAC
Organism: Ormosia semicastrata; assembly: GCA_029884595.1. NCBI lineage: Eukaryota > Viridiplantae > Streptophyta > Magnoliopsida > Fabales > Fabaceae > Ormosia > Ormosia semicastrata. The sequence continues at coordinate 30,756,167 of JAQQTO010000046.1, read as the reverse complement.
AACTATTAATTCAACGTTCATAGCGTTATTTATTATAAGGTGATATTTGTATAGTACTTATACCACGATAATGAATAACTAGACCAGAAAAGTTAGTACAATATATTTAGTTTTCAAAGGACATTTATTAAGTATAAATGCTTTTGTAATGGTATTAGTTACTCATACTAAGAATTTTATTTCTCACCCCGTTGCGTTTCCATGTAAATCCAAGTCAATGTCCTTCAAGATGAAGATATAGAAGATCTAGATGAGTTTAGTTATGTTTTTAGTTCAAAACTTATGTATTAATTTATATTTGCTTTAAAGATGTAAAAGTTGTATGTATAAGTTGCATGTATATGTATGACTTTTATATATGGCTCTTCATAATTATTAGTTTGAATGTTATGGATTAGTTGAAGTATAAGTTAGAAGTAGCATGATTAATACTGCATATCCAGGTATATGTCAATTATACTAGAGTACCGATATTAGGATGTTACATGTGACATGCATTTGACTTGTTGAATGAGTCCCACAAGATGACATGGCTCCATGTGGTAAAGGGAATTAGTTGATGAAGGGCATGTGACAACGTTGAGGTGGAGTGCCATTTACTATATCAACACTTAACATATATGAGATAACTATAAGGACTAACTTCATTCACCTTAAAATCTAGAGTGACCAAAATCACAACAAAAACTTTAAAGGGATCAAAATCAAAATTTGTTATATTTAAAGGGACGAAAAACATATTTAAACTTTGAAATTTTGAAAAAATGACTTATGAGTTCCGCCCTCGTTGGTTTGTTTATATTTTAACATATGTTATTTTCTTATATGAGAAAGAAAATACATTTTTAAAGTGAATTTTTAAAAATATTTTTTTAAATAGTGAAACTTATTAATGAAAATGAAATAGAAAACAAGTTACAAATTACAATTACAAACAATTACCCAAAACTACTTCCAAGTAGCTTGGAAGGATGGATCAAACACCACAACAAAAGAAGAAGAAAAAGACCAAAATCACAAGAAATCTCATAAAATCCTAACAATAAAAACTAAAGGACAGAAAAAAATCAAGGAGTTAAGATACACTAATCTTTTAGGTTAGAATGTCTTGATTTGGGTCAAAAACAAGTTTTTGTTTTACATCATAGTTAAGAGTTCCAATTTTTTATCCTTTATATTGAACCTCTCCGATTCCAGTTTAAAAACAATAGAAGAAGTCAGATCGAAGAAACTCAAAGTCAATTTTTTCAAATTTATCTAAAAATTATATATTTTTTAAAAATATATTTGTGATAAAATTATTAAAAATAGTGGTAAAAGTAAGGACAAAAAAGAAGAAATAAAATGAAAAAAGTTATCACCAAATGATTTAAGCAATAGTCCCCATCAACAAAGAACTTAAAAGAGGATCAAAGCACCTCAAAAAATGAGAAAGCACTAAAAGAAGAGAACACAATATAAGATAACACCGTAGAGAATATGAGAAATGTTAGTTTTCCTTCTGAATTTTTTTCTCACTCCTCACATATCTACATGTAAATAAATCTCTTTAGAAGGATAATATCTTTATCAAATTAATGTTTTCCTTTTATTTTTTTTGACGGGATGTTTTCCTTTTATTCTCTTCTTAGATAGAAGTAGATATACTGGTGTATAAAGTTTAAAAATGGTTAAAATTTTTAAATTTGTTTGGAAGTCAAATAAAAAAGAATTATTTTGAATGATAATCTCTTTATCAAAGATGACATGTGTCTGTCATTAATCTCTTTTCTATCTTAAAAACTAAGTTAATGTTTCTTGTCTAACTGAGTAGCTTGTTAATTTGTAAATTTAATCCCTCGCTCTTCCCTTAATTTGTAAAATATATATATAAGAAAAAAAGGAAGGTGATAGAGATGAAAGGGAAAGAAAGTTTAAGAAAACGACGAGACTGGACCTCGCGTGAGAGTGTTGTGGAATGGTTTACGTAACTCAACTGGGATTAATGCGTGTCGTTTTCCACCGTAACCATGGATAGATTTTTCAAAATGAAACCCCAAAGTTTTTAAACCAAATAAGAACGAGTTAAAATGAAAAGCATACCACGCCGATATATTAGACTCATCAAATGAAAGAAAACGACAATCCCTTCACTCTATCTTCAACATCTTTCCCGGTGTGCTAGGTTTTCAATTTCATCTAAAATATCTTCGCTTAGTAAATTCTTGACCTTCATAAGGCAAAGAGCAAAAACAAAAACTTCACTTTCACAATATTGATTGGGGTAGGGACCTATGTAATTTAATTTCAACTTCCACACCAGATATTCTAATTTGCTTTGACTCGTTCTTTTTTTTCTTTATCAATATTCAAAGTTGTGGGAGGGAATTAGGAGAGAAAAATTTGCCTAGCACCAAGTTTGCACCAGACAGGTGCCGCCGCTTTGTATTACTTTGTAATTCGTTATGTAACGAACCCAATGTTTTGTATAATCACTTTATTTTTGGTGAAACCATATAAACTCAGGAATATTTTTGAAAAATGAAATTTGACTTGAAACACCAAAGATTAGTGTTTTGTCTAAAAAAAATCAAATACACGTCAATTATTGTCATTGCACTTAAACTGAAGGGTAATGGGGTTTAGGTGACACCCCTAATTAGCGCAATGAGATTAAAAACGAGGCAGATATTTATTTCGGTTTTCACCGACACGCAAAAATGCGCGAGTCGCAAATTTATGGCACACGTAATTGTGTGTGGGGTAAAGCCAGAAACGTACAGGAAAAGAATGTGGGCTATGTGGGCCTTCCCTTACGAACAGAACTCCCCCAATTCCACACGATAAAAGAAGCCGACTTTTGCTTCTGCCCCAAGTGTGCCTTTCAATCCACTACCACATTTTTATTACTCTGAACTCCCCATTTTACCCTCTTCATCATCTTTAGATTCAGGGCCTTCAAGTCCAAAAAAAGCCACAAGTATTGACCGTAGCTGTCAAATTTTAGATTGGCACCCTAGTTGCAAAGGTCAGACTTAAACAAGTGGCAAATATTTTAATAACCCACCAACCAATCAAACGCGGCCGGGTTGATAAGTGTAGCTGGATGGAATCTATCTGATCATCCCATCCTCACCTCTTTCATTTCAAATTTTAAAAACTTTAACATATATAACATATAATATAGAGCAAAATTTCAATAAAGTTTTTCAGACGATTGTAATATATTTTTTTAAAAAAATATAATATATATTATTTTTTAAATCTTATTTTGTACATAGTTTATTTTTATTAAAAAATAACATCATAAATATTTAAAAAAGTTTACCTAATTTTTTTCATTAGCATAAATACCCTTATTACCTTTCAAATTTTAATTCTCTCTGTTGTAACCTTTGATTAACTTGTGCCAATAATAATAATGGAATATGGTAGAAGTAGAACTACAATAGAACCGTGACTTAGGGTGAGACACAAGCAGCTCCTCTCAAATCAAATTTAAAACACACAACACAACCCAACCCCCCCGTTATAAAAATTACCCTTCTCCATTTTTTTTCCAAATTTCACCATCGTTTTTTCCTTTTGCCCCCACCCCACCTCAGAGTTTGTTTCTGAGCTGTAATTCGGTGAAACTGATGCTGGAAATCTCAACTTTACCGGAAAATCCCATCGAGAACCCGCAGGTAGCGGAGGGTGGCACAGGCACTGCCAGTAGTGGCCCAGTCTCAGTCTCCGATGGGTTCAAACCGGAAGAGCACGGCGAAGCCGAAGAGGGTGACCGGAATTCCACCGCGAACCGGTGGCCTCGAGAGGAGACAATGGCTTTGCTCAAGATAAGGTCTGAAATGGACGTTGCTTTTAGGGACATCAGCCCCAAAGCCCCTCTTTGGGAACAAGTCTCAAGGTCAGTCACTTTTTTCTTCTTCCCTCTTCCAATCCCACTATTCACTACCTTCCTTACATTCTTCCTCATCTCAAAAACGTGATCTTTTCATTTGGGTCATTTCTTTAGTACTAGTGTCACTTATATGCATAATACGTAGTCCTTTGTTAGTTATGTTTATGTCTCTGACACAATTGAAGTGTAAAGTAATGTAATAATGATTGAATTTTGGAACTAACCGTTCAGGAAATTAGCGGAGCTAGGATATCATAGGAGTGCTAAGAAGTGCAAGGAGAAGTTTGAGAACATTTACAAGTACCATAGGAGGACCAAGGAAGGTCGTTGTGGTCGAACCAATGGCAAGACCTATCGATTCTTCGATCAATTGGAAGCTTTAGACAGCAGCCACTCACTTCCTCCTCCTCTTCCTCCTCCTTCTTCCTCGGAGGGACAACTAGCAAAAACTACAACAACCCATTTACCTAACAACGTTAATGTTATCCAAGATGCTGTTCCTTGTTCCATTAGATTTCCCAGTGCAAACGTGGTCAACGTTGACCACTATTCCAGTTCAACGGCCACTTCCTCTTCCAGCGAAGGGTCAAGGGAAGGGAAGAAGAAGAAGAGGAAGCTGACGCAGTTCTTCGAGGGTTTGATGAGGGATGTGATAGAGAAGCAAGAAACGCTTCAAAGGAAGTTCATGGAGGTGCTAGACAAGTGCGAGAAGGAACGAATGGCGAGGGAGGAAGCGTGGAAGGTGGAAGAGTTGGCTAGGATCAAGAGGGAACGAGAGCTTCTGGCTCAGGAAAGATCAATTGCTGCGGCAAAGGATGAAGCAGTGCTTGCCCTTTTGAAAAAGTTCACTGAAAACTCTGGCACCGTGGTGCACTTACCCGAGAAAATCGTGGTTACAAATGAGAAAGAAAAAGATATACAAGAAAATAATAATAATAATAATAATGTTAATGGGACTGTTAGTTTTGGGAGTTTCATGCAGATGAGTTCTTCTCGATGGCCAAAGGATGAAGTTGAGGCTTTGATTAGGTTGAGGACACAGATGGATTTGCAGTGCCAAGGAAATGGGTCTAAGGGACCCCTTTGGGAGGAGATATCTACGGCAATGAAGAGCCTTGGCTATGATCGAAGTGCCAAGAGATGCAAAGAGAAATGGGAGAACATAAACAAATATTTCAAGAGGATGAAGGAGAAGAATAAGAGGAAGCCTGAGGATTCAAAAACGTGTCCTTATTATCACCACCTCGAAGCTTTGTACAATAAGAAGCCTAAGAAGTTGGATGAATCAGGTGGTAATTCTGGGAACGAGTTGAAGCCTGAGGAGCTATTGATGCATATTATGGGTGGTCAAGAAGAGAGACAACAGCTAGAGTCTTCATCTGAAGATGTTGACAGAGAGAACACGGATCAGAACCAGCAGGGAGATCATGAAGATGGGTATCAGATGGTTGCCAATAATAGTCCTTCCATAGCAATCATGGGTTGAAACTTCTTCTGTGACAGCCAACGTGGGGTTCCTTTTGGCTTCGAATGCTTTATCAAACTTGGGTCAGTGGAGGGATGTAGAATACATTACAAACTAATCTCATGGGTGGTGTCTTTGTATGTACAATTTATCTTCAATTTTCATCAGTTTTGTTGAGTGAACATGATACCCGGAACAGACATACAGAGAAAGAGAGAGATTTGTCTGTGTAAAAAATAAAGTCACCAGGCGTGTAATTTAATATTATAATTTTTTTCTCTTGAAGTTTGTAAACCCATGTGTGCTCAGGTGGGAAATGGTTGGATCTGTTTGTTTGTGACAATAAAGAAAGGCATAGTGGCAATGAAAGTGCATTTTTGTTTAAAGTTGGGGAATGGATGATTGCATCACGCGTGGGCAAAGCCATAGGCTATCATTGTGGATGAATATGCATCTTTTGCTATTGCATCTTACCAAAACTTGTGCTTAAGTTCTATTCTTTTTTGGGTAAATGTAATCACTAATGCATTATTACCTTTGCAAAGCAATATGAAGCCTAAGTAGTGAACGTCTCTAAATTAATATAGAAAGGACCTCGAATTCTTGTGAGACTATTTGGGAATTTATATGACGTATTGACTGAATTTCGTTTGCCTTTTGCGGCAGAAGTTGTGATCTATGAAACGATAGTGTTGACTCCAACTGTCACAGCTGTAAGAATAAAATTTTGAGAACACCTTTGGCATAATTACTTCAAATGTTATGGACTTATGGCTTGGGTTTTAGTATATCTGGGGTGTATATATGAGACGAGTTTGGTTTCACCTGAATTTAGATTGATATTTTAATTACTTTATTTTTTTAAGAGAAATATTAACAACACATTTTTTTAGATATTCTTTTTAACATTTATTTTATTATTAGTTTAAAAATAAATGTTGTTAGCATTTTTTCTCTAATAATTCTTTTAAGTGTATGAGGTGGACTAATAGTAAAGTAAGTGTTGAAAAGAATATTCAAAAGAGTGTGTTGTTAACATTTTTCTTTTTCTAAACTTGAGTCTAACTTGATTATGGTCTAATAATGCCCAGGTCCAAACTGGGCCAATTCAATATGTAGACATAATATATACATTTGAATATTATGTATAGTTAAATCATAAAAGGTTTAAATGTTTTTTATCTCTAAAAATATACCACTTTTTGGTTTAAGTTCCTATAATTCTTTTTTTTTTTGTCCAAGTTTTTCAAAAATAAGTGGTTTTGATCTCCGTCATTAGTGGACATCTGTTAAGTGAAGAGGTGTCAAACGGAGGTCCACATCATCGATGCTATATGTTACAACTTATCCACATGGCAGCCCAATTGGCATGCGAGACCCACATGTGTGTCATGTGATAGTCACATGACTGCATTTTTATCTCCCTCCATCTTCTTCCTCCACAATTCCCCTTAATTTTGAGCCCTAAGGTTGTATAGTATCCTTGCCAATCACGCAACCCAAAAGTCAAAACCACTCCACTACCGAAATCACCACCTCCAACTTGCTCATACCCAAACCAGCAGCCAAATCACCATCTACGAAATCAGTGTTGCCACTGACAACTCAAATCCCCATACACAAATCAGCTTCCATGGCAGCCACTACCGCACAACTTCTACCATCCCCTGCAACATAAACCTACAAATACCAAGAACCCAAACTCCAATCCAATACTAAGAAACAAAACCAAACCAATTTCCACTGAACCCTTCAACAAAAATTACCCATTTATCGCAAATTAATCACAGCACCTCGTCACCACACCAATACCCTAGGTGAGCACTTTGAGGAACCAAGGTGAGCGCTTTGAGGTGAATTCGTGGAGTTCAGGAAAATGGGTAAGCTAGGGAAGAAGTGCCATGGTGAATCTCAAGGTTGTCGTGATAGGGTTGTGCTGTTTGGTTGCTAAGAAAATGGAGAGAAAAGAAAAAGAAAACACAGAGGCAGAGACAGAGACCAACAATGGGTAATTCGTGGCCTTTGGGGAAATGGGTATGCTAGGGAATCAGTGCCATGGTGAATCTTGAGGGTGGTGTAGCAAGCTTGTGCTATTTGGTTGTTGAGAAAAGGGAGAGAAAATGGAGAAAAATGAAGAAGTAAATGGAGGAAGAAGATGGAGGGAGATGAAAATGGCTCATAAAACTAGCACATGGCGCCAATGTGGGTCCCACATGCCAATTGGGTTGCCATGTGGATAAGTTGTGACACATGACATCGATGACGTTGACCTTCATTTGACACTTCATCATTTAAGATAACCACTAATGGCGGGGACTAAAACTACTTATTTTTGAAAAACTTGGACAAAAACAAAAAGAAAATTATAGGGACCTAAAACAAAAAGTGATTTATCATAAAATTATAGAAGTGAAAAATTAAAAGTAAAATATATTTTATAATATATATTTCAAAATAAATAATATCAATATAAATATATTATCATGTTATGTAAAAGTTATTAATTTAAGTCAATAAGTCTTATTATAATTATAACTAATTGTAAAAAAAAGTATAAGTTTCAAAATAATTTGGGATAGCAGGTCAGGTTGGAACAACTCGGATCATAACTCGAACTCAACCTGAAAATATACTGAATCTAATTTTTAGAACCCGAACCTAGCCAAATTAACTTCGAATCAGACCAGATTAATAAGACAAGATAGGTTCTGAAAACCCTTAATAAACCCTACCGAATTATGTTGAGTCCCCTTATTTTTGGTGCTATTGCACACTTTTCTCATGTTTTTTATAAGAATAATTTTAAATCCTCCTAATCAATTTTTTTAATAATTTTTAATTATTAAATAAAAAATTAAATATTTTTTATATTTTTAATGCATCAAATATATCTACTTTTTTATTTAAAAAATTTATTAGGAAGATTTTTTAAATGAATATAGTAAAATTCTTTTCTTAATTTTTGGGCTCAATGTGATCTTGCACTATTTGTATTTTTTGGTATAGTGGAAACAACAATGCACTGTATGTATTGCTGTATTTCTATTATTCCAAATTATTATAAAAGAAAAGTAAAAGCACTAAGCTGTCAATTTGATTAAGTCATATATATATATATATATATATATATATATATATATATATATATATATATTGTTAGCGTCATAATCATTTAATGAAGACAATTATTAGTTGGGTTTGTGACCAATTATTAAAATTCTAAAATATTTGTCAAGGTCCACCATTAATTGTTGCGCAAATTAGTCTATAATAAAAGCATGTTTGGTAGAGTTAACCCCAAAAAAAGAAAAAAAAATGTTTGGTAGATAAACAAAAATGGTCTGATTTTACCATGGTAGGCTCATCCCCACCAAAGTGAGACTCAGTGACTTGAGTTTCCATTACAAGTTTGATCTTACCCTTCCACCATCTTTTATATTTTAAAATAAAATTATTAGCCGAGTGAATGAGAGAAGGGGAAAGGGTGGAGCAGTTCTGTTGGAAGGTTTCCCATTCACCTAGCTACTGCAAGAATCAAGAATAGATTCATGGTCATTTGCACAGTGCATAAAAAATAAAGGGAAGTCCGCTTTGTTTGCGTTACAATAAAATTTTGGTTCCCTATCACTGTAATTTCTTGGTTTTGACATGTGCCAGGGCCAGGGGCTCTAGGGGATGTGTTGTGGTGGTAAAATAAGATGCAATATTTCTTATAAAAAAGACAAAAACAATAATTTAGTCTAATTTCTTCTAGATACTTCTTAAATAAAACAACCCTGTTTAATGCCTCTCTTTTTTTTGTTTACTGATGAGGTATGTTATTTCCTTTTTATTTAATAATAGTTTATTGTAAGAGTAAGAGGAATAATGATGATCACTAGATTTTATATAAATAATCAAAATTAAAACATAAAGTCATATAATTTTTTTAAATGATTATGTAACATTTAACTAACTTTTAATTTTAATTATTCATATATGATTTAATAGTAAAGATTTGCTACACTCACTTCTCATAGAGATGGCAACAGGGCGGGGCGGGGACGGATAGTAGTCCCCCGGCCCCCACCCCCGAGGATAATATCCACTCTACCCCCGCCTTCATTTGTCATAGGCGGCATTGCTTTATCATTCTTTCGCAAGTAAACGAATACATACGAATATCCGCGGCATCTAATAAATTGTAAAAAAAAAATCAATAAAATTAAAAAAATAAAATAAAAAAATAAAAAGTATAATACCATAATTTCTCAAAATTTGTCTAACACAACTTAATCCAAAAATAATGTCAAACACTTAAAATATTTTTAATTTATATAACTCTACTATATTTTAATTTATATAATGAAGTTTTTAAATAATTTTATATAAAATATTTTTGTAATTTTTTTTGAATGCACTGCGATACTGGAGGAACCACCCCTACCCCCGTCCCGTTTATTAAACGGGGATAATACAAATGGGTATTTATACTCGCGAAAAAAATTAGACAGGTATTATCCGCCCTCGTCATGGGTATTACCTGCGGGTATCCGCGGGAGTGGGTAAAATTGTCATCCCTAACTTCTCATAATAAACCACTTCTCTTACTAGATATGTCTCATGAGTAAATATTTTGGTCATTGAAAATGTATTTTACTTACAAATTTAGCTATCAATTTCTATTATGTGTATTTTACTTACAAATTTAGTCTAATTATCTGTTATCAAGACCAAAGAAACCAAAAAATAAATGAATTCTCTACCCGTTTCATTTCTATTTCTTTGTGCTTGTGGGAGAACTATATATATTTGGAAACTAAGGGCATGTTTGGCACGATATATAAGGCTTGATAGGATAAACTTATACAATACATTATGACTTTATCAATTATTTGGTGTGACTACTGTATTGTATAAGATTATCTAACATATCCCTATTATACATTAAAATAACGTATAACTTAATCAAGTTTTAGGGGATGAGATTATGCCTAATTAAGTTTTGATGGTTAAGCTCATCTGAAAATATCCCTCCTCGTTGAAAAAGGACCGAGTGGCAGCCATGGCCGTTGCTGGGTTCATGGCACAGTGGCTGAAACAGCTACCCAGTCGTCAATTTTCCATCGAAAAATATATTGGAAGCACGACCCGCAACTTGCAGATTTTCCACCAAGGGAAAAACTTCCCCTTTTCACCGTTTTTAGCAAGCTTGCAGCAAGCTCGGTCCACCATTAATGGCGAACCTTTGACCTCCATGAACAGCCACCCAGTAGCATTACGAATCTCAGTTTGATTCGTTTTGTTCACAGAAGATTCACAATCACAAAACCAGATTGAAGCACCAAGAAATCTTTGACCCTAATGTGACATTGGACTCTACTGTCTTGACATAAAAATATCCAAATAGATATTGTTCATAGCGAACAAAAAACTCCAATTTCACAATCGAATCAAATTCATAGTCATTCAATTTAAGAATTGGGATTTTCATAAACTTTAAATCCCAAATTAGCTGAAACACATACACAATACAATGTTATACCAAACACTAGATAATATTAAAATTTTATCAAATATTATACTATCATGCCTTATACTATCATCCTTAATACAATCAAGTCTTATTCTATCATATATACTAAACGGACCTTAAGGCAAAGTGTTGGTAAAAAAAAAAAGAATTTAAGAAGGAAATTGAATCAAGTCACTTATAAAAACTTCTCCAAAAACAAGTTAGAAATGTAATTCTAATATAGATTATATTCAAAATTGAGTTCTGAGGGTTATCTGAAAGGTAAAAGATGGTGGATTCTTCTAAGGCGCAACAGTGACAATGATGAAGTGAGGGAGTGAGCACCTGCAAAAGGCACACCGACGCTCAAGTCAGTAACTTTGCAAGGAAGGTAATGTGTATTCAAAATTAGGTCATATCTTTTTCTCCTTACTGAGTATATATATATGAGCATTTAAAAGTGTGAGGAATCTGAGCATTCAGTGCATATTAAATGTTGATCCCTAAAATTACGAAAAATCATTATTCTTTATGATTATTCCCCTATTTATGGGGAGTGTCCTCCATATCCCATTCTGCTGACGAAGATACGCCTAGTGTATAGGCTGCTTCATATGCGCAGTAACGTCATGGTGACAACCTGGTGGATTGGGTTGCTTCAGGTCCATGGGCCTGTAACTTAGTCCAGAACAGTTGCACCCAACTTGGCGCTTTGATAGGATAACAAAGTGTCAAGATACAAGTTCAACTGGAGCACACGACACATGATTGGCAAAAGGATCCGAGTCAATGTCAGTGCTGGATCTCATGATGTTTTCCCAAAGGTCGAGGTCCGTGATGCCTCATAGTAGGCTTCTGGGGTTAATGAGTAAGGCTGAGATCCGTGATGGATCACTCCACTTAAGTCATCATACTGTTGTTCGGGGTAGGTAGTCGGTTGCCCTCTTGTGTAGTTTGCGAGGTTTGTATTAAATGTACCTCGAATTCAGACCAAGATCTGTGGTGTTATTATACCCTTGTACCTCATTGAGGATTCAAGATATGGGTTAGAAGCTAATGTCCAACACATCCCTTTGTAGTTTCTACGTTGACTACTATTCGAAGGAAAGTAGGGGCTTTACTACTTGGGGATCTAACGTTGCATCGATTTATAGCAATTTGTGCACACTCAGAAATAGCTGCTTTGCATTTATTAGGAATTAAAATTGCCTTAATGACAATAGCAGTTTTCTGCTATTTCCCAGCTACTTGCTGCCCTTGTGGCCAATCATAAGGGAGGAACAAATAAACGTGGTGTTGCAACCGGGATCGCGATGGGACGACTGAAAATATTCGATTTTGAAAATCAATGGAGTCGCCACCAATGTTTATTTAAATCGGGAAAACATTAGAAAAAACCCTTAAAATAAGAAAACTGGTCTTCTGAAAATGAGTTTGGATTCGGGAGTCGATTACAGGTAGGGAAGGTATTAGCACCCTACACTGCCCGTTCCATGAATGGTACCTTAAGTTAGTTGTGCAAATTTTAATAATCTCAAATACATTTATTTTAATCCCTTTAAACAAAAGACTTTGTAATTATTTTTTATATTTTTTATATTTTTTATTTTTTGAAAAGAAATAAAAGAAACAACCAAATTATGAAAATTTATTTTTTTTTGGCATGACAGAAATGGATTTCTGCTCCTACATATCTCCTGGTGCAATGGAGAACTCAAAGTCACATAGTTCTTTAGAAAATAAGTGTGAGTTGATTTAAGAAAAATATTTTTGGAAAGAAATTTGTTTGAAAAATCAAATCATTCTTGCACAAGATTCAAGTTAGTACTGGACGACTCAATAAATCATTATGATCCAAACGATATTGAAGATAGTATTCACTATTCAATCAACATCATCAGTCATTGCATTGATTAACAGATTTTTTTATTTTTTATTTTTTAAAAATGTATAAAGACAAACAAGTAAACAGAATTTTTCGTGATCTAAATAAATAAAAATAAAAAAAGAGATTAAAATAAATATCACAAATCAAATAACTTTAACCAAATTTTATTTTATTTTCAAAATTTTCTCCATTTTTTACTTTTATTTTATTTTATTTTTCATTAATCAAAAAGCACAATATAAAATATATTACTAAATAAATTGAACATCATAGCACTAATCTGAAAAAGAAAAAACAATTGAACTTAAAAGTACATTTTGATTTTTTTGTATTCTATTTTTACTTTCTGATTTTTATTTTTATTTTTTGTGTTTTTTCTTTTTTTTGACATTTTTTTTTTAGCAAAAGATGAAAAGTGATCTAAAACAAGAGAGCTCTGGATTTAACAAAGCAGAGAAGGAGGGAGGGGGAACTACCCAGCAGTCGACGACGTCGTGGGTGGTGCGGCATGAGTCTGGCGTGAAGCGGCCGGGCTCATGTGGATCTGGCGCGTTGCGGGGGACTGGCTGCGCATGGAGGTGGTCGCCGGTTTGGTGACGGAGATCCGGGAGCGACAACGGTGCCGCTTGTTTCTCGGATTTAGATCTCTGGTTGCTGGCGCAGTGGAGCTGCTGGGTTGTGCAAGAACGGATCTGGTACACAACGAGCTCGGGTCCCTGCGTTGCGCATGGTGGTGGACGACGCAACGCAAGCAGCGGCGACGACAACGAATCTGGTTTCTGATTATGGGTTCGCAGTTGACAGCTGAGTGGCGCGCAGATGCGGTTCTGCTCGGTGCTGGCCGGATCTGGGGGTTGCACGGCTTGGGTCTTGGTGTGGTGAGGCGCGGATGACTTCGAGAAGTGGTTGGACGGCTGTTTGGGAGGCTCAAGTGATGGCAGCGCGTGTCGTTGTTTTGGGGTGTGGGCGGTGGTCCATGATGGTCGTGTTTGTTGGAAGTTTCTAGCGAGGCTTGAAGGAAGGTGATAAGGTGTTGAGGGTTGGGTTTGGTAGATGGGGTTACGTGAATGGAAAAGAAAATATGGAGGTCTCTACGGTTTTGGGTAGAATGTAAGGTGGAAATGGTAGAGTTGAAGATGGTTGGGTACAAAGTGGCTAAGTTGATGGCTTTGTGTTTGGAGTGGGTGGTTAGATGAAAGGTTGTTGATGGTGGAAGGTTGCGGATGGGTGATGGTTTGTTGATTGTGGTTTGAAGATGATTATTGATGGTTTTTGGGTGGTGATGGTGGTTGTTTATGGTGATGGGAGATGATGAATGTGGTTGTTTTGAGATGGAGGTGGTGATGGGTTCTCTCAGTAGGAAGATGGCCAATGGGAACCCTTTTTTTGTGTGATCTTCCTCCCGTCCCCCATTGAATCCTTTTTTCTTCTGTTTTTATTTCATTTTTTTTGCCTTGTAAGCAGAGATGACTCCTCTGCGATCTCTCTAGGAAATTAGCTTAGGAGCAGATAGAGTTTTTTAGCTCAGTTTCCTTCTCCATGTATTTTCTTTAGCTACGTGACTTTCTCCAGGCCTTTCTATCTGTCAAATTGTCATTTCTATGTTTCTCCTTGAGTCTTGGGTTTGCAGGAGCTAAGCAGACAGCATACAAGGCTGCAAAATTTTTCTTTCATTTTTTTATTTTCTTTATTTTTTAATTTTTATTTGTTTTAATTATAAGAAAAAGAAAAGAAGAAAAAAAAAGTAAATAAAATCTAAAAAAGAAAACAAAATGTTTGAAATATTACAATTAGGCATCAATTAACACAAAAATTAGTTCCTGATTGAGCAACAAAAATAAAACTTTATGGATAAAATTGGGTATCAACAGCTACCCCCCTTTGTTTTGCATTTAAATTAAATGAAAAACAAAGGAGTTGATTCAATTTTGTCCATGAAAATTTTGATTTTCCTCTTTTTTAGAATGTGCAGATTGATGCAAAAATGCAATAGATAGTAAAAATAGGAAAGGCAAAAGGTTTGTGGAAGGTATCCGCCGAAGCTTGAAGGCAGAAAGGTAAAAAGCTTGCGGAGTCGGGTATCTGCTGAAGCTTGGATGCAGAAAGGTACAAAGCTTGTAGAGTCGGGTATCCGCTGAAGCTTAACAGAAAAGTAAAAAGCTTGCAGAGTCGGGTATCCACTGGAACTTAACAAAAATGTAAAAAAGCTTGCGAAGTCGGGTATCCACTGAAGCTTGAAAACAGAGAGGGTAAAAAGCTTGTGTTGAGGGTCAAACGTGTTGCCCATTTGCTAACCGCAAGTGCACGGGTCGCACAAGTAATACAGTTACAGAGTAAGAGATCGATCCCATGAGGAAAATGTATTTCATATAAAAGTTAAGTATTAGCCAATAGTATAATTAATGCTATCCAAAAGCATCAAATTTATAAATGAATGGTTAAAGAAATATAAAGACTGAAAAGCAATAACTCTAAGATAAATAGATAAATAGAAAAATAAGAATTACTTTTCATTTCCTATTTCAACTAATGAATTGCAATCCTTACAAGCAACATCAAAGATTGGTTTAGTTAGCTTGAGAATCTGATTTAGTTAAAAGCCTATGTCTAGGTCAATTAACCCTGGTTTCATTTACCCAGCTCACTAAGTTTCCTTGAGAACCAGTGCAAACTCTACTCATTAATGATCTATTCTCAAT
Organism: Ormosia semicastrata; assembly: GCA_029884595.1. Taxonomy (NCBI): domain Eukaryota; kingdom Viridiplantae; phylum Streptophyta; class Magnoliopsida; order Fabales; family Fabaceae; genus Ormosia; species Ormosia semicastrata. The sequence goes on along the minus strand of JAQQTO010000046.1, from coordinate 30,740,741 downwards.
CACACACTATATATGGCTAATAGGTATATTTCTATCCTATTAACGAATTAGCTCATCCAAGCCAATTGAACTCACCGAACATGTATCAATCACACCATATCCATATTAACAAATCCCTATGTCTAGTTCATTTGCCAATATTAATATCATGCAATTAGTGATCAGCCAACCACAAGCATTAAACACAGATTATGATTGAACTTAACTAAACTTCAATATATACTCAAAAGATTACATATTCATCAGTATCTATAAGAAACTACAAAAGAAAACTTATATACAGCCTAGCTAGCCATGAATCATGAAAGTACAAACAAATAAATCATGATCATGAATCAGTAAAGAGAGAAAAGAAGAAAAGAAAGGAAGGAAGCTCAATAGATGTTATCCTTTAAGCTTGATTCACCCTCCATAGGAAGGATGGCCTCCAACCTTAGCCTTTTCTGCTTCCTCTAGGTCTAAAAACCTAAAAACCAGCAGCTGCTCTCCAAAAATGATGAAAACTCCCGTAGAAATTCGGTGCAAATGTATTTATAGGCTGAATAAAACAGGATCACGCTGCGGCGTCCAACATGTTACGCCGCGGCGCGCGTGTAATTAGGTCACAGGCGCCTGAGGCGCCCACTCTTCAACGTTGCGGCGCTCCAGCCTCGGGTTTTATCTACTGAAGCAGGGGAACGCCGCGGTGCAACTAATCCACGTCGCGGCGTTGAGTGCTGATCTTTTCTTTTAATCTTCTCTTAGGCTTCCTGGTCCAAAGCTGCTTCAAATTCTTCAATTCCATGCTTCATTTGAGATATACCTATATAAGAAAATTTATCAATTTATTGAATCATGCAAATGTACTCAATTTGATCATAATCTTGAAAGTATTTACTCAGGATCACAATGGAAGTCATCAGAATGAAATCAGATATGAATGATGCTAAAACCTTCCATTAATGCTTACAAACAAGGACTAATCATGCCATAAAGGATAGATATAGGGCACTAATAACTACACTCTGTACAGTTATCAGCTTGCGGAGTCGGGTATCCGCCGAAGCTTGAAGGCAGAAAGGTAAAAAGCTTGCGGAGTCGGGTATCCGCTGAAGCTTGGAGGCAGAAAGGTAAAAAGCTTGCGGAGTCGGGTATCCGCTGAAGCTTGGAGGCAGAAAGGTAAAAAGCTTGCAGAGTCGGGTATCTACTGAAGCTTGACAAAAAACTTAAAGCAGAAGACACAAAGCTTGCGGAGTCGGGTATCCGCTGAAACTTGATAGAAAACATAAAAGAAGAAAAGACAAAAAGCTTGCGGAGTCGGGTATCCGCTGGAGCTTACGGGCAGAAAGGTAAAAGCTTACGGAGTTGGGTATCCGCTGAAGCTTGAAGACAGAAAGGTAAAAAGCTTACGGAGTCGGGTATCCGCTGAAGCTTGAAAAAAAAACTTAAAGCAGAAGACACAAAGCTTGCGGAGTCGAGTATCTGCTGAAACTTGACAGAAAACTTAAAAGAAGAAAAGACAAAAAGCTTGCGGAGTCGGGTATCCGCTAAAACTTAACAGAAAAACTTAAAAGCAAAAAGACAAAAAGCTTGCATGGTCAGTTATCCGCCGGAGCTTACTGGTGCGTAAGGTAAAAGCTTACGAGTTGGGTATCTCTTTGAAACTTGAAGACAGAAAGGTAAAAAGCTTACGGAGTCGGGTATCCGCTGAAGCTTGAAAAAAAAACTTAAAGCAGAAGACACAAAGCTTGTGGAGTCGAGTATCCGCTGAAACTTGACAGAAAACTTAAAAGAAGAAAAGACAAAAAGCTTGCGGAGTCGGGTATCCGCTGAAGCTTAACAGAAAACTTAAAAGCAAAAAGACAAAAAGCTTGCGGAGTCTGGTATTCGCTAGAGCTTACGGGTAGAAAGGTAAAAGCTTACGGAGTTGGGTATCTGCTGAAGCTTGAAGACAGAAAGGTAAAAAGCTTACGGAGTCGGGTATCCGCTGAAACTTAAAACAAAAAGGTAAAAAGCTTGCGGAGTCGGGTATCCGATGAAGCTTGATAGGAAACTTAAAGGCAATGGGTACGAGGACCTGGAAACTAAAAGACAGTGGGCGCAGGGGCCCGGAACTATAAAGAAAATGGGCGTGAGGACCCGGAACTATAAAGAAAATGGGCGAGAGGACCCGGAACTATAAAGAAATGGTGTTGATTTTGCAAATGCATGTGATGCCTGAGACGATGCATGATGCAATGGATGCATGATGATGCAATGGATGTGATGCTTAAGGGCAATGCATGTGATGCCAGATATAGCACATGATGCAATGGATACAATGAATGTGATACCAGAGGACAACGTATGTGATGCCTAAGGTGATGCATGAAATGCCTTAAGGACAATGCATGTGATTCCAAAGATGATGCATGATGCAAAGGATGCATGATCATGCAATGGATGTGATGATTGAGGAGAATGCATGCAATGCCTAAGATGATGCATGATGCAATGGATGCCCTACTGTAGATATTCTCATGAACAAATTGAGTAAGCAAATTTTTTCCTTTTTTTTTTGTACATCAGGGCTTTAATTGAGTCGCTCTTGGTTCCACAACCCTTAAGGACTTTTCCCCACAGCAAGATCGAGATTGAACAGTAACAGAATTTGTTGATTGGCCTTATGATTTATCGGGTTTTCTTTTTTCTCTAACCAATACTCTTAATGAGCCTAGAGTCAGAAAACTTTATGTAATGTGCCTTGAGTCAGAAAAACTTATGCAGTGAGCCTTGAGCCAAAAAACTCATGCAGTGGGCCTTGAGCCTAAGAATTTTGTTCAATGAGTCATGAGCCAAAGAAGCGAATGTACTTGAGAAAAACATCTTTTAGCAAAGTTTTGAACCAAACTCTTCTTTGACCAACCAAACCTATATTCAAAGGGGATCATTGTCAGACTCATCTTGTACAAATTTCTCTTCATTAGACATGGCTTGCGCAGAAGCTTGTGACTTTCTTTTCTCAGAGGTTCCCGTTTCTACCGGACACACTTCAATCTGAATTATCAATTAAGGATGTCATTCCCTTCATCGACTGAAACTCTAGAGCTCCTTTGACTTGAGTTGTTCATTAAGAAACTACCATTAGGTGGTTAAATTATACTATTGTACTCATGTTTACCCAACCTGAAGCATCATGTACCAGATATGCATAAATTCAAAAGTACAACAGGAAAGAGATTTGCTAACTGAGAAGCTTTTTTGACTAATTTTGGGGAGTATGACTACACAAAGGACATTTACAAATGATAAAAGACGCAAGAAGTGGAATAGTACGAAAGCCAAGAGGTTTTTTCTTTCTTTTTTTTTTGTTTTTGTTTTCCCCTAACTTGGGTGATGATTGATCTTTACATGAAAACTGGACATTATGACCATTGTTTTATCAAGTATCTACAAAAAACTACCCCTGTGTAAGGTATCAAATGAATTTGACTCAGGGTATGTCCTTTGAGAACAAAGATGCCCCAGTGTAGGCCAATTGACAACAAAAATTGTCCCAGTGAGGAACTCGAGAATATTTTTTTTTCAGTGTAAGGTCAAATAAAACAAAGCAAATTGCCCCAGTTTAGAGCCAAATTGAAAAGGGTAGAGACTTGCCTCAATGTAGAGCCAAGTTGAACCAAAAGATTTGCCTACTGTAAGGCCGAATTGAATAGGATAGAGACTTGCCCCAATGTAGAGCTGAGTTGAACCAAAATATTTACCCCAGTGTAGGGCCAGCTTGAATAGGGTAACAATTTGCCCTAATGTAAGTCCCTTTTTTTTTTTAGACCGCCCTTGCGGGTTTTCAGCCTAAAAGGTTTTTGTTTTGTTTTTGTTTTTAAGGAGCAGTGAACTAAATACTTGTATGAACATAACCTTTTGTCTCAAAATTAAAACTTCTGAAAATAAAGGCAATCATTCATTGATCAGAATGGACTTTTTAAGGCTTGTAATGTGGCCAAGGTTAGGATTTATGAAATGAAAGATATAAGGCTCAAACAAGTGTTTAAAGGTTAAATGTGACCAAGGATCCTTATTCAAACTTAAACTTTGTCAATTACTTTTATGCATTCAAGCACACTTTTCTCTTATTGCTCTTTTTTTTTTCATCCTTGTTCAAACTTAAACTTTGTCAATCAATTTTTTTATTTTCTATGCTTTTCACCTTTTTTCCTTTTCTTTTTTATTATGCTTCAAAATAGTCACCATGGCAAACAACCTTTTGTTTTATGCTATGCTCTAATATAGAGGTGATCCTTGTCCAGGATTTATTGAAGAAAACTTTCAGGCTCAAAATGGGACAACGAGGGAAAAGATGAATTCTTGTGATTGATAGAGAAATATAACCAATCTTCATTTCAAATCTTGATTGCTCATTTTCAAAAAATTTAATTTAGAGACAAAATGATAATACACGCCAAGTGATTATTTATTCGCTCCTTTTATTTTTCTTTTATTTTTCTTTTTTCTTTTTTTTTGTTGTTTTGTTTTCGGGCAAAGAACACCTTTCCACATAGGTCTCATGACCAAATTTTTTTTTTCAGAATGAGAGTCCTATGAGATCAAAACTAAAAGAAAACAAGTAAAGGGACTAAAAAAATGACAAGAAAGATTTGAAAAGAACAAGAGTGCCAAGAACATGGGAAAATGAAACAAAGTATATTGAAATCCACGCTAATCCATCACATTAATGCTTCAAGAAAGTTCACATAAGTTCAAAAACCCAAATGGTTTGAAAGATTGAACAAGCATGATGATCAATACAATTAAACCATTGTTTCATGGTAATAACTTCATAAACAAATCAGAATACCAGTGCTAGAGGACTCTAAGGTATGGTTCATTCTTTAGAAAAATAAATCACCACTTTGTTGAACTTTCTAAGGTTGCCCTTGATCGACCATTATAAGCATTCACTCCTATTGTAGATGGGCATATGTAGAAACCTCTGACAACGCCTGGTGAATTACTGTTTAGGTAATCGTTGTCATCCATGAGTTTTCTTGAAACCCCATTTAACTCATTGACTTGAAGTCCACCCTTAGTCGGTTCAACATTTATCCATACTTGCTTGTCCATCATTCATTTGATACAATCTTCCTTTTTTCATTTCGTTTTCAATCCTTTCACCAATTATCACGATATCAGAAAAATTCGACGACACACTTTCAATCATATGATTATAGAATGACGCGTGTAGTGTATCAGTGAACATAGCAACCATATCTTTTTCTGACAAAGGGGATTCTACTCGTGCAGCTATTTCCCTCCACCTCTGAGCATATTCCTTAAAGGTCTCAGCATCTTTCTTAGACATGCTTTGTAGTTGCATTTTATCTAGTGTCATGTCAATGTTGTATTTATACTGCTTTATAAAGGCATCAGCTAAATCCTTGAAACTCCTTATGTGGGCACGCTCAAGATGTGTGTACCAATTTGAAGCTGCCCTAGTTAAACTGTCTTGGAAAAAATGGATTAACAACTTGTCGTCGTGAGCTTGCGAAGTCATCTTACGGATGTACATGGTCATATGGTTCTTTGGACAAGTGGTTCCATTATATGTCAAAATTTGGGACTTTAAATTTTGGGAGAATCACGACATCTGGGACAAGACAGAGCTCAGTAGCATCCTTGAGACCATAACAACTAGCTCCTTCCATGACCCGTAATCTATTTTCCAAAGTTTCCCACATCTTTTTGAACTGAGGATTTTCAGGAAAAGAACTCAATGGGTATTGAGGCATGAAAATGGGGACAAAATGTTGCACTGGTGGGGTTCCACTGGTTCCTGGGTAATGGGCAAATGGTTGGGTTGTGCTCAATGAGTTTGAAGTAGGCATGCCACTGTCAGGGGAATTGGCCACCCGTGGTGGTACAAAGTTAGAAGGGAAGCCATATGGTGGGATAAAAGGGAGAAATGAGTGTTGTATTGGCGGGATTTCATTGACATTCAGTCGGGTGACTTGAGTTTGGGTATTGTTCAGCAGGTTTGAATTTAGTGTCACTGCTAGCATGCTATTACCAGGGGGATTGGTGGTCAATGATGGTACATAACTGGGAAGGAGGCCATATAGTAGAAAGGGTGGCACCTGGGTTTCCTGAGAACTGGTGACTGAGGGTTGAGTGGTGAGCGGCATCACAACTCCTTAAAGATTAAAGCATTGGTATTGTAGAAGATTTGGAGAGAAACAAGGCAGGTGAAGAGGTGTGGTTGGATGTCATTCGTTTGCCACTAAGAGATTCCCATTTGTGTTCCTTTTATTTTCCATGGACTGTAGCATCTTCATCATCTTGGACATTTGCTCTTTGAGTTGATTCACCTCATCCTTCAACTATTGAGTTTGACTTATTTCATCCATGATCCTAACCTGGGAATGATCCTGTAAGGGTGTCGCAGAAGCTGCTTTTCGGTTATAGTGTCCTTTTTTCTGCTCGAGGAAACATGATATGAATATGCAATTATTAATATTGACTAAACAAAGTTGGCAACATGCATGTATGCGAAGTGTTAACTACTTGTGCAGATGATTTTTTTTTTAAATGTTATGAATGTCATGGTAATGCAAGATGATGCATCACATTTCTTGGAACGCTAAGAATGCCATGAAAATGCAAAATGATATATCTTTTTTACTTATTTTTTTTTCAAAAAAAACTTGGAATGACATGAAATGCAAGATGATGTATTTTTATTTTTTATATTTTTAAAAAAATGCAATGATGAATGACATGAAGAATAAATAGATAAAGAAAAAGTACGATCCCTTTGTGTCTTGATCTGGTGCAACCTAAGAAGCTGGATGACTCTAACTTTCAAGGTCATTATGCTCAATTTATCAGTGCAAGGTTTTTTTTAGGATAGATCTAAACCTCTAAAAAGTCATGGTCCCCAGATTGCCCCCATCTTGAAAGATAAGGATCCAATTCATGAATTAATCATAAGCAGATATGAACCCTCTTAATATGACTAGTCCATGATACTGGTAACAATCTGAGTAGTGTCTCAACAAATGTCAAGTGAACACAAGGCTCCTCAATAACAAAAGTCGAGACCCCTCCTACTCCTCGGGTTCGCACAGACTTGGGTATAGAGCCCAAAAAGTGTGTGAGGTAAGTGATTAGTGACGTGTGTGAAGGAGCATAAAAAACCTGTACAAAAATTTAAGAGACAAAAATACCTCTAACCAACAAAACATATATACAACAGCCAGCCAGCAATCGTCTACCCTAAGGTTTTAACAATTAAGTACAAAGTATATATACAAGTCACAATATACATGGAATAATGCTATAAGATATTTTACACTAAAGTACTAAATAAAATACATTTACAAACAAATAAGAAAACAAAAATAAAGACAAAGAGGGTAAAATAAATAAATAAAAGATTATTGAAAATTTGCACAACTAACAACAACAGGCCTGACTCTCAGAAATTCCCCAGTGGAGTCGCCAGCTGTCGCAACTGGGATCGCGACGGGACGACCGAAAATATTCGATTTTGAAAATCAATGGAGTCGCCACCAATGTTTATTTAAATCGGGAAAACATTAGACAAAACCCTTAAAATAAGAAAACTGATTTTTTGAAAATGAGTTTGGATTCGGGAGTCGATTACAGGTAGGGAAGGTAGTAGCACCCTACACTGCCCGTTCCATGAACGGTACCTTAAGTTAGTTATGCAAATTTTAGTAATCTCAAATACATTTATTTTAACCCATTTAAACAAAAGACTTTGTAATTATTTTTTATTTCTTTTATTTTTTTTATTTTTTGAAAAGAAATAAAAGAAACAACCAAATTATGAATTTTTTTTGGCTTGACAGAAATGGATTTCTGCTCCTACGTATCTCCTGGTGCAATGGAGAACTCAAAGTCACGTAGTTCTTTAGAAAATGAGTGCGAGTTGATTTAAGAAAAATATTTTTGGAAAGAAATTTGTTTGAAAAATCAAATCATTCTTGCACAAGATTCAAGTTAGTACTGGACTACTCAATAAATCCTTATGATCCAAACGATATTGAAGATAGTATTCACTATTCAATCAACATTATCAGTCATTGCATTGATTAACAGATTTTTTTATTTTTTATTTTTTAAAAATGTATAAAGACAAACAAGTAAACAGAATTTTTCGTGATCTAAATAAATAAAAATAAAAAAAGAGATTAAAATAAATATCACAAATCAAACAACTTTAACCAAATTTTATTTTATTTTCAAAATTTTCTCCATTTTTTACTTTTATTTTATTTATTTATTTTTTCATTAATCAAAAAACACAATATAAAATATATTACTAAATAAATTGAACATCATAGCACTAATCTGAAAAAGAAAAAACAATTGAACTTAAAAGTACATTTTGATTTTTTTGTATTCTATTTTTACTTTCTGATTTTTATTTTTATTTTTTGCGTTTTTTCTTTTTTTGACATTTTTGTTTTTTTAGCAAAAGATGAAAAGTGATCTAAAACAAGAGAGGGAGAGAGACATTTACTCTCTGGATTTAACAAAGCAGAGAAAGAGGGAGGGGGAACTACCCAGCAGTCGACGGCGTCGTGGGTGGTGCGGCACGAGTCCGGCGTGGAGCGGCCGGGCTCATGTGGATCTGGCGTGTTGCGGGGACTGGCTGCGCATGGAGGTGGTCGTCGGTCTGGTGACGGAGATCCGGGAGCGGCAACGGCGCTGCTTGTTTCTCGGATTTGGATCTCTGGTTGCTGGCGCGGTGGAGCTGCTGGGTTATGCAAGAACGGATCTGGTACACGACAAGCTCGGGTCCTTGCGTTGCGCACGGTGGCGGACGACACGACGCGAGCAGCGGCGACGACAACAAATCTGGTTTCCGATTATGGGTTCACGGTTGACAGCTGAGTGGCGCGCAGATGCGGTTCTGCTCGGTGCTGGCCGGATCTGGGGGTTGCACGGCTTGGGTCTTGGTGTGGTGAGGCGCGGATGACTTCGGGAAGTGGTTGGACGGCTGTTTGGGAGGCTCAAGTGGTGGCAGCGCGTGTCGTTGTTTTGGGGTGTGGGCGGTGGTCCATGATGGCTGTGCTGTTGGAAGTTTCTAGCAGAGGCTTGAAGAAGGTGATAAGGTGTTGAGGGTTGGGTTTGGTAGATGGGGGTTACGTGAATGGGAAAAAAATGGAGGTCTACGATTTTGGGTAGAATGTAAGGTGGAAATGGTAGAGTTGAAGATGGTTGGGTACGTGTCTAAGTTGATGGCTTTGTGTTTGGAGTGGGTGGTTAGATGAAAGGTTGTTGATGGTGGAAGGTTGCGAGATGGGTGATGGTTTGTTGATTGTTGTTTGAAGATGATTATGGGTGGTTTTGGGTGGTGATGGTGGTTGTTTATGGTGGTGGGAGATGATGAATGTGGTTGTTTTGAGATGGAGGTGGTGATGGGTTCTCTGTAGGAAGATGGCCAATGGGAACCCCTTTTTTTGTGTGATCTTCCTCCCGTCCCCCCTTGAATCCTTTTTTCCTTCTATTTTTATTTCATTTTTTTTGCCTTGTAAGCAGAGATGACTCCTCTGCAATCTCTCTGGGAAATTAGCTTAGGTGCAGATAGAGTTTTTTAGCTCAGTTTCCTTCTCCTTGTATTTTCTTTAGCTACGTGACTTTCTCCAGGCCTCCCTATCTGTCAAATTGTCATTTCTATGTTTCTCCTTGAGTCTTGGGCTTGCAGGAGCTAGGCAGACAGCATACAAGGCTGCAAAATTTTTCTTTCATTTTTTTATTTTCTTTATTTTTTTAATTTTTATTTGTTTTAATTATAAGAAAAAGAAAAAAAAAAGTAAATAAAATCTGAAAAAGAAAACAAAATGTTTGAAATATTGCAATTAGGCATCAATTAACACAAAAATTAGTTCCTGATTGAGCAACAAAAATAAAACTTTATGGACAAAATTAGGTATCAACACGTGGCTTAAAAAATGCATCCAGTTCTCCTTTATAAATAGGGAATGTTTACAGTGAGGTTGTCACTTGTTCCTTTCTTTCATTTTCTGGCTTTGTTTGAGACTGCCTTTTCCAGAGAGTGGCCTCTTTACATTTCTCATGAGCATGTTGAGGGTTATATCCCTTTCTAGAATCATCCTTCATTTATTTCCCAAATTCTTAAAGGTTTTTCTTTTTCCCTTGTATATTCTTCTGGTGGAGGCATTTTTTTCTAGACATAATGCTTCGATGAGGGCCAAGTAATTGCTCTACATGGCTTGGTCAACGCGCCTCCGAGCAATAAAAACCTTTCTTTCTCAGCATATACAGTAGCGAAAAAGGTTCCTACTCTTGTCGAGGGGTCCATGGCTTCTGTTGTAGTTCATGTGAGATGTAGAGGGGCTTCACTGATGTCCCTCATTTGCTCCTTTAGCTATTTTCCATGGTGCTTGCCACGCCTTGGGTGTGTAGGAGTGTTTTGGAGTCGTAGGATCGTGAATAATTCTCCTTATGTTGACTAGCCGTTGAAGTGGTCGTGGCAGTGCCTAATCATCATCATCATCACGCCTAGCTTCTTTTTTGGCTTCTTCAAGTAGGTATCTTTGCTTAGAGTAGTTTATAGGTCCTTTTGTAAAGTGATGATGTTTGGAATGTGAATAATAATAAATTTACTTTCTTGAATATTCACTTCATGTCTTGCTTGATCTTGGTAGCTCTTCTTTTTGTTTGTAATTTCGAGATGGGTCCAACACTGGATCTCGATATTTGTTCCTTTGACAAACGCTCGCTTTGCCTGATCGAGATGAGTTCAAAGCTCGATCTCAGTGGTTGGGTTTGTTTAGCTCAACAAACACTCGTTTTACCGATTGAGATGAGTCCAAAGCTCTGTTTTGGTGCTTGGGTTCGTTTAGTTTGACGAACAATCGTTTTGCCAGTCAAGATGAGTCCAAATCTTGATCTCGGTAGTTGAGTTCGTTTAGTACATATGACACGAAAGCCTCTTAGTGTGGGTTTCACGATCCCAGGCTACGGTCGGTTACACTTAACCACTGTAAACCTAGTCAGTTTATGGGTTAAGGTCAGCCTCAAATGGGTATTGGTGAAAACCCTTGAATGCTTTGTTTGAACCTAAAGGGTGCTCAAGTGGATTCCTCTGTCTGGCCGTCAAGTAAAAATACGCTTAACCTCTGTAAACCTAGTTGGTTTATGGGTTAAGGTCAGGATCAAATGAGTATGGGTGAAAACCCTTGAATGCTCTGCTTGACCCCATTTAGTGTTCAAGTGGATTCCCCAGTTTGGCCGTCATGTAAAGATATTGGAATACCTGATCATTTTGGACCTTATATTCCTTGGACCTTGCCAATGTGTGAAGACCTTGTGGCTTGCGTTAAGCCGAAGTATTCATGGTCTTAAGGTCACTGCTGATATACTAGATGTAGATGTTAATGAGCCGAAGTACCCGTGAACCCAAGGTCATGACCGAGGTATTGGCTTTTAGAAAAAACAACTGTTTGAAAAATTGATTTATTGATATCCAAAGATGTTTATTATATAGCAGAAGTAACAACTCAATGTGGTTCTTAAGTATAATATTTTCTCAGCTTGTCTGCATTCCAGAAGTTCTTTGTTGCCTTACCCAAGGGAGTTTCTAGGGTGTAGGCTCTTGTATTAGTTTTGGACGTGATTCTATATGGTCATTCCTAGTTAGGAGCTAGTTTCCTGTCTCTTGCATTTTTTCCTCCAATGTCTGTCCTGTATAGCACGAAGTCGCTAAGGTTAAACCAACATGGAATCATTTTAGAGTTGTACAGCGCAGTGATCCTTTGCTTGAGGGCTGCCTCACAGACAGTGGCAATACAACGTTGTTCTTCAAGCAAATCAAGCTCTTGGCAGATAAGGTCCTGATTGGTATCCTCAAATAAGTTTTGCTTCTTCCAGCTTGGTTTCTCTATTTCCATCAGGATCATGGCCTCGCAACCATAAGTTAACTTAAAGGGGGGTTTCTCCTGTAGAGGAATGTGACGTGGTCTAATATGCCCATAGGATATGATCGAGTTATTCCACCCAGTTTTCCTTTGCATCATCAAGTCTCTTTTTTATCCCCCTCAGTATAACCCAGTTAGCGGTCTCAGCCTGTCTGTTGGTCTTTGGGTGCTCTACTGAGGTGAAGTATTGCTTGATCTTGAGTCTAGTTAAGAGACCTTTGAATTTCTAGTTGGTGAATTGAGTTCCGTTGTCCATAACAATTGACTCTAGGATTCCAAATCTATTAATAATATTCCTATAGGTGAACTTTTGGATTTGTAGCTAATGGTTTTGCCTCAATCCACTTGGTGAAATAATCAATGACCACCACCAAGTATTTGACTTGCCTTGGTGCTTGAGGGAAGAGGAGGCCTAAGATGTTTATTCCCCATTGGTAGAATGGTCAGGGAACAGACATCGTTGACAATTCCTCTGGTAGTACTGTGTAAACGTCTAAGTAACGCTGACACTAGTCGCACTTCTACATATGTTCTTTACTATCGACTTCCATGTTGGGCCAATAGTATCTAGCCCTCAACGCCTTCAATGCTAAGGGCTTGCCCCCCGAGATGGTGCCTCGAACTTCCTTTATGAATCTCAGCCAGGACATATTTTGTCTCCTTTGGACCAAGACACTTGAGGATGGAGGAAGAGAGACCTTAGTGATACAACCAGTTGTCATAAATAGGCCACTATCTGTACTATCTTCTAGTCTTTTTTTGGTCTTCAAGTAGTGAGCCACTGTAGAGGTAGGCAAATATAGGTGTTATCCAGGTTTTTCATCTTCTAGTAGAAGGACTTTATTGTCTGTGATACTGGGAGAGGGCAAGGTGTCCTGGATCATTGACCTGTTATTGCCGGGACTTTTGGTGCTGACAAGTTTTGATAGGACGTCGGCCCTAGATTTTTTTTTACCTTGGCTAGGTATTTTTGTAATAGGGGCTCCTAAGCCTAATATTCCCCTTAAATCTGAGAAGTTGCCAGTTGAGAGTCACCACATAGAATTATGTCTGTAACTCCCATCTCCTTCGCCATATTAATGCCTGCTATACACGCCTCGTATTTTGCTTGGTTGTTTGACATAGGAAACTCGAACCTCAACGAATGTTCCAACACGAGGCCAGCTTCGTTTTTCAACATGACCCCAGCACTGCTCCTTTTGGGATTCAAGGATCCATTGACATAGATGATCTAAGAATGCGCTCTAGGATGACCGGAGTTTGGTGCAAGCTTAACCAAAAAGTTAGATAGTACTTGAGCCTTTATAGCTGGCCTTGACTCATAGATGATTCTGAAATCGGAGAGTTCTACTAACTAAGAAATCATTTTCCTCGTGAGATCCGATTTGTATAGTACTTGCTTGATAGGCTGATCTGTTCTCACTACTACAAGGTGACATTAAAAGCATTGTCTCATCCTTCTTGCAGTGATTTTCAATGCCAGAGCCAGTTTCTTAATTTTCTGGTAATGGATCTTAGGGCCTTGTAGGACTTTACTGATGAAGTAAACTAACCTCTAACCCCCGTCTGTCTCTCTTATCAGAGTTCGTCAGGATTGGCGGTGTGGATAACATCCTCTTCACCTCTTGGAAGGCGATTTCGCATTCTGAGGTCCACTCAAAGTTTTTTTTCCCTTCTTTAAGGTTTTGAAGAGGGGGAGAAATTTTTTAGCAACATTGGCTAAGAAACGTGTGAGGGCAACAATCCAGCTTGTGAGTTGCTGCACTTCTTTGATGGACTGGGGGCTGCACATGTCGAGCACAACTTGACATTTCTCTGAGTTGGCCTCGATGCCACAGTTTGTCAATAGAAATCCCAGAAACTTGTCAGCCTGTACTCCAAAAGTGCATTTCTCCGGATTCAGTCTCATGTTGTGCTTTCGAATCTTGGCGAATACCTCCTCTAAGTCTTTGATGTGACTGCCGGTGTCTTTCGTCTTGACTATTATGTTGTCAATGTATACCTCTAGTATCTTACCAATCTGTTTTCGAAGACTTTGTTCATCATCCTTTGGTAAGTTGCCATGACATTTTTAAGTCTGAAGGGCATGACACGGTAGCAATAACTCCTCATCTCGGTTATGAAGGCAATTTTGTCTTCATCTTCTAGATTCATGGGAATTTGATTGTATCCAGAATAGGTATTCATGAAGGAAAGTAGCCTAAAATCGGATGATTTATCCACCAGCTTATCAATGTTGGAAAGTAGATAGGGGTCATTTGGACACGCCTTGTTTAGGCCTATGTAATCGACACACATATGCCACTTTCCATTGACATTCTTGACTAAAACTATATTAGAGAGCCACGTGGTGTAGGAGACCTCTCTGATGAACTCGGTGTCTAGAAGCTCCTTCACCTATTTTTGGATTACCTCTTCGACCTTCTTTTTATGCTGGGTCACTGATTTTGCATTCTTTTCAATAGAAAGTCGGTGGTAGATAAAATCTAGGTCTAGACCCGGCATGTCAGTGGAAGTCCAAGAAAATAAATCCTTATTTTTTAGCAAGATCTCAGTCATCTGGGATCTCTCCTCCTGACTAAGTTGTCCTCTAATCTTGATTACCTGGTCTGGCTTGGAACCAAGTTGAAGGGACTGGAGCTCTCCATTAGGTTATAGACACGTACCACGGATTTCCTCGTGCACCTCTAACTCGGTCAAGAGGACGTTGGCTGTGTCTGTAGTGACTAGAGTGGAATCATTGACTCGGTCCATAGTTTGGGGTCTTTTGGCGATTCTCAGGCTCTCATTATAGCATTTTCTCGCCTCAGCTTGGTCTCCTTTGACCGTTACAACTCTATCTTGTTGATCCAAAAACTTCATGGCCAAGTGGGGTGTGGAGATCATAATCCCAAAAGCATTGAGTGAAGGGCGAACTAATATAATATTATAAGCTGAAGGGCAGTCAACCACTAAGAACTTGACCTTGACAGTTTTGAAAAGGGAGTCCTTCCCTAGAGTCAGATAGGCCTCAATGTACTCAACCAGGGTGATCTTATCACCAGTAAATCCGATTAGCTCACCGGTGTACGGGATCAGTTCTTCCTTTGGTAATCCTAGCTTGTTGAATAAGTCTAGGAACATAATATGTGTTGAGCTCCCTTCATCCATAAACATCCTATGGACCTCGACATTGGTAATTATCCCAATAATGACCATAGGGTCATCGTGATTCAGGATGATATTTTCATAATTCTCATCAAAAAATGAGATTAGTGGGGACTTTTTTGACCCTCTGTCCATCTTAGTTTCTGTGAGGGATGCCACGCTCATCACATCCCAAAGGGCCCTTTTTTGGCGTTTACTGACTCACCGCTACCTACGAAGCCTCCCGAGATGATGTTTACTGCTTGGGTTAGTTTGACGCGGCAGCGGTTATTTTCGTTCTCCATTCGGCTTCCAAGGAGTTGTAGTGCTATATCCGCTGCTCAGCATCCCTAAAAGGTGCTCTCCTATGATCCAGACATTGCCTCATCGGAACTCGCAGGGAATGAGGGGGGAGGTTCTCTCCGGTGGAGGAAGCCTCCAACCTGTCCTGCCTGGGTTCTGAATGGGCTACGATTGATTCCAAATGTGGTTTGTGAGCAGCAGGGATAAATGCTAGGCGGAGATTTGCAGAAGGAGGGTTACACACAGCAAAAGCGCGGTTTTGGTTAGTTAATGTTTGTCTCCTCCTTGTGTTCACCATGATGGTGGTGGTAGTGAGAGTATTGAAGGTGGTGTTAGGAGTAGACATTTGTCGATTCCCATAGACAACGCTAATGTTTAGAATTGGGTTTTGAGGATTACTTGAGGAGGTAAGAGATGATAGGTTCCTCCGAGGCACAGCAGCGACAACAATGAAGTGAGGGGTGGGTACCTGCAAAAGGCACTCTGACGTTTAAGTTATTAACTGTGCAAGGAGGGTAATGTGTACTCGAAATTAGGTCATATCTCTTTCCCTTTGCTGAGTGTATATATATATATATGAGCGTTTAAAAGTGTGAGGAATCTAAGCATTCAGTGCGTATTGAGTGTTGATCCCTAAAATTACGAAAAATCATTATTCCTTATGATTATTCCCCTATTTATGCAGGGTGTCGTCCATATCCTATTTTGATGAGGGGGATAATAGGTTGCTTTATGCATGCAGTAACGTTTGGGTAACAACTTGACGGATTGGGTTGTTCCAAATCTATGGGTCTATAATCTAGTCCAAAACAGATTAAATGACTTGTTCTAACATAGATTAAATGGCTTATGCAGAAAGATAAGATATTTGATAATTGAGTAAGTAAATATTAACGTAAACTAAACAAATCATGCAAGATTATAGGATGACTATCACCCAAACAATCACTTCACAAGATTAAACTGGCTAAGGTTAAACAAATTTATATGATACAATGAGCTATTTGACATCAAAGTAAATTTTATAATGAGTAAACTATCAAATCAGTCTTCCAAAGATTAGCATGCCACCATATTAGTCTTCTAATTTTTTTTTCTCTAAATTAGCCTCTCATATATATAAAACGTCACCATTTGTCCTTATGTTGCCCACCAAATAAGTTATCAAATGACGAATTTAGTAACGTCTTATATCTTTAAGGGACTAATTTAATAATAAAAATCATTGAAAAACTAATGTGGTGACACACTAATTTTTAGAGGACTAATTTAATAGTGTACTCTTTTATAATAGAAACTTTAACTCAAGTAAGCAACATATCCAATCAAACAAGCATGCAATAAAACTAAGGAGAGAAGGGAAGAGAGTGGTTGCATAGAAATTTTATACTAATTCAGCTCTAACGTGAAGCCTACGTCTTGTTCACAGCCAAATTGAGATTTTTCATTATTAAATCCGAGTGTGATTTGATTCTCCTAACTTCTCCAATCTAGTTATGTAGCAGCTCACACCACAGAGCTTCTCTAGTCACTAACTTAATCACACTAGTTAGAAGAGCTCAGCTTCACAGGGGCTTTACAAGAAAAGATGGAAAATCTCTACACAAGTGTGTTTTTGCTCACTATAAGCACAAGAAAATGATACAAAGATGGGAATTTATATAAATGAAAATTATGGCATTGCAGCCCCCATTGAAGCTATATTAGGACAAATTTAAAAGAATCTTATCTTTTAGTGAGAAATTTTCTAAAGAAGGTCTCTTATCGGTCCAGCTTTCTTCCCTATTATTTTGTGTACTATTTATGAATGTAGCAGAGGATAAAAAGTGTTTAAGATCATTCTAACATCTTCTGTTATTATTTGGATTTAATTCATATGCAATACCAGAAATCCTAGCGCTCATCAGTTGTCTTATAAGGTCTTCGTTAAATGTCTCATCTAGAACAACTCATCTAAGGACTAAACAGTATTCTTGATAGCAACTTTCTGATGATAATTTGAGAGACATGTCTTCAATTCACATACATTATTAACATTTCTATCTTGAGTTGCTTCCTCAAATCATATTTCTTGTTTTCCTTGAAGTCTTCAAGTCTTCAAAAGATTTTTAGGTACTTCAGGTAGTCATGAGACTTCGTACAACATAGCTTCTAGCAGGTAGCAACTCATCTTGAACATCTCATCTTCACTTGTCAAAAGATGTTTCTGCAAAGACCAGCCCATATAGACTTCTTGACAAAGAACAAGTGAACTCATCATTGTTTGTTACCATTACAAAAGTTAGTCCAGGTAGGAAACCTTGGGCTAACAACAAGAAGTAACTTTTTATATCGTTTGATGATTAAAAACCATTTTTGTATTATTTCTTTGATAGTGCAGGATAAATTTAATCGTGACACAAGGAAAAATCATCATAACTAAAAGAACCGTGTCTTTTATAGGAAATTTTTTTAGTGCTATTGACTTTCACTTAAAATAACCCACATAAACAAAAGGGAAAAAAAAACTGAGTAGCTCTTCTTCGGTCAAGCCAAAAAAATAAAATAAAAAATAAAAACTACTCAATTATGAATCCTGTGAGACTGTGAGACAGTTGTTAAGCAAGGCCAACTTAAGACACAAAGCTGGTCAAGATAAGGATAAGTCTTCTTGTTAGTATATCTCAATAGAAATTGATGTGGAAAAATAAACTTGACCACAATTAAAAAAAATTGCTCAATTTATTTCACCAAAAAACAATTTGTTCAATTTAGAGAAGTAACTAAATCATAATTATTCTTATCGAGCCGAGAGTAAAAGCTTAACTTGCATAAAAATATTAGTAACACATTTTTTAATACACTTTTTTAATATATGTTTTTTTATTAAATCATAATACACACTTAAATACTACTATAACTTAGTTACCAGTTACATAAGTTCATTTCATATTCAATAATCATCATCTTACATCTTTAAAAAGAATGTAATATTATTTATATTATTTTTAAAAAATATAATTGAATGAAAAAATATGATAAAAATATATATATAATAAATAATATTAAATAAAATATAAAAATAAGTGAATATACTATTTGATATAAAAATATAATTGTTATTTTATATTAGTTTATTTCTTAAAAAATTCTTTTATCACATTACTCCTGAAAGTTTTCCCCTGAGCACAACGGCTGAGAATCCCCATCTACATCCCACCTGTCTCCACCCTCCGTCGACGACTAAGCCGCAGGTCTAGCAACCTCCGTCGACAACCATCTACACAAGTCCTCAGTCTAGCAACCTCAGCCTCCCAATCGGCCACCCTTCGGTCAGCCAAAGCCGCAGGTGGCAGCCTACACGTTGGAGATGCCCACCTCGATTTTCATTATCTGCAGCCTGATTTTCATCCTCACCTAGATTTTCATCCTCTGCAACCCAGTTCCACATTATAGGTAGGCATCTTTGGTGTATCTATTTGAGATGCTCTGTTTGACAAATTGGAGATGTTCTGTTCGACAAAATGCCTGAGAGAGTGTATCTATTTGATATCCCTTTAAAGCTTATAAATCTAAATATACTTGAAGAATTAATTGTTAAGTGATACTCAATGAGTGTTTAAGCTATGTTAGTATTCAAAATACTCAATGAGTGATAGAAAGACCACAGATCATCAAGATTACAGAACACAGCAATCTATCCTACAGAAATCTGCAGATATCCATTCCCTCGTAACCTTTACATAATGGAAAAAATCCATCAGATGTTCTATAAAAGCTTACCATGCAAAAGCACTATCCATTTTTTAACGAAGATGATGAAGAAGGTCAAAGGGAAATTTACTGTTAATATCCAAAAGCCAAAAAGACAAAAAGATGCTGAAGATTGCAATAATCATGAAAGGGTCTTGTGAGATGCTTTCATTTATTGAATTTTTGCTGTTATGATAAAATCAGCAAAAATAATGGAAACAGTACTAAGTAAAATAAGAAAAGAGCTCTCCTGTAAAGATGGAATAAAGGGCCTCAGTTAACCTTTTTGCGTTTATGATGAAATTCTTAGTGTTGGTTATGTGAGAAATAAATATAAATGAGTAGGTGATGGACAACTTAGAAGTTATATGTCATGCAATGTCCAATGCTTTTTGTTTTTTACTATTTTTTTTTCATTGGGGATGGCTTCTACGGTGGAAAATAAAACATTTTTAATTTTTTATTCATTGAAAATATAAATTTGAAGTTTTTTGTCAAGCACAGAATGAAGTTTAGTTCCATTTGTTCAAAGGTGTCATTTTGCTTTATAACCTTAATGGCTGATCCTTTAAAGTTACATAACTTATGATTAGTTTGTAGTATGCAAGTGTGTAACTTATTTACTCTAATTATTATTAGGTTGGACTTCTTGATTCTTAAGAGTTAAGACTCAATTATTTGGCTGGAATGATGCTATTGATCTGTTTTTGTAAAGCTTGAAACTTCTATTATTTTTTGTTTGTAATTTTGATTTATCAATCATCTCTACCGTTCCCAAGTAATTTTGTTTCAGGTAAGGTATTAATTTTAATAAATATATTAGTTTTGACCTTATCGCAAGAAGGCAATTTAATGGCTATAAAGGTCCTTATTTATCTACATCTTATTCTTATTGAATGGGTTGTATAGACCTTTTTGTGTTCTTTTTTGAACAAATTTTGTAGTTAAATAGATAGAAGTTATATTTTGTTTAACTTTAATATGACTTTTGCCAATACTGAGTTTTGTTATTATCACTTCGAAGTTTGACTATCAATAAAGAATAAGATGTTATGGGTCATTGATCCATGGAAAGAAAAAGGCTGTATGTTTTCTCAAGGATAGAAGCTGTAGAGCCTAAGTGAATTATGCTGGAATTTAGTTTATATGCTGTAAAAGTGAGTTGCAGCTGACAGAGAGGCAAAAACAGGAAAGAGAGGATCAGATGGGGGAGAGTAAAGAAAATAGACTGTTATTTGTATGTATGACTATCAATGCTTTGGTTTATTGTTTTGCTTCCTTTTCTGCTTTGACATAATAAAAAAGAAACGGCATTGAAACTAAAAGAAAGAAGAGAAGCATGACTGAGATAGCACCATTGACAGATAAGGGTGCTGAAAATGGCTTGGAGTTCTCAGTTGTCAGGCCATTTGTTTGGATTGGTTCTCAAATGTATTCTATTACTGTTGTTTTATTTTTTAACTTTTTGGTTTGATAACAATGATTTGTTTGCTCACCAAGGCTTTAATTTAATATTTTGTTGTCCTTTTAATTTAATATTTTGTAGTTTTATGAGCTTAATAATTTTGTCTACTTGATAAAACAGAGGCATGGATCAAATTCTGTAAATGTTACACAGTGCTGTCTTTGAGCAACTTACCATGTCACTAATGATCAATCATTCAATTTGATAAAAAGTTATAATTGCATGTCTTCCTATTGTCTTAGGTAATTGCTGAAAGTCTATCCGAAGAGGAGATTGCTGGTTTGAGAGAAAGTTCATTTGACTGAAGTTGATGAGTCCTACACACTGGTGGGTACTAAATTTGATCAAGGCCACCAATAAACTGGGATGGCCACTGGAAAAACTGGGAAATGACTCGAGAGTCTGAAAGATGAACAGGATGCAATTGAGAAAGTGGTAAAAAGTCTATGTTGGAAAAAATTGGTATAGAAGGATGACCTTACAATATGACCTTTCAATATGCCAGAAGCCCACCAATCATCATTCACACAAGATCACGATTGTTTGGTTCTTGTTTTAGATTGACAAGAATGTGAGACTGATAAGATCACGAAATTGACTAAATATCTGCAAAGTTTGATGCAAGCTTTGGGGAGCTTTTTTATAGAAATGCATATTGAAGGGATTGAACTAAGCAAATTCTATTTCAATATGATGCTTGTTATATTTTTGTTGGTGTAATATTTTCCTTTGTAATATTGGCTGGTATAACAATTTGCCATTTGATGTAAAGACATTGGAACTTGATGTATCATTTTGTTAATAATGTATCATTATTCTGGAAAGTATGTGTAGCTACTAATTTTATAAGTTAAGAACCCAAAAAAAATTAGTTGACTTGTCCTCAGTAGTATACATGACAGCAAATTGTAAGTACATCAGAATGGAAAAGTAAAACTATTATACTATCTATATATATAAAAGCTGTCTATACATCAATAAATAAATGAGAACAACCTTGCACCAAAACTGAAAATTCTGAGTTTATCTTGCAAAAATATTTTGCTAATACTAAGCTAGTTAACATATACAAAATTAATGTTGTAGTCAATACATCAATACACAGCTTTGGAACAAAATCCTTAGTTCATCTTGCATAGCAAAACTCTTGCCAATTTCTTGAGTGCATCGGGTATAACTTTAAATTACGGTCTGTAAGAGTAAATGAAATAAAATAAATAATGGATACTCCTATTAAAATATATTTTTGATATAACTTTGGATATTATCCTTACCATTTAAAATCATTGCCAACTAATTCTGATTGTCTTTCCTTGTCTTAATGGTTACAGGCTTATAGCATTCAAAGTGTTTCATTGGTGAGGTGTTGTATGCAATCTTGAAATTGATGAGCGTGATCAATGCCCTTGATACAGAGCAGTATAATATTATAGGAAGTTATTGATAGGTTATATTGTAGAATTTTCCTCCTTCCTTTGGTTCTTAAAACGAGTGAAAAATTGAAATAGCCATTGTGATTGCCAAAATTGAAATCACTCCTCTCATGTAAGTCACCTCTTAACAGAGCATAACTCACAAAAAAAAATTCCTCCATTAAAAAATACTCAATAAACTAGCACACAGACCTATTATTACATCAGTAAAGATACCTTTGACATATTGGCTTTCGATGCTTGTGATGAGAGTAGAGTTCGACCCTAACAATGGGAGGAGAAGACGATGCCGATGATGGGAAGATTTGATAATGCCAATAATGGGAGTTCAACAAATTACAAATTCTCACCGTGAACTAAAGAGGCTTGGCAGAAAAAATTTGTGGTGGTAAAGTAAAAGAATTTTTTTTGTTTAATAAACTAATAATGAAATGAACTTATTTAGAAGGTAATAAGTTTTAACAATATTTGAATGTGTGATGTGGTACAATAAAAAAGAATATATTAAAAAAAATATGTTAAAAAGTGTGTTACTAGTACTCCTCTAACTTGTATTTGGTCAAAACATGTAAATTTAACTGCGCTCGTCGAGTTCTAGATTGGGCTATTTTTCTTGAGCCCACTGCGGCACTTCCCACTGGGTCTCGTATTCTAATTTTCCATCATCATAGTTCTTGGCCTTTCTACATTTTGTCTCGGCCCCCCTCTTATGCACATCTGTTCTTTTTTTTTTCTTTTTCTTTTTTTATTTTAAGCTTTAACTACAGTTCTTCCATATATGGCTATGATTAAGAGTTAATGCCAGTAAAATGTTAGGGAAGTAAAAGAAAACTAAAATAAACCTTTGTCCAAAAAAAATTGAGGAGGAAATAAGAAAAAAAAGGGTATAGTAATAACTATTTCATGTTAGGATTTGGGTTTTAATAGGTGAAGCCCACTTAAATGTTTCGTGTTTAGAGAGACATTGGTAATAGTCAACTCTAAACTAAGAAGTTACTGAGAAGGTTCTCTAGTTAAATGACTTTTCTGTACTTCTCAATTAGATGATACTTATGTATCTTTTCATATAAATAGAATATTGTAACTTCATGATAGGGATGGAAATAGGCCAACCGTACTGTTAGAGGTATGTATGCGCAGCGCATTGTGCCTTTTGCTTGTTTAGAAAATGAGTTAAGTTTCGCCTTTTTAAAAGCACTGTTTATTTAATAAGTCAGTACTGGCCTTTCAATAGAAACTTGTTTACTTATTATTAAGTGATCTGTTTATGTTTATTTATAAAATTATATTTTATTTTATTTTCAATGACCTTTTAAGGCCTATTTAAAGGCTTAGGCTTATCTGAAGTCTATATGAAGAGCTTGGCCTGTTGGCCTATTTAGAGGCCTTAATATAAACCAGGCTTCTAAACAAACCAAAACTTAAACAGGTCGGTCAGTAAAAAAAACCTTTGACAAATGAATGTGTCAATTCGAGTTAAATATTTGTAACACGCGGCCTGTTTAAGGTAAAATCTGGCTCAGCTGACTGACCTGTTTAATCCTCTTTCATGATAAGGATCCTCTTCTTACTATCTCCCCACTGTAATCCTAACTTACTTGATCGATAGAATATTTTTATAAATATTCAACTACTTGTTTCAATACTCAAGAGCACTGTTGGCGTGAGATTTCATACCCTAGATAGTTTGACACCTCCTTAGAGTTCACCAGAGAATAATAACATTTCTAGAATTTAAAGAAAGAAGCATCAAGGCAAAACTTTTGAATATTGATTAGTGAAGAGCTTCAACTTAAAATCCAATCCCACGAAACACAAACCGTTTCACACTGTGCATATTTGTTTTAGCTTTTGAAATCCCAATATTATAGTTTGTAACAGAAGTTACAAAAAATATTTTTTTGTCAAATTATGATTTAGTGCTTTTCAAAAGGTTAACCAAACAGAAACATGCTATGAATCAAGCTGTGCTCGTCTTTCCTTGTTTAGTTATTGTCTGCATCAATTATGAAGATCAGGTTTTCTCCTTCTTTGGATAAAATGGGCGAGTCTCCAATCCAAACTCCCAAAGCAATGCTAACGTCTAATAATATGATGCGTCGTTATTTACCCAACCCTACTACTGTTAAGAGGGGTCAGCTGTCGGTTTCAGAGTCGATGTCATGTCACCTATGAGCAATAAGTTCAGATAAAATTTAAAAAAAAATTCTTCATATGAGTGCAGTGTTGTTTTTTAATAAAATTATAATATATATATATATATAATTTATTAATAAATTTATTTAAAGAAATAATAAAGTGACTAAAAATAAAATATATATTATATTTTTATTAAAAATTAATATCATAGCTAGATTAAAAAATTTACTTAAGTTTTCTCCTAAGTTATGACCTATTCTTTGTGCGCGTCACCGTTCATCAAACTATTAATATACATAGAAATGACGTACTGATGGCAAGTGAATTAGTTGCTGGTCTGAAGATTAACATAACCACACCTATCATTTCAATGCTAAAAACAGTTTTGTCCCTAGTTTTATGCATAATCAAAAGCATGCTAAATTCAATGCCCTTTATAAAAATTAAAAAGGACAGCATATTAGGGCTAGGACACTGCACGGATATTCAACCATTATGACCTTATCAAACTTGGTGCCAAGTGCAACAACTCTTTCACAGCTGGGTGCTCGCTTACTGCCAAAAAGTCCCCAACTTTAAAAAGGGTGCCCTCACTACTCCCTCATCTTTCTGCTCTCGCTATTCTAACCGTTGGATATTCCAATTGGAATAAAAAACCTGCCGAGATTGCCACCAATTCGTTTTTATTCAAGACTAAGATTTATTGAATTTTTTCTTTTTATTTTTTTACATGTCATTTTAAAAATTTGTTTATTTCATATTAATTTTTATTTTAAAATTTTAATATAAAATTAATTATTTTATATTAATTTTATTTTTAATTTTTTATTCTATTAATTATTTTAACTCTTAAAATTTCTTAATATTTTTATCTAACTTTTATTTCTCCTTTATTATTTTTTATTAATCAATTGCATTTTTAAAAAAGATAATATTGTCTTTTATAATTTTTTTCCTAAAATCAATATTACTAAATTATTTGTTTAATACTAGTATCATTTCTTTAAACAACATATAAAAAAAAAATAGATGTATTATAAAAAATATTCTCCTTTAAGGCTACAACAATAATGAAATTTTAGTTTGTTAGATTATTTCTTTATTCGATAAGTAAGAAATTAATATCTAAAAAATTAATACGATCAGATTCTTAAATATAAATTTTTTAATAATATTATTTTTATACATATGAATTTTGAGATTAAACTCAAGATCACATACTTAAAGAATCTAAACTCTTTCTACTCAGATCAATACATGTTAATTGTGTAAGAAAATTTAAAATACTCATAGAATAATACTCTAGATAAATTTATAATTGTCTAAATATAATTTAAAAATATTTAAATCTTAATCTGACCACATGTATAACTATAAAGGATTATGTATTATAATTTTATTGAAACAATATAATGTTCCACAAGTATAAAAAAATCTCTCATTTGGGTATATATTTTTCTTCACTTAACCATCACAAAATTTGATGAAACCTACCAATGAAGTCCAATTTAAAATCTTTATATATATATATATATATATATATATATATATATATATATATATATTTTTTTTTTTTTTTTCATATGACCATATATTAAAAATACAGACGACAATATCCAATTCCCATCTCACTACACTAGCACTAATCTCACTACACTAGCACTAATATTATTGTCTCCAACTCCACCTTCTATGACTATTGACTAGGTTAGCCTTTTGGATCGATTAGAGTTAATTACACATGCACCACTTATATTTATATAATTTTACCATTTTATAACAGGAAAAAGCTATATGTCCCACGCTTGTGGTGGTGACCCGGGCATCACGGGAAGCTAAGTAACCATTGTAAGTTTTAAATTTCAGTTTTTTTTTAAAAAAAAAAAACTTAATAACATAGTTGGTAAAAGCTGAGCTCTTCCGGGCCCTGCACTTCCGGGATGTAGCAGAAGAATTCTTCGATATATTTTATATTATTTTACATTTATATACTTTTACATTTTATTATAATTTATTTTATTTTATTTTTTACATATTTATATTATAATTCTGACATATACCTAAATATAAAGTGATACTTTCCTAGGGATGAATTTTTATGAGGTTAATGTAATTACAGAGAAACATATAACATGAATAAACACACAATTATATATTTAAATTTTAGTTATAACAATTTTTTTAAACTAAATCATAAAAAATATATTTATAAATTCCCTAATCCTAATCAGGTGCGCATAAGCAACCACATCACTGCAATATATATATATATATATTTGTACCTCGCCCAACGAACTCCCAACGTTCTTCTTCTCCTTGGGACAACACAACCAAACCAGACCAAAGCACCTTTCTGTGTATCCATGGCAGAGTATGAAACCCACCACCGTCATCAGGTCCATCACCAACACCAACAAGCTGTTTCAAAAGAGACAGCTTTTCAAGCCTTGAACACCATCATACAGCTCCATTTCGAGAAGACCCTCGAGAAGAAGCGTGCCATAGACCTCCAAAAGAAGGAGCTTCACAAACTCTTCCAAATTTTCTTCATCTTCCTCAGTCTAATTTTCCTGGCACAATCCCAGTCATCCCGTCTCCAATGCCGCCATTGCTGGATCCCCATCACCCTCCTTTCCATGGCACACCTCATCTTCTACGTCTCCGTGGCACAGACCCTCAGGTCCATCAATGGCTTCAAGTACCAGAGGCGGTGCCACAAGCTCACACTTGGGTTGGCAACTGAGAAGCTCAGAGAGATGAAGATGAGGTTGAGCAGCAGCAACGTTGGTGAGTATGATGGGGTTGGTGATGAGGAGTTTGAGATTCACTACCAGGAACCCCCTGAGAGCTATTTTGGTAAGTTCAAGAGGAATTGGGCTCTTCATTTTGGGTTCTTGATCTTGATCTATGGCTTTATGATCTCTTCCTCAGTCGTTCTCTTATGTTTTTAAGGGTGTTCTAGTAAATGCTTCATAATTGAAGATTTATAGAGAAGAGAGGTGCCAAAGTCTGTTTTTTTATGTATAAAATTTGTATGATTGAATTCATTTCCACTTCAGTATCAATTCTGAAATGAAATCCATTCTCATGCCAATTTCTCATTATTCCTTCTGTGTGCAATCATTTTATTTTATTTTATTTTTTACACTAACAGTCATTTTCCAAGAAAGGGCTAAATGGCTAATGCCAGTCAAAAAGCCTATTGCTATAACCTATATGCTCTATAGTAGATAGTAGAGTATATTGTCTATCAGTCTATCGAGTGTTCGGAAAGAATGCATCCTTTGAAAATGAGAACTGAGAATGTTTTTGTCAAAAAGAGGGTGAAAAACAGTGAATCTAGTTAGTTGCTG
This sequence comes from Ormosia semicastrata, assembly GCA_029884595.1. NCBI lineage: Eukaryota > Viridiplantae > Streptophyta > Magnoliopsida > Fabales > Fabaceae > Ormosia > Ormosia semicastrata. Next base: position 30,713,266 of record JAQQTO010000046.1, on the reverse strand, counting down.
TGGATCATCAGCTTCTATGGGAGAGATTCTTACTGCATTACACTGATCCATGGAGAGTACATAAATCCACACATAAGTACTCTTGGTTTGAATTACATTCCAAATTGAACCCACACGTATATAGCCTTCATTATAAAAGGCTCCAACGATGAAATAGCTCCAAAGTAACCAAACTTACTCTGTGCTGAGGCCTAAATCTAATGGTCAAGTTTGTATTTACTTTGGCCATCCATCTCCCAGGATAATAACTATAAGGAACACACTTTGTTCTCTCAAGTCTCAAGGGAGGAATCAGAAATGGCTTCTTTCTCTGATTTTACTAACAATTGCAAGAATGAACTTTTGTGGAATCCACAATTATGGTGCAAATAGCCAAAAGGACTTTTTTTTTCTTCCCCTTCCGCAATCACTTTCCCAAGAACATCTTATGAACTCTTTTGTTGCTTTGACTCATCATCAAGGAACACCTTTTCTGTGCTTAGGTTTTGGCAAACAGGGGTGCAAGGAATGAAGGAATAATGATCAATTGATTTTATGGCATAACCCTCCTCAGGGCATCTCCCAGTTTCTTTTAGCAGATTCTTCCGTTTGAATGCTTTTCGAAGAGTTGGAACAAAAAAAATATAAAGAAACCACTTTTCTATAAAAGCTTTCACTTCTGCTGTGTTTGGTACGGAGGTGGGCAAAAGAAACAAGAAGATACAATATGCAAAAAGGAAAGAGAAATGTGGAATAATTATCACTTCTCTGTCTCTCGATGAAAAGGAAACATTCCTTCCCTCATTTTGTTTTAGTTTCATCTAAACAAAAAGGGACATGCATATTAGGAAAAATATTATCTTACATTATTTTTTAATATTACTTTTTACAATTTAATTAATGATATATAAATTTAAATTAATCACGTATATTAATTAATTAATAAATAAATTCATAATTTAAAAATGAAAATTAAAATTTATTTATTAATTAATATATGTGATTAATTACAAATTTATACATTATTAATCAAGTATTAAAAATAATGTTAAAAAATGATGTAAAAATATAGAAGTTATGCATATTAATAATATTGAGATAAATAAAAACATGTAAGGGCTACTCACTTTTTTCATTTTCCCACCCAATCCTCCCAAAAAGGAGGGATGGAATAGTATGGGGCACGTTATCACTTCATCCTCCTTTTCTCTTCCTTTCTATTATTTTCATCTCTACCATACCAAACAAGCAATCAGCCCTTTTCTTCCCCTTCTTCCATTCATTTCCATCCAATATTTGCATACCAATTTGGTTTGACATAATTGTGTAATAAAAAAGAAATCCTACCTAGAGAGTAGAGATGAAAATTAAATTTTGCTTTTAAAAATGACTATTTCTCTGACTGAAAAGTTAAAACCCTTCACTTCTCTTCTCAGTCAGAGTCAGCACTTTAACATTCAAAATTTCAAATCTTGACTTTATTGTGAACGAAATACAAACAAATAATTAAATTTAATGGTACACCATTCACCAGCTCTGATGGAGATCATTACTGACTTGGAAGCTGTAACAAGCCAAATTGTCACCTAAGCTGGGGAGAGAGCATTGCATAATGACTTGTATGCATTTACACAAAGTTTGAATTTTTCTTCAGCCATTGCCTGCTATCACGGAAAGGTAAAGTGCAAAAATGAGATTAGATAGCACATATAACCAAAAAGATGTAAGAGAGAAAAGGAACTAGTAAAAAAAAATGAGGATAGCATAATCATTTGGTTGTTTATTCATATCATAAATGTTGTAGATGGTATATATGCCAATTTCACAGCAATTGGCAACTACTTTCGTGCTTACAATTATATTCATCAAGAGGGCCTATACAAATGGTAGTTCAGGATGGTTCACACTTTACACCTACTCCCAAAAAGACAGTCTGTAGCTAATACTAACAGCTTTGAGTATGGTGGGCTTGCTGCCAACCTAACACATGAAGTTGTCATATATAACGCCCCTTCTAATTCTAAGTTTCTAATATGTATTTAAGAGGCAGATAGGCGAAACAAATATTTCAGACTCACCTGGGAAGGGCCTTGATGCTTATCAGGATGCCATTTTAAAGCTGATAACCGGAAACTACAAGGGCAAAACAGAGATATCAGCAGTTTGTAATGTGTGTACAATGCCTTTTATGTATGGCACAAGATCTTATACCGATTAAGCACTTACGCATTTTTAACATCTTCAATTTTTAATGGACCTGTTGGAGGCAGACCAAGAATAGTTCTATCAGAACTTGATCCCACACAACATGAATCATCATCAGACTCAACGTCACTTGCACTTTTCCACTTGTTTGTCCTATTTGAATGCTCCCTCCATTCAAACCCAGATGTTGAATATTCAGAAGAAGATCCCCTCATATTGCTAAATGACCAGGTATACCATCTGTTACCAAATGTTGCCTGGAATATTTGCTCAGGGTGGCCATCAAAGTCCTCAGAGAAACTTTCTCTTCTGATTTTTCCTGAACATATAATGGAGATCAATGGTTAGGAAAGTAAACAAATGTTATAAGAAACACTCAGTTGGACAAGGAAATCCCAGATGGCATAACAAAACATCTTTAATCTATGCTCAGATTATTTACTAGTCTGCAATGTACAAATAATAAATTGTAATGACTACAATGTACCAAAACATTATAAAACTTTAACTATAATGACTGCACTCTAAAGTTATATACACCACTGAAACTGTGCACTTTCTTAACTTCAGAATATTCATAAAAAATAATTGAGTAAAATACATATATTTCCCGAGATTTGAAGTATTACAAATATAACTCAAAATGGGGTAAATTACAAAGACAATCTTTGACTAAGAAATTAAGGGCAACCTTTTCATATTAAAATTTAAAACAAGAGAAGTTCTAGTAATTTGTCCCATTGCAGGGGTATTTGCAATATTTCAAAATCTCATGGGAGGTATACGTATTTCCCTCAAAATCATTAGCTACCAGGCCCTCAACTTATCTCCTGATCTAGAAATTTTAACAAATACAGACAAATGATTGAGGATGAGTCAGGGAAGAAGTGATGAAGAAAAAAACAGAACAAACTATATGTATGAACTAAAAAGAACTCACGTTTAGTTTTCTTTTGTGGTTTTCCACCAAATCGCTGACCAGATTTTGGTTGACCTTTATTGGAATGGCTATTTGAATGATCATCTTGATCCCCATACCAGTTGGAGTTTCCTTCCAGTTTCCATTTTGTTTCTTTGTCCTAGGAGAAAGTGCATAACAAAACATTACCATCAAAAATTATTGACAGTTAGCAATCTAATACATACAAATAGAACACAATATGAGGTATTAAGTACAAGCAAAAACAGTATTCAAGTGTGTAAAAAAGGATGAGTTGCATCTTTAGATAAAGGAGAGTTAATTAGCATCTCTATGATTGTTAATTAGCATCTCTATGATTGTCAGCAGGGGATAAGATAATTCTGCAGCCACTGCTAATGGATCATCAAGGAGAGAGGTCTTACTCCGTTTCTATATAAAATCCAAATTAATTGACGGGCTATACTCAGTGTGTAGTTTTTTATTAGTTTAAACTGCAATTACCAGTTAAAAATTCTTGTCTTACACTAAGCTTGAAGCACAGGGATATGATATATATCCAAGTAATGTGTATTTGTTATACTATTTCTTTTAATAATTTCCCATCCTATACCCATAATCTATGGGCAATGTTGACCAATTCATGAAGAAAGTCCTATCTAAATAGTGCAAAATTTCCCCTTGGCGAGTATTGTGTGGAACCACCTTTCGAATCTGGAAGTGAGACTTCTTTTCTTTGCAGGAAACCTCAAACAATAGGTCCAAGCTAATTTGGTCAACGACTTTGGGCGTAATCAGAATTCCAACTGGCAAACCATGTGGGCCTATACCTGTATGATGCTTTGGAGTCGGAGAAACATGCAAGTGTTTGATGATAGCTTTGTCAGACCTATGTTCCCTTGGTCGTAGCTAAGCGGTGTTGTAAGGAAGTGAAGGATGCTTTGAAAGTTCCTCGGACTAATGGACCTGTGACAGTTGTTCATGAGGTTGCACTGATATGGTCCCCTCCCTCACATCCTTGGGTAAGGATAAATACAGATGGTGCATCAAAGGAACCCTTATGGCTGCCTGTGGTGGCATTCTGAGGAATAGTATGGGAAGTTGGCTTGTGGGATTTTCAAGGAACATTGGTTTTGCCTCTTCTTATGCTGCAGAACTGGGGGGAGTATATGAGGGGTTAACTTTGGCCTGGAACTTGGGTCATAAGCATGTTGAACTTCAAGTTGATTCTGCTTTAGTGTGCCAATGCCTTAAGGATGATAAGATGAGTTTTATGGAGGGTCAAAGTCTGCTTTGATAAATCAGGTCCCACATGGCTCACCAATGGGAAGTGAGGATCCAACATGTCTTCAGGGAGGCAAATCAGTGTGCAAACTTCTTGGCTAATAAGGGTTGTCCCCTTCCCCTGGGGTTGGTCATCTGGAATGAATCACCTCCAGAGATTTTCCAATTATTACTGCATGACGTTATGGGAGTTGTTACTCCCAGAGTAGTGAGACTGTAGTCTTTCTTGTGTTTTTGGGCTCTGGCCGCATTTAATCACCAAAAAACAAAAGCTAGATCTTGCACTTGTAGCCCATCTTTCTTTATTCCACAAACTTTACCCACTCAAATCCTCACACAGCAAAATTTAAGCAATCATAGTGACAGTAAAAATTATAAAAGGTATTAGTAACATAAAATGACAAAGTTTCTCAACATAATCAAGATCTTAGAAAGCATACCTCAAATGAAAATTTAGAGGATCCACTATTGTAAAGGAGATTTTTTAGAGCTTTCTTTGCATCAGCACGTTTTTGACGTATAGCATATTTGATATGATTCTGAAGTTGACATTACCAGCATCAGTTAAGCAACTATATCAATAATTACATGGACATCAAACAAGCAGGGTTTTCCTCACAATAGTTGTATGAATAGCATGGGAGACACAGCTATATCAGTCCTAAACTACATGCTAAACAAATTTCTATATAAATTCCTTATGAATCCCTACAGATATTGCTCATCTCACTAAAAACCCCAATTCCTTCTTATAGTTAAGAAATCCTTTGGGCTTGAGAAATAAGAAATCAATAAAACATGACCATAGGAGTGCAATCCACTCTAATAACACAAAACTAAAGATTTTTCCAGCAATTGCAGGCTTGCACTTAATTTGAGTAATTGGCCTCTTGCTTTGTTTATAATTTATATCAACAAAAAATATCAACCAGAAAGCTAGAGCAATTGAAAGTCCAAGGATTCATAAAACAGAAGCACATCAAAGACGTCATATGTTAACTAAGCACACTTTATGGTCAATTGAACAGGAAAACATGAAGAAATATAGTCTAACATATGCATATATCTTTTCTTCCCCCAACCCCCTCCCCTATTTTCTTTTTAAGTAGGGCTTGAACCCATCATCTACAGAGAGAAATCGCATTATTTTCATTGCATGCCTAGTGTAAGGTGTAGAAAATCTTAAAAAGTTTAATAGGTTCCTTTTAACTCAGGTGCTGTCATGTGTGAATGTGTACAAGAGGCATGCAACTGGTAGTGCCCAAATTGCTCCATTCATTTACAGATGGTGCAATCCATTCGCTTATTCAGACTTCAGATATGTTCATATTAGGAAATTCTGTAAAACTTTAGATTCAGAACATTCACTCATGCTATCTGTCACTGTCTTAATGACCACTAAGAAAATAAAATGAATACTGTTCATAAGTGGATTTTGAAAATAATTCACCACAAGCAGCTGGAAGCCTGGAACAGTTGAATCTGTGCCTAGCAGCAAAAATTTTTTTCAGAATGCATGAAGCTTCATGATCTCATTCAAAGTTGAGCTGTGATGTAAACATGATAATCAAGATACTAATGGAGAAAATTCAAAATAACAACAATGCATTGCCCTGCATAATTTAGTCTAGTTTACTGTTTTAGAACCCATAAGATGCTTAACCTTTCTGTTTCATAAATTGCTTATACTTAACAACACCAAAAATAATTAGGCAGAAATATATGCGGTATATCACCTAAAGAAAGTGAAACTAAATATTATATTTTTTTTTTCTAAATTTATAACCTGAAACGCATACCTTAGATGGTTGTTGACCTCTTCTTACATCCTGCAAGAAAAAAAGGAAACATCTTACTAATTTCCAAACTTTCTTAAAGCTAAGGCTATATATGCGAAACCAAGTCCTAGCAACATAATTAACCGAAGCGTAAAAAAGATTACAGAAGCTAACCTTCCCAATAGTACCTCATCCAAGAAGAAATAAGATCACAAACAATCCAAAATGAAAAAAGATGATAGATAAACAGACAACCGTAGAAAGGTAAACCAATTCCTAGTGGCAACTTTATCTTTACTTCAAATTTCGATTTCAAAGGAGAAATTAATTCCCTATAAACAAATGTAGCAATTTATTTATCAGCCAAAAGTGCATAACAAGTTAACAACAAATTCGTGCAATAATTAAACAGCCTAATGTCACCACATGAGTTCAACACACAATACAAACATGCCAACTGAGTTTGTATGTCTTGTAAAAGTACTCACATTTTGTCATTTTTTTAAACTAATGGATATAACAACTCCACCATTGCACCCACGTCGTTACCACTATGAAAGTTTACCCCTTTTTTCCCGCTCAATACAGTATTGCGAACAAGAGCCACAGTGCTCAATATGTAAAGCAAATGCCCTTTTGAAATCAGAAGCTAAAACAGCAGGAAAAAAAAAAGAGATAAAAACTCACGGAGTTCCATTTGGTCTTCCATTTCTCACAGGAACATGGAGTGGAATGAAATGCAGAGAAATGGGTAGATGATGGAATCACGTAAGTCTTCATTGACAACACGTTTCGCCATCGTGATGTTTGCATATCCACGGTGATCGAAAGCGTTTGCTATGGCTATCAGCCTATGACTATGAGACCAAAGTTGAAGGAATCTTTCAACTCGATGTACACGACGGTGTCGTTTAAAAGGAACAGTGGAGTTTGAGGTAAAGCCAAGGCACGCCGAGGTTGTTTCCCTACCCTCCACCCTTTCTGGCTCTCCTCCATCGTAGGGATTATGGAGTTGGGCCGCATACATCAGCGGGCCTCACGTTTATAAACGATGGATCTTATTTTTAATTAGTAAGCATTCAACAAGGCCCAAAAGGTTTTAAACAGATGACCTGATAAAAAAAACGTGTGTCTCAGACCATACAAAAAAAATAAAAAAAGAAAAAGCAAAAAACTATGTATATGAAATATGTGCCTAAGATAGTAGGAGGCCCTTCAAAGTAGAAGTTTTAGGCAATGTTACTCTATATAAGATTAAATTAGTTACATATCAACACATGATTAATTTTTATATTAAATAATTACATACATTTTTGTGTTAATATAATTATTTTCAACTAAAATAACTATATGTTAATTTTTTTGGAACTGAATTATATGTTATTTTGTAATTAGCTGACCTTGGGAATAAATATACGTTTGAGGCCAAAATTTAAATGTCATTCCATGTCATAGATATGCAAAATGTTCTTATCATAGAAATAAAGGTGTATTTGGTTTCAAAAACCATATTTTGTTTTTATTTTCTATTTTTATTTTCATATTTTCATATTTTTAGAAGCATGTTTGGTGATGTTTTTTTATTTTATTTTCATTTTCCTTTCCATTCACTCTCAACATCACAAACCTATCACACATTCGGACCTCTCCTTTAAGGTACACCTCCTCTAAACATACCTTCATCACCAAAGAAACCAAGCCATCACTTGCAACACCAAACTGCAGCAAACTCAACAAGCTACAACAACCTCACTCATACCAACAAAATCCCAAATCTCATTAAGCTCTAAATTGACCTTCATATAAAAAATAAGAACCGTAAGCCTCAGTCACACCAATTCAACACACCGCCATTATGTAATGAAGTAAATCAGAGTACAATTATAAAAGAACAATAACTGAATAATACTTCTCTGCTGGTATTATTAACGAAGTGTAGCATCAAAAGGGAAATTATGTGAAATGAAAGGTGACTGAGTTACAGAGAAACTAAAGGAAAGAACTCAAGAAACTCGAAAGGAAGAAAAGATCAGAAGGAAGAGAAAAGTAACAGAATTGTCATGCCATAAATCCTCCCCCCATTCCTCTCTCTTTTGTTGCCTTATATTACTCATCAACTAATTACATTATCCTTCAGTCTAGAGCTAACTGCCTGTAACCTTGCTCCACTACTGACTTCCTGATGGTGCAGATCCTTCACCACCTGTCCATTGCTTCTAACTGTTTTTCGTCCCATCTAATTGTTGAGTTGGTTTTCCTAGTCATTCTCCTTAATCTTGTTGGTTTCCACATCGGCATCATCCTTGTTGGTTTCCACCTCAGCAGCTGCTCCTCTAACATTTTCCCTCCCATTTAGAACAACCTTGTCCTCAAGGTTGAAATTGGGATAATGTTGTTGTATATACTCAATGTCTTCCCAAGTAGCTTATGCAGAAGATAAGCCCTCCCATTGATCTAGAATCTGAGGAACTGTGTGAGAACCATTTACTATTCTTCTGGTCTCCAACACTTTGATTGGTTGCATAATTGGACCTTGTTCAGTGGTTAATAATGGCAATGGAATGTAAGGTTGACTGACATCTCCCCTGAATGGCTTCAGTAATGAAATGTGAAATACAGGATGAATCTTTGCTGTCTTAGGCAGTAGCAATCTATATGCAACTGGTCCCAATTTTTCTATGATTTCAAACGATCCAAAATATTTCATTCCCAGCTTCTGATTCTTCCTTAATATTATTGAATTTTGTCTGTATTGTTGCAGCTTCACCAATACTATATCACCCACTTCAAACTGTATGCTGAGTCTCTTTTTGTCTGCTTGTTGTTTCATTAGGTGCTGTGCTTTATGCAAATTTCCTTTCAAATCAGCCAACAAGGAATCTCTTTGTTGTAATAATTCTTGTAATAGAGGTGGATCAGTGTGATCAATTGTATATTTGACCAGAGTTAGGGGTTCTCTTCCATACACAGCCTTAAAGGGTGTCATCCCTAAACTGGTATGATAGGATGTATTGTACCAATACTCCACCCATGATAACACCTTGTACCAACTCTGGATTTTAGAAAGTGAAGCACCTGAGGTACATCTCCAAGCATCTATTTAGAGCCTCTGACTGCCCATCTGTCTAAGGGTGATAGGTCGAGCTCATGGATAATGTAGTTCCTTGTAATCTGAAAAAATGTTGCCAAAACTTAGTTGTAAAAACCTTATCTCTATCAGAGACAATTGACTTAGGCATGCCATGTAATTTGACTATGGTATTCATGAATAACTCAACTACTTGTTTTTGCATAATCAGTCTTCAATGCTGTAAAATGGCTGTATTTTGATAATCTGTCAACTACCACCATAGTCACAATGTATCCAAATGAGATTGGTAACCCTGTAATAAAATTCATTGCCACATCTTCCCATATTTGATTGGGAATTGGTAATGGTTGTAGCAGTCTAGCAGGCAGTGTAGTAGCAAATTTGGCTTGCTGACATATGGTACAATTCTGCACCAATGACTTTATATCCTCTGTCATTCCTGTCCAAAAAAATTCCTTTTTAATTCTTGTTGTGGTTCTAGCAATCCCAGCATGTCCTCCAATTAGTGAGGTATGATATTCCTGTAATATCTGCTTAGTTAGCAAATGTTGTGCAGGAATTACTAATCTCCCTTTCCAGAATAGTAATTGATCTTTTGTTGTCCACCTCGGGTCTGTTTGTTTGTTTTCCATGCATAACTTTAATTCCTTAGCAGTGTAAGGATATGTTTTTACTGGTTCCTTCAGTTAAAACAAGAACTCCACCCTAGGTTCTGACCATGCCAACATAAATGACCTTGAAAGTCCATCTGCTGCTAAGTTGTCCTTCCCTGGTTTATATTCGATTTTGAAGTCATAACCTAGAAATTTGTGTAACCATTTCTGTTGCTCAAGATTTCCATTTTCCAAAGCCACCACACCCAAAACCCCAAATAACCATGAACTGAACCCACATATGTCAACTCTTTTATACACCAAATCGAGACACATCACCAACTCTTACAAGCCACACACCACCACGGCCAGCATTGCCCCAACTACAACTCCTAAATCACAATCATGTTCCTAGTTCCCCAACACAGATGCAACCACTGGACCACCACGGTGAGATGAACCACTTCTTACCAAGTCTAATGAGGAAGAAAGCAAAGATGACAGAGAGCAAAATAACCCTAGAAATTGTGCTAGTGAATACGATGGGGATTTCAGTGGTGCCACCGCTAGAATGGGTGGGATTTGTGGAAGAGGTTCATTGTTAGTGGATGGAGCTAAAGCTAAAACAAAATGAGAAAGGAGAGGAGAAATTTATTTAAAATTGCAAATATGCCATCACATGAAGAGTGAAACGTTGTAGACAAGTTTTTCCTTTTAATTTTTTTTCGAAAAGACCATATATAAGAATACATTTTTTATCACACTTATTTTAATGTATTTTTTTATTAAATTACATCATATATTAAAACATAAATTTAAATTTGATTACATGTTAATCAAATTAATTACATATTAATCAAGTTAATTATATGTTAATTGAAATTAAGTGTATACTTTAATGTATGATATGACTCAATAAAAAAGTGTGTTAAAAAATATGATAAAGAGTATATTCTTAAAATTTTTCTTTTAAAAAATAAGAGCTTCATTTCTTAAAAAATGAAAATCAAAATAACTAACAAACATGTTTTCACTCTAGTTTTCTATTTTTTATGAAAAAGAAAATAAAAAAGAAAAAACATGAAAACCAAACAGGTTCTGAGCTTTTGTGAAAGTGGTTCAAAAATTAACTCTAAGATGAGATTTAATTATGTTATAAAAATTCTACAATCAACACTCAACAGATAACAAAAATTGACAATGATTACTATTATTATTTTTTTGTCTTTAGAGTATCCTTACATACATTATTATAAGACCAACACTCCAACAATGTTGCAACAAGGAGCCCTGCTATTAATTTAACAGTAGCATATTGAATGCCAATTATTAAAAAATGAATACATGCTTAAAAACAAAGAGAAGAAGAAAAAGACAAGTCTTATTGCTAGCAAACAAGCCTAAATCAACTTGATTTTTTCTTTATGGTGTTAATCTACATGAGTGGGTGACTTTGGGATAGCCTAACCAATCCATTAGTTCTCATAATGCAATGACTAATATGAGAGAATTGATATCTTAATTATTTTTTATCAGTTAGTGCTATCTTAATTATATCATAATATCGACATACCACTATACACATAAGTACTTTATAACTTACTTTCACTCATCTACACCAACTTGTTATCCTTTTTTATTGTTGGTTACTTGTTATAAGTATTTGCAATAATAACTGCATATATTGTATTGCCGACATATTTGCTATATCTTGCTTCAATGATACGCTGGCTCTAGAACTTTGACTTGTGCTCATTGATTAGTGTTCTTTGTTATCTTTATTGTGAGAGTGAGGCTTAAGGCTTGTCAAACTTGAACATGCTTTGATCGACCATTCTTGAGTTTGCTATAGTCAAACTTGAACATGCTATGGTCAACTATTCTATGAGAGATTTGCTCCTTATAAATAAATATATTTATTTATCTAAAAATATTTATAAATATTCGAGATTCAACTTTAGCGGGTCGGGTTGTTCTTAAACCGATGATAAATACAATTTCATATGTTAGTTAACCGTCATATTTAGTCTCTTAGACCTCTTATATGCTTAATTGATTAGTTTTGACCACATTTTATAAGTTTGAGTTCAAATTGAGCTTAATTGTATTTTTTAGCATTAATGAACATTTTACATTATTTTTGTATTTTAGGCATAACTTGAGTTTTAGATATTTAAAAATTATGAATTTTATCTTATAAGAAAGTTGAGAGAAAACTCTACAACTTTGATGAAGAGCTCGAAGGCTAAATCAGATGTCTAACTAGTCTGATTGGGCCACAAATTCAAAATAAAGATGTTGTCACTAGAACCTGGATAATGTACAAAGATTGAACCATAATTTGGTCTGTAGGTGTCATTTGGAGCTGAAACTGATGTCATTTGAAAGTTAAGACAAAGATCTTCAATTCTTATAAGACCACTTTAAAAAATTTGACATTTTGATAGTGTTTTCACCCTTTGAAGTTGGTTGACGGGTTCAGAGAGCTGTTAAGAATATTTTGGATATAACTTTCTCATCGTAAGCCCAAATTATGCAAATTAGGTGTCCAATTAAAGTTAAGAGGAAGAGGATTAACCTTAAGCCGAGAGAAAACTTAGATTTTTAATTTTAGAGATAATTATTTAAATAGCAGTAGTAACCACAAAACTCAACCCTAATTTTCTCTTAATTGCTCTTGCTTGCACTTTCCCTCTTCATTTTTCTTCTTCTCATTTCTCTCTAGGTTTCTTTTATTTTATGTTTCTCTTTCATCTCATTAACCTTTTAATCAATTTTAGGGATTGACAATCTTGATATTTAATTTTGAGATTTTGTTTTGATTGTTTTAAATTTAATTGTTTATCAAGTTTCTCTTTACTTGTTAATCAAGTTTTGCTTTTACTTGTTAATCAAGTTTCTCTTTACCTCTTTTGATTTTGTTAAATCTGAATTGAATTGCTTGATTTGATTTGAATTTTAATGTAATAATTACATAATTATCACATGTTAATGAGGATTACAGAGACTAAACAATGCATCAAAGGCTTCTTGGATGTTAATTGCTAAGCTTAGTTGAATTCTGGGTTTTAGATTAATTTAGGATTAGATGAGTGCTTAATTCATTTAATATTAATTATTTAAATTATAGATGCTTATCTAGTAGAGAATTTATAGATCATCTTAAGGCTTCTTGATGTGATCTAAGACCAAGAATCTGATTAGCAATTGAATGAAAGAGATTAAACAATACATCAAAGGTGTTTAATGGATCGTTTAACTTGGTTGAATTATGAATTTAAAGTTAATTTAGGATTAAATGGATACTTAATTCATTTAACATTAATTAATTAAATTCTAGATGCTTATCTAGTAAATAATTTATTGATCATTTTAAGGCTTCTTGGTATGATCTAAAGCCAAGAACTTGGTTAGCAATTAAATGGATTCTTAGTGATCAAGGATGAATTAAAGTCAAGAATAATTGATTTTCTTAGATTGATTATTACTTAATTATGTTTACAGTTTTTAATTACTTTCTGTTAGTTAATTTTACAACCTTTTTTCCTCCTGTTAACATCTTAATTTGATTGGTTGATTAGAGTGATCCAAGGGCTCAACCAAGTTGTGCCTTATACTACAAGTATTTTAGTGAATCGGTTAATAAATTGATTTAATTTTATAGTCTTGACAACTATCAATTGCTAAACTGGAACCTGGTTCAGAATAGTTGCCCCCAGTTTGGCGTTCAGATGTGATAGTTGACTGTCAAGATATATGAGGTTATTAGAAGCAAACGACACGCGTGAGACAAAGGGATCCAAATTATGATACAGATATCGAATCTCGCAATGTCTCTACTGAAATGCCGAGGTCCATGATATAAAATAAAAACTCGGATGCCCCCAGTATTAATAAATTAGGTTGGGATTCGATATAGATCACTATGCCTTAAAGTTATTACATCATTGTCCAGGATTCATACTAGGTTGCCCCTATGTCGATTTTGGCAGTAGAGTCTAATCATGAATTGTGAATTTCTTGAAGTGAAAGTTGTGATCCGTATTATAATTTTGTAGCAATAACATAGTACAGGTCTGGGGTCTAGTATGAATACCATTACCCTAGGCTCGCGTTAGGTTCGTATTGCCACGTGGTGAAAAATGGATGGAAGCCATCGTTTGATCTTCGTGCCGCCTTGATTACCGTTTTAAAATTAAATGTGAATAGACACATTTACCCTTATGCATGAGGGTTGTTGGGGTTACCCTCACACCTATATATAGGAGTGGGGGGTTACCACCCTCATTTTCATTTTCTCCTCTAGTTTTCTCACTATTTCTCTAGCGAGTCAGGCTATTTACGGCGACTCTACATAGTGGGTTTTGGCAATTTTATTCCTGCATTTCTAATTTTCCATCCTCTTTCCTTTTTCAAACCAAAAAGTATTCCATCTTCTTCTCCTTTTTTCTTTCACAAATTGTCGTGGTGAGAGTGAGAGTGTTAAACAATAGCGATGGGGAGGGTAGCTCCTTAGAGATTTTAAGTGCACTGCTGTCTTCGTCGCCTCAGGCGCGGTGAAGATGGTCTCCTCGTAGTAGAGGTACTGGTAGAGGACAGAGGTTGCTATCTGGGATAGATATCCTAGAAATGATACAGAGGACGGACAGAGCCAGGGAGCTAGCAAGGCAAAGGTCATTACGTCTGCTCTCTATAATCATAGAGGAGTTAAAGAGATATAATGAAATATCTTCTGATTTTGACATGAGTATGACCTCTATAGGTAACATCAATAATACAAAGATAGGACGATGGAGGGCCGCAACATCAGAACCAAAGGAGTATGTATACCCAAGGGATGTTAGCCTGTACCAATGGGTTGATCGTGAAGTTTTGGAGACACCATCAAGCATTGAGACCTCAAAAGATGCCAGGGCCAAACAGGAGTATCTTCATCTCACAGAGGGTCGACTGTGCGACAATGAATTCATGATTCGGGCTCTGACGGATCAAGAACGAGTCTTCTCAACCAGAACAAAGCCATTTTGTTTATATGTACGAAGTATTGTTCACCTGCATTGGGGTTCATCTTCCATTCTCCAACTTTCAGATTGAAGTTCTGAACCATCTACGAGTGGCTTCAACCCAACTTCACCTTAACACATGGGGCTTCATTCGGGGTTACGAGCTCATTTGCAAAGCTTTCGGATGGTCATACTCCGTAGAGGCCTTTTTCTTCCTTTTCACCCGGTTCTCACCCTCCGGGAACAGTTTCCAAAAAAGGTGGGTTACCTTACGCGCTCAAGAAGGGCACAAAGTATTTAAACTATACCAAGAGTCTTTCAAATATACGCCATAGCTTCTTTGAAAGTCATAGCTTCTCAAAGAGTTCTAACAACATAATATCAGTCAAGCTTCCTTAGTCAACAAATATACGTCGAACTTCGGTGTTGGTTATTATTCTTGAAATCACCATGGGATCGTCATGGTTCGAGATAGTGCTACCATAATCTTCATCAGAAAAATAGATTGGTGGAGTCTTCTTGGGTCTATCTTCAGTTTTTGACACCGGATGGGAGGCTACGCTCAACACATCCCAAAGAGCTTTCTTTCTTATGTTACATGATTCACCACCACCCACAAAGCCCCCCAAAATGGTTTTAATTGTTTAGGTCACTTCCATGTGGTAGCGTTCATTATCCAGAGTGGGAAGGTCTTGGGGTTGTGCCCTTTCTTGGTTTTGGACTTTATCCCAAGATAGACTTACTCCGGGATTTTCATTCCTTGGGGGGACCGCCTTCTCTGATATGGAGATGGGCTTCTCCGAGGACTGTAGCTTATCTTCCTGTAATACCTTCCTCCTCTTTGATTATCATTTTGAGATTGGCAAACATATCAGCTCAGACAACCATCCTGAATTAAGGATTCAATAGCGCTTTGAAGGTTGACACAGTCTTTAGTGGTATATTCGTTGCCTTCGTGAAACACACAATGTTTGGACTTATCTTTTTTTGTGTGTTTTCTCAATGGAGGAGGTTTTTGCACATCTTTGAACTCTGTGTTTATCATCTCTTGGTAAATTTGTGCCTAAGGTGTATTGAGGGGGTATAGATTTTGTATCCTTTGGTGGTGGCTTTGAGTTTTGGGGTTGTGGTGGAGCCCGACTGGGTTTCGGTTTAGCATCCTTTTCCTTTTCCAAATTCTTCCTGGTGCGGATAACGTCATCTGCATTGATGTATTTATCAATCCTAGCCTAGAACTAGTTCATCGTCTTAGACTTTTTTCTAGCAAGTGAAAAGGAAAATGCTCCAAGGCGGAGGCCTTCCCTCATGTAATGTAGGCCAAGTCTCTCATCCCAGTCATGGATGTTCACTACTTCTTTGTTGAATTAAGCCATATAATCTCTGAGTGATTCCTCTTTTCCCTGCTTAATATGGGAAAGACATGAAATTGATTTTGCCTGCACTTTACTAGCGGTGAAATATAGCAAAAATATCGAGGACAAGTCCTCCTAATCATCAATGGACTTCGGAGCTAGAGTGGTGAACCATCTCGAGGTAACTTTCTTCAAGAAAAGAGGGAAAGTATGACATATTAGTGGATCATCACCTCTAACAAACATCAAAGCAAAAACATAAGTATCCAAGTGCTCTTGGAGGTTCGTAGTCCCATCATAGGCTTCAATATTAGTTAGGTATTTGAAACACCTAGGGATCTCGTAAGCCATCAACTTCCGCTTCACCGACTTCTATTTTCCAAGCTCCTCCTCTCTTTGAACTTCTCTAACCGGGTTTCTAGCCCTTTGTCCGAGTTCTGCTACCATGGAAACTTCTAGATCGTGGTCTCCATGTTGGGTTGGTTCTCTCTTGTTATCACGATTTCTCTATGGAAATCAGTTTTCATCTTGCCTTTCAACATTAGGCATTCTTTTCAACTCGTGGATGCAATCATCTTGTAAACTGACTAAGGAAAGTAGTTGTTCTCATGATAGCTCAGGGAGGGTTGACTTACCCTGTTGAGACAGGGCACCCTCACTATTCTCTCTAGCGCCTAAATGATGCAGCGCCGAAATTCGCAGTCTGGCTTCTCCTAAGGGGGCTCCACGCGAACCAAGCAATTGTATAGCTAGAACGCGTCATGGTAGAGGGGAAAGGTTCTCGTTGCTATAGGAAGTCTCTTCCCCATTAAGCCTAGGTTCCGGTTGAGGGATTGGGCAAAGGCGGGCCGAACGACGATTGGTGGATGGCTGATTCTGAGCAGTAGAGGTGCGATTTTGCCTAGTAGTAACCATGGTGGTGGTAGTGAGAATCAAAGTGGATGGGCGATTCGAGCGAATAAGGCATGATTTTTCTCCTAGTAGTAACCATGGTGGTAGTAGTGAGAATCGAAGTTTATCATTCCTATAGTCGGCGTCAATGTTCTGAACAAGTTTTAGAGGATTACCTGGAAAAGGATGATGAAAGTGGTTTCCTCCATAACATGGTGGCAGCAACCGTAGTGCAAGGGATGAGTACCTGCAAAAGGCGCTCTAACGTTCAAGTTAAATCGTGCACAAGATAGGTAAAGTGTTTAGGGTTAAATGCATATTTTTACTACCTTGTGTAGTATTTATAGAAGCGTCATGATAAATAAGAATCGTGTTTAAATATATATTAAATTGATAACAAATATTGTTAATTAGGATAAGAATCTATTAAAATTATTATCACTTATAATTAATTCTTATATTTATGAGAGATTTTATATGAAATTTACTCATCATAAATAAATATCTTTATTTATCTAAAAACACTCATAAATATTCGAGATCAAACTCAACGGGTAGGGTTGATCATGAACTAACCCAGAACTCAATCAAGAACATTTGATACTTGGAATGTGTAACAATATGGGAAGATGAAGAAGATAAGTGAAGGCATTTTAGACAATTTATTTTAATTAGTATTAAATAATTTTATTTTTAATAGAAGGGGAAGAGTGCAATAGTAGTTTTAAATTGGAGTGAAATTTGATTAGTTATATAAATTAGGGTAAAAAGTTCAAAGAGACTAATAATTCAAGGTGATAAAATGCATTTTACCCTTCAAAAGAAGTAATTGTCTTAAATGTACTAAGCCGATGTGGCGAATGTTCCCTTACATATGCTTAATGAAAAACTTAATATCTGTTGCAGAAAAGATGGTCCAACGATACATTTGATACATTTACAGTACTTTAAAAAAAAGCGTATTATTAATTAATTTTTATTTTATAAATAAGAGTATTCTATATTGAGAGTGTATTATTTTTTATTGTATTTTCTTTTTCTTGAGACTAGAATATTTTTTTATAATACTCTATTTTTTCTTATGTCACGTGTCTTTTTTCTACAATAATTCTTTTATTATGTTAATTAATTCTCTTAATTTATTCTCACATTTCTTATTTTTTTATTCATACAATTACAAATTAAATCTGCTTAATCAATTTTCTATTTATCTATTTAATCAAATCTCAAATTTTTATGAATAAAATTCATCAAATATTAATCGTAACAAATGTAAGATATTTGATAAAAATTTCATCAAATTTTAAATTGCAAAACAATTAACATTCATAAACTCAAGCCAATCTAAAGAGTTTTCATTATTTCTTTTGTTCTTTGTCGTTTTTTCTGCAAGAGCATTTACAAGGGACAAGTTGACCGGTCCTATAATGGCAATATTCTTAAAGATATATTTTTGTATGCTTCTTAATTGGTTGAACGTTTTGATTTATATATTCGTAGAGAATGTAATAGGGTTGCAGATATTTTCGCATACCAAGACGATGAGAGATTTGCAGACTTGGGTGAATATCACCCCCGACGTTATTATTCCAGCCTTGCGTTTAGAGAGGCTTGGAGCTTAATAAAATCTCTTCCAATTCCAAAAAAAAAAAATTTATTACCAATAAATGTATGTATATTAGGCTAAAATTTAAGTTTGCACACATTAAAACATTCAATGAAATTTATTTTTGTGTTTTCTTAATTAGAAGATTTGAAATTTATTACTTTGAGGATCCTCGGCCTAATCTAGCTCTATGTGACCATCGATAAAGACATTAGAAAATACAAGGCTTCACGATGGAAGCACCTAACGATTTAGGTGTCAAGTATAAATGTGATTTGTTTTATGAAAAGGATATAAGTACTCGATCATTTATAGTTATCGAATTTTTCTCAATGAAAATTAATTAATTGCATATTTAACAGAATTTTGAGCATGACTTGGATTAAAAAAAAATCTACATGTAAAAAAAATCTAAGATAATCTGAAAGTAATATTCTCGACGGTTGGGATTTAATTTAATATTTGCTATATAAGATCTTAAATTTAATCTAATGACTTACAAAATTATACAATTCACTTATAATATTTTTATTGAACTAAGTACTCTTAGAATACATAAGAATTTCTGCCAAACATAACACATAGTGATACCATGATCTTTGGAGAAACAAAAACTAAATAACGCTTTAAAAGTGGAATAGTAAGATTTTGTTTTTATATATTAGCGACGCTGTTCAAATTTTTAATATTATTTTATTATATTATTTTTATTATGATAAATATTTTATAACATCATCTAAATGATGATTTATGACTATATATACAATACTAAGTAGTTTATTTATGATTATTTGAAACAAAAACATATATGCAAAGTAGTTAAAATAAAATTATTATTTACAATCAATCGAATAATCATTAATTTAAATTATATATATATGATTTTGTACTAAAAATTATGTTTTAGAATGAAAAATCATTTCACATTGATCAGATATATATATATATATATATATATATATATATATATATATATATATATATATATATATATATCAAACAAAAAAAGTTCTTTTACCAAAACTATTATTTATAAGTCACTTGTGTACTTCTTTTTTAATTTTTATTTGTCGTTACATTAGATAATAACTATAATTCTAAATACATAATATAATCTGGTACAAATATTAAAACAAATCTAATAATACATAAATATGTACAAAACAAAAAATTTGATAGTAAAAGTACACAAAATTCCCTGAATGAATACAATCATTAGCAGAATGGACTAGTTAAAATAAGTATCAAATTTAAACATGAGAAATTAGATGATCTTATATAACTATTAAGACTTGTCTATCAAAATAATTTGGATTAAACTTTACGTCACATAATTTGACCAAACAATTGATATATTGAATTCAAGATTATTACTTTACTATCATATTTTTGAATTTATCATTCGAGATATTTTTTCTTTAACATGCAGCTTTATATAAAAGGCGCAATTTTCATCATAGTAAGTCCATCGGGGACATGAAATAATTGGAGCAGTTTGTATGTATCGTGTGTAGAGGGAAAAGAGTTTGAACAATATTGTAGAAAATAATAGGTGGGCTCAACTAAGCAAGCTCAATTAAAGGGTCCTAAGCGACTTCGCTCCAAATGTTTTCAACGTGCTCTCGTTTGTTGCTTTCGAACCAGTTTCACTATCAGACAAAAATATCAAATATTACTTTTGAAAAACAGCCGTGATGGAAATTTGAAAGGCTTCCTAGCTAGAATATTAATGCAATTAGCCCATCACAACCCTCAGCACATGAAAATAAAATAAAATAAGACTTGCAACCCAATATACATAATAATGGAAATATATTTTAGGCCACAAAAGGGTAGTCAGAGCTAGATTTGCATTTAAATCTGCTCTTTGATAAATCTCCGCAGGATTAAGCACTATGATGTTTAAATTGTCGGCAAAATTTTGGCAATATTCCAAACAACATATATTGCCTTCTCTAAAATATGTTTTCTGAAAACCTAGAACCTGGGGAAAAAACCAAATATCACATATCCGATACGAATTCACATTTCATCAGAGTTCACTCCAGCCGGATTATGCCTGCTCCAAGTCTGGCGAGGCTTTCGGCATTTGCTCCCTGCTCTTTCCCCACAGCACGCTGTACAGTCCTAGAACCAATACGAACCCACCTATAAGGCTGACCAGACACCGAAAAGAAACCACTAAATTAAATGGTGATTATAAAAGGGAAATAATATTCTAACATTTTTAAAAATAATGTTAATATATACTCGAATTTACGTTGAATCATATACGTGGAACTAAGTTACCTTCCCAAACTTATTATCTCGCCCAAGACAAGTGCACAGGCGAAGATTGTCATAATCAAAGCCAGTGGCGTTGACATGGCCAAAAACACAGGTCCTTTCTTTTCTATAACCCATGTTTGTAAGTAATATGTGATACCGGTCACCATAATCCCCTATCATGACGAATTGAAGGTGATCAGTCATAAGTTTATAGACTACAAATTTCTAGCCAGTAAGTAAAATATATATAAGTATAATATTTATACAGAGATAAATGTTAATCTATTTAGTTATGAAGATTGAGAGGATTACACAGTATACTACGGAGAGTAGCCTGACATTCCAACCCAATTTCCACTGCTCAATGTCCCTTTCTATGGCCAAGGCAATGACCAAAGACTGAATTGAGCTTAAGAAACACTGAAGAGTTGTGAAGAGCAGCTTTGAAGGGTAGCCTTTTATAACAAAAGCCTGGTTAATCAACAAAAAAGGTTAGATGATTAGATAATATGACTTATGAGTTGATCAGAGGAAAGAGGGAAAAAATCAAGATTACCTGTAACACAAGCCACAGACCAAAAAAGGTGTTGGAGAGGAGCAACAGGAAGCAACCCTTTATCCATGTACCAGATGGAGCATCAACTAGATGTTGTTGACTTTTATGGTATCCAATAAGGTGATGATGGCTTAAAAATTGCAAATGAGGACCCTTATAAAAAGCAAGGGTTGCTGCTCCAGCAATACATGCCATAATACCTATTAACTTAGCAATCCCAGCGGCCGTCTTTATTTTCAAACTTTCAATCCTGAAACACAATTCTCACGTGGATTAATAACATATTAAGTTAAAGATTAAAGACCTAAAAGTTCAAATTGATTCATTTTGCTGGGGTTGACGCCAAGCATTATGATTTATGAGATGATTTTTTTTTTGGGTTACAGATTTATGATATGATTTATATTGCATGAAAACGTTAATTCACGTGGTCATAACATAGACGTTTCTCTTTTTAGAAACAGTTGCTTCACGTGATCACTATGCAAAAGTTCCAATGTCAAGTACAAATAAAGAAAGAACCAAATGTGGACTCAGACATGGACCATGTGACGAAACCGAAAGATACCAGACACATTCTGAAAGCTTAATGCTCTGTTTGGAACGAGAGAAAATGAGAAGAAAGAAAAGAGATAGAGAGAAAAGAGGAAGAATATTCAGTTTTTTCTCGTTTGGACGAGGCAAGAAAACAGGCGAAAAAGAAAAAAAAATTATGGGACCCACCCAAAAACTTTTCTTCGCTAAACTGCGAAGAAAAGGAAGAGAAACAACAAAGTAAGAACAGCGTGTGGCTCGGTGGCCCAGGTTCGTCGGTGGTATTGATCCGATTTGAGCATGAACAAATGAGTGACGGTGCGGATCGAGCGGGAACAACGACCAACGGCTCGGCAACGACGGATGACGGGAGTTTACTGTTCAAGCGGATCCTGGGCTTGCGGGTGGGTGAGGAAGGGGGGTGAGGAAGAAAGGGGAGGAGTGGGGAGGGGAAGGGTGGAGAAAAAAGGAAGTGAGGAAGCGAGGGGTGGGGAGGGGACGGCTGGAGAAAAAGAAAAAAAGGGAGTGGGGAGGGAAGGGAAGGGGAGGGGACGGCTGGGGGGGGGTGGGGACGCAGAGGGGTGAGATTTGGTATAGGGATTAGGGTTAAAATATGTGCAAAAAATTATTTTTTTTTTTTTTTATAAAAAATATTATTTTAATTTTTTTATATTTTCTTTCTTCTCATTTTTTCTTCATCTAAATAACTAAAATTTTCTCTACTTTTTTATTTATTTTTATTTATTTTCTCTCTTCTCATTTTCTCTCTTCTCAATTTCTCTCTTCCCATTTTCTCTCTTCATTCAAACAAAGGGTAACAGAAAAAAAAAAGTCATGTTATTTGAACATAAAACATTTAATCGATAGCTCATTTGTATTTATATATATAATATATTTATTCTAATTTAACATATGATATATGTGAATAATGAATCACATTCATCTATCATACAATATCTCAAACAGATATCACATTTCGGTCCTCCAAAAAAAATGTTGGAAAAAAAAATGAGTTGTCTTCCCAATTAGGAAGCACTTTGATCGATTGTCGGAACCAACATCCATTGTCTTGTCACAAAAATTGTACTAACCTCACCTACCAAAAATATGTACTAACCTAAATCCTAGCCGCACGAGTTCAAATTCAAAACTACGTACAGATTACGCCAATAAATTCCTCTGATGAAAAATAAACTCGTTTGTCCTTTCCGCTTCCATGTTTCATGAATCATAGTACTGAGAAGTCCAATTGACCAATTCCAAAACCTCTTACATCATTTCTTCTTAAATAGGAGCTTGCGTTATGCTTGAAAAGTCAGATACCCCAATGGGGAAGAATCTCCCCAGTCAAGCATTGCCGTTGGATATCCCCCCGCTTTAAAGTTAATTTTTTAAATTTTAATTATAATTTTCAATATTTGAAGTTCCTGACCTAACACAATTAACGGTAGGTTAAGGTCAGGATCTTAGCAACCCATTTAACATGAAAGATTTTTGGAGGTGAGCTAGGACTGAGTTCGGCCAACTCAACCCACTTTGACACTACACAGTATATAAACACATCTATATCAGACAAAAAAAAAACGTATCAATATATTTTATACATAATAAATTAAAAAAATAATAGATGTCAGGTGAGAATGATTTGAAAATTTGAGTTGGAAATATGAATGGAATTTCTAATCTAATATGTCTTCTTTTCAAGTTCCTTATCTTTTTCTTTTTCTTTTTCTTTTAGGTGATAAGATACCTTCACATATAACTCTTATTTGTATTTAAAGAACATACCTGTCTTTTATTAAAAAAAAAGTATATACCTGTCTTTTATTAAAAAAAAGTATATACCTGTCTAGTTCTCTTTATCTAAATGTTACATATTCACTAATCACTATAAAGGATCTCATCATCATTATTAAAACTAGATGTGCTTAATTTAATTTTAACTTTCGCTAGTCCCCTATCCTAAAAAGGGAGGAATATGATCAATTTTAGGTGCTCTACAAGTGTTATTCATGCTGGAGAATTTTGGCAATACTTGAAAACTGGAATCTTAAATCAACCGCAAAAATCATTAGTGGTCGAACAATTGATATTGATTAAGTTTTGACGAGAGATAGCATGATTCCTTTCAATTAATTGCGACCGAGATTTGCTTAAAGTCAGATTTGAGTTCATTGGTGGGAAAACTAACTAACTACAATTGAATATGATGCAAAGCAATCATGTGAGCTCGATTTGCTGTACTCTACCTGAGTACGAGTGCCAAGAAGAAGGTAATAACTGGAAGGCAGTTTGTGGCAGCAGCAGCCAAAGTGGCAGAGGTGTAAATAAGACCAATACCATATATGTCCAAGCTCAAAGTAATCCTGAAATTTAGGATCACCAACACAATTTTACTGAAGGAGGGAAAAGAAATATAAAACAGAACAACTCCACTACATCATCGTCATAGCTTAAATCATATAATAAGTAATGTCACGTAACATATAAACTTCAAATCTATTTCAAGCAGTACTCTTCAACTTTAATACGTTACATGTAAATTCAATATTTGGACATACCCAAAGAACGAAAGGAAGAAGATCTTGCAGAAAATCAGGAATGACAAAGGCGGTGCAGTTTTCCTACAGCCAAAATGAAATGGTACAGCTTTCAATAATCAAAACTCACATAATTAATTACCCCGAAAAAAGAAGTTGAATTAATATATATATTCATCAAGGATGAGTATATAATACATATTTCTACATACCATTCAAAGAAGAAAGCAAAAGGGATCAGGAAAAGGGTTGCTATAGCCTGTCTGTAAAAGACGAAGATGAAATTGTTCATGCCGTGGTCGAATGCAGCTTTTGAGAGCAGAAACATAGCAGCGTATATGGCTTGTATGACAATCACAACCAGATAGGTCTTGTTCCCTTTCATTGTGTTGTTCTTTCTTTTAATTTGTCTTTGGCTTTGAGCTTGAGGTGATTGAGTGGTGAGATGCTTCACAGTTCACATACATATACATATATATGTACATAGGTTCGGCCTTTAATAAGGGCAATGAAGACAATGCCATCAAGGGAATGAGAAAGACACTGGCTCTTCTATGCGGGGACGTGTGTGGTGAAGATGATAAGCTGCTTTACATGTTTGGGGACCACACTTTTACGTGTTGACGGTGGCACCCTTGTTTGCAATTCGCATGCATTAAGTAGCTTACTCCTAGTTGCCTTTGCCTCCAATAAATGTGACGTTCTTTGTTCTTTTGTCACGTGCCTTTTTTTTTCATTTTCAATTTTTTTTAAATATTCTGATTTAATAAATGAGAGATTAATCTACGATAAAATATTTAAATACAAATCTCTTTCATTAATATTATTTTTATATATATAAATCTTAAAATTAAACTCAAAAATACATATTTAAAAAACTCAAACTCCTCTTACTTACTTTACCAACATATGTCACTATATTATTTTTAAATTCTACTCGTATTAAGAACGAAAAATGATTATTAATTTTGTACATAATTTTTTACACTAATTTTAAATCTAATTAACCATGTATAAATTTATATCTGCTTAATAGCATGATCACACGTAATAATGCTCTTAGTCAAATATTTTTACATTATTAATCAAGTAAAATTAAATATAAAAAAATAATTTACATATAAAAAATCTGTATTGAGAAGTTGAGAGATAATATATTGTAGAGAGAGAGAATGTACTGTTACATTATCTCATTTTCTCACAGATCAGTATTCATTAACTGTACTGTGTTCGTGTAAGAAGTTAAGGTTATAAAAAGTTTTCATTAAAAATGATTCAGTGATACTTGTGCCCGAAAAAAAAATAAGTTATATTAATTTAAAAATGATTCAGTGATAATGACGAGAGAAGGGACAAAACAGATGGATATAAACTGAGTGCAAATGAGACTTAAATTTAAATTTTTTTTAAACTTAAATTTGATTGGAAATATTTAGAAGGGATGGATGGGCCATAGCTATTGGGCTATTATTATAAAAACTCAAGAAAAAGAAAAAGTCACAAAGGAAAGATAAATGAAATAAAAAGCACAAGACACAACTTAATATACGTTAAAAATTTATTCAAGATATATTAAGTTAAGAGAAAAAAAAAATTGACGGGGAAGTTAAGAGATAATTTAATCTTGAGTTATTGTAAGAAAATATTGTATTCACTTAAATGGCTTGCTCGCAACTAACATCAAGACACATAATTATACTAATTTTGCTATAAGCCCCTCTCTCTTTTTTTTATGTGCATTATTAACTAGTTATAAATAAGATTACAAAAATCTGAACTATTTATTTTTCTCTCTCTCTCTCTTTTGAACAATAATAACTTCACATGGTAAAGAAAAATGACTTCACGATTTTCTAGCATTGAAAATCTAAATCTTAATTTTCCAAGGATCTATTGAAAAGCTCTTAACTAATTACTCTATTAATCATACCACTCTATTTATTATTTTGTTTGTTACTAGAATACTCCATAAATGAAGCATTCTTTTCGATTGGTTAATCTTTTGAATACAGCTACACATATTGAATATTATTGATAGTACTTAATGGTTTAAATTTAATAAATCATGTGTAGAGTACATTCAGCCGCCAGCTTTATGTCTGCGTAAAAAAAAATGTAAAGAGACATTTGAGATTTTTAAAGTTGAATTTATTATGTTCAAAACTAATATAGTTAAATTAGAGTCTAGTTATTAAAACTATTAAAAATTAATTAGTTAGTATTGAGGGATTTCAATAATTTATAAGAAATTATAAATTTAAACTTATGTAATATCATAGTAAAAATTTAAAAAGAATTTAATTATTAAATTAAGTAGTTTGATTATTATATTATAAAATTTAACTATTAATTATTTAAGTTCTTTAAAAACAAATTTAAAAATAGTTAAACATTTTTTTGGGTACAGAAACATTTTATTTGGTAAAGTGAAACTTTTAATTTACAAATGAAAAATATTAGAGAGCTGGAATTATTTTTAAATCTAACAGTGTTGGCTTATGCATGAAGTAAATAAAGCAAGGGCTTTAGGCCCCAATTCTTAACGCCTTATAATTTTATAATAATATAATTAATTATATTAAAAATAAAAAATAAAAAAATCTAATAATATATTTAAATATTCTCATTTATTAAATTAATTGTCTAATAATTTTTTTCACTTTTCACATCTTTATTAATTTTCAACTACTTATCTTATTTCCATTGAAAATATACATAAGTCAAGAAAATTAATAAAATAATATTATTCTCTCACTTCACTAATTAAGTGCATTACACATCTCTATTTTTATCACTTCTCAATCCTCACAATGTTAGTAATTCTTAATCATTTTTACTATTTTCAATTAACTAACCTATATATATGTATAATTTTACTCAAGTGAGATGAGTGTTTATTGTGAGAGGTGAGAAGAATGAATCTTGACCATTAGATTTTTCATGAATGGTCAAGATTAGAACATAAATACATGTGACTTTTTTAAGTGGTCATATGATCTTCAAGTAACTGTTAATCTTGACCATCTATATATGGTTGTATGGTCAAGATTTACTCCTCTCACCTTCTAACAATAAAAACTTCTCTCCTTAGATATGTTCCATATATATATATATATATATATAACATATTTAGTGAGATGAGTAAATCTTGATCATATAACTATATATAGATGATCAAGATTAAAAGTTATTTAAAAGTTATGTGACTACTTAAAAAAATTACATATACTTATATTCTAATCTTGATCATTCATGTAAGATCCAATAATCAAAATTCATTCATCTCATCTCTTACAATAAATACTTCTCTCACAAGATATACTTCTCTCACCAAATACGCTCATATATATATTGAACACCAACAACTAGTTTTTTCTTATTATATATAATAGGATCAGTTATCTTTATTTTCAAGTTATAATATTCGCTTTTGAATTTTTGCTTTCTCTTTTGTTTTGACTCTTTATTTTAACTTTTTTAATTTCATTAGAAAAAAAATTAAAACACAAAAGGCTAAAAGAACAAATCTTTAATAATTTTTTTTCATCAAGTCACTAGAAAAGCCTCAATTTTATATTTAGCTTTAGGCCTCTATGATAACTGAGTTGCCCCTGAAATCTAAGCAAATTTTAACTGAATTTTTAACTTTTTTTCTTCTAATTATATAGCATTACTCTTTTCAAATCATCAAACACAATTCTTTTGAATTTTAATGGCTTACGTTCAATGGTTGGTGAACGGTGCACGGTGATAAGCTTCAATTTAAACTTTAACTAGTGTGTACCTATGCGCTGCACGGATTGGTATCGCATTTTTTTTTTTTGTTGTATCGGAGTTTTCATCTCTCATTTATATGAAAAAAGTACTCATAAGATGAATTTTGAATTTATAATGCAAATATCCTTCAAAGAAGAGATAAATTATAATAAGATATAAAAAAATATTATAGCAAATTTAAGTTTATGAAACCAACCTTTTTACATTCAGACAGTAAATGTCCACAAAAAAGTCTGTATTTTTTAATAACAAAATTACTCCACACTATAATGGTGTTAAATTTAAAAACTTAAAACCATCAAAGCTCAATTACAGGTTGGTTTCATGAATGACATGTACCTTTTATGTGACAATGTTTATTTTAGATGTGGTCAAAAACCTCTTTATATACAACATTGATAGTTGAATCACATGTATTTCCATCTTCATCTTGAATAAAAAATTTCAAACATTTCCTGCCTCTTATTCTTAAAACAACGACATATAATTGTGGATGGGTGAAAATGAGTTTTGGTAGATACAATCTAAAATGCGAAAGCAATTATTCTTGACTTTTGTTAATTATCATAACAAAGTAAAGTTCTATAAAAAATTGTGTTCTTTGAAATTTAAAAGACAATCCAAAATATGAAGGAACTAAATTCATTCTATGAATATATATTTTGTCTCACATTTCTTTAAGTCATATCAGTTGTTCCAATTACATTATGTTTTACTAATTCATTTACAATGAGTCTTGTTCCATTGTATAAATCACTTGCTTGATCAATGTTCCTTAAAAACATTATTGAAACTCCAATCTTAAGAATCAACCTATTTGGAATTCCTGAACATTTGATATCATTTAGAAATTCTGTTGTAAACCATTCCCCTTGAACTTCATCACTTGCATCTGAACTCAATCTCTTCTTTAGGTATTAGAAATAAAATAAATTCATTTACGTTTTCAACAGTTTCCAAAATTGGAGCAAGTATCGTTATTTCTTCAAAGAATTTGTAATTATTCATGTTTTATAACAATTCTAGATATGCAAATTAAACCAATTTGGAAAGTGAATTTCTGATTCAAGAATTAGCAGATAATGTGATATTTGAATATCAGACATCTTCATTTGATCATAATAATCCATCTCCAATACCAAGTATCTAGTCAGCAAACTGCTTGACTTCATTGATCTTGATCTGTGTCAATAGTCTCATATTAGTTGTCAACTTTAGTACTTTGAAACATTTCCACAAAAGAGAAGAGTTGCTGACACTATATCATATATGTTTCCTTTCTAAATAACAAGCAGAATTAGCCAAATGGTTCATTTTGGTTATATGGAATTTTCAATATCATAAAATCCTTTAGAGTACGATCAAGAGCTTCAAAGCAATACTTATTTAGCATGGGAGCTTCATCCCAAATAATCAAACTCGTTTGAATAAGAAGATATGCTTTTAAGCTTCCTTGCTTTATGTTGCATGTTGATGAATGGAATGGAAAAGCGGGAATCAGCTGTTCTACCTTCGGGAAGTAACAAAGATGCAATTCCACTATATGCAACATTGAAAACTATTTTTCCTTCCAATCGAATACCTGAAGAAAGAATGTTCCAAATGAAAGTTTTGCCGGTAACTTCATATCCATATAAAAAGAAGAAACCACCACAATTATGATCAAGACCGAAGCCATTATTTCATCATACACCTCCCTTTGTTCTGGTGTCAATGAAGACAGGAGCTTCTTGTGATATTTTGCTAATTACTCATCTTGGTCATAACAAAGCTCATCCAGTATGAATCATCTAATTGTATAGCATTACTCTTTTCAAATCATCAAACACAATTCTTTTGAATTTTAATGGCTTCCGTTCAATGGTTGGTGAACGGTGCATGGTGATAAACTTCAACTTAAACTTTAATATAAGGTGAGGTTAATGGCATTCTCAATTTCGTATTTACATTCTTTTTCAATTACTCAAAACTTTAATTATCTAAAACATCCTTCATGAACTTATTTATTTTCTTTTTAAATTCATTAACTTTTCTCTTTACTAAAAGTTAAACTTTTTACTAATTATATTTAGTTATTACATATTTAAATTTTGAATGTTTTATTTATTAATTTTAGTAATAATTTTTTAGTCATATTTTAATTCAAACTTTTTTATTTAAATTTTTCGTAAATCATAGTAATAGAACAAAAACTTGTTTACTTGAAACTTCTATATGTTTATATTTTTATCTATTCATTTACAGTATAAATTTAATATTATATACTTATTAATTTTTTTGGTTTAGACTAAAAATTAAATACTTTCTGAAAATCAAATTAGATATGTTGATTTATCAATCAAATACATGAAAAATTATTAAAGTGTCAATCTCCTTGAAATGACTGATCTTAGTAATATTCATAAATGCAAGCAAGTTTAGTTTTGAGTTATAAATCATATTGAAAATTATTTTTACTTTTATATTTTTTACTTAAATTCATGGATAATATTTTTATTTATTTAATGCATATATAACAGAAATTAAATTTGAAAAAAATCGTATATATAGAAGCATTGAACAAGAATTTGGTAATATTATTAGAAAAATGAAAATATATAAACGTATAAAAAACCTTTTTTATTTTTTAAAGTTTTAGTTAAATTTATTTGTTAGTTGTTATCTATGAAAAAACTTTTAAAAAAAAATTCTTCAGCTTTAAAAAATTAAAAATTAAAAATAAGGGACAAACAAAAGTGAGAAAAGAATTCATTTTTTCTCTTGTTTGATTAACTTAGTGTCAATAGCCCAACCTTAAGATATACTTAATTGAAATAAAAAATATTTAGGTGAGGATAATTTAAGAAATTTAAATTAAAAGTTATTAGTGGAGAGTATGAATAGATAATTAGGAGTATCAATAGTACTACTCTTTAATATAAGTATATAATAAATAAGGTGGCTTTCGTGGAATAATATAAAAAAAGATTGTATTGATTGGAATCCAAAACAAAAAAGAAAGGTGATCAACACAACACCACAGCATATATAGTGGACTCTAGTGTACTGCTCTATGAATTATTCTTTGATATATTAAATTATTACTAATTGGTTAATCATTTCATTGCAAAAAAAATAAAAAGAAATACTAATTGGCGAACAAATTCAAATGGCGTTACTTTTCTGGATAAGTTACGCTAATGTCAGGTTCTTTATTTATTTATTTATTTTCTATTAGTATTATTATTATTATTATTATTATTATTATTATTATTATTATTCATTTTTTAAAAAAGTAACGGAACGCTTGCTGTTTTGATTAGGAAAATGCTATAAAAAGTTATTACATAAATAAAGAATTCATGTATCAAATTATTGGATTGTTCGTAGATTTGTATGGAAAATTTTGATATAACATTTCACATATTCATGGTATTAAAATGGCGTAAATTTTAAAGCACTAAAAAAAAAGACGTAAATTTTATATATGTAAAATTTTAGTTAATAAAAGTGTGTGTTTGTGTGTGTGTGTATATATATATATATTGCTTAAATAAATTTTTAAAAATAAAACTAAGCATATATTTTTTGTGTGTAACTAAATACACTGTCACAAATTTGAATATTAACTTTTTGTTAATTTATTAGGATGAAGTTTTTTGTGAACTGCACTTTCAACGTGGATAATCTGTCCTTTACAGGACCGTAAAAGTTGGTCGAAACACTACTTGATTATAGTATCAAAAAAGAAAAGCAAAACTAAAAAAGTATTTCTGTGGAAATTTTTCTGGCAATTTAATGGAGTCTTCTGATGTTTATATCGCAAAGTTGTTAGCACTAGAGTTTTGCTTGATATGTTAAGTATTCCAGAATTGTTAGATAGTTTGGCAAACTCGTTAATTGAATTTTTATAGACAAGCTAGAGTCTTATCTTGCATGTAATAATTAATCATAAATATAAGGTGAAATATTTCACCATTCTCTCTATTTACTTAATTTTTTATATATTCCTCTCTATTTTTAAAAGTTATACAAAGTTTTCTTAATACATATATAAGCATTCACTGTATCTTGAAAAAGTCCTATATATAAATTCAATTAAGAACTATAAGTTTAAAATTGTCTAATAAAATCATTGGTCAATCATTAATAATTTTGAAATGATATTTATACTTTTAATTTCATCAGTGTTACTCATAATATTGATGAATGAAATTAAGGGTAAAAATTTTATTAAGAGTAGAAATCTAAAGGTATAAACACTATTCAAGCCAAAATCATTTAGTATTACAAGCAATACTGACAAAATCAAGGATAAAAATATCATCTTAAGATTATTAATGATTAGCTAATGACATTATTAATTAATTTTAAATTTATTGTATTTAATTGAATTTATGTGTAACTTTAAAAAATAGAGGGGATATGTAAAAAATTATATAAATAGAAGGAATGTTGAAGTATTTTATTCTAAATACAATTATTTTTAAAAATCAATTAAGTTAATACGTCATTTAATCAGCAAATTATAAACATGCAATAGGGTTAACAGGGAAAATGTTAAAAGGAAAGAAAAAAAAGTTCTCAAATACTCGATGCATCCTCCTTCT
Organism: Ormosia semicastrata; assembly: GCA_029884595.1. Taxonomy (NCBI): domain Eukaryota; kingdom Viridiplantae; phylum Streptophyta; class Magnoliopsida; order Fabales; family Fabaceae; genus Ormosia; species Ormosia semicastrata. The sequence continues at coordinate 30,680,301 of JAQQTO010000046.1, read as the reverse complement.
GATAAGTTTTACATTATATGGACCACATAAAGCCAAAAATATTGGATCCAATTTGATGATGTTCTTCTTTATCATTAACATTACTTAGTTTTTAGTTAATGAGGTTCTGCTTTAGTTAACTTTTGTCCGCTTTAGTTGCTTTTTTTTTAATCATTTTTTTAATAAATGCGGGGCATACACCTTGCAAACTACGAAACATGTGGATCACTTTGTCATTATTTGTAGGTGCTATTCTTAGCTAAACCAGATATTTTTTTCTAGTTCCTAAAAATAATATATGACTCTCAATCATGTAATTCAGGGAAAAGGGGAAAAAAGAAAAGGAGAAAAAAAAGAAGAAGAACGATTGCAAGAAAAAAGGTTTTCACTATATTGTTCGAACTTTAACTCCACATGAGCCAAATCCTTCTCAAATTAACTTCTCATTGAGCCATTAAATAATATTATATAACTAGATATTTTATTTAACTTTTTTCCTGAACAATTTAGAGATTGTACAATTATGCAATAATGATTATTTTCCAATCAATTGCTAAAGGACGAAGTGTTTTACTAATTTGTCATAGCCAAAATGAAAGACCGAGTTTTTTTTAGCTCTAAATATGACTTTATGTTGACTGATTTCTTGTACTAACACTCACTCTTAAGCTGCTTTACTTTACATGCAATGTCCAGAAAATACTTTCTAAGGTAGAAGCATAAATAACTAGAACGCTTCCCTAATAACCTGAATTCAGTTTAGAATTGCCTTGTGGGCTTTAATTCTCTTTGAAGAGTTTGAAACGCGCTCGCCAATGCACGCCTTTATTAAACGTGCAGTATTAGTTAACACGGATAAATATTTTTTAAAGTAAAAATTTTTGTAAAATAGATAAGTAAGTTTATATCAATCATGATCAATGAGTCTACATTAACTATCAATGATTGATATAGAATTACTTATTCATTTTATAAAAATTTTCACTTTAAATGATCTTTGTTCTAATTAACACGAAAAAAAAGACAATAAAAAGAAGGATCCGTTTCAGACCAAAACGCAATCTTTCCGCACAGGATCACCAAGACAATATTTAAATGCTGCCATCAAAATTGAGGGCGGTGTGGCTTCTTTCTTCCTTCCATTCAGTAATGACTAATGAGTCTAAATGCTTTAGTCTTTTTCATAAGATTATGAAATAGCTTTGACGTAAAAGCAAAGCAAAGAGATGGCGATACGTCAATAATGCCTAGTTGCTTTCCATGCATGGATTTTATAAATATATTTCAATGCAGTGAGGAAATTGGAATGTACTATATATTGAAAAGCAACACACTGCGCGCTAATAGGACAATTTCTTGGAAATAGGATAGGATATCCCCTAAATCTAATGGGTGAATGCCATATGCTCCTCTACCAACCAAACATGCAGCGAAGCAGAATATATTTTGCATGGGATTTTTATGTGTATTTAAACTCGGATTCCAATATATTTGACTGAACTTTTTTAATTGTCCTCCACGTGCCTTGTTAATTCGAAGGAAAAGGAAGATTCGCAAACACTCATATATGGTGAATAAAAATTGACAAATAAAAGGAACGACAATTACAGGTTTCATTATCCGTCCTTTGAAAAAATAATTTTCTTTCAGTGTTGAACAAAATATTTGGGGGTGAGGGAGTGAAAAAAAGAGCTAGTTTGCCATTAGGGATGACACGTTCATGTTTTTATCAAAAAAATATAATTAATGAATCACTAGTAATTAATGAACTTCTCAGTTCATGTGAAAAATCTTTTTCATTTCGCAAACTGGATGTTTTGAAATGTGAAACAAACTGGTAAACTGCAGGGCAAAAGCAAAGTCAAGAGTCAAGACTTGTTGTTACTAACCAAGTCGTGTTCTTAAAAAGAATTGAATGACACATAAGTAGCACATTGAGCACATTATGAAATACAAGTAATATCTAATAACACCTGCTTGATGCACCGTCTTCTCTTCTCCTATACGGAAGTGGCTTGTGTGTTACTCTTTATTTATAAATAAATAAAAATTGTTTGCTCTCTCTTTTTGACTGTCAATCTCAACATACATATATCAAGGATGAAAGCAACAGCAGGAACAGAGAAACTCTAATAATTAAGTTGGCTTGTCACCTGTTAACATCAAAATGGAAAATCTTAGCACTCCAGCAGCCACAACGCGCATGATTAAAAAAAAAGGATTAATTCAATTAAGCATTTTAATCTGACTTTGCCCACTAACCAAAACTTGATTTTTTAATGCAAAGTTAGCACATTTTCACCTATCATCTTTTTCAAATAGGAGGACAAACTCATCAAAAACAGTGTGTGCGTAAAGCTTGGTGTTGTTGGTTTGATTTCTCCCGTTTCCTTTTCTCCTTTCATGATTCCAAAAGGGACCCTGCATTGAAATTGGATCTCAAAATAAAACTCGTTCCCTAGATATTGAAATTTTCCCAATTAGCGGAATACAAAGTAATAGTTCGATGGATAAGGTTAATGATTGAAGGCAATAATGCAAGAAAAAGAGGGAAAGGCAAGAGAAGTATACGGTTACAATTGATGATCCGCAAGTACAAATTGTCACATCCGATTACTTAGAAATGTTGGTTGCTAGGTAGAGGTGAAGTTTCCTGTGTAAGACATTAATTCGAAAAAAAAAATTAAAAAAAAACGAAGATAAGAAACACTAAATTTGTTTGCTAATCATCCCATGAGTTCATTTTGATACACAACAGACGGCATTGAGTGATATTGCAAAAAGTAGATAGAGATTTTATCATTATGTTAGTTTGATATTTAAAAACATGACTAAATAGTAACTTTAGTATGTGAAAGAGTAAGCGTTGGTCATATTAGTCCTTAGCTAATGTAAATTATTCTTGAGATCTCTAAAAGTGCATTTCGTCATTCAAGTTAGTCTCATTGTTAAGTTACCTCTATTTATTTTAACAGACTCAAATAATTGCTATATTAAGTGTCAAAGCGGCATTATACAGGGCTCATGTGGCATGTTATATTCCACGTAGACACCAAATTAGTCTTCAAAAACCAAATTATATTCCACTTGGAACATGGTTGCATCTCTAGAAGGATCAAAAGTCTCAAACCTAATGCAAGCACACACAATCTTAGCTAGAGGAGAGTAGGTGGTGAAGTAGGAAAGCAAAGGCACGAGTCTAGAAGACAACTCTAGTGGTAGCTCTGGCATCAGGATTCGATAAGGATGGTGGTGCAACCGGTGGCTCGAAGGCGATGGCACTAGTGCTTGAGGTGACAAATCTACTTTGTATTGACTTGGTGGGGCATTCTCATATTGGTTGGTGGGTCTTTGATGGAGGCTTTGTGCCTTGATCTATGGTGTTCTGGTCAGTGTTAGTGGTTGCAGTTAGTGGTGTAACGATAAAGCTCGAAGTTCAATGGCTAGGCATTGGGTTTGATGCTAATGCTTGGGCTCTACGATTGAGATTTTGTGGGGTTGAATCGGCTTATGATCTATGGTTAGAGGATGTTGATCGTGGCTTGTAACAAAGATTGCAGGGGAATGGAGAGTTGATTCCTTGAGTTTTAGGTAAGGGTTGCTATCTTGAGGAAGGTGATTTGATTTGGAGTTGTTGTGATGAGAAGCAAAGTAGTGACTAGAATTTGGCACTCTATTTGGGTTTTGTAATAGGGGAAGATGAGGTTATATGGGCTAGTTAAGATTGTTTGATGTGAGGATTTGATTTGGGGCTTTAATGATGGTGGTTGTTTCTGGTTGAAGATGACATGTGCTTATAGAGGATGGAGAAGAAAATGGTTCTACCGTTGACTTCTGAGTTCTGATCTAATCTTTGGTACTTGATTTAGAGGCAAATAGGTGGTGAGGGTCTTGATGGATGTGGGTGGTCAATGTCATTACACAAGTTGAAGGTAAGGATGAATAGAGGTGGAACTTGTGGATGAATTGTTTTGGTTTGGTAGAGGTAGCACTAGGTTGAGATTGATGGTGGTTTGAGATTGAATTTGAAATTAAACCTTTACTGGGACTAAAATAATGTCACACGAATTTTTTGAGGACTAATTTGGTGCCTATGTAGAACATAACATGCCACATGGGCCACGTCTGATGCTACTTTAGCACTTAACGTGCCACCTGTGTGAATTCGTTAAAATAAATAGAGATAACTTAATGATAAGACTAAATTGAATGACGAAATGAACTTTCAGGAAGTTTAGGAGTAACTTTCATCATCTAAGAACTAATATGACTAATATTTACTCTTTCGTGGACTAAAGTGGACTATTGGAACTGCTCTTGGAGCAACCTGGGGTGTTCAGGAAATTAGTCAAGGCTCCAGTGGAATGAACTTCTTCATGAGAGGTCGTGCCCCGTCCAACGAAGGAGAGTGCATCCCGGCCTTTATTATCATTGTAGAGAAGGCAATGCAGAAGATTTGGCGTCGATTTCGGAGTCGTAATTCCAGTTTGCCAACGTTCTTCAAAGCCAATCCATTTTTTTCAAGAGGCTGGGGTTGGTCCTGGAGGAGTCGTGGTGGCGGCAGCGACTCTGGATGTTGTGACGTTAGGGTCGGCTCCAGAGGAAATGTCGATGTGACATGGTCCGGGATACTCGTGATGTTTTCTCCTTCCTCTGGGATCTTTAATTGTTGCTCTTTCCTTATACATTACATGTCTCAATATTTTCTTTTCCATTTTTTCTCGAGATGATGTATGAAATGAGAATAAATTAATGAAAATTCTTATCTTTTGAATTTCTGTCTCGTATTTTCTTTTCTTCTTTTCGCTGTCCGTAGTCATTTGTCTTTGACCGGGGTAAGTCCAACGCTTACTATGGAGTAATATCATCGTGCCCCCAGCTTGGTGCTTGGCTTGAAAAGTCAAAGTGGCAAGCTCCAAACCTGACATCTGAGGCCTTGCGTGTTGGTTTTTCCTCGATTGTCGTTGTCCGTTCTGAAACCCTTAAACCTGAAATGGTTACCCTGGTTTAAGCCAGGGTTCAGAGCAAATTTTCTGGATTTAGCCTTCGAAGGTTGCGTGACGTTTGAGTTACTGCGCAACTGTCTCTTCAACTGTCTCTACAGCTGTGTGGGCCACGTGGGATGTTTTGAGTGGGTGAACGTGGTTAGAGCCCCGCGAGCCATGATAAGTGTTTTTTGAATTACTAGGCTGTAGGGATGAGAATGCCCCCTAACTGTTTTAGCTTTTATAAATAGGGGTTGAGGGTGCATTGTTGTCACCTGTTTCTAAACACCTTTTTTTGGAGACTTCGTGTGGTTGAGAGGTGCGGTTCATGACCGTTTTCCACCCATTTTCAAGCTTCTTGATCAGTTTCACCATTTGTTGAAAGTAAATTTTTTCCTCAGCTTTTGTTGACGCTTTCTTTTTTTGATCACCTTTTGCTGATACTGGGTAATAGCCCTTTTACGAATTAGAGTTAGCATTTCTAAACTTCTCCTAGCCCCTCTGAAATTTTGAATTTTGGAGGGGAATGAGGCCAATATATGGGTGCGAATTACTCCGTTAGTCCCTTTCCGTGTCTGAATCTCATGTTTAAATGATTCTGACAATTACTCACTGGCCGTTTTGGGTGTTCTCAGGGTTTTTATGGCGAGAGGCAGGAGAGGCGCAAGAGTCAGGGTATCGGTCCCCATGGTTCATGAACCAGTGGAGGAAGATTTAATCTGAATCCGCTGTGACCTGGGGTTAGTGTACCCATGGGTAGGGGATGATGTCTGGGAACATCTCTCCAAATTTTCTTCCGAGGCCGTCGTCCGGCAGTCGCTGGATTACCTTCATTTGACAAACAAGAAGGCATGATATAACGAGTTCCAGGTTGTGTGCCCGGAATGGAACGAGAAGGTATGCTCGAGCTAGGAAGCAGGCTCACACTTCATGTTCCTATATGAACCTCTTTTTGTCAAGCTAGGACTGCGGCTTCCCTTCTCAAATTTTCAGACTGCCATTCTTCGAACCCTGCATATGGCCCTGACTCAGGTCCACCCTAACGGCTAAGGTTACATTATAGCCTTTGAAAGGTTTTTCCAGATAATGGGGTTGCAGTATTCGATCAACACCTTCTTTTACTTCTACCATCGGGTATGCCCCCAAGGTTCAGCGGAGCAGAAGAATTGGCTCTCCATCCGGTCTAGAAGTGGTCGTAAGTGCTTTGATATTTTTCAAGATAGCTTCAAAGGGTTTAAGACGGCCTTCTTCAAGGTTATAGCGGTGAAAGGGTTTCATCCTTTTTTCCTGAACGCCGAAGGGGAGCCGAAGTTCCCTTTATACTGGACCCCGAATGCATGGAGCCCTCCAACTGTTCTATTTGAGAAAGAGGAGAAAGACCTGACTCCGGAGGAACTTAAAATGGTTAAGTTCATATGTTGGTATGCCGAGGAGCACGGTAAAATCAATATCAGAGATATCCTCAATATCCCTGGTGATGACATTCTCTTTGCTTTGTTAGGTAAGAAATAAGACACCGTAATCCACCTTAGGCTTTTGTATTTTAATATCTCTTCTGATTTTGTTTTCTTGATTTCTAACATGCTTCTCTGTTTTGTTTCAGTGAGTGACATGGTGTCTGGGCTTTCTGTTGCTGCTCTACGAAATTTAAAAACCAGGATGATAGGAGAGGGGTCTTCAAGTGCCCTTTCGGCCGCCGCCCCGACACCTTCTGACCAGGGTGTTGTCATCGAGGAAGCCCCTGAGCATTCGGGATCTCCTTCTCAGAACCTTCAGAGGAAGAAAAGGAGGGCCACTGAGAGCTCCTTTGACTGGGGTAGGGGGACGGCCTCAGAGGGCGGTTCTGAGGAGAGGTCGAACTTCTTGCCTGTTATCCTAGGGCGCACTGATCCTCGGTCATTTGTTAACAAACGACTTGTGAGTGGTGAGGTGATGAAGCATATATCCCAACGAAGCTTGGCTCGAACTTTGATTGAGCTTCAGGCCTTGACACTTTGTGCTACCGCTGAGATCCACTATGTTGAAATGTCCATTGAGGAGGCGGATAAGAGAGTGGCAGATGAGATCAAAAAGAAAGATGAAGATGCTAAGGAGGCTGCCCTAAAACTTAACTCCACCCTCCAGTTGAATGAGGATGCTCAAATGAGGATCACTAATTTGGAGAAAAAGCTGGCAAAGACTGAGTTGGCCAACAAGAAGTTTGAGGTGGAGAGACTTCAAGCTGAAAAGGCCAACGCTACTCTCTGAGCTCGCATAGTCCAATTGGAGAAATATAGGGATGAGTTGGTCGCGATTTCTGAGAAGATCGGAGGGGAACAATTTCAAAATATCGTGGCCCAAAGTCAGCATTTCAACCCTGGCGTCACCCTGGCCTTAGAGGACCTTAATTCTGACAAGGTTTTTCATAATGGCCAGCTTATCTTTGTAGAGGACGTCTCTCAACACGACTCTGGGGCTGCCTCGGAAGTCGTTCAGACTCTAGCCGAAGAGGAAACTGAAGCTTGAGTTTCTCCTTTCTTCTTTTTGCCCCCTACGAAGGGTTTCTGAATTTTGTCTAAACAATTGCTCCGTTAGTCAGGGTTTTAATTTTAATTTGCGTTTCATTTTGCTATCTTGTTTTGGCTTCGCTGATTTACTTTCCTTGGTCCATCTTGGGTCCAATGCCCATTATGGCATTTGTTATATGACCGTTTCGTGGACTTAGAATATTTTTTCCTCAAGGGAAAACCATGGTCAGGGATCCCGTATTCGTAACACCGAATTATGGTATTCCGCTTGACTTAGGCAAAGATAATGCCCTGATCCATAATCCAACACCCGTAATATCGAGTATCTAGAATTTCAGACTTACGCAAAATTTAACACCTTAGTTCATAGTCCAATGCCCATAATATCAAGCATTTGGAATTTTGGACTTAGGCAAAATTTAACACCTTAGCTCAGGGTTTGGTGTCTAAGAAAACTTAGCACATGTAATCCCTTCTGCCTTAGGCATATTAAACCTTACCCGGGGTCCTTCGCTAACCGTGTTGGTTTTACGGGATCCTCTTGGCTTAGGTATAAGGGTGGGCCACGGATCATTCATCTGCACTACCTCTTATTTTTTGACCTTTTGAGCGGTCAGTGCCAAGTATTAAGGTTGAGTGTTGACCCTATAACTTAATATCAAAGCCTTGGTGTATTATACCTCTTGACTTGGGCTTCTTAATGCATCTTTCATAGAAAACGATATCTGAATAACTCTTTCATTGACGAACCTTGGGAGGACAGAAGTCTTTACAGGGCATACAATCTCAGCAGGAATAGATCAAACATTAGTTTACTAAGGGACTGGGCCGTTAAGGACATCTAGCTATAGTATTTTCTAAGTTTATCTACATTCCAATAGTTCTTGATCAGGCTTCCTATTAGCATTTCTAGTGTGTAGGCTCCCTTACTGGTGCTGACAACGATACGGTAGGGGCCTTCGCAATTGGGGGCTAACTTTCCCTTAGAGGCATTTTTACCTCTGATATTCGCTCTCCTGAGTACCAAGTCTCCTGGTTTGAACTTCCTTGGGATCACCTTCCGGTTGTATCTGGCCGCCATCCTTTATTTAAGGGCGGTGTTGCGTATATGGGCCATGCGCCTTCTTTCTTCTATCAGGTCCAAATCTCCACGAATAAGGTCGGGGTTGCTGTCTAGTGAAAACTGCTGATGATGCTAACTTAGTTTCCCTATTTCCATCGGGATCATAGCTTCACATTCGTAGGTGAGTTTGAAGGGAGTCTCTCCCGTGGTGGAATGGGGGTAGTTCGATAGGCCCAGAGAACGTGATCCAGCCGTTTGGCCCAATTTCCCTTAGCTTCATCCAATCTTCTCTTGATTCCTCGGACAATGACCCGGTTAGCGGCCTTGGCCTATCCATTTATCATGGGATTCTCTACGGCGCTGCAATGGTGTTTAATTTTTAGACCGGCCAGCAGTTCTTTGAAACCCTTGTCTTTGAATGGGTTCCGTTGTCCGTTACGATGGATTTTAGAATTCTGAACCCGGTGATAATGTGGCGCCAAGTAAACTTCTGGATCCGCACTGCAGTGATTGTGGCTGAGGGTTCTGCCTTGATCCACTTCGTAAAATAGTCTCCTGCTACCACCAAGTACTTCAATTGACCGGGGCTTGGGGGAACGAGCCCAAGATGTCCGTACCCCATCTGTAAAACGGCCAGGGGATCGGTATTGTGGATAGCTCCTCCGAGGGGGCTTGGTAGTGATCTGAGTGGTGCTGACACTTGTCACAAACCTAAACATATGCATGAGAATCAGCTTCCATTGTTGGCCAGTAGTACCCTGCCCTTAATGCTTTCAGGGCTAAGGCTTTGCCTCCCAGATAGTGTCCGCAGCTCCCCTCATGAACCTCGGCAGAACGTATTCTACTTTTTTCGGGGTGAGGCATTTGAGGAGGGGGAAGAGAAACCACGCCAATATAAGTGACCATCATAGATGGTGTACCTCACCACTGTCTTGATTAACTTAGAGGCTTCTTTGGGGTCTGGAGGTGTAGCTCCAGATTGTAGGTACTTCATGATGGGAGTGATCCAAGAGTCCTCCCTTTCTTCTACTTGAAAGACAGTGTGTTCTGTAATTAAGGGTTGAGAAAGGGTTTCTTGAATCACTGACTCGTTGTTACCGAGGCTTTTGGTGCTAGTAAGTTTAGACAGAAGATCCACCCTGGAATTCTGCTCCCTTAGAATGTGCACGATGTTGGTCTCCTCAAAGCCTTTTAGGATTTCTTGTACTTTGACTAAGTACTTTTGCAGGAGAGGCTCCTTAACTTGATATTCACCTCGGATTTGGGAGGTGGCGAGCTGAGAATCACTACAGAGCGTGATCCTGGTCGCCCCCATATCTTTTGCCATCATCAGACCAAAAATGCACGCTTCATATTCAGCTTGGTTGTTCAAGGTTGGGAACTCGAACTTCAAGGAATGCTCCAGGGTTAGTCCTTCTGAGTTTTCTAGAATTACTCCGGCTCCACTCCCCTTGGGATTCGAGGAACCGTCAACAAAGATGGTCCAAGAGATTTCCTGTGGGTCGCCGAGGTTCGTCATGAGTTCTACTAAGAAGTCGGATAAGGCTTGGGCCTTTATCGCAAGCCGTGGTTCATATACAATCCCAAACTCGGAGAGTTCAATCAACCAGGCAATCATCCTTTAGGCCAAGTCTGGCTTGTGCAACACCTGACGGATGGGCTAGTCTGTTCTCACTATCACCGGGTGATACTGAAAATACTGGCGCAGTCTTCTTGCCGCGGTGATCAATGCAAAAGTGACCTTCTCGACCTTCTGGTACCGAAGTTTGAGTCCTTGCAGAACCTTACTCACGAAATAGATCGGTTTTTGTCCTTCGTCCATCTCTCGGATTAGCATCGAGTTAATAGCCTCTTCGTGGATTGACAGGTATAGGTAGAGCGATTCTCCGGGGTCTAGTCTCGTCAAGATAGAAGGGGGAGATAGAAGGTTTTTTAAGGATGAAAAGGCATCCTCGCATTTTGGGGTCCATTCAAAGTTCTTCCCTTTTTTGAGTAGTTTGAATAGGGGGAGGGATTTGTGGGCTGCCTTGGAAAAGAACCTTGTGAGGGCCGCTATCCTGCCCGTGAGCTGTTGCACTTCTTTGATATTTTAGCGACTTCTCATATCGAGTACGGCCTGACATTTATTGGAATTAGCTTCTATTCTGCGATAGGTTAACATGAACCCCAAGAATGTTCCAACCTGCACTCCGAAGGCGCACTTCTCCGGATTTAATCTCATGTTATGCTTTCGGACCTGTGCAAATACTTCTTCAAGGTCCGTCGTGTGCGACCTACCCTGTGGGATTTTTACTATCATGTCATCAATATAAACTTCTAGCATCTTCCCCACTTGGTCTTTAAAAACCATGTTCATCATCCTCTGATAGGTAGCTCCTGCATTTTTTAATCCAAAGGGCATAACCCTATAGCAGTAGCTAGCTCAGTCGGTGATGAAAGCAGTTTTGTCCTCGTCTCCGGGGTACATTAGAATCTGATTGTATCCTGAGTAGGCATCCATAAATGATAACCTCCTGAATCCTGAGGAGCTGTCAACCAGCTTGTCCACATTCGGAAGTGGGTATGGGTCTTTTGGACAAGCCTTGTTCAAGTCTGTATAATCTACGCATATTCTCCACTTCCCATTTGATTTTTTCACCAGGACCACATTAGATAACCATGTGGTATAAGTAATTTCCCTGATGAAACCACAACTTAACAATTCTCTTACCTGTTCCTCAGTCACCTTCGGTCTTTCTGGGCCAACCTTCCTCTTCTTCTGGGCGACCGACTTCATGTCTTCTTTGACGGACAAATGGTGGCAGATGAAGGAGGGGTCAAGTCCTGGCATGTCAGACGACGTCTAGGCAAAAAGGTCCTTATTTTTTAACAGGAGTTCCGCTAGTTGTTATTTTTCGTCTTCTTCTAAGTGCGCTCCGATCTTGGTAACCAGGTCTGGCTTGGCTCCAAGTTGGAGGGGTTGTAGTTCTCCTTCCGGCTGGGGTCTGGTGCTATGGAGTTCTTACCTAACGTCCAACTCAGTCATCAGTATGTTTACCTGATCCAGAACTAGGCTAGAAGTGGTGGAATTTTCCCTTCTGGGCACCTTGCAGATCCTCAGGCTCTCGTTATAATATTTCCTGGTCACCTTTAACAGTGACGACCTCGTTATGCTTATTTGGGAATTTCATCACAAGGTGGGTGGTGTGCACAATGGCACCGAAAGTGTTTAGAGAGAGGCGGCCCAAGATGATATTGTAAGCTGAAGGGCAGTCCACGACCAAAAATCTTACCTTGACCGTCTTAAAAAGCTTGGGAGACCCCAGGGTCATGAGTTTCATAGTGTCCTACCGTGGTGATCTTCTCACCCGTGAAACTTATTAGCTCCCCGTCGTATGGGGTCAAGTCCGAACATGGAAGTTCCAACTTTTGATAAATATCCAGGAACATAATATCTGTTGAACTTCCTTGATCCACAAAAATTCGGCGGACCTCGGCATTGGAAATTATCCCAGAGATGATTAGCGGGTCGTCATGGTCCGGGATGATCCTACCGTAGTCCTCGTCTGAAAAGGTGATGGAGGTGTCTTTCTTTCCTCCGTCTGTAATTTGTGTTTGGAATGGGAAACGCTAAAGACCGCCATCCTTAGAGTTTTTTCGTGCCCCGTTTGATAGTCCTCCTCTAGCGAATCCTCTCGTAATGGTGTGGATCATCCTGTTTGGTTAGAGATATCGGTCATCGTTGTCGTCGGACGAAGTATCCCTATTCCTATCCCCCCGGTCATTACTGTCCCGGCAGGGTGGAGTCTAGGATCTTCTCCTAGGGCTTTGGGTTCTCCTTCTGTGACGAGGAGATGAGCTCCGTCGCTTGTCATCCCTGTGCCTACCACGATGCTCATCGTTTCGGGCGTGGAGAATGTACTGTTGTAATCATCTGACCTTGATCAAAAATTCGATGACGTCACATAGTTGGTAGCAATCTTCAGTGTCATGGCTGTAGCCTTTGTGTCATGCACAATGCTTAGAGTGGTCCTTCTGCTTGTATTTCTTGATGGGGGGCGGCCTCCGGATATTCTGAAACTCAGTCTGCATTACCTCCCTCGAGATTGTTTCCCGAGGGGTATTCAGGGGAGTGTACTCAGAATACTTCCTCTGAGGTGGACTACCTTTAGGACACTGGGACCGTGAGGAATCCTGGTTAGGTTTCTGATGAGGGGTCTCATCCTTATCCCATCTTCTCTGATCCTCAGTCGCCTCCTCAAGGTTAACATACTTTTAGGATCATCTCTAGAACTCACTCAGGTTCTTTGGCTTCTTTTTCACCAGGGACGTAAAAAACTCAGAACCCACGTGGAGGCTGCTTCTGACATAATGAAGGGCTATCCTGTCATCGAAGTTTTCCAAGTTAGTGCATGCCGCCATGAACTGCCTTACGTAATCATGGAGGGGCTTATCTTGTCCCTGCCGAACCTTGGCCAGGGACTCGATGGACTTGGGTTGCTCCTTGCTAGTGGTGTATTGGAGCAAGAAACGTTATTTCAGATTTGTCCAATCTACCACGGACCTCCGTGGTAAGTTGGAGAACCACTTGAGGGCTCCCTTTTTGAGGGAGAGGGGGAATGCATAGCATAGTAACTCCATGGATCCTCCATGAAAACATATGGATTGCTCGAAAGCATTCACGTGTTCCTGGGGATCCGTGGTTCCGTCGTAAATCTCTAAGTTCATCGGGAACTTAAAATTTCTGGAAACGCGGTACTCTATTAGTTGATTGGAGAATGGGTGTTCTTGGATACCGTGGTTCAAGTTATTGTTCCCGACGTTGGACATCGTAGCGACGACATGGGCCCTCCTTTGATTATCCTCTGCGCTGCATCCTCCGTCATGACGGCTTGGCTTAAATTGGTTTTCATGCATAGCCCGTTGCATGTCCTCCAACCTTTGATACTGTTCGTTCAGCATAGCCATGTGTTGCTGTAGCATGTCTTGGAACTGTCGTTGGGACATTTAGGATTGATTTTCACATTCGGAACGAGTTGCACGATCACCGGCTTCGCCATGTGGCATTCCCAAGCGCTGACTCGCTGGGATTCTGCATTTTTGGATATTTGGGTTGCCTCGTTGGCCTAGAATTCTAAGTCTGTCTCTTACAGAGACCCTGCGTGATGGGTCGGGACTCTCATCAGAGACCGAAGCGGAGTGCCCATCGCACTGGTGCTCCGTGTTGAGCGCCTAGTTCCTCATGGCAAAGGCTTCCATATTAGGTGGCCGGACAAGACAAAGAGAGCGTTGCGCTGCCAGAGTCTGCCTTTGGTTAGCAGAGGTTTACGCAATGTCTCTCCTCGAATTTTGTCTCATGTTCACCATGATGGGGTGGGGTTAGAAGTTTATGGTTTTCCACAGACGGCGCCAATGTTCTGAAGTAGAACCAGAAGGTGCCTGAGAAGACACGTGTATGGTGGTTTTCTCCTTGCGCAGCTGCCGTCCGGCGATCTAGGGAGGTTTGGTACCTGCAAAGGACTCCAACACTCAAGTCAGACAATGCACAAATAGGGTTTTACACTGAAAGATTATTGATCTTTTTTTTTCTTGGTTAGAATGACTTAGCCTGATACTTATAGAGCATGAGCAGGGTCCTCCTGTAATCCGCGTGAGGTGTAGGTACGTTAAGATCGTGGTCTGACGGAGGATGCTTCTATCCTACGATCGTTCAGGTAGAGCCCTGACGGAGGGTGCCTCACTCCCACGATTGTCCAGGTAGATCCCTAAAATTTCGGGATGTCACGTTAGTAGCCACCTGCTGTTGCAGACAGTTATGGTTCCTACACCCTAAGGGTCATGATTGACAGTTGTCAGGATCTGCGCAGACCTAAGAGATGCTGATATGGCCCACGACTGAAGCCCGAGGTCGGATGGCCTAAACGGGGTGCTTATGGTGGAGTCAGGTAATGCCGAGTTGATTCCATCGGACAGGATCTCAGATCACGGTCCAGAACATGTCTGTATATTAATATTTGTAATTTAGTTTTTAATAGAGTTTATGAATATTTATGAAGTGATATGTTAGTTTTATAAATTTAAGATGCAAATAATATGTTGCACTTTTTACTTAGGTAGGAAATTACTTTCGTAATTATTATAAAAAAATTACTTTTAAAATTCATTATCTTATTTTTCATGTTGTGTGCCCTTCATTAAATGCTTTTGAACTGTGATTTTGTGTTATAAGTTGTAATTATATTGAGCACAAATTAAAAAAATAAAATAATCAATGAATTGTTTATGTCATCATCTTTTTTTTTCATAAATATAAACCACTGGCTGAATATCAAAACTAAGCCTACAATATAATTTTAGATTTATTTAAAAGAGGGTTACATTAGACAAGAATTTTTTAAAATAAAGATTCTTGTAAAATAAACAAATAAGTTCATATTAATTATTAATAAATAAGTCTACATGAAATATTAATGATTGATATAAACTTTTATTCATTTTATAAGAATACTCACTTTAAAAAATTATTGTTCAGTTACATCAACCCTTAACACTAGGTATTTTTAGTTGACTTGCTTAAGCCTATGAAGTTTTAGACTTGTTTGAAGGAAGCCAAGTCGGTACTTGATATTTACATGGAAGAAGCCACGTTAAAACCTAACATTACTTGGCATAGGATGATTAAAGAAGTTTTGAAGTATGCCATCTCAACATTTAATATGGCATGACATTAGATGACTTCGAGGAGCTAACTTTAATGTATTGTATATATAGATCGCAATCAAAGACTATTTTGTTTCCAATTTCTTCAGTACAAAAAAGCTATGCTTATTGATACAATTTTTTTTGGCTCAAAAGCTATACGGGTGGTTCGCTTCTGCTGGTCTCTGTTTTCACCTCTGCACATTCTTTATGTGCTTGAACTGGTAAAGAATTCTGGTGAGCCATTCCTTCTTTGCTTTTTGCCCACAAAACACTGTAGAGACTAAAAACCAGCAGAATCCCACCCAGAACGCTGAAAATCAGAACGTCCAAATTTATGAGGATTAGGGTAATGGAGTAATGCCAAGTATATAGCTGCATAACGTTACACATCTTCATCTAAGTTCAATACAAAATTGTACTGTACACATAATTTTTATTCGTTAAATAAGTTCAGATGTGCATGGACCTACCTTTACCTATGAAGGAGTTCATTATTCCTTTACAAATATAAGTTGTGTGTAACTTTCTCATATATATATATAAAATGATAATTGATGTTTAAGGAAAATGAAAAAAATTTCAAACCCAACATTTTATCAACCCATCAAACTTGTTGAACATGCACAAGGGAAGGATCACAATTCCTCGAATCAAGGAGTGCAAGCTTGAATATAATTTCAAGGGTTTCAACCTTCAAGTATTCCAAATATCTCTTTGTATGTAATATTTCAATATCAGTCAAATATAATTATATGTTTTATTTTTCAAAGATTATATTGTAATTTTTTATTACTAAAATTTTAGGGATTTATTGAGTTATTTTAAATAATTTTAAAGTAGTATTAATATATTTTTATAAGAATTAAGTATTGTTGAAGAATTTGTACTTGGTGGTCAAAGTAGTATTATGCTTATGAAAAAATATGTTTAAGAATAAAATGAAAATATAATTCTTTATATATAACATTTCAAAATTTCTCCTTATTTATTTATGATAAATTCAGAGTTATACCTATCCCTAGACAACATCAGATTATCTTAGCAACTCACCTGCCTAAACATAAGGGCTCGCCCAAGAGCAATATTGAACCTGTTGTAGCAATTATAAAACTCAGTGGATTCCACATTACTGGGAAAACTGGTCCTCTCTTCTCAATCACCCATGCTTGCATGTAGTAGGCGACCCCAGTCACCATTGTCCCCTGTTAGAGGTAACAAATGACTTAGATGTAGTAGCATTTTATCATAGTAATATAGAAATCATAAATTCATAATCATCAATTTATTTATTTAATGCAATGGTGGGGAAACTGAAGGGAAAATAACTACATATAATGCTAAGATTTTTAAATAAAATGGTCCCCTGATTGTTAGGTCTTATACTTCTAAGTGACAATTGAATTGGACATATTATAGTTAGCTGCGTAAACAAAGAGTACTTTCTATTTTTCCCCCTACCAACATATATTCTATTAGAAATTGGGAGATCCGGTTAAACTGGAAACATCTTTTATGGAAGAAAAAGATCTTGGTGATGAATCAAAATCTATGGCTTTTGTAGCATTAACAAACCATTTGTTCTGGCAGATGTCGACGTCTAAAGCATTGAGAAATAACATAATCAGATAAAGTAGCCAGAAGAACTCTGGTAATCTGGTACTCTGGACAACTGACAAGGTCTTTTTCTCCACTGTGAATTTGTGACGACAGGCAAGCACATCATTTTTATAAAACTTTCTTTTTTTTTCATTTTTTTGCCCCAATTTAGTTTGGAAAAATATCAGACATCACTATAGCATTTTTTCAACCATCAATACATCATAAAAAAGAAATAATAATTACATAAATAGAATGCATCACTTTGATACTTACAGAATAAACAACTGCAGGCAGTCTCATGTTCCAACCCAATTTCCATTGCCGAAAATCTCTTTCAACAGCTATGGCAACCCCAAATGACTGAATCACACTTGATATGCACTGAAGGCTCGTGAACATCAGTTTTGAAGGGAAGCTTTTAAGAAATTGAGCCTGTTTTTTTGGATCAGTGTGAGTACAGTCATAAGTCATCAACTTCACGATAACCAGAATTATATATATATATCATCTTAACACAGAAGATAATTACCAAAAATAAAGAATGCATACACTATCCCCTAAATGTTTCCATCATTCTAAACTCTAGTACAACTTGGAATAGCACAAATATGAAACGTAAGTGGCTACCTGAATTACAAGCCAAAAACTCCAAGTGATGATGGCTAAGAACAAGAATATAGAACCCAATATCCATCTTTTGCCAGATGAAAAATGATCTTCATGATGTTGACTGCTGTGGTATCCAGATAGGAGATGATGCAAAGTCCTTAACTGGGGTCCCTTGTAAAATGCAAGGGTCGTTACACCACCCATGCACAGTAATACACTTCCTAGCTTTGCAATTCCAGATTCTGTCCTTATATTTACCTTCTCCATTCTGCAATATATCATGAGCAACTGAGAATTAATCATATTTGCAGTCACTCTAGTTAATTAAGCAGAGAACTCATGACTATCTCAACTCTATGAGTTGTCAGTATATCTCAACCTGGAATTGAAAGTAAACTAAATTGGAATAATAATGATGGCATGATGCACTAGAATATTACCATTCTTTTTTTTCATTTTATAAGAAATTCCCCTTTCTTTCAAGATCTCAATAGATATTATATCGGTCATCACCTAAAACTAATTTTCATTGGAAACATTTTTTTTATGTCAGACCCTTTTCGTTTAAATTTAAGGGGAAGAGAACAAAAAAGTGATTTAAATTACCTGAGCAGCACAGCAAAAAAGAATGTAGAAGCGGGGAGGCAATTAACAATTGCAGCACTTAATGTGGCAGACGTGTAAACAAGAGCAATGCCTTGCAAATTCAGAGTTAGAGTAACCCTGAAAAGCAACAAAGTAGGATTATAGACCTAAGGTTCTTTGTCAAAGTAGCATCTGGTGAGAAATCACATAAAGAATACTAAAATACTTCACCCAAATAATGTACACATAAAAATCTTGCAGAAGGTCATAAACGAGAGTGGCACTGCACTTTTTCTGGACCATATAATAAAATATATATGTCAGTTATCCAATTAAAACACACTATATATGGCAAATCAATTAAAAACTTTAGGGGAAGAAAAACAGATCGTTATTACATCATTACCGTTCAAATATCAAGGCCAGAGGGACCACAATAACTGCTCCAATTAGTTGTCTATAAAAGACAAACACACAGCTATTCATTCCCACGTTAAACGCGGCCTTAGATATCAAGATCATCCCGGAAAATATTAACTGTAATAGAAACACTGCTAAATATGGCTTAAGTTCACCCATTTGACAGTGAAAATGTATGGAAGATTACACCTTTTGATTTTCATTAATCTTGCATATATATGCATATATAGTCTCAAAAAGGTTGTCTAATCACTTTACCCGGAAAGAAAGAAAACGGTGCATGAGAAATGAGGGGGAAATCTTTATGCCTATATGCTTGCATTAATGAACATATAGTTGGATTAGAAATTTCAGTGGTGTATTTATTCTCTAAGCACTCTCTTTTTTTTTTTTAAGAAAAAAAAGTATAGAGTCACCTCAACTTTTATTCTTTTACAAATCACTATCATATATTTAATTTTTTTAATTAATTCC
Source organism: Ormosia semicastrata (assembly GCA_029884595.1). Lineage (NCBI taxonomy): Eukaryota > Viridiplantae > Streptophyta > Magnoliopsida > Fabales > Fabaceae > Ormosia > Ormosia semicastrata. Next base: position 30,661,399 of record JAQQTO010000046.1, on the reverse strand, counting down.
TAAATTTTAGCTAATGACCCAATAAATATTTTCATTAACCATCTGTTAAATTCACGTGATATTATCTTATCTATCTAAGTTCATTAAATTTGGACCATTGATTTTTTTATTCATTAAAACCTTATTTTTTAATTATATTTTATTCTTAATAAATTAAATAAAAAATTAAATTATTTTAAAACAAAAAATGAAATTAAAAAATATAATTAAATAAAAAAATGAAATTATTTCATGGCAAACAAATTTCTTTTTTTTGTTTTAAAATAATTTAATTTTTTTATTTAATTTGTTAAGAATAAAATATAATTAAAAAATAAGATTTTAATGAATAAAAAAATTAACGGTTTAGATTTAATAAGATTAGATGAATAGGATGATACCATGTGACATCTTCATTAGTAATTTAACAAATAGTTAAATGAAGAATTTATTAAGTATTTGTTAAAGTTTAAAGATTAATTAAAAATATTTTTAAGTTTATGATGATTATTTATAAAAGAATAAATTTTAGGGTAATTCTGTACTCTTTTCTTTTTTTTAAATACCTTTTGATTTTCATTAATCGTGCATATATATGCATATATAGTCTCAAAAAGGTTGCCTAATCACTTTACCCAGAAAGAAAGAAAACGGTGCATGAGAAATGAGGGGGAAATCTTTATGCCTATATGCTTGCCTTAATGAACATACATTTGGATTAGAAATTTCAGCTATGTATCTATTCTCTAAGCACTTTCTTTTTAAATAAATCTTTATTATAGCATCTCATGATCTTTCCGTTTTTTCTAACCAAAAGTGATCATTCCTCAGCAACCATGTCTGAAGGATCTCTTTGAAAAGACCTTGTGCGAATTTTCAGGTATTCCGTTTGAATGAATGATATTGGTCACTGAGAGAGTAGTGCAGACTTTTGATAAGTTAAAATATGGCTGCGAAAATTCATTTTGGCTAGAGTACTCAAAATGATAATACCAAAAAAAAAAAGTACTCAAAATGATGACCTACTGTAGTACGTATAACATGAAAAGGGATAAATGGAATATATATATATATAAAGGATGTGGATACCCAGCAATCTTAAAAATAACCCAGGGATGCATTTGTATCTCTCATCATTCAAAATTATTAATTATGTTTTTTTATCTACACTTTACTAAATTTTAAAATGATTTTTAAGGGTTGGGAATTGGGATTCCTCAGGTTGAAAAACAAAGTGCAGAGATCCAAATCCATATAATAAATGTTATCACGTACCGCTAATCACTTTCGTTCATTCCCCCCCCCCCCTCTTTCTCCCTGTTCATTTTTAACAGTACTATTGTTTTTAAAATCGGTTAAGAGCATGTTTATTACAGTTAAAAAGCTAAATTAACAGCTTTTTTTTTAACTTTGAGCTGTTATACAAATAATCAAACGTATTTAAGTAAGCATTTATAAAAAAACAACTTATTTTTGGATAAAAAAGTTGTTAGAGATTAAGGTGTTAGTTGAGCATTTTGTAAAAAAGTTGTTAGAATTATTTTTAATAGTAATATGTAAATATTATTTTATTATCAATTAAATAATTTTTTTAATCAATCAAATAATTTTTAAATTATTTTATATTTATTTTGATAATTTAATGTATAAAAGTGATTCTTTTTTATACCATTTAAATTAAATAAATTAGCTTAAAATCACTTTTTAACTAACATATCTAAACATAATTTTTCTTCTTCTTATAATTGATTATAAAATAAAGTTTTTATACAATAATTGATTATTGAAATAATCTAATTTTCATAACTATCCTAAACACGCACTAAATTGTTGGATTGGTGAGATGAGTGATTCATAATTTAATTAATTTAACAAATGGTCACGTACTGCTAATCACTTTCATTCATTCCCCACTCTCTTTCTCCCCGTTCATTCTTAGTAGTATTAATGTTTTTAAAATTGGTTGAATCGTTGCATCGTTAAGGTGAGTGATTCATAATTCAATTAATTTAACTAATGGTCGAACTGCTAATACTGTTTTATATATATATATATACACACACACATAAGTCTTGAGTAGTTTATAGTATTTGCTTGAGGACTGGATGTAGGTCACGAATTGTGACCGAACTAGTATAAACTTCATTTGTATATTTCTCTCAACATTTTCCTCTTTACTTTCAACTTTTACTTATGTTTGTATTACAATTATTGTTTAATTTTGAAATTTTCAGTTATTAAACTCTATAAAACTAATTCACTCACCTCTTGGTTCTGTCAAATCATATGAAGTCTCCACCATCAGAACCCTCAAGAAGAATCAACAAGAAGATGATGGAAATTAAAAAGATAAGAAAACTGAAGTATTTAAAGCTTGAGAAGGTTGGATGAGAATGTTAGCCGAGATATTTGGATGAGAAAGCTAACTGAAAGAGTTTAGTGAAAAGCTTGGCACTAGAAAGTTCATAAGAAGGTCGGATATGAGAAAGTTGCTCAACCTTCTCACTGAAAGTCTGACGCGTTGACTCAACAAGAAAAGGACAAAATAATGGTCACCGACAACAATCAAGTACAATTACCTTTTGAATCAGCCAACAATCTTATTTTCAAAGCCTAGCTATAAAAGGATCCAAGCTTGAAAATCATAATGTTATGAACTTTGAAGCAAATCTGACTAAGTGCATGATGAACTGAACCTTCTCATCTCTATCTACTGCTTCTAAAATCTATAAAATCTCTAGTAGGTGTGTTGTAAGTCTTGAGTAAGTATTTATATCCACTCATAGAGTATTTTTGAAACAAACACTTCATATCTTCTATTTATTCTTGTTTGCTTTGAGTGATCTTGTAGGTTGTACAAGTCACTTCAATATGAGATTGTGAGCCTAAAGAGGCTGTGAAAAGAATACTTGGTGCTTAGTCTGAAGAGATTGTGTTAAAGAATACTTTGTCTTTGAGCCTAAACAAGTTGTCATTAAAGAATACTTACATTGAAGCCTGGAGAGGCTTGGTTGTTAAAGAATACTCAAGTTACTGGAAAATCCAAGTGATTACTAGGTACTAGACGTAGTCCCACGTAGTTTAGGGGAGAACTAATATAAATCCTAGTGAAAAGCTTCTCTTCCCTTACTCTTTATTTGTTTATATTAGTTTAAACATGTTTAAAAGGATGATACTGAAAACTGAGAAAATTGAATCTATTTAAAAAGGTTTCACATAAAGAACTTCCTTGAATATAACTACAATCTAAGTTTTTTACTGTGTTTATGAATTTCTTATCATAAAACAACTCTCAAAAAGAAGTTTAAAAGTTAAATTTATTTTATAAGATCTCTATTGAGTGGTGAGAATGTTACTTTATCTTAACTAGTCCACTCTCTCATGAATCTTCTCACTATGGTCTGATAACTTATTTCTAAACCTTCTCGCTAATACTCTTATTCAAGTTTGAACCTTCTCACCTCCAAGTCTGTCCAACTTGAGAAAGTTGTGAGAAGATTAGTATTTTTAAGAAAAGTGATAACACAATTCAATCCCCATTTCTTGTGTTATTGCCAACTTCAAATATATTAATCATCATCATTATCTTCAAGTGTTAAATATATGATTTTTATTAATATTCTTACTTATGCTCTTTCACACAGTCAATGATAGTCAAATTTTATAGAAGTCAACTCATACATCTTCTAGAATCCAGAGATCTAGACCATACAACTTCTCTAATCCAAAGAGGTCTTTAGATTGGAGAAGGCATATAGGTTGAACTGTATAATGTGGCTATCATCAAACATAAGGGAAAATGAAAGAATGTTAAGAAAATTCAAGTATTTAACTGTTGAATACAAGGATGATAATTGATGTATTTCGTAAAGAGCATTACTTAAAAAAAAGAAAGTACTTCTCAAATAGTTACCAACATTTCTATCCTAACTCATAAGGAGAGATCCAATACAAAATTTTTTTAACATAAGCAAGAGCAATTTATTAAAGATCAAAAGAAATTTACTTTTCCTGATACTGACGCTCCTAGTTCTTAAACTCATTCATTAAAAATGGATAGTCTTCATTTGAGTTCTAACTATATTACATGTAATAAGAAGAATAAATGTACTCCATTTATCATCACAATCACTATCGAAACCTAATCCCAACTTCAGTCAAATACTCCTGAAATTATTTTTTCTCTCAACTACTCTTCAAACTTGATAGACAAGTGCAATGAAACACACATTTTTAGTGTCACTAGCAATGGCAATAGTCTTGGCACTACCCACTCAACTTTTTCAATCCTAATGATGTCGTGCTCATGAATTTATCCAGCATATTCTCTCCACGAGCCTATTGTATAATGCCATTTTTTATGTTGAAATCACTTTTTTATATCAATTTCGTATATTTTCGATTTATGTCTTATTCTCCAATTGCTCCACTATGCAACTTCTATACGTCAAAAAATCTACTTCAAAAAAATATGCAAATTTATTTTTTTGATCTGCAATATTTTTCTTCTTCCTTTTCTTATATCATCATACCTAGTTTTCTCATTATCATCATAAGAAGTGGACCCGTGTTATTGCTCAAACTTTCTATCACATTTATCACCTAATAATCTTATCACTAGAGTCATCATCCTCACTATCAATGGATGACAAAAGATAAGTTACTTAAGCAATCAAATTCTGGACTACTCAGAATCACTTAACCTATCAATGCAAAACTAATATCATCTAACTTAAGATTCAGAGCTTCCTAATTCAAAAGAGCATTAATTAATTCAATACTTCAAATACAACAACATGCATGCAAATAAGTGTTAATAACAATAATATATATTATTATATTACACAATTCATATCACAGTAACAAAATGCTATTACATATTTGTCGTTCCCTCCTAGCGAATTATCATCAAAGATAAGTAAAATAAATAAATATTATCTTATGTGCAATTAAATTAAAAATCTTTATTTTCTATTATTTTTATTAGGTATTTTAAAGCTGAATATAAAATTGTTTAAAATGGCTTTATTAGGATTTTCTATGTTAATTTGGGAGAAATAAAGTCACATTGTAAGTTACAACTTGAAATTAACTTAAATGAAAGTAATTCTAAATTTTAATAAATGCTCTTCATTTGGAATTTTTTAGTAGATTTTAGAAGATAAGGAATCCTACTTTAACTTCAAATTTATTTGACATTTCTTATTTTAAGCCAGTAAGCTTCTTAAAATTTATCATTCTCATGAAATTAATAAATTATTATTAATTTAATTAATTATATATAGTTCACACATTTCACTTTCTTTTATATTATATTATATTATACATTATTAATTTATTCAAATTAAAACTAAAATTAATTAATAATTATTTTAATTTAATATATAAATTATTAAATTAATTAAATTAAATAATTTATCAACCTCTTCACTTAAAATTTTAAAATTTAATATTTCATATTACTATTTTATCACAATTTTTTAATTTTCAAATTAACACATTAGTATATAATATTATATTATTCTTTTAATATATTAGTATTGGTCTTATACAATATAAAGTTATTAATCAAATTCTATAACATCATAATAGAGAATTATCTATCATATTAGCCTATAAACACCAACAAATAATGGTATACCATACATATAAACATATATTCAAATATACACATAAACACATATATTCAAAATATAAATGAAATATACATACATTTTATCAACAAATATAACATTCAAAATAAAAATTTAAAAAAAATACAGTGAGAAGCCATGCACCCACGTCTCATGCACCACATCCACCTACGTCTGGGTCGCATGGACCATCAACCTCGATGGCACCCATGGTCAGAGCTCAAGCCTTTATGGCCTTCAGGGGCAACAACAACACCTCGTGGTCAGAGCACTGTCTGTTGCCTTCTTAGTCGCACCGACTAAATCTGGCCACTGGGTTGCATGGGACATCAACCTTGATGGCACCCATGGTTGGAGCTCAAGCCCTCATGGCCTTTAGGGGCAACAACAGCACCTCATGGCCCTTGTGGTTAGAGCTTAGGTGGAGGATGTTGTGAGCTTGAACCATGAGGATGGAGGTTAGGGGTGTTCAAAACCGAAAAAGATGAACTGAAAAACTAAAAGGCGAACAAATCAAAAATCAAAAAAATTGAAAAAATGAAAAACTAAAAAAATTAATTGGATTGGATCGTATTTTAATTCCAAATTTGAAAATTGATACCATTCAAATTGAACAAAAAATTATATATGTATATTTGAAATTAATATTTTACCTAGAAATTCTTTATTAACTATACTTATTTAAGAACTTTTTTGTTATACCTCAACTCAAACTTAATTTTTTCTCTTGGATTTGAACAGATATATGAGGATTATCAATTAATTTAGACTTATATTTTGATTTTGTATTTTGATGAATTAGTTTGAACTAATATTTGTTGTTATTTGATAAGTTAGTTTATACTTGTATTTGATGTAGTTTAATTATTTAAAAAAATATAATAAAAAACCAAAAAACTTATCCAATTTAAACTAATTTAGATTGGATCGGAATTATATTTTAAACAAAACCAATGGATGACATAAGAAAATCAATGGAATTGGAACAAGAGGCAGTTCTGTGAACACCTCTAATGGAGGTGACGAGGAGGGAGAAGAGGCAGTTATGATTTCGGTTCTGTTGTGAGCTCAAGCGATTATGATCAGGAGCTTGATCTCATCGGTGGAGGGGTAGCAAGGACTGAGAAGAGAGAGAGAGGAAGGAGGAGAGAAAACAGTAGCATAAATGGAAGAGAAATGAGTCTTACACAGCGCTTAAAAAATTATTTATGGCAGATTATGATCCGACAACAGCTAATTTATTGAAAACCTTAGAATATGTAACCTGTTTGTTACTCGAGTAACACAAGTCGTATTTCTGGTGAAAAATTTGTTGAAAATTGGCTTACGTTCCTCCTCAAAAGTTGAAGAAATCTTTCAACGGATTTAATCCATCGAAAAACCTTGAGAAACAGATCGGCAAATTATCCGCCAGAAATGTAAAAGAATCCGTGGTGGTTTATTTTTTCGACAGATTATTATTTGCTAGAAATTTATTTTGTTTTATTTTTTTCTCGATGATTGGTTTTCCAACAAGTATTTCCACAAAAAATTACCAGGATTACCAGTGACGACAAATCCGTCAGAAATAGCCACCGCTAAAGGCTGAATTTCTTGTGGTGAGCTTTTCTATTATTTTTTTTATTTGGTTTTTATCTTTTCATATTGCAGTTGTTTGGTGATAATAAATTGGAGACTGTTACAGATGTGTTATTTTTTTGGGCTAGGCCTTATAGGTGTGTACTTTGATTTTGTTCAAAAATTACTTACAATCAGTATAGTACCTTGATAGGTGTTTTCCTTGGATTGCAATTTGTTGTTAGTTTGGCATTTAGGTCCCTTTATTTAGTATTTTGAGTGGCATAGTGCACGAGTCTTTCTTTTTTAATGATTTTTTTTTATTTGTTCATTCTTGAATGAGTTTTTTTTAATTTTGTTTTGTTATGTATAAGTAATCTTAAAAACAAATATGAGATTTAGCAACTGAATCAATATATTTTTTAAAGATAAAAATGAAATTACAGATTAAATTTGAAAAATATATAATATATTCAGAGTTTAGTGACTAATTTAGAGATTAATTTAAAGATTAATCTTTCGAGCCTTTAAAAATAAGTCAATATTTTGGTCTTTAAATTATTTTTTTCCAAGAAAAATGACTAAAATTTAACTAAAATTAAGGATCAATTTTTTTTAAAAAAAATGGGTCTCTAATTTGGTCACTAAAGTTAGCAACCAACCTAAATCAATCGCTAATAATTAGTGGCCAATGGTTTAGAAATGGATTAATATCGGTCTCTAAATCGGTCGCTAAATTTTTTAATAACCAATTTTTAGAATTTAACGACCAAAAAATTAGTTTCTAAAGGTCTTTTTCTAGTAGTGCTAATTTTTTTAAGATGCTATTTGTCATCTAAACGATTTATTGGATTTTCATTACAATGATACGTTAGATGCTTCATGAATTTCTCATATCTATTTTCTTGATCACATTTTCAATGTGATGTGGTTACAATGCCTACACCCAAACTTAATTGGCACTACAGAAAAGTAAGGAAAAAAAAACAACTTAAAATGTCATCATGACTAAACAAATTTTATTTTTTTGAAAAAAACTACATAGATAAGTTGAATTTGTGTATGTTGACATTTTTCAAACCTATTACTAGATTCATACCTTTTGGGATATAGTATTTTTTTAACCCAACTTAATCTACGGACTCAATCCAACTCACATTTTGTGAGTTGAGTTAAGTCAAAACTCGTGAATTCATGAGTTGATACAACGTGCTAAATACCCTTAAATAACAAAGTGCAATTCTCCCCTTGTATATAAAATAGTCTCACATTAGTTGAGCATACATGTGCAACTCTCCCTTATATATAGCATAGACAAATGGTTGTGTGTCTTTTTAACCATAGTTGCAAAAAGTGGACCGGCCGGTTTGACCTAAAACCTAACGACCCAATCACCTGGCCAATCCGGTTGAAAGATCTAATTGGATTTCTAAACGAACCAGTCAAACCCGGTAGAAAACGACTAGACTGAGTTTTTCCTCTAGGTTGAAGTTATGCCCATCTCTATTCCAGGCTATACTACAATTCTTTTTAAAAGAAAAAAAGAAAAAGTATGGACTAAGAAAATGTTGGGAGTGAAAATAAATAAATTGGCTATTCAACGGCTAGGCGATGATGTTGGAAATATTTTCTAAGTGTTGAGCCGACGAAAGAGCCAAATGGTTGGAAGACTCAATAAAGTCACTGAATATTGATGTCAGACAAGTAGTTTGATCCGACAGAAGGGTTATATTTCCAAGAAATTGAACCGACGAAGAATGTCAAAATGGTTGGAAGTTAGTTCTGTCAGGAAATTAGGGAAGTTTTAGTGGCATAACTGCCATGTATGTGTCAAGATCCTAGGATGTCAGTTATTTTTATAATTTATCTATAAATATCAGCATTCACAATGTAAAAAAGGAGGTTATTTGCTAATACATAATCCTAAAATCTCACCCGAGTAAATTAACAGATTTTGATCCAAATATGCCTTCCCTTTTCATTTCCAGTCATTTAAATTAATGCAAATGTTCTTTTCATTTCCTTTACTTTTAGTCTTGCTTTTTAAATTTATTTACACTTCGTTGCACTTTTTACGTACTTTCTTTTATTGCTTTCCTTTAAACTTTCTGCACTTTAATCTTCTGCTTTAGTTCTTTATTTTTAACTTGCTTTTCTAAACTTTTCTTTTCTTTTACAAATTCCTATTGTTTATTTCAAGTTAAATTTCAAAACCTGCGAGATTACTACATAACTCTGAACTCATTTTCATTTGATAAATAATTATTTGTTTGTTGGAATTTCTCTTGACTTAATAACCAAAATTTCACCTAAACAAATTAGCACGCCCGGTGGGATGAGTTCAGAGTAACTCGTAGTGTCACAAGAAATGGTTTTATGCGTTTAAGAAGTGGAAAATTTATCTACTCTTCTTAAAATATGCAAACCATGAGTAATGTAAGTAGCCAAGCGTCAGATATACCTTCGACAGTCGTTACTGTGCCTCCCTTGACCATTGCTAGTACTGGTCTGGTGAATGATGCTATAACAACGGGTGCTCTTTGGAGTAATCCAGTAGTAGAACAAGTATTGCCTGAAATGACTCAGCCATCACCGAGTCAGCCAAGTAACCAAAGCATAAAAAATTTAAATTCAAGGTTTGTGCCTCAATATGGGTTGCCACCGAATTATGTGCCTCCTGTGATGGCACAAATGAGACTTGACTCCACTTTGACCAATACTGTCCGCCAACCAATGGTTTTATAAGGCCAACCACAGATAAGTTCAGCCTTAGCAAGTTTTGGTAGCCAATGAGTAGGGGTTGCAGGCACAAGCAATCCAACTCTCTTTCGATAAGAGATATTGAATTTGGGACCAGTCTTCCCAAATATATCGAGAGATAATCCCCAAAGTATAACAGGGTCAACTGTGAATTCTTTGGCCAGCTTTCGACAACAAATGGATGAAAGCAACCATGACATAGTGCATATGTTTACCTAACAAATGGGTGTTGTGATTACGCCAATCATAGAAAATACAAATAACGCTTGCAACGCATTAGCTCAGCAAATGGCTAGGCTAAACCAAGCCTTAGGAATAGGCGAATTGGTCAATGAATATGCTCAAGGAACCCAGCCTGGGGTGAATAGAGAAATGGTTACACCTCAGGCAAATGTGGGGCAAAATCAACAAAACTTAGATCAACCTAGGCAAAATGATCAGCCACATTTGGAATATGGTAATCTCCAAATGCTTCGTCTAGGTGATGAGAACTAAATGGCTAGAAATGATGTAGCTATGAGTTTGTTTCAACAGAATCTTGGGGGGTACCAAGTGGCTGAACAAAATGTAAATCAAGTAGTGGAACAAGTGTTGAATAGGTTTGGGTTTAATGTTGGGTATGCCAACCAACCTTATTTTATTTCAGCATTTCCTGAATGGGTGCAACAAGTACAGTTGCCTAGAGGAATTAAAATTTTTAAACTTTCTAAGTTTGCAGGAGAGAGTGGGGAATCGACTATCGAACATATTGCATATTGCACGGTATACAATAGAAATGGGGGAATTGGCCACTACTGAAGGCCTTAAAATGATATTCTTCCCAAGTTCTCTTACGAAAAATACTTTTTCTTGGTTCTCGACATTGAGACCAAACTCAGTCCATTCCTAGGTTCAGTTAGAAAGAAGTTTTCATGATCAATTCTTTAGAGGTGATTTAAAGGTGGGACTTACAGATCTCTTTAATATCAAAAAAATGTACAATAAAACTGTGGATGACTATCTTGCTAGGTTTCGACAAATGAAGAGTAGATGTTTTACTCCTATACTTGAGGTCGAAATAGTAAAGATAGCTGCAGGAGGCTTAGATTATTACATAAGGAAGAAATTAGTGAATTAACATTTAGTTGATCTTGCCCAATTAAGTGAGAAAGTTAGGCAAATAGAACAACTGAAAGTTGAGAAGATTCAAAAACAAAAAAGATTTCTTAAAAGAGAGAATTAGATGAATCAGACAATGAGACTGAAGATAGCAATGATGAGTTTGAAGTTAACATTGCTGAACTTCAGAGTGATCCCCCTTATGTTTGTCAGGCTCTACAGCCTACAAGAAATAAGGAGAAAATGAGTTATGTCAATAAAAAAACTTATACATTCGACATAACAAAAGTCAACAAAATCTTTGATTTGCTAGTAAAAGATAAATAGATTAAGTTATCAGAAAGTCATAAGTTGTTAAAATTTGTTGAAATAAAAGACCAAAAGTATTGTAAGTTCCATAATAATTTCGGTCATGTTACTAATGAATGTGTACGTTTCAGAGACATAATTCAGAAAGTAATAATGGATGGACGTTTGAAGTTTGTTGACAAGCCTAAAGTGGATATGAAGGTTGATTCAGATCCATTTCAGGCTGGAGTATCTTGTGTTGATCAGCAAGTTCCTTTGAATGTTGGGATGCTCAACATAAGGGATTTGCAAGGGTTTGACATCGACACAAATGATGGCATCTATCCGAAACCAGAAGAATCTCTAGAAGCATTTCTTGAGAGGAAGAAAGAAAGGGGCAAGGTAAGACTATGCCTAAGGTGTAATGCAATTTATGATGAAATCGCTGCAAAGAAAGCTGCTGAAGAACAGTTGAGTATCCCACAAGGTAAGAAGAAGGTTTTCGACAAGTAAAACTGGGGACCACAAAAGCCTTTTTATGCTCCAAGGCCAAGGCCAGTCTATACCCCTAGGCCTAACATGAATGGTTAGTTAGTGGAACCACATGAGCCTGTGGGAAGCAGAGGTTATGTCGGGCCAGTTAAGACCAGAGTGCCACCTGCCAATGTTGCTGTGGACAGGTGGGTAAAAATTTCTGTAATGGTAAGTCATATGTATTTTCGACAGAACGTGGCTACCAAGAAGAATCAATTTCAAAGAGATCGACCATTTTGGAATGAAGATTACAGAAATGGTAGGATTGATCAAGGTAAAATTATGACTGGTCAGAACGTAGCAGAGCCATCAAAATCTATTCCAATGTCAAAAAGTAAGAAAAAGAGATTACAGATATTAAGACAAGTACAAAAGAAGAGGGACATGGCTGAAGGTTTAGTGATCAGAGAACAGCCCACAGAAATAGGTTGCCTTGTGGTCGAAAACAAGCCAGTGCAAAATCAGAATCAGAATGAAGATAGTAGGAAGTTGAAAAGTATTGTTACAAAAGAATTCATAAATATAGGGAAGTCGCTTCCAAAGGAGCCGATAACAAATGCAGTTAGTCGGTTTGACATGGATGATAAGCTTCGACGTGAAAAGTTGGAAGAGATAAGAAAGGGTAAGTAAGTCCAAAGGCCTATTCTAAACAAAACCAAGAGAAAATGTCTGATTGGATTGATAGCAGCAGAAGAAGAGGCAAGGAAAAATAGTGTACTAATCAAGAAAGAGAAGGAAATGGTTAAGTCAAAAGAAGAAATCAAGAAAGTCTTAGAAGATCCTGATCAAAATGTTGAGCAGAGGAAGAAAGTGCTCAACGTAAATAAAGAAAAAGAAAGATTGGCAAAGCCTGATTGCCAAGATATGAACTTAATGACTGATGAAATTATTGAAGCCTTAAATGATCCATAGGATCCCTTAGGCCTTGGTGATGATGAGCAATTCGACATGGACATCAACTTGGATAACAATTTGGAAGACATTCTAACGGCTATGGATACTAACTTGCCGTTGGAAGATTACTTCAGAATTGGAAGATATAGAAATGATGAGAAAGAATTCTTGAAGTCAATGAGTGTAAATTTAATTTCAGTGTTGCCTGCAGAATTTGAAGGGTATCACAAGATTGAATACACTGGGGAAAACGAAGAAGATCTGAATGACTTAGATGATCATTGGCTTCTTTTTCAGGACAACATGGTAACCATGTTTAATAACACAACACAAATTGAGAAACCGACGGAAAAACAGAAGGCTTATTTACGACCATTACATGTCAAAGCTCTTTTAGAAGGAAAGCCCACCAATAGAGTTTTGATAGACCGGGGGGGTGGCAGCTATTAATTTGATCCCAAGGGCGATGCTCAAGAAACTTGGTAAAGGTGAGTCCGAGTTGATGTTGACCAATATGATTGTAATTGATTTCAGTGGTAAAACCTCCCCGTCAGATGGAGTTGTGATGCTGAAGGTACAAGTCGAATCTATTGCAAGGCCGACATTATTCGTAGTTATTCCGACGAAGTCAAGTTACAACATTTTGCTAGGGAGAGACTAGATACATGTTGTCGGGGCAATACCATCGACGGTTCATCAAAAACTTATTCTTTGGAATGAAGATGATCAAGTAGAAATAATAAAGGCAGATGATAGTCCCTGTTATCTACAACAGCTTCACGTTGATTTCAAAATATATGCTCTAAATGTAAAGCCAGTCTCAGCTAGTGATGGGGTCATTAACAAAGAGGTACTCGAAGTTTGCTTGATGGACTAGTTTGACATTCGACTGGTGAAGAAGGTCGAAGAAAATCGGTCAAGCACTAGTTATGAGTGTTAAGGATCTATCGGAAAGACTGTCGGCTTATTTGGCCGACAGAGCAGTATACACTGCTGAAAATATGCTGTCAGATTGTGTAATTGATGATGGTCCTTTAGGTTTTGAAAAAGGGCTTAATGAGAAACAGAATGTGGAAGTGGAAGATCCTTTGGAAGAAATAAGCTTATGCACTGAACCAGACAGGAGGCCTATCTTTGTGAGTTCATTTCTGCCAGAGGATTTCAAAGAAAAGCTTATTGAGTTAATTATGGAATACAAAGATTATTTTTCCTGGGATTATAATGAAATGCCTAAATTGAGTAGAGATCTTGTCGAGCACAGATTGCCTCTAAAAGAAGGATGCAGACCAGTCAAGCAAGTCAACAGGAGATTTGCACCTGAGGTAATCTTAAATATAAAAGAAGAAGTCGAAAGATTACTCAAAGCCAAATTCATCAAAACAACCAAGTATGTCGAATGGCTTTCTAATATTGTTCCTGTAGTCAAGAAAAATGGCAAGTTAAGAATATGTGTAGATTTTAGAAATTTGAACACTATCACACCTAAAGATGAGTATCCTATGCTAATTGCGGACATGTTAGTTGATGCCACATCTGGACATGAATTATTAAGTTTTATGGATGGTCATGCAGGTTATAATCAAATTTTTATAGCCGAGGAGGACGTGTCGAAAACTGCCTTCAGATGTCCTGGAGCCATTGGGACATATGAATGGGTAGTCATGCCTTTCGGTTTAAAGAATGCAGGGGTCACTTATCAGAGAACAATGAACACAATTTTCCATGATGTCATCGGAAAATTTATGGAAGTTTACATGATGATGTCATTGTCAAATCGGAAACAAAGGAAAACCATTTGACAAACTTGGGGCAGGCATTCGACAGAATGAGGAAGCACAGCCTTAAGATGAATCCATAAAAATGTGATTTTGGAGTGTCGGCTGCTAAATTCCTGGGTTCTTAGTCCATAAAAAAGGTATTAAAATGGACAAGAATAAAGCCAAAGCAATTTTGGAGGCCGCACCACCGACAAACAAAAAGGAATTGCAGTATTTTTTAGGAAAAGTTAACTTCTTGAGAAGATTCATATCCAATTTGTCGGGAAGAACCAGAGTTTTTACTCCATTGATCAAGTTGAAGGCTGAAAAAGATTTTGTGTAGGAACCTTGCCACCAAGAAGCTTTCGACCAGATAAAGCAGTATTTGACAAATCCACCGGTCATGATGCCTCCAGTGCCTCGACAATCGTTGAAGTTGTATATATCAGCATCAGAAGAAACCATAGGAAGTATGCTGGCTTAAGAAGATGAAAATAACATCGAAAGAGCTGTGTATTATCTTAGTCGAGTTTTAAATGATGTTGAGAGGAGATATAGTGCAATAGAAAAACTTTATTTAGTATTGTATTTCTCATGTACTAAGCTTAAATACTATATGATGTCTTGTAATGTATTGGTTATGTCAAAAACTGATGTAATAAAATATATGTTATCAAAACCAGTGCTGAATGGACATATTGAAAAATGGACTATTACTTTGTCAGAATTTTCTTTACAATATATTCCAATGAGAGCGGTGAAAGGCCAAGCAATTACTGATTTCTTGGCCGACCACCCTTGTTTAGATATGGATAACATAAATGTTATCGGTTTAAAACCTTGGTGTTTATATTTTGATGGTTCAAGGCATCATAATGGAATTGGAGTGGAGATTTTAATTGTTTTCCCTCAAGGTACTCCAACTAAGTTCATGTTTGAACTTAAGTATACATGTTCCAACAATGAGGCCGAATATGAAGCCTTAATTGTCGGATTAGAAATATTAGTAGAAATAAAAGCACAGTATGTGCATATTTTTAGTGATTCACAGTTAGTCGTTAAACAGCTTGCCCAAGAATATAAATGTGTTAGTGAAAATTTAATAAAGTATTACATTGTGGCAAGTAAGCTAATGAAGCAATTCGACGAAGTAACTGTCGAACACATTTCTAGAGGTTTAAATGAAGAAGCTAATGAATTAGCACAAGTAGCCTCTGGGTATAGAATTTCATCCAAGGTTCTTACAAATCTAATGGAAATAAGAGAACTTTTATATCCATTAGAAGAAAAAGATATACTACAAAATGATATGTCGACAATTACTAACTGGAGACAACCAATACTAAGTTATTTAGAAAATTCAAGTCAAGATGTGGATAGAAAGCTCAACTACAGAGCGTTAAAATTTGTAGTATTAGGGGGAGCCTTGTATAGAAAGTTTGTCGATGGAAATTTAGAGGTTTGCCTGAGTGAAGCAGAGGCTTATATTGCCTTGGCAGAAGTCCATGAAGGAATTTGTGGAGCTCATCAGGCAGGTGAAAAGATGAAATGGGTCCTTCGACGTCAAAGGTATTATTGGCCAACACTGGTTAGGGATTGTATAATGTTTGCTAAGTCTTGTGAAGAGTGTCAAAGACATGGCCATATACAAAATATTCCTGCTAGTGAGTTACATTCTATAGTTAAACATTGGCCTTTCAGAGGGTGGGCTTTGGATTTAATTCGCCAAAATCATTCTGCCTTGTCGAAGGGACACAAATATATTCTAGTAGGAGTTGATTACTTTACCAAATGGGTTGAGGTTGTGGTCTTGAAGGATGTAACCCAGTAGGATGTAATTGACTTTATTGAAGATAATATAGTTTGTCGGTTTGGAATACTGCAAACTTTGACAACCGACCAATGATCAGTATTCATTGAAAAGAAAGTTGTCGAATATGCCAGTTCAAGGAAAATTACAATGCTCACGTCGACGCCATATTATGCTCAGGCAAATGGCCAAGTAGAGGCTATGAATAAAATAATCATAAGTTTGATTAAAAAACATGTTAGTCGACAGCCTAGGAATTAGCATAATACTCTTAATCAAGTTCTATGAGCATATAGAAATTCACCAAGAGAAGCAACGGGCACATCACCATACAAGTTGGTACATGGTCATGATGCAGTTTTGCCCGTCGAAATTAATCTTCAATCAGTTCGTATTCAGAAACAAGATGAGTTGCCAGTTGAACATTACTGGGACTTAATGTTTAATGAATTAAATGAATTGAGTGATGAAAGATTAATTGCTTTAGAGAATTTAATTCGATAAAAAGAAAGAATTGCTAAATTTTATGATAGTCGAATTAAATACAAATCTTTTAAAGTCAATGATTTGGTTTGGAAGGTAATTTTGTCCATGGATAAAAATTGTCGAGAATATGGAAAATGGTCCCCAAAGTGGGAAGGACCATTTAAAGTGACTTAAGAGTTTTTAGGAAATACTTATGCGCTTGTCGAAATTAATTCTGGTTTAAGAATTAAGTCGATTAATGGCAAATATTTAAAGTCATATAGACTGACAATGTGTGAAGTAAAAATTGACAAAAAAATGAAGTCTTTATTCATGTTTGGCCATTACAAGTTACATTGTCAAAATAAAAATGCTAAACAGATGTTACAATTTGATATTGCCAAAGCTTTACAAAAGAATTAATCGACAATTAGCTAGAAATGAAAGAAAAACTACTTAGAATTTTTGAAGAACCCCCCAGGAATCTTCTAAAGATTGCTTGTCGGAACAGGCAGTTTGATATTTCGTTTCAAGGGAATTTATTTTTGCCAACACAGCCTTGGCTTCGACAGCCCATTGTTTGGTATTATTGACAATACTTTGCTGCCTAGCGGCCCTTTGTTGCAATGTGGTTTGAAGTTTTTGTTTACGACGATGGGCTGCTTCAAGTTTTTTATCTAAATCTTCAATCTCCTTGTCGAGCTCTGCCTCTTTGGCTTTTTCTTTTACTAGATTTTCCTTCAAAGTGGCATTTTCACTTTTTGTGTCGGTCAACTGCTTCAAAATTCTAGACTTTTCTTGAATTTCTTTTGTATAAGCAGGAATGACTCGACGGATGACAGATATTTTTGCTGTTAAGCTTTGAAGGAAATCCTTAACAGTCGTAGGAAGAGCTCGACTGATTATTGGTAATTGTTGAGCAAGAGGCTCAAGTTCAATTACGATTGCCACCATTCTTTCTTGAAGGGGTTGATCAGAAATCAAGTGCTCGAAAGAATAAGTGAAGTCATTTAGGGTTGGAAACAGGCCAGGATTTGCCTTAAACAGGCCTGGCCTATATCCCAATTATAAGGCCTGAGTTTGGCCTATAAGCCTATAATAGGCCGATTTTTAAGGCTTAGCCTAGCCTTTTTAAAAGCCTAACCTGGCCTGAAAGCCTATTTAAAAGTCTACTTTGCAATAAGGCCTTTAAATAGGCTAACAGACCTACTTTTAAATAGGCCAACATGCATTTACATAGATTAACAAACCTACCTTTAAATAAGTCAACATGTCTTACATAGGTTAACAAACCTACCTTTAAATAAGTCACTATGCCTTTACATAAGCTAACAGGCCTAAGCCTTGAAATAAGCCAACAGGCCTACTCAAAACCAATAGGCCTTTGTTATAATTTAACACTCACCTTCTAATTTTATAGATGCTCACTACTTTCTTACTCTAATCTTTGGTCGATGTGGGACTTGGAGATATACCAAATTGCTCACTTTTTTACTCTAGTCTTTCAAGTCCCACATCGACTAAAGATCAGAGTAAGAAAATAGTGAGCATCTATAAAAGTAAGGGGTGAGTATTATAGATATTCACTACTTTCTTACTCTAATCTTTGGTCGATGTGGGACTTGGAGATATACCAAGTTGCTCATTTTCTTACTCTAGTCTTTCAAGTCCCACATCGATCACAGATCAGAGCAAGAAAGTAGTGAGTATATATAAAAGTAAGAAGTGAGTATTAACTTATTATTTACATTCTAATAAATATATTACGTTAAATATATTAATAAATATGTTATTTCTATTCTAACTTACTAACTTAAGTTTTAATTATTGACTTTTATTAAAATTTAATTAAAAATATATTAATATATTATAATAAATTAATAATTATAATTATAATTTATAATTATTATAATAATATATATTATATTATATATAATTAAATAGGTCAGGCTAGCCTACCAGGCTTAAAAGGCCTATTAGATGGTCTGAGGCTTGACCTTTTTAGTTAAACAGACTTTTAAAAAAGTCTTGGCCTAGTTTGTTTAGTAAACAAGCTAGGTCAGGCCAGACCTCAGGTATGCCAGGCCATAGGCCCCTGACAGGCAATCTGGCCTATTTCCACCCCTAAAGGCATTCTTCAATTCAGTTAAGAGTCCAGTGATATGAGAATCACTAGAGTCTTGTCCAAGCTGTGTCGAAGAACGAGCTGATTGAGGAGAACTTCTGTGACCACCCAACAACATTGTTATCAATTCGTCCAAATCTACCTCTATTTCTTCAATATCTTCTGTCACAGAAACAATTAAGTTAGCTGGAGGAGATGGAGGTGGATCAATTGGGGTGAATTTTGCCATCAGAGTATCCATGTCGAATTCTTCTGAGAAAATTTGGACAGGATTGGCCTTGTCTGAATGAGAAGAACTCTCAATGCCTGGGGGGATTGGGGTTTTTTCTAAGACTTCGACAGTCTGGGTTTCTGTCGGAAGTGGTGAAGAAACAGCAAGTGTTGTAAGGGCAGAGAAGTATGGGATTCTGAAGGATTCTTGGTTCCTAGCCTTTGTGGGCTATTGGATATAACCAAATTTGTTGAATCATGGAGATAAACAGAGGAGATTTCAGAATAAATAACATTTTGAAAAATAGTTGAGTTTAGTAAGAAACATTACCTCGAGGGATTGTCGAATGGGCTCTTCTACTCCTAGTTCGACAACAGGTTCTAGAGGATGATCAGCGGATGGTTCAGCCTCCGAATCTTGAATTTGATAATAATAGATATTGGATGAATGGTAAGAGTTGAGATTTGAGGGAAAGAAGCTAAATCGATTAAAATGTTACCTCAGATGAAAGAGAGATGGTTTCTATCTCTAATTCGACAGAAGGCTTCAAAGTGGAACTAGTAGATTGAGTCTTCTTCTTTTTCTTCTGCAAACGTAAAGCCAAGGTGAAAATTAACCAAGTGATGGAGAAAATATAATAGTGCAAGGCATACCTTTAGAGGTTATTCAGAAGATGTGATTGAAGACTCGACAAGTGGAGCAGAAGTAATAAGGGTAGGTTCACCAATCTGTATTCAACATCAAATTAAATTTAAGCAAATTCAGAAACCAAGTTTTGAGGTTTGGTCAAAAAGTATGAATACCTTTAGGGTTTTTGGTTTTGGAGGTTTTGCAGCAGCACCATGTTTCGAGGAGTTTTTTGTAGAGGCTGATACGGTCGATTTGGCCTTTAGAGCCTTGGGAATAGGAAGATTTTGAGTTTTTTTGCTTTTCTTCTTCTTTGAAGAGATAGTTTCCTCTTCTTCCTCCTCATCATCTTCTTGAGGTTGCTTGTACTCCAAGGGTCTTTTCAATGGGAGTGCTGCAAGAAAGAAAATATACTTAGTAGATGAGACAAAAAATCAAAATGTCAGAATATAAGAAAGATATACCTTCAGGTATTTTAATGATGACCTAAGTATTCCTGGCAAATTATTCGTACGACAAGGCAAACCGATGAATAAACTCGACTTCTGGAGTTCTTGTAAGAAAGATATTACTCGCAGAATAAATCCTATCTGAAATAAGAAAGTTACCAGCCCTTGTAGGTTTGTCTGAAAATTCGTCGGCCAAACCAAAACGAGTACAAGGAAGAAGCACTGATTTTGGAAAAGGAATTTGAAAGGGTTCAAGCCATGCTAAAGGATTTTTTATGGAAACTGAAAGAAAGTTAGTGGAGCATTTATCCTTGTGTGCTTATTTCAGTTTGGCCACGACTTCCTCACAGTGTCAAACAATTAAGCTAGGAAACCTGAAGTCCCATTTGATTTTGTAGTATTTTTCAAAAGCTTTGATGTCTTGAATATGCTTACCTTTGGTCTTTGTCGAAGGATCCTGACCCTGCACAAGAATCAAAGTTTCATTGATGCGGTTTCGATAGATTTCAATATCCATATAGTAAAGACTATAATATTTAGTCCACTATTCAACAAAATCCTTGGAAACTCTTCTATAAAGAGTAAATGTAGAAAGCTGAAAATGTTGGTTGTGCCTCTCGTTCCTTGAGGCCACTCGAACAAGGTCCAACATGTTTTGTAGATGGCCGTTGATGAGATGTTCCTTGGCTTTATGAGAAAAATGGTACTGGAATAGCCTGACAAAATCCTAGTTGTCGAGCTACCATATTTGGTAGACATAACTCTAAGGATTTTTCTGTCGTACTAGGAAAACCAGCAACCAGCATTTGTCGACAAAGAAAGTTGGACCAAATGGAAATATTGTCAGCTTGAGTAGAAAGGTCATTGGAAAAAATTGGTCGGGTAAACTATTCTGGACCAAGGGAACGGTCGGTAAAGGGAGCAAAATATATGTCTTCAATGCTAAAAGAGATGGAATGAAAAATACTGAAAAAGTGCATGAAATTTTCCAAGTTTTGTTTATGGATTTTCTCATGTTTTATATGGCAGAGCTTTATGCCATAAGTAGCAAGAGAAACTGTCAGGGGAGAAGTGTCGACTAAATAATCTCCCAATATAGCATTTAACCAAAGCTGGAGTAGCCACATTGGGCCACCAGAATTAGTTTTCTTTACTTGAGATCTGATGCTTTGGACAATTTCACCTATGCTCAGATAGAGGTTGGCAAGGAGAAATTGACTAAGAGCTAATTGTCGACCTTCATGAAGAAGGTTAGCAAGCTGAAGAAAAGATTTAGATACCTGGATTGACCTAGATCCTATAGCATAAGCTGATAGCCAAAGAAGAAGGAAAGCTACATGTTCTTCGTCAGTTACAGGGCCAGCCTCAAGAAGATAGAAATTGATGAAACCTGAAAAAGAAGTTGGGGCTTTCGAGTATATATCAATAGTATTTGAAGGTTGAAGAACAGGTGTGATGATTTCCCCATCTGGTCGAAGACCAGCTATGGCAGCTACGTCGAAAAGGGTATGAGCCATCATGCCATAGGGGAATTGGAAGGAGTTACTGGTTTTGTTCCAAAAGAAAAACGAGGCACCCAACATGCAAGAATCCATCTTTATGGGGTAACGAGAAAGTTGGATACAATCAAAGATACCTATTTCCCTCCATAAACTTTCTTTAGAAGCTTAAACTCTATCAAACCATTCAAGATACCCATTAATATGAGTATGAGGAGTTCTGAAAAGCCTTTTGGATTTACCAAAATAGCTGATAGGGATGGAAGGAAGGAAAACCAAGATAGCTTCTTGAGAATTTTTACAAGGAAATAAGGATTGTATTTCGTCAGTAATAAACTCCTTGGGCATAATTGGGCCCAAGAAAGTAGCTGGAGGGTCCAAAGAAAGTGAAGAATCGTTAATGGGAAGAATTACCTTTGAGAGGTGCCAAAGTTCATATTTCTGTAGAGTTGGGTCTTGAACAATGGCATGATTTCCTAAATCCATTGATGATGCGCTAGGAGATTGAGAGTTGGAAGCCATGGAAGAAGATAGAGATTTGCAGAGAGAATATGCAGAAGCGAGGTTGAAGATGGTGAACAGTAAGAAAGGTTAAAGATAATGAACAGTAAAAAGGCGTGTGAATTTGAAAAGCTGCTTTCTACGAAAATAGGAGTAATTATGATCCCTATTTATTAGGAACAGCTATTTAATGTCTGCAATGATAAGTTTAGGTGTGACTGTCTAGATATTTACGGAAGGATTTTATTAGATTAAAAAAATTAAAAAAAAATTGTAGTCAAAATTGAATTAAAATTTATTTTCCTCCTGTCAGTGTCGAAAGAAAAATTTTGGGGGGCATCTGTTGGGAGTGAAAATAAATAAATTGACTATTCGACAGCTGGACGATGATGTTGGAAAAATTTTCTAAGTGTTGAGCCGACGGAAGAGCCAAATGGTTGGAAGACTCAATAAAGTCACTGAATATTGATATCGAACAAGTAGTTTGATCCGACAGAAGGGTTGTATTTCCAAGAGATTGAACCGACGAAGAATGTCAAAATGGTTAGAAGTTGGTTCTGTCGAGAAATTAGGGAAGTTTTAGTGGCATAACTGTCATGTACGTGTCAAGATCCTAGGATGTTAGTTATTTTTGTAATTTATCTATAAATATCAGCATTCACAATATAAAAAAAGAGGTTATTTGCTGATACATAATCCTAAAATTTCACCCGAACAAAGTAATGGATTTTGATCCAAGTATGCATTCCCTTTTCATTTTCAGTCATTTAAATTAATGCAAATGTTCTTTTCATTTCCTTTACTTTTAGTCTTGCTCTTTAAATTTATTTACACTTCGTTGCACTTTTTACATGCTTTCTTTTATTGTTTTCCTTTAAACTTATTGCACTTTAATCTTTTGATTCAGTTTTTATTTTCAACTTGCTTTTTTAAACTTTTCTTTTCTTTTACAAATTCTTATTGTTTATTTCAAGTTAAATTTTAAAACCTGTGAACTTATCAAATAATTCTGAATTCATTTTTATTTGATAAATAATTATTTATTTGTTAGAATTTCTCTTAACTTAATAACCAAAATTCCACGTAAACAGAAAGGAGAGGAAGGAAGAAGAATGAGAGACAAGAAATATGAGGATATTCCTTGAGCTTCAGTTGAGACACAAGAAGAATTACTACTGAGATTCTAGACTTTGCTTCCTCTGTGTAATCTGCATGCTCTGTTTAGCTTTAAGGAGGTGAGTGTAAAAAAAAATAAAGAACGAGAGGCAGGAGATGAAATGAAAGAAAAGTTGTGTAAAGCCTCTTCCATGCCCCTATCGATTCCCGTGCGCCTACCACCTGCCCCCTGCATGCTTGTTGCATCAAAAGACTGACGTGATATTTTCCTTCCTTACATTTTTATTTGCGAACATTGTCACTAGAATTAGATAGACTTTGATTTTCATATATTTTATAAATAATAAAAGGAACAATAGAAATAGAAACAAATAAAGAGTAAGATAATTTTCTAGTTACGTTTTTTCAGTTGATACAACAAAAGAGTAGGATAAATTTTTGTATTATAAAGTAATTTTTTATATAGTATAAAAAATATTGCATATAGTATTTTCTTTATTTTTTTATTTGAATTTTACAATTCAACCACTTAACTCGGGATCGAGCTATTGACCCAATCATCTGATCGGGTTGTTCTTCGATTCGAGTTATACAATTATGTTTTTATAATATATCCATATGAGTTTTATTTATTATTTCTCTTTAAAAAAATTAGTTAAATGTTTTAAATTAAAAATTAGTCAGTTCAATAAAATTGGACGATTTACCAATTTTTGGTAGCTCAACCGCTCATCCAGGGACGGATCCGAAAACATTCAAGAAGGGGGGCCGATTGAAAATCATGAATTATATTATTAAATATAAAAAAAATTAAAATTAGAAAATAAAGATAAATTTACCCTTAAATTATTTAGTGGGTTGAGATCAAAATACTCTATTTTAAATTAAGAATAAATATGCTCTTATTTGTTCACTTTAGAAGAATATTTTTCTTTCATTATATAGGAAGATTTATAAATAAAGTAAAAGAAATTAAAATTATATATTTATATTAGATATTAAATGTATCGAAATAGTAGTTGTCTTTTACATCTTTATTTATAAGCAAAATAAAGTTTAAATATATATATATATATATATATATATAATGGAAGATAGTAGAGCTAAAAGTGAGAGGAGCTAATAAGTTTATTATATAAAGATTAAAAATTAATAGAAAGATGAGTTTAAATTGTAATATCAATATATATAAAATAATCATAAATCACATGTCAAATACATATCAAGTATAAACTCTTTTAACTTCATCATTTTTATTTTGGTATAGTTATAGTGACTTCTCCTGAAATTAGTGTTTATAATATTAACACTATTTTTGTTTAAAAAATTTCTCATACTTTTTTATTTTGTATTTTCAATGAGACTTTGTGTAATGTTTATATATAAAGAAGGATGTTAGAGTACAATAACAATATATAAAATTAAGAATATAGATATAGTTTTTAAATAAGAGTGCTAATATAATAAATACTAAATTTATAAAAAATTAATATAATTATTTTTTTATTTTTTAATAAATTTAATTTAATTATAAGCACTTTTAAAGAAATTAGTAAGAAATGGAGGGTCAAGCCCACGCATGCCCCCTTGCATGTCTCCCCTTGGATCCATCTTTGCGCTCATCCTGATTTTTTAAGTGAACCAAAACTCAAGTGGTCGTCTATGATTTAACTGGTCCAACTAATTCGACTGATCTAGTTTTAAAAACACTACTCAACATCACTGGTGTTAATGAGGAGTATGTGAACTATATATGAAGCTAATTTTATGTGCATAACTGCATATAACAACACTCTACATACCAGGTTTAGGGTTAACACAATTCTTATTCAATATTTGATGCTTTGTGACCATGTACTTGATTTTTTTTTCTTTACTACATAAGCTTAGATGGTTTCAAATTAAAAAGAAAAATGTCTCCAAACAAATAATCCACCTCTATATATTAAATCTAAGTATATCTTTATTAAAGTAGTTAAATTTGTTATTGTACTGGCTCTTAAAGAATGACATGTGTCATTCTCTAATTCTCTTTTATTTTTATGAATTTCAAATTCAAGCTCTCCTTTATTTTCGTTTATGATAAAATTATTTTAATATAAATATTATGTATATCATTATTTTTAATTTTAAACATCTTCTTTATTTTAAACTAAGTTTTTAAATTCTTTTTGAATTTAAAAAATTCCGTGCATTGTATAGTATATTTGCTAGTTAAATAATACTTTTTTTGTATAGCCAAAAGTTTAAGATGAAAAAAATTCACCCCATTCCAAAAATAGAAAGTCAATAATCCGCATTTATAATTAAATAATACTTTGATGTCATTGTATCTTTTTTAAAATAGTTTAGATTTTAACACAAGCTTCCATTGTCGATCTGTTATGGTGCGTACCTCTGTCGAATTAGTTATGTTAATGGCTATTATATTATTATTGTGCAAATTTCATTGCAAAATTAATTTAATGATTAAAATACAAATTTACTAAATATTTGAAGGTACCATACGAACCTTCATTCTCAAGTTATTGAGGAAGTTAATGTGGTATCATAATCAGATTTATATATAGAACACTTAAAATGAATCCCCTTTAATTAAAACAATCTATCTTTTTAAAGCCATGATAACAATATTCTAATATATAAATAAATAATGAATTTTTTAAAAAAGTAATAATTCTTTTACTAATATATGTGTGCATAAATGCTCGAATTTAGAAGAAAGAATTTAGATTTATTCATTATATATATATGAGAGCATCCTTCATAGTTTCTTTTGGACCAAAAAACTCATATGTTAAGTAATTTAAAATTGTTGTTATTTTAGTCATTTAAATTTTTACCTTTAGATCTGTTTTTTTTTATTTTGTTTTGATCTAATTATTTAAATTAGCTCATCAAATGAAGAAAAAGAGTAGTGAAACTTAACTTTAATGAAAAAAGATAATATGATTTTATTATTAACTCTATTTAATTATTTAGTAAAATATTAAATCTATTTATTAAATTTTTATTATTAAATTATATATTAAAATGTATTAAAATATTTAATATACATAAATTTATTCATTAAATAAAAAATGAAAAGATTAAAATGATACAGCATATAAATAATTGAAAAATACTTTTAAATGAAAAAGATTAAACACGCGAGAAATTATTTATAACCATTAGAAGTGGGCTAGTAGAGTAACTTGCAAGAAGCTATTATACGTTGAAACCTAAGTCCAAACTGTTATATTATAACAAAACAAAATCATAGATGATTTAGCGGTTCTATTCACATGTACCTTCTTAATGTCAAATATTAATGCATGATTATTGCATTTGATAATGGTTTTTCTTTTTCTTTTCTTACGTGATAATGGTTTAATTATTTTTATTGGTAAAGTGGAAAGCGTGAAAAAAGAGGCGATTAGGGCTTATTTTTCTTGTAAATTATGTGCAAAAAATAAAGTTATTCTCGTGTGTTCTTTCATGCATAATTGTCGCTTTTCATGATTCTTCATTGTGAATTGGACAAGCCCAGTCACACCAGGATGACTCAGTTAGACGTGTTGACCCGTTTTTTTTTTTAAATTAAAATCTCAAAAATGTAATTTATAAAACAATAATAATATTTTTACCACACTTTTTTTCATATCACTTTTTATATTACTTTTCATACTATTAATTACATCACTTTTTCTTTATCACTTTATCTCACATAATCATAATTATTAAAAATGTTATAAAAAATTGTGTATTAAAAAAAAATGATGCCAAAATATCATTTTCCCTTATAAAATTCAAACACATTATACAAAATATATTTTATTATTAAATTACATATTTTATTAAATAATGTATTCAATTTTTTAATTTATAGTATTATTCAATTAATAAATTATTTTCACCATTAATTTAAAAAAATATTTAATATTTTTTATTTAATATTTTTTCATATAATAATTTGAATTAAAAATATTAAATAAAAAAAAAATACAAATATTTATTATTTTAAAAATAAAAATAATAATTAATACTTTCTTCTATAAATAATTGATAATAAATAATATTTTCAATCATTACATTGTACCAATTAACAAAACTCTAATAATTTTTATATAAAATAATTTTTTTATCTAATATTTTTTTTAATATTTTACTCTTTATTCAAATTTTCTTTTTCAATCGTTTAATTTGTGGTTAGGTGGCTACTGGCTAACCAAAAGACCCAACTTTCCGACATCCGTTATACAATTATGATTTCATGTTTTGACTTCCACTTTTAATAGATTCCACAATGGCAACAGAAGACAAGATTGCTTTCCAATTTAAAGTTTAACAAAATCTTATCTCTAAAGCGAGATTTAAATTCTTGGTTCCCCGTTAGCCATTTAATATTACTACTTTAGGAAAAAGAAAACAAAGATAAATTTGTATTAAAAAAATCAAAATAAATATAAAATGAAGTGAAAAGGAGGATCGAAAACAAATGGAAAATCTTTTCAAAGTAAATTATGATTCAATGATCAAACGATTAAAAAAATTCATGAGCTTGCGGTGGCATATTCAGGAATTAAGAAGGAGCTTTTCTTGTAACTTTCTCGGTAAATCTGGGGAGATGCACTATTATTATGGCTGAGTTATGGGGAGTCTTCTTTTTCAAATTGCCTATAATTTGGGTTACAGGAGACTGGTGCTAGAGCTAGAGTCGCAATGTGTTTTGCAGTTGCTGAATGATGGTTGGGATTCATGGCATCCTTGTGCCTTTTTGTTGGATTCAGGACAACAGATTCTTGCTAAGGATTGGAGCCTGGAGGGTACATATTTAGTATACTTTTAAAGAAGCTAACGCTTGTGCTGATGCATTAGCTAAGCGTGGTCATACTTGTTACGCTGATTTTCATCTTTTCAACAACTTACCATCTTTTATGTCCGTTCCTTTCATAATGGATTGTAGTGGTGTCAAGTTTCATTGTGTTAAAGTGTTGTAGTTTGGACTTTTGAGTCTCGTTATCTATCAAAATTAAAAAAAAAAATCATGAGTTTCAATTTTAGGATTAGTTAAAAGGACGCACTCTAAAGGTTCCTCCATGTCCTACTTAATACTAGTACTACAAGCAAGCATATTTTAACAAACCAAAAGAAAATAAAATGTGCTCAAACTGATAACAACATGTGAATTTGATGCAATGAGCGTAACTTCTCAAGACTCAATTGTAACATAACGTTGAGGCACATATTAAAAGAAAATGTGTTTGGTCAACAGCATGGTCGGAGCAAGATCAGACAAAGAAAACCTTATTATAATCCTACTAATTTTTTCTTTTCAAGTTAATCTCTCACTAATCTAAATCTAATTAAAATATAATCTTGCATTAGCTGAGTTTGAGGCAAATTTTGGTTAAAAAACATACTAAATAGAGGTGAGTTTTCATTTGTTAAAAACTTATTGCAAAATATAATATTTGAGTAACTAAATTGACAACAAACATATTTGAAATTAAATGCACAAACCAGCCATAAACGACGTCGAAAACCAAGACTATGGCATGCCAACATGCTCCCATAGAGTTCCATGTGCATTCAATCATTTTCAGATCAACATATCACACAATGACAGAAGTTATAGATAAACAGATTTCGCTCATCAAAAATTGAAAGGAAGATGCAACAAAATACTCAGTATAACAGAAATTTTAATAAATGGACCAATAAAAAAAAATCCCAAGTCAAAACTTTCAAGGCGAGAGATGTTAAATTACTGATAAGCTTTATGTAGATAGATAGCTTGAGAGTCTCAATCTAAGAAACTAAAGGCAAAGTGAATTTCTACATTAACATAGAAAGTTGTTTCCTTTGTTTTTATGAGAATATTAATAATTTTAATAATTAGTGACTAATATTTAATTATATATATTTTATTTAATTAAAACATAAATATAAAAGTAACTTTTTCTATTTTATATTTTAATTATGTGAGATACATAATTAAATAGTACCATCAATTACTAAAGAATACTAATACTTTAAAAAAATGATAATAGAGAAACCTTCAATTTATGAATTGGGCTATTCACTTGACAAAGGTTTTTTCACTACACTTCCTTTAAGGGAAAAATTATTTATCAAAATGTCATTTTTTTAAATTATTTATTAAAATGTTATTTTTTTTAAATTATATACTAAGTTGTCGCTCTTTTATTTAACATGACATTTTTTTATCTACATGATAAACATTAAATAGGGTGACGCATCCACGTGAAAAACGCCACCCTCTTTAACATTTTCTGCGTGGACAAAAAAAATTAAAAAATATGTCACGTTACGTGTGTTTTTACTTTGTAGGACATTTAACCCATTTAACGTGGATCTTTTAAGAAATGACACACAAAAATACATATATTTCATATGTTTACTAAAAAATGTACCATAATGTTAAAAGACATAAATTTTAATTAGTTTATTTATAGGTCAAATATTTATTTCTGATCTGTAAAATAATTAATGTGAGATTTTAGTATTAATAAGACAAAGCAAATAAGATAATAAAGTACTTTTATTTAATGTGAACTCTACTTTTATAGTAATTTTTTTCTGATTATGTAGCATTACTCAAATACAAATACGTACTACTCTCTTGACCGTCAAGCCTTTCAACTGCATGCACAAAGGAGAGATGAATGTATAGAAAAATTAGACAAAAGGAGAGAGTAATTTTTCAAAATGGAAAAGAGAAGGAAAATGAAAATGAAAGTAATATTTTAATTCTCAGTGTTTACATTAAATAACAAAAATGAAAAAAAAGTCAATAAATTAAGAAGGAAATCATCAAAACTAATATGCTTCAGAATAAGGAGCAAGCACGAAACCAGAATACATACATGATTTGACCCATGAATTATGCAAAGAAAAAGATTTTACATAATGGGAATCAACAGTCTTTGTTCATGTTCATAAGCTTTTAACCAAAAAAAAAATGTAAACTCAAGCACAACAGTAGATGACGAATATCTTCATGGCTTCATCAAAGAGAAATTTTCAGTCTGATTTTCAAAGAACCAACAACACCTAAAGTATCAGCTATGGGCTCACCAAACAGTGATTAGTAGTCAACGCCACGTATATATTAACAGGGGCTTTCTCTAAGAAGTTATCTACTACAGTTCACATCAAATTAATGTATTTTATTATTTTATTTAGTTATTTTTTATTAATATTAAAATTTTATATTAATTATTTTATAGTTCAAAAGTAAATATTTAACTTATAAATAAGTTAATTAATATTGATATTTTTTAATATTACAATGTACTTTTTAGTAGACATACAAACTATATATTTTTGGATATCATTTTTCAAAAATTTATGTAAAATGAATTAAGTGCTTTAGAAATACACGTAGTGTGATTTTTTTTAATTTTTTGTCTATGTAGAAAATATTAAGGAAGATGGAGTATCCACGTAAAAAATGTGAAACAATTTTACATTTTTCACGTAGATACGTCGCTATCTTTGATATTTTTCATGTGGATAAAAAAATAATAATAAATATCACATTAAATAAAAAATAATAATTTAGTATATAATTTTAAAAAATTATTATTTTAATAAATAATTTAAAAAATAATAATTTAATAAATAATTTTTTCATTAAGAGCAGTTTAATAAATATGCCCACTTGACAACCTGGACGACGACAATTGATAAAGGAGGAACCAGCATGTGGTTAGTGCTGTCTAATAAGTCTCGCATGTTATAGGAAATTATATTCTCTCTTTGAATTTGACCAAAAAAAAAAAAGCAGGTGTTTTTAACACACTACGCAGGTGTGGTTCAAAAGATGACTAATAGAAACAAACTCTCGCCTACAAAATGCCTTTGCCAATTGCAAGCATATGCCATTTTAATTTCTAATATAACATTCTCACGCAATAAAATTTTATACATACAATCTTGATTTTCTTTCTTCTTTTGATTTCTTTTCCCTACTCGTCCCAACATCCAGCCATACCCTTAATCTTCAATGCATTGTGTTTCGTTTTTTTTTTTTTTTATGTACATCGGGGTGACTAAGCCACCCAAAACCAGAACCAAAAACTAAACAAACCCCTGAGAAGAGCCACAGCAGCCAAATCATGACTAAGAATATCCACTAAGCAATTTGGAGGAGACGAAAAAATGTGAACTCCAAGATCCAAAGAATAACCCAAGTGCGCCAATTAAACAATCAGCAGCTCTCTATTCCCTTCCCTGTACACGAGATATAACCACTTGCCAACTCCTATCCAACAACAACAAAATCTCCCTAACAATGTTGAAAGATGGATGAGAAGCCAACCTACAGCTCCTTAAAAGCTGAAGTGTTTCGTTTCGTTATCTGTTGGATCACAGCATTTATACATTAATATTTCTCTACATAACTTTTAATCTCTTAATTTTCGTAAATTTTTTTGTCTAATTCCTGCACACACAAAAAATCTTATGATATTCTTTAATGTAACAAACAAAAAATAATGTACAAGAAATCTTAACACAACATTTTAATGCAGCAAACAAAAAATAATGTATAAGAATTATATTCTTATGATATTTTTTTCTTTTACTTTGCGTATTAATTATTAAAAAAAAAAAACATTGGATTTTGACTTTGCTGGAAAGAAGTGACCCTCTCCTGTGTTTTTTTTTTTTTGGTCGGTTAGTGACCCTCTCTCCAATGTGACCCTCTCCTCTAATGTAAGGTACAAGAATCAAAAGTTTGGACCTATGATGGGCCATTAGCCCAAAACAGCCATATGGATATATCAATATTTCATTGAAGTACAATTAAGCCCAACAACAGTTTTCTCTATTCGCTATTCATTCAGAGAAGGATTTCAATTTCCTGAATTGGCATATGGCAAAATGAGAATGGGAAATGCATGGGTTTTACCGTTTTAGTAACCATCTCCAGTCCTAAACCCTCCCCCTTCCATTTCTATTCTAATGCTCACTCTCACACAGATGCAGTCACCGACCTATAACTTCAACTACCATTGCTCCTGTTTCCATTCTCATTCTGATTTTAGATCACGATTCTCTCATATTTTTAGATAATATGATAAAATTATGTTAGAAAGATAAAAGACACAATTTAATTTTTATATAATTAGTGAGCCTTACAACTAATCATTCATAGTCACTTCATGCACGTATATTTCTCAAAGGAAAAAACTTAGGTAAAGTTGCTTAGGTGCTTGTGGTGCTTGTCTCCAATAGAAATATGACATGTGTTTTATTTTTTAGTTACTTAATTATTATTTTTAAAATTTTCATTAATGAGTTATAGAAAAATATACACATATCATGTTTCTATTAGAGACAAGCACCACAAGCACTTAAAGAACTTTACCTAAGTTTTGTCCTTTCTCAAATCCTTTCCCTTCGATCTCTTATCCCAGTTCTTCTCCTTAAAAACCTGTCCTTTTTCTTTTCTTCTTCTTCTTCTTTTTCATCATCACAAGCTGGTGCCCTTCTTTTTCAGCTTCAAGTCTCTCACTTCTCGGCCTCACCCAATTACTCATCATCGTCATATTCACGATGTCATGACAAGGAGTCCTGAAACGTGAGGGTTGCAGTGTGGTGGGAAACACGTAATAAGTCATGCTTGAGAAACACGACTTATTTGCGTCTTTTTTCTTATTATATTTTGAACAAGTCATGTTTTTCATGCACGAATTATCTTTTTTTATTTTAATTTAAGTAAGTCATGTTTGTGAATTATCACTTATCTTTTTTTTTAAATGTTATATGAAGTCATGCTTTAGAGACACAACTTACATGTTATTGTTTGTTATTTTGTGCAAGTCATGTTCTGGAGACACGACTTGCATATTTTATTTCTTTTTTAATTTTTGTTATTTGTGATTTTTTTTAACAATTTGGTATATAAATACCAAGCTTCCAACCGATGGTTTGTGAAGGTGTATATTTTAGTGGTGCGATATGATCATTCTTTCATTATTTAATTTATTATGGTTATAACACTATTATGTTAACATCAAGTATCATTAACAAAGAATTGAACAAGAATGAATGATTCAACCACCATACACAAAAAAAAAATCTCTTTATAGTACCAAATCGCTGCATAAAAATGAAGCAAGTGATAAATAATAAATTTGTTTATTTTTCTTATAAAATATATTGTATAATTTTTTTAACTTAATTTTTTAATAAATTATTTTCCTTTTAAGTTAATCAATTAGCTTAAAAAACTTGTATTATTATTAAATTATAAACCTTAATATAAATTTACTTTAAAAAAGATAAATCATAATTTTCATCCACAACTTACCCAAATATAATTAAGAAAAAGGACAAGTCTTGGATTACATGACTTACCCAAAATATTACAAATATATATATATATATATATATATATATATATATATATATATATATATATATATATATATATATATATATTGGGTTACTACTAAAAAAAATTATTTCATTGTAAGTCATTTTTTAGAAGTATGACTTCTTATACTTTAGTGTTCACTTTGTATCATTATGATAATTAAATTTTGACTTACACTTAATTAAAAAAATAATTTTTAACTTGCACCATTTAAGTAAAAAAATTTCCATTTCGTTGAACAACTTAGGTCCCTAACCAGTCAATCATCCCCTTAGACACCTGCATCTACCACTAAAGATAAGCTCAAACTCTATGTTCAGATTGGTGAGAGAACTTGATTCCACTATTTTCCCTATTGTCCCATTTAAAATTTGACTCCAAAACAGTGTGCTTGGAAATACATAATTTTAAAAAATAAAATAAAATCATCCATGTAAAAAAAAAAAACAAATAAAACCATCGCATTTATTACTAAAGCACAAAACCTGGCCATCGAATTCAGCCACACCAACCTCCATCCGTCGCATTCCCAGTTTGACAAAGTACCCTCACCCGTCCTTACAGATCACTCCCACCAGGTCCGGAA
This sequence comes from Ormosia semicastrata, assembly GCA_029884595.1. Classification (NCBI taxonomy): domain Eukaryota; kingdom Viridiplantae; phylum Streptophyta; class Magnoliopsida; order Fabales; family Fabaceae; genus Ormosia; species Ormosia semicastrata. Next base: position 30,627,123 of record JAQQTO010000046.1, on the reverse strand, counting down.
GATGAGATCAATTTGAAGATCCTTCCCCATCTTCAGCCTATGAAATAACTCAATTAACCTATTATACCCTAATTGCCCTATGTCAAAAATATAAATTGATAAGATGTAGCAGGTAAATGAAGCTGCAAAGCTCTCGTGAAGGGGATATTGGCGCACATGCCTATCAGGGTAAGACAAAATTTTAAAAAGAAATATAGTAAAAATGGGTAAAGAAAACAAATAGCAAAAGCACTATAACAGCAAAAGAATAAAAGAATAAAAAACTAAATAGAGAATGGAAACACTTGCAATGGCTGGGGGACTGACACGTGCAAATGAATAGGAAAAGGAGCATTAGAAGTAAAGGATTGCTGTTTGTATCGTTTATAGATTCTTGTTCATTAGATGTGTGTAAGCATATTATTTCATTCAATTAAATTGTAGCCGATGAAGAATGCATTTAAATTTTCTTGTAGAGTAGGACGTTTGGTCATCTATAAAGCAGATTGGTGCTTCTGTACTAGCATATTATTTGTGTCCTCCATGCCATCAAAACTCATTAAATTTTATTGTATTCATGCAGTAACATTGGGTTTTATTTTAAAGGTCTTCGCCTAGTGCTTCTCTTGCTTCATTACAATTCTCTTGCTCTGATTTGTTTTGATGCAATGTTACATATGAAGGGAGCTTATATTCTTTCATTTCCTCTCAGATTCAAGTCTTTCAACCCACTTGGTCTGTTTTTTATTTAGTTGTCTGTATAGTGTCTTTAAAATTTATTAGGGGTTTGTGTTAGAAGGTGTTCATTGTGTCTCTCAAGATATATATTAACATGGTACGTCAAGATTTATATACTAATGAGGAGCCATCATAAATTTATAACGTGATGGCTGCTTGTTTGTAATTTGTGTTTAGTGTTTACCATAGAGCACAATCCAAAACCCACAATAGAACTCTCACACACACTAGAGAAAATAACGCGGAGGAAGAGAAAATAATATTGTATTTCTATTTCACTAGTGCCTTTGACTCACGGTATAATTAAAAGAAATGTTAAAAAAAAAGTTCAATTAAAATTTTGATTCCTTTACTTTTCACTCGTTTTTAATTTTATTTTTATAATTTTTTTCTTTCAAATCAATTCTCATATTTTTAAACGTTTTTAAAATAATTCTTACTGTCAACTTTCGTTAATTATAACACTATTATAACATTATCAGTTGGTTAACCTAATAAGTATTCCTTTATTCAGTAAATATTTTTTTAGATGCTCCTTTAGATGTAAAACATTCGGTAGATGCTCATGCATTCTAGTAAGTGCTTTAATAGGTGCTCCTTTCTTTAGAGTATGTGCTTTTTTGTTCATTATGTACTCTTTTTTATACTTTTTTTAATTTTCTTATACAAAATGCTTAGTATAGACTAAATTAATAGTGTTATAATAGAAATTAATAGTAAAAACTATTTTAAAAATGAATGTAAATATAAGATTAATTTAAAAAGAAAAAAATTATAAGGACTAAAATTTTAATTTAACCCAAAAAATAATTTAATATATTTTTAATTAATTTTAGTTTTGGACTCTATATATGTATATTTTAATATCAGCTATTATATTTTTACTCTTTTGTTTTTTTATTATTCATTTGTATTTTAGTCTATAACTTTAAGATATTAATTTTTTTATTTATATTTTTTACTTATTTTCCTTGAAAAATTTGTTGTTATTGTTGTCAATTATTAAGGTATTGATCCTTGATATTGTAAAATCTAAATGACTGAAACTATAGGGACTAACAACAAAGAAATAATTATAACGACCAAAATGATGAAATTGTAGGACTAATTGTTTATTTTAGTATATATTAACTATAGTTTTTGCATTCGCGTGGCTATCATGTATAGGGTAGTTAAAGGAATTTTTAATACAATACATGAAGGTAATAAAAGAAGCTAGTATTAATAAATTAATTTTTTTTTTATGTTGTCTAAATGATACAGTAAATAACATTCACTCAAGATATAACAATATAATTTGAGTTTTAACAAATTAACATTTAACAAATCTTATGCAAATGTAAATGCTGTAAGCATTAATAGGACTACTATTTCTTATAATAAGAAAATAATTATTTAATAATAAAAAGTACTTATATTAAAGTTTATATATATTCACGCATATTATCATAAAAATAAATATCTATCTCTTAAACTTTTACCTTCTTTTTACGACTGTACCAAAGTTACCACTAATCTGAAAGCTCTATCATCATTTATACTTGCATTAGTGTACCTTTGAATGATAATTTCGATGATAACATCCATAGATAAATATATCGAGAATTTATTCCTTAATTTTTCAACTCGATTTTAAAGAATATATTAAACTGACTCTTAAAGTCAAAATACTGTTTTCTTTTATAATAACCATCATATATCGTTTAAAGATAAAAAAAATCATTAATAATATTTATATATGAAATTATATTCAAACTAATCCTGTTATCACGTGATGTTTTAAATTGGGGAGTGATTTGAATAGTTATGTATGTGTGTGTGGGGGGGCGGGGAAGGGGGCGTAATTTTATATTTTCAATAGTATAATTTAAAAATATCATAGTTATGAGAAAAATGATTTGTTGAAATGAGTTGATTCATATTGTCTCATTTTAATATTTGATTCATATAATTCAACTTCATAAGTTGAACTGCACAATCTTAGAGTTCGATTCAAATCGAGCTTGAGCTATAAAAAATGATTCATATCAAACTTGAGTCGAGTTTTGAATTGAACAATTATTTATTGAGTCGAATCGAGTTGAACTAGATTCAGCTCAGCTCGACTCGTTTCTAATCCTAGTGAAGCAATTTTTTTTCTTAATTTTTAATTATATAATTATTTTATTAAAAGTAGATGAGGTAGATTCATTAAAATGAGTTGGCTTCATCTCCATCATATATTATTTTTAAAGGTTAAATATATGCACTATATTTCTTAGAGTGCAAGATGCATTTTAAAAGAGTCAAATCTTAAATATTATATATATATATATATATATAAAGTCGAAGTGAGAAAATAAAAAAGTGGTATATGTGTGCAAGAGAAATTTTGTGAATAAAAAATAAGAAATAAATTAAAAATAAAAAAGAATTAACAAAATTAAGATTTTTAATTTAAAGTGAAATTAAAGAAGTAAGGTAATGATAACAAAAGTAAGATAATGCTAACAAAATTAAGAGTTTTAACATAAAGTAGAAATAATAAAAAAAGTTGGATAATGCTAAATAAAAAGGTAAGATAATGCTAACAAAATTAAGAATTTTAATTTTAAAAAAGTAGTATTTAATGTCAACGGAATTGTCTCACTTGATTAACCTTCTACTAATGACAACTACATAACTTAGGTTCGAATTCAAAAATTCCCATTAGTAGGTTATCTACATAAATTTAATGTTGCATTAGGTGAGTTTGAGACAAATCTCGGTTATAAAAAAAAAAGACTAAATTGAGGTGAGTTTTCAGTTGTAAGAAACTTATTGTAGAAATTAATATGTGAGTAGCTAAATTCACAACAAACATATTAGACATGCACAAACCTGCCATAAAAGGCCGGAAACTAAAGATTAAGGCATGCCAATATGCTCCCATATGTAGAGTCCAAAGTGCATTCAATCATTTTCAGATCAACATATCACACAGTGAACAACAATTAAAGATAAACAGCTTTCGTTCTCATCAAAACTTGAAAGGAAGATATATTTACTTTAAGGATCGTTGACTACATGAAGATGCACTAATATACTTTCAGTAGAACAGAATTTTCAATGAATGAACCAATAAAAAAATAAAAACTCCCAAGTCAAAACTTTCAAGGCGAGAGAATAAAATGTTGAAATTACTGATGTAGATAGATCACCTGAAAGCCTCAATCTAAGAAACTAAGAGGCAAAGTGAATTTGAGTGTGTTTTTTTGTGTTTAATTTGTAAGAAAAGCATTTTTTTATTATAATAAATTACTTCTCATTGTTGATACCCAATTTTGTCCATAAAAATTTTATACTTAATTACAATATTTTAAAAAAGAAAATTTGAAAAAAGGGGGCATATTTAATATCTTATGCCTGATAAGATTTAAATGCATTGAAAAAAAAAAAAAAAGAAAGAAAAGGTCATAAAGGAATTTAAGACAAAAACAAAAGTGAAAATTGAGGGAGACAACACGGTTTCATATCAAAAACGCTTTTCATCATTTGCAAGGAACCATTTTTTCGGCATCGGGCACCAAATGAAACTCTCAACCTGGTACCACCCATCAAACCACCTCCATAAACACCCTCATCTTCACCGAAACTCCCATATACTTAAGCAAAACCGACCCACAACAACCAGATCAAACCACCTCCATAAACATAATCCCGGATACTCAAGTCAACCATCATTCCATCACCTTCACCCAAAACACCACCCAACCGTGACCTCGTCACCATTTCCCCAAGCTTCCTCCCGTAACCATTTCACCAACACTGTTTTATAGCCCGACCAGGTATCTTCACCATCTCCTTCCTTCTCTAACCTTCAACACAACCCAAAACAGATAACCATTCATCCTCAACAAAAACACCCTTCATCACTAATAGTCAATAACTCACTACCATCTTCTTATCCACCACCACAATATTTAATACCAACCACAAACTCCATCACCCATAACCTCCATGAATATAAAACCCACCGACAAACCACTAACTATTCATCATCTCCCTCCACATTTTTCACCTCACTTTCATAACCCCACAAACCGACCGTCGGACCCCCAAACACCATCATATCCTCTCCTCCCATTGTAACTCCCGTGTCCAACTTCACAAACACCATTATCCACATCCTTCCCCTTTCCGATGGTTTCCATCATACCTTTAACCGACCGTCGAACCCCACGAACCACACCATACCCTCTATCACCGACCTTCCTAAACCACACCCACTAATTCCCTCACCGATAACCCAAAAACCTTCACACTATCAACCAAACTTCTCACCGATAATCAAAAGAAATCCTTCCCCTCAACCAGACCCCAAATCCATCATATCCGACGGTCGAACCATCCAAACTCAAAACACCGGAATTTATGAATTGAAACCCAAGAAGCCGATCCTTCCCTCGACCAACCGACTTCGGACCCCAAACTCCACCATATCCGACGGTCGAACCATCCAATCTCCCTAAACCGACCGTCGAACTTCACCAACACCGGTTACCATCATTCACCGGTTCACCGAACCCTCACCGTCGAACCACACCGGACCTTCACCGCACACCACACATCCTCTCACCGACACCCTGGTTGGTCCTTCTCCACACTCGCTCGAGGCCGACCGTAACTTCCAGGTCTCATTCGAGAACTTTTTCTCCAGACCGAAACAATATTCATTCCCTCTCCGCACTTCGAATCTCGTGGTCCAAACCCCTCCCCAAACGTTCATGTGCTCGATATTGTTACCCAAGTTTTCAAGCTCTCTTTCCTTTAAATTGAATTGTTGACCTATTGAGTTTGAATTTGATTCACGTGGGTCATAATTTTGTCCATTTCATATTAAGGCAAAAATGATACACTTGTTTGGTAAAAAAAAAAAAAGAGAGAAGGGAAAAAAAAAAAAATAAAATCTTTTGATCCATGCAATGACCAATGATGATGATTGAGTAGTGAATACTACCTTCAATGTCATTTGGATCATAAGGGTTTATTGAGTAAGTTAACTTGAATCAAAAAAATGGATTCGCTTTCAAATAAAATCTTTTTTAAATAAAATCAATCAACCCACACTTATTTTATAAAGAACTACGTGACTTTGAGTTCCTCATCGCACCCGAGGATACGTAGGAGCAGAATCTCTATTCTGTCAAGCCAAAAAAAAAAAAATTTCATGATTTGATTGTTTCTTTTATTTCTTTCCAAAAAATGAAAAATAATTACAAAGTCTTTTGTTTAAAGGGGTAAAAATAAATATATTTGAGATTATTAAATTTTGCACAACTAACACAAGGTACCGTTCTTGAACTAGCAAGATAGTATAAGTGCTAACACCTTCCTATCATGTCGACTGACTCAAACTCATTTTCAAAAGACCGGTTTTCCGATTTTTTTCTAATGTTTTCCTAATTTAAATAAACATTGGTGGCGACTCCATTGATTTTTATATTTTTTCGGTCGTCCCGTCGCGATCCCGGTTGCGACACTCATATATGTATAACTGTTGGATAAGATTTTGAGAAAAATCAAAATTTAAAAAAAAAATCAAATTTATGCTTTTTATTAAAAACAAAAATGAGTAACTTCTTAAAAAAATCAATTTTAGAAGAGATGCATTATAATAGTAACATAGAAGGTCGTTTCCTTTAGTTTTATGAGGTACTGATAATCTTAACAACAATTAGTAGTCAATATTTAATTATGTGTATTATTTAATTAAAATATGAATATAAAAGTAACTTACTTTATTTTATAGATTGTAGTCACTACTTTATTTTATGGTTTAGGTGATACATACATAACTAAATATTACCACTAATTATTAAAGATATTGATAATCAAAAGAAATGAGATAATAGATAAACCTCCAATTTATGAATTGGGCTATTTACTTGGCAACCACCACGATAACAATTGAATCAATTGGTAAAGGAAGAAGGAGCACGTGGTTGGTGCTAGGCCTAATAGGTCTCATAGATTTTAGGAAACAATATTCATTGTGTTTTTTAATTCATTAGAGCGGTTAAAATGAGATGAGCCTTATGAATATATTTGAATAATTTGACAAACAATGTGGGTTAAGTTAAAAAAATTTATACCCAAACTTAATTTGATCCGATATGGCTCAACTTGATCAAATCCAGCCTAAAATGAGGTTAGCTAGCTTTGGGTCGGATTGACCAAGTTGACCAAAATTTTAATTATTTTTTAATCTAAAAAGATACACCTAAAAGAATATTATCAATTTTTTGCTTCAAAAAATAAAACTCAATTGATAATTGGACTATTTATCTAATTTATTAGTTATTGATCCAAAACTAAGTAATTCAAATTTTTTATTTTTTATTGATTTAAATTTTTTTAAAGATTCAATTCATTAATTCTTTTAAAGAAATAAAAGAATTGTCAAGCTGGTGGGCCAGCCCACCCAACTCGCAGCCCGCAACAGGTTGGATTGAGTTAGCAAAATGTTAGCCTAAAACATACTTGGCTCGACTTGGCTCAACCCATTTTGACAGCTTTATTGATCACAAATACAAAGACATGTGTTTTTTAGAAATATTCACAACAAGAAATTTGCGAATTAATGGCGGTCCTCAAAATCCGCTTGAAATTGAATTTTCTAATGAATTTTTGTTTCTCGAAAAATGTTTATCAGAAACAAAATTTGCCAGAAATTATCGGCAGATTTTATCGTCAAGAAAAAAATGGCATATTGTTAGTTTGCCACATATTTTGAAGGAAAAATTTACTGAAAATTTCGACAGATGACCGCAAATTTTTTCTCATGGAAAATTCACCGGAATCACTATATAAGTGATTCTTAGCAATCCGAGATTTAACTGTTCTACTCATCTTTCGTCTTACACTAATAGTGATGATGATGATTCTAATAACAACATTTTCAAGCGATTGATATAATTGAAAGTTTGTGTACTGAAACGGTTCCATCTTTTATTATGATAAGGACAAGACTAAGTAACGAGATATAAAAAAAAACATTACAAATTATAATAATAAATTTACACGATTTTATGAAGTAATATTTTTAGCAAACCGAAGCCCCCTGGTGGAGAAGCTAGAGAATAAGAAAGAAATCAAAAACAAATGAAATTCTTTATCAATAATGATAACACCAATGAAAATGACATTGTACTAGAGTATTATGAAGAGAAATGTCCGAATAATATTGTGTGGTGAACATTATTAGAATTAGAATAGTTGAGAGAGTAGCTTTAAGACCATTACCCTTGTTGATGGCACAAAAAGCATGTGTCTACTTGTAGTTGTGTAACGAATTTTAAACAGTAGCAGAAAAAATTTAATCTCAAGAAATTTGGACGATAGTGAAATTAAGATTTCAAGAGTGATGATGATGACAAGTAAAAGCACACACACAGACACACACTCACACACACACACATATATATTTCTCATATACAATGTAATACAATATAAAACTTAAGAAAATATTGTCAAAATTTAACGAATCAATCTAGATACTAGAATTATTAGCATAAAAAAATTCATTTGTTTTTAAGCTCTTGAATCAATTGCGCTCGTGTTAAAAAAAAATTGTTGGTTTCTCTCCTAATGAATTGGGTTACTAATTTTACTCGCTACAATTTGATAACCACAATTTTTTCAAAAGCAATGTTCTTTGTGAAATATATCAATCATTATCATTATCATCAACTATTAAATATACAAATTTTATACAATATAATACAATATAAAACTTAAGGAAATATTGTCAAAATTTAATGAATCAATCTAGATACTAGAAGCATTAGCATATAAAAAATTCATTTGTTTTTAAGCTCTTGAATCAATTGCGCTTGTGTTTAAAAAAAAATTGTTGGTTTCTCTCTTAATGAATTGAGATACTAATTTTGCTTGCTACAATTTGAGAACCACAATTTTTTCAGAAGTAATGTTCTTTGTGAAATATATCAATCATTATCGTTAACTATTAAATATACAAATTTTATTAATATTCTTACGTACGTTCTTCCATACAGTTGTTGATAGCCAAATCATACATAAGTCAGCTTATATACCTTCTCCAATCCATAAATCTGGATCTGCAACTTCTCTAATCCAAAGAGGTCTCTAGATTGGAGAAGGCATATAACTTGACCACTGTACAATGCAGTTATCATCAAGCGTAAGGAAAAGTGTAAAAAATGTTTTAAAATATTGAGTGTTTAATTGTTGAAGACAAGAATGATGATTGATGTATTTCGTAAGGAATATTACTTAGAAAACGTTGTACTTCTCTACAGTTGCTAGCATTTCTATCCTAGCTCACTAGGAGATATCCAATACGAAAATCTTTTACACGAGCGAGAATAATTTATTAAAGATAAAAAAAATAACTTTTCTCTATATTGACGCTTCTAGTTCCTAAACTCATTCATTAAACATGTATAGTCTTTCATTGAGTTCCAATGTTATTACATTGTATAAGAAAAATACATCTACTCCACTTGTCATTATAATCACTTTCAAAACTCTAATCTCAACTTAAACCAAATACCACTAAAATTATTTTTCTCTCAATTAACTACTCTCTAAAACTCGATAGACGAGTACAATGAGATACACGCTTTCAGTGTCACTAGCAAAGGCAATAGTTTATGCACTACCTACCCAACTTTTTCTATCCTAATGATGTCGAGCTCACGATTCTATCTGACATATTTTCTCCACGAGACTCTTGTATAACGTCATTTTTATTATTGAAATCACTCTTTATATCAAATTTGTCTACTTTTGATTTCTGTCTTATTCTCCAACTACTCCACATGAGCTTTTTGTTTATTAGAAAATCTACTTTTAAAAACATACAAATTTATTTTTTTAATCAACAATGTTTTTCTTTTTCTTTTTCTTATATCACTCTACCTAATAATCTTCTTATCATTATAAGAGGTGAACTCATGTCACTACTCAAAATTTCTATCACATTTACCACATGATAATCTTATCATTAGAGTCATCATCCTCACTACCAGTAGACGATGAAAGATAAGTTACTTGAATAATCAAATCTTGGACTACTTAGAGCTACTTAACATATCATGCAAAACTAATATCATCTAACTTTATTAGAGTATAGTATAAATATGGTTAGTTAAGTTAGTTTTGCTAACAAAAGTTAGTTTTGCTGTATTGAAAAGTTAGTTGTCAAATTAGTTACAATTGTCAAGTTAGTTATGAATTACAAATAGGTGTAGTATATAAGTTGATACGTTCTCTCTTTTCAGTATGTAATAATCATAATTCATCAAGCCAAATTCTTCTCTCTTCATTTTCTCTGATTTTCTCTATTTTTATTCTTTAGTTCTTGTTCGATTCTATATTTCCTTTATGGTATCAGAGAAACTGAAGAGACAAGAATTTGGCTTGATGAATTATGATTATATCATTTGGCTTCAATCTTTGTTGAAGGAACTTCAAGTTCCTATTTCAACTACACCAGTGGTGTATTGTGATAACCATAGGACTGTTCTCTTGGCTCACAATCCTGTTCTGCATTCTCAAACAAAACATATAGAGTTTGATATATTTTTTGTCAGAGAACGTGTTCTTCAGCAACAGCTTGATGTTCAACATATTCATTCTATAGATCAAATTGCCGATGTGCTCACAAAACCCTTAACTACTAATCGGTTTCAGCATATGAGGTCCTTGCTCACGGTCAAGGATCATATAGCTCTTGCTTCACATCATTCCACTTGAGTTTGATGATAAGGTTTCGGAAGTTATTACTCCAGATTTTTCAGACCCCACTTGTGATTAAAGGGACAATATTAGAGTGTAGTATAAATATAGTTAGTTAAGTTAGTTTTGCTAACAAAAGTTAGTTTTGTTGTATTGAAAAGTTAGTTGTCAAATTAGTTACAATTGTCAAGTTAGTTATGAATTACAAATAGGTGTAGTATATAAGTTGATACGTTCTCTCTTTTCAGTATGTAATAATCATAATTCATCAAGTTAAATTCTTTTCTCTTCAGTTTCTCTGACTTTCTCTGTTTCTATTCTTTACTTCTTGTTCAATTCTATATTTTCTTTAAACTTAAGGTTTAAAGCTTTCTAATTCAATAGAGCAATAATTATTTCAATAATTCAAACAAAATAATATATTAAATTAAAATAAATTTGGATAAGTAAAATAAAGAAACACTATCTTGTATACAATTAAGTTAAAATATTTATTAATGTAAAATTGTTAAAATGACTTTATTAGGATTTTTATGGTAATTTTGAAGAATTGAAGTCATATTTTGAATTATAATTTTAAACTAACTTAATTGAAAATTATTTTAAATTTTAATAAGTACTCTTTATTTGAATTTTTTAGTACATTTTAAAAGATAAGATTTCATACTTTAACACTTAATTTATTTGACATTTCATATTTCAAGTCAGTAGGCTTATTGAAATTTATCATTCTAATAAAATCAATAAATTATTATTAAATTAATTAATTATTAATTATATATATATAAATCACTTTACTTTCTTTTATTTCATATTTTATTACATTATATTATACGTTATTAATTTAATAAAATTAAAATTATTGTTAATGTTAATTAATAATTAATAATTATTTTAACTTAATATATAAATAATAAAATTAATTAATGAAATTAATTAAATAAAATAATTAATTAATAATTAATCAATATCTTCACTTAAAAATTCAATATTTAATACTTCTTATTACTATTTTATCATAGTTTTTTTAATTTTCAAATTAACATATTAGGTTATAATTTATACTACTAATAAAGGGGATTTCCCCTAGTTTGATCACAATTCTAAGTTTTTGTATTTTGTCATTCTCATTTAATATAAATTATAATACTAATCTTATACAATGTAAAGTTATGAATCAAACCCTATAATAAAATAATAGAAAATTATCTATTACAACAGCATACAAATGCCAACAAATAACATATAATAGTATATCATATATATCAATATACATACATGCATGTATATACATACATACATACATATTTTTAACAAATATAAATATAATATATATATACATGCAGTTCTCTAGCAACGTTTGATCCCATGCACCCACACCCACATCCCATGCACCACGTCTGGGCCGTATGGGCCATTAACTTCGATGGCATCCATCGTCAGAGCTCAAGCCGTCGTGACCTTCGGGGGCAATAACCAGCACCGGAAGGAGCAGTTCTAGAGGAGTCAGGGACTAGCATTTTTGCTGGAGCCAGCACCCGAAAGATAGAGTTTGGCGGTGGAAGGGGAGAGAGGACAGAGAAGAGGGAGGAAGGGGGAGAGTGGACGAAGAATTGGGAGAGGAATAGGGAGCGAGGACAAAGAAGAGGGAGAGGAAGGAGGAGATAGTCGCACAAATGAAAAAGAAATGAGCTACACTCGGCTCTTAAAAAGGGCTTTTCGGCAGATGTTGATTAGTTGGAAATATTTTTCGGTGAGTATTTTCAAATTTTTGGCAGTTAATATGCCGAAGTCATTAGAAAATGAAATTGGTTCGTTACTCGAGTAACCAACATGAAATTTGGAAATTGGCCGACACTCCTCCTCAGAAATAGGAGGAATTTTTCAGTAGAATTAATTTGTTGGAAAATCTCAAAAAATAAAAGCAATACATTTATGGGTGGATAATATGCCAGAAATGTGTGTATATATATATGTATGTGTGTGTGGCTGTTTATTTTTTCAATAGATTAATCTGTCAAAAATTTATTTTCTTTAATTTAATATTTTTTTCTCAACATTTGGTTTTCTACCAGCAACATGGATTTCGTCAAAAAAATTTATCGTTAATTGTCGAATTTCTTGTAGTAGTTTCTTGAATAGGATTTTTGAAACTTAACAAATGTGATATGGATCATTGAATGTGAGAAAATAATAAAAGAGAAAAATAGATAATTGTGATAAGGTATGTATAAAATTTGTGGGATAATTTATTTGTATAAATAATATAATAGGATTTTACACATTATATAAGTGTGGTTTAAAAGATGACTAAAAGAAATTGAATCCTGTCTATAAAAGAATAATATTACTCATATATATTTATATACTCATTATTTTTAAATTTTTTAATTTTGATCGTCTAATTATGATTGTCTACATCATTTTTATATATTTATACTTTTATTTTATCACATATTCTCAAATATGAGAAATATACATACACGTGACCTGTCCCTATCGCAAGCATATGCCGTTTTAATTTCTAATATAATATTCTAGGTTTAAAAAAAGACATACAAAGAAAAGTAATATTAGTTACACATATTAACACATCATAAATATTACATGGATTGAGTTTAATTTTTAATGGCTTGTTTGGGTATTCTTCTTTCTTTTTTATAGGTTAACCAACTCAAATTTAAAAAGTTATATCTATGTTAAACCTGTTTTAACTTTATATGTGCATGTATATTAACCCGACCAGGAAAACAAGTTCATTGTATACAATGTTATATCTATTTCTATCCTAAACTCAAGTAAATGAAGTAATTCAAATTCAATATTAATATTAGTCTATCTCAAAATTACTTTGTTGCGGAGTAATGTTACACAATAAAAAAAATAGTCAGAATTTTAATAAAATAAAAAAGTAATTATTAGATAAAATTAAATGGTAAAAATCATTTTTTTATTTTAGAATTAATAAATATGTCACTATTTTAGCTGAAAATATGATTCTTTAACATTTTCTTGGTGAGATGTTCTTTTGAACAAATTTTATGTTATGTTTGGATGATAAGTAATGAGGAGAAGAGAAAAGAAATAAGAGAAAGAGAAATAACTTCACTTGTTTGAGAGTTTTAAAATAAATGAAAAGTAGAAGAAATACATGGGAAACTATTTCTCCTCTCTTTCTCTCAAAATTCTAACTTTTATTTTTCCTCAAATTGAGACGGAATGGAGAAAACTAAATTTTTTTGGTTAAAAATAAATATTTGACAATATAATCATTGCATTCAGTTCCTTTACAATATATCTCCCAAATAAAATTAATAAAGTTCCATTTTATTCTCTTATTAATCTTTTAAATAAAAAATTATATTTTATTTCTTCTCTTTTTTTTATGATTCATCCCATCTATTCCATTCTATTTCTTTAATAAAAAATGTGTTTGATTGTAGTACTCAATACACCGAATTATCCAAAAAAAAAAAATGTAAAAGAATAAACAGTTTGGACCCTTGAGCCCAAAACTTTAGCCACTTGAATATACACAGATTTCAGTGAAGTAGAGTTAAGCCCAAAACAGTTTTCTCCATTTACTATAGAGAGGGATTTTCCTGGAATGGCATATGGCAAAATAGGAATGGGGGAAATGCAAGGGTTTTAGTACTCCACTCATATCATCTCCTAATTCCCTAAACCCTCCCTACTTCCGTTCCTATTCCAATGCTCCCACAGATGCACTTGCCTCACCCACCTCTATCAATGTAACTGCCACTGCTTCTCCTCTTCCTGTTTCCTTTCTCATTCCAATTTCTAATCCCAGTCATGAGCCCTCTTCTCTCTAAAACCCTCTTCTTTTTCTCCTCTCGTTCCTCTTCACAAGCTCGTGCGCTTCTTCTTCGGCCTCAAGTCTCTCACTTCTCAGCCTCACCAAACTACCAACCGTCATCATTTTCACGGCGTCACGACGACGAGTCCCGAAGCGTGAGGATTTCGGTGTGGTGGGATTTCGAGAACTGCCACCCACCCGCTGGCGTTAACGTTTGCAAGATCGCCCCGGCGATAACGGAGGCCGTTAGGGCCAACGGGATAAAGGGCCCTCTTCAGATAACCGCCTTCGGCGATGTTCTGCAGCTCTCCAGGGCCAACCAGGAGGCTCTTGCTTACACCGGCATTCATCTCTCCCACATTCCCAACGGTTCCTCCTTTTTCTCTTTCCTTAATTTCTATCAATACTTCCATTCAATTTTTTATATTTTTATTTTGAGTTGTTTTGTCATTATTGTTTGGTGTTTGATTGTAACAAACAACTGTTTGAAAGTTATAAGTGAAATAATGAGTATGGAGCATTTCTCTTTGAGTAATATTAGCAACATACTCTTTTACACGTTCTTTTTAACACTGACTTTACTATTGGTTCATCTAATACACTTGAAAGGATCATTAAGAGATGAATACTAGCAACACTTGCTTTTGGACCAATAGTAAAGCAAGTGTCGAAAGGAGTGTGCAAAAAAGTGTATTACTATCATTCTTCTTTTCTCTTATTTAACTGAAAAAGGAGTTTGACTCAGCTGAACATGATTATTCCTAGATTTTAAGCATATATAGTGTGTTGTATCACCATGCATTTGTATCATTTTTCAGAATTATACAACATCCTTCCTAAGATTTATGTGCTTTTTTTGGGCCCCTGGGGGAGGGAGGGGCGGGGGGTTAAACTATACCTCCCAAAGGGTATGTTTGGGAGGATGGGAAGGGAGGGAGCGGCTAGGAATGACAGCAAAGCAAAATCTAATAATATTGGGGGTTATTTTAAAGGAGGGAATGGGATGGCAAGGGAGGGTCAAGGAGTCCCTTTCTTGCCACTCAAAGCCTCAAATTTTTGTCCCCGCATTTTGGGAGGTCAAGGAAAGAATGACTTGAATATTCCACTCCCTCCCTCATTAAACTTATTAAACTACCAAACAATGGAGTGGCATGCTCTCTTCCATTCCATTCCTTATCTTTCCATTCTATTCCATTATGAGCCACTCCCTTCCATTCTCTTTAAAACTCCTAAACATAGCCTAAGATTTAGGTTCAAATCAATTTCAGTGTACCATGTTTTAAAACCTTACATTTTATTAGCCTTATGTTTCAAAAACATATTTACCTCCTTTGAACTCCTTGAAGATTCAATAAACATTGAAGCTGGTAATAATTTGGCTAAAAATGGAGAAGTCACTTGCCACACCTATGATATTTTCTTTCCCAAAAAAAAAAAAAAAATCATCATGTTTTCTATTGTTTAGGACCAGAAGTCATAGCATCTCGCACTTTTTCTTCTGCTGTTTACACACAACACACAGTCTCTCCTACTAGTATGTTTTAGAAGACAAGTCTCAATGCATCTTGTTAAATTCCATGCAATTTAGGCATATTCTAGGGCTGTAATGTATGCTTTAAAAGTTTTAAAAAATTCGAGGGAGTAAAATGTAAGTTATCCTTCATTTTTTTTTGTGTGACAAACACTTCCATGCAGATTTATTCTTGTGTATAGTTGTGGATCAAGCACAGAATTCATTAATTTTTTATGAATAATCAGCAACAGTGTGTGAATTTCTTTTTTATTTGGGATTTAGTTTCAATCAAAGGCCAAATATTAGTTTGATTTTAAAGGTAATGAGTGAAAGTAGTTTTCTAAATGCTGTTGGAAGTAGGGAGTAAGATGGGAGTTATTGTCTGCTTCTGCATCTCTGTTAGATAGTGTCTTTGTTTGTTTTAGGGCTTGATTCTTGTTGTTCTGGTGAAAATTCATCAACTCATCATATTTGAGATGGAGGTTCAGCTAGTAAATCATCGTAAATTGTTTACAGCTCATGTACTCTATGGTCCATATAACTTCAGGACTTTCTGAAATGTTTCAGTCATCTACATTTTAGCTTTTCAAATTATAATATCTTTAAGTACTTTGTTCATTTGTTGCAGGTGGAAAGAATAGTGCTGATAGATCTCTTCTTGTTGATCTTATGTATTGGGTTTCCCAAAATCCTCCACCTGCACATCTCTTTCTGATTTCTGGTGATAAAGACTTTGCTGGCGTATTGCATCGGTTAAGAATGAATAACTACAATATCTTGCTTGCAATGCCAGGAAGGGGTACTGATGTTCTCTGCAGTGCAGCAACTATAATGTGGCAATGGTCTTCATTGCTTAAGGGAGAAGATCTTACTGGAAAACATTTCAACCATCCTCCCGATGGCCCATTTGGTTCTTGGTATGGAAACTATAAGGTCCCTCTTGAAAACCCCTTCTCAGCTGGTGAGCAGTCTACATCTTTGCAAACTGTGGAGATCTATGAACCTACCTCAGACTCAAAGTTAGGTACAATTCCAAAGTCAGTTGTAAGGCAGGTTAGGCATATATTGAGTTCACATCCAAAAGGGATCTCCATTACAGGTCTTCGTGCAGAGTTGGCAAAATGTGATGTGCGTTTGGATAAATCCTTATATGGATATAAAAGGTTTTCCCGCTTTCTTTTATCAATGCCAAACATACAACTCCAGCCATTAGGTGATGGTAATATGTGTATACGTTTGATCCCCTCAGAATCCCCTGAACCCTTTGAGAGCATTGTTGTGCCATCAACAACTTGTGCTGTTAAGAATGAGGAAAGGGATTATGCAGCAACTACAAAGTTAAATGGTGAGGTTAAAAATATGGCTAGAGATGCAGATGGGACACACTCAATGGTCTCATCGCATGAAAGGAAAATGGATGATGATCCAAAATCATTCCAACAGGTCCCTTCACTAGACAAACCCATTGGGGAATATGTGGATGGTAAATCATCATTTCCTCCATCAGTTGAAAGACATGCAGATCAGCCCCCGAATGAGTTGGAGACATCTTCTCTTGGTAGAGAGAAGGTTGTGGGTGTGGCTGATGCACAATTGTCTGAGATTCAACTGCCACCCAAGGACAATGAAGTTTCCAAAACTGAGAAGGATTCCTCGAAAACGAGATCTAAGCAGTCGCCTGATAATGACATTGTTAGGTGTGAGGATGTAAGTAACAAAATTCTGAAAAAATATACAACTTCAGAGAATCACTCTGCTGGGAATGATTATACAACAGTGAAAAACAATGGCATTGCAAATGATGAATCTGAAAAATTTAAAGCTGAGGATAATTACGAGAAGCCAACTAGAAAAAAGGATGATGAAGTTTGTCATAGCCCATATTCTTTGCCTGATGATGACTCTGTGGTTGACAAAAGACCTTGTGGAAGTGCTGAAACTTATAGCAAAAGTCCAACTTTCTTTAGTTGGATTAGAAGTTGGTGGCCGTTTTCGAAAAGCGGTGCTAAGTCTGATGATTTGACTGCTCATCAGAACAAGGTGGTTAATCATTCTGAGGAGCCCAAGTTATCTGAACTGGACCAGACTGTTAGTCATTCTGAAGAGCCCAATTTATCTGAACTGGACCAGATTGTTAGTCATTCTGAAGAGCCCAAGTTATCAGAACTGGACCAGAATGTTAATCATTCTGGAAAGCCTGAGTTATTTTCTAGTGGTTCCTTTTGGAATGACATGGAATCTTTTGTTTTCAGCCCCAAAGGATCACTTCTTTTCTCCCAGTCAAGAAGCAGGTTAGTGTGCATAATAGTTCTGTACAAATTTTTGAAAATTTTCCCTTTTGTTATGGGTTATAACCATCTTTTGGCCTCCACTTGTTCATTACTTCCTTTTTATAACCATCTTTTGAAAATGTAACAAATTGATTGTATTATTAATTTTTTGTGTTGAAAGTTGTCTGACCCTTTCAATTTTTATGATGATGATCATTATGTAGCTACTTGTTGAAAGAGTAACTTAGTAATATTCTGCTATATGTTGTTTGTGTCAGGGAAGATATGACACATAAATTACAAAAGGAAGGACCCCTGGTTCTTAGATCTTTCCCTGAAAAAGATATCCTTCAACTGGTGGATTTGTTAATAGCTGAGAAAAAATGGTTGGAGGAATGCCCCTCCCAAGCATTTCCTTTTAGGCTAACTCAACCAGTTCAGAAGAGCTCATTGAAGGGCCAATCTCATGGTGCAAATGGCTTGAGATCTCTCTTTCTAAGTAGAACATCACAGTCCAGCTTGCAAAAATCATTCGAACATGATGCGGGGAAACAGAATCAGAGTACTCCTCATACTGGAGTTTCGACACCTGCCACTGAAACGAAATATGCTGAGAGGTCTAGAAATGATATATTAATAGACTGTCAGAAACTTGTGAATGAGATATTGAGGGAACACCCAGAGGGATATAATATTGGTGCTTTCCGAAAATTATTTGTTGACAGGTATGGCTATCATCTTGATATTCAGAAGCTTGGTTATCAAAAATTGGCATCCTTATTACAGATAATGCCTGGAGCTAAATTAGAGTCCACTTATATTTATCCTTCTGTTCCTGCTGTTTGTGCTTCTGACGGGGAAGATCCTATCCTCATAACTCAAGTAACCAATGCTAGTCATGCAGTGTCCAAATCAGATAGTGAATTGTCTGATTCAGCCCCTAAAGATGATAACATTGACTCTCCATGGGAGGAATTAGGTCCTGTTTCCGGCAACAATTCCAACCAGAGTGACATGGAATCAAAATTAAGTCTGAAAGCCAAAGAACTGTATATATCAAAGCATCCTGATTATGAGCCCATCGTCTCAGATGATGATTCGTCTGAATCTGAAGGAGATAGCCCTTGTTTAACTCAACCAGAAGAGCAAGGAAAGCCAAAATTTAATGAACAAGACAGTTCTTTTTGGCAAGCTTTGGATTTGTGGCACAGTAGTAAGGAAGGAGAGAATAGTGTCAAGAAGTCAGACAATGTTGACACTTTGGGCAATTCTTTGGCTGATATTTTAAATTCATCCACTGAATCGACTCGGGTTACGCCTTCCAAAACTCCTTCTGGGAACTTCAGAGAGAAGCAAAGATCTCAAAAGAACTATTCATTTGTTGCTGACCCGGTCTTACCTAATAACAAGGACAAGCTGATTGATGGGATATTAGATGGCTTTAAGAAAGCAAATGAGGCGAAGATGCAAAATTGAGGAGCTCCTGATGTGAACTGGACCTGGGTCCTAGAATTCCATAATAGGAAATTTGGGATTCTCATCACTCAGGATCACAGATGGACGGAGATGTTGACATGGTTCCTTAATCATGGAATTGCTGTTTTAGCTGGCCATGGTACTACTACAAACGGTTAAGTTGAGGATGATTCAGATGGTTGCTAGTTGCAACCATGGAAATTCTTTTGGTTTGAACATTTAATGCTATTTCACTGGAACAGTTGAGTTTTGGTCTTTTAAATGCTGTCTTGATTTTTGAAGGAGCATGAGCCCTGCGATACGGTGTCAACTCAACTTTTTTTTTCTGGTCATTGGGCATACAGCTTCTGTTTCACTAGGTAACGATGGCCCAGAATTCTAATTATTTTTCGTAGTTAAGTTATCATTTGCGGAGCCATTTAATATGCTCTTGAAATGTGTTTGAGCATTGATGCTTGATGAAAATTACCTATTATTATAGGTAAAGTTGTGTTGACTCAAAATTTTAATAATTTTTAAATTAAAATGGTTTATTTATTTTTAAAAGCTTTAGTTTTAGTTATTTGTTACATAGTCCATCAATTCTCTTTCTTTTCTCTCTTGGCACTATAGCACCATGCCACCACCCGATGCTCAGATTGAACCTGGGCAGCTACTTGGGTATTGTGCAATGAGAAGCTGTGATAAAATATTCTCATCAACTCATCTTCACCAGATTCACCACAACCTCATTTACTCCAAACTTCAATAGTATCCTTTGATTTGTTTATAAGTTATTGTTCTTCAACTTAAACTTGGTTTAAGCTAATGGTCAAATAGGTGGTAGAAGTGAAAACTTGCAAAGCATTTATAAGATGTATTATTTTGTCTATGTTTGTGTTCAACAATCAAGTTCAATCACTGAGAAATTGAATTTTGACAGCAGAAACACAATCTCAAAATCCTTTTAAGTATTCAAAATACAAAAGGACTTCTTGATAAAATTAACAAATTATTCTCATTTAAAATGAAAGTTTTCTTAAGGACTTGAATTTAGAGGGAGTGTCCCTCTCCCCTCAAACAATGTCAAGAAACAACAGAACCCCAGCTAGCACCGTTAAGTCCTCCAATTGCGATTGCAACCTAGTAGTCGTCATTGTTGATTCCTCGTTGCTCAACTTGTCCCCTGTTGCTGACTATGATTAGTTCTCCTTCTAGCAATAGTTCCCACCGCTCGATGCGATTTTTCTCGGCTCGATGCAGCGGCGAGCCATGGTGGGTCCTTGAGCGTGTCGACAGTTCGGGTGCGATTGTAATCATGTTGTGGCGGTGAGTGAGTTCCATGCAACGATAAGAGCCCAGAGAGATTCAACTCGTCCTTCGTGATTGATCTTGAACCAAAGGGATCTTATGCCTGAAAGAGTATTTGATCAGGACCTTAACTACCCTCATCCGGAAGAGATCGCTTGAACCAGAATTTGACATCCCATTAATGAGGGTAGTGCAACTTGACTTGATGTAGTAGTAGTATGAGGCGAGTCTAGACGTTATAATGGTAGTTCAGTTGGTCAGAGACATTAGCCGATGACTTGCAATTTGATGATGGCAGCTTGCAGTTCACTATCCACCCGAAGCTCAAGCTTGAATGTGGACATGGATGAGAGAGAAAATAGAGGGTAATTTTTTTATAAAGAAAACTCTAATTATTTTTTTGAAAAGCCGACCTTGTAAAAAACAAAGTTACCTGCTATTCAATTCACAGGTAATAAATACTAATCGTTGATATTATTTTTTACACAATCAACGATGTTGAAACCTTAGATTAACCATGCTCCATGAGATTTCAGGAGTATTTTAAACATTTCCATCATTTGCAACCATTGTTAAGTCTCTTATTTTATAGTCTTACTTTAAATTCTCGTTTCACTTTTAATATTATATTGAAATCAACTTCTAATGAGAATGTTGTGATACTAATTTAATGTAGGGCAACTTGCATCCTAACGTGTCAGGTTTATTAGAGACTCTTTTTTAGGGGGTTTTTGATACTGCTCAGGGCAATCAAACTTGTTTTCCTGCGCTATAGTCGAGTCAGTTTGTGTCAATCAAGACTAATTTCGTCTGTATCAAACTTGAATTATTGTATAATTATAAAAGAATAATTTCCGAGTAAAGGTATGTTTGGATGAGGTAAGAAGGAGAAAGGGAAAGAAAAAGTAACTTTTTCTGTTGTTTAGAAGATTCTTAACGAGGGAGAAGTGTTTTTTCTCCCTTCTCCTGGAAGCCCTAAAAAAATTTTCCCTCAAAATGGGGGGTTTAGGGGGTAAGGAGGAAAAAAATGCTTTATTTTAAATTAAATAAGGAAAATTAACTCTGCCTCAATCTCCTTTCTTCCCTTCTTTATCCTTGCCTTCCCATTTCATCTATTCCCCCTTATTTAGAAATTAGAAACATCCAAACAAAAGGCTAAAATGCAAGGGATTCTCTTCAACTATAAATTTAGTTTAAAAAATTTCTGTGCTTATACACTCAATAACACAACTTCTTAAACTTATAAAGGAGTGTATTTTGAGCCATCTGACAACCTTCCATCCAAATCATTAACGAAAGTTGATCAAACAACCTAGATTTCATCCTAATTTGCATTTAAATCAAACCCAACAATTCATAATATATTACATTGTGTTTGTGTTGATTATTATTGAGGAAAAGTGGATGATTTGATGATGAAGACATGTAATGATTTAGCAGATAGATATAGAAGATTAATTTTGGGTTTTTTTTAAATGATTTGGATGGAAGACTAACAATGCTCAAAATTTTGTAAGTCTAAGGAATAATGTTGAGTTTGTAAGAAGGAGATTTTTTAAGTTGAGCCCTTGGTTAAAGGAGTTTCCTTTCCCTTTAGTGAGTTTTTTTTACATTTTAGCTTAAACTAAATTATTAGTGAAATAGCAAATACATAGCTTCTCGACTATTGCCCTTACAAAAAATAAAAAATGTTATTATCAAATAAGCAAAATAGACAAATGGACGACGTCTAACATACTCAATTGTATCGATACTAAAAAAAAACTAACAACAACAACAACAAATAGCAAGTTTCAATAGGTTATGCTTTTTTAACTCTATATGCTTTGTTTTTAACTTACTAGTCCTTATTATATGTTTTGTTCCAGAACCATTGCGTGCTTGTCGTGCCCCCTCCTTAACGACACCATCACCGGTGAGATATTCTAGAGCTTCTTGTAGCTCACCAAGCTCACTATAATTCCTTCAGGGTATGAAATATTTGGGAAGCATGTTTACAACATGACAGTTCCTTGGCCTGATGGTTCTAGACGATGAGCTTCATAGTCACCCTCAGGCCCTTCCACTCTTTCATGATTTCTTTAGCACTGTCTTCTACGATGGTGGTGACAACGAGGTGTATGGTGGAGAGATTTCTCAAATCCACCTTCATCCCTTCTTGAGGACGAGCTTCATGGTCATTGTCATGTTACTGATCTAAACAGAGAGAGAATGAGGGACGACTTTGCAAAATATTCAAACACAAATTCTTATCTTTTAAGGGACTAATTTTGCAACTAACCATTTTACATGGTAACTTGTCAACCAAGTTACAAGTGATTAAATCTAGCCATTGATGTATTTTTCTTCATCATCAACGAAGTAAAGAGCATGGTGCATCCATGCACCCAAACCATTAGGGTGCATAGAAGACAGCCTAATGTTAAATTCTAATATGGGATTATTAACTTTGTAAATATTACTATTAAATAAAATTACTTCTAGAAATTTAATAAAAATTTAACGTGTGTTATGTGCCTGGTATTAGTATTACATATTTGTTAAATACTTCACAACACCAAATGAAGAAATGAGTGGAGAGAGAAAGTATAACATAACTAGTAAGTATATTGTGTATTGCACAAGTTCCTTTAAATTCAACTATGATTTTAAATGAAAATATAAACTAAAAAAGTATAATTTGTTGAAAGAGAATTTAATTTGAAATTTTTTAAAAAAAAATTAAGAATGACATATGTAATTCTTTAAAGAAGACTAAAATTAAGTATGATACATGTCATTATTTGAAAGAAAATAGAATAAGAGATTATTCATTCTCAAGTAGTTGTATTCTAATTTTTGGTCTTTGACCGAGGTATCCTACAAGTGTTGTTATGTGACTAATCTTTGGGCCAATGGTAATGGTTAGATAAAGTCTTTCCAATGATATGCATTCTAAATTTTTCATGGGCGAGGCACGGCTAGGCAAAAGAAAAATCGTATCATCAAGCTTAAGGATGAAAATGAGGTATGGCACATTGGTGTAGAAGAGCTTGAATATGTGGCCAATTCGTACTTTATGAACCTTTTTCTTGCTCGAATCCAAGTAGAATCCAATAGGCTGTAGTTAGTCAGTTTACTGAGGTGAGTGCAAAAATGTATTCTTCTTGTCTATGCCATTTACTAAGTTGGGAGTAGAAGAGGCTCTTTTTCAGATAAGTGGAACTAAGTCTCCCAGATGGTATGTCAGCCTTTTTCCAAAAATACTATAACTTGGTGGAGGATGAAGTCACAATAACAGTGCTTAATTTCCTGAACAGAGGTGAGTTGGATGTTGAATTAAACTACACTTTCATAGTTCTCATCCCAAAAATTCAGAATCCATAAACCATGGCTCATTTTAGAACAATCTCATTATGCAATGTAGTCTACAAAATCAAAAGGAAAACTCTTGCAAACAGGGGGTTGACATTCATTCTTCCTTCTCTTCTCTTATTTTAGATACTCAAAGTGCCTTTGTGCGGAATCAAAGCACTGCGAATAATGTCCTCATTACCTACGAGATTCTCCATACTTTCAATTCCAAGAGGTCTGGTAGAGAAGAATACTTGGCCATGAAACTTGACATGAACAAAGCTTATGATTGAGCAGAATGGAGTTTCCTTGAAGAATGGGGTTTCATGAGCTTTGGATCTCTCGGGTTCTAACCTGTGTCTCAACGGTATCATATACAGTCCTCCTTAATGGCATTCCAGGAGACAGATTCCAACCTCAAAGAGGCCTTGGTCAGGGAGTCCCCCTATCTCCATACTTGTTTGTTCTCTATGATGAGGCCCTTTCTTCTTTTTTGTATCTGTTTTAACGTGGGAAATAAATTTATCAGCTGATGAACACGTATGGATTTTAATAAGAAACAGACGATTTGAACTAAAGGCAAAATTCAACCTTTATCAAGGGTTCCCAAACTCACTAAAGAAAGAGTTTGGTATTAAGGTGAACTTAAGAAGCCTAAGAATTTGAGGTTAAAGCTGTAATTGGCTAGGAAATAAACTTGCGGTAAATTGCACAAAGTAATATAGTAAAGGGCTAAAAAGTTAAGCAAAATAAACAAAGCTTAAAAGTTATATTGATTGTGATCTGTCTTCAAATAAATTGGTACAAATGGTATTTATAGATAAACTCTAACCCCCACCAAAGCCAACTTTACTTGCTAGAACTCCTAAAATCAAGCAACTAAACCACGGCTAGTCTACCTACGATTCTTTAACCGTTCTGGCCACAACGGCTACCCCTCAACAGCTCAACTACATTTTTCCCGGCATGTTTTGTGGCATCTATTGATAACAGCTTCAGTTTTTAGCCTTCCATCAACTTAAAATCCAATATGCTTCAACTTTTTTATTGTTTCAATCCTGGCCCGCTAATAGCAAGGCCCAACCAAATCTTAATCGGGTGTTCTTCTACCTATCGGCTATATCCTCTTTCGACTAATCACCCTCAGCTAGCCATTATATCAGCTTGTTTTTCGAATTTATTTTTTGGGTGATAACAGTACCTGATTAAGGTAAGACAGGACTTTAGGGGCCTGCGGGTTTGTAGGTCAGCTCCTTTGGTCACTCACCTATTTTTTGCATATGATAGTTTGATTTTCTCTAAACCATCAAAAAATGATATGTCCATCATTTTAGAAATTCTTGATTTATATAGGAATGCATCAGGCTAGAGAATTAAATTTGACAAATCATCGATCTTCTTTAGTCCCAACGTGAATAGGGATATAAAATCCTTTATAATTTATATGAGTGGTATCCAACAGGTGGCTTTCTTTGAAAAATATTTGGAACTGCCTTCTATGCTTAGGAGATTCAAAAACCATTCTTTCCAATCACTCAAGGATTGAGTGTGGAAGAGAATTAAGGGGTGGAAAGAGAAACTTCTCTCGGTGAGGGGCAAAGAGATCTTGACTAAAGCGGTTGCACAAGCAATTCCCATATATTCTCTGAGTTGTTTCAAGATCCCCCATCACTTTATACTGAGAGCTTGGCCAAATGATGGCTAAGTTTTGGTGGGATGAAAATGTGGATGCTAGAAAAATTCGTTAGCTATCATGGGACAATATGCGTTGGCCTAGGAGTTGTGGTGGTTTGGGTTTAAGGGCCTTCATACCTTCAACTTAGCCATGTTAGCTAAGCAAGGGTGGAGGATCCTAAATAATCCAGATGCTCTTGTCACTCGTATCCTCAAAGCCAAAATTGGGTCTGATCCATAACTTCCAAAATCGGGAGCCTTCTAAGGCTTCTATATGCAACAACAACCCGAAGTGAGTTGTGGAATTGAGACCGTGGTCCAACTGATACTTGAGGAACCTAGAAGGTGGAACTCGGACCTACTGTCTTCTCTATTCTCTGAGGAGGAAGCAGCTCTTATTTTGTCCATCCCATTGGCAAATGCTCCTCGTCCTGACATTATCAATTGGTTCCTAGATGCTAAAGGCCAAAAATGCTTATAAACTAGAATGGAATAGAGTTTTGCAATCTCGAATTCAAGGTGACCACAGAGGATACTACTGGTATCATCTGAATTCACAGCAAACAGAATAAGTTAGTATGATATGGTATGGTGTATGGGGTCAATGAAACTTTGTCTGGAAGGGCAGCCAAGCCATCTAGTGAAGTTCCCATCCGCAGGTTCAATGGGCTTGGTCGTAAGGGGTGATTCGTAGTATCAATGAAGGCCCAGATGACTTATCATACAATGGATCGATCCTTCTAGACATTTATTCCTATGCATCTTGGTTTGACTGTTTTGACTATGATTTTATTCTGAGAAGTTGTAATAGAGTCGCTGACTCTCTTGCTTGTTTTGCTAAGAACACTGGCTCTTGCATTTGGATTGAGGAACATCCAGACTTTATCTCCTCAATCCTTTGTTTTGATCTTGGTATTCAATAAATTTAGGATTCAGATAAAAAATAATAGTAATGTTATATAAGCATATAAATTTTTTCGTAAATCACACAATATTCTATCACAACCTTCTATTTCTCTTTTTCCCTCTTATTGCTTTCCCCACACTCAGTTGCTCACATCTTTTATGAGGTTTTTGCACCCATAAAGTGCAAATAACATTTTCGTTTATTTAATAAAACCGTTGAATAATAATTATTTATATTTGAATCTTAATACAATTTTAATATTAAATAAAATTAATTATATAATCAAATAGACAATATTTTTATTTATTTAATAAACATATTACATAATTTTTAATTTTAAAATATTTTGATAAAGTTTTAAAGTATAATTTTATATGAATAATAATTTTATTAACATAATACATATAAGTTTTAATTTAATACTAATTTTCATTAAAAATTACAATTTATAAATTCTAAATCATACTAATTTATTAGAATTTAATGGTACATACACACATTTATACTCATATCACCTTACATATACACAGTTTTTACCATTGAATATAACTGGACCCATTTTATTTTCTGATATTTTCTGAATAGCTACCATATAAATAGAAGACAAATGTGAATAGTACTGGTATATTTCTAGCATTTTTCAATTTATTAATGAATCCTAACTAATCTTTACCTTTCAATAGCCATCTTTACTAACTTGTGTGAAGCTAACTACTAGGTTTGTGTGAAAAGTAATTTGAAGTACACTGCATTATTGTTCCCTCACGTTTATTCCTCACGGAATTACAAACATTCGCTTCATAATTCCAGTACCAAAATTAAAAACTACTTACCTTTACATCATAAAAGTAGCTATCCTTAAATCTTTATTTTCTCGAAAATTTATGCGCTGCTATCTAGAATGACAACTTCACAAATCCGAAATACAGTTTTTCATCCATTTCAAAGAATCCAGGTAATTACTCACATTTGGATTAAGGGGTTAGGAATTAGGATTATCATTTATACAGTCCAAGTACAAAAAATCTTTTTTTAACTTCTTTTTTTTAACTCAATTGATCAATTCACCAATTCAAATTGTTAAAAAGGAATTTTTTTTATTTATCATCAACGGGCCTATCGACCTGAATTGTGAACCTGAACTGAAATATTAGACTATACTAGAATAAATTAATTAATTTAAAAATAACTTAATCCACCAATTATCATTTATTAACTTTCTTAAATTTGGCTTAACTTCAATTTTTAGAAAACCATACTGAAAACAAAATTGACAAAATAATTACGCAAGTTTGACGTAACCCACAGCCCAACACGATCATACTGAATTACTAACCTACAGAAGCAGCAAGTTAACGTGAGCAACCAAATCATAAAAAGCATATTCCTTGACGCAAAGGAAGGGCCACATAGTGTGCACATGTCAACTTTGCAACGTCAAGAGTCTCGACACCATCTCCATTATTAATTGCAGCACCAACTACATTCCAACTCACCAAACCCGCCCCCGCGCAAATTGTTAAGTATGGTAATCTCTAGATCTTGTTCGCTGTTTTTCTTTAAGAAAAAGGTTTAAAAGCCCCTGGTATAGCAAAGCAACCATTAACCAATGTAGTTCAAACTTCAACCCGAAAAATCAGTGTTCTATATTTTAAAGCTCCACCGACACTCCCACCCCATCTCTATCCTGATTCCCGAAATCGTGCTCCTCAACAAACCTGATTCCAAAAATCATGTGCTCCTCAACAAACCGACAAAAGCTGGTTTGGTAAGTCCCCTTCCAAAAAAAAATATTGTTGAGTTTTTTTTTTCTTTGGTTATTATTAATTTAAGTAAAAAAAAACCACAAGAAAAAATAGGTTTATCGAGCAAAAATCCACAAGGATAAACCGGGATTTAGGATTTATCCGGCATCACCCACAAGCCATTTTTACACGTAACATGGCACCGAACAATCGCATGTATCACCAGTGCCTCCCTTGAGAACCGCCGCCGCCTTTGTTCTTCCCAAAGAAGGTATTCTTGGGTTTTGACTTTGGTAACTCGTGAATGTCCATCACCTGAATCGTCCTTTGCCTTTTGGCTAGACACCCCATAAACACACACAAAATTACCGGTCAGTAAACATATAGAGAACTAGCATAGGCATGAAAATGAAAACTATGGAAAAGAAAATTCCACCATTTTCAGCCTCTTTGTAGTTCTCGTGAAGCCGTTTTCTTGCCGAAGCAAGTCTCTCCGCATCAAAATTGCTCTCTCTCTGTTCTCTCTGTCTCTGCAAACATATCAGCATTAAGTCAGGACCACTTAAACACTTGGACACATTAACAAGAACGTCCTAAGACACCTTCACTTAAGCTCCACATTTACTGCACTTTGGCTTATAACTTGTGGTATTATACTTTTATCGTCCATGTTTTCATCAACCACATTCAGGGTCCAACAGGGTTATAAAATCATATCCGTACGTTTTGAGGGGCGGAAGCAGGGGTAGGAATTGATGGTGATGGCGTTGGTTTTGGAGGAGCTTCTTTGCGAGGAATCACTTTTGGTTTCAGTTCTGCTTCTGAGTTGTTGCGGTCAGACCCAGAACTCCCATCTGTGTCAGCAGAAAGCATATGTTATATGCATCAACCAAATCCAAACAACAGGAGATTTGAATCAGATGCTATACTCACTATGTGGATTTGGCGAGTATGCAAAATCAGGAATCTGCAAAAGGAATCGAATATTATTAGCAAGCCAAACAAAGCCTCAACTTTCCCAGCGAAATAAAGCATTCGATGAAAAAGATTTCTTTGACCTGATGGTGCCCGTTTTGGGTGGTTTTCTGAAGAGGCGAGTCTCCATCAGCTGCCAATGCCATTGCGACATTATTAATTACCATTTATAATTAACCCAACCCATAGTTAACGGAAACACGGTCCCTGAGGATTCGTGCCGCGGGTACGGCACATGATTCATTACATTTTGCAATTATATTATAAGATTTTCTTTATAACGAATCAAGTACACGGCGAATCTGATACACGTTTGGCAGGTTGTTAGGCGAATCCAGTAACTATGACCAAACCCTTTCATTTCCACTTTAAACTCTCATAATTTTCCCAAAGATTTAAGTAAAGATTACCCATGAGAGTAGCGGTTTCTCCCTGTGGATTCGACTTCACCCACTCATCAACAATTTCCTTCCACTTCCTGCAAATAACTAAAGTTTATCAACCTTGCAAATATGAGAACATCAATTTCTGCAACCAAAAGAAAAATTATGTCACTTCCAAAACCTGACAAGTAGCTTCACCAATCTGCGAACGTCATTGGACGAATGCTTTCGCAACCGATTCACGTGCCTCCCAATGTCAGTCTCCTACAGGAATCAAACACCGTAGAGTAAAACAAACCATCAGAAAAGAAAAAAAATCCGTTCCAAAACAGAAGTTACCTTTAGCGCTTGGAATGTAATATCCATATCCGCGAGATTTTGCAGTAACTCCACCAACGAATCTTCAGACTGAAAAACAACGGGAAAAAAAAACCATCATTCATAAGCTAAGACATTCCTAATTAAGCTTGTAAATGTAATCAAAATCATCAATTAAACAAAAACAGTTATTAAACGGTACCTGGTCAAGGTCTTCGAGTTGCTCTTTAATCTCTAGAATCTTCTTCTGCTCATCATCGAACAAGCCGCCGTAAGGATCTAACTCGTTACCGTCGTCGTTGTCGTTTCCGAGAGACTGCGGCGTTTCGGGGGAGGAGGCACCGCGGCGTTGGTGTTGTTGTTGTCGTTGAGGGCTAGGGGTAGGGCTGCTCTGTTTCTTGATTTGGTGGCCATTGGACCTGGGATTACGGTTGCCGTCGCAGTTCCGGCACCGCGAAGGAACCACCGTCGCCGTGTAGAGGCGCTCGACGATTCCGTCTCTCCGGCGCTTCAATTCGTCGGCGGACTCCGACGAAGCGACGGCGATTGCGGTGTCGATGAACGTCCACACGTCCACGCCCGCCGTCTCCAATATGGATCGGAAAACGTCCGAATCCATAGCCGAAGAGCGTGCGCAGACCGAAGAGATTTCAAGAAACCGGTCAATTAATCAGAGAGCGTATGATTGTGAGTTTTTCAGCTGAAGAAAACGCAACGAACGCACAAGAGAATCTGAGAAGATTCCTTGATCTGTTTCAAGCAGGAGCGAAAACGGCAACCGGTACGAAATCAGATGGATCGAAACGACGAGATAGTAATAGCAATAGAAACGGCAAGTCAGAAGGCGAAAACGGCATAGATCTGAGGTATGGGGTCGCAGATCCGGAAAGGGAAACAACAGGTTGTAGAGGTTGAGGAAAATGGGGAAGTGGGGAACAGGATAATAGACAAGGAGGGAGTAGTATATTCGAGAAAAAAAATAAAAAAGATCGATTTTTTTTTAATTTGATTTTAGCTTTGGTAATTTAAAGTGTGTATGTCATGTACAATGTTGTGGAAATGGTAAGGGCGGAAAGCTGAAAAAATTTTAAAATATTCCTGAAATAATATTCTTTGTAAATTTATAATTATATTTACATTTAATTTAAAAACATTTAAATTTTAATTTAACTATATATATATTGATTATGATTATAACTGGCTAAGGCTAAGTGTTAAGATTTTATTAAAATAGTACAATACTTAAAGAATGCAAGAAGAATTTATCCGGAGGCTGTGCCTGGTGACCAATGCCACCACCCTATTCTATTTGGTGCGATGCGATGGCTGTTTTTTAATGTTTGCTGTGGGCAACGGCAAAGGGAGATGAACGGACAAAAGTGGAGCTGGGAGAGAGAGAGAGAAAGAGCACTTTGGACTTTAGACGACTTTTCGACTTTGGAGATCAGAACACCACCTATTTTTCTATCTTTATTTGTGTTCTTTTTTTAAAAAATTTTAAATTCAATTTAAGGAGGAAAAAATAGAAAAAAATCTATTCGGCGGGGCCTTTACTCTACAGTCTCATATAATTATTGCAAGACTATTGAGATGTGGGTTGTCGTGTGCTTGGCAGTGGTGCGTCGCAAATTTGCCCATTAAGGATGAGCCAGGCTGGATTTGCTTCCTCCAATCACCAGCTGCGGCCGTTAAGCAATTTCTCCGCACTAGAAATATAAAACAAAACTAATATATACAAATAAAAAGAGCGTTTTTTAAAACAAATGTCCTAAGAAAATTTTCACAAAAAATATATATTTTAAGAGTTTTTTAAAATTGTTAAAAATAAAAAATAATTTTTTTATATAAAAAGTAAAGTTTTTCAAAATTTTAATATATTAATTTTTTTATTTTTTATAAAAATTTTCTTATTTTAAATACTTAATAAGTATCTTTAGGATATTTTTTAATAAAATTTATTTTTACTTCTTAATGTATTGAATATTTTACTTTTTATAAAAAAAATCCTATCTTGAATTGTTAGCAAAATCCAAATAAAAAAATATAATAGTATTTTTGAGTGTTTTTAGTCCCTCTTTTGAGTGTTTCTTTAAATAGGATCTGTTGTTCTAATCCTTTGATGACAATCATTTTTATATTTTTTCTTTTATTTTTTATTTTTTTAGTATTTTTTTCCTAAAAAAACTATATAGATTGTCGCAACCGGGATCGCTGACGGACGACCGAAAAAGATAAAAATCAATTGAGTATGGCCACCAATGTTTATTTAAATTAGGAAAACATTAAAAACCTTTTATCGTGAAAACTGGTCTTTTTGAAAATGAGTTTGAGTCAGGAGTCGATTACATGATAGGGAAGGTGTTAGCGTACTATCTTCTTATAACGCCTTCCAAAATCGGTACTTGTGTTAGTTGTGCAAAATTTAATAATCTCAAATATATTTATTTTTACCCTTTAAACAAAAGACTTTGTAATTATTTTTTATTTTTCTCATTTTTTGGAAAGAAATAAAAGAAACAACCAAATCATGAAAATTTATTTTTTTGGCTTGACAGAATAGAGATTCTGCTCCTACGTATCCTCGGGTGCAATGAGGAACTCAAAGTCACGTAGTTCTTTATAAAATAAGTGTGGGTTGGTTGATTTTATTTAAAAGATTTTATTTGAAAGTGAATCCATTCTTGCAAGGATCTGATAGTTAGCACTAAATTTCTACTTCAATAAACCCTTATGATCCAAATGACATTGAAGGTAGTATTCACTACTCAATCATCATCATTGGTCATTGCATGGATCAAAAGATTTTATTTTTTTCTTTTTCCTTCTCTCTTTTTTTTTTTTTACCAAACAAAGATGTATCATTTTGCCTTAATATGAAATGGACACAATGACTACCACGTGAATCAAATTCAAACTCAATAGGCAGTCAACAATTCAATTTAAAGGAAAGAGAGCTTGAAAACTTGGGTAACAATATCAGAGCACATACAGAGGACGTTTGGGGAGGGGTTTGGACCCTGAGATTCGACGGTCGAGTGCGGAGAGGGATCTGGAAATTCGACGGTCGAGTGTGGAGATTGAGTGATTCTGTGGTCGGTTGGAAAGGGGTGATTCTGTTTGGGAGTTCGACGGTCGGTTGGGGGTAAGGATGGGATGGATTCGACGGTCGGTTGGAAAGGGGTGATTCTGTTTGGGAGTTCGACGGTCGGTTGGGGGTAAGGATGGGATAGATTCGACGGTCGGTTGGGACGTGGTGATGGATTCGACGGTCGGTTGCAAAGGGGATTCGGGAGTCCGACGGTCGGATGGGACGAAGTTTGGTTGATGGTGTGAAGGTTTGGATGGGTTGTCGGTGAGGGAGTGGAGCTCACGCGTTCGACGGTCGGTTGCAAAGCAAAGGATTCGAGTCCGACGGTCGGATGGGACGAAGTTTGGTTGATGGTGTGAAGGTTTGGATGGGTTGTCGGTGAGGGGAGTGGAGCTCACGGCTCGACGGTCTGTTCCGTAGTGTTTGGAGAGGTTATGGAAACCGCTTGGGTGATGGGGATTATGGAGGCTTTGAAGATAAGTGAGTATTTTGGAGGTGAAAGGGAAGTGGTCGGATTTTGGGGTTCGACGGTCGGGTATAAGTTGGTTTTTTGAGGTGATTTCGCGTAATGGATGGTTGAAGGATGGTGGTGTGGGTTCACGGTAATAGTGAGAGGGATGGTGAAGGTTGGTATATGGGGATTCGACGGTCGGTGAGGGTATGATGGTTGTTGGTCCGACGGTCGAATGAAGTGAAGGTGGGCTTTGTGAGGGGTTGAGGGTCACATTGGTGTGGTTCGACGGTCGAATGGGGTGAAGGTCGGTGATGTAGTTCGACGGTCGGTAGAGGAATGATGGTATTTTGTGAAGTGGTTCGACGGTCGATGGAGGGAAAGATGGTATTTTGTGGAGTGGTTCGACGGCGCGGCGCAGGATTCAGGGGTAGTTCGACGGTCGGTTAAAGGTATGATGGATCCCGTGCTTGGGTTCGACGGTCGGGAAAGGGATTCAGGGGTAGTTCGACGGTCGGTTAGAGGTATGATGGATCCCGTGCTTGGGTTCGACGGTCGGAAAAGGGATTCAGGGGTTCTTTGGATTTCGACGGTCGAATGGGGAATGATGGTGTTTTGTGAAGTTATTGAAGGTGGTGGTTACGGTTTTCTGGAGGTGAAGATGGATTCTTTGGTGGTTTGAGAAATGTGATGCAGAAGGGGAAGAGTGCCAGTGTGCGTATGGTGCTCGTGGCTAAAAAAAGAAAAGGAAAAAAGATGGGCAACATAATTAACCAGCAAGATCCAAGCATGCATTTGAACATTACATTTTTACTCACAACAAAGGTGCAAGGATAGTGATGAAAAAGGGCATACCTCTTTTGTGCTACCAAGAACACTCAACTCAAAAGAATCAAAATCCCTTTCGTTCCCAAAGACCTCCCCAAGATTTCTTGCTTTTCTTTTTTTCACTACCACCAGAGATTAACTCAACATCATCAATCTTCTTTCCTTGGCTGAAGATGGGATGATTTGGGAAGATAAAAGATGGTGGTCGTGAAGATGGAGATGGTTCACGTTTTCTTCTTCTTGGAGGCTTTGAAGATGAGATGAAGGATGACAAAGACGATGGTCTTCGTGGAGAATGGGTGAAGGTGCTGTTTTTGGTGATGAGGGTGGTGAAAAATGGAATGTGTTCTTCTGGTTCTTGAAGGTGAAAAAATGTGTGAAAAAGATCAGGATCCCCTCTATTTTCTGATGCTCTTTCCTTTTAAATACCTCCACTCTTTCATCATTTCTCCCCTGACATTTCCTTCTTTTTTCCTTTGCGTGAGCCTCCTACGTTGAGCCCCCCATCCTCCTTTATCAGAACCTTTTCTTTCTTTTTTTCCTTTGCTGCCTCAATGCATTTAATGCATTCTCCTTTACGTGTGCAGGCATAAGATATTAAATGCAATGCCCCTTTTTCAAATTTTCTTTTAAAATATTGTAATTAAGTATAAAAATTTTATGGACAAAATTAGGTATCAATAATTTCTCTTTTGCTTTACATTTAACATAAATGGGAAGCAAAGGAATTTATTTAATTTTGTCCATGAAAATTTTCACTTCTTTTTTCTTTTCTTTCTTTCTTTTTTTTTTTTTAAAAAAGGAAAGCGTATTGACGCAAAAAGAATGGACATTAAATGAGGTAGAAAGTTTGCGAGTCGTGCACTACCGAAAACTTGTCGAAACTTAAAACAGAAAAAGCACAAAACTTGGGAGTGGGTATCCACCGAAGCTTGACGAAAAGAAAAAGGTGATGGGCCCAAGGCCTCTGCTTGCTTTGGAAGCGATGGGTACGAGGACCAAAAACTAAAAAGCAATGGGTACGGGACCCAAAAAGAAAAACAACCAGGTGCGGGGACCCGTAAAATAAAAGGCAATGGGTGCGGGGACCCTAAACTAAAAGACAATGGGTACGGGACCCTAAACTAAAAGGCAATGGGTGCGGGGACCGGAAACTAAAATGTAATGGAGTACGGGGACCCGTGAATTAAAAAGACAAATGGGTACGGGACCCGGAAACTAAAAGACAATGGGTACGGGGACCCAGAAACTAAAAGACAACGGGTACGGGGACCCAGAAACTTAAAGACAATGGGTGCGGGGACCCGAGAAGCTAAAAGACAATGGGTGCGGGGACCCGGGAATTAAAAGGCAATGGGTGCGGGGACCCGAGACGCTAAAAGACAATGGGTGCGGGGACCCAGGAATTAAAAGACAATGGGTGCGGGGACCCGAAAAACTAAAAGACAATGGGTGCGGAGACCCGGGAATTAAAAGACAATGGGTGCGGGGACCCGGAAAACTTAAAGACAATGGGTGCGGGGACCCAGGAATTAAAAGACAATGGGTGCGGGGACCCGAGAAATAAAAGACAATGGGTGCGGGGACCCGAGAAGCTAAAAGACAATGGGTGCGGAGACCCGGGAATTAAAAGACAATGGGTGCGGGGACCCGGAAAACTTAAAGACAATGGGTGCGGGGACCCGGGAATTAAAAGACAATGATTTTGTAAATGCATGCGATGCTAGAGATGGTGCATGATGCAATGGATGTGATGCTTGAGTACAATGCATGTGATGCCTGAGGACAATGCATGTGATGCTAGAAATGATGCATGATGCAATGAATGCCCTACTGTAGGGATTCTCATGAGCAAACTGAGTTAGCAAATCTTGTTTTTTGCTTTTTTTGGTTTTTTTTTTGTTTTTTTTTGTTGTTTTTTTTTATCAGAGCTTTGGTTCCGCAACCCTTAAGGACTTTTTCCCATAGCAGGATCGCAATTGAACAAAGAAAATTCATTGATTGGCCTTATGATTTGACTGATGATTCTTACTTTTCTCATCAACCCTTGTCAGGATTTCATTGCGTTTCCCATGACTTTTTGAGATTGTTAAAGCAAATCCAAATGCTTTTGCCATATTGTCACATGTTTCACATCTCAATATAAAACTATCATAAAAAATGCATATTAAATCAACAATGGGTTGCAACAAAAAGGGATTATCATTATAGACATGAAAAAGTACAAGAAAGACAAGTACAAATGGAACTCGAATTGAAAAGGTTTACAAAAGAAATGTTGAAAGGGAATTTTCCACTCTTCGAGTGATGCTCTCTTGAATGAACAAGTGCTAATTTCCCATGTGCGCAACCTTGAACATCCCCTTGTCTGCTTTTGAATATGATTCGACCCACTTTTACATATTGGGAGTGTCTCCCGATAAGACTTCGTATATTCAAACTCGTCCCGGTTTGCCCGATACTCTCAAACCGCCCCATTTATGACTTGAGGTATGTTCACTTCTCCCACGTGTCAAGTACCTTTTTAACCCTAACTTTTGCCTAGGTCGCTTCTTCCGAGTTTTCAACCTAGCGGGCCGCTCTAACTTTTGCCTAGGTCGCCTTTTCGTGTTTTCGGCACCTAGCGAGCCATTCTTCTTTTCCTTTTTTTTTTTTTTTTTTAAGCATAGTACATTTTGATCAGCATCTGAATTTATAGGAAGTGGTAGATCTTCGCCATCCATGTTTGTGAGAATCAAAGCTCCTCCAGAGAAGGCCTTTTTTATGACATAAGGTCCATCATAGTTTGGAGTCCATTTTCCTCGAAAATCCTTTTGAATGGGTAGGATCTTTTTGAGTACTAAGTCCCCTTCTTGAAATTGTCGAGGACGCACCTTTTTCGCATAGGCCTTCATCATTCTCTTCTGGTAAAGCTGACCATGACATAATGCGGTTAATCTCTTTCCCTCAATGAGGTTCAACTGATCAAGTCGAGTCTGGACCCATTCGGCTTCTTCTAGTCCTCGCTCTCCATCAGCACCCTTAATGAGGGGATTTCCACTTCAATAGGAGTACCGCTTCCATTCCATAAACCAAAGAGAAAGGGGTTGCCCCCAGGTTGAAGTACGAACGGACGTGCGATAACCATGCAAAGGTGCAAATGGTAGCATTTCGTGTCGCCTTTTGTATGTTACAACCATCTTCTGGACGATCTTCTTGATATTCTTGTTTGCTGCCTCAACTGCCCCATTCATCTTAGGGCGATAAGGTGAGGAATTGTGGTGCTCAATTTTAAAATTCTCACACATCTCTTTCATCATCTTATTATTCAGATTGGTGGCATTATCTGTAATAATCTTGCCTGGCAAGCCATAACGACAAATCAACTCCTTTTTGACAAACCTGACCACTACATTCCTAGTGACATTGGTATAAGAAGCAGCTTCGACCCATTTAGTGAAGTAATCAATTGCAACGAGAATGAAGCGATGTCCATTTGAGGCCTTTGGTTCAATGGGTCCTATGACATCCATTCCCCACATCGAGAACGGCCAGGGTGCCGTTAAAACATTCAAAGGTGCTGGTGGCATGTGAATCCTATCAGCATATGTCTGGCATTTATGACATTTTTTCACATAGTTGAAGCAATCAGTCTCCATTGTCAACCAATAGTACCCCGCCCTTAGTATTTTCCTTGCCATTGTATGCCCATTTGCATGAGTTCCAAAAGAACCTTCATGAACATCTTTGATGATCTTCTCTGCCTCCGTCGCATCAACGCATCTTAGCAGCACCATATCATGGTTCCTTTTGTAAAGTACTTCCTCATTTAGAAAGAAACCCATCTGCGAGTCTTCGAGGGTCCTTTTGTCATTTTCTGAAGCATGTGGAGGGTACTCTTTGCTCTTGATGAAGTATTTGATGTCATGATACCACGGTTTCCCATCTGGTTCCACTTCTATCATCTGACAATATGCCGGTTGGTCTCGACTTTCCATTTTTATAAACGGCAAGTCCCTATCCTGACTTACTTTGAACATTGACGACAATGTGACTAGGGCATCAGCCAACTGATTATCTTCTCGAGGGATATGCCGGAATGTAACTTCGTCAAGTTGTTCAATCAACTCCTTGATGTGGGCATGATAGGGAATTAATTTGGCATCTCGAGTTTCCCATTCTCCCTTTAGCTGATGGATGACCAAGGCAGAGTCCCCATATACCTCAAGAACTTTTGCCTTTGAGTCTACTGCTGCCTGGATTCCCATGGCACACGCTTCATACTCAGCTATGTTGTTTGTACAGTCGAAGCACAACCGAGCAGTGATTGGGATGAAATTATTTTCAGGGGAAATCAGTATGGCCCCAACTCCATGCCCCAGTGAATTGGAAGCTCCATCGAACAACAAAGTCCATTTTTCTTTTTCCGAGGGTTTTTCTTCTCTGAACAAAGCCATTACATCTTCATCAGGGAACTCACACTGCATAGACCCATAATCTTCCACTGGTTGACTAGCCAAGAAATCTGCCAGAGCACTGCCTTTGATTGCTTTTTGCGTGACATAGACAATGTCATATTCTGATAGCAAAACTTGCCAGCGTGCAATCCTCCCAGTGAGGGCAGGTTTTTCAAAGATGTACTTGATCGGGTCCATTTTGGACACTAACCAAGTAGTGCAACACAACATGTACTCGCCTTAACCGGGGCTGCCCATGCCAAGGCGCAAAGATGTTCGTTCCAACAATGAGTATTTTGCCTCATAGTTAGTAAACTTCTTACTCAAGTAATAGATGGCCTGCTCTTTTCTGCCAGTTTCATCGTGTTGTCCCAGTACACAACCCATGGATTCATCCAACACAGTCAAGTACATGATGAGTGGCCTTCCTGGCACTGGAGGTACCAAACCGGGGGTTCTTGCAAATATTGCTTGATCTTCTCAAATGCCACCTGACAATCCTCATTCCACTCTACTGTCTGGTTTTTACGTAACAACTTGAAGATTGGCTCACATGTTGCATTCAACTGGGATATAAACCTAGCAATATAGTTCACCTTCCCAAAACCCACGAACTTCTTTTTCGGTCGAGGAGCTGGCATCTCTATGATTGCTCGAACTTTGTCTGGATCAACTTCTATCCCTTTCTCACTAACCACAAACCCCAAGAGCTTGCCTGATTTTACCCCGAAAGTGCACTTAGTAGGATTCAGTCTGAGCCTGAACTTTCTCAATCGTCCAAAGAGCTTTTGCAAATCGGTTAAGTGATCTTCTTCTGTTTTTGACTTTGCAATCATGTCATCCACGTAAACTTCTATTTCTTTGTGCATCATGTCGTGGAACAATGCCACCATCGCCCTTTGATAAGTTGCTCCGGCATTCTTCAATCCAAATGGCATCACCTTATAGCAAAAGGTTCCCCACAGAGTGATGAATGTGGTCTTCTCCATATCTTCAGGCGCCATCTTGATTTGGTTATATCCCGAGAAACCATCCATGAAGGAGAAAAATGCATGTTGAGCAGTGTTGTCCACCAAAACGTCAATGTGAGGTAGAGGAAGTTGTCTTTAGGGCGGCCCTATTCAAATCTCTATAGTCAACGCACATTCGCACCTTCCCATCTTTCTTTGGGACAGGGGACGATGTTAGCAACCCATTGAGGGTATTTTGCAACCGCGAGGAAACCTCGCATCAAACCGCTTTTTAACCTCTTCTCTAATTTTTAAGTGACATCTCTCGCTTCATTCGTCTCAACTTTTGCTTGACCGAGGACATTCTCGATTTTAAAGGCAATTTGTGCTCAACTATGCTAGTATCTAGGCCGTGCATATCTTGGTACGACCAGGCGAAAACATCGCAATAATCGATAAGAGCTTAACCAACTTGCTTCGCTCATTTTCTTTCATGGTAGTGCCAATTTTAACTTCTTTTTTATCATCCTCGGTCCCCAAATTAATCAGTTTAGTTGGCTCTTCGTGGGGTTGAATTTCCTTGGCCTCTTGTTCCATTAATCTCATTAGCTCAGGGAGAGGTTCCCAATTGTCATCATTATCCTCATCAACATGATTAACGGGGTGGTCAAAATCGTATAATGGGGTCATAGCACTGTCATTTTCAAGAGAGTCACTTTCAGATCTACATTTATTGGTGTTAACACAAGTAAAAAAAAAAAGGGTAATGAATAAAGGTTAATGAAATGGTCAAGCAAAAAGTTAAAAAGAAGAAAAAGGAAATAGCAAGATAATCTGAAAATGCATTTATTGATAGTAAATATTGAAATGGAAACATGTGAGCCCGCTTTCACAACACATTATCTTAAAGCCTTGGGCGAGCTAAAGGATTAGCATTACGAAATTACTTTGAATCAATTTCATAAGTCATGGGAAAATCAACGCTCTCCCAATTGTTGAGTTCTCAGCATCCGGGAGCAAGGGTACACCAAGTTGACACAATGATTGATGGGTAGATCGTCCTCGATGGCGGTCACTTGGTTCGAAAACACTAATCCCGCACTTCGGAAGTTTCGTCGGATGTCACAGATGGGATCCTCTCGCCTTTAGGCTCCCGATTTTCCAACCTAGCCAACCTCCTCTCCTTTTCTCTTCTAGGACCCTTCTTCATGCCGCTTTGGTGGGTTTATACCCTAACCCAAATCTGTCTTTGTTTTCGCAGGTGCCCATAACTTCACGATGCCTTGTCCATTCATTCCTAGTCCTCTTCCATATTGATATCCTTTTCCAAGCATTACCTTGGCCATCATCATGGATGTATTAGATGGCTGAGGCTTCAGACCTTGAGCTCCTTCTTCCACATAGGTGGCATTGACAATCTCTAGCGCTTGGAACGCGGTTTCAAGAGCTTCTTCTGCAGCTTCGATATAAGGAGTGTCCAATGGCTTGCTCACCAGTAAGTCCTCTTCGCCAAAGACAGTAATCATCTTATTATCAACTATGAATTTTACTTTTTGGTGCAAGGTAGAAGGAACAGCTCCAGCAGAATGAATCCATGGTCGTCCTAAAAGACAACTGTAGGATGGCGTAATATCCATCACTTGGAAGAGTATATTGAAAGTGCAGGGACCAATCGAACTGGTATTTCAATCTCCCCCATGACTTCTCTTCTCGGTGCCATCGAATGCCCTTACTATCATCGTGCTTGGTTTCATGCAAGTCCCATCAAAAGGCAACTTGGAAAGGGTTGATTTCGGTAACACGTTCAAGGAGGAACCATTGTCAATGAGCACTCTAGCCATTATATGCTTTTGACATTTGACGTAAATGTGCAGTGCCTTGTTGTGTCCCATTCCTTCACCGGTATCTCATCATCGCGAAAGTGACATAATTATCGCCAGTAATGTTGCCAATAATACCACCTAACTTGTCACCGTAATGTCATGGGAAACATGAGCCCGATTCAAGATTTTCATCAATACTTTTCTCGTGCGATTCGAGTTCATTAATAAGGACAAAAGCGATATCCTCGCAGGGGTGCGATTCAAATTGATCCACCACTCTATATTCGCTTTGCTTTATAAACTTCAAGAACTCACAAGCTTCTTCATCCGATACCTCTTTTTGTACTCTTTCGACTTTTCTCGGCCTTTCTTTTTCTTTTGCTTCGTTCCCAATGGAAGTCTCCCTTTCTCGACTTTGCCTTTACGATTCCCTTTTCTTCTTCTTCTTGGGTCTTTCGCAGCCTCCTCGAATGTAGACGCGGCCACTCCGGTCACTCCCCAATCCCCGATATATTGGTAACAAAAGAAGTCGAACCGTACGCAACTTCGACCGATCATTCGTGGGATTGCTTCTAAGGACTTGCACATCATAATTCCATGGCACGGCTCGAGTGTCCTTGAAGGGAAAAGGACCGGGAACTTGAATGGTGATAGGTTTCGGCCACAAGGGGATGACACATATGCAGCTTTCAATATAATAGATAACCAACGGTTTGATAACCGGATTTGCAATGGAAGGGACCAGAGAGTTTACGGCTTCCTGACCTTCTTGCAATTGTGGAATAGCACACTTATCCATCATGTTTACGCCACCATTGTCCCATAGATGACCTATTTGCACTAAATGCATATCCATTAGATCTTGAAGGATTTGTCTAAACTCACCACATTCCTCAATAGAATGCCCCACATTCCCATGGAGATTGCACATTATTTCACATTCGTCGCCCCCTTTCTTCTCAATATGAGCTTCCATCATCCCAAATTTACACAGTTCTTTGAAGATAACCCTCATGGGGGTCTTGACATCTGTCGCTTGTCTTATGAGTGCTAGGTAGAACACTCCCTATAGCATTAACTGTGGGATTCCCGTGGTTTGGTAAAGGATCGTGACCCACACTAGGAGTATTTGTCTTGAAATTCAACCACTTAGCATCTATTAGGTCTTGCACCTTAAACTTCAACGTCCTGCAATTTTCTGTGGAATGGCCTGCAGCCCCCCGCATGGTAGTCGCACTTGGCATTTGGGTCAAATCCTTTAGGGTATGGGGGCTCCACTGGCTTCATCGGGCAAGGGGCCAAGAGAGAGTTACTGGATGAGCTGGGGTAACAGCTCGGTATAAGTCATAGGGATTGGGTCAAGATGCTTCCTTTCTTGGCTATATGGTAGTCTTCTTTGGTTTGTGTTTGGGCTTTGGGTCCATGGTCCGAGCTTGTTGAGGCGGTAAGGTAGGGGTGTCCGGTATTGATTAGGATATGGCGTTGGTGAGGCCTCATTGGGTGATGAGGTCGCGGATGAGAACATGTGAAGCGTTGGCGACATGGGGGTGATACGGCCGGGAATATGGAATTGGTGGAGTAGTGGGAAAGTACGGTGGTAAGGTGCGAAAGGAGTTTGGAAGGATGGTTGATGGCTCACAGGTGCTTGGCTATATCTCTCCCGGTGAAGTTTCTCTCGTCAAAGGTAACAAAGATGAGTTTCTCCCTCTCTTTTCTTCCCCATCGGGGGCCTCTTGGCATTGAATGTTCCCGTTGAACTTTCAACGATCTTCCCGCTTCTCATTCCTCCCTCAACTCTTTCTCCAATGATAACCATGTCTGAGAAATTTGATGACACGCTCCCTATCATTTTGTCATAAAAGGGTGATTGCAGAGTGTCGATGAACGTAGCCACCATCTCTCTTTCCGTCAATGGGGGCTCTACTTGAGCACCATTTCCCTCCACCTCTGAGCATATTCCTTGAAGGTCTCAGCATCCTTCTTAGCCATATTCTCGCAATTGTAGTCTATCCTATGCCATATCGATGTTATACTTATACCGCTTCAGAAAGCATCACCAAGTCTTTGAAACATCGTATATGGGCACGCTCAAGATGCGTGTACCACCCGAAGCCGCCCAGCTTAGGGTCAGTCTCTTGAAAGAAGTGGATTAACACTTGTCATCGTAAGCATGCGAAGCCATCTTGCGGATGTACATGGTTAAGTGGTTCTTTGGACAAGTAGTTCCCCGTACTTGTCAAAATCTGGGACTTTGAACTTGGGAGGAATCACCACATTCGGGACAAGACAGAGCTCAAGCATCCAAAAGACCATAACCGCTTGCCCCTTCAACGGCTCGTAGTCTTTCTTCAAGAACTTCCCACCTCTCCTTGACCGGGGTTTTCCACGAGGAATTCAACGGGTATTGTGGCATGATGGCGGGAACAGAATGTTGCCCCGGTGGGGTTCCACCGGCATGTGGTTGAGCCGCACTTAAGGAGTTTGAAGCGGGCATGCTACCGTCCGCAGGATTGCGCTTGTGGTGGTACGTAACTAGGATGGAGACCATATGGCGGGACGAAGAAAGGGTATGGGTGTTGTGTTGGCGGGGTTCGTTGACATTTGACCGAGTGGCTTGATTTTGGGTAGAGTTTGAAGGATTTGGAGTCGGGGACACCGTTGGCATGTCATTATTGGGGGAATTAGTGGCTAATGGTGGTAGATAACCCGGAGGGAGGCCATACGGGGAAAAGACGTCCCCGGTTTCCCCGTGAACCGGCGACCGAAGGTTGAGTGGTGCCATTTGGGCAAATGGTGAGCGGCATCGTAATCCTCGAGGATTAAAGCCTTGGTATTGTAAGGGGAACGCGGCAAAACCAAAGCGGGCAAGGAGGTGTGGCCGGATGTCCTTCATTTGCCACCGAAGGATTCCCATCCGTGCTCTTTCTACTCTCCATAGACTGTAACATTTCCATCATTTTGGACATTTGCTCCCTGAGTGGTTCACTTCATCCCTCAAATCCTGCGTCTGCTCTATCTCATCCATGATCTTTGCTTGGGAACGAGTCCTGTAAGGGTGTCGTAGAAGTTGTTTTCCTGCTATAGTGTCTATTTTTCTGCTTGAGGAAACATGATGCGATTATTAGTATGGACTAAACCAAAATGACAAAATGC
The DNA here is from genome assembly GCA_029884595.1 of Ormosia semicastrata. Lineage (NCBI taxonomy): Eukaryota > Viridiplantae > Streptophyta > Magnoliopsida > Fabales > Fabaceae > Ormosia > Ormosia semicastrata. Next base: position 30,582,235 of record JAQQTO010000046.1, on the reverse strand, counting down.
ATGTATGCAAAGCAATGACTATTTATGCCGATGATTTTTTTTTGTTTTGGCAGATAAATATGATTCTGCATGCAATTCCTTGTTAGCGAAAGGAACAAGTTTGTGCCCCGTGAGGAAACTTGGTGACCGTGGAAAGGTTCGCACAAACATCCGATAGCAAGGCAAAATCCCTACATTTAGCACTAGGGCATATCGCTCCTTAGGCAAAAATGTAGTTGATGGTAAATCCAAGGGAATATTCATTCCTCAATGGACACCATTCACTGGCAATGCAGACGTAGAACCAAACTCTCCGTACTTTCACTCAAAGACAAATAGTCCCGAGGCGGAAAGATGGTTGACAATTTATTCACGAAGAATTCACACCTCAATGAACAATATCTTGATAAAAGGATAACAAAACACAAGAATGAGCATCCATTTTCATTTCAAACTTCAAGTACAAGATTTAGTTCCCACAAAACATAACACAATTACATCAACAATTTCATTTGTTTTCTTCTAAAACCCTTAGCGAGACTTCGACAATACTTCATAAAATCAGCGATTTTTGATGGTAGTCGTAACCAGGGGTTTGTGTGAGCCTGAATGTCTGCTTCTTCGAAATGAGTAATCAGTTGCGTGGCATGATATCGTAAGCTATCAGATATGTCTTCAAATTTCTTCTTCCATTCTTCTTTTTCAGCCTTTTGGTCTTGTGCTACTGATTGCCACACTTCTGCCCATTCTTCTTTTTGCCTCAATAGTCTTTGGGCTTCAAGTCTCCACTGCTCATGGTTTCGCCCCAACTCTTGAATTTCGAGCTTCAAATACCCATTCTTTTGGTTTGCTTCCGAGAGTGCATCGTGATATTTGGTAGCTAATGCTCGCCCTGGTCTGAGTGGCGCTTCGCCTCGCCGAGCTTCTTGTAAGACTTGCATTCTACGATCTTGTACCCTAGCATTCGCCTCCAACTTTTCTTTTCTCTTGCAAAACCAACGCCATTGTCTCTTCCCGAGCACTTATCTTGGCTCGTAGTTCATAAACTTCTGTTGTGGTCTTTTCAAATTCTATCTCCTTCCTTTCCTTGCCCTTTTCCCTCGGCTTGGGGTCCCACCATATCTCGCACACGTATCCTTTAGATATTCAACTTCATCAGCTAGCTTCGCATCGACTCTGGTGGATGACTATTTTTAACTCAGCGGCTTCTTTTCCTTGTTCCAAGGCTTTCATTTGTGCTTTCAATCTTTCAATCTCGGTGGCCATTTGAGGTATGGTTTGAGGATGACCTTTATCATTTAAAACCGTCCGAGGGATACTATTCTGCACCCTTCTTGCCTCTCTCCATTGCATGTATTCCGGGGTACAAACCACCACATGCTTCCCCAATTCCTTTGTTCCTGCCATATGAACACTCTTCCAAGCATCTCTAATCTCTTTTTCTTGTTTAGTAGTGCTTCCATCTTGCTGGTATAAGAAGCTGAGCCCTTCAAGTTGCTCTTCGTTGGACACGTATTGAGTCCATCGGAGTTGCCTAAGCACGAGGATTGGCGCGTATGATACACCACCTCTAGGGCTCATCAAAGGAACATTAGGAAAGTCACCACAACTAAAGACTATCTCTTCTCCATGATACCACGGGCATACCCATTTAAAAGAATCTGACCCCATCCTCATGAACTCATTCTTCCATTCATAAGCTTTTTGTGACTTCACTGGTATGCGACCAAAATTCCTCAACGGGTCAGGTAGGAGTCCCAGGCGATTCTGTACATCCATATGCGTCATGATCCAAACGTACAACATATGTGTACAACATCGAATTTTTCCACCACCCTTTTGATGACAGATTTCCATCGTCAGGAAAGTATCAGCAAGGATAGCAGGGATCGGATTTGCTTTATACTTCTCAAACTTGAAGAATACATCCATTCTGCTTGATCTACCACATCCGAGGTAAATGGGAATAATACTAACCCAAAGATTGTTAAGGCCGTGTTTTTTGTTGAAGAAATCCCACTTTCCTTGTTGTGCTAGATATTGAAGATGTGCTTCTAAGTAACTTTTCTTCAAGCCTTCGTTCCTCCCCTCTTTCCATGCCCAATTGACTTGTTGGAGCCCCTATCGCCTCGCTTATCTTGCCTACGATACGTAATACCCTCCATAAAGATAAACATTTGGGTGCTTATTCATCTAAGTCTCAACATGATCGCATGCTCCTCTATGGTTGGTGTAATGTCCAAGTTAGGCGCTCAAAACATTTGAGAGAATGGTTCCAAAATCGGGTAAGGCCACTCAAGACGGGCTCCTCAACCGTAATGCGCAACAAATCCAGACCGCTCGTAATCGCTGAGAACTCAGATCGAGCCTCAGGGGTCATTTGTTGGGTAATGTCCCTCACATAGCTTAGATCACTGCCGTTTACTGTAACCCTTATACTCCTCTTGAGGTTGACTGCACTGCTGGAGTTCTGTCCTTGATATGTTTCTTCCATCCCTTGCTATTGACGAGTGCTAACCTTTCCACTTTGCCAAGAGAACTCACCCTAAAAAGGAAGTAATGAAGGGAACATGTAAGCAAAACAAAAAAGAAGAATGCACCCTAAGGATACCTCTCATCGAGGTAACTCTAAAGAAAATGTATTAACAGTCTAAGTGGAGAAGCCCTCACAGTGGTCGTAAACCCAAAGGGTGCCTTGTCTCTTTTTCCTTTTTTTTTTTCTTCTAAAATGCTGAGACTGTTACGAAAATGCAAGATGATGTGTGTTTTGTTCTGCTGAATTTTTTCTTATGAAGACGCAAGAATGAATGAAAATGCCAGCCATGAAAATGCAAGATGATTTTTTTTTAGACAAGAATGAATGACATGAGATAGATGGATGATGAAAAGAAAAATAAAAAGCTAAGAATGACAATGCAATATCATATGTTTTTTCTTTTTTTTTTTTTAACCACAAGAATGCATGGATGAATGACATGAGGAAAAATAAAGAAAAAGTATGCTCCATTTGTGTCCTAATGAGGTGCAAACTAAGGAGATGGATGATTCTAAAGCTTCTATGTCATTATGTTCATTCTATCAGTGCAAGGTTTTTCAGACTGATCTATCTTCTAAAAGTCATGGTCCCCGATTGCCCCTATCTCGAAAGATAAGGATCCAATTCATGAATTAATCACAAGTAGGGATGAACCCTCTCAATATGACTAGTCCATGATACCGGTGACAATCTGAGTGGTGTCTCAACAAATGTCAAGTGAGCACAAGGCTCCTCAATAACAAAAGTTGAGACCCCTCCTACTCCTGGGTTCGCACGACTCTCCTGCATAGAGCCCAAAAGTGTGTGAGGTGTTGATCGCTGACGTGTGTGAAGGAGCATACAAACCTGTACAAAAACTTAAAGATAAAACTAACCCCAACCTGCAAAACATATATACAACAACCAACAATGATCGTCTACCCTAGGGTTTTAACAATTAAGCACAAAATATATATACAAGTCACCATATACATGCTATCAGATATTTACATAAAAGTACTAAATAAAATATATTTACAAACAAATAAGAAAACAAAAACAAAGACAAAGAGGGTAAAATAAATAAATAAATGATTATTAAAAATTCGCACAACTAACAACAACAGGCCTGACTCTCTAAATGTCCCCAGTGGAGTCGCCAGCTGTCGCAACCGGGATCGCGACGGGACGACCGAAAAAATAAAAATCAATGGAGTCGCCACCAATGTTTATTTAAATTAGGAAAACATTAGAAAAACCTTTTTATCAGGAAAACTGGTCTTTTTGAAAATGAGTTTGAGTCCGGGAGTCGACACGATAGGGAAGGTGTTAGCACTTATACTGCCTGTTCCAAGAACGGACCTTGTGTTAGTTGTGCAAAATTTAATAATCTCAAATATATTTATTTTTACCCCTTTAAACAAAAGACTTTGTAATTATTTTTTATTTTTCTCATTTTTTGGAAAGAAATAAAAGAAACAACCAAATCATGAAAATTTATTTTTTTGGCTTGACAGAATAGAGATTCTGCTCCTACGTATCCTCGGGTGCAATGAGGAACTCAAAGTCACGTAGTTCTTTATAAAATAAGTGTGGGTTGGTTGATTTTATTTAAAAGATTTTATTTGAAAGTGAATCCATTCTTGCATAGGATTCAAGTTAGCACTAGGCTACTCAATAAACCCTTATGATCCAAATGACATCAAGGTAGTATTCACTACTCAATCATCATCATTGGTCATTGCATGGATCAAAAGATTTTATTTTTTTTTCTTTTTCCCTTCTCTCTTTTTTTTTTTTTTACCAAACAACGGTGTATCATTTTTGCCTTAATATGAAATGGACAAGAAATTTCACGTGAATCAAATTCAAACTCAATAGGCAGATCAACAATTCAATTTAAAGGAAAGAGAGCTTGAAAACTTGGGTAACAATATCAGAGCACATACAGAGGACGTTTGGGGAGGGGTTTGGACCCTGAGATTCGACGGTCGAGTGCGGAGAGGGATCTGGAAATTCGACGGTCGAGTGTGGAGATTGAGTGATTCTCGTGGTCGGTTGGAAAGGGTGATTCCGTTTGGGAGTTCGACGGTCGGTTGGGGGTAAGGATGGGATGGATTCGACGGTCGGTTGGAAAAAAGTGATTCTGTTTGGGAGTTCGACGGTCGGTTGGGGGTAAGGATGGGATAGATTCGACGGTCGGTTGGGACGTGGTGATGGATTCGACGGTCGGTTGCAAAGGGATTCGTGAGTCCGACGGTCGGATGGGACGAAGTTTGGTTGATGGTGTGAAGGTTTGGATGGGTTGTCGGTGAGGGGAGTGGAGCTCACGCCGACGGTCGGTGCAAAGGGATTCGAGTCCGACGGTCGGATGGGACGAAGTTTGGTTGATGGTGTGAAGGTTTGGATGGGTTGTCGGTGAGGGGAGTGGAGCTCACGGTCGACTCACTGCCGGCTCCTAGTGTTTGGAGAGGTTATGGAAACCGCTTGGGTGATGGGGATTATGGAGGCTTTGAAGATAGTGAGTATTTTGGAGGTGAAAGGGAAGTGGTCGGATTTTGGGGTTCGACGGTCGGGTATAAGTTGGTTTTTTGAGATGATTTCGCGTAATGGATGGTTGAAGGATGGTGGTGTGGGTTCACGCACAATAGTGAGAGGGGATGGTGAAGGTTGGTATATGGGGATTCGACGGTCGGTGAGGGTATGATGGTTGTTGGTCCGACGGTCGAATGAAGTGAAGGTGGGCTTTGTGAGGGGGTTGAGGGTCACATTGGTGTGGTTCGACGGTCGAATGGGGTGAAGGTCAGTGATGTAGTTCGACGGTCGGTGGGGAATGATGGTATTTTGTGAAGTGGTTCGACGGTCGATGGAGGGAATGATGGTATTTTGTGGAGTGGTTCGACGGTCGGTGCAGAGGGATTCAGGGGTAGTTCGACGGTCGGTTAAAGGTATGATGGATCCCGTGCTTGGGTTCGACGGTCGGGAAAGGGATTCAGGGGTAGTTCGACGGTCGGTTAGAGGTATGATGGATCCCGTGCTTGGGTTCGACGGTCGGAAAAGGGATTCAGGGGTTCTTTGGATTTCGACGGTCGAATGGGGAATGATGGTGTTTTGTGAAGTTATTGAAGGTGGTGGTTACGGTTTTCTGGAGGTGAAGATGGATTCTTTGGTGGTTTGAGAAATGTGATGCAGAAGGGGAAGAGTGCCAGTGTGCGTATGGTGCTCGTGGCTAAAAAAGAAAAGGAAAAAAAGATGGGCAACATAATTAACCAGCCAGTATCCAAGCATGCATTTGAACATTACATTTTTACTCACAACAGTGCAAGGATAGTGATGAAAAAGGGCATACCTCTTTTGTGCTACCAGTAACACTCAACTCAAAAGAATCGAAATCCCTTTCGTTCCCAAGTAGCCTCCCCAGTATTCTTGCTTTTCTTTTTTTTTCAGCTACCACCAGAGATCAACTCAACATCATCAATCTTCTTTCCTTGGCTGAAGATGGGATGATTTGGGAAGATAAAAGATGGTGGTCGTGAAGATGGAGATGGTTCACGTTTTCTTCTTCTTGGAGGCTTTGAAGATGAGATGAAGGATGACAAAGACGATGGTCTTCGTGGAGAATGGGTGAAGGTGCTGTTTTTGGTGATGAGGGTGGTGAAAAATGGAATGTGTTCTTCTGGTTCTTGAAGGTGAAAAATGTGTGAAAAAGATCAGATCCCTCTATTTTCTGATGCTCTTTCCTTTTAAATACCTCCACTCTTTCATCATTTCTCCCCGACATTTCCTTCTTTTTTTTTTCCTTTGCGTGAGCCTCCTACGTTGAGCCCCCATCCTCCTTTATCGAACCTTTTCTTTCTTTTTTTTTCCTTTGCGCCTCAATGCATTTAATGCATTCTCCTTTACGTGTGCGAGGCATAAGATATTAAATGCAATGCCCCCTTTTTTCAAATTTTCTTTTTAAAATATTGTAATTAAGTATAAAAATTTTATGGACAAAATTAGGTATCAACATAGATCTTTCATATATATTACATTTGGGATAGTTTTGAAGAGTTTAAATTTTAATTTCTAAGATTTATTCCATGTTATAATAAATTATAAATTTCTAGTTTTAGTTTTCGCGTCTCATGTTGTTACTTTATATAATATTAAGATCTTTAGATTTATTGAAATAAGATATGTAAAACTTTTTCATATGTAGCACGTTACGTATTGATCTTTATAATAAAAAATATATCGTTATCGATAATCTATGACCAAAAGTAAAGTTACATATCATGAATTAATTTTTGTGATTATTGTATATTTTTTCTTCGTCTTAATAAATTTATTATTTTTACTAAAATTATAAGTACCGCTAGGCTTTTGATTAAATAAATTTATAATTTGTTATTAAAAAAATAAGTTTTGTACTAAAGATTTTCAAATCCAATCTAAATAGAAAATTAAACCAAAAATTGAATAAAAAAACTAAAATTCAATCAAAACCAAATAAATTAAGTTATTTTTTATTTGATTTTTTAAAAACCAATTAGATTGAATCGATTTTCGATTTTGAAATATTTCAAAATCAATCCAATTTAAATTGATTAATATTGTATACTATTTTTGTTTATTATTGAATTTATATTTTTAATTATAATAACTCTAATTTCTCATACACTTCTCTTTCATTTTATGTGATCAAATATTATTTTAAGTATATGAAATGAGTTATTTTTATTTTTTATTTCTTATTTCCTTTTTATTTATTATTTTTCTTTTTAATAAACTAAATTATTTTTAACTCACAAAATTCTAAAGTTAAGCTTTTCTTGTCAAAATCAATTAAATTAATCTAATCCAAACTTATTTATATTAGCTTGATTTGGTTTGATTTTCATAATAAAATAAATTTAATTTAAATTAATGTAAAAAAGATTATTTAAATCGATTGACTCAAAAGTGATTTTAAATAAAACTACAAATACCCTTAAATCTGTACTATACATTTTCTTTTATGTAATGACTAGAGCCATCAAAATGAGACAAGCCTGATGGGTCATTCCGAATAGCCCAACAAAAATAGGCGAGATGAAATAATAAAATACTAACTCAAAATTAAAATAGTCTGAATTAGTCCGGTCCAAATGGACCAGCCAGCAACGGGCCGAGCTCAGACTGGTTTAATAAAATGCTAGCCCGAAATTCATATGAGCTAATTTGGCTCAGCTCTAAAATGGTCCGACATTCAGGCTAACTCGACCCATTTTGACAACTATAATAACGACTAACTAGGGCTATGATCCATTTTCGATAAGTGACTTTGTTCTAAGGCCTAATTCTCCTAGTTCGATTAAAACCTAAACTACTCTCAACCATTATTTTAGCATTTTTTTATTTTTTATTTTATCTAAATTAGCTTATATATATATATATATATATAAATTTATAAATATAAATATCTAAAAGTCGTATTAAATCTTGATTAATTAAAAATTAAGTTATGTTAAACTATAAAGATATAAAGCTTTTTTAATATTAATTTTTTTATAATACTCAAATTTAAGACATTACTTAAATGAAACAAAATATATATTTTTAAATATTATTTAACCATTTAAGTGGTAGATAAGATTACCTTTTCGAAGAGCGAAATACTGTATCGCAAATGTACTTTATTTTTATTTTTTATCCCTAAGGTGTGTAGAAAGTTTAAAACTGTCATATAAATTTTTTATGTGAAATGAGGAGATATTTTTATAAGTTTAACTTATTTAAATAATTTATAAAATTAATCTTCATTTAATTGTAAGAAGCACAAGAGTTATTTAATTTTTCTACAAAAATATTTTTTTAAGATTTAAACTTATATTTTTATTCTAAAAAATTGAAGTTACTTATGACTTAGACTCACTATTTATGAGTACTTGTTGTGCTATCATTATTAAAAAATACATATATAAATAACTAAAATATAGTTAGCAAAAATATAGTACAGCATCGTTGGGAAAGTATAAAATTAGATAGACCTTATTTTTTTTGGAAGCATTTCACATACTTCACTCAAAGAGCGAAGTACCCATACTCCAAAAAATATATTAGTAATAGCAAGTTTCAACAGGTTAAGTTTTTTTTTTATTTTAATGATTTATTATTTATTATCTAAACATTTTATTTATGTTATTTGTTTTTGAGTCCTTACTACCCTCCTCTAACTCCTCATTCATCCATCACCACCTATGAAGCATGAACACGTTATTTCAATAGTGTATTCGCATGTCAGACACGTGTCTGATATGGATACACGATGATGCGCACACAACACGCGTATCTCACGTGTCCAAGTGTGCCTAATTAAAAAAATTTGACTCGAACATAGTTATGACACATTTCAGACACAGATCAGACACAACTGGAACACGGCCCATTAAAATTAAAATAAAAATTCTCAATTTACATTTTAGCCCAAAAGCCCAATATCACCCACCCATTACCAGCCACAAAAGTCTCCTTCGATTCTTCCCTCCCCAATCATCGTTCACGACTTACCAGCCATCATACCCCTCCAAACCGTGGCCCTCCATTGACAATCGTCGACCACCCTCACGGCTTACCATCAACCACTATCTCCATTGCACGATGCGATCCATTTTTTGGTTTTTTGGTTTTCTGCCACCATCCCCATTGCACGCGAAACACGATGCATCTCCATTTTTGACTTTCTGACATCGCTCTGCTTACAAGTGGCAAACAAGCCCCTTATGTTCAATAACGTTTGTATAAAGGTAGTAATAGTAAATGATCTTTTATGAAGGTTATAAAATGTGTGGGTGTGTTTTAGCATGTCATGTTGATGATTTGAACTTGCTGTATCCTGGAAAACAGACTGACAAAATGGAGAAATTGGTAAAGGAATCAAGAGAACGATCATTGGACAAGGAATTTTGCCAAAAACTTACTTCAAGTTTCAAGTGAGTTTCACTCTGCTCTGGTGGTTTAATTTTCAATTATTGTTGGTTTATTTTCTAGTTATAAATGAAGATGTTTATCTTGTCATTGAGGAGTTGTGTTTGAAATGTTACATGTTGTAACTGTGCTTGCTTTCTACCAGTTTCAATGACCTATATAATCAAAATTATATATATATATGTGTGTGTGTGTGTGTGTGTGTGTGTGTGGTTGTGTCCGTATCCTATATTTTTTGAATATGATGTGTCTCCATATCCGTGTCCGTGTCATATCCCGTGTCTTCGTGTCTGTACTTCATATATCACCACCATCACCGCTGACGGAGATCCAACAATGCTTCCCCAACAATGCAAATAACCTTTTCGCCCACCCCAACCACCTCCCACTAAACCCCCTCAACAAATGGAATTTGGGTTTTAGTTTGGCAACCATGGAAATGATTAAAAGTTAATTAATCTAAATGCATGTTACCAAAGTATATAGATTGAAGTGAGAAATGTAGAGTAAAATGATTAAGTATGTACAGAATATATACTTTTTCATGGAAAAAAATCCTAAATTGTAATATATTATTTGTGTTGTTCAAAATTGTGATTTGCAATGAAAATTAAATAGAAAAATAGTGTAGCCTGGAGCATGTAAAACATTATATTCAAAGATTATTTTGATAGAATCAAAAATCTCTCAAGATATAGCAAGTTCTTCTTGACAAGGTCAAGACTTCAAGATCTATAAGAAAATTATGTTAATTACGTAACCCAACAAAAAAAAAGAAGAAGAAAAAGAACAAAAAAGTTGAGGAAGAAAAACAGTTGTTGAAAACTTAATAAAATGGATGATATTTACAAAAAAAACAGAAATGAAATGTTAACAGAAAAAGAACGTTGAGAAACAAATCTGCACGGCTCAAAATTTTTGACAAAAAATAATTTACATTCGACATGAGCCTTTAGCCCATTTTTTGTACATGCGAGTCTATTACCTATTTTGTTTCTTACCAAATTTAAAACACAAGTTGGATATATAAATTCTTCCAAAATATTACTTACATGCAATGTGGCACTTCATTCTTTCTTAAATATAAGACCTTTTGGAACATGTTTTTGGTTGGTTATGCCCAGATTATGGAAAATAGAGGAAACATAATCTATGTGCCAATAATCCAATGCTCCATCTTCACCCAGATCTACAAGCGAAACCAACCACCATTACCCCTACCAGCCATTCAACCTCACCTTAGAACAAAACTTGCATCGCCATCGCACCAGACCCAACCATCGTTGGCACACCGGGAACCACTGCCAGAGCACCGTCCAAGTCGTTTCAGGACACACTTGCAGCAGCTGCAAACTTCACGTTCCAAACCTTAGAGTTCGTGGGGTCGTCGCCATCGCCAATAACTCCAGCGCCGAAGCCCAGCTGTCACTGCGCGAAGCTTCCATCATTAGATCTCATCACCGTCGTTCTGCCATGGATGGTTTTCCTGTAAAACAAACAAGAGCATGCCATGGACGGGTTTTCTCTGAAACAAAACATAACCACTTGCCGGTCGTCAGTCGCAGAACAAATCTGATGCAGAAAGTGTGATGGCGTCGACACTGCCGAAGTGCAGGGAGTCACTGCTGGCTGAGCAAGAACCATGGAAGAAGCAAGTTTGGGATATTTTCACAAATTCTTATGTTTACAGGATCAAGTTTGTGATTGCCATGTTACCCGTTGTCAAGGTTACAGTATAAAATAAGAGGCGTTGATCAATTTTAATCCAATATCAACGGCTCTAGATGTATAGGACTTTTTTATTAAACTGCCACTGTTAGTAAAATTATTTATCAAAATATCATTTTTTTTAACTATTTACTAAATTGCTATAGATGTATAGAGTATGCATCCTCCATAGATTAGGTAGAGAATGTGAAACGTTTCCTGTTTTCCATTTTACAATGGTGACATATAAATTAAAATTTATAACTTCTTGCAAATTATTCAAAGTCAATAGTCTGAATTTTTTTTGCCAAAATAATATGGCATGACATGATTGTTGACTTTTAAACATGGTTCTTATTATTTTTATTTTGATACATTGATCCCTCTATCACTATATTCTTTTCAATAAATACTTTTGTATTTTGGATGTCATGATCCCCTACTTGTAGATCTGTTTAAGAATAAGAATTTATTGGCATTTTAATGTCGCGTAAATGACAGATTTGATATAAATACCATATGGAGTTTAAAACAGTATGTTATATTGATTATTTTTTTTTGATATTTCCTCCATAGATTAGGTAGAGAATGTGAAACGTTTCCTGTTTTCCATTTTACAATGGTGACATATAAATTAAAATTTATAACTTCTTGCAAATTATTCAAAGTCAATAGTCTGAATTTTTTTGCTAATATGGCATATGATTGTTGACTTTTAAACATGGTTCTTATTCTTGATCCCTCATCACTATATTCTTTTCAATAAATACATTTGTATTTTGTTTAAGAGATTTTTTATGTTATATTGATTATTTTTTCTAGATATGTAACCTTATTCTTATTCAAATCCCTAATCACTAATTCAATACTAATACCTTCATAAAGACCTTATTTAATTATTACTTTAAAGTGCATAACACAATTTTAAAGATTTAAATTATTGAAAACAAATGTTAATGTTGATGTTAGAAGTTTCATTTGTCAGTAGTTTACTTTTCTCCCTCTTTTTACTGAAATACATGTACCTTTAATGTAACCAAAAACAAACTAATCAAAATAGTGAGACAAATTAAGAAAGTGATTGCTTTTACATTTATTTATTTTTTTAAAAGAAGATCTTGAGGATCTGTAATATTGTATTATTGTCAGATAAAATCAGTCCAGATAAATTTAATCCCTTGTTTGCTTCCATTGATGGGGTACCTGCCTTTGCAAGCCAAGCCATAATGAAATGGGATCGTATATGCAAATCGATGGGAGTCCTGACAACTAACAATCCATAGGCACGATATTTTGAATTACAATTATAATTATGATTCCACCAACTACTTCCTATTATTAAAATTTATTGGATATAATAAATGAATTAAAGAGTGAGTAATTAGAACGGCATAGTAGGTTGAAAATCCTCATATAAATACTTTATAAGGAAATTTTTAAGAAAAATGATCATCTTATATTTTTAAAAAGGGATATAAGTATTATTTATATTATTTTTTAAAGATGTAATTGAGTGAAAAATAATAATAAAAAATATATACAATGAATAATATTAGATGTGATATAAAAATGAGTGTATATATTATTTGATGTAAGAATATAATGGTTGAATTTTTAAATAAAAAAATCAGTAATTTTATAAGAATTGTTAACAATTTTTTTCTTTGAGTTACGAGTTGATATCAATTTGAACGGTTTTATTTGGTTTATTTTTAACAGTTTAGGGATAAAACGTATGAGTATTATATCCTAAAAAACTTTAAGAACAAAACTTTTAATTTTAAATTTTAAAAATAAAAGCATAACTTCATTATATATATATATATGTGTGTGTGTGTGTGTGTTTTTGTGGGTTCAGCCATTTGACTTCTTAAAAAATAATAATAGCAAGATAATAAAAAAAACACATGTTAATACATGCATTGTTTAAATTAGTTTGATTTAATTAATATGATAGGTTGTACCAAAAAAAATATGATAGGTTTGTTTTTAAAAAAATGTGAAAGCAAACCAAATCCATTAAGATACAAGAGAAATGTTGGTTTGTACGAAACAGTTTTTCAAAAAACAAAGTATGAACGATGTGGCGTGATTTTCACCAAGAGTGGTGCTAGGAAGCGAGAGTTATTTGATGTGGCTGTCCCCTTAACCTTTTAATTACATGTCACTATATTGTAATTAACGATTTTTAAAACAAATTTAATAGGTTTTAGCCTTTTAGGGAGGAAGTCTAGCAAAATTCCAAACAGTCGTTGTCCTGCAACTTTATTCCGTCATCGGAGATCAAAACTCAGGAGACTTTCTTGTTTCTGTCTCCCTTCGTTCTGCCTTATAATGTCTCTGTGGTTTCCTTTGAGCGAAAGAGTTTGTGCAAAGGAGTTCGGGCAAGAATACTCGAGCACATATAAGAGGAACAACACCTTGCTTTTGAGGTAAGAGCACGGCGTCTACCGCACAAGCAGCGCTAGTAATGTGTATTGTGTAGGTAGCAACTAACCACCCGTGCCATTGAGCCAAGAGCAAGCGGATTTCGGTGTTAAAAAAAAAGGTGATTTTTCTTTATTTCTCATATCTTCTTATTTAATAAGTGAGATATTAATTTATTGGAATATGATCAGGTACTTAAACGAGAACTATTTTTAATATTATTATTTTTATACACATTAATTTAAAGATTAAATTCAAGATCACATGTTTAAAAGATTTCTTTCTATTCGGATTAACACATATTAATAAAAAAATTGATTTAAAAAAACTTAAAAAAATTGTGTTAAAAGTATAAAAATTAAGTTTTTAAATATTTTTGAAACACTTTTAATTTTTATTATTTTTCTTAGCATTCATATTTTTTTACACACATTACAAGTTTAATAAAATCATATTTGATCTTAAGTGATTCTATAGTTCTTTCAATGTACATAATTAATCTTAAAGTGTGATGTAAAGTCTTTTCTTAGCATCTCTTAAATGATATTTGTTTTGTTTTGTCAGCATTCTTCCTATCATTTTATATGTGAGATATTTGTTTTGATTTGTACTTACTACTCTACTTATATATACTTATTATGAGTAATATCATACTTCTGAGTGATTTTCATTGTCGAATGTAACTTTTGTGAGAATTACATGTGGTTGAAATGTATTTTCTAATAGGGATTCTAATTATAATATTTAGAGACGATGTGTATATGTCATAGTAACTATATTATTCACATATTTTGAATTTGATGATGGTAGAATTTTTGTAACAATTGTGATATTCTGATGCTGATATTCCTTAATTAAGATAAAATATGATTAAATTGATTGAAGATATGATTTATTTTGAACTTTGTTTTAAGTCATTTTCATTGTTAGGAATTAGCAATAAATAAGTTAGGCGATGTGATGAGTATACAAAAATATTTTTTAAATACTTTATTATTAGACTAAAATACTAAAATGTGAATAAAATTTATTAAAAATAATATGTATTTTTAAATTGAATTTTTATATATTTTAAAATATTTTTAAGTAATAATTTATATATTTTTATATATTTAAATTTAATAATTTTTATATTTATTTTAACTATTTTAATTATTTTATAAATTAAAATAAGAAAAAAAAAAAAAAGTTCAATTGGAGCAAATTGGACTTTTTTACTAAACTGCCACTGTTAGTAAAACTATTTACTAAATTGTCATTTTTTTAAACTATTTATCAAATTGTCATTTTTTAAAACTATTTATCAAAATGTCACTTTTTTGAAACTATATACCAAAATGTCACTCTTTTGTTTTACGTGTCTTTTTTAATATTATCTGGCCAATCGTGGATCTGCCAAAGTAGGATAAATAAGATCCACGTAGGTTCTTGCCAACATGACAAGGAAAACGTCATCCTTGTTAGGCGTAACCATTGAATTATACATAAAATTTAACTTTACATTTTTATAAATTATTTAAATTACTTAATAAAATTTTGTAAGCGTTTATTAATGAGTCCATACTAATTACTGAAATTAAAATATAAAATATAAAATTAAAAAATTGACAAATTTAATATGTTGGTAATATTTAATATTATTTTAGTTATTATGAGAATTTATTAATTAAATAACACATATGCTTCTTTTTTGTTATTTTTTAAAAATTTATTGTTTCAATTTATTTTTTATTTTAAAAAACAAATGAGGTATTAATTATTTTCTTTTAATGTTGTCTTTATTTATGATCTTTAATATTTTAAAAGTAATATAATCAAATGTAAGTACATATCTTATTATTGAAGTTATTTAATATATTTATTTATTTTTATACAAATATTTTAAATAACATATAAAAAGAAATAAATGGTATATCCTTTAGAAGAGACGTATCACTTATAGGTTGTATTTGGTTAATATATTCCTTAAAACAAACTTCAATGACTTTCTTTTTATTATTAGTCAAATCATAAGAAAAGTGAGTATTGATGATATGAGTATTAAATACTTCCTAAAAAAGTCTATTATTGGTCATATCAATTGAATTACTCTTACATTAATTCAAATAAATAAATGAAATATTTTGAGTAGGATTCGGATGATAGTGAGTAGGATTCGGATCCCAATAATCCCCTTCCTAAATTTTTAGTAATTCGAATTAGTAAAAATTTCAATAGAGTTTTCCCTAAATTTTTGACCTCCCCAAAAGCACATGATCCTGTTTAATGCAACCAGTTACCAAAATCTTTAATAAAATCTAAAACAGTGCGAAAAACATATATAGTCTAATCTAATAAGGGTACCAAACTCACGAGAAGATATTATCAATAGTCTTTTACACAAAATCACTAAATATAATTACATGCCAATGTCAATGAGATGGGCCCGCATCAGAATGCGGTGGCCTGTGAGATGGTTCGGAAGAGGGACCTGACTGTGATGGGTAGCCCTGTGGTGGGTAAGAATATGAGGGGTAACTCGGTGGCGAGTATGGATACGGTGGGTAAGGGTATGGTGGGTAATATGCAGGTGGTGGCTGAGTAGGGGGGTATGTAGCAGTGGTAGGAGGTTGAGTGGGGGGTATGTAGCAGCGGCAGGAGGCTGAGTCGTATGCTGGTTGGTAGAGCTGGAGTCCTCGGGATGTCGAAGTTGTATCTGAGTGCTCGCCAATCCTCTCCTCCGTCTACGCCGCGTTCCCTGTTGGCTGGACTCCTCGGGCAGCCCTGAAATGTCGTCTACTGCTGGAGCTGGACGTAGCTGTTCCATCGTAATGCGGTCATGCTCCCGCAATGAGTGTAGGATCTGTGTAGCAGCCTCTCGAGCGACAGTGTCAGTAGTTGAACTGAGCAAATACTCTACAATGTTCGTCTAATAAACAGATATAATTTATGTCATTATACTGAATACAAAATACATATAGTCACTAACAAATTAATAAAGAACTTACCGCATTCCCAATAGATGCACTAGTGGGAGCAATCCAGCGTCTGGTAATTGTTTTATACCAATGCATGTACTCAGAATGCGAACTGAGGGGTGCGACCGATGGGACTTCCCTAACAAGCTTCTCCATACGACTATCCCAGGTGGCTATATAAACAACATGTGTAGCTGGCCAATCCTCGTCATGCCTACCTGCCAATGTAACCGAGTGCAATCTGTTTGGATGGAGCGATCTCTGTGGAATGAGCTAGTCAAGACCAAACTGGCGCATGACGCGGTCTGGCTGGTGCCACTCAACAGTGTGGAAACATATGAGAGGGACCACTAACAGTGCTATGTCCCTACCAGTCACACAAAAAGGTGGCAATGTTACCACCTGCTCATCCGTGTATGGTTGCCATATAAACTGAAAAAATGAGATGCACAAAACATTAAGACGGCATATGCATAAGTAAATATCTCAAAGAAATGTAAACGAAGACATACCTCATTGTTCTTCAACTGATCGAAGAACTGACAATAATATGCAAGGACGCCAATCACAGTATCACTCAATACTTTATGCTTGCGCCACCTATTTGGTAAATGAAAGTATTACAAATGTAAGTTACAAATATTAACAAAGTATGTCAAGGAAGTAATGCAAAAATACGAAATAAAATAGAAACTTACTCCCATCCTAAGGGACGTAATTGACCACGATCAGCATCATAAAACACATCAGGCTCAACATGGTCAGCTAGTGAAGGGGCAAGCCGGGAGAATCTGTACTATGCCCAGTACTGCAATAAGATGCATGCCCCTCCGATCTCACGTGCGTCATAGTCCGTAGCTTTACAAAGCTCTCTATATAGGTACACCAAAACTGCAGACCCCCAGCTATACGTCCCGGCAACAGCAAAGTCCTCCAACAATGGGAGGAACATCAAGTGCACGAGCTTACCCGAATGATCGGGGTATAAGAAACCCCCAAGCAAGCGAAGTATGTAATGTCATGCACGCTGTTGCACGTACTCATCATCATCGTCCTCAATGACTGCAGTAACACTCGGCTGTCACAGGTATGTCATGTCATTGCGTGCCCCAGCTATGAGAGAGGGAGTCTCATCAATTTCTAACAACTGAGCACACAAACTGAGCCAATCATCCCTATGCGTAACGCTAGTGACTGCAGCGCCATCAATGTGAAGACCCGATATCATTCTGATATCCTCCAACGTAATGGTGCACTCCTCGGTAGGCATGTGAAATGTATGCGTCTTTGGGCACCATCTCTCAACCAACGCAGAGATCAGGGAGTGATCAATGCTGCAATAGCCCATGTGGGCAACTCCCAAGAAACCAGCCTACTGTAGATACGGAATAATCGGAGCAAAGGGGTCCATATGTTTCATCTTCTGAGCACGTCTAACACGCAAGTGTCGGTCCTCATGTCCCTGCCATACATGCTGGGAAACATGGTACTCCTGCAACTCCAAAATTGAGCCGTCCTCTGATCCAGGGTTTACACAGAATGTCATCTGTCAACTGTATGCCAAATAATAACAACAATTAGTATTGCAATATGATTACTATAATAAAATATGATATAATCATATGATAATTATACAAAAATATAATATGGAAGAAATGAAGATAACACTGAGAATCAACTAACATATATAGGAGAATAGTATTCGAATACAACTGCATAGATTAGTGATACAAAACAATACAACTCCTAAATACACATGATTGCTAATACAATATTCTGAAAAATGAAAATAGGTCCTATATCAACTAGACGGCCCCAGTTGATGGCCCCACTCCATCATCCCTCAAGGAACTCGATCCACCGACACGACAAGTGCGAGAATTATGTCTAGGTTGATGGCATCTTGTACACGTATGTCCTGGCCCTGCTTCGCGCCAATCCATCTCATTCCTGAGTCAAGTTGATTTTGGTCGACCTTTGGATCTAAGTAATGCACGTGGTGACACCAAAGTGGTGTCGGGAGCTGCAGGCCACCATGATTCAGCCCGGACCGGTTCAAAGTCAAACTCATAGGCTCTATAAATGCTTTCCATCTTGTAAACCCTATGAACAAGTCGGAATGGGTCAACTGTCACAAAAGCACATGCAGCAATCGCATGCGAGCATGAATAATGCAATGCTTGAAACACCCCACAGTCACACCACCTTTCTTCCAGGTTCAAAGTATAAGAAAGTCCACCCTATTGTGTTACAGGATTAAAAGTCTCTTCAACTATTGAAAGAGGTACTTATAGTGTTAAGGAATACAATCTAAATTTGATCACAAATAATGATCCAGACACCACTTTTAGTAAGAATTGAGTTCGTTGAAAGAGTTCAAAGCGTTTAGAGAGAAGAAATTTGTAGAGAGATAGTGAGAATTTAAAAAATGGTTTGAATGTCACGGAAGGGGGAGGGATTGGTGGATATATACTAGGGTTACGCCACCCTTGTTGGCTTATTGTGCTTGGTTGCGCCAATAAGGGTGACACTTTCAGTGGTGTGGCCAACCAGGATGCGCCAAGTAGGATGGCACATCCTGTTGGTCAAATAATAATAAAAAATGTCACGTAAGACAAAAAGGTGACATATTGGTATATAATTTTAAAAGAGTGACATTTTGATAAATAATTTAAAAAATAATAATTTAATTAATAGTTTAAAAAAATAATAAGTTGATAAATAGTTTAAAAAATAATAATTTAATAAATAATTTTACCAACAATGATAATTTATTAAAAAAATCAAACAAATTGAATTATGACTTAGTATTGAAAGCCAAAAAAACTAGTTACCATGCATGAGGTGGTGCAGCTGCAAGGATAATATAAGCATATTAATATTTATTATGACTTTTTTGTCATTTTTTTATCATATTTTTTATATTATTTTTCATATCATTAATTATGTTATTTATTATTATTATTTATTTAATCATAATTATTAAAAATATAACAAAAAATAAAAGATAATATGAGAACATATTTTTTTTTATTAATATATAAATAGAAAGAAGCGGCCGTTAAAAAGGTGTATGCGGTATGCCCAGCACAGCAAAAAAAAAAATAAAGAAGCAGAAAAGGACGACGTGACACAGGCCGCAGAGGAGAAAACAAGTAAAAGAAAAGAAAGGCGGCACATTACAGCACAGTAACGGGGTACGCAGTTCTAGAAAAAGAAAAGAAAAGACGTGCGCAGCAGCGTGGAGAAAATATATGAGAAAATTTTAAAGGTGTGTGTAATGAAAAATTTTATTAAGATAATTTTGTTGTCTTTTAATTTTATTATATTTTATTAAATTTTTTATATTAAGAAGGTGATAAAATTTTAATTATTTTGATATTATTATATTTTATCTAATTTTAATATTTAATAATTGTTGATTTTATTTTTTATCAAATTATATGAATAAATTTATAAATAAATTTAATTATATTTTTTATATTTTATAATTTATTTATGTTATTTAAATATTAATAATAATTATTCGATATCAATTATAATTTTTTATTATAGATACATTTAATAATTTACTATTAATTAAATTTTTTATCATATATTTAATTATTATTTTTAATACTTTATTGATAGATATTCTGTGATCACATGTTTATTACTTAGATATTCATGAATTAAATTATTTAAGTATAATAATTTAACATAATTAATATTAAAATTAATCTTGATAAATTTTGTATCTTAATCATGTTGTATATGATTGAAACTAAATTTACTTACTTTTCTACACTTTAATTTATATTCAAAAAGTAATCTTTATTTATAATTAATTATTTTTAATTTTTAATATTTTTATTATTCTTTTAATTTGTCTTTATAAAAAAACACTCCAAAATTATATTACAACTATATCGTTATTTTTTAAGGATAATCAATACCTGAATTTAACATCTTTTGAGACACCGTATTTTTTATTTGAGTGAGGCTGAATATTAACATATATCATATATAAAATTAGAATAGATATATCATATATAAATGTAGATAACTTTTTTTTAAATATTGTATTTTAGACATTAAAATAACATAACTCTCAAATAAAATATTATGATTTACAAGATTTGCTTGCTTCATTACTAATGAATAAACCTTGGGGTGGCAAATTGTTTAATAATAATTAGATTATATGAATTTATTCTTCGGACATCATTTAATGCGGTCGGATACTTGTCATAAAAACACGTATTTCTGTAAGGTTGAGCCATAGATTGCATTTCGATCTCAATTTTGTTATAGATGTAATTTTTCTTTGGTGTACAAAGGGGAAAAAAAGAGAGGCTAAACCTCAAAAAAAGAAACATCTAACCTGCCATCACCCGGTCTTAGTCCAGACAATGAGAAGAGAAAAACTTCAAGCTAATAATGTTTTTTTTTTTTGTAATTGATGCAATATTTGTTTGTGGAAGTACTTAAATTTTTATAATTTCTCATGCTTAACAAGTGATAGTTTTATGCTTTTATGTATTTGTGAAGTAAGGACATAGCAGTACTGCTTATGAAGATAATATCAGGACATCTTGGAGTTTAATATGCGTTGACTTTGTATAATTGTGGTTTGCAGGCATGAAATTGTTGGTGTTGTGACGAAAACTGGAAATAATGTGAAAGCGTTCTAAGTGGGTGACAAAGTTGGAGTTGGTGTGTCATAGTAGACTTTAGTAAGGCAGGTGAGACTTGCCAGCAGGATCTGGAGATTACTGTTCTCAGCCTGTATGTATGATGTATCAATACAACTCTCCTTCCTATGACTATGATAGCAGGGGGACACGAGCCTATGGTGGCTATTATCATTTCGTGGTTGTTCATATGTAGTTCGTACTTTGTACTCCAGTTTCACGATAAATAAGGGATTAGATGTGAGTCCCACTTTGAACTTATCAAGATGATAAAGATAAACCCATAATTACATGGGCGGAAGGTGAGGCACTTGTTTATACGAATATTTTTGTAAAGTAAATAAGTAGATTTATATTAATTATTAATAATTAATGTAAGTTTATTTATTAATAATTTAATGTTTATTTATTTATTTATTTTTTAAGAATCTTTATTTTAAAAACCTTTATAAAAGCAGGTATGACAACTGAGCAAGGCAGAGTGTTGCTTCTGCTATCCGTACTCCTATTTCTGTTCTGTCACTTCTGTGTATGTATTTTTTATTATTTTGAGGAGACGGATATTCATAAAATATTTAATAATTTAAAATAAAATTAAAAAAATAAATAAAATAAAATTTATATTATATATAATAATATTTTTTAATAATTTAAATTCTTATAAAATTAAAAAAGTTACAACAATATAATAAGTTTAATTATATTTTATAATAATTAATTTATATTAATAATTATTACAAAAATAATATATATTTATTAAAAAATTTATTGTAAAAAATTAAGAAAATATAAATTTTCATATTATCTTAAAATAAAAAAGGATAATATATGTAAAATATTAAATAAAAAAACATTTGATAAGTTGGCAAATACTTAAAAGACAGATAATATGATCCCTCTCCTTGCCCATGTTCCATTTATTAAAAAGATACCTATTTCCATTCCAACACGAGTTATTCCCGTGAATATCCTGTGGGTATTTTTTCATTCCTACTTGTTAATTGTTATGGCTAAGCCCAAGTTCATAGCTAGTCCAATATAATAAGATATTTACCAAAAAAGACATATCCTTGCCTTATATAAAATCTCTGCTAGAGCCTCTTTTAGACAACGAGTATATTTGGATAAGTTTTGAAAAAAAAAAGTGATTTAAAGAAAACATAAAAAAATTGTAGAGATTTTTATGAAAAGAAAAATTTATTTTGTAACAGTTATGAAAAGTACTTTTTACAAAAAGTTTGTATATCTCAGATTGAGGATTTACCAATCAAAAGATCATATCATCGGATTAGCGATTTGATTGTAAGTTAATCGGTCGAATAAAAAAATTTAAATATAAAAAAATTAAAAAAATTATAATATGAAAAATACATCATATAAAAAATCTTATATTAAGAAATAATATAATAAAATATATTATATAAAAAAGATATTTCATATGATAAAATATTATGTGATATAACTAATTAATAGTGATAATATTTTAGTATCATGCTTGAAAATTAAATTGATTGAATAATAACATAAATTTTAAAACTAAGAATATAACTTAATAAAATTACATGGTCTAATGGAATAATGTATTTGAACATAAAAGTTTTTTATATACCAAGTTCAAATCTTACAAATAGACATTTTAAAATTTTATTTATCCACAAACTCGAGTCAATCTAGTGCCGATGAATCAACGGGTTACTTGTATTTGATTGATTCATTACGAAAATACATAATAAACAAGAATCAAACCTATTTAAAGGTTATGTCACGGGTTTCTCAGTCTGATCAGTTGGACCGGTTCGGATCAAACAATTATTATTTTTACTTTAAAAAGTAAAAAGTAAAAAAATATTTTTTGAAAAATAAAACCTACTTATATATGCTTCTGAAAAATTGATTTTTTAATAAAATTTTAATTTTAATTTTAATTTTTTGAAAATCTTATCTAAACTGTTATACATATTTAAAAAGTGATCTTTTTAATAAAAAAATATTTTTTTTACAAATTAAGTACAAAACAAACGTAGTCAATATTAAAGAATGTGGGACTTGAACCTACCAAAGTTACAAATGCAATATTCTAAGTTTGAAGAACACTGAGACTTAAACCTACCAAAATTACAAACTAATATTGAGTTTGAAGAACCCACTAAGTAACATACTGTCTATAGCCCATCCCTATGAAATATTAGGAAGTGACAGAGCCAGGTAAACATTTGGGAGTGGCAGCCGGGCGGGGTAGGCCATGTTGCAATCAAATTTGGTAAAGCATTTGGGCTTAAGATTACTGTCATTAGCAGCTCCACGAACAAGGAAACTAAAGCCAATGACAGAATTGGAGCTGATTGCTGCCTTGTTTTCGCTAACCCTGAAAAAATGAATGTAAATAAGTTACAAAAGTAAAAGAAGTTTAAGCCTATGTTTAGATGTTTTTTCATTAATGGAACGGAACGGAATAGGTAGAAATGGAATGGAATGAAAAGGAATGGAATGGAACATAATTTTCATTCTCTTTATTTGGAAGTTTCATTAAAGGAATGGAACGGAACGGAATTATTATGTGTTCCTCTCATTCCCCTTCAATTTTGGGAGGAACAAAAGTTGGACATTTGAGGGGAAGAGGAAATGATTCCCTACATGTTTGCATCTTCTACGCATTTTAAAACTCCCAAATAAAGGTTATTTCCGACATTACCTATCATCCAAACATAGTGTTTTGTTTCATCTAGGTTCTGGTTTTGACAAATTTTGTTTTGTTTTTAATTTTTTGTTTTTTGTTTTGGTTGGTTGGATGTATAACAAGCACCTAAAGTCATACACACATGAAGCGGGCTGCACTATCTCAGCACCGGAATATGAGTGACCAACCGTGTTCTCCATGATAACCAGTACTACAAGAATGGATTGAGTGGTTATGAATTGTTCCTAATGCCTTTATACTTCTGCACATATTTTAGGCAAGCAGCTATGGGAACCATATTATACAACATAGACACAAATCACACAATTTCTGCTGTTCATTCCTTTGTCCCCTGCTAGGTCTCCTCAAGCTAAATTAAATTCAAGATCCATTTTTCATAATGAGTTATAAACATTAAATTTGATTTATAAGTTAAATTAAATCAATTTCAATCAAATCAAATAATTTTCAATTTTGGTTTATCCCAAACACAAAGAAGTCATGATTTCCTCTTAAGATTATATAACTTACACACGAAAATCAAATATCAACTTAAGCTCTATCCTAATGTTTCCAGTATTAAAATTCTTGTTCAACATTGCAGTTAGTGTTACACAAACACGAATTAATAACTCCGAATAGCCAAAGGGAGACACCCAAATTTCTAAATTTTAAAATCTCTTTTGATATTTAATTATTTTTCTTTTGAAAGGACTGGCCTTTAATACATTTTTGTTTTTCTTTAAATACATTCAATAATTTATTATCAGTCCTCTAAAATTTTGATGCTAGCTAGTTGAATCAACGGATTATATTTTGTTTACATTATTGTCGTAAATTATATTTTTTTTTTCAAATGCAGCTTTTACTACTTACATGAAAAATTGTAATACAAAAGTTGTATATATACATATTGTTCTCGTTATGCTGCTTAGAAAAGCTTGAGTCTATCAATAACAGTGTCGCTTATTCATTCAATTTTTATATATTTAATTTTTTTTTAATTCACTCATAAATTTATTTTGTATTTTATAAGAATACTTATAATCATATACAAATTAATTTAACATTTTTTTCATATTAACATATAATATAAATACGATGTACATATAAAAAATTATATGCAAAACATTTTCCAATTGATAAAGGCAAATTGAGTTAACTAAATTAATCAAGGTTTGAATTTTGTCAAGATTTATTATTAATGGATTATTTATAAATACCTCTTAAATATTTATTAAGCTTGGATGCCTACTCTCAAATCCTAGGATGAGACAACAATCCTAAATTTTGTGTATAAAAAAGGATAATTAAATTTTTGATCCTTATACTTTACACTTATTTTTAGTTCAATCCCTATAAATTTTTGTTTACAAATCAGTCTTCATATTTAAAAAAGTTTTTGCAATAATCTTTGCCATTAACTTTTGTTATAATGTTGTTATAACATTGTCAATTAATTAATAAAATAAGTATTTATGCTCATTTTCTTAGTGAAACATCAAATGGGTACTCTTTCATTTTAGTAAGTATTTATTTATTCTAAGTAGATATTCCTTTATCCAATAGAGACTTTTTCATTCTTGTAAGTATTTATTTTTTTAAGTAAATTCCTTTTGTTCAATAGATGCTTTTTCAAATGCTCTATTTACACTATAGAATGTCTCATAAGGAATAAATTAATTGTATTAAAACGAAAGTTAAAGGCAATGACTATTTAGAAAACTTTAATAAGTGAATGGACTTAATTGAAAAGATAAAAAACCATAATGATTAAATTTAAAAATGAACGTAAATTATAGAGAGCAGAACTTTAATTTAACCTATTAGAAAAAAATCTCTAGTCATCAGAAAATGATAAGTAGGTTCGCACATACAAAATCTTTTGGTGCATCTGGTAAAAATAAATCGTGTCAACTAAGTTGATTGAGATTCGATTCCTGTCAAAGCTTATTATTGGTGGATTATTAAGTACCTGTGTAAGTGATTATTGAGAGATCCTGAGATGAGACAAACACATCTTCAATTTTGTCCACCCAAAATAAGAAAAATAATTTTAAATTCTCTTAAATAATTTTTTTAATAATTTTCTTATTTATTAAATAAAAAAAATATTAAATAATTTTTATATTTTTAAGACGTTGAATACATTTATTTTTTTATTTAATATTTTTTTTATTAAATATTAAGAGAATTAGTAAGAAGACATTTTAAAAGGTTATTGCAGAACTCAAAAAAGAATTCTTTGATGCAACCGTTCTATATACCAGTGATGAAAAAACCATACTGGACTGGCGGTTCAACTAAAAAATCAGTGAGCCGGCCAAATGTCAGGTCCATTTCACCCTTAAAACCAATGATAAAGAAAACTGGAGAAAAACTGGAAGAACCAGTAGAAAACCGGGAAAACTGGTAAGAACCGACGGTTTATCGGTTTGAACGGTTTAGCCAAAACGATGTTGTTTTTCATCTGAGAGCCGTTAGGAGCTGCTTCCTTCTTGCTTCAAAGAGTTCTGTCGCAATCGTGAGCAAGGTCGTATGCTGCCACATCATTCTCAGCATCGCTCACCACAAAGTGCTTGCGTCGTCTTCGCGTCTGCATCAGGATGGCCTGTGTGCGTCGCTGCCAGGAGCTGCTTCCTTCCTGCTGCAAGTTGGCTGTCAGGAGAAGTCCAAGTGGTAAGAGAAATCTAATGAAATTGAAAACCTATTCATTGGATAACTGATTGCAAGAGTTTTATTATATTCTTCTAAAACATTTTTTTAATAATTTTTTTATTATTTATTAAAAAAATATTAAATAAAAAATTAAATATAATTAATATTTTAAAAATTTAAAAA
This sequence comes from Ormosia semicastrata, assembly GCA_029884595.1. Classification (NCBI taxonomy): domain Eukaryota; kingdom Viridiplantae; phylum Streptophyta; class Magnoliopsida; order Fabales; family Fabaceae; genus Ormosia; species Ormosia semicastrata. Next base: position 30,555,511 of record JAQQTO010000046.1, on the reverse strand, counting down.
ATATTTAATATTTTTTATTTAATAATTAAAAAATATTTAAAAAATATATTAAGAAGATTAATCATTTTCTTAATTATAATACTTGGGTATAGGTTCTTCGCCTGCTGTTGGATTGGGCTTGCTCGTAAATATAATAAAAAAACTTGTTATAGTTTGGGTTGGGCTAGCTTCTTAAGGTTGGCTTTTAGCTTAGAGAATGTCAATGACCAAACAAAAAAAAAAACTTAGAGAATGTCATATTATTGTTTAAAAAAATTTATATTATTTAATTATGAAGGATGGTTAGTTTAATAGTATGTTAATTTATTATTTAATATATATAAAATTTATAAAAAAAATACATTTAATTATCATTCAACCATAATTGAATCAGTGAATAATAAATCAATATTTTTACCAATTCAATGATTGATCTAATTTTAAAAACATTACTTTGTACAATAATATTATTGGCACATCAAAATTTTTACAATGATTAATGATAACTTAATTATTAATTAATAAAATATATAGATTAGTTAACGACCTAATAACTTATTACTAGCTCATCAATAACCGATATTCTTCATCTGTTAACTAATCTGTATACTTGTAAAATATATATATATATATATATATATTTATCACCGGAAAAAAATAAGATATCATTAACCAATATATAAATAGTGTAAAAATTTTGATGTTCAAGAATCATTTTCGTTTTTGACATCTTGGAGAATGTACTGTATATAAGCCAATAATTTATGTTGTTTCTATCTGAATAGGACAAAATAATCAAAATAATTGTGCGTAAATAACGTCTTGTATAGTTGTATTATGGTTATAAAATTATATCTCCTTTTGTTACCCAAATAAAAAAATTGTATTGTTCTTTAAATAGAGATTTTTAGCAAAAGGTTAGTGTTGTAGAGATAAGAATATTATGCTAGATGTGTAGTCATATAAGATAAAATATGATTAAAAATAAATGCATTAGAGAGAAAGTAGGGATAGCACTTATTATTGAAAAAATAAAAAAATCTTGCCTTAGGTGATTTGGACATGTAAGGAGAAGACCCTTAGAAGTTTCTGTAAGAAGAGTAGATTAGGTGAAGAATAACCTAATATTTAGAAGTAGATAAAGATCTCAAGAAAAATTATAGGTGAAACGATTAAAAAAAATTTAGATTTGAATGATATTTTTTAAGACTTAGTTTATGATAGGGCACAATGACGTCGTTTAATCCATATAACTGACCTCACCTAGTGAAAAAATATTTGATTATTATTGTTCTTTAAATAGCGATTTTTTTGATTTAGACTCTTATTTTAATTGTTTTAAAGTAGTATATATGATAACTAGTATTTTGTACTTGTACAATGTATGAGATAATTAGAGAAAATTTAAAAATAAATAACTTGTTTATATAGTTTTAGTTAATTTTAATTTTGAATTTTATAATTTTTTTATATTTTTATATCATTTACTATATTTTTATTAATTTGAATTTTTTTTGTGGATTACTCATTTAGATTTTAATTCATACTATTAAGGTATCAATTCTTGTATTTTTCACTCACTTGAGTTTTTATCGTTATAGATTATCTTCATTAAAGTATTGACTTATATTTTTCATGAAAGATTGATTGTTATAATTTTTGAGATTCGGTAATATTAAATCCAATTTAGGAATATAAATCTTGTCACCAACATGTAGATTTGTCAAAATGGGCCGGGCCATTTTTGGTCTGCGCCAAATCCAGCTATGCGAGTTTCAGACTGACATTTTGTTAACCCAGCCCGCTACTATGTAATGTTAGTGGGTCGGGCCATTGCATTCGGACCGAGCTAATTCAGACTATTTTTTATTGTGTTTACTTTTGCTAACTCAGTCTGCCCATTTTGTCGGGCTATTCAGGTTGATTTCTCGAGCTTAACCCATTTTGACGACTTTACAACATGTTTCCATGTTACTATTCTTGCTCCTATCGCATTTGTCCTCTGTTTATGTACTTTATCTCATTATACAATTTTAAGGTCCGTTTGGTACGAATGATAGGATAAGACCTGATAGTATTAGGTCTGATATAGTATAATGCCTGATAGTAAAAGATCTGATAGTGTAAGACCTAATACGTAATGGTTAGGGATATCACAGTGTTTAGAATTGTAATGAAAAAGTCTTTATAGTAACTTATATATCAAAACTCAATCAAGTTTAATCTCACTCTCCAATACTTGATTAAGTTATTCATTATTTTAATGTATAAGAAAGATTTGATGGATAAGCTTATACAATATAGTATTTGCATCAAACAACTGATATGGTCATAATGTATTGTATTAACTTATCCTGTCAGGTCTAATCAGGTCTTTACTGCTTAATTAATACTTCTAAGTAGTATAACTAGAACTCCTTTCTTAAGGTTATACAAAAATGACTCATATTGTAAAAATTATATTATCATTTATAGTCATTTTTGTGTATAATCATATAAAAATATTTATACATGGAAGACAAATGAAATTATACTTAAATTTTTCACTTAATTTTTCACTTATATTTTAAAAAAGTATATCGAGACTAAGTTTTAATGCAAAATTTTTATCTTCTTTTATAATTATTATTGAATACTATTAAATATTAAATATCTAGAAAAAATTTCATTATTGACATTTTTATATAAAATTATATTAAAAACTAAATCCTTAATTTTTTACTATCAAAGGTATGTCAAACTAAGTATTAATGCTAAATTCTACCAAAAAAAAAACTTAAGTTGATAGATATTGTAGTGATAATTAAAAAAATATTTACAAAAAGTTATAATAGTTTATAACAATATTGACAAATAATATCCAATGCATTTTAATTATATACTTAACATTCTCTAACATATATATTTAGCTCATATATAAGTAGACTAAATAAAAATAACACATTAATTAATTTCATCATTTAACATAAACTTTTTAAGTTTTTTGACTTTTTTTTTCTTCTCCCCTTACACAAATCCAACAAAATATATTTCAGTATGACACACAACCATAGCATAAATTACATCTATTGGATCAATGCCTCTGTTGAGTTTATTTTCTTGTCTCACCCTATCCACAAAAACTATTTTAACCCTTACAAAATTGTTAAATAATTTCACTCAAAAATTAATGAAACATTGATGCTATATGACGTCGGTTTTATTTCTTAAAATAAAATATTTGTTATACTTAATCTTACTAAAAACATTGAGACTTAGCAAAGGAGGAAGATATAGTTAAAATTCAATATTTGAAAAGCCAAAGACTATCTTCATAGATAGGTTATTGAAGATATAGTAAAAAACTATTTCATTAGAAAAATATATAATTAATTTGACATTATAACAATAAATTAGATTTTAATTGATTTATTATGTATTTATATAAAATTTTTACTTTTGTAGCATAAATATTAATATGTTATATATATATATAGGATCTTACTCAGGTGAGAGGGGTGTTTATTTTAAGAGGTGAGAGGAGTGAATCTTGACCATTGGATCTTTCATGAATGGTCAAGATTATAACATAAATGCATGTGACTTTTTAAATGAAAGACATGACTTTCAAGTAACTTTTAATTTTGACCATTTATGTATAGTTGTATGGTCAATATTTACTGCTCTCACTCACTCATAATAAAAACTCCTCTCACTAGATATGTCCTATATATATATATATATATATATATATATATATATATATATATATATATATATATAAGTATTTAGTGAGAAAAATGTTTTATTGTAAGAGGTAAGATGAGTGAATCTTGACCATTGGATCTTATACGAATGATCAAGATTAGGACATAAATACATATAACTTTTTTAAGTGATCACATGACTTTTAAGTAACTTTTAATTTTAACCATCCATGTATGGTTGTATAGTCAAAATTTACTCATCTCACTCTCTCATAATAAAAACTCATTTTACTAGATATGTTCCTCATATATATGGATCTTACTCAGGTGAGAGGAGTGAATATTGACTATTGGATCTTTCATGAATGGTCAAGATTAGAACATAAATGCATGTGACTTTTTTAAGTGATCACATGACCTTCAAGTAACTTTTAATTTTGACCATCCATATATGGTTGTATGGTCAAGATTTACTCCTCTTATCTCTCATTAAAAAATTCATCTCACTAGATATGTCCCATATATATATATATATATATATATATATATAATAGATCTAATGAGTGAATGTTTATTATAAAAGGTGAGATGAGTTAATCTTGACTATTTGATCTTACATGAATTGTCAAGATTAAAACATAAATGCATGTGACTTTTTTAAGTAACTTTTAATCTTAACCATTTATGTATGATTATATGATTAAAATTTACTCATATCACATTTTTACAATAATAACTCCTCTCAAAATTGTCGAACTTAATAACTATGTAGATGCTAGCTTTGCCATCTTATTTGAATTTCACTCAATAACCCTTCCTTAATAGCTTCAAACATAAGGAAACTTGTTACCCGCATCTTATTTTTTGTTTTACTCATTTTGTCTTCAATTATTTGTATTTTTTAAATTTAATTTTTTTTAAAAACTTACTATTAAAGGAAAATTTTCAAATAGAAAGCGTCAATTGTATATTATATATATATATATAGATTTATAAATTACTTGCTAAACTTCGATTCGTTGTGCTTAGAAGGAAGCTTAATAAAACTAAATAAAATATAAGCCGAACGATCAAAATAATTGAAGAAGAACAGATCAAAATAATAATAATAGAAGAAGAAAAATAGTAAAGATATTGACCATAATACCACTTTTGATTTATTTCCACCTCCTAATATTATTGCAATAATATCACTATTTCATTTTATGCCCAACATGAATTACAACAATGCTCTGGCCAAGGAACAAATGGCAATAAAATCTTAAAAAAAAAAAGATTAAAAATTCAATAAAGAAATCTTCCTGAAACCAATGGAAAAAACCCAAAAGCAACATCTTGAAAATACAAAATAGAAAACCTAGCAGAGACAAAAATCCAATTGTAAAACATTAAATATATCAAAATAATCAAGCCCATGATAGAAATTTGAATTTTTAATAGTAATTTTGCGAGCCATTATATATTCTTTCCTACGTTAACAATAATGATATTAATGTTGAATTATTAGGCCATGTTATTTATTATTGCTAATCAATCAAATTTATTAAAATATTTTTTAAAACTTAGGTACAGAAAAATCATCTTATTTTTTTTTTAATTATTTTTTTTTAAATATTTGTGTTTTTTAAATTTAAATTTTTAAAAACTTACTATTAGAAGAAATCTTAAAAAATTAAAGAGATTTTGAGTGCATAAATTTTTTTTAAATAGAAAACTTCAATTATATATTATATTATAAATATAGATATGACGTACGTGAATTTAACTTTCAAAAGTGATCATTAAATTATATTTGAGAAAATAATTTTAATATATAAAATAACCATAAATCATTATGTCAAAAAGAAGAAGATAGCTGCTTTGAGGACTGAGGTAACAAGAAAAAGGCTGGGAAAGCATCTTCAATAGAAGAGACAATGAGGCCAGTCCAAACGATTGCAAAGTCACAGAAAAATAAAAATAACATGTAATTATGCTGCTTAGAGCCAGAGGAGCTAGTCAGCAACTTGTGCTCCAGAACTTTGAAGTACTCACACTGCCCTTGGTCTTTCCAGACTCGGCATAAATATATATATATATACCCACGTTAATTTGATCAATGACCTCAAGCCACTTCAAATCCAAATAGAATACCAATTTTTCCTTTTAGAAAGATGGGATATATAAGCAAGGCCATGGATGTTGTTTATCAATTTGCTGTTCTGAACTTACTTTTTTGTTATTCATTCATGCACATGGCAAGAAGCTCGACAGTGGACCTAACCTTGGGATTCACTGAACTTCCATTGAACGGCTCAAATCTTGTAGTTCAGAAGCCTTATGATTTACCTGAAAGCGCACGTTATAGCTTTGTAGATGGAGTGCACAAGTTGTGGGTGTACTCCACTGACAAACCTCACTCTATATATAGCAAAACCAATCCCCGAACAGAAATCGGCATTAAAGTAAGTAATATCATTTTTTTAACTATTCTACTCCTATTTTTCCTTCAACTTCAACCAAATCCTCCACATAGATAAACTACTCAAATATTGTACAAGTGTTAATTATATTCACCCCTATGCTCCTATTATTCGAGGGGTTAGGGACTTGCTTCATAGAGCATGGAGAGTAGATTTAATTCATGTTTATAGAGAGGTTAACAGGGCTGCCGATTGCTTGGCTCATTGGGGTCATAATCAAGATTTTGGTGCGGTTTACTTTGCTGTTCCTCCTACTTGGGTAGCTAGTTTTTTGAGGGATGATGTTGCTGGGTTGTTCTTCCTAAAGCGATCTTTAAGTGTGTTGTTTTTGCTTGGGCTCCTTTGCCCCATTAAGATATGTTCAGATAGAGGGTTTTGGAAGAAAAAAAAATAAAAGACTTATTTTTTATTTTTAAATTAAGATGTTTATAAAAGTGAATAAAAAATGATTGAAAAGTTATATAATCATCTTTTATTTTATTTGTTCATTTTAATTTTTTTTAAATATATAGAGTATTTATTTAAAATAAAGAATAAGTTCTCATTTTCTTTTCCTTCTAAAAAAAGAGTTAATTATATATCGTTAAAATCACAAGCTTATATTTCATTATAATAATAATAATAATAATAATAATAATAATAATAATAATAATAATAATAATAATAATAATACAAGCTTATATATATGTATGCCAATTGCTAATGGTTTAATTACTTTAATGTGTCTTGCTTGTCAATTTTATTGCCTTGCCTTTTCAGGGCTACGACTATTCCTCTGGGGTATGGCAATTTGAAGGGCAGGGTTTCGTGTCGAATGGTACTTCTGGCGTATGTATTATGCAAGTATTCGGGGCAGCCCCTCCTCGTGCCACCACTTTTATGCTTAGAACTTACAATGGTTCTCTTTCATATTATAGGACTCCGGTCCTGGTTCCAAATATATGGGGGAGATGGTTTCAATTAAATGTGATCCATGACGTGGATGCCTCGTGTGTGAAGATTTACATTGATGGGGTTCTGCTTTATGAGGCGCCTGGCCACGGTGGTACCTCCCATTCCTTCAAGTTTGGGGTTTATGCACAGGATGACGCTTCTTACTATATGGAGTCCCGTTGGAAGGGAATAAGAGTTCTGAAAAAATGTTCATGATTGAAGTATGTGGATATGCTGTTTCAAATCTAGTTAAATGAAATAAAATCAAGAAACAAATGTTGTATTGGCAATTTTCCAATTTGATAAAAATGTTGCATTGCATAACAAATTTGGCCACGCAGGTCTTGAACCTGCGACCGTCACATTATTAGCACGATGTTCAAACCTTTCAGGGCTACGATGATTCCTATGGGGTACATGGGTTTGTGGCCAATGGTACTTCTGGTGTGTGCATCATGCAAGTGTTCGGAGCAGACCGTCCACGAGCCACCACTCTTTTGGTCGATGGTTTTCACCCAAAATTCTCTCCACTTGGAATGTCATTGGGTGTTCCCATCGCGTATCTATTTATAATTCTTATGGAGAGAATGGTAATCATAAGTATTTTATGAGTATCTAATAATTTAAAGTAGAATTTAAAAAAATTTATAAAAAAATATAAATGAAATCAATCAATCAATATATAATATATAAATATAATATATAAGAATAGAGTTTTGATTTGTAGATTTTTATCAGGTGACAGCTTTAAGTTGTACTATAAATGATATTTAAATTTGAATTTTATTATTATATTATTTAAAAGAATTAAAGAAAATGTAAAAAAAAATTTCAATTATCATTTATAAGTTGTATCACCAATATAACTTGAATTTGAATCTTAATATTATTCATTTAAAAAATTAAATAAAAATATAAATTATTTCAGCGGTCTTTCTTGTGTAAGTGTCATTTTTAGATTATGTTGTCATTGGCTAATTATAATTTTGAATTTGAATTTTATTTATTATCTTATTAATATATGTATATATATAAAACTCTTTTGAGAAATTTTTTATTAAAATAAAAATATTTTTATTATGTTGTCAAACTATACTATAACATACAGAGATGAAGTCAAGAGAATTAGTAGTAACTATAATCTTTAAAGCTTAAAATACTTTTTCAATAATTTTTGAAAATTTTAAAATATTCTCAAAATATTTTATATATCACTTATGATCACTTATGAAAATTATAAATATATTTTCTTAAAGTAATAAAATAACTATCATATATTATTTTTAATTTTTTTTAATCTTGTACATCACACAGACAGTATTTTAGTAAACTTTATATCACATATTACAACTTTGTCTAACAATTTAAAATATTTACAAAATTAGAAGAATATAATAAATAACATACAAACTTTAATTATATTTTGTAATAATCGATTAACATAACAATTTTTTTTATCATTATGGGTTTATTCATTAAAAAAATTATTATAAAATGATAAGAAAAAAAATAAAATTTCATCTCTTCTTAAACTAAATAAAAAAATATCATAATATGTGTAAAATATTAATTATTAAATGAAAAATATATTTCACGAGTACTTATAGGACATGTATTATGATCCCCACTTTTATCTTCATTTATTAAACAAGTATCCATATTTCACACTCTTATGAGTATTTCTTGCATATCCCTACAAATATAGACATTTTTACCATCTCTAATTAATACTAACCAATATATATATATATATATATATATGTGTGTGTGTGTGTGGAAGTGATCAACCTATGAAGATATATTGCTTGTAGATTATACAAAAATAAGAAAAAAAAATTAGATTTGGCAATTTAGTACGGCTAGTATATAATCAAATACACAAAAACACATAAGAAAAAGTTCTAACAATTATTTTTGTAGATACCTAGATCTCACTCTATTAGACCCGTTCGAGAGGTATTCTAGTATTGCCCCGTGGTGGCCTCACTAGGGAGCCAAGGAAAGGAAGAGAAGATGAGAAGTAGAGAGGGTTAGAAAGTGTTGGGGAGCGATCAAATCCTCCTCATTTTCTTTAATATCCAACACTTAACTGACCTAGTTACACTATTGAGACAAATTCTAACAAATTTTTTTGAGTAAAATACTCTAACCTCTTTCTATTTGTCTAATTTTTCTTATACCCTCCTTTATTTTTGAAAGATGCACAAAACTCCCTCAACACTTACATGGACACTCCTTGTATTTTGAAAAAGTGCTATACATAAATATAATTAAGCATAATAAGTCTAAACTTGACTAACATAATTATTAGTTAACCATAAATTAATGATCTTAAAAATGATATTTTTACCCTTAATTTCATCAGTATTACTTGTGATATATACTAATGAAATTAGGGGTATAAATGTCATTAATGGTAGAAATTTAAATGTATAAATATCCTTTCAAGCTAAAATTATTTAATATTATAAGCAATACTGATGAAATTAAGGATAAAAATATCATTTCAAAGTTATGAATAGTTGATTAACGACCTTGTTAGTCAATTTTAAGTTTATTGTGCTTAATTGTATATGTATCATTTTTTTTAAATACAAGAAATGCATTTGTAAGTGTTAAGGAAATCTTGTGTAACATTTGAAAATAAATGAGGTATGTGAAAAAATCAAACAAATAAAGGAAAGGTTGAAGTATTTTACTCAATTTTTGTTAGTATACCAAATTCTAAAAAAATTTATTGGTCGATAATCAAGTAAAGGTCTTCAACCTAATTGTCAAATTTAGGTATTTTCAAATAAAAAATCTTGTTCCAGTAAAAAATAAATAAAAATAAAAATCCTAAATAATAATAAAAGTATTAATTCCCAATTTAAAGCCCCAGTCATAATCTTACCCATTCCTTAACAGTAAGGAAGTCCTAATATCTACCAAAAAAGTAAGGAGGTCCTAATTTCCAACCTTATCATTATATAATTTACATGAAAATCAAATCTCAAATTAACCTCTATCCTAATGTCTCTAGTATTAACATTCTTATAAAAGGAGAGACATGATTCAACATTGTAGTTAGTATTACAAAAATATGAATTAATAACTCAGAATAACCTCAAAGGGAGGCCATACCACCCGAAATTTCTAAATTTAGAAATCTCTTTTGGTATTTAATTATTTTCTTATGATAGGATTGGCCTATAGTACATTTTTTGTTTTTTTTTTAATACATTCAATCATTTATCATCAATCCTCCAAAATTTTAATCCAAATTAAATCAAAAGAATATACTTTTGTTGGTGTGAAAAAAGATAGGCTATTCTGCCGATGAAACAAAGTTTCCACACCTTGATTGTTCTTTTAAATAAAATAAGTTTCGCTTATGAAAACTCTAAAAAAGGGAAACTGTGCCCTTTGATATGAATCCTTAAGACAGCTAAGAAAGACCTCAAGCCTCAACAATTGGATTATGAGTAAAATGCTCTTGTAAACATAAATGACCTGAAATTACATTAATCGATTTTAAAGAAGTACAGGTACATGCACTAAAATTGAAGTACAATAACTAAAATTGAAATGTGAAGTCAATAGTGATAAAAGGCATAAAATAAACAGGAAAGCTATAAAGAGAAGCTGTAAACTGGTTGAAATACAAAGAAAAAGCTTTAATTGACTAAAAACTAAAGGTATAATTATTAGAAAATAGATTATTTTGATGTGTGATGGTTTGGACCTTTCTTCAGTGCCGTAAGGTTTAGTCGCCCTTTCTATATATGTGAAACTGTTAAAAACTGCTGCTTCAACACTTGACTTGCCCAAATGGGCATGTGCCTTGAATTTAGGAGTTACTTCTCCTTCTAACTTGATGTTCTTCTGCTATAATTGGTTAGCCTTCATTGAAATATTTGCATAGGTTTCTTCTTTCAAAAGCTATTAAAAAATGGATTTATGTTGCACTTCGTCAATGTCAAAACGTGAGAATACCTACTTATACTCCCATTTTTTAGGAGTCTCTCTTTCCTATAACTGTCCAGCACTTACAGTGTGTAGGGCTTGGTCAATGTTTTTTTTTCTTTCATCGTGAAGCCCCTAATTTTGGCCTTTCCATTCACTGGGCTACTATCCTTGATCCACTACACCAGCCCATTAAGCTCAATGATTCTACTTTTTTTTTATATATATATAAAGGATGGACCAAAGCCCCTAAATAGTAACTACAACTCTAGAAAATGAAACACCTATCATATCATCAAAGAGAATCTTGCAACAACCCCGAAGAGGAACTACCAAGGCATGAAACCCGACATCAAACTCATAGGAATAATTTACAAACCAATCAATCACACGATTACCTTCCCTATAGACGTCAGAAATCTTTACAGTCTAGGATGCATCCATTACCATCTGCCTAACAGAGGAAACAATAGTTGAGTAAGGATGAGTATTAATGCAACCATCCTTAATAAGCTTCACAACAATTTGAGAATCTGCTTCCAACTATAAACGTTTGACTCCTTTTTTCTTGGCTAAATCCAGATCAGACCATATACCCCAAAGTTCTACTTAGATGACTGACGAGGAATCAAGATTACACACAAAACCACAAACCCAAGTTCCAGAGACATCACGAAGATCACCACCACATCCACTAACCTTCCCACCATGCAAACAAGACTCATCCACATTAGCTTTGATTCAATTGTGATTAGGGAATGTCCAACCTATTGCGTGTTGCACATATTGATTCCTTCCTGTAAGAACAGTTAAAGTAGAGTTGGCGTGCGTCATTTCCTCTACCCTTTGTTGAACCATAAAGAACACATTTTGAATATCTCCATTACCATCACCAAAAATCAAGTGGTTCCTATTAATCCACATAAGCCACACAGTATATCTGAAAATTAAATGTCAATTATCAAACTCTTGCCTACCAAACTTATCAACTATGCCAACCTAAACCCAATCTTTAATATGAAAAGTAAAAAAAAGAGTTCTAGCAAGAAATCCTAATCAATCTCATCCACAAATCCCAAACTTTGTCGCAGTCCTTAAGTGCATGGAGAGAGCTCTCAAGGAGCTTCCCACATCTTGGACAGAGAGCAGAGGTAGCAAGGTGACGATGCATACGACGAAGGTTAGTGAGAAGAGCATCTTTAACTAACAACCAAAGAAAGCACCTAATTTTTTGAGGTCCTAGCCATTGCCAAATGGCCTTCCAAATACTGTCTTGGAGGTGTTGAGAGGAGCTAGAAATAGAGACATAAGGTGACTTTGTAGAAAAACTCCCATCACTTGTAAACGCCCAAGAAGGGCAGTCTGAACTCAACATGTTTTGGGGGGGAATAGAATTGGCAATTTCAGAACATACCTGTGGAGGAAGTAGGTGTTGAAACAAGCCAAAATTCCACTACCCAACATCATCAACAAAGTTTGCTGTAGTAAAATGCTTTGTATGAGCAAGAATATAAGATAAAGCTGCTTTTTCAAGGTTTGTGCCTGAACTTAACCAAGTACCTTCTCAAAATTTTGCTATCTGCCCATTACTAATGTTCCATCTGATTCATGCTTTAACCTTGTCCCATATGGTGCATATACTCCTCCACACTGTAGAAGAATCGTTAGCTCTACTAACTTGTGGAATGACATCATCACCACACTTATATTTGGCTTTTAATAACTGCACCCAAAGAGCTTTAGGCTTTGTGATTAGCATCCATCCCAACTTTTATGACTAATGCTTCATTAAAAAGTCTCAGGTTTCACAAACCCAAACCACCTAAGAACTTTGGCCTACAAAGTTCTCGCCAAGCTACTAGATGGCACTTACGCTCCCCGTTGAAGGATTCCCAAACAAAATTCCTAGACAATTTCTCTAGTTCATCACAAGTGCTCTTAGGAAGAAGAGTTGTCTGCATAGTATAAGTAGGAAGAGCAGCCAGAATAGACTGAGTAAGCGTGATTCTCCCAGCTAAATTCAGAAACTTTTCCTTCCAAGAACTGAGACGTTGTTGTGTTTTCTCCACTAAGTAATGGTACGTACGTTTATTCACCTACCTATGAATGAGAGGAACACCCAAATATTTACCAAGATCTGAGGTTACTGTAAAACCCGATACCGAACACAGCTCAGAGACTTTATTATGATTCACATTTTTTGAGAAAAAATTTCTAATCTTCTCACAATTAACTTTCTAACCAGAAGCTTTACAAAAGATATCCAAGCATTTGTTTATAACTTCCTTCTGTCTAATAGAAGCTTCCCCAAACAAGACCAACTCATCTACAAAAAAATAAATGAGAAATTAGGGGACCATTATTTGAGAGTTTAATGAATTTCCAGTACTCCTCCCTCACTGCTAAGTTAATGCAATGGGATAACCGCTCAATACATAACATGAACAAATACGGCGAGAGCAGATCTCCTTGACGAATACCTCTAGATAGAATAAAGAAAGAAGTCTTCTCACCATTCTATAAGATTTGGAAAGAGGAGAGAGAAACACATTTCATGATAAATCTAATGACCAGTGATTCTACTTACTAGTTGTTGGCCAAATATTTTTGGAAGCCAATAATTTTATTTATAGAATTATAATTTTTTCTTTTCAAATTCAATTTTTACTATTTATATGGTCATGAAATTTTGTAATACAAAAGTTGTATATATAAATATCGTTCTCATTCTCCGTTTAGAAAAGCTTGAATCTCTAGTCCTGACAAAAAGATAACTAGATTCCTGCACAAAAATCTTTTGATGCAAATTATTGGTTAATAAAATAAATAAATTGGTTAATGAATTAGTAATTTACTATGAAGCACAGACACATCATTTTGGTGACATGTTCGTGTCAAACACATGGGGATATCTGTACGACACACGTGTTTTACGTGTCTAAATGTGTTCAATTAAAAAGATTATTTTTTTCAGTTTGGACACTTCTTGGACACGTCTTAGACACATCTCAGACACGCTTAAACATGGCTTGGACATGTCACTATTAGACTTTTAAGTTTTATCTTTTTACACACTATTATTTTTATCTGCTCCTTCTACCTCTACTTGTACCAAGTCATCCACTTCGTCGTCACCGAAATTTACCTTATACCAATATTCTCTCTAGTTAATTTTTTTTAAATGCAAATGTACTTGTAATGGTTAGTTCTATTAGGAAAAGTTAGTTTAAGAAATTTTTTAAAAAATGTCAATAGAAATTATGCTCCATATTTTTTAGGAGAAACTTATTATATAGCAAATATTGGTATATATAACATATATTAAAATATTGTAAATCTTTAAACTTATAAAAATATATTAATTAATTATGAATCTTTTTTCTTAAAATTTATAATTATATATATATATATATATATGTCGTGTCTTATAATTTTTTAAATTTAGTGTGTCTCCGTATTCGTGTTTATTTCATGTCATCTTATCTATATCCGTCTCATATTCTGTGCTTTATAGGTAATTTGTCTCTCATTAACGGATTAGTCATTCATTAATCAATCTATATATTTTATTAATAAAAATAAGAGACATCATTAATCGGCCAAAATAATATAAAAATTTTGGTGAGCAAGAATGTTTTCGTTCGTAATATCTTGGAGAATGTACTATATATAAGCCACTAATTTATGTTGTTTCTTGCCAAATAGGATAGAATAACCAAAATTGTTGTGCCTAAATAACGTCTTGTATTATGGTTATAAAATTGTACGTTCTTTAAATAGCGATTGTTTTTTGGTACATAATAGCGATAATTTTTTTTATTTATTTAGAGAAATCCTGTTCTTATCTCAGTTGTTTTATAGTGGTAGTATATGACGTCCTTGAACGGTGAACTTGACTTCTTCAAAAGTGACCATTAAATTATATTTGAGAAAAAAAAATTATTTAGAGATATCATGTTCTTATCTCAGTTGTTTTATAGTGGTATTATACGACGTCCGTGAACAACTTGACTTTTTCAAAAGTGACCATTAAATTATATTTGAGAAAATAATTTTAATAATATAAAAAAAATCTTTATGTCAAAAAGAAGAAGACAGCGCTTTAGGTAACAAGAAAAAGTTGGGCAAGCTTCTTAATAGAAGAGACAATGAGGCCATTCCAAAAGACGGCAAAGTCAAGTTAAAATAAAAATAACATGTAATTCTTAATTATGCTGCTTAGAGGATTTATATATACACACTCTAATTTGATCAATGACCAGTACCACAAGCAACTTCAAGTCCAAATAGAATCCCAATTTATCCTTTTGGAAAGATAGGACACATTTGGAAGGCCATGGGTGCTGTTTATTACATTGCAGTTTTGAACTTACTTGTTTGTTATACATTCATGCACAGGGCAAGAAGCTCGCCGGTGGACCTGACCCTAGGATTCACTGAACTTCCATTAACCCACTCAAATCTTGTAATTCAGAAACCTTACGATTTACCTGAAAGTGCACGTTATAGCTTTGTTGATGGAGTGCACAAGCTGTGGGTGTACTCCACGGACAAACCTCACTCCATAGATAGCAAAACCAATCCCCGAACAGAAATCCGCATTACAGTAAGTAATCTCATTTTCTTAACTATTATCTACTCCTATTTTTCCTTCAACTTCAACCAAATCCTCCACTTAGATAAACTACTCATATATACTAGTACAAGAGTTAATTATATACTCTTAAAATCACAAGCTTATATTTCATTAATAATAATAATAATACAAGCTTATATATGTATGCCAATTGGTAATGGTTTAATTACTTTAATGTGTCTTGCTTGTTAATTTTATTGCCTTGCCTTTTCAGGGCTATGATTATTCCTCTGGGGTATGGCAATTTGAAGGGCAGGGTTTTGTGTCGAATCGTACTTCTGGCGTGTGTATTATGCAAGTGTTCGGGGCAACTCCTCCTCGTGCCACCACTTTTATGCTTAGAACTTACAATGGTTCTCTTTCATATTATAGGACTCCAGTCCTAGCTCCAAACATATGGGGGAGATGGTTTCAATTAAATGTGATCCATGATGTGGATGCCTCACGTGTGAAGATTTACATTGATGGGGTTTTGGTTTATGAGGCACCAGGCCGCGGTGGCGCCTCTCATTACTTCAAGTGCGGGGTTTATGCTCAGGATGATGCTTCTTACTATATGGAGTCCCGTTGGAAGGGAATAAGAGTTCTGAGAAAATGTTCGTGATTGAGATGTTATTTAATATGTGGTTGAATGAAATGAGAACAAGAAGTGTCTTTTTGTTCTTAGAATTGAGCATGGAATTAGAATTGAACATCTTAATTTTAATTTTTATGTTGAATTAGAATTGTAATTTCATAAATCAATTTTATAAAATTAAAAAATAACTAAGTTAAGTCTTTTTTAATTTTTAACCTATATATTAAGAATTACCAATTTCATAACTTAAAAATTAAATTCTCTCTTTCTCTCTCCATATTTATTTATAACCAATCATATTTATTGAGATTTTATATTTATATAAAAATTATTTTTATATTTATATAAAAATTATTATAATGACTATTTATTTTTTTTAAAAAAATTTATGAAAAATTTTTTTATAAAAAAATATGTCTATTATATTATAAAAATATTATTGTATGAATATTTTTATTTTTTTTAATTTTGTAAATAATTTTTTAATATTTTAGACAATACCTTTAAACAATAAAATTATAACTGAATGTAGAATTATAATTTCTTATCTTAATTTTTTGATAACTCTAAACATAAAATTTAATATTCTTGATCAATTCTAATTCTAAAAAATTAGAATTAAAATTAAAATTTTATGTTTCAATTTTAATTCTGCTATTCAAACTGACCCTAAATAAATGTTGTATTGGCAACATGATGAAAAAATTAAAATGTTGTTTTATACGTGGCTAAATGAAATAAAAACAAGAAACAAATGTTGTACTGGCAATGAAAAAATTGCATTGCATTATTTTATTTTTTTGTTGCTACCACTTTTATGCTTAGAACTTATAATGGTTCTCTTTCATATTATAGGACTCCAGCCTTGGTTCCAAACATATGGGGAGATGGTTTAAATTAAATGTGATTCATGATGTGGATGCCTCACATGTGAAGATTTACATTGATGGAGTTTTGGTTTATGAGGCCCCAGGCCGCAGTGGTGCTTCCCATTGCTTCAAGTGCGCGGTTTATGTTCAGAATGATGCTTCTTACAATATGGAGTCTCGTTGGAAGGGAATAAGAGTTCTGAGAAAATGTTCATGATTGAGATGCTATTTAATATGTGGTTAAATGAAATGAAAACAAGAAATAAATGCGGCCTAGTGCCTCCCATTACTTTAAAGGAGTGTAAATTAGTTCGGATAACCCGACCAACTCGATCAATCCGAATTGAACTAATTAAATTAGTTCAATTTATTTGAGTATATTGATTGGTTAGGAGTAAAATCCGAACTAATTAAAGTTTAATTAGTTTAGTTCTCGAATTTAAAATTTTAAAATCAAATCAAACCAAATCATATATTTATATATTATTATTATTATTATTATTATTATTATTATTATTATTATTATTTATGCTATGTCTTTTTTGCTACTACTTTTTTTTTTTTTACTTTTTGTAATACTTTTGCAATTCTCAATTCCTAAAACGTCGTCTTCGTCCAATGCAGAAGGCTAGAAAACTTCTCTATCAAAATGTTCGATTCTACTCACCGACATCGCAGCTCACTGGCATCGTAGCTCACCGTAGGTTTTGCTCCACCACAACTTAGGTCAGATCTGCTCTGTCACAACTCGGGCCGCGCCATTAGTCCAACGTAGAAAGTCAGAAAACTTCTTTGCCAAAACGTTTGGTTCTGCTCATCGGCACCGCAGCTCACCAACCACAAAGGTGAAATAATGGTTCTCTTTTGCTTACTTTTGGATTTGACATTTAGAAAAAGTGGAAGATAATATTTATGCTGATATTTTCTATTTTTTTTCCCTGAATTAACGTTTCTTTTTTATCTACCTAAAAATTGACTCATTTCTATCAGTTTGATGAGAGGTGATATGTCTTCTACCTTGCTTACCCTTTCTTTTCCTTTGCAGGTAAGGATAATTCACCCTGATAAAAATCCTGGAGATCCTAAGCTGTAGAAAATTTTCAAGTAAATATTATGAACTCATGTTTTGGTTTCATAGTACTTCATGATATTAGTAGATTTTTATTAACAAATTTATTTACTTATTTCTTACAATTAGAGGTTTAGCCCTATCTAGAAGAGACACTAATATTTTAACTCTATTAATAATAATTAGTCATGGTTTGTTTAATTACTAATTTTCTAACTTATTTCATCATCAGTTTCTTAAATAATTAAGTTGGTTGGATTATAAAATTAACTCTAGTCAATATTAGGCATAGTATATATTAAAAAATTAAAAAATTAACAATTGTTTGGCGACATCCCTAGTTGATTCAGCAATTGTCTGAGCTTGAAAAATTTGTTTTTAGCTAGGAATATATTATCAGGTGTTATTCCAAAAACTCTTGAAAAAGTAAGAGGCTTGGAAACTTTAGATCTTTCCTCCAACCAACTTTCTGGATCCATTCCTATTGAACTTCAAAATCTATATAGTCCTTTAGCTTTTGAACTTATCTTACAATGATTTAGAAGGAATCATTCCTAGTGGTGGAGTTTTCTAAAATCTCTCTGGTGTCTATTTAGATGGTAATAAAAAACTTTGCTTGCATTTTGCATATGAGCCTCATGACCATAGAAGAAGACATGTCAGACATTACATCATCATAGTCACAGTAGTAACATTGATACTATGTCTGACAATTTGCTTGCTACTATACATAAAGAGCAGAAAAGTGAAGGTAACAGCAACAACATCATCTAAGCTTGGAAGTTTGGAAACGATGAATTGACTTTAAATGCTTTTAGTATTGACTTTAAAAACAATGAATTTTTTGCTCTGATTTATGAGTATTTAAGTAATGAGAGTTTGGAAAATTGGATTAAGGAGAAGAGAAAGCATGCAAACGAAAATGAGTTGAACCTTATGGAGAGATTAAATATAGATATTGATGTTGCTTATGCATTGGATTACCTACACAATGATAGTGAAGTTTCTATTGTGCATTGTGATTTAAAACTCGACAACATTCTCTTGGATGAAGATATGACTGCAAATGTTAGAGACTTTAGATTCGCTAGGTTACTGATTCAAAATTCAACTAATCAAGTCTCCATTAGCTCCACTCATGTCATTAGGAGTTCAATTAGTTACATATATGCCTTCAGGTTAGTAGCCTTACAACTTCCTCTTTAATTGAATAGTAGTAATATATAACTTGTCAAGTTAAATCTCTGTTGAAGAATATTTTAACTTATTCAAATATAATTTCTTAATACAAATATCAATATATTTCTTTATTTCCTCTTTATGAATATTTTAATACATATTCTGAAATATGAAATAATTATTAATGTTCAAATCAATAAGTTTGATTCTATTTCTAGAAATTTTTTCATAGGTTTATTATGTATTTTTTTTTGTTATGGAAAGCTAATTATTTAGCTAATTTTTGTGTTAAAAAAATGGTCAACCTGATCAGTCGAACCAAATCAATCCGTAGATGTTCGGTTCGATTTGATTCGGATTTGACTATCAAAAAATACAAAAATCGAACAAAACCGAATCAATTGATTTGGATTAGTTCGAATTTATTTTCTCTCAAGAACTGAACCAAACTACCTACTTACACACCTCAAGTGCTGGGTTTATGTCCAGGATGATGCTTCTTAGTATATGGAGTCCTGTTGAAAGGGAATAAGAGTTCTGAGAAAATGTTTGTGATTGAGATGTTGTTTAATATGTGGTTAAATGAAATGAAAACAAGAAATAAGTGTTGTACCGACAAATGATGAAAAAATTGAGGTGTTGTTTAATACGTGGTTAAATGAAAGAAAAGCAAGAAACAAATGTTGTACTGGCAATGAAAAAAAAACATTGTATTTGTTTTTTGGCCTATGCAGGTCTCGAACCTGCGACCTTCGCGTTATTAGCACGACGCTCTAACCAACTGAGCTAATAGGCCATTTGAATGTTAATGATTGAGATGTTATTTAATATATGTGGTTAAATGAAATGAAAACAAGAAATAACCGACAAATGATGAAAAAATTGAGGTGTTGTTTAATACGTGGTTAAATGAAAGAAAAGCAAGAAACAAATGTTGTACTGGCAATGAAAAAAAACATTGTATTTGTTTTTTGGCCCATGCAGGTCTCAAACCTGCGACCTTCGCGTTATTAGCATGATGCTCTAACCAACTAAGCTAATAGGCCATTTGAATGTTAATGATTGAGATGTTATTTAATATATGTGGTTAAATGAAATGTAAACAATAAAATGTTGTATTGACAAATGTTGTACTGGTACCATGATGAAAAAATTGAGATGCTGTTTAATTTATGGCTAAATGAAATAAAAACAAGAAACAAATGTTGTATCGGCAATGAAAAAATTGCATTGCATTTTTTTTTTGTTACTACCACTTTTATACTTAGAACTTACAATGGTTCTCTTTCATATTATAGGACTCGAGTCCCAGTTCCAAACATATAGGGAGATGGTTTCAATTAGGAAAATATTTGTCTTACACCTCTTTTTAGGGGTGTAAGACTATTTATATATTTTTAAAAAGATGTGATTGAGTGAAAGAAAGTGATAGAAAAAAAATGTATAATGAATGGTATTAGATAAGAAGTGAAAATGGATGTATATACTGTTTGATGTAAGAATATCATTGTTGTTTCAATTAAATGTGATCCATGACGTGGATGCCTCACGTGTGAAGATTTACATTGATGGGGTTCTGGTTTATGAGGCATCAGGCCGTGGTGGTGCCTCCCATTACTTCAAGTGCGGGGTTTATATTCAAAATTATGCTTCTAACTATATAGAGTCTCCTTGGAAGGGAATAATAAGAGTTTTGAGAAAATGTTCATGATTGAGATGCTATTTAATGTGGTTAAATGAAATGAAAACAAGAAATAAATGCAGCCTGGTGCCTCCCATTACTTCAAGTGCGGGGTTTATGTTCAGGATGATGCTTCTTACTATATGGAATGTTGTATTGAACATGATAAAAAAAATTGAGGTGTTATTTAATACGTAGCTAAATGAAATAAAAACAAGGAACAAATGTTGTACTGGCAATGAAAAAATAACATTGTATTTGGTTTTTGGCCCAAGCAGGTCTCAAACATGCGACTTTTGTGCCATTAGCACAATGCTCTATCCAACTGAACTAATAGGCCAATTGAAAGTTGTTTAAAAATCATATTTATTTATTAGTTTGTATTTCTGTAACGGATGACGCTGCATCCGATTATTTTTTTTATTTATTACAAATTCGATATTGAAATAGCTTCATTCAAAAAAGCATTGTATTTGTAGTAAGTAACTACTAATTCCTCATATCAGTGTTACCAAAATAAAAAACAAATAGGGAAAGCAAATAATAGCATATAGTATATATAGTAGCTCTGTTATATTATGTATTGATGAAAATATGGCATGTATTTTAACAGAGGTAGTACTAGTACAAGTGGTGAATTCAGTTTAGAACATGGTTGGAGTTGTTGGACATGGGGTGAGAGGCATTGACCGTGGCAGATGGTGGCAGCGATTTTTTGTTGTTGTAGGCGGCGCCGTCGCAATAGCTACGGAGGACATCACCTTCCTGTGGGGTGAGGCCCAATGTGGTTAGCATATCGGGCCAACATTCTTGGGCTATGGTCAGGAGGGCATGGCAACAACCTGATCCAACATAGGTCTCGCCGTTGAGAAAGAACATGATGACCTCGCCAGTGCATGATTGAAGCTCAAACAATGTTTCCCAGCATTTGTTGTTGTCCTCCAATCGTAATCGTGTTGCAAGGGTTGGGGTTGAAGTGGTCGAACTCAAAGGCCTTGCCATCACTATCGTGGCTATGGTCCATGTTGACAAGGATATCATAACAAACAGCTTCAAAGAGAAAGTCATCACCGTGAGTGAAGATGACAATACTGAGAAAAAGAGAGAGAGATGGTCTGATGAACGAGGAGAAATGAATGAGGTTAATTTATATAGCATATAATTGGGGGTCGATCTGAAGCTAATGCCAAATTGCATGACCCTTGTGTGTTCAACATTTATTTAAGCAAATGGAAGGAGTTAAGTGAAGAGCGAGTGTAACTGTGGAATTAAAGTGAGAGGAACTCAAAGGGACCCTGAAAATGGGGAGACTCGGACACAAAATGGTTTGGTGTTACTTCTGGCTCTTTAATAGCCCACATTTATTACAAGTAGTTGTGAACATTTAATGATTTATGTGGTTATATACAAGAAGACGAAGTTGTTACTTATGGCTCTTTAATGATATATGTGCTTATTCTTTTTTTTCTTCCCCTAAGCGCCTCATCTGATTAATATTTTCTTATTTCTACAAGGCTTCAACTCTCACAAAGTGATATGATCATTGCATTGGAAGAAATTGGCAAACCCCACAAGGCAACAAGTCACAAGGAGGCAATAAATCTTCGAATTGTTAGGTCATTATGCATGTAGTAGGCTAATAGCTGAGGCAGATTGAATGAGAAAAAATGTTGAGAAGCCATACCAAACATGCCCTGAATCTTTGCAAAGCACGCTCATTTTCAAGATAAAAAATTTATATGGATGTAATCATAAGTAGTTGTTGTTACAAATACTGTGGATTTATCTACATGCAATTTCTTATCCTCTATATACCAAAGCCATGATGGGAATAGAATCTTTTCTTTAACATAATGGCTCTCCATCGATATACTCAAAAAGTGGTTACAAATGGAAATTCGTGCATATATGATTATGTACTGAGTTCAGATCATCAAATCCATATAGTACTCTTTTCTTTAAAAAAAATTTAAAAAAAATCATCCATATGCTACTCAAAGAGTTTAAAAAAGTTAAAAATTATAGATTATATTGATAATTAATTATTGTTATAATCGATTATAATTGATTTATTTTTATATTTAGATATATTAAGCTGTAAAAACGATTTTAAACTAATATGATTTATTTAGATGATATAAAAAAAAATAACTTTTATACATTAAATTACTAAAATAGGTATAAAATGATTAAACAAGATTTGATTGAGGATAAAATAGTATTTACATATCAAAGTGTAAGAAATAATTTATAGTTAAAATCATAAGTTTTAATCTTCAACTTATGATTATTAGTTATAAAAAAAAATTTTACATGAATTTCGTGTAAAAAAAATTTTAAAAAATAATCATTTTACCCAAACATAATAATTATTTCACAAAATAATTAAGTATTCCAAAAATAACTGTTTAGAAAATAATTAATCTTTCTCAAACATGCTCAAAATGAGTTACTGGAATTTCATTATGTACTAGCTTAAAATCTTTTTAATTCAAGGCCAAGTATTGTCAATGACTTTACCCCCAAGTATCAAGATAAAAGGGGCTGTAATTTTTTATGCACCTGCTTTCTCAACAAAACCATTCTTCCATAGTTCAATTATGGTTTCTAGTGTATTCAAATAGTGATAAGTAAAAGTAATCAAAAAGGAAAGCGTAATTACGAAGGTAATAAAGGGAAGTGCTTGCCTGAACTCCCCAGGCAAAAGCAACAATTTCTATCAACATTTGAAATTGGCAAATCTATTCTATTATCATTAAGTTCTCTACCGGTAAAAAAAACAAATTATAACCTGGTTCAACTGTTCAAATTGTACTTTGCTTACAACATGGTGATGGATAGATTATATTATATATTATACTCATTCTCCTGTCAACATTTTACATTGGTTCAACTAGTTCTTTCTTGACCAATATGTGTCACATGTTTAGTTGATGTTGCAGATGAGCCCTCATGATTAATTCGCAATGATTAATTATCAGGTAGCAAAAACAAAGTTCGAATGTACAACATAACATAATGATTGCCGCTGGAAGAAATTGAATTTAGCTAAACAAGCTTTATTTCCATAGGAGAATATTATCCTTTATTTACATGGACAAACCATGATTCGTTCATAAGTGAAAGCAAATACATCACCCTAAATCAAACCCTTCTCTGTTCTCCACTAAGATTTAAAATATCTAAATTAATTCTTCAAGATTTGCTTGGTAGGATGTGAATATACTTAATGGTAATGGCTTTAATTTGCAGCTCCATGAGGGGCCAAAGCAGGAGATGAAGCAGCAGCATCACAATAGCCTCGTAAAATGTTACCTTCCTCTGCAGTGAAACCCAAAGAAGTGAGCATTGCAGGCCAACAATTATGTGTTATCACAGAAATTGCACGGCAGCATCCAGGGCCAATGTCAGCCACACCATTAATGAAGAAAAGCACAATCTCATTAGAGCATGATTTCAACTCCAAAAGCGAGGTCCAACAGTCCACAAGGTCTCCATTCGCTTGAAGCCTAGCCGATATGTCGTGTTTTGGCTTCATCACCAAGTCCCTTGTTGCTGTTCCACATACAATGAGGCAAGCAATAAGGGTCAACGACAACAAGCCTCCTTGTTTGAGAGCCATCAAATGATTGCTTTTGTCAATTCCTTAGGCAAATGTAGATCGTTGGTGAAAAATTCTTCTAGGTTAAAACTACTTATACTAGTTGTTATTATTATTACTTTTTTCTTTTTGTAATTTGATTAGTATTAATCAAGGCAGTGGTGATGGTGAATGAAAGAAAGCAATGGGTTTCTACTTTCTGTAACTGCCACGGCTTATCATTGGTTCATTGAAATATATAGAGCGTTTGAAGCACATAATTAATTGTCTGCGTTTTGCTATGGATTGGAATCGAATATACAGTTATACACTGACATCAGAATCATTTTAACTGACGTTTAGAGAACTTTAATTATCTTATTTATTTCGGCTAGTTGGAGAATTTAAAATAGATTTTTTTTTAATTTCTCATAGTTTTCCTCCCTTAATAAATAAAATATTAATTTCTCATTATACTATCATACGTTTAAGCGGAACCCTCTTAACAGTGTTATTTTTATATCCATGAAATCTCAATATTGAACCCATGCTAGTAAATAGATTGTAAAAATTTTCATCTATCAATTTTGTGCACTTCTGTTTTAGAGAATATATTAAGATAAATTTTAAATACAATCTTAAATTTGTGGAGTTCTACTTTTTTAAGGGATACGTTGGACTACGGCATCCTTTTCGTACGAAAATTTGGGCTAAACTGATATTCATATTCTGACTCATAAAAACTGGACTAGAGGCCCAAATTCGGGTTGGACTCATGTGGTAGACTTCCAATGGAGTAAAAGGTCACTTTTCTTCGCCTTGTGATACCAATTAATACAAACTTTGGGAGCATTATAGGAGAGCGAAGAGTCCTAGTCAATACAAATCCCACACCGGAATGCTGTATTTCTAACATAAGACTCAAGTACCGTCCCTTACAAGGTATTAATATATTGGTTGAGTGACTAATTCAGAACTTTTAGGTAGTTGGGGAAAGGTGACATATAAGTATAAAAGAAAGTTTGAAATGATTATGAGTTTAATTGGCATGTACTTTAAGTGTAAATAAATTTTATATTGATATTTATTAATATTTTGATAAATTAATATTTATTATTATTTTTTATCTTATTAATTTAAATAAAAGTAAATGTATCAAATTATTAATGAATGTCAATATAAAACTATTTACGATGTGTATATAATTTTAATTCAATGATTATATCTATTTATTAAAAAATATATTAATATAAAATAATGAAATATCGATTTATAATTATTTCATTCACATTCATATTTCATTAAATTATCTTTTCATTATTTATACTATCAAATATTTTTATTTTTATGTATGTATGAATGATCTTCAAGAAACTTGAAAAAAAAATGTTAAATGTGTTTTAATATCTCTTATTACAAATTTATTTATTACCCATTATGTGAAGGCAAAGTTTAAAATATATAAAAAAATAAAAATGACAATAGCTATCATGAATAATAAAAAAAATTTAAAATTGAATGAGGGCATGTGTCCCTACTCTTTTATGAGTGAGTCTGTCCATATGTTGGTTGCTGCATCTATCATCTTTTGAGAAGTCACAAAAGGTTTTTGTTGGTTGCTCCATCTATCATCTTTTGAGAAGTCACAAAAGGTTTTTGTCACCAAATATGCTCTAAGTCCTTTATATAAATAAACAATATGAAAGACGATTTAATAGATGGCAAAATGAGTTAGCTCGTCTCTGTCCTAGCCTGACATTGGTTGGCAAAAGTTAAGACAGGACAGGTTAACTTGTTTTTGAGAAATGGGTTAAGAAGTTTAGTCCACCTTATTTTATGACCGATTGATAAGTTAATTTGTCTAAAATTAAATAAGAAATATGAGTCTACTTGCAAACTTATCTAACCTCACATAACTTAGCCTAAAATAGAATAAAAATGACGAATTATATGAATCAATTCACGCTTAACTCAAACCCATTACTCAACTCAACAAATAAAAATTAAAAAAAATAGATTTAACAAGTCAATCCACACTAACTCATTATAAAAATTAAAGAAAAATATTATCATACACTTTTTTTAGAAATATATATATTATTAACATCTTTTTTAAAGGAATCAAATTTAATGAAAAAAAATAAAAAAATATAATAAATAATATCGAAAAATATAAAAAATATATATATACTATTTAATAATAATAATATAATATCTGAAAATTAAACGGATTGAGTTTGAAAAACGTGTTAGAAAATACAAATCCACTTTTTTTGATAGATTAAACAGTTAACATGACGAATCAAAGCCATATTACCATCTTACTAGCGATGAAGGGGAAGCAACTTCTGTTGAATCAATTAAGCGGTCAATTTTTATTCAGTTCATCTCAATGAGAAATTCATATGTGTTCCTTGTCAATGGGTAACTAACAATGGTGTTTCTCGATCTATGGATTTTACTGGTAGAATCGGAGAACAAGTGGGTTCCAACTTCCAATTAGCGCAGCTCAAATGGTTTTATGCAGACAGCCAATTAGCGCAGCCTTCCAGGATACTTTCCTCTTTCTTTTTTTTTAAGGTAAATATTTTCGACTAATTGTTTTTTTTTATAAAGAAAGTTCAATTTTGATTTATTATAAGTTACACTACATTAAATCAATTTAAAAAAGAAACGTTACATTGTCGAAATACTTTATTAAATCTATCGATGCATATTTGTTTTGGTAAATTACATAACAATATAGAAAATGTTTCAAATAGTCTACATTTTTTAATGGATTATAATATTTTATTTCATCATAAACCGTTGATTTATTGTAAAAAAATAAAGAATAGATGTAATTAGTTATCTATAATCTATTACTAAGTAATAAATATAGTTCATATTGTATATAAAAAAATTTATAAATTTTAATTTATAATATTTACATAAACCTAAATTTACATACAAAAAAATCAGATCAATTTTTTTGTCACATATAAAAATATTATATAAATTTTAAATAGTAATATTTACACATATAATAATAATTTTTTTTAAAAATCTATTATAACATATAAATTTCAGTTTTGACATTTTTACAATTAATATATATATATATATATATTTTACATTCTTTTTTTTAATATTATTTATTATACTTATTTTTTATCACATTTTCTCATTAAATTTGATAATTTTAAAAAAATATCAATAATATAAATATTTAAAAAAAATATATGATAACATTTTTTCTGTAAATTTTGGTGAAAGTGGACAGTTCACCTTTTGGTGGAGTATGGGAAACGGCCAACAATATAAAGTAAATGGGATATATGATTTAGAAAAATGATAGTTTTATACTTTTTTTTAGAAGTATATTATTATTTATATATTTTTTATATATGTAATTGAGTAAAAGAAAAAAAAAAAAATATAATAAATATATGAAATATAAAAAAAAATGTATATATTATTTGATATAATAATATAATAAAGTGTATATTATATGGACGATCTTATACTGTAGAACTAAGCCCGAAACTTTTGACTTAAAATATTTTTGCTTTTACTTTGGTATTTATTTTTTATGCATATATATATATATATATATATATATGGACGATCTTATATCTGTAGATCTTATTTTTAAGCCCGAGATCTACTTTTATCTAACTATTTTATTAAAATGCTATTAAAAAATTTTTGATTGAAAATAAAATATAAAAAAAAAAATTATACTTTGGTATAAATTATCCTTTCTCATATATATATATATATATATCAGTTGACACGTGAATGTTTGGGCCGGGGCCGGCGCCGGCGTTGAGCCGCCCCCTTGTGCTTCATATGCATGTTTGGATGCAAAGTAACGCTCAGTTGCTCTTGCTTGTGGCTCAACGCGAGCATGAGGAGTAAAATTACCTTTCAGCCTCTTTCAACGTCAAACCGATCTAGTTATAAAACTCATTTTGTTATTGTTATGATGATTACTTAAGGCCTCAATGTCACTTTTTATCCGCAAGATGGGTTCTCTTGTACATATGGCCTACTGTTATAACAATAATAATACTGGTAGTTCTTGTCATTATCATCATCATGATTATATATTACATAAGTTTATCTTTTTATATTAATTAATATAAAATATTTCAGAATGAATATGTCAAATGAAGTAGGCTTAGACATAAATTTATTTGGGTGAAGTTTATTATCGCATTAACAATTTAACACTATTTGCTAAAAAGGGAATTACGATTTATAGCATGTTTCTATTTGTTTAATTTTTAGGAATTTTTTTTAAATTTATAATAAAAATTTAATTATAAACTATTTTTAACATAAAATAAATTAATCAAATATATATTTAATCACAAGTTTTCTGATCTGGTAATGAAAATAAAGCCTATTTTGTGCATTGAGACACTATTTGATAGTGCGAGTGTTAGAATCATGTGAAACATATAATTTCACGTATCTCTCAAAAAAATATGTTGATTGCCGATTTTTTTAATATAAAAATGTATGACACTTAGAATTTTCTAATTAAATTAAATCTAACGTCTTAATAAAATTTAAAACTGTTGAATAAATGTATACAATGCACAAAATTATGAAAAAAAATTGTTGGATGTAAAATTATGAAGATTTTAATTTCTATAAAATATTAATATACATGTCATACCATGATATATATATATATATATATATATATATAATTTAAAGATATTGATATACTAAAGAGTGATTAATCGTTCAAATTATATATTTTAAGAAACAGTAGTTGGTGTAAAGCTAGAATCTTTATATCCATATTTAGTTTAATATAATTTTTTATTCGTATAAATAATAAAAAAGCAAGCAACTGAAAAAGAAAAGATATGTTAAAAAAATAGAAAAAAGACGTGTACCATAAAAAAGTAGAGAAAAGGACAATGAAGGATATTGAGAGAGAGAGAGAGCACCGACACTTTTGGGAATTGGAAGATAACAATGAACTAGATCATATCTGAAAGAATTATTTACTAAAAAGAAATATCTGAAAGAATTGACCCTTTTTTAAGTCTCTTATACTGTTAATTCGCACTTAAAAGAAAAAAAATAAAAATAAAACTTCAATTTATATCTGTGTATATTGATTGAGTTAGCAAATCAGCGGCAGGGTTCCAGTTGGAGAAAAAGAAAGAAGAAAAGCATTGAACCACTCATAGAATGCAAAATCCGTACTAATTATAATAGGGAAGGTGAGAAAAAATAGGTTGCAATGCTAATGAACTGGCACTAGGCTGTAGTCCTTTGCTGTTGCTAAATGATCCATTGATCCAACGTGTCAATATCTTTGCCCAAATTTTCACTTTCTTTAGATTTGGTGCGGTTACTGTTATACTGTTAGGGCGTCGTGTTGTTCACAGTTCACTTTCTACCCAACACAAGCGAACGCATCGCCAGCTGTGGCCTGTTGTTCTTGCGGTCCCCAACCCCAAATTCATGAATATATTGGGTCAAGGTGGGTCCCACACTTGCCCCTCTCCCCCGCCCCACATCGCTTGGAACTTGCTAGAATGCCCCTTGGCCCCCCAAGAAACATCCACATGCTTTTGTTACAAACAGCACCACTGCACTGGTAAACCCAATTATCATAAGCTCTTCCTTTGTTTACAAACGTCGTATTGAACCAACAATTGGCTTAACATGGCGTTCCATGCCCATGTATGATAATGTGATGTATCAACCCTAAGAAAAAAATGAAAATTTAGAAAAAAGATTACCATGTGACGATTTTTAGTGAAAGAATTTTAATATTATATATTATTTTTATATAAATTGATAGATAGATAACTTACTTAATATCTTCATGTGGAAAAAAAGAAGCTTACTTCATTGCTTGACCCTCTTTTATATATATTTAGGAGTATTAAATGGATTAATCCAGTTAGTTTAAATTTGTGAATTAAATGAGTTGAGTTAAAAATATATAAGTTTAAATGAGTTAGTATTTTATCAGTTTAATCCATTTAAGAGTAGTTTATGAGCCTAAATAGAATATTTTTTCTCCAAATTTTACGTTAAGAATTATACAAAATAAACTTAATACAATATTCAAATTCAAATCCAAATTTAAATTCTAATTTTTAATTTCAAAAGTAAAGTCATACAAAATAAATTTAAACTTTTAAGTTCTAAAATAAATTCCTATGATCACTTCTAAGCATCAAACTTCAAAAATAAAGTCACATTATCAAATCCAATACTTCAAAACCTGCCAAAAAAATTAAATGTTCCAAATTAAATTTAACATCACAAATCTAAACTTTCAAACTCTAAAAAACTATCAAGTAGAATCAAATTTAACAAATTCAACATAACAAAAGTTAATAAGTTATATCAAATGAATTTGGTGATTAATTTGATTTGTCTTGATCTATCTAGATTATTCAACAACATTTAAAAAATGGGGGGGGGGGAATAAGTTAACCCATGAGTTAAATGAGTTAGTCTATTTAGCTAACAGGTTAAATTGACTAATCTAAAATTGAATTAATTAAAATGGACTAGCATTTTTAAGGTCTAACTCACATAGTTTTAAAGGATAAATGGGTTAGTTCTATAAATTTGACTAATTTGACAGTTCTAATTATATTATATTTAAAATTATCTTGAAGCAATTAATAATATCATTAAATGCATAATTAATGATGAAGTATTTGTATTTATTTATATTTTATTATTATTATTATTATTATTATAAAATTGTACAATTAATAACATCAATAAATATAAAGTTTTACTATATCTTTTTAAAAGTTATTTATAATAATTCTTTTATTACTAAATAAATAAAGTATTTTATAAAAAAATAAATACATTTAATATCTTAAAAATATAAAAAATATTTAATATTTTCTTCATTTAAAAATTAATAAAATTAGTAAGAGAATTGTATAAAAAGATTTAAAATTATCCATTAACATATGAATGAGTGAAATTGTTGATAAAAAAAATGAATAATTATAAATCTTCCGATACAATCTTTCTATCAATCATTCTAATTATTAAATAAAAAATATTAAATATTTTATATATTTCTAAGATATTAAATATATTTATTTTTTATTAAATATTTTTTATTTAATATTAAAAAATTATTAAAAAATATAACAAAACTCAAAAGATACTACAAAACACTCGAGTTGATAAAACACTCAAGTGTTGTAACCTTTAGATTGATAAATTTGCATTGAGATATGTAAGTTTTAATAGATAAATAAATAAATAAATAAATAATTTATCACACTACTGTTGCTCGAGCGCATAAGTGTTCGGCAACACATCTAGGGATGGTAACAGGGCGGCGAGGACGGGTAGTAGTCCCCCGTGACCTGCCTCTGCGAATAATATCTGCTCCACCCCCACCCCCTTCTATTCCATATCGTGCGGGTATCCGTTTATCTTTTTCTCACGGATAAACAAGTATCTCATGATATTCATTGAGTACCAATAAATTGTAAAAAAAAATTCAAAAAAATAAAATAAAAAAATAAAAAATGAAAAAAATAGTATAATACTATAATTTTTTAAAATTTGTCTAACACAACTTAATCTAAAAATAATGTCAAACACCTAAAATATTTTTGATTTATATAACTTTATAATATTTTAATTTATATAATTAAATCTTTTAGTAATTTTATATAAAATATTTATATAAAATTTTTACTGAGTACTTATGGATAAGGAGGAATCACCTCTGCTTCCGTCCCATTTATTAAACGGGAATATACACTAAACAGATATTTATATCTCATAAGAAAAATTGATGGGTATTACTGCGAATACCAGTATTACTGCGAGATGCAAAATGATAAAATTACTATTCCTAAACACATCTCGTAGGTTGTGACAACATATAATAAAATTGGAATTGATTTTTAACATTATATTTATTTATAATAATAACATTTTAAACATATAACAACTTTTTAATAGAAATTTAAAATATAAATAATCCGTGCATAACACAGATAAAATAACTAATATATATATATATATATAACCCTAAACCTTATATGTGTAACATAAGTGGTAGTTGAGTCAATTTGTACATTTCAACTAATTTATTTTTTTTGATTCAGTTAATGATAAGTTATCTACACTAAAATTAAAAACTTATAATAATATTTTTTGTAATCTAATTTTAAGAAATTAACATAATTAAAATTTAAACA
This sequence comes from Ormosia semicastrata, assembly GCA_029884595.1. Lineage (NCBI taxonomy): Eukaryota > Viridiplantae > Streptophyta > Magnoliopsida > Fabales > Fabaceae > Ormosia > Ormosia semicastrata. The sequence goes on along the minus strand of JAQQTO010000046.1, from coordinate 30,522,708 downwards.
TATAATTATGTATCTATCTACAATCAATAAAATTAACTTAAGGTCAATAAATGTTACTAATATTTCTTTACCTTAGTATAAAAATTTAAGTTTATGTTTTCACATCCTTATGATTTTGAGATAGGTCCATTGAACACATGTTTAATTCTTATAAAACTTAGAATTAAATACATGTCATTAATAAAGCTTTTAAGTAACTCAAATTTTCCCTCAATTAAAATTAATTTATCCCAATCCAAAGTTAATTAAAATTGGTTCTAATTTTAAAAATTAGCCTTGACGTGTTTTTGTATCGAGTTTGTGGTCATGCTTTGGATCGTCATAATTCAACTTGATATCAAACATTATTTAAAAATTATTTTTTCATAATTAATTATAAATAATAAGATTTTATTAACTTATATTAATAACATTTTTATAATATAATAATATATTTATATTTTTTTATTTTATTTTTAAATATATATTAAAATATATCTTAATTTTTATTTTCTTACTAATATAATTTTATAACTTATATATACATAATATTTAAATTTTGTATATTATATCTACATATTGAATCAACCCAAATCTAATCTAACTATTATCAAATCACGACTAAGACAAATTCAAGTCAAATCAAACATATTCTATAAACAAGTGTATCCTCCGCTTGTTAAGAACACAAAATTGCTCCATCCTTTCTTATTAGACTGAATCACAACAAGAAAATAAGTAAACATTACCTGAAAATGTCAATCATGTGCTATACAAAGTATAAACTAAGAAGGTTTCAGTAATTTATATTTGTTTTTTAAAAATCCAATGTACCAAAAAGAATAAATACAAATCCGTGGATCCATGGAAGAAAGAAGAAAAAGTGAATCCATAGTTTATCAGCTACGAATTATAACTATTACAATATCTTTATTTGTATATTTAAAATTTAAAATTAAATTTATATTTCTCTCATATTAATATATTATATATTTATTTTATATCAAAATATGATATATCTTAATATTCATTTATACTCATTTTAACATTCAATATTTATATAAGATGCCAAATTTAATAATAAAAAAATATTTTCCTAACCATTTGCCAAGATCCCATATATGAAAAGAAAAATATTTTATATACACTAAAATATATATATATATTTATATTATATATTAATATGAAAAAAATATCAAATTATCTTATATACAATTACAATATTTTTATGGCATATAAAATTTTTTTATAAATAAATTCAATAAAAGTAAATATATTTTAATTAAACAAATAATAACACTCATAGAAGCAAAAAAAAGAAAGAACCTAGAGGTGAATATCAAGTATAGGCACAGCTAGCACATGGGCATTGTCAACACTTATTATAACTGTACAACAGGAAAAATACTTAAAATACTCTTAGTTGTAGTTTGGAATTAAGATTGGAATTGAATATTAAAATTGGAATTAAACTTTTTAATTTTAATTATCTTATTTACTATATATCTTAAAATTAAAATTTTAATTCTGAATCTAATTCTATAAAATTAGAAAATAATTATTTTATATTATTTTTAATTTTTAACATAAATTTTAAGAATTATGATTTTAAGTTAAAAATAATATATTATAATTATTATTAATTATCTTTGTCACATGCTCTAACAATTTTTGTTGTAGATGCTAACCAAGTTACTAGTGCCATCTTCCCACCACTTTTGCTAAGGACGCCCTCCTACCACTGTCCTTAAAGATGCCCTTCGACTATTGTCATTGATAGTATCCACACCGATCATCATTTATCGTGACATTCTTCGACTATCGTCTTTGATGGCGTCCATTGGCTATCATTGTTGGTAGTATCCTTCAATTTAATTTATAATTATAATTATATACTTCAATTCTTTATTTATTTTAAATATAAAAATCAAGATTATTAATGGATTGAAATTGAAATTAAAATTATAATTGTAATTTCAATTTTGTCTTCTAAATAAACCCTTAGATTATTATTTTTAAAATTTTTATAACCATTTAAATTTAATTTAAAATATTTATTTTTAATCTAATAATATATATAATTATGCGGTGACATATGTTATATTTTTAATAGAATATTAAAATTGTGGTTTATCTGACACTCAAGAAGTTGAGAAGGTAATAAACCCCGTCTTAATTGTCCCAATTAAATTTGGACAGTTGGACGCTGATAAGTTAGAGAGTATCCACATTTGACAATTATTAATGAAGGGTCTCTTAATTTTTATTGTTTGTTGAATGCCCCATCATGTGTTTCTCTCGTAAAATTTCAAAAGTTAACTAACTCCGTATTAAACCCATGTCTGTAACAAAAGAGAAAAAAATTATTTCTTAAAAAATTAATATTTTAATTTTATAAATCAACAAAAAAATTTATACAAAACAAATTTTCTAAAGTAATAAATATTTTAATTTTTTTATACTACTAAAGCAATAAATATTTTGAAACATAAGGGATAGTAACAAATATCTCAACCATAAATTAAAATTTCAATACAAGTCACATATTAGTATTTTGTTTATAAATCTAATTTAATAATTATATCAACGTACAACATAGTTGCATTTTTTGTGGCTAAATATTGTTTTATTAAACATTGGTTCCTCTGCTCGTAAGATTTAGAAGTAAGGCCCGTCAGTATACATAAATTGCATACACTAACTATTGAAATACATTCATAATTTTGTCTACATAATAATTTTTTTAAGACAAAATTCTAAGAAAATTTCGTTTTTATTCTTTTGTTACTTACATATGTTCCAAAACTGACCCTATTAGAATTGACGAAGTTCATTAACTACAATTTATTGAATAATAACATAAATATAAGTTAAATTTGGGGTTGAGTCAACTTTTAAAAATTTATAAGAGAAATTCATGATGAGTATTTAATAAATAATAAAAATTAAAAAATCCTTTATTAATAATTATCAGATATAAATACCCTAACTTATTAAGTGTCTAACCCTCTAAATTTAATTGAGAAACTTATTTGATACACGAGAAATCACCTCCAAAAATACTTTGAGTATGCAAGAATTTCTCAGCTAGTCCCTATAGCTAAACGTTAGCGTATTTGGCATTCAATCTCTCGGGGGAGAATATCAAGCAAACGTGTAAAATGAAATCAAAAAAGGTGGCACTGTACATACACGACTTCACTATAATCAGTATTAATAATACTCATCACTATCACTGTAGTCCATAGAGAAATTTCGTTTTTATTCTTTCGTTAATTACGTATGTTCCAAACTTGACTTTATCAGAATTGACGAAGTTCATTAACTACAATTTATTGAGTAATACTATAGATATGGGTTAAATCTAAGATTGAGTCAACTTTTAAAAATTTATAAGAGAAATTCATGATGGATATTTAGTAAATAATAAAAATTAATAAATTCTTTATTAATAATTGTCAAATATAAATACTCTAACTTATTAGGTCTCTAATTATCTAAATTTAATTGGAATAATTAAGAAGGAATTTATTACGGAGAAAACTTAAATAAAGTTAAGATTAAAATCTTGTGATTGTCTCCGAAGAAATATGACATATGTTTTATTTTTTACCTATTATATTTTTATTGAGATAAATCTAACTTTTTTAAAGAAATTATTAAGTTTTATTCATTTATTACCTTCTCAACTTTTTGAGTATAAGAGAAACTACCTACTAAAATATTTTACAACTATGCAAGAATTTCTCAGCTAGTCCCTACAGCTAAACGTTAGCGTATTTGGCATTCAATCTCTCGGGGGAGAATATCAAGCAAACGTGTAAAATTAAATCAAAAAAGGTAGCACTGTACATACACGACTTCACTATAATCAGTATTAATAATACTCATCACTATCACTGTAGTCCATAGAGAGAAATTACAGAAAGAGAGAGAAGAGTACTTTTATTTTTTATTTTATTTTGGTGAAAAGGGTACTTTTAATTTTTCAAGACATAATCTTACGCCGCGTGAGTAGATCCTGCTAGTCAGACAGACCCAGTTCCCATTTCCCAGTTCCCTTTCAAATGTAGTTTAATATGCTTACACACCCCAAACCTTGGACTTGGTCCTTGAGAGAGCGAGGGTTTTCACTTTTCCATTTCACCCAACAACACGACACAAAACTAAACCCTACACACTACATCACAGTCTGCCTACGAAAGTTACAATTTTTTCAGCTCTAAAAGGAAAACCAAAAAAAATAAAAAAATTCACCCACATTTTTCATTTTCATTTTCATTTGCATTAGAAAGACGTACAATACAAACAAAGGAGATAAAATTTTCACCAAACTCCGGTGGGGGCCACAGCCCAGCGCCACCACCATCACCTGGGCCTCACCCCACCTTACTCACTCCTTCCTTCACTTCTCTGTATATTTTATTATTTTATTATTTTTCTCTCTGCCCTTTTTTAATAATCTCTCTCTCTCTCTCTCTTTCTCGCTTTCATATTAATTGATTCTCGATCTCTGCGTACTTGCTTTCTTACGCGTTACCACACACACACTATCTCCTTTCTTTCTTTCTCTCTCTCTCTCTAAACTCTGTCATAGATTAGGACCAGCCTGGTCACAGAGGAGGGAGACTTGGCTTGTGAAGGAATCAAAATCAAAAATCAAAATACAAGCACACCCCAAGTCCAAAGTCTTGTTTTTTATTTCTTATTTCTTATTTTTGCGTTTACAATCACAATATCACATAAAAAAACAGTCATTGTGGATCCGTTTTTGGTCTTTGTTTTTGTGTATGTGAGTTTTGTCCAGTGCAAAAAACTGGATCTTCTGAGTGACTGGTGAGAGCAGCCTCGGAAGAACATTAGTGGGGTTTGTTTTGGTTTTGCTTGATTTGAAGACCCTTCAAGAGTTTTGAGTGATGCACACGGGAGGTAGACTCGTTGCTGGTTCCCATAACAGGAATGAGTTCGTGCTCATCAATGCAGATGACAATGGAAGGGTAAGTTCCCATTGGAATATGAATATCCCTCTTACCATTGTGTGTGATTCCTGTCTTTTGATGTTCTGCTTTCTCATTTGCATCTCATCACTTTTTTTCCCCCTCTTCTGGGTTTGTTGGCAATACCAAAAATCTGTTTTTGAACACTGTTCTGTACCTAATCTGTGTGTATTTTCTTCTGATCTCTAGTGATGCACTGAGATTTTCCATTTTTTTTATTTTTTTCATTTTCATTTTGTTCACCGTCGGTGGTCTGTGACGCACATGCTTGTGTTTTTGGCTTTTCTTCAATGGGAACAAACCCCCAAAAACAAAATTTTGTGTTTTTAATGGAGCTTCGGTGCTTACCTTGCTCATTTTTGTCTTTATGCATCGGTTGTTGGGTATTGCTAGCTAGCAGCCACCTTACTGCTGTCAATTTTGCATTGTAATTATGATATTCCCCCTAAACAATTGGCCATAAACAAAATTGCTTTTTAAAATTATGGTTTCTCTTTTAGTTAAAAGTCAGATTAAATTGATTGTGGTACAGTTTGACCCTTCTCTAGTGTCAAGTTAAACATTTGTGGGGGTTATGTGTATTTTCCCAGTGAAATTTCAAGACTAGTTGGCTGGTAAGGGTGAATCAATTGCTATGATTTTGTCACATATGGGGAGATTTCCATGGTGATGTATGATTTGCTTACAACAGATCAATAAGGAGTGTGAAAATGAAATTGTCTCTTTCTCTGTCTTACTGTCAGGCTCCTCTGTGCAACAGAGGCAATGCTTGAATTTTTTACCTTTTTATAGGACAGAATTTATTAATGGAGAATCTTATTGGCAAGTTGTATCATTTAGAAGGCGTTTGGTACACTGCTCAGGCATCTAAGTTGCCTGGGCATGCAGGATTTTCATTCTTGGTTTGGCATCTTAGATGCCTAAACATGTGTGATGTATTTTTTTGGTTTCACTTAGCAATCTTAGAGTAACTATGAATTTTCAAAAATACCATTTCCATGAAGTATCAGTAATTAAAAAATATTAACGATAAATTTTCTTGATAATATATATGGAAATTAATTTTTAATCATTTATGAATTATAGTGAACATAAAATTGGTAAGCATATAAATTTTTAACAAAGAAAGGAAATTGATGAGGGGATAATATTTGTAACTTCATAAAACATGGTTAAGCCTCAGGTTCAGACATTATATTCACATATCCACACAGAGTGAGCATATTAGTTGAATATTAGGCAATGAGATGCCTATGGTAATTTCATACTCACATACCAAACATTGGCATTGTCTTCATATCAAATGGCAGGCTCATGCTTGCTTGCCAAGTGCCTCTTTTAGTTATCTATAAAATTTTACACTTAAAAAAACTCGGATGCCAATAACACTTTCTATTTATGGTTTGGTTCTTATCAGATAAAGTCTGTCCAAGAATTGAGTGGACAGATATGTCAGATTTGTGGGGACGAGATAGAGATTACAGAGGTTGGGGAGCCCTTTGTTGCCTGCAATGAGTGTGCTTTCCCTGTATGTCGGCCTTGCTATGAGTATGAGAGACGAGAGGGGAATCAGGCATGTCCACAGTGTAAGACCAGATACAAACGTATCAAAGGTGAGATTTTTTCTAAATTATTCTCTTTGACTTTATAACTTACCTCTGTTGTAGGCATACTCTAACCAATGAATGAATTGCAGGTTTTCCCAGGGTTGAAGGTGATGAAGATGAGGATGATATTGATGACTTAGACAATGAGTTTGATTATGGGCATCCTGATGCTTTCGGCCTGCAACCAACTTCAGATTCAATGCTTTCTGGACGTCTTAACACTGGGCGTGGTTCTAATTCTAATATATCTGGTATCCCTACAAATTTGGAACATGACTCTTCTCCTCTCAATTCTGAAATCCCACTCTTGACTTATGGGGAGGAGGTATATTTGTGAATTGTCCTTTTGAAGTGTTTGTAATTTTCCTTCATTTCAATGTGCATTACTGCACACTAGTAACAATTATTCTTACATAATACTGTTTTTATTCTTTGTAGGATCCTGAGATATCTTCTGATCGGCACGCTCTAATAGTCCCCCCATATATGAATAATGGAAGCAGAGTTCATCCCATGCCTTATACTGATCCTTCTATTCCATGTAAGTCTTGGACAACTGTTTCATTCTGCATTTCTACATTTCATATATATGTATATATTGTCATGTCACCCTGTTGCGTCTGTTGTCACAGTGCAACCCAGACCGATGGTTCCGAAGAAAGATATTGCAGTGTATGGCTATGGAAGTGTGGCTTGGAAGGACCGGATGGAAGACTGGAAGAAAAGGCAGAATGACAAACTTCAGGTGGTGAAGCATGACGGGAATAACAATGGTGGAAATTTTGGTGATGATTTGGAGGACCCTGATTTGCCCATGTAAATCTCTCTTACTCCCTTTTATCTTCCTAAATTATACTTTCACTCCATGATTGGGGTGGAAACTGAGGAGTGCTTCACTGCTTCTGTATAATATGGAGGCAAACCATTGTTAAATAGTTGTTGGTGCATACATTCCTATGTCTTAGTCTAACAATTTATTATTGTTTTGTTAGTTGTTAGGTGTTGCAGTGGGGTGGTGTAGAAGTTTAATTAAAATGAAAATTTTATTTTTCTAATTTTTGTTATAATTTTTTTGTTTGTTTGTTTTTAAACATTTTTTATCCTCAATATGCTCTAACAGGATGGATGAAGGCAGGCAGCCACTTTCTCGGAAACTACCTATCCCTTCAAGCAGGATAAGTCCATACAGAATGATTATAATACTCCGCCTTGTAGTCCTTGGGCTTTTCTTTCATTATAGAATTCTCCACCCTGTTGACGATGCATATGGCTTGTGGTTGACATCAGTCATCTGTGAAATATGGTTTGCTGTATCATGGATAATGGATCAGTTTCCAAAATGGTACCCAATAGAGCGAGAAACATACCTTGATCGACTATCGCTGAGGTAATTGAGGCTGCCGCTTCTGTTGCTTTTTGTTTGTTGATTTGCTTGCAGTCCTTACCCAGTAATATGTCTAATTTCACACCAAAATTCCTAGCATGTTGCCTCAATATTTACTTCTTACATGGCTGCAGGTATGAAAAAGAAGGGAAGCCATCTGAGTTGTCCAGTGTAGACATCTTTGTCAGTACAGTTGATCCCATGAAAGAACCTCCTCTGATAACAGCAAACACTGTTCTATCTATCCTTGCAGTTGATTATCCAGTTGATAAAGTTGCATGCTATGTCTCAGATGATGGTGCTGCAATGCTTACTTTTGAAGCACTTTCTGAGACATCTGAATTTGCTAGGAGATGGGTGCCATTTTGTAAAAAATTCAATATTGAGCCCCGAGCCCCAGAATGGTATTTCAATCAGAAGATTGATTATCTGAAAAATAAAGTACATCCAACGTTTGTCAGGGAAAGAAGAGCAATGAAGGTTTCAAATTTTTGCCCGCTTGCACTTTTTTCTTTAAGTTTCCGGTCCTTATATTTTTACTCTATTCATTTTACTTCTTACTTTTTCAATTTGTTCATTTTAGTCCCTCTATTTATCAGTTACATCCACTGTTGTCCATATAGTGAACCTTCATCTAAATTATTTTGTAAAATGGTAACGTCTCACATTGAAATTTTCTTCTATCTAAAAGTATTACCTGAATAACCATTTGATCACACACTACCATTTAACAAAATTATTTGGATGGAAAATCACAATAAGGACAACATTGAATGCAATTGGTAAAATTGAGGAGACTAAAATTAACAAATTGAAAAAGTAAGGACTAAACTAAACAAAGTAAGATATATATATATATATAAAACTTGTACTCAAGGTTGCAAACAACAGTAAAACATTTGAAACTACTAAGGGTCTTTTTTCGTTTGGTTGTTACAGAGAGATTATGAAGAGTTTAAGGTGAGGATAAACAGTTTAGTGGCAACTGCACAAAAGGTTCCTGAGGATGGATGGACCATGCAAGATGGGACTCCATGGCCTGGAAATAATGTGAGGGATCATCCTGGCATGATTCAGGTAAGATTATCTGTGTTTTATCCCTTTTTTTGTGCTAGGCATCTGGTGAGATGTTGAGGATTTGAATCCTCTAAAATGCAGGGCTAATAACCATTGATGGAGAAATCAAATAATCAATGGTGTAGAATTCTATAAATTACTAGAATTTGGATTCTAGTAGACTTGCTTAAGCCACCTTCATGCTATGACTAGAGGATTTGGATTGTAGTCGTCACATTGCACTGACCTCAAAAGGTGGAAACTGTTAACATTCTCTTTCTTTTTTCCTTTTTTACAGGTCTTACTTGGTCAGGATGGTGTTCGTGATGTTGAAGGAAATGAGTTGCCTCGCTTAGTTTATGTTTCTCGAGAAAAGAGGCCAGGCTTTGATCACCACAAAAAGGCTGGGGCAATGAATTCTCTGGTAATTCTCAGGTTACTTTTATTTTGGTTCAGGTTCAAGTCAACTGATGATTCAGTGATCTTAAATGACCTTTTTTTTGTAATAATAATAATATTTGAAGGTACGGGTATCTGCAATTATCTCAAACGCACCTTATCTTCTGAATGTTGATTGTGATCACTACATTAACAATAGCAAGGCACTTAGAGAAGCTATGTGTTTTATGATGGACCCTCAAGTTGGGAAGAAAGTTTGCTATGTACAATTTCCTCAAAGATTTGATGGGATTGATCGCCATGATAGATACTCAAACCGGAATGTTGTATTTTTTGATGTAAGTTCTATGTTTCATGTTGCTCTTCTTGTTTAGATATTTTTCTTTTTGTTTTTTTGTTATGACTAGTATTAACTCCTCAATTGAAAACAGATCAACATGAAAGGATTGGATGGAATACAAGGTCCAATTTATGTCGGAACTGGATGTGTTTTCAGAAGGCCAGCGCTTTATGGATATGATGCACCTGCCAAGAAGAAGCCTCCAAGCAAAACCTGTAATTGTTTGCCAAAATGGTGCTGCCTATGTTGTGGCTCTCGAAAGAAAAAGAATGTGAACACCAAGAAGGAGAAGAAGAAGGTGAAGCCTAGGGAAGCATCAAAGCAGATACATGCTCTTGAAAATATTGAGGGGGTTGAAGGTGAGAATTTTGGATCATATAGCTGTCCTTACAAATTTAAACACTTTGGGTAAGAAAATTCCTGGATAGTAACACAATAGATTTTGTTGCAGGATCCAATACTGAGAAGTCATCCAATTTGACTCAAATGAAGTTGGAGAAGAGGTTTGGGCAGTCTCCGGTGTTTGTAGCCTCTACACTTTTGGAAAATGGTGGAATTCCACAAGACGTGGGTCCTGCATCACTTTTAAAAGAAGCCATCCAAGTCATCAGCTGTGGTTATGAAGACAAAACTGAATGGGGAAAAGAAGTAAGTACTGATGAAAGACTGTTTTTAATTTTTGGAAGTTTTTTAGTTCTCACATTTCTTCCTTCTTGTGCTCTTAATTTTTGGCTCATCACCAGGTTGGGTGGATATATGGTTCTGTAACGGAGGATATCTTGACTGGATTTAAAATGCATTGCCATGGTTGGCGGTCTGTGTATTGCATTCCTAAGCGGCCTGCATTCAAGGGATCAGCACCTATCAACCTTTCAGATCGTCTGCACCAGGTTCTTCGGTGGGCCCTTGGATCTGTTGAGATTTTCTTGAGCAGACATTGTCCAATCTGGTATGGCTATGGTGGCGGGTTGAAGTGGTTGGAACGATTTTCGTACATAAATTCAGTTGTATATCCTTGGACTTCCATCCCATTGCTCGTCTACTGTACTCTACCAGCTATATGTCTTCTGACCGGAAAATTTATCGTACCTGAGGTATGTTTGTGTGCAGTATCTATTAAGTCTGTCAATGAAAAGAAATCTCTTTGAAATTCCCCCTTAACCAAGGAATTAAGAAACAAGATGTTGTACTTGGTTCTGTTAAGATTCATTTTTGACATGTCAAACAGATTTGTGAATTTGAGTTTTATTTACTATCTAAAGGGTATTAGTTTTTGGTTAGCTAAGAAATGGTTTTGGAACAATTAGATACTGCAAAGGTCAACCCCAATGCCATGGATTTGACTTTTTTTTAAAGGTGAATGATATTGCATGTGACTGTGGCATTTCTGAGTCTCTTTAGCAATTGGATTTTACTTAAATAATAAGCCAAAAGTGTAGTTATGGCTTCTAACATGCATTTCTTTTAATCTTAATATGCAGATTAGCAACTATGCAAGTATTGTGTTCATCGCCCTCTTCATATCCATTGCAGCAACTGGTATCCTTGAGATGCAGTGGGGTGGTGTTGGTATAGACGATTGGTGGAGAAACGAACAGTTTTGGGTGATTGGAGGTGTTTCAGCACACCTTTTCGCCCTTTTCCAGGGTTTACTGAAGGTTTTGGCCGGTGTTGACACAAATTTCACAGTTACCTCAAAAGCAGCTGATGATGGAGAATTCTCAGAGCTCTATATCTTCAAGTGGACATCACTATTAATCCCTCCAACTACCCTATTAATCATAAACATTGTTGGGGTTGTGGTTGGGGTCTCAGATGCCATCAACAATGGGTATGACTCATGGGGACCTCTCTTTGGTAGATTGTTCTTTGCCTTGTGGGTCATCCTCCATCTTTACCCATTCCTCAAGGGGTTACTTGGTAAACAAGATAGGATGCCCACGATCGTGTTGGTTTGGTCGATCCTTCTAGCCTCCATATTGACTCTCATGTGGGTTAGAATTAACCCATTTGTGTCAAGAGATGGCCCAGTGTTAGAAATTTGTGGATTGAATTGTGATGAGTCATGAACTAAAATGTGAGGGAGTTTTTCTAGCTACACTTGGTTGCATCATGGAAGAAGCGATTCATTGGATACGACACGCTTTGCGATGTTGCAAGAAATTTTTCTGATGGAACTTGTATTTTTGGGGTGTGTAGATAAAGAGGAAAAGGGGAAGGGCTGAACACATTGTTACCTGTAATAGGGTTTTCTTTTTTTAATTTATTCTTTGATTTCATTTCTGTGAGTTTTAAGTGTTATTCTTTCTCCAGTTTTATGTATTCTTATAAGAGAGAGCATTGAAAGATAAATTATTCCCTCCTCAAAATGAGGGATCCGCAGAGTGTCAAGAATTAGTTGTCATGTCTTAAGGTATTGTTCTTGCATAAAACTTTTGAACCTTTGGAACATGGAATGTAACTTCCTCATTTGTAATACCAGCAAGTAAGGATATTCTTGTTCCTGAGATGTTTATTATTTATACCTTAAACTTTTGGGTGGGTTCTATGCTTGGCACTCGAAACTTGGTGGAAGATGTATATTGTGGGGTGACAAGGTGGTATGTTTTGGCGTTGATACCGTGAGTTGCTTCTTTTTCAAATGTGTTCTGTGTTTCAGGATTTTAATCTTTTTCAGGTTTGGACTTAGGACTGGGGAGACTAGAAACTTGACAGCAAGCTGAGGGACCTTATATGTTTCACATTCGATACCAGCTCTTGTCATTTGTCACGTACACTAATATTATACTTTGCTTTCGATGAAACATCCCTATTTCCCTCATTACGGTTTTAGGTAGGTGTTCTTGCCTGAAATTCGGGTGGTGATATATGGTGGTCAGAATTACATTGGAATGCTTTTAGGGTTAGTCGGATATGGTGGTGACTGGTGGGTGTACTTGCAATCAGTCAATGACACTGACACTCAAATAAGTGTTTGTGAGAGATAGGTAAAGAGTGTTTTAGGCTAGAAACTGAACATAAACATTTTGGATTCTGACATCCCCTATTTATAAATGCTCAAGGTGAAAAATATGATGGAATGAGATTTCTATTATTGGCTCAACGAATCTAGTCCCATCACACGTCCATTTTTGTTAGAGAAGTATCTCTCAGAATCAAGCATGAGGATCTTAGGCACGGGCCTCAGGTATGCTCACCTGGTCAGCTCTAAACTGGAAGTTGGTATGCAAACTTAGGTTGAGCTAAATATGCTGGATCTATGAGGGATTTGGGTATTGGGCTAGGTTTTTTTTTATCTTGACATGGTCCATAGCCCCCAGCTCGGAGTGAGACTTGGAAGAGACCAAGCGATCGAGCTTATATGAGTTAAATCTCCATCTGCCCCGTTGGGAGACTCAATCTCCCCCTTTTTTTCCCGGTCTGAGATAGACGACCCTTTGCCAATTTTATGATAATTAATTTGTTAAACGTTACTTTGTTTATTACGCTCTTTGCCACATGTCTAGCATCCACTACTGATTATGTCTTTTCATTTTAAAACGCCATGATGATGCCAACTTTTGAGGTTCCGTACCTGTTTACACTCTGATTGTTAGATTTTTTGCATGTGCCATATTGGTCTTGGTTCATATCTATTATATTTTGCCCATTTGATTGACGGAGATGCTTCGACTCCAACCATTAATCGCATATGGTAACTGTTCTTTCCCATAACTCGGGTGGTGGTTTATGGTGGTCGGAATCATGCCAAAGTGCTTCAAGGTCAGTCGGACATTGTGGCGGGGTCATTGTAATGACACTTCAACACTCAAGTTAGTTTATGAGAGATGAGTAAAGAGTTTAGGCTAGAAAATGAACATAACATTTTTCGATTCTAACACCCCTGATTTATACATGCTCAAGGTGACCCCTTTGTATAGGGTGCGTAGTGCAACTGGCGCCAGTGAATGTTATGACAAACCAAGATTTCTATTATTAGCTCAACATATCCCATGTCTACATGTATCCCTTTTTTTTAAAGTATCTCACAGAATTGGGCATGCATGAGAATCCTAAGACTGTATCAAGAGTAGGTCCAATAGCTCAAGTATGTTCACCAAAGCCGAGTCCAAATCGGACATGGGTATTCTGGGTTGGGTTGAGCAAATAGGCTGGATCTATAAGAGAATGAAAAATGTTAGGAACACTTTCTTTCACACACTCTTTTTAACTCTTCTTATGATTAAGTTACATCTCACACTCCTTTTATAATGACTTATTTATCAATTTTTTAAGTTTACTTAAAAATTATCTTTTTTTATTTTTATTTTTATTATTTGGCTAGTTTATTCATTTGTTTTTTCCCATCATTCCAATTTCTTCCTGCTCTTCTCTTTATTTGGGTTTCAATTATTGTATAAGAAAAGGAAAATGTTGAAAAAAAAACAGAAAGGAAAAAAAAGAAAAACACTACTTAAAGTTCAATGTATTAATATTACACTACACAATAATGGAACCACTTGAAAAAATGGAAAGGAAGAAAGTAAAGCAGAACCTAAATAATTTGTTTCACTTGAATACTATATATATATATATATATATATAAAAGAAACGTATTTAGTGAAAAAAATGTTTATTGTAAGATGTGAGAGAAGTGAATCTTGACCATTAAATTTTACATGAATAGTCAATATTAGAACATAAATGTATGTGACATTTTTAAGTGGTCACATGACCTTTCAGTAATTTTTAATCTTGACTATCCATGTATAGTTGTATAGTCAAAATTTACTACTTTTATCTTCTTATAATAAAAATTCATCTCATTAAATATGTCTCATATATACATATATATATGAGAATGGATCAGCTTACACCAGTGTAAATTTTTTTTTTCTTACACTCATTTTCAACCATTAGTTCTACTTTCATCTAATAGTTGAGATTATTTTATTAAAGGTAACCATTAGATGAAAGTAGATCTAATGATTAAAAATGAATGTAAGAAAAAAAAGACTTACACTGATGTAAATTGATCCTCCCTCTATATATATATATTTGACGTGAAACACACTACATATTAGTAGTTTGAAAACCGCGTTTACAAAATAGGCAAAATACTAGTACATTTCATATAAAGTATATCTTTAATTAGAGTTCAGATAATATGATTCCATTTTGTTCGCAATTTGTTTTCTTGTTAGGGAAATTGTGTGTCTCAACTCTTTAAATATTTACGCTGGCGATGATTCCTTATTTACTTAGGCACTTATGCCAAGCAAAAAAAGGGAAAAGAAAAGAAAGTGTCAATATGGTTACAATGAGACTTTTGATTAATGAGACCGATCCTTCCACCCCTTCAAAAAAAGAATAGTGATGACTCTGAAGTTTAGAGCGAATTCATGTTCCCAGAAACTATTTCCCCTTGTGTTGCTTTGTTTGAAGTCAATTCAAACTTCAAAGCGCTTTTGCAATATCAAATGAGGAAATATATGAAGACAAATTCTTATTTAAAATTTGAACATTTAAGTTGGGTGTACTAGATTAATCAGGACTTAATATTTTTATGAAATTTTGTGAAATTAATTATGTGATACAAAAATTTATAAAAATATTAAGTCTTAATTAGTCTAGTGCAATTATCTGAATGTTCAAGATTTAAGTAAGAATTTCTTATATATAAATTATTATTGAATGGTCAAACTAAACGTTGCTTTATTCTTATATGATAATATAATGCAGTAAAATAAAAAACTTTGGAAAAGAAAAGAACAATCATGATGTAATAGTGAAGGCAGATTGCTTTTTTTTTTTTTTCTGGTCAACAAAACACATATTGCTTTGCTTACAAGTTTCAAGTTGTCTAACTAGCACAACTATGACCAATTCTATCATGCACCTCTTATCTTATGGTGCATGATGCACTCATTGAAATAACTTGCAATATCATGCACCTCTAATCTTATCATTGCACTCTAGAAACACCACCTACCCTCCCTTCCACCACCACTCAGAGCTTCGTTCACCGCATTCTAGTGAAGTCGTCGGCGAACCGCTTTAACCTGGGCTGGTAAGCAACCTAGTAATGCCAGCCGCAACACCCTGATCCTCCTTCATCCCTTCAACATGCGCCTCTACCTCCATGGCTGCACTGCCCAAAACTGCTACCCATGGAGAGCCTGAACCACTCCCAATGCCAACCCTTGCCGACCACCACTCCACCATCCATCCTCCTTGAATCCCACCAGGTTGAAGGCTTTTCTGGGTTCCCTTCAAATTTTGAGATTCCATCAGCACTTGGGTTTGGGTTAAGAAGCGAAAGTGAGGCTGAAGAGAGATCCAGTGAGTTGCTTAACCATGAGATCAGAACCATATATAGCTTCTCAAATTTTAAAGCACCCCCACGGGCGCGCTGTCGTCTATTGTCAGACGTTGTTTCCGCTGGTTGAGCACCGTGAATGAGAGCTCCAAGCTCTCATGCGAGCTCATTGTCCGGGGATGAGGTGCCCCCATCGCCAGCGCCGGCGAGGGGCACGATGCCAAGACTTTCGCTGAGAATTGGTTTGCAATTTTATAAAACCTATTAAGCAGGTATCCGGTCTCTCAATTTAGCCATTAATATTTTTTAATTGTAAATCAATGGTTCACATGTGAGGTGTACCATGTATCCTAAGTTGAAGGGTGCACAATAGAGAGAGAAGAAAAAATTGAAAGGATATTAACTGAATGCCTTGCTAACAAAATAAGAAGCTAAATTTATTTTCTGGTTTCCATAAGAAGTGGTTTAAGTCAAATTTAGGATAGTGAAGGCAAAGTTATAAATATTTTATATAATTTTTTTAAATAATTTATATTTACATGTAAAATATACTAAAAATAATAAAAAATAAACTTATAATTGTTTCTTGTAATTTTTTAATATTTTTAAAATAATGAATACTTTTTTTGTAATTAATATTATTAAATATTTCTTTTTTTATATACACAGTCAAAGAATAATTTAAAAATTTATATCTCATGTAATTAAAAATTAAAATTAAAATATTTGTGAAGTACCAAATCAACCATTTATTTTAATATAGGGGCAAAAAATATAATTATAGTACCATAAAATCATAAATAATAAATGTTATATATATAATTAAAAAAAGTTTAACTCAAATGGGAGCATATGTCCCCACATTGTTACACTTGGATCCGTCCCTGGTTCAAGTAGTAAGCAAATTTGAGGTCAATAGTTAAGAACATCTTACCAAAACCCTTACCATTTAATATCAAACTCTTTCGCTTTTCTTTTATCTCAGAAAAAAAAAATCATGCAGAAAATTAAGAGAAAAAAGAAAAAGCTTAAATTACACATTACCTCTTTAAGGTTTAATTCTTTTTCACTTTATATACATGAGCTTTATTTTATAACACATAATCCTCCTAAATTATGATAAAAAGTGTAAACTTGTATTTTCTATTAGATTTAATAGTGGCACTTTGCACGTATTTGAGAGTCAAGTGTGTTTGAAGATTACGTTGAAAGATATTACGTGCTTCTCATGTATAAATTCCCACCATTAATATTGACAAAAAGATACATATTTACACTTTTTACCATAGTTTAGGAAGTTATGTGTTACAAAATAAAGTTTATATTTAAAAAATAAAAATAGATAAATATTTAATTAGAAATGTTTGGATTGGTGGAAGGGATGAAATGGAGTGAAAAACAATGAGATTGGTTTGAGTACCATTGTTTAATTTTTTAAAATTATGATGTAATGGAATGATAGGAGATGACGTCCATTTCATTTCATTCAATCATGAATCTCACTTTTTCTTCCTTTATCCCTCTAAATTGGTGAGAATGAGATGTAATAGAATGACATATAAATAAAACACTTATAATTCTTATCATTCTATTCTATTTTACTATAACTTACAAATAATGGAATTGAATCTTTCTTCCATTCTGTCATTAAATATTTAATCAATGGTATAAAAACTTGATGTCATTTCATTCCATATCATTTTATTTCATTTTATTTTATTCTACATACTATAAATTATCTAAACATAGTCATAAGGAATAATGTGTAATTTAGCTAGACACAAACGAAGAAAGAAAATGGAGAATAGGAGAATTTTGAATCAATTTTGCTACAATCGGACTGCAAAATGCGTTTATCAATATGAATCTCGATTTTCACTTTTGTTAATTTGGGAATTAGTTACGAACAAGAAGGACCGTCCTCTTGCACCAGATACCTAATATGTTACATATATCGCAGCTTATTTATATCTTTAGGAGAATGATGAAAAGTCAATCTAACTTATTCAATTCAAAGAAAATTTATGAATAATTTAAAAGCAATGAATCAAATCCTACAAGGCGAGTTGGCTTGACTTGCATCAATATTGCGAGCAAAGCAAAAGGCAGCCCTGAAGAATTAGAAATTCTTGTATATTCTAAGAATATTACTTTATGTATTTTTTTATCTGGAGTATTACTCTACTTTAATAAAAACATAATACATGGCACCCCATAATTATATAGACAGATGGATAGAAATTAAAATATTATTAAAAAAGAAAAATAATTTTTACACACTATTTTTTTTTATTTTTTACATACACATACTTCATTAGGAAAAAAAAAGAAATAATGTGTTTTGATAAATTTGTTTGTTTTATTTAATTATTTAAAAAAATAATGTAAAAATGATTTGTAAAAAATAGTGTATAAATAGCATCACAATTAAAAAAATATATATGAGAGCTTATTTGCTAAACAATTCTGTCTAACAAATTTGAAGGTTTAATTCCAAGAGTAGTGTCAAAAGTGGACTGGACTCTCCTGATCAAACCCCACAAAGACAAAAAATTTGAGGAAAAATTACCAATGCGGACTGAGTCCAATATCAAAAACGTTCCAAATTTCCAATTTCTACCCTAGACAACAAATAATTGATTCCATGACCAAGGTCAGCCACAGATTCAACATCTCAAAACATTTTTGGTAAAAAGGAAACAGCAGAGAAAGAAGTGAATTTGCAATAATAAAATATATATATATATATAAATCAATTTAACCAAAAGGTGTATATGCATAAAATCTGACTCTCGTTAGATTGATGACTAGAAGGATCCCTTAAGTCAACGATGTTACTTTACGTTTAATCCAACGGTAGCCAATTCATTCAGTAAAATACCAAAATAAATAAATAAATAAAAAAGAAACACAGGAAGATTGGGATTGTTGCCTTAAATAGAGACATCTTGGAGAGGACATGCTCATAGAACCAACCTCGCAGTTTCTCTCTGGTCTCATTCTCTCTCAAATCGAACTTACACATCAACAACAACGTATGTACCATGAAAACGTGCTCTACGGCAAACACATAACAATAAGAGTGATTTCAAAGGAGACACACACACAAACAAGTAGAAGAGAAAGAAAGATTAAGAGGGTTCAATCATCAAAAATCTAATGGCAGAAGCGCGTAAAAGCAAAACCCACCAGATGAATAATGAGTTGATCACTGAGTCGGACATGGAAGCTGCACAAAAGCTTATTCAGCTCAGCGACGAAGATAACAACAGCGAATGCAACATAACGGGCAAGAGGAACAGAAGAAGAAGCAGGGAAGATGAAGAAGAGGTTGATCAAAGGCTAAGCGATGATATAAGTATAACTTTGGAAAAGAAGATTCGAGAGATTTTCGGGGAAGATGAGGCTTTTCAGCCAAAGAAGCAGAAGAGATATCGGTCTCTTGTGAATATATACATGGCGACTAGACCCGTCAATGCTTGAAACGGGACAAAGGTGAGTGCCTTTTAAAGAAAAAGAAGAAAGAAAACCCTAAAACCAAGTAGGAAGTAGGAACAACGAGGAAGGTAGCTGATCTTAATAATTCTTAGTTAACTGGGTCAGTCCTAAATTTTTCTTTCGAGTTAGTTGTTTGAACACTTGAAATAAGATATTTCTAGACACTCCACTCATATGTGAATACAGTGTAGATCTCGAAATTATACATATGATATACGAAAACAAAGAACCCACACTCATATGAGGCAAGGTGTTCCGGACAGTGTCATAATCCAAGTGTTAAAAAAAAAAAAACCATTTTCCTTTTCTTTGTATAATGAATTTTCTGGTAACTTTCTCTTTCTTTAGACAAGTATATCACAGGCGCTTTTGTTAATTAGTTAGCTTGTTAATATTGTCAATATCTTGATAATACAAGTTCATATCTTAATCTGCATGCGCGGTTGCTTTGGATTCACCATGAATCCCATTACCCCCTTTCATTTCGTTCATTTTATGGTGAAATGAATTGTTTTGGTTGTCGTCAACGCGTGGATATCAATTTTAATACTTTTTAGGAGTTGGTATCTATTTCCTGCTTTTTATAACGCGTATGCTATTTTATGCTGAAGGAGGAATGAGTTTTCTCAAGTCTCGGCAAGCAGAGGGGTGTTTTGGTGTTTGTTTCACAAAAAGCTAAATATTGAATGTGCAACGCACGGTTATCCCTCCCTAGTTGTAGTTATTGCAAAGTCTAAAGCTTCATTAGTTTGGCATTTCCGAACAAAAAGTATGAAGGAAAAAGTTAATCATACATCTTTAAAAAGGGTGTATGTATTATTTATACATTTTTTAAGGGTGTGTGATTTAGTGAGAGAAAGTGATAAGAAAAAATATGTATGATAAATGGTATTGTGAGGAATATATAAAGTGATGTAAGAGAAAAATAGATAAAAATATTAGAATTGAAGTATGAAAGCTTTGGTACTTTCAAGAAGTTAGAGGTCTTATGTACAAAAATAAACTTTCTTAAAAGCTAAAACTCATGAATGGTTTTATTTCGAATGTACAAAACCTAATGCTATCACTGTACCATAAAATAAAAATCAAGGAGGAAAAGAAAATGGAGGGAGAACTAAAGAAAAATATTAAGAAAGTGAATTTACGTTGCAGCTGTGACTAACTTGTTTCTATAATTCATCTTATTGTTAGATTGACATAGCTCAATCTCAATCCCAATCCCAATTCTAAACTTCAATTGAGCACAATTAGTTACACACAATAATACACATTATCTCATATTTATACAGTACTTTATTATCTGATTATATTTCGTTCTATTTTTACCTGATTTTTTGCATGCACCTAAACCCTCATTTTACCACATATTCAAATGTGAAGTAATGTGTTTCTTAAAAATGTATAGCTAACATTTTTCTTTCAATTAGGGCTGTGCTATAAAAAGCTGCCCTTATGTGCTCTTACGGTAAAGTTTTTTATTTAGTTAGTGCAATACACAAATGTCAAGGATTTGTTATCATCCAAAGGGCCAAAGGCTCAAGTGCATGTTCAATAGCAAATTCCTTTCAGTTAAAGGTCCCTATCGGCTTACCAGAGCACGAGTGTGCATGGATGGCCAGTGGCAGAGGAATGGCAAAAACTGAGGAGGGAAACATAAAAAAGAGAATGATTACCGATTAAGAAGAAAAATGAGGGAGGGAGCTAAAGTGAAATGGACACGCGTGAGGAAAGAATTCAAAGGGAGAAAGAGGGTCAGCAAGGGTACTTTGGCACTCTAGTGTGGTAGTCCCTATTTGGTTGTCCCCTAGTTATCCAGCGAATCCGTATCACATACCGAATTCGTCGTAAAGAAAGTCTTATAATATAATCATAAAAAATGATACATCATGTATCCGTACTTGTAATGCATATCCTCATGTATTGCATTTCTTATAACTGTGGGCTCCCCTCTATGGATGCTTGCTATTGACCTGTTGCTAAATACAAATGTAAGTGAATATATAGATGCATGTATACTTCTAACTCTTCCTGTGGACATAATGTTTAGACATGTTTGGCGCTTTACAAACTAAAGATTTGAGGAGATAGTGATTGAATTTAGCTCCTACGTGAATAGTAATTAATATTTAAGAGTAACACACGGGAATTTGAAGCATGTTTTTCATATGTAATAGATTGGTATATATAACATACACGATACAAGATATGTTCATAGATTGCGCACTCTAGCTCATAAAATGTGATAGGAACTTTCCCCTGGAGTGTGGAGGAGCAATTTAATTTGGTGTTGAGTCTTGACGCTAGCTTGGGAGAGATTATTTGATAAAAAACAGGCATAACAACTTCTCCTATATTCCTATAGCCTTTCTAGTTATTGGTTGAAGGTTCCGGTCGTGTAGCAATTACAGTTGCGTTACAGTTGTTGAGGGTTGATGAGGATGCGAACTATAATTGTAGTGTGATGCGGTCGCAATAGTTACCATGATTGAGATGTTGCGACCATAATAGGTGTTGCAGTTTGAGATTTAAAACCTTGACTTCAAGGCTATTATCTTTGAGCTTAATTATTTTACTTAAATTTTATTCTTCAATTTGTGTTATAATAATAGTATGCCAGTGTGGATGGTAATTATTATATAGAAATATATCAACCCTACTGATAAATGTTTCTAAAAAATTAAGTATATACAAACAGATATATGACAGTGGTCTAACTTGCCACAACTTATGGAGTGAAGCTCGAGTCCATTTCCCCAATTGGTCATTTAATTTCATCAGGGAATTCTCCGTAATGGAAGAAAAGAAAACATTTTGTAGTGAAGTGTATATGCTACGCAATGGAATAACTAAGCAGCAAGCAATCGATTAAGTTAACCCCAAAAAAGAGAAGGATCCTCCTGCAAGTTCACCTCATCTGTCTTTGTTAGCACCATATAAGATTGTGAAATTCTAGAGCTGTTTATATGTAAGCATATATAATTTTTCTGGCTCGTATCTACTCAATACTCATGACTCGTTTATATATTGCTGAGGACTCTCGGGAGTTCAAAAGATAATAGGGCAAAACTGTAATTAACTTGAGCTTGTATAGAACTATATATACCTTTTATATTTGCTAACTCGTTTATATTTTGCTGACAAGGAAACCGCTTAAGGAATCTAAAATAAAATATTAAATATATTAAGAACTTAAATTTTTTTTTTTTACGTAACTATAAGTATTTAATAGTGTATTAAATATTCTTTTATCAATACCCTCTACCTTTCTCAAGTATATATACATATTTGTGAGTTTACTGTTAAGTATGTATTGAAGTCACTGTTTTAACGTTTGATCTGGGAATTCATAATTTCATCTCCATACTTCTGTTACTATAGATTGTTACGTCTAGTTGGAAATGTTAAAGATATACTGCAGTCATTTTCTAATTCTCATAGAACTAATATAATGGTTATTTGTCATTCATCATCCAACTCTACCAAATCTTGGTTTTCACGCTGATGACACATTCTAGAATGAATTAATAAAACTGCAAGGATAGCAAATCAGATTAAATTAATGTGTGCAATAAAAAATGTAGGGTTAGTTGTAGTATACAATACCCACTCTAATTAATTTTAAAAGATAAACTATAGGCCAGTATACTTTGGTTTTTGTTAATTGTTTTTCTTTCCTATCTCTATTCTAGTTAGCATCTATGCAAGCGAAGTGAATAACCGAAAACACACAATAGCTAATTGATGAAAACAACTTTATCTGTAACAAATTTGACATTTTCCATGAGGGCCAAAGTGAACGCCCTTGATCCGATCCCCAACAAATAAAACAGAAAAATGAAAATAAGAAAGAATCAGATGGCTGGAATGCAGTCTAAAAGCCAACGTGGACCCTACGATCCATGTTCTCATTATCAGTTACATTCCACACAAGGCAAGAAATCATGGTTGTTTTCTTTCATCTTCCATCACCATGAGTTGGGTCAACTTGGTTGGACCACAATGTCACGCCACATTGCAGAGCCTAATTAACATTGAGCTCTGGAACCTGTGTGGCATCCTGTGGAAATGAAACAGGAAACAAGGAAATCAGCGATGTAATTGATAATAAAAAATATAAAGAGAGTAGTTCAAAATATATATATAAAAAGATAGATGACATAAAAAGTATTAAATAAAAATGTAAACGTATTTAATATTTTAAGAGGATATATAAATTTTCAAGCAAAATAAATAAGTTGCAAGCACCAAAAAAACAAAAAATTTGCTAATGGATAAAAACCAGCCGCTAGATAGGTGACCAAATAGTCAATGATAAATGCATTGTTGCAAGTTCAATTACTGGTCAGCATTAACTCTGTAATTAATGGGTTGAAAAAAGGAAACAAAAAACACTAGACGACAGCGATGCAATAACTTTGAAGCACAGGTAAAATATATATAGTAGTATTTTTTGGTGATATAAAAATATATATATATAGTATGTATATATACATATTCAACTTCCTAACAAGTTCATGGAACCAACCTTGCAGTTTCTCCCTCAGGGTAAGGGCCCATTCCTCATCCATTCTTTCCTCTCAAACCAAACTCATACCCTCAATAACACGTACGCGCTCTACGCCAAAAACAAACATCATAAGACCCAAAACCATCTCAAAGTTAAGCCATCAAAGCTAGCCAGCCACAGAACAGAAGAGAGGAAGAAACACATATCACAGGCTGAACCCTCTCATCTCAAACTCTTGATTGCAATGGCAAATAGCTTGGCCGAATCTAATGACATTCTGGCAGCGGCTCAGAAGCTTATGCAGCTCAGCGACGAAGATCATAACAACAAGGATGATGATGTTGATGTTACCGGCAAGATGATCAGGAAGAGAATCATCTCAGGTGAAGAGGTTGATCAAATGCCAAGCAATATAAATATCAAAGAGAATGATATTGAGGTTATTGCTGGGCCAAAGAAAATGAAGAAATATAGGTCTCTTGTGAATATATATAGGGTGACAAGACCCATTAATGCTGGAAAGTGGAAACGTGACAAAGGTGAGGACTTGAGCTTTAACCAGTAACTTAGCACTTAGCAGCTATAGAGTTAATTTATTCTACCAAGTACCAAGTACCAACCTTGTTGGTTAGTTTAGATTCATGGTGAACGGAACGGAACCTTTCATTTCTCTGATTAGTTTATGATTTTCCTTTGTGTATATATATATATATAGTTGATGTTCCTGCTCACAACTGAAAAATGGGGAGAGGTAGAAATAGAATACTAGGATTTCGTTGTTTAGTGATGAAAACGGGAGATATCTTATATACTCAATTCAAATTATCTGAGGCTGAATTGTAGTTAGCCATTAATTCCAAGTGAGTAGGCTCATTGTTTGCTTCATTTTGCTTGGTATAGATATAGTTCTTCTCGTATTTTATGCTGAAATGAAGTTCTCTACCATGAACACATACACGTACACATATGGCTTACTTGAGATTCCATTAACGCGTGGGGATTTAAAAGTATAATTTTTTGGTATGATATTTCTGTATTCTGCATGCGTTCAATTGTATGATGTACTTCTATGCTGAAGGGGGAACTTCATTATTGCCAAATGCTATACGTAATAAACTTGGTCTTAATGGATTATCAATGTACAGAACGTATTTATAAGCATGAGAAAGTTTCCTAATTCCTATGGAGAAGTAATTCAATAAAGAGGTTTATTTGAGTTCCTATATGTTGGTGGTTTGGATTTTAAACTACAGACAAGTTAATTTGAAGGATTTCATCTCTGATCTTCAAATTTTTATTTTATCACTAAACTTGAGTGGTAAAAGGCGCCACTTACCTCACTCAAGACTTGGAACCAACTTGTTTCAGAAGTACCAAAACTTAGTACCATTCCTCCAATTTACAGACCATTTTTGCTTTTATGTTAGGTCAATTACCGACTGTGTTAAGAATTTTCCAGAGTAGTTGTTTCTATTTATTTTTATATTTTTTAATTTTTGAGAGTAGTTATTTTTACTTTCTAACTTTTTATGTTAGGCCAATTGCCCACTGAGTTAAGCATGGGCTCAGTACTCCCAATGCCATGCTTGTTTACCTATTTTCAATTCAATTCTTCTACATTCACATCATTTTTTACACCATTTTTATATCTAGTTAATCATGTATAAAAATTTTAGTTAACTTCATGTATTGTATGGTAAATGGAACTAGTAACTGATTATCAATGATAATCGATTACTAGACTCGTTAACCATATAGTACACATTGTTAATTAGATATTTATATATCATTAGTCGAAGTGTAAAAATTGTGTATAAAAATCATGTGAATCGATTACTAGACTTGTTAATCATATAATACACACTGTTAATTAGATATTTATATATCATTAATCAGGTATAAAAATTGTGTATAAAAATAATATAAAAACATCATTTTCATTTTTCAGGAAAAGAAATAAAAATGGAAGAAAATATTGCATAGACTGTTATAGTCAGTAACTAACTAGAAGTAATGCTGACCATACCGGTTCATTCTCCTCCTTAGGCTCGATCAAACTTCCATTTAATGTCATGTTACAAGTTACAACCTTATAAGTGGCTGGCTGAGGTATTTGATGCAAAAAAATTTGAAATTTCTGTATAGCTTTGAATTATGTAGACTAAGCCATAAAAATAATAAAATAGTGATATGAAGGGGCATTCTTTCTTTTTGGGATTGAGTACAATGAAGAATCTCACCCAGAAAGCATTCTTAAGTTTTAATCATTCAGCGAAGGTTTAACTAGCCAAGACTTCTACAGCTTTTAGAAACTAATCCTTGGGTTGCCACATGTCCGTTGCTAAGTGTCAAGTGTCAACCATGTAGCGGAAAAGAACTGGTGAACATTAGAAAATGGTGCAAAAAATTAACCCACGGCATACACTATAATTGAATATAAAAGGCACCACTCAGGATTAATTCCTTGAACTCTACAGCGTCAGACATCTATGTTGTATTGAACGCAATTGCAAGAATAACCCGGGCATGTCTCATGTACCGTTAAAATGATTTTCTCGCTCCTGTTTATAATTATATCGCGGAATTTTCAGGTGGCTCAGATTTTTGTTAAGAACAGCAAACCAATCTTGAATTCATGATATCAGTGATGCTCGTAACGAAGCTAATGCGCATAAGTTTCTGTTAGAATTCAAATTTTCATTTGCAATGACTGGTAAAGTCAAAACCCATAGAAAATCAGGAAATTAGCCTCTTCAGACTTCAAGGAGGTGCTCGATAGGGGGTGACAAATTTATGACGCCATGACTACCCAGAATTTCAAATATAGAAATGCAACATCCACTAATGCAAAATTTGAAAAACTATAATTCCTATTAAAAATATCTACAATTTTGGTTTTTCTAAAGTCTTTAAACAAAGGGAATATATCTACCTCAACCTATGGAACTTCAGCAAAATTAAAGAGGCTACAAAAGAAAAGGAAAAGAACTACAAGAACAAAACTGCAGGAACATGGCTGCAACACTGTACATTTCAAATAATACCAAAACATAAGCAGATCTCACAAAGAACTATGCAGAGAGGCAACCATCTTCTAACTTAACATATACATGATAACCAACACCCACTTCATCAAGCAGCTGCTCCCTGGCCTGCTCCATCAGTTCTAAAATTACGACCACGTCCACGGCCTCTTCCCCTTCCACGTCCACGCCCTGCAAAACCATCAAACAAAAATTACTACCATGTCCACTCAAGGAGCTTGTAGGATGAGAACTCTAAAATGCTGAAACAAGAAGGAATAACAGGCACAAAGGAAATTCAAAAGACAACAAGGAAAACAATTGGTGAATTCAAATGAGGTAATTTTCTTCTGTTTCTTCTGTATCCTGATTTAATACGAAGCACCATGTAATGCAAATAGCACAGCAAAATATAAGAATTTTACTTAAAAACACAAATCCATTCACTATGCCAGCACACACCTAGTATTAATCAAAATCTGATAACACAACAATTGTAATTTAGGCATAACAACTTATCTTCATTATCTGGAAACCTAAATTTCATGGACATGCATCTTACCACGTGGAGCAGGTGGTGCATCATATTCACCATAGTCATAATACCCAACCGGCTGGGCAACATAGCCTCGTCCGCGTCCTCGTCCCCGGAAAGCACGACCCCTAGCTCGACCACGCCCTCTGCCACCATAGCCACGTCCACCATCCCAACCATCACCATATTCCATATCCCCATTGTAAATTCCTGTGTAGAAGAGATTATGTCCTAATAAGCAACTTTCGTATTTTTAAAAACACCAAAACAAAATAAAAGGAGTTCAACAAAGATTTCCGATCATTCTATTATACTACAGCCAACTACAGTGTAATAAGTGAAACAAAGTACTTGCCAATACCTCTACCCCTGCCCCTTCCACGACCACGTCCTCTCCCTCGCATCCTTGGTGAGCTTTCTATGTCAGATCAAATTATGGTAAACATGTCATAATAGCCACACAAGTCTTCTGAAATATTAAAAGAAGAAAAAACTATTAAAATTAACCTCCTTCCTCTTCATATTCATTTAAAGGTTTTACTTGATCAGCTGGAAGAGGAGGTTGGTATCTGCATGAGAGAAAACACTTAAAATCTTGCCAATAGTGAATATAATTAAAAAGCACTCAAACCAGGGGCAGAGCCACATTCACCCTTAGTGAGGCTAACCCTTTAAACCCCCCCCCAAAAAAAAGCAAAAGATTATATCCTAGTTTTGCCCCTGGTATAAACCATACTGAGACTATTGCTTTAATTTTTATTTTAGGTTTAGCGAGATAATGTAAAGGAAACTAACTGACACAGCCCCCTGTTATTACCCCCTCCCCCCCCAAAAAAAAACTAATTGACACAGGAAAAATACTTTTTTTTGTCTACACAACTGAGTGCATATACAGATG
Organism: Ormosia semicastrata; assembly: GCA_029884595.1. Lineage (NCBI taxonomy): Eukaryota > Viridiplantae > Streptophyta > Magnoliopsida > Fabales > Fabaceae > Ormosia > Ormosia semicastrata. The sequence continues at coordinate 30,494,187 of JAQQTO010000046.1, read as the reverse complement.
CTTTTAGAACATAGATGAACTAGCAACTTTCAAAGTTCTAAAATAATGTAGAAGACAACCAGTAGTGAGAGCCAAAAATTAGAAAAGCAGAAAATGAAAAGTGCAAATCTATAAACACCACAAATAGATACACTACAAAGTTAATGAAGTTGAATCCTTTCATCAGTCTGCATAAAAGTCGATATGAATATGTATGACAGCATGATAGACACAGTATTTACTTCACTCCTTGAAATCAAGGATCTCATACGCTTCCTTGTCCTCAACACAGTATTTGAAAAAAAGAAATGCAAATTATAAATCAAATCCCATACAAGGAAACATGTCAAGTAAATTACATATGCCTCTCTCCAGGTTTAATGAAATTATACAGACCTGACTTATTCCTAAAATAACATAAACAAAGCTTAGTTAAGATTTTAACGAGACAAAGGGACATTTATGTAATAAAATTTTAGACAAGGCCTCTAATTTTAGAAACAAGAGAATTATATGTTTGAAATAGGGGAGGTTAAACCTCATGAGAGTTTTACATAATTTACTCAAATGTGTTTTAATAAAAACCTTGGTCCTCTCCAATTACCAATTTGACAAACTATAAAAGCTTGTGTAACAATAAGGTAGTAATATTCTCCTGGACATCCAAAGTAAGATATAATACATTGAACCATATGTATTTACTTTAAAAACAAAGTAATGCCATGGCATTTAGCACTTTATCTTGACCCTGTGACTTGTACAACAACAGCAGGGAGAAAATGCTAACCAACTTATTGCCGCATTGAGTAAAAAACTAATAAACTTTGCAAGTTATTGTCAACCTAAGTTGCAGTTATGTCTATCAGTTGACATCAGGCATCAGATGAAGTGGGGGAAAAAAAGAGACATTTTGTTTATGATCAAACTCATAAATGGTCATGATTTATGAAAGAGACTAATGAAGCCAATCTTAACTAAGCCCATTAAAATACAAAGCATCTAACAGCTACATGTCAGAGATACAGATGTCACAGAATATCACACAAGTTCTTACCCTGTGGAGGACGTATCCAGCTCTTTTTTTGACAAAGTAATTGTGATCATTGAAACATGGCGAGTAGTCTCCAAACTGAGCAAGTAAAAGACAACCAAAACAATCACTCCCATGCACAAGCAATTAAGTATTTGATAGGGTAGCATAGAAGAAAAAACAATCCATACGGAAGAAGGCCTTCTTCTAGCGGCTCCCACATGTCAGTTATATCAGTTGATCCGATTAGAATGTTCTGATGCAGACCAACAATCCTTCTCTGAAACAAGTAAACTGATCATCACTCACAAAACTACAAAAGCAAGATAAGCAAATGCATACCAACATATCTACAGAAAGATATCTGCCCTCCCACCTTGATCAGTTCGGCGATCATTACAGTCTTATTGATAGCACGTCCCATCGCTTTAAGAACAATTTCATCAGATCCTTTCTCCTACAGAAAACACATGTAGAACAGGATAAAATGTTAAAAACAACAGTAAAATGTTAACGGATTCAGGACAAATCGATACTTGCATGCATGGAACACACCAAAAATAATAAAAGGTTGAAATCCTAGCACAATCAGAGCAGAAAATCAGTGTGAAATGATTAAGTAAACAAAGTAAGAACTAAAATATACAGAGAGAAATAGGTCAAAGCAACAAGAAGAAAGTGCAAAAATGGGAGAAAAATGATTATCCTAACGAGTCGATAAGATAATTTACAGAATATAATTTCTTTTTTTCTTCCACTGAGACTGTGAAAGGAAAAGTACCCAAGCGTCACAAACAGGAGTGTAAAGGATTATCGTCTTGGGGGTAAGTTTGGTGTAGCCTTAAAAATGGAGGTGAAAATTTCAGGGATTATATATTTATGGATATAAAAAAATTGTATGAAAAATCATCCTTCAAATTTTCGCCCCTAGTCGCTGAGAGACAAACGAGCATGAAGTGCAAGTAACCTGGAGGAGAGTGGTGGCATAGGTGATGTAATTCCTCATCCTTCCTTGAGTAGTAATGCGTATCTCGTTCTCGTTTATAGGACTCTCTGCCTTGGGCTTCTCCACCCTCTGATACCTATCCATCTGAAACAAAACAAAACAAAAGCAATTTTCAGTAACAAAACATCGATAACAAAGCAATCATGCTAGGGTTTTAGAGAATGATCTCACAATCACAAACAGACCGTTTGTGTGTGGCTGAGTCTGAATAAGATGGTACCGAATCTTTCAAACTTGGATACGTTTGGGGATATATGCTATGCCTATGCTAGTGCTACCACTCACTCACTCTCCCTTGTCAGTTTTGGGGATATATGGATTTGTTTTGTGATTTGAATTTAGTCCCCGAAAGAAAGAGACAAAGAAAGAAAGCCTACCTGCTGGGTTGCACACTCTATGTACAATAAAGCAGAGGAACATGGCTGATGAGTAGGACTTTGAGGTCCCGGTCTTATCGCCGTTTAGACCGCCATCCTCACACTAACAAATCACAATCAAACCCGCGCTTCTGGATAGGCTTATGCCTTAATCCTTATGTTCACTTCCTTCACCCAATGGGCTTTAATGGGCCTTCGGCCTACTGCCGCACCTCTTTATTTGTTTTACTTATTATTAATTATTATTTTCTGAAATACCTATGATGGCAAATCGACCAAAATACCCTTTGTGACAAATTTATTTACCAATTTATCATCATTTTCAAACTATTTATCAAATTACCACTGATTTTGCCACGTTGAAATTTTATATTATTTTTCGTTTCACGTGGGATGGGAAAATTTTCCCCCTATCCCCGTTTTCCCATGGGATTCCCGCTATAAGAAAAAATAAAAAAAAAAATAAAAAAATAAAATAAATTATTTTAATATTTTAATTTTAAATAAATATAAAAATGAATATAATATACAATTATTAAAATATATTTATTTATTTATGTAATATATATATATATATTACAAAAAATTAGGAATTTAACGAGGACGGGGACCACGTGGCGTAGAGTATGGTCCACGTCCCCCGTCCCCGAATATCTTCGGGAAAATTTTTCTCCTCATCCCCATCCTCGCAGGGAAAAAAACCCCGCATTCGGGGCCTCATTCGGGGTGGTCCCCGCGGGGATCCTTGTCTGGCGGGGAGTTTTGCCATCCCCGGCGTGTTGGCGCATCCTAGTTGGATGCGCCACGCGTTGGATGCGTCACGCGTGTGTCTAGTGGATGCGTCACTGTTGCGCGCGAAAAATAATATAAAATTCTCACGTTATATGTGCAGGGCATTAACCCATTCGCGGGGAGACATACAATTTACATGTCTACGGGAGACACGCTCCCAAGTATTTGCTTCCCGTCCCCCCACCAAACTCTCTCCCGTCCCCTTTGATAGTGGCAAGACAAAGTAATTATGTAAGACAACAAAATGTTCCCCAAAGTGGTGATAAAATAAAGTAACTAAGTAAGATAATAAAACACATTTGTTCAATGGAAAATTTTCCCCCTATCCTCAAGAACTTCTTGATGGAAGAAATAAAGGTGCTTGAAGAAGCCAAATTTCTCCCATGGGATTCCTTACTCTTTTGCTATAAGAAAAAATAAGAAAAATATAAAAAAAAAAATAAATTATTTTAATATTTTAATTTTAAATAAATATAAAAATGAATATAATATACAATTATTAAAATATATTTATTTATTTATGTAATATATATATATTACCAAAAAATTAGGAATTTAACGAGGACGGGGGATAGTCAAGTACTGAGTATGGTCCCAAGAAAGCCCCGCTCAACTCAATGAGAATGAATATGTTACGGAAAATTTTTCTCATCTCATCCCCATCCTCGCTTAGAGGAAAAAAACCCGCATTCGGGAAAGCCTCATTCGGGTGGTTACTCTTTTAATCATAACTTTTAAAATACTTTGAGATCCTTTGTCTCATTTGAAAATAGACTCAAAGAGTTTTGCTTTAAACGGATAAGAAACGAAAAAGTTATGACCATCCGGCGTGTTGGCGATCATATCTTTCAAATACTTTGAGTTGGATGAAAGTAGCCACGCGTCTTTCCAATGAGCGCATCCTGCTTTAATTGGATGGATTATGCGTCACGCGTGTTGGCGCATCCATGTAATCGATTACAACGCGTGGTGGATCGATTACACAGTAGTCGACAAAGTGCGTTGTGTCGATTACATGAAGCATCTCGCGTGAAACGAAAAATAATATAAAATTCTCACGTTATATGTGCGGGGCATCTTAACTTCATTCCATTAAACATTGTGGATTTCTTAAAAAGCTAAGTGTGTAAATCCTTGATACCCATAGAGACACATACAATTTACATGTTCTACTTGTAAAGAGAGAGCTTTCTATTCACCTTGATATTGAGGGACATCTCAAACACAAAGGGTTTCCCAATTAACTTATTTATAATCCAAGTATTTGGAGACTTAGCACGATCCCAAAGTAGTCGATGTGAAATTTTGTTGTTAGCAAGGCAAAACAGCTAAATAAGATAACAAAATATATTTGTTCGATGTGGGACTTTGATAGTGGTAAGACAAAGTAATTATGTAAGACAACAAAATATTTTTATTCAATGTGAGACTTTGGTGGTGATAAAATAAAGTAACTAAGTAAGATAATAAAACACATTTGTTCAATGTGGGACTTTGATGATGTCAACATGCATATGCATGCTATTGTATTGACTGGGATATTATGCTTGATGTCTTGTCGAAATGCTCAACCAATGACGCAAACGGTCTTCTTACAAGTGTCCTGAAAGTGATCCTTGTCAAGAACTTCTTGATGGAAGAAATAAAGGTGCTTGAAGAAGCCAAATGGATTGGACTCCCAAACTTCATGCCTTCATATATGGCCAAAAAGGACTTTGAGGTAAATAATGCTTTTCTTACTCTTTGAGTTACAATGCAGAGTATATGAGTGAAAGCAATTTTATCTTGTGGGAAATAGGTTTGCCCCAATGATTTAATATGTTAAGTTTTGATGATGACAAATACAAGACAAAAAGAATGATGCTTATGCTTTATAGTTGTACTTAATAAATGACAAATGTATCACAAAAGAATGTTGACCATGTTACATAAATGTGTTTAATAATAATATGAAATGGGTTCCTAAAGATCTTAAATGCTCTAGTACTAATATTCAAGGAGATATATGTAACATTCATCATATAATATATCCAATAATATTTTATATGAGTTATAAATGAATTAATATTGGATATGTCTATGAAAGTCTTGTATGCATGTTAGACTAACTAGAGTTATACATTTATGAATCATGCATATGAAGATATTGAGTTATGAATTTGGACTAACTATGTTTGGTTAAGTGAGTAATACTTTGTAGGATAGTCCAAGTACTAAGAGTAAGCATTGCAACAAGAAAGCAAAAGATCACAACTATGCTCAACTCAATGAGAATGAAAATGAAAAGATGTTCCAAGCATTTGCAAGTTTTGAAGAGAAGATTTTCTTTGGAAGCTTGAATTACATCAAGAAGTGATGGTGGCAAAAGATCTAGTCCAACATCTTCAAGAATAGCTTATAGAACTTAGATCTTGTGTAAAGGTAAAAAGGAATCACATTAAGCTCAAAAAAAGTTTTTAAACATATTTATAAGTGTTTCTAAAATGTTTATATGCCCAACAAACTATTTTGGAAAGCTAGTTATGGTAATATTTCAAATCTATAAAAAATAGCCAAGTTTGTGTTTTGCAAAACTGATATATAGTTACTCTTTTAATCATAACTTTTAAAATACTTTGAGTTTTACTTTGAAACGTATCTCATTTGAAAATAGACTCAAAGATCTTTCCAATGACTGGTCATTTGCTTTAAACGGATAAGAAAAAACAAAAAAAGTTATGACCAATTAAAGTTTGAGTTTTGAAAATCTGACCTTTGGTTACTATTTTGATCATATCTTTCAAAATACTTTGAGTTTTGTTCTGAAACTTCTTTCATATGAAAGTAGACTCAAAGATCTTTCCAATGAATGGTCATTTGCTTTAATTGGATTGGATAAGAAATCTTTGTAAGTTTAAATATATTTGATGCTGAAGAAGTTATGACCTTTTAAAGTCGGTTTTGAAAAATAGAATACTCAGAAGAAAGCCCAAATGGGTAATCGATTACACAAGTCATGTATCTCTATCCCTAAGCTATTGTGGTATTCTAATCGATTACATACGTTGATAAATTGCCTTAAATGATTAATCGATTACAACTGTATATGTAATCGATTACAAAGTGCCCTAGAAAGCTTGTAATCGATTACATGAAGCTTGTAATCGATTACAAAGTGCCCAGAACGTTTCTAACGACTATAAACGGCTAGTTTTCATAGAAAATCATTTCTAAACACCTCCAACCTCATATTCTAAAACTCATTTGATTTGGCTATAAATAAAAGTGTTTGGGCATCAAAAACAAGTTGGAGAACATTCTGAAAATTACCATTAAACATTGAAAACGAAATTCATCATCTTTTTCTCCAAATCTTTGTTTTGAGCTAAGTGTGTAAATCCTTGATACCCATAGAGCTTCAACTTGTATTATCCACTCTTGAGAGAGTTTTCTATCATCTATACTTTGTTCTTCAAGTTGTATATCTACTCTTCAAGAGAGTTTATATTCTTTCTATTCACCTTGAAATCATTGTAAGAGGGTGAGGTATCCATATCAAAAGAAAACCATTATATTTGAGGGTGAGGTATCCTAGCTATTAGATAGTGAGACTCAAACACAAAGGTGAGGTATCCCAAAGGTGTTGTGAGTGCTTCTTCATTGTAAAGGTCATCAAACTTCACCCGTGAAGCTTGAAGAATTGGAGAAAACCTCTAGCACAAGTGGGATGTGGTATGCAAGATGAGGTATCCTATCAGGTGCTAGTTGAGTGCTTTAATCTTTTATATGTATGTACAAAGGTTTTTTAGCACCCGTAAAGTCTAGGAGATAGTGAAGAAAATCTCAAGTTAAGCTTGAGGAGATTTGGATGTAGGCCACAAGTGGTTGGTGGGTGAACCAGGATAAATTCTTGAGTTTGATTCTCTCTTCCCTACACTCTTTAAATTCAAAAGATTTGGTAGAATATATTTATTTATTGCATATGTTGATGTTTTGATTGTTACAACTTGATATCTAGCTTATTCACTTAGTTCATCATATATCCCAAGTTGTATTTGAGTAATCCTCAATAGTTGTACATTTATTGTGCATATTCCGCTGCATTTATTTATTGAGTGATTTAAAATACATAATTTGTCAAAGTTGATTAAAAAATGAAAAGAGTCATCACCCAATTCAAGAGAAGATTTTCTTTGGAAGCTTGAATTACATTGTGATGGTGGCAAAGATCTAGTCCAACATCTTCATTTAATATGCTTAATCTTGGTAAAGGTAAAAGGAATCACATTAAGCTCAAAAAAGTTTTTAAACATATTTATAAGTGTTTCTAAAATGTTTATATGCCCAACAAACTATTTTGGAAAGCTAGTTATGGTAATATTTCAAATCTATAAAAAATAGCCAAGTTTGTGTTTTGCAAAACAAACTAAATCAATACTTTGGAGTTACTCTTTTAATCATAACTTTTAAAATACTTTGAGTTTTACTTTGAAACGTATCTCATTTGAAAATAGACTCAAAGATCTTTCCAATGACTGGTCATTTGGGATAAGAAAGCGAAAAAGTTATGACCAATTAAAGTTTGAGTTTTAAAAGGTTACTGTTTTGATCATATCTATCTTGAGGAAACTGGTCTTTTCATATGATAGACGTCACTTTCCAATGAATATTTGCTAACATCAAAGTCTGACATTGAACAAAGTGTTTTGAAAACTTTATTATTACCTTACTTAGTTACTTTACTTTATCACCATCAAAGTCCTACATCGAATAAAAATATTTTGTTGTCTTACATAATTGCTTTGTCTTACTACTATCAAAGTTCCACATCGAATAAATGTATTTTGTTATTTTACTTAGTTTTGAGCTAAGTGTTTCCTTGATACCCATACTAAAAGCAAAGTCTTGAGAGTTTTCCATCATCTATACTTTGTTCTTCTTTACTAGATCTTTCTATTCACCTTGAAATCATTGTAAGAGGGTGAGGTATCCCTCAAAGAGAAAAGGGTGAGGTATCCCAAAGGTGTTGTGAGTACTTAACTTATAAATAAGGTTCTAATAAGGTATCGAGGTGTGAGGAGTGCTCTTGTATGTACAAAGGTTTTTTTAGCACCGTAAAGTCTAGGAGATAGTGAAGAAAATCTCGATATCCCTCAATATATTGTGGTGCAAGGGATAAATTCTTGAGTTTGATTCTATTCCCTACTGCACTCTTTAAATTCGACTTTGGTTATTGCATATGTTGAGTTTTGATTATGTAAATTGTATTTGAGTAATCCTCAATAGTTGTACATTTATTGTGCATATTTTTTTAAAAAAATTTACGGAATGGGTTAAGTTACTCTTGGGTAATGGTTGCCATGGCTAACAATTTCAAGCATGCCAATTGGGTATATTAACAAGGTGTGGGACTATCTTGCGATAATTTTATATTATTTTTTGTTACCAAATGTCTTTATTACGTGTTGTCTTACATAATTGCTTTGTCTTCTTACTACTATCAAAGTCGCATCGAATAAATGTATTTTGTTATTTTACTTGTTGCTTTGCCTTACTACCAAAGTCCATTATTGGGATCACGAGAAACTTAAATACTTATAAATAAAATGGTAATTGAAATGATATCACTTTTAGTAGACATGTGTCTGCAGGTCATCAAAAATTTACGTGGAATGGGTTAAGTCAATAACGTGATAATTTTATATTATTTTTTGTTCACGCATGGTATGCGCTGATTGGAAAAAATCAATATAAAATTTCAACGTGACAAAAATCATATAAAATTTAAATCAATGACAGTTTGATAAATAATTTGAAAATGATGGTAAATTGATAAATAAATTTGTCACAAAAGACATTTTGGTCGATTTGCCTACCTATGATACTATTTTACAGAAAAAAAAATTACCAGATGTTAACTTCATTATAATAACTACGCAACTTTTATTAATTTAACGGAAGGGAAATTTACAAAAAAATTCTGATTATAATTATTTTATTAAGTATGTGTTTGAAATAATTGTGAAATTTAATTATTTTAATAATCGATTATTATATAAATTTTTTTATTATAATCGATTATAAAGATAATTTGTTTTGTTTGAATATTTTAACTAAAAAATAATTTTAAATTAAATTATTTTATTTATATGATATAAAAAATATTTTTATATATTAAATTACTATATGTAAAAAATAATTAAAATAATTATTTAATTAATTAAAAACAAAATAATATTTATATATCAAAATGTAAAATAATCTCAACAACTTATTTCAAAAATATTCAAATAATCAAATGATAACTTTTTTAAAAAAGCTATTACCGTATAATTTTTTAACATCAACAGCTTTTCTTTAATTACCCAAACACGTTGCAATAGGCAACCAACAGCTTTTATACAAAAAAAAAAAAAACTGTTGAATGCCCAAAAGAATCTCAAACAAACAAGCCCTAAGTTATGTGATTAAGTAGTTTAGAATTTCAATAATAACAAATTTAAAAAATGACTATCCTTAGCTTGTGTATACCTTACATTTACAATTTGTAGTTCCACAAGACAATTTTGAGAAATGTTGTGAATATCTTTTCTTCTTGATTTTACAGGTGTTGAATTAGTACGAGAGAAAGTACACACCGATTGCTGATTCAGATCAAATGTGATTTCAAATAAATCTTTAGAATAAAACCATTTCAGCCAAACCATTTTTCAGACCATGATCATTTAGATGGAAGCACCCACTTTCCTCAACCTCTCCTCGTTCTCTAATCTTCACTTGGACTCTTCAATTTGGCATCCCTGTGCTTATTTCTTTTTGCTAAGACAGTTAAAAGCTGAATGCACGTTACCACCCTTTTGTATCGTACAATTCACTACAACATTGTAGTCAAGGACAGCTGCACTAGAATAACAATAGCACTCCCATACCAGTAGCCTAGGAATCAAGAATATAAACAGGATGAAAGACACGGCACTATGGTTAAAATACATTGAGATGCAAGATAATAAATTTGTGATCATGAATATCACCTGGATAATAGAATTTCTATAATCATACATCTAATACAAATCATGAGTCAAAATTTATAAACTAGAACTCAATTTCTGAAAACTAAGATGAGAATAAGTGCAGATGCCACAAGGCCTGTAAGCATTTCTTCAAGCTTCCCCTTTAAACTTGGCTTCATATATCTGAGGTTGCTGCAAAACAGAAACAACTATTTCTTAAAATACTTGTTTAAAGGAAAAGGTATGCAGCAAGACTACAGGTATTCTATTTGATCATCACTTTATGCACACCACGGTTACACCTGCACACATAATAGCATTTGAATTTAACTTGACCCACTAAAAAATTCGTGTATAACTCAAATTTTGCACCACAATGCAATGTGCACGAAGTACTTTACTGCAAGGTACAGTGAAAATTAAGTATGCGTCCATCTGCTAGTAACTCATGGGATAAAGCTCCTCTAAAATGAACTTGTCTCTAAAGTGAACAAATAAGAGTCTATCTACCATTAAAATTTAGTGGGTTAAAATCCCAATGCACCTTAGCTTAAATTGGTGGATGCACCCTTACTTGTTCACTTTAAAGGAGTTTTTTCCTAACTCATGATACTAACACACACAAGCCATTTCCAATGAAATAAGCATCTCTATTCTAGAATCATTATTTATTTTTTTTGGGTACATTCTATTCTAGTATGATTTACTTCCTACTCTATTAACACCATCTTGTAGTTGGCTAGCTGTCATATAAAAAAAACGCAGTAAAGGAAAAAATACTGAGTTATCTGTTAACAAGATTGATGCAAGTCTGGTAACAATGAATGCACTAATTTTATCAAAAAACAATGAATGCTCAAATATGCACCATCAATCAGAAGATACGTTGCCAACAGGGGTTGGTTCAACTGATAAGGATTGAAGCACTTCACTTGAAAGGTTTAGGTTTGAATCCCACTGCCAGCAATCCCCCTTGGCAAGCTATATCCATAAGGACTACTATAAGCCCTTGCTGAGGCTTTTTTATCAGGTCAAAGGATTCCCCAAGCCCTTCAAAAGAAGATCCAATAAGCCAATCAAGTGTTTATTCTATTAAAAAGCAGATTACAATACCTCCTCCCATGAGATTTGCTTAAATCACATTCATCCCTTGTCTTATAAATTACATTGACATTGACCTCTCCTGTTTAAAATTTTCATCAGACAATGCCGGCTTAAATGTTTTCCAGACACAAACCCCTCCGTATAAGACAAGGGAAGTCAGTGTAATTTTCACTGCAATTTATTCTGTTAAATTTGCAAATCTGAAAACAAGTAACCAAAAGGTCAGCAGGAAATCAAGCCAATAAACACTTACCATGTAGACAGCCGAAATCAATCTGCGAGCAAACCACCTCATGTGCATTGCACGTTGAGCAGCACTTGCTGCCTCCACCGTTTCAAACCGCAAATACACAAAACCAGCACTTCTTCTGTATACAAGACAAATCAATTAAAAAATGGCTAGTATACACGCCACAATGTAAAGAAGAAGAAGGAAGAGTATGGTGTATTCATGTATGAGTGCAACACATTCATAAACATACTTATCGACATAGATATGCTTCACCCGCCCAAATTTAGAACACTCTTCTTCTACATCCTCTTTAATGTCTAGATCAAAATCTGGTTCTGTCTGCAAATTGTAATATTAGACATCAGCACTTCGTTAGATGAAAACAGCAAATGGTGTAATCGTAATCATTCAGTTAAACCTCACCTCAGTGGTTGGATCAAACATATTCTTCAACAGTAAGCACTCGCTCGGGTTTCCAACAGGTTCAGCCACTGGGGTAGGCATAATTTGTGCTGGGAGAGGTGGAGCTGGTATTATACCTGAATTACCAATAGGCAAGCTAATAGGCTGCTGAGCAGGTGCGGAGCCATTCACAATGGGTAAACCAATGCTGCAGTGTTTGGAATCTGTTAAGATAATGAACAAATTTACAGAATATAAGACAAAAATATTATAGACAAACCTTGCAGCAAGGCCAGTGCGATCCAGTTTCTGCATAAGGATCGCTCTTGATTGGGCATTCAAAGCCTGTATAGAAAAAAGCACAATACATGAGCAAGAAACACGTTGTTAAGAAGAGAATAGACTAATAGTTATTGTTATTAAGAAAAAATATAAGGGGGGGGGGATGACCAGAGCAGTTCCTTAACCACCACCACCCTGCCCCAGATAGAAAAAAAAGAGAGGTTTCTGAGCGCAGAAAAGGTGAAAGCAGAAGAAATTAAAAACTTCAGATTTTGAACCAGATTAAGGCAGAGGGAATGTTGGAAGTACCCACTTCTAACCTACGCCTAATGAATCTGGAAAAACCAAACATGATTAACAAGATATCCTTAGTATTTATTTTGTTGGACATCTTCAATTATATAATGCCTTCTCAGCATTTATTTACACACAAAAAAAAGAGCAAAAATGGTAAACACTCAGCACTCAGCAGAACTAAAACTTCAATGCACCAATATATCAAGTAGTAAAAACCTTGTCATCAATCTGTAAATATTTATAGCTAGAATTGTTAGTTACTAAAATAATATTGAAATAAACAAAACTTCCTGCCAATCAAGCCTAACAAGCTGAATATTTTTTTTTATAGGAGAAATTCATTAAGATGAAGAGAAGAATATTACAAAGAGTTAGGAGGATAAGAGGTCCTCCTTACAAAATTAAAAAAGAGAGGACAAACAAAGAGGGAAAAAAAATCAATGAAGCAAAGCTGTTCAATCTCTCAACATTTCTGTAAGAGACATCCTCTTAAGAAGACCATGGGCTTTAACACCAAATAGAAGCTAAGCACCTAATCTTATCCCAAAGAAATCTCCTTAAAGATGCGAGAATTAAGCTCCAACCAAATACGCCAAACAGGCATAGATTGCAAATTGCCACAAGGATTTGGCTTCTTTCCTTCTCCCAAAACCAGCAAAGCTAGTCAACAGAAACTGATCCAAGGACCTAGGGCAAACCCAGCACTCTCCAAAAATACCAAACAAAGCATTCCATAATGAAACAGCTATAGAACAATGCATGAACAAATGGGGAACCGATTCTAAGCTCGCACCACATAATACACATCCACCTAAATTTTAGTAACTTAGTATTAAGTATATTTGTCTTTGTATTATTGTATGATGAGATATAGATTTCAATGACACATCGTCCTGTGGAAACCAATTTTTAAATTTTTATATAACATGTGTACACTTACAATTCCACCCTCGTCATCATCAAAGTCTGCAGATTTTGCAGTTGTATCTTGGCTTCCAACATGATCTGTTACAGATGAAACCTGTGTTTGATAAACAGTATTAATTACAAACAAAAGGACAAGCAAAGTGAAAAACAAACAGACCCACCCAAAAACATTTCTACCTTGATAGTCCTGCCAGCAATCTCCAATTTTCCATTTAAACTCTGAGCAGCCTTGGCATGCTCAAGATGGGCAAACTGTCCAAGAATGAATACAAATAAAAGAGATAAGTACCAGTATTATCACCGGAAACAACATTTTTTGAAGTTAAGTGTTAGTAACGAACTTGAACAAACCCAAAACCCTTGCAATGTCCTGTCTCCAGATCAAGAGGCAGTTGTACAAGCTCCACCGGACCAAATGGCTCAAAAATCTAAAGAAAAAAAGATGTCATACGCTGATAAATGACAAATTATCAAATCAAGGTTCTAATTAGTGAAAGCCTAACAACAAACTAGATGCACTAAACCAGTTTAGAGGAAAACTACTTGGTTGGTCTTAAGGGAATATATATTTTTAAGAAATTTTTTGTAGGCTCTGTGCATTCATATTCCTGATTATGGCAATGAAAAATTCATGTCAAACATATTCACCAGACAATGAGACAGTAAAAACTGAATACCTCTCTCAACTGACTCTCAGTCATGTTGAAGTGAAGGTTCCCCACATACAGTTTTCTGTCGACAGCTCCATATGGTCCTGCTACACCAGCAGCTCCACTAGTAGCATTAGATTGAACTAGGTTCTTCTCAGCCTCAGAAGGTTTGACCATTACAGGTTGTCCGAGAAGAAGTTGGCCAGAGAGAGCAATTGCCATTGGCACTGACATTGCATCATAAAATTCAATATACCTGCAGCCTCATCAAGAACTTGCATCAAGTTTTCAGAACTACAAAATACAAACAGTTGCAATCAAAACTTACAAAGCATATAGCAAATAGATGTAGGGAAACAAAAACTCTAGTGCAGACAGCTCAAGCTGAGTTTCTTTTGATGTATCTGACTCATGTAAAGAAAATGTTAGCCTGTCATAATAAAAATAAAAAACTAAAGCGTATATCACATTGACAGTTCAATCAAGAGAGAATAAGAGAAGACCATATGAGAGGATTAGGTAACCAGCAACTCATCTCCTTCACTTACATATGTGCACGTGTGCAAATCAAATCCTAAGAAAGGGACCCAACTTAAAGCTGGCCTAGTATTGCAACTCACTTCTCAGACAATTCTAAAAGCCAAACAGCACCAAATCCATATGCATCTCATCTAGACACCCACTGGCCATTCCCCCCACCCAAAAGTAAAGGAGAAAAAAAAGAGAGAAAAAAGAACAAAGAAGAAAATTTCCTCCAGATCAACCTTATCAAGAAATCCTCATAACCAGTATGAGTGATATAAACTGAAAAGGCTCAACAGCATAAGAATGAACTCCTCACTGTATGGCAAACGTAGAGGAAGAAAATTGGGAGAAGGACCAAAAAGAAAACCAAGATTATGTCATCTACCTTGAGTACGCAGCATGAATTGATTAAACATGAGTGCAAGGTATTCCCATCATCCCTCATCATTATCGCATTGCTAGTTCATTTAAGAATACAGTTAAACATGATTCTTGAAAGTTGATATCCTAATACCACAATAGTGCATGCATATGAAGAATAAATTATTTTACAAGAAAGCACATACCCAACTCCTTTAGATCGTCTTGAGTTCCTATCCATGATCAGACGGACATCCCTCACCTGAAGATAAGGAACATTAGAAGTAAATAGAACTGACGAATTATCACATGATGGAGGAAGATATAAGACATTCAATCACTCTAAGCATGCAAACACCTACATCCAGGGGTTCAAAATATTATCATATAAGCTCTAATTCACTCACCACTAATATACAGAATGTTGGGCACAATAAAGTCACACCACTCGAAACTGAAGGCGGCATAGGTATTGATTGTTATCACTCTCAATCACAGATTATACAGTATCATACATTAAAATATAAATATAAGATATACCAACAGTTCCAATGGCAACAGAAGTCATATCCCACTTGTAAAATAGTAAAACAAGATAGAAATCAACGTAAAACCTTGCATCAAATTGCACGCGAAAATTAAAATCAACTGACCTTGCCAGCTTTTGAGAAAAATTCATAAACATCCCTCTCTGTTGCCTTTAAGGGCATCTGTAATCATCACATAGCAAGTTCGCAATCATTAAAAAAGGATGCCAAATACCCAAATATATCATATCTTATAATATTTAAAACAAAAATAAAAAAGGGCCATCCAATCAACCTGATAGGCAAAAACAGTTCTCTGATCCCTTTCTGGATCTGCCTCAGGCTCCACAGCCTCTTTCTTATCCCTAAATCTCCTGCATTTCAAATTAAAATTCAGCTATAAGAAAATATGTACAGAGAAGTTCATCAAATTTGAACCTGATATTCAGATTGTATACTTTGTAGCATAAATCCCAACGTACATTGCTAATATTAGAGTCCAAAACAGCACCTAATCTTGAGAGGGAGTAATGTCTCAAACTCTTAACTGTAGCCATTATTCCAAAGTATATTGTTAATATAAGAATTCACAGCAGCAGTTAATCCTATAATATCCATACAAGCCAGTGCCTCTGGTCAGGAATTTTACTTTATTTTCTTAAGATAAATTAGACAAAATTATGGTCAGGGTCCTAACATTTAAAAGACGATGCATCATCCTAGCTAGTTATGTAACTCAATACTTATCCCCGAAGGAGAAACTCGATACCTACACTAGTGATGATATGAATGAGATCTACATCCACCTCAAGAAATGAAGGCATGTGAACACCTCATTCAGATAAAGCAACAAGCTAAAATGAATAAAACTGATCCTCAAATAATATGTCAAAATCTCTATTTGGCTTTACAAAGAGGTTTGGGTGCTTCCTTAAACCAAATAGAGCTCTTTGTTCCCAATCCCTCCCCCTTCTTTAAAAAAAAAAATGGATTGGATAGAACATTAAGAAGATGCAACCAACGTGCAAAATAGGTATAAAGTTAAGCACCCCACCATGGACAACACCAAAATAAAAACAAAAAGGGCTTGTCAAAAGGATGTTTAACTAGTGGCTGAGGGACAACAACATAAGAGTTAGAGAACTAAGAGAAACACACCACACCAGCAGAAAAGAAAGTATCGCAAATCACATCACCAATGAGCATTTCAGATTTTCTTTTTTGCCAGACTAAAGCATTTCCTTCGCATGTAATACCATAAAAATGATGCAACAGAATGTAAATAATCTGCCATGTCATTTTTAAGGTTATGCTTGTCTAAAATTGTATTAACAAATTGAATAACCAGCAGGGAGCAAAATGAACCGGGATAAGCATATCAAACATGGAGGCCGAACAAAATCACAAAGTGACAAAACTCACTCCATTACTATCAATTTTAGTTAATGCATTGCTGATAAATAACAAACACAATTATTCATTCATCAATTAAATTAACAACTTCACCACACGTTGACCAAGACCCTATAGCTCCCCAGATTAATGGCAAAAAACGCAAACCAGAGGGAAAAACAGAATTCACAAACGCATTGCATAAACGACAAGGAAGACTAAAAATTGAGGGAAAAGAGCATTTATTTACCGGCCATCTCTGATTTCGAAATCTCGTTCTCTCTCTCTGTCTCTATCTCTCTCGGAACGACTCCTGCTCCTCCTGGACCTCTCTCTCTCCTCCCTTTCCCTCTCCCTTCTCTCCAGTTCCTTCTCCTTCTCCTTCTCCCTCTCCCTTTCTCTCCTCTCCTTCTCTTTGTCCCTTTCTCTCCTATCCCTCTCTCTATCTCTCTCCTTCTCCCTCTCCCTCTCCCTGTCTTTCTCTCTGCTACTCCTTTCGCCGTCTCTCTCTCCGTCCCTGTCTCTATCCCTGTCCCTGCCACTCCTATGGCGCTCCTTGCGCTCTCTGTCGCGGTCGACACGATCCTTCCTGGAGCCGCCGTTCTCGTCGTCGCCACGGGACCTCTTGCTCCTCCGGTCCTCGCCGTCGAGGTCGTCATCGAGGTCCTCGCGCTTCCGGTAGCTCCGTTCGGTCTTGTCAGTGCTCTCCTTCTTCTTCTTGGTAGAGTCTCTGTTGTCGTCTTGCTCCTCCACTGCCTTCTCCAAGTAATCGTACTCGTCGAAGTCCATTGCTAATTACTTCTTCTCTCAATCTCTGTTGTCTCTGTGAGTCTCAGAGATTGAGATTGAGGATTCTGAAATTCTAGGGTTTTGATAGGACTTTGGTACTTGGGTTTTTCTCTTCAGATAGATTAGGAAAAAGAAGAAGAGGGCTTTGGAGTTTGGACAATGGTTGGCTCCTCGGGTCTCCGTAATCTATAAGCTTTTATTTATTTAACACTTGCACTAAAATAAACGAGCAAACAACTCTGAACAAATATGAAAGAAGCGTAAGACTATCTAATGTAAATTTGTTAAAGTAAATAAGTAAAAATATATTTATTATTTACTTTAGTGTTTTAAAACGTTAATGTATTTTAAATTAAATTAAAAATATATACTTTATTTATTTATTTTAAAAATAAATTTACTTAGAAAAATTATAAAATATATACACATAGAAGGTCATATATTACCAAAAACAAAAATAGCACAAATAAATTATCAAAATTCATCACCAAACTAAGGTGGAAATTCAAGATATACATTTAATCACCGCAATCGTAAAATTTGCAATTTATCTCCATAGGCTTTTTATTGTTAATTTGTAGCCATTTTTTTAAGTTATAATAAAAAATGTTGGACTTTTAAAACAAAAAAATATCATGTGAAATATTCCTTTATCTGCTTTTCATTTTAATTTTTTTTAAAGATCATGAGGTATTTTATAAATTTGACTTATTTAAATAATCTTTGAAATTAATTTTCATTTAACCGAAGAACTTCGTCCATGCAGTTCGAGGTTCTTTATGAGTACAATAATATCTTATTAAATCACGTTTATTGCCAATGTTTTACATTTTCATTAATCAAATAATTATCTCATTTTTTCGTATAAATATGTTCATCTTCGTTTACGTGAGAAAAAAATAACAAACATGTAAATGTAATTTTTAAATAAAAAGAAAGATAACTGTAATATGTATTGACTTCTTAAACAAATCTCTCAATTTTCTTTATTCACTTCATCTATTTTATTTTGATTGAGATCCTAACTCGTAGGATTTGTCACATGGATTAATGATTTCATGTTATGTGAATAAAATGAAATAAGCTACATTAATGGATGACCAAAAAACCGTGTAGTACTTTCGACATATATTCATCTGTGTGAGACTGCGGTGGGTGGAAGCTAGAAGTAAAACTAAAATAAGGGAATACTAGGACTACAATAATTACATTATTACAAGGTATCTTACTCTCATTTGAACTTTGAACGGAAACTGTAAATATTGAACGACAATCATCGTATACAAATTTGAAATTTCATCACAAGGCGGTTCACACTTCAGACTCATAATTTCCATTACCACATGGACCATCCATGCAAATGGATGACAACTACAAAGAAGTCATATCTTAAACCGCAGGTCCATTGCTTGATGCCTTTTATCCAATTCTGTTCAAAGGGATTCTCTCATTCAGTCGAGGAGCCCTGTCCACAGGAGATATCACCTGTGGCATAGTCATTCCCCCCGAAACGATGATTTCTGCTTCAGCATCAACACAAATGTTACGCCATTGAATTAAAAATAATAATAATAATAATAATAATGCAAATAATAGTCTAAGAATTTCTACGTACAGAAAAAAGTGAAATGACAAAGTTCACATTTGTGCTTGATGAGGTAAAAAGAACATCATATACCAACAATTTATTCTCCAAAAATATTGTTGAACAAGCACAATACACACACACACAATATACTTGACAATAATCATCAAAGAAAAGAGAATCTACCTATGCCTTCTCGAATGGAAAGATTTGGTCTTATAATATCTTTGGAGTTGACCAAAAATATATCACCAAGATACAGATGGTTGGTAGGGACAAAAACACTACAGAGCTCTTCATCTTCATTATCTTTCTGGGATGGAGGGAAAAGGATAAAATTAAAGGTTAAATATATAAAACAAAACAGAAAAATTAGTATTTTCCACAGAAAATAATACAAAATTTATTGGAGGATACACATATATAATGAGATTATCATGAAGCTCCTTTCGGATGAAAATGAGATAAATGCAAACCCCTTGTTTTTGACAATAAATTAATTCTGGAAACAACGGCTAACATAAAGCATGATTAACTTCAGGATGTACCAAATAAACTCAAGACAGATGTTAGACATATATGCTGCTTCAAATCTCACACAAACATCTATATAAATGCATGGGTATATAGTATATACATCTGTGTTGGTCTGTGTAGGAAGTATGGATATTCTAGATTAGAACCATATTTTACGTAAGTAGATTCCTTTTCCTTCAAATGTTACTTTAATTGAGATTATTCAACTGTGATCTAATGATGGTGAATTCCTCACGCTCATTATGATGCATCACATAATATGTGATAATAATATGTGTGTGTCTTCCAATGTCATAGATATAGTATATGGCCAAGTCAAAGCATCACAAATAATACAAACTGGTGAAGTTTAATTGTTATCAAATTAAAAAAGGGGAACACACATATTCAATCAATATAAATATGAGGAAGCTTGTAAACAAATTTATAGAGAGACAGTTAGCAACACCTGTAGAGTAACAGTTGATGTAATAAAGCCAAAAGCATATTCACCAATGCGCGGATGACGGATAATTGCTACCTCTTTAAAGGCTGTGGTATTTTGATCTGTAAAGAAGATAAAAAAGAAATCATGACAAATGGTTGCATCCTTGTCACCAATATTTGAAAATGGTAAATCTATCAACAATATAGACTAGTTACACGTTATAACTCACTGATTTGCAAGGCACACTGGCTTAAAAGAAAAGGCTAACAGGTGAAATGATAAGGAAAAACTATTTGAAGCATGCCTTCGATCCATAGAAGAATAGCCTAATGAATCCTATTTACCACACCATATGACATAACTTGACAAAGCTAATAATATCAATTAAAAACACAAATATTTTCTCTCAGCTTTACACTTAAAACACGCTACTCAAGACTTGTTAGATGCTGTTGGCTCCAGGCTTCTATTTTAATAATCAATACAGTAAATTCAATACATGTATTTTGTTAGTTTATATCAACATGTGATCAACACTACCAATTTTGCAACAACCACCATCGCCATAACATTAGCCCATTCCTATTGCAGATCCCTTACCACCACATTCACGCCCATGACATCACCATTGCCACAAACATCATAATTTTACCCTCCTTGGGTTTACAACTAGAGAATGCCACAACCAACCTAGATTTATTATTTCCAAGTTACCTTTTCTTTTCCATCTTCATTATATTGCTAAAATGTATTGTGACGTATTCAATCATCAGTCATAATTGATAAAACTTCCATGCTCAGACCCCTTGGCCATTATCAACTAATACCAAATAAATACAACAGCAGTGCTAGAAAAATGAATAGAGTGTCACATATTCTTTTTCACGAGACATAACATCTTTCAGCAATCTGAAAGATTTCCAATAAAAGTTGTTCATCAATAAGCATGTGTCCTAAGTAGTGATGTTTTCTATTGAGTTTGTAGTACAATAATCCAAAGAATACACATGATAAAAGTGACATAAAAAAAAAGGAAAAGTCCAAAAGTAAAATCTGCATTTTGTCATAAAAACTATTAAAAATAGAAAATGAAGCTATTTTCCTATTGTAACATCACTAGCTACCCAACCTATAAGTTGCACAACTGCTCATCTCTATGCAGATTCACGAATCCACTATTTACCTAATCTCTCTCTCTTTTTTTTTTTTTGGCTAAATTCTAATTGGACTATGCTGTTATCAAGCAAACATGGACATGATTGTGCATACCTGGAGATATTGCAGCACTAATCTGCTTGGACGCAGAGTATATATGCCTAACTAAGGGCATTTTCTTTATGATCCACTCTCCAATCCAGAAAACAGTGGCACCCATCCATGACGAAACAAAAACACCAATAACAAATACAAAAACTAACGAAGTGACAAAACCAAGTCCTGCACCACAAACCAATAGCCTTCAAACTTTAAAACATCACATCCAGAATAAAGAATAAGGTGATAAGGTCAAGTACCAAGATCCAGATCATCATGTGGAGAGATTAAAAAAAGTAAGAAACAAAGAATATGCAAAAGATTTGTACAAGTACATCAACACAATTGATAGAAAAGAAATTTATTAGAGAGAAAACCAGGGAAGTACAACAAAGGGGAGGATAAGATATCCTCTGAAACAGAAAAACAAAAATTAGAAAGGACTAAAGGAACATAAAAGAAGTTAAGAAAGCAACAATGCTACCCAATCTCTCTGCAAATCCAAAATGGCAACTCCATTGAAACAGCCATGGGCAAAAACAACCAGAGAGAAGCCATAACTATAAAATGAATTTCTTTCCAAGGGCAATGCCCAATTGTATATCCAAACATTTTTTCACACTTAAAGTCATTCCATCCGTGATGGTATACTTCCTTCAATGCCTGCTATGCCACCTAAAGCAATTCAGTAGAAGATACATGTTAAGAAAGGGAACAAAGCACATAAGCAATTAACCAATGTTTGAAACATAATTCTTCATTAGAATCCACTGTACAGCCGAGAATCCCACTAGAAATCCTCTATGAGAATGCTGGCCTGTCAAGCAATATCCCCAACTAGCATCTTTAACTCCCCAGTATAAATTTTCAGAGTCAAACTTACGACATAAACTGTCCTCTTGTAGTAAAAATAACTTGCAGATAATTACAATTACAACCAATCCAATTTATAGTTCATTGATAATTACAAGTCGAATGACAAGACCAGAAGTCTGCTCATCTACTACAGTTAGAGTACAATTCAAATATGGTATTCTCAGATTGGCCACTAAACCCTGATAAGAAACAATAATGCCTTCCTGAGTTCGTAGTCAATTGATAAAACAATAGAGTAACCTCTTATCTTTGAATTTACAAGTTTATGCACTATTGCACTTACTTTGCTTATTATGTTTTAGATATATGACATCTAGAACAATGAAAAATTCCCCTCATTTGTAACTTCTCGGGAGGGCAAATCTAATCACTAAAGCCATGTTAATAGAAGGCAAAATAAATAACTCACCAAATATGTCAATGCCAAGCCTGGAGTATACTGGACTAAAGAAACCATCAACGAACTGAATAAACCACCATGTTATAAAAAAGGTAACTGCAACTGGAAAAAGAACTACACTGCAAGTTCAAAATCAAATGAATAATCAGGCCAAGCATAATGATAACAATTCATCTCAATAAGTAGTTCAGTCCATTACCATCCAGTCATAAATTTCTTTGAGACCCAACTCTGGAGAACAAAGCAGCAAGCCTGAAACAAGTGCACAGAATGAGTCAATAGCGAGACAAATAGATTTTCTCTTGAAACAATATGAAACTCCACAACCTATATATAACATCAAACAGATGCAAATTACATAATCAATTGTCTTCTTGTAAGTTTCATCTTTGTCGTTTAGAACTTCTCATCATACAAAGCAAGATGATCATTTTAGTTTGACAAAAAGTTAACACAAAGTTAGTCTTGAATTCTAATATCCTGCAGTCATGTGGCCTTTCCTTGAGGCAGATATAATGCAGGACACGAGGGGAGGGGGTTCAACTATGATGATGTTTCAATTTGTCATGATTTTATTGTATTTTTCATAGGAATTATTTTAAATATTTTATTTAGTTATTCTACGAAAGGATGTTTTAGGACAACAAATGCAGAGAGCAAACAAAATCATATTTTTCCAACTTCTTAGCAACAATACAGTCACTATATTGGTCGTAATCAAATTTGTAACATCAATTTTCTTAAGAGGAAATGCAAGGGATATGAAAGAATCATGCAATATAAAAAAGCCCTTTATTATTCATAATTTAGGTTATAAGAGGACATTTTAAGAAATGTTGTTATCCCTCGTTAATTTGGAATCTAGGCTCTCCTGGATAATATTCTTGGCAATTTCTCAAAGCTAAGGTTTGAATTGAATGGTTTGTTTCCTCTAAGATAGGGACTTCTTCTTATATAACAATAACACCCATGAACCCCACTTAATATTATCTTCAATTAAAATCTATTGCTCATCAAATGCTGAAAATGCAGATCCCCAATATAGTCAATGTGATTAATTACAAAACATCACATTTTGTGGATTCAAGCTTCTTTCTAATTTCATTATGATTATGAGCAAAATCGTTAACGACCCAGTCGTAACAAAATTATGGAACAAGCATCTATTTCTTAGCACAGAAAAATATATTTCCGAATTTTTTTTATTTTAAAAAAAGCCATTCAAGAAGAGAGATCCAAAAATTAGCCCTAATTTTCAAGGGAGAAAAAATAGTCAAATGGAAGAGGAATAGGAAAATTAGAAAAGAAAAAAGAAAATGAGAGAAAATAAGTGAAAAAAATATGTGAATATAGCGAAAAAAAAGAAACTGACCCTGCGAGTGGAGGAGTTGGGAGAGCTTGGGGGAGACTTGGCTGGATCTTCGGGATCGTCGGGAGAGACATTGTTAGCTTGACTCAGAGGAGTTGACGTTGATTCTTTTTCTTCGGCCATCTTCACTCTCTTGACTCTTCACACCTCAGTTGCTAACAATACAAACACCAATAACTTCCCAGATCATTGAACCTTAATCTGGCTTCCTCTATTTTGTCTTGGATACTAAGCAATACTCACTCGCTCACCAGAAAATAAATCGCATCACTACAGAGTCAGAAGCAATGTTATGTCACCACTGACGTGGCTTTCGAGGATGTGCCCCTTCTCTCTAGGGTTTGCTTCTTTATTTTCCCTTTTTTATTTCATTTTCTTCTTATTATCATTCTCCCTTCATCCGGGTCAAAAGTCAAAACTGAGGACGTTGTTCATGTTTTTTTTTTTTTTAGGTATTTTTTTTTTTATGTTTGACGTATAATTTTTTTTTAAAAATATATTATCAATTTTCAGTATAAAAAATTGTTTATTTTTTTGGTAAAAAAATTATGTTTATTTTTAATAAAACTGTTTAACATATATTTTTTGATCAATTGTTGTAATCCATTTTTATGAACAAGGTGCTTTCACCTAAGAATGTTTTTCAAGGTTTTTTCTAATAAAAATATTTATTATTAAGTTATTTTTCATAAAATGAAAAAATCTTATTCTCTCATTTTTTATTTGAATTGAAAAATAACAATAAGATAACCATTATTTACTTTTATTTTAAAAGAATTCTATTTTAGAGTTATGACGGTTTTAGTTATTCTTTGGTAAATTAAAATTTGACCAGAGACCTTCTCATTTGTTTCTGGCTAAAGGTTAAAAGTTATACAATAACCTGCGAGTTATCTTCTCTGGTTACTCCTAATTGGGTGTGCTTGAACACCGAGAGATCGATTTTAAGCAACCACAAAGCTAAGTGTGAAGGCTTAATTCATGGCGCTTCTGATGCCTTTGTGAGAGGTTTTGCTGCCAACTTGGGCACAACCTCCATTACTATTGTTGAACTTTGGGTTGTCTTCCATGGCCTCTCTCTTGTTTAGGATCTTGGGTTCAGACAAGTGAAGGTCTCCATAGATTCTAAGGCTGTGCTAGATCTTATTAATGGCTGCTCTTTGTCTTCCACCCAGCCTTTGCTTTGGTTCATAGCATTCATGGTGACCTTGTCTCATACTTTCGAAGAGGCTAACCATGTTGCTGACTTGCTTGCTCATCATAGTTACTCTTTGGGGTTAGGCGTGCACAAATTTTCAACTCCTCCTCCGTGTATAGCTGGAGCTCTTCGGGACGATATGCTTGGTGTTTCTTATCCAATCATGTTATTTGAACACTTCACATACGACACTCTCCTCACATGCAGATTACATACAAAGTAAGAAGTTATTCATACGACATACATGAACAGTGAACTACACTCAGCATATGACATTGTATCTCACATGGGTGTCGCGTATATGGGATGTTCAAAAAACTCTTTTGAAAGAAAAATGAATTACCGCTTTAAAGGCAATATCTTCATTATAATAGAATAGATTGAAAAAAAAAAATTTATACACCCCAAATACAATAACCGTGTGATATATCGTGTTTGACGTGAGTATGGCTAAATACTATTATATATCATATGTAAAGTTAGAATAAATATCATATTCTTAGTGTTTAAATAAAAAAACTCCAATAGATTTAATTTAATTAACTCATAGATGTTATATTCTTAGTGTTTAAATAACATTACTCGAACAGATTTAATTTACTTAACTCATATCATACCGTAAATTTATATCTTTTATATAAGCCTAAACCCAAAATCACAAAAGAAAACTTCAAAGGCAATGTTATAGCTTTTGTCTAACCATTAGTTAGCCCTTGAAAATTTGATGACATGATCAAATGTGTAATTTTGTTGACATGTGAACTCAATAGCTATATTTTCCAGCAGTTTTCAAAGCAGTGTGGCCAATTAAAGTGGAGAATCTAGATCAAACATATATTGTTTCTAAATGCAACAGTAACATTCTTCTATGCTTTGTTTGGATGAGGAGAGAAAATGGGAAGAGAGAAAATAGAGAAGATAGAAAGTAGAGAAGATAGAAAATAGAGAGAAAATTGCATTTTCTCTCCTATTGTTGGATCAAGAGAAAATGGAAAGAAAGAAAATAAAAACTTTTCTTTCTTTTGTTTGGTTGAGAAGAAAAGTGAGAAGAAAGAAAACAATTATATAAAATGACTAATATACTCTTTATGTAATGTAATAAATAAATGTAATTTTTAATATTTGTTTTACCTCTCTAATGTAATAGCGCATATCATTTATTTACTTTGAACAGCAAATAAAAACTCACACGTCTGATTTTTTTTATTTATATAATCTAACTTATCTAACGTCATTAATTTTAATTAATTACAATGAACTGGTGATCTATTTTATCCAACAGGACATTGCTCAATTATCAGTGATATATGTGCATATAGCCCATACCACAAACCTTTCCTTTGTTACTTTATCAATTACAAGAGTGAGCTAAAATAATATATGGCCTTGAAAATTAAATTGTTCATTTACAAATAGAAAGATGAAATATTAAACTCACAGTCGTAGTCCCAGAATTTTTCTTTTGTATAAGTAAGTATAAAATCATTCTAGTACATACCAATAAAATATACTAAACACACACGTTAATTTATTTTCCTCCATAACTAAAAAAATAAAAAACAACAGGAGACGTATAAAAGAAGTCATTTATCACATTTCAATCTAGTATGCTTGAGGTTTGGTTATATATTTGACATGAACTTCAAGCAAAGCACAACATGAACTTCAATACAGTCCACTTGTTGAATACGATTAGCACCTGTCATTAGCAATTTATTTTTCACCTAAACAGATTTGTTCAACCATATAACAAAATCAAGAACAAATCGGATTAAATTAACAATTTTTCATTCAAAGTGAGGACTTCTATCATCACTAAACCTTGTCATATGTATTCCATTAAAAATCATGTCATCATCATCACATTACATACATGATTACAACATGTACATAATTAATACTAAATATAAAGCTCCAAATATTTAACACTTGACAGTTCTATTGACAAAAAACATGGCACATTTCAAAATCAAATTTATCAAAAATCAACCATGAAAGTTCTGTCATCGGCTTTACAACAACCACGCCCCACCCTTGCGAGTACCATCCACTAAAACATTAGCTTCAAAATCATGGAGAAACATTGAAAGTTCTGCACAAGTTCAAAACAACAATTAATATATTTAAATGGTCATACAACAAGCAGAGAAATCAATAATGGTGAAAGTCTTACGTTGGCACAAATCGGATACCAGCTTCGTTCATAATTTGAAAAAGAGCCTCTAGTCGCATCTGAGGAGGCAATCCAAAAATTTCTCGTTTCTTTTGTTCATTTCCACAGAGAAATCGATAACACTGCATTCGGTATGGATCTAACACACCCAAATCAGTCAATAAATCCCACACATCGATTCACTATAATGGCGTGGCCTACTTTCTTTGCATGATGGTTAGCCCTTTCTCAAATTAATTTCAACCTATCTTTCGACCATCGACACACGCCTTTCAGCCACTTCATGCAGTTTATCCGCAACAAAATTTCTCTCCTTCAGAACTTCAACTAATGATTTAATTCCCAAGGAAACCGTCTCATACTGAGACTCCATCAAATCAACCATGGGAGCTTTACGCTTAATACCCCTTGAGGATGAAGTCCCACCTAATTGGTTAGATTGACCATAAGTAGGACTAAATTGATCCGAACTGGCAGCTGAGTGTGGGGTGTCATTTCCCATATTTACATTAGTATCAGCCCTCCCAACAACTTCAAATGAGTCATTTAAATCAATAGTTTGCCTTTCCCATTGCTTAAGCCTCTCTCTTGGAGTTGTGGCATTTTTTCCGGTAGCTCTATCAGTACCAAACATCTCCTTCAATATGTCGTAATGCTTAATTTGCATTCTTTTCCATTTTGCTGCATATGGTTTATCCTAGCAATGAGAAAAAAGTATTATGTTTAGACAAATAATTACAATATATTTTTCCATACATAAGCATAATGAACATCAGTAACTTAAAAAAATAGATGACAAATAAATAAAATTTCCCTTTTTTCATTACCTTGATTAAATCCTCCCAAACTTCTTCCTCAGCTTCAAATTTTTTTGTGATAGGACTCCATGAAAACCCACTTAAACTGTTAAATAGATCATATGCTTCTGCAAAATGATCTTTCAATGTCTTCATTCTATTTTTTAAATGTTGTTTTGTAATTTGTGGACCAATTTCTATCCTTAGGACCTGCACCACATTCGCATATGCTTCAGTTGTCCATGAGCCATCTTGTTTATTGCCCTTGGTAAATTGCTCCATAAATGCATTCAATAATGCGTTGTCCATGTCATCAGACCATCGCATATTGTCTTTAGAAGGATGATCAGTGTTTTGTGCAACATTCTTTCCCTAGTCATCCTTAAACTGCATGATACCTCAAAAGACACATAAAGAACTATATACACCAATTATATTTTCAATTAGAAAGTTTATCCAAATTACATAAAACTTTAACTCGGATAAAATAATAAACCCACCAAATATAATAATAGAATTCAAATTACAATCCATAACCTAATTATTAAAATAAACATAGTACATAACACTTCACAATATACATATCATCTAAATAATATAACATAGTACATAAAAGTATACATTTAAACCTAATTGTCACACTTAAACTTGATAAGCATTCCACATTTCAGCTACAATGTTATCTCTTAAAATTGCTCCTTGCCTATAGTCCTCATCACGTGGTTAGTGCAAAACTGGTTGTGATCTATCTATGTCTTGTTCTAGTAACTCCCGATCTACTTCAGCAATCAAGGACTCATCAATATCAATACTCATTACAAAGTTATGCAATATACAACAAGCAAGCACTATGTCTATCATTGTTTTAAATGAGTAATGTGGTTCGGTGCCACTAGCTATAATTGGAAATCTTTTCTTTAGAACTCCAAAAGTTCTTTCAATAACATTTCGTAGTGAAGCATGTCGGTGATTGAATAATTCTTTAGGATTTTGTGGCCCACGCGATGAATACTCCTTCAAATGATAACGAACACCTCTGTATGGTGTAAGTACACCACGTTTTAGCATAAATCCACCATCCCCTAGATAGAATTTCCCTACAAAGATTATATACACATTATGTACCAAGATGTCACATAATTTGATCATGATTTAATATATTATAATTATTAAGTACATTAATATGTCACTCACCTTCTGGAATTCTAAGTGGGTCTTCCTTACTTAACGCATTTTTTAAAATTCTTGAGTCGATGCTGTTCCTTCCCACCCAGCTAACACATATGTGAATTTCATATCAAAATTACATGCAGCAAACACATTTTGGGTGGGATAGTCTTTTCTGCCACGAAATCGAGGGGCGTCGGCCCTTCATACCTTCACACGAATATATATTCCATCTATAGCTCCAGTGCAATCCTTTTTTAGTCAATAATTTCAAATGTTAACAATATACTTCGATGTTGACTACATGCCTGAGGGTAATTATAAGTAAATAAAAAAACAAGTACCTTAAAGTAAGGACAAAATCGGCTATTGCTAAGTATTTGTGGAGGGACATCGCTACCAGAAGGTTGCACAAGAAACTCTTCCTCTAAGGAGATGACAGCACGTAAAACATT
The DNA here is from genome assembly GCA_029884595.1 of Ormosia semicastrata. Taxonomy (NCBI): domain Eukaryota; kingdom Viridiplantae; phylum Streptophyta; class Magnoliopsida; order Fabales; family Fabaceae; genus Ormosia; species Ormosia semicastrata. The sequence goes on along the minus strand of JAQQTO010000046.1, from coordinate 30,464,289 downwards.
GTGAAAGTGACGACTAATTGTCTCCCCTGAACGAAGGAAGAAGAAAGAGACAGTTCTATTTTTTACGTTATGACCTAAAATGTGTAAGAATTTAGTAACTTGCTCTTCAACTGTAGAGCGTATTGAATCTTTTACTATACCGGTTGCTCTTAATTTCTCACATAAATGCATAAATGCTCCAGGACCCATACGTATGACATCCCGACACTTTTTTGTCTCTAGTAGTTGTCTCATTAATTGAAGACGCCTACTTTCTCTTTCAGAATTTCCATCACTAATTTCATTTGGTCTAAAACTTGACAACAACTGCAACAAATGTAATGCATGCACAATATAACATAATAGAACTACAGCACAAATGTGTTGCCTCTTATCCAACTCTTTTCTTACATGACTTAATACTTGCAGCTCGGGAGGCAAAGCAAAATTAATCATTCGCTTTACTTGCAACTCCACGTCATTTATGTCTTCTGTGCCATCTTCAAAATTCACGTCTTCAATATTTTTGGAAGTCATTTCTGTTTATATATATATAAAAAGTTATGATTATGTATTGTAATATGAAAACGCAAAAACAAAAATCAAATAGTCGATATCAACAAACAATTGGAAGTAAGATTATCAAGTTTAATTGACATTAACATAAGCATCCCAAAAGAGAACAAGCTTTGTTGTTTGGCCCAAAAATCAAGTAAAACATCATAAAAAATCATTAAATTATGCTTTTCAATCATTGGGCTTCTTAAGGTTCAATTAGGTTTAATTAAGTTGGTATTAACACATTTTATGATACTGAGCCTAATTGGATCATTGAGGGAATTATTGCATGACTTAACCCTAATTTATGTCTTTGATAATGTTCAGTAAACTAGCTATAATTTGAGTTTCAAATATCTGATTGTTGTGATTTTGGTATTGTAGGAAAGTTAAGACAATTCTCTACTACTTTCATGAAGACCTCAAAGGCCCAGTCACACGTTTGGATAACTCAAATTGGAGTTGAAGCAAGAACTAGGGTGCTGATCCTGATAGCTTGACCTTTGTGTACTGTTTATGGCATATCTCTAGCTACAAGTTGTCAAATGAGCTAAAATTTTGATGGTTGATAGTTAAGATCCAAATCTACAACTTTCATGTTGAACACTTTTCCAGATTTGGAGGTCTTAGGGGTCATATTGAGTTTGGAAGTCAGATTACGAACTAGAGTCAGAATACAGGGCCTGCGTCAGAATACAGGGCCTAATCATACATGGCCGTGTGATAATACACGGCCGTGTGAGAATACACAGCCTAGGCCGTGTACGCTACTGACTTTGCGCGTGAAACAGTGAATTTTGGACCTCAACTCAGAATCATACACGGCCGTGTATGACCTCCGACTTCAAATACTGCAATATCCTCACGCATCAAGAAGCTCGAATTCCACCAGGCTCAATGACTAGGAGAGGTTTATTATTCATTGAATATATTTTATATTATGCAGACACACCACTAATGCAATACACACAGTTGCTGTCATATCCCAAAAAAAAAAAGCATTTTCATCTTACCAAAAATCTTACCGAAAAATGAAAAAAAAAAAGAAGAAAAATCTTCTTTGCATCAAGCTATCAATGAAGTGGGAAATGAAATGGGTGAAGAACAAAGAGAATCGGTTTACCGAGAAAGTGAGAATCGGTGGGCGAGAGATGAAAATGAGATGAAAATCGGTGGATCGACGAGAGATGACGCGGCGGAGGAGAAGAGACGCGGTCGGTGGTGGACGAGCTGACCGGGACGCAACCAGGGATGACTTCCCACGAGCTGACCGGCGTTGCAGGAGTGGCTGGCTTCTCACGATCTGACCGGTCGGTGGTGCACCAGGGACGTCTTCCTAGCTGAAGGCACGAGAGAACAGGGAGGAATGAGCTGGTGAAATGGGTTTCAGAAATAACATGGCTGAAATGGATTTGGGGGTATAAGAGTAATTGTCAAACTTTTGCACATCAGATCTCCCATTTTCTGCGCATAAGGGAGGAGAAAATTTTAGGCGTGGGTCCCACACCTTATTTTTCCATCTTCCCTATTTTCTCCTCTCTACCAAACGAGAGAAAATGGAATATTCCATACATTTTCTTTCCTCCTATTTTCTTTCCACTCATTTTCTCTTGAAACAAACAGAGGGCTAGTGTTATAGTTCTGATTAAAGTCATCTGTAATTTTAGGGAATAATTCTTCCAAATCATCAAAGGAATAACACTTGCAAGATGAACTATGAGAAGACAGCAACTATAAAGCATCTAGATCCAAAATTTAGAACCAGCTGTCTGTCGGTTTAAATGGAATTGGAATTGGTTGAGTGACTAGAGGAAATAGGGAGGCTTAAAGTTTTGAGGCATTAGGCAATTAAGCTGTGTAACGTTGGTGTGGATAGGTTTTGCAGGAAAGGGAATATGAAGATCAGAAAAACAAAGGGAGCTGAGGACAAAGCCTCCAAACCATAGAGTAAGTAGAATTAGGCTTTTTTACCAAACTGTCACTATTAGTAAAATTATTTATCAAAATATTATTTTTTTAAACTATTTACCAAATTGTGATTTTTTTAAAATTATTTATCAAAATGTCACTCTTTTGAAACTATATATCAAACTGTCAATTCTTTGTCGTACGTGACATTTTTTAACATTTTTTGCCTACGTAGAATGCGCCAAATAAGATGACGCATTCATGTAGGTTATGCTAACACGGTTGGCATATCCTTCATGGATGCGTCATCCTATTTGGCGCATCCTACGTTATTTTTGTACTGAGTATACCAACGCGTTTGGCGTAACCAAACTAAATACGCCAACACGTTTGGCGTAACATAAGTATATACTTACACCCCTTCCCAAATCCGTGGCATTCACTTCATTTTCTTAATTCTCACTATCTCTCTACAAATTTCTTCTCTCTAAACGCTCTCAACTCTCTATCACGTAGTTAATTTGATAGTTGCTACTAGATAGTATTTCATGTGTGATCAAATTCAGATAGTATTCGTTGTATGTAAGTATATATTTCAATGTTTGAATTTTTTTTAATGATTTATTGACTATATTTTTAATTATATTGGTGTTAATTATGCATTTATGTTATTTTATACGTATTTAGAGGTTTACAAATTTTTTTCTTAACTAATTAATAATGTAATTAATAGGATACGTAGTGTGAATTGTATGAATTATTTGTACGTAAAATAATAGTATAAATTTTTTTCTTGGGTACTTGACATGATTTAAATAACAGAATGTAGTTTAATTTAAATTAGTAGGGCTTAGGAAGTTATTTGTACGTAAAATAATAATAATATAAATTCATTGTTATATGTGCAATTTTGTTGTAATTGATACATGTATATTGATTTCATATGTGTTGAATTGTTATTGTTCAGAAGTGGAATTAACATGACAATCCCTGAATGTGCACATTTACTTCAATGAGATAATGTATGATGGTGAAGAGGGTCTCATGTATTAAGGTCCTCCTCCTAGGCCTATTGTGATCATAGCCAATATGACTTTGGATGACTTGAAAAATAAGATCCATTCAAAGTTGAGGCTCCAAGCAAATGTACATGTGTTAAAGGTTGTCTATCGATGTCTACAATGCTACAATCCATGAAGATGGATATGCCTTCCATTAGAAGACGATGATGATGTAAAGTACATGATAAATTCTTTCTGTTAAACTCCGAACATGGCTTCGATGGAGTTGTATGTTAAGGTAGAAACAAATGGGTAGGAATAGCATGTTGAAGCTCCTGGTGAAATTGAATCTCAAGTTAGTCCTTCTAATCCAGTTGAGCCATGCAATATGATTGTTATTGATGGTACAATGGTTGAAGCTGATAGCCCACTTGTCAAATATGCAGTATGGGACATAAGTGAAGATGAAAAACAGTTAGCTGAGGCTGATGATTCAGACACTGACATAGAGGTAAAAAACTTTGATGCCGAAGAAAATTTACAAGTTCCATTGTCGGTTGCTCCTCAATCCATGTTTATGCCTCTAGACCCTGAATCTGTGTTTGTGCCACCATGCCCCTCAGTTTTCTCAGATCAATTGGGATGCATTGAGTAATGCTGATAACTTGCCTGAAATAGATAGTCGTGGGACTTGGAGCATCAATGATGAATTCTATGTTAGCTTGCGATTTCCATCAAAAGATGTCGTGAAGTTGGCCCTCAAACATTATTCGATTCACAGGCATCAAGAGTACAAGATTGAAGATTTTGATTCATGAAGACTTACTGCTAAGTGCCCTAGTTTTGACGATGGTTGTAATTGGAGAGTTAGGGTCATACAAAGCAAGAGGTCGAATACGTGGCAGATTACAAAATATAATAGACCTCACAGCTGCGTAAACTCAGTTGTGTCATTAGATCACCGCAAGTTAGACTCTCGTATGATATGTTATTGCATTTTGGAGTTAGTTAGAACAAAACCCGATGCACCTGTATGGTTAATTGTTGAACGGATTTGAAGCCAATTCGGTTACCAAGTTTCATATCGAAAAGCTTTGAAGGCAAAACAATTGGCCATTGTGAATGTTTTTGGAGATTGGGATAAATCTTAGGAGGTGTTGCCCAGATGGCTAGCGGCCATGAGAAGAGACATGGAAGGCACAATGGTGGAGTTGCAAGACGATGAATGTTTTGTGAATAACCGATTTGATCATTCGAAAAGAGTGTTTTGTCGATTATTCTGGACATTTAAACCATGTGTTGCTGGCTTCCGATATTGCAAGCTCATTGTTCAGATTGATGCCACTCATTTGTATGGCAAATACCATCATAAGTTATTGATTGCAACAACTCAAGATGGAGATAGAAAATCTCTGTCAATTGCCTTTGCCATTATGGAAGGGGAGACAAAGGATGCTTTGAGTTAGTTCTTAGCCTACCTGAGGTTGCATGTCACACAATAAAAGGGCTTGTGCTTGATCTTTGATCGACATCGAGGCATCTTACAATCAGTGGCAAATGAAAATCTTGGATGGCAGCCGCCAAATGCGTATCATGTCTTCTGCATACTACACATTGGTTCCAATTTTAACTCCAAATTCTAGAATAAGGAGTTGAAAATTTTTTTTGTTAACACAGGTATTTAAAATTTTCAACTTATAATCTAATTTATTATACTAATAGTTAGTTTCTAATACCAACTCAATTCATTTGTTGTATCAGGGTATGAACCAATTGCAATCAAGTTTGATGCTAGGTTAGAGAAGCTGACAGCTACTACCGAGATGACAAATTGGATTAATGCGATTTCAAAAGAAAAATGGAGTTTGACATATGATGGTGGCCGCAGATTCGGTCATATGACTACCAATTTATTAGAGTGCATCAACAGAGTGTTGAAAGGTAGCATAAATCTACCTATAACTGCATTGATTCAGTTGACATATACGAAATTGGTAGAATACTTTGTCAACCGAAAAGATGAGGCGAATGCAAAAATGATGACATTTGGGCAGGAATAGAGTGATGACTTATTAAAGCACTGGATAATCAACATGGCAAAGGTGAGCTCACACCAAGTTCACTGGTACAATAGAGAGAACACTAAATTCATGGTTGAAGAGACTTTTAACCCTGTAACGCAATAGGGTAGAGTTTCTTATACTTTAAACCTAGAAGAAGGCTGGTGTGATTGTGGGGTGTTTCAAGCATTGCATTTTTCATGCTCTCATACGACGGTTGTGTGTGCTTTTGTGACAATTGACTTATTCCGATATATGCATAGGGTTTACAGGATGGAGAGTATTTACAAATCTTACGAGTTTGAATTTGAACAGATTCGGGCTGAACTATGGTGGCCTGCATGTCCTAACATAACTTTGGTGCCTGATCGTGCATTGCTTAGATCTAAATGTCAACCAAAATCAACTTGACTTAAGAATAAGATAGATTGGCGCGAAGCTTGGTCAGGACAAACATGTACAATATACCATCAACCTGGACATAATTCTCACATATGTCATGCTAGTGAATCGAGTTTCTTAAGGGATGATGGAGTGGGGCCATCTAGTTGATCTAGGACATATTTTCATTGTCAGACTCTTGTATTAGCCAATCATCAATGTGTATTTTGGAGCCATGTTGTTGTGTATTACTCCACTATGATGTTGTATTCGAATACTATTAATATATGTTAGTTGATTATCAGCGTGCACTTCATTTCTCCCACATAATTTGACCTTTATATTACTTTAAGTAATTGTGTCTTCTTTTATACCATCGATAACAAATATCATATTTTATTATACTAATCATATTGTCACACTAATTGTTGTTGTTGTTTGGCATACATCGTGACAGATGGCATTCAGTGCAAACCCAGGCCCCGAGGACGGCTCAGTTTTGGAGTTGCAGGAGTATCATGTTTCTCAGCATGTATGGCAGGGACATGAGGACCGACACCTGCATGTTAGACGTGGTCAGAAAACAAAAATTGATGATTTTAGTTGTAGGAGTATCTGGAAATGTTATATTTAGTGGTTTGGTTTAAATTGCTATTGATGATTTGCTATTGTGATTTTGGTACCCTTGTTAGATTAAATATGTTTGCCCCTTAGTTTTTATTAATTATCTTAGTAACTGGTTGAATTAAACAGGTTCATGTGCTTTTGGGGAGGTCCAATATTTAGGGAAAACTCTGTCAAAATTTTTATAGAATCCGAATGATTGAACTTTGGTTGAATTATATCAAACAGGTTTATGTCCTTCTGCGTTAACCAAAAATATAAAAAAAATGTCACTCTTCAAAATTGGGAGGGTCATGAATGGGAGACTACTCACCAAATAAATGTTTGAAAAAATGATATTTTTTCCTCAAATATACATGCAGGAACATACACAAAAAAAGAAAAAAAGAAAAAAACTATTTTGACTTTAAAGATTCTTTGTTGTGACAAGCAAATGGATATGAGTTTGGTGTTATATTTAACCTATATTACGGTTTATAATTCTATATTTTATAATCTTAAATTGAATAAATTATGGTGATTTGCTTATGTTTATTAGTAAATTTTACATAAATCCTTACCATTATCTTCATTTTTGTAAATTGAATGAGATTTATCACATTCAAAGTAACAGCATGCAAAGACATAGTATTTTCAAAGTAAAAGATGATCATTTTGGCTCTCACAGGGCCCTATGAGCTATTGAGGAGTTACACATGGCCGTGTGTAATTCACAAAATGCTTCTGTCTGAATTTTTTTTGGATACACGACTGTGTCTAACTTGAAAAACACTTCTGTTTAATTTTTGGAAGAAGACACAGCCGTGTGTAGATTGTGTCAAAACAAATTGTTAGTCATGGCAACCATTACCCAAGAGGGGGGTTGAATTGGGTATAAAAAACTTTTCACAAATGCTCTTAAAATAAACACAAATATTTAAGCTATTAAATAAAAGAGAAAGAATTATGAGATGAAGAATAAAAGCTTTAAGAACAGTAAATAAATAAATGTGCAATAATATAAAATTACATAAAATAAAGAGATTGAGAAGAGAAAAGCAGGCACGATATTTATCCTGATTCGACCACTAACCCACTTGTGGTCTACGTCCAGTCCTCGAAAATAATCCGAGATTTTTCACTATGTATACAAGTTTCAATAGGTGCTTGCAACCATTACATAAAAGAGCATTTTTCACACACAGGGAAACTCTACCCTTGTGCTAAAGTCTCAGCCTGCAGGGATACCTCACCCTTATACAAACTTTGAAGGGATACCTCACCCTTATACAAACCTTGAAGGATACCTCACCCTCAATATAAAAGAATAGAAGTATAGATGAAGAGAAACTCTCACTCAGAGCAAATTATACAAATTGAAGTGCTAAGAGACTCTCAAAGGATATCTCAAAGTTTTAGCAGAAAGAGCACAGAAAATAGGTGTAAAATATAAATCACATTTTTCAAAGCAAGCGCAAATTAAACAGATAGCTGAGCTTCTTGCAGATGAGACCCACGGTCTCAATTTATAGAGTCGGATAGAAAATAGTCATTGTAAGAAATTAATTCCATGATTAATGTGAAAAAAGGTGTTCGTTAGTTTCTATATCTGGATCTGTGTTTACCGTGTTTATTCGAATAAGCCTTTGGCTATTCGAATAACACGTTCTGTTAAAAACGTTTCTGAAACTAGTTATTCGAATAACCTTTGTGTTATTCGAATAACGATGCCACAAAAGCTGTCTTTAAAAAACTGGTTATTCGAATAACGATAGTTTTATTCGAATAACATTCGTTAAAACAGACTTCTGAGAAAAGGTTCTATTCAAATAACTAATGAGTTATTCGAATAGCTGATATAAAACAAGCTATTTCAGAAAGCTTTTATTCGAATAACAGGAGTGTTATTCGAATAACACTTTGAAACAGATTTATGCAGCAGCTAAAAACAAAGCTTTATTCGAATAACCAATGAGTTATTCAAATAACTCAATTTATAAAACATTTATAAAAGCTTGAAAACCATCCCAGAAAGTTTATCAAAAACACCAAAACATTTTTAAGATATTTTTAAGATCAAAACAGTTTTGGTATAAGAAAGCATTTTTGTTTTATCTTAATGCACTAGGAGATATCCAAAGAGATCCTCGAACAGAGAGACTCTAAGTCCTAAAGCTATCCTTAAAAGATCTTGGACTTGGTCTTCCCATCATCTTCATTTTGTCTTCATGTTTATTATCATTAAAAACATTCTTCAAAGACATTCTCCTTGTGTTGAGCTTAATTGAGATATTTCGCTTTCTTGTTGCAATGATCATTCTTGGTGCTTGGACTATCCTGTAAAGTATTGCTCACTTAAACAAGCATAGTTAGTCCAAATTCATAATTTAATATCTTCATATGCATGATTCATAAATGTATAACTCTACTTATTTTAACATGCATATAAGACTTTCATAGACACATCCAGATAAGAAAATTATCAATATGCTCTATATAAGATGCAACAGACCATATTGCACATTTTCATTTAAGTAAGGTCAGATATAATATTAATTCATTTACTGCATGATTATTAAGTGAAATATAACTAGATAAGATACATATCATGCATGATACAGTATATCACATTAAGCATATTTATTAACCATAAGCATCATTCTATTTATCTTATATTTGTCATCATCAAAACTTAACATATAAAATCATTTGGGGCAAACTTATTTCCACAATCTCCCCCTTTTTGATGATGACAAATCACCAAAGAAAAATATGTTGAACAATATACAAGAATGGATATTCATGTAAGCATATCAAACAATTAAACACGAGAACATATTTTTCTTTCTAATTTTCTCTCCCCCTATTTGACATCAATAAAAAAGGCTTAGAAAGAAAAAAAATATTTTCTCCCCCTTATAGATTCTATATATGATTCAAGAATAGAGAGATGAAATAACCATGTTTTTAAGATATAGAAGATTATTCATGCAATGCTTGTCATATTTTTGTATGTCAATATTTAGCATATGATGACAATAAAACACTTTATGTAATCAAACAAGGATGTAAGCCAAAAAAATATAAACAACAAGTTAAGGGCTAGGCTCCCCCTCAAAATATGCATATTATCAAAATAATAGATAAAGAAAATATGTATGCGAAGACCATGTAAGCATATCACCTTAAAGAAAAGCAAGGCAAATATACATCTTCTTAATTCTTCAAACAAAAACTATTTTAAAAAAATTTCTCCCCCTTTCAAAAAGAATTTTATAAGAGTACATTATATTTTCAAAAGTATTTAAGAATGGTATAAATATTTTATATTTAAAAAAGAACATATTCATTAAGACAGATCAATCCAAGTTAAAAGAATATAAGTACATCTCCTTGATGAAATATGCTATAGGGATCAAAGCATGTATAAAACTAATATCATTCACCCTAAATGCAATGACAACATAGCAAGTTAATATCCAATTAGTCACTTTGTCAATGCTAAGCATACTTCTCATGTAAAGGAAGCATATAATCATTTAAGATCAATTTTTTAACAAGTATCATATGATCCATACCATATAGAATACCATAAAAGCTAAGGGATAGAGGTACTTATTGAGTTAGATAAAGAGTGATGATTCTTCTCTATTTTTCCTTTAACTTTGAGCTTTCTTCCTTTGAATTCTCTATTCCATTGTACTAGAAGAAAGTCTTCTTTATCTTCCTCTTCATTTGAATTCCATTCAACTTTTCTCGTTTATCCACATATGCTTGTATGTAAAAATCTGATGGCTATATTTGAAACACATAAAGAGACTTGCAAAGCTAACTTTAAAAGTCCTCTAAAATATAGGTTAGCATCAAACATCATGTAAGCCCATTTATAAGCATAATTTTGATTGATGTGTAATTTAAAGCATGTATCACATTATCAACCATGCAATATTAGCTTTAACAAGAATGTATGAAGTACATATGAACTTGAATAAATGAAAAAATAGTTTAAGCATTTTAAGGCATGATTCAAGTTTATCAAGAAACATATAATCATCATCAAAACTTATTTAAGCATTTTTTAGGAAAATAATAATAATAATAATAATAATAATAATAATAATTATTATTATTATTATTATTATTATTATTATTATTATTATCATGTAAGGTATGTAAAGGTATAGCGCAACTCTCTACTTCTCCAAATAATATATGACATCAAATTTAAAATATAAAAAAAGAATAATAGTTCGATATCACCAAAAATGTACTCTTTGAATTTTTGTAGATGACTCCCACTTCCACCAACTTCCAAGCTTCAAGCTTTCATGAGGGAATAGAAATTCTTTGCACCCCTTTCAAAAAGTTGAGTCCTTTTAAACTTTACTATCCTCAAGTTGAACTTATTCCATTTAAATGCAAGCTTGAGGTAGTTATCACCCTACAATACAATTCAAAGTACTTTCATTGGTATCCATCAATTTTGGATCCATAGAGGTTAGTCATTATGCCAAACTCATAAGCAAATAAGCATTCAAAACAACAAATGAGTTCACAAGGACAAAAGATATTTCATGATCAATTAAGCAATTACATATGTTCATCAAAAAGAATAGTGAATTACTTTTGATTAAGCATTTGTATTTTTTAAAAGGAATTCAACATATATTAACGAAACATAGCAGAACCTTTTGTTTAAAAAATGAGCCGTGTTTATTCGAATAAAAGAAGAAGATTTAGGTTTTATTCGAATAGAGGATCTGGGAAGGCAAGCATTTTGGCATTTTAACAGGTTTATTCGAATAATCCTGGGAGTTATTCGAATAGACAGAGAAGCAAACAATCAAGATTGATAAGCCAAGTCTCTGGTTATTCGAATAGCCTGGTTTATTCGAATAGACAGAGATCAAACGTAAGAGACTGATAGAATAAAGGCTCTGTTTATTCGAATAAATAAAGGATTTATTCGAATAGACAGTAAACACTGTAAACACAAAACTGACATAGAAGTCAGTTTATTCGAATAAACTTCATGTTATTCGAATAAAGATGATATTCAACATAAACTTTGATCAGCTTTAAAGAACTTTATTCGAATGAAAGCTTGTTTATTCAAATAAAACTAACAAAGAAACACAGAGATGCATCCGTTCAAGAATTCAAAGCATATATATATATGTGATTTAAAGAGAGATAAAAAAAATATTTAAGCAATAAATTCAAATATATATGTATGATTGATCAAAAACTCAAGCTCAAGGATATTATCATTAATCATGTCATGAGCATACTTTTATCTAGCATATTAACGTGTAGAAACATTTTCAAGACATAAAGCTAGAAAAGTATAACAAAAGTTTCACTTATTCAAGGATTGCAAGTCTATGCTTCATGGAGACAAAGAAGAGAGTTTGAAGTTATTTCTGATCTTTGTACGTAGAGCAGCCACTTTTAAGATGTCAAAGTCAGCTCTTGGCCTTCAAGCACACCTACAACACACTTCAATTTTTGACTTTTGGCACCCAAATTTTATTGGGTCCTTGTGTGTTAGTTTTTGAACATTAATCTATTATGCTCTCATAAAGATTAATTTTTCATAGTATGTAAATTGAGCACAATAAATTAAATAATTAAATATCATTAAGCACATAATTGATAGCATGCTTACTTTCATGATATATAGATAATTTTAAAGCATAGCAAACATACCTAGGCATTATAGAATCTTATGTACTAAGATATATAACAAATTAATGAATTATGATGTAATAAGAATGAACATAATTATGTGCTAAACATAATATTCAAATTTTATCAGGTACACATGATCCTATCCTCTACCTAAGGCCTACAAGGAATATACCTCATATTCATTATTATCATTTTTAAGTGAATGTGTATAAGAGGTAAAAACTTTTGATACCTTGACTTTGGCAATCAAGGAAATGCTTTTTCTTATCCATTGCTTCTTTTTTGAAGTCTTAAACTTTGCAAGGTCTACATTTTGTATTTGAGAAGCTTTGGTTGAAGTCATCTTCCTTCTTTGACCAAAGTTTCTACCATTGGACTTTGGAAGCATTCTCCTTGATGACTCCTCTTTCTTTTGACCAATTTATCCATCCTTTTGAGAAATATTCTGCAAAACTGAAATACTAGGAGGATATTTTGGTACTCACTTCATTTTGGGTCCTTGAATGTTAGTATTAGGGCCTTTAGGATTTTTAGGAACTCATACCATACAATTTCTCATATAATGATTTATTCTATAATTGCATAAATGAGAAATATATCCTAGATGACCACAAAAATTACAAACAATTGAATTTAATGATGGCTTAATCATTTGAATATCATTTTTGAAAAACTTAAGCCTTTTGTTATTTTTATATTCTAAATTAGTTTTGCCATAAGTCTTGCTTGAATTTTCACATGGAATAGCACTAATTTTATTCTCATTAACAAGTATAGAATTTAAGCAATTACAATATTAGCTTTGGCAAATTTGGAATATAAGTTCTCAACTTGATTTTCTAAATTAATGCACTTTTCACAAGAAGTTGAGGTTTTACATTTTAAAGACATTTCCTCGTCAAGAAAAGCATACTCATTTTTCAAAGTTTTAATTTCATTTTCAATAAAGGAAATGTTTTCCAAACACGATAAGTTTTTCTTTTCTAAATTCAATAAACCATCATACAATTCAGTATATGCACATTGTAATTCATCGTAGGAAGGACTATAATCTAGTTTAGAATTATTTACCTCAAAGTCCTTTTTAACCATATAGGAAGTAGTTTTAATTTCTAGCGTATTTGGCTCTTTAAGAGAATCACCTTCTTCCTCATCAATTTTGTTTTGCTTTGCCTCTTCTTCAAATTGATCACCATCGTCACCAAGAGACATTTGACTTTCTTCAATAGTTTGAACATCTTTTTGAGGATGCGTTTCATTACAAGCTTCCTTCAATGACTTTTGCTCTTCTTGCTTTCTATATACAACTTTATGCATAAAAATATTATTAGCAAGATAAATAGCATCAAGAGGATCCCATATATCTTTAGCAGTAGAGCAATTTTTAATTCTAGTATAAGCATCATCATTCAAACTAATTTTCAAAATTTGCATAGCTCTAATATTCAAAGAAAAACATTTCTTGTCATAAGCATTCTAAGTTTGCTTTGGTTTACAAATAAATCCATTTAGCACAACATCCCACAAATCCAAATCAATAGATTGCATATAAAACTCTATTCTAACTTTCCAATAAACAAAATGCACACCATCAAAGAATGATGGTTTATCAATTTCAAAACATTCCATTTTGAAAAACTTTCAAGGTTGCTAACAAGGATCTTTAACTCTAAGCGGTTAAGCTTTTACCATAGCACGAAACTCTGATACCACTTGTTAGTCATGGCAACCATTACCCAAGAGGGGAGGTGAATTGGGTATAAAAAACTTTTCACAAATGCTCTTAAAATAAACACAAATATTTAAGCTATTAAATAAAAGAGAAAGAATTACGAGATGAAAAATAAAAGCTTTAAGAACAGCAAATAAATAAATGTGCAATAATATAAAATTGCGTAAAATAAAGAGATTGAGAAGAGAAAAGCAGGCACGATATTTATCCTGATTCGACCACTAACCCACTTGTGGTCTACGTCCAGTCTTCAAAAATAATCCGAGATTTTTTACTATGTATACAAGCTTCAATAGATGCTTGCAACCGTTACATAAAAGAGCACTTTTCACACACAGGAAAACTCTACCCTTGTGCTAAAGTCTCAGCCTGCAGGGATACCTCACCCTTATACAAACCTTGAAGGGATACCTCACCCTTATACAAACCTTGAAGGATACCTCACCCTCAATATAAAAGAATAGAAGTATAGATGAAGAGAAACTCTCACTCAGAGCAAATTATACAAATTGAAGTGCTAAGAGGCTCTCAAAGGATATCTCAAAGTTTTAGCAAAAAGACCACAGAAAATAGGCGTAAAATATAAATCACATTTTTCAGAGCAAATGCAAATTAAACAGATAGCTGGGCTTCTTGCAGATGAAACCCATGGTCTCAATTTTATAGAGTCGGATAGAAAATAGCCATTGTAAGAAATTAATTCCATGATTAATATGAAAAAAGGTGTCCGTTAGTTTCTATATTCGGATCTGTGTTTACCATGTTTATTCGAATAAGCCTTTGGCTATTCGAATAACACGTTCTTTTAAAAACGTTTCTGAAACTGGTTATTCGAATAACCTTCGTGTTATTCGAATAACGATGCCACAAAAGCTTTCTTTAGAAAACTGGTTATTCGAATAACGATAGTTTTATTCGAATAACATTCATTAAAATAGACTTCTGGGAAAAGGTTCTATTCGAATAACTAATGAGTTATTCGAATAGTTGATATAAAACAAGCTATTTCAGAAAGCTTTTATTCGAATAACTGGAGTGTTATTCGAATAACACTTTAAAACAGATTTACGCAGCAGCCTAAAACAAAGCTTTATTTGAATAACCAATGAGTTATTCGAATAACTCAATTTATAAAACATTTATAAAAGCTTGAAAAATATCCCAGAAAGTTTATCAAAAACACCAAAACATTTTAAAGATATTTTTAAGATCAAAACAGTTTTGGTATAAGAAAGCATTTTTGTTTTATCTTAATGCACTAGGAGATATCCAAAGAGATCCTCGAACAGAGAGACTCTAAGTCTTAAAGCTATCCTTAAAAGATCTTGGACTTGGTCTTCCCATCATCTTCATTTTGTCTTCATGTTTATTATCATTAAAAACATTCTTCAAAGACATTCTCATTGTGTTGAGCTTAATTGAGATATTTCATTTTCTTGTTGCAATGATCATTCTTGGTGCTTGGACTATCCTACAAAGTATTGCTCACTTAAACAAGCATAGTTAGTCCAAATTCATAATTTAATAACATATGCATGATTCATAAATGTATAACTCTACTTATTTTAACATACATATAAGACTTTTATAGACACATCCAGATAAGAAAATTATCAATATGCTCTATATAGGATGCAACAGACCATATTGCACATTTTCATTTAAGCAAGGTCAGATATAATATTAATTCATTTACTGCATGATTATTAAGTGAAATATAACTAGATAAGATACATATCATGCATGATACAGTATATCACATTAAGCACATTTATTAACCATAAGCATCATTCTATTTATCTTATATTTGTCATCATTAAAACTTAACATATAAAACCATTTGGAGCAAACTTATTTCCACACAAATGGCGTATTTACCTTAGTTACGCCAAGCGCGTTGGCGTACTCAGTACAAAAACAATGTGGGATGCGCCAAATAGGATAGCGCATCCATGAAGGATACGCCAACCGTGTTGACATAACCTACATGGATGCGCCATTCTATTTAGCGAATATTACATGGCCAAAAAATGTTTAAAAAATGTCATGTATGATAAAAGAGTGGCAGTTTAGTATATAGTTTCAAAATAGTGACATTGTAGTAAATAGTTTTAAAAAGTGGCAGTTTGGTAAATAGTTTAAAAAATGACATTTTGGTAAATAATTTTACCAACAGTGACAGTTTGGTAAAAAAGCTAGTAGGAATATGCAAACAACCTAAATAAAAAAGTCACAAGTGTATATATAGAAAGACTGTCATAATTATCAGTTGTGTTTTGTCATTGATATGAGTAAGTTATCCGTGTAAACAAAATTCATCCACATGTCTCTGAACAAGGCACTTAGAACTTTCGGCCAACAGATTGCTCAAGTGCAGTGAGCTAGTTTATGTAGGTTCAAGTTATGCACACAACTTCTTGTAACATAAGACAGAAAAATCCATATTCTAAAAAGTAAGAATCAGATCTTTTTAGTTTCTCTTAGTACCCTACATTTACCAAACAACATGATAACACATCAGAACTAGCTATTGTTGGTAGTAACCTACAAACGTAATATGAACTGATTTTTTACATCTTTACATATTCTCGTGCAACATATACTCATCCCTTTGAGATGCCTAATGACCTAGACTTCTTACTTACAGACAAAGACAATGATTTCAAAATATACAACAGGTCAACCTTGTTAATCTTGAGTTCACAAGCTACATTTGTATATGGACAAAACTTGGCTAAAACCCAAGTTGGAGGAAAGTCCTCCAATTCCTTCTAATTTTATGTCATGTGTCTATTTTACTAACCCAAGTTTATAACTCACTTGTTTCAGCTCTATTAACTTAATAAAATAGGCACATGACATAAAATTAGAGAGAGTTGGAGGACTTTCCTCTAACTTAAGTTGGAGCTAAGTTTTGTCCTTTATATATCTTGTTTGTTTTAAATTGTGTACAATGCAAACTCACGTTAGCACACTTCCCAAAGCAATATTCACTTGAAGCAAGAAAAGTTTTCCTTCTGGCAAATGTCCATTTGAGATGGAAAAAAGCCAAAACAAATAGGCTAATAGTAAGCCAAACTTTGCCATCTAGTATCCTCAATGAATTCCTTTATTCATTTTCCTATTCATCTTAAGTCAATGACATAATCAATCACAAAATCCACATTCCAAATCACGTTAATCTCAATGATTATGTCAAACAACAATGATCAGAAAACATCCAATTACATTACACAAGATGCAAAACAAGTCACTAAAGCATAACAAAAAAGAATAGTATGAGAAGAAAATGGAGAGAAAAGGTAAACTTCCTTCATTTGGTTGAAGGAGAAAAAATGAGAAAGAAAGAAAGAGAGAAAAAAGCACATTGGACCCAACAAAAAGTTTTATTCACACTAATGGGGAGAAAACTTTCCAAAAGGATAAAAAAAAACAAAATAACAAAATTACCCTCACCCATCTATACAATATTTATTTCAACTTCACCCACAATTGTAATTTCACATAATAAGATTTTCTTTTCTTCTTACTTTTCTACACAATCAAACAAGTGAAAACAATTTTTCTTCTATTTTCTTTCCTCTCATTTTATCTTAATTCAAACAAAATAGGACATCAAATATTCTTCTCATTTTTCATTCTTATTTTCCTTCTTTCCATTTTTTCTCTTCCCATTTTCTCTACTCAATCCAAACAAAGGGTATAAGTTTTTGTTTTCCTAAAAAATGAAATTTCATGAAAAATATTTCTTTCAAAAAAGTTTCTTCAAAAAATAATTCTATAAAAAATTTCTATAATCTATTCGTCAGAAAGATTTTTCTGTTTCTTTTGTTTAACTATATGAAAAATATTCCAAATACACATATTAAAATTAACTAGTTATAACTTAATTATTGATATAAGTAATAAACTAGCATCATAAATATTAAATATAGCACTAAACATATATGAAGGATCTTTCAAGTTGGTATAGTGCTAAATTGATACATTAAGGATTAGGTTTTTTCATGCTGTAAAATCTCCATAGTCCTTATATAGAAGGGTACTATTTACTAACCAGAAGCAACTAGACTTGGAATTACAGTAAAACAAGATTTCTTTTCTATAAGATAACACAAACTTGATCAGTTAGCTAGTTATAAAAAGAGTATATATAGCCAATAAGCAAAAGGTCAAGACTCGAGAAATAACGATGATCTTTTATTCTTTAACAACTGACCTAACAATGAGAACTATATGTTAGCAAAAATAAAAAAATTGCCTCAAGGCATGTCAGCAGTCCTAAAAACTCCACCATTTGCTGTATGGGAATTTGGTATATGTGTAAATCAGCTGTCATTTGGGTAGCTAATAGAAATTAGTCCGCCATGGATTCAATTGGTTTATATCTAAATCTTGTTATGTAGTAGAGTCCAAAATCCAATAGGACTAAAAAGGAGAGTTAGACAGAGAAAGAAAGAAAATGTAATAATGCAATTGATCTTTATGTATGTTGAAAGAGAGAAAAGAGAGAGACATACGAAAAAAATTGTGTATCTGAATTACACAACGGAGGCTGAATTATATAGTTATTGAATTAAATACAAAGATTACAAAATATCCTAATTACCGTAATTACATGATTTGGTTATGATTTTGTTAGTTTATACAATGAATCTAGACAATATTTACATAGTTTTCAACACTCCCCCTCAAGTTGGAGCATATAGGTCATATGCACCAAGCTTGTTATAAATATAACTTATCCGAGGACCTCTCAAAGACTTAGTAAAAACATCTGCTAGTTGATCATTTGAATTGATTAAGTTAGTGGTAATGTCTCCAAATAGGATTTTCTCTCTAATAAAATGAGAATTTATCTCTATGTGTTTGGTCCTCTCATGAAACACTGAATTGGAGGAGATATAAAATGCAACTTAGTTATCACAAATGAGCATCATTTGCATAATATCCCCAAATTGAAGCTCCTTAAGCAATTGTTTTAACTAAATGAGGCCATAAGTGGCTAAAGTCATTGCTCGATATTTTGCTTCGGCACTTGATCTTGCGATCACATTTTATTTCTTACTCTTCCGCGATATCAAATTACCCTTAATGAATACACAATGCCCGTAAGTGGATATTCTTTCTGTATGAGAGCCTGCCCAGTCAGCATCTGAATATCCAATAATCTGAGTATAACATTTATCTTCATAGATGAGGCCTTTTCCTAGAGCTTTTTTAATATACTTCAGGATACGAATGATTGCATCCCAATATCCTTCACAAGATAAATTTAGAAACGGATTTACCACACTCACTACAAAAAAGATATCTGGATAAGTATTAGTGAGGTAGTTTAATTTTTCAACCAATCTTCTATATCTTCCTTGGTTTGAAAGTGACTCTTCCTGATTTGGTAGAAACCTGACATTAGGATTCATAGGAGTGTTAATAGGTTTTGCACTCAACAAACCTGTCTCCTCAAGGATGTCCATAGCGTACTTCCTTTGTGAGATAACTATATCATCCTTGGATTGTGCCACTTCGATTCCCGAAAAATAATGAAGTTTGCTAAGATCTTTAGTTTGAAAGTGATGACAAAGGTGATATTTTATGTGAGTTATGCCTTGGTGATTGCAGCCAATGATAACAATGTCATCCACATACACAATCAAATATATGCAACCTCAGGCTATATGGAGATAGAAAATAGAGTGGTCAGCCTCACTTCAAACCATACCAAATTACTAAACTACAATACTGAATCGACTAAACCAAGCCCGATGAGATTGTTTGAGATCATACAAGGACTTGTGAAGATGGAAAATGAGGCCAGAAGACTCCCCTTGAGTAACAAACCTCGGTGGTTGCTTCATATAAACTTCTCCTAAATCACCATAGAGAAAAGCATTCTTGATGTCCAATTGATGAAGTGGCCAATGGCGAATAGCGGCTATAGATAGAAAGAGCTGAACAAAAGTCATCTTCGCGACCGGCGCGAAAATGTCTCTATAATCCAAGCCACAAATCTGTGTATACCGTTTTACCACTAGACGCTCCTTGAGGCAATCAAGCTTGCCATATGGGTCAACCTTGACCATATAAATCTACTGACAACCTACAACAGACTTTCCTGGAGGAAGAGCAACAAGTTCCTAAGTACCACTGTTCTAAAGGGCATACATGTCCTCAATCATAGTTTGTCTCCACCCAATATGGGATAAGGCGTCACCTGGAGATTTAGGAATAGATACAAAAAATAAAGAAGAAAGACATGCAAAATACGAAGAAGAATGGCAGTGATAACTTAAAGTAACATAATGAGAAGAATGATTACAAGTAGACCATATACTTTTTCAGAGAATAATAAGAAGTTCAAGCTCAGGAGGCAGTGTTGGAGCTGGTAAAGGAGTTAGTGCCGAAGGAAAATCTGAAGTGACCTCTACAACTTCTGGTAGAGGTAGTGGCAATGGAAAAGGTTGGGGCCGACGATGATAGACTTGAAAGGAGCATATGATCAGTGGGGGTCCTTCAATAGGAGATGGTTGAGAGGTATCATATTCAACTGAGATAAGAAGATGAGGAACAGAGAAGACCTTAGTAATGGGTTCAGGAGTCAAACTATAAGAGTCAAAGAAGGGAACTGACTCTAAGAATGTGACATCGGCTGAGGCCATGTAATGGTGGAGAGTAGGTGAAAAAAATGATAACCATTTTGAGACTCATTATAACAGAGAAAAACACATTTGATGGAGTAGGCAGAAA
Organism: Ormosia semicastrata; assembly: GCA_029884595.1. Classification (NCBI taxonomy): domain Eukaryota; kingdom Viridiplantae; phylum Streptophyta; class Magnoliopsida; order Fabales; family Fabaceae; genus Ormosia; species Ormosia semicastrata. Next base: position 30,443,629 of record JAQQTO010000046.1, on the reverse strand, counting down.
GTTTGTCAAGACCAGGAGTGAGATTATAGACAAAACATGTCAACCCGAAAACATGAGGCGAAAGATAATAGAGGGGTTGATGAGGAAACAATACAGAGTGGGGTACCTGGTTATCAAGCATAGAAGAGGGCATGTGGTTAATCAAGTAGCATGTGGTTAACCAAGTAGCATATAGTAAGAACTGCATCGCCTCAAAAACGGAAAGGGACACAACCATGAAGCAAGGTTATTCGAGTTGTTTCAATTAGGCATCTATTTTTGCGCTCAACAAACCCATTTTGTTGAGGGGTATAGTCACAATATATTTGTTGAAGAATGCCATTAGATGTCATAAAACATTGAAAAGGCTGAGATAAAAATTCACGAGCATTGTCACTATCCAAAGTATGAATTGAGACACAAAATTGAGTTTTTATTTCATTATAAAATCTCTAAAAAATAGAAAATAAATCAGACTTATTTTGCATTAAAAATAACCAAGTACACCGAGAGTAGTCATCAATGAAAGTAACAAAATATTTGAAACCCAAAGTAGACTCAATACAACTAGGACCCAAAACATCATAATGAACTAAAGTAAAGGGAACGCAGCTCGACGATAGACTCTATCGAGAAATGGACTACGAGTGTGTTTCCCATGTTGACACGACTCATAAAGTAAACTAGATAACTTAGATAGTCTCAGCGTCATTCTTTGTAATTTGGCAAGGCTCGGATGACCCAACTAAGCATGAATGGTGAGAGGGAAGTCCGTGACAGAGCAAACACGAGAGGTGGCAGAGAGCTAGTAAAGGTCATTGGACTCACATCTGGCACCAATCATCCATCCCGAACTTCGGTCCTGCAAAATGATAGAGTCTTTAGTGAATGTAATGTTACAATCTAAAGAGCGGGTTAAACGACTAATGGATAATAAATTAAAAGGACTCCTAGGAATATGAAACACATCATCAACAGATAGGGAAGGGAGATGATGGACAGTGTCAATCCCTTGTAACCATATTTGGGTGCCATTTGCTAAAGTGATTATAGGTAAATAAGCAGAATTAGAATTTTTGGAGAAAAAGTGCTTATTACTAGAGATGTGATCAGAGGTACCAGAATCAAGGACCCAAGGATAGTGACTGAAAGAGACAAGCAAATGCATTACCAATCTGCTCAACAGATGTAGTGGAACTAGAGGTATGCTGTTACTCATCCCACTTTAGAAAATCTACATAGGCAATGGGAGATGCAGTTGGTTGGACAGAGGGCTCAGGTGGACTCAGGGCAGCAGTCTGGGCAACATTGGCATCTTGGGGAGGACGACTATGTAAAATCTAACACTTATCGATGGTATGACCCAATTTGTTGCAATGATTACATTTTGGACAGGGTCTACTCGAGTTGGCAGAACGAGAACAACCACGATTGTTGCTCTAGGAGACCAGGACAAAGTTGTCAACTGAAGCTGGAGCAAAGACAGAATCAGAGGGTTGTTTGACCGAGACTTGGAGCAAAGTGGATCAAGTCGTACTCAAAGTATAGATAGTGGGAGAACCTAAAATCTGATCACAATTGGCTGAATATTCTGGAGGCAAACCATACAAGGCCATGAGCATGAAGAAGGTACTACATTGCTCGAGTTCCTTCGTCAGGGTATCAACAGGGGGTAGCATCTCATCGAAATCATGGAGAGCACTATAGACTTTTCCCAAATAAGTCGACATAGGACCATCAAACTTCTGAGAAGCAACAACACTCGTGAGGTTATGACACACCCCATATAGCCGTTAAATGTTATTAGTGTAAAGAACCTTGGCCTGCTCTCAAATAAATTCACAATTAATATGAGCACAAAAGATCTGCTTAAGGGAGGGATGAATAGTGAATTTGATGGCACTGCATAACTGGGCATCAATCTTCTTCCACCTTAATTTATCAGCCTTGAGCACAGACTCAAGCTTCATGATGAGGTGTTTTTTATAGCCTTGGCCATTGAGCCATAGTTTGATGTCCGAAGCTCAAGTATCATAGTTACTGTCATCCAATTTGTCAATGAATAGAGGGGCATTAACGTAACTGGTGAAAATAGGATGCTCAGCCGTCGAGAGGTCGTTAGAGCCAACTAAGGAAGGAGAACTAGTCATGGATCAATAAACAACAGGCCAAAAACACAACCAAACATAAACAGTGTAACTGAATGCACTGATTCAAAATGGGTCTCAACAAACGGTCACGAAAGCAAAAGGTGAAGACAGATCCAAAAAGAGGAGAGAAAGGCGATCACTATGCAACAAATGACGGCCAAAAGGGGTGGCCCACGCGTTGCTAAAAGGGTGACCGGTGAAGCTACGTGCAAGGACTTTGGACAGCGTGTGTGGGTGCGTGTGAGGGATTCTCGGGTTGAGCCTTTGGGTTCTAACTAAACAAGGAAATGCGATTCCAGTGGTGGGGTTGCCGGTTGGAAAGGTCACTGAAAAAGTTAGACCTTGACGGTGAAAGATGGCGAACGGCAGCGAACAGCAACAAAGGAGATGAGTTTGCTGGAAAGATGACACAACAGAAAGAGAAAGACTGACAAACTGGAATGGAAACACTGTTAACCAAAAAAAAATTTCACCAGAAAGTAGTGAGTTTATCGGGCGTGCACGGTTCTAGGATTGCCTCTCTTTACACTCTAGATATCGTGTTGAAAGAGAGAAAAGATAGATACATATGAAAAAAAAATATGTATCTAAATTACACAATGGAGGCTGAATTATATAAAGTTATTATAATAAATACAAAGATTACAAAAAATTCTAATTACAATAATTACATGATTTGATTATGATTTAGTTAACCTATACAATGAATCTAAATACTATTTACATAGTTTTCAAGAATGTAGAACTCATAATAATATTGAAATTTGTACTGATATAATTTTAATTATTATCAAAAACCACAAAAAATATAAAGAGGTCTTTCAGGCAAACTATTTTTCAAATAAAATTCTTTAAATCTTTAGGTTGACCATAAGAGTAATAAAAATGACTTTCAATAGCATTTACAAAAAGTTCCCTTTTAAAATACCGTTGTTACAAATGTATAGAGACTAATTCTACAACATAAATTAGTTTTAAAAAAAATAGGGGTACTCCACTAAAGAAAGATTTTGCCACATATCTTACTCAATTTGAGAGGAAGGAAAAAATAAGAAATAAAGGGGATAAAAATATATACACAAGTTGGCTTCTCTACTCTTTCTCAACTCAACAATATATACGTGATTTCATATTTTTACAACCAAACAAACCGTAGACAGGTACCAATGGCATACTACAGCAGATGCCAAAGAATCTGCCAACAAGTGTCAAAAGCACTATGCAGCAAGATCAGTATAAACAAACTAGCAACCATCTACCAGTTGAATAAATATATAATTGAGATAAAAGCAGTGATAGACCCCAGCTCTTCTGCAGAACCCAACAAGAAGAATGTAGTTGCCCATTTTCTATTAAAAAAAACACAACAAAAAAACAAAGAAAAAAATAGTTGCCAATAATCAGGAAAAGTGAATTTACATTACACTTGGAGAAATCAAAGTATCAAACTCATATAGAATGTTGTAACAAGCAACTTTTAACCAGGGATAATCCAGCCCAAAAGCTGAGAATTGCATCCCAGTGGTGCAACACTAATAAGTAACAACATTGTCCACAAATCGCTGCGTTTAAATTAGAAAACTTTCGAAGAAACAGAAACCCTCTTGAAAGAAAATGTATTGGATATGCAATAGTGGGCAGTCCAAGGAAATCTCATCCATCCAAAATTGTGATAGGTTTTGGTTGAAAATTACGGTTGGATATGTATTACATCACATATTATGCATTAAGATGAAATGATAAAAGCTTGAAGCAACTTGGTGGATTAAAATTCAAACATGGGCTATTGTACAAATCAATTCAACAGAGAGAGACTAAGGTTGGGGAGGGGGCAGTGAGTAGGGAGTGATTATAGGGAACAAGAGAGAGAACTAGAGCTATAACAGAGAGTGACAATGAAGCATTGCTATTCAGTTAGTGAAGCTTAAAGGCAATGAGCAGCACAGACAAGAGGGCATCACCTTCACCTATAGGTTGAGGACCAAACATGCAGCTTGTTCTCACCTTTTTGCAGTAAACTGGTTTTGGTTGGGATGCAGAAACCAACACAATTACTACTGAAAAAAAAGTTTGGCAAAGCTACATTAAGGTATTTTTTAAAGTAATAATTACACTTTTATATATTAATTGTTTATTTGATCATATTATAATATTTTTTGTTCGCATTCTTATTTTAGGCACATACTGAAGTAGCACCATTTAAAAAAATTGGTCTAGAGTGATGCGGATATCGGCAAGTGCACCGAATCAACAAAAGTAATAAAAAATGAGTAGAGTATCGTTCCACGATGATTAAGTTATTAATTACTAAATTAACTGAAAATAATACTATTTAAGCTAACAAAAAGAGAGTTGGTAAAAATTAAATTAAAAATAAAAATAAAAATCAGCAAACAATAAATCAAAGGGTGAAAAACAATAATGTTAAAGCGTTAGGGTTCAGATTTCACTTGAACTCTTTAGATGCACATTCAAATATTGGTTTAACTATATTCTATTTCAATGATTTATGGTCAATTCCTAAAATTAATTAATACTCAATCCCTTGGTATATTAATCCTCTTACGCTGATTGAAATTAACTAATCCCTTAGTCTAACTCCAATTAGAAAGGCATTATCAAGAACGAGGGAATTAAAAGAAAGACCACATAACCCACAACGTCTATTCCTAGCGATTGCAGAAGTTATGGTATTTATCACAAGTTCTAAGTTCATGCAAATTTTTTCAAATCATACATAAACCCAAAAGATCATTCCCAAATTGGTCAGATTTAGAAAAGCATTAAGAATAGAGATAAACACATAAATCATGAAATGGAATCATAAATTAAACTCATAAAAGAAAGTTACGTTATCCAAGAACAAGATTCATCATCTCCCTAACAATGGGAAATTAGTTACACATGAAAAAAGAAGAACACAAAGGGAAGAATATGACAAACTCCATTGTAGAAAGGTGAAAAAGTTGAAGAAAATCTCTAATCTTCAATCCTAATTGCGCCCACACCACATTAGGGTTTGTGCCTCTTGACGTCTACTGCCTTCTCTCCAAGTGTCTAAGAGTATGTAAAAAGAAAAGTGTGAAAAGATGTGTTCAATTTGGCAAAACTTTCTTTTTTATAAGAATTTCACGCTGCTGTTACGCGTCCAGCGCTCAGGCGCTCATTATCCAGCGCTCAGGCGCTCAGTCACTCAAGTCATGGTGTAGTATTCGCAACCAGTGCTCAAGCGCTCGACTAGCGCTCAGGCGGTGGGATTCTAGCGCTTAGACGCTCAACGAGCTCTTAACTTGATTTTTCAGCTTTTCTTCATCATTCAAATGTCCAGTTTTTTCATATGCAAATACCTAACAAAAACACATAAAATCACACAATTAAAACATAATTTAGAATAACTAAAAACAAAAAAAACTTGAGAACAAACTCAATCAAAAAGATTAAAAGAGAATTAAAACCCAAGACTTTGAACCATAAAAATATGAATTTTTGTAGGTTCATTACTCCCCAAACTTAAGCCTTTACTTGTCCTCAAGTAAAAGAAAATAAAAATAAAACAAACTCAAACTCAAAGCAGACTCAAACATGGTAATATCGGGTAGTGAATATCATACATATCCTCAGAAATTGCTTCACAATCTAACTTCAAAGTATCACACATGAACAATCCAATTATCACATCGTCTCTCACATGCAACTCTTATGCACAAATGACTTCCCAAAAACATGAATGAAAGACTCAATCTCTTCATAGAGTACAAATCCAGATAGATTCATGAAACTGCAAGTGCACATCAAACCCACATCCATAAGGTTATTTTTCATCTCTCTTTCCACTAATGTAAACAACACACAACCAATGATCAAAAAGGACTTTAAAAAGCTTGTAATGAAAGGCCAAGAGTATGGGTTAAGAAAGAAGTGGTAGGAAAATGAAAATAAAAGTTGAGATACAAAATCATGCAAATTTCAAAATTCAAGCCTTAAAATATAAGACAAGTGCAAAACGGAGTAAAAGAATCAACATAGCATTCACTTTTTTTTTTTTCTGTTACTTTTTTTCAGCAACCTCTACCCCCAAACTTATTTTTTTGCAATACTTTGGGTGAACTTTCTCTTCTTCTTTTTTTCCTTTGAAATCTTTCAGCTCCACAAAACTTCATGCACAAAAATAATGAAGACTTGAATAATAAAATAATACAAGATATGCACTCAACAAAGGTTATGTAAAAGATGAAATTTTTTTTTTCATATGGGTATGGAAAAAGGAAAATGTGGGTAAAAGAAAAGAAATAGAGGCCAAACAATAACAAAGCTGCAAAAGGGACCTAAGGATAAACTGTGTATACAAGTCGACTTGAAAGGCTCAAACGATCTAAAGAAGACCCTTATCATTTCCTTAATCATGCACTGCCTAGGATTTCGCCTCAAGAGAGAATCAAACAACTTCTAGATGCAAATCATCCACACACATGCAATCCCATAAACTTTCTCCAAGCTTGACATGCATGTATAATCCTAGGTCTATCAATCATAAAGATGGGAAGAACATCCATACACAATCAATAATAGAGATAAATGCAACTCATAAATTCTCATGTGTTATCCCAAGAAATCAAATCAATCGACAATTCAAACAATCATTGAATATTCAATTCAACACATCAGCATGCACAAAATGACTCAAAACACAAAAGGGATGATGATAACAAAATAAAAACAAAAAGAACAAATAACTAAATGAAATAAATGCAAGCAAGGAAAAGAAAAACTCTTTTTGACAAAGGCACAACTATATACATCCCCATACAAAGGCTTCGAACTCGGGAGGCACCTAAGCCGACTCAACACTAGCTAATTACAAAACAAAAAAAAAATGTTAGTGAATAAAAAAATAAAATAAAAATAAAATAAAAACAAATAAAAATAAAAATAAAAGAGAAAAAGAGAGAAAATTTAGGTTGTCTCCCAAAAAGCGCTTGTTTAGCATCATTAGCTCGACGTTGCCTTTTATTCATCAAGGTGGCTTGAAGCAAGAGAAGTAGGATGACATTTTTCTTTTATCAACTCGTTGCCTCCACACTCTGTCACTACCTTTTGAATCCCTACAAGTGTTAGGAACTTGACTTGAAATAGGATGTTTGTGGAAAATGGGAGGTCCTTTCTCTGTCTCAGCAATCTCAAATATAGGAGGACCTTTCTCCTTTTCATCGACAATCTTAGGAGTGAGCAGATTCACATTAATAGGCAAAGAAGAGTTCTTACCATCAAACTCTTTTTGAAATGTACCCTGAATGCAATTAACAGGGGCATAAAGATCTTATGTTGGGGCAGACCTATTAAAAACATTTATAGTAACTTGATCTTCATCCACCCTCAAAATAAGTTCTCCTCTAGGGACATCAATTAATGCTCTTGATGTTGTTAGGAATAGTCTCCCCAGAATTAACGAGATATCAGCATCCTCGTCTATATCCAAGACTACAAAGTGAACTAGGAAAATAAATTTATCCACTTTCACTAGCAAATCTTCTACAATACCGTACGGATGCCTGACTGATCGATCTGCTAGTTGAAGAGAAACCATTGTAGGCTTAATTTTATCAATTCCCAGCTTGTGCAAGATAGACAATGGCATCAAATTGATACTAGCCCCTAAATCACATAAGGCCTTATCAATGCTCAACTTCCCAATTGTACAAGGGATATTAAAACTTCCTGGATCCCTTAACTTCGGTGGAAGCTTCCTCTGGATAATGGCACTGCACTCCTCAATAAGTGCTACAGTCTCATCTTCTTCCAACTTTCTCTTTTTAGAGAGCAAATCTTTCATGAACTTCGCATAGGAGGGCATTTGCTCAAGCGCTTCAGCAAAAGGGATATTTATTTGTAACTTTTTGAAGACTTCTAAGAACTTGGAAAACTGCTTTTCTTGAATCTCCTTCCTGAATCTTTGAGGATGTGGAAGTTTAGCATAAAGTGAAGGATCAACTATTTTCTGTTCATGCTCCTTCTTCCTCCTTTGCCACTTTGGTTGCTCTTCTTTAGCTTCAACCTTTTTACTATTATCTTAAGACAAAACCTTTTCAATCGGAACCTCAGTGCTTTCACTCTGATTTTCTGCAGAACCAGATGCTTCATTCTTGTCTTCCAAAGTCTTGCCACTTCTCAAAGTGATTGCATGACATTGCTCCTTTGGATTGACTACAGTATCACTTGGAAAAGTGCCTAGAGGTCTCTCTTGAAGCTGTTTCGCTATTTACCCCACTTGATTTTCAAGACTTCTAATAACAGCCTCATGATTCTTAAAATTAGTTCTAGATTCCTCCATAAAAGCTGAAGTCTGTTGCACAAAAATAGAGGTCTGCAGAGAAAGTTTCTCCATTGTAATCTCAAGAGAAGACTTCTGTTCGGACTGAGCATTCAATGATACAACTTGATTCTTCCAAGAGAAATTAGGATGATTCCTCCAGCCTGGATTGTAAGTATTAGAATAAGGATTACCTTGTAACCTTGAAGGATTACCCATATAGTTCACCTGCTCTGAAATGTTGATACCTGAATTCCCTGCCTCACATTGACCATTGACATGGTTACCTCCACAAAAATTGCAAGTCAGACCTTGATGATTAACTGCATTTACCTGTAAATTACCAACTTGCTTAGTAAGGTTGACAATGTGTTGCATCATAGTCTAATTCTGTGCAAGTATAGTATCAACAACACCAAGCTCCAACATTCCCTGTTTAACTGCTGCTCTCTCACTAGGCAACTGATATTCATTGATCGCCATGATCTCAAATAGTTCTAGAGCTTCTTCAAGAGTCTTGGTATTCAGAGATCCACCTGCAGATGCATCCACCATAGCTCTGGTAAGATGATTCAAACCATTATAGAAAATCTGCACCTGCTGCCAACCATCAAATGCATGATGAGGACATCTCCTTAATAGCTCCTTGAATTTCTCCCATGCTTCATAAAGAGATTCTCCTTGATTTTGAGTGAAACAAGCAATTTCACCCATCATCTTCACAAACACTGATGGAGGAAAGTATCGAGTCAAAAATTTGCCAACCAAATCCTCCTAAGTAGAATTGCTCCCTTGTGACTGGGCTTGTAGCCAGCTCTTTGCTTTGTCTCTGAGAGAAAATGGGAACAGTCGTAATCTAATGGCATCATCAATAACACCATTATACTTAATAGTATCGTAGAGCTGCAAGAAATATGCAATGTGCAAGTTTAGATCTTCTGCATGACCTCCCCCAAACTGATTCTACTGCACCAGCTATAAAAGTGCTGGTTTAATCTCAAAATTATTGGCCTGAATAGTAGGACGCACTATACTGGTAGAAATACTTTTAGCAGATGGAGTAGCATAGTCAGTCAATGTGCGTCTTCGATCTGTAGTTACAACTCTTTTTATCATATTTTCTTCTATTTCTTCAAGCTCCTTCCTCTCTCTAACTGTTTTCCTGTTTGCTCTAGCTGTTCTTTCTATCTCTGGATCAAAAAATAATTCTTCTGACTCTAGAGAACCTTGCATAAACAAACAAACAAGCAAACCAAAGTGAAGTAAAGAAGGAAATTAAAAATAAAAATAATTGACTAATAAAAATAAATCAAGAAAACAAAGAAACAAATTAAAAGGAAAATTAAATGAAAAAAATGAAATTAAATAATAAAAACAATTATCTATAAATAAAAGAAAAATTATAGTTAAAATTAAAAATAAACAAATAAAAAAATAAAATTAAACAAAGGAAAAATGCTTAAATTAGTGTTTTTTCAACTACTATTTAATATTAATAACAATAATCCCTGGCAACGGCGCCAAAAACTTGATGCGGATATCGGCAAGTGCACCAAATCGACAAAAGTAATAAAAAGTGAGTAGAGTATCATCCCACGAGGATTAAGTTATTAATTAGTAAATTAACTGAAAATAACATTATTTAAGCTAACAAAAGGAGAGTTAGTAAAAATTAAATTAAAAATAAAAATAAAAATCAGCAAACAATAAATCAAAGGGTGAAAAACAATAATGTTAAAGCGTTAGGGTTCAGATTTCACTTGAACTCTTTAGATGCACATTCAAATATTGGTTTAACTATATTCTATTTCAATGATTTATGGTCAATTCCTAAAATTAATTAATATTCAATCCCTTGGTATATTAATCCTTTTACGCTGATTGAAATTAACTAATCCCTTAGTCTAACTCCAATTAGAAAGGCATTATCAAGAACGAGGGAATTAAAAAAAAGACCACATAACCCACAACGTCTATTCCTAACGATTGCAGAAGTTATGGTATTTATCACAAGTTCTAAGTTCATGCAAATTTTTTCAAATTATACATAAACCCAAAAGATCATTCCCAAATTGGCCAGATTTAGAAAAGTATTAAGAATAGAGATAAACACATAAATCATGAAATAGAAACATAAATTAAACTCATAAAAGAAAGTTACGTCATCCAAGAACAAGATTCATCATCCCCCTAACAATAGAAAATTAGTTACACATGGAAAAAGAAGAACACAAAGGGAAGAATATGACAAACTCCATTGTAGAAAGGTGGAAAGGTTGAAGAAAATCTCTAATCTTCAATCCTAATTGCGCCCACACCACATTAGGATCTGTGCCTCTTGATGTCTACTGCCTTCTCTCCAAGTGTCTAAGAGTATGTAAAAAGAAAAGTGTGAAAAGATGTGTTCAATTTGGCAAAACTTTCTTTTTTATAAGAATTTCACGCTGCTATTATGCGTCCAGCGCTCAGGCGCTCATTATCCAACGCTCAGTCACTCAAGTCACGGTGTAGTATTCGCAACCAGCGCTCAAGCGCCCACCGCCAGCGCTCAAGTGCTCGACTAGCGCTCAGGCGGTGGGATTCTAGCGCTCAGGCGCTCAACGAGCTCCTAACTTGATATTTTAGCTTTTCTTCATCATTCAAGTATCCAATTTTTTCATATGCAAATACCTAACAAAAACACATAAAATCACACAATTAAAACATAATCTAGAATAATTAAAAACAAAAGAAACTTGAGAATAAACTCAATCAAAAAGATTAAAAGAGAATCAAAACCCAAGACTTTGAACCATAAAAATATGAATTTTTGTAGGTTCATCATAGAGCACTACAAATTATTGGGAATCATTTTCAATAGAAGTACTACCACTGGAGTACTTCATCATTCGTCCACTCAAGATTCTCCAAATACAGATAAGGAATATGAACTTGTAAATGAATATCTTAATACTACAGTTCATGTTGATCTTAATGCAAATAGCCCGGATGATGCTGACATGATTGAGCGTGCCACACGTAGTGAAAAGAGCAAAGTGCAAATTTAAGACAAAAGGCATAAGAAAAAGCGTAGGACTTTTCATATGGGAGATGTACTCCAAGCTTAGGCTAAGGCATCTAAAAGCTCTAGCAAAAAAGGCTAATCAATATAAGGGAAAACGTGTGAAAGCGGCAATTCTAATATCCCATCAGTTGAATATATCATTGCTAAGTGTGTTGCCACTCTTGAAGAGATTAATGATGTCTCTTATGACACTTATATGAAGGCTTTGGACAAATTTAAGGATGTTGATTATAAATAAATGTTTTTGAGTATGTCTAAAGATAGGAAGAAGGCATGGTTGGACAGGCTTGAGTGAAAAATGCAAGAGTGGGGATAAATCTTTTGCATATGTTGTTAGGCTTATATTCTGGGTAAATATTTTTTGGGCTTATGGCTAATTATGGTTATTTTGAAATACTTTTTTTAGATAAATATTTTGATATGGGCTTATGGTTATTTTGAACAATGTAACTTTTAACACAAGGAAACTATGATTGAGAGTGACTCTGGTTTATGTCATCTATGTTTTTAAGTCCTTGAAAAGTGTCTTAGTCTTTGTTTATGTTATATTTGTTATTACTTTAGTACTATGAAGCTACCTTGAAGATTAGTATTTGTGTTGTCTGTAATCTTTATAGGAATATGTTTATTTGAATGAATTGGATAAGTTGACTCTAGTTTACCCTTGAAGATTAATTTAATACTATGAGCAGTTCAAGACTTTAAGCTACCTTGAAGTACTGCCTTGTGTTTGCAAAACACCATAATTATGCCAAAGATAGAGGAATTTAACCTATATATAATGGTTTGAAGGTATAATAGAGGGTGAATCATGATGAATATTAACCAAGAAATAAAAGATTGCATAAAACAATAGGTTTCTTAAAAAGATTTACCAAACAAGTTTTTTTTTTATATTTTTAAACATTGTTCTCAAAACAAATTACTCAAACATATTTTCACGACTATTTTGAGAACATATTATCCAAACAAGTTATTTTGATTTTTTTATCTATAAAATTGATTTTGAGTCTTGCTTTTAAAAATTAATCTGAAGAACAATAAAACAAAAACATATAAAAAACAGGGCCTAATTCTCCTAACTTTTCTATGTTTGGCTAGAACTTTTTGGCTTTTTGACTAAATTATCGTTGATGGCAAAACTATTTATCAAATATCACTTTTTTGAAATTATATACTAAAATATTATTTTTTTATCCAATGTGACATTTTTTATTTTTATTTTTCTATCCACATAGATAGTGTCATCTACGTTGGCACTTTCCTCATAATTACGCCAAACTGGCTGGTGTTATCCATGTGGAAACGCCATCTACGTTGGCACTTCCACGTGGATAACGTCATCTACTTTGGCGTTATATATATGGAAGCACCAACGTAGATGACACTATCTACGTGGAAAGAAAAAAAATATCACGATGTAGACATTTTCCACGTAATAGTGCTAGATGCGTTGGCGTTATAGATGTAGTAATTAACGCCTGACGTGTTCGTGTTACTAGTGTATGCTACTTATTTTTTTAAAAATGTAAATACAAATAGAATTATTCTCTTATTGTTTTACAAAAGTCAACTGCTTTGTTGAAAATTTTTTTATGGCATAAAATTTTTTAGTCATATGATAAACAAATTTGTTTTATAATTTTCTTGTAACATGTGGCTAAGTTAAAAAAAAGTGTAAACAAATGCAAGTATGTCACAATAACGTAAGATAAATTTATGACACTCAAAACCAGGTCATGACCGGTTCATGGGCTAGAATATCAGCCTAGCAAGCCTATCAAAATCAACTAACCTTAGCAGTTCAAACATCTCGATTCTATGGAAAATTTGATAGAGTTTTCTCTAAAAATTAGACGTTCCCAAAAATACTTCATCCTGTTTAATGAAATATATCAATATATATTTAGATTTCCAAATCAACAGAGCATCTATAAGGTGCATAAAAAAACATTTGTACATATACATACAGTTATCCTAAATTAAGCAAATGTAATAAAATGTAGATAAATTAATCCAAGTGTAATGACCATATTAATGAGAAGGGTCAGGGTTAGAGTGTGGTGGTCTATGAGAGGGATCAGAATAAGGTCATGACTGTGATGGATGAGGATATGATGGGTATAGAAATGATAGTGTACGGATAAAGGTCAAAGGATATGGTGGGTAAGTGTAAGTAGGAGGTGAGTATCCTGTAGATGGTGGGTAACCTGTAGGTGGTGGGTAACCTGAATATAGTGGGTAAGATGTAGGTGGTGGTTGAGATTATGGGTAAATAGCAGCAATAGTAGTAGTTGGGGGCTGAATCGTAAGAACACTTGAAGAATTAGAGTTCTCTGAATGTCAAAGTCGTGTCTGAGTACTCGTTAATCCTGTCCTTCCTCTACGGTGCGTCCTCTGTTAATCGAACTACTCGGGTGGCCCTGAAATGTCATCTACAAGAGAAGCTGGACGAAGTTGTGCCATTATAATGTGATCATGCTCCTTTAATGAAGATAAGATCTGTTCAGCAGATTCTCGAAGACTAACCATACTAAATCCCGAATTAGGGTTTGTAGCCCAAGTATATTGATTTTCTGCAATGTTAGCCTAAGAAATAGATATAACATATGTCATCATCAATACAAAATACATTCAATAAGGAGCAGAACATATTGCTAAATAACTTATCACAACCCCAATAGATGCACCAGTACAAAAAATTCAACATTTGGTAATTCTTTTATATCAGTGCATGTACTCAAAATGTGTATGAGTGGAGCTTCCAATGGCCTTCTAGTAACACACTTCTCCTTTTGAATCTCTTAAGTGCCAATGTGTGTTTCGTCAATCCTCATCATGCTTTCTCGCCAATGTTATTAAGTACAAATCATCAGGTTGGTACGGTCTCCTCGGTATAGGTTGATCTAGACCAAACTGACGCATCACCCTGTCTGGCTGGTGTCACTTAACAATGTGAAAAAATATGATATGGACTACTACTAGTATTATGTCTCTACCAACCACACAAAAAGTTGGTAGTGACGCCACAATCTCATCTGTGTATGATTGCCATATAATATGTAAAATGATATGTACTAAGAATTAGAAAGTAAGACAAAGTAACTTATTTAAATCAATGTAAGTCAATATTGACCTCATCATTATTCAATTGATCAAAGAACCTGCGATAATATTTAAGCTCCCCTATTGGGGTTTCATTCAAAACCTTATGTTTATGTTATCTATTTTAATATCAAAGTCATATAGCGTGAACGAAAGTAGTATATATAACAAATTAATATAAGCAAATGATATATTGAAAAACTTATTGAAATCCCAATGAACGTAGGTGACCACGATCAGCAGCATAAGCAGTCAATAGGTTAGGATTAGTATCATCAACTAGTGTAGGGACAAGATCAGGAAATTTATAACATGCTCAATACTGCTACAAGATGCAAGGACCTCCAATCTTGTGCACGTTGTAGTCTGTGACTTTGCAAAGCTCCCTATACAAGTACGCTAAGACCGCATATCCCCAACTGTATGTCTCAGCAATGGTAAAGTCTTTTAATAGGAGAAGGAACATCGTGTGCACATATCTACCAGAATGATCAAGAAATAGCAAACCCCCAATCAACCTAAGTTTATATGTTCGTGCACACTGCTATATGTAAATATCATCATCGTCCTCCATAAGTCGTCTATGAAATTCGCTCCAAAGCCACAATATATCAACACGTGCACTTGATAATTGTGATGCACCTGGCACCGAACCTAACAAATCAACACATAGGTCCATCCAATCACGACGGTGGATACGACTAATAACTGCATCGTCGTCAATAGGAAGTCTCGATATGATACCAATATCCTTCAACGTGATGATGCACTCTCCAGTGGACATGTGAAATGTATGTGTCTCAGGACACCATCTCTTAACCAATGCAGTAATCAATGAGTGATCGATAGTGTAATGCCCCATGTGGATAACTCCCATGAAACCAATCTACTGTAGATATGGAAGCATCCGCTCATCTGGGTCCATATGCCTGAATTTATGAGCACATCTAACATGTAAATGACAGTCCTCTTTTCCTTATCATATATGTTGTGAAACATGATACTCTTACGACTCTAGTACTGAATGGTCCTCTGGGCCTGAGTTCAAGTAGAATGCCATATCTCACATTGTAATGTAACAAACAACAAGAACAATGTGTAAGTCTTAAAATGATAAAACACTATGAAAAGAATATACATATTAAACATGAGTTATCAAATACAAATGAGTATCGTCATTGCATGTGACACTATTACGTAGATAATTTTAATGCGCTTGACATTATTACGTGGATAACACCAATGAGCATGACATTATTACATGGATAATACCTATTGCTATAATGTTTTCACGTAAGTAACACTAATTGGTTTGACATAATTATGAGATCTTAAAACTTTTTTGTATTCTAACTGTCACTATTGAGTTTCAAAATAATTCAAATCAAATTTTCGATTTCAAATGAGTCCAATTCTGTTCACATGAATCTGGCCGTCCCATGTAGTTTTTCTCACGGAGTGCTCGCCATGCGAGGTTAATTAATTAAAACTAAAAAAAAAACCCATAAAAGAGTGCCGAAGAAGTTAAACACCGGAAAAGAATCGTGCTGAAGAAGTGTTCTCTGACAGCCGTCCAAACTTCTGGGCCCACTAATCCAACGGTCCTAGCCAACATACCGAACTCAACCCGCGCCAAGCCGTTAAGAGAGAGATGGCGCGTACTGCGCAGGTTGGCTTGTATTTGCCAATTTTGCATTGACGATAAAACCAACAAGATTTGCCTCCTTTATTATTTTAAAAGGAGTGGATCCCGCAGCCAGCTCCATCCCCCATTTACCCGCCACCTACCACATCCCCCACTCAAAAATTAAACACACAGTACTATCATCACATCATCATGCAAGATCTTCAAAATTACAACCCTGGACGATCTGGCGGGAAATTTTCAAATTGAGAGGGAAGGCTAACCAAGCCTACACACGTAACCCTAATTTCAAAATTTAAGAACCCCTCCCAACCGTACTATATAATTGACGCTCGCGATTGACCCTTCTGTGCGCCAAACCTGTTTGAAGAAATACTTCACTCATTACAGAAACTCTCCTCTGTGTCTCATCGCTGGTTCCAGAGAAAAAAAAAAAACCAAAAAATGTATGTGGTGAAGAGGGACGGGCGACAGGAGGCAGTTCATTTCGACAAGATAACTGCTCGCCTTAAGAAGCTCAGTTATGGTTTGAGCACCGATCACTGCGACGCCGTTCTGGTATCGCAGAAAGTGTGTGCTGGCGTCTACAAAGGCGTCACCACCAGTCAACTCGATGAATTGGCTGCTGAAACCGCCGCCGCCATGACTGCCAACCATCCCGATTATGCTTCTGTGAGTTATAATTGTCGAATAATTTCTCTTTCTAAGGTTCATTTGTTTTGTAAGGCTAAAAGCTCCTCAATAGATTATGTTTCTCTGATATGTTTTTTGTAACTGTGTGTGATTACTTTTATTTGTGCAGTTGGCTGCTAGGATCGCTGTTTCTAATCTGCACAAGAACACGAAGAAATCGTTTTCAGAGACGTAAGTGTGATAGAAAATGATATTTATGTGTTTAATTTGTTGATGCTGGCATGATTTAGTGTTTACCATAGTTCAATTGTGGTTGATTTAGGGTCAAAATTATGTACAACCATTTTAATGAGAGATCCGGGCTGAAGGCTCCTTTGATTGCTGATGATGTCTATGAAATCATTATGAAGGTACCATTTTATATTGCTGCCATTTCATATTCGCTATCCATGCATTTTAGATTGATAACTGGTCTTAATTTTTGAATATCTATGATGCGTAACATATTTCTTATATAGGATGAATTTTCATAGTTGGATCATGCTTCAAACCTGGTCTTGGTTGTTATTTTTATTTATGATATTTTTTTTTTTGGTGATTTATGATTAAGGTTTTGCTTTCCTGTTTTTTTTTTCCTCTGTTTGATGCAATGAATTCACCTTTTATCATTTTCTGTTTGGCTGCAGAATGCTGCTCGCCTGGACAGCGAGATCATCTATGATAGGGACTTTGACTATGATTATTTTGGTTTCAAAACCCTTGATAGATCCTACCTCTTGAAGGTTCAAGGAAAGCTTGTGGAAAGGCCTCAGCACATGCTGATGAGGGTTGCTGTTGGAATTCACAAGGATGACATAGATTCTGCTGTCAAAACTTACCACATGATGTCTCAACGATGGTTCACCCATGCATCTCCCACTCTTTTCAATGCAGGAACACCTAGGCCTCAAGTATGATTACACTTTATGTTCTTGCCCTTCATTTATACATAAGTCCAGTGGTTTGATTTTTGTAATACATTGGTGAATTGATGATCTGAGCCTCTGTTTTATGTGCTTTGTCAGTTGAGTAGTTGCTTCCTTTTGTGCATGAAAGATGATAGTATAGAGGGTATATATGAAACTTTGAAGGAGTGCGCTGTCATCAGCAAATCAGCTGGAGGAATTGGTGTCTCTGTTCACAACATTCGTGCCACAGGCAGTTACATTCGTGGGACAAATGGGACATCCAATGGCATTGTTCCAATGCTGCGTGTGTTCAATGATACTGCCCGCTATGTTGATCAGGGTGGAGGCAAGAGGAAAGGTAAATAATTTATAAATAATTCCCATACAATATTTAATTACTTATTGTGAATTGCCTTTCCTTACCTCTGATTATGTGCTTCTTGAAGGTGCATTTGCTGTGTACTTGGAGCCATGGCATGCTGATATATTTGAATTCATGGATTTAAGAAAAAATCATGGAAAGGTATGATTGGATGAGCTTAAAAGTGGTGGTAACAATTTATTTTGGCTGTTTTTAAGCATTATTTATTGTCATCACCATGTATTGGTGTTATGTTTTCAGGAAGAGCATCGTGCTCGTGATCTGTTTTATGCTCTTTGGATACCTGATCTCTTTATGGAAAGAGTTCAGAGTAATGGACAATGGTCTTTGTTTTGCCCCAGCGAAGCACCAGGTTTGGCAGATTGTTGGGGTGAGGAATTTGAGAAGCTTTACCATCGGTATGAAAGAGAAGTAAGTCCAGTCATGACATGTAGGCTCATTTTTGCATGTTTTAGAGGATGATTTTGCTTATTATTGCCTTGTTTTTACAAAATACATTTTATCTTATTATACATAGGGAAAAGCAAAGAAGGTTGTTCCGGCACAGAACCTCTGGTTTGAAATTCTGAAGTCACAGATAGAAACTGGAACCCCTTACATGCTTTTTAAGGTGCCTTACTTAGATGTGTTTGACTTTATATGTTTCTGCTTCAATAGATTTTGTATTTATTTTTATTATCCCTTGAAAAAGTCCTATATTTTCTTTATCCTAGGACACTTGCAATAGGAAAAGTAATCAGCAGAATCTGGGCACAATTAAGTCATCGAACTTGTGTACTGAGATAATTGAGTATTCAAGTCCAACAGAAACTGCTGTCTGCAATCTGGCATCAATTGCACTACCACGATTTGTTAGAGAAAAGGTAGGACATCTCTGGCATGCTCCATGTATTCGGCTCATATGATTTGGTTTCTAGACCAAATGTTCTTCCTGATCTGAATGTTTTTCTCCTTACTATAGGGTGTGCCAATGGAGTCTCATCCGTCTAAGCTTGTTGGGAGCAGAGGCTCTGGAAATCGGTATTTTGACTTTGATAAACTAGCAGAGGTACGGTTCTATTTAACAATAACTTTTTTTTTGTTTCAACGTGTTCTATACTTTATTGACATTATCGTTATATCACTGGACTTGTGATTGTTCTGTCTTTGTGATTAATTACAGGTTACTGCGGTGGTCACAACAAACCTGAATAAAATAATTGATGTTAATTACTACCCAGTTGAAAATGCAAAACGGTCAAACTTACGGCACAGACCCATTGGTATTGGAGTTCAGGGTCTTGCTGATACCTTCATACTACTTGGCATGGCATTTGATTCACCAGAGGTAAGTCATATTTCTCGGGTTGCTAGTTTATATCCATTTAAAGTTAGATTTACTTCAATCTGATGATTTACTTGGATATAAATGCAGGCTCAACAGTTAAACAAGGAGATATTTGAGACTATTTACTATCATGCTGCAAAAACTTCTTCTGATTTGGCTGCAAAAGAAGGCCCCTATGAAACGTATAGTGGTAGTCCTTTAAGCAAGGTATATCAACTTGAGAGGCTTTTCCTTGCCCTCCTTTATAAAGTCCTGAGTACAAGTGTAATTATACAGCGTAGTTTTTGTTTGATGCAGTAGCTCACGTATGCACATGCATATTCAACTTAAATATTTTGGCCTAAAGTTAGTAATTTATGCATCCAAGATGTTTCTAGTGGCTTAGGTGATTTTTGTATTGCCCAGGGAATTCTTCAACCAGACATGTGGGGTGTGACGCCCTCAAATCGTTGGGATTGGGATGCACTTAGGGAGATGATATCAAAGAAAGGTGTGAGAAATTCACTTCTTGTGGCCCCTATGCCAACTGCATCTACTAGCCAGATTCTTGGAAATAATGAGTGTTTTGAACCATATACTTCAAATATCTACAGTCGTAGAGTTCTAAGGTTTGCTTTCTCATCCCATGTTATTCTGTCTTGGTGTATTTTTGTCCTATCTTGTTTGCTAATTGTTTGCCCTTCAGTGGTGAATTTGTTGTGGTGAACAAGCATCTTCTTCATGACTTGACTGAGATGGGACTGTGGTCTCCTGCACTCAAGAATAAGATTATCTATGAGGATGGTTCAGTTCAAAAAATTCCAGAAATACCCGATGAACTGAAGACTATATACAAGTATGAGATCTATCATTTCTTAACTAACTCAAATTTGGTTCAAATGTATTCACTCTAACTCAATTTGGTATGAACAGAACTGTTTGGGAGATCAAGCAGAAGACATTGGTTGATATGGCTGTTGATCGAGGATGCTACATAGACCAGAGTCAAAGCTTAAATATTCATATGGATCAACCAAACTTTGGAAAGCTGACTTCCTTACATTTCTATGCATGGTCCAAGGTAGCAACATTTCTTTTTTTAATTGAAGTTGAAAACTTTAAACACAGCATTGTATGCATGGTTTGCATCAGCAAAGGATTTTCGTGTTTTGGGGGCATATACTTGGAGGTTCATTCTATACGTTTACTGCTATGGTTGGGCCTTTTTAGTGATAGTCATTGTCATGAAGGGGAAAACAGTGAAAAGAGATGAATCTATACACTAATATACAGTTGGGTTTAATTCTTCTGCATTGCCATTTGTTTCTACAAACTTAAAATCGTTTGCAATGCTGTTTCTCTGCTGATTATCATTAATCTTTGGACGTGACATACCACTAGAATTTTACCTTATTTCTGAAACTTCCTCTCTTTAGTTGGGGAATTCTTGACCAACTGTTTGCTGATTGATGTTTATTGCTTTCTGTTTGGGCATGAAAGGGTCTGAAGACAGGGATGTATTATCTCCGTTCACGAGCTGCAGCAGATGCTATCAAGTTCACAGTTGATGCCTCTGCTTTCAAAGTAAATAAGAATTCATTGCGATCAATCTATATATTCATGTAATTTGCACATGTGAAATATTTTTGTTGTGAATGCAGGAAAAACCTAATGTGGAGGATGATGATAATACAAAGATGGCACAGATGGTGTGCTCTTTAACAAACCGTGAAGAGTGCTTGGCTTGTGGGAGTTGAAGTGTACAAAAATAGAATTGCCCTTTCTGCATACATTTTGCAGGGATAAATATTCAAGATTTAAAAGCGAAGTCATGTGTTAATCTTGAGCTTTCTAAATGATTTCTAGAGCTTTGTACAGTATTTATGTTGGTGTCAATTTCATTTGTATTTGCTTATCCTTATGTACTCAGTAATATATCAAGCCAACTAAATTATAGTTGCACAATTTTTATTTTATTTTATTTGAAACAGTTACACAGAAATTAAATCCAGATCATCATGCTAACTTCATAATAAAATTTAGATTGATTGTGCCAAAAAAATAAAAGATTTTTGGATGTACTATTTTAGAGTGTATAAAAATTTCTTGAGTAAATACAAATTTTTTTTTTTTGTAAATGGTGAGGACAAGCCATGGGAGAAGTAATTAATTATGGTGTATCTTCGAGTTGGGCAATTTGGGGGGAATATGTTCATATTTATTATCAAAAGCTTTAAACAGACGTAAGGTGATTTACAGAAGTGGAAGGCACAATAAAGAGTTAAAATACGTGAAGACATCAACAACTGGGCACATATTAGTGTTCTGCCTGATAGGAGTGAAAAGGAAAGAAAACTTACATGGTATCTGTATACACAATATTAATATTAATTAATTCTTTTTACCTTCATTTTCTTTCTTTCCAAGCAAACTTAAACTATTCTATGTAATGTAATCCTTGAAGTGTTCACTTGTTGGCACAGACAATATATATATTTTTTTGGTCAGTTGGCACTAGGGGTGTCCATTTGGCACAGACAATCATTTATTAAACCAATGGGGTTGGGTTACAAATTCATTCTTTTGATGTACTTTTTAAAAAAAATATTTATTAAATTAAATGTCAAAATATAAAACTGAAAATTTGCTTATATATAATGCATCTTAATTATTTTATCTTAAACAAATTAAAAGGTTATATAATTAATTTTAAATATAATAAGTTTTAAACACGTTAAATGAATAAAATAAATTTTATTAAGTTAATATAAATTTAAAAAATAATAAAATAAGCCATCAAGTTTTAAAAGACATAAAAACAAACTATATTAACTAATTAAAATCAATGTCACATGTAACATAAATTTATATAATCATTTATTTTATTTTTAATTTTCTCAACATATTTTTTGTTATTTAAGATTTTTATTTTAATAATTTGTTAGATGTTTCATGAATTTCTCATATTTATTTTTTTGATCACATTTTTAATGTAAACATAATTACATTTAAATTTAATTGACATTATAAAAAAATTATGAGAAAACAACTTAAATGTTACCATGACTAAATGACTTCTATTTAAAATAATAATAATTAGGTGAGTTGTATTTGTACAAGTAGTACTTTTTAAATTCATTACTCGACTTATACATTACCTTACTCATACATTATTGGTTGGAGTATTTTCCAACTTAACTCAACCTGTATTTTGTGAATTTCATAAATTCGTTAGTTGACCCAACTAATTAGATAGTAGTAGTTGGACATACAAGGCCATTGCTACTATGCACCCTACTATGTTAAAGTGTATGATACAACCTCTATTTTACTTGCAATAGTAGATTTTTTTTTGTAGGTTTCTTTTTTTTTTTGGTTTTATGTTTTATGTTTTTTTACATATCACCACCACCATCTTGCTTACAATCGGCCATCGTCGTCACCGCCACCACCATCGTACGCCACCAATGGCCGATCACCGTTTGTCGCCACTACCTTTTTTTAAGTTATACTATTTTTTTAATCTACACAACTATATAAATAATATCAGTTAAAATTATATTAATTTTTATATTTTTTCATAAATAATCACAAGATACTAAAAGCTCTATATATTTTAAATGATATTATGTACACATAATAATATATTTATTAAAAAACTCCTTACAATTTTCTTCATGTGAATATATAAAGGGTTTTTTAAAAAATTATATTTTTTCATTAATAATATTATCATATTTTAATTAATAAAAAATATTACTTGATTTTAATTAATAATATTTATACACAATAATATTTAAAAAAATTATTTTTTCTTAAAATCAATGCATATTAAAAATTTTATAAATTTTAATTGATAATATTTACATAATTATAAAAAATAAAATGCATCAACAAATTACAAATCATACATACTATGATTCAACAGGGTGTATCATACAAGGCCGGACAATAGAATTCTAAGTCGAACCTTTCTATTTTTATTTTTTTATAAGTGATTAGTTAGGTTTTTTTTCTCCTGTGTAGGAGCTCCATCTCCATGAATAGGAGTTAGCTTCTTCCTACTGAAGTTGTCTCTGAGTGCTATGTCAATTCCGTATGGCTTTGTAAAGTGAATGTGAGAAGTAGAGGGTTTATTTAAGGCTCAAACACTGTGTAAGGTAATGGCGATGATGAAGGATGGAAGTGGTGGTGAGGAAGGTTTGGAGGAAGAAATGGAAGAAGTCATCCATGATCTTGAGTCTAATGAAGAGGAAGCTCAAAAGATAGCCAAGCTAATACTGGTAGGGAGGGTTCTTACTGATAAGACCATGAATAGAAATGTGGTAAAAACCATGTTGGGGAGAACCAGAGGGACTCAAGATCACGGATTTGGGGGCTAAGACGTTCCTGTTTAGTTTCCAGGAAGAAAAAAGATCTTTAAAAGGTGTTGTTTGATGGTCCTTGGCATGTCTTGGGGCATCTGGTAAGTTTGCAATGCCACACACCCCAAGCATCCATCCATGAGGTGAACTATGACTGGGTGACATTTTGGGTTCAATTCCATGGGTACCCCTAGATATGATGTCCACTGCAAATGTCTTGAAGATAGGGAAACAGGTTGGAGATGTACAAGTGGAAAATCCAAGTGTAGAAGGTAAGCTCCTAAGGCCTTTCTACAGAGCAAGGATCATGGTTAATATCAGGAACCCCCTTCCCTCCATGTTCCTAATACCCAGGAAGGATTTGCCTGCAACTTGGATTCTCATCAAATATGAGAATCTCCAGGCCTATTGCTATAAAGTGTGGCAGAATAGGGCATGACCTTAGAAGCTGCAAAGAAGAAAGAGTGATGTCAGCCTAGAACCCCTCTCTGCCTATGGCCCAGGCCTTGGCGTTCCTATGGCAAAGTCGCTGGCTGCTATAGCCATTAGAGCAGGTTCTTCGAGGAACCAGCAGCCACCACAAGATACAGAGGTGCGTGACATCAATCGTGATGGGAAGATGATGGGAGGGGACAAGAAGGACGCTCAGGAAAGCAAGGAGCTCAGCAAGTAGTGGTGACAAGCTCTGAAATGAGGCAGATGGATATGGTGACAGCAGTCCTAGAGTTTTGTTGGACCCAATCAATTTGGGCCCAATTAAAAAAGCCCCCTTCAGAAGATGGATCTGAGAAGAATTTTGAATAGGGCTGGCATCGGACCACCACTAGAAATAAAAAACTCCCAGAAAGGAAGATTTTGGTTTGGGCCAAAAAATACCCTGCCTCCTATTGCCAGCCCAAGACCCCATGCCTCTAAACAATAGGCCACTGCCAGCTACAAAGGAAAAGGCCCAAAGGTGTGCGTAACAGACCTACAAGGAAGGGTGTTTTGTGAGCAGGGAAAACTGACCCAGTGGAGTGAAAAGGAGAATGAGGTTGGAGGGAAACAGGGTACAAAAGTGCTAGCCAAGACACAAATTTTTAAAGAAAAGGAGTCAATGCAGAGTAAAAGAATAACTATAGAGATGGGGGGAGATTATTTATTATGTTGAATTCCCAGAAGATGACAAGGAGGAACCAAGTAATGTAGAGGGCATGAGTCAAGGCTATGAGATTCAGCTAGCCAACAACATAGCCAGGGCTCTAACTTTAAAAAGAAGCAGGAGTGAGGACGAAGAGAAGTGGTCCTTTGAGATGGACAAGTACCAAGCAGAAGAGGAAAAATCTAAGGGGAGGCTGCTATGCCATGAGCCTCAGACAAGTATCAACCGAGAAGAGTTGGTCTTCTTTGTTTTTGTTGATCGTTGCCTTATATTTATTTCTATAGATGACCCAGTCTTTGCCTTTAATGGGCTGCGCTTTGAAACCGTACAACCAACAGCTACCACTGACCCCGGCTAACTGGCGGGCCGGCTTTTTTCGGCAGAGTCTAGTTGTCTATTCTTTACGTTAATTAATATAAACTAATTGCATTAGTATTTAATTCCTCGTTTAAGTTTCTTTTCATTTAAAATAAAAAGACGTCAACGCTGGAAAACGTTTAGTAGTTTACGTGATGTATCCATTGCCACCAAATGTCATTGTTTTGCATGTATGCATGACTTTCGCTCTTGAGATGAGTTGGATTTCAAAAAGAAAGCATTATTTATTGGATTTGGCTAACTTTAATAATTTTTTAAAGCTTCTCACTCAAAGAAATTTGGATGTAATTTTATGCTTGTTACTTGTTAGGAGCAAGTGGCTTACTGTATAAGCTCACTACTGTTAGAATCGATCAGTTGAACATTTGGACAAACCAAACCATCATGACTTTAGAAACATAGCACATTATTAAATGCAATGTCAACTTGCATCGTAGGATGATTTGAGCGTCAAATATATCAATATTTTAAAAATTAAATTGCACCGATTCGTTGAATCTGTTGTACCATAAATTGGTTTGGTCAAGCGCCGATCATGAACTTTGGGTTTGAGTCATGACAACTTGGGATGAAAATAGATTAGGCTGTTCGTCAGGGGCCTATGACTTGACCTGCTTGAGACCTGATCTGGCCTAACTTGTTTAAATTATTAAACAAGTTAGACTAAGATTTTTTTAAAAGTCTATTTAACTAAAAAAGTTAGGTTTCAGATCATTTAATAGGTCTTTTAAGCTCGACAGACCTGTCTGACCTATTTAATTATATATAATATAATATATATTATTATAATAATTATAGTTATCAATTTATTATAATATATTAATATATTTTTTAATTAAATTTTAATAAAATTCAATAATTAAAACTTAAGTTAGTAAGTTAAAATAGAAATAACATATTTATTAATATATTTATTAGAATGAAAATAATAAGTTAACACTCACCCCTTACTTTTATAGATGCTCACTACTTTCTTATTCTGATCTTTGATCGATGTGAGACTTAAAAGACTAGAGTAAGAAAGTGAACAACTTGGTATATCTCTAAGTCCCACATCGACCAAAGACTAGAGTAAAAAAAGTAGTAGACATCTATAACACTCACCTCTTACTTTTATAGATGCTCACTATTTTCTTGCTTTGATCTTTGGTCGATGTGGGACTTGAAAGACTAGAGTAAGAAAGTGAGCAACTTGGTATATCTCAAAGTCCCACATCGATCAAAGGCTAGAGTAAGAAAGTAGTGAGCATCTATAAAATTAGAAAGTGGGTGTTAAATTATAACAAAGGCCTATTGGCTTTGAGTAGGTCCTTATTTATTTCAATTTCCGCCAGGCTTATTAGTTTATGTAAAGACATATTGACTTATTTAAAGATAGGTCTGTTAGCCTATGTAAGACATGTTGACCTATTTAAAGGTTGGTCTGTTAATCTATGTAAAAGCATGTTGGCCTATTTAAAGGTAGGTCTGCTAACCTATTTAAAGGTCTCATTGCAAAGTAGGTCTTTAAATAGGCTTTCAGGTCAGACCAGACTAGACTTTTAAAAAGGATAGGTCAGACCTTAAAAATCGGCTTATTATAAGTTCACAAGTCAGGCTCAGGCCTTATAATTGGAATACAGGCCAAGTCTGTTTAAGGTAAAGTCTGGCCTGACCTGACCTATTTCCACCCTTAATGACAATGTTCAGTCACAATTTTATGTAATTAAACTAATTAAATTATGATTTGGAAGTCTCACTGATTCAATCTCTAGATTGAATTTTAAAACATTGCAATATATGATTAAAATAAGAGACATTAAAGAATATGTGTTTTTGAGTATGTTAAAAGATTAATTATTTATGTTAAGCTCTTAAAAAGAATATTATCTAAAAATCACATGGAACGTCAATCTTTTAACAAAATGCATACGCAGTTAAATAATTATATTTCGTCAAAGAGTATACAATTTTATGTACTTTTAATCAATTAAAAAAATTAAAGGTTCACTTGAAATATATATTTTTCGACTTAAAATCTCGTAGTATTATTCTTAACGACCCAAAATATAACTTTATTTTTAGAGGTAAACTTCCCTAAAGTTATAGTCCATTTTCAATATAATCAACCATTGTTGAGTAATATATATATATATATATATATATATATATATATATATATATATATATATATATATATATATATATATATATATATATATATATATATATATATATATATATAATTTAATTTTTCATTGAATTAAATGTTTTATCAATAAATATATTAAGTCAAGTTTATTTTATCTATTCTATACTATTATAATGGGATTCCTTGCTTTAATTAGTTACCTTCTTTAAAAAAAAAAATCATTATCAAATACTTATTTAAAAATTTATAAATAAATATTAAAAGATAAACTTGAATACATCTTATTACTCATATAAAAATTTAATTTAAAGATAAATATAAAATAAAAAAATTGTAAATATTTTTACTATTCAATTATAATCGGCTTCAAACACTTCTCAACTTCTCAATATATAATTCACTTCAAATACTATCATTACTATTTATATTTTTATACTAACAAAAATACAAATTAACAGGCATGTAGTGCTAATCAATAGTTAGTTTGTAATAACAAGTTTACGAGTTACAAGTTGTCCCAACTTTGAATTTGTATATTGATTATCTATATTTATATAAAGATCAAATTTGATTTTGTTTTTGTTCTCTTTCAATCATACCAAACTTATCCTGAAAGATTCTAAAATGTTATAACTAGTAAGATAATTATTCTATTTTTTAAATTTAAAATAAATTAAATATATTGGTAATTAGATAGTTATATAATTATTTAAACTTTATGATTTTGTTAAATTTAATAAAAGAAAATAATCTTCCTCACATTAATGTGTGCTACAGTGCTAGAATGCTGATTATATTATATATGTAACCAACGTTTTTAGCACTATATGAAAAAAAGGTTATACAAATTTTATTGCCAACTAATTAAGAAAAATAAATCCATTCATAAAAAATTAAAAAGATTAAAGGCAATAAAAATGAATTTGTATATTGATTATCTATATTTATATAAAGATCAAATTTGATTTTGTTTTTGTTCTCTTTCAATCATACCAAACTTATCCTGAAAGATTCTAAAATGTTATAACTAGTAAGATAATTATTCTATTTTTTAAATTTAAAATAAATTAAATATATTGGTAATTAGATAGTTATATAATTATTTAAACTTTATGATTTTGTTAAATTTAATAAAAGAAAATAATCTTCCTCACATTAATGTGTGCTACAGTGCTAGAATGCTGATTATATTATATATGTAACCAACGTTTTTAGCACTATATGAAAAAAAGGTTATACAAATTTTATTGCCAACTAATTAAGAAAAATAAATCCATTCATAAAAAATTAAAAAGATTAAAGGCACTAAAAGCGAGGTAATAATAAAGAGTTTTGATAACAAAAATGCTCGTCATTTTAGAGGTATATATACTGTTGACATTTTTTTTAAAGTATCAGATTTAATGAAAAAAATGATAAAAAAATCAAATATAATAAATAATATTAAGAAGAGTGTAAAAAAAAATGTATATATTATTAATAGTAAGAATATCATAATTATTTTAATAACTAGTGTGAGATTTATCCATTGAAATATGTGCTATCATTAAGAAATAAATAATTTTACTAATCATTTTAATTATTAAATAAAAAAATAATAAATATTTTTTATATTTTTAAAACATTAAATATATTTATTTTTTTATTTTAATATTTTTTTATTTAATATTAAGAGAATTATTAAAAAAAACTTACAAAAAATATAGCAAAACTCTTAAAAAATAAGTATATGAGTTTTGTTAACAAGTGTTTTAAGAACATTTATTAAAAAAGTTAAATAAATTTTTTTAAATGAAAATAAGAAAATTGATGTATTGAAAATTAAAACAAATTTATTATTTATATTTTTTTATTTAACATTTTTTATTTTAACTTCTTTAATAACTATCCTTAACAAAATCTTAAATATATATATAGTGGCGGAACTAGATTACCTAAAAATATAGGATAAGACTGGTCATCTTTAAAGAATTTTTTAAAAAAAAAACATTGAATGTAAACTCCTTGAAAAACTTGTGGGGAGAGAGGACTCAAGCCTCCCTTGCAAATACATGACTCGCCATCGATGTATATATACTAGTACTTAAGGCGAATTATTATATATTTATTAGTTATTGATTTCACAATAAATATTTAAAAATTTATTATATATAAACAATAGTTAATAAAATATTTAACAATTTATTTAATCAGGACAAATCTCAATCATTTGTAGTTCTAAAAATAACAACGGGAGGTATAGTTGATGATCTAGAAAAATGATATTTTTACATTCTTAAAAATGAGTATATTATTATTCACACATTTTTTAAAGATTGTGATTAAATGAAAAAAAATGATAGAAAAAAATAAATATAATAAATGATATTAAAAAAGATGTGAAAAAAATATATATACACTGTTTATGATAAGAATATCAGAATTAGATGATGTATGGCTTGATATTCATTAAATTGCATTTACCTTTATTTTATTTTTTATCATGAAATTCTTTTGCAAGAGATGAGATCCTCAGCGCTCTAAAAAAAGTGTAGAGGATGTCGATCCATCTAGATATCAAACTTAAAAAAGTATATTAAAATAATGCTCTTCTTCATTAAAAAATAAAAGTAAAAACTAACTAATTGAGTTAAATAAAATATAAAATTGGTCAAAATTGAATACAAAATCAAATCGTATGACCTGTCCGTCGGAAATTCTGATTTAATACCAAGTGGTTTGAGTGATGAATGTTAGAGATTTTTCAATAAGTTGAAATTCCATTGATTTATTTGTTTAGTTGAATGATAATCTAATATTTCATGAAGTCTATTTTAATATATTACGATGAAATACTTTATTGGAAATTATATGTTGAGCTTTAGGCCAAAATATGGTAGTTTTGAAAAAGTGTTAGACCTCTTGGTTACGTAATTGGTAGGATAAGATAATTTTTTAATAAAAATAACAGATTTCTCTCCACTCATTCTATAAATATATGTCATTTCATGTCTACATGAATCTTTTTAATTCATCATTCTATATTGCCCCACTAAATAAGAGATAGAAAAAAGAGAAAAAAAATCATGTTCTTAGTGTTCACGCATGTATACAATCTTTTTTGTCATTCTTAGAGTAGATTTATCTTTATATCAAAGCATTTTTAAGAGATATACAATTATTTGTTATTTATTGATTTTCCTTTATTATGATATAAGATTTATTCTACAATGAAATGTAGCAATTCGAATGGTCTAATAATATTCCTAGTTGAAATTTGAGATTCCTCAAATGAAAAATACCAAACGCCTACAAAATTGATTTCATAGAACGGCACAATAATGAAGAAGAAAGGGATATTTGTGTTTGTTTTTAGTAAACGAGTTTGTTTTATTCCATAATATTTGAGTGTGGAATTAATCTATACTCAAATGTTTAATAATGTTATTGAAACCACAAGATATTATCAATGAAATTCGAACTTTTATATTACAGAAAGTAATGGCATTCGCGAGCGATTTTGTAGGACGAATGGCATTGCTATTCTCAAATTTCTTCAACGATTGGTTGGGTCTGCTGAATAACTGCGATGACCCGGGGTAAAGAAATTTGAAATAGAAAAAACTTGCGTTGACATATAGAATAATATATTGAATTTATTGATTTGCTATTGCATTTAATTTCAAAACTGCGGGAGCAATCGAAGGCCGTTTGTTTGAGTCAAATCAGAATAACAAGCAATTTTCAAACTTGCCCTCGACAATGTGCTTGTGCGATGATCTTGACCCGTTCTTTTTATTATTAGTTCTTGTGCCTATCTCTTAGGTGTTGACTTTGTGCAATTTCAAACAGGCCTAAAACCATTTGCAAGTTGAGCCAAGTGTGTTCGACGTGGTTACAAGTAAGTTGCAATTTTTTTTTTTGAGATGATTAAAGTTGAAATCTTAATTATGGCAATTGTTAGGAAAATTTCAAAATCGGAACAGTCTCATAGAAATTAGTCTTATAATAATACATATAAAAGTTTTTAAAAACAAGCCAAAAACCATGTGCAAATTGAGCCAACGGTGTCTGCTGAGTGCTGTCCAAATTTAAACAATATTTTATTTTGTTTTAAGAAAACGTTAAATTGTGCATAGCATTTGATGGAGAAAGTGGCACCAATGTTGATGGACTAGAATGTTGAAACTACACAACTTGTTTCTCTTTTTGTAAATTTGGCGATTTAACACAAAAGTTAGTTTTACATAGAGAAAGAGAGAGGAAAAAGACTCCTCAGTTCTCACAAACCACAGACTACTCGTGATAAACATTAAGGAAGAAGAATTTCTTGAGTGATATTAATATACTTTTTTTATTTTTTATCACAAACACTTATTTCACTTTGTTATTTGTTTATGAATTATTTTTGTATACACACAAATATATCATATACACATTTATTTATATAGAGTAAACATCACTAAAGAGTGTGATCCATTTTATATAAATATGTATATAATATATTTGTGTGCATGTGAAAATTTTCTTTTATTGATTCTGTGTATCTAATATTACTTTTAATTCAATACTAAACCCTAAACTTTAAGCACGTTAGCAGCTAGTGTCTCACACTAACATAAAACCCCACAAAATATAAATACACAGAAATGTAACTTCTTTCTTTCGTACAAACACAAAAAGAGACTTCGGTAGCTTTAGCATCCACCGTAAATTTTTTAAAATAACAAAAATTCAAACAAAACAATTTTTGTGAAATAACATATATCTTGTCACCGAAAGAGAATTTGTTAATCACTGCCAGGCGTTCCGTTGACTTTGTAATTTGTTAACATTGACATGTTTATATATTTTGTTAATATAATTAAATTTTGAGTTTAACTTTGATTTATTATAATTATTATTTTATAGTTTTCTCTTTTTCTCCTTTGTAGAACTTTCTCTCCCTTTGTGATGCTTTCTTTTTCCTTGTGGTGTTTTCTTTCTCTTTGTAGTGTTTTGGTTTTGAAGGATTTTTTTATGGGGCCACAGTTGTTATCATTCGGTGATAACACTCTTCGTTCTCTATCTTGTTTTTCTTGGTTTTCCATGAATGAATTTATCCATCTATAGATCTTAGGAGTTTTATTTTGAATTTTTCAAAAATGTCTTCTATTATGGTAGATATGATATTTGTAGCCTTAGTTTATTAACTCAAACTCAATCATATATTTTGCCCTACGGAATATAAGATCTTTAGATCTGATTAGCAAAACTATAAATCATGGAAGTACGATAGAATAAATGAGGCTTTATTGCGGGGAAGAAATATTTTTGGAATAAAATCAAGACACCTTAAATTCAATGAGAAAGATGGATGTAACCTCCATCTTAGTTTCTTTGTTTTGACTTAGGATTAAATAAGAGTTATAATGTTTTTTCTTGTAATATTTCTTACTTATATCTTTCCTAGCCTATAGGAAAAGATCTCTTCCGTAGACGCCCATTGTTTTGTATATCTTAGAACATATTTTTTTTATAAATAACAAATATTTAACGCTCAAAAAACTCTTTTCAATAGAGAAGAATAAGAATCAAAACAGCCAAGCATACGAGATACACAAGGAAGAAAAAAAAAAAACAGAAAACAAAAAAAGCAAAATCTCAAAACCTCATGAAGAAAACCAGAAAATATTCTGTTCCTTTATGTTGACATTACAATTGACCTCGAAAGATTCTTTAGACCTAACTGTTCTTTTCTGAATAATAAATTCTTAATAATAAATTTAGTTTTCTTTTTTTCCTTAATAATAAATTCTTTTTATCTTTGGAAAAAAAATATAATTATTATTTTATATACTATTACATTACAAGAAAAAAAATTTGACATTATAAGTGATTGTTAATCTTTAAAATGTAACTACATAATTAGATAATAATATAAAGTTTTATACAAACAGTGAATTAAAGTAAAATCTTATGTTTTTAGAATTCTTTTAACGTATATGTATAAACTCTACCATATCAAGGTTTAAACTTGGAAACTTTATCTAAATCTTAATTGTTTGTCTTTTTATTGTTTTCATCGCGACATTAAATATGCTAAAAATTATATTTGTTTACTACATGTAGTCATGTACCAAGACAAAAACATTTATATTTAGTCTTTTAATTTAAGTCTAAATATCACAAGAAATGGTAGTGGCGTTGCATGGCACCTTCATTTTCTAAGATTCATGCTTAATTAATAGTATTATTAATTTTTAAATGATTTATTAGATAAATTCAAATACAAAATTCAATGATATTTGCAAATAGTAACAACTAACAAGAGAGGGGGAATATAATGTACACCTAAGTATGATTAAATTAATTATATAAAATAGTTAATTATATATTACTGCAAGTGATATAATCATTTTATATAATTCAAGTAATCATATTTTATATCAGATTATTTTTGTAGACACAGTTTCCAATAAATATACCACAACAAGAAAATGGGTGCTGTACTAATTAATTAATACAATTATAAAATAATTTTGATATTTTTATTATTAATAATATATATATATATTTTAATATTATTTATTATATTTATTTTTTAATCATTTTTTTACTAAATTTAATACTTTTAAAAATTATGTTAATAATATATACACATTTAAAAGCGATATATGATGATTTTTTTTATTACAAAAGTATGGTCGTGAAAAAAATTAAACAAGTGTGAAAGGAATCTGGTCAAGCTATGGCCGGCCGTATTTCAGCTGTGATAAACTGATAATTTGTACTTGTGATTTTAACTTCGAAAAGCGAGAGACTTTTATCATAGATGCAAAACGTTTGGATTTATAGATAGGTTTTTTTAAAATTTGAATTTGTATAAAAATTATTAGTTAAAATTTATAAATTTTTTATATATATAATTATTTGTAAAAATATTAATTTAATTAATTTTTATATAAATTTAAATATTATTAATTAAAATTTATAAAAATTTATTTTTTAATCTTAATTATTAATTTATTTTAATAATAAATTAATAAAAAATCATAATCTATCTATAAATCACTTTTTAAGTGATCATGTTAGACTTTTTTCGAAAAGTGATGTACTGATCATGTCGTTTGTAAGTGCCACACGATCCTTTTCTTTAGGTTGAAAAGTAGAACATGATTAGGTTTGAGCCAACAATCCCTTCTCTAACTTTTTAAAGAGATAATATTATCGAAAACTTTTAAGGAGAGAATACTTGTTGACCTTTTAAAGAGATAAACAATCATTTAAAGAAAGGAAAATGGTAAATAGAAATACAGAATGATGAGTTATTCTACAAAATGTGTTATTAATGAAACAAATTAATTGTATAAGCAAAAAGTTTATTATTGATTGTAAATCTCATGAAAAAAAATTGAAATTGATTGCTGTGAATCTTATAGAAAATAGTAATATTTTTAATTTGTTTTGAATCAGATTCCCCAGGTTAGAAGATTTGGAACAACTTAACCAGTCTAAAATGGATTCTAGTTAATAATGAATGTTTTTATATTAGTAAATATATTTATTTATGATAAGTAATTTTTTTATAAAAAACATCATAAATAAAGAAGTTAGTTATAAGAAATAATTATTTTAATAAATTATTATTCTAATTAATAATATTTATTATTTATTAATATAAATTTAAACATGATTCTTATCTATCATGAGACTCCTATAAATATTAAAAGAAACAAAAGAGTAAAATTATGTATTTAACCTCATACACTCTATACATTTTATATATAGTCTAACTTAAACATTAAAGTACCTTTTACATATACTCATTTTTCATATCACCATCACTATTACCGTAATATAAAAAAAATCACTTTCATTAATTTTATTCAGATAATCCTCTAAGATCCTTTCATAATATAACCATTCCTAACTTTTCGTAAAAGTGGCATTATAGAAAGTTATAAAACACCCCACTAACACTAACGCGACCTTGGATGTATTATGTATTTCTCTTAAACATGTTGATTTCTTTTAATCATATTCGTTCAAAATTTGATAAATTAAAAAAAATTAAACTACTACTTGATTTTTATATTGTTTAGATGCTTATAATTTGAATGTCAAAAAAACTTTTAAAATTTATTACTCATAAACGCTGCAAAATAATATATGTTAATTATATGGATAATTAATGCATAATTTGTACAGAAAGTATTAAGCAATATTATTCTTTTTTATTTGGTTAATGTTAAAAATAAAAATGAGGTTGTCCCTCACTTGAAATATTGTAGTTATACTAAAACTTATTTATCATTTGACTCATTTTTATAAATTACTATATGAGATTGATAATTGAAAGAAAGAATACAACTAAAATATTTAATTAATTATTATTTTTGGAACATTATTTAATTGTATCAAGAACAAAACCGAATCTGTGAGGTTATTTTGGCTTGGCACTGCACACGCAGTTTCGTTTATTCATCGATATCCATTATTTATACTGCGTGCGGCAATTATCGTTTGACTGATGGTAGCGTTGACTCTAATTTTAATCTGTGTTCCCAAAAGGTTCTACTATGTAAGAGACACCCAAATCGGGCAAGTAATAGAGTTTAAATTAAAAGTATTTTTTTCTTGATCTTAGTGTTTAAATTAAAAGCTAATTATATAAATATAAAATAATTTTGATGCATATTTAAAGTTTGAGTTAAAATAAACTAATTATTGCAAAATGTTTATAATGTTTATATATTTATTCAAATTTTAAATAAGGTATACCAACAAAGGTTATGTGTGGTGTTAAGTAAGTCGTACTCTTATAGAGATAACCAAAGTTCAAACTTTGGAAATAGGGCTAAAAATGAGTAGAGTTGAACCGAAATGAATTCAGCTCGACTCGATTCGACTCGACTCAATAAGAAATAGTCTGGTTCAAAACTCGACTTGAGCTTAATATGAACTTATTTTTGTAGCTTGAGTTTATCTTGAATCAAGTTCGCGAATTGTTCGATTTAACTCATCAGCTTGAATTAAATGAACTAAATATCAAAATGACATAATATGAATCAAGCTAACTCGTAACCCTGATTTGATTACTTGGTTCATAACTCAATTTTAATTTTAAATATATGTCATAAGTCAATAAATATTTCATATATATTTTTTGATACATTTTAATTTTAAATTATATATTTTTTAAATATTAAATTATATATATATATATATATATATATATATTAATCGAGCTTGTTTGTGTGGAAATAAGTTTGTCCAATGATTTAATATGTTAAGTTTTGATAATGACAAATATAATATAAAATAATGATAATTATACTACATAGATGTGTTTAATGGATTATGTTAGATCATACATGATTATGTACTCCATCTTGTTATATTTTATATAAGAATTTATCATGCATTGAGTTCTTTGTTGTATCTTATATAAAATATATCCAATAATATGTTATATGAATTGTATGAAATTAATATTAGATTTGACTCTATTTGAATGAAAATAAGCATAATGTACATTCTAGTGTTGTGTAAGAAATCATGCATTTTAGACAAAATGTTCTTTGTTACATCCTATATATAGAACATATCTATTTGTAATTGATAAATTTCTTATTTGGATATGATTAAGAAAGTCTTATAGGCATGTTAGACTAACTAGAGTTATACATTTATGAATCATGCATTTGAATATACTGAATTATGAATTTGGACTACCTATGTTTGTTTTAAGTAAGTAATACTTTGTAAGATAGTCTAAATAACAAGAGTGAGTATTGCAACAAGAAAGTAAAAGATTTCAATTATGCTCAATTCAAGAAGAATGAGCATGATAAGATATTTCAAGCATTTACAAAATTTGAAGAGAAGAATTTTTTAGAAGCTTAAGGAATAGAAATGATATATTTTCTTTTTAGGCTTTCTCATATGTAAATATAGAGGTTTTACAATAAAATAGTTCAAATATGGTTTAAAATCTTTAAAAATGGTTCTTATATACTAAAATGTCCAACAAACATGTTTTAAAAAGTTGTATAAATGATTATAATAGAATTAATTTTATATTTGGATATATTAGTTGAAAAATAATTTTAAAATAATCTGTTTCATTTTGATAGTATAAAAAAATTCACTTTTTATGCATTAAATTACTAAAATAAATATAAAATGATTAAAAAAATTATTTGAT
This sequence comes from Ormosia semicastrata, assembly GCA_029884595.1. Lineage (NCBI taxonomy): Eukaryota > Viridiplantae > Streptophyta > Magnoliopsida > Fabales > Fabaceae > Ormosia > Ormosia semicastrata. The sequence goes on along the minus strand of JAQQTO010000046.1, from coordinate 30,405,929 downwards.
TGAGGACAAAATGATATTTATATTTCAAAGTTTTTAAAATAATTTATAATATAAAATCATAAGCTTCAAGTTTATAAAAAAAAAAGTTGCTATAATGCATTGAATTTCATACAAAAATTGAAGTAAAATTATCCAAACATGTATGAACAGTAAACAAAACTTTTGAAAAAAAAAGTCAATTTAAAAAATAATCTCAACTAAATATGCACTTAGTGTCTCATTTGGAACCGACGTCGGCTACAAATTGAGGTATTGAATGACAAATTGATTGATCATATGGTTAGTGAGAGTTGTCACCAAGTGGGTCATCCCAAATTTAGTTATTAGATATGGACCGTCTTGACCCAATTGGCATCCGACCATAAGCTAGGCTCATTTCGAAACGCCAGGCCTATGACAGTCCGAATTGATATCCTGTCTGCAAGGCTCGATTGGCCTGTACCTGAATAGGTAACGACTCGATAAACACGTACTTAATTCAACCCACCAACAGACATAACAGTCTCAAGCCAAGATAACCAAACATAATGGCTTCGCATCATAATGACTAGACATAACTTTCAAAATCCTAAATGGCCAAAACAGAAGGTATCCAAAGAATTAGTCATCTAGATCTCTATATAAACCGGCCTGGCAGCCTAGGCCAGACATGTTCATTCTTCTCTACTTTTACTTGTACTACTGTCTTGGCTGGGCGGTTGGTCGGTTGGAGTGTCTTGGTGAAACTCCGCCTCGTCTCCAACCAATGAACTGTCGGATGATCGACTTGGAACTTTCCGGCGACCATATCTCTGGTAGAGGACGGAACATCTAGCGTCCACCGTGGGGACCGGTAAAACGTTTCCCATGCTTTGAAGCTTTCTATTCATGGCACGCAAAAACTCTTACCAGATTCTCTACCAACTAAGTCAACTGATGAGAAGATTCTCAATCGCTACCTTTGTTTCACTCTAATTCGTGAATAATATATTTCTTTTAATCTTTTTAATCTATAATTTTATATTTGGTGATTTGTTGTCCTCCAGGATGACTTTATCATGTTGTTTTAAGAGTTCTTTTCATATAACTATAAAGCGTACATATCGATCCACTAGTCATGGAGTCAAGCAAGGAACCTCTATATTAGTCAAACATGAAATTCGTGATAATCTGCACTTTCGAAACACAACGGGTTAATGTTATCTCGGATCATGATCTACCCTCCCTCCAAATTCATAATAAAAAGGGGCATTTTATTTCGTTTGCATGACATTACATTCAATCCTTATAATTAATCCTTTACGTTATAATTACATGATTGATTTCTTTCTAATGTTATTTCATTGGCATGAAATTATATTCAATTCCTATAATTAATCCTTTACGTTATAATTGCATGATTGACTTCTTTTTAATGTTATTTCGCCTTCATGAAATTACATTCAATTCCTATAATTAATTGTTTACGTTAATTGCATGATTGACTTCTTTTCGATGACAAGGCATCAATATGTTGATCAATCTGATGAATTGTAAATGCATGGGAGACTTCGTCCTTTGAAGCATCAAACTCGTTTAAGCAAATTTGTTCATTAGATTTTTACACTTTTGCAAGACTAAATTATTGCTTGGACTTGTCAAAGCTTAGGCTATGAGTTGTCCACTTTATGGAACACCTTGGCTATTAGCATCAATTTCTAATTGAAACGAAACTGACAAGAAATCTAATATTTGAGCAGCATTATTTTTACTAACATAATTTTTCTCTCACTTGATTTTGCACAACGTTAAATTGTTGTCAACAAATTCAACATTGGGGATGTAAGGATGACACTGATGCAGTGGTAGAACACCTATCATAGATGGTCATATCCTATGGTAATTGCAATTAATATCATAAAGCATATTTATTTTAAAATGAAATTTATTCTCTTTTACCTTCAATTTTTTTTTATGTTCGTTAACAAGTTCTTAATCATGATTTATGGTCCATTAATTGACATTTTCAGTTATGCTAGGGTAAATTGAATGACTTTCAAGTCAATGGTTTATTCTTTGTTTAATTTATCACATTGATGACCATTATTTATATATTATTATGTTTTATTACTAATTAGGGAATATATATAGCATGATAGTAAATGACATTTATGTGCATTATCTTGTTATTTAATGAAATTAATTGGCTATTAATTAGTTATTATTTTATATATTATTGTCTTTTATTACTAATTAAGAAACATATATGGCATGATAGTAAATGACATTGATGTGTATTATTGTCATTTCATGGAATTAATTAGCTATTAATTGGTCATTATTTTATATATTATTATCTTTTATTATTAATTAAGGAACATATGACATGATAGTAAATGACATTGATGTATATTATTGTCATTTTATGTAGTTAATTGACTATTGATTGGTGATTATTTTATATAATTATTGTCATTTCATGATATCACATAATTAATTGGCTATTAATTGATTGCTCAACATGTTATTGGTGGAACATTGATTCAATATTAATTGATATTTTAGATAATATTCATTATCATTGGATTCTTTAATACTATTTATTGTCATTAATTAATTAATTAATAATTACATAATGTTAAATTGATTATAATATCATATTATTTTAATTCTCATTGTTTTAATTCCTATTCATTGTCATTAATTTATTAAGTTATTAATTAATAATTACATAACATTAAACTGATCATAATTTCATTTTGACTATGTGTGAGGATATTTCGTAGTCATTATTAGGAACAACATTAGCATTTATATCTATATATGATAATTTATATAATGAATATTTGTATTCATTGTAATTTATTGTTGTTTATTTGCATAACATTAATTTTACAAATTTATATATTTGTTATTTTAATTTGAACTTTTTAAGCTATAAGTGTATAGATTTTATTTGCATGGGTTTAATACAACCAACCTTACTGAGGTATGAAATCTTGTTATGGTTATTTCAATTGCATATTATTATTAGAATTATTCACATGGCAAGATCAAGACAAGCTAGATTAAACTCCCAACAAATTCCTAAAAAATTCTAGATGAAGATCTCAAAAACTCAGAATGATAAAAACTATGGGAAAGTATAGGAGAAGGCCTCGAAAACTCGGGATGATAGACTACTCAACTTGGTAAATTCGGTCAAGATTCTTAGCTCGGGAAAGTCGGAATCATGACATTATGAAACCGACCCAGAATCAATGCCGGCCCAGAGCTGATGTCGGTCCAGAACTAATGATCGGCCTAGAGTTGATGCTGGTCCAGAACCAATGACTGGCCCAAAGCCGATGCTGGCCTAGATTCGATGCCATCTAGAACCGATGCTGGCCCAGAGCCGATGAGAAGATCGATGCCGGCCCAGAGCCGATGCAGGCCCCGAGCCGATGAAATGATGTCGGCCTAGAGCTTATGCCGGTCTGGAACCTATGTCGGCCCCGAGTTGATAAGAAGATTGATGCCGGCCCTGAGCCCCAAACCCATCATGCCAATTGAAAATGCCATACGTATGAAGTCGACTAAGCTTGGAAAAAAGATATGCGAAGAGTTCATATATCGAAAGTTAAGGAGTCAATGCCATGATTGAACTAGAATGTTAATTGGCTAAGCTCGAAAAATCTGAGGTCATGGTCAAACCATGATACCGATTGAAAAGGCTTTACATATGAAGTAGGTCAAAACTAAAAAAAATTTTGAGGTCATGGTTATGCCATAGTGCCATTGAAGACGGCCAAAGCTCAAAAAAATTCCTAGATCATGGTTACGCCATGGTACCATTGAAGATGGCAAAACTCGATAATTCCAAGGTTTATGGTCACGCTATGACACTTTGAAAGCGTCTGAGCTTGGTAATTCTGGGGTAAGAATAAAACACAAATAGAAAACATGCGATGTTATCTAAAGTATACAAGCTTTCTAAATGTAAACTCATATTCAAACTTGGCTCGATTCCGAAGTATAAAATCCAAATATGGAGAGTTAGGAAAAAGTCGAATTAGGAAATATAACTTATTAAGTCAAAATTACTGAATTAAGTTATAAAAGACGAAGTCATGAAGATAGCTCAACTGGTAAATCCAGCCGAGGTCACGAAGACGGCCTAGTCCGGTAAATCTGGTCGAGGTCATGAAGACAAAATATGGTCAAGTCCGGTAAATTCGGCTGAGGTTACGAAGACAGCCCATCCCGATAAATCCCTGAAGTCATGAACGCCCAGCTTGAAGAAATTGAAGACATATGAAGTCATCCGAGGTATACAAATATTTTAAATTAATAAGTCAAAATTCAAACTAAATACAAGTCAGAAGTATACAAACTAAGTGGACTGTCTAAACTCATAAGTTTGGATAATTATAAACATTAATAAGCTCGAGTTATCATCACTAATTGCCCAAGCTGGGAACTATGGATCGTTCTAACTCAATTGACTTCCGACCACTTATAAGCTCGACCTATCTTCACAGATGACCAAGTTGGGGGCTTTGGACCATCCTGATCCAATTGACATCTGACCATAAATTAGGCCCATTTTGAAACGTCAGGCCTATGACAGTCCGGACTGATGTCTTGTCTGTAAGGCCTGACTGACCTGTACTAAAATGGGTAACGACTTAACAAACACGTACTTAATATGATCCACCAACAGATATAATTATCTCGTGTCATAATAACTATACATAATTACTTTGCGCTATAATGATCAGACATAATATTCAAAATCTTAAATGGCTAGAACGAAAGGTGTTTAGAGAGTTAGTCCTTTAGATCTCTATATAAATCGGTCTGACAATTTAGGTCAGACATGTTCATTCTTCTATACTTTTACCTATACTACTATCTTCAGTCTTGACAGAACTCCACCTCGTCTCTAACCAATGAACTGCAAGATGAACGACATGAGGCTCTCAAGCGACTATCCCTTGAATAGAGGACGGAACATGATATATCCCCTTTCCTTTGATTAGGACATCCTACAAGCTTAAAGCCGCTATACTATTGGCTCATGGAGGTGGAATTTAACATTCCAAGCCGGTTAATTAACTTAATTTGATTCCTAATTGAAACGGATCTATATATGTACCCAAGCACAAAAAGGGCCTACATAAATGTTCCTGATTTGACCATTTGTTGCTTAAAATATTTACTTAACGTTAATTTGATCCTCTAAAAAATTTGGCATTAATTAAGTCCGGTAAAGATTAAGATTAAAATAACGTTAAAATGATCTTTTTAATGTCATACAAAACTTGACATTAAAAATGATTTTTTTAATGTTATTTTTTTCCTTTATTTTAATGGTATTTTAAATATTTAGAAAGACGTTATTTAAGGAATTAGTTTAATAATAAATGAATATATAATATGTAAATATGTATATAATTATATATTCAAATTTTGGTTATGTCAATTTTTTAGAGTTAGATTATAAAAAATATTTTTATAAATTTTTTAATTTTAATATAAATGATTTGTCTTTAATCAGATTAAAAAAATAAATTAGTTGATGTGCACATAAATTGACTCGAACACATTGCATCACAAAAAAGATAAAAAAATTTAAAAGACTAATTTAATGTCAAAATCTTTAAAAGGAAAAAAAAAACCAAAATGATATTAATTATATATTTAAAGAATTAAATTGGTAGTTTACTCGATTATTTAATTGGCTTTAATGTCGGCTCCTACCTGTATCTCCTTTTCTCAACACCGACTAGCTCGAAAGTGTTGCCGACCGGCAAGGTGGTTCTCTCCACACACAAGCGCCGGCAAATTTCTTCTTTCACACCTACACTCCTTTTGACCCATCACTAAATATCAATCCTTTTCAATGTTTTACTTCCCCAATTTGTTGGTATCATTCTCAGTATCTCATTTCTCCACTCTCATCTAACACATCAAATTAGCAACCAAAAAAAAAAAAGGAATTTTTCAAACCGCTTATACTTTTATTTAATTTGTTTTATTCCAGTTACTTCGTGCAGAAGTTCTCCACTGTTTTTTCATTTAATCACCGTCTAAGACTCTTCTATGACGGCCGTGTAATCATTTTGAACCTTTCCATCCTTCTCATATATATATGAACTATTCGTGGGGATGTTGGAGATGGTCATTCATTTGAAGGGTATATTTTTCCATGCAAACTAGCATTTTTTTATAATTAAATTTACATGTGTTTGTTAACGGTGGCGAATCCAAGGGACAAGGGAAACAAGGTTGTTGTTGACAACAAAGAATTCGATGAAAGGATAAACAACCCGGCATTATTGTCAATGCCAATGATCATATTTCCAGGTATGAATAGGGAGAGGGAGATGTCAGCTATGGTCTCAGCTTTGACCCACGTTGTATCTGGTGAGGTCCCAAGCGGTGATCATACAATTCTTCATCAACCCACAGCTGAACCCAGTACAATTGGAGGAGTTGCTGCTGCTGTTACACGAAACATGCCTTCTGGTTCTTCAACACCATCTTTGCCTTCTTCTTCTAATTATGTTGGTACTTCTGCTCTCAAGAGAAGTAGAGAAGATGATAGATCCTCTGGTTCATCCCCTGCTATTCCAATAAGTAAGCACGAAATTAAAATCTTTATAATCTATAGTACTCCTCATATAAATTTCTTTAAATTTTCTTTTAGAGAATGGCCTTTTTGGCCATGTATACGATGATGGGTCGGTCCATTTTTGAAATATAATAGGAAACAACAATAGTAAATTTTTTTTTTTCTTTAGATGTATTTTGTAACATAGAACAGCACAACCATTAAGATTTGGGTCCTACACCTTGGGGATATATTAAATATATTTAAATGATAAAATGAATTACAGAGCAAATATGTAATAATTTTATTAATTAACATAACACTACATAATACAAGGTTATATTTCTGGTTCTGTCCTTCCAATGAATTTTATAAATACAAAATACAGTCCTTATTGATGTTGGAATTCTATGTTAAACAGTTGCAGAAAGTTCAAACAATTGGACCAACAGCACAACAACAACAGAAACGGGCCAAATGGCAAATAATCCTGTATACGAATATAGAACAACAGATAATGTGAGAGATCAGCAACAGCAACCAAGGAGAAAATACAGAGGGGTGAGACAGAGGCCTTGGGGTAAATGGGCTGCAGAGATCAGAGACCCATTCAAAGCAGCCAGAGTGTGGTTAGGCACATTTGACACAGCTGAGGCAGCTGCCAGAGCCTACGATGAAGCTGCCCTTCGTTTTAGAGGCAACAAGGCAAAACTCAACTTCCCTGAAAACGTCACGCTCCGCCAACAACCTCCTCCCAATCCTCCTCCTTTGACGACCCATTGGAGCATTTCGAATTCTAACACTTCCCTTGTGTCCGTTCCAACGTCCACTGAACCAATTGTTCACACTGAAACTCTTCACCCTTTGCATGGTTCAAGCAATTTATATGAGTATTTTCAACTTTCAGACTACCCCCCCATGAACCTATATGATGATCCCATGATTATGACATCTACCATGGCTTCTCATCTTCAATCTTCAACTTCGTCATTGCCACCAGCTTCGTTGTCGTCTTCTTCTTCTTCTTCTTCTTCTGCGTTCGCTTCGTCTATTACTTCTTCTCAGGCAACTTCACTTCCTTCACTTTATTCTACCCAGTTGCCACCATGGTCAGCTTCCAGTTATAGCTCCTCTTCCTCAGGATGATCCCATTGCTATCAAGCTTGTAATACTTTCTTCTTTGACATGTATCTTTTTTTTTTTTTTAATATTATATCCCCACTTCCCTTATTTGTACTTACATGATGAGCTTGTTATTCCATTCATGATTTTAGATAATAATGTTTCTCCAACATTAAATTTACAAGGAAAACTGACACAAATGTACAGCCAGAGAAAAATGCCTTCGACAATTTTTAACCACGGCACAGTTTAATGGTTTAGTTTCTTTTCATTAATTCTTTTTTCTTTTTATTATCCAAAAGTCCTTATCACAGCTTGAAATTCAAACATTCATTCGGCTCATTTATTATTTGAGCTTTGCTTCTAGTTGAACAAAGAATCTTCATTCAAATCCCCTGATGAAAGATGGTCCAAAAGCCCCCACAAAACACTCATGGATAATAAATATACAAATAAAGAAAGATGTAACCCTTGAGTTTGACTGCAACGTTCCTGAGGTTGACTAATATGCAGTTATGTTCAACATTGCCGGACTACGTAAGCAACTATTCGTTCGCAAATTGAAGATTCACAAAGTTAATTATTACACACACAATACACACGTGTGAACTTAATATATCTAAAACAAAGGGAAACAAATAAATAAGTGTGAACCAATGTTCGAAGAGCCTTTCAATATAATTCTTCCTTGCGTCTGAACCAGAACAACGTAACCCGAAACAATTTTTCGCTTTAAAGCATCCTTTTGCCTTTACACGTCCTCCTCAAACGAGGAAAGCGAGAAAGCACACTGCACACTTGAGTTACACATTCATACGTAAGAGCTCAATGGCGTGTAAAACACCGAAGAAAATGTTAATGTTGTTCACGCAATATTAACGTCTATAAAAGACATTGACTCAATCGTTTACTAGAAAGTTTAAAATAATTTGAATGAAGAGAAATGCTACTTTCGTTTATCATGAGTAATTGCGTAGTCAGATTTTGACCATTGCTCATAACATTTATTTTAATTCTTTTCCATAAAACATTTACATTATAAACATTTTCCAATAATTAATTTTAGAATAATGTTATATTCTCTTACAAATTTATCTTAATAATATTCTTAATATTAAATAAAAAATATAAATATATTATCTAATATCTTAAAAACATAAAAATTATTTAATATTTTCTTTATTTAATAATAATTAAAAAGATTGCGTAAGAGGATAAAACATTTTTATTAACGAATCACCCATTCACCATTAAGGGCATACAAAACGGTAACCAAGTGATTTTCACAGGGTCAGGATCCCAATTCGTCTATCCAGGAGCAACTATTCCAGGACAAAGTGCAAAGCTTACAAAAATCAGTATTATTTCCAATTATTGAATAGGATTCACAGGTTCATGCTGAAACCCTGTCTATGCTCCGCCATGATTAAATCAGTTACTTACGAAACTCCAAATTTCTGTACTCATAACAGAAAATGCAGCTCACAGATTATATAATGAAGGAAAATAACAAGTACACATCCAAAATGCACAAGAAATTGAAATAGTGAGCACAAGGAATATGAGAAAATTAAACAGACAAAAGAAAGAACATAAATGAACAAGCACTCAATTTCTTCCCACTGCTACAAACAAGATCGCTTAGGATCCTGTCGTAAGTCAGCGATAAGGTATGTACCAGTAGTATACAACACTAAGAAGAATATATCCTAAGAAGAATATATCCAAGCTCTGCCCTGGTTGCATGAATGACAAAATAGAAAATGAAAAAGGCATCATCGTTTAATGCAATTCCTCACCAACCTAGTGACAATTCAAATGAACATTTTGATAAGGCACCTTCAGTCCAAAATCACATCTATATTGGGGTTCACCTGCAATTACCAGATAGAAGCATTTGTGATAAAAAAGAAAATACTTCAGAAATGAACCATCATGATACTTTGATATATTACAATTTTCCATCCCTTCTCAGCAACTCCCTCTTAAAACAATGACTATAAGGAAATTTGAGGTTAGAGTAAGCGTGGAGGAAAAGGACAAAAGCTGTACCTGTAACTTTAATTGGTGATATTGACCTTCTTAAACCTTCAAAGCAGCTTTATGCACCATGGTTTCCTTGTGTATTTGATGACAGCTCTTCTCCACAAGATCAAGCAGTCTCTCCAAGTTTGCAGCCCATGAGTTAAGGATGTCATTGCTATCCTTGGCTGTTTGGAAAGAAACTATTCCCATAGGTCTATCAATCTTTGCCACCAGTGCCTTAGACACAACCATATCTGAGAGATGCTTCTCTGCTTCCTGAATTTTGTAAGGAGAATTATTTAGGTTCTTCACATTAAAAGATAAAACATTTTGAACAATTTGCAACATCCATATTCACATGTAGCTCATTAAGAAACAACAAATTAACCAACTTGAGGTGGCAAATGAAATAAAGCAGCATACCAACATAGCCTACCAACCCCAGCTCCCCCCCCCCCTCTTTTTCCCTCACCAGCTACTGTGCAAGAACTCTGAAACAGTATGCAGCGACAGACACCAACAGGCATGCCCAAACACCATTTAAAACAATTATTTATCACAGTAAAACTTCCAGCACATAATGATAAATAACATTACAAACCTGAACACTGAGACACAAAAGCTCTGCAAGTCTCTTCAAAGTAATCCTTGCATAGTATTTTGATACAACAAGAATATTCTGACAAGATAACAAAATTACTCCACATTAATGCTCACATCCCAAATCAAGAAGTGTACAAAACAAGGCATATCCCACAATACCTCCCCAACCAAATAGGAGGGGAGGGAGGGGCGAAAGAAATATAACAATGTGAGCTAATTACATGTTCAATTATTCTTTCCCTCAAATCTTCCGCTGCTTTTTCACCCAAAGATTTTCCAAAGTTCTTCTCGTTCTCAAACTCATTCTTGTATGCATCCCAAAGAGTTGTCCATTGGATAACCTCCATAGTGACAACCTGTTTCAACAACAACCTATGGCACAACATATAACAGGTGCACCAAATGACAAGGAAAGCATAAACAAAACATCTGAACATAGAGTAGAATGACATGCAAGACCAAAATTAGGAAGACATACTTAAAGTTTGGAATCTCAGACAGATTCTTATCCTCCAAGGTGGAATTGAGAAGGCTTGACTGCATTGGATCATGTGGTGATAGAACCAAGTGCCAACATATTTTCCTCAGGATCTATATGTATGGAAAACATTTAGAAAAAAATGTCACACAATCTTACAATAACAGATAAAGCAAATAAAAAGAAAGAAAGGAAAGCCTACTGGAATCCACACGGCAGGATTTTCTTTGACAGATGGAATCTCATATATTGCCTTGTAGCAACGGCAAATCTCAAGATAATCATTTTTATGGGAATAATACCTTCAAGAACAAACAGAAACCACCATAAGGCAACAAAGATCTTATGATCACCACGCAAACACCATCATGAAATAGGCATTAAGAAAAATGCAGCATGAAGGCAAATTAAACAAGCACTTATAAATATCTTTCCACATTATTGAAACTGATATCAAAGCATAGCACCAAATTTGAAAAGCAGTGGGTAACTCATAGTTACCAAGAATTGAACATTAACTAACCCAATTTCCCAAAACTTTATTATAGATTCACATGTACAAAGTAGAAACACACGAGTGACAAATAAAGCACTGCACATGGTACAATAAAATGATTTATGAACCAAGATGAAAATTACAGAACGAAGTTAAAGAAAGGGTCTCAACTTTGCAGTACAACACATTTACAGAATGACATATTTGTCATTTTCAAAACAAAAATAAAGAGTAAAAAACAAGGCACGTTCATGTTTGAAAGAGAAGGAAAAGTATAACCTGCATGTCTGTTGACTTCAAAAATCATTTCCTATATTTCTAAGGTCAATTAGATCATGAAATTTTAATCATCCCCTTTCATACAATTCCAAGGGGAAGACACAGTTTACATCATAAAGGAATGTTTGAACTGTCAATTATGCATGACAGACACTATGGTTGATTTAAAGATGGTAAAGAAATGGGATGTGCATTTGATAAGAACATAAACCAAGACAGCATATAAAAAAGCAATTTTGGTTAGTTGGAAAGAAAATAAGTGATTAAAATATAAAATGACAGTCAAAGAATTGGATGAATTTGAGATGAATCAAAAAGCGACCTATTAAATTTGAAATCATGCATGTCATTATATGATTCATTAATGAAATAAGAAATTATGCTTCTTACATCACAATTTTATTCCTTACACTTCAAACAAAATATCTAATCTTAAACATCTTATCACTTTTTAAAAAAAAAAAAAATCATGGCCAAGTGGGTATCCAGTTCAGCTTGTAAGAAACTCGTACTCAATTAATCCACCTCCCCCATCCAGTCAAAGATAAGCCATGGCATTCCATGCTAAAACTAAAGTGTTCACGAGGAACCTCCTTGCAGCACGAGCCCAATATTTTCAATAGTAGGATTTGAACTTGTCACTGTGCACCTAATTCCATATCACATGCTCAACTCAACAATCCCTCGAGGTGTTCTCTTTCAAATTATTTAATATAGAAATGTAGGCAAAGTAGCAATTAAATTTGTCATTTTCAAATCTATCTATCCATAAGTGGATTTAATTTAGTGCCCCATGGAAAGTGAAATGCTTCACATCTACTCTCTTCCCTCCAAAGCGGGATATTTAGAACGAGGCACTATTCAATGCTTCAACAAATGCCTTTCCTTTCTCTTCTAGATCATCAAATCAAATAGAGCATAAAATATACACTGGGCAACAATAAAAAAAGCCACTCTCCAATTTACTTTTTATCTTCACTACAGAATCCAGACCCCCAGACCAACCAACGAATTATAGTTCCCTAGATCTAGTTAAAAAGAATGTGAATGAAAGATTGAAAAGCACTTATATTCCCAAATATATTGAAGCAAATCTGAACAAACGAGAGCAAAGGGGATAAAGAGAGAAAGAACACATGCAGATGTGTATTGCACATATGAAACAAGAGCGTTAGACACAGGTTCTATTTAATGAGGTCAAAGTAGCTCCCAATTCACATTATGCCTTATTCTTGAACACCTCAAAAGCACTGTATTTAACAGACTTGCAACACTTGAAGAATTTTCATAATTCAAGCTGATAACAAAAGCATATCCTCAAATGTTACCCAATAGAAAAACCCAAAAGCCAGAACCATTTTGATCATCTAATTGATGTGAAGTGTATATCAAATGAAATGGAAAAGAGACACCAAATACACAAGGTTCAGCCACAATATTTTAAACTAAACCACATCAAGATTTTAACACCCCCTCAAAAAAAAAGAAAATAAAACACAAGCAAACAAAACAAGACAACAGGAAGTACGGATTCAGTTACCGAATCATTAGTTCATAATAGATCTGCTTCAACTCCGGCAGAGATGGTATATCTGCAGGAGCTTCTTCAACAATATTATCACCTTCTTTAGGCTTTTTCTTTTCCTTCGAAGCATCAGCATCAAATACTCTTGTACTAATCTTTCTTGAGAGTATTTGAGCACGAACATAATCTTGGCGGTCTAGGCACAAACGAACCTGCAAAATTTAATGTGAGAGACTCTCAAATCAGCAAATGAATTGTAACATAAGAAATTAATGGCATACAATTAATGTCATCACTGAAGGAAAGAGAAGAATGTGTCATACTTGTTCAAGAATGAATGCAATTTTCTCAGTTTTTGCCATGGCACCAAAAGTTTCCACCTGTTAAGAATACCCATTACATAAGTCAATGGAAGTTAATTGCACTAGTTAGTTACATGCAAAAACCAAAGGTATACAATAAAAGCCATCACAACATTCAACGATCACACTGACCGCAATTTCTTGCATCAAATCAGCAGCTTCAGCTATAAGGCCTTGTTCTTCCTTAATCTTTGCAAGTTTCTTGATCAATCGAGCTCTCTCAATCTCAACGTATATCTAACAAATAATGCAATGTATCAAATATACATCTTATAAGATGGACTACATTGGAAGATAAAAAATAGAATGGAATGTGCAAGCATCATATGGTCACCTTCCCTGCAGATACACTGTTCAAGGTTTTGATGAGTTCTATACGAGTTTCAAGATCTGGTGTCTCATCAATATATTGCATAGCCTGCTGGACCATTGCCGTTACAGCCTGTGTGAAAAGAATAGGCTCGTGAATGATGAACCATCCCATATCATGTTTCTTGTACCATTTGCAAGACAACTAGATAATATCTCAACTCTAAGCAATTAGCAATTAAATTATAACTAATCAAATTCATAAGCTATGCAGATATCCTAATAAAAAATATACCTAAAGAAAGGGAACTAATACTCGTGTTGCAGCATGCCAATCCAGCATTTTGTTTCCCAAACAAAACCGTAAGCAATGAAATTATAAGTTGTCAAACGCACATGTATTACAGATTGCCTAATCATGCATAAATCTACATAGTTCCAACACACCGAGTTATTGCCAAAAATACAATTTTTTTTTTGTTCAAAACGGTAAGGTCAAACAGATTTCAGATTGAAGTTAATGAAATCAGTGAAGATCATAGAAACTAAATTTTTTTTCCTAATTGCACATAGGTCAAATTGATTTTTTGAACAAAATTTCCATAAATCATCCACCCTATATTACTAGACATTTGTAACAACATAAATTCTAAAATAGACAACTACCAATTTTAAAGCGAAATAAATACACCTACACACATTTTATTATTTTTATAAAAATAATAAAACCCTAAATGGTTGTTTCGCATGAAAAACAAATAATCATCAACGGTTACTGGTTTGGGAGCGCAAAGCGAACCTGCTTAAGCTGACCGCGTCGTTTAGACAAGAGAACAATCTGGTCAGTAAGGGTTTTCCAGGCTCGCGCATCGAAGCATAGTTGTAAAATGTCCGAGACGGCCTTTCTGGTGGTGGCAACGTCCCCGGCGAGCCTCGCATGCTTCTCTGCATTCAGCAATTGCTCTATCGCCGCGTCTAAATTTCCCGCATTCGCCTACCAATTCAAAAGAATCATGATCAAAATTGAAATTATTATTTTTTTAAAAGAAAAAAAAAAGAAGGATGAGGAGCTTAATAGGCATAAACTAAAGTAACTATACACAAAATTGTAACAGCAGCAGGAGTAGTAGTAGGACAAGAATAATGAGATCTGGAATGAGTCGAGTTTGAAAGGCATGTAGGCGAATTGAGTAAAAAGAGAGGGGGGCATACCATGTGTGTGACTGTGAATGAGAGGCGAGAGATCTATCAAATCAAACTATGGAGACGTCGCCGATTGTATTTAAAAAATAGGAAGGAAACGTGCGAGAGTGGAGAAGAGACAGTGTTTTATGGTGCAGCCAGGCCGAGCCACCGACTCTATTTTATAGGCCCAACTATTTTAAATTTTTAAAGTTAGGCTAGGCCGGTCCTTGTACTGTTTATTTATGTATTGTTTTGTCTTTGATGCATTCCGGCCCGATTTGTTTCTTTTGACTATTATAAGCCACGAGATTTCAGATGTCCAAAAAAAAAAACCAGAAAAGCAACGAGATTTCACGCCAAAACAAGATGACTTCAAAATGTTTTGATCTTCTCTAAAATAAATAAATAAAAAAAGAGTCGATCTGTCGAAGAAGCTAACCCGAACCTAGCCCACTAAGGTTTCATGGGTGAAACAAATTTATATAACTTAACTAATAACTTACCTTTTTTTTTGTCCCAAAGAAAAAACTAAAAACTTACTTATGATTAATCAATTTTTTTATTCAAATTTGTGGTTAATTATAAATAAATTATTGATTAAATAGTTTGACAAATAATTGATAGGATGTGCAAACCAAAACATACATAGGCTTGGCAAAAGGGCATATATGAGCAAGTTTTTGTTCAACATCATCTCGTCTCGTACTTTTAAAAGTTAAAACCCGCACTCATCCTATAAAATATATATTAAAACTTACACTCATTTCATCTTATCTTGCAGTTATGAATATTTTAAAATAATTTATATAATAATTAATTATTATCTTAAAATTAATTTATTATATCATATAAATTAAAAAATATATTAAAAATAAACATTAAATATAATATTTATTTATTAGATGTTGGGTGCAAGGTGGGGAGGGTACCCGCAGGTCGGGTCAAATTACCATCCCTAAACATACTACTTTATAAACATGCCAACCCAAAAGCCTTGTTTGTATTAATGGTAAATGATGACATAGAAGGATATTTGGAATGGTAAAGAGTACAATTGGTTGAATGTTTAAAAATAAAATGGAATGGAATAAAATTGGGTGGACCTCATTTTTTAATTGGATATTCTATTCCACACTCTTCCATTCTCTATTTTTTATACCTCCCAAATTGGAGGATAATAGATAGAATAACTTATGAAACTTCATTTTTGTCTTTAATCCTAACATTGTGTTTAACAAATTAAGGATAATAGATAGAATAAAACTTCCTTTTTCTTATTTGAAACTTCATTTCTTATTTGAGAGTTAATTATAAAAGAACGTAATTGTTAGTAAAAAATAATACATTTTCGATTTAATGATTTCGATTAAGTATCGAAAGGTTACTTATTTTTTATTAGAATCAAAGGTAACAAAGTCATTAAGTTGACGTTGTTCGATTTGGAATTTGATAAGAGAAATCATTTTGATTTGTTATCACAATATGCTAGATTATAAAACTTGTGTTAAGTTTCGATTTGATAATGAAGATGTTACTTTCAATTTTATAATTAAGAATTTTGAGTGGATCTAGATCGAAAATTTCAGAAGGAGTTGTAATAAAAACTCAAAATTGACAAAATAAGTCTTAATATGAAATCGAGACCTTTTTGACTTTATAATAAGTGTTGAGATTTCGATTTAATATCGAAATTGAGATTTGAAAAGTAGTTACACTTAGCAAATTCTTGAAGAAAAATAGAAGATCTCGACTAGATGTAAAACCAGAAAGTGGTTGAATATTCAAGTTTAAATTAAAAAAAATTGAATTTAAATTATAAGTTAACAACTGTTGCAGATGTTAGATCAAGACAACGTAAGGATTGATGGTTGAGATTAAGCAGTTACTTGTAGTAGGGGTGGGCACGATTCGGTTTGGCATGAAAAACCAAACCGAACCGAACCAAACAGGTAAAACGGTTCGGTTTTCAAACCGAACCGATTTTCTTTTGGATCTGAACCGGTTTAAGTTTGGTAAACCGGTTCGAACCGGCTCAAAACAGTTTGGGTTTAGGAACCTGCAGGTTCGAACCGGTTGGGTTTAGGAACCGGTTCGGAACCGGTTTCGATCGGTTTAAACCGATTCAAAATGCTCGAATCGGTTCATGATTTGGGTTTGTGAACCGTTCAATAACCAGAAGCTAGCTTGCACCAGTAACTTATAGGTATCGAAATATGTGGGTAACCAATAATTTTGGCAATTCTCTAACTTATTATTCTTTGCATTGCATATTAAATGATATTTCAAAGGTAACAAACTGAGTCATTATTCACCTAAAAAGGTAAGAAATTTTAGTAATTAATAATCATGATTGATAATGAAGATATTCCCTATCAAATTGGAAATGATAAATTCAAAGTTTCTATTACAAGGCATCTCTAATTTAGGCTAAATAAAGAAATCAGACCTCAATTACCATATAAAAAAGTTTTAAGATTTTGTCCTAGACATAGTAATGGAAGTACAACCAACACACTATAATAATGCTTGTGTATTCTTTACAATCTCAAGTTTCTTTATATCAATTTTGTTCGGTTTAAGACAACATACAGAGAGTACAGAGCAAAGATTTTAGATAATGATATCGAGTCAAAAGAAAACGACTTAAAAGATTCTTTTTTCCATTTTATAAATAGCTTATTTTCCCGAGAATAAGCTAAGTGTACAAATTTTGAGGTGAGGATAGTGATACCTGCTCTATAGGTATCACTTATATATAACTTATACAAATAATAAGTGTATCTCTACTTATTAGGTTTTGCATCATAAATTAAATTATCTTCTACTATATATAACTTACGCCCGTGACACACACCATTACAAAGCTACAAATATAACTTTAAGATGACCTACATTAACAATGTTTTTAAGCCATTAACCAAAAAGCTAATAAGCTGAACCTAGAATAAATTTAACAAACTCAGAAAAGGAAAAACAGGAAACATAAATTGTTCAGCAACATGAAAATTGTAACAAGTTGATGTAAACTAATTCGGAAGAACATGGATGAGATAAGCTAACTTGAGACATGCTTCTTGAAACATTAACCATGCTTTGCCCTAACTATGTTACACACTGTTTGCTTCAAATTAGTATGAGCAAAGAATATAAAAAATAGACTAAACTTAAACCACTCCATGAAATCTGATTAAGTCATTTTAACTTTTTGATAAAAGAATATAGTGTTGAGGGGCATCGCGCAATCTTCCTTTTAATTCAAAAGAACATGCGAGACCACAATAAAGTGAAGAATTGTTACACATACATTACTATCTAGCCATCCTCGCGGTGAAAGAAAAAGTAGAATTGATCTCACTTGATGTAAAACCAGAAAGTAATAAGAAGATTCAAGTTTGAATTAAAAAAGATTTTTGAATTTCAATTATAAAATAATTAAGTCTTGAAAATAATTTCTCTGTAATTAGAATAGTCATTATCAACATTATCAAATTAGCATATGCATTCCAGGTCACAAAGATACAGAAAATAGTATGTTAAACAAATACAAGAACATGTATCCCCTTCAATCATCAAGAGAAATAGCAGAAGAACAAGGAACATCTTGTTGAGAAACCATCTCTGAAAAAAGAAGAACAACATCTCATTACTTATGAAAACATAATATAATAAGTAATAACATAAATGTGGAACATTAATATTGACTTACCTTGTTCAAATCTCTCAAGCTGCTCAAAGTCCTCTTTAGAAAGAAATGAGAAGGGTGTTCCTTTCGGATTAATCTTGTGTGCGGATGGAAAGTGCTTCCACCATTTTAGGTGTTAGGGAACTACGATAAGGATCAAGCACTCTTCCTCCTGTACTAAATGCAGACTCAGAGGCTACAGTGGAGACAGGTATGGCCAACACCTCCCGAGCGATGTTTGCAAGGATAGGAAATCGACTTGAATTTACCTTCCACCAACTTAGAATATCCAAGTCTGGATTGGTCTTTAAATGTTCCTTCAAATATTTCTTTAGCTCAGATTTGGCATTCGATTTGCACCCAGTCAATTTTAAAAATTGATTCCAACAAAAAGGATCATCATCATCAGTTTCAACAACTCGTGCTTCTTGTGTATCACTTTGAGACCCCCCCTCCTGACTATTATATTCCTCAAAAAGTGACTCCAAACAAGAATTCAACTTATCTTGCAATTTAACCGCCTTAGTCCAAATCAAAGATCGACTAATTGACCAATTGACATATCCTTGTTTATACCTAGGATCAAATACAACAGCAATTAACAACAACATGTTTAGACCATTGGGATTTCCCCAATATTTGTCGTATTTCTTTTTCATCCTTTCACCATCATACTTACACTTATATCCTCGAGCCACAGGGATTGGCGGATCCTCTTCCCAATTCCAAATACCGCTTGCATATATATATTGTTTGTAACATAAAAAGTACTCAAATGCGCAAAAGTAGCATCATAGAAGATCTTCAAAAATGGTAAAATTAAGCAAGCATAATCCCAATCTTCATATGTAGGCACACCCTTTCCTTTTTCTAACTCATCAACATATTTCTTGTCTAGCATCTCAAGTTCCTCAAATGCTTTTTGGTGCTTCAAAGCTGCCTCTAACATAAGATAGGTCGAATTCCATCTAGTTTCAACATCTAAGCAAACTAGACCCTTATAATCAATCTTCTCTTGCTCAACACATGCCTTAAATTTATTTAATCTAGAAGGAGAAGATCTTATGTACTTCACTGCACCGCGGATTCTCAAAACAATCATCAATCTCTTTCAACCCCTCCTTCACAATCAAATTCGAATATGCGCACAACAACGCATATGAATGTAATCTCCCTTCAGAACTAAGCTATTCCAAGATGCTAGCCTCCTTTTTAGGTGTTGAATCCCGACATCATTTGACGAAGCATTATCAACTGTCAAACTGAAAACGCGATTCAACTCCCAACAACTCAAGTGCATCTCAACAGTCTTTATAACCTCTCTGAATGATTTGTGACTTGGCAAAAATTCAGAATCTTCTTATGAAGTCCCCAATTATTATCAATGAAATGGGCAGTCAAGCACATATAACTCATATTTTGACATGAAGTCCATGAGTCAGTAGTGAGGCAAACTTTTCGACAATGTATCGAAAGAAACTTCTTCAAGTTCGTTCTTTCTGTATCCCATAGCGTGAAAATGTCACGCGCTAATGTAGTGCGTGAGGGGATACTAAATCTTGGTTGCAACACATTCGTGTACTTCCGAAAAGCTTCATTCTCCACAAATCGAAAAGGGAGCTCAGCTACCACGAACATCTTTACGAGTTCATTCCGACAAGCCTCTTGGTCAAATTTGGCATATAAAGGAGAAGAAACAACATGCCCTTCTGCAGTCCCCGCTGAGGATGGAACCGATTTTTGCCTTTTGTTTCTGTCATTATCCGGATTATCCTTGCATCTCTTCAAATGAGAACGCATGGCACTTGTTCCGTTATCATATTTGATCAAGATACCACAATAATTGCATCTAGCTCTTTTATCTGAACTAGACTCCGCAGAAAAATGTTTCCAAGCCTCAGACCGATTTCTACGCCCATCAGTGCGAGGCGGTAACACACCAAAGATTGTCGAGACAATCGGTGGAGTTGCTCTGCTGTTGTCATTCGATCACCCATTGATGACATCTGTATATAAATTAAGATGTCAATTATTAACCTCAACATCAATTATTTTCAAAATCTCCATCTCCTTCACATAGGAAATGGTGAAGAAGTTGGGTAAATGCACATTGCTTCAATGAGAATAATATAGTCTACATATTTTAATATATAACCATGACGCTTAGAAAGGTTCTCGCTTCCATGAGTTCACAGGATTATAAAAGTATATATTATAAAAGTACAATAAATACATGCATTGATTGCATTCATATTCAACCATATATAAACTAACAAAAGCAATTTATATTGTGAATGCTAAAAGAATGCGCTTTGACTTGCTTAAAATGCGTTCCCTCATTTTTTTACAAATCTAATTTAAAAGATACAAAAGTCAGTTTTACCAAGATGCTTTAAGTCAAAGCTATGTTCATTCTACGTTTGAAAAACTATAGAAAGGGTGCTAAACTCACAAAACTTACATTAAAGATAAACAAATGTTTTAAACAATCCTTACAATTGCTTTGCAACGTTTCAGAGCCAAATTTTTTATATATATATATATATATATATATATATATATATACACTCAAATTTATTAAATTGAAAGTAATTAATCAATTAATATTCTATTTCATCAAATTTTCCAAGTAGCATTCACTTTAATCAAAATGAAAACATGGTTTAACAAGAAAAAGGAAACACGGTTTACAACATAAAATGATCATTATGCAGTTCATGGTTTAAAAACATTGGAAATTATGCAAAATTTCAACTGGGAAGCCGAAAAAGGCAACTATTTATGTCGAAAACTAAAAGCCAGGGCCTCTCCAACGAATGTAGCAGCAAATCATGGGATTTCAATGAAAACGTAGATCAAGGGCTCTCACCAGATCAAGATGCAGCAAAAGCCAATCAATGGCACGAGCACTTTTCTTACTTTTCGTCACAATAGCAAGCGAGGAACAAAGTACAACGCAACGATTTGGTCTCTCCACGCGAAGCTTGAAGACATCATTAAGGAAGTCGTGGTGCATTTGGGGTTAGGGTTCAGTAATTTGGGGGTTAGGGTTCCTAAGGTTGGAGATCAATTTCTGAAAATTTCAGTGGAAGTGGAGAGTGAGACTGAGATGAGATCTGGTTTCGTTTCCAAGTTTTCTGAGATGTGAAATGGATTGGTTCGGTGATAATATGGTTACCTGAATTAGAATTAAAAATGGTTAACCGGACCATTTAATAAAAGAAACTGGTTCAGGTTTTTATAAAATAAAACCGATTCAGGTTATTTTAAGAGTGGTTCAGTTTGGTTTATGGTTCGGTTTGGTTCATTTGGTTTTTATGCACAGCCCTAACTTGTAGTACTAGGATCGCTGACAAGAATTTGGTTGTCATTAAACAAAGATTATTAATCATTTAGTAGTTATCTTTGTTTTAGATATATGTCAAAATCTTGTAAAAATAGTAGTTACTTAGGAAATCTATAAATACCAAGAGGATGGAAACATTTAGGGGTTAAAAATTCATTAATTACAAACACTTGTTACTTAAAACGCTCTCACGTCCTTGACTTCTCAAGCAATACGGTGCAAATTTAGTTAAGTATGTTTCCATCCACTTTCATTTCTGTACAATTTATAAATTCAATGCAAGTTTAATTTCAATCCATTTTACTTTCAGTCATTTTACTTTATTGTAAAACTCTTTTCTACTTCCAATCGAGTGTTCTTTCAAGATTATTTAATTTCTTTTAGTTATTTTCTTTACTTTCTTACAATTTACATACTTGCACATCTACTTTTCATTGCATTTACTTTGAATTGTTTTACTTTATACTATTTATTTTCTACAATTTACATTGCCTGTCATGTTTACTTTAAATGCACTTTAATTCTTATCATTTACATTTAACTTATTTTCATTTTACATCTATTTCTCTTATTTCTAAAAGCAAAGTCTCTCTTATTTTCAAACTTATTTTTCACTAAGTTAAATATCACGTATAAACATTCGATTTTAGATTTGCATAACTGCCTTATATTCGAAATCATCATTTGCATTCATTTAAGATACTAACTTGGACTAGAATGTCAAGAGGAAACGATTCTCTTCTCCAAATTGAGATCAAGAATCAAACTTTATTCATTGGACAAAGGATTTATCATAGTCTAATCAGTTATTTTTAAAATATTTTAATAAACAGTAATATAATATAAAATACTTACTTTTAACAATCATAGTATAAGGCTTACTATATTTGAAATAAGGGCAATATGAAAAAAAAAACTTATAATTCATATATTTACATTCTCTTATCTATTAAAACTTGCAAATGTTATAATGGAAATTTTTTCCTATTCCATTAGTAAATATCTAAACAATTCCACTCTTCATACAAATATTCAAACAAAGCCAAAAAAAATGCCATCTCCGTTCCCCTAAAATAAATATAAAAAGATTTAAAAGGATGAGGAACGGTCCCATGGGGGCAATTGATCATTTTTGGGTCAATTTGGAAACTATTTAATATTTACCAAATTGGGTTTCTTTTGAAACTATTTTAAGATAGTTTTTGCCACGCACTTTTTTTTTAATCTTTTATCTGGCTATATATAAAAAAGTTTGAAAGATTATGTATGAAGGGTATTTATATTTTGGTCTTTTACTTAGATATTCTCAATTAAGATTTGTTAAAATCCACTTCTAATGTGATTAACTACTACTAATGGGATATCAAGGATATTCATATATATATATATACAAACTTCATAGTGCGTTTTGTTTTTCATAAATTACATGCAATAACTGGTCCCAAAAAAATATGAAATACGGACAGAAGATAAAAATAAAATTGTAGCAGCTGTCTTGCGAAGTACACATGCATATGGCTCGGATGAGTTTTACCTTTTGGTATTTTCTAACTAATACTTAATTTTTAGGAGGAGTTTGGTGTTTTTAAGGATGGAAATTTGGACATGAATATTTTATATAATTTATCATAAATATTTCCCTTAATTTGGTTTTTTATTGCAATCAAGTTGTATTCAAGTCAGTTTGTACGCACTTCAATTTATTCACTTCATTAGTCTTATTAAAGACGGACCATTATGCTTAATTTGTTTTTAAGAGATTATCAAACAGATCTTTAACTTTAAAAACAAAAACAAAAAATGTTTTGTGAAAATCATTTCATTTATCTTCATGTAGTTGAGACGGAGACCTAGTTTGTAGCAACAAAAACCGAGACTTTATTACCTTATATTCAAGATCTCGATAATTACATTGTTATAAAATACCAAGACTTATACATGAATATTAGTACAATTTTCCTATAGTCTAAAAGTGATTATACCACAAAATTGCAAAGTGCAAACTAATTAATTGTGAATCGGTGGCTTCCTTGTAGCTGGAGTGTAATCCATTGAGAACACTTCACCGCCAGCATTAACCTCATTTTCTGTTTTTGGCTTGAATATGTCATCATGCGCTTCCTTATTATGAGCTGTGTTGGCATCCCAACTAGTTAGGTTGCTTCTTTCTTTCAATGGTCGTGCTGCATACAGAAAAAATAATAATGTAAAAACAAATTAATAAAATTGAGAAAGAAACTGGAAAATAATGGGAATATTCTGAATTTCTGATCTATTTGAGCTATGGATATTTTTGGGACATAAAAAGTACCTCTAGCTTGGATGGAGAAGAAACAGAGGAGGACGAAAACCACAAGTAGAATGCGCTTGTTTTGTACAGCAGCCATCTTAAACAATTAGATTTCTGCTCTATAACTTGCTCTTTTATCTTTTTTTATTTGATAAACTCTCGCTATCTTTATCTGAACATATCATACATATGCTCATTTCACTCCCTTATATAGACGCATAGTGGCAGCTTCTGTATAGCTAGCTAGTTAAGTGCCATGTGCCACCGAGATTATTGGGTACGTATCCACAGAGACCACAGTGGTAGTTTGTACATGGCCCTAATGGTCTACGAGGGTCAAATCATCACTGTCTGGCTTTGAAATAGATGGCTATGTGCTGTTGAGGAAAATTTTAAACGGGAAAACCAGAAATTCACGATCTCCATGAATGTCAACCTGTACTGTACGTGTTTTTGGGCCGTCTCAGCTTTTCTTTCATCGCCATCTGCTTCCCTATACACCTATTATACACACCTATTATATTAATATTGTTCCCCAACTGTTCCATGCATATTAGTTAGTGATAGCTTTTGTCCCTAAATTTAGAACAAAAACAAAGGATCTCATCTTTTCAACTCATTCTTGTCACATGCGAGAAACTCCCATATAGGACTCTGTCTCTGTCTTTGGATTCTATAAAATATAAACAACTTATTAAACCAAAAGATTATTCTTTTTGGGAAAAAAATATAAGCAGTTGAAAATTCAAGCCTTTTTTATTTAATAAAATCAAATTATATATATATATATCCAGCTGCACTTTTTATTTTTTTATGATATCCAGTTACACTTATAATCTATGGATGATGTGAAAATAGAATATTACAGAACAAAAATGTTCTATCCCTTAATTAGTAATAATTTCTCTCTTATTTATTAAATTTTTTAATAAATTATTAATATTCAATTAGAAAGACAAGTAAATAGACTGAAATAGAGACGGAGAATTTGAATTAAGAAAAAAAATAGCTTTCGATGTTATTGCCTTTTACTCTAGAGCAATGATAGATTATCAGACTCTAGTTGCTGAGTCTTCGATTTCTCAAACTATTTTCCTTGATTTCATCATGTACAAGTGCTTGCAATTTTTTAAGTTACGTTCACTAAGTAATACTAGTTGAAAAAGCTACTCACTTCTTGGCCACTAGATAATAACATATATCCATGATTCATGTCGATGGCTAACTGAAATTTGATTGAGAAAATGTATAAAATCTTGAGTTGGGCCATTAGATCTGCGCCGGAATATACAGACAAGATAACACCTTCAAGCCTGCAACATTGGTGCGGGGCCATATTGTCAGGCCTGCAACCTGTTTACCCTGCCAGTCTGAAGCATCCTACCTAACCTTGTCAAGCCCTTCATTTACGATGTGAAAAGATTAAGTGAAACGGTAGTGTTATGCTGCCACCTGCCAACATTTTTGGCGTTTAAATTATTAAGTCTCACATCTTATAAATATGAGTTTTGATATATTCTCTTAAAATATTTTTAATAATTTTTTAATATTAAATAAAAAATATTTATTAAAAAATAAATACATTTAATGTTTTAAAAATATAAAAAATATTTAATATTTATTTTATTTAATAATTAAAAAGATTAGTAGGATAATTATATAGAAAGATTTAAAATTATTCTATAAATATATTAACAAAGAATTATTTATAATGATTTGGATAATTTTCTTTATTGAATTAATTTTTAGAGTAAAATTAAGCTTAGTTATTCTAATATACTATTAGAATTTATTCTAGTTGTGTCATTCCTAAATGTTTAATGCAAAGAATTATTTATAATGACTTGAATAATCGTGTCCCTTAAATTAATTTTTTAGGTAGAGTTAACTCAGTTATTCTAATACAAATATCAACAATTTCCCCTTCTTTTATTGATTAATTCAACATTTTTATATTGTTATATCTGTCGTCTGTCCATCAACCTCTATGGTAAGGGCCCTTGTGGAAATTACAATTAATTCTGAGTAATCATTCAAATGATTGAAATCACATATAGTTGGAACTAGGGCATGTATTTTCTTGCTATTCTAACCCTTGATTTGGAGTGAGAAAAAGCATTACTTGTTTTTAAATATGTATTTTTCATTGTAGGAGTACTTAATTAACAAATTAAAAAAAGCGTTCAAGTTCATGCATTATTTGAGAGCTAGTAGCAATCATTCAATTGCCTTGGACCCTCGGTGTTGAAGGCGATGCCAAGCGTGATTTACTTTAACATATATACCACTATTGCTTTGTCACGTATAATGCTGGTTTTGTTTGTTATGTTTGTTTTCTTCCCCTCGAGTTAGATTGCAAACATAGGAGATTTGATTAATTAATCATGGAAGATGCAGGCATTAATGAATGGAGGGAGAAAAAGCGACACTGGTGAGACTACGATCATTTTCAGATAAGATATTGGACAATGTTTTTCTCCTTTGGAAGAGTAAGACAATAGACAGTGTTCGTATATATCACATGGGATGAGTCCGGTGATCATCTACTTGGTAGGGCTGCCTTGTCGCTTATAAATTGCGCATGCTCCAAACATGATTTAGTGGGCTTTTCAAGGCTGTGATAGACACAGTAATGATACAAAGAATGAACAAGCAACCTAGTGGCTAAGTATTAGGGATTCGAATCATGTAGTTATCACTTTTAAGAGATATTTACTTAATTATCACTTGATTCAAAATTACGTGAATAATTAGTTAAAGATCAAAAACTTAGTCGCTAAGCTATGTCATATAAAGGTTTCACTAGCATCTAGCTAATTTGGCCAAACTATATTACCAGAATGCTGGAGCTTGACCTTTGGTGAATAATAATATCTTTCTTCAATTTCAAACTAATATCTTTCTTGAATATTGATAATATCTTTTCGACTTTATCTACATCTTTTTCTACATAATAATATTAATAAAGGATATTATCGGGTTAGCATTCACACTAAAATACCCTCCATATTAATATGGCGTACTTAAAAGAAGTACCGGTCTAAAATTCGAACACAAAAAGCCACAATAATAAACATATATACCTCCTTTTAGTTAACATTGAGCGAAAAAGAAGAAAGGAGCGAGTTTACATTTAAATTTAATTAATTGTTGAGTTCAGATTAACCAATTAAGTTAATTATTAAGTTAAATAAATGATTACTTTTATTGATAAATGGCTAATCTAAATTAAAATATTAATATAAAATCAAATTTAATTAATTAACTAAACATATGGATAAAGTGAAAAGTTACATAAATACCAGCTTTGACCTTAATTGTATTAATGAATCACCTCTAGAATATATGTATGTATAGATTCTAACTACATATATCCCTCTCATTTTTACTCCTATTTTTTTATGAGTTTAATGTTGTTATAATGTAAGTATGAATCATTTTTCATACTATCATCAAATCTTGTATTAATATATCATTTAATGAGTTTGAATATATTAAAAAATAAAATTGTTACTCAACGTGTCCGCTCGAGCCTTTGGTCTGTCAATGGAAATAAATCTTTAAGACTTGCATTGTAGCTATATTAAAAAAGGAAAAAAAGAATTTTTGTGAGAACTAATGCTTGAGCACTCAAGTTTTTAATAGGGTTGTACTTCACAAATGAATGAGACGTCAAATTCATTAAAGGATATTTCAATACATAATTAAAAGACTTGTTTATAATACTCAAATTCCTAAGAAATTCTTCTACTCTCTATTAATAGTCTCACATCGTCTGTTTTAATATTTTGAGTGCAGTTTATATATTTATTAGGTCACTTCACTTAATACCAATTAGTTTTAAATTAGAATCTCATATGATATGAAAGTTAAGATTTTATTTCTGTCGCCTACTTCGCTAGGCTTATTTCTACTTACTTCGTTAGACTTATTTGTTCCATTTAAACATCTGTAAAGGAGGGTGTCAAGAGTCTCACATCGTCAACCTTAATATTTCAATTGCGATTTATATATTTATTAGATCACTTCACTTAATGTCAATTAGTTTTAGATTTAAATTTCACACTCCCATATATTTTGTATATATAAGTTGTATATACTAAGTCAATTAACATTGAATAATTACACAAATTTTTGTATAAATTGATAATGTATTAATTATTGGTTGGTTTAGTGTACACAAATTTGTACATCAATTATACACAGTAATTTCTATAAATACCCTCATGAAAATCATCAAGTGAGTAGAAAATTTTTAATTCCTCTTCCTTTAACTGGTTGAACGCAAGGGTGATATTCATTGAGTTGGTGTTGGAAGGGTTTCTATACAGTACAATTGTACAAATATGACATTTGGGCTTAAGGTAATGAAATTCCATAGTTTAAAACTTTAAATAAATTCGAACAAAGGGAGTAAATTCGATTCATAAATTCGTGAAATTTAATTTAATTTAAAATAATATTCTGAAATATCTGTCCAGTGTTTTTTTTTTTTTTGCAATAAAGACCTAATTTCTTTTACCCAAAAAAAGTAAAATCAGCGGTATTATTTGTTTAAGCAGTGCGTATAGGAACTCTATTGCCTAATGGCCTTAGTTACCTTCGCCCAGCATTTGATTGTCATCTCTCTCAACCTCTCTCGCAGCTTTGGACGAGAAGATGTGAATTGCGGAGGCCTTCCCACACCACGTGAATTGAAAATTGGCCTCAAATCCTTTTGCAAAAGGTGAAAACCAACAGGAATCTCTTCAAAATACGCTTCTATTTTGTTTCTCAACCTCTCATCCTTTTGACTTTGGCAATAGAGAATCAACAAAAGCTTACCCAAATTAACTCAGTATTGGACTAGTAAACTTGCCATCAAACGAGTTTATGCAAGTTTGAACAATCATTATTTATCAAATTGCTAGTTTTAGGGCGAGTTAAAACGATTCCTCATCATAAAATAGTAAATTCTTAAGTTTTTACGAGTTAAGTCATTAGTTTGATTATGGCTGCACCGGCACCGGCACCGGCACCGGCACCGGCACCGGCACCGGCACCGGCACCGGCACCGGCACCTACTTTAAATGAGATTATGATGGATATGCATTTCCATGATTTAAAAAGGACATAGTTAACTTGATTGAAAAAAAATGACTTAGTGAACATTATCCTTTCAGTCTATTCTGCGTAGGCTTTCATTTTTCAAAAACGAGATCGAGTGATACATTTTAGACGTTTACTTTATCTTAATTTAATCAAGGGAATTTAATATTAATATTTAATCAATTTTATGTTTGACCTTTTTCTTCTTATCAACACAGCATCAAGAACACTTATTAGTTATTTATATGGATTATTTTATTTTGTATTTAAAATAATTTATAATTGAAAGTATTGTAATTTTTTTTTAAAAGTAATTATTTCCTAAAATTTAAACGTTGCCGAGCATGCTATATATATATAATAGTCCATAATCACATGATGAAGTGAGTTTAATAATAAATGATTAAATAATGAAACAAACTGATGACTAATTTGGAATCTTGAGATGAGAATATGATAAGAGTTTCTGTTTCTCACTAATTTTTATTACTAGTTTGCTAAGATTTTTTTACTCATAATTTATAGTATATTCTCTTGTATTTCACTTATGATATTGAATTGTGGGCTTACATTCACAGAGCTTCTTCGCCGATCACCTGGCAGCTGGCTAGTATGCATCTAGATACATAGTTAATTTTCATTTGTTATATATATATATATATTACAAGAAAGATGAATTATAACATTAATCAAAACTCAAACGATACTTATAAATTAAACAAGAAACGTAAGAAAAGAAAAGGAGAAAGTTCTTACTTTGAATTAAAATTTAGAAGAAAGTTCTACTCTTTACTTAAAAATTATTTATGACTAAGTATCTTTTCCAAACAATTCAACGCGAACACTGCTTGTATGTCATCCCCTCTCAAAGTAGATCTTAAATATATGTAAACTTGTGGAAACAAAAAGAGTTGCAAAGAAATTCATAGAAATCATTCAAATAACGAAAACAAAAAATATCTACAATGGACAAAATGACAAAAATATATAAAAAACATAA
Organism: Ormosia semicastrata; assembly: GCA_029884595.1. Taxonomy (NCBI): domain Eukaryota; kingdom Viridiplantae; phylum Streptophyta; class Magnoliopsida; order Fabales; family Fabaceae; genus Ormosia; species Ormosia semicastrata. The sequence continues at coordinate 30,375,586 of JAQQTO010000046.1, read as the reverse complement.
AAAGATGGTAAAAACTAATGTTTAAAAAAAGTCAACAATCTTATCGTTTCAAAGAAATGGTAAAGAAAAATGGAGACGATAAGAACTAACGTTAAAAGAAAAAGATGATAGTCCTATCGCTTTAAAGAAATGATAGATAGAGAAAAAGTGCATACCAAAAGAAAGTTAAGCTGCAAATAACTTCTTAATAAATAATTGTTCTTTCACTTTTTTGGCTCCTGTTTAATTAACATATCCGAGTAATACTATACGAGTGTATAATTAAGTAAATGATTGATAACTTTTCATCCCGGATAGCGCTTTCTAGGGTGCAATAGCATGAAATCATGGGAAACCTATAACTTCAAATTTGTCAATACCATATGGAGTATATATTATTGCATTTGTTGACATTTCTTTGTCTTCATGTGTACTACTGGGTTAAACAATTCATAGTTTATGATGGATGACGACTGATCCACTAAGTTGCTTCTGTGTATATCACTGTTACATTTACTTCCATGCATTCCTACAGCTTCTAAGTTTTAACATGCGAGTTGACTTCAAATATTCCCAGATGCTGAAAGTACTTCAAGAACATATATTGATCAAAGCTACAAGCTGATTAATTCTCCACCGTGGCTAGCTCTTTTACAATGTTTATAGGTATATATAGTTGTACAAGCAACTGATCATACCACAAACTCTGACATCTTCTTTACATTAATTATGCTTGGAGAAAAAAATTAAGTCTCTTGAGATGGATTCCATAAGTGAAACTAATGCATTCCGGGGAAGAAATATAATGCATAGGGATAATAATATTAGGGTGAATATATATTATGCATCCGTTTTTGGTGACTGGCTCGTCTACAAAGCAATTTTCAGTATCTGATGCTGCTTAAAACTTTGAAAATTCTTCTCAATATGGCTATGTCCCCTTCACATTCTCTTAACTTCAAAAACTGTTTACACATAGTTCTAAATATATATATGATTGCGTAGCAGCTAGCTAGAGTGGTGCTTGCTCAACACAAGTTGATGATTTAAGTGTGGAACTTCCTAGCTTCAAAGTTCAAACGATATCTACACATTGAAAGTCATAGATAGAATTGCAGAATAAGCACTGTGGATGGTGCTTTTGCTACCAAAAATGGAAATAAAAAAAATTGGGGATTTAATTATGAATTGGAGGGTTCTTTGTTGCAGGAGTGTAGTCCATTGTAGCCAAGTCATCAATGTTTTGTTCTTCCACTCCTTGGTTCGGCTTAAACAGATTACTGTGGCCCTTCTCAGCTGATACTTCAGCTGATCCACCCTTAGTCTCTCGCAAACTTCTGGCTGCAAGGAAACCCAAAAGAACACTTAAATGATAGACTCCTATTATAGATATGTATATATTAATTATAATTTGATGTACCCAAAAAGAAAAAAATTATAATTTGGAAAAACATTGATCAAGTATACAGGAAACTAAGCTTACCTCTAGCTGTAATAGAGAGAAAGCAAAGCAAGAGAAAAGCAACCAGAAGAAGGCGTTTGCTTGGTAACATAGCCATCTTAATTGAATCTATGGTATAATTTTGAAACCTTGAACTTGTACAAGATATGTTCAAGTTGCCCTCTTTTTATAGGCAGAAAGAGAAGTACTTGCCAATAGGATGCCAAGACATGTGGTGCACTCTTGCAGGGTAAGAGAAACAATTGTTGCAATTTAGGTTCAAATCAATGTCTCCTGCTCTGTCCTCCCTGAAAATGACAACTCTTTGCTTGGAAAACAGGATCCAAGCTAATAGCAGAAATGGCTTCATTCCCTCAATGTTATTTACTTGGCACCTTGTGTCCCCAAACATTTCGCTCTCTGTCATTCATGAAATAACAAAGATCTGCAACTAAAAATATGGTGCCTATGATCCCCCTCCCCCTCTCTCTCTCTCTAAAAAAAAAAAAAAACTAAACTAAAAGAAGAGGAAGAGAACGCAAAGAAAATGGGATATTTTCTAGAGGGGCTGGGGGACTCCATCCCTCTTTTGTGGAATACCCTACGTACAAGGGACTTGAAAGGGTATGTGTGATTATGAAAAGAGGATTGAAGATAGCACCTGCCCCATTTTCAATCTTTCAAGAATATGGTGAATTTCAATTTTCCCTACATATATATACTGACAGGCTGACACAGATTTATGAAACATCTCTTTCTTTCATTTACTATATATATAAAGACACATTATTATTGTGTGTACTGGTGTATAAAATTAGCTAGGAAGTATCTTAAGAAATATTTTATTCATAGATTGGACTAAGCATTAACCAGATCTACAACTGAATTCCAAAATAAAAGATGTGGGGAAGGGAACTGTTATTTCCCTCTTTTCCCACATGGATATTTATCTACCTAAGACTTGTAATGGTATAATGGATGGATTAAATTTAAACACTTGTACCCTTTCTAAACTCATAGAAATTGGGAAATTTAAATTTCATACACATATGTATAATTACATATTACATATACATTTACAATATAGTGCTGACGCATACACATAGGAAAGTGCCTATGAAATGTATAAAACGTCTTGCTTTTCTATTTTTTGTGTTTGGAGATGCATTATATGATCTCCATCACTATGTACTCAAGTATATAGAATTTCTGAATTTCTCAAGACTCGAGTACGAAACCTGATATTAGGCATTTTACCCTGACTTGGCAGAAGAACTACTCCCTCACATGGCACTTCCCCTACTACATGCATGGAGTGGCTGATATTCATCCATGCGTACAACATAGAAATAGAATAGACCATAGGAAATTAGGAAGAGTTGCATTCTATGTATCCGCCCTCTTATTTAATTACTCTGTCTTCTTCCCAGTTCTTCCCCTTAATCATGCCATGTTTTTGACTAAACAAGAAAGGAAACCACGCATTAAATGAACCAAAATAGATAACCGACATGGATGGGGCTTCGATCATTTTCATATAAGGCGATCAACAATGTTATGTATAGAAAAATCACGTGGGAGGGGAGCTGATCTATCTAATTGTGGGGCTGCTTTGTCCCTTAATAGCCCATATACTCAACATCAATTTATGGCTTTCTCATTGATACGTAAGATTAAAGACAAAATACTGACGGAAAAAGAATGATTTGGAATTAATAAATTAATAAAGAACACGATATGCCTAAGAAATTTCCAAGAAGTAAATCATACGATTGTTTTTCACAAAAAGCTTCTCTAGTAATTCTCATTAAACAACAACACATCCCTAGTAGCTACCCTAAACTAGGAAACAGTGTATTGACAAACAAAACACTGTATTTTTGCTACTAGTTAGTCTATCAATATTATTTAGAATCATGTAGGCTAGCTAGTTTGCTCATTAATTTAATAATATCTAACCCAATCAGGCATTATGTTTTAAAATCATTTATATATATTACCCCATAATGTCGCTGATAATGCTTTCCCATGTAGCTTCACTCATGGTGGAAATCCACGCATTAGATTATTAATATGTTCCATTGATAAATCCAAATATTAATACTATTTAGCAAAATAATAAAGTGCACTATGCCCACGTCACCCAATTCTCTTAATGTACCCACACACACTTTCACACACATCATTTTGCTCTTGCATAGTTTTTATTGCTTCATTATAGTTGCCTCACTTTATTTACTACACACATATATTTTAATTTTGTCACATATCATAAATGTGAGAGATGTGAACTATGAAGAATGTGCAACTAACATTTTTCTTATAAAAATGCTTAGAACATAATTTAATGTCACATCTCTTCACATTAATGTGTCAGAATTAGAGTGCAAGCGTGCATAAATTGAAGTGTGACTAACTATAGTCAAACAATAAAAATTGTATAAATATAAAGTAATATATATGTAAGTGTGTGTGAATAATATTGTTATTCTCTTTATAAGCCGCTACAAAATGGTGGATCAGTCGGAGACAGAAAATGTTTTTTAACACTTGTTTTACGACACCCCATATAGACATATATGTAAATGTGAGTGTGGGTGGGTGCTAAGGTATGCTTATCCTAAGGCATGCAGAATGGATATATCATATTAGATTCTAATCTAAAATCAATTGACATTAAGTGGAGTGACTCAACAAATATATAAATCGCACTCGAAAGATTGAGGCAGGTGATGTGAGACTCTTAACACCTTCCCAAAGATGCCTGAACGAAATAGACGAGCCTAGCGAAATAGGTGACGAAGATGGAATCTTAGCTCTGATACTATTTAAAATTAATTAACATTAAGTGAAGTTGCTTAACAATATATAAACCGCAACTAAAAAATTAAGACAGGTGATGTGAGACTCTTAACATATCGTAAGTTGATGTGAGACGAGTGTCGCCTAGATGTCATATTCTAAGTATTCAAATAAAAAAATATTTGTGTAGACATAATTTACACAGTTATGTAAACTATATCAATTAATACTTAAATAATTACACAAATTATTGTTCCACATAATTATTTTATATTAAAAGCATTAATATATTAATTGTTTATTAATCTAATCTACGCAACTTATATAAACAAATTCTACAGAAGTATTTGTTATGCATATAGTGGACCCATGATTCCCAAGTTCACCCCTTTAGTGGACCCAGATGTGGGCGGGTCCGGTTCATGGAATTGCAACGGTAGAGTGCTCGAGCTAGCAATACATGTACAAGCACAGCCCACCAGTGAATGAAGTTTCTGAAGTTACCCTTCCCTAAGAATTTCTCACGCCCCCTTTATCCCCATGGTGTTTCCTTCAGTTTCTGTATATACCAAAAAAAAGCCCTAGCATTTCCCCCAAGTATTAAGCAACATTCGTGAGTGAATTTGGCATATATCCTCCATATTTTCAAATATAAAATCATTCGTGAGCTTTAATGTAACAGCTTAAATTTTTAAGATAATTAGTTGATGACAAGATATTAGAACCTATATGATAACTAGTTATGAGTTCAATCTTTATTGCTCTCGTTCTTCATAAAAATATAATTTCAACACAAGATAGAATATACCTGTGCATTGTTCACCCTTTAGTTCAAAGGATTCTTGCGTATTAGCCATGTTAGATATAAAATTATTATCCTTTAGCCCAAAGGATTCTGTGTGTTGGGTATGATAGATATAAAACTATTAACGAGCCTTCAGTTACATTGAGAATTTGTTATTGACACATATGTGGAGAATTTCCACTCACCTGAAAAAGTTGAGACCCTAAATTGTTCAAAGAAAGAGAACGTTAGGGCATGTAACATTGAAAAACTCATTACGAGCAATACTCTTTTTCCTCAACATATCTCCTTTTAGTGCTCAATGGCACACAAAGCTAAAAATGCCTAAAGCTGATATTGCATGAGCATAGTGAACACCCACAAAGAGTATATAAGTAACCCAAGTACTTTGAACTTTGAAGTAAATTTAAAAGAAAGAACATAAATTATTTCCTTTAATAGCTTCAAACAGAAGAACTGAAAATGCTAAACTCAACTTTTCTTTTTTCGCCTATCCGTTGTTGGAAATCAAGAAGATCCTCATCATTTCCAATCTTTACAATACGTGATTATTACTTACTGTGCCTTTATGAATTTTTGTTGTTTAGTTCGTTCTATTTTGACAGTACCAACTACCAAATAATATTGGTTCAGTAAACAAGAGGACACCATCCAAACAGTTCAATGATAAGCTTTACTCGAATGGTAGTTCAGGAGATGGTCCAACTTGTACATTTGGTTGGCATGTCAGGCACAAATGACAATCCAAGGAAGGGGTTGCTATGATTGTGAAGAAAACCCAATAAAGGGAAGGGAAAACCCCCCCAACTTAATTGAGCAACAACTAGTTGTGGTAGAATGTGACCGTGTCTCGAACCACTTATGCATAAGGGTTTTGGGGTAGGGGCCAGTGGGTCACATACCTTGGTCTAATCGAAACGCTGGACACGAGCCACGTCGAGACCGTCACATGCATACAGAAGGTCATGAAATTGTTTGGAAAGTGAGTGGTCCCAACTCTTTGGACCCTGGCCCTGCATGAGCCTCAGTTTTGAAGCCACTGGTCCATCACGTGTTCGCATGCAACTTTGCATTGCATGTTAGCTAGTGGTTTAGAGGATTAGGAAAATCATTCAAGCTTTGGTTTCGGATTTACTTGCCTCATGAATGATGAATGAGACTAATAGCTTTAACTTGTCTTTGCGTAGTTGGACAAAGGAGTAGGGATCGAGGGCACAAACTCACGTGCTTTTGTTGGTCCTCTATGCTACTACGTTGTAGTAACTTAACAATGTCCTCCTCACGACTCACAAGTATTGGCTTGTCCTTTCCCTCCCTTCTACTTTCCGACATGCATGCTCCCTTTCGGAGACATATTTACGTGTGATGCACAATTTTAATGGTGTTTATTATCCAATTTGATTCACATTTTATGAGTCATTTAAATGCTAAAATATATTTAATAGCTTACAAATTTTGAAATTTGAGTTTAATTTTGGTTTATTCTCAAACCACGGTTGTTTTATTTTTTAAGTTTAGCTAATGCGTTTAGCCATTTCCTTGAGAAACAAAATAATCTCACTCACACACAATTTGACTTCAGCGGTTGATTCCTATTTTTCATATGAATTTAGTTCAAAAATAATTAATAGAAGTTATTTTATTAAATTTGAGTATTTATAATTAAATTTAATTTTAATGTACTCTCATTAAAAAAAAATTTTTTGATTGTCCAATTACACATTGTCAAATCATTAAAAAAGTTTCACTATCACAATCATTACTTAAAAGTCCAACTCTTTTTAAGTAATATGCCAGCCATTATTAGATAATAGTACAAGAAATTTACACCGAATGCATCAAATTTAAACTTAATTAATTATTTAAAAATGGCTTAACATCCATGTTAGTACATGTTAAGACTTTAATATATAATTATTTTTATTCTTTAATCAAGGTGAGACTAGCCCTGAGTACGCGCATGGACACACATACATATATATATATATATATGAAAATTAGCCAAACTGCTAATTTTTTTTTTAAATATGCTTAGTGACTGTAATATGTGTTGAGGCCGGTACCATGATAGATTGATGGGCTTTCTGTTTTTTGGGGAAAAATTCCATCACGGGCTTAGTTTTAGTCCTTAACACCCCTTTAGTGACAAAAGCCGAAACAAATGGGGTCCAATGGGACTACAATGTTGGGTTTATAACAGTTACCGTAATTCTCACGGGTTAACGACGGCCCTTTTATAAATGGGTTTGGGTTTTTATTATCATCAAATTATATTGAAAAAAGGGGCACGTCTTAGGACCTTGATGGACTTCAAATTCGATTGGGTCTGAAAGTTCTCCTCGTTCTTCATCACCTGAAATGCTATTTGTTTATGTATTTGAATTTTAAAATTACAGAGAGACATATCTCATCTGGAAATGCTACTTTAACTTAGATTTCTGGGGATAACCATTCAAATACAACCTCTTCACAATTGGTTAGCCATCTAAAAATTGTTTCCTGTTGGGTTTATACTTAGTATTTAATTCTTCACTCATAATTTGATTTTCATTGATAAAAGAAGAAAGAAGTTGTCTAATGGAGAAAAAGGAACTACCAAAGTTTCAATAGATAGCTTACATAATGTTTATAGTATTCATGATTCAACATATAATAGCTCATAAAATCTTGTAGTGCAAGAAAAGTTAAAAAAAAAAAAGAGAACTGATTTTTTTTTTTTTTAAAATTGAGAGAGAAAAGCCAAAGTGGAGATGTTTACTTAAAGGAATCTTTACTTGAAGACATGACAACAGAAGGTTTGCTTGGTGGTGAAAAAGGCCAGGTAAGGTAATGTTCAAAGAAAGTGTACATTATAATGGTGCAAAGGCAATGCATTAGAATAGACGATGTCAAGGATGGTGTTGATTTCTTTGGAAGTTAATCATCTTAAAAAGCTTGGTAATTTTATGTAAACAACTTTTAATTAAGAACGTCAACATGTGGAAACCGATGGAATATCATTTCTAAATTGCATAATCACATTTAACCAAAACATGAAAATAAGAACGCATACAAAAGAAAGAATATGATCATAATGATGATAAGCTAAGTTAATTAATTGTTTTAATTATGATATGTGTGTAAAATTCACATATTTTATACTTGCTTAAACATAGATTTTAGTCTTTTTAGAGAAGAATTATGCCACTTATTTGTTATATTGAGTGAATTCTGAACTTACCGAATTAAATGTATTTTTATTGTATTTTATAAGAATTTAAGGATTTTTGAAGTATTTTAGACACAATTTTTGCTACAGACCTCAGATTGAGCTAATTTTAGTGTCTATGAAAATATAAGAAAAATTTCTACAACTTTTATGAAGACATCAAAGCTCATTTCATGCATTAAGAAGGTGAAAATTTGTGTGCAAAGTGACTGATGAAGTTTGACCAAGTCAACCAACATTTATAAATTTTAAGGATCAAGTTAGATTCTTAATTAGAGTGTAAGTAATCTTTACTTGGTTATTGGACATCCTTGGAATTTATGCAAGGATCTTTGATAACTCTACAAAATGGAGTTATTACAATCTTAAATTGAAGAAAAATGAGAATGATGAGCCCGAATATTTTTCAGTCCTCATAAGAAATTATGCTTAAAGTGCACACTTCTTTCATGTCTTGAGCTGAAACTAATTTTCACATTGTTCAACTGCATTTCATGATGCTTAATGATTCATTTTAATATAATGACTTGAGTCTGACCAATTAAATTGAATCTGTGGGTTTCAAAGGGTAAGAAGAGCTTTGGAAATGGGATATGGAGCAACAGACATGAAGAGCAAGTATCAAAAAGAGAACCACAATAACTTTGGAAGAGAAGAATTAGAAGTAGGCATCCACGCATGTGCGTGGAAGGCACCATGCATGTGCGTAATAGCCTCTGTGCAAAATAATTAGATCAGGAAAAATTACACATGTGCGTGGAAGGCACCACACGTGCGTGATTGTCTCTGTTTTGGATTAGAAAGATTTGTGTATATGCGCGAAGAGTTCACGCAGGTGCGTAGGAGATGTACAAAGAAGAATCAAGCATCTATGTGGAAAAATCATGTATGTGCATGGACGACTAATGCTAATTTTCTGATGCACGTGGTTATCACCTGACCCAATATAAATAGATGGAAGGCAATTGTTTAGAGTGTTTTTGGGGACTTCTTCACTAAGGAGGCCGAACCTTCTCCATTTTTTCTCTCTTTTTCCACCAATTTTGCAAGTGAAGGGCGTACATCCAAGATCAAGGAAGTGAAGATTTATTCTCTCTACCTCCATGGATCTCTTGGTTTATTCTTCCCTTTTTTCTTGGTTTTTATTTCTTTTCATGGGTAACTAGATCTTCCTAGCTAGGGGGAGATCTATCTTGACCCAAACTTGATGTACATGGATCTTTGATTATTTGATGTTTAGTTTTTTTTCAATTGAGTGTTAATCTCTGTGCTTAATGCTTCTGTGATTTGATCAACCATAGATTGTTCTATTGGGTATTTTGAGAATTGGGAGATTCCTCTTTACCTCTTGCTTCTTGAGATTAGCACCATAATCTATCAATATCTAGGAATGGATCTTGGTGATTATGTGGTTAATTTGGGAATCTCGTGCGTAATCCTCTAAGTTGCATGAAACTGACTAAGGAATTAGTAATTTTAGGTAATTGGGAGAGAGTTAATCTGCCAAGAATTGGGTTTTGACTAATTCTGTGTATTCCTTACCATCAATTGAGAGAATTAAACATAATTAATTGAATTTCATAGAAATTAAGAATGGGTCAAGTGAAAATCAACCCCTAGTGTTGTCATTCATTAATTTCATTTTATAACTCTTAAGTCAAATTTTTTCTGAAAATTAAGTTTAATGGTTCGTTCCTTCAGTTTATCTTCCTAATGTTTTTTTTGTACAACCATCTCATTACAATAGTTAGTCTAGATATTAATAGCCTAGTGAAATTGGTACTCAATATTAATCAATGCCCGTGGGAACGATACTTACTCACTCTTTATTACTTGTGCGACTCGGTATACTTGTCGAAGCCTCATCAATCTTAAGGAGTTTCCTAATTTGAATGAGATACTTGTTTCCTAATTTATATAGATTCAACAAGAAGAAAATAGGAAACAAGAGATTTGGTTAAAGATTAATTAAGGAAAATATCATTATCAAACCTATTTCAATAAATTAAGCATAACTTTCTCTATAAGTATGCAATTTACTTGATTTCAGTAGTACTTTAAAGCTAAGAAAGAGATCTACAAATCTTATGTTGATAACTTTTCTTAATTAAGCTTTCATTAATGTGAGATTTGCGCCCTAAGTAACAACAAAATAAGGCTTGACCTATTTTACTCTAGATTCCTTGAATTTATTATAAAATAGAGGGTAATGCTAAGGATTTGGGCAGCGACAGTGGAGGCAAGAATTCACTTTGGATGCTTAGAGGAGTTCCTTATTGAAAAATTCCAATATCTTTCTCTTCTAGGATTTTCTTCATGATATTTCTTCTACTTATTTATATGTTTTGTGCTTCTTTTGTTATAAGTGGCTAAACTTTTCTCTTACTAAAGTGAAGATGTAACTTAATTTAATTAACATGTATCAAGATTAGATTTTTAATTAATTTCTTTTCTATTCAATTTGAGTGTACTTATTATGGTTCTTAATACTTTTATGAATTAGGCGCCCTTCATAAATTGATATAGTGAGATGCATGTAAAATTGAAAGATTTGCATATGACTTAAACCATAAATAATAAGTGTCATGGTTTATAATCATCTAGGAATGAAAGTCATAGACTGTGTGAGAGAATTGTGGTATTTTCTATGAGAATTCATAGAGCGAAGGTCATGCCTTTAAGAGTTGTGATTTAGATCAAGGAATTAACTAAGCTTTGATAATTTAGGAGAATTAATCCGCCAAGGAATTGAGTTTTAATTAATTAAGAAAATTTTCCCATCAATTGAATAACTGGAAATTAATTAGAATGAAGGTTTTAAAATTACTCTATTGTCTATGATAGATTGTTGAATTAAGTGAAGTCGGATCCCTAACATCTTTACCATTGCTTATTTACACCTTAATTTGTTATAGTACTCTCTAACTATTTTTAATTTATTTGTTTTCACCTTGTTTTGTTTTTCCTTCAATTACTTATTTGTCTTTGAACTCTCTTTGAATTAAATTTTTGCCTAAATAGTAATTAAATAATTGAAATAGTAATTGGCAACTCAATCTCTGTGAGAATGATACTTTATTATCACTTTTTTACTTTTGTGATTTAGTACACTTATTAAATTTGTCAACAAATTATCATTGATATCCACATGGCAGAGGACTTCTATTGTCGCAAGTTTGCTGATGTCATTTTGGCTTTCTCCTTAATTATTAGAAATTCTTAGGCACGAACTTCTTGCATTAAGTATGCAAATTTTACCTATGTCAAAAATTAATTTACATACTTAAGATAAAAAAAAATTTCACAAAAAAATTTCTCCCAACCGACAGTGAGTGGATGACATAATATATCAACCTTGAGCTTAAATTATGATAAAATTAAGTTTTGTTGCATCATATTGAAACCTCTAGAATCTAGATGGAGGATACTTTGATTGATTGCTACTCCAATATCCAGTTTTCTTGTGGCTAATCCTGCTGCCTCCATTTGGTAGGAAGATAAATATTTTTCACGATTATGCCATATATATATGGGAGTTGTGTTAGTGGCAAAATTCTGAACTGAAAAAAAAAACCTTCATTTTTTGTGTCATTGATTGGTGAGAATTTTTAAAATCAATACTAAAATCAATTTTTTGGTGTAAAATCATGGAAAAACATTGTTGTTATGTTAGGACTTAGGAAGCCTTTTATTTTCCCCCCTCTAAATTTTAATTTTTTTCTGGTGGGACAAAACTTTGTGGATAGATTAGATTGCTTACAACTCTGATGTCTGATTATGGCAAGTGGGGAATGACTGTATTGCTTCTGTAAGTGTGGCATTTTGCATTCCAACTGGGGGTTGTGGACCTCACCACCTTCGTTTGTCTCTTCGTCGTGAATGGTGATTGACCTCATCTAAGAATTTCTCGCCAACCAGTCAAAAAATTCTTTTATAAATTTGAGGTATTAAGTTTGATGTATTTGACCAATCATATTATTAAATAATAATTAATTATTATAATTATAATTAATCATGTGATTATTATAATTCATCTAATTTAATTGCTTCAACTTTATGCAATAATTTATCTTAGTAGACACTCATGTTCCAAATGCCACTATCTCCTATTGGGCAAGAATGTTGATAATTCAAGCACACACAGACTGCACCAAGTAAGCATCAGAGAGCAAATCCAAATTGTTGCCTTCTTTATATTGGAATATTTTTTTTGCAATGCCTTTGTATGTGTATTGTCTTCTCCCGTATCAAACCTCTGAAGCATTTTTATTGGGACATGGAGAAAAACAAATCCTTCTTTGCCTACCATTCAACCCCCTATTCTGACATCAGGGCTGGATTCGAGGATCAATCTACATATTACAGCTTCAATGGTCCAAACATCAAAGAAGATGTTCTGGTCACTAGTGATAACCCAGAGGTCAAAAGGAGAAAAAAGGTATTATCCTACAACATGTACACCATGGAAGCTAAGCTCAAATCTTCCTTTCACAACAGTTTCAAATGGATCAAAAACAAGCTTGTGGACGACTACTACGATGAGTGAACTAAACTATAGTTTGCTTCAATTTACTCATGTTTGATTATTTGTCCTTTTGAGCTTTTTAGTTTTTGTGTGTGCTTATAAAGAAGAGGCATGTGATATGTGACACAGATAAATTCATGGGTGGCAACTTCTTAACTATGGCATGCAAATTAATTTTTAATATGCATGAAGTTGTGTAAGTTATATTGATATATATATGTGTGTGTGTGTGTGTGTGTGTGTGTATACATTAACACAACTTTATATATGTCAAAATTTAATTTGCATGTCTAAGATATCACTCAAGAATCTCTTATGTGAGACATTTGTGGATGTGAACTTTCATGTGATAATGAAAAATGGATGCCTTTTACTTTTTTTGTATCTTTTATAAGGAGTACATTATTTTGATTACATCTACCTACACATTTACATAAATATTATTTTATATTTGTATAATTTTCACCATTTAATTATAATTTGTCACATCTTATTTTTTGTAATCTATATTCTAATTCTGTCACATATCTCATATATGAGGTGATCTATTACATTCAGACGTGCAATTGACATTTTTTTTTTCATTATTTTATCACATATGCAAAGACACACATAAACACAACTGTGTTGAACTAGGACATTTACCTGTGCAACGCACAACTAAAATATGTCATTATTGCTCACAAACAAAATTGAATTGTCATAAAAATTAAGATCATGTTTAAAATTTGAACAATTTTTTTTCTTTAGTTTTTATATTAATCTATCAATTGAAACAAATAATGTATGTTTCTTTTTTTTTTAATTCATGTTCGAGTTGTTAGGTTAAAAAGAAGAAAAATAAGAAAAATATCACCTCCTGAGGTTATATCAAACAATGGAAAAAATATATATATCAAATAAGTCTCATGCCTGGAATTTCTTGACTTGGCTTTTTCCCCTTTGCAATAATGTATATCTTCCTTTTGGTCCTTACTTCTCTTGAATCATTAGTATTTATGGCATCTATGGATGGAAAATGAATATGGAATTTGCAACCAACAATTCACAAAGAATAAATTTGCAAATAAAAAATGAGTCCATCATTTCATTAATCAGTAAAGCATCATAAATGGAATGGAAAAATGAAAATATCAAACTTGAAAAACAATGTTCAAGACCAATTAGAAGAAACACAGAGTAGTCACCACACTAGTAAAGCCAAAATATTTTTTTTAAGAATTTATACAACTCTTTCATGCTGGAGGGGAGCTACTATATTTCTATGTAGACACTATCACTGAGGAAGATAATGATCTTCAAAATAGATTGCCCTTAAATCAATCAAATCAAAATGACATAAAGGAACAAAGTGAAGACTACATTAATTTGGGTTACTTTGTTAACTATCCAAACTTTAAATGCAAGAACCAAGTATAAATGAATGAGAGGACAGGCGAATGGGACAAGCAGGAGGGAGAATGATTAAATTTCAAATGGAACAGTTAATCCATTTCACAGAAATTCTAGATCTAATTTTTTAGAAGCAGATCGTTGAACTATTTTATATCAATGGTGTGAAGTTAAATGATACACCACTCATCAGCATAAAGTGAAATGCTTTATATCAATGGCACAAAGTCCTTTTTGTTTTTTTTGTTTATGAGTTTTTTATCCATTCCAAAGTCATATAAATTCAAATTGATGGCAATTTAGCAGAAGCGGATATAGATTTTCTTCTAATTTTGCAACTTCAATTTGTGTAGTTTTTATTAAAAAGAATGCATGTTCAAGTTAAGAAAGAATAAATTAAAATTTTAAATAGATAAAATTTATATAAGGTTCCTTCTTTTGTGTCATGTGATTTGAAATTAATTGGATAATGTGAATGATAAAAGTGGTAGTTTATTTTTTCTTGAGTTATTATTGGTTTTTTTTTTCTAAAATGTGTTTTTGTTTAATTTATACATTCTTCTTTTTGTAGTCTCTGCTAAATGAGTTCAATGAGTCTGAGTTATGTCTTGGCCAATCAGTTGGTGAATACTTTGATGCAAACTGCGAAGAGGAGTTTCGATGGAAGTCCTAATAGTGCAAGTGGTGATTCTTTTTCGATTGTCTTCAAGTAAATGAAAATTAAGAAAAACTGATATATGTGAGATGGAATCTTTTATTATTATTATTGTGTTCATCGTTGGAGTACACTTAATGCATAGGAGGTTTTGTTCTGGTCAAGTTTGGTAATTTAGGATTTGAGTAACTTGTCAGTTACCTTGTGAGGACGTGATTTTTTATACTGAGAAATATTCATCATTTCCACAACCTATTCAAGGTTTTAGTTTTCCCTAATAATGGCCAATGAGAGTTTTTAAAATAAGAATTGTGCTTGAACAAATGTGTCTGTGATATATCTTTTGGATTTTTTTTATTTATAATGTGTGATAGGTACTGGTTTATATTAGATGGTGGAGGTCAATGTGTAACGGTACTAGAAAGATTGTGGAGCTTAAAGTCCTGCTGACATTAGATATTCACCTCTTTGCTATTTTTGTGGTTTTATCTACGAGTATATAACGATATGGATTACTCTCCTAAAATGCAACACTTTTAAATGTTAATGTTGTAACTGAATAGGAAAACAAATTAAGTTTATAATAATAGAACTTTAGCAGTTCAATATATATGTTGTTTAGTTTGGCTAATTGTGTTTGTTATGATAAGAAAGTTTTGTATCTATGTGTGATTTGTACACTGCAACTTACTTGACATGCATTTGCTGACTATTGATTTGTACTGTGACCATTTTTTTTAAATGTAGGAAGTTCAAGGTTCGAACCTCATTACTTTTATTCAATCAATGTTGTAGTTTTTAGTGAAGCATTTTGTAAGAAAATAAAGTAGGAAGTCCAAGGATCGAACCACCCTGCTTTCATTTCTTTCTCTTCTTTTTCGTATCAAGCTTCTGCTTCTTGCATCAACTTTCTGCTTCAACTTGCTACTTCAGCTTTCATCAAGCTTTGGTTCTGTTCTCATTGAGCTTTTCTTCATTTTCTTTCTATCTTTGATTCCAATTCTTTGCTATCTTTGATTTCAATCTTTAGATTCTTATACTTCTGTTATGATATCAGAGCATAGTAGAAATAGAAGCAATGATAAGACTTGATGAAAAGAATTGAAATATCAAAATCGAAGATAGCAAAGAATCGAAATCAAAGATAGAAAGAAATCGAAGAAAAGCTTGATGAGAACAAAACCAAAGCTTGATGAAAGCTAAAGCAACAAGCTGAAGCAGAAACTTGATTGAAGAAATAGAAGCTTGATACAAAAAATAAGAGAAAGAAATGTCATTGGAAAATTACCTGTAAAAGTCATATCAACAACTCAAACATTTAGAACCTCCATGCTTTCATTCCAACAATGTTGTAGTTTTTAGTGAAGTATTTTGTAAGAAAATAAAGAAGGAAGTCCAAGGTTCGAACCTCTTTGCTTTCATTTCTTTCTCTTCTTTTTCATATTAAGTTTTTGCTTCTTCCATCAAGTTTCTGCTTCTTTCATCAAGTTTCTGCTTCAGCTTTCATCAAGCTTTGGTTCTATTCTCATCTAGCTTTTCTTCGATTTCTTGCTATCTTCGACTCTGATTCTTTGCTATCTTCGATTTCGATCTTTCAATTCTTCTGCTTTTGTTATGGTATTAGCGTAGCGAAAATAAAACTTGATGAAAAGAATTGAAAGATCGAAATCAAAAATAGCAAAGAATCAGAATCAAAGATAGAAAGAAATCAAAGAAAAGCTTAATGAAAGCAAAACCAAAGCTTGATGAAAAATGAAGAAGCAAACTGAAGCATAAACTTGATGGAAGAAGCGGAAGCTTGATACGAAAAGAAGATAAAGAAATGTCATTGGAAAATTACCTATAAAAGTCATATCAACAAACTCAAACATTTAGAACCTCCCTGCTTTCATTACCTTTAAATAATGCATGACTGTTTAAAAAAAACTCAGAAATTAGTCAAAAGATGATCATTCATTAAGTTATATAATTGTTTATAATACATCATATCAGGTGATAACTATTTGGAAATAGATCTATACAAAGCTGTCCAACTCAA
Source organism: Ormosia semicastrata (assembly GCA_029884595.1). Lineage (NCBI taxonomy): Eukaryota > Viridiplantae > Streptophyta > Magnoliopsida > Fabales > Fabaceae > Ormosia > Ormosia semicastrata. The sequence continues at coordinate 30,358,741 of JAQQTO010000046.1, read as the reverse complement.
ACAGACTCAATTGCATCATAATCCCCGTTACAACAAAATATACTTCCCCCAAAAAAGAGTCTAAGTCACATACTATGAATCACATCCTACACCTAGAAGCTGGACATAATTGACTAATAAAAAAAGACACTTTAAGTACCAGTTTAGTTATATACAAAGACTGAAAATGTCAACCACGATATGCTTCATTCAGACTCTTTTTTAATCACCTTCACAACACCATCAATCATAACAATTCCATCACTTGTTGCTTCTTTGAGGTTCCTCTTGACAGGGGTTAACTTTGCATTGGAATAACAGCCATTGGATGCCAACGAAACAGGACTAACAATAAGCTGAGATACAAACTCCTACAATAGTGAAGAAGATATAAATAATGATAACATTTATCTAATGTATTTATAAAGTACAAAATCTGAAAAAGAGGGAAAATTTTAAATGGAAGCCTGAAAAATTCTAAATAAGAGTTAAACCTTAGCCTCCATTAAATCCAATTCAGGGTCATCAGAACTTAGACTACAAATCTCTAGAAATAGTGGGGTGACCTTTAGCCTAACATTTAAGATGAAATATGTCACTCACTGGCAATGAAACCATACAAAAAAATAAATAAATAAAAATTAATTGACATAAACTTAACACAAAAGATGCAGTAATCTGTCTAAGAAAAGCACTTCGGTCTCTACCTTAGTTAGAATAACTTCTGCTCCAGGCAATTAAAACATGTTGATGATTGCATTATCCTCACATACCCTCCTAACTCGATATGATGCCTCTAATTGGGTAACTAGAGCAATTTTTTTCTCAACTTTAGACAGCATCTTCTTCCCCACTAATCCATTTAACACATTAGGATGTAGACCATCAATGTCAGGCTTACCCTTTTGCAGTTTAAAAAATTCAGTCCAATCAAGTTCATATCAGTTGAACAAAGATAAGGTAACTAATAACCAATCATTGTTAAGCAAAAAGTCATTAATATTACTATTCTCTACACCTCAGCAACCAAGTCAGTACATGCCTTATGTAGGATATATTGCGCATCACGATTAAATAGCACAAAGACTACACAACCACTACCATCTTCCACGTTCACCTTTATCTTATACTTATTTAGGAGTCATAAATTTGTTTAAAACAATAAATCAAAAAGAAAACCATTAAGTAATTGCAACAAACAAATAAACAATAATAAATCAAAACTAAGATCTTGGAGTGACATTAATGACATGGCAGAAGCAAGAATCGCAGTAATACAACCCAGAATCAGGACTAACAGCCTTATGGCACTTGTATGCTGGATACCACTAATCAGCATCCTCAACCAACCCATTAATAGTGGCTAAGACAATAAACATCCCCTCCTACATAGAATACAATAAATAATTCATTCACTCAGCAATGTCAGGTTCTAATAAACTAAGAATTTATTCCAAATTTCTTTTATTTTATTTTTTTAAAAAAACACAATGGAATATCCAATTACCCCAAATATGTTAAGATGGATCAATCCATATAGAATAACAACATAAAAAATCAAAGCTCAAGTATCAGAAATTAGGGGCTTTTTTGTTGTCTTTGATTTTGACATTTCGATTCTTCTGATTCTGTTATGCTATTAGAGCGTAGCAGAAATAGAAGTAATGATAAAACTTGATAAAAAAATCAAAAAATAGAAATCGAAGATAATAAGAAATCAAAGAAAAGCTTAATGAAAACAGAACCAAAGCTTGATGATAGCTGAAGCAGCAAGTCAAAATAGAAACTTGATGGAAAAAGCAGAAGCTTGGTACGAAAAAAAAGAGAAAGAAATTCTAATCAAAACTCAATATTTAGACAATAGGGAGAAATGAATTATCTAATCAAACCTCTTCAGTCTCTGCTAACTGTTATTTGTTCATTTGAACATGAAAGTGCATGAAATCATCTTCAATAGACACTCTAAGACCACCAGGCACAACTGCCAAGGTTTGGGAGCCACCCAAACCATGCACGACAAGTCTGCATATAATACAAATAATACATTCATATCATTAGAATGACAACCACACCAAATTTTAATATAAATAAATTGGAAAAAAATTAAAATCGATGAAATTCACCTATTTCTAAATTCAATGGCCTCAACAATGGCTGGATTAAACATCAGTTTGGTTGCATGCATGATATTCTGAATAACAATATTGCCTAAAGAGCATAATTAAATATAAGAATTCAGATAATGTGTGTTAATTAAATATAAGAAATCAGCAAAAAAAAATCAGTTATAAATGCAGACTCACTTCTAAACAACTTAATTTTTGCTAGTTGGATGACTACCACAGGATCATTCAGATCACTACTTGCAAGGAATGCATTAAGCTCCTCGACATAATCACCAACCAAAGTGCATTCAAGTTTTCCCCTACCAAAAACCATTTTAATAGATACTATTGGTAACATTCTAAATTTAATATTAACAGTATAATCAGAATTATACCACTGTAATTAGATTCAGACACATTACTATCTACAACTAAACATTTTCTAATATAACAGTTATGTATATACAGAAAATATGAGCCATATGATGGATAAATAATACACAAAATTTGTATTTCTCACAATTACAATACGTACATAGTTTGTAAACTAAGCCACTCAAGGCATATAATATACAAGTAAAAGTTATGCTAAGCTCCCAGGCTCCTATCAGCACTGTACTTCCATAAGTCTTCTTCCCTGTAATCATTATGAAAATCACAACACATGGCGTGAGAATCATAAATTCTTAATAGTTTAACATTAAACTGTGTCATCACAATCATTTCAGCTATTTCAAGGAAAAACATCAAGTAAAATCACGAATTAATCTAAAAAGGTGGCAAAAGCCAAAACAACCTCATTTCTTTTCCCGAAACAAAATCTCATTTTATTATTTTGCATAGAAACCATTTCCACACAAAATCCGTAAATCTTCATCACATTCTCAAAAGTAAGCAATTGCCCCTACAATTGCAATGTCATGAATATGTAATGATAGCAACTGCTCATACAATTATCATGCATATGCCTATTGATGCCTTGTGTGCATGCCTATGTAATAACCTAGAATTATGTTTATGAAATGTAATTCATAATGTCATGATACCATATTTGGGAACCTAGTTCCATGGTAATGTTATGTATATCATGAGTTTTGAGCAGAACACAGGAACCTAGTTCCATGAGTCTTGAACAAAACATTGGAACTCAGTTCCATGGCTTCTTCGGGTAGTGAGGGAATGTCCCTCCTCAACTACACGATGATAGGGAGAGCATGTTACCTCCTCACACTATCAACAACATAGGATCTCCTCTGATAGTAAGGGAATGTTCCGTCCTCAACTTCCACTTAGGTTAATACCTAGTAAAGAGAGAGGGGAAAACACCATCCTCAGCTTGACTACTAGAATAATGAGGGAGGGAATTGACCGTCCTCAACTCATCACTATGTTAGGAAAGGCATATTACCTCCTCACACAATCATATATTATCACCAAATATGAGCATCACATCATTCAATAATCACAAACATGAAAAACAAAGACTAATTATCACAATAATTAGCATCTCAAATTAATTTAATTCATCATATTATCACTTCATTAAATACTTTTATTAGAGTCTCAACACTTATTAGGAAGCATATATGAATGATCTATACAAGAAAGGAGCTTCATTTGAACAAAATAAAGATCCTAGTAAAACAGAGACTAGGCGCCTCTTTAGCACTCAGGTGCTCACCCGGAGCTTAGGCATTCTCTCCTGGCGCCTAGGCACCCTACATGTGCATCCCCAACAATAACTCTTTGGGTGTTGGGCGCTTAGGTGCCTAGGCACCAGCACACTAAAGAGTTTTCCCTATAGTTCTGGTGCTTGGGCGCTTAGGTGCCCAAGTCTAGCGCCTGGCGCCTAGGCGCCAGCACACCAGAAGCACAACCTGCAGAATTCAGTTTTCTGCATAATTGATTCCCAATCAACTTCTAACCCATCAAAATCAATTCCTAAATGTTTTCCAACATCAAACATATCCTCAAATCTTGTTGTAACCCTCAAACATCTTACTCAACACAAAAACAATGAAAATTCATCAAAAACTCATCATTATACCCATTTTTCCAACTCAAAGATCATGGAAAAAATAAAGACACCAACATGCTTCAAGCCACAACCATGCTTAAACCAAACCACAAACACAACAAACCAAGCCATAGAAACAAGAATCAATCAAGAAAAATCTCATAACTCACCCAAACCTATTTTATTCCTAAAAAAAAATCACACAGTAAACTGAAGAAAAGAAAAGGTGATGAGTGAAAAACAAGTCTCCCTACCTCTAGTGTCCAAGAAACATGAGCTCAAGCTTTTCCTCTTCATCTCTTCCTCTTTCTTCCCTCTTCTTTCTCCTTTTCCTCTTCTTTCTCTCCTCTCTTTTCTCCTCCTCTGTTTTCTGCCCTTCAGCCATGAGAAATGGAGAGAAAAGAATAAGAAATAAAGTCAAAATTAGCTACTTAAAGGATAGGAACTAAGTTGTGCTGAAACTTTATATCTGTTAAGAACTATTAGATTTCTCTAAATCAATTTTCTTAACTTCCAAAAGTATTAAGGAAAATCATAGGATTCATCTAAATCTGAATTTCACCATTTCCATAACTTTCCAAATCTGCACCAAGTTAACCCGGTATTAAAACACTCTCTCAGTGTCCACAAAAATACCTATCGGATTCAGTTAGTTCTCAAAATTTAACTACGCCATACTCCATACATTTGTCACCTAAAAATAAATTCTCTATATTTATTTCCATTAGCTGAACAATTTACGTCGTTTCTCAAGTTAATAACAACTATTTTTCACCTATAGTGTTACAACAAAATGACTAAACTAACTCAAAAAGTCACAAATTTACACCGACATGTTAAGCAAGTATTGTGCTACCTCTGTAACCATATACAAGTCTAACATATTTTTGAGGGTGTTACAATATCAGCACCAATAAAACCCAAAGATTATATAAGTTATTAATGATTATCAGAACTAATATTAGTGTAAAAATATGTAATATAGTAATGAAAATGTATAGTAAGAAATAGACTGGCAATCTATAAGCTCCATCACCACCATTTTTATCATATTTCTATCCCTCTCATACTGCTTTTCAGTTGACACACCAGATAACAAACCAATAACATCTGCACATAACAACCACATAAGAGTTAAAATATGAACTCAAACAAATAGAAATTAAAAAGCAAGAAAGCAACAACAATCTAGTTTGGAAAGAAATATACTAACTAAAAAGTTTGAATCTCCATCATGCTTGAAGACATCATCGAATGGAATAAGAGACAACCCATGAAAAGGAATTAGCTCAGGTTCACAAGTAGTGACAAAAGTTTTGAACTAAAATACCAATTGGTAGTCATGAGTTGTGGCTCTATAACAACTAGTGTTAGGCACAATAGTAAAGTAGGTCATCCTATACACAGTCTCTTCTACCAAGATAGGCAGAAACTTGTACACCAGTGTCTTTTTTATTGAAGCTTGAATTTTACCCCCTTGAAAAAAAATAGTTATCAAAAAATTTATGAATGAAATAAGTAAAAGCAAATAAATTATGATAGATACATATTTATCCAACAGAACCATTTCGATAGAACTTATTTGTGATACATTGTTGAAGGCTGAGACATTCCAAAGGCGTATAATGCGAACCTTGAGCCTCCAAGCTTCCCTCTCAACATAAATTTTGCTCACAAGATCAAATGCAAGTGTCATATTAGCCAAACACAGTATGAAAAAAAGAAAATAGTTGTAACTTAGCACAAGTTGAAGATATGAGATTACGAAGGTAAGAAGTTCAAGCAGATTGATTGTACACAATCTCAGAGCAATAGCAACCTATATTTATAGGCCCATAAATTTGAATTTGAATTCAAAAAAAAGAAGGGAAAAACTCATGGTTACCATGGGAAGAGGAAAAATATGATTGAAAAAACTATATCTCCAAACCCATTTTCCTAGACAAAATCGTACTTATACCCTATACCGTCGATTTGAGATTTTTCACCTTTATAGAGCAGCAAAAGAAAAGAAAAAGGAAAACATGATGACAGCTATAGTGGCAGGAGCGTATAGAATGGCTTACATGGAAACAAATTGCGGTGAGGGCTTCCTGAAATACCCATATGGTTTGTTGTTTCCATCACGTGACTCCCCCACCAACTCCTATCTACAACTTTAGATAACTGCGATTGACCACTGCGCCTAAATCGAAATCCCCCATTCCGTCGACCATGCGAACAGTAGGATTTAGAGCCAATTTTTATAAGCCTCAGTCAACCTCACCCACACCACGCGTCTGTTTCAAACTACACCACTTAAGTTTAGCATAGATCCAGACGCTCCCAAACCTACCGCTGTGGAGGATAACCTGACTCCAAAACTAGAGACTGCAGCAGGTACCCAATAGGCCTATGCAGAGCTACCAGGTCAAATGGAAAAGGTGAAAAAATGCAAGTTTGGGATGAAGAAAGTAGGAGCTAATTTGCTGCATATAGCATGTGATCATTAAATGTCATCACAAGGTACCAACAGCCAAAAGTTTTTTTGTCTGATGTAACTACGAAATCACGTGCCCAATAAGCTGAAGCACATGGCACCAGTTTCAAATGGGAAAAGAAATACTTACCTTTGCTCAGCCGCCAACACGTGTTCCACAACAGTAAGTGGAACCGGAAGAAAATGGGTTCAGCAGTTGTATAGTTAATGGATATCAAGTAGCTTGACACCTTGCATGTTTACTCTTGCTTCTAATTAAGAAGTTTTGCAGGAGTTCAGTTTTCTTTTCCGGTAAGGTGCGCCACTTTAACATTGTTTTCAATGGGCATCTTTAATCCCAAAATTCTTCGTATCCTTTTCGATAGTTTTTCCTTATATAGTATATACAGGAGCTTTAATCATGAATGCAGGTATTCATAATAAAATAATAATTCCGGATTGAATTCAAGGAAGGTACAAAGTGACTCACAATATGTTCTAACTTCAGCATGTCTCACAGATATCCTTCAACTATTTATTTTTATCTCGAGAAAATTATAATTGTAGAATTGCCAAGTTGCTAACATGTCCAGAATACGGACTCATTTATTTATGCTTCCGGCAGGGAAGAGTGAGTCAAATAAATATATATACCAGAACAAAAAAGCTCAGATCACACGAAACAAGTTGAGTTAGAGATAATCAAATTCCAATATTCCATGGCCCAACTTTTTATTTGGAGTTTAATTTTAATCTAATGTCATTTTATAACTTTTTTATATTATCATTCAATCATGTTATGTTACATTTTTAAAAGAGTTTGACAAATGTAATTGATAATATTACTATAATCAAACTCTTTTAAATTTTAATAATATAACAACACGTAATTAAAAGATAATATTAAAAAAATTATGTTCACAATAGATCAAAATTAAATCCTTTTAGGTAATCCATAGAGACCTGATAGCTTCTCTGGATCAAGTCGAAGATCCAACATAGAGAAGGACCTGCGAAGCTGAGCTAATTCATTGCCTTCATTGTGGTTGATCATATCTATCATAGAGGCCCGTAACAGAGTACTGTAGTTCTTTATGTTCTTAAGAGCATTGGGATGGCCCTCAGTCTTGGGGGATTTTCTCCCACTAGAGAGAAAAACTGGGGATATAGATGCTTTCGTGCTGCTCCCTTCGTTCGTAAGTAGTCTTGAGCCGGACGATATGCTGCTTCCACTACTGCCCGTTTCTTGACCTTGCTTTTTTTGTTCCATATTCTTCTCCTATGAAAGTCAAAATGGTACAAAATTTATTATCTTTACCGTCTTTTTAAGATAAGAGTAATCTTATAAAGTTAGAAAAAAATTAATTAGAATCTTGACAAAAATAAGCAAGATTTAAGGGAAGATATTTGATAAAATAAAGAGGTAGGAACAGCGATCCAAGAGTTAAAAAAAATGTCAAACTCACTCTAACAAAAATCTTGATTAAAATTTTTTAAGCAAAAACATTATTAATGAAGTCCCTTATCTTTATTTTTAGCATTTTTCTTAAGGAGTAGTAATTATCTAGAAATTAAGAAGACTTTCTTTAAGATGATAACAAAGGGATACCACCATTGAACAGTGCAAGTGTGACATGATCTTCCTGATTATGGTAAAACTAAAAATGCATTATCATAGATATCCATTTCTGTTAGATGATATTGTGTTGAAACAGCTTTTGTAACCAGCTGAGATGGCAATAGTATTATGGTTAGTTTATAATTAATTAGTTTGTTAAGAGAGTAGTTATTGGTTAAGCTTCTAAACTCATTGTTAGTGAGGCTATAAAACCTCAATCTACTGTATTGTACAATTCATTCAATCAATACAACACACCACACGGCCATTGCGCAATAGTCTTTTGGACTTGAAACGTGACTAATGTATTAGTCCGCTTATCATGTTGACACAGGATCATCTTTATCATATATTAAAATTTAACTTTATTTAAAATAATGAGTAGCAAAAGTCAAACTTTAGATCAGTGATATCATGTCATAGATTAATTATTTTAAAAATTTAAACTATGAGGTAAAGATACACGAATGATTTTATTATATTTATAATAATGAATCTATGCAATTCTCTCTTGAATCTTAATTTCAACAGTTTAGGTTGTTTTAAAGGATTTAGTGAAGTGTTGTGACTCACCTCCTTTGACGATTCCGAATCTCTCCTGGGTTCTTCAACAGCTTGGTTCTTTCCTGACTGACTAACATGACTTGTACTTGTTTGAGATACTTGCCCTTTTTTCGAAGCCTTATGCCTATATCATGAAAAGCAACAAACACTTCACTTTTCAGTCCTATGCCAACATGAAATCCAATACTGTTGATATCAGGAACGCATAATTATCAAATGATGTTCAATGCTTAGCATGTAGAAATATCATGTGGAAATCGCATTACTGGATTTTGTCCTCCACTTTCATCACTTAAAGTAGTAACCTTTTAATGAAAGAAAGTTTTTCTCCAGTACTAAACTAATAGCATACCTTCTGCGTCTCTTAGTTTGTAAGCGTTCATCCTCGTCTTTGTCCTTTACTACTACTGGTAAAGCTGAAGGGTCGCATGCTAGTGGACTAGATTTGAAGAACTGAAAAGCAAAAAGTTAGCATATTGCAATTTGAGAACAACATATTTTTTTGGTACACATTAAATTTCCATATAATTTGAGAAATTATATGAAGTTTACCAAGATCAGCAATTTTATTTGTTGGATTAAAGCAATTTTTTTTTTTTTGTTTTTGATTCAAACTTTCGAAAGTTATGCATCCTGGTTAGACTTGAAAATTTAGTACGAATCCATATTAATTCAAAATATCAAATGGCTAATTCGGGATCATCATCATCATCAGATGATCACGCTGAAAACTGATGAACAATGGCAAACCCAACAATAATTATGTCCCTCATCACATGTAATCTTTCTGGTTTCCCCCTTCTCCAAAAAAAATTGTTAAGGTTCATTGAAGTATTTCATTGTTGTCCAAGATCACAAAGTAGAACGAGTTAAGATGCATTATCGATATAAAGTTTATTTTTTCCATTCTTAGATGCTTTTAGAATAAAAGAATTGTTTGCTCTTTATAATTGAATGTGTGTCATATTAATTTTGTGACTTTCATTATCTTCTATTTTAATTACATTTTTTATTCTATAATTAATGTGTCACACAATTTATGATATAAAGTAAGAGAATTCTCTAGTTGAAAAAGTACTTAAAGAATTTCACGTACTTTTATATACAATCATAATTTTTTTATATTATTTTTTTCATATCATTTTTTATATTACTTTTTATATCATTTATTACATCATTTATTATTATTATTTTTACTTAATCATAATTATAAAAAAGTGTGGTAAAAAGTGATGTAAGATGAAAAATGATGTAATAACGTCAATTTCCTTCCACATATTTGTATTCAAGCCTGTCTAATTGTCCAATGTCACCAGTTTGCTTGCAATGACATGCCAAAATTTAGGTACTGTAATGCTACAAAACACTGGTCAATCATGTTCCAAATCTAACCCACTTTTCCAAGCTTCATTGCAAGAAATTTTAAAACTTAACTCTCTCATTAATTCTTTGTCAAAAAATAGATCAATAAAAATGGAATGAACCACACACAAAAGTAATAAGATGCATAATTAGCAATAACAGAAAAAAGCTCACTTCACTTTGGAGAGCAGAGGCAGCACTGCCACGACGGGCAGGGTAGAGATCAAGAAGTGTGGTCAAGAGAGCAAGGGAAGAGGAAGGAAAATTCCTTAGGTTTTCTTCATAATTTGGTTTGTAATGTTGTGGCGGCCGGTAACTTATCGTTAGCTTCAGTTTTCTCCAGTAATCCTCTGGAGGAGAACCACAAAGTTTGAAGATCATGTGAAGCTGTTCAACCTATATGCATAAAATGCTTAGTAGCTAAATCAGAATAAAAAAGCTTCTATTAGCATCATCACTGAATAAATCCTTTTTAAAGAGGGGCGTGTCCACAATGACATGAAAACAAAATGAAGGAGGATTTTTTCATCTGACGTTTACAAATGCATGAAAAGAAATATTACTATAATAATGATGACGAGAACACGAATTGGAAAAAATCCACATGCTGCCATCTCTATAGTCAATCTACATGATCCGCACAAAGAAACAAACAAAAGAACGATATGTAGTCATTTATTTGTATTTTTTTTTTTTTGCAAGCATTAGGACTCACTCAGTGTGAGACTGGTGGAGGACCTCCTATTAATAGGGTCCTTACGTGGTTCCTTGATGGACCCAGGGGAAGGGATGTAAAATAAGGGATGAGAAAGTGGGATGAAAAACATTTGAACTCCTTACTTTTCTTACATACTATGTCTTTAACTTTTATCAACTCGGTTATCAACATGGGATTTTATCTGTCGTATTTTATTTAAAACATAATTAGCTTTTAAAAAGCTTTAAAATTAAAGTAAAAATATATATAAATGAACTTGAAATGGAGGTAAGAGTTAAGTTTTCTTCAATGTCCAAGCTAAAAATCTTTCATTCATATAGTCCAACTAAACTTTTACCTCTGTCCTCCCTGGCATGATTGGTCTTCCAACAAACATCTCAGCCAATAGGCATCCTGCACTCCAGAGATCAATGCCAAATCCATAATCGGTTGAACCTAAAAGAAGTTCAGGAGCTCTATACCAAAGTGTCACCACTCTATTTGTAAGAGGAGGCCCTTCAGGTTTAAGAACAAAAGAATTTGCAAGCCCAAAATCTGCAATTTTCAGCAACCCTCTTTTGTCTATTAACAAGTTAGAAGCTTTAATATCTCGGTGCATAACCCCCCTCTCGTGACAGTGCTGGAGGCCTAAAAGCAGCTGTTGCATATAGCACTTGATCTTGTACAAAATAAAATCAAAAAAGTGTATTACCACAACGTGCTGAACCAAATATGAACAACTTAGTGACTGACTAGGTGAAAAAGGTCATAACTCATAAGCTTGAGCTGCAAATCCAAAAGTTATTGATGAACAAAAGCTAAAGTAATCATTTTTTAATTCTTCAATATTCAGAGACCCTGGCATTTTGCTGATCAACATATGACATTACAAGTCACAACCTTTTCTAGCAGCAAAAAATCACAAACATCTCAAATTCTATGTTTCTAACTGTTAAAATATTAGGAAGGAATCCAACCTGTGGCTCGGTGAGTCTCTCCCCAGGTCGGGAGATAATTCGGGTCAGATCTGTCTGCATGAATTCAAAAACTAGATAAAGACTATACTGCATCCTTGATGTTGCTAGTCCTTCAAGTTTGATGATGTTGGGATGATCCAGCGTCTGCAGTATCATGATCTCTCTTGCCATAAACTTGATACTTTCAGAATCCGATGTGTCAAAGCGTACCTTCTTCAAAGCAACAATCTTTCCTGTGCCCTTATCTCGGGCTTTGTACACATTGCTATATGTTCCACGTCCTATCTGTAACCCAAAGTGGAAATCCTGTTCAGTTCATGTATTGGCTAGTACCAGCAAGTAACTGTAAGAGCTAAAGCAATGCCCTTTTCTTCCCTGCAGCCTCTGATGAAAACCTGTCTTTAATGCCCTCTAAGGTCTGAACTCAAATCAAAGTCATGATATATATATTTATATTACATCGGAATAGAGAGTGAAGTAATGTGAGGTTCTTACTGCTAATGTAATTGGGCAAAAAGAAAAGGATTCCACAATGCATACAGAAATATTACAATATAGTTCTGACAACTGGCTTGAGCGGAAAACCAAAAAAGGTTGTGGAAAGATTGCATAAAGTTGCTCAGAACGCAAATATGTCGTTATATACTAGGATGGTGTAAGTTGAATAAATTAGCTAAACAAATGTTGCGTGTTAGTATTACCTTGGCGAGTTTTTCATATGAATCAGCGCTCTTTGGAACCATAGTAGCCAAAACATTTCTGGGGATATTATCAACCAACCACTTTGGCCACCCGTCCGCAAATTCATATCTTGCAATTTTCTTCTCCCCAACATCCCAAACCTGATTCTTCTCTTCTCTACCAACCTTTCTTTCCCTTTCTCCTAGTACAACACCTCCAGCACTCACATCACCTGAAATCTTCTGTGCACTCACTCTATGTCTCTGAGTCTCCCTTTTCACTCCGACATGCTTAGAGGAATATGCTGTCGAACCCTTCTGGCTGACACGTGTATTCACATGACTATTGTGCCGTTTGTGCCTCTCAGTTTTGCGAGGGGGCGAAAGCTTGCCAAAAACGCATCCCATGGCCACTTGGAAATGAAAATATCTGTGTTTCGGCAACAACCAGGTGACAAATCATATAAACTAAAATAATGACAAATGATAACGAAAAGGGTGGAAGAAGAAAACAGGGAAGGGATTCCAGTTCACTGGCAGAGCATGGAAAAGAAGCCAATGGAACCGCCCTTCTAAGCTGGCATGGTTAAGAATATTGGAATATGATTGGATTATTCTCTACACCAACGACATAGGAACTCTTGTCCTTACGATATCTGACAAGACTGGCGTTACACTACACACCTGAAATCAATAGTTAAATTGCATTTTCTACTTACAACAATATGTACATACCAATATTCTTAACCATTGTTGTATGTGGTGAATGAGCATATTATAAGAATTTTAAAATACAAATATCATTGTTTCTTATTGCTATTTTTTTTTTCTTCTTTCACGATAGTCATATATTGATTCCAACTTTGAGCTTACAGTTGCTATTTAAATGCTACTTGAGGTAGCCGCACTCCAAAGAGAAAGATTAAAATTCAAATTCAGAGTAATCACTTGTTGAAAAGACCTCTGATTAGTAAATCGTGCCCCTGTATCCGCTCAAAGAAAAAAAAAATGCCAATTGAGCTTAGATTTAGTTGAAGTAATATAAAGCCGCGAGCCAATTTCGTCCAATTTTAATTGCATTGTTTAAGCAGCTGATTTAAATAGAGCAAATAATACTTTCTCTTCTTTTGCCTGTAATACACCAATAACTTAATCAAGCTAATCCTCAAGTTAGTCATTAAATTGTTGAATTTATAAGGCAAAGTGAATAATTCTGCTTTTGAAGAGCAATCAATCTCCCCACCCCCTCCCCAAAAAGGAAAAAAAAAACTTTATTTCAAATTTCACATAAATCGAATTTTATTGCAGACATAAGATGAAAGGTTCAATAACATACTCCCAAATAAGGACATTGTAGGACTAAAGCGAAGACAAAAGTATAATCCTCATGAGTCTGAATTTTAAACCTGACGACTAGCGGTTACTATAATTATTTTATTTGTGCGATACTGCCATTTCATTCAGGGAAGCTCAGTATTCTGTCAGGCCGGTTTCCTTCTGTTTTCAGGCTATTTCTAATATACACCATGCATAGGGTATATGGTGCACCTTGTGCATCTCAGCCATTGATTGTGTTGAAAAACACATCAACGGCTATGATCAATGGCCTGTAACCTGTTATACTAATCATTGTATACTGTTCACTAATACTGTTTACATCTAAAAAATTACTGTTCACGCTGAAAAATTACTGTTTATGTCAGAAAAATTATTGTTCATGCTAAAAAAATTACTATTCAAACCAGAAAAGTTACTGTTTATGCCAGAGTTACTGTTCATACATTTACTATTTTATTTTTTAGTTGCATAACTATGTAAAAAATTGTTGTTAAACTGTACTAGTCTTTATATTTTTTTCATAAATAATTGTGCATATTAAAAACTCTATAGATTTTATTGTGTATGAATATTACCAGTTAAAATTTGTAGAGTTTTCATATCTTGACGCTTATTTATGAAAAGATTGATCGATATAATTTTAATTAATTTTTTATTAAAAAATATAAAGATTGACTAATAAAATATAATTTTAACTGGTATTATTTACAGAATTGTGTAATTTTAAAAAATATGAACTATTCAACCAGAGGTGGATGAGGTAATAAACAGTAAATTTTCTGGCAGTGGTGGCTTTAAAAAAAAAACAACCTAAAAAAAAAAGAAATGCAACCTGTAAAAAAAAAATCTGCTATTGCAGGTAAAAGTTTGGGTGTATGATACACCCAAACTTGGCAGGGTGCATAGTAGCACTTGCCCTGTTTTCATTTTTCCTTGTCTTTTCTTTTCAGTTTCTATTTGACTGTATCTATTATGAACAATTTCTATTTTTCTTTATAAGAACTAATCTTCAAAATGATGGAATTATTCGATCTCCAATGTATGCATCTGAGCTGCCATCTAACAAATCCACTGATGCTTACACTGTCTTCGCCAGTAAGCTTTTTAGCTGGCATGCCACGATCAGAAGGTCCCAAAGAATCATTATGTTCTGAACAGGATTCAGATAATTATTTGAGTGAGATTGATGAAGGTGATTTTTTCCGATGACGCGGTGGTTGTGACGGTGGTATAAGGTGTAACACCCTAACTTTTGAGATAAATACGATATTGTCCTGAATGTACTGTTTTGTAATTTCTGTGAGTAGCAAATTGAATTTGACTGCTTCGTGAATGTATTTGAAGGTTGTATGTGATTTGCTCTGAGTCAAGAAAATAATAATTTTCTGGCCGAAAAAATCTTATTTTAATTATTCAGAACTGGGGGATTTTACTAAACCAAATTCCGATTGATATATATATTAATCTTTTAATTTTTAGCATTTAACTGTGTAAAAAAATAATTTATATTATTATAATATTATTTTATTTGACAGTACCTACTATCTCAAAAACAGTAAAAATCTGCTTCAAAATGACTATGGACCCTGAAAAGTCTGTGGGACCCACGTTTAGAAAAGCAGTCAACGATTCTAACTGGACTAAATTCTAAGCCAATAAGAATCAGTCAACGAAGGTGGCTTGAAAAATTCTAACTAATAAGGTTTAGTCAAACAAAGAGGCAAAGACTTCATTGTGGACCCTTGGATGAAAAGTGTGATTAAGATGCTTTTAATCATAACCGTTGATCAAATCAATGATATGAGAACAATTATAGTTTAAGAATTTGCATAATTAATTTAAGGTACCGTCCTAGGACGGGTGTGTTAGGGGTGCTGTGGGATTAAGTTTCCACCCTTCCCTATACATAACTGACTGCCGAATTCAATCTGATTTCAAAGACTATTTTTCTTGGTTTTTTCAATTTTTCCTAATAAAAAATAAAATTGGTGGCGACTCCTAATTAATAATATTTTTTTTTAATTTAAGTTGCTATTCCGCCGCGATTAATACGGTCGTGACAGTTGCCTCTAACTCTTAGGCGTTATTGGGAAGGAATTTTTCATGCGTCTAGCGAGTTTAGTAATGAGTCAACAGCCCGGACTCGTGTCCGTAGAGCTGTGGGACCTCCAGGATTTCTGTCATTCGATGATCTCTCTGAAGATGATCCATCGGAGGGTTAGAAAATCTTTGAGGTGCACTTGGGCAATGTTATGTTTTAGCTTTATATTGACTTTACTGCTTTGTTAAATATTTGTAATTGTAAATTATTTGTATACTTAAGACAAAAATCATATGTATATTATGGTGTGATTATGTTTTGTATTATTTTGTGTTCCGTGTTATTTTGTTTAATGTTATAAATATAAAAGGAAAAATTTTACTACTAATATTATTTATGTACCAAACGTTTTACAACTTGGGTAAGATTTTATTTTATTTTATTTTATTGCATCATAAATGTGATACCCCCACAAGGGTGTTACATAAGGGGTGGATATATACAAAAGGCACTCTGAAACTCAAGTTAGATTGTACACAATGTGAGTAAAGTATTTGAAATTAGATGTATACCTTTGTTATCTTGTATAGTATTTATAAGAGCGTCTTTGTATATAAGAATCATGTTTAAATTTGCATTAAATATTGTTAATTAAGATAAGAATCCAATAAAATTGTTATCTCTTATAGTTGATTTCTCTATTTATAAGGAATTCTATCAAATATTTACTCCTCATAAATAGACATATTTACTTATCTAATAACGTTATTAAATATTTAGGATCCAATTCTAAGTGGCTCGATGTTCTTGAACAGCTAACCCGGACCTCAATCCAAATAATTATCCCCAGCTTAGCCCTCATATGTGACAGCTGAGTGTCAAGATATTTGAGATTATCAAAAGCAAATAACTCACATGGGACAAAAAGATCCAAGTCATGATATAGATGTTGAATCTCGCGATGTCTCTAATGAAGGGTCGAACCTTAGTATTGAAGAATTAGGCAGGGATTTGATATAGATCACTTTGCCTTAAAGTCGCTACACCATTGTCCGGGATTCATACTAAGTTGCCCTCATGTGGTGAATATCATCTTGCTTTGTCATGAGTCGCTTCAATTCTGCAATCGCTACATTGTTGCTACGTCAGGTTTGTACCGTCACGTGGTGAAAAGTTAGTGGAAGCCACCATTTGATCTTCGTGCCACCATGATTGTCGTTTTCAAATTTTATGCAGAATATCAAATTTAATGTAAAAAGACCATTTTGCCCCTATGTGTGATGGTTGATGGGGGTTACCCTGCGCTTATAAATAGTAGTGGGGGGCTTTCCTCCCACTTTTACCTTCTCCCTCATTTCTGCACTTTGTCTCCAGCAAAACAGGCGATTTCCAGCAAGTCTCAGTGGCGGTTTTTGGTGGTTTTTGCTTCCTTCAAACCTTCTCACCCCACATTTTCAAGGTATTCTGTGTTCTCTTTTTTTTTTCTTTTCTCAAAAACATGGTGAGAGTAAGGTCGTTAAGCAACAGTGATGGGGAGAGTAGTTCTTTGGAGATTCTGAGTGTTTCGCTGTCTCCGTCGTCTCCGCCACCTCAACTGTGGTGAAGATGATCTCCTCACAGTGGGAGTACTGGTAGTAGACAGAGGCTGCTATCTGTCTTGGAAATGATACAGAGGGTGGACAGTGTCAGGGAATTTACAAGGAAAAGATCATTACATCTGCTCTTCGTACTCATGAGGGAGTTAGAAAGTTATGACAAAACCTCTTTTGATTATGACATAAGTACAACCTCTGTAGGTAACGACAGATATTCATGTGTAGCAAATCAAAAGCACATTCTGCTCTATTATTACTAACAGGATATGGTAAACATTTCGTTTTGGCCATAGGGCAAATATCACAAATTCTGTCATGATTACAAGTAATGAATGGAAATTGAATGTGTAATGAATCCAATGTAGCATTAGAATGATGTCCCACTCTATAATGCCACAAATCTGACTTTTGAAAAGAATTACAATTGGTTACAAAATTGACACTACAAGGAGACTGCAACACATACAACCTATTAGTAGCTTTAGCCGATCCAATCTTCTTCAACAAATTGTGTTCCTGTATAACACATTTAGTGGATGAAAAAATCAAGGTGCAGTTAATAGAACTAGTTAATTTTGTAACTAAAACTAAATTGAAACTGAATTGAGGCAAGGAAAGAACATTGGTAAGAATTAGATTTTCAGGAAAAAATGATTGTACCAAAAATAGTAGCTAGGACCGGACTGTCATCTGGAAACTTAACAGTAACAGGTCTAATCTCAGAATAAGTGATATACTGATCTAGTATGCAACAAATGTGATTTGTTGCACCTGTATCAAGTATCCAGTGAAGATTTTTAGATTGACAGGAAAGGATCAAATGATTACTTGGAACAAAATTAGGCACTTGAGCTGGTTTAGGATCAGTATACGTAGTTACATGATTAGTTAAATGTGATTACTAGAAGAGACTCATTAGAGTTTGAAATTGTTTAGTTGTAAAACCAAGATGACAAACAGCTGGTTCTTCAACCATGTTTGCTAAAGAATCAGTATTTTCTTCTTCCACGGATGAAACATTATTTGCCACAGTGCCTTATTTCAAAATTTGTGCCCAGGTGGGAAGCCATGCTTCCTGCAGCAAACATCTATAGTATGGCCAAACCTGCCACAATGTGTGCAAACCTTTCCTAAGCCATTTCATTTCCTAAAACCAAGTTTTTGAACAAATTTCTTAAGGCATGTATTGTTAGCAGCAGTAGCTGCAAGAATCTTTGGTTCTTCATGTGTTTCATTAATAAATTGTCGTTCTTGTTGAACTACAAGAGAGAAAACTTTGGTAATAAATGGCAATGACTCCATCATTAAAATCGAAGATCTAACTTCTGAGAATTGATCATTCAAGCCTTTAAGAAGTCTCATAATCTGATCTTACTATCTGTAAGATCTAACAGTATTAACCAAATCACAAGTACATACAGTGACAGACCCAGGAATTTTAAGCAGTGGGGGCAAACGTCTATGTGATCAAAGCATATGCGAGTGAGTCTGAGCAAATAATTTTCTCCATCACCACTAGTTTACAGAGATAAAGAACGGTGAGAGAAGAATTTTGTGCTTTGAATATATTAGTATCAAAACCACGTAAGTACTATTAAAAAATAAAAAATAATATTATATGAGTATACTTATGTACCAAACCAAGTGAGTACTATTGAAAAATAAAAAATAATATTATATGAGTTTTGTTTTTTATCATTAAAAATTTATTAATTTATCTGTATATGGGGGCAAAAATTACACATAAAAAAATAAGAAAGACATATATATATATATATATCTATATGGAGTGGAGTGGGGGCAAGATGAGATCAAAGAAAAGTTTCAAGATGGAGTAAGGGCAAAATTACACATAAAAAAATAAAAAAGACATATACATATATACTTATATAAGATCAAAGAAAAGTTTCAAAGTTGAGTGGGGGCATGCGTCCCTACTCCCTAACAAGTAGATCCATTCTTGATGTACATGGGTTAAAGCATTTACAACTCGGAATTAGTCTGAAATTTTCTAATTCCTCACACAAAGACTTCAATTGAGTGTTATATTGACTAACCGATAGATCCCCTTGTCTAATTGCATAAACTTCCTCTTGTAAATTGGCAATTCTGAGTTTATCCTCTTATGAGAATCTCTCTTTAAGATCTAACTAGATTTCAAATGCAGTGTTCATCCACATATCACTATTTGCTATATCTTGAGAAAGAGAACGAGCAAGCCAAGAAAATACCATTATATTGCATCTTTCCTATGCCAAGAACAATGGATTTTCTACATCAGGCATTGACAACGAACCATCCACAAAGTGAATTTTATTCTTGGACTGTAAGGCCATTCCCATCTGCCTGGACCAAGGACGATAATTTGTGCCATTGAGGGGCATAATGACTAACAAAAGTGCTGGACTCTCATTCGGATGCAGAAAATAGGAGCTGGTGGGATCCATCATTGGATTTACAGGATGCTCCATGAAGAATCAAATGAAAAGAAAGGAACAATCTTGCAGAAGTGAAGTGAGGCGCAGCGGAGCTTTCACAAGGAAAGCTCTGATACCATAATAGAATCATGAATCAGAGAATAATAAAAAAAAAACTTTGAGAGAAAGAATAGGAAGTTTGAGAGTGAAAATTCTTACATTCATCGATCTCATTGAATCAACGTACAAATGAGTTTATATACAATGTTCTACACTTCTGAAATGAATTCTAAAAACAGAATTGTAAAAGAAAAGTAACTAACTAACTGTTTAACTAAATTAACTAAATTAGGTGCCAGCTGGATTTTAATGGCAGCCGAGCTTGATGTTAGCTTAATAAATGGTTGTAATGCTACAATTTTGTAATTGGGCTCTGAATATCATGGGCTTTCAGGAGGATAATAAGTAAGGACGTGGGAGGAGATTAGGAGAATGATCCCCTAAATTCGTGGCCTAGGAGCTTCACAATGGAATCCACCAACCAGAGGAACAGATTTGGACTCTCTATGTCCTAAAACAGGCACCACAATGGAAGCCCCCGCAAGGTAACTACTGGCGATCCACGTTTGTAAATGATTCGCTACATCATCAATATAGTATATACGTCTACACGTTAAAATATTCTATTAGGATTTTGAATTTTTTATGCTTCTCAGTCAATTTGGACACGGTTTGAAAATAAACTTTTGCTAGGACAAGTTAGGAATTTAATGAAAAGTGTGTCCACTAATGTGGATCTAGAGTGTGATTTAATTTTGTTAAAAAAAAGATATTGGAGCAGTCCAAAACTAAGCATCCATGTCCCCTTTGCTTCGAAGGAAAATTTTGTAAAATTATAATTTTTTTATATCATTTTTTATATTATTTTTTACACTACTCTTTTATATCATTAATTATATATTTTTTTTATTTTTTTACTTAATCACAACCATTAAAAATAGTATGTAAAATTATGTTTGTTAAAAAATGATATATGAATATCATTTTTCAAATTTGTATTATATAATGCCGTGATTGGATCCTTCAATAAAGGTACTGCATGTGCCTTTCAGTTAAAATATGTATATTTGAGCAAAGATGGTACACAACAAAGTTGTAGAAATTCCATTATTCACATTATCGTAACTATTATTATGGAATCGAAAATTACCATATTAATTTAATTAATTACTTTTTCAGTATAAAAATATAATTGAAGTTTATCTATACTACTATGTAATTATTTATTATTATAGCAATAACAATATGATTGTTTAAAATGTTAATACAAGTATGATTGAAATCCTCAAGATTCTTAAAAAGAAAAACCAAATAATGAATTTATAAACAGTCACTCAGCTCGGAATTAAAACAAGTTAAGTATAACTTTATTTTTTATTTCTTAAAGTTCAATTTTTTCTTTTTATTACGGTTAAGTAATGTATATGTCAACTTATACATATCTCAATTAATTTATTTTTTAATTCAAATGATTAAAAGTAAGTCATTTGAGTTAAAATTAAAAAAAAATTTAAAGATATTTTTTACAGTGTGTCCATAAGTAATTAGTATAGTTAAGTTTTAAATTTATAATTACATTCTTACCCACCCATTAAACTAATCAAATAAAATTTAAAAATCCTTAATTAAAACATCCTTGCAATAACAAAAACTCTAAATTGAAAATTATATTCATAAATATGAATTTATTGGGACTCATGGCATTTTAACACATAATAATAATTAGTGTACCTTTGCTAATAGATATTCCACGGTGCTTTGAGTTAAAAACTTGTTATGCCATCTACAATATATTATCTGAATATGGTTAAATGTTCTTAAAAGGAGTAACATATTCCCCAAAAAGAGGGGGGGGGGAAGAAGCAGAAGAAGTAACATATGATTTTACTTAATCACGTGAAAAGAGTAGAAAATAAGTAACGATCAAAATATAAATAAACTTCTAAAAGTAAAAAACGCTGAGGATGGAGATATGTTTTACAATTAGCATCTAAATTTCATTTGGAAATAAATTTCCTAATTATTCTATTTAATTCCGCAATAGCTTAATAAGTGAAGAAAAAAATTCAATATTTAAAATATGTATTGACAAAGGAGTATCCCTTCGAAATATTATTGTTTACAAGATATATTTTTTAAGATTTTTTTTTTGGTTTAGGAGAGGGACTTCATTATTGAAGTGAGCCTTAAAGAGATCCCACATAAGCTCTACATAGGAGAGGAGAGATGAGATAAAGGGTATGAGAGGAAATCGAACTCCACACACTTTGTATGTTATTTTACTTTACACACTTGTGTTACTTTATGGGGATTATTTTTCTCAAAATTTTAATTATGTAATACTTTACGTGTTAAAAAGTAAAAGAAAATGATGATGCTTACCTGATCGAAACATGGTAACTTTTTTATTTTCTGTCTGAATATTTATTACTAACCATAAGAAAACCCACATAAATATAAACCACTTTGATTCCCCAAAAAAAAGAGACGAAAGGCATGGGAAAATGACCTAAAAATGGCCTACATGACACAAGCTCCCACCAAACAGGACGAATGAAAAATAATGAGAAAATGACCATTTGAGGTAAAATTTCACACCAAATAGAGAAAGAAAACAACACTGATATTTCCGATGCGCTATCATTTTTCCCCCGCCTAAACATAGCAACAAGTAATTAACCACATCAAAATTTCCATTAAATCCAAGGTAGCAATAAACTACTATTATTTAATGATATTAATAACAATTCCTTTCCTCGGCATAAATTAATTAATAAATTATTACAAAATGGTTATTGAGTTGCAAGCCACAATGTTGAATGTTAATTGTTATCTTACTGCAGTGAACTTGACTATTATTATTATTATTATTCTTGATGACGGTCCGTTTACTCAGCTGTTCCTGCTTTCCCTGCAACTCACCTTCCTTCGATCACTGAATCTGGACGTTACAAAAGCAGCCAGAAAATTCCCATTTTAAACCCCAAATCAGAGGCGTAATCACTCCAAACAAAGAGAGGAGCAAAGAACAAAAAGCTTGAGCCCTGTTCTTTGTTTTTCTCTCTCAAACCAAACACAACACTGCTCTTCACATTTTCTGCAACTTCTACTTCCTTCCTTCAATCAATCCACACGGCGCTGCTTTCCTCTTCTCTCTCTCTCCCAAACGGTGCGTCGTTTAATGCCTTCACAACCTTGTTTATTATCCAATTAACGAAAATTTCCGTTAATTTATTTATTGATTTTTTTTTTTAAGATTCGTGTGTTTTGGGGATTCTTATGGTTTTTTACTGGCGCAGTCCTTGATTAGGGATCGCGGATCCGTTGTTTGGGATTCGGTTTGAGCGTAACTTTTTGCTCAAGTTATTTATTTCTGCGTTGAGAATTGTAGCAATTTCGTGATTTCTGTACCCTTCAAATTTCAAATCTGCTGTGAATTACTGTGTAATATCGAAAGGAGTAATGGATCTGATGGGGATTGTGCTATTCCGATTTGATTTTGCGGTTATTGGTTTTTATTAGCTGAATTGTGTAATGTCTTTGAGGATGTTGGGTTGTGATTGCAGTTAACCATAGTTCAGTGACTCTATATCGTGAAATTCAATGTTCATGTCCCTCTCCTTGTAACCTTGGCTGTTTCTTTTGTTGTTTTCCCCTTTTTGGGATGTTTTGACCCAAAAGAAAAATGATGGAGCTTCTCATAAGAAACCCAGAATCAATTGTTTTTAACGAAGATTAGTCTCTGCTACAGATGTCAACCCTCTGGATGGAGATACCAATTATGGGTGGATAAGATTTCATATTTCTTCTTGTTTTCCTTTCTTTGTAATTTCCTTGTATATTAAATATAAATTCATATGGTCTACTTGGTTATGGTCATTTATTTACCCCCCAAAGTGTGCTCTAATTCTTTTTTCAGGACTAAGCTTTTTCTTTTTTCATTTTTTCCTCTGTGGACCAGTATGAGGATTTTACTATATTTATAGGAATATGTGCTTCTTCTGATGATTTATTTTTTCATACAGATAAAGCTGTGGGATTTTGAAACTAGTGATACGTTTCATTGCATGAAGGTGGATCAGTGAAAAATCCAGTTTGTGTATTGGAAGCTCTAGTTCAATATGTCTTCTGCAACCAAGGGTGATAGGAAGGCTTCCCTTGATGCAGCGTCATGGTTGTTCAATGTAGTCACGTCTGTAGGAATAATCCTTGTGAATAAAGCTCTGATGGCTACATATGGTTTTAGTTTTGGTATGGCCTCATCGTGACTTTTTCAGTTTTTCCATTTTATTCCCCCTCTTTTGAATCTTTGATTGGTCATGCCTTTATTTTACTAATTTAAAAGATGCCAAGCTTCTTATCTACGTGTTATTTGGATAAACTACCAATCCTGTGCATTCCTTTTTGGTATAATATATGTGTGCGCGTGTATTTGTGTGTATGTGAAGGAGTATAGAAGGAGAAAGCTTGTGCCTGGTGCTTCTTATATACTTGTTGTTTTATGTGTGTATTTCACTTTGATATTAACAGTTAGCTTAATTCAGATAGTACAACTTTAGTAGCTTGGCCTGGTTACGCTTGAGGATGAGATTCTATTGTGCTAACTATATAAATGACCTGATAAAGTCAGAAATGTGATGTAGCGTGGAAATGGACTAGAAAAGATCCCAAAGGGTGGCATTTGACATGGTGGTTGGTGAGAAACTATAAAATAGAGACTTTGAATAATTTACTCATCACTTTGATTTCATTCTCTCTCTGTACGAATGAAACTACTGGTTTAAGTTAAAATGCATTGATTGTGTCTGGCTTTTATTGATCGTGTGCAGTACAAACTTTTCCTAGGATTTGAAAGAAGCATCCATTATATCTTGGTGGTATTTGAATAGGGGACAAATCAGCATCAATGATGCTTGTAAACGACAAATATAGTGAAAAAGAGAGATAGAAAGAAATCTGAGCAAAAGGGTAAATGATATATGTTATGCTTTCTGATGATATGCTGATGTTGTACAGTCACCACAAACTTTTTGTATTTGTGACTCACAGATAAAGCATAACCAAACCAAATACAATATTCATTTATTCGATGTGGTATTCAAAGCACCACTATAGCTCTTCAAAACTTAAGAGAGAGGGAGAGAGGGAAAGAAGACACTAGCAGCAATTTTTTTCCCAACAACAGAAAGACCATTGTGTTCTATCATAAACCAAGTCTTCAGAAAGACTATTTAGATTTAAGTTCTTTTTAATGGTTTCACCTAGAGTTTTTCTTGGTACCCCTCTACCTCTAATTATTGGGCTATCTTCCATCTAATCTACTCTTCTTACTGGGGCTTCTATTGAACTTCTTCTTGCATGGCCAAACAACATGGCCAAACTACCTTAGTTGAGATTCTACCATTTTTTCCTCAATAGGTGCTATATGTACTTTCTCTCTAATGCATTTATTCCTGAACTTATCTTTTTCTTGTATGTCTACTCATCCACTGCAACATCCTTATCCTTGCAACGTTGAATTTATGCTCTTCTTGGCTCTGTTTTGCCCAACATTAAGTAACCATAAAGCATAGAGGGTCTTATAGTTGTGCAATAAAATTTTTCTCTAAGCTTGAGAGGCACCTTTCGATCACAATTAACACCTGAATCATTTCTCCATTTCATCCACCCAACTTGAATCCTATACTTTAATCTCCCTCTATTTCTCTGTCATTTTGTATGATAAATCCAATATACCTAAACCGCGTGACTTGTGATATGATATGATCAAGATAGGCATTCAAAGTTTTCACTAGGAAAAATTTCTTGAAACAACTTTTTCATTTGCATGATTTTGGTTTTGAGATTGATAATAACAGAAGTATTATAATTTATATATCCCACAACTACAACAGCCTTAAAGTACTGAGAATAACATTGGATGATCAATTAAAAATCTCTTCTATAACTAATCAACCAAAGAAGAATGGGGTTTATGGTTTCTTCTGATGTAACTTGTAAGGCTACAGATTGCTTCTGAACTTTTGCACTAGTCCTGAGTCCTAACATTATGTATCATATAATGCTATTATGCAGCTACAACTTTAACTGGTCTGCATTTTGCCACGACAACCTTGTTGACGACCATTCTTAAGTCGCTGGGATATATCCAGACCTCTCATCTTCCATTATCTGATATCATGAAATTTGTGTTATTTGCAAATTTCTCCATTGTCGGAATGAATGTGAGTTTAATGTGGAACTCTGTCGGTTTCTATCAGGTAAATTTTGGGTCTTTATAACCACAAAAAAAAAAAAAAAACTTGGTGGGCTTTTGGTAAACTCTCCATGTGACAGAGAGAAGTATTTATAATGGATTCTTTCCTTTGAAATGAAATTGTCAGATTGCTAAGCTGAGTATGATTCCAGTATCTTGTTTCCTGGAAGTTGTCTTGGACAATGTGAGATATTCAAGGGACACAAAGCTTAGCATTGTTTTGGTTCTGCTTGGTGTTGCCGTCTGTACAGTCACTGATGTCAGCGTCAATGCTAAGGGTTTCATAGCTGCTGTAATAGCAGTTTGGAGCACGGCACTGCAGCAGTATGTAAGTAACACACTAACACTCTATCTAACCCTGAATCTTGATTGGGAGATAGAAGCTTGTTCAATTTGAATTCGTGGTCATAAAAGCAGTTCTAAAATTGGTGAATGTTCACTTTCAGGTTCATGATACTTGTTGGTAACATTGATGTATGCAAGAATTAACAGCTTGTTATAGATCTAAAAATGGCAAATTGGGAAGCCTGCAACAATTTTCTTTGTTAATCTGGGTTTTTATCACAAACAGTATTCTCAGATGCACCTTCTGGAACAGACTTAGATATCATGTTTTAGTTTATTACAATTCCAACTCTTCCTGCTTTATTTGGGTGTCAATGTCATGATTTAGATTTTATTGAGCTGATATTTTACATTACATTTTATGCAGTATGTCCATTTTCTTCAGAGGAAGTATTCTATTGGATCGTTTAACTTGTTGGGCCACACTGCACCCGCACAGGCAGCAAGTTTACTGCTAGTAGGCCCCTTTCTGGACTATTGGTTGACAAACAAACGAGTTGATGCCTACGCCTATGGTTTGACATCCATTGTAAGTTACTCTTTTTCTTTACTTTTCTTTTTAATGTTTGGTTGTGAGGAGGGAGGTAAGCAGAAGCTTGTGAAATTTAGTTATATCAGGTGTAGGCTGCCTTATTTTTTTGGGGTGAAAAGTTTACACTGCTGTTAAATAACTTGCATTCATATCATCGAGGGACTAATCCTGCATGGTGTGTATCACTTGCATTGTGAATTTCCTATTCATTATAAAAGTTCACATTCTGCATGTTGCTTATTATGCAACTGGGTGCCAAATTCTACTGGCTAAATTCAGTATCAGGTTTCTGAACATAGAGAAGTGTAAAATCCTTTGCCTGACTATGGCTAAGTCTTAACTAATTCACACTGCTTCACAACCAACTCAGTTTTCAATTTACAAGTCCTGTAAGCATTGCTTGCAGTTCCAGCCAGAAGGATCTAATGAGTGTTTCAAAACTCCAGATTGGCTGGTTGACTGAAAAAGGATCAATAAATAGCATTTGAAGTTCAAGGTGTTGTAACATATCCAGATAACTTCCATTCATGCGATCATTTCCGTTTAGAGTGAAATTACCTTTTTAGTCTCTTTGAAGAAGTGAAGTTTCTTTCTTGACAAATGCATTCTTCTTTACCCTTCCCTTTTTTTTGATTCCCTGTAACGGACGTTTAGTTAACTTTAGCTTCCAGCTAATAGCATCTCTATGTTATAATCTCATGCACATTTTTCTAGTCTTCTCTTACAGAATGTTTAAAGTATAAAAGAAATTAATCCTGAAAAGTGGGACATAATTATTTCTGTATTTTGTGCAAGCTTGTACTGCTTGGGACATTGCCTAATCCTTTAAATTCACTTCCACGCTTACCATGACTTAAAAATGCCTTCAATCACAGCTCTCAGATACTGAATGTTAGGTTCGTTCTTTGCATTATTAGTGTGACCAATCTAGTAAAAAATAAAAATTACACATGTTATGAGCAATTTTCTGTTAAGAACTTTAGATCCATAAGATTTGGCTATCATGTACAATCTGGAGGAGAGACTATCCTTTTGAATCTATACACTTTTTTTAAAGTTTCTTGTGAAGCTTAAAGATTTTAATTAGATTTATATAATATTGTTTCTGTAGACCGCTCCCCTCTTTTTCTGTGTCTTATGCTCCCATTTATGACTTCTTGGAGATTTGTATTTAATCTACCCTGATTTGCCAATGATTCTAGAATGATTTATTTGGCCTCTAATGTTGCTTGAGCCTAATTCAAATTATAATTATTAGTGTGCCTATCCATCAAATTCATGTAAAAGGCATGAAAGACAATCATCCATGTAAACCTGCTTTTATCTCTATGGTGGCGTCATGCATACAGCTATAATTCATAGTCGTAGAAGTGGTGCATGCTGGACAATTTTTACTCATGAATAACTAGTTGCTTGCAATGCACACAGAATATGTGAGGGTGCCCATCCTTGGTTTACCTTATGTCCAAATCTGGTTCTAGTTGTCATTCCATTTTTTAGTGGATTTGGATCCTATACTTGGGAAAATTACTGTCATTTTTGGAGAAACAATTTATTCTGTAGAGGGGCCAACTGTTTCCTGTGCATGGACCCATGCTCTGCACAAGCATTGTTTGTCTTTCTCTCTGAAAATGACACTACTGGCATTTTCCTAAGGAAAAGGAGAGGATCCACATACGTATAATTTTGTGTTAACTTTATAAATACTGTACCTTCACTTAAAAAAATTATAAATAATGTAGCCACTGGGACACTATTATTAAACTGAGCTGCTCCTGTTGTCTGCAGTTGTTCATCATTCTGTCTTGCACTATCGCAGTAGGGACAAACCTCAGCCAGTTCATCTGCATTGGTAGGTTTACGGCAGTAACATTCCAAGTCCTTGGCCATATGAAGACTATTCTGGTCCTGATCTTAGGATTCATTTTCTTTGGAAAAGAGGGTCTCAATCTACAAGTAGTTCTAGGCATGATCATTGCAATAGCGGGAATGATTTGGTATGGCAATGCTTCTTCTAAGCCAGGGGGGAAGGAGCGTCGTAGCTTTTCCCTTCCTACCACTAAAACACAAGATTATAGTGCACTACCTGTATCCTCTGAACCGGATGAGAAGGTATAGAAAATAGTAGAAGTTCACAAGAAGAGAAAGTGCTGAAACTTTTGGTGAAGTGCATGGGAAAATCAGGTGCCCTTTAGGCAAGCTGATTAATTTTCTTTACACCTAGAGGGAATTCCCAATTATTTATAGATCATTGTCATATATCTTCGCTTTTGAGTTTGAGTTGTTTGTCAGGGAAGGGGAAGGACAACACATTGTTAAACGGGGGGAAATCTACATTATTTTCCATTTTTTTGGGTAATTATGTTCCACTTTTTCATAATAGAAAATGTTACAGTTACTTTTATAGTAAAGTGTAATTCCGTTTTCAAAAAGATCGCCGTGCTGAAACAAGCAACCCTACTCACACAACCAAAAAACCTGACATATAAGGAATAAAAAAGAAATAAAAAGTGGATATGTGCCTTGACCTCCAAGGCCATGGGCATGCATAATATGGACCCAGTTGCAGCCTGTGGATTATTATTGGCACAAACTATATTGTAAAACCACTAATCTATGTGGGCCTTGGAATCCAAGTTCTAAGTGCATGTTTCGAGTACTTAATTTTCAGGTAGAAATTGTATCTCTTTTTCAAAGGTTCTTTTCGAAAAAATTTAATTATAAGTTATTTTAAATGTAAAATAAATTAGTTTAAATACGTCATTTTTTTAATGGGAGGAGTTTAATTTATGGAAAGAAGATAAGGTATTTCTATTGTGTTTTGTGTAGGCTCTAACTAAAATAAAATTTACATAAAAAAAAGTATATTAGGCACTAATTTGGCTATAAGAAAGAAAATAAAAAAGCTCCAAATAAGTTGTACCGCCAATCGCCGGAGCCTAATAAAAGAGCATAGTAAATGCCTAACCTTATGTTAGGTGGACTTCGGAGTAACGTAATTCTGAATAATAGAAGTTCCTTTCTGGAAGGTTTTTGTAAGATTCACTTGCTGTGGTCCCAACAACAGCTAGATCTGCATATTTAACACTACACTTTTGAGACAACGGGAAAGCAGGACCTGTAATAAAAGCCTGATTTTCTGAGACAGGGGAATGATGCATCATGCATTCATACAAAACAGTAAAAATTAGGTTAAAACTTGGCATTTAAGGCGTCACGTACCAGCATTTCTGTAGCAGCAGGCCAGCACCTGGTTCTGTCCCGAGCTCAAAAATTAGGATTTTTTTAATTTGTTTAGTACACTTAATAAAAATATTAAAATAAAAAAATTAGATTAAAATGAGATATTTAATATATTAAAAATTAAAAAATTATTTTTTAAAAAAATATTTTAGTATCTCTAACAAATTTTTTATTTTTTTGAAATTTTTTTTACCATTTCGTTTTCATTTGAATTTATAATGTAAATTACAAGGCTTGCTAGTTTCACATGGCCCGTACAGTGCTTTGTTTGTATTCCAGAAAAATTAATTTTAGAACGTAAAATGCATCTTTATGCTCAATTATTTTTAAAGGATAAATTTGAAGTTTGGCTAAATTCTTTAAAATACATTTCGAGCATAAGAGATTTTATGGTGATTTTTATTAACAAAATACTTTAGGTAAAATTTATATGGGTTCAATTCGTTAATT
This sequence comes from Ormosia semicastrata, assembly GCA_029884595.1. Lineage (NCBI taxonomy): Eukaryota > Viridiplantae > Streptophyta > Magnoliopsida > Fabales > Fabaceae > Ormosia > Ormosia semicastrata. The sequence continues at coordinate 30,328,007 of JAQQTO010000046.1, read as the reverse complement.
TTTCTTGATCAAAATAATATATCTTTAACTTACAAGGACTTGAACACATAATAAACATATTACATTTTTATGGGAGGACAAAGATTTTAGTTTTGGAGAAGTCACTTGTAGCAGGACCTAATAATGCTTCTCATAGATAGTGTCGGGATGATTTGGGGGAAAAAAATATTCAAAAACACTTTTTTGCAAAAAAAAAAAGAAATTCTACCACTGAAAGTGATTTTATTCAATATTTTTTTGAATAAACTCATTTTCACAACTCAACTTTCACATAAATATTTTAACAAATATAACTCAATCTTCTAAAAACAACTTTTCACAATTTTTTAACATACATTTATTTAAAAAAAAACTACTAACTACTCACACAAATATTTAAAAAAATCAGAACTTGGAATTTGGAAATCATCATATACTTGTTTTCTCTATTATCAAAGATTGTCCGAAGAAGGAGAAATTTGTTGGCTGCCGACTCCGTGGGGGCAAATTTTTTCATATTTGTTATGCTTTTTTTTATATGTAGTGTTAATGTGATTATTAGTTTTTAGTGAATATAAGCCCTAATTTATTTAAGAAGAATTTACTTATAAATTATTTAAGATTAGTTAATAATTATGTACATAAATATGACTTTATACAATAAAATTAAAATTTATCTATTTAACTTTATATTTAAGTAAAATCTTCTTAAATTTTGTGAGAGATAAAAAAGATGTATTATATATATAGTGATGGATATATTTTTTTGGGAAAAGAATATAAAATTATCCTGAACTTTCATCCTTTTACAAATCATCACCATAAACTTAAATTTTTTTTAATTAATTCTTAAATTTAACTAATAATTTAATAAATCTTTCTGTTAACTATATGTTAAATCACTAATAAGATAATCATGAAACTTTGACCAATGTATCTTACAGCTCAGACTATTTGTTGACCATAATTTATGAACCCAATTACCATAAGGAACATATCGTGAATATTTTTGTTTCGTTTCTTTCTCATGTTTGAGACAAGTTATGAATATAGAAAGATCAATATTTTACAGTGACAACAGTTGAGACGAAGTTGTTAATAATAGATTACCGAGAGAAATAGGTAAAAGAAACTTCCACCCAAGATTTAATAATTGATCCATTCTTAGCCTAGGCAAAGTCCATCTTGTTGTGATAGAAACGAACAAGAACAAATAAGTTTTAGCTAGAAATGTCACATGACATTATCTTATTCGTCTAAATTCATTAAATCTAAATCATTAAATTTTTATTCATTAAAACTTTATTTTTTAATTATATTTTATTCTTAACAAATTAAATATTTTTAACTAGTAAAATATTTTAAAAAGATTAGAACAAGGGTCAAAATTAAAAGTAGTAATCAAAATGATTTGTAAAGTACCCAATCAGGATCTGGAAATAATTAGGAAGAACCTCAATACGAATGTAGAGTTACAATAGAGAAGGAAAACAAGAGGTTTAAAAGGAACATTGGGGAGCTGATCCTTTGGTGGGTGTGGCTGTGGGTCATCTGCCTTAGGTGCTGGAGCTCTTCCCCCTCCTCCTACCATCACTGCTTCCTAACTTTGACACACTCTGAAGAACAAATTGCAAGAATCAGTTAAACAAAACCCAAATATGAGAGCGACCCCGATCCTCCTCAAAAAGGAGAAGAAGACCCAGCTACCTAAAAATGACTGGCTAGTGGCTACTAAATAGAGAAGAAAATAAAAGGGGAAAATGGAGTTCGGCTAATAAGAACAGAAAATGATAGTGTAACTGTAACTTAGAGTTCTGAGACTAGAGAGTTCCCTTCTATTCTGGAAAGTAATAGTTACAATAATTGCGCAGTTTAACAAAAGAAAGATAAGAAGACGAAGAAGAAAAAGGCACCTTTTAACGATGTTTCAGTAAGCGAAAAAAATGAAGTGAGGGGACTCTAAAGTCAAAAACTCAGGTGCCCCACCACAGCGTTGAGTGAAAAGAAGAGAGAAAGGAAAACCCAGTGGTGATGTGGGGGAGTGTAGAGTGTGGAGTAAAGCAGACTCCAAAGTCCAAAGGTTATGAGAAACGATAAAGGCGTATACAGAATGAGCAGGCAGGAAGCAACTGATTCAAACATAATTAGGAAATAGATTAAAATCTTGACTCTGATTTTTATTTAATTTGTTAAGAATAAAATATAATTAAAAAATCATATTTTAATTAATAAAAAAATTAATAATTTAGATTTAATAAATTTAAATAGATAGAATAATGTCACGTGAAATTATTGTTAATGATCTAACAAATAATCAATGAAAAAATTTATTAAATTATTAGTCATAACTTAAGAATTAATTATAAAAAATTTTAAATTTATGATAATAATTTAAAAAAATAAAAATTCAAAATAACTCTATATTCATTTTCTTATTTTTTTTAGTAGAGGTATGTGCTTCCAAACTCACCAACGTGGGTACGTCCCTGGCTGCCGAGTAAAATAGGGACGAATACCTGGAGTAAATCCGTTATAGTTGCAGAATGAGATCACCAATGAGAAGCCTATGCTTGCTGGGCTTATGTAGTTGGAGATACTGCTGGCTGAATGGAAATTGCCACTATGCTCCTGCGACGTCAATATCAAACGAGAGTCATACTTCATTAGCTGTAAGATTTTCTTATAAACTAATGTTTTGATTAATATAGTATAATATAAGATAAAATAATAAGATAGTATAAGATATAATAATATAATTAATAGGATAAGACATAATTTTATCTTTTATTTAATAATAAAAAAATAAATTAATTAATTGTATAATATTTTTTAAGACTAAAATATCATTTAATATAAAAGTTAAAATAATTAAAAAAAATAATAAAAAAACTTTATGGTGATAGTGGTGGTGATGGTGGTGGTGGGTGGTGGTGATGGTGATGGTAGTGGTGGCGGTGGTGGTAGTGGTGGTGGTGGTGGTGGTGGAGGTGGTGGTGGTGGTGTGGGTGGCGATGGTAGTGGAGGGGGTGGCGGCGGTGGTGATGGTGGCGGCGGCGGTGGTGGAGGTGATGATAGTGGTGGTGGCGGCGGCGGTGGTGGCGGCGACGGTGGTGGTGATGGTGGTGGTGACGGCGGCGGCGGTGGTGATGGTGGTGGTGGCGGCGGTAGTGATGGTGGCGGTGGTGGTGGTAGTGATGGTGGTGGTGGTGGTGGTGGTAGCAGCGGTGGTGGTGGTCACTGGCGGTGCGATGGTGGCGGTGGTGGTGGTGGTGGTAGTGATGGCGGTAGTGGCGGTGGAGGAGATGGTGGTGATGGTAGTGGTGGTGGTGGTGGTGATGGTGGTGGTGGTGGCGGCGTAAGGAGAGAGAGTGATAAAAAATGAAATTGAGGATAAGATTGGAATAGAAATCCTGTCACGTCTTATCACGTACTTGGAGAGAGAGGATAGAGTTATCACGTTAGAATAGGATAAAATGACTTGATCTGATTTCATTATACTATCAGTTGAATGCACCAAACATTGAATAAGACCTGATAGTATTAGCTTATACTATCATGTCTTCGTTATACGATGCACCAAACGTAGCCTAAGTTAATTATAATTTTTTGATGAATTTATTATATATTTATAGACACGTCAAAAAATGTTAATTAATGTAATATAAGCAAACTTTTACTTTAAAAAAAAAAGACCTTTTTCCATATATCAATACTAAAAAGATGAGGCTACTTTCAATAAAAAATAATTGAAATTACAATAAATAGACCAAAATGAAAACCTTTTCCATCAAAAGTAAAAAAATAGCATATTAACATGTGTTGGTCTGAGTAGAAAGAGTTTAAATCGTTTAAGCATGTAGTCTTAAATTTGATTTCAAAATTCATATATATAAAAATAATACCATTAAGAAGAATCTCTGCTTAAACGTCTGACCATATATTAAAAAATTAACCTTTCACTTATCAAACAAAAAAATACTCTATGAAACCAAAAAAATGTAGGTAGAACTCTCGTACTTGTGCAGTCTGGCAAAAGCCACATTGCCATGAGGAAGAATACATCCTCTTTTTTGGAATTAAAAAAAAAACTCAACTACCAGTAATGAAAAGTTTAAGACTCAAGTATCCCTAAGAAATAATGATAACCCTCTTTTAAAATGAGTTTATTTTTAAAGTGAGTAAATAAGAGTTATCTACAATTAAATTTTAGTGTGTTCAAATCATAATGTACTTTATATTAAATCAAAAATTGAGACACTCTTATTTACTTGCTTTAACAATTTCATTTTAATTGAGCTTTTTCCAAAAAATAACATTATCCCTCCTTATATCCTTTAAACTTAATACCTTGTTTCCCCCTTTTTCTAATTGGCAAATTCTGTAAATCCCAATCCCAAAATTCCCAATTCATCACTTCAATTTTCTTTGGTTCATTGGAGTTTGGACGTTCGAGTGGCGACAACAACAACGACAAAACAAGAGATCATTTCTTGTGTGTTTTTTTAAATTTGATTAAAGACTTTTTTTAAATCATGAGTATTTATCAAATTTTTTTCACTCATACTTTGAAATTTTTTAAGTATAGAGCTTTTATTTTATTTTAAAAATGTGTTGGAGCTTTTCTTATTTATAGCATACTTGTTATTCTTTTTGTTTGTCTTTTTTTATTTTTCTTCACTTTTGGTAGCATTTTTTTTAATAGATGATAGTTAATTGTTGTTTATCTTTTATACATATCATGATGGTTTTAATAAATTTATAGCATAAGTTTCTATAATTATTTGTGCTCCCCCAACTTCTGAAAGTTTGACTCCACTACTACCCGTAGTCTAATCGGGATTAGTCTCTCATAAGTAATTTAAATGGATCGTAGCTATGAGATACCTTGTGGATTTCACCAGGAAAAAAAAAAGGAGTAGGAAAGACTACCATACTTTGAAGACTTTTACGGTTATACTTACTTATATATAGGTTTTGAAGTTTGAACAACCCATTATTATTAAACACAAATATAAATTCTGATCCTAATATTAGTAAGCATGGCTTATGGACTCGGAATAGAAATCCCGCAGGTTGGCTACTACTAAACAGCACTTATTGCACTATTAATCATTGTGTTGTATCGAATGTAATTAACAGTCAATATTACTAATCAATAATTATGTAATCATCAGTAATAATGTTTTCAAAATAGAGATAGCACAATAGATGATATCACAAAATTCTCCATTATGAAAATGAGAACCATCATATGGTTATTACATGATTTTGGGCAAAGTTTTTCCTCGATTCATATGTTTTTTTTCCCTTCCGTATACAGTTTTAGATATGGTACATGCGGCTACAACGATAACGATTTGAATTTAAGTTGATGTATGCAAAATCCTCAGGGGATAGAAAGAATGATGATAAAGAAAAAATTTCCGAGAAACCTGCTCATAAAATGCCAAAAGTTAGGTTCTAATACAGCTGCTACGAGGTCCCACTTTGTTGAATTTATCTGTGTTAGAGTGACCAAGCCATCCTGGCCTAACAATTCGGTGGGAAACGGAAATTATTAGATGATCTTATAATTGTACACTTGCTATTTGTGCCTGTGCATCTATTTACTCTTTATCAGTTTCAACTTTATAAAGTTGTATTTTTAACACGTGTTAAGATTTGTATTAAAGGTTTTGCCTTAATTAATACGGTAATTCAAGTCAACACTGTTAAAAAGTTCAAATTTCCAAAATTAAGATCATCAATAATATATATACTTTTGCCATAACCTTCATATGTGTTGCATATATTTTTAACTTAGCCCCTCCCACTTATGCCTCTGCGGGGGAACAAAAAACATTTGGTTGGTCAGCTTCAAAACCCATTATAGGAAAAAAAAAAAAGCCCACTAAAACCAAAATATTTCTAAATCACATATCACAGTTGCTAATTTAAGTAATAGTTTGATAATGTAACCAAAGTTAAGTGAAAAGCCGCCGTCTCTCTCCGGCATTTACATTGTTCATTGCCAAAATAATTGGGTAGGGTCCCTCTCAAAAGGTCATCGCTCTCGTGTGGCATTGATTTTCATTCTCATTTCTCTTTTGTACTTGTTATTGTTATTTTGATGCAAAGAAAGACCAAAAAGAGGGTGAGACCCACCCACACCCCTTCCCCTCCCTCCATAGACCATATATCTCTCTAGCCGATGATAAAAGCACTAGATAATAATCATAGAACTTTCATTAACATACCCTTTTATATAATTTAACTTAAACAATTTAGACCCTCTCACCCTCACCCAATGCACACGCCCTTAATCCCTTACCGCACCCACCACCCTGTATCTTCCCTCAATTCAATGTTTTGGCACCCCCAGTGCCCCTTCCTTCAATGTTCAAGCACCTTGCGAGCATGATGCACTTCCTACTTATAATAACACAAGGTACTTGGCCCCTCCTAGTCCTTTCATGTAGGACCCTCCAACTCTTCAATTATTTTATGCGCGTGCTTGTGCACGTGTGGTGTCCTCTCTATCTCTCTCTCTGATTGATCATTAATCCTTCTTTTCCCTCTCCTAATTGGCTAGATGCAACACCCATACATACCTTACACTCATAATTAATTAACATCATCAAACACAATTATTATTATCGAATATATTTGTCATTAATTTCACTATGATAGAAATTTTGAGTTCGTGTGAATAGCAACTGCTGAGTAACAGTGACAAGTTGGCCAACGTGTCGGTTACCCAGCAGTCAAAACTACCGATGGTTGATAGACAACTCAGTGCTATGGAGCCACGTCATCACACTGGACAGCAGCACTTGTTGATCGCAGCTTGAGGTCCCGCCACATCATAATATAACCATCATATCATGATCTTTAATTTTCTCTTTTTTATTTTTTTATAATTTTTATTTTTTAAATCCTTTGTTAAGAATATTAAAATAAATTTTTTTAAATAAACTTGTTTTAAATTTTTAATATATTTAATATTTTAATCTAAATTTTTTTATTTTATATCCTTTATAACTTGTTAACAATTTTTTTAAAATAATTATTTTGATTTCTTTTAGAGGTATCAAAATGAATCATCTCAATCCATTCGAAATTCAGTCATTTTTAAGCCGATCATTTAAGTTATATAAATTTTTAGTAAATTTTTATTAATTTAACTCAGTTTATTTAGCTTTTTGTAATCTTAAATGATGAGTTAATCTGACCTATTCGAACTATATAAATTTCAAACTAATATTTTATTAATTTAATTTATCAATTTTATCAAATTATTCAAATTAATCTATCAAATTTAATCCATTTTCGACACCTTTAATTTTTTTCTCATTCTCTCATAAAACTACCCAAACCTTTCTTCCTCACCCATCAATATTGGTTCCCCCGACACCCCCAGATTACAAAGAGAGTGAGTAAAATTTTTTGTTTCTAGTTTCATCTGTTGTTCATTTTTGCTGAGAGAGGGAAAAAAAGAAAGAGGAGACGGTGACAAACTGACATCCACGTCACCCTCATCTAACAACAAACTTTCTCAAGTCACAGCGTGCATATCAATGAATTAGGGGATGTTTGTTTAAGATTAAATCCTCTATTCAACAATTTTTTTTATTAAAAAAGTTGTTAGGTGTATAATCTTTTATGTTTAGGTTTGAAGAAAAAAAATATCAAGGTATTTTCTCTAGTACAACTAAAAAATAAGTGTCACTAATGATATTTTATAATTTTTTAATATTATTTCAATACATAAATATATAAGTTAAAGTCATCAATCTATGTCACTGAGATATTTTATAAATTTTTATTTGTTAAACTTCTTTTAAGGATTATTTTGTAAATTTATAAAAAATAAAACATATTACAATATCTTAATGTCCATTTTTTTTAGTTGAATGTTTATTTCTCTTTTAATATGACCATGATATACGAAAAACTCAACTAAAACAATGAAGAGCATGATTGGAAAAAATTTTTTTTTTATAATTTATGTTATGAAAAATTTCTTTTTAATAGATTGTAAGATATTTGGATAAAATAGTTAAAATTGATTATAATGTAAAGATTATTATTTTTACATTATAATTTATTTATAATAAAAAATTATTTTAAACATTTTGATTATAATTAAGCTGTGAGATGTTTGTTGAAATATAAAATTTGAGATGTTTACTTTGACTTTATTATGAAAAATGATTTTTATTTATATAATTTAAACAAAACATATTATTTTAATTTTTTTGAATAATATATCTAAATATAAAATTATTTTTATCATAATTAATTTTTTTATAATTAATTATACATATAGTTAATTATTAAAATATTTTTTAAATTAATCTAAACACACTTTTATTTTCATAATTATTTTGATATACATGATTGTACTAGTACATAATAAAAAATTAAATTTTTTAATAAATATCTTTAAAATACTTTATTAAAAAATTTAAAATAAATAATATTAAATAAAAATTATAATTTATTAAATTATTAATATATTAAATATTATATCTTTTATTTAATATTTTATACATTTAATTATTTAACGAGTATTCATAGATCATGTGTTAAAAGATTTCACTTATAGTGTGATACTGTAGTGGGTGTCCAATGCTCACTAGAGTTCGAAGAGAGTGAGTGAACAGTTTTATTTTTTACAAATTTGTAAAACTAAGGTTGACGTTCTTTCAATTAGAGAGTTTAAGGTTTTTTAATTTCTAAAAATTATAAAAATAGAATAATTGGGTAGGTATATTAAAAAATCATATTTATTTTTAAATTATAATTACATATATGGATAATATGTTTTATTTTTTTTTACAAATTTACAAAACAATCTTTAAGGCGAGTTTAACAAATAAAAATTTACAAAATATCTATGTGACATGGATTGATGACTTTGATTTATATGCTTATGTGTTAAAATAATATTGAAAGATCGTAGAATGTCACTGGTGGTAATTACTTTTTGGTTGTACCAGAGTAACCACCAAACATCAATAATTTTTTTTTTTGGGTAAAAAGTTGGTGAATAAACATAAATTTGGGCATGATTGAAAAAAGTTATTGAGATTATTCTTAATAGTAAAATGTAAATATCATTTTGTTCTTAATTAAGTAATTTTTTTAATCAATTAATAATTTTTTAATTATTCTATACATATTTTAATATTTTGATATATAAAAATAATTTTTTATATTATCTAAATGAAACAGATTAATTTAAAATTATTTTTTAATTAATTATTTAAACATAAAATCTTTTTTATAATCAATTATAATATATAATAATTAATTATTAAAATAATTAAATTTTTATACTTATCTCAAACATGAAATAGATTAGATTATTATTAAATTTTTTAACGGACTTTTTGGGTACCTTGAGAAAAAAAATTCTTAAAAGAAAAAGAAACCCCTAATTCTGCTACAGTAGTACTAAGCAATTTGGATGAGTGCCACGTGGCGAGAATATGTACGTGGATCTTCGTGGTCAGCAGATGTGGTCAAATGTTGGCACAATAGAAGGGTAGGACAGAGATGTAAGTTGTGAGATGGGTGAGAATTGTGAAATCCGGCGAGTATCATATTATGTAAGCGACGAGAGAGTGAGGAAGGTATAGAATCTGCAGTGAAAGAGATAAAATTCGTTGTCGTTAGCAGAGATCCACTTTTTCATTTTCCATTTGCTGAGAGAAGATATCCATGTAACTGTGAAAACTTATAATAACGGATATGTCGTTTTTGAGGTTTATTTATGTGTGAAATATGTATTTATGTGTTGAATATTTATTTATATAAGATATATAAAAATATTTATTTGATACATATATTTTATGTGTCTAAATATGTTTAATTAATTTTTTTAATTTAGATATATTTAAGTATGTCTTAAACATACTTAGACACGTGTAAAATATAATTTAGATATGATTCATTAATATATTTTTTAAAATATTAATTTTTAAGATTAACATTCAATTAATAAGCTCGTAAATCACTTAAACTCAATCACATAATTGATGTCCTAAGACATTATTTTTACATATCAGTATTTTAAGTTTTATCTTTCATACGTCATTATTAGACTTTTAAATTCTATCTTTTCACACACTACTATTTTTATCTGCTTCTTTTACCTGTGCTCATATCAAGTCGTCCACTTCATCGTCATCGGAACTTGTCTCACACTAATGTTTCATCTAATTAATTTTTTTTATACACATATATTTATACATAATTAGTTCTATTATGAGAAGTTAGTTTAAGTGATTTTTTAGAATATGTCAATAGAAATTATATTTCATATTTTTGAAGAGGGATTTATTAGGTAGCTAATATTGACATATATGACATATATTAAAATATTATAAATCTTTAAGCTTATAGAAATGATATTAATGAATTATAAATTTTTTATTTTTTTGTAATTATTATTATTATTATTATTATTATTATTATTATTATTATTATTATTATTATTATTATTATTATATAAATCAAGTTCTTTAATTTACTTTGATATTAATTTATATACATATATATATGTTGTGTCTATGTCCTATAATTTTTTAAAGTTAGGATGTTCCTATATCCGTATTTATGTCATATTCTGTGTCTGTATCCGTATCTGTACTTCATAAATAAAAAATAATTTCTTTGCTTCTTTTTCAGGAATTGCTATATCCCATCTCCTTTCTACTTCTGCCACTACAAGGTTTTTACCAATCTTATTTATGCGTTGGATTGACTTAAATGAAGGTGTCGTTAAGGGAATAAAGAGAATAGTTTATAATTATTGTTGGAAATACCAATAAATTATAATTTATAAAATATAAATATATAAATAACATATCATAAATATATGAAAACTTATTCTATTAATTTTATCATCGGTGGCATTTGCACTATATTTTTTAAAATGTACCATTTACTTTAGAGAATTTTGATATCTAATTTCACATAGTTACATTATTCAACAAATCATAATTGTACATAGAATCATAAAAATGTTTAAGTACTTGGAAATCATATTTGGAGAGGAAATACAAGGATTACAAACAACTAGTAAAGAACTCAAAAAGAGAAGATAAAGGCTAGTTAAGCTATTTAAAAATTGGTAAAAGAGGAAAAAGGCTAATGACACTTTCTTTTTAATTATGCATTTAAAGAATCATTAAGTCAAATTTTGCATTAGCTTAGATTAAGTCCCTTCACAAGTGATTTTAAGGTCACACTCCTTACACCAACATGGTACATTAAGGATAAATTCCCCCCTATATATCAGTCATTGCTCAAATTTGAGTAGTCTAGGTAAGAAAGTACACCTTCTTAACTACTCTAGTAACTTTGGCTAACAATATGTTTGCAAACGAAATGGTAATTTCATAAAATGAGAATGTAATAAAAAGAAATTAGTTAAAATAGGATGCTTATTCTCAATCCACGTTTTGATAGCTCTATAAAAAATGTTTTGAACTTTTCTCATGTATATTTAATTTCATTGTCGTTCATTTGTAATGGGCTTTAAGGGATGCTCAAGGGTATCCTTGTAGATTATCACTAGCAGTTTATGATTTGATGGCCTTAGGGTTGCCCAATTTCCAAAGATTTTATAGTATCAATTTTGGGATTGCCGATGAATCAACAACCCATTTACCATTCATAACATGCAAGTGTTGTTCACGAATCTTCCCATTTTCTTGAATTGCGTTAATAACCATATGCTCCTTATAGATTATTTTGCCCTCTTAATTTCAGTTATCACTCATATTCTATAAGACATCAAAACTGAAAAAACCATTAAATGTCGATTCCTCCTTTTGTTTTGCCCTATGAATAATTTCTTTGTTTTTGGTTTCTTCCTTATTAGGAAACCTATTAGGTTTTCTTTGAACTGGAGGTTGTTTCCTATGTACCTTTTTTGGAAACATTCAAAAGCCAATATGTTTGTTTTCCCTTGCAATCACCTCAATGTTTGAATAAGAGTAACTACATGATAGACCATAATATCTTCACACGTTTGGATGGTTTGATCTATCTAGACTTTCATCCTTGTAGCATGTGCAGTTTTGTTAACCTATTCTTCCATAGATGTAGATAAACTTTTAGGAACCTCTAGAGGATGATATGTAGAACAAATTTCACTTGGGTGGCCATTTTTGCACACTTAAAATGTCTAATTTGATATAGTTACATTACTCAACAAATCCTAGATTTGCTTAGAGGCAGTGAGGCTGATTAATGGGACTTTTTCTTCTTTTCATCATTATATTGCGATGGTGAAGGCAATCCAGGATTTGTAAACTAGAGAATGGATTTGTTATATGAATCATATATTGTGAATATCCAATTTTGTCTGGATCCTTAAAACCTTTCAATTCTAAAAACAAAAAAAAAAAAGAATAAAAACTTAATTATGCTAATAAGTGTTCATTTTTCATTTGGCCCATTTGCTTTTTTTTAGCTCAAAAATTTGTTTAGCCTAATAGGTATTATGATTACAAAATTTACAAAAAACAAAACCAAAATAATAATAAAAGAAATGAAGAGGCTGTCATTGTACTCCTCTTGCTTTCTCCGTTTGTTTTTTTTTTCATTTTGAGTATGAACCCATTTTGCCTTTCCTTGGTCTTCTCCTTTTTTTTCCTTTTCCCACCACGCACCATGCACAGATGCACTCACACCCTCACTTAAGCATGTACACACACAGAGAGCAAAACATTCCACTTCATTTTGCCATTTTCCCTGCACACACAACACCACAATAAGGGCAATGTTGTGTGCTCCCTATTTCATTACTGCAACTCCTCTATTACACCCTTCACATAATTTTTGTTCCCCATACATGTTTTGTTTGGATCCACATAGAACTTGGCTATATAAGAGAGAAGATGAGAATTGGGGGGGGGGTTGGAGATTTCTAAAAAAACCAGAGAGAGTAGAGAGTGAGAAAAAGGCTTAAAAGCAAACAAAGAGTGGAGACTCTTGAGAGCATTAGCGTACCTTTGGAAAGAAGTAAGGAGCAAAAGCCAAGAAAGGGAGAAGAAGGATTCCTAGTCTTCGGTTAAGCATTTAGTACTTCATGGAGGTAAGCCTCTTTACTCTTCTTCCATTTTCAACTCATGGTAGCCTCAACATTGTTCATGTTGTCAGTCTCCCATTTTCTTATTGTTGGTTTTGTTGGCCATGCTTCACTACACACACAAGTACCACAATTTAGTTTCACATTCACACTTTCAATCTAAAAAGAAAAGAGAGGGGCTGAGATAAAAAGGGAGCGACAGAAGCAACAGAAAGAGAAAACCCAGTGAGCCTATTCATCCCGTTATGGCAATACCACACAAGAAAAAAAAACTCTTCATGCAAACACCCCGTATCCAACTAAATCCCAACCTCAACAGCATCAACATTTCATCTAAGTCATGAACAAATTAACAACAACATATTCAATCCAAAACAAAAATTTCAAGGCCACCGCTCCATTCCCAAATTGAGCCCACAACATCCACACCCACAGGAAACCCATTTGTACTCCACCTAGTCTCCAACACGCCCTCAACCATCCAAACTCCAATCCTTTAATAACTCATTACCCATGTAACCAAAATAAAACAGAAACCTAAAGCCTGAAACTCAACCAACGAACTCACCAGAATCACCCCCTTGCTACTGTATCACTGCTGGGTGGCTCCACCGTGCAACACTATGTCAGCCGCTCGTCGACGTCATTGCCAGCCGCCACGTGAGCCACCATTGTCCTGCACTAGCCACTGCCACCCGCCCTGCACCAGCACACCTATTTGACACGGACTACCATCAAACTCGATATATCTCCACCGTCCAACCGACCCAGATCCACCGCACCACCATCGTCCACCACCGTGGCCCCCAACCACACGGAGCCTCAACTTCCAGCCCATCCGTCCACCACTACTGTCCCAGTCACTTGGAACCCAGCCTCCACCACAACTCAAAACCCTGCCAACCTGTAAACCATCAAACCACCACCGCAGTTCCTTCACCACCGAACCCCTGCTAACTTGCGTCGCGTCACCGCACCACCACCGTCCAACCATCCTATCGTCGTCCATAGCCTGTGCCGCCATCCCTCGGTCTCTCCCTGTATTTGGTTTTTGGGTTCCTAGTGTTTTGGTGTTTGGTGTTTAACTTTATGGTCTTTCTGTTTCAGCAAATCCTTTCTTTTTTTTAATTAGGTTTTGTTTGAATCAAGTGAGGTTAGGTTAGATTGGGATTGTTTTGTTTTACTTAGGCCTTAGAGTTTTAGTGATCCAGAGTTTTTTTTTTGGGGTTTGGGTAGAATAGGATAAATAATAATAGTTTTGATTTTGTGAGTTTATTTTGAATTTAACCTATGAAACACAGACACGTGTCTGTGTCAAACATATGATGACACTCGTATGACATATGTGTCTTGCGTGTCTGAATGTATCTGATTAAAAAGATTATTTTTTTTTCAGTTTGGACACGTCTTGGACACGTCTTGGACACGACTCATTAATATATATTTTTTAAAAAAATTAGTTTTCATGACTAACATTCAATTAATAAGCCTGTAACCCACCCAAACCCAATCTCATGACTGACGTCCTAAGCCACTATTTTCATATACCAGTATTTTAAGTTTTATCTTTTCATACGCCAATATTTGACTTTTAAGTTTTATCTTTTCATACACTATTATTTTCATTTGCTCTTTCTACCTATGCTCGTACCAAGCTATCTGCTTCGTCGTCACCGTAGCTTACCTCATACCAATATTTCCTCTAGTTAATTTTTTTTATACACATGTATCTGTACATGATTAGTTCTATTAGAAGAAGTTTGTTTAGGAGGTTTTATAGAAAATGTTAATAGAAATTATGCTCCATAAGGGACTTATTAGGTAACAAATATTGACATATATGACATATATTAAGATACTGTAAATCTTCAAGCTTATAGAAATGATATTAATGAATTATGAATTTTTTTCTTAAATTTTGTAATTATATATATATATATATATATGTCATATATGTGTCCTATAATTTTTTGAATTTGGTGTGTTCCCTTATCCGTATCCGTGTTATGTCTCGTGTCCGTATCTGTATCTGTGCTTCATAGAATTTAACATATATAAAAAAATTAAAATAACAAAAAAAATCATCTTAGGCTTTATTGAGGTTTTGTTTACCCTACTGAATGTTTATGTTTATCTTTTTTTCGTTAGTATGTTTTTTTAATTATGTTGTTAATATTGTCTTTTCTTAAGTGTTGATTTTATAATCTTTTTAAAAGAAAAAATATTATAATTGAGCCTTGTTGAGAAAGAATAAAATGGGATTAGCTTAACTGTGACAACTTATTAATCTTGTAACTTTTAAAATTATCTAAGTTGTGACAGTTTGATGATTCTTTTTTTAAAAATAAAAATCAAATAAATTTTCAAAACAAAAAAATCTTTTCAAAATTAAAAATAATCAACCCACAATCGTTTTTCTAAAGAACGACATAACTTTGAATTCTTCATTGCACCTGAGGATACGTAGGAACAGAATCTCTATTTTGTTAAGCCAAATTTAATTTTTTATAATACATCTGTTAATTTCTTTTTACATTTTAAAAAATAGGTAAAACAAATATTTTTAGGAGTTATTAAAAATCGCACAACTGATTTAAGGTAACCGTCTTAGGGTAGATGTATTAGGGGTGCTGTGGGGTTAAGTCTCCACCCTTCCCTATGCATAATTAGACTCCCAAATCAGAATCTTTGAACGTAGACCATTTTTAGGTTTTCCAATTTTTCCTAGTAAAAAAATTAGTGGAAACTCCATTTCTTTTCTCATTTATTTATTTTTTGTCGTTCCCGCTTCGATCCCGATCGTGACATATATACCATGAAGGGAATTCTTGTGTCAACTTGTTGGCGAAGTCTGGAGCAATTGATCATGATCCTTAGTGTTGCCTAGACTTAGGGATGGCAAAAATCCTTGGGGCTCGGGGATCCCCGAAGGGACCGCCCCAAATAGGGTTCCAAAGGTGGGGTTTTACTCCCCGCGGGGATAGGGGTGGGGTAAAAAATTCCTCTGTCGTATGTTCAGGGATAGGGATGGGACAGGGACGGGGACCATACTCCCTGCCCCGAGGGTTCCCTATCCCCGTTAAAATTACTATAATAACCTTCATTGTATATATTATATAAATAAATATATACATTTTAGTAATTTTATCTTTTATTAATTTTTATGTTTATTTAAAATTAAAAAATTAAAATAATATAAATGATATTATTTTACTAAATTAACCCTCCCTTTACTCAATTAACCAACAATCCTAGATTGTGACTCCAAGTCCAACCGAGTAACCCTTGTCTCTATCAGCACTCAGTGTCTGCTGTGTCTCAGCTCAGAGCAGAGCAGCAAGTCCCCCCTTTCCCAAATCCTAAATATTTCTCAATCAAATTATTTTGAATTCATATTCACTCTCTTCTCACAGTCTTACCTTCTCAATCTCACACACTCCCTCACTCAATCCCTCATCCCCACTCCCTCTACCATAGCACGCAACTGGAAACCATCGTCTAGTCCACCGAGCCCACAACGTCGCTACTCTCCAAGCCCACAGCGCCACTCCTCTCCGCGCCACGCAATGCCTCTCCTCTCCGTGCCACGCAACGCCTCTCCTCTCCGCACCACGCAGCGCCTCTCCTTTCTGCCTGCAGTGTCGTTGCTCCATCTCAGAACCCAAATCTCATCCGTCATCGTGGCACCGATCCTTCACCGTACAGCCGCTGCTCGCATGCAGGACTGCTCCAATTGTACTCCATCGCCGCTCACACCACCACCAGCATCAACCGTTGTAGCGTCTACCGCAGTAGCTTCCACCCATTCCCAAATGTGAGTTAGGGTTTATTTTTCGTCTTCTTCTATCTAGATTTGCTATCATTTTAAAATTTGTTCTCATTCTTTATTTACCTTTCTTGGAGTTTCAATTTATGATCTTGGTGATGTCCATTTCCATTTTTGTACTTTTTGTGTGTAAAGAATTGATTTTTGGGCAAATAAGTGTTTTTTGTGATTTGGAGGTTTTTCCTTTTTGATAGATCTGTGATTGTGAATTTGTGAAGATGATGTTTTTCTCTATTCATGTTGTTGTGCTTGATTTCCACTAACATTTTAGCTTATGCTTGGAAAAGATACAAATCAGCTCTGCATTGGATTTACAATTTTGTGTTCTTACTCATGCTTGAATTTGTTTAATGTGTTAGTTTATGTGAAAAAATTCATTGCATTTTGTAGTGTTTGTGAGCAATTTTAGCATTATCTTCAGCTTTTTTGGTTATGTTTTTTGCAATATGTTGTTTTTTTTTCTTCATAGATATTGAAGAGTGGACTTGTTTCCAGTAGTTCATTGATGAATAATATAACCTTTTTTATTTTTATTTTTACATGTTAACTAACTGATGTGTTTTGCTGTCATCCTAAACTCCAGTCTATGTAATTGGTGTAATCCATGTTAACCTTTTGTTTACTTTTACACATTAATCTTTTGTTTATTTTTATGACATGTTGTACTTATTTTATATGCAAAATGACCGGGGGTGATCAATTATCTAACACCCATGTTAGGAGCAATCAAGTTCCTAATGAGACACAAAAAAATCTAGTGGAAGAGAATGAACAAAATTAACAGGCTGAAGCTCCTTCTCCTAATGAAACATGTGAAACAAATTTTCAAACACAAGATGTTAACGAGCGGTCAAGTCCTAATAAAAGAGGACTAACTTCAGGAGCTTGGGCACACTTTAGAAGGGAGAAAATAAATGATAAATGGGAAGGTAATATGCAAATATTGTGAGAAGAAGCTTGGTGGTGACACTAGACAACGTACTAAACACTTACATGACTACAGTAGGACTTGTAAGCTCCGGACTGTGAGGGGCTCAAAGCAAGCAATACTTAAAACTTTGGCACAATCATCAAGTTCAATAGGAGATAATGGTGAATCACTTATAGTTAGTAACTACTCATTTAATCAATATTTTGCAAGGACGGAACTTGCAAGAATGATTGTATTGCACGAGTATCCTCTCACTATGGTTGATCATATCGGTTTTAGAAGGTTTTGTGGTGCTCTTTAATCTTTGTTCAAAGTAGTTTCCCGTAATACAACAAAGAATGATATACTGAAGATGTATGAAAGCGAGAAGGCTAAGACTATGAAGCTCCTTGAAAAAAATTCAAGTCGCATTGCAATAACTACTGATATGTGGATTGCAATCAATCAAAACAAATGGTACATGTCTATTACAACTCATTTCAATGATGATAAGTGGACTGTGCAAAGTTGAATTGTGAGGTAATAACTTAATTACTTTGTTTTAAATATATCTTTTTGTCTTTTTCATTTAGGTTTCATGTTTGATACTTGATAGTTGTATGTGATATTTATAATTACTTCTTTTAGGTTCATTTATGTGCCTACACCATATACTGTTGAGGTTCTTTGTGATGGTTTGATTGACTGTTTGTTTGATTGGAATTTGGATAGAAAGTTGTCAACCTTAATTGTTAACAATTGTAACACTAATGATGCAATGGTTGAGCGTATTTTTGATAAGATTTCAACTTCTTCTTTTGTTTTGGGAGGGAACTTGTTCCATATGCATTGTTGTACTCATATGCTGAATTTAATTGTAAAAGAAAGGATGATAACAATCTATAGTTCTATTGAAAATATTAGGGATAATGTTACTTATTGCGTTGCAACACCAAAGAGGGAGGAGAAATTTGTTGACACTTGCCAACAATTGAACATTGCTTATTCAAAGAAGCTTGCACTTGATTGTAGAACTAGATGGAACTCCATATTTTTAATGCTTGCTTCTGTATTGCCATACCAAGAAGTTTTTAAATGTTTAAAACAATGTGAGTCTCAATTTAAGTGTTTTCCAAGTGATGATGATTGGGAAATGACATTTGAAATTTATGAAAAGTTAAAAATATTTTATAGTGTGACTGAGTTGTTCTCTGGTACTTAATATCCAACTTCAATTGTCTATTTTTTTAAAAGTGTGTGAAATTAGATTATCTTTGAATGAGTGGCTTTATTCTTCTAGTGACATTATCCAAATGATGGCTTCAAGTATGTATGACAAGTTTAAGAAGTATTGGGGCATGATTAATAGGGTGATGGCAATAGGGGCTGTTTTGGACCCTAGATATAAAATGAAGTTATTGTATTATTTATTCCCTCTTATGTATAGAAATCAAAGCACTAATGAATTGCACAAGGTGAAAAAATTACTTGAAGATTTGGTTGATGAATATCAAGCTAAGGATAGGAGGAGTGTTCCTACTAGTAGTGATTCTACTATATCTCAACTTTGACATAAGTTGGTCTTCTTGCAAAGAAAGCAAAGTAGAGAAGCAACTATTTTCAATATATGCAAGAAACTGCTTTAGATAGCACTTTTAAGTTAGAATTAGATTGCTACTTAGAGGAGTCTGTCTTGCTTGATAAATCAAATGAAGATGTGTTTGACATATTGGGTTATTGGAAAAATATTAGAGTGACATATCCAACTTTGCAAAGAATTGCAAGAGATTTTTTAGCTATTCCTATCTCGACAGTTGCATCAGAGTCTGCCTTTAGCACAGGTGGTCGCTTTCTTAGTCCTCATTGGAGTAGGTTAACTGTGGAAACAATAAAGGCATTAAAGTGTTCTCAAGATTGGTTACGCAATGCAATGGAAGGTAATGTAAATTTATATCCATCGATTTTTTGTTTAATTTTTCTTCTTTACACAGCTAATTTGATTTTGTAATTGTTAGGTTCTACCAAAAAAATGAGTGAATGTTGCATATTCAATAAAGAATAAGATCTTGATGAATGATGATATTGATGGATGAAAAGAATGAAGACTTATTGATGAATGACACAAGTAGGGGTTGAAGAAGTTGTAAACTTATGTTTTTTGAACTTCAGAACTTGTATGATTTTCGGGTGTAGCTTGAAGTTGCAATGTAGCTTGGTTGTGCAAACTTATGTTTAGGACTTTAGGTTCTTATGTTTAGGCTTTGTATTATGTACTTATGCTTTTTAATTTTAGAATATTGAACTTGTTGAACACTTGAATATGATGTTGTAGATGTAATATAATGCTTTAGCTTCATTTTTCTATTTTTCTTATTTTTTATTTTTTTTATATTGCGAGGAATCCCCACAAGTATTTGCGAGGATTTGGGGAACAAGGATAGGGAAAAAATCAGTTGGCGGGAACGGGGAGCGAGGAGGTATTCCCCACCCCGCTCGGGTGCCATCCCTACCTAGACTCCCCTCTAACGACATTGGCTACTCAACTTTTTCCTGATACCTCTGGAGTGATGTTTGTTGTGAATAAGCTGGATTTGTCTTGTTATTTTCTTTTTCCCCTTACTCTACTAAAAAACATTACTCAACAAATCATAATTGCATATATAATCATAAAAATGTTTAAGTGTTTTGTGATCATAAACTATTTTGAGAGGTAAGATAAGGATTTTAACTGACCTGCATGGAACTTAAAAATAGAAGATAAAGGCTAGTTAAGCTAATTAAGAATTGATAAAAGAGGAAAAGGCTAACTATAATTTTTTCTTTACTATTATATGTTTAAGATTTCATTAAGTTAACTTTCGCATCAAGTGAGACTAAGTCTCTTCTAGAGTGATCTCAAAGGTGCATCCCTCACATTATCATGGTGCATTAATGAAAATTAATTCTTTATGTAATGGCCTAATGTTTGAATCCTAATTGTCAAGGCATGATAGTACACCTTAACCACTTTGGCAAACAATATGTTTGCAAACAGAATGTTGATTCATTAAAATGAGAATATGAAGAAAAAGAAATTAGTTGAAATGGAATGCTCATTCCTAATCCATGATTTGCCATCTTTATTATTAGTGGAATGCATTGCTTGCATTTCTTTGCTACATTAAATCCATGTAGAATGTGATCATAGTTTATGTAAATAACATAAATGCTCATAAGAGAAAGTTTTTTTTTTAAAAAAAATTATTGTGTATATTTAACTTCATTGTCGTACATTTGTGATAGGCTTTGAAGGATGCCCAATTAAATTCCTATAGAATATCACTAGTCATTTATAATTTAATGGGCTTTAGGATTGTTTGATTTTCAAAGATTTTTCAGTATCAATCTTGGGATTGCTAATGAATCAACCACTCGTTTCCCATTCACATCATACACAAGTTGTTCACGAATCTTCTCGTTTACTTGTGTCATTAACCATGTACTCCCTGTAGACTCTTTTATCCTCTTAATTTCAGTTATCATCCATATCCTACAAAACACCAAAATCTAAAACCAATAAATGTTGACCCCTCATTATGATTTGCCCTATAAACAGGTTCTTTGTTTTTGCTTTCTTCTTTATCACGAAACCTGTTAGGTTTTCTTTTGAACTGAAGGCCGTTTCATATGCATATATTTTGTAAACATTCGAGGCCTAATAAGGTTATTTTCCCTCGCAATCATCTCAATGTCAAGATGTGAGTAATTACAAGTTGGCCCATAGTAGTTTCACTTGTTTGGATGGTTTAATCTTTTTGGACTTCTATCCTTGCAACACATGCAATTTTGTTAACCTGGTCTTCTATATATGTAGATAAGCCTTTTAGGAACCTTTAGAGGATGACAAGAACAATAAATCTCACTTAGGTGGCCATTTTGTCACACTTGAAATGAATGAGATGGATCCCTTTATATTCTATAAAAAATTTGCAACCAAAATTAAAAATTTTGAATTTTGACATTAGTTTGATGGGATTATCCCATCACTTTTCCTAGCCTTGCTTCCAAGGTTTTCAAACTCAATCTTTCATAATGAGGATGAGAATAAGAGGTCTAGTAGAAGAGTGAGCCTCTAGCATCATCGTCACACTTAATCTCAAAAACTTAGACTGGTGTCAACTTAATTAGCTAATGTGTCTTTTTTTTTCGGTGAATAAAAAAAACTCTATTACTAATATACATTATTCATATTTAAAATTAAATTACCACAAGTTATAGTTTAAAAATTATTTTATATTGAAAATAAATTAATGTATACTTAACACTAAACATAGCTACCGCAATAAGAGAAATTCTTATCTAAATCTTGGGTACTCAGATGAGTGCACTAAATTAATCAAAATTTAATATTTTTATGAATATTTGTGTTACATAATTAATTTCATAAAAATTTATAAAAATATTAAGTCCTGATTAACTTAGTACACCTAACTTTAATGCCAATTTCTCCCGCGGTAAACACAATAACAGGCACTTACTCTTTCTCTTTCTCTTTCACTCTCTTGTATCTGAATCTCACAAAAAATGAAACCCATAAAACACGCCAAAGAACTCCGCGCTTTCTTTCTTTGTTCTTGTTCTCCTTCACCATCATCTCTCTACAACCAAGACCATCTTTCTCTCGCTTCTCCTTCGCCTTCGTCTTCCGGAGACCCAACCCAATGGTGATCAACTTCAAAGCCATTCTCTCGAACCCATCCCTCGCTCCCGAACGGCTCCCGAACCAAAACCCATGTTCATTCACTGACATCACCTATAACAAACAAACCCAGCAACTCACTTCCATAGACCTCACCTCCATCCCCTTCAACACTAACTTCACCGTAATCTCCACCTACCTCCTCCCCCTCGACCACCTCCAAATCCTTACCCTCCAATCCATTAACCTCACCGGCCCCATTTCCCTCTCCAAGTGCTCCATTTCATTAACCACCTTAGATCTCTCCCACAACACTCTCTCCGGTTCTGTTTCTGACTTGTCCTCTCTCTCCTCCCGCCCCAACCTCCAATTCCTCAACCTCTCCAACAACCTTCTAGAATCTTCCACCCAAGGCTCCTCACCCGCTTGGACCCTCAACCTCAAACTCCTCGACCTCTCTTAATAAGATTTCGGGTCCGGACTTTCTCCCCTGGATCCTGACCCGAGGTTATGACGGGTTACAGCACTTAGCTCTCAAAGGTAACAAAATCACCGGAGAAACTGACTTCTCCAGTTGCAAAACCTTGCCGCATTTGGACCTTTCCTCCAACAACTTCTCCATCCTTATTCCTTCCTTCGGTGACTGCATTTCTCTCCAGTACCTGGACGTCTCTGCCAACAAGTACTTGGGCGACATTGGCCTCAATATCCTCCCTTACAAGAAGCTTGTTTACTTGAACGTTTCCAGCAACCAATTCTCTGGTTCAGTTCCTGTATTCCCTTCTGGTTCCTTGCAATTCCTCCATTTTGCTAGCAACCACTTCATTGCCTGATTCTGGTTCGTCTCGCCGACCTCTGTTCCACCTTAGTGGAGCTCGATCTCTCCTCCAACAACATCACCGGCCCCGTCCCCGCCGAGTTCGGCACTTGTTCTTTCATAGAATCCTTCGATATCTCGAGCAACAAGTTCACCGGTGAGTTACCGATCAAAGTTTTCACCGAAATGGGAAGCTTGAAGGATCTTGCTCTGTCCTTCAACCAATTCATCGGGTCTCTGCTTAAGTCATTGTTGAAGCTGGTGAGTTTGGAATCGTTGGATCTGAGTTCTAACTATTGAGCCAAGAACAGCTCGTAGAGTGCGTGGAAGAGTAGAGAAAGATCATTTCTCATTACTAAAGTAAAAATGGATTACAAAAGAGTAACCAACAAACTAACTGTAATAATTAACCCATAACTAATTTCTATTTTAACTTAACTACTGGTAATACTCGCCCACAAGCTGGATTGTGGAGATCACAAAGGCTACGCTTGGATATCAAGGAGTTAAAAGAGAGAGAAAGTAAAGGTTTGGTGAGCATATCCGCGAGTTGAGCAGAAGAAAGAATCGATAACAGATGTATGAGTCCACTTTAAATCTTCTCACGAATGACATGACAATCTATTTCAATATGTTTAATCCTTTTGTGGAAGGTGGGGTTATGAGCTAAGCAAATGGCCGATTTATTGTCACAATATACTGATGCAAGCTTGTCAAATGAAACATGCAAGTCATGAAACAAAAATTGTAGCCACTGGAGTTCACATGTAAGACTGGCCAATGCTCGATATTCAGCCTCTGAGCTAGATCTAGAGACTGTGGATTGTTTCTTGAACTTCCATGAGATGAGGGAAGAGCTAAGAAAGATACAATAGCTCGAAACTGATTTTCTAGAGGTAAGGCAGCTAGCCTAATCTGAATCTGCAAAGCCAGATAATGTAAGGGCAGAGGAGGAAGGATAGAATAATCCTTTGGCTGGGGAACTCTTAAGATATCGTAGAACTGCTGTTGTTGCCTGGTAATGCACTTTGGTGGGTTAAGAAACAAATTGGCTGAGTTGTTGGACAGCAAAGGCTATGTCTGGCCTTGTGGTGGTCAAATAGAGAAGCCTCCCTATTAATCTTCTATATGCGGATTCATCATGATAGGGAGCAGATTCTGAATTGTGCAGCTTTAAGGAAGGATCATAAGGTGTGGAAGAAGGCTTGATAGCAAGGTGGCTGCTGTCCTCAAGCAATTCAAGAGTGTAGTTGCGTTGATTGATCAAAATGCCACGTTTGGACCTAGCAACTTCAAGTCCAAGGAAAAATCTGAGAGGACCAAGATCTTTAATTTGAAAGCTGCGATCAAGATAAGATTTGACATGGTGGATCTCTGCAGAATCATTGCCAACTAAAACAATATCATCAACATAAACTAAAAGGACAGTAAAGTGAGTGCCATTGAGTTTAGTGAAAATTGAGTGATTAGCAGAGGAATGCTTGTAACCCAAAGATACAAGTGCAGTGGACAGTTTTGAATACCATTGTCGGTTGGCCTGCTTGAGGCCATAAAGAGATTTGTGCAGTTTGCACACTTTGGTTGAGCCTGGAGCTGAATTCAGAACCTTAACACCAGGGGCAAAGTCATGTAAACCTCCTCATTGAGATCTCTATGCAAAAAAGCATTATTAACATCAAGTTGTTCAAGAAACCATCCTTTAATAGCAGCTAAAGCAAGCAAGGTTCTTACAGTTGTTAATTTGGCAACAAGAGAAAAAGTATCAAAATAATCAACTCCCTCCATTTGAGTGTACCCTTTTGCTACTAGCCGGGCTTTATGCCTTTCAATAGAGCCATCCGTATGGTATGTTACTTTATAAACCCATTTGCATCCAATTGGGGTTTTCCCTTGAGGTAAGTCAACGATGGACTAAGTGTTTGTGGTTGCAAGAGCATCCAATTCAGCTTTCATAGCATTCTTCCAAAAAATCAAACTTGCAAACTTGGGAATAGGTTTTAGGCTCAGGTATGGATGAAACAACAAGACAAAAATATTCGTATGAAGGAGTGCAATGTTCATATGTTAAAACAAAAGATAAAGGGTAAGAGGAAATACCTGAGGATGATTCGGGCAGGGAAGAAATAAGGAGACTGCAGTGATAGTCTTCAAGATAAGTAGGTCTGCTTCTGGTTCTTCTTGATTGTCTAATGAGGGCGGAATTAGGAGGAGGGTTGGTAATATGGGTAGATGTATCAAAAGGCGCATTAGAAAGTGGTAGAGAGATATCATAGGCAGGGACAAGGTCAGAATTATCAAGGGTAACATGTGGGGTGGTGGTTGAAGTAGGCGCTGTTGTAATGGTGGAAAAAGGAAAAACTGATTCATAAAATATGACATTTCTAGATATAAGGAATTCATGAGTGAATGTCATATAAAGGTAGCCTTTGGTACTGTCTCTGTAACCGAGAAAGACTACTTTTCTAGCCATGGATTGAAATTTGGTTCTATGGTTTTGAATTGTGGAAGCATAGGCAAGGCAGCCAAAAGATTTTAAATGTAGTAAGGTTGGAGGTTATTGATGGAGTAGTTCATAAGGTGATTTTTTTTTGTTGGAGGGGTGTGGGAATTCTATTGATTAAGTGTACAACATGTTGAATGGAAAAATGCCAAAAATTGGTGGGTAGTGTAGCTTGGAATGAGAGGGCTCAAGCAATATTGAGAATATGTTGATGTTTCCTCTCAACAATGCCATTTTGTTGAGGGGATTCAAAACATGATCTTTGGTGAAGAATGTCTTTGGCAAGATAAAAATCATGCATTAGAAATTCATTACTATTGTCACTTCTGAGACATTTGAGTTTCATACCAAATTGGTTTCCAATGAAAGAAATAAAATTGGTGAGATGGTGCCTAGTTTCATTTTTAAATTTCATAAGAATAACCCAGGTAAACCTACTATAATCATCAACAAGAGTCAAGAAATATCGGTGACCAGAAATGGATGGGTTGGCATAGGGACCCCATATGTTAGCATGAAGCAAATAAAAAATTTTAGTGGAATGTGTAATGCTATTAGGATAGGGAAGTTTTCGTTGTTTGGCAAAGTGAATAATATGACAAGGAAATGTATTATTCTTGTAAGATACAAAAGGAAACTATAAGGAAATACATTTATGGATAGTATTTGAAATATGCCCGAGTCTAGTGTGCCATATAGAGGCAAAATCAAGATTTTAAAAAATTAAATTACAAACAGAACCAGAAAGTGGTGAGTGACTCGATGGTGAAGCTTCTAACACATACAGTCCTCCATTATTCTTTGCTGTACCAATCATCCTCTGGTTGGAATTCTACAAAATGGAACACTGAATAGCATGAAAGACAGTGTGGCAATCTAAGGAATTGAGGAGTTTAGTTACAGAAATTAGATTGACATTGAAATGAGGAATGAAGAAAACATTATGAAGGGTAATAGACTCAGATAATTGGACTGTGCCTGCAATTGTTGCACTGGTTTGCTGTCCATCAGGTAAAGACATGGAAAAAGGCTGAATATGATGAAAAGTAGTAAAATTTTTAATGGAATGAGTAATATGGTTTGTGGCACCTGTGTCTATGACCCAAAGGGCAGAAAGCTTACTAATGCTAGGAGAGGAAGTGGAATTGAAAGCAAATGGATTGGAGAGGACAAGATTGATTAAAGGTGAAGCTTGTACTTTTGATTGTTGTAAGAGCTGCAAAATCTATTGGTATTGCTCTTGAATGAGATCCATTGAGGGAATGGCAGGCTGATCAACTGCAGTCCTGTGATTCTGAATTAAATTCTGCTGAACTTCATCATTAGTGGCAAGATTTACAACAGCCTTTCCGCCTCGAGGCTGGCATCCAGGTGGAAAACCATGCTTAAGTTAGCATGTTTCCACAGTATGATTGTGTCATCCATAATGAGTACAAACACGATTGGATTCTTTAATTTGGCCACAGCCTCTTCCATAATTCCCTCTACCTCTACCCCGTGCATTGGAATATCAATTACCATTAGAAGAACCATTGTTGTAATGCTGATTGCTTGCAAATTGAGGCCTTTGATTCGATTGCTAAACTTGCATAACTAGAGACTATTGGTTCACAATATTTTCAAGGCTAACAGGAATGGTTAATTGTCTTTCTTGCTGAATTACCAAAGAAAAAGCCTTGTCTGGTTGAGGAAGGGGATCAATGAGCATGATTTGGGATCTAACATAACCATACTGCTCATTTAGGCCCTTGAGAAATCTAATAACCTTGTCGTGCTCCTTATACTTTTTTAAATCAGCCACATCACCACAGGTACAAGGAATCGCACAAGCACAATCCCTAGTTGGCCTAAAATTAACAATTTCCTCCCACATAGTAGTCAACTAAGTGAAATAGGTAGACACATCAAGATTGTTAGCCATGACAACCATTACCCAAGAGAGGGGGTGAATTGGGTGATGACTAGTTTTAATGCAACTTTGACAAATTATGCATTTTGAATAACTCAATTAATAAATGCAGCGGAATAAGTCTAATAAATATACAACTATTGAGGATTACTCAAATACAACTTGGGATATATGATGAACTAAGTGAATAAGCTAGATATCAAGTTGATAATCAAAACATCAACATATGCAATAAATAAATATATTCTACCAAATACTTGAATTTAAAGAGTGTAGGGAAGAGAGAATCAAACTCAAGAATTTATCTTGGTTGGCACCACCCCTTGTGACCTACGTCCAAATCCTCAAGCAAACCACTGAGATTTTCCACTAAACTTCAAGCTTGAACGGGTGCTTGAAAACCTTTACAGATTGGAGCACTCAACAACACCTTGGGATACCTCACCCTTGTGCTTTGAGCCTCAATACAGGATGCCTCACCCTATACAACCTTTGAGGGATGCCTCACCCTCTTACACCTTTGAAGGATACCTCACCTTCTTCTCAACAAGGGATACCTCACCCTTTTTCACTAGAGGGATACCTCACCCTTTTTACAAAAATGAAGGATACCTCACCTTCTTCTCAACAAGGGATACCTCACCCTTTTTCACTAGAGGGATACCTCACCCTCTTTACAAAGCAATTGAATAAATAGAATGAAGCTCTCAATAGAGCAGATGAATACAAATTGAAGCTCTAATATGCTCTTAAAGATTTTTCACGTTTTTGATAGAAAACAGAGCAAGAAAATGATTTGAGGATTGATTCAAGTTTGGACGTATTGATAATCAGTTTTTGGTTCAAGGTCAACCTCAAATAAAGACCCAACTTTGGTATTTATAAGTTTCTCAATTAATAGAGCCGTTGGGGTGGTTTGGGCATGCATTTAATGCATTAAAAATAGCCGTTGGACGTTGTCAGGATGCGTGTAATTGATTACATAACTTTTGCAATCGATTACATTGTTGTTCCAACGTGTTCTTGACTTTCTCGGGCTCGTAATCGATTACATTCTTGGTGTAATCGATTACATGGCTTCGACTTTGCTTGTAATCGATTACAATGCCCATGTAATCGATTACATGACTTGACTTCTTTGTGTAATCGATTACAATATCCATGTAATCGATTACATGACTCGTCGAACGTGTTCTTGCCTTTCTGTTTGCTATGTAATCGATTACATATATTGTGTAATCGATTACATAACCTCGACTTGCTTATGTAATCGATTACATTATTCATGTAATCGATTACATGATTTCTGTTTGCTGTGTAATCGATTATTTTGGCCATTGAACACATTTTTCAAGTCCAATAAAGCTTGTAAGTCATTTTTAACACCTCAAGATACTTGATTAAACATAAATCCTTTTAAGAGTGTTAGATTTAAGATTGAACTTCTAGTTTTATTGAAAGCCATGTTTAATTTTGAAATTTCCCATTTATTTTGAAATCATATATTAAAAAACCATTTGAGAAATCTTAAGAGCATTTAACATTAATGTTCTAAGACCTATAACTAAATAAACCTTCTTGTCTTCTTTCTTTGGTCTTGATTTTTCCTTTTGCGCTTGATCTTCACTATTGCACTTGATCTTCACTTTTGACTTTGTTATCATCAAAAACCCATTTGAAATGCTTCAAGACATAAGCATTCACAAAGATTACCTTGTTGAAATCGATATAACTCTTCTTGAATATCGGAGATTCTGAAAATGTCTCCTTGAGAAAATCAGTTTTCAAGATTCTTCCATACTGCTGAAGCTCGACGTTACTAGATGATTGACTTGGAAATCCCTTCTGATATGGATCTTTGAAACCATGACAAGACTATATTATTGCATCTTATCCATGTTTCATAGAGAAGATCAGAAACAAGAAGAGGATTAAGACTTCCATCAACAAATTTTAGCTTGTTCTTTGAGATTAATGTGACTTTCATAGCTCGTGCCCAGATTTGATAATTATTGCTATCAAGCAAGGGTGTAACAAGAATAAGAGAGGGGTTTTCATTTGGATGCATGTAATAAGGGTTCGAGGGATCGGTAGCGAAATCAGAGTAGATTGAATTCGCCATTAATGAAATGTAGAAGAAGAAAATCAAGAAAAGATCGAGGAAGAGTGAAATCTGATACCATATTAAGCCAAGAACAGCTTGTAGAGTGCACAGAAGATGAGAGAAATATCATTTCTTATTACTAAAGTAAAAATGAATTACAATTTGTGAATGAATAGTTATTGTCTTATATACAGGGCAGTGTACATCAAAGGGAGAAAACAATAAAAGATAAACAGAAAGTAGTTACAAAAGAGTAACCAACAAACTAACTGTAATAATTAACCCATAACTAATTTCTATTTTAACTTAACTACCGGTAATACTAACAACTTGTCTGGTTCAATCCCCAGAGAGCTTTGTGAAGATCCTAAGAACAGTTTAATGGAACTATACCTACAGAATAACCGATTTGAGGGTTCTATTCCACCCACTCTTTGCAACTGTTATCACCTGGTTGCCTTGGATTTAAGCTTCAACTTCCTGACGGGCACTATCCCTGCTAGTTTAGGGTCTTTTTCAAACCTCCGCGACTTGATCATCTGGCTCAACCAGCTCCATGGGGAGATACCTAAAGAGCTTATATACATCAAAAGCCTCCAGAATTTGATCCTAGACTTTAACGAGCTGACCAGAAACATTCCTTCTGGCTTAAGCAACTGCACCAACTTAAATTGGATCTCCTTGTCGAATAACAAGCTGAGTGGGGAAATTTTGGCCTGGGTTGGGTAGCTCAACAACCTTGCCGTCCTGAAGCTAAGCAAAAACTCGTTCTCCGGCCGGATTCCCCTAGAGCTCAGGGATTGCCATAGCTTGATATGATTGGATCTGAATACAAATTCGCTGAGCGGACCAATTCCTGCTGAGTTGTTTAAGCAATCGGGGAAAAATGCGTTTAATTTCTTTAGCGGGAAGACCTATGTGTACATGAAGAATGATGGTAGCAAGGAGTGCCATGGTGCAGGGAACTTGCTGGAGTTTGCGGGGATCAATTAGCAGCAGTTGAACAAAATTTCACCCCAGAACCTTTGTAATTTCGCTAGAGTTTTTGTAGGTAAGCTACAGCCAAATTTTAACCATAATGGTTCTATGATATTTTTGGACATTTCACACAATATGTTGTCTGGTAGTATTCCGAAGGAAATTGGGAGCATGTACTATTTGTACATTTTGAATTTGGGCCACAATAATATATCTGGAAACATCCCAGCAGAGTGTTTAAGTGGAATTTTGGTCAAGAGGTAAAGAGAAATTCTAACAAACAAATATTTATTTATCAGGAGATTATGGGTTCAGAGTTATATGGTAATCTCGTAGGATTTTAGATTGAGAATTAACTTAAAATGCATAAAAGAAGCTTTAATGCAAGTTTAATAAAATAAACAGAAGTTCAAAAAAGAAAGTCTTGATAAATTAAAGAAAACTATTGCTAAAAATTAAAGAATAGAAGTTTACAAGAAAACACAAATGCAGAAAGTTAAATGAAAGCAGTAAAAGAAAGCATATTAAAGAGTCTAATAAAATATAAAGAAATTTAAAGAACAGAACTGGAAAGTAAAAGAACTTAAAAGAACATTGCATTAAATTAAATGATTTGAAATGAAAAAGGAAGGCATACTTGGATGAAATCTATTAATCAGCTTCGAGTGAGAATTTAGGATTGTGTATTAGCAAATACCTCCCTTTTTACATCGTGAACACTAGTATTTATAGGTAAATTATAAAAAATAACTAACTCCTAGGAGTTTGACACGTACATGACAGTTTTACCACTAAAATTTCCCTAATCTTTTGACAAAACCAACTCCTGATCATTTTAACATTCTTCGTCGATTCAATCACTTAGGAAATGCAACCCTTTTGTCAGATTAGTCACTTGTCTGACATCAATATCTAGTTGCTGCATTGGATCTTTCGACCATTTCAGCACTTTCGTCGACTCAACACTTAGGAGATTTGACATCATTATACAGCCGTCGGATTACCAATTTGTTTATTTTCACTCCCAACATATGTCCCCAAAAATTTTTCTTTCGACACTGACAGGAGGAAGATAAATTTTAATCCAATTTCGACTATAACTTTTTTGATCAAAGTCCTTTCAAATGGATAGTTTTTTTTAAATACAAGAAAACCTTCCGTAAATATCTGGACGGTCACAACTAAACTTATCATTACAAACATTAAATAGTCGTTCCTAATAAATAGGGACCATAATTACCTCTATTTTTGTAGAAAATAGCTTTTCAAATTCACACGTTTTTGCACTGTTCATTGTCTTCAACCTTTTCTTACTGTTCACCACCTTTAACCTGACTTCTGCACATTCTCTCTGCAAATTTCTACCTCCTTCCATGGCTTTTAGCTTTCAATCTCCTAACACACCAACAATAAACTTAGGCAACTATGCTATCGTTCAAGACCCAACTCTGCAGAAGTCTGAACTTTGGCATCTCTCGAAGGTAATTCTCCCTATCAATGATTCTTCATTTTTTTTAGACCCTCTGGCTGCTTTCTTGGGCCAGAAAATACTAAAGATATGGAGGTAGACTTAGATGAATTAATAACAATGTTGTCGGGCAGTCACAAAAGTTCTCCTCAATCAGCTTGCTCTTCGACACAGCTTGGACAAGATTCTAGTGATTCTCATATCACTGAACTCTTATCTGAATTGAAGAGTGCCTTCACCTACTCCTTTGAGCACTTGATTTCTGATCAACTCCTTCAAGAAAGGATGGTGGCCATTGTGACCAAACTTGAACCCCTCGCCCAACAACTACCAATAACCAGTCGAGCTTTTCCTACGACTGTTAAAGATTTTCTTCAAAGCTTAACAGCAAATATGCCTGCTATTCATCGAGTCATTCTTGCTTATACAAAAGAAGTTCAAGAAAAATCTAGAATCTTAAAGCAGTTGGCCGATGCAAAGAACGAAAATACAATCTTAAAGGAAAATCTTGTGAAAGGAAAGAACAAAGAGGCAGAACTCGACAAAGAAATTGAAGACTTAGAGAAAAAACTCGAAGCAGCCCGATGTCGCAAATAAAAACTTCAAACAACATTACAACAAGGGGTCGCTAGGCAGCAAAGTATTGCTAACAATACCAAACAATAGGCTGTCGAAGTCAAAGCTGTGTTAGCAAAAATAAATTCCCTTGAAATGGAATATGAAACTACCTATTCCGACAAACAAACTTTAGAAGATTCTTGGGGGTTTCTTAAAAAATTTTAAATGTAACTATTTCCATTTTTAGCTAGTTGTTGATTTATTCTTTTGTAAAGTTTTGGCAATTTCAAGTTGTAACATTTGTCTAGCATTCTTATTTTGACAATGTAACTTGTAATCGCCAAACACATGAATGAATTTTTTTTTCTTTATTCTTTGTCAATTTTTACTTCACACATTGTCGGTCTATATGACTTCAAATATTTGCCATTAATCGACTTAATTCTTAAACCAGAATTAATTTCGACAAGTGCATAAGCATTTCCTGAAAATACTTGAGTAACTTTAAATGGTCCTTCCCACTTTGGGGACCATTTCCCATATTCTCGATAATTTCTATCCATGGGCAAAATCACCTTCCAAACCAAATCATTAACCTTAAAAGACTTATATTTAATCTGACTATCATAAGATTTAGCAATTCTTTCCTTTTGTTGAATCAATTTTTTCAAGGCAATTAATCTTTCATCACTCAATTTGTTTAACTCATCAAACATTAAGTCCCAGTAGTATTCAACTGGTAACTCGTCTTGTTTTTGAATATGAATTGATTAAAGATTAATTTCGATGGGCAATACTGCATCATGACCACATACCAACTTGTATGGTGATGTGCCAATTGCTTCTCTTGGTGAATTTCTATATGCCCATAGTACTTGATTACGGGTATTATGTCAATTCCTAGGTTGTCGACTAATATGCTTTTTAATCAAACTTATGATTATTTTATTCATGGCCTCTACCTGGCCATTTGCCTGAGCATAATATGGCGTCAACGTGAGCATTTTAATTTTCCTTGAACTGACATATTCGATAATTTTCTTTCTAATGAATATTAACTTTTGGTCGGTTGTTAAAGTTTGTGGTATTCCAAACCGACAAATTATATTATCTTCAATAAAGTCAATCACATCCTGTTGGATTACATCCTTCAAGGCCACAGCCTCAAACTACTTGGTGAAATTATCAACTCCTACTAGAAGATATTTATGTCCCTTCAATGATGCAGGGTGAATTTGACCAATTAAATCGCCTATCCCCTGAAAGGCCAAGTTTTAACTATAGAATGTAATTCACTGGCAGGAACATTTTGTATATGACCATGTCTTTGACACTCTTGACAAGACTTAGCAAACATTATACAATCCCTAACCAATGTAGGCCAATAATACCTTTGACGTCGAATGACCCATTTCATCTTATCACTTGCCTGATGAGCTCCACAAATTCCTTCGTGGACTTCTGCCAAGGCAATATAAGCCTCTGCTTCACTCAGGTAAACCTCTAAATTTCCATCGACAGACTTTCTATACAAGGCCCCTCCTAATACTACAAATTTTGACGCTCTGTATTTAAGCTTTCTATCCACATATTGACTCAGATTTTCCAAATAACTTAGTATTGGTTATCTCTAGTAATTAATTGTCGAAATATTATTTTGTAGTATATCTCTTTCCTCTAATGAATATAAAAGTTCCCTTATTTCCATTAAATTTGTAAGAACCTTAGATGAAATTCTATACCTAGAGGCTACTTGCGCTAATTCATTAGCCTCTTCATTTAAACCTCTAGAAATATGTTCGACAGTTACTTCGTCGAATTTCTTCATTAGCTTACTCGCCACAATATAATATTTTATTAGATTTTCATTGACACATTTATATTCTTGGGTAAATTGTTTAACGACCAACTGTGAATCACTAAAAATATGCATACTATGTGCTTTCATTTCTACTAATATTTCTAATCCGATAATTAAGGCTTCATATTCAACCTCATTGTTGGAACAGCTATACTTAAGTTCAAACATGAACTTAGTTGGAGTACCTTGAGGAGAAACAATTAAAATCCTCACTCCAATTCCATTCTGATGCCTTAAACCATCAAAATATAAACACCAAGATTTTAAACCGACAACATTTATGTTATCCGTATCCAAACAAGGGTGGTCGGCCAAGAAATTAGTAATTACTTGGCCTTTCATCGCTCTTATTAGAACATATTGTAAAGAAAATTCTGACAAAGCAATGGTCTATTTTCCAATACGTCTATTTAACACTGGTTTTGATAACATATATTTTATTATATCAGTTTTTGACATAACCAATACATTGCAAGGCATCATATAATATTTGAGTTTAGTACATGAGAAATACAATGTTAAACAAAGTTTTTCTATTACACTATATCTCCTCTCAGCATCATTTAAACTCGACTAAGATAATACACAGCTCTTTCGACGTTATTTTCATCTTCTTGAGCTAGCATACTTCCTATGGTTTCTTCTGATGCTGATATATACAACTTCAATGGTCTTCGAGACACTGGAGGCATCATGACTGGTGGATTTATCAAATAATGTTTTATCTAGTCGAAGGCTTCTTGGTGGCAAAGTTCCCACACAAAATCTTGTTCAACCTTCAACTTGATCAATGGAGCAAAAACTCTGGTTATTCCCGACAAATTAGATATAAATCTTTTTAAGAAATTAACTTTTCCTAAAAAAGATTATAATTCCTTTTTGTTTGTCGGTGGTGCGGCCTCCAAAACTGTCTTGACTTTATTCTTATCCACCTCAATACCTTTTTTATGGACTAAGAAACCCAAGAATTTAGCAGCCGACATTCTAAAATCGCATTTTTCTGGATTCAT
Source organism: Ormosia semicastrata (assembly GCA_029884595.1). NCBI lineage: Eukaryota > Viridiplantae > Streptophyta > Magnoliopsida > Fabales > Fabaceae > Ormosia > Ormosia semicastrata. The sequence goes on along the minus strand of JAQQTO010000046.1, from coordinate 30,292,325 downwards.
CTTAAGGTTGTGCTTACTCATCTTGTCGACTGCCTACCTCAAGTTTGTCAAATGGTTCTCCTTTGTTTCCGACTTGACAGTGACAACGTCGATGTAAACTTCTTTAAATTTTTCAATGACATCATGGAAAATTGGGTTCATTGCTTTCTGATAGGTGGTCCTTGCATTTTTTAAACCGAAAGGCATGACTACCCATTCATATTTCCCAATGGCTCCTGCACATCTGAAGGCAATTTTTGACACATCCTCCTCGGCTATAAAAATTTGATTGTAACCTGCATGGCCATCCATAAAACTTAATAATTCATGCCCAGATGCGGTATTAACTAACATGTCCGCAATCGGCATAGGATATTCATCTTTAGGTGTAGCAGTGTTCAAATTTCTAAAATCTACACATATTCTTAACTTGCCATTTTTCTTAATTACAGGAACAATATTAGAAAGCCATTCGACATATCTGGTTGTTCTGATGAACTTGGCTTTGAGCAATCTTTCGACCTCTTCCTTTATCTTAAAATCACCTCAGGTGCAAATCTCCTGTTAGCTTGCTTGACAAGTTTTCATCCTTATTTTAAAGGCAATCTATGCTCGACAAGATCTCTACTCAATCCAGGCATTTCATCATAATCTCAGGAAAAATAATCTTTATATTTCATAATTAATTCGACAAGCTTTTCCTTGAACTCCTTTGGCAGAAATGAACTCACAAATATAGGCATCCTATTTGTTTCAGTGCCTAAGTTTATTTCTTCCAAAGGATCTTCCACTTCTACACTTTGTTTTTCATCAAGTCCTTTTTCAAAACCTAAAGGACCATCATCCATTACACAATCTGACAGCATACTTTCAGTGGTGTATATTGTTCTGTCGGCCTATTTTATCTGATTTATCCTTAACACTCATAACTAGTGTTGTGACTAGCTTGACATTTGGAGCATATATTTTAAAATCGATATGAAGTTGCTGTAGATAACAGGGATTATCATCTACCTCTATTATTTCTACTTGATCATCTTCATTCCAAAGAATAAGCTTCTGATGAACCGTCGATGGTATCGCTCCGACGGCATGTATCTAATCTCTTCCTAGTAAAAGATTATAACTTGATTTTGTTGGTATTACTGCAAACAACGTCGACCTTGCAATAGATCCAACTTGTACATTCAGCATCACTACTTTGTCCGACGGGGAAGTTTTACCACTGAAGTCAGTGACAATCATGTTGGTCAACATCAAATCAAACTTATTTTCCCCAAGTTTCTTGAGCATTGCCCTTGGGATCAAATTGATAGATGTCCATCTATCAAAGCTCTATTGGTGGGCTTTCCTTCTAATAGAGCCTTGATGTGTAACGGTTGTAGATGAGCCTTCTGCTCTTCTGTCGATTTCTCAAGTTGAGCTGTGTTGTCGAACACCGTTACCATATTGTCCTGAAAAAGAAGCCAGTGATCATCTAGGTTATCTAGATCTTCTTCATTTTCCCCAGTGTATTCAATTTCGTGATACCCTTCAAATTCTGCAAGTAACACTGAAATTAAATTTGCACTCATTGACTTCAGGAATTCTTCCTCATCAGACAGCTCCTCATCACTTCTATATCTTCCAATTCTGAAATAATCTTCTGACGGCAAGTTACTATCCATAGCTGTTAGAATGTCATCCAAATCTTTGTCCAAGTTAATGTCTATGTCGAATTGATCATCATCACCAAGGCCCAAAAGATCAACTGAATCATTCAAAGCCTCAATAACTTCATCAATCATTAAGTCCATGTCTTGGCAATCAGGCTTTGCTAATCTTTCTCTTCCTTTAATTATGTCAAGCATATTTTTCCTCCTCTCGACATCTAGATCAGGATCTTTCAAGACTTTCATAACTTGTTCCTTCGACCAATTCTTAGCATCCTCACTTAGCATTTTAAAGCATTTGATCTCGACCTTGCTCATTATCATCTTTTCATCTTTTGACCTAGCCACTCCCTTGTCTTTTTCAACTGACAAATTATTTTTCCTTGCCTCTTCTTCTACTGCTACTAATCTAATCGACCATTTCCTCTTGGTTTTGTTTGGAATAAGCCTTTGGACTTGCTTATCCTTTTTTATCTGTACCAACTTTTCTTGTTGGAGTTTATCATCCATGTCGAGCTGTCTAACTGCACTTGTTGTCAGCTCCTTTGGAAATGATCTCCTTGTATCCATGAATTATTTTGTGATAATACTTTTTAACTTCTTACCATCTTCATTCTAATTTGGTACTGGCTTGTTTTTGATCACCAGATAACCTGTTTCTGCAGACTGTTCCTTGATTACTAATCCTTCAACCATGTCCCTTTTCTTCTGTGCTTGTCTTAATCTCTGCAGTCTTCTTTTCTTACTCTTCGACAATGGAAGAGGCTTTGATGGCCCTGTTACATCTTGGCCAATCATAGCTTTACCTTGATCGATCCTACCATTTTGGTAATCTTCATTCCAAAATGGCCAATCTCTTTGAATTTTATTCTTCCTGGCAGCCACATTTCATCGAAAATACGTATGACTTGCCATTATAGAATTTTTTACCCACCTGTCCACAGCAACATTGGTAGGTGGCACTCTAGTCTTGGCTGGCCCGACACTGCCTTTGGAAAATGAACTACTTCCCACAGATTCACCAGATGGTTCAATCAACCAGCCATTGAAGTTATGCCTAGGCGTATAAACTGGCCTTGGCCTTGGAGCATGGAAAGGCTTTTGTGGTCTCCAAACTTTCTTGTTGAAAACCTTCTTCTTACCCTACGGGTCCCTTAGCTGTCCTTTAACAGCTTTCTTTGCAGCAAACTCATTGTATATTGTATTATATCTTGGGCACAATCTTACCTTTCTCTTTTCTTTCTTTCTCTCAAGAAATGCTTCAAGAGATTCTCCTGATTTTAGATAGATGTCGATTGCATCCTCTGTGCCGATGTTGAACTCTTACAAATCCCTTATGTTGAGCATCCTAACCTTCAAAGGAACCTGCTGATCAACATAAGACACTCCAGCCTGAAACGGATCTGTATCAACCTTCATATTCGTTTTAGGCTTGTCAGCAAACTTCAAACGCCCATCCATTATTGCTTTCTGGATTATGTCTCTGAAACGAATACATTCATTAGTAACATGACCGAAATTATTTTGAAACTTACAATATTTTTGGTCTTTTATTTCATCAAGTTTTAACAACCTATGACCTTCTGACAGTTTAATCTATTTATCTTTTAGTAATAAATCAAAGATTTTGTCGACTTTTGTTACATCAAATGTATATATTTTTCTATTGACATAACTCATTTTCTCCTTATTTCTTGTAGGCTGTAGAGCCTGACAAACTTAAAAGAGACCATTCTGAAGTTCGGCAATATTAACTTCAAATTTATCATTACTATCTCAAGTTTCATCATCAGATTTACTTAATCCGACAAATGCCATTTTCTCTCTTTTAAGGAATCTTTTTTGCTTTTGAATCTTTTCAGCTTTTAGTTGCTCTATTTGCCTAACCTTCTTACTTAGTTAGGCGAGATCAACTAAATGTTGACTCACTAATTTCTTCCTTATGTAATAGTCTAAACCTCCTGCAGTTATCTTTACTATTTCGACCTCAAGTATAGGAGTAAAACATCTACTCCTCATTTGTCGAAACCTAACAAGATAATCATTCACAGTCTCATTATACATTCTTTTGATATTAAAGAGATCTGTAAGTCTCACTTTCAAATCACCTCTAAAGAATTGATTTTGAAAACTCCTTTCCAATTAAGCCCAGGAATGGACTGAGTTTGGTCTCAATGTCGAGAATCAAGAAAAAGTATTTTTTGTAAGGGAACTTGGGAAGAATCTCATTTTAAGGCCTTCAATGGTGGCCAACTCCCTCATTTCTATAGTATACCGTGCAATATGCTCGACGGTCGATTCCCCACTCTCTTCTGCAAACTTAGATAGTTTAGGTATTTTAATTCCTCTAGGCAGCTATGCTTGTTGCACCCAGTCAGGAAATGTTGAAACAAAATAGGGTTAGTTGGCATATCTAACATTGAACCCAAACCTATTCAGCACTTGTTCCACTACTTGATTTACGTTTTGTTCAATCACTTGGTGCCCCCTAAGATTCTGTCAAAACAATCTCATGGCTGCATTATTTCTAGCCATTTGATCTTCATCACCTCGATGGAACATATGGACATTACCATATTCCAAGCGTAGCTGATCATTTTGCCTAGGTTGTTCTAGGTTTTGTTGATTTTATCCTACATTTGTCTGAGGTGCAACCATTTCTCTATTTTTCCAAGGGTGGGTTCCTTAAGCATTTTCATTGGCCACTTCTCCTATTCAATGCTTGATTTAGCCTTGCCATTTGTTGGGCCAATGCACTGTAAGCATTATTTGTGTTTTCCATGATTGGTGTAATCACAACACTCATTTGTTGAGTGAACATATGCACCATGTCATGGTTGCTCTCATCCATTTGTTGTCGAAAGCTGGCCAAAGAATTCATAGTTGGCCCTATTATACTTTGGGGAGTGTCTCTCAACATAGTTGGAAAAACTGGTCTCAAATTCAATCTCTCCTGTCGAAAAAGAGTTGGATTACTTGTACTTGCAACCCCTACTCCTTGGCTACCAATTCAAAACTTGCTATGACCGAACATATCTATGGTTGGCCTTGTGAAGTCACTAATTGGCCGACACTATTGGCCAATGTGGAACCAAGTCTTAGTTGTGCCATGACAGTAAGAACATAATTGGGAGGTAACCCATATTGTGGTACAAACCTAGAATTTGAATTCATTATGCTTTGGTTACTTGGCTAACTTGGCGATGACTGAGTCATCGCAGGAAACACTTGTTCTAATACTGGATTGCACCGGAGAGCACCATTTGTTATGACATCATCCACCAGACCCGTACTAACAAAGGTCGAGGATGGCGCAGTAACGGTTGTCGAGGGTGTATCCTGCGCCTGATTACTTATATTACTCATGATTTGTGTATTTTTAGAAGAGTAGATAAATTTTTCACTTCTTAAACACATAAAACCATTTTTGTGATACTACGAGTTACTCTGAACTCGTCCCACCGGGCGTGCCAATTTGTTTAAGTGAAATTTTCGTCAAGAAGTAAAGAGAAATTCCAACAAACAAATATTTATTTATCAGGAGATTATGGGTTCAGAGTTAGATAGTAATCTCGTAAGAATTTAGATTGAGAATTGACTTAAAATGCATAAAAGAAGCTTTAATGCAAGTTTAATAAAATAAACAGAAGTTCAGAAAAAAAAGCTTTGATAAATTAAAGAAAACTGTTGTTGAAAATTAAAGAACAGAAATTTAAAAGAAAACATAAATGTAGAAAGTTAAATGAAAGCAATAAAAAAAGCATGTTAAAGAGTGCAATAAAATATAAAAAAATTTAAAGAACAGAACTGGAAAGTAAAGGAACTTAAAAGAACATTGCATTAAATTAAATGACTTGAAATGAAAAAGAAAGACATACTTGGATCAAATCCGTTAATCTGCTTCGAGTGAGATTTTAGGATTGTATATCAGCAAATAACCTCCCTTTTTACATCATGAACACTAGTATTTATAGGCAAATTATAAAAAAAAACTAACTCCTAGGAATTTGACACGTACATGACAATTATGCTACTAACATTTCCCTAATTTTTCGACAAAACTAACTACTGATCATTTTAACATTTTTCGTCGATTCAATCACTTGGAAAATGCAACCTTTCTGTCGGATTAGTCACTTGTCCGATATCAATATTCAGTTGCTGCATTGGATCTTCTGACCATTTCCGCACTTCCATCGACTCAACACTTAGGAGATTCGACATCATCATCCAACCATCGGATCGTCAATTTGTTTATTTTCACTCCCAACACAGAGCTTGGGAGAGTGGAAAATCTCAACATTCTTGATCTCTCCAACAATAGGCTTGAAGGGCAAATTCCACAAGCCTTGACAGGCCTATCCTTGCTCACTGAAATTAACTTGTCAAACAACTATCTGTCGGGGTTGATTCCGGAATCCGGTCAATTCGATACTTTTCCGGCTAAGTGTTCCAGAATAATTCTGGTCTTTGTGGAGTTCCTCTTACTCCTTGTGGGGCAGATTCTGGGCCCAGTGCAAATGCCCAACATCAGAGGTCTCATTGTAGACAGGCATCACTTGCGGGGAGTGTGGCCATGGGGTTGCTATTCTCCCTCTTTTGAATTTTTTGTTTAATTATAATTGCCATTAAGACCAGAAAGAGGAGGAAGAAGAAGGAAACTGCCCTTGATGTCTACATTGATGGTAATTCGCCATTGTCGGAATGAATGTGAGTTTAATGTGGAACTCTGTCGGTTTCTATCAGATAAATTTTGGGCCTTTTTTACCAAAACAAGAAAACTTTTGGGCTTTTGGTAGACTCTCCATGTGACAGAGATAAGTATTTATAATGGATTCTTTCCTCTGAAATGAAATTTTCAGATTGCTAAGCTGAGTATGATTCCAGTATCTTGTTTCCTGGAAGTTGTCTTGGACAATGTGAGATATTCAATGGACACAAATCTTAGCATTGTTTTGGTTCTGCTTGGTGTTGCCGTCTGTACAGTCACTGATGTCAGGATCAATGCTAAAGGTTTCATAGCTGCTGTAATAGCAGTTTGGAGCACGGCACTGCAGCATATGTAAGTAACACACTAACACTATCAAACCCTGAATCTTGATTGGGAGATAGAAGCTGTTCAATTTGAATTCGTGGTCATAAAAGCAGTTCACAAGAAGAGAAAGTGGTAAAACTTCTGGTTAAGTGTATGGGAAAATCAGGTGCCCTTTAGGCGAGCTGATTCATTTTCTTTACACCTATACCTAGTTATTGGGATCTATTAAAATTAGAAATAATCTGATTTAATTTAATTTAAAAATTAAATTTTATATTTTAAATTTATTAAAAAAATAAAATTTGAATTGATTTATAAATTAAATTGTGTAATTAAAATTTATTAAAATGAAAATTGATTTAATTTAATTTTATTATTTTATATTTTTATTTTTATAATAAATAATTAAAAATAATTATTAAGAATAAAATAATCTATTCATTTCAAATCAAATTAAATTAGATTTTATTAAATTTGATAGAATTTTTAAAATAATAAGAATAAAATTCATGAAATTTTAGAAATTAATTTATTTTTTTATTTTTTAATATTTTAAACACAATATTTAATTAAATTTAATTTATAAATTAAATTATTTTCTATTTATTTACATTTCAAACACACTAAGAGGGAATTCCCAATTATTTATGGATCATAGTCATATATCTTTGCTTTTGAGTTTGAGTTATTTGTGAGGGAAGGGGAAGGACAACACATGGTTAAACGGGGAAAATCTACATTATGTTCCATTTTTTTGGGTAATTATGTTCCACTTTTTCATAATAGAAAATGTTAACAGTTACTTTTATAGTAAAGTGTAATTCCGTTTTCAAAAAGATTGCCGTGCTGCAACAAGCAGCCCCACTCACACAACCAAAAAACCTGACATATAAGGAATAAAAAAGAAATAAAAAGTGGTATGTGCCTTGACCTCCCAGGCCATGGGCATGCATAATGTGGACCCAGTTCCAGCCTGTGGATTATTAGTGGCATGGCACAAATTATATTGTAAAACGAGTAATCTATGTGGGCCTTGGAATCCAAGTTCATGTTTCGATTACTTAATTTTCAGGTAAAAATTGTATTTTTTTCAAAGGTTCTTTTCGTAAAATTTTAATTATAAGTTATTTTAAATGTAAAATAAATTAATTTAAATACGTCATATTTTAATGAGAGGAGTTTAATTTATAAAAAGAAGATAAGGTATCTCTATCAATCATGATTTTTTATTACATTTTTTATATCATTTTTTACATTACATTTTATACTATTAATTTTATCATTTTTTTATTTTTTTATTTAATCATAATTATTTAAAATAATGTAAAAAATAATATTTATTTAAAAATAATATAAAAATATCATTTTTGTATTTCTATTGTGTTTTGTTTAGACTCTAACTAAAATAAAATTTACATTTATGAAAGAAAAAAAGTATATTAGGCATTAATTTGGCTATAAAAAAGAAAATAAAAAAGCTCCAAATAAGTTGTACCGCCGATCGCCAGAGCCTAATGAAAGAGCATAGTAAATGCCTAACGTTATATTAGGTGGACTTCGGAATAACGTAATTCTGAATAATAGAAGTTCCTTTCTGGAAGGTTTTTGTAAGATTCACTTGCTGTGGTCCCAACAACAGCTAGATCTGCATATTTAACACAACACTTTTGAGACAACGGGAAAGCAGGACCTGTAATAAAAGCCTGATTTTCTGAGACATGGGGAATGATGCATTCATGCAAAACAGTAAAAATTAGGTTAAAACTTGACATTTAGGGCGTCACGTACCAGCATTTCTGTAGCAGCAGGCCAGCACCTGGTTATGTCCCGAGCTCAAAAATTATAATTTTTTTATTTTGTTTAGTGTATTTGTTAAGAATAGTAAAATAAAATTTTTTAAATTAAAATAAAATATTTAATATATTAAAAATTTAAAAAAATATTTATTTATTTAAAATTTGTATTTTAGTATTTTTTAATATTTTTTAAATCCTTTTACCATTTCGTTTTCATTTGAATTTATAATGTAAATTACAAGGCTTGCTAGTTTCACATGGACCGTACAGTACTTTGTTTGTATTTCAGAAAAATTAATTTTAGAACGTAAAATGCATCTTTATGCTGAATAAATTTTAAAGGATAAATTTGAAGTCTGGCTAAATTCTTTAAAATACATTTCCAGCATAAGAGATTTTATGGTGTTTTTTATTAACAGAATACTTTAGGTAAATTTTATATGGGTTCAATTCGTTATTTTTTCTTGATCAAAAGAGTATATCTTTAACTTACAAGGGGTTGAACACAATAAATATATTACATTTTTATGGGAAGATAAAGATTCTAGTTTTGGAGAAGTCACTTGTAGCAAGACCTAATCATATTGCTTCTCATAGATAGTGTGGGGATAATTTGTGGGAAAAAAAATTCAAAAATACTTTTTTTAAAAAAATTCTGCAACTGAAAGTGATTTTATTCAATATTTATTTGAATAAACTCATTCTCACAACTCAACTTTCACGTAAATATTTTGACAAATATAACTCAATCTTCTAAAAACAACTTTTCACATTTTTTAACCATACATTTATTTTTTTTTAAAAACTACTAATTACTCACACAAATAATTTATTAAAAACAAAATCAGATCTTGGAATTTGGAAATCATCATATACTTGTGGACCGTCATGAACCTTATAATAGGTCTACCATGGTCGAAGCAAATCTTAATAAGTCGACCATACAAGCCTAACATCTGTGCTACATAGACCTACCTCTGAACGATGAACCCGGGATGGTTCGGGTTAACCCAACTGATATCTAGCTCCGAGACCCGACCCGACTTAACCTAAATGGGTAACGATCCGCTTATCACATGCTTAATATGCGCCGCCAACAGCTATGGGCCGTTCAATGCCATCATGGCTAACAGTCAAAAATGACTTCACGCCAAAAAGACAGAACATAACGTTGATCATTAGGATTAAGTCTTAAATGACCTTCACAGTAGGAACCTGAGGAGTCATCTCTCAGACTTCTATATAAGCTGACCTAATTGCCTATGTCAAGCATGTTCCATCTTTTACCTAGACACTCAGACTAGCCTTTGCATACTTTGTGATCATTCTTCTGACCTGCCTAGGTTTCCTTTCTGCTTACTGATATCTTCCAACCTAGGACCTGGTCAGTACACAGAACATCTGGCACCCATCGTGGTGCTTAGGTAAAACTTTCCTACCCCACAACCAACTAACTTCACCTTCACCAAAGTCATCTTTCCAACAAATCATGGTTGCTAACGAAAGCATTATTGACAATGGAATTCACCAAGACAGTCCTCAGCCCAAGCCCACTGAAATGCTTATGTAGGCCATTAGAGATATTCACAGCCGAATAGATCAAATAACTAACAGAGACAAGCTACGTGTGGAACCTGAAAGGGTGGCTGAAAGGAGGCCTAAAGAAAACATTCTGATTAGATAGGTTTGCAGGCACACAAGTTATCCTCCTCCAGTTGCCGACCACCCTTTCTCTGAGTTCATAACGTTGATTCCCTTACCGGAGGGTTTCCGACTTCCCACCATGAAGCTCTATGACGGGACGACCGACCCTCAAGAACATCTTACAATGTTCAATTTAATGATGAACGAAGGAACTGACTCGATCATATGTCGAGCTTTCCCGATGACCCTCAAGAAATCAACATTACTTTGGTTCTCGAGTCTTGAGGCATGTTTGATTTACGATTTTTTAGAAATGTCAGTTAAATTCCTTAACTATTTTTCTACTAAGGGAGTCACCAAAAAACTTCGGCTATCCTTATTAACTTGAAGCAAGGTCAGGACGAATCACTCAAGGAGTTTATGAGGAGATTTGGCGAGGAGGCGGTCCAAATTAGGGACCTAAACCCTGTTGTGTCTCTGCATGCTATTATGGTTGGCCTACGACTAGGGCTCTTTGCAGATTCTTTGGCCAGAAAACCACCTGTGGATCTAGATGACTTGAGAACTAGGTCTTTGGGGTACATTAACATGGAGCAGACGGCGACTGCAAGAAGACAAATGGAGCAACAGTTCTCAGACCCAGAAGTCAGAGGAAACAAGAATAATCATCAGATTTTCATTCGACCAATCGTACAAGACTGACAGTATGGAGGACGAGGAGCAAATCAGAGAGGTAGACCGATAAGGGCTGAGGAGTGGCTAGACCGATTTGATCGCACTCCTTGAGTAACTTCAAGCTACTTGTAACCCCGGTACGATGTGTACACACCATTGATCACCCGACGAGAACAGATATTGCGGGAGGTCTATAACACCAGCTTAATCCAACACCCAAGGGGAACAAGAGAGGATTTCACCCAATGACGATAAAATCAAGAGATGTGATTTCCATAAAAGTTACGGGCATACGATTGAGGAGTACATTACCTTAAAGGATAAAATCGAGCAACTTATCCGAGAGGACTATATCAGAAAATACATCTATTGATGTAAGAACCGAAGTAGAGAAATAAAATAAAGGAATTCGTCCAGACAGAGGACCCCGAGTCCTGGTAATATGGGAGAAAAGGGCAAGGTTATCGCTATGACCTCGAACTCCCGAGACTAGGTAATCAAGGGAGTCATCGACTCAATTTTTGGTGGGTTCGCAGGAGGCGGAAGCTCAAACTCATCCTGAAAGCACCACCTCCGTGCAGTAATGTTAGTAAGTTATCCTTTTCCACTACAAAATAAACATTATGAAGATGGACTAGTTATTTCATTTTCAAATAAGGATTTTACCGGCCTTGATGAGAATTTGGATGATTCAAGTGTGATCTCCATTATAGTGGGAAATTTCCAAATTAGAATGGTGCAGGTTGACTAGGGGAGTTCGACCGACATCCTCTATAAACCTACCCTATAGAGCATCTAGTTGGCGTATGTGTATTGATTTCAGAAAATTGAATGCAGTCAATAGAAAAGATCATTTCCCTTTGCCATTTCTTGACCAAATTTTGAAAAGAGTAGCAGGACATCCCTACTATTATTTTCTTGATGGTTATTCAGGGTATAATCAAACACTAATTACATTAGAGGACCAAGAAAATACCACTTTTACTTGCCCCTTTGGCACTTTTGCATATAGAAGAATGCCTTTTGGTCTTTGCAATGCTCCGGTAACTTTTCAAAGATGCATGCTAAGTATTTTCAGTGACATGATTGAACATTAGTTAGAGGTTTTCATGGATGACTTGACAGTTTTTAAAAATTCTTTTGAAAATTGTCTTGCTAACTTGAAAAAATTCTTAAAAGATACAAAGAAAAATGATTTGTGTTAAATTTGGGAAAATGTCATTACATGGTTACATCAGGAATAGTATTATGTCATGTGATATCTTCTAAGAGAATTGGAGTTGATAAGGCTAAAGTTGAATTAGTTGCTCATTTGTCTTCCCTAAAAATAGTCAAAGAAGTTCGTTCCTTTTTAGGATATGCAGGATTTTATAGAAGATTCGTTAAAGACTTTAGTGCCATATCTAGACCTTTATATAATCTTCTAACAAAAGATGCACCATTTGATTAGACCCAAGGTTGTCAAAAATCTTTTAAAAAATTAATTGGTCTTTTGACTTCTGCTTCTATCATGCAATTTCCTGACTGGTCTTTGCCTTTTGAGTTGATGTGTGATGCTAGTGATTTTGTTGTTGGTGCTGTTTTAGGACAAAGAAAGGAAGATCAGCCTCATGTAATTTATTACGTAAGTCGAACTTTGAATAGTGCACAAATGAATTACACCACTACTGAAAAAGAACTACTTGCTGTAATTTTTGCATTGGAAAAATTTTGAGCTTATTTAATAGGTTCTTCCATTGTTGTTTTCACTGATCATGCTGATGTTAGATATTTAATGTCTAAGCAGGATGCTAAACCTAGGTTGATACGATGAATCTTGTTGCTTCAAGAATTCAACATCATAATAAAAGACAAGAAAGGAGCCGAAAATGTTGTTGCAGATCATTTGTCAAGGCTGACAACAAGCTCATTTTTTGATAGCACACCTATCAATGATTCTTTTCTTGATGAATTTTTATTTACTGTCAATTCCATGCCTTGGTTTGCTAACATTATCAATTTTCTTATAACAGGTAAAATGTCGCCTCAGTGGACACACTAGGACAAAAAAAAAGTTTTTGATTGAGGTGAAAATTTTCTATTGGGATGACCCATATTTGTTCAAATATTGTCCTAATCAAATCTTTCAGAAATGTGTTCCCGACAGTGAGGTAGGTAGTGTCATTAAATTTTGTCATTCAGAAACATGTGGAAGTCATTTTTCTTCAAAGAAAACAACTGCAAAAATCTTGTAGTGTTAATTTTATTGGCCCACATTATTTAAGAACAGCTATATTTTTTGTAAAAATTGTGAAAGTTATCAAAAATTAGGGTCCATTTCTAAAAGAAATATGATGCCTTTGAACCCTATCCTCGTCATTGAAATTTTTTATTTTTAGGGAATTAATTTCATGTGTCCATTTCTATCATTATTTGAATTTATATATATTTTGGTTGCAGTTGATTATGTCTTAAAATGAATTGAGGTGATTTCATGTCGGCACAATGATCATAAAATTGTTCTAAAATTTTTTGAAAAAAATGTTGAGTCGATTTGGAATTCATCGAGCTATCATCAGTGATGGAGGAAAATATTTTTGCAATAAACCATTTGAATCCTTAATGAAGAAATATTGCGTTACCCACAAAATTGTAACCCCTTATTATCCTCAGACAAGTGGACAAGATGAATTAGTAAATAGTGAGATTAAATAAATTTGGAAAAAAATGGTTAACCCAAATCGTAAAGATTGGTCTTTAAGACTAAACGATGCACTTTGGGCTTACCGTACTGCTTTTAAAACATCTTTAGGCATGTCTCCCTATCGGTTAGTTTATGGAAAACCTTGTCACTTGCTTGTAGAATTGGAGCATAAAGCATTTTGGGCCATTAAAGCTTTCAACTTAAATCTTGATGATGCTTCCAAGTTACGCAAATTACAATTGAATGAACTTGAGGAATTAAGAAATGATGCATATGAAAACTCAAAGATTTATAAGGCTAGAATGAAAGCTTTTCATGATAAATCAATTTTGAGAAAAAAATTTGAAACTAGTCAAAAAGTTCTGCTTTATAATTCTCGTCTTCACCTATTCCCTGAAAAATTAAAATCTAGGTGGATTGGTCCTTATATTGTCAAACATGTGTATTCTCATGGGGCCATAGACATTGAGAATCCTAAGAATGGTATTGTATTTAAGGTCAATGGACAAAGACTCAAACCATTTATGAAACATCAAGTTGATGAGGTAAAATCCATCTCTCTTTCTAATCCTTGTTATGTGTAGAATTTATTTTAATTTTATTTCTTTCTTTTTGCAATTCTTTATGTTCTCGATTAAATGACGGATAACGGTACTCCGTGACTCTCAAGTCGATTTTTCTTTCAGTTTCCCATAATAACTGATTTCTTTTCCTTCAAAATGGATATCATTCTCTCAAATCTAAGAAAACATTTCCCTTTTTTTCCTCAAAATGCTCTAACAAAAATCTACAAAGCCAGGCATGAAAGACTAATACTGTTAATGTACAAGGGCATCCCAGAAGATATTCACTGGTTAATTGAAGTAAAGGTTCGTTTAGCTCATGAATCTTCCGATTCATTTGTCTCATACATGCCGGGTCTTGGTAAAAGTTCTTATTCTAAAAAGAGAAGAGTAAAAAGAATGAAAGTTTGTTACAAGTGTGCGTGATGGAATTGTAACACCCGATGTCGTTCTTTGGGGATGGTTTCTGTAAACAGAGAAGATAAAATTTTCTTCATTAAGAATGGATTGAGTAAGGAGTCATTAGATAATATCTTATTGACTCTTGAGACGCATTCTTGTGGATATGTGTAGTGCGAGCTTCTTAGTTTGTTGAATCTCTTCAAGGATGAGCAAGAGTGTTATAGTCTTAGAAATCTGACTAAAAAAGACTCTATTTTCTAATTTATAAGAAAATTGGATGAGAAGCTTATCATCAACTCATAGAAGGCATTTAAGCCGTTACTGGACGTAAAACTAGAGGAAGATGTGAGCCACAATCACAATGTATATATTATCTTGTACATTTAAAAAAATTAAAAAAAAAAAAAAAATAAAAAATAAAAAATAAAAAAATGAAAAAATGAAAAAAAATGAAAAAAATAAAAAAAGAGAAAAAATGAATAAAAAATAAGAAATTAAAGGAGGCGAAACTTCAGTTGTACTTGGTCTTTAATTAGATTAGGAGCCCCTGCCAGTGGCAGACCCGTCATTGACTCGGGTGGATCTTTGCACGCTGTTCGATAAATAAGGTTCGTGTGCCATACTCTATAAAGAGTCACGCAAGCATTCCCAAGTTTTAACCATAGGCTCTGCTTGCTGATGGACAGAAAGAAGCGTCTCGTGTTTTCATTCTCGCGTGACAATGCCTTTGAACTAGATCCTGTGATTTAATGTCATGGGCTCTACAGCGACCTCTCACTGGCTATGGTCGTTGGTGGTAGCTGTCAGATTTACGCACTTTAATTAGCGGCGTCGTAGCTCAATCCAAAATATCCCACAAGCGGGAGGGAGAAGAATGCCTAGATTAGCTGAGCCGTCTTGGTATTACTGCACTCATGACATGCAGTATACAGATACGCCATGAAACTTGTACATAAAGGTATGCCATCATTTGTTATTATTATTTTATCTTTGTATAATTTTGTGTATTTTAGTTTTGGACAGATGATCCTTTGGGTGGGATCCTTCGGGGGTTTCTAGACTTCTTTACCCTGATGATTTTCTTGAAGTAAAAAAAATAAAAACAAAAAAAAACAAAAAAAATATTTTTCAAACTTTTCTGACACTAGCCAACCTACCCGTATAGGTGCTATTATTACTTTTTCTATTCTCTTCCCTATTTAAACACTCCATTTTCTTCACTTTTCTACAACTCATAATCATTTAAAGAGAGTGTGAGTATAGAAATGGAGGGAGCTTCTTCTTCAGTTTGTAGATTTACTAGTATTTGTGTATTTTGTGGGACAAGTTATGGGAAGAGTTTGGAGTTTGTAAACATAGCAAGCACTGTTGGTAGAACACTTGCTAGGAGAAACATCCATGTTGTATATGGGGGAGGTAGCATTGGGTTAATGGGGGCTATATCACTTGTTGCACATTCAAAAGGTGGTCAAGCTTTGAGTGTCATTCTTGAACCTTTAACTTGAAGGAATATCATTGGAAAGACAATTGAGCTGGAACTTCAAGTATCATCTATACATGGACGAATGAGGACAATGCTTGAAAACTTTGAAGCATTCATTGCCTTACCAGGTGGTTTTGGTACTTTGGAAGAATTTTTTCAAATTATCTCTTAGACCCAACTGAACATCCACTATAAACCGATAGGTTTGTTGAATATTAATAATTTCTTTGATGAATTGTTATCTTTTGTTGACCATGCTGTGGAATAGAACTTTATCACACACTCTGCAAGACGGCTCCTTATATCTGTTTCAACTGTTGATGAATTAATTGATAAATTATAAACTTTTGTTTATGAACCTGAACCAGTAATAACTCAAATAGATTGGTCAGAAGGAAGCAGCAAGGGAGGCAGCAAAGAACAAGAGTGTGATCTGACACTTCATCTATAACTTTCCTTTATAGTTGATTTTATTTATCGTACTTTGTTTCTGTTTATATTTGTGTGAAGTTTTTCTTTTTAGTAATTGCAGCAATAGGTAATATCTTCTATCCTTTACCTATGTATGTTTTGATATTGAGAACAATGTTGTGATCTGGTTGAGGGAAAGGATGATTGTAAAAAAAACTCTAAAAAATAATAATTATGAAGTGTGTTTGTTAATATGTTGTTGTATTTATCTTAGGAAGGATGGTTGTAAAAAAACAAAATATTAAATAAATTATATATTAGGAATGTGTTTGTTAATATGTTTGTTATGTTTATATGTTTGTCATCAATTTATTAACAAGAAAAGTAATTAGGGATGACAGAGTAAGGAGTAAATTATTTACTCTTGAGACGCATCAAAATTGATGGCAGAGTAAGGAGTAATTGGGTAGACAACTAGTTTGTGTGGAAGTAGTAATTCAAATTCAGGAAAATTTGCATGATTGAGTTAATTGTCTTCTTTCTTAAAAATCACATGTTTGGTTATGGATGTTGAATTTGTGAACTGAGGATGATAGAATTATACCTTGTTAGATCTTGAGCCTATTGATGAATGGATTGAATATTTGTACCATTCTCTTCTTTCTTGTGTGAATTTCACTCATGGAATTGTTACTCTAGAACTTGCTTTGATTCTTTTTTAGGTTACATTTTCATATGCATACATAAAAATGATTGAGGCATTTTTCTTGAAATAGTTACTTTAACCAAATAGCCAAGAATGATTGGTGCACAAATAAGTAGCCTTGCTTAGCAGCATATTATTTCTAATATGATATCCAGCACTCTTATAGCTTCTTGAAAATTTTCTGATTCCTGTTATCGTAAAGAATTTGAAATGACCTATTTCCCCTTGTTTAACCCCTTTGAGCTCATTTGATCATTTTTTTTGTTTCGAACTCATTACGTATCTTAAATGAAAAATCATATTCTTATCCGGCCTTAGGGAATAATAGAACATTAGCTTTTGTCATTGGATGAGTTCTTGAACGAGTGTGGGGGTGTGTGTGCAGAATGGTTAAAAAAATGTATATATCATGTTCTTTTGTAAAAAAATAAAATAAAAAATGTTAAAAAAAAGTCAAAAAGGAACAACAAGGCAATAAAGGAAAGGAAATGAATATGTAAAGGGAATTTGTATTAGGTGGAGTTAGGATGAACTTTCATGCTTGTTAATTGAACTCAACTTTGATGCTCTTTTATTCTCTTTGGTATTTAACTTATCATATCCATATGACCTTCTCCTTTACCTTGACCCCATTACAACCTTAAATAAAGTCCTCATGATTTGTGTGTGCGTGTGTTCTGAGTAGTGGAGAAGTAGAAGATAAGCAAGCTTATGGTAGTGCAATTTTCATGGGTTGAATTGAGTGAAATACCTACCTTTTAAACACTTAAGGGATTGAGAGTGAATTTTGTGAAGATCTATCATTCTTGACTCATGCTTTTCAATTGAAATATCCTTACTTATTGATTTGAGATGTGAAGATATGTTACCTCATTAATGTTTTGATTACTTGAATGATTGATTGCTTTTCATTTTTAAATATTACTAGAAATTGAGTCTTTTAGAGTGTTTAGCTTTTGAGTCTATTTCTTTTTTTTTAGTGAGTGGTCTAATGTGTTTTGCTCAGGAGTGTAAAAAGCTAAGTGTGGGAGAATTTGATGATCACATGTTTTATACATTAATAAGCCTTCATTTTTAGTCATTTACACTCTTCATGCACTTAATTGATCGAGTTTGGTTATGTTTTGTAAGTTTGGACTCAAATTGGACTTAATTGAATTTTTTAGCATGATTTACGTCTTATACTATTTCTGTATTTGGGCCATATTTTGGGCTATAGGTGAATTTTTGAGGTGATTCTAGTGTCATTTGAAAGATAAGAGAGAGCTCTAAAACTTTCATGAGACCTCAAAGGCTCAATTGTAACACCCTAGCTCTGATACCAACTAATGTAACACCTTAGCTAGGGCATCACATTTTTCGACTCCTGACTCATAATATGAAAATAAGTTTGAACAAAGTTTGAGTTATAAAATATGGGTTTCAAAATTTTCTTCTTTACTTTACTGAAAATATTAGGTAATATAAAAAAAACATATTTCAACTATTCATTATATAATATTGACACCAATTAATATCACAATTTAAAAAGAAATATAAAATTAACAGACTTATTTTTTTTTACAGTAGCAAACCCCATGACGGGTCTTACTTAATAGCACAGTATAACACTAACGGAAAACTTTAACATACTTATTCCTTTTTTTGTTCATCTTGATGCATCAGACATCTGTTCCTTTGTCAAAACTGCACATCTTCTAGTCCTGAATGTCCACTCCTTATTGTTGTCACCAATCTCAGAGTATCCATCGCCCGTTATGTCTAAGACAACTCGATCTTTCTATTATTTGATTTTAACAGTACAGACACAGCAAAATAGCATAACAAAGAGGTGAGATCACCTACACCAATACCAACATGGCAGCACAGAGATAACACAAACAGCAATATCATACAGATAGATCATACCATAATCATGCTATCAGCATTAATCAACTATCATCATCTAATCATTTATCAATTCAATCATCATAAACAAACAATATTATCATCAACATCATCCAAGTATTCAAAATAATTGTCATAACCAATATTCCTCAATTAATATATCATACAGATATAAATGCTCAGATTTATGCATATGTACAAAGACTCAGTTTATCAAAAACAAGTCCATGGAGGTTTTCACAATTTCGAGAAGAATGCTCTGGTTAATTATTAGCCTTAGCCCAAAGACAATCTCCCAGTTGTTGAAAAGAATCGTGTTCTTGTCGGGTATCGTCAATGCGTTGCAACGGACTACATCGCCAAGTGGCACAGGGTACTCGCCAGCTGTCCACTGGTCGACCGCCGCGCCTCGACGCTCCCAAGATCCATCATAGACCTCACTATCAATTCTCATTCCCTCTTCAACCACAAGGGCCATAATAGCTATTAGCTATATTTTATACAATACACGAATTTATCAGTGCAAGTCCAACCCCAATGGGTCAAATCTTTTCAATTTCATTTGTACAATGCACGAGTATATCAGTGCAAGTCCAACCCCAACGGGCCAAATCTTTTCAATGCATGCATAATGCATCAAATCCAAATACAAGCATCTCTTTCTAATGTATATAAAATACCTCAAAAGCCAATCGTAGGCAAACTTGTCATTTTCTCACACAGCATCCATATACTGGTTCTGCAGTATTTATACTATATTTTCAACAGAAAAATCATATTATCATATTTTCATGGTTATGAAACACTTTCGTTGTGTTTTCACAAAATTGCGCAATATTTCCATTTCATTTTTACAATTCCAAAACGTTTCTGTTTTATTTTCACAATTCCAAAACGTTTCTGTTATAGTTTCACAATACCATAACACTTCTTTTACGTTTTTAAAATTTTGTAACATTTCTGTTATGTTTTCAAAATACTGCAATACTTCTGTTGCACTTTTAAATTATGTATTTAATTTTTTAACATTTTTCTCAATATACGTTTCTCAAATTGCGTAACAATTTTCTACCATTTTCAAAATCGCATAACTTAAAAATCATTCTTTTAAGTTGCGTAAATCATTTTTCATCATTCTCAAAATATTTAAAATACTTTCCAAATTATATAAGATTTTCTGTCTTTTTTACAATTACGTAAAAATATTCTATCACTTTTAAATCACATAGTGATTTTCAACAGTAGTTCAAATTGTGTAGAAATATTTTAACGTATTCCAAATCATTTTAAAGATACGTAAAACGTTTTACAATCACGTAAAATATTCCTCAATATTCCAAAAATTATTTTGGACTTAAATAAATAAATATCATTTTCAATACATTTTTCAAATTGCGTAAAAATATTTTACTGCATTTCAAATCGCTTCTAAGCTACACAAATAATTTTTCACCACAATTTCATTACAGAAAATATTTCTTAACCTTCAAAAATTCCTTTTCAACCTTTCTCAAAAAAATATAACTTTGTATTTCAATTTTCATATTTTCTTACTCAAGAAAATCTTTTTCCACATTTCTTTACTCAAGAAATTCTTTTTTTTAAATATAATCCATAAAATTACCTTTCCATTGATATAAATCAATATTTCAAATCTTAAAATTTCCAAACGTATTTCAAAACTTGAAAATAAGTTATACTTTAGTAAATTCTCAAATCACCATTATACTCTCCATTTTTCTCAAAGCATTTCCAAATTAACCTACTTCAAAATAAATTGAAGTTTGAAAACATTTTCGTTTAAAAAACTTAATTTTTCAAGTGAGTAGAATACTCTGATTTTCTTTTCAAATTTCTTGTATTAAATCAATTATATTTCCACTTGAAAAATTACTTTATTTCATCAAAATCTAGGCATTACTATTTAAAAAATCATCAAAACATTTTTCCTTTTAAATTGATATGGTTTTATACAAACAAAACCATTAAAGTCTTATTTTCAAAACCAAAGTACCGATTGGTCATAAAACAAACTCATTTGTTCAAATTCATTTTCACTTTCTTTGCAAATCCTTTTTCATTCTTTGTCAAAAATCTTTTCCTTAATATATATTTTCTCAAAATCATTTTTTATTGATCTAGTCCTACAAAATCATATTGAGTTGTTTTAATTATTGTTTCTTAACTTTAAATTTCTTAACGTTTTCCAAAACCCAATAAATAAATTCTCTGTTAGAAATTTTAAGTTACAAACGTTTTCCTTTATATTTCTAAATCACTTCTAAAAATTGATTAATTTGAAGTTCAATACTTTCAATCTTCTTTTTCTTTTATTTATGAAAATTTCACTTCACTTAATTTATAACACTTAATTCCCTTTTCAAAAATCCTTATTTGAAAATTCTTGTATTTCATAGCATCAAAACATTTTTCTAAATTATCAAAACCTTATAGATGGCCATTGGAACCATGAAATATTTTTCTTCTAACTTAAATAAATTCCATTCTTGTTTCTACACAAAATAAATCAATAAAATTTCATTCTAAAATTTGTGTTCATGTTTTCTTAAAATAAACAAACATTTAGTTCATTTTCTATACTCCTCAAATCAATCTAATTTTATTCTTCCATAAACATATTAATTTGTAAACACCTATTTTGAGGTGTCTTGGCCGAAATTCTCGTTGTTCTAGGGATCAAAATTTAATTTCTTTGTTCTTGAAAAATTTCAACATTGACCCTCATCAAGGGCATCAAAACCGTAGCTCTTCCTTGGCCATTGGAACCAAGATCAATTTTCTTTTCATCCACACATCATGGCATACATATATATATTTCATCATAAATATCACAAACATGTCATATACTCATCATGCATATTATAAGTGTACTATCAAAGCCATAAAATCATGCAAAACATATTAAGCATAGACAAAAATAATCAAAGCACAAGAAAATAAAGCAAAGCTCATAAACACACAATTAATTATTACATGACCATGGATTGGAATTCTCACATAAATTCACAATCCATCAAATATAAGACCATCTCCCACCACCATAATTGGTTGGTGAGATGGATCTCCCTCTTACCTCTTGAAGATCCTCAAAGCTTCTTGATTTTGCTTCTCTTTCCAAGTCCTTCAACACTAAGGGCTTCTCAAATTCAAAACAAAATACATAGAAATTAGTATACTAAGCTTAATTAAGAGGAACCATGGATCAAACATGGTTTAGATCATGAAAAAGAAGAGAATAAATGAAGTCTTCTTATACTTCACCTCAAAAAACCCATAACTTTGTTCATGAAGAAAGTCCATGAAGATGAATGATTTAGAGAAAGTCTCCAACATGAAAGTTGCTTAGAATATCATGTAGATTGAAGATCTATGGTTGGATGAAATTAAAAGTGATGGGTGGTGCTTTTGGTAGTCATGGCCGAACCATTTGGTGAGAAAATGAAGGAAAATGATTGTTTTGTGTTCTTGGCTTGGTTGAGTGATGAAGATGAATGATTTAGAGAAAGTATCCAACATGAAAGTGTTTTGAATTGATGAGAGGATTCAAGATATATAATTAGATAAAATTATGGAAGATTGGAAGTGGTTCCATGGGTGGCGACCGAATACTTAAGGAAGGAAAGAAAATGGTGTTGTTCTTGGTGTTCTTGACAAATTGGAAGAGAGAGAAGAGAGAGAATGAGTTAAGTGTTATGAAATGTGATACAAATGAAATCAAATGGCTGAATTGAAGTGGGCAGCCATAGCATTGCATAAAGAGAAAGAAGAAAATAACTTTGTTTTAGGAAAATGACTAATAATTGGTCAAGACATCTAATTAATGTCTTCAAGCTTTTTCTTTGGCCTAAAAAGGCTACTCCAACATGTCTCAACATGTCTCTTCTTCTTTCTTGCTTCTCCAACCGTCCCCCCCTTCATCATGCAATCTAAAGGAAGCAAACAAAACAATAATGGTCATATTGACCATGACAAACAATAATGGTCATTAATTTAGTTTGCATGGCTATTATTGGTGGTTCAAGATCCATGTAAAAGTCTCCCCAAGCTGCATGAAAATCGTGTGGCTTATTGAGTATTTTAGGGAATTAATTGTTCTCAATTTATACCTAATTGCATGCTAATTAATTAGGTAATTAGTTAGGTTAAATTTCCTAACCAATCTTAACTAACATTCTAACTATATAACTAATTAATTAACATATTATTTCATATATTATAATCTCTAATTAAAATTAGGATATCTAATTAAGAATTAGATTATAATAATTTAACATTTAATTTAGTTTACTTAACTTGTTAATTAGGCCATTAGATTAATCAAATTAGGCTTAATTAGTTACTAATCAAATCATTGTTGACTTCATCTTTTCTTTAGCCTAAAAAGGCTACTAAAAAAATTGTCTCCTCCTTGTCCAAGCACTCCAAAACCGTCCCCCCTTCCATAATGCATGAAGTTGTCATCTTTTTATTTTATACAATTATTTGAAGCATTCCTAGCCATTGATTAATTCAATGGTTAGGATTTAGGTAGACTTTTAATTTAGAAGACTTAATCTAAGCCATTAGATCCTTCTCCTTTAAATTCTAGCCATTAGATGTGTCTCCAAAATAAAGGGTCAAGATTACTTCTTCTTACTTTTAATCCAAGGGTCATAATTAGTCTTTGCTACTTTTTAAGACCAAATATCCACCCTTGATTAATTCTTCATCCAATGGTCATAAATGGTCTTTGTCACTTTTTAAGATCAAATCTCCACCCTTGATCAACTCTAAATTCAATGGTTGTAAATAGTCACTTTATATAATTAATTTTACACCGTTGATTAAATCTACGGTTGATATTGAAGCTTGCCTAATTAAGTTTATTCTCACACCATTGATTAAATCAATGATGATTATCTTATGTTTCTTTATTAAATTTATTTATTAACCGTTAATTGAATCAATAGTGGATATACAAACCACCAATGTTGACTTAAGCAATATAATTTCTATTTTTATCTACTAAAAATCTCATGAAAGAATATATTTACTGTATTTTTATCTTTCAATAAATAAATACAGTACAAAATAAATTTTATAAAACTATTTTCGGATTCAGGTTTAGTAAGATCCCCTGTCTCCGTCTAAACAATACAAATTTTTCTATGCGTAGAAAATTTTTTCACTTTGCGGGACCCACCTGGGCCCACGTAAGGTCACCTGGGCCCACAAACACCTCGTGAGGCCTACAAATAGAAAAAAAATTTAAAATCACACATAAAATCACAAAAATTAGAAAACGTATGAAAATCAAGTTAGATTGTTAAAAATAATTAACAGTCAAGAGAAATAAATACAGAAAGATTTTTCCCACCGAAAATTATTATTTTCCTGACACGGAGTAAATCACTCAAAACGATCAAATACTCTGACGGAATAAACAAAATAATTTACAGCATCCAGAAATTACTAAACAGTAAAATTCTGTTAGCTGTCAAAATTACTGTTTATAGGATAGGAAATTTTGGGGTGTTACATCAATCACACGTTTGGATAACTCAAATTGGTGTTAAAACCAGAACTAGGATGCTGATCCTGATAACTTGACCTATAAGTACTATTCATGACATATCTCGGGTTACAAGCTGTCAAATAGGTTGAAATTTTTATATTTGACAGTAAAGACCAAATCTACAACTTTTATGTTAAACATTTTTCAAGAATCAGACTTATTGGAGGTGATATTAGGCTTGGAAGTCAGAATAGAGGAGCTGTCATTGGGCTTGAGCAGTATGCAGTAATCAGACCATATCTTGAGTTGTAGAAATGGTTTTTGACCCAAACTAACAGAATTTGAAAGCTAAGATCTAGACCTACAATTTTCATGAAGGCTACATTTGCTCATTCTGACGCATGTAATGATTTCAAAGCCAAATGATTTCGGAGAAAAGGAATCTACATAATTTTCCACTCACCAAAAGTCATTTGGCATTTTTCACTCATTTTCCACTCATTCACTCACTAATGACTCAGCCCTTTTGTCATTTTGTATCTCTAATCTTCTATAAAAGGGGGCCTTGGTGTTACCAAGTGGCTTCCAGTGCTCAAGATGGGGTGAATTGAGTATAATTTTTTTTTACAAAACCTCTTTTTAAAGTAAAAACAAATATTAAAACTTAATAAATAAATGCACAGAAGGAATGAGAAGAAGAAAAGAAACAATAAGGACAACGAAAAATAAATGTGCAATAAATTAAAATTACATAAAATAAAGAGATTAAGAAGAGAGAAGCAAACACAGTATTTATCCTGGTTCGACCACTAACCCACTTGTGGTATACGTCCAGTCCTCAAAACAAAAGCCGAGATTTTTCACTATGTATACAAGCTTCAATAGGTGCTTGCAACCGTTACATAAAAGAGCACTTTTCACACACAGGAAAACTCTACCCTTGTGCTAAAGTCTTAACCTACAGGGATACCTTACTCTTATACAAACCTTGAGGGATACCTCACCCTTGATACAGAATAGCAGAAAGTAGATGAAGAGAAACTCTCATTCAGAGCAAATTATAAAATTTAAGCACTATAAAACTCTCTAAGAATATCTCAGAATTTTACCAAAAGAGCACAGAAAAAAAGAGAGAATTATGTAAACAGCATTTTAGCACAAGTAAAATAATTTTAGAAGTTTTGTGTGTTTTAGACGTGAGTCAAGGTCTCTATTTATAGAGTCTTTGAGCACAAAGAGTTGTTTGAGGAATTAAATATGATAATAAATGCAAACGCGTTCACGTATAAATTCAAAATAAAAAATAGAGTCTCGTGGGTTATTCGAATACCATTATGGGGTATTCGAATACCACTGATATTAGTTCTCATAAGAAACAAATCAGAAATAGGTTATTCGAATACCACAAGGGTATATTCGAATACCACTGTTTTTCATTTTCTCATAAAATAGTTCAAAAGCAGGTTATTCGAATACCACAAGGAGGTATTCGAATACCACTGTTTGAAACACGTTTTTAAAAGCATTTTAGAGGGATTGTATTGGAATACCTTCAAGGTTATTTGAATACCTCTGTTTCAAGACATTTAAAAAACACTTTTTAGAAAACATATTAGGTGATTTCTGAACTTCTACAAACTCTTTAATTTTCAAAGCTATTTTGAAACTTTAATTTAGTTTGTAAGAAAACAAGTTATTAGATCTTTTAAGTCAAATACTGAGATATCCTATAAAAGCTCTGTACAAGAAAGATCCTAAGTCCTAACGCTAATCTTGAAGATCTTGGACTCGGTCTTCTCATCATCTCCATGTTTGTTATCATCAAAACTCATCATCTTATTGTCGCATGGTAATCACACTTAGTAGATCATTGAGGGTGTTAGGTGTTAGTTACCAAAATGATGTCATTTTGTTACTAGGTTTTCTTGTAGTAATTTTCCTTTGTTCTAAATTGAAGTCATGTTCTTCTTCTTCTTCTTCTTCTTCTTCTTCTTCTTCTTCTTCTTCTTCTTCTTCTTCTTCTTCTTCTTCTTCTTCTTCTTCTTCTTTCTTTCTTTCTTCTTGTCTATGAGTAACTAAGTTTCATTTTACTTAGGTGAAAGGATGAAGCTCTTGGTAATAAAATAAGGTTAGATTTATTCTTCTCTTGTACTTAAATGATTTATATTTTCTAGTAACCATTATACGTGTTATATTTTGTTTCATATAATTTAGAAACCATCTTTTTAAAGAGGAGTTCTTGATTTGTTGTAGACAAAATATTAACACAATGAATGCTTTAACCCATTTATAAGTGGTGGTAATATTTTTTGAAAACATAATATAATTGCGTATATTATTTTAAATGGACTTTTAACGTTGTATTTTTTGATTGGAACCTCCATGTTGCGAGGATTCTAATTGAGTTATAAAAGGAATTAATCTTACATTTACTTTATTTACTAAGAGTGGATCTTTTAACCCAAGCAGATAATTTTTACCATAGTAACAAAATATTTACTTCACCTTAATTAATCTTCAACAATTCTATGTGGATCGATCTCGGACTCCCAAGAATTTATTACTTGAGACAACCTGCACTTGGGTTCGCAACAATTAATCCCACATCAAGTTTTTGGACTTGGTCAAGAAAAGTATGCATCAGTGGTTGCAGAAAAGCACAGTGAGTTTTCTGTGCAGAAGCCGATGTTGGACATGGCAGGGGAAGCTGGTGATGGGTTATGGGTTGAGATGTTGTAGGGGTCTTAATGCAAAGGAGGATTGGTGGCTATTGATGGAGGTTTGCAAGGTAGGAATCAATGGTTTGGGTAGTAGTTCTGACTCGGTAGAGGTTTGGCTGCGGAGGAAGGTTTGGCTCAGTGTTGTGGGCCCTTTCTTTGGCTCAGTGGTGGTTCCATTTATTATGTGGTGTCTTCATTTTTTTTAAACAGGGATATGATGAATTCCTTCTGCTTGAGGGTAATTTGTGAATATTTTTGGGATTAGGATTCTATTTGGGGTTCTCTGTGTTGATGATGAAGTGTTGGTTGCTGAGGTTTTTGGTGTTGATTGATATTGCATTGGTTTATGTAATTTTGAGTTTGTTAGTTTCTGGGTTATGTGTAATGGGTTTCATGGAATAGGGCTCTGATTTTTCTGGGTTTATTGCTGATGGTTGAATTTGCAAGTGAAGCTAATTTTGGGAATGGGTTTATTGGGTTGGTTCTCTATTTTTAGTTCAAGGGAATTGTAGTTTCTACTATTTTCTGTTTATTCATTCTTATAGTCCTTACTATTAGTGTTAATTCTTATTACAACTAAAGAATTTCTGGGGGCACTTATGAAATTTTACACATACATTAGATTTAGTGGAGACAACTATTAAATTATTTGATGAGGTTGTACTTGAAATAGAATGTGAAGTGAATGATATATGACTGATTCAGTAGGACTATTTCTACATTTCTTTCATCTTTTTGTTTGTCTTGATGTTCTTTGTTTCTTGAATTGCACATGCTTAACTTTGATGCTTATTATGTCTATGTCAAAACTCATAAGGGGTAGCAGTGGTGCCTTATTAATTCTCTTATGTTGCTTTCAGTATCTATCAAATGCTACCCTTACACGAACAAGTGATGCAAGTACAACAGTATTATCATCTACCTCAAGACTTTTCACTCTTTTCATTAGTGCATTTATGGGTCAAGACTCTTTAAATGTAGCAAAAGTAGTTGTTGTCTTTGTTAGCATGGCATGACAATCCAAAAAAATTATTTCAGCTTGTGGCATTATTTATACTTCTGTCACTTAGTATTGAATATTGATAAAACTTTGATTAAGGATTTAAAATATTTCCTATGGATGAGTAGTGTACCATATATTAATTCTAAATTGATTTTTAATTGTTTTATGTAATTCTCAAGTTATTTGATTTGGTGAAGAATATGTTGTGCAATCAATACTAAGAATGAAAAATTATTATATAATCTTTGATTTATGTAAGTCCATAGGAAAGCGTCATGTGTAGTCAAACTTTTTTTAGTGGCTGGCCTATGGGGTGGGTTAGGGCTAGCTCATTAAAAAAGATGGTCACAAAAAAAAATTTAGTGGGCTAGGGCCAGCCCATAAAAGACGCGAGTCAAGTCTTTTTAGTGGGCCAACTCATGGGTGGGCCAGGGTCAAACCATTAAATAAGTGGGCCAAATTAAAAAATGTAACATCCTAAAATCGAAACCTAGTATATCACACATATACCTGGATAAGCAGTATTAGCAACGCTACTTCTAACCTAATCAACAAACTAAACCCATATCATTCTTTCAAATAAATAAATATGGAGAGCTTGAACAACAAAAGTCATATGTATATACATATTTAGCCTCTCAAGGCAAACTGTAATACATAACTTTTACAAAACTTAAAGTAGTAGATAATAAATATACAATATATTCATTTTAAGAAAACAAAATAAACTATACTAGTTCTTCAGCTTCTTCTGTTTCCCTTACCTGTACCTGGATTTATATAGAAATACAATCGGGGTGAGAAATCACAATTTCTTAATATATGCAATTCCAAAACCAGCAGTTAATTATTTAACAACAAATAACTAACTGAGTGTATAAGATTAGGCCTGCAATAGATCAATGAGCCCCTGCTCAAACACTATCAGAATATATACATACTCTATATAATATTCATAAGGCAAGCTGTAGATCTATCTCACGCTAAAATTGAATAATAAATGATATCAAACAACCACCCATACAATCGTAAGATATCATCAATACGCAACCAACAAATAAGCAAGGCAACTGCCCATACAGTGACAAACAAATGCAATGCTTTATGATATGATGTATGGTTATGCTCACATAAAGTCCTACTAGTATAATGATGCAATGCAAAATGAAGATTTTAGTTTTGAAAACATATATCATTTACTTGTTTCCCAGGGACCTCCATTTCCCTTGTATATACTGGGTAGAATAAACAATTAAGCCCTGACACTACCTGGTAATAAGTGGATTCCTTCCTCTTACCACAGTAAGAGTACTGCTACCACCCCCATACCGATAACCTTGACCATACAAGCAAACTTGCAAGGAAAATTCGGATCCAACACCTCATTCTCAGGTCATATGGTTGTGCACACCATCTAAGGTTACAATACATAGGAAACAAGACATAGCAAGTTTAGAAAGATGTAACACCCCAGCTTCCCCCAGTGGTGCCCACTACCTGGGTATTGTCCCCCTTGGTCCAAAATTCAATCCCCTCTGGTCCGCAGTCCTTTCATGGGAATCGAACCTGTGCACCCAAGGCATGTGTTCCACTCAAGGTGGAAGCCTCTAACCAGTTGAATTGTAGCTCAACCTAAACTAGCAAGCTTCCTAACCAAGCTCACTTACTGCTTAAGGAGCAATGTTACGTTTCTAGTACTTTCTATACCTCAACCTCGTCTCACAAGATTTTAAAATATCATTCATGCATCTTCAACTCTACTTTTCTCTCAAAGGAGCAACCTATGTATGATAACATAACCAACAAGCCAAGCACACTTAGCTTACCATACCTATCACCCACTTCATCACTCCACCAATGATTCACAAGGCAACCTCTTGTTGCTCAGGGGTATAAGTATTGACCTATGGCATTCTACTTCTCAAAGGATGCCTAAGATTTCCCAAATCTTATCACAAGGTTCACCCTAACCAAGTGAAAGAACTATCACTAGCAAACATGCACTATTGGCTCAACTTTATCATATAAAGGAACCAACTCATGTCTCTAGCATATCCTCAAGTTCAACCTTTGAGAAAAAGAGAACATACACTAACTATGTATCTTAAACTCAACTTTGACCCTAAAGGAGTAAACTATGCATATAGATAGGCATACTATTCCTAACAAACTCAAACTAGCTGTTTCTAGTGCACCTTGTCTAAACTTCTGAAAGTCATTCACATAAGGTAAGTGGTTATTCTCAACACTAATGTTCTTGTATCTAGAACCTTACACCATCACTTTACAAGTGAATCCAAAGTCAACCTCATGTTGAACAAGGTTCTAGACCCTTCTTTATTGTATTCCAACACACTTGGATGCTCAAGGTTTCCATGATTATCCTATAGCATTCCATCACACTGTGGAAGCCTAAGGTTTCCAAAGACATTACCCCTTGACACTCCACCATGCCATGGTTGTCTAGGGTCTCTCTAAGGCTCCTAGCTTTATACATTTCCAAACATCATGCATTTCCTAACCAAAAATGCATTCTGCTCAAACTCGATCTTTGACCTTTGCTTAGTAAAATAGTCATAACTTGAGCTACGGTTATTGAAACGATGCGGTTCTTGTGGCATTGGAAAGATAAGAGAAAAAAATACAACTTTCATAAGACCACAAGAGCTAATTCTCATCACAGAGGTATTACACGGCCATGTAAAATTATATGGCCTAGGTCATATAATCATCTGTGAGAAATTTCTTCTGGTATAGAGTTACATGGCCTGGGCCGTGTAATAGCACACGGGCCGTGTAACTGAACCAGAAACTCTATAACTTGTTTTGCAAGGTTGTAGCACTGTTCCAAAGGGCAAAATCTTGGATTTTGGCTATCCCAAACTAATTTCTAGGTGATTTTAAGTCCCAAATAAGTTCATAAACATGAGGGAAATATAAAATACCGATTGATTTCACAAAAAATGGATCAAAACTCTAAATCACTCTTCCAAACTCCTAAAATCAACACTTAGAGCATTTTATGTCCAAAGTGAGGATTTCCAGTTTCTAATCCAATCTCATAGCATGAAAAAGTCATAAATACCATTTAGAACTTATCCAAGCAAGAAGAACACTTAAACTACTTCAAGAACTCAATTTGACATATTAAACCTCAAATAGGCTAAAGATGAAAAATGAGAAAAAAATGAAGTTTTAAGCTCAAGAACCCCTACCTCTTGAAGAAGATGATGATCTTGAAGCCTTAATCCTTGAGCTTTGATCCTCCTTGGCCTTTCCCCCTTCTCCTTCTCATTCTTTCTCCCTTCTCCTTCATTTTCTTCTTTCTTTTCTTTTTTCTACAGCTGAGCTGCATTTTAACGAGAGAGAGAGAAATGAAAAATGACCATCACGTCCCTCTTAGGATATTTTTCTAAAACATCCTTATTTGTTAAGGACACAAGAATTATGATAATTCAAGTTATCCAGCTTCCAACAATTTTAGAATAAATCATAAGATTCATCTGAACTATTAGTTCATCATTTTCATGATTTTTCATATTTGTTGATAATCAATTCAGTATTAAAACGCATACACACAGTATGGTTAAAAATACCAAACTAACTCCGATTATCCTCAGATTTTAACTATAACACAATTAACACATTTGTCACATAGAAATAAATTCTTGACATTTATTTCTATTAACTGAGTAGTTTAATCCATTTACAGGACTAATAATAACTATTTCTCCCAAATAGTGTTATAGCAAAGTGACTAAACATGTTTCAAAAGTCACAAAATGAAACAGACATGTTAAGCAAGTATTAAGCTACCCCTATATCCATATATAAGCCTAGCATGTTTTCTAGGGTGTTACATTTGTCCCCTCCATTTTAAGAATTTTGTCCCCAAAATTCAGATTATTGCATATAAAAAATGATATCACACTCGAAATGATCACATCTTTTTTTAGTGATACCTTACTGAACTTAAACACAAACTAATAACTCAGTTTGCTTAACACCTACAATATTCTTCTGATGAGTTTCCAACTAATGGCATACACAAAAGAATAACTTGCATAGGGTCAAAAGATAAAGCCTCATCGTTCTGACTAGAGTTTCACCGTTCTTAAAGCTTACAGCTTTGGATCGGGCTTAACTCCCTACCATCTGTGAATACCTACTAGCATAATGCTTTAGTCAACCACTCACAAAGCAAACCATACAAGGTTTAACGCCACGTGGCTTTTCACACACCGGGCACTCAGGCTTTAAGGTTTCCACTTGAACTCACTCATCTTCTTCGCCTTTTGAAGAACTAGATGTAGAAACTTTTTCTTCATCTTCATCTTCATCCTATGGATAGTTGGGTGTAGAAACACATTCTTCATACCCGTTATCCATCCATGTCAAACCCTTTAGGATCCTCTAAAAGATCTGATCACCTATATCCCTAAGAGTCTCATCTTCCTTTTGAGCTTCTAGGATCTGAGTCCTCAAGTCACCCACTATGTCCACTTCACTCGCACTGAGATTATGTGGCAATACAATCACTAAAAGACTCATATCCCTAAAACTCTTAAGAAGTTCACTCTCCCGGATCATCATCATCTGGGACATGTGTAGGGATCTCCTACCAAGTGCATCAGCCATCACATTGGCCTTACCTAGATGTCACTTTAACTCTATATAAGAAATGTCTCCAAACTTTTAGGGCAAACACTACCATCGCTAACTCCAGATCACGCGTAGGTTCGTTCTTCTCAAAAGGCCTCAACTGCCTTGATGCGTAGGCAGCAACTCTCCTATGTTGCATCAGAACATACCATAAACCCATCCTTGAAGTATCACATATACCTCAAAGTTCTCTAAAAGATTTAGAATTATCAACATCGGTGTAGTAGTTAACCCCAATAACAACTCTTGGAAACTACTCTCACAATCGGAGTCCACTCAATAGCACTACCTTTCCTAGTCACACTAACCAAGGATAGGGCTAACTAAAAAAAAACCTTTATGAACCTTCTATAGTACCTCACTAGGCCTATGAAGCTTCTGATCTCAGTCACAGTGGTGGGTCTCTTCCACTGCAACTGTATCAACATTGCTTAGGTTCACAAAAATCTCACATTGAGATATCACATGTCCCAAACATCATACTCGAGAAAACCAGAACTCATATATAGATTGGTTGGCAAACAATCGATTCTCCAAAAGAGTTTCCAGCACTATCCTTAGATGTGGTTCATGCTCCTCAATTAACTAAGAATAGATTTAGAATATCATTGATAAACACCACAACAAATTGATCTAGGTAGGGTCTACAAATCCTATTCATATATCACATGAACACTGCCAACGTATTCATTAACCCAAAGGACATCATGAGACACTCATAATGTCCATCCCCAGATCTGAAAGCGGTTTTAGGGATATCCTCTTCCCTAACCCTTATCTGATGATACTCGGACCTAAAATCAATCCTTGAGAAAACCTCAGCTCCTTTCAACTGATCCATTAGACCATCTATCCTAGGTAACAGATACTTATTTCTAATAGTCACCATATTTAGCCATCTGCAATCCACATAGAGCCTCATGGTACTATCACTTTTTCTTCACTAGAACGCAGGTGCACCCCATAGAGAAACACTTTGTCTAATGAATTATTTATCCAACAAATCCTTGATTTACTTTTTGAGTTACGCTAACTCTAGTGGTGCCATCTAATAGGGTACTATAGAGATCGGTCTCGTTCCAGGCACTAAGTCTATAGAGACTCTATTTCTCACTCGGTGGCAGTTCCACTTCCTCTTTTGAAGGTCTTGTAATCTTCGCTCCCCTTGAGACTTACTATCACGACCCTCAATGATTCTGCATTCCTTCACTAAGGATGCAAAACCTTGGATTTCAAAAAGTTGGATCACTCTCTGAATGTCTTCTCTCAATCCCTTCTCAAAATTAATACACTTCTGCTGCGCCACTCTGATACAAGATGAGAACTTTGACAATTCATTGAGCTTGGTCACATACTAACCAACAGACATTTCACCTTGGTCCAACCTCTAAAATTTCATTTCCTTGCATTCCACAAATTTTGTGGAAACACTTCTCGGAAACATCTTCATGAAGATCTCCCACGTAACAAGAGTCCCCGAAACCTCAAAAGATCTCTAGATGCCCAACCACCAATCCTATGCTTCTCCCTCCGACACGAAAGAAGCAAAGAGCACTCATTGCCCATCCAAGCAAACCATAACAGTGAAGATCTCGCCCATCTCCTTTAGCCAACTCTTGACTCTCATCGGGTCATACTCACCCTTGAAGGATGA
The DNA here is from genome assembly GCA_029884595.1 of Ormosia semicastrata. Lineage (NCBI taxonomy): Eukaryota > Viridiplantae > Streptophyta > Magnoliopsida > Fabales > Fabaceae > Ormosia > Ormosia semicastrata. The sequence continues at coordinate 30,257,855 of JAQQTO010000046.1, read as the reverse complement.
TGGTTTAGTTTCCCTGAACTCTGAGAGGTCTTGGAAGATTTGATTTCTCCCCACTAGCACCTCTTGGTCTGGTTGCTTTGATTAATAAACTTCATTTTGCTTCACAACTCTCCTAATGCCCTCTTCAAGTTCTACTTCAAATTTTATTCACTTTCAGCCTTCATCTGAATTGGACGTAAAAAAAGAAAAGAACTCCTGGCATTCCTTGAATTGATCCACAAACTGGTCCATGATAATATCCCCTTGCAAAGACCTTAGAAATTTCCAAATTTCTCTTGCCTTCCAATACTCAAGGAAATAATACTTGTCTAGGAAAGTAGTGCTAAACACCTATTAGGTGATTCGAGTACCAACTTCTTCTAGTAACCTCTCTGCTTTATCTTAACAGCTTTCGGCTCTTCCTACTAACCCTTCTGAAGAAAAGTCACCTTCATCCATCAGCGAACGTCATGACCTTAAAGATCTCTTCCATCACATGAAGCCCTCGTTCAACTCTAAATGAACCAAACTCTCCCTTGTAGTCGTAACTGTTTGTTCCATCAAAGCATTTGTCATAGCCATGAAGACTCCAACCACGAAATGACCTTCATTAGTTGAATTCCTATTTCCATGGGTTCGCCTTGGAGATGCCATAGTTTCGTGTACACACAGAACAATACATATTGGGGTAGCTAATCCCAATATCATGTAACCATGTAATAGTAATTAAAGCAGTCATACCAAAGGCAAGTCATGTAGTTCTAGCACACATAGTCCACAAGAGATTTAAGAAATACACAACAACCCTCATAGGAACTCGTAAACATGCCTCAACATGATCAGTCCATACCCCGACTCTATAGGATGAACCGCTCTGATACTATAATGTAACATCCTGATACCGATAACCTACTATATCGCACATATGCCTGGATAAGCAGCATTAGCAACGCTACTTCTAACCTAACCAACAGACTAAACCCATATCATTCTTTCAAATAAATAAATATGGAGAGCCTGAACAATAATAGTCATATGTATATACATCTTTAGCCTCTCAAGGCAAACTGTAATACATAACTTTTACAAAACTCAAAGTAGCAGATAATAAATATACAACATATTCATTTCAAGAAAACAAAATAAACTATAGTAGTTCTTCTGCTTCCCTTACCTGTACCTGAATTTATATGAAAATATAATCGGGGTGAGAAATCACAATTTCTCAGTATATGTAATTCCAAAACCAACAGTTAATTATTTAACAACAAATAACCAACTGAGCGCATAAGATTAAGCTTGCAATAGATCAATGAGCCCCTGCTCAAACACTATCAGAATATATACATACTCTATATAATATTCACAAGGCAAGCTATAGATCTATCTCATGCTAAAATTGAATAATCAATGATATCAAAAAAACTGCCCATACAATCGTAAGATATCATCAATAGGCAACCAATAAACAAGCAAGGCAACTGCCCATACAGTGGCCAACAAATGTAATGCTTTATGATATAATGTATGGTTCTGCTCACACAAAGTCCTACTAATATAATGATGTAATGCAAAATAAATATTTTAGTTTTGAAAACATATGTCATTTACTTGTTTCCCAGGGACCTCCATTTCCCCTGTATATATTGGGTAGAATAAGCAATTAAGCCCTGACACTACTTGGTTATAAGTGGATTCCTTCCTCTTACCAGAGTAAGAGTACTGCTACCACCCCATACCGGTAACCCTGACCATACAAGCAAACCCGCAAGGAGAATTCGGATCCAACACCTCATTCTCAGGTCATATGATTGTGCACACCATCTAAGGTTACAATACATAGGAAACAAGATATAACAAGTTTAGAAATATGTAACACCCAGCTTCCCCTAGTGGTGCCCATTACCTAGGTATTGTCCCCCTTGGTCCAGAATTCAATCCCTTCTGGTCCGCAGTCCTTTCATTGGAATCAAACTCGCACACCCAAGGCATTTGTTCCACTCAAGGTGGAAGCCTCTAACCAGTTTAGTTGTAGCTCAACCTAAACTAGCAAACTTCCCAACCAAGCTCACTTATTGCTTAAGGAGCACGGTTACGTTTCTAGTACTTTCTATACCTCAACCTTATCTCACAAGAGATTAAAATGTCATCCATACATCTTCAACTCCACTTTTCTCTCAAAGGAGCAACCTATGCATGATAACATAACCAACAAACTAAGCACACTTAGCTTACCATACCTATCACCCACTTCATCACTCCACCAGTGATTCACAAGGCAACTTCTTGTTGCTCAGGGGTATAGGTATTGACCTATGGCATTCTACTTCTCAAAAGATGCCTAAGATTTCCCAGATCCTATCACAAGGTTCACCCTAACCAAGTGAAAGAACTATCACTAGAAAACATGCACTATTGACTCAACTTTATCATATAAAGGAACCAACTCATGTCTCTAGCATATCCTCAAGTTCAACCTTTCAGAACAAGAGAACATACACTAACTATGCATTTTAAACTCAACTTTGACCCTAAAGGAGTAAACTATGTATATAGATAGGCATACTATTCCTAACAAACTCAAACTAGCTGTTTCTAGTGCACCTTGTCTTAACTTCTCAAAGTCATTCACATAAGGTAAGTGATTATTCTCAACACTAATGTTCTTATAACTAGAACCTTAACCCGTCACTTTACAAGTGAATCCAAAGTCAACCTCATGTTGAAAAAGGTTCTAGACCCTTCTTTATTGCATTCCAACACACTTGGATGGTTAAGGTTTTCAAGATTATCCTATAACATTCCATCATACTATGGAAGCCTAAGGTTTCCAAAGACATTACCCCTTGACACTCCACCATACCATGGTTGTTTAGGGTCTCTCTAAGGCTCCTAGCCTTATACATTTCCAAACATCATGCATTTCCTAACCAAAAACGTATTCTGCTCAAACTCGATCTTTAACCTTTACTTAGTAAAATGGCCATAACTTGAGCTATCGTTATTGAAATGACACAGTTCTTAAGGCATTGGAAAGATAAGAGAAAAATCTACAACTTTTATGAAGACCATAAGAGCTAATTCTCATCACAGAGGGATTACACGACTGTGTAAAATTACATGACCTAGGCCATGTAATCGTCTATGAGAAATTTCTTCTGGCAGAGAGTTACACGACTTGGGCCGTGTAATCGCACACGGGCAGTGTAACTGAACCAGAAACTCTACAACTCATTTTGCAGGGTTGTAGCACTATTCCAAATGCCAAAATCTTGGATTTTGGCTATCCCAAACTAATTTCTAGGTGATTTTAAGTCCCAAACTAGTTCACAAACATGAGGGAAACAAGACTCAAAACTCACTTTCTGGTTAGAGTTAATAAAGAGAGCAACAGCAAGCAGACATGGCTAATTTCCAACTAAAGATGCTAAATTTCACTTTACTTCAATGAAAAAGATTGCTTCACACATTATCAGCTCATGATCAATGGAATCCCCTTTAAAACACATCTCCATCAGCTCAGAATAAATTAAGAAATCAATACAATTCCAGCTTAATTACCAGCAATACTCAAGTGCTTCAACAAAATTTTTTTTTACAAAAATTATAAAAGTACCCCCCACACTTAAGATAAAAACTGTCCTCAATGTAGAAGAAAAAGAAATAAAGGGGGTAAAGAAAAAAATAACACAACCTGATAGACAATGACATAATGCCAGGCAAAGGAGAAGCACAAGAGTCAGCGCAACAACACAGTCTGAAAAATAAAATTCCAAACACATGAGTAGAATCTAAAAGAAAAAGAAAAATAACTAAAATAACTAAAATAAAATAAAAAAAGAAGAAACACAGGTTACCTCTTGTGAAGCGCTTGTTTAATGTCATCAGCTCGACGTTGCCTTTCAGAAGAATCAAGGTGGCTTAAAGCAAGAGAAATAGGAGGACGCCTTCTTCTTTGCAAAACAGTTCTTTCCCCCTTCAACAATGGCCTTGGGACTGCTTCCAACAAAATTGTGAACTTGATAAGAACTGGACTGTCCCAATTACGCCTTAACTCCACTAGGCCAAGGTGGTTGCACTCAATCAATAGAGCAAGGACCAATCTGTGAAAAAACATAAACCGTAGGAGGACCTTTATTTGTCTCAGCAACTTGACATTCCAACAGATCAACCTCAACATTGTATGATGGCGGGGGTCCTTGATAGCTAAGGTTTCCTGCCTCTTAGCCTGAACAAAATTAATAAGGGCATAGAGATTTGACAGTAGAGAAGATTTAGCCTCCCTAAAAACATTAATGATCACATGATCTCCATCCACTCTCAAAATGAGCTCACCCCGAGGTACATCAATCACAGCTCCAGAAGTGGCCAAAAATGGTCTCCCAAGAATAAGAGGAATATCAGCATCCTCTTCCATAGCTAGTACCACAAAATCAATTGGGAATATAAATTTATCCACCTTCACTAAAACATCCTCCACCACACCACGCGGGTAACTGATGGATCTATCAACCAACTGCAGTGAAATGTTGGTGGGCTTCGGTTCTTGCATCCCCAATTTCTTAAACATAGGGAAAGGCATCAAATTAACACTAGCACCCAAATCACATAATGCCTTATCAAAATAAAAATTACCAATAGTGCAAGGAATAGTAAAACTCCCTAGATCTTTCAATTTTGGGGGTAACTTCCTTGAGAGAATAGCACTCCTCAGTTGGACATATCATCTTAAATTCCTCAAGTTTGCGTTTCTTTGTAAGTATTTCCTTTAGAAACTTCGCATACTTGGGCATCTGAGAGATGACTTCAACAAACGGAAGATTGATTTGTAATTTCTTGAACATCTCCAAGAATTTGGCAAATTACTGGTCAGGCTGATTGTTCTTGAGCCTCTGAGGGAATGAGATCTTAGCATATGGGGATGGTTCATAAACTGCATTCTGCTCACGATCCTTCTGCACTCTCTGCCACTTCGGTGCTTTCTTCTCAACCTCTTTTTCTTGATTGACATCTTCAACAAGGACATCTTCAGTTACCTTCTCTTCATCATGCACTGACTGAATAAGAGAATCTCTAAGCTCTGGTATTTCCTTCTTTTGAGATGACTCCTCAAGTTTTTTACCACTTCAAAGGAAAATTATATGGGCCTGTTCCCTCAGATTAGTTTCAGTAGTGCTAGGCAATGTCCCTAGTTCCCTCACTGTCATCAATGTAGTCAGCTGACTAATTTGAGTCTCCATATTCTTCATTCTAACATCGGAATTCTACATGTACTTCATAACCAGATCTTCAAAACTTGGCTTCTTTGTAGGTGCTTGGAAACCAGGAGGTGGTGGTGGAGCTCTCTGCTGATTCTACTGATAGCCTTGCTGATTTCCTCATTTGAAATTTGGGTGGTCCCTCCAACCAGGATTATACGTATTGGAATATGGATTGTACTGCTGCCGATTGGAATTACTAACAAAATTAACTCCTTCAGGCTCGTGGGCAAAAGGACTACCAACTTGACAATTTAAACTAGTATGACCCTGTCCTCCACATGCCTCATAGATGATAGGTGGGGCTGCACTATTTGTTACCATCAAAGTTTCCACCTTCTTGGTCAAAGTTTCCAACTGACTCAGAATTGCAGTAGAAGAATTAATAGCATGCACACCTGCTTATTTCTTAGGAGCCTGGTGCTCATTCTACCACTGATAACTGTTCAACGCCATTTCTTCAATCAAAGCTTGGCTCTCAGTAGGTGTTTTAGCAGCATCAATGAGTGAATGGTTTGCAGGTGACAAACCATTGTAAAAAGTCTGAACCTGATGCCATATAGGAAATTCATGATGTGGACATCTCCTCAACAACTCCTGAAAGTGCTCCCAAGCTTCATAAAGAGTGTCCATGTCAAACTGCACAAAAGAAGATATATCATTTCTTAACTTAGCAGATTTAGAAGGAGGAAAATACTTAGCTAGAAACTATTGTGTCAACTGATCCCATGTAGTGATGGAACCCCTTGGTAGTGACGTTAACCATTGGCTTGCTCTGTCCCTAAGAGAGAAAGGAAAGAGTCGCAATCGGATTACATCATCTGTTAATTCGTTGTACTTGATAGTATCGCACAACTGTAAGAACCTGGCCAAATACTGATTTGGATCATCTGAAGGCAATCCACCAAACTAAACTGAATTCTGAATCATGGAGATCAATGCTGGTTTGATCTCAAATTTATTAGCCGCTACAGTTGGTCTTATAATACTTCCTCCATACCCTTCAACAGTGGGCATAGAGTACTCAAATATGATCTGCTCTGCTGGGATAGCTATTTCTTCACGGTTGGCTTCAACTATTGGTTGTCTCTCCATCCTACTTATGTCTTCTGTCACAGCTACAATAAAAGACTGCTTCTTTAGCCTGTGAGCTATTTTCTCAATTTCAGGATCAAAAGCTAAATCAGGACACTGAGATCGAGTGAGTATAAACAAAAATAAGAAGATAAAAATAAAATAAAATAAAATAATATAAAATAAAATAAAAAAAAAAAAAATAAAAATAAAATAAGAAATAAAAGAAAAGGGCGTCTAAATTAACTAGAGTTTTTTGCTTCTAATATTACCAAACTTATTCCCTGGCAACGGCGTCAAAAACTTGGTGCGCGTAAAATACACTATGAGCAAGTGCACTCTATCGCTAAGTAATATAGGACTTGAGTCTCAGTTATCGATCCCACGAGGAATAATTGGTAATTACTAGATTCGCTAAACTCTTTGTTATTCAAACAATCGATAGTGTATGAAGAAATTCAAAATCAGATCAAAATAACAAATAAGAAAAGCAATGAGCAATCAAACAAAGAAAATATAATCACTGAGAAAGAGACTAGGGCGCAAGGTTTACTTGAATCCAATTATTCAGATTTTCTTTCAATTATGATTAAGGTAATTCTTTTGCCAATATTCTCTTATTTACTATTGAATCCCAATGGTCATGGATGAAACAATATTCTATTCCTAATTTAATTCACCTATTTGGTCATTTAGTTAAATTAATCAAGAATGCATTAAGTTTCAATTCAAGAGATGAACTAACATACCGTCAATTCCATTGGTAGGATAAATCGATGTTTGGTCATTCACCAATCTAATCCTAGGCTTACCATATAGATCCACTCATTGAATGCGGATGGTCACCGGTCAAATAATGAATTAACACATGCCAAAAGTGATCAAATTCTGACAAGAATACAAGCAATATGATAAACCCAAAAAGAAATTACCATAATCAAATTAGAAATCAAATCCAAATAATAAGGAAAACAAGATCCCCCATAGCCCTAGCTATGGGTTTAGCTACTCATGTTCGATAAAAAAAACTCACATCAAAATACAAACTCATAGAAAGAAAACCCAAAGGAAAAGGAAAACTAAAAAGAAAGAGAAATGGAAACCCCTTAATGGAGATTAAGATCTTCAAGCCTTCAAGAATCCTCCTTTGAAATTGCCCTCCAAGGTCTGCTACCACAAAACAACTCTCTTAAGATTAGGGATTTTCTGTGCAATGTGCTCAATGTTCTCCGTGTGGTGTAACTCTTTAATTTAAAGAAAGTCAGGCTTGCTGTTACGCTACCAGGGCTTAGGCACTGGTTACTAAGCGCTTGGGCACTCAGTCACTTAAGCCCAAATGATCTGCTACTCCTCTTGCGTGCTCAGGCGCTCCTTCTCAGCACTTAAGCGCTGAAACATTAATTCACCACTGCTGCATACATTTCCAGTGCTCAGACGCTACACACCAGCGCTCAAGCACTAGACTCTATTACAAAACTTCTTTTTTTTTCTTGCTCCTTTGAACGTCCAAACTTCTCCCCGTACAATTACCTGACAAAACACATAAAATACTTAATAAAAACACAATTAAACAACACTAAAATATAACAAAAATAACAAAAAAAATTCATTAAAAATAAATAGAAAGAATATGAAAAACTAAGAAATTGAACTGTAAAAATAGGACATGTTGACGGTTCATTAGATATCTAGATCTTAAGATATGGCCAAAATATAGAAATAGTGTAAAACCTCAACAATGCTGGGAATTATCAATTAAGCCCAGTTTGAGCCCAAACTTGTAAAACATGACCAAGCTCTAGGAATTAAGTACATAAGGAGTGTAATTAAAAAAAGAAAAAAAAGAGGAAAAGAGCCCGTTAGGCTAAAAACTCAAAAATGCAGTCTAAGCAAAAGTTATGACAAATAAATAGGCAAAATCTTAGAGAAATTTGGCTCAAAACTCCTTAAAATGTTCACCAAACTAGGGCAATTTTGATTTGCGTCTGATTGGCTACACTGAGACAAATTTTTATTTGCATCTGATTAGTTACACTGGGGCAATTTTTGTTTGCCTACAATTGGTCATATTGGGATAAATCTTCTGGAGGATTGAAGGAGAAATGTGTTAAATGAAGTAGCAACAAAGACAGTAGTTGAATTAATAATCCGTTGCAGGAAATCAATTAAAGGAGGAATAAAGAACCAATACTGGGGCAAGTTTTTCTTATCCTTTGCAACTTTCTTTTGTTTCTAGGCTTTCATCTTTCAAACTTGTGTCTTACTAAAAGTTTGAGAAGAAATGGAAAAGAGCAAGTCGAGAAGATTCCAAACTAATCGAAAGGTCTGAGGAAAAAGGCGTGTGAACAAGAGTTTGATTGGTCAAAGTTTTCCAGGATCGCCATTGGTTCAAATGGCTTTTAATGAATAAATGAAAAATGAAAAAGGGTAAAATGAAAAACAAAATGATAAAAAGAGAGAAAAGAAAAAAGATTTTAATTCCATGTTTGACTGGCACAGATGTTTTCATCTTATTCATTTTGAGTGCATCGGCTCCATGTATTTTTTTATTTTTGCCAATTCTTTTGAGCGCATAGGCTCCATATATTTTAATTTCTGTCAATTCTTTTTAGCGCATTGGCTCCATGCATTTTAATTTCCTGTCATTTATTTTTTAGCGCATCAGCTCCTGTTATTTAAATTTCTCTCATTTACTTTTGAGGGCATCGGCTCCATACATTTTAATTTCCTGTCTTGTATTTTGAACGCATCGACTCATTGCATTTTAAATTTCTGTCTTTCACTTTAAGTGCATCAACTCTATGCATTTTAAATTTCTGTCATTTATTTTGAGCGCATCGGCTCCTTGCATTTTAAATTTCTGTCATTCATTTTGAGTGCATCGGCTCCTTGCATTTTAAATTTCTGTTATTCACTTTGAGCGTATCGGCTCCCTGTTTTTTTAAATTTCTGTCATTTATTTTTGAGCGCTTCAGCTCCTGTCATCTACTTTCAAGTTCATCAGCTCCCTATTTTTTAAATTTTTGTCATTTACTGCCTATCATTTAAATTTCTGTCATTTACTTTTACGCGCATCGGTTCCTGTCATTTACTTTTGAGTGCATTGGCTTCATGTTTTTTTTTTAATTTCTGTCATTTACTTTTGAGCGCATCAACTCTACACATTTTATTGTTCTTGCATTGTTTTGCATTTATCATCTTATGCATTCACGAACAAAATTTGAATTCATGTCTTTACTCGTTTCTTACTAGATAAAATGAATAATCGTAATTTTTCATTTTATCGTTGTAAGGAACGAGTAAAGAGAAACAAGTAAAGAGAGGCAACTGTGAATACCCAAATTTGTCCGGATCGTTAAAGTTTTTTTTAAAAATAATAAATAATAAAATAAAATAAATAAATAAATACAAAACAAAAAAATAAATAATTACACTAATAAATGTTTGGCTCATTTTCTTAATTTTTAACCCGAATCAAGCCCAAACCATTAGAAAAAATGTTCAAGTCCATTAATCCACCTTGGCCCATTTGTTTAAGTTTCTAATGTGTAATATATATATATATATATATATATATATATATATATATATATATATATATATATATATAGAGAGAGAGAGAGAGGAGAGAGAGAGAGAGAGAGAGAGAGAGAGAGAGGAAGTCAATGTAGCAAATCTACAAATAAAAGGCCAAAAGCATGCTATTTTGATCATTTGCAAAAGAAGAGAAAAATGTGAAACTAAGTTTTAAAAAATGAAGCATCAAAATGGTGAAGGAGCTACTACCTCCTACATGATGCAACTCTCGTAACGTTGAACCACAATGATGATACACAAAAGTGGAATAGGTGTAGGAAAAGAGAAAAAAATGATGCAAAATGTTGAACCACAGGGATGATACACAAAAGTGGAATAGGTGCAGGAAAAGAGAAAAAATTATGCAAAACATTGAACCACAGGGATGAAACACAAAAATGGGATAGGTGCAGGAAATGAGAAAAAAGGAAGTAGGTTTTAAAGCCAAAAAATGGAGCAGACAGGGACAACATAATCGCATGCAACCCAAGCTAATATATAGGGGGCTCAACAATTTTCAGGTATTGAAAAAATAAAATAGAGAGAGCTCAACGTTTCTTCAGGAACGATTTTCATTGAGAAAAATACTTTGCACCTTGAATTATCTTCAACCTCTCACCAGCCAACAAAATCCACCTTTAAAGCAACTCTTCATCACCACTTCATCCTCCATAACCACCACCAAACAACTTCATCTTCAACCTCTCACTACTCAACAAATTTCATCCTTGTAACAACCCTCCATAACCACCACCAAGCCACCACGTGAAACCACCATAAACCACCAACTTCACCATTAACAACCAAACCACCAAGCCCCATTCCACAACCCCCAACTCTCAAATCACCAAAACAGAGAACACACCACCACCCAACCGAAAAAACCACCATCATCTTCACCCATCCATCCAAATCATAACCATCAACCTTTAATCTCCCTCTTCACCCACTTCAACATCAATACTCAAAACCACCACCATCCAATAGGAAAACAGACCCACCGTCTTCATTATCAATAGCGAAGCACCACTTCATCATTGCAACCCACACCATTATTCCAAGTCGCATCCCATTGCAGAATCACCGCACCACCGTGCTTGTCAGTCGCAACCAGCTCATCCCGCATTGCGACGTCGCTCGACCAGATCTGAGCGACCCAGCACTCGTACCATCAAGACAAGATTGCTCAAAACATCCCAGATCTGTAAGCCCAGCCTCCAGCAACCCACGAACCACAACCAACCAGCGTCGAATCCAAATCCAGAATAAAATGACAGATCGGTCACCGTTCGTCCCTATCATATGAACCATTACGATCGGTCAAAGCCGTCCCAGAGCTCCTCACCACATTGCCGACGCTGACCAAACCTGATTGGTCTGTGTTCCTCTGTGTAGCCGACGCACCACCAGTTCCTTCATCCTGCAAAATATTTCAAAGAAATAGAAAGCCCTTCATTTTCTGCTTGGTTCGTGAGCTTTGTTTTTCTTATTTTCATTTTTTAAATAACTTTTTGGGACTGAAAAGTAAAAAGTAAAGAATAAAAAAATAAGATAATTAAACCCCTTTTTTTAGAAGAATAAAATAGGATTAACTAGATTGTGATAGCTTGTTGATTCTGTAATCTTTATAATTATCTGAATTGTGATAACTTAATGATTCAATTTTTTTTGTCTCTTTAAATTTTCATTTTTTGAAATAAATTAAATCACCATTTAATGAAGACTTAAACAAATTTTTTTAGATAATTTTAAATAAAAAAAATTGTAACAAACTTAATAATCAATGAGTGGCGTCTCTAGCGTGACGCTGAGTTTCACCTATTTGAATCTTAATAGGATTAACTGAGTCGTGACGACTTGTTAATTCAAATTTTTAAAATTAATTTTTTTTAAAATCAACTAACCCACATTTATTTTCTAAAGAGTTACATGACTTTGAGTTCCTCATTACACCTAAGGATACGTAGGAGCAAAATTTTTATTCTGTCAAGCCAAAAATTTAAATTTTCATATTTTTTATTATTTTTATTTTAAAAAAATAGTTACATTGCCCTTTTTTAAAAAGAGGAGTAAAATAAATATATATTTGAAATTATCAAGTTTTTGCACAACTGACTTAAGGTACCATCTTAGGACGGGTGTGTTAGAGGTGTTGTGGGATTAAGTTTTCACCCTTCCCTATCTATAACCGACTCCCGAATCCAATCTGGTTTTCAAAGACTATTTTCAAAGGAATGTTTTCTATTTTTTCCTAATTTAAATAAAATTAGTGGCGACTCCATTTCTATTTTTAAAATCTTGTGCTTTTTTTTGCCGCGATCTCGGTAGCGACAGCCTGATAATCCTGCTTTTCGAAGAGTAGCAAAAGTAGTTAATATTTATAATTATGTTTATATTGTAGCACCATATAAAGGCCTTAAAGAGCCTAACATTTTGACCACGGGTGCTAAACTTAGATAGTGCATGAACATAACTAACTCTTGAAGGGTTTTACCCTCAATGTAAAATATTGTACATTAAACTTATATTAATAGTAGAAATATGTGTTGAACTAATTTGCATATTTAGAATATAAATAAAAATAATTAAAATTATAAAACTAGAGTAGGACGTTACACCCATAGCATGAAGTGAGGCCCCCAATTGAGTGACATCAAATTGAAGTCCACAAACCACAGCTTCCACTTGATGGCCACGAACCGTACACGGCCAGATCGAGCTATGGTGCGGTAGCTGTATGCACATGACCACAATGTAATGCAAGGAGAATGTGATGAAGAAAAAGGGCGAGGAAAGCGAATCAGCTCTATTGGTGGATCTGTGGTGGATTTGTGCTTTACAAATTCATGTTTTTGGTGCTTCAGTCACTGTTAACTTTCAGGAAAAAAGGGTGAAAATGTGATGATTAAAATGTAATGGGTTCAAATGTAATAAACATTGTTAAATAATAAGAAATTATTAAAAACCATTAAACGGTGAGTCACTTGTTATTGGGGTAATTTTTAGGTACCAATACTGGTCCAAAACTATTTTGTGACTATAGTAGAATCCTTGAAGAAAAAAATGAAAAGGAATTGTTCTCCCTCTCGATATAGTGACTAAATCTTTGTTCTTCAAAATTGAGGTAGAACATGGATAACTAAATTTTTATAGATTAAAAAATAAGCATTTTATATTTCGTTAGTTACTTTATAATTTAACTTTTAAATAAGATAATATAATTTAAAAAGTTTTTTAAAACTGAGTTTGTCTCTAAAATAAACAAGTTAGAATATATCTACCATTTATTTAATCTAAAGTACATTGATATTTTAACCTAATAAAATTTAATAATAATATAACCTCACTTATTCATTTTAGAATAATTTTATCTAATAAAATTATGTTCCATTCCATTATTAATCTTTCAAACAAAAGAAAAAAATTTTGTTTTATTCATTCTCTTTTTTTTTTCTAATTCGTCCCCGTGCTACAAGATAATAGTATTTTTTTGCGGCCCAATTTGCAAGAAAATGACTTAATTCTTTGGAAATTGGAATTATTGGTTGCTTTTCTAGCAGAATCGAGGAGTCGCAAAAAAGGTTATATAGAATTGCTCTTAAATTATTTTGTTTTTGCTTAATTTTTATTCAACAAGTTTTTCAAAAAAAGAAATTTACTTTGACATTTTAATTATAGGGAATCCCTTTTATCACAAATGAAACTACTCTAAATAACCTGTAGGCCCAAACATTTAAAGGATCACAGTCTGCCCATGAGTTGCGTTGATTGATAAGAAGAGAATTTGTTTTCAACAGTTGTCCTTGTCCAACGTTAGAATAGCTCATGGCCCAAGAGGCATAACCTTTATGATTGTCTTTTGCCTCTTTGGTGTACAATAAATTCTCAGATAGTATGTAACCAAAAAAAAAATCATAGATAGTCATTGCCCACTATAAACACCTAAATCATCACTTGATATGTTTAAGAGAGATAGGTGTAATTATAATATAGTCTATACATATTTACATATGTCAAATGTTAATTCAAGTGTACTTATATACGAAATTTTTTTGGCGTATTGCTATTTTATTTTATTTTATTTTATTTTTAACTAAGTATTCTCATAAATATTATTGTGAGACTAATCCTCAAGTATTGCAATTCACTTATCAGTACACTCAACTCTTATTTGATATTAGTATTTTATTATAATGATACAAGACTCAAGAGTATTTTAGATTTTTGCAGTTATTATTATATATGATTTATTAGTACATATAACGACGTTTAGATTTTATTATAGAAATGCATGATAAATATAAATAGTACAAGTGTAGACAGTTTAAAACATTAAATCAATTACTATGTTGGGTAGCAAAACTTAAATAGAAAGATAAAAAGGAAAAAATAAATCAAACAAAAATTGAAAAATTCATTTCATATGTAATTTGAAACCAAAAACTAACAAGGATTCTTGATATTCAAACATAAACTCTCAATAATCAATTTAATTAATCAACACATGTAAAAGTAACCAACATAGGCACGTAATGGGGGTATTTATAACCCAATAGTAGTTAAAACTTTAATCAAATACAAAATCCTAAACTAAATTACTATTTTAAATAAGATAAATTTATAAAATACCCAAAAAATGACCTAAATATTCGTAAATATAACGTGAACAATTGTAGATAATTTTTCATATTAACTCATCAATCCTCGTTCCTAGGAGGAAGGTTAAGGTCAAAAGATAGAGCATTTGGAGGTTGTTGAGCATTCGGAGGCTCGTTCCTAAGAGGAAGGTTAAGGTCAAACATTAGAGCATTCGGAGGTTGTTGAGCATTCGGAGGCTGCTGAGCATTCGGAGGCTGCTGGGCATTCAAAGGTTGTTGAGCATTTGGAGGTTGCTGAGCATTTTGAAGACTGTGCATTTGCCCAATATGAGAAGCTAAACCATTCTCAGTTGAGAAGCCATTGAGACACAGAGGACATTGAAACGGCAAATAAGGTTTCAACCTTGGAACATCTTGACATATATGGATATCTAAATGTGACCAAGTTGAGAAGTGCATTCCACAACGATCACACTTAGGACGTTCCATGATTAACAACCCTCAAGTAATATGGAGAAAAATAAAAAATAAAATAACAAAAGGTTTTAGCACCTAATGATGGATGTAGAGCCAATTAGGTTTATGACAAGAGAAAGAATGAGAATATGAGTTTATATAGTTGAGCAAAATAGAATGTTATAATTTTAAACACTATTTGCACACAAGAAAAAATATATTTGAAAGATATCTTAGTTTCTTATCTTAAACGTAATATATATATGAGGATGGATCAGCTTACACCAATGTAAGTCTTTTTTCTCTTACACTCATTTTTAACCGTTAATTCTACTTTCATCTAATGGTTGAGATTATTTCATTAAAGGTAATCATTAGATGAAAGTAGAACTAACGGTTGAAAATGAGTGTATAAAAAAAAAACTTACACTTGGTGTAAGTTGATCCTCCCTCTATATGTATAAAGTTAGCATGAAAACTAATTTAGAAAAAAAAAAATATTCTAAAAGCAAGAAATCTAGAGTTAAAAATTATAATTCAATAAAATCAATAAATCTATGAAAACATGATAGTATAAATCGAGCAAGTGTCAAAAAATTAAGTGACAAATATAGGAAGAAAAACAAGAACAAATATAACCTCATAAAATTAAGGTAGGAAAAATATAATAGAATAAAATCATAAAATCAATACCTTATCAATGGTGATAATACTAAAAAAAATAATCTAAGAAAATCAAGATATATATATATATATATATATATATATATATATAAAAGAATGATAGTTTGTAATTAATGTCTCAATCATGAATATTGATTCTAATTCTGATTGATAAGGAAATACAATTATAAGATATCAAGAAGCATTTAGATTTAATAAATAAATTAATTTAAGAAACATTAATAGTTAACTGATTGAAAATCCAATATTATCTTAATATAAATGTAGAATATATTATTGGATTATTTCCTAATTTTAGAAAATAATATATATATATATATTTAAAATTGTAATTTTCCAATTATTAATATTATAAGTTTTTATTAGAAAATATTGATGTGCAATTAACCAATAGTTGCTAAGCACATTAAAAAAAAACCTAAATGGTTGCTAAAAACATAATACATACCACAACATGATACTTTGAAACGAATATATAAAAGACCACCCCTTGTCCAATGACGTTAATCCAGAGAAAAAAAATTGAATGAATTGAGTTTTGTATTCCAATAAATTTCCATCAATTATATTGTCCACAGATTCAATCTTGATATAAAAAAAACACAAATAAACCATGTATGAGATAAAGTAAATTTTGTTACAAAATGTGAATTTTCAACTATTATGTTATCATCATGTATATTTAAATTTATTATTTAAATTATGATTATATTATAGAGAGAATTATATTCTAATAAGGTTATTTTTACATGAAAACCTAATTATACATCTAACTAAATTTTGTACTCATGTGATGCGCGAGTAAATTAATAATTAAATGATAAAAATAAATATAATGATATAAAAAATAAATTTATTAAATAATATATATAATAGTTCATCAAGAAAAATAAAATTTATAAGTTTAGTTTAAAAATACATAAAATATAATTTTTACTATATTTTCTTGAAAAAGTTTCACTTCTATATAAATACTAAAGAATTTAAATATAAATTATAATAAAACAATCTATAAGTCTGAAAAAGTATTTATAATATAAAAAAATCTTTATCTTTTAAATGAACAATTTAATCCAATAATTTTATAAAAAATATATTTTAATAAATTAGCTTAACTGAAAATTACATATAAATTAATTTAATTTACATAAGTCAAGTGATAAGTAATTTTGAGATAATAAAATCTACTTGAATGTGGGGATTATTGTGAGAATTGCCCCATTTGGGGACTCGAATTTAGAAAGTTTTCTCACAGGTGTCGCAACTGGGACTGCGACGGGACGACTAAAAATATAGGAGTTTTGAAAATCAACGGAATCCTCATCAATGTTTATTTAAATTGAGAAAACATTAGAAAAATCATTTAATTAGGAAAACCGATCTTTTAGAAAATGAGTTTGGATTATCGATTACATGTAAGGAAGGTGCTAGCACCCTACACTACTCATTCCAAGAATGATACTTTAAGCTAGTTGTATAAATTTTAATAATCTCAAATATATTTATCTTACTCTCTTTTTTAAAAAACATTATAACTATTTATAAAAGAAAAAGAAACAATCAAATTATGAAAATTAATTTTGACTTGACAGAAATAAATTCTCGCTCCTACGTATCCCCTGGTACAATGGAAAACTCAAAGTTATGTCGTTCTTTAAAAAATGATTGTGTATTTGTTAGTTTTAATTATGAGAAGGAATTTTTGAAAAGAAATTGTGTTTGAAAAAAAGGATTCACTGTTACATAGGGATCAGTTAACATCAGATTATTCAATAAACCCTCGTAATTAAAATGACATCGAAGATAACATTTACTATTCATTCATTGTCATTGATCATTACGTGAATTAAAAGATTTTTTTTTTGTTTTTGCATTTTATATTTTTCTTTTTTGACACACCAAAACAACTAAAGTTTTTTTATATAAATCAAGAAAATAACTAGGCCTAAGTGAACCTTGTATAGTTAAGCCCAAGATGCAGCCCAAACAATGCAAACCCAAATAAGTCTTTTCTTTGTATATTTTTTTTTTTGTTTTTTTACCATATTTCAAACCAAAATAAGTTAACTTAAGCTATCAGAAAACTAAAGTCAAAACTAATAAAAATAAAAAGGATGTGTAAAGGCTGCGGCTAGAGGGGTGGTCGCACGGTGCCACGACGCGGTGGTTGTGAAAGGGAAGAAGACAATGGTGACATACGGAGGCTCAAGCTACTAAGGGGTTTGGTTGCAGATCCGGTCACAATGCTCCGATACGACAATGTAGCAGTCAGATCTGGGTTGGTTGGTTCATAGATCTGGTGGTTAGGTTGTGGATCTGGGTGAGAGAAGTGGCGGATCTGGATGGTGACGCAGACTTGGTTGAAGCTGTAACATACTGTTACCGAGAATCTGATATATCACACATATACAAGGTGCACAGTACCAGCTATGTCACTTCTAACTTAACTTAACCAACTAAACCCATATCATTCATTCAAATAAATAATTATGGGGAGCCTGAACAACAAAAAGTCATATATATACATCATCAGCCTCTCAAGGCAAACTGTAAAACATAACTTTTACAAACTCAAGGTAGCAGGAAATAAATACCGTAATGTAACATATTTATTACAAGAAACAAGATAAAACTACACTAGTTCTTCTGCTTCTTTTGCTTCCCTTTACTTATACCTGGATTTATATAGAAATACAATTGGGTGAGAAATCACAATTTCTCAGTATATGAAATTCCAAGACCAGCAGTTAATTATTTAACAACAAATAACCAATTGAACGCATAAGATTAAGTCTGCAACAGATAATTGAGCCCCTACTCAAATACTATCAGAATATATACACACCCTATGTAACATTCACAAGGCAAGCTATAATCCTATCTCACGCTAATATCGAATAATCAATGATATCAAACAACTGCCCATACGATCGTAAGATATCATCAACAAGCAACCATCAAACAAGTAAGGCAACTGCCTATACAACGGCCAACAAGTGCAATGCTTTATGATATGATGTATGATTTTTCTCACACAAAGTCCTACTAGTATAATGATGCAGTGCAAATGCATATTTTAATTTTTGAAAACATACGCCATTTACTTGTTTCCCAGGGACCGCATTTCCCCTTGTATATATTGGGTAGAATAAGTAATTAAGCCTTGACACTACCTGATAATAAGTGGATTCCTTCCTCTTACCACAATAAGAGTACTGCTACCACCCCCATATTGGTAACCCTAACCATACAAGCAAACCCTCCAGGAGAATTCGGATCCAACACCTCATTCTCAGATCATACGGTTGTGCACACCATCTAAGGTTACAATACATAGGAAACAAGACATAGCAAGTTTAGAAAAATGTAACACCCTGGCTTTCCCCAGTGGTGCCCACTACCTGGGTATTATCCCCCTTGGTCCAAAATTCAATCCCTTCTGGTCTGTAGCCCTTTCATGGGAATCGAACCCGTGCACCCAAGGCATTTGTTGGTCACAAGGACCACGCCTCTCAATAGATGAGCTGCAGCTCAACTTAAACTAGCAAACTTCCCAACCAAGCTCACTTACTGCTTAAGGAGCAAAGTCATGTTTCTAGTACTTCCTATACCCCAACCTCATCTCACAAGGGAGCAAAATGTCATTAATGCATCTTTAGCTATACTTTCCTCTCAAATGAGCAACCTATGCATGATAACATAACTAACAAGCCAAGCACACTTAGCTTACCATACCTAACACCTACTTCATCATTTCACTAGTAATTCACAAGGTAACCTCTTATTGCTCAAGGGTATAGGTATTGACCTATGACATTCTACTTCTCAAAGGATGCCTAGGGTTTCCCAAATCCTATCATAAGGTTCATCCTAACCAAGTAAAAGAACTATCACTAGCAAACATGCACTCTTGGCTCAACTCTATCACATAAAGGAACCAACTCATGTTTCTAGCATATCCTCAAGTTCAACCTTTAAGAACTAGAGGGCATACACCAACCATGCATCTTAAACTCAACTTTAAATCTAAAAGAGTAAACTATGCATAAAAGAAGGCATACTATTCCAAGTGAAAAACTCTAACTAGAATACATGATCCTCAGGTTCAACTTTATCCCAAAAAGGAACCTATTCACGATTCTAGTACTCAAAACCCTTCACCTAAGGCAAGTGGTTATTCTCAACACTAATGTTCTTATATCTATAACCTCACACCATCACTTCAAAAGTGATACCAAAGTCAACCTCATGTTGAACAAGGTTCTAAACACTTCCATGTTGCATTCCAACACACTTGGATGCTCAAGGGTTCCAAGATTATCCTATAGCATTCCATCATACTATTGAAGCCTAAGGTTTCTAAAGAAATTACTGTTAGGGCCAAAAAAACTTATTTACCCATTTGTTAACCATAAGTGCACAGGTTAGGCAAGTAATAAAATGATGAGTACATATATCATTCCCACGAGGATAAGTTTATTTTCAATGTTAAGTATTAACCGACAGCTTACCTAATTCTATTCAAGAACATAAAAATAGGGGAAAGCAATTAAACTAAAGACTAAAAAGAGGTAAAGATAATGGTTAGAGATTAGGGAAATCCTTCTTCACCCTTTACTTCAACCAACAACATGCAATCATCTTCATAAATATGAATACAATGATTAGGATAGCTTGAGAGTCTATATTAGCTAAACACTTATGTCTAGGTCATCCAATCATGGTTTCAATTGCCCAACTCACTAAGTGTCCTTGAGAGCTAATACAAAATCGATTTTTTAAGGTTTATTCTCAAACACATGTCATGCATGGCTAAGAGGTATATTTCTATCTCATTAGCGAATTAACTCATCCTGCCATTGGAATAGAATCGAACATGTATCAATCATACATAGAACCTCAAACCCAAATTCCTATGTCTAGATTCATTGGACTTTATTAAATTAACTTAAATGTTGGTCAAACACTCAAGAGCATTAAGAATAATATGATTGAACAAAATCAAAGATCCACACAAACTCAAAGAAGAACAAATCATTAATATTCATAAAAAGGATTCAAAGTCATCCCTAAATACAGCTGCTACATCATTGAACACGAAAATACAAATCAAAATACATGTTCAAGAAATGAGGAAGACAAAAGAGAAATGAGAGAAGAAGAAAGCTTATAGATTTCTTCATTGAAACTCAGATCCTCTTCCAAGAGAAAGAGGGCTTCCATCCTTAGCTCCCCAAGCTCCATCTTCAGCTCTAATGGAGATCTCAGTCATAGCCTCTAATCATAAACTACTTAAAACCTAAAACCTAAGAGAGAAAACTGAGAGAGAGCCGAAAGAAAGCGTGAAAAATAGAATAAATAGACTCAGTTCGTCGATGCTCATTGTTGCGTGAACAGGCCCACGCCGTGGTGCGGAGCCCGTGTGCGAAAACACGTGGTAGGTCATGTTCTTCTCTGACTTGCACTGGCTGAAACCATCACGCCGCGGCGTGCACATGTTTGCGCCGCACCGTGGAGCTCTTGAATGCCTCATTGGCTTCTTTCCTCCAATGCTGGGCCTTAGCTTGCATCAATTTGTCTCTTTTGAGCCCTTCCTGCATTAGGGAAAGCACCAAGTTAAATATAATTGCAAATCTACTTAATCAATTAACAAATGTGCACAAATTACTCAAAAACATAAAGAAAGATCTCAAAATAGAATTCCAAAAATATAAGTATAAAATCTTCCAAATATGTATAAGAATAAGGACTAAGTATGCCATGAAGCACAAATATGGGGCATAAATAACTACATTTCATAGAGTTATTACACCCTCAAACTTAAGATATTGCTAGTCCTCAAGCAACACAAAGTATGACTAAGAAGACTCGCTTTGACAATTCATGCTCACATGCATTCAACAATGATAAATTCAATTATCTTTTAACCACAACTAGTGCACAATGATTATAATGGCCCTCAAAGAATGCACATGCCTCACATTTAAGTTAAACACATACACAATCCTTAACATGCCATCAATCAAGCTTTCAATCATGCATATGACATCTCTCAAAAACATGCAAGCTCAACTTATCTTTTTCAAATCATGCTCATCTGGATAAGTTTATGAACCTACACATGGATACAAATAAAAAAATCCACAAAATTCAAATCCAACCTTTTTCTCCACTAATGTAAATAACACATTATTGAGGATAAAAAAGGGACTTTATAGCTTGTAATGTAAGGCCAATGGTAATGGGCGAAGGCAAAAGAAATGAACGGGGAAAGATACAATACAAACATTGAGAAACATAACATATTATTTTAATTCATGAGCCACTAACTGATATTAGAAAGGGTATTCAACAGTAAATATAGAAAACTTGCCAGAACCATTTTGATGCTTTTCGAACTTTACTTTTCTTATGCTTTGCTTTTCTTTTTCTTTTCTTTGGTTTTTTTTCTTTTCATTTTTTTACAAAGCAATGATTTTTCTTTCACTACATCTGGTTCCTTCAGGCTCATTTTGCATTGAATATATTAATACCCTAATCATTGAACTCACTTCAAAAAATAACATAATATGTACTTAACAAACAATGATGGTAGGAAGAAAATGCAATGCTTTCACATGCATTAGAATAGTTAACAGGATAACGAACACAAAGGTGATGAAAAACAAATAAGGCCAAATAATTATAAGGCTTGAAAAGGGGACCTAAGGATATCATCATATCAGGGTAAGCTTTTTAAGGCTCAATCGGTCCAAACAATGCCCTAATCATTTCCTCAATCATGCACAACCTATGATTTTGCCTCAAGAGAATTGGAAAATAACTTCAAGGATAAAAGAAATCATCCAATTGCACAATTCATAAATATTCTCTAAACAAACACTCATATCTTTCCAAAGTTAAACAAGCATCTAAGTGAGAAACACATCATGCATAAAAACAAACAAGATTGCTTAAGCATGCTTCAAGATCGCAAATGGATTCACAAAAGAATTGAGGACAATCGCAAGCATTTATATCATTGGTCAACCAAAACTACACTAGCAAATGGAAACAAATCATGCATTCAAAAGATTCATCATTTGTCATTCAAGCATGCATAACATCATGTAGAGAATGTTGAAAATTGAAACTTTTATCAACAGCTCACTAGTAATAGCCAAAACAGGATATAATCATGAAAGCATGATGACTATCACTAGCACATACTTAAAGTATCAAAACATGTGTAATCATTAAGCATTAAGGGTGAAAACATGCAATGATACTCCCCCAAACTAAAGTGATGTGTGTTCTTGGTGTTCAAGGTCTATAGGGTACTTAAGCAGGTCAAAACAGCAGCTTAAATAGAATTGAGCATTATTAAATAAATAAAAATAGAGAAAATAAACAAAAAAATTCAAAAACAGAGGTGCCACGCAGCGACATGGACAAGAGTGTGTCGCGGCGTGAATGAAAAAGCTGTAGAATTCTGTAGAAATGTGCACGGGCGCCACGGCTCAAACAAGCGGGTGCCGTGGCGTGATAGGTCTACTTGCAGAATTCTACAGGAAAATGACTTGTGCTGCCATTTGTGGTTCATGTTGGCCTCAAGCACATTCAAAAGTTGTCCAAATACTTAAACTACATAATGTATATCAAAAACATAATAGAAACTCAAAATGAACCTATAACTACCTATATACATAACAACATCAAAACTAAAAACAACAAAACTACAAAAGCTAAAGGATCTAACATATCTAAATGGACTTATTGAATGAACTAAATAGGGTGCAAACAACAAAAATGCAAGAAAACACAAAATCACACTTAAAGACTTAAAAAGCTAAGAACCAAAACATGTCCAAATGGACTTATTAGATTAAACTAAAAACAAAACTTGAATTAGAACTACATAAACTCATTGTCAATATTAGCAATATAGAAATAATGTCTTATCCTCGGCAATGACGTAAAAAACTTGTCAGGGCCAAAAAAAACTTGTTTGCCCATTTGTTAACCGCAAGTGCACGGGTCACACAAGTTATAAAATAATGAGTACAGATATTGTTCCCACGAGGGTAAGTTTATTTCCAATGTAAAGTATTAACTGATAATTTACTTAATTCTATTTAAGAACATAAAAATAGGAGAAAACAATTAAACTAAAGACTAAAAAGTGGTAAAGATAATGGTTAGAGATTAGGAAAATCCTTCTTCACATTTTACTTCAACCAACAATATGCAATCCTCTTCATAAATATGAATGCAATGATTAGGTTAGCTTGAGAATCTACATTAGCTAAACGCCTATGTCTAGGTCATCTAACCATGGTTTCAATTGTCCAACTCACTAAGTGTCCTGGAGAGCTAACACAAAATCCACTCTTTAAGGTCTATTCTCAAACACGTGCTATGCATGACTAAGAGGTATATTTTTATCCCCATTAGCGAATCAACTCATCTTACCATTGGAATAGAATCGAACATGTATCAATCATACATATGATCACAAACCCAAATCCCTATGTCTAGGTTCATTAGACTTTATCAAATCAACTTAAATATTGGTCAAACACTCAAGAGCATTAAGAATAATATAATTCAACAAAATCAAAGATCCACACAAACTCTGAGAAGAATAAATCATTAATATTCATAAAAAAAGGATTCAAAGTCATCCCTAAATATAGCTGTTACATCATTGAATACGAAAATACAAATCAAAATACATGTTCAAGAAATGAGGAAGAGAAAATAGAAAAGAGAGAAGGAGAAAGCTTATGGATTTCGTTATTGAAGCTCAAATTCTTCTCAAAGAGAAAGAGGGCTTCCATCCTTAGCTACCCAAGCTCCATCTCCACCTCCAATGGAGATCCCAGCCACAGCCTCTAACCCTAAACTACCTAAAACCTAAAACCTAAGAGAGAAAACTGAGAGAGAGCCGAGAGAAAGCGTGAAAAATAGAATAAATAAACTCAATTCACTAATGCACGCCGCGGCGTGAACAAGCCCACGCCACGGCGTGGAGCCTGTGTGTAAAACACGTGGTAGGTCATGTTATTCTCTGACTTACGCTTGCTGAAACTATCATGCCGTGGCATGCACATGTTTGCGCCACAACGTGGAGCTCTAGAATGCCTCCTTGGCTTCTTTCCTCCAATGCTGGGCCTTGGCTCGCATCAATTTGTCTCTTTTGAGCCCTTCCTACATTAGAGAAAGCATCAAGTTAAATATAATTACAAATCTACTTAATCAATCAATAAATATGCACAAATTGCTCAAAAACATAAAGGAAGATCTCAAAATAGAATTTCACAAATATAAGTATAAAACTTCCAAATATGCATAAGAACAAGGACTAAGCATGCCATGAAGCACGAATATGGGGCATAAATAACTACATTTCATAGAGTTATTAATTACCCCTTGACACTCCACCATACCATGGTTGTCTAAGGTCTCTCTAAGGCTCCTAGCCTTATAAAATGCCAACATGTCAAGCGTTTCCAAACCAAAAACGCATTCTGCTCAATCTCAACATTTGACATTTGCTCAGTAAAATGAGCATAACTTAAGCTACGGTTATCGAAATGATGCAGTTCTTGCAGCATTGGAAAGATAAGACAAAGAGCTACAACTTTCATAAAGACCACAAGAGCTGATTCACATCAATAGAGGGTTACACGACCATGTAAAAATACACAGCCCTATCTACCATTTATTTAATCTAAAGTACATTGATATTTTAACCTAATAAAATTTAATAATAATATAACCTCACTTATTCATTTTAGAATAATTTTATCTAATAAAATTATGTTCCAGTCCATTATTAATCTTTCAAACAAAAGAAAAAAAATTTTGTTTTATTCATTCTCTTTTTTTTTCTAATTCGTCCCCGTGCTACAAGATAATAGTATTTTTTTGCGGCCCAATTTTCAAGAAAATGACTTAATTCTTTGGAAATTGGAATTATTGGTTGCTTTTCTAGAAGAATCGAGGAGTCGCAAAAAAAGTTATATAGAATTGCTCTTAAATTATTTTGTTTTTGCTTAATTTTTATTCAACAAGTTTTTCAAAAAAAGAAATTTACTTTGACATTTTAATTATAGGGAATCCCTTTTATCACAAATGAAACTACTCTAAATAACATGTAGGCCCAAACATTTAAAGGATCACAGTCTGCCCATGAGTTGCGTTGATTGATAAGAAGAGAATTTGTTTTCAACAGTTGTCCTTGTCCAACGTTAGAATAGCTCATGGCCCAAGAGGCATAACCTTTATGATTGTCTTTTGCCTCTTTGGTGTACAATAAATTCTCAGATAGTATGTAACCAAAAAAAAATTCATAGATAGTCATTGCCCACTATAAACACCTAAATCATCACTTGATATGTTTAAGAGAGATAGGTGTAATTATAATATAGTCTATACATATTTACATATGTCAAATGTTAATTCAAGTGTACTTATATACGAAATTTTTTTGGCGTATTGATTTATTGCTATTTTATTTTATTTTATTTTATTTTTAACTAAGTATTCTCATAAATATTATTGTGAGACTAATCCTCAAGTATTGCAATTCACTTATCAGTACACTCAACTCTTATTTGATATTAGTATTTTATTATAATGATACAAGACTCAAGAGTATTTTAGATTTTTGCAGTTATTATTATATATGATTTATTAGTACATATAACGACGTTTAGATTTTATTATAGAAATGCATGATAAATATAAATAGTACAAGTGTAGACAGTTTAAAACATTAAATCAATTACTATGTTGGGTAGCAAAACTTAAATAGAAAGATAAAAAGGAAAAAATAAATCAAACAAAAATTGAAAAATTCATTTCATATGTAATTTGAAACCAAAAACTAACAAGGATTCTTGATATTCAAACATAAACTCTCAATAATCAATTTAATTAATCAACACATGTAAAAGTAACCAACATAGGCACGTAATGGGGGTATTTATAACCCAATAGTAGTTAAAACTTTAATCAAATACAAAATCCTAAACTAAATTACTATTTTAAATAAGATAAATTTATAAAATACCCAAAAAATGACCTAAATATTCGTAAATATAATGTGAACAATTGTAGATAATTTTTCATATTAACTCATCAATCCTCGTTCCTAGGAGGAAGGTTAAGGTCAAAAGATAGAGCATTTGGAGGTTGTTGAGCATTCGGAGGCTCGTTCCTAAGAGGAAGGTTAAGGTCAAACATTAGAGCATTCGGAGGTTGTTGAGCATTCTGAGGTCAGCTTGAGCATTCGAGGTGCCGAGCATTCGGAGGAGGTCACGGGCATTCAAAGGTTGTTGAGCATTTGGAGGTTGCTGAGCATTTTGAAGACTGTGCATTTGCCCAATATGAGAAGCTAAACCATTCTCAGTTGAGAAGCCATTGAGACACAGAGGACATTGAAACGGCAAATAAGGTTTCAACCTTGGAACATCTTGACATATATGGATATCTAAATGTGACCAAGTTGAGAAGTGCATTCCACAACGATCACACTTAGGACGTTCCATGATTAACAACCCTCAAGTAATATGGAGAAAAATAAAAAATAAAATAACAAAAGGTTTTAGCACCTAATGATGGATGTAGAGCCAATTAGGTTTATGACAAGAGAAAGAATGAGAATATGAGTTTATATAGTTGAGCAAAATAGAATGTTATAATTTTAAACACTATTTGCACACAAGAAAAAATATATTTGAAAGATATCTTAGTTTCTTATCTTAAACGTAATATATATATGAGGAGGGATCAGTTTACACCAATGTAAGTCTTTTTTCTCTTACACCCATTTTTAACCGTTAATTCTACTTTCATCTAATGGTTGAGATTATTTCATTAAAGGTAACCATTAGATGAAAGTAGAACTAACGGTTGAAAATGAGTGTAAGAAAAAAAACTTACACTGGTGTAAGTTGATCCTCCCTCTATATGTATAAAGTTAGCATGAAAACTAATTTAGAAAAACAAATAAAATAAATATTCTAAAAGCAAGAAATCTAGAGTTAAAAATTATAATTCAATAAAATCAATAAATCTATGAAAACATGATAGTATAAATCGAGCAAGTGTCAAAAAATTAAGTGACAAATATAGGAAGAAAAATAAGAACAAATATAACCTAATAAAATTAAGGTAGGAAAAATATAATAGAATAAAATCATAAAATTAATACCTTATCAATGGTGATAATTACTAATTTGGGACATAGAAAATAAAAATTAATACTAAAAAATAATCTAAGAAAATCAAGATATATATATATATATATATATATATAAATATATATATATATATATATATATATATATATATATATATATATAAAAGAATGATAGTTTGTAATTAATGTCTCAATCATGAATATTGATTCTAATTCTGATTGATAAGGAAATATAATTATAAGATATCAAGCAAAGCATTTAGATTTAATAAATAAAGTTAATTTAAGAAACATTAATAGTTACTGATTGAAAATCCAGTATTATCTTAATATAAATGTAGAATATATTATTGGATTATTTCCTAATTTTAGAAAATAATATATATATATATATATATTAAAATTGTAATTTTCCAATTATTAATATTATAAGTTTTTATTAGAAAATATTGATGTGCAATTAACCAATAGTTGCTAAGCACATTAAAAAAAAAACCTAAATGGCTGCTAAAAACATAATACATACCACAACATGATACTTTGAAACGAATATATAAAAGACCACCCCTTGTCCAATGACGTTAATCCAGAGAAAAAAATTGAATGAATTGAGTTTTGTATTCCAATAAATTTCCATCAATTATATTGTCCACAGATTCAATCTTGATATAAAAAAAAACACAAATAAATCATGTATGAGATAAAGTAAATTTTGTTACAAAATGTGAATTTTCAACTATTATGTTATCATCATGTATATTTAAATTTATTATTTAAATTATGATTATATTATAGAGAGAATTATATTCTAATAAGGTTATTTTTACATGAAAACCTAATTATACATCTAACTAAATTTTGTACTCATGTGATGCTAGCAAGTAAATTAATAATTAAATGATAAAAATAAATATAATGATATAAAAAATAATTTTATTAAATAATATATGTAATAGTTCATCAAGAAAAATAAAATTTATAAGTTTAGTTTAAAAATACATAAAATATAATTTTTACTATATTTTCTTGAAAAAGTTTCACTTCAATATAAATACTAAAGAATTTAAATATAAATTATTATAAAACAATCTATAAGTCTGAAAAAGTATTTATAATATAAAAAAATCTTTATCTTTTAAATGAACAATTTAATCCAATAATTTTATAAAAAATATATTTTAATAAATTAGCTTAACTGAAAATTACATATAAATTAATTCAATTTACATAAGTCAAGTGATAAGCAATTTTGGGATAATAAAATCTACTTGAATGTGGGGATTATTGTGAGAATTGCCCCATTTGGGGACTCGAATTTAGAAAGTTTTCTCACGGGTGTCGCAAATGGGACAACGACGAGACGACTAAAAATATTGGATTTTTGAAAATCAATGGAATCCTCATCAATGTTTATTTAAATTGAGAAAACATTAGAAAAATTATTTAATTAGGAAAACTGATCTTTTAGAAAATGAGTTTGGATTATCGATTACATGTAAGGAAGGTGCTAGCACCCTACACTACTCATTCCAAGAATGATACCTTAAGCTAGTTGTACAAATTTTAATAATCTCAAATATATTTATCTTACTCTCTTTTTTAAAAAACATTATAACTATTTATAAACAAAAGAAATAATCAAATTATGAAAATTAATTTTGACTTGACAGAAATAAATTCTCGCTCCTACGTATCCCCTAGTACAATGGAAAACTCAAAGTTATGTCGTTCTTTAAAAAATGATTGTGTATTGGTTAGTTTTAATTATGAGAAGGAATTTTTTAAAAGAAATTGTGTTTGAAAAAAAGGATTCACTGTTACACAGGGTTCAAGTTAACATCAGGTTATTCAATAAACCCTCGTAATTAAAATGACATTGAAGATAACATTTACTATTCATTCATTGTCATTGATCATTACGTGAATTAAAAGATTTTTTTTGTTTTTGCATTTTATATTTTTCTTTTTTGACACACCAAAACAACTAAAGTTTTTTTTATATAAATCAAGAAAATAACTAGGCCTAAGTGAACCTTGTATAGTTAAGCCCAAGATGCAGCCCAAACAATGCAAACCCAAATAAGTCTTTTCTTTGTATATATATATTTTTAACCATATTTCAAACCAAAATAAGTTAACTTAAGCTATCAGAAAACTAAAATCAAAACTAATAAAAATAAAAAGGATGTGCAAAGGCTGCGGCTGGAGGGGTGGTCGCACGGTGCCACGACGCAGTGGTTGTGAAAGGGAAGAAGACAATGGTGACATACGGAGGCTCAAGCTACTAAGGGGTTTGGTTGCAGATCCGGTCACAATGCTTCGATACGACAATGTAGCAGTCAGACCTGGGTTGGTTGGTTCGTAGATCTGGTGGTTAGGTTGTGGATCTGGGTGAGAGAAGTGGCGGATCTGGATGGTGACGCAGCTTGGGTTGAAGCTGTAACATACTGTTACCGAGAATCTGATATATCACACATATACAAGGTACACAGTACCAGCTATGTCACTTCTAACTTAACTCAACCAACTAAACTCATATCATTCATTCAAATAAATAATTATGGGGAGCCTGAACAACAAAAAGTCATATATATACATCATCAGCCTCTCAAGGCAAACTGTAAAACATAACTTTTACAAACTCAAGGTAGCAGGAAATAAATACCGTAATGTAACATATTTATTGCAAGAAACAAGATAAAACTACACTAGTTCTTCTGCTTCTTTTGCTTCCCTTTACTTATACTTGGATTTACATAGAAATACAATTGGGGTGAGAAATCACAATTTCTCAGTATATGAAATTCCAAGACCAGTAGTTAATTATTTAACAACAAATAACCAATTGAACGCATAAGATTAAGTCTGCAACAGATAATTGAACCCCTACTCAAATACTATCAGAATATATACACACCCTATGTAACATTCACAAGGCAAGCTATAATCCTATCTCACGCTAATATCGAATAATCAATCATATCAAACAACTACCCATACGATCGTAAGATATCATCAACAAGCAACCATCAAACAAGTAAGGCAACTGCCTATACAACGGCCAACAAGTGCAATGCTTTATGATATGATGTATGGTTTTTCTCATACAAAGTCCTACTAGTATAATGATGCAGTGCAAATGCATATTTTAATTTTTGAAAACATACGCCATTTACTTGTTTCCCAGGGACCGCATTTCCCCTTGTATATATTGGGTAGAATAAGTAATTAAGCCTTGACACTACCTAATAACAAGTGGATTCCTTCCTCTTACCACAATAAGAGTACTGCTACCACCCCCATATTGGTAACCCTAACCATACAAGCAAACCCTCCAGGAGAATTCAGATCCAACACCTCATTCTCAGGTCATACGGTTGTGCACACCATCTAAGGTTACAATACATAGGAAACAAGACATAGCAAGTTTAGAAAAATGTAACACCCTGGCTTTCCCCAGTGGTGCCCACTACCTGGGTATTATCCCCCTTGGTCCAAAATTCAATCCCTTCTGGTCTGTAGCCCTTTCATGGGAATCAAACCCGTGCACCCAAGGTATTTGTTGGTCACAAGGACCACGCCTCTCAATAGATGAGCTGCAGCTCAACTTAAACTAGCAAACTTCCCAACCAAGCTCACTTGCTGCTTAAGGAGCAAAGTCACGTTTCTAGTACTTCCTATACCTCAACGTCATCTCACAATGGAGTAAAATGTCATTAATGCATCTTTAGCTCTACTTTCCTCTCAAATGAGCAACCTATGCATGATAACATAATTAACAAGCCAAGCACACTTAGCTTACCATACCTAACACCTACTTCATCACTTCACTAGTAATTCACAAGGTAACCTCTTATTGCTCAAGGGTATAGGTATTGACCTATGACATTCTACTTCTCAAAGGATGCCTAGGGTTTCCCAAATCCTATCATAAGGATCATCCTAACCAAGTAAAAGAACTATCACTAGCAAACATGCACTCTTGGCTCAACTCTATCACATAAAGGAACCAACTCATGTTTCTAG
Source organism: Ormosia semicastrata (assembly GCA_029884595.1). Lineage (NCBI taxonomy): Eukaryota > Viridiplantae > Streptophyta > Magnoliopsida > Fabales > Fabaceae > Ormosia > Ormosia semicastrata. The sequence goes on along the minus strand of JAQQTO010000046.1, from coordinate 30,226,017 downwards.
CATATCCTCAAGTTCAACCTTTAAGAACTAGAGGGCATACACCAACTATGCATCTTAAACTCAACTTTAATTCTAAAAGAGTAAACTACGCATAAAAGAAGGCATACTATTCCAAGTGAAAAACTCTAACTAGAATACATGATCCTCAGGTTCAAATTAGTGGCGACTCCATTTCTATTTTTAAAATCTTGTGCTTTTTTTCGCCGTGATCTCGGTAGCGATAGCCTGATAATCCTGCTTTTCGATGAGTAGCAAAAGTAGTTAATATTTGTAATTATGTTTATATTGTAGCACCATATAAAGGCCTTAAAGAGCCTAACATTTTGACCATGGGTGCTAAACTTAGATAGTGCATGAACATAACTAACTCTTGAAGGGTTTTACCCTCAATGTAAAATATTGTACATTAAACTTATATTAATAGTAGAAATATGTGTTGAACTAATTTGCATATTTAGAATATAAATAAAAATAATTAAAATCATAAAACTAGAGTAGGACATTACACCCATAGCATGAAGTGAGGCCCCCAATTGAGTGACATCAAATTGAAGTCCACAAACCACAGCTTCCACTTGATGGCCACGAACTGTACACGGCCAGACTGAGCTATGGTGCGGTATCTGTATGCACATGACCACAATGTAATGCAAGGAGAATGTGAAGGAGAAAAAGGGCGAGGAAAGCGAATCAGCTCTATTGGTGGATCTGTGGTGGATTTGTGCTTTACAAATTCATGTTTTTGGTGCTTCAGTCACTGTTAACTTTCAGGAAAAAAGGGTGAAAATGTGATGATTAAAATGTAATGGGTTCAAATGTAATAAACATTGTTAAATAATAAGAAATTATTAAAAACCATTAAACGGTGAGTCACTTGTTATTGGGGTAATTTTTAGGTACCAATACTGGTCCAAAACTATTTTGTGACTATAGTAGAATCCTTGAAGAAAAAAATGAAAAGGAATTGTTCTCCCTCTCTATATAGTGACCAAATCTTTGTTCTTCAAAATTGAGGTAGAATATGGATAACTAAATTTTTATAGATTAAAAAATAAGCATTTTATATTTCGTTAGTTACTTTATAATTTAACTTTTAAATAAGATAATATAATTTAAAAAGTTTTTTAAAACTGAGTTTGTCTCTAAAATAAACAAGTTAGAATATATCTACCATTTATTTAATCTAAAGTACATTGATATTTTAACCTAATAAAATTTAATAATAATATAACCTCACTTATTCATTTTAGAATAATTTTATCTAATAAAATTATGTTCCATTTCATTATTAATCTTTCAAACAAAAGAAAAAAAAATTTTGTTTTATTCATTCTCTTTTTTTTTTCTAATTCGTCCCCGTGCTACAAGATAATAGTATTTTTTCGCGGCCCAATTTGCAAGAAAATGACTTAATTCTTTGGAAATTAGAATTATTGGTTGCTTTTCTAGCAGAATCGAGGAGTCGCAAAAAAGGTTATATAGAATTGCTCTTAAATTATTTTGTTTTTGCTTAATTTTTATTCAACAAGTTTTTCAAAAAAAGAAATTTACTTTGACATTTTAATTATAGGGAATCCCTTTTATCACAAATGAAACTACTCTAAATAACCTGTAGGCCCAAACATTTAAAGATCACAGATCTGCCCATGAGTTGCGTTGATTGATAAGAAGAGAATTTGTTTTCAACAGTTGTCCTTGTCCAACGTTAGAATAGCTCATGGCCCAAGAGGCATAACCTTTATGATTGTCTTTTGCCTCTTTGGTGTACAATAAATTCTCAGATAGTATGTAACCAAAAAAAAAATCATAGATAGTCATTGCCCACTATAAACACCTAAATCATCACTTGATATGTTTAAGAGAGATAGGTGTAATTATAATATAGTCTATACATATTTACATATGTCAAATGTTAATTCAAGTGTACTTATATACGAAATTTTTTTGGCGTATTGATTTATTGCTATTTTATTTTATTTTATTTTATTTTTAACTAAGTATTCTCATAAATATTATTGTGAGACTAATCCTCAAGTATTGCAATTCACTTATCAGTACACTCAACTCTTATTTGATATTAGTATTTTATTATAATGATACAAGACTCAAGAGTATTTTAGATTTTTGCAGTTATTATTATATATGATTTATTAGTACATATAACGACGTTTAGATTTTATTATAGAAATGCATGATAAATATAAATAGTACAAGTGTAGACAGTTTAAAACATTAAATCAATTACTATGTTGGGTAGCAAAACTTAAATAGAAAGATAAAAAGGAAAAAATAAATCAAACAAAAATTGAAAAATTCATTTCATATGTAATTTGAAACCAAAAACTAACAAGGATTCTTGATATTCAAACATAAACTCTCAATAATCAATTTAATTAATCAACACATGTAAAAGTAACCAACATAGGCACGTAATGGGGGTATTTATAACCCAATAGTAGTTAAAACTTTAATCAAATACAAAATCCTAAACTAAATTACTATTTTAAATAAGATAAATTTATAAAATACCCAAAAAATGACCTAAATATTCGTAAATATAACGTGAACAATTGTAGATAATTTTTCATATTAACTCATCAATCCTCGTTCCTAGGAGGAAGGTTAAGGTCAAAAGATAGAGCATTTGGAGGTTGTTGAGCATTCGGAGGCTCGTTCCTAAGAGGAAGGTTAAGGTCAAACATTAGAGCATTCGGAGGTTGTTGAGCATTCGGAGGCTGCTGAGCATTCGGAGGCTGCTGGGCATTCAAAGGTTGTTGAGCATTTGGAGGTTGCTGAGCATTTTGAAGACTGTGCATTTGCCCAATATGAGAAGCTAAACCATTCTCAGTTGAGAAGCCATTGAGACACAGAGGACATTGAAACGGCAAATAAGGTTTCAACCTTGGAACATCTTGACATATATGGATATCTAAATGTGACCAAGTTGAGAAGTGCATTCCACAACGATCACACTTAGGACGTTCCATGATTAACAACCCTCAAGTAATATGGAGAAAAATAAAAAATAAAATAACAAAAGGTTTTAGCACCTAATGATGGATGTAGAGCCAATTAGGTTTATGACAAGAGAAAGAATGAGAATATGAGTTTATATAGTTGAGCAAAATAGAATGTTATAATTTTAAACACTATTTGCACACAAGAAAAAATATATTTGAAAGATATCTTAGTTTCTTATCTTAAACGTAATATATATATGAGGATGGATCAGCTTACACCAATGTAAGTCTTTTTTCTCTTACACTCATTTTTAACCGTTAATTCTACTTTCATCTAATGGTTGAGATTATTTCATTAAAGGTAACCATTAGATGAAAGTAGAACTAACGGTTGAAAATGAGTGTAAGAAAAAAAAACTTACACTGGTGTAAGTTGATCCTCCCTCTATATGTATAAAGTTAGCATGAAAACTAATTTAGAAAAAAAATAAATATTCTAAAAGCAAGAAATCTAGAGTTAAAAATTATAATTCAATAAAATCAATAAATCTATGAAAACATGATAGTATAAATCGAGCAAGTGTCAAAAAATTAAGTGACAAATATAGGAAGAAAAACAAGAACAAATATAACCTCATAAAATTAAGGTAGGAAAAATATAATAGAATAAAATCATAAAATCAATACCTTATCAATGGTGATAATACTAAAAAATAATCTAAGAAAATCAAGATATATATATATATATATATATATATATATATATAAAAGAATGATAGTTTGTAATTAATGTCTCAATCATGAATATTGATTCTAATTCTGATTGATAAGGAAATACAATTATAAGATATCAAGAAGCATTTCGATTTAATAAATAAAGTTAATTTAAGAAACATTAATAGTTACTTGATTGAAAATCCAAGATTATCTTAATATAAATGTAGAATATATTATTGGATTATTTCCTAATTTTAGAAAATAATATATATATATATTTAAAATTGTAATTTTCCAATTATTAATATTATAAGTTTTTATTAGAAAATATTGATGTGCAATTAACCAATAGTTTCTAAGCACATTAAAAAAAAAACCTAAATGGCTGCTAAAAACATAATACATACCACAACATGATACTTTGAAACGAATATATAAAAGACCACCCCTTGTCCAATGACGTTAATCCAGAGAAAAAAAATTGAATGAATTGAGTTTTGTATTCCAATAAATTTCCATCAATTATATTGTCCACAGATTCAATCTTGATATAAAAAAAACACAAATAAACCATGTATGAGATAAAGTAAATTTTGTTACAAAATGTGAATTTTCAACTATTATCTTATCATCATGTATATTTAAATTTATTATTTAAATTATGATTATATTATAGAGAGAATTATATTCTAATAAGGTTATTTTTACATGAAAACCTAATTATACATCTAACTAAATTTTGTACTCACGTGATGCTGAGTAAATTAATAATTAAATGATAAAAATAAATATAATGATATAAAAAATAATTTTATTAAATAATATATATAATAGTTCATCAAGAAAAATAAAATTTATAAGTTTAGTTTAAAAATACATAAAATATAATTTTTACTATATTTTCTTGAAAAAGTTTCACTTCAATATAAATACTAAAGAATTTAAATATAAATTATTATAAAACAATCTATAAGTCTGAAAAAGTATTTATAATATAAAAAAATCTTTATCTTTTAAATGAACAATTTAATCCAATAATTTTATAAAAATATATTTTAATAAATTAGCTTTAACTGAAAATTACATATAAATTAATTCAATTTACATAAGTCAAGTGATAAGCAATTTTGGGATAATAAAATCTACTTGAATGTGGGGATTATTGTGAGAATTGCCCCATTTGGGGACTCGAATTTAGAAAGTTTTCTCACGGTGTCGCAATTGGACTCATGACGGACGACGACTAAAAATATAGGATTTTTGAAAATCAATGGAATCCTCATCAATGTTTATTTAAATTGAGAAAACATTAAAAAATTATTTAATTAGGAAAACTGATCTTTTAGAAAATGAGTTTGGATTATCGATTACATGTAAGGAAGGTGCTAACACCCTACACTACTCATTCCAAGAATGATACCTTAAGCTAGTTGTACAAATTTTAATAATCTCAAATATATTTATCTTACTCTCTTTTTTAAAAAACATTATAACTATTTATAAAAGAAAAAGAAACAATCAAATTATGAAAATTAATTTTGACTTGACAGAAATAAATTCTCGCTCCTACGTATCCCCTGATACAATGGAAAACTCAAAATTATGTCGTTCTTTAAAAAATGATTGTGTATTGGTTAGTTTTAATTATGAGAAGGAATTTTTGAAAAGAAATTGTGCTTGAAAAAAAGGATTCACTGTTACATATGGTTCAAGTTAACATCAGATTATTCAATAAACCCTCGTAATTAAAATGACATTAAAGATAACATTTACTATTCATTCATTGTCATTGATCATTACGTGAATTAAAAGATTTTTTTTTGTTTTTGCATTTTATATTTTTCTTTTTTGACACACCAAAACAACTAAAGTTTTTTTTATATAAATCAAGAAAATAACTAGGCCTAAGTGAACCTTGTATAGTTAAGCCCAAGATGCAGCCCAAACAATGCAAACCCAAATAAGTCTTTTCTTTGTATATTTTTTTTTTGTTTTTTTTTTACCATATTTCATACCAAAATAAGTTAACTTAAGCTATCAGAAAACTAAAATCAAAACTAATAAAAATAAAAAGGATGTGTAAAGGCTGCGGCTAGAGGGGTGGTCGCACGGTGCCACGACGCAGTGGTTGTGAAAGGGAAGAAGACAATGGTGACATACGGAGGCTCAAGCTACTAAGGGGTTTGGTTGCAGATCCGGTCACAATGCTCCGATACGACAATGTAGCAGTCAGATCTGGGTTGGTTGGTTCATAGATCTGGTGGTTAGGTTGTGGATCTGGGTGAGAGAAATGGCGGATCTGGATGGTGACGCAGCTTGGGTTGAAGCTGTAACATACTGTTACCGAGAATCTGATATATCACACATATACAAGGTGCACAGTACCAGCTATGTCACTTCTAACTTAACTTAACCAACTAAACCCATATCATTCATTCAAATAAATAATTATGGGGAGCCTGAACAACAAAAAGTCATATATATACATCATCAGCCTCTCAAGGCAAACTGTAAAACATAACTTTTACAAACTCAAGGTAGCAGGAAATAAATACCGTAATGTAACATATTTATTACAAGAAACAAGATAAAACTACACTAGTTCTTCTACTTCTTTTGCTTCCCTTTACTTATACCTGGATTTATATAGAAATACAATTGGGGTGAGAAATCACAATTTCTCAGTATATGAAATTCCAAGACCAACAGTTAATTATTTAACAACAAATAACCAATTGAACGCATAAGATTAAGTCTGCAACAGATAATTGAGCCCCTACTCAAATACTATCAGAATATATACACACCCTATGTAACATTCACAAGGCAAGCTATAATCCTATCTCATGCTAATATCGAATAATCAATGATATCAAACAACTGCCCATATGATCGTAAGATATCATCAACAAGCAACCATCAAACAAGTAAGGCAACTGCCTATACAATGGCCAACAAGTGCAATGCTTTATGATATGATGTATGATTTTTCTCACACAAAGTCCTACTAGTATAATGATGCAGTGCAAATGCATATTTTAATTTTTGAAAACATAAGCCATTTACTTTTTTCCCAGGGACCGCATTTCCCCTTGTATATATTGGGTAGAATAAGTAATTAAGCCCTGACACTACCTGATAATAAGTGGATTCCTTCCTCTTACCACAATAAGAGTACTGCTACCACCCCCATATTGGTAACCCTAACCATACAAGCAAACCTTCCAAGAGAATTCGAATCCAACACCTCATTCTCAGGTCATACGGTTGTGCACACCATCTAAGGTTACAATACATAGGAAACAAGACATAGCAAGTTTAGAAAAATGTAACACCCTGGCTTTCCCCAGTGGTGCCCACTACCTGGGTATTATCCCCCTTGGTCCAAAATTCAATCCCTTCTGGTCTGTAGCCCTTTCATGGGAATCGAACCCGTGCACCCAAGGCATTTGTTGGTCACAAGGACCACGCCTCTCAATAGATGAGCTGCAGCTCAACTTAAACTAGCAAACTTCCTAACCAAGCTCACTTACTGCTTAAGGAGCAAAGTCACGTTTCTAGTACTTCCTATACCCCAACCTCATCTCACAAGGGAGCAAAATCTCATTAATGCATCTTTAGCTATACTTTCCTCTCAAATGAGCAACCTATGCATGATAACATAACTAACAAGCCAAGCACACTTAGCTTACTATACCTGACACCTACTTCATCACTTCACTAGTAATTCACAAGGTAACCTCTTGTTGCTCAAGGGTATAGGTATTGACCTATGACATTCTACTTCTCAAAGGATGCCTAGGGTTTCCCAAATCCTATCATAAGGTTCATCCTAACCAAGTAAAAGAACTATCACTAGCAAACATGCACTCTTGGCTCAACTCTATCACATAAAGGAACCAACTCATGGTTCTAGCATATCCTCAAGTTCAACCTTTAAGAACTAGAGGGCATACACCAACTATGCATCTTAAACTCAACTTTAATTCTAACAGAGTAAACTATGCATAAAAGAAGGCATACTATTCCAAGTGAAAAACTCTAACTAGAATACATGATCCTCAGGTTCAACTTTATCCCAAAAAGGAACCTATTCACGATTCTAGTACTCAAAACCCTTCACCTAAGGCAAGTGGTTATTCTCAACACTAATGTTCTTATATCTATAACCTCACACCATCACTTCAAAAGTGATACCAAAGTCAACCTCATGTTGAACAAGGTTCTAAACACTTCCATGTTGCATTCCAACACACTTGGATGCTCAAGGGTTCTAAGATTATCCTATAGCATTCCATCATACTATTGAAGCCTAAGGTTTCCAAAGAAATTACTGTTAGGGCCAAAAAAAAACTTATTTACCCATTTGTTAACCGTAAGTGCACTGGTTAGGCAAGTAATAAAATGATGAGTACATATATCATTCCCACGAGGATAAGTTTATTTTCAATGTTAAGTATTAACCGATAGCTTACCTAATTCTATTCAAGAACATAAAAATAGGGGAAAGCAATTAAACTAAAGACTAAAAAGAGGTAAAGATAATGGTTAGAGATTAGGGAAATCCTTCTTCACCCTTTACTTCAACCAACAACATGCAATCATCTTCATAAATATGAATACAATGATTAGGATAGCTTGAGAATCTATATTAGCTAAACACCTATGTCTAGGTCATCCAATCATGGTTTCAATTGCCCAACTCACTAAGTGTCCTTGAGAGCTAACACAAAATCCACTCTTTAAGGTTTATTCTCAAACACATGCCATGCATGGCTAAGAGGTATATTTCTATCTCATTAGCGAATTAACTCATCCCGCCATTGGAATAGAATCGAACATGTATCAATCATACATAGAATCTCAAACCCAAATTCCTATGTCTAGATTCATTGGACTTTATTAAATTAACTTAAATGTTGGTCAAACACTCAAGAGCATTAAGAATAATATGATTAAACAAAATCAAAGATCCACACAAACTCAAAGAAGAACAAATCATTAATATTCATAAAAAGGATTCAAAGTCATCCCTAAATACAGCTGCTACATCATTGAACATGAAAATACAAATCAAAATACATGTTCAAGAAATGAGGAAGACAAAAGAGAAATGAGAGAAGAAGAAAGCTTATAGATTTCGTCATTGAAACTCAGATCCTCTTCCAAGAGAAAGAAGGCTTCCATCCTTAGCTCCCCAAGCTCCGTCTTCAGCTCTAATGGAGATCTCAGTCGTAGCCTCTAATCATAAACTACTTAAAACCTAAAACCTAAGAGAGAAAACTGAGAGATAGCCGAAAGAAAGCGTGAAAAATAAAATAAATAGACTCAGTTCGTCGATGCTCGTTGCTGCGTGAACAGGCCCACGCCGCGGTGCGGAGCTCGTGTGCGAAAACACGTGGTAGGTCATGTTCTTCTCTGACTTGCACTGGCTGAAACCATCACGCCGCGGCGTGCACATGTTTGCGCCGCACCGTGGAGCTCTTGAATGCCTCATTGGCTTCTTTCCTCCAATACTAGGCCTTGGCTTGCATCAATTTGTCTCTTTTGAGCCCTTCCTGCATTAGGGAAAACACCAAGTTAAATATAATTGCAAATCTACTTAATCAATTAACAAATGTGCACAAATTACTCAAAAACATAAAGGAAGATATCAAAATAGAATTCCAAAAATATAAGTATAAAATCTTCCAAATATGTATAAGAATAAGGACTAAGTATGCCATGAAGCACAAATATAGGGCATAAATAACTACATTTCATGGAGTTATCACACTCTCAAACTTAAGATATTGCTAGTCCTCGAGCAACACAAAGTATGACTAAGAAGACTCACTTTGACAATTCATGCTCACATGCATTCAACAATGATAAATTCAGTTATCTTTTAACCACAACTAGTGCACAATGATTATAATGGCCCTCAAAGAATGCACATGCCTCATAGTTAAGCTAAACATATACACAATCCTTAACATGCCATCAATCAAGCTTTCAATCATGCATATGACATTTCTCAAAAACATGCAAGCTCAACTTATCTTTTTCAAATCATGTTCATCTGGATAAGTTTATGAACCTACACATGGATACAAATAAAAAAATCCACAAAATTCAAATCCAACCTTTTTCTCCACTAATGTAAATAACACATTATTGAGGATAAAAAAGGGACTTTATAGCTTGTAATGTAAGGCCAATGGTAATGGGCGAAGGCAAAAGAAATGAACGGGGAAAGATACAATACAAACATTGAGAAACATAACATATTATTTTAATTCATGAGCCACTAACTGATATTAGAAAGGGTATTCAACAGTAAATATAGAAAACTTGCCAGAACCATTTTGATGCTTTTCGAACTTTACTTTTCTTATGCTTTGCTTTTCTTTTTCTTTTCTTTGGTTTTTTTTCTTTTCATTTTTTTACAAAGCAATGATTTTTCTTTCACTACATCTGGTTCCTTCAGGCTCATTTTGCATTGAATATATTAATACCCCTAATCATTGAACTCACTTCAAAAAATAACATAATACGTACTTAACGAACAATGATGGTAGGAAGAAAATGCAATGCTTTCACATGCATTAGAATAGTTAACAGGATAACGAACACAAAGGTGGTGAAAAACAAATAAGGCCAAACACAGGCTTGAAAAGGGGACCTAAGGATATCATCATATCAGGGTAAGCTTTTTAAGGCTCAATCGGTCCAAACAATGCCCTAATCATTTCCTCAATCATGCACAACCTATGATTTTGCCTCAAGAGAATTGGAAAATAACTTCAAGGATAAAAGAAATCATCCAATTGCACAATTCATAAATATTCTCTAAACAAACACTCATATCTTTCCAAAGTTAAACAAGCATCTAAGTGAGAAACACATCATGCATAAAAACAAACAAGATTGCTTAAGCATGTTTCAAGATCGCAAATGGATTCACAAAAGAATTGAAGACAATCGCAAGCATTTATATCATTGGTCAACCAAAACTACACTAGCAAATGGAAACAAATCATGCATTCAAAAGATTCATCATTTTTCATTCAAGCATGCATAACATCATGTAGAGAATGTTGAAAATTGAAACTTTTATCAACAGCTCACTAGTAATAGCCAAAACAGGATATAATCATGAAAGCATGATGACTATCACTAGCACATACTTAAAGTATCAAAACATGTGTAATCATTAAGCATTAAGGGTGAAAACATGCAATGATACTCCTCCAAACTAAAGTGATGTGTGTTCTTGGTGTTCATGGTCTATAGGGTACTTAAGCAGGTCAAAACAGCAGCTTAAATAGAATTGAGCATTATTAAATAAATAAAAACAGAGAAAATAAACAAAAAAATGCAAAAACAGAGGTGCCACGCAGCGACATGGACAAGAGTGTGTCGCAGCGTGAATGAAAAAGCTGCAGAATTCTGTAGAAATGTGCACAGGCGCCACGGCTCAAATAAGCGGGTGCCGCAGCGTGATAGGTCTACTTGCAGAATTCTACAGGAAAATGACTTGTGCTGCCATTTGTGCTTCATGTTGGCCTTAAGCACATTCAAAAGTTGTCCAAATACTTAAACTACATAATGTATATCAAAAACATAATAGAAACTCAAAATGAACCTATAACTACCTATATACATAACAACATCAAAACTAAAAACAACAAAACTACAAAAGCTAAAGGATCTAACATATCTAAATGGACTTATTGAATGAACTAAATAGGGTGCAAACAACAAAAATGCAAGAAAACACAAAATCACACTTAAAGACTTAAAAAGCTAAGAACCAAAACATGTCCAAATAGACTTATTAGATTAAACTAAAAACAAAACTTGAATTAGAACTACATAAACTCATTGTCAATATTAGCAATATAGAAATAATGTCTTATCCTCGGCAATGACGTAAAAAACTTGTTAGGGCCAAAAAAAACTTGTTTGCCCATTTGTTAACCACAAGTGCACGGGTCACACAAGTTATAAAATGATGAGTACAAATATCGTTCCCACGAGGGTAAGTTTATTTTCAATGTAAAGTATTAACTGATAATTTACTTAATTCTATTTAAGAACATAAAAATAGGAGAAAATAATTAAACTAAAGACTAAAAAGTGGTAAAGATAATGGTTAGAGATTAGGAAAATCCTTCTTCACATTTTACTTCAACCAACAATATGCAATCCTCTTCATAAATATGAATGCAATGATTAGGTTAGCTTGAGAATCTACATTAGCTAAACGCCTATGTCTAGGTCATCTAACCATGGTTTCAATTGCCCAACTCACTAAGTGTCCTTGAGAGCTAACACAAAATCCACTCTTTAAGGTCTATTCTCAAACACGTGCTATGCATGGCTAAGAGGTATATTTCTATCCCATTAGCGAATCAACTCATCTTACCATTGGAATAGAATCGAACATGTATCAATCATACATATGATCACAAACCCAAATCCCTATGTCTAGGTTCATTGGACTTTATCAAATCAACTTAAATATTGGCCAAACACTCAAGAGCATTAAGAATAATATAATTCAACAAAATCAAAGATCCACACAAACTCTGAGAAGAATAAATCATTAATATTCATAGAAAGGATTCAAAGTCATCCCTAAATATAGCTGCTACATCATTGAATACGAAAATACAAATCAAAATACATGTTCAAGAAATGAGGAAGAGAAAATAGAAAAGAGAGAAGGAGAAAGCTTATGGATTTCGTTATTGAAGCTCAAATTCTCCTCAAAGAGAAAGAGGGCTTCCATCCTTAGCTGTCCAAGCTCCATCTCCACCTCCAATGGAGATCCCAGCCACAGCCTCTAACCCTAAACTACCTAAAACCTAAAACCTAAGAGAGAAAACTGAGAGAGAGCCGAGAGAAAACGTGAAAAATAGAATAAATAAACTCAGTTCACTAATGCACGCCGCGGCGTGAACAAGCCCACTCCACGGCGTGGAGCCTGTGTGTAAAACACGTGGTAGGTCGTGTTATTCTCTGACTTACGCTTGCTGAAACTATCATGCCGTGGCATGCACATGTTTGCGCCACAACGTGGAGCTCTAGAATGCCTCCTTGGCTTCTTTCCTCCAATGCTGGGCCTTGGCTCGCATCAATTTGTCTCTTTTGAGCCCTTCCTACATTAGAGAAAGCATTAAGTTAAATATAATTACAAATCTACTTAATCAATCAACAAATATGCACAAATTGCTCAAAAACATAAAGGAAGATCTCAAAATAGAATTTCACAAATATAAGTATAAAACTTCCAAATATGCATAAGAACAAGGACTAAGCATGCCATGAAGCATGAATATGGGGCATAAATAACTACATTTCATGGAGTTATTAATTACCCCTTGACACTCCACCATACCATGGTTGTCTAAGGTCTCTCTAAGGCTCCTAGCCTTATAAAATGCCAACATGTCAAGCGTTTCCTAACCAAAAACGCATTCTGCTCAATCTCAACATTTGACATTTGCTCAGTAAAATGAGCATAACTTAAGTTACGGTTATCGAAATGATGCAGTTCTTACAGCATTGGAAAGATAAGACAAAGAGCTACAACTTTCATATAGACCACAAGAGCTGATTCACATCAATAGAGGGTTACACGGCCATGTAAAAATACACGGCCCTAGCTATATAATCGTCTATGAGAAAAATTTCTAGCAGAGAGTTACACGGCCTAGGCCATGTTTTCGCACATGGGCCGTGTTTCTAAACCAGAAACAGTTGCAACTCATTTTTTCAGATTCATGGCACTATTCCTATGGTTAAATTCTTGGATTTTGGTCACTCCAACTTGATTCCTAAGTGATTATAAGCTCCTAATCAGTTCATAAACATATAGGAATCATTAATCACCAACCAATATGTCTCAATTTGGATTAAAACTTCTAAACTTCCCATAAGGTGACCTAAACCCCTCTTTGGGAATCCAAAGTTCAATCCTTAAATCTATGGATCCTAATGGTTGATCTTGAGCTATAAGTGACTATCTTACATTCACTAAGCTCAAACTAACGTAACCGAGTTCTTGGAATCAAGAACGAAGCTAAGAACATGGGTTTGACTCTCCAAACCTCTATTTCCATTCATAAACCCCAAACTCATTCAATGAGAATTAAGAGAAGAAAAATGAATAGAAACCCCCTTGCCTCTTGCAGCTGAGATGAAGATCTTGAAGATGACCAAGGATAGATCCAAGTTTTCCTCTTGGTTCCTCCTCCTTCTTCCTCTTCGTCCTCCTTCATTTTCTCCTTCTCTGTTTCCTTTCTCTTTTCTGTTTCTTTTGTAGCTTCTGCTACTTATACGTGAGAGAGAGAAATGGGAGAATGATGATCATATCCCTCAGGATATTTTGCTGAAACTTTCTTATCTACTAAGAACACCTGAATTATGCTAATTCAAGTTTTCTAGCTTCTAACAACTTTAGAATAAATCATAGGATTCATCTAAATTATTGTTTCACCAATATCACATTTTTTCATATCTGTGACTAGTCAATCCGATATTAAAATACATACTCAGTATGCTTAAAAATATCAAACTAACTCTGATTATCCTCAAATTTTAACTGTAGAACAGTTTACACATTTGTGATCTAAAAATAAAGTCTCCACATTTATTTTCACTAACTGAGTAATTTAATCCATTACAGGGCTAATAACAACTATTTCTCACAAATAGTGTTATAGCAAAGTGACTAAACATGTTCCGAAAGTCACAAAATGAAACAGACATATTAAGCAGGTATTAGGCTACCTCTAAATCCATATACAAGGCCAACATGTTTTCTAAGGTGTTACATTTCTCCTGTCCATTTTAAGAATTTTTCAAATTACCACATATCAGGAACGATATCATACTCGAAAGGATCACATCTTCCTTTAGTGATACTTTACTGAAATTAAACAAAAATTAGCAATTCAGTTTGCATAATGCCTACAAAGTTTCACCCTTGCATAGGGTCAGAAGATAAAGCCTCCACTGTTTTAACTAGAGTTTTATCCTTCCTAAAGCTTACGACTTTTGATCAGGCTTAACTCTCTACCATCTGTGAATACCTACTAGCATAATGCTCCGCTCAACCACTCACGAAGCAAACCATACAAGGTTTAACTCCACGTGGCCTTTCACACACCAGACACTCAGGCTCTAAGGTTTCCACTTGAGCTTACTCATCTTCTTCGCCTTCTAAAGAACTGGATATAGAAACACTTTCCTCATCTTTGTCTTCAACTTGTGGACAGTTGAGTATAGAAACGCAATCCTTATACCCATTTTCCGTTCGTATCAAACCCTTTAGGATCCTCTAAAAGATCTGATCACCTATATCCCCAAGAGTCTCATGTTTCTTTTGAGCTTCTAGGATCTAAGTCCTCAAGTCATACACCATGTCCACTTGACTCACACTAAGACTATGTGGCAACATAGTTATTAAAAGGCTCATGTCCCTAAAAATCTCAAGAAGTTCACTCTTTCAGATTATCATCATCTGGGACAAGTGTAGGGATCTCCTACCAAGTGCATCAACCATCACATTGGCCTTACCCGGGTGACACTTTAACTCCATATAAGAAATGTCCCCAAACTTTTAGGGCAAACACTACCACCGCAAAGTCCAGATTATGAGGAGGGTCATTCTTCCCATGAGGCCAAAATTGCCTTGATGCATAGGCAACAACTTTCTTATGTTGCATCAGAATAAACCCTAAACCCATCTTTGAAGTATCACAACATACCTCAAAGTTCTCCAAAAGATCCGAAATTACCAACATCGGTGCAGTAGTTAACCCCAATAACAACTCTTGAAAACTATTCTCATAATCAGAGTCCACTCAATAGCACTACCTTTCCTAGTCACACTAACCAAGGATAGCGCTAACTGAGAAAAACCCTTTATGAACCTTCTATAATACCTCACTAGGCCTATGAAGCTTCTGATCTCGGTCACAGTGGTGGATTTCTCCCACTACAACTACATCAACATTGCTTCGGTTCACAAAAATCCCACACTGAGATATCACATGTCCCAAACTTCACAGTTGTAAAAACCAGAACTCATATTTAGATAGCTTGACAAACAACCCATTATTCTTAAGGGTTTTCAATACTATTCTCAGATATGGTTCATACCCCTCCATTAGCAAGGAATAGATTTAGAATATCATCGACAAGAATCACAACAAACTGAACCAGGTAGGGTCTAAAGATCCTATTCACGTATCATATGAACACTGCCAACAAGTTTGTTAACCCAAAGAACATCACGAGATACTCATAATGTCCACACCTAGTCCTAAAAATGATCTTAGGGATATCCTCTTCCCTAACCCTTATCTGAAGATACTCAGACCTAAGATCAACCATTGAGAAAACCTCAGCTCCTCTTAGTTGATCCATTAGATCATCTATCCTAGGTAACATATACTTGTTTATGATAGTCACCATATTTAGCCATCTGTAATCCACACAGAGCCTCATGGTACCATCACTTTTCTTCACTAGAACACAGGTGCTCCTCATAGAGAAACACTCAGCCTAATGAAATGTTTAGCCCACAAATCCTTGATTTTCCTTTTAAGTTATACTAACTCTAGTGGTGCCATCTAATAGGGTACTATAGAGATAGGTCTCATTCTAGGAACTAAGTCTATAGAGACTCTATTTCTCGCTTGGTGGTAGTTCCACTTCCTTTTTTGAAGGTACTGTGATCTTCGCTCCTCTTGAGACTTACTATCACAGCCCTCACTGATTTTGCATTCTTTCATCAAGGCTGTAAAACCCAGGATTTCAAAAAGGTGGATCACTCTCTGAATATCTTCTTTCAATCCATTCTAAAAATTAACACACTTCCGTTGTGCCACTCTGATACAGGATGAGAAATTCGATAATTCATTGAGCTTGGCCATAACTGACCGACAGACACTCATCTTGGTCCAACCTCAGAAATCCCATTTCCTTGCATAAGGTAGGCTAATACTTGATTATCATGTCTGTGAAGTTTTGTGACCATCTGAGCATGTTTAGTTACTTTGTTGTAACTCTATGTGAAATATAATTGTTTTCAACCTTGGTTTTAACTTAAACTGCTTAGTTTGTGGAAATAATTATGAAAAACTTGTTTCTAGGTCACCAATATGTGGAAGTAGTTGTGGTTAATAAAGTTTGAGAATTTTTAGAGTTAGTTTGGTATTTTTAAGCATACTGGTTGTGTTTTAGTGTCGAACTGACCCCTAGCAGATATAGAAAAATGTAAAAATGGTGTAACAAGATTTTTAATGAATCTTAGGATCTATTTTAAACTTGTTGGAAGTTAGGAAACTTGGTTTGGTGATAACTAAGCGTTCTTAACTGTTCGAGTGAATTTTGGTCACCTAAGTGACCAAAATGTGAGGGCACGACCTTGTTTCTGTTTGCTGGCTAATTTAAGCCCAAAAGTGGGACATTTGTCTTATTTCTTTTCCTTTTCTCATGGCTGCTATAGGAAAAACAAAAAAGAAGGAAACTCAAGGTATTAAGGGAGGATGATCTTCATCCAAAGAAGGGAGATAGCTTAGCTTTTCAGAGGAATGACTAACTGATTTCATTTCTAGAAATTAAGGTAGGGGAAATCTTGTTTCGATTGCTTGTTTTTCATTATTTTCTTTTGGTTCAAGAGAGACTTGAAGAGGAATTGAAGGTTTGATAAGTGATTTGGTGATTTATGAGGTAAATCTTCATGTGGATAGATTAATTGAGTTAGAAACTATTTATTGATGTGCTAGGATGAAGTTTTCATCATTTGGAGCCTTAATTCCCATATAGGTCAATTTTTGGGGTTTAGGTCATGGTTGGGGTTTTGATTCTCAAGGTGTTGAATTAAGTGGCATTGAAGTTGTTTAAGAGTTACTATGTGTAGTTGGATCTTGTTAGAAGTTGAAAATCACTTGAAACCACGTTTTAAGTGATTGAAAGAGGGTCTAGTTCCAATGGAATAGTACCTGTATCTGCAAAATTTTGCAGATTCTGAGTTCTGCTGTGGATGCCGCAGCATGGCACTTGGAATGCCGCGATGTTGGGAAGAACAGGGAACGTGCGCCGCAGCGTTGCACGTGTATGTCACGACGTGGGCAGCATTGTCCTGCTAGTACTAAAATTCGTGGCTTGGGTGCCGCAGCGTGGCATATGGTATGCCGCAGCGTGAACCAGAAAATAACTAAATGTTGTGTTAGATTGCCTTAGAGTCTTCCAATGGTGTAGTTCCTTCGTTTATGCTTCTTTGTGAGTATTGAGACTCTAATAAGAGTATTTTAACGAAGTGTTTACGTGGCGAGTGTAAATCAATTAGTATGTTAATTATTGTGGTATTTAACATCATTGTCGTTCATGTTGGTAGTTAGGAATGTAAATCAATTGACATGTTAGTTATTGTAATAATTGGCATTATTGTTGTTCCTTAACTATGTTGATGAGGGTGAATCCTCATTGTAGATGATCTAATGTGATTTTGAACAAGTAGGTAACCAATCATTCCCATCACAGAGATCATTGTTCTGATCAAATATGACTTTGAATGAGTAAGTAACCAATCCTTCTTATCATAGTGATCATTGTTGAAGACCATGTTGATGAGGATGATTTATTCACTCACTACTCGAATTAAAAACTGTTGGAACTAGGTTTCCAGTGCTTGTTCAGAGCTTATGGAACCAGGTTCCTTTGTTTTATTCAAGACTCATACATTTCATGACATTACCATGGAACTGAGTTCTTGTAAATGGTGTCATATATTATGCATTTCATATTTAGGTTATTGCATAGGCATAAGCATTAGTCATAAAATTGGCATAGCATGGCAATTGTATGGGCAGTTGCTATCATGACATATTCATGTATTGCAGTTGTATGGGCAATTGCGTGTCTCTGAGATGGAGATGTTGTTTGCTTATGTGGTTGAAGTGTTTATTCGATAATTGAGTATATTATCTGTTGGCATATGTTTATATACTGGTATTGGAATACTTCTACCGAGATATGTTTTGTCACCCCATTTGTGTTGCCATGTAAATCCAGGTGCTAGTTCCTCAAAAGGAAAAGAGAAAGTGAACGAATATTAGTGTAGATATATATACTTTTTGATGAAAAAGCTTGTATAATATGCTAGTTTTTGTTATTGTAAAAGTTTATGTATTACAATGTGCCTTGGAGGCAGTGATGTATATATATAACTTTTATTATCGTGTCTCTCCATATTTACTCATTATGTATGAATGATATGGGTTAGCGGCTGGATGTTAGTAGTGGCATGGTCAATATGAATTATTCTTTTATATGACAATATATTTAAATAGTAAATATTGGGATGTTACAGGGAGTTCAGTGTTACCTAGAAGATCAGGTGATTCATTTGTTGGGCAGCCTTCTGGGAGATCTGGTTGGTCCTATGCAGGAATGATAGGTTGATCTATGTTTCGTTTTAAATTTTTTTGAGTATAAATATGAAGCTCCTTATTTAACTATGGTATTTCTTTTCCTGTTTGGGCACTACCTAAGTCTTACACTTGTTCTTCCTTACCAGTTTCATTTTTTGGTTCACCTTTTTCAATGTGTAAAATAGATTTGGGTAGAGGTTCATGTAAAGAAACATTGTTATACAAAAAAATACCTTCATTGTTGTTCTCCTCTTGAAGAGAATTTTTTTTTTGAAAAAAAGTTTAATGTTCCAAGAAGGTAACATCCATGCTAACATGTAGTTTTTTTATGCTATGATTAAAACATTTGTACCCTCTTTGGTGAGGAGCATATCCAATGAAAATGCATTTTTCAGCCCTAGGGTCAAGTTTAGACCAAGATATAGCGGGTATATGCACAAAAGTTGTACAACCAAAAAATTTTAAAGACATATTAGCATACAATCTACAAGTTGGAAAAATCACCTTAAAGCTTTCCAAAGGAGTGATAATTTAACACAAGTGTGGGCATCCTATTTATAAGGTATGCTAATGTTAGGACAACGTCCCCCCACAAGTATTTGGGGACATTTCCTTCAAACATAATGGCTCAGGCTACTTCAAGTAGATGTTTAATTTTCCTTTCAGTAATACTATTTTGTTGAGGGGTGTTTGGACATATTAATTGATGTCGAATGCCTTTGGTTAGAAAAAAAATCATTTAAGGTTTTATTAAAATATTCAGTGTCATTATCAGTTCTTAAAATATTGGTCTTTGTGTCAAATTAGGTTTCAACCGTGTTTGAAAAAATTTTAAACACATTAGGAACCTTAAAATTTTCATGCATTCGATAAATCCAACATAGTCGTGTGTGATCATCAATAAAACTTACAAATCACCTTTTTTCAAATTGTGTTGTGATTTTCGAAGGACCCCCATATATCACTGTGAATTAGATAAAAGGGTTTGGATGCATGATAAGGTTGTGAAAGATAAGAGATACGATGACTTTTTGCAAGAACACAACTTTCACATTCAAAAGAGGAACAATCAACATTTTTAAATAAATTTGGAAACAAATGTTTAAGGTACTGAAAACTAGGATGTCCTAGTCTATTGTGCCAGAGCATTAATTGGGTCCGTACATGTTGAGAACTTATACCACTAAGGCCTTAAGCTATTTTATTCTCAGAGTCATCCTCAAAGTAGTAAAGTCCATCTGTCAGTCTAGCACTACCAATCGTCCTCCATGAAGTCTGGTCCTAAAACACACAATGAGAGGCTAAGGAATTTACATGGCAATTAGAATCTTTACATATTTTACTAACAAATAGAAGGTTGCAGGATAACTTGGGAACATGCAAGACATTTTTTAAGTCAATAAGTTTGGATAGTGTGACATTGCCTTTACTTGTAATTGGTGAAAAACTACCATTTCCAATTATAATTTTTTCACTTTCAAAATAAGGAAAATAGGTCTTAAATAAAGACAAATGGCTTGTCATATGATCATATGACTTGAATCAATGATTCAAGGTACATACGACTTTGAGGTGCAGGTAAGAGAATTAATAATACTAAAATTACCTGTTTGTGCCAAAGAACCACTAGGAGTACAAGAAAAAGAACTAGTTTTTAGCAACCTTAAGAGCTGTTCAAGTTGATCCTTGCTCAGAGAGGTCTTCTCGACTTCATAGGCTACCGAGGATGTGGTGGTGCTCCCTTCACCATTCGGACCGTGTTGGGTTTGCTCCCCACTCGGGGGTGTTGGGTGGCTGAGGAACTGTCAGCCATGGCAAGAAATCAGAGGTAGTAGTGCTACTAGAACAATGCTCTGATACTAACTTGAAAACTATGTTTTCTATATTTTTATTGATACATAATCAAATGGTACAAGAGACTTATTTTATAGAAGGAGTGTGGGAGACAAACTGACTATAGTTCAACAAACAAATAGAAAACTACCATAACAAGCTAAACAAAGAAGGAAACTAAATATTTACATCATAACCTTTAAGGAAACTAAATATTTACATCATAAACTCTATTTACAACATTAACACAGCATTAAACATGGTTGACTACCGATTTAATGCTATTGATTCTCAGCTGAATAACAAGGCATTAATACTAATTTAAAGCCTTTCAATGCCGCATTAATACTTATTTAATGCCTTATTAAATACCTGTATTAATACTGATTTAATGCATTTCATTTCCCTAGCGACACATATTATACCCAGAATAAACATCTCTTAAATCGTCATAACATCAATACTGAACATATAATCTCATCCAAAATCCACTAAGTTTAACAATAATAGTCAAACTAATAAAAACCCATATTCATCATTCGCATCCTCAACCCAATATCATCAATAAGATGAAGAGAAAGAACATCATGAAATAGTAATTTCAACCACTTTCATCAATCAAGCAATCAAACTAGAAAAAGTGGAAGACAATAGAACCATGAAGAAAACACCCCTACCTATACTCCTTTAGGTGTTCTATTTCTTAATTTTCTTCTTCTTCTTCTTCCTTCTTCTTCCTTCTCTCTCTTATTTTTCATTCTGCTCTCTCTCTCTCTCTCTCTTTGTCTCTTTGTCTCTTTTCTTTTTTCCTTCTTTCTTTCTTTGTTCTTATCTTCTGCCGAGGGAAGATAAGGATAAAGATAAGGGCAAAATATTTGGTGTGAGAAATTTATCTCTTAAGGATACTCTGATCTTCCACTATTGAATTTTTTGACTTCCCTAAGTGTTATAGAAAATTCTAAGACTTCATTTAATTCCTATACTCATCCCCTAATAATTATATATTCATATGCACCAATAACAACCACTAAGCTCTATTACTCATCCTTAAGTTAAGATAAACCTAAGGAATTAAACTAATAAGCTTACAGGTATTTGACTTAACCTGTAACTATTCTCAGAATAATCTCCATCCTCTATTTGACATCTTTAAAAATCCTCATGATTTTCCAATTTACTTTCCTATTTAATTTGACCTTTAAACACTCTCCCTATGTTATTAAAAATGTCAAAATAATTCAGTTGATTTTTCAAAATTTATCACAACTCATTCTAATTAGTTGTGGCTTAGAAATAAATTTTTTATATTTATTTCCATCATTTAAGCAGTTTATGCTAGTTTTCTGAGCTAATATAAGCTATTTTTCACGTCCAATATTATAACATTATAATTAAAATAGCTCAAAAAATAACCAAAATTAATAATTAATTAGTACAAATATTAATGAGCTTCTATATCAATTATTAAGATGAATATGTTAAGGAGGATGCTACAAAGGTCAGGTACACACCTTTAATCTCGACTCTGAACATTGGCGATGTTTATGGGAAATGTTAAATTGCTACTTTCATCTTCATCATGGTCAATACCAAAAAGAAAGCCACTACGAATCAAAATTAACCGATGAACTACGGTCCACAATGAGATGGATCAGAGGCCTCAATACGCAACCAAAATGAAACCCCTAGTTTACCACTGTAAAAGCCTAGAAGACAACCCCAGAACTAGACCAACTGCCCAACGTAGCAAAATCCTAGAAGTTTAACGTCCCAAAACTAATACTATATGTATATCCAAATTATACAAAAATAATTAAGATTAGGCGTGTCACAACTAAATTATTTTCATTCTTTGTGAGGGAAAGATAATATTTACAAGAATAATCTACATCTGAAAAGTCTATTCTATACTAACATTAATAGTATGTACAACCTAGAACATTATTCAAATAATACAAATTAAGCCTTCAAATGCATAAGTATATACAAACTATATACAATCTATTGCATGATTATAAGTACAAAGCAATGGTCAAAATAATAGATAATTATACACTACTTCATTATCTTCACTTCTACTTCGTCGGTGGATCACTGACTGGAATTACCATGGAAAGAAAAAAAAGGTAAGAATTCTAGAAATTTTCAATAGTTCTAACATATAAGTGACATCATAATAATTCCAGCTACTTTGGAAAAAATCAAATCAATTCCTATAATTTCATATAGAAATGTGGCTAAAGCCAAAATATTTCCTTTTTCTTCATGAGACAAAAATTCAATTTTTATCATTGATCAACATTTCATACTCAAAGACTATAAAAAGTTCAAACATATCATCAAGAATATATCATTGTTACTAGAATATTCACGATTTCTCATGATGCAAATATTCATTATCAAATCCATGATCTATATAAATACTAACTTCATGATGAAGTGTAAATACTCAACAATACATAAATCTTTATTTAGTGCTTATTAGTTATCATCTTTTTAAGCATATTCTCAGGATCTATGTCCTTTTATAATACTAGGTAGGGAGAGAATGTTACATTCTCACATTACCGGTAACTTAACCCTCGTCATATCTGATGAGGAAACTATTTAGGAATTACATCTAGGAATTTAGAATCACATTCCCCATCGAGGATCATTTCCAAAAATTCATATACTAAGAATTTAAGATCACTGCCCTTTACGAGGATCATTTCCAAAATTCAATATTGGTCACCCAAATCAATGGGCTACTCATACTAAGGGAATAGCAGCTAAGGACCACCTATATTCGAGGATCATATCCAATGTTTTTTAGCTTGAACACTTTACTTGTCAATTCAATACTAGCTTAACTTTAACAATTTAAAGGAGCAATTCATAATTCATTGTTCAATACTAGCTCAACTTTAACTTTATAAAGGAGCAAATCATTTTCTAGTACACCTCATAAGCATATCAAGTGTACAATCATAATTTATCTCATCACATAGACATATCTATTGCACAAAATCATCATTTCACTAGTTTACTAAGTGCACATTCATATTATAAGTCACTACATTTAATGAACTTAATCAAATCTTTTCATATTATACAATATAGAACTTTATTTACTCAAAATAAGAGACTGATAATCGATTATCATGGTTTAGTATTCGATTATCACTCACATATGTTCTTATTTTATAACTTGATAATCAATTATCACACTTTGATAATCGATTATCACTATTTAGTAGTAACATTCTATAAGTTCATAATCGATTATCACCCATAGATAATAGATTATCACCCATGAACACAACATTCTGGAAGTTGATAATCAATTAGCACCCACTGGATAATCGATTATCTCTCACAATATGACATTCTGGAAAACGATAATAGATTATCATATACTAATAATCGATTATCACTCACTATCATGACATTCTAGAAAACAATAATCGATTATCTCATATTGATAATCAATTATCTGGTGGAATTTCATACCCCAGAATCAATTCTAAATCATATACTAACTTCCATTTATTTCTATTCCTTCTATTAACATATCATCAAAACCTCATCATATATATATATATATATATATATATATATATATATATATATATATATATATATATATATATATATATATATATATATATATCCCATGAAGTATGACAATAAGATTCAATCCATACTATTTATCAACTAACACTTCCATGCAAAGTTTGAAGAGCTAGAAAAGAAAGAGAGAAAGGTAATAATTATTTGAAGCTGCAAGGGACGTTGTCATAGACGAGCAAAATGAGGATGTGGATATAAGACTAACTAATGAAGATATTATGATGTACATTAGCATGAAAATTCAAGCCGTGAAGGATGAGGATGGTACTCCCAATGATGTCATTGGCCACACTCATGCTGACTCTGACTTTGAAACTCAGTAACACCCTCATTGTCACTGATTTGGGGTGGCTGAGTTGTAAATTCAAGCTATTTTTATATTCAATATAATATTTTTTATAACAAAAAATATTCAATATAAATATATATATATATATATATATATATATATATATATATATATATATATATATATAAGCTTTTATATTTTATCCCTAGATAAAATATTCAATCTCACAATCACTTTCTACTTTTCACAAATTTAACCTACTTTGATCCTAGTAGGTTAAACTTGCGGAAAGGAGAAAGTGATTGTGGGACTGAATATTTTTATCATTGAGATAAAAATATATCTGTCCATTTTCTATTTTAAATTTAATCTTTAAACCAAAGTGATAAAATTAATATTTTGAATGTACCAAAAAAATTTAACATTTTGAAAACCATTTGGATCTTGGAATGAACTAGTGATAAAGGGTTCAAGAAGATTGTATGAGATTATAGGCTTAGAACTTTGGGCAATGCTAGGCACCTCAGTAATTCAAAACCCAAATAAGCCTGACTATAGAGTTGTCGGGTTTAGTTTGAGTCGAATTGATTTACAATTTATTTTTTTAAAATTAAATAAGTTACATTTAAGAGAATATTATTACTTTTTTTAAAAATTAAAATTTAATTAATAATTGGATCTCATTTGTCCCAAATAGAGTAGTCTAAATTTTTCATTTTTCATGGATTTTAATATTTTAAAGATTAAATTCATTTTAAAAAAATAGCAATATGGTGAGTCAGTTCATCCAACCTATTAGGTTGGACTAACAAAAATGTTAATATGAAATATACTTAACTCGACTTGACCTTGCTCTAAGTGAGTGAACCAAAATAAGCCAAGTCGACCTATTTTGATAGTTCTACCAAACTCTTCTAAATAGTAGAATCATTAGTTTTTTATTTAAAACAAAATAAAAACTAAAAATAAAAACCTATCATAGTCAGTGATATTCGTGCTGATCTGGGCAATAAAAAGTCTAGACATACAATATTTAACTTAGACCTTAATGTTACAATTATATGTGTTGATACTCAATTTTGTCCATTTTCTTTTATTTTTGTTTTTATTTTATTTATTTTATTTAATTTAAATTTCTTTCTTTTAAAAAAGAAAAAAAGAAGAAAAAAGAAAAATCACTAACTTTGTTCTTACGGGTCAACTCATGACCCAATTTCTCTTCTCAACCCATAACCCAACTTTCTTCTTCCTGCTGCTGCAACCTTAGCCTCCTCATACAACTGCATTAAACTGAATTAAACATTGTTGTTAGTTTTCTTTTCCTTTATTCCAATTGCCTTCCAATCATGTTCAGTGGTTTTGATCCTTTGCCTTCCAAACGTAAAATGGGAAATGAAAAGTTGCAAATTAAATGGTAATCAATCTCAAGCAGGAATAAAAGGCATGGTAAGATTATCGGAAGGGGATGGATGGATTAAGCAAAAAAAATCACAGAGCAATCACGCACAGAAAAATTCTCTCAGATTAATCACAAAGATCAGAAACACAGCTCCCTAACCATCCACTTACCTTCACTCTTACCATCTTCCAACCTGTGAACCACCCACCATTTCCCCTCACCCAAAAACAGAGCCACACCATTTTTTTCAAAACCTCCAATAGCTCCTCCATCCCACCCACGCCATAAACAACCATTATTTTCAACCTACTCTTCAAACCCATCATCTTCAACCTCCATAACAATCACCTACAAACCCAAAACCACTGTCATCCCCAAAGATGAGAACCCCAGATCCGACCTCCACACGCAACCACGTCACTCCTCGCCGGAGCTCCGCTGTGCTCCACCACCGTCCTCTAGTCGCCGGTACCCCGTCGTTGCAGACCAGCAGCCTCAGACGACCAGAGCCGTGCCTCCATCACGTGGTCTCACACGAACTAGCCTCCCATCCAACCGTCCACCGTGAGCCTTGTTCCCCTCACCTTTTGTTGCTCTATTTTCGTTTTCCATTTACAGAGACTAAAGTCTCTTTGTTTCTTTTGCTTTTTCATTACTATTCATGCCTGTTTGCTTTTATTATTATAGTTTTGTTTTTGGGTGACCACCCACTTCCTTCCTTTCTTTTTTTTTGGTTACTTTTTACTTTTTACTTTTGGCCTTTTTCCCACCTTTTTTTTGTCACGTGAAGACCTTTATTTATTTATTTTTTCTTAAAAAGTAGATAAAAAAATTAAGATGAGTATTTGGGGTATAAAATAAAAAAATACGTAAAATTAAAAAATGTAAAAAAGGGATAAAAATCAAAAAATGATGAAAGTTAATTTGAGGGCTGGTTTGACTTTATAGTTTATCTTTATCTTTTATTAATTATCATATTTGTTGTTATGATTATTATACTAGTTAGTATGTGACTTTAATTTAATCGTTTTTGCATAAATTAAATATTTTAAAGCTGGCCAATGAAGGAAAATTTGGGAGGGGATCGGAGCGCCGATCAAATACACTCTTCTCGATAATCTTGAGGCTTTATATTGGATTTTGCCAAGAGCGCTGGCGAGATCTAATTCTCACACTAAATTAAAATATTTTCGCTAAATAAAATACAACCCTTTTTTTAAAATTAAAATAAAATCTCTTTTTTGTAAAAAAAAAATCCTTAAATAAAAGTGAACAAATTCATATAGTTTCAACATCATGATTGTGGTGAATTAAAGTTTTATTTTTTATGAAGACTTTTTTTTGAAAATTACTACAAAAATCTCATTATGCTTAAAAATATTTTTCTTGATAATAAATGAGATTTTATTTGGCCATCTACTTTTAAAAAAATTCTCTTACTTTAAATAAATTTCTTTGAATCAAAATTTATTCATTGAAATAATGTTTTATTTGGCCATTTTGAAAATTACTTCTCTTCAAAAAAATAAAATTTTAATTCACCATTTTTATATAATATGTTGTAAACTTAGAATTTATCCCAAATAATGGCAATTTAGCCACCTATTGTTTGTCTTAGTCATTTATCATTCTTGATATTATGTTTGACAAAATGGGACATGTCAAAATAAAAAATAAAAAATTCTTTTCTTTTAGTTAATAAAGGACCAATTTAATTAACCTTACAAATAACATTAGATTAAACAGGTAACTGTTCTTAGAACGGATGGTGTAAGGTGCTAACACCTTCCCTATCCGTAATCAACCCCCGAACCACGAACTCTGAAACGCAGACCATCTTTTAAGTGTCCAATTGCACCATTCCATTTAATGGATAAAGTGATTGGTGGCGACTCCCAACACCCCAAGGTCTTTTCCTCCCTTTTCTTTTTATTTTCGTGACGCCCTTCGGGACGGTTGCGACAGCTGGCAACTCCACTGGGGACATAGAGGGTTAAGCCTTGTTTTAATCTCAGGTTATTTGCTCTTTAATTATATTACTCTTTTTTTGTTTCGTTTGTTTATTTATTTTATATTGTTGTATATTTTGTTTGCATTATATGTATTGTATTTCTGCTTTGTAAATAAATTCTCTTATGTACACTTGCACACACAAGCTCTATACCCGAGCTCAGTACCTTGTAGGCTTAGATAGATGATGAAGTAGTGTTGCTTTGTGAGACCATTGGTCTCCGGTTAGGCACATGAAAACCCCTCGCTCAAATTGAATTCTTTCTGCTTGTAACCTATCATGGGTGAGGATGGAGGACTCTTGCTAGCCAAAGTGTTGGTGACAGCAAGGGACAATTTAAGGACCTTTTGTCCGATAGAGGTCTAGAACCAAAGCTATCACTTGTAGATATAACCTTAGAGCTATCATTGTTCATAGAACCTATCTTGCTGGACGGGTACCAAGATTAGGTACCTCTTTTCCTCTAACACATGAGGAATTTCTGTTTGTCTTTTATTTTGTAGTTGCTAACTTTTTGTTATTTTCTTTTATCTTGCATTTGCATATGTGGTCCAATCCTGTGAAGATATCGATAAACCTCGAGCATGAATAAGGGAAAGATGACTCTAATGTCTGAGGTGGCAGAGAGTATATGGGCTGTCGATGAAGAGTCTGCAAGATTTCAAGCCAAGGAAGGAAATAATTTGCATCACGAGGATGTTCCTTTACCTCTCTTAAAGTGGAGCCATGACTTTGACCAAAATGACCTAAGGAGGCTCCGTAATGTGTGGTGTAGTATGAGAAGACAAGAAGAGTTCAATGACAAGTATGGAGATATTACAGCTCTCATGTTCATCACCCCTGACCTCCAAATGTTGAAAGCTATGCTTCATTTTTGGGACCCCTCATATCGGTGTTATACTTTCCAACAATTTGACTTGGTGCCAACGATTGAGGAGTATGCTAGGCTTCTTAATAGAGACGATATGCCCAAGGACAAAGTGTACTCACATGACCCCAAGAAGACGCCAAGAAGGATGCTGTCCAAATTGATAGGGATTCATGCCAATGAATTAGACAAGTATATGATGGATGAAGGACGAAGTCTAGATTCAGAGTTCTTGCTTAGGATGGTTGAAGCTCAAGTTAATCAAAGTTTTGGTTTGGTAGCACTAGCCCTCGCTATTTATGGGTTAGTAATTTTTTCAAGATGGAAAAATTAAATAGATGGACATGTGATCAATTTGTTCGAGCAGATTGAGCATGGGGTACACCCAGCCCCACCAATTTTAGCCAAGACAATTCGATCCCTGAATTATTACCGAGTCCATCAGAAAGGAAATTTTGGGATGTGCACCAATGCTTGCAGTATGGATGCTTAGTTATATGCCAACCTTAAAGTGCTTTAACCATCCAGAAATTGATCTAAAATAGTATGTCATACCTAAGCACCCACTCTCTCTATATGGTCGTGACAATTGGCCTCCCCGAACTCCAAAGATGAGGCAATGGATCAGTTTTTTCATGGAAATAAAAGAAGTGATCTGGAGGGCCAAGTGGTTTCCTCTCACTTATACCATATATAGATGTGGAAGCAAACCTTGGGTTCCACTTATTGGCCCATGGGGAGTAGTGGGCTATGCTCCAGCTATGGTCCGAAGACAAATGGCATCCCTGCAATTCATTCCGATGACTCATGGACTGTCCAAATTTGAATTCTCGTATAGCGATAAAGGAACCATTCATAAAATAAAAAAAGTCATCGAAGATTGGAAGGACACAAGAAGTGTGAAGCCCGGTCTCCCATTGTCTGAAACGACACCAGAATACCTAATTTGGCAGGTTAGTAGGAAGAAAGGGTTTCTTGCTCCCCAGGTACAGGGTCCAGAGTTACCAATGCACCAATTTAATGAACCCATTGACTACTATGCTGAAGCAGAGAGGCGGTACGAAATCATTTATCGGCAGTGGACCACTGAGAGAAGGCCCTTGAAAGATCAACTTAGCACTGCAAGAAGAAAAATCCAAAGTCAAGAACAGGAGACAGCCTCTAAAGATATTGAAATAGAGAGGTTAAGGAAAACATGTCAAGCCCTCGAAACAATCATTCAGGGGAAAGATGGTCAACTTCAAGAATTCAAGAATGAAGTTAAAATCTTGAATCAACATTTGGAAAAACATGTTGAATGGTCTACTTTCTTGGAAAGTAAGAAGAATCGGTTGGAGGATGATGTTCTTTTCTTAACTAATGAAAAGAATTTCTATCTTAATACAAGCCAAGAAATGGAGCGAAAAGCCGAAATGGTTATTGATAATATGAGGGAAATCTCCAACCATTCAAGAAAGAGAGCAAGAGAAATCATCAAAGTGAAAGCTAAGCTAGCACTAGGAGAAAACCAAGATATTCTGACTCAGGTTAGGAAGGACCTTGACTTCCTAGGAAAATTTCACTAAAAAAGATCACTGAAATTAGTTTCTTGTTCTAGGAATGCTGATGTAATTTAGAGTCTTGTTTTGTAAAGCTAATTCATCCATCCGACTTGAGGAATAGCAAGGATCAATATGTGTAAAACTCTCTATGACCATAGAGCTTTTCTCTTTGAATGAATGAGGTTTATCGATATCGCTTGCTGCTTTGGATCATGTCTCTATATGCATAGTTTTATTTTTGTTTGCATTTTCTTTTTCTTTTTCATATTTTCTAATAAAAAATAATGAATACAGAAAGGAAAACTGTCTCTACGACACCCATATAGGACTCGCTCTCAATCAAGAGTCATGGATGAACTGGGTCAGTCACAAGAAGAGTTGATAAGTGAAGTAAGTCAGCTAAAGGAACAAATGACTAAGATCTTGGAAATTCTGAAAAAAAACGAAGAACACAGAGGGAATTCCTTCAAAGGCAAATGATGATCCTTCGGCCACACCTGCTCACCCGCCTGGCTTTACGCCAGTTCCTTGGCAATATCCTAGCATCCCCTCTCAAGGGGCCATGATGCCACTCACCATCTACTCAAATAATCCTGAAACACAGGCATCTTCATTCCCACCATATGGCCTTCCACCTAGTTATATGCTACCATTATCCACCAATATTCTTGAGGGCAGTGCACCGATAGTCACAGTAACTTCAAACTCTCCCCAAGGATCTCAGCCAAATACCAGTGAGATTCCTCAGTACCCTGTTTCCATTCCACCTTATGGTCTTTCCCCTGGTTTTATGTTGTCCCAAATTGCCAACCCTCTTGAGAGTGGCTCATCATTGGTAATATCTACTTCAGGGCCACAAGGCTCGACTCAGGCCCAACCTCCTTTCTACATGCCACAGTTTTTTCCTCATAAGGTCGCTGGAACTTCTCTGCTGAACCCTTCAACTGAAGGCATTCAATCCAAGGAAAAATTAGAAGTTCTTGAAGAAAGACTGCGAGCCATAGAAGGAGCAAGTAGCTATGGTCTTCTGGATGCCGCAGAGCTCTGTCTTGTCCCGAATGTGGTGATTCCTCCAAAGTTTAAGGTCCCAGATTTTGAAAAATATAAGGGAACCACTTGCCCAAAGAACCATCTGACCATGTACATCCGCAAGATGGCATCCCATGCTCATGATGACAAGTTATTGATCCATTTCTTCCAGGACAGCTTAGCTGGGGTAGCTTCTAATTGGTATACACACCTGGAACGTGTCCATATACGATGTTTCAAGGACTTGGTTGATGCTTTTTTGAAGCAATATAAGTACAACATCGATATGGCACCAGATAGGCTACAGTTGCAGAATATGACTAAGAAAGGAGCTGAAACCTTTAAAGAATATGCTCAGCGGTGGAGAGAGATAGTTGCTCAGGTTGAATCCCTGTTGACAGAAAAAGAAATGGTGGCCACATTCATTAACACTCTCCAGTCACTCTTCTATGACAAGATGATAGGAAGTGTATCATCGAATTTCTCAGACATAGTTATCATCGAGGAAAGAGTTGAAGGAGGAATGAGAAGTGGGAAGATTACTGAAAGTTCAACAGGGACATTTAATGCTAAAAGGCCCCCAGCAGGGAAGAAAAGAGAAAGGGAAGCTCATGCTGTGACTTTCGATCAAAGGAGTTTTGCCCAAGGGAGACATAGCTAAGCGCCTATCAACCCTCAACCATCCTTCCAACCTCCCTACATGCCTTACTATCCACACATTGCTAATGCCTCTCAAGCTCCATACCCTCAACCTTATCACCCAATGATCCCTTATTGTGCACCATCACCTATTCCAAATCAAACACTCCCTACCATGCCATATCAACCAACTCAACCATGGACCCAAAACCCAAATACCAACCAAAGAAGGCCGCCAGCTAACCAAGAAAAGAAACTCATCCAATTTGACCCAATTCCCATGACCTATACTGAGCTGCCACCATAACTTTTCTGAAACTCCTTATTGGTTCCTTGCCCAATGAAGCCAATGGAACCCCCATACCCAAGAGGATTTGACCAGAATGCTAAATGTGAGTACCATGCTAGGGCTGTAGGTCACTCAACAGAAAATTGTAGAGCCTTGAAGTTCAAAGTGCAAGACTTGATTAATGCCAAATGGTTAAACTTTAAAGAAAAAACTCCTAATGTAGGCCATAATCCCTTGCTTAATCATGGAGGTCCTGTAGTTAATGCCATAGAGAAGTCTTCTGGATGATGCCTCATAAGTCGGGTAGCTAATGTGAAAACTCCCATGAAAGTAATTTTTCAAGAGCTTTGCAAATATGGGTTGATACAAAACCAAACTGAGATTAAAAAGGTCAATGAAGATGAAACAGTGTGCAAGATCCACGGGAAAGTAGGGCATTCTATTAAGGAATGTGATGAGTTCAAGCAGATCCTCCAAAGTTTAATGGACAGTCACCTAGTACAAATAAACAATCAATACGATAATGGTGACGTCTATATGGTCAAAGAAATTACACCTCCACCGGTTCAAGAGGCTACCAATACCTATGCAATGCATCCAATCATAGAGCAAGGTCCAGGTATACTAAGGCTATTGACGATTCATTATAGTAAAGAGGTGTCTTCGCAAGTCTCTCTTGGTTGGAATCCTATCACATTCCAAGTGTCGACTCTTTTTCCCTATAAGGACACTAGAGTTGTGCCTTAGAAATATGATATGCAAGTCATTGTGAATGACCTCTAGGACAATCAAATGAAAATCCCATCGGCTATCTCTAGTATATTTGAGATCGGTGGAATGACTCGGAGTGGTTGTATTTATACACCTGAGTATCTGCGTAAAGAGCAAGGGGAGGAAGTGGAAATAATTCAGAAAGGGAAAGGTAAAATGGGAGAAACTTCTACTGAAAAAGCCTTGAAAGAGAAGGAAGAACCAAAGGTAACACAGCAAGAGGTCTATAAGAAAGAAGTGACTGAGGAAGAAGCTTGTGAGTTCTTAAAATTCATAAAGCAAAGTGAATACAGGGTGGTGGATCAACTGAACCGCACCCCTGCAAGAATATCATTCTTATCTTTATTAATGAACTCTGAGCCACATAGGAAGGTGCTAATGAAAGTGCTTAATTAAGCTCATGTTTCTCATGACATCACGGTTGACAAGTTGAATGGCGTTATCAGTAACATCACAGTAGATAATTATCTCACTTTCACCGATGATGAAATACCCAATGAGGGAAGAGGACATAATAAAGCACTTCATATCTCAGTAAAATGTCGAGACCATAGCATGGCTAGAGTACTGATGGACAATGGCTCTTCCTTGAATGTGATGCCAAAATTGACGCTCTCCAAATTATCTTTTGATGGGTCACACATGAAATCAAGTGCGATGATAGTAAGGGCATTTGATGGCACCAGGAGAGAAGTCATAGGGGAAATTGAAATACCAATTCAAATCGGTCCCTGCACTTCAACATACTCTTCCAAGTGATGGATATTGCACCATCATACAGTTGTCTCTTAGGACGACCATGGATTCATTCTGTTAGAGCTGTGCCTTCCACCTTGCACCAAAAAGTAAAATTCATAGTTGATAACAAGATTATTACTGTCTTTGGTGAAGAGGACCTGCTGGTGAGCAAGCCGCTAGACACTCCTTATATTGAAGCTACAGAAGAGGCTCTCGAGACTGCCTTTCAAGCACTCGAGGTTATCAATACCATTTATATAAAGGAAGGAGCTCCAATTCCTAAATCGCAGCCCTCTGTTGTATCTATAATGATGGCTAAATTTATGCTAGAAGGAGGTTATCAGCATGGAGAGGGGCTGGGCAAGAAACGATAAGGTGCCAAAAGACTTTTTCAACCCTTGGAAAACAAAGGTAGATTTGGGCTGGGGTATAAACCCACCAAGGTTGATAAGAGGAGGATCATGGAAGAGAAAAAAGAGCAAAGGCTGGCTCGCTTGGAAAATCGAGAACCTAAAGTGGAGGGAGTCCCTATCTGTGATATACGACAAAGCTTCCGGAGCGCGGGAGTTGTGTTCGTAGACTAAGTGACTGCAGTTGAAGATGATGATTTTGTCAGTCATACGGACCTGGTATATGCATGTTCTTCAGATGCAAGACTCGACAATTGGGAGATCTCCGAGCTTCCTATAACCTTAGAATCACTTTCAAAGTAATTCTGTAGTGCTATTCCTTTAGCTCTGCCCAAGGCTTTAGGATTTCCATTTGTAAAATGGGCTCACATGTTTCCTTTCCAATAATTGTTATTAATAAAATGCATTTTTGAGTTCTCTCATTTTTTCATTTCATTAGTTTTCATCCCACCATTATCATGACCTTCAATTCATTTCATCTTTCTTGTGTCAACATCACTTATTACAAATATGAAAATGACTCTCTTGAAAGTGATAGGGTCAATATCTCATCATAAAATTTTGAATACTCTGTTAATCATGCTGATGAGGATAATGAGGATGATTGGGAAACTTCACCCGAGTTAATGAGATTACTAGAATAAGAAACTAAAGAAATCTAACCCCATGAGGAACTAATTGAAGTAATTAACTTGGGGACTAAAAATGATAAGAAAGAAATCAAAATTGGTACCTCGATGAAAGAATATGAGCGTAACATGTTGATTAAACTCTTGTTTGATTATAGTGATGTCTTTGCATGGTCATATCAAGATATGCCAGGACTAGACACTAACATAGTTGAGCACAAATTACCATTAAAACCTGGCTACCCTCCGGTTAAGCAAAAGTTGAGACGAATGAAAGTTGAGATGTCCCTAAAAATCAGAGATGAAGTAAAAAGACAGTTTGATGCTGGATTTCTTGTAGTTGCAAAATACCCATAATGGGTTGCCAACATTGTTCCTGTCCCAAATAAAGACGGGAAAGTCCGAATGTGTATGGACTATCAAGACTTAAATAGGGTCAGACCTAAAGACGACTTCCCGTTACCTTACATTGATGTTTTGGTGGACAACACTGCTCAACATTCATTTTTTTCCTTTATGGATGGTTTCTCGGGATACAATCAGATCAAGATGGCACCATAAGACATGGAGAAGGCCACATTCATCACTTTATGGGGAACTTTCTACTACAAAGTGATGCCTTTTGGTTTAAAAAATGCTGGGTCAATATATCAGAGAGCTATGGTGACATTGTTCCATGACATGATGCACAAAGAAATAGAAGTTTATGTGGATGATATGATTACGAAGTCAAAAATAGAAGAAAATCATATAATCAATCTGCAAAAGCTTTTTGAGGAAGTTCAAACTCAGACTGAATCCTGTAAAATGCACTTTTGGTGTTAGATCAGGCAAACTATTGGGGTTTGCGGTGAGCCAGAAGGGA
Source organism: Ormosia semicastrata (assembly GCA_029884595.1). NCBI lineage: Eukaryota > Viridiplantae > Streptophyta > Magnoliopsida > Fabales > Fabaceae > Ormosia > Ormosia semicastrata. The sequence continues at coordinate 30,189,986 of JAQQTO010000046.1, read as the reverse complement.
ATAGAAGTTGATCACGACAAGGTCCGAGCAATACTGGACATGCCAGTCCCTCGCACTGAAAAGGAAGTTCGGGGATTTTTGGGAAGGTTGAATTACATCACTCGATTCATATTCCAGCTCACAGCAATATGCGAGCCGCTCTTCAAGTTGTTATGCAAGAATCAGCCAGTTAAGTGGAATGAAGATTGTCAAAGAGCCTTTGAAAAAAATCAAGTAGTATTTACAAGAACCCCCAGTTTTGGTGCCTTCAGTGCCAGGGAGACCTCTCATTATGTATTTGACAGTTCTTAATGAGTCTATGGGTTGCATACTGGGGTAGCATAATGAGTTCGGTAGGAAAGAACGCGTCATCTATTACTTAAGTAAAAAGTTCACCGATTATGAGGCAAAGTACTCATTGTTAGAACGAATTTGTTGTGCCTTGGCATGGGCTGCTCATCAATTGAGGCAATACATGTTGTGTTACACTACTTGGTTGGTGTCCAAAATGGATCCTATCAAGTATATCTTTGAGAAACCCACTCTCACTGGGAGAATCGCGCGATAGCAAGTTTTATTATCGGAGTATGAAATTGTTTATGTTACCCAAAAGGCAATTAAGGGAAGTGCCATTGCAGATTATCTGGCTAACCAACCTATAGAAGATTATGGGTCGATGCAATGTGAATTCCCTGATGAAAATATAATGGCTCTATTTAAAAATGAGGAATCCTATGAAAAAGAAAAATGGACTATGTGGTTTGATGGAGCCTCTAATGCACTGGGGCACGGCATTGGAGCCATCTTGATCTCCCCTGAAGATAAATTCATCCCAATCATAGCAAGGTTGTGTTTTGACTGTACTAACAATATAGTAGAATATGAAGCGTGTGCTTTAGGTATTCAGGCAGCAATAGAATCAAAAGCAAAGATCTTGGAAGTATATGGGGACTCTGCCTTGGTCATTCATCAACTAAAAGGAGAATGGGAGACCCGTGATGCCAAATTGATCGCATACCATGTTTTCATCAAAGAATTAATAGAGCAATTTGATGAAGTCAATTTTCATCATGTTCCTCGAGAAGAGAACTAGTTGGCTGATGCTTTGACTACATTATCATCAATGTTCCAAGTAAGTCATGAAAGGGACCTACCACTTATAAAAATGAAAAGTCGTGATTATCCTGTATATTGTCAAGTGGTTGAAGATGAGCCTGATGGGAAGCCGTGGTACCATGAGATCAAATGTTTCATCAAGAATAAGGAGTACCCGGCAAGCGCTTCAGAAAATGACAAGAGGACTCTAAGGAGGCTCGCAATGGGTTACTTTCTAAGTGGGAAAATACTTTACAAAAGAAACTATGATACGGTGCTTCTAAGATGTGTTGATGCAATTGAAGCAAAAAAGATTATTGAAGAAGTACATGAGGGTTCCTTCGGAACTCACTCCAATGGATATACAATGGCAAGAAAAATCCTAAGATCTGGTTATTATTTATTAACCATGGAAACTGACTGCTTCAATCATGTGAGGAAGTGCCATAAGTGCCAAACATATGCTGATAAGATCAATGCGCCGCCAGTTCCCTTGAATGTCCTAGCAGCACCCTGACCATTCTCCATGTGGGGTATGGATGTCATAGGACCTATTGAACCTAAGGCATCAAATGGGCATCGCTTTTTCCTTGTCGCGATAGACTACTTCACCAAATGGGTTGAAGCTGCTTCTTATGCCAATGTGGCTAGGAATGTGGTGATCAAGTTCATCAAAAGAGAGTTGATATGTCGTTATGGTCTACCAAATAAGATTATCACCGACAATGCAACCAACTTGAATAATAAAATGATGAAGGAAATGTGTGAGAATTTCAAGATCCAACACCATAACTCCTCGCCATATCGCCCAAAGATGAATGGAGCTATTGAGGCAGCAAACAAAAATATCAAGAAGATCATCCAAAAAATGGTTGTGACATACAAAGATTGGCATGAGATGCTTCTTTTTGCTCTGCATGGTTATTACATGTCTGTCTGTACCTCAACTAGGGCAACTTTTTTCTCTTTAATTTACGAAATGGAAGTTGTACTCCCTATTGAGGTAGAGATCCCCTCATTAAGAGTATTGATGGAGACAAAATTGGAAGAGGTCGAATGGGTTCAAGCCCGACTAGATCAGTTGAATCTTATTGAAGGTAAAAGGTTAACTGCACTGTGTCATGGCCAGTTATATCAAAGGAGGCTTATGAAAGCCTATGCAAAAAAAGTGCGCCCTCGACAATTTCAAGAAGGAGACTTAGTGCTAAGATCTTGCTAATTCAAAAAGATCACCGTGGAAAATGGACTCCAAATTATGAAAAACCTTATATCATGAAGAAGGCTTTCTCCGGAGGGTCCTTGATTCTCACAAAAATGGACGGTGAAGATCTACCACTTCCTGTAAAGTTGGACGCAGTCAAGAAATATTATGTGTAAAAGCACTACTTGTAAAAAAAAAAACAGAAAAAAGAGAAAGAAAAGAAAAAGGAAAAGCATGGCTCACTAGGTGGAAAACCTGAAAAGGCTACCTAGGCAAAAGTTAGAGCGACCTGGTAGGTTGAAAACTCAAAAGAGCAACCTAGGCAAAAGTTAAGGTCCAAAATAAAATGACAATAGTGCTTGATATGACAAAGGAAGTGAGACTTGAGCAGCTAGTTTTCATGCTAGGGAGGAGCAAATCTCTACTTTAGAGCAAACTAAGTTTTCCATGGTGAGGCAGACCAAATGATCCCAACTGGGGCAGTCAAAGTCTTCATAGGCTGGTTAATGGGTGTTCAAAATCAGGTATATAGAGGATTGACGCTGATTATGATAAAAGGTTTCACTGGAAGAACTGAAGACCTTTGCCCTTATCATCCCTCTGTAAATTTTATGTTGATGACCACAATATTACTTTCTTTTCACCATTCCCATTTCAATACAATATCATCATGTTTTTGCCGTTGCCTCTTCTTTGACTCAATATGCATTTTTCTAATAATCATATATTGGAATGTGAAATGTGTGACATTGCTACTAAAGCATTGAGAATTGCTAATGACTTGAAAGGTATGGGAAACACAATGATTCCTAATAAGAGTGTTGATAAAAAGAAAGGATAACCAGGTCACCTCAAGGGTCATCTGAAGGGTTTTCCCATTGCTCTTATGTGTCACATCTAATGCACACCTCAAGGGTCATTCCAGTTGGACATTTCAACCATCAGCTGAATAGACAAATGAAAGGATGCCAATAAATCTCATTCCAGTTCATCTTTGAAAATGATTGCAATCATGTCCTCAGGGGTCGTGGAGACAAAAATAAAAAAATAAAAAAAAAGAGCTTTTTACCAACAAATAAAAAAAAGAAAAAGAGTTTTCGTACTCTCATACATCTGAAGCATGCATAGTGCACTATTTCATTTTGGTAGCTTTGACCTACAAAGGTCTAACTTGTTGTTTCCTTTTCTGGTCCCCGCACCCATTGTTTTATGTTTTCGGGTCCCCGTACCCATTACTTTTAAGTTTTTGTTAAGCTTCAGCGGATACCTGACTCCGCAAGCTTTTCACCTTTTGGGTCCTTGTACCCATTATTTTTATGTTTTCGGGTCCTAGTACCCATTGCCTTTAAGTTTTTTGTTAAGCTTCAACGGATACCCGACTCCGTAATTTTCTTACCTTATTTTTTGTTAAGCTTCGGTGGATACCTGACTTCGCAAGCTTTTTACCTTTTCGGGTCCCCCCACCTATTGTTTTATGTTTTCAGGTCCCCATACCCGTTGCTTTTATTTTTTTGTTAAATTTCAACGGATACCCGACTCCGTAAGCTTCTTACCTTTTTTTTGTTAAGTTTCAGCAGACATCTGACTCCGCAAGCTTTGTACTTTTTTTTTGGGTTCTCATACCCCTTGTTCTATGTTTTCGGGTCACTGTACCCATTGCTTTTAAGTTTCTTGTTAAGCTCTAGCGGATACCCTGACTCCGCAAGCTTTTTACCTTTCGGGTCCCTGTACCCATTACTTTTAAGTTTCTTGTTAAGCTCTGGCGGATACCCTACTCCGCAAGCTTTTTATCTTCATGCTTTAAGCTTTCTGTTAAGCTTCACGGATACACAGCTCATGAAGCTTTTTACCTGTTTGGGTCCCCATACCCATTGTTTTATGTTTTTGGGTCCCCGTACCCATTGCCTTTAAGTTTTTGTCAAGCTTCAATGGACACTCGATTCTGCAAGTTTTTTACCATTTCTGCTTTAAGTTTTTTTGTTAAAGCTTCAACGGATACCCAATTCTGTAAGCTTCTTACCTTGTTTTTGTTAAGTTTCAACAGATACCTGACTCCGTAAGCTTCTTGCCTTGTTAAGCTTCATTGGATACCTGACTCCGCAAGCTCTCTACCTTTTGGGTCCCCGTACCCATTGTTTTTGGGTCCCCGTACCCATTGCCTTTAAGTTTTTTTGCTAAGTTTCAGCGGATATCTGGCTCCGTAAGCTCCTTACTTTGTTTTTGTTAAGCTTCAGCGGATACTTGGCTCTGCAAGTTTTTTACCTTTTCAGGTCCCCGCACCCATTATTTTATGTTTTCGGGTTCCTGTACCCATTGCTTTTAAGTTTTCTGTTAAGCTTCAGTGGATACCTAGCTCCGCAAGCTTTTTACCTTTTTGGGTCCCCACACCCATTATTTTATGTTTTCGGGTCCCCGTACCCATTGCCTTTAAGTTTTCAATTAAGCTTCAGCGGACACCCGAATCCGCAAGCTTTTTACCTTTTTCTGCTTCAAGTTTTCAGTTAAGCTTTAGCGGATACCTGACTTCGCAAGCTTTTTACCTTTTTGGGTCCCCGTACCCGCTGCTTCAAGTTTTTTGTTAAGTTTCAGCGGATACCCGACTCCACAAGCTTTTTACCTTTTCATGCTTTAAGTTTTCTGTCAAGCTTTGGCAGGTACTGGATTCTGCAAGCTTTTTACCTTTTCGGGTCCCCGCACTCGTTTCTTTTAGCGTCCATGTTTTCGAGTCCCCTTACCCATTGCCTTTAAGTTTTTGTAAGCTTCAACGGATACCTGACTTTGTAAGATTCTTACTTTGTTTTTGTTAAACTTCAGCGGACACATGAATCTATTCATTTGTTTTTCATTTATTCTAAATGTAAAACAAATGGGGGAAACTATTGATACCCAATTTTGTCCATTTTCTTTTATTTTCATTTTCATTTTATTTATTTTATTTAATTTAAATTTCTTTCTTTTAAAAAAGAAAAAAAGAAGAAAAAAGAAAAATCACTAACTTTGTTCTTACGGGTCAACCCATGACCCAATTTCTCTTCTCAACCCATAACTTAACTTTCTTCTTCCTGCTGCTGCAACCCTAGCCTCCTCATACAACTGCATTAAACTGAATTAAACAATGTTGTCAGTTTTCTTTTCCTTTATTCCAATTGCCTTCCAATCATGTTCAGTGGTTTTGATCCTTTGCCTTCCAAACGTAAAATGGGAAATGAAAAGTTGCAAATTAAATGGTAATCAATCTCAAGCAGGAATAAAAGGCATGGTAAGATTATCGGAAGGGGACGGACGGATTAAGCAAAAAAAATCACAGAGCAATCACGCACAGAAAAATTCTCTTAGATTAATCACAAAGATCAGAAACACAGCTCCCTAACCATCCACTTACCTTCACTCTTACCATCTTCCAACCTGTGAACCACCCACCATTTCCCCTCACCCAAAAACAGAGCCACACCATTTTTTCAAAACCTCCAATATCTCCTCCACCCCACTCACGCCATAAACAACCATTATTTTCAACCTACTCTTCAAACCCATCATCTTCAACCTCCATAACAATCACCTACAAACCCAAAACCACTGTCATCCCCAAAGATGAGAACCCCAGATCCGACCTCCACGCGCAACCACGTCACTCCTCGCCGGAGCTCCGCTGTGCTCCACCACCGTCCTCTAGTCGCCGGTACCCCATCGTTGCAGACCAGCAGCCTCAGACGACCCGAGCCGCACCTCCATCACGTGGCCTCACACGAACTAGCCTCCCATCCAACCATCCACCGTGAGCCTTGTTCCCCTCACCTTTTGTTGCTCTGTTTTCGTTTTCCATTTACAGAGACTAAAGTCTCTTTGTTTCTTTTGCTTTTTTGTTACTATTCATGCCTGTTTGCTTTTATTATTATAGTTTTGTTTTTGGGTGGTCATGGTGACCACCCACTTCCTTTCTTCTTTTTTTTGGTTACTTTTTGCTTTTGGCCTTTTTCCCACCTTTTTTTGTCACATGAGGACCTTTATTTATTTATTTTTCTTAAAAAAATAGATAAAAAAATTAAGATGAGTATTTGGGGTATAAAATAAAAAAATAATTTTTTTCTTTAAAATAAAAATAAAAAAATACGTAAAATTAAAAAATGTAAAAAAAAGGGATAAAAATCAAAAAATGATGAAAGTTAATTTGTGGGCTTTGGTTTGACTTTATAGTTTATCTTTGTCTTTTATTAATTATCTTATTTGTTGTTATAATTATTATATTGGTTATTATGTAACTTTAATTTAATCGTTTTTGCGTAAATCAAATATTTTAAAGCTGGTCGATGACCGAAAAATTAGGAGGGGATCAGAGCGCCGATCAAATACAGTATTCTCGATAATCTTGAGGCTTTATATTAGATTTTGCCAAGAACACTGGCGAGGTCTAATTCTCACACTAAATTAAAATATTTTCACTAAATAAAATACAACCCTTTTTTTAAAATTAAAATAAAATCTCTTTTTTGTAAAAAAATAAAAAAATCCTTAAATAAAAGTGAACAAATTCATATAGTTTCAACATCATGATTGTGGTGAATTAAAGTTTTATTTTTTATGAAGACTTTTTTTTTGGAAATTACTACAAAAATCTCATTATGCTTAAAAATATTTTTCTTGATAATAAATGAGATTTTATTTGGCCATCTACTTTTAAAAAAAATTCTCTTACTTTAAATAAATTTCTTTGAATCAAAATTTATTCATTGAAATAATGTTTTATTTGGCCATTTTTAAAATTACTTCTCTTCAAAAAATAAAATTTTAATTCACCATTTTTATATAATATGTTGTAAACTTAGAATTTGTCCCAAATAATGGCAATTTAGCCACCCATTGCTTGTCTTAGTCATTTATCATTCTTGATATTATGCTTGACAAAATGGGACATGTCAAAATAAAAAATAAAAATTTATTTTCTTTTAGTTAATAAAGGACCAATTTAATTAACCTTGCAAATAACATTTGATTAAACAGGTAACCGTTCTTAGAACGGACGGTGTAGTGCTAACACCTTCCTTACCCGTAATCAACTCCTGAACCACGAACTCTGAAATGCAGACCATCTTTTAAGTGTCCAATTGCACCATTTCATTTAATGGATGAAGCGATTGGTGGCGACTCCCAACACTCCGAGATCTTTTTCTCCCTTTTCTTTTTATTTTTGTGGCGTCTTTCGGGACAGTTGCGACAATATGAAAGGAAAAAAAAAGCCTTCAGTTTGGATTAAGAGAAAAAAATAAAGGAAATGATTTTTTTAAAGGTTATTTAATTTATGTTTGGTTGAGAAATAAAAATATAAGAGAATGAGTATTATAAAAAAAATTCAAAAAGTCTTCTGTAAATTTTATCTTTATTTTTAAATTGTAGATTGTCCTTTCTTCGAATCCAAAATGAGTAAAATTGTTCTACATAAGAAAAATAAAGTGAGTCCCACTTTAATTGTGAAACCTATAATAAGATTTAGTTTTACTTTATTGCCTTTATCATTCATGTTAGTTACCGTGATGATAAGTGAGATTTAAATTTAAATTAAATAGTTCTAAAAGAGATTTTAATCCATATAAGTTAATTAAAAATAATCAGATAAGATGAAATTTAATTTTAGATTCGTATATATTTAATGAGAAAAAGTCATAAATTAACACTAACTATTAAAAAGAATAATAACCTAAAATAGATTAAACCAATTTAGAAAAGATAAACTAAAGTTCTGCCTAAATTAAAGTTCTATATATTTAAACTAAAGTTCTTACTTTGTGTTCAGTTTTAATTTTTTAAAAACTACCATTACTAATTTTTTATTCAATAATCGAAATAAAAATATAAACAGAATGAAATTGTAAATATATCTCATTATTTTTGGGTTCGAATTCGAGCTTATGATGTGTTAAATTTATCAACGGCTAGCATATCATCTGACTTTTGTAGTCAATGATTTTGTGCTCAATGGTTGTGCATGTGTGAAATTTGATGTAAAATAAACTAATAAGTATTAAGGCAAATGCCTCATACATATTGCTATACTCGTACTTTATCAAATTTTAAATTAATAATTACAAACCTACTTTATTCTTTATGCATAGCGAATTTTAGCAGGACATTCATGATTCTCGATCTTACCTGAACTATTTAGATTTGGTTGGACCTAATTTCGCTCAATGTTAAGGTGAGGACTCAGTTAGACCCAAAATATCTTGGATTAATATACGGTTAAAACACATACGCAATGCAATGATTTACAATCTTACAGAGATATCATTAACCACTAGAATTAGGCCTAGAACAAGCATGATCGCTTCTTGACTCCAAATCCCACTTTGGACCAAGAACGAAAAGAAAAAAGAAAAAAACTAATCAAAATTTCATACTAGGATCAAAGTAGGTTAAATTTGCTCCTTCTAGCTAATTGTTTCATCTGCTCATTCTATTTTTGTTCGTACGAAGTCGTCCACTTCATCGTCACCGAAACTTGTCTCACGTCACTATTCTCTCTAGTTAATTTTTTTGGATACACATGTACTTGTAGATGGTTAATTCTATTAAAAAAAGTTAATTTAAAATTTTTTTTTATATTAAGATATTATAAATCTCCAAATTTATAGAAATAATATTAATGAATTATAATTTTTTTTAAATTTTGAAATTTATATATATACATAAATCAAATTTTTTAATTTACTTTTATATATATATATATATATGTCATGTCTGTACTTTATAAAATATAACTAATCCACTCATAAATATTTAATAAGGAAACCAATAAATATTTGGTAATGTCTATGCATTATAGAATATAACTAATCCACTCATAAATATTTAATAAGAAAACTAATAAATATTTGGTAATCACTCTACACTCCGCACCCATACTTTTGCTATAAACATCTTTTTGGAATGGAAAGGAGGACCTTCTTTACCCTCTGTTGGGATGTAAGAGAAAAAAAGAAATTAGAAAAAAGAGAGAATTTTAATTGTTTTGTTTCTAAAATTTTCTCTTTTATTTTTTTCTTCTACTGAATAAGAGAAAATTTTGATTTTAATATTTTTTTCAATTTTCTTTAAAGCAATTTTGTGAACTTTCTAAGGTTTAGCATTTTTGTCTTCTTTCTTTTTGATGAAGTTTTTAAATTAATTAATCAAAATTTCCTTAATCCATTAAAAAGACAACAAATTATATAAATATTTATTTGATGAAGTTTTATATGTTAGTGATTGTAAAAATAAAAAATACAGAACTTTTTATTAGAATAGAAAATAATGTATTTTTAACTACACCTTAAATGAATAAAATTTGACTCAAATATTTAATACATTATTAGTTTGTTTAAACTAAGTAATAAAGGTCATTTAAAGAAAATAAGAGAAAAATTAGGCGGTGAGGAGTGGCAAAAGACAAATTAAAGTAATAATAGACACTTTGTTTATTTATTTGTTTTTTTTTTTGATCTGGTACACTCCCTTATATATATATATATAAAAGCAAAGCTATTTTATCAATAGCTTTACTTTTGATGAATGATGACCTGGATATAGGTCATGGATATATATAAATTTGCATACAAAGATACAAAGCTAAGTAACATGTTTAAATTTGAGAACTATATCTTGGACTAGAAACTCTGTCCCATTTGCTAAAGCATTGTTAAATTAGTCTTTGTTTCTTTCCTTTGGTACAACATTAAACAATATTATCTTCTAAAAAACAAAATACTTTGACATTGAATTGATTCAAGCTAATTATATACATACACGTTCAATTTATCAAGGTATCAACATACCATATAAATTATTTAACTAATATTCATTGAAGTAAGTACATGGATACAAGTCTTTTTTAAAACTATTAACATGATTGATTATAATAGATATTATAATTAATTATAATTGATTTTATAGATAATTATAATTGATTTATTATATAATTATATTTTATTATTATTTTTGTACAAATCAAATAAAAGAAACATATGTTCCTAGGATCACTCAACCACTTGAGCCACTCCCAATTCTAACCCTATTTAAATTGTGCTGTAATTATGCACAAACTGAGTTGAATCAATAAGATGCATGACCTAAATCCAACCCAATTAGATTCGGGATGATTAGCTTCGGGCAGCCTGGGTTATTGTGCCAGCATAAGTACAGAGCATTACATCATTTTTTACTTTATATTAAATAAAACTAAACACTTCAAAATATTATGTATGTGAGTATCCTGTTCTTGATCAAAATTTCCTTAATCCATTAAGAAGACAACAAATTATATAAATATTTATTTGATGAAGTTTTTATATGTTAGTAATTGTAAAAATAAAAAAATACAGAACTTTTAATAAAAATAGAAAATAATGTGTTTTTAACTACACGTTAAATGAATAATTTGACTCAAATATTTAATAAAGGTCATTTAAAGAAAATAAGAGAAAAATTAGGTGGTGAGGAGTGGCAAAAGACAAATTGAAGTAATAATAGACACTTTGTTTGTGTATATATAACTAAATCTATTTTTTAATAATTTTTTCATTTGCTTTTTCTACTTCTTCTCGTACCAAGTTATCTACTTCGTCATCACTGAAACTTGTCTCACATCAGTATTCTACTAGTTAATTTTGTTAGATACACATGTATTTATACATAATTAGTTTTATTAAGAAAAGTTGATTTAGGGGATCTTTTAGAAAATTTTAATAAAAATTATGTTCTATATTTTTTGAGAAGCGACTTATTAAGTAGTAAATATTGATACATATAATATATATTAAGATATTATAAATTTTTAAACTTATAAAAATAATATTAATAGATTATAATTTTTTTAAATTTTAAAATTATATATATATATATATAAATCAAATTCTTTAATTTACTTTAGTATTAATTTTTTATATATATATATATATATATATATATATATATTATATCTGTATCTATATAATTTTTTTTTTTGAATTTGACGTATCCGTGTTGTGTCTGTACTTTATAGAATACAACTAATCCACTCATAAATATTTAATAAGGAAACCCATAAATATTTGATAATCACTTTACAATCCACACTCAGACTTTTGCTATAAACATATTTTTGGAACGGAAAGGAGGAGCTTCTTTACCCTCTGCTGGGATGTAAGAGAAAAAAAGAAATTAGAAAAAGAGAAAATTTTAATTATTTTGTTTCAGAAACTTTCTCTTTTGTTTTTTTCTTCTAGTGAATAAGAGATTTGATTTTAATATTTTCTTCAATTTTCTTTAAAGCAATTTTGCGAACTTTCTAAGGTTTAGCATTTTTGTCTTCTTTCTTTTTGATGAAGTTTTTAAATTAATCAAATTTTCCTTAATCCATAAAAGACAACAAATTATATAAATATTTATTTGATGAATTTTTTATATGTTAGTGATTGTAAAAATAAAAAAATACAGAACTTTTTATAAAAATAGAAAATAATATATGTTTAACTGCACATTAAATGAATAATTTGACTCAAATATTTAATACATTATTAGTTTGTTTAAACTATTTAATAAAGGTCATTTAAAGAAAATAAGAGAAAAATTAGGTCGTGAGGAGTGGTAAAAGATAAAATTGACGTAATAATAGACACTTTATTTGTTTTTTTTTTTTGTTTGACCTGGGACACTCCCTTAAATATATATAATAATTATATATATATATATATATAAATATATATATATATATATATATATATATAGATATATATATATAAAAGTAAAGTTATTTTATCAATAGCTTCACTTTTGATGAATGCTGACCTGGATATAGGTCATGGATATATATAAATTTGCGTACAAAGATACAAAGCTAAGTAACATGTTTAAATTTGAGAACTATATCTTGGATTAGAAACTCAGTCCCATTTCCTAAAGCATTGTTAAATTAGTCTTTGTTTCTTTCCTTTGGTACAACAGTAAACAATATTATCTTCTAAAAAAAAAAATACGTTGACATTGAATTGATTCAAGCTAATTATATGCGTACATGTTCAATTCATCAAGGTATCAACATACCATATAAATTATTTAACTAATATTCATTGAAGTAAGCACATGGACACAAGTCTTTCTTGAAAATGTTAGCATGCATGATTGATTATGATTGATATTATAATTAATTAGTGATTGTAAAAATATAAAAATACAGGACTTTTTATAAAAATAGAAAATAATGTATTTTTAACTACACATTAAATGAATAATTTGACTCAAATATTTAATACATTATTAGTTTGTTTTAACTATTTAATGAAGGTCATTTAAAGAAAATAAGAGAAAAATTAACTGGTGAGGAGTGGCAAAAGACAAATTGAAGTAATAATAGATACTTTGTTTGTTTGTTTTTTTTTATCTGGTTCACTACCTTAAATATATATGATAATTATATATATATATATATATATATAATATTTCCACAAATATCCCATTTCTACTTCTTAATTCATAGAATAAATTACACTCTCCTCAATGTTTAAATTACATTCTCTTCTTTTTTATTTTGAGATATTATACTTCATTCTCTTAAGAGATAAAAATACACTGCACTTTAATCAATTTTTTTGTTTTTTTAATTAAAACTTCGATCGGTCAAATATTCAAAATTGCAAGTAACTACTAGCCAATAGGGTTGAACTTGCAAGTGTTGGCTTTTGGGCACGTGATGACATTATTGACGCATGTTATGGATGATTAAGATGGTATTTAATAATCTCTTAAGAAATATTTCTAACAGTGTATAGTTAACTGGACAAAATTACACAAATTGTACCTCAGTTGTGCCTAGCGGCCAACACCTATGACTTCAACCCTGCTGGCTCATGGATACTGTGACTTTGAGTCTTTGACCTATTAGATTTTTAATGGAAAACACAATAAATGATTAAAATGTAGTACATTTTTATTTCTTAGGGGAGGTGAGTGTAATTTTTAAAATAGATGGGAGGACAATGAAATTTAAGCATATCTCAAGAGAGGGAAGTGTAATTTATTCTATGTTAAAAATATTATATATTTTTATTAATAAATCACTCTATATAAACTCAACAATGGTTAGTCATAGTAAAAATAGACTGTAACATATGTGACTTTTACCTATAATGTTTAGATAAAGTCAAATAATATTTGTTCCAGTCTTGTTATACGAATTAAATATGATTAAATATTTAATGATATATGTCATCCTTGGATTTACATTACGGTAAAGAACCTAGTGTTCACACTCATACTCCAATCCATGCAATTTAGATTGAGAAAGTCATATTATATTAGTAATTGAGTTTAATTTTGGTCAATTATCTCTTAATGAATATTTTTTTTTTTTGTACTTCTATTCAATCGTATGTTGTTATATCATTAAAAGAGTTTAACCTCTATCAATGGGATTTTGGTAGAGATTAAACTCTTTAATATTAATATTTGACGAATTACAGACCTTAAATTGAAAACACTTCCAACTAACATATTGGTTTACTACCATTGTGGTGCTTATTTATAGTTTTGGGATACCTTAAACTTTAACTACGAATCAGAGAACCGATTTCATTGGTCAAAGAATTATACAATTTGTAGAGTCAAAAAACATCAAAATGATTACTTCAACTCCATACTATATGATAATCACATATTTTATACATTAATAAGCCCTATTTTTTTTAGTTATTTACACTTTTCATATACTAATTGATTGAACTTGGTTATGTTTTGTAAGTTTGAACTCAAATTAGACTTAATTGACTTTTTTAGTATGATTTATATCTTACACTGTTTCTATATTTTGGTCGTATCTTGAGTTCTAAATGTCTAATAATTATGTATTTTACATTGTAGAAAAGATAAGAGAGAGCTCTACAACTTTCATGAGAGCTCTAGGTCAAAGTCGGACATCTAGTAGAACTAATTAGGCTTGGAAATTAGAACACAGGTTTTGTGATTGAAACCTGAATAATGTGTAGAAATCAGAGCATAACTCAGGCTGTAAGAACTGAAATGAGTTGCAATTTTGATATCTAAAAGGTAAGACCCAAATTTACAATTTTTATGAAGAACACAAGAGGAAATTCGGATGGCTTGGAGGTCATATTGGGCTTGCAAGTCAGAACAGAGGAGCTATAGCTAGGCCTGAACAGTGTGCAGTGATTGAACCATATCTTGAGCTGTAGGAATGGTTTGGGCTAAAACCAACGACATTTGAAAGCTAAGACAAAAGCATACAACTTTCATGAAGATCACTTAGTGATAAAATGATGAATGCAATGAGTTCAACATTGAATGATTTCAAAGACAAAGAATCTCAATAATTTTTCACTCATCAAAAGTCATTTGGCATTTTCCACTCATCCACTCACTCATCCATTCACTCATTAATCAGCCCCCTTGTCATTTTGTATCCCTAATCCTCTATAAAAGACACTATTGGCTGATCATTTAGGAATATTGGTGTTAGAGACCAAGATCATGCTATTGTGTTGTTGTAGTTTTCTTTTGTTCTAAATGAAAGTTATGTTCTTCTTCTTCTTCTTCTCTCTTCCTTTCTTCTTGTCTATGAGTAACTAATTTTCATTTTACTTGAGTGAAAGAGTGAAGCTCTTGGTAATGAAATAAGGTTAGATTAATATCTTTCTTGTGCTTAAATAATATATTTTCAAGTGGTCATTATATATGTTGTATTTTATTTCTAACTAATTTAGAAACCCTACTTGTAAAGTGGAGATCTTGATTCATTGTAGATAAGAGGTTGGCACAATGAATGCTTGAGTCCATTTATAAGTGGTGGTGTTAATAAATAATTAAAGGAATCATAATATAATTACATATATTATCTTAAATGAACTTTAAATGTTGTATTTTTCGATTGGAACCTCCATTATGCGTGGATTCTAATTGAGTTATAAAAAAATTAATCTTGTCCTTAATTTATTTACCAAGAGTGGATCTCATAATTTAAGTAAAAATTTTTTATTTATGACTAAGTTTTATCACTTTTATTATTGTGATAAAATATTTACCTTACCTCAAAGAATTTTTCTTCATCAATTCCCTGTTGATCGACCACGGACTCCCGAGATTTTATTACTTGAAACAACCTGCACTTGGGTTTGTAACTTTTAATTCGCATCACTATGCCCAAGTCAATGGATAAGTTTAAGCTATTAATAAAATCATTGTAAGTTTAATAAAGAAGCATGTAAGTCGAAGGCCTAAAAACTGGCATGACACACTTAGCCAAATCTTATGAGCATATAGAAATTCCTCATAAAGTGGAAGCAACATAGAACGTGGGGGCTTTCCCACATGTCAATTCAAATTTGTTTTTCCCTATAAAAGTCTTTTCATCTGACAAATTCAATAAGAATCAAATTGAATATTATTCAAACAATATAATATTTACCTCTTTTCAACGATCATCAAGAGGATAAATACTAGAAGTTAATAGTTGTCAAGACTATCAAATTATATTAATTTATAAACTGATTCACCAAAATACTTGCAGTATAAGGTACCACTGGGTCTGTTAGTCATAGCAACCATCATCTAAGAGGAGGTGAATTGAATGATTACAAATTTTTAAAACACCATTAAGAAATTAAGCATTTTGAAGTACTCAATTAATAAATGCAGCGAAACATACATAAATTATGTTAATATAGAATATAAAGAGTGTAAGGAAGAGAGAATCAAAATCAAGAATTTATTCTGATTTAGCCACTAATAACTTGAGGCCTACAACCAGTCCTTAAGTAAACCACCTGAGATTTTTCACTAAACCTTCAAACTTGAACAGGTACTTGAAAACCTTTGCAACTAAGAGCACTCAACATACCTCTGGGATGCCTTACCCTTTGTGCTTGAGCCTCAAAATAGGGATACTTCACCATTTACAACTTTAAAGGGATACCTCACCCTCTTTACAAACAAAGGATACCTCACTCTTTACTCTTTCAAGGGATACCTCACCTTTTTATCTCTTGAGAGATACATCACCCTCTTTTATAGGAAATCAAAGAAAAATTAAATGATAAACTTTCATAAGAGTAGATATTACAAATTAAAACTCAATAGGTATCAAGGAATCACACACTAGAGCTCAAAACTGGGGTTTATGAGAAAATAGAGTTAAAACTCGTGTTCAATGCTTCAAGAAGCTTTGTTAGATTGATTTCCAACTTTTCTTTAATGCCCAAACACTTATATTGATAGCTCAATGCATTAAAGAACTGTTGGAAGTAGTTGAAACATTAAATGCAAGTGAACTAGCCGTTGTTTTTTATTTTTTGACACCCAGATAACAGATTATTAGTTTCACATAACATATTATTGCTCACAAATAACAGATTATTAGTTTTACACAACAGATTATTTGCATTATCAAAAAATATTGTTACACGTGAATAACAGATTAATGTGAAGCTATAATCAGTTAGGTAGTTTAAAACACAAGAGGTGCGCTACTAACTTTGTCAAATAACCTGTTATGGACACTCCATAATTGGTTATTCCTTTTAAAATAACAAGATGCGCACTACTAACTTGTCAAATAATCTATTATGATTTCCAAATAATCTGTTATTGGTTCAAGATAATCTGTTATTGGTTTTAGATAATCTATTATTGATTTTAGATAATTTGTTATTGGCTATCAAGGAAAAAGATTTTTAAAATCCTTTGCAACCAAAATTCCCTAAACATTTCCAACCTTTCTAAAACAAAATTTAGGCAAAATATAAGTGTAAACTTTGCTATCCAGACAACACTCTAAACTTTGCTCAAAATTGATAAATGTAATATTTGAATATTTGTTATCTAGATATATCGTCATATAAAAGAATAACCAATACTAGTCATGCTACTTCTAGCATACAACAACTAAACCTATACTATTTATATAAATAATTATGGAGAGCCACGATAACAAAAGTTATATATATACATCATTGCTTACACAAGCACATTGTAATACATAAACTTTCAAAATAATGAGATCTAGCATAATATACAAGCTTTGTCAACATCAAGCTTATAACTATACTAATCTTCATACATCTTCTTCTTTCCTTTCAAGGAACTCGCACCTGAATTTACATGGCAACATAATCAGGGTGAGAAATAACATATCTCAGTAGAAATATTTCAAAACCAATATATATACAATCATAAAGTTAACACTTCAATCACAGAAGTACACAATTATCCATACAATTGTAATGTCATGTTATTATATTATGGAAACAACTGCCCATACAATTGTCATGTTATGCTTAATTATGTCTAATGTGTATGTCTATACAAGTCCTACGAATGAATGCAGTTTCAAAATATTATGAACCCTTAGACGTATAAGGATATTACCCATCTCAACTACTCTAGGAAATGTTATGATTTATCAAGCGTAGTGAGAATATGACTTACCAACACTACCCATCAAAACAAATAGAGGATATTACTTACCTTCACTGGTCAACAAAGTAAAGAGGATATTACTCACCTCCTTACTCAACAATGTAATAAGGATATTACTCATCTTATTACACACAACATAAAGAGGATATTACGCACTCCAATATGCTTCAAACAACATAAAGATGATATTACACACCTCAATGTGTTTCTCAAATATCTCATGCAAAACAATCACTAATTACCTTCAATAATTAGCATCACAATTGATTTATATGCATCTTAAACTCATTTCACTCACACACTTCATCAAATACTCTTAAAAGTATCTTAACACTCTTAAAAGAGCATACATGAGTAATTTCAACACTTAGGAAAACTCATTTCCTCAATCCAACACAATACACAATATATGTATATGCAACTATGTCAAATTATTTCTCATAATCAACATTACAAATCAACTTGATTCAACACACTCACACTTCATTAAATACTCTTATTGGAGTCTCAACACACTTTAGGAAACATATAATAATGATCCTATAAATCAAAAAATTGAAAACATCAAAATGACATTTTTGAAGATTCTGTCCTCAGACACAGGCTATGTCTGATTACACACCCTCAGTGTTTTGCTTTGAGAGCACTGTTTCACAAATTTCAACTAGCAGAGAGGGACAACCCCCTTGTGTCTTCTGATACAGGCCGTATTTCTCAACCAGAAACACTGCAGCAGCTTCTGCAAAATTGTGGAACTGTTCCATTGGTTCTTCCTCTCCTCCAATCACTCAAACTTCACATCCAAGTGATTTTCAACTTTCCACAAAATTCATCTACATATAACAACTCTTATTCTACTTTGAGTTCACTATAAACCAAAGATCTTGGATAATCATCCAGTACAAAACTTAAAACCCCAAATCTCCACTGAAATGGAAATAAATGTATACAAAGGTTGGAAATGCATTTATATACACCTAACAACTCATAAACAAGTCATCATCAAGTTTTTCAACAAGATTCAAGTCAAAATAACTCAAAACCTAACTTATGACATCAAGCCAAAACTTATGAACAAGATAAAGAGAATAGGAAAATAAGTTAAGAAAAAGGTTTCCCTCTAGCTCAAGATCAAGATGAAGCCAAGGATAGATCCAAGCTCCAGTTGATTCCTCCTTCTTCTTCCCCTTCGATTTCTCTCTTCTGTTTTCTTTTCTTTTCTTTCTTTTCTCTTCTCTTCTCTGTTTCTCAAATCTCCCAGTCGTGGGATATTTAACAAGGGAAGTCAAATTTGACTTCTTTTGGATATGTACCTCCGATCTGCTAAGAACACCTAGATTTCACCAAATCTAGATTTTTAGTTTCCAACAAGTTTAAAATAAATCTTAAGATTTATAAAAAAAATCCTGCTTCACCACTTCCACAATTTTTCATATCTGCTGGGGGTCAATCCGACATTAAAACACACAACTAACATGCTTAAAAATTTCAAATCAACTCCGATTAATCTCAAACTTTAACCACATTTACTTTCACATATTTGTGACCTAGAAACAAACTTTTCACATTTATTCCCATTAATTGAGTAATTTAAACCACTTCAGGAGCAAATAACAGTTATATTTCACACACAGTGTTACAATAAAGTGCCTAAACATGCTCAGACAGTCACAAAAATTCACAGGTATAACAAACTAGTATCAAGCTACCTCCGTAATCACATACAAGTCTATCATGTTTATCTCGGGTGTTATAATAAATATTTTCATAAGTATTAAACATGATTTTTCATAGAGATTTATGTTGAATAAAAGTGAGATATGAGCTTAGTGTGATTCCTCTTTACCTTTACACAAATTTGAAATGGTTGTGCAAAGATCAAGTCCCAAGGATCTTCAAGTTTTACTTATAGGACTTAGATCTTGTGTAAAGGTAAAGAGGAATGAAACTAAGCTCATATCTTATTTTTATTCAACTTAAATCTCTATGAAAAATCATGTTTAATACTTGTGAAAATATTTATCAAATTTGAGCAAAATGATTTTAGAAAGGTTTCAATAACATATTATCTAAAATCAATAACAGATTATCTGAAATCAATAACAGATTATCTAAAACCAACAACAGATTATCTTGAACCAATAATAGATTATTTGGAAACAATAACAAGTTATTTGACAAGTTAGTAGTGCGCCTCTTGTTGTTTTAAAAGGAATAACCAATTATGGAGTGTCCATAATAGGTTATTTGATAAAGTCAATAGCTCGCATCTTGTTTTTTAAACTACCTAACTGATTATAGCTTTACAATAATATGTTATTCGCATGTAACATTATTTTCTAATAACACAAATAATCTGTTATGTAAAACTAATAATTTGTTATTCGTGATAATCTGTTATGTGAAACAAATAATCTGTTATTTGGGTGTCAAAAAACAAAAAATAACAGCTAGTGCACTTGCATTTAATGCTCCAACTACTCCCAACGACTCTTTAATGCATTAAGCTATAAATACAAGAAATATTTTCTGCATTGAAAACAAAATTGAGACTTTAAAAAATGAATATACTTTTTTTGATGAGAAAATGTCTTTGAAATATGAAACTTTAACTTCTTATGAAAAGTGCATTGATCAAGTTGAGGATTATTTTTTGAATTTGTTAAAACTAATGATTTTAATTGTTTACATTCTATGTTTAATAAGAATGAAATTAATATTATTTAACATAGAAATTCAAGCAAGACTTATGACAAAAATAGTTTAGAATGTATTAACAATAAAATGCTTAAGTTTTCCAAGGATGATCTTCAAAGGACTAAGTCATTATTGAATTCAATTGTTTTAATTTTTGTGGTCATTTAGGACATATTTCTCATTTATGCAATTATAGAAGAAATTCTTATATGAGAAATAATATGATATGGGTTTTTAAAGATCTTAAATGCTTTAATATTAACATTCAATGACCCAAGATGAAGTAGGTACCAAAATGTCTTCCTAATGTTTCAATTATGCATAAAATTTCTCAAAATGGTGGATTAATTGACCAAAAGAAAGAGGAATCAATAAGAAGAATATTTCCAAAGCCCAATAGTAGAAGTTTTAGTCAAAAAAGGAAGATGACTTCAACCAAAACTTCTCAAGTACAAAATGTATAACTTGAAAAGTTCAATACTCCAAAAAAGAAACAATGGGTAAGAAAAAGTATTTCCTTGATTACTAAAGTCAAGGTATCAAAAACTTTTACTTCTTATGTGCATTCACTTATAAGTCAATAAATTTGATGTATATTTCTTATAGGTCTTAAGTAATTGATAGAATCATATGTACTTGGTAAAATTTGAATATTATGTTTAACACATAATTATGTTCATTCTTATTGTATCATAACTCATTAATTTGTTATATATCTTGGTACATAAGGTTCTATAATGCTTAGGTATGTTTGCTATGTTTTGAATTATCTATATATAATGAAAGTAAGTATGCTACTAGCTATATGTTTAATGGTAATTAATTATTTAATTTGTTGTGATCTATTTACATACTATGAAAAAATTGATCTTTATGAGAGCATAATGAATTAATAATTAATGACTAACATCTATGGATCCAAAATTGGTGGATACTAAAGAAAGTGCTTAAAATTGTGTTGTAATGTGACTATTAACTTAAGCATGCATTGAAGTGAAATTCAACTATGCTACTTAAGGTTGGGAAAATTGAAATGGTCCAAGTTCTCTAAGAGTGATGAAAACATAAAAAGAATGGAATGGAGAATCATAACATTTTCAAGGAAACTTGAGGCATAGAAGTTGGAGTCACCTACAAAAACTTTAAGAGTACACTTTTGTATATGTGGATAAATGAGAAGAGTTAAATGAAGAGGGACATGAGGAGACTTTCTTCAAGTGCAAAGGAATGGAATACTCAATGGAAGAAAGCTAAAACTCAAAAGACAAATAAATGAAGAACATTCTAAGAACCATCACTCTCTAACTAAATCAATAAGTATCTTTATCTCTAAGTTATTGTGATATTTTATATGCTATGAATTATATGATACTTATTGATAAATTGATCTTAAATGATTAGATGCTTTCCTTACAATAGAAGTATGCTTAGCATTGACAAAGTGTCTAATTGGATATTAACTTGCTAATTTTTCATTGCATATAGGGTGGATGGAGTTAGTTCTATACATGCTTTGATCCCTATAACATATTTCATCAAGGTGAATGTTTGATATCTATTATTCTCTTGATCTATGATAGAATACTAAGAATTGGGTAAATGTAATTGGCTGCATTTTGATTAATGAATGAAAATATGTTTTTTGAGCTTCATTGTGTTTGCCTTATTGAATATTGATAAATTGATTTACTGACTTGAGCCTTGGAGATTCCCTCAATTTTGTTTCGCAGGTACTTGATCCATGTTTAAGTCGTTCAATCTCAAATCTCAAGTTCTTGCTAATGAAAATGTTTTCTGGTATTTTTGAAGAAGAATAATCTGTTATTGGGCTCAAATAACCTGTTATTTGGTGTTTAAAGTGAATGGAAAAATGAGACCAAGCTAAAATGATCTTCTATAAGGCATGAGGTCTTATTTAAAGGGCTAAATTCCTAAGAAAAATTTGTTTCTAATGCTAAAATAATTTGTTATCGTAAGCAAATAACCTATTATTTGTTTTTGGCAATGATTTTGTGTTGTATCCTTCTTTGTCAAAGTCTATATGTTGCCCCATATTTTATATCATGACAAAAGAGGGAGAAAAAACTTGAGTTCTTTGTTAAGAAAAGACAGTTTAAATTAAAATTAATCTTAGATTCCAGAAGGAAGGGAGAGCTGCGCATTTCTGATCTAATCACCTCTTGAAAAATAGAAGGGGAGTAAGTCTCTAACACCTTTTTGTGAGTTCCAATTTATTTGAACTAACTCTTTTCTCAATGGTTGTTTGTCATCATTAAAAAGGGGGATAATGTAATTAACATGAGCAATGACAATGGTTTTGATGATAACAAACAACAAAGAAATGGTTGTGTAAAGATCAAGTCCCAAGGATCTTCAAGTTTAGCTTATAAGACTTAGATCATATGTAAATGTAAAGAGAAATCACACTAAACTCATATCTCATTTTTATTAAACTTAAAACTCTATGAAAAATCATGTTTAATTCTTGTGAAAATATTTATCAAGTTTGAGCAAAATAGTTTTAGAAAGGTTGAAAAGGTTTTAGGAATCTTTAGTTGCAACGGCTTTTAGAAATCTTTTCTCTTGATAGCCAATAACAGATTATCTGAAATCAATAACAGATTATTTGAAATCAATAACAAATTATCTAAAACTAATAACATATTATCTTGAACTAATAACAAATTATATGAAAACCATAATAGGTTATTTGACTAGTCAATAATGCGCCTCTTATTGTTTTAAAAGGAATAACCAATTGTAGAGTGTCCATAACAGGTTATTTGACAAAGTCAGTAGCACGCCTCTTATTGTTTTAAAAGGAATAACCGATTATGGAGTGCCCATAACAAGTTATTTGACAAAGTAAGTAGCATGCCTCTTATTTTTTA
Organism: Ormosia semicastrata; assembly: GCA_029884595.1. NCBI lineage: Eukaryota > Viridiplantae > Streptophyta > Magnoliopsida > Fabales > Fabaceae > Ormosia > Ormosia semicastrata. The sequence goes on along the minus strand of JAQQTO010000046.1, from coordinate 30,166,691 downwards.
AACTACCTAACCGATTATGACTTCATAATAATCTGTTATTAGCGTGTAACAGTGTTTTTTCTATAACGCAAATAATCTTTTATGTAAAACTAATAATCTGTTATTTGTGAACAATAATATGTTATGTGAAACCAATAATTTGTTATAATAATGGTGTCAGGAAACCAAAAATAATGTCTAGTTCACTTGCATTTAAAGCTCTAACTACTCCCAACGACTCTTTAATGCGTTGGGTTATAAATACACGTGTTTCGGCATTAAAGAAAAGTTGAAAATCAATCTGACAAAGCTTCTTGAGCATTGAACACGAGTTTTAACCCCTTTTTTTCTCATAAACACTTGCTTTGAGCTTTAGTGTGTGATTCTTTAATACACACTGAGCTTCAATTTGTAATATCTACTATTATGAGAGTTAATCATTCAATCTTTCTTTGATTTCCAGTAAAAGAGGGTGAGATATCCCTCAAGAGATAAAAGGGTGAGATATCCCTTGAAAAAGTAAAGGGTGAGGTATTCATTGTTTGTAAAGAGAGTGATGTATCCCTCTAAAGTTGTAAATGGTGAGGTATCCCTATTTTGAGGCTCAAGCACAAAGGGTGAGGCATCCCAGAGGTGTGTTGAGTGCTCTTAGTTGTAAAGACTTTTAAGCACTTATTCAAACTTGAAGATTTAGTGAAAAATCTCGGGTGGTTCACTTGAGGACTGGATGTAGGCCACAAGTAATTGGTGACTGAACCAAGATAAATTCTTAAGTTTGATTCTCTCTTCCTTACACTCTTTGTATTCTATATTAACGTAATTTATGCATGTTCTACTGCATTTATTAATTGAATATTTCAAAATTCTTAATTTCTTAATAGTGTTTTAAAAATTTGTAATCACCCAATTCACCTCTCTCTTGGGTGATGGCTGCCATGACTAACAAGTGGTATTAGAGATTCATGCTCTGTTGAAAGGTTAACCACTTAGAGTTAAAGATCCTTATTTGTTAGCAACCATTGAAAGCTTTTCAAAATCGAAGGTTTTGAAATTGATAAACTACCATTTTTTTATGGTGTGCACTTTGTTTATTGGAAAGACAGAATGAAATTTTATATGCAATCTATTGATTTAGATTTGTGGGATGTTTTGCTTGATGGATTTTCTCCTAAACCAAAATAGGGTCGAGCCCTTGGATCACTCCAATTAAATAATTAGATTAGAGGTTAACATGGGGGAAGGTTAAAGAATTGATTAGCAGAAAGCAATTAAAAACTGTAAACAGAATTAAGTAAACTATCAATCTAAGAAAATTAACTAATCTTGAGTTTAATTCATCTTTGATCACTAGGAATCTGTTGGCCTTAGAATACATCAAAAAGCCTTAAGATGATCTATGAATTCTCTACTAGATAAGCATCCAGAATTTAGTTAATCAATGTTAAATGAATTAAGCACACATTTAAGTCATAATTAACTTAGAAACCAGAATTCAACCAAGCTAAACAATCTAACAAACACCTTTGATGCATTGTTTAGTCTCTACAATCCTTCTTAAACTTTTGGTAATTATGTAATTATAACATCAACATCCAAATCAAATTTAGCAATTCAATCCAGATTCAATCAAAATCAAAAAAGGTAGAAGACAAACTTGATTAATAATTAAATATAGAACAATCAAAATAATATCTCAAAATTAAACATCAAGATTTTTAATCCCTAGGATTGATTAAAAGGTTATAACCCTCCATGGATGGGAGGGAAGAAATGCATAAAAAGGAAAAAAAAACCTAGAGAGAAGGGAGAGGAAGAGAGACAAAGAGAGAAGGTGAAAAGTGTTGAATGAATTGTGTCCCTCATTTTCTACTGGTCTAACCCTATAACTAACTCCTCTTTTGGCCTTACATAATTAGAATCTCATTAGGTATAAAATTAGGTTAATTAGGAATCATTAGGCCCAAGTACCATGTCATTTGAAGGCCTAAAACTCAAGTTATACCCAATTAAGTGACCTAACTCTCCAGCAACATGCCCCTGACTTCCACCTTCAATTGTATGCTCAAAATGACATAGTTCAGCTTAGGAGCCTTCATAGGCATTGTAGCTTTGTGTCTCAGCTTCCATTTGGGCCTAGTTTGACATCCATTAGACTCTTATAACTCAAGATATGGGCTGATGAGTGCGTAGAGATCAAGTTGTTCGGATCAACACTCTGGCTCTTACTTCAACTCCAGTTTAAATTATCCAAATTGTGATCCAGCTCCTGAGATCTTCATGAAATTTGTAGAGATTTATCTTATCTTTCACATAAGACTAGAATCACATTAATTAGATATTTGAAACTCAAATTATAGTCAAGTTACTGAACATTACCAAATAGACAAATTAAGGCTAAATCATATAACAATTCCTTTAATAATCCAATTAAGCATAATATTATAAAATGTAAAAAAAATCAACTTAATTAAGTCAAATTGGACCTTAAGAAGCTTAGTGAGAGAACAATTAAATGAATAACATATTTTTTTATTAGGAGTATCTATTGTGATCAAAATAATATTTTCGATTACAAATTAAAGTCAAAGGCTTAGTATTAAGCTTAAGGCAATGTTGAGGTCTTTGATTTGGTTATGGCAATATTGAGGCCTTCCTTTTGGGTAAGAATTAAAATTGTAAGTGTGGTTTCAAACAAGAGATTTGATAAGATTGAAGATTAAAAAGATTTAATGGAACTTAGAATAATTTAAGATTGTCTTAAAGTTGATTCGATTTTGGATAGATTTGAGTAGTCAGATGTTCAAAATTCAAATTGGTTTTTAAATTTGAAACATAGCAACTTTTAGAGGTTAAGTACTCTTTTTAAGACCAACACAAGTGTCATTGTCAGAATTAGAAAGTTAAGTCCAAAACACTTGTCAACATCTTATAAGAAAGACAGTTACCTATTCTATCTATAAATACCTAAGGGGATGAAGACATTAAAATAGTTAGAAACACTGCATACATTGTTCACAAGTCCTATAAGTCACTTTGAGGCCTATGAACAAATATAGAGATTAGTCAAGTATGCCTTTTACCCTACCTTATTTTATACATTTCTTTCAATAATGCAAGTTCTATTTTCATTCAACATTGTTTTTTGTGTTTCTTTTCATCTCCTGAACGAATGATCTTTGATCATTTGATTTCTTTTACTTTTGTTCATTTACTTTGTTCTTAGTTTACTTTGCATTACTCTCGATTGTTTCATTTACTTTGCATTGTCTCTTTAATTTGGATTATTTCCGGTTACTATACTTCATTTTTGTGTTTTCATTTCTGCACTTAGAATTGCATTGCACTTTTGTTGTTTGACATTTCATTTATATTAATCCTATCGAATTCACTATTACATTCATTATCTTTTACTTTTCGAAATTATCTACATTCTTTGTCTTAATATTATTTTTGCAAACCACTAAAAACTTAAGATTCTTTTAAAAGAAGAGATTCCTTTCCCAAATTAAGAATTAAAATTGAATTTGCCTTTTACGTACAAACAAATTTGAATAAACAAGGTAATAATCATTCGGGAGAATAATGAATGAAAAGTTTCAACCCCAAGATGCGTAACTTCGATCAAAGGGTCCTCGATCACCTACCCAAGACAGCATTTTCTCATATAACTTTTCAAATATATCATTTTAGTAATATTGGCTATATTGCATTTTCTAGCTGTAACTTTTCCCGAATATTCTCCTTATATCGTCCTTCTTTTGACTCAATTTATTAGCTTTACAAATTCATCTGGAAATTGAGTTCATAACCGAGGAATTATGTATACGTAATAATCACTTGGGAGAATAATGAATGAAAAGTTTCAACCTCAAGATGCCTAACTTCGACCAAAGGGTTCTCGATCGCCCACCATAGATAGCATTTTCTCCTGTATATACTATTTCAAATATATCATTTTAGTAATATCGGCTATATAGCATTTCCTAGCTCCAACTTTTCTCGAATGTTATACTTATATCTTTTTTTCTTTTGACTCATAATTTATACTTGATTTACATCTTTCACGTGTAGGAAAATGTCGATGATAATTTTTCTTCTTTATTTGGATGTAGTGCCAATCATACTCTACTATACATTGTCAGTGACTGAATGGAATATGGTATTTCAGGCGGCCTCAACTTTCTATATTGCCACAGTGCACACGCCTCCAGCTATTACATGCTTGACGACCTCACTAGCTTTTCTCAACTATAAATAGCATGCTCTGATTATCCCTCTATAAACACTTCTAACTACTGATATAGCTTAGATAAGTATTCGATTAGTTTCATACCCTTGCGTTCCATACGCAGTGACCTTTGACTTTTATTGACCTGTGCCAAAATGGCAGCTATGAGGGGTTTAGCTCTTCTTGTTTTGCTTATTACAATCAATGCGGTAGTGTCTGAAAGTCGAGTGTCAGGTGCAGGAGCAGGGTCTGAGTCCGGCTCTTCATCTGGGTCAGGCTCTGGTAGTTCTGGTTCTGGAGTAGGTTCATATGCAGGATCTCATGCTGGATCAGGGTCAGGCTCTGGTAGCTCTGGTTCTGGAGCGGGTTCGGAAGCAGGTTGATATGCAGGATCTCATGCTGGGTCTGGGGCTGGGTCAGGCTCTTCTGGAGCAGGTTCTGAAGCAGGGTCTCATGCCGGGTCTCGGGCTGGATCAGGCTCTTCTGGAGGGGGTTCTGAAGCAGGTTCATATGCTGGGTCTCACTCTGGGTCAGGATCTGGTGGTCATGGAAAGTGAAATCATGCATGTAAGCTAGAATAAAGATCTTGTGGGAGAAAAGCACAAGATAATGTGTCACCATCAGTTTACTATATACATCATATAATTAGCAAATAAATAAGTTGATGTCATCATATATTTGCATGTGTCCGTCGTGATTTTCCTACATGTTACATGGAGTCGTAAGTACCGTGGGGAGTCATGGTTCTCCATTCAATAATGCAAGAGTCTTCCAGTGTTGGATGCTTAATGCGTTTACTCTAATTGACTACCTGTTGCTTTATACTGATTTATCCAGCAACTACTGTTCTATAACACTAATTAATTAAGGTTTCATGTTAGTAGCAACGGCTAATAATTTATAATTCCTTCTTAAGATACCGTTTAACACATGAGATTAGGTTTAGAATTGAACTTTAAAATTAGAATTCAACATCTTAATTTTAATTATTTTATTTAGAGTATAAATTAGAATTAGTATTTCAATTCTTAATACAATTCTATAAAATTGAATAATAACTAATTTTTACTATTTTTAATTCTTGACTTAGATCACAACGTTCAATTTTAAGTAAAATACTATATTATATTTTATTGATCATTATCTTTGTCATCATAGTACTCTAACCACTATTGCCTGTGGTTTGTTCACATGGCTATTAGCATTGTCTGGTCATTGTCGCTATGAGCACGTTCTAACTACATCATCACCAATATAATTTAGCAATTTCGATAATCTTATCTCTTTCCAATTAATTATATTATTTTTCACACCACATAAAGTTGATTAATGAATTACAAATTTATGGTTAATCAAATATAAAAATTAGTTAATGAATATATAAATAGTTAGTTAATAAAGAATAAAAAAGTGATTAATGATGTATATAAGTTTGTTAACGAAGTCGGACTAAAAAATTATATATTTGTACATACTCATTAATCAATAATTTATATTTTATTAACTAATTTTAATATAATATTAAAAAAATATGAGTATTATTTAAAATAAGATGATCATTATTCATATTTAGCGTCCAACATCATTATAGACATATTAATCCAATCATCGATGTTGCCAATAATTAACAACATTCTCTATTTAAATTTTTTATAATTGTTTTAAATTATTTTTATTAATCAATTTAAAATTAATTATTTTTATATTCTTTATAAATAACTCAAACAATAAAATTTTGATCTAGTTTAGAGTTATAATTGTATATCTTAATTTTATTTTTATCTTAAACATAAAAAGTAAAACTCTAAGTTAATTTCACTTGTGATAAAATTTGAATTAAAATTAGAATTATGAAATGTAAATTCAAATGTGATCTAACCGGACCACAAGCAAATTCGCTTCTAGCCAAGATAATGTTATTTGGGGTACTGTCATGCATATATAAAAATTTACAAATCTTTATAACTAAAAATAATAATTTACATATCTTTTGACATTATTAGATTTATCTTTGGATATGCACCACATTAAATCAATGTTTTTTGCATATATAAATGAATATGCAATCTAATAATTCGTGTAGGATTAATTGTTTATTATTAGGGCAAAAGCTTTAGGTATTAGTTAGGGTAAACCTTTATTTTTTTATTGTGGCCAACAATCTCCCTCCCCCCAACAAAACATTATCCAGAAACTCGAACCTACAATATTGCTCTAATACTAGAGGTAGAATTAAGTGTATTCCATTAGGCCAAATGCTATTAATCATAGCACAACTTTATTTTCTTATTTTGGTAATGGATAATCGACATCTGTCTATAAGATGCAGCTGGTTGGCCTGAGGTTCTTCACAGTGTATTCGTGGTACACCAACAACACTTTCTGTAGCTCCATCAGGAACATGTTAGACTTGTATATAGTTACAAAGGTAGCCTAATATTTGCTTAACATTTTCGTTTAATTTTGTGACCTTCTGAGCATGTTTAGTCATTTTGTTGTAATATTATGTGTGAAAAATAAGTGTTATTAGCCCCAGAATTAGCTTAAACTACTTAGTTAATGAAAATAAATGTGGATGATTTGTTTCTCGATTACAAATGTGTGGAAGAATGTGTAGTTAAAATTTAAGCTTAATCGGAGTTAGTTTGGTATTTTTAAGTATACTGAGTGTGTGTTTTAATGCTGGATTAACTAATAGTAGATATGAAAAATTATGTTAATGGTGAAACGAGATTTTTGACGAATCTTAGAATTTATCTTAAACTTGTTGGAAGTTAGGAAACTTGATTTGGTGAAATCTAAGTATTCTTAACAAATCGAGAGTTACAGTTATGGCACTAAAGAGGCCAAAAGCCTCACATTTACTCTCATTTTTGCTGCCTTGACTTTCTTTCTTATAAATAAGATATTTCTCTCATTTTTCATCACTTCTCATGGGTGCAACAAGGAAATACCAAGGAAAAGGAAAGAAGGAAGCTAGAAGAGGAGAACTAACCATCAAAGAGGAAGAAGAAGATAGAGGAGGAGAGGAGCTTCTAAGCTCATTCTTTTAAGACCTTAAAGGTAGAAGGAACTTGCTTTGACACTTTTCTTCCTTTTTCCCCTTCTTGTTCATGAGAGTTAGCTTGATGTGAGAAATAAGTTTTGAGTATGATTTTGTGTACTATGCTTGAATCATGTTGTAGAACTTGAGGATGACTTGTTTTTAAGTTATTGGATGCATAAAGATGAATTTTTATCCCTTAGTTTCCTTTGATTCTACTTGAACTAAGAGTTGAGTGTTAGATTTTTGATGTAGATGTTTGATTAATTAATCCATGTTGAAGTGAAATAGAAGATGTATAAGGGTTACAACATGTTTATAGACCTTGTATGATGTTGGAAAACATTTGGGGTTGATGTTTGAGTGATTGGAAAATGGTATGTTCCTAATGGAATAGTACCCATTCTGCAGAATTCTATAGAAAACTTTCTATCACAGGATGGTGCCTAGGCGCCAGTGGATCACACCTAGGCGTAGTTGAGACAAAGAGTATGGCACCTAGGCACCATAGTGGTGCGCCTAGGCGTGGCTACCTGGAAGAACAGGTCATCGCCCTACCACTTTCACACCTAGGTGTGGGTGGATGGTGCCTAGGCGCCACTTCCAGCCTTGGTCAAGAAATTTTGTTTGATGCAATGAAGCTTCCTATTGGTGTAAATTCTTCTTATATGCTTTTTAATAAGTGTTGAGACTCTAATAGGAGTATTTAGCAAAGTGTTTGTGTGGTGAATATAAATAAATTGGTAAGTTAATTATTATGATACTTAGCATCATTATTATTCATGCTTGAGATGAGATGAATATAAACCAGTTAGTATGCTAACTATTGAAGTACTTGACATCATTGTTGTTCCTATTTGTGATTATGGATGTAAATCAATTGGTATGCTAGTTATTGGAGTAATTGGCATCATTGTATTCCATACTCATGTTTGATGGAGGATGATGTCCTCACTTTTGGGTGATAATACATGATTGTAAGTGAAGAGGTAACATGTCTTCCATATCATAGTCATGAGCTGAGGATGGTTCATTCCCTCACACTTGGTGAAATAGCTGGGACTGGGTTCTAGTGCTTGTTCAAGCCTTATAGAACTAGGTTCCTTTACTTTGTTCAGGATTCATGCATATCATTACATTACCATGGAACTAGGTTCCCATAAATGGTATCATACATTATACATTACATCTTTAGGTTATTACATAGGCATGAACATAAGGCATAATTTGGCATAGCATAACAATTGTATGAGCAGTTGTTAATCATAATATATTCATGACATTGCAATTGTATGGGCAATTGTGTATCTTTGAGATGGAGATGATAATTCTGTGAGTGTGATGATTACTTGAAGACTATTTGTGGAAATGAGTTTTTGTACAAACTTATAAAAATGAGAATCTATTTCAGGAAAAGAAAAGATATGGTTTTGACTTTTGCCACCTTTCTAGCTTATATATGTATGTGACTTGAATTTGAAATATGTTTTTCCATGAAATGGCTGGAATGATTGTGATGAGATGTTTTTTTTTATGGATACAACTACTAAGAATGTGCGATTTTCACCCTGTGTGTATGTTTCAATAGTGATTCCAGGGAAGAAAACTTATAGAAAGTGAAGTGCAGGTAGGAGCTTAGAATGATTAGCTTAGTTTATCTTTATGTTTCTTTTGAAAACATGTATAATTTTGTGCCTTGAGAGGTCTAGTTTACCAATTTGTACACAGTTTGTATTTATGGAAAATATCGACATTATGTATATATATTCATTAGTTCGAGGCTCATATTTTCTTATACAATGTTGTTATGTTATGTTAGAAATGCTTTAGTAGTTAGTAGCATGCCTGGATCTAATTACTATGGTATAATATAGATTATACTATCATTATTAAATTTGGGATGTTATACCTTTTGTTGCGTGCCCATAGCATAGCGAGTCCAAGGGTGATTGCTAACTGCCTATAAAACCAACAATCCTCCCCCTCCTAAGCGACACTCGGGGAATTTCGAACTTACAACCTTGCTTTGATACCATATGCAGGATTAAGCACTTATTAGGCCAAAAACTACTTACTGCAAATCTCACATACAGAAAGCTAGTAATCGATTACCTATTGATGGTAATCGACTACTAATAATTGATTACCATTGATGGTAATATATTACCACATTTCTAGTACCATTTTTTGAAGGTTGGTAATTGATTACCATCTGGGTTTCAACAATAGAAAAAGCCCTTAAACATATACTTGAAAACTGTGTTTTTTGTATGTTTATTGATACATAATCAAATGGCACAACAGACTCCTTTTATAAAATGAGTGTAGGAGACAAACTGACTACAATTCAGGAAACAAATAGAAAACTACCATAACAAGCTAAAACAAAGAAGGAAAGTAAATATTTACATTATAAACTCTATTTACTGCATTAACACAACATTAAACACGGTTGACTACTAGTTTAATGCTATTGATTCTCAGCTTTAATAACAAGGCATTAATATTGATTTAAAGTCATTCAATGCCGCATTAATACTGATTTAATGCCTTTCAATGTCCTGTTGACACTCCCCCTCAAGCTTGCTTGAAAATGTCCTCTATAGACAGCTTGCTTGTTATACTATCAAACAACTTCTTAGGTAGTCCCTTAGTTAGAATGTCAGCGGACTGTTCTACTGTGGGGACATATGAGATGCAGATATGTCCACTTTCTATCTTATCCCCGATGAAGTGTTTATCAACTTCTATATGTTTTGTTCTATCATGTAAGACTAGATTGTGGACAATGGAGATTGTTGACTTGTTGTCACAATACAGTTTTATTGGTGGAGAATTATAGGTTCTTAATTCTTATAGAATTTTTTCAATCCATAATACTTCACATATTCCATGAGCCATTACTCTAAATTTTACTTCTGCACTACTTCTTGCCACAACATTTTGCTTCTTGCTTCTCCAACTAACTAGATTTCCTCTAACAAACGTACAATAGCTTGATGTTGATCTTTGATCTGTTACACTCTCAGCCCAATCTGCATCAATGTAGGCTTCCATTTGTAGGTGTCCATAACTTTTAAAGAGAAGTTCTCTTCCAGGTGTAACACCCCAAATTTAAGACTATGTTACAGAACTGACAAAATTACACTATTTGTGTTTTATGTGCAATAAAAAAAATAATTTGATTATTCTGATACTATTTTTTATTGTTTTGTATGATTTGCTCCTGGTCAAGAAAATAATAATTTTTAGGCTGGGGAAATTCTTATCTGATTTATTTAGAGACGGGAGATCTTACTTAACCTGAATCTGAGTAACACATAAAAGAATCTCTTAATTGTTAGAATTTATCTGTAAAATAATTCTATTTTACTGATAAATATCTATTGCTTTATGCATAGTTGTTATTGCTATGAATTATTTGACCCGGTATAGTTTAATTTGCCATTATACTCAACCGACCAAAATTCTGGAAAATCCCAATCCGACCGAAATTCTGGGATCCCAACTCAACCGAAGTTTCTCAAGATTTTCCCTAACGGTTTTCATTTCAAGCCTATTTCGACAAACAATAATTTTATGAATACATTCTCGTTGATACTGATTCAGTCTCTCTTAAGTATTATAGGGATCCAAAGGACCAATCTCACGTAACTCATTCGACAATCCAAGATTTTTGAAGATCTCGACACCGACAGAATTTGGACAAGATCCAAACACTTGAAGAAATTTTCCTAACATTTTGATCCCGTCGGATTTAATTAATGAATGTAAGTATAAGTTAAATAGTGAGCTGAATTCGACACCTCCAGAGCATTTTCCCGACAACATCAACCAGTAGTTCGACAGAAACCAAAATTCAGAAATCAAAGATTTTGGCTGTTATTACTGTCTCTTCCGACCAAGACCATCTATTCCGACAAAGACTATCTATTCAAAACAAGGAAGACGTTCTCAGATTCGACAAAACGATGGACGTTGCTGTTAGCAGAGAATCGGTCAATAAAAACAATATGGTTCTCATTTTCTCTCAATCTTGTCGGACGATTCTGTAAATCAAAATGAAGATGACTGCTATGTAATCGACCTAACTGATGATGAATAGTACTACTATTCATTGTCGAGCACTACTCTATGTTGAAGATTGCTCATTGTTGGGCAAACGCTTATCATCGAATTTGATCTTTTTATCATTTAGGACAATGTCAGTATCCATCAAATTAGAATGTCAATGTTCGTCAAGTGAGATGCCAATGTCCGTCGAGTAAGAATTTCTTACCCTTTAGTAAAGAAACTTCTCTAATGTCAAGATTCGTCGAATTAGAATTTTTGACCATATAGTACTTTCGTTGATTCGACAATTGGAAGATTTCTCCAATGTTAACAACCGTCCATCGAATTAGAATTTCTGTTGACCTTCTAAGTTCATTCGACAGTTTTTGATCATTATTCGATAGAATTATCATTCAATAGAATTCTTATCCGACAGAACTTGAATTTTTAGGCATTCTTGGGAAATAATGTTCTCCCATCTTACATCCTTCTGTCATGTTATTTTTTGTCAAAATTTGGCCCTTGAAACTCACCGCCATGCAGCAGCTTGGAGGAGTTTCTACATAATTCTTGAATAATCCAAAAGCCTTGAAAGTCAAGTGAATGACGTAAACCATGTGGAATAGCATGTGCACTCAGAATAGGATATTTTACTTCAAGTAAATCCTAATTTTTCCTATGCTTATCCCACGGCAGCCGCCTCATAATTTCACTATCATAGAATTACATTTTCTCTCTCATCAAAAAGCATCCATCTTTTCTCTCAAAAATCCTACGAACCGAAGCATCAGTTTTCCTTCCTTTTCTCACCATATGGTTCGGCCTTTTCACCCCTAAACACTATCACTCATCTATAATTTTCATTCTCATCATTTCCTAAAGCTAAACATCATTCTAAACACTTTTCATTTAAAAAGTTTTCCCAAAATCCCACTTTAAGTGCTTCAAAATTCCATTTCTATCTTACTTCCTTGGAGGTAAACTTTGATTTCTATGGTTTAAATTCATGTTTATGATTTTCAAAGCCATGTTTGTTCCATGATTTATTATTATTGAGCTTTGTTTGTGATTTTACTAATTATTTTAGAATTGTTAGGAATTGTTTGTGACTTGTACGAGAACAAGGAAAAGGAGAGGAGTTTGAAAAGCTTGTCTTCAAGAGGTAAAAGGGAGATTTTACCTCACCAACCATGTTTTGGTGGTGTGAGGATGGTTGTGTATGGTGAAAAACCTATAAGGGTTTATTCACTGATTTGTTGATGTCTCTTTGTTGTGATTTTGGTGTTTATGGTTTCATAATTGTGTTTGCATGTGTGATATTATGTTGATTGCTTGATGTATGTTTGTATGTATGAAATTGAATGCATAAAAATGTATGAGTAAAGTAAGATGTGAATGACATGTGGAAATGAATTTATGAGAGCTCCAAAGAGCTTGATAGCTCACGGCCTTAACATGAAAAAGCGGACCAAAGTTCTGAAAATGAGAGATTCAATTGAGAATGAAGAATTTAAATGGAAAAGAAATGAGTTTGAACAAGTTTGAAAATTGTGGGAAAATAATCGGATATAAATAAATTGATGAATTAAAAATGAGAATTGAGAGATTTAAATAAATTTGGAACAAATTTGAGTATAGCAAAGTAAAATGATTTTTGGGAACAAAAGATTTTAAACATTTTACTAATTATGAGTTTTAGAAAAAGAAAGGGTAACAAGTTAATGATTTTGAGAATTTGCAAATAAAGTGGACAAGGAAATGAACAAAGATTTTTATGATAAAGGTATTTATAATTTTCGGCTAATATGCCAAGGATTGGTAAGTTGAGAGTTTTTATGAATGGTAAAAATTGGATGATTAGAAAGAAAAAGAAAAAGAAAAGATATTATGGTTTCAATGACCATGCAGTTATGGTTTTGTGGGTTTGAAATGATTTTACTTTATGTAAAACTTTGATTTAGAAACGAAAAATAAATTGATTCAGTACAAGAGATGGATAAAAAAAGAATTTAAGAAATGAAAGAGAAATACTTTATCACTTGAGAGATGAAGATTTCGTTGATGAAAGAAAAAGAGAGGTTGAAGTGTTTGAACCTCCACTTATTTTTGGAAAGGAATGATTTTAGAATTGATTTGGAGTTATGGAGAAATACGTTGATGACTTGAAATTTACTAACGTACAACTCACCCGTTAGGTTTTGAGGCACGTTAGGAAATATTAAGTTGGAATAATTGATTTTAAAGGAAAGTTGATTTTGAGTGGAAATGAGGAAAGATATTACGTTGAAGATTTTTAAGTGAAAAATACGAGGGAAAAATGAAGTTGGAAATGGTATTGAGTTTTAAAAATCCAAAACGATGTTTGGAATATTGAGAAGTATCTTACAAATTTGAAAAATGATGAAAAAGGGTTTACGTGACTTAAAAGTATGATTTTTTTAAGTTACGCGATTTTGAAAATGCATTAAAATGATACGCAATTGAAAATATGGTAAAAAATACTGTAAAGAACGGATGTACTGAAAAGGACCCTTTTTGTATGATGAAATTGAAAGATATGCATTGAAGCATATGATGAAATTGAAAGATATGCATTGAGGCTTATGATGAAATTGAAACTTGCATTGAGATATTCGTGCATTGAACGGAATATAGCTGATAGCTATTATGACCCTTGTGGTCGAAGAGGGAATGAGAATTGAAAAGTGAGATCTATGATGGATCTTGAGGGCGTCAAGGCGCGGCAGTCGATCCAGTGGGCAAAGGCAAGTACCTTGTGCCACGTGGCGACATAGTCCGTTGCAACGCATTGACGATACCCGACAAGAACACGATTCTTTTCGAAGACTGGAGATTGTCTATGGGCTAAGGCTGGACAATTAACCAGAGCATTCTTCTCGAAATTGTGAAAACCTTCATGGAGTAAGAAATTTAGTCTAGGTGTATATGCAGAGATACTGAGGGTATTATCGTAAATATTGTTTATGATAATTGAAATATTGAATAGTTGAATATTGGAAACGGCGTGATTGTAATTGTTGGTTATTACTTGTGATATGATGATGAATGATGTGATGGCATAATTGTCATTATGTATGATATGTTGGTATGAGATATTGTATGTGTTTATCTCTATTGCTACCATACTGGTATTGGCGTAGGTAATCTCACCTCTTTCTATGTCTATTCTATATTGTATTTATAATTTTCAAGGCATTGAGCGAGAACTTGAGCAAGAAGTTGAGGAAGAGTAGATTCCGGTAGAGGACGCTGAGTTTTGAAGTGATGGAGGAGTATCGTCTTCTTGTGTATATAAGATTGAGTAGATTACATCTTGGACATTAGTATGAATATTAATACTTAGAGTCCCCATTGTCAATTAGACAGTATTGGGATGTATACTATCGTACTCCGAGTGTGACTAACATAGTGTTATCTGCACGGACACCTGTCCGTAAGACTTCACGTCAAGTCGGACTTCTATCTTCTGAGGAGTCTGAGGAGGACCCGTCTGAGGGTTCTGCTGTGTAGTAATACTTGGGTAGTGTATTAGTTTAAATTAAAGTTTAAATATTTTGAGAGTCTAGTTTGTAAATATTAAAATATGACAATACTATGACTTGTGTATATACGATGTAAATAATTTATGATGTTATTGTAATGTTTTATTTTTCGCTAGGTTTATCTTATTAACATCAAGAAATTTTACAACTCGTATTTATATTACAAGCACGTGTTCTAATTTAAAAAAAGGTAATTTGGTGATTGAGTAACAAGAAGTGTGGCACTCTAAGGTGGGTGTTACACCAGGTGATCCCTTTAAATACTTTAGGGTCCTATTTACTGCCTCAAAGTGTTCAAATCTTAGTGAATGCATAAACTGACTTACCATGCTCACAGAAAATGCTATGTCCAGATGGGTATAGGATAAATAGATTAACCTTTTGACCAGTCGCTGATAGCTTCCCTTGTCTACCACATCCTCGGGTTTGGCTGGTTGTAATTTGATGTTGGGCTCAATGGGTGTTTCAGCAGCTTTACATCTCATCAAACCTGTTTCTTTTAAGAGATCCAGAGTATACTTTCATTGATTAACAAATATAACTTCTTTGGACTTAGCGAACTCATTTCCAAGAAAGTATTCAATGGACCAAGCTCCTTGATTTTGAACACTTTAGCAAGTCTTTGCTTCAAGTTTTTGAGCTCAACATCATCATCACCTGTCAAAATAATATCATCTACCACAATCATAATTGTAATTTTTCCATCTACTGAGTGTTTGTAGAATAATGTGTGATCAGCTTGGCTTTGAGTATAGTCAAGGTGTTTTACCACTGTTCCAAAATGTTAAAATCATGCTCTTGGAGATTATTTTAGGCCATACAGGGATTTCTTTAGTTTGCATACCTTATTTCTTCCAAGATTCCTTCAAATCTTGGAGGAAGACTTATAAACACTACTTCTTCTAAATCTCCATTTAGAAAGACATTTTTTACATCTAATTGGTATAGGGGCCCATTGAAATTGATAGCAAGAGATAGCAGGATCCGAATAGAGTTAAGTTTAGCTACTGGAGAAAAAGTCTTTTGATAATCTACCCCATAGGTTTGAGTGAATCCCTTTGCTACCAACCTAGCTTTATACCTTTCTACACTCTTATATATCTTGCATTTAATGGTAAAGACCCATTTACATCCTACTCTCTTTTTATCATGTAGTAAGTCAATAATTTCTTAAGTCTCATTTTTCTTAAGAGCATTCATCTATTCTAAAATTGTTAGTTTCCAGTTTGGATCATCTAGTGCTTCCTCAATGTTTCTAGGCACAAACAGATTTGTAATTTTAGAGGTGAAGGTTCGATAGTTTTGGGAAAGATTTTTATAGGAGATATACTTGGAAATGGGATGACTTGTACTATTTTTGGGTTTTTTCTTAGTGTAGTTTCTTATACTTCTCCTAAGAGCTATAGGCAAGTCAGAATTTAAAACAAGGAGTTCAGTGTTACCTAGAAGATCAGGTGATTCATTTGTTGGGCCACCTTCTGGGAGATCCGGTTGGTCCTGTGCAGAAATGATAGGTTGATCTCTGCTCCGTTTTAGATTTTTCTAAGTATAAACATGAAGTTCCTTATTTAACTATGGTATTTCTTTTTCTGTTTGGCACCACCCAAGTCTGACACTTGTTCTTCCTTACCAGTTTCATTTTCTAGTTCACCTTTTTCAGTGTGTAAAATAGGTTTGGGTAGAGGTTCATGCAAAGAAACATTGTTATGCAAAAAAAAAAAAAATACCTTCACTGTTGTTCTCCTCCTGAAGGGATTTCTTTTTGAAAAAAAGTTGGATGTTCCAAGAAAGTAACATCCATGCTGAGATGTAGTTTTTTGTGCTAGGATTAAAATATTTGTACCCTCTTTAGTGAGGATCATATCCAATGAAAATGTATTTTTCAGCCCCGAGGTCAAGTTTAGACCGAGATATAAAGGGTATGTGCACAAAAAGTCGTACAACCAAAGTTGGATTAGCATGCAATCTACAAGTTAAAAAAATCATTTTAAAGTTATCCAAAGGAGTGTGATAATTTAACACACATGTGGGCATCCTATTTATGAGGTATGCTGCTATTAGGATAGCGTCCATCCACAAGTATTTGGGGACATTTCCTTCAAACATAATGGCTCAGGCTACTTCAAGTAGATGTTTATTTTTCCTTTCAGCAATGCCATTTTGTTGATGGGTGTTTGGACATGTAGATTGATGTTGAATGCCTTTGGTTTGAAAAAATTCATTCAGGGTTTTATTAAAATATTCAGTGTCTTTATCAGTTCTTAAAATATTGATCTTTGTGTCAAATTAGGTTTCAACCATGTTTGAAAAAAATTTTAAACACATTGGGAACCTCAGATTTTTTATGCATTAGATAAATCTAACATAGTCATGTGTGATCATCAATAAAACTTACAAACCACCATTTTCTAAACTGTGTTGTGATTTTTGAAAGACCCCATACATCACTGTGAATTAGATGAAAGGGTTTGGATGCATGATAAGGGTGTGAAAGATAAGAGATACGATGACTTTTTATAAGAACACGACTTTCACATTCAAAAGAAGACCAATCAACATTTCTAAATAAATTTGGAAACAAATTTTTAAGGTACTGGAAGCTAGGATATCATAATCTATTATGTCAGAGCATTATTTGGGCCCGTACAGGTTGAGAACTTATACCACTAAGACCTTGACCTATTTTATTCTTAGAGTCATCCTCAAAGTAGTACAGTCCATCTATCAGTCTAGCACTGCCAATCATCCTCCCCGAAGTCAAGTCCTGAAACACACAATGAGAGGCTAAGAAATTTACATGGCAATTAGAATCTTTGCAGATTTTACTAACAGATAGAAGGTTGCAAGGTAACTTGGGAACATATAAGACATTTTTTAAGTCAATAAGTTTGGATACTGTGATACTACCTTTATCTGCAATTGGTGAAAAACTACCATATGCAATTCTAATTTTTTTCACTCCCAGAACAAGGAAAATAGGTCTTAAACAGAGACGAAAGGCTTATCATATGATCAGATGCACCTGAATCAATGATCCAAGGTACATACGACTCTAAGGTGCAGGTAAGAGAACTAGGAATACTAAAATTACTTGTTTGTGCTAGAGAACCACTAGGAGTACTAGACAAAGAACTAGTTTTTAGAAACCTTAGGAGTTATTTAAGTTGATCCTTACTCAGAGAGGTCTTCTCGACTTCATGGGCTGTCGAGGATGTGGTTATGCTCCATTCACCACTCAGGCCGTGTTAGGTCTGCTCCCCACTCGGGGTATACTGGGTGGTTGAGGAACTGTCAACCATGGCAAGAAATTAGAGGTAGTAGTGCTACGAGAACACTGCTCTGATACCAACTTAAAATTTGTGTTTTTTGTATTTTTATTGATACATAATCAAATGGTACAAGAGACTCCTTTTATAGAAGGAGTGTAGGAGACAAACTGACTACAATTCAGGAAACAAATAGAAAACTACCATAACAAGCTAAACAAAGAAGGAAACTAAATATTTACATCATAAACTCTAAGGAAACTAAATATTTACATCATAAAATCTATTTATAGCATTAACACAGCATTGAACACGGTTGACTACCAGTTTAATGCTATTGATTCTTAGCTTTAATACTGATTTAAAGTCTTTCAATGCCACATTAATACCGATTTAATGCCTTTCAATGCCCTATCAACACATATTATACCCAGAATAAACATCTCTCAAATCACCATAACATCAATACTCAATATATAATCTCATCCAAAATCCACTAAGTTTAACAATAATAGTTAAACTAATAAAAACCCATATTCATCATCCTCAACCTAATATCATCAATAAGATGAAGAGAAATAACATCATGAAATAGAAATTTTCAACCACTTTCATCAATCAAGCAATCAAACTAGAAAAAGTGGAAGACAATAGATCCATGTAGAAAACACCCATACCTATACTCCTTTGTTGATGGCGTTCTATTTCTTTTCTTCTTCTTCTTCTTCTTCTTCTTCTTCTTCTTCTTCTTCTTTCTTCATTTTTTCTCTCTTCCTTCTCTCTCTTATTTTTTTTCTCTTCCTTCTCTCTCTTATTTTTCTTTTGCTTTCTTTCTCTTTTTCTTTCTCCTTTTTTCTTTCTTTCATTCTTTCTTTGTTCTTATCTTCTGCCGAGGGAAGATAAGGATAAAGATAAGGGCAAAATATTTGGTGTGAGAAATTTATCTCTTAAGGATACTTTGATCTTTTACTAATGAAATTTCTAACTTCCATAAGTCTTATAAAAAATTATAAGACTTCATTTAATTCCTATACTCATCCCCTAATAATTATATATTCATATGCATCAATAACCACCAGTAAGCCCTATTACTCATCCTTAAGTTAAGTTAAACCTAAGGAATTAAACTAATAGGCTTATAAGTATCTGATTTAACCTGTAACTATTCTCAGAATAATCTCCATCCTCTATTTGACATATTTAAAAATCCTCATGATTTTCCAAGTTACTTTCCTATTTAATTGGCCTTTAAATACTCTCCCCGTGTTATTAAAAATGTCAAACTAATTCAGTTGATTCTCCAAAATTTATCGCAACTCATTCTAATTAGTTGTGGCTCAAAAATAAATTTTTCATATTTATTTTTATCATCTAAGCAGTTTATGCTAGTTTCTAAGCTAATATGAGCTATTTTTCCAATCTTATAGATTATACTTAAACTAACTCCGCAAATAATCAAAATTAATAATTAATTAGTAAAAATATTAATGAACTTCTATATCAATTATTAAGACAAATAGGTTAAGGAGGATGCTACAAAGGTCAGGTACACACCTCTAATCCTGTCTCTGAACATTGGCAACGTCTATGGGAAATGTTAAATTGCTACTCCCATCTTCATCATGGTCAATACCAAAAAGCAAGCCGCTAAGAATCAAAATTAACCCATGAACCAGGGTCCACAATGAGATGGATCGGAGGCCTCAATAAGCAACCAAAATGAAACCCTTCGTTTACCACTACAAAAGCCTAGAAGACAGCCCCAAAACCAGACTAACCGCCCAACGTCGCAAAATCCTAGAAGTGTAATGTTCCAAAACTAACACTATATGTATATCCGAAGTATACAAAAGTAATTAGGATTAGGCACGTCACAACTAAATTATTTTCATTCTTTGATAATAAACTACATTAATTATATTGATTGCTTGAGCTTTGTGAGGGAAAGATAATATTTACAAGAATAATCTACATCTGAAAAGTCTAATCTATACTAACATTAATAGTCTGTACAATCTAGAACATTAATGTTCAAATAATACAAATTAAGCCTTCAAATGCATAAGTATATACAAACTATATACAATCTATTGCATGATTATAAGTACAAAGCAATGGTCAAAATAACATATAATTCTACACTAATTCATCATCTTCACTTCTACTTCATTGGTGGATCTCTTACTGGAATTACCATGGAAAGAAAAAGGGGGTGAGAATTCTAGAAATTCTCAATAGTTTTAACATATAAGTGACATCACAATAATTCTTGCTGCTTCGAGAAAAATCAAATCAATTTTGATAATTTCATATAGAAATGTGGCTAAAGACAAAATATTTCATTTTTCTTCGTGAGGCAGAAATTCAATTTTTATCATTTGTCAACATTTCATACTCAAATACTATAAAAAGTTCAAACACATCATCAAGAATATATCATTGTCACTAGAATATTCATAATTTCTCATTATGCAAATATTCATTATCAAATCCATGATCTATATAAATACTAACTTCATGATGAAGTGTAAATACTCAATAATGCATAAATCTTTATTTAGTGCTCATTAATTATCATCTTTCTAAGCATATTCTCAGGATCTATGTCCTTTTATAATACTAGGTAGGGAGGGAATGTTACATCATCACACTAATGGTAACCTAACCCTAGTCATATCTGATGAGGAAACTATTTAGGAATTACATCTAGGAATTTAGGATCACATTCCCCATCGAGGATCATTTCCAAAAATTCACATACTAAGAATTTAATATTGGTCACCTCAATTCCGAAAATTCCATATTGGTCACCTCAATCAATGGGCTACTCATACTAAGGGAATAGTAGCTAAAGATCACCTATATTTTCGAGGATCATATCCAATGTCTTTTAGCTTGAGCACTTTACTTGTCAATTCAATACTAGCACAACTTTAATAATTTAAAGGAGCAATTCACAATTCATTGTTCAATACTAGCTCAACTTTAACTTTATAAAGGAGCAAATCATTTTCTAGTACACCTCATAAGCATATCAAGTGTACAATCACAATTTATCTCATCACATAGACATATGCAGTGCACAAAATCATCATTTAACTAGTTTAATAAGTGCATATTCATATTATAAGTCACTATATTTAATGAACTCAATCAAATCTCTTCATATTATACAATACAGAACTCTATTTATTCAAAATAAGGGACTGATAATCGATTATCATGGTTTAGTATTCGATTATCACCCACATATATTCTTATTTTATAACTTGATAATCGATTATCACATTCTGATAATCAATTATCACTATTCAATAGTGACATTATATAAGTTCATAATCGATTATCACCCATGAACACTCTGGAAGTGGATAATCAATTACCACCCACTGGATAATCGATTATCTCTCACAATATGACATTCTGGAAAACAATAATCGATTACCACATACTGATAATCGATTATCACTTATTATCATGGCATTCTGAAAAACTATAATCGATTATGTCATATTGATAATCAATTATCTGGTGTAATTTCATACCAGAATCAATTCTAAATTATACTAACTTCCATTTATTTCTCTTCCTTCCATTAACATATCATCAAAACTTCATCACACACACACACACACATACACACACACTCACTCACTCCAACACCCATGAAGTATGACAATAAAAATCACACACACACTCATTCCAACACCCATGAAGTATGATAATAAGAATCAATCCATATTATTCCATATATCATCAATCTCATACATATATACACAACCAATACTTCATAACAAAGTCATAAGAAATTTATCAACTAATACTTCCATGCAGAGTTTGAAGAGCTAGAAAAGAAAGAGAGAAAGGTAATAATTATTTGAAGCTATAAGGGCACGTTGTCATAGACAAGCAAAATGAGGATTTGGATGTGAGACTAACTGATGAAGAGATTATGATATACATTAGCTTGAAAATTCAAACCATGAAGGATGAGGATGGTACTCCCAACGACGTTGTTGGTTGGTCGCACACTCATGCTAACTCTGACTTTGCAAATCAGCAACACCCTTATTGTCACTTATTTGTGGTGGCTGAGCGATAAATTCAAGCTATTTTTATATTCAATATAATATCTTTCAATATAAATATTATATAACCTTTTATATTTTTATCCCTAGATAAAATATTCAATTCCACAATCACTTTCTACTTTCCACAAATTTATCCTACTTTGATCCTAGTAGGTTAAATTTACGGAAAGTAGAAAGTGATTGTGGGATTGAATATTTTTATCATTGAGATAAAAATATATCTATCCACTTTCTATTTTAAATTTAGTCTTTAAACCATAGTGATAAAATTAATATTTTGAATGTACCAAAAAAATTAATATTTTGAAAACCATTTGGATCTTGGAATGAACTAATGATAAAGGGTTTAAGAAGATTATATGAGATTATAGGCTTAGAACTTGGGTAATGCTAGGCACCTCAGTAATTCAAAATCCAAATGAGTTTGACTATAGAGCTGTCGGGTTTAGTTGGAGTTGAATTGATTTAAATTTTAATTATTTTTAAATTAAATAAGTTACATTTAAGAGAATATTATTAATTTTTTTAAAAAAATTAATTGATAATTCGATTAATTTTAATTTATTTCTCATTTGTCCCAAATTAAGTAGTCTAAATTTTTTATTTTTCATTAATTTTAATGTTTTAAAAATCAAATTCATTTTTTTAAAAAAATTAGTAGGACAATGGGTTGGTTCGTCCAACCTATTAGGCTGGACTAACAAAAAATGTTAATCCAAAATATACTTAACTCGGCTTAACCTTGCTCTAAGTGAGTTAACCTAAATGGGCCAACCCAACTTATTTTGATAGTTCTACTTGACTCTTCTAAATAATAGTATCATAAGTTTTTTATTTAAAACAAAATAAAAATCTATCATAGTCGGCGATATTCGTGCTGATCTGGGCAATAAAAAGTCCAGACATACAATATTTTACTTAGACCTTAATGTTACAACTATACAAAAGAAAAAAAACCTTATATTTGGATTAAGAGAAAAAAAATAAAGGAAAGGAGATTTTTAAAGGTTATTTAATTTTTGGTTAGTTGAGAAAAAAATATAAAAGAATGAGTATTACAAAAAAATTCGAAAAGTCTTCTGTAAATTTTATCTTTATTTTTAAATTGTAAATTTTCCTTTCTTCGGATCCAAAAAGAGTAAAATTGTTCTACATAAGAAAAATAAAGTGAGTCCCACTTTAATTGTGAAACCTATAATAAGATTTAATTTTACTTTACTGCCTTTATCATTCATGTTAGTTACCTTGATGATAAATGGGATTTAAATTTAAATTAAATAGTTCTAAAAGAGATTTTAATCCATATAAGTTAATTAAAAATAATCAGATAAGATGAAATTTAATTTTAGATTCGTATATATTTAATGAGAAAAGGTCATAAATTAACACTAACTATTAAAAAGAATAATAACCTAAAATAGATTAAATCAATTTAGAAAAGATAAACTAAAGTTCTGCCTAAATTAAAGTTCTGTGTATCTAAACTAAAGTTCTTACTTTGTGTTCAATTTTAATTTTTTTAAAAATACCATTACCAACTATTTATTCAATAATCGAAATAAAAATATAAACAGAATGAAATTGTAAATATATCTCATTATTTTGGGGTTCGAATTCGAGCTTATGATGTGTTAAATTTATCAACGGCTAGCATATCATCTGACTTTTGTGGTCTATGATTTTGTGCTCAATGGTTGTGCATGTGTGAAATTTGATGTAAAATAAACTAATAAGTATTAAGGCAAATACCTCATACATATTGATATACTCGTACTTTATCAAATTTTAAATTAATAATTACAAACCTACTTTATTCTTTATGCATAGCGAACTTTAGCAGGACATTCATGATTCTCGATTTTACCTGAATTATTTGGATTTGGTTGGACCTAACTTCGCTCAATGTTAAGGTGAGGACTCAGTTAGGCCCAAAATACCTTGGATTAAATATGGTTGAAACACATACGCAATACAATGATTTACAATCTTACTAAGATAGTGATATACAAAGATACCATTAACCCACTAGAATTAGGCCTAGAACAAGCATGGTCGCTTCTTAAGTACAAATCCACTTTGGACCAAAAACCAAAAAAAAAAAAAAAACTAATCAAAATTTCATACTAGGATCAAAGTAGGTTAAATTTGCTCCTTCTAGTTAATTTTTTTCATTTGCTCCTTCTACTTCTACTTGTATCAAGTCATCTACTTCGTCATTACCTAAGCTTGTCTCACATCATTATTTCCTCTAGTTTATTTTTTTTGATACACATGTATTTGTACATGATTAGTTCTATTAAGAAAAGTTAGTTTAAGAGATCTTTTAGAAAATATCAATAAAAATTATGTTCTATATTTTTTAGGAGTGGCTTACTAAGTAATAAATATTAACACATATGACATATATTAAGATATTGTAAATCTTCAAATTTATAGAAATGATATTAATGAATTATAAATCTTTTTTTAATTTTACAACTTTATATATATACATAAATCAAGTTCTTTAATTTACTTTTATATATATATATATATATATATATATATATATATATATATGTTTATATCATATAATTTTTTGAATTTAATGTATCCCTTTATCCATTTTGTATTTGTGCTTTATAGAATATAACTAATCCACTCATAAATATTTAATAAGGAAATCAATAAATATTTGGTAATTACTCTACACCTAGACTTTTGCTATAAACATCTTTTTGGATCGGAAAAGGAGGACCTTCTTTACCTTCTGTTGGATGTAAAAGAAAAAAGAGAAATTAGAAAAAAAGAATTTTTAATTATTTTGCTTTTTTAAAATTTTCTTTGTTTTTTTTTCTTCTACTGGATAAGAGAAATTTTTTATTTTAATATTTTTTTTCAATTTTCTTTAAAGCAATTTTGTGAACTTTCTAAGGTTTAGCATTTTTGTTTCTTTTTGATGAAGTTTTTAAATTAATCAAATTTTCCTTAATCCATTAAAAAGACAACTATAACATCCTACTCCTTAATTAATTTTAAGATATATAATCTAGACATTACTACTTTACCAAAATATACTATATTATGTTAAGGGGTTAGACCCTTTATTAAATAGTTTTTACATATAGATATTTTCTAAATTAGGTATCTATTTAACAAAAATGAGGCTTATAAAAGCCTTTACATGGTGCTACAAAACTATCTCTACTCTTAGATTCTCAAAATAATAGTGAAAACATAGCCTTCTTGCTTTGATAATTTATATAAAATTTGTCACACACGTCTATCATTCTGAACTCTTACTGCGTGAGTGATCTGAAATGTTACACCACGAAAAGAGTGAGATAAAAATATCAGTAGGAAGATGTAAAAATAAGTATATATTTACCAACCATCCTTTAACATTCTCTATTTCTTAAACCATATTTAAGAGTCCAAAAATAAATTAATCAATATTTGAGGAATAAATTTGATGAGTAATAAATAGAGCAAAAGTTAAGAGTAAATATTTTCTATCAAAGTATAAGAGTAAGGAACTCTGTAAAAAATTGGTAAATCTCAAAATAATTTGGTAAAGATATAAATATCATATTTAATGCAAGATAAAATAACTCAGTATTAAAAAAGTAAATAATTCATAACTTCATAAAAATAAGTAGTTGATTGACTTTTTCTCAACGTTTTCTCAATTCTTCTTTTCATCATTTCTTTATCATCTCATTTCAATACTCTTAATCAAATGTGTCTTCATCTCTTGATCAGTGTAACAGCCCAATATTTGCTACCCAAATATATCGTCATATAAATGAATAACCCAATACTGGTCCCGCTAATACTCGCATACATCAACATCAACCCATATCATTCATACATAATGAGTAAATATGGAAAGCCACGATAGCAAAAGTTATATATATACATCGCATCCTCAAAGGGCATACTATTATACATAACTCAAAATGACTAAGCTAATATAAAACATATATAGTTCAGTTCAAAATAGCATCTAAATTATGCTAATCCTCATACATCTTCTTTTTTCCCTTCGAAGAACTTGCACCTAGATTTACATAGCAACACAATTGGGGTGAGAAAACATATCTCAGTAGAAGTATTCCAATACTAGCATATATACATATATATGTACAAACAAATGATATTTATAATTATCATATTAACACTTCAATCACAGAAGCAACAACAACAACATCTCCATCTCAGAGACACGCAATCACCCATACAATT
This sequence comes from Ormosia semicastrata, assembly GCA_029884595.1. Lineage (NCBI taxonomy): Eukaryota > Viridiplantae > Streptophyta > Magnoliopsida > Fabales > Fabaceae > Ormosia > Ormosia semicastrata. Next base: position 30,140,244 of record JAQQTO010000046.1, on the reverse strand, counting down.
GCAATGCATGATTATTGTTACGAAAGCAACCGCTCATACAATCGCCATGTTATGCCAAGTTATGTCAAGTGTTTATGCCTATGCATTATTCCAAAGTATGGTAATGAATAATGTATGATATCATATCCAGGAACCTACAATTCTATGGTAATGTCATGAATGCATGAAACTTGAACAAAATAATGGAAGTCCATCCATAACCTTGAACAAGCATTGGAAGTCCATCCAGCAACATCATTATCACAGAGAATATTCATTTCCCCATGTGTAGTGAAGTCTATCAACTACATAGCTATTGATAATGAACAAGGAAATCCATCCTCAAAAACTCTATAATAGGAAGGATACAATCCACCTTGCCTAAATATAGATCACCCACATCTACGGGGCACACCCACATCTACGGGGCTCACACCTATCAAAAAGCAATCACCCACATCTATGAGGCTCACACTTTTCAACAAGGCAAATCATACAATCAAGTATATCAATATTACTAATTAAACTCTCATAATTAGTATTACAAATCATTATGATTTAACATGTTCACACTTCATTAAATACTCTTACTAGTGTCTCGATGCTCTTTAAGAAGCATAAAAGAAAGTATCACACAAGTGATCCCCATTCATTTCCCAAAATAAGGGCTCTATTTTGTTCTGTTCAGCATTGGATGCTCAAGCACTCAATAACCAGCGCTTAGGCATGCAACAACAGCCTTAACAAGTCTCTCTGGACATTGGTTGCTCAGGCGCTCACATGCCAGCGCTTAGGCGCACTACAGGCATAACAAATTTTTCCTGGGCACTGGGCACTCAGGCGCCTGCCCTTCAACACCTTGGTGCTCAAACTCGGAAATAGATTCTACATAATTTTGTAGAAACGATCATTGTTCCATTAGCAACAAGTGATCTTACAATCACTCAAAATCACTTCCAAGTGATTTTCTAACCTCAAACAAGGTTCAACTACACATAGCAACCTTTAATCCACTTCAATTTCATTTCATTCAACACTTTTGCATCAATAACCAATATTTAACCTAAAACCCCCAAAATCTAACCTAGCAGGGATTTAAGACTCCAAAAGATGAAAAATTCATCTAAACACATCCACAAATCAGTTTCTAACTCAACCATACTAACCACATCAAGATTCAACTTATAAATCATCAAATCACCTCTCAAACCATCATTTCCTCTTCAAGCTTCTCTTGAACCAGAAGAAGAGAATGAAAACAAGCAAGAAAAATAGATTTCTCCCTACCTCAACTTCCAAAAACGAAATCGATTAACGGCTCTTTTGAAAAGATCAGCTCATTCCTTTGCTTTGATGAAGATCCTCCTTCCTTAAAGCCTTGAAATTCCTTCTCCCTTGTTTTCCCTAAGGCAGCCGTGAGTGAAGAAAAAGAGAATGAGTTTAACTCCTTATTTCAACCTTAAATAGGCCACAAAATAGATACCAATTGTGCCCCTCTATTAGGTCACTTAAGTGACTACTGTTCACCTAAACAGTTAAGAATGCTTAGTTATCATCAAACCAAGTTTCCTAACTTCTAACAAGCTTAAAATAAATCCTAAGATTCATTAAAAAACTTGTTTCACCAAAAAATGATATTTCCATATCAGCTAGGTGTCAAACCGACACTAAAACACACAACCAGTTTGCTTAAAAATGCCGAACTAACCCCGATAATTCTCAAACTTTAACTACATCTACTTCCACACATTTTAGACCTAGAAACAAGCTCTCCACACTTATCTCCATTAACTGAGCAGTTTAAGTCAAAATGGGGCTAAAAACAACTATATTTTACACAGAGCTGCAGCAAAGTGACTAAACGTGCTCAGATGGTCACAAAACTTCACAGGCATGAAAAACTAGTATTACGCTACCTCTGTAACCATATACAAATCTATCATGACTATACATGGTGTTACATTCTCCCCACTTTTTTAGAATTTTGTCCCCAAAATTTGATTTACCTTATATATAGAGTTCTAATAACTGACATACAACCACAGATACAACCAAATTTTAAGAAAACAAAGTTACTAAACATATACAATCATGTACTCACCTTTTCCCAAACTAGGAGACGATGATGTCTCCTCGCCTCATACATTGTAGCCTCTAGTGATAGGTCTAGCATCTGACCTATCCTCTTCCTTTTTAGAACAACTCTTGGCATAGTGTCCCTTCTCACCACATTTGAAATAGATTATCTGGTCCACTATACACACTTTGTTTCCATGGTGCCTATCATACTTTGCACACCTCTGAGCTTAATCACTTTTCTGAACTTGCTCATTTTTCTCTTGTGGGTAGCTGGACTTAGGAGTACTCTTCCCAAGTCCACCATCCATCTTCTTCTTTTTCTGAAGACTTTGTAAACTCCTTTCTTCCTGAATTTGGAGATTTTCAAACTCCACGATTCTGCACTTGTTCACCAAGGATGGAAAATTTGAGATTTCCAAAGGCCTCACAGCCCTTCTTACATTCCCCCTCAGCCCGGACTCAAACCTGACACACCTCCAGTTCTCATTTGGATTATGCCTAAACTGAGAAGAAAACTTGGACAACTCATGAAATTTTGCTTCATATTGTCTAACCGTCATGTCCTCTTATCGAAGACCCAAAAACTTCCTTTCTTTATCATCTTGCTAACTTTTTGGAAAGTGTTTCTCCAAAAAGGTCCCTTTGAACACACCCCACATGTCAAAGTCTCTGCTGCCTCTAGTAGCCTCCTGGTGCTTCACCACCATTGCTCCGCTTCCCCTCTCAGCATGAAGGAAGCAAAGGAAACTTTTTGCTCTTCAAAGTAAACCATAACCTCATAGATCTTCTCTAATTTGGTTAACCACTCTTCCGCCTTAATTGGATCATAGCCACCTCTGAATATCGGAGGACTCATCTTTCTGAACTCTGAAATGTCGAGAAAATTCTGATTTTTCCTGACTAGTACCTCTTGAACTGGTGGTGGTACCGGTGGTGGTACTTGCTGCTGAGGTACCAACCTCTCTTACACTCTTCCAGTCACCGCTACTTGTTCAGTCTGCTACCTCATGGCATTGGCCATCACCATCATAGCTGCAGCCATCTCTGTACCTTCATTACCAGAGTATCTATTTCGACTCCTACGTGGTCGCCCTCGTGTTGCCGGTCGCCCTCGTGCTGCCATAGTCTTCTGTAAACATAGGACAATCCATATTGACTTAGCTAGGCTCAATATCATATAACCGTACAATAGTAGCTAAAGCAAACATTTCAAAAGCAAAACATGTAATTCCCTTCGAATAATCACATGTTACAGATAAGAAATGTATAACCATTATTACACATATATAAGCATAGTCAATCCATACCCGGCTCAACAGGATGAACTACTTTGATTCCAAAATGTAATAGCCCAATATTTTCTACCCAAATATATCATCATATAAATGAATAATCCAATACTAGCCCTACTACTGCTCACATACATCAACATCAACCCATATCATTCATACATAATGAGTAAATATGAAAAGTCAAGATAGCAAAAGTTATATATATACATCACAGCCTCAAAGGGCATACTAACTCAAAATGACTAAGCTAATAAAAAACATAAATAGCTCAGTTCAAAATAGAATCTAAACTATGTTAATCCTAGAACATCTTCTTTTTCCCTTTCGAAGAACTCACACCTGGATTTATATGACAACACAATCGGGGTGAGAAAACATATCTCAATAGAAGTATTCCAATACCAGTATATATACATATATATGTACAAACAGATTATATTTATAATTATCATGTTAACACTTCAATCACAGAAGCAACAACAACTACATCTCCATCTCAAAGACACGCAATCGCTCATGCAATTGCAATGCATGATTAATGTTATGAAAGCAACTGCCCATACAATCGCCATGCTATGCCAAGTTATATCTAGTTTTTATGCCAATGCATTATTCCTAAATATGAAAATGAATAATGTATGATACCATATCCAAGAACCTACAATTCCATGATAATGTCATGAATGCATGAAACTTGAACAAAATAATAGACGTTCATCCATAACCTTGAACAAGCACTGGAAGTCCATCCAACAACATCATTATCACAGAGAATATCCATTTCTCCCTCGGTAGTGAAGTCCATCAACTACACAGTTATCGATAATGAACAGGGAAATTCATCCTCAAAAACTCTATAATAGGAAGGATACAATCCACCTTGCCTAAATATAGATCACTCACATCTACGGAGCACACCCACATCTATGGGGCTCACACCTATCGAAAAGAAATCACTCACATCTACGGGGCTCACACTTTTTAACAAGGCAAATCATACAATCAAGTATATCAGCATTACTAATTAAACTCTCATAATTAGTATTACAAATCATTATGATTTAACACATTCACACTTCATTAAATACTCATGTTGGTGTCTCGACACTCTTTAAGAAGCATAAAAGAAAGTATTACATAAGTGATCCTCTTTCATTTCCTAAAATAAGGGCTCTATTTTGTTCTATTTTGTTCAACATTGGGCGCTCAGGCACTCAATAACCAGCGCTTAGGCGTGCAACAACAGCCTTAACAAGTCTCTCTAGACATTGGGTGCTCAGGCGCTCACAAGCCAGCACTTAGGCGCGCTACACGCATAACAAATTTTTCTTGGGCACTGGGCTCTCAAGCGCCTGCCCTTCAACGCCTAGGCGCTCAAACTCAAAAACAGATTCTGCATAATTTTGTAGAAACGATCACTATTCCATTGGGAACATGTGGTCTTACAATCACTCAAAATTACTTCCAAGTGATTTTTTAACCTCAAACAAGGTTCAACTACACATAGCAACCTTTAATCCACTTCAATTTCATTTAATTCAACACTTTTACATCAATAACCAATATTCAAACTAAAACCCCCCAAAATCCTACCTAGCAGGGATTTAGGGCTCCAAAAGATGAAAAATCCATCTAAACACATCCATAAATCAGTTTCTAACTCAACCATACTAACTGCATCAAGATTCAACTTATAAATCATCAAATCTCCTCTCAAACCATCATTTCCTTTTCAAGCTTCTCTTGAACCAAAAGAAGAGAATGAAAACAAGCAAGAAAAATAGATTTCCCCTACCTCAACTTCTAGAAACGAAATCGATTAACAGCTCCTCTAAAAATCTCAGCTCCTTCCCTTGCTTTGATGAAGATCTTCCTTCCTTAAAGCCTTGAAATTCCTTCTCCTTTGTTTTCCCTAAGGCAGTCGTGAGAGAAGAAAAAGAAAATGAGTTTAACTCCTCATTTCAACCATAAATAGGCCACAAAAGAGATACCAATTGTGCCCCTCTATTAGGTCACTTAAGTGACTACTATTCACCCAAACAATTAACAATTCTTAGTTATCATCAAACTAAGTTTCCTAACTTTCAACAAGTTTAAAATAAATCCTAAGATTCATTAAAAAACTTGTTTCACCAAAAAATGATATTTCCATATCAGCTAGGGTCAAACCGGCACTAAAACACATAAACAGTATGCTTAAAAATGTCGAACTAATCCCAATAATTCTCAAACTTTAACTACATCTACTTCCACACATTTTGGACCTATAAATAAGTTCTCCACACTTATTTTCATTAACTGAGCAATTTAAGTCAAAACGAGGCTAAAAATAACTATATTTTAATGTAGAGTTACAGTAAAGTGACTAAACGTGTTCAGATGGTCACAAAACTTCACAGGCATGACAAACTATTATTAGGCTACCTCCGTAACCATATACAAATCTATCATGACTATACAGGGTGTTACATTATCCCCATCTTTTTAGAATTTTGTCCACTAAATTTGATTTACCTTATGTATAGAGTTCTGACAACTGACATACAACCACATATACAACCAAATTTTAAGAAAACAAAGTTACTAAACATGTACAATCATGTACTCACCTTTTCTCAAACCAGGAGATGGTGATGTCTCCTCACCTCGTACATTGTAGACTCTGCCTCTAGCGATAGGTCTAGCATCTGACTTGTCCTCTTCCTTTTTAGAACAACTCTTGGCATAGTATCCCTTCTTACCACATTTGAAATAGGATATCTGATCCACTATACACACTTTGTTTCCATGGTGCCTATCACACTTAGCACACCTCTGAGCTTGATCACCTTTCTGAACTTGCTCATCTTTCTCTTGTGGGAAGTTGGACTTAGGAGTACTCTTTTTCTGAAGATTTTGTAAACTCCTCTCTGCCTGAATTTGGAGATTTTCAGACTCCACGATTCTATACTTGTTCACCAAGGATAGAAAATCTGTGATTTCCAAAGGCCTCACAACCCTTCTTACATTTTCCCTCAGCCCGGACTCAAACTTGACACACCTCCAGTTCTCATCTGGATTATGCCGAAACTAAGAAGAAAACTTGGACAATTCATGAAATTTTGCTTCATATTGTCCAACCATCATGTCCTCTTGTCGAAGACCCAAAAACTCCCTTTCTTTATCATCTTCCAAACTTTTTGGAAAGTGTTTCTCCAAAAAGGTCCCATTGAACACACCCCACGTGATCAAAGTCCCTGCTGCCTCCTGGTGCTTCGCCACCATTGCTCCGCTTTCCCTCTCAGCATAAAAGAAACTTTTTGCTCTTCAGAATATATCATGACCTCATAGATCTTCTCTAATTCGGTCAACCATTCTTCCGCTTTAATTGGATTATAGTCACCTCTGAATATCAGAGGACTCATCTTTCTGAACTCCGAAATGACCTCATATACATGCATAAGCATAGTCAGTCCATACCCGGCTCAACAGGATGAATTGCTTTGATTCCAAAATGTAATAGCCCAATATTTTCTACCCAAATATATCATCATATAAATGAATAATCCAATACTAGCCCTACTACTGCTCATATACATCAACATCAACCCATATTATTTATACATAATGAGTAAATATGGAAAGTCACGATAGCAAAAGTTATATATATACATCACAGCCTCAAAGGACATACTGTTATATATAACTCAAAACGACTAAGCTAATATAAAACTTATATAGCTCAGTTCAAATAGTATCTAAACTATGCTAATCCTCATACATCGTCTTCTTCCATTTCAAAGAACTCGCACCTGGATTCACATAGCAACACAATCGGGGTGAGAAAATATATCTCAGTAGAAGTATTCCAATACCAGTATATATACATATATATGAACAAACAGATTATATTTATAATTATCATGTTAACACTTCAATCACAGAAGCAATAACAACAACAACATCTTCATCTCAAAAACACGCAATCACTCATACAATTGCAATGCATGATTAATGTTATGAAAATAACTGCCCATACAATCGACATGCTTTGCCAAGTTATGTCTAGTATTTATTCCTATGCATTATTCCTAAGTATGGAAATGAATAATGTATGATACCATATCCAGAAACCTACAATTTCATGGTAATGTCATGAATGCATGAAACTTGAACAAAATAATGGAAGTCCATCCATAACCTTGAACAAGCACTGGAAGTCCATCCAGCAACATCATTATCACAAAGAATATTCATTCCCCCTGGGTAGTGAAGTCCATCAACTACACAATTATCGATAATGAATAAGGAAATCCATCCTCAAAAACTCTATAATAGGAATGATATAATCCACCTTGCCTAAATATAGATCACCCACATCTACAGGGCACACCCACATCTACGGGGCTCATACCTATCAAAAAGCAATCACCCACATCTATGGTGCTCACACTTTTCAACAAGGCAAATCATACAATCAAGTATATCAATATTATTAATCAAACTCTCATAATTAGTTTTACAAATCATTATGATTTAACATATTCACATTTCATTAAATACTCTTACTGGTGTCTCAACACTCTTTAAGAAGCATAAAAGAAAGTATTATATAAGTGATCCCCTTTCATTTTCCAAAATAAGGGCTCTGTTCTGTTCAGCATTGGGCGCTTAGGAGCTCAATAACCAGCGCTTAAGTGTGCAACAACAGCCTTAACAAGTCTTTCTGGACATTGGGCGTTCAGGCGCTCACAAGTCAGCGCTTAGGCGTGCTACACGCATAACAAATTTTTCCTGGGCACTGGGCGCTCAAGCGCCTGCCCTTCAACGCCTAGGCGCTCAAACTCAGAAACAAATTCTGCATAATTTTGCAGAAATGATCACTGTTCCATTAGGAACAAGTGATCTTACAATCACTCAAAATCACTTCTAAGTGATTTTCTAACCTCAAACAAGGTTCAACTACACATAGCAACCTTTAATCCATTTCAATTTCATTTAATTCAACATTTTTGCATCAATAACCAATTCAACACTTTTGCATCAATAACCAATATTCAACCTAAAACCCCCCAAAATCTGAACTAGCAGGGATTTAGGGCTCCAAAAGATGAAAAATTCATCTAAACACATCCATAAATCAATTTCTAACTCAACCATACTAACCACATCAAGATTCAACTTATAAATCATCAAATGACTTCTTAAACCATCATTTCCTTTTCAAGCTTCTCTTGAACCGAAAGAAGAGAATGAAAACAAGCAAGAAAAAATAGATTTCCCCCTACCTCAACTTCCAGAAACGAAATCGATTAACAGCTCCTCTGAAAAGCTTAGCTCTTTCCCTTGCTTTGATGATGATCCTCCTTCCTTAAAGCCTTGAAATTCCTTCTCCCTTATTTTCCCTAAGACAGCTGTGAGAGAAGAAAAATAGAATGAGTTTAACTCCTCATTTCAGCCTGAGTTCGAAGTAGTTCATACAGATTAGAAAGAGATCAGGATATGCTACAACAAGAGTTTAAAGCCAAAGCCAAAAGAGTCGATCGACCGTGTAGCTCATTATAGTAAACGGTCGATCCACAACGTCAACATAGTTGAACTCGATTCGAGAAGTGATGAACAAGATCGACCTTAGCTAATCGAGGAATTACTAGTCATCTCTTTGGGCTTCAAACCCGATTAGGTAACTCATATCGGGGCCCATTTGTCGATGGTTGTCAAACACGAATTACAAGAGCTGTTGAAGAAGAATTTAGAATTATTTACATGGACAGCGACAGATATGCCTGGAATTGATTCTGAAATTATTTCTCGTAAGCTTTCTTTGGATAAAAAAGCAAAGCATGTTGCTCAAAAGAAAAGGAAACTGGGAGCCGAGAGGCAGAAAGATGCTGTTGAAGAAACAAAGAAGCTCTTGGAAGTAGGGTTCATTAGGGAAGTGGAGTATACTGCGTGGTTATCCAACGTGGTTATGGTGAAGAAGTTGTCAGGAAAATGGAGAATGTGCACAGATTTTACTAACCTCAACAAAGCCAGCCTTAAGGACTCTTATCCACTTCCCAGCATAGATCAGTTGGTAGATGAAGCTTTCGATTATCAACTTCTTAGCTTTGTGGATGTGCATTCTGGGTACAACCAGATTCGAATGCATCCAGATAATGAGGAAAATACTGCTTTTATGACCGAATTTGGAAACTTCTGTTACAGAATAATGACTTTTGGCCTAAAGAATACTAGAGCAACCTATTAGAGGCTAATGAACAAGATATTTAAGGAACCGATCAACAACAACATTAAAGTTTATGTCGACGATATGGTGGCCAAGACTCCGGTCAACTGAAACCATTGTTCCGACCTCGCTAAGATATTTGCTCAATTAAGAAAGTATAACATTAGGTTGAACTAAGAAAATGCGTGTTCAGGGTTTAGGCTGGAAAGTTCCTTGGTTTCTTTCTCTTTAATAGAGGAATTGAGGCTAATTTAGATAAGTGTAAGGCCATAATGGAAATGAGGAGCCCGATAATGATAAAGGAAGTACAAAGACTAACAGGGAGCACTGTCGCTTTGTCAAGATTCCTTTCAAAGTCCACCAATTGAGCTCTACCATTCTTACAGTGTCTCAAGAAGCCAAAAAACTTCCAGTTGATAAAGGAATGTGAAAGGGCTTTTGGTGAATTGAAGCATTTCCAAGCTACCCCACTGATTTTGACTAAGTTAGAGCAAGGTGATCAATTATTTCTCTATATTTATGTTTTTGACCAAGCATTAAGCTCGATTTTAGTAAAGGAAGACAAGAAGGATCAATGCCCAATTTACTTCGTCAGCCGGGTCTTGCAAGGATTGCAAAAATCAGATATCTAAAGATTGAGAAAGTGGCACTTGCTCTGGTGGTGACAACTAAAAGACTTCGATAATACTTTCAAAGTCACTCGATCATCGTTAGAACAAACTAGTTAATTAAACAAGTGTTCATAAAATCAGAACTTGTTGGACGAATGATTTCATGGTCGGTGGAATTGTACGAATTTGACAACCAATATCAGCCTAGAGGCCTGATCAAATTACAGGTATTGTTCAACTTTTTAGTTGAATTATCATCGCCTCTTCCATATGATTCAAACTGTGACACTTAGTATCTTTTTATCAGTGGACCTTCCAATATTAAAGGAAGTGGGGAAGGAATAATCTTAGAAGGGCCAAACTTAGTTTTGGAGTCCCCTCTCTATCTCTCTCCCCGAGTTTTATACTACTAAGTAAAGTAGCACTTCTACTATTCAATCATAGAACCGATTCCGATCAAGCTGAAAAATGAAAGAAAAAATCCTGAGTAGTCTCTGAAGTTCAATTTTTGAGCAAGTAATAATCAGGATGAATAAGAAGCCCTTATAGTTGGACTCGCGTTGGCTGCAGCAATGGGCGTAACCCAGCTGATTGCTAAGTCGGATTCTCAGCTTGTTACAGGATAAGTTAAAGGCGGATTTCAGACAAAAGACCCTCAGTTAACCAACTACTTAATGAAGGTGCAAAATGTTGTCAATAAATTTGAACAATTCGAGATTTTGCATATCTCGAGGGATTAGAATGCTTGGGCTAATCTATTCCCAAAATTAGCCAGCACCAAGGGCCAGGGGAACAATCGATCTGTGATTCAGGAAATAGTAAAGAGATCGAGTATCAAAATGGAGGAGTCTTTCTCCATTGACCATGATCAGAATTCCTGGATCAGTTCGATCATCAAATACTTGCAGGATGGTGAGCTTCCAACTGATTTTTAAAAGGGCAAAGAAGCTGAAGAAGTCGGTCAGTTATTACACTTTGGTCGGGGGAGAGCTATTCAAAAGATGATTTTCACTTCCCTACTTATAGCGTACTGATCAAGATCATATTCGATCTGTTATGGAAGAAGTCCATGAAGAAGTTTGCGGCAGTCACATAGGAGGACGATCTTTGGCAGGAAAAGTTCTGAGAGTCAGATTTTATTGGCCAACTATGTAAGCTGACTATTTGAAGTACGCCCAAAAGTGTAACAAATGCCAGAAATTCACGAGTTTACATAAGGCTCCACCTAAAGAACTTCACAACTTAGACACTTCGTGGCCATTTTGCAAATGGGGGATTGACTTACTAGGACCCTTTCCTGCGACAACCAGATAGTTAAGGTATATCGTGGTCATAATTAATTATTCTACAAAATGGATTGAGGCCGAACTTTTTTCTACTATAACTTCAGAAAAGGTAAAAATGTTTATCTGAAAAAATATTATCTATCGATTTAGTTTACCATTCATCATAGTGTCTGACAATGGAACTCAATTTACTGACAAAAAGTTTTGAGATTTTTGTTTTAAGAATAGAATAAATCAGGTGTTCACTTCGGTCGAGCACCCTCAAAAAATAATTTTGCCGAAACAACAAATAAGGTTATCTTGACTAGGCTAAGAACAAGGTTGGACCGTGCTAAGGGCCTATGGCCAGAAGAATTATTGAGTGTCCTTTAGGCATATCACACTACGTCGCAGTCATCTACTTAAGAAACACCGATGTTATGATTCGAATCGAAGTTGGAGAACTGAGCTTTAGAAGGTCGACTTTTAATGAAGAAATCAACAATGAGGAAAGGAAGACTGATCTCAATTTGCTGGAAGAAGAAAGGAATATCGTCTATATTCGGGAAGAAACTGCCAAGGCCAGGGCTGCCAGGAAATACAACCAGAAGGTTAGAGTAAGGAAATTTAAAGAGGCAGATCTGGTCTTGCATAAAATTGAAGATTCCAGAAAACCACTCGATGAAGGAAAATTATCAGCCAACTGGGAAAGAGTCTGCGACGGTCATATAAGAGGATGATCTTTTGCATGAAAAGTTTTGAGAGACAGATTTTATTGGCCAACCATGTAAGCTGACTGTTTGAAGTATGTCCAAAAGTGTGATAAATGCTAGAAATTCACAAGTTTACATAAGGCTCCACCTAAAGAACTTCACAACTTGGACGACAACCGGACAATTAAGGTATATCATAGTCATAATCGATTATTCTACAAAATGGATTGAGGCTGAACCTTTTTCTAGTATAACTTCAGAAAAGGTAAAAATGTTTTTCAAAAAAATATTATCTATCGATTTGGTTTACCGTTCATAATAGAGTTTGACAACGGAACTCAATTTACTGAAAAAAAAAGTCCTAGATTTTTGTTTTAAGAACGGAATAAAACAAGTGTTCACTTTGGTCGAGCACCCTCAGACAAACAGTTTGGTCGAAGTAACAAACAAAGTTATCTTGATCGGGCTAAGAAGAAGGTTGGACCACGCCAAGGGCCTATGGCCAGAAGAATTGCCAAGTGTCCTTTGCGCATATCACACTACGTCGCAATCATTTACTCAAGAAACGTTGATGCTATGATTCCAATCGAAGTTGGAGAACCGAGCTTTAAAAGGTCAGCTTTTAATGAAGAAATCAACAATGAGGCAAGGAAGAATGATCTCAAGTTGATAGAAGAAGAAAGGAATATCACCCATATTCGGGAAGAAACTGCAAAGGCCAGGCAGCCAGGAAATACAACCAGAAGGTTAGAGTAAGGAAATTTAAAGATGGAGATCTGGTCTTGCATAAAGTTAAAGACTCCTCAAAACCACTCGACAAAGGAAAATTGTCAGCCAACTGGGAAGGAGTCTACAGCAGTCACATAGGAGGACGATCATTGGCAGGAAAAGTTCTGACAGCTGGATTTTATTGGCCAACTATGTAAGCTAATTGTTTGAAGTACGTCCAAAAGTACGATAAATGCCAAAAATTCACGAGTTTATATCAGGCTCCACCTGAAGAACTTCACAACTTGGACACTTCATGACCTTTTTGCAGATAGGGAATTGACTTACTGGGACCCTTTCCTGCGACAATCAAAAAATTAAGATTATCATGGTCAAAATCAATTATTCTACAAAATGGATTGAGGCTGAACCTTTTTCTAGTATAACTTCAGAAAAGGTAAAAGGTTTATTTGAAAAAATATTATCTATCGGTTTGATTTACCGTTCATAATAGTTTCTCACAATGGAACTCAATTTACTGATAAAAAGTTCCAAGATTTTTGTTTTAAGAACGAAATAAAACAGGTGTTTACTTCAGTCGAGCACCCTCAGATAAACAACTTGGCCGAAATAACAAATAAGGTTATCTTGACCGGGCTAAGAAGAAGGTTAGACCGCGCTAAAGACCTATGGCCAGAAGAATTGTCTAGTGTCCTTTTGGCATATCACATTGCGTCGTTGTCATCTACTCAAGAAATGCCAATGTTATGATTCCAATCAAAGTTGGAGAATCGAGCTTTAGAAGGTTGACTTTTAATGAAGAAATCAACAATGAGGCAAGGAATACTGATCTCAACTTGCTAGAAGAAGAAATGAAGATCACCCATATTCGAGAAGAAACTGCTAAGGCCAGGGCTACTGGGAAATACAACTAGAAGGTTAGAGCAAGGAAATTTAAAGATGGAGATCTGGTTTTGCATAAAGTTGACGATTCCAAAAAACACCCGACGTAGGAAAATTGTCAGCCAACTGGGAAGGAGTCTGCGGCAGTCACATAAGAGGACGATCTTTGGCAGGAAAAGTTCTGAGAGCTGGATTTTATTGGCCAACTATGTAGGCTGATTCTTTGAAGTATGTCCAAAAGTGCGACCAATGCCAAAAATTCGCGAGTTTACATAAGGCCCCACCTAAAGAACTTCACAACTTGGACACTCTGTGGCCTTTTTAAAGATGGGGGATTAACTTACTAGGACCCTTTCCCGCGACAATCGGACAATTAAGATATATTGTGGTCACAATCGATTATTCTACAAAATAGATTGAGGCTGAACCTTTTTCTAGTATAACTTCAAAAAAGGTAAAAAGGTTTGCCTGGAAAAAAATTATCTATCAATTTGGTTTACCGTTCATAATAGTTTCTAACAGCGAAACTCAATTTACTAAATAAAAGTTCCACGATTTTTGTTTTAAGAACGGAATAAAATAGGTGTTCACTTTGATCGAGCACCCTCAGACAAAAAGTTTGGCCGAAGCAATAAATAATGTTATCTTGATCGGGCTAAGAAAAAGGTTGGACCGCGCTAAGGGCCTAGGGTCAGAAGAATTGTCGAGTGTCCTTTAGGCATATCACATTACATCGTAATCATTTACTCAAGAATCGCCCATGCTATGATTCTAATCGAAGTTAGAGAAACGAGCTTTAAAAGGTCGGCTTTTAATGAAGAAATCAACAATGAAGCAAGGAAGATTGATCTCAACTTGTTGGAAGAAGAAAGGAAGATCACCCATATTCAAGAAGAAACTGTCAAGGCCAAGGCAACCAAGAAATACAACCAGAAGGTTACAGCAAGGAAATTTAAAGAGGGAGATATGGTCTTGCATAAAGTTGAAGATTCCAGAAAATCACCCGACAAAGGAAAATTGTCAGCCAACTGGGAAGAAGTCTGCGACAGTCACATAGGAGGACGATCTTTAGTAGAAAAAGTTCACAAAGTTGGATTTTACTGGCCAACTATGTAAGCTGACTGTTTGACGTACGTCCAAATGTGCGACAAATGCCAGAAATTTGCGAGTTTACATAAGGCTCCACTTGAAGAACTTCACAACTTTGACACTTCATGGCCTTTCGCAGATGGGAGATTGACTTACTGGGACCCTTTCCTATGACAATCGGACAATTAAGGTATATCATGGTCACAATCGATTATTCTACAAAATGGATTGAGACTGAACCTTTTGTAGTATAACTTCAGGAAAGATAAAAAGGTTTTTTTGGAAAAATATTATCTATCGTTCGATTTACAGTTCATAATAGTGTCTGACAACGGAACTCAATTTACTGATAAAAAGTTTCAACATTTTTGTTTTAAGAACGAAATAAAATAGGTGCTCACTTCTGACGAGCACCCTCAGACAAATAGTTTGGCCGAAGCAATAAATAAGGTTATCTTAATCGGGTTAAGAAGAAAGATGGACCGTGCCAAAGGCCTATGGCCAGAAGAATTCTCGAGCGTCCTTTGGGCATATCACACTACGTCGCGGTTATCTACTCAAGAAACGCTGATGCTATCATTCAAATCAAAGTTGGAGAAACGAGCTTTAGAAGGTCAACTTTTAATGAAGAAATCAACGATGAGGCAAGAAAGAATGATCTCAACTTGTTGGAAGAATAAAGGAAGATCACCCATATTTAGAAAGAAACTGCCAAGGCCAGGGCATCCAAGAAATACAACTAGAAGGTTAGAGCAAGGAAATTTAAAGATGGAGATCTGGTCATGCATAAAGTTGACAATTCCAAAAAACCACCCAGTGAACGAAAATTGTAAGCCAACTGGGAAGGAGTCTGCGGCAGTCACTTAGGACGACGATCTTTGGTAGGAAAAGTTCATAGAGTCAGATTTTTCTGGCCAACTATGTAAGTTGTCTATTTGAAGTACGTCCAAAAGTGCGACAAATGCCAAAAATTCGCAAGTTTACATAAGGCTCCACCTGAAGAACTTCACAAGTTGGACACTTCATGGCCTTTTGCAGATGGGGGATTGACTTACTGGGACCCTTTCCTATAACAACCGGACAGTTAAGGTATATCATTGTCATAATCGATTATTCTACAAAATAGATTGAGGCTGAACCTTTTTGTAGTATAACTTCAGAAAAAATAAAAAGGTTTATTTGGAAAAATATTATCTATCGTTCGGTTTACCATTCATAATAGTGTCTGACAATGGAACTCAATTTACTGACAAAAAGTTTCGAGATTTTTGTTTTAAGAATGGAATAAAATAGGTGTTTACTTCAGTCAAGCACCCTCAGACAAACAGTTTGGCCGAAGCAACAAATAAGGTTATCTTGACCATGGTAAGAAGAAAGTTAGACTGTGCCAAAGGCTTATGTCCAGAAGAATTGTCGTGTGTCCTTTAGGCATATCACACTACGTCCCAGTCATCTACTCAAGAAACACCGATGTTATTATTCCAATCGAAGTTGGAGAACCGAGCTTTAGAAGGTCAACTTTTAATGAAGAAATCAACGATGAGGCAAAGAAAGCTGATCTCAACTTGCTAGAAGAAGAAAGGAAGATAGCCCATATTCGGGAAAAAACTGCCAAGGCCAAGGCAGCCAGGAAATACAACCAGAAGGTTAAAGTAAGGAAATTTAAAGATGGAGATCTTGTCTTGTATAAAGTTGAAGACTCCAGAAAAGCACCCGACGAAGGAAAATTGTTAGTCAACTGGGAAGGAGTCTGCAACAGTCACATAGGAGGATGATCTTTGGCAGGAAAAGTTCTGAGAGCCAAATTTTATTAGCCAACTATGTAAGCTGACTGTTTGAAGTACGTTAAAAAGTGCGACAAATGCCAAAAATTCGTGAGTTTACATAAGGCTCCACCTGAAGAATTTCTCAACTTGGATACTCCATGGCCTTTTTGCAAATAGGGGATTAACTTATTGGGACCCTTTCTTGCGATAACCGGACAGTTAAGGTATATCGTGGTCATAATCAATTATTCTACAAAATGGATTGATGCTGAACCTTTTTATAGTATAACTTCAGAAAAGGTAAAAAGGTTTGTCTGAAAAAATATTATCTGTCGATTTAGTTTACCATTCATAATAGTGTCTGACAACGGAACTCAATTTACTGACAAAAAGTTCTGATATTTTTGTTTTAAGAATGGAATAAAATAGGTGTTCACTTCGGTCGAACACCCTCAGAAAAACAGCTTAGTCGAAGCAACAAATAAGGTTATCTTGATTGGGCTAAGAAGAAGGTTGGACCGCGCCAAGGGCCTATTGTCATAAAAATTATCGAGTGTCCTTTGGACATATCGCACTACGTTGCATTCATCTACTCAAGAAACGTCGATGCTATGACTCCAATCAAAGTTAGAGAACCGAGCTTTAGAAGGTTGGATTTTAATGAAGAAATCAACGATGAGGCAAGGAAGACTGATCTCAACTTGCTACAAGAAGAAAAGAAGATCACCCATATTTGGGAAGAAACTGCCAAGGCCAGGGCAGCCAGGAAATACAACCAGAAGGTTAAAGCAAGAAAATTTAAAGATAGAGATCTGGTCTTGCATAAAGTTGAAGATTCCAGAAAATCACTCGGTAAAGGAAAATTGTCAACCAACTGGGAAGAACCCTTCCGAGTCTTGAAAGACATCGTGACAGGGCTTACAAGGTCGGTGATCTCACTTGGAAAGCTCTCCCCAGAACTTGAAACTCAGCCTTTCTTCGAAAGTATTTTAGCTAAGTTGTTTGTAGTCTTTATTCCTTTTGAATGTACTTTTAGCATTCTTTTTAAGATAATTACTGATTGATGTACAGGAATTAGAATAGTGTGCCTTTTTTCCTTACCAGGATTTTTCCCACTGGGTTTTGTCTGGAAGGTTTTAACAAGGCATATCTTAATTCCATTATATTAATAAAGTTATTTTCACTAATGTCTTACATAGAATTAAGTTACGCCAAGCTCGGTAATTTCGAGATCATGGTTACGCCATGATGCATTGAAAACGACCAAGCTCAATAAATACCGAGGTCATGGTTACGCCATGATGCCATTGAAGACGACTCTGCTTGATGAAACTCGGATCGACTCAAATCAAATCCAAGGACTTCCGAAGAAAACATCCGAAGTATGAAAATATTTCAAAAGACGAAAATGTTTCGAAAAATATTACTGTCAAACAGCAAGTCAATTGAAAATCACATTCAAACCGAACACAAGATTCTAAAATCATTTCAAAATACAATGCAAATCTGAGTTTAAAATTACTGAATTGATTACGAAATTCAAAAGGTAAAGTTACACTTCTAAAAATTCTAAAATACTAAAATCTTCATGCTTCACCCTTGTCCCCGGCCGTTGTTCTGACTTCTTCTTCCTCCAGAGCATCGATAATCTGGCCATCAATCACCACTTTAAAATGTTTGAGCTCTCCTAACCGGTTGTCGAACACTCCATCAGGATTCAACAATTTAACTTGTTGAATACCAGCTTCAAATCCTGTAATTCTTTGCTAAACTACCTCTTCTTTCAAGCTTACTAGCTCGGCCTCTAGATTGACTTTACAGTTAAGTGCCTCTTTAAGTGCAAGTTTGGTTTTTGATCTCTACTGTTCTGCATCTTCTTTCTTTCTTTCACTCGCTGCCAAGTCATCTTCAACCTTCTTCTCTTCACATTCTAACAACTCTGTTGAAGCCTCAAGACCATCAACCCACTGTGTCTTTTTCGTTAAGGCTTCAATCTCTTTTTCATGTTGGATATCTTGGCTAAATGCACTTTCTTATTCTTTTCCAGTTTTGATCTATAAGTTTGATTGAAGGACTCCATCTTCCTCTTCAAATCCTCCACTTCATTCTTAACCAACCTAATAACACTTATTACTCTAAGAAGTTAAACCTTCGCCCAACGACACAGTCCAATAGTGCCGACCTTGTTTTTCCTTTCCTTGTCACCTGGAAGCACAATGATTGTATCCAAGAAAGTTTCAAAGGGAAATATGGTCACCTAGATTGAAAAGACAAATACACCAGCATCGAATTCGTTCAATGCCTCGAAAGCACTTCGGATTTCTTGATTCTCAGAAGAAGAACCCTCACCTATCACTCGACGTTTGTAGATTGGAGAACTTGTTCCCCCAGCAATCTCGGTCTCCTCGCCAGTCTTTTCTCAACTTCTTTTTCCAACCAAAGGCTCTGACTGGGTTTCGAAGGATTAAGCAGCATTAATTGTTGAAGGTCCTATCTTTGCAACGTTAACTTCATCCCCTTCAGTCTCAACGTCCTCGATCAGTTAAGCCAGCTCCTTCTTCTTTAGTAATTTCTACAATTCCTAGATTGATATGCCAGGAGGCATCAAATCTGAAATATAGTAAAATAGCTTAATTATCAGTTTGACCGAAATAAAAAAAACATGAGTAAAATGGAATTAATGACTTACGTATAAGTTTTGCCACCTCAACTAGTTCATCTTAGAATTTGACAAGAGAGTCGCAGTCTAACAAAGGACAATTCTTTATAAAATAAATTATATCTCGATTGGATGATGGGAAACTTCGGTATTCGATATTCAGAATGGAAGTCGGTTCTTCTCTCCAATAAAGTGGAAATTTTTCTTCCCTAAATCGATCGGAATAAAAAGGCACCTCATTTACCTGAGTACTAACTCGGAAGAATTTATTCTAAAAGTTTTTGTAAAAGGAATCAAAAGTGAAAAAGAGTTTCTTTCGTAGATGACTATTGACTGAAACCCAACCTCATTTTCCAACCACTTTACATTTTAAAAAAGGAAAAGAAAACTCCCACTGTCAGATCTTTTCTAAGATAGTTCATTAGAACCTCAAAAGCTCTCACGAAAGCCTAACTGTTAGGATGAAGATAGGTCGGGGTGACATTAAGTTGAGAAAGAATTAAACACTGGAAATCAGTAAAGGGTAATCTTAATTTAAGATGAAGAAAAAAAGTGTCATACATGTACATCCACCCGAGTTGATCATCGACATTGGGTGATATGTATATCCGTTCCCAAGCTCGGCATAGAGAGCAAACAAACTGTGTTTCATCCCCGTCCCTTTTAAGTGGTGTACATCTTCACAACAAGACGATGCTCTCGAATGAGTCAAAGGCTAACGAGTACTTCTTTATATCAGGGTGAACTCCAGTCATAGATTCCTATCAAACCTTGTCCAGTGGATTGATCACCGAAACCGATAGATCGGTTTTCACCATAGATTGGTCGATTGGTCAGAGATCTCGAACCCTACATTGTACCCTTAAAATATCAAGCCTATTTTCTATGCATAAAACACTAAGGACATTGCACTTAAAATTGTAAGTACTTATATCCTATTGGGACTCGACATCTACGATGGCACTATTCTAGAAACCACTATTGAACAACCAAAAAAGGGCATAAACCCCTCGGGATCCCCTTCCTCACTTATTCAGGGAGTAGAAAGAAAAGTCGGGAAGGAAGTAAATAACAATAAGTTAGAAATGTTACCTGGAATGTGTCGCGAATGAAAAGAAAAGAAACTAACTGCTTGAAGTCAACATGTTGATAGAGCAATCGCTGGAACGCGAAGGCATATCGTAGAAAAAAGGAGGAATAAGGATATCCACAGTAGAATTGTAACACGAAGAAAAGAAGTAAATTGAAGTGAAGTTTAATTAAGGTAAGTGTTTTAAATAAAGAAAATCGCCATTAATCAATGGCGGAGAGGCTGGGGAAAATGGAAGGATTCAATCCTAACCATCAGATGTATCTAATGATAGGAGTTTAAAAGTCAGAAATCAATGGCTACGATGCATCCAGGTAACATGCGCATTAATTGTGAAAGCAATTGACTTGATGCTTACCCAATGAATGTGTGACACGTGGTGTGCTCTGCACGACCTCCCACGCGAGAGCAGTTACACAAAATACGAAGCATCTAACAAAAGGTTGCCTTACAAGAACAATCAATTTTCCTATATAAGCTTTAGCCCATCTTCACAGATGACCGACTTGGGAGTTGTGGACCATCCAGGACCCATTGCCAGTTGACTATTCATAAGCTCGACCCATCCTTATGAATAATCGAGCAGAGGGGCTATAGACCATCATGAATCATATAGTAGGCCTGCCATGGTCGAAGTAGACCTTAATTGGCCGACCATACAAGTTCAACATCTGTGCTAGGTAGGCCCACCTCTAAACGATGAGCCCGGGATGTTCTGGGTCAATTCGATCGATGTCTAGCTCTAAGACCCGACCAGACTTGACTTGAATGGGTAATGATCTGCTTATCACATGCTTAATATGTGCCGCCAATGACCATGGGTAGTTCGGTGCCATCATGACTAATAGTCAGAAATGGCTTCGCGCCATGGAGACCAAACATAACATTGATCATTAGGATTAAGTCCTAAATGGCCTTAACGGTATGAATATGAGGAGTTAGCCCTCAGACTTCTATATAAGCCGACCTTATGTTAGACATGTTTCATCTTTTACCCAGATACTTAGACTAGTCTTTGTATACTTTGTAATCATTCTTTTGACTTGTCTAAATTTCTTTTTTGCTTACCAATATCTTTTGACCTAGGACCCGATCAGTACTCGGAATAACTTGTTTTCTCTATTATCCAAGATTGTCCGAAGAAGGAGAAATGTGTTGGCTGCCGAGGATAATAGAGACGAATCCCTGGAGTGAATCCGTTATAGCTGCAGAATGAGATCACCAATGAGAAGCCTTTGCTTGCTGGGCTTATGTAGTTGGAGTCTTGGAGATACTGCTGGCTGAACGGAAATTGCCACTATGCTCCTGCGATGTCAATATTAAAAGAGAGTCATACTTCGTTAGCTGTAAGATTTTCTTATACACTACGTTAATTATAATTATTTTGATGAATTTAATATATATTTATAGACACGTCAAAAAATGTTAATTAATGTAATATAAGCAAACTTTTACCTTTTTTTTTAAATATAAGCAAACTTTTACTCTTTTTTAATAAAAAAAAAAAGCAAGAACTTCTTCCATATATCAATACCAAAAAGATGAGGCTACTTTCATTAAAAAAAAATTACAGTACATAGACCAAAATAAAATATTTTCCATCAAAAGTAAAAAAAGTAGAGATACTAATGTGTATTGATCCAAATAGAAGAGATTCAAATCTCTTAAGCATATAATTTTGAGTTTAATCTCAAAATTTATATGTATGAAAATAACACCATTAAGAGAGATACTTACTTAAGCATTTGATTATATTTTAAAATATTAATTTTTCACCTATCAAATAAAAAATACTCTAAAAAAAAAAAAAATGTAAGTTGATTACTCGTGCTCCCACAGTCAATGGCAGAGGCACATTGACATGAGAGAGAGCATATACTCCCTTTGGAATTTTAAAAAAAAAAATTAACTTTTAGTAATGAAAAGTTTAAGACTTAAGTACCCTTAAAAAATAAGGATAACGTTCTTTTAAAAAGAGTTTATTTTTAAAATAAGTAAATAAGAGTTATTCACTATTAAATTTTAGTGTGTTAAAATCATAATATATTTAAATTAAATAAAAAATTAAAATATTTTTACTTATTCACTTTAAAAAGAAACTCATTTTAAATGATCTTGTTCCAAAAAATAACATTATCCCTCCTTATATCCTTTAAACTTAATACATTGTTTTACTATTTTTCTAATTGGCAAATTCGTAAATCTCAATCCCAAATTCCCAATTCTTTAATTAGAATTTTCTTTGGTTCTTTGGAGTTTGGGCGTTGGAGTGGTGACAACAACAATGGCAAAACAAGAGATCCTTTCTTGTATCTTTTTTTTTAATTGATTAAATACTTTTTTAAATCATGAGTATTTATCAATTTTTTCACTCATACTTTAAAATTTTTTAAGTATAGAGCTTATATTTTACTTTAAAAAAAGTGTTGGTGTTTTTATTTATTTATTGTATACTTATTATTCTTTTTGTTTGTCTTTATCATTTTTCTCCACTGTATGTAGTAATTTTTTTTCAATTGACGATAGTTAATTGTCGTATATCTTTTATACATATCATGATGTTTTTAATAAATTTATAGCATAAGTTTCTATAATTATTAGTGTTCCCCCTACCTAACTTCCGAAATTTGGCTCCACTACTATCTGTGATTCAATCGGAATTAGTATCAAAAGCAATTTAAATGGATTGAATTTGTGAGATACCATATGACTTCACCAGAAAAAAGAAAGTAGGAAAAACTGCCATATTTTGAAGACTTTTACGGTTATACTTATATATAGATTTTGAATTTTGAACAATCCATTATTATTAAACACAGATACAAATTCTGATCCTAACATTAGTAAGCATGACTTATGGACTCCGAATAGAAATCCCGCATGTTGGGAGATGTGTATGATCCATGGTCCCCCAACTTTGAATATATTTCTAATTACATGCACATGATATATTTTTTTATGGTCTCTTTAACAATAAAATAAATGTTGTATCTCACTTCTATAAATTATAAAGTAAGTCATACACTCTTATTACACTCTTATAAAATAAGCTTTGAAAGAACTTAATAATAGAGTTAGTGAACAAGCGGCAGAGCTTATCATATTGAGTACAACTTTAGATCTTAAAGATGATTATAAGTCATTTAATGTTGATGACATATGTAAACTTATTAAGAAGTTTTATACTTCAGATTTTTCTGAGCAAGAAAAAATTAAGTTGAAATATGAATTGTAACATTATGAGCTTAATGTCTTTAAACATCTAAAGTTTTAAAATTTGTCTATTATTGCTAACTTGTATCAAAGATTGGTGGAAATTGAAAAATCAAATGCTTATTCTTTGGTTAATAGATTATTTCAACTTGTTTTGACTCTTTCTGTATCAACAGTAACTACTGAGCGTACCTTTCTATTTATGAAAATTATTAAAATAAGGTTGCAGAATAAGATGGAAGATAATTTTTTCACAAATTACATGTTTGTTTACATTAGAAAGGAATTTGCTAAAAAATTCACCACAGATGCGATAATAAATGATTTTTATTCTATGAAACAACATCAAATACAATTTAAAAATTAAATGTATATATTTAAAACTGTCTTATATTTAATTATTTACTATGAATGTTTTTAATTTAAAACATATTATTTATGAATTGAATTGAATTGAATTTTATGTTTATATTATATGATAATTATATTTTTTAACTTAAATATTTAAAGGCATATATCTAATCTTTAATCTTAGACTACTAAGATTAAAATCATGGTTCTGCCCATGCGCACGCTGGCTACTATTAAATAGCACTTACTGCATTATTAATCATTGTGTTGTATCGAATGTAATTAACAGTCAATATTACTAATCAATAATTATTTAATAATCAGTAATAACGTTTTCAAAATAGAGATGCACAATAAATGATATCACAAAATTCTCCATTATGAAAATGAGAACCATCATATGGTTATTACATGATTTTGGGCAAGGCTTTTTCCCGATGAGAAATGCTTTATCTTCTTAACTAATTATTTTATTAATTTTTTTAATTATTAAATAAATAAAATATTAAATATTTTTATATTTTTAAAATATTAAATATATTTATTTTTTTATTTAAATTTTATTATTATTTAATATTAAAATGATTATTAAAAAATTTATAAGAAGTTATAACATTACTCTTCCTCGATTCATATGTTTTTCCCCTTCCATATACGGTTTTAGATATGGTACATGCGGCTACAACGATAACGATTTGAATTTAAGTTGATGTATGCAAAATCCTCAGGCAATAGAAAGAATAATGATAAAGAAAAAATTTCCGAGAAATCTGCTCATAAAATGCCAAAAGTTAGGTTCTAATACAGCTGCTACGAGGTCCCACTTTATTGAATTTATCTGTGTTAGAGTGACCAAGCCATCCTGGCCTAACAATTCGGTGGGAAACGGAAATTATTAGATGATCTTATAATTGTACACTTGCTATTTGTGTCAGTGCATCTATTTACTCTTTCAGTTTCAACTTTATAAAGTTGTATTTTTAACACGTGTTAAGATTTGTATTACAGGTTTTGCCTTAATTAATACGGTAATTCAAGTCAACACTGTTAAAAAGTTCAAATTTCCAAAATTAAGATCATCAATAACATATATACTTTTGCCATAATCTTCATGTGTTGCGTATATTTTTAATTAACCCTTCCTACATCCTCTTTGCCTCTGCGGGGTGACAAAAAACATTTGGTCAGCTTCAAAACCCATTATAGAAAAAAAAACCCAATAAAACCCAAATATTTCTAAATCACATATCACAGCTGCTAATTTAAGTAATAGCTTGTTAATGTAACCAAAGTTAAGTGAAAAGCCGTCGTTTCTCTCCGGCACTTACATTGTTCATTGCCAAAATAATTGGGTAGGGTCGCTCTCAAAAGGTCATAGCTCTCGTGTGGCATTGATTTTCATTCTCATTTCTCTTTTGTACTTGTTATTGTTATTTTGATGCAAAGAAAGACCAAAAAGAGGGTGAGACCCACCCACACCCCTTCCCCTCCCTCCATAGACCATATATCTCTCTAGCCGATGATAAAAGCACTAGATAATAATCATAGAACTTTCATTAACATACCCTTTTCTATAATTTAACCTCAAAGATTTAGAGCCTCTCACCCTCACCCAATGCACACGCCCTTAATCCCTTACCCCACCCACCACCTCCTATCTTCCCTCAATTCAACGTTTTGGCACCCCCACTGCCCCTTCCTTCAATGTTCAAGCTCCTTGCTAGCTTTGATGCACTTGCTACTTATAATAACACAAGGTACTTGGCCCCACCTAGTCCTTTCATGTAGGACCCTCCAACTCTTCAATTATTTTATGCGCGTGCTTGTGCACGTGTGGTGTCCTCTCTATCTCTATCTCTCTCTCTCTGATTGATCATTAATCCTTCTTTTCCCTCTCTTAATTGGCTAGATGCAACAGCCATACATACCTTACACTCATAATTAATTAACATCATCAAACACAATTATTATTATCGAATATATTTGTCATTAATTTCACTATGACAGAAAATTTGAGTTCGTGTGAATAGCAACTGCTAAGAGTAACAGTGACAAGTTGGCCAACCTGTCGGTGACCCGGCAGTCAAAATTACCGATGGTGGATAGACAACTCTGTGCTATGGAGCCACGTCATCACAGTGGACAGCAGCACGTGTTGATCGCAGCTTGAGGTCCCGCCACATCATAATCATAACCATCATGATCATGATCTTCAATTTTCTCTTTTTTATTTTTTCCTTTTTATAATTTTCAATTTTTTTAAATCATTTGTTAAGAATATTAAAATTAAAAAATAAATAAATAAATTATTTTTCAATTTTTAATATAATAATATTTTTATTTAATTTTTTTTATTTTATACTTCTTATAACACTTGTTAACAATTTTTTTTATAGTTATTTTGATTTCTTCTCTTTCTTTCATAAAACCACCCAAACCTTTCTTCCCCATTTTCAGTGCCCATTTAGTCATGTTGAGGAGAAACCCATCAATATTGGGTCCCACGACCCCCCCTAGATTAAGAAGAAAGTGAGTAAAATTTTTTGTTTCTATTTTCATCTGCCGTTCATTTTTGCTGAGAGAGGAAAGAGAGAAAGAGGAGACGGTGACAAACTGACATCCACGTCACCCTCATCTAACAACAAACTTTCTCAAGTCACAGCCTACATATCAATGAATTAGATTAGATTATTATTAGATTTTTTAACGGCACTTTTTGGTACCTTAAGAAAAAAAAAATGCTTAAAAGAAAAAGAAACCCCCTACTTCTACTACAGTAGTACTAAGCAATTTGGATGAGTGCCACGTGGCTGGAATATGTACGTGGATCTTCGTGGTCAGCAGATGTGGTCAAATGTTGGCACAATAGAAGGGTAGGACAGAGATGTATGTTGTGAGTTGGGTGAGGATAGTGAAACCCGGCGAGTATCATATTAGGGAAGCGACGAGAGAGTGAGGAAAGTATGGAAACTGAAGTGAAAGAGATAAATTTTGTTGTCGTTAGCAGAGATTCACTTTTTCATTTTCCATTTGAGGAGAGAAGACATCCATGTAACTGTAAAAACTGATTTCTGTGCTTCTTTTGCAGGAATTGCTATATCCCATCTTCTTTCCACTTCTGCCACTACAAGGTTGTTACCAATTCTATGAGTTGAATTGACTTAAACGAAGATGTCGTTCAGGGAATAAAGAGAATAGTTTATAATTATTGTTGGAAATACTAATAAATTATTATTTATAAAGTATAAACATATAAATAACATATCATAAATATATGAAAACTTATTCCATTAATTTTATCATGGGTGGCATTTACACTATTTTTTAAAATGTACCATTTACTTTAGAGAATTTTGATACCTAATTTCATATAGTTACATTATTCAACAAATCATAATTGTACACAGAATCAAAAAAATGTTTAAGCACTTGGAAATCATATTTGGAGAGGAAAGACAAGGATTAGAAACAACTAGTAAAGAACTCAAAAAGAGAATATAAAGGTTAGTTAAGTTATTTAAAAATTGGTAAAAGAGGAAAAGGCTAATGGCACTTTCTTTTTAATTATACATTTAAATAATCATTAAGTTAAATTTTGCATTAGCTAAGATTAAGTCCCTTCACAAGTGATTTTAAGGACACACTCCTTACACCAACATGGTAAATTAAGGATAATTCTCCCCCTATATATCAGTCATTGTTCGAATTTGAGTAGTCTAAGTAAGAAAGTACACCTTCTTAACTACTCTAGTAACCCACTAAGTTGGTTAACAGTACATTTGCAAACAAAATGGTAATTTCATGAAACAAGAATGTAATAAAAGGAAATTAGTTGAAATAAGATACTTATTCTCAATCCAGGTTTTGACAGCTTTATAAAAAATGTTTTGAAATTTTCTCATGTATATTCAACTTTATTGTCGTTCATTTGTAATGGGCTTTAAGGGATGCTCAAAGGTATCCTTGTAAACTATCACTAGTTGTTTGTGATTTAATGGGCCTTAGGGTTGCCCAATTTTCAAAGATTTTCTAGTATCAATTTCGAGATTGCCGATGAATGAACAACTCATTTACCATTCATAACATGCATGTGTTGTTTGCGAATCTTCTCATTTCCTTGAATTGCATCAATAACCATGTGCTCCTTATAGATTATTTTGCCCTCTTAATTTTGATTATCACTCATATCCTACAAGACATCAAATCTGAAAAAACCATTAAATGTTGATTCCTCCTTTTGTTTTGCCCTAAGAATAATTTCTTTGTTTTTGGTTTCTTCCTTATTAAGAAACCTATTAGGTTTTCTTTAAACTAAAGGTTGTTTCTTATGTACCTTTTTTGGAAACATTCAAAAGCCAATAGGTTTGTTTTCCCTAGCAATCACCTCAATGTTTGAATAAGAGTAACTACATGATGGACCATAATATCTTCACACATTTGGATGGTTTGATATATCTGGACTTTCATCCTTGTAGCATGTGCAATTTTGTTAACCTATTCTTCCATAGATGTAGATAAACTTTTAGGAACCTCTAGAGGATGATATGTAGAACAAATCTCACTTGGCTGGCCACTTTTGCACACTTAAAATATCTAATTTGATATAGTTACATTACTCAACAAATCCTAGATTTGCTTAGAGGCGGTGAGGCTCATTAATGAGACTTTTTCTTCTTTTCATCATTATGTTGCGGTGGTGAAGGCAATCCAAGATTTGCAAACTAGAGAATGGATTTGTTATATGAATCATATATACCACGAAGGGAATTCTTGTGTCAACTTGTTGGCAAAGCCTGGAGCGATTGATCATGATCCTTAGTGTTGCCTAGACTCCCTTCTATCAGCATTGGCTACTTAACTCTTTGCTGATACCTTTGGAGTGATGTTTGTTCATGAATAGGCTGGCTTTGTCTTGCTGTTTTCGTTTTCTCCTTACTCTACCAAAAAACATAACTCAATAAATCATAATTGTATATATAATCATAAAAATGATTTAGTATTTTGTGATCATAAACTATTGTGAGAGGGGAGATAAGGATTTTAAATGACTAGCAAGGAACTTAAAAATAGATGATAAAGGCTAGTTAAGCTAACTAAGAATTGGTAAAAGAAGAAAAAGCTAACGGTAATTTTTTTTCTTAACTATTATATGTTCAAGATTTCATTAAGTTAACTTTCGTGTCAACTGAGACTAAGTCTCTTCTAGAGTGGTGTTAAAGGTGCATCCCTCACATTATCATGGTGCATTAATGAAAATTAATTCTTTATGTAATGGCTTAATGTTTGAATCATAGTTGTCAAGACGATAGTACACTTTCTTAACCACTTTGGCAAACAATATGTTTGCAAACAGAATGACGATTCACTGAATTGGGAATGTGAAGAAAAAGAAATTAGCTGAAATGGGATGCTCATTCCTAATCCATGATTTGCCATCTTTGTTATTAGTGGAATGCATTGCTTTAATTTATTTGCTACATTAAATCCATGAAGAATGTGATCATAGTTTATGTGAATAACATAAATGGTCGTAAGAGAAAGTTTTTTTTTTAGAAGAAAATTCTCGTGTATATTTAACTTCATTGTCGTACATTCGTGATAGGCTTTGAAGGATGTCCAAGTAAATCCCTATAGAATTTCACTAGTCATTTGTAATTTAATGGGCTTTAGGGTTGTCCGATTTTTAAAGATTTTTCAATATCAATCTTGGGATTGCTAATGAATCATCCATTTGTTTCCCATTCACATTATGCACATGTTGTTCACGAATCTTCTCATTTACTTGCGTCATTAACCACATGCTCCCTGTAGACTCTTTTATCCTCTTAATTTCAGTTATCATTCGTATTCTACAAAACACCAAAATCTAAGACCATTGAATGCCGACCCCTCATTATGCTTTGCCCAATAAACAGGTTCTTTGTTTTTGTTTTCTTCTTTATCACGAAACCTATCAAGTTTTCTTTTGAACTGAAGGCCGTTTCATATGCATATATTTTGTAAACATTCGAGTGCTAATAAGGTTGTTTTCCCTCGCAATCATCTCAATGTCGGGATGTGAATAATTACAAGTTGACCCATAGTAGTTTCACTCGTTTGGATGGTTTGATCTTTTCGGACTTCTATACTTATAACACGTGCAGTTTTGTTAACTTGTTCTTCCATAGATGCAGATAAAACTTTTTAGGAACCTTTAAAGGATGACAAGTATAATAAATCTCACTCGGGTGGCCATTTTGTCACACTTAAAATGAATGAGATGGATCCCTTTATATTCTATAGAGATTTTGCAACCAAAATTTAAAATTTTGAATTTTGACATTAGTCTGATGGGATTATCCCATCACTTTTCTTAGCTTTGCTTCCAAGGTTTTCAAACTCAATCTTTCGGAAAGAGGATGAGAATAAGAGGTCTAGTAGAAGAGTGAGCCTTTAGCATCATCATCACACTTAATCTCAAAAACTTAGACTGGTGTCAACTTAATTGGCTAATGGGGTTTTTTTTTCTTTTTTGGTGAATAACGAAAACTCTATTACTAATATACATTATTCACATTTAAAATTAAATTACCTCAAGTTATAGTTTAAAAATTATTTTATATTGAAAATAAATTAATGTATACTTTACGCTATTTATTTTAGATAATAGATTTCACAAATGTAAATAATACAAATTGTACGAGTCAACTTGAACATTGGAAAGTTATAAAAGTTGTGTAAAAAATATTATAACTGAAATGAGAAAACCTTGAATGGTTTGTTTTGCTAAGGGAATACTGAAACAAGCATAAATAGTTGCTTATCTTATCCCTTTTCCTGACAATATTTTTATAGCTAAAACTAAAACGATAGAAAAGAGGGGTGGAAAAACTTAAAAAGTGAAAAAAATTGTCAATATGAGTTAATTAAAATCCTCGTGAGCAAAAGTTTCATTTAATTAACGGATGGAATCTCCCATTACTTGCTAGCGATAGATCAGCCCTTCATCGCACATACGCAAAAAGTTAAAGAGCACAAATAGTCTGTGCTAGTAAGAAAAACTAAAGAGTCATAAACTCATCATAAACAAATACATTCCATTCAATCCTAATCTCATATCTCACATTTTTTGTAGGCGGAACGTATATCATGTTATTTGAGAAACTTTGAATCATGATAAGGGCAAAAGTTATAAAAGGTAGTAAATTTATTTGAGAGTTTAATAGGAGAAATTTTAAATCATATAAATGAATAAACTTAATAATATTCTTAATTACTTTGGATGAAGTATTACACATTTTTTGTGTTTTTCTTGTTTTAAATAAGAAGACGGGTTTCAGTGTCATTATTATCATTATGTATGAGGATGTAACATTATTGTTAATGATTTAAAAGATAGATAGATAATAACAGTGGTGAGAGTAGATAAAGAAAAACAATTAAAAACCTTTGATTAAAATATTAGAGAATGGAGAGTGTCACATGGCATGTGAGCAGCAGCTATGTCCACTCTTCAACTTGATAAATACCCTTCTTATCTTTCTTACTACGACTTTTGACTCTCCCTTTCTCTCTCTAATCTTCATCTCTCAAATCACTCACTCTCTCTCTCTCTGAACCAGAGCTTCTGAGCTCTCTCTAATGGCAGAGCTCATACCCTAAACGTAGCAACCCCCAATAAACACAGTTACAGATACTTACTCTTCTTCTCTTTCTCTCTCTTGTATCTGAATCTCACAAAAAATGAAACCCATAAAACACACCAGCAACTCCCGCTACTCTCTCTTGTTGTTCTTCTCCTTCACCATTATCTCTCTCCAACCAGCACCATCTTTTTCTGCTTCTCCTTCGCCTTCGTCTTCCAGAGACCCAACCCAGCAGCTGATCAACTTCAAAGCCACTCTCCCGAACCCATCCCTGCTCCCGAACTGGCTCCCGAACCAAAACCCATGTTCATTCACTGGCATCACCTGTAACAAACAAACCCAGCAACTCACTTCCATAGACCTCACCTCCATACCCCTCACCACTAACTTCACCGTAATCTCCACCTACCTCCTCCCCCTCGACCACCTCCAAATCCTTACCCTCCAATCCACTAACCTCACCGGCCCCATTTCCCTTTCCAAGTGCTCCATTTCATTAACCACCCTAGATCTCTCCCACAACACTCTCTCCGGTTCCGTTTCCTACTTGTCCTCTCTCTCCTCCTGCCCCAACCTCCAATCCCTCAACCTCTCCAACAATCTTCTAGAATCTTCCACCCAAGACTCCTCACCCGCTTGGACCCTCAACCTCAAACTCCTCGACCTCTCTTACAACAAGATTTCGGGTCCGGACTTTCTCCCCTGGATCCTGACCCGAGGTTGCGACGGGTTGCAGCACTTAGCTCTCAGAGGTAACAAAATCACCGGAGAAACCGACTTCTCCGGTTGCAAAACCTTGCAGCATTTGGACCTTTCCTTCAACAACTTCTCCGTCCTTATTCCTTCCTTTGGTGACTGCATTTCTCTGCAGTACCTAGACGTCTCTGCCAACAAGTACTTGGGCGACATTGGCCTCAATCTCCTCCCTTGCAAGAAGCTTGTTTACTTGAACGTTTCCAGCAACCAATTCTCTGGTCCGGTTCCGGTATTTCCTTCCGGTTCCTTGCAGTTCCTCTATCTCGCCAGCAACCACTTCGTTGGCCAGATTCCAGTTCGCCTCGCCGACCTCTGCTCCACCTTAGTCGAGCTTGATCTCTCCTCCAACAACATCACCGGCCCCGTCCCCGCCGAGTTCGGCACTTGTTCTTTCTTAGAATCCTTCGATATCTCGAGCAACAAGTTCACCGGCGAGTTGCCGATCGAAGTTTTCGCCGAAATGGGAAGCTTGAAGGAACTTGCTCTGTCCTTCAACGAATTCGTCGGGTCTCTGCCTGAGTCGCTGTCGAAGCTGGTGAGTTTGGAATCGTTGGATCTGAGTTCTAACAACTTGTCCGGTTCAATCCCCAGAGGGCTCTGTGAAGATCCTAAGAATAGTTTAAAGGAACTATACCTACAGAATAACGGGTTTGAGGGTTCTATTCCACCCACTCTTAGCAACTGTTCTCACCTGGTTGCCTTGGATTTAAGCTTCAACTTCCTGACGGGCACTATCCCTGCAAGTTTAGGATCTCTTTCAAACCTGCGGGACTTGATCATCTGGCTCAACCAGCTCTACGGGGAGATACCCCAAGAGCTCATGTACATCAAGACCCTCCAGAATTTGATCCTAGACTTTAACGAGCTGACCGGAAACATTCCTTCTGGTTTAAGCAACTGCACCAGCTTGAATTGGATCTCCTTGTCGAATAACAGGCTGAGTGGGGAGATTCCGACCTGGATTGGGCAGCTCAACAACCTTGCCATCCTGAAGCTAAGCAATAACTCGTTCTCCGGCCGGATTCCCCCGGAGCTCGGGGATTGCCATAGCTTGATATGGTTGGATCTCAATACTAATTCGCTGAGCGGGCCCGTTCCTGCTGAGTTGTTTAAGCAATCGGGGAAAATCGCGGTTAATTACATTAGCGGGAAGACGTATGTGTACATAAAGAATGATGGTAGCAAGGAGTGCCATGGTGCAGGGAACTTGCTGGAGTTTGCGGGGATCAGTCAGCAGCAGTTGAACAGGATTTCGACCCGGAACCCTTGCAATTTCACTAGAGTTTATGGAGGTAAGCTGCAGCCAACGTTTAACCATAATGGTTCTATGATATTTTTGGACATTTCACACAATATGTTGTCTGGTAGTATTCCGAAGGAAATTGGGAGCATGTACTATTTGTACATTTTGAATTTGGGCCACAATAATATATCTGGACACATCCCAGAAGAGCTTGGGAGAGTGAAAAATCTCAACATTCTTGATCTCTCCAACAATAGGCTTGAAGGGCAAATTCCACAAGCCTTGACAGGCCTATCCTTGCTCACTGAAATTAACTTGTCAAACAACCATCTGTCGGGGTTGATTCCGGAATCTGGTCAATTCGATACTTTTTCG
This sequence comes from Ormosia semicastrata, assembly GCA_029884595.1. Classification (NCBI taxonomy): domain Eukaryota; kingdom Viridiplantae; phylum Streptophyta; class Magnoliopsida; order Fabales; family Fabaceae; genus Ormosia; species Ormosia semicastrata. The sequence continues at coordinate 30,106,319 of JAQQTO010000046.1, read as the reverse complement.
TCTAACATGTTCCAGAATAATTCTGGTCTCTGTGGAGTTCCTCTTAGTCCATGTGGGGCAGATTCTGGAACCAGTGCAAATGCCCAACATCAGAGGTCTCATAGGAGACAGGCATCACTTGCGGGGAGTGTGGCAATGGGGTTGTTATTCTCCCTCTTTTGCATCTTTGGTTTAATTATAATTGCCATTGAGACCAGAAAGAGGAGGAAGAAGAAGGAAGCTGCCCTTGATGTCTACATTGATGGTAATTCTCATTCGGGTATGGCCAATGTTAGCTGGAAACTGACCAGTGCCCGCGAAGCGCTTAGCATAAACCTTGCAACATTTGAGAAGCCCCTTCGGAAGCTTACTTTTGCTGATCTTCTTGAAGCTACCAATGGCTTTCACAATGACAGTCTTATTGGTTCTGGTGGTTTTGGCGATGTGTACAAGGCTCAGTTGAAGGATGGCAGTGTTGTGGCCATCAAGAAATTGATACATATCAGTGGACAAGGGGACAGGGAGTTCACTGCTGAAATGGAAACCATTGGGAAAATCAAGCATAGGAACCTTGTTCCCCTTCTTGGCTACTGCAAGGTTGGGGAAGAAAGACTCTTGGTTTATGAATACATGAAATATGGAAGCCTAGAAGATGTTTTGCATGATCAGAAGAAAGCTGGGATCAAGCTGAACTGGGCAGTGAGGAGGAAAGTTGCCATTGGAGCTGCCAGGGGATTGGCTTTTCTTCACCACAATTGTATACCCCACATCATTCATAGAGACATGAAATCAAGCAATGTTTTGCTTGATGAAAACTTGGAAGCTAGAGTCTCTGATTTTGGTATGGCTAGGCTTATGAGTGCTATGGATACCCATTTGAGTGTGAGCACACTAGCTGGCACCCCAGGCTATGTTCCTCCTGAATACTATCAGAGCTTTAGATGCTCCACTAAAGGTGATGTTTATAGTTATGGTGTTGTTTTGTTGGAGCTGCTAACAGGGAAAAGGCCAACGGATTCAGCTGATTTTGGTGATAACAATCTTGTGGGATGGGTGAAACAACATGCCAAACTGAAAATAAGTGATGTTTTTGACCCAGAGCTCATCAAGGAAGACCCTAGTCTAGAGATTGAGCTTTTACAGCACTTGAAGGTTGCTTGTGCTTGTTTGGATGATAGACCTTGGCGGCGTCCGACGATGATTCAAGTCATGGCAATGTTCAAGGAAATCCAAGCGGGATCCGGGATTGATTCCCAGTCTACCATAGCCACAGAAGATGAAGGTTTCAATGCTGTTGAAATGGTAGAGGTGAGCATTAAAGAAGCCCCTGAATTAAGCAAGCAGTAGGCAGCAAATTCCGGAAATTTCAAGAGGATTAATTGGGAAAAAGACAAGAAGAAAGAAGGAGTGACGGTTTCAGCTCCCCCAAAGTTTTTTCCTTCTTCTTTGCCTCTTCAAATTAAATTTCAGATATGAGGAAACGGATAAAAGGGGAATGCCGGGGTCTTTGTTGTATGTAATCTTGTTGTTTTTATACATAAAAAAAGTTGTTTTTGTTTAACTTGTATATAAACAGCTTCAGTTGTTTAGCAGCCATGTTTTTTCCTAGAATTTTCAAAGTACTTCTCATTCAGATATAATCCTGAAAAGGTTCTGTTGAATCTGCGACCCCATTGATGGTGACTAAGTGGAGGATCTTTTGGCCCTTTCTTTGGGTTGTTTGATTTGTTTTCCCCCATTTGATCAACTGCAGCTTTAGCTCCAATTTGCGATATAATATGTCAAAACATGTCTTTAAAATGACTATAACATCAATTTTCTTGATTAAGAAATTCAATTCCCTGCGCTCCTCAAGTTGTTCTGAGCCTTCTGACCCTTTTTTTGTTTTGTTTGCTAGTCTAAGGACTATATAGAGAAAGTATCACTCAACTGATGGTATTTTTCCTCAGTTGGCTGAATAATTTTGGCCTAATTGAGCACACGTATCAAGAGGCAATACGCTTTCCTTATTTATCATCTATCTCCGTGCTACTTATGCATCCATTTTTATTTTATTTTTTGTACATTTTTCCAGTTAAAAACAAAAGGAACAGGTAAACCACTTGAATTGAGGGCTAATGTAGGTTTCTCCATCTGTGTCTTACTGTTGAGCGTGCACGTTTCTTGGATCAACCTCAATTAAATGCTTGATGATCCCCCACTTTGCAAGTTGAGAGAAAATTACGAAAGATAAATCAAATTGTGCGCACTGCCATTTCCCAAGATATTGTGTGTGTGTGTGTGGGTGGTGGGGTGTCGTTAGAATTAAGACTGTAAAAAAGAGCACTGTAGGATAAGGGGCTAATGTCAGTTGTCAAAAGATGAAACCATCAGAAGGATGGACCAAACCTTGACCATTGGAAACTGAGTGCTATTGTAATTATTGTCATAGGATTTGGGTGATTAATAATAGTTCGGACCACAAATAACACTTAAACAACTTCGGTTGGACCATCCTTGATCAAAGTCTCCAATCTCATAATTGCAAACCTTTTTTTTTTACATATGAAACTAGTATTTTCATAATCATCAAGAATCTTCAACTCATGAGTGATTGCTCATTTCTGATTAAGAGAAAAAGGAGTAAATGAATACATTTTGTCTGTTCTCCATGGATGTCGTGCTTTGCACGTGATCTGGATCATAGATGTGGTAAATTATTACTTTCTCTGTGACTGGGACAATGTGCCCCTTCTATTGGCCACCTGTTTGTAAACCATTTGCCAAAACACATGGATATATATAAATCAACAATAAAGAATGGTATCCATTAGACAAAGACAAACATTTTAAATAAATTACCCGTACTAATAACAAGGGATTGATTTAAATCTATTAAACTTACATGTGCACTTTAACTTTTGCGAATGTCCCTTAGTGTGAGAGACAAAACATTTACGATATTTCCTTTGCCACCGTAAACTCATTGGAATAGGATGACAGGTACATATGGAAAAGAAAAAAGAGTTTGAGAACAATGAGTAGAGATGGCAATAATAGGTGGTCATACATGGTGATGAAAATAGGGAAGAATCTGTGCAGGAAATAAGGTTGCATTTAAATTGAATATTATATTTTGAAGAAGAAAGGTAACCTCTCTGCTATTAAATACTCACCATGACCATCCGTTTTCTGTCCTTCTGAGCTCAGACTAATGTATTCGTATAATTAATGTTGCGTTTGTTTCTTCTTTCTTAATAATTTCATTCTAGCTAGTTTCACTCAAAAATAAATAATTAATTAATTAATTTCATTCTAGTTTTATTTTATTTTGGGTTCATCTCCTGTCGTTTCTTGTTCCATTGTCTGGGTTACAATTCTGAACAAGTTGGAAACACTTTAGTCCTCTAATCTGTCATTAGATTTAGATAATTACAATGCTGGTGTCGTTATGAAAGTACATACGGCGGTACGTACGGTTAAATTACCATTAATTCTTATTATTGTGGATATTCCCCTACAAATCTTGTCTGTTTTTTTCTAATTTTTTTACCACCCCCATAACCTCAGAAAGAAATAATAGTAAAAATTAAAGTAGTACGATATAATGGTATTTCCAATGATCTTGTTCCTTAACCCAACTACACAAGACAAAAAAAAAAGAATAATACCCAGCCAGAAAAATCAATCACGGATGGAGGTTAGGAAAATTCAAAATTTGAAACGGAACCTTGTGGTTTTGTTTGTGGAATTGACTGTGATTCATAATAGACTAATAGTTAGTTCAACAAATTCAACCATATTCTTGGTGTCACAGTCATGTACATTTTTGTGAACAGTAGTTGTTCGAACTGTTTGACCCATAACAGTAGTATCTGATTTGAGACACGGAGACGTAGCTTTTGAAATTTCATTCTAATTGTTCCGAGTCCAACAAGGGTTTGATTATAGAAAAATATTTTTTTTAACACTTATTATATATGATATTTTATATAAACATCATATGTAAATATGAGTATTAATAAGTGCCAAAATATATTATATCTTAAAATAAAATAAATGATCTATATATTAATGTAATAAGAATGTAAATTGAATATCATTTTTTAGAACAATAATTCTTTAAAGTAAGAATTTTTGTAAAATAAATAAATATATATATATTAAATTATTAATAATTGATATAAATCTATCTATTGATAATTAATGTAAATTTAATTATTTATTTTATAAAAATATTCACTTTAAAAAATCCTTATCCCATTTTTTAAATGTTTAAATAATGAAATAGTTAACTATCAAGATTCGTGTGGTTCGCACATTTCCAGCCACAGCTATCAGAATGACACGCGCAGGTTAAGTGACACGTGGGCCACTGGGCCACCTGGTTCTGTCGGAAAGCTTACAACGGAGAAATTCTTAAAAAATCTAAAAATATTACATTACTTCATTAAAATTATAACATGTGTCACCAAATAACTCGTTAAATTGAAAATAAAATATTATTTAAGTAAATGTAAATGGTTATAAAACTGCTTAGTATTATTCTCATAATATTTAAGTATTTTTCCCCTACAACGACGCCTTTGCGATACGATACCGTCGCTTTCGTGTCCCGCTTGAAGTGACCCGAAAGTTTAAATTAAAAATCACCATGTGATGATTCCTTAAAATGATCATTAGTCGTTTGATTAGGATGGGTATTTATTATAGTATTGTTTTTTTACGTGATTTATTAAAGTATTGTTATTTGATACTTTGCTAATAAAATAATATAATTACATAAATATTTTAATATCATGATTTAAGGAATCAACAAAAATCTCAAACGGGAGTTATAGCTTACAAGCAAAAAAATAAACGAATAGTGCTACATATTTAGAAAAAAAAAGCAAGTCAGAATTTTGAATAGAATTTTTTTTACTAGAATAATGTGGCATATTTATTAATTTTTAAATGAATGAATGACTTCTACCACTTCATTTCTTCTAATAATCACTTATATATTCTTTCAAATATTTTAGCTATTTATTCTCACTGTGTAATATTATTCTTTTATAATTTCTATAGTTTAATTATTTTAAAAATGTAATAATGCATAATTAAATCATTTAAACAAACAATATACTAAAATTAAATTGTAGTTATAAGAATATCGTCATTTCTTTCAATGAAATTCTTTAAATTGATGCTTAAAGAAAAGTATAGAACAAAATGTTTTGATATGATTACTTACTAAATAATGGATAATAATATTGTAAAACTAAAATCTATGAAACACATCAATTTCAAGGACTATAAATCATTTCTTGTGCTAACAGTATAATTTGGGAAAAAATTCTCATTGTTACATTTAAATTATTTTTTCTCTCAATTTTTTAGTCATAATTTAAAATAAATTAATGTTTATTTTTAAAATTTATTAAAATATTTTCATATCATAAGAATATTTTTTTAATAAAATGACATATTAGTATTTAGTGTTTAAAAGTGTACCTCATTCCCAAGTTAGTCATTAACTTACTAGAATGTATGATTTAGTTATTTAATTATTCAAGCCATTTATTAGTGAGAAACATGAAATGAATGTAGATTATTAGAAGACTGAATTATATATTTAATTTAAATTAAAAACTAAATTATGAACAAGATACATTTTTCGGAACCAATATATTATTCACCTTTATATAATAAATTAAAGTACACTCTATTGAAAGTGATTTATTCTCTTATTCTATCCTCTTTATGACATGTGTTATTCTTAATTTTTCTTTTTTGAAAATTTTAAAATTAAATTCTATTTTAAATTAATTATGGATATCTCCCTTATAATTTTAAATTATTTTTTCTCTTTTTTTGGTTTAAATATTTTTTTAAATTTATATCTTTTTATATTCTATCTAAATAAATTAATTATATATATCTTATTTATAATTTTAAACATTAATTTTTATATCTTATTTATAATTTTAAACATTAATTTTTATCTTTTAATTTATTTTTAAAAACTCTATATAAATTTTAAAAAATGCACGGGATACTTATTAATTTTCCTTTTAAACATTCTCCCTATTTTCATATTGGGTGCCTCTTCTAGTATTTTAAAATGTATTTATGCACAAAATGGCTTATAGCAGACACAGTTTCTGGTATAAACTTAATCTCCACGTTAGTTTTATTCTACTCTTATTAACTATTAACTATCAACACTAATTATTTAAACATATTTCTACATATATTTATCATATTTTTTTGCAAAAGAACATATATATATATATTGTTTTTATTTCTTTTATATTTATCTATATTAGTATATAATGGAAAATCTTAGTTTTGTTGTTTGGTGTATTTTTATTGTATAAATTTATTTTATAGAATAAAAAGTTATAGGTAGTGAGATATTTATTTTTTACTTCAGAAATAAAAATGAAACACATTGATAATAAAATAATCATGTAATTTGAAATTTATTTTTCAGTTTTACTGTCAAAATAAAATAGAAAACGAATTAACACTCGTGTTAATGCGTGCCAAGACATTAGTATATATATAATATTAGTTGAACTTAACTAAATTCTACATTATTAAGTTTAATCTTGCCTAGTCGATGTTTAAAAAAAATGAATGTGAAAAATTTACAATGAAAATTATTTTATACTTATTTGGTATAAAAAATACAAGAACATTAAAAAAAGAAACCTTCATTTTCGCTATTAATTGAAAATATTTTTAATTGTATTCTATTTATTCATATTTATACCTTCTATTTTCTCAATCAAACTCCATTGAGTTCTTGTTTGGATTAAGAGCTCTTTTTTTATCATTGTAATTTTTTTTACTAGAATATCTCCACAAATATTACTATGAGACTAACTTCTCGATAACTATTATGACTAAGATGCTCTCCCAATAATTGTTTTCTTCAAGATTTGAACATCGGTCAACTAATGTTGATTTGGACCGAATTTTGGATTAGTAGTTCGGAGCAACCCAACTCATCAGAATAATATTCAAATATTATTACGCGCTATCTTGATGAGTACATTTGTCTATTTATTAGGCATAAATCTCTCAAAGTATCCTTGATGGATATGAAAACTAATTACATCTCACATAAATAGGAAAATTAGTTAAAAGAGATCACAATCCCTAACGGATTCAAATCCTAAATAACTGCATTTAATTCAGACTGCATTCCATTCGAAAATGTTCTCGTTAATGTCAAGCAAGGTCTCAAAGGTATGCATATCATCTGATATACAAACTGTCTTCCTTGTGCACAGTCTAACTTGAGTGTCAGAGTGCTTTTTGCAAGTATCCACCCCTCGCACCACTATTGTTGTTGTCGTGCCGCGGAGGAATCCACCTTCAACCACCTTTTCAAGTAACGCTCTGAATCCACTTCAGAACATTGACGTCGTCTGTGGGAAACCATAAACTTCTATTCTCACTCAACCATAGTGAACACGAGACAGAACTCAAGGAGAGGAGTTGTTGTGCAAACCTCTACAAGCCAAAGGCGAGGACCAGCGGCGCAGTGTTGCAGCGTTCTCCCCACCCTGTTCCACCACTAGTCGCTGAAACCTGCTGAAACCTCTGCCGTGAGAAACCAGGCACCCAAGCAAAACCTCTACGCAATGGGCATGAAATCTCACTCTCTGACGATATCCTTCACCCATCGCGCAGGGTTCCTGTGAGGGAAAGACTTGGAATCCTCACGCAAGGAGCTAACTTTGATGTTCATAGGTCTAGAATCCCAGCAGCACCTTTGACACGGGTCGCTAGTCACAAACAGAAGGCAAAACGCTCGGCTAGTCATGCCCCCATGGCCATACCGCTACCTAAAACAACAAGCACGTGCTAGAGTTGGCATTTAACAAACCAGAGTTTTGCTCTGTTATCATGTCACTATTCCCACCATTTCCTGCTTACAATGATGCAAGCACAGTCACTGCCTTTAGCAGAACATTCAGCAAAAAAGTGAAAATAGAGAGCTTGAAGCGGAGAAAAGGTAGAAGGAGAGAGACCTTGTCGGAGGCCCTCAACCTTTTTGCTTTCGCGATTCTGTTCCCCGAACCATGCTATAGTGGCTCCTTATTGAACTAGATCAGGACCGCCGTCGCCTCCCTGTACAGTGCTTCGCTACTAAGTCTGGCGACGACACTATAGGGAGGTTGTATAGCTTTTGGACGAAGACTTTTGAGGTACTGGTAAGGATGGTAAACCCGCATCATCTTCTGTTCTTTTGGTTTTTTCACCATAACTGTCAAAGAAAAAATTATAGAAACTATACAGAACATTGTTGACGGCGGCCAAGCTCCACATCAACAACCCAACCAATGATGGCATCAGGGTTAACGTTCTTGAAGAAGGGAAACAAGGGAGGAATATTTGTACAATCAATGATGATAGTTCATGACGTTACAACTCACCACAGTGTCACCATCTTCACCCTGTCTCGCTCCTGCTGAAGCCATGGTTGAAGCTGCCACCATGGTTTCTTGGCCATAACCCATAATATACAGCTAAGTCACTAGTTACGTGTGTGAACACCCAATTTTGACCGGGCTAAAAGAAAAAATAAAAAAAGTATAAATAAAATAAAAAAAATCAAAAAAATCAAAAAAGAGAAAAAATCAAAAAAATCAAAAAATTGTTGTCCACATTTTAACCCATCTTTTTTAACCCAAACACATAAGCCCAAATTTTTAATAAACAAAAAAAAAAAAAAAAAAAAAAAAACAAAACAAAAAATGGTCACACTCATTCTCGATTTTTCTCGTCCTCACATGCACACACTCAAGCCGCCACCCGCACACACGCAACCTCTTCACTCACGCAATGACACACTTCGCTATACTGTTCCCCACTTTTTCTTTTCACTCACGTCCACTCACTTTCACTCACTCACTCTGCTGCACACACACTCATGCAAAGACACACATAATCACGTCCCCCCACTTGCATTCCAAAAAAAAAAAAAAAAACCTTCCTCCATCATTTTTTTTCTTCTCTCGCTCCATAAACCTCCTAACTCCACTCTCCTTCCACAACACCCTCACCCCTCTCCATCACAACACCGACCACTTCCCGTAACCATAAAAAAAAAACCCTCCACCTCTCCTCCGGCACGTCTAAGCCTCCACCTTCAAACCTCATCCTCACCACCCTCTCCTCAAAACCGTGTCTTCCCCAACAACCCATCACAAAGACCGCTCCCTTCTCATCCCTTCAACCTCCGTAACCTCCATCACTCCTTCCCCACGTCCAAACCTCACCACCATCTCCTCACCATCTTCAACCTCCTCCACCCATGCATCACGTCCAAACCCTTCACCACCTCCAAACCTAACCAAACCTCCATTTCTCACTTCACGTTCACCATCTTCACGTAACCTTCATCTCCTTCACCTCCATAACAATTTCTCTCCCTACCATCTCTTCCAACCATAATACCACTCAACCAGACCTCCAAAACCTCTCCTCAAAAACGTGACCCTCACCACCTTGCTACCAGAATCCAACCAAAACCTCTTCTTCTTCACCTTCCACCCAAAACCACATCCCTCTCAACCGTAACCACCCACCTCAAGCAACCCGTAATCACCCATCCTTCCATGAACCTCCATCACCTTCCCAACCATCCCCTCCATCACAACACCATCCACGGCAGCAAGCAATGCCCCTATCCACCATCACGTAATCACATTCTACCATCCCTCCACCATTTACGTGAACCACCTTCAAACTTCCAAGTTCCACCATCACCCAAACAAAACCCCACGCTGTAGCTTCACTCCCATCTCACCTCCCATCCACAACCGTGACCTCCTCACCATCTCAGCACCAAACCGAGTTCAACTCGGTCTCCTCAACTTAACCCCCATCCTCATCTTCACCTTCCACCCGAACCCACATCCCTCTCCACCATGCAACCATGACCACCACCAACAACCACCCATAAGTCTCCCCAACCGCCCACGAGCTCCACCGCGAACTCCCATGCACACGTAACCACTTCACGTCCCCTCTCCTCCATCCAACTGAGTCAACTCGGTCACCTTCAACCACCTCACCTCCCGCAGCACCAGACCAGCCACCGAACCAGCAACCACCGTGCCATCTTCGGCTGAGCCACACCGTGAACGAGTGTAACCTCTTGCTTGTGCCTTTCTTCTTTTACGTTTTTTGTTGTTGTTCATGTTGCTTGCTTTTCCGTTTCCTGTTCTTTGCACTTTCTGTTTCCTATTGTTTTTTTTTAGTTTTTATCTTTTTAATTCTCATTAGTATTCTCATTTTTTTTGGGGGGGGGGAGGAATAGGCTTAAATTAATGGGTTGAGTGTAGTGTTAGTTTAGATAACTTTAGAATACTTTAGCAAAAAATAATATTAATAATAAATAATACAAAAAAAAAAAAAAAATAGGCATTGGTTGTTGTTTTAATATAGGAAAGCAAAAAAAATATATAAAATAAAAGTTATTATAAAAATGAAAAAAAATATATAAAAAAATAAAAAATGTCAAAAAAGGGGAAACGTGTTGTGATGTTGTGTTTGTATCTTACTTTATTTATATTTAATTAGCTCATGAAAAATTATGTGTACTTATTTGTCTTTGTGCCTTCTTTTAAAAAATAATAAAAATAAAAATAAAATTTTTTAATCCATGCAATGACCGATGATGATGATTGAATAGCGAATGCTATCTTCATTATCTTTTGGATCATAAGGGTTTATTGAGTAGCCTAGTGCTAACTTGAATCCTGTGCAAGAATGGAGTCGCTTTCAAATAAAATCTTTTTTAAATCAATTAACCCACACTTATTTTATAAAGAACTACGTAACTTTGAGTTCCCCATTGCACCAGGGGATACGTAGGAGCAGAATTTCATTTCTGTCAAGCCAAATTTAAATTTTCATAATTTTGTGGTTTCGTTTTTAGTTACAATGTTTGCAAAAAGGGGTAAAATAAATATTTTCAAGGATTGTTAATAATTTGCACAATTAACCTAAGGTACCGTCTTAGGATGGGTGTGTTAGGGGTGCAGTGGGATTAAGTTTCCACCCTTCCCTAAGCATAACCGACTCCCGCATCTAATCTGGCTCCAAAGACCATTTTCAAAGAGAGGTTTTCTAATTTTTCCCAATAAAAAATAAAATTGGTGGCGACTCCATTTTCCTATTTCCATATTTTAAAATCCTTCAAGTTGCTATTTCCCGCCGCGATCCCGGTCGCGACAGATGGCGACTCCACTGGGGACATTTGGAGAGTCAAGCCTGTTGTTGTTACTTGTGCAAATTGTTAATAGTTTTTTTATTTTTTACCCTTTTTATCCATATTTTTGTTTTCTTTTTGTTTGTAAATGGATTTTATTTATTTTGTTCTATGTAAATATCTGATAGCGTTATTCCCATGTTTGTTTTGACATGATATACTTGTATATATTTTGTACTTAATTGTGCATAATTGTTGAAACCTTAGGATAGATGATTGTCGCCTGCTATTGTATATATGTTTTTGCAGGTTATGGGGGTAGTTTCTTTTTAATTTTTTTGTACAGTTTGTATGCTCCCTCACACACATCACTATCACTTACCTCACACACTTTTTGGGCTCTATACCCGAGTCTGTGCGAAGCCGAGGAATAGGAGGAGTCTCGACTTTTGTTATTGAGGGGCTTTATGCTCACTTGACATTTATCGAGACGCCACTCAGATTGTTACTAATATCATGGATGAATCATATTGAGAGGGTTTATCCCAACTTGTGATTAATTCATGAATTGGATCCTTGTATTTCGAGATAAGGGCAATCTGGGAACTATGACTTTTAGAAGTTTTGACCGTCCTAAAAAAAAATCTTGCACTGATAGATTGAACATAGTGACTGTCGAATCTTAGGCTCCACCTGACTAGGGCACAAAAGGGAGTGTACTTCTTCTTTCTTTATTTATCTGTTTCTTATATCCTTCATTCGTGCATAAAAAAAAAGAGGCTATTCATTGCTTGCATTTTCATGACATTGCATTTAAAAAAAAATCATCATGCATTTCCATGGCATCCTTGACTAAAAAAAATCAGGCATAGCATTCCTAGCATTCAAAAAAAAAGAAAAAACTTGCATTTTCATGGCATTCTTGACTTAAAAAAAAAAACATGCATCTTCATAGCATCCCTAGCATTAAAAAAAACTTGCATTTTCATGACATTATAAAAAAAAATCATGCATCTTCATAGCATCCCTAGCATTAAAGAAAAAAAAAGGAAAAATATTTTGCATTTTCATGACGTTGCATTTCAAAAAAATCATCAGGCATTTCCATGGCATCCTTGCTTAAAAAAAAAATCATGCATAGCATCCCTAGCATTCAAAAAAGAAAAAAAAACTTGCATTTTCATGGCATTCTTGACTTAAAAAAAAAAAATGCATCTTCATAGCATCCCTAGCAATATATATATATATATATATATATATATATATATATATATATATATATATATATATATATATATATATATATATATATCTTGCATTTTCATGACATAGCATAAAAAAAAAGAGGAAAGAAAAATGAAAAAGTGTTTTCAAAGTTCATTCATTTTGTGCATCTCATGCATTTCATCCTGTTCTTTGTTAAATGTTATTTTGTTTTAATAAATCAATTTGGTTTGAACCAGAGAGAGCCTAGGAAGGAAGAGACCAATCAAATCCACATTCACAAGCCTAGATCTCGGACTAGAATGGCTGCTGATAACCTTGAGGATGAAGGAAGAAATCTGAATATGCAAGTAGATGAGATGAAAGAGATGATGATTGAAATGGCAAAATCTCATAGAAGAATGGAGGAAATGTTATTGGCCATGAGGGAGACTATCAACTTGATTGGGGCTACTCGAAGTACAGGAGTGACTGGGGCACATCCGCACCTGCCAACTATCACTTCCATAAGGACAAACCCTGGGATCACCACTGAGATTCCTGTTGAGGGAAGAACCTCGAACACTGCGCCGCTAGGGCTTCCTATCGGAGAAGGGTGTCATTTTTCAGAGGATACTTGAAATGAGGTCCATGGTAATGTCGGATTCATGGGGGAGCAACCACTATATAACCCTAACCTTCCCTTTCCATACCAAACACCTACTCCTACATTTCCATATTACCCCTCCCACCAATTTGTTCCGACCACAAATAGCACCCCTACTCCACAATTCCAAACCAACAATGGCCCCATGCCATCACCATATGTACTAACTCGCCCATCTCATATCCGATATCCACCATACCTCCACAAAGTTACTCAAACCTCCAACAAATGTTCAAACCAAATCCGAAATCGAGGTCGCTTCCATCCTCAAAACCTACCTCCTTTCCCAAGATTATCCATGTCAAACGCAGACTTATTCCAAAGGTTGTTCGATGCCCACCTCATGTCGGGAAGTCCTCGTACGTCCTTTAGAACCACCATTCCCAGCATGGTATAATCCGAGTTTAACTTGCAAATACCACAGGGACATCCCAGGACACTCAATTGAAGATTGTGAATCTTTCAAGATTGCAGTAAGGAAGCTAATAGCTTATGGAAAGTTTGACATTCAAGAAATAGCTAGGCCTAGTGTTATCAACAACCCAATTCTTGATGAGGTAAATGCATGGGAGATGGAAGGATCACCTATAGGAAAGGTTAGAAGCTTGCATGCACCAATGGCTGAAGTAGACGAGGGGCTGAAGAAAGCAAGTTGTAGTATCACTGCACCAGCTGCAACTAAGAAAGAAGAGGAGAAGCAGAATGAAGAATCAAGTTGTGTTGAGGGTTGTTGGGATTTCAAGGTGCGAATCCAAGAATTACTCGCTTCAAGAGTAATACAAGTTAGGCAAGATATAGCCTCCTCTGAAGAGGTCAATATGGAGTTGGAGGAAATGGTGAGGAGCATAACTCTGGGAAAAGAAAATGATGCAGCACATTCCTCATCTGAGGGAAATACTCCCCGCACCAGTCAAGATAATCGTCTCTGAAGAAGTCACTCATCCTCTAGCAATTTGAAACCTCTGAACAATGAGAGATCTGAGGATTTGATGGAAGTGGTTGCCAAAAAAAATCAGTGATGATGAACTTATGTTAACTTTCTTGAAGCATTGATGTAATAAATTCGCATGAATATCTTGTTTCCTTTCATTTTTAGTGTCTTTCTTAATATTTACTTCTCTTTCACTTCTTCAAAGTGTCTTCCTTGTATTTGGGGGCTCATCGGACTCCAATTCTTGGTAATTCTCAGTTTGGTAGATGTCAATAAAGTTCACGTGTGTAGGTATCCTTTGCCTAAAAACAAAAAAACAAAAAAATAAAAAAAAAAGAAGAATAAGAAAAATAAAATGGAGCAAAGAAATAATCACTTGGTGTGTATCATCCTTTTTGTCTCTGAATTAAAATTTTTGAAAATGAGCAATCAAGATTTGAAATGAAGATTGGCCGTGTTTCTCTATCCTTCATCAGAATTCATTATCTCTCGTTGTCCCTTTTTGAGCTTGAAAGTTTTCTTCAATAAACCCTGGATAAGGATCACCCATATACTAGGAAATGACACAAAGCAAATGTTGATTGTCATGGTGAATATTTTGAAGCATAATGGAAAAATAAAAAGAAAAAAAAAACCAAAAAAGATAAAAGAAAAAAAAGAAGAAAAGAAGAAAGAAAGAAGTGAGAAGGGCGTAAATGAAAGAAAATGAAAAATAAAAAAGAAGAAATGAAGAGCAATAAGAGAAAAGTGTGCTTGAAAGTACAAAGGCAATTGACAAAGTTTAACTTTGAACAAGGATCCTTGGTCCCATTCAAACCCTTAAACAATTGTTTGAGCCTTATATCTTTTCTTTCATAACCCCTACCCTTGGCCATGTTACAAACCTCAAAAAGTCCATTCTGATCAATGAAGGGTTTGTCATTTTCATTAACTTTAATTTTGAGACAAAAGTTATGCTCATCTAAGTATCCAATTCATTGCTCCTAAAAAAAAAAGGGAGACTTGCACCAGAGTAAATTTCTACCCTGTCCGAGCTGGTCCCACACTGGGGCATTCTTCTTCTTAGTTCAATTTGTTCTTACACTAGGACAAGTTTCTACTCTGCTCGATTTGACTCCAAACTGGGGCAAATTTCTCTTGGTTCAATTTGACCTACATTAGGGTAGCTTCGTGACTTACACTGGGGCAATTTTGTTCACAAATGACATACTCTGAGCCATATTCATTTAATACCCTACATGAGGGCATTTTTTCTATATACCTAATGAAAAAATGGTCATGGTGTCCAGTTGTCAAGTCAAGATCAATCACGTCTATACTGGGGCAAAAAAAAAAAAGGTACTTTCTTGCTATTCTACTTCTTGTGTCTTTACCCTTTGTAAATAATACCCTTTTCTGTAGTCAAGCTTCCAAGAACAATCTGGAAGTTATTCGCTTCTTTTCTGTTGAACCTTTTGAGTTCATGAGTGTCAGTTACGTAATGCTTCAGGTAAGGTGAACATGAGTACAACACTATGATTTGACCATCTAATGATAATCTCCTAATGAGCAATTCAGATTGAAGAGATCTTGGAGAGTCCCATTTGATGGAAGAGAAGGCACCCGAGCAAAAAAAAAAAAAAAAGCAAGAAAAAAAAAAGAGGAAGAAGAAAAAGCTCGTTAGGTTGAAAACCCGAAAGGGCGGCCTAAGCAAAAGTTAGAGCAAAAAGAAAAAAATGAAAAAGAGCCCGTTAGTCTGAAAACCCGAAAGGTCGGTCTAAGCAAAGTTAGGGCAAATAAATAGGCAAAATCTCAAGGAAGATCTGAAACACCTTGAAGGGTGCACCCAAACTGGGGCAACTTTGAATTGCGTTTGATCAGCTACACAGGGGCAATTTTGTTTGTATTCAGTTGACCATACTGGGGCAAGATTTTTGAAGGATTAAAGAGATAAGTGTTGAAGGAAGTAGCAACAGAGACAGGGATTGAGTTCAAACAATATTTCCAACTAGATGAGAGATAAAGCGAAATGCTTGGAGTAAAATTTTCTCTCAAGGACTCAGTCAAATAAGGGTTCATGACAAGAGATAATCATCTCATTTCTCAAAAGGAGAGTTGAAAGTGAAAAATAAGGAAGAAAAAAAAAATAAGAAAAGGGGAATAAATGATGAGTAAGAATGATCGAGGTTATCAGGTCCAACGAGCAAAAACATGGGAATAAGGATTTTGATTGGTCAAAGCTTTCCAAAAGTTGTCATTGGTTCAAAGGGCTTTTAATAAAATAAGAAAAAAAAAGGAAAAACAAAGAAAAAGAAAAAAGAGAAAAAAAAAGAAGAAGAAGAAAAAAATCTTTTTGGATCAAGATGCTTGTTCCATTGTCTTTTAAATTTCGGGACGCAGTTGCCCATTGTCATTTAAATTTTGGGACTCAGTTGCCCATTGTCATTTAAATTTCGGACGCAGTTGCCCATTGTCTTTTAAATTTCGGGACGCAGTTGCCCATTGCCTTTTAAATTTCGGGATGCAGTTGCCCATTGCCTTTTAAATTTCGGGACTCAGTTGCCCATTGTCTTTTAAATTTCGGGACGCAGTTGCCCATTGTCATTTAAATTTCGGACGCAGTTGCTCCATTGTCTTTTAAATTCCGGGACTCAGTTGCCCATTGTCATTTAAATTCCGGGACTCAGTTGCCCATTGTCATTTAAATTTTGGGACGCAGTTGCCCATTGTCATTTAAATTTCAGGGACGCAGTTGCCCATTGTCATTTAAATTTTGGGACGCAGTTGCCCATTGTCATTTAAATTTTGGGACTCAGTTGCCCATTGTCTTTTAAATTTCGGGACGCAGTTGCCCATTGTCATTCAAATTTCGGGACGCAGTTGCCTATTGCCTTTTAAATTTCGGGACGCAGTTGCCCATTGTCATTTAAATTTCGGGACGCAGTTGCCCATTGTCATTTAAATTTCGGGACGCAGTTGCCCATTGTCATTTAAATTTCGGGACGCAGTTGCCCATTGTCATTTAAGTTTCGGGACGCAATTGCCCATTGTCTTTTAAGTTTCAGGACGCAGTTGCCCATTGTCATTTAAATTTTGGGACGCAGTTGCCCATTGTCATTTAAGTTTCGGGACGCAATTGCCCATTGTCTTTTAAGTTTCGGGACGCAGTTGCCCATTGCCTTTTAAATTTCGGGACGCAGTTGCTCATTGCCTTTTAAATTTTGGGATGCAGTTGCCCATTGTCTTTTAAATTTCGGGACATAGTTGCCCATTGCCTTTTAAATTTCGGGACGCAGTTGCCCATTGTCTTTTAAATTTCGGGACGCAGTTGCCCATTGTCTTTTAAATTCCAGGGACTCAGTTGCCCATTTTTTTTTTTACTTTCTGTTGAGCGCATCGGCTCCATGCTTTTTAATTTCTGTCAATTCTTTGAGCGCATCGGCTCCATGCATTTTAATTTCTGTCAATTCTTTGAGCGTATCGGCTCCATGCATTTTACTTTCTGTTGAGCGTATCGGCTTCATGCATTTTAACTTCCAATCATTGTTTTTACTTTGTTTTGCATTTATCCTCTCATGCATTACCGGACAAAATTGGAGTTCATTTCTTTACTCGTTTCTTACGACGATAAAATGAAAAATCACAATTTTTCTTTTTATCTAATAAGAAACAAGTAAAGAGGAATCAGAACACCCAATTTTGACCTAGCTAAAAGAAAAAAAAAAAAAAGTATAAATAAAATAAAAAAAATCAAAAAAATCAAAAAGAGAAAAAAATCAAAAAATCAAAAAATTGTTGTCCACATTTTAACCCATCTTTTTAACCCAAACACATAAGCCCAACTTTAATAATAAACAAAAAAAAAAAAAAAAAAAAAAGAAAAAAACAAAACAAAAATGGTCACACTCATTCTCGATTTTTCTCGTCCTCACCGCACACACTCAAGCCGCTCACCCGCACACACGCAACCTCTTCACTCACGCAAAGACACACCGCTATACTTGTTCCCCACTTTTTCTTTTCACTCACGTCCACTCACTTTCACTCACCTGCTGCACACACTCATGCAAAGACACACATAATCACGTCCTCCCACTTGCATTCCAAAAAAAAAAAAACCTTCCTCCATCATTTTTTTTTAAAATATTTTACTTCTCTCGCTCCATAAACCTCCTAACTCCACTCTCCTTCCACAACACCCTCACCCCTCTCCATCACAACACCGACCACTTCCCGTAACCATAAAAAAAAAAGGTCCACCTCTCCTCCGGCACGTCTAAGCCTCCACCTTCAAACCTCATCCTCACCACCCTCTCCTCAAAGTGTCTTCCCCAACAACCCATCACAGCACCGCTCCCTTCTCATCCCTTCAACCTCCGAACCTCCATCACTCCTTCCCCACGTCCAAACCTCACCACCATCTCCTCACCATCTTCAACCTCCTCCACCCATGCACCACGTCCAAACCCTTCACCACCTCCAAACCTAACCAAACCTCCATTTCTCACTTCACGTTCACCATCTTCACGTAACCTTCATCTCCTTCACCTCCATAACAAATTCTCCCTACCATCTCTTCCAACCATAATACCACTCAACCAACCTCCAAAACCTCTCCTCAAAACCGTGACCCTCACCACCTTGCTACTGTAATCCAACCAAAACCTCTTCTTCTTCACCTTCCACCCAAACCCACATCCCTCTCAACCGTAACCACCCACCTCAAGCAACCCGTAATCACCCATCCTTCCATGAACCTCCATCACCTTCCCAACCATCCCCTCCATCACAACACCATCCACGGCGCAAGTCGCCCCCTATCCACCATCACGTAATCACATTCGACCATCCCTCCACCATTTACGTGAACCACCTTCAAACTTCCAAGTTCCACCATCACCCAAACAAAACCCCACGCCGTAGCTTCACTCCCATCTCACCTCCTATCCACAACCGTGACCTCCTCACCATCTCAAGCACCAAACCGAGTTCAACTCGGTCTCCTCAACTTAACCCCCCATCCTCATCTTCACCTTCCACCCGAACCCACATCCCTCTCCACCATGTAACCATGACCACCACCAACAGCCACCCATAAGTCTCCCCAACCGCCCACGAGCTCCACCGCGAACTCCCATGCACACGTAACCACTTCACGTCCCTCTCCTCCTCCATCCAACCGAGTCAACTCGGTCCACCTTCAACCACCTCACCTCCCGCATGAAGACTGCACCCGCCCACCGAACCAAAGAACCACCGTGCCATCTTCTACCGAGCCACACCGTGAACGAGCGTAACCTCTTGCTTGTGCCTTTATTCTTTTACGTTTTTTGTTGTTGTTCATGTTGCTTGCTTTTCCGTTTCCTGTTCTTTGCTTTCTGTTTCCTATTGTTTTTTTTAGTTTTTATCTTTTTAATTCTCATTAGTATTCTCATTTTTTTTTTTTTTTTGGGGGGGGGGAGGAATAGGCTTAAATTAATGGGTTGAGTGTAGTGTTAGTTTAGATAACTTTAGAATACTTTAGCAAAAAAATAATATTAATAATAAATAATACAAAAAAATAAAAAAAATAGGCATTGGTTGTTGTTTTAATATAGGAAAGCAAAAAAATATATAAAATAAAAGTTATTATAAAAATGAAAAAAAATATATAAAAAAAATAAAAAATGTCAAAAAAAGGGGAAACGTGTTGTGATGTTGTGTTTGTATCTTACTTTATTTATATTTAATTAGCTCATGAAAAATTATGTGTACTTATTTGTCTTTGTGCCTTCTTTTAAAAAATAATAAAAATAAAAATAAAATTTTTTTAATCCATGCAATGACCGATGATGATGATTGAATAGCGAATGCTATCTTCATTATCTTTTGGATCATAAGGGTTTATTGAGTAATTAGTGCTAACTTGAATCTGTGCAAGAATGGAGTCGCTTTCAAATAAAAATCTTTTTTAAATCAATTAACCCACACTTATTTTATAAAGAACTACGTAACTTTGAGTTCCCATTACCAGGGGATACATTAGGGCAGAATTTCATTTAATCAAGCCAAATTTAAATTTTCATAATTTTGTGGTTTCGCTTTTAGTTACAATGTTTGCAAAAAGGGTAAAATAAATATTTTCAAGGATTGTTAATAATTTGCACAATTAACCTAAGGTATCGCCTTAGGATGGGTGTGTTAGAGGGTGCATAGGATTAAGTTTCCACCGCTTCCTAAAGCATAACAACTCCCGAATCTAATCTGGCTCCAAAGACCATTTTCAAAGAGAGGTTTTCTAATTTTTCCTAATAAAAATAAAATTGGTGGCGACTCCATTTTCCTATTTCCATATTTTAAAATCCTTCAAGTTGCTTATTTAGTACAAAATTTGATCCCGTCAAATGACAGATCTGTCGCGACCGGAGATCGCGGCGGGAAAATAGCAACTCGAATGAATTTTAGAAAATGAAATTGAGAAAATGGAGTCGCCACCAATTTTATTTGAATTTGGAAAAATTGGAAAACCTTTTATTTGGAAATGGTCTTTGGAACCAGATTGGATTCGAGTTAATGCTTAGAGAAGCGGTGAAAACTTAATCCCACAAAGACTTCTAACGCATCTGGCCCTAAGACTACCTAAGTCAATTGTGCAAATTATTAACAATCCTTGAAAATATTTATTTTACCCTTTTTTTGCAAACATTGTAACTAAAAAGCGAAACCACAAAATTGTGAAAATTTAAATTTGGCTTGACAAATGAAATTACCCTCCTACGTATCCCCCGGTGCAATGGGAACTCAAAGTTACGTAGTTCTTTATAAAATAAGTGTGGGTTGGTTGATTTTATTTAAAAGATTTTATTTGAAAGTGAATCCATTTTTTTTGCACAGATTCAAGTTAGCACTAGGCTACTCAATAAACCCTTATGATCCAAATGACATTGAAGGTAGTATTCACTACTCAATC
The DNA here is from genome assembly GCA_029884595.1 of Ormosia semicastrata. Taxonomy (NCBI): domain Eukaryota; kingdom Viridiplantae; phylum Streptophyta; class Magnoliopsida; order Fabales; family Fabaceae; genus Ormosia; species Ormosia semicastrata. Next base: position 30,085,417 of record JAQQTO010000046.1, on the reverse strand, counting down.
ATCATCATTGGTCATTGCATGGATCAAAAGATTTTATTTTATTTTTATTTTATTTTTTTTACCCTTTTTTTTACCAAAAAAAGTATCATTATTGTATTCACATGGAATGGGCAAGCGAAATTTCACGTGATTCAAACTCAAACCTTAACAGTGATAATAATTCAATTTAAAGGAAAGAGAGCTTGAAAACTTGGGTAACAATAACAGAGCACATACCGAGGACATTTGGGGAGGGGTTTGGACCCCGTGATTCGACTGGTGGATGCGGAGAGGTTGGGAGGTGGTTCTCAAATTCGACTCTGGCCGAGTGCGGAGAGGGAGCCGGAAGTTCGACCACCGAGTGCGGAGAGGAGCCGGAAGTTCGACGGTCGAGTGCGGAGAAGGAGCTGGAAGTTCGACTGTCGAGTGCGGAGAAGGAGCTGGAAGTTCGATGGGTCGTTTCGGTTCCTGGTCCGACGGTGGTTCTGGTTAGGTTCTATGGTTTTCGGGAGAGGTTATGGAGGCCCTTTTATTGGATTTTGGCTAGTGTGGGTGGGTTCACAACAATAGTGAGAGGGGATGGTGAAGGTTGATATATGGGGATTCGACGGTCGGTTTAGGGAGATTGGATGGTTCGACAGTCGGATATGATGGAGTTTGGGGATCCGATGGTCGGTTGTGATGGAGTTTGGTTGATGGTGTGAAGGTTTGGATAGGTTCGACGGTCGGTGGGGATATGATGGTTATTAGTTCGACGGTCGGGTATAGTGGGATTCGTGAGTCCGACGGTCGGTTGGTCGAAGGGGAAGGATCCGACCTCCGGGGTTTCGACGGTCGGTTGGGAAGGATTTGGATGGTTCGACTGTCGGTTTAGGGGATTGGATGGTTCGTGAAGTTGATCGAGGGTCACAATGGTATGGTTCGACGGTCGAATTGAGGTGAAGGTGGGTTTTGTGAAGTTGGTCGAGGGTCACAATGGTATGGTTCGACGGTGGAGGTTTGGATAGGTTGTCAGTGAGGAGTAAGGTTTGGTGGTTTGAGAGATAGGTGATGTGGTTGGTGGAATCTCGACGGTCGGTTGGGAAGGATTTGGGGTTCGACGGTCGGTTTGAGGAGATGGGGTTTTGATTGTCGGTTAAAGGGATCTGGTATTGGCAGACCGAATGGTTGGTTGAAGGGAAGGATGTGGTTTAAAGGATTATGACCGACGGTCGGTTGTGATGTGGTCTTATGGTGGCAGATCCGGGATTCAACGATCTTGAAAGGCCGATGGTTTAGGCAAATCCGACGGTCGGATGAGAGGATGGATTCGATGGTCGGTACCGGGAGGTTGATGGCGTAAAAATGTGGTCCGACGGTCGGATGAGAGAATGGATTCGACGATCGGCTTTTGTTCTTGGTTCTGTGCGGTCCGACGGTCGGTTGAAGAGAGGCCTGGCTTCACGTGGTGGTGCAAGGACAAGTGGTTAATGGCTTGAAGGAGATGGCAGCGAAGGTGCAAACAGAGGGGGGGTTATGTGGTGGCTTGGAGAGTGGAAGAAAGGAGAGAATGGTGGCTGGTTTCACGTGGTTGAGGTGGTTGGTTGGAAGAAGTTGAGAGGATGAAGGTTGGAAGCTTAGACGTGGTAGAGGAGAGGTGGAGGGGTTTTAGAGATGATGGAGAGGTTTGTTTAGGGAAGATGAAGGATGGAAGAGTGGTTTTGAGGAGATGGTGTCACTTGGGCTTCACGTGGTGGTCACGGTGGAGTGGGGTTCTTGGAAGGATTCTGGTTTGTGCATGGTGGTGGACGTGGTGCATGGGTGAGTCAACTCGGTGGTTTTGGAGGGATGAAGGTTGAAGAATGGGTTCTGTTTTTGGGAGTTTTTAATGGTGGAGTTGTTGTGAAAATGGGTGAAGTAGGTTTAGAAGGCTACGGTTGCATGGAGTTTGGGTGGAGGAGGTGTGTGGTTGGGTAAGGATGGAAGTGATGTGGGTGAAGGGTGGTGAGGGTTGGACGTGGAGAGGTTGGGAGGTGGTTCTGGAAGTTGTTTACATGGTAGCAGAGGGTGATGGGTTTGAAGGTGGAAGGTGAAGATGAGATGAAGGATTGGGTTCTGCACACGCCCAGCCTCCGGAAGAAAATGATGGCAGAGGATTATGGAGGCTTTTGGTTATCAAGCCTCTGAAGGGATTGGGTTCTCCAGCCTCCTGGAAGAAAATGATGGCAGAGACATTTATGGATGGATCCCTCACGTTTTGGAGGGAAGAGTTGTTGGTAGTGGGTGTTATGATTGCTCACCGTCTGGGAGTTTGGCATTTTCCTTCAAATTTTCATCTTCTCCCGACAAATCTCCCTTAAAATCCTCCTTTTTTATCAAAATTCTCTCTTTTTCTTTTCTTTGCTGCTGACTCTTTCTTTTCTCTTTTTTTCTTTTGCCTCAATCACTCCCCCCTTTTTTTATATTGAGTCCCCCATCCCCATGAAATCCAAAGTAAAAAACGTATGTGCAGCATGTGACTTTTTTTTTTTCCTTTTTTTTATTTTTCTTTTATACTTTTTTTACTTTTTTTTTTAGCCCGGTCAAAATTGGGTGTTCACAACGTGGCACCGTCCTCCCCTTACAACCGCTTCTAGCCATAGCCCACTTTAAAGTCATCTATGTGGTGGAGGTTAACTTCGACGATGATGGCTCCCGTGGCTCTTGGTTTTTCGCCACCATCATTCACCTTCTCTCTCCGCTGCTCCCACCACTAAACAAACCCAAACATGTGTATGCTTAAACAAGTTGGATTCTGTTGAGACTCGCTTCTGGAATCACAAAAAAATGTAGTACTCAGAAAGAATCAGAAGCACAGTCTGAAGGAGTGCACTGCCACCCACTACGACAGAGAACAAGAAAATTGCTCTGGCAAAAGGGGTGGCCGAGAAGGCTCAGATGGGAACAAATGCAGGTGTTGAAATTACGGGAACCATATCAAGTCAAAAACAAGGAATTTACTAAACGTCGTAGCCGTCTTGCAAACAGTGGCAAAGATTGTGCAACGCATCGATGTGGCCAAGGAAGGCGCCACGTGTGTAGAGAGCCCGTCGGCTTGAAGACCCTTGTCGTTTTTGGTGCAGCTGCTACCATTGAACTATAACTGCAAGTAAGTACAGAGCGCGCACGTGAAAGTTCATCACCGCCTTTACCATCAGCGAAGCCCCATTCCTTCTATTTTGCAAATAATAGAAGCAAATTTATACCAACAGAAGCCGTTCTTTTTCAATGCTGCTTCAACTTTTCCTGCATCAGCACATTGTTTGAGGAAGTGGTTATTGGGTTACAAACGTGATTAAAGGGTTGTTTTACAATTCTCAGCATTGTTGTACTTGTACTCATTGCACATGACCTGATATCATTGGTAATAAGTGTCAATGACATTAATTGCCTTAAAATTGGATATGCTTTCCTCGACAACTAATTGAGTGCTTCAAAGTGTCTATGAACAAAGCAAACACCAGTACCAAAGTTCCAAATTTTAACCCACGTGCCAAGAATACGGAGCATGTATGAAGTTTTTCTTTCAGATATGCAACTATCAAACAGGAGCGAATCGTCTGAAGACATTCTGCAACACCAAGGGTCGACCACAAAGAACCTAAGATCTCAGGCATGCCTCCATCTCGACCAAAAAGTATCAAGGACCATGGCCATGCCTCCATCTCAACTCGTACCTCGGTCGTGACCTTGAGTCCACAGGTACTTCGGCCACGACTTTGAGTCCACGAGTACTTTAGCCTGAAACAACCCACAAGGTTACCACACCTTAGCGAGGTCCGAGGAATACAAGGTCCGAAGAGGATCAACTGAACAATATCCATACATGATGGCCAGATAGGGGAATCCACTTGACCATTGTCCAAGGTCAAGGAGCGCATTTAAGAGTTTTCACTCGTGCCCTTAACCCGTAAACCAACCAGGTTTACAGAGGTTAATTGTATTATTATACTTTATGCTTAAAGTCTCAAAGGACCTGTTCTTTATGGGATCTGCAATTTCTTAAGTCAAAGGACCTTCAAGCCGGACTTTGCCTTGAGAATGTCTACTAAGTTTATTCCTTATGGGATTCATAATTTCTTTAGTCTTGAAGGACCCTCAAGCCGGACTCTGCCTTGAGAATGTCTACTAAGCCAATTCCTTATGGGATCCAGAATTTCTTAAGTCTCGAAGGACCCTCAAGCTGGACTCCATCTTGAGAATGTCTATTGAGCTCATTCCTTATGGGATTTGGAATTTCTTTCAACGATTCAAAGAACCTCAAATCGAAAAATGCCTTGAGAATGTCTCGAGCCCACTCCCTCTGGGATCTGAGGTCTCTTAGATTTCAGGTTAAAAGGAATAACCCATAAAACCAGATTGTGTGTTTTGGTTGCGAGTTATGGGTCCATACCCAAATCCTTAATACTTAGTCATAACTATTTTGTGGTTGTGAAATTAATTGACAACACAGATTACGATATTCGTTCTCTGCCATCAGGTACCTACCATGAATGTCTTATGTTAAACTAGTTCTGAAGTCAAAAATTCCAAAGTATTAGGTGATTTTTTGCGCTAGACAGTAAACATTAAAGACCCCGATTATGGATCACCTTAAATTTTGCCTAAGTCCTTAGTGAAAGTTCGAGTGCTAAAAAATTTAGACGTTGAACCTAGTATGGACCATGGAAAAAGAAGTAAATACGGTAACAATTCTAGTTCATTCTACGGGTCCTAGTTGCATACTAGAATGTCTACCTCAAATCAACTGACACATGGACCTTGTCCGGACTACGACACATCTGTAAGTGTCATGATCAAACTTCTCTAGATTAGAGCTCATAACCCAATGGAGCAGCATGGATTAAGGCTTCAAGTAAAGCACATATTTTGTCGCCCGAGGACATTGAGACTTATCTTGATACTAAGCTATGCTAGTTAAGTGCCAAGCTGGGGGCAACAGTTCTGGACTTTAATTAGGGATCCTGTCCCATGGGTTAACCCGGCATACATCCAGCCAGAGTCCGTCGTTGACATATTGGCAGGAATTCACTCATGGCTTGCAGTTGAGAGACATCCTGAACTACACATGGGGGCAACATATGACATACCTTGAAAGATGAAATGACAATGTAAGCAGAGCAATCTGACTCGGATCCTAGCCTTACACGTCAACTCCAGAGGCATACTATGATATATCACGGACCTCTACCCTTTGGAAAACATCATAAGATCCAATGTTAACTCTGACTTGGATCCATTTGTCACTGTGTGTCGTGTGCTTCTGCTAAACGTGGCTACCTTGACACTTAGCTGTCCGATTTAAGCACCAAGTTGGGGGCAAATGTTCTGGACTGGATTTTGGGTTAGCAGTTCAGGATTAACCCAGCCCACCAAAATAATACTCAGATGTTACTACATGCTATCTTGATGAGTACTTCTGTCTATTTATTAGGCATAAATCTCTCAAAGTATCATTGATGGATATGAAAGCTAATTATATCACATATAAATAGAAAAATTAATTAAAAGATATCACAATTTTTAACGGATTCTAATCATAAATAACTACATTTAATATAGATTGCATTCCATTCTAAAACGCTCTTATAAATGCCGAGCAAGGTTTCAAAGGTATGCATCTCATCTGATATACAGACTACCTTCCTTGTGCACGGTCTAATTTGAGCGTCAGAGTGCCTTTTATAAGTACCCACCTCCTCGCACCACTGCTATTGCTATCGTGCCGCAGAGGAGTCCACCTTCAACTACCTTTTCAAGTAACACTTTGAATTAACTTAAGAACAAATGTACAAACATTTTTTTTTTTGTCAAAAGAAATGTATTGTTAAAAACTAACATTTAGGGTATATTTGTTTCAACTATGAAAACTTTGATTATTTCAATAATTAATTATTGTATAATTGATTATGATAGAATTAGTTTTATGTTTAGATATATTAGTTGGAAAATAATTTTAAAATAATTTATTTCGTTTAGATGATATAAAAAAATTATTTTTATGCATTAAATTACTAAAAGAGATATAAAATAATTAAAAAAATTATTTGATTAAGGACAAAATAGTATTTATATCTCAAAGTTTTTAGAATAATCTATAATTTAGAATCATAAGCTTCAAGCTTATGAAAAAAAGCTATTATAATACATTAAATTTTATAGAAAAACTGAAATAGGATTACTTAAACATACCATAAGCAGTGAAAAAAAAAGCTTTTTTGCCCAAAAAAAAAAGTTATTAGTTTGAGAAATAATCTCACCAAATATGCACTTAACCTCTACAAAATTTGTGCGTTGGGAGGAGGAGGGGGTAACTTTAAATGGCGGACTGCAGACTTGTTGGATGGTAGAGGTTTGGTTTTAGAGGAGGATAAAGATTATATATGTGAAAATAGGCTTGCCCCAATGGTTTAATATGTTAAGTTTTGATGATGACAAATACAAGACAAAAAGAATGATGCTTATGCTTGATAAATGTGCTTTATAGATGACAAATGCATCACAAAAGATTATTGATCATGTTACATAGATGTGCTTAATGTGATATATTGTATCATGCATGATTATGTACCTTATCTAGTTATATTTTACTTAATAATCATGCAATAAGATATGTATAACATTCTTCATATAATATATCCAATAATGCTTTATATGAGTTATAATGAATTAATATTAGATTTGACTCTATTTAAATGAAAATGTGAAAAGTATTCTTTGTTGCATCCTAAATAGAGCATATCTATTAGTAATTGATAAATGTCTTATTTGGATATGTTTATGGAAGTCTTATTTGCATGTTAGACTAACTAGAGTTATACATTTATGAATTATGCATATGAAGATATTGAGTTATGAATTTAGACTAACTATATTTGTTTTAAGTGAGTAATACTTTGTAAGATAGTCCAAGTACTAAGAGTGAGCATTGCAACAAGAAAGCATTTGCAAGTCTTGAAGAGAAGATTTTCTTTGAGAGCTTGGATTACATCAAGAATTGATGCTGGCAAAAGATCTAGTCCAACATCTTCAAGAATAGCTTATAGGACTTAGATCTTGTGTAAAGGTAAATGAGATTCACACTAAGCTCAAAATATGTTTTAACATTTTTCAAAGTGTTTCTCACATTCTAAAATGTCCAACAAACCGTTTTTGGAAAGCTAGTTTTGATGGTAATTCAAATCTATGAAAAATAGTCAAGTTTATGTTTTGTAAAACTGACCTTTAGTTACTCTTTTGATCATATCTTTCAAAATACTTTGAGTTATGTTCTGAAACTTATTTCATATGAAAATAGACTCAAAAATATTTCCAATGAGTGGTCATTTGCTTAAAACGGATAAGAAACGAAGAAGTTATGACCATTTAAAATCAATTTTTGAAACTAGAGTGATTTATTCGAATAAGGGATGTGTTATTCGAACAACACACCCCAGAAAATGTTCCAGAACGTGTTTTTTAAAGATTTATTCGAATAACAAATGTGTTATTCGAATAACACGACCCAGAAAACGTTCCAGAACATGTTTTTGAAGATTTATTCGAATAACAATGTTGTTATTCGAATAACACGACCCAGAAACGTTCTCAACGGCTATAAACGGCTAGTCTTCTTAAAGAAAACATTTTCCAAACTTTACCCAACAGCTCTAAATATTATTGGGCTATAAATATAAGTGTTTAGGCATCAAAGAAATGTTGGAGAATAATATGAAAATCACTCTTGAGCATTAAATTCATTTTTTCACTATCTATTTCTCTAAAACTCTATTTTGAGCTTTAAAGTGTAAGTCATTGATACCCATAGTGCTTTAATTTGTATTATTTACTCTTTGAGAGAGTTTCTATCATCTACATCTTTGTTTAATCTATAAAGAGGGTGAGGTATCCCTCAAGAATTGTAAAGGGAGAGACATCCCTTGAAAGTAGAGGTTCAAGCACAAAGGGTGAGGTATCCCAAGGTGTTGAGTACTCAAGTTTGTAAAGGTTTTCAAGCATCCGTTCAATCTTAAAAGTTTAGTGAAAAATCTCGGGTGGTTCACTTGAGGACTGGACGTAGGCCACAAGTGATTGGTGGCTGAATCATGATAAATTTTAGTGTTTGCTATTCTCAAGTCTATCTCCTTTACATTTGTGCTTTAATTATATATGCTTGAGTTGAATTTGATATCTAGTTTATTTGCTTAATTTATCCTATAGCCCAAGTGATATTTGTAAAATCTCTAATAATTACACTTTTGTTAAACTTATTCCGCTGCATTTATTAACTGAGTTATTCAAAATGCATAATTTATCAAAGTTGTAATAAAATTTGTAATCACCCAATTCACTCTCCTCTTAAGTGATGATTACCATGGCTAACAATATATAAATTTAAATGATTCAATTTTGATACATTATTTTTTTAAATGCTTTCAAAGTGTAAAATGTATTGTTAAATTATTAAATATATGTTTGTTGGGAGGGCCTATTAGTTATGAAAATATCTGATGGTCATGAGAATATTTAGCTAATGACAAAAAAATTATCAAATATATTTGATAATCACAATAACTATTTAAAAAACTTAACTATTTTAATAATATACCAACAAATCATTAAATAATAAATAAAACATTTTACAATTATAATGCATTAAATTTAAGATTTAATTTGAATGTATGGTAACTATAATTTTTTTTTACATTATTGTTCAATAATATATTATTACGTTATAAAAAATATATGACTTTTACATTAGTTATTTCAAAAATTATATATATGATAATGTATAATTTATTGATAATATAAAATATTTTACACTACTAATACATTAATATTAAGCTCTTAAACATAAACTCAAATTTAAATAATAACAACTATGATGTGAAATGAAAATAAAGAGGTCCAACTCAACTACAAAGATATGTCGACAAAACGTTATGGTACAGTAGTACTAGAGGAAGGAAGGAGGGCCATCCACAATCAGTGCGTGGAATTCACAGGTTGTGTGCTACACTTTATGTTTTGGTACGTTCTTATTATTAACAATATATATATATATATATATATATATATATATATAATATATAATATATATATATATCTTTTTATATTTTTAATATAATTTATTATATTTATTTTTTCTTTCATTAAATTTAATACTTTTAAAAAAATATCAATAATATATATACTCTTAATAAATATGTATAATAATTTTTTTCTTTAGAAAAAAAGATTCTAATGTAAAACGTGTACGATCAAGGAGTCTCCCATGATTGGTCCAATATATACTAACCTGATCTATCAGGTTGAAGAAGTGCAAGGACGGAACGGGATGGGTCACGCATTCTTTTGCTTTCTTGCCGTTTCCATTTTCGTTGTTGCCACAATTTGTTTTGGCTAATTTTCTTTTTCCTTACTTGAACTGTAAGATACAAAAGGTCCAAATCCATTCATTGATGCATACCTACTTATATATTTGATGATACCTGTATCAAGTATCATAAAAAAATAAAAAAGAAGCTCTTAATTCGATTTCTTAAAAGGTGCATATTGAAAATAACAATACTGCACAAGGCACCGATTTGTTAATATTTTATGAAAGGAAAAATAACATCTAATTACCTCAAACTTTCACTTAGTTATAAATAATCACAATAAATTTTTAAATATTTTAATTTAGTCCTTAAAATACTCTAGTGATTACAATTAGCATTTTAGTTAATCTCAATTAATTTACTACTTAACGAAACATTACGTCACGTATAAGAACATGAGTCATTGACGTCATAAATAGATTATTAATGATTTATGTACTTGCATATGATGTAAGAGAAGTTCTTACTACACTATTTTATTGAAATTGTAACATGTAGAACTTATATTGTACATGTTATTGGATCATAAAATAAAATATTATTAAATTAAATATGAATGGTTACCAATATGTCCAGAATATATATTATGAGAATATTTTAAAATTTCTCATGATGCAGTGTTTCGTTAGTCTTCTAACTTAAATTGGACAAACTACAATGGACTAATTGCAGGAATTAATGTAATTTAAGAACTAAATTAAAATATTTAAAAGTTTAAAGTAATTATTTGTAACTAGATAAAAATTTAAGGTGACTAGATGCTATTTTTCCTTTATGAAATCCACCGTTAAATAAAGGGACTAAATATTTTTTTTTCTTTTCTTTTTCTAACATGATCCTTAAGTTAGATGAGTGAGGAGTCCATTCTAAATAGATCAGCATATTGTTTTATATATATATATATATAACTTCATGCAAATTATCTAAATTTCTTACCATTAATCCACTCTTATTGGCTTAGTTAGCATATTGTAGAAAGTTAGTTTAATGCATCACAAAAAAAAAAAAATGGATAACAAATTTATATGAAAAAAATTGTATACAAAATTTTGTTATTAAAATTCAGATAAAAAATATATATACTATTAAATTTCTCATTCCCAATTTAAGCTAATTAATTAAATAAAAAGTTAAGTATTAAAAGAGTTTGATATTTTATCGTTCTTATTATTGCTATTATTAAATTAAAAAATAAACTCTTAAAAGTGTTACTATACTTTCAATTTTTTTTCACTAAATAAGTCCTTCAAAGATATAAAACGTTACCAAATTTGTCTTTATGGAAGACTAATGTGGGGCAACAAAAGGATGAATATCCTGGCATTTTATATCTTTGAGAGATTTGGTGAAAAAAAATTAAAATGCTAATATAATGACATCGTAATCTTTAAAAGACCAATTTAAGAGTTTATTCTTGTTTCGGACAGTGACCAGAATCTAGGTCGGTATAGTTCAGTAGGTAAGAAGGAGACTTGCTAGAGACCTACGGGCGAGACAACAACAAGGTCAATGACACCTAAATAAGTCAGTAGAATGATCGCAAAGTATAATCAGTATGAGTGTTTGGGTAAAGATAGAACATGCTTAGTCTAGACTGTCAGACCGATTTATATAGATGATCTAAGCACTGACTCCTCGGATACTTGCCATTCAGGTCATTTAGATCTCCGAACGTTAGGATTCGTTATATGCTTGGTCATAAGGCGTGAAACCGTTCACAACCCTTGGTCATGATGGTGACGGTCGGCTAGTGACCGTTGGGGGATCATATTAAGCACGTGTTTAGCAAGTTCGCTTCTCGTTCGGGCATAAACTGGTCAGATCATACAAGCACGACTTCGGTTGGGTTGACTCGAATTCTCTATCTGCTGTTCTAAAATTTTTTAAATAAGTCTCTCAAACATATAAAATGTCATCAAGTTCGTCTTTATGAAAGACTAATGTGGAGTAACAAAAAGATAAATTTATTGACGTTTTATATTTTTAAATAATTTATTTAATAAATTTTAAAAAAACTAATGTGATGGCATCATAATATTTAATAGACCAATTTAAATGTTTACACTAAATTAAATGTTACCCGATAAATTTGTTGGACGTGGTCAGTGCTCACAAAGATTTTAACAAAATCTCTAAATTGTGTACTATTTTTTTTTACCTCCTGTAAATTGCGTACTTGGTACAACGAGTTTGAAATACTGAGTACATCTATTTCAATGAATTTATTTAAGAAATTATATCAGCGAGTTTGACACCATATTTTAAACTAAAATTTTAAGACATTAATTCATAAGTTGTTGTAAATAGAGAAAATAATTATAGAAAGATCAAGACAAGAAAATATAGACTCAAAATATTATTTTGTATATCAGATAAGATACATATCTTTAAAATTTGACAAGGTATTTATAAGAGCATTTTAAGATTTATACAATGTATTTATTTAGGATTAGTATCAGTTAGAGATTGTGATATCTTTTAACTAACTTTTTTATTTATGTGGGATAATTAAGGTAGTCATTCATCACATGTAAAATATGCATGTTTTACAATACTTCCCATTGGATGACTATACACTATGGATATGCCTCGTTAAAACCTTGCTAAGAAAAACTCAGTGTGATAAAAACTTAGCGAAGAAAAAAGAGTATAATATACATAGGCAACTTTCCCTCAAAATATAACCAATTATGAAAAGTCCTTAAGTTGATGCATTCCAATGTTATGCACATGCTTCTTGAAAATTGAAGTTGGTAATGCCTTTGTGAATAGATTAGCTGGGTTATCACTTGAGTGAATTTTGCAAATATCAACATCACCTTTCTTCAGGAGTTCATGAGTGTAAAAAAAACTTTAGGGAAATGTATTTAGTTCTATCACCCTTTATGTAGCCCCCTTTGATTTGTACAATACATGCTGCATTATCTTCGTGCAATATTATTGGCTCATTATTTTTCTTCAATAAGCCACATGCTCCTTTAATGTGTTAGATCATAGTTCTCAATCATATACACTCATGACTTGCTTCATGAATGACCAATTTTTCTGAATGGTTTGATGAGGTAGCAGTAATTGTTTGCTTTACAAACCACCATGAGATAGCAGTATTTCTACATGTGAACACATAACATGTTTATGACCAAGCTTTATGTGGATCAGAAAAATAACCAGCATCAGCATATCCTACCAATTTTGACTTTTCTCCCTTTGGGTAAAACAAACCCATATCAGATGTGCCACGTAAATAATGAAGAACATGTTTTACTCCATTCCAATGTCTTCGAGTTAGTGCAAAACTAAACCTTACTAGCAAATTGACTGCAAAAATTATATCTGGTCTAGTGCTGTTTGTAAAGTACAAAAGTGCTCCTATTGCACTAAGATATGGTACTTCAGAACTAATAATTTCTTCATCATCTTTTCGTGGACAAAAATGATCTTTTTTTACATCAAGTGAACAAATAACCATTCGGCAGCTTAATAGATAAGATTTATCCATATAAAATTATTTCAAGATTTTTTCTATATAAGATGATTGATGCACAAGAATTTCACTTGCCAAAAGTTCAACTTGAAACCCAAGACAAAACTTTGTCTTTCCAAGATCCTTCATTTCAAATTCCTTCTTTAGGTAGTCTGCAGTCTCAGAGATCTCTTCTGAAATCCCTACTATGTTTAAATCATCAACATAAAATGTGACTATAGCAAATCCAGATTTTATTTTCTTGATGAAAACACAAGGACAAACAAGGTTATTTTCATATCCATTTTTTAATAAATATTCACTTAAATGATTATACCACATACGTTCAGATTGCTTTAACTCATACAAGGATATTTGAAGTTTAACAGAGTACATGTGTTGAGGTTTTGAATTATATGCTTTAGGCATCTTAAATCCTTCAGGGACTTTCATATATATATTATTATCCAATAATCCATATAAATAAGCTGTCACAACGTCCATTAGACGTGTGTCAAGTCCTTCAGAGACTGTCAAACTAATTAAAAACATGAAAGTAATTGCATCCATAACAGGGAAGTAAGTTTCTTCATAATCTATACCAGACCTTTGTGAGAAGCCTTGTGCTATAAGTCATGCCTTGTATCTCACAATTTTATTTAGATTATTTCTTTTTCGCACAAAGACCCATTTATACCTAACATGTTTGACATATTCAGGTGTCTGGACTATTGGTCCAAATACATTACGTTTGGCTAAAGAATTTAACTCAACCTGTATTACTTCTTTCTATTTTGGCCAATCACTTCGATGTCAACGTTCTTCTACACTTTGAGGCTCAAGTTCATTACCATTGATAATTTCAGAAGCAGTTGCATATGCAAAAACATTATCAACAACAACTTCATTTCTTCCCCTCATATTTCCAGATTTTAATGAGATCTCATAATTTGCTAGTACCAAAATCACTTCTGGGGTTACTTCCCTAGAAATATGGGGTTGTTGATTTATGTTACTTTTGACCTCTTTAAGAGTGTCAATGACCTCTTCTAGAGTGTCATTTTGAAGGTTTTTCATTTCCTTCCTTTTTCGAGGTACAATGTCCTTTTGCACTAATAGGTCTACCACGCTTCTGACGTGTTTTAGATTCATTGACTGCCATACCTACATAATGTCTTGCAGGGACAATTAATCGTGCAGGAGTATTTGCAACTGGCACATATGATTTAGTGACCTTTTGGGTGTCAACAAAAATATTTGGCAATTGATTTGCGACATTCTGTAAATGAATTATTCTTTGAACTTCAAGTTCACATTAATTTGTACATGCATCAAGATTGGATAATGTTAGTGTGTTCCAACAAATTTATTGTGCTTTGGACCCTTTACCTTTTTCTTCCCCTAATGACGGGAAAGTTGACTTATCAAATTGACAATCTAAGAATCTTGATCTAAAAAGATCACCAGTGAAAGGTTCAAGATATTTAATTATAGATGAGGAGTCAAAACCAATATAAATACCAAGGCGACATTGGGGGCCCATCTTCGTTCATTAAGGGGGTGCAATAGGAACATAAACGACATAACCAAAAATCCTAATATGAGATATATTAAGTTGTTGATCAAACACAAGTTGTAAAGGTAAAAACTTGTCATATGCAGATGGTTGGATGCGAACCAAAGATGCGGCATGAACTATAGCATGTCCCCAAGCAGATGCAGGAAGTTTTGATTTCCTAAGCATAGGTCAAGCAATAAATTGCAAACGCTTAATAAAAGATTCAGCTAATCCATTTTGAGTATGACCATGTGCAATGAAATGCTCAACAATAATTCATATTGACATGCAATAATCAAAAAAGGCTTTTAAAGTAAACTCACCTACATTATCTAAACGAACTGACTTGATAGGATGGTCAGGAAAACTTGATCTTAACTTTATGATTTGGGCAAGAAATTTAGCAAATGCAACATTACGAGTTGAAAGCAAACAAACATGTGACCATCAAGTGGAAGCATCAATTAAAACCATGAAATACTGAAATGGTCTACAAGATGCATGGATTGGGTCACAAATGTCACATTGTATTCTTTGCAGAAAATCAAAAGACTCCAAATATAATTTAGATGGGGAAGGTCTAACAATTAATTTACCTTGAGCACAAGGAGTACAAAAATAATGATTAGGTAGAAGAATTTTTTGATCCTTTAAAGGATGTCCATGTATACTTTCAATAATACGTCGCATCATAGTTGAACCTGGATAGCCAAGACGATCATGCTAGAGTATAAAAGTTTTAGGATCTGAGCACTTCTGGTGCATATAATTTAACTTAAACACCCTTATTTTTGTAAAATATAATCCAGATGAGAAACTTGGAAGTTTCTCTAATATGAACTTCTGGTTCAAAATTGTAGAGGTAATATATAGATATTCTACATGTCCATCATTTTTTGTTTCAACATGATACCCATTGCGACGTATATCTTTAAAATTTAGTAGATTTCTTCGGAATCTACAAGAATACAACGCATCATCAATATACAATTTTGTCCCATTTGGGAACATAATTTGGACTCTTCCAAAGTCTTCAATTACATTTGCAGAACCAGATATGATATTAACATTAATTTCAGCTAATGTCGATTGTAATAAATATTTTTTATCACAAAGAATTGTATGAGTTGTGCCACTGTCTACTAAACATATGTCATCCTCCATTATATCAAGTTTATTTTGCATTATCTAGCATAAAAATATAATTGTAAGAATTAGAAAGAGACAACAAACAAGAAATATGCAAATCATTGACATTCATAGTATAACATAAACATAAACATAAACTTAACATAAATATAAACATTTTTTAATAGTAGACATTTTCATCCCAAATCAAATGATCAATCTTGCCACTATGGTCTTCAAAAAAATTAGAAACATAAAAATCAACATTCATAGAAGACTCATTATCATGAGTAGGACCAACAGGTTCAGAAAAATTCACTTCAACATTTTTTTCCCTTTTCTTTTAGTGATGCATTGTAAAGTTTAATTAGGTGTTTTTGAGTGCGACATATGTGAGACCAATGACCTTTTGTTCCACATCTATAACAAATATTGTCATTATTTTGCTCTTTTTCAAGATTTCTCACATTTTCCACCCATTTCTTTTGGTTCCTTTTAGCACCTTTGCTTTCAAAACTTTGAGGAAGATTAGCACGGGTCTAATAATTTTTTCTACCACGACCCCTTTTATTACCATGGCCTCGTCCACGACCTTGAGAAAATGTCACATTCACTTCAATGAATGGTGCTAAGCTAGTTGGACAAGATTGATGGTTTTTCATCAAAGCTTCATTGTTTTGTTCAGCTACAAGTAAACAAGAAATTAGCTCAGAATACTTTGTGAATCTACGCTCTTGATACTGCTGCTGCAGGAACACATTCGAGGCATGAAAAGTAGAATATGTTTTTTCTAAAATATCTTTATCAGTAATTTTTTCTCCACATAATTTTAATTGAGAGCTAATCTTAAACAAGACTAAATTATATTCACTTATGATTTTAAAATCTTGCAGACGTAAGAAGAATCACCATTTTTTGGTGTTCATATCTCTCATTCAAATTATTCCAAAGGACTAATGGGTCCTTAATAGTAAGGTACTCCGTTTTCAATTCTTCGTGCAAATGGTGTTGAAGGAAAATCATTGCTTTTGTGCGATCTTGCAGGGATGCTTAGTTTCCTTCTTGTATAGTATTCCCAAGATTCATTGCATTAAGATGAATCTCAGCATCAAGTACCCATGATAAGCAATGAATTCAAACTTTGTGAGATTTGACATTCTAAAGACACTTAAAAAAATAAAAATTATATGGATAACTAAGAATTTAAACAATAAAAATACTTTGATCATTCAACAAAGGATATATGCATAACACATGTTAAAGAAAACAATTTCTTACCTTAATATATAAAAAAAAAAAATTGGAGGATTTAGCTACACCATAAAGACTTGATCGTGCCGATAACGTGTTGTAAATAGAGAAGAGAAATATAGAAATATCAAGACAAGAAAATATAGACTCAAAATCTTATTCTGTATATCATATGAGATACATATCTTTGAGATTTGACAGAGTATTTTTATAAGAGCGTTTTAAGATTTATACAATGTAGTTATTTATGATTAGTATCCGTTAGAAATTGTGATATCTTTTAATTAATTTTTTTTATTTATGTGAGATAATTAAAGTAGTCATCTATCACATGTAAAATATGCATGTTTTACAACATAAGCCATTTTATTTTATATAGTTGCTACCTTCAATTTTTTTTTAATATAAAACTTTATTTACACTTTACATTCCATTTACATTCATATTTAAATTTTTAATATCATGGAATTTGACAAAGAAGAGGGTGAACTAACTGCCTACTAGATTGTGACAATAAAGATTATAAAAAAAAAATCATGGTAGAAAAATTTATTCCCATATAAAATTTGTCTCATATTTTTAAGTATTTTTTATTGAAGTATAATTATGAAAATTTAAAAATATTTTAAATGATTTAAATAGTAAAAATTTGAACATTTCGCTTATAAGATTTAAATTCTACTCTCGTAATAAATAATATCTTATTGATAATTAATACGTAAAAATTATTAAAAACTATCACTAAATTCGCTTTTTTAATAAATTTTTATTAATTAAAAAATTAGAAAAAGAAAAACTTGGCCAAACTTGGCTAAAGTGTGTGTATATATTTCAAAATAATTAGAATGCAACAATAATAACGTAATGGTTCAATTAAAATTTTAATCTTTATAATTTTAACTCATTTTTAATTTAAATTTTATAAATTTTCCTTTATTTAAGTTAGTCTTTACAATTAAAAAAATTTAAAATAATTTTATCATTAATTTCTATTATAATACTATCAATTTTGTTCTTACTAGATTTTTTTTAAAAAGAAAGAATTTTTGAAAAAGTATCTATTAAACAAATAAATGCATTATTGAAAAAAATGAAATAATAATGAAACTATTTTAAAATATTTATAATTATAAGAATTGATTTTAAAAATATAAATATAAATATAAATTATAAAGACAAAATTTTTAATTTATTTAACTTAATTAAGGGTTGGTGTTGGAGGGAAAAAGCGGCAACGACCATGATACTCCCACACGTGGGGCCTGACCTAACAAGGTCAGGGTAACAGACAGGAAAGGGGCAGTGTATAGGGGCAAGTGGGGCACATGAAATAATTGTAACCCTTATATTACCACTTACGACTACGAGCAGCCCCTTCATCCATCGCTGCACTCTGCCCCTCCCCACGTGCGCTCTTCCTGGACCCCCACCTTCCATGATAACATATCTTTATCGGTAATTTTTCTTAATTTTTAATTGATAGCTAAAAACAAAACTAAATTATATTCACTTATGATTTTAAAATCTTGCAGACGTAAGGATGGATAAACATCACTTTACCACTATCAACCAAAAACGCACGGCCACGATTTCATCATTCATTTTATTTTCAAATAAATAAAAATATTTCTTCACAACTACCAATTTTCTTTTTGTTCGCTCGTTTTATGCGCTGTATTATTTTTGTGCGGGCAAGAAAAACTTTAGCAATCAATATTTAGTGTGTTGATGATATATGTAAATATTTAATTATTTTAATAATAAATTATTCTATAATTTTTTTATTATAATTAATTATAATAGAATTAATTTTATGTTTAAATATGTTACTTAAAAAGTAATTTTAAATTAATTTATTTTATTTTAATAGTATAAAAAAAATTATTTTAATGTATTAAATTATTAAAATATATAAAAATAATTAAAAAATTTATTTGATTGAGAATAAAATAATATTTATATCTCAAAATTATAAAAAATAATCTATAATATAAAATTATAAGTTAAAGTTTCAATATTATAAAAAAAAATTTATAATACATTAAATTTTATACAAAAATTAAAATTAAGTTTATCAAATATGTTAAATTATTATTATAATAACCTTTTTTTAAAAAATTATTGAAAAAGAAAATAATCTTTTTCTAAATACATTCTTAAAGCATTCAACTTTTTAGTAAGTTGCTATTTTAAAATAAGTTTTTTTTTTAAGTTAAAATTTTTAAATTAAAAAATTTAAAATTGAAAATTTTGTGTAAAAATAGAATCTTTTTCATTTTTAATGAATTAAAAATTTTACTTTTCATAAAAAAAATTATTTTAAAATCTTAACAAGTGGATTAAAGACACTTACTAGAAAAATCTTTTAAAATATATCTTTCTTTTATAAAATTAATTAAAAAAAACTCAGATTCCAAACACGGACCCGGTCATACTTCGTTCCTTCCGAGGCTCGTGTAAGTAATGACAAATAATTTATAATTTATAACAAGACCAACAAATTTTCAGTTCACATTTATTTTGGGTACAAATTTACATGTTTTTAAAAAACATTACTAGTAAGTTCATTAACGAATATAATTTCTTGCTATTATTCTTTTTATACTAAAAAAAAGAAGTATTTCTACGAAAGGGCAATATTTTGTCTCTCGCTCTTGGCCATTAAACGAGAGTGAGACTTTAATCATGTTTAGAAAATATTATTTTTTTAGAAAATAATCGTTTATTTTTTAAAAAATCTTTTTTCAATTTTTAATTATAAATTATTTTAAATATGAAATAAGTTACTTTTTTTTAATGATTAAAAATTTTACAAAATTTTTGGCCGATTAACAGATATATATAAAATATATCTTTCTTTTATAAAATTAATTAAAAAAACTCAGATTCTTAACAACCCTCCATATCCGTTCCTTCCGAGATCGTGTGAAGTAATGACAAATAATTTATAATTTATAACAAGACCAACAAATTTTCAGTTCACATACTTTTTTGGGTAGATTTACTTTTTTAAAAACATTACTAGTAAGTTGATTAACGAATATAATTTCTTTCTATTATTTTATAGTGAATATAAACTCGCTCTTGGCCATTAAACGAAAGAAAAGATTTTTTAAAAATCTTTTTTCAAAATTTTTAATTATAAATTATTTTAAATATGAAATAAGTTACTCCAAATTCATGCTTTGTTTATCTTTTGAAGTGTTAGATGAAGATAATTAATATAGGGAAAAAGAAAAGGGGGAGGATACTAATTGCAAGTTGTGCTACGAAATGGTAGGTGAGCGATGATGCGGGGAAGACGTAGGAGTAGGAGTAATTGCAAAAGCTTTGGCCAGAGTGAACACCTCAATTATTTATTTGAAGAATTAATAATTCCATAATACGTGCTTGGGGTTCCTCATTCACCGGACAGCGTTCAGCGTAAAGCCTTTGGCTTGTCTACTAAAAGAGAAGTTGTTAGATTCAAATCTGGGCCATACACTCCTCCTATCTTAACGCGTCCAAACACCATTTATTTTTAAACTACTACTCTACTATACCCTTCAAATAATTGAGACGTAAAATGTTCCCTTCCATTGCTTTGGTATCATACATGAAACTAAAATAATCAACCACACATCAACGTTTACAATATTTGTAGTCAGCTCAAATCTCAGAGGCACTTCCAATTTTCCTCCCTTTGAAGGAGAGGAGGTAGGGAAAGATATTAGATATGGGATGATGATTACTTGTTTTTATTTTTTGTCTCATTTTTTATTTTTTCATTTAAATTCTTAAATATTTTAAACTTAATTATATGTTTTTTTTTATTTTTTTTTTATTTTTTAATTAATAAAATTGAAATAGAGGAATAAAAAAAAGAACAGAAAATGAAGATAAGTAATTTTCATCCTAAATATGATGTACATCTAAAGTGAGAATCATAAGAGATTCCGTGTGATTGAGGAACACGTTAAAAAAGTCTCCAACTATATGCAAAAAGTTGTTATGCTACATGACGAGGTAGTTCAATTTATATATAGTAAAGTGGCCCTAAAAAATGGAGGTAACCCTCGAAATGGTTAAGAAAACAAAGCCCAAGTAAACTACTAGTTAATATTATCCATGAAAATTCAAAGGCAGGCACAGATAGAGAAAGAAGTAATAGGGTAACACCTTGAAATAAGGGTTTGAACGTGCAGGACACGAGGGACCACGTGGGGGTCTCCGGTGGCGCCGGTATGTGCCTTCATGGAAGCTCTGCTTAGTCTTTAGGCTCCAACCGATTTTTCGAGGTGGACCCTGCTTTTTACGTATTTGTTTTACCAATAATAATTATTTGAATAAGATCCATGCCATGCGTATTCTTTTCAAAGTAAGTGATTTTTATATTTAAGTTGGGCTTAGTAAAAAATATAGGGATAAACTTGGACTTTAGTAGGGGCTCACGTGCTTGTCTTATCCTTAAACAACGTGCTCTTTTTTTCCCCCAATTTTCTAATCCCCGAAGTTTGAGTCTCCAATTGTAATCTTTAGTTGTTGTTTGGGGTCAATGAGAATGAGCCATTCAAGGGAACCTTAGTTTGAGAAATCGAAGTTAATGTCCGTGGGCACTTCGAAAAGAAGGTTGGATTGCATAATACCCAAAAAATTGGGATTCCCATGGTGTGACAACTTGTTCGTGTGCATATATTATTTCATAAACTTTTTATTCAAACTGCATAAATGAATGCACAAACAAGCTGTTCAATATATATAGCTATTAAGAAGTTCTATTAGATCGTAACATTCAAGATTAATATGCAGAAACCCAGCCACGAAACGAACTTTGAGCAACCTTAAGATAAACTATACGTATTGATTACACTGTTTTAGAAAATTGCATCTTAATGAATCCTAAATAATTAATTAAATGATATATATTCATCTTGGCACCATTCTAGAAGTCTTTTATTTTTAATTTATTTTTTGAAGTTGAGTTGAAAATATGATTCTGCAGGCCTACTGCTAAGTGCTAACAAACACATATTCCAGGACATTGTGAATTGTATCTCTATGCTTAGAACTGTTACACATGCATGCATGTACAGCACAAGCTTTTCTAGAAATATTACTTTTCCCATATATATACGTCACGTGGCGTTGTATTCTTTTTTGGGTGAAGTTGTATTCCTAACATCGTCAAACTATCTTCCATATCTTACATGTGCCGGTACAGTTTATATCTTATGGCTATGGTTTTAGTTGTAAACTATATATATATATATGGCCCAATATCGCCAGCTCCTACAATCCTCTTTCTTTCTTTTCCTTATTTCTTTCCATTTTATTGGGTTGAAAACTTGAAAATATATATGATACGTGATACAGGTATTAAATGAATCTACCAGCTTCCAAAACATTTTCTTTTTCTTTGTGTTGAACAGCTCCCTATCGCGCGTGTTGAGTTGTCAGAAACCATTCCCTTGAATGAGATCTTTTTTAAAAATCTCATGACGCACGCATATATAATTTGTATATATAGGTATTATTCTGTTTGCAAAGAGATTTCTAAATCTGAACCTTGATAGAAATGATAAATGGACAATGAGTAATTTAAAGAATTATTAGTTTCAGGCTTCTGCCTAGAATTATAATAATAGTACTGAAAACATTACTATTTACAAGACATATATAGAGTGCATACATTATAGTTGTTACCAATTACCATTCTTTTTTTTTTTTTTTGGTCGAAAGATTGTAATTCATTATATGGAAATTGAAGTCTTGAGCCTAGCCCAAAAGAGTAATACAGCCTAGCACACAATGAAACAGACATGGACAGGCTTGCTTACCAATTACCATTCAAGTTATTAGAACTCTCAGCAGCCCATAGCCCAAAGGTGAAGTCCCTTACTCCATAAACAAGATGGAGAATGTGGCCCGTTATGCAACTATCTACCCAATCCATCCCAATAAAAGAGAAGGGATATTATGCCGTATACAAGTTTTGAATTTGGCCCAGTGAAAAAATAAGAAACAGGGGACCAAATCCAAACTGTTGCTACTTGCTATTTCATCTTCAGGTCACGTAGAAGCACATGATGGCCCAGTGGGCAGTGGCTTCAGTCCAAACTTTTACTTCCACTATTGCCTCGTTACATACTCATTTATGAGTTTTGTCTTTCACTACTTCCTATCACTTTTCAGCGTCTAAATAAGCAATTTTTCAGCTATGCTAGTAGCTAGTGACCTTTCTCAGACCAATCTAGACAATATTTTAACATAAGGTTTAGCAGTTTTTTTTTTTGTTTTATAAAAAACCTTTTTACATCCTTAACAAACTTTTAATTCGAAATAGTAAGATAACGAAATAATAAACTCATACAATTTCTTGTTAACTCAAAATAGCAAGATTTGAGCTGATCTAGCATTGGTGCATGGCAAACAAATCACAAAATGTTCTAACCTCAGCATGTGTTTATATTAGTGGGGTATTGTATATAATGGGGAGGGAAAGGATCGAGAATGGAGTGGGATAATACAAGGAGACCCTGCACTCGACCCCCCCTGATTTTATTTTCATGCAGGGAAGGGGTGATATGAGTTTTATAATATTTGCAAGAGTTTATTTTATTTATTTTTATTTTTATTTTACCTCATGGTATCCTCATTTTCTTTAAGTGTGAGTCTAATTCATTTGGACACGAAGCGATACGGTTAGATTCCTACTCACAATTAATGTCTCCAGAACTTTATTTTTTGTCTTCCCTTGAAAGAGCATTTTACTTACCACTACGCTCAATCCCTTTACGTATATTATTTTCATGAGTTGTAATTGCACTTATAACACTCCTTCCCATTCCACTCTATATTATCACATAAGCCTAATTCAAATTTGACCAATTACACAGACCCTCTCAACTTCCCATTAATTTGATTAAATTACAAAATTAAAAAAATACTGTTTTTATTAAACAAACTTAACTCTACTTCTGATAAATAGAACGTATTGACATATCTCAATATTTATATTTTGGTCACGTTTTTTGTGATCATTCTTTTTTTTGCTTAATTCTTGGTTTCATCAATTATGAAAATAACATTAAAATATTATTTTGACAAAATTCTCATAACATAATCTAACTTCTCTTCCACATATTTACCCAGAAAAAAAAAAAACTTCTCTTCCACTTGCTTGTTCCGAACCAGTATAATTAATCTTATCCCGTACGTGTAGTTCTTCATATTCTCATCCTGAATTATTTCACACTTCAGAGTCAAAACCCACTTTGGATAACATTGTCATTACGGTGTCTGAATTTGTCACACTATATAAGAAAAGCGTACGTTAAATTTGTTTCAGATGGAACTGTATATATGACTTGACTATCAGATTTACTTATTTTTGGGTGCTACAACAGAGGCCGAAGAAACTGTTTGAGCACAAGCATCAGATAAACTAATGATGATTTTATGAAAATTGTTAGATGCTTCTAGACTAAGAAATTTCATTTTATTTTGTATCATTAAATATGTGTCACATCAATTTGTAAGTTGTTATTATTTTTTATGTTAATTATATTTTTAATGTTATAACTAATTTATCATGCATTTAATAACGGAAGTATATGAGAACCTCTCTGATATTATTTATGAGGCAAAATTATAAAGCGCAAGCTCAGCAGGCAACTTACAAATTAATCTTACTGGTTTGTTATTGAGCTTATATGAAAAACCACCAAGACTATCAAAGCACAAGTGTTGTTAAGCTAGATGCATGGTGTAAAACTAAAAAACACAGCCACATTGTTAAGGTGTGCTTTTGGAAGGGGTCAAAATGGGAGGAATGGATGGAGAAGAGTGAAAATTGACAATGAATCAAAGCATGCATCTTTTCTAGATACACTGTCAATTTTTACTCTTTCGTCAACCTATTCCGTTTTCATGATCTCTGCAAAGCACACCTCTAGGATAGACAGACATATACATCATATGTAAATATTTTGTTCGTCTATACTACCACAAGAAATTGCTAAGTTGAGATGGAGTTTGTGAGTCTTCAAGTTCATTTGATGGAGAGTGCACATGTCTGCCTTCATATGTGGTTATCACCATCCTTGGATCCTCAGCTAAGCGCTCCACGCGTTTCTTAACTCGACAATTATCTTGGGTGCAACGATAGTAGCTTCTACACGTAATGTACCCAAAACACATAATTAGAGAGCTATAGTGTAGTTGTAGAATACAGAGAAATCATCCTACAACAAAACGTATTGGAGAGAGTGAGACTAAACTGGCAAACATGAAATAAAACTCGGCAATGCTTGAAGTTCAAGGAGTTTGTCATCTAATCATCTGTAATATATATACTAGCCGAGTTAGTCATGCATAGACTTTCTGAAAAAAAAAATTTATGTATAGTAAAAGTATCCACATGTCAGCTTTTGCGTTAATAGAGACTAAGCTTATTCTTGTGCTATATTAAGGGCACACTCCCATATTGACCTGGTGCATTGAAGAATTCATTCTCCGAGGTGTCGACCCAAGGTTTGAATCTGAGTAATTAAGTAATTAAGGCAGAGAACACACTTGTTAACTATTAAGCCAATCCCTTAGTTATCATTCATAGTTTATGAGAAACTTATAGATTGGACCATATACATATAAACTAACTATTGACGTATGTAAAGGCGTATTTAGATACAGTAGCATTTTTAACATAATAGATGTCATACATAACTTTATATATGTTAAATATTAATTTAAATGTTTATGATAAATAGTCTCTAGCTAAGATTTTTTTTTTTGTAATTTATACAATATTGTTATATGAATAGACAAAAGTTTGTACATACCTGTGAGATAATGTGAGGTATTAAAGTTGATTAATAAAAAAGTGAGAAAGAGAAAAATAAAAGATAAAAAATGAATCGTGATGATAAAATTTGTGTAAAATCTGTGAAAAAAAAAAGTTTGTGTAACTTTTTACTCTTATTTTTAAGTCTCATTCTCTTAATCATTCTTTTCATATATAGAGATATGACACTTACACAAAATTTTTTAGAACAGATCTTATTCGATGAGATGAGGGTAATTGATGGAAAAGAAAAAAGTAAAGGAGAGAGACATAAGAAAACAAAAAGGTAAATGGTTGTGATGTAATTGTTTTCTTGTGTATATATCCTTACTCTTACATATAAGATACAAGTTTGAACTTAAGACGTGCATAAGCCCAAGAAGCTCTCACCACTAGCTAGCTGTCTCCCAATGGCTTTCTAGCATTATATTTTCAAGTCTTGACTTCTAAATTGATCTTTTGCCTTACCTGATATTTATGCAAGTTCTTAGTTATTTTAATTCAAAAACAGCATCCTATTTATGAGAGAGATATTTAAGTCAATTGGCAAAATTTTCAACCTCCCCATAGTAATTTCAAACACCGGAATAAAAATGATAAACGAAGTATGACGTGTGACAAAATTTTGCGGTATCCCTTTGTAGTAATACCCCTGTCCAATGGACAGTATTATACTATTATTGATTGTTAGATCATTGTTGAACAAATATAGATACTAAAATCAGAACCCAAATATCAATATTGCTAGAGCTATTGCAATAAAGAGGCACAATAAAAACCTTCCCCGTTTTTGTGGGGAAAACATTCCTCGAGACACGAAAATCCTATAAATGGTTTTCTGTGGGCTGAGAAAAGTCTTAGCAGAGACCTAGACTAGCAATGCCATCATGTAAGCTCGATGAGTGTAAGGAAAAACAATTCTGCGTTCTTGTACTTTTACACACTATAACATCTGAGAGAGTCCAAATTTGTAGTTCTTTAACATTGGCAAATTTTCATCCTCTCCCCTAACAAAAATTCTTTTGCATATTTTTTCCCAGAACTTGACATAAAGTGAAATCTAGCTTTAATATCTTTAATGATTGTAATCATCCCCGTACTACGCCCCAAAATTAAGCCCTTCCCAAAACTAGTAGTGTAGCCAAATATATAATTCTGATAAAAGTGTAAAACAATAACGAGAGAGAGAGAAAGGGGTCTCGAGGTTGGAGAGAGAGAGAGAGAACTGATCGAATTTAAACAAATATGCTTTCAACTTTTGTTGATCTGTACAATCACTATTAAAGACAAACAAAAAGAGAGAAAAAATTTGGATTGGGGAAAATACCTTGGGTGCTGCGTGTTCTTTACCACTTTCTGTCCATACTTCCTCCACTTGTAGCCATCATCCAACACATCCACATCGCTCATGGTCTTGAAGCAAAACCTAGGCTCTCTCACCTTCCTTCTTGCCTTGATTTTCTTCATCTTCATGCCAGAAACCCCTAGATGATGATCATCATCTCCTCCACTTCTCTTACCCATCAAGCAATCGGTTACTTCTCCCCATGCCCTAAATTCAATGATATATATATGCAACCACAAGAATCAACTCTTTTTATATCTTACTAGAGAAACCATTGTTGCACACCAATTTTGTTACACTATTTTTATATTAATTAATGATGTACAAATTTTTAATTAACAAAGTGTGAAAATGTTGCAATCATTTTTACATCATTAACATAATTACTAGAAATGCGGTATGAGTACGAGTACATAATTCGTCACTTCTAAGTCTTTATTTATGACGAATCCGATATGCGATACGTGACACGGTGAATTTGGTACACAATTTAGAGGTTAATTTGTTGAGAAAATCTGATAACTATGATCAATAATCAGTGTAGGAAATTTGATATGTGCACGAGTGTTGATATTATTATGAAGGTTAATTACAAAATAAAAAAGGCTAACATGCATTATGGGGTGTGATGAAAATTAAAGTACAACTCACCATGAATTTACACTCGATCTGTTCAAGGAAAGGAGTTGGCCTCCTCCTCCTCCCAAACTAGAAGTGAGATCCTCTCGTGGTCTTAGAACAGCGGTTGTTGCGGGTAGGGTTTCTGGAAAATTTGCAGTAGAAGCAGCTACAGACGAAAGTGAAGGAGCCATGGCACTGAAGGCTTTCAAAGATTGTTGGCATCCCAAAGGAGGTAGGGTCATGTTTGCGGGAAAAGGAAGGAACCCCATCTGCGTAGGGATCTGATCTTGCTCTTCAAACAAGCCGTGGTTAACAATAGTTTGGGACGTTGTTGACATCACTTCTATCCTTGATTATCACCGAAAGTTGGAGAAGATAAGAAAGAAAACAAGTTGTTAGTTCCCTTTACATAAAACGCTTATCTTTCTAGGGCAAGAGGAGAAGGGTAAATTATAGAGGGTTTCACTCGAACTTTGGCAACGAGGTTACACCATGAACCAAAAGTATATCTTATAACGTCGCTCAACCAACTTTACCTTTTCGCTTTGGCTCTCTTTTCTTTCTTCAAAGAATGTTAATTTCTGAATTTCTTTGGCATCTCATGTATTCTAATATGTCAAGGTTGAGTAACTAGCCAGATTGACATAGGAATAAATAAATAAAAGGAACAAAAATATGTTAAAAGCTAGAGAGACTATAATAACAATTCAACTAGACCTTGCGGTTTGGTGCAAATAATAATGGCACTGTTTGTCCTAAAAGGCTTGAAAATTCCAATTCCTTCGCGGTTAGTGGAATTTCACTGTGGCATGGAAGTCAACAATACAAGACAAATGGCTCAACAGAGAGGTTGATCTCTTTGCCCTCAAAAATGCATGAAATTTCCATGCAACAGCCCCGTCACTGTAGATATAATTATAATATGGGCAAAAGCGAAACCTGTTGAGTGCACAATAATAGAACGAGAGATACATAATCAAACATAAGTGAAAATTATCATTCACCAATTCACCAAAAGTCTCTATAGAAAAAGGGTAAAAAGAGAGCGGGTGATCCATATATATTTTTCACTTTTTAGGGTTTCTTTTATATCATTTTATTATAAAGATGATCTCTTCGGGGCACCATATATAAAAGAAATATCAGAGGACAATGATGATGAATCATGGGTGCATATCTATCACATTCTCTCTGCATCGGGGGTGAAGATATCATTATGATGGGTGAAAGAGGCCCTATTTGACTTATTCAAGCAAAAAAGCTTATTGCCTTTCTCATCTACCTTTTCCTATTTAACTTTCTAAAACTCGAACTAACCCACATCCACCTACCTTTTTTCTCAAATTCCTCTAGGCCGACATTATAATATTGTTGTCATCTCATGAATTAATTGTATATTAATCATGATTAACTATATATTTTGTATGCCTAGAAAATATATATGTGGACCAATGTGGCCATTGAAAGCTTAGTTTCTCTACCCGTTTGAAAATTTACCCATAAATCAATAATTATGTGTTCTTTGTACTTTATCTAGTTGTTTAACTAAGCATAAAATCATGAACTTCATTTGTAGAAATTATTGAATGATGTAAAAAGTAGCTGCTGATTCCTATAGTGAAACAAAGATTATTAGATTTATGAAATCCATGAACAATTAATTACATATATGCATTAAAGTGAATGTCCTTGGTGTCAATTACTTGTTAGTATTGCTAGATACATTCAACTAACTAAGAGAGTTGGAAGATATATACTAGCAGAAATCATATTTTCCCAGTTTTTATCATAAATTTACAATGGTTTTTCACGTGATAGTTACAATTAGCTCTTAGATTAGTTTTAGCGAGCTAGCAATTATAACAAAAAAAAAAAAAATGGGAGCTTCATTTGAAAAAACAGTAAAAAAAAAAACTCGCCAGCTATGTCATAATGGGAATCTAGTTTGTCCCTAATCTTCATCATAAAACTAATCCATAATAACTCAGCGTATGCCATGCACGGATAATGCTGATATTTTAAATATCTTATACACACAAAGTCACAAATATTAAACTATATAAGTATTAGCTGGATCATAATTTTTTTTTTCATCTAGTTTTTACCTCTTACGCAATTTAAGAGATTTTTTATAAATAAAAAAGAGTTTGATTTTGAAATACGGTTAGTGTAAAAAAAAAAATTATATTATTATTTAATCATATAATCATATCAATAATAGATTATGACTTTTGAAGTAATTATTATGAGAATCAAAATATTTTAATAACATGACAATATATAATTAAACATTAATTAAACAACTTATACACCAATAGTACATCAAAATTTAATTTACCAAAAAGAAAATCTCATAAAAAACAATTACATTTAATATATGAGTTTAATTATAATGCATTATCAGTATAACATTTTTATATTATCATTTAATCTTGTATTGACATCCTATTTAATACATTTGACTATATTAAGTATTAACAAATATATGATATGTCAAATTGATTAAATAATATCAAACATATCATTGAATCTAAGTATAAAACTTTTTTATAGTAATAATACATCAAAATTAAATTCTATATAAAAGCTATTAACATCTCATACAGTTGATTTGTATTTATTTATAACCTTTCGTGGACTTATAGTTTTCAACTAACAGTGATGGTGTTGGGGTCACTCAATTTAAATACCTAATGAGGTTTTTTTGCAAGTATATTTTGGAGGTGCATATGTTCCCACTTTCCACAAATCCCCTGAGGTTGACGGACCGTTAGCATTAGTAGCGGATTTGAGGGTATATGAGTGGCACGTGACATATAATGGTAAGATTGTAATTTTTTATACTCTTTGACATTGTAATAAATTCGTGAATTACCGACTATCATATTTGTCAATAATTACCTGAAATTCGCTGAAAATCTGATAAATTTTTGTTTATGGAAAAAACACTTGCCAGAAACTGTAGGAATTTGTCAAAAAATTCCAACGAAAAAATGATCAGTCAAAAAATTCTAGTGGATATTCCATAAAAAAATGTCTATTATCATAATTTTTTTCAACGAAAAATTCGATAGAATTTACCGAAATCATTATATAAGTGACTTTGAACAGTATAAGATTTGACTATTCTACTCATCTTTCATCTTCTACTGATAGTGGAGATGATGACTCTAATAATATTTTCAAGCAGTTGATATGATTGAAAGTTTGCATATTGAAATGGTTTCATCTCTTATGATAATGATGACAAAACTAGGTAGAGAGATATAAAAAAAAGTAAGGAGAAAAGTATTGCGGATTATAATAATAAATTTATACGATTTTACGAAATAATTCTTCTGGCGAACAAAAGCCCCCGGTGAAGAAGTTGAGAAATAAGAAAGAAACAAAAAACAAATGAAATTTTTTATCAAGAATGATGACATCAATGAAAATGACATTATACCAGAATATCATGTAGAAAAATATCCAAATAATATTGTGTGCTTAACGTTATTAGAACAATGATAGTTGAGATGGTAACTCTAAGACCATTATCCTTGTCAGTGACATAAAAAGCATGTATCTGCTTGCATTCGTGTTGATGATGACAAGTGAAAGCATATTTACATTTCTCTTATTCAATGTAATATAATATGAAACTCAAGGAAAGACGTCCAAATTTAACGAATCAATTTAGAAACTAGGAGTATCAATATAAAAAAAAGTTATTTCTCTTTTAAGCTCTTAAATTGATCGCATTTGTGTTTAAAAATTATTTGTGTTAATTTCTTTCTTGATGAACTGGGATATTAATCATGCTCGCTACAATTTGAGAAGTACAATTTTTTCAATAGTAATGTTCATTGTGAAATATATCAATCATCATCATTGTCTTTAACTATTAAATATAAAATTTTTATTAACATTCTTACATACGCTCTTTCATACAGTCGATGATAGTCAAATTTTACAGAAGTCAACTCATATACCTTCTCATATCTAGAAATCTAGACCTATAACTTCTCCAATCCAAAGAAATCTCTAGATTGGAGAAGACATATGGGTTGACTACTACGATGTTGCTATCATCAAGAATAAGGAAAAATGTAAAAAATATTAAAAAAATTCAAGTATTTGATTGTTAAAGACAATGATGATGATTGATGTATTTTGTAAAGAACATTACTTAGAAAAAGTCATACTGCTTGAATAGTTGCTAACATTTTTATCCCAGCTCACTAGAAAAGATCCAATACAAAAATCTTTTAAGATGAATGATAACAATTTATTAAAAATCAAAAGAAATTTTACTTTTTCTGATACTAACTCTCCCAGTTCCTAAACTCATTATTTAAACATGGATAGTCTTCATTTGAGTTTCAATGGTATTATATTGAGTAAGAAAAATATATCTACTTCACTTGTTATTGCAATTACTATTAAAGCCCTAATCCCAACTTCAACCAAATACCCTTGAAATTATTTTTTTTCTCAATTAACTACTCTCCAAAACTCGATAGACGAGTGCAAGCAGGCACATGCTTTCGATGTCACCAGTAAGGGCAATAGTCTAGGCAGTATCCATTCAACTTTTCCAATTCTAACAATGTCGAGCTCACGGTTTTATTCGGCATATCCTCTCCACGAGGCTTTTGTATAAAGTTATTTTTATTGTTGAAATAACTCTTTATGTCCTCTTCATTTTTTGTCTTATTCTCCAATTGCTCCACTATGCACCTTCTGTCCATCAAAAAATCTACTTCAAAAAAATAGGCAAATTTATTTTTTTAATTCACAATATTTTTATTCTTCCTTTTCTTATATCACCTTACCTAATCTTCTCTTTATCATCATAAGATATGAACTCGTGTCATTACTTAAACTTTTTATTACATTTACCACATGATAATCTTATCATTAGAGTCATCATTCTCACTATTAGTGGATGATAAAAGATAAGTTACTTGAGTAATCAAATCTCAGACTACTTTGAGTCACTTAACCTATCATTGCAAACTAATATCATCTAACTTAAGTTTTAGAGTTTTCTAATTCAGTAGAACATTAATTATTTCAACAATTCAAACATATCAGCATATTAAATCAAATTAAATATGGATAAGTAAAATAAGTAAAATAAAGAAACATTATCTTGTATGCATTTAAGTTAAAATATTTATTAATGTAAAATTGTTTAAAATGACTTTATTAGGGATTTTCTATGGCAATTTTGGAGAATTGAAGTCATATTTTTGATTTACAATTTAAAACTAATTTAATTAAAAATGATTCTAAATTTTAATAAATGTTCTTCATTTGAACTTTTTTAGTAGATTTTAGAATATAAGAGTTCATGTTTCAACTTCTATTTTATTTGACATTTCCTATTTAAATCAAGTAGGCTTCTTGAAATTTATCATTCAATGAAATTAATAAATTATTATTAACTTAATTAATTATTAATTATATATAGTTCACATTTTTACTTTCTTTTATTTTATATTATATTACATTATATTATACATTATTAATTTATTAAAATTAAAATTAATTAATAATTAATAAATATTTTAATTTAATATTTAAATTAATTAAATTAAATTATTAATCAACTTCTTCACTTAAAAATTTAAAATTTTAATATTTAATATTTCTTATTACTATTTTATCACAGCTTTTAATTTTTAAATTAGAAGGGGGTTCCTCCTAGTTTAGTCACAATTGTGAGTTTCCCATTTTGCCATTTTCATTTAATATAAATTATAGCATTAATAATATACAATGTGAAGTTATGAATCAAATTCTATAACAATATAATAGAGAATTATTTATCGTAACAACACACAAATATCAATAAATAACAAATAACAAGAATCATACATATAAATATACACATAAACACATGTATTCAAAATATAAATACAATATACATACATGCATATATATATAATTAATTAAAAAATATAACATTCAAAATAAAAAAATTACATACAAGTGAGAAGCACTCAAGTCACGTCCCTATACACTCACATTCCATGCACCACGTATAGGTTGCATGGGCTATCAACCCCGATGGCACTCATGGTCAGAGCTCAGGCCCTAGTGGCCTTCAAGGGCAACAACTATCAGCGATGGAAGGAGTAATGCTAGAGGAGTTGAATATTAGCACCAAAGGCACTAGGAGGATGGAGCTTGACAATGGATGGGTGAGAGGACAAAGAAGAGGGAGAGGAAGGGGGAGAGAAGACAGAGAAGAGGGAAAGGAATGAGGAGAGAAAATCAGGTCACAGAAATAGAAGAGAAAGGAGCCTCGCACGACTCGTAAATAATTCACGGGAAATTTTTTTTGGCGAGTATTTTCGAATTTCTGAATGCCTTAGAATGTGTAACGAGTTCTTTATCTGAGTAACCCCGCACCATATTCTAGCTAAAAATCTGTCTAAAATTGGTCGGCACACCTCCTCAGAAGTTTGAGGAATTTTTTGTCAAAATTAATCTGCTAGAAAATCTCAAGAAACAAAATCACTGCATTTATTGGTGGATAGTCAGCTAAAAATGTAAAAAAACAAATATGTGGCGGTTTACTTTTCCTATGGATTAATCCTCCAAAAATTTATTTTGTTCTATTTAATATTTTTTTCTCCATGTTTAGTTTTTCAATAGATAATTTCACCGAATATTTCCACCAAAAATTGTCAGGATTATTGGCGATGAAGATTCCGCCAAAAAAATCCATCGCTAATTGTCGAATTTCTTGTACTATGATGGTGTGAGATATCGATGTTACCCTTTCAGTTTGATACACACAAAGCAGCATCTCCATTTCAGAATTGGGAACTAAATATCAAAGTATTGTCTTGTACTCTTCTTCTATTGTCGGATCTTATTTTCTTTCCTAACCATTAACACCCCATAAAGAAGGCATGGTTGCATACTATAGCTTCACCAAAGAAAACTGCAATTTGTCTTCAAGTTGCAAGAAAAATTGTTTTTCTCCTTTTTTACTCAATGCCTATACCAATGTGGCTTATTCTCGAAATCAATTGCCTACCCCTTCATCGAAATTGTTCCTTAATACACAATTCTTAAAAAAAAAATAACAAAGACAAAAGAGAGTTGCAGTTAGGATTGCAAGCATAGGAGCAGCAGAAGAAATGACATACACATCATCTTGCTTCTACCCATTTTTAGCGAAGGTCATTTGGGCGAATTGCTCCTCCATCACAAGCCTCTTCTATTGCTCAAGGATACTTCCATTTTCATTAAAATTAACCCGGCATGGCTTGGGACGACGTCACAAAACTTAGTGGATTGAACGAATGGATGAGGCTCAGTGGCTCTCACTGTTATGGTTAAAGAGTGACTTTGTGCTCTGGCTTAAACCTATATGTTGTAATTTCTGGGTTTTGGTTAGGCATTTGGTGGATTCATAGGCGGTTCACTATAGGGAGTTATGACTCTAGTTGCTCAGATGGAGCTTATATTAATGGAAGTTGGGTTGAAGGGGTGGCTATTTGGGGTTTTGATGGTTGATTCATGGCGACTAGTGTTAGATTGAAATGATGCAGGGGCTATGGTTTTTGTTTCTTTCTCTGCTAGTGTTTCTTTTCTAGGTTTTCACCTAGTTCTTCATTTACAAAGAAGGGGGGTGAGAGAGAGGAGAGTGAATTAGGGTCTGGGTTAGATTTAGGGTTTTTTTAATGCTTAATTGAAATATGGTAGAACAAGGGTAAAATAGACATTTCATCCCTTACATAAATGTTAGTTGATGTCGTCTCTCTTAGGGGAAGTTTTTGTAGGTGTGTAAAATAGAAGGGTATCAGGTGTAATTAAATAAAACTTTAAGGGAGATGAATATAATTTTTTATTCTATAACTTTTTTTTCACTTAAATTATGTTCTCAATTACTAACAGATTGCGGCTTAAGTAGTAAGTAAATTTGAGTAAAGTAGTTGAGGGACCTTTGTAAATGTTAGGGATTCAAACCCATGAAAACACACTGCTAGGAAGCTTCAGTACCCAAATATAATTAATTTACGCTCAAAGATTGTGAGAATACATGTCAAAAAAAAAATCTTTTCAATAACAAAATGAATTTAAAAATTAAATATAGTTGCTAGACAAATGAAAGGTAATAAACTTACCAACTAAAAGTCCCAATTAATATGCAACCTTTTTACGGCGGCGGATTGGTGACAGTTCTCCTAAAAATTGTAATTTTTTACAGATATATAGAAAAAATATTGGAACATCAAAGAAAATATTAAAGTTGTATGCTTCAATATCTTCTAATTAGTTTTTATATTTTGCGGATGCAAATATCATGTTTCATAGATATGTTTATTTGAATAAGAGGAACGTGAAAACTGAAAAGATGAAACATACAAGAAAATTGCAAGTGAAATGGCTTTTGCTGGCGCGAGGCTAACGTGCCGATGATGTCAGAATGAGTACGTACCGCGGCAATAACGTGATTAATATCTTTCATCATCTACACTCTACTGCAAAACCCTTTAATTATTAAATGATATATGCATTTTAAATGATCATGCTTTTTCTTTTTTTGTTTAAGCCCTAAGTTAAGATGGAGAAAGGGCATGCAGTGGCAAACATGCATCATTTCTTTTTGCCACTGCTTGTAGGTGGCCATTATGGCATTCGAACTACCCCTATTAATCCACACTCCTCCTCAATTTACTTCACTTTTTTTTTAACAGTCAGATATATTATATAATATTATTTATTACTTTGCCAAAATTACTCATGGTCACTGACGGATTTAAGGGACAAGCATAGATCTTGGCCCCATTGTGCCAAATAATTTTAAGGTATTAATAGTATAATTTGTCAAAAGATAAAAAAAAATGGTAAAGTTGAATGAGCTAATATTTAATAAGAAAATATTTAAACTATATATATATATAAGAGCGTATTTAGTAAGAAAAATATTTATTATAAAAAATGTGATAAATAAATTTTAACTATTAGATCTTATATAAATGATCAAATTTAAAAATAAATACATTATAATTTTTTTAAGTGATCATATGATCTTTAAATAATTTTTAATTTTGATTATTTATGTATAATTATATAGTCAAAATTTATTCTTCTTACAATAAAAATTTTTCTTACTATATATATATGTGCGTGTGTTATATTCATAACATAATATATATTGATGTAAAAAATTTAGTTCTTCTTTCTATCAATTTTCAACCTCTATATAATATATGTCTATCAACTTTTCTCATTTTCGTAAAGACTTCATTTGCCAATGCACTATGATGTAGAACCCAACAATTTTATTTTCACTCTTTCATAAAATTTCTTATATAATAAAAATAAAAAGTTCATTTTTCATGTTAGTATGACATGAAAATGTACGTATTTTTTTTAAAAATATAAAATACAAATATAATGTTGTCAAAGGAAATTAAACTTATTTCATTAATTTTAATATAAAATATGAATTATTAAGTGTAATATACTTATTAAAAATATTTTGTTAAAAGAAGAAAAACAATTTGTTACTACATAAAAAAAAAATAACTAAAACTAATATATATAAAATATAAATATCACTATTCTAATTAATTCTTTTATTAGTACACATAATAATAAATATTTAAATATTTAATGATGTGATTCATAATTTTTCTCACGATAATAATATTTTTATTACAAATAATATATATATATTTTTTATATTATTTTTAATATTATTTATTATATTTATTTTTTATATTATTTTTTTAATCACATTTATTTAAAAAATATAAAAAATAATATTTTATATAAAATGATGTAAGATAATCATTTTTATTTTTCTCACCATTCATCGCTGCTTATTGTTTTTAGCGCAAAGTTGTCATGACATGTACAAGTAGAGAATGGAGAGCCAGGTGTGAGCATCAATAAAGTATAATATTCTCTTTTGTACCGTCGTACGTGTAGCACGATTTCTTTCTCAAGCCATGGTTGATCAGTTATTACTTTTACAAGTCAATGGATTCGACTCATCTGACTAATTTTCTGATCATAATAATAATATAATTTAGATTTGAATTTTAGAATTTTTTTATTAATATATAATATATAATTTTATTATAAATTTTTGTTAAAATTAATAATTTACTTGACCTTAAAATAAAAAGAATATCCTCTTATCCTAAACTTTTTATTAAAGAAAAGGTTATTACTCACTACAATTTAATCATACAATAGTGTTATTCACACCGACCAAACTTTCACCAATATTTCACAAATCACAATTTAAGTGCTTAGTTTTTTTTTATCTCTTTCCTTTTTTTCTTTCTCGATTGAAGTAAAATAAGACAAATAATTTGATCTGTGAAAAAATCTATGCTCACTTTTTTTTTTTAACTAGCTCTTCTCTTAATTATAGTGCCAGCATGTGATGCATATATCAACACATGAAGACTAATATTGCATCATGAGATGCAACTGTACTGGTCAGGGAGAGTAATCTGGCTTGTACCTACATATGTAGAACATTTCTAAATCAATATACTATCATGTATTGTTTTTTTTCCCTTTCATTTATGCTAAGCTGTTAAAAAGAAACAATAATCACCATCTATGTAAATCAAAAATAAAAAAGATATATTCTATCACCAAAATATATATATTCTAAAAATTAAATTATTTTGAGAAAAATAATTCTAACTACACATATTTTTATTTATATTACCTATTTATATAATTTTTATCATTTAATCACATTTTATTTTTTATACACTTTCATTATAATTCTATTATATAAATAAATGTGAGATACACATCACCTTATGTATCTTTTTTCTTATGAGAAAACTAAAAATGGTAGTATCTATTTATACTTCTAATTCTAATATAGTAATAGTTATTTTGCATGCAGTAGATTTAGATTTAGCAGTAACAAAAGAAACCATTTGTGGTGAACAGACAGCTGTGAATGTCAATAATCTCCAACTCTAGAGAATGATTACCCCACGCCCCCTCCTGCTCAAGTGTCTGTGTGCGTGGGTTTGCAATTCTTGTCCATATCCTGTCCCTCCCTCCCTCCCTCCCTACCTCTCCGGGTTTCTCTCTCTCTTATCTGTCTGCTTTCTAAGAAACTGCATTTGGCAGAGACATCCCATGCCCTACAGTAACAAGCTGTTGTGACTAGACACTGCCCCCGCTGTGATTTTTGCGTATGTTATCTGTACATTTCTTCAGATTTCTAAAGAGAATTGAGAAATGTCGTCGTTTTGTAAACTTTAGCCCCTCAAATCTGCAATTAAAGATTGCCATCTCCTTTTTTAAAAATCTATGTTGCTTGTTATTTTCAATTCCAATTCTTGAAACAGCTGATGATGAGTGATGAACTTGGAAGTTGGAGATCGAGAATCAGTCTTTTGTTTTTGTGAATATAATCCATATATTCGTTCAAACAAGGAAGGAATTATACAGGTATAAACTATGGATAATGGATCCCTATTGTGCAAAAGCAGCTTTTACGTTCTACACTTAGAAGAACACTACTTTTCTTTCAAATCTCCACGCGCTCTTTTTTTTTTTAAAGGAAAATGTTTCTTTTATATTTGAAATTCTATACAAGGATGAATACATTATTAATTAATAATGTATATCAATTAATTATCAAAATAATAATAGATTACGGATAAGTTGGGTTAGTTCAATAATTAATTGATATACTTTATAAACTAATTTAATTTACTCACATCTTTAACATATGTACAAGAGAAGTGGAATATCATGGATAAAATAATAGAAATGTTCTTTTTAAGAGTAAATTAAGAATAGCAGGACGAGAAAATTGATATACAAAAAGTGTTTTATTAAAAAGTATTCTAATGATATTTGTTAAAAATTTAAAAAAAATTGTAAAAAATTAATTATTTAATATATTAAAAATTAAAAAAATTCCATTTTTCACACAAATTTTTTTATTTTATATTACTTAAGAAAGATACTTGTTTAAAAAACTCATACAATATTGGTCCAAATATTTTTAAGCTATGTGGTTGTATAATTAGCTAGTAGCTAAGTGCTTATGGACCAAGTTGACAGGAGTCACAAACAAGCAGAAGCATTATTCAACTAGATCTGCACATTC
Source organism: Ormosia semicastrata (assembly GCA_029884595.1). Taxonomy (NCBI): domain Eukaryota; kingdom Viridiplantae; phylum Streptophyta; class Magnoliopsida; order Fabales; family Fabaceae; genus Ormosia; species Ormosia semicastrata. Next base: position 30,045,768 of record JAQQTO010000046.1, on the reverse strand, counting down.
CCTGCTGCAAAAGAATAAAGTATCACATCACCAAATCATGGTCGTCCAAGTGCATGAAAATGACTGTTCAAGTAGAACAATTAGGAAGGGTACAAAAGTTGGGGCTGCAGCGGTGCAGCTGCAGGTGGGGATAGGGTTGCTGCTTCATCAATTAGGAGCAGGTGGGCTTTCTGAAGCGCTAGAGCTAGGCTGACATTTGTGCACGCCCCACATCTTACACATCTTGTGTTGCTGTGTTATTGGCGCCAACACTACTATTATATATTATATATAATTATAATATAATTAAAATGATGCCATCTGAATCACATATATTTCTCTACTCCAATATCCAAATCTTGTCCATTTGCTGCTCACTGAAAAGCCAGTGCAACATGTATTCATGACGCATTTCTTCTCTTTTCTTTTCGCAACTTTGTTGGAAAACACACTAATCATATGGAATTTAAAACATAATATCTATATCTATCTAATTAACGATACAATTCAACAAGCCACTAGAGTACTAGTAGTGTGGTTATAGGCTTTTATTAGAATAATTAAATATAATTCTACCTTAAAAATTAGTTTAAAAAAAATTATCTAAGTTATTATAAAGGGTGTTCATATATGAATTTGATGTGAGACTTAACATATTCTTTTTATGTTTAGAATTGAATATTTAGACTTAATTTTATCTTAAAATTTAACTCAAAGAGAGAATTATCTAAATATTAGGTACTTTGCTTATATATAAAATCGAGGTGTATCGTTCAAATTTCAGTAGCACTATATACCATGCAACGGCACGAAAATTCTGTTCGAGAATAAAATTGAAAATTTTCTCTCTCAATTTGGCTTAAGGAACCCCCTTTTTTTTTTAATATAAAACTTTGACAGGGAGGGTTAACTCTATTTCTGTAGGGTTAGTTACAGTTCTTAGCCAATTAAGTTATAAGTATATATCATGCTGATAAAGGTCGTTTTGCTGCTGTTCAGTTGGTTGTAATGGAGCTTCTTTCCAGATATTGGTCCATCATAGTATACTATATGATGTCCATAGAGAGTAAACAGTAAAACGGTTACAGACAGAATTTTCTGGCAATCATGAGCCTTCTTCACGAGTTCTGTCCTTGCAACTTATTCCACTGCCCTCATGTTCATATGGAGCCATGAGAGCTTTGTCTGCTTGCTGACGATACCGTTTGGTTCTAGCTAGCTATATGCTAATAGCTTTTGTTTTGCTTGAACCCTTTGGCTTATTTGTCACAAGCTTTAGTAAGCGTATGCAAATTAAGGTATTTATTTATATATGACTTTGGCTACAGATAAAAGATTACCAACAAGGCAACAACAATCAAATTCAAAATCATTTGTCAAAGTTGTTTCATTATAAGTTGAGCCAACCTTCATTAGCTCCCTTGTATTTATATTACCAAAAAAATATTGTTGTGCTTTCAAAATTTGGGATTAATGCTGTAAAATCATCTGTATACAATGTATCAAAATAAAATAGTACTTCATCGAACACAAATGGCTAGGAATCATAATTAGTTGTTTAACTTTTACGTTATTTTTTCCTAGAGGATCCGTTGGCCTAAAAAGTGACATCCTAATCAAACAATGCTTTCTAGTAAGCTCTAACTTTATAATACTTTTTATGTCAAAGTATATAATAGCTTAACAATTGTGAAATCTTCTATTCGTCCTCTTTTTAATTTGAGTATTTAAAGGTTATGAGAAAAGGGCCTACCATAAATTAAAGGAGAATTATTATCCTTAAAGTCTTTGTTATTATTACTTATGTTTGCCATTACAAGTTTCCAGGTTCAAAATTTTCTAACTAGGCAATTATATTTGACATAATAAGCTTTGACATTAATTGTACAAACAAACCGAATAATGTTATACCGTGAACAAAGAAATGGTAATCAGGCAACCCTTAAATTTTTTACCCATCAGAATAAACGATATACATATATCAGATGTCTTCCCAAACTTGGTTTGGTGAATGATAGTTACATGTACAAATCTCTCTCCACCTTTTCTCATTTTGAAAGGTAAACCTTGCACCTCATTGCGATTTTATAGGAGGATCTAAGGAAACGGAACGAATGTATTAGCTTGACTGAGGCTAATATAATCATTGTCGATTGGTCAAATTCCTATTATGACTTGTTAGAATAAAATTTTGGTTTATCATGCTTCAAACCCAAGTTACTAGAAAGATTGCAGCAAGTCGAGTTATAGAATGGGAGGAACTCGAAGTCGGAATGAGCGTATGTTTCTATGTTTAGATGTAGGCAAGGAGAGGAAGGGAGGGGAAAGAAAGTGAAAAATGACCCGATCCTTGTTTGCATGATTTTTAATGAGGGGGAAGTGTTTTCCCTCCTTCAATCTTAAAACCCAAAATCAAAATCCCTCAAATTGGGGGTGTTGGGTTTACGGACAGTTCAAAATACTAGAGAGATTTTTTTTAATTGACTGTTAATCTTTTATGAATTAAGTGAGAAATCATAATAATGAATTTAACATTATATCTTGACTTAAAACTTTAAAACATTAATTCATTAGTTCATTTACTTATATGGTCTTCACTTATTCACTTCCTTCTCGATATGAAATCTTTTTTCACTCACACTTAAATCTCTATCAAAAGGTAAAGAGGGGAAAGTGATTCTTTTTTAATAAAAAATTCTTAACGTATATATGCTTCTATTGTACGTAAGACTGACAAAATAAGAATAATTATTAAGAAATTCTCTTTTTTGTTTTAACTTCAACATCCAAACAAGAGAGGAGATAAGTCTTCCTCCCAGCTTTCTAGGGTTAGAAATGAGTTGAGTTAAGTCGAACTGAGCTTAACTTGACTTGATAAAAAATGGTTCAGCTTAAAATGCGGTTCGAATTTAATATGAATCAATTTTTATAGCTCGAATTCGGCTTGAATCAATTTCGCGAACAGTTCAGTTCGGCTCGTTGGCTCAAATTAAATGAACCAAATATCAAAATAAGACAATATGATCTAAATAAACCAAGCTAACTCATGAACTTGATTCATTAACTTGGTTTATAACTCAATTTTAATTTTACACAAAGATCACCACGTTGTGACCAATGAAGCGATAAGTGATGATCACCACATAAGTAATATAAGAAGATCACCACATAAACAATTGAAATCATCACTTATTTTAGAAGCGTCTACCATTTATCTAAGTTGTCCCAAAATTATCCAAATTGAATTGTTTAAAAACATTTTTCTATATTTAAATGTGAAATGCACTTTTTCAAGAATCTAATCCATGTTTATGTATTAGACAGGTAGAGATTTGTATAACATGTATTGTTTGTACTTTGAAAAACTTTTTATATACTTCGAGAATAATACATTGATTCAATTAAAATATAAATACATAATACAAAATTAAAATTGATTAGGCTGTTAGATAAATCCCCATAAGTGTTTCTCCAGACATTGCATTCATCTTTCAACCGCTGAGCTTAAATTTGCTTTCCACTTGTGCCAGTTATTGTGGGTAGACAAATATGTGTTTCTCCTGCTTCTTTTATTTCTCCTCATTCATGGTTTTTCATTTATGTATTCATTTCGAGTTCGATTCCTCCTCAATTTTAATGTTTCAGAACTTACGGTTGGTTTTTGCGATGATTGAATCCTTATTGGCTTGGTGGTTCGAGATGTTACAAATTACAATATTCAGTTCAACTGGTGATTTTGTGTTTTGAAAAAAACAATGAAATAAGAACAGAGTTGGCTAGTTATTGCTACCGTTTGGGCAGTGAGGATCCTGCTATATTCAGTTGCACCAATGGGACCCCTCTCAAACCCAACTCAACCTTTCACAATTTCGTCAAAGCTTTTCTGTCTCCTGTGAGAGAGAGAAAGGTGCTACTTTTGCTTTCTTATCAAAGGAAGGCTCTTTAGCTTCCCCTGATTAGAGGTGATTGTTACTTTCCTTGTAATTATAGTCTGAAGCGTGCTGTAATAACATCTCATGTTGTGTGCTGTGTGCATGCAAATGTCTCTGATTTTTTTGATAACCTGTTTTGGTGGAGTGCCTCGTAGTCACTGTAAAGTTGTTGGAGATTTTGAATGATCGAGAGAGGCTATGCTGCTAAGAGATACTTGGAATCATTTTTCACTAAAGTTGAAACTACTGTATCAAATGGCAATGTCTGGACCAAGTTCCCAGATAATACTGAATTTCCTTGCTCAGCAGAAGTGATTCCTTTTAATGGAGGAAGATTCTTTAAAGTAATTTATGAACAAATAAATATCTATCAATTATTGATTGATGAACCCACCTATCAATCAATAGTTAATAAATGCTTACTTGCTCATAAATTACTTTAGAATATCCAAATTCCCTTTTAACATATTTGATGCCGATCTACCTCAGGACTATCTTTGTAAAAAAAAATCTTCAGAATGAGACATGGCAGGAACCAAATGACTCGGTAGGACAAGTGTCAAACCACTCCACCTTGAGTTCGAGTAGAGCATATACTAAGTCCGATGTTTTGTCCAACGTATTTGGTATTGAGATTAACGGGTTCTATGAATGCCAGAGTGTTCTCGAGTGCTTTATGTCATTTGATGGGATTTCTTTAAACATTAATGCGCTTTAAGTCATTTGATGGGAGTTTTTAACATTAATGCATCATGCGTATTCGAATATTGGTGATGCAAATAAAAGAGACAGATCAGAAATTGAAGTTCTCATGGATTAGAAGGAATGGAGGCTACCTCATTCTAAGGTCAGGAACATAACATAACACAAGCCACAACAAAGGCTTACAATGTTACTTACATATCATCTAACAAGTAGAATTGTTGGCAATATGAACTGAACCTAAGCCTAACAAGCAAAGTATTTCGATCCTTACCAGCTAAACCATCTCCTGTTGACAAAAGCAAAGCACAGGGATATTATATCAACGTCATGCTCCACAGATAAATAAAAATACAATCCTCGTTTAAGCAGTTGGTCAACAAATCAATGGACTATCATGAACAAAGTTATAATTGCTTCTTTTCTTAATGGAGTCATGTCAATCTCAATATTTTAAATCATAGCAATATCTATGCGTATGTTGGCACCCGCAAGATCCAATCCCAGGATATTTACCTAAATAGAAACGCAAGATGCTTGTACTAATGAAATTCACGGTGGTGACTCACTCCTACCATATATTTAAAAAGGTAACTTTTTTTTTTAATTTATTCCATGTGCAATTTAATCCTAAGCTTCAAAGTAATACGTCTACGGTTGCTAAGGTGCAGTCAAACAAAAACGTAACACATGTAGCAAGTCTAGACATCTAAGATGTCATACCAAACAAGAAATCCCGTGAGTCCAAACATCATATGCTGAAGCATATCATACCCAGAGACCATAGATGCTTGGACATCTTAGATATCTGTATGCCAATCCCCTCCTAAAAGATTATATTCCTCACTGATTTATCCAAGGACAAAAAATCCTTACTGCTTGAGCATGGTTACATCTAATACAAGTAAACAACTCATACGTGTATATCATTTCATTATTGAATCAAACAAAAAGTTGTAAATTAGAGATCAATCTTATAGATACCTCTGACAAACAAAGGAACATTATAGAGTCTCCATTCCTGTCAATCACGGTGCAAGAAATTATCAATTAAGGAGGCCAAAATTATTGAAGTCAACATAATAAAATAAAAGTTTCTTTAAAAATTAGATGTATCATACCTTTATAGAAGCTAAGCATGATGGTTTTTCATACCATTAAATTCACCAATTATTGAATCAAAGTCAAACTTTTCAGCAATATTCCTTTCAATATAAGTGACTAAGCAGTCCGCCATAAACCCATCTTCCATCTTATTTCTGAGCCTCTTTTTGACAATATTCATAACTGAAAATGATCTCTCACTCGTAGCTGTTGAAACAGGAAGAGTCAATATCAAGCGAAGCAAACGATCAATCAAATGATAAATCTCAGATTTTCGTGTTTCTACTAATCCTTGGCATAACTCAGAAATTGTTGACAAGTGCTTCAACTTAGAATGTTTAGGCACATCAAGTTCATAATGTTCTGCCTGTATTCTGAGATGTATTTTCTCTTGTTCTGTGAAATCTTCAGGATAGAATCTAGTTGCCAATTCACAAATGTGATCAACATTCAATAATTTAAAATTATCTCTTGGATCCAAGGCAGCACTAAGAGTAAGCAACTCAACCGTATTCTCATTAAATCTGCTATTCATCTCTTGCAACTGAGTGTCTATAATAGGAATAAACAAATTGACATGATAGTGGTGTTCTATTGAAACATAATCAACATCTGCGCGAAATAGACCTCTTCTAGGAACATAAAGAGCATTCATATCAGGAACATTAACTTCATGCTTCTCACAAAACGATATGACTTCTTTCAGAAGATCCTCCCATCCAGATTCCCTCATTCTTTGAATCAATTTTTTTGTAGTAGACACTAAAGTCATGGCATTTAAAATATCTTGATTTTTACATTCTAAAGCTTGACAAAGATCGTGACTAATTCCCAAGAGATCTTTCATAAGATGTAAATGAAAGATGAAATCAAATGAATAGATGGCATCATAAGCAGCATCAGCATCACTACGAAGAGAATAATTACCTTCTTTAGAGGTCTTTTGAAGAACTTCACAAGTAGCCTCAAACAAGCATAATAAGCTTCGAATATAATTCAAATAACAGCCGCTTCTAGTGTCTGCAGTCAGCTGCAAAGTGATTATTTCATTAACTTCACTGCCTGTTTCAATCTCTTGATTAGCAATTTGATTTGCAATATTAGAAGCATGGTCAATCCTTAACTGGTCACGACTTTTGGGAGAGGTAGTCACAACATTAACAATCAATGCTAGCTTTGTGAAAAATTGATGAACAGAGCTAACTTCTCTAGCTGCAGCAACTAATGCTAATTGTAACGGATGAGTAAGACAATGAAAATAGTATGCATAACGACAATCTTTTAAGAATATAGCTTGCAATCCATTCCATTCACCACGCACATTACTTGCCCCATCATAACCTTGGCCTCTAAGATTGTGAATATTAAGATTATAGTGAGAAAGAACTCCATCTATTTCATTTTTCAAAGTCAATGATGAAGTATCTGAAACATGAACAAGATCAAAGAATCTCTCTTGAACATATCCATATTTATCCACAAATCTCAAAACCACAGCCATTTGTTCTCTTTTTGACTCATCCTTCGCTACATCAATTATAAGACAAAATTTAGAATCACCAATCTCTTCACGAATAGCAGCACGCACCCTTCTAGCAAAAATATACAAGATTTCTTTTTGAATGCTAAGTGAAATATATTGAGCATTTTCAGGCGCATTTAGAAGCGCATTAGAAATATCTTGACTACAAGATGCTAAAAGCTCTATCAACTCAATAAAATTACCCCTATTAAATGAGTTAATGCTTTCATCATTACCTCTAAAATCACATGCTTGAAATGCTAGCCATCGAACAGCCATAATTGAAGTCTTTAGCCGTAAATGATTATTGGCAATGATTTGCTCACTTTGCCTAGAGACTTTCTCTATATGTTGGGATTGAACCATCAAATCATCACAACGTTGCACACAAACATTATGTGGTGAATTAGGAGAAGATCCCATATGGCTAAGAAAAGCACAACTCTTTCCACTAACTTTTCTCCAAGCTCGAAATCCCTTTTCTGTAAATGCATCTTTTCCATTATTTCGACTTCCAGAATTGTTGCTAAACAAATAGCATGGTAGACAAAATGCAGCATCCTTTTCAAGTGAGTATTCCAACCAGCTAGGAAATTTAGCAAACCAAGAATATTGAAAGCGGCGAGGATGATTTTTACCTGAAGCTGGATACTTAGTTAGACGAGGTTGATATGGTCCATTTTTTAGATAAGAAATTCGAATTTCATCACGCAGGTCAACAGGATATTGCCAAATTGGAGGGCGTTTTCCCGGATCTTTTTCTAGTAAAGAAATATCAACTTCTTCCTTTTCCACTATTGACATTTTAGACTGATGTTGTCCATCATTGATCAATTGTGTTGTTGATGCCGAGATATAAGATGATTCACCAACTTCGGGATTCTGAGTTGCTTTTCTCTTAAAAAATGACTCAAGAGTGGTAGACTTTCCCATACTTATACCATTCACCAAATTCGGGATTCTTTCCAATATTCTACTATATCATGTGCCTAATAATATGTAACAAAAAATATTAAAATTTGGTAATGGTATCAAATAAATAAATTAGACTGAATTTTAAAAATAATCAACAAATAAAACATTTTTAACTGATTGTATTTAATATTCAACAATCAAGTATAATAATTGGACTTAATTTTAAAAATAATCAACTATATATGTATGTAAACAATGCAAAACACATATATAAGAGTAAAATTAAATTCTAAGAACTTAATTGTAAGTTGTAATACTTACCGTCAGTGACCTCTTTTCAAAATAAACGTCATTCTTTTTATTTATATTAATGGACAAGTACTATTGTAGAAAAACCTAAAAAAATTGAAAAAATAAAATGAAGAATGACCAGTAAAAGAGAAAATTTAAAAAAATTAAAAGGAAGAAGTTGCACCATTTTGGGGGGATCATTCGTCCCTAATTCGTATTCTCATTTTGTTTTGATTTAAGAGATAGTAGCTAGAATATTAAGAAAATGAGGATAAAAAAAAAATTCAAACATGCAGCACAGTCAAATAGATAAATAAAAAGAGAAAAAAAGGAAGAAACTATTTACAAGATATATAAAGCAAGCAAGATGAACCACATATGCCTCAGAAGTTGGTGAAAGAGATTTTACTGATTAAATACCAAAATCACGTTCTTATATTCTGCTTCATCAGCATGAAGGAAATAGAGCCGGGCAAAGAAAAAAGTGTAAGTGTGTTAGTCTGATAAAAGAAGATCTAGCAGCAAACTTGGCTTCGCTCTCCATGGAACTCTTCTCCAATACCAACAAAAAAAGGTATATATAATGGCAAAAGGACAACAATCCTAAATATTTAGAAAATAGTTTGTTAATAACAACGGCATCAGCATAGTAAAAAAACTAAAGTTGGGACAAATAAATCGTTGTAAATTTTAGTTTTAGTAAGAGGTTTTTATGCAGAAATTAAGAACAACAAGGTATTAATAAAAGATCATCATATGCATGGTTGTATCCTTCCTTACAGCAACTCAGAGTTCTATATCAACTTTTTTTCCCTTACAGTAAGCACATTGCATATGGAAAAACACAAAAGTAATCTAGCTTTGGTAGCTGTTGCCACAGCAACCTCTAAACCAAACTAAAGGAAATTTATGCTTATGAGGCCAATATAAGTAACTGGATCATTCAACTTATTAACAACCATAACAAAACCTAAAGAAACTCACTGAGATTTCAGAATCACAATCAGTAAAGTTGAGAATTCAAATTCCTACATGTAATAGTAAGAAATATCCAATTCTCAATATAAGATGCAGAAAATAATAAGTTAAAATAAAAAAAAGGAATAAAATATGGATCAGACACTGAAATTAGGGATGCGATGAACACAAATTCGGTGACCATGAGTCAATCACTATTGACAATGGTCGTAACAAAATTGTTGGAATGAAATAAAAGGAAAAGATAGGGAAAGAAAGATAGCAATACCTAGGATTAGGAATCGAAGCAAGGGGAAGAATGGGACAGATGGAGAAGAAAAGTAGAGGCAGTCAATAACGTTGTTGACGGCGTTAGTTGTCGATAGCTATGAAATCCAAAGGAAGGATGTGGTGCGGGGAGGGTGAGAAAGTAAAAGAACATGGAGTTCAAGCACAATGACTGACAAGTGACAAAGGCATAGAAGCTGCAGGCGGGGAAGAAGAGATAAGTCAGGTTTTTACTTTTTGCTTTTTTTCATTTCTTTTTTTCACTTAAACTTTGACACATTGCATTGGTTTAAAATAAAAGGAAAATAATGTTAAAAAAAGGAAAATACAAAATAGACATATTATACAATTTAATAAAAGAAAAAGCTACAATATAAAAATCCTTAGGAAAAAAATAAAAACAACTTTAAAAAATTATAATTACTAATGCATAATGCAAATGCGATCAACAAAACAGGAAAATGGGTTATTATTATTCATATAATAAGATCATTTGAAGCAAATGATAGACACAAATATTTAAAAAAAACTTTATTAATGGAACCTTATTTAAATTTTTTTTTTCGCATTACAAACTAAAAAAGGAAAGCTAATTAGGCCTAAGGAAATATATCCTTATGCTATCAGCAAATATAGCAACACATGACCCTATTTTTATTTTAAGTGTTCCTCTCTATTTCTTTCTTTATATAATCTTATCATGTGAAAAATATATGTGAGAAAATTCATTTTGAATAATAATAATAATAATAATAATAATTTATATTATAATAAAATTAATAATCATATGATATATAAAAGTAAAGGATATACCTAAAATCATGTGATATGTTAATCTTAAGTGTCATAACATGCTTTATTTTTGTGCCCATATGTCACTTTTATTTCTTATAATGTTGCCATGCATCATATAATTATACTAATTAGTATTGTTGATGAGTTGTCTACACATGTGAAAGACACATAAGTAAAAATCAATTCAAGTGAAAAGTAAAACCATTATTATACCCTCATATAAAAAAAACACCATTATTATACCCTAATTCTAAAGATTTTTTTTTAATTAGATCATTATGAAATACCACAAAAAACAAAAGAAAAAAACAAATAGTCAATCATTTTCTAAACCCTAATTATAAACCTAACTACCCATCACTCCTTTAGAAACGATGAGATCCTCCACGACAGAAGTTGCCCTGCACTCCTTGCTGCAAATTAGCGAGTTGCCACATCAACTAGAACTAGCCATTACCATCGCTTCTCCCTCGCTAGATCTTCTATGGAAGTGGCTCAACCAAGCTCAGCAGAGTTTGCACTAGCCATCACACCAATACCTATCTTCTACAACTAACACACACCGCTGTCATTAATAAAAAACACAAACCAACAACCACCACCACGAGTAACACCTTGCCATTGGCTTCACCATCATTGAACCCATCCGAACATCCACTATGAGCCTCACCATCCTAACTTTTGCCACCATGTCGTGAAACCTCCTATTCCTTGCCCCTGCTTCAATTGAGAGCTATGCGCACCACCAAGTTTTTGGGATGGTATTTTTAGTATCCTAATTTTGGGTATGTGATTTTAGTTCACGAATATGGTATTATACTTCCTAATTTTGTCATCATATCTTTTGTTGCTAATTTTATGCTGCTAATGCGATTTTCTTTATTGACGTAATTGATGTAATTGATTTCCTCCCAATCACAAGTTATTGATTACCTTTCAATTACAATGTGTCAAGACCTATCATGCAAAGACTCTACAATTGCAGTTCATATTTTAAAATTTAAATTACAAGTAATTGATTACCTTTCAATTTATCTCTGTTAACGCTTATCGTACATTAATCAATTCTACGATTGGAGTCCAGATTTTTAAGTTTAAATTCTACGTGAACAATTTATTCAAACTTCTAATGGTGTGTATTAATGAATTGTCACGTTTGGGTGCATAATTTTAGCAATGAGTTATGTGATTTAGATAGTCTTGAAGTCAAGGTTGTAAAATTTGAGAGTTTACATAAACTTGTGGAGTTCCAGTAAACTCAATCCTAAACTCTTACGAGTTTACATACTTCGAAAATTATATTTTTAAAAAAATATTTTAATAACCAAACATAATTAGAAAGCATATTCATAAGTAAAACTTAACATTTCAACTCTATAACAAAGCAAAAGAAAGTAATAAAGTAAAAACATAACTCGATACTTGATTCAACCGTTATAATATACTTAGCTCTGCACTTATGTTATTTTGTGCATTTTAAGGCCAAAATCATATATAAATTTAGACTCGTAAACTAGTTAATAGAATTGAGAGTTTATAAATTTTGTTAGAGTTTACTTAAACTCATAAGAGTTTGACAAAATGAGAGTTTACATGTGAATTAATTCGTTTTTGTTACATAAGATCGTAAATTCGCAAGAGTTTAAGAGTTAACTCGAGAGTTTGACAATCATACATGAAATGTTATTGTTGTGTGCTAATGTTGTCTCAATTTAAAACTGTGAGTTGTCTCTTGTATTAATTTCATTATATATTAATTTTTTCATATTATCTATTATCCATAGAATTGTGTAATACAAAATGTAGTTGATATCTCAGATGCGTTGCAGCTTATAATTATATTTATAGATTTATATAATTATGTTGTATATGTTTTATTTAATACAATTACTTTTTATTTATTATAATTATATTTATTTTTATCATTTACTTCATTATTTATCATGTGCATCGCACGAGTGTAAAATATAATTTATATATATGCATATTTATATTATTATAAAGATTTTTTTATTTATACATAATTATATCTTTAAAAATATCATTATTATTTAATTAAACTATAATTTAAAAAGAAAGTTTCTCCTCCACTTCTCACGCTACAATTTAGATATAGTTATAATGGAATTTTCATTATTATTTATCATTTTTATGTTTTTTAAAACACAATCTTTTTACATTTGTTTAATTAAATAATAATATATTGCTAAAAATAAAAATTAGAGACCAAATGAGACTATTTAATTTGTATTTGAGTACTAAGACTGTTGTGTTAGAATTTTATTTATGAACAAACATAAATCATATTATATAAAACTCAGATTAATTGAATGTCAAAATTATTAGAGCATTTTGTTTAGCTCGAATTGTGATCAGTATTGTTAATGGACCTATTGTTATTAAAGTACTGCTCATATATGTGGGTTTTGTTTATGGGTCTTGTATATGGGTTTGCCATAATGAATAGGTTTAACCCATTTTAACTATTTTATATATACAGGGAGAGACCCCTATTCCTAATCACTCTAGTGAGTACAGTTGCCTCATTGATACTGACGCGTGAGCGACTATTGTGGGATAGAAATAGTATCTCTCCCTCATCGTGTTTTACTTTTCAGGATTGTTCGACAATGTCTTCTTCATCGATGCTATTTCAAGGTAACCCTAAAATCTTTTATATGAAATTGATATATTATAAATTATTGGTGTTGATACCCAATTTTATCCATTTTTTTTATTTTATTTTATTTAATTTAATTTCTTTCTTTACAAAACAAAAAAAAAAGAAAAAAAATTGTCACTACGGATCAACCCAACTCAATTTCCATCTCAACCCGTAACCCATTTTCGTTTTAACCCATAACCCATTTTCCATCTTAACCCTTCCCTTTCCCCTTCCAACTGTTGCAGCCCTAGTTTCCACAAATAGCTACACTAAATTGGATTAAAGACTTTTGTCAGTTTCTTTCCCATTTGTATTCCAATCGTTGCAAATTGAATGGAAATTAGTGTAAATCAATTGGTAATGGCATCTCAAGCAGAATAAAAAGGAGAAGCATTCAGAAAAAAAGGGGGCAATCATTCAGAAACAAAAAAAGAGAAAGCAATTACAGACTTAAAAATTCATACGAAAAGGAGGAAAAAAATTCCACAGATACGAAAATCTCCTCCCACTATTCATCATCATCTTCAACCTTCACCATAACCACAAACTCACCTCAACCGAGTCGACTCAGTGCCTCCACCAGCCGTGAGAACCGTCTAGATCCGAACTTGTCGTCGACCCAGCTTCACCAGACGCACCGCACCGGTTCGGTCACTTCGCTGTCGTACCCCCAAGCGACTGGATTCGCAGTCAGTTCCGCTCTCCTCTCTTGCTCTGCTTTCTTCCATGTTTGGTTCTTTATTTCTCTGTTTCTTTTTTCAAATCTGCTTCTTCTTATTATTAATGTCATTATTATTTTATTCTTTTATCTTTGCTTTATTTTGTTTCATTACGTGTTTGGGCAGATGACTTTTGGGTGGGTCTGTTCGTTTCTATGTTAATAGTTAGCCTTTTTTTTTGTTTTTAAGAAACTTGGGTGGTCAGCCGTGACCACCCTTTCCTTTTTATTATTATTATATATATGTATATTTAAGTTTGGGTGGTCACGGTGACCACCCTTTTCCTCTTTTTTTTTTTTTTTTTTTTACATAAAGACTTTTTTTTTATTAAAAAATGAAAATAGATAAAAAACCTAAAAAATGAAATTGTTTTCTTTTAAAATACATAAAAAAGAAGAAAAATAAAAAAATAAAAGATAAAATAAAATAAAAAAATACATAATATTTTGTTTGTTGTTATGATTATTATACTCATTAGTATGTGATTTTAATTTAATTATTATTGTATTAATCAAATAAAACTCGCTGATGACGGAAAAATTGAGAGAGGATCGGAGCGTCGATCAGATTACACTCTTCCCGATAATCTTGAGGTTTTATATTAGATTTTGTCGAGAAATACAAAGTCTAATTCTCACATAAAAATTAAAATAATTATGTAAATTAAAATATAATTTTAATAAACCAAAATAAACTTTTCTTTTTGTAAAATAAAATATTCAAATAAAAGTGAACAAATTCATACGATTTTAGCATTATGATTGTGGTGAATTAAAACTTTATTTTTCATGAAGACATTTTTAGAAATTAATGTAAAAATCTTATTGTGCCTAAAAATATTTTTCCTTGATTACAAAAGAGATTTTATTTGGCCATTTACTTAAAAAAAAAAATATTTTCTTACCTTAAACAAATTTCTTTGAATTAAAATTATTCATTGAAATATTTTAAATATTTTTTTATTTGGTCATTTATTTTGAAAATTACTTCCCTTCAAAAAGATAAAATTTTAATTCATCACTTTTATATAATATGTTGTAAATTTAGAATTTGTTCAAAAATAATGACTATTTAGTCACCCATTGCTTGTCTTAGTCATTTATCATTCTTGATATTATGCTTGACAAAATAGAACATGTCAAAATATAAAATAAAAAAATACTTTTCTTTTAATTAATAAAGGACCAATTTAATTAATATTGTAAATAACATTAGATTAAATAGGTAACCGTTCTTAGAACAGACGGTGTAGGGTGCTAACACCTTCCTTACCCGTAATTAACCCCCAAATCATGAACTTTGAAATGCAGACCATCTTTTAGGTGTCTAATTGCACCATTCCATTTAATGAATAAAGTGATTGGTGGCGACTCCCAACACCCCGAGATCCTATCCTCCCCTTTTTCTTTTTATTTTTGCGGCGTCCTTCGGGACGATTGCGACAATTAGAATTAATAGATCCGATAAATATTTTCTTTCATGTTGTTCTTCCTCCTAAATATTTTTCTGCAGGCTCGAACCTGACACTACAAATGCTCCTCAACAATTAAACTCAATTTTACTAATCATTTAAGTCACTCCTTGTGAGTTAAATTAAAGTATGCCAATTTAATTTTGACTAATTTATATATAAAGATTTTTTTCAATAGAATTAAAATCATGACCCTACCGCATTCCTTAGATCCCCCCCCCCCCCCCTTTTTGAGATAATCCTTCCTTATCATATGAAATAACACATCTATTTTTTTATTTTTTTTCCTTATCTGGGCTCATCTAAATTTTAGAAGAGCGGACAAATTTAACTTTTATGAGATACTTATCTAATTATGTATACTACCTAAAGAATTTTTTTTTTAACTTTGAAATTGTTACCGCCTCCTCACTCTAACTCATTAGGTTCACTTTATCTTTTCATGCTATATATAATTATTTTTTTTCCTCATAGTATTATTTTATTTGATAAAAAAAAAATTAATTTCTTAATATATGATCACGCACCTAAACATGATCTCTTATGTATAATTGATTTAATTAATATCTTTAAAATAATAAATTTGAAAAAAAATACCAAAAAAATGTCAACCGCTGAAATAATTAACTAAAATATCACATTTCCCTAATTCATTAATTTTTGACATTATTTTACAAAGAAATTCTTATCTAAACTTTGGACACTTAGACGGATGCACCAAACTAATTTTTATAGATATTTGTGTTACATAATTAATTTTATAAATATTTATAAAAATATTAAATCTTGATTAACCCGATGCACCTAACTTGAGTACCTAAGATTTAAGTAAAACTTTCTCTATTTTACTATTGAATTTCATATTGCTCTCTATATATTCTTAACCCGCTAATTATACATATATTAGAAGTTTTATATATATATATATATATATATATATATATATATATATATATATATATATCATTATTATTAAGGATAAAAATAATAAAGTACACTTTACCCCTTAAGCTTTAACCCTTTCTCAACCTACCCACTAAACTTTTTTTAGTTTCACTAAATCTCTTTTTACTTTGATTAGCGTTGTAAACTAAGTTTTTCTGTTAAACAAACGGAGGTTAACCTCCATGGTCATTTTGGGCAAGAATACATTTTTACTGCCTATGCAGCTTCCATAAACAAAACAAGATGCTCTTACACATTTTGGCCTGGATTGAAAGGGGGAGACTTTTGTTTGAGGTTGACAGGGGAGAATAATGAAGGCAATGGCTGGTTCTTCAAAAACTCCAAACTATTGAGCAAGATTAAGAATAAGTTAATCAAAATGTATTTTCATTTACAACTTAAACATTCGTGTGACTGACAGATAGTTATATTCTGAAAGATGTAATGTGTTTTTTGGAGGTTATTGTGAAAGATGTAATCTATTTTGGGATATGGTCATTGTGAAAGATATGTCATTTTGGAAGTTAGGGTATGGTTGATGAAATTGTATTTAACAATGACAGATATTGGTTCAGTTTATGACAGAATTTATTGGTTCATGTTGATTACTTATCTGCATATAGAAATTATGATTCATATTGGTGTGTGGAATTAAACATGAAACAGAAATCATACTGCATAACAAGTGGACAGTATTGGGGTCATTTTAGTATTTGGATTTGTAAGATTTTCTGGTGTCTTAGGGCTCCTTTTTTATTCATATTGGTTTTTTTTTTTCTCAAAATATGCTCTTATTTGATAAGTGAAAAATTAATTTCTCAAATTACGGTCAGGCACTTAAGTGACAATTTTTCTCAATTGTATTATCTTTTTCATAGACATGAATTTTAAAATTGAACTCATGATCACATATTTAAAAGATTCGAATTCTTTCTACTCCAACTAACACATATTGTTATTCATATTAGTTAGTTAACAGCATACAAAATTTATGATTCATTTCTTTGCCATATAACATGATATAACCAAATTGACATTTTCATTTAGCAACATGAGGGTTACCGGTGTGTGGAATTAAAGATGAAACAAAAATCATATTGCATTATCAAGTGGTGATTTTCGTTCAGCGCCATCAAAGACATTACAATATCTTCCACTTACATAACCAAAACCCCATGATAATCCTTCCAATTACATAACTAAAACCCCTTGAGATAACTAATCACAACTAGATTGCTGAAACGCAGAAGCAAAAGCAGAGCCAAGACTTGATCTAAACTCTGAAGTTGAAGAATGAGCCATTGCCTTCACTATTCTCCCTCTCAACCTTAAACAAATGTCTCCCCCTTTCAATCCAGCTCAAATGTGTAAGAGCACCCTGCTCTGTTTATGGAAGCTCCAAATGTGGTAAAAATGAAGAATTCTCGCCCAAATTGTCCATAGAGGTTAACCTTTGTTTGTTACAATGTTAACCAAACTAAAAAGGGGTTTAGCGATATGGAAAAAAGTTTATGGGGTAGGTTGATAAAGGGTTGAAGCTTAAGGGGTAAAGTGTATTTTACCCTATTAGTAACTCCAAGAGGAAATAAAAAATAATGGCATGGCATATTAATAACATTATATCAAGCATGCCTTATGTTATATGTACCAGCTATATAGATTTCAAGTAAATGTTATAAAAAACAATGATAATCCAATTAAAAGACTTCCCACTGTATGTATTGCTTTGAGAATGTCTCCACTGCTTTCGATTTCTATAGGGAATAAGCAACTTCCCTTTGATGGATCCTGTGTTACAATAGTGGCCAATCCATTGAAATCACATGCCTCAACGCTTTGGTCTCTTGTCTGAAAGTATTGGTTGAAAGCAAATGAAACATTGCCAACTAGGTCTAAATTTCCACAGGAACAACCAAATCCTAAGCTTGTACAATCAGCACCTGCACAAGCATAGCTTAATGCATCTGGCACCAGGCTCATGTTCTTAACATCACTGTTGAGAACACACCATTTATTCTCTTGGTAGCGAACACCTTTCGCTGCTTCGGGCCATTTCTCTTGTCCCTGACCAGAAAAATCTATAGGAAACTTGGGCTTTCCATCGTAACGAAAAATTCCCCAGTGACGCTCAAAGTTGCCAGGTGCAATACTCTTCAAGTTCTCATCAAAAAGAGAAAACAGATACACATCTATGAGTCCCGGGTAGAGTGGAGTTCCTTTCTTGCTTGCCATTTTCTTAAGGAACCCTTGGTAGAACCTTTTTGCATTATTTGCATTAGCATGTTTGTCACCATCAGTTGGCCATCCAATTTCACCAACCACAATTCTCACGTCAGGGTAACCAGCCTTTTTTAATGACCAAACAAGGGTATCTAAATTTGCATCAAACACATTGCTATATTGTGTGTTTTTGTCCTCGATTGTTCTACTTTGTCTATCAAAGAATGCAAAATCTTCCGGGAAGCCTTCATTTTGATATAGACTAAGGAAAGGGTATATGTTGACAAGAAATGGTGACCTCCTTTCATTAAGAAAATGCAGTATTTGTTTCATAACATCATGAATGTCGCTTCGAAAATCTCCATCTGATGGCTTGTTTGAAGGAGATTCATAAACATCAGCATTTAAAGCTGTAGTCACCTTCACTTTGTCTCCAAAACCAGCCTTATCAATAGCCTTTTGAATATTTTGCATTGCTGGGAATGTGGTCTTTATATATGAACCATTGTAACTTTTCAAGAATGGCTCATTTCCAACAGCTACATATCTGCAATAAGATAATTGGTAAGGAATTAAGGAAGAGAAAAATTTTGAATTTTCACTAACCTTAATTGATGATATGATATGTTCATAATAAAAAGATGTAAATACTAAGACTCCTATATATGTGAAGGAACTTAATGCCAAACCTGATGTTCACGCCCCCATCATGAAGATGTTTGGTGACATTTTCTTTCACCCAATCTTCTGCATCTCTGCTACTTTCAGCAAGTTTATTCAATTGATCATTAGGAATTCCAACCATGACTTCAATGTCTGTACCAGAAAAAGCACTCACGGTCCAAGAATCTGCATCAAAAAGTTTTACCTTCTTGATTCCATTGTCCTTCAACATATTCACCACAATGTTAGGTTCAATAGGGTGGGAAGCTAGTGAACCCCAATTGACACCAAGACCTGCTATAGACTGTGCCCCTTGTAGTTGGCAATGAAATAGGACCAATATCAAACAAAATGCCCACATAAGGAACTTGGCTCGAGCCATGGTTTGAGCCGTTTCTGAAGTGGTAAATTGAAGGTAACAAAGGTGAGAGTGAAATATAAGAGGCTTATGTCCACAAAATATTAGCTTATGTCCACAAAATATTAAGTATTGAAAACGAAGATAATTTGTTAAGATTAAAAGTACAACAACATCTGAACCAAATATGGGTTTGCTTAGATGGTTTTAGTAACAATGTCTAAATAAAGCATTAAAAAAGTTGGATGGTTCTGTAACTCATTGTTAACTAATTTTGTAATTATATTTGTCATACATATTAATTAACAGGTAGTAAGTGTTTAAATAAAGAAACAGAACTGAAAACAGTTTTGTCGGTGGTGTTTATTGAATATTTTACAAGTATGGGAGAAGATATAAATAAATGATAGGTTAAATTAAAGTTTTGGTATTTATATTTTACATTTATTTTTAATTTATTCTTTATATTTTTCTTTTCTTTTCAAATTAATTATGGCACTTATAAATATTTTTAAAATAGTTATCATCATTAACTTTTTAGTCTTTAGTAGGTGTTTTTTTTTTTGAATAAGTACTTCTTTATTTAATAGATGCTCTTTTATTTTAATAGGTGTTTTTTTTTTTTGTTATGTATTTTTTTGTCTAATAAATGTTTTATTAGCTACTATTTTTTATTCTGTAAAATGTTTAGTAAAAAATAAATTAATAATATTAGAACAAAAATTAATAACAAAAATTATTTTAAAAACTTTTACAACTGTAGAGATTGATTTAAAAAGAATAAAACTATAAAAACTAAATTAAAAATGAATGTTATTATAGAAACCAAAACTTTAATTTAACATAAATAATAATATTTGTAGTTTTGTACTCATCTTGAATCTTCTTTTATTTTCCCCCGTTTTTCGGCCATGTTCTATTTTGCCCCCAGATTATCATGGAACCTCATACTCAATAGACATAGTGTCTCTGGACGAAGATCTCAACCATGCAGCTAAGCTAAACAAGTTGAGGTATGTCTTATGTGCCTAATGCCTTCGTCTTTTGCTTTCTGTGGTCCAAGATCCAAACCCAAATCCCCATCCTTGGTTGTTTTTACCTCCAGACTAATATGATCTGACGGCCCATATTGAGAATTTGTAGCTGTGAACTTTCTAATTTGAAATTAAATGTTAAACAGTATTACAATGTCATAATTAGAATAATACTATTTACTTATATTACTTCTTATTTACACAATTTTTATTATCTAATTACAATTAATCTTACTTCATTTTTTATATACATACATTCTAATTCTACCTGCTACATACCCTCACATGTAAAAAATATGAGTCATAAAAAATGTAAAACTAACATTTTTCTTATAATTAATTATGCATCATTGATATAAACTTATAACAAAACATATACAATGCAATACTTCAAAACTTAAAGATTAGTTTTTCTTTTTTTGGTATACGACCACTTTAAAATTTTACAGGTTGGTAGAATTTATACGGTTAAAATAACAAGTCAATATAATTGTTAAATAAATAATTATTTTAATAGGGTAAATTATGCTAACAACTTATGGTATGAATACAAACTTGGAACATTTTAGATGCAGCCAAGAATGTGAACATTTTAATTTTGTTGTATCAGGCTTAAAATGTTTTTAAATGGAATACTGTATCACGATTGGAATCGTGAACGAAGGTAAACGAATTTTAAAAACAAAATAAAATATAAGAATCACTATCAATTTTATTGGGTTAAGAAAAAAATTAAAAAACCTTACAAATTTTGAAAATTAATTTATGTAAATCCAATTAAATTTGGGAGTCGATTATATATAAAAAATAGTAAAAACTTAATTTTACTACATTCTTATACATCCATGTTAGCCTACAGTTAAGTATGTGAATTATTATAACTTAAAATAATTAATTTATCCCAAAAAAAGTAATATATAATAATAAAGAACTAAAATAAAATATTTACAATAGAACTAAAATTATAAAAAGAGAATTAAATTAAAATAAAGAATCACAATTAAAAAATTAATAATAATTAAAATATTTAAAAATAAAGTAAAATAAAATAAGAATTAAAATATTCACTAGTCTAAGGATAAATTGAAATTAAAATAAATAACAAAAACTAATTTACAAGAATTTACTATTTGGTTTGCGTAAACCAAACATTTTGCTTCTACATATTCCCTAAGTATAATGGAACATTCAAAATTACGTAATTTTAAAAAATATATATAAGTTAATTAATTTTAATTAATAAAAAAATGTCCAAAAAAATTGGTTACCAACGAGTTAATTTAAACCAAATAACATATCAATTGGTATAATAATAAATAAAACAAAAAAACAAACAAATAAATCAAACACTAACTATACCAACCCTAAGAACTCAAGAATTTTTTTTAATGTTTTTTGAGTTTTTTAATTTTGTATTTTGTATTTTGAATTTTTTTATATTTTTCTCATTTTAAGTGTTTTTGTATTATTATTGTACTTTAAGACCGGCCCACTAAACAAAACAAATGACCCATTGACATAAAAATACTACTGAAACAAGAGAACAACTAAACCTCACTCCATACTCTCAATCACAACTTAATTAAAAAAACCCTTTTTAATCTGAACCAAATCCCCAATAGCCCTGGGTGTGGTGTGTTTTGTGTAAGGTCTGGTTCGAAAGTAAAAATGGACTTATGTTAGTTGTTATTTTTCTGTGTTGTGCTTGGATGGAAGTGTGATCTCTGTTGAATTCTATTACTTTGTGGGCTTCTTGTTTTAGTGGGAGAGTTTTATTTGTGCGTGGTTTTGATGGATGTTTTGTGTATGGGGGTCAGGTTCACTTCGGGTTGCGTTTTGGGCTATGGGAGAAGAGTTTGAGGTTTGTTTTATGAGTTGATTTATCACAGACATGATCCACAAAACAAAGGGAAAATAAAGTAATAAACACAAATTGCAATTACATATTCAAATCAACATATATTAAATTATGCTAAGCTAAAGAAGGCTATGGAGATGACTTACCTGCCTCTAATAACTAAAAGCCTTCCCTTGGCCAAAAGTGCTTCATTCTTCCAGCCTTATTCCCTTGCTTCATATTTTCTTCTCTTTAGTTGCCTCCGAGTTGAGGTATTTAAATCCAATTCAAATTAAAAACCAAATTAAAAATTAAAATTTAATTAAAATCAAATAAATTTGATTCTTTTTTATTGATTTTTTGAAAATTAATTGAATTGGATTAATTTTTTATTTTGATTTTTAAAACCGATCCAATTCAATCTAAATAATAGTCATTTTCTGTGCTCTCAAAATCTTGGATGATAAGTGTGATCTCTGTTGAATTCTATTACTTTGTGGGCTAAATAATTAGCTTTTTAATAAAAAAATACAAAATAAATTAATGAAAAATTTTTTAGAAATAAAATCAAACTTATTAATTTAAACACTAATAATTATTTCATGTTTTAGAGTTTTAAAATTTGTGAAGTAAAGGATTTTGATGGATTATATTTGTGTTAAAAAATTCTTCAAGAGAGATTTTACTTGACAGGTTCACTTCGGATAAAGTTGCGTTTTGGGCTATATATGGGAGAAGAGTTTGAGGCTTGATTAGTGACTTTGAATCAAAGAACCTAGTTGATTCAAAGTCTCATGATCCACAAAACAAAGGGAAAATAAAGTAATAAACACAAATTGCAATTACATATGTTCAACTCATTTTCATTTGCAAATCAACATATATGAAATTAAATTCATTTTTTTAAGCTAATAGAAGGCTATGGAGATGACTTACCTGCAACAAATTGCCTTCCCTTGGCCAAAATAATGCTTCATTCTTCCAGCCTACTCACTTTTTCCTTCTTGCTTCATATTAGAAATTCTTTATCTCAAAAGTTGAATGTTGCCTTTGAAATTCTGAAAATAATGAATCTAAAGGTATTTAAATCCAAAAGTTTTCAAGTCTCAAATTAAATAGCACCTAATAACATATGCCAAATTAAAAATTTTGACAAAAACCTTTTGTGTTGAACGCAACGATATTTTAGGAGTTGAAAATCAAAAGTATTAAAAAAATTAAAAAAAAAATAAAAAATTTGTATAATTTTTTTAAAATTATAAATATATGATTTTTTGAAAAAATAATTTTAATTGGATTTTATTCAATTTCAATCAAATCATTTAATTGATTTTTAAAGGTGATTATCAATTTATACCCCTACTAAATAAATTAATATTATATAATATATTTATTTGTTATTGAATTATATTTTTACTTATAATAACCTTAATTTCTCATACATTTTTTTATTTTATGTGATCAAATATTGTTTTAGACAATGTGAAATGAACTATTTCTATTTTCTATTTCCTTTTATTTCTTGTTTCTTCTTTTGAATAGGTTAAATTGTTTTTAACTTACAAAATTCTATACTTAATTTTTTTTATAAAAAATCAATTAAACTGATTCAATCTAAATTGATTTAAATCAAATTAATTGATTTAATTTTTAAAATATAATCAGTCTAATCAAATTCAATCTAAATCGATACAAATAATATTATTTAGATTGATTGACTTTTTAAATCAAAATCGATCTAAATCAAACCAATAACACCCATACCAATAGTCTCTTTTCAATCAAACCAATCAGTCCCCCCTTGAAGAGTGTCGCCCCCCTTTTATTTTTAATTTTTTGATGTTATTTCAATCCATCGTTTAATTCTTCCAATCAATCAATCTTTATTTTTTCACTTAAATTTCAAATTGCCATTGAAAGAAAATTAAGCACATGTTTTAAAAATGATACGGACACTTGAATTTGGTCGTTCTAGGACAAGAAAATTTGGGCTAAAAGATAATTGGAAAAGAATAAATTGGGCCAAGATAATTTTTTTTTTAAAGAACAATTTTTTTTATAAAAAATTTATCTCAACTTATCAATTAAAAAAAAAAAAAAGCCGTTCCAACCTAGGCGCTGAAGTTCATAACAGAATGACCCTTTTGCCTTTCCTCTAAAGAACAGCTGGTACCGTCATGAAAATTGATCATATGCTGGGTTCTGCGTGCTAGAACACCACTACACCAGCTCCATTTCGAACTTCCCGACCAACCGATTCTGCCATTTCATGACTTGAGTTCTACTCATGAAACTTAGCTAGTATTTGCATATTTTAATTAGTTTAAAAATGGATGAGAACAACTAGTTATTTAAGGGGACAGAATTCAGAATACATGAAGGAATCCACAAAATTGTTACAAAGCAAGTTTAACTTAATATAGCAATTCATCAGTAATAGTAGCCAATAAGTAAAAATGCAAAAAAGCCATGACAAATTATGTATACCTCGAAGCAAATTTTGGGTAATCATAATGATTAATGAAAGAAGATATAATACCTACAAGGGAAAAACAGAAAAAAGGTAACGTGTCATATCAAAATTTGGGTCACTAAAGCTCCAAAATCTCGAGGAAAGGAGTAACAGTATCAATAAAACAGATAGGAAAATAAAACGTGTCTTGAGAAAGGGGTCCATCCTCAATGAACTTACGCAGCAAGGCACTAACACACTCAAAAGAGAGAAAAATGTTATGCCAAGATAAAGCACCATATCTAAGGATTGAAATACATGATCTAAACCTAGTAAAACAAGCAAATCCTATGACTCCAAAACCTGCGCTATAAGGCCAGGGGAAAAAAAAGAAAGAAAGAGAGACAGAAAGAAACCTGCACTATACATTGTAGTACATCATAAAAGTAATCTAACTCCACTTTTACAAGAGTCTGCAACTGCATTGCATTACTAATCATTGCCAGACAGCAAAGAAGAAAACGTCATGGATCCCTACTTCCGGTAAGAAAATTGATCTCCAAATTGTTTCTGAAACTGTTCTCTGGATGTTCCTTTGGCTGTTAAGGCAACATCATCAAGAAATCCCCTCTGTGGAAACTCTTCAGGCACAAGAGCTTGATATGTTTCGAACTGCTTTGCAGCTTCCTCTTTTTTATCCAGGAGACTGTATATAATTCCCTGTGAAAAAAAATTCAATTTAGTAATTACATGCATGGAATTAAGCCAAAGTCACTTCTATCTCTTCCTGCTTAAACTCCATAACCACAGAAAGTAGCCATTCCCTAGTGAATTATCTTATAAATTATATTGACAAAATAATGGAATTAAAAAAAATTATAAACATATAAAAAATCCAGAAGGGGGAGTAATTTGGAAGTAAAAGTCAGACACCTGAACACTGCAAGAAAACAAATTTTTTTAAAGTTCGATGTATTCAGGACACATAATGCAAAGCGAAAACACACAGAAAATAAGGACATGGAAGCCCTCTTACTCTTAGAGCCCTCCAAAAAAGCTGATGAGTGATGACTAATACTAAATGAGGTTTATTGAAGAAAAGCTATAGGACAGTTGATGAAAGAGGAAAAAAACTCTTAAGTCAAAGTATTCTGTTAAACAGATAATTAGCTCCATTCTTCTCTAGACACAGCATAAGAATTGAGTGATCCAATGATAGGTACTGCTTTACTGATAGAGCAAAATGGAGACTAGCTCCTACACCAGAAAACAAGAACAAACAGAAAAAATGGAAATCACAAAATAGGGAGACTCTCAGAGAGAACCCCAGCCTTAGGAATGGCCAACCCCCAGCCAAAACCACTCTTAAACAATTCTCCTTAATTCTCCCAAGCCTCCCCTCTCACATTTATCCCACTCTCTCCTTTGACAGAATCCACTCACACTTCTCTCTCCCTCTTGCCACGGGTCCATGTAGGTATTTACAAGAATATCCCCAATGTATATTCCCTCCACTGCCTTTTCCTTTATTTATCCTCACATAAACTCTAGTAATAGGATATCTATCATCCAACCAACCCATCTTTCTAAACAAGAGCAACCATGAAAAGAGAGGAAAAGACTACTAAAGGAGATAGCCCTTACTATCTATTCTACAAGGGTTTCTTTCCCTCCACACCCTAGAACTTTGGTTATCTAGGATCAAACTATAATCATACATGTTACCTACATGGAGTCTCTTGAAAATCTCTACCATGGTTTTGCTCTGCGAGGTTTTCCAAATAAAAATAATTGCTAACTAGTATCCTAAGAATAGTTGTATAACCCAAACTAGTTAAGGGGCCGGTTCGACTGCCACTCCAACTAGAAGAAACCAGCCAGACAAGAAAATTATATTGATAAAAAAAAAGGGAAAAACCTGTTATGTGGTACAAAAAATAAAAAATGACATCATAATTTTAATAGAGTACTGGGCCAATACAAATATTTAAAGAGTACAACACTACACTATACAAGTCTACAACTCAATGGAACATATACATCTTACCATTTTGTCGTAGTTTTAATTTTTTCTTTATAAAAAATTGTTTCAATGAACCGGCCCATTTAGTAAAAATCGGCCAATTTTCTCATTTTTTACCCAATTCACTGGGTTTTGACTGAAAAGCAGCCAGAAGCTTCAACCAAACCGACTAGGGGGCCAAGTCACCAATCTTATGGTCTGACTGGCCGAATTAAACAACTATGACCCTAAGTCATTTATTTTTGCAGCTTATTTATAATTTAAATAGTATTAATATGTAAATTAGCTCATAAAAATTAGTTAGAAAATCACATGAACATAAATTTTGGCAATATCATGATAAGACAGTAATTTTGTCGCGTGAACAGCCTTTACAAAGCATAGCTAATGGGCTACCCTACATTTTTTGTAATGAGTCTCAGATTGACTAACGTATAATTGTATGCTCAACTCACAAAACTGATGAAAGCAAAATTCATAGCTAGATGTATATTTTCACATTTCCTATCTGCTCACTATCAATATTACCATAATACAGGTATCATATATATTTAACTTATAGCAGCCATTGTGCTTGACTGTGCAGACAAACTCACCTGGCAAAGATAAGGCCTAAAATCTCTAGGATTTTCATCAACCAAATCTTGAAACCTTTTTAAGCCCTCCTCCAAATCCCCCTGCAAAGCACACAAATGTTATGCATGTTAAATTATTACTCCTAAAAGATATTGTTTGTGCTTTATCCTAAATTGGTAGCAGAGAAAGATAATATTTGTCTGATACTAGAACAAATTAAAATAGCCCCACCCCAAGCTGATGGATAAACAGTTCACCTGTACAACAAGCATTTGTGCAATTAAGATTCTTATATTTCTCTCTTCTGTAACTCTTTCTTCACGAGAAGCTAACTCTTGTGCCTTATTCAGCATTTCAATTACAGCAGGACCTTCATGGTTTTTGTGCATCACCATAGCCAGACCCTGTAAACGAGAGTATTACTCATCTCAATCATAAGTGAACAAGCATAACAAACAAATGAAGCACGATGGTAACTTGATTTCATGATATGGAATTGTAATACAGTATGAATATGATACCCAAAAATGTTCTTGAATACATCAGCCACAGAATGTTGTGAAAGAAGCATCTAACAAGCCACCTTCAAAGCTAAATCTTAAGTAAGCAACATATCCCTCAGAATGAAGAAATATTTTTTGACTGATCTGATCAAATCCTAACTAAAGAATGCATACAACAAATGAAAAGGCCAAAGTCAAGAAACTCCAAACGAAAAAAAAAAAAAATAGAAGGTAAATATATTAATACTATTTATGGTGCTGAAATAAGACCAAGAAGCTTGTTACAAGAACTCTCTGAACTTAAAAGGCAGATACAAGATCAGTCGAACCAAGGCTCAAAAGGCAATGACTAATATACCTTTTTTAGGGAAACATTGCATCTAATAATACCAGCACACTTGACATAATAAGAAAATGAAAATAATACAGTTAAACACAACTGGTCATAACTTGGTAAACTGCAGAACCATGACAATATACATTAAGCAAGAGATATGCTTACAGCAATCAGTATCCCTCCTATGAAACAGCCAATGTGCATAATATTGATTAATTATCACAAGTCTATTTAACCTTCAATACTCGGCTCTGTTTTCTTTTTTTGGGTGAAACTTAATGCTTGGCCTTTGTTTGGGAAAAAATGGGGAGGGAAAGAAAATGAGAGAAAAGAAATTAGGGTAATGAAATTTAGGATGTAGATAATAACTTTCTCATCACTTGTTTGGAATTCATATAAATAATGGGAATGAAAATGAAGAATTACATATTCACCCATAACTAATTTTGGTTGAGAGGGTATTTCAAGAATTACAATGTGTAATTTAGAATACATCACCACATATTTGTATTTTCTCTCCATTTTGTAAGAGACTGATTTTGGTGCAAAAAGCATTCTTCTAATTGCGTTCCTTCCATATTTCCCTTTGTTTCCCAGACTAGTTAATTTAATTTTCACCTCCAATTTTCATTCCTTCTAATCTCACCCCTTCCAAAGCAGTGTTACAGTATAGTTGTTATTTAAACAATTCACTAGAAATCACCATAGCTGCCACTGATGTTCATCATATAAATTTACAACCAGAGAAATCCTCTCCTCAATTTACATACTAAAGCAATTGGGTGCTGATATGACCCATTACCCAAGCACAACTTCAATTGCCCAAAACAATGCTTTTGAAGCATCGTCTTTGAAAACAATATTCAAAATCTGATACAGATTTTCTATACTTCTAGTGGCTAATGAATATCATGAAATAAAAATTAAAGAATTTAGAGAAGATATAAAATGAACTAGCATGTCAACGTGCAACCATCATCATATCCCAAATAAGGATTTTGCATATAGAATAACAAAGGATTTTTCTATTTCTTAGCAGAATAATGTTTGTGATGTGCACTCTTAATAAGCATGATGACTAGCAACAGATTAATCATCAACATTCGAATAACACAAATTTGACTAGATTTCCAAAAACTTATAATCACTCAATATCAGGTATCAGCATTTGACTAACCAAAACAAAGCATTCCTACCTATCTACCCACCTTTTTAGATTAAAAATTCAAACTTTTCAGCTATATTCAAAACTCTATCAGAAAAAAAGAGAGAGGCTAAGAAACATTACATGCAGAGCTCTGACTAAAAGAGGCCTTTCCTTCAAGATTTCCCTGAACAATCTTTTAGCCTTACTCAAGTGCCCCATTGTCTCATAACACAGTGCAAGCAAAAGCCTCCACTCAACCTCATTGGGCTCCACATCAATCAAATTCTCCACAAACTTCACAGCCTCCTTGGACTTCCCTTTCCTAATTTTCTCATACAAAATCACCTTGAGAGCCTCAACATTTCTGGGGTCCTTCTCCAAAATCTTCTCGCACATTTCCTCCTTCTCCTCATCGTTTTTCCCTTCCACGGATTCCATCTTTTCCTCTAACACCCCACCAGAACCGACAGAAGAAGAAGGCGGTGCTATTGCTACAGCGGCTCTTTTGCTGAAGCAACCCATGAAGATAAATGACCCGATAAGAAAAAATGCTATCTTTTGTGCAAAGAATTTGGATAAGCTTCTTGGGGTTGACAAATTTGAGGAGGGTGTGGGTGTGGAAGGAGTATGGGAACAAGCAAACGTTGGGAAAAGGGTGGTGCGAAGTTGAAATGAAATTGGTAGGTGTTTGTTAGGGCGATGAATCAGTAGTGGATGCCCAAGCGAATAGCATATGGATTTGGAATTGAGTAACTGTGATTGTGATTGCGAATAGACGAAGAAAGCGGTGCTGGTGCTGGTGGTGATATAGGTTGAAGCCATGTTAACGTTACTAGTCCAAAACAGTCACTGGTCTGGTCTATACTAGACATTACACAATACATAATGCCTCTCTAATACAATCAACCCTATGATTTTAAATTAATCTAATCTAATCTTTTTAATTTTGTGTATATATCTAGTTGCTAATCTTACTGCTGAGTGTAATATTTGAACTTGAAATGCTCTTTGCAAAGTGTGTGGCAATAAGTGCAGGGGTAAAAAAATTCAAATGTACATGACTGCATGTTACTTTTTTTTAATATATATATATATTTGTAATACTTGCCTACAATTTGCCACAAAATAAGATGAAACTCACATAAATTACGATAAATAAAATTATTGGAAAATACTCACAAAATAAAATTATGAACATATTTATTCTAACAAAATAATATTTGTATAATTTTATTTATAATAAAATTATGATAAATTGTTATATGTTTTTGGAATAACAATAAATACATGTTTCAAGGAAATATTTATTATTAATTTTAAATACTTTTATATAATTTAAAAAAAACTTAAATCAATAGTTGAGATCTTGTAAAATATGTATTTATTGCTACTCCGATAGCATAGTATAATTTTTCTAAAATTATGGTGTGAAAAGTAACAATGCAGCACACAAAGTCTTTAACTAAAGAGCAACCGATGCAATGTCAGTTGAAACACGTTGGATTAAATCTATGGTGTGAGATTATTTAGGGTTAATTTGGTATTGGATAAAAATGGAGGTGAAAATTTCATAAATAACGATCAATAAAATTGTATTAAAAGCTTCAGGTATGTATTAAAACTTACATTATGTTTAGATGATAGGTAATGAGGGGAACGAAAAGAAAATGAGGGAAACGGAAATGACTTCCCTTATTTAGGAGTTTTAAAATGCATGGGAACGGAACGGAACATATGGAGAATTATTTCCCCTCTCTTTCTCTCAAATGCCTAACTTTTGTTCCCCTCAAAATTGAGGTGGAATGGGAGAAACACATGGGTAATTCTGTTCAGTTCCATTCCGTTAATGAAACTTGCAAATAAAGAAAATGAAAATTATATTTCATTTCATTCCATTCCTTTCCGTTCCATTCCCACCTATTCCGTTCCGTTCCGTTCCTAGGGTTAATCCATGAAATGTTCACTCCATTTTTATCGTGTTTGAAAATCACACATGATTTGCTTCCAAGGCTTATTTAGAATTCACTCTCACTCCCGTATGTGATCGTTGAGGGGGCTTGCTTAGAATCTACGAACCAAGTATTAAATTAGTGTTCATGTCAAATATATAAAGACACTCATACGACACATGTATTATGCGTATTCGAATATGTCTGATTAAAAAAATTATTTTTTTAGTTTAGATACGTCTCAGATACGCTTGTACATATCTCGAACAAGTTTAGATATATCTCGAACACGCTTAGACAGGTCTCGAACACACTTAGACACATCTAAGACACAATTTTGACACGACTTATTAATATTTTTTTTAAACAAAAAATTAGTTTTCATGACTAATGTTCAATTAGTAAGCTCGTAACTCACTCAAACTCAATTACAGGACTGGCGTCTTAAGTCACTATTTTTACATACCAATATTTTAAGTTTTATTTTTTCATACGTCATTATTAGACTTTTAAATTTTATCTTTTCACATATTACTATTTTTATCTGTTCTTTCTACCTCTACTCGTATCAAGTCGTCCATTTCGTCGTCATCGAAACTTGTCTCACACCAATATACCCTCTAGTTAATTTTTTTTGAATGCTCATGTATTTGTATATGGTTAATTATATTATAATAAGTTTATTTAGAAATTTTTAGAATATGTTAATAGAAATTATGTTTCATATTTTTTAAAAATGACTTATTAGGTAATAAATATTAACATATATAATATATATTAAAATATTATAAATTTTTAAATTTATAAAAATAATATTAATAAATTATAAATTTTTTTAATTATATATATATATATATATATGCCGTATCCATATTTTATAAATTTTTGAATTTAATATGCCTCTGTATTCGTATTCGTTTCTGTGCTTCATAGCTTTGAATTCACTCACATATGTGTGCGATGAAAGGGAGGAAAGTTGTAAGAGGAAAGAGGTGAATATGATGCTATGTTGATAAACTCAAAATGATTGATGCCAGATTTCTTTTCTCTTAGGAAGAAGAAAAACAAAATGGTTGATGCCAGATTTCTTATAGAATGTGGCATTTTTGAACTACCTGACAGAAGTAAGATCTTGAAGGTGAAAATTCTTGTTGATATTACCAAGCCTATCAAAAAAGGTATAAGTGCAGGGAGCAAGGCGGATGGGGTATTTTGGGTTGACTTCAAGTATGAGAAGTTACCACAATTTTGTTTCTACTGTGGGATGATTGGTCATGGGGAGTTTGGGTGTATAGCTAGCCAGCAAGATCTGGATGGGTCTAAATCAAAAAGCTTGGCCCATGGCTGAGAACGATGGTGGCTGGTCGCAGGTTGAAGGAGGATGGCGGCGCGGAGGGTCAACAGAAACATATGCAAAATAAAAAAGAAAGAGTGAGAAAGAAATTTCCCGAAGAGATTCTCACCCAGTTGGCTTCGATGTCTATAGGTGATAAAGATAACTTAGGGGCTGTGCATGATGCTATTGATACCTCGAGAACTGTGACATGCATGCAAAAGGTAGTTAGTTCGATAGCCCAAAACATTGAAGAAGTACAAGGAGATGTTTCTGGTGTTGTCCCTAATATTGAGGAATCTGTTCCAAAAACAGATAACAAAAATCATGAGGCTATAGCTAGTTTGGATATGGAACCCGTTAAAGAAAATATTGTTGCAGATCCAATTACAAAGAAGTCAAGCCTGAATAAGAAGAATTGGAAACATATTCAAGTCACTCATCATCCTCAACCCACTCCACAGAAGAACAAGCTGGACATGTGCTTTAAAAGGAAGGAGCAGGAAGACTATGTAGACATGGAAATCTATTCACCAAAAAGACATCTTTGTACTGATAACCACATATCGGTAGGTCCTGTTGATCAAGCCTGCCGAGAGCCATGAGTTTTCTAGCATGGAATTGTCGTGGGCTTGGGAACCCATGAACAGTTAGAGCTTTTAAGAAGCTTCTAAAAGATAAAGATCCCACTTTGGTTTTCCTCTCAGAGACAAAGAAAAAAGACTTCGAGATGAATACCTTTCGTAACATTCAAGGGTTGGCTAATGTTATTGTTGTGAGTTGCACTGGAGATGGAAGAGAAAGAGCAGGGGGCTTGCATGCTTATGGAAAGATTGTATTCAGGTAGAAATTTTATCATTATCTCCACATCACATTGATATGATGGTTTCTTTGGATGAAGGTGAATCTTCATGGAGGTGCACAGGGATTTATGGCTATCATGAAACACATTTGAAGAGCAAAACTTGTAAGCTCTTGAACCAGTTGGCAGTTGGTGTAACAGTAGATAAGTGGCTCCTTTTTGGTGACTTTAATCTTATTCTATCTCAAGATGAAAAGGAAGGTGGAAACCCGGTGAATGGTGGCATTATTTCGTTGTTTAGAGAAACATTGCAGAAGCATAATCTAGTTGATATTGGTTTTGAGGGTGATAGATTTACGTGGCACAATAATCAGGATGGGGAGGCTTATATAAAGGCCGGGTTGGATAGGATGATAGCTACCCCAGAATGGTCTTTCTCATATCCACGTGCTACTATGCGGAATTTGGTTCGTCACTCCTCTGACCATATGCCATTGTGGTTGGAGCTTGACCCGAGGAAGCAAAGACAAAGAAGACACATTTTGAGGCTTGAAAGATTTGAAGAGTGCTGGCTAAGAGGTGAAGATATTGAGGAAATAGTGAGATCATCTTGGGCTCAAAACCACAACCCTTTAAATTTGAAGATCCCAGCGTGTTTATCAGAATTATCTAAGTGGGGCTCAGCTCGTTTTGGTGATGTACCAAGGCAAATTAAACAGATACAATCAAAGCTGGAAAATCTGAATACAAGGTCCCGTGAAAATGGAGTCATGGTTGAAATTAAAAAATTAGAGGCAATACTGGATGACTTACTGGAAAGTGAAGAGGTTTGGTGGGCTCAAAGATCCAGGGCAATGTGGTTAAAGCATGGAGACAAAAACACAGTTTGTTCATCAGAAATCTTCATAGAGAAAATCTAGAAACTGGGTAGATAGTATTGTGGATGACTTTGGAGAAAAATTTACTGATGAAGAGGATATAGCAAATGTCATAACTAATTATTTTCAAGAAATTTTCACCACAGCTGATCCTGATAAGATTGAAGAAGCGGTGGAGGTGGTGCGTAACAGGATTAATGAGTAGATGCGTAGCATTCTGAGTCATGATTTTTCCAGAGAGGAGGTCCTTATGGCTGTTAAAAATATGAAGCCTACTGCTGCTCCAGGTCCGGATGGAATGCCAGCTCTTTTTTATCAGCGTTTTTGGAGCATTGTGGGAGATGATGTTACCTCATTGGCTCTTGATATTCTGAATAATGGTGCAAATCCTCAGAGCATTAATCATACTTATATTTGCCTCATCCCAAAGAAAAAGAAGCCTAAACATACAGGTGATTTTAGACCGATTTCCCTTTGCAATGCTGTTTTTAAAATTATTACTAAGACTATTGCAAATCGTCTAAAATTAGTCCTCCCTGATATTATTAGTAAATCTCAGAGTGCTTTTGTTCCTGGCAGACTTATTACTGATAATGCTCTTATTGCATATGAGTCCTTTCATTACATGAGGAAAAAAAAAGATGGGCAATAAAGGTATTGTTGGCTTAAAATTAGATATGTCTAAAGCCTATGACCGTATTGAGTGGAGCTTTCTTGGTGCTGTTTTAAATTCTGTGGGTTTTTCTCCAAAATGGCAAAGTCTCATTTTAAATTGTGTTTCCACAGTTTCTTTTTCTATTTTGCTAAATGGCAGCCCATATAAGACTTTTGTGCCACAAAGAGGATTACGACAAGGGGATCCATTATCTCCTTATCTTTTTATTATATGTGCTGAAGTTTTTTCGAGTCTTATTAACAAAGCTCAAGCGGATAAATCTTTGCATGGTATACAAATCGCAAGAGGTGCCCCCATCATTAATCACCTCCTCTTTGCAGATGATAGTCTTATTTTTTGTAGAGCCACTCAACAAGATGCTCAAGCTATTAGGAATATTCTTCATCTATACCAATCTGCTTTAGGCCAGTTTATTAATCTTGACAAGTCAGAGATCTCTTTCAGCCGAAATGTTCCTACAGACAGAAGAAATCAGTTCCAAGGATGGATGCAATTTAAGGTTGTAGAGTGTCACTCTAAATATCTTGGGCTTCCCTCTTTTGTTGGTAGATCCAAGCAGCAGATTTTTTACTTTGTTCAAGATAGGGTTTGCAAAAAGCTAAAATGTTGGAAGGAGAAATTCTTATCTACAGCTGCTAGGGAGGTTCTCATCAAAGTAGTGGTACAAGCTATTCCCACATATGTTATGAGTTGTTTTAAGCTTCCCATTGGCTTATGTGATCATATTGAGGGCATGATTAGTGGATTCTGGTGGGGTAGCAAAGAGGGGGAGAGGAAAATTCATTGGATAAAATGGAATGCTTTATGTCAAGAAAAGAAGAAAGGTGGTATGGGTTTTAGAAGTTTCTCGGCTTTTAACATGGCCCTTCTAGCAAAGCAGGGTTGGCGTATTCTCAATAACCCTGATCTTCTTCTCTCTCAATGTCTTAGAGCTAGATACTTCCCCAGAGTTGGCTTCTTGAGGGCGCAAGTTGGTTTTTTACCGAACTATACGTGGCGAAGTATTTATCAGGCTAGCTGGGTAATAAAAAAGGCGGGGATATGGAGAGTTGGCACAGGTCATTTTATTCATATTTGGGATGATAATTGGCTCCCTTTTCAGAATGGCTATAAAGTTTGGACACCAAAGCCAATTAATGTCAGCATTTCCCTTGTATCAAAATTGATTAATCATGAATGTGGGTGCCGGAATTCCCAGTTAGTGAACTATTTATTCTTGCCTTTTGAAGCCCAACAAATTCTTTAAATACCTTTGCCAGTTCATCAGCAAGACGATAGGTTCATTTGGGAACCAAATAAAAGAAGCCTTTTCACTATTAAAGCTGCCTATGGTTTCATTAAAAAGGAGGAAGAAATGCAACAGGCCCAACGATCTGATAACAACAATGATCCTATTTATTGGTCCAAGCTGTGGAAAATCAAATCAGTCCCGCGTCACCTCCATTTGGCTTGGAAGATCTTGCACAATAAGCTCCCAGTGCGTGGGTCTCTTGTTAAACGAGGGGTTCATTGCACCCCATTATGCCCTATGTGTGATGATGCGGTGGAAACTATAAATCACATTTTTATGGATTGTACTTGGGCAAAGATTGTGTGGTTCATATCTCCTTTGGGCATTCACTTTGACTCTGATTCTCCAGCTAGAGTTGATTTTGATGATTGGCTTTAGAATTTAATTTCTAATGGAGATGATGACTTTGTTGAGTTGGTAATTGCTACCTGTTATAGTATTTGGTTTGCAAGAAATAGAAAATGCTTTGACCAAAAAGAAACTGAACCTCTGGAAGTGATCCGTGTTGCATGGAAGACAGTAGCAGAGTTTAAATCATCTAGGGCCTCTTTTATACAAGGTCATAATTTGCAAGCTGATGAGCCTATGCTACGTTGGTCCCCACCTGGAACTGGTTTTTACAAATTGAATGTAGATGCTGCTGGCCCAAACAACGACTCTTGGGGAATTGGTATTATCATCAGGGATGAGTTTGGAGAAGTTGCAGCTGGTCTTCTAGCAAAGTTTTGGCTCTCCCAAATTCTGATATTGCGGAAGCATTAGCACTTAGAATGGGTCTTTAATTTGCACTAGACATGGGCTTCTTTAAATTACAAGTTGAATCTGATTCCCTCAATGTGATTACAGCTATAAATTCTGGTTTGTAATACTTTTCATACATGAGTTTGCTCATATCAGATTGTAAGAATATTAGTCTCCATTTTCACATTTTGTCATTTTCTCATATTAGGAGACAAGCTAATCAAGCAGCTCATCTTTTAGCTAAGTTTACTTTATTGAATTATGATCATATTTAGATTGAAGAGATTTCAGATTGTATCTTTTCAGTCTTTAACTTCTTATTATTTATCAGATTCTATTGAATAATATTTTCTCTTTTCCCGTAAAAAAAAAGTTACCCAAATAAAAAACACTAGTGCGCTAAACACTGGTAACCAAATTGTTCTAACTGAAAATGAATCTTTAAAGGCTTGAAGGAGAGTATCAATTTGCTTTAGGAGGGGGTCATCATATTTAGGACATTGTATCCCCCTCCAATTAATTTGGCAATAATAACTTGAACAATTAATATGTAAAACAAGGTGGCAGAATATGCAAACTAAACCCTCCGTCAAAATCTGAAAGTTGAATCTAATTCTTACATGTACATATCCAGAATTAAGTTATGCAATAAGATTTGCCGATTGATCACACTTTTGATTTATATATGGAACAATGAGTTTTCCTTTTAATACCGATGGTTTCAATTAATAGCTGGAAGCAGCCTTGATATCAAATTCGGGAATGAACAACAGCCATCAGATCAATAAAATGAATACTTGGAAACAAAGTGACTGGAGGAAAAATTACAAAATTTGAGTGCTTCAATTTCCAGTTTTAAACTGGAAGTTGGAATGAACATACGTTGAAAACCCAAGATTCTTCAGACACGCATCGGTGTTGCACTTCCAAATCAGTGGTGTCCACTTCTTGAAGAAAAAAGGCAAAATATTCACCATTTCCCAAAATATTCACTCGGTAGCCGACCCAAAATATTCAAAAAGGCTTCATTGTTGTTGTTGTTAGTTCATGCAAACACCTAGAAAACAGATTTTAAAGGAAGTTTCGGACATCCAAAGACTTGACATCAATCATTTCCTCATCCTTGAATTCCTCCCTGAAATAGTAAACACGACAAGAAAAAATGAACCTTAAAATGGTAAATATTTTATCCTACTGCAAGTAGAAAAACGAATAAACACTATTTATAACATTATTAAGTGAGAAGATAAATAGTCCTCTCTATCAGTTATCTACAAGAAGCTGTAAGCAAATAGTGACTAAATATCCCAAGGTAAAACCCCTCCCTCTCCCTAACAAATCAATTAATCAACATGCCATTATCATATATTTTAAATTCATAAATCATAATCCAACAATGCCTGGAAAGGGCTCATTCTGATCCATTTTAATACATGTAAGGATTACTATCATATGCTTATCCAAAAGTGTTCTAAGCACAAAATCATCAAGAGAATAAGGAAAAAAACAAATAGCAAGAAATTATGTCATGAGCATTGTCTTGAGTAATACCTCTTCTTTTGAGTGTCCACTGCCTCAAGAGTGTCCTTCTTCAGCTCCTCCAGCTGTGCTTTAGCAACTTTAAGTTCTAGCTGCTCTTCGTACTCTGGTAGATCTTCTTTCCGAATTCCAAGTCTGAGGTCCCCGTCCCCCAAAGGTGGAAAAAAGAAGGAAAAGAAAAACAGAGAGAAGAAAGTAATTACAACCCAGGCATTGATTATGCTTCACTGCAAAGGATTCAAGTACTAAGTTTGACAATCCTCATCAGTGCAATAGGCATTTAATTATTTAAACTACCAAATGGAACACCCATCCAAACACAAGTAAACAAAGTGGCTAAAAATAAAATATAGACTATACACTTCTCTAAAAACAATGTGATGCAAGGGTTCAATAACAGAATATACAATATTACAAGTTACAACACTGTAAATTAGAGGGAGTCAACTGATATCTTCCCTTGCCTAAAAGAAAAACTTTTTCCCTCTATATTTTATAGCAAAAAACTTTATCTTTCACAGAGTCAGATAAAATGAGCATTTTCCAATACCAAATGCCACTCAATTAGAGGGGGAAAAAATTACAAATTACCAAAGAAATAATTGATACAGAGAATTTCCATGCTTCACAATTCACAACAATGTAGGTAAAATAAATAATTTCAGAAGAAAATTTGAAAGGCTAGAATCTAGATATCACTAATCATCAGCATAACATATCAAAACAAAGATATCTAGGGATCTAAACTTACTTCTTATAAATCTTATCAAACAACACCAGGAGAAGGTCCATTCCTTTGTTATCATTCCTCACTAAAGGTTTTTTCAGTTCCTTTTCAACCTTGTCCAATGCATCCAGCATCATAGCCTCTGCACCAAGATCATCTGTAAGACCGCTACTGCAAAAATAATGTACACATGAATATAAGATATCATGTAAAGAGAACTCAAGGCATCCTGAAGCAAGAGATGTTGGCTTCCTGTTGTCTTTTCTCTAAATTGTATATTTAAAAACATATGGTTGTATGAAAGTTTGAAGAAGTTACAAAATCAGGTAAGTCCCAATAATTAAGAGAGCAGCCACAATTTTCAGGAAATAATACAGGGATTTGGCAATTTTCAGAACTAGAGGTTTTAAAAAAAAAAGCACTATTTACTGATTAAATAAAAAAGGCATATTCAAATGAAAGAATAATATATATCACAAATCTACTTGCAGAATGGAGAAAGTAAAATAGACCATCACACACTTGATTCTTATTTCCTTCTAGGTCAAAATATAAGTCCGAGCATCTGGAATGTCTTGTGTTTCTGTTTCAATGGTGTATTGGTCCATTGGATACGTCGGGACTACAACAAGTGCAAGTTAGCCCTGCAGAATAAGCAAGAAATTATAGGCATAACATAATTAAAATATAGCAAACAAAGACAACAAATGTTTACAAGATTACAAGAAGATTCTGGGAAAGCATAAACCAACAATCTATTCAACAGAAAGATTCCAATAAAAACAATATGGTAAAGCAGAATCTCTCTTCTGTCTAATTGTTTTCATGACTTTTGCATATTGAGAAACAGCAGCTGGATCATCTGGATCAATGATGATCTTCTCCTTCTTTAATCTTGTTATAGCTGTCTCAAATTTGTTCTTTATCTCCGTAAAGCAGTTCTTCAGCAACTCTTTTCCATTCAATAAGGAGTACATTGTCGGAAAGTGGCACAAAAAGAAGAAAAAAAATAACTATTAAGGATCAAACTGCATACATCTTTTCTCTCTTTTACGTAAAGCCAACTCATGTTGCATGCAAACACAGTTAGACATGTTGGAATTGATTAATTTTAGGGATTAGCAATTTGAATTCAAATTGTAACTGATCCAGATCCTTGTATATCTTCTCATTTATGTCTTGTAATTATGTTTTGATATTTTATCTCCTATAATCAAGGAGAGTCTGTAACCTAGTTATAGGGCTGTGTATTTATACCCTGTTTTGATATCAATACAGTACTGAAAACCATTTTCTTAATATGGTATCAGAGCCAACTCCAATTACCTCTCGTTTCTAGGAATTGGAGATTAGCTTCTCAGTGAAAATTCGATAAATCGTTTTATGCGGATCTGTCTTCAGCCCTTACACCTGAGCGTCTTGATGGTACGAATTATACTGAATGGGCCCTAAATGCAGAGAACAAGATAAGAGGGCGTAGGCGTTGGGGTTACATCTCCGGGAAGAAGGTTGCACCTAAAGAGAAAACCTCCGAGGAATGTGAAACCTGTGAAGATGAGAACTGTATGGTCAAATCTTGGCTCCTAGATGCAATGACCAAAGATGTTAGGTCGCTTTTCATCCGTTTACCTACAGCCAAGAAGATCTGGGACTCTCAAGGAGACTTACTCGCTTAGTCAAGATGCATCAAAAGCGTATCGCCTTTACTTGTGAGGTACTATCTGTTAAACAGAATGGTGGTTCTGTTGTTTCTTACTTTGCAAAATTACAGAAACTGTGGCAGGAAATTGATGAGATTGAGAATTGTACCATGGAGTGCACTAAAGATGTGGAGACATATACCAACAAATTGAATGCCCAACGTGTATACATCTTCTTAGCAGGCCTTGATTCACACTTGGATGGGATACGTGGTCGAATCCTTGCAACCATACCACTCCCAAGTATACAAACTATATACGCAAATGTTTGTGTTGAGGCAAATCGCCAAGAAGCCATGCTCTGTGGAACACAGAATGAAGGCGCTGCCATGGCTATGAAAAGGACAATCAACTCCAAGAAAGAAAACCGTAAATGTACACATTGTAATGGCAACAATCATACTGTGGATACTTGTTTTAAGTTACATGGTTATCCTGAGTGGCACCCAAAAGGAAAAAAAGAGGCTTCCAAGAACAAGGAGGAGGTTCCCAAAACAATCCTACCACTGCTACTGGATTTGTTGCTAAGTCAGGTACATCTCAATCTGCTTGTGGTTTTTCTGTTGTTACTAGGGGTAGTGACTGGATAATTGATACGGGTGTAACGGATCATATG
This sequence comes from Ormosia semicastrata, assembly GCA_029884595.1. Lineage (NCBI taxonomy): Eukaryota > Viridiplantae > Streptophyta > Magnoliopsida > Fabales > Fabaceae > Ormosia > Ormosia semicastrata. The sequence continues at coordinate 30,004,081 of JAQQTO010000046.1, read as the reverse complement.
ACTTATGATAGACATATGTTCACACATTTATCATCTAACAGTCCTGTTTCAGTCATTATAAATGCTAATGGTGTTTCTTCCCCTGTTATGGGTATTGGTACAATATCCATTTCACCATTGTCATCCATTTCTAATGTGCTTTTTGTTCCCTCTCTCAATTGTAATCTTCTCTTTGTTAGTCAACTAACCAAGTCCCATAATTGTGCTTTCTTGTTCTTTCCCACATACTGTATTCTACAGAATATACATACCAAGGAGAAGATTGGCAATGGTAAAAGAAGTGAAGGATTATACTATCTTGAAGGTAACTCGCAACATTCCAAAGGAAAAGCACTGGCTCACTTTATGAGTGATGAGTTACAAGCTAAAAATAAAGAAGAGATTTGGCTATGGCATAAGCGATTAGGACATCCATCTTTTAGCTACCTTAAGAGATTGTTTCCTTCATTGTTTAACTGTTGCAGTATCTCTGATTTTAAATGTGAAACATGTGTAATGGCAAAAAGTCATCGTGTTACTTTTCCTATAAATAATAGTAAAGCTGATGCTCCTTTTTCAATTATTCACTCTGATGTTTGGGGACCAGCCCCTCTTCCCACACATAATGGAATGAGATGGTTTGTGACCTTTGTGGATGATTGTACAAGAATGACTTGGTTATATCTTCTTAAACACAAAAGTGATGTATGTAATGTTTTTCAAGAATTTCACAAAATGATAACTACACAGTTTGATACTCCTATAAAGATAGTTAGATCTGATAATGGAGGGGAATACAATAATAAAGAATTGACAAATTTTATGAAATCAGTTGGTATTCTTCATCAAACATCATGTTCTAATTCCCCCCCAACAAAATGGAGTGGCTGGGAGAGAAAATAGACACCTTTTGGAGGTTACTAGATCACTCTTGATTGGTAGTAATGTTCCTTCTTACCTATGGGGTGAAGCTTTAAGCTCTGCAGTTTATCTTATTAACAGAGTTCCATCAAGTGTGTTAAATTTTAGGAGACCACTTGATGTTCTTTCTAATCATTGCACACTTAATTCTGTCAATAAGTTACCACCTCATATTTTTGGTTGTGTCATATATGTGCATTTGCATCCTCACCAATGAACAAAATTATAATCTAGAGCAATGAAATGTATTTTTGTGGGATACAGCACCACTCAAAAAGGATATAAAGCTTATCATCCATCTTCAAAAAAACTTATTGTGTCAATGGATGTTACCTTCCATGAACATGAAATGTTTTTTCCCTCAAAAATACTTCATTCTTCACCTCAGAGGGGGTGTGATGTAGAGGTGCAGAATCATGATATGCTTAACCAAGATATTAGGTTATTTGATGCTATGCCAACAGAAAAAGAGGATGAAATTCAGGATAATAGAAGTGAGAATATGGCCGAAGATGCCGAAGATGATAGTATAATCTCTCCTTCAACCTCAAATCCACTGCTAATCCAATCCTTGGAAAATTCTGCAGAGGTATCACCTGGAACTATTGCTTCTATTCATTCTATTGCTGATACACAAAACTATGTTTCCGCTGATATACAAAGTAATGTCTCTACTTCTAGTCAGCCAAACTCTGATCCTGTAATGAGCCCTTACACTCTTCCACCTCGCACTAACAGAGGACAGCCCCCAATCAGGTATGAACTTGATCCTAATTGTAAGGTCAAATACCCTATAAACAACTATGTGTCATCTGAAAAATTGTCCAAGTCATATACCAATTTTGCATCTCAATTATCTGTTGCCTCTACACCTAGTAATATGCAGAAAGCTCTAGCAGATTCTAGGTGGATCCATGCAATGGCAGCAGAAATGGAAGCATTGGAGAAAAATGCTACTTGGGAACTTGTACCCCTACTTGGGAAGAGCACTGTAGGTTGTAAATGGGTGTTTACTATCAAACATAAAGCTGATGGAAGTGTTGAGAGGTATAAAGCAAGGCTAGTTGCAAAGGGTTACACTCAATCCTATGGTGTTGATTATCAAGAAACCTTTGCACCAGTTGCAAAGCTCAATACAGTGAGGATGTTATTATCACTAGCAGCAAATCAAGATTGGCCACTTCTTCAATTTGATGTAAAAAATGCCTTCTTACATGGAGATTTAATGGAAGAAGTTTATATGGATCCTCCTCCCGGTATACAAAAGTACTCAAATATTCCTATGGTGTGCAAGCTTAAAAAGGCCCTATATGGATTGAAACAATCACCAAGAGCTTGGTTTGGAAGATTTACAAAATCTATGAAGTTTTTTGGTTACACACAAAGTAATTCTGATCACACCTTGTTTCTTAAGCATAATCAAGGTAAAATCACTGCATTGATAATATATGTTGATGATATGATTGTGACTGGAAATGATCCTGATGAAATTTTAAGCCTGCAGAAATATTTAGCTTCTGAATTTGACATGAAACAACTTGGAGATCTAAAATATTTTTAGGAATCGAAGTGGCAAGGTCCAAACATGGTATCTTTCTTTCTCAAAGAAAATATGTTTTAGACTTGTTAACTGAGACGGGAATGCTTGGATGTAAACCAGTTGATACTCCTATAGAACAAAATCACGAGAATTTTCATTGTGCTAATGCAACCGGTACAGATAGAGGAAGATATCAAAGACTGGTTAGGAAGCTAATTTATTTGTCTCATACTAGGCCGGACATAGCATATGCAGTTAATGTTGTGAGTCAATTTATGCATGACCCAAAAAACCGAATATGGATCTTTGTTGAACGAATATTGAGGTACTTAAAATCTGCTCCAGAAAAGGTTTGTTATTCTCAAACCATGGTCACCTCAAAGTTGAAGGCTATCTTGTGACGCCGATTAGGCCTAGGATCACATGATAGAAGGTCTACCGCGGGATACTTTACTTTTGTGGGAGGAAACCTAGTAACTTGGAGGAGTAAAAAACAACAAATAGTTGCTAGATCAAATGCAGAAGCGGAATTCAGAGGGATGGCAGTAGGAATATGTGAACTGTTATGGATTAAAAATCTTTTGAAAGATCTTGGATATGAACAAAATGATGTGATGAAGCTTTACTGCGATAATAAATCAGCCATAGAGATCGCCCACAACCCTGTCCAACATGATCGCACTAAACATGTGGAAATTGACAGGCATTTCATCAAAGAAAAGATTGAAGCTGGTATTATTGCCTTTCCTTTTGTAAAATCGACAAAAGAACTTGCTGATATGCTTACCAAGGCAGTAGCATCCAGGGCTCTTAGTAGTTCTCTTGACAAGTTGGGAATGTGTGACATTCATGCACCAACTTGAGAGGGGTGTTGGAATTGGTTAATTTTAGGGATTAGCAATTTGAATTCAAATTGTAACTGATCCAATCCTTGTATATCTTCTTATTTATGTCTTGTAATTATGTTTTGATATTTTATCTCCTATAATCAAGGAGAGTCTGTAACCTAGTTATAGGGCTGTGTATTTATACCTTGTTTTGATATCAATACAGTACTGAAAACCATTTTCTTAATAAGACAAACAACAGAAGTCCCAGTGATTTACTTGATAAAGGCAATCTAAAATAAATAAATCATGAGTTTTGCCATACCCTCCTAATACTAAATAAAAAAATAAATGCATTCAATGTTTTAAAAACATAAAAAATATTTAATTCTTTATTTATTTAATAATTAGAAGAATTATTAGGAGGAATGATTAGAAAGTTTTAAAATTATTCACAAATTATACAAGGGTACTGCAGAACTCACCATCTCCCTTAAGGGCAGGAGGGCCAAACACTTTTGCAAAGTGACGAATCGGAATAGTGTGCTTCTTTTGTACAGGTATTTGACTACGGTAGACCTATTAGAAGAGGATAAAATGGGCACATGGCTAAAAAGTCAGTCCGTAGTAAAATTGCTATACTCATCTTTGTGCCCAGAAGAGATGCGAGTGAAAAGTGAAGAGTAGATCATAAAATCCATCGCTTTTTGAATTAATAATATTATTATATGTAAAAGTTACTAGGGTGCTTAAAGCATGGAAATATAAGTTTTGACTGTCAGTTTTATGAAATTTAAGGCTGGATGTTCATTTGAACAGCATATTGTGCAACTGAATATGATTAGTAAGTACTGAGCTCCAAGACAGTTATAGCATTTTTTTTTTGGTGGGGTGATAATCCATTTGCACTAATGATGATGATGATCAGGGATCTGCATAAACCCACTATATTGATTACTTCTTCTAGCTCCACCCACCCAAGTGCAACAAAATGTAAAAGACATCTTAACCCTCCTCTTTCATTGAAATTAGTGGCGGAAGTTTCTTAATAACTTCAATCTTAGTTCTATCAACTTCCATTTCCTTATGTCATACTTTATGGCCAAATACTATGTTTTCTTGGATCATAAAATGACATTTCTCCCAATTGAACACTAAGTTTGTCTCCTCGTATCCTTTTCAACACAAGAGCCAAATTATGAAGACACTTGTCAAAGGAATCGCCAAAGACTGAGAAGTCATCTATGAATATCTCCAAATATTTCTCTACCATGTCGGTAAAGATAGCCAGTATACATCTCTAAAAGATGGTTGGAGCATTGCACAAATCAAAGGGCATCCTTCTGAAAGCATAAGTACCATATGAGCAGGTGAAAGTAGTTTTCTCTTGATCATCTGGGGGCTGGGGCAATAACAATTTAATTGTACCCTGAATACCTATCAAGGAAATTGTAAAACACATGACTTGCCAACCTATCCAGCATCTGATTAATAAATGGTAATGAAAAATGATCCTTCTGTGTTGCAGGGTTGAGCTTCCTATAATCCATGCAAATGCATCATCCTGTAACTGTCTTGGTGGAAATCAAGTCATTGTTCTCATTGGCTACCACCGTCATTCCACCCTTCTTAGGCACACACTGAACTGGGCTCATCCATTTGCTATTAGAGATAGGGTATATGATGCCCGCATCTAGCCATTTGATAATCTCCTTCTTGACCACCTCCTTCATGATGGGGTTGAGACGCCTTTGATGTTCAATGGTTGGCTTGTGATCAGCTTCCAACAAGATTTTGTATATGCAAATAGTAGGGCTGATGCCTCTGATATCTACAATAGTCTACCCCAAAGACTTTTTGTACTCCCTAAGCACTCTCAACAACTTGGATTCCTACTCTTCTGACAAAGATGAAGAAATGATAACCGACAACGTAGAAGATTCCCCCAAGTATGAATACCGCAAGTGATTGGGCAATGGTTTGAGCTCCAACTTGGGTGGAGTGACTATGGAAAGCTGAAGAATGGGCTTGTCAGAAGGTATGTTCAATGGTTCAAAGCTTGGCTTCCTGAAAAACTTAGCAGAGGATTCTAGTAGTTTAATACATTCCATAACACCATCCTTATCTATATGCTCATATATGGATGTCAAAGATAAAGCAAGGAAATCATCAGTAAAACTAGTATGAAATGCATTATTGACTACTTGATCAATCATACCTATGTAAGAGCATTCTTCATGATCATATAAAAATTTCATGGCTTTATAAATTTTAAAGGTTACCTTTTCATCATTGACTTGCATAGTAAGTTCACATTTTTGCACATCAATCATAGTTTTACACGTGGCTAGGAAAGGTCTCCCAAGGATCAATGGTACATTGCGGTCCTCCTCCATGTCTAGGATGATGAAATCAGTTAGGAAAATAAACTTGTCTACCTTGACCAAGGCATCTTCTATGACTCCTTTCGGATAAGTGAGGGAACGATCAGCTAATTGCAAAGTAACCGAAGTTGGCTTCACTTCCCCCAACCCTAGCCATTGGAAGATAGATAAAGGCATCAAGTTTATGCTTGCCCCTAGGTCACACAAAGCTTTACCAAACAATTGACTACTAATAGTGCATGGAATGGTGAATCTTCCAAGGTCTTTCAACTTGGGAGGTAGCTTATTTTGTAAGATCACACTACATTCCTCTGTGAGAGCTACGATCTTATAATCCCCAAGCCTTCTCTTATTGGACACGATGTCCTTTATAAACTTCATATAACTAGACATTTGTTCCAAAACCTCAGCAAATGGTATGTTAATGTGAAGTTTATTGGAAATCTCCAAGAATTATTGGAATTAAGCATCAAGTTTTTGTTTAGCTAGCCAGTTGGGGAAAAGTGGAGGTGGTGTATAAGGTTTGTCCTCCTTCTTCTTGTCCTCAACCTTCTTCTTTGCAATTTCCTCATTCTTTTCAACCTCATTGTTCACAACCACCTCATCTTTTGCAACTTCAACTTCTTCTTTAAGTTGCTTAGTCTTGGGATTCCCTTCAATTTCCTTCCCACTCTTCAATGATATAGCCTTACAATGCTCATTAAAGGCACCCTTAGGATTGTTGATAGTGTAATTTGGGAAACTCCTTGGGGGCCAATTGTTTAAAGCTTGGCCAAGTTGGGCAACTTGAGTCTCGAGATTTCTCAAGGAAGCCGTTTGGCTTTACATCAAAGTATTGTGGGAGGCAAGCCTTGAATCAATTTTAGTCGTATAATCTTATTGGTTAGTCATGAATTGAGCAAACATCTTCTCCAAGTTGGAAGTTGAAGTTAAAATTTTAGCTTGAGGGGGGCTCTGTTGTTGAAAACCAAGAGGAGCACGAGGTGCTTCTTTAGGCTGAGAAGAAGAAAAAGAACCTTGAGAATTTTCACTACAAGAGAAATTAGGACGATTCCGCTAACTAGAGTTATAAGTGTTGTCAAAAGCATTGTTATGACTAGGTTGGCAGAATTGACTAGGCTCTCCAGGCTAGCTGTACAATTCACAGTTAAGTCAAGGTCCCTACAATGATCACAAATCTCAGCTGAGCTATTGGCTTCGCTTGCTATTGAATTGACTGCCATGGTATCAAGCTTCTTGGAGAGTGTTGCCACTTGAGCTGAAAGCGATGTGAGAGCATCAACTTCATGTATACCAACTGTCATTCTCCTAGGAGTAACCCTCTCTGCTGGTCACTGATAGTTGTTATTAGCCATTTCCTCTAAAAGGTTGTAGGTCGTGTCTACAGTCTTGCTCATGAGAGCCCCTCCAGCTGCTGCATCAATTATAAATTGAATGGATGTTGTCAGACTATTACAGAAAGTATGTACCAACATTCATTTTGCTATACCATAATGGGGGCACTTCCTCAGCAACTCCTTAAATCGCTCACATGCCTCATATAAAGTCTCTCCCTCAAACTGCTTGAAGGACATGATATCATTTCTGTACTTCATTGACTTCATGGGAAGGAAGAATCGATCCAAAAACTTCTACGCAAATTCCTCCCAAGCAGTGATGGAATGCTCAGGTAAGGATTGAAGTCAAGCCTTGGCCCTATCCCTCAAAAAGAAAAAAAAGAGAGCCTTAAGCGAGCTGCATCATCAGTCATCCCCTGGTGCTTAAAGGTATCACAAATCTTCAAAAAATTGGCTAAATGAGTATTGGGATCTTGATGAGGTAGATCTGCAAACTGCAAAGTAGACTGAACCATCTGGATATGGCGGGCTTGATCTCAAAAGTCTACGCTTGTACAGTTGGCCTTTTGATGCTAAAATCGAATATCTCGAGCATTTGGAGTGGCATACTCCCTCAAGAGTCTTTTAGTATTCTCTTCTTTTGCCATCTCAGAACCACTATCAAAATTGAACGTCTGTCCTTGCACTTGTTCTCTTAGCAATATTCGAAAGGTCCTCTCAATCTCAGGATCGTAAGGAAATCGAGATACACTTCGAGTCATTCGCATACAAGAGCCAAGTACGTGTAAAACAAAACAAACATACAAAACTTGAATTAAGAGTTGTGAATCGATATAAGAAATAACACCAAATCTAAACTCAATCTCCAGCAATGGCACTAAAAACTTTTTTTTTTAATTTTTCAGTCTTCAACATTTCAATTTTTTTTGTGCTAATGGCTGCAAGTTTTTCCATTCAATGATGGTTTGCCTTATCATGTGATCAATCTTAAATATTTGTTCTGTTTTGATGATTGAAATGCTGAGTACTTCTTGATCTGTGTTTTGTCTTGCACATTACTAATAATCTGGTATTTGTGTGTCAATTGCTCATACCTTGCTTGATAAAATGCCAGAGTTGTAGTGATTATGAGTATACCTGCCGGAGGATGATTCTGAATTATTGATGCTGTGTTAGTCTCTAAGTCACCCTGTTCTCTATATTTTAGTTATATATGCATGATATGATGCCTTGAGTCTTGCATAGGGTCTGTTACCATTTTTTGGGACACTTAGCTAGGTTTAGGGGTGGCCTTTGTTTGGGTACTTGTCATTGTGGCTGATTCATTTTCAATGGGACTAACTAGAAGGAATATTCTTTTCAAGTATTTACCCATCATGTTAAAATGCCAGAGGAAAATTGCTGAGGCTGGGCCAAGTAATACATAAAACAACAAAGATATTCCTGTCTATGACTCAACCTTCTTCATCTCTTAGGATGCTTTCAACTATTTCTAGTTGAATTTGAGAAAAATTAACATCATTCTCGAGCAGGGGTTTCATGAAGTGAATGTGGTTCATTATCTAGTCATAACAAGCGCCACTGCTGCAATCCATCTTTGACTCTTCATTTCTCTCATTCACATCTTTTTAACATTTCATCTTTTCTAACATTTTAAATTTTTCTTATTTTCTTATTTTTTAATTTTTTTTCCACGTCAAATCTTTCTATTTTTTATAATTTTGTAAAAATAGCAATCAAAGTGTGTTCGATTTTAATAAATTATAAAAAAAACTTACTTTATTTCATAAATTAATCTTAAATAGAGAAAAATAAAAATATACATTTGTAAAATGTCTTTTAAATATTATTATTTTACATGTATATAAATTTTATTCTCTTTTAATCTTAATCTTACAAGTTATAATGATAAGAATATTTAAATTTTATTATAATTTTATTTAATTTCTATATATTTCATTGATAATATATTTCTATTTTATTTATACTAATAATATCAACATAATATGGTTTAAATTTTTATAAATATATATAAGATAACATAATAAAAGATATTGCTTAGTACATAATGTCTTTATTAAGAGAAAAGTTATCACAATATAATTAAGATTAAGTTAAAAAATCTATTTTTAAAAATTAAAAAATAAAAAGTAACGATTATAAAGGTTTTCTATAACCTAAAACAAATTAACCTAACATGTCAAAATAAATATAATGGCATTTTTCATTTAAATTATGTATCTAAAGTTAAAAAGTACATCTAAATATTGTTCTAAACAAACAAACAAAATGAAATCAAGTCATATATATAGTTATTAAATTTTAAATATGAGATTCTTTATTATATATTTTATGAGATTCTAAGTATGTTTAAACTGATTTATTCTGCATTTAAAAAATTTAATCAAACATTCTCTTTAAAATATTTTGACTATTAATTTTTCTTAAAACAATCTAAGTTAATCCGAACATATATTAAATATTTATTTATTAAATAGAAACATCATAATTATATATATTTAATTTTAAAAACCGTGCAATACACGGATAGCATAATTAGTGTTGTTACAAAGGAAATTCACGCCCTTAGTAAAATAGAGAGTGTAGAAACAAAGTAACATTAGTGAAATTTAGAGCATCTTTAGAAACACTTAATATTAGCTTTTTTTTCTTTTAAAAAAATTATTTTAATAGTATTATAAAAATTTTGACAAAATTAATTTATTTTTTACACGAAATTTAATGTATTATAAAAGTTTTTTAAGTTTTTTTTATAATCTGAATATTAAAATTTATGATTCTAACTTATAGATTATTTTTTACACTTTGAAGATGTAAATATCATTTTTGTTTTCAATCAAATAATTTTTTAAATTATTTTATACCTATTTTAATAATTTAATACATAAAAGTGATTATTTTTATACTATTCAAACAAAATAGATTAATTTAACATCGTTTTTCAACTAATATATCTAAACATAAAATTGATTCAATTATAATTAATTATAACAAAAAAAATTTATATCATAATTAATTATTAAAATAATCAAATTTTTACAATTATCTCAAACATACATTTATACTTTTTTTTTTACGTGAACATTTGTGAGATCAACCTGTTCTCGAAATAATTTGGTGCCATATTACCACATAAGGTTGTAGTAAGTTTTATTTTATTAGAACAGATAAAGATAAGAGTATTTGCATAAATGAGTGTGCTCAATAAAATTTTCTAATATTTTTTTTTTAAGAAAACTACATTCTTTGAAAAGAAAGTATTTGCATCATAGACTTGGACCGATTTAAACCGGTCCGATCATATCTCCTCCAGAATCGGTATTTCAAGAATCGCTATTAAACCGTTCAAACCGACCATGAACCTGTGGTTTGACCGGTTGAACCATTCCAAATTTAACATTGCAGCATAAAAATTTCAACTAGAGATTCAAACTTCGGCCGTAAATTTCACAACCATTGAATGTTACCACTGGGCTATAGCTTGTTATTATCTATATCAATTCAACAAATTAATAAATTCTGATACAGTTGCGTTGAAATGAACTTTTAAAATCCCAATACAATATATTGGAACACCAGACTCTTTCATAAATTAAAGCACCACCACCATTAAAATTCCATCTTTGGTGTTTGTTTAACAAATCTTAATTATTGTTTATATTGTATTCTTCTTGACATTCAAATATATTAAAATTAATTTCAATTTTAAAATTATTTTTAATGTAACATATATTCAAATATATTTATATAGTATAAGATTCATTTATTGTATTTTGTTAATGTGTACATCTGTCATGAATTACTTTCATAATATAATATAAATATATTTTAATATTTCTTTTTATAATTTTACTTATATACTTAATTTATATATATTATATATTACATATATTTTAATGTATTTATAAAATATATAAATATATATAAAACCCTGATTTGACCACAGTTCTATCTTGGTCTAATCTCAAAACCTTAACCCTCTCTCTTTACCGATTCAAGGTCTAGTCTCGTTCTGAAAACACTGATTTGCATAAATGAGGTATTAGGAAGGGTGATCATTTGTCTCCCTATTTATGTTATCTTGGGGAGGCTATCTCATGTCGTTAATGTTGCTGTGGACAGTAATCTTTGACATCTTTATTTTTCTCTCTAGAGTTGGCCCCCTTATATCATCTTTGTTTTGCGGATGATTTATTTCTTTTTGCTGAGGCCTCTTTACATCAAGTGGATGTTATTAAAAATTGTTTGGTTATTTTCTGTGCTAAAAAACTAGAATTTGTCTTTCCAAGAATGTTAATCATAACAGATCCTCTCAGATTGCCAGTGCTTTCGGTTTTCAATTAACTTGAGATCTTTGGAGATGCCTTTATTCCATAAGAATGCTTCCATAAGATCGTTTAGTTTTATTATTGATAAGCGCATGAAAAGGCTGAGTAGTTGGAAGGCCAATACTCTTTCTCTAGCAGGTAGGTTGACTCTCTGTAAATCTGTGATCTCTGTTATCCCGTCTTATGTTATGCAAACTTTCTTTCTTCATCTACTATTTGTGAGGATATTAATAAGGCGAATAGGCAGTTCCTTTGGGGTTTCACTACTGATGTTAAAAAAATTAACTTGGTCTGCTGGGATACTGTTTGTACTCCTAAGAAAAAGGGAGGTTTGGGTTTAAGGCATGCTAAAGATGTTGACATGGCTTTTATGGCCAAGGCTGGTTGGGGGCTTATTACTAGGAGAAATGGCCTTTGGGTTAAGGTCCTGCGTCATAAGTATCACTACGGGAATGATATCATTCCTAAGGTGCAGGCCAGGAATGGTGCAATCTAATTTATGGAAGGGTGTGAATAAAGCTTGGGGTTTGGTCCAACATAATGTTATTTGTGTTGTGAAATGGGTATTTTCAAAAGAATAAGTCTCACATTGGTTGGAAGCAAGTTTTTAAAGAGTTTATATTTCAACTCATGTTTGAGAACTTAAAAACAAATAAAGTGGTGGGTTGTGCATCTGACAAGATTGGGTTGAAAAGTTCAATTTAGTCAATCTCATTTCCTTTTTTCACTGCGTGTGATATCATGAAGTTCTTTGATTTTTGTCAAACATTTAATTATTTTTTAAGCTTACAGAAAAATGAGGTTTTTGAATAAGTCAAATTTGACTTGGTCTGCTTTCTTAACGGGCAATTAAATTCGTTTTCCTAACGTCTAATTAGTTATTAATAAGCGAGATAATTAGCATTTAGTTTTCAATGTACCAAATTTATTTTCTAAACGTTAGGGTTTGCCATGTTCGTATTTCTAAACGGTTCTTTTTTAGTTTAAAAATTTGATTATATACTTGTGGTCTAGGCATTGGCTACCGAATCCTGCTTCTCTTTCTTTCTTCTACACCTTCTCCTTCTCTTCGTGCAGGTTACTGCCGCGTTCTGTGATCCTGGTCAGGAATAGAGCATTATTGAGGGATTTTCGTATATACCGAAATAATCCTTGAGGGAAGTGCTTGCCACGCTTCAGACTTTACGGGTTTGCTGTTTATTTTCAGGTTCAATTACACAACAATTTGGAGAGTGCATAATGGGTTGTCAGTCAAGTTTTGCCGATAGGTGGGTGCTAGGCCTTGATGCCCTCACTTAGGTTGCGACTATAGATCTTTCTGATGCTGATCTTTCTTTGAATGAGGTGCAATGTGTTGATTCTAGTGGGCAGTGGGATTGGAATTATTTGAGCTCGTCTTTATCTCAAGAGACCTGTATGCGTATTGCTTCCATTCTTCCTCCTTCCATGCATGCAGGGGATGATATTCCTTCTTGGGCTTCTAGTAACGATGGGAGCTTTACTCTATAGAGTCATGTTTGCATATGGTGCGTGATTGTCAAGGGAATACCGAGTTTTGGAGAAGAGTTTTTGGTAGCTCCTTTTCCCCTTCATTTTTCAAACTCAATCTCTATGACTGGATGCTGGAGAATCTTACAAATGTATCACCTTATATGGGGGTACGACGTGGGCCTTTGTCTTTGGGGTGAGAATTCATTTTCTTTGGAGCCTCAGAAACGAAGTTATTTTAGCCCCCAAACTCGTGACACTAGAGTTCATGTTATTAGATTCTGACTTTAGGTGAGGAGTTACACTTTCTCTCATCAAACTTCTAGTACTCTCAAGCCTCTGGGTGATGGGATAATGTAATGTTTTGCTTGGCCTTTTCCTCCCAATGATTGGGTCTCTTTGAATACGAATGGATATATTTTAAATCATCAGCAAGCTGCTTGTGGTGGGTTGCTTAGTGATCAATTATAATGTAATGTTTTTGGTTGAGCTTGCATAAACAAAGCTTTTGGACAGTCTAGTTCATTTAATTCGAGCTAATGAGCCGAACTGAATAATTCGTGAATTGATGCAAGTTGAACTCGAGCTACAAATTTTGATTTATATAGAAGTCGAATCAAGTTTAAAGCTGGAGTTTTCCTCATCAAACCGAGTCAAGCTGAGCTCAGTTCAACTTCTTTTCAGCCCTACCGCTGACTTTAATACTGTTGAAAGCACATCTTGATTGAGTACCAGGGGAATGTTATGATTGACTATTGATCTTACCTTACCATTCTTTCTCCAAAAAAGAAAAAAGAAAAAAAGAGAAAAAAAAAAAGAGTATTGACCTTACCATCAATTGATGCAGAGCAACAAATATAAACAGAAATGGGAATAACAGAAACCAATTCAGTGACTTGTTCTTGGCAATTCATGTGAATCTAATTCGATTAGTTTAAAAAGTTTAGTGCAAAGTATTGCTTAAAACAATCGCCTAGTATCGTAACTATTGTCTATAAGCATGATTCTACATTTCTGCAGCAAATGATTTACCACATCCACAGGTTTGTGTTGCATTAGGGTTCTTAAATGAGAAACCTCCCCCAATAAGAGCATCACTGTAATCCAATTGCATGCCATATAGGAACAGTACGCTTTTCGGATCGCAGACTGCAAAAACACGTGGAGAAGTTAAATATCACAAGCAGTGGCTTGACGAAGACTAAAATAAAAATCAAGATTTTGCCTTCCATAAAAGAATTATAGAAATGAACTAACGAAAGTAAACTCCAATTAAGGACAAGCATGTGAGACTGCAGCTGATTTTGATCATTCACAATATTCTAAGCAATGAATATGAAAATAATCACCATCACTACAACAATAAAAGTCTCATTTCATGTCTTTACCGAGGCCTCAACCCGATTTTCCCAAAACTGAGTGTTTATTCTATTCACATCACGGGCAAACAAAAATGATTTTATCAATGAATTTCTCACATGTACATAGATGGAGAGGTAACTTACATGAGTTGGTGGGTTGGTGCAAAGCAGTTGACAAATTAATTAACGAGACATATCAAGAAAAGTCTCCTACATGATAATCAGCATATACATGCATCATTTTTGCTTTAGCATAAAGCCAGATGCAGTTTGCATCCTCATGAGAAAGTCTAAACTAATGTTCCTTCTTTTCTTTGCCAAATAAAAAAAGCTGTTAAGCAAACAAAGCTTAAACAGAAGTTGATAAGATCATGTTGAGGATCAAGCTTCTAATCCAGTCTCAGATTTAGTCATTTAAATTTATTCCTACCACACCAAAATACAGGTAGTAGGTGACTGTGGCTTGTTTTCTTAAAATAACATTGTCAAGAACAACACTTAAGTTGATACAAGCACAAATAACGGACATAACCTGTTGTGATAGATGGACCTTGATCCAGGAAGATCAGTAACAGTAAATGCTTCGCTCAAAATAAAATCCTAAGTTAAGGCCAATGGCCTTGTAGTGGCACCCAGCTTCCTTAGGAAGCACTTGACTGATCTTGGGTCCCATCCACAGTGAGCCTCAATGCTCATACTTAAGGTTCGTTTCCCCTATCCCTTCACCAAATCGTAGGACCTCCTTTTAAACCCAAAGAAAAAGACCACTAAGTATCTATGTACATTAAGTAACACTTCCTTTTTCAGTTTGAACCATTGTTACCTGATTCACTCAACAACCCTGTGAATCGCGTACCGAATTCACCATACCACATACCGTGTAATGGATTCATCATAAAGTAAATCTTATAATATAACCACAAGAAGTGACAAATCATGTACCCGTACTTGTATTGCGTATCCTCATGTACTGTGTTTTTGGTAACTATGGTTTGATCCCACTACTTGTACTCGTAGAACCCATATCCTATAAAATCCCTCCCTCTTCCCAAAAGCAAATGTAGGATTTTTGGTACAAAAATATTTTGACATGCTAAAACCATTTAAATATCCCCTCATGGAAGTTGGAACCAAAAACTCCAAAGGGATAAAACATAAATTGGGAACTTCATCACTCCTATAACCCTGTTAATACCCTCCATCTATAAATTTAGAAGTGGTGCACAAACGTCTTTTATCTTGGCCATATAGCTCAATTGGGAGAATAACTTGACACTATAGAAGTTATGGTGTTATAATTTGTAAGCCAAAGTACATTGGCGATCTTGACAAACCAAACTGAAAAATTGCAGATAATTGATGTAGCAAAAGAATGACAAATATTTTAAACCCTCCTCCCTCCCCAAAAAAAGTTGTTAAACAATAAGAACCAGAATATAAAATCTTACCGATTACGAAACCATTGTATTCAATGATGGAGTCATCAGGCCTTGAATTAGCCCTGTCCTCAAAATCCATTGTGTATGACATACCAGAGCACCCACCCTGTTTAACACCTATTCTTAAACACAAATCTTCGTTGCGTTCATACCTCATCTTCTTCAAGTGCTTCAGTGCATTATCCGTAAGTGAAATTGCAGGTGCCAGGCCCCCAGATGCTGGTGCAGCTGAAAGGACATTGAGTAAAAAAATGAAAGTAGATTGAATAAGAGCGTAGCAGCAGGAAAAACTGATACCATATTAGATATGATTTGAGTGAAGATAAAAAAAGTGTGTGTATTCTCATTAACTTAGGAATATTAATACATGGTTGAATGGTTGATACATGAAGCTGATTGAATAACTAACAACTGTAAAACTGGTACAAGTAACTAACATAACAGAATTGGAAACTATCATAACTAATCAGTTAACTAACCACACTCACTAGTGCAGACAGCCTTAAAAATAAATAATTCATATAACACTCATCAACAAACATCGGCAAAGCTCAACTAGATGTGTGCAGCACGTGTCATGTGATTAATGTTATTGAAAAGCAGAGTGAGTGAGGATAACAGAAAAGCTTGATTTTGTCTTTTTTTTCTTGAATTTAATCATAGCACTCCAAAGAACCTGCTGATATACTCCTTAAAGACAATGAAAACTTTAAAATATAACAGACTGATGTAAATAATAACTAACACGTAACAAAAAGACTGTTATCCATAATTAAAATCTTAATAAGTTAATATACACATAGTTCGTTATTTTACTTTGTTTGTACGTATAAAATAATTGCTGAGAAGGGAAAAATGTTACAGGGTGTTGATGTAGCCATGGTTTTTACTTTTCGTCAGTTATTTTTTCCGCATGCATTTCATACAATTCTGTTATTTTTTCCCTTGTTTTGCGGTGCTGGCTTGGCTAGGGGGTGTGTGTCACACAATTCCTGAGACAACCAAGTTAGTTATTCCCCATTTATCTTTTTTTTTTCCCCCTTTTAAGTAAAACAGTATTTTGGCTGCACCTATATAAGGGAGTTGTACCCAATCATGAGGGCAGAATGAAATACACACTTTCTTCTTCATTCTATTCTCTGTGTCTTTGATTACATTTAATCATTTCCCTGTCACAAAAAACAATGAGCATCGTCGTGCAAGACACAAAATAAATTTACTTTTTTTTTTCCCCCTTTTAAGTAAAACAGTATTTTGGCTGCACCTATATAAGGGAGTTGTACCCAATCATGAGGGCAGAATGAAATACACACTTTCTTCTTCATTCTATTCTCTGTGTCTTTGATTACTTTGTTTGTACGTATAAAATAATTGCTGAGAAGGGAAAAATGTTATAGGGTGTTGATGTAGCCATGGTTTTTACTTTTCGTCAGTTATTTTTTCCGCATGCATTTCATACAATTCTGTTATTTTTTCCCTTGTTTTGCGGTGCTGATTGAGACACAATTCCTGATTAGTTATTCCCCATTTATCTTTTTTTTTTCCCCTTTTAAGTAAAACAGTATTTTGGCTGCACCTATATAAGAGTTGTAAAATGAAATACACACTTTCTTCTTCATTCTATTCTCTGTGTCTTTGATTACATTTAATCATTTCCCTGTCACAAAAAAGAATGAGCATCGTCGTGCAAGACACAAAATAAATACTGAGAAGGGAAGAAAAAGCATACCCGGAATCGAAACTGATCGAATTGAAAGAAGTTTTCGGCGATTGAGATTTGATGGTGAAAATCGAAAAGAAACTGAATTTGGAGCAAGGGAGATCGAGGGCGAGTCTCTGGAAACACGAAGAACAACTTGGGGACGGTGCGTGGTAACTGCAGAGAAACCCATTGGAGAGAACGCAAGTAAAATGCCTTCGTAACTTTTTATGTAAATTGAGAAAAATTATATACTGTGTGACTCAAAAAAAATTCCCAGTACTAGATTCTTCGAAAGAGAAATTGGGGGAGCGGTGCCGGTGTCTGCTTGTACCTCTGGTTTAAATCGTAAACAGATCCAACGGTTGGAATAGATCCATCTGTTTCTTTCATTTTTCTAAGCATGCCATAAAAAGAAAAAAAGGAGTAAATAATGAGTTTTTTCTAATGAGTGATTAAAAGATTAAATATAAAAAATGAATGGGGATTCATTTATATTTAATGTAAGTAGAAAGATTTATACTTAATTTTTTATTATTAAATTCATTTTAATTTAATGATTTTAAATTATTTAATTAAATAATGAGTGAAAATAATAAATACACACATTAAAAATGAGAGAGAATAATAAAATGTGATTTTAATAAAGAAATAAATTTTAGTTATTAAATTTATTTATTAACTAAAAAAATATATAATATTTAATATAATTTATAATATTTTTGTTTTTATATAATCTATTAATTTATTATATTTTAAAATTAGTTAATAAAAATTAACTATAAACTTTTATATTAAATAAAAATATTTAATAAACACTGCATACGACATGTTTAAATGGAAATTATCAAATGATTTAAAAGGATTAGATTAAATAGGACAGATAATGTACGATTTATGATTATCTAGAGACTATTTAAAAGTTTGAGAAGAGTCTGGTGATCTTTTTCTTAGTTAATCATGAAGGAATACATGACGAATTACTTGATATTTTTAATGGCAATATGTTCAATTTAGGTATTTCAGTTAGAACTGAAAGCATAACATATTATTTGAAAGTGTATTTATTTTAACAAATTAAAAAATAAAGAATTTTAGTAAATAAAATGATTCAAACTAATTTACTCGGAGAACATTATGCTCTTTTTTTTTCTCGATCATGAACAAATGACAAAGAATTAATATTTTTATTAAATATTATGTTCTACTCAGATCTTTTACTAACACCTAAAAGTAAAATAAATTACGTCTCTTATATTTTTTTATTAGCAAAATATAAAAATGACCAAATTAAAAAAGAGAGACATTCAAACAATTTGTTATTGGTGACAGCAGAGTTCTGCAAGTGATGGATGAGTTTGGACATGTATTTGTAAAATTATCTGACATAGTAATATAATAGACGTAATTATTTGAAAGTGTATTTATTTTAACAAATTAAAAAATAAAAAATTTTAGTAAATAAAAGGATTCAAACTAATTTACTCGGAGAACATTATGCTCTCTTTTTTCCTCGATCATGAACAAATGATAAAAAATTAACATTTTTACTAAATGTTATGTTCGATTCAGATCTTTCACTAACATTTAAAAGTAAAGCAAATTATGTCTCTTATATTTTTTTATTAGAAAAATATAAAAATGACCAAATTAAAAAAGAAAGACATACAAACTATTTGTTATTGGTGACAATGAATTTCTGTAAGTGATTGATGAATTTGAACATATATTTATAAAATTATTTGGCATATTAATATAAGAAGGTAATGATTCTAACGATTCTTAAAATATAAATTTTAAAATATAATTTTTAAAAATTAGTTATACTTTATTAACTTATAACTAAATAAAAACAAAAATATTATAAATTATATTAAATAATTACTATTTATTATATTTTTGTTTTTATATAATGTATTAATTTATTATATTTTAAAATAAGTTAATAAAAATTAACTATCAACTTTTTATACTAAATAAAAATAACTTATACTAAATAAAAATAAAAAATTATAAATTATATTTAATATTATATTATTTTTTAAATTCATAAATAGACTTAATAACTAAAATTTATTTTTTCATTAAATCACATTCTTTATTCTCTCTCATTTTTAATGTAAGTATTTATTTTTTCTCTCATCATTTAATTAGATGATTTATAATTATTAGATTAAAATAAATTTAATGATAAGAGATTAAGTATAAGTCTTTTTACTTACACTAAATATAAATGAATCCCCTCCAATAAAAAATATATACTTGTATTAATGCAATTATAGTTTTTTTTTTTTTGTCTACATGCAATTATAGTTTGAGTCAATAAGATTGAACGGGAACTAGATGAGCTAAGTCATATTTTATATCTATATTAGAGTGTTGAACTTGTGCGTTATATGGGATAATTAAAAATTGTAAATTTTTAAAATATATAGAAATTATTTATTAACTTTTAGGTATTAATGTTAAAAGAAAGAGTCAAACATGTAATAAAATTATTTTACGTATAAAAATAAATAATTACATAAATGATTCATGCATTTTTAATAGGTGTAAAAATATTTATTTCGTACAAAAAATATTGTTTTGCAAGAACACAGAGGATGTTGTAAAGTATCTTCATTTCAAATAAAAGCATGAACATCTCTTAAAATGTAATTTTAAAAATCTGTAACGATTAATGAAAAAGAAAATAAATAATAACAGCAAATGAATTTTTACATTGCATAAAAAGTTGTTTTGTAAAAATAGATGAGATAAGGTATCTTTGTAAATAATAATGGAACGTAACAAAGAAAAGATGTATTAAGAAATTAAAATTTTATTTATTATTTCTAAAGATTTAACAATGTAGTTTGAGTATTAAAATTTTAACTTATTGTAAAAAAAATTATTTAACAAAAAAAATTATGTATAAATTTCATAACTTTCAACTAATTTATTAAGTTTTCTTGTATACTTATCTCTTAGATGTAAATAATAATATGCTTATATGTAAAAAATTTAACCCTGTAAAATATAAACATAAAAATATCACCATTAAATTTAATGTCTTAATTAAAAATTACATTAGATTAGTATTATTATTATTTCATGTAAAATTTTATCTCCTGGCAACATACATACTACGATTTTTTAAATATTAAAATAGAATATAAATGTATAAATTTGAGTAAAAATAATAATATTAAAACTAATTAATTTATCCAGTTTTATAATATTAAATTATATTTCAATTAATTTTATTAAGTTTTCTTGCCAATGGTTCAACCCCTTTACATAATAATGTGTTTTGATGCTAAAATACCTACCTTTGGCTATGTAAATAAAAAATATTACAAAACACTAACAACATTCTTAAAAGATTTTATTATTTATTTTTTAATTTAAAATTTTTATAGCAAATTAAAAAATACTAAATTATGAATAATAAACTTTCTTTTTTTATCTGCGTAACAAATTAAATATGAATAAAATATCAAATATTAATAACAAAAATCTGAAAATATGTCAGATAAAAAATATATCCTCAAATATGAATAACAAACTATCTTAGATATTAGTAAAAGATATCGATAAATAGCAAAATGATAATGGATAATGATTAAGAATTCTAAATATCATTAAGAAATATTTATCAAATATCTGATAACTTTTTATCTTAATATTCTTAAACATAAGTTTAAAAAAGTAATGAGTAATTTTGATTTTTTCTTAAAAAACATATTGAACTATATTCAAAACATTAATCTATTTGAAGCATATATAATAATAATAATATATTTATTAAGTAAAATAAATTCTTAGACTAAAAAAATTATTGATTATAAAAAAAGTAAACTAAAATTCAATTAAAATAATGACTACTACAAACTTTAAATTATTTCCAATTCAAAATTTAAAATATTTATTTTAAATTTTAAAATAAAAAACATTAAGAAAAGTTTAAAAGTTTTATGAGTTAATTATTTTCTTTCAATTCAAACATGAAAAGAATAATATTCTTGAACATTTTATGAAAGTTTATATTTAATTTCTCACATTTTCGTGAACATTCATTTTATGAATTCGCTTTTCATGAGGAGGGCAGCAAGATGGACTTTCATCACATTCTCATCCTGAAATGACATATACCTAGAGAGCAAAACATAGAGTAGAGGTGATAGATTACTCAAATTTACAAACACAAAAACGAAAAGAGTGCTTCACAAAGATAAATTAATAGCACCATACCACAATGAACAAAAATGAGGAAGGCAAACCCTCACCTTGGATTTGACTTTCATTTGTCTTAAGAAAAGGAAGTTCACATTCCCTTTCGATAATAAAATTTCATGCTAGACCACATTGAGAAAATCTGGAACAACACCGTACAAAAAGTAAGCTAAAAATGACAATTATGACGAGAATAATGCTAAAAACATATTTTTTATCACATTTTTTTAATATATTATCTTTTATTGAATTACGTTATATACTAAAGTACATATTAAATTTGATTATATATTAATTAAGTTAATTATATATTAATTAAGTTTATTATATATTAATTAAAATTAAATATATATTTTAATGTGTAAAATGACTCAATAAAAAAATATATTAAAAAAATATGATATAAAATATATTCCTAATGTTCTCCTTACGACTATTATACTTTTTATGCTTGGCTTGTATACTCATCAACATCACAGCATGAACTTATACTCAAATTCATAATAAGCTCAATTAACATATTTATGATTTACAGAACAATCAGAAACCCAAATTCATTATTAGCCATGGAAGAGGTACAGCCTCCATAGAAATACCTATTGAAAAAGAATATGATAATCCATGAGATATAATGCTTACTTCAAGAAGTCAAAAAGTTCTAACTGTACATAGTAAATAAATCATAAAAATATTGAAAGACTCTAATTTGTTAAATATCTATGAAGCATAGATATAGATACAGATATAAATATGATATATGATATAAATATAGATATAAAAACATATTAAATTTAAAAATTATAATACACGGATGACACATATATATATATATATATATATATATATATATATATATATATAATTTAAGTAAAAAAAATTATAATTTATTAATATTATTTTTATAAATTTGAAAATTTATAATATTTTAATATATATTATATGTACTAAAATTTGTTATCTAATAAGTTCCTTTAAAAAATATGAAGCATAATTTCTATTGATATATTTTAAAAAATCTCTTAAACCAAATTTTCCTAATAAAACTAATCATGAATGAGTATATGTGCATAAAAAAAATTAACTAGATGAAATATTAGTATGAAGCAAGTTTCAGTGACGACAATGTGGACGATTTGATACGAGTAAAGGTAGAAGAAGTAGATGAAAATAGTGGTTGATGAAAAGATAAAACTTAAAAGTCTAATAGTGATGTATGAAAAGATAAAATTTAAAATACCGATATGTGAAAATTGTGACTTGAAACGTTAGTTATGTGATTGAACTTGGGTAGATTACAAGCTTACTAATTGAACGTTAATCATGAAAAATATTTAAAATATATATATATATATATATTAATAGATCGTGTCCAAATCGTATCCTAGACGTGTTTAAATATGTCTGAAATGTATTTAAGCGTGTCTGAAATGTGTTCAAGCATGTCAGAGACGTATCCAAATTTAAAAAAATAATTTTTTTAATTAGACACATTTTAACACGTAAGATATGTGTATCATACGAATGTCTCTATATGTCTGACATGGACACATATTTGACATATGAACACACCTCAACAATGACGTGTCCGTACTTTAAAGCTAAATATACTGGCTGCAAGCAACTCTTTCCAAATTTTTAAATGAAATTATGAAAATTACCAAAAACATTCATTATTCTAGATTTGAATAAGTAAAAGATTCATACATTTTCACCATACGTTAACACAAGTTATCATGTCTAGAAAATAGTTGGTGCTAAGGATGTTGAAAAAGTAGTCATTTTTAGAACAACATAACCTACCATTTAGGGAGTGTGGGAAAAATTATTCCTACTCCCAACAGTTTTTTTTTTAAATTATTGTAATAATGTTTGAGTATGTTTGATAAATTCAGTTTCAACTTTTGTATAAAATTTAATGTATTTTAAAAACTTTTTTATAATATTAAAATTTTAACTTATGACTTTATATTATGAATTATATTTTATATTTTGATATATAAATATTATTTTATACTCAATCAAATAATTTTTTAATTAATTAAATAATTTTTTAAATTATTTTATATTTATTTTAATAATTTAATGTATAAAAATAAATTTTTTATATCATTTAAATAAAATAAATTAATTTAAAATTATTTTTTAACTAATATATCTAAATATAAAACTTTTTTTATAATTAATTATAACAAAAGAAAATTTATATAATAATTAATTATTGAAATAATTAAATTTTCATTGTTATCTCACGTACTTAAAATAACTAAAATACATGTAATCTATTATAGCCAAGAACTGGACAAAGATAGATACACATCTTTTTGTTTTTTTGTTTTGCAGTAAAGAAGATATATAGGTACCTGTTGGTGGGAATTTTGATTCTGAAAACAACGTCTTCAACTTCATCAACTTTTTCTTCTTCCAAATGCTTCTCCTTTTTCACAATTGCTTCTGCGGTCTCAAACAATCACACTGTATGCATCAGATTACTGTTAAAAATATAATCACCATTTCCCACTCAAGCACTACCTTAGGACTGGAGAGAAAAAAAAAACATAATTAAACAAACAAAATGGCACATTCGATTTAACAAATGTTATTAAAATAAGCAATAAACAAGGTGGGATTGATACTTTGGAAGGAAGAATCTTCCATGTACCTCTGCATCACTAAGAAGGGGCTCAAAAATGGCATCGTTAAGGTTCTTGACAATTAAAATGAGAGAGGACAAAAAATGTCTCTCAGGCCTCATCTTTCAATGCAGTGCTCATTTTCAGAGCAAAGGAATGACAAATAAATTGGTAAAAGAACAAAAGGCGAAATGTAGAGCGAAAATGAAAGAAATATATCTTAGGTGTCGATGCTCTCAGATTTTGAACATGTGAAAGTGGCATGAAACAGCAGCATTGATGCACTGGAAGTGATTCAAGAAGTTAAGGCTCCTGACGAAGAGAGTCACTAAGGGCAAATAAGGTTCCGTAGGGCTCCAGATCCCATTTCTCTCACTTAGCTTCGTGCAAAGAAATTAGGATTCAACTTTTGCTTCACCTTTTCAGCTTTTGAATCAAACCTCAAATCTCTCTGCAATTGGGCAGTGAGAGATTCGTTAAAGAAAGATGCAAACAAACTTAAGACTATATAGGTAACGAAGGGGAGTGAAAAAAAACTAAAAAGAAATAATTTTTTTATTTGAGAATTTTAAAATATATAAAATATAAAAAAAATTATTTTTTAAAGATCTTATTTTTATTTTTTTAAATTAAAGTGGAATAAAATAAAATAAATTTTTTTGATTAAAAATAAATATTTGACAATATAATCATTCTATTCTATTTTTTTGTTCTTTTATTATTCTTTTAAATAAAAATAATAATTATATTTCATTTCTTTTTCCCATCTCTTTATATTTTATTCAGTTTTATTAATAAAAAAATATTTAAACATAACATGAAAAAAAAGAGACTTTTCAACAAATTTATTGAAGTATGTTTGTATAAGAGTATCAGAGAAGCCATGAAAAATAATTGAGACAAAAATTTAAAATTTAAAATTTAAAATCTGTATTACACATGCCAAGAAGGAGAGAGAAAATGGCTTTTGGAAATTGAAGACCGAAGGAATATGGCTTTGCAACAGGCGAACAGTAATGAAGAAAGGAAGGAGAGCTCGTCTCCTGCCACGTGGAAAGAAGAAGGTGTGGGAATTTAAGGAAATTTTATATGGAATTTAATGATTTTTTATATGAAATTTTCAGTTATTAAGAAAGAAATTTTCAGTTTCTGATTTTAATTAGAAATTTTCGGTTTCTGATTTTAATAGTTTTATAAATTCACTGTAAAAAAATAGTTTTATAAATTAAAAAAATTATTAGATCATATTACAAAAATAATCCTAATTTAGGCGGGGAAAAATTACTTCTAGGGACAATCACAAATTGCTCTTTCTAGGAGCTAGAATTGCAAGTTTGAATTTAAAGCTTCAAAATAATTAAATTTAAAGCACACTTGCATATAAAATACTTTAAATTCTCTCTACTTAAAAGAAAAATTGGAATCTTAAAAAACTTCATTTTTTTATATGTAAAAGATTTTTCTAAAATAGAATGAAAATTCCATAATTTTGTAATAGAATGTTTATTCATATAATTGTGAAAATATTCATTTTATTAAAAATTGCTCATTCTCTAGGATAAAAAAATGCTTATTCTCCCTCCTATTACTCAATTATTAAATATGAAAATGACAGTCACTCTTCCCCACTCCCCATCTTCTTATCTTTATCTCTCTAATTTTTTATATTTTTATTCTTTATAAATTCTCTATTCAATAGATAAAAGAATAATTTTTAAAATATGATCACTTGATGAGATATTTAAACAAAAATTATTTTTAATAATATTATTTTTATATATATAAATTTTAAAATTACATATTTAAGAGATCTAAACTCTTTTTACTCATATCAGTATACGTTTGTTATTTCTATCTTTATATTAGTTGGTGTTTCGTGTTGTTTTTTTTTTCTTTTTTTCTATCTATCTATTAATTGGTATTTCGTGTTCTTCTTTCTATCTATCAATTGGTTTTTCATTCTGTCTTTCTCAACAGAGTGAAAGAAGCAGAAGCACCAATCGTTTTCAATCAAACATTGAGCCAGGAAAGTTAGATCCGTCACGTACTAAAATTGGCTGAAAGTTGTTCAGTGTAAAACTGTAAATACACTTTGAACCCCCACCCCGCTCCCAAAAAAAAAAAAACCGGGTCCCTTTTCTCTTTTTTTTTTAATATGCTTTTGAGTTTCCTTCCTATGAAATTTCTTGACAATAATAAAAAAAAATTCTTTAAAATATTCAGTGCACTTTAAAGAACAAATTACAAATAATACATAATAATTGATAAAAAGATTAAACAATAAATATTATAAATTTATAAATTGTTTTCATTTTTATAAAAACTTACATATTATATCACAACTACAAATCAATTTTAGTTCTGGCTAATAATAATAATAATAATAATAAAATAATTCATATACCAAGAACTTTTTATAATTTTATACAAAAGTTTAAAATATTCCGTATTTATAATTCAGTTAATAAGATTTAGAGACAAGTAAAAAAAGTAACAAGTTTCAATATTCAATAATATTCTTCATCTCACTACTCATTTCCTATCTCTCACCCTTTCCTGACCTCTGTTTGGGGCCATCTAAAACCCCCTAAAAACCACTAACTTCAGTCATAATTTACCATTAATTGAATAACAAAAAGTGAACTAAATAAGCGAAGCCCCATTGGCTCGTATAGCATGAACTTTATTTATTTAGGCAATAAAAAGATGAACACACTAATTAATTAACGAAATGAAAATATACCAAAGAAGGACAAAATAATTCATTTTAATAAAATACATTCATCTTTTAACATCCAACTTCTGCATGCACAACCAGTCCACTATTCTGTTTTTGAAAAAGCTTCAAAGATTCCCGGTAAAACACTGCAAAAGAATATCATAAGAAAATTAGCTAGAGGCTTTACAGCAAATGGATAGCGAAAGCCCTAGTACTTGTTAAGCATTACGAGCTAAAGTGTAATAAAGTCTTGCCTGAAGATAGTGGAATTTGGATTCTCTCCAACTGCTTGAGGTACTGGAGTTGGAGTCTAGACTGTTGGATAAAAATTTAACGATCTAAATTTTTTTAATATTAAAAAAATTAATATTAAATTAATAATATTTTATATTGATCGTTGGATAAAAAATAGATGCTCCAGATTGTTATTGGAGGCTGCTGGACCTCCAGCAACTGGAGAGAAATCAGATCGAAGATAGTGTCTCTTGTCTGTACCACACTTTTACTTTTTTTATAAATCACGAAATATTTTCATAAATTCGTTCTATTTAAATTATTTATGAGACTAATTATTATTCAACTACGAGAATAAAAAATTATGTGATCTTTTTACAATTTTTTTTAAAAATTTAAACTTAAATTCTCATTTCTTAAAGTTGAAGTTACTTACTATCTATCTTTGTGGGTAAGTTAATGACAATTTGTTTGCATCTACCTTGTTCCCAAATAAGACAACGGGAAATGCTCAGGATCCTTCAAATCTACCTTAGGTCAAACGGATAAACACCAAAGTGTAAAGATATAAATCTATTAAAGCAGTTTGAATTTGACTGTTGGATAGTTGATTAACGCATTTCAATTTTCAGGTCTAATCTAACTCGACATACTATCTTTTTCTTTTCATTTTTTTGGTTGCTGAAATAACTCGACATACTTTTGATTTTGAAGGAACAGGTGGTTGTATTTGAATTTAAATGTCTCTATTAGACTTAATTTTAAGCGAAGCTATTTACATTCGGATATATAAATATAGTACATACTAAGTAAGGAGTTTCAGTTGAAAATTCGTATAAATGTATGTTCTAGACCGTGATCCGGAATCCCATCTTATGGGATCAACCCAGCATGCACACTGTCGGACTTCTCCAAAGTTGGCGTAACGGAAGACTCATAAGGTAATCCAGATCTTAGAAGACAGCAAGCCAAGCAGTATTGGGTCATGATATCATGATTGATAGATTCATGCAGAAAATAAATTCCTAAATATCCACAACTGTCAATCATCAACTTACGATATTATAGGACCCACAGTTATCATTGATGGCTAAATACTTTCCATATCTTAAGTCTCAGATTTATAGGGATATATCCTATAATAATGGAAAGGTGATTCTCATCAAGATACTAATCTTAAATTACCTGCATTCAATAAGGATCCCATTAGGATTCTGTATACGCTCTATAAATACAAGGCTAAGTTATCTTAATAAGGTAACCTTTAACCTAATCTCATAAGTCTACTTGTGCATTGTCTGACTTCAGCGTTGGAGTTCCTCTGTAGGTACCCACCCCTCTGTGCGATACGCTCAGCTGCTGCTCAAGGAAGAAACCACCGTAAAGTGCCTACTTCAGGTACTCTCTGAAACCACTTCAGAACATTGACGCCGTCTGTAGGGACATTAAATTCTAATCTCACTCAATCATGGTGAACACGAGGCAAAATTCGAGAAGGGACGCTGCACAAACCTCTGTCAACCAGAGGCAAGATACTAATGTGCAACGTCCACCACTACCACCGCCTCCACCTGCGGCTCAAACCTCTGTTGCGAGAAATCAGGCACCCGAACCAGGAAGCTGACATGATGGGTACTCCAACTCCTTCTCCGAGGAATCTCCTAACCCGTCACGTAGGATTCCTGTCACGGAAAGACTTGAATTCCCAGCCCAAAGAGGCAGCCAGAGCCATCAAGAACGTAGGATCCCGGTGCACCAGCACCTGGGAACGCCAAATAATGAGATTGACAACCGCAAGTCCCACTCTGAGCGCACACACCAATCTCAGGTTTCTCAACGCCAATTTCAAGACATGTTGCAACAGCATATGGATCTGCTGAATAGCCAATTCTGGAGGTTAGAAGACATGCAGCGTGCCATGCATGAAAGTCAACCCATACCACACCATCGTGACAGACGGACCGACGTGAAAAATAATCAAAGGAGAGCTCATGTCGGTAATGGAATTCCCAATACTGGGAACAATAACCAGAACCGCGAAACAATGGAATAACCTTTCTCCGATCAACTCATGGAATTTCGAGTTCCTAGGAATTTCAAGTTTCCGCCAAACTTGAAAATTTACGACAGAACCACGGACCTCCAAGAACACATAAATGCCTATGAACAGTCCTTATATTTCTATGGTGGATCCATGGAGTTGCTGTACCAAGCATTCCCCCTCTCCCTAAAAAAGGGAGCCCTCAAGTGGTTTACCAGCCAACCACGGGGGACCGTCGTGGATTGGTCAGATCTTAAACAGCGTTTTCTGCTATAATACACCATCAGCAAGGAGTAACCTAAATCCATCGAATCCCTGGTCAAAATTTGTCAGGGAAAGGACGAGACCCTCCGGGATTATGTCAGGTGGTTCATGGCTGACTACACCAATGTAGAAAATTTTGAAGACGGAATAGCCTTGCATTATGCCAGAAGCGGTCTCTGGGTAGGTTCTGAGTTCTTCAAGTCCTTGGCAAAGAAAAAACCAGATAATCTGACCGACTTCTAGAAACGATCCGAGAAGTATGTCTACTTGGAGGAGGCAACAGAAGACCATAGGAGGTGGGACAAAGGCGAGCCTTATCACCATAAGCCCAACCAGAATCCCTCAAGATCGCGACCTCCAAAGGGTAGATCGCCCCGGAGGAATTACTCTGACTATACTCCTTTGAACACGCCTCGGGAAACAATCCGGAGGGAAGTGATGCATACGGAGTTTCAGAATGTTCAGAGACCGCCCCCTATCAAGAAACATAAACAAAAAGATCACTTCAAGCATTGCACATGGCATAAGGCCTATGGCCATGATACAGAAGATTGTTATCAGTTACGCGATGCCATCGAATTCTTAATCAAGGTCGGACGCTTGCAGC
The DNA here is from genome assembly GCA_029884595.1 of Ormosia semicastrata. Lineage (NCBI taxonomy): Eukaryota > Viridiplantae > Streptophyta > Magnoliopsida > Fabales > Fabaceae > Ormosia > Ormosia semicastrata. Next base: position 29,974,047 of record JAQQTO010000046.1, on the reverse strand, counting down.
AGTATATCCTTCGTGTATAAAATAACGAGGGGGACAATAGATGCAGAGACAATAGACGTACCCCACGTCGGAGTCCGTCCCCTCCACACAGAAGCAGGACAAGAAATCCTAGGAGAAGATCATGGACTCCACCTCGCCCGAGATAACAATGATCGACAGGATAGGACTAGGGACGCTCCCCTCGGTGATAATGATGACCATCGCTCCGAGCCCAATAGAACGATCCATACCATTACCAGTGGCTTTGTCGGAGGAAGATCTCCCAATGGAACTCGAAAGAAAGCCCTTAGAATGACCGTTTTTAGCGTGGTCCACTCAGAACCTAGGATACATGCAGAAGGCAGAAAGGCACCTCTCATCACCTTCTCGGATGAAGACTACAACGGAATAATCCTGGATCACGATGATCCGCTCGTCATCTCCGGGGTAATTTCTAATGCCGAGGTCTGCCGAATTTTCGTCGACCAAGGGAGCTCAGCAGGCATTATGTTCCTAGATCTCTATCAGAAGCTAGAGCTCCTGCAATCAGACTTGACTCCCCATGTAGGAGAATTGACGGGTTTCACGAGCGAGAAAATCACCCTGGTCGGATACTACGAAACCCACCTAACCCTGGATCATCTAAACTCTTCAAGACTGTCAAGGTAAAGTTTCTGATTGTGGACTGCCCTTCGACTTATAATATTATCCTGGGCCGTCCTTCTCTCAACGTGTTTGGAGCAGTGGTATCTACAACCCACCTCGTGATGAAGTTCTTCAATAAGAATAATGACGTCGTCACTATAAAAGGCGACCAAATTGCCGCTAGAAAATGCTACAATGAGAGCCTGAAAATTTGTAAAGCACCCCGGAAGGAGAGACCTACCATTTCCACCCCGGCCCTCGACCAGATCAACATTTTAATGAACGAGTTGGATGTCAGGGAAGAAATCCGGGGTACTCGGCCCCAGCCCGAAGGCGAACTGCAATCTTTTCAGCTCGGGACTAACTCAGAACAGGTTACCAAAATCGGAGCTCGTCTGGGTGAAAAAGAAGAACAACAACTATCAGAACTCTTGTTAAAAAACAAAAAACTTTTTGCATGGACTTCCTTTGACATGCCCGGACTCAACCCAACCTTTATTTGCCACCGTCTGTCAATTAAAGAAGGCGCCAGGCCGGTCGCACAAAAGAAAAGAAAGGTCAGACCCGAGAAGTAATAAGTCATTGAAGACCAAGTTAAAGAGTTACTAAATGACAACTTCATCAAAGAAATCTCCTATACCACATGGCTTTCCAACGTGGTTCAGGTAAAGAAGTCCAATGAAAAATGGAGAATGTGTATAGATTACACTGATCTGAATAAAGCCTATCCTAAGGATCCATACCCACTCCCCAATATGGACAAATTAGTGGATGGCTCCTCGGGATTCAGATGGCTCTCGTTCATGAATGCATATTTTGGATACAATCAGATTCTCATGTACATTGGAGATGAGGATAAAATCGATTTTATTACTGATAGGGCGAGTTACTGCTACAAGGTCATGCATTTTAGCCTTAAGAATGCAGGGGCCACCTACCAGAGGATGATGAATAAGGTTTTCAAAAATCAAATGGAAAAGATGCTAGAAGTCTATATAGATGACATGATAGTAAAGACTCTACATAGCGGATTGCACACGGCAGACCTCGAGGAAGTATTCGCACAAGTCTGAAAGTACAACATGAGGTTGAACACGGAGAAGTGCGCCTTCGGGGTCTAGGCCAAAAATTTTTTGGGGTTCATGCTAACTCACCGAGGAATCAAAGCCAATCCGAACAAGTTTCAGGCCGTCCTCAACATGAGAAGTCCCCAAAACGTCAAAGAAGTACAACAGCTTACAGGGCGCATAGCGGCCCTCACAAGATTCTTAGCCAAGACCGCTCACAAGTCTCTCCCCCTGTTCAAACTATTCAAGAAAGGGAAAAGTTTTGAATGGACCCCAGAGTGTGAGGACGCCTTCATATCCTTTAAAAATCTCCTGCCTTCCCCTTTTTATTTTGACGAGGTCAGATACTGGGGAAACACTCTACTTATATCTATCCGTCTATGACGAGGCCATAAGCTCAGTTTTGATCCGGGAAACTGACGAAGGACAAAAGTCTGTCTACTTTGTAAGCAAGGTCCTTCAAGGCCCCGAGCTTCGGTACCAAAAGGTAGAGAAAGTTGCTTTTGCACTCATTATTACAGCAAGAAGACTTCGGCAATACTTTTAATACCACCCAATAGTGGTAAGAACGGATCAACCCATCCGGCAGGTGCTACGTAAACCAGATCTGGCCGGACGAATGATTGCATGGTCGATCGAGCTCTTAGAGTTTGGGATTACATATGAACCACGACTTGCAATAAAAGCCCAAGCATTGTCTGACTTCCTAGCGGAGCTCACATCAGACAACGGCGACCCTAAAAAAGCCTTTTGGACCATATTTGTCGACGGGTCGTCGAACCTTAAGGGAAGCGGGGCCGAGGTGATATTGGAGAATTCAGAGGGATTAACCCTAGAGCATTCCCTAAAGTTTGAATTCCCAACCGCGAACAATCAGGCTGAGTATGAGGCCTGCATTGCTGGTTTTCTAATGGCAAAGGATATGGAGGCAATGCGGATCATACTTTGCAGTGATTCCCAGTTGGTAACCTCCTAAATCCGAGATGAATATCAAGCTAAAGAACCTCTCTTATAGAAATACTTGAGTAAGGTCCAGGAACTCTTGAGGGGCTTTGAGGAGGTCAAGATAAAACACATTCCAAGATAATATAACTCCAGAGCAGACTTTCTGTCTAAGCTGACCAGTACGAAGAGCCTTGACAATAACCGGTTTGTAATCCAAGAAACTCTCTCTCAACCCTCCACCACGGATCATAACATATCCCAAGTGGAGGACCATCAGTCATCTTGGATCACCCTTATAGTGGGCTATTTGCAGCATGGAAATTTACCGTCGGACCTAAAAGAAGCTTCCAAATTGGTAAAGACCGCGGTCAGGTATACTATTTGCAACGGCCGTCTATATCGACGTGGTTTCTCGTCCTCCCTTCTAAAATGCTTAACCCCAAAGGAACTAAAATACGCCCTAGCTGAAGTTCATGAAAGAAGCTGTTGTCACCATTTAGGAGGCAAAGCCCTAGCCCAAAAAGTATTAAGGGCAGGATACTATTGGCTGACAATGGAAGCTGACTCTTAAACACACGTTCAAATTTGTGATAAGTGTCAGCGCCATGCAGATCATTATCAAGTCTCCTCTGAAAAACTATTCACGACATCGGTTCTGTGGCCTTTTTACAGATAGGGTATGGATATCTTGAGTCCATTCCCCCAAGCTCCAGGACAGTTTAAGTACTTGGTGGTAGCGATAGATTATTTTACTAAATGGATTGAGGCTGAACCTCTGGTCACTATCACCTCGGCACGAATTCATAAGTTTACTTGGCGTCATCTTATCACCAGGTTTGGCGTACCAGAATCCATCATAACGGATAACGGTACCCAATTTAAGGATAAAAATTTTAAAGAGCTACTGGCCGGGTTAAAAATAAAACACAATTGCAGCTCTGTTGAGAACTCCAGGACAAACGAACAAGTCGAAGTCGCCAATAGGATCATCATGCGAGGCTTAAAAAGGAGGTTAGATGAAGCCAAAGGGAATTGGGTCGAGCAGCTTGATCATGTTCTCTGGGCATACCGGACTACTCCTCATTCCACCATGGGTGAATCTCTATTCAAATTGACCTACGGCTGCGAAGCCATGATCCCGGTGGAGATTGGAGAGCCCAGCTGGCGTCACCAACAGTTCTCATCTGATAGCAATCTCGGCTTAGTCAGGGAAGACTTGGACCTACTGGAGGAAAGAAGAAACGTGGCTCACATACAGGATGCTACTCTTAAACAAAAGATAGTAGCCAAGTACAACAAGAAAGTGGTCCCAAGAAAATTTCAGTTGGGCGACCTAGTGCTCAGGAGAGCCGACATAGGAGGGAAAAATGCCTCCCAAGGAAAATTAGCCCTTAACTGGGAAAGCCCCTACCGTGTCGTCTCCAGTATGGGTAAGGGAGCTTACATCCTGAAAACGTTATCTGGCACCCCGGTCAAGAATTATTGGAATGCGGATAAACTAAGAAAATACTATAGTTGAATGCCCGTAGTGGCTTAGCCCTCTAATAAAATTATATTTGATTCATCCCAGTTTTGAATAATATGCTCTGTACGGACCTTTGTCCCCCTAATATTATCAATAAAATAGTTATTCAGATATCAAATTTGGTTCCACACATGACATTGACTGTTAAAAGGTCAAATAAACAGGAGGCAGTACGGATCATAGGGATGCACTCTTTCTTTATACCTAAGCCGAGAAGGGATCCCAAAATCTATATGGTTATTCGGGTACCCCGGGTAAGGTTAAATAATGTTTATGCCTAAGGTAAAAGGGTTTTCGCATAATATATCCTAAACCAAGGCATTATTTTTACCTATGTCTGTAATTCCAAATGCTTCCCATAATAAGCACTGGAATATGGATTAAGGTTTTATTTTGCCTAAGTCTAAAATTTCACAACGTTTGACTGCTATAAACGTTAGATTACAGACTAAGGCACTATTTCTACCTAAGTCAAGAGGAATGTCATTCACTCAATGGTATAAGTGTAGGATCCCGGACCATGGTTTTACATGACAGATTTTTCTAAGTCCTTTAAAATGACTATGAAGACGGGGTTTGGACCCAAGTCAGACCATGCAAACCAAACAAATAAACAACGAAATAAAGCAATTAATTAGAAAACCCCAACCACGAGGCAATTATCCTTACAAAAAAAACCCCCCACGCAGGGGGCAAAAAGCGAGATAAAGCTCAAACGCCGTTCTCTTCTCCCTCTGGGATCTGAATAACTTCTGGGTTGTCGCCAGGAGCACTTGTGGCTAGTTCCTTTGCAACGACAAGGGCAACCCCAGGATTGAAGTACTGGATTTGTGCCACGACATTCTGGAATTGCTCTCCCCCGATTTTTTCAGATATCGCGTCTAGCTCCTCCACTTCCCTTTCGAGCTGAACTATCTCAACCTCCAATACGCCAATGCTATTGTCGGCCTCAAGCTTCTCGGTTTTCCTGGCAGACTCAGAATCCACCAACGCCCTCTCTAGTTCGATGACCCTTGCCCGAGTATCTTCGTTCAGTTTCAGGGACGCGCTTAGCTTCTGGATAACTTCCTCATTTGCCTTCTTCAGAGTCTTCAGCTCTTCCGACGCCCTTTTGTCGATATCCTCGATAGTCTCTTCTATTATGCGGATCTCGGCAGCCGCCCGGAGAGCTTGTCTCTGAAGTGTAGCCAAGGTTTAGGCCAAACCTTGCTCGGTAATATGTTGTCAGACCTCGCCGCTTAAAAATTATCCAGCAATGAAAAGGCCGGGCTCGGAGTGCCCCGTGATGATTGGCAATAAATCCACCCCTTCTTTATCACCACCCTCCGATGACCTCTCATCATGTTCAAGAGGTCCTTCGACAACCCGCCTCTTTCTCCCTTGAAGATTGTGGGAAGGGGAACCCAGCTGATCTTTTTCTCCGATAATAACGCCCTGGCCGGAGGATGGCAGGACGTCAGCAGAGGAAGAGGTCACAAATTTGTTCCTCTTTCTCCGGTTTCTTGCAGAATGCAAGGCAATCACAGAAGACCCAGAAGTCATGTTGCTAACTAAACAAAAACAGAAACAAGTTCAGTCAGCACATCACAAAATATTGATACATGAAGATAAAGTGCAGACACCTAGGGATACTATGGGTAATAACACCCTAATTCCTACCTAATAAAGCATAAATAAGATCATCACCAGGGGTACAGAAATCATCTCTAATATTAATATTCCCATGTTGCTCAGCATACTGGGCTATGAATCTGACAGACCTGAGCTCTTCGGGGTCGAGATCCCCTTCCTTTTTTTCAATTAAACTAATAGGAACACCCCAGCAGCCTTGCGTCCAGTAAAGCGGAAATCCTGGCTCCTCGTTCGGTTTGAGGAAAAATGGTTGACATCCCTCCGTGGCTTTGATCTTAAAAAACGCAGTTTTGAATCCTTTAAAGCTTTCTTCGAAAACGTCAAAGGATTTATAACCAAGCTGAGACCGGATGACAAGCCAACTTGTTTACTTTACTGTCCCTTGAGTATTTATCCGTGTATAAATATAAAAAAGTTATCAACTGAGCACTTAAGGCTCATCAATCGATAAAATCTCTTGAAGGAGATGATGTAACTCCAGCCATTAGGATGGATCTGCGATGGGGCCACATGTAGAGTACAGAGGATGGTCATTTGGAAGTCAGAAAATGGCATTCGAAGCCCCAGCTTGAGGAAAATGGGCTCATACAGGAATATAAAGTGTGAACCAGCTTCTCGGCAGGAACACACCCTTTCATTCCAGTTCGGACAAATGACTTGGAATTCGTGTTCCCGAGCTTTGTTCACGGTCAACTCCAAGACAAATAACGATTCTCGGAGTACGGCTTCGCTTGAAAACTTGGACTGACGACTCCATACGTCATCCACCACCCATGGGTACGCCAGCCCGAGACTTCGCTAAATTCGAATTAGCTCGTTCTCTGCTGGATCACGGATGTCGTGGAGTGGGGGCTGAACTCTAGCCTTTTTTTCCTCTGGCAATGGAAATCCTGAGAACATCTAAATGAGTCGGTAAGCAACTGTCAGAATCAATTATACCGTAGATTCAGACAAAGGGGAGAGCGAAGTAATTCAAACCCCCTACTGACCTCCTATCCCACCAAAAATAAGGTTTTCATGGGAACTCCTCCGCCGCGCATGGCGCGGCTGAGATGGTGTTTCAGGGAGGTGACGAAGTTTATGTGAAGTTCAAAAAATCACTAGGGTTTGTTTAAACGAAAAGCAAGAACAAAAGTACACTACTACTCTACTTCTCAAAGGCAATGAGCATTCTAAAAACACAAATGACAGCAGGGTCAAAAGAAAGCTACTTATTATGAAAAAGATAGAGTGCTTGAACAATGGAAAAGCAGTGCTTGAACAACGGAGAAGCTGCGAACGGCTGGAAAATACCCAAAAGAGCCAAAGCTTTTATCGCACGGTGTTCTCAGTGAAGGTAATCAGAAATAGTAAGGTGAGGAAGACGCACCCTTAACTCTTATAAAGGTTTGAATGGTTAGGGGACATTTCTGTCCTCTCCATCGCAAGTTCAAAAGGTACTCATCATGGCGCGTGGAGCTCTAGGCACGTTCCTCCGATGAAATCGCACCACATGGCCCACACAGCTATAATAGCAGTTGAAAAGACGGTTACGCAGTGACTCAAAGCGTCGTACAGATGTTAAAAGAGAAACCCAGACTTGTTCAATGGATCCCGGCTTCAAGTTACTGTCGATAGTACGGACTACGAACTAATGCCGAGACGCAATTACTATGGCGTCATACCGGAGTGAGCATTGGACCTACCCCGGCAGTGTCATTATGGTGTTATGCCAGAATAAGTGTTGGACTTATCCCGGCAGCGTTACCTCGGCGAAAAAATAGGAAAATACAGAACAAACACAGAATGCAAAGTCTTTATTGAATCACCTTCATTTCATACATTGTCTTACATCCGAAAAGGAGAAAAAAGAAAATATTGTGACATGAAATGTAAAAGAGCAGCCTGGGGAAAGGACCAAACATCTCCGGCAGCCTAAATCATGCCCCGTCCACATCTCCAAACCCCGGTCTCTTGAAAAAGTGGATTGGCTTTGAAGAACATTGGCAAATCGGGATCATGATGCCAGAACGAATACCAAAGTTCTTTGCACTGCCTCCTCCGCGATGCAACTAAAGACCGAGATATCCTCTCGCTTGTTGGACGGGGTGTGACCTCTCTAGCAAGAGGATCCTCCATCAGCCTAAATCATTCCAAGTTGCTTCAAGTCATGGAGCCGCTCCAGTAGTCTTTCCACCCCAGAACAGACTGAAGCCACTCCGAAACATAATCGCTCTACTAACTTTTTCCCCTCTTACCTTTTTAGCGGAATATGGTAGAGAATGATACCTGCTACTTCCTTGAAAGCAAGTCAAAGAAAGCATACCACCCCAAGTCTTCCCCTTGGCTTTTTCTTTTCGAGAAAGACGATTCTTCACCATATCAGCCCAGTCGAGCACTGGAAATCCCTTGGAGAAGGGAAAAGGGGTTGGTCAGAGCATTCTACAGGTTCGCTATGCATTGGATCATGGGTGCACCGCTCCACGGTAGTGAGTGGGGTCAGACACTCCCATGTACGCCGGAAAAGAAAGGTTCTCACCTTCCTAAATGTATAGCAACCCAATTTTACGCCAAGAAAGAAAGGCTCCCATCAAAAGGAAAGAACGTTCGAGGAAAATCAAACATCTTCAAGAGCTTTGGAAAAAATAAGAGTATAATCCCTGCAGACGATGAAGCTCTCTTCACAAATGTGGAAAATGAAAAGAGAGCTACACTCATTCTCTCAGAAAAAACCATTTCTACATGAGAATGTAAAAGAAGGGAATGCTAGCTCACGAAGAAGTATTCTCTACTTATAACATGCATAAAGGATTCTGATTGGTCCCGCAAAAGGTGACCTGACCCTATGAAGTCAGCTAAAATAAATGCTTCTAATCTCTGATTGGTCACAAAGATAGGGAGTAGTTGAGAAAATCCGTATGAAATTAACGTTCTTTTCAAATGATCACTAATTCCCAATAAAGTCCAAGCATCAGTTTCTAAAGAATCTCAGACTGTTACCACCAGCAGATTCAGAGATCATGTTCAGAATTTGTGTTGAAGATATCTCGAAAAATTCCTAGTACTCTTACTTGGGGGTAGTGATCTTTAATCATATCAGAATAGGTCGTGGACACCGGTAATCACTCGGGATCTAACACCTATTCACTGAATTACCATGTCAGCCATATGACGGTTGATCCATTCTAAACTTGACTCTAGTCTATTCCATCCAAGAGTCAAGCTGGGGGCAACTGTTCTGGACCGTGATCCGGGATCTCGTCCTATGAGATCAACTCGGCGTGCACACTGCCGGACTCCTCAAAGGCTAGCGTAACGGAAGATTCATAAGGTAATCCGGACCTTGGAAGACAGCAAGCCAAGCGATATTAGGTCATGATATCATGATTGATAGATTCATGCAGAGGATAAATTCCTAAATATCTGTAACTGTCAATCATCAATTTACGATATTTAGCACCCACAGTTATCCTTGATGGCTAAATACTTTCCATATCTTAAGTCCCAGATTTAGAGGAATATATCCTATAATAATGGAAATGTGATTCTCATCAGGATACCAATCCTAAATTACCTGCATTCAATAAGGATCCTATTAGGATTCTGTATACGCTCTATAAATATAAGGTTAAGTCATCTTAATAAGGTAACCTTTAACCCAATCTCATAAGCCTACTTGTGCATTGTCTGACTTGAGCGTTAGAGTCCCTCTGCAGGTACCCACTCCCCTGTGCGATACGCTCAGCTGCTGCTCAAGGAAGAAACCACCGTAACGTGTCTACTTCAGGTACTCTCTGAATTCACTTCAGAACAATGTAATTACTTAAATAAAAGCTTCAAGTCATATACAGATATGAGATATCTATATCATATATATGTGTAAATATGCTGACAAAGTGTAAAGAGGTACTTCTATTTGCTTGGGAGATTAAGTGCTGAAAAGTTCACTTGAAAGGGATTATCAGGAGTATATCAATAGAGACTAAGGACTTGACTTATAATGGAAGTATTTTGCAAGACATTTTTCTGCATGTCTCTTGGATGGATTGTTTTTATAACAATTTTATTCTTAGATGTTATAACTCAGCTGCTAATTTAATAGTTATGTTTGTTAAAATTAACAATTTTTGTACTTGGATTGAGGATCCTTCAGACTCCTTGATCTCAATCATCTCTTATGATTTATGCAATTAGTAATCGAGCTATTCAAATAAGAAAAAATGCTGACAGAGGTTTCAAGTGATAAATAATCCAGATCTTAATTGTAATAAAAAAAATCACTTTTAGTATAAGATAAGTATTTAAACAAAAGAACTAAAATAATTAACTGGTTCATTGTTTTAAAAGAAAATAAGAAAAGTGTAGTGACATAGATATTTTCCACATTACTATAAATAAAAGGTTGGATTTAACATTAATATATTGTCAATATATAAAATAAATTTACATTATTATTAAATTATATATTATCAAATTATTAAAAATATTTAACCTTTAATCTCATAATAATTATCTCAAAAATTATAATTTTAATAATGTATAATTAGTTGATAGTGTAAAAAAATTTACATCAACAATATATCAAAATTAAACTCATTAAGTTTTCTAAAAGTTAATAGAGTGACAATTTTTTTGAATGGTGCTATATCATACAAAATATATTCTACCAAATCTTCACGAATTTTGGAACTACATACACTTTCAGAAATACCGACATCACACATGCACGACTTTTCTACATACTTACGGTCTGTAAGTGGTGACATCTAGCTACATCACACATGCATGACTTTTCTAGATTATCAATGGCCAATATTCTTTGTAAATGGTTTCGTAGAAATTTTCGTAGCATTTCAAATTTCCCTTCATTTTTTCACTTAGATGGAAGTGGCAATTTCTGTTGTGAGTTTGTGACTAGCAATTGTTTTTTGGTATATCAGAACGAACAAAAAGACCACACCCAGACAAAAGGAAAGCCCATACTATATATACTACCAGCCAAATCCTATTCCAGCAGGAGGAACCAGAAGAAGAAACTCAAGCTGGCACGAACCAAGAGCACTACTCAATCTTTGAAAAGAAATCAGCAATGAATTAGTAATTAGCCTCACGCAAGACGTGAGAGAAAGGTCATATATGCTGACTAACAATTGTTTGAAACTTTGAATACAATTTTTTCTTGTTTGGTTTCTAGAATATTTCATTCCGTAAGTGAGTCAAGTGTTTAAATGATGACTCATCTCAACGATATTATTTTCTTACATAAAAATTTTATGATCAAATTTAAGACCAAATATTCAATAGATCTGAACTCTTTTTAATCAGACCAACACTTAGGTTGAATACAATGTTTTATCGAAGAACTTCGTAATTAAACTAGTTGACACTTTTTGTTTTAGACTCATTTTAGCCGAATCAACTCATACGATAATAACTCCAAATCCTGGACCAGCTGACAAGTCACAGAAGCCCACTTGAGAGCAGAGAAATAGTTGGGCCATATTAATTAGGCGGGCTACGTTACTTAGAATATTTTCGCTCTTTCTAGAAAGATTCTAACTTCGAAGATAATATATATATATATATATATATATATATATATATAACTTCTAGAATTCTACTTATTATTGCCAAATTGAGAAGGTGCGGCGAAGCACTCTTGCTGTGATTGATTATGATGATAAGCAGCATCCAATGAGTTAGGTTTTCGACTAAAACACCACCGAACTTAATCCAAAAGCAATGACCAAAAATTATTAATCAATTACATAAGAAAAGGACGTTATGCAAAAGTGAAGACCAAGATGGCGTGCAAAATCCAACTAGTATGGGGCTCCACCTATTCTGTTTGTATTCCCCATTAATGTCTCCCATGACACAATGTAGTTCTTTATGTCTTCTTCCAAGAGCAATGGTACGTGGATAGACAAAATTTGACAGAATTTTGATAGAATTCAAGGAAGATTGTTAAATGAAATAAAGTGATATGTATTATTCATTCACCGATTCAAGAATAAAGAAGTATACTAATTAATTTTGTTAAAAATTCTAGTTAAATTTTTTTTCACTATCTAATATTTTTTTTTCTTTGAAATCACGAGTGCCACCTAAATAAGAGAGACTTCGGTTAAATGGTGCTTTATTGGCGCGAGTTGCGCCATGGTTACGGTTCTAGGTAACCTCTAGCTTATGACGTGTGAGAAACTTCATATTTCATAACTAGTAACACTTTTTTTATTTTTATCCTTTTGACAATAACTAGTAACACTCTTGATTACTAGTGAGACTCTTAAAAAAAATTATTGTGTATGATCATTTATAAATTCTTTGCATAATCTAGCCATCAATTTTTTTGAATGATTAAAAATTAACTTATTTTATTTATGTCATTGTGAATTAATTATTTTTCGAAAGTAATTTATAGACTTCTAGTTCTTGTAGACTAGTTTTCTTTGAGTCAATTATTTCGGGGTAGTTTTACTTTTTTGTCGTCGTCCTCTTTCTCTGATCCTCACATTTTTGTAAAGTGATATTACCTAGACATCCTCTAAATTTTGTTAAAATAAAAAAAAACTCCTTGTGCTAGCTAGAATCACTAGATCACTCGCTCATATCATCAAATTGTTATTAGAATTCTGGTAATTATATATACATATATGGAATGGATATAACTTTTTGCAATAAAAAATAATAATGTGATTACGGTTTAAATAGCCATTAGTCTTCCTTGTATGCTACGAAGGAATAAGGATTCATAATAAATAGATGGTTAATGCTATATAAAAAAATTTATTATAATAGATAAAAAAATAAATAATAAATATACAAATCTATTGAATTGTATGTAGATTTTTGTAACAAAATTTTAATGTAATAGTATGCATTTTAAAAAAATCTAATACTACATAAATAAGTATAAATTATATATTAAAACATTATTTATATTATATTATCAAGCTATCAGACTGTGAGGGCTTGCTTGCTAAGATTGACCACATAATGTTCTGTATAAGTGAAGTTTCTTCTATATATGTTTACAGTCTTTGATGTAATAATAAGTATGTCCATAATACATTTTGGAAATAGCTAGATTTTTGCCCCCTTTTTTCTGCGAAGTCAATATTCTTATCATCATATCATTGTAAGTGAAGTTTATTTTTTTTGGATTAACATCGGGGCAAAACGCCCATCATGTAAGTGAAATTTCTCAGCTGTATGCAGGCTCTGATGTAACATAAGACATTTCGTACATAGCTTGACATATTTTTATCATGTCACCCCAAAAACGAAAGCTTTTTGAGCAACGCTATGCGTCTACACTTTTACGTGATCTCCTTGTCGTTATATGGCCACATCGGTCATGAATTTGATTCATGATGAATGTATGATACATTGAACCCATCCGCGGTTGGCATTTGACTCTTCTGACTCCAAACTTCCTCACCGAATTTAATGATCACCTTTTTTTTTTTTTTATAGTATGCGGTATTTGATGATAAATTAATTTTGTCGAATACAGTTAGGTATTTAAATTAATTTTTTTAATAATATTATTTTAATACATATAAATTTTAAAATTATATTTAAAATTATATTTAAAGAATCTGATCTTCTTTTACTTAAATTGACACATGTTGATATTTAATTATCGCTTTTGTTATAATATACTATTAACAAAATAATGTATTTATGAGTTATTTAAATATTTAGTAAAAAGATAATTTTTAATTTTAATAAAAATTTTAAAAATACATAATTTTATCTGTTACTTATAAATTTTTTTAAAAATAAGTTTTATGAATAAAATTTTAATTTAATAAAAAGGATAAAAACTACATATCTTTTATAGAAAAATAAATAAAATATTTCATAAAATACTAAAATTTATAGGTTGTTTGACAAATATTGTAATCCCTTCCATAATTAATAAACTTATATGTTAGTACTTAGTATTGTCGGTTTTAATAATAAATAAATAAAACAGAATATACTAGAGTAACAGTGTAACACAATTTTATTATATTTATGAATAAATATCTATACGAAATACATTTATAATATAACGATATATAATTTAGTTTATCTATAAATTATACTGTATGCGATATATGCTAAATTATAAATATCACTTTTATACAATTTGTACACTCATTTATGTAAAAAAAAATTATTTCGATACTTTTCAAGAGATATTCTATCTTAATTTTTTATTACCTTTAAATAAAATAAATGATTATATTATTGTTTTAATTTGAAAGAGTAAAGTACAATATTTTTTAAATTTGATTAAATTATACTAATTATTCTCTTGTTTTATATTTAAACTCACCTGTCTTGTTTTGATTTCTCACTTTTTAAAACGGTTCGGTATATTTAGTAATTATTATATATATTCAGTATTTATAAGAATATGTTTATAAGAAAATATTTAAAAATATGTATAGTTAATGAGAATTTAATAAAAGGGAGAACACAGTAATTATATAAAACAAGAAAGAAGATACGTATAAATTAATATTTTAAAATGTCTATAGTAAGTAAGAATTTAATAAAAAAAAGATAGCAATAATTCTTTAAAACAAAAGAAAATATATGTATAATTTAAATAAACTGCCAGTAACAGTGGACAAAATGTTAATTCTAGTGTCAATTAAGGTTTGTAAAGAGCCGAGCTAGTTCACAACTCAATTTATAATAATTTAATAAGCTAAAAATTTATTAAATAAGTTAAGTTTGGAGGCACCCCCTTGAGGGGAGGGGGAAAAGGGAGGATGCCCCACTAGGAAGCCCAGGGAGTGGGGAAAATGAGAAATGAAGTGCAACAGCAGGGGATCGAACCTTACCACCAAGTATAGTAGACCAAATGCCCAACCATGAGAGCAAGAGCTAAGGGGCTTTTAGGCATGAGCTTTTACATATTTAGTTTATGTTATTTGGCCAGCTTGATACATATGTATAATCATTTTTTAAGAATAATATATAATAGTAATAATCATGTTTTAATTTCATATATGTTAATCTTAGCGTTTGATATTATTTCTAGTTTGACTAAACATTTTAATAACTAAATAAATGTAAAAATTGTTATTAAGTTATAAATCCAAACCTAATTCATTTAAAAAGTTCAATTAATATAAGGCTTATTGACTTATTAAATGTGAACAAATTTTTAGTTTCAAATTAAACTAAACTTGAGCTAAAAAAATAAACTCAATTTTTTAATAATTACTAAACCTGAATTAGCTAGGTCTTGTTCAGCTCAAATCTACTCATTGCCAACCCTAATCTCAATCAACTAAAGGTAGCTAAATCTCCTCTTTCATCGTGTCATCTTTACCAAAAGTGAGAGCCTGAATGCTTTTTGAACATCACAGGGAGGGAGAGTTTTTAAGAAGAAATAACTCTAAAATATAACAATGGCATTTCCTATTTCTTAGTATTTTGTTATAACAACCCTAAAAACCATTAAAAAAATGATAAAAGAGGAGGGAAAAAGAAGTGTGAACCTGAACTTTTAATAATACCGAAAGCAAAAACGACCTTATCTAAAACATAACGATAAATATATTGTTAGTATACATATGGTTAGATTACCCCTTTTTTCCTAGAATCTATTCTTCTGAACATTCGTTAAATTTATTTTTGAAGGACTGAAAATAATACAAACCAAAGGACCAAAGTTAAAATGAATCGTTTAATATTGAACTCATCAGAATGAGAAAAGTGCGTTAATATATTTAATTTATAGACATATTTTATTTGCATT
This sequence comes from Ormosia semicastrata, assembly GCA_029884595.1. NCBI lineage: Eukaryota > Viridiplantae > Streptophyta > Magnoliopsida > Fabales > Fabaceae > Ormosia > Ormosia semicastrata. The sequence continues at coordinate 29,958,509 of JAQQTO010000046.1, read as the reverse complement.
TATCATTTTGAAAGTTTTGAATAATTAGTATTTAGTATGAATCTATATATAATTAAATAATTAAAATAGTTATTATAGATAATTAAACTTTACTTTTTAAATGCAATTATCTTATTTAAAAATTCCTAAAAAATCTTAATTTTATAAAAATTATATAATAATATGTCAGTTTTATTTTCTTTTAACATTTTTAAAGCTAAATAAAATTTGTAAGATATAAAAAAATCTTTATTTCTTTAAAAAATAGAAAGTTTGTATAAATATTGTTTTTGTGGTAAAGTTGAAATGATGGTTGTCTCTTCTATTTCCAATTATAAATGAAACAATATACTAAATTTTTAACAAACAAACTTAAAATCAAATGGAGGAATTTCCTTTTTTATTATAATAATATATACAATTAGACACAGTACTTCCATGTTTTGGATGCACCGATGAGTAAGAAAGGAGACAACATATATAAACCGTACGACCAATTTGGCCGCCGCTAAAAACGTTTTTTCCTGTAGTGAAATAATGCATGTTATTATCTAAACTAGGATATAATGTAGGAAACGGATTCTCTCCAGCTGCTGGACATTCAGCAGTTGGAGCCTGCACCGTTGGATAAAAATTTAACGGTCTAATTTTTTTTTTTTAAATAATAAAAAAATTAATATTAAATTAATATCTTTTAATCTAATTTTTATCCATATAAAATGTTATGAGATCAGTAAGTAAAGATCCGGCTGGAGAGAAGCCGGATCCTATAATGTATGAGATTGTAAAAAAATTAATATATTTAAAAATAATATATGATAATGGCAAATGTTGGATTAGTGACACCACCACAATATGCATCGCATCACCTAAAAAGCAACAATATGGTATCATCACACTTGAATGGCCTCAATTCTTTTTAAGTAATGATATTTATATATTAAAAAATTTACATTATTTTTATATTATTTTTTAAAATAATAAAATAAGTAAAGTTTACATTTTAAATAAATATAATATAAAATTAATGTAAAATTTTTTATGTGTGAATATATAGCATAACTCACTTTCACTTTATTACAAAAATCCAAGGTAGAAGTGAGCCCCTACCACATTATATACGTAATCACAATGACGTCACCTTCACGTCTCTGATGTTGACATGTGGCTCAGTAAGGAACCTTCAATGCATCCCTCAGGAAGGTGTTTGGAAGGATCGTCAACAAGCATATTAGGGGGGAAAAAAAAAACACTAAACTTTTATACATATTTATTTTAATATATATATCCACTGGCAGCACGCTTAAGTCTAGTCATTAAAGGCCAAATGCACTCGCAATTCTCTTGGTCATCCTTCATTGCAATAATGGACAACTATGCTGGAAACCCTAATCCTAACACTAAAAATTACGGTCACTCTGCCGTGAATATGGCTCCTTCCTCCTCTGAGTTCTTGTTATCTGATTATCTCATGCTCGGTGATGATGTTGTTGACCATCAAGAATCTTGGTCACAAAGTACAGATTCATCGGAGAAAGCAGCCTCCAGCGATGCCAGTCGTGGATTTGGTGGTGCAAATGCATCGTCTATGAACAATAACATGCAAGTGCTTCTTCTTTTTGGTTTCTTTTGTTCATTAAACAAGAAAAAAAATGGTATACCGTGTTTTATATGCTATTTTATGTATGTATGTATGTGTGTTCGGGTTTTTTTTTTATTATTGTTGATAATATGCATTTGGATTATGCTGAATTGAATATTTTCCTACAGAAAATGCAAAAATGGGAGTAAGCGAAACAAGGGAGAAGTGAGCCAAAGGATAGCGTTTAGAACCAGATCAGAGCTTGATATTATGGATGATGGATACAAATGGAGGAAGTACGGAAAGAAGTCAGTGAAGAACAGTCCGAATCCAAGGTAAATATAAACAAAATAAGATGAAATTGTAATATAGTTAACTTAATTTCTACTTTATTTTTATTTTCTTCTTGAGTCATGAATATAATCGATGTATACAAATTACATGTGTTTTAAAGAATATGTTTGGATCTTGGCTGGTGAATTTAGAATGTAAATTAAACCAATTAATGTGTAACTAGCATTTACTCATCGGAAATAATATCAACTGTACCACTGTTACAAGGATAGGATAGTGGGTCTGATAGGAAGATGACTACTAGGCATGAATGTGGCGGCTGATATATACTAATTAATAATGGAGGGGGATAGGGACTCTTTTGGACCTTAATTATACATATGGTTGGAGTGTTATGAATGGACCCGGCTTAGATGCATGCATTTTTGGCTGCTTAAGTAAGCAAATGGTCTAGAATTAATTAACTCTACATGCCTATGTGGGGTTCGTTTGTTTGTGCTTGAATTGATAAAGGTAGCAAGATGGCGTCTCATTTGCAGTTGTTTAAGACAATTAAGTGCTGTCTGTGAACGTGGGTGTGTCTGAGACCATGAGAGAGCATTTTCACTCACTTTACTCATCTGACTAGTCCCCTGTATATAATTGGCACTTTTGAAGACTCAGCTACTTGTCGTCCTGTTAGTCCAAAAATTATTAGTTAAGAACTTTTCAGTATAGGTACTCAAATCAACATGTATTAAGATTTTTTTTAGAGATATGTATATTTTAAATAAAATCTACTAAAACTTCACATATATTAAATATTAATTTGAGTCATACATAGGAGTTCCTAACTAAGAATTTCTGCTGTTAGCCTAGAGAAGTAGAACAAGAAGCAAACAGTAGCTCAATTAAACAGCAATTACTAGTTATAGTTTGACGACAAGTAATAATCTATTAAACTGCCTTTATATATAATAGAATTTAGCAACTGTAAAAATATGTAGAAGGATGTGTGGACTCCCGTAAAAAATAATTATATATTTGCGAAACAAAAATATATCTCGTCACAAGCTGCCTGCTGGTTTGGCATCATCAACAGAAACAAATATCCCCTCTATGCAGCCGTTGGATCGGTTAGCTACTATCCCATAACCTTGTGAGTATATATCCATATATAAATGGGCTAAATCCTTGTTATGACTATTTGATATATATAGTTTGTCCTTGCTCCTTACTATAGTGTTACTTTGTTCTATCCATTTAATTAGTTATCTTACAGCTTAATTACTTCCATTAAATATTTGTTGAGTTTCAGTTAATAATTAATAGATACTGCTTTAAAACCAATAATGTTTACAGGAACTACTACAAGTGTTCAGGTGAAGGATGCACGGTGAAGAAAAGGGTTGAAAGGGATAGGGATGACCCGAGCTATGTGTTAACAACTTATGATGGTGTCCACAATCATGAGAGCCCGAGTACAGCCTACTACTGTCAAATGCCCTTGGTGCAATCTAATTATGATTGGGCGCTTCAGGCTTCTGCAAACACATCGTCTAACTCCTAGATACTTGTCTTCTTTCATTGCTTGTCAATTACCATTACCATATGTATATTGATTACATATATGCCAGACGCTGATTATTGGTACACAACACAACACCAAGTGAGACCAACTATAAGCACCACCCCATCCCTTGCATCTCTCTAGCTCCTCGCAAGGAAAAGGCTGGGAAGATCTGAGTTGGTAAGCTATTAGCTCTCATATCCCTTTGTCTAATTAATCATAATTAATTTCGTATTGTATGTAGTATATGTTGATGAGAGTTTCCACTCAAAGCTCCTAGCCTTCATTATGAATGTTCTATGTGCTTAGATCGATCAAGATAAATTGGACTTTTCTATGGAAAAAGTGCAGTTTGAAAATCAATTTCCTAGAATGGTAAAAGTTAATTTTTAAAATGATACAAAATAAATAGTAAAATATAATAAGTCGTATCTGTCAAACATGATTTACATTTAAATAAATTTCTTTTAATAATAAGTCGTAACTCATAAGCATAACTTATATATCCAATGATAATTTTTTTTATTATATTTAAATAAGTCGCACCTTCTGTTAATGACTTATCTTATAATTTTTTTAATTAAAATTTGGATAAATAGTGGATGTGAACTACAGCTTATCCTTTTTTTTAAAAAAAAAGAAAAAAATGAATCCATAGCTTGTATTATATAAGACTTAGAGGTTGAAGTTATCTCTTATAATTAAAGTTACATTGTCTGAATTATATAATACTGTTGAATGAATATTTATTCTAATAGCAGGATTAACGATCATAGGACTTAGAATTATATAAGGATCATTATATTCATATATATCACCAACATCAGTAACAAATGAATTACGAGACATGTCTTATGATGACATCTATCAATTTAAATAAAAAAAAGAAAAACTCCATATCAATAAAGGTAAAAAAGTTATAATAATAAAAAGTATCATTAATATTCTTAATAAATACCTATAATAAAGAGAATTAAATGAGAATAAATTAAGTTTGATAAAAAATAATAGTAGTAGAAAGAATTTAAAAAATACTAAAATATAAAACAGCATTAGAAAATAATGAAATTTATAGGCATATATAGACCAAAACTTAATACAAGTCATAGGTATCAATCATTATTTCATATAACATTTAAAAAAAATAAGTTGTACTTCATAAATATAACTTATATATAAAAAAAAAGAATAAATCGTATATAAAAAATACTACTTATCTAAAATATAATAAAAAAATACAAATAAATGATATTTTATAACTATGACTCATTATATATCCCTATTTCACTTACTCTATTTTAAAAATTAAATTTTAATCTATATTTATATAAAAATTTGACTTTTAAAATATACCACAGTAATAAAAAAAATCGGATAAATTGCCTATACTGGTGGGATGAATAATTGTACTAACTGCAAAGTATATGATTACTACCAATCAAGTATATGATTGTGGGATGGGCAATCTTACCCTCCCCAAATCAATTTGACATGAATGGGACGCTGAACTATTGTACACCACACCAGACAATGATTGTGACAAAATGTTTCGTTTGTGTCATGTAACAATAGTGTAATAATATTGGTGCTGACTGAACCATCCGGAAGCACCTTGCATTAAAAATGATACTTACACATTTTTTTACATTATATTTATAATTTATTTATTTAAAAAATAAAAAGTAGAGAAAGAAGATATTAAAATGTATATATTTTTTATTTTATTATTTAAAATAAGAATAATGTAAAAATAAATGTAAATATCACTACTCACCACTAAGCATTATGGTTTGTTTGACTTTAATAGAACAGAAACAGTGGAGAGGGGAGACTTCTTGCAAAAAAATTTATATTTAAAATCTTAAATTAGTAATTAATGATGATTGTTTAACATTGCTTTCAAAATTTTTTATCTTACTTACTATGTGTACATTAGACCCATTACTGAGTTCAAGTTACTTGAACCACTTCTTGAGAGTAATTACTAATTACCATTATATATTAGTGTAGATTTTATTATTAAACTTATTAGCATAATTTATACGGTTAAAATAATAAATAAAGATCATTATTAAATATTATTAAATCCATAGTATAAATTAGGCACGTGATAGACAAACTTGTGATATGTCAATAAGTACATAATTACATGTTTGAAAATTAACTATATTTTTTGAAATTAAGCTACAAAAAATATTCTTATGAATTTTATAGTCTCGATGTGGATAATTTCTCTATGATCAAACTAAAGAGATAAATTAATCAATGTGCATATATACAAGTTGACTCGAACACTATCTGATTTGAAAAAAAAAAGAATATAGTATAAATTATGTCAACAACTTATGACATTTATATAAATTGTCACATTATAGACTCATCAGTTTTATATTTAATTTAATATATATACAAAATTTATATAAAAGTCATATTAAAGGTGTAACTCCATTCATAAATTTAAAATTAATAGCAAAATTTCTCAACTTTTATTAAGCGAATGATTAAAAATTACTACATGAAATAAGAAAAATGAACCTAAGAAATTTTTTTTTTATCAAGAGTTTACATATATCGAGTTATTATTTAGTGAAATATATATATAATAATAATATTGACTATAAAAGTAGGTATCACTAAATACATATAACCAAAATACAAAAGAAAATAGGCATTGACACAACACAAAATCGTAATATAGATCTATATCTTTTCAAAATAACATTGCACGTCAATTATAGTGTTTACTCAAAAGTAAATATATACATATTTCTAATAATTCTAATATATATCCTCCTCTTTCGGAACTAGAATCAATGCATAGTTGATCTGAATGATGATAATCATAATGCATCATGTGCTAGTCTGAAATCATTATGAACAGAGTGAGAATTGAAAATTTTCAGTAGGAAATGAATAGATATAAAATGTTTGAAAACACATGGTGAGTTTTTGTTGTGTAAAATACACAAAAAATCATATGGCAACCAAAGTATAACAACAATAAAATGATTTTAGCAACATAACTGAATGTTAAATAAATTATGTAATACAACTTTATATACAAATATCAACAAACAAGTTTTCTTCATTGTGAACACCCAATTTTGTCCGGGGCATTTTGTAAAAAAATAAAATAAAAAAATAAAAAAAAATACTCATCTTTCAACCTATTGGCCCATTAACCCCTAAACCAATCCATTAACCCATAATCCATGATCCAACTCATTAACCCACAACCCATATGCCAGCACTTATCCTAAACAAATCCCATCAGTTATCCTAACCCTTAAGCACTTATCCTAAACAAACTCCATCAATCATCCTAATTCCTAAACACTTATCCTAACTATCCTAAACCAACCATAACTCATTGTTAACAAACCCCATCACTTATCCTAAACAAACTCCTAATCACATTTTAACTCAAATTCTTCAACCTAATCCCCTCCTATAAAGCCACATAACCCATACACAGAAAGGACACTCAGAAACTCACTGACTTTCAGCCTTCATATGTATACACTTATGCCTATTGCAGCCATTTTTTTTCTTTCTTCTTTTCATTCTAAAACACAGGCCTGCTAAAGACGCATCACCACAGAAACGCCGTAAAACCACCAGATTCGGCACAATCAGAACCTGCAACACCTTACCACTTAGGAACCTCTGCCACCCCTTGTTGTCGTACCACTTTCTCACCCATGCTCCTTGCCCTTGTTGCGTTTGCAACCATTTTCTCCTTCCATTTTATGTTTCTGGTATTACTTTTGCGTTTCTGATATTATTTTTTTTTAAGCCTTAATTTGCATTTGGACTTTATTTTGTTTTTGGGCTAATCATTTTTTTACACTAAAGTTGTTCTCTTATTTGAATCTTTAGGTGTTGATACAAAAAAAATGCATTTTGATCTCTTTTTTTAAGGATGTCTTATTTTCTTTGTGGACTTAGTTTTCTTTTGTATGTTTATTATATTATTGATCTATTTATACTAATTTTGCAATTCTTTTCTTAAAAAAATAAAGAATAAAATGGGTTACCTGAGTTGCGACAAATTATAACTATTGTATTTTGTAATCATCCGAGTTACTTAAACTTGATGGTTCAAATTATTATTATTATTATTATTATTATTATTATTATTATTATTATTATTATTATTATTATTATGTTGTATTCAGATTTTTATGAAAATAAATTACTAACTGATAAATATATTTTTTTCATAACAAACTTGATGAATAATGGGTGACGTCTCTAGCGTGACGCGAGCTTCACCTATTCAATCCTTAATTTGATTAACTGAGTCGCGACGACTTGTTAAATCAAATTTTTTTAAATAATTAAAAATAAAATCAGCCATTTTTTTAGATAATTTTTCAATAAAAATTTTGTAACAAATTTGATAACCAATGGGTGAAGTCTCTAGTGTGACGCGAGTTTTACCTATTCAAACTTTGATTTGATTAACGGAGTCGCGACGACCTATTAATTCAATTTTTTATAAAAATTATAATTATAAATTTTAATTAAAATCAATCAACCCACAATTATTTTCTAAAGAACTACGTGACTTTGAGTTCCTCATTGCACCTGAGGATACATAGGAGCAGAATTTCTATTCTATCAAGCCAAAAATTAAATTTTTCATAATTTATTTGTTTATTTCATATTTTTTTTACAAAAGGGGTAAAACAAATATTTTTAAAGATTATTAAGAATTTACATAATTAATTTAAGATACCGTCTTAGGACGGGTGTGTTAGGGGTGCTGTGGGATTAAGTTTCCACCCTTCCCTACACATAACCGACTCCAGAATTTAATCTGATTTCAAAGACTATTTTTTTTGAGTTTTTCAATTTTTCATAATAAAAAATAAAATTAGTGATGACTCCTAATTTTTTAATTTAAGTTGCTATTTCGCCGCGATTTTTCGGTTGCGACATTCATCGCAAAGAATCCACCCTTTAAAGTTTCCGTTTATTTTTATGTTTGCTTGTCTCACATATCATTCGAAGGTCTTCACTTCCATAGGAAATCCACCATATCTCTACTGTTACTTTAATATCGTGACGACAAAGCTAAACACACTCACACTAACCAAGGAAGATAACATAAAAGGATCTCTTTCTGCCTTCTTAATGGCTATGTACAAACTTTTCTTTGAATCGTGACAAGCCTATATTTTATAGTCTTATTCCAAATAAATTGTGGTGATTTATGTAACACCCCAAAATTTTCTATCCTATAAATAGTAATTTTAACAGCTAACAGAATTTTACTATTTAGTAATTTCTGAATACTGTAAAATTATTTTGTTTATTCCGTCAGCGTATTTGATCATTTTGAGTGATTTACTCCGTGTTAGGAAAATAATAATTTTCGGACCGGGAAAAATTTTTCTGTATTTATTTCTCTTGACTGTTAATTATTTTTAACAATCTGACTTGATTTTTATACATTTTCTAATTTTTGTGATTTTATGTGTGATTTTGAATTTTTTTCTGTTTGTGGGCCCCACGAAGTGTTTGTGGGCCCAGGTGACTATACGTGGACTCAGGTGGGTCCCGCAAAGTGAAAAAATTTTCTACGCATAAAAAAATTTATATTGTTTAGACGGAGACAGGAGATCTTACTAAACCTGAATCCGGAAACAGTTTTAGAAAATTTGTTTTGTCTGTATTTATTTATCGGAAGATAAAAATACAAAATATATTCTTTCGTGATTTTTAGTAGATAAAAATAGAAATTATATTGCTTAAGTCAACATTGGTGATTTGGATATCCACTATTGATTCAATTAACGGTTAAGAAATAAATTTAATAAAGAAACATAAGATAATCATCATTGATTTAATCAATGATGTGAGAATAAACTTAATTAGGCAAGCTTCAATATCAACCGTAGATTTAATCAACAATGTAAAATTAATTATATAAAGTGACCATTTACAACCATTGGATTTAGAGTTGATCAAGGGTGGAGATTTGGTCTTAAAAAGTGACAAAGATCATTTATGACCATTGGATGAAGAATTAATCAATGGTGGGGATTTGGTCTTAAAAAGTAGCAAAGACTAATTATGACCCTTGGATTAAAAGTAAGAGGAAGTAATCTTGACCCTTTATTTTGGAGACACATCTAATGGCTAGAATTTAAAGGAGAATGATCCAATGGCTTAGATTAAGTCTTCTAAATTAAAAGTCTACCTAAATCCTAACCATTGAATTAATCAATGGCTAGAAATGCTTCAAATAATGGCCTAATTAACAAGTCAAGTAAACTAAATTAAATGTTAAATTATTATAATCTAATTCTTAATTAGATATCCTAATTTTAATTAGAGATTATAATATATGAAATAATATGTCTAATTAATTAGTTATGTAATTAGAAAATTAGTTAAGATTGATTAGGAAACTTAATCTAATGAATTAACTAATCAATTAGTAAGTAATTATGATAACTTTGGAGTGTATGATGAAGGGGGGACGGTTTTGAGTGTTAGGAAGGAGGAGACATGTTTAGACATCTTGTATAGCCTTTTTAAAGCCAAAGAAAAAGATGACAAAGTGGAAGACTTTGTGCATCATGTGATAGCCTTCAATTATGCCAAATGAATTCATATCTTTCCATTCTTTCACTCCCACGGTAGCAGCACCTTTGGTTACACTCTCCATATTCATTTTTCTATTTCACCAAAAAGCCTTCATCAAATTCTCTCAAATTCTCTCAAAGTTCCAAGAACACAAAACAACAATTTTCCTTCCTTTTCTCACCTTATGATTCGGCCAAGCAACCCACAAGCACCATTACTCACCTGTAATTTTCACTCACATCATTTCCTAAACCTAAACACCATTCTAAGAACATCTCTAGTTATGAGTTTTTCCAAAATCATTCATCTTGAGCTTCAAATCCAAGCTTCAAGTTTCTATCAAAAATCAAAAATTTCATCGTTGTGCTTCAAGAGAAACCATTTGGTCAAGACACTCAAAACCACCATCCAATCTCTTTTAATTTCATCTAACCATAAATCTTGAATCTACATGATATTCTAAGCAACTTTCATGTTAGAGATTTTCTCTAAATCATTCATCTTCATGGATTTTCTTCAAGATCAAAGTTATTGAATTTTTGAGGTGAAGTATAAGAAGACTTCATTTCTTCTCTTCTTTTTCATGATCTAAACCATGTTTGATCTATGGTTCCTCTTAATCAAGCTTTGTATACTAATTTCTATGTATTTTGTTTTGAATTTGAGAAGCCCTTGGTGTTGAAGGACTTGGAAAGAGAAGCAAAATCAAGAAGCTTTGAGGATATTCAAGAGGTAAGAGGGAGATCCATCTCACCAACCAAGTATGGTGGTGAGAGATGGTCTTATATTTGATGGATGGTGAATCCATGTGAGGATTCCAATCCATGGTCATGTAATAATTAATTGTATGTTTATGAGCTTTGATTTATTTTCTTATGCTTTGATTATTTTGTCTATGCTTAATATGCTTTGCATGATTTTATGGCTTTGATAGTATACTTATAATATGCATGATGAGTATATGGCATGTTTGTGATATTTATGATGAAATATATATATATGTATGCCATGATGTGTGGATGGAAAGAAAACTAATCTTGGTCCCAATGGCTAAGGAAGAGCTACGATTTTGATGTCCTTGATTTGGGTCAATGTGAAAAAAATTTTAAGAATAAGAAAATTAAATTTTTATCCCTAGAATAATGAGAATTTTCATCAAGACACCTCAAAATAGGTGTTCACAAATTTATATTTTCATGAATGATAAAATTGAATGATTTGAGAAGCAAAGAAAATAAACAAAAGGTTTGTGTTGCAAAAAGAATGTATACGGTTTTGGAATTTATTTAAGTTAGAAAGAAAAAAATAATTCATGGTTTCAATGGCCATTTATAAGATTTTGATAAATTTAAAACAAATGTTTTACATATCTTTAAATTAATATTTTCATGAAGAATGCTAATAGATGATTTGAAGAGTATAAAAAATAAACAAAGGGTTTGTTTTTTTTTTTAAGAGAACAAAAATACAATTTTAGAGGAATTTTTATTGATTTATTTTGTGTAAAAAGATCCTAAATATTTTTCTAAATATGAGTTTTAAATGAAATGGGCAAACATTGATTTTAAGGATTTGCAAAGAAAGTGAAAAATGAATTGCAAAGAAAGTAAAAATGAATTTGAACAAATGGGTTTGGTTTTTATAACCATCGGTACTTCGATTTTGAAAATAAAATTTTAATGATTTTGTTTGTGTAAAACCATATCAATTTAAAAGAAAAAATATTTGATGATTTCAATAGTCATGTCCACATTTTTGAAGGTTTGTAATGCTTTGATTTTTATGAACAAAGTGATTTTCAAAGTGAAAACGTAACTTGAGTTAATACAAGAATTTAGAAATGGAATTGGAGCATTTATCACTTGAGAATTAAGTTTTTGTAAATAAGAATGTTTTCGAACTTCAATTTATTTTGAAGAAGGTTGTGTTTAGAAATGCTTTGAGAAAAATGGAGAATATAATGGTGATTTAAGAATTTACTAAAGTATAACTTATTTTCAAGTTTTGAAATACGTGTGAAAATTTTAAGATTTGAAACATTAATTTATATAAATGAAAAAGTAATTTTGTGGATTATAATTGAAAAAGAATTTCTTGTGTAAAGAAACGTGGAAAAAGATTTTCTTGAGTAAGAAAATGTGAAAAATGAAATACAAAGTCATAATATTTTGAGAAAAGATGAAATTAAATTTTTGAAGGTTGAGAAATATTTTTTTGTAATAGAAATATGGTGAAAAATTATTTACGTATCTTAAAAACGTGTTGAAAATGATATTGACTTATTTGAAAGTCCAAAATAATGTTTGAAATATTGAGGAATATTTTATATGATTGTAAAATAGTGAAAAATGATTTACGATCTTAAAAATGATTTAAAATATAGTAAAATATTTCTACGCAATTTGAAATATGTTAAAATATTTCTACGTGATTTGAATTACGTTTAAATATTTTATGTAAGCTTAAATATTTTACGTGATTTGAAATATAGTTAAAAAATCACTACGTGATTGAACAAATGATAAAACATTTTTATGCGAATATGAAAAATGGTAGAAAATTGGTGAAAAATTGTTATGAGATTTGGAAAGCATTTAAATATTTTACACTATTAAAAATATTATTGAAAAACATACGCAATTTTGAAACAGTGAAAAAATAATATGCGATTTAAAAAATGTATATTTTTATGCGATTGAGAAAGACATTGAAAAATTAATACGTGATTTAAAAGTGCAACAGAAGAGTTGCGGCATTTTGAAAACGTAACAAAAGTGTTACAGTATCGTGAAAATATAACAGAAACATTTCAGAATTTTGAAAATGTAACAAAAACATTTTGGAATTGTGAAAACATAATGGAAATGTTACGCAATTTTGTGAAAACACGGCGAAAGTGTTTTATAACTATGAAAACATGATAACATGATTTCGTGTTGAAAATATAGTATAATTACTGTTGAACCAGGTGTATGGACAATCGTATGAGAAAAATGACGATTTTTGCCTATGACTGGTATTTGGTGCATTTTGTATGCATTGGAAAGAGATGCCTGTGAATGGATTTGGTGCATTATACATGCATTGGAAAAGTATGCGTTGAAGCATATGATATAAATTGAACAAATGAAATTGAAAAGATTTGGCCCTTTGGGGTTGGACTTGCACCGATATATTCTGTTGTATAAAATATAGCTAATAGCTATTATGGCCCTTGTGGTTGAAGAGAGAATGAGAATTGATAGTGAGGTCTATGATGGATCTTGGGGCGTCGAGGCGCGGCGGTCGACCAGTGGACAGTTGGCGAGTACCCTGTGCCACTTGGCGATGCAGTTCGTTGCAACGCATTGACGATACCCGACAAGAACACGATTCTTTTCAACGACCGGGAGATTGTCTTTGGGATAAGGCTGACAATTAACCAAAGCATTCTTCTCGAAATTGTGAAAACCTCCATGGAATTGTTTTTGATAAAATGAGTCTTTGTGCATATACATAAATCTGAGCATTTATATCTGTGTGATATATTAATTGAGGAATATTGGTTATTGGTTATGACAATTGTTTTGAATACTTTAATGATGATTGAACTGATAAATGATTAGATGATGATAGTTGATTAATGCTGATAGCATGATTATGGTATGATCTATCTGTATGATATTGCTATTTGTGTTATCTCTGTGCTGCCATGTTGGTATTGGTGTAGGTGATCTCACCTCTTTGTTATCCTGTTTTGTTGTGTCTGTACTGTTAAAATCAAATAATAGAAGAATCGAGTTATCTTAGACATAACAAGCTTGGATATTCTGAGATTGGTGACAACAATAAGGAGTGGATATTCAGGACTCGAAGGTGTGCAGTGTTGATAAAGGAACAGATGTCTGATGCATCAAGATGGACAGAAAAAAGAATAAGTATGTTAAAGTTTCTCATTAACGTTGTACCGTGCTATTAAGTAGGACCTGTCATGGGGTTTGCTACTGTAAAAAAAAAAGTCTATTAATTTTATATTTCTCTTTAAATTGTGATATTAATTGGTATCAATATTGCATAATGAATAGTTGAAATATGATTTTCAATGTTACCTAATATTTTCAGTAAATTTACGTTTCAGTAAAGAAGAAATTTTAAAACTCATCTTTTATAACTCAAACTTTGTGCGAACTTATTTTCAGATTATGAGTCGGAAGTCAAAAATGTGATGCCCTAGCTAGGGTGTTACAATTAGTTGGTATCAGAGCACGGTTTGAGTCTTTTGGGGTTTGTGGTTAGGTCTATTTTGCTTGTGTTGTGTTCTCTGTGTTTATTTTCTGAAAGGAAATAATGTTGTCTATAATGTATATTAGATCCATTGTATTTCGATCCGCACGCCTTCTCGGGATAGTTATACTTGTGTGGAAGTGAAACATGTTACTAGTAATGTAATTGCAGCTACGGGAGCAATGAGAGCAATGTGGAAAAACGACTGCACGAACAAAGGACCTCTGTTCAGTGGAAATTGGAAGTTGAAGTTTAGGATCTGATGGAAGAGAATCAGTCTTGGAATATAAGATTTCATAATTTTGGAACCTGGTATTTTTTTAGGATATTGAGAAAGTAATTGATTTCGACGGAAGATGTATTTACAACCATTGAGGAAATCAAAAACAGTAAAGGATGTGAAAGAAGGTACTTAATGAAGGAATGTACGTCAAGAAAACACTTTACGAAAAAGTTGGACACATTTTCAAAGAGTATAATCTTTGATGTGTTCTTTGAAAATAGAGTTTTCTATTAGTAAAATTTTAGATAATAAAGGAAGTTGTTACTCTGAATGGAACGGGAGGTGTTCTGAGCGAAAAATTTAAACAATGGAGATTGCGTCATTGGAGCTAATCCTATAAACCATACTGAATATTTCTGTGAGTGACCTATTCTTTATAACATATGATTGAGTAGATCAATTATATGCTAGAGTTATTCGTTATCTTCTGATTTGTTTACTTCTGTTTCTATTCTTAGCTGATCGAGCTATTCAAGTTATTCAAATTGTTGTTATAGATCAAAACTTTGTGTTGTTTGATCTGTTGTTCAAAATTTTTGTGTTAGTTTGATCTGTTTCATAAACAGACGTGGTCTTTGAAAATGGATTGGTTATTTTTCAACCATATCCAATGAGATTATTTCAACAGAGTGTGAGTAATCCAGAGAAAAATCATTTTTGAAAATCAGGTTACATCCAATTCTTTGTTGGATATGTTCGATAACGGTTCAATTCGTTTTGTTATCTTCCATGATGTTTTCTTTCATCTCCTGCAACTGAAGGAATATCTTGTAAGAAAGGATATTTCTATGTTTGTATCCGTGTTAACGTATCTGAGTAACGCAGCAGAAGCGTGGTGAATTCTTCAAAAGATTGGAACAATTCTTCTATGAAAAAATTTAAGATGGTAATGGAAAATCGTAGAAAATTTTTTTTTATGGAAGTATCTGGTATCGTGCTGTGGAAAGAAGAACTCGGTTAGTGAGACATTTCCCGTTAAAAGCAAAAATCTAGAATATATAGTGATACGAGAATAAGAAAATTTTAAGTAATACATTACATTAGTTGGAAGTTATCTGTGAAAAACTATTCTAGGCATAAATGAAAATCGGTTGTTGTTATGTTGGTATTAGAGATATGAAAATTCTTTCTTTCTGGAGTAACATTCAACATCTTCAGTAATAATCAACAAAATCTCTATGATAGGAGTCTGAGATATCTGTTTGATCAGGAGAAGTTGAACATCAGCAAAGAAATTTTGTGGGATTAGAATAGTATAGCAAGATGTAAGAGAGGAAGCTTCATGAGAATTGAAAAATAAGATGAAAGCACCATATCCATATTTATTCTGAGGGTGTGAAATCATGTTTCTCAAATTTCAAGGACGCAATTTCTTTTTAGAGGAGAAGAATTGTAACACCCCAAAATTTCCTATCCTATAAATAGTAATTTTGACAGCTAACAGAATTTTACTATTTAGTAATTTCTGGATACTGTAAAATTATTTTGTTTATTCCGTCAGCGTATTTGATCATTTTGAGTGATTTACTCCGTGTCAGGAAAATAATAATTTCTGGGCCGGAAAAAATCTTTCTGTATTTATTTCTCTTGACTGTTAATTATTTTTAACAATCTGACTTGATTTTCATACATTTTCTAATTTTTGTGATTTTATGTGTGATTTTAAATTTTTTTCTGTTTATAGGCCCCACGAAGTGTTTGTGGGCCCAGGTGACCATACGTGGGCCCAGGTGGGTCCCGCAAAGTGAAAATTTTTTTTAAGAATAGAAAAATTTATACTGTTTAGACGGAGACAGGGAATCTTACTAAACTTGAATCTGAAAATAGTTTTAGAAAATTTGTTTTGTACTGTATTTATTTATTGGAAGATAAAAATACAGTAAATATATTCTTTCGTGGGATTTTTAGTAGATAAATATTGAAATTATATTGCTTAAGTCAATATTGGTGGTTTGGATATCCACTATTGATTCAATTAATGGTTAAGAAATAAATTTAATAAAGAAACATAAGATAATCATCATTGATTTAATCAATGATGTGAGAATAAACTTAATTAGGCAAGCTTCAATATCAACCGTAAATTTAATCAACGGTGTAAAATTAATTATATAAAGTGACCATTTACAACCATTGGATTTAGAGTTGATCAAGGGTGGAGATTTGGTCTTAAAAAGTGACAAAGACCATTTATGACCATTGGATGAAGAATTAATCAATGGTGGGGATTTGGTCTTAAAAAGTAGCAAAGACTAATTATGACCCTTGGATTAAAAGTAAGAAGAAGTAATCTTGACCCTTTATTTTGGAGACACATCTAATGGCTAGAATTTAAAGGAGAATGATCCAATGGCTTAGATTAAGTCTTCTAAATTAAAAGTCTACCTAAATCCTAACCATTAAATTAATCAATGGCTAGAAATACTTCAAATAATGGCCTAATTAACAAGCCAAGTAAACTAAATTAAATGTTAAATTGTTATAATCTAATTCTTAATTAGATATCCTAATTTTAATTAGAGATTATAATATATGAAATAATATGTCTAATTAATTAGTTATGTAATTAGAAAATTAGTTAAGATTGATTAGGAAACTTAATCTAATGAATTAACTAATCAATTAGCAAGTAATTATGACAACTTTGGAGTGTATGATGAAGGGGGGACGATTTTGGAGTGTTAGGAAGGAGGAGACATGTTTAGACATGCTTGTATAGCCTTTTTAGGCCAAAGAAAAAGATGACAAAGTGGAAGACTTTGTGCACGATCATGTGATAAATTTCAATTATGCCAAATGAATTCATATCTCTCCATTCTTTCACTCCCACGGCAGCAGTACCTTTGGTTATACTCTCCATATTCATTTTTCTATTTCACCAAAAAGCCTTCATCAAATTCTCTCAAATTCTCTCAAAGTTCCAAGAACACAAAACAACCATTTTCCTTCCTTTTCTCACCTTATGATTCGGCCAAGCAACCCACAAGCACCATTACTCACCTATAATTTTCACTCACATCATTTCCTAAACCTAAACACCATTCTAAGAACATCTCTAGTTATGAGTTTTTCCAAAATCATTCATCTTGAGCTTCAAATCCAAGCTTCAAGTTTCTATTAAAAATCAAAAATTTCATCGTTGTGCTTCAAGAGAAACCATTCGGTCAAGACACTCAAAACCACCATACAATCTCTTTTAATTTCATCCAACCATAAATCTTGAATCTATATGATATTCTAAGCAACTTTCATGTTGGAGATTTTCTCTAAATCATTCATCTTCATGGACTTTCTTCAAGATCAAAGTTATTGAATTTTTGAGGTGAAGTATAAGAAGACTTCATTTCTTCTCTTCTTTTTCATGATCTAAACCATGTTTGATCCATGATTCCTCTTAATCAAGCTTAGTATACTAATTTCTATGTATTTTGTTTTGAATTTGAGAAGCCCTTGATGTTGAAGGACTTGGAAAGAGAAGCAAAATCAAGAAGTTTTGAGGATCTTCAAGAGGTAAGAGGGAGATCCATCTCACCAACCAAGTATGGTGGTGAGAGATGGTCTTATATTTGATGGATGGTGAATCCATGTGAGGATTCCAATCCATGGTCATGTAATAATTAATTGTATGTTTATGAGCTTTGATTTATTTTCTTATGCTTTGATTATTTTGTCTATGCTTAATATGCTTTGCATGATTTTATGGCTTTGATAGTATACTTATAATATGCATGATGAGTATATGGCATGTTTGTGATATTTATGATGAAATATATATATGTATGCCATGATGTGTAGATGGAAAGAAAACTAATCTTGGTCCCAATGGCCAAGGAAGAGCTACGATTTTGATGCCCTTGATTTGGGTCAATGTGGAAATTTTTTTAAGAACAATGAAATTAAATTTTTATCCCTAGAATAATGAGAATTTCGATCAAGACACCTCAAAATAGGTGTTCACAAATTTATATTTTCATGAATGATAAAATTGAATGATTTGAGAAGCAAAGAAAATAAACAAAAGGTTTGTGTTGCAAAAAGAATGCATACGGTTTTGGAATTTATTTAAGTTAGAAAGAAAAAAATAATTCATGGTTTCAATGGTCATTTATAAGATTTTGATAAATTTAGAACAAATATTTTACGTATCTTTAAATTAATATTTTTATGAAGAATGATAATGGATGATTTGAAGAGTATAAAAAATAAACAAAGGGTTTGTTTTTTTTTTAAGAGAACAAAAATACAATTTTAGAGGAATTTTTATTGATTTATTTTGTGTAAAAAGATCCTAAATATTTTTCTAAATATGAGTTTTGAATGAAATGGGCAAACATTGATTTTAAGGATTTGCAAAGAAAGTGAAAAAGGAATTGCAAAGAAAGTAAAAATGAATTTGAACAAATGGGTTTGGTTTTTATAACCATCGGTACTTCGGTTTTGAAAATAAAATTTTAATGATTTTGTTTGTGTAAAACCATATCAATTTAAAAGTAAAAATATTTGATGATTTCAATAGTCATGTCCACATTTTTGAAGGCTTGTAATGCTTTGATTTTTATGAACAAAGTGATTTTCAAAGTGGAAACGTAACTTGAGTTAATACAAGAATTTGAAAATGGAATTAGAGCATTTATCACTTGAGAATTAAGTTTTTGTAAACAAGAATGTTTTCGAACTTCAATTTATTTTGAAGAAGGTTGTGTTTGGAAATGCTTTGAGAAAAATGAAGAATATAATGGTGATTTAAGAATTTACTAAAGTATAACTTATTTTCAAGTTTTGAAATACGTGTGAAAATTTTAAGATTTGAAACATTGATTTATATCAATAGAAAAGTAATTTTGTGAATTATATTTGAAAAAGAATTTCTTGAGTAAAGAAACGTGGAAAAAGATTTTCTTGAGTAAGAAAATGTGAAAAATGAAATACAAAGTCATAATATTTTGAGAAAAGATGAAATAGAATTTTTGAATGTTGAGAAATATTTTTTTGTAATAGAAATATGGTGAAAAATTATTTACGTATCCTAAAAACGTGTTGAAAATGATATTGACTTATTTGAAAGTCCAAAATAATGTTTGAAATATTGAGGAATATTTTATATGATTGTAAAATGGTGAAAAATAATTTACGTATCTTAAAAATGATTTAAAATAGAATAAAATATTTCTACGCAATTTGAAATATGTTAAAATATTTCTACGTGATTTGAATTACGTTTAAATATTTTATGTAAGCTTAAATATTTTACGTGATTTGAAATATAGTTAAAAAATCACTACGTGATTGAACAAACGATAAAAAATTTTTATGCGATTATGAAAAATGGTAGAAAATTGGTGGAAAATTGTTATGAGATTTGGAAAGCATTTAAATATTTTACACTATTAAAAATATTATTAAAAAACATACGCAATTTTGAAACAGTAAAAAAATAATATGCGATTTGAAAAACGTATATTTTTACGCGATTTAGAAAGACATTGAAAAATTAATACGTGATTTAAAAGTGCAACAGAAGAGTTGCGGCATTTTGAAAATGTAACAAAAGTGTTACAGTATCGTGAAAATATAACAGAAACATTTCAGAATTTTGAAAATGTAACAAAAACATTTTGGAATTGTGAAAACATAATGAAAATGTTACGCAATTTTGTGAAAACACGGCGAAAGTGTGTTATAACTATGAAAACATGATAACATGATTTCGTGTTGAAAATATAGTATAATTACTGTTGAACCAGTGTATGGACACTGTATGAGAAAATGACGTGTTTTGCCTATGACTGGTATTTGGTGCATTTTGTATGCATTGGAAAGAGATGCCTGTGAATAGATTTGGTGCATTATACATGCATTGGAAAAGTATGCGTTGAAGAATATGATATAAATTGAACAAATGAAATTGAAAAGATTTGGCCTTTTGGGGTTGGACTTACACTGATATATTCGTGCATTGTATAAAATATAGCTAATAGCTATTATGGCCCTTGTGGTTGAAGAGGGAATGAGAATTGATAATGAGGTCTATGATGGATCTTGGGGGCGTCGAGGCGCGGCGGTCGACCAGTGGACAGTTGGCGAGTACCACTGCCACCACTTGCGCGATGCAAATTCGTTAACGCATTGACAATACCCGACAAGAACACGATTCTTTTCAACGACTGGGAGATTGTCTTTGGGCTAAGGCTGACAATTAATCAGAGCATTCTTCTCGAAATTGTGAAAACCTCCATGGAGTTGTTTTTGATAAAATGAGTCTTTGTGCATATACATAAATCTGAGCATTTATATCTGTGTGATATATTAATTGAGGAATATTGGTTATTGGTTATGATAATTGTTTTGAATACTTTGATGATGATTGAACTGATAAATGATTAGATGATGATAGTTAATTAATGCTGATAGCATGATTATGGTATGATCTATCTGTATGATATTGCTGTTTGTGTTATCTCTGTGCTGTCATGTTGGTATTGGTGTAGGTGATCTCACCTTTTTGTTATCCTATTTTGCTGTGTCTGTACTGTTAAAATCAAATAATAGAAGGATCGAGTTGTCTTAGACATAACAGGCGATGGATATTCTGAGATTGGTGACAACAATAAGGAGTGGACATTCAGGACTCGAAGGTGTGTAGTGTTGACAAAGGAACAGATGTCTGATGCATCAAGATGGACAGAAAAAGGAATAAGTATGTTAAAGTTTCTCGTTAACGTTGTACCGTGCTATTAAGTAGGACTCGTTATGGGGTTTGCTACTGTAAAAAAAAATAAGTCTATTAATTTTATATTTCTCTTTAAATTGTGATATTAATTGGTGTCAATATTGCATAATGAATAGTTGAAATATGATTTTCAATGTTACCTAATATTTTCAGTAAATTTACGTTTCAGTAAAGAAGAAATTTTAAAACTCATCTTTTATAAATCAAACTTTGTGCGAACTTATTTTCAGATTATGAGTCGAAAGTCAGAAATGTGATGCCCTAGTTAGGGTGTTACAATTTACTCCTGTTTATTAATAAATTTTAGATGGATCCTTATTATTATCTTCGTTTTTGTATATTAAAAGGGATTTATCGCATTTGGAGTGAAAGCAGATGAAGACACCGCATTTACGGAGCATGTTCTTTATAAGGAGGAGAAGCGGAATAATTTCTGGTGTTCCAGCACCTGAGCGCTGAGAAAGGAGCACTTGAGCGCTCAAAATGTATGCAAGTAGTGATTCAGTGACCTAGCGCTCAGGAGCACTTGAGCGTGCAGAACATAACAGCCCGCGTCCCTACTTTAGTGGCTCAGCGCTTGAGCGCCCATGAGCTAGCGCCTAGGCACTGGTTGCGTATCAGAGGACGTTGTTTTCAATAAATAGAGAAGTTATGGCATAATGTAACACACTTGGCACATCACGCAGAAAATTCCTAATCATGATATAGTAGTTTCGCGGTAGTAGACTTTGGAGGACAACTTCGAAGTGAGGATTTGATTCTTGAAGGGTTATGATAGATCTTGTTTTCCTAATTATTTCGGTTTGATTTCTAATTTGATTATGATATTTTTTTTTAAGGTTTGTCATATTACTTGCATTCTTGTCATAATTTGATCACTTTTGGCATGTGTTAATTCATTGTTTGATCAATGACCATCCGCATTTAATAAGTGGATCTATATGATAAACCTATGATTAGATTGATGAATGACCAAACATCAATTTTTTCTACTAATGAAATTGACTGTATGTTAGTTAATCTCTTGAATTAATGCTTAATGCATTCTTAATTAATTCAACTAAATGACAAACTAGGTGATTTAATTTAGGAATAGAATATTATTTCACCCATAACCATTGTGATTCAATAGCAGGTAAGAGAATATTGACAAAAGAATTATTTTACATCATAAATGAAAGAAAATCTAAATGATCGGATTCAAGTGAATCTTGTGCTTTCTCATTGATTATCTATTATTTGCTTGATTGTCCATCTTTCTTCTTAATTTGTTTTTTTTAATTTGAATTTCTCTTCACTTCTGATTGTCTAAATAATACAGGATTTTATGAATCTAGTAATTATCATTTATTCCTCATGAAATCAATAATTGGGACTCAAGTCCTATATTACTTGACGATAAAGTGTACTTGCTCTTAGTATATTTTACGTGTACCAAATCTCTTGCTTGTCATTACACACAAACATAAATAATATAAATTATCAATATATCACAAATAAATTTATTTTATACAAGTCTATCTTAAAATAAATCATGGCAACTAAATAAAATTCACAAAATTTAGAATCATTAAATTTAAATGTCAATTCTTCAAGGGACCAATTTTGATTTAAAATTAATTTAATAATTCTTTTTAAAATTTTATATCACAGTCTATAGTTTGTCTAGTTCTCATCATATATAATTCATAGTTTGTCTTGATCCTATTTGTGCATTCATTATAAACGAGTCATTTTCTCGCAAAGGTCAATATAGAGGTTATAAAACTGCTCCCAAGTCAAGATAAATATAAGAAAATTCATGTAGATCAAACACATACATTTATTGCACAATAGTCCACTTCTGTCAAAGATCATAAAATATCCTCAAGCCAAAGTAATAATAACTCAATATGATTTAAAAAACTTATTTAACTTAAATTTTGAGTAATATTTTATTTTTTTATAATTTATTATATTAGTTCCATGAAAGAAAAAATATTCAAATTATAATAACTTTAAATTTTATCAAATATTATAAATATTTCAAAGTCAAACACAAAAGCAAATATCATATTTTCATAATCTAATAACATTACCTGTATGCAACTAATTTAACAAGAATAGAAGATTATAACAATATGAACAAAACACTAAAGTAAGAAATTAAACATTATAAAATTACTACTACTGCATATAATCATACCCAATTGTCAGCTAAATATACACATACTTTATGTCATGGTTTTAATTTTTTTTCTTAAAAGTTTATTTCCTTGTAGAAACGTTCTTCTTTTTCCTCCTCTCTCTCTCTCTTCCTATTTATTGTTTTTCTCCTACAATCATCCCTCTATTTATAGTCATCTTGAATTATTTTAGTTATTATTATAGGGTGCACATTGCAACATTTGGAATGTTGCACCTGTTTTTTTTTTAAGATAGATATTTATATTAAGTAATTGTTATATTAGAGTAGATATTTATATAATTCATAAATATATTCTCATAAATATCCCTTATAAATATTTTCATAAATATCTTCTTACAAATATATATATTAAAATACATCTAATCTTTATTGTTATTATTAAATTTTATTTCAATAAATTCTTATTTTTAACTTCAAAAAATTTGTTCTATTATCCAATTTATCTAAAAAGTTAATATCAATAATTTTAATTAAATTCTTACAAATTTTATCTAATCTCCTTTTATTAGCAACAAATATTATAAAATAAAACTAAATAGAATATTTAAGTTAAAGAAATTAAAATATTCTTTACACAGATATTTTATGAAAAATAAAATGTTATAAAAGTCACATTTATATTTAATTTATGTAACTACCTTACAACATTATTTTAAGATATTAAAGTCATATGTTTTTCAATAACTAAAAAAAGGATTTGTTAAGGGATCAATAGTATATATATTAAATTAATTTATGAGGTGTAGCTTAATTCACAAATTAGACTGTAACATTTTATTTTTTATAAATATTTTTGTGAATATTAAAATTTTAATTTTTTTAACTTGAACGTTTTATTTAGTTTTATAATAATTTAAGTTTGTACGAATTTAATTGAATTTTTAGAAATTAACTTTCTAGATAAATTGATAATAATAATTTAAAAATATGTGACACTAAATTAAAAATAGTAATATAGAGATTATAAAATTAAAAATAAGAATTTATTGAAATAAAATATAACCTTTAATCTTTGTAATAGAGATTAAAAATATTTTTATGAATTTAGATATGATTATAAAGATATTATTATTATTATTATAAAAAAAGAGATATTTATTAAGAGTAATCGTTAAGATGAGATATTGATTAAAAGCAATTATTACTTTGATTTTACAAAAAAAAAAAGTAAAGAAGGATTGTGCACCACATGAATGTGGTGCAACATGGCACCAAAATCAACCACATGTGAAAACAATAAATAAATAAATAAATCACCTAAAAATCACCTAGGGGTCTGAGACGTCTATAAATAGGAGGTTGGAGGCGGAAATTGTAATCAAGAAATAAAGGATAGAACTGTGAGGCTGATATCGAGAAAGAGAAAGTTAACGAGAAAGAATGAAGGAAAAAGAAGAGAGTGAAAGAGAAGAAAAGAATAAGAAAGAGAAAGAGAAAAAAGAATAAGTTTTTATGAGGTAGTAATTAATTTTTTTAAAAATAAAATCATAACATTAAGTATATTTATATTTAGTTAATAATTAGGTATGGTTATATGTTATACTAGTAATTTTATAATGTTTAATTTCTTGCTTTAATTTTTTTGTGCTGCTTATTGTTATAATATTCTATTCTTGTTAAATTAGTTGCATTCATGTAATGTTGATAGATTGTAAACTTGATATTTGTTTTTGTGTTTGAATTTAAAATATTTATGATATTTGATAAAATTCAGAGTTATTATAATTTGAGTGTTGACTTTTTTATGAGACTAATATAATAAATTATAAATAAATTAAAATATTACTCAAAAATTAAGTTAAATAAATATTTTTAATTATATTGAGATATGATAAGAATTAGACAAATTATGAATTGTGATATAAATTTTTAAAAAGAATTATTAAATTAATTTTAAATCAAAGTTAGTCCATTGAAAAACTAATATTTAAATTTAATGACTTTAAGTATTGTAAATTTTATTTAATTACCATGATTTTATTTGAAAATAAACTTGTATATGATGAATTTATTTGTAATATATTGGTGGTTTGTATTACTTATGTTTGTGTGTAATGATAAGCAAGTGATTCAAGGAAAAACTTGTACCTAACCGTTGAGAATGCAGTGATTCTGATCTTGTAAGAAAGTTAAGACAATTCTCTACAACTTTTATGAAGACCTCAAGAGCCAAATCACATGTTTGGATAATTTAAATCAGAGTTGAAGTAAGAACCAGAGTGCTGATCCTGACAGCTTGACCTCTGTGCACTCATCAACCCATTTTTTGAGTTATAGGAGTTTAATTGATACCAAACCAGTGGCATTAGAAATTTAAGACCCAAATTTACAACTTTCATGAAGAATACAAGAGTCAGATCAGAAGTATAATAGGTCATATTGGGCCTAGAAGTCAGAACATAAGAGTTGTAGCTGGGCTAGAATAGTGTGCAAAGATTGGGTCATATCTCAAGCTGTAGGAATGATATTGGACTGAAACCAATGACATTGGAAAGCTAAGATAAAAGCATGCAACTTTCATGAAGACCACTTTTCTATTTTGTGACGGCAGCCATGAGTTTAGTACTGAATCATTTGGGAGACAAGCATATCAATAAATTTTCACTCATTCACAATTATCAAACAACTCATTTGACATTTTACACTCATTATCAAACTACTCCATTGTCATTTTGTTTTCCTCAAACTCTATAAAAGGGAGCATTAGCTGCTCATTTTAAGCATCTTGGCTTAGAGATCAATATCATGCTATTGTGTTATTTATTTCTTTTTGTGGTAGTTTTTTTTTTGTTTTAAATAGAAATTATGTTCATTTTCTTCTTATTCTCTCTTTCTTTCATCTTGTTCATGAATAATTAATTTTCATTTTTCTTAAGTGAAATGGTGAAACTTTTAGTAATAAATTAATGTCAGATTAATTTCTTTCTTGTACTTGAATAATGTATATCAAGTAATCATTATATGTGTTGTATTTTGTTTTCAATCAATTTAGAAACTCTCCTTATAAAGTGAAGATCTTGATTCATTGTAGACAAGAGATTGACACAATGAATACTTGAACTCATTTACAAGTGTTAGTGTTAGTGAATAATTTAAGGAACCATATTATAATTACATATATAATCTTAATTGAACTTTGAATGTTATATTTTCTAATTGAAACCTCCATTATGTGTGAATTTTAATTAAGTTATAAAAAGAAATAATATTGTCTTTAATTTATTACCAATAGTGGATTTTCTAACTCAAACAAATCTTTTTTTCATTTGTGAACAATTTTTCTTATCTTTATTGTTGTAACAAATTTTTTCCTTACTTCAAAGAATTTTTTTCTTCATCAATTTCCTGTGGATCGACCTCGGACTCCCGATAAATTATTACTTAAAAAAACTTACACTTGAGTTTGCAACTTTATAATTCGCATCAAGCAGAGCGATAAATGTCCTTTTATGTTACTTGCCTTGATTAGTGTGAATGTGTCTGACTTTATCACAATATTAAAGTAACACTATAGATACGGTGGATTCCCTATAGAAGTGAAGGCCTTCAAATGATATGTGAGACAAGCAGACATGAAAATAAAAGGAAACTTTAAAGGGTGGATTTCCTGTAATGAGAAAAACTTGCTTGCTAATGTTTGTATATAATGTTGTATTGCATGGTTATTTAGCATTCGTTCAGTTATGCTACTAGAATTATTTTATTCTTATCATACTTTGTTTGTCATATAATTTTTTGTGTACTTTACACAGTTAAAACTCATCATATGTTTTGAAACATTTTATAACTGTTTATTTTTTATTGAGAATTCTCAATTCTCACTCTGTTTATAGTGATTTTAGACAAACACAATACGCATTATGATTATTATCATTCAAATCGATTATGCATGGATTCTAGTTACAGAGGAAGTAGATATATATTAGAATTATTAAAAATATGTGTATATTTATTTTTGAGTAAATACTATAATTGGCATGCGATGTTATTTTTTGAAAAGCTATAAATATGTATTACGACTTTTTATTATTCTATGTCTCGATGTCTATTTCCTTTTATATTTTGGTTATATGTATTTAGTAATACATACTTTATAGTCAGTATTATTATATTTATATTTGATTAAATAATTACTATGATATATGTAAACTTTTGATAAAAAAATTCTCAAATTCATTTTTGTTAATTGGTATAATAATTTTTAATTATTCGCTTAATAAAAATTAAAAAAATTGCTATTAATTTAAAATTTATAAAAGGTGTTACATATACTCTATATAAGTGAATTTTTTCTACAATACAAAGGATTAAAACTCACTAAAAGCATATTATAGTTAAGATAAAGTCATTATCTGAATAAGAATTAGTCAGTCTCTCAAAAGTATATACAACTCATGGTCTTAAAAAGTGAATATATATATATTTTTTGACTGGAAAAAAAGCATAGTGTATGAAATTAAATTACTAAGAAAATTAAAGAGTATAATATATACATGTTATTTAATAACTAAATGCTAGTAAGTCGATTACTCACTTGCAGTTATTGTTAAAGACTTCAAAGAGTGAAGTCAAATTCGACCATCTAAAATATTACATGGAAAAAGTAAAATTATAACAAAAAAACAAATAGTATTATTAGATCAAATGGAGTGTTTTTGTTTTTTAAAAAAAAATATTATGAATGAAACTTAATTGATACTTACAAATTGGAAAATTTGATACTTACAAATTGGAAAAAAAAAAAAGAAACTAAGTTTTGAAAAAACAAATACAGTCAAAGATTTGTATTTTTGCTTCTTACTTAAAACAATCCATATCTAAACATCTTTCACACTAAAAACATACACATAAATTATATGGAAGTTAATTTCTTGTATCTCTTTAATTTTGTAAAGGTTTCAGTATCTTTTAATAATCAATAATTAATACTTGTCCATATATTATACTTATTTAAAATATAAAATATAATAGGTTATTTTTTTATTTATATTTCAATTAAATATGACATAAGTATAAATATTATTTGCATTTAATTCCTAAAGATACTTATATAAGCTCATAAACAAAGGTACAGGAGAATTTTTTTTTGTTAACAGAAGAAATTTCATATATATATATATATATATATATATATATATATATATATATATATATTATTAACTTTAAAATCAAATTAACTTTTCATGAGAAATGATTCATTTTTTTTTTATTTTTTATTATATGAACCACTGGCTTTTGGGTAGCGTGGTTAACAGGGATGAGTAGCCAGACGAGATCGCATCCAAGTTTGTGGCGTCGTCTTCTTCTACGCTCTAGCTTCCTTCACCCTCTCATCTCATCCAAACGATTTTCCATATTGTCTTTAACTTTGTGTACCCGTTTGAAGATACTGCCTGCGTGCTTACGCGCATATTCGAATCAATCTTCATCTCGACCTCCTTTTTTCCGATTACTTCTCGTCAGATCCGTCTGCAAATCGTTTAATTTTCTGGGTTGGGTTTTCACTTTTTAGTGCTTTCTTCAGA
Source organism: Ormosia semicastrata (assembly GCA_029884595.1). NCBI lineage: Eukaryota > Viridiplantae > Streptophyta > Magnoliopsida > Fabales > Fabaceae > Ormosia > Ormosia semicastrata. Next base: position 29,929,519 of record JAQQTO010000046.1, on the reverse strand, counting down.
GAATGGGGTGTCAACTTTTGCAGAGGTTGAACTTGAATTCGTTGGAGGGAACTTGATCGGTGCTTGTGCAGGGAAGGTGTTTGCGTTTTTGTGTGTGTGGTTTGGAGTTTAGTTGGTTTTGTTAAGAGGGAAACTATGTTCTGGAGGGACCGTCAGAGGGATAGCAAAGAGCTCAACGGTGGGCCCCTCTGTGGGCAGGTCAGAGTGGTCGTTGTTGGTGACTCAGGTGCCATACATTCTATCTTTTTTCCTTCTTCTTAGTAACTTGGTGTTTGGCTTTCCCAATTTTGTGTGTTTAAATTTTATTCTGATTTTCTAGTGGGAAACTATGCAAAACTCATACTTATAGATTGTCATGAATCAACTTTCCCAAAAGTTAAGCTGTAAGCCTGTGAGATGAAGTTTCATAAATGACTTTTATATCTAACACGCCCTCAAGTCAAGAGCCCTTTAGGATTGAAGTGTGAAAAATGCACAGGCGCACCCTAATTTGTGCTGAAATTCAACTTTTATTTAGAAAAATGAGGGCCAGTAAGGATTGAACTCCTAACCACTTGAACCATGTCAAGAAGACAAGAACCTACTCTCTTAAAAGCTTAAACTGTTGAGTAAAGGCTCATAATCAGGGAATTAAGAAAAGTAATCACTTTGGTGAAACCTTTCTAACTTCCAATGGGGGCTCCAACAGTTGTGTTGTTTATATTAACTGGCATATGGTGTGTTATGCACAAGGGTATAGAAATTCAAATAGAAATGGTGTTTTGGCCTGAGTTTTACAGAATGTTTTTATTTAGGCATGTTTAAAAGGATCAACGTCTTATTATGTTTGAGAAACAACTTCGAAGTTGGATGATGTTGGAGATTGCAGAGGAACCTTTCTGTGGTGTGACATTCAGCTGACGCTAGTTCCCAAACAATGTGTGTTACCTTTCAGAGTTATGCTGGACCAAGTTTTACAGGATAACTTGTTAACTCCAAATATGTGTGATCTTTGACTCTTTAAAGCTTGGATTTATTTAGATTGATGATTGAATACAGCATATGACTAGATGGTTTTATATGAACACTAATCCTTTGCCTGTTTTATTCTCATTGATGAGAGAGAGAGATAGAGCAACCTCGTTTTTTATAACCTATAAGTGCAGTCAGTCTTAAATAAAAAAAATGTTTATATTAATAAACTGGGGAAAAAAATGAAATCTAACTATCTAAGGTAATAATGTTGCCTAGTGCTGCTAAGGATGGAATACTCCTTGCTTATAATTCCATTGATTAAGGTAGGGGTGAGTTGAGGAGATGGATTTCTATTGTCTTTAAACTGCTACTATTTCCATGATTATGAGAACAGTGAATCTAAGTCTTGGTTTAAAGGGCAACAGGGAGTTAGGCAAGGGGATCCTTTATCCGCTCTCTCGGTTTCTTGTTTACTTTAGTGGTTTATGTTTTGAGTCAGATGATTGCTAGAGTAGTGGAAAGGAATTTCAGGTATTAGTGATAATACTTTTGATTTTGGGAATGTTCTCTCTGTTTGCAAGTTCTTTGAGGCTTTTTTTTTTCTCTGGTTTGAAGGTTAGTTTGGTTAAGAGTGGTTTGGCAGGCTGACTGTTGATAATCAAATTCTCCCTTTGTATGCCTTCTCTGGCTGGTTATGAAATCTTGCAGGGTCGTTTTACTTATTTTGGGAGTCCCTTTGGGTGGTAATCCTCATGCTATCAAATTCTGGGTTCCTGCTGTTCAAAAGAGTTTCAAAGCATTTGGCTAATTGGAAGGGTGCTTAATACTCACTGGGTGGTCAGATCACTCTTATTGAGGCATGTCTGTTAAGCATTCCCAGCCACTATCTCTCCCTTTTTCAAATCCTGGTAAGTGGTAAGGGTGGCTCAAAGGATACAGAAGATGGATTTTCTTTGGGCTGGTGTGGTGGATGAGAGAAGGTATCATCCTGTTAGTTGGGAGATTTGTTGCAGGCCTAAGAATGAAGGGAGATTGGATCTTGCGAATTTGGTCTCCAAAACATTGTTCTGGTAGCCAAATGGCTATGTCAGTTCCCTTTAGAGACTACTTTATTATGGTTACAAATAATTCGGGGAAAAGTTTGGTTTAAATCAGATTTCGTGGGACACGAACCCAATGACCGGTGCTACTCATGCTAGTCCTTGGAGTTTTATTTCTCAAGGTGTAACTTCATACCTCTAGTTTCTTTAGGTTTGGGTGATGGTTCTCACATTAGGTTCTGGGAGGATGTTTGGGTGGGAAAAATTCCATTATTAGAGGCCTTTCCTCAATTCCTCGGCTCCTTGCCATTATCATCTCTCCACCTTGCATAACTTTCCCATTAAAAAGTTTTGTTTCTTCTCAAGGCTCTCATTTATCCTGGGATTTTCACTTTTTCTAGATACTTGAATGATAGGGAAGCTAGTGAGCCACAGTTCCTTCTGGTTCTACCTAAATTCTATTCAGTTCTCTCATCTCTGCCAATCTTGATAGGAGAATTTGGACTTTGGACTTTCTTCCAATTTATAACCCATTCACCTAATCATTCGATTTGGAGGTCCAAACCACCTGCAGAATTCAAGTTCTTTGTCTGCATATTGGTGCATATTAGTATCATTGTAGATCTTACATTGCTTTTTCTCTTGATATGCATGTTATGTGTTGCTCTAGTTCAGAAACAATTGGACACTTGTTCTTGCACTCATGCTCTGTAATGGAGCTACTGTCTTATGGAACAATTTGTATGGGGGGTTTTTGGTAAGCATTGGGCGTGTCCTACTCCTTTCTACTTTGGAACAGTTTCTGTTGGTTAAGTACAAAGGCTTTGGCAACAAGGAGGCAAAAATGTTGTGGTAATGTGCAGCTTTTTCAGTCCTTGGGTGCATTTGGCAGGAGTGAATGCTTGCATTTATAGGGGTGTCTCTCTGCCCTGCAACTTGTTATGAGTTAGGATTGTGTATACAGCCTCTCTTTGGTGTTCTGCTGATGGTTGTTTCAAGGGAGTTGCCATTTCTTACGTGTAGAGATTGGGAAGCTTTGCTGCATTTTTTTATTTCTTTTGTTGTTTTTTCTTGTTTTCTGTTGGCTTTTGCTTTTCTGTTTTGGAGGATTGCTTATGCTCATTTTAGTTGTACTTTCTCTCCTTTCTTTCTAATAATATTTATTTTTCTATAAAAGAATTGTAGGTAAATGATATAAAACAATTTGCTTTTTCTGAGCACGTGATTTCTTGCCCACACCCCCCTTTTTCCCTCTATAACTAGTTTTTAGAAAGATCTTATCTCAAGATATGTCATATTTTCTCTTTCTTTCAGGTGTTGGGAAAACTTCTCTAGTTCACCTGATCATTAAAGGTTCTTCCATCCACCGCCCTCCACAGACAATTGGTTGTACAGTTGGTGTGAAGGTAAAAACTCCTCTTTGTCTGGTCACGTAAGAAAAAGTAGTGTTGTTGCTGTAGTTCAAGACCTCACCAAATGTTCATTGTTGCTTTTTCCAGCACACTACTTATGGAAATTCTGGCAGCTCCTCAAGTAGCCTTAAAGGTGATTCTGAGAGAGATTTCTTCATTGAACTCTGGGATGTATCAGGACATGATCGGTACAAAGATTGCCGGTCTTTGTTTTATTCGCAGATTAATGGTGAGTAATAGAGCTTGTCTTTTATTTATAATTTATCTTTAAATGTACAATTGTATACACATTTGTAAGAAGTTGTGTACATTCAATCTAATAATCGGGAAGTCTCTAAAACTAAGGAACAAGATTTCTGACTAAGCAGAATAAAAAGTTAAGGAAAAAGATTTCTGATACTTAAACAGTCACTGTATCTTTGTTTTCTCTTTTCAGGTCTTACATATGATTAAAATTTTGATCTGGAAATTTTCAGCCTTAATCCATTTAGTCTTCATAAAAAATTATCAAGAATTGGCTATTTAAATGTCATTTAGTTTCGCACCCTTTTACTTCTATTTTTTATAATTGCCCATCCCTTATTTAATAGCATTTGGCTATGCTGGAACGTTTTACAATTAAAATTTGTGTATAATTAGTGAAGCCTTGACAGTATGTACATATTTGAAGTTGGTCGTCTGATTTTTTAATTCTTGCTTGAACTTCATTTGCAGGTGTAATTTTTGTTCATGATCTTTCACAGAGAAGAACAAAGGCTAGCTTGCAGAAATGGGCAGCTGAGATTGCTGCATCCGGGACATTTTCAGCTCCTTTAGGATCTGGTGGTCCTGGTGGCCTTCCTGTTCCATATATTGTTATCGGTAACAAATCTGATATTGCTGCAAAAGAGGGTACAAGAGGAAGCAGTGGGAATCTTGTCGATGTTGCACGCCAATGGGTTGAGAAGCAGGGTTTGCTTCCATCCAGTGAGGAGCTTCCTCTGACTGAGAGTTTTCCTGGCAGTGGAGGCCTTACTGCAGTAAGTGTCTTGACTAACTTTTCTGTGTCAGTACTATTTAGGCTTTCACTTTTTATGCTTAAGATAGATGCTACCCCATGAAAATTAGTATGTTGTGTTCAGATAAAATTGAATAAATGTTAATTACTTGAGAGTTTGAACTACTTGCTAGTATTGTGGCAATTCAAAATTTTAGTTGTGCTTGTTTTGTACTTTAATAATTTGCTGATGCTTTACATACAAATATTTAACAGGTTTTACAGAACTAATTTTCACATATTTTAAGACCACTGAATATGAAACGCTGACTTTAGTTGATTGAATGGGATAGACTGGTAGAATTTATCTTTCTAATTTTCTTCTGTCAGACATCTTGTGATTTCTTTAAAGGTTTGAATATTATGGATGACTTGTATTGAAACATTTCACTTTGTTGTCATCTCCCTTTTGTTGTGTAAGAATAGAACATTCAGCTTTAATCCACTTTCAAAATCAATTGAGAGGGTTAAGCATTAAAATTATTTTTTTAACAGTAATTTCTTAAAACTAATCTATAAACATATATTTGAGCCACATAAGTGATAATTGTGAATGATGAATTTAGCCCAGGCATTGCCCACTCTGCTGAGCTTTGGAAAATGTTGAACTGGAGATGCTATGTATTTACTGTGTGGGAATTTTGATTTCTCATGTAGTGATTTGAAACATAAAGTCCCAGATGTGCGTATGAAGTGACAAACCGAATTTGAACAGATGATGCAGAGATATGTCTGTTTTTGCATTTTGTTGTACGATTGCTATCCTATTCATTCTTCACATACTAGTTGTGATTTATATGTTGGACATTTGTAGGCTGCAAAAGAATCAAGGTATGACAAGGAAGCTGTGATGAAATTTTTCCATATGGTCAGTATGGTCTTTGATTTCTTTATCATTTATTTAGTGTATGGGTCATCATCTAAGTTTTCTGGTACCTCTTCTTTTAGTTGGTCAGGAGAAGATATTTCTCAGATGAAATACCTGCACCAGCGTGGTCTGTTTCTCCAGTTCAGAGAAATACTCAGCGTATCGATGAAATTTTGATTGATGAAGACGATCATTCTTATACAAGGTATGTTCTGCTCGGCTTTGGGATCATTTTGATGCAGGCATGTGGCAGTGCTTTTATCATCATTATCTTACATTACTCTCAGGAATTTCTTTGGGTGGAATCAGTGGATGATGTTTTGTCGATCTTATTTTTCAGCTTTGAAAGACTCATGCATAAATGTAATTTTGGGTTTGGTTCTGCCTTGTTACTTAGATGGACATGGGAAAAATCCCAGACCATTGTGTTGAATGGTAGTTGTAGGATATGCCACGAATCCTACTTATCTTGGTGATGGAAAGAATAATTATGAAGTAGTTTTAACATACAGTGCATGCTTGTTCATTATCAATTCATCATCAGTTACTTTTCTTTCTTTTTTAAGCTTGTTTCACGTCACCCCTCACAAAGCTCTTTGTTGATTGCAGTCGAAGCAGTGATTTTTACAAGTATAACTTGCTTCCCCCCCTTCCAGCTCAACGCAATCTCACTCCACCACCCACACTTTATCCTCAACGGCCAGTTTCAGTCTCTGAAAACTATAGCTTCCCAAGGTTTTCTTTGTCTGACTCCTCAGAAATCAGTGCTACGACCAGAACAAAGCGCTCATATATTAATGTTTGAGGATTTCTGTATTTGGTAATTAGTCTTGGCTAATACAGTGATGTATTCTTGAATGAAATGAAGTTATATGTTTGTTTAAATTCTATGTTCCACTTGTAAAGTGTCCTTTGATTCATTCATTTTAGAGGCTTTCTCAGTGGAAGGGGATACTTGTTCAAAGTTTGGGGAGAATTTATAATGATATATGGTCGATTCTTTTATATCTGACTTTCATTTTCTGCTATTGAAAATTGTCAGCAGCATACTGAAGTAACACTCTTGTTTGTCAATGTGAGAGGTTTTTTCTAGTTTTTTAATTGGCCTCAGAAACTACTTTAGTTGATCTTGTACATAAAAAGTAAAGAAATCATGAGTAATGTCATTTAATTGGAATAACTTTCTGAAGCTGTTAGTTTAAGCCTCGTTTACAAATTCTTTTTTACATGCTTGAATCAGAGAAACGATGATTTTCTTGGTGAGACTGGGATTGAAGCCAATTGGACCGGGATATTCAAACCGTTATGCTACAAATTGTTTGTCAACAGTAGTTTCTTTTGTAATAAGTATTACTATAAAAGATGATCCAAATTCATAAAAACTGTAAATGAGGATATTACAGTGGAAAATGAAATATTCCAGTTGTACTAGCTAAATATGTAATGGCCCTCTTAAATATCGAAAGAACATAAAAGGATCATTAATCTATCAATTATTTAATGATATTTAAATTCAAAATATTCGTTTCAGCAGCAAGTGCTAAGTAGCAATAAAACCAAGTCTTGCCCCTAAGTGTCTTATTTTCTCTTCAAACACAAGTACTATTTCGGCCATATACAATAACAAATCGTCAACAGCATTCTTTCAAACTGCATCCATTGTGTTGATTCCAGTTCCATATACACCGAGTGGCTCCCATGGTATTCTTTTTCAGTTATGGATCGAAATTTGGCCTTTTTTTTTTTGGAAATCTCCCCTTAAACTATGAAAGACATTATTGCTAGTACCAAACGCTCAATGATTGTTTATTGTATATTAAAATTTGTAATTGTAAAGAAGTTATTAGTTGAAGCAAATAAGAATCTTTAAAGTGACAATTCAATAGTGTTGCAGATAAATCATTTCCGAGTTTGAATCTTGCATTTTAAACTGTTTAAATTAAATACCTTACATTCAGATTTTATTTTGGCGAGATGGAATTTATATAGAAGCAAAAATGGATTGCTTTCGTTGTACAACCAAAATTATGATGAACTAAAAATTAGTTAGATAGATAAATTACTACGGACTTTGCATCCAACTTGTGTAGTATACGTCTTGCAAAAAGTGAGAAAAAGAAAAAGTGCGTGTAAGTTTTTTTGGGGTGGGGGAATGTTTTTTATAAAAGAATTATATATCATCATAAACTCAAAAAAAGTAGTTTTTTCCATTGAGAAAGCCTCAGAAAAATATGTGAAGGAATCAACGTAAAAATTGTAAGTAGAGAATTCATACAATGATACAAACATATCAGATGAGTAAGACGTAAAATTCTAATAGTAAACTAGAATATATCTTTTTTTTTTTTATGAAGTAGTTAAATTCGAAGATTTTTTAAGATGGTAAAAAGTATAAGTAGAGGATGAAACATTTTCACTACCCAAGGTAAGTTTTAATAAGCCTATCAAATCTTAATAAAAAAAGTACACAATTAGCAACTAAAACTTCTTTTAATTACCACAAGTTCGATCAAAGTATCAAGTGTTGCTAATTAATGACTCTGTAAAGTACCCAACAAATTAAAAAAAAAAAAGAACCACTAGGTAATATGTAAATCGGGGGTTCTTAGATTTAATTCATTTAACTACAAATTACTCCTACACCACACGTTCCAGTTTGGGGCTATGTCCTTAAACACTAGCAAGCGGCGTTTGGAGTCTCTGGGAGCATGCATAACATGATTTGCGTAAACATTAACTCGTTGCATGAGTTCCATCTTCTGCTTTTCACGAATTATATCGTGGTATGAGGACAACAAAAGTGAATGATTGGAATCATCCTTAGCCAACTGGGACGGGAGAGGTACTATGCCATCCTCGAACATGAAACGTGACTCCTCGTAACCACTCTCCTCTAGTTCACTCTTGCTTTTCTTGCTTTGTACTTCTTCCCATTTCACAGGCAATTGGTTTGTTTTTCCTTCCCATTCCTTAGGCAGAGAGTTACCCAACGATGACATGTTGTTACTTGCTTTTGTGGAACCTTGTTCTTGTTGCGGCTTCTTGTACATCTGCAAATATGAACAAACAAACCTTTATCTTTTAGTCTACCTAATCATATCAATTAACCCTTTTCTCATGGCTTATTTTCAATTTTTTGATCAAGTCATTCATTACTTTTCACATATACATATATCTCTTAATCTCTATGCGTCAAGCAATTCTAATATAATAAATAATACTAAGTTTGAAATTTGAAGTCATTCCAAGTTTGTCTCGTGAAAAAAAGATTAAAAGAGTAATTTGTGCAGTGATTAAGGACACAAAACTATTGTGCTCTCCCTATTCTGGTACGTGGGTTGCATGTTTACTGACAAAACAGTTAAACAGAACCATCTATCAGAGCAATTCTAAAATATTTTCAAAGTATTATTTTGAGAGATCTTGTAACTATTTAAATTTAATTTAAAAATATTTAAATTTTAATTCAACCTCTGTATAATTTTATGGTCCCATATATTGCAATTTGATTAGAATAATGTAATACTTTAGGAGTATAGAAGAATCTCCCCATCTACCAGTGTGTTTTTGAATTCTTGCTTTAAGGCAAAAAGATTAGGCACGTATTCATGCTTTGCATACGGTATTAGTGAACGTGAAAAGTCATAATCATCGTTCTTTCACATACAATACAAGATGCAGACAATTATGCAGAAATTAACAAGAACTGAATTGAAGATCAAGATCAAGATATATAGTTACCTCCTCTATTAAGAGTTATTCCCTTTCTAGTACGATACTTTAATAGCTACTACTAGATTTGGAATCCAGTGCCTATGTATGCATGTATGTATAGGGATATATATATAATGGCTCAGCTTCTTTATATATAATAGCTCAGCTTCTCTAAAAATCTTGAACGAGTAGGTCTCTATCTTATATATCATTATTTCAAATATATAATAACATTATTAGTGATTATCTTCACCTTTTTTTCCTTGATTTGATAATTATAAAATAAATCAATGATATATCTTCTTATGAAAATAGAAAAGTAATTTCATATATATAATCCCTCATCTAAATCTATTTAAAGTTTTTGTTTATGAACTAAATCTATATGATTTAATATAATAATGCTAAAATTAGATATTTCTTTAAATAATATCAAACAAAATCATCTTATCCGCATCTACTGCAACTAAAGACTCAAAAAGAGAATTGAAAGAGAAAAAATACATAACGAGTAAGTTGTACGGTAAAGTAGTAGTGATGAGAATTTTTGAGGGACAAAACTTATATATACAGGTGAGAATTAATGGACTCCTAGTTGGCGCTAGTCCTACTCCAATAAGGAGAAGGGGCTTATGCATAGTCTTGTTTTGTGAATCGTGACTCCCAAGTAATTTATTATCTTTTCCAAATCTTCTTTTAAATGTGATTTTGCGTATTTCCTATTTTAAGAATAGATAACAAGCACCTATCTGCAACATATATTAATTGTTTTTAATTATTTTAAAAGAAAATTCATGTTTCACCACATAAAAAAAATGAAGAAAGAAAATTCATGAAACAGAATTCCTTCAACTGTCTGCAACAGTTTTTATTTTTTTAAAATTATCTGCAACAGTTTATTTGCAGTAAACAGAACTATAATAAGGGCTACGTGCCGACTGCTTAAATAACTTTTTATTTAAATCAAATCAAAAATAATTATATTTCAATTTGTCTATTTATATTTAAATTAATACAATTTAAAAAAAAATTAATAATTAGGATAACAAATAATGCCTAAATTCCATCATCTCAATTTATCTATTTACATTTATATTTTATATATTCAAATTATATTCGAACTCGATCGGAACCTAGAAATATATAATGTATGCGTTAAAACTAAGTCCTGCAACAATTTCTTTTATCTTCTCATCAAGCATATATATATATATATATATATATATATATATATATATATATCGTCAATGCACAATAGAAGTGATGACTTCCGTCCGTGTATACTGAGTAACCGCCATGCTGTTCCTTTTGCCATTATGGGTCGAAATTTGCCCTTAAGTATTGGAAATCTCCATTTAAGTAAGAAAGAGATATTATTGCAAGTGCCAAACGGTGAATGATTGTTTATTGTATTGAAATTTATTGAATTATAAAATATATAGGTGAAACAAATGAGAATTTTAAAGTGATATTTTAATAGCGTTGGAGGTAAAATCCGTTTGATTTGATATAAATTCCATTATCGATTATTATCGATAATTTTTATTATATTGGTAGATATAAAAATATGTAAAAGATATTTAAAAGATTTAAAGATACATAAAATATATTTAAGATATTTGAATGATATATAAAAAATATGTAAGATTTGTTTTTAATAAGAAATTAAAAAAATCTTGATAAAAAGAATGTAAGCGAGTTGATTGTTATATAAATTTTTGTATTTTATAAATACTTAGAAATATTTTTTTATGTATATTTTTCACATAATAAAAAACAATATATTACTCATTCGAGCACGTATTGGAATCATGTTAAATTATGCATGATTTATTTGTAATATTTAAGGGGGTATGATATTTTCCAACAAAATTAGTTCTCTACTAACATGTTAACTTTCTAAAGATTTCAGGTTGATTTTTTATTTTACGTTGATAAAATTTATTTTAAAAAAAATCAAAAGGGATTACTTCACTGTGTAACCCAATTTTTTTTATTTTTGTTTGTCAATCGCAAGGTCCCAATCTTGATTTTTGTTTGTCAATCACAAGGTATCCCCATTAAAGGTGTGTGACTAATTCCTCCTTGGAAGTTTGATGCTAGACCCTTGGCATACTTCTAATGAGATTCAAACCTCTTAAAGTTTGCTTACCTCGTGGTTTAACCCAAATTTTGACTAACCAAATAATATAGTTGAATAATTTATATGAATCGGAAGTTTGGATCCAAATTATCTATTGCTATATATCCTGCAAATATAAAAGAATGGTGTATCATTATAAACTCAAAAAGAAAAAACTCTTTTTATTGAGAAGCCTCTAAAATGTATATGAAGGAATCAATAGAAAAAGTACAACCAAAGAAGAAAATAAGTAACTACAATTTTCATTTTACGCATTTGTGCGTCTTTCACTCGTTTTATTATTTCTCTCATTTTTTTGTGAATAATTATGTTTGAAATATTCAATCATGGACCCCTACATGCAAGATGCTAACTCCACGTTACTAGACTAGAACGTGTTCAAACTTCAAAGTACGGAATCGCAAAATACTAACTACAAGTCAGGCCTCAAAATTGGCATTTCTCTTTTCTCCATATGCTTCATAATCTGGAAAACGTATTTTGCATTAATATATTTAACAGTTCTAACCCATAAATTTTCTACAGTTTTGGGTTCCTTTGACAAGAGATAAAGATAACGATCTAGGGTGGAATCCTTCTCTCATGTAATGTAATCTAAGTCTTTCATCTCAATTATGAATATTTATTATTTTTTTATTAAACCAAGATATAAAGTCTCAGAGAGATTTCTTCTTTCCTTGTTTAATATGGGAGAGACATGAAATGAATTTTAATTGCGCCTTATTAATGGTGAAGTACAACAAAAATCTTGAAGACAAGTCTTCCCAATTAATAACAGATTTAGGAGTCAAAGTAGTGAACTATCTTAGGGCGGCTTTTTTCAAAGAAAGAGGAAAAATACAGCACATGAGTGGATCATCTCTTCCAGCTAATAGGAAAGCATAAACATAAGCATCTAAGTGCTCTTGAGGGTCCATGGTTCCATCATAGGTTTTAATATTTGTTGGATATTTGAATCACATTGGGATCTTATAGGCCATCAATTAGTCAGAGAAAAGTAGGTTTTGTTTAATTGAATTCATTAATCCTTGATCCTGCTCTTTGTTTTCCCAAACCAAGATTTCAACTCCCTGACTGGTTTTTGTGATCCTGAAATACTCCGGATGATGTACCCCGTCGTGGGCTTGGTCCTTTCGGTTTTCTTGATTCCTATTAGGAATTCTATTTTTGCCTTCTTTCTCCTGGTTGACAGCTCTCTCCAGGTTATGCATACGTTCGTCTTGAAGTCTAACAAGAGATATGAGTTATTCTCTAGATAGCTCCAGGAGACTGGATTTACCTTGGTGGGACCGAACTTCATCATGATCCACCTATGCTCCTAAGCGCTGCAACGCCGATACTCGCTGTCTGGTATCTCCAGAAGGTACTTCTTGTGAACCGAGTTGTTGCCTCACTAGAACTCGCTACGGCGAAAGAGAGAGATTTTTGCTAGTATGAAAAGTCTCTACCTCTTCCTGCCTAGGTTCCAATTGGCTGCGAATGGCTCCTGAACTAGGGCAAATGCTAGATGACAGCGGCCAGAAGAAGGTTGATTCTAAGTGGCAGAAACATGATTTCGCCTTGTAGTAACCATGATGATGGTAATGGAAATTGAAATTTATTTTTTCTCACAGACAATGCCAATATTCTGAATGAGTATTAGAGAATCACTTGAATAAGGTTAAAGAAGGTGGTTTCCTTCAATGCACAGTGGTTACGACAATGGTGCGAGGGTGGATACCTATAAAAGATATTCTAATATTCAAGTTAGACTGTGTACAAGGTGGACAGAGTTTGGAATTATATATATACATTTGTTATCTTATGTAGTATTTATAGGAGCATCTTAATTGATACGAATCATAGTTAAATTTATATTAAATATTATTAATTAAGATAAGAATCTAATAAAATTGTTATATCTTATAATTGTCTCCTCTATTTATGAGGGATATAATTTATCTTTATATCTTTGAGGAATTTTATGAGAGATTTATTCTTCATAAATAGGTAAATTTATTTATCTAATAATATACATAAATATTTTAAATCTATTTTTGGTAGACCGGATTATTCCTAAACTGTTAACTTAAAACTGGGTTGAGAACAATTACTATGGAAACTTTCACCAGAACCACCCTATTCTTTCCTATGTTCTGCGTCCTAGTCATTCTTCAATTCCAGCCAGTAGTTCCTGAAGTGGATGGCCAAAATGTTGCTCAAATTCAACTTGAAAAACCATCTCTTTCCAAGAGACTGATGGATATAATTTCTCTACTGAAAAGGTCCCACAAATGTTCCAGGGAGAAAGTCAACACAGTCATACATGAAATGCAGATGCAGTTTTCCCCTTCGAATTTGGAGCGAGTTCAGATGTCCTTAGACACTCTTTTGATTTTGATTTTATATTTCCATATGAAAGAGCTATGGAACTATCGTTTGAGAGTTTTCAGGGGTGTGGGCGAGATAGAAACTGAACTTGGCGTTAGTGGTTTCAAGGAACTATTAAAGAAACAGTTGGAAAGAGTTTCGACAAAAGCAAAGAGACAGTTGAGGAGTCTGCTAAATCAGCAGCAAACGTGGTCGGAGAAGCGGTTCACAAGACCGCAGAAAAGGTGACTAATGAAAAGTCTGAAGCAGAACTTTGATTAAAAAAACTTTGATCAAAATTGTTACGATTTTTATGAAGGACATACCACGCTCAGTAATTGTATGAAAAACTTTTGTTCTAATGTCAGCTAAATGCTAAGAAGAATAAAATGTGAGAACTTGCTGATGCCTTTTAAATATTGAAGGACAGATAACATTATAAGAATCACTTATCAGCAACACACAATTGCTTTTTAAGAAACAAACTGTCATGGATAGGTATTTCATGAAGAAGATTTCCTTCCTATATCTGCAACAGTTAATTATATGCTGATGGCTGAAAATTCTTAGCATTTACAAATTTAAATGAAATAGACACTGAATTCGCGAGGAACATTTCTCATGGTTTATAGTTTTTAACTTCTATTACAAACAACAACATGAAGAAAAACTAGTCAATACCAAATACTCACGGACTCACCAACAACTTTCACCAGCAATCATTTTAAATTGAGACATTCGTGATATGATCATGGATGAGTGCTTGAACGGCCATTAGGACTTGACTCATGAGTGAGACTTCTTTATCTGGTTATTCCACAGTTTGAGAGCCTGGTGAAGCCTGTTTCAAAATTATTAACAAACGAAGATAGATTTGTTAGAAAGACCTAGGAAGGCAGTGGATGCAGCATCCATCTTGTTGCTCAACAACTCAAGACAAGAGTTCGTTAGTGGGTCAGAAGGTCAAGATATCCTTAAGGCACACCAGACAGAAGCTCTCCTCACCAAATCTTCATTGTAGAAAACAATTCCACTATTAAGTAACAAAATTTTCTTAATTCCTTTTCTTTGATTAAGCTACAATTTTCTTGATACTTTAAAAAATTATATATTGCATTCTCAAACTTCTCCGGAGTTCTCCATGCATGAAATATCTTGTACCCTTTACAGCAACGCCACTGATCATGAGAAATAGCCAAGCTGAATGGGCATGGATTCCTCATATTGAGCCACAACTGCCTCCTCTGCTACACTCCAGCCCTTACTATTGGACTTTGCTTCCTCAATCTCTTCATAGCAACTCTGAGAAAATCAAGACATAAGAACATAACAGGCACAAAAAGACAAGTTCACAAGATACATTATTCTCTACAAAGACTTAAACCTACATCCTTCAATTAAATAAAGAAGAATAAATCTCTTAAGACATACCAACCTTGTTGTCTAGAGCTGTATATCATTCAGACAAAACTAAGACAACTTTTTGGTCAAATTGCTAGGTACATAACAAAACATGTATACTCCCATTCAATGAAACACAATGAAGATATTTGGATGAAAACCAGAAAATGTGGATTTTTGAAGGAGGAAATATAGCAACTAAGGCTAATATGAAGGTGTAACAAGGTTGGACAATCAACCAAGCTCAGGAGGGATGGATGCATTTTTCAACAGAAAATAAGTAACACCACTGAAGTAGACCGAGAAATCCTCCATTTCTTATCCCTGTCAAGTAAGCATGTTGGCCTGATATAACTAGCCAGGCACACACTACAGATACTATTGCCATCTAACAGCTAGTTCACTTGTCAAACTTGTAAAAGGGAGAGGAATAGTTAACATCTAGATCAATTGGCAATGGCAGAATACCAACCTCGGAACAAGTATATACAATAAGGGTCATCCAATCCCAGTTTTCTACCATCTGTCTTTGGTCATCATCAAGTGCTTCTTGTAGAAAGTATAGTAATGGAGGCATTAGCTGCATCTCAAATTGCCTTGGTTTGCCACAGAACCTGCAGCTACCAGGGTCTATTTCAACAGCTGCAGCTAAAATTGGCTTCCCGCCATATGAATATCTACACAAAGGAATAATAAGAAAAGTATGTTACCGTGCCTTAAACCCTAACAATAGGAGGGAAGAGCAAAAAAAGGGAGGGGAGGAAGGGAACCAGATAAAAGGAAAGATTGAATGCTATATAAAAATATAAATAATAGAATGTTAGAATGAATACATGATAAGTGGATGTATTAAAATATCCTCAGCTGGCATGCTTCCACTCATCAAAAAGGGAGCCATAAAGAGAGAAATGGATGGAGAAATCACACTTTCTCCAGCTTCCCCAACTCAGGTGGATTTATATAATTACTATTGCATGTTCATAAAGCCCAGGTACAACTATTGCAACTCCCAATCAGTACAATGATTAGAAAGAAATTATATATCTCTGGCAAAGGTTGAGCAAATAGCCTTTAGGATCAGTACTTAACATGCTACATCAGAATCATACACTCTCCAATTGAAACTATTGGCTAACCTTATCACCTAGGTGATGTTGCTCTAGTCCCTACTCCCTACAATTCTTTCACTTTCAAAGAAAACAGTGGACTGATCTCAATCCTTAACAAGTAATTTAGACTGAAAGAGGTTGAGGCCAAATTATGTGATAAGGGTGGGTCAGGTGCATTTAACTCTATAGTCCACTCCAAAGCATCATTTGTTACATACCTGAAACACTGCTCAGGATATGCATCCAATCGTTTCTTGAACTTGAGGTATGTTCTATCAGCAGTCAAAGCTTTATCATATTCATAGTGTTCCTTTTCCCAAGTTTCTTCTGTTTGTGAATGATCCTCAACACCACTTCCATTCTCCTTAATAGAAAGTGATGAGTAGTTAGAACATACAGAACTGAGATCCCCTGAAGGTGGCTCTTCCTGTGTGTATATATAAAAGCAAGGAACCACTGCAAACAATCAACGCACCAACCAATTACAACAAATTTAGCATAAAATCCATAGTGCCACAAGCTCACTAGTTCAGCTTTCAGAAAAAGTTAAATAGAAATAGTAGAGAAGGCTCAACTTGGACAATCATTCAGTGTGACGTACATCATAATACAATTCACATCACAATCACATATTCATATGTATTATTTGAAACAAGGGAAGCATCACGCAGACATCTCAAGTCAACCAACAAATTTCCCTTGTTTGTTTTTCAACTAAAATTCACCAACATTTATCCACATTTCATAATTATATGTTCTGCCATATTCCACTTTTTCTTTCACAAAAATCAGAATTTAAGTAGCAGGGATCAATTTTGGCCACATAAATGAATTGACATTGTCACATAAACTATACTACTACACTACACTAGTATCCAGTAATTTTTATATGCTTTAAAAGAAAAAGTGGCAAAACAGAAAGGCCAGGGACTATGTCATGGGGCCTTTAGTTACCTGGCATATCGATATCAATTTCGGTTGCTCTTGGATGTGGAGATGCAGGGATTTTGTCTTGGCGCCTTTTGGGTGTTTTCTTTTTCTTGCTCTTAGTCTTAGAAGCCAAATTCCCAGCTTCAAAGAGTGCCCTGCCCAGTTCTTCCAAATCCATGTCACCTTCATTCTCATCATTGAAATCTTCCAACAAGTTGGCATTTTGATGAACCCCACTGGAGGACACAGTTGCAGAGGCTGCATCCTGAGTGCAAGATTGTTGAGACTTTTCCACATCATGAATCTTTTGAACCCGAAGAACTCGCAAGCTACAAAACCCACATGTGGTTAAAGCATAAAATAATAATAATAATAATAATAATAATTTGCACGAATAAGAAACATAAACATGAGAATAAATAATAATAGTACAACCTTTGGGAAGTGGTTGCACATTTAGGAGTGAGACAAGCGAAAATGAAAAGAAGGCGTTGTTGAATGTTATGAGTTTGAGTAGAGATGGGAGCATAAAGCTGTGCAACAAGACAGAGTTTAGTGGCACAGGCAGCACAGCGAAGCAAATCAGCATTTATGGAGTCCTTAGGAAGGGGCCAGTCCTGTTTGTTAGAGTTGGAGGAAGTGAGTAGTTAGGGTACATAAATAATTTGATAATTCTTATATTCCAAAATGTATCAAGAGATGAGTGGAATTACTTACGGGGAGTCCTCCAACTTTAGTAGTGTAAGGATCAGATGGTTCCCGATAATCGTGAGCCCATGGCCCTGGCATGCCTAGCAAAACTCTACTCATTCCTCCTCAATCTCCCACTACAAGTAACTGGAGGAAAGGATACGGATTCTTCACCTTGCAAGGGACCACCTGAAATTCCGTCTTTTGCTTAGTTAGCTTTTCTTCTTCAACATATTCATACTCAGTCGGTCGCACTGGTTGTGGATTATAGGGTTTACTTGCAAAAAACAACGTATGACTGTACAACCCATAAAAATGGCCCGATCCAACAAGAAAAGTGGTAGCCCCGTCAAATAAACCCACGAAAAAAAAGAAGTTAAACTAGGTTATGTTTCCAGAAAAATTCTTAAATATTTTGAGAGTAATACTTTTAACATGTTTCTAATCGTTTAATTTAATTTCAAATCAATCATTATACTTATAAAAATAATATTTTAATAAGTGTGAAAACTTATTTTTTTTTTAAATTATGGAGATTGAATTAAAAATAAATATAAATTATTGATCTAAAAATTTAGTTAACCTTAATATTATTTTCTTTTCAGTCTAACAGTGTGAATGGTTATGATTAATTGTAATACTCTCAATTGACACAAGAATTTCTCATGTTTTCATAAGCACTCATTTTTTGGTTGCCATGTTTTCGTAAGCTAAAAAATTAGTTGGTTCGAAACTTTAATAGAGCCATATCAGGTCCATTTACCCCGAAAATTGTTTCTTCAACCTAGACCTGTGCATAAAAATCAAATGAAACAGACTGATCCATGAACCAAACTGAACTACTCTTAAAATAACCTGAGCCAGATTTATTTTATAAAACCCGAACCGGTTTGTTTTATTAAATGGTTCGGTTAACCATTTTTATTTCTAGTTCAGATAACACATTATCACCGAACCAATCCATTTTACATCTCAGAAAACGAAACCAGATCCCACTCTCCAGTCTCCACTTCCCCTGAAATTTCAGAAACTAGTATAGATACCCGTGCAATGCACGGACTAACTTTTGACTAATTCAAGTTCTCTTCTATTTATGTATATAGCCTTAAAATTTTGGCTTAGTCCATGTTGTTAATGTATATAAATTATCCTAATCAAAGTCCCAATGATTAGGTGCTACGTATCTTATCTTTCACAAATTCAATTCAAAGTCCCATAAAAAAGAATAGTTTGTTGAAAATCAAAACACCAGAGCATGGAAAAATGTAGATAAAATTTATATTTCTTGACATGCTAATGGACCGTCTCAAAATAAATTTCTACTGCCAACTAAACAGATACGACTTCCCGAAGTTTAACTTTACTAAAACTAATGGGACATTACTACTAAGAGATTTGGGTTTATTTGGAAAGTCCCTTATTTTGAATCCATCATCAAAAGAAGCAATAATTTTATAAACTTCGACAACAATATTTTTATAAACACTTTTATTTAACTATAAAATATTTCAAAAATCTAATAACTTAAGTATTCTAAAATAGACCATAAAAGATAAGATATACAAATTTCTTCAACAAAATATCATAAAGGATTAAACTAAAATAATAAAGAATGAGAAAGATATATAACAATTTGTTTCCAAGCTCATTGGCTTGCTTCCATTTTCTCAGTTTTGAGACAAACCTGCAAGAAGTCACCAAATCAACTATGTGAAATGGTTCTAACAAAAAAAAAAACTACGTGAAAAGGTAGAAAGAAGATATGATAAGAAAGTTAAAACAATAAATTTGCATTATATGTGTTATTGAACACGTGTAAAGTGACATCAGTATCATTGTGCGCATTATTAATATGATATACTAATTAGATTTGAAATCAGAAACATAAACAACACTATAGTAATTGGTAATATTATCAGACTCGGCTGATGAACACCTAGATATATCTATCTTACCTTTCATATTACCATTTCCTTGTTTTACCATGTTGCCAAAGATTTACATGTTTTGTGATATCATCATTATGATCACCAGAAGACAAAAGTATACCTCCTGATATGTATAGTCAGGGGCTTCATTTGTTGATCTAGTACTGCACACAAACACAATCTAACTAATAAGCTAGTATGTCAAATATGCATAAGGTAAATTAGTTCACCCAAATGCAAAATAACTTCATTACATGAGAAAACTTGATGGCTTTCGCATGAGAGAAGCAAATAAACATTATTTAATGAAATTGATTAATCTGCTAACAGATAAGGTAGCAAAGGTAAGCCCTGAAAGGACTCCATCTCTCTGACACGGAAAACTCCTAAAAGCAAGCTACTTCAAAAATGTTAAGCAGTGTTGAATTACTAACACCAAGAAAATGTGATATTTTAAGTAAATCTCGTCCAATGTCATAATACCAACCTTGTCAAATAATACTAATATACCAACACCAACAAAATGTAATATTTTCATAAATCTCCTCTTCAGCAAATATGAATTTTGAAAGAGAGAATATGAGATGACAAAAGAGAAGAGAGTTTGAAAGAAATTGAATTTCAAAGATAGAGAGAAGAAGAAAAACTTTCTTTGAAAGAGGATCTAAGCGAAAGTGTTAACACAACCTAAAGGTTGGCATCAACCAACAACAATTTATCTTTTAACTAATAAAATATAGGATAGTTATAATGTCATGAGTAAAGAAACACTCAATCACTAAAACGTGGTCATCAAGCTCCTTGAAGTAAAAATGTCTGAAAACCACAAATTGGAAGTTTGGCACAAAACGTAGTAGCTAGAGCTATGGACCAAATCAGAAATTTGAAACATTTGCCAATGTAGACAAACCAATAGTTTCGCAACTACAACATGAGCCTATCTTACTATGTCTAAGACATAAAGAGTACCACACAATTTTATTTATAACACTTGAGATAGCCAAAGTAGTGGAAACCCCTTCTGCAGAACCCGATATGTACAGGATGGTAAGACTGATCGAAAAAAAAAGTAAATAAATAATTAGTGTCCTCAGAGAAAAAGCATTGCTGCTTGAACAGATAGTGCAAATTGATTTGAAGCTATAATAATGTCTCCTTTTTAATTCAGTTTCTCCCTCAAAGAAGAATACAAATGTGGCATTTAGCCTTTTGTCGAAAAGTTTTATCATGTGAAGTCTGAACCACATCATAAGACAGTATTGACTATACTATTGTTTTTCGTTCATATGCATAATGAAAACTACATTATCTAATTCTAAGGAATAGCACTTTTTTCCCTTTTGTAATTGATTCTCCATTTTCCCGTAACAACAATTCCTTTAATCCACTGCTGAATTATAAATTGAAAAATGCTTAGAAGTACAAATGTAATAAAAAGCATTCATTTTTATGTCCTGTTTAAAATTGGCGTCTACAGTAGTCAAATAAGGTGCAAGCAAGCTACATTGCTTGCAGGACTAAACAATGTTAAACATTTTGAGTTTTTACCTATTTGATACATCCATGGGTCTCATCAGGAGGGTAGATATAGACAGCCACAGGGTTTTCTTTGAATTTGGTGAGGCTCGCATACTTTCCATCATAATCTTTGGCATGAATGGTGGTGGCTTTGAACCTTTATTCTCCTGTAAATGAAGAAATACAAACAAAATTAAAATGAAATGTCCACAAAACTATTTTATATACAATGTCATAAGATTGAATTGATGAGAACATATAACTTTGTCTAGACCAAACGTTTGGAAAAGGTCAAAATGATATCCACCGAGACAATGAGCACTAAAAACAGAAAAAAAATGAAGAAGTTAAAGAAGTTGAGGAGCAGAGATGAAAAATATGAATGAACAAAATGAAAATCAAGGCTTGAAGCCTCAAAAGTAAGAGACTGGACCCGACTCTATAGCACCTACAAAATGGACCATTAGCAAACATTCATCTTCTTCCTCTGCCAAGCAATTCTCTTCTCCATCCTCAAAATTACACATTAGTGAGTACACATTCAAAGTACAAACTACAAAGGTGTTGCATAAAGGGACAAATAAATACTTACAGAAAATAGAGCAAGTCCATGCTTAAATTAAGCTTTACTGTGACCATGATCCACAGCCTGCTTCACCCATTTTCTTGCTAGTTGACGACTGTGTCAGACCTTCCACCAAGGAGTAGCATAAATAAATATTGTATATAGCAAGCACATACCCACCGTCTGCAGGTTTCAGACACCATTTAGTCTGTTCCAGGGAAAACTTGTTAAAGCAAAGATCAGAATATATCATGATAATAAAGGAACCTAAAATACCCAATTTTATAAGTCAATTCTCAAACAAAGATCCAAACAGATTTCCCAGCTTTTAACCCCTTTCCAAAAGAAAAAAAGTTCATTCATAATAAAAAATAAGAGGATAGGAATAGGATAGAGCACCAGCAGTTTATTTCATATTGCTACTCCCACCACCTCGATGCAAACAAAGTGCAAGCTGGTACTGGGCACGAACATTCCCACCAGTTGAAGTAGAAGCTTTATATAACAATTTCAAAGCTTGTTCAGTGTTTTTAGGTTCAGCTGCATAGCAAAGGTATACCTTTGTCAGGCATAAACTATCACAAAATGTTTTTTTGCCATCTGAAGATATATATTCATTAAAAATCCATAAAGGAACACATGCAAATATAAAAACTAACTGCTTGTCATAGATTTCATCTTTTAAATTAATATTACAGAATTCATTTCAAGCCACCATCTATCTACCTAAAACAAAGAAGTGTAAAACATGAAAAAATATTTTATCCCGAGTTGGATGGATGCACCATGCATCAAGAGCACATATACTATTACAATAAAACATAACACCCAAAATCCAAATGTGCATGTGATTAGGATTCCGTTTTATTATAAGCAAATTGAAGAGAAAACACAACATACTTTGATATCTAAAAACACATACAAAATCAACGACAAAAAAATCGAAGCTTCAAATAGAAAGGGTTTCAAACTTCAAACTTGAAATTCATTGAATACCTCGCAAATATGAAATCCCCAAATTGCACTGCACAACAGGGTTTCCAAGTTCAGCTAGCCTTGAGGTACAAATTAATGGCCTCGTGCAGATAATTGGTAGCCTTGTGCATACAATCAAGCAGCAGGCTTAAGAACCCAAATACAGATAATGGCTGCAATAATTGTGTTTAATGAAAGTAAATGAAAATAGTCATCTTCCCATTTCATCTTCTTCGTGCTTGTTGGCTGGCATCTTATGAAGATGTCTCTTTCAAAATTTTTTTTTAAATTGACTATACAATCAAATCATGTGAGCTCAAAATTTCAATAATTGTTTGAGAAAATGCCAACATACTTGACAGATCAGAATTGAGTTTCTCACATTTGACTAATTCTCATATTAACCAATCTAACAAAGTCTTATTAATCATACATATTCCTGAGGTCCTAGACTCAAATTTTGAATCGGAGTCGATGATGAACATGTCCAAAACAAACCTAACAGCCAAAGAGAAAAGAAAAAAATATAAGAAGCAAGAGAGGAAAGAAAAGATGCGATCTTTGAAAGAGACCCATCATTGTTTTCTTCCTGGAAAGCTGGAACTGTAGGAAAATGAAGGTAAGGTAGGAGAGGAGACCGGAAAACAGACGTAAAAGGAAAAGGGGGAAATATCAAAATAAAAACTTATTATTGAATGGGTTAGGTGAATAGGAGAAGTAGAGAAGTGCGAGTGAGAAACTTATACCTGATACCAATGCTCATTTTTGCCTCAGTCCGACAGTCAAATGGCTCATTATACATGCCACATTAAAGAGGCTTCTCCCATAATATAACATCTCAATTCTCACACATGCCCAAAAATCACAAAAATAATATATTAATAAAATGTTCCTAATCATGACACACGAAAATCAACAGTTGGCTAAACAGTGAAATTTTTTTACCGTAAATATATCGTGTGGATTAATATTAATAATAATAATAATCTTTCATTATTATTTTTTAAATTAAAAGTTTTAAGGATCCGGACAAAATTGGGTGTTCACAAATATGGAAAGAAAAATATTCCAAATAGATACTTCTTTAAGCCATTAAGCTAAATATGGCTCACCAAACCATGGCCATATTCCCAGCTCAGTCGTAAGAATGGCAAAATGCCAGTATAATTGATAAACTATGGCTACCATAGAAACTACAAAACCATAGATGGCTATCTTGCTTGCTATATGCTACTCTATCATTAAGTTAAATTTTATTGTCATGGCCTCTCGTAAAGGTCTGCTTAGAAGGGAAATTATCAGCATAATTTAGCAATTTCTTACCCCAATAAAATTAAAAAACTAAAATTGTAGTTGTAACACTTTCAAAAGTTTCCATTAACAAAATGTTCATGAGCACAGAAAACAGCTTGAGCTTCATAAGAAATGAATCAGAGATCAATCACGCCCACCATTTGAGATTTGGATATTGTAACTTATAATCGTACACAAATATAATAGAACCAGGATGACCAAAAGGTCACAACTTTCCTCTCAATGGTTTTCTCTATTCTCTCCTTTCTATTTTCTCTAAGTTCACAAAGTCCTTTCAATATAGACATGAGTACCTTAAAAACCAAACCTTTTAAGCATTACATCAAACATGTAACATGCATTTTTGTGGTTAAAAAAGGCAAGTAAAATAAATGCCAAGTTTTAGGCCAAAGCTCCTATACCTAGTGTATGTGATTCACAAACAATGATTGAAGCCAAAACAATATGTAAAACTACAGCATAGTATAGCATAAAACTCACATCAACCCACCCCTTTCTCCCAAATTTTTATGAAAATTATGTATATTATAATTAGGCACAACACAAATACCACTAAATCAAGCAACAAATACCATGACTTTACTTAAAAATAAAAAATAAAAAAATCAAGACTTTACAATGGCCAAAGACCCCAAGGAGTGGACATAGTCTTTGTTCTGCCTGATCCATCTCTTTCCTCCATTGCTTCAGCTACTCTACAAATTTGTTTTTAAAAAAAATTAATAAGAACAGAGTATGCAACAACTGGAGCCAACCCAGATGGGCAAGACAGAAAATTTTGAGACTACTTGAGTTAATATATGATGGGATTCGAACCTAACAGTGAATGGGACAATGGGTTGCCAAGGAAAACAGGATCAACAAAGTGGGGATAGAAAAAAAAATGAAAGCTGTTTTGGTAGAAAGATTGGACGCAGAGAGAAAGATGAGATAAAATAGAAATTCATTAAGGAGAGAAATGAGGGAGAAGAAATACTGCAAAAGGAGAGAGTGAAGTGAGATGCTTCTGGCCTGAGAAGAAATGATAAATTCTACATTTAAATTTCTTTAAATTGGAAAATTATGAATCTAAACATTAGTACTACCTGTGAGAACTCCAACAAAAGATGAATATAATCAAGACAATAAAAGGCATCAATTAATAAAAGTCATGGAAATCTTTTTTCCAAATCTCGTTCAAAATTATATTTCACCAATTGAATAAAAAGCTATATACAGATAAATTGTATATTGCAATAAATACATCATAGCATGGACTAATGTTAATAATATTTATATTTAGTTAGGAGAATATGTCGTAGTTTGAAAATTTATTTCTAGTAACAACTGATTAGAAACAACTATCTATATAGCAGAAGATCCTTAAGTTTAATTTAGCACAAACTAATCGAATAGCACGACTAATTTGTGTTGTTATGGATAGTTGCCATTTTTGGATCACTTATCCAAGGGTAATAGAACACCTAAAATGACCAATACAGATTGATTTATATACAAACCTTCATTAATTTAATATATTCTACACATTTGTGTCACACAGTACTCAAAACTACATTCAGCAAACAGCAACGTAGATCAATAACTACTATCCATAATATAACTTGCTCATTTCAAGTTCAAATAACGCAAAGCAATACACCTAACAACACAACCAAATACGTGATTAGCAAAAGACGTGTTCATCATAACTCACCTCTTAGTCACTACATGCAACTCGATCAAATCTCTGCAAGGAAAAAGACATAAAACGAACTTATCAAATATATTCACAATTTATTTTAAACAAACTTCCATAAAATAGTGAACAGTTTATCAAGTGAGTCTATCACAAAGAGAAATATATTCACCTGTTTCTAGCTTGGAGGCACTCGATAATGAACAGTCTGAACGCTTTTCCTATTATCTCCTTAACCACTTTGAGAAGCTACCATTGTTGTAATGTCACATAGCAATTTAAGCAAAAGTCAATGAACTGAAACAGAAGTACAATACTAAGAAAAGAGAAAGAAAATGATAAAATCCATACCATAAATATGAAGGCATGGAGCAACAATAACAATTTATCGTAGTGATTATTACCTTGACTACTATTATGAAGCCATGGAGCAATAGTAAATTTATTGCCTTGACTACCCTTATATATATATATTTTTTCATCATATTCATCCTGATCTAGATATATGTTGCATTTGACTCCTCATCTTTAAATGATTTTTGTTTATATATTCTTTCTTTCTTGGGAACATTGCTACTTCATTCCAGATTAATAAAAATGATGGTGTTGGTAAAAAAAAGATGGTGTTTATAGCAGGTGATTACTTCTTTCGCGTGTATCCTATGTTAATATTTATTTATATAATACACCTGTAATGCCAAAAAGAAAAGAAAAGACAGCACAACATCATCTAGGTGATATACAATAAATCATCTAATTTGGATGTAGCAAAATACTAATATGAGGATCATAATTATTAGTTTCAAGAGTAGAGTTGCAAGTTAGCAATACATCTTGAGCATAAGAGAAGATTTTGACATGAGGAAAAAGACCAAGAATGGCAGACTAAGACCCTCATAAGATGGTGTCAATCTTAATATTGGAGGTTCTATCAAATCAAATGCATAAAATGAATGGATAAATTCCATCCACAACTTCTTCCGAAGAAGTGCAAAAACAGACACATCATTCACTTGTATGAAAAGCCTCCTCTAACACGTTTGCAGCCACCAAATCCATGTCAGCACACTCAAGAAAATTGCAAGAATGTTTTCCTCCCAACTTCGTTTGCAATGGAAGCTTGGCTGCCTTCTTTGAAATGGCAATGCAGTAGCTACAACAATGAGGTTGATAGATAAAAGAAAGATAAGTCAACTGAGGAAAAATTACTTACCAAATGGGAAATAGGGGCAATGAAGTGCCAGACTAATATGATTGCATTATATAAGTACAAACAAACAGTAGAAAAATGGACATGAGATCCAAATAGGATATAAGGTGACTCGTGGACTAAGAAACTTTTTGAAGTTTGATGTTCAAAAGTTCAGGTTACACAACCTTCTTTCAAATTCATTAAATTCAAACTAAAAGTTATCAAAGGTTGAAATTTATCATCAATTGCAAAAATAAAAAAATAGTTGAACTTGAATCTCCCAATCACCCATGAAGGAAATATGCCATCATAAAAAATGACATTGACATTTAATTTGTGCTTAAACTAAAAAAATAGAGAAAAAAAAGAAGAATGTCAAACAACGGCTAGAAGAAGCAGAGAATCCACATAGAAATCAGATTACCATTACCCAAGTAGTTTGTAAGGCGTCAATTCATAGGCTCACTCATACAGAAGAAAGAATACACCAACTAATTTACTTATTACCATAGAAAACTCTCACTATCATAAGACATGACAAATATGAAACATGTTAAAGTGGAGAAAATAAATAACTGTCACAGAGTGACCTTCAAACAAAGTAACAATAAACCTGATAGCGATCTCTTTTGAAGATAATCTTCTTAAAGGCATCATTTGAACATGGTGCTGCAAATTTCCACGACAAAATCAGACACATGGTAAGGGACCTAATAGCTCTCTGAAAAAAATCATAACTTATGATAAGTTTCTTCCTGTGGTGGTTAGAACTTAGAACTTAGAACAATCTGGTGCATTTTCTGCAAGATAATTAAACCAATGCAAGTATATATTTCTCTTTATCAACATAGTCAACTTTAAGGTAAAATGGGTTAAAGACACCTGACCATTAAGTCTAATAGCTTGCTGAGTTGTAGAGTTTCCCCCTTGACCTCAAGCAGCTCTATCATTATCATTTCTATCACCACCACATGTGCTGTCATCCAACTTTTCTTAAAAATAAAAGTGACCTTCCTTAAATCAAATAGGATACTTTTCTTTTGGATACTTGTAGAATATTGATATGAAAAAGAAAGCAGCTGGGTGCAAGTTGCCATTCTCCATCATATATCAATTGCTTTAAATTTTAGCCAAAAATACAGGATGGACCCAAATGCAGTGCTTGGCCTCCTTTATAGGTTTTTTTTTTTTGCATAACTATATAGTAGATATTTGATATTTTATCTAAATAATGTAATTATGCAGAACAATAGGTTGCAACTTGCACTTAAATGCTTTCATTTTATAGAGCCTTAATCAATCCGTGATCATTAGAATGGTAGTTAAAAATCTTACAATTAATTATTCTTCTCATCCAGTACAGAAATGGAGAAAACAAAAAGCAAATCAATAGAGGCCCTAATAATTACAACAGGTGTTTTTGGCCACATATGGGTACTATTACATTCTTCTTTTCCTTTGTTCTTCCTTATGTTGATTTATGAGGTAATTAACACCAATTCATTAATATTTAAAAACATGATAAATAGTGTCAAAAAGACCCAAAAATTGCAATGAAAGAAACCCCGTTATTGACATGGCCATTTAGTTTCACATATTCCATTTGAAAGGGAGAATAAGCAAAATCACAAAACTCAAAACGCTAAAATTTCAATTTTCCTCCACTTGTAGGACTAAATCATAATAAAAAAATCCTAAAAAAAATCCAAAAACCCCAAATAAAAACTAATAGCAGGCCAAGATTAGAAAAAAAGAAAGTTGTTAGGAAATTCAAGCTTCAAGGAAATTGCAATACAACATGCCAAATATGCGCATAAATTCACTTAATATATATAAAATAACTTTAACTTACAATTTGTCATGTAAAAAATATAAAGAGGTTAGAAAAGCCCGTCTCCAAGCATGTCAATCATACCTAAAGAGACTTGTAGCTCATGTAAGTGAATAGTTGTAACAAATAACAATACATCCATTGCCATTGTTTCTAATTCACCCCACGCTCAAGCTTCATCTCTGAAATGAAACAAAAAGTAATTATTCAGAAAAAACCTAACACACCTACATAATGTTTGAGAATCGGTGCTACGGGTAGGATTGACTCATAACCTTTTTTGGATAAATCTCAGACCAAATGCTCCTGATCATTTGTTATTTAGAAAAACCCTCCCAAGAAAGAGATAGAAATGAGTAATTTTTAAAAAAACATTACAACAACAAAAATCAAAGAACCCGTTTGCATTTAGAAAATGAGAAATATAATAGGAATGAGAGTGAGAACTCACCATAATGCAGTCTGCAGTGGAGTATTACTATATCTAGCATGTAGGGGTGAATCACGATGCTCCCAAGTTGCAGGCTTGCCATTTTCCATTGAAACTTCCATGAATTGCCATCTGCACTAAAGATACCACGACGCAATAGATCGCACAAGATGGTGGAGAGGTGTTTGTCTTTGGATTGTAACTGGGTTAGGAGAACATAAGGTAAGATGGTAAAACTTATTAAGTTAAAACACAATGCTGATTTAATTCTCACCTACTCTAATACTCTGACAGTAATCAAATGCCATAGAAAGTATTGCATACCAGAACACCCTCCAAAGCTATGACAACCTCACCTTAGATACATAAAAAATAGAGATTATTAAGGATTATGTAAAAACCAAAGCAATACTTTTAACAGATATCTAAGATTCTAAAAAGGTCAAGAACTTTTCAAATTAGTAGAAAATAAAACCCAAAACTCTTAAGCAATTTGGCTTAATGGTCTATATAAATTAGCTCTTAAAGAAAATAAAAAAGAAACACAGTTTGCCAAAACTCAGCATGAAAAGCATAGAGCAGAAGGCTAACAGTACATATTTTCACATATTGCAAAAATCATTTTGCATCATACCATAATCTACTAAGTTATGAAATTGCTTAGCATTAATGATCCATTAGGGGGCTGCGTGAAAAGGAAAGAGTTTTCAGGCTAGAATATTCTAGGTTTCTTGAATATGTTGCTATGATTCATATAAAGCCTATGCATATACCATATCAACCTTAAAAAGATAAAATTTGGCGTTTTCTAATAAAAAGAAAAAAGAAAGAACCATTTAGAACCCAATCTTAATTCCTCATTTCCTCTGGTCCTGTTCTTTAGTAGCATCCCTTTTGTCCTCGGGTTTGCAGAAACCTATATAAAATCAAATCCAAAAGTTACAAACTTGTGAACAAAAAATATAGAGAAAATTGAAGAACAAAGGGGAATAGGTATCACACACTGCTAATGAATGTATGTGAGAAAGCAGATGCGACAACCAAGAAGCCATAGCAACCCTTAAATATAGCAGCAAAATTTTTGAAATTCAAATGAAGATATGGAGGAAAATAAAATTCAGATGAAGATATGGAGGGAAATAAACCGGCAGAAAACGATTAAGAACTCGTGTTGAAGCACATACTCCTGAAATGAACCATCATAGTTGGTAGGAATGTGTCAGAAAGCTTGTACATTACAATACGAAATCGGAAACAAAGCAACCGGACTGGAGAAGGAGGAAATCTGCCAATATCAGTTGAATCCCAACCGAACTCAACAACTAAAAAAGACTGCCATTCACAGTTTAATCCTACCCGAGCTCAACCGCTTACAAAGGAAAAAAAATTCGAATGAAGATGTGGAGGGAAATAAATCGCAAGAAAACGATTGAGAACTCAGATAGAAGCACGTACTCATGAAATGAACCATCGTAGTTGGTAGGAATTTGTCAGAAAGCTTGTACATTACAATACGAAACGGGAAACGAAGCAACCGGACTGGAGAAGGAGGAGATCTGCCAGTCTCAGTTGAATCCCAACCGAACTCAACTACTAAAAAAGAATGGCATTCACAGTTTAATCCCAACTGACCTCAACCGCTCAAAAAGGGGGGGAAAGTACGAAGCAAAGAGTCCGGCTCATTAGGTCTGAAAGAGAGAAAGAACGTGAACAGAGAGAAGCTTCCGTGTGGTGACTGGAAGGGAAGAAGCAGATTCGAAGGGGTGTTATGCCAGGAGCCTTTAAAATTACGCAGGAGAACAAAACCAAATACACTGTAGTGAACAGACTGAAGAAGAAGTGGCCAGTGATAGTTGAATCCCAATGGAACTAAATTCTTAAAAAACGTAAGAAAAAATTAGGATGAGATCGGAGACGTTGGGGTTGAAGCAGAGAAATCACGTGAAGAAAGTAAATGAGCATGAAAATTGTCACCATGCATGTAAATTACGCAAAGGTTCTAATCATTCCGTGTACCAGCTTTAATCACGTGACGTAAAACACACTCAGGGAAAAGTTTTACTTCTCTAATCAAAACAACTCCAATCAAAGCAACAGGGAAAAGATCAGGAGGCTTAACAAATATGTCACCTGTTGACACGTGTAAATGAACAGAGCACCGCACAGTTAATGTAGCTACCCTGTGGATGTATCGTGTATTGATTCATCTCTAACCTTATGAACCCTAACCCCAAATCGAGCACCACGACTTCCTTAATCGGCGACATCTTCAAGCTTCTGCATGGAGAGACCAAATCGTTGTGTTGTACGTTGCTCCTCACTTGCTATTGTGACGAAATCGATGCGTGGTGACTGGAAAAGTGCCCGTGCCATTGATTGGCATCTGCTGCAGTGCTGCGTGCGTCTTCATCTGGTGAGAGCCCTTGATCTACGTTTTCATCGATTTCCTTCTTCAACCTAAACCTTTGATTTTATTTTTATTTTTTTTAATATCACATTTTTGCTTTTGATTTTCATGGTCACCTTCAGCAGAAGCTATAATTCTTGTTGAAGCTGGGTCTCTATATCATCAGCTCGTAATTCCTACAAATTCATTGTAAGTTTATTTTTATATATATGTACGCATTTGATTTTCTGATTTTGCAGTCTTGTGAGTATAATGTAAGCCTGGTGATATTGTTAGTTGGGTGATTGTTAGAGGCTTGGTTTGCTAACAGAATCCTTGATGAATGAAATTATTTGAGTGGGTCTCTATATCACATGGAAATCTACGCAGTATGTGAGTTCCGTTCATGTAATGTTATGAAAATATTTAACTTAGTTGTTTTCCACTGTGTTATACACATGTTCTTGCATTTGGATGATTTCCCACATTACTGATGATTTGAATTGAAAATGGTTAATGAGGCTGGGTTGGTATTAACTTGCTTTCTTTAGTGTTTGTTCTGGTTGCATACTCATTGTTTGATGAAATGTCAAGTCCACAAATACTGATAATTACTTGGCAATTTGCATTAAAGAATTGAGATGCTTGAAGTCATAGGCTGGATTAAAGAATGCATAGTTGGTTTTGGTTGTGTGGTGGTTGACTTTATAAATTATTAACTTTTGGTCTTTCCCTTATATTTCTTTGTGAGTTGTGTGCCTAAATTCATGTTCTCTTGTCCTTGCTATCCACCCAGTGTCTTTAATTTTTTTTATTGAGTATCATCAAGTAGCCTTATGATTGATTTCTGATTTTCTCTTTGTTGTCATGTGAAGCTGAGGTGCCAGTAAATGGGGGAAATACTTTGCTGACTGAAGAATTCATTAGAAGCTGTGTGGAATCATTCTCAGTACCTTCAAGGGGGCTTGATTTAAACTTGTGTGCATTTCCTTAGAAACATCTGAGCATCATTGATCCATTAAAGGAGAACAACAACCTTGGCTGCAGTGTCAATAGAGGTATGAAGTGCTTTTCCTGTTAGTCTGAATGGCTATTGAATTGTGTTTAGTGTTATGCAGCTAGGCTGTGATATGATATTCTTTATCTAGTTCTAGCATGTTATCTTATTTTTTAAAGATATTTTTGCTTAAAATATCCTTTTATGTGGGGTGAATCTGTGGTATTGAATGTTTGTTGAGTAGTTTTTTAATTTTTATCTTCCTATTTTAGAGGGGATCTAAATGTGAGATAATTGATCAATCTGAGTATAACCAAGAACAAGTCGTAGTGACAGAATAAATTAGCTGCTAAGTTCTTAGTTGTTAACAAGTAATACAGATATGTTTGATCTTTTGGAATCTGTGTTTGGTTTCCAGGCTTGTAATGATTGTATGCAACTACTTGATTCTTTTTTTTTCCTCCAGTAATGCTGGTGATGTTTTAGACAACTTGAGATTCTTAAGAGTGACCGAGCCTTACTTGTCTGTTGATCTATTCTTTTTATTTGTGCTATCTGGCCCCAAGTTTTTTTTTTTTTGGTATTGCATTAAACCGTCAAATGGAATATGTTTCATGAAGCTGCGGATCGTCTGATACAATCAAATTCGTGGATCTTTATTTTGTACTTTTGAGAACACAACAAAGGGACCACTTGAAGTCACACGAGTTTCTTCCTATAACTTAAGTCATGTCTTAGTAAGGGTTTTTAAGGCAAGTTGAGCCAAGTTTAATAAACTAAACTTGAACTGATAATTTGATTCGACTAATTTGTTAGATTTAGATCTAATTAAGTTATAATTTGATTGATGATAGAGCTCAATAAGGTCAACTTGATTTTTAGACAACTTGTGCAAATTTGATTCCTTCACCTTGTCGTTCGATCTCTGCTACTGCTACTGCTACTGCTAGACAACCCTATTCTCTCTCTATTTTTGCCTTTACCTCGTTTCATTTTGTTCCGCTTTTGCTTTTCAATTTATTCGTAGCTGCCTGGTACAATCATTCCTCTCTTTGACTTTTGTGTTTTCTTTTTTTTGGGGGGGTTCTTGAAATTCTTATTACTTTTTCGATTCATGTATGTAAGTAATGGAAATTTGAGAAAATAGGTACCCATTGGGCTGTACTTTGTAGCTTGAACTTCAATTTTC
Organism: Ormosia semicastrata; assembly: GCA_029884595.1. Lineage (NCBI taxonomy): Eukaryota > Viridiplantae > Streptophyta > Magnoliopsida > Fabales > Fabaceae > Ormosia > Ormosia semicastrata. The sequence continues at coordinate 29,895,873 of JAQQTO010000046.1, read as the reverse complement.
AATTTTTCTTCTATTTTGGTTTTCTCGGTTTTCAAGCAGATGGGCAATTTTTATTTGTCCACATTTTTTTTAGAAAAAATTTTAAAGAGACATATTTTTTTTTTTAATTTTTTAATAATATTAGTGTGTATGATTGGATCTAAAGATGGATGGATAAAGTTAGCGACATTTGCTTGCTCCATGTTCTGCTTAATATTATATTAATCTTACTTGCTGTCTTTGCTTGCTGCTCTTGCCTATCGCCATGTTGTTTCCTTTTGGGCCATTTCTTTCTTGGTTGTCCAATGTATTACTACCAGATGCAATTTGGTCTCTCAAACTAATTTGTAGGATTCAGTTACTGCAATACCAAGCTAGTGAGTTTTTCATCCTCTGTGTGTGGTTTGATGCATAAAACGGTATTCTTTTTTCACTTTTATTTTCAGCAGCCTAGAAGTGAAGCACATTAGTTAGCAGAATTGGGCTATTTCTAGCAATTTTCTGTGTCTGAGATAACTGTTTTTGTGGACTGCTTATTCCATTGTCCCATGTGTATATTCATGATTTTGAGTCAGTTAATTAGATAGGCATGTGCTTTTCTTGTGATCATCTTACTTTAGGCAAATAAGTTGGTAGCATTTGTTTTTTCAAAGTACAAGCAGCATAAATTTATCTTTTTTATAAAGTTCATCTTATTGTTATGTTGGTTTCATTCTCATTTGCTTCCTTTTTCCCTCTCATTTAGAATCTACACTATTCCAGCTTTTCATATGTTCAGAATCTTCTGAACCTGTTTTAAGCTTTCTTTGTAAGATATGGAAGGAATGAAAAGTAAATTTTATAGAGAAGATGCATGTCTCTGATGTTAATTGGTTTTCCCTTTCCAACACATTTTCTTCCCACCCACCTCTTCCAAGAAAAAGCTTAGTTGAACGGATATTTAATTCCTTCCTCCTTTGTTTTATTTACTTACATCTTCCAAGGTTGTATTCTTTGTTTCTTTGTTCTTGCACTGGGTGATAGTAATGTCAGAATTACAGAAATTTTATTTAAATGAATGTCACATGATGATAATGTTACCAGTACTCCAGAGATAACTATCCTGTTATATGTTCATGTGCTAGTGGGATTCAGAAAGGGGAAAGTATAGATCCTGGAACCAAATGAAAAATTCATATCTTGCTTTGGAATTTATTATATGTGAGAGTTAAAAAGTTTGGTTCTTGGAATTTTTCTGAGTGAACACTAGATTTTAAGCTAGATAACAACATCAGATGCTTAAACCAGATAAATTGTAGGTCTGGCCATTTGATAAGATGAGAAGCAGCACTAGATTTGATTGAGTGAGGAGTTTGAGTTTCATCTATCCACTTTCCTTTTACCTTCCTTGTCGATATGAAGAACTGGACAATTTGAACTTAGGGATTTTTGGAGAGGGCCTACATAAGTTCATTTTTGAACTTTCACTGTGACTTTATTAGTCATCTACTTCATTTTGTGGCATGACCAAAATGGGAAATGCATCCAGAAACTGTTTTCAGTATGAACAGTTCAAGTCTCCTTTAGCAATTGGGATTACTTTATAGATATATAAATAGTGTTTTTGGGGGTAAAAAGGGGTGCTCTGGCTTGTAATAGACTTCGGAAGTAACTTTGAATATAAGTATTTTTACTATGGTTTCATGAGGATATGATATGATATGAGTAATTAGTTCATGGTCTATGGTTCTATTCAATGACGGATCCAGGAATTTTAGCCAATGGAAACAAAGTTGCATGAATTTTAGTCAGTGAGGGCAAAGTCGTATTTTTATATTTTAAAAACGTTAAATAATATTTTTATTATCAATACTATTAAATATTTCTCTCTCTATGTATGTAATCAAACAATTATTCAATAATATTTTATGAATTTTATTTTTTATTGCTATGAATTTACTAATTTATCTACATATAAAAGTAAAAATTACACATATAAAAATATAAAAAGACATATATCTATATAAGATAAAAAAAAAATTATAAAGTAGAGTGGGGGCGTGCGTCCCCACTCCTCTGAACGTGGATCCGTCCCTGGTTCTATTTATGTTTTTAATTAATGAGAGATGAAACGTAATATATTACTTTGTTAGTTTTATGCTCTCTGTTACTTTGTGTCCATCGCTTTCTATCTAGCTTGTGTGTTTCTTGTTAAGATAGAGCTTTTGTGGCTCAAATGATTTGATATGGTGCCTGTTTTTGTTTTCAGGGCTAGCATCCGGGATAGTGCTGATTCTTCTTGCTGGCAGATTTAAGGGAAAGATAGTAGTGTTTCTCAAGCAGCTTCCTTCTGGGTTGCTTCTTGTAACCGGTATCTGTTGTCATTCTGTTTGTTGTGCTTTTTTTTGTTTATTTTCTTTGTTTTTGTTTTTTTATTAACCATTTTTGGTCAAGCTGCGTATTATGTTATTGCTTGAGGTTTATAGTATATACTGTTGTTTCAACTCATACTCAAAGCCTCATGCGCTGTTTTGAAATGGCTTGACTTTGTTATCTCTTCATAAAATTTTGGAATAATTCTTGTCTATTCAAATTGTACCTTCTCTTTTTTTTTTTCTTTGGTTTATGACTACTAAGTCTGAAGTTTTTAAGCATTCGCAAGAAAGAAACAATTATTTTGATCCACCATTTTCAATTTCAAGGAAAAGGAATACATTTCCTCAAACAAGACAACTATTCTACAATAAAATACATTTCAATTACAAAACCAATCATGCAACTAAAAATACATTTCCTTGCTTCATTCTGTTTTAGATGTTCTTTAAACAAGTGTTTACTTCAATTTTGAGTTAATTGTTTTTTCCAATTTCCCAATGTTATTTGCTGCGAAGTCATGCTTTTTTTTCCCTCTTTTGCAAATAAAATAGTTTAGGAATAACTATTCAACATATAGTAATCAGGTGATCTTTATGCAGGAATTCTCACGACAAGACAGCTGAGAAAGCATAAGTAGAGCCTGAATAAGTTCCTTTGCGTATATTTTCTCGAAATAAATAGACACGTTTCTCAGTGTTTATCAGAATCGCTTCCTTCAAAACCCGCGTTTTTTTTTCTTTCTTTTTGGTTCAAAGGAAGCTTCCATGGTTTCGAAGCTGACCCTGGCGGCACCCCACGAAACCGAGAACCAAATTGAAGTCTCTCTCAGACAAGCCTTCGAGTCACTCGAACCAAACTTGAGACCCCCCTTCTCTTTAACCATTCCAAAATCTGATGAATACTTTCACCTCAACCGCGCTATCCTTTACGGCGTTTTAAGCGAACCCCATTTCACCAAAACCCACCTCAAGCAGTTGCATGGCATCATCACTGATGGTTATGGCATATTTGTCAATTTACTTGTCAAAATCGTTTACCATTTGTACCCAAAACTTGTTGATTCGGTGAAAAACCAGTTAATTTGGGTCACTGGGGAAATGGTTGATGTGTTAGCAATTGGTTATGATGCTTTGTTGGTTTCCCTTTTGAGGCAAATTGTTGGAGGGGATTTTGGTGATGCTAATTTGTGGTTGTGTTTGAAGTTGGTAACCATGTTCTTGGATAAATGGCAGTGTTTGTTAGAAGAAGGATCACATGTTTTGTCAAGTGCGTTGTATGCGTTTCTTCGAGTGTTGAGTGATCATTGTAGGTCCGCGAAGGCGAATGTCGAAAATTTGGAGACTTTGAGAAGGTTGAAGATTCATTTGTGTGTGAAAATAGTGAGGGAAGAGTTTCATTTGTGTTTGAAAATCGGGAGGGATTTTATTCGGTTGTTGCAGGATTTGGTTCATGTTCATGAGTTTAGAGATATATGGAAGGACTTGGTGTTGAATCCATCAAAATTTAATACTTTAGGATTTGGGGATGTTTCGCAGATTTACTGCACTAGGACTTCAAGTAGGTATGCTTTGCTTCGGATCACTCCTGAAATGGAGACCAAATTGCGGTTTTTGCTTACACATGTGAAGTTGGGCCATCAAAAGCGGCACCAGATGTGGTTTGCTAGGAAGTTTCTCTATGAGCCGGATAGAGAAAATGTGATTGTTGATATAGTTTGGTTTATATGCTGTGCACATCACCCGCTAAATGAGATCATTCAGTCAGATGTTGTTCCGAGATGGGCTGTTATTGGTTGGCTTTTGAAGTCATGTAGGAAGAATTATGTTGAGGCCAATGTGAAACTGGCTTTGTTTTATGACTGGCTCTTTTTTGATGAAAGAGTGGACAATATCATGAATATAGAGCCTACAATTTTGATGATGGTGCACTCTATTCCGAAATACATTGACATGACTCACATTCTTCTTGAGTTCTTGTTACTTCTTCTGGACAACGATGATGTGGAACATAAGGGTATCATAGTTAAAGGTGTCTCTTCAGCTTTTCAGTTACTTGCTAGCAAAGGTGTGATTCAGTCACTTGATGTTTTGACTTCTTGTCCTGCACTTGCCCCTGTTCTAAAAGAGGGTCTGGGCAGGTTATTATCAGGTGTAAAGCTAGGATGTTCTAATGGATTTTTGCCAGTATAGTTGCTAGCCCACCATGGCCACCTTTGTGTTTCTCAAATTTGTCCTTAATCTAAACCAAGGTAGCTAAGAATATTATAGAAGTATGTACGAAGCAGTGCACACAAATGTAACTCCCAATTCTTAAAAATCCAATTGCAAATTATGATATTATATTTTTTTCCCCATTAGAAAATTCAGTTAGCAATTTGTTTTGTCTACATTGCCTCTTGCCATTTTGTTAAGAAGTAATTGTTTAGTTGGGAGTTTGCAAATGAAATAACCAGATGCAATTTTTAAGTGTGATTATTAGTTTTATTGATGTGGTAGTCCAGTCACCAGTGCGATTATGTTAGAGACCAAATAGCAGCTAGATGTGTAATTATATGTAGTAAAACAAACCAATCTCCATATTGATATTTTAAATTGCGGGTGGGGTAAAGTGGAAGAACTTCGAAGGCACATTTTGAATTTCAATAATTAGGTACAACTCTAGACTTCTGTTACATATTTTGAATTTAAAAAAATATGGGTACTACCTTCGAGAAGGGTATTCTTGCCGTTGTTTTGCCCATAATTTACTATATTTACTAGTTAATTTTATGTACATGGTAATTTTTCCTCCCTTAGGTTTCAGTAACCTGTGCCTTCTTAGACTAGAAGAAGCATATTATTTGCATTCTTTTTATCAGACACTTGAAAGATACAGTTATGCATTTCTGATTTTACTGGGATTTATATTTGATGGAATTGTTGGACTGCCTAGGGGAGGTCAGCTGATTGAATTATAGTCGTGAACAGGAACATTGTACTGCTTATGGTTTTGTCGATTGGAATTTTTTTTTTTTCATTTTAACTTTGGATGCATCTAACCAAAATAACTTTTAGATCAAATGAAGACCTCAAGAATGGTATTGCCTAAACTGCTAAACCTACTTGGTCGGGACTCTGGATTGATTGCCATTTCCTTTTGGAAAGCACTTAGCTTTATTTCCAATCCAGACAAAAGTGGTTGAACTTAAAAGACATTGTAGTGCTCATTATTTGCAAGAATTATTGAATATTGCTTCTGATGCTGCTTCACAAATCAATAACCAAATGGTCCTCCAAAGACTGCAAAATAGAATTTAACATGGTAGTAGTTGAAAATACGAACTTCAATATGATTTTGTCAAGAAAGAGAAATCTGGCAAGGGTTCTAAATTTCAATATAGCCAGAATAGAAATTTTAGGAATAGTGTTACTACTTAATACTTATAGTTAGATTAAATCTAGATTGATCATACACAACTATAACCGGATGGGGAAACAGTGTGAGAATGATATTGATATGAACTCATTCTTAAAGTATGCAAATTTCTTCTTTATTGCTTATAAACAAATCTGATTGTGTATGATCTTGAGTTTTTGCTTGACTACTATCTATTCATATTTATCCTGGGTGAAATTTGAGTGAGAAGAGAATTGCCTTATCTTTCTTCCTACCATTAATTTGTAGTTTTGTATTTGTCCTCTCGCTAAACTTGTCTCTCTAGCGTTATCTTATAATTAGCCTTTGTTCTTCTTTTCTTGTGGTCAATCAGTGTCATGTTGCAATTATATGCTGAGCAAAGCAACATGTTCCACGACATTAGACCACACTGATTGAGCAATACAATTATAAATGAAACAAAAATTTAGGTGAGTTCTTAGTGGGAACTTGCAGAATTTGGATGTAGACAATTACGAGCTTTTCCAGCTAGCATATTGAACCTAAAGTGTATAACAGAGAGGGCTTGATGTTGGTTGATTACCAGTGACATAATTTAAAAATTGATCAGTCACTCAATTCTCAATTTCTGATAGTACATTTAAATGGGGAAAAATTGCTTTAAATAATCAAAATGTAGAGTTCGTGATATTTTGCTGCAGAATGATGTTTTTTGTGATTAACATACAGTTACAGTTAGGCACTATAATAAAAGAAGTGGGTTTCAAATGGTGTTTATGGTATGGCTAATTTGTGGTCAATTCTGGTGGTTTCAACTGAAGCCAGAGCAATGTACAATGTGGGGTTGGCTGGTTTGACATATTGGTCGCCAAACATTAACATATTCAGGGATCCCATATGGGGAAGAGGACAGGAGACACCAGGGGAAGACCCTTTGCTAACTAGCAAATATGCAACAGGATACGTGAAAGGTCTGGAACAAACTGATGATGGAGGCCCCAACAAGCTCAAGGTTGCTGCTTGTTGCAAACACTATACAGCCTATGATCTTGATAACTGGAAAGGTGTTCAGCGTTACACCTTCAATGCTGTGGTAATCTACATTTGTTTGAAAATTCCAAGTACAAGCTAATGTGATTTGGATGTAGAAAATAATTTTCTTACCCTGTTTTCCTTTTTCTGTTTTGCTTGTGAACTTGGTTAGGTGACACAGCAAGACTTGGATGACACATTCCAACCACCATTTAAGAGCTGTGTGATTGATGGGAATGTTGCCAGTTTCATGTGTTCCTACAACCAGGTTAATGGAAAGCCAACCTGCGCAGACCCAGACCTCCTCAAAGGGATTATCCGAGGCGAATGGAAATTAAATGGGTATCTTAGAATTCTCCTAAATCTCCTCTAATTATGTTTAATTGTCCATGTTTGTTGTAAATGTTGTCTTTACAGTAATATGAATATGTGGGGTATGCAGATATATAGTTTCTGACTGTGACTCGGTAGAAGTGCTTTTCAAAGATCAGCACACTCCTGAAGAAGCTGCAGCCAAATCCATTCTGGCAGGTAACAAAATATGAGAAGACTATATACTTATATACTCAAGTAGCATGGATATGGGTACTGGTATGGGGTATGGCAAAATTTCTAAAAGCTAGGGTACGGGTATGGGTACGGTAGGGTATATTATATATAGATATAAAAATATAAACAATAAAGTAATTAAATCATGAGATAAATACAATTTTCATAATGTTTTAATTACAAAGTTTCAACAAAACTCTATAAAGTATTTCAAGTAAGCAAAAATATATAAAGAAGGAACGTGATTTAAAGGGAGTGAAATAGTAGTTTGTTTTATTTAATAGGAAACCAAACAACTTAGCAACAAAACTTAGTATTTTGCATAGACTGATGACTTGTACCTGAGTGATGTCAGGTACTTACTCATCAAGTGTATATTGGGTAAGTACCCATATGGACCCATTAAGTACCGATACCGGGTACATAGTACGACAACCATTTCAGAGTATCCATGCAGTTCATTAGCAATTGCTGAATTACCAATAAATTGTGATATATTGTTATTCACAAAAGTGATGGTTTTCAAATTATATAAGACACCTGCTTACTTATCTTTGCTATCTTGAAATTTTGATTTCACAGGGTTGGATATGAACTGTGGAAATTATCTTAGCAGCCAATATACACAAGGGGGCTGTCAATCAAGGGCTTGTGGATGAAGCATCCATTAACACTGCTGTCTCCAACAATTTCGCCACGTTGATGCGTCTTGGTTTCTTTGATGGTGATCCAGGCAAGCTACCTTATGGAAACCTTGGTCCAAAGGATGTCTGCACTTCAGATAACCAGGAGCTCGGCCGTGAAGCTGCAAGGCAAGGGATTGTGTTACTTAAAAATAGTCCAGGATCACTGCCTCTTAATGCCAGAGTCATTAAATCAATGGCAGTCATAGGGCCCAATGCTAATGCTACTAGCGTCATGATTGGAAATTATGCAGGTATCAAAATTCCCAACTCCTATAATTTGTATATGCATATGACTGCCATATGGATATAAAGTTGGGAACTAGGCCAAATTTGGTAAATTTATCAATTACTTCTATGTAGAAGCACCGAGCTTAGTAACTGTTGGCAAAATTTATCAAATGGTTTGTTATTATAGTTGAAGAGTTCTTATCTCTACCTTCTGCTTAACATCACATTTGACAAGTTCCTGAAAATTTTGCAGGCGTCCCTTGCAACTATATATCACCCTTTCAAGGCCTAACAGCCTTAGTTCCTACAAGCTACACTCCTGGCTGTCCTGATGTGCAATGCGCCAATGCCCAGCTAGATGATGCCACAAAGATTGCAGCCTCTGCAGATGCAACCGTGATTGTAGTGCGTGCAAGTCTAGCTATAGAGGCAGAAAGTTTTGACACAATTAACATTCTTCTTCCAGGACAGCAGCAACTTCTAGTGAGTGAAGTTGCAAATGTATTCAAGGACCTGTGATTCTTGTCATAATGTCTGAAGGAGGCATGGATGTGTCATTTGCTAAAACTAATGATAAAATCACAAGCATCTTGTGGGTTGGCTACCCCGGCGAAGCTGATGGAGCTGCCATAGCTGATGTGATTTTTGGGTTTCATAATCCAAGTAATTCATTCAGAATCTCCCCTTATATATCACAAAATTTTTCATTCAAATAATGACACAACTTTGACACTCATGGATGATTTTCTGATGCAGGTGGAAGGCTACCCAGTACATGGTATCCACAATCATATGTAGACAATGTACCAATGACCAACATGAACATGAGGCCAGATCCTGCTACAGGTTACCCTGGTAGAACATACAGATTTTATGAAGGGGAAACTGTTTTCTCATTTGGAGATGGAATAAGCTTCTCCAGTATCGAGCACAAAATAGTTAAAGCACCCCAGTTGGTGTCTGTTCCCTTAGCAGAGGATCATGTATGCCGTTCCTCAGAATGCAAGTCACTTGATGTTGCTGATGAGCATTGTCAAAACTTGGCCTTTGATATTCATCTTAGTGTCAAGAACATGGGGAAAATGAGCAATAGCCATAGTGTTACTGTTCTTTACTCCTCCTGCTGTGCACAATGCACCTCAGAAACACTCGTTGGGTTTTGAGAAAGTGCAATTGGCAGGAAAATCAGAAGCACAGCTTAGGTTCAAGGTAGATGTTTGCAAGGATTTGAGTGTGGTTGATGAACTTGGCAACAGGAAAGTTCCCTTGGGACAGCACCTGCTTCATGTGGGAAACTTCAAGGATCCATTGGGTGAGGATTTGAAACAAAGTCTTCAAATCCTTTGCACTGAGGTTTATTTTCTTTTTCCTCATTGGTTTCCTCAACAAATTTTCCAGGAGACCAGAAACAAGTTTGAGGTAACTGACAAATTTATCTGATTTGTACTATTATTCAAATCACAGATTTGAAATGAAAATTAAGTTTTTACTAAAGCTCACATTATAATATGATCACATAAGAGTTTGTTATCTACCTTATCAGCAGTATTTATGGATCTCCTGTATATATGTTAACCTTATCCTTAACAAAAAATATTTTTGACATCTTAATTTTGTAAAATAAATAATTCAATAACATAGCGTTAGAAACTGTTCTTATAAAAGCTAAACAGCCAAACAATTTGAAAAAGAAAATCTTGTTTGTTTTTAGAAAAAAAATAAAAAAATAAAATTGCTGCACGATTTCTGGGCGATCTAATACTTGTCTTCCTTTGTATTTCGCTTCCTATTTTTTCTTCTTACTTTTTTTTTCTTTGGGCTAGGAACTATCATGGTTTGCAGTAGAAGAGAATTATGGGTCATACTTGTCTCGATGCAGAGCTTCAAAAAAGGACCAATTGTAAGAACAAGCCCAAGTCAGATTTTTATTGAATGCAAACCCATAAACTATAAATAGAACGATTTGGCTCCTCTAAGATTATTTTATAACTGTAAACGACTAATCATTCAGATCGAAATTAATTTTCACAAAATTTTATCTTGTGATCCTAGTATTTATATTTTATTTAGAAAAATATTAACAATTGATGTTTTCATTTATAGTTACTCATTATGCACGGTACATTTTTAAAAGAGCTTGATGCTTACACAGTTATATTACATGAACTATTATGTATTTTTTTTTAAATGAAAGAAAAAAAGAAAGAAAAGGCATCCTATAAAGGCTCGGTGTTCATGCCCACAAGACAACCTTTATCAGAGGAGGGAATCAGTTCAAGGTTTCACTATTGGGCCTAGATTAAGAAGGATCCAAAATCATGTTAAATCCCTATAATCTAATCTATATTAATAGTATAGCCTAATAGGTAATGACTATTGTCCAATTTTGGTCTCAAAACTTTTTATTATTATTTTATTTCACTTATATATAATTCTAATAATTTAGTAATTTGAATAAAATAATAAATATAAATTCAAGTAAATATTCTACTTTACTTTTCATTATTATAATATATTTTTGATCAAAATCTTACAATTGCTTTACATTTATCAACTCTCACTTTAACATTTTCTTTCTTCTCGGTTGTTATTTCATTTTATTATTTTACAATTTCGTATCATCTTACAAAACAAATACTTTAAAGTATCTGAAAGTAAATTTTATTTTCTAAAAGATACATTTAAATTTATGTGAATAATTTTACATTAATGTATCAAAAAATAAAAAATATGGATAGTGTCAAATCACTAGTAAATAATAAAACAATAATTTTAAATAATATTTAAAAAATTTACTAAGCATGCTTAATAGTTTATATATAATATATATATATATATATATATATATATATACACACACACACACACACACAGTAAAATGATGTCATAATCTCTTTCCTCTTTCGTTTCTCAATTGCAACAACGAATATTTATGTTTCTTAACTCGGGTTTTTTTATCATTTTTTTTTCGCATCACTTTTTACACTCATTCTTATATCATTAATCATACATACTTTTTTTATCACTCTCTCTCACTTAATTATAATACTTAAAAAGAGTGTGAATAGTAATATACCCCATATTTAATCGCTTGAGATAATATTGACGAAAAACAAACGGTTATCGAAAAATTGTTGTCCTCCATAAAATGGAGTAGGAGGTTTCCATGTAACAAGTAACAACTAACAAGGGAATCTTCATATTTGAAATTCAATGGAGAAAGTGCGATGCGAAGCAATAGTAAGTAGGGGTGTGCAAAAAAATCAAAAAAACCAAACTAATTTATAAATTGAATCAAACAACTCCAAAATAACCAATTTTTCCAAAACGGTTATTAACATGAACCAGTTTTCATTTTATAAAAATGGTTCAGTTAACTCTTTCTCCATCCAATTCGGTTCATTGCAATAACCAAACCTATCCATTTTCTTCGAATAAACCATTTCACTTTTCAGAATTTCAGTTCACTCTTCCTTTCAGATTTTATCAACCCTAACCCCCAAATCATTGAACCCTACTCTCAAATCAGTGAACCCCAACCCTTAATTGAGCATTAAGAACTGCACAATTAGCGACACCTTCAGGCTCAAATCGAGCTCCTGATCCTGTGTCTTCATCTTTTGCGTCGATCTGCAACTTTGTATCTTCATCTTTCTGCTCGATCTGTGACTCTGTGTCTTCATCGATTTCTTTCTACTCCGAGTCCTCATCGAGTCGCATGGTGCTGCTCAGTGTCATCGATTTGTAGTGCTAGGTCTTCGAGTGGAGAGAACCCTTGATTTTTTTTTATTCTTACACGTTCATTTTTATTTAGATTTTCATTTTCTATTGTGGTGAGAACCCTTGGTTTGTGCACTTCTTGCACTGCCTTAATATTGGTTGGTGCATAGATTTCATGATAGTATTATCTAAAATTTAGGATTATGTCATTTTTGGGCATAGCTTTCATGCAGTAACTATTTCTCTTCTTTGGTTGGTGCCTTTAGTTTGTTTTTTAAGTATTTCAAAAGATTTGAATGGATCAATAGACTGGATATGATATGATATGAGTAATTAGTTCATGGTCTATGGTTCTATTTATGTTTTTAATTAGTGGGATATGAAACATAATATATTACTTTGTTAGTTTTATGTTCTCTATTACTTTGTGTCCATCGCTTTCTATTTGGCTTGTGTGTTTCTCGTTAAGATAGAGCTTTTGTGGCTTAAATGATTTGATATAGTGCTTGTTTTTGTTTTCAGGGTTAGCATTACTCTCAGGACAGTGTTGATTCTTATTGCCGACAGATTTAAGGGAAAGAGAATGGTGTTTCTCAAACAGCTTCCTTCAAGGTTGCTTCTTGTAACTGGTATCTGTTGTCATTCTGTTTGTTGTGCTTTTTTTGTTTATTTTCTTTGTTTTTATTTTTTAATAACCATTTTTGGTCAAGCTGCCTGCTATGTTATTGCTTGAGGTTTATAGTATATACTATTGAATCAACTCATACTTAAAGCCTCATGCGCTGTTTTGAAATGGATTGACTATGTTATCTCTTCATAAAATTTTGGAACAATTTTTTTCTATGCAAATTGTCCCTTCTCTTTTTTTCTTTGGTTTATGACCACTAAGCCTGAAGTTTTTAAGCATTCACAAGAAAGAAACAATTATTTTGATCCACCATTTTAAATTTGAAGGAAAAGAATACATTTCCTCAAACAAGACAACTATTCTACAATAAAATACATTTCAATTACAAAACCAATCAGGCAACTAAAACTATATTTCCTTGCTTCATTTTGTTTTAGATGTTCTTTAAACAAGTGTTTACTTCAATTTTGAGTTAATTGCTTTTTTCAATTTCCCAATGTTATTTGTTGTGAAGTCATGGTTGTTTTTTTTTCCTCTTTTGCAAATAAAATATTTTAGGAATAACTATTCAACATATAGTAATCATGTGATCTTTCTGCGCGAATTCTCAAGACAAGGCAGTTGAGAAAGTGGAAGTAGAGCCTGAGTAAATTCCTATGTGTATATTTTCTCAAAATAAATTGACATGTTTCTCAGTGTATGAATCACAGAATCAGCATTTATCATAATCACTTCATTCAAAACCCGCATTTTTTTTCTTTTTGGTTCAAAGGAAGCTTCCATGGTTTCGAAGCTAACCCTGACAGCACCCCACGAAGCCAAGAGAACCAAATCAAAGTCTCTCTCAGACAAGCCTTCGAGTCACTCGAACCAAACTTGAGACCCCCCATTCTCTTTAACCATTCCAAAATCTGATGAATACTTTCACCTCAACCGCGCTATCCTTTACGACATTTTAAGTGAACCCCATTTCACCAAAACCCACCTCAAGCACTTGCACGACATCGTCACTGATGGGTATGGCATATTTGTCAATTTACTTGTCAAAATCGTTTACCATTTGTACCCAAAACTCGTTGATTCGATGAAAAACCAGTTAATTTGGGTCACTGGGGAAATGGTTGATGTGTTAGCAATTGGTTATGATGCTTTGTTGGTTTCCCTTTTGAGGCAAATTATTGGATGAGATTTTGGTGATGCTAATTTGTGGTTGTGTTTGAGTTGGTAACCATGTTCTTGGATAAATGACGGTGTTTGTTAGAAGAAGGATCACATGTTTTGTCAAGTGCATTGTATGCATTTCTTCGAGTGTTGAGTGATCATTGTAGGCCCATGAAGGCAGATGTTGAAAATTTGGAGACTTTGAGAAGGTTGGAGATTCATTTGTATGTAAAAATAGTGAGGAAAGTGTTTTATTTGTGTTTGAAAATCGGGAGGGATTTTATTCGGTTGTTGCCGGATTTGGTTCATGTTCATGATTTTAGAGATATATGGAAGGACTAGGTGTTGAATCCATCAAAATTTAATACTTTAGGATTTAGGGATGTTTCACAGATTTACTGCACTAGGACTTCAAGAAAGTATGCTTTGCTTCGGATTACTCTTGAAATAAAGACCCAATTGCAGTTTTTGCTTACACGTGCGAAGTTGGGCATCAAAAGCAGCACCAAATGTGGTTTGCTAGGAAGTTTCTCCATGAGCCAGAAAGAGAAAATGTGATAGTTGATATAGTTCAGTTTATATGTTGTGCGCACCACCCGCCAAATGAGATCATTCAGTCTGATGTTGTTCCGAGATGAGCTGTTATTGGTTGGATTTTGAAGTCATGTAGGAAGAATTATGTTGAGGCCAATGTGAAATTGGCTTTGTTTTATGGCTGGCTCTTTTTTTTATAAAAGAATGGACAATATCATGAATATAGAGCCTGCAATTTTGTTGGTGGTGCATTATATTCTGAAATACATTGACATAACTCACACTCTTCTTGAGTTCTTGTTACTTTTTCTGGACAACCATGATGTGGAACATAAGGGTATCATAGTTAAAGGTGTCTCATCAACTTTTCAGTTACTTGCCAACAAAGGTGTGATTCGGTCACTTGATGTTTTGACTTCTTGTCCTGCACTTTCTCCTGTTCTAAAAGAGGGTCTAGGCAGGTTATTATCAGGTGTAAAGCTAGGATGTTCTAATGAATTTTTGCCAACATAGGTCCTAGCCTACCATGGCCACCTTTATGTTTCTCAAATTTGTCCTTAATCTAAACCAAGGTAGCTAAGAATATTATAGAAGTATGTACGAAGCAGTGCACACAAATATAACTCCCAATTCTTATAAATTCAATTGTAAATTATGATATTATATTTTTTCCCATTAGAAAATTCAGTTAGCAATTTGTTCTGTCTACATTGCCCCTTGCCATTTTGTTAAGAAGCAGCTGTTTAGTTGAGAGTTTGTGAATGAAATAACCAGATGCAGTTTTTATGTGTGATTATTAGTTTTATTGATGTTGTAGTCCAATCACCATTGCAATTATGTTAGAGACCAAATAACAGTTAGATGTGTAATTATATGTAGTAAAACGAACCAATCTCCATATTGATATTTTAAATTACGGGTGGGGTAAAGTGGAAGAAATTCAAAGGCATATTTTGAAATTCAATAATTAGGTACAACTCTGGACTTCTATTACACATTTTGAATTTAAAAAAAAATATAGGTACTACCTTTGAGAAGGGTATTCTTGCTTGTGTTTTGCCCATAATTTACTATATTTACTAGTTAATTTTATGTATATGGTAATTTTTTCTCCCTTAGGTTTCAGTAACACGTGCCTTCTTAGACTGGAAGCATGTTATGTGTATTCTTTTTATCAGACACTTGAAAGATACAGTTATGCATTTTTGATTTTACTGAGATTTATATTTGATGGAATTGTTAGACTGCCTAGGTGAGATCAACTGATTGAATTACAATCCTGAACAGGAACATTGTACTGCTTAAGGTTTTGTCAATTGGATTTTTTTTTCATTTTAATTTTGGATGCATCTAACCAAAATAACTTTTTGATCAAATGAAGACCTCGGGGATGGTATTGCCTAAACTGCTAAACCTACCTGGTGGGACTTTGGATTGATTGCCATTTCCTTTTGGAAAGCACTAAGCTTGATATCCAATCCAGACAAAAGTGATTGAACTTAAAACACATTGCAAGCAGCCAACACAACCAGATATAGTGGAGCAAAACTGTTTTACTAAGATATGCAAACAGCCAACACAACCAGATCTTATTGTGTACATCTCTGACTTATTAAAATACCAAACTGAACTAATCCTTGCAAGATTGTTAAGGAATAACAAATTATAACATTAGCCTCCTTAGATGAGAAGGCAACTCAAAACAAAGCCACCTTCTATGTTTAAGTGACATCATCAATCAAACCAGTCACAAATATTAATATGGGCCTGTAACACTATCAACACAAGGTAGCACAGGATCACTTGTGCCAGCCAACGGTCAGCATGAATTGGCCACTACCTGGAGTGTGGACTACATCTCAAGCCACGTTGAATGTCTCCGTCTGAAGCCCACCATGTGTTGTAAGAAAGAATACATGGATATAGTCCTTTTGTAAGCATCTTATCAAATCAAATTGAAAATAATATTAGATGTCGCACTATAACACGTTTGAAACAATAATGTTATTACAGCTCTCACGATGTCACAATTTAAAATGGTATAAATATTTAATAGTAAAATTTATGGATTATGTACATGTCAGAGACCTGCTAGTTGAACAAAGGAATAATTACAAGTGTAAGGTGATTTAACTGAATAAGTTCTTTTGTAAAGAGTGCAAGAACCTAGAATCAAATCTTGCCTTCACTTAAAGGAATAGATTTTAAGAGAAATAAGAGGGTTACCTTCCAACGTGTAAACCACATTAATTGACCACAAGAAAAAAAGAACAAAGGTAATTATAAGATAACGCTAGAGAGACAAGTTTAGCGAGAGGAAAAATACAAAACTTCAAATTAATGGTAGGAAGAAAGATAAGGCAATTCTCTTCTCACTCAAATTTCACCCAGGATAAATATAAATAGATAGTAGTCAAGCAAAAACTCAAGATCATACATAATCAAATTTGTTAATAAGCAATAAAGAAGAAAATTGCACACTTTAAGAATGAGTTCCACCAAGATATCATTCTCACACTATTTCCCTATTCGGTTATAGTTATGTATGATCAATCTAGATCTAATCTAACTATAAGTATTAAGTAGTAACACTATTCCTAAAATTTCTATTTTGGCTATATTGAAATTTAGAACCCTTGACAGATTTCTCTTGACAAAATCATATTGAAGTTTGTATTTTCAACTACTACTATGTTAAATTCTATTTTGCAGTCTTTGGAGGATCATTTGGTTATTGATTTGTGAAGCAACATCAGAAACAATATTCAATAATTCTTGCAAATAATGACCATTGCAATGTGTTTTAAGTTCAACCACTTTTGGCTGGATTGGATATAAAGCTAAGTGCTTTCCAAAAGGAAATGGCAATAAATCCAGAGTTCCGACTAGGTAGGTGTAGCAATTTAGACAATAACATCCCTGAGGTCTTCATTTGATCTAAAAGTTATTTTTCTTAGATGCATCCAAAATTAAAATGGATCCAATCGACAAAACCTTAAGCAGTACAATGTTCCTGTTTTGGACTGTACTTCAATCAACTGACCTCCCCTAGGCAGTCCAACAATTCCATCATATATAAATCTTAGTAAAATAAAAAATTCATAACTGTATCTTTCAAGTGTCTGATAAAAAGAATGCACATAGCATGCTTCCAGTCTAAGAAGGCACAGGTTATTGAAACCTAAGGGAGGAAAAATTACCATGTACATAAAATTAACTAGTAAATATAGTAAGTTATGGGCAAAACACAGGCAAGAATACCCTTCTCAAAGGTAGTATCTATAATTTTTTAAATTCAAAATGTGTAACAAAAGTCTAGAGTTGTACCTAATTATTGAAATTCAAAATATGCCTTCGAATTTCTTCTACTTTACCCCACCCGTAATTTAAAATATCAATTATAGAGATTGGTTCGTTTTACTACATATAATTACACATCTAGCTGCTATTTGGTCTCTAACATAATCGCACTGGTGACTAGACTACCACATCAATAAAACTAATAATCACACTTAAAAATTGCATCTGGTTATTTCATTCGCAAACTCCCAACTAAACAGCTACTTCTTAACAAAATGGCAAGAGGCAATGTAGACAAAACAAATTGTTGTTCGAATTTTCTAATAGGGAAAAAATATAATATCATAATTTGCAATTGAATTTATAAGAATTGGGAGCTACATTTGTGTGCACTGCTTCGTACATACTTCTATAATATTCTTAGCTACCTTGGTTTAGATTAAGGACAAATTTGAGAAACACAAAGGTGGCCATGGTGGGCTAGCAACTATACTGGCAAAAATTCATTAGAACATCCTAGCTTTGCACCTGATAATAACCTGCCTAGACCATCTTTTAGAACAAGGGAAAGTGCAGGACAAGTCAAAATATCAAGTGACTGAATCACACCTTTGTTGGCAAGTAACTGAAAAGCTTATGAGATACCTTTAACTATGATACCCTTGTGTTCCACATCATAATTGTCTAGAAGAAGTAACAAGAACTCAAGAAGAGTGTGAGTCATGTCAATGTATTTCGGAACAGAATGCACCATCAACAAAATTGAAGGCTCTATATTCATGATATTGTCCACTCTTTCATAAAAAAAGAGTCAGTCATAAAACAAAGCCAGTTTCACATTGGCCTCAACGTAATTATTCCTACATGACTTCAAAAGCTAACCAATAACAGCCCATCTCGGAACAACATTGGACTGAATGATCTCATTCGGCGGGTGGTGTGCACAACATATAAACCAAACTATATCAACTATCACATTTTCTCTATCCAGCTCATAGAGAAACTTCCTAGCAAACCACATCTGGTGCCGCTTTTGATGGCCCAACTTCACATGTGTAAGCAAAAACTGCAATTAGGTCTCCATTTCAGGAGTGATCCAAAGCAAAGCATACCTACTCGAAGTCCTAGTGCAGTAAATTTGTGAAACATTCCCAAATCCTAAAGTATTAAATTTTGATGGATTCAACACCAAGTCCTTCCATATATCTCTAAATTCATGAACATGAATCAAATCCTGCAACAACTGAATAAAATCCCTCCTGATTTTCAAACACAAATGAAACTCTTCCCTCATTATTTTCACACACAAATGAATCTCCAACCTTCTCAAAGTCTCCAAATTTTCAATATTTGCCTTCGCAGGCCTACAATGATCACTCAACACTCAAAGAAACGCATACAATGCACTTGACAAAACATATAAAACATGTGATCCTTCTTCGAACAAACACTGCCATTTATCTAAGAACATGGTTACCAACTTCAAACACAACCACAAATTAGCATCA
Organism: Ormosia semicastrata; assembly: GCA_029884595.1. Lineage (NCBI taxonomy): Eukaryota > Viridiplantae > Streptophyta > Magnoliopsida > Fabales > Fabaceae > Ormosia > Ormosia semicastrata. The sequence goes on along the minus strand of JAQQTO010000046.1, from coordinate 29,876,818 downwards.
CCAAAATCCCCTCCAACAATTTGCCTCAAAAGGGAAACCAACAAAGCATCATAACCAATTGCTAACACATCAACCATTTCCCCAGTGACCAAAATTAATTGGTTTTTCACCGAATCAACAAGTTTTGGGTACAAATGGTAAGATTTTGATAAGTAAATTGACAAATATGATATACCCATCAGTGACGATGCCGTGCAAGTGCTTGAGGTGGGTTTTGGTGAAATGGGGTTCGCTTAAAACACTGTAAAGGATAGCGCGGTTGAGGTGAAAGTATTCATTAGATTTTGGAATGGTTAAAGAGAAGGGGGGTCTCAAGTTTGGTTCGAGTGACTCGAAGGCTTGTCTGAGAGAGACTTCGATTTGGTTCTTGGCTTCGTGCGGTGCCGCCAGGGTCAGCTTCGAAACCATGGAAGCTTCCTTTGAACCAAAAAGAAAGAAAGAAAAATGCAAGTTTTGAAGGAAGCGATTCTGATAAATGTTGATTCTGTGATTCGCACATTGAGAAACGTGTCTATTTATTTCGAGAAAATATACGTATAGGAACTTACTCAGGCTCTACTTCTGATTTCTCAACTGCCTTGTCTTGAGAATTTCTGCATAAAGATCACATGATTACTATATGTTGAATAGTTATTCCTAAACTATTTTATTTGCAAAAGAGGAAAAAAAAAAGGCATGACTTTGCAGCAAATAACATTGGGAAATTGAAAAAAAACAATTAACTCAAAATTGAAGTAAACACTTGTTTAAAGAACATCTAAAACAGAATGAAGCAAGAAAATGTATTTTTAGTTGCATGATTGATTTTGTAATTGAAATGTATTTTATTGTAGAATAGTTGTCTTGTTTGAGGAAATGTATTCATTTTCCTTGAAATTGAAAATGGTGGATCAAAATAACTGTTTCTTTCTTGCGAATGCTTAAAAACTTTAGGTTTAGTGGTCATAAACCAAAGAAAAAAAAAGAGAATGTACAATTTGAATAGACAAGAATTGTTCCAAAATTTTATGAAGAGATAACAAAGTCAAGCCATTTCAAAACAGCGCATAAGGCTTTGAGTATGAGTTGAAACAACAGTATATACTATAAACCTCAAGCAATAACATAATAGGCAGCTTGACCAAAAATGGTTATTAAAAAACAAAAATAAAATAAAATAAAATAAAAGCAAAACAAACAAAATGACAACAGATACCAGTTACAAGAAGCAACTCAAAAGGAAGCTGCTTGAGAAACACTACTCTTTTTCCCTTAAATATACCGGCAAGGAGAATTAGCACTATCCCGGGAGTAATGCTAGCCCTGAAAACAAAAACAGACACCATATCAAATCATTTGAGCCACAGAAGCTCTATCTTAACAAGAAACACACAAGCTAGATAGAAAGCGATGGACACAAAGTAACAGAGAGCATAAAACTAACAAAGTAATATATTATGTTTTATCTCCCATTAATTAAAAACAGAAATAGAACCATAGATCATGAACTAATTACTCATATCATATCCAGTCTATCCATCCATTCAAAATTTTTGAAATACATAAAAAAATAAACTAAAAGCACCAACCAAAGAAGAGAATTATTTATTGCACGAAAGCTACGCCCAGAAATGACATAATCCTGAATTTTAGATAATACTATCAAGAAATCTATGCATCAACCAACATTAAGGCAGTGCAAGTAGCACACAAATCAAGAGTTCTCACCACAACAGAAAAATGAAAATCTAAATGAAAATGAAAATGTAAGAATAAAAAAAAAATCAAGGGTTCTCACCACTCGAAGACCCAGCACTACAAATCGATGACACTGAGCAGCACCAAACGACTCGATGAGGACTCACAGCAGAAAGAAATTGATGAAGACACAAAGTCGCAGATCGAGCAGAAAGATGAAGATGCGGGATCAAGAGCTCGATTTGAGCCTGAAGGTGTCACCGAATGTGCAATTCTTAGTGCTCAAATGGGGGTTAGGGTTCACTGATTTGGGAGTAGGGTTTAGTGATTTGGGGGTTAGGGTTGATAAAATCTAAAGGGAAGGGTGAACTAAAATTCTGAAAAGTGAAATGGTTTATTCGAAAAAAAAAATGGATAGATTTGGTTATTGCAGTGAACTGAATTGGATGGAAAAAGAGTTAATCGAACTATTTTTAGAAAATGAAAACCGATTCATGTTAATAACCATTTTGGAAAAATTGATTATTTTGGAGTGGTTTGGTTTGGTTTATAAATTGGTTTGATTTTTTTAGCTTTTTTTACACACCCCTACTGTCTTCCTGCTGTTAAATGGGCAGCAGATATGGAGTCATACTTAAGTCATAATGCAAGTATGATGAGTGATTTAAATTAATACATACAGACGTGCCCACACATTTTTTGTGCCCTTGGATGTTGGCCTGAAGAAGGAAATTTACAAATCCGATTTAAATTTAACGTCAATGATCCCATTTTTTGGAAGAAGATTCTGACTTGAAAAGAGGTTTTATCGTGGAAGATGAGAAAGGGCATGTGCATCATGAGGTTACTTTCGATGGGTCCATGAAGATAAAAGATCAAGAAACTGCCCATTTTGGGCCTAGTAAAAATTCAAGGAAGCCCAACTCTAGCACAAATCTGGTCCCAAGTTTTTTTTTTTGTATTGCATTAAACCGTCAAATGGAATATGCTTCATGAAGCTGCGGATCTTCTGATACAATCAAATTCGTGAATCTTTATTTTGTATTTTTGAGAACACAACAAAGGGACCACTTAAAGTCGTACGAGTTTCTTCCTATAACTTAAGTCATGTCTTAGTAAGGATTTTTAAGGCAAGTTGAGCCAAGTTTAATCAACTAAACTTGAATCAATAATTTGATTCACCTAATTTGTTAGATTTAGATCTAATTAAGTTATAATTTGATTGATGATAGTGCTCAATAAGGTTAACTTGATTTTTAGACAACTTGTGCAAATTTGATTCCTTCACCTTAGCGTTCGATCTCTGCTACTGCTACTGCTAGACAACCCTATTCTCTCTCTATTTTTGCCTCTACCTCGTTTCATTTTATTCCGCTTTTGCTTTTCAATTTATTCGTAGCTGCCTGGTACGACCATTCCTCTCTTTGACTTTTGCGTTTGCATTTTGTTTTTTTTGGGTCTGGAAATTCTTATTACTTTTTCGATTCATGTATCCAAGTAACGAAAATTTGAGAAAATAGGTACCCATTTGGCTGTACTTTGTAGCTTGAACTTCAATTTTCAATTTTTCTTCTATTTTCCTTGGTTTTCTCGGTTTTCAAGCAGATGGGCATTTTTTATTTGTCCACATTTAAAAAAAAAATTAAAGAGACATATTTTTAATTTTTTAATAATATTAGTGTGTATGAATTTCAACCATATTTATGCAGTTCTGAAAAACCCACCCGACGAAAAACGTGACTGACCCAGATTGGGTTGAATTAAGCTCATTAATCCTAAAAAACAATTTTTAGATAAGAAGTAATATTTACTCATATTTAATTAGATCCTAAAAATTGCTGTAAGGGCTGTTTAAATCTTAACAATCCAACCAAAATTTAAAAAATTGAGTCAAAAAGCAAAATAAAATGAAAAACCAGAAAGAAAAATAAAAAACCAAAAAAATTAATTAAATTGAATCAAATTTCAATTCTAATTTTGAAAATAGATCCAATTCAATCCAATTCAAATTGAGTTTTTATATGTATTATTTTAAAAAATATTTTACCTAAAAAATTATTATATCACTCATACTTATTTAAGAAATTTATCATTATATTTCAAGCCAAACTTAATTTTCTCTCTAGTTTCGTGGTTTAAACATCAGATTTTAGACATGTATTATTATTATTATTAATTAATTAGTTTGAATTTGTATTTTGTATTTTGATGTATTTTTTTAAATAATTTGGACTTGTATTTGGTATATTTTGATAAAGTTAGATTTATGTATTTTACCAAATTATGATGAATTTTTGTACTTAAAAAAAATCTAACAACAAACCGAAAAATCAATCCAATCTATAATATTAGATTGAATTAAATGATTTTTATATTTTAAACCAAACAAATCGAATAATAATATGCAAAAGCTAATTGAACAAAATTAATTAACCTTTTTCCTTGAAACCGATTCAATCTAGTCTATAAACATCCTTAACTATGACTGGCCAGTAGCTTTCTTCTCATTATTCAGACTTCAAGTCAATCAAAAACCACACGGTAACAGTTTCAAAATGCATGATACAGTAACCCACAACTCAAAAGGTTTAGATGTAATAATAAGCAAATTGTGTTTCCAAAAGATACCCTAAATACCATGAGAAACCAAAATAAAAATAAAAATGCATGATGTAGTACATCGCACGCGCACAATCTTCATTCGTGATCATCGGCCAAATTCTTTCGTAAATAATTTATTAAAATATGCTTTTGTAGCATTCAGCATTTCCCAGTGTCTTTTACTCAAATACCATGATACTCTACTGGTTCACCGAGTCAGTTTTTTCTTTTATTTTTCTTCCATAAAACCAAGTTGCTGTTGAGACTCTGGAATCATTAGCAGGAATAACAATTGCTATAATTAAGCTTCTATATTCCAGTCAATTATCCAAATAAATTAGTCTATTAATACATGATATATACAAGGGGTGAGTAGCTAACTCAATATGCTACTTCACCTTCTATCCTCTTCACGTGGTAAATCAATCTAGGATGGAGCTCCTATGATGTTATTAAATGGGTTACTCAATTCCATCTCTTTGAATTTTTCACACCTTTAGATTTTTGTTTTGCTGCCTGAAAGGCCTGCATCTTTTGTTTCTTCCGTGCTTCTTTTTCAGCCTGTTGTTGCAAATGAATTGGAATTTATAAGCTATCCTGGAAGTTCTCCAGTACTATTAACCACAACATTCCATGTAGTTTTAACTAACAAAAGTTTACCTTGGACATCTTAGATTTGGCTTTCACTTTAGGAGCTTTGTCCTCAAGCTCTGCCTCGCGTTCAAGCTCTCTTTCCCTAGCATCAAGATTCTTCTCTAAATAATACTGCAAGTTTTGAGATTCAAACATGTTAGAAACCTATAATAAGCCATGCAATGGCTGATCATGCTGTATTCATTATATACAAAATCGGATTAGATTTTTTTTTTTTTTGTGAGGGTACATAAATCGGATTAGATTTAAATGAGCTATATAAGAAGCCAAAATATTACTATTCAATATGTCTATAGTATTAAGTCATTCAATAAAAATTCGGCTTCAGAAAATGATCACAAAATTACCATACACAGTAAATTATGCCCTCAAAATTATTTAACCCTGTTACACAGCCTTGAAGAAAGAGGGAACACATATAAAGTGAAATTCAAATTATATAAACGTCATAATTTTTAAGAGTAAAACACTGATGTGAGAAATGAGACAGGAGACACAAACAAGATCCCCTAGTAGGGGGCAACAGGGATAATATAAGAGAATTGAGGATCAAGTGCAGTCAAGCATCCAAAATCATCCTATACATCTAGATAATATTAAACATCAAAATACAGGCAAGGACTCATACAAGTCCCATCACAAAAGTTAAAACAAGAGTCCAACTAAAAAACACATTGCACCATTGACCAATGGGTTCCTAGGACCAATTGCATCATGAATAAGTTCAGTTAACCCATTTCAACAAACTCTAATTTTTTATTTTTATTTTTTTAAATGTCTACCACCACACTCAATGGCCCACAGAAAGGGGAGGGGGTATAAATGGACTTACATTGTAACCGCCCGCGTAATCCTGTAAAGTGCCATCTTTAACTTCTATCACTCTATTAACTATCTGCTTTATAAAGTATCGATCATGAGACACTGTGATAACAGTGCCCTGGTACTCGGTTATTGCCTCCTAGTAGAAGAATTACAAATATCAGAGAGATGGGTAATAATGAGCTTTAAATAAGGAGATACATAAGAGAAAAGTGAGAAAAACCTCAAGCATTTCTTTAGAAGGTATATCCAAGTGATTGGTTGGTTCATCCAAAACAAGCAGAGTTGACGGTGTTACCATGAATTTGCAAAAAGCCAGCCGTGCCTAGTAAAACAAAAGAGACAAGATAAATCCAAATATTTATGCATCACCATATTCAGAGAGTGAGAAAGCGTAGAGAATTGCAGTGAAACTAGCGATGCTATCGTTACATCCAAAGAGTAAGATGGAAGCACGTAACAAGAGTTTAATTAAAAAAAAGTATATGTATATATATGTTAGGAGAAAACTAGACCCAGTATTATTGATGCTACAGTGTATGACAATGACTGTAAAGGAATGCAAGTATATGAATATATCCCAAAGTTACCAATTAGATTTATGGGGAAAAAATAGGAATCAACCTTCTCAATGTTTGAGGTTGGAGTATACACCTTAATATCATTTTAGCAATTTTAGGTGATGTTTGATTTGTTTTCTATTTTAATTTCCAGTTGATATATTTTCACTTATTACAGAAATGCCACCTTGTTTTCACTTTGTTTCCTGTTTTCAAATGCCACCTTATTTTTACTTTGTTTCTTGTTTTCAAGTTTATGTGAAAGAAATGGTGAAAACAAAAGTTTAAAAACAGGAATCAAAGTGAAAATAAGGTGGCATTTTTGTAATTATGAGTGAAAACATATCAACTGAAAATGAAAACAGAAAACAAACCAAATGTCCCCTTCATTCTTCTTGTTTCTTAAATTTCGTTAAAGACAATCATCTTAAAGCTTTCACTGAAGCAATAACCACCTTCAACTGAAAGCACAAGATTTTCAAAATGTCTATCATGATTAACAGAAAATTCCCTCAAATCTGCAGGTAATGAAGTAATTTCTCAGTTAAGTAATTATATATGAATCACAAACTTGATTTTGAGAAATGCACCATTCAATCATACAATTAAGGTGGAATTTGAATGCTACATTGCTCACAAATGCTAATTGAATGTCAACTGAAAAAGAAAACACGAGTCTTGAATTTACCTTCTCACCACCACTCAATAGGGAAACTTTGCGGTCAAGCATATCAGCTTTAAAATTACAACGCCCAAGAAGTCCTTTAATATCATCAATCCTCCAGTCCTCCGCAGCTTCTTCTACTGTCTCAAGCACTGTCTTGTCCAGATCAAGTGCCTCAGCCTGTTAAATGAATCAATTAAGTTAGCACTAAAAATATATTAACTACATGAAAGTTTTGCCATGAAGAACTGGAACCGAGAGCAACATCATCGATTTAATTACAATTAGCATTTCCTTGGTTAAAGTGGCACACCTGATTTTGCTCAAAATAGTTAGGCAATACATTATGCTCCCCAAGCACAACTTCACCCCCAATAGGCTTCTCTAAACCCATTATCAATTTCAGTAAAGTACTCTTGCCACATCCATTTGGACCAATAATGGCAATTTTTTCTCCCCTTTCAATTGTAAGATTTGCCTTGTTGAAAAGTACCTGGCACAAAAACACTTGATCAGTTGATGTCATTAAAACAATGACACCCATTTTAATGCTCACTTTTTCAATAATAAGAGCATGCTAACTCACCTTATCCTCAAAGCCAAATTCCAAGTACTTAATTGTTACAACAGATCTTCCACTTCTTCCACGCTCAGGGAACCTGATTTTCATTTGTTTCCGTTCAAACGGCTTCTCTACTGGTTCTTCTTCCTGAAGTCTCTCCAGCTTCTGTTGTCATATATAAAGAAAGAAATTCTTTTAAGCAAATATAACATAAGGACCAATAAAACAGTATAATTTAAAGGCCACAATGTGGAAATATGCAATGCAACTAATCTCAGTGATTAACACAAGCACCAGTACTTTGAAGTCGTCTTAACTCTTAAGTGACTATTGTTTTAATGTAACTTAAACCTATTTAATGAGTATCTTTGGCTTGTTTGCAATTTGTACAAGCAACAGCATATTCTATTATTCTTAATTGAACTGTCAGCTTTGGGCCAATTCATATGATCACAAATACCTTCTCGGCAGATGAAGCACGACCAGAATTTGCTCCAGCACCTAACCTATTTATTAAGTCTTTTGTCTGTTCAATTTCTTTCTGCTGCTTCTCCCATGCAGCATACTGTGCTTCAATCCATGCTGCCTTTGAACCTACAAACTGAGAATAATTTCCCTCATATGTCCTGGATACACCCATATCAGTTTCCACAATTTTTGTACACAGCTGATCAAGAAAAGCTCTGTCATGGGAAATGATAACCATTGGCACATCCTGCTTGTTAAGATAGCCTTCAAGCCATTCAATAGTGTCAAGGTCAAGGTGATTTGTGGGCTCATCCAACAGCAATAAATCTGGCTCCTGCAAATAAAGACAAGTTGCCATTCTTATCAGCAATACTCATACATTCCAACGCACATCATCTATGTCAAAGATTTAGCAATATGCATAGCATTATAGGTTATACATGCATACGGTTAATAACAAGCAAACATTATTATACATTGAAGAGAGAAGAGAAATAATAAAGAAATTAAGAACGAGTTATCAATTATCAGGCTATCAATAAAACGGAAGCCTGGTGCTATAAAGCTTCCTCTATGCGCAGCATCCAGGGAAGGGTCGGACCCACTATGTGGGTCTATAGTAGGCAGCCTTACCTTGCATTTGCAAGAGGCTGATTCCACGACTTGAATCTGTGACCTCCAGGTCACACGGATAATAATTTTTTAATAAATTTACACAACTTCACTACAGTTAATAAATTGCCACAAAGCAGTGCAACCAATGAGACAAGTTTCATTGAGGAAGCAACAGTTCACAGAATTGTACTATTCCATTTACTCAGTTCAAACTACACTAGGCAAAGCAATAAACCACGTGTCAAAGCATGGTTTTAAATGGCAATCTGCAATGGAATCTTGCGGTTTTTGTGATCTCTGTTACCACATAGCATTTTTTCACAATTGTCCACAATTTCTTTAATCGCAACCCAACCGCGACCATGACCGCAATTTAAACAGCTAAAAAATCTATACACTATGGTGTAACTTCAGGTTGAACAAGCAATACCATATAGCCCCATTTCATTAGCTGCAATATACCTGAAGTAAAATCTTCCCAAGAGACATCCTCATTTGCCACCCACCACTAAAAGAGGCCACCAACCTATCCGAATCCTCAGAGGCAAACCCAAGTTCCGGCACCAACTTACTTATCTTTGCATCAACTTCATCCAAGTCCACAGCCTGTGCCTTTCTCTGAAGCAAATCAAACTCATCCAAGAGCCTCCCCATCAATTCCAAATCATTTACAGCACCCTCAAGTGCCTTCTGCACCCTCTCCAACTTCGCTGCAATCTCCATTTCCTCTTTAAAAGCACTCATAAACTCTTCCCTCACCGTCCTACTCAGAGACACCTCAAACTCCTGGCTCAAAAATGCGATTTTCATGTTGGGTTTGGCTTTAATCACGTTTCCAGAATCTGGGTCTTCTTGACCCGCTATAATCCTCATCTGGGTCGTTTTGCCCGCACCATTTACGCCAACCAAACCCACTTTTTCGCCCTTCTTCACTTCCCAACTCACGTCTTTCAAAACGGTCACACCCTTGTAGCTTTTGCTAACGTTTTCTAGCTTCACACCCGATGAGATGCTCGAAGCGCCGGTGTTGGATTGCTTGTTTACACGTCGTTTATCGAATTCGTTGACTGATGAGTCTGAAAACAGAGAGTCGACGTCGTCTTCGGTTGTCGTTTCGGAAAGGGAAGTGTCGTCGACGGCCACGGCAGATAAACGAGGTGTCGTATTAGAAATGGGCGTTTTGGGGCCAAAGAATTTTCGATTGGTGTGAATTAAGTAGTTAGTGTTGGTGTTGGTTCTTGCGGTTTGAGTGAGCATGCGATTTGAGAGTGGGCGAAGATGGGGTCGTAGAGAGGGTCTTCGTGCGTCTAGAATGACTGTGCCGGTGAGGAAGGTGCTTGAGCTGAGGTCGTGGTGGTGAAGCTTAACGGCCAAGTCCATTGTTGTCTGTGATGATGAAAATTGGAAGTTGGGTAATTATGGATGGTATTCGACGAAGATGGGAAACTTCGGAGGGAACAGGGGAGTGAGAACAGATACGAGTTCTCTTCTCACAAATGTTGCAAAAATTTTCAGCCCATAAAAGAGTCTTGCGCACTATCGGAGTTCTCCGTTTCCCTTACTATTATTATTTACTAATCGTAACTTCCTTTTTATAATGGAAAATGTTCATCCTACCGCGTAAATTATCCACACCGTTTTTAATATCTGATACTGTTCATGGGACTTACCTATAAATAGTATCAAATTAACTTTTTTTTTTTTTGGTATACATCGTCCATTAACCAACTTCTCTACGTCATTAACTATCTTTTTATTCTTGTTATATCTTTTTCATAAAAATTATAAAATCTATTATTTTTTATATTAACTAACTTTATTTCTATACTGCGGAAAAAGTTAGTTAATGAAAAAAAAAAGTTTTATTAAATTTGGTTAACGAAGAACAAAAAATTAGTTAACGGCAGTTCTTTGTACCACGATAATGAAAAAAAAAAAAAAAAGACGAAAGCGTGATTACATCTTTAAAAAAATATTAAACGGATGAGATCAGATACGTAGGATTATCATTGTTTTATAATTATTCTAATATTCTCATACCAAATAACGTATATATTCTTGTTTATATCTTATTTAATATTATTTATTATATATATATTTTATTATTTTCTTTCAAATCTTATTTTTTAAAAAAATATGAAAAATCATACATTTTTAAAAAAGAATATATAATAATATTTTCCTTTTTATAAATAAAAGTTTTTGTTAAGGACATTTATAAAAGATTCAAAATATGAATTTTTTATATAAAAAATATTATTTAATATATTAAAAATTAAATAAAATTTATTTTTATTTAAATTTTTTTATTTTAATTTTTTAATAAGTGAACAAGTATCTTAAAGCATTTATTAAAAAATTTAAAAATAGAGAAAACACTCTGATGAAAATTTATTGTGAAATTATATATCTTGTATTAATAAAAAATTCTTCAATTTGAATATAAGTTATGTTATTATTATGTGTAAAAGATCAATCATAAAAGTCTTCCCAATATAATTTGATTTCTAAATTTTCTTGTTTTTAATAAGAAATATAACTGTGAGACTCATAATATTTATGATTAGGAGGCCTTTTCAATTATTTTCTCTGATATTTAAATGTTAGTCATCTTTATGAAAATATAGTTTACTTATCACTGTTCTTGCTGACATTTATTATTGTGTGGCTTATTTGTCTTATATTAAAAAAAAGTTTTTTTGTAAAATTTTTTTTTGGTAAAATAAAAATTGTTCCCTCATGAATTAGTTTTCTAATCAGCAATGGAGTGAGATAGACCCATCAATAATATTGCAAATGCAAAGAAAATGAAAGGAATTTAAGCTTTGTGTTAATTGATTAATGAATTAAAGGAAACCATGTAAAGTTATTGATTTGAGAAGTATTCTTAAGTTTGGGAAGATAACAAGTTAACAAATTGTTCCCCATTGAATTTCTTGTGGCCACAAAATGTAATAAATATATATAGAAAAAAAAATCAGCATATAGATAATGATCCTTCCTGGTAGAATACGGGTACTGTGTGGTCAAGGCTAGCGCGATACGGGCCTCTCTTTCTGTGCCGCGCTTGAGTTGATGTTCAGTGACTTGCATCACCCAATTCCGTCCACGTCTCATCACCACATAACAAGCGACCAAAAATTAAGACTTTTTTTTTTAAGATTTAGTTAGAAGTATTTTATTATTACTATTTTTATTTTGCAAAAATGTTATTTGTATATTATTTTTATTATATTATTTCTACACAATTTTTTAAACAATAAAAACACACACATTACAATATAAATTATCTTTATCTTTATTTTTTAAAATAAAAAAAATAATGCACAAAAATATAATGTACAAATAACACGATCCTTTTTTTTTTCTTGTAAATGAACTGCCCAAAAATGAAAAACAATCTTTTTTTTTTTAGTCATGCGCAAAAACAATCTTGCTTATTGGGTCAAGTTTTGATTTTAAATTTATTTTTGGGTTCTTGTCGTCAATGGATGAGAAACCTGTCTCTGCCTGGATCGTAAACAAGCCCAAAGTGAATTACAAATAAGGCCATCTTCACTATAAGAAATTCAAATTGGGAGCCCAGTTTTGGTCAAATTTTGTGATGTCATGTGGGTAAGCTGCAGTTGTCCTCGTTGATATCATGAGTAATTAGTGTTTTGTATATGTAATGGATAAATTAAAAAATATTAAAATAAATAAAAAATATATATTTAGTTAGTTTAGAGATATAACATCTAAGATGATTTAGATGAATTTGATTAAATTATAATTAGTAGGGGTGTAAGTGGGTGATTTTGTTCGATTTTTAAAGGAAAATAAATCTGAACCAATCAAAATCAATTGGTTTTGTTTGGTTCAATTTTTATGTTTTTTGATAATCAAATCCGAATTGAATCGAACCGAATATCTATGAATTGATTTTGTTCGGATGATCAGGTTGGCCATTTTTTTAACATAAAAATAAGTTAAATAATTAGATTTTCATAGCAAAAAAAATACATAATAAACCTATGAAAAAATTTCTAAAAATATAATCAATTTTATTATTTTGAATACTAATAATTATTTCATGTTTCGAATATGTATTAAAAGATTCATAAAGAGGGAATAAATAAATATATTGATATTTGTATTAAGAAATTATATTTGAATAAGTTAAAAAATTCTTCAAGAGAGATTTAACGTGGCAAGTTGTATACTACTACTATTCAATTAAAGAGGAAGTTGTGAGGCTACTAACCTGAAGATATATATGTAATCAATTGAACCCTTAAGGACATGAGTGAAGCTAATGGAAACTTGATTAGTTGAACTTTGAATCAGCAACCTAGTGAATCTAAAGTTTCCAACATTTGCAGTTATATCTTCATCTAAGATAATGTTGTTGGGTTTCAAATCACAATGCACAATAAAAACTTCACTATCATTGTACAAGTAATCTAATACACAAGCAGCATCAATATCTATATTTAGTCTCTCCATAAGGTTCAACTCATTTTCGTTTGTATGCTTTCTCTTCCTCTTAATCTAATCTTCCAAGTTCTCATTACTTAAGTACTCATTAATCAGAGCCAGAAATTCATTATTTTTAAAGTCAATACTAGAGCATTAAAGTCAATTCATCGTTTCCAAGCTTCCAAGTTCAGATGATGTTGTTGTTGTTACCTTCACTTTTCTGTTCTTTATGTATAGTAGCAAGAAAATTGTCAGACATAGTATCAGTGTTACCACTGTGACTATGACGATGTAATATCTAACATGCCTTCTTCCATGGCCATGTGTAACACCCTAGCTCTGATACCAACTAATGTAACAACCTAGCTAGGGCATCACATTTCTGACTTCCGACTCATAATCTGAAAATAAGTTCGCGCAAAGTTTGAGTTATAAAATATGGGTTTCAAAATTTATTCTTTACTGAAACGTAAATTTATTGAAAATATTAGGTAATATTGTAAATCATATTTCAACTAATCATTATACAATATTGACACCAATTAATATCACAATTTAAAGAGAAATATAAAATTAACGATTTTTTTTGACAAAGAGCAAACCCCATGACGGGTCCTACTTAATAACGGTACAACACTAACGGAAAACTTTAACATACTTATTCCTTTTTCTCGTCCATCTTGATGCATCGGACATCCGTTCCTTTCAACACAACACCGCATACCTTCGAGTCCCGAATGTCCACTCCTTATTGTTGTCACCAATCTCGAGAGTGTCAATCGCCGTTATGTCTAAGACAACTCGATCTTTCTATTATTTGATTTTAACAAGATCTGATTACAAAAAAAACAAAGATAACAAAGAGGTGAGATCACCTACACCAATACCAATATGGCGACAGTAGATAACACAAACAGCAATATCATACAGATAGATCATACCATAATCATGCTATCAACATTAATCAACTATCATCATTTAATCATTTATCAGCTCAATCATCATCCAAGTACTCAAAACAATTGTCATAGCCAATAACCAATATTCCTCAATTAATATATCACACAGATATAAATGCTCGATTTATGCATATGCACAAAGACTCGGTTATCAAAAACGACTCCATGGAGGTTTTCACAATTTCGAGAAGAATGCTCTGGTTAATTGTCAGCCTTAGCCCAAAGACAATCTCCCAGTCGTTGAAAAGAATCATGTTCTTATCGGGTATCGTCAATGCGTTAACTGATCATGCCAAGTGGCACAGGGTACTCGCTACCGTCCACCGTCGTCGATCGCCATCAAAGATCCATCATAGACCTCACTATCAATTCTCATTCCCTCTTCAACCACAAGGGCCATAATAGTTATTAGCTATATTTTATACAATGCACGAATATATCAATACAAGTCCAACCCCAAAGGGCCAAATCTTTTCAATTTCATTTGTTCAATGTAATCATATGTTTCAACGCATATTTTTTTTCAATGCACGTATAATGTACCAAATTCAATCACAGACATATATGCATGTATAATGCACCAAATGCCAATCACAGGTAAAACATGTCATTTTCTCACACAAAGATCCATATAATTTGGTTCTACAGTATTTATACTATATTTTCAACAGAAAAATCATATTATCACATTTTCATAGTTATAAAATTCTTTCGTCGTGTTTTCACAAAATTGCGCAACATTTTCATTTCGTTTTCACACTTTCAAAATGTTTCTGTTACGTTTTTAAAATATCGTAACACTTCTGTTACGTTTTCAAAATTCTGAAACGTTTCTGTTATATTTTCACAATACCGTAAAAATATTCTATTACTTTTAAATCGCATAGTAATTTTTCAACAGTACGTCAAATATTTAAACTCACATAAAATATTTAAACGTAATTCAAATCACGTAGAAATATTTTAACATATTTTAAATCGCATAGGAATATTTTACTATATTCTAAATCGTTTTTAAGATACGTAAATCATTTTTCACCACAATTCTATTACGAAAAATATTTCTTAACCTTCAAAAATTTCATTTCATCCTTTCTCAAAATATTATGACTTTGTACTTCATTTTTCACATTTTCTTACTCAAGAAAATCTTTTTCACGCTTCTTTACTCAATAAATTCTTTTTCAAATATAATCCATAAAATTACTTTTCCATTAATATAAATCAATGTTTCAAATCTTAAAATTTCCAAACGTACTTCAAAACTTGAAAATAAGTTATATTTGAGTAAATTCTCAAAATACTATTATATTCTCCATTTTTTCCCAAATCATTTCTAAATTAACCTACTTCAAAATAAATTGAAGTCTGAAAACATTTTCGTTTACAAAACTTAATTTTTCAAGTGAGTAAAATACTCTGATTCTCTTTTCAAATTTCTTGTATTAAATCAATTATATTTTCACTTGAAAAATTACTTTGTTTCATCAAAATCTAGGCATTACTATTTGAAAAATTATCAAAACATTTTCCTTTTAAATTGATATGGTTTTACACAAACAAAACTATTAAAGTTTTATTTTCAAAACCAAAGTACCGATTGGTCATATAACAAACTCATTTGTTCAAATTCATTTTCACTTTCTTTGCAAATCCTTTTTCATTCTTAGTCAAAAAAATTTTACTTAATATATATTTTCTCAAAATCACTTTTTATTGATCTAATCCTACAAAATCATATTGAGTTGTTTTAATTATATTTTCTTAACTTTAAATTTCCTAACGTTTTCTAAAATCCAATAAATAAATTCTCTGTTAGAAATTTTAAATTATAAACGTTTTCCTTTATATTTCTAAATCACTTCTAAAAATTGATTAATTTGAAGTTCAATAATTTCAATCTTTTTTTCTTTTATTTATGAAAATTCCACTTCACTTAATTTATAACACTTAATTTCCTTTTCAAAAATCCTTATTTGAAAAATTCTTATATTTCATAGCATCAAAACATTTTTCTAAATTATCAAAACCTTATAGATGGTCATTGGAACCATGAAATATTTTTCTTCTAACTTAAATAAATTCTATTCTTGTTTTTACACAAAATAAATCAATAAAATTTCATTCTAAAATTTGTGTTCATGTTTTCTTAAAAGAAAAAAACAAACCTTTAGTTCATTTTCCATACTCCTCAAATCAATCCAATTTTATTCTTCCATAAACATATTAATTTGTAAACACATATTTTGAGGTGTCTTGGCCGAAATTCTGATTGTTCTAGGGATCAAAATTTAATTTCCTTGTTCTTGAAAAATTTCAACATTTACCCAAATCAAGGGCATCAAAACCGTAGTTCTTCCTTGGCCATTGGAACCAAGATCAATTTTCTTTCCATCCACACATCATGGCATACATATATATATTTCATCATAAATATCACAAACATGTCATATACTCATCATGCATATTATAAGTATACTATCAAAACCATAAAATCATGCAAAGCATATTAAGCATAGACAAAAATAATCAAAGCATAAGAAAATAAAGCAAAGCTCATAAACACTCAATTAATTATTACATGACTATGGATTGAAATTCTCACATGAATCCACAATCCATCAAATATAAGACCATCTCCCACCACCATAATTAGTTGGTGAGATGGATCTCTCTCTTACCTCTTGAAGATCCTCAAAGCTTCTTGATTTTGCTTCTCTTTCCAAGTCATTCAACACCAAGGGCTTCTCAAATTCAAAACAAAATACATATAAATTAGTATACTAAGCTTGATTAAGAGGAACCATGGATCAAACATGGTTTAGATCATGAAAAAGAGATAAGAATTGAAGTCTTCTTACACTTCACCTTAAAAACTCAATAACTTGGCTCTTGAATAAAGTCCATGAAGATGAATGATTTAGAGAAAATCTCCAACATGAAAGTTGTTTAGAATATCATGTAGATTCAAGATCTATGGTTGGATGAAATTAAAAGAGATTGGATGGTGGTTTTGAGTGCCTTGACCGAATGGTTTCTCTTGAAGCACAAAGATGGAATTTTTTATTTTTGATAGAAACTTGAAGCTTGGATTTGAAGCTCAAGATGAATGATTTTGGAAAAACTCATAACTAGAGATGTTCTTAGAATGGTGTTTAGGTTTAGAAAATCAAGTTGGATGAATTTATAGAAATTTGGATGATGGTTCTAAGGTGCTTGACCGAATTTGAGAGAGAAAATGGAAAGAAATGTGTTCTTGGGTTCTTGGAGTTTTTGAGAGAAAGTGTTGTAAGCTTTTTGATGTGAGAGAAAATGAAATTAGGAGGGTGAATGAAAGTGAGCAGCTGCCGTGGGAGTCTTGGAGAGATTAAGTGATATGCTTGACTCACAATATCACCAATTGGATGCATATGGAGTAGCACATGGCCTATGTCCCTATATGTCCTCCAATAATCATAAAAGTCCATTCAAGAAGACTTGGAGAAGCCTCCTTGGGCTGCATGGCCGTGTGGCCTCTCATGAATTAGGGACTTAATTTGTTTTTAATTCAAGTCCAATTACTTGCTAATTAAGTAGCTAATCAATTAGGTTTAGTTTCCTAATCAATCTTAATTAATTATCTAATTAAATAACTAATTAATTAGATATATAATTACATATATTATAACCTCTAAATAAAATTAGGATATTTAATTAAGAATTAGATTATAACAATTTAACATTTAATTTAGTTTACTTAACTTGTTAATTAGGCCATTAGATCAATCAAATTAGGCTTAAATAGTTACTAATCAAATTCAAATGGCTATTATTGACTTCATCTTTTTTCTTGGCTAAAAAAGCCTATCTTGCTTTTGTCTCTCTCCAAAATGCATGCAAAATCGTCCCCCTTCTCCTTGCATGCAACATGTGATTAATTTGCATTAAATCTTTCCTAAGTCATCCTAAATTTTGATTAAAAGGATGGTTTGGATTAAAACCATTAGGTTTAGGTTGTAGATGGAATACTTCTTTTGAGTCATTGGATCTTTCTCCTTTAATTCCTAGCCCTTAGATGAGTCTTCAAAATGGAGGGTCAAGATTACACCTTCAAACTTTACATCCAAGGGTCAAAAATGGTTGTAGTAAATTTTTTGTTGACTAAATCTACACCATTAATTCAAAACCAATGGTTATTAATGGTCCATCTCAACCATTGATTTAATCTTCATCCAAGGGTTCATAATGGTCAAAGTTATTTTACAAGACTAAATCTCCACCCTTGATTTAATTTTCCATCCAACGGTTATAATTAATTTTATTTATTTTCAAGATTAAATCTCCACCGTTGATTAAATCAAGATTAAATCTCCAATGTTAATTAAATTAATGGTGGATATCCAATCCACCAATATTAACTTAATAATATAGAATATTATTTTGATTCACTGTAACCCCACAAAACATACATTTACTATATTTTTACCGTCACAGTAAATAAATACAGTAAAAATACGATAAAGGAAATTTTCTAAAACTGTTTTCGGATTCAGGTTTAGTAAGATCCCCTGTCTCCGTCTAAACAGTACAAATTTTTCTATGCGTAGAAAAATTTTTACTTTTATGAGACCCACTTGAACCACCTAAGACCACCCTAGGTCCCACATACATCAAAAATTTCATAATCATCCATAAAATTACAAAAATAGAAAACACACAAATATCAAATCGAGATTACGTAAAATAATTACCTAACGGTAAAAATTAAATTACGTAAAGTTTTCTCCTACCAAAATTTGTATTTTCTTGACATGGAGTAAATCACTCAAACGATCAAATCTGTTGTGAATAAACAAAATAATTTTACAAGATTCAGAAATTACTAAACAAGAAATTTTGTTAATCAAAAATTACTTGCATTTAAGATATAGGAAATTTGGGGTGTTACACCATGAGGCTTACAAGCAAAATGCAAGCAAAGTTTATTATTGTCTTCTAAATGGGCAGCTGAGAGATTTTATAGAACTCCACCATTATGAGTGGTTCATTTTAAATCATTATAAGAAAGGTTCAAAAGCTGAAGGAAGTTCAATAGGAATGGATCCAGAGAGTTGGTTGGAGGAAAGATCCAAAGTTTCTAATTCTCTCACCTCTCAAAGAGTTTTTGGAATAGCACCTGATAGCATATTCTTAACCAAAAATAAATTTTCCAAGCTTAGACAATTGCTGAATGAGTTGGGGATGTCACCAAACAATTGTCAATTTTTTAATTTTTCAATATATACTATGTCTAATATTGACTAGAGTTAATTTTATAATCCAACCAACTTATTTAACAAACTGATGATGAAATAAGTTAGAAAACTAGTAATTATGCAGACCATGATTAATTATTATTAATAGAGTTAAAACACTAGTGTCTCTTTCTGCGTTGGACAAATGGCGTGGCCCAAGTTGTGGTGAAGCAGATCTGGTCTGAGCTGTGGTGGAGCAGAACCTACGGTGAGATGCGGTACCGGTGAGCAGAACCGTAGAGGAGTTTTTTGGCCTTCTAGGTTGGACGAAGATGACATTTTAGGAGTTAGGAACTGGGAAAATATTACAAAAATTCAAAACAACAAGTAGTAGCCAAAAAAGGTTGTAGCATAAATTAAAATAATAATAATAATAATAAATATAAATATATGATTTTATTTAGTTTGGTTTGGTTTTGAAATTTTAAATCCGAGAACTAAACCAATTAAGATTTAATTAGTTTGAATTTTACCTGAACTAATCAATATACTCAAACTAAACCGATCCAATTTAATTGGTTCGGTTTAGATTGATCGAGTTGGTCGAATTATCCGAACCAATTTACACCCCTAATAATTAGTGAAATATAGAGTAGAATGCACTCAAAATTATTTTTTATTTTATTTTCATTAATTGGCTCTTATTGTGTTATGAAAATCGGTTTATGTAGTTCTTTTCAATAAATATTTTTTTATATGACCTCCCAATCAATATAGCACAAAACTATAACTTGCTCATTACATATGCTACATTCCGTTGATGTTAATTTCTTCCATTATTTATCCACAAAAACTATCTCAAATTCTGTAAACAATTACTCAAAGCATCAATGAAATCTCAATATTATGATACGAGTTTTTAATTACATTTAAATGATCTTACTAAATAAACTTTATTATAAATTTGAACTTTTTAGTCGATTTTATCATGTCTTCTTGTAAATTTTTTATTTCATATATGTAAATATTAATATATTTTCATTTAAAATTTTCAATGTTGAGAAATATAAATATAAAATATTTAAATATTATATATTATATATATGAACAAATTTTTTTATAAAAAAATACTTAATAATTTCTTAATTTTCTCATAATAAATTACATTTAAATTTTTTATTATATTTTCATGCAATTTTTTTACTCTCATGTGATGTATATATTGATATTTTTTAAATAATATAAAATAAATATAATAATTTAAAAATATAATTAATTAATTAATTTAGAGTAACAATACATATATAACGTAGACATGATATCGACAACTATGAAAATTTTGATATTTGAAGATCAATTATCAAGAAAAATAATTAATAACGTGATCAACTAAAGATAGATAATAATTTTTTTGAATATAAATTAATATGTAAAGGTATATATGTCAAGATAATTAATATGTGATTATAAATTTTTATACTTTTATAAGTGGATAATAAATTTAATTCAAACTTAGTGATACATATACACTTTCATTTTAAATTTTAATATAGGATATCACATGACAGATTATTGAAATCTTGTATTTATTATATGATAAATTTTTAAACATGTTATTATTTTATGTGAGAATGATACATATAATAAAATGATATATATATTCTCTATATATATTATTATATATAATTATATGATTTATCCACGCCCTATAGGAGAAGTACCTACGTATAATTAATATTAGAATGAGTGTCATTCAAATAATATTTTTACATTATTATAAGAGTTTGTATGATATTACACAAGTACATAATAGTATAAAATTTTTTATATATACCAAAACTAAATCCAATCAGAATATGATTAGTATTTTAGCGTTGATTTATTAACGTGGAGTATTAGAAACTTTTTCAGTGGCCACATAAGAATCTCTCATATGACATGTATGAGAAATATTTGTGTAAATTAAGTTGTGTGGACTAAATTATTAAAAAGTAATATATTATTATTTTTAATATAAAATAATTATGTGATATAAAAATTTATATAATTATTTAAATATTAATTAATTTAATCCATAAAACACAATTAGATAAATAAAGTCTAATAATTCAATGGAAGCTGTCGCCTTTCGGTTTTAGCTCAACCACTTCCAATATTTTGTAATATATTTGGCCATTCATGTAAGTTTTTCCTTATACTAATAATTTTTACAGCATTTTTCTTTGTAAGAATATATGTATCAGATCACTGGGCCCACAAAATGTCGTCTTCCAACTACAAGCTTATGATCATGGGATTATATCATCAACAAAACAAATACAAACGGCAAGTTTTGTCATTATTTTCTTAGCTCCTACCAATGATCTGCACTGCAGCTTTTTCTATTGGCTTTTGGTAAGCATCAGAACAGCGCATCAGCCGCCGGGCTGGTATCTTGGTGGTCCCTCCGTCTTCATGTCACTGGATATAGTATTACTCAATATATGCAAATTTAATATTACGTTTTATGCCTCATAGCTCACATACATGCAACACAACTTATTAAACTCTCTTTCTTGCACACACTTCCACTTTTTTCACTCGCTCCTCTCACTTCCTTTCTTACTCCCCGGCGAATTTTATAATGCTCCCAAATAATGTTGGAATATGGATGCACCAAAAGTTGAGAGCCGTTGTTTTATTAGAAAAATAAATTAATAACCAAGATTTATGACCTAATACCTAAAGAATAGGTAAGTGTAGAAACTTTTAATTTATATATCAGTTCTGACTTTGTAAACTTCTGATTTGCATGTTGGTCTTTAAAACCTTCTCATTTACATTTTTGGCTTGGTTGCATAGAGGAAGATGTTATTTCTTGGACTTCAAAATTGCTACAATCTATGAACTTCACTCCAGCAATTCCTTTAAGTATATTGGTGTAGGAGGATTGAATACTTGTGAAGATACTTTAATGTTTAAGTAAGTTAGAATTCTAAGAATAAAGGATGAGAAAATATTTGTATCATAAAGTTACAATACCCCATTTATAGAGGAGTGAGTGTCATAGATATCAAGTTGTGATTGGGGTAAAATGATCATTTCAGTAGTAAGAGGAAATTTCTTGATACCTTCATTGTTTAAGGTTAAATTTACTTATGTCCGTTGGTAGGAGACATTTCTTTTATCCATTGTATATGGTCATTGTTGAGAACCGTTGATTTATTAGAAAAATAAATTAATAACCAAGCTTTATGACCTAATACCTAAAGAATAGGCAAGTGTAGAAACTTTTAATTTATATATTAGTTCTGACTTTGTAAACTTCTAATTTGCATGTTGGTGTTTAAAACTTTCTCATTTACATTTTTGGCTTGGTTGCATAGAGGAAGGTGTTATTTCCTGGACTTCAAGAATGCTACAAGCTCCTTAGATAGAATGAATTTCACTCCAAAAGTTATTTTGAATATATTTGTGTAGGATGATTGAACACTTGTAAAAATACTCTAATATTTAAGTAAGTCAGAATTACAAAAGTAGAGGATGAAAAAAGATTCGTACCATAAAGTTACAATATCCCATTTATAGAGGAGTGAGTGTAGTAAATATCAAATTGTGATTAGGAGTAAAATGACCATTTCAATATGAAGAGAAAGTTTATTGACACCTTCTTTATTTAGGATTAAATTTCCCTTATGTACATTAGTAGGGGGCATTTTTTTTATTCATTACGTATGGTCATTTTCTTATTATTCTTGAGCTTGCTGCATTAAAGCTCAAATCCTAGTATGTAACTTAGGAGCTTGGTGGTTTTGGTGGATATGCAATGGGATGGTGCGGTGGCTCTGGTAAAAACGGAGGCGGCAGCTCGCTAGTGGCGATGCGACTCAAACGTGTGGTTTCAATGGTAGCTATGGGGTGGGAGCTGGTTCGTTTCTGGCTTGGATGTGATAGTTCGAGGCTTCGCGTCCTCTGCTATGGTAGCTCTGTAACTTGCTAATTGAGGCTACAGGAGGGGTTCGTATGGTGTGGTGGCGTTTAGAGGGTGTTTCAATTGATGGTGGCTTATGGTTTGACCATTATTGTTGGAATGATGCGCACGCTACTAAGGAGCTTTGGTGGTGCGCGCAGGGTGGAGAAGATGCAGACAAGTTGGCGGTGACCAGAAAAAATAGAGGCTGACTAGCAGCAATGGGAAAACCATATCAAATCTCCACTCAGCTTGAAGCACCCACACCCAATGGTTGATCCACAACCTGAAGTACGAACCACCACTTGTAGTCGTCGAAAAAAAATGGTGTCACATAAAGCTATAGAGTTCAGCCAGAGATACTGGCAGGAGGACTAAAAAGTAATTATGAGGGGACTAAGAAACAATAAACATGAGATAAGGATGAAAATAAAAAATAACTTGATGACTAGTAGTAACTGGCAATCACCAATAATTTTTAAGGAGCATCCGTACTCCAACATTCTTTGGGAGCAGTATAAAATTCGCCTTAATTACCCAAGGATTCTACAATGGACCTAAAACAGTTTGGCCCATACATGTTCCATGTATATCACCATTGATAACATGTTTCCTGTTTTTATTTTATTTTATATTTAAATTTTTATCCCTATTCCATCCCTCCCCTCCTTTTTATGGATCTTCCTCGCCACACCGTGCACCGCTCAGCTGCCCACTGCTGGCTGCCGCCTCTTCCTCCTTCAAGCCACATCCACCTCCTTATAGCAAAATTAGCATGTCTTCTTATTTTTCTTCCAAATATGCTAGAAGAGCTGGTCCTTAAAATATCTTGTTCTGTCATTCTTCTAATTGAAATTATTCCTTCGAGACATGATTTTCCAGACAAGTGTTTTCATTTAATTAACAACTATCAGTGGTCTGTGTCCTTTCAATAGAGGATGATCAAAAGCTGGTTGTTGATGAGATACAACACAGTTCATGACTCTACAAAAAGAAGGAACAAAAGCTCACTACATTATGGTCCAAAACAGAGCAGAAAAGAGAGGAACAAATAGGGGGACTGAAAAAAAACCTTGAAACTTTGGCATACCTGAATTGTCTTAGCAACAGGAGACAGACGAGTTCTTATGATGTTCAATTTGTGCAACGCTTCCTCTGGCCAAAAAGTCTGATTGGCAAGTGGGTGGTTGTTGATTTCTGATAAACAAACAGGACAAACCAAAGAAAGAAGAAGGAAATGTACAAGGGTAGAAATGATTGGGGGGAGCTCAAACACCAGCTAAATCCATGCTTGAGAAATTTGACTTCCTTGTTTCTATTATTTCCAAATCCATGTGTATGTATTTGTTTACATTATCACCAAATTATTTTGTGAACTCCAGTCAGTGCATGGTGAACTGCTTCGTCCAACAATATACGCAACTCCTTTCTTTTTTATCAGGACTAATTTATAATTTATTTATTTTTTACCTCTTTAATGAGTTACGGGTCAATCATTCCCGTCGTTGATTTGTTAATTAAAAAGTCAATGGTTTAGGACCAACAAACCCGTTACTTTCTCTCTTGTACTCATGCCAGACACGTCACTTCAGATATACTATCTAATAAGGTCGGTTAAGTTTTATTTGAACAATAATTTTTAGATTACTCTACGCAAATGTTTTTTAATTGTGCACTAAATATCTACTTAATATGTACCCAAAAAAAATCTTATATGAAGAACTTGCAGGAAAATTTTATATATATGAAGAAATAGTTTTTCAATAAGCCATTCCTTTAATAAAGCAAGCTGATGTGAAGTACCATATCTATATAGCGCAACTATAGCAAATATCATATGTATTTTGGACCTTAAATACTCAATATATAGGAAGTTCTCTATCTAAAAATATATATAGGAAGTTGCTTTACAACATGTTTTTAGGAAGTCGTTGGAATTTTATTTTTTGTAACTTTTAACATACATCATGGGAGTGAACTGGGAAGTTTAATCTTTCTTTTCTTGTTTCTTTTATTTGTATTAAAAAGGGAAAAGAAAAAAGAAAATCATATTTTCTTTCTCTAGTTATTACATTACAAATTTTGTCCCTACAAAAGGAGTTCCAATCTGGAGGTTCTTAGTTGATCCAATACGGTCAGATACTGTCTCACCATGGTTGTCACGAAAACTTAAAGCTCACTTGTTAGAGTGAACCTTTTTTCTGTTTTAAACGCCTTTTCTATAACTATTTATTGGTTATGGGTAAGGTCATAGATATAGGAGGGATACTTATGTAAAATTTGCGGGAGACATTTATAATATTCTTAATAAAATTTTAAACATTAATGTTTTTAAACAATTTACTTATGATAATAGGTAAAAGTTAGTTATTTCAGATTTTTTAAAAAAATAAAATAAAATAACGTGAGTCACAAATTTTTTTTTATTATATTTTCTCTTTCCAATCTTCATTCACCACTATTGCAAAATGTCCTTGGCCATATCAATGGAGATGAGACCTGCGCTACAACCCATGGCACCAAGGTTGTAGTTTTTTATGTTGGTCCTGAGCTTGTAGTGGTTCACGATCATGGCGGAGAGGAATGGGGTTGAGTTGAACAAGCTGCAGTTGACAACTAAGACATCAATGTCTTTGGGTTGAACCGTTGTTTTGGCAAACAAGGCATCGAGTGCTCCAAACATTACTACATTTGCTTCCAAACACGCCTCCTCCATGCACAAGTTTGATGGGCGAGACATGATGCCTCTGGGGAAGTACGGTTGAGCAAGGCGGATGAACCAGAGAGGCGGGTGAGTGTGTCGATATCGAGTTGGAGAGTGCGGTTGGACCAGAGTTAGGACAAGTGGTGGAGTTTGAAACCGGTGAGTTGAAGCAAGATGGAGAGGAAGAGAGGGAGGATGAGGGCAAACATGATAATGGTGCCAGCAGCATGAGTACCCATACCCTAACTTCACGTACTTGACCTTCACCGATTGTAGGAAATCCAGCAACCGTCGCCAGATTTTGATGATGGCCAACGATGAGTCCTTGAAGTCCATCTCTGCCTTTTCCATTTTTATCTTTTTGTTGGACAAGCTGTTGGACTATTGCCTTGGAAAGCGGTGAGGAAAAAAATTATGAAAGAGAAAGAGAAACATATAAAAGTATTACATGTAATCTAAGTTGCAGGTGATAAATATGAGTCATTAATCAAATTTTATGTGATAAATATGAGTCATCAATGGTGAAAACCTATGGAGCATCTATGCTTCAAAACTATTTAGGAGCATTTAAAAATTTCCAGAATTTGTCTATATAATTATGTAGATTAAATCAATCAACAGTTGAATAATTGTATAAATTTTTGTGTTATATAATTATTTTATATTAAAAATGATAATGTATTAATTGTTGATTAGTTTAGTTTACAATTTACATAGATAAAATATACATAAATATTTCTCCAAAATTAGATCAAAGACTTAAGACGAACAAGTAATGTTTTACTAATAATTATAGTTTTGTACCTAATTGTAAGTGCTAATTGCCACAAATTATCGAAGTCAATGTAAGTTTAGTTATCAAAAAGACACGTCCTATTATTACTTTAAGAGTGTTATTTGCATTTAAGCAAAGTTAACACAGACTTCACATATTAAGTTGTTTAGTGATATTTTGGGTATCTCTTTTTTCTCTCTTTCTTGATTGAAATGAAAAAAGGTTAAAATTTGATATGTGAAGTTTCTATGCTTATTTTATTTGTGTAAGTATATTTTCTCTTATTACTTTAGGTTAAAGTCGGATCAAATTGTAGGCTAGCACTGAAAGACTTAACTTAAAAGAAGTTGCATCCAAACGAATGGTTATAATATTAAAGATTTCGGATCAAATCTCCCTTTTACTCTTCTCTTTTCCCGATGAGCATAAAAAATCACTTATTAATTAAAGTCTCAAAAATTTCTTGAATTAACTATTTATGGTAAAAAAAATGCTTGATCCAACGCCTATTATACATATGATCAAATTTAATATTAAATATTTTTTATATTTTAAGATATTGAATGCACTTATTTTTTTATTTAATATTTTTTATTAAATATTAAAAGAATTATTGGAAAATTGTTTTAGGAGGATATATAAAACAAAATTATAAAAGATGTCCATAGCAGTTTGATTAAAAAAGAAAAAGATAATCATATATATTTTTAGGGGTATATACATTATTGATACTTGTTTTAAGAGTATCGATTTAGTGAGAAAAATGATAAAAAAAAATAAGTTTAATAAATAAAATTAAAAAGAGTATAAAAAATATATGCACTATTAATAATAAAAATATTAAAATTAGACTAAAAAATATCAAAATAAATAAAATAATTAGATAAGAGTGACTTTGTTGATACAAACTCTTTAGGATAATATTATTCAAACAATATTTTAATATGTAAATTTTCATACATTTTATATTATTAAATTTATATATTTATTGTCAATGTCAAAAACATTGTTTTATGTCACATCAAATTTTTTATTTACAAACTCACATGCGATATAACAATTTCACACATTAATATCTCATTTTATCCTACTATTAATACTTCATATAGCATTTTCTTAACAAAAATAATAAAAAGGAACATTTTACAAAATAGAGTTTTCACTACACAATTATTAGTAACCAAAATTAATATATAATATATAAAAACAAGATACATGGTTTAAAATTTTATCATGTGTTATTTAAATCAATTAATAAATACATTAAATTTTTGACATGTGATAAATGTATTACTTAATTTCATGTTATGTGTTATCTAAAGCAGTAACTTTAAAAATATATTGACATGTGTAAAAAAAATTATCACATATACATGAATATAATTAATCAATAAATGAATCAATAAAATAATCAATTAATAAATATAATTAATAATAATTACAATTAATATATGAAAAGAAAATACATGACTTAAAATTTTGACATATTTCATCCAAGTTAATTAGTAAATATATTAAACTTTTGATATGTAACAAATATATTACTAAATTTTTTACCATATGTCATCGATGTAGTAACTTTAAAAAAATATTGACACATGTAAAAAAAATTGCCACATATATATAAAAAGAAAAAAGAAAATAAAAATAAAATAAAAATTACAAAGAGAAAGAAAGAACATAAATTACAAAAAAATAAATTAAAAAAGTCAAAGAATCTAAGAAATCAAATGTCAAATGATTGATTTAATTAATGTGTTATTTTTATTTAGCTTACTTAAATTGTATGAATTAAATGTATAGGTTAGAGAGTGTTAAGGAATTATAATGCATTAAGTATTATTTGACAATATTGTTATAGAATATTATAATTTTTATAGATATATATTTTTTAATTATCACTTTGCAATATCTATCAACTTAAGAATTTTTTTTTTTTGAGATAGAATTTAGCATTAGTGATTAATTTGATATAACTTTGATAATGGAAGTGAAAAACTAAGAATTTAATTTGCAATATAATTTCATATAAAAATATTATTAATGAACTTTTCTCTATAGATATTTAATATTTAATATTATTCAATAATAATTATAAATTTTTTTTTTTGCTTTAAGACTTAGTTTGGTATATTTTTTAAAATAGGGGTGAAAAGTTAATGGAAGAATTTTAATATAATTTTATTTATATTCTATCTATGAATCTTTTTATTTAATAATACACTAAAATGACTATAAATGATAATATAATTTTTAAATTGTGGATCATTTTGGTATAACATTAAGAAGTGAGTTCCAATTGTACTAGTTAGAAATATTGATTAAATAATAGGAATATATAATGAGATAAATTAATTGTAGATAAATGAGAGATCAATATGATAGGAGTAAGAATAATAACATGAAAACATATTAGTTACAAGATTTATATTCCTAAATTGGATTTAGTACCATCAAATCTTAAAAATTATAATAATTAATCTTTTATAAAAAATATGAACCAATACATTAATAAAGAGAATCTATAATGATAAAAACTCAAACGAGTAAAATATATAAGAATTGATACCTTAACAATATGAACTAAAATCTATTTTTTGTTGGTACAAGGAATTAAAATCCAAATGAATGATTAAAAACAAAATCAAATAAGTAAAAATATAATAAATAACATAAAATATAAAAAAATAGAGTCTAAAATTAAAATTAATTGAAACTATATAAACAAATTATTTATTTTAATTTTTTTATCAAATTATCTTATACGTTTGCATAGGTACAAAATACTAATTGTGTAAAAAGTATCATCATTGGTATAATAATTGAAGACTCAAATAATTGAAACAAAAGACTTTGAGAAAAAAAAAATCTAAAATTAATGTTCTTTATACTATTGCCCCTTACCTTTCTTGTTTTGGTAATGATTATTTCCTTTTATGTATATGTAAAAAGAGTTGTCTAAAATGCACCAAAAAAATTGTGGTGCATTAATGCACAACAACATTTTAACAATTGATTTATTGATATAGAAATGAAGAGTATATATTAAGGACCAGAAACCTTGAGAACCGGTAATGTTTATGTGATTTTTTCTCTCTATCATGGTTTTCATCTTTTCCTATTCATCTGCCAAGTCCCCAAAATCTCAGCCTCCACCATCGATGGGAGCTCCCATTCATGTCCTTTTGTTTTTTCTTCAGCAGCACATCCCACCATTTTTTTTTCACAAACCTCAACATTTCCAACACACTTCCTAAAACTCCCCACCAGAAAACCAGTCCTTGCATCATAGAAACCAAACCACCACTCTAGCCGCCGATCAACCTTGACCCACCACAACCATGGACCGGTAACCACCATCAACACCACCTTTCTCCACCGTACACAACCGCTATCCCTATGAGCGTGAGGCACCACCACCGCAAGGCAGAGCTTCTCCGTCACAACCACTATCGTGGTCTGCGGCGTCGCCTCCCTGCTTCGAGTCGCTGTCGACCCAGCTACGCACCGTTGTCTTCACAACCACCCCTCACTGAGCCCACAAGCCTTAGACCCGGCAACTTCGCCACTCTCCCAATCGGGTTCCAAATCAAAGATCTGAATCTATGGGTTCCAAGCACAGACCGACCTACCTTTCTAATTAACAAAAAAAAAAAAAGAAAAAAACTAAATAAAGTTGAAACTGAAAAAAACATAAAACCAAAAAATAAAAAATTTAAAATCGGCTGACCTGCCACTCTCCACTGCTTGTATGCGTCTGCGTCTCCTTTATTCTCTCGCTAGACTTGCCTCGTGAATTTTAGATTTATCAAAAATAGTATAAGTTTTCATATTTACAAGGTTTGAGTTTGAGATTTAACATATTTGGGTATTGATAATTTTGTCTAATAAGGTTGAAGCCCGCATTAGCGACATATTTGCCCTTCTCTCGCTCGTAATCTACGTAGAACTGAGAAATCATTTAGACTCAGCCAATGAAAGATTTGAATTTATGGGTTCCAAACACAGATTTACCTTTCTAATTAACAAAAAAAAAATCCTAAATGAAGTTGAAACTAAAAAAAACATTAAAAAAAAACTGACTAATCAGTTAACATTGATAATAAAGTTGGTGTATCATTGCACTAATACTAAATTAGATACATCATAGCATTCGTCATATGTAAAAACGTGATTATACCCTTTTTATTATCTGTCATTCTCGAGACACTACTTTACTGTTTATTTATTTTTGAAACATAAGAATTAATTAGTTGGGTGCCGATTAAGTGCATGTTTGGTATCGATTCTGCTTAGTTTTTTTTGAGAAAAAAGCTGTCGTAACAGTGTTTAATCATGTTTAGTAAAATTAGTTTCAACTTTTACACAAAATTTAATGTAAAATAAAAACTTTTTAAAGCTGATTTTTATAATCTTTGAAGTTTGAATGATTTTAAATTTTATAGATTATTTCTTACATTTTGATATGTAAATACCATTTTATCCTCAATCAAATAATTTTTTTAATCATTCTATACTTATTTTAGTAATTTAATGCGTAAAAAAGCGATTCTTTTTATATCATCCAAACGAATCATTAACTTAAAATCGCTTTACAACTAATGATCCAAACATAAAAATAAATCAATTATAATCGATTATAACAAAAAACTTTTATACAATAATCGATTACTAAGCATAATCAAATTTTTGCAGCTATCCCAAACACACCCTAAATAGTCAAATATGTCAATTTCAATCAATTTCATTGACTTATCCCGAATCAATTTCACATTCTGATCATCTTCTTATTCATCCTTCAAAAATTTAAAAATGGAAAAATCGTTGAAAAGCTTCAGTTATCTTTCTTCGTTCTCAAAGATAAGAATGAAATAGACCCAACACTTATTGATTGCAATGGAAATAAACAGGACCCCAGGCGAATCCCACCTGACCACCATTCCAAATTGAGAAGTATTATTAAGGGTAAGAACGAACAAGGAGGACATTTAATAATTATTATTATAATCTCGATTTTTTTATCATATTTTTTTCTTATATCATTTTTTATATTATTTTTTATATTATTAATCACATTATTTTTTTATTACTTTTTTTCATCTAATTATAACTATTAAAAAATGTGATAAAAATGATATAAAATAGAAAATGATGAGCATTTTCCTTATTATTAAGGGTAGTTGGCACTGTCACTTGCAAATGGGAGACAATATTGTGTGTGCTGGGAGGGAAGGAAGACAGCTAGAAAAGCGAAAGCAAGAGGCGGGCACAACAACACGAAAAGCAGTTGGTAGACCCTCGGTAGTAGCCAACTCCAGCTAGGTACCTATTATTAACTAAGCATAATCAATAATAATAGCGCGTATAAGAGTGGCATTTTCGCATTTTCGTAATTTATACTGAAAAATTCACATTAATAAATGGTAAAAAATAAATGAGATAAGGCCCACCCAGCTTTGCCCTTGTGTGTATATATAGTATACACATCATGCTGAAGCAGCGATGCCTATCATTACTTAACATTGTTACTTGTTAGAATCCAAACCCTTTGGTGTATCTCTCTCTTTCGTTCTCAAGATCTGAAATCGCTTTCATGGAGCAAAGTAAGGAGGTAACTTCCTCTCTCTCTCTCTCTCTCTCTCTCTAAACGTTTGCGTTTTTATTCCTCTGTCAAGTGTTTGGTTGCTAAGAAAGACATGGAAAATTAATCAAGTGGAATTGCATGCATGATTCTAGTTATTGTTTACTTGAAATTCATGTTTCTGTGTGTGCATATGAGGAATTCGCCGATCTAGAGTTTGTGTCTGGAGAGAGTTGCAAGTTTCGATTTCTAGGAGTTGATGTACCTACCTGGACGGAGAAACAGAGAGAGCAGAGTCTTGTTCTTAAATTTCAAACTAATCATGTTTCTGTGAAAATGAATCTTAGTTAGAAGACTCAGTTAGTCGGTTGCATTTCTTAGTCATTGAAGTTAATATTATTGGATATGCACCCTCTGATCGTTGTATTTTGTTGCTCTTCTTGCTCATGCTGCTAAAATTTTTGTTTTGCTTCAAAAGTAGACACGACTATGATGATGATATACTCTTTTCCTTTCTAGCTCCGTTTAATTTAATAATTAATTAATCGATTTGTTTTGCGTTCAAACTTTGATATGATGATATCACTGTTGCAGTCGCACAAGTAACCATAATGGATGGCAGAGCGTTTTGACTTTTCAATAATCAAATTCCTCACTGTTATTCATTTTTCTTCTCTTTCCTCTATCATAACGGATGGTAGAGGGTTTTGACTTTTCAATTTGAGAAATTATTACATACTTCAATAGTACAATAAATGCATGCTATATTTACCATTGATTTTAAACAAATTTACCTAAAATTTAAGTGACTAATTTAAAATTAATGTAGGAGTACAATAAATGTATGCTATATTTACCATTAATTTTAAACAAATTTACCTGAATTTTAAGTGACTAATTTAAAATTAACGGTAGAGATCCATCTGGAGCATACATTTATTGGAGCATACATTTATTGTGCTCCAGGAGTTTACAATACCTTCTCTTTGAATTTCTATAGAAGCCAATAGCCATAAATACTTATCTATTCTATTGTTTTTCTTTATTTCTCTTCTTTGGATGTAATGAAGGTGTCTTCTATCTTGTAAATTCTCTTGAATGAACTCTAAAATTTTAAAGCTTTTTTTTTTCGCTATCAAAAGATATTATTAACTAGAGGGTGAGCGTTGGTGCAATGGTAAGATTGCTTAGCTGGTTCTAGTCTTGGAAACAGCTTCTCCGTTCACGGGGTAAGGCATTCCCCAGACCCCACAACGGTGGGAACCTTATGCACTGACCCGCCCTCTTTCTAAAATACATATTAAATACTAATTTTTCTGAAAATATATGGCGAAGTTGGTAGATTTTGCCTGCACCTTGGCTTTAGCAGATGCTAGTAGATGGTTCTTCTGGTTTTGGAGTCAATAGTTTTCAAAAATTAATCATTAGGTTTATGAAAATTTATTATGCAGTCTAACTAAGTAACTTGTATTCATTTCATAATGGCAAATAACGTCCCTACTTCTTATCTTATCATTTACATTATTATTATAAGTTTATAACAGAATATCCTTTCGTTATGGTGATCAGCTATCTAACTTTTAAATCTTTTTGATGTAGAAAAATGCTCCTTGGTTATCTGTGCCACAGTTTGGGGACTGGGATCAGAAGGGCCAATTGCCAGACTACTCATTGGATTTCACAAAAATCCGGGAAATGAGGAAGCAAAACAAGACAAATGTTTCCAGGGCAAGTCTTGGTAATGAAGAAGAGCTGATGGCTTCAACCACTAACAATATAAACACTGGTCACAGTGAGCCCCAGCACACCCTCTACCACCAAACCAACTCTCCATCTGTAAGATTATTGGTCAGCTTTGTTATTCTTTATTTTGTTTGCTACTATCTAGAGCAACTCAAGAACACTGCTATAATTTATGCAAAAAATCTTTTGTTCATCACTGAATATGGTGGGGTGGTCAGCATTGTTATTTACTAGAGTAGCTGTTGCTGATGAGTGGTTTTTCTTTTGGGTTGTTGTTATGGTTATGGGAAAAGTAATTCAAATTGATTCCTACAATAGTTAACAGGCTGGGAAGATGACTATGTAGATACATCTTTTACTAAATAGGTCCAGTTAAACTATGACATGAGGTCTTCTCTTTCTCTCTCTTTCGTTCTCTCTGTCTTCTTGAGCATTTTTGCAACAATGGACAATTTCAGACAACACTAATCACATGTCTCCCTTCACTCCACCTAGCAAAGGCATTGATCAAACCACATTTTGGAATTAAAACAACTTTTAATTGCCATGTGAGTTTACACTTGGTGCTCCTTATCAAAATTCTCATTTCTCTTTCGTTAAAAATCATTTATATCAATCTCTTGATTTCTTTCTTTCTTTCTTTTTTACCCTCTTCAAGTTTAATTCTTTCTTTCTTCTTTGATTGTCTGGTGTTAGGAGGAACCTAGCCTCACAAATCCTCATCAGGATGTATTAAACACAAATAAAGAATAAATTAAACTTAGACATATACAATCTTCTGCCTACTATAACACTAAAAAAGCTTTGAAAGAAAGGAGACAAAAAAGAAATTTGAATAAATCAAATGATATTTTAAACAAGTAAAAGCACATAAATCCGTGGTTTTAAATATTTCTAGGAACTGTACGTATATATATATTTTCGGTACAAAACTGTACCATTTATTCGTGTAAATGAACATGATTTGAAGAGAAAGTAGTGAGAAGAATAATGTGGTGGAAACTTTTTTTTGGAAAAAGTGGAAAACAAAGAGACAAATACAACCCGTCAGGACACCTCTTGGAAAGGCGGTTCTAGTAGCATAAAAACTGCTGGTTTAACAAATTCATGTTGTAGACTAGTCCATGAGCTTCTTTGGCCGAAGCATGTAGTGGAAACTAATACTAATGTTTTTCAACCCAAAGAAAAAAAACACATATTAGATTATATATTGCAGGGAATTGTATAGTGGGACCCATGATTAGCTGGTTTAAGAGAGATGTAGGCTGAAGGATGTAAATATCATTAATTATTATGTAGATACTAGATACCAAGGCAACACACAATTCTAATTGCTGCACATGCAATGGATGTTTGGGGGCAGTTACATTCATTTCATTGGTAAGAGGGCCATAAAATATGGTGGTCGGTTGCTTATGTATTGTAGGGGACAATGTCCTTTATATGTGGTCACATGAGAAGCCTAGTATAAAGAAACCCAACGGGTTTGGATTAGTGGACATTGGACATCTATATTTGTATTCCATCTCATTCTTTAATAAGAACTTTGACAGGCTAGCATTTGAAGTAATTCTGGTTTTTTATTACCTTACTCTGTTCGATTTTGTATTAAGTGAGAAAAATGTCTTTAGTGGAACTTGGAAGTGTTAAATAAAATTTACTCTAAATCATATTGATTCTCTAGATCCACAAAATATTGGTCTCGGATATTTGTGGTGCCTGAAGTATTGCTTTTTGTTTTATTTTTTTTTGCCCGACAGACAACAAGGAGGGGCTTCTTCAGCTACTTCAACTGTTGTGTAAAAGCCTGATTTTAAGGGCATCTACTGTCTCCTAAAGATCGTGGACAGGGACAATTATGCTTTTGCGCTTGGTGATGGTTACTTAGTCTTTGTTCTTGATTTAGAAAAACAAACCTTTCCTTTAAGCCTAATCTTCAATTGGTGATTCTATCTATGTTACTTGTGTTGTAGTTTGAAATTTGGGTATCTAATTAGACGTAAAGATTGTAAACATGTAAATGGCGCTCATGACTCAAAAACCTGTACACCAGCTCCTAAATATGATGAGTTAATTCAGCACAGTAATGCTCTTGACCTTCAAAATTCCTTTCCTTTTGTTCCTCAATTAATTATTCAGTCTGGAGCTGAATACTTTTACAAATTAGGTTGGACTTATATGATTGTCTTTCAGCGGTTTCATTCTTTTACAGTTTTAAAGTTGATTCATTTCCCTTTGTTTCAAGAGTAACCTGCAATCATAATTCACACAAAGGTGAACCGTGTTTAGTAATTCTCGCACTGGTTTTATTTATCCGACCTTACCCAACATCCAGTACATGGGAAATTTATCAAGGATATATTAAACGGATTTCCGCTGGTTTTTGAACCGTATACATCTCAGCTCCTCCACCAGTGTAGTATTGAATCTTCGAAATAATTTTCGTATCGGTATCTGATATATATTATATAAGATATTTCTCAGATACCTTAAGATGCTTCTAGTTTATATCTTTTAATTATTTTTTAAATTTTTGAATTAATATAAGTGAAATATCACAATGATTAAGTAAATGATAATATTTTATTATGTCTAAAATGATTAAAACTGACTTATGAAACATTGATTTCTTTATATTAATTTAAGATTTGTATTTTTATATTAATATCATAATTTTATATGTTATATTTTAGTTATATTGTATCTTTTAATTTTTAGAATCTGTAATATATTCGTAATAACGTCGTATCATATTTGTATCCGTACATCCACCACTGACGTGGCTGTTATCATTGAGATTCAGTTGTACAATAGACGACTGTCACAGTGGCTATGTGTTGCTTGCTTGCTACTCCTGCCAGCCATAGAGTTTCACTTTGCGGAGGCATCAACAAAACCCGCGTTGATGGCTTCTACAACATTTTGAGGACTTTGGGTTGCTAGCAATTCCTAACCAGAGGCTTTACAGCTTTAACCCAAGCCATGGAGCGCTTCAGATTGCAGAGTGCTTGATTTCAAGATTCCTTTAGGCCAGCAAACGAGAAAATATCGCCGGCCATTTATGAATAATTGTTGTTAAACCCAAATGGCATCATTAGCTCAAATCTTCTGATTTACCACTTCTGTTATTTTAACGACCGAAAGACAGATTTGCAGTTTTTCTAAAATGTATCACAACACAGAAGTCGTGATCAAAGCATTCAGACTCAATTGAAGACTTATCCCGCCGCTTGGCTTCCAATGGGAAATGTGGGAATCAACAAGTCTGCCAACTAACACTTCTACCTGCAATTCATCATTTTATCAACCAAAATCACCCTAGTCCAATAGTCGGAAGTTAGGACCACTAATATACATCCAGCTGAACTTTCCTCTAGGGGAAACTATTTAAGATAATTTTAGCTACAATAAATTTTATGTAAATGCTGTACCAAAATCATGCCATCATTTTGTTCAAATTGTCCAGCATTAGCCATACCAACACATATCTACCTGAAATCTAGCAAACCCTACTAATGTTTACAACACCCCCAATTATTCCACCCATTAGTTCTTTTAGATATGTATAATCCCATAGGACACATCATTTCAAAACTAACGTGACAAACGGTGTCCCTTGACAACAAATGGATTAACTACTCATCAAACTGTAATATATTCTTACCTAACTCCCAGCTGAAAAAAGACAAACAATTGGAGTGTGATCTAACAACCCTGGAGAAAATCTCACAAAGAGATCTTCGATTCTGCTCAGAACATCCTCTGATATCTCCTGCTGGCATTCTGATCGGTTCTCAGAAGATATCATCTTGAATTCCTTCTGACTACAACAAATTATATTTTCTTGATAATCTGAACAACGTCTTCATCTTCAAGTTCATGTTCCTGGTGTATGATAATGTATTCCACTTAGTACATTACGTCTTCACTAATGAGTGGGGATAAAAAAAAAAGTAGAAACAAAGATCGAGGAAGGAGAATGAAGCAAAAATAGAGTAAACTGAGTATACCTTGCCAACTCTTTGAGGCTTGTGTTTCACACTTGAACCCCAGACTAGAGCACTGCATCATTTTTGGTAAATATAAGCGTTGAATGAAGATAAGCCAAAAAAAAATGCTGCGGGGTGGAGGGGGGACTTCAATAGCTGGCAAAATGGGCCAGCCTTTCGGGCCGAGCCAAATCGACTCATGTGAGTTTCGGACTGGTATTTTGTTAGTCCAGCTCATCCTTTTTTAATGTAAATAGGCTGGACTAGCCCATTTGGATCGGGCTATTTTAATTTCAGACTGAAAATAAGCCGGCCCATTTTGACGGCACTTCACTAATTCTAAGCTTGGGTTTTTTTTTCAAAGAACAAAATGCCATGCTAGGAACAAGTGCTTTGCCCCAAACAAAGTTCATTCATCAAACTAAAGATCCATTTATAAGTTTACAAAGTAAGTTCAGATAAGCAGAGAGCAAGAGATAGCCCAAATGACTGCATATTAATGAAAAATATCCTAATAAAACTAACAGCGATTCAGACCTTATAGTTGAGAAACCAAAGTTAATCTTCACATCTATAGCCTCTCATTAATGCAAACATGGAGAAATTTCTCAACATTATGAAGGAATAAAGCTTAAAATATAAAGTTTTGGGAGAAGGTACTCACTACTTAAACTGTTTAAGCATATCCTTGTGAATGCGATTGCAGAAGTCCTCAACTGTCCTCTTCTTAGAGGACAATATTACAGGGTCTTCATAGTCAGGATTCATCCCTTTAGGTTTAGTATAAACACGAGTTAAATCGAGATATTCCCAAATTTTCTCCAGAAGACCATCAAGGTTCCACTCCAGGTGTGCACTGAAGAATAGTCAGAAAATAAGTTACACAACTTTTTACAAATAAATCAACTGTGAACCAATTATTGCAAAAATCACGACAAACAAGACAGCTGCCAGCCAGAGATACTAAAGGGAAAGGGGAGGAGTTTACAAAAGCAAAACAATTAAACCCGGGGGGGGGGGGGGGATGTACTTCTTGTTTTCATACAGTACTCTTTCCCCTTTTATTTGCGTGGCATCTGTATGACAATTTTGAATCTACATGCAAAAGGGAGATTACCTAATATCAAATAAAGACATAAACAAGAAAGAAAATAATAATTTTGACAATCTATCAAGTTTGTGGGCGTGGGTAAGAAGGATTGAACAGGCAGAGTAAAGATAAATGCGTGAAATTGGATCATATAACCATGCAACTAAAGTCAAAGAAACCAAAGCAAAGGCAATAAACGATCCTAGAAAAAATAACACAACAATATTACAGTAAAAATATCCAGTACATTTTGTTAAATATGAGAAAATCACAAGACAATACCACAAAATGAGACCCTCAAACAAACCCTCAAAACTACTGCTAAAAAAGAAATAATAATCTCCAAGTGCCTTGAAGTAAGGATGTACAAAGTTCTTATGATGATTTTCTTTCGTTTAAAAGGGGAAAAAGGGATTTGAAGAATGATTTGAAGAATTACCTGATTGGGCAATAATGAGGTAGCTTATCCAAGATCTCCAGTTCTTCAAGTGTGATCTGATCAATCTT
Organism: Ormosia semicastrata; assembly: GCA_029884595.1. Lineage (NCBI taxonomy): Eukaryota > Viridiplantae > Streptophyta > Magnoliopsida > Fabales > Fabaceae > Ormosia > Ormosia semicastrata. The sequence goes on along the minus strand of JAQQTO010000046.1, from coordinate 29,837,227 downwards.
GTTCACAACATAGATGCAAGGAATATATACTCTACTGCCCTCAATGACATCTATAAGGTCATCAGCAGTGGCATCATACCTGAGAGTAATATCTGCGTTGTGAATTCTGTACTCGCTACATATAGCCTTCACAGTCTCAAGATCCAGATGTGTAATGGTGGCAGTTGAGGTGAGATTGATTCCACCCTTATCTTTCTTCCTAAAAGTCAGATTAGGTGGCTCTTTGTTTAACCTACAGTCAGAAATAAATTTAGCTAATAAAAGAGAAACAAATTACTATGAGGAAAAGAAAATAAAAGCCAGAAAATATCCACCAAAATTTTAATTGAAATACATATGATTTTGATCATCTGAATGGCATAACAGCCAAAGACAATAAAGCCCATAACATATATAACAGAAGACTCAAGAACACTGTAGCTTTGCTCATTATTAGACTTCAAAAACTATATATTGCACTTCACATCAAACCAAGATCAAAATTTGCAAGGAACTACAGATCCAGGCTAATTCTATCAAGTGCAATGCAAATAGTTGTTAAATTTTAGTTTTGTGCATTCAGGTTTGCACCCACCATAGAAAAGGTAGCTTTGGAACAACGAGAACAACTAGACTGGCAAACAGCTGGAAGCTACATATTTCATGGTTGCCACTCAAAATGTGAGTTATAATGAGTAAAAACCATTACCAATTGAAAATGTACATGTTTGTGGGAAAGAGGGCAGGATACATGTTTCAATCCCTTTTCTTTTACTTGATTCAGCTCACTTCTACACTAACTCAGATAGGAGAGTTTGGATTCAGACTCTTCTGGTGCATCTTCTTGTAAATGCTTTTCAGTTTCTAACTCACTCCCTAGAAAGCCAAGGATTCCTCCTTGACAAACCCATTTGGAAATCCAAAGCTCCCTTTTGGGCCAAATCTTTTGTTTCGACAATGGTACTTAAAAAGAAGAAGCTAATGGAAGACACTCAAACCAGAAAAAAGAATATAGAGATGGATGCAGACTCTTTGAGGGGTTTGCTGGCTCCTTCCCACTATTTTCCCACTCACAATCTGAATGAATCCCCCCTTTCCTCATTGCCCCTTCTTATTCTCACCTTAACCGAATTCCTCTTCTAGCAGATCCGAATTCCTCTTCTAGCAGATCCTGGCCCACATGCCAGTGTGCAGGTGGTTACATGCAGTCACACTTCCCTCATTGCCCACGTGGATGTATGATCCCCTGCTGCTCTTTCATTCCTCCTTATTTGCACCATAATCACTGTAGGATCCCTAATGAATTCTATGAGACTACTAACAAGTTCATTAGTGTCTGTAACAATACATTTTTGGTTAATATGTAACATATAGAACGGACAAGGTTGTTGAAATAATAAAACCAATTTATAAAGGGCTGCTTCCACAAACACCGAATAAGAAGCAAGCCTCAGAATCAATTATCTCTCAGAATTGTACTTCATCCCTTGATCCACACCACCAAAAACCCATATCAAATTACAGTTGCTCCAGGCCTACGGCATGCCATCAACCAATAGCCAGAATGCTTACGTTTAGATCTAAAAGCCTAAGCATTATAATCTTCATTCATCATATTTAAATATATTTTAAAAAGAGCCCAAACAAAGGTGAACTATTCATTCAAGTATATGCTGCTGCGTCCAGTAAAAAAATACAAGTGGAGAACCCTACACATGGCCAGACAATTGGTGACATAACAGAAACATTGTAAATAAACAATATTACATGTTACCTTATACCAAATCCCTCTAGCTCTTTTTCTATAAGACGCTTATGAGTTATTGGCTTTATTGCATCAAGAACAATTAAAATGCAATTGCACGTCCTTGAAGTACTGATAACCTGCATTTGCAAAACAGTATGTAAAACAAAATGAGCATTTGTCTATGTGTAAATTATCTATGGAAGATGGAAGATGCACTGTGAATCATAGTCCTTAATTGCTGCAAATTAAATATTTTGTAGGCAGAATTTGAACGCTATATCATTAACAAGTAAAGTTAATAATATAAGTAAATATTTATATTACTAGGAAGACAACATTCAATGCTCTTACAGAAACTTGATAGAACAAAATTAAAATAGAGTAGAATCTGGTTTTCAATCTCCCAAAACACTTGAAAATCCAGTATAAAGCCAATGACAGATTGTCTTGGAGATGAGATGCAGAACATAGCTTACAATTATTACACAGTTATGTGTAGACTGGTATAAAGAACCAGGAATCTTCCCAAAAAAAAAAAAATCAGATTATGACAAAATATAAAACCATAATTTCTCTAAATACTGAAATGGTTCTCATGGATCTCACCTCAGCATTCAGCACTCAGCAGAAGATGAATAGAAAGACGTTTTTAAAAATTCACAAGGAATTTTGACAACATAGCTGACTTTACTTACAACAGACATGCTTGGCTAATTGAAATTACCTTGACACAAATGATAACAAAATGTAGTAAAAAATGATATGAGCATATTATGGTTTTTTTGTTTGTTACCTGCCTTCCTCTACCCTTTCCATCCTTCGCACCCTCAATAATTCCAGGGAGATCCAGCAACTGCCACACAAAATTGAATAGTTAGTACTTAAAATTTGAGTATAACTTAAATATGCATCAGAGTAAAAAATTGTAGGATGATTAAGTTGCAAGCACAGAAAATTATTCTAATTGAGTATAAATTTTCAGGAGTGAGTTGAAAATTTCATTTTGAAGCAAATATTAATGGGACCACCTTATCTCTTATGCGATAGAGAATGAATTTAATATTAACCCTTCAATACCTGAATTTTTTTTTAAAAAAAAATCAAATCTGCAAAAGAAGCACCTCTGCATAGTTGTAGAGACTTCATCTAAAAAATCTTTTGATGCTTAATTTGACATTAAAAACAGGATTAGATTGTGCAAATACTAGGAACCTTAAAGATGTTCTCAATTTTAAAAAAAAAAAACTACAGCACAAGAAAAATAAAACTCCAAACATATTCATTTGTAAAATGGAAAAAAATATCAACAGAAACAACCAAGTGACACAAGACAAAGGGTTAATCAATTTTACACTATGTTTGGATGATAGATAATGAGGGGAACGAAAAGGAAATGAGGGGAACGGAAATAACTTCCCTTGTTTGGGAGTTTTAAAATACATGGGAAGGGAACGGAACACATGGAGAATCATTTCCCCCCTCTTCCCCTCAAATGCCTAACTTTTGTTTCCCCCAAAATTGAGGGGGAATGGGAGGAACACATAGGTAATTCCGTTCCGTTAATGAAACTTCCAAACAAAAAGAATGGAAACTATGTTCCATTCCTTTCCTTTCTTTTCCGTTCCATTTCCACCTATTCCGTTCCGTTCCATTAATGAAAAAACATCCAAACATAGGGTTATGTGTTTATCTCGTTTAGTTTTAAATCATCTATGGATAGCTGGTATAACAACCAGCACAATATTGCAACTCAATTTAACAAGCCAATTCTACTGAAAAAATGAACCATACAAGGAAGAGAAATAAAAGGCACCAAAATCTATATGTCAAATTCCAAAAGATGCTCCTGAAAAACTGAACATGCATGCAATTGATAGTCAGAAGCTATCAATATAGAATGGCAGCATTCACATCTCATTCAATCTTCTCTCAACTATCATCAATCAATAAGAGGTGCAACTAAATTTAGCTTTAGGCATCCCAAGTTTTTCAACCCACAAGTAGAATATCTTGCCCTTAGTATAAATTCATTAACATATAACTTACTAATGTGGTGGTACCTGAATTTTAGCTCCACGATACGTGATCACACCTGGGATGCAAGTTAAGGTAGTAAACTCATACGAAGCAACCTACAAACCAAAACAAGTAAAAATCTTCAGAAATTTCTTTCACATAAGCAAGAATTTAGATAGCTTAGAAAATTGTTATGTTTCCCAACACCTCATACAATTACAAACAGAAAATTATCCTGCATGCACAAGATGGTTGATTACTTAATAAGCACCATGAATAACCTCTATGGCATTATCCAAAAGAAAAAAAACATTACACTTGAACTTCTGTTTCGAATCCCCTCTTCCAAAAAATGGGGGGGAAAAGAAACAAAAGAAAGAAATACTGCATGTATAATAAAAAAATGTAAAAGTTGAATCAAAGGGCTCATTTAATGCATCATATAGGAGGATAACAGGAATAGATATGAACAAGATAGGATAAGCACATATCCCATGCAATGTTTGATTAGTCAAACACATTAGCAACGGGATATATAAATACAAATAATAATATAATATAGTATTATTAATTATTATATTATTTGTATTTGTAATATAATACTAATATTTATTTCTAATATAATTATATATTAACATTAATAATTAACAAATAATTACTAACTCTTAGTTACTATTTATAATGATATGCGTACTTATCCTAGTCTACTTGTTCATATCCAGCCCCCTCCACAAGATTAGTTATCCTTATGGAACAGAACAAATATGGAGACAAGTGGATAGCTTTATCCCATATAATTTTAACCCAACCCGTCATCCTTATCAACTAAACTAAACAGGTCATCAAACCACATAAATCGTGTAGGTACCATAACATGAGAAGAATACATCCAGCACAAGGTTTATAAATATAACTTTTAATCTAGAAAAATAATATTAGAGCAATAGGGAGAAAGCCAGATATAGTTTCACTATGAGCCAGGAAACCCACAAAGAAAGAATAATATCATTTATGCAGAATGCATCCAAGTGCTATCCACAGAAATAAGATACCGTCCATATGTAATGATGCAAAATGCCAGAGCACTTCAAATAAACATTAACTCTAGTTGTTGTTGTATAAGACATCTACTATAATGCTTATTTTCTGGCTGTTGATAGACATATTAATTTACCTAGAACTTGAAAAATATCAAATAACTAATCTTTTGAACAGATTGAATCTATAATTATAAATAACATGCAGAGTGGAATTGGTGATAGAATTCGTGGACAGCATAGTAGAAGTGCTGCTTCCAAATGTAAAGAGGAATTGAGAAGACTGAAGTACTAGTAATGAAAAGTTTCCTTCCAGAAAGAGGGGTTATTTCAAGAAGTTAGAGGCCTCATGATGTTATCCTAAGTGCTATGGAGTCTGGATAATGGAAATTGTTTGAGAACTGGAACTTGTATGGGAGGTCTATGATTACATATTTCAACATGGATGCTAGTTCACTAGGTTTAGAAGAGGATGGTTATTCCTAAGAAAGCTTTAGCATTATAGTACTTCAACTCTGTTATTCTAGCCTCATGTGTCAGATGGCCTTTTAAACTCCTCAAAATCTTCTTTTTCCTACTATTGCCATATCTTTATCTTCTTTCTCTCTTTAGGTTCTCATTTGCTTTTTTTTGGTTCAAAGGTTGCACTTCCTTGGGCTCCATTGAATCAAATTCACTTTCCAAAACACACAGAGGAAATAAAAGATTGTAAGATATACCTATATTAAAGAAGAAAATGTATGAGACCCGGAATACTTCCATACCTCTGAAAATGTCCCAGTCAACTTATTCAGTAGAGTAGATTTGCCAACTGAAGGGAAGCCCACAAGACCAACTCTTGAATCCCCACTTTTAGTAACATCAAATCCTTCACCAGCACCTCCAGCTCCTTTTGATGAAGGTGTAAGGAGTTCCCTCCGCAGCTTTGCAAGTTTAGCCTGGCACCATACGGTTACCAATATTGAATAAACTCCTCAACAAAATAGCAACAGAAAAGAAGTAAACAGAAGAGGAAGCTCAAAAAAGAGAGGCAAAAAGGAATAAAATTCTAATAGAAAAATATACTTATGGAAGGTTGATTCCACATAGATGCAGAATAAGAAAACATCCATCTTGCCTTCAATATCACATATCAAAAAGAAATTAAAAACAAGGATCCATGTCGACCAAAAAAACAAAAAAAAAAAAAGAGATAAATAGTATAAAGATTCCATACTTTCTGAGTTTTTTTACTTATATTTTAGCATTCTTTTACCCAAATGAACATACACATACTAGCAACATGTACCTAAAATTATAAATACATCACTATACAAATCAGTAGGAATCCTATAATGGTTGGAGAGTGGACAAAAAGTAAGCCAAATGCATGGGCAGAATGTGCTATGCCTACAAATACAAGTATACAACTTCAACTATGAAATATAGGCAATGGGATAGGAATAAATCACTATACAAATCAATAAGAATCCTTACAATGGATGGAGACGAACTTGGCCAATGGCATGGGTAGAACGTGCTATGTGGCTTATGCCTACAAATACAACATCCACTACAGAATGTAGGGAAAGGGATAGGATCATGAACCAAATGCACTTCCAAATGCAATCCCTATAACAATTATTCCCTTCAACCAACTCATACAAGGTCATGCTAATATTTCAGCACTTGAAAGAAACATTTTCTACAAGATTTATCATTTTTAAAAAAATCCCGTTGTCTTCAAGTATCAACCCCAACTAAAGCTGAAACACATGTAGTCAACCACCAAAAAAATAAAACTCAGTACAGCACATTGGTTATTAATACAATTGATCTCTTTTTTCTTTTTTTCTTTTTTCCCAATCTTCCATTTAATAATCAAACAAAATACACCAACATGTTTACCTTCAGCAAGCCCAAATGATGAGCAGTAGCCTTGTTCTTCTGAGTCCTTGCCATCTGCAAAATATAAATGACCATGATCATACACAAAATAATAACTAAGTGACAGAATAAAGTTTGCAGCTACTGCATTAAAAACAATCAGTATATATCGTCTTATGTTTTGGCTTAGTCTCAATTACCATATGTCCTGAAAAGAATTACACAAAAAAGGCAAATGAAACATTTCTCATCATAGATAGAACATATGGAAATAACATTTGCATAAAACCTTATCATGGTCGACCTATACATATTTCACTAGGACTACTACTTAGCAGTAGCTGCAGTACAGTTCTTTTAGTTGACACACACCAACTTCACTTATTCTGAGTAGTATGGAATTCATTACAACACCTTGCTTACTTGATGCATAAACATTTGAAGATCTAAACTGTCATAATTATAGTATGAACTCCAAAGAAAATACAATTTAGGAACTTCTGGCGAAAAAAGAAAAAATCTAATTTAGGAACATTAACCATACTTAATTAACCACTAGAGTGGCCACAATTCGGGAATGGACCCTCTCATATTAAATTTTCACGTGACCTTTTCATGTGAAGAGAGAGATAGACACAAAGAATGTAAACAGTGAGGCTCTCTTAAAATGTGAGACCCTGTGTCTGTGTTGGTTTTTTGAGTTTATCTCTCTTCACATGACAAGGTGAAAATTTGACCAGAGGATCCATTCCCCCACAATTCCTACATTGAAAATTCATTGTTCCAAAAAATGAAGCTTCTTAGCAATGAAATGAATGATAAAATATTTATATTTATATCACAAAAAAAAGGGATAAACACTGAAGCTTAAATTAGGTTGGAAAGAAATGGAGATTTTTTTATAAAAAAAAAATATCGTGATTCGTAATCAAATGGTAGCAAATTGGGAATTCAAAACAAAAATGAAAGAAAAACCCTACTGCGGTAGAGAAACAACTCTCCCTTTATTTATTTATTTTTGTATAAATTATTTTAAAGTGCTAAATCCAACATTGACTGCCAAAAGGTTAATGTTTCACTGAAATAAATCGTATGTCTACAACCATTCCCCTAACTATGCCTTATGTTGCAGTCAGAATACAATTGAATGAAGCAGCAGCATTAGAGTCAAAGCATAATAGGTACCTCATCTTCGATGTCTTTGATTTTCTGCATCACCGTCGCCATTGTTGAGGAAAGATAAAAGCTCAGAGGCAACGCAAAACAGTTTGAGATTACTCCTGGCGGGAAGTGAAGTGAGATTGGAACTTAGAAAACTCTGCAGTGGTGAATTGTTACAGCACTGCGTTGTGTTGCGCTGGGGAAGAGACGAAGACGAGCGAAGAAGGTGCTAGAATAAATATTGAGCAGGAATAGGAATGTTTACGGTAGGACGTAGAGTACGGTATTCGGTTCTCGAATTGAATTAAAATTAAATTGAAATTATTATAACAACCAAGGGCCATTCCTTATATGGGTTGGTGTGGTAGGCCCACAATAAGTAGCCCAAAACTTAGCTTGAAAGTTGTTTGGGCTTGACTTCCTTTTCGACCCAAATCCCTAGCAGCTATCTGCTTATCTGCTGACCTAATGAACAACCATAACTTCCCGTTAATAATAATAATAATAATAATAATAATGCATTAGTGTTTGACCCTATCAAAGAATTAAAGAACCAAAAAAAAAAAAAAAACTAACATAATAATTCTTTGGACTGTGAATAATATTAATACGTGCAAGATCAAATATTATTTTATCAAATTTCTCAAGACATTATATTTGAAAGACAATGCTATTAATTAAAAAAAAGGGCAATGCTACAATCACTTTTTTTTTTGTTATATACAAACAAACACAACTATGTTCGCAAATTGTTATTGATAAGAGTACCGCTATTTATCATGAAAAGCGATTTTTCACGAATTCTACAAATGGTTACAAGACATGTATTTTTGAAATGCAATTATGAAGAAATGAGGCGCTGCATCACACGCACATCAACTTTGAAAACAATCAAAGGTTAATAAACATTCGTAAAAAAACGTTCGTATTATTAAGCATTTCTCTATTGATAAATAGTCAAATATCCAACAGTTTAAATTTATAACTTTAAGCCTTGGTAGAAATGGTACCTTCTCTAATCTTTAAAAAATAATTCTAAATTCCCCTTCTTAGTAAAAATAGAAAGCATTAAAACATTTGTTTTAACATTGAATGCATTTGTTCTGAATTGAGTTTCGAGTTAACAGATCAAAATTAACTCGGTCCATTAAGGATGGGTCCAAGCTAATGTTAAGTTTCTTTATATTAACAAATATGATTATTTATGATGAGTAAATCTCTCTCTCACATAAATAGGAAATATAATTATAAAGATAATTATCTTAATCGATTCTTATCCTTATTAATAACATTTATTATCTATTAATATATATTTAAATATGATTCTTATTTATCACGACTCTCTTATAAATATTACACAAGATTGCAAATGTATGCATTTAAACCTAAACAATTTACCCACTTTGTGCACAGTTTAACTTGAGCGTCGAAGTGCCTTTTACAAGTACCTACTTCTCGCACCACTGTCGTTGTCATCGTGCTACAGAGGAAACCACCTTTTGAAATCATATTCAGGTAATCCTTCGAAACTCGTTCAGAACATTGGTGCTTTCTATGGGAACGATAAACTTTGAATCTCACCACCACCATCATGGTAACTACTAGACAGAATCGGGCCTTCGCTGCGCAAAACCAACTATCCACCAGTCAAAGATGCTACATGGGTCATAGTGGATAGATTGACCAAATCTGTCAACTTCTTACCAATAAGAGCTAATTACTCTTTGAATAAACTAGCTCAACTATATCTGCAAGAGATTGTCAAGTTACATGGAATCCCTACGGGCATAGTATCTAATAGAGATCCTAGATTCACTTCTAGATTTTGAGGAGCCCTGCAAAAGGCTTTAGGACCAAGCTAAGTTTTAGCACAGTATACCATCCCCAGACAAATGGACAAAAAGAGAGAACTATCCAAACACTAGAGGATATGCTTAGGACGTGTATTCTTGAGCAACAGGGTAGTTGAGATAAATTCTTACCTTTAGTGGAGTTTGCCTACAACAATAGCTACCACACCAACATAGGTATGACACCATATGACACTTTGTATGGTAGGAAATGTAAATCTCACCTATGTTGGCATAAGGTAGGGAGAGAACTATCTTAGGCCTTGAGTTGGTCCAACAAACTACAAAACAAATAAGAATGATTAAGGATATGTTGATTACTACTCAAAGTAGGTAGAAGAGTTATGCTAATAAGAGGAGGTGACCTCTTGATTTTGAGAAAGGAGAACATGTTTTTCTAAGAGTTACTCCTACTACAGGGGTTGGTAGAGTTTTGAAAACTAAAAAGTTGAACTATCGTTTTGTTGGTCCCTATCAAATCCTGAAAAGAATAGGAACCGTGGCCTACCAAATAGTCCTTCCACCCAATTTGTCCAACCTTTATAATGTTTTCTACGTGTCACAACTCATAAAATATAATTTAGATCCTTCATATATCTTGGAAAATGAATCAATGCATTTAAGAGATGATTTGTCTTATGTGATAAAACATGTAAGGATCGTGGACAAAGGAATCAAATAGTTTAGAGGAAAGCAGATTCCTTTAATGAAGGTTCTATGGGAAGGAATTGGCACTGAAGCGGTTACCTGGGAGCTAGACTCACACATGATGCAGGATTATCCAGAGTTGTTCACTTGAGATAAGTAATTTTGAGGATAAAATTAAAAAAAAAAAGAAATGTAACATTCTCCCTAACTTATTAGACTTTAAAAAAATGGTTATATAGGTAATATAATACATACATGAGTTACCTGTGAACTTTGGTGATCATCTGAGTTAGTTTAGCTATATTGTTATAACACTGAATAGGAAAAATAGTTGATAATAACTCAGAAAGTAGCGTAAACTACTTAGATGATAAAAATAAATGTGAAAATTTTATTTTTAGGTCACATATGGTTGGAACTAGTTGCAGTTAATTTTGGAGAATTAACTGAGTTAATTTAATATTTTTAATAACATCGAGTGAGTGTTTAAGGGCCAAATTAAATAGGAAAATATCTTGAAAAATTATGAAATTTTGGGAAGATGCTAAGTAGAGGATGGGGAATATTTTGCAAATAATTACAAGTAAAGGCAGATACTTGTAAGTATATTAGTTTATCTCCTTATATTTACTTTAACTTAAGGAAGAATAATAGAGCCTAAGTAACAGTTAATGGTGTATGAAATGATGAATCTAAGAATAGATGAATCTTAGAATTTTCTATAACAATTATGAAGGTTAGAAAACTTGTTAATGGGAGATTTAAGTATCCCTAGGAGATAAAACTTTTCCAATTAACACTAAAGTTTCCAATCTTATCTCTCTAGCTTTCCACCGCCCTCTCTCTTGTTTCATTGACTTCTCATTTTTTTCTCAATCACTCTTTCACGTTGGCAGCAGAAAGGGAAGAGAGAAAAAAGAAAAAAAAAAAAAAAAAGCAGAGGAAGAAAGAAAGAGGAATTAGTTTACTAAGTATCACTTCTCTAATATTAACACCATATAAGCAATCAATAATTAAGAGTGATTTAAAATAATTAAAGACACAAAATTATAAAAGACAAAAATATATAAGAACACACGAAATTAAGATAGAAAAGAGATAACAAAACACACGAATGTGAAACACATTAAGGATGTAAACACACGAAATTAAAATACTAGGGATTTGACTTTACTTAATTCAACAATCTATCATAAACAATAGAGTAACTTTAGGACCTTCATTCTAATTAATTTGTAGTCATTTAATTGATGGGAAGAATCTCTTAATTAATTAAAACATAATTCATTGGCGAGATAATTCTCTTTAATTATCAAAGTCTAGTCAATTCATTGATCTAAACCCCAACTCTTAAAGACACGACCTTCACTCTATGGATTCTCATAGAAAATATCACAATTCTCACACACAATCTATAACCTCTAGTCCTACATGATTATAAATCATGACACTTATTATTTATGGTCTAAGTCATATGCAAACTTTTCGATTCTACACACATATCAGTAGATCAATTTATGAGTGACTAATTCATAAAAGCCTTAAAAATCATAATAAGCACTCAAATTGAATAGAAAATAAATTAATTTAAAATCTAATCATAATACATGTCAATTGAATTAAGTTACATTTTCACCTTAGAAACACACAAATTTAGTTACACATGACAAAAGAGAAGAAGAGATAGGAAGAAGAAAGAGAATTCATCATGGTAGAACCGTAGAAATGAAACCAAAGCGCCTTCAATGGTCATTCAATCTCCAACTCCATGAGAGCTCCATGACGGCTCCTCCTCCTCTCCTAGGGCTCGTCCCTCGCTGCCTTTGAACCTCTTAAAACTCTATATTTTTGTATATTTTCTGAACCAAAAGAGAGCTACTTTACTAAACTCATTTTTTCCATTTTATAGAAAAAATGACAGCTTTTCATATCTAAGAACGTGTTTGTTTAAGATTAATTCATTGTTGAAACAACTTTAAAAAAAAATAGTTTCAACAGTGTTATAACATGTTTAGAAAAATCAACTTCAACTTTTACACGAAATTCAATGCATTATAATTTTTTTTCACAATACTAAAGATTGAAGCTTATGATTCTAGATTCTAGATTATTCTTTATACTTTGAGATGTAAATATTATTTTGTCCTCAATCAAATAACTTTTTTAATCATTTTATACCTATTTTGGTAATTTAATACATAAAACTAATATTTTTTATACTATCCAAACGAAATAGATTAACTTAAAATCAATTTTCAGTTAACATATCCAAACATAAAATTGATTCTATTATAATTGATTATAACAAAAAAAATTTATACAATAATCGATTATTGAAATAATCAAGTTTTTATAGGTATCCCAATCACACACTAGATTGCATGATTTTTCTCACCCTTCAGATGGCTGAATATGCCCTCGATCTCAACAGATAATTTGTAAGATTTTCTATTAACTTTTCGATGCTGCAAACAGTGCATTGATCTGATCTCTGTAGTCCAAGATATAACTCAGTTAATGATGAATGGTCAGGATAATGTGAGAATCCGAATTAAATCTCTTTGAAAATTATTATCCAATCTTCAATATTAATGGCAACTTAATTACAGAAAGTTGTCAACATGAAATTTGTAGATCTCTTTCTTATCTTTTAGCCACCAGAATCAAATAAATCACATACTTATAGATAAAGTTATCCCTAATTTACTGAAACAAGTTTGATAGCGATACTTTCCTTAATAAATCTTTGATCAAATCCATTATTTCCTATTTTCTTTTTGTTGAATTCATATAAATTAGGAAACAAATATCTCATTCAAATTAAGAAACTCTTTTAGATCCTTACATTAAATGCAGATATACTTGATCACCAAGAAGAGATTATTTGTACTACAATTAAGAATCTAACTTGATCCTTAAAATTTATGAATGCTGATTGACTTGGTCAAACTTCACATCCACTTTGCATATAATTTTTCACCTTCTTAATACATGAATTGAGCTCTATCTCTTCATGGAAGTTGTAAGAAATTTTTTCATCTTTCCAAAGACACCAAGATTAGCTTAATACGAGCTTTGTAGCAAAAGTTATGCTCAAAATATTACAACAATGTCCTTTTGCTCTTCATTAATATTTTAATAATCATGCATAAAATACTACAAAAGCCCTTAATATTCCTACAAAATACAATAAAAACACATTTAATTCAGTTGTCTTAGAATTCACTCAAAATCATAAATAAATAACATAATTTTTATCTCAATGTATTCAAATAATTTAAATATTTATCTTTAGAAATTTCTTATTTTTGTACAAAATCTGATGATTTATCTTAAAAATTTAAATATGACTAAGTGTAAAGATAATTATTTAAAAATAAATAAAAACTAAATAAATATAAATTAAAAATCCTAATAAATAAACTCAAAAAATGAGTGTATTTTACACTCATTAAAAGGCAAGGAAAAAGAGAAAAGAAAGGGAAAGGCATAGCAACTTCTAACTAAAGTTGAGGTAAGGGGTTGTATGTTTTCTTTGCTTCACGTCTTTCTCTTTGTTACCACTATATTATATTGATAAGCTTGGCATGAGATTTGTGAAGGATAGAAATTTAGTGTTTTGATGAGTTTATAAAGTTTGGAATCATGAATAGCTTGGAAACTTTGAAAATAATGAATTATGAATATGGGTTTCATGATTGAATTATTGTTGTCAAGCCTTTCTTGTTGTTGGTTGATAGCATATGTGAAGTATGGTTGACGTTCTGGTTTAAATTGGTTGAATATGGGTAGTTCTACATGAAAAGCCTCTGTTTTCTGGTTTTCTACAACTGGCAATCAATTACCATGAGTAGGTAATCGATTACCAAGCTTTTGAAAATGAAGTTTTTATGTGATAATCGATTACCACAAGAGGGTAATCGATTACCATAGTTCTGGAAACAAAGATTTCATGTAGTAATCGATTACCACAAGTTGATAATCGATTACCAGGCCTCTGACTTGCAAATTTTTAAATGGTAATTGACTACCATGGGTTGGTAATCGATTACTAAACTTTTTTTGAGGTTTAGCTCATGGTAATCGATTGCCATAAGTTGGTTATCAATTACCAGTATCCTATTTTAGGAAAACAGAGTTTTCTGCTTTATGGACCCAATTGTATCATATGTTAATGTTATTTATTAAAGATTAATGTCGTAATTGAAGTGGTTTATGATGTTAATTATTGTCTAGTATATTTGTGAAAAAGAATGAGATGGTACAACACTATATTTAAAAAATATTAGTTGTATGTGTGCCTAGTTCATTGAAGAACTGATGTAATAATGGAAACATGTAGTAATGACTACAATGCACACTTAGTTCACTTGAATAGTGATGGTTTTAATAATGAAATTATGTTGAGCTTCACTTGAGGAGTGAGAGTAGAACATAATGAGATGAATGAATTTGACTTGTTTACTTGTCTTATTCATAAAGTGTACTACAAACATGTTTTGCTCCTTTATATATTAAAGTTGAGCTTATATGAAATGGTTACTATGAGTTGCTCCTTCACATGGTAGAAGTTGAGCCATATGAATTGATGATTTATGTGCACAAATTATCAATAGACAATGGGGTGAGAAAAACACCTCGTCATGATAGAGGAGTAAGAAAAACATTTTGTCAAAAGCAGAGGAGTGAGAAAAGCACTCTACTAAAGGCAATGAGGTGAGAAAAGCACATTGCCAAGGAATATGAGACTCATGAACATTAACATCTAACATTACATAGCCAATGCATTAGACATCTTATAGGTATCAACATATACATTACAATTGTATAGGCAATTGGTTTATCATTGAAAGGATGTATGAAAACTGTAGAATTGTGGAATAAAAATTTACACAAAGAGGTTGTGTATTTGCTCAAGTGATAATGAGATTAGCTATTATGTTACTCATATACTTGATGATGCTATATTATGTATGAAAACTGTAGAATTGTAGCATAGAAATTTACACAAAGAGGTTGTGTATTTGCTCAAGTGATAGTGAGATTAGCTATTATGTTACTCATATACTTGATGATGTCATATTATGTGTTATTACTACTGAGAATTGTGACTTCTCACCTCCTTTATTATTTTCATGATAAATTCAGGTCAAGATTCTCCCAAGGGAAAGAAAAAGAAGCAGATAGACTAGAATAATTTTATTTGCTTTTGTCCAATGCTTGTATATTATTGTATTTACATTGGGTTGTATAAGTTTATTTTATGTATTATATTTATGCCATTTTGAGGCTTAGTTTACATATAATGTATAAAGTTTATATATATGACCTTTCTTTTTCTTTCTCTCATGACTCTTTATAATAACAAGTATGACTATTATGAATCTAGAATGATGTTTTTAAGTTAAAAGTGACGCGTCTAACTATGTTTACTCATGTATATTGTGAATATACTATAGTATTAGAATTAAGGCGTTACAGTAAAAACAAAAACATAAGATCAAGCATCTGGCTTGGGCTCCTTGTGGTTGATCTCCTCCACCTCGACCTCCTCTTCCTGGCCTGACTCCTCATTATCCTCGCCCTCATCCTCTCTGGCTTCCACCGTAGGAACATGGTTCATAGGAGCGGTTTCAGTAACATCTACAATGAGGCCGTCTCTGACCACTTTTTGTGATTTTATACCATTAGTAAAAATATCCGGGGTTTAGCAGACGAAGTTAAGCAAGTGCATTGGCAAATGAGTTATCCACGGAGGCGGCCCATTCATCTTCAAAATAGGCTACGTCACTTTTTAAATTTTCCTCAAATTGCTTGAGGACCTCATTCGCCACTCGGAGGGCAGTCAGGCTAGCTTCAGTCAAAGCCATTTGGTCCTTTAGAATCTTCTTCTGGGTTTCTCTTTCTTCAATTTTCTTTTGGAGCCCGGTTATTTCAGTTTTCCAAAGACCGAGCTCCTCATTTATTTGCAATAGGTGCCCGTCTTTCTGGGTCATTGCCATCTCCAATTTTATTTTCTCACCCCTTAGGGTGTTCAGCTCATTCTCCAAATCTCAGGTTTGACAAACATTGTCAAAAGCCAACTCAAGAAATTGGAGAACGGAAGCATTACACAAGGCTCGGACCTAGTCGTCCCGAATGAGCTCAATCGGATCCTGCTCTATCAAAATATCCTGGTCTGCCAGGGTCAGTAGATTGTTGTCAATGATCCTGCCTAGACCAACCCCTGAGCCTCAAATTGTCTTGGTGGTAAAGTAGAGAAGGGCACCCTCCAGAATTTTAGTTTCACGACCAATGGTGAGATTAATGGGAGACTCCTCGGTCATTGGCCTCTTCCCCTTCTTTCCCCTTTGGTTGTCAGAATCTGCCTCCTGGTTAGTAGCTTGAGGTTAGGGTTAAGGAGTTAGGATCGCCAACTGGGGTGCGGAGCTCGATGCCCCAGTTTTCCTTTGCGCCAAGCGCAGTGCAAGAGCCTTGATACCACATGGGGCACCATGCTCTATGCAAAAAGAACATATAATGTTATAAAACTTAGAAAAAAATTGAGTAAAACAATAAAATGCTAAGTAAATATACTTATAGTGATCACGACATACCCAAAAAGGTTCTCAAAGAGTTTGAAGGCTCATCCAATACATCTTTATAATAGATGACCTAATTCTTATCAACCTACTTAACTAGGAAGTTGAGGATGTCGGCCTCATCTTCGGTAAGAATGAACAACAAAGTTTTAATTTCTTCCTGACTTCGCTCCCAAACTGCTTACGTCTAGTATAAATAAAGCCTCGGGACGCCCTCTAGGGCAACATAAAAAGATAATGTCCCCGGAACACCCTCTATGTGAAAGAAATCCTTCTTAAAATTTTAAAAGATTATTGGTACGACTTGAAGACTCTACGCCCTACTTGGGCGCACAAGGTTACCCACCTTTTTTGAAAATTATTCCCAGAGGGCGAGAACCAAGTAAACATGAAGAAGAAGAAAGCTTCCACAGAGTACGATCACTAGAAAACTTTAAACATTAGCTCATATATCTGTATAAAACCCTTTGTGGTCGGATGGATCTGTATTGGAGCCACCCACAAATGGTTTAAGATTCCTATTTGGAAGTTGGAGAATGGAAACCGGACACCGATGCGAGTAAACAACATTCGTATAGATAGATGGAATGATCGCCCTCCATCCTAATTGAACAGACTCTTTCTTGATCTATTGGAGCCGGGATCACATAGTTATTATCACGAAGCCAGCCTTCTATGAGATGAAGGTATTCCTGCTTGTATGCGGCGTCCTCCGCTATCTCCACATTTGAAGATGTCCCCAATATCTCACGATCAACCCATCAATATAAGTTGATATCTCGGGGAAAAATGTATTCTTTTGGTTCAAATGTAGTCACCTTCCGCCTTGTCATTTATGTGGTCTTAGAATAACCTATAGAGACCGTACACATGCCAGAATCAGAACAGTATTCATTAAGACTATTTAACTTTCTCATGAGCATGGAGAGCAGATGAAATGGCCCTTGTCTTGTGAGCTCCCTAAATCTATTCGTCCTCTGTATCATATCTAGGATAGTTGCCCTGGACAACGGCCTCTGCCCCCTACTTGTATTTTCACCACGAGGGGACTATCTCTGCCGCATTTGAGACGGCGACGCACTCAAAATTTCTAAGGAACTTCTCCCCCTATCATCATTATCTAACTCTTTCACTCTCATCATGCCTGTTATAGAAGAAAAATGAAGGAAAAGAGAGAGTATCATGTGGGTTGAAGAGGAAAAGGGGATGAAAAGTTAAAAATGCTACAAAAATTGGCCACAAACCACCGTGAGTGCTCACCGGAAATTGCTAAACGCCGCCAAAAAATCAAAGAGAAATAGGGAGAAGAAAAAAAAAGTGGTTGAAATCGGAGAAGTAACCCTCATTTGAATTTATAGGCGTAGAAGCAACCCCCAACTACCACCACGCACAGTGGGCAAAAATGTTCTTTTGCATTAAATTCAAATCGAGGCAATCTGGCAGTGTAAAGATCAAAAGACGGCTACTATTCAGCTTTCTCTAATGGGCCAAAATGTCCTTTTGCATTAAATTCATATCGAGGCAATTATGGTAACGCGACAATGGGTACCATTCAACTTTCGTCAAGTGTCAGTACAAAATTGACATCGAAAAGGACATTAATTAAATATGAAAAGATGTATGCTTAGAGTGATGACACTTATATCGGACCTTAGATCAACACTCAGTCAAGGTATATAATATGGAGAATGAATTTTAGTTTCAGAACTTAATGATTAGACCCTACTATCAAAATTGACATGGGGGCAAAATAGTGTGAATCCCGGACAACAGTGTAACAACACTAAAGCATAGTGATTCAAACTGAATCCTGGGTAAATCTCACTAATGTTAGGGGCAACTTTCCCCTGAGTATTTGTTTAGCATCATGGGCTGCGGCATTTCAGACGAAACATAATATTTAGATAATGATTTGGATCCCTTTGCCTATGTGTGCCAATTGCTCCTGATAATGTCGGATATATTGACACTCAGCTATCACATTAAAAACTTGTTGTGAATTTTTCACAAGCGCACGGATTGTACAAGTAGTAAAATAAAGATCGTTCCCACGTGGATTGGGCAATTACTAACTCTTACGGCTACTTTGATTATTTAAGCTATCAATAGTCAAAGTCCAATTAAATTAAGACAAAAAGCAAAGCAAAGCAATAAAATCAACAATTGAAACTAGAAAAGATGATATTTAACAAGGATTTAAAGTTCTAGGATTCATAAT
This sequence comes from Ormosia semicastrata, assembly GCA_029884595.1. NCBI lineage: Eukaryota > Viridiplantae > Streptophyta > Magnoliopsida > Fabales > Fabaceae > Ormosia > Ormosia semicastrata. The sequence continues at coordinate 29,818,124 of JAQQTO010000046.1, read as the reverse complement.
CCACTACACTACCCCCTATAATAAATTGTAATCCTATTTTTGTTAATGTTCAATTATGTTCTTGAAGGCGATTTGCCCTACATTATTTAAAGCCCAATTTTTTGGCACTAAAAACGTGCTAAAACTTCACTAACCCTATTCTCATGGCAATTAATCCAAGTTCCAACCCATTAAAATTCATGACAATTGTTTACCTCTCGAAGGATTTAAGCCTATGTCTAGATTTCAATTCCTAAGTTCAATTCTTGGATTATCAAGTAATTAGATTTCATTTTTTGATCCTTCACCTAAAGCCTAAAATCATGTAAATATGACGCGCAACATATCACAAGCATTAAGCATACCAAGAATGAATCAAGAACAATAATTTTAGTAACAAAGAATCAAATTAACAATTCATAATAGACAAATAGAGAGTTTCATCCTAATCCTAGAAAAAGGGTTTAGCCGTTCATGACAATTATAACATAAACAAGAACAAGGATTAAAGAAACAATCATGATTGAAGAACAAAAAGAAAAGATGGGAAGATGGAGATGGAAAAAAAATTTCAATGGTTGATCTTTAAAGAGTCTTGATCTTGCCTTCAAAGCCTTCGCCTTTGAATCCTTGCGTTTCTCCTCTCAAAACTTGTCGTCACACAAGTCTCTAGCCAAAAGTCTAATAATGGAAGACTGACTAGCATTAGCATTGGGAGTTCTAACTTCACTTTGGATTGGCGACTTGGTTAGCGTTTCCGGTATGTTGTCTTCATCAATTCCCTGTGTTCTTCTTTCTCTTCTAGTATTACGAAGCGTCCTCTCAATTTCAAGATCAACCGGGATAATAAGATCTCATTGACTCCTCGTTCTACGCATAAGAAAGAAACAACACCTGAAAATTTAAAGAAAATAAAAGAAAGTTAAAATAAGATAAAAAAATAAGAATAAAATAAAATAAAAATTACTTAAATCAACCAAATTGCCGCTCGTGTTAATATCAACACGATCTTCGGCAATGGCGCCAAAATAAAATATGTTTTTATGTCCAAAAGAAGTGTTTTGACATGGCTCTATAAAACTTTGGATGAATTCATTGCAACGGAGTTGAGCTCGGAATTTATATGACCAAGATTTGCAGAATTTTTGACCTTTGCGCGATAAAATAAGCATAACTTGAGCTACAGAAATCGAAACAAGTTGATTTTGGTGGCGTTGGAAAGCTAAGAAAAAGATTTACAACTTTTGTAAAGACCACTTCTCCAAAAAAATGACGTTTGAGTGATTAAAGAGTTAGACACGATCATGTCTAATCTCAAAAATACTTCTGTCAAGCTCACAGGGCCCTGTCTAACTTTAATAAAGCTTCTGTGTGGGAGACATACGCTATTTTTAAAGCTCACACAGCCGTGTCAAAGGAAGACACGGCCGTGTGAGTCTGTCTGATGCGAAAAAAGGAAAATTTTACCCCAATTCATTATAAATAGGGCAAAAACACCAAACCTAAGAAGACTCTTGGCTAGAGACTTGTGTGACGACAGGTTTTGAGAGGAGAAACACAAGGATTCAAAGGCGAAGACTTTGAAGGCAAAATCAAGACTCTTTGAAGATCAATCATTGAAGTTCTTTCCTTCATCTTCATATTCCCATCTTTTCTTTTTGTTCATCAATGATGGTTGTTTCTTTAATCATTGTTCTTGTTTGTGTTACAATTAGCATGAGCGGTTAAACCCATTTTTCTAGGATTATGATGAAACTCTCTATTTCTTTATTATGAATTGTTAATTTGATTCTTTGTTAATGAAATCATTGTTCTTAATTCATTCTTGGTATGCTTAATGTTTGTGATATGTTGCACGTCATATTTACATGATTTTAGGCTTTATGTGAAGGATCGAAAGATGAAATCTAATTGCTTGATAATCCAAGAATTGAACTTAGGAATTGAGACTTAGACATAGGCTTAAATCTTTTGAGGGGTAAACGATTGTCATGAATCTTAATGAGTTGGAACTTGAATTAATTGCCATGAGAATGTGGTTAGTGAAGTTTTAGCACATTTTTAGTGCCAAAAAATTAGGTTTTAAATAATTTAGGACAAATCACCTTAAAGAACATAATTGAATAATAACAAAGATAAGATTACAATTTATCGTAGGGGGTAGTGTAGTGAATTCTGAATCCTAAAGCTTTAAATCCTTGTTAAATCTCATCTTTTCTAATTTCAATTATTTATTTTATTGCTTTGCTTTTTGTCTTAATTTAATTGGACTTTCAGTATTGATTTTTATTCGCTTAAATAATCAAAGTAGCCGTAAGAGTTAGTAATTAACTGATCCTCGTGGGAATAATAAGTTCGGGGCAATTGTTTTGGATCGAATTCTAGGTTAGCATATTAGGAGTAACCCGATCCATCAAGGATGGGTCCCAGCTAACATTAAGTTCATTTAGATTAACAAATATGTCAATTTATGATGAATAAATATCTCTAAGAATTTTACATAAATAAGAGATATAATTATAAGAGATAATAATTTTAATCAAATCTTATCTTTATTATAAGTCTTTATTATCCATTAATATAAATTTAAACATGATTATAATCTATCATGACTTTCCTAAAAATATTATACAAAATATCAAAGGTATAAATATATTAGGATAATTTTCTTTTAAGATATAACAATACTCATCTTTAAAATTAGGGACTGCGGTTAGGATTCGGTTCCTTGGGATTCCCATTTTCCTATTCACCTTTAGATCCAATTAGAGTCTCCCTTGTTACCAAAATAACTTTAATGTATTCTTTTAATGAAAAAACATATTTTACGAATCATTTTTAAGCCTTTATATTTCTAAAAGAAAAGGAAAACTTTAATTATGAAAATAATGTTAAAATCAGTTGATAAAAAAATATTAATTCAAGAAGCTGAAGTTTAAAAAGAGTAACAGTCTCTATTAAACTAATACTATGTACAAATTGCTCACGTTTTTCATATTAGGAAGAAAGGGGCAATTACTCCCGAGATACTTCCTATCAACTAGGAATCAAAGTAGGTCACTTAATGTGGTCATTGTGATCACATTAACAATCATGTATGTGTTGTATTGCAGCCAATTTTAATTTTATTACAGTATATTTACCATGGTCATGTAATTATAACTTCTTGAATCTATGGCTCAAGAACAACATTAACGTGTCCAGTTGGTGTACACCACTTGAATGTTTTGTGAATGAAACATTGAAGGAGGTTGTGTGGATCAGGCAACCAACTAAGCAACAAGAAAAAAAAATTGCAACCTGCAGAAGTTAGACCCTCTATCTTTTTCTCTGTTTGCAACTATTCTTCATTCGGCATGACAACAACAAAGCCTCAAAATCATAAAATCAATTTGTTCAGATGAGCAAAATCGAAGGAAGGAAAATTCCTGGAACAATCTGTTGACAAATGACAACATAAAAAAAACACGTTCTTCATATGTCTATTAGCAAGAAAGGTAAAAGAATACAACTATTAGGCCCAAGTTCAACAAAAAGAGAATATGAAAAAACAATTCTAACACTCGTTTCCTCTAGAAGACTAGCTCGTGAGGCTTCTGGCCTGCCTTCAAGGAAAACCTGGCACCCAGGTAAGCCTTCAAGTCTGGAACACTCTCGATGGCTTTTAGCAATGCGGAATCCAGAGTCTTTTGGTCATCTTTCTTCAGCTGGGGTAACACATTTTTCTCCTACATTGAGAACACGATAGCAGAGATCAGCAAACACGAGCAACTGGATATATAAGTATATAACAAGGAGAAAAAATCAGCAAAACAAGAAAATTTGACAAACCGACCTCCTTCTCTGCCTCAAAGAACTCGCCTTCTCCCTTCCTTTTCTTTTTCTGGACTTCCTTTGAAAAGTACTTGTCATCAAATTTATCCACATTAACTGCAGAAACATCTACTTTGGTTGATGTGCCAATAACATACGACTGATTCACACGTCTCAAAGGAACTCCATTAATCTTGAAAGGACCTGAAGTGGCAAGAAAGAAATATAAGACCACAGGCCAGAGATGAGTGGAGAATAAAGTATATCTTAAAAGGAAGAGTCTCATGTCCTTCAAAATCGAAATCAATAGGCACATAGAGCTGAAGTTAAAGTAAACCTAAAACACACCCAGTCGCCCACAGACATAACCAGTAGCATTTGAACACACATAGACATACATAATTGAATGCAATATAATAAGAGACAATATTGAGTATGAGTTGAAACGGCACTGCAGTATATAACTCAATTCAAATCAAGCAAAAACATGTGTGGTAGCATTTCTATACCAATAATTTAATATAAGTGAAATGAGAACAGCACCTAATAATAAAGCAATTAAATTCAATCAATTCATGTTCAGAACAAAGAAGCATCCTCAATCAACAATGATTATCATGCAAAAAGTTATTAAACAAAAAGAATCACATCACCTACCAATAATAAGAAGCAATATAACAAAAAGCAATATTGAGTATAAGTTGAAACAGCAGTATATACTATTAACCTCAAGCAATAACATAACAGGCAGCTTGACCAAAAATGGTTATTAAAAAACAAAAACAAAGAAAATAAACAAAAAAAACAAATAACAAACAGAATGACAACAGATACCAGTTACAAGAAGCAACCCAGAAGGAAGCTGCTTGAGAAACACTACTCTCTTTCCCTTAAATCTGCCGGCAAGAAGAATCAGCACTGTCCCGGGAGTAATGCTAGCCCTGAAAACAAAAACAGGCACCATATCAATCATTTTAAGAAGAAACACACAATTTTATTAAGAAAAAAAACTTATTACTGAAATAAAAGAGCCCAATTAGATAGATAAGAGTTTATTAATTCATTATTTACCATCTACCACTGACATCACACGCCTCAATACCTCATCCCAACCAAGACCTTATACCAGATCCCAAGTTAACACAAAAACACACATTCAGAACCACCACCTGTTTTCACATTTCCTAACCATAAAATCAAATCAAATTAAAAAAGCATGGAAACTCCTGCAAATAGGGATTGATAATAATTAAAGGCAGTGACCTGAGCTTAGTGGGTTTGGGCTTGTGCTTGTTGAGAAGAGGCTTCTTCACATCATCAGCAGGGTAGAACTTGGGGGGCTTCTCGACCGGAGCTTGGGGCTTAGGTTTGGGATCGTGGCGAGGGAAAGCGCCACCGTTCTTAGCCTTGATGGCCCACAGACCCCTCTTGTGGTACATCTTCGACCTTGAGTATTTTCCGATTCCCCTGATCAATTCAGGGTTTCTGCTAACCCTAGGGACTCTCTGCTTCGGCGCCATTGCACGGTGTTGCTGTTGCTGCTGCAAAACCCTACTTCTGGTTCTTGCGCAAATGAAAACGACGCTTTCTGGCTAGTGTATATATTTTGCTGGGCCTTCCCGTTATGGGTCCGCCCGGTCCTCCTAAAGATGCCAAATCTAATTGAGGCCAACGTTTTATTTGTATTTGTTTGGGTTTTAGCCCAGCCCAATCCGTCCCTGCTTTTATTAGTTATCAATTTGTCATATTATTCATATTTATGTTTATACTAAATCTTTCAAAAAAAATATATATTTAATAGATAGATGCAAAGCTGAAAACTCATTTGGCTATGAGAAAACCAAAATTATTCCGACGTGGACGATTAAGAAATAAGAACTGTATATATATATATATATATATAAAATATTAGTAACATACTCTTTTAAATATTCATTTTAATACTTATTTTATTATTAGTCTAAAAATAAATTTTGTTAGTATTTTTTTTTAACAATCTTTTTAAGTATATGAGATGAAGTAATAATAAAATAAGTGTTAAACAATATGTCTAAAAGAGTATATTATTAACATTTTTTGTTATATATATATATATATATAGTTAGCAACATATTATTTTAAATACTCATTTTAATACTTATTTTATTATCAATCTAAAAGTAAAAATTGTTAATATCTCTTTTCTAATAATTCTTTTAAGTGTATAAGGTGAATTAATAATAAAATAAGTGTTAAATAATATGTCTTAAATAATAAAGTGTTAAATAATAGAAGTTTTTATTGTGAGATGATGAGAAAAATAAATCTTGATTATATAATCATAAATGAATGATTAATATTAAAAGTTACTTGAAGGTCATGTGACCACTTAAAAAAGTTACATATATTTATGTTCTAATCTTAACCATTCATGTAAAATTTAATAATTAATATTCATTCCTCTCACTTTTTACAATAAATATTCATCTTATTAGAATAAGATCATATATATATATATATATATATATATATATATATATATATAAAAAATATTTACATGAAAGAAAAATAAATGAGCCAGATTTGAGTAACCAATATATGAACTAGCCAGACAACTGAGACAAATTTTCTTTGTGGAGCACACTCAAAGGTAGAGGATGTAGTTTGTATTTTTTTTTTTGGGTAAAAAGGTAAAGGACCAATGGCCCAAAAGATAAAGATTACAGACTAGTAGTCACTTGTCGGGGCAAGGAAGCCCCTGATGCATCAGCAAGTAACAAAATTGAAACTTCCATGGGGGAAGAGTGCCAAATGTGACTCTCATGTTCCTGGATGTAGTTTGTAGTTACTAGGACTATGAGCATTCCTCGTTTTTGCAAGTTTGATGGTTTAAATTTGCCAGTTGCATTTTTTATACTTGTTTGGAGCTAGTTGAACGTATCTGTGAGTTGGGTTGAGTTTAGGATAGTTTTAGACCCAAGTTTCAAATAAATTACGATAATATAAAAAGTTTTAAAAATCATAAATAATAATTTAAATAAGTCAATTGAAGTGAAAGTCATCATAAATAGTATAATGATTGTGATTCATTGATTTCTCAGCATAATGATTCATAAGATGTATTATTATTTTTTCATCTCTATTTTCTTTAATTACATTCTTAACCTCACTATAATGTTTACAATTAAAACTTAATTGACTATACACAAAAATGAGAAAAACATGACTTATGTACTTAGAGGAAAGCATGTGTGCTTATATAATGAGAGGAAAGCATGCCTGTGTGTGATCATTTTGGCAGTACACTTAAAACTTAATTGGTTGTAAAAAAATGAGGAAAATATGTGTGTGTCATCATTTTTCATTTTTATTTTCTTTGATCACATTTTGTGTAAAATTATATCAATATATGTGTTTTGTTGATATTTGATTTTTTTTTAAATGATATATATACCTCTGATATATTTGCGTAAGTGTTAGAATCAAAGTGTACGCATACATAAAGAATAAAACTTGACTCTAACCCTTTCCTTCAAACTACTTTAATCACTCTCCATGTGTCCATTAATTCAATTAAGTGAAATTGAAAGTAACAAATGAAAAGTGATTAAAGGGATTGAAGGGAAGGGTTGGAGTCAAGTTTTGTCCATACAAAAAATAAGATGGGCCCAATTGTGTATGTTATTATTTTCTTATCTTTATTTTCTTTGATCACATTTTATGTAAAGTTATATCAATATTTGTGTTTTGTTAACATTTGAATTTTTAAAAAAAAGATATATATACATCTCTCACATTTACATAGGTGTTAGAATGAGGGTGTATATATGTAAAAAATAAGATGAGCTCACTCAATTATAATTTAATAGTAAAAATATACAAATGTGGGGCAATATGTGTGTAAAAACGGGTGAATAACATTGTTGGTTGAATTTTCTAGTTTTTAATGAAAATTGTTGTGATGCGCTTGAGTCCCTCACACACAAAATGTAAGAAATGCACTAGTATTCAATGAGTCTCTTCTGTTTTTTTTTTTTGGTAGTTGCGAGGTGGATTTGACTATAATAATTGGGTCAAACCCAAATCCAAAACCATCATAGCCAATCCTTAAACTATCATCAAACCACTTAAGTTGCGATGACCCATTTTCTTAAAAAATACTCGACCCATCAATAACCACTGTTATTTATTAGAGGTGTCAAAACCATTTTCTTAAAAATACTTTCGACCATTTTACCTTGATCAAAATATAGTGTTATAACCAAATTTTTCGGTATTTAATTTTGTATTCATTTTCTATCGCAGATCCAACCCATTTTATCCTCTATCGCAGATCCAACCCATTACCTCTATCAGATCCACCTTACCGACCCAACCCTAAAACAACTCATCACCATTTGTCAGCATCACCAAAAAATATCTACTAACAGTTGGGCCATGCGCCACCACCCGTACAGAGAATTTTTCTTCCAATCATAAATTTGTACCTTAGAATACACATATTTCCTTTTAACACATTATAAATACAATAATAATATTCTTACCACAAATAGTACATATACTTATTTTTACACTTTTTTTAATACTATTGATTACATCATTTTTTTTACTTAAGCACCATCATCTACAAAATATATAAATAGTAATATTTTTAAAAAAATAATATATCAACATCATTTTTCTTATAAATAGTCATTGATAACACGTTACATGAAGTAGTTTTCTTTCTCTCTATATATATATTTATTGCTTTATTTTTTTCATATATTTAGTAATTTGAACATTGGAGCGTTTGTAACTACCCCAAACCCAACAAATTCAATCTACCTGGAGTCTTTTTGACGAGTCCAACCACTCTCCCAGCCACTTAACGAGAAAAGGAACGGAAGACGGGGAGTTACAACCAATGAAAACTTCTAAGTTGAGGGTACTAGTCGTTCGAGTCTCCTCTAACATGTCCATTTCTTATTACAAGTTTGATTTGTTAAGGCTTATAGAGTAGTCAAACATATTATTTTGACAATAGTTAATCATACTCTAATATTTTGAGACGAGAGAGATAGGGTCTTTGACTCAAGTTAGTCATATTCTAATACGCTGAGATGTGAGAGACCCTTTTTTAGTAATACTGTAATACAGGCCCTATCTTCATTAGTTAACAGATGCATCACGTTTTTCTCCTAACATTATTTTTTGCAGCCAATGTCAAATCTACACATGACTTCCTCAATATATAAGATGGCCCAAAGTATTCAATGGAGGGAGTTGTTATGATATTATTCTTTAGTAAATATTTTAATCAATTGTCAAATGCTTTTCTGTAAAAACAAAATTGTCAAATATTTTTAATGATTGTTGGTTTCGTAATAAATATTTAGAAACTCGTTATATATAATTAGTTACTAATACATATTTGACAATTTATTAAAACATTATTACAAATTAATACTAGAATAATCCCTAAACTGAATAGTATTTTTTTGTACTTAATTGATATTTTAAATTAGTTTATTTTTGGTACATTTTTGCGGATTGGCAATGCAAGTGGAGGTAACAAAGGAGAGGAAACGTTGGACAAAATATTTGCGTTTCCTTATTAAAAGTGAATTATTAAAAGTGAAATAGTATATTACTCTAATTAGAATTCAAAATAATATATAAATTTAAAATCAATTTATGTTAACGAGGTGAATGGAATTAATGAATTAGTGAAATATTACTTTTTTTAGAATAGAATTTCAAAGAATTTGGTTAACAAAATTTTGACGGGTCATCAGTAAAACATAAACTATATATATATATATATATATATATATATATATATATATATATATATATATATGCTAAAGATAAACTATATTATACAATATATAGATTCCTCTCATATTTTCTTGTTTAACCGTGGTTTTATGTAAGGAACTAAACCAAATTAATGAAAGAACAACTAAGGAAATTCACTTAATATTCCTCTTCACGATTCTAGGCTTGATAATAAAATTTATTAATTTTTAATTCATCCAATCTGTTTATATTAAAATCAATCCAATCTATTCAATTAAAATAATATATTTTATTGAATTGAATTTAATGAATAAAATTTAATTATGGATGGTTAGTAATCTCAACTAAAATATGTATTAAATATCCAATTAAAATCAATCAAATGGATATCTAATATATTTTATATTATTTTTAGAGAGAATAAAATTTTAGAGAGAGAATAAAATTTTCTAAAGAGAAACATTTTTTTTAAATGAGTGAGATGAATATTCATCTATCCAATCCATTAAAATGGATTAATGGATGGATTGAATATTTATCCATTAAATTAGGTCGTGGATGGATTGGATAATATTAAACATTTTGTAATGAATCTTAAATAGATTAATGGTTCATTTTAAATTCATCAATTACGATCCAATCCAAAATCAAACCAATCCATCTATGGAACTTCTTACAATGATGATAGTAGGCTGCCAGATAGAGACTGGAAGCAGTACATAGAAGTACAGAAAGAGAGAAGAAGAAAGATCAATAAAGAAGAAGAGTCCATAGAAATAGAATAGAGAAGATTCACAATTTACACACCTCATTCTCTCAATTCCCTTCCCTATATTACCTATAGGCCCAAACTTAATCCTTGAGAGCAGAGTTAGTTACTCGATTCCTCACACTTTTCCTGATTCCCTGATCTCTTGGATCATGTGGTAGGTGTCCATTCCCATTACTAGCCGCTACCTCATTTCCAACATGTCTTGCCATCTCATCATTGCTCATAAGTTTACCTCCCCCAATAAAATCAACCTTGCCCTCAAGGTTGAAATATGGTAAATTGGACTTGACTGAGTGAAAATCTTCCTAAGTAGCATTTGAGATTGGAAGACTTTGCCATTGAACCAACACTTGAGGAATTTCCTTAATTCCCCTAAGAATAATTCTAGTGTGTAGACTTCGATCAGGCTGAAAGATAGGACCATGTTCATTGGTAACCAATGGTAATGGTAGATATTATTGTTGATGATCTCCCTTACACAGTTTTAATAAGGAGATGTGAAAGACTAGATGGATTCGTGTTGTTGGTGGTAATAAGAGCTTATAAGCAATAGCCCCACTTTGTCAATAGCTGGAAATGGTCTAAAATATCTTAATCCTAATTTTTGATTTGTCGTAAGTGTCACAAAATGCTGTCTATACGACTGCAACTTAACCAAAACCATATCTCCCACTTTGAACTCCAAATTCAATCTCTTTTTGTCTGACTGTTTCTTCATACATTGTTGAGCCTTCATCAAGTTAGTTTTTAACTAAGTCAACACCAAATCTCTTTGCAACAACATTTCCTATAAAGATGGAGGATCTTGGAGATCAATATTGTTTTTAGTTAGTGTGGGAGGATCTCTTCCATAAACTACCTTGAATGGAGTCATACCAACATTATTATGGAAGGATGTGTTGTACAAAGTTCTATCCAAGGAAGCAATTTGGGCTAGTTTTTGGGATTTTCAAAAGTGAAGCACCTCAAATACATTTCCAGACATTTATTGAGTTCTGATTGTCCATCTGTTTGGTGGTGGTATGCTGAATTCATGGCTAAAGCTGCCCTACTCAACTTGAATAGCTACTGGTAGAAATTACTAGTAAAAACTTTATCTTGATCTGAACCGATTGGCTTAGGCGTGCCATGAAGCTTAACAATGGAATTCAGGAAAATCTCCACTTGTTTACTATTGTAATTAGCCTTAAGTGTTCCAAAATGAGCATACTTGGACAAACGATCCACAACAACTAAAATAAATATATAACCATCCATGGTTAAATCTTCCTAAACCTGTTCTGAAATAGGTAATGGCTATAAAACGCCTGCAGGCAATGTGGTACCTGTCTTGGCTTACTGATAAATGAGGCATTTTTGAACATAGGTTTTAATGTCTTTATGCATACCAAACCAATAAAATTGTGCAACAATTCTAGCTACTGATCTGGCAACTCCAGCATAACCCTCAACTGGAGAGCTATGATACTTCTTTAATACTTGCTGAACCAACGAATGACTTTGAGGAAGAATTAATCTACCTTTCCGATATAACAAACCATCATTGGCTGTATAATTAGGATGAGGAGGTTTATGTTTCTAACATTGGGCCAGTATTACAAAGAAGATGCATCAGAGGTTATTGCAATTTTTAAATCATTCAGAATATCCAGTTTAGGGTAAGAGTAGGGTAAGAGTAGGCCATGTAAAAGGATTTGGATAGAGCATCAGCAACAAGATTATCCTTCTCTGGTTTATACTAAATGGTGAAGTCATACACCAGGAATTTATAGAGCAGTGCTTGTTGCTCTGGAGTTTGAATAGCCTGATCTGTTAAGCTTCGTAGGCTCTTTTTGTTGGGAAATGCCTACATAATTTTCCTCCTCTATGAACTCAAAAATAGGCACTATGCAAAAGCGTAAAATAAGTGTAATAATAACACCAGTAATTTTTAGCATGAAAAGCCTTCTCAATATGAGCAAGAAAAAAAACCACGGGACCCGTAGGCCACTTAAATCTCTACTATAACAATAATGAGAATACAAACTTCACCCTTAGGTGAATCTCAAAAAACTCTTTCTATTTTTCTCTCTCTATTTTCTCTCACTATTTCTCTCTCTATGAGGCTCTCTATTGAAGATGATTTTTCTTCTTCTCCTTTAAATTGCAAAATGAGCTTTTATGCTCATCTATTTATAGGAAGAAGGATGGGAACATAAATAGTTGGAATGAGTTGTAAAGCATGACATTATTGTCTTATGGGTTGTCAAACCCATTATTCATCACCCACCACCAAAAAGTGGGTTTTCCTTGGCTGGATTCCAACAATTCTCCCCCTCCAGCCAAAGGAAAAATATCCTTGGATCAGTTTAGGGTTGATGCTAAGCCTGCAATTTCTTTACAGACTTCTAACTTCTCTTTAGGTAGAGTTTTTGTCATCATATCTGCCCCGTTGTCATTGGTATGTATTTTCTCAATCTACAGCATTTTATTTTCCAACACATCACGAATCCAATGATACCTTACGTCGATGTGTTTCGACCTTGAATGAAATGTCGAGTTCTTGCTGAGATGAATTGCACTCTGACTGTCGCAATAGAGAAATTAACTTTCTTGAGTCTGACCTAACTCTTATAGAAACTTCTTCATCCACAGGATCTCCTTACAACCTTCAGTGATTGCGATGAATTCAGCTTCTGTGGTACTTAAAGCAATACACTTTTGTAGTCGCGACTACCATGAGATAGCTCTCCCTGCAAAAGTAATCAGATATCCTGATATAGACTTTTTTGAATCCACATCTCCTTCCATATTTGCATCTGAATACCCAGTGAGTATTAGATTTCTATTGCCAAAGCACAAGCACCTTTTGGCAGTTCCTCTCAGATACCTTAGTATCCATTTCACAGTATTCCAATGCTCTTTTCCTGGATTCGATAGGAACCTACTCACAACTCCTACTGCATAAGCAATGTCTGGCCTTGTACAGACCATTGCATACATAAGACTACCAACAGCAGAAGAATAGGGCACCTTGCTCATTTCTTCCTTTTTTTCTTCATTCCCTGGACATTGCGTCTTACTTAGTTTAAGATGATCAGGTAATGGAACATGCACAGGTTTGGCATTATGCATGTTGAACCTTTTAAGAACTTTCTTGATATAGTCTTCCTGTGACATCCACACATTCTTCTAGAACGATTTCTAATGATCTTCATTCCAAAAATCTTCTTTACTGCATCTAGATCTTTCATGGCAAAAGATTTGCTTAATGCCTTCTTGAGAGCAGCTATCTTTGTCTTATCTTTCCCAACAATCAGCATATCATCAACATACAACAGTAGTATAATGGATTCACCATTCTTATAGTTCTTCACAAACACACAGTGGTCTGCGGACGTCTTTTTGAAATTATATTGGGCCATGAAAAGATCAAATTTCTTGTACCATTGTCTTGGAGCTTGCTTCAGACCATAGAGGCTTTTCTTCATATGACAAACTAGGTGTTCTTTTCCTGATTCTTCGAAACCTTCTGGTTGCTCCATATAAATTTCTTCCTCTAAATCTCCATGTAAGAATGTTGTTTTAACATCAAGCTGTTCTATTTCAAAGTCTAGTTTTGCAGCTAAACCAAGGATCACTCTAATGGATGTCATCTTCACCACTGGTGAGAAGATTTCTTCAAAATCTATGCCTTTCTTCTGGTTACACCCCTTCACAATAATCCTTGCTTTGTACCTGGGGTTTGGGTTGTTCTCTTCAGTCTTGAGTTTGAATACCCACTTGTTTTTCAATGTCTTTCGTCTATCTGGTAATCTCACCAGGTCATACGTCTGATTCTCTTTCAGGGACTGTATTTCTTATTGCATGGCTTGCATCCATTTCTCTTTATCATTCATCTCAATGGCTTCTATGAAACTTTGAGGTTCTCCTTCATCAGTAAGAGTCACATAATCATCTGAGAAATACCTTCTTAATGGTTGTCTGACTCTCGTTGATCTTCTCACTTGAGGTTCTTGTTTTACTTTATCAGTCTCCATCTGTTCTTCATGCATTGCCTGACTTTGTTCTGTCTGGTCAGGTTGTTCCATCTGAACAGGTTGCTCCATCTGATGAGGTTGTATTATCTGATCAGGTTGCTCATTCCTTTGAGGAATCTCTCCCCTTGAATTATGTACCACAATGGTCTTTGGCTTCTTAGATTGCTGAATGTCTTGGATTGTCTGATCTTCATAGAGTACCACGTCTCTGCTTCGAATAATCTTCTTGTTTACAAGATCCCATAATCTGAAGTCAAGTTCATCACTTAGTGAACCAAGGTATATGCACTCCTTCGTCTTTACATCAAACTTTGCTCTTTCATCTTTAGGAATGTGGACAAATGTCCTGCACCCAAAGACTCTCAAATGACCATAAGAAGCTTTCTTTTCAGACTATACTTCTTCTGGAATCTCTTCATTTAAAGGTCTTGAAGGAGACAAATTGATCAAATCAACTGCAGTTTTTACTGCTTCGCCCCAGAATGCCTCGAGGAGTTTTGCATGAGAAAGCATGCTCTTGACTTTCTTTGTAATCGTTCTATTCATTCTCTCAGCTAGTCCATTCATTTGAGGTGTCTTGGGGGATACTTTCTCATGTCTTATCCCATGAGTCTTGCAATAGTCCTCAAATGGACCTCTATACTCTCTGCCGTTATCAGTTCTCAAGCATTTTAACTTTCTTCCAAATGCTCGTTCTACAGAAGCATGGAATTCCTTGAAAGCTTGAAGAACTTGATTTTTTGTCTTTAATGGATACACCCACACCTTCCTAGAGTGATCATCAATGAAGGTAACAAAGTATTAGGCACCACCAATGGACCTTTCATCTCCCATTTGTATATATTTCCCTGCATAATGCACAGAGATCCTTCCTTTCTGTCGCGAGCAATAATCATGCTTCCTCGACTGAGTTTCCATCTGTCGGCACCAAGCTCGTTTATCATTCCGACTTCATCTAACTTTCCTGCTGAGATAAGGTTTAGGCACATCTCTGGAACATGTCTTACCTCCTTCAGCACAAGCTTGTTTCCATTCTCAGTCATCAAAGTTACTTCACCAATACCGATGATTTTACTTGTGATGTGGTTACCCATCTTCACCGTACCAAAATCTCCTTTTTGGTATGATGAGAAAAAACCTTCATGAGGTGTGACGTGGAAGGATGCTTCTGAATCAATTATCCATATGCAATCATTGGATGCAATGTTTAGATAATTTTCTTCTCCGATAAGAAATATATTCTCATCAGTCGAGGCTACTGCAGTAGTTGTTCCAGCTTCCTTCTTCTTCTTTGGGTTATTCTGGTCAGGGTGGACAGTTCCAGCTTATTGGTCTCTCTTCAAGAATCTGCACTCAGACTTTATGTGGCCTAGTTTACCACAGTAATAACAACTTAGTCTAGTGCGAGATTTGGACCTACCTTGTGCTTTTCCACAACCTCCTTTTTCACAATTCTTACTTCTTCCTCTGTTGTCAACAACGTTGGCTTCAAACTGGTTGTTCACGCCTCTTTCTTTCCATCTTGACTCTTCATTCAACAAATTGTCTGTAACAAAATTCATGCTAAGCTTTCCTTCTGGAGCAAAATTGCTGAGAGTGACAACTAGAGTGTCCCAACTCTCAGGCAGAGAACTGAGGAGTAGAAGAGTTTGTAACTCATCGTCTATCTTCATTTCTGTCTTTGTTAGTTGATTCACAATTCCTTTGAAGGTATTCAAATGTTCGATCATGTTTTGACCGTCCGAGTACTCCGACTTCACCAGTCGTCTAACAAGGTGGGCTTTATTCCTAGGCATCTTCTTTTGAATCAAGGATTCAAGTTTCGTCCACAAATCATACGCATTGGTATGAGTTGATACATGTTCGAACAAACTTCTGTCAATATATTTTTAGATCATAGCTACTGCTTTCAGATTCTGGAGCTCCCATTCTTTGTTGGTCTTCCCCTTCGATTTATCTTTCTGGGTGATTGGCTCATGCAAATCTTTGCAGTATAAGTGGTCTTCCAGCATCGGCTTCCAATAGGAGTAATTATCTACAGTTAACTTGAACATATCTCCATCATGAGTGACAGCTCCCTCCATCTTTGAGTTACACAGGCTAAAACAATATACATAAATAGTGCCGTACAGGTAAATAGTATCGTATACTGAAATAACTGTAGTATGCAAATAGTGCACCAGATAGGTTCCCAGGAAAGAGAGGTGGGTCACTAATGGACACACTTAAATACCAAATCTTTCCTAGCCAGAACTTTTCCTAGACCACACTTTCACACTACCACACGTTATTCCCAGCAACGAGAATAATTCTTTTCTGATGTGGAAGATCAGATAATGCTATAACCACAGAGCATACTAAGAATTTTCTTATGAATCCGACACTTAGTATCCCAGAGCTCTGAGAGCTCTGATACCACTGTTAGGAAATGCCTGCATAATTTTTCTCCTCTGTGAACTCAAAAATAGGCACTATGCGGAAGCGTAAAATAAGTGTAATAATAATACCAGGAATTTTTAGCGTGAAAAACTTTCTCAATGTGAACAAGGGAAAAAACTACGGGACCCGTAGGCCACTTAAATCTCCACTATAACAATAATGAGAATACAAACTTTACCCTTTGGTGAATCTCAAAAAACTCTTTCTATTTTTCTCTCTCTATCTTCTCTCACTATTTCTCTCTCTATGAGGCTCTCTATTGAAGAGGATTTTTCTTCTTCTCCTTCAAATTGCAAAATGAGCTTCTATGCTCATCTATTTATAGGAAGAAGGATGGGAACATAAATGGTTAGAATGAGTTGTAAAGCATGACATTATTGTCTTATGGGTTGTCAAACCCATTATTCATCACCCACCACCGAAAAGTGGGTTTTCCTTGGCTGGATTCCAACACTTTTGGTCAGTTCTTATAACAAATTGGTGACCAAATAAGTAATATCTGAATTTAGAAATGGCTTCTATGATTGCATAAAGTTCTCTGGTGTATGTAGATTATTTTTGCAGCCTTGTCAATTTTTTCGAAAGTAAGCAATAGGGTGCTGAGATTGACTAAAAACAACCCCTTTACTAATCCCAGAAGCATCTGTTTCAAAGGGCTTGGTGAAATCAGGAAGTGCTAATACTAGTGCCTGAGTGATGGCCTGCTTCAAAGCTTTAAAAACTACAGTAGCTTAATCATTCTACTGGAAATTGTCCTTCTTGAGCAAGTTTGTCAATGGAAGAGCTATAGTAGCATACCCTTTAATAAATCTTCTATAATAGTTTGTTAGGCCCAAAAAACCTCAAAATTGTTTAATAGAAGTAGGTTTAGACCAATCCAAAAATGTTTGCACTCTGGATTGGTCCATTGCCACCCCATTCCCAGAGACTGTATGACCCAGGTAGTCTACTTTAGTCAAGCCAAGTGAACATTTGGACAATTTTGCAAATAACCTATGTTTCTGCAAAATTTGAAGGATAGCTTCCAAATGTTGCTAATGAGAAGGCCATGAAGGACTATAAACTAAGATGTCATCAAAGAAAACAAGGACATACTTTCTTAATAACCCCTGGAAAACTTGATTCATCAAACTTTGAAAGGTTGCAGGTGCATTAGTGAGGCCAAATGGTATGACAAGCCATTCATAATGGCCTTGATGGGTTCTAAAAGTTGTTTTATGTCTATCCTTTGGTTGCACTAAAATTTGGTGGTAGCCTGACTTGAGATCTAATTTTGAGAAATATTGTGCTCCATGTAGTTCATCCAGAAGTTCATCCACTGTAGGTAATGTGAAGTTGTCTTTTACGGTTATGGTATTCAATGCTCTATAATTAGTACAAAAGTGCCAAGTTCCATCTTTCTTTTTGACTAGCAGTATAGGAGATGAGAAGAGGCTATTACTTGGCTGAATAATCCTTTCCTCAGGCATGTACTGCACCATTTTTTTCAATTTGCTCCTTCTAATTATGAGGATACCTATAAGGTCTAACCTTGACAGGATTGTTACATTGTACCAAAGGAATGGCATGATTCTAGGATCTATTAGGTGGAAGGCCCTCTGGTTTGTCAAAAACTGATTTATAGGTGTGCAGTAGCAAGGCTAGCTCAGGTTCCATGTTTTCTGGCAAATTCAACAATTGATCATGAGGGACATCTTTGTCATGAAATTTTAAGGTAAAGAGCTTTGAGATGGAATCAGTATGTTGTAGTCTTTTGATATGGTGAAATTGGGCTTGAGTAGGTGCTTTAGACTTCTCACCATGTAAGGTAATGAACTGACCCTCTAAGTAGAATTTAATAGTAAGTGCACTGTAATATGCTATATGAGGTCCCAAGGTTGCTAACCAAGCAGCCCCTAAAACCAAATCAGCACATGATACTGGTAGTAAATACGCAAGCAATTTTCAGTGTATGTCCTTGAATTTGAACCTGTAATTCGTGAATCAATCCTTTAACAGTCAAAGAATTACCATTTCCAACTAATACTTGAAATTTTAGAGCTGGTTCAATTGGAAGTTTCAAAAACTGAGCCAATCTTGATTGCAGAAAGTTGTCTGAGCTGCCACTGTCTAATAGGATTTGCACTGTAACTCCATTTTATAGAACCCTGAAACTTTATAGTGCCTAACCCATTGGATCCCTTTAGAGCATTATAAGAGGTGGTGATCTTTGTTGTAAGTCAATTTGCTATAAGTCCTGGTCATCTGGAAGGTCAGGTTCAGGAACTAAATCCTCATTATTTGTAACTTGTAGCATAAGGAACTATTTATTGGGACATCTGTGAGTAGGTGAAAATTTTTCATCATAAGTGTAGCAAAACCCTTTCTCTCTTCTTAATTGCATCTCAACAGGGGTCATTTTTTTAATGTTGGAATACTTGGGTAATGGATTGGAGGGTTTGTAAGGTGTAAGGTGATATTTCTAGCATTTTGGTTCAAATTTGTATTTGTGCATGTTGGTGGTCTAGGTGAATAGTTTGTATAAGAAGGTTTTGGCTTCACTATGTATTTTTCCTCAAAAAGTTTGGCTAATGATATTGCCTTTAATAGAGAATGAGGGCTCTGAGCAACAACATCCCTTCAAATGTCTGGTTTTAGCCCACTCAGGAAACAATCCAAAATAACATCAGAACTAAGACCATGTACTCGGTTGGCTAAAGCAGTGAATTCCATATAATATTCACTTACTGTACTATTATTTGAAAGCATAAAAAGTGTGAATCTAGGACAATCATAGGGAGAGGGCCCAAACTCTAGCTCTAAAGCTCTGATGAAAGCAATCCATGGTTGAAAAGGATTATTTCTACTCATCATTTGGAACCAAGGAACCACATCCTTATCCATGTGAATAACAGCTATAGTTGACCTCTGATCATCAGGAGTATGATAATAGCCAAAGAACTACTCTGCCTTAAAAATCCATTAAAGAACTTCTGTACCATCGAATATAGGAAAATCAAGCTTAATGTTCCTTACTTGGAATGGCTGACTTGTAGATGAACTTTCCCCAATTCCTGAGTTCGAACCACCAGCTAATTTAACAGACTCCAAAGTAGCTTCAATGCATTCAAATCTGTCAGAATACTCCTCGTTCTTTCTTTCCAAGATTTTCAGTATGCGTTTCACATCAGCAGCCAATTCCTTCATACAGGTATTATCAGCCATGGTAGGAGACGAAAGCACCAAATTGTAAGGAACTAAACCCAATGAAAGAACGACTAAGGAAATTCACTGAATATTCCTTTGCACGTTTTATTTATGGATTGTGTTTCTTACAATGACGATAGTAGGCTTCCAGATAGAGATTGGAAGCAGTACAGAGAAGTATAGAAAGAGATAAGAAGAAGGATCAGTAGAAAGGAAGAGTCCAAAGAGAGAGAATAGAGAAGATTCACAATTCACACACCTCCCTCTCTCAATTCCCTTCCCTATATTACCTATAGGCCCAAACGTAATCCTTGAGCTGCAGAGTTAGTTACTCAGCTCCTCACACTCTTCCTGATTCTCTGATCTCTTGGATCATGTGCCAGGTGTCCATTCTCATTACTAGCCTCCGCCTCATTTCTAACTTGTCTTGCCATCTCATCATTGCTCATAACATTTTATTGCATTTAATGATTCACTTATAGTTATAATTTTTTCTTCTAGGCTGAGATTTTCATATTTTGTTCACCTCTGAATTTTGAACCTGTTGATTTTCTAGGGGAAGTAAATATTTGTGAAGATTTTAAATTACTTTCTCTACATGCTATCACGTTACATAAGGAAGTAGGTGGATGGGTGTTGTATCACATTGGGTAGGTATAGCTTTCTTCCAATCATATTTCCACGTATAGACAAAGAAGAAGAACAAAAATCTCATTCATTAGCTACGTTAAAAAGGGAGAGAAAAATAGGTGACTGATTCAAAAGTTAAAACTAAAAGTCATGGTCAAATTTATGAAATGAAACATCTATTTTAAATTTAAATTACTAATCATAATTGTGACCGTAATATTATAATTTTGATAATTTTTACAATCACATCATAATCGTAATTACAATTGCACCAACTACATTTTTTTCACAATTGCGGTAAGCATAACATTTGTTCAAATAAATTTTTAAAGACAATGCTTAATATAATTCATGATATACTTATTCTAATTCCTCCTTTATTATTGTTATTTTTTTTGTTGATTCTTTGTTCTTCCTTCTTTCGATATTTTTTAATAATAAAATACTAGTATCTACAATTATATTTCCAACAGAAAATACATAAATAATTTTATGTTTCTAATAACTAGTAAGATATTACAAAATATTTCGGACAAGATCATCCAAACCTAACCATCTACTAAATAAAGTGAATTTCATAATACAATTAAGACATCACAATATTTTACCAAATAAAAGGCATAACATATGCTTAAAAAAATGTACCTTATAAATCTCCATTAAAAAATTTAATTATGTTATTTCTCTTTTTGGTCACGGCCAACTTCTAATTATGTTGGTGTTTTTTTATAGGGGTCAAACTATAATATATCATCTTCTTGGATAAGACATAAGAAAGTCGGCTCTCCTACCACTGCCACGGATTCCACCAACCAACCATCAAGTTCGGGGTTGGTGAGCACGCTGTGCTGGGGCACATGACCACCCGGTTTTAATCCATTTCCCCTACCTGTGAGCACTGTCCACCCTGACCAAGCATACTTCCCCAACAAACAATCCTCACACAACTTATACAATTTTTCTTTTTCAAAGAAAAGTTAAAAAACAATGGAACTCTTTTTTTAAAAAAGGGGGTATTATGGTAATCTAATAGATATGATATATAAAGTATTATTTTTAATACAAAAATTTATGATCAAGGGCACTATCCCAAGATCAGGATAACCCTCTAGGTTCAATGAACATTTATATAGATAAATCCATGAATAACAGATTTTAACAAAAATTAAATTCTGACTAACTTACACAACTTGTCTTTATTAGTTGTGCCAACTATTATAGAGTAATAAATATATAAAATGAGTAGTTGAATATTTATTAAATGCTAATTTTATAATAATTTTTTAAAATTTCATCAAATATAACTAATGACCAATTTGATAAGCACCATACCAAAAAAAAAGGTAACAAATAATGTCCTTAAAAAATATTAAAATTCTTAGTTATATACTTGTACATGTTTCTTATTATTTTTTGAATTTTTTTTGACTAAGTTAAAATTATTTTTAATTAATAGTCAAGTAATTATATTTCCAATTATAATTTTAATAAATAATTAAGAAAGAAAATTATAATTTAGCATACAACAATAACTTTTCTATTTATGATTAAATTTATCTTATTTATATTCCTCGTATCAAACTCTGTTTACACTTTACACCAAATAATAATAGCTTTTTCTTAAATTTATTAAAAAAACCAAAATTGCACGAGTGCGTATTTGTCATGCACAGGAGAAGAATGCAAAGAACACATATTTTTGGCACTTTTGTTAATATTTATCCACTTCATGTATTTAAAAAAATTATTAGGGAAGAAAAAGAATGTGAATCAATTTCAATCCTAAATCCTCCTCTGCCTTCCCATGAATCCTCGTCCATAATTATTACTTCCTTTAATATATATTTTCCAGGATTTGATTGCGCTTCCAAACTCTGTTTCGTGATCGATTCCAGCAATTTCGATTAGATTCTGCCTTTTTTTTGTTTCTCTCTGTGTGAAAACCTTTCTCCACGTAATAAATACGAGGTGAGGTTTCGGGATTTCTCTGTTTCCACATTCGATTGAACCAACTTAAGTCGAAATCATATAATAATGTGATATCGAATTTCGGAATTTTTATATATATTTGTTTATGTTTCATTCTGGGTTCACTCATTGCATCCATTGATTTTGTCGTTTTGTTCCATTTTCATTTATCAACTTCGATAAATAAATTTAAAAATGGGTCTGCGTTAAGCGCGCTGAAACCATTTTAGAATTAATTGGGTTATTGGTGAAATTCAGCAGTTTCGAGGTGAAGAGCCATGGAAGCCAAAGCTGTGCAGTGTTTGCAATTTTCAACTATGGTGTGTTCCGAGAAGTTTGGGAGAAAAGGATTAAGTGGTTCTCTGAGAGTCTCTCGTGGTTTTTTGGAGCCGAAGAAGCTTCAGGTTTTTGTTTCCCCTGCAAGAACTTCAACGAGGAGAAGTCGCAGGAGTGTCCCTTTAGAGGTTGCTTGTTCGTATAACAATGTTCCAGGTTGCTAGAAAAACTACTCATACTTTTACAAAGTGCACACTACATGTTTTTTGTTTTTAGTTTCCCTATTTTTTCCCCATTAGTTTTTAAACTTACATACACATCTGTTATTCTGTTATATCTGATTTGTGACTCTTTTATTAAAAAAAAATATGCACTCGTCTCTTGTTCTTCTCAATTTTAATTATTAGAGTATGGTTTTTTTTTATTTTTTTAACCGAAAGGAATAGTAATTTTGAACTATCCTTCTTGCAAACCAAAAGTAGAGTTACTAATTACCGGATGGTACAAGGAACAATTCTGGTAAATTGAAAATGAATTGGAATGAAAGAAGTACTATGTCATAACTCATAACTGTATGGAAATTTCAAATCCCCAAGGTACCTTCCCATTAGTTATTTTTAGAGAAATGTTTTGCGTATAATTTTTATACGCATATCGTATTTATATTGTATATTATTATAAGAGAGATGTGAAATTAATTTGTATGTAATTATAGCATTCTCGCAGAATATAGAATGAATTTGTGAGTGAGTTAAAAAAAGTTAAACATATAAAAGTTAAACGAATCACAAGACTCTATTTCGTTGCTTCCCCCTGTGAATTAAATGCAGAAACGTAGGTTTCTCTAAATTTTTTTGATGCCAAGATGTCCCACTAACAAAATTACTTAAGTCAAATAAAGTTTCATCAGAGCTTTAACCCTTCTGAAATTTGTAAAATGTTATTTGAAAAGTAAGTATTGGAAGTCAGTTTTTTTTAATAAAATTTATTTTGAAATAATTGGCACATATATTTGAGAGTAAATATGGCGGAATATCTATATTGGAATCATTACGGGGCCCATGAGAAACGGCAATATTCTTACCAGCTGGATTCTTGAGATCAGTTTCTATCAAGGTGAACTAGATGTGGTCGCTCTTTTAAGAAAGGGCATGTTTTTGAGCAAATGTAGTATATAAATATGCCTGAATGAGATCTAGTTTGTTATTGACTGTAATAAGTTTTGCACATTTTGAGTGTTGACATTTTATTTCAAATGTCTGTAGCTTCAATATTGGAATCTGGAAGCTTTCATGCTCCTCTTGATGAAGAGTCGATTCTGAAGGTAAAGTATGATGCCCTTTGTCATTTTTAATTAATTTAAGCCCTTTCAGTGTAGTGATGCTATACCCTTCTAGTATAGTTAGAAAGGCATCAAGAAATGATAATCTGAGCTCACTCTGTTGCTTGTCTAAGCATCTATATGCCATTATCTTACTTGAATCATTAAAATTGCAGTGTAAATCACAAGAGATCGAGCCATATTTAAATGGACGGTGTATATATCTTGTTGGTCAGTTTCTTGGTAGAAGTCCTTGTGCTTTTGTGGTATACATCGCAAGTACAATTACTTTGGTATTCAAAATATTTTGAATTTGACATGCAGGAATGATGGGCTCTGGGAAGACAACTGTGGGGAAGATTTTGTCACAAGTGCTTTGTTATTCGTTTTTTGATTGGTTAGTATTAATTGCTCGTCTTTTTTCAAAGTGAAAAATAGAGTTCTGAGGATAAGTGAAGCGTGCATAATTTGAATACCAAATAGGCTAGCAGGATAGAGAAAGGTGATTATATTCAATTGATATTTAGATGACTTTAAGGAGATGCAACAAATATATATTTGTATCCAATAGATTAAAGCATGGTCTCAGTTATGCTGAAGAATGTGGTTTACTTGGTGTACAAGATTCCTGGTAGAGATTATTATGTAAATGTTTGTCAGTCACAATACCTTTATTTCATGGGCTCATCAAAGTTTCTGCTGAACATTTTCTGCATTTTTTGCATTTATGGGAGCAGTGATGCATTGGTGGAGGAGGAGGTTGATGGAACTTCTGTAGCTGATATATTCAAGCACTATGGAGAGGCTTTTTTTCGTGATAAGGAGGTCAGTTAAAAAGCACTAGGTTTCCAGTTTACGTGCTCCTCAGTGTTTGGAAAATTTTTGAACTTTTAGGTTTTCTTATTTCTTCAATCCTATCCAATCCCCTCATATTCCTCTGTCTAAATTTCTACGCACAGAATCTTTACCTTTATATAATAAGCTGCACCAAGGAGATGGGAGCATACATTCTAAAATACTTGTTGTGGATCCCATTCCCCCGGCATTGTCTTAAGAGCCCTTTATGCGTCAGGAAATCAATGCCATTTGATGGCCCAGACAACACCATATTTGTTGCTTGGCCCTTCCTTAGGGTTAGTGGCATACTGGCTGTGCCACAATAGCTCCTAAATGGTGGTGAAGTTGGAGCCTAACCACAGCCCTGTCAAGGGAGGGACATATGTATTTACTCTATAAGTTCTACATTTAGTTTGATCTCACACTACGTCCTTGATCATTTAATCCAACAGTTAGTTTGATATCTGCCTAGGTTAAACTATGGTTAATTTGTTAAATAACTAATGGTAAGGCTCATGGAATACGATGTTAGATAAGAGTAGATGGCTTAATATCTAATGATGACATATGCTAACAAGCCACTACAATATCTCCCAATTACTATTCTTCTGTTTTACAATAAAGACACTTTGGGTATTGTGAATTGTTCCGTTTTTCCTCTGTGGTTTTATCATCACATTGATTCATTGTTCATTTGCCATGCTTATTTTACTGTTGCAGACTGAGGTATTGCAGAAGCTGTCAATGATGCACAGACATGTTATTTCTACTGGTGGAGGTGCTGTTGTGAGGCCTATCAATTGGTATAATAATTAATATACTAATGAGAAAAGTTTTACCTTCACTTTTATGATTATCTCTTCTCAAATTCAGTCTTCACACCTACTTGTATGAATGTACCTGTAGGAACTATATGTACAAGGGGGTTAGTGTATGGTTGGATGTACCTATAGAAGCCTTGGCTCAGAGAATAACAGCTGTAGGAACTAATTCTCGCCCACTTCTACATTATGAAGCAGGAGATGCTTACACACGGGTAAATGATTTCTCTTCCATGCTAGGAGTACTTTTCTTTCACAAAACGTAAGATAGTAATTATTAATAATTTATGTCACGAAGTGGGAGGAACTTATCTTAGTAGGGAATTTGCATCAAAATAAATTTTCCACTAAATAATTTTACCCTTTGGAATTCACCTGCAGAGTTTCATGCGTTTGTCTGCTCTTTTCGAAGAAAGAAGCGAAGCATATGCAAACGCCAATGCCAAGGTCTCCTTGGAAAGTATGCCTGCAAATATTATTTCTTCTTTTTAAATAGAATTGTGGTTCTGTCCAGAATCTCTGGGAATACAACAGGAAAGGGACTTGCTGTTTATTTACAGACTTCTGTGACTTTTGCAGCTTAATTTTTGGTCTTAGTGTTCTGGATATATTAGTCTTTCAAGATTGTCCAAATGATCATATATTCAGATTACTTTGTATTATAGATTTCTGTGAAGCTCAAAATGTTACTATTCTTTCATGATATGCTTCCTAGATGATATCCATTTATGATTGTGTTATGTTCTTTTGGGCAGATATGGCAGCAAAACTGGGCCAAAGAGATGTGTTGGATTTGTCTCCAACTGCTATTGCAATTGAGGTCTTTGTCAATTTCTGCCCAATTCCCTTCTGAATTCCATTTTAGTTTGTTTGCTCTTCGCCAATTGAAATATTCCTGTGAGCCGAAGTTGAATCTTCATTTTGTATCATTGATACCTATCTAATTTGTGCCTATGTATTTTTCAGGCGCTAGAACAAATCAAAGGCTTCCTAAAGAGTGAAGATGGCTGTTATGCATGATGCTACCACAAAGTTCGACACAAGCATGTTTTTATTGTTTATATTTTTCTCTTCAAATTGCAATTAGAGAATGGCAATGTGCTGTCTTTTTGTTTGATAAAAAAATGATGTAATGCAACATCAACATGGCACATATTTAGTGTTTGTGCATAATTTGACAGGCAACAGCAAGTATTTAATCTAGGATTTAGGAGAGGTTTAATATGCTCTTGAAATGTTATAGAGCACCGGTGCTCCATGGGTTTTTTTTCACTATAATTGGTCAATCGGTTTTTTTTTGTTCAAAATTTTATTACTATATATGTAAATATTATTAATTAAAATTTATAGAATTTTTTGTATAGACAATTATTTATAGTAAAAAAATAAAGACTGATTTAAGTTTCTTGAGTATAAGTTTACTTGTGTGTAAATATTAATAGTTAAAATTTATAAAATTTCTTGTATGTAAAATATGAATCATACTTATTACCTGTTAAACAGGTAATAGATAATTAATCTCATTCATTTATTTATTTTAATATTATATCTATGATTATATATTATAGAACATTAATGCTCCAAAACATTTTAACAACATATTAAAATATTTTTTTGCTTTATTTTCATTTCATCTCTTATGATTATTTCAATACGCAAAATCTCTTTATGAAACATATGATGTAATGAATATATTTTTTCCTTATTATAAGATCAGCGTCGCGGAGATGAGGATGTTGCGTTAGATATGTAGTCATACAAGACAAGATATGATTATAAATGAATGCATTAGAGAGAAAGTAGGAATAGCACATATTGTGAAAAAGATGAGAGCATATTGTCTTAGGTAATTTAGACATATAAGGAGAAGACTTTTAGAAGTCTCTATAAGAAAAGTAAATTAGGTAAAGAATAACTCAATAGTTAGAGATAGAAGAAGACTAAGAAAGACTATAAGTGAAATGATTAAAAAAATTTTAAATTTGAATGATATTTTTAAAGATTTAATTTATAATAAAACACAATGACGTCGTTTGTTATACTTAATTGTTGTTATTTGTTATTCCAAATAAGCATTTCTCATTTTAATGGTCATTGCAAGAATCAAATCATATGCCGTTAAATTTAACTAAAGTATTCAGATGAAACAAATTTTAACACTTGTTTGTTCACCAGCTTGTATAATATAATTGTAGTAGCTTTACCAATCTAAAATTATTTTCCTATACTCACCATCCTCACCAATTTTAAGTAAGTCGATAATTCTTCAAGAATGATTGTATTCAGATAAGAAAAGGATACATCCGTAATAAATGCTTTATAAACTTTTAAGTTGCATAAAAGTAAAACACTCTTCACTTTAATTGTAATAAAGATTTTATCATTTAGTAAATTCATATCTTTTACATAACTTTATCAACTGTGTTATCTCCCTTATATTATGGACTCCATAAACTTCACTACAGAATCAGCTTCTAAAACTCTTCACTTTCAATTAATTTTGTCAACTCATCAAGTTATATGTATTCAAGAAGAGTGCTAAAAACACACTTTATCACCCTTTTTAACACATTTTTTTTTATTAAATCACATCACACAATAAAATAATACTTAAACTTAATTATATATTATTCAAAATTAATTACATATTAATCAAAATTAAATATTATTTTCATATATAACATGATTCAATAAAAAAAATGTGTTAAAAAAATATGATAAATAATGTATCCCTAACATTATCCTTGTATTCAAATAACTGAGTGAGGGGTGCCATGTTATGGTTAAACAAGCAAAAAGAGTTTTTTTACCCAAGAAAAAAAAAACAAGAAGAGTTTTGTTCAGATCCAGTACACTGAATTTCAAAGTGGTAGAGATACTTCTGTACCAACTTTCACTCCAACAAACACAAGAGTGCGTCATGTAGAGCCAATGCTTCCTATCATAGCGAATATCAGTTGGTACGATAAAACAAATACAAAAGGCACATGGCATTGCTTTCAACTTAATACCCACACATTCACCATATATTATGCAGTAGCAATTGGTCAATAACACCCATTACAACAAAAAATGTTGATAGTAATAGGCTCACGTTCTCCACGAGGTCTTGTCCACTTTGTCCGAATGAATTAAGCCTCACAATTCTATCCTTAAAAGGTGCCTAACCTGGTAAAAGTGGAATAGTATAAACCTCAAAACTAACTGCAATTTATTGGGCGTGAGATTTAGTACTAACTCTGTTTAACTTACAAACTCAACCAGATACAAAATGCAAATTCAAAGGAAAGATGACTATGGAAGTGCTAAAACTAATACACACCAACTATACAGTTGTAAAGATGCATTACAATTTGAGCAGCTCCTGTTTATTCATACAACAATGGAGCTATAAATGTCACCTGATCAAACTAGAACGGAACTTGCTAGATCAAGTGGCAGCAATTTAATGAAAAATCATGGGATGCTCTAGTTACAACATTTTCAGGATCTCGATCCTGCAGTACATTTGCTGATAGATACAGGTGACCTGAAATAAAAACAGAAAGAATTTTACCACAACCACAACAGTAAATCAGAACATCTTGCTTACCAAAAAGAGAGAGAGAAAAAAAAAGGGCATAAAATCTTAAAATTAGAAAGAGAATGAACAACATAATATGTAAAATTTACTTGAGAAAAAAAATTCTCAACTTCAAAAGCTAAATGCCAATCACAAGTCAAACCCAATTCACAAAATTAAGCCCGATTCCAATATTTTCCCTATAGCTATTCATAATTTTCACTGTAGTCAGCACTGGAAGCTTCGAACTAGTTTCCTGAGTTGCTACTTGTTATTGAATCAACCTATAACCTTGTTTAGTGTAAACCAATATGTTAATAAGGGTGAGCAACCATTTTCCTGCCTCATAAAATGTACATACTACATAATTTCAGCTCCACAGTGCATCCACCCATCCAATGGATATTGGAACATATTGAACGCAATACATTGAGTTATTGACATTGGAAAATTATGACTCATAGTAACTTTCCTATACCAAGTCTTTATTTGGCACATTATTCACGGCCATTCTTTTAAACAAGACACAACACGCATTCCACAAAACTAGTCTAACGAAACAAACAATGGAATGAGTTAACCAATGCCACTGCATAAGTTCATGTTGATTATACTTACAAATCACAAGTATGATCTCTTTTAACAATTTTACAAGAAAAAGAAACGCAAAATAAACAGCCCGGTCCACAGAAACTGAAGCGTTCTTCAAGACGTATCCAATGGGAATGGATCCTCTCATGTGTGTTTTTCACATGAGAGTTAGACACAAAAGCTATAAAGGGATGGGCACTCTCAAAATTTGTGGGACCCTAATTATGAACTTCGTGTCTATCTCTCTTTACATGACCTTATCAAGTGAAAAACACACATAAGAGGGTCCATTCCCAACATCCAATTCACTCACTCCTGCTCCTTTTCTACATCAATTCATCTAAATTCAACCAGAAAAAACAATATGCCAGGTAAAATAAAGCCAATGAAATAAAATCAGGAAAGAAGATAAGAGTTCAATACCTCATAGGTCACAGCTACCCAAGTGCTCATCCATCACCAATGCTGTGTCACAAGGCAACTGCAGAACATTGCACAATGGATGATCCTTTTGGAACAGAAAGAACCTTATCAAACCAACCAACTTCACCCCACAATTCCCCATCCCCATCCTTGTTCACCTCAATCTCAGCACACCAAATCTCCATCTCCTTCCGACTCCCCTCAATCTCCCAAACCACAACCAACTTCCCACCCACATCAGCCATAGTAGCCCCACACAAAAACCTCGGCAAACCCTTCTCCAACCCTTTCAGCTGCTTCCACACCCCATTCTTCACATCAAAACCCTTAATTTTCCCCAAATAATCATAGCAATACAAAACCTCATCCACCACGCACGCCCTCCCTCGCCACCCGATATTGAGCTCGGTCCCCACGCTCTCCCACGCGCCGCTACAGGGATCGAACACGATGCCACCGCGGTCCGCCATGGCGTAAACCTTGCCGTCCAGGACGGCGCTGGCGTGCATCCACTTCTCCTGGACCTCGGCGGGGCTTGGCACGCGCTCCCAACGGCCAGCGGCGGGGTCGAGGACCTCGGCCCAGGCGGCGAAGCGGGACCAGGTGTCGGGGACGCATCCGCCGAGGACGTAGATCTTTCCGTCAAGGACGCCGGCGGCGGGGAACTCGCGGGCGACGCGCATGGAGGGCCCGGGGAGCCAGCGGTGGAAGCGACAGTCGAGGATCCAGACGTGGGGGGACGGGATGTCGTTGAGGGAGCCGCCGAGGACGTAGATGATGGGGCCGAGGACGACGTAGGCGGAGCCCACGGCGGGGGAGGGGATGGGTGGGACGGGGACAAGGCGGTGAAGAAGGTTGTTGTGGTTGTGATGGAGCGTGAACCATTTGAGAGGGGAGGCGCGTGGGCGGAGGGTGAGGTAGAGGAGGTGCTGGGTGAAGTGGTGATGGGAGCGAGTGGTGAAGAAGACTGGGGAGGAGAGAAGAGAGCGGATTGGTTTTGAGACGAGTGATAGGATTGGGTGATGGGAACGAGGAATTCGGGCTAGGCAGTTCAGAGCGACGTCGTCTGGGAGGAAGGGGATGAGGTTGTTGGGTGTCGGTGGTTCTGGTTCTGATTCTGATACGGAGGTGGATGATGATGATGACATGGTTGGTGTTGCTGGTTGTGGTTCTGCATTTGCTTCTGTGTGTGACAACTGAGGGGTATATTTGGTGTGACAGTCAAGTGTTAACTGTGACAAATGTTTTTTTTTTTTAATTTGTTTAAACAAAAATGAAACTTCATTTTTCTTTTGAAGTATTTTTAAAATTTACTAAATTATTATTTGATAAATATATTTATGACTTGTAACATTAATACTCTAATGTTATATTTGAATTGATGAAATTGAATGAAATAGAGAGTAATAAAATAGAATAGAGATATTTTTTATTATTTGGTTATGTTAAAAAAGAATAAATGAGATGAAAGTTGGTAAGATGACTAAAAATTATTAATTTTCTTTTTCCTAATTTAAGAAGTATGAAATTAAATAATATTTTTTATTATTATTATAATTAAGATTTCATCTTATCTCACAAAAAATCATTTACTTCCTAACTAATGAAATGATACTTTTTATCTCATCACATCTTATCTTATTCCATTTCATTTCATTAATTACTAAATATTCAAACATAACCTAAAATAGTCACTGTATCCATATTTGATATATATCGTATTGGAAATTTTGAAAATTTTAAATATATTTTGTCTAAATATCTTTTAAATTATTTTTTAAACTTTTAACATATCAATATATCTGTATGGTGTTATATCCATGTCTTATATTTATATCCGTGCTTCTTAAAATTATGCTAGAAGATGAAGTAAAAATAAAAAGGAGAATAAAAGACTCTTAAAAATTAAAGTTAGATAAGTAGTAAATAATAATATATAAAATTTAAATTCTCTAAATAGAATTAGAATTTATTAAGTAATTGTAATATATAAATTATTATTATCTTTTTGTGTAAAATTACAAAATTTTTGTGATGCACACACATGCACGTGGACACACACGTACGAGTTATTCACAAACTTTTATTATTGAGGTTATAAAACTTGAGCTTGGATTATTTATATAAACAAGTCTAAATTAAGCTTAAACTTGTTTGTTTAGATAAACAAATGAACTTGATTGAGTATTTAATAAGTTGAGCTTGAATAATTTACGAATATCTCAACTCATTTACATCTCTTACTTGTTGTACAAGAGTGCTTGGGCCTAAATCAGGGTTTTAAATCATGTTAGTTTGTTTTCTTCAAGCCCCGTTTAACATGGACCCCTAAAAACGGGGTCCATGATGAACTCCCTTTCGTAGCTATTAGATTGCATTGGGTGTCGTAAAATTAGATCAAAGGTGTAGATTATTTACTTGAGAGAAAAAAATATGTAATTTTTCTGAACTTTAACCTTTTTACAAATTACTACCACGAATTTTAAAATTTTTTTAATTAGTCCTTAAATTTTAATTAATGTCTTAATAAATCTTTTTACTTAATTTGAATTTGTTAATTCATTAACGATGATATTGTGTAACAATATCTTATCCGTATCTATAAGGAATAAAATATATTTAAAATTAATTTTAAATAAATAAATTAATAAACAGTTCTTAATTAATGTTGATATAAATAAAATGATATATATAATATTATCGTTAATGAATTAATGGATCAAAATTAAACATAAAGATCTATTAGGACATTCATTAAAATTTAGAGATTAATTAAGAATATTTTAAAGTTCGTGGTGGTAATTTACAAAATGATCAAAGTTGAAAGAGTCTCTATACTATTTTTCCTTTACTTGATGATCAAACAGCAAGTTAGAGATAGAAAACTCATCTTAAAGAGAGAGAGAGAGAGAGAGAGAGAAACATAGAGAGAAAGAAAGCATATGAGTGAGAAGAAGAGGAGAATGAACCCTCCTCGATGGTGGGTGGCGGCAGTGGCTTCGTGGGTGTTTGTGGACGGATCTGTGGGTTGCAAGCAGAGATCAATGGTCTAAGGGTGGTGGCGGTCCTGAGTTAGTGGTGGGCCGCCGAAGTCTAGCCTAGTCCGCATGGTGGCTTGTGATTTGGCATGGGCAGTAGCGTCTGGACCAAGGTGAAAAAACAGTGGTTCTGATTTTGGTCACAAGTTCGATTTTAGACGAGGTTGGTTTGAGCAGAGATGCTGCCATATGTCTCTGCCTCAGGGGAAGGTAGAGGTCTGGTGGGTTTGGGGTCCGATTCAAGCCGTGGGTGGATGATTAGAGGGAGGCCATTTCTGGTTTATTAGGTTTGGTTTTGTGGGGTTTTCCATGGCAACTTGCAGTGACCGAGGGTGGAGGCCATTTCTAGTTGATTATCCTTTTTATTCATTTAGCCACAGTTTTTGTTTGTTTAACCGTGTTTTCTAACTTCTGCTAAACAACCTAAATACTTTGAAAAAAAAACACTTTTTAAACCTATTTTCACAGGTTAAAAACATAGACCATCGATGGTCCCAAACATAAGGAGACCACCATAAAAGCCACCTTTCTTCGGACTGGATAAGTGCTTCCCACAATAGGTTGGGTGGCTTTTATGATAGACCCATTGTATTTGGGTCAATCGATGGACCCTCAAAACAGCCCGTCATAACCCATTTCTTTCTTCTTTTTTTTCTTTCTTAAAACTAGATATGATAGAGAATCCACCGCCGTCGACCTCCACACACGACCAAGAACCACCTCATTGTAGCCAATCGTGCCTCCAACCTCTCAGAGCTTCGTCCACAACCCACACCCCTCACCAAACTCGGACCAACCACGAGAACCACCAGACCCGGTCGTCCTCCACCCAAACCATCTCCTACTCCAGCCTCACCGACAGTCCTTTTCCTAAATCATCTCTTACACTAGCTTCATTGGCTGTCCTCCACCCAAACCACCACGAGAACCACCACCGTCCTCCACCCAAACCTGACCAATATCGTCCTTTGCGAGCCATTGGACCACACCGCATTGGAACCAGACTAGAATCGTCTAGATCTGCATCGCCACCACATCTCGCAGTCATCCATTGTTGTCGACAGGTCGCGTAGCTCTACACTCCACCAGATTCGTGTTGTCCTCTGTCATTCTTCTATTGCAAACCGTGAGCCACCGCACACCATTCTGCGACCACTGCCATGATATACTCCCATCATTGCATCGCCATCCATGTCGTGCCACCGTTTGTTGTCGTTGGAGCTGCGAAGCTACTCCTCCCCCTTTATTCCTCGTCCCCTCTAGACTAGGTTGCAAACTAATTTTTTCATCTTCTATTACCTATTACACAGGTAATCCACCTTCAATCCCAATCATCCAACATTTTTTGTTTCATATCCTACGATTCAAAAGAAATGGTCCATCGATAAACCCAAACATAATTGGTCCATCTTATACATGGCCATGGTTGGACTCAAACAATGCAGCCCAATTCTTAGCCGAATGACATATATATATATTCTTTTGGTGGCAGATGATATATGAACCTTTTTTTTTTCATATCTATTATGGGTAAAAGAATGCGTAATTACCAAATTGGTCCATTTTTGGACTGGTATTTTATACGGTGCCCAAAATTGCTTATAAAATACTATTCTACACACATTATTTTATAATAAAATTTTATTATTTGATTGTAATTAATTTTATCTTATTTTTTATATATTTATATTCTGATTCACCACATCACTATAATATAAAGTGATATACACCAAACATTATCTCTACTTTTATATCTTTTGATTTGACTTGGTTAAAAAGTAAGTTTTCAACAAAACCAAATTGTAGCAATGACATAATATAATATATTATAAGCCATTCTACTTATGAAAATTCACGTAAAAGATTTTATTCCATACCATGTAATTATATGGGCACTTAAAATATAATATTTAAAACATTCTTATTAAAATTCATACTTTATTTATTTATTTAATTTTTTAGAGGGAATTCATACTTTATTTTTTAATATAACCGTTAGAATTTATTTGTATGTGCAAATGTAAAGATGTAAAGATGCACCGTATTCGTTACTTTTATATGTTTTGCATGTCGAAAATCTAACGTCAACGTTGAGATGGCCGAGTTGGTCTAAGGCGCCAGATTAAGGTTCTGGTCCGAAAGGGCGTGGGTTCAAATCCCACTCTCAACAACATTTGTACACTCATATATTTTATTTCAGAGCACAAAACCATGTCAATCTCATGGATGAAATAACTTTTTTTTTTCTTTTCGTAGAGATATAAAGTATAAACAGAAGTAAACCGCAGCTCAGAAAAGATCACTAACAAAATTCATTAGTTGGGCTGTACCAATTTATTCTTCTATCACTACAGTTACGAACAAAATGATATTAAACATACGTTCGGCAGTTTAAAGATTACCAGGACTTATTAATGTAACCCCAAATTGATGCATTTTTGTACTTAAATGCTGATGCTTAAAGCCTTGCGGGTATTGTTTACTGCTTCTCTCTTGAAAAATAGCAAGGTGGTTCATGAACCTTTAATGGCATCCATATCAAAGAAGATCATCGTACTAGAGTGAATTCAAAGAATCGAGAGTACAGCATAGTACTACATTAAACCATTTTAAACTGTGACACAAATTCTTATAAAAACATAGTTTGCAATAAATGATACTAGAGACTGCAGATTGCAGCGCAAATTAAAATTCTCAATTTTAATTTTTTTTTTCTTGCTCATGAGACTATATGTTCAAGTTTTACAAGGTATTTCACTATCTATTTTTGACATAATTTTTGGAAGACAAATTTCTCCTCACTCCTTTTCATAAGAGCGACACAAATGACTTGCATTTAGATTCACTAAAAAGGTTCACTTTACAATATTCGGTGCAAAATTGATTACGTTTTATAAATTTAAGTATATAGTAAAAGGGCCTGCGCTTTATAGCATCTTAATAATGTTTTATAACTTTGAATGGGGTATGGATTCAGTCCAGATAGGAAAAATATAACGGTAGATGTCTCTCGTTTTTGTGCGTGATCAAGAGGTCATCATTCATGCCCAGAAGGAACATTTCGGGAGGACTGGGGATTGATAAAAATGCCATTTTTTTCTTATTTTAATGAACATGTTATAAATATCATTACAAGATGTAAGAGCTTCGTTTTGTCACTGTATGAAGAATGAACGACGCTTTTCTTCATAACGCTCAGATGCCAGATTTCTTGGGTTCTTATCCTTAGAATAATATATAAACAAAACAATGCATGAAATCATACAATAATTTAAAATTGCTCCACGTCATTCTTCTGAACTCGTCACGCATACAATTACAAGTTCATTCTGAACTTTCAGAACTTTCAGGCTTCAAATTTTCTTGGGCATGGTGGGGTTGCTTCTTGCTGTTTCCAAAATCGGTTTAGGGGATGACATCAGATCACCAGGGGTCAGTCATTCATACAAGCAAGCCCCGTAAATTTGCATTATTATTACAAATTCCCTTAAGAAGCATCCAACATTCTCAAATTCTAGACCAACACAAGGCACCCGGCTTTGATTGATCAACATCATGCATACTCTAGCAACTTGGGAATAAACACTGACGCTTAGCATTTTCCACTTAAGCTGAAAGTTACAAAGCAAACTCTTCTACTTCACTATCAAAAACGGATTCCATGTTCAAAGCCGGCCATACATTGAAAGCATCTCTTTAAGTCTGGCTGCCTCTCTCTCCAAGCTATCAAAGCTCACAGAACTTGAAATCCTCCAACCCCAGTTTCCAAACTACATTGGTCATGAGATCAACAATTTCATAATTTTGTTCTCTTTTTGTTGGGCTAAAAAATGTTTCTCCAAAGGTTACAAGTCATCTAAAAGATTTTTATTTTCTTTTTTCAGGCTAAACAAAAACACTGCTAGAACAAACTACAAACACTTTGCATAAACTTTTACCTGAGTTGCGGGAGTATTCATCCTCGCCGAACTCCCCAATCCAAGAACATCTTGCATGGGTATTATTGCTGTTTGAGCAACAGAAGCCAGTACTGTCTGGATTAGTGCCCATGAAATGTCATCTTCCTCAGTTAATGAAAGATAACTTAATACCTGAAACATGAAAATAATGAAGCAGATGAATGAACTCTCATCC
Source organism: Ormosia semicastrata (assembly GCA_029884595.1). Taxonomy (NCBI): domain Eukaryota; kingdom Viridiplantae; phylum Streptophyta; class Magnoliopsida; order Fabales; family Fabaceae; genus Ormosia; species Ormosia semicastrata. Next base: position 29,780,555 of record JAQQTO010000046.1, on the reverse strand, counting down.
AACTTGATTAAAAAAATAACATTTCATTACTGCATATAGCACCCACATTTGATTTCTCTTCTTGGTTCAAAGCTTCCCACCAACCTTCAATCTGTAGCAGAAAGAAATTTCTTATCAAGCTTTACTAAAGTTGACAGTTGACATTTTTTAAGACATGAATAAAATAAGAAAATAAAACAACTAAGAGACATCATAAGCTACAATGTCAGTCGTATGCATCTATAATAATTGGTAAAACATTTAAGAAAAATGTAGGTGCCCATATCGCAAATCTCATTTTATTGGCTGCATTGGCAAATCTTTGACTGACTTCTACAATGCATATTCAGGTCCTTTCTAAGAAGATAGATATGCAGCATTGGCAAATGTATGGCAAAAGAAATTCATACCGTGTCATTGTCATGAGTCCCTGTATACACAACTTGATTGTACTCGTGATTATGAGGCAAATGAGGGTTATCAGCATCACTTCCAAACCCTGGACAGAGTAAAATAGATGAGAAAATGTTCAGGCACTGAGACCTAGCATTACTTTAGAGTATGATACTAAAGGATAGTAAACAAAATTAGCAATTAATCAATACCAAACTGGAGAACAGCCATTCCAGGTGCTTCAATGGATTTTCTTAGTTGGACTACATCCTCAGTGATAACTCCCTGCAATAAAGCACAAACCCAAAAAATTACAAGGGTTTGCCTCAGCAAGGGTCATATATGAATGAAAAGCAATGGCCCTCATGAGACTAATTATGCGATAATGTTGAAAAAAATTCAGAATTTGTTTCGACAATACATACCAAGTCTTCTGCTATAATATTAATCCTTCCAACAGCTCTGAAAATGGTATCAAAGAAGGACATTCCAGGTCCTACCTATCATTTAAATGATATGGAGCAGGTTATAATTTGACCATATAGATCAAAGGTAGAACAAAATGACAGGATCTCACCTTCCACTTTCCAACCATAGCTACTTTTGCTTCTGCACATTTTCAGACCATACACGTTACAAAAACATCACATCATTCACAAAGCTGAAATAAATTTAGCGCAGACTCACCAGAGGGAACAGCCCAAAATCCAGCAAGTCCTCTAAAGTGGTCAATCCTAAATTCGTCATATAAATTCTGTGCACGTCGTATGCGGCGTATCCACCACGAGTATCCCTCTTTCTCCATGGCTTTCCAATCATACAGAGGGCTTTTTCATTAAAGTGTGAAAATATTAAAAATGGGAAATCAGTAATCTAAATGAGACGGGAGGCCTATTACAATGTGCTTCACTATAATATGTTAACAATTATTACATTAAAAAGAGTAAAGACCAAGGAAAAAATGCTGAAAAAGGGTTTATAGAAATAATCAGGGGGGATATATTGTCATAGATGGTTGAAAAAGCATAGAAAGATGAAAAAAATGACTCTAGTCACGGGAGACATCCTGCTGACCATGATTACAGAATGAGCAGATATCTTTAAGAAAAATAAAAGAGAATTTTATGTTGAAATCAGGACAAGAATTAAATAAAGAACATGGAAAAGGTTCAAGTAGTAGGATTTATGGCAAAACATTAATCATGGAATTAACATCAAACCTGCCCCACAGCTGACCAGTTTCACTGAAAGCATCAGGAGGAACACCACTAACTAAAAGAGGAAAGCCTTTCCTGTTCTGCCAGATAAATGGATAACTTTTTATGATGATAAGGTACAAAATGCTCCGAAAAAAAAGTTAGATCAGACTTCAGAGAAACAGAGCCATATTCTTTAGAGATTACTAACCAGTAAAAACTGGTTCTTATTTGCCCAAACATCTGCACTATGATAACCCACATATATGGGCATGTCTCCCATTATCCTGATTCCCCTACTCTGCGCATAGTTGCGAACTTTCTGCCATTGCTTTTGGAACAAGAACTGTTGGGCAATAAATACATCTATCTGCAAGCAAAAACATAAGTGACTCATCAAGACCACTTCTTGCTTTAAGTAGGCAAACAATGAGAAAGTGTTAATGATAATTATAGCTGGAAGAATTCTTGCTGATCTTACAAAATCTCTCTTTTGTTGGTAAATATCTTCTAGAGCTACAAGATGGCGGTTTCGTAACGGTTCAGGCCAATTGTACCAGCTGAATGTGTTTAAACTGTCGTCAATAGCAGCAAAATAAGCTGCATCTTCAAGCCAGCCTACAACATTGAAAAGATATTACAGCATTAAAAGGCCTCGAATGAGTTTTGATTGTAGTGAAAGCCTTAGAAACAACAAGTGTAGATAATGTTCAAACAGAAGCAAGCATCCTTACATATGCTTTTGAGAAAAGAAATGCGAAAGCAATTTCTAACTGTTCAAGTCTTCTGTTCTCTCAGTGTTTTACTTTCTACTGCCACAAATCCTAATGTTTATTTCCTTCCAACTTCTGTACCACATACTCCTAAAACCTCTAAGCCATCTCCACCACATGAGAATCCATAAGAAATATTCATGTCACAAGCATTAAATTATTAACTTGTGTCTAGCTTGAATTGATTATCTTGGGCCAATCATTGAACAGGAATTACAGAGAACATTTAGATGTTATTGCATTGTGTTTGATTGGATTTTCTCATCACACGAAGAGTGGCTCTTCAAGATTTTATTTAAATATTTTTCCAGCTGAATAATTTTTTGATAAAGGAAGAATGCATTAAGAGAGGAAACAATAAAAAACAGGAGGATCAAGAATCCCACATAAGCTACAAAAAAGGTGACAAGACAAAGAAAAGACACATATAAGCTTACAATGCATTTATATGTAACAACATTAATCAATTTTATTTGCAAATTACCATCTCTAAAGTGAAGCAAATGTCTCACCAAAGCTAAAACAGGCATGCTATGTATAGATATAAAATTAGAAGGGTAGGCTATTGGCACTTTCAATTGCCTATCCACACTCCTCATTAACCGCCCATGATTTTACGGAAAAAAAAAAAAAGATTATGATTGGTTAGTAGGGAATGTGAATAGGCAATTGGGAGTGTCAATAGCCTCACCCAAATTATAATTGCAACAAAATGAGTGTCTCACTTGATATGTTAGGGTCCCTTTGAAAATTCTCAAGCTGTGTTTTGAGTTCCCCTTCACTTGAAATGAGCCTCTCTGCAGCCTACAAAAAGGAATTCAATAAGAGGAAAAATAACAAGAACTAGACACACACAAGGTGCTGAAATGTTCAATGATGTAAAGAAAATAGAGTAATACTAGTGTGTGTTTGGGAAAGCTGTAAAAATTTGATTATGCTTAGTAATTGATTATTGTATAAAAACTTTTTGTTATAATCGATTTATTTTTATGTTTGGATGCATTAGCTGTAAAGCGATTTTAAGCTAATCTGATTCGTTTGAATGATATAAAAAAGAATCGCTTTTATGCATTAAATTACTAAAATAGGTATAGAATAATTAAAAAAATCATTTGATTGAGGACAAAATGGTATTTACATATCAAAATGTAATGAATAATCTATAAGCTAAAATCATAAACTTCAATCTTCAGCATTATGAAAATTAGCTTTAAAAAGCTTTTATTTTGCATTGAATTTCGTTCAAAAGTTGAAGCTGATTTTACCAAACATGATTAAATACTATTACAACAGCTTTTTTCTCAAAAAAAACTAATCTTAATCTATACCAAACACACCCCTAGTGTGACAAAGGAAGAATCATGAAATCGCAAAAAGCCTCCACAGACCACAGACCACTAACTGACTAACTCACATTACTCACCATTGTGACACTAGACTTTTACAAGAAAATAACATCTTATTTGTAGACTATTCTTCAAGCAAAACATCTAGGTATGTTCCCTAGCAAAATTCCATTGGTGAAACTAGTGTGGCTGATGAAATGACTAGAAAACTTCTTAAGGCAAATACTACTATTTCTTTATTGACTCAACCATATTTCATTTCCATGTTATATATAGAGTCTTTTTTTGAGCCCTAGGCCCACTTTCATCTCAGTCTCCATCCCCATCTATGAAGCACGAGTACTTCATAATGTCTGCCGTACACGTGTCGGATACGCACCCATATCTATACCAGATACTCGGATACTTGACAAATATTAGTTTAATTTTTTAACAAAAGTCATATCTCCGTACCATACTCGTGTCATATCCGATACCAGTACCGTATCCCTGCATCATAGATCCCCATGTAAATGTTATCTGGCTCAACTAATTAAGGAGTTGTATTAAAAGTTGAACAGCAGCAAGTAGTTGTAGTTTGTGTGGATGCGCTAGCCACTAGTGCTATTGCCATGGTGCAGATAGTGACACTGAACATGATGGTTGTTTGAAGTTTGATGTCTAATGTGAATGATTGAATACATGCAAGGATATTGTTCAAATATATCAGACGGACTTCTATAGAATGACATGATTTCTAGAGCAGGAAGAAGGGTAAGGGGTGGGAGGGATAAAATAAGTAATTGATAATTAAAAAGCATCAAATTACTAGTGGATGGAAAATATTCAATTATTTCATTACTCAACCCAATTTTAACACCTTGTTATGAGGCGCACAAGAATACTAGCAGTAACGTTGCTCTAAATATCTTACTTTAGTTATCAAAGGATCCTTAAGACAAGCAACCAGTGAAAATTTCACGTGCTCGGCATCACTGCATTCATTTAATATTAACTATAAGACAGGCAAAAAAGGAACACTAGAAAAAAAAGAGTTCAAAAACTACGTAGCTCGCATATGTAAAAAATCTCACATTGGTTTTGGAAGCTCATGCTTTTCCAACAATCCATCCTTAACAAGCTCTTCAAGAGAGATCAAGAGGGTGTTGCCACAATTTGCATCCTGAAAAGCAAAATGTCAAACCCGATTGCCTTGAGCACAGAAGTTAAACTTTTTGAGAGTTGAACCTCAATCTTAGACAAACTCCTCTACACCCCAAAACAAAATGAAGAAAATAAAAGAAATTATAACCTGGCCTGAGTAAGGGGAACCGTCTTCGTTAGCCTTTCTACCAGGAGGCACAAGAGGCAGCACCTGCAAAAATTCCAGGGAGAGAGAGAGACATTCATTCAGATTGAAATAGTTTCAAACAAAAGATGGAAATTGATGTTGGCAGAAGTTAAAGTTTTGGCAAAAACAAAAGGGAAATGTTTTGCTAACGATTGTACTTAACAAACTTGTTGAAGAATTTAAAAGAAAAAAAAAGTTTTACATGAAATAGAGTTATCAATTAAAAAAAGATTTTTTTTTATAAAAAATAAAACATTTAATACATTAAAATGTGAAAAATTCTATTTTAATTATAAAACTTCCTCTTTCGTAGCCTTTATCAAAACTTCGGAGTATTCTTCTACAGTAAAGTGAGTAAAAAAACTCATATCAATTATTGATATATGAATTCACCAAATTAATGTGAATTTACTTTCTCCCTTTACAATTATTTCCACTTCAAAGTATCCTTATTCTCAAAACCCCCCTAAGATAAAGCCCAAATCAACCTTAAAATTGAGAATGTTAATTTTAGTATGGGAAGGATGGAAAGAGAAAGCGAAGCGAACCTGCCAAAGGGAGCAACCAGCGTCATGTAGCCAGTCAATGAAACGAAAAGCCTCGTCTCCGAGGTCGCCGATGCCATAGGGGCCTCGTAACGACGTCGGGTGGAGTAGAATACCGGCTCTTCTGTGATGGTTAGGGTGGGGCCTGGGAAGCCAATCCCCGTAGTTGTGTGGCAAATCTTCACCGACAGCGTCAGCGACGCTGGGTTGAGCTAATGAATAGGAAGCAGTTGTGGGTTGTCGGTGAGAAAGAGCATTGGTGAAGGAAAGAGTTGGTTTGGGTATTAACAGAGCATTGAGAGTGGGCGAGAGCGATGAGGTCCATTGCTGTTGTACTTGTGGGAAAGAGACCACTGAGATGGTGAGACTGAGAGCCATCTCTATCTAATATTTACAGTTCCACACACACCTAAAAGGAACTTATATGAAGAAGAAAAGAAGAAGAGCCAGTATGAACTGTTACTTCAATCATCCACCTTGCTAAACTGTTTGATCCGAGGCATCGTTTTTTATTTTTTTGGTGGCATGTTTTGTCGCTTTTTATTCTTATTCAACACTTCTTTTATGATATTTAGAAAAAAAAATCAACGGTTCAAAATTACATGAGAATTACAATGTCTATCTCAAAAATAAAAACCACTTTTTTTAATATTTCTCTCTATGATATAAGGTTAGTGTGAGTCAAAATTTTAATTATGAGTAACAATTGTTTTTACAAAAAGTAATCAATCAATAATATTTGTTGAATCATGTTTAATGATTATTTTCATTTTGTAAATTAAAAATTTTATATTTAAATAATTTTACATATTGACGTATATATTATATTTCAACAAATACTTGCTCTGAAAAGAATAAAGACAATTTAATCTTAAATCTTTACATTCACCTGCAACAAACTGTGAATGTTTATGTTTTGAAATATGTCAAATAAATTTTTGATGATAACAAAAGTAAAAAGAGAAGATCAAGATCAAAAAGAGAATATCAATATTAAAAAGAGAAGATCAAGAGTAAAAAAAAAAAGACTAAGATAAAAAAGGTATATTAGATATAGGTCTTAGAATATCAATGTAAAATATTATTTAAATATCTCAATGATCCTTAAATGATTTTTCAAATATCATTTTCAAAGTCAGCTTGAAAATTCAAAGCTAAATATGTTTTTCAAAAAAACATTATTTTCAATCATAAATTTAACACTCATGAAAGGATTTATGTTTAATCAAATGTCTTGGAGTGTTAGAAATGACTTACAAACTTAATTAGACTTGAAAAATATGTTCAAAGGCCAAGGTAATCGATTACACATGTTTTGTAATCGATTACAAGCTAAACAGAGAGATTTGTGTCGATTACATTGTGTCGATTACAAACAAGTCGGCGCTTATGTCGATTAGGTAAGTAATGTAATCGATTACATTGAACCCAAAAAGGCAAGAATATGTTCAAGAATGTATGTAATCGATTACATGAAAATGGTAATCGATTACAAAGCAAGTCAGAGGCCTTGTAATCGATTACACCAAGAATGTAATCGATTACACAGAGCCCAGAAAGCCAAGAACACGTTGGAACAACAATGTAATCGATTACATTTGCTGTGTAATCGATTACAAGCAATTTGACAGAGTCCAATGGCTATATTAATGGCATTTAATGCTTGGTTAAAAATGTCCCAACGGCTCCTTTACTTACAAAACTTATAAATACTTGTCTTGGGGCTTCTTTAAGGGTTGAACTTCAATTTAGAACATCAATCTAACACTTATATACGAGAATCAAATCCTGAAAACGTTTTTGCCCTGTTTTTGTGAGAAAACTTGAGATATTCAAAAGGGGCATTGTTAGAACTTCAATTTGTATCAATCTACTCTTTGAGAGAGTTTCTATCATTCAAACACTTTGTTTATTCTGTAAAGAGGGTGAGGTATCCCTCTAGTGAAAAATGGTGAGGTATCCCTTGTTGAAAAGGAGGTGAGGTATCATTCAAATGTGTAAAGAGGGTGAGGTATCCCTCAATGGCTGTAAAGGGTGAGACATCCCTGTTTTGAGGCTCAAAGCACAAGGGTGAGGTATCCCAAGGTGTTGTTGAGTGCTCCAATCTGTAAAAGTTTTCAAGCACCCGTTCAAGCTTGAAGTTTAGTGAAAAATCTCGAGTGGTTCGCTTGAGGACTGGACGTAGGTCACAATGGGTGGTTGAACGAGGATAAATCCTTGTGTTTGATTCTCTCAACCCTATCTCTTTATATTTGTGCATTTACTTTATATACTTGCTTGAATATTATTTATCTTGGCTTATTTAATTTGTGAGTGAAGTATTCAATCTCATTTATTTATTCACTTCAATTATCCAATAGCTTCAACGAAAATTGATAAACAAACGTTTTATGAAAGATTTGCGAAAATATTTCATAAACTCAATTCACCCCCCTCTTGAGTTTGAGGCCACTTGGTAACAAGTAGTATCAGAGTTAGGCTATTGTGTAAAGGGCTTAGCAGCTTCAAGAGAAAGTGATGGTCTTCTCAAATGATTTTTCAGAAAGTTCTTTTATCTATAGACCTTTCTCTTTCAATAGGGATGAGTATGCTTATTGGAAAGAAAGAATAAAAAATTTTATTGAAGCTATTGATTTAGATGTGTAGGATGCTATTGAAAATGGTCCTTTTATCCCTATACAAGTTGTTAATGGTGTAAGAGTTAATACACCAAGAAGTAAATGTGCCAATGATGATAAAAAAAAGGTCCAACATAATTTGAGTGTCAAAATCATCATTACCACATCCTTGGGATATGATGAGTTCTTTAGAGTCTCAAATTGTAAATCTGCTCAAGAAATGTGGGACACTTTACAAGTAACCCATAAGGGTACTAGTGAAGTGAAAAGATCAAGGATTAATACTCTCACTCACGAGTATGAGCTTTTTAGAATGAACCAAAATGAAAGCATTCAAGAAATGTAAAAACGTTTTACACATATTGTAAATCATCTTACTTCATTGGGAAAGACTTTTCCTAATGAAGATCTTATTAAGAAAGTGTTGAGATGTTTGAGCAGGCATTGGCAACCTAAAGTGACGGCTATTGCGAAGTCAAGAAATCCCTCAACCATGACCTTAGCCACACTTTTTGGCAAGCTCCAAGAATATGAAGTGGAATTGAATAGACTCAACCAAAGTGAGGAGCTTGACAAGAAAAAAAAGGGAATAGCTCTCAAGGCCACTTCCTCCATAATCAATGATGATGATGATGATGGAGATGGCTTGGAAATAGACGAGGAAAATCTTACTCTACTAGTAAAGAAATTTAGAAGATTCTTCAAGAAAAATAGAGCTTATAGAAGACCTCAATTTCCCAAAAAGAATGTCTATCACAAAGGGAACGAAACCTCATCCATTCCTAAATGCTATGAATGTGAAGAATTGGGTCACATGAAGATGGAGTGCCCAATCTATCAAAGTAAAGTGAAAAAATATCATAAAAGATCCTCAAGGGAGAACAAAGAAATAAGAGCCTACATAACTTGGGATGACAATGACATGGATTCAACCGATAGCTCAGACAATGAGAAAGTCAATCTATGTTTCATGGCTAGAGGAGAAGAGGAAGATGAAGATGACTTGGAGGCAACATCCTCAAATTCTGAATTAAATTCTTTCTCTTCCTATGACGAATTGCAAGATGCTTTTGAAGAATTACATAATGAATTTATGAGGCTTGCAAAACTTGTTTCATCATCTAAGAAAACAATTTTCTCTTTTGAAAACAAAATCTCTATTTTAAACAAGGAAATTGAGGAACTAAGAATAGAAAATGAAACTCTTAGACTTATTGATGCAAATTCTTCATGCATGACATGTTCATCACTTGATAATGCATCTACACCCTCATCTTGCTCATCATGTAAAGCATTTGAATTTGAGATTGAGGATTTGAAAAACTCTTTCAAACTTTACCTTTGGAAAATATAATTTGAACATATTACTTGGGAACTAAAGATGTATTTTTCAAAAGGCTGGTTTAGGGTATAATCCCAATAACCAACAAAAGTTTTTCAAGAATTTCTTTATTTCATCAAGTACATTAAGTAGTCCCTTTATTAAATGCTTTCATTGTAGGAGGAAAGGGCATAGTGCATCAACTTGCAATGTAAGGAAGAATATCAATAATAAGTTAGGAACTAAAGTGGTTTGGGTTCCTAAAAGTACTTTGCCAAAAACTAACACACAGGGACCCAATAAAATTTGGGTATCAAAAGTCAAAAATTGAAGTGTGTTGTACTTGTGCTTGAAGGCCAAAAATGGACTTTGAAATCTCAAAAGCGATTGCTGCAAGCACAAGTTCAGAAAATACTTCAAGTTATCCTCCTTGTCTCTAAGAAGCTTGAACTTGCATCCTTTAGTTAAATGGAGACTTACACTATGCTTTACTAATTTAATATCTTGAATATACTAAATGAATATACTTTTTATGTGAAATGACATGTATAATATCAATATTTTTGAACTTGTCATAATGAATTAATCATGCATCTAATTCTGCCATACAATACATTAACTTGCTACATAATATGCTTTTTTGATGCATAATATATTGCTTTGCTACATAATGTGATATCTTGCTACATAGTATGATATTTTGATGCATAATATGTTGTTTTGCTGCACAATTATGTGTTTTGAATCATAATTTAATTGGACTATATGCTTAAATGATGTTTGAAATTGATTTGGAATGATTTGGAATATTTTTGAATGATTCAAGTTTGGTCCTTTACTGTTTGAAATGCAAAAACTGATTTCAGCAAGCTTGTAATCGATTATAGGATCTTGGTAATCGATTACAAAGGCTCTATCAAGCGTTCCAAGCTAAGTCAGAAATCTTGTAATCGATTACACAAACTTTGTAATCAATTACAAGAAAAACAGAACGCATGTAATCGATTACAACAAAAGTGTAATCAATTACAAAATCTTTTTTTTTCATAATTTTGCTTAATCTTGACGTTCTATTCTTTCATGATACTTTCCTTATGCTTAATCTTTATCTAACCCCATAATTGCTCTTGTATATGACTCTGAATTCTATTGGCATAAATGATAAATACTATCTAAGTTTTTCTTCATATGCATTTGGTATTGGTATCACATATTGATGTGTTAAACGGTGTATACTCTGATATTGATCCTGCTGGGCTGAAATGAATTTATCCAATCTAAATGCTGATGTCTTCTTTTTTATAATGCCAATGAAGGGAGATTAGTGAAATATATTGCATGTATACGGGGGAGTTTTGAGCTTTCACATATTCTATCTCATGCATACATTACGGGGGAGAGTTGCACTTAATTATTTGATAATCAAATAAATACAAATATTTCTCTTTCTATTGAATGCTTAGTTTGTCATCATCAAAAAGAAAGAGAATGTGAATGCTTATGTCTTGAAGCATGTCAAATGAGTTTTTGATGATAACAAAAGCAAAAAGAGAAGATCAAGATAAAAAAGAGAAGATCAAGATTAAAAAGAGAAGATCAAGAGCAAAAGAAAAGGCTAAGATCAAAAGATGTATATTAGATATAGGTCTTAGAATATCAATGTAAAATGCCCTTTAAGTATCTTAATGATCCTCAAATGATTTTCCAAATATCATTTTCAAAGTCAGCTTGAAAATTCAAAGCTAAACATGTTTTTCAAAGAAACATTATTTTCAATCGTAGATTTAACACTCATGAAAGGATTTATGTTTAATCAAATGTCTTGGAGTAGTAGAAATGACTTACAAACTTAATTGGACTTGAAAAATATGTTCAAAAGCCAAGGTAATTAATTACACATGTTTTGTAATCGATTACAAGTTAAACAGAGAGTTGGTAATCGATTACAAGCAAGTCAGAGGCATTATAATCGATTACACCAGTAATGTAATCGATTACATTGAACCCAGAAAGGCAAGAACACATTCAAGAATGTATGTAATCGATTACATGAAAATGGTAATCGATTACAAAGCAAGTCAGAGGCCTTGTAATCGATTACACAAAGAATGTAATCGATTACACAGAGCCCAGAAAGCCAAGAACACATTGGAACAACAATGTAATCGATTACATTTGTTGTGTAATCGATTACAAGCAATCTGACAGAGTCCAACGGCTATATTAATGGCAGTTAATGCTTGGCTAAAAATGTCCAAACAGCTCATTTACTTACAAAACTTATAAATACTTGCCTTGGGACTTCTTTGAAGGTTGAACTTCAATTTAGAACATCAATCTAACACTCATATATGAGAATCAAATCCTGAAAATATTTTTGCTCTGTTTTTGTGAGAAAACTTAAGATATTCAAAAGGGGCATTGTTAGAGCTTCAATTTGTATCAATCTACTCTTTGAGAGAGCTTCTATCATTCAAACATTTTGTTTATTCTGTAAAGAGGGTGATGTATCCCTCTAGTGAAAAAGGGTGAGGTATCCCTTGTTGAAAAGGAGGTAAGGTATCCTTCAAAGGTGTAAAAAGGGTGAGGTATCCCTCAAAGGTTGTAAAGGGTGAGGCATCCCTGTTTTGAGGCTCAAAGCACAAGGGTGAGGTATCTCAAGGTGTTATTGAGTGCTCCAATCTGTAAATGTTTTCAAGCACCCGTTCAAGCTTGAAGTTTAGTGAAAAATCTCAAGTGGTTCGCTTGAGGACTGGACGTAGGTCACAAGGGGTGGTTGAACGAGGATAAATCCTTGTGTTTGATTCTCTCAACCCTATCTCTTTACATTTGTGCATTTACTGTATATGCTTGCTTGAATATTATTCATCTTGGCTTATTTAATTTGTGAGTGAAGTATTCAATCTTATTTATCTATTCACTTCAATTATCCAATAGCTTCAACAAAAATTGATAAACAAATGTTTTACGAAAGATTTGTGAAAATATTTCATAAACTCAATTCACCTCCCTCTTGAGTTTGAGGTCACTTGGTAACACAAACTTTACTAATTTATTAGATAGTTAATTTTTTGTTCGTTTTAAAGATATATTATGTAATAATTTTAATTGTGAGTTTTTGAAAAGCTAATGAAGTTGTTCCAAGCTATAGGGCCATTAGTGTTTCGAGGTCACCTCTTGGACATGGGGGGTTAAGGTAAACGTTAATGAATCAGTTCTTACCCATGATTGTAATAAAGCTTCTTGTGGAGGCATTATCCGTAATGAGGATGACATTTTTTTGTATTTGGCTTCATTGCTAACCTTGACTGATGTACTATCACCATGACCAAATTTTAGGGTATCCTGATGGGGTTACACATTACTTATATTATATGCTTTAGGAAGGTGGTGCTAAAACTGATTCTAAAATCATATCCAATCTTGTTTGGATAGTTGTCACCCTTATGATGGACTTCTGCATGCTGTGAAGGAGCTCTCATGGACGGAAGTGGTGTTTTGCCATGTCTATAGAGAAGTCTGTAACACCCTCCTTAGGGCATCACATTTCCGACTCCCGACTTATAATCTGAAAAGAAGTTCGCACAAAGTTTGAGTTATAAAAGATGAGTTTCAAAATTTCTTCTTTACTGAAACGTAAATTTACTGAAAATATTAGGTAATATTGAAAATCATATTTCAACTATTCATTATGCAATATTGACACTAATTAATATCACAATTTAAAGAGAAATATAAAATTAACAGACTTATTTTTTTTAACAGTAACAAACCCCATGACGGGTCCTACTTAACAGCACAGTACAATACTAACATTAAATCTTAACATACTCGTCCCTTCTCTTGTATCAACTTGATGCATCAAAACTTTACTCCTTATCTACCAGGCACATCTTCGAACTTGAGATAGCCACTTTTCAATGTTTCCATCAATCTTTGAGTATCTATCACTCGTTATGTCTAAGACAACTCATTCCTTCTACTGTATAATTTTAACAATACAGATAAAGTAAAACAATATAACAAAGAGGTGAGATCACCTACACCAATACCAATATGGCAGCACAGAGATAACACAAACAGCAATATCATACAGATAGATCATACCATAATTATGCTATCAGCATTAATCAACTATCATCATCTAATTATTTATCAGTTCAATCATCATCCAAGTACTCAAAACAATTGTCATAGCCAATATTCCTCAATTAATATATCATACAGATATAAATGCTCAGATTTATGCATATGCACGAAGACTCAGTTTATCAAAAACAACTCCATGGAGGTTTTCACAATTTCGAGAAGAATGCTCTAGTTAATTGTTAGCCTTAGCCCAAAGACAATCTCTCAGTCGTTGAAAAGAATCGTGTTCTTGTCGGGTATCGTCAATGCGTTGCAACGGATCGCATCACCAAGTGGCACAGTACTATCGCTAACCGTCCACGTCGACCGTCGCGCTTGACACCCCAAGATCCATCATAGACCTCACTATCAATTCTCATTCCCTCTTCAACCACAAGGGTCATAATAGCTATTAGCTATATTTTATACAATGCACGAATATATCAATGTAAGTCCAACCCCAAAGGGCCAAATCTTTTCAATTTCATTTGTTCAATGTAATCATATGCTTCAACGCATATTTTTCCAAGGCACGATAATGCACCAAATCCAATCACAGACATATCTTTTCAATGCATGTATAATGCACCAAATGCCAATCACAGGCAAAACATATCATTTTCTCACACAGCATCCATATACTGGTTCTACAGTATTTATACTGTATTTTCAACAAGAAAATCATATTATCACATTTTCATAGTTATAAAACTCTTTCGTCGTGTTTCCACAAAATTGCGCAACATTTTCATTTCGTTTTCACAATTTCAAAACGTTTCTGTTACATTTTTACAATACTGCAACTCTTCTGTTGCACCTTTAAATCACGTATTAATTTTTTTTAACATTTTTCTCAATCGCATAAAAATATACGTTTATCAAATCGCGTAATGATTTTTCATCATTTTCAAAATCGCGTAACTTAAAAAAATCATTCTTTTAAGTTGCATAAAATATTTTTCATCATTTTCACAATCACGTAAAAATATTCTATCACTTTTAAATCATATAGTGATTTTTCAACAGTAGTTCAAATTACGTAAAATATTTAAACGTAATTCAAATCACTTAAAATGTTTCAACGCATCTCAATCGCGTAGTAATATTTTATCATATTTCAAATCGCATAAAAGTATTTCACTGTATTTCCAAACACTTAAAAATATTTTACTGTATTTCAAACCACGTACTTTAAAAATTACATTTTTAAGATACGTAAATAATTTTTTCACCACAGTTCCATTATAGAAAATATTTCTCATTCTTCAAAAATTTCATTTTCGTTTTTCTCAAACTAATATGACTTTATACTTTATTTAACACATTTTCTTTACTCAAGAAAATATTTTTTCACATTTCTTTACTCAAGAAATTATTTTTCAAAATATAATTCACAAAATCACTTTTTCATTGATGTAAATCAACGTTTCAAAACTTAACATTTTTAACGCACTTTAAAACTCGAAAATAAGTTATACGTTAGTAAATTTTCAAAATACAATTATATTCTCCATTTTTTTCAAATCATTTCCAAATCAACTTTCCTCAAAATAATATAACTTTCTACTTCATTTAATATATCTTCTTACTTAAGAAAATCATTTTTCACAGTATATTCCACAAATTCACAATTTCATTGAATTAAATCAATGTTTCTAACTTTAAAAAATTACTAACGCTTTCCAAAATCTAACGGATGAGTTACACGTTAGAAAATACCAAGTCACTATTGTATCCTTTATTTTATTTTTTTAAATCAATTTTTAACAAAAATAAATTCTTTTTAAAACAAATTGAGGCTCACTTGCAACCCCTCTTTTTCATTTACATAAAAATTCATTTCTCAAGTGCTAAAATACTCTAATTCCCTTTTCAAATTCCTTGTATTAAACTAATTATATTTTCACTTGAAAAATCACTTTGTTTCATCAAAATCAATGCATTACAAGCCTTCGAAAATGTGGACATGACTATTGAAAATTATCAAAACATATTTCCTTCTAAATTGATATAGTTTTACACAAACAAAACCATTAAAATTTTATTTTCAAAACCGAAATCCCGATGGTTATAAAAATCAAACCCATTTGTTCAAATCCTTTTTCACTTTCTTTACAATTTTTTTTTTACTTTTTTTACAAATCCTTGTTCACTTTCTTTGCAAATCCTTAAAATCAATGTTTATCCGTTTCATTTAAAACTCATATTTAGAAAAATATTTAGGATCTTTTTACACAAAATAAATTAATAAAAATTCCTCAAAGACCGTATTCTTGTTCTCTTGAAAAACAAATCCTTTGTTTATTTTTCATACTCTTCAAATCATCTATTTTAATTTTTCATGAAAATATTAATTTGTGAACACCTATTTTGAGGTGTCTTGGCAAAAATTCTCATTGTTATAGGGACCCAAAAATCAATTCCCTTATTCTTGAAAAATTTCAACATGAACCCTAATGAAGGGCATAAAAAATCGAACCTTCTCCTTTGGCTATTGGAGCCAAAAATTGAATTTCTTTTTATCACCACATCATGACATACACATATATATATTTCATCATAAATACTATAAGCATGTCATATACTTATCATGCATAATATAAGTATATCATCAAAGTCATAAAATCATACAAAGCATATCAAGCATAAGCAAATAAATCAAAGCTCATAAACACACCTAAATTATTACATGACCATGGATTGGAATCCTCACATGGATTCACCATCCATCAAATATAAGACCATCTCTCACCACCATACTTGGTTGGTGAGATGGATCTCCCTCTTACCTCTTGAAGACAAGCTTTTCAAGCTCTCCTCCTTCTCCTTAATTTTTGTGTGACTCACAACAATTCCTAACAATTCTAAAATAATTAGTAAAATCACAAACGAAACTTAATAATGACAAACCATGGAACAAACATGGTTTATAAAATCACAAACTAAATTTTAAACCATAAAAACCAAAGTTTACCTTTAAGGAAGTAAACCAAACTTGGATTTTGAAGCACTTAAGGTAGGATTTTGTTGAAACTTCCTAAATGAAAAGTGTTTAGGAGGTAGTTTAACTTTAGGAAATGATGAGAACAAAAATTATAGGAGATGGATAGTGGTTCAAGAGGTGTGGGCCAAATTCTAGAGAGAAAAAGGGAAGGAAAATGTTCTATGTGTTCTTGAAAAATTTAAAAGGAAATAGTGTAAACTTTTTGGTAAGAGAAAAGAAATGAATATTGATAGTAAATTGAATGGTGCAGCCGTGTAGTAGTTTGTAGGTAATATTAGGAGATAAGTTTGAACCCAAAATATCACCAATTATGTTCACATTAAAAACACATGGCTTATGTCATCTTTGAATTATTAAATTACCATGCTAGATAATTCAAGAACCTTGGAGAAGCTCTCCAAGCTGCATGACCGTGAGTTTCAAGGGCATTTAGGGACTTTAATTTGTTTTAATTCAAGTCTAATTACTTGCTAATCAAATAGCTAATTAATTATGTTTAGTTTCCTAACCAATCTTAATTAATTATCCAACTATATAACTAATTAATTAAACATATTATTACATATATTATATAACCTCTAATTAAAATTAGGATATCTAATTAAGAATTAAATTATAACAATTTAACATTTAATTTAGTTTACTTAGCTTGTTAATTAGGCCATTAGATTAACCAAATTAGGATTAATTAGTTACTAATCAAATTCAAGCTACTATTGTTGACTTCATCTTTTTCTTTGGCCTAAAAAGCCTATTCAAAATTGTCTCCCCTCTACCTAGCATCTCCAAACCGACCCCCCTCTTCATGCATTCCAAATGTGACAATTTCATAACCATCACTTTAAGTCATCCTAACCATTGATTAAAAGAATGGTTTGGATTAAAAATAGTTACTAGGTTTAGGTTATAGATGGAAGACTTTATTTGAGCCATTAGATCATTTTTGGATTGCAATCCTAACCATTGAATGTGTCTCTAAAATGAAGGATCAAGATTACACCTTCAAACTTTACATCCAAGGGTCCAAAATGGTTGTAGTCACTTTTGATGACCAATTCTCTAATCTAAATCTAAATCCAATGGTCATTAATGATCCATCTCCACCATTGATTAAATCTATATCCAAGGGTTGATAATGGTCATAGTCATTTATAAGACTAAATCTCTACCCTTAATTTAATTTCCATCCAACGGTTATAATTGATCCTATTCACTTTTAAGATCAAATCTCCACCGTTGATTAAATCAAAATTAAATCTCCAACGGTGATTAAATCGATGGTGGATATCCAAACCACCAATGTTGACTTAACAGTATAGAATTTTATTTTTATCTGTTATAACCCCACGAAAGAATATATTTACTGTATTTTTATTGTCCAATAATTAAATACAGTACAAAATACAGTAAAGAAAATTTTTTAAAACTGTTTCCAAATTCAGGTTTAGTAAGATCCTCTATCTCCGTCTAAATAGTACAAATTTTTCTATGCGTAGAAAATTTTTTCACTTTGCGGGACCCACCTAGGCCCACGTATGGTCACCTGGGCCCACATAGGACCACCTGGACCCACATACAGTAAAAAAATTCATAATCATCTATAAAAATCATAAATATTAGAAAACACACAAATATCAAATTAGATCACGTAAAATAATTAAAACCTAACTAAAAATTAAATTACATAAAATTTTCCCGACCAAAAATTTTTATTTTCCTGACTCGGAGTAAATCACTCAAAACGATCAAATACGCTGACAGAATAATCAAAATAATTTTACAGTATCCAGATATTACTAAACAGTAAAATTCTATTAACTGTCAAAATTACTGTTTAAGAGATAAAAAATTTTGGGGTGTTACAAAGTCAATACTTGTGCTGATGCCATGACTAAACAGGGCCATAGTTACTCAATCGGCTACCATTTTTTCATGTTTTGCCTTCTTTCTTATTGATTTATTTTATGGTGGATTGTAGTCGTGATCATTTCTCTCATTTTGTAGGTTGTTAGTTGGACTTTTAACTCATTATTATATATATCTATATATGAGTTATGTTTTGTTATTCATCTAAAAAAAATACTTTAACTTTTTTTATCTCATTTATAAATTCATATTGTATTTTAAAAAAATGTTACAATTATATATAACTTAATTCGATACTTCTCTTACACAAAAATATAATAAATAAAAAGTTAAACATACTTAATTGTAAAAAATATATTTTCTCATTAAGTTATATAAGGTGGGAGGATTTAACATAAGCTATTATATCAAAATTAATGGTTTAGTGTATGTTTGAGAAAGCTGTAATAATTTGATTATGCTTAGTAATCGATTATTATATAAAAGCTTTTTGTTATAATCGATTATAATCGATTCATTTTTATGTTTGGATGCATTAGCTGTAAAGTGATTTTAAG
This sequence comes from Ormosia semicastrata, assembly GCA_029884595.1. Classification (NCBI taxonomy): domain Eukaryota; kingdom Viridiplantae; phylum Streptophyta; class Magnoliopsida; order Fabales; family Fabaceae; genus Ormosia; species Ormosia semicastrata. The sequence continues at coordinate 29,761,499 of JAQQTO010000046.1, read as the reverse complement.
TTAATTTGATTTATTTGGATGATATAAAAAAGAATCATTTTTATACATTAATTTACTAAAATAAGTATAGAATGATTAAAAAAATTATTTGATTGAGAACAAAATGATATTTACATATCAAAGTATAAGGAATAATCTATAAGTTAAAATCATAAGCTTTAATATTCAACATTATAAAAATTAGCTTTAAATTTTTTTATTTTATATTGAATTTCATGCAAAAACTGAAACCAATTTTATCAAACATGATTAAATACTATTACAATAATTTTTTTCTCAAAAAAAATTAATCATGAGCTGAAACAAACACACCCTTAAATTAAAAGCTTCTTTAAAAGCCCACATGACCCTTGAATTCCCTTCCCCACGCGTTTTATCCTTCTTCATCCTTCATCCCCTGCCTCACAAAATTATTGAACTCAGAATCTGACTCATGGTCAAGTTCGTGCTGTTGTGAACCTTGGAGATGCTATCCTTTAAGGCTGTCAAGTTTGTCGACAGAGAGAATACTGCCTTATTGTCTTCCACAATCCTCCACCACCTTGGCTTTGCCAACAACAAAGTCACATTTTTTGCTGATGTTTGGAGGGTCTCACCTAGTTTTCATGGTGGATGAAGGCCATGGTGGCGGCATCATTTCAACGTGGAGTGGTGAGTAGCCTGGATTTATACTCGATGATGCTAGAGTTGCTAGATGCATCCATGGTGGGGAAAGGAGGCGATTGGGTGAGGCGAATTTAGATGATGCAACTATGTACCAAGATATTCGTGGCGGTGGAGGGTGCCAAGCAGCTGGTGGCGTCATGGAGGCAAGAGTTTTACAGGGCTGAAATGAAGCTAGACCAGTTAAGCTGTGAAACAATTCAATATTTGAATTTTTTTTATTTTGTTATGTTGTAGTCTCTTGAGGTGGTTATGGAGGACTGAATGTAAACTTTGCATTTGGCCCTGCACTGCTAGAGTATGGACTACACCATGTTATATAATTTTTTATTGACTTTGCTTACATATTTGATTGACCGGAGGCATATCTAGTGAGAGGAGTTTTTATTGTGAGAGGGTGAGAGGAGTAAATCTTGACTATACAACCATACATGGATGGTCAGGATTAAAAGTTACTTAAATGTCATGTGACCACTTAAAAAAGTCACATGCATTTATCTTCTAATCTTGAACATTCATGAAAGATCCAATGGTCAAGATTCACTCCTCTCACCTCTTATAATAAACATTCCTCTCACCTAAGTAAGATTCTTGATTGACCTATGTGGTTTGCATTGTATTTCAAATATGATATGTTGTTGACGCCAATGTGTGATTGTTGCATGTGTCTCAATTGTCAATTCAAAGGTAGAGAAGCTAAATAAAAATAGTAGGACTTTGTTTCATGAAAAAAATAGAAATAACACTGGAGAACATGATGAAGAAAGAAATAACACTGGTGCTGGAGAAAAAATACGCTTGGGAAAGGAATTCAGTGGATTTTTGACCGAGATGTCATTAGTGGTAAATTTATTTATCAAATTATCATCTTTTTAAAATTATTTATCAAATTATCATTGTTTTTATCACGTTAATTTTTTTTATTTTTCATTACACGTAATCTATGCCAACACGCGTGGCGCATCCAACTAGGATACGCTGATGCGCTAACACATGTGGTATTTTTCATGTGGAAACACTACACGTACTGACGCATCCTAGTTGGCTGTGCCACGCGTGTTAGCGTAGTTTACGTAGAACTAAAAATAATAAAAAAATGTCACATGGCATGTGCAGTGCACTTAACCAATTCCACGTAGATTTCTTGACAAATGGCACCCAGAGACACATACAATTTATATGTTTACTAAAGAGTACACCACAATATTGAGATATATCAGTTTCAATTAGCTTATTTATTGGTTAAGTATTTGCTTCTGATCTGTAAAGTAGTCAAATATGAGACTTTGATATTGGTAAGACAAAGCAACTAAGTAAGGCAACAAAGTATATTTATTCAATGTGAGACTTTGGTGGTGGCAATGTAAAGCAATTAAGTAAGACAAAAAAAAACATATTTGTTTTATGTGGGACTTTGGTGGTAACAAGGTAAAGCAACAAAGCAGTAACAAAGCATTCATATGAACATGAACGAGTACTTGTTACTCTAATTAATTTTTTGGTGAATTGATTATTGATAACCTAATTCATTGGTTTTCTTTTACAAAGGTTAACTGTGTATTAATAAGGATGTTGATCTTTCATTTCACGTTCATCTAGAAGCATTGGATTGGCCTGGTTGTGACTTCTCTAGCATATGTTATTCCTTATCAACAATTTGCTAATATGACAATCCTTAGTTACGTTGAAGATGGTGAACTTTTAGATGGAGGGTTTGATATATCTATAGGTGGAGTTTGTGGGTATGTCTTTGTTGCTGCATATTGTCACCACCAAAATCCCATATCAAACAAATCTGCTTTATTGTCTTACTTAATTGTTTTACCTTATTACCACCAAAGTCCCACATCGAATAAAGGTACTTTGTTACTTTACTTAGTTGTTTTGCTTACTAACACCAAAGTTTCACATTGTTTACAGATCAAAAATAAATATTTGACTTATAAATAAGTTAATTGAAACTAATATCTCTCAATATTATAGTGTACTCTTAAGTAGACATATAAATTGTATGTGTCTCTGTGCATTATTTTTCAAGAGATCAACATGGAATGGGTTAAGTGCCCTGCATATGTAATGTGACATTTTTTTTATTGTTTTCCGTTCCATGTAGACTACGCTAACACGCGTGGCGCATTCAACTAAAATGCACTAAGACAAAAAAATAATCAAATTTTTAAAATTATCTCAAACACGCATATGTGTGATAACAAAAACACTTAAAATTTTTATCTTACTTTTAAAAATTCACAGTCAAAATTAAAATAAACCAAACAGGCTGTTAGTGTGTTAATTAAAAAAAAAAAAAGAGGCTGTTAGTGTTAGGCTAAATTTACCATAGCGAGGCGACCAGAGATGATCTCAAAATCGCGGATTTTCTTAGAGCTCTCAATACACTCCGATAGTGTCACGAAGAAACGGGACACGTCATCAACGCCATCCTTTCGAGTCTTGATCACCCCGACTTTATCGGAGCCGTACGATCTCAGCGTACACAACCTCGGCTGTAATATGATGTTTGTGCTTTCTGGCTCCTCTGGTTTGGGTTTGAAGATCGAAACCTGAACCAGAGCTGACTGTTCCCTGGACCGAACCGCGGGTCTTGGCGACCGCTGCAGCTCGCAGTGCGCCACACGCATCGCAGATGCCATGAACGAGGGAGAGAGAGACGAGAGAAATTCAAAGAATCTCCGAGTTTTAAGAATGCAGAGTGTACTGGAGAACCTTTACACTATAGTCCACGAGTGAGGGAGTGATGTGATGGTAAGACTTGGTTTTGCGTGCACACATTGAATACGTCGCTACACTATACTATCAGGAAAAAGATGAGGTTGTTTTTTGGTCGGCACAATAAAAATGAGTAAGAAATGGATGTGTTTGTCATTCTCTGTGTGATTATGTTTAGGAAGACTAACCATATTTGCAAATTTCAACTCACACTCACAAATTTCTATTTTTTAAAACAATTAATTTTATTATAATTTTTTAAATGATCTAAATTATGTATAGAGAAATGATCATCATATTTCATTTTTTTATATACTATTATTTACATTGTTTTTAAATGATGAAAAAATAATAATAATATAATAATATAAAAAATAATATAAAAATAATATAAAAAAACAGAATTATTATCCATATACTTCACATATTTGTTTCTGGTCTCAGCAGTCAGCACAACAAAACTTAATGAGATGTTTTGGTTGTTTAGATCATTTATGTGGAACTATTCCTTTAATATAATATGTTTTTAATGGATAAAATTTAGGTAAATTTTTTTAAGTATTTATGGTATTATTTTTTAATAAAAATATGATATGTATATATTTTTTTATAACTCATTAATAAAAATTTAAAAAATAATGATTAAGTAGTTAAAACTTAGGATGCATATTATATTTTTATTAAAAAATAAGATACGTGTTATATTTTTATTAAAGAATGATCTGACTGGCATTAAGAAATTTTACTTAATTTTTTTTTTTTCTAAAATATGTTTTAATAATTTTTTTATAAAAATGAATTTACATTTATATTTTTCATAAAAGTAATTTCATAATAAGAACTTTTGTTTAAATAATATAAATACATTATTTTAAAGCATAAAATAATAAAATTAATAATATTTGGTATTTCGTGTAAATATCTTAACTTTATTATAAACAAATAAATAAATTATATCTAACTTACAGATTATTAATAGCTTGAAATTACGTATGGGCTACTTCAACACTGCAAACTCATGATCCGTTTTTTTTTTTCCTGGTTTTGTAAGAGCAATTTTATAAAAGTAGAACATATGACAAAACATATTTAGAGTATTAAGGAGGGGTACTATAATATTTTTGTAAATAAAATGAGTCTTAGCCTACTTTCATCTCAATTTCATGGGTGGCTCAAATAAAAATTATTTCCTCAAGTGAAAATGAGTTGCATGATCTTATTTTTCCACTTTCCACCTTCTTATATTTTTACCACTGCAAGTGTAAGGTGATTTTCAACCCTTCAATTTCACCTTATTATATCATTGTCATACTAATCAAGTGCAAGTGAAATTTGATACCTTCTCAAATTTCACGTACTCGACCAAACATTATCTTAATCTAGCTTCATGACATTTATTTCGAGACAAGAGCTAATAAAACGTCTTCGAAAACTAGCAAAACATAAAAGAGTAGTTCTACAACAATACTTGGCCAAATGAACCAAAAAAAAAAAATCAACCTCTGAACTTCATCAATTAAACTTACAAGACCATTCTACAATAATTGTTGATTGTTTTTTGGTCATAGTAATTGTTGATTGTTAAATTCTCACAAAAAAAATAGTAAGCTCAGGCCCACTATTTCCCTCTGGGCTCAACATGTAGAGAGTCTCAGAATCCTTTGACCCCACTACGTGCTCGAAATGGGCTCGCATGAAAGCCAACTCTCCATCTGCATTGTCAACATGTTCAGATTTTCCTGGAAGCACACCTGCACCCATGGACACAGCCCTGAGCAGCTCCATCACATTCAGGTCCTCCTCCGTGGCTTCCCTCCTCACACCATAGCCCGTTTTCTTCCCATTACAATACATCGTCCATAGCGGTTCGTCCATTAACCTGTAGCATGTTTGGTTTTGATTATTTTGTGTAAAATAATAATCATTTTCTTTTTCATAGCAGTTCGTCGATCAACCTGTAGCATATTTGGTTTTGATTATTTCGAGAAAATAATAATAATTTTTTTTAAAAGTTCTCTCAGATAAATTTTTTAAATTATAAATTGTTTAAAATACAAAATAAGTTAATTCAGGCACATACTTAGTTTTGTCTTTCTCCGGTCGCTTCTCGCATTCAAGTGCGATCCTAACCATCCCTGCGGCCATCTCCTTCTGCAGCGTGTTGGTTTGCATGGATAACTCAACCACCAATGAAGGGAGGCACTTAGAGTTTTCTTGCAAAGAAAGGCTAACGCGTCCTTTGCGGTAACCAAACAAGGTGCCAGAGACTTTGGTGCCACTGATGTTAATGCTCTTGTGGTGGTGATGACCGTCATGGACTCCCATGGGGAGTGAAGGGAATTTGCATGGTGTTATGATGGGTAAAGATCGAAAGACGGAGCGGAAGACACGAACAACTTTGGTTTTGTGTTTCTTTTTTTGGGATGGTTGGAGGAGGGTAGTTTTCTGGGAAGATGGGAGAGGTGGTGGTGGGGGAGGTACAGTTGATGAAGAACCTTCAGATGTTGAGGTGTGTGATGAAGAAGATCTTGGCTCCCCCATTGGTCGATGTTCATTAACCAGGAAGAGGAAGAGAAGATCAGTGCCATCCAGAGAGAGAGAAAGGGCTAGGTTCCAAGTTTGAGCGTCAAAGTTTGTTTAAGACTTTTGCGGCTTAAGATGGATATGCGGACCTTAAATTGTCAGTGATCCTATTTCTCTGCCTTGATTTCCCTAGTGCTCCTGGTTGAGCACGTCTTGTACATGCTTTAAATAGCAGAAACTATATATTATTTTGGTACATAAAAAACTCATTAAGTCACCTAAACCTTTTTTAAATATTAAAAATAAATTAATTAATAAATAAATCCTACCCAATGCCATGGAACAAGTATCCCAATAGCTTAGAGCTGTTACTTGAAGGTTTATGGTTTTATAATTATATCTATAATTTTAAATTACGATGCATAACCGTAATTGTCTTTGTAATATTACAATTTTAATAGTCTCTATAATTACATTATTACTGTAATTACGGTTACATTTTTCTGTAATTATCCATAATATTATGATTTTAATTATCTCTGCAACTACTTCAAACTATAATTTAAAACTATGATTATATTTAACAATCTGGATATACTGACTGTCAGACGGACCCATGTTATTATTGGGTTTGGGGCACATGCCCCAATTAAAAAAATATATTTATTAATATATACGTAATACATTATTTTTATCTTTCATAAAATTTGAGAAGATTTTACTAAATATAAAGTTAATTAAATAAATTTGAATTTTATTACATAATCATATTTATGTTCATAACTATGAACTAATCTTAGATAATTTATATGTAAATTCCTCTTAATTAAACTAACACTTATATACATTAAAAAAAATCACATTAATACTACATATAAAAAAAGTATAATAAATATTATAATTTTTAAATAAAATTATTCATTAGATAAAATAGAAAATTTTACCCCCATTAACAAAAATTAAAAATTTTGCCCCTACTAACAAAATTTTCTGGATCCGTCAATGCTGACTGTCCATGAATTCTCCAAAACAAATTATGCCTAATTCAATTCAATGGCTCTTTGACGAGAGCCAAAGAATTTCTGCCTGATTCCATTCAATGGCTGTTAGTATAATAGTATTGAAATTTAACAATAAAAAAAGTGGCCTTCTGTTTTTGTTGAATCCTAAGTCATGTGCGTGAGACCTTGATTATGTGAAATTTAGATTGGCCTGCCAAGTTAAGCTATGAGATCTTTAGACGGCGGTTTAAGATTCAGTATCCTTTGGTCCTAGTTACTGAGGGAGCAAGGTTTCTATTACTAGTTTTTGTTGCGAGGTTAACAAATCCTCAATTCAGGTACCATCACCACATTTAGTTTATTTATTAAAAAAATAAAAGAGCCAGAGAGAGAAGGTAGAACTAGGGATGAAGATCACCTGTCCCCATTCCTTATCCCCTTCCCTATCTCCCCACTTAAATTCTGACAAGTGTTCTAAATTTAATTACATGTCTCATTCTCACTTAATTCATTTTACACTTGTCGATTTAATTTAAGAAGAGAGAGAGAGAGAGAAAAGGTAGAACTAGATGCTCGGCCAACAACATCTTTGCTTAGAGTTTGTGTTTGGCGTTATCTAAAATTTGAAATGGTTTAATTTGATTTAGAAATTATTATAAAAATTAGATTTGAATTAATTTGAAAATCTTTTAATGTTTAAAACTCATTAAAAATGGAATTAATTTTATTTAATTTTATTATTTTAAATTTTTATTTTTATGATTTATGAAAAATAAAATCAAAAGTTAGAAAAGATAAAATAATTTATTTATTTTAAATCAAATCAAATCATAACAAATTTTATTATTTTTATAAGATTTTTAAATAAAACATAATGAAATTTATAAAGTTTTAAAAATCAAATTATTTTTCATTTTTCACATTTTAAGATTTTGTAGTTTTGATTTGAAATTGTTCTAAACCGAGTTTCGAGTTAGCAAATTAGGAACAACCTGTCCCACCTATCGAATTGGATATCAAATATTTATGTGTATTATTAGATAAGTAAATCTACTTATTTATGAGGAATAATCTCTTATAAAATTTCTCATAAATATGAAAAAAAAATCAATTATATTTCTCATAAATAGAGGAGACAGTTATATGATTCTTAATTAACAATATTTAATGTATATTTAAATATAACTTTTATCAACGAAGGCGTTTCTATAAATATCATATAAAGTAATAAAAATATACATTTAATTCACAATATTATCTACATTTTGTATTATCTAACTTGAACATTTGAGTACATTTTACAAGTATTCACTCTTTACACTTCTATCACAATCACTTTACATAAAAAAAAAAATTACCTTCATTAATCTTATTCAAATAATTTTCTAAAACCTATCTAGAGCAAAAATCATTCTCTCAATTGAAATCCTTGGCTCCCTAATGAGGTGGGATTTGAATTGTGACGATCATTGATGCAAGTCCGCACAGTTAATTGCAAAAAGAAGAGACTAGAGACAAATTACCAGTGGTCGTGGATCTCAGGTAACAAATGTATGTTTTTGTTTTGACAATTAGATTTTGATTTTGGGTCGGCTTATCAACTCCCCAGCTCCTGCTTTTTTTAAATTTTAGTCATTCCTAGTTGGTAGCTTCAGGTGGTGATAGGTTATGGGTCGTCTAGAAGAGACTCTGATAGTGGCATGGCCGTCATGTAGTGGCTAGAAAGAATGGCCATGATGGGATGGGAGTGGTGGTAGTATAGTGATCCTGCAAATGAAGATGTTAAAGTAAGAAAGATGATAATGAAAGGTAGGGCAAAAAGAAGTAGTCTACCAGGTCTTATCTTTTAGTAAAGATGAAGATAAAATTATCTTCTTATAATAAGATAAAAATAATTGATTGAATTTGATTTTTTTATTATGTGTTAGTACAAAATACATATTAAGACTTAATAGTATATAAATAATTCTTATCAGATATTTCAAACACAGTGATAGAGGTTTGAAATTGAATTATCCTCGGTAGCAAACTACAAGCTGGGATACTTACTAAAAAAGAAAACATTTTTTAATTAAAATTTTAGACAAACTTTAAAAAAATAAAATAATATAAAATTTCTTTAACTCTTTGTTTTTAATAAACAATTTCTCTTAATTTTTTTAATAAAGACTAACTCTATCTCAGTATTCAGTCCTAGTGGTGTACGTGGATTGGGTTGAGTGGGTTTAACGTAATTTTTGGACCCGATCCGCATAAGATTTTTTTCCCTCAACCCGATCCGACCTGACCTGACTAAGAGATTTTCTTCACTTGACCCGACCTAACCTGACCCGCTCAAAAGTAGGTTGGATTGGGTCCAACCCGCTGTCCGACATTTAAAAAAATCTTGAAAAAAAAAATCAAAATACAAAATCTAACAAATTAACATCATAAGTCTCAATATCAAATAAACTAAACACCATAAGTCAATAAGTACATAACAAATTAATAACTAACAAGTCTTATTAAGTCTTGAATAAATTAAATAAAGTTAGTCATAACTTAAAACAACAAATTAGTCTAACTAATTAAAGTCAGTGCCATCACGCATGCCATATGAATTATGGGCAACATAACTATTGACTTCATTCTCTATTTTATCCATATAATCTTTATCATCTAAACGATCCATTGATTTTTTAACACAACGGTCACTTAGATGAATCGAGAGTCTTATGAACTTATTTTCTTTATTCACTTTGAGAGTAACATCACAATGCCTACACTTAAACTTGATTGAAATAATACAAAAATGAGGAAAAAGCATCCTAAAATGCCACCATAGGTATTTAGGATCCATTGACATGTCATGGAACTTTGCACGACGACGTGCCCTCCTTTCCTCCTTAGTTTACACAATCAACAAGACAATTGTCAAATTACATATAAATTTAAACTCAATAATGAAATAAGTTCATAAGAATTAGAAAGTCAACCATTAAACTACAAACAGCTAAAATAATCAACGTTTAAGACCCACAATTTCTTCTCTAACAGCTGACATATCTAACATACCAAAAAAGTATTAACAATTAGTAATAGACAATTAATAATTCATTAAACAAATTGAATGAGTTCTATATAACACACTACCAGCTTCAAGCTTCTCAATATCATCCATCTGAACCCGTAAATCTATGGGTTTCTTAGGAGTTCTCAACCAATTTTGAGCACAAATCAATGCCTCAACAGTGGTAGGTTGTAAAGAACTACAAAAAGGGTTAGGAACTTGCCCTCCAATACTAAATGCTGACTCAGATGAAACTGTAGAAACAGGAATTGTTAAGATATCCTTAGCAATGAATAAAAGAGCATGATACTTCTTGATCTTTTCTCTCCACCACGTAAGAATATCAAAGCCATCAACATCATCCTCCACATCATCCTCCTCGTAACTCTCAAGCTCATTCTTTTTTACCGCATGTTATTTTTTCTTCACTTTCAATCTAAACTCGGATTTATAATTATCATTATCATCTTCAATATCATCATCATGTGTAGATGAAAGAACATCAGATGTCATGAAACTAGAATCACTAGCATCAAGAGGAATAGGATGCATTTGTTGATAATGTTCAAACAATGTCCTCATAACATCGTCTAACCTCTTCATAATTTTCACACTCAATTCCAAGCCATACATCTTTTCCAAGCAAAACTCAACAAAATCCATTCTATACCTTGGATCAAAGACAATAGCCACAAGCAATAAGTAATTTAGAGGACTATCAATATCATCCCAATATTTATCTAACTTTATTTTCATGAAAATGACCATCTCCTTCAAAATTGGATCATTCTATCCAATCCACTTCTTTATAAATTTATTGATGTCACACAATTTATGAAAAAAAATATTTGAAGTAACATGCAATGATCTAGAAAAAGTAAGGGTAGCATCATAAAAATTATCAAAAATTTAATAATAAGAGTGAGTGTTACAGATTGAAGGTGAGTGGAAATTGATTTTATTAAAAAAAAATAATGGGTCGTGGGTGGGTTGGGTTGTGCAGGTTGAAAGTGTTCTAACCCGTTACTCGACCCACATACTGTGGATTGAATATTTTTCAACTCGACCCAACCTGCGAATCCAACCCAACCTGCATTTTATGAGTTGGGTTGGACCAAAACCCACGAGTGCGTGGGTTCAACCCGACCTGCAAAACACCCCTATTCAGTCCTATAATAGTGCATTTTAGTAAAATTCAAACTCTTGACATTATAAATGATGTTCTCCTCACTAAGACTCCGACTTGCTTATCACTTAAAATATACCCTTGTGGGTAGTAAAGGAGGGGGGCACAGTTAATTGCGAGAACAGGAGAAGGTGACCATATTTCGGCGACCAACGACAGTGGCTAAAGTTGCTAGCAACTGTAGAAAAGGTGGCTGAATCTCAGTGATTGAAGTTGTCGACCACCATTAATCATTGACAAGGGCATAAGGTGGCCGGATTGCAATGATCAATAGTGGTGGACGAAGTCACCGGCCATCGTCAATCACTTGCAACGGCAAATGGTGGTCGAAGTCACCTATCATTGTCAATTGCTAATAGCGATAGAGGATGGCTAGATTCAGATAACCGTTGGCAACAGACAATGGTCAAATTCCAACAATTAGCAACAACAGACAATGAGGCAGTGGCCAGTGGCAGCAATGATGTGGCGAAAATTGTTTGATGACATGGCAATAAAGGATTGGTATTATGAATATTTTACATGGTAAAAATATTCACATGCTCTGGGAATGGAGCAAATCCACATCTCTATGGGAATTTGGAATAAAAGTATGAGAATGGTGGGTAAAAATAATTTCCAATAATCAATTTCAAATGTGAAAGGAAACTAACATCATATTTATAAAAATAAAAATAAATAATCAATGAACCAGCCCCAAAACGTAAAAAGTAATGTTGCTTATGAGGCTTAGCTCAAACGGCATCCCTTGTAGCCTTATTTGCTAGGGGACAAATTCAATTCTCCCCAATGTCACTCCCTTCTCCATTTCCCTTGTTACCATCCCTTAGGGTCGGTCCCCTTGTGGGGCATTTTGAGACCACTCTTGTGGTGAGGCCTCTCCTAAGCACAGAAAGTCTAGCATAGTTGTTTTATCATGTATTATAACATGTATCAATTTTTTAATGTTTACATATCGTAACGTATCATGTGCCTTAAGATATTTTAATTTATATATTGATTGTATGATTATAATATATTTAAATTCAATTCCTAATTTTACATCATTAATACTTACAAAAATAAATGAAAAATTTGTGCACTAGTAAAATAGCAAATTGTGCACACTTTCATGGTCACCCCACCCTGTGCGCACGTTCACTTGAGTTTACAAAATTTGGAAGAGATGACCATATTTTATTTCTTTTAAGTTTTAGCAAATAATATTTTAATCTCAAAAGTGTTACTGTGTGAAAGTGTATAATAACGTAATAATAAAAAATTACACCTTTTAAAAAATTACAAGCAATGGACAGTCTTCAATCGGAACTGCATAGCCTTGCTAACTCCTGTTTTACAAGCAAACAGAAAATCGCAGAGAGACAGTAAAGTGCCCAATTGGTTTGTGACTTCTATTGCTGGGCTGCAACTTTCGATGCTGATGAGTGATGAAGTCTTCGATATGTACATCGAGCAATGGGTCTTCTTAACAGTTGTAAGACGCTGTTGAACTTTTCTAATATCTGACCCTGGATAAATTTTTAGATGGACATATTCTATTATGTTATTATTTAAATATTTAAATTATTATTTGATATATATAAAAATATTATTAATAATTAATATAATTTTATAATAATTTTATTATTTTATATATATTAAATAATAATTTAAGTGTTTATGATAAACAGTATCACTCAAGAATTACTCCTGACTCGGTGTGTCTCAAAGAGAACTCAAATGGAAATAGGTATAGGTAGGACTTTACGTTTTTAAGGCTAAGAAAGTAATAACATATAGCAGCTTAATATCACCGCTTCACTTGTTTCGTAGCGATACCACTATCGCACGATACATATCAGGTATCATGCGATATTGATAACTATGGAGCCTAGTACTGAAAAAAAAAAAAAGAATAATGTTGGCAACCTGATATAGGAGTTAACCAATTGTTTAATCTGTTTTTTTTAAGACAAATTAGATTCTAGTTATCAATTTGAAAAGAGAATCTCTTTTTCAAAAGGACTCTCAAGTGTTTTGTAGTTTATATTTTTAATAATTTTTATATTTTTACATCAAATATTGCATATACTTCTTTTTACACTTTATCTAATATTATTCATTATACGTGATTTTTTTATCACTTTTTTTACTTAATCGCATTTCTTAAAAATAGTATAAACATAATACACTCTTTTTAGAAATATAAAAATATTTTTTTTTATTTTTTAATTAGAATGTCAAAATGAATTTCGATCAAACACAAGAAACGTGAATATCAAAATTAATAATGTTTACAATATGGTTGTCTGATTTCAATATCAATAGATTATATGGGATTTCAATCTCAACTTCCCTTTCATTGTCACTTCCTAATTCACCTTCCCAAACTTTAATAATTCCTTATGCAAAAGGCTTAATCTCCTCAAACTTTAACTTATTAGATCTTGATTGTAATTTCATGTTCTTAATTAATGTTATAACCTTGCATTGATTCCATAATTTTGATGAATTAACAGTTACCATGACAATATCTTCTCTACTGCCTTAAAAAATAACTGATAATATTTACGTGAAATCTCTTCCATAAACAACAACTTTCTCTTAAAAGGGTTGGTCACTATAAATTTCATTAGAAAATCTTATAATATCTCACACAATTCTATCAAGAGCCTCAAAAGCTCATTTTTTTATCATTGGGGCTTCATCCCAAATAATAGGATTTGTATGAGAAAATAGTATACCTTAAAGATTTCTTATTTAATATTGCAAATGGACTCTTCAGTGAGATAGAATGAAACTGTGAATTTTGAATGAGTTGTTTTTTCATTTGAAAAAAGAAGAGAAAAAGTAATGTCACTTGATGTCCTGTGCAATGCTCGGGGTAATCAAGTGAATAAAATATATTAAAAATATATTTTAAATATAATATGTCACAAAATGTCATCCATTTGATAAATATGAAAAAATGATTCGTATTATCTCTTAAAAAAAATTTACATTTATAAAATTTAATGCACATCCCAACACCATACTTGAAATATGATGTAAAAGGCATGCTTTGAAATAAACTTTCACGCACAAATAATTATTGAAATATAGAAATAATTAAAAAAGTTTAGGTGATAAAGTTTTTCCTACGGAACAAAAATTGGTTATATAATTTATAAATATTAATAAAAATATAAAAGTAATTATTAAAATTAAACAACAAACTTTGCAATAAATGCAATAATCTATTTTTCTACACAGTTATTATTATCACTAAAATAAAAAATTAATTTATTAAAAATATAATCATTATTAAAAAATTAAATGACTCTTTGGAACAATTAATATGTCACAATAATTTCGTCATGGAAATATTATTAACTCATTAACTCTCTAATAATATAAGTTAGCTCACTTACGTAAAAAAAAAGGACTTTGAATTGAGTCTCAAAAATCATAAAAGTTCCATAATAAAGATTTTTTTTTTGGGTGATAAACTATAGAAATCTCGCTATGAGAAAAAAATATAAGTTTATTATGAATATACAAATTTAACCAATGTTAACAACAGGTAATTAGAGAGCCAGTTGGACAACTAATTCCTCAAAGAACAAATAATAAAATAATATTCGTCGATTATGAAAACATGGATAGAAAAGTCATTACTGTTGAGAGATCACTGAAGAGCTATATATTGATGTGTGCACTTGCTGATAGTTGATACAATGGAGAAGAAGTTCAAGGATGGAAGGTACCTAAAATTCAAAATAAAGATGAAGAGATGAAAGATCGATAAATGTGTAGGGAATTAAAATAGTAGTTAAGAAAAACAATTTTGATTTAGATTTTTTCCTCCTAAAATGAATAAAATTTTAAAAATACAAAATTCAAAATATTAATTCAAAATTCTTTTTATTAATTATTGCTTTAATTCCCTGCACATTTCTCAATCTTTTAATTTAAATTTTTATTTTTATTTTATTTATGAATTTTAATCACCTATACAAATTTTTACTTCTTTAGTTTTACTCTCTCTATTTCTATCATCCAAAAGGAAAAGATATGTTGAATCATCTCCTCCCCCATTTTACTATGTTGAACCCAAAACTCAATAAAGATGATAATAGACATATTGAAATAGAAGAGATTTGATATACATAATCATTATAATTGAATAAGATTCAACATATTGGAATAGAATTTCCTAAAGAGCTTGATATAACTTCATTATAGCTTATAGACCAATCCAAGTTACAAAACTTGGAGATTGTTAAAATACTCAAAAAGTTTGTAGCTTGCAAGACATTAAAAAAAAAAACTGAAGGCTTTCCCATCCCATTAGACACATGCATCATCAACTTTGTTCCTATCTAGTGCAGCAATTTGATAACATTCTTTGTGACATCTATTCAAAAAAATCATATGTAGCAATAAATTAGAAGAGAAAACTAATAATATAAACATGACTTTAATTTTAGAAAAAAAAGATACAATATTCATAGCTCTAACAATTTAAACTCCTTAATCCAACATTTTTTGTTAAAAGGCCTTGTAACAAATAAATTGTCTAAAAATGATAATAAGATAAATATAGTCAGATAGAAAAACTCATTAACACTTTTAGTAGGGACAAAAGACACTATGGGAGCTTTCATTAAAATAAGAATACTCCTAACTCTTCTAAGTAAGTTTATTTAAAAAATTTAATTCTCTACTGAATGCCAATTGAAATCCAAACTTGAATCGATGAAAATATAGATCATTGCTGGCAGCACATATTAAACTTGAGAGATTGTTATGTCATGAAGAATAAATTTAAAAAAAAAACTAAAAAGGAAGAAGTAATATATGTTAAATAAGCATCAACATGTTTAAAAGCTATTTTTTAGTCAAAAACAAAAATGGATTCAAAAATATTTCAACAAAATTAAGTTTGAGCTCCCTAACCCTTTGAATATGTTATCTTTAAATAGGAGCTATATTTGTCATTAAGACATAGTAGACAGAAAACAATGAAACTATAAAATTGATAGCATTTTAGTTTATAATAGGACACAACAAAAAGTATAAATCAAAGAAGCTAAAGAAAATTACCTAATGCATTGACATGCAAACTGTCATTGCTTCACCATTGATTCAATTAGAAAAAAAATCTAGTTGAAAGAGACATGGAACTGGATGCCGATATGCAATACATGAAACTTATGTTCAAGAACACAAAATAAGTGTAAATTCAAAAATTCTTTTTTTTTACAAAATGAAACAAGACTCACTATGTGCATTTCACTTTTAAGAGTCAACCAAAACTAAATGAGAATCAATGGACCAAATAATTCAATGATTGAGGAAGAAGAAAAAAAGACAGAAGAGTGAAAGTAACTTACAAAACATCACAGTCCCAAGTTTTACAATGCAAGAGAAATCATGTTGGGGGATCAAACTTTTCTTTTGTTGTTGTAGTGGCATGAAGTTCAAGGAAACCATGTTTAGTTGATTCTTAAATATGATCAATAGAAGCCAACCAAGGTGTTTCTTTTTCTACACAAAGAAGGAAAATCACAAACTTGTCAGTAGTTAAAATGACAATATACTAACTCATTCTCACAATCACACAAACAAAAGGTAAAAAGAAGAATGACTAGCAATAATAGCAGTATATACAAATCTATATAAACATAGTAAAAGTTGAGAGGTATTGGAAGAATTAAATTGAAATAACATATTATAAACTGAATGAGAATTAAATCAGACCTCATTCTCAAATGAACTTATCACATAAACCAATCATAGAACAAATATGAAATCCACCCAAATAAGATTCATATAGTAAATGAAGACTGAATTTGAAGTAAAAAAAAAAAAAAAAAAACAAAAAAGGGTGTTGCAAGGAGAAAGAAACATACTGAAGCACCTTTAGGAGAATATTCAACAGCGATAACTAAGTGAAATGCAAGAATAACCTAGAAATAGCACAACCTAAGATGTAACAAATCACAAAACCTTAGAATGCTGTTATAACACATTATAGATTTTTTTTTATTAAAAAAATTATAAGTAAGAGATGTGTGAATTGGAATTAGGAGATAAAAGAAGAGAGATTAGTAAAAGAGAGTAAGAACTTACCAAAATGGCATTACGTGTTGAGAAGGGAAATGTGTAATGGTAATGGAGGGAAGGAAAATCTAAAAAGAAAGGGCAAAATGCAAAAAACAGGAGGCAACAAAATCAAAACTCTCATTTGGAATCTTGAATATTTTGTAGGAAATCAAACATTTGGAATGAGAATCTCACTTGAAAAATAATACAGTTTGAGTCCTCCTTAACCCCCACATTCGGCTTCAACACCTGCACCGCTCAGTGCTCCGAGTTTGGGACATCAATCCCAACCTGTTGCAAGACAATAACTCAAACTTGTATGTCAAATCTGTTATGTTTCAATATGTCCATTGATCTGCTAATAATTTCAGCTCTTGAATGTTCTTTGTTTGATCTAATTGGATTCCAAATGTGCTTAATTGTTGACATTTAGCTAAGTTTTTAATTTAGAGTTGTCTTTGGATGTTTATTGTGAAACTTTGCTTAAATATGGTTATAAACACTCATAAATGTATTATGATTTTCAGGAGATCTATGAGTGATGGAGTCTATTGGTATTGAACTATTGAGAAGAGAGTTAAGAGACTTAAGGGAATCAGTATCAACCCCTAGAAGCAAAGGAAGAAGAATGTTCATGAAGAATTAAGGCTGGATTTGAAGAATGTGAAGAACACGGCCCGTGTCAAATGACACGGGGTAGGCCGTGTATTATTCTGACTTTGAAGACTGGAAGGTTTTGAAGAACACGGCCTGTGTCAAATGACACGGGGTAGGCCGTGTACTTCTCTGACTTCACGAGGAAGAGTCAATTTCAAGCCTTGACCGAGAACACGGCCGTGTCAAGTGACACGGGGTGGGCCGTGTTCTTCTCGACTTTGGAATAGGTGAGAATCATCATCGAATTGAACCCGGGTTAGGCCGTGTAATATGACACGGCCCGTGTCATCGACTCAGAAGTTTAATTTCGTGTTTTAATGCTAAATTAGGTTCCCAAACCTATAAATAGGGTTGCTTAGAGTCCCTAAAGGAGGTCTGGACAGAGAGAGCCGTCAAGGAAACTGAGAGAAACACAAAGACCAAGAAGGGGAAGGATTCGATTGAGGATTGGAGACTTGGATTCGAGCGATCAAAGATCAATCACTCTCAAGCTTTGGAAACTAGTTTGATCTTTAGTTTTTCTTTTCTTCTTTTGTTCTGAACAATGTTTTCTTTTAATTCTTCTTCTATTTTTGAATTTGCCATGTGTGGCTAAACTTCTTGATTGGTTAAGGGAGGATGAAACTCTAATTTTGATTATATGAATCTTGCATACTTCTTTATATTAATACAATTATGTTTTTATTCATATGTTTCTATTCTTAAATCAATATAAAGGTTTTTATATTCTTGCCAAATTTCGAGAGTGGTAAAACTAGGATTGCTATGCTTGTGATTTGCGGTGGTATGACTAGTGAGACATATGATCTAAGTAATTTAATCCTGTGTGATTAGACCTTAGTGTGATTGGTTTTCTAATTCTTAATGCAATCATTAGGTAGGTGTAAGAGCGGTTGCTTTACAAATAACTAATGGTTAGGTTTTGATTTGAGCGGTTGCTGAATTAAGCGAAACTTAAGGAAGACACGGGATTTTTCTCACAATCACATAAGAACATAATTGATCATGTTGGTATAAAGGGTATGTAAGTTGGCATAATCATATAAATCTAGTGGTGAATTCCATCTCTTAACCAATATCTTTAACTTGATAATTCAATTTGTGTTTACTGTTTTGATTTAAGTTTAATTTCTTTTGTTAGTTTTAATTAACAAAACCCCCCGTTTAATTTTACTATTTTTTTCTATCAGAGTTTAATTTAGGAATTAGATTAATAGTGGTAATTGAATTGGTTCTCTGTGGATCGACCATTGCTTACTACAACTAGTTGCAAGGTTTTTGTATTTTTTGTGGAACTTGGCAACTATTTTTAATATTAATTTTTAATTGTATTCCACACCACACCAAATTTTGGCGCCGTTGCCGGGGAACTAATTTTCTAATTGTGCTATTAATTTGTTTCCTATTTTATCTCTGTTTTTATTTTTTTTATTTTAATAGTTTCAATTGTTTACTTCAACTATCTTGCAGGTGTTCATGTCCGGTGAAGAGGTGAACGAGCAACTGAGGAATTTAAGGCGTTACTTTGAACAAATTAGCTCACAATTCACACCTGCTGACGTTGAAGCTGCCCGTCACATAGATCTTTCTAGTTCTGCGGCATCTGAGATATCTGAGCCGCCTGAAGAAGAAGTGATGGCAGAAAATACACTAAGGATGTTGGGTGCTCCAGACTTAGAGCAACAACCTCGATGCATAGAAATTCCTGAGAATGAGGAGGCATTTGAGTTAAAATCTGGCCTAATTCATCTTTTGCCATCTTTCAATGGACTAGCCGGAGAAGATCCTAACAAACATCTGAAGGAAATCCATGTTGTGTGTTCTAGCATGAAGCCTGCGGGAATTTCAGTGGAGCAAGTCAAGCTGAGAGCTTTTCCGTTTTCCCTGAAGGATTCTGCAAAGGAATGGCTGTACTACTTGCCACCCGGATCCATTCAGACATGGCAAGACATGGCTCGAGCTTTCCTAGATAGATATTTCCCTGCGTCAAAGGCCGCAACCATCAGAAAAGAAATTTGCGGCATCCAGCAAAGACATAGGGAATCACTTCATGAGTATTGGGAGAGATTCAAGAGATTGTGTGCTAGCTGCCTTCAGCATCAGATTAGTGAACAACTTCTGATACAGTACTTTTATGAAGGTTTGCTAGTGATGGACCGCAACATGATTGATGCTGCCAGTGGAGGAGCTTTGGTTGATAAGACTCCTCGAGAAGCTAGAAACTTGATATCTAGAATGGCTGTGAACACTCAACAATTCTTCACTTGGAATGATACAGGGGTGAGAAGCGATTAAAGAGGTCGACACTACTAGCTTGCAAAACATCAAATGACTCATTGGATCGCTATGGTTCGGGCGATGGATAATGGGAAAGCACCTACATGCATGTGGGATTTGTTGCTCTTCAGGACATCCCACTGATATGTGTCCCACTTTGCAAGAGGACACAAATGAAGAGGCCAAAGCAGTGGGGGGATTTTCTGGTCCATCCAAAAACTACAACCCCTACTCCAACACATATAATCCGGGGTGGAGAGATCATCCAAACTTTAGCTATGCCAAACAGCCCCAAACTCAAGCTCAACCTCAAGTCTATGGGCCTCCAGGGTTTCAGCAAAGACAAACACCCTTTCCTCCGAGGCAACCACAAGTTCAAGCTCCTAGGCAACCTGAACCTTCGTTGGAAGAACTAGTGAGGCAAATGGCCACCAGTAATATTCAGTTTCAAAGAAGAAACAAGGGCTACTATCGGTACTTTGCGAACCAAGTGGGACGGTTGGCTCGAGATCAACAAGGTGCGAGAATCGATTTACTCGAAACTCCCCTCGTAGCCAGAGGTGAACCCAAGAGAAAATGCTAGTGCTGTCACCTTGCGTTGTGGGAAAACACTTGACGGACCCACATCTTCCTCAGTCACTGAAGACAACGCTCAAAATCCTAAGGAGGTAGATGAGGAGGGGATCCACTCTAAGACCCCTAAGGTAAGTATTTCTGACCCACTTCCTAAATATGTCACTAAGGCCCCTTTTCCGAGTAGGTTGATTAAAAATAAGAAAGAAGAAGTGGATAAAGAGATATTAGAGACTTTTAGAAAAGTTGAAGTTAACATTCCTCTGTTAGATGTCATAAAACAAGTGCCTAGATATGCTAAATTCTTAAAAGAATTATGCACTAACAAAAGGAAGTTGAAAGGTAATGAACGGGTTCAAGTAGGAGCAAATGTTTCAGCTATTTTTAATAAAAAACTCCCAACTAAATGTAAAGATCCTGGCACATTCACTATACCATGTACTATCGGTAATGCCAGGTTTGAGAGGGCCATGCTAGATTTAGGTGCATCTATTAATGTCATGCCCTTTTCTATTTATGCATCTTTACATCTAGGACCTTTAGAACCTACTGGAATTATTATTCAACCGCGCATGTGTCTAACGCTACCCTAAGAGGGTTGTTGAAGATGTTTTGGTGCGAGTAAATGAACCGGTGTTTTAGGTAGATTTCTATGTCTTTGGACATGGAGGAGGACAAATCTCCCAACTCGCCCCATTCGTTGGGGAGCCCTTTCCTCAAGACTGCCCGAACTAAAATTGATGTGCATTCGGGAACATTGACTATGGAATTTGATGGAGAGTTGATTAGATTCAACATCTTCGAGGCCATGAGATACCCGAGTGATGTGCACTCTGCCTATGTTATTGATTCTTTTGATGTTGTTGAATCTTTAATTTCTACTGTTTTTGAGTCTGATCAATTTGATGTTCTTGATACAATTATAACTCGCAGTTTAGATTTTCAGGATCTAAAGAAGGATGACCAAGGGGAGCTATGGAGTGAGGAGATTAATGAAGTGGTGGCAGCCTTGCATACACTTTCTTCCACCTCAGAAGGGCATGAGGTATCGTATGTTGATTTACCTTTGACCACTGATGTACCTAAACCTTTTGTTGTGCAGGCACCAAAGCTGGAATTGAAAGAATTGCCCTCCCATTTGAAATATATTTTTCTGGGAGAGAAAGAGACACTCCCGGTAATAATTGCTAAATCCCTCACCAAAGAGCAAGAGGAGAGCTTGATTTCTGTGTTGAAAGAACACAAGACACCATCGGGTGGACTATTGCGAATATCAAAGGTATTAGCCCCTCCATTTGCATGCATCGAATCTTAATGGAGGAGGGGACTAAGCCGTGAGAGAACCACGAGAGGAGGTTGAATCCCCGATGATGGATGTTGTGAAGAAGGAGATCTTTGAAGCTCCTAAGTGTGGGGGTCATATACCCCATTTCGACAAACAAGTGGGTAAGCCCTGGTCCGGTAGTACCAAAGAAATCGCATTACTTGTGGTAAGAAATGCCGAGAATGAGCTTATTCCCACTAGATTACTGATCGGGTGGCGTGTTTGTATAGACTATAGAAAATTGAATGCGCCACCGAAAAAGACCACTTCCCTTTACCCTTTATTGATCAAATGTTAGAGAGGTTAGTGGTCATTCTCATTATTGCTTCTTAGATGGATTTTCGTGTTATAACCAGATTGCTATCGCTCCTAAGATCGGGAGACAAGACCATTTTCACTTGTCCTTTTGGCACCTTTGCTTATAGGCGAATGCCTTTTGGACTTTGCAACGCGCCAGGGACCTTTCAGAGATGTATGGTGAGTTTTTTTTCTGATTATATCGAAAACATCATTGAGGTCTTCATGGATGATTTTAGTGTATTTGAGAATGGTTTTGAGAAATGCTTGGAACATTTGACTTTGGTTTTAAAGAGATGCATTGATACTAACCTTGTTTTAAATTGGGAAAAATGATATTTCATGGTAGAAGAAGGTATTGTGTTAGGTCATGTAATCTCTACTAGGGGCATTGAAGTTGATAAAGTTAAGGTAGAACTTGTGCGTTCATTACCCCCGCCCACCAATGTGCGGGATATTCGTTCTTTTCTTGGTCATGCAGGTTTCTATCGGCGCTTCATCAAAGATTTCTCCAAGATATCAGCCCCCCTCTGCACACTTCTCCAAAAAGATGTTCCATTTCAATTTAATGAGAAGTGTATGAAGGTTTTCCTTACACTTAAGGAGTTGATGACTGAGGCACCTATCATTAGGCCACCAAATTGGGAGCTTCCATTCGAATTAATGTGTGATGCGAGTGACTTTGCGGTAGGGGCTGTCTTAGGACAACGAGTTGATAGGGTTCCTTATGCCATTTACTATGCATCAAGGACCCTAAATGATGGTCAACTGAATTATTCTACAACCGAGAAAGAACTTCTTGTCTTGTTTTTTTTTTTAGAGAAATTTAGATCATATTTAATTGGCTCTAAAGTAATTATTTTTTCGATCATGCAAGCATTGAAGTACCTACGGCAAAGAAGGAGGCGAAGCCAAGATTGCTCCGATGGATTCTATTGCTCCAAGAGTTCGACTTGGAGATTAAAGATAAAAAGGGGGGTGAAAACTTGGTGGCAGACCATTTGAGCAGATTGGTGACTGAAGAGGAGGACGTACCTATTCAAGAGAGCTTTCCGGATGAGCATTTAATGACTATCGCAACCACTATTCCGTGGTATGCTGATATTGCCAATTATTTGGCCACCAAGGACTTTCCGGCAGGCCTGAACAAGGCACAACAAGATAAGCTGAGGAGCGATTGCAAGTACTATATTTGGGATGATCCTTACCTTTGGAAGCATTGCGCGGATCAAGTGATTCAGAGATATATCCCAGATTCAAAGATTCTCTCCGTTCTCTCTTTTTGCCATACCTATGCCTGTGGAGGACATTTCAGCATGAAGAGGACAGCAAACAAAGTACTTGACAGTGGTTTTTACTGGCCTACCATCTTTAAGGATGCTTATAATTTCTGTAAGTCCTGTGACCGTTGTCAAAGAACAGGTAATATTAGTCCACGAAATCAAATGCCTCAAACTCCAATAATATTTGTGGAAGTCTTTGATGTTTGGGGTATTGACTTCATGGGACCATTTCCTCTTTCTTTTGGTTTCTCCTATATTCTTTTAGCTGTGGATTATGTTTTAAAATGGGTGGAAGCTAAAGCCACTAAATCTGATGATTCTAAGACTGTTGTAGATTTTATGAAGTCCTTTATTTTTTCCAGGTTTGGCATTCCCAGAGCCATCATTAGTGACCAAGGGACACATTTTTGCTACAAAATCTTTGAAGCCTTGTTGAAGAAATATGGGGTGGTGCACCGGATCTCTACTCCTTATCATCCTCAGACGAATGGCCAGACTGAGGTATCCAATCGGGAGATCAAGTCTATCCTTGAAAAAACTGTGAATCTCACACGCAAGGATTGGAGTACTAGACTTGCTGATGTCTTGTGGGCCTATCGGACTGCATACAAGACCCCTATTAGTATGTCCCCATTCCGATTGGTTTATGGGAAGCCCTGTTACCTACCAGTAGAGCTAGAACGTCGATCTTACTGGGCTATCAAGCAAGTTAACTTGCACTTGGAAGGTGCTGGCAAACAGAGGAAACTCCAAATTCAGGAGTTGGAAGAATTGAGGAATGAGGCCTTCGAGAGTGCCCTCATTTACAAAGCCAAAACCAAAGCATTTCATGATCAAATGATCTCTAGGAAGAGCTTTCATCCAGGCCAAAGAGTGTTGCTGTACCAGTCCAGACTAAAATTATTTCCAGGTAAGTTACGTTCTAAATGGATTGGCCCATTTGTAGTAACTAATGTTTTTCCTTCTGGTGCAGTGGAGATCATGAACGAGGCCTCTGAGAAGACGTTCAAGGTCAATGGGCACCGTCTCAAACCTTACCATGAACTTCCGGAGAATGCAGCGGTTGAAGACATGCCTCTTCTCCATCCCTCTTATGAAGAATCCTGAGGAGCATCACAATGTCTGGCTGAGGACAATAAACCAAACGCTTATTAGGAGGTAACCAAATCAGATTTGCTTTCTTTTTCCTTTCTGTTTTGTGTTATTTAGTTCCTTAGTTTACCCTATTTTTAAGTGTTTTTTGCTTGACGATATCTGTCTCCTTACTAATAATTGTGTTTTGACTTGCTCAGTTTTAGTTTGATTGCTTGAGTTCATGGTTTGTTGGTGCATGCAGTTCTGAGGAAAAGTTTAGAGTGCTTCTTGTAAGTCAGCAGAGTACACGGGGTGGGCTGTGTCCCATGACACGGCCCGTGTCCTCATGACAGCAACCCCATTACTACAGATAACTACACGGGGTGGGCCGTGTCACATGACACGGCCCGTGTTTTCGAGGATGGATGTTTGTGATGAGTCCAGAGAAGTACACGGGGTGGGCCGTGTCCCATGACACGGCCCGTGTTGTCATGACCATCAGAACCCCTGTTTTCCAGAGAGGTACACGGGTATGGCCGTGTCATATGACACGGCCCGTGTTGTCTTGCGCAGCTTATTACTAAGACAGAGGAGTACACGGGGTGGGCCGTGTCCCATGACACGGCCCGTGTACTCGTACCAGTGGCTCATTTAAACCCTGATTTAGGGTTTTCTGCCCAAATTCCTCTTCTCCTCTTCTTCTTCTCTGCGCAGCCACCATCATCTCCCCCTTCAATCTCTTCTACCCACCACCATTCACCACCATTTTCCTCCCTTCTTCACCATTTTTAACCATTATCACTTCTCCCCACATGCATTTCACACGCATTCCTCCCTTTCCATCATTTTCTCCTTCCTCCTCCACGGTCCCACCCCATTTCTTTTCTTTTTATTTTTCTTCATTTCTTCTCGCTTCTTCTAGTAATGGGTCCTAAAAAGCGCGACAAGACCACCGCTACTTCCTGTTCGCTCCATCCCCATCGTACCAGCACTAGGCGTGCTCGGTCTCCATCACCCCCGCGTGAGCCCTCACCCCCTCAGGTGCCAGTCAACCCTATTGACAGAAATGTAGTGGTTCCTACTCGCTTTTTAGATGTAGATACTCTTAGGGCTATAGGGTTATATGATGAGGTGTTTGCTCTGTTGGGTAGGATTGGTTGGGTTGATTTTGCACTGTTACAGAGGCCTACTTTTACTGAGTTAACTAGGGAGTTTATTTCTAGTTTTAATCGCAAGCTTTATCCTCTGTCTGATCAAACCAGATGGCCTAGTGAAATCACATTTAGGTTGCTTGGTAATTCTCATTCTGTTGATATCCATATGTTTAGAGCTGTTTTTGGTTTTCCTGAGGGGGAAAATATGTTACCCCGTGATTTTAATGCTAATCGTGTGTGGTCTGCCCTCACTGTGCCTGGGTCTGATGAATATGATCCTACGGTGTCTAAAGCTTCTAGGCTTAGATCCCCTGCCCATCGCTATATTCAGAAATGGTTAGCTAACACTCTTTGTGGTAGGGGGGAAAGTCAAGGGACAATTAGCCGTTCTGAGTTGTTTTTCTTGCACTACATGATTGAGGGAGTTCCTGTTAATGGAGGGTATTGGCTCTGCAATCAGTTTCACCACGTAGGGACCACTCTAGCTGGTCGCATTGTGATAGGAGGGTATGTGACAGCCATTGCTGATCATTTTGATTACTTGCATTTGTTAGAGGAGGCACCAGTCCAGGGTCCCACTGCTATTGACGGGGCCATTTTGGTATCTATGAAGCTTTGCACTCGTTTAAATGGTGCTCTCGTCTTGCTTGGCGCTGATGGAGCTGCCTTACCTAGGGCTGATCCGGTCTTTGAGCCGCATGAGGATATTGCTGTCTCCCCTCCCCCCGAGTTTGCTGATAATGCGGGCCCTTCCACTCAGCCAGGCGCAGCTTCTTATGATGCTATTTTGGCCCGTATTGACTGCTTGGAGCTGGACCATGCTGCTCGCTTCCAGCGTTTAGAGGATCGTTTTCAGGCTCTGAAGGTTGCGCGTGATCAGAAGATGGATGTCATTGATGGCAAGCTTGATCTTCTGCTTCAGCGTTTTTCATATCCCCCTCCCTCATCTTGATGTATTTTCATTTTGAGACTATGTCCTTCATTTTGCTGGCTTAATGGACATTATTTTGGTTACTATTGGTCTATCTTTTGTATTTGCTTGAATTTCCTGATGCCAGACTTAATTCTTCATATATACTTTGCTTATTACTGTGGATTCCTCTTCTATGTCGTGTATGATTTGACATTGAGGACACTGTCTATTTTAAGTGTGGGGGGAAGTTTGAAGTTTGATTTTGACCTTAATTGCACATTCAAATTTTAATGGCATATCTGGTGCATGTTTTTCTAACTGGTTTTGAGAGTATGTTGAGCGATGAGCAAGTGATTGATTTTTATTGATAGGTTTTTAAGCCTAAAGGAGTTAACTTTCTTGATTCTAAACTTGCACTAAGAGGTTTTGAAAATTGAATGGGTTTTGAGAATATGATAAAATTGGACCTAGTGAGTTTTTGGGCCTTTATGTGAATGACTAATCTTAAGTCATTTCTGTTCTTTGTTGTGTGGTTCCACTTGTGATTATATGCTTTTCAGAATTTGATTTGACTCTCTTTTAAATTGTAAATGATCACTGCACATTTTTGAGATGATAAAGGCATTTCTTTCTTTCAGCCAATGGCCAAATAGCTATCCTTGTGTTTTGATCAATTGTTTCACCCTTTTGAGCCTGAATGATTTCCTTTCTTTTTATTATAGTTCAATACAAGCCTAATAGTGAAAAACCATTGCTACCCTACCTTAGGGAGTAAAAGAGCTTAATAATTATGTTGGGAATTGTGTTTGAATAAGTGTGGGGGTGATTACACTGTTTTGCCTTGGTTATTCAAAAAAAAAAAAGGGTGCTCTCAAAGGAGAAAAGGAAGAAATATAAAAATAAAAAAAGAGAAAAAGAGATTGATAAGTTGGTTGATAAATGGAGAAAGTCAAGTAAAAGATGAAGATGGATTGAAAAGTGTTGGGGTAATTGTGCAAAAGTGTTTGGTTTTTATTCCCCTTAGCTCTTCTATTTCCGATGGTCTAACTTTGTTTATCCTTGATATATCTTACCTTGACCTTGACCCCATTACAACCTGATTAAAGACCTTTTGATCTTTGTGTGCATATGATTTAGGTGGTGGAGAAGTAGAGGCTTGTCAAGCCTATGGTAAGGCATGTTTACATGAGTTGATTGAGAGTAAATACAAGCTCAAAATACTTGAGTGAAAGAGAGTACATCTGTGAGGATTTATCATGTTGACTTAACCCTGATATTGGATTGACCTTGCTTGCTGATTTGGATTGTTGAGAGAGGAAATTCCTGAATGCTTAGATTCCTTGAAAGAACTGATGTGTGTAAATCTTTGTTTATTGTTCAGTACTTTTGTTACTTTTTGGGAGGCATGTGCTTGGTTTTATGTTTTTGCCCAGGAGTGCAAAAGGTTAAGTGTGGGGGTATTTGATCTGCTAATAATTTCAGCTCTTGAATGTTCTTTGTTTGATCTAATTGGATTCCAAATGTGCTTAATTGTTGACATTTAGCTAAGTTTCTAATTTAGAGTTGTCTTTGGATGT
Source organism: Ormosia semicastrata (assembly GCA_029884595.1). Classification (NCBI taxonomy): domain Eukaryota; kingdom Viridiplantae; phylum Streptophyta; class Magnoliopsida; order Fabales; family Fabaceae; genus Ormosia; species Ormosia semicastrata. The sequence goes on along the minus strand of JAQQTO010000046.1, from coordinate 29,733,155 downwards.
TTATTGTGAAACTTTGCTTAAATGTGGTTATAAACACTCATAAACGTATTATGATTTTCAGGAGATCTATGAGTGATGGAGTCTATTGGTATTGAACTATTGAGAAGAGAGTTAAGAGACTTAAGGGAATCAATATCAACCCCTAGAAGCAAAGGAAGAAGAATGTTCATGAAGAATTAAGGCTGGATTTGAAGAATGTGAAGAACACGGCCGTGTCAAATGACACGGGGTAGGCCGTGTATTATTCTCGACTTTGAAGATCTGGAAGGTTTTGAAGAACACAACAGTCAAATGACACGGGGTAGGCCGTGTACTTCTCTGACTTCACGAGAAAGAGTCAATTTCAAGCCTTGACCGAGAACGCTCGTGTCAAGTGACACGGGTGGGCCGTGTTCTTCTCTCGACTTTGGAATAGCTGAGAATCTGTCATCGAATTGAACACGGGTTGGGCCGTGTAATATGACACAGCCCGTGTCATCGACTCAGAAGTTTAATTTCGTGTTTTAATGTTAAATTAGGTTCCCAAACCTATAAATAGGGTTGCTTAGAGTTCCTAAAGGAGGTTTGGACAGAGAGAGCCGTCAAAGAAACTGAGAGAAACACAAAGACCAAGAAGGGGAAGGATTCGATTGAGGATTGGAGACTCGGATTCGAGCGATCAAAGATCAATCACTCTCAAGCTTTGGAAACTAGTTTGATCTTTAGTTTTTCTTTTCTTCTTTTGTTCTGAACAATGTTTTCTTTTAATTCTTCTTCTATTTTTGAATTTGCCATGTGTGGCTAAACTTCTTAATTGGTTAAGGGAGGATGAAACTCTAGTTTTGATTATGTGAATCTTGCATACTTCTTTATATTAATACAATTATGTTTTTATTCATATGTTTCTATTCTTAAATCAATATAAAGGTTTTTATATTCTTGCCAAATTTCGAGAGTGGTAAAACTAGGATTGCTATGCTTGCGGATTGCGGTGGTATGACTAGTGAGACATATGATCTAAGTAATTTAATCTCGGTGTGTGATTAGACCTTAGTGTGATTGGTTTTCTAATTCTTAATGCAATCATTAGGTAGGTATAAGAGCGGTTGCTTTACAAATAACTAATGGTTAGGGTTTGATTTGAGCGGTTGCTGAATTAAGCGAAACTTAAGGAAGACACGAGATTTTTCTCACAATCACATAAGAACATAATTGATCATGTTGGTATAAAGGGTATGTAAGTTGGCATAATCATATAAATCTAGTGGTGGATTCCATCTCTTAACCAATATCTTTAACTTGATAATTCAATTTGTGTTTACTGCTTTGATTTAAGTTTAATTTCTTTTGTTAGTTTTAATTAACAAAACCTCTCTTTTAATTTTACTATTTATTTTCTATCAGAGTTTAATTTAGGAATTAGATTAATAGTGTTAATTGAATTGGTTCTCTGTTGATCGACCCTTGCTTACTATAACTAGTTGCAAGATTTTTGTATTTTTGGTGGAACTTGGTAATTGTTTTTAATATTAATTTTTAATTGTATTCCACACCACACCATCCATCACCATCTTTGTCGAGTTTTGGGTTCAACAGAGTAAAATGGGAGATGAGAGAATTCAGCAAATTAAGAGCTTCTGGTTTTGGGTGATAGAAATAGAGAAAGTAAAATCTAAGAAGTAGAAATTTGTATAGGTAATTAAAATTCATAAATAAAATTAAAATTCAAAATAAAGATGAAGAGATGAAAGATTGAGAAATGTGTAGGTAATTAAAGAAGTAGTTAATAAAAATAATTTTGAATTAGTTTTTTCTCCTAAAATGAATAAAATTTTAAAAATTCAAATTCCAAAAATAATATAAATTCAATAAAATAATTTTATGCGGTGTTAGAAATATAAAATTAATATTTTATTTTAAAAAGTTAATAGGAACAAAGCAATATGGTGCAAGCAAATTTACATTTCAAAAAGATCATTATACATTATAAATGTTTGTTAGAGAAACTATATGATTTCAAAAAGAATTAAAAAAGGTAAAAGATTCAACTACCTACCACATTTAAAGATACGATTTATGAAATTTCAATCCAAAATTGTAAATATTTTTGTAGAAAGTGATAGAATGGATACTCACATAGCTGACTCTAGGTGCAAAAAAAAAAGAAGGCATATGATTAGATTAGGCTTTTTGATCAGCAGAGACAACAATTTTGTCAGCATGATAAGGCTAGTTAAAATCACATATAAGATCTTCAATAATATATATATATATATATATAAGAGATTATCCATTTTCAGAATATCCTTTTAACTTGTCAAACTCAACCCTGCACCAAAACCATCTCTTCACCTGTCAATCCCTAACCCTACCACAATACCAAAAGAAATGCTATAAAGAAAACAAATGAATAAGATGAGTGAAGCAAATCCAAAAAAAAGAAAAAGAAACACAATACATACAACAAAGGAAAATTTACAAATAAATAAATAAATGGGTACTTTTACATATTCCAAAAAGAGCATTTGCATGTTTGAATAATGCATATTTTGCTTCAATACCTAATTTGCTTCAATGCCAACATGTGTATTTTAAATATTTTGAAATTCCAATAGAAGGGTAATCACAAAATTGCATTCAAACACAAAATGCGTTAGACCATATGGGTATGACCAACTTAATTTCCAAACAACAACAAAGCTTTTAAGCAATTTGCATTCCAATAAGAAAATCAGACAACTTTAAACATCTTCTTTTAAAAAAATTATGGGTATGTGTAACACCCTCCAAAGGGCATTACATTTCAGATCAACTCCTTTGAATTCTTTACCCAAGTTATAAAATATTTGATATTATTTTAATACGGATTTTAAAATTTCTTTTTTCGTGGATAACATAAACTTACCGAATTATAGAAACACAAGATATAAGAACTGAATAATATACTTTACATATAAACATAGTTTACTACAACCATAAGTACATCATACTTACATAACCAAAAATATAAAACATCTAATATAACCAACCTAGACTGGCCCAAATTCACAACATCTAAAGAAAAGAGTCCTCCTCAGAAGACAAATTCCCTAGCCAGAAATGTCTCGACGAATAGAAATCCGAATAGAAGATATCTCGGAGTCCTCCCTAGGAGTATAGTGAAAATCATTCCACAATTCCCTGATATGTATAACAAACTCTACATATACTACAACAAAAGAAAAAGTAGTGACCCCATGGCGGGTCCTACTTACGGATAGAGTAATGTCACCATAATACTCTATATGTTCTGTATCCCAATGGACACGACAAGCATCAGCGCCTTCAAGAAACTGTAGTCTAACGAAACCTAGCAAATCCTTCCTTACCGCCATCGCAGTCTTCACAGACATAAGTATAAAACAGAAATAGATAGAACAATAATACAAAGAGGTGAGATCCCCTACATCAATACCATTATGACAGCATAGAAACAAAAATGATAATAATGCCATTCATATACAACAATATCACAGAACAACAGGTATAATCATGTTATCAACTAACAGATATTTCAGCAATGTATATCACAACAACACGAATACTAACCATACTATAAAAATAAGTATACTGACTATGCCACAACATCATGTATACTAACTATGCTTATGCACAATGCACTCATTTCCTACTCCATGGAGCTAAACACAGTTTCAGAGAAAATGATCCAAAAGATATGTTTGTACGTCATCCGCCTATTCAAGTGCTATAATTTTTCTCAGTGTAAACATCATGGCTTGTACAAGACATTTTACGCCAGATATGGAATAGGAATAGTGTCTCGTTGAGATCATCGTTGCATTTGCATCGGTTGCCATGGCACAATAGTGCTACTAACTGGCCACATGTGGAATTCCGCGCCCCGACGCCTCCAAGATCATTCATAGACCTTCACTACGCAATTTGCACCCGCATGAAGGTGTAATTCAACTCCTAGGTAATAATAATCTTAACAAACATCGTCTGTCAAACAATGCATGTCCAATGACTTAATGCACATTATAAGCCATTACCGGCCACAAATACACAATAATATTCTCGAGTCCAGTATATCGGCCCAATAGTAAAACTTGTTGTTCCTCTCAATCACGTAGCGTTTTTATCGAGTTTTCACAATCAAGTAAAACTTCTATTACGTTTTCAAATCGCATAACATTTTTTCAATGTTTTCTCAATTGCGTAAAGATTTTAAAACGTTTTCTCAATCGCGTAAAGATTTTATAACATTTTCTCAATTGCGTAGTCAAAATTCACCATTTTTAAATCGCGTAAGAATTTTCAAACGTTTTCTCAATTGCGTAGCTTAAAAATTAATATTTTTGAATCATGTAACTCAAAATCAATATTTTTGAATCGCATAAATCATTTATTGACATTTTAAACTTACTTTTGAAACTTTTCATGTTTAATATAAAGTTAAACCTTGATTCCAACGTTTTCTTATCAAATTTCTTTTAAGTAATGTTTTCAAACGTTGTTCATAAAACTACATTTATTTTGATTTGATCAAACATCTCCACAATATTTTTCTATTTCCTTGGCTAAAAATTCTTTTAAAGATAATACCTTGAATTTTTCTAATTCCATCCCATTTCCATTCTTATGGCAAAAAATCAATTCCTTTCAAATGATAAAAACTTTGTTTATATTCTTTTTCCAACTTTTCTCACTAAAATTCTTCTAAGTAATATTTTCTAATATGTACCCCAAAATTTACATCATTATAATTTTAAACAAAATCCTTTTCTATTTAACTTATTAAAAATCATCTTAAAGAAAATACTTTAAGTCTTCAAATTACTTCTCAATCCTATTTCCACTATATTGGCCGAAATTTACCATTTTATTTAGTGATAAATATTTGTTCATTTTCATTTTTATTTTGTAATTCCTTAATTAGATTTCTTATCACTAATCCTCTAGGTTAACTTTTAATAAAACATTTTGCATAGGTTTACCCCTTTGGAGGGCTTGGAGGCCGTGAGCCTCTATAGCCATTGGAACCAAAAATTGCTTTCCTTTCTAACATCATTATAGTATACCACACACTTAAAACATCACAATCCTACTATAACAAGTTCATGCATAATATGAAAGCAATAAAATCACCTAAGCAAAATAAATACAAATCACACAATTACACAAATATGGTGAATAAATCCTCACATGGATTCATCACCTTCATACAATTTTGTGTCCCTCACCACCATAATTGGTTGATGAGGTTAATCTTTTTCTTACCTTAGATGTAGCCTCCTTGCTTCTAATAGGTTCCTTTGTATCAACTTCTTCCACTAAGTAGCTTTTAGAATCAAAGTAAACACAAATATATTAACATCCAAGACTAGAGTAAGACAACCATAGATCAAATATGGTCTTATAATTTCAAGAATCAAATAAGAAATCAAGTTTCAAGAACTTTACCTTAAAATCCTAGAACTTGAACTAAAAAATCAAGCTTAAAAATGGTTGAACTAAGGCTTGATCACAACACCAAAGATGCTTAGGATGATATTTAGAATCAAGTGGTATGGTTGGTTTAAATTATGAGAGGTTAAAAGGTAGAAATGGGTAGTGAGGCTGTGAGCTTGAGGGAGGAAAATGAGAGAAAATGGTGTTAAGCTTTTTGCGTGAAAAGGTGATAACTTTAAAAAGATGATAGCAAATGAAATTTAGTCTCCTAAAGCTCTTCATGGCCGTGAGCTTCATGGAGAGGAGGAGTGGTCAATTTGTTCACTACAACCTCTCACATCCATTGATTAGATCAATGGTAGATATCCAAAGCTTCTCCTCCAAACTTGTTTCTAATTGGTTGTTCAAAAAGATGTCATAACCATCATCTTTGACAAAGCTAGATATTTTCTAGATATTTTCATAAACTATTACTCAATGGACAAAGACTACTGCTATTTATTATCCAATGGATAATAACTTTACCCAATGGATAATAACTTTATCCAATGGATAATAAAAACTCAGATAAAGAAAATTTTTGTCAACTGTTTCCGGTTTCGAGTTTAGTAAGTTCCCCACATTAACAGTCCAAAACTTTCTGATCCAGGAAAAAAATTTATTTTTCTGGACCCGCCTCAAACACACATATAGTCCAAAACAATATTAAAATAATTAAAATAAATTAAAAATTCTCAAAAATTCACAAAAATTTACAAAAATATTATAAAACTCATAAATATCAAGAAAAATAAAAGATCGAGTGTTACAAGTGTGCATCAAAATATAGGATACATGACTAAATATTATAAAATAGACATTAACAAACAACATGCAAAACATCAAAAAAGCCAGGACAAATATAATAATAAGAAGAGACAAATGGCATGCAGAGAGATTATATCAGATAGAATCGAAGGCGAAAGGGGATTGAAGCCCTAACCATAGAATGATCAAAGGTAGTGAAATCCGAAGTGTGCAAATTTTGGAAGGAAGAGGAGCTGCGAATTTGAGAGAGAATAAAACAAATAACCAAATGTTATAGAATAGAAGAAATTAGAAAAAGAAAATGTCTTAGAGATGGGAAGAAGCATAAACACTTCAACTCATGTTCTTCAAAATCTACAAAAAATAAAAAAATAAATCATTACATATTACAAAATGAAAAATCCTATGAGACGTGTCTTCAAGAAGAAAAGAAATGAAGGTTCTAATTCATCAACAAACTGAATATAAACTTAAAAACAATGAAAAAAAAGAAGAAAATGATAGTTGATGAAGTCCTTACTAATGCAGCATGAAATCCAACACCAACTAGTGACCTCACAACAATCCCAAGAAGATTATTCATCGTCCTCATTTTTGCCAAGACTTTGACGTGGCTCCGACCTCAGCTAGCGAGAAGATCTCCTTCCATCTCTCAAAAGATCATCACTTGGAGCAATTGGAAGCACCTAATTTTTTTTTTTTAAAGAATCAGATATCAGATAAGAAGAAATAAGTAAAAAGGTTGAGAAGTAATGAAGAATGAACATAGAAAAGGAAGATAATGGGGCTCATAGTGATAGAGAATTTTGCATCAATTTTGTTTGTTGGAGGAGAGCAACAATTCTACAATGCATTAAAAAAACCAATTAAAAAATAGGGAAGAAAACACCTCAAGAGAGGAGAAGAAAAAAAAAAAGAAATAATAGGGGGAAGACAAAAAGACAACTTAAAAAATATTGGGAGCAAAAGGCCTTTGGTATGGATTGGAAATAGGGATTAGTATAAAAGATGATAAAAGGTTATTCGTGACAAAAATCTTCATTTATTATTTTTAGATAGCATAGTGCAAGACATAGTCACTTATTGGTTGAAACAAATTAGGGGGAGGATTATTAGCTTCATTAGGGGAAGCAAAATTTGAAATTCAAATTTGTATAATTAAATATTTAATTTTCTTAGTTAACAACATTTACTCTTTCAATTCATGTCACAAACAAAGAGGTTGAATCAACCAATTTTTAATTTTTTATTATTTAAGTTTGTAATGATTTATTAGCTAGCAACACCTGCACTTAATACACACCTCAAAGCTATTGGGGTGGGAGAAAAATGAAAATAATATTTTAATTAAAATAAATAAATTCATTAATATTAGTTAGGTCAATTAAATGAGGTCAAAAATAAAGAGGAAGTTTGAATTTTTTGAGACATTTATTAATTGTTGAAGGTGATTGGTTTAAAAATTAGTTGAGGCATATTAGTTGACATATTAAAAAAAAGATAGTGAGATATTTACTTAAATATGATTGGTTGAAGCAAACATTTCAAGAGATAAAAATGTCCTTAAAAATTTGGGCAAGAAAACTTTTCATATGATGATAACACCTATCCTTTCTTTTGTGGTTCTTGAAGATAATTTTGTTTTATATATATTATTTTAGAAGTCTCAACAATTTTGATTCTAAAAGAAACAAAGTACTTATATGTTTCTTATTCAATCTCACGAGCGTAACTTATGATAATTTAATAAATATATTTTATATTAGGTTTTCAAATAAACCTCAAAACCATTACAATCAAAAAATTTATTTTTGTACCAACACTAATAGAGTGGGTAAAGGTGTTTTATTGTTGGGTTGATATATTACCTGGTTAGTCAAATCCAACCTAATACAAAAATATATGATTAGATGAAGTTGTAGATTTTAATATAAGTTGTGTTATTTGTACATCATTTTTATACTATAATCTAATTTTTTAATTAGTAACACATATAAATTGGTTAATAAAATAATGATGGATTATCATATATACTTTATTATTATATAATACTCAATTATTAATCGGTTGAACATGTTATTAACTAATAAATCAATCATAGCTAATCCGTGCAAAATGAATAAAAATTAATAAACGGTAGGCAAGTAACAATTTCACTTTAATATTTCAAGACAACTAAAACTTTTAGGAAGCAAAGATACAAATAAGAAATATGGGTATGTTACGACAAAGTTTTAAAATATAATTAAAAATATATAGACAAAAATATATAAAAATATCAAAATATTCAATACAATACGGATTAAATATTAATACAATCACTATTTTAAAATATTTATACTACCTAAAAAAACTCAATTTGACCTAACAAAATTAGCTATTATTTTTAGATTTTTAATGTTAAGCGACATTATTTTCAAGTTATTGACCGGCACCACACCCATTTTTGACACCAAATTGACCTGAATTTTATTTTTTAAGAAATCAATCCTAATTGAGTTACTTAATTATTTTTGAAAAAAAAAATATTAAAGTAAATTTATCTTTTTAAAGTGAATAAATAAAAATATATTTATTATAAATTTAATATAAAATATATTATAATCTTAATTCATTAAAATTTAATAATAAATATATTATTATTTATGTATATTAAAAATAAATTTACTTTAGATAAGTTTCATATAAAATTTTGTAAGGAGAATAAATCTTACAATCATGTTATTTATATAATTTAAAATAGATAACTTTAAAATAACTTAAATAAGTGATAAATTCTTTTAAAATAAGTAATAATTTTAATTACTTATATGATAAATCTTTTTTATTATACATAATAAAAAAATTAAAATTCATCATATTTTACATAAAATTATCATATAATAATTAATAGGATAATAAATAATAATTCTTATTACTTTTATAATAAATTTTAATTTTAATTTACTATATATTATAAAAAAATAATTATAAACAGTTAAAATCATTAGCTGTTCCATTTGAGATCTAGAAAAAACATTTTCCTGGATCTTACGGAGCGATTGCTTTCCTTCTTTACTCTATGTTGGCGTGTCAAGGGAGAAAAAGATTGCAATGCAAGGACGCGCGTTGAGAAGCGCGTGAACACTTCCCCAATTTGTACTTATTTACTACCTTTACCATTTCTTTCTCCGTGGCCGGTGTCCTTTTTCCTTAGTCTGTCGGGGAGCGTTTATTGTACTTCAACTCTCCCAACCCAAACCCATAACTTTTTCTGTTCCTTTCTCCCCCACACATACACACACTTCTTCGCTCTTTTTTTTTTTTTTTTCTGTTATCATAATTTATTATTATTATTATTATTATCAAATCCTATCTATGTCCACAGATTAACATGTTCGATTTAGAGGACGAGCTCACAATAGAGAGCTATAGAATTCCATGGCTGATTTGGATTCAACTCCTAGTCTTTTTTCTCCTCCTTCTCATCCTCTTTTGCTTCACCATCTTACCTTTAGATCCTGACGACGATGCAGCCGCCGCCGCCGCAGCAACCACAACTCCGGCCACCTCTTCTCCCTCTACCAGTGATATTCAGCAGATTGACAAACCAATCCCCAAGAATGATTCAACGGCCACTGCCACTGTTGTTACCAACCGCCCACAGCATATGCAGGTAACCCACTTTTTCTTTCTTATAATTTTATTCTTTCAACTTGGATTATGATTCTCCAATCAGAAAGCTAAATGCATTGAAGTAAAGTATTTAAGACATTGAAAATTAAAAAAAAAAAGCATTTTTATTTAAAATTTACTATTTTAGGTTCTTGATAAGTCTGGCACTTATTAGCAAAAAAAAACTTAAAAAAAAAAGAAGAATTCTCACCTTTACTCGAAGAAATTCAAGTCTTTGGTTGTACAGAACTTGTTTTTCTTTTACTCTTTTTTGTTCTTTCTGTCTTTTGGAGATATACCTACCTTGTTGATTTGTTGAAGTTCAAACATCACGGAATAATTTTGTTTAATAATTTTTTTTCTCATTTTCTGACAAATTGCATGGTTTTGAGAATCCTGTAGCTACGGTAAAAAAATATATTCCCCCCCCCCCTTAAATTGGGCAAATGTTAAATTACTTGTCTAATTCCCCAAAAGGTAATGGAGTAGAACTGATGAAACTGCTGCTTAACCTTCTGCTCATGTTATGAGAGATATATATATGGATGGATTAGATTATTTTTAAAAAGAAATGGTTTATGGTTTGAATGAAATTTAGAGAATCACTTGAAAAAGGTTGATGTAGGTAATTTTTTGTTATACACGTTAGTTGTGACAGTGGTGTGAGGGGTGAATACTTACAAGGGTGCACTCTGATGTTCAAGTTAAATTTTGGACAAAGCGGGTAGTGTTTAGAATTAGATGCATATTTTTGTTATCTTATGTGATATTTATAAAAACGTCTTGGTTGATAAGAATCATATTTAAATTTGTATTAAACGTTCTTAATTAATATAAGAATTTAATAAGATTGTTATCTTTCTGTTTATGAAAGATATAATTGATTCTTCTATATACGAGAGATTCTACTAGAGATTTAGTTCTCTTAAATGAACATATTTATTTATTCAATAGTTCTTATAAATATCTAGGATTCAATTTTAACGGATCAAGTTACTCTTAAATTACTAATTCAAAACTCAGTGTAGAATAATTTAATTTTTATTTATTTTTAAATAACTGTTAATTATAAGTTGTTTTAAATACATAATAAGTTAATATAAAGACACTAGAGTTAAGTTTTAAATTAAATCCTTATTCATCCAACCCTTCCTCAATTGGATTTTACCCTTTTCAAGGCTGGTATCTGAATTGGAAATGGAGGGTGTAGCCACCACACTGAGCTTCTATTGTCCTTTTTTTATTTTCCAATGATATCCTCATGAAGCAATACTTCCATGCACAAGTAGTGTCTCTGACTCTCACGACTCAAACTTTTGTTCTCCTCTAAATCATAGTTCGCGTACCACTTCATCAAACCCTATTGTCCTAATCCTACCACATTTGATATTACTTGTTTGGTATGTATGCTTGATATCGGGACTTTTTAAGGCCAGGATGTGTTTAGTCTAATGGAACAAATATTTCTAATTAGAAGAAGAAAGATGGGCAGGGAGAGTTTCTAAGTTCTAGCTGTTTTGTTGTAATTATTTGCTGAAATTATCTCTTCTCATACTTTGAATTATAGAAGCCACCCCATGCTTTTTTCAAGATAGATTTTAACCATAGTTGTATGGATTGGACCAGTTTAGTTGGTCTGCCCGAAAAATTCATGACCTTAGTTTTAGGTTGGTCTGGTTCATCAATTGGATCATTTTTTCCATCAACTCGATCAAACTTGGGCGACTCACTCGGCATGTTGATTTGGTTTCTTATTTTTTCTTTTTTTATATAATTGAAATTTAAAAAATATAACTTTAAGAATTTGAATATTATACAAAGTTCTTGTCATAATGTGTATTCTATTATTAGATCATATGTTTTTATTTAGTATTATTCTTAATTTTTTAATTTATATTATTATTTAATTAATATGTTATTATCATTGCTTGTTTGAAAGTTTTTTTATATAGTATTTTTTATTTAGTATTTTTAATATAATATTTTTTATATCAAATAGTTTTCATCTAATATATATTTTTTAAATATTTATTTCTTTGTCTGAATTTTTTGTTCAACTGTTTGATCTATGATCAGACTGTTGTTCTAGTGACTTGGTCTTCTGACCTAGTCAACTTCCTTTCGGGTTATGCAACTACAAAAAATATTGCACACAACTCCTGTCCAAACTTAGACCAGTATTATTAAATATTAACCATCCATTTTATGCTACCCAACAACATTAGCTGGTTCCTTTAGGATGAATATATATCTAGTTTACAGCTATGTAGCCTGTGATATTTGGTGAAGCCTGAAGTGTTCCATCCCAATTTCCTGAACATTCTACTGCTGGAAATTCAACCCCATTGTTAACTAATAAATCCAAAATGATAACTTAAATAAATGATCATGTCTGTGTTCAGTTAAATTTTTGCTATCCCTTTTTGAATTCTAATTCAGGAAAATTAAAAAGAAAATCATTTTGACAAGCTGTATTTATTATTGCTGAAATTGGAATTTTCTTGTAAGAAAAACAAATTTAAGTGATAATTTTGGAATGCAAGTCATTGTTGAACTTGTTGGATAAGATATTGAATCTAAAATTAAGCACTCGTTATTCGTCTAATTTTTATATTTTAACTTTTTTTCAACTCACTCAGAAATTTATATTGTATTTTGTGAGAATATTACAGTTGTATATAATTTAATTTGATATTTTTTTTACACAAAAATATAATAAAAGAAAATTAAAAGATATTTAGTTGGATAAAAAATATTTTTCCTAAAATTAATAACCCATGTGCCTTGTGTAAGTTGACTCACATGATAGATTGTGGCAGCATCATTGTGGGGCTAAACCAAGTTTTTACCTCATACGTGTCTTGGTACTTTTTCTCTTTCTTTACTTGCCTTCCTCATATTGTGTTTTTTGGAAAAAGCTCAACTAAGCTGTGTGTAAAATGAATAATTAAAAATGTATTTATATTTGATTTTATTTAAAATGTATTGTAATTTTAATTTATTAAGTAATTAAGGATAAATATATTTTTATTTATTCATTTTACATATAAATATTATTTTAAAATATACATTATATCTTTTTGTTCCCCTGATTGACTTAATTTGGAAGTTGTACAATTTTCTGTCCTGCCTTTGTATATAGTCGAAAAAGGAGATTAATCATGAATTCCTTTACATATGAATCCCTAAATCCTAAGAAATCTATGTCAAATTGTCGTCAACACTAAATAAAAGTATGAGGGTAATTTCTATATAATAATTTTTTATACATATAAAAATTCATGCATTATTATAACTGAAAGTACGTGAATTGACGAGGCATAAGCACTGACTGAGTTTTTTAGCAGGGGGGACAGGGCCTAATTATAAAAGGCGAGATAGCAACAGGTGCAAGCATGAGAATAGAAGAGATTACTGAGGGGGAGGCTTCACTGAATTTCCACCCTTGCCATTATTTCCAATTAGCCACAGTAGCATTTCTCAAATGTTTCGGCCTGGATTCTACATCTGATAGGCCTTCAACCCGAAGACGTAGGAAAAGAAAAGAAAGCTGATTCTGAAAATTATGTTATTGTCATTTATGAAAAAATAAAAATAAAAAGAAGAAAGCACTCATCATTCTGAACAGTTTACTCATTCATTTTCCTACTTTCGTTTGGGCCGGAACGCTTCTGTCCTTATCGGATAATGATTCTCGCATATAATTTAACAAATTAATATCAATTGGGAAAAGAAGCAAATAATTTTGGGTAAATATTTATTTTAATCTTTGAAATTATAAATATTAGTTATATTAGTCTTTAATTTTAGAAAATTATCATTTTAATTTTTGAAATTGTAAGTATTGATTATATTAGTTTTTAAAATTTTAATTTGTCAGTCAAAATATAAATTTTAACAATTTTAAAGATTAATATAATTAATACTTATAATTTTAGATACCAAAGTAAGGGGTGCACAATTTGATCCGTCAATCAGATTGACTGACCAACTAGAGTACATATATTCGGATTGATTTTGGATAATCGGGTCGTTTCGTTTAAATTCGATAAACTCATTTGAATGTCGGTTCGGGTAATGAGTTTAGTGAATTAATTCGATAATCCGATTCGATGATCTGATGACTCAAAAAAATGATATTATTTTGCTTATATTTAAATTTTTATTTTATTTTATTTTACAACTTGATCCTGTGATTCGATCAATTCGATTAACTCGATTATCTAGTCTGAATTAACTCGATTTTAATTTGGTTGATTCGGTTCAAGTTATTCAATTTTTTTTTTAAAACTCGACCTAACTTCATCAAATTGATTTAATTTTTTTTTTTAAACTCGATTCGACTCGTGATCCCCCTAATCAAAGTAATAATCTTTTAAAGTCAAATATTTATATAATTAGTGTTTATAATTTAAAGAACAAAAATGATAGTTTATTAATCAAACTCTTTGTCAGAGTACGGACGCATGATCTGATTCAGACACCGGCCCTTTATAAAAAGAAAAAGATTGCACTGATGTGATGTCCAACATAGTTTGGTGTTAAAGGTTGCTTTGTTTCCTTTTTAATATTTTGAGTGATGAAGCCGTCCAATAGACTTTACCACATGATATCGAGTAAAATAATGATTGAATGAAAAATACCTTCTACGGACAATGTAATTTATAAAGGAAAATGTTTTTTTTTATAATTAAATATGTTTAATTTTTTTTATTATATTTTTATATAAGAGAGATATTAAATTAAATTATATGTAATTATAATAATTTTATAAACTATAATATGAATTTGTGAATAAAATAAAATAAAATAAAAATATTTTTTATGGACGAATAATGTCCGATTTATAAAATATAATGCCCGATTCATAAAACTGTAGCATTCTCATCATTGGTCTTGTTTGATTTTGAGTGTTTTATCAACCAATCAGGTTTAAGTCCGAGTAACAAAAATAAATAAACCAATAGGTTAATTAAGTGACATATGCAATTAAACATGGTTGTAAAAGCGAAGGTTTTATAAACAGCATTGCCCATTTTTTAACAGGGAATTCAATTGAGTGTCGTGGGGACAAACGGAGCCATGAAGAGGAAGAATCAAGTTCCAGGCTGCCATGATTGATTGGGTGCTAATGAGCTGATACTTTATCCGTAGCAAAATATTCCTAATCTGTATGCTTTCCATTTTTCTCAATAGCGGGCGTGGTCAGGGACTGCGAAGGCAAGGTTCTATTGGGTTTCACCAAAAGAAAAAGTCACCGTTAACTTGTTAGATAAAAAAATTATTTACGAACCTTCACATTATTATTTAGGCTTTTGGATAATTGATTTTCCACATAATATTAAAATTTTTATAACAAAGTGGTCATGACTCATTAATTTGATTTTTACTATTTATTTTTTTATTAAAAAACTAAATTTAGTGATGGCAACGTGGCAGCGCACTCGAAAGCGCATCTTGCAGCTCATCACACACTCCCAAGATGAAGCTGCTGGATTTCTATTCCCACGAGGAGTCTTAAAAGAAGTGCTGAACAGGGAATCAGGGATTTGTCCTTCGTTAAATAAGAGACGGTGTGTTGGCCCTCATTACTAGTTAGCATTAACAGGATGTCCACCACATAAGATTAAAAATTCGTTAATTTCGATCTAATTTAAATTTACAAAATTTGAGTTGTATTAAGTTTATAAAATATTTTAACCCGTAAAATATAGGTTAAGTGACAAATTTAAAAAGTATTAATTTATACAAACTCAATTTATTTAAATAAATTTTTTTAATAAAAATTATTTAATTATAGTGGTAATTTATAATTTTTTTATGAATTTTTTATATTATTAATTAAGTTTAGATATAACTATTGTAATCACATTAAAAATGTATTACATTAAAAATGTGATTAAGAAAATATTGATTAAAAACTCATAAAATATTTGACAAATCATTGCGATAAAAATTTAATTAATCACTTAGATAACAAATAGTATCTTAAAAAAATTGTGAATGAAATAAATGATTATATAAATTTATATTTTATATGTGATGACATTGATTTTAATTAATTAATATGATATCTTATTTATAATTTTTAGGACATGTTAGGTTGTTTTAATTTATTTTAGATTTTATGTTAGCTTAATAATACTTATTAAGTTTATTTAGTTTGTTTAAACTTATTTTATTTGTGTAAAATTGGTTGTTAACTTATTATTTTATTTGAGATATATGTTGTTTCTAATTAAGATGCGTTATGCATAAATAATTTTTTGTTTCGTATATTAACATTTATTTTAACAAAAAAAATTTGTTTAATATATGTTGGATTCATGGATTTGATCTAACTCAACCTACTCTTGAGTCGATCAAGTTGAGTCAAGTTGAAGGAAAAAATTATTTGACCCAACTCAACTTAGCCTATCGATTTAATGAATGGATCGAGTCCAAAAATATCTCAAAACTTACCCAACTCACCCAATTGACATCCCTAAGCATTACCACGTGATAGTGATTTTTATTAGGTAGATCAAGATTTAGAACAATAGATAGAGTGTAGATGACGGGAGTTGCTACCTCTAGTGTATATCGAGTTGGGTCAACCCGTAAATCTATGAATTTTAACCTAACCCAACTTACAAAATATGGGTTAGATTGAGTATGCCAGTTAGGTCGAGTTAAAAAACACTACAATCCATAAGATTATGCTCAAGTAACAGGTTTGAAAAATGTCAACTTAGACAAACTCAACCAATCTAAGTAACTTTAAAAAAAAAAAAAGGCATTTAGCCTGTCATTTCAAGTTACTTTTCTTTGGCTTTTTTTTTATAGTGACAAATAAGTTAAGGTGCAATTATTGTGATCACATTAATAATATAACTAACCAAAAAAATAAAGATGAAAAATTCATGAAACATTCAACGTACTATTGTAATGAAAATGCAATGAACTCTTTGGATAACAAAGAGTATGTTAATAAAATTAAGAATGAAGTAAATGATTATATCAATTCATATAATATATGTGATGATATTAAATTCAGTTGGCTAATGTGGTTCTTTTGGGACTTATTAATTTACTTTAATTTATTTCAAACTTATGTTAACATAGTAAGACTTGTAATGTTTATTTATATTTTTTTGAAACTTATTATGTTTGTTTAAATTGGTTATATAACCTTTTAGTTTATTTAGAACATTGATAGTTTTTTTAATTAAGATGTGATATGTGTAAAAAAATTTCAATTTCGTATTTTGACATTTATTTTAGCAGGATATTTTTTTTAAATATATATCAGACCTACGAATTTGACCAAACTCAACTCGCTTTTTTGATTGAAGGGAAAACCTCCCTCAACCAAACCTACCATAACTCACTGGTTTGATGAGCGGATCGAATCTAAAATTATTGCAAAACTCACTCAACCCACTCGTCGAACACCTATAGCTATGATCATTGGAGTGATTTTAGTTAATTAACACATTTAAAATTGAGTTTAATTTTGATGCACTATTAGTGTAAAATAATTTTACACTGTCATTCAATAATGTGCTGTTATATCATTTAATAAATTGGACATATCATGTAAGTTTTAACTCATTAAATGATATGACAACACATCATTAGATGATAAGAATTTTATACTAACAGTACATCAAAATTAAATTCTTTAAAATTATAACAAAAACTAAAATCTTTTTGAGTTTTACTAACAAGTGCCTTATCAAGAAAACTAAAACAAAAAGCTTTAAAAGAAAAAAAATTAAAGTCTTTTCAATTTTTAATATATTAAAATATTTTGTTTTCATTTAAAGCTTCTTGTAACTGTCCAAGACTCAATCTATTTTGTCTTCCTATTTTGTCTTAGGACAAATCATTTACTTTAGTAAGAATTTAATTGGCAATTTTTTTTTATTGATAGTATAACTCTTTTCATCGTGTAATAAAGTTAATTAAATAATTTTACATTAGCAATAAATACAAAATAAACTCTTTAGAGTTTCTCATCGGAGTTGAATTGAATCCAACACAGATGCACTTGACCAAAGAATTTGTTCAAGTCTGGCGCTTCCAAACTACAATACTGATTTTCATCCAAAACATGGGAAAAAGAATGGCGCGCGGTAGCACTAGCAGAAAAAATATATATATACACTTGTTCCCTTGTAAACAAGATACAAATGTTGCCTCCTGAGCACGTATGCACCGAATTACACGTATTATAATGTTGATGAGAATTTACTTAAATATAAATATTGATAAAGACAATAAGTTCTAATAATGTTGATGAAAATAATTTCCGAATATACTTAAATCTAAATATTGATATATATATCACTGCCTACTCCACTAGCACGTATGCACCGAATTACACGTATTATAATGTCAGTTTGCACTCTGTAGTGTGTATACACGTCAGTGACTCTCTGCAGGTGTATAACTATGAAGTTTCAAAGTCCAATCTCTGTTTTTATATACTTGTTCGTTTCTAGATACAAGGTGATACAATGCATCTCATGTTAGTGAATGCACAAAATAAACTTACAGCACCTTACCCAAGATCTTAAACGGCTAAAAGCAAGGGAAAAACAAATTATATATGCTTTTGTATCAGGTATCTCTATACCGAGAAATTAGTGTATGCTCGTGGTGACATCTTTTAAACACGAAGTGGCATGTCAGATAGACAGTTAGCTACACACTAAACTAGTGAAATCAAAGAGAGAGCAGAGGCATCAAAAGAAAGAGGAAGGCAGAGAAAGGAATATGGAGACGCCAAGAGAGGTGCAGAGAGAAAGAGCATCAGCGTGGGATTTATACAGACCATGCCATTTCTTAGAACAAGTTGTGAAAGCTTTCTCCAAATGCCTTGGTCTTGATCCAACTACTGAAAGAGTAGAAGATCCTCCTCGTGAGAAAGATGGAGAAGTAACATGCACAACATCCCGAGCCATGAAGAGGCCACCAAGACCACCGTTAAGCGCAGGACGTGGAGGCCAAGTCAACCTTTCTTCTTCTTAAAAATTACAAGAATATGCATACCTCACGAATTGCAAGGCTTAGTTAGTAGTTATAAATGTGTTTGATTTTTATCATGTAACAGCTTCTCAAATTTCCCTGTAATTCATTTTGGTTTTGTTTCCAGTTGCATTGAATATGGAAAAGGGAATGAGAAATTTCATTGCTCTGAAACTGACTAGCACCAGACTAGCCTCTACTTTGAGTTACATTGTCACTTTCACTAGAACAAACATGAAGGTATTATTTATATCTGATCATTTTCATTTTGTTGATTTTCCTTGTAAGTGGCTTAACTAGGCGGTGTGATCATTTTCAGAAAATATTATAATTATTGAAAATATAGTTTTAGTTCTCAAGGGATTAACGATAATTAGAGATCAATTTGTTTGCTAATTATGAAAGGAAGAAAACGACCTTAAAGAAGGTTCCTGTCAGAAACAAAGCAGGGATTTATTATTATTATTATTATTATTATTATTATTATTATTATTATTATTATTATTATTATTATTATTATTTTGTAATAAAAACGGGGCAAAAGTCCGAAGGGAAAGAAAAACATAAGAAGGAAAACTATATCTGATCAGTAACTAAATAGGATACGGTGACCGCAACTACTTGTCATCTTCCACCTTGTCTCGTTGTTTAGTCATCAAGGATTCAAGAATGTTCCCCATATACAAATGCCAAAATGTTCATGTTTATCTTCTTGAAATGTTACTTTCTCGGCTAAATGCATTTTTTTCATATTTATCAACTGTATGCCCAGATGCGCCAGAATCACCTAGAAAATGAAATCCACTTGGATGCTTTATTCAAATGTGGAACTCTCTGGGCACGTTTACTGTTTATGCTTTTAGTACGTTGAATGTTCACAGGAGAATTCTACAATGGACCAACCTAGAGTGGTCTATGATGGACTAGGCACAAATCAATCATTAATTTATTATTAAAATAAATCAATAGTTAAGGTTAAAATATTAAATTCAACTAATAACACTTAAATTTATACAAAAATTTAATTAAATCACTCTTTTTTTATTTTTTATTTTTGAATAATTGTATATATAAAGAATTTATAAATTTCAATTGATAATTTTTATATACACTCTGTATATAAATACTGTAAGCTAAAAAAAATTATTCATCCATACACTCAAATAAAATGAGTCAATGATAGCCTTCTCCATGTTCACCTTGTGTAAGTCCAAGGACACCGGACAGTAATCAGCACCATGCAATTCACAAGAGACTATTCATGAACTACAGGAGTAGAATGGAAAATGATTCGACCAATCAGTGATGGTCCCCGTATTTGTCACCACGGGCTGCGTTGTGAGTTGTAACGATTCTAATAAGAGATCGTGGTCAGTTGGTCTTCTACAACTACAAGATCCATTTTCATCGCCAATTCGGATCAGTCATGGGAACATGGTGAAAAACTAACAAAATTCACTACTCCCGACCACCTAAAAAAGCAGGCACCTAATAACTCACTGAAACCCCGGCACAGATGGCTTCTCTAGGTCCAACACAACCAATTTAGTACTCTACAACCATCACTCATATCTGACTTAACTGTAATTCGGTGTATTTCATCATCATCTTGAGCTTAGATACACGACTTCACTGATCAATGGCTGGCTGAAAGCACAACTTAGAAAGGTCCATATTAAATACACGAAACTTTAAAAAAAAAAATCCAAAATGTTACCAAATAATAATTTCATAAATTAATTGTTCCATCTTACATTTTATAAAGTTATTATTACGAGTAAAGGAGTTGGAAACTACAAAAATAAGGGTGAGATTTTGGAGAGCTCGAACTCACATGCACTCAATCTCCTATTCATTTTAGGTCCTTGGAGAGATCTATAACTCTAATCATATATTATTTTTTACCCATATCCCTAAGGTGATTTAATAGATAAGAGCAAGAATGAACTCCCCCTAAACTGATCCTAAAAATAGTAGACATCCCTGAAACCATTATTGATCCATTTGACCTCGGTGTGTCATCTAAAGGGAAATGTCTCATTGCAATAAGTAATAAGAGAAAGTGGCACTAGTGCACATCCAAAACCATCCATGAACAAATAGAAGATCAATACCACAGGCAAAAAGCGTTCATTTTGCATTACAAATCAATCCCAAATCACTGATATGTAAAATCTATAACCAATAAAAAAGAGTGACGGAAAAAAAAAAGACTAGTAGAGAAGAGAACGTTGATGTTGCTCACCATGAAGATCAGACATCTTTGGCCCTTAGTTTTTATCTACGTCCAGTGATATAGTTGAGAGCAAACCTTGAAATCCGGGTGAGGGTGAAAAACATTTGCAAGATTGCACGACCCTTGACAATGCCCTCTCTCAAGCCCCTTGCGGTTCTGGCTACCATAGGTCCACCCGGGTCAGGCTCAGCTTTGTGGCTGGTCATTGCCTGCAATGAAGCTACAACCAAGTGAACATGAAGTAAAACTCTTTGCTCCAGCTACACTACAAACTCAATGATAGGAATGAATCTAAGACAGGCATGATTGGTAGTTAACCTGAGGAAGAAGGAGGCATAGTTGTCAAGCGGCTAAGCCTCTGCTCCGCTAAGCGAACTGCACGAGTGGAGCTTCTAACACCTTGTGTAATCTCTTGCCTGCAGAATAGTGAAAGTAAAATAAGGTTTTAATGCCATTTACATCATCAACATCAGGAAAAAGATTCTTGCACACCAAAATTTTCACACAATTGTTACACTCATTAATGACGTCTGAATTATTGGTTAACAAGTTGTTGGTTAATGAAATAATAACTAGTTTTCAAAAAGTTGGTAACCTGCTGGAAACACATTAACCAATTGATACACATTGTTAACCAATAATTAAGTGTAAAATTAGTGTAAGATTTTGGTGTGCAAATAACAGAAGTGAAATTGATCATTATAGGCACAAACAAACAATACAAGAGATATCAGCATAAAAAGGAATGTAATTTAAACTAAAGAATGCAACCCAATATCACTGAGTTCTGTTGTGAGGTCACTGATTTCCATGCTGGACAATCGAATTGCGGCCATGGTATCGGGAAGCTCCTCCCTTGTGGCATCCATCAGCTTCTCCAGTGATTCTGCTGCTCTCTTGAAAGCCTTCAGTAAAACCAGAGACATTGGAAAATTCACACACAGTTACTCACAATCAAAATTAAGCCTCCCAATAAACAAACACGAACACAAACCAGAAGCGTGGGAATTGCAGAACAAAAGAGCCACGTTGCACATATCGCTGTCTGCACAAGACAAGAGACATGAAAAAACTAAGATCAATTGAAGAATGTATTTGCACCAAGCGAGACAATTTAACAAACAGGGAGAATTCAATAACAGAATCAAATTAATTTGGTGAAGGGAGGAGAAGAAGGAGGAGGAGGAGGAGGGTACCACGCAAGCAAAGACATTGAGAAGAGTGAGATGGCGGTGGTTAAGGTTCCATTGAGTTTGGAAGAGGTGAAGGGATGAAGATCCAACGGTGGAGGTGTAATGCGACGCATCAGAAGGTGATTGTACGGTCAAAGAGCACAAGGGTAGGGGAAGGACAGGGCGTTTTGTAGACAAGAGCCTACGTTGTGCGTTGATGTTGATGTTATTCCAATACAGAACAACGCCTGGGTTTGACGCTTGCAATCGCAGGGAACTAAGCATCTCTCTATTCTGTTCTCATCACTGATACAGTGACATACACACAACACGAAGCAGTTTCCACCTCGCACTCTCCGAACCTATAATCGACCACAAACAGCTCAGTTCCCTCTGAATCTGTAATTACTAATTTCTGCATAAATAAACAGTTGGGCCTGGCCTCGAAAATTAGTATGCATTATGGGCCACAGAAAGGAGTAGACATCACGGAAGGGAATAGCCCAGTCTAGAAATGGACATATATCAACGCACTAAAAGGAGCTTGCCTGTCCATCGATATTATTACAACAATGTGCTAATTGGCTAACTTAAAAAATAAATAAATAAATAAATTTTATTTTTGGCTAACTTAATAGAAAAATGTTATTATCAGTACAAAAGAATGAAAATAGAATTACTAAATTTCTCAACCCAATATTGCGTAAACAATTTATTAAATGACCAAAAAATCTACATTTTCAGCATTCAATGGAAATGTATTCAGAACATTTTTATCGATCAAATTCCTGACGAAGTGCGCTCCCGTCCCCCACCCTAAACTGGTTGGTGAATGGCTCAAAATATTAAAAACCTCTAATACTCAATACACGTATTCCGTGGCTTTAAGAGCCTTTATCTTTCCATAGTATTATCATTTATTCATTTACATATTTTTAATGTGATAAACAGAGCCTTGTGATCTAGTCCTTTATACTCACATTTGTCAAGGCATTTTATTTGCTAGCCTTATAAAAACTAACCCCTACCCCTCCCCCAAAAAAAATGCATACAACCGTTTTGTTCTACTTTACACAATTCAAATCGCATCTTGTGAGTTGTGAATAATAAAGAGTTTTCTGAGAGAGAGACTTGAAGATTTCCGTTGCCATTTACATCGCATATTTACAGTATGGTACCCTCTAACATAGCCTACAAAATTTATAATTCACCGACGGTGACATCCCAGCCCCACTTCACCCCCCGCCCACCTCTCCTTTTTTCTTTTTTTTTCTTGTGTTTCCTTTCCCCTAAAGTTCTCGTCATTTCTGAAATATGTTCATAAGTAAAGCAAATAATCAATTGCTGATTGAGTCGCTTCCATCAGGGGCCAAGCAACCACAAAATAGAACCTCCTTAGCCCGTCTTCTCACCAATTCTGCTAACATCTGTCACTGTTGTGTTGCAAAAGAAACATCTCTGGCAGTTCAAAAGATGCCTGGTTATACAGCCATAGCAAGACCTATGTGAACAAGGTGCAATCCGGGCATCTGCTTCACATGCGTAACATATGCAGCACAAGCTATCATCAAGAACTGTATCTCCCATACTATCCAATTTATCATGTTGTATCACAGTGCGGCAAGTAAGGAGGCTCAGAAAATTCTCTAGCTGCTCATATTTTGCCACATAAGCTTCCCCCCTAAAAGATCCATCCTGGGAAAATGAAAGTGCAAAAAGATGGTAAATATGAGTAGTACTAGTGTCAGAGAAAAACCTCATTTCAACAAATTAATACTAACTCTTCAAAGATCAGGGGAAACCTAGAATCATGACATGTATAATGCACAACCGTTAATTTTTCAACAGCTCTCGTTTCCATTGGAAATTTAATTATTGAGGTTACTATAGGAACAAGATATCAATTTTTAATATTGTAATGCAAGTGTGCAACACTGTGAGGGATTTGTACCAATGGAAGATTAATAAGTTTCATACAGTATATCCCACTATTCTCAGAACTAATATCTTATGAAAGAGTAACATATTCAAGCGACTTTTTATGTATGTTAGAAAAAATTCCAAGGAACCCAATGACTATGCTCTTTTTCATACGTAGAAAGCATGCAAGTGTAAGAAACATTCCTTGAGCATTATTTTGTATGAATGTCGATAACTTTCCAGGTTAAGTTTATTACTAATTTAGCATTAAATAGCATCAAGTCGGAAATACATGAAGTAATGGACTAAATTAGTTGAAATTTGCACAAAGTTGAATAAAGAGTGCATTAAAAACAAAGGCATTCAGAATATTTAAGAACCAAGAGCATACTATATTAAGGGTGACAATAACTAACCCAGTTATAATTCAGAAGATATTGGAATCCATAATGAACGGTATCTGGACAGTCCATGCTTGCAAAAACATCCAAAAGATCATTTTTCTCTCGATATTCTGCCAAATTAGTAGCATCCAATAAATTTAAGATGATCCCTATGAGAGGTGCCAATATCATGCCTCGATTTACTTTCTCTGAAGATTGGCTATGCCGTCTAAGGGACCTGAAAAAGAATTAAAAAAAGCAAGGCAACCACTCATCAAAAATCAATTAATGAAAACTATTTTCAACTAACTCACATGGTTCCAAATTCTCAAGGAATCTCTATTACGGGTCAAGTTAGGTCATAATAAGGTTGGACAATCGGTCTCTCGGGAAGCAATATCCATATATGGTAGATGGATAAACAAAAAATAGAAAAAAAAAATCACTTCTGGTCTGTAAACTCAAGTTTAAGTCACAGGCTTGGAACTTACAAGTCAAAAAATTCAGCATCGGCTGCAGAAGTAATGTGATTTAAGATAAATACAATCAACTCGGTTAACCTCCGTAGGTTTGTGTCTGGTCCAGACAGGAATGCTTGAGGAATCTCATGAGTGCAGAACTCTAGAATCCTCGCAAGATTACATGAAAGATCAAATATGACACAGCATTTCCTTTGCTGAAACTCTATTACCTGTGAAAGAAGTGTTTAAACAATAAATTAATGGAATGAAGTATATCAAAATAGCCCATGAAACTGTAAATTAGCCAAGCAATCATTACGTTAATAGAAACAACTTCAATCTTATGCGTGCAGGATGTCTTGAAAACAAAACTACTACGAAGTTAAATAAATAGTAAAATAGATCAGCTACAAAAGTCAGTACATAGAAAACTGAAATCCCAGGTCCCGTGTAGCATATGTACTGCTACTGCTACAGAACTCTAACTTAAGCCACCAGAATAAGTAGACAGAAACCAAACCAAGACGCGAATCCAATACAGGACAGAAAAAGATATTCATACCTGGTACTTTTCTTGCATTTCTCGAACAGAAACTGAAAATTCAGTCATGGTCCAGCTAAGTGTATTAAATAGACGGTTTAGAAAAGATGAAAACAATCCATCATCATTTATGCAAGCTTCTTTTAGCAACCTCTGCATTGGACCAATAGTCAATGGGGAAAAACTTTGGTAGTGAGAAATCAATCCAAGCAAAAATTACTTAGTAACAAAAAGTGGTTGTTACATACTTGGAAAAGAACTGATGATGAAGATGATTCTCCATTCTTTGAAAAACTAAAACCAGCACCCTTGCATAAACGCAGGAGTATGTTTGTCACCGGGATCCAAGATCTGTTATCAAATGCTGATAGTAAAGCTTTTGGCATCCTTTGGGTGGCAGCCTCATTGCTCTCAAAAGCAGCCAAATACTCCCTGTACTGCACCAGGACAGATATAGACTGAAGGAGAAGATCCCTAAGATCTGCACTTGATATTCTTGGATCGTTGAAATGAGTAACTAAAAAGGTGACCTAGTGAAAAAGATATCCAAGCATAATTTAGAACCAATGGTAGAAAGTAGTAGAAACACTCAACACCCTTACTAAAACAAGGGTTACAAGCATCAAGCATGCTGCACCACGAATGACAGATTGATTTGTAATCTTCAGATGTATGCATGAAAGTAAATTTCAACATCACAGGCATGCATAACTAATCATCTGTTCAACAATTGAAGTTCTTTTTTTTTTTTTGGGTACCAATAGTTCTTTATTGTTACTTTGTTAGAGGAAAAAAAGAAAGATAACCTGATTAATCCATGAGGCAGAAATAAATGTTCATCAACAATCCAAATCTTACCATTACGCTAGAAAGTGGCACAAACATACATGTTAGCAGTCGAGAAAAACTGGTGAAGGTAAGAGTAAAGAAAAAGAAAGGATAAGCATAGAGAAAATGAGGACAAGGCTATTTAGAAATGTCAATTTACTTTTATATCTACTTTTATAACCATAAGTCTTATTATATTAGTTCAATTAACATAAAACAACTGGATACAGATATTTTCGAAACTTTTGAGACAAAAAATGCTAATGGAAACTACCCCTTTGTTCTTTTTATTAACAGTAGAGATAAGATATTGCCAAACCAAGGAATCATCAAAAGCATGTTCAACTCTTCAACTATTCAAATTAAACTGATGCTTCCTATTATTTGTGTATTTTTTTAGTCAACTCCAACCAAAATATTTTGCATGTGGCATAATTAGCCTTTTCAGAGGTATCCCTAAGGCTTACATCTTTAATCAATGGTCAGATGTTAGTGAAGTTGAATGACATCAAGACTAGCCCAAATCCAAAAAATATACTCTTCCTTTCCTATATTGATTGTGCGACAGAACAAATATTAGGACATACAATGCAACTATTTAAGAAGACATCATAAGAGATCGATCTCCTCAGCTGATTATATAAATGGCCTAAAAAAATTTCCACTATATTGCAACAATTATGTAGATTCAAATCCCATTCATCCAGAATCCAGAAACAGATATCGTAATGCACATTTACTTCCGGAACAAGTCAAATATCAAGAAGGAAAACTGGAGAAATAGAGATTGAAAGGGTCACACATACAAATGAAGCAAGTCCTCGCTTGATGAAAATTGTGGATGGAACAAATGGAGGATCACTTTTCCGCAACACATGAAAGCAATCAACCTGTATGAGGGAGAAAATTTAATAAATGAAATAATGTATACTTAAGAAAATTAACTAACATGCATAACTCCCAACCCAAGTTCAAATCAAATTTTATGCTTTTCAATTACGACCCTCTCCCTCTCAGTCTTAGCACAAAGCGTCAGATACCCAGTATAATATGTCTGACAGATAAGAAACAGGAAAACCAAAAATTAAAAAAAAAGTTGGATAACTAGTGAAGGTATTTTGTTCTCTGCAGCTAAGTGAGTCAAAACTGACTGTTAAATTTAAACCAAGGGCAAATGCTTAATTACCAGAGCTTCCAGATAATATTCAGGGATGTAGATAAACACTGAATCCATATTGCTAAGAACCAGAAGCAACTGGACAACCCACATGCACATTGCATACATTCCTCTCTGCTTCCATCGAGAAAATAGAGAGATGCGATACCTGTAAAGTAAGAAATAACCCAAAAGACACGTGTAAGAAAAACAACAATGATATGCATCTCAAGGTTATCAACAATTATGATTGCTAGACTTTTTTAAAGGATATTAGTATTTGAGAAGCATCCAGAAAATTCAGATTGAAACAAAACATTGAGACCATATATTCTAATATGAAGTCTTAAATTTTTATCATGCTGACTTATATGAAAGATAGGTAGCTAATTAGCTATAAAACACTGGTACCTGAAAAGTTCAATCAGTAGAAAAATTCTAAAGCCACAGGCACACAGAAGTGTAGTAATAATGATTAATAACAATCAACAGCAAAATCTAAAATCTAGGTCTCAAAACACAACTATTATAACTTATAAGCATATTACAATAAGAGCTACTCCATGTAAATATCAAACTGAGAGCACATTTTGGGCTGATGCAAGTTAATGTACGTCATAAAGTACAGCTTCCAACCTTCTGTATAGCATAAGTTTTATGAGAAGTGTATGCAAATATGAAACAGAGAAAAGAAATATGAACATTTTGAATGCATACTCTTTCTATTGTTTAAAAAATATGAATCATATGTCAATTCTCCCAAATTATATTCAAAATCTTTCTCTTTATTAGAATTTAATTTAGCTCCATAATCTAAGTAGGGCCTAATAAACAAAAAAAGTGAATAAAGTGAGAAAAGGAATGGATTAACGGACATTCTTTAATCAATCAGAGAGCTTATTATTAACTGTAGCCAGAATGTGTACCACCCAAAAATTTTAAAGTTAAAGTAAAGAACACTATCAAACTGTTGTCATCAAATTGCTAGTAATCAAATTTTGTTAACAATAAGATAATGAGAAGTTGGGAACAAAAACCACACCTATTATTAACCACTACCAATGTAAAATTTCATTCTAATACCATTTGGAAGAAGTAGAAAGCCAGTTGAAAGGCAAAAACACCTATATGATCGAAAGAATAAACAGATAACACAAATTAGCTGAAGTGATTCTTTGTATGATCATCTCACCAAGCACAATGCCTGACACAATCAATAACCTCTTCTCTATATTCATTACGAGCTTCTTTCAAATGCTTCAATTGCTCACCGCAAGCTCGTTCTCTTATTTGCTTATCAGTTTCCTCCAAAAGGGAGATTGACTGTGCCTGATGAGTCATGTAGTATGATGCCTACAAAACAGGAAGAAATCTATTCATATCTCTGTTGCATCTTTTCACTATAATTTCAACAATATAAAAATCAATTAAGTGATTGGAACTTTCAAAGAGTAAATAATTTTCTATAGAGTGTCAAGTCTTAGACAGGTGAATTAAATTTGCGATAATAGTCATGATTCATAAAGAGAGTAGTTATAAAAGAGTCAAGAGTAAATTACACTGATATCCCTGCAGGTTTGTGAATTTCACCAACCTCCCCTCTTGTTTCAGAAATTACATTGACTGACTTCCTCTGCTTTGAATTCTCATCAAACAATTATCACGTTTAAATTCTTTCCTGATATACCACTCCGCGCAGGTGAAAAACCAAAGACAAGGGAAGAATCAGTCACTCCTAAACAAGAGGGTATGTGAGTATAATTTGGGTAGCCCTCAAGGGAGGTTAAGGTAATTTAATCTGAGTTAAGACTTCAAGTCAGAAACTTAGTTTTAGATCCGTTTTGAATAATATTGATTGTGAGCATTGACCTTAAAAAGAAGAAATTGGCCTTAGCAGAGTGTAACTAGTTATTGTTGATTTGGGGACTGAGATATATAAGTCTTGTGTACCACCACAACTCCTTTACATTTTTCTTTCTCAATCTTTACAAAAAGTTCAGACATTTCATAGAAATTCAAGTCCTTCAACACCAAAACTTGCTATATTACAATAAAATTTAGCCAACATGATCTCACCTGCTTAAAATTCAGAGCAAGACCAACTTGATACAACCACAGCAAAGCATCAAGTAGCTCTTCTTCTCGTAGCGTAGCTGTAGACATATTAGTATCCTTTGGTACAGATTTCATATGGTGCACATGGCGGTAACCATACTCAGGTTCAGATTGATCACTGGAGCTAGGTTTATCTGTTATCTCATCATTCAAACTCCCATCACTGCATTCAGCGGCAACATGAGCAGGTCTTTCTGGAATAGAGCTACAATGACCCCGAGAACCTTTGGCCATGTATTTAGCTGGAACCTTCAAGTTTCTTGTAAAATCAGAATCATAACTAGAACAGCAGCACGGCTTCTGCCTGGTTGAATGAGTTACTCTGGTTTCTTCATTATCCATGCAACCTTCATCCCATCGAACCACCTCCATTTCATGATCAATTGCAGGGTGTAGCTTTGATAAATGGGTATAGGATCCTCCAAGCCTGGAAATATCAGTTCTATGAGGATCATTTTTTAGAAACAACTGTACAGGAAAACTTTGTTGACCACCTCTATGAAAGAAACCAACATCTGCTTCGCAGTTCTTTAACCAGCTACAGATGTCACCCAAGGCAAATCCTTCAGATAGAAAATGGAGTACAACTGTATAAATTGAAACAAGAACCGAGTTGCTAGAAACTCCAGGGGGTGGGATATTTCGTTCTGCTCCTCTGTTCTTCAGTAGAAGGCTTTGTAAAAATGTCCTAAACACTGCTCCAGGTAACTGGGGAGGTGTCGTCGGTGGTATAAATTGTATCACTAAGCGACAAAGGTCCCTATGCTTCTCCTCAATCTACATGTGGAAAAAGTATACTCAGAGAAATTAAGAAACTATGAAAGGAACATCCAATAGCACAATAACTCACATAATTTTACCCTCGAATAAGAAAGAAATATTATTCATAAAATTCGTAAAAACAACCTTATCATTTGCATTATATTGTTAAATAATGAGCAAAATGTATATATGATAAAAAATGAGAACAAGTATTTAGCAAATGAAAAAAATTCTTCTATTTTGTAGAAAATTCTGAGGGTATAGCATAAGGTTTACCACAACTCCTAATCCCTAGTCTCATGCTATGACCACATGGAAAATTGATGGAGAAGAAGATTATGAAATGAAAGTGAAAGTGACTTCATAATCAAGAAGAATAATCAATATATCAAATAAAAATTAAAGATTCATTTTGCCCAATCTTAAGAAATAAGAGAAACATGCCCTATTCATTAATTAGATCGCATGATTAGTTAAGCAGAGAATGTGTTAAGTTGACAAGATTTGGCATCATTTTCAATAGTACACTTATCTAAGTTTCTCTCATTTTCATTCTGTTTCTTGCATAAATGACAGGTCCCGGCATGGATTCTGTGATCTTAGAACACTGACAGTCATGCCTCTACACCCATTGACCAATATAGGAGAGACAGTAACAAGAAGCAATATGATTGAGCAAAAATGTGTCATAAAATGAGGACTCCTTCATCTAGGCACACAAAAGTGGAAGAAACTATAGGTTACTCGTTGTATTCACTTTCTGACACTCTCCACTTACTTCGTATTATTATCCTACTCCATCTATCAAAACAATGCCGTAGATAATTTTTTTAACAGGTAAAGTTGGAATTCAATATAATCATTGGGAATATATATGATTATTGTATTAAAAATCTAATCAGTTTTATTGTTTTTTTGTTGCATCTTCAAAGTTTAAATAGCAACAATGAGCCAAATATATTCAATTCAGATATATTAACTAAAAATGAAGCTAGGTTAAGGAGAAAGAGAATTTACCTTGCTGATTGATTCAGACAAAGCTGTGGTTGTCAACACCATGTTACCTTCATAAGATGCATCTTCACATGAACCAGGCCACCAAACAGTTGGTATCATGGAGTCAAGATCCTGCTTGTTTGGAGTCTTTTGTGACAGAAAACCTTCAAACAAGAATTCAAAATCTGGTGACTTCCACCAAAGCACCATAAGTTCCTCTCGTCTTAATAGATGACATGCCAATGCAAGATGAGAATATGATCCAGAATAAGGACATTCAATTAGAGCTAATGAGGCTGTTTTACAACCACAGGAAAGGGCATTTATGATGTGTTCAAACAGCATGTGTGATCCTTGAAATTGTAGCAGTACTTCAACTACTTTATCCAAGCTTGAATAATCATGGGGTGCATGCAATCCAAAAACTTCAAACATGAAAGACAACAATGGACCCCAAACCATATACTCCGTGTTCCCAATATCTGCTTCAAGTATAGAGAATAATTCTTCACATATTGCATGAGAGGCAGGATGGAAAATTTCTTCTAATGAAACAAACCTCCTCACTCTTCTCAATTTCTGAACTAAAGAATGCTCAGCCCGTTCAACTGACTGCATGTCCAACAGCCTTGACCAGCATTGCAGCAATCGGGTGACAAAGTAGCTCTTAGAGGGAGGAGCCTGAAGAGGAAGGTAGCCTTCAATTGGATACTTAAAGGGTCGGCCCCCAAAATTCAATTCACATCTTTCACCCTGGGAGAGAGAAATTGCTGGATAATAACCAAAACCAGGACCCATTTTTCGAATTCCCCGGAATGCCACCCCAAGTGAATTCCCATTCCTGTAGAATAGTATTTCATCACAATCAAAATCTATGCAACATCCAATGACATCACCAACAACCCATGACTGACCATACGTCTCAGCATCCTTGTTCCACTTGCTAACTCTTCTACCATCATAAGCATATGAATCATTGGCATCACCAACACCTTTATGGTCAGTGAAAGGGCAAGAAAGAGTGGCCCAACCAAGCTGCTGTATGCCAGATGTTTCTAACATAACTTCATACATCCATTTTCCTTTCCAAACACAAGCATTAGCCCTGGCACTACTGAACATCGCCAAGCTCTCTATGAGAAAAGGTGACTTGATGATTTTAATATCACCGCAGATACTGGATTCTTCTAGGCCTACAACATCAGGCCCACTGCCATTTTTAACAATAAAAATCCCACCTCTTTCACTAAATGAATCACCCGATTTCGCATTATATCTTGAGAAATCATTCCTAATGACAGAGCGAATTAAATTGCAATCGATTGGACCAGTCAATGGATTGAGTGATCTGTTGGGGAGGCCAAAAACATATTCAATGGTTCGCTCCACAGATTGTTGACCCAAATCATCACAACAAGAAAGAAGTCGGGTTTTTGACGAATTTTTTTTACTGTCCTCGCCATTCAATATCACAGCCAGACCAGCTGAAAACCCACCCAAACGCAGGCTGTCTTCACCCATCTGAGACACACAGAAGGCACTATCCCTCAACTAGCCCGAAAGCCAGCTGAAAGCTTTTCCAATTTCAAATTCCCTTCAACCGCAAAGTCAATTGTGCACGCAAGATATTCATGAACCATGCCAAAACAAAATTATGAAATCCTTAATATGTCGTAGAAACAGTTTGAGGCCAAAATTCAGAACGTGCAACAACAATAACAAAAAAAAAACTCCAAGGAAGCATACAATATGCTAAAAAATTAACATGGACGAAAAATAATTATAAAGAAAAAAAAAAACAACAAACCTACGTGTTGTTCATGTCTAACAAAAACAACAAATCCCAGCAAGTATTATCTAACTTGGGTTCAATTTCTCTCACCAAAAAATATAAAATTCAAAAAAAAAACCTTCATATCAGTTTTCATGGAATATAAATAAAAAGAAAAAGGGAGGAAATGATATGGAAGGTTGAAGATTTGAAGATCACAGAGAAACCAAAAATAAAAAATGTTCGAAATTTTACATCATCCCTTAAATTAAAACAAAAAGCGTTGGCGCCCCCCAAACAATACGAAGAGGCTTTCAAGTTATCATTATTAATTGATTAATTAGTATAAAACAAATACTTACAGATGGGGTTCATGGTGTGGCCGAAGAAAAGAAAAAGCCGCGGAAGGTTGCTAGGGTTTTGCAGGCTCCAATGCTTGTGATTCGATTACTACCTATTCGGTCGTAACAGTAACACTGCAATAGTAATATGAGCGAATGAGAATGTGGAATTTTTCGAGGGAGAAACATAAAGAGAGTATCGTATCCTATTGATCTTTTTTTTGTTTTTTACAATTTTTCTGTTTGTTTCGAATTTTCGCCAAAAAGTTTGGGGGGCAAAGTGAACGAACCAGAAGCTGAAACCCCGTGAGCGCTGACTCCAGCCCTAGCGAATGGACTTGCGACTGACACGTGTCGAACAGTGGTTGAAAGCACCGGTTGGTGACTTGGCTGCTGACTTGAATGTTACCGGAACAGCAGGAGCAGGGGCCACCCGTTCTAGGAATCGCAGCGGTGGAGGACAGTGTTGTTTGTTTTCCTTTATACCTCTCCTGTTCCTGGGTCAATCTTACGTTTCACTGCGCTTGAGTTGGGTTGGGTTAAAAGAACATATTCGGTTTGGTGCTGTCAGTGGAGAAAAGATGCTACCTATTTGCTAAGCTTTCACTTGTTTTGTTGTTTTTTTCTTTCATATGTGGGGATGAAGTTTTTTTTTTTTTTTTTTTTTTACATAATTCCGAACTTGTTTCTGTTTTAGTGTTTTACTTGTTTAGGATTGGGATAATTACTTTGATGTCCCATGAAAGTTTTCAGAACACTTCCGAATCACACTTACCCTATGATTGGATGTTTTTTCATTAATGGAACAGAACGGAATAAGTAGGAATGGAATAGAAAGGAATGAAATGAATGGACATGGTATTTATTCTTTCGTTTGTTTCATTAATGGAACGGAAAGGAGCGAATCTTAATTACCGAATTCCCTCAATTTTGGGGGGAACAAAAGTTAGGCGTTTGAGGGAAGAGGGAAATGATTCCCCATGCGATTCCATTCCTATGAAAAACTCCCAAACAAGGAAAGTTATTTCCGTTACTCTTTCCGTTCTCTCTCATTACCTATCATTCAAACATAATGTTAGGTTGCATTGAAGAATGTTACTTATAAATATTTACACACATATTATTTTATATTTATATAATTTTTATTATTTAATTATAATTAATTTTATCTTATTTTATATATATGTATATATTAATTTTATTATATAAATAAATGTAAATAATATGAGTTAATAAATAATATGTGAAAAGTATTTTTCGTCGCAATAATAAAGTGAAATGTATTATTTTTTTCTATAACATGTATATTAATAAGTGTGTTTATTGTGATTTTTTATAAATATTTTTAATTATTTAGATAAAAATTTAAAAATAAAAAATATAAAAATAATTATTTTTTACTTCTTTTGAGAACTAGAATGAACTGTTTTAAAAAGTAAAAATTAGAGAAAAAAATATTTTTTAATCATAAAATTATCTTTTTTATAACTTATCCAAACACACTTATTATTTTATTTAAGATATTATCGGTAAAAATGCTAAAAGATAGAAAATACTGTTATAAAAGTTAAGTTAGATTGTGAATTGCATTTTTTTTGTAATTGGTAATGTTGGAATCAATTTACATATATCTCAATCAATTTACATATATCTCAATTGTTGATATCCAATTTTGTTCATTTTATTTTTTATTTTTGTTTTTATTTTATTTATTTAATTTAATTTCTTTCTTAAAAAAAGAGAAAAAAATAGAAAATAAAAAAATAAAAAAAGCTTGGTATGGGTCAACCCATGACCCAATTCTCTTCTCAACCCAACTCCTTTCTTCTTTCTGCTCAAAATTACTCTAGCCTCCACAAGCAAATATACTAAATTGAATTAAAACTTCACGGTTTTTTTTCTATTTGTCTTCCAACCGTTGCAAATTGAATGAAAAATTATTACAAATTAAGTGGTAATCAATCTGAAGCAGAATAAAAGGCATAGTAAAAAACTAAAGAGGAGGGGGATTTGAATCATTCAAAACAAAAAAAGAGAGTAACTACCACACTGATACAAAGAGATTTTCAACCTTCACAAACCCATAACGACCACTATTCATCATCTTCCTAAAACCATTTTTCTTCTTCACCTTTCAGCCACTTTTATTCTCATATTCCACCACAAAAAAAAAAAAAAAACAAGAGCTCACCATGAACCCACAGCGCGCCGGTCCGCGCCCACCGCGCCACTGTGCGTCCACCGCGCCAGCCTAACCGCGTCCACCGCACCATCATTCTTGTCGGATCTCCACTTCTCTGCATCACCGTGAGTCTCCTCTCTCCTCTCGCTTCTTTCTTCTATTTTCGTTTGATTGGATTAAAGCTAAAAGCCCCTCTGCCTCCCTGTTTTTGTGTTCTGTTTCTAGATGCCCAAAGAGACTAAAAGTCTCTTTATTTGCTTTTTACGCTAGTCACCCGTGACTAGCCTTCTTTCTTCTTTTTTTTTTATTGGTTCGTTTTTGTTCTTCATGGGTGGCTAACTATTTAACCACCCCTTTTGCTTTTTCTTTTCTTTTCTTTTGTTATTCCCAGGCGCCCCACCGTGTTTCATTTTTTTTTTTAATAATACCAATTTTTTTTACTTAATAAAAATAGATTTAAAAATGAAAAAGTTAAAATTGGTATGTGGGATATAAAAAATGAATAAGATAAAGGAAATATATAAAAATGAAAAAACAAAAATAAAAAAATAAAAAAATAAAAAAATAAAAAAATAAAAAATAAAAAATAAAAAATAAAAAATAAAATTTCAAAAGAAAAAGAGTGATGAAATGTAATTTGTGGTTTGGTTTAACTTGATTATATTTTTATCTTTATCTCTTTATTGATTGTCTTGTTTGTTGTTATTATCATTATAATGGTTGATATGTGAATTTAATTTAATCATTTTTTATAAATTAGATAATTTAAAATTTGCCTATGACTTTAAAAATTGGGAGAGGATCGGAAATACTGATCGATTACACTCTTCCCGATAATCTTGAGGCTTTATATTAGATTTTGCCAGAGCACCGTAAGTCTAATCCCCACATAAAAATTAAAATAATTATGTAAATTAAAATATAATTTTAATAAACCAAAATAAACTTTTCTTTTTGTAAAATAAAATATTCAAATAAAAGTGAACAATTTCATATAGTTCAACATTATGATTGTGGTGAATCAAAGTTTTATTTTTCATAAAGACATTTTTTTTTTAGAAATTAATACAAAAATCTCATTGTGCCTAAAAATATTTTTTCTTGATTACGAATGAAATTTTATTTGGCCATTTACTTAAAGAAACATTTTCCTGCCTTAAACAAATTTCTTTGAATTAAAATTATTCATTGAAATATTTTTTTTTATTTGGCCATTCATTTTGAAAATTACTTCTCTTCAAATGATAAAATTTTAATTCACTACTTTTATACAATATTATGTAGACTTAGAATTTGTTTCAAAATAATGGCTATTTTGCCACCCATTGCTTGTCTTATCATTTATCATTCTTGATATTATGCTTGACAAAATGGGACATGTCAAAATAAAATTAAAAAAAAATTCTTTTCTCTTAATTAATAAAGGACCAATTAAATTAATCTTGCAAATAACATTAGATTAAATAGGTGACCGTTCTTAGAACGGACTGTGTAGGGTGCTAACACCTTCCCTACCCGTAATCAATCCTCAACCTCAAACTCAAAACGTAGACCATCTTTTAGGTGTCCAATTGCGCCATTCCATTTAATGGATAAAGCGATTGGTGGCGACTCCCAACATCCCGAGGTCCCTATCCTCCTTTTCTTTTCATTTCGTGGCGCCCTTCGGATCAAGTGCGATACCGTGCGACTACTGGGATATTAGAGGGTTAAACCTTATTTTAATCTCATGTGATTTGCTCTTTAATTATGTTGGTCCGTTTTTGTTTTATTTGTTTATTTGTTATTTGTTTCATATTATTGTACATTTTGTTTGTATTATATGTATTATATTTCTGCTTTGTAAATAAGTTCTCTCATGTACACTTCCACACACAAGCTCTCTTCCCGAGCTCAGTACCTTGTAGGCTTAGACAGAGGGTGAAGTAGTGTTGCTTTGTGGGACCGTTGGTCTCCGTTTAGGCACATGAAAACCCCTCGCTCAAATTGAACTCTTTCCGCTTGTAACCTATCATGGGTGAGGATGGAGGACCCTTGCTAGCCAAAGTGTTGGTGACAGCAAGGGACAATTTGGGGACCTTTTGTCCGATAGGGGTCTAGAACCAAAGCTCTCACTTGTAGATATAATCTTAGAGCTATCATCGATCATAGAACTTATCTCGCTGATCGGTACCAAGATTAGGTACCCTTTTCCTCTAACTTATGAGGAATTTCTGTTTGTCTTTTATTTTGTAGTTGCTAACTTTTTGTTGTTTTCTTTTATCTTGCATTTGCATATGTGGTCCAATCCTGTGAAGATATCGATTCGATATCGCTTGCTGCTTTGGATCATGTCTCTACATGCATGGTTTATTTTTGCATTTTCTTTTTCTTTTTCATATTTTCTAATAAAAAAAATAATGAATACTAAAGGAAAACTGTCTCTACGACACCCATATAGGACTCGTTCTCAATCAAGAGTCATGGATGAACTGGTCACTCACAAGAAGAGCTGAGAAGTGAAGTAAGTCACTAAAGGAACAAATGGCCAAGATCTTGGAAATTCTGAAAAGAACGAAGAATACAGAGGGGACTCCTTCAAGGGCAAATGATGATCCTTCGGCCACACCTGCTCACCCGCCTAGCTTTACACCAATTCCTTGGCAATATCCAAATGTCACCTCTCAAGGGGTCATGAAGCCACTCACCATTTACTCAAATAATCTCAAACACATGCATCTTCATTCCCACCATATGACCTTCCACCTGGTTATGCGCCACCATTAGCCACCAAGATTTCTTGAGGGCGGTAGGCACCGACAAATACAACAACTTCAAACCCTCCAAACACTACCCAAGGATCTTAGCCAAATACCAAGTGTGATTCCTCAGACTGTTTCCATTCCACCTTATGGCCTTCCCCCTGATTTTATGCCGTCACAAATTACCAACCCTCTTGAGAGCGGCTCATCATTTGTAATACCTACTTCAGGGCCACAAAGCTCGACTCATGCCCAACCTCATTTTTACATGCCACGCTTTTCCCTCATAAGATCGCTGGTACTTCTCTGTTGAATCCTTCAACTGAAGACCTTCAATCCAAGGAAAAATTAGAAGTTCTTGAAGAAAGACTGCGAGCCATAGAAGGAGCAAGTAGTTATGGTCTTCTAGATGCCTCAGAGCTTTGTCTTGTCCCGAATGTAGTGATTCCTCCGAAGTTTAAGGTCCCGATTTTGACAAATATAAGGGGACTACTTGCCCAAAGAATCACTTGATAATGTACATTCGCAAGATGGCTTCACAAGCTCATGATGACAAACCGTTAATCCATTTCTTCCAAGACAGCTTTAACTGGGCAGCTTTGAATTGGTACACACATCTTGAGCGTGCTCGTATAAGGAGTTTCAAGGATTTAGGCCGATGCTTTTGTAAAGCAAAGATAAGTTCAATATTGACGTGGCACCAGATAGAATGCAACTACAAAGTATGTCTAAGAAGGATGCTGAGACCTTCAAGGAATATACTCAGAGGTGGAGGGAAATGGCTGCACAAGTGGAACCCCCTTTGTCAAAAAAAGAGATGGTTACTATGTTCATTGATACACTACACACGCCATTCTATGGTCATATGATTGGAAGTGTGTCATCGATTTTTTCAGATATTGTGATAATTGGTGAAAGGATTGAAAATGAAATGAAAAGGGGAAGATTGCATCAAATGAATGATGAACAGGAAAGTATGGACAAATGTTGAACCAATTAAGGGTGGACTTCAGGTTGAATGAGTTAAATGAGGTTTCGAGAAAACTCATGGATGACAACGGTTACTTAATTCACTAGGCGTTGTCAGGAGGTTTCTACACATGCCCATCTACAATAGGAGCAATTGTTTACAATGGTCGATCAGGGGCAACCTTAGAAAGTTTGATCAAGTGGCGATTCATTTTTCTAACCGTCAAGAATGAACCGTACCTTGGAGTCCTCCAAAGACCGGAAATTTCTCGAGCGACTAGTATTCTCGTTTGTTTATCAAGTTGTTACCATGAAATAATGGTTTAATTGTACTTGATCCCATGCTTGTTCAATCATTAAAATCATTTGGTTTTGAGCTTATGTGAACTTTCTTGAAGCATTAATGTGATGGATTTGCATGGATCTCAAAGATACCTTATTTCTTTTTCCTATGTTCTTGCACTCGTGTTCTTGTCAAATCTTTCTTGTCATTCTTTTCTTCCCTTTACTTGCTTTCTTTTGGTTTGGATCCTACAGACTTTCATTCTCAAAAAAATTTTGTGGTCATGAGGCCCATGTGTGTAGGTGTTCTTCGTCCCAAAAAAAATGCAAAAAAAAAAAAAAAAAAAAAAAAAAAAAAAAAGGGAGCAAATAAATAATCACTCAGTGTGTATTATCCTTTTGTCTCTAAATTAAATTTTTTGAAAATGAGCAATCAAAATTTGAAATGAAGATTGGCTATCTTTCTCTATCTCTCACAAGAATTCATTATCCCTTGTTGTCCCATTTTGAGCTTGAAAGTTTTCTTCAATAAACCCTGGACAAGGATCACCTCTACACTAGAGGATAACATAAAAAAAAGGAGTTAGTTGCCATGATGACTATTTTGAAGTATAATGAAAAAAAGAAAAGAAAGGAAAGGTGAAAGGGGCGGAAAGTAAGTGCAAAAGCAATTGACAAAGTTCAAGTTTGAACAAGGATGAAAAAGAACAATAAGAGAAAAGTGTGATTGAAAGTGCAAAAGTAATTGACAAAGTTTAAGTTT
Organism: Ormosia semicastrata; assembly: GCA_029884595.1. NCBI lineage: Eukaryota > Viridiplantae > Streptophyta > Magnoliopsida > Fabales > Fabaceae > Ormosia > Ormosia semicastrata. Next base: position 29,692,633 of record JAQQTO010000046.1, on the reverse strand, counting down.
GAACAAGGATCCTTGGTCCCACTTAACCTTTAAACACTTGTTTGAGCCTTATACCATTCTTTTCATAACCCCTAACCTTGGCCACATTACCAGCGTTAAAAAGTCCATTCTGATCAATGAAGGGTTGTTTTCATTTTCATTTACTTTAATTTTGAGACAAAATGTTCATACCTTATTGAATTTGTAATCCTTGCTTCTTAAAAAAAAAAAAAGACAAAAAAAAAGTCTTACATTAGGGTAAGTTGTTACCCTGTTCAAGTTGCCCCTACACTGGGGCATGTTTTCTTTTGGTTCAATCTGGCTCTATATTGGGGCAAATTTCTACACTGTTCAATTCGGCCTTACACTGGGGCAAATCTTTTGGTTTAGCTTGGCTCTATATTGGGGCAAATTTCTACACCGTTCAATTCGACCTTACACTGGGGCAAAAAAAAAAAAATTATTTTCAAGTTTTCGATTGGGACAATTTTTGTTGTCAAATGGCCTACACTAGGACATCTTTGTTCTCAAATGACATACTCTGAGTCAAATTCATTTGATATCATACATGAGGGTAGATTTTTGTGGATAAAGCAATGGTCATGATGTCCAGTTGTCAAGCAAAGATCAATCACATCCAAACCGGAGCAAAAAAAAAAAAGGGAAGTAAAAAGCAAAAAAAAAAAAAAAACTCTTGGCTTTTGTACTATTCCACTTCTTGTGTTTTTTCTTTGTAAATGTCCTTTGTGTAGTCATACTCCCAAAATCAATCAAAAAAGGTTTCTCAGTTAGTAAATCTCTTTCATGTTGAATCCATACATATCTGGTACATGATACTTCAGGTTAGGTGAACATGAGTACAATAGTATAATTTAACCATCTAATGGTAATCTCTTATTGAACAACTCAAGCCAAAGGAGCTCTAGAGTTTCAATCGATGAAGGGAATGACATTCTCAATTGATAATTCAGATTGAAGTGTGGAAAAGGAAGTCACAAGCTTCTGCACCAGCCATATCTAATGAAGAGAAGGTTGAACAAGAAGAGATTGGCAATGATCCCATTGGAATATGGGTTTGGTTGGTCAAAGAAGAGTTTGGTTCAAAACTTTGCTAAAAGATGTTTTTCTCAAGAACATTCGCTTCTTTCGCTTATGGCTAACTGTGCAAATTTTTCTGACTCAAGGCTCACTGCATAAAACTTTCTGGCTCAAGGCTTTTTAAGAGTATTGGTTAGAGAAGAAGGACAACCAGGTCATCTCAAAGGTCATCTAAAGGGTTTTCCCTTTTTCTCTTATGTGTCACATCTAATGCACACCTCAAGAGTCATTCTGGTTGGACATTTCAACCATCGGCTGAATAGACAAATGAAAGGATGCCAATAAATCCTATTCCAGTTCATCTTTGAAAATGATTGCAATCATGTCCTCAAGGGTCGTGGAGACAAAAAAAAAACAAAAAAGAAAAAAGAAAAAAAAAATTCATGCTCTCATACATTTGAAGCATGCATTGCATAAGTGCATTTGTTCTCATTTTGCTAGCCTTGACCTACAAAGGTCCAAATTGCTGTTTCCTTTTCTGGGTCCCCGTACCCATTGTTTTATGTTTTTTGGGTCCCCGTACCCATTGCTTTTAAGTTTTTGTTAAGCTTCAGCGGATACCTGACTCCGCAAGCTTTTTACCTTTTTGGGTCCCTGCACCCATTGTATTCTCGTTTCCGGGCCCCCGCGCCCATTGTGTTTTCCTTTCAACCCCTGCCCATTGTGTTTTCCTTTCCCGGGCCCCCGCGCCCATTGTGTTTTCCTTTCTGGGCCCCACGCCCATTGTCTTCTTAGTTTTGGGTTCCTACACCCTTGTTTTCTCGTTTCGTTTTCCGCACTCATTGTCTTTTAGTTTTTGGGTTCCTGCATCCATTGTGTTCTCGTTTTCGGGCCCCGTGCCCATTATGTTCGGTTTCCGGTCTCCTACTCATTATTTTTAAGTTTCGTTAAGCTTCAACGGATACCCGACTCAGTTTCTTACCTTGTTTTCGTTAAGCTTCACGGATACGACTCATAAGCTTTTGGGTCCCCGCACCCATTGTTTTATGTTTTCGGGTCCTCGTACCCATTGCTTATAAGCTTTTTACCTTTTGGGTCCTCGTACCCGTTGTTTTCGGGTCCTCGTACCCATTGTTTTTAAGTTTCTGTTAAGCTTCAACGGATACCCGACTCCGTAAGCTTCTTACCTTGTTTTTGTTAAGCTTCAGCGGATACCTGATTCCGCAAGCTTTTGGGTCCCCGCACCCATGGTTTTATGGGTCCTCGTACCCATTGCCTTTTGTTTTGTTAAGCTTCAACGGATACCCGACTCCGTAAGCTTCTTCTTGTTTCATTTAAGTTTAACGGATACCCGACTCCGTAAGCTTCTTTTTTTTTTTGTTAAGCTTCAGCGGATACCTGACTCCGCAAGCTTTTTACCTTTGGGTCCTCGTACCCATTGTTTCGGGTCCCCGTACCCATTGCTTTTAAGTTTTCTTTAAGCTTCAACGGATACCACCCGTAGCTTCTTTTTTTGTTTTTGTTAAGCTTCACGGATACGACTCATGTAGCTTTTTATCTTTGGGTCCTCATACCTATTGTTTTATGTTTTCGGTCCCCGTACCCATTGCTTTTAAGTTTTCTTTAAGCTTCAATGGATACCCGACTCAGTAAGCTTCTTACGTTGTTTAGTAGCTTCTTACCTTGTTTTTATTAAGCTTCACGGATATCCGACTCCATGAAGCCTTTTACCTTTTCGGGTCCCCGTACTCGTTGTTTTTGGGTCCTTGTACCCATTGCCTTTAAGTTTTGTTAAGCTTCAAGTGGATACCGACCAGTAAGCTTTTTACCTTTTGGGTCCTCGTACCCATTGTTTCTGGGTCCCCGTACCCATTGCTTTTAAGTTTTCTGTTAGCTTCAACGGATACCAACTCCGTAAGCTTTTTTTTTGTTTTGTTAAGCTTCACGGATACCCGACTCATGAAGCTTTTTTACCTTTGGGTCCTCGTACCTGGGTCCCGTACCCATTGCTTTTAAAGTTTTCTCGTTAAGCTTCAACGGATACCCGACTCGTAAGCTTCTTACCTTGTTTCGTTAAGCTTCACGGATACTTACTGCAAGCTTTTTACCTTTCCGGGTGCCCGTACATTGCTGCTTTTGGGTCCTCGTACCCATTGTTCGCTTTTTGGGTCCTCGTACCCATTGCCTTAAAGTTTTCTCGTTAAGTTTCAACGGATACCAATAACTCAAAGCTTTTTACCTTGTTTTCGCTTAAATTTCACAGATACCCGACTCGCAAGCTTTTTACCTTTTCAAATGGACACCGAATCCGCATTTTTTACTTTTTTTCATGGACAAAATTGAATCAATTCCTTTGTTTTTCATTTATTCTAAATGTAAAACAAATGAAACAAATTGATGATACCCAATTTTGTCCATTTTATTTTTTATTTTTGTTTTTATTTTATTTATTTAATTTAATTTCTTTCTTAAAAAAAAAAAAAGAAAAAAATAGAAAATAAAAAAATAAAAAAAGCTTGGTATGGGTCAACCCATAACCCAATTCTCTTCTCAACCCAACTCCTTTCTTCTTTCTCTACATGTTTCTAGCCTCCACAAGCACTACACTAAATTGGATTAAAACTTCATATTTTTTTTTTCATTTGTCTTCCAACCGTTGCAAATTGAATGAAAAATTATTGCAAATTAAGTGGTAATCAATCAAGCGAGAATAAAAGGCATAGTAAAAAACTAAAGAGGAGGGGGATTTGAATCATTCAGAAAAAAAAATAGAGAGTAACTACCACACGGATACAAAGAGATTTTCAACCTTCACAAACCCATAACGACCACTATTCATCATCTTCCTAAAACCATTTTTCTTCTTCACCTTTCAGCCACTTTTATTCTCATATTCCACCACAAAAAAAAAAAAGAAAACAGAAACAGTAGCCCAGCCACAACCCACCGCGCCCACCGCCATCCACCACGCCTGGCCCACCGCCCACCGCGCCACCGCCGCCCATCACCGCGCCATCATTCTTGCCGGATCTCCACTTCTCTCGCATCACCGTGAGTCTCCTCTCTCCTCTCGCTTCTTTCTTCTATTTTCGTTTGATTGGATTAAGGCTAAAAGCCTCTCTTAAAAGTCTCTTTATTTGCTTTTTTATGCTAGTCACCCGTGACTAGCCTTCTTTCTTCTTTCTTCTTTTTATTGGTTCGTTTTTGTTCTTCACGGGTGGCTAACTATTTAACCACCCCTTTTGCTTTTTTTTTCTTTTCTTTTGTTATTCCCAATGCGCTCCACCGTGTTCCGTTTTTTTTTTTAATAATACCAATTTTTTACTTAATAAAAATAGATTTAAAAATGAAAAAGTTAAAATTGGTATGTGGGATATAAAAAATGAATAAGATAAAGGAAATATATAAAAATGAAAAAACGAAAATAAAAAAAAAAAAAAATAAAAAATAAAAAATAGAAAATAAAAAATAAAAAATAAAATTTCAAAAGAAAAGAGTGATGAAATTTAATTTGTGGTTTGGTTTAACTTGATTATATTTTTATCTTTATCTCTTTATTGATTGTCTTGTTTGTTGTTATTATCATTGTAATGGTTGATATGTGAATTTAATTTAATCATTTTTTGTAAATTAGATAATTTAAAATTTGCCTATGACGGAAAAATTGGGAGAGGATCGGAGCGCCGATCGATTACACTCTTCCCGATAATCTTGAGTTTTATATTAGATTTTGCCAATGAGCGCATGTAAGTCTAATCCCCACATAAAAATTAAAATAATTATGTAAATTAAAATATAATTTTAATAAACCAAAATAAACTTTTCTTTTTGTAAAATAAAATATTCAAATAAAAGTGAACAATTTCATATAGTTCAACATTATGATTGTGGTGAATCAAAGTTTTATTTTTCATAAAGACATTTTTTTTTAGAAATTAATACAAAAATCTCATTGTGCCTAAAAATATTTTTTCTTGATTACGAATGAGATTTTATTTGGCCATTTACTTAAAGAAACATTTTCCTGCCTTAAACAAATTTCTTTGAATTAAAATTATTCATTGAAATATTTTTTTTTTATTTGGCCATTCATTTTGAAAATTACTTCTCTTCAAAAGATAAAATTTTAATTCACCACTTTTATACAATATTATGTAGACTTAGAATTTGTTTCAAAATAATGGCTATTTTGCCACCCATTGCTTGTCTTATCATTTATCATTCTTGATATTATACTTGACAAAATGGGACATGTCAAAATAAAATTAAAAAAAAAATCTTTTCTCTTAATTAATAAAGGACCAATTAAATTAATCTTGCAAATAACATTAGATTAAATAGGTGACCGTTTTAGAACGGACTGTAGTAGCAAAGTCTAACACCTTCCCTACCCGTAATCAATCCCGAACCTCAAACTCAAACGTAGACCATCTTTTAGGTGTCCAATTGCGCCATTTCATTTAATGGATAAAGCGATTGGTGGCGACTCCCAACATCCCGAGGTCCTATCCTCCTTTTCTTTTCATTTCCGTGGCGTCCTTCGGGACGGTTGCGACATCAATTAATCTAATTTTTTATCTTATTAAAGGTACATCATATACGCTTAAATTGTGAATTACATAATAACATATAACTAATTATGCAGTTCAAAAAAAACATATAGCTAATTATACACATGCCCACTGCACTGTTGCTTTGAATTATTGTATACATTGAAAGTACATACATAAAATTGTTGGAATTTGCACCACCCGACTGGGATTCACATAAATTCCATGTATGGTACAAACTATGTCTGTTTCACTTTCACAAATATACTTACATGTGTATACAAAAATTTCTCCTTACTATTAGATCATCTTTATGTTATTCATGCACAGAGTGAATTTCTAATTTCAGTAATTTGATATCTAAAGAAACATTTATCTCGGTTTCCTTACTCCAACCATAATTTGTGTAAATTTGCTTTTAAGTAATTAACTTCATGTGATGTCTTTTTTTCCCCTCTTTTAGGTAAAATGCAAGTAGATATTTTAATTAAACTTTAATTAGCTATTAAGTCTTATAGGAACTTAGGAAGAGATAGGATCAAAAGGGGGAATCTTCTTGACATGTGGAAGAACGAACTGGAGTGCAAGTGAATTGATCCACTATTGGTAATGCCCTGTATAATGATGTGCAGTTCTGACTTCTTAACACATTTGACATGAAACACTAGTAATGGTAGCTATGACCTCCGTGCTCTAGCAGTAGCACTCAATGCCACTCATGTCTTGAGATTGGCTTCCCGCTTTCCTTGTCACTCAAAGTGCATGATGCACACTTGCCCCTGCTCTGCTGCACCAAAACAGTTAACTTCCTCTTTTTATTTTTTTAAAGTTTTGTTAATATGTATAATTAAGAAATTAAAAATAATATTTATTATTTTTTCATTAAATCATACTAATTACACAAAATAAAAAATCATTAAATAATTTGTTAATCCCTTTTTTTTAATAAAATGTTTAAGGAGATTATAGATAACCTACCAAAGCAAAAATTGACCTTAAGACTTTTTAGTCAACACAATTTGATCTTATCAATTAACACAACCTACATTTACTTTAACTCTTTCTTTTCAACTTTGCTTTGCCCTTTGTTCATCCTGTTCCACATGCATCAAACTATTATTTGATCACCAATATTTAATGCATTTTTCTTTTTTGTCATACTCATTAAGGATATGTTTGAATGAAAGAGTTTAAAAAAAAAAATAAATAAATAATTCATGTATATTTAATCTTAGAGGTCTCCATTCTTTTAACTTATAGTCTTTTAAAGACCACTCTATAACTCTTTATGCTCACTTGATTTTCGCACTCTGTTATCCCATAAGACTTAGCCTTCCCACCCAAACAAATAGAGTTCTTCAAAATTTATCAACCCTTTTGCTATCTTCACTTTCTCATTCATTTTGTTGCTCAAATTAATTAAAACTATTTATGCACGTAAGGAAGATTTATGAGAATAAAATCAAGAAGATAATATATAAGTTTGAACCAATGGAGGTATCTATGAGGCTTTCTTAGAATTTCACTCAATTACCAAAGTGTGAAAAACGATTTAACCCTAACATAATTGAATTGGGTTAGTTTATGTAGATAATATATATATATATATATATAGGATCTTACTTCATGTGAGAAGAGTGTTTATTGTGAGAGGTAAGAGGAGTGAATTTTGACCATTGGATCTTTCATGAATGATCAAGATTAAAATATAAATGCATGTGACTTTTTTAAGTGGTCACATGACTTTCAAGTAATTTTTTATCTTGACCATTCATATATAGTTGTATGGTCAATATTTACTCCTCTCACCTTCTCACAATAAATACTCCTCTCACTAGATATGTCCCATATATATATATATATATTCTTGCTAATGGAACTGGTTCACTTGGTGACGTTCCACTCACATGATGACTTTCTCACCAAGGTTCGGGATTTGCTATAACCTTGGAATTGAAAGAGCTTCCTATTACGTTTTTCTTTTGATGTTCTTACAGTTTTGTCAACATTTTACATTTGTTGTATCCAAACTTCTTTACATTTATGCATCATTTTTATTGCACACAGGACACACTTTATTTATTTATTTATTTTTACAATTTTATATTCAAATGTTTTTTGTTGTATTAATATTTTTAAATATAAGGCCTATATTTTTAATAAATGTAAAATGATTGGGTTGTGTTTGAATCAAAAGTAGTTCATATTTCATTTTTAAATATAAGGCAATAGCTATGTCCAAAAAAATATAAGGCAGGATTGCTAGACACAGTGCTGCTACTCAAACTCAATTTTGCGTCGTGGAGGACCCTTCAGCTATGCTCATAAGCTAATCATTGATGATGCTAGACATGTTTTATTTCTTTGTAGTTAGTTTATCTTAGAAAAATGTTAAATCCCACGAATATAATTTCGTAGAATGACCTATGAATTGATAAAAATATGACAGCATTATTCGTCTAATCAAAATATTTTAATTTTCATTTAACTCATTCATAAATTTATTCTGTATTTTGTAAAAAAATTACAGTAATATATAATTTAATTTGACATTTTTTCACATAAATTTACGGAATAAATATGATGTGTATATTTTAATTATATGAAAAATATTATTCATAAAAATAACAATAATACAGTTGTGTTTTGTTAATTATTTTTTTAATGTTAATTTCTCTCTCCTATTGTGATTGGTTAGTTGAGTTTGTAATTAGCTTTCGTGATAAATGTTTCATGCCAAATAACAGTTCTGTTTATCTTAACTATCCTTTGCACCAAAAACATACACACTAACATTGTAATACAAATACTACAGAGAAAGTTTTTAACTAAAAAAAAACTGTTTTTGGATAAATTAATCAAATTAGTTATGTTACTCGTACGTTGCATGATCTCTTAAAACAAATATATATGAAATATGACTATGAGATTTTTATTTATTAAATACATATTTAATACATGTTTAAATTAACTTAGTTTGCTTTAAGAAAAATCGATAATCAAAATATTTTAAAGAGATTGTTTGATTAAAAAAATTTTAAGTGCAAAAAAAATTCATCTAAACAGACTTATAATCTTATAAAATATAATATTTAATTTTAATGCATTATTAGTATAAAAAAAATTACATTGTCATTCAATCATATATTATCACGCTATTAAAATATTTAACGTTCACAATAATTATCTCAAAAGTCATACATATGATAATAAAGTGTGCATCAAAATTAAACTCTAAAATATAATAGAGAGTCATATATTTAAAATTTAATAACTATATGACTCAATTTTATTTTATTTGTTTGTAACAATATTTAGATACACTTTTTAACTTCATATACATAATTTAAATGAAAAAAGGTTATTATATTTATTTTGATACGTTAGGTAAATTTTTTAAGGACATGAAAAACATTTATAATCGTTACTCTTTATTTTTTAAATTTTACAAAATAATTTTCTAACTTAAATTGATTATATTTTGATAATTTTTTTCATATTAAGCAAGATCATTATTACTATATCATCTCATATATTTATAAAAAATTAAACCATCTTATGCTAATAGAAACATATAATCAATGAAATATATAAAAATTAAATAATGTTATAATATTATTTAAATATTCTTATTATTATAACCTGTAAGAGTAAGATTAAAAGATAATAATTCATAAATATGTAAAAGAATGGTATTTAAAGGGTATTTTACAAATGTATATTTTTATTTATTTTTTTCTATTTAAGATTAATTTATGAAATAAAGTAAGTATTTTTTATAATTTATTAAAAATGAATACACTTTGATTGCTATTTTTACAAAATTACAAAATTAAAAAGACCTGACATAAAAAATTTAAAAGTCAATAAAATATTAAAATGTTAACAAAGATAAAAAGTTAAGAGAGATGTAAATAGAAAAATGAAGAGTAAAAGAACATAAATAAAGGTACAATTAATTAAAATAATTTTTAAAAAATTAAGGAACAATGTCACGTGGCAATTGTAGTGAAAGAACTTTTATATTATATATAATATAATAGTTCCTTGATCTATTTGAAAATACTAATTTAAATCACACGGGTCATATGATGGTCAAAATCTTCTCTACGCTCAACCAGAAAAGGACATGACTCCCCGCGTGAAATCACACGACCCGTGTCTTCTAGGGTGTCAAAAGAGAAAACAAAAAGAAAAAAAAATGATACTCTCCCTTCAAAACCCTAAAGACCCATTCCATTGAGTGTCACTAAAGAGATTGCCGCAACTTGGGGTGGGTTGTTTTTTTTCGTTTTTTACATTTCTTTTTTCATTTTTTGTCCTATTTTTACATATTTTTGCCAGTGTTTCGTTAATTATTATTGATTTATCTAACATTCTTCAATTTTGTTTTGTAGTTAGTGTTGAATCGGCTTAAATGTCTCTTTGAGTTCAAAACCTTTGTAACGGATGTATATAGCTGTTAGCTGCCAAAAAAATTTTCTTTCTCTTCCTTTAGCTCTTTGTTTTTATTTATCTTTGTTGATTTTATTTTGTCATCTTCATCCTAAATTCATGTTCACTCAAACATATGTATGAATTAATCTGTTTTGAAAATATAGGCATTGCTTTTGAAGATTGATCTTTAGGCCGAGAGAGCCTGATTCATGTTAGCTTAGGATTATGATTGTTGGAGATTTGTTCGTGATTGTCATGCATATTTAACTTTGAGTATTCGATTTTTATTTTGCATAAGTCCATTAAACCTTTGGTTGAATTCAAGTGTTCTTAAAGAAGGATTATATGTGCTAAAAGTGAGTATCTAATTGCCTCACTAGCCCTAGAACAATTCATCTACATCTTTTCGAGGTGAAAGTTTAATGTGCACTTAAAAGGAGATGATCTAAGCATTTTTTCTTTAACCTCATAATGACCTTAGACTATCCATTCATCATTATTATATCTTGGAACCCAATTTAAACCTTTCATTAGACAATTTTCTTTCATTAACCCACGTTCCACCTTTACCCTTAACCTTAAACATTTACCTACCCTTTTGTGAGAGATGATTGAATGTGAAAGTGAGGGACTTATTAAGAATCCAAGTGAGATAAATGTTGAAGATAAAGGGATAAGAAGGAAAAAAAGTTCAAAGTCTAGCATGTTTAAAAAAAAAAAGCATTATGATTGAGTTCTATATCCTCATCTATTGAAGAATCATAACCAAGAAAACCAATTTTCTAAGTTCCTGGATGTGTTCCAAAAGCTACATATCAATATTCCATTTGTAGAAGCTCTAGAACAAATGTCTCAATATCTCAAATTTATGAAAGAGCTTTTATCTAAGAATAGGAAACTGATGGATGACATCACTGTGCCACTTACTAAAGAGTTCAGTGCTATTTTACAGAATAAGTTGCTCAATTTTCAAGAAAAACACTTTGGGATTTGGGGACTAGTGTGAACTTGATGTCATTATCTATTTTTGAAAAACTAGGTTTGGGATATCCAAAACCCACATTCATCATGTTGCACCTTGCTGATAGGTCACATGTATATCATTGGGGTGTGGTAGAGGATGTTTTTGTAAATGTAGACAAATTCATTTTTCTCATGGACTTCTTCATTTAGACATAGATGAAGGCCACCACATTTCATTGATATTTTGGAGGCCATTTTTAGCAACATCCAGAACATTAATTGATGTTCCTAGTGGTGAACTCATTTTGAGGGTGGATGGAGATTAAGTGACCATCAATGTTTTTACTAACCTTTCACTAATATTAGATCTCTATGCCCCTATCAATTGTGTTGAAGAAAAGGCTCACAAGGATTTGGCTAGCAAGGATTCCTCACCATTAATTGATATTGACCCTTCTGTTTCCAATATTGTTGAAATAGATAAGGGTTCTCCCACTATGCATGATTCAGTGAAAATTGGTCCATCTTTTGATCAATTGAAACCACTATGGCCTAATGGAATCTTTAATGCCAAGGTGCATTTAGGATAACCAAAACCTTTTGGAGTTCAAAATGCTTTTAGAGATATTTCAAAGGTCATTGACCAAGAATTGAAGCATTACTTTGAAAAAGGGAATAAGTTATCCTTTTTCTCTTACTTTAAGCCACCTTAATCAGCTTAACTGACAAAGTCAAGCTAAGGACTATAAATAACTGTTTCTTGGTAGGCAACTCGAGTTTTCTTTCTTTTTATTTACTTTTTTCCTTTAGATTTGTTGGTCTTAGTTATATTAGTTATTGTTTTCTTTTGTTTTTTTTTATCAAGCTTACTATGTATTAATGTGACTTTAAATTTTTCTTTAAGGTGGTTGGAGGAATCATGCGAAAAGAATGAGTTTTGCGACTGATTATGCAAAAAGAGTGAAATTGCGTTTGCAAGAAGAGTATTCCTTATCTTCAATTTATATGTTTGTGTGTTGATCATGAGTTTTGAATTATAATTTATAAGTGCTTAGGGATTGGGGCTTAGCTACAAATTTTGGGATTTTAATGTGCTTAAATAGAAAACCACACGAGCCCCCATGTCTCTTGACATGGAGCGTGTGAAGTATGAAGGTCACATTGTATAGTAACAATAATCACATGTTCCCCCACCTTGTGTCTTTTGACACGGGGTCGTGTGATGCCTAAGTGTGCCAATTTCATGTCACAAAGAATCACAAACCCTGGTGTCTTTTAACACATGGTGTGTGATCTCTTGATCCTACAATTGTATTTAATAGAATACCACATGCGCCCCCGCTTGTGATTTGAAATCACACGGGGGTCGTGTCTTTTGTGTAGCACACTAGGGATTTATCAATAAAAACACGACCCTTGTGAGAAATCACACGGATCGTGTCTTTTATACATATCAAAAACTTGTTGACTAATTTGATAAGTGCATCAAATCGTAAAAATAATAAAGTGATAAGTGACTATTGTTCCCACAAGGATTGAATTGTCAAGTACCAATTATCCTGACCGTGATCGCGGCGGAATAGTAACTTAAATTTAAAAAATATATATAGAAGTCACCACCAATTTTATTTTTATTAGAAAAAATTAGAAAACTAAAAAAAAAATCTTTGAAACCAGATTGAATACGGGAATCAATTATGTGTAGGGAAGGATGAAAACTTAATCCTACAGCACCCCTAGCACATCCGTCCTGAGACGGTACCTTAAATTAATTGTGTAAATTATTGATAATCCTTGAAAATATTTGTTTTACCCTTTTCGTTAAAAGATAAGCAAAAATAAACAAATAAATTATGAAAAATTAATTTTTGGCTTGACGGAATAGGGATTCGGCTCCTACGTATCCCCGAGTACAATGAGAAATTCAAAGTCACGTAGTTCTCTAGAAATTAGGTATAAGTAGGTTGATTTTAATTAAAAGAATTAATTTTTGACTTTTAAAAATATGAATTAACAAGTCGTCATGACTCAATTAATCCTGTTAAGATTCGAGTAGGTGAAGCTCAGTGTCACGCTAGAGACGTCACCTATTGATTATCAAGTTTGTTTTGAATATTTTAATAAAAAAAGTTTGAATCTTTATCGATTAGTGATTTATTTTATTCAAAATAATAATAATAATAATAATAATAATAATAATAATTTGAAGACAAAAAATAAAATAAAATAAAATAAAATAAAAATTTGAATTATCAAGTTATTACAACTCAGATGATTATAAAAGTTACAGGATTAATAAGTTATCACAACTCAAATAATCTTGTTTTATTATTCTAAAAAGGTTCAATTATCTTATATTTTTATATTTTTTATCATTTATTTTAATTTATTTTTTTGTTTTATTTATTTACTAAAAAAACTAACATCATTTAAAAAAAAACTTACGAAAAGACAAAACAAAAAAAAGGAAGGGGATTCTGTTTCTTTATTGGGGATAGTTGCAAAGAGGAACCGGTTCGGGAAGGGACGACTGCTCGTGGTGGTGTGCGAGCACGGTGGTTCGTGCGATAGGATGCGACGGTGAGGCGTGAGGAGTGACGGCCGTTGTCAGGTTTGACTCGCGAGTTGCTGGCAATAATGGATCAAACGCGGGTCGTCACAGCTTATGGATATGGAGATAGGATGCAGCGGAGCGACCCGTCGGTCGTGGAACTGAGCTCACGGCGAACGATTGTGAAAGGAAATGATGTCAGCAGAGCTGCTGTGTGGCGATGCGATGCGGATTTGACTGGCTGCGGTGGTGGACGCGGGGTGGCATGCAGTTAGGGGATTTCTGGGCTGACAACGGAAACGAAGAAGAGCGGCGAGGATAGGTTTCTAGATCTGGTAGTCTTACGTAGGTTGAAACTACTGATGGATTTTGATAGGGGCTGATTCATGGGCATTTTTTGTTCAAGGTGGAGGTTACTATGGTGGATAGGTTGAAGTTGTACTATGGTAACACAAAATAGGGGGTGAAAGTGAAGGTGAGATTGTGATGAGGGGGTGTTTTGTGGTGTCATGTTGGTTTAGCCGTTTGGGTGAATACTGGTTTGGTGGCTGCGAGTGAGTGTTTCTTGTGGGTTGAAGATGAAGGTGGTAATAAGGGTGATGAAGTGAAGTGAGAGGGTATTGGGTAAAGGTTGCTGCAAGGACTTGCTGCTGATAAGAGGCTACGTGATGGAGAGAATAATATGGCTAGGGTCTTAATTGTAGGCAAAAGTCTATGTGTGTACGAAAGTGTGTGTAGGTGATGGGTATTTATAGGGTTTGGAGAGTGATGCTGATAAATTTATTTAGGAAAAGTTTGATGACTGCTGAGATTTGTTTAGGGTGAATTGGTTTAGGATGAGTTTGTTTAAAATGAGTTGGTTTAGGATGAGTTGATTTAGGATAAGTTTGTTTTAGGATGAGTTTGTTTAGGATTAGTTGATTTAGGATTAGTTTGTTTTAGGGGCAGTTTATTTAAGATAAGTTTTATGAATGAGTTTGTTTTAAAATGAGTTTATTCATGATAAGTTTTATAGATGAGTTTGTTCAGGATAAGTTTTATGGCATATGAGTTATGAAATGGATAATGGGTCAAAGGGTCAGGTTATGGGTTAATGGGTCATGGATTGGAAACTGAGTCTTTTTTTTCTTTTTTTTTTTTTCTTTTTTTTTAAACAAAATGCTCCGAACAAAATTGAGTGTTCACACCAATTCTCTATTCAAACTACTATCTAGGCAATGAATTGATTCAATAAAGAGTCCAAAGGAAAACAATTAATTAAAAGAAAAGTAAAACAAGGTAAAACAAATAAGTTGAAAATAGCCAAGAGAGCACGATAACATATTATGGAGTGAAAACATAATGATAAAGACGCTAAGAATCCGACTTCACTTGGTTTTTCAAACTAGTATTTAGGATTCTAACCTAATTAATTTCTAATTAATCAATTAATGAAGAAATTCTGTAATTTAACTAATACTCAATTCCTTGGTGTATCAATCTTCTTTAATCCTAGAAACCCAATCAATCCCATAATTGAATCATAAAATTAAAGGCATTATGTGATTTATGGAATCTCAAGCAAAGCCAACGCAACCAATAATTTCCAGTCTGAGATAGTCAAGATTATGACATTTATCATATGGTCTAAGTCATACACATTTTCCAATTTCCTACATAATCCATAAGATCAATTTATGAGTGATCAATTCATAAAAGCATTAAGAATAATGATAAACACTCAATTGAATAAAAAGAAACTTTTATTAAATCAACGAATCCAAATTCATCATCATCTAAACCAAGTTACATCTTCACCCTAGCAAAAAAAGAATTTAGCCACTCACGACAATAAAAGCACACAACAAATAAAGGGGTAGAAAAACATCATGAAGAAAATCCTAGAAGATAAAGGTCTTGGAAGTCTTTAATGGTGAACTCTTCTTAGCCTCCAAAGTCTGACTCTTTGCCTTTGCTGCTAATATTTCAAAATCCTTGGCGTTGCCCTCTATTTATAATTATTTAAGGAATCTAAGGCAAACTAGGTCAAGCCTTACTCTGCTATTACATAGGGTACAAGTTTTGCATTAAAGCCAACTTAATTAAGAAAAATTGTCAACGTGATATTTATAGATCATTTTCTTAACTTTCAAATGCCACTAGAATCAAGTAAATCACATACTTGTAGAAAAATTATACCTAATTTACTGAGACAAGTTTGACCGCAACACTTTCCTTAATTAATCTTTGATCAAATCTCGTGTTTTCTATTTTCTTATTATTGATTCCATGCAAATTAGAAAACAAATATCTCACTCAGATTAGGAAGCTCTCCTTGTGATCCTTGCATTAAATATAGAGATGTTTGGTTACCAAGTAAAGATTACTTACACTCCTATTAAAGATCTAAATTAATTACTATAATTGAGGAATGCAATGTTGACTTTGGTCAAACTTCATCAACTGCTTTGCAAGTAATTTTCACCTTTTTAACGCATAAACTGAGCTTTAATGTCTTCATAGAAGTTATAGGAATTTTTCTTATCTTTCCATAACCACTAAGATTAGCTCAATTCGAGAGTTGTATTAAAAGTTATGCTTAAAATACTATAACAATGTTCCTTATGCTTTTCATCAGAATTTTAGTAACTATGCCCAAAATTTCACAAAAGTCCTTAAATTCTAACAAAATACAATAAAAACACATTTAATTTAGTGGGCCCAAAATTCACTTAATATAATAAATTAATGGCATAATTATTCTCTCAAAGCATTAAATTTTCACAAAAGCCCTTAAATTCTTATAAAATACAATAAAAGCACATTTAATTTGGTGAGTCCAAAATTCACTTAATATAATAAATTAGTGACATAATTCTTCTCTCAAAGCATTAAAATCCATGTGTAAATAAGCGTAAAATGTGTGAATTTTGTACACACATCACATCTTTGTTGTGCTAATCTCGAAAATCCAAAATCTGAAATCCATGAATCACTTGAGGGTAATCTCTCTCTACAATGAAATCTATAAAATAATTATTATGACCATTGCCAACCGACTTAAAGTCATATTACCCTTCCTTATTTCAAATTCCAAAGTGCATTTGTTCGAAATCGTTTCATCATGGATAATGCCCACATTGCATACAAGCTTCTCCATGCTCTAAAGAGCAAGAGATCTGAAAAAGAAAAGTATTTGGCTATGAATTTAGACATGAGCAAGGTGTATGATCGGGTGGAAAGGAGTTTCTTGGAGCCTTTGATGAAGAGAATGGGATTTGCAGAGAAGTGGGCCTCCTTAATTATGATTTGTGTATCCTCGATATCATACTCAGTCGGGGACAAATTTATAAGGGATAAGCAGTTGCTGTAGTTGCCCCCAACTTTTATATAAATTTTTAACACATATTTGTTGCTGTAGTTCCGTGCTACTAGTGAAAGATCATTTTTAGCTATGAAAAATGATAAAAAAAAAAACAGGCTTAGAAACAAGATGAAGGATGATTTATTAGTTGAATATTTAGTCATTTATATTGAGAGAAAAATTGTTGAAAAGTTTGACACATATTCAATCATTGATGAAATTTATGATATGAAGGAGTGTCGTACTCAATTTCGATAAAGGTATGATGTATTTAATTTTTAAACTTACAAATTTTCTTTTAAATATCTTGATATCTTGATTCTTGACTTTTATAATTTTAGCTCCCTTATTAGTTGATTCCTGGATTCGTCACTCAGTGCTTCTTAATGGCACATCAGGAATCTCCTTTCATCCTCAGAGAATGATGCATCAGGGTGATCCTTTATTACCTTATCTGTATGTGTTATGTGTTGAGGCTTTTATCTTCGATGTTGTATCAAGTAGGGATGAAACAATCTCTATCTGGTGTTAGAATTTGCAGGTCAGCTCCCATGATTACACACCTAACACCTCTTTTTTGTGAATAACAATATTATATTTTTTAAGGCCACTAGAGATTATATTGAGTCTTTACTGAGGATTTTGAATCTTTTATAGTAATGCATTAGGTCAATGGATAAATTTTGATAAATCATCTATATTTTTTAGCCTTAATGTTGACAGGGACTTAAGGGCTATTCTTACCAACTTGACTAACATCCATTAAATAACCTTCTATGAAAAAATATTTGGGACTTCCAACTATGGTTGGGTGTTCCAAAAATTATTTTTTTCTAATCACTTAAAAATATAGTGTGGAAAAGGATTAAGGGGTGGGAAGTTTTGATTAAAGCAGTTGCCCAAACAATTCCAACATACATAATGAGTTGCTTCAAAATTTCACAATCTTTATGCAGTGACTTGGAGCAAATGATGACCAAATTTTGGTGGGGAGAGAATATAGATTCCAAGAAAATTCATTGGCTTTCATGGGACAAAAATATGTGTTGGCCAAGAGGTACTGGGGGATTGAGTTTTAAGAATCTCCATTCTTTCAATTTAGTTGTGCTAGCCTAACAAGGGTTGACAATTCTTATAAATCCAGACTCCTTTGTCGTAGATGACATTATACTTATGAGAAATTATGTTGATGAGATGGAGAGATTGAAGAAATGCTTAGCATCATAATTTAAAATCAAAGATTTAGGATCTATTAGATATTTTTTTGGCATGGAGGTAGCTCGAACAAGAAGAGAATAATGGTCTTACAAAAGAAATATATACTTGATCTATTGAAGGAGACAGCGATGAGTGACTGAAGACCCACTAAAACACCAATGGAAGCAAATCAAAGGCTTGGAGATAGTGGAAAGAAGGTTCTGGTTGACATTGGTAAGCTGATCTATCTTTCTTACACTCGACTGGACATAACATTTGTAATTAGTGTAGTCAATCAATTCATGCATTCTCCTTATAAGGAACATCTAGGAGTTGTATATCGAATCTTGAGGTATTTGAAAAGTACTTCGGGAAAAAGTTTATTCTTCAATAAAAATTAATAGAGGGATTGGAGTTTACACTGATGCTAATTGGGTAATATTTGTAACTGATAAGAAATCAACCTCTAGTTATTATACTTATGCTTAGAGAAATATTGTTACTTTGAGAAGTAAAAAATAGAATGTAGTAGCAAGAAGTAGTGTAGAGATAGAGTTCTGAGCAATGGCATATGGAATTTGTGAAGTGCTACAGCTAAAGCGAGTTATGAAAAAAATAAAAAAAGGACAATTGAAGGACCTATGAACTTATATTGTGATAACAAAGCTGCAATCAACATTGCTTATAATCTAGTGCAACATGACCAAATTAAAACATGTAGAAATTAATAGACATTTCATAAAAGAAAAGGTGGAAGGAGGAGTGATATGCATACTTTTTGTTCCAATAACTCAATAAATTGCTGATATTCTAACTAAAGGACTCCTAATATGACACTTTGAACTTTTGATAAGCAAGTTGAGTATGATTAATATCTATGCATCAATTTGAGAGAGTGTCAAAAGACAGATGTTATTTAGTTAGGATTAGAACAAGTTTGTTTATGTTTTGTTTTTTTTTTGTCTTCCTTAAATATTTGAGGAGTTGAGATATTTTTGTAGAAATTTTATCTCCTCACTCTCTCATCCCGATCTATATATATTTTGTAATCTCTTTTCTGCTGAAATAACAAGAAGAAATAATATTCTTCTCCTTACTTTCTATAGTTTACAATACATCAAATATTGATCATCTTTTCACTGAGCATATTTTATAACTTGAAGCTCTAAGTGGGTAAAATAAATGATATGTCAAAGGAGCTAAAAAGCATAGTAGGATTAAGCAGTGGAGTAAATGCTCTTAATAAATTATTCCAGGTGTTAGAACCGTTTCATTAACTGTCCAAGTGCTTATATATAAAGCCCATAAGTTATTTTAGTCATTGATGGTGGTTGCGTCGTATTTAATGCAGAAACTAGCCATCAAAATCTGTGTTCTAATGTATGTAGTTGACTTCAATTGTAATTATAAAGGAAATTTTAAATTCGAGTTTTCTAAAAAGTCAAAATAAATTGTTTTAGTTAAAAATAAGGTAAATAGTAATTTTTTAGAAAAAACTTAATGCATAAAATATCTTATTTTAATTTAAAACATTCTATTTTAAATGCTAGTTAACAAAACCCTCTAAATATATAGAAATGAATTGGAAAACTCTTTAAATTTATAGAAATGAATGCTAGTTTTTGTTTAGTATGTAGTCAACTACAAATACTTGTAATTGACTACAATAACTATCAGGAAGGAAGAAAAACTTACTAAAAGACTCTTGTAGTTGTGCATAAGGTTTTAGAAAACATTTGAAATTAGAAGGCATGACCCAAAAGCTTTTGTAGCAGGTTACAAATTTATGCAGTTGACTACAAAACATTTTCTCAAAATTTTGAAGGCTAACAATCATATTTTTAAAAGGTAGGATTTTGCAGTCTACTACAAGAATTGCATAGTTGGCTACAAGAATTATGAAATTTGAAAACTAGTTTAGTTTTCAATGAAATCATTCTTTTCCAAAGAGTTCTTATATTTCTAAAAGGTTTTTCAACCAATATAACCACCATAGGCCTAAGAGAAAGAAAAGCATGGACTTAATTTAAGAATTTAAGCATTAAAAAAAAACTTTGACATCAAGAAACAAAACATCAAACCCTTACTCATTAATCCAAGTCATAGATGTTAGAAGCTCTTGGACTTGCTTTTCACGATCTCCTTATCAATAAAAATTATAATGATTCATTCACTTATTAATATCAAATTCGCCTCTTCGACACCCCTAGTTCGAATCTTGAAAAAAAAAAAACACTTTGTGGGGATAGGCAATGAGCAACTTCAACATCTTAAATAAGGATTAGGCTCACAAAAAAGAATATTGGATACGTGAAGAATAATATATATATATAAAATCCTTTTCTTTATCTCGTCAATTTTTATTTTAGCAGGGTGGAACTGTTAGTATTTATTTTTATTTTCAATTGTATACTCTTACTCTTTATTAGTTATTCTTAATAGTGATTTTGCTAGATTACTTTTAATTAAGCATGAATATATGAATGAAAATATACCAAAGTGAAATTTTATTTTTTTATTTAATAAAAATAATTAGTTAAAAAAATAAATAAATAATAGTTTAAAATTTTACTATTTTAAAAAATTAATGAAAATTATCAATAAACAATTGGGTCAAACAATAATTCCATCACTTATGATCTAGTTTTGCAAACAATAGAGGTTTCGAAACATTTTTTTTGTCTTTAAATAGTAGATTTGAAAAACCTTATCAATTTTAACTAATAAGCGAGACACTCACCCACATAACAATGCACACATGCTATGTACACTTGGAGAAGGGGTGGGAGAAGGCCTACTTGAGCTTTTTTTATTGCTTCAAATGACTCCAAATGGTGAAAGTAGGATTTGACTCCAAATGATGAAATTAGGATTTGATGATCTGGGGTCTTTGCAATAAACTACAAAAGACTTCTAAAATAAAAACTCGACCTCACTTATATTACGGAGAAAACAATTTATTGACGTGGATAGTGATATTTTGCTAACATAGAGAGAGATATAAGTGCTTATTTGATTTAAATTCTTGTCAATGAAAACTGGAAAATTTAACTTCTCTAGTCACTTTTGCTAGTAGCAACTAAAAGCTTGCTTGGTGGAACTTACACTTAACCACTTACAAAATGTAACACAAATTGATAAAGATCTTCTCATATTACTTATTAACATGAGGGATCATATTATGAGAAAAAAAAAGCATAACAACAAAATTAATGAGCTCTGCATATATAAGGGTTGGACATCTTATTATAATAAAATTTGTATCTTTTTCTCGTAGCATAACCCGTCAGTGTTAATAAATAACATGGGAGGATCTCCAGACAAATAAGCTCTTAAGGGATGTATTAAATATACAATCACATACTTGGAACATGAAATATTTGCTAGAGTAATACAATTTCTTTAGATCCACGTTCCACAAAACTATCAACTGTCGGCTACAGCCCCAATCCCACCCATCGTAAAAAACAAAGATATTAATTAATAATATTTTTAAAATTAGATCAGTCATTGAATTGATGAAGACGTTAGTTCATAATTTATTAATTCAATTGTAGTCGAATTGCTAATAATTAATTATATATATATATATATTTAATATTATATAATATATTAAATAATAAACTCACATACTAATATTTCACATCTAATTAATTCAATGATAACTTATTTAGGCAGCAACAAGTTGAATTTAAAAAATTAAAACAAATCAAGTTAGGTAAGATTTTGAATAGGCATAAAAAGATCATAACATATGTCCAGCAAGCTGCAAGATGAAAAAGCAATTATAAGAGGCCAAAAATTAGCTATCCAGCAAGTACCACGTGGAGTGAAGCAAAGAAAGAGTAAGCAAAGAAAGAGTAAGCATTATGTTGCTTAGTGTTTTAGGTTGCGTTTGATACACATGATAATATAAGATATTATAGTATAAGATAATAGAATAAAGTCTAATAATAAATAATAGGATAATGTCTTATATTATCAAATATTTGATATAAATAATATAAGTAACTTGATAATATACGTAACTATTTAATATGGCTATCCTACCTTTTATCTTCTTCACCACCTCTTCTACATTGATCATCTTAGTCAACTGCACATCACAGAGACCTCAATCTCGGAAGTGGCAACTCAACATCCTCAAACTGGGCCAAAATCACCATTTGGCCCATGGTTTTTCAAGTATGGTTCTTTATAGGTGGTGGCCAACATGGCCGCCACCACCAAGACCCTCCACTACCGCCACCATGGGTGGTGGTTCCTTGGCTTTTCCATCCTGAACAGGCTCCTACACAATGGCAGGCAACCACCTTCATATGGTCTTCTTCCTCGTGGGTGGTGGCCTCTTGGCCACCACCATTCAAAAGCTATCAACATCGCCACGACTAGGTGGCCGTTTCTGCTTCTTTCTCCTGCCAATCAAACCTTAAAACAGCCATCCAAGATGAGGTTTTCTGGCCAGATCTGCATCACCCACCCATGTGAGCAGCACCACTGCCCATATCTGCCTAGATCTCTACCCCCTGTTCTGATTACAGAGCCGCCGTCGACCACCGCAAGCAGCACCACCTAGAACCGGCCATCTCAGCTGCACCCATGAACTAGAACGGCGCTGATGTTAGCCATCAAACAAATCTCAAATCTATTTTCAAATTTGAGTCTCTAGCCAAAGAAAAAGTAGGGAGAGAGGACGTGGTTAATGGTGGTGCTGGGAGAGAGGACGAGGTCAATGGTTGTCTTGATTGGCAGAGGAGGTGGTTTTGGTGGTGGAGGGTCTGATGGGATTGGATTTGTCATCGCTGCCTTTGTAGTAACCATCGCCCCAGGCGAGGAGGGAGGAGGAAGAGGGGTAGTCATAGGAGGATTGCCAGAAGATGGCATAGGTCCAGGTGGTGGTGGTGTGGGCGACACCCTTGATGAAGGCTTGGAGACGCTGCTGGAGGGTGTCCTGGTTGAAGAGGGGTGGTTGTTGTTGGAAGGGGTGGCCAGAGGGAGGAGATATCAGAGGAGGAGGTGGTGGTCATGAAGGCCTCCATCACAGAGGAGTTGTTGTCAGTCTGCAGATTCATTGTACGGAGAGATAGATGGTAGGGTTGGATTAAAAACCTTATCAGGTCTTATCCTATGGTAGGTGAGATGATAATTTTATCATGTTATAACAGGATAAAAAGGATTAACCTGATGTGGTTATACAATTATGTGAGTGTATCAAACATCTAATATAACTTGATAGTATAAACTTATACTATCAAGTTTTCCTTATATTGTGCACCAAATGCAGTCTCAAAGTCTTACATTGGCAATAGATGAAACATTTAAATATAAAACATATATAATAAAACGCTAAAAGTTAAGATGAAATTTCACTTGCTAGTCCCACATAATATAGTGAGCAAAATATCTAAACATACAACATCTATAAAAAGATAAGAGGGAGACAAGCCATCTCATGTCTTTTGTGGGCCTTATAACGACCTTTATAACTTAATATTGAACTTTTATTTTACTCAAAAGCTATTTTTGGTTGAGTTCAATCTTTTAAAAAAAATAAAAATTAGTTCAACTTAGTTTATCATTGGTTTTTCTCCCATTTTTGTAAACGACGTTATGAATTGAATGGATCAACACATAACTAATTCACTACTTTTTTGGTTGATCCACCCGTAGGTTTCTCCCATGACCCACTCTAAGGGTGTGTTTGGATGAAGTATTTAAAAGAAAGAATATATTTTTATAAGAAATTTAAAATGATTTGTTATAAAATAATTTGTTTGAATATCTTATCAAATTATTTTAAAAATTCTGAGTATTTTAAGAAGATATTTTATTAGTATAAAATGAGAGAATTTTAATTTCTATCTCTTTAGATACAATTTCAAAAATCATGCGTCTTATTTCGTTCTCGTCTTCCCCTTCACCTCATTCTCTTCCTTCTTTCTCCCTTCTCTCTCGTCTCAGTCGCACGCCTTCCATCCGCGCCGCACGCCACCACCGTCGCACCCAGATCCACCGTGCGCTGCCCATCTCGAACCCAACCCACCACCACGACACCTCCATCCACAGTCGTCCTCAAGAAGCAAGAAAAGGGTTGCAAAAATTGAAGGAAAAGGGTAAAGAGGTTTGAAAATTGGAGATCTCTAGAGCAGAGAAATAGTAACTGCAGTTCTAATCAAGGAACTCAGACACATGGGAAAGAGAAAGCAAGACCATCTCGTGCAACTCTTGCTCTATTCTCAGAAGCAATTTGGGGGTAAAGTTTTATTTCTTATCTATTGTTCTATGAATGTAATTTGAATTGAAAATATAGCCTTGTGTTGGCCTGTAATAGCAATTGATGTTTTAGATTCTGATACAGGTCAGAGAGGTGACTAGGTGGGTGCCTATAACCTGTTTGAGAAAATTCCTAGTTGAGGCTAGATGTAATGATGCATGATGATTTTTCTTAAACTCACTATTGTGATCCCATAGCAGTAGTGTGTATGCTGTTGAGTGAAAAGTGATGTAATTATAGTAAGCAAGTGTTTTGAAGTTGGAGAATGTGTTATTGTGTGCTTAGAATCAGATAGAATATTATACTCTACCTAATGCTTTGAGAATGTTGCTGATCTATAATGCCTCACCATGACTTGGAATGTGTTTTTTTTTATGTGTATCTATTGTGGGAGATGGGTTGGTTATTGTAGTCACTAAAATCAGTTCCTCAAGGGCCTTAGGAAACTGAAATGCTGAAGGTTATGGTCTGTTTATAATTATCATGCTGGTATAACTGAGGTCTTGGTATCTGGATAAATGTCAGTGTGATTGGAGTCATTTGCTTGTCAAATTAGTAAAGGGAATTTCTTTTGCTATATTGAAATTTTTATTTTTCTTTTAGATTAGTTGATATAATAAAATGAGTTTCTAATGTATTTCCTCTTGGCGGATGAGATGACAAATGCGGAGTATTCTGTTTGTGAAGGGATGGGGCTTTTCTCCATTGCAGCTGGCCAAGCTGGTTGGCTTAAGTATTTGCTAGCCAGTAAGTTTAAACAGCTGCTAAAGTAAAACTCAGACAGGGCACAGTACCTTGAGAATTTAAAACGTGTAAACCAAGCAGCTACTGAAAAAATGTCCTTGAGAATTTAGACCATTGGGAGAGAAATCCTGGATGTCCTCCATTATGTAGTTGTATACATTTTTAACTGGCCACCACACTATCCTTGAAAGTAGAATAATGGTTTCACCTAAACTAATTAAGCCTATTGTGTACTCAGGTTAGCTTCATATTTTGAACTCATTCTCCCTCTTAACGGAATTCTCAAATTCCATGCTCATATTTTTATGTAACGTGGAGTGAAGACTTAGTTTCTTTTCTCACCTTTTTTTATGTTTAAAACAAAATAAACACACAGTGTGCTGCCTTTTAGTATTTTGATTATGCTGGTCAGAAGTAGCTTCTTTGAAATATTTGTAATGATCATGTTTTACAAAGTGGTGGTTGAAAGGAAACATCATTGGATTTCATAATAAGCAGGGGCAAATTGTTCTATAATATAAAATATGGAGAGTTGAAGCTTACATTACATTAGAGAAATAATAAGATTGTATCACTTAGGATTCTATTTTTGCTTACTGATGACATTCATACCTTTTTTGTTAATTGGTTTCTACATTTGTGCTTTGGCCATATGCTTATAACACTGCCAGTGGGCAGCTTGATGACATTCGAGGAGATTTAGGTTGCAATTTAATACAATTATTACCATTTTTCCACATTTGAAGGTACTATAGTTGGTATCACTTAATAGGTGGATATGGCATGGAAGAAAAGGCCACTGGAGCTTATGATTTGGCAGCTCTATAGTTGGTATCACTTAATAGGTATGTCAGTTGCTTTGCTTAGCCATTCTCTTATAAAGGAAACTTTTCTGGTGTAAGCCAGTGCTTATATAATGTTTATTTTTTTCAATTTTCCTCAGAAATGGGTCTCGGCACACCGCGATAAGAGATTTAGAAGACCAGTGATTAATGGATTAGAGTCATCATTCGCTTTGTTGGGATGCTCTTCTGTTGATTATTTTAAGTTTTCTTGACAATTCAGTATAACGGCTACATAGTTCGAAGAATCCTTCCATCTTCTGGTTACTGTTGCAATTGATCCTTGAAAATGTTTAATCATTCTAGTATTAATTGTTTTAAAGGTCAAACTTTGGCAACATCACTTGGTGATTAAAAAAACAAAAAGTTACTGATGCACTTCACTATCATGTCTGCTCATGCATGTTCCTGAATATTTTAGCAGTAAAATCAGTGCATTTGCTTCTGTCATTGATAAATGGAGTTTGGGATTGATTTTTCCTGAAAATTAAATGACTTGGCCATTAAATTTTGAGGTATTTTTTCAATATTTGTTACTATTTTTTTTTGGCCTAGTCCAATTTATATTAGATGATGTTATATTTAAATTCATATCATCTCATTTTGTTTACATTACAATTAGATTATGTAATTTGTTAATTTTTAAAAATGATATATTAATCTTTTCATTTTATGCAGATTTTTTAATTTGTTTAAATTCATTTTATTTTATTTATTTTTATTTTTACTACAAATAAAGAAAATGTTATATGATGTTTATTTTGATTTGTAAAATTTTGTATTAAAATCTCAATTTTACAAAAATATCTTTAAAAGAGATTTTACAAATGAAGGCAATTGAATTGTTTTATCCAAACAAAGAATTTAAAATTCAAGGGAATTTAATTACTTTATCCAAACTAAATATTTTACAAATGAAGGGGATTAAATTGATGCAATTAAAATTTATTGAATTTTAAATATCTTGAAATTTTAAAATACTTTATCCAAACACAACCTAAAAGTGCACCTTCTCTTAATCAAAGAAAAAAAAAGAATAAATAAGGGTAAATATTTAATATTTTTGTTAAAAAATATTAAATAATAAATAAAATTCAAGTGATTGTTTAAGATAGTAACAGGACGATTTTTTTTATGGTAACGACAGTACTCTATTTTTTTTTAAATAAACGATTATAAGTAATATTGTAAGTCACTAATAAACGATTATAAGTAATATTGTAAGTCACTAGCGTATTGATTTTGTCAATTTACTTTTTTAATTTGTTGTTAAGATAAAAATAAATAATAATAAAGAGCATTTAAAGTAATATAATAATTATATAATAAAAAATTAAAACAAATAAAGATTAAGTGTATTGATAAGTAAGTCACATTTTTAAGAAAAAAAATTGAAGTTTAAATTTTGAAAAAAGTATTATATAAAGGACTTTTTAGTCGTAATAATTTTTAATATATATATTTTTTAATTTTTAGATGATTAATTTATAATTTTAGTCTTAAAAAATTAAATATTAAACTAAGAAATATTTATAATATTAAATAAATAAATAAATAAAAATTATTACATATTTATATTAGTCCAACAAAGAAATACTTTAATTTTAGGTAACAAAATAAGCATTACTCTATTTTTGTGATAATTTTCAATATTGAGCCGATTCAAAAAGGAAGATGCCGCCAAGCCAAGATTCATTGGCAACAGTGAAGCGGCACCACGTTTTTGGGTAAAGGCGACCGAATACCATGAACTCATGAAGGGTAGGATTCAGCACATCAGAACACCTACCCCATGTTTTTTTTTTTTTCTTTTCAAAATTTAACTTTCTGAGTGGCAATTTTTAAAAAGTATTAAATTTCAATTTTAACCCTCTCTAGCCATCCCCGCCTCTTCTATAGTTGTATTATTTTTTCTCTCTCTTCAAATTTGGACCATCTCCCTCTGCGTTGATCTCACGCCTAAAAGCCTAAAAAACTAAAACCCTCGCTATTCTATTCTATATTCTCTTTCTCTCTCTACATTTGAATTGAATTCGGATCCAGCGCTCATTCACCCTCCAACTCCAACCCTATCTCTCTCTCTCTCTCTCTCTCTAGATTCTCTCTCTATTGTACAATGAGGAAAGGAACTAAGAGAAAGACGAGACAAGACGAAGAACCCAAACCAGAACCCGAACCAAACAAGAAGCAATCCACCAAAGCTCCTTCTCGAGCTAAGCCTAAGCCCTCCAAGCCTGACTCCGAACCTGAGTACTTCGAAGATAAGCGCAACTTGGTACTTCCTACTTTCGAATTTGATTTTCCTCTCTGTTCTTATTGGGATTAATTTCTTTGAGTTTGTTATCTGGCATTCATGTTGTTCAAGTAAAATGCTTCAATTGCCGAGAATAGTTCCAAAGCGAACAACATTCATATTGTTGATATCCTTGTTGAGATTTAGCTTTATTGAGGGAGAAACGTTGGGATTATGGATTATTTGGTGTTGTGCTGTAATCCAAATAGTACATAAACTTGTTGCTGCTGTTGTCCAACTTCGCTGTGACATTTATGCTTTAAAATTAATCCAAATATGCTCAAGTTCATGCAGATGCAGTGTGACTAATTGTTGCTTTTACTGATAAATATTTGTGAATTTGCATTGCGCAGGAAGACTTATGGAGGGAAACATTTCCTGTTGGAACGGAGGTTTGTTAGTTTTCTAGATTTTCTAATTTTGTATGATGATTATTGTACTGTATTTTTCTTACTGCTTCATCATATTATAATGCCAGTGGGACCAATTGGATTCTGTCTATCAATACAAGTGGAATTTCTCTAATCTCGAAGTGAGTATTGCCGCCAATGACAAGTTTCCTCTTTCATTTTCATTGATGATCAATGTTGAGGTTCTGGCTTTTGTCTTAAGAAGTTAACTGCTTAATTTGATGAGTTTGCTGATAAAGTAATAAATTGTGTTCAGAATGCATTTGAAGAGGGTGGCGTTCTGCATGGGAAAAAGGCTTACCTCTTTGGTTGCACTGAGCGTAAGTGGCTTGCATACGTTGGTATTTCATTATTTTGCAAGGAGGCAGCTTGAATTTGGCAGGTAGCCATTTCCCAGTATTTGGTCATTCACCTTACATCTTATCCTTATTGACACCTGCAGCCCAATTGGTCTGGTTTAAAGATGAAAGCAAAGTTGTCTGCATACCTGTTGTTGTAGCTGTAAGTTGTCAAACTGGCCTCTGTCTACACATATATATGCTGGCTAAATTGATTATTGCTTATGAGCTTTTTGCATGAAAATAACGATAGTTATTTGTGCTTTCTAGCTGTGTTTTGTGTGTGACTCCTTGTGGGGCATGGTTCATAGGCATATTAAAAATACTTATGCTCAACTTCTTGGGAGTTATGGTGTTCTCTGGAAATGCCAGTTCATAAATTGTCACTTGTAAATGTTGGTTTCAGCTTTGTAATTGTATCAATTTTGATGATTGCAAACAATTTTTCATTGTTATTTTAATTTTAATTTTACAAATGTTTCAACTTTCTTTTGCAAACAGGTTGTATCACCTTTCCCACCATCTGATAAGATTGGGATTAACTCAGTTCAGAGAGAGGCTGAAGAGATAATTCCCATGAAACAAATGAAAATGGACTGGGTTCCGTATATCCCCCTGGAGAGCCGGTATACATCTCAATTTTAATATTCTCGGTGGTTTCTTTGATTTTTTATTTTGAAACATTGCTTCATGGTCATCTTTGAACTTCTTTATATAATTTTTTGTGTCTTCAACAGAGAAAGCCAAGTTGATAGACTGAAATCTCAAATATTTATATTGAGTTGCACCCAAAGAAGGTATTGCTTTCTCTTTGCCCTTCCCCTCACAGTCAACCCTTGATGTAGCATGCTTATGAATGACTATTATCTTACCTGTGATATGAATCTGTGTGATACAGGGCTGCTTTAAAACATCTGAAGTTGGATCGTGTAAAGAAATATGAGTACTGCTTGCCTTGTAAGTTTCTGGCTTTAGAGTATAATTGTTCACATGAATATGTATAATAGTTGTATACTTGTATGCAACAGTGGGAAGAAGATAAATGTCATCTTTTTACCATTATTATGAAAGGATTTGATTAATTGTATCCTTTAACCATTATTCTTTCCACAGATTTCTACCAGCCTTTTAAGGAAGATGAACTTGAACAGAGCACTGAGGTTCAAATAATATTTCCAGCAGAGTCAAAGCCGGTAATTATGATTGAGAAAACTTTTACCAAGTGAATTGACAGTCTTTGGATAACTTGGGATCCTTTTCTATATGACATGTTTACATATTGAATCTTCTGAGTACTTTCTGTCGACAAGACTAGGCAGGTTAGTGCTATATTTGGTTTTCTACTTGCTTACTTATCTTTTGTTTTTTGCAGGTATTCTGTGAATTTGATTGGGAATTAGATGAACTCGAGGTAATTAATTAACTTTCTGATGTTTGTAGTTCAGAATATGCCAGACTAAGCCTGCTAGAAGTTGTAGTTTAGAAGCTAGAAAGTATGGTTATTCTATTTTTTTTAAACTTACAATCATAGAATAGCCAGTTATCATGATGCTTGACATTATTCTGTAGGAACTTTATTGTTTCTTCGGCTTGTCAATTTTCCATTACTGTTGTCTTCTTATAATAAGCAGCATGTTACTGTAGTTCTAAAAATTTTAACATATCTCTATTGAGAGATGGGTATTGTAAGGCACTAAGACATTAGGAGAGAAGGTCTTTTGTTTGTCAGTGCTTTGTCTGTTTTACTGTTTCTCCACGTTGAACCTCCTGATAGAGGGGATAAAGATAAAGGATATCTGGAATAAAATATAACAATGGACGAAGTCCTCATGCGCTAAATTGTTCTATGTTCCACAGGAGTTCACTGATAAGCTCATACAGGAGGAGGAGTTATCAGAAGATCAAAAAGATGCCTTCAAGGTACCAAGTAATGGGAAATCTATAGTTAATTCATGCTTTCCAACTCTTTCAAGCAGGAATAGCTGATCCTTTTACTGTTTTAGGAATTTGTCAAGGAAAAAGTACGTGAAGCAAAGAAAGCTAATAAAGAGGTACTTTTAATTTTCTTTCTGCACATCATGTTTTGCTGCTTTCTGCATTTTTACCTATTTCGTCTCCTGTAGGCAAGGGAAGCTCGAAGAAAAGCCATTGAAGAAATGAGTGAGGAAACTAAAGCTGCATTTGAGAATATGAGGTTTTATAAGTTCTACCCTGTGCAAAGTCCAGATGCACCTGATGTATCAAATGTTAAGGTAGGTGTTTGGGCATTCTAACATGATGCTTTTGGGAGTTTCAAATTATGTTGCCAACATCCTAATTGGACATTAAGGCATCAATTTGCACCCTTAAAATTGGTAATTCTTTCATGGAACATTTAAGACTTAAAATGAATGTTGGCAGGCAATTTAAGTTCATGCACTTGCGGGTGTCTATATAAATATATACGTAATAATGATACGGGGAGGTGCCTAAGATCACTAATGGAAAGAGATTCAATCTCTTTCATTTTTGGATTGTGAAAGCAAAGTAAGGAGTTGGTAAAAAGGCTATACTTGGGGTAGTAAATGCAACTAGCTAGTCCAAATTAGAAGTGAGAAAATTTAGAACTGTTAGCCACTCTACTTCTGTGATCTGTTCTATCAATATCTTCTCATTTAATATTATCTGAGTTTTTCTCTATAATCATTTATCTTGAGGAAAAGTTTTTTAAGAATTGAGATTATTTATTTTCTTTTTTATATATTTTTGGTCAACCTGGTTCACATTAAATTTGATGCTGCTTACAATCATTGGAAGGAAAAGATAGTGAACATAACAACATTATGAAAACAACCATTTTCTTCCCCCAAATTTATATACCTTTTAAGCTGGTTTAGCACAAAGTTGGCCTGTTTTTCGGCTTGAAGGTGTGAGTAAATGCTACCGAAGTTATTATACTTTTCTGTCATGAATTTCTACTTCATTACGATCAGAATACATTTTTCTTGCACATTTAATGTACCTAATATCATTCTTTGTGTCGGCAGTCTCCATTCATAAACAGGTATTACGGAAAGGCTCATGAGGTTCTATGATTCGCTCCAAGTCCATAATGGCGTCAAATTTTGCAGGCTTATTTTGCCTGCTATTATAGAGGTTTTGTTCTATGTGACGTTCAGGAGGCAACCCCCTGATGCCTCATTATATTTCCTTTACCAGTGTAGGTATCTGAAGGACCATACAATGTAAAATTGTTGTAGCTCAGAAATCCCAGAGAAGCAAACTAGATGTTAAGATAGGAGGAATATATGAGATATGTTTCTGATTTCCAATTTGTAGAGGATTGCTGAGATTCAGGAGCTTCAATTTGCGTGGCTCTTGTCTTGGTTTCACTTTTGAGATTCTTTTTCCATTCAAAATTAGTTGTATGGCAGAGTTTTGATTAGAAGCTAAATGAAGAAATGAATTCATCATTGTTTCCTTTAATGTATAGCTGGCCTTTAAATATGCTGTTGTTATTGTCTGTTGAAATATATTTCTGTTGAAAGGAGATTTTGTTGGATTCCTTGAATGAGATGATTTTCAAGACAGTTATTTCTGTTGAGGTAGTGTTATGTCAGATTAGGATTCTCTTAATTTTTTTTTAAGTGATTAATTGTAGGACAAATAAAGACATAAAAAAAGTTATTAATGAGACTCATTTTAAATTTATGAAATTTTTTTTTCTAATTTCATATCTTTTTTTTTTTTATAATTGATCACTTGAGAAGAAAAAGAAAATTAAGAGAATTTTGATCTGTGTTATGCCATAGGAGTTCCATTTTTTGTATCAGAATAATTAAAAAAGCTGCCTCGTCAGACTTAAAACTTTTAAACGAGCTATGTTTCTTTTTTTTTTTTGTTTTTTTTAAAGCTTCTGTAGTGACTATTACATAAACCTCAAGAACTATATAACAAAGGGGACACAATGATGTGGAGTCAGACTTTCGGCTTTGCAACGTGGATGATCATTTTACCGAAAAAGAACCCACGATTAAAACTGTTTCATTTTATCCAAAAAAAAAAAAACCTGTTTCGCCTGCAAACCCAAGCAAGGAAATACAGACTTGTGATCATGCAATGAGAGACTTTGGCAAAAATTAGCAATAGCAAGCGAAAGGCATGAAAAGAAAGGAATTTATGTGAACTGGAAAAAACCTTTTGCCGATTGGATCAAAATGAATACCAATGTCTGTATTATAGTTTGCAAACCATAATTTAACCCAACGGAAAAATATTTTTTTTTCACTTCTATCTTCTATTTAACCTACACCCAAAATCATATTTAAACACAACTTAACCATAGTTTTGCCAAACATGTTATTTATAGATAAAATAAACTTTTAAAATGTGCAAATTATAATCTAAACATGCAAACAGTGAAAGGCGGTAAAGGATATTTGACATGAGAAAGGACAGTAGATAAGTGGCTCTATAATAATCTAAACATGCAAACAGTGAAAGGCGGTAAAGGATATTTGACATGAGAAAGGACAGTAGATAAGTGGCTCTATGACTGAGGACAGGGGATAACTTACTCAAGCCAGTTCAAAGGTCCAAAATAATGAAAATTGCCGTCCAGTACATAATTGACACTTTTACAGCGATATTATATCACTTCTAACTACCAAACACATTTAACTTTAACCAAAATTTTGTTTTACTTTAATTTTTTTCACTTATCAATTCAGTCGATTGCCGATAATAATATTTGCTTAATAGGAATAACAGAATAATTAGGTAAACTTAAATCTGATCAAAGTTAAAAGTGGGATCGATACAGCTTCAAGTATCAATTATTATGTGTTAGAATTGATCAATCTTATTAAAAATATAATTTGCTTAAGAATGACGCTACAACACTGGGATCTACAAGAATTTGCCAGCTAAATGACATGCCAGTTAATATAGCATCAGATCTTTAAATTATAGAAGAAGAATCCAGCATCAAATGCAAAGCAAGGCGATGCAATCAATGCAATACTCATAGCATAACTTTAAATATTACACCATAGGAGAAAATAATTAGCACAACATGAACTAAATAACATTACATGTGGGCAAATACAACTGATGGTGCTTGGCTAGTTGGCTTACCACAAGATAAGCAGTTCATAGTCAGGCAAGGTGTATACATAAGAGGTTTTCCATGACCAAACAGTGGCTTTACAACTCTGATTCGTAGAAATCTGACACCTCTGATCCGTAGAAATCTGACACCTTCAACAAAAAATGGTCTTTCCATTGACCTGGGCTAGCAAAAGGCACGAGACCACAAAACAATGGTAGAAACACAAGCAAAGTAGCATAGAACAAAAATCTGCGAATCCAATACCGAAAAATTGTATTCTCCTTCGTTGTTTGTTGTGCAGAGACTGGTCCATGAAGGATTAGGTACAAAGCGGATGTGCAGCTAATAGATAAGAAATGCAGCAAGCACAGAATTTCCCAATATAGGAGCCACACATAACCACTCCCTCCCAGAGTATCTACACACAGCTTGCCACAATAGCCACAACCAATTCCTAACAGCAAAAGGATGAAAGTAACGGGCATAGTCTGTGATGATGATGTTGTTGACCGCTGGATGAGCAAATATGCAATTGCAAAAATCATTAAGACACCAAATACCATTCTGCTCATAACTTGAACTTGACACCACAAAACATGCAACCTTGAATTGAAGGTGGTCACTGACTTAGGAGTCCACCAGGAGAAAGATTCCTAAAACAGAAAAAAGCACCATTAATGTTTCCCAATTGAGCAAAGGCAACGCTGGAATAATATGCAACTGAAATCACTGTACTACTGTCATTACTAAATCCTAATTTACATTATTTGCATCTTAATTCTTAAATTACATTAAAAAAAAAGGAAAGATGATAAGATCAATATTTGAACATGACACGGATGTATTTACAAAAATTAGACACAGAAATCTTGAACACAAAGCTGATATCCTTTCTAAATAAAATTTCAACGATATGCTTCCTATTAGTTATTTTTCACCCTGCAATTTTAGAGCAAAGCTACCCAGACTCTAAGATTAGTAAAGGTAATCATTACTAGCTAATCCATATCACATGAAAAGGATTCCTCAATTAACATTCATAAAAAAGGTTGCTGGTAAAGTGATTAGCGTATTTTGTCAAAATGATAGAGTTATAGATCTAACTCGAGGCCAAAAAACCTGACTAACTTTTCCAATAATTGCTAAACCAAAGCACAATGCAGTAGCTTCACGTGCATTGAACCAACTGGAACCAGGAAAAAAGAAAAGATTATACTTGCCTTGGTTGATGGTGTACATGATTCAGTAGCTTCAGCAATCCGTTCATAGGAATAAACATAAGCACCGTACAAAAGTGAGGATGACATAACAAGCAGACCAGCTATAAGGCAGTCTATGCACTTCTTATTCAGCTCACCATATCTCATATCTTCTAACTGATTCTTAAACTTTTCGGCTTTAAAAGATGCCTTTGATACTCCCATGGATAACTTTGATCTCTCTAGATTATTCAAATCGACGTTGAGAGCCAATTGTGTCTCTTTCAATTTCATTTTTTTCATTGTAAGGCCAAGTTCTAATGTCTTGAGCTCATTAGAACGACGTTGCTCCACAACAGATTGCTCAAAAGTACTAATCAAAGGATAATTCATTACAGATCCAGAAGAGGTTGGAGAAAAACAAACCATTTGGTTTGATTGCTCATGCAAAGTAAGATCACGACTAACTGAATCCATATGAAAGTTCTCCTTGACCTCTTCACAACTAATTGATTGACCTTGGATTTCAGGATGCGATACTGCCCCTGAATGACCATCCTCCATGACAGCATCACTTGAGCAATCTCCTTTGTCAAAAGTCAATTTAGAACTTGGAATTTCCATCTTCATAGTATTAAATTTATTTCCTTCATTGCTCGTAGACGATTCATAAATTAATCTAAGAGTACTCAAAGTGCTACCAAAAGATTGTTCAAAGTTCCTTGTCAGACCGTCTAGCTTGTCTCCAAAAACCTGTGGCCGGATAGGCAGTAGTCAAAACAAGTGGCACGCAGACATTACTTTAGCAAAATGGACTTTGCTTAATGTTGATACGAACTGCTAGAGAAATTTAGTAAAATTGCAATCAAGGGATGAATCAGCAACTGATGTCTTGCTTACATTGGCTAGAGATTCTTTGACAGCTGACGTGCACATCTACAAGGTAGACAAACAGCGGAATGATGAAGGCTCAAATTAAAATCAATATCAAATTATAAGCACATGTTAAGGAAGCATATGAAGATAGCACGATAATTCCCATGTGTTATTGGCTAGATGATTTCAGTAATTGATTACATTCTGCAATTTTCCTTAACATCACAATTATAACAAATAATCCAATGAGTTGCCACTGGAAATGCTTTATAAAAAACGGCATACAATGGTATCTGAGTGCATGAGTCAAAAACAAATTTTATTAAAGTTTGTATTAGAAAGAGGGAAGAAAATTACCAACGAAAGATGACTGGGAGACATACTTTCAGCAGCAGCACCTCTTCTATACAACACCTAAAAAAAAAATCCCACGCATCAGATCAAGCAATTATTGTAAAAATTAAAACACTTACCAGAATTGATTGTTTTAGGCATTATCTCTCATTAAAGAAAGTACATTACATTATAGGAGTTCGTATAAGACATATCTCATCAGTATTGGGGGAAAATAGGACAGATCTCAATGAAGCAATAATTTTATGTTTTAAAACTGTTGGTTTTATGGGAGGCACACCAAAGGTGCTTGACAACTCAACCTGCCGGTGCAGTGTGCACTGTGAAGCTCCTCATGCTCCACCCGCAGCACAGCTGCTAACAATAAGGAAATAAAGTTACGTCCAAACTAATAGCTACATCTTTTAGCTTAATGGTAAGCACTTCTTCCAACAAAAACATTTACCCAAGGTAAGATTCAACAGATATGTGAGTGAAGCATTTTTTTAAACAGCAGAGAGCAAGGCACTCAAAATTATTCAAAGTCTAAAATCAGTGAATGACAAAATCAACATCCATTAGCATGAAGCAAATAAAATATTACAATTAAGAAAACAAACAAAAAATCAGCATATCTTGTTATAGCTCTGAAATGGGAAATCAGGTTTAATTAATTTTACCTGAGCCATAACAGCAGCGAATGACATTCCAAGAGGAAGACCAATGGCGGCGACATCACCCCTGGTGCTGGTGCGGCGAACAACATGGAATCTAGGGTTTCGTCGTTTGCACGCTATCCCCTTACCTTTACTCTTGTGTGATGAAGTGGTAGATGAATACGACGACGTCGCTTCGGAAGCATCTAAGCTTGCCCTCCTATTCATTAACTTTTTCTTCTTGCACCCGTTAAGAGGTTCTGGGGGACAATTCTCAATCTCACCTATGTCGGTGCTCTTTTCCTCTTCGTTCGCAATTTCGTTGTCAAGAGACGAAGGGGGAGGAGAAGGAGGAGGAGGAACATCCATGAAATGACACCGAAATTAAGGAAGAGATGAAAGAGAGCCAAATTTCAAACGACTAACGTTATACCGTAATGATTAATGCGGGAGGGGAGAGAGTGTGTGTTCCATATTTGTTTGTTTTCAAACGTCGTGTATCTAAATCTTCCTTCTGAATGTTACCTTTTCATTGCACTTTGACTCTGGCGTAATTCCTAAGTTGCTCGCTCGGCAGCCTTACCTTTGTCTAGGGTGTGTCCGTTGTGTTACGGTTTGACTTCGATTAGTTCCGTTTTTGGATTTTACTTGTTTATTAAAGTAGTGGAATGAGTTGGATTGGGTTGAGAAAATTTTTTTTGTTTAACTTAATCATATTCTTTTAAGAGTGAGTTTAGTTGGGTTGAATATGTGGATTCAATATATATTTTTTTAAAAAAATATTAATAAAAAGATAAAATATAAAATTTAATAAATTAATATTATAAGTCTTAATCTTAAATATAATAGATTTTAATTTAATAAATTAATATAATAAATTTTAATTTTAAATATAATAAGTTTTAATGTACTAAATTAATATCATAAGTCTTAATTAATCTTATTTAAACATAATAAGTCTCATTTCAAAGAAATTAAACATCATAAGTTAATAAGTATATAATAAATTAACATTTAACAAGTCTTATTGAGTCTTGTTCTGGACCGTGATCTAGGATCCCGCTCCATGGGATCAACCCGACATGCACACTATCGAACTCCTCCTAGCTGGCGTGAGGAAGACTCACAACGTATTCCGGATTACGGATTACGGCCCCTTCGCGGTGTTGGGATATGACGTCGTGATTGATAGATTCATGCAGAGGATGAATCCCTAAATATCCGTAACTGACAATCACCAACTTACGATATTATAGGACTCATAGTTAACTTTGATGACTAGATATTTTTCATACCTTAATCCCAGATTTATAGGGATGTATCCTATAATAATGGAAAGATGATCCTCAATAGGATACTAATCCTGAATTACCTGCATTCAGTAAGGATTCCATTATGATTCTATATACGCTCTATAAATACACGGTTAAGTCATCTTAAGAAGGTAACCTTTAACCCAATCTCATAAGCCTTAACACGCCCGACTTGACTGCGTTGGAGTCTCTTTTTGCATACCCACCCCAAGTGCAACACGCTCAGCTACTGCTCAAAGGAGAAATCACCGTAACGTGCTTACCTCAGGTACTCTCTGAACCCGATTCAGAACATTGGCGCCGACCGTGGGGATCCTTAAAATTCTAATTCCACCCAATCATGGTGAATACGAGGCAAAACTCGAGAAGAGACGCTGCACAAACCTCTGTCAACCAGAGACAGGATCCTGACATGCAACTTCCACCACTACCACTGCCTCCACTTGTGGCTCAAACCTCCGCTGTGAGAAATCAGGCACCCGGATCAGGAAGCCGACGTGATGGGCACTCCACCTCATTTTCTGAGGAGTCTCCTAACCCATCACGCAGGATTTCTGTTAGGGAAAGACTTGAATTCCCAGCCCAGAGAGGTGACCAGAGCCTTCAAGAGCGCAGGATTCCAGTACACCAACGTCTGGGAATCCCGAACAACGAGTTCGATGATCGTGCACCCCGCTCTGAACGCACACATCAATCTCGGGGTTTCCAACGCCAGTTTCAAGATATGTTGCAGCAACATATGGATTTGCTCAACGACCAATTTAGGAGGCTAGAAGACATGCAGCGCGCCATGCATGAAAACCAACCAAGGCTGCGCCGCCGTGACAGACGGACCGATGTGGAAAATAATAAAAGGAGAGCTCACGATGATAACGGAATTCCCAATACTGGGGATAATAATCAGAATCGCGGAACCATGGAACAACCTTTCTCCGATCAACTCATGGAGTTCCGGGTTCCTAGAAATTTCAAATTTCCTCCAAACCTGGAAATTTACGACGGAACCACGGACCCCCAGGAACACATAAATGCCTACGAGCAGTCCCTATGTTTCTATGGCGGATCCATGGAATTGTTGTGCCGAGCTTTCCCTCTCTCCCTCAAAAAGGGAGCCCTCAAGTGGTTTACCAGCCAACCACGGGGGACCATCGTGGATTGGTCGGACCTTAAACAGTGTTTTCTGCTACAATACACCACAAGCAAGGAACAACCTAAATCCATCGAATCTCTGGCTAAGATCCGCCAGGGAAAGGACGAGAGCCTACGGGATTACGTTAGGCGCTTCATGGCTGCCTGTACCAATGTAGAAAATTTTGAAGACAGAATAGCCTTGCATAATGCCAGAAGCGGTCTCCGGATAGGCTCCGAGTTCTTCAAGTCCCTGGCAAAAAAGAAACCAGACAATCTGACCGACTTCCAGAAATGATCCGAGAAGTATGTCTACTTGGAGGAGGCAACAGAAGACCATAAGAAGTGGGACAAAGACGAGCCTTCTCACCAGAAACCCAATCAGAATTCCTCAAGATCGCGACCCCCAAAGGGTAGCCCACCCTGGAGAAATTACTCTGACGACACTCCTTTGAACACGCCTCGAGAAACAATCTTGAGGGAAGTGATGCACACGGAGTTTCAAAACATCCGGAGACCGCCCCTATCAAAAAACACAAGCAAAAAGATCACTCCAAACATTGCACATGGCATAAGGCCTATGACCACGATACAGAAGATTGTTATCAGTTGCGCGATGCCATCGAATTCTTAATCAAGGCCGGACGCTTGCAGCAGTATATCCTTCGTGTACAAAAATAACAAGGAGGACAATAAACGCAGAGACAACAGACGTACCCCACGTCGGAGTCTGTCCCCTCCGCGCAGAAGAAAGACAAGAAGTTCTAGGAGAAGATCCCGGACTCCACCTCGCCGAGATAACAGCGATCGACAGGATCGGATCAGGGACACTCCCCCCGTTGATAACGAGGACCATCGCTCTGAGCCCAATAGGACGATCTATACCATTGCCGGTGGCTTTGCCGGAGGAGGATCTTCCAATGGAGCTCGAAAGAAAACCCTTAGAATGGCAGTTTTTAGCGTGGTCCACTCAGAACCAAGAACATAAGCAGAGGGTAGAAAAGCACTTCTCATCACCTTCTCAGACGAAGACTACGGCGGAATAATCCCGGACCACGATGATCCACTCGTCATCTCCAGGGTAATTTTCAATGCTGAGGTCCGCCGAATTTTCATCGATTAAGGGAGTTTAGCCGACATTATGTTCCTAGATCTCTATCAGAAGTTGGAGCTCCCGCAATCCGACTTGACTCCCTACGTAGGAGAATTGACGGGTTTCACTGGTGAGAAGATCACCCTGGTCGAATATTACGAAACCCACCTGACCCTCGGATCATCTAAACTCTTCAGGACTATCAAGGTAAAGTTCCTGGTTGTGGACTGCCCTTCGGCTTATAACATTATCTTGGGCCGTCCTTCTCTCAATGCCCTTGGAGCGGTGGTATCCACCACCCACCTCATGATGAAGTTCCTTAATAAAAACAATGACGTCGTCACTGTAAAAGGTGACCAAGTTGTTGCCAGAAAATGCTACAATGAGAGCCTGAAGATTTGTAAAGTGCCCCGGAGGGAGAGACCCTCCGTCTCCACCCCAGAAATCGACCAGGTTAACATTTTAATGACCGAGTTGGATGTCAGGGAAGAGATCTGGGGTACTCGACCCCAGCCCGAAGGTGAATTGGAATCTCTTCAGCTCGGGACCAACCCAGAACAGGTTACCAAAATCGGAGCTCATCTGGGTGAAAAAGAAAAATAACAACTATCAAAACTCTTGTTAAGAAACAAGGACCTTTTCGCATGGACTTCCTCCGACATGCCCGGACTCGACCCCACCTTTATCTTCCACCGTTTGTCAATTAAAAAAGGCACTAGGCCAGTCGCACAAAAGAAGAGGAAGGTCGGACCCGAGAGGCAGCAAGTCGTTGAAGACCAAGTTAAAGAGCTACTAAATGGCAACTTCATCAGAGAAATCTCCTATACCACATGGCTTTCCAACGTGGTTCTGGTAAAGAAATCCAACAGAAAATGGAGAATGTGCGTAGACTATACTGACATGAATAAAGCCTGTCCCAAGGACCCATACCCACTTCCTAATGTGGACAAATTAGTGGATAGCTCCTCGGGGTTTAGATGGCTCTCGTTCATGGATGCATACTCCGGGTACAACCAGATTTTCATGTACGCCGGGGATGAAGATAAAA
The DNA here is from genome assembly GCA_029884595.1 of Ormosia semicastrata. Lineage (NCBI taxonomy): Eukaryota > Viridiplantae > Streptophyta > Magnoliopsida > Fabales > Fabaceae > Ormosia > Ormosia semicastrata. The sequence goes on along the minus strand of JAQQTO010000046.1, from coordinate 29,650,939 downwards.
CTGCTTTCATTACCGACAGGGCGAGCTACTGCTACAAGGTCATGTCTTTCGGCCTAAAGAATGCAGGAGCCACCTACCAGAGGATGATGAACAAGGTTTTTGAAAACCAAGTGGGAAAGATGCTAGAAGTCTATATAGATGACATGATAGTAAAGATCCCACACAGCAGATCACACACGGCAGACCTTGAGGAAGTATTCGCATAACTCTGAAAGTACAACATGAGGTTGAACCCGGAGAAGTGCGCTTTCGGGGTCCAGGCCGGTAAATTTTTAGGGTTCATGCTAACTCATCGAGGAATCGAAGCCAATCCGGACAAATGTCAGGCCGTCCTCAACATGAGAAGTCCCCGGAACGTCAAAGAAGTACAACAGCTTACGGGGTGCATAGCGGCCCTCACAAGATTCTTAGCCAAAGCCGCTTATAAGTCTCTCCCCCTGTTCAAATTGCTTAAGAAGGGGAAAAGTTTTGAATGGACCCAAGAGTGTGAGGACGCCTTCACATCCTTAAAAAACCTCTTGTCCTCCCCTCCTATTTTGATGAGGCCGGATACCGGAGAAACACTCTACTTGTACCTATCGGTCCATGACGAGGCCATAAGCTCAGTTTTGATCCGGGAAACTGATGAAGGATAGAAGCCTGTCTGCTTCATAAGCAAGGTCCTCCAGGGCCTCGATCTTCGGTACCAAAAGGTCGAGAAAGTTGCCTTTGCGCTCATTATCACCGCAAAAAGATTTCAGCAATACTTTCAATGCCACCCAGTGGTGGTGAGAACGGACCAACCTATCCGACAAGTGCTACATAAACCAGATCTGGTCGGGCGAATGATTGCATGGTCGATCGAGCTCTCAGAGTTTGGGATTACATACAAACCACGACTTGCAATAAAAGCCCAAGTTTTGTCCGACTTCCTAGCAGAACTCACAACAGACAACAACGACCCTAAAAAAACCTTCTGGACCATTTTTGCCAACGGATCATCGAACCCCAAGGGAAGCGGGGCCGGAGTGATACTGGAGAATTCAGAGGGTTTGCCCTTGGAGCACTCCCTGAAGTTTGAATTCCCGACCTCAAACAATCAGGCCGAGTATGAGGCCTATATCGCTGGTTTGCTAATGGCACAGGATATGGAGGCAACGCGGATCACACTTTGCAGTGATTCCCAGCTAGTAACCTCCCAAATCTAATGTAACTATCAAGTTAAAGAACCCCTCCTACAGAAATACTTGAGCAAGGTCTAGGAACTCTTGAGAGGTTTTGAGGAGGTCAAGATAGAGCACATCCTAAGAGAACAGAACTCCAGAGCAGACCTTCTGTCTAAACTGGCCAGCACGAAGAGCCCCGACAACAACCGGTCTGTAATCCAAGAGACTCTCTCCCAACTCTCCATCACGGATCATAGCATATCCCAAGTGGAGGACCATCAGCCATCTTGGATCACCCCTATACTGGGATATTTACAGCACGAAAACTTACCATCGGACCCAAAAGAGGCTTCCAGATTGGTAAAGACCGCGGTCAGATACACTATTTATAACGGCCGCTTATACCGATGTGGTTTCTCGTCCCCCCTTCTAAAATGCTTAACCCCAAAAGAAGTAGAATACGCCCTAACTGAAGTTCATGAAGGAAGTTGTGGTCATCACTCAGGAGGCAAAGTCCTAGCTCAAAAAGTATTAAGGGCAGGATTCTATTAGCCGACAATGGAAGCTGACTCTCAAACACACGTTCAAATTTGTGACAAGTGTCAGCGCCATGAAGATCATTTTCAAGCCCCTTCTGAAGAACTATTCACGACGTCGGTTCCTTGGCCCTTTTACAGGTGAGGTATGGACATTTTGGGTCCGTTCTCCCAGGCCCCAGGACAGTTTAAATACTTGGTGGCAGCGGTAGACTATTTTACTAAATGGATCGAAGCCGAACCTCTGATCACTATCACCTCGGTGCTAATTCAGAAGTTTACTTGGTGCCATCTTATCACCAGGTTCGGCATACCAGAATCTATCATCACAGATAACGGTACCCGGTTCAAAGATAAAACTTTTGAAGAGCTACTAGCTAAATTGAAAATAAAGCACCACTGCAGCTCGGTTGAGAACCCTAGGACAAACGAACAAGCCGAGGCAGCCAACAGAATTATCGTACGAGGCTTAAAAAGGAGGTTAGATGAAGCCAAAGGAAACTGGGTCGAGCAACTTGATCATATTCTCTAGGTATACCGGACCACTCCCCATTCCACCACAGGAGAAACTCCATTCAAATTGACCTATGGCTGCGAGACCATGATCCCGGTGGAGATTGGGGAGCCCAGCTAGCGCTACCAATAGTTCTCATCTGACAGCAACCCCGGTCTAATCAGAGAGGACCTGGACTTGCTCGAAGAAAAAAAAAACGTAGCTCACATACGGGATGCCGCCCTTAAGCAGAAGACAGCGGCCAGGTACAATAAGAAAGTGGTCCCAAGAAAATTCCAATCGGACGACCTAGTACTCAGGAGAGCCAACATAGGAGGGAAAAATGCCTCCCAAAGGAAATTAGCCCCTAACTAGGAGGGCCCCTACCGTGTCGTCACCAGTACGGGTAAGGGAGCTTACACCACAAACGTTATCCGGAACCCTGGTCAAGAATTATTGGAATGCGGATAAACTAAGAAAATACTATAGCTAAATGCCCGTAGTGGCTTAGCCCTCTAGTAGAATTATGTTTGATCCGTCCTTGTTTTGAATAAACATGCTTTGTATGGACTTTTGTCCTCCCAATATCATCAATAAAATAGTTATTCAGATACCAAATTTGGTCCAACGCGCTGCACTAACTGTTAAAATGTCAAATAGATAGGAGGCAGTACGGATCATATGTACACACTCCTTCATTATACCTAAACTATGAAGGGGTCCCAAAATCTATATGATTATTAGAGTACCTACCCCGGGCAAGGTTAAATAATGTTGGTGCCTTAGGTAAAAGGGTTTTCGCGTAAAATACCCTAAGCCAGGGCGTTACTCTTACCTATATCTACAATTCCAAACGCTTCCCATAACAAGCACTGGAATATGGATTAAGGTTTTACTTTACCCAAGTCTAAAATTTCATGACATTTGATTGTTATAAGCGTTAGATTACAGACCAAGGCATTATTCCTACCTAAATCAAGTGGAATGCCGCTCACTCAACAGTATGAGTGAAGGATCTCGGACCACGGTTTCCTACTACAAAAAAAAAAAAAAAAAACCCCACGAGAACAACGAAACAAAGTAATTAATTATAAAACCCCAATCACGGGGCAATTATCCTTACAAGTAACAAAACCCAACACAGGGGGCAAAAAAAAATAAGAAATGAAAAAAGTAAGACAAAGCTCAAACGCCGACCTCTTCTCCTTCTGGGATCTGAATAACTTCTGGGTTGCCACTAGGAGCATTCGCGGCTAACTCCTCTGTAGCTACAAGTCGGCCATTGTGAAAGATTTTATCCAGGGTAATGCTCTCCAAGACAAGGGCGACCCCGGGATTGAAATACTAGATTTGCGCCACGGTATTCTGGAATTGCTCCCCCCGACTTTTCCAGATATCGCGTCTAGCTCCTCCACCTCGTTTTCGAGTTCAACCACCTCGGCCTCCAGTACGCTAATGCTTTTGCCGGCCTCAAGCTTCTCGGTCTTCCTAGCAGCCTCAGAGTCAGCCAATGCCTTCTTCAGTTCGATGACCTTTGCCCGAGTATCCACGTTTAATTTTAGGAACGCGGTCAACTTTTGGCTGACTTCCTCCTTCTCTTTCTTCAAAGTCTTCAGCTCTTCTGACGCCCTCCTGTCAACATCCTCGATAGTCTCTTCGATGACACGGATTTCAGCCGCCGCCCGGAGAGCTTGCCTCTGAAGTGTAGCTAAGGTTTGGGCCAGACCTTGCTCGGTAATATGCTGTCTGATCTCGCTGCTTAAAAACTGTCCAACTATGAAGGGATCGGGATCGGAGTGCCCCGTAATGATCGGCAAGAAATCTGCCCTTTCCTTATCACCGCCCTCCGACGACCTTCCATCATGTTCAGAAGGTCCTTCGACAGCCTGCCTTTTTCTCCCTTTAAGATTGTGGATAGGGGAACCCGGCTGATCTTTTTCTCCGATAATAACACCCTGGTCGGAGGAGGCCGGGACGGCTGCAGAGGAAGAAGCCGCGGTTTTCTTCCCCTTTCTCCGGTTTCTTGAAGAATGCAGGGTAACCATGGAAGACCCAAAAGTCATGTTGCTAACTGAAAGAAAACAGAAACAAGTACAATCGACACATCACGAAAACATTGATGCATGAAGATAGAGCAAACACCTAGGAATACTACGGGTAGTAACGCCCTAATTCCTACCTAATAAAGCATAAAGAATATCATCACAGGGGTACAGAGAACATCCTTAATATTGATGTTCCCGTGCTGCTCGGTATACCGGGTTATGAATCTGACAGACCTGAGCTCCTCGAGGTCGAGATCTCCGTCCTCTTTTTCAATTAAACTGAGGGGTACACCCCAGCAGCCTTGCGTCCAGTAAAGCGGAAACTCTGGCTCCCCGTCCGGTTTGAGGAAAAATGGTTGACATCCTTCCTTGGCTTTTACCTTGAAGAATGCAATCTTAAACCCTTTGAAGCTTTCTTCAAAAACATCGAAGGACTTACGACCAAGCCGTGACCGGATGACAAGCCAACTTGTTTGTTTTACCGTCCCCTGAGTGTTTATTCTTGTATAAAAATAAAAAAAAAGTATTAACTGAGCACTTAAGGCTCATTAACCGACAAAACCTCTCGAACGAGATGATGTAGCCCCAACCGTTAGGATGGATCTGCGATGGGGTCACATTAAGAGTACGAAAGACGGCCATTTGAAAGTCAGAAAATGGCATTCTAAGCCCCAACTTGAAAAAAAATGGCTCATACAGGAACATAAAATGTGAACTGACTTCTCGATAGGAACACACTCTCTCACTCCAGCTTGGACAGACAACTTGGAATTCGTCGTCCCGAGCTTTGTTCACAGTTAACTCCAAGGCAAATAAGGATTCTCGGAGTACGACTTCGCTTGAAAACTTGGACTGACGATTCCATACGTCGTCCACCACCCATGGGTATACCAGCCCAGGACCTTGCTGAATTCAAATCAGCTCGTCCCTTGTTGGGTCACGGACGTCGAGGAGTGGGGGCTGAACTCTCGCCTTTTTCCCTTTGGCCATCCTGAGAACATCCAAAGAAGTTGGTAAGCAATTGTCAGAATCAATAATTTCATAGATTCAGACATAGGGAGAGTGAAGTAATCCAAACCTCCCCTACCGACCTCCTGTCCCACCAGAAATAAAGTATTCAGGGGAACTCCTCCGTCGCACATGGCGCGACAAAGATGGTGTTTCAAGGAGGTGACAAAATCTACCCAAATCACTAAGGTCTACATGAAGGAAAGCAAAACCAGAAATGCAAAGCTACTCTACTCTTCAAAAGTTATTAACATTCTGAAAAGTGCAAATAACGAGAGGGTTGGGGGAAAGCTACTTGCTATGTAAAAGCAGTGCCAGAACAATGGAGAAGTTGCAAATGGTTGGAAAGCACCCAAAAGGAGCCAAATCTTTTGCCGCACGGTGTTTCCAGTGAAGGAGGCCAAAAACGGTAAAGTGAGGAAGACGAACCTCTGACTTTTATTTATAAAGGTTTGAACGGTTAGGGGATATTTCTGTCCTCTCCATCGCAAGTACAAAAGGTGCTCATCATGACGCGCGGAGCTCTAGGCACGTCTCTCCGATGAAATCGCACCACGTGGCACACACAGCTGTAATAGCAGTTGAAAGGACAGTTACGCAGTGACCCAAAGGGTCATACGAACGTTAAAAGAGAAACCCTGGCTTGTACCGTGGATCCCAGCTTCAAATGATTATTGACAACACGGACTATAAACTAATGACGATTATGCCGGGTTAGCGTGGGACCTAACCCGGCAATGCCTTGACGGGGTTATACCAGGATAAGCATTGGACTCATCCAGGCAGCGTTACCTCGGCGAAAAAATAATGAAAGTACAAAACAAATACAGAGAATGTAAAGCCTATCGAATCATCTTCATTCCATACATCGTCATACATCCGAAAAGGAGGAAAAAGAAAATATTGAGACATGAAATGTATAAAGGTAGCCTAGGAAAGGGCGTAAACGTCTCCAGCTGCTTGAATCATACCCCGTCCACATCTCCAAACCTCGATCTCTTGAAAAAGTGGATTGGCTTTGAAGAACATTGGCAAACCGAGATCATAATCCCAGAGAAAATACCAAAGTTCCTTACATTGGTTCTCTGCGATGCAACTAAAGACCGAAATCTTCTCTCGCTTGTTTGACAGGGTACGACCCCTCTAGCTGAAGAATCATCCGCCGGCATCAATCATTCCAAGTTGCCTCAAGTTACGGAGCAGCTACAGCGGCCTTTCCACCTCAGAACAGACTAAAGCCACTCCGGAGTAGAAATACTCCGCCCACTCGTTCCCCCCCACCTTCTCAACGGATAACGGCAGAGGTGGATACCCGATGCTTCCTTGAAAGCAAGTCAAAGAAAGCAGACCACCCCTGTTTGCTCCAAGGGGGTCCTTGCTTCCTTTGACCCGGCATCCTTGCACATCCAGCCGTACTACGAAAAAGACCGGCCATGTGCTTTCAAGTAGCCCGGAAAGAAGGCGGAGAAAGGAATTGTGTGCTCCGACAGGTCCCCATGCAATAGTGGACGAAGACATTGTCTCATCCTAGCGACACATTGGATTAGACACTGCCGTGTATGCCAGGAGAGAAAGGCTTCTGTCTCCCTAAATGCATAGCAACCCAGTTTTATGCTAAGAAAGAAAGGCCCCTGTCAAAAGAAAAGAACGTTCGGGGAAAATCAAACATCTTCAAGAACTTTGAAAAAAATAAGAGTATAATCTCTGCAGATGATGAAGCTCTCTTCGTAAATGTGGGAAATGAAAAAAGAGCTACACTCATTCTCTTGGAAGAAATCATTTCTGCTTAAGAATGAAAAAGAAGGGAATGCTAGCTCACGAAGAAGCATTCTCTACTTATAACATGCATGAGGGATTCTGATTAGTCCCGCAAAAGGTGACTTGATCCCATGAAGTCAGCTGAAATAAATGCTTCTAATCTCTGATTGGTCACAAAGATAGGGAGCAGTTGAGAAAATCCATATGAAACTGACATTTTCTTTAAAGGATCACTATTCTCCAATAAAATCCAAGTATCAGTTCCCCAGAGAATCGCAGACTGTTACCACTAGAGATCACGTTCAGAATTTACGTTGAATATATCTCCAGGAATTCCTAGTACTCTTACTTGGGGGCAGTGATCTTTGCTCATAACTGAATAGGACGCGGACACCAGTAATAACCCGGGATCTAACACCTATCCATCGAGTTACCATGTTAGCCATATGATGGTTGATCCATTCTAAACTTGACTCTGGTCTGTCTCATCCAATAGCCAAGCTGGGAGCAACTGTTCTGGACTGTGATCTAGGATCCCGCTCCATGGGATCAACCCGGCATGCACACTGCCGGACTCCTCCTAGCTGGCGTAGAGGAAGACTCACAATGTATTCCGGACCACGGATTACGGCCCCTTGGTGGTGTTGGGATATGACGTCGTGATTGATAGATTCATGCAGAGGATGAATCCCTAAATATCCGTAACTAACAATCATCAACTTACGATATTATAGGACTCATAGTTATCTTTGATGGCTAGATACTTTACATATCTTAATCCCATATTTACAGGGATGTATCCTATAATAATGGAAAGATGATCCTCAACAGGATGCTAATTCTGAATTACCTGCATTTAGTAAGGATCCCATTAGGATTCTATATATGCTCTATAAATACACGGTTAAGTCATCTTAAGAAGGTAAACTTTAACCCAATCTCATAAGCCTTCTTGTGCACTGCCTGACTTGAGCGTTAGAGTCCCTTTACAGGTACCTACCCCCCTGTGCAATACGCTCAGCTGCTGCTCAAAGGAGAAATCACTGTAACGTACCTACCTCAGGTACTCTCTGAACACGATTTAGAACAAGTCTGAAATAAATTAAATAAAGTTATTCATAACTCAAATACTTATAAGAAAACTTCATTTACCTTGCTTCTGTTCTCTAGCTTTTTTGAAATGCATTATAGGTTTATTACTATGTAAATTTTTCTAGTAAGTAGAGAACTTCTTATAAGATTCTTCATCCAGTTATGAAATATTAGTAAAATATGCATATTATTTTATTTGAGTTATTTATTTTCTTTAATTGGTTTATAAACAAATATATGCAATTCACAATTCTGATTCTATGTTTATTGTGTTCTTTTAATCATTTCAGATAGTTTGTTATTAAGAACACAAGTTAATGTTATAAATAAATTTAATAAGTCATACTAAGTTAACATAAGCCTAAAATAAACTAAAGTAAGCTAATATGTCCTAAAAGTTATAAATAACAAATCACATTAGTTAATTGAAGTCAATGCCATCACATATAAAATATGGATTGACATAATCATTTACTTCATTCTCAATTTTCTTATCATATTCTTTGTCATTCAAGTGATCAGTTAGATTTTTATCGCATTGGTCTGTCAGACACTTTATGAGTTTTTAATCACTATTTTCTTAGTTACATTCTCAATGTGACTACAATGTCTACACCTAAACTTAATTAACTGTATAGAAAAATCATGAGAAAAAAACATAAACTGCCACTATGGCTAAATGATTTTTTTTTTTAAAAAGCCCTACTAGAGTGGGTTGACACTTTCCAAACTCTCCACCCAAGTCATACCTTCGTGGATTGTAGTGTTTTCTAACCCGACCTAACCTACGGACCCAACTTAACTTACATTTTGTGGGTTACGTTAACTCAAAACTCATAGATTCATTGGTTGACCCAATCTGTTGGACAATATTACCTTAGATTACTTTCATCATTTTAGATCAGTATCTTTTTTGGATTTGTTTTGCTTTCTATTTTTATTATTAATTATAAAATTATTATTGTATTTTTATTTTATTCGTTTTGCTGAAGAGTGTCTTAAAATATTTGTTCAAAATTTAAAATAAATTTTTTCACAAAAAATAGAGTATTTAATATTTTGCAAATTTTAAAAAATATTTTTCATATAAAATTTTTTATTTAATACTTTTAGGACACTCATTAAAAAAATTCTTACTTTATTTTTTGTTTTTAAATTTTTTAGAAATGATAAGAACAAATTAAAACAAACTAAACACCTCTTAAAATTATAGGTGAAGTTAAGAGCAGAAAACGCATGTGTTTCCCATTTTTTTTTGGTGTTTATCTATTTCTAATTGTACAAAATTTATTTTATTATATTTTCATTTTTCAGCAGTTTGAATTATGGTTTCAATTTAATGTGATCTATTTTATTTATTTATATTCTTGAAAATGGCAAGCTAAAATAATATTTAAAACTGATGTTTGAAAACATTTTATTGTGTTAAAACTGTAATAATATAATATTTAATAATAACAAATAAGGTATAATAATTTTTTATTTACTTAATTACTTAAATATATTTTTTTGCAGTTCAAAAAACTTTTTTTTGACTTAAATAAAAAATGAATGTTGAAGTCAATATTCATTTCGATATACGTACCATAATTTATTTATATGGCTCAATCAATTCTTACTACTGTGTTCTCAAGCAGAATTCTCTACTGATCTCAACATGTTTCTTCTTACAATAATGATTATATGATCTTTTCAAAGGCTTACTAATTGTCAATTTTGGTGATTTTGGAGGTTCTCGTAAACATTATAGTTCAAATATTATGGAAGAATTATGCCACAAGATAAATATTTCTTTCGTTGGGCAAGGTAAATTTTGAAAGGCATATAAAATGTTCGATCGGTAAATCATTAACAGGAATTCCGTAAGCACCAACCCAACTCCCCCCCAGGAAATTAACAGGAATTGTACCAAAAAAAATCACTAAACAGGAATTAAACTAAAAAACTCGTTACGTGTTATATAGAAAAATGCTAGATAGCACCTAAACATCATTCAACCCTATTTTACTCGTGTGTAATGAAGTGGTAGATGAATACGACGACGTCGCTTCGGAAGCATCTAAGCTTGCACTCCTCTTCATTAACGTTTTCTTCTTGCATCCGTTAAGAGGTTCTGGGGGACAATTCTCAATCTCACTTATGTCGGTGCTCTTTTCCTCTTCGTTCGCAATTTCGTTGTCAAGAGACGAAGGGGGAGGAGGAGGAGGAGGAGGAACATCCATGAAATTAAATTGAATTGAAACGACACCGAAATTAAGGAAGAGATGAAAGAGAGCCAAATTTCAAATGACTAACGTTATACCGTAATGATTAATGCGGGAGGGGGAGAGAGAGTGTGTTCCATTTTTATTTGTTTTGAAACGTCGTGTATCTAAATCTTCCTTCTGAATGTTACCTTTTCATTGCAATTTGACTCTGTGGCGTAATTCCTAAGTAGCTCGCTCGGCAACCTTACCTTCGACTAGGGGTGCGTGCTGGCTAGGTTGGGTTAGGTTGTTTCACTAGCGTTTTTTGGACCTGACTAGTTAATGAGAATAGTGGGATGGAAAGATTTTTTCCTCAACTTAACCCAAGTTGTTTATGAGTACGTTAAGTTGGGTTAAGTTAGTGAGTTCAATATTTTTTTTAAATTCAAAATTTTTGAAAAAAGGTTAAAATACAAAATATAATAAAGTAAATATTATAAGTTTTAATATTAAATATAATAGATTACAATTTAATAAATTAATATTATAAATCTTAATTTTAAATATAATAAATCTTAATATGTTAAATTAACATTATAAGTCTTAATTAATTTTACTCAAATATAATATGTTTTAATCTCAAAAAAATTAAACATCATAAGTTAATAAGTACATAACAAATTAATGACTAATAAGTTTTATTAAATCTGAAATAAATTAAATAAAATTATTCATAATGTGAACATCTAATTTTGTTCAGATTTTGAAAAAATTTAAAAAAAATAAAAAAAAGAAAAAAATTAATTGATAATTGTTCACATTCTTGTTTAAATCCTCTAATTATGTCTTAGCTCATTTGTTATTTTGTTTTATTTTGAATGTAAAAAAAAAATAATTAAGTAACAATAAAAACAACAAAAAAAAGAGAGATAATAAAAAAAGAAGGAAAATTCTAAAACTTAAAAAATAAATGAAAATCTAAAAGTATAAAAAAAATTGAAAAAAGAAAAAAATTGAAAAAAATAAAGTGTCTAAATTCTTTGTATCACTAAGTCCCACATGAGAAAAAGTGTTTAGATTTATTATATTACTAAGTCTCACATTGAAGAAGTCATGCTCCTTCTCTCCCTTTCTCTTATATAAAGGGATGATTCTCAATTATTTTAAGCATCTCAAAAAATTACACATTTGAATTTAATACTAAGTATAAGAACTCAAAACTTTAGTAATTTTTTTCTTTGCAAGTGGGTTACTTTTCAGGGTTTGATTTGAAAAGAACGCGTGAGGTTCTGTGCAATAACTTCTTTGAGCATAACAATTTTTTATGCCTTGGAGGTAAGCTTGCTTATTTTATTCTTTTTGTATTATTTTTTTTATATATACATGTTGTTCATTTTAACTTATTCATTTGTTAGTTTGATTTGTTTATTTATTTATTTTTTTGTGAATTTTTTTAAAAAATTAATTCAAGAATAAATCAGGATTAACTGAGTTGTAACAACTTGTTAATCTTGTACCTTTTAAAATCTTCTAAGGCTACGTTTGATGCACCTACCAGTATAAAATATGATAGTATAAGATAATAAGATTAGGTCTGATAGTATAAATAAACTGATAAATTCTTATATTATTAAACATTTGATACAAATAGTATAAATAATTTGATAGTATATATAATTATCTATTATGATTATACTACTCTTCATCACTCATGAGCAAAAATTAGTATATCAACGCTGGAGAGCGAGTTCTGGTAGAGCTCGATTTGCACAATGCTCTTCAACCGCACGAACAAAGTCTCTGGAATAGTTCCAGTGAGCATGTTCTGCGACAAGTCAATGATCAAACACATAAACTCATAGAATACAATATGCCTCATTGCAAATAAACAGACCAAAGGGAAATCAAACAAAACAACACAATATACTAAAATAGAGAAAATTTGAAGCTTTTCATGGGAAAAAAAAATTGCCCAAAATTTCAAATATTAGTTTATTGAAAAAAAGTGTCAAAAATTTCAGAATATTTAAGAATAACAAAACAATCCAATATACCAAAACAGAGAAAGCTCGAAGCTTTTCACTATTTTTTGTTTAACAAAAGAAAAAAAAAGTTCTCAAAACTGCAAATACTCAAATTCATCATTTGAGATTTCAAAAACCCAAAATTTCAACGAATCAAACAAGAACAGTGATGCTTTAAAACATTAAAAAATCCTAATGGTTGAAGCTTTTCTCTGCTTAGGTTATAGCTTCACGAAAAAAGAAGAGTGCCCTTCCTTGAAGTTTCAATGTTCAAAATCACGGTTTGGGATTTTAAAAGTCTCAAAAGACTTGCTTTAAGGAAGTTGATGAACATTGAAGCTCGTCGGAATGAGGCCGAAGAAGTTGTTGAAGGAGAGGTCGAGGTGTAGGAGGGAGGGAAGGGAGGAGAGCGTGTCGGGGAGGGGGTCGGTGAGGAGGTTTTGTGAGTTGAGAGGCCGAGGTGGCGGAGGCCGATGCGGGAGAGAGGAAGCGAAGGCGGCGAGAGGGGAGGGAAGAGTTGAGGTTGTTGAAGGAGAGAGAGGGGAGGAGAGAGACGGAAGGGCGAGAGGGAGATGGGAATGGGCCGATGAGGTTGGAGTTTGAAAGGTTGAGGGAGGTGATGTGGATTAGGGAACATTATGGCAGAGAAGGAGAGGGGCTTGGAATGAGAGTGATAAAGTTAATGGCTAAGATAGGAATAGATATCCTATGAGGCCTAATCAGGATATAAGGGAGGGGATAGAATAATCAGGTTAGAATAGGATAAAAATATTAAATTTGATTTTATTATACTATTAGATTAAATTATTAAACATTTGATAAGATCTGATAGTATTAATTAATACTATCAGATTCTCCTTATCATGTTCACCAAACACAGCTTAAGTTGTGATAACTTGATGATTTTATTTTTTTTATTTTTTCGAAATAAAATAAATCACTAATCCATAAAGATTAAAAATATGTTTTTAATAAAAAAAATTCATTTAATCATAAACAAACTTGATAATCAATGGGTGACGTCTCTAGCGTGATGCCGAACTTCACCTATTCAATCCTTAATTTAATTAACGGAGTCGCGATAACTCGTTAATTTAAATTTTAAATTTAAAAAAAATTAAAATCAACTAACCCATAATTATTTTCTAAAGAACTAAGTGACTTTGATTTCCTCATTACAGTCAGGGATACGTAGGAGTAGAATTTCTATGCTGTCAAGTCAAAAATTAATTTTTCATAATTCTTTTGTCTATATCATTTATTTCTTTTACAAAATGAGTAAAACAAATATTTTCAAGAATTATTAAGAATTTGCATGATTAACTTAAGGCACCATCTTAGAATGGGTGTGTTAGGGGTGCTGTGGGATTAGGTTTCCACCCTTCCCTACACATAACCGACTCCCGAATTTAATTTGGTTTCAAAGATTATTTTTCTTAGGTTTTCTAATTTTTCCTAATAAAAAATAAAATTAGTGACGACTCCTAAAATTAATTTTTTTTAATTTAAGTTGCTATCCTACCACGATCAATGGTCACGACACATAGCTCAAATACTTGTAAGAAAACTTCCTCTACCATGTTTTTGTTCTCTAACTTTTTTGAAATGCATTATAAGTTTATTATCATGTAAATTTTCTTAATAAGCAGAGAACGTCTTTTACGATCTTTCATTCAGTTATGAAATGTTAGTAAAACATGCATATTATTTTGTTTGAGTTATTTATTCCTTTTAATTGATTTATAAACAAATATATGCAATCCACAATTTTGATTTTATGTTTATTGTGTTCTTTTAATCGTTTCAGAGAGTTTATTCTCAAGAATACAAGTTAATATTATAAATAAATTTAATAAGTTTTACTAAGCGAACATAAATCTAAAATAAACTAAAGCAAACTAATATGTCTTAAAAATTATAAATAACAAATCACATTAGTTAATTAAAATCAATGTCATCACATATAGAATATGGATTGACATAATCATTTACTCCTTTCTCAATTTTCTCTTGATACTCTTTGTCATCTAAGCGATCGATTAGATTTTCACCGCATTGATTTGTCAGATGCTTTATGAGTTTTTAATAATTATTTTCTTAGTTACATTCTCAATGTGACTACAATGCCTATATCTAAACTTAATTGACTGTATAGAAAATTCATGAAAAAAATAACATAAATTGTCACTATGGCTAAATGACTTTTACAAAAAAAAACCTACTTAAGTGGGTTGAGTTTGCATGGGTCGACACTTTACAAACTCACTACCCGACCGTACATTGCGGGTTGGAGTATTTCCCAACCCGACTCAACTAGTGAACCTAGCCAAACTCACATTTTGTAGGTTGTGTTGAGTCAAAACCTGTAAATTCATGGGTTAATCAAACCCATTGGACACTCCTACTTTAGACCACTTTCATTGTTTTGGATCAGGATATTTTTCAGATTTATTTTGCTTTCTATTTTTATTATTAATTATAAAATTATTATCATATTTTTACTTTTTTCATTTTGCTAAAGAGTGTCTTAAAATATTTATTCAATATTTAAAATAAAAAATTTTCATAAAAAATAGAGTAGAAAAAAAAAAAAATTCTATTTTTCATATAAAATTTTTTATTTAATACTTATAGGACACTCACTAAAAAAATTCTTACTTTTTTTTTGTTTTTAAATTTTTTAGAAATGATAAGAACAAATTAAAACAAACTAAACGCATCTTAAAATTATAGGTGAAGTTGACAAAGAGAAGAAAACGCATGTGTTTCCCAATTTTTTATTTTATTTTTGGTGTTTATCTATTTCTAATTGTACAAAATTTATTTTATTTTATTTTCATTTTTCAGCAGTTTGAATTATGGTTTGAATTTAATGTGATCTATTTTATTTATTTTTATTCTTGGAAATGGCAAGCTAAAGTAATATTTAAAACTGATGTTTGAAAACATTTTATTGTGTTAAAATTGTAATAATATTAATATTTAATAATAACAAATAAGGTATAATATTTTTATTTACTTAATTACTTAAATTTTTTTTTTTTTGCAGTTATAGAAAAATGCTAGATGGCACGTCAACCATTCAACCCTAAAACGTAGGTTCACTGCCATCAGCACCGTATATTACCATTTGCATAAGCATCACCAATGACCACATTATGAGAAACATCCCTGTTCATAGAACTCAACAGAGTAGAAGCCACCATTGAAAATGGGAATGTCTGCTTTGGTTCACACAGAATTAGCCAAAAAATTATTAATTTCAGATGCCTCATCAATATCATCCTCTTTTGTTGGAAAGTGATTACTATTAGCACTCTTTCCTGCCTCATTTTCCCTGAAGTTGTTCAAGTAGACCTTCAAGGGTCCAGCGTTGTCATGGCCCAAAGAATATCATCCCCGTTAATTGTCTTCCTCTTTTCTCTTTGGCACTTGTCGGATGCTTCACCAGTGATGAAGCTTATGAATTCATTCCTTGGCTTCCTTTGAGATTTTGGCATTGGCTGGGAGTGCCCTTTTCATGACACCGCTAATGTTGACTATGGGGAGGATCTACTCTTGCTCTTTTGAAGAGCTGTTGTCAGAGATGTTCCCATTTGTTGGGCTTCCAACAGGGCTGGTTTGGTTTCTCTTCCTTGACAATGTTGAAGAGAGAAAAGAGGAATTGATGGTAGTGGAAGTGTAAGTGTAGAAACAAACACAAGTGCCGCGTAGGTGTTGTGGCTTTTAATAACAAGCTAATAAAAGTTGGGGAGATGTAAAATGGAAATGATTCTCTTGGTGAGGAGGATGGCATAGGGATGGTCTTTATGTAAGGAATTGTCCAGTCTTAAAATAAATAAGCTATTCAAAATGAATGAAAACAAAAGTGAGGAAATAATAATTTTCTTCCATGACTTTTGATCTTTATACCTGTTCTGTCCTCTACCCGATAGGGTGGTCGTCGGAGAGTCCCAAGTCGGTCGTCCGACAGTTACCCGAGGAAGACGTAGTGAAATGTCAGTAGAGGCACTTCGACCGATCAATCTTAGAGTCAAGACAATGATGAAGGTATAGGTAGAGAAAAGTGAACATCGCCACGTAAATCGCTCAGTCGTTAGTTTATATAGAGATTCAGAGGACTGACTCTCCGAATACCCTCCGTTAAGGCCATTTAGAATTCTGAACGTTGTGTCTGATTATTATGATATGAGACATTATATCTGGTTATTATGACGCGAGACGTTATGTCTGGTCATTATGGTATGATATATTATATCTGGTTATTATGACGCGAGACGTTATGTCTGGTCATTATGACGCGAGGCCATTATGTCTGTTTGGTATGTCGTATTAATTAAGCACGTGTTTGTCGAGTTGTTATCCATTCGGGTATAAGCTCGTCGGACCTTGTAGAAATAGGTCTAACTTATGGCCGGATGTCAATTGGGTAATGATGATCCACAGCCCCCCAGCTTGATCATCTGTAAAAATAGACTGAGCTTATAAGTAGTCGGATGTCAATTGGACCAAGATGGTCCAATACCAATTTTCAATATCGAACTATACAGTAGGAGTGATGTTATGAGACCTCTAGTGAAAAAATGAACAAATAGAAAAGGTCGGCAATGACCATTAAATAAATTTCATTGTGGAACCTTGTGGCAAATTGGTGGTGTGAGAAATTATTATATATGATTAAATCAAATATCAAGTATTAGGGGTCAGAAGAGGCTAAAAAAGTTCGAAGTTTAACTAGGAATTTCTTCCCACTCTACTCTTCATTCAATCTAGAATTAGACCCCATTCAACCCGTATCCAAATCCAAACCCGAACCCTGCATGCTTGGACCCTCCCAACCCATCAAGTTCCTTTGTAGCTACAGTAGCAAAATCCTCCCCCGCCATTCCCGCATCCTCGCCATGGATTGCATGTATAGACCTTCTATTTCCCTTCTTTCCTTTTCTTCATCAAAGTTCCCATTTTTGTTTCCTCTCATTTGATTTTAGCAACATAAACCCTAACTCCCTTTTTTCTTGTATTTGTATTTGTATTTCGTGGTGTTCAGGCAACTGCAGAGAGACTCAAAGTGTTATTCACTAGATATAGGCTTTGTACCTAGAACCGCTTAAAGAGAATTTGGAGGATCTTATGGTATTGCAGCCCCAACGCTACCTTAGTGGCCAGACCTGCGTCCTCGCCAAACGGTGGCGACTGGTCTTTAGGCGGTAGCAAGGCTCGGTGGTGCTGGGCTTGCGGTTTATGAGATTGGAAAGGAAAGGAAAGTGCCAATGGTGGCAGTGCTGAAGGCCTCATCCGATTTGATGGTTTTGAGTAGTTTAGCTACGGTTTGAGTCGATTACCCGCGGTTTTTAATTGCGCCTAAACGGCACAAACACTTTGTTTTAAAAAAAAAAATGGTTCATGGGATAGTTGCCGCGTGTTGATGGTGGTGTGTCACCAGAGGAGGTTGCGGAGGAAGAGCAGTGTGGGTCGAGCCGGGTGGAGTTCTCACCGGCGAGGTCGTTTTGCAGAGGTTATGGATGAGGTTAGTGGATGAATTGGGTGAAAATATTCTAAAACACCAAAAGTGAAAATAACAAAAGTTACGAGATTAAAAGGTAAATAATTGAATGGGCCATTTTATAAATGAGCAAAACATATTATAGTAAGTATTTTAGAGATCCATGATAAAAAATCACCATGTTTATAATAAGAGCTTAATTTTAATACGGTATAAAATGTTTAAAATGAGAATTTAATTTTGATTTGGGACTTGTTAAATGTTAAGGAACACTTGACCGCTTTTACGCTAGAGTGTTAACACTCATACTTTCATTTTTTTTTTTTAATTTTTACACTACAAGCATACATACCAATGCTTTTTTGTTTTGTTTCATCTAACAGTAAAATTGCCCGAGCACACAGGTATTCGAGCTTAGAATAGCAACAATCTCTTGATTTTTATACTCGCATTCAATAATGTGTTGTAAATTATTTGATAAGTTTGACTTTTTATGTGGGGTATATTAGTAATTTACAAAAAATTTGACTTACACAGCACATTCAATGCAGTCGGTAGCTAGTAGGAGCGACAAAACGGACGGCCCAACCTATTCAGGCCAATTCATTTGGGTCGAGTTATTTTTGGGTCAATTTATTCAGGTTATATAAATTTTAAGTTGACATTTTATTAGTTTAATTCAGTATATTTAATTTTATATAATGTTAAAAAAGTAAGTTAGCCTGACCTATTCAGACTCAGCTCATTCGGACTATATAAGTTTTGAATTGACATTTTATTAATTTAATCTATCTATTTTGTTAAACTATTTGAGTCTACTCATCAAGCTTGGTCCATTTTGACACCAATGGTAACTAGTAAGAAAGTTAAAATGAATATCATAATAACACCAAAATCTACATGCCAAAACGTTAAAAATTAAAAAGTTGATATGAATTATAAGAGAATTACGGCACAAAAGCTAGCTATTATAGTTAGAAAGTCCAATATCATATATAATTATATAAATCTCACATCAAAATCTTATTTTTTTGTAAGATTCTAATTTAAAATTAATTAGTATCAAATAAAGTAATTTAACAAGTATATAAATTGTACTTAAAAGATTGAGACAGACGATATGAGACTCTAACACCTCTTTTACATAGGATCAAGATCTTTTCAATTTTTTTCTTTTTCAAGTAGTCAATTATAAAAGAGAAAAAGATACAAAAGAAATTATTAATATGACTTAGTTGAAATTTATGAATTTTTTTTATAATCTTGTGTCTTTCTTTCTTTTACAATTGATCACTTGAAAAAAAAAATTGAAAGAATTCTAAATCCCTTCACATATATCTGGAGGAATTTTTTTTGTGAGAGGATAAAGAGTAAATATTGACCATGGAACTATACATAGATGATCATAATTAAAAGTTAAATAAAAGTTATGTGATCACTTAAAAATATCATATATATTTATTTTATAATCTTGATCATTCATATAAAATTTAATAATTAAGATTTACTCTTCTTATCTCTTATAATAAATACTCATTTTATCAGAGTTCCAAGCTGATCATACAAAATTCAATTATTGGATGGGATATTTGCAAATTATATTGACATAATGAAATGAAAAATGGTAATTACGTACATTACTATCCCACTAATATCTTATGGTTTGAAAAAGTCGGAAATTCCGAGTCAAACCAAAATTATATTAACAAAAAAATGCTTTATAATATTCTTTGAAATGAAACGTACATCAAACGCAAAAAAAATTGATATATAGAAAATGTGCAACTTTGTCAATATCTCAAATGAAAGTATCCGAAGTCCAAATCTAAATATAATGACATAAAATTAACAATTACGGCTTCTGATGAACCCCTGTCGTTCTATGTTATTAGACTCTTTTTATTGTTTTTCATCACTCTCGTTAGTTTAGCCAACATATACATACTGCAGAATGTATTAAGAGTGAACTAGTGGTAAGAAGTTTAAGTAATTGCAAAAAGTTGCAGGTTCAATTTTTTTTTTAAAAAAAAACAGACATACTGCATATTTATGATTTATCATTGTTTCTAGTTAATGGTTCACCGTTTTCTGGCCAAAGGAAATTCAAGGTCCAAATATAGAAATTCTTTAAAACTAGGTCTTGATCCAAAAAAAATTCATTAACTACAAGTGAATAAGTTCGCTCTAACGTTTCATGCACATTTCCCGTCCTTTTGGAGTTTACAATACACAATGTTTTCAATCAGTAACTTATTCTATGGGGTAAATTAAGTTGTTTTCTTATAATACTTAATAAACGAGGAGTGCCAAATCCTTAAAAAAGAAGAAGAAAATGTTCCACGAGTGACGCGAAACAAATCACGGCAGTTTCTCATCTAAAATAAAATAAATGTTAAAAAAGAATAACAATGATGCACAATAACAACTCAAATTTGTGTGTCCTTCTTACCAAAAACTTATAAATAATTTATAAATTATAAACCACTAGTCGAACCAAAAACCTTTTATAATAACCTTCTATATTGTTATTTTCAAAACTAAAAGAAAATTTTATATTTCTTTCTCATACTTCAAGGATTATATATCGGCATAATTTAAGCTATTCTTCTGCTACAAATATCTACTCTTCGTTTCTTTTGGTAAATTTGTTGGCTTCCTGTACCTGTATTTTCCATCCCTGCCACTAAGAAGAAGTGAAATATACGGAGCTCTGCACCCAGCTAAAATGCATTGATTTAATTAAAATGTTCTTGCAAGTGAGTAAGTTGAAATGCTAGATCCAAAATCTTTGCCTATTCGTAGATTCAAAATTGAATTGTTTATGGCATTATGGTAGGTAAACTAATATTTGTTGCGAGTTTGGTCACCTAGCCTAAGTTTTATATATTCTGTTTTAAGGTTAGAAAATATTAGTTCGCATTTGTTGATAGCTAAATACGTGAAGTGAGATTACATCATGCTTGATTATATGAATTGTCTTTGCTTGTGCTAATGTTGGTAACTCGAGGATTATTGACAAGTGAATAAAACAAAATAAAGAAATTGAAACCATTTTATGTTTTAGTTTTTTTTTTTTAATATATATATACCATTTGCAAATCTGATCGTGGTATTTTGGGCTTACAGAGATTGCTAGGAACTAGCAAGTCAGATAACATCGCAATCAAAAGCACGGAGTGGTGGAAAGGAGAAGATGATTGCAAACTAACGTTGATGAGCTGAAAACCATGGCAGGCCGTATTTAACAGCGATAAGATTATTTTCGAATTTTAAAAAAGCAATTCATTTATTTCTTTATTTTCATATTGTCTTCCCAGACCCCAGTGATTGCACCTATTGTTTCTCAAGTTGGTGGTAGGTAGGTACCAAGTCCTTTTTGAAAATTGAATGATGATAGCTACACCAACAAATTGAACGACACTTGATGGACTTGATAATTCCATTTAAGTTGGACCTATTTAAGAAATTAAACTTTTTTCTTTTAGGAATTTATATTTCAATTTACATATTGGACTAAAAAATATTTACAAATTGATCATTCTTAATTTCAAATTTTCAATCCTTCATTTCTGTCAGAAAAAAAGATGAGAAAAACTTCCTACGAAAATGAACAAAAAAAAACAAGTAGACCAACTATACATAATAATTTATATATATATATTTCAATTGTTCACGTAATTTCAAGTCAGATGTAATTTTTCTTTAAAGTAATTTGAGCTCTTTAAATTTGAGCTCTTTACATTACAAATAAAATTTAATTGGAGTCACAATTAACTTTCACCTAAATCCACCTCTGTACATAATTATTTTGTTCGAAAAAATTTGCAACATACTTGGCACGTTTGGTGCATATGCGTGTAAACTACCGTGAACATCTTCATGACACTATCTACATTGCGCTTGTACAAAAGATGAGGCTTGGCCCATATCAAAAAAAGGGTTAAAAAAATGGGGCTTGGGAAGGTAAACTGTAGCAAATTTGGGTTCAAGTTATGCACCAACAAATAATAAAATTGGGTTCAAGTTCACTTATACAAAAGCATGAGGCTTGGCTAGGTAATCTGGCTTGTAAAATTGGGTCCAAGTTCGCTTATATAAAAGATAAGACTTGGCAAGGTAAACTGGCCCTAATTCAAATTAACTTTTGGTTTAGGAAGCTGGGACAAAAAATTCGATTGAAGGCTACTCATTTACGTGGTTAAATGGGCTGACTCAGGCGCCAAATTCCATTTTACTCCCCTGCCTAATAGAAGGGTGATAGTTCATAAGGTAATGAAAGCAGATGACCCGTTTTGGAATTGATTCTATTATTCGTTTAATTTTTATATTTTAATTTTTTTAATTCATTCATAAATTTACATTATATTTCACAAAAATATTATAGTTATATACAGTTTAATTTGATATTTTTCTCACATAAAAATATAATAGAGGAAAATTAAAAAATATTTAATTGGATGAAAAATATTTTCCTTTTGAAATAGAGTTATTTTAAGCTAATAAAAGGTTTATTTTAGAACTTATTAAAATTTCTGTGCGCTTTTTTTCCCAAAAAAAACTTGTGCTTGAACTGATTTATGAAAATACAAATCACTTGTTGTCCATTTGACAGAAGCACTAATTATAGTTTTTTTTTTGTTGCTGAATAGCACTAATTATAGCTAATAATCGAAAAAGGCAAACTCGGGGGTGGGCTGGGCCTGGGTCAGATTGTTAAACATAAACTTGGGCCATTCCCGTTGAAGGGATGCAGCCCTCCAACAGAAGCGTATGTCTTTTGTGCATAATTTGGTTTTCAAGTGCTATTAGGCACAGTAAAGGTCAAGAGGCTAGATGAACGGGAACGATTGATAACAGGGACTGCATAAGCAGCTACTACGTGAATCTGGCTTTATTTTTTTATAAAATGTTCGATACTTATTATGCTCAAGTTTATGATTTCATATACTTGCATATAGAGATGTTCATGGCCCGACCCAACTCAAAGTTAATTTGACTAAGTTTTAAAATTTAGTCCAATCTATTTTTTGGATTGAATTTGGATCATATTTCAGATTGACTCAACTCGATTTTATGTTATATAATATATTAAAATTTATAGTTTTATAAAAATTAATAACAAAATATAAGATTTTATAATTTAAATTAATACTTTTTATATTGATATAATTTATTTTAATATATATTATATAATTTTTATTTTATATTTTTAAAATTTTATAACTTAATTATATAATATTCAAATTTTTATATATTATCTAAATATCTAATTAGTTCAAATTCGACACCATAATCGAATTGAGTATGAATATAAAAATTAGGCCCGATGAATATATTATATCAATATCAGATCAAGTTAAACCCAACCATCAACATCCCCACTTGCACACACACCCCACAAATGGCCATGGGTCTCCCAAATTGGTAGAAGACCTGGGTTTGACTCCCTTTTCTCCATTTCCCACAGCTATCACATGGCTATGCCAAAAACAAAAGTTAATGATGTCATGCAAGAATGTTAACTAGATGGTGAAAAAGATTATTGAGCAATTTTCTGGCATGAAGGTTCTTTTCCCCATTAATTGATTTATGGTTTTTGAGACTAAGCATGCAAATTGCAACCTTTTAGAGATGAGAAAATGTTAATGATGGCATCACCAAGTATTATTGTCTTAAGTGTACTGTCTTCCAACAGTGGACTAGTCTTTCGTTTATTGTTTAAGACTCCAAACCTTAGGCTGTGCATTTTTGGTATTTTGCTTTGTGATCAATTTCTTGTAATTAGTACTCTTCTGGTATCTTACAAAATAAGAACAACGGAGAAAAAGAAGTGTCTAGTAACACTCTTGTAACTTTTCCTCCATTCTTCGTCTTTGATGTTAGTGTCATGATAGCCTTTGGCATAATTGTTGCAATAGAAAACAAGTTCTCTTTGTTTGCCACCTTGAAGGGAATGGAATGTGATGCTATTTATTCAAGTGAATGTTGGGTGAATGACTCTGACAAATGCAAACTCTAATGTATATCTGTGTGTTAATTTCTTTTCAAGGTATATTAATGTGCCTCTATCCATTCCAGTGTCTGTATCATATTATATTAGGAGGCTTTTGGTATGTTGGCACTTTCTCTTGGTATGTAAGAATTAAGATACTGGTTTTCTTAAACATAGGCTAATTTAAGAAACCTCATGTTTGCTACGATAATTAAAAATCATTTACCCAATAATGTGAAAAGTCTTGGATTCCTAGGTGTCATATATTTTCATGTGATATGATGCTTGCATATAAGATGTAAGCATCCGAGCTAGTGGGAAATCTTACATATCTAGCATGAAAATGCTGATGTGTAGAGTCAATTATGTTATTGATATACAACAAGAGGGTGTTAAGGTACTTAAAAATAATACTTCGTTGTGCCTGTTCTTCCTTGACATGCCCCTTATACTTATTTCTTGGGTTTGATTGAGCTTATTACAGATTTAGGACCGACATGTAGCACAAATTAAGATCATTGTTACAAGTCAACCTCCAGAGCATGAAAGGATTAGGACTTTGGGAGGTCAAAGGAAGTATTCACAATTAACTCATTGCCGTATAGTAATTTTGTTAGCCATAATGTAGGGTTTATTATTGGTGGAGCTTCCAACAAAAATTTGGAAGGGGAAGCTTTGCCTGAAACTGACGTACATAAATTTGTTCAATAAAAATGTGAGTATGTACCATCAATATGTATGCTGGACAAGCCATAGAATTAAGCTAGTGGTAAGAATTTTGAGTAATTTACATGCGTTCATAAGTTTAAACATAAATATTATCATTATATTAAAAATACGTATGTTAGATTTAAATCGCAGATTAAAAGACAGGTTTTGTGGTTATGCGAGTAATTTAAGAATTTCATGTCCTAAACGAGAAGTTATTGTATATTTTTGAAACATAATAAATACATGCTAAAAAATACATATGTATTATTAATAGTAAATTAATGAATTAAAATTCTTGTAAATTTATTTAAAATCAATAATAAAAATCTATCTTATAATATATATTTATTATGTTAAAAAAATATGTAATAATTTCTCATATTCAACAACTAACTGTAGGTTCATCATTGTGCACCACACACAGCCTATTGAATTCACCTTGTCCGTTACACCGCCTCCAGTATCTCACTCTCCATCTTTAATTTCCGCTGTTTGCTATTTTCGCTCCGTGGCTCGTGTCCATGAAAAGAAATGATTTTCTTTTGTTTAGACTCGTGCTTTTCAGATACGCGCTTCCCCAAAATGTCAATATATTAATGCATACTTAATGTGCCATATGTATGAGGACCTAATACGCCAAGAATAAAGATAGAAATGATAAGGATGCAGCAGAATATGTTAAGGAAATCCCATATGGTATATGGCTGGCAATCTGCATAAAGGACGGCAATTAATTAAGCCATCCCACATGGGCATGTTCTGTTACTATGAACGAGAATCTTCGATATCGCAGTTACTCATTTCATTTGACTTTGGTCTCTGCAACTTGATTTTTACTAGGGGTGGTCTATTCTTCTCCATAAGTAATCAATTTTCAAATTGAAATTCTCAAAGGACAGTGGTTTTGTAAGCTGAACACAATTGAGAAGACACATATCGTATTATTATAAATCAAATAAATCTCAACTTCAAGAAGTATGTCGGCAACTGATTAAGATAAACTCCTTTTTCCTGTCACATTCATTGAAAATGTGAAGTACCTTCTATGAGTCGAGAAGACATGCTGTAAGCAGTCAAAGGGACAACTTCATTTCTTTCAAGATGATCAAAATGTATGTATGAAGAGGAGGAAAAAAGAAGAAGAAAGAAACAAAGGCTAAGATATAAAATGACAGGAAAAATATAATGCCATATAAAAGATATATTCATACAAGTTTTCTGCTATTAGGATGGTAGATTAGAATTGAAGATACGGAAAAAAATTGTGCAGGACTCATAAATAGTTGGAATGCAACCCTTGTAGTAATCTTGATCAATAATCTTTATGCTTGTGATAAGGATGAATAGTTATCTGCTAATGTCGTTGCATTGCCTTTGTGATTTCACGTATAGAAGTCCTTTTTTCGTGAAACTCGTACTATATCATACGGTGAAATTTGAAAGGCATAAATATCTTTTTTATATATAGAAATATTGGATGAAATTATTGACATTCCTAATTACCTATCCACATGCATTTCCAATTAACTTACCATAATTTTAATATTTTTTCATAAAATTATAAGTGATTAATGAATAATGTAAATATAAAATTAAAAGTTCTGATAGTCTCACGAGCAACATTTAATCAATACGTATTCTCTCATTCCCGTCCATTAAATGATTGTCCAAGAAAAAATATAGATTGCAATTCTTAGCCCTATTGTACATTTCAGGATTTTCTTCTATTGTGAAAATGTGCATGTTACATCAGAAAACATAGAACATTGAGTATTAAATACACAAAATTTTCTTCTCTCCATTCTCCTGTGTTTCTAGTTTCTACATAATTGAATCAACGAAGCACCAGGGTTTCGAGGAAGCTTTGGACAAATAAAAACGTTCCAAACGCCACACTGTGCGTAAACGTTACACAGAATTATGATAAGTAATCTGAAAAGAGATTTTCTTCTATAGTTTTTACAATTGCTGGATAGCACAACCTAACCCAAGAAATTCCAGTAAACAGAAAGCTAAATAACCTTATAGACTTATCCTTTACAATTACGAATAGAGCTAGCTTTAGACAAAGCTGGAATGATTACAACAACAAATACATCATCCAGTGAAGGAAATACGGAATGCCTTCATAATACAAGCAATGAAGCAAAGTGTGTCATCTAAGGTAAAGAGTTCGTATAGACGTAGTCTTCATTCTCCAAAACATTGTCTTCCGACCCATCATTTCCTTCCTTGCACTCAACGCCCTGTTTCTCACAGCCAACTCTTCTCTGCATATAATATAATAATCGTTTGAAACCTGTAAGGTGTGAAGTGTATGTATATGATCTTCAACAAAATATAAACTATAAAGGACTAGTGTCCATTGTATAACAAATAATAAAGGCCTGAAAAATTCACAGTATATAGCACCAACGAGATGTTTGATATTTATATAATTAATGTTATCATGAATTATATTCAATTAGAGAGTTTGAGCTTCTTCTTTGACCTGTCTCTTGATTCCTCAGCAGAAAGCTCGACCCTCAAGAGCCGGCTTGGCTAATCTTGGTGTTTTCTCACTTTCTAATATTTTTAAAGCGAGAGAACAGAGAGGAAGAAGAGATCGCATGTCAAGAGGGAAGAGTAAGTCCTCACGTCGAAGCCACACTCTGACACTACCTA
Source organism: Ormosia semicastrata (assembly GCA_029884595.1). Classification (NCBI taxonomy): domain Eukaryota; kingdom Viridiplantae; phylum Streptophyta; class Magnoliopsida; order Fabales; family Fabaceae; genus Ormosia; species Ormosia semicastrata. The sequence goes on along the minus strand of JAQQTO010000046.1, from coordinate 29,623,782 downwards.
CCCTCTAGTGAGAAGGGTGTACCATATGGTGATGTGAGAAGGGTATTGGCTGGTGCCGTATTCTGTGTGATCAAATAACGAATTTATTTTCCAAAGGTCCTACGGATCCAAACTTCAAAAATAATTTTCTATGTTTATAATATCATATTAGGAGAGATGCTTACATGCTACATAATACATACACAACATAATCCTCTCAATGATACATTATGCCTAAAAATTTCTCCCTTTGCTAATCGATAGTTGATTCTATTTGGATCCTTTTTACCAGTTGAACCAACCTATCTTAGTTTTTAATACTTCACTTATATAACTTGTATAAGTTAAATCTATAAATAATAAAATATAAATTACACTTTACACCCTTGAAGTTAGGTCTATTTCTAAGTTTGGTGTACAAAGGTTGTTTGTAACACAGGACTCCGAGAATTTTGATAAAATGTGAAACTGTCAAATGAGATGTAGAATGAGAGCTATCTATGCGCTTGTCACATGGGGTGAATAGTACATTAAAAATAGAACTTTATATTCTAAATGTGAAATTTGACTAAATCTCAGCACTAATATTTGTAAAAAAAAATTTTTAATCTATCACCAATTTAACAATTTTACAGTTTATTAAAGTTAGAAGTTGTGTGATACAAAATAAATTTTATGTACTAAACATAAAAATGAACTAAACCTTAGAGATATAAATATAATATGTATTTTACCCATCAATAATAATTAAATAAAAGGGCTCAGGAGAAATTAAGAAAATGTGATGAGGATGGAGTTCAATGGCGATTTATCTACAAATACTAACTTGGGCCTCCATGCAGATTGGATGTCTATAGGGCCAACGGCTGGTAGAGTGGTAGAACTGGAACTGAAATTATGATCACGGTGCTATTCGCCAAATTTGGGTCACACTTTCTTTTGCGATCTCTATTTGCTTTTGTCCAATCTAATATCAGAAGGCTTTTGCAGCTTTTCTATGCACTCTGTTAAAAATATTGGTATTTAAAAAAATATTTATTTCAGGGTCATAATTTATTCTCCGTTCTATAATATTTCCTATAATTTAATACCCAAAAACTTTATAATAACCAAGAGTTTTCAACATTTAAATCTGAGTCATTCCGCATATCGAAAAAAAAAAACTCATTTATTCGGGGCTTGTGAATATTTTTTATGGCTTTTAACTTAATTCTATTAAATAATTATAATAATTTTTTTAAACCATAAAATATCTTTACAAGTTTGACTCATTTAAATTGTTTATGAGATTAATTCTCATTTGATTGCTAAAACACAATAATTTTATACAACCTCCTCACAAAAATTATTTTTCTTAAATTTAAATTCACTTCTTCATCTTAAAAGTTAAAATTACTTACCATCTCAACTCATCTTTTGTGAATTAAATAGTCTATACTACTTAATCGATACTAATTAATAAAGAGAATCATCTTTTTGTTCTCAAACTTGTGTTTCCTATTTTGCTATTATATTTTATTTTTATATGTTTTATACACAAAAAAAACAAATATATGGACAAAATAAAAAAAAAAGACTAGGTCACCACTCACTTTCTACTGTTTCAAAGCTGTCACCTCTCACCATCTCTTCTTAATCAGTTAGGCCAGATGCAAGATATTACATTCACAACTTCAGCTGCTCTTACTCATCTAGTAATTACATTAACGAAAAACAAAAGATAAAAAAGTGTTGCTTGTCAATTCGCTAGTTATAATTAATAAAATCAAATAACAGGACAAATATATGCTACATGTTACTCATCATAGTAAAAAAAGGTGACATAAAGTATCCTAAATCCTAAAAGTGATAAAATGGGTTGAATCCTACAAATCGATTCGTTTAACTTGATAAAATTAGTGAGTAGGGTTATAGTTTTTAACTAGTTATTTTAGGTCAATCAAATTCAACTCACCTCATATAACTCGTGAGTTAAGACAGGTTGACTCACCCAGTCAATTTTTATATTTTCCTTTTATTTTAGTATTTTTGGTAATAGATTAAGAAAGTCAGTCTACGAGTTTACCCACTTAATTTATGTATTTTATTCAACTTTAAGGCAGATTAACCCTCTAACTCATTTTTTCATTTTTATTTAAGCAAGTTGACTTGCTAACTTACTACAAAATGAGATGAGTTGTTTCCTTAAACTTACAATAAAAATGGATGAACTCACCCTTGCCTTGTTTTCAACTAATCTGTAGCGAGTTAAGATGGATACACAAAAATGAGAATTCTCTAATTATTAAAAAACAAAAACAAAACAAAATAAATTTAGATTCTCTTATGTTTTTTTTATAGGTTAGATTCTTTAGAACATCTGATGTGTTGATTGAAAAGTCATTAAGGGTTATTTTTGTCTTCAAGGGTTTATTGTTGAAAAAAATTAAAAAAAAGAAAAAGAAAAGAAGAAAAAAATGAAAGCAAAAAAATGGCAAAGGAAAAAAAAGAGAAAATAATTGTTGGTGAAGAATAATGAGAATATTAGGTTGAAAGTGAGAATTTGTTATACTCTTTGTGTATTATGCTCTTTTTATCATCTTTTCAGTCTGATTTCACTTTGTATCGATTTATTCATGAGCATTCTTTACCCTTATTTTTCTTTTTCTTACCTTTTATTATACCCTTGGCCCCATTACAACCAAATGAAATTCTTTTGATTCTTGTGTTGTATGTGAACTTGGAAGTGGATATGAAATTGATAATCAAGCCTATGGTATTGCATTTTTCAATAGAAATTTGAGTGATTTCTTTGTCTTTAAACACTTGAGTGATGGAAAGATGAGTGACTTCAATTGGTTGGTAAAGAGAAAAGTTGCAAACTAGACTCAAGCCTCTAATTGTTTTAAGTGTTAAATGATCTTACTTGATTAGATTTGATTGCTGAATTTAAATTTTTAAATTGTGAAATTTCCCTTGATTCATGTTTTTGGATGTTGAGTTTAATGTTATTTTTGATTCATATTTTTTACTTGAGGACAATCAAAGTTCAAGTATGGGAGAGTTGTTGAACCTCTAATATCTCATATTTTTACGATTCAATTACTTTGTTTTTCATCCTCTTTTAGTATTTTTTATTAAACTTTATTCTCAAGTTTTCTCATGTTTTATCATTCTTTAATTTTGTGCTTATTACGTGTTTTTATGTATTTTTAGCAAGTAATTGCACATGAAAAAGACTGAGCATTTAAAGAAGCAAGAAAAGATAAATTTTTCATCAGACGTCCAGTGTATCATCGTGATTTTAGTGTCCCAGCGCCTGAGCGCCGGGAATGGAGCCCCTGAGTGCGCAACGCATTACGCAGCGCGTCTTTGTGTAAGTGGCTCAGTGCTTGAACTCCCAGAAGCCAGCGCTTAGGCGCTGGTTGCGTAATAGCAGACGTGGTTTTTTATAAATAAGAAAAATTACTCCAAATTCAACATACTTGGCATACAACCCATAAAATCCCTAATCCTGAGAGAGTACTTTCGCGGCTGCAGACTTTTGAGGAAGGATTCGAAGGAATGATTCAATTTTTGAAGGCTTGAAGATCATAATCACCGTAAAAGGAGTTTTGATTTCTCTTTCCCTCTAGTTTTCACCTTTTTTTGGGTTTTCTTTCCATGAGTTTGTATTTTGATATAAGTTTGTTTGTATTGAATACGAGTAGCTAAACTCATAGTTAGGGCTATGAGGGATCTTATTTTCCTAATTATTTGGGTTTGATCTTGAATTTGATTAAGGTAATTTCTTTTAGGGTTTATCATATTACTTGCATTCTTATCATAACTTGATCACTTTTGACATGTTTTAATTCATTGTTTGACTTGTGACCATCCGTATTCAATGAGTGGATCTATATGATAAATCTAATATTATATTGGTGAATGACCAAACATCAATTTATCTTACCAATGGAATTGACATGTATGTTAGTTCATCTCTTGAATTAAGAGCTAATGTATTCCTAATTAATTCAACTAAATGACCAAATAAGTGATTTAATTTAGGAGTAGAATATTGTTTCATCCATGACCATTAGAATTCAATAGAAAATAATAAAATATTGGTAAAAGAATTACCTTACATCATAAATGAGCTAAAATATGATTAATTGGATTCAAGTGAACCTTGGCCCCTAGTCTCTCTCTAATTGATTCATCTCTGTATTGTTTGATTGTTCATTATTTTTCTTATTTGTTCCCTAATTTTACTTTGAATTTCTCTTACCTTCTTGATTATCTAAATAACCAATAGTTTAGTGAATATAGTAATTATCATTTATTTCTCGTGGGATCGATAATTAGGATTCAAGTCTTTTATTACTTTGTGATAAAGTGCATTTGCTCTTAGTGTATTTTACGCGTATCAGATTTTTTAATTTTTTTTATGTTAAAGGAGAAAAGGACAGTACTATCATGGTAAATAATTTTATTTACAATTAGTTCTTTTATTCAATGATCACCAAATACTTTTTTTTCTATAGTATCATTTTACCCGATAAATGAGAGACTAATCTCTCGGGATACGGTCAAGCGCCAAAGCGAAAATCTCTCTCAACGGTATTATTTTCATTCACATGAATCCCGATATTGAACCTAGGACCACATGCTTAAGGGATTTGAGCCCATTCCACTCGGACCAACACATGTTAGGGATAAAGCTATCAAAATGGGTCAAGCCTGATGAGTTGACCTGAATAGCTTGACAAAAAGTTCGAGTTAGATTAGAAAAATTCAAGTATGAACTTAATTTGACTCGATATAGCCTGACCCAATTTAGCCTGGATCGAAATCAAGTTGACTTGCTTCGGACCGGACCAGCCTGTTGGCTCAATTTTTAATTATTTCTTTAATCTAATTATATACACTTAAAATGATATTACTATTTTTTTGTTTAAAAAATAAAAATCAATTGATAATTAGATTAATTATCTAATTTATTTGTCATTGATCTAAAACTAAGTAACTTAAATTTCTTATTTTTCACTGATTTAATTTTGTTAAAAATTAAATTCATTGTTTTAAAAAAAAATAAAAGAATTGTCAGTCTGATGGGCCGATATACCCAACCCTCAACCTGCAATGGATTAGACTGAGCTAGCAACAAACTTGACTTGACTTGGCCCGACTCAAAAATGGCCTGGTCCTATCGGGCTGACCCGACCCATTTTGCTAGCTTTAGTTGGTGATCACCAAACACTTGATAGTACAAGAATTTATTAGCTCATTTTTACTAATCAGATCATATTCTACTATCTTATACTATCAGACTTTATACTATTAGTTGTGTTTAATGTCGTCTTAACTTAATAAATAATTCATCTCTATCTATTAAATTATAGTACTTTTACTTGAAAATGACTTAATTTATTATTTTACTTTCTCTCAAAAAAATAGCACTTGTAATTTTTAATTAATTATTTTGCTATCCTGTATATTGCACGTGATACTCACTAGTATTATTTAATTTTAGAATTTTATGTTGTTGCATGTTGGACAAATTGTGTAGCTTTGAAATTTATTTTTAGACAATATTGTGGTTTGTTAGGCATAACAAATATGCATGGTATATCAATTATTTATAAAAGTGAAATAAATACATATATGAATTATACAACACTTCATAATATTAAAAGGATTCTCTCATCAATTATTATAACTCCTCACTTTTCCTGTAAAGTAAATTCCACACTTTAGAGGAGTAAAATTTATATTAAAAAACTAACTTAGTTTTGTAAAGAATATATATCATAAAATCTAATATAAAAATCCTTTCATTGTAATATAGAGCTCACTAACTAATAATAAGTTCTTTTTTAATATATTTTTTGAAATATCTGACAGTGTCAAGTTAACAGTTTGTTAAAAAAATGGAGTATAATTTAAGGCCAAGTTTAGAACGTACTATAATTTTGATAAACTTCAAAGTAGTAGAGTGTAATTTACTTTTTATTTTTTATTTATTTGTTTTATGAAATATCATTCATTGATTTATAGTTTGTTATTTTTAATCAAAATAGTTTACTATTATCACTTATATTACATTCATATGAATCAAGATTTGTATATGGAACACGGTCAGAATTATGCACTTCTTAATTTTGTTATCCATCAATAAAACCTATCACTAAAACATAAAATTATAAAAGAATATCACATTTGAAGAAATGATGTGATGATATGAATTTAAATAAGCATCCAAGCTATATTTTCACAATTAGTAATATGAATTTCAGTCACATTTATATTATTATTACTACTACTACTTTGTTATATGAGAAGCTCGATCTATTTATAATTTTCACCACTATCCTACCTATATTCCTTCACTATCGTGATTGGTCAACATCCCTTCGTAATTGTTTTCGTAGAATAGCATTTGTTAGAAATAGCAATGCTCATATATAAAATATGAATAAAACTGATTTTATATTAATAATTTACTTTACTACCTTATTTAAGAGTGAGTTAAATGACCATAAGCATATAAATGTCAATTTAAACAATTTAAACTATAAAATCAATCTGCTCAAATTTGAGCAGACATTTTTTTTTTCGAACCTGAAATAAAAAAGGTTTTAAATCAAATCAATTTCTATCTTTCAACATTACATTAAAAAAATATAATTTATATATCAAATCAATTTATAAAATATATCATTCCAAACAATTTAATATTTGTTTTCCCATCTTCTCAAATTCTCACATGTGAGATGCTACCTACCCCGAAGGCCCGAACATGTATTTTAGAATTTTGTTATATCTTTTTAAAATATCATTTTAATAATTATTTTATTATTTAATAAAAAAATTAAATAAATAATTAAATATAATTAATATCTTAAGAATATAAAAAATATTTAATATTTTTTATTTAATAATTAAAAAAAGTAATAAAAAAATAAATTAAGAAGATTAATTATTTTCTTTTATTTTAAGATGTAACATGGACAATCATTTAATTTCATGTATTGAAAATTGAATTGATGATACTTCTTAATTATAGTTTGATATTCAACAGATTAAATTTATAATTAAATTATGATTGAATCGTATTTAAATTAAATATTATTCAAACAAAAAATTTAACTGATTTATTATCCAACTAATTCAAGTATTCAACTGATCGGTTTAATCTTATTTTTAAAACACTAATTTAACTTATTCACGATGAGAATCCAACAAATTGTGGGCCCCGCTCAAATAAATCATTCCATGACTTCTATTCGGGCAGCAGCATCCTGGTTGGGATGTACAGCATTTTTATTCTCATATATAATATACTAATGCTTTGGTTAGGTAACATTTAATCCAGCAAATTCGTCGAAGAATCAAAATTTTACATTCAAATTCACATCAATGATCCAATTACCACAATTTTTTTTTCGGTGAACCCAATAATCACACTTAATTCCTCTTCTTATTATTTTCTACATTTGAATAGGATTTGGCGAATAGATTTGATTAACTTCTTAAACTTCGCCTATCAATCAATAACTTGGCATATATACTATATATACACGCCAAGAGTACAGTACAGAAATGGCAGCACGACAAATATGGAAGTCAACGGATTCTCATATTTATTGAGTAATGATTATACAAACATATTGTCCGTTATTAAAACTAATCGATTGCAATATTGAGTTATTTTCATATATTTATTTTTTATATTGTAATTTTTTTAGGTAGGAGGAGGAAGGATATCTGATTTTTTAAGATAATTTAACATTTTTTTACTGAAAAAAGAGAAAAAGTTAATGATGATATCATATAATATTATAATTCTCAAAAGAAATATTAAATCATTTAATAAATTAATCTAATAATCGTCTTAATTATTTAAGAGGAAAAAGACTAATAAGCATGTACATTAATATTGTTAAAGGTTTTGATTTTTATAAATGTTTTCTTTTCTTTTTAAACATTTAAAAATTTTGTTAACTTAATTTTTTTATTAAGTACTGTATTAATATGTGTCAATTCTTAAACCTAACCGTTCATTCAGGATTTAGTGTTTCTCTGGTAGTTGTAGGTTAAAAAGTAGTATTAACACAGGGATTAAGGTTATTAATTAGAAAATGGTAGCAATGAGATTTGTAGTAATGACTTTTGGGTTCCATTGAATGAGAAATGATTCAAACCAAGAGTAATGGTCAAACTAAGAAAACCCCATATGTTAATGTAAAAGAGGAATAGGAGTTGGAGTTGTGTTGTAGTGGGTGCATCATCCAATTTGCACCCCGCCACTCCTCCTCCTCTGCCAGACATCCTCTTCTTTTCATTCGCTGGTTGTTGACTCTATCCTGTACGGCTGTACCCCATATCTGCTACTTAACGCCGTTTCTTTTTTCCTTTCTTCTTCCGTCAAACCTATATTTAACATTATTACTCTTTTTCAATATTACAACATATTATTCATTAACAGAAAATAGCATCATTGTAAAACTTAATTAATAGTTATTTAAAATAAATGATTATACACATCACTAATAATAACTAAAATTTGTTATACTGTCAATGAATTAGCTTTTTTAATATTTTTATTATTACAATTGTTTACAAAATTTTGGTCATAATGATCAGAGATTTTTTTTTCTTTCGTAAACAAGACAAATATAAAATGAAAAAGATATAAATTGTGTTTAATGATCTGTTATTATCTATGAATTTTTCAGCATAGGTGAAAAATTAATTTTCTTTTATACAATTAAATATTTAAGTGTAGATTCCTCTCAATTGAATTACTTTTTTTTATTTTTTTCATTAATTCTGATGTCAAACCTAAAATCACATGTTTAAGAGTATGAATATTTACTGTGTAGGTTGGATGAGTTCAGTAATATTTTTAGACTCAACTCACTCATTAGAACAGTGAGTTTGGTTATGTTGAGTAGATAAGATTTTTTTTCTCAACTCGATGGTTTGGTCAAATCCTTGAGTTTGACATGTGTTTTTTTTTTAAATTATTAAAAAAATTAAAATATAAATCTAATAAATTAACATCATACGTCTCAATCTTAAACATAATAGGTCTCAATCTAACAAAATCACACCATAAGTCTCAACCGATTTTATTCAAATATAATAAGTCTCAATCTTAAATAAATTAAACATCATAAGTCAATAAATACATAACAAATTAACAACTAACAAGTCTTACAAATCTAAAATAAACTAAACAAAACTAATCATAACTCAAACAACAAATTAGTCTAACCAATCGAAATCAGTGTCATCACACATATCATATGTACTGATATAATCATTGACTTCACTCTATTTTTTTCATATACTCTTTATCATCTAAAAAACTTTTTACTAAAAAAAATAAAAGCATGGGTGAGTCGAGTTTGTTTCAACCCGCTACTTGACCTACACATTGCGAGTTGAAACATTTTTCAACCCAACCTAACCTGCAAACCTAATACAACCCGCATTTTATGGGTTGAATTGGGTCAAAACTCGTGAGTTTACAGGTTGACCAGATCCACTAGACACCCCTACTTAAGAGATTCGAGTTTCTTCTACTCGGACTAACACATTATAGTTAATACTATTATTTTTTTAATAAAGATATATCATAAATTGTATCAATTTTTTTTTACTATATCGTTCTAAAAGATCTTTTAATAATTTTTTAATACTTAATGAAAAAAATTAAATGAAAAAAATACAATCAATGTCTTTAAAATATAAAAAATATTCAATATGTTTTTTGTTTAATAATTAAAAAGATTAGTTAAAAAGATTTAAAATTATTCATAAAAAATAAGTATTAGAAAAGAATACTTTTAATTTGGTTGAGTTTGAAGTTGAAGGTTGAAAGCTGTAACTTGTAGTTGTTTGTAACAAACTGGAAATGAATTGAATTGATGAGATCAATAGAGTCATTATGATTAAGGGTGTTTTTTATAAAAATAAAAAAATATTTAATATTTTCTTTATTTAATAATTAAAAAATTTAAAATTATTCATAAAATATAAGTATCATAATAGAATACTTTTAATTTGGTTGATATTGAAGCTAAAAGTTGAAAACTGTAATTTGTTTGTGGCAAACTAAAAATGAATTGAATTAATGAGCTCAACATAATCATTATGATTAAGGGTGTTTTCTACATAAATATAAAAAATATTTAATATTTTTTATTTAATAATTAAAATAATTTAAAATCATTTATAAAAAATAAGTATTAGAATAGAATACTTTTAATTTGGTTGAGATTGAAGTTGAAAGATGAAAGCTATAACTTGATTGTGACAAAATGGAAATGAAGTGTTTTCAATAAAAATATAAAAAATTTAATATTTTATTTATTAATAATAAAAAAATTTAAAATTATTCATAAAAAATAAGTATCAGAATTTAGTTGAGAATGAATAAGAAAGTTAAAAGCTGTAACTTATTTGTAACAAACTGAACATAAATTGAATTGATGAGTTCAGCAGAGAGTCATTATGATTAAGGATGCTCTCTAATTTGCAACGCAAAAACCCACTCACAAGCCGCCAAAACTGAAAACACTGATATATAGGAAAAGACGAAAAACCTAGGAAATAAAAAAACAAAACAGCAAATAATTAGGGGTAGAAGACGGTGACGGCGTGCAGAGAGAGAGAGAGAGAGAGAGCGTTAGATGCATGTGCGTGTAGGGCTGGCGGATAGAGAGAGAAACAGAAGCCTAGCTAAATTTGCCGTTGTTGCTGTCTCCACTCCACTCACTTTCTCTCTCTTTAACAACTCACACACGAGTCTCCCAAGCACACAGACACAAACACACAGTCTCTCACAGCATATTAGCATAGCCCACAACAAAACACACAGAAGAGAAGAGGAGAGAAGAGAAAGAAAGAGAGTGAATGAGTGAATGAATGGAGAGAAGAAGAGAAAGAGAGGACGAAGGACCTTGTCCTTTACAGACTGTAGTTACTCGCCCCCACCAACCAACACTCTCCACCTGACCCCTCCCATTCCCATTCTCAAATATAAAAACCCTACCTACAATTTCTCTTTCTTTCTCTATCAAACAAGTAACAACTCTCCTCCTCTAATGTTACTAACTTTCTAGGGTTCCTCCCTCCTTCTCTCTCTATCAATGAATCATTAAGGTATCTTTCCACCCACATTGACTCCGATGAATCCCCCACCCAACTCGTTTTTTCTTCTCTCACTCTACCTCTTCTTCATCTCAGCTTCGGGTGCCTCCGACCCGGAGCTCCGATCCCTACTCGAATTCAAGAAGGGGATAACCTTAGATCCGCTCCGGAAGGTTCTAGACACATGGGACCCCACTTCACTAACCGAATCCAACGCCTGCCCTCGCTCCTGGGCGGGAATCCTCTGCGACGACCTCACCGGAAACGTCACCGGTATCGTCCTTGACAGCCTCAACCTCGGCGGCGAGCTCAAGTTCCAAACTCTCCTCGACCTCAAGATGCTCAAAAACCTCAGCCTCGCCGGCAACGACTTCACCGGACGGTTACCCCCTTCGCTGGGCACACTCACTTCACTGCAGCATTTGGATCTCTCTCACAACCGCTTCTACGGCCCGATCCCCGCTAAGATCAACGACCTTTGGGGATTGAATTACCTCAATTTGTCCCTCAACGACTTCAAGGGTGGCTTCCCGAGTGGATTAACGAACCTTCAGCAGCTTAGGGTTCTCGATTTGCATTCCAATAAGCTCTGGGCTGAAATTGGGGAACTGTTGTCTGCGCTGCGGAACGTGGAGCATGTCGATTTGAGCAACAACCAGTTCTACGGGGGGCTTAACCTAAGCGTGGAGAATGTTTCGGGGTTGGCTAATACAGTGAGGTCTTGGAACATGAGTAGTAACAGTTTGAATGGCCCTTTCTTTGGGGAAGATTCGATTAAGTTGTTTCGGAACTTGCAAGTTTTGGATTTGAGTAATAATTCGATCAGAGGAGAGCTTCCTTCTTTCGGGTCGTTGCCCAACCTTCGGGTTCTGCGACTCGGGCGAAATCTTTTGTTCGGGTCCGTACCGGAGGAGTTGTTGCAAAGTTCTGTGTCGTTGGAAGAATTGGATCTTGGCGGCAATGAGTTTACTGGTAATTATTTTCGATTTCTCTTTTTGAGTTTTGACTAGTTTACTAATTTCTCTGTCTATAGAAAAATAGATTTGGATTTCGTAGGGATTCCTTATGTCGTTTTTGACCGTGCTGTTGGATAAGTATAGGCGTGATAAACTAAGTGCTGATCAATCGGAGTCTTAAACTAAAACAATATATTTTGGGGATCACTAACTGGTGGAGCATTGATCTCTATTTATCTCTTTCGTTTTCTTTTTTTGGCTTGTGTCTTTTTTGTCAAAACTGAATTATGACTATTTAATGCTCTAGCCTCTAGTTATACTAGCTCAATTTTAGGAGTAGACTTGTTGATTTTGATGTTTCAAAAACCCATGATTGAAATATAATCTTAAAATTTTCATTTTGTGAGTGTGTGCATGAACGTGCATTTTAGTAATTTTAGGTATAGAATAGGTCCAGAATTGAAAACCAGGACCCTTTTGATCATAGCATTTTGTTCTACCACAAAGGTCACTGGCGAGGAGTGGAGGGGGAAAAAGAATGTTTTAATGAAAGTTTATAAATTCCATTTTGTGCATGCCATTGAATGGAAATAATGAGCTATGCAACTAAAATCAACACACACGTGTGTGAAGAAAGAGAGTGCGAGAGGGAGAAGGGACGATGGGTAAGGGGTGGGAAGGGAGGGAGAGGGAGGGAGAGGGAAAGGGAATGATAGCTAATCTCTGTGTTATGCATTTCTTCTAATGAACACTTCCTTTTCGGATGGTTTTCCCTACCTCCAATCAGGCATTATTGGTTTGATGTCCTTGTATCTTATGGGGCTTGGTGTTTGGCTCATTTGTTTATGTTGTTTTATAGTGCATTGATGACCTATGAGATCTTCTCCTTCAAGTTGGATTGTATAATCCTGAACTGTCTAATCTTTTCTTGTAGTATAAACTTTTTCCTCTCAATCTACACCGTGGTAGACTTTGTATTGTTTTATATTTTTTCTCCACATGAATTTCTCTTTGTTTACTCTTGGCATTTGCAAGTGGCGTTATTCTACCCACTATATCATTTAAAGCTTGTGTTTTGCAATTGAATTTGCATGTTTCAAGTAGATATACCAATTTGATTTTACAGTTGTCAGCAGAATTTCCATGAGGCCCTTTTAATTAAGTTAAGTATATAAATGATAATTGCATCAAGGTTTTTTTGACGATTAGCATGATGGATTTGTGAAGTATTTCAAATTTTGGGGTAGATTATTTAAAGAAAAAAGTCCATAAACTCTATACTCTGTTAATTAATTTACATATCTTTGCTTATGTACAGGTTCAATTGCTGTAATCAACTCTACGACTTTGAATATTTTAAATCTTTCATCAAATGGTTTATCAGGCTCTTTGCCAACATCTTTGAGCAGATGGACGGTCGTGGACTTGAGCAGGAATAACTTATCTGGTGACGTTTCTGTTATACAAAACTGGGAAACCACATTGGAGGTTATTGATCTGAGTTCAAACAAGCTGTCAGGATCCTTGCCTCCTGTTTTAGGGACCTATTCAAAATTGTCTACAGTTGACTTAAGTTTAAATGAACTAAGTGGATCCATTCCAGGTAGTTTAGTTACTTCCTCGTCACTGACAAGGCTGAATCTTTCTGGTAATCAATTTACAGGGCCACTTCCACTTCAAAGTTCAGGGGCAAGTGAATTACTACTTATGCCTCCATATCCGCCAATAGAATATCTTGACGTATCTAATAACTCCTTAGAAGGTGACTTGCCTTCTGATATAGGTAGGATGGCTGGGCTCAAACTGCTGAATCTTGCTAGGAATGGCTTTTCCGGACAGCTACCAAATGAATTGAGCAAACTTATTTATTTGGACTACCTTGATTTGTCTAACAACAAATTTACTGGAAAAATCCCTGATAAGCTCTCATCCAGCTTAACTGTATTTAATGTGTCCAATAATGATCTCTCTGGTCGTGTTCCTGAAAATTTGCAGCGTTTCCCTCCTTCATCCTTTCACCCTGGAAATGAAAACCTAATCTTACCAAATAATTCTCCTGAAACTTCTTCAGTGCCTGATAATATTCCAGATGAAGGGAAACATCATAGTTCAAAGGGTAATATCAGGATAGCAATTATTCTTGCCTCTGTGGGGGCTGCTGTGATGATTGTTTTTGTTTTATTGGCTTATCATCGAGCACAACTTAAAGAATTTCATGGAAGAAGTGAATTCACTGGTCAAAATACTGGAAGAGATGTCAAGTTAGGAACACTTACAAGGCCTTCACTCTTCAAGTTCCATACAAATGTTCAGCCCCCAACAACTTCGTTGAGCTTTTCAAATGATCACTTGTTGACTTCTAATTCGAGATCACTTTCTGGACAGTCAGAATTTATAACTGAAATTTCTGAGCAAGGCTTACCTCAGGGAATGGTAGCTACTAGTTCAGCATCTGCAATTCCTAATTTGCTGGATAACCCTCCCACATCATCTGGAAGGATGTCATCTCCTGGTTCCCCATTGTCGTCCTCGCCTCGTTTTATTGAGGCCTGTGAAAAGCCAGTGAAGTTGGACGTTTGCTCACCTGATCGGCTGGCTGGAGAGTTGTTCTTCCTGGATTCTTCCCTAGCATTCACTGCAGAGGAATTATCTCGTGCTCCAGCTGAAGTTCTTGGCAGAAGTAGCCATGGCACTTTATACAAAGCTACTCTGGACAGTGGTCATATGTTGACTGTAAAATGGTTACGAGTGGGATTGGTCAAACATAAAAAGGAATTTGCTAGAGAAGTTAAAAAGATTGGTTCTATGAGGCATCCAAACATTGTCCCATTGCGAGCATACTATTGGGGGCCTAGGGAACAAGAGAGGCTTCTTTTAGCTGACTATATACATGGGGACAACTTGGCCTTACATCTCTATGGTAATAATTGATGTTTCTCTTAGCATATCTCACCCCCTCTTCTTTTCCAATCCTTGTTCTTTTTTTTTAAAAAAAAACTTTTTTCTTTTTTTAATTATTGCTTGCATTTAGTGTGTCCTATTGTTATCATCTGCATTGTGCCATATCTATTAATTATGAGCATGGATTTTCCTTTTAGAAGTTAGAGTTTCCTTGTTCCTAAGCATCCGGCTAACAAATTGTAACTGCTGGGGAACTTTCTGGTAAAATATTAAATATAAATGTTACTGCTGGGCGTTATGTTTTGCCTTGTGGCCTGAACTTTTACAATTTTTTAAAAATAGTTTATTATTTTTATAATTTTATCTTGTTTTTAGTTTGCCTCTCGTTTACTTCTTTTCTTTCTTTATTTTCAAAGAGGATCACGGGGGGGGGGGGGGGGTTGTTTGAGATTGCTTTTATAGCTTGGAATTTCTCTTCAACCCTTGATACCAAAGATAAACAGCATGATTAATCCCTGTAACTTGCCTGGCACGGTTAGGTGATAATTTGATAGGGGGTTGTACTAAAATTGCGGCAAAAATTGTGTACATGAACCATTGCATGGATTTTGAGACCTCGATATACATTGCCTGTTCAAATTGGATTTGACTCTTAAAATTTGTTTCTTGTTGAGGAAAAAAAAAAGTTAAATAGCTGGATGCTGTCATCTTTCCTCTCTGCCTCTCTCTGTCAATTTTCACTGGCTTCCTCCCAAAAGCTGGCAGACAAGGAGTCATCTGGGATTGTGTGTTTGAAACTATTGCAGTTGTACAAGCTGCATGGCTGTTACTTGGTCTATTTTAGAGTTTCAGGGGCTCTGTCTGTCCAAATGTTGGGTATTTTTTGTGTTGTAGTATCCCTAAGGTACATCTTGTAAAAAATAGTTAATTTAAAAGATGTTTCAAGCTCTTGAATTCTCTATTTAGCACTGCTTGAATACTTGTTCATGCAGGATTGTTTTGACATGATATTAGCTTTTTGTTAGTTGAGTATAATATCAATGTATCTGTTGCACAGAGACTACACCCCGGAGGTACTCGCCATTATCATTCAGCCAGAGATTAAGAGTTGCTGTTGATGTTGCTCGATGTCTTTTATACCTTCACGATCGAGGGCTTCCCCATGGAAATCTAAAGCCAACAAATATTTTATTAGCAGGCCCTGATTACAGTGCACGTCTTACTGACTATGGTCTGCACCGGCTCATGACACCAGGCGGAATTGCAGAGCAGATCCTAAACCTAGGAGCACTTGGATACCGTGCTCCAGAACTTGCTACTGCATCCAAACCAGTTCCATCCTTTAAGGCTGATGTCTACGCACTTGGTGTGATCCTAATGGAATTGTTAACAAGAAAAAGTGCAGGTGACATAATATCAGGGCAGTCAGGTGCTGTTGATCTTACAGATTGGGTTAGGCTATGTGAGCAAGAAGGAAGGGTAATGGACTGTATTGACAGAGACATTGCAGGTGGGGAAGAATCCTCCAAAGAGATGGACGAACTGCTTGCAATATCTCTGAGGTGTATTCTCCCTGTAAATGAGAGGCCTAACATCAGACAAGTTTTTGACGATCTCTGTTCTATATCGGTTTGAAATTTTTGTACATGCGTCTGGGAATTAGTTTTTTATTTTTGGTTCCTCGACCCATTGTTATTTTCTGATTCTTTGTACCCATCTTATCTCCTCCTTAATTGGTTTCTAGCCTTATTTTGGGCTAATCATCACATTCTTTTCTTCTATTCTCTTTTTCAAAAAATGAAAAACAATATTTCTTGTAAAGTGACAATCATTGATTAATCGACAGTGTGTGTTTGATTTGAAACACAGATGTTTGAATTCTTTATTCTCTTAACACCTAGTGAAGTAGCTTATTTTTCATTATGTTTTCTCCTTTAAGTCCTCAAAAAGCATATTATCAATCGCCGAATCTAATGATTTGGCTAATCCGGTTGAACAAGTTAACGGGTTTTCATATGACGTCCAATGATATGTGAGTCCCAAGATAGTAAATTAGGGATTGAGATGTGGGTCAGAAAATATATATTCAATTTTTTTCAATTTCAACTCAGAATAGGAGGCCAACGCAACTATCTCAAAATGGTTATAGTCTTAATGCTTTTTTATATATTGCAGCGTGTAAGATGCTATAATCACAACTTATAGTACAAAATTTAAATTTATGTCTTCGAATGAACATTACAATTTTTTTCAATAAAACTTAAATTGAGAGGTTTTTTTTTTTTCTTTTTTTGGTCTGGTTTTAATTGAGAGTAAGAAACTAAGAATTTCTTTCTCCATTTAAAGGCTTGACATTGCTGGGCTCAGGTCAAGCTCCACCAAGTGTAATCACATCTCTAGGATTGTCCCTCAAACTCAAGTGATGAGTTTTGGGGGGCAAACCCATCATAATAAGCATAACCATCGTGCTATTGCCATAGTCCTTGATATCATCGCCTCTTTCCTTCAGACTTTCCGCTCGACCTTGCTGGATCAGTGATGCCCACGAGACTTCTATGTGGCCCACATTGTGAAAAAGGTCAAACTCTGATGCAATTCGTAGCACTTGATGTGGTCCAGTTGGCCAGAGACAATGTAAGAGATAACTCAAATCACTTTGGCTAAACTAGACCATGTTGTCTTGTAGTTTTATTTTTTCGGGGGGGGGGGGGGGGGGGGAGCGTGATTTATAATAAGCTATTTGGTGCTTATATACCGCATTATCCAAGTATGTTCTATCAATTTTGGGGACTTAACGTCCAGGGGATAGCAAAGTAGGGGTCTTGAGGGTAAATTACAATTGTGTATTCTATCTTATACTACTAATTGAAGAAATCATGCTCCTAAACTTACAATAGTGTGCAAGTCACCCTTAATTTCTATTTAAATAGTTAATATAATTTATACATCTAACACTCGCATAATGTTGAAAATAAAAAAAATTATAAAAATATATGTCTCAGCTTTTTATTTTTATTTAAATATATATTTTATTTCTCTTTACTGTGACGACAAATGATTAAAAAATAATGAAAAATATGTATGCTGCGAATCAACTAAAAACTAAACTAAACTAAACTTTATAATTTTTTTTTGCTAAAGTAACATAAGAGTTTTTTTTTTGACGTGGGAGATAAGAGAGTTTATTTGTGTGGGCTTAGCACACTGGTTGGCGTCACCAACATTACCATTACGCCAGGGTCATTTCGTTGGGACTTAGGAAGCCCAATATTGTAGCCATAACGAAATTAGATCTGCTCTAAGTAACCAATCCCACTATTCAAACCCAGAACAACGGCGGCTAGAAGATCTAACCCGTTACTCGCCTAGGATCCAAGTTTGGTTAGAGTATCCCACTTTGGTTAGATTTTGAATATTCCAAAAAAATGTTAATATAATTTATTTTAAAAAAAATTAAGAAAAAAATTACATTTTAACTTTTTTAAATTATTAATTTGTTGAATAATTAAACAAAATAGTTTAAGAACTACTATAACAAATGCGTTTTCATTAGAATACACAAAAAAAAATGTGTATAGTTTTTATTTTTTAGGTCATTTTCCAATGTAATATAATATCCATTAAAATACATAAATATAATTTACATGGGATTGAGTTTGGATCTCATCTCTTTTAATGAATAAGAGTTTAAAGAAAAAGAGATTCTACCAGAGTATTAGTCCAAAATTAACAATGAAAAATCATTGAAAAAAATCAAATTAAGACATTTAACTAGGAGTTAACTTTATTGTTTTTTGGAACACTTTTTTGGTGTAGAGCTAATCTCTTAATATTAATTGGCCGTGGCCACAAGATGTTTTTAGTAAGTTTTGAATCCTTATAGGATAGTTAAAATTGTAGGACTCATATTTTATTTTATTTTTCTCTCAAAATGCATGACTTATGGAAAATTCAGCTCATTAATATCTCACTCAAGCTTTAATCAATTACTAATTGTTAACTGAACTCAAGTTACACACGTGATTTTCTTCAAACATAGCACCTGGAAAAAATAAAAAAGCCAAGAAAACCTGAGAAAGAAAAATAATTTTAGAAATTAAATCAAAGTTCTTTTTTGTGAAATCCACCTTTTAATAGTTGATTGATCTTGTGTGTTCCAGTAGCTAATTGATTCGCATACCAACCCTGAATCATCTCCCTCTCCATGTCTCCCTGCTCAAGGAAATATAGAAGGAGAGAAAGAAAAGGAACTAGTGGAATATCCTTAGCTAGTGGAGACTCAAGTTCTTGATAGTGACACTAGCTAGAAGTAAGAAGACCATATATGAGTATTCCTTTGACAAGACTTTCATATGTATTGACCCTTTTATGATTTGATTTTTAAAACGAATGTTCTATGTTGGTTTGGTACTTAATAAAAAAATTGGAAATGATCCAAGAGTATTCAGGGTTGATTTTTAAGTATCATTTAAGTAGAGAGAATCTCTGAGGCCCCCCAACCAATGCACAACTTGGCCAACCTGAATACAGTAGAAATGGTGGTGGTGGGTTCTGGGTTTTGGTGCACTCATACAGAAGAAGGATGGAGTTTTTAAGTATTGTGAAGTTAGGTTGGGGTGAGAGGACAACGGGGCGAATTGTAAGCCTCAAAATACGGGTCAAACAAGAATGGATGGTGCCACTCCCTTAGAGTCTAAGCATTCCCTTTTACGTAATTTAATACCACCCCTCCAAATACACTCCTCCTCTACTCTCTCCTTACCCCTCTCTTTCACCACCCACTTTGATAGAACACTTCTCAAAATCCTAGTAAAAAAAAAAAAAGAAGAATAGTCATTGGTAATCCTAATATGGTCTCATTCCAACAAATAGGGATTATATATTGAGACTTGAGAGACAGTCATTGATCAATGCCAACCTAGTTTGTACTAATCTCTGCATAATCTAATTTAGGTTCTTTTCAGTGATAAAGTACAATATTAATTATTGCTAGGTGGACTAACTAGCTCTTCCATCTCACATGATCTCAAGTTAAATAATTCTAAACTTCACATCATATATATGCAATTGAAAGGTGAGCTTTTGGTTTCTTTGTATTAAGTTAAGGTGTGCTTCAAGGGAAAAATGTTAGTCATTTGTGTGAAGGACAAATATAGTTAAGCAGTTAACTGTCTTAGTCATTTAGAAGGAATTAAAATGTGAAATTAGAGTTATTGAAATGAAGCAACTGTGTTAGATTCTTTAATGTCAAATGATTTTCTCATATGAAAGCTTGGGTGAGATGTCCCAAATCACCATACCTCTATCCATCAATTATCCATCACATAATTGACAAAAGTCATTTTCTGCTAAAGATTATCAACTTATCTTGAAAGGTGTCCAATCTTTTTCCTTATTGCAGTGATATAATATTAATTAAGAAGGAATCATTTTCAGCTGGCTTAAAATTTTTGAATCAATTTCATAATCATGAACTTCAAGAATGAATGTCTGTTGCTTAATATATATGATGATTACTATGTTTCCTTTTTAATTTGCCGTCAGTTTTTACATGTTGAATGTGGTGTGCGTAGTTGTGAGAGCTATATATATTTTGAGCAAATGCATTCCCAACTAATTAAGAGCAGCAAAGAAGGAACTGAAACCTTCTCAACATACGAATAGCTATAAAATAAACTAAAGATTAGTAGAAATTCTGTAATTTTATATATAGTATGATAGTATAAATCGTCAATAATAAGAATATCTTAGAGGTGGGGATGTTGAGGACTACTCTTACGGAGTCACTGAGTCTGCATTTGGTCATATTAACTTTTAAGATTATGTTAATTACCAATTTTTCTTCAAAAGCAGCTTGACACCAAATATAACCTTCCGATCTTAAAGTGGTTTCTTTTGAATTTGACAAGATACGAACATTTTTAATTGTGAAAGTACAACTGGTTTATATTTGTTTAATGGCTAATCACTTGAATAAATAACATATGAAGTTTGTTTTGTTTTTCTCAATAAGATGATATTAACACATAAACATGCTCAATTTCTTGATAATATATATAAACATAAAAAGATTACCAATTTGGTAGACCTGCCCTCAGTAAGAAGCAAGAACCACATGCATGGTGGCAGTTGAATCAGAAAGTTGATTAAGAAAGTCAAACATATTTAAGAACTCACACGTGAGCAAGCAGTCATAGAGCTGGCATTTATACAACATAAAAATATATTCTCATCTTTTTCTCTCTCTTTTCCTCCATGCACTTCTTCTCAGAGTGCTCAACTTTTCCTAATAGTAGTTTATGACTCTAATTCCTGAAATCCTCGTACATAAACCAGAGAGATTTAAAACATTAGTAACAAACAAACACGTCTAGTCACATCTACCTTCTTCTCCCATATCACTCTCTCTCTCACGCTTTCTTTCTATTTCTCTCTCTATATAATATAACCCTTTTGTCTATTTCTTTTAAATTAAATATAGCTGGACTGCTTTGTCCTTGTATACCTTGCCTTTTAAGCACACTTATTTTCTACCCATATTTTCCTTTCTTCTTCCCTTCTGGACTCTCTAGCGCCTCTCTCTCTATTCTCTGCCTAAAGTGATTCCCACTTCATACTAAGAGAGCATGCCTGAATGTCCAGAGAAAGGTAAAACACAGAAATCTCTTCTCCATCTCTTAAGTTGATGAGACTATCTTCTTATGCAGTTATGTACTTATATAATATCTTTTCTACTGCTTCCTAGCTTGGAACTTCTTCTATCATGTCAAATCTTATTTTTAGAACAATAGTGGATGCTCTATGACAAAGTTTTAATCTAGTCTTTTTTGGAAGTATATAATTTGGTGATCAAAGTTCAAATAGCCTTTTTTTTCATCCCTTAATTAAAAAGTGATACTAGATAATTTATTTGTTGTGTGACGTCTGCTGAATTTCATGCTTCTGCTATAGGGAGAGATTTGATGAGATAGGCAAGAAGATCAAGAGGGAAGGAGATGTTTCTTCTCAAATGGGAAGAAGACACATGTTGGGCCCTCCTGGAACCCTAAATACAATTACCCCTTGTGCAGCATGTAAGCTGTTGAGACGAAGATGTGCCCAAGAATGTCCCTTTTCTCCATATTTCTCTCCCCATGAGCCCCAAAAGTTTGCTTCTGTCCACAAAGTTTTTGGTGCCAGCAACGTCTCAAAGATGCTAATGGTAAATATATATATATATATATATATATATATATATATATATATGTATATATATAAGTACTCTGGCTAATTAATTATATCATATGATTCATATCATATGCTTTCCACTAGTAGATTTTAAAAGCTAAGGGTGACTTTCATGGATGAAAAATGTAATCATTTCTGCTATGATGTGTTTTAGGAGGTACCGGAGTGCCAGAGAGCAGATGCTGCAAATAGTCTAGTTTATGAGGCTAATGTGAGGCTAAGTGACCCCGTGTATGGATGCATGGGTGCAATTTCTGCTTTGCAACAGCAAGTTCAATCTTTACAAGCTGAACTTAATGCAGTAAGGGCTGAAATACTTAAATACAAACTCAGGGAAGCTAACATGATACCCTCCTCTCATGTTGCAATGCTCCCTTCCTCTGGGGCTGTTTCAATTGCTGCTCCACCGCCGCCACCACCTCCTCCGCCGCCACCACCACCACCACCTCCTCCTCCTCCCTTTCCTTCAACTTCTTCCTCTTATTCTTCCATGTACATCCAACAGAGGGCTCCCACCAATTATAGCAGAATTTCAAGTGATAATATTTCCTATTTTGGTTAAATTTGCAGACTCAAAATAATAATTCCATTTATTTCTCTCTCAGATGCATCAAGGTGGAATAAAGTAACAGAAGGAGAGTATTAATACTGGATGTTGTTACTGCCCGGCTGTATGCTTTTTTTTTTTTAATTGTTATTGTCTTAATCCATATGACTAATGTCCAAAATTTTCCCTAGATATGGTTGGTTAAACGTTAATTCCTTCTACTCCTTTCATGCTAAAGCTAGCTACTACTACCATATGGAAATTGCTCCTTGATCCTGTGATTAACTGCATTTCTTCCCCATCCTCAAGCACAACCAATGTAGACACAATGCCAACTTGGTATACTTATGCCAATTTTCTCTTCTTTCATTTTATGAAGCAAAGGACAATAAAGGGGAAAAAAAAACGTGCTTAATATTTTATGGATGTAATTTCAATTTGATTTGGGAAATATTGCAAGGTTGGGAGGAGGGGAATCCCTGCTATTGTTGGTTAGAATTAAATTTGCACGTGACAGCTGTGGTTCATGACTATGGTCACATTTCTTAAACATGTTAATCTGTGCCACTGAAGTATCTGAGCTTGCTGTCTGAAGTTGCGGGAGACAAAAGGTATGCTTGTGATCTTCACCATGTTGAGTCAGAATTAAACTTCTGAGAAATTTGGTTAATATATATGGGAAGCATATATACAACTGAGCTATTTTCTATGTTAAGTTAGCTATCATTTGTGTATTATACAGTCAAACTATATTCACTACCATCCTTTGTATCAGATATATTGCTCGTAGAAGAAGTTGAGTCTTCTAATGTAGACATTCTCATTTGCTTTTTTATGGTTTTGGAGTTTATGATATGACTCATCATCAGTACTTTCTTTAAATGTTAGTTGAACTAACTAGTTTCAAGTTAATTGCACTCATGACTATTCATTCAGATTTTATTTTCCCTTATTATGATTGAATAGATCGTTTTTACTATTAGCATTGACAACAAAAAGGGTCCGATTATCGATTCCAAAGAGCCACATTAAATCAAACCCATGATTGTACCCAAAAAAAAAAAAAATCAAACCCATGAAATCTGTGTAGAATACATATTTGATGGTTGGAGAAACTTAATTAAATGATTTTTTTAAAACTAAATGGCATCTTTTGATCAAGAAATAAAAGCTTTGTATTGACATATTGGTTTATATATATTCTCCTCTTGTCCTATGTTCAAGCTGCATGCTTCATTAATTCTCTAGAAATTACAGATGGCAACTTTTGGTGCTTGTGTACTATGTAGTTAATTTGAAAGTTGAAAATTAAGTTGAAAACATACGATGGAAAAATAGAAAGGAAACAAGGCTAGCTCATATTAATTTGTGGGTGAAAGTAGATACATGTGTAACGTATTTGTTGGATGGTCATACTCCATATATTGCCAGCTATTTAATTTCCCGAGAATGGGTTTCCTTGGCGTGAGGATTTCAGCTAGTACATATTAAAGGGGCACAAAGAGGAAGTCTTAGACGTATAAGCAAGAAATATAAAGAAAAAGACTAGCACTTCTATATTATTTTAGACCTTTCTTTTTTCTGCATGATGCGCAAAACCATACTCGTGTATATACTGTTGATTTTGAATTTCTCATAAAAAACATACAACCCTATATATAGATGTGACATGTATTGGTCCCATGTCATGATTGCTTAAACTCGCGGCATCTTCCTGGTGTTGACATAACCCAACCATCATTCGATTCCTTGTATTTGAACGAATTTGTGATCCTCCTTTTACCATTTCGAAACCATAATTAAGATAAATTTTGGCTTCCTCTGTGAATATCATTATTGATGTTGTAGAGTATACTATAATAATTTAATCAGATATATAAATTGAATGTTTCCAAGCTCAGTTTGATCCTGGGTTGAGTAAGGTTTCGCTGTATCATCTATTTCTGGGTTCTCGATCTGATAATCGATGCATGTGAGAGGGGAATCCAAGAATAAGCTATTCACTGAGCATGCATACTTGGATCTCACTCAACTCTCCTTGCAATTGCCAACATGATATGTAGACTAATAATATTACATTGATTTTATCAATGGTAATTTTGAGTACTGACCAGCTTTTTTAGTCCACTGTATAAAAGCTAGATTTGGATCTAGACTTTTTTCCCCCTCTTTATATATATATATATATAAAAAAATTCTCAAAAGTAGAGAATTTCTTATTATACGTTGTGTTTAAATATTTTTTATTAACAGAATGTAATAAAATAGATAAGGATAAATTAAAAAAAAAATGAAAAGAATAGAACAAAACTATCTTTTTTCCTTTTTGAAAGATTAATAAAAAATATGAACGGAGTTTAATTATCTTGTTTGAGAGTTAACTCATAAAGAGATGGAATAAAATATAACATGTTTATTTTTAACTATTAAGTTTATTTCTCCAATTTTCATCACAATTTTAGGGGAACAAAAACTTGTTATTTGAGAGGATGAGAAAATGAATAGTTTCCCCTGGTTTCCTTTACATTCTTATCTTTAAAAAAACTCTCAAACAACAAAACTATTTCTCCTTTCTCTCATTTTCTTTCTCTTCCTCTCATTTCCCATCTTTCAAACATAGTGATAAGGGTAAAGCATATCACAAGTTTTACCAAGGGTTTCTAATGATATTTATACAGGGATGGATCTACTTGTTAGGGAATGGGGACACATGCCCCCACATCACCTTGAAACTTTTCTTTGATCCTATATAGGTATATATGTATATATTTTTTTTATTTTTTTATATGTGTAATTTTGCTCCCACTCCATCTTGAAACTTTTCTTTAATCCTATCTTTCCCCCACTCCACTCCATATAGGTATATATGTATATGTCTTTTTTATTTTTTTATGTGTAATTTTTACTCCAGTATACAAATAAATTAATAAATTTCTAGTGATAAAAAATAAAACTCATAATATTATTTTTTATTTTTCAATAGTATTCACTTGGTGTGGTACATGAATATACTCATAATATTATTTTTTATTTTTTAATAGTACTCACGTGAATTTGATACTAATATATTCAAAGCACAAAATTCTTCTTCTCTTACCTTTTTTTATCTCTGTAAACTAGTGGTGATGGAGAAAATTATTCGTTCAGATTCACTCGCATATGCTTCGATCACATAGACATTTGCCCCCACTGCTTAAAATTCCTGGGTCCGTCATTGTATCTATAGATAATTTTTTGGCTTAAATATATTTTTACTCTTCGAAAATATAATGTTTTTTTGTTTTGGTTCCTCTGAAATTTTTTTGTTAGTTTTAGTTCTTCTAAAATTATTATTATTTTTAGTCCCGGTAGTTAGTGAGTCTCCGTTAAGTGACTGACATGTGATATCAATAAGTGAGATCTCCGTTTGTCACATAAGCACTTAACGGAGTTTTACCAACAGTATGGAAGAAAACCAAAAGATAAAAATTTAAAGAGACCAAAAAAAAAAAAAAAGTTATACTTTTAGGAACTAAAAACATATTTAAGCCTAATTTTTTAGTATATGACAATTGCTATCACACAATTTCAGATCGAAAGTGTTAGTTAAGTAAAATCTTCTTCAAAATGATAATTCTATTATTCAAATCAATTACATTACAAGTAAAATTTACTTGAGATCACATGATATTTATAAATAATTTATCAACGAGGGATTGCTTACAAAGAATAGGAATACATATTATTTTAATAGTATAGTATATTTATTACTTTTATCTTAAGAATAAGTAATTCTTATCATTTAAGTGTATTCTTATTACTTGTAGTTTAACGCATATATTGTCATGGGTTTATTTTATTTTACTTTTTAATTTCATTTAAGTGAATATTTTTCTGCCGAAGAAATCCCTACATGACTCAAATTATATTATTAATTAATAGATAATAATTATAATTGATTAATAATTATTTATTATAATTTTTTATAATTAATAATGTTGATTGACTTAATATATTTAATTTAAGTATTTTAAATTTATATAAGAATCTCTCCATTTGTTAAAAGAGATATACTCACAAGCTAGGACGGACCTAAATTCTCTCCTCTTACTTGTACTGCGGCCACAAATTAACATACTACTTGTTAATGTTAGGGGCTAAAATATTAGAAAGATTTATATTTAATGAACTTATCAAGAAATTATCCCATTTACCTGATAACACGTTGTTACTTAAAACATTAATGTATTAAGTTTATAAATCTTTCACTTATAAGTATATTTTTCTCACTTTATATTATTTTTTAATATGAGATTTCTAAGTCTACATGCTCTCACAACAACACTTGACTAAATTTTTAACAATATTTTGCGTGTGGGACAGCTCATGAGAGAGAAGAAAAATGGCATTGTAACAAAATCATTTTCTTGACTTGACTTCACAATATGTTTTTTATAAAACTATATATAATATAATGCGTTAAATTAATGGCGAATTGATATAATCATGTTAATTATAATATTCATTATTCGTAATATAATATACAGTTTCTTATTCATGTTTAACTTTTTTACTTTAATTTTTTTTTATTTTTATTTTATTTTTTTAAAAATTTTGAATTTATTTACAACCTTATTTTATATTACAAAAATATTACAATCATATATAATTTGATTTGACATATATTTTATATTAAAATATAGTAAATATACATTCATTATATTTTGAGTAGATAAAAAATATTTCCGTATATTATAAGTGTATACTTTCTTTTTTGATCTGCATCCATTGATGACTGTATACTTTTCTTTTTCTTTTTTTAATCTGACTGTATACTTTCTTAACATATTAATCTTCAACAAAACTGTACAAATTAAAGTGCTTATGTAATAAACTATACTCGATGGCTAGCGTATAACTAAAAAAGAATTTGGTTGGGTCGTATATATCTTTCTCCTACGTATTAAAATATAAGATGATTTAAGGTCATTATAAATTTTCAAATTTTTTTCTCTGCAAATGAGGTTTTTTTTAAAGTATTTTTCACATTTTTAAAGTACAGTCATGTATTTAAACAAATACTTTTTTTAACAATATTATTTTATATATATAAATCTTGAGATTGAATTAAAAATTACATATTTAAATTACTTGAATTTTTTTCGTTGGTGCAGATATTTTAATTTCAAAGAAAGTGATGCTTAAAATAAAATGATTTTGAAAATAATTTCATACATATTTATAGGTTTCATATACATTAGTTACAAAGATCTGCACAGAAGAAAAAAAAGAAAAAACTCTGCCGGAAATCATGACTGCTATTAACTAGTCAACATGATATTGAGTCATCATATCAACTATTATGATTTGATAGGTGATGATTAGTGAAGATGTATTATTGTTAAATTGATTGATTAGGAGAATTGATTTTCAAAGTTTAGAAGATGCTACTTCTTCAGCCAACAGAAAAAAAAAATGAAAAAAAAGAAAGAAAGAAGAAGCTAGCGCCCTAAGAAGAAAAGCTACATGAAAACGTCGACCATACAAGATCAGGATTTTTTTAATTTTTTTCTTTTCAAGTAGTTAATTATAAGAGAAAAAAAAGACATAATATTATAAAATAAATTTTACAAATTTCAACTGAGTTTCATTAATAAATTTTTTATATTTTTTTTTTATAATTGACTATTTGAAAGAAAAAAAAATTAAAAAAATCCCGATCTACCATATAGGGTATGAGACCCCAGTAACATATTTAGTTATAAAATATGAAAGTTCTATAGGAGGATTAGATATCACCTGGACACCATAAACATCATAAGTAAAACTATCATTTGTTAATCAATTCTCACATTTGTTACCTTCCGCAAAGTTTGCGCAAACCTAATCATCCACGAACAGTTCACATCAAGCACCTTTTTAAGTTAGGTAAGTAAATAAAGTCATGAATTCATTTTCCCTCTATCTCCAAAATAAATAAATAAATAAAAAGTAAAGATTTATATTTAATGGACCAAACAAAGAACCACACTCATGAGCTTAATACTGCATCCTAATCTAAAACTTTAAGTCATAATATTTATAGATCTCTTCACTCATATAATTTTCACTTTGTAATGATACTTCTACTGCACCTCCCCTATACAACTTGTCCCCATGGTTGGGCTCTTTCCTCATATAGGCTTCTATCTAAGTCGCTAGACGCTAGCATATTTTCTTTGTTTATTCCTAGCCTTCATCACCGTGGTAGATCAATTTCCATCACCGCATCGCTATAGATCGTCTTCATCAATGATCCTCTTTGGTCACTGAAAACCTTCCTCTTCGGCCACATCCCATGTTGTTCTCAAGCTGTGAACCACACGTACTAGATTTGGTCCATCGCCGATCTTTGGTGTGTTGTTAATTGAACCTGCAAATAAACAGCAAACCCGTAAAGTCTTTTCGCTTATACGAAAATCCCCAAGGTACTAGACTCTTCCCGTTTGACAGGGATCACGAACTAAGAGAGTAGAGCAACCTGACGAAGTGAAGGAGAAGGTGTAGAAGAAGAAGCGTAAGAGGGCGGCCGAATTAGAGTAACCACACTATGTAAAATAGAATTTATAGAAGCCATTTAAAAAAAAACATTGGCGAGTAACGTTTAGAAAATAAGTTTGGTCATTAAAAAGTAAATGCTAATTATCTCGCTTTAATAGCTAATTGATCCGCTTATTAATAGCTAATTGAAACGTTAGGAAACATATTTATTTGCCCGTTATGAAACCAGCACCAAGTCAAATTTGAATTATTCAAAAACCTCATTTTTCGGGTAAGCTCCAAAAATTAATTAAATATTTGACAAAAGATCTTTCATGATATCACGCGTAGTGGGGGGGCAAATCGAGGATTTGTCTTGCCATGAACTTTTCAAATTTCAATCTTGTGTGCTGCAGCCCACCACTTTGTTTGTTTCTTACAAAGCCCAAAACACAAGTTGAAATATAAACTCTTCAAAAACTTGCTTCCAACCAATGTGGGACTTATTCTTTTGAAATACCCATTTCACAACAATCCCCCACAATTTCAAAAGAATATTTAAAAAAAAAAACAAATAATAAAAATAAAAAAAACAGAATCTGGGTTACATCATCAGTGTAAACGTTTTCGAATCTGGTGTCTTCTGGACTATGAACCAGACCTAGATAAATAAGACTCTAACTTACAATGTAATTAGTGAAGGTTACACTTCTATGAACCAAAACATTTTTCGTGTAAATTAGAATCCCATTTGATCATATCTACACTCTCACTTATCTCTTGTGTTAACGCCGTTTTGCACTTTTCGGCCATGTGCATGCCTGGTTGTTCATGAGTGCTCTAGAGACTATGCCATTTTCTCATAGGAGCGGCCCCACTCCACACTCATATAGGTGATTTCATCAAGTGTATACTGCACTTTATACACCACCCATAAGGGATATGAAATTCATTAAAAGCATATAGCTTATCCTCACAATAAATGCGCCTAACACTTCTCATGCTTCTCACACCATAAGATGGGATGACACACGTGCTAGCAAGTACTAACAAGTGACTTGTTATTACCCATATGAACTTCTTTCATGGGATCTCCACTCATAAAAGTCGGGTTACCATCACTTTGTTAGTTTCAAATTGGCTTAAGTCCCATTTCCCTCGATGTGGTATATATTAAATTCCTTCCCAAAGGCTTAGTCGAGGATCGGCCAAGTTCACTTCGACTTCACATAATCAATGGATATAATTCCATCTTTCAAAATGCTTTATCACTTCATGTCTCAACCTAATGTGTCTGTTTTTACCATTAAAGGTTTTATTACTTGCAATAGATATTGCCGCCTTGTTGTCACAATGCACGATACGAAGGGGTTGGTTTTATTCCTAATGGAATATTTTCTAAGAAATTTCTCAACCACTCGGCCTCATTACCGGTTTTCTCCAGAGCAATAAACTCTGACTCCATGGTGGATTTTGCAATTATTGTTTGTTTGGCGATCTCCAAGTCATCGCACCACCACCAAAGGTGAACACATAGCCACTAGTGGATTTAATCTCATCCGAATCCGAGATCCAATTAGCATCATCAGATCCTTCTAATACAAATGGAAATCCACTATAAACAATACCATAGTTCATGGTACCTCTCAAATATTTCATTAGTCTAGCCAAAGCGGCCCAGGTGATCATTATTAGGATTATGTGTATATCTACTCAATCTGCATACAAAGATACGCTATGTCGTCGAGTGAAATTCATCAAATGCAAAGACTCCCAATAATCAGTATACTTGAGACCGGGCAACAGGGATCACCTCTGCTTTTCTTTAATTGAGTGTTAGCATCATAAGGGTACTCACAGGTTTGACATCAAAATGTCCAAACTTCTTTAGAAGTTTCTCTATATAATGTTCTTGTGATAGTATTATACTATCACACTTCCTTATGATTTTAACACCTAGAATTACACTAGCTTCACCCATGTCTTTTATGTCAAATTTAGATTCAAGAAAACATTTTGTTTGATGCACTATGTCATGGCTAGTACCGAAAATTAGCATGTCATCCACATATAGACAAATAATCACACATTCATTATTTACTAATTTCGTATATACACATTTATCAACTTCAACAGAAAAAAACCATCACAAATTAAAGTTTGATCAAACTTTTCATGCCA
This sequence comes from Ormosia semicastrata, assembly GCA_029884595.1. Classification (NCBI taxonomy): domain Eukaryota; kingdom Viridiplantae; phylum Streptophyta; class Magnoliopsida; order Fabales; family Fabaceae; genus Ormosia; species Ormosia semicastrata. The sequence goes on along the minus strand of JAQQTO010000046.1, from coordinate 29,592,372 downwards.
CTTGTTTAGGTGCTTGTTTTAGACCATATAAAGATTTGAGAAGCTTACATACTTTATTTTCTTGTCCAGAACTACACACCCTCGGGTTGTACCATGTAAATTTCTTCTTCTAAATCACCATTTAAAAAGGTTTTTTAACATCCATTTGGTGAATAACCAAATTATGTATAGAGGCTAAAGCAATCAAAACTCGAATAGAAGAAATTCTAGTTACAGGAGCAAAGGTATCAAAAAAGTCAACATTTTGTTTTTGAGTAAAACCTTTTGCTACTAATCTTACTTTATATTTTTCAATTGATCCGTCAGGGTTATATTTCCTTTTAAAAATCCATTTGCAACCAATTGGTTTTGCTCCAGGAGGTAAATCTACTAAAACCCAAGTATTACATTTTGTAATTGAATTAATTTCAGAATTAATGGCTTCTTTCCAAAAAAGTGCAACAGGTGAAGAAAAAGCTTCAGAAATAGTTAAAGGGTCATCATCAACAAGATATGTGTAAAAATCATTTCCAAAAGAAGTTTCTTTTCTTTGTCTTTTACTTCTTCTCAAATCCTCATATGAATCATTAGATAAATTTTGTACTGGAGCTTCAGAAATATTTTGTACTGGAGCTTCAGAAATATTTTCTAATTTTAAGGGGAAAATATGTTCAAAAAATTCAGCATTTTTTGTCTCAATTATAGACTTACAATCAAGCACATCACTTTTTAAAACTAAAAATCTATATGCAAAGACTATGATCAAAGATACCTAATAAGCATACAATCGAAGTCTTAGAGCCTATTTTTCTCTTTTTTAGGTTCGTGTAACATCACTTTAGCTAAACACCCCCACACTTTTAAATATTTTAAGTTAGGCTTATAACCCTTCCATAACTCATATGGTGTTTTACCTATTTTCTTATAAGGAATTCTATTTTGTAAGTGACATGCGAAATAAGGCTTCACCCCAAAGGTTATCAGTGCATTAGAACTAATTAAAAGAGCATTCATCATTTCTTTTAAAGTCCTATTTTTTCTTTCACTACACCATTGGATTGAGGAGAGTAAGGGGTGTGATTTCATGAATTATCCCTTCTTTTTCACAAAAGTCATTAAATAAAGTGTATTCACCACCTCTATCTGATCTAACTCTTTTAATTCTTTTATTTAATTGATTCTCTACTTCTGCTTTATATACTAGAAACATATCAAAAGCCTCATCTTTATTTCTAAGTAAATATACTTTAGTGTATCTAGAAAAATCATCAATAAAAGTTACATAATATTTTTTACCACCTCTAGTCATAGTTTGTTTTAAGTCTCCTAAATCGAATGAATTAATTCAAGAACTTCGGTTTTTCTTTCTACGAGATAAACATGATTTTTTAGTTATTTTTGATTCAAAGACATATTTCACATTTGTTTAAGCATGTATCACTAAAACCAGAAATTAATCCAAGATATTTCATTTTCTTAATATAAACAAGACTAACATGTCCTAATCTAGCATGCCACATATCAATAGAGTCAATCATATACGCTAAGAAGAAGTAGCATTTTCATTAATTTTAGCAATATTGAGTACAAATAGGCCTTGATTACAATAACCCTTCCCTACAAGGACATTATTTTTTGTCATCACTATTTTGTCAGACTCAAAAGATACTTTAACCCCAACCTTTCCTAGCAAGGCCACAGAAATTAAATTCGCCCTTATGCTAGGCACATGAAGCACTTCGTTGAGAGCTAAAGTCTTGCCAGATGTGAGTTTCAGAAGAACTTTTCCTTTCCCAAGAACTTCAGCGGTTCGGGAATCACCAAGATAAACTTGTTCTTCTCCATCCCCCACAGAATTGTAGGAGGTAAACATATTTCTGTTTGCACAAATATGTCTGGTAGCCCCAGAGTCTACCACCCAATCATTCACATTGGCCATCAATAGAACTTGAGAAACGACCGCAGCAATTATATCATCTCCTTCGACCAAATTTGCGTTTGGCTTAGGAGGATTGTCATTTCTCTTCCTGTGTCTGCGATTGAGCCGCCCGATGACTGGCTTGCCACAAACATAACATTCCTCCACTATTTTTGAAAGTGGGATTATTCACTCTTGGCACATAGTTTGGTTTATTGTAATCAGTCCTTTTGTTGGGTTTATGTTCGTACCTTTTCTTATTGACTTGTACCATATTTGCCCTTGAAGCCAATGCTTTTGCCCTTGCACCTTGATTTCGTTTACTCGTTCGTGTCCTCAATGATTATGTGGGTGATTAGATCAGCAAGGGACAACTGTTTGTTTTTATGCTTGAGTTGTTGTTTGTAGTCCTTCCAAGTTTGCGGTAGTTTTTCAATGAGCAATCCTGCTACGAATTCATCAGGCAATGTGATGTTCTCAGTCTTCAATTCTTCTAATAGCTTGTGGTATTGGTTGATTTGAGTCTTGATATCAATTTCATCCGTCATCTCCCATCGGTAGTAGTTCCCAATGACGAACTTTTGTTTGCCAGCATCCTCAGCAGTGTATTTGACAATCATAGACTCCCAAATTTTGTTGCTTTCCTTGTATGAGCAGTAGACATCGAACAATTCGTTAGATAATGTGGTTAGAATTGTGTGCCTACATACCTTATTGGCATAAGTCCAATTGTCAAGTGTTTGCTGATCAGTAGATGTGTCAGGCATTTGATCCGTGAGTGCAGTAGCGACGCCGTGCATGTCTAGAATAGAGTAGACACGCTCCTGCCATCTTTTGAAATTTTGTCCTCCGAACATTTCGATTTTGGAAACATCTGAAATGGTTTGGCGTATGTAATCGCGGCAACAACCGAGGTGGGTTTTGTGGGGTACCATTGTCGGAGCCGTGATTGGCTGAGAGAGAGCAACGTTGTTAGTCATTTTGTTGTGGTTCCATAATCCTTGAGATTGTTGTTAATTGAACTCCGCAAATAAACAAGAACTCGTAAAGTCTGAAGCGTGCCAAGCACGCCTCAAGGATTATTTCGGTATATACGAAAATCCCCTTGTCTGCAAAGCAGACTCTTCCTTTGACAGGGGATCACGAATCGCAAGAGAGTAGAGCAACCCTGCACGAAGTGAAGGAGAAGGTGTAGAAAGAAGAGCAGAAGAGGGGCGCGAATTAGAGTAACCACACTATGTAAAATAGAATTTATAGAAGCCATTTAAAAAAAAAACTGTTGGCAGAGTAACGTTTAGAAAATAAGTTTGGCTGTTAAAAAGTAAATGCTAATTATCTGCTTTAATAGCTAATTGATCTGCTTATTAATAGCTAATTGAAACGTTAGGAAACATATTTATTTGCCCGTTATGAAACCAGACCAAGTCAAATTTGAATTATTCAAAAACCTCATTTTTCGGGTAAGCTCCAAAAATTAATTAAATATTTGACAAAAGATCTGGGCTTCATGATATCACGCGCAGGGGGGGGGCAAATCGAGGATTTGTACTGGCCATGAACTTTTCAGCCCAATCTTGTGTGCGCGAGCCCACCACTTTGTTTGTTTCTTACAAAGCCCAAAACACAAGTTGAAATATAAACTCTTCAAAAACTTGCTTCCAACCAATGTGGGACTTATTCTTTTGAAATACCCATTTCACAACATGGTGTCACTGGTACAACCTTGTCGATGCGCTCTTGTTGCTAACCATTTAGACTTCTTCCAAGTTTAGATCAAGTGAGCGTTGATCCTTTTTTAGGGTCATTATCTTTGATCCAATTTCCTTTTGTGGTGATGCTGGTTTTGTGGTTCTTTGAGCCACCTTCATTGCCTAGCAACAACCATTGCAATTGTTTGTCCTCATAAGCCTCCAATAGTCATTGACCAGATCTGAGTCCACTGCCTCAAAATAACCTTGGTTAGCTTTATCTATGTAGCGCTTAAGTCGTACCTTTATTCCTAAATGGAAGTGGCTTATCAAGGTCTAATAAATAAGGTTATTTCGGATCAAATCCAAGGACAAGCCCCCATGGTTGTTGTCCTGTCAACCATATGGTATAACCCTAATGGACTCCATTACGAGGGGATCGAGTAAAAAATTTTACTCTTTCTATTTTGCAAAAAAAATGTTGAAACAGAGTGTCGCTATGGAGAAATAATTGAGCGAGAAAAAATAAAGGACACTGAGATTTAACGTGGTTCAGCAATGTGCCTACATCCACAGCTGGAGAGTAGTAAGAAAATTATCATTATGTGACAAAAGAGTATTACAAAAACCACTAGCCAAGAAAATATTCTGCACAACTTAAAACCCAATTACACCCAAGATCACTCTCACTCAAGCCTATCTTAAACCCACAAAACTTTCTCTCACTATTAGAACCCTCTCTCACTTTAGAACAAGAGAATGAAGAGAAAGATTAAGAAGAGAGAACTCCTAGAGCTTGGAGTTTTTTCAGTGTGTCTTGGTAAGGCATTAAGCATGGCTATTTATAGCCAAATTCCATGACCAAGATGTGGTTTAAAATCATCCAAAATTTCAGCAACAATTAGTGGCTTTATAATAGTCATTCATTATGCTTTCTCCATTATTAGTGTGTTATAATGAAGGCCATATATGCTGAGTGCTTGGTGGCCCCTTATGTCTTTCAGCCACTAATTATTACAAATCTCCACCTTGGCTAAAAGACTCCTATAGCTTTTCTTCTGCTACTCCCCACTCAAGGTATCACATATTAGAAACACCAATCAAGTCCAGACAAAGTCTGAACTTGGTTGTTAGCACTAGCTTGGTAACTATATCTGCTGGATTCTCTAATGTTGAAATCTTCAAGATTTTAACATCGCTTTGTGCTATCACATCTCTGATGAAGTGCATCTTGACATCAATGCGTTTGGTCCTTTCATAGTACATCTGATTTTTTGATAGATGTATAGCACTTTGACTATCACAATAGACTGTTGTATCTTGTGATGGTATCCCTAATTCACCGACCAAGCCTCAAAGCCAAAGAGCTTCTTTCACTACTTCTGTAGCAGCAATTTACTCTACCTCAGTGGTTGACAAAGCGATAATTGATTGCAATGATGCTTTCCAACTGACAGTACATCCATGAAGAGTGAAAACATATCCTGTCAAGGACATTCTCTTGTCTAGATCTCCAGCATAATCAGAATCCACATATCCAACAACACACCTAGTAGTGTCATTGTGTTTTTCATAAACCAAGCTGACATTAGTAGTACCCTTCAAGTAGCGCAAAATCTATTTTACTGCTTGCCAATGGATTTTTCCTGGATTTCCTATGTACCTGCTTACCACACTAATAGCGTGTGAAATATCTAGTCTAGTACAAACCATGGCATACATGATACTGCCAACAGTACTAGCATATGGAACACCAGACATTTGCTCCTTTTCTGCCTCAGATTATGGTGACAACGCCGACGAAAGTTTGAAATAAGCTGCTAGTGGAGTACTAATAGGCTTTGAGTTTTGCATACCAAAGCATTTAAGTAACCTTTCCATGTACCCTTTTTGTGATAGAAATAGCGTACCTGCTTTTCTATCCCTGTGAATTTCCATCCTTAGTATTTTCTTTGTAGCTCCCAAATCTTTTATATCAAATTCTTCACTCAACTGAGCTTTTCATATGTTGATCTCAGACATGCTCTTACAAGTGATCAAAATGTCATCAACATACAAGAGCAAATAGATGAATGACCCATCTGTGAACTTCTTATAGTACACACAGCTATCATAATTACTCTTACAGTAGTCATTTCAAAGCATGAAAGTGTCAAACCGTTTATACCACTGTTTAGGAGACTGTTTCAGGCCATACAAATATTTCTGTAAGAGACAAACGTGGTCTTATTTACCTTGGACTTCAAATCCCTTTGGCTGACTCATATATATTTGGTTTTCTAATTCTTTATGCAAGAATGCTGTCTTGACATCCAGCTGCTCTAGTTCAAGATCAAACTGAGCTACAATGGCAAGCAGGACCCGAATAGAGTTATGTTTCACCACAGGAGAAAAGATTTCATTGAAATCGATACATTCTCTTTGTGTGAAGCCCTTGGCCACAAGTCGTGCTTTAAACCTTGCATTTTCAGCTCCAGGATTTCCTTCATTCTTCTTGAATACCCATTTACTTCCGACGATCTTCTGATTCTCTGGCCTTTTGACTATTTCTCAAGTATGATTTTTGTGAAGAGATTCAATCTCTTCAGTCATTGCAGCAGTCCATTGAGTAGTATCTTTCCTATTGATAGCTTCTTGATATGATTGGGGCTCACAGTTGTCAATGTTACTTGCAACATTTAGAGCATATGAGACTAAATCCTTATAGCCATACTTTGGGGAGGTCTAACTTCTCTCCTTTGGCTATCTCTAACTAATTGATAATGTTGCAATTGTTGTGTGTCTTGTTCCTCAGTAGGGTCTGACTCTTCTCCATCAACTTGATCTTGTGAGGTTTCTTTTGAAGGCTCCACTTCAAGCTCCACCTTATTCTCGGCACTAGTATTTTTTTTTTCTGTAGATGACCCCTCATAAGGTTTGAGCATCTCAGCTTCATTAAAGGTCACATCTCTGCTAATAATGCACTTTCTTGTGTCTGGACACTATAGCTTGTATCCCTTCATGCCTTCAGGATATCCAAGAAAAGTGCATTTCTTTGCCCTTAGCTCAAGCTTACCATCATTGACATGAGCATAAGCAGGACAATCGAAAATTCTCAATTTTTCATAGTTCGCAAGACTACCTGACCATATCTCTTCAGGAGTCATGAAACTAATTGTCGAAGATGGACATCTATTGATTAAGTAACAAGCTGTGTTAACAGCTTCAGCCCATAACTCTCTTGATAGTCCAGCATTTGAAAGCATACACCTTGTTCGCTCTATCAACATTCTGTTCATCCGTTCTGCAAGCCCATTCTATTATGGAGTGTGTCTCATGGTACGATGTCTGACAATACCATGATCCTTACAGAACTTGTTGAATTCTCCTCCACAAAATTCTAAGTCATTGTCCGTTCTTAGTCGTTTGATCTGTTTCCCAGTCTGCTTTTCAATCAAAGCTTTCCACTGTTTGAACTTGACAAAGACTTCATCTTTGTGTTTAAAAATAAACACCCATACCTTCCTTGAATAATCATCAATGAAGGTTAACATATATCTACCACCACCATGAGAGGGAACTCGGGAAAGACCCTATATATCTGAGTGAATATAATCCACCGTACCTTTAGTCCTGTGAATAATTGTACTAAACTTCACCCGATACTATTTTCCAAAGACACAATGCTCACAAAAGTCTAACTTTTTGGTCTTCTGGCCACAGAGCAGTCTTTGCTTACTTAACTCTATTAGACCCATCTCACTGATATGCCCAAGACGCATATGCCATAACTTGGTGACATCATCATCAGAGGTTGATGATACAACAGCAGTTCCGGTAACTATGTTCCCATCTAGTAAGTAGATGCCATTGGCTTTCTTCCCTTTCATTATGACAATAGCATCTTTTGAGACTCGTATGACTCCACCTTCACCTTTGTAGTTGCAGCCGTTAGAGTTTAGCATACCCAAGGAAATTAAGTTCTTCTTCAATTCTGGAACATGTCTGACGTCCGTCAATGTTCGCACGATCCCATCAAACATCTTGATCTTTATCGTGCCTATACCAATGACCTTGCAGGTTTTGTTGTTGCCCAAAACCACTTTTCCTCCTTCTAAAGATTGGTAAGTAGTTAACTAATCCTTATGAGGGACATATGGTATGAACAGCCCGAATCAAGGATCCACTCATTGCCTGAGTCAAGTTCAGAGACTATAAGAACATTAGCACTATTGTAGCCTCCTGCTGCTGCAACATCTCCAGAATCAGAAGAATTTTCTTTTCCCTTACGCTCCGTACAATCCTTCTTGAAGTGCCCTTCTTTGTGACAATGAAATCATTTTAGTTTTCTAGATTTAGATTTTGATCTAAATTTACCTCTGTTGCTTTTGTTACTAGAGCTACCAGAACTTCTTTTTTCTGTTCTTCCTCTTGCCAATAATCTCTTCTTAGAGCCATCACTTCTATTTTCAGATACTTTTTCTTTAACTCCTTAGAGTTCAATGCCGCCTTGGCCTTCTCCATGGTAAGAGTATCGCGGCTATACATCATAGTATCAATGAAGTTCTCATAAGAGTTTGACAAAGAACACAATAGAATTATTGCTTGATATTCATCATCAATCTTGACATCTATATTTTTTAAATCAAGAATAATTCTATTATAATCATCGAAGTGCTCTTTGATGGGTTTACCTCATTGCATTTGAAGAGTGTATAGTTTCTTCTTCAAATAAAGTCGGTTTGTGAGTAACTTGGTCATATACAAGCTTTTTAGCTTCAACCATAATTTGGCAGCAGTGTCTTCTTCAGAAACTTCTTGCAAGACTTCATCTCCCAAGCACAACAGAATCATACTATGTGCCTTTTCCAAAATCTCATCCTTGTATCTGTCTGATAGAGATTCTGGCAGAGCGTCCCTACCATTCAAGGCTTTTACAAGACCTTGATGCACCAACAGAGCCCGCATCTTCAGTCTCCACAGACTGAAATCATTATCACCATTAAATTTCTCCACATCAAATTTGGAACTAGCCATCTCTTTCGTACAAATGAATAGTATTGTCTATTAGAATAGTATTTTTATCTGTGAATAGTGCAACAGGTAAATTCCTAGGAAAGGGAGGTGGGTCACGCTTAAATATCAAATCTTTCCTAGACAGAACCTCCCTAGACATGCATATTCACACTACCACAATTCTGACATATACAGTACAATCGAACGTACAAGAAATGCTTTTAGCCAAAAAAACCCAAGAGCAATTCTTTTCTGATGTGGAAGATTAAACAACGTTGCAACCATAGAACATACTAAGAATTTCGTGAAAAATCTGTTACCTTCGTAACTTAGATCTTGGATACCAATATGTTAAAACAGAGTGCCGCTATGGAGAAATAATTGAGTGAGAAAAAAATAAAGGGTACTGAGATTTAACGTGGTTCGACAATGTGCCTACATCCACAGTTGGAGAGCAGCAAGAAAATTATCACCATGTGACAAAAGAGTATTACAAGAACCACTAGCCAAAAAAATATTCCTCACAACCCAAAACCCAATTACACCCAAGATCACTCTCACTCAAGCCTTTCACAAAACTTTCTCTCACTATTAGAACCCTATCTCACTTTAGAACAAGAGAAGGAAGAGAAAGATTAAGAAGAGAGAACTCCTAGAGCTTAGAGTTTTTTCAGTGTGTCTTGGTAAGGCCTTAAGCATGGCTATTTATAGCCAAATTCCATGACCAAGATGCGGTTTAAAATCATCCAAAATTTCAGCCATAATTAGTGGCTTCATAATAGCCATTCATTATGCTTTCTCCATTATTAGTGTGGCATAATGAAGGCCATATATGCTAAGTGCTTAGTGGCCCATTATGTCTTTCAGCCACTAATTATTACAAAAATAAAGAAGATTAATCAGTGACCTAGCCATCTCGATGATTCAAAGCTGGTGATTGACCACTGCTCTAGGAGAAGGACATGTAATATCTGTTGGGTTGAGCCATAAATTCAAATTGTCAGAGATAGTATCTAACTAGTCAAAGGTAGGGGTAACCAAGAGGGGTACACCCAAGTCATTATAAACAATGAAGCCTAGGATAGTGGTTGAATTTGGAAAATGAAGAATATGGGAAGGAAAAATATTTTTCTTGTCATTATTTAGGTGTTTATGGTTGTGCCCAAGGCATAATTTTGCTATGCTTCTAGGCTTGTTGGAAGTTTTGGGCAAGTGTCTGTTGTTATTTTACTTAGGACTTTATTTCTCTCTTCATTCCTAATAATGAATTTCACTATCTTTGTCAAAAAGAAAAAATTATTCACTTTGGATATTCTTTTATAATGTATGACTTCTTCACCCACGTTTCACTTACACTTAATTCTCAACTATCTATCCTTCTCAAGTGTGAGTTCTTTACAAAAATCTTTCTTTTCAAGAAAAAACTATTTTCCAAATATTTGACATTGTTACTAAGAACATGATATCACTACAACAAAAAAGACTTTTAGCAGCAATAAATATGCCTTTTACCGACAATAAAAATTGTCACAAAAACCTTTACCGACAATTAATTATTTACCTTTATATCTAGTGTCGGTAAAAGGTTTTACCGGCCATTATATAGAGTACTGATAAATATCCCTTTTATGGCCGATAAAAGTCATGCTTTTTAGCGATAATTATTTACCGACAATTGTAATAGTCGCTAAACAGTTCCCAGGTTTGCTTTTTTTATGTCTTTAATAGTGTTTGTTATTGTCGGTAAAGCCCTATTTTATTGCCGATAAAAAATGTGCCTTTTACAGGCAATTGTAATGGCCAGTAAAACAGGTCCAATGTTTGCCTTCTTTCGTATCTTTAACGGCCTTTGTTATGGCCGGTAAAGACCTATTTTATTGCCAGTAAGAAATGTCCCTTTTACCAACAATAGTAATGGCTACTAAAACAGTCCTAAGCTTTTGCTTTTTTCTTTGTCTTTAACGACCTTTGTTATTATCGGTAAAGACCTATTTTATTGCCGATAAAAATGTTATGTCTATTTACCATTCAAGATAAGATTTCAACGTCATTAACAAAATTTTCATTAATAATAATATTTATCCCTAAAGAACTTAATAAGATACAAATGTTTCTAAATACAACATACTAGAATTCATTCTAAACAGCAAAATATATTTCATTAAGTCTACAACAAAAAAGAATATTCATAACTTTACATTGTCAACAACAAAATATAAAAAGTACACCATCTAATAACTCGTGTCATTTTGAGTCTAATAACTAGTATTATCAAATAGTCATAATACAAAATAGTAGGCAGTCTATAAACAAATCTTTAACTCTTGATCATAATGAAGATTTTCATATACGAAATTTCTCAAAATCATAATGTATGACCTGCAATAATAAAATAAAAATAATGTGTCATTCAGATATAGTTCATCAACCTTAGTTAGAAAATATAAAACATCTTTGCATACATACATCAACATTTTTTTCTACTCCGAATATCTTCAATGATGGCATATGGATATGCATCGTAGCATATGGATTAAAGCCATCATTAGCTAATCCTAGGCGAACATTGCGGGAATCTTTAGCAAATTCTGAATGACAACTGTTAAAACTTTTCCAAGCTTCAGAATCTGTAGGATGCCGTAAAACTCTATTTTTATTGCACTCTTCATCACGCCATATCAGTTTAGAAGTTTTTGAAGACATAAATAATCTTTGTAACCTTGGTTTTAGAGGAAAATATCTTAGGACCTTGGTTGGAATTTTTTTGTCATCATTTTTCCATCTAGAAGCCCCACAAACTGAGCATTCATTAACATCCTTACCAGCAAATGCATTTCTAAAAAGCATGCAATCGTTGGGACAAGCATGGATCTTTTCATACTTTAAGCCTAATCCCTCAACTATCTTCTTGGTCTCATAAAAGGAATGAGACAACCTTTCCCCCTCAGGCAATGCATCCTTCAATGGTCTAAGCAAAACATTGAAAGACTTATTTGTCCATTTGAACAACCATTTTATATGGTAAAGATGCAGTAAAAATGATAGTTTACTAAATTTCTTACATCCAGGATATAGTTCTTCATCTGCATCTTTCATTAGCTATTCAAACTTCTCCACCTCTAGATGTGGTTGATCTCTTGATGAATGAGTAGTGTTTTCTTCAAAGGTTGGCTTCATCTCTCCACTTTCTCTAATGTTATTATCCACAAATTGGGTAAAGCCTTCAAAAGCATCACGTATCATTCCTACCATATCATCACCCCTAAAATCTTCTTGTCTGCAATTAGTTTCTTCAACACAATTTGACACATTTATTGGCTCCCCATGATAAAACCAAGTATCATATGACGATATAATGGCATTAACCACAAAGTGCTCATATGCCACTGCTCAATTTACTGAATAATAGAGCACACATTCTTTACATGGACGTGGAATTGTTTCTCCATCATGTTTTTCATGAAAAACATAGTCTAAAAACTTCTCTACTCCATCCGAATATTCTTTACTAACTCTATCACAGTCCATCCATCTTCTACTGCTCGGATTGTCCATGACCATGCAAGAAATCTTATCTTATTTAACAAAAGGGTTGCAACATGATTACAAAGTTGAAATGATAGAATAACAACAAAATACAAACACAAATATGATTACATAGCTAAAAAATGACCTTTAGATAATAAAAAATGCAACATTTAAAACCATCCACGCAAATAAATAGTTTACATCTTCATATACCATACATTGCACATGTGAAAATAATATACTACTTTTCTTGCTAAGTGTATAAACAAATACACATGATTATAGAATTTTAAGATCAAAGTATTTTTCAACTTTGCTATAATTGGTGCCATGGTCATCCTGTAATTGGTGCCATCACATTGTTAGAAAGCCAACAGGACAAATTACTAATTATTATATATCCATTTTACTCTACAGAACCTGTAATAATTATATATATTTGAATTATAGAAGAAGTTAAAAGGAACAGAGCATGTGAGTGCTTACTTGGATTAAGCATTTCAAATTAAATCCTGTTAATACTTATATCCAATATATATTGCAATTACAGCTCCAAGTAATTCACCCATATAACTATATGATTATTGAAAGAAAAATGAAGACAGACTACTTAAATTAACTCATAAAGTTGTACTTACTAATTATATATATTTGCAGCTATATGTAATATTCCTTAAGTGGCATTTTCTATCCTAGGCATTGAAAGAAAGGGATAAACACAAGTGTCTGACAAATAGACCATGAAATTATAAGTTCGATTGGTCTTGCTATGAAATTTTCATAGTCGCACAAATCACTTGGACAAAGAACGTGTGCAATATTCATAAATTGGGAAAAATAATGAGTTTGGATCCTCTCTTATATCATGGTCACCTTGCTGGGACAAGATACATACAAAATTTATCATGCAAGGATCCACTATGATTTGTTATAGTGTCCACTACTTATATTTGATATTGGCATAATAATACACTTGTGTCTTTATCTCTTTAACAGGACATTCTCCTTAAAGAAACAGTGCACCAACGCCTCGCTAGAAGATAACAATGGTCCATACAATGTGTTGGACTTCATAAAAAATGTTGAGGGGACCAACGCCTCCCTGAGAGGTAACGTGGGATCCCTCCTTATTAAGGAATTCAAGAGTCACCCACATTGAACACAAACAATCAATGACAGATCTTGACTTAAAATAATCCCTTATAGCTACATTTCTTTGATTCACTGTCACTAATTACATTGGAGCCTTTGATAAGTTTCTTTCTATATAATTCTATTAGTGAAAAGGTGAAAAAAAAGGGGTGAAAACGATTGGGGGCCTATTGGCTTTAAGGATACATAAGTAATTTTGCCCATTCAATATTTAATTATTAAAACTTTTACCTATTATCTTAAGATGTATGTGTGTGTGTGTGGAGAGAGGGAGGAGGTGCCCTTTGCACCTTAAATGATCTGCCCTTACAAACAACACACATCAAGCTCTAACATAGTCATAACAGTGAACTTTCATAAAGTTAAGTCACCTAAGTAACACATATTTTCAGGCAATAAGAAGTTCAAATTAATTCCCCCAAAATCAATACAATTAAAACCAAACACAACAGCCCTGTTTTGACACCCTAAAAAAGTTCACATGACAACAAAAAAACTCAGCCTCTACTTCAAGATAAAGTGAGGAAGCTCTAAGGATTATCATAAGGAAGATCGATCAGCCACTAATTACACAATGCTCTGACTTAGGAATTAATTCAAGTTGCAAAGCATATGGATTCCTACGTAATCATTTTTTTTTAATGTAGATTCTTACACAATCAGTAAGTCAAGTTGTAAAATAAGGATTTTCAGCGTGTTTGCTATTATGGAAGGGCTACACCTGTTTCCCAAGGTAAGTTCTAGCTTAATTCTGTAAATATTGCATTAAAATAGAATCCTATATGTATAAAAATATATTATATGCAATCCAAGAGTAACAGAGAAAAGCAAAAGCAGGTACTAGCTACACTAGTTAAGGTATGGTTAGAGTGTGGTTAATATTAGTGAAAAAAACTAGTTTGATTAGTTTACTGAATCAGCAAATTAGTTCAGCTTCAAGAGGGAGAATAGAACAACCACCCGCCCCTCCCCCGGGCTCATTTTACTGCATATCTGGGAAAATCAAAATCCAGATCAATTTTCAGACAGATGTTCCTCAACAGAACATCTCTCACAATTTACTAACACATATCATCTTATCTTAGTGCTTCATTTTTTAATGCAATAACATGAGAGCAAACAAATCCCACTTCATAATGGGTAACCTGCAATCCCCATGCCTTTAATTTTAAATGAAACTAAGTTATGCCAGAGATCACCATTGACCATCCCTTTTCTCTTCCCTCATTGATATTATCCATCAAACAGATCAAAATAAAAGAGAAAATTACAGAAAGAAAAGAAGCCAAAAATTCAATCAAGCAGCATAAGTCTGGTTGGCGTTGAGAAAACACTACCTTTTCCTACTCAATCCAAGCAATCAGAAACTAGAACAAACATGAAAAAATAAGAAAATAAATAAATAAAAATTTGTATGTAATATCTCAAACAACCACCCATTTAACAATTTATCATATGCAAGTAAGCAACACTGGGTTTCTCCAACAACAACCTATGCCCATATATAGAAACACAATGCAATAAAAACTAGGCACACGAGAGGCTAAAATGAAGACAAATCCGAACTCAAACATTCAAAATCATTACCAATCAGAGGAAAAAACAAAAAGCAGGAGATGTGAACAACGTGCAAACCAAAATTATAAAAATAAAAAAATAGATACCCAATTGAGAATTCCAAGCCTTATGTGTCTGTGTATCACAAACAATTTAAACTAGAGCATGTTATTGTTAGCACATAACAAAACAAAACATTTACCTAAAAAACAAAACCAAAAAAATAAAGAATAATGCAAATAAAAAGAGAGACGAGAGTCGTACCATGAGCTCCAGATCGAAGTTACGAAAATCACCTGTCTATGGAGATTGGAGATTGGGGATTGGAGAAAAACAGCGTCCCTAGTTGGTATCGATATTGATGCTAACCAACGTCCTTCTTCTACTTCGAAATCACAGTCCCATTATTGCATGTGTGTGTGTGTAAGAGAGAGAGAGAAATAGAAAGAGAGAGTACGAGCAGAGAAGAAGAGTGGGAACGTGTGTGCGCAAAAATTTCATGAAAAAGAGAAAAAAAAACAGAGGGAAATGTGTTAGCGCATAAATTATATCTCCTTTACTGGCCATTTTATTTAATTGCCACTATAAGATGCCTATTAGTGGCCAATGAATATTTGCCAGAAAAATTTCATATAAAAGATGTAATTACTGGCAATAAGTTAATGGCCGCTAAATAATGGTCACGAAAAAGGTTTTTTAATATAGTGTATTCCAAAAGGTATTATATAATTATAGGCTACGATTGCTAACCAATATCTACTTATATAATTACAAGGTTATATTTGTTAATATTTGTAACTTATGGTTTTATAAATATATGAGTTATATCTGATATGCATTTTTTTTAACTAACAATTAAGGAGGTGCAAGTGCCTAGATAAGAGAAAGAAAAAGGTGGCATGATTGGGGATCCAATCTCTAACATCAATATTACACCTATGTCTTAAATTGAGTCTGCACCAAATTGAGTTATGAGATTTAGTGTCACGACCCATCTTAGGCCATGACCGGCGCACAAGCTAGTAATACTCAGTACTCAACTAGCCTGGCAAGCCTAATCATACAACATCAATTAAAAAAAAATTGTAACTCAACTTAGGGCTATTAAATATCTGACAGAGTCTCCTCTAAAAATTGAACAAACCACACAGTTCATTTAGACCTGATCAACAATATATATCTATATCCATCACCAATATAAGCATCTAGTATTAATCCTAAGAACAAGATAAGCCAGCTATATAGAAGGGATATATCAAAACTTTACGTTTACACATATCTACATCAAAGAAGGAAATAAACTTTATCTCTTATAGCTGCAAAATATTGGAGTCGACATGTAATACTAGCCAACAACGACAATGAAGGCCTACCAAAAAACAAAATACTCCTGGGCAGAATAGCAAATCCCAGGAATCCCCTACTCAACAGCCTGTAAATCTAAAGGGAAAAAGAAAAAATAAAGGGGTGAGTCATATAGACTCAGTGAGGGCATAAAAAAAATAAAGTGAACAGGAAATGGAAGCAAGTAAGAGCCAAAAATATTTAAACTTAGCAAGACAACTCAATACAAAAAAAAAAAAAAAATCAAATACATGAAACTTATAAATAAAATCTCGTCACATGCTTTCCTTTCCAGTAATAAGTTTACAATCGTAAAGGAATTCAACTATACTTATCAAGTCTCATCTCATATCTTAAACAAAATCTCTACATTTATTTTATACACAATAGCCGTTACATCTCTTCACCACGGTAGGCGGAACATTCGCCGTTATATCTCTTTGCCACAGCAGGCGGAACACACGCCGTTATATCTCTTCGCCACAGCAGGCAGAACATTCGCCATTATATCTTTTCGCCACGGCAGGCGAAACATTCATCATTATATCTCTTCGCCACGGCAGGCGAAATTTTAATACTCAACCTTTATAGCTCAATCCTTATAACCAAAAATTCACAACTATCCAAGGTTAACTGAAAGGTTTTGTTTCCCCATAATATAAAGTTTTAGACTATAACCCAAGTCATTAGAATAGATGTAAATACATGCCAAGAAGTTTAAATTTCAACAAATATCTCAGTGTAAACTATTCACTCACAGTATGAAGAACCAACTCAATCGGTTCCTATGACACTTGGTGGAGCAAGCTGTGTAGTGCCCACTGAATCTGATCATAAACAAGCATTTTGACAAGTCAAGATAAATGTAGAGTTACCCACTAGTTATTAGGAATTTAAAATACAAACACCATGAATAAATAAAATAACTACACTATAATTACAAATTTGCAATTGATAAAGCTCTAAAAATTTCATTTAGAGTTGAACAAATAAAGGAGTAAAGAGATTAGTTAAAATTCCTAATTTTAGGGCTTAGGGTTTTCAAGAATCTCATGAGAGAAGAAATAAAAATCAATGTATGATTTTCTCATTACCACTTACTGGAACCAACCTTCCACACTCTTAGATTTCTATTTCAAAGCCCCAAAATACACTCACCTACCATTTTATTTGAGATACAAAGCTTGAGGGAAATGAGATTTGGTACAAAGCAAACAAGAATAAAACAGTAGAAAGTTACCTCAAGCTATTGGTGTAAGTGAATGCAAAAATTTGATGCTAAAATGGGGGAATGATGAAAATTTGGTAGAGAAAGGGAGAGAGACGAGAAACAGAAAACG
The DNA here is from genome assembly GCA_029884595.1 of Ormosia semicastrata. Taxonomy (NCBI): domain Eukaryota; kingdom Viridiplantae; phylum Streptophyta; class Magnoliopsida; order Fabales; family Fabaceae; genus Ormosia; species Ormosia semicastrata. The sequence continues at coordinate 29,574,871 of JAQQTO010000046.1, read as the reverse complement.
AGAAACGTCTCTGTTTCTCGTTATTCCTCCATTTTAAAACTTTGATTTCCTTTTTTTTTAATAGATAAAGGCTAAATGACCAAAATACCCCCTATAAAAAAATTTATTTTCAACCTTATCCCATCTCTAACACCAACCTCGTCACATTTAGACTCTTGCATTGTAAGTAAAATTCGTCAGCATAAAGATCAGGTTGCCAACTAAACCTTTAGTTAGTGGTAGGATGGGTTAAGATTAGGCTTGAAAACATAATTAAATCACAATACTTTCAGAAGCAAATTGAAGTTCTTGTCGAATACGAAAATTGTATTTTTATCTTCCAAGTGATAAGCATATTGACCAATGTCCAAACTGCAATCTCGCTAATCCTCCGCAGCACGTTTTGCTCAAAGTCTCGTTGAATAAAGATACAACTAAGACAGCACCGAAAAAAGAAAAGATACAATTAAGAATATAACGTGGAAAGTTTTCACATTGAAAAAAATATGAGATTGGGATTAGTAACATTAAAATAAGATCACTGCAAATAAAATGGTTGAGGGAAAACAAAATTATACATTGCCATCCAAACTAGCTAGAGAATTGTTATTCGGCACCCGTATGGATGGAAAATGATGACAGAGGGAACTTCTAATAAATTATTTTAAAAAGTCCATAGCCACATGACCTCCAAGAAATTTGAGCTTTCTCCACTGCATGGCATTTATGTGGGACTGGGTTAACTACTTCTGAATAAAGATATAAGGTTGTCAGACATTAGAATATGAAATTGCTAGATTTGTCAATGTTAACTTTGCTGGTTTTCTTACCGGCAATGTTTGCTTAAACAAAATCAGAAGGGTAAGGAAAGGAAAATAAGAAGGGAAAGCAAAGAAAAATGGAGATTGATTAGACATCATCCATTCTTAAGTATATCATTAAGGATGAAAAAAAAAAAAGAAGTTAGTGGACGCCACATATTTTTATCCATTCTAATACTATTAACATGCATTTTTGTTCTTTCTTTTGATGAAACCAATCAAATGAAGAGAAGTATCAATTTGTTTGCATTGAATGTTATTAAATAAGGGAAGTAATAGTTTATCAACTTGTTTTTTTCTTTCCTTTCTTTTTTTCTCTATTGTATTTATTTATTTTTTCTTTCCTCTCGTTCTATCAAACAAAGCCTTATGTGAGATTCCAAATCATTTTTTGTTTCCAATTAGTCCGATTTCTGATTTCTTTCTTATACTAGTAAATTGAAAAGAAATTCTCGTGCAACATAAAAGTTGAGAAAATGATTTTTAATTTGTTTCTGATTAGGATGTAAAAGGCGTAAATGATCTGAATCGTAAAAGAGTGATCTCGTTATTCTAAAATTCCGTGAAATATTTATTTGGGAGGAAGATGGAGATGGCTTAGCTTGGCCGACCAAGATCAAATGAAAAAAAAGGAGTGCATAGGGATGTGTATTTGGAAATAAGTCATAAAAATAATTGTACGAGAAAATTCTCCTAACCAATTTTTTTATTAATTTTTTAATTATTAAATAAAAAATTATTAAATATTTTTTATATTCTTAATATATTAAATGTATTTTTATTTTTTATTTTATAATTTATCAATTAAATATATTAAAAGTATTAACTAGAAAAAATTAAAAGAATATAAAAAACCTCTAGACATAATAGTTGTCTAAATTACGTTAAATTTATCCTTAAATGTTAAAAGGATAATTTCGTGAAGAGATGTATCTCAAGAGATTAAGTTCTCACTAATAAAATAATATTTTTAATTAATTTCATTGACCTAATCATTATTAATTAATTATTAGCAAAAATTATTATTAATTAGTAAATTAAAGTATGGGTCTCAATGTGTATTTTAAATCCGCATAGTTGGTTTGGGAGCAGCATCACCCTTTGGGTGGTTTTGCAATGCTTAAAGGAAATAAACGAAACACAAGTATATATAACAAAGATGTTAATAATAATAAAAAAAAAGAAAAAGAAAAAGAAAAATTGAAATCGATAAACACGGTATGCACTAGGAAACCTGTATGGGGCTCTGGTCAAGAAGAATCAAAAGCGAATAGGTAATCCCCTTTACCTTGCCAATAAATCTAATATATATGTAAGGAAAAAGTTGTCTTGGTGGACGAACCTTCTAAATCTCTAACATTTTATTACATATAAATCTTAAAGACTTGTGCTAGTGTGAATTAAGCTGCAAGTTTGTTAGCAATCTTGTTTTCTTTTTCTTTTTTTAAAGCTATGACTTATGAGCACATTTTGAACGTTCCAACGCCCTATCCTGGGCTAGAGTACTGGCCTTCACCTTTTTGTTTGTCCAGAAAATCTACAACTTAATATCAAAGCCCAATAATTTGGGCTAAATAAGGCCCAATCCTAATTATGGCTAGTCTTATGGACTACTAAATCTATCGGGGCTAACGCGTGATCGTTTACTCAGCATCCGTGTCTGTTTCAACTTTCAACTTTCAACTTTCAATACCAGACCATGACTCAAATAATAATAATAATAATAATAATAATAATATAATATATATATATATTATATATTATATATAAATATAAACTTTTAATCAATGTTTTAAAACCTGAACTAGAGATTAAACCAATGAGATTTTCAGGTCATCATTCGATTAATTTAACTAGTTAAACCAATAATTGAATCGATAAATATAATAATTAAATAAAAATTATATATATTAATATAAAATTACAAATCTATAATATTTAATTAAATTATCTTAATTTTTTACCAATATTAATATATAAATATATTCAAAAATTAGATATTAAAATTATTTATAATTATAATTTAAATTCAATGTATTGAGCAATATTTTTAAAATTAAATCAGTCCTTGAATCGAAAAAGAGAAAGGTTCAAGGTTTTGATATTGGACTAAAGTTGAATCGGGATCGAACCGAAGTTTTATAAATACTTATATATTTTAAAACATATGATAATATATATAAAAAATATAACATATATGTTAAATATATCAATAAATCCATATAGAAAAAAATATTTAATAATTCATTAATATATAATAAATCAATATAACAAAAATACATTAAATAAAATTAATCAAATTTACACTATATAAATGTGCTACATTAGATAATTCAAATATAAATATTACATATGAAATTATGAATATGCAATATTATATAAATTTGGAAATTTTAACATTTAAGTGTAAATATACTATATATTTAGTAGTTTAACCACGTTAACGAAGCACGATGTGTTGCTCTTTTAACTAATGTTTTTTAAATTAGACTGATGATTTAATTAGTAAAGATATTAGTTTACGGTCCATTTGTTCGATCTCGATCAAATTGGTGATAATTAAATATATATATATATTTAATATTATATAATATATTAAGTAATAAACTAACATGCTAATATTTTATATTATGTTACTGGGTCGATTTGGTATAATGGATAGGATAAGACTTGATAGTATTAGACTTGATAGCATAAAGCTTAATAGTATAAGACCTGATAGTATAAGGTCTAATACGTAAGAGTTGGGAATATCGAGATGTTTAGAATTATAGTGAAAAATTCTTTAGAGAAGCTTATACATCAAAACCCAATCAGGTCTAATCTCATCTCCCAAGGCTGGATTAAGTTATCCATTATTTTAATATATAAGAGGAGTTTAATGAATAAACTTATACAATACAATGTTTATACTAAACAATTGATAAGGTCATAATATATTGTATTAGTCTATTCTATCAGGCCTAATATAGCATGTCAAACAGGTCATTAGTATTTTAAGGTCTCATATTGTATAATAAGTAAAACATCAAAGTATACAACATATATAAAAGCTAAGAAGATGCTACATTTTCAAGTCCCACATAGAATAGTGAGTGAAATATTAAAGCATACAACCTGCGTAAAAACCCAAAAGGAGACAAATCTTTTTATGCATTTCTTGGACCTATTTGTGGGCCTTTGTAGCTTGACATTGAATCTTTTTTTGGCTCAAAATTTATTTTTAATTAAGTTAAAAAGTTGTTGACAAAAAAATGAGTTTAATTATAAAAAGAAATGGTTCAAATTGTTTTACTACTAGTTTTATAGGTTTTGACCAGATCGATCGGTTCTTGACCGGTTATGACCACTTTGGTTCTGTGGGTTAAATAGACTAAACCTATTATCAGTTCATCGATTTTTTGAACAAATCGACTAGTTCAATCTGATTTTTTTAACATTACTCTTAACTATTAAAATTCAGGTTCGAGTCCTAGATCTTTGCTTTACACAATTTTTATTGCAATTTAATTATTTAGGGGCTTCCTTCGATACCCATATTTTATAAAGGGTACTAACACTCTATTTAAGTGGTAATTTTTTATTGATCATTTTGTGATATATATTTTTAATGGCTAGAGTAATCAATTCACTATCACTTAGTGTGAATGGTTCAGAGATGAACAAAAAACGTCTGTCATTAAAGATAATTAAAATTAAAATAAAAAATTGTTAACTAGCACTAAAATTTCATCCAATAAGTCTTTCTAAATGATGAATTGTTATTAGAATATAACTCAAGGATATTGATACCCTTAAAAATATGGAGGTAGTGGAGAAGGATTAAAATCACCTGTCCCAATCCATGTCCCCCAATTAGAGTCAATTAAAAAATTACAACTTTTCTTTTTCACCGTCAACATAAATTAACGTTATTCCCTTCTTTAAAAAATTTCCTTCAAACCCTTTGTTTCACTCCCTTCATTTAATGTTTCCTACTCTCCTCGGTCCTCACCTTCAGTGATACTCCTCCGATCCTCCCTCTCCATTTCCTTCAAAATCACCAAAATAGAATACGTTTGTTCTACTTTTCACAAATTTGAGATTTGGCCACAGATGCACCCTGTTCAAACATATGGTTGGTCATTAAAACTTGGCAACAAATATGAACCCTTTTCAAGACAGTTAGAAACAAAAATAAGGAGATAAATATTAGTAATTTGTATATATTTCTAAATAAATGAATACAGGAGGGTTAGTATCTATTTATACAAGAAAGTTGCTATACAGAAAAGGAAAATAATAAATTATAATTATGTACTAAATTAAACTAATTCTGTACTAAATTAATTATAATCATCTCTAAAATTAATCTTGATCAATCACAATTAATCACGTTAACATCCCTCTTTAAACTCAAGTGGGTGTAGAAGAAACTAACTTGAGTTTAGAAACCAGTGTGCAAAATCTCCCAGGATGATGAGTTTTGGTGAACAGATCGGCTGACTGATCAAGAGTGCTAATGGAAAAAAGACAAAGAGCATCACGAAGAATGTGTTGACGGTTGAAGTGACAGTCAATCTCAACATACTTTGTGCACTTATGAAAAATATCATTATGAGCAATCTGAATAGTACTCCTATTATCATAATAAAGAGCAGTGAGAGAGGACGGAGAAATACCCAAGTCGTCAAGAAGCCAATGTAACTAAAGTATCTTAGATGTGGTGTCAACTAGTGCCCAATATCCTATTTCAGTACTGGAACGTGTAGTTAAAGTTTGTTTCTTGCTTTGCTATGAAATAAGTGCATCACCAAGATAGATACAATAGTCAGTGGTGGATCGGTGATGGTGGGATCTCTAGCCCAGTCAGCATCATAATAAGCTTGGAGAACCAAGGAAGAGTTGACTGAGAAATGAAGCCCATGAAAATAGAGTTCCTTTTATATACTGAATAATATGTAGAACAACAACATAATGAGTAGTGTACGAAGCTGACATAAACCGACTGACTAGATGAACAACATATGAAATGTCTGGATGAGTAATAGTAAGATAAATCAAGCTGTCAACCAATTGCCGATAGAGAGTAAGATCATCAAGTGTAGTATCATCTAGAGGTGTAAACCTGACATTAAGTTCTAGATGAGTAGACTCAGTGCGACTGTTTGAGAGACTAGCTTGAGAAATAAGATCTGAAACATATTTAGCTTAGGATAAATAAATACCATCAACAAAAGAAAGAACTTCAAGACCTAGAAAATAACTGAGAGGACCAAGATCCTTCATCTCAAAATTGCGGCTCAAAAATGCTTTAAGATAAACAATACTAGAAGTATCATCACCTATAATAATCACGTCATCAACATAAAGAAGTAGTAACACAGTGCCACTATTAGTCTTACGGATAAATAGTGTTGAATCATGAGAATTAGAAGAGTATCCAAGCTGACTGATGGTGGAACTAAACTTAGCGAACCATACTTGAGGAGCTTGTTTAAAATCATACAAGGCTTTGCGAAGAAGACAAACATTGTTAGGTGGACAAGAGTAACCTAGTGGTGGTCGCGTATAGACTTCTTTTTCTAAGCCACCATTAAGAAAGACATTCTTAATATCCATCTAATTAAGAGTCCAGTTGCAAGTGGCAGCAATAGTAAGAAGAGTGCGAACTAAAGTAAGACGAGCAACTAGAGTAAAGGTTTTTTTCATAATCAATCTCATATTCTTGAGTAAAATCTTTGACCACCAAGCAGGCCTTGTAACGATCAACAGACCTATCAGATCGAGTTTTAATCTTGTAAAGCCATTTACATCCAACAAGAGCCTTATTAGAAGTAAGATCAACCATTTCCCAAGTATCATTATTCTCAAAAGCTTGTAATTCTTCATTCAAAGCTTGTTGCCAATGAGGATCAGTGGATCCCTTTGAATATGTCTATAGTTCATGACGGTGAAGCATGGTAGAAAAACAATGATAATCACGGAGGTAGGCAGGAAAGTTTCTTACCCGAGAAGGATAAATGACAGTGTCAGATGCAGAATCAACTGACAGGATAGTGTCAATAGAATGAGTCAAAACTTCAAACGATGATGAAAGCTTACTAGGAGAATCAGAAGAGGAATATAGAGGTGGAGAACCTATCTCAGACACATCTGAAGACTCTATATTAGAATCATGTGGAAAAAGATCAATAGATGGTGTGGTGAACAAGGGGGTAGAAGTGGAAGGAATAAAATTGAACTGAGATAATGTGGAGAATAAAGTATCTTCCCAAAAGACAACAAAACGAGAAATATGAATGCACTGAGAGATTGGATCCCAATAATGATAGCCTTTGTGTTCAGTAGCGTAACCAAGGAAGCAATAGACACGGGCATAAGGTTCAAGCTTATTGTGTTCATGGGGTTGAAGAAGAACAAAACAGGTACAACCAAAACTTTAAGATAATTGTAGTTTGGAGGTCTCAGGTGAAGTCGTTCAAAAGGAGATACATTACCAAGAACAGAGGATAGGAGACGATTGATAACATAAACAATAGTAAGAGCAGCTTCACCCCACATATGTTCAGGATAAGAAGAAGAAATGAGCATAGCTCGAACGTAGTCAAGAATGTACTAATGTTTTCTTTCAGCATGACCATTTTACTGAGATGTACTAGGACATGAAAACTCAAAGGATTCCCTGTTCAATAAGAAAAGTGAGTAATTTTGAATCATGATATTCTGAGGCATTATTATGACGAAAAATTTTAATTGTCTTTGAAAAATGAGTTTTAATCATAGTGACAAAGGTAATGTAGATTTGAGAAAGTTCGGAACGATTTTTCATTAAATATCACTACAACAAAAAGAGGCTTTAGCGGCCATACACTAATTGCCGGTAATACCTTCTCTAATCTACTCAATTTGCAGCAAATGGACACTGGCCACTAAACATTCTAATTTTAGTGGCAAATATCACAAATGCCTACCCGTGAACCTTTTTTCATTCCCTCCAATATTTTTCCTTCTCCATTAACCAATAATTTTCTCAACTCTAACCCCAATCCCCCAATTCCCCAATTCTCCATTCTAAAACTGAATCCTTCTCCATTCACCATTAATTTTCTCAACTCTCAACCCCAATCCCTAATCCCCCAATTCCCCAATTCTCCATTCTGAAACCCCAATCCTTCTCCATTCACCAATAATCACTCCCTCTCAAACCTCGACCTCTCAACTCGTTAAATATCAAAGTCTCTCTCTCCCCACTAAGCCACTACTCGATCTCCATTCTCCATTGCTTGAACTCATTTGTGCGTACGAGATAATGAGAAGTTGCGAGCTTGCAAGTGGATGACTACAGGTACATTTCTTTCTTCCTTTATTTCTTTCTTCCATTTCATATCGTATTGCATTTGATATGAGACATCATGAGCTTGCAACTGACCCTCTCTGCTTCACCTCTGTCACCTATCTTCCTCTTTAACCACATTTCTTATTTTTTTTAACGTTTTGCCAAATTTCTCTGTTTTAAATTTTAGTGAAAGGTTCATTAAAGATTATGGTTGTTTGTTTTTACCTTGTATGTTGATGTAGACTTTAGTCTCACTAAGCGTGTTAATTTATAGATTGCAAGAGAGGTTTTGGATGCAGCTGCTCGGATTATTCAGCCTGGTGTGACAACTGATGAGATTGCCAGAGTTATTCATGAGGCAACTATTGCTACAGGTACTAATTTTAATGAGTTTCATTTTCAAAATACTCTTACCTAACTTTTCCTCATTGAATTTTCTTTCCAATAAATTTTCTTCTATTATCCAGAAGTAAGTATTCATGTAGCTACTACTTAAGACACTAACTTAATTATGGAGAATATTGAATTAAAAGAGATATAGTGTACAAAACTCACGATAATGTCTTCAAATGCATACATTATTGACAATCTGTCCTTGCAAGTTTGCACCTAAACGCAGATATAATTTTGTGTCCTATAACTATTGCTGCTGTTAGGATGGATTATTACAGTTGCATATACACCAGCAAGTGAAATGGCTGAGGCTGGGCGGGGCTAGCATTAGCATATATATAAAATTGATGTATAATATGCTGTCTTGCTCCTAAGACGCTATTGGCAAAGAGCAACACAGTCTTTTAGTGGAATTCTTAGGTTGTTCCAAGCAATCTGGTAAAACCAAAAAAAAATTATGTTGTTTCTTTCCAAAATTTACTTCCTAAGTATTTACTTACCCTTTAAAACATTCCATCAGTTCATTATTTTGTTCTACCTTTTAAACTGAATCTCTCTGAAGTTCAGTATGAAATCAATAATCCCTATACAGAACACACCAAAAATATTTTTCTACATCCTGATTCTACATATCTCCGGAGTCCTTTTCCCCCACTCAGCACTGTACATGGACTAAGGGGATCTCGAATACATATTACAAATTTTACTTTCAAGTTCAGAAATAACATGGTCATTGCAGATAGCACAATTCAACACAAGTACCTAGCACTTCCAGTTTTTGTAAAAGAAAAAGAAACATGGAGTTATGAGCCTGACCAAATCAATTCTAATATCGATGAGTACCTTCCATGTCCCTACTGCATCTCTTTCTCTCATATATTGCTGTAATGCCTCCTTCTCTCTTTGATCTCTCAATCTTTCTTCTTCTGACTGTATGCAAATAGACAAGCAATCACGTTAAGACAAGAGACGGAGATTGGAAAAAGAAAAAGAATTGCCAATAGCTCATCATAAAGCTTTTACAAAACTGATATAATAAAGCATCATATGTGCAATGGTAAAAAAAATTAATAATACAACTCTTTGGAATGATCAACAAAAATCAGACCAACACAAAATCCATTTTTTTTAGAACACAAACGATAATTAAGATGGGCAATAATCTCAGCACCATAATGGGACATACAGATCTAAATATCACCTTACAAGGAGCCCAATTACCAAACAAACACAGAGCCCGAAGCTCAATGATTAATAAAGTTGAATATGCTTTTTTAAAGCTGACTGAACACAAACAAATTTTGGACTATGACAAAGTTAAAGTGCACTCAGACAAAAAATAGAAGTTTGGCAACAGCACAACAAAATTAATAAAACAAGTGGACATAGAAGAAATTTCATTATCTTTTACAACTCAACGCCATATATAAGCACATCTAGAAATTAAAAAATGTACCTCTGAACCATCACAATCATCAGGGGAAGTTTGTCTCTTAACTTCTCTCTCCCTTTCCTTTCTTGAAATTACCTGCAGCATTCCATTAGGTCAAAACAAGTCACATGCTGTCAGAAGAACCGTTGATGAGCAGCTTACCATGAACAAGAAATATAAAAGTGAATCTAATAGGCTATGAACACTTTGCCTCATCATCATAATCATCTTGAACTTCAGTTTTCTTCCTAAAACACTTTTTATGACTTTCAGGCTTTCTCAATGCAGAAAAAATAGCTATGGAAGATTTATCTTCACCACTAACATAGTCATCATCGCTGTCGCAATCAGCATCCAACATTTTGTAAGTCTTTTGCTTCTTCACCAACATTGCAGCTTCTCTTTCTTGTTTCTAATATTGTTGATATAGAATGCACAAGTAACTAAAAGAAGAAATATATTTTAAATAGATATATTTTTTTGTTTGTCTTTGGAGAGATGCTAGTATTGCTGTTTCTCTTCTTGCATTGTAAAATATAAGTTTGATCAATGATGAAAAGGCTACAAAACGTGGCATGTTTTGGATGTTGGGCCACTGCATGGCCATGAATGATAATGAAGTATCACTGCATGTAAGGGAAATAAAGCTTTCCCTGCGTGTCCTAATAGAAAAGCAAATCATAATGTCACAGAAGGCCACCCATTGTTTAACTTCCAAAAATGAAGACCAATTTGGATTGGATTGGGGGAAAAGAAATCTTGAAAAGGACTTAAAAGTTTGTTTTGTCATCACCGTCTGATCCCTATTATAATGTGGACTTGATTTTTTAATATAGGTTCATCCAACGGTGGCCATCTAAGGATACTTGAGCACACTGAGAGACAGAAAGAACCGGAGAGGCAGAATGCTAAATAATAGTTACTAATAGGCCTTATATATTAGTGTCTTTAAAATTGACTTAAATCCTTCGCTTTCAATGATTATGTATACAAGAAATGAAAATGAAAACCCAAAAACTTGATCCAAAAACTGTAGTTAAAAATAAAATAGGATAATAAAAATACATTCATGTACCCAAAAAGGAAAAGTTGCAGATTCTTAAGTACAGAAAATTAAATGTCATTTTCATTATTAATATTATTTAAATGTTAAATGTACTAATTTTTTAATTTTTTATTGGATATTATTTAAATTTTAAATGTAATAAACAATTTTAAGTTTTTATTTAATACTTCTAAAACTTTTGAAGATAATATAACATTTTTCATTATTAAAAGTAAGTTATACTTATATAGTTCAGGTGAGTGTAATTCAAAATACGAATTTATTAACGAGTGCCGTTGGCTTAAAGTATTAACTAGTTAAAGAAAAATGTAAAATATAAAATAAATTATTTATTATATTAAGAACACAGAAAACATATGAATACTTATTTCTTTAAATAATTAGAAATATTTAAAAAAATAGATATTCTCATGTTATTTTTATTTTTCAAGTAGTCAAACAAAGGAAGAGCTAAATAAAAATAAAGTTTACAAATTTTTTTTTTACAAAATATAATTATATTTTTAGTTGTGTGGTTCTGTTTTATTTTCCTTTTTCTTCTGTTTTCTCCGAAACTAAGTATGCATGCAAAATGGGCATAGGTGACTTCTTTCAGTCCATTTTTGTGTCTTTAATTTTGACACACTTTTTTTATTTAGTTTACTTTTTTGTATGAGTGAACTGGTTTTATTTCTCTTTTTTTTGGTACAAAATGAATTGGTATTTTTTTTCTCAAAAAGGACATAACAAAAAAAATTAAGGAAAAGAAGAATGCAATCACCCATATGCAGCATATTGTTGGGGCCTTTGTGGGTTTCTTTGGTTTCTCTATTGTGGATAAGAACAAGAATTTTATGATTCCTAACTGCCAAATTTATGTTTAATGTATTGGACTTGTTTTCATTTTTCTTGATAACCACATATTATGATGTATGCCTTTCCCTCTTTCCTCAACATGTTCGGCTTGTGATTCTGCCTCAGTTTCAAGTTCTATGCTTTTGGGTGATATTATGACATGTTTCATTGTTTTAAAGAAATATTATGTTGTTTTCACATGTGCAATGTATGGTATATGAAGATGTCAACTATTGATTTGTTTGGATGGTTTTAAATGTTGTACTTTTTACTATCTAAAGATCATTTTTTAGTTATATAATCATATTTGTATTTGTATTTTGTTGATATTCTATCATGTAACCATGTTGCAACCCTTTTGTGAAATAGGATAAGATTTCTTGCATGGTCATGAATAATCCTAGCAGCAGGAGATGGATGGACTGTGATAGAGTTAGTAAAGAATATTTGGATGGAGTAGAGAAATTTTTAGAACATGCTTTTCATGAAAAACATGATGGAAAAACAATTCCATGTCCATATAAAGGATGTGTGCTCCATTATTCAGTAAATCGGGCAGTGGCATATGAGCACCTTGTGGTTAATGGCATTATACCGTCATATGATACTTGGTTTTGTCATAGGGAGCCAATAAATGTGTCAAATTGTGTTGAAGAAACTAATTGCAGACAAGAAGATTTTAGGGGTGATGATATGATAGGAATTAGTTTAATGAGCAATTGCTTTAGATTTTTAAATTAGTTTAAACTAAATTATGACATTTAAATCTGGTTCGTGTTAGGTCCTTTGGAGGCAAGGAAGGTTCGTGGGCCTACGTTACTAAAATATATCTAGAATTTGCCTCCAGGGAAGACAATTGCTATGCGATTCAATAGTTGTAACCAAGCCATAAGAAAGGAGGGTCGAAAGCTTGCTAGCTTTCTAGGCATTGTTGCTAGGTATGAATATAATTTGGTATTATTTCTTTCATATATGAAATTAACTTGTAAATCCTTGCTCTATTTTTTAGAAGAAGTTCTCAATCCCAACACATGGTGAGGAGTTTGTCAAAAAGTCACTAGGGAAGAAATGGAAAGATTACAAATGTGATTTGAAGAGTATATATATGACAAAGTATAAGACTAAAGATGCCTTGCTGAAAAATAGACCGAGTCGTATACCAAGGGACCAATGGATTAGTATTGTCTCTTATTGGGTTTCTGATAAAACAAAGGTATCAACTTTAGAAGCCTTAAAACACGCACACGCACACACACACACACAGAGTTGCCTTGTTTTTATGTTTTATAGAGTGCTACATGCACAACAGTTCTTAGTTAAAAACTGCAATCGAATTGTGAATTTTAAAGAGGAAATTCTTTGCACTGGAAAAGATTTGCTTGCGACAACCACTTGGAATTTGTTTTTTTTTTAAGTGAAGTTTTCTAGTTAGTTTGTATAGCAAATTGCTTCTCAAAGTAGCCAATTTTGCTCTTTCATTTATTTCTTTCATAAGAAAATTTGACTTTTCATTCATCTTTTAATTCAGAGAGTCTTCCATTACCTTAAACTTTTTTATTAAAAAAGCTTTTAATTCATGAATATAAAAATAAAGTATTATTAATGTCTTCTGTGAAATACTTATACATTACGCCACTGTTCATTAAAAAAAAAGTAGAGTACGTGCCCAAGAAGAACTGCTCATGTCCTCTTCATATGCCAGATTGCTAGCTTACCTTTCTTGTTCCCAACTAGTCCAAATCAAAAGCTTTTAAATAACTATTGTGCATGTAGCTACAAATGTTTCCTCTTGTTTTTCTTTTCCTTTTCTAGCTTTTATATGATGTTATTTATGTGTTGCAATGATAGAAGCGTAGCTAAGCAAATAGAAGCAATAGGGCCAAGCAAAAGATGCCTTACACAGGAGGATCCAAAAGCTTTGGAACCTTGATGGATGAAAAGGTATTCATGTATAAATTACAAAATATGAGATTTTAAAGCCCGTTTGTGTCGTGTATAATTGTTTGACATTAATTTAATTGTATTAGGCTATAAATGGGATAGAGCCTCAACGAGCAAAAATTTACATATTAACTCATACAAAGCGTAAGGATGGTAGACCATTGGATGAGGAGTCTACAAGGACAGTTGTAAGATTTCTTAAGCAATTTTATCTTTCAAAAGTTCAGTATGTTTAGTATTCAAATTATTTTAAATATTTTTATATGGATTTGAGTATGTCATAAATTGTTATCTTAATTGTGATTAGGACATGATGAAAGAAAAGTTGAGCAATGGCGAGACATGTAATGAACAACCTACTGGTAGTGTTGCTTGGGAAGAAGATGTGTATTCCTAAGTGTTGGGAAGTGAAAGAAGTTGTTATATCCGCGGTTTAGGACTTGGTCCAACCCCTTCTCTATTATGGGGTAATAAATCTTTCCTAAGAAATATTGTTGTAGATGATTTGTCTAATGAGGTTGTCCAAAGGTTAGAAAGGAAAAGAATGATGAAGAAATGATTTTGATGAAACAAAATCAAGATAGGCTACTGTCAGAATTATCATGGGTGAGACAAGTTATGTGCAAATTTGCTCTTGTGGAATTATCTATGTCTCAAAATTTCAGTGAAAGCTCAGTTGGACAGGTTAGTTTTTCAAATATTTTAACCTTTTTCTTAAAATTTAATGTTATGATACTATTATGTTATCTTACATCTTAATATTTACTAGGTCTCTGATGCCAATAGTGGCCATGAACGAGCACCACAAGCACCACAAAGACCATTTCAGTTACATAGCGTTGATGAAAATACTACAGCCCCTCATGGTATTGCACTTGCTTTAAAATATGTTAATATAGTGCTCATTTTTTAAATTGTGCTTGATTTTATTGTAGATTGTGCTAATTTTCTGCTGCTTTTTACTTCAAAACATAAAGACCTTTTTCCTCATGCACTGGTGACACATGCCTTGTATTCTAGCCATCTTTACTTTAATTTCGTTCAGTTTCTATGGTTTATGTTGCTTGTTTGTTTAATTCTGCCATAAGAATCCCTGCAAAACAAGCTCTACTTCTTGACTGCTCTCTTGTGGTTTGGCTGGAGGATCCTCCTATTTTTCCCCGAAGGATATATAACTATAGTATTATTGATGCTATAGTATTTACAATATTTTAATTAAGTTTTGAGTTCATTCAACAACTACTATTCTCTTTTCTTTTCTTCTTTCTACTTTTCTGTTTTTCCCTCCCCCCTGGTCTAGCCGTTATGTCTATTTCAAAATGCCATCTTTGTGTCACATCTAATTGGAAGTTTAAAATTCTAAAGATTCTCGAGACTTTATATCTAAGCTATCTTCAGAACATCACTGCCACATTAGCATAAGTTGCTTCATTTTATTTTGCCACCAAGAATAGAAAATGCAGCTCCAAAACAAGTATTTTGATTTGAAGATATTATGGATGGACCAGAACTTTAGCTTTCTTGGAACCATCTCAACTTGTTTAGCTAAAAACTAACACTCACTGTGCTACTATTAAATGCAAAACTAAAGGCAGAAAATGCCTAGAATCCAAAATTCAACCAAGTAAAACAATTAAACTACTATAATAAGTAGACTATGGGCACCCCTCTGTAAATGTAAATTTGGTGTACACTAGATTAGTAACCATGTGGGCAGGATTGGAACATTGATGGGTGGGTTTTGTGGATTTTTGTTTTTTTCTTCTTCTTCTTTTGAGAATGACATTGGTAAATGCTAGTTATTGTTGATACCCAATTTTGTCCATAATTTTATTTTATTTTATTTTTGTTACTTGATCAAGGTATGAACACTCAATTTTGTACATAAAGTTTATTTCTAAACCTTGAAAAGTGAATGAAAATCTAAAAAAAGAAAAGAGAAAAAAATGAAAAATGAAGATAGTTGAAAAAACTAAAGTGTCTAAGTCCCACATTGGAGAAACCATGCTCTTTCCCCCTCCCCTCCTCCTATATAAAGGGATGCTTCTCAATGGTTTGACATGACCAAAAATTTTCACACTTGGGCTTAATACTAAGTATAAGAGCCCAAGAACTTTAGTAAATTTTTTTTTTACTTGGGCTTAATACTAAGTATAAGAGCCCTTTTAGTAAAACTTTTTTTTTTCTTGCTAGTAAATTGCTTTTCAGGGTTTGATTTGAAGAGGACGCGTGGGACCCCTGTGCACCAACTTCTTTAAGTAGCATTTTTACGCCTTGGAGGTAAGCTTGCTTATTTATTTATTTATTTTTTGTATTTTTTTATATATAAGTGTTGTTCATTTTAGTTTATTCATTTATTAGTTTGATTTTTTTATTTTTTTATTTATTTTTTTATAATTTTTATTTTAAAATTAATTCAAGAATAAATTGGGGTTAGGCGAGTTACATGACATACTTGCTAACCCTTGTGATCATTTTAGTTGCGACAGCTTGATGATCTAAATTGTTATTTTGTCTTCATTTTTTTTATAAAACAAATCGCTAAAGATTCAAAACCTTTTTTTAAATTTTCGTGACAAATTTGATAATCAATGGGTGACGTCCCTAGCATGACGCGAAGCTTCACCTATTCAATCCTTAATTTGATTAATCGAGTCGCGACGACTTGTTAATTCAAATTTTCAGAATCTTCTAAAAAAAAAAATTTAAAAACCAACCAACACACACTTATTTTTTAAAGAACTACGTGACTTTGAATTCTCCATTGCACCAGGAGATACGTAGGAGCAGAAATCCATTTCTGTCAAGTTAAAAAATAAATTTTCATAATTTGGTTGTTTCTTTTATTTCTTTTCAAAAAAATAATAAAAAAAATAATAAATAATAAATAATTACAAATTCTTTTGTTTAAAGGGTTTAAAATAAATATATTTGAGATTATTAAAGCTTGCACAACTAACTGAAGGTACCGTTCATGGAACGGGTAGTGTAGGGTGCTAATACCTTCCCTACCTGTAACCGACTCCCGAATCCAAAACTCATTTTCAAAAAGACCAGTTTGCCTGATTAAAAGGTTTTTCTAATGTTTTCCCAATTTAAATAAACATTGGTGGCGACTCCATTGATTTTATATATTTTTGGTCGTCCCGTCGCGATCCCGGTTGCGACAGCTGGCGACTCCACTGGGGACACTTAGAGAGTCAGGCCTGCTGCTGTTAGTTGTGCAAATTTTTAATAATCTTTTATTTATTTATTTTACCCTCTTTGTCTTTGTTTTCATTTTCTTATTTGTTTGTAAATGTTTTTATTTAGTATTTTTATGTAAATATTGGATAGCATTATTTCATGTATATTGTGACCTGTATATATACCTTGTGCTAAATTGTTGAAACCCTAGGGTAGAGGATTGCTGACTGGCTATTGTATATATGTCTTTGTAGATTGGGGGTAATTTTGGTATTTTTGTATAAGTTTGTACGCTCCCAGCACCCACTGCACCTACACGTTTATCACACACGCTTGAGTGGGGCCCTATACCCGGGTCTGAGTGAATCCTAGGATAGGTAGAGGTTGCGTAGTGGTAGCCATTTTGGATGTACATCCTGTTTGGTTATCGCGAAAACCTCATCTAGAGTGCGCCTTTTTTATGAATGTCCCCACACCTAGTGGTTTACCCACTATTTCGTGGTCAACATTCTGAAATAGGACTTGGCTCTAGAGACCTCTAAAATAGAAAAGCCACCTTATGGAAGTTCTCACGAATCAAAAAGACTCTTAGGTCCTTAGGATAGAATTCCCAAGTTTAAGGCAACCCCATTAGGACACAAAGGGAGCATACTTCTTCTTTATTTATCTGTTTCTCATATCATCCATTCTTGTATTAAAAAATCAAATGAAGAAAAAAAGGTCATTCATTGCTTGCATCTTCATAACATTCTTAGCATTATAAAAAAAGATCATACATTTCATGACATTTCCAGCATATAATACATTATCTCGCATAATCATTTCTAGCATTTTTTTTTCTTCTTCTCTTCTTCTTCCTTTTATTTATTTTTTTTAAGATAAAAAAAAAAAACTTCCTCATCTCTATCACTTATGTCATTCATCCATGCACCATTCTGTATAAAAAAAAAAAATTCAAAAAAGACAAATACTTTATGTAGCATTTTCATTCTTAACTCTTTTTATTCACCTATCGCTCATGTCATTCATTCCTTTTTTTAAAAAAAAAGGGGGGGATATATCATT
The DNA here is from genome assembly GCA_029884595.1 of Ormosia semicastrata. Lineage (NCBI taxonomy): Eukaryota > Viridiplantae > Streptophyta > Magnoliopsida > Fabales > Fabaceae > Ormosia > Ormosia semicastrata. The sequence goes on along the minus strand of JAQQTO010000046.1, from coordinate 29,556,836 downwards.
TTGCATTTTCATTACATTCTTAGCATTCATAAAAAAGGAAAAAACATCATTGTATATTTTCATGACAGTCCTAGCATCAAAAAAGCAAAAAAATATCATCTTCATTTTCATAACATTCCTAAAAAAAAAAAAAAGCATTTATCTTGCATTTCCATAGCATTCTTAGCATAAAAAAAAAAAGGAGAGATACATTATCTTGCATTTGCATTACATCCCCATAAAAGATATCATCTTCCATTTTCATCGCGTTTCTAACTCTAAAAGAGGAAAGGAAAGAAAAAGATACATCATTTTGCATTACCATGACATTCATAGCATTCTTTTTAAAAATAAAAAAATATAAAAAAAATTAATAAAAAAATTTCATTTGCATAATACTTTGCATGCATGCATGTTGCCAATTTTGTTCAGTCAATGTTGATAATTGCATATTCACATCATGTTTCACCAAGTGAAAAATGGGCACTATAACGAAAAATTGCTTCCGCGACACCCTTACAGGATCATTCCCAGGCTAGGATCATGGATGAAAAAGATCAAATTCAAGAGTTGAAGGATGAGGTGAATCAGCTCAAAGAGCAGGTGTCCAAGATGATGGAGATGCTTCAGTCTATGAAAAATAGAAGGAGCACAAATGGGAATCCCTCAGTGGCAAACAAGGGGCATCCGACCACACCTCCTCACCGTCTAGTTTCTCTCCAACCCTCTCTGCAATACCAAGGCTTCAATCCTCAAGGAGTTGTGATGCCGTTCACCATTCAACCCTCAGTCACTAGTTCTCAGGAAACCCAGGTGCCACCCTTCCCTCCTTATGGCTTCCATCCCAGCTATGTACCATCATTAACCACCAATCCCCCTGGTAATAGCATGCCAACAGTGACACCGAATTCAAACCTGTTGAACTTTACCCAAACTCAAGTTACTCGGCTGAATGCTAATGGAACCCCGCCAATACAGCACCCATTCCCTTTCTTCATCCCACCATATGGCTTCCCTTCCAGCTTTGTAGCACCATGGGTTGCTAATTCCCTTGACAGTGGCATGCCTGCTTCGAACTCATTGAGCACAACCCAACCATATGCCCATTACCCAAGTACCAGTGGGACTCCACCAGTACAACATTTTGTCCCCACTGTCATGCCTCAATACCCATTGAATTCTTTTGCTGAAAATCCTCAGTTCAAAAAGAGGTTTGAAACTTTGGAAGAGAGAATACGGGTCATTGAAAGAGCAGGTTGTTATAGCCTCAAAGATGCTACTGAGCTTTGTCTTGTCCCTGACGTTGTCATTCCCCAAAGTTTAAAGTCCCGATTTTGATAAATATAAGGGGATTACTTGTCCAAAGAATCACTTGACAATGTACATTCGCAAGATGGCTTCACAAGCTCACGATGACAAACTGTTAATCCATTTCTTCCAAGACAGTTTAACTGGGGCAGCTTCTAATTGGTACACACATCTTGAGCGTGCCCATATAAGGAGTTTCAAGGATTTAGCTGATGCCTTTGTAAAGCAGTATAAGTACAATATGGACATGGCACCAGATAGAATGCAATTACGAAGCATGTCTAAGAAAGATGTTGAGACCTTCAAGGAATATGCTCAGAGGTGGAGGGAAATGGCTGCGCAAGTAGAACCCCCTTTGTCAGAGAAAGAGATGGTTGCTATGTTCACTGATACACTATATGCGCCATTCTATGACCATATGATTGGAAGTGTGTCAGCGAATTTTTCAGACATCGTGGTAATTGGTGAAATGATTGAAAGGGAAATGAAAAAGGGAAGACTGCACCAAATGAATGACGGACGAGTGCAAGTATGAAGAATGTTGAATCGACCGAGGGTGGACTTCAAGTCGAATGAGTTAAATGGGACTTCAAAAAAACTCATGGACTACAACGGTTACCTAAATCACCAAGCATTGTCAGAGGTTTCTACACATCTGCAATAGGAACGAATGTTTACAATGGTTGATCAGGGGTAACCTTAGAAAGTTTGACAAAGTGGTGATTCATTTTTTCTAACCGTCAAGAATGAACTGTACCCTAGAGTTCTTCAGCACTGGGGAATTCCTGAGCGATTGACATTCTGATTTGTTTACTAAGTTGTTACCATGAAATGATGGTTTGATTGTACTGACCCCATGCTTGTTCAATCATTAAAACCATTCGGATTTCTGAATTTATGTAAACTTGCTTGAAGCATTAATGTGATGAATTTGTGTGGATCCCAGTTTACCTTGTTTCCTTTTCCTATGTTCTTGACACTCATGTTCTTGCCAGATCTTCTTGTCATTTTCTTTCTTCTCTTTACTTGCTTTCTTTTGGTTCGAATCTCATAGGACTCTCATTCTGGAAAGTTTTTGTGGTCGTAAGACCCATGAGTGCAGGTGTTCTTTGCACACAAAAAAACAAAAAAAACAAAAAAATCAAAAAGAAAAAAAAAGAGCAAATAAATACTCACTTGGTGGGTATTATCATTTTGTCTCAAATTTAAAATTTTTTGAAAATGAGCAATCAAGATTTGAAATGAAGATTGGCCATATTTCTCTTTCTCTCACAAGAAATTCATCTTGCCATTATCCTTCGTTATCCTATTTTGAGCTTGAAAGTTTCCTTCAATAAACCCTGGACAAGGATCACCCCTACACTAGGGGATGACACAAAATAAAGGTTGATTGTCATGGTGATTATTTTGAAATATAAAAGAGGGAAAATGAAGAAAAGTGAAAGGGGCGGAAAGTAAAAGCAGAAAATTTGACAAAGTTCAAGTTTGAACAATGATGGAGAACAAAAAAGATGGAGAGCAATAAGAGAAAAGTGTGCTTGAATGCGTAAAAGCAATTGGCAAAGTTTAAGTTTGAATAAGGATCCTTGGTCCCACTTAACCTTTAAACACTTATTTGAGCCTTATATCTTTCATTTCATAAACCCTAACCTTGGCCACGTTACAAGCCTTAAAAAGTCCATTCTGATCAATGAAAGGTTGTTTTCATTTTCATCAACTTTAATTTTGAGACAAAAAGTTTATGCACTGCTGAATTTTCAATCCTTGCTCTCAAAAAAAAATAAAAATAAAAAAAACAACAAAATTGTTAGGCTGAAAACCAAGGGCGGTCTAAAAAAAAAAAAAAAAAGGGACTTACATTAGGGCAAATTGTTGTCGTGTTCAAGCTGGCTCTACACTGGGGCATGTTTTTGGTTCAATCTGGCTCTACATTAGGGCAAGTCTCTACCCTGCTCAATTCCGCCCTACACTGGGGCAAATCTTTTGGTTCAACTAGCTCTACATTGGGGCAAGTCTCTATCCTGTGCAATCCAACTCCAAACTGGGGCAAATCTTGGTTCAATTTGACTCTACATTGGGGCAAGTCTCTACCTTATTCGATTCGGCTCTAAACTGGGGCAATTTGTCTAGTTTTATTTGGCCTTACTCTGGAAAAACTCAAGGTCCCCACTGGGACAAATTCTGTTCTCAAATGACATACCCTGAGTCAATTTCATTTGATACCTTACACAGGGGCATATTTTTGTAGGTACCTGATAAAACAATGGTCATGATGTCCAGTTGTCAAGTAAAGATCAATCACATCCAAACTGGGTCAAAAAAAAAAAAAGCAAAAAAAAAAACAAAAGCAAAAAACTCTTGGCTTTCGTAGTACTCCACTTCTTATGTTTCTATCCTTGGTAAATATCCTTTGTGTAGTCATATTCCCAAAATCAGTCAAAAGGTTACTCAGTTGGTAAATCTCTTTCTTGTTGTACTTTTGAATCCATGCATATCTGGTACATGATGCTTCAAGTTGGTGAACATGAACACAATAGTACAATTCAACCATCTAATGGTAGCTTCTTGTTGAACAACTCAAGTCAAAGGAACTCTAAAGTTTCAATCGATGAAGAGAATGACATCCTCAATGGATAATTCAGATTGAAGTGTGTCCGTTGGGAATAAGAACCTTTGGGGAAAGAAGGTCACAAGCTTCTACACAAGCCATATTTAATGATGAGAAATTCAACAATGATCCCTTTTGAATATGAGTTGGGTTGGTCAAAGTTTTTCAAGAAGCGTTTGGTTCCTCAAGTACATTCATTTCTTTGGCTCATGGCCCATTGTACAAATTCTTGGGCTCAAGGCCCACTTCATGAGTTTTTAGGCTAAAGGCCCATTGCATAAAGTTTTCTGGCTCGAGGCCCTTTAAGTGTTGATGAGAAAAAAGAATGACCAGACAAATCATAAGGCCAATCAACGAATTTTGCTGTTCAATCGCAATCCTGCTGTGGGAAAAAGTCCTTAAGGGTTGCGGAACCAAAGCTCCGATGAAAAAAAACTAAAAAAAAAAAAAAAAGATTTGCTTACTCAGTTTGTTCATGAGAATCCCTACAGTAGGGCATTCATTGCATCATTACGCATCCATTGCATTATGCATCGCCTCTGGCATCACATGCATCGTCCTCTAGTATCGCATTCATCGCATTCATTGCATCATGCATCATTTCTGGCATCACATGCATTGCCCTCAAGCATCACATCCATTGCATCACCATGCATCCATTGCATCATGCACCATCTCTGCCATCACATGCATTTACAAAGTCAACACATTGTCTTTTAATTCCCGGGTCCCCGCACCCATTGTCTTTAAGTTTCCGGGTCCCCGCACCCATTGTCTTTAAGTTTCCTTCGGTCCCCGCACCCATTGTCTTTAAGTTTTCCGGGTCCCCGCACCCATTGTCTTTAAGTTTCTGGGTCCCCGCACCCATCGTCTTTTCATTTCCGGGTCCCCGCACCCATCGTCTTTTCGTTTCCGGGTCCCCGCACCCATCGTCTTTAAGTTTCCGGGTCCCCGCACCCATCGTCTTTTCATTTCCAGGTCCCCGCACCCATCGTCTTTTCGTTTCCGGGTCCCCGCACCCATTGTCTTTAAGTTCCCGGGTCCCCGCACCCATTGTCTTTAAGTTTTCCGGGTCCCCGCACCCATTGTCTTTAAGTTTTCCGGTCCCCGCACCCATTGTCTTTTAATTTCTGGGTCCCCGCACCCATTGTCTTTAAGTTTCTCGGGTCCCCGCACCCATTGTCTTTAAGTTTCTGGGTCCCCGCACCCATTGTCTTTTCCGGGTCCCCGCACCCATTGTCTTTAAGTTTCTCGGGTCCCCGCACCCATTGTCTTTAAGTTTCCGGGTCTCCGCACCCATTGTCTTTTAATTCCGGGTCCCCGCACCCGTTGTCTTTTAGTTTCCGAGTCCCCGTACCCGTTGTCTTTCTTTTTGGGTCCCCGCACCCATTGCTTTTTAGTTTTTGGGTCCTCGTACCCATCGCTTCCAAAGCAAGCAGGGGCCTTGTGCCCGTCACATTTTTCTTTTCTGTCAAGCTTCAGCGGATACCCGACTCCGCAAGTTTTGTGCCTTTTCTGTTTTAAGTTTCTGTCAAGCTTCAGCGGATACCTGACTCCGCAAGCTTTTTACCTTTTGGGTCCTCATACCCATTGTTTTTGGGTCCCCGTACCCATTGTCTTTAAGTTTTCTGTTAAGCTCCTGGATACTCTGACTCAAGCTTCTTACCTTGTTTTGGTTAAACTTCACGCACCGAATCCGCAAGTTTTTACCTTTTCATGGACAAAATTGAATCAATTCCTTTGTTTTTCATTTATTCTAAATGTAAAACAAAGGGGGGCAGCTGTTGATACCCAATTTTGTCCATAATTTTATTTTATTTTATTTTTGTTACTTGATCAAGGTATGAACACTCAATTTTGTACATAAAGTTTATTTCTAAACCTTGAAAAGTGAATGAAAATCTAAAAAAAGAAAAGAGAAAAAAATGAAAAATGAAGATAGTTGAAAAAACTAAAGTGTCTAAGTCCCACATTGGAGAAACCATGCTCTTTCCCCCTCCCCTCCTCCTATATAAAGGGATGCTTCTCAATGGTTTGGACAGCCAAAAATTTTCACACTTGGGCTTAATACTAAGTATAAGAGCCCAAGAACTTTAGTAAATTTTTTTTTTACTTGGGCTTAATACTAAGTATAAGAGCCCGAGACTTTAGTAAAACTTTTTTTTTTCTTGCTAGTAAATTGCTTTTCAGGGTTTGATTTGAAGAGGACGCGTGGGACCCCTGTGCACCAACTTCTTTAAGTAGCATTTTTACGCCTTGGAGGTAAGCTTGCTTATTTATTTATTTATTTTTTGTATTTTTTTTATATATAAGTGTTGTTCATTTTAGTTTATTCATTTATTAGTTTGATTTTTTTATTTATTAATTTATTTTTTTATAATTTTTATTTTAAAATTAATTCAAGAATAAATTGGGGTTAGCTGAGTTGCGACAGCTTGCTAACCCTTGTGATCATTTTAGTTGCGACAGCTTGATGATCTAAATTGTTATTTTGTCTTCATTTTTTTTATAAAACAAATCGCTAAAGATTCAAAACCTTTTTTTTAAATTTTCGTGACAAATTTGATAATCAGTGGGTGACGTCTCTAGCATGACGCGAGCTTCACCTATTCAATCCTTAATTTGATTAACTGAGTCGCGACGACTTGTTAATTCAAATTTTCAGAATCTTCTAAAAAAAAAATTTAAAAACCAACCAACACACACTTATTTTTTAAAGAACTACGTGACTTTGAATTCTCCATTGCACCAGGAGATACGTAGGAGCAGAAATCCATTTCTGTCAAGTTAAAAAATAAATTTTCATAATTTGGTTGTTTCTTTTATTTCTTTTCAAAAAAAATAATAAAAAAAATAATAAATAATAAATAATTACAAATTCTTTTGTTTAAAGGGTTTAAAATAAATATATTTGAGATTATTAAAGCTTGCACAACTAACTGAAGGTACCGTTCATGGAACGGGCAGTGTAGGGTGCTAATACCTTCCCTACACTGTAACCGACTCCCGAATCCAAAACTCATTTTCAAAAAGACCAGTTTGCCTGATTAAAAGGTTTTTCTAATGTTTTCCCAATTTAAATAAACATTGGTGGCGACTCCATTGACTTTATATATTTTTGGTCGTCCCGTCGCGATCCCGGTTGCGACAGTTATGATTTTCAATTTTTTTAAAAGATTTTGTGGGTTAAAACTTGGGAACTTACCCACTATTAATTTCTGGATTATATGTCCATATGGGTTATATATCATCAGAGTTATATATCCTCCTCTGCTCTACTTTTCGAGTTTAGAGAGAGCATGAAATGTTTTTTATGCTTGATTTAAATTAATGCAAAAATATTGTTGGTCTTTTACAGAGTATCGTAACTTGAAATCTCTTAGAACTATCATTATCTTTGGTTGCTCAAAATTTAGGCTGCCAAACAATTTGAATGAAATTAATGCTTTGGATGAAATTTATGTGACTGGAACTACAATGAGGAAGTGCCTTCATCTCTCAGTGATTTAAAATTGTTGAAAATATTCTCTTTTAGTGGATGTGCAGGCTTAATTTCTATTTTATTTTATCATTGCAGGTCATACACTATGATTTTGAAAAATTTCACAAGTGAAAGACTTCAATATGATCAAGAGTTAAAGATTTGTTTATGGGCTACCTCCTATCTTGTACTATGATTATTTCATAACACTAGTTATTAGACTCAATGACACTAATTATTATATGGTGTACTTTTTATGTTTTGTTGTTGACACTGTAAAGTTATGAATGTTCTTTTTTATTGTGGATTTAATGGAATATATTTTATTTTTTAGAATGAATTCTAGTATGTTATATTTAAGAACATTTGTATGTTCTGATTTAAGTTCTTTAGGGGCAAATATTATTATTGGTAAAATTTTTGTTAATGACGTTGAAATCTCACCTTGAATGACAAATAGGAATAACATTTTTGAACCAAAAAAATGGGTATTTGCTGCCATTACAAGTGCAGGTAAAAAATTTTTACAAGCAATAAAATGGATCTTTGTTGGCAATAAAAAAAAGCCGCTAAAGACATTTAAAAAAAGTAAATCTGTGTAACTTTTAGTCACCATTATAATTGCCAGTAAAAGCCATAATTTTTACTGACAATAAAATAGGTCTTTGCCGGCAATAAAAAAAGCCACTAAAGGCATTAAAAAAAGCAAATCTATGTAAGTTTTAGCCGCTATTGTAATTGCCGGTAAAAGGAAATTTTTTTACTGGTAATAAAAATATGTCTTTATCGACAATAACAAAGGCTACCAAAGACATGAGAAAAGGCAAACTTGGAGTTATTTTATTGGCTATTTTAATTGCTACCAAATAATTACTGCAAAACGGCATCACTTTTACCGGCCATAAAAAAGATCTTTACCGACACTCTATATAATGACCGGGAAAACCTTTACCAACACTAGATATAGCGGCCAAAAATTAATTGCCAGTAAAGGTTTTTGCAGCAATTCTTATTATCACTAAAAGGCATATTTATTGCCGCTAAAAAGTTTTTTTGTTGTAGTGTATATCCAGGTAAAACATGAATAGTCAATAATAAAAAACCACAAAATATCGACAAGCCCCCACAGTGGGTCCTCAAGTATGGGCAAAAGCTAGTTTAATAAATCTGTTTTAGATCGAAGAAGACCCAATCTAGTTTCTTCTTATTTCAGACGAGGAAGTGCATCCTCAAGTATGGGCAAGGGATCCTGATATACTAGGGAAGCTCAAACAAGCTCATAATAATCAGTGAGAGCCATCAGAAAATGGATGAGCCTGGTGCGATCACGGTACTCATCATATAGTTTGACATCACTTTTGTGTTTCAAGGTTGACTCACATAGAATCAGTTGATCCCAAATAGCTTCCATCCGAGCCAACAACTCATATACAACTTGGCCAAGTTTTTATTTCAGACTGTTGACTTCCTTCAGCAACTGATATTGATGAAATAAATAAAAAATTGTATATCTATTTTTGAGATGATCCCATACCTCTTTGGCAATGTCAAAGCGTCCAAAGTGTAGATGAATGCTTGGAGTGGAGGTGTTTCAGAACCAAGTGATAATCTCATAATTTTTGCTATCTTAATCTTCTAATGTTTTAACATATTTCTTATCAGTGTCATAATCAACTTTGACAGGACAAGTAATATCACCTGTAACATATCATCAAAGTTTTTAACCTTTCAGAAAGTCACGCATGGCCTCAACCCAGTGGATGTAGTTTGAACCATTGAGTAAAATTGGAATAGATTGAGCAACATCAAACCTTTTTATAGTAGTAAAGAAAAATAATAGCAAAAAAATGTACTTTTAGAGTTAAATTGATAAAAAAAAACCTCAAAAAATAAAAAGATTTCACAAAAAAATTTTAAGAACAGTCTGGTATCACATTAGCAAGTCCTAGCGACAAAATCAAAAAATACCACCAAAACCAGCTAACAGCACGGTGTGAGACAGCAACGCGGAACAGTGCACAATTACTCAATTGCAACGCGGGGCGTACGTGGTTGGCTACAGGAACGAGGTTGACAATTTCAACACGGGCCAATTGCATAATTTCTACACTGCACAATTGGCTACAGGAATAAGGTTAATGAGACAACAATAAAGGTTGACCAAGACAGCAATAAAAGAGCACACCGAAACACACTAAACAGTGCATAAGACGTAACACGCCTTACAGAATAGTGCACGATGTACGGTGCACAAAACGGTACAGCAAAAAATAGTGAACAATAGAAGAAATAGGGAACAATGTACGCCGTACAGGTTGGAGACCAATAGAACGTGCACTCCTGATGTGAGATATGAAAATGTCGTCTGAAATCTAAGACTAAATATGGAGTTTAGAATCTGAAATCCAAAGTTGAACTAAAAGTTTAAATTTGTTGATACTAAGTTAAAAATAAAAATAAGAAGATAAATATTAATAATTTATATATATTTTTAAATGAATGAATATATGAGAATTAATTTTTATTTATACAAAAAAAATATTGTATAAAAAAATAATAAATTATAATTATATATTAAATTAATTTAATTTTATACTAAATTAATTATAATTATTTTTAAAATTATCGCTAACAAAGACTATGAACTGAACTATCATGACCCAATGGTTCCAAAGAATCACTGGTAGAAGGAGTAGTGGTACGATTTTGTTTTACCCACTCTTATCTTGAATCTGAACTATACAACCTGTTTTGCTAAAGAAGGAGGACACCATTGTTCCATTTGGATTTGGGTGTGGTTGTTTGAAGTTTCTGAGCTCGAGAGATTGGGATGCGGGCTGAACTTGTATATTTAGTTTTAGATGTTTTTAGATGTCTTAATTACATTTGAAAAAACTCACAGAATGAATGTAAAAGTGGAAACAGCGTTAAAAGCTGAGTTGTATTTTTCTATGAAACATGAACACGCCGTTTATGAGGCGTGTTCATGTATCAGACACGTGTCCCTGTCAGACATATAGGGACATCTGTACGATACACGTGTTTTGTGTGTTAAAATGTGTCTTATTAAAAAGATTATTTTTTTTAATTTAGACACGTCTCGAATATGTTTAGACACATCTCAGACACACTTAAATACATCTCGGACACGTCTAAAACATAACTTAAACATAACCCATTAATATATTTTTTAAAAAAAAATTAGTTTCCATGATTAACGTTCAATTATAAGCCTGTAATCCACCTAAGCTCAATCACATAACTAACGTCTCAAGCCACTATTTTCACATATTAATATTTTAAATTTTATCTTTTTACACATCACTATTAGACTTTTAAGTTTTCACATACCACTATTTTTATCTACTTCTTCTACCTTTACTCGTATCAAATCGTCCACTTCATCGTCACTGAAACTTGCGTCACACCAACATTCTCTTTAGTTAATTTTTTTTATGCACATGTACTCGTACATGGTTATTTCTATTATGAGAAGTTGATTTAGGAGATATTTTTAAATATATCAATGGAAATTATATTACATATCTTTTAGGAGAGTCTTACTAGGTAACAAATATTGATACATATGACATATATTAAAATATTATAAATCTTCAAATTTATAAAAATAATATTAATGAATTATGAATTTTTTACTTAAATTTTATATTTATAATTATAATTATAATTATATATGCCGTATCCGTGTCTTATAATTTTTGAATTTAGTGTGTCTCCATATCCATGTCCGTGTCGTGTCTTATGTCCTTGTCTGTTTTCGTGCTTCATAGGTATTTTTTAATTGAGTTGGCAAATGTTGATTGGAGAGAGGGAGATGGATTGAGGAGAGGTGATTTAAATTCATCGGAGAAACCCCCAATTGTTTAAGTATACTATATATAATGTTGTCACTATATAAAATAAAAGGCATTAGTCGCTCAGTGGAATAATGGAGCAAAAGGATTCGGCTTTGAATTCTTGTTTCTACATTTGTCATTTCAACAAATTTGTGCCAAATTTCAACCAATCCTTTGATGAATTCAAGGCCGGTTTACCGGTTTAAATTCCGATTTTTGACATACCCGTTTCTGAGACCGGACCAGCCGGTTAGTTTTAAAAACTATATATATATCCTTAATTAGTCGTTTAGCCGTGTAATGCATGGGTTCTCTTTTTGTCCCATTCTCCTAATTTTTCCTCTCTTTATATACTTTACAATGACTGAAAAAAGTGATTTTAAAGTAAATTACAAACTAAATTACTAATATAATATCATTAATAGTTTAAAGTAAAATGATCACATAAGAGCAAAAATTTTGGCGATCTTCAAATGAAATTAATTTAGAGGCAGTAATTTGTATGTTGAAACAGTGATTTCAGCAAAATAAACTATTAAGAAGTATATTTCTCAAACAAATAATATCAATTTTTGTATATTGAAGTTACTTTATTAGTATCATTTTCATAGAACAAAATCGTTTCTGAAAACTATTTTTTTTTATTCTCACTCAAAAATAACAATTGTACACAAATAATCACTAAGTCATACTTGTGAATAGGGATGTTCAATGAGTCGATCGAGTCAACCCACAAATTTATAAGTTTTGACTCAACTCAATTCATAAAATACGAGTTAGGTTAGATTCGTAGGTTAGATTGGATTTAAAAATACTTTAACTCGCAGTGTATGAGTAGGATAACTGGTTGAAACACGTCTAACTCACACAAACTCGATCCACTCATTTTTTAAAAATAAAAAGTAGTTTAGATTTTGTATTTTAACCTTTTTTTCAAGATTTAAAAAAAAATGTCGAACCTACGGATTCGACCTAACTCAATCCATTATTGAGAGAGTTGGGTTAAGAGAAAAAATCTACTTGACCTAACTCAACCTAACTCATCACTCTGGCGAGCAAGTCAGGCCTAAAAATACTGTTAAACTTATCTAACTCACTTAACATATATCCTTACTTGTGAATCTTAATGCGAAATTAATTAGTTGCGCCAATACTATCAAACTTCCTAAAAAAAAATAATTTTATATGATTTCTTTCTCATAAAGCATAACTAAAAAATAATAAAATCAAAATATATAATATATAGTATATAATAGCAAAGAGAGTGTTAAAAAAACGCATTCTTTAATAATGTACTGTATAAATCAAAACATAATGATATGAGCCAAAATAGTGCGTATAATTTTAAATAAGGACAATAATAAAAGCGAGCTAAATCAACTCTGATGTTAATTACATAATCTCATGGCTTATATTAATTCAGATAAATAAATCCAATGGCCTAAATTACATTAATCAAGCAAAAACTGATGTTTGGTTTCTTATATTATTAATTATTAATATACAGAGGAGAAAGTACTCTTGTCAAATATAATAGTTAAAGAGTAAAAGTACACCTCTTTGTGCATTAATGCTTGAAATTGAAAATGCGTAAAGAAAGAAAGAGAAAAAGCAAAGTCGGTGATGAAGTCCAATTATCAAAATTCTAAGCAATGATGTAATGCAATGGTGATGAAAAGTTCTCGCACAAATCAAGTCAAAAGATGCCACGATATTGTTATTTGGTTTATAGATTATTTTCGTATTTGATAAATAAGAGATTAATTTTTTAAAATATAATTAAGTATTTAAGTCAGAATTGATGTTTAAGGAATTTTTATTTCTTTAACTTGAATTAATACATGTTAATAGTATTATTGAAGTATATATCATATGATTAATTATAAGTGAAATTTCTGTCAACTTTGTGATATGAAGTAATTGTAATTTCAGTTTATAAAATTCATAACATCTTAGATGAGAAGAGTCATTTTTCAAATACTAAAAACAATAAAATGATTTAATTGCTAAAATTGAAAAAATTCATGGTGTGAATGTCAAAATTGAAACAAATTATTCACATTTTGGCATAAAATAAAAATAAAAAACTGCAAAAGTTTCGGAACCAAAATATTATTTTTTAAAAATCTTAATATGGAAAGGAACATTGACAGACACAAGTAAGAAACAAAAAGAAATTAAGCTGAATCTGAATGGAATATTATATAGGAAAATCACAAGCGAACTTGTAGAACAAACCAATCTCCCTTCTTGAGCCTTGATAAAGGCTTTTCCTACAACATTCTAAAGTGAAAAAAAAAAAGAGTAAAAAGGAAGCAATATAAAGAGAGGTAGGACACCACACAGCGACTGCACTCGGAAGCATACAGAATCCAAAGGACAATGAAAACATGTTTAACAACTTATTATCCATGTAGGACCCTTAATATTAATTTAGTTGACCCTCCTACAATTCTTCCTGATCTCTCCGTTGGAGCCAGTTAGGGGACTGATGTCTCCCATATTGATCATGGCGCTAGCAAAATCAGAGGAAAAGGAGCTTGGGTTGGTGCTGTAGCCACTCACTATGGAGTCAGTGGAGCCACCATTGTATAGTTGTTGGTCTGAGTGAAGGAGCCCCTTCTTCTGAACCAGGTTCTTGAAGTAGTTGTTGTCGAAGGTGGTGGGAGTCCGGAGATCAAGGGGTGCCAGATTGTTGTCCCCTGACCCTGAGGCCCTGGGGCAGTTTGATTTCCTTGTGCTAGCAAAGGAGCTATCTATGTTGGTCTCGTTGTAGATTCTTGCTCTGAAGCTGGTGCACCTTGCTTGTCCAATTGTGTGAGCACCTAGTGTTTATTTGGAAAACAAGATGTGACCCCAAAATTAATGATAGGAAAACGATGTTGTTCCTAATTAATTAAGCTAAGAAATTATATGAAGTGTAATTAATTAATAAATCATGGTGACGTTTTTTTATACTATTTTTGAACTTGACTACATAATATACGCTGTTAACCAGATATTTGTATATAATTAATAAGTTGTGAAAATTTCGTGGATATAAAAGAAATGGTGACATATGTATGTACCAGCCAATGCGACCAAGTCCTTGGTGGAAAGTCCAAGAGCGCTGAACCTGGAGATGAGTTGGCTGAGGTTAGAAGTGGGTGGAGGGATGCCATTGTTGGCAGCTGACTGGCTAGTGGTCTTGGCATCTCTTCTTCCAAGTTTCACATTCCAAGTAGGGCCTCCAAGCTGATGATGAAATTGAACAAATCATATTCAGTTTAATTACTTGCATATTGCACTTGCATGTGTGCATGTGTGGTAATTAATTAATTCAGATGATTTAATTAATGCTTTAATGTGGTTTTGGTTCATTGATTACTTACGATCACAACGGAGTCTCTGGCAGTGATGGCAAGGATATCAGCGCAGGAGACAACTCCTGGGCACACCTTCTCTACTGCTGACTTGATGTTGTCAATGACTTCGAATCCACGGGCAGAGTTCCTGTTGGGGTTTGCGTTCTTCTCCCCGGTGAAGCTTGATGTGTCATCAAGTAGAATTGAACCATCACATCCCTGCAATTGCAATGTTTACTCATTAACCCTGGCCCTCCCTTCTTTTGTTAACAAAAAAAAATTGCATAAAGTAGAAAAAGGGTTGGCTATAATTAATTAAGATGATAAATAATCCTCAACAATCTTAAAGGTTGTCACTTAATTAACCACTAAATAAAATTTTTAATCTTTTTTAAGTTAGTTAGCTGAGAATATTCTTAATTAATTATAGATGGATTTAAATTCTCTGAGTTCTTCACATGACATGATTACATATAAGAAGAGAGAATGATACTAAAAATTTGTACAAGACAAAATTTTATCAAGTAATTAATGTATAGAATGTTGGATTATATACAAATTCTTATGTCTATCTCTCTTTTCACATTTAATTTTTAAAAAATACAAATCCATCATATAAAGATGACTTATTATAACCGGTATATATCTACAATCTACAAATGAAAACTCATTCAGATAATGTGTGTGAGAAAAAATCAGGAAAAAAGTCGTTTCTAAAGGGACATCTTAATAGTCGAGCATTTGGATACTCTATCTTCAAAGTCTAAGATTTAAATCCTATTGAAATCAGGTGAGATGAAATTTATATAGAAAAAAGAATGGACTACCATATTCTGTAGTTTTCAGTTAACCAAATGTTAGGTCGGAATGAGAACCTACGCGGTAAGGAATAATTGGAAGTTAAGCACTTAATTATATTGCTATTTTTAATTGAATACTTTTTCAAAAAGTGCAGCAACTGGCAGATATTTGTCACTTTTCAAAGAAAATGGCAAGTTTGAAATCAAATTAATTTAAAGAAGAAATGTGCTCATGTTGCTTGGAAGTTAAGTTTGAAAATTTTGATTTGTTAGTAAGGAAAAGCAACACAACACAACACGTACAGATATATACATAATAGCAGTGACAATTTTAATCACAAAGATCATACCACTGAGTTTTAAAGCAAAAAAAAAAAGTAATTAATAATTATAATAGTATACCCAGTTATATCATTTATATCGTGTGCAACTCTACTTAGTACATGTCATGAATTTATTAATTAGTTGATGCATGTGCATGGAGGGAGAAGCAGAAGAAAGCTTATATATATATTAGTGTGAGATTGTGCATATAAATTACATTGACAAAGCAATCGTGGAAGAACAAGCGGAGGAGAGAAGCACCCATGCGGGCCTCC
Source organism: Ormosia semicastrata (assembly GCA_029884595.1). Taxonomy (NCBI): domain Eukaryota; kingdom Viridiplantae; phylum Streptophyta; class Magnoliopsida; order Fabales; family Fabaceae; genus Ormosia; species Ormosia semicastrata. Next base: position 29,540,860 of record JAQQTO010000046.1, on the reverse strand, counting down.
TTTGATATGGCGGATTGCACTGTGGATTTCACAGTGGAAAAGAGTTTTGGGCAAGAACTGGAGTAGAAGTTTGTAGAAAGCTGTGCATTGGCACTCCCCAATACGAGGGCAAAGAGAGCCAAACCGATCATTATTCTAGAACAAAACGAAGCCATAGCTTAAACCCTAAGTACTTAGCTCTATATGTGTATGTGTTTGTGTTTGAGATTGAGAGGGTGTGGTTTATCCGTATATGGAAGTGCCATATATATATTGGTCCTTGGCTAGGATTGTCAACCTCAAATGTGTCTCAAGGCTATTTGGGACGGCAGGTAACCTAACCTAACACGTAGACTATTTCCAAGTCATCATCAGTGCATGTATTCGAGCTTTCAAAAAGAAAAAGTGTTACGGAAACTTCACATATTTATTTATCATTATGACATATTAGAAAAATGGGGAGGGAAGGGAAGGGGAGGCTTTACTCGGTTTGCATGTGACTTGTTTAAAGAAAAATTGATGTTACTATATCATTGATTAATAGTTGTGATTAAATAAAAAAATAAAAATAAATATAATTAATGATATAAAAATAGTATAAAAAATAATATGAAAAAAGTGATATATAAAAAAATTATAGTTATTGATTAAAACAATTCAACGTGGAGAATTTTTTAAGTATTTTGAATGTAACAGAAAGCTATTAATCTATGTCATTAAATTTGAGGCACATCAATTTTATAAATTATTATTGTCTATTATTTTAATTATATTTTTAATATTATAATTAATTTTGATTTTTTATATTTTTTTATATTTTTTATATTATTAATTATATATATTTTTTATAATTTTTTTACTTAATTATAATTTTTATAAAAGATATAAATAATAAAATACTCTTAAAAAAGAGTATAAGATTGACATTTTCTTACTATAATTAATTTGTTACTGACAAAATATAAAAAATTTCTTTTACTCTAAAAATAATTAAAAAGAGATCATGATTAGACAAGAGATATCGAATTGAAAGCCCGAGATATCGAATTGAAAGCCCGAGATAACGAATTGAAAGCCCGCGTCACTCTTCAACGACTCCCGTCGCCCGCCTACCCTGATTTGTCTAAGTGTTTACAACTGTTGGTAAACTAACTATTTTGCTCCAAGAGGGGCCCCATTATATAACGCTTTGATGTGTGACATTTTTCATGCCATCCATACGCATAGGTCTTTTTCTGTTCGTTAAAATAAAAGAATATTTTATTAATTAAAAATACATGTTTAAATTTATATATCATATATAATATGTATAATTTTTTTTAATAACATATTACGTATGATATATATAAAATTTAACCTTTACAAAGAACATAACCTCTCAGGACAAGATCCGTTTCCCCATCCATACAACACTACAGAACATAGCCAAAATTTATCCGCTTAAATCAAAGATTCCAAAAAGTAAAAACCAAAGCATAATATTATTATTTAGTCATACATAATTGACTACGATTTTAACAGGACAGGTACAGCTGAGAATATTTGTTTGGTAAGGCAACTTTTTCAAGTTCATTCAACCAAGAAAAAAATACTAATAACTTAATGCAATTTCATTATCTTGTGTCCCTGCCGGTCAGGCTAGCAACGCCACTACGCGGGTTTTACTTTCTCGTCTGAATGCCACAAATCAAGCCCCACAAGTTTCAATGGTTCATTTTCAACCTTTGCTGGCTAAATGTTGCCTACAGCAATCATATAATTGCGTTCCAGAGAAGCAAGAAAGTAAGAAACTTCTTCGCTTGTCTGATTTCAGTGAGATCAGAAGCTTCAATTCCTTAGTTAATTATAGCTTCATACGAGTAATAATACCTAAATGACTAATAATCACCTTAATCTTTGACAAGTTTAGCATTGTAACTATCATCATATTATTGATTAATTAAAACACCTAAATTTAAAATCTTTCTTTAATGATTAAGCATCCTTACTTCCATAGTAATCAGTTGCTTTGGTACAAGAAAAAAAATGCTGGACTTGGAATTTGTCACAGTTTTTTTGTCAAAATAAGGTGATATGTTTATTGACTTTTAAATAAAATTTTATTCTATCTAACAATCATCTTTATAATCTGTCAAAATTCTTGCTAATGCGTGACTCTTGGTACAAAAAGTTCGTAGACATTCTTAATTAAATAGTGTTGACTATTAAACTTACATGCTTTAGCTTTTGCTTAGTATCTAAGGCTCATTCAACCCAAATAAAAGTATCTGAGGTTCATCTTTAAAAAAAAAGAAAGATTCAACGTCAATTGGAGCCATTTTTTCTTTCTATTTTATTTTTTTCAAAAATATTTGTCAAATGAAGCAGTTGAGTTATGTTAATAAGTAATATCACTATTTTACCCATAATTTTCAAAACTGGAACAAATGGGCTGGTTGGATCAGAAAAATTATAAACTGATCCTTTGATTAGTCTAGTCCAGCCTTAAAAATCGAATTTTCACATGGAGAAAACTTAGTTAAAGTTCTTTAAGTATTTGTGGTGTTTATTTCCAATAAAAATATAACATGTGTTTTATTTTTTAGTTACTTAATTATTATTTTTAAAATTTTTATTAATGAATTATAGAAAAATATACACATGTCATGTTTTTATTAGAGACAAGCACCACAAGCACCTAAGGAATTTTACTTAAATTTTGTCCTTTTCACAAACTAGTGTAAAAATTAGAAAACTGGTTGACTTGTTATGGACTGGTTCATTTAAAAAAAAAAAGTCGCCAATATTATAATCCCAGATCGAATAAATAAGAAAAAAAGAGACAAAGCTCGTCAATATAAATTGGAACCACAGTGGCAGTCCATTCTTCAATTATATGCTCCTAATTGTCGCATATTGGATAAATTAATAGAAGAGATTTTGAGTGTTATAAATTGGGAAGCATACAGTTTACTCTATTGCAAAAATTTAAAAATTTGATAAGGAGTCAGTCTCCTTAGGCACTTATTAAGAAGTAAAAAATAAGAAGTATTAAATAAAAAATAAAAATAAGAAGTATTAAGAAGTAAAATTAAGAAGTAAAAAATAAGAAATATTAAATAAAAAATAAAGCATTTAATACATGTAGAATTAGTAGCCTTTAAATAGAAGTTATAATGTTCCTTAAGTAATGTAGGATGAGACGCTTTATTTATTTCCTTTATGTATTTGATGTAGGACTAGCATCAATTAGAGAAATATAATAGTACAATGTTTTAAATAATATAATTTTTTTTGTTTATGTCAGAAATATCTTTCAAATTATTTTCTATTTTTTATTGTATTTTTGATAATTTTTATGATTTTATTTATATAATTAACATATGTAAATTATATTTTGTTACATATTAACATATATTTACATAATATATATATGTACAAAATTGTAATTCAATTTTAGTTAAACCTTAAAACCTTAATTTCACCTATTAAGTTTCAACTAGTAGTAACGATGTGACGAGATTAAGATAAATATATAGGCTCAACTTCAATTCCTTGTGAGAACCAAAAAAAAAAAAAAAACCTTCAATTCCTTGTAAATAAAAATAAATAAATTTCCTTTTTCTTTTGAAGTTATGCTTACTAAATTTGGCATATTCCACCTGAATTTATTATCCTAATTAGCATCCTTGCCCGTCAAATTATCCATAAATGATTTATAGTAGAATAGTTTTAAATTCTCTTACTTAATACTTTTAATTACTAAATAAAAAAATATTAAATATTTTTTTATATTTTTAAAATATTAGATGTATTTATTTTTTTATTTTAATATTTTTTTATTTAGTATTTAAAATTTTTTTATAAAAAACTTTGTAAAAAATATAACAAAACTTCTTTATAATATATATAGTATCAACAACGAACTTAGAAATTTTAAGTAATGAAGATAAAGATAATACATAAATATATAAAAAAATTCAAATGAAAAATATATTAATATAAAATGATAAAATATTAATTGACAATTATTTTTATATTAAATATTTTATTATTATTAATATTATTAAATATTTTCTTTTTTATATATGTATGAATAATATTGACAATTAACTATGTATAATGTAGCTTATAATTTTTTTTAAAATAAATCTTGACTTCCATCAATTTAAATTTAGTCATTTACTCATCATATAATGATAAACATAAAAGTTAAAAAATGACAAATAAAAATATAATGATTAATAAAAAAATTCAAAGACGTGTGGAGCATATGTCCACGCTGCTCACGAAATAGGTCTGTCACTGCCGAGAACCAAGAGTAATATTTTCATACGACTCATTTAATTGGAAAGACAGTCTAGATTTATTAAATTTTCTTTGACAATAGCGTTCAATTTGGGATTAACAAGTGCATTAAGTTCTTCTTCGCACAAAGCCGAAATTAGTAAACTTTACAATCTTTCTCTCCAAAAGAGTCACATTAGGTCACGCACATGCATTTATTAAAATTCATGGATAATCTGAACAAGAAGGGAGTATTAGAGCATGTTTAGGAATCATTTTTTCGTTCTCTAATATATGTTATTTGATAAAAAAAATTATTGTAATAGTAATTGTATATGTTTAATAAATTCAGCTTTAATTTTTGTATAAAATTTAATGTATTTTAATTTTTTTTCTATAATACTAAAATTTTAATTTATGATTTTAGATTATAAATTATTATTTATACTTTAAGATGTAAATATTATTTTTTTCTCAATTAAATAATTTTTTTAATTAATTAAATAACTTTTTTAATGATTTTAAACTTATTTTAATAATTTAATGTATAAAAATAAATTTTTATACCATTTAAATAAAAAAATTAGCTTGAAATTATTTTTTAACTAATATATCTAAACATAAAATTAATTCTATTATAATCGATTATAACAAAAAAAAATTATACAATAATTAATTATTAAAATAATCAAATTTTTATAATTATATCAAATATACACTTAATTAGATGAAAGATTTAGGTCAGATATGTCAAAATTAATAATTTAAATAAAAAATGTAATTGTGATCAATAAATCAAGGGTGAGTATGTGTGATTTTCATTAAAACTTACTCACTTCATTCTTTTTATGTCATTTAAAAAAAAATTGTGTTTAATATTAAATTTCTTTTTAGAATTTTAACATAAAATTAATTATTTTAGATCAAATTTATTTTTATTTTTTATTTTATTAATTATTTAATTTTAAACTTTTTTAATATTTATTTATCTAACTGCTATTTCTATCTTATCACTTCTTTTATTAGTCAATCACATTATTTTTTAATTTATTTTTTAATAAATTAAAATATAATTTTTTTTCTTAAAATCAAGACTATTAAATTATTATTTTTAATACTAATATCATTTTCTTAAAAGATTGATAAAAATGAATTGAAGAAATAATTAAACTTCCATGTAAAAATCATTTCATTTTTTTTTTACGTTCTTTGTCCCTCCGTAACCTCCGATTGGATAAAACTTAAGACTCGTTTGGTACGAAGGATAGGATAAGACCTGATAATATTAAGTATAATAGTATAAGATCTGATAGTATAAGATCTGATAGTATAAGACCTAATACGTAATAGTTGGGAATATCGAAATGTTTAAAATTATAGTGAAAATGTCTTTATAATACCTTATACATCAAAATCTAATCAGGCCTAATCTCACCCCCCAATACTTAATTAAATTATCCATCATCAGGGACGGATCTATGTGAATGGTTGTGGGGACACATACCCCCATTGAGTTAAAAAATAATTACTATATAGCTTCTATCATTTGTGTTTTATAGTTTTTGGAGTTAAAGATATATATTTGCCACCATCATCACTTATAACAAATAGTTGATTTGATACTTTGTTTGATTACATATATATGTAGACATACATATTTGAATATATTGATAATGAGAACGATATTTTTATTCTCAAAATATGAAAATATACAATTAAATTAATCCTTTAATTATTTTATGTGTATATATAAACATTTAAAAAAAATGTGTATATTGCCTTTGATTTTGCCCTCACTATTCAAATTTTTTGGGTCGATAATCGTTATCATTTTAATGTATAAAAAAATTAATTGATAAAATTATACAATATAATATATGTATTAAATAATTAATAAAATTATAATATATTGTATTAACTTATCCTATCAAACTTAATATAACATACCAAAGCCCTTAGAAGTTAGAAGTACAGCGACATCGTCCTTTATTCCTCCGTTGATTACTTTGTTTGAGTTTTGAAAATCATAGTTGGATGCCAATGCCCAATGGCTTGTAACTAAAGTTGTTAACAAATTAAAAACTTTTATAATAAGAAAAAGAATGTCATAAGAAAATAGAGAACGTACTACTATAATTAGTCAATGAGAAATTTTTTATCTTTTTATTGAGTCTTTTTATTAATTTTTTTAATTATTAAATAAAAAATATTAAACATTTTTATATTTTTAAATTATTAAATATTTTTTTATTTAATATTAAAAAAATTATTAAGAGAAATTTATAAAAAGATATAATATTACTTTTAGTCAATTAGTGATTGCTGATTAAGTTAACTCATGATTAGCATGTTGGAGTCTCAGGCGCGTGAGCCACATGCACAGAGGACGAGGCAGCAGTCTGACGTCGGATGGCGATTCAAATGATATTGACAGTGTCAAAAATAGAAATCTGGAGAGCGACAAATTAAAAATGACAATGATGAAGAACTTTTATAGCGACAAAAAATGACGTGATTATTGGAGAATGAGAAGGTGGCGGTGGACAAAAAGATTAGACCAAAAATTTAATTTTTCTGATACTATATTAAAAATAGAGACAAAAAGAAAAACAATTAAAAAATATATCTGTATTTTTTTTAATATGTAGTATACAAGAGAGTAAATTTTTATTTATATAAAAAAGTTAAAAAAATTAATCAAATATAATTAAATTTAATTATGTACAAAATCATATCTATCTTGATTACTAAAATCATGTTAACACATCAGATTAAACTCAAAGAATACTTAGTTGGTTGGTATAATAAGTGGGTGTTATTTCCTTTCAACCTAAGTAAAAAAAAAAAATCCTCATTTACTTAGCATTAAATGCGCAGGCTCTGAATTACCAAAAAAAAAAAAGTGCATGTTCTACATTAGAATTTTTCTTAATGAATGTTGCAATTATGTAAAAGGAGAGGTACGAGTTATCTTTTGGTAAAAAAAATGATTGTGTAATTTTCTTTCCCATATATACATATTTTTATAGTGAATATGTATTATATATATTTAACATATAGTGAGTTAAAAAAAAAAAGTTTATTGTGTGTCTCCCTTCCCAAAAGAAATAACTTAACTACTAGTTTAAATCTGAGTTTAAATTTAATATTTTTTGGGTTTAAATTTAATATACTGTTTAGTGTAAATTTTTATGTTATTATTCAATAATGTGTTATTGTGATAGTTAAATTGTTTTAATAAATTTATAATATATAGTTGGATGATAGTAAAAAGAAATTTTATAATAAAAACTTTAATTAAATGATAAGGATATATATATATAGTAAGGGAAAGTTTTATTGTGAGAAAGTGAGATGAGTAAATTTTGATTATATAATTATATATAAATGATTATAATTAAAAGTTATTTAAAAATATTGTGATCACTTAAAAATGTATTTATATTTATTTTATATTTTAATTTTTATTATTTATATAAAATCTAATAATTAAAATTTATTATTTTTAATTCTTACAATAAACACTCATATCATTAAAAATGTATTTTATATATATAGTGCTATGAAAAATGATCATCTTACACCTCAAAAAAGAGGTGTAAGTACTATTCTACCACTTTGAATAGATGTGATTGAGTGAGAGAAAGTAATAAAAAAAAGTATGTATAATAAATTATATTAGATGAAGTGTGAAAAGTGATGTATATACTATTTGAGGTAAGAATATAATTGTTATAGTGCTATTGGCTATTGACTTTTTTGGGTTTTGTCCCCGCTTCCTTTTCTGTGTCGGTTGGCAGTAGTGGACTTCTATACGCAGGGTCCATGGCCGTTTTGTGATCTATTTCAAAGAAACTGGCATGCAGAGCGTGAGAGTGGCGCCTTTTGGAAAACTAGAAGGTTTACCTTTAGAATGGTTGGTGTTGGCCATTATGATAGGCTTGCTGATCTTTTGACCTGTAGAAAGTGAAAGCCATGCAAGAAAGTTTCCTCGGTCCGGAACATGTGAAGTTTTTTTGGGTACATTGAAACATTTTAAGTTTGATCAAGTGTGTAACGAATCCCCCACAAACCCACGCTGCATTTAATTAAGATAATGATCAAGTTCTTATGACTTGCTAAATTTTAATTAGTGTTATTTTTGTTAGATATAGTCAAGTAGGCAAGAGAGGTATATGCATAAATTTAGGAAAATAATCATCTTATATCTCTTTTAGAAGTGTAGACACTATACAGATTCTTTTTAAGAGTGTGTGATTGAAAAAAAAATAATAAAAAAATAAATATAATAAATATATTAAATAAAGTATAAAAAGAGATATATATATTATTTATGATAAAAATATAAAAATTAATAAACTTAATGTATCTAGCTTGCACGTACTAAATTAATAATGTACGTGTATTTTATTAGATAGATTCTGCTTTGATCAATTTCAGTTCAAGCGGCAAGGGGTTGGCCCTACCAGTAAACGAGTATATACATTATATGATTTCTGAGTATGTGCTCACATGTTTAAATCTTAATTATAAGAATTTCTTGCGTTAGTTTATAAGAAATATTTTTATAAATTTTTTAACCTTCACGCGAATTGTCTTTATTTAGATTTAAAAAAATAAATTAATTAAAATACATGTAAACTAACATAAATACTATGTAACTGCAAAAAAAAAAATCAATTTAATTAAGATAATGACTCCGATCAAGAGTAGGGCACAGAAGACATTTTCAATTAGGTGCTGATCATTTAAAAAAAAAATTGAAGCTCTAAAAAACACAAAATGTGTGTGTGTTTTTTTAACTAAATTTGTGTGCTTCTAAAATAAATATGTTTTACTACAAAAGATATTTTCTACAAAAAAATTGTTCAAACATAAACAAATACTTCTCATATATTACATTTAAATATAAGTAGTTTTTTTACTTTTTTTTAAAAGAAAGATCTATAAAAAACTCACATAAAAAACTTTTTTTCCCCCAAAAAAGCACATCTAAACCAGCCCTTAATAAAAGGAGCATTTCTTGAGTATCAAGTACTCTTTGATAAATTGCTCTATATTTATTAATTACTAGTTTTAACAATAAATATCTGAGAATTCATCAAATATAATTAATAACTAATAAATATTTAATAACTTATCAGTGTATTAATTCCTAAAATAATTCCTTAGATATATATGTTTGATGGTAGAGTTTGAAAAAGAAAAAGAGAAGAGAGGAGTAATTTTTATTTTAAATAAACATTCCATTTATTTAAGAAACTTTAGAAAAAGAAAATAAAAAATTATTATATACAATTTCAATTATTCTTTATTCATTTTTATAAATAATTTTAATTTTTAATTTTAAAATAAAAAATTTCCCCTCCCTATTTTTTTCTTCCAAACTCAATTATCCAATCATTGCCTGCTGGAGTAATTCCCTAATTTTATTCATACCTAATTGTCTGCTCAAGTTTCAAAGGAGCATCTCAACCAGTTAATTGGGTTCACATTGCCATTGTTTGACTTCGTCAAAGTTCACAATGATCACGCTGCATGTTAAAGCAGAAATTTTCAATCTCAGAAAGATTCGTTGCTCCATGCTCGACGTCTCATAGAAAGTCAAAAGAGATTTATTGCCTTTTCTAGGACTAGTTATCCTGAAGCTGATTTCTTACACTTGCTTTGTTTTGGCATATCTCTTATTTTTTATTTATTTACTTTTTTGCGTTAAAGAGGAGTTAGGATAGTGTCATAGACTCGATCAGTATAGCATGGTTCCCCTACTAAAATATGACCCTCGCTAATTTTACATTGCAATCTTCCTTTCGGCACGGCACGCGCAGAGCGGCGAGACTCTCCTATCTGAAAAGAAAATTAAAAAAAAAAAATGCAAATGACGATGATGATGAATGTAAGATATAGAGTTGTTACCATTTACCAATCATTTTTTTTATTATGAAAAGGTAGATTGGATATTCAAAAGAACAAAAATTGACTCTAATTTTTTCTCTTCAATCCCATTAATCATCATCCATGTATTCATTAACTCAATTAAGTGGGGTTGAAAGTAACAAATAGAGAGTGATTAAAGGAGTTTGAGGAAAAAGTTAAAGAAAAAAGATTAGAGTCAAGTTTTGTTTTATCCAAAAATGATCTACGTTTTAAAATTAATACGGGGTTAATACTAGGTTAATACGGGTAGAACATATATTAACACCTTATACAATCTATTTTAAGAATGGTTTATTACAAATATGTAACTTATAGAGAGTTAGTTAAAATCAGTTAAACTATTAGTTAGAAGTAGATAGCATTAGTTATGTCAGATATTTTACAGTTATTTTTTTTTGTTATGATTTTGTTATGTTGAAATCAGTGGATATATAAACCACAGATTGATAAATGAGAAAGAGATCAATTTTCAATTTTCTCTCAACTCTATCCATTGTTCACTGTAATATGGTATCAATTGATTTTTGATTCTGCAAATTGATCTCTTCGTTGTTCAATCTTTCACCTTTCTTGATTGTTCTTCAACTCAGTTCAGCTTCTATGGCAAATTTCAATGGTGATTTTGTCAACCCTTATATCCTTCATCCATCTGATAACCATGGTTGATGCTCGTTTCTCAACAATTGATGAGCGACAACTATAATTCATGGAATTGATCGATGAAAATAACTGAGTGCAAAGAACAAGCTTATTTTTGTGGATGGATCTATCCTTAAACCTGATGGAAGTGATCTACTTCTTCTTGCTTCTTGGGAACGCAACAACATTGTTAGTTCTTGGTTGTTGCATTCCATTTCCAAAGAAATATTTGTAAGTGTGATCTATGTAGATTCAGCTGCAGTCATTTGGAATGATCTCAAGGATCATTTTCAACAATGCAATGGACCAAGGTTTTTTCAATTGAAGAAAGATCTAGTAAGTCTTTCACAAGGTTCCATGTTTATCACACAATATAGTGATAATCGTCCCTTGGTGTATTGCACATATGGTGGAGCCAAGCCATTGCAGGATCATCTACAAGTTGAATATGTGATGTGCTTTTTGATGGGATTGAATGAATCTTATTCTCAGACACAAGGTCAAATCCTGTTAATGGAACCTCTTCCACTCATTAACAAGGTTTTTTCGTTGATCCTACAAGAAGAAAAGCAACAGTAGCTAGGAGTTACTTAGCCCCAAATTTCATAATCACAAACTACTTTTTGCTGTTAAATATGTGAATTCTTGATAAGGTTCAGACTTTAAACAAAAAATTGGTAAAAAAAGAAAGACCATTGTGCACACATTATGGAATTTATGGTCATATAAAGGAAAAATGCTTTAAATTTCATGGATTTTCCTCTGGATACAAAAAAGGATTCAAGAACAAGAGTACTGCTTCTGTTCACCAGGTTTTTGATTTTATTTCTTTACAAGCTAGAAACAATGCAATTCAATTCACTCTAGAATAGTACCAACACCTGTTATCAGTCATTACCTCTCAATTTTCTCAAGCTGCCAAGCCAAGTGTGCAGCAAAACAATTCTTCTCCTTCATCTCCCATAGGTACCATCTTATTTGCTACTTTTTCTCAAGAGTCAATAAATTTTGGATTGTGGCTTTTAGATTCTGGAGCTACAAGTCATATTACTTGTTCTTTGAAAAATTTTGTTCAGCATTCTTCTTTAGTTAATGCCTTTGTTAATCTTCCAATTCATGCAAAAATTCAAGTCCATTCTGTTGGTTCTGCCAAATAAAATTCACATTTGGAATGTCTTATACATTACAAAATTTCATGTCAATCTAATTTCCCTTAGTGCTTTATTAAACAGTTTTCTATATTTAGTTTCATTCACCAGAAAATTCTTTCTTTATACAAGATCCTAGCAATTTGAAGGTGATTGGAAGGGGTAAATTGATTTGAGAGTTTTATGTCTTCGAACCAGATTCTTTCTTATCACTACAAGTTGTATTAAATCTAATTGTCATGTAAAACATTTTGTTTTTCCAGTTTTACCTTTACATAGTTTTTTTTCTCTTTCCTTGAGTCATGTTGAAAGATTTAATGTTGTTTCATTTGATACCTGGCATGCCAGGCCTGGTCATTTGTCAAATAAAGTCTTACAAAAACTAAGTGATAATATTTCATTTGTTTTGCCTAAATATAAGCATAACTCTCTATGTTCAATTTGTCTATTAGCAAAGTTTAAGAGATTATCCTTTGTTTCAAATAATAGTGTTTCTGATATGCCCTTTGATTTGGTCTTTTGTGATATTTGGGGTCCATATCACATTGCCACATATAATGGTAAAAGGTACTTCCTGACTTTGGTGGATGATTGCACAAGATTTAAATGGATCTACCTACTTCAATCTAAATCAGAAGCTACTGTGTTGTTACAACATTTTTTTGTTTTGATAGAAACACAATTTGGAAAAGTCATAAAGGAATTTAGACCAGACAATGCAAAGGAGCTAGCATTGACAAGTTTTTTTACAAAACAAAGGTATTATCCATCAATTTTCCTGTGTACAAAGGCCAGAACAAAATTCTGTTGTGAAAAGAAAACATCAACACTTTCTCAATGTAGCACGTTCTTTTTTATTTTCAGTCCAAGGTGCCAGTTACTTTTTGGGGAGAATGCTTGCTAATTGCCACTTTTCTAATAAATAGAACTCCTACACCTTTATTGAAATTCAAGAATCCTTTTCAGTTGTTGTATAAGAAAGAGCTAGATTATCAGGCTTTAAGAGTTTTTGGATGCCTGTGTTTTGTTGCAACCTTGACCTCTAATAGAACAAAGTTTTGTCCTCGGGCTGTACCATGTATTTTTGTTGGCTATCCTCTTGGCTACAAAGGGTATAAATTGTACAATCTGGAAAGCAAGCAATTCTTAGTTTCCAAGGATGTTTAGTTTCATGAATCCATTTTTTCATTTCATACTTTACCGCATACTGATTTTGACAATGACATTTTTCTTGACCAAGTGCTACCACTACCCCAACTAGATTTATTCATAGATACTTTACACATGCCTCAACCAGACATTCCCACCACCACCTTAAATCCTCCTTTATTGTATAATCCAAGAAGATCAACCAGACCTACTAGACCCTCTTCATACCTAAACCAAAATAAATACAACTTGATTACATCCTTATACCTCATTTCAGCCCATGTGACATATACTAATCTCAGCCTACCCTATAGACACTTTGTCATGAATGTTGATTCAATTTTTGAACCAACCTTTTATCATCAAGCCATAAAATACCCTGAGTGGCAGATGGCAAGGGAACTTGAGTTACAAGCCATGGAAAACAATCACACTTAGGATGGTTCCTTTTCAGAAGGAAAACACACAATTAGATGCATATGGCTATACAAGCTCAAATATAACTTAGATGGCACAGTGGAGAGATATAAAACTCGTTTGGTAGTCAAAGGCTACACTCAACAAGCAGAAGTTAAATTCCTAGACACTTTCTCTCCAGTAGTAAAACTCACAACTGTTCGGGTTTTGGTCTCAATTGCTGCCATTAAGGCTTGGAAACTGTTATAGTTAGATATAAATAATGTTTTTCTAAATGGACAGCTCTTTGAAGAAGTTTACATGGATTTACCATTAGGTTATCACACTAAGGGGGAGAACATAGTTTGCAAGTTAAACAAATCCATCTATGGCCTTAGACAAGCTTCTAGAAAGTGGTTTCACAAACTTTCTATAGCTTTGATCTCTCATAGATTTACTAAGTCAAAGAGTGACTATTCATTTTTTTCAAAAGGGACAAGTGCTTCTTTAGTGATTTTGTTAGTATATGTTGATGACATCATCTTTGCTAGTGCAATTCAGTCCCACATTCAAACTGTTCAGAACCTACTTCAAAGTTTATTTAAGCTGAAGGTGCTAGGTGATTTGAAATATTTTCTTGGTTTAGAAATTGCACAGTCTACTAAAGGGATTTGTTTGTCTAAAAGGAAATATACTACTTCATTACTTAAAGACACAGGTTACTTAGACTGTTGATAACAATATATTTTATACATTTTATAATCCTCTTATTGAGTTTCTTAAGGTTTAATTAGGTTTAATTAAGTTAGTTTTGACACATTTTATGATATTGGACCTTATTGGATGATTGAAAGAATTATTGCATGAATTAGTCTTAATTTATCTTTTTGACAGTGTTTAGTAAACTAGCTATAACTTGAGTTTCAAATATTTAGTTGATGTGATTCTGGTCTTGTAGGAAAGTTAAGACAATTTCCTACAACTTTCATGAGACTTCAAAGGCCAAATCACACGTTTGGATAACTCAAATTGGAGTTGAAGTAAGAACTAGGATGCTGATCCTGACAACTTGACTTATGCATACTGTTCATGACATATCTCGGGCTATAGGATGTCAAATGGGTTAAAATTTTGATAGTTGATAGTTAAGACCCAAATCTACAACTTTTATGTTGAATACTTTTCCAAATTCTGAGGTCTACTAGGTCATATTGGGCTTTGAATTCAGAACAAAGGAACTGAAACTGGGCCTGAATAGTATATAGTAATTGGTCCATATTTTGGGCTATAGATGGTCTTTGGAGCTAAAATGTTACTAGAAGACAGTTAAGATTCATATCTACAACTTTCATGAAGATCACTTAGTGAACAAATGACGCATTCAATGACTTCAGAACTGAATAATTTCGGAGACAAAGAATCTCTATAATTTTTCACTTATTAAAAGTCATTTGGCATTTTCTACTCATTTTTCACTCATCCACTCACCATGAATCAGGTCCCTTGTCATTTTGTATTCCTAATCCTCTATAAAAGGCACCATTGGCAGATCATTTGAGGAGTCTTGGTCTTAGAGGTCAAGATCATGCTATTGTATTATTTGTTTGTCTTGTTATAATTTTCTTTTGTTCTAAATTGAAGTTATATTTTTTTTTTTTTCTTCTTCTTCTTCTTCTTCTTCTTCTTCTTCTTCTTCTTCTTCTTTTTTTTTTTTTTCTTTTTTCTATGAGTAACTAAGTTTCATTTTACATGGGTGAAAGAGTGAAGCTCTTGGTAATGAAATAATGTTAGATTCATTTATTTTTTGTGTTTAAATGATATATTTTCAAGTGGTCATTATATGTATTATATTTTATTTTCAATCAATTTAGAAACCCTCCATGTAAAGTGAAGATCTTGATTTGTTGTAGACAAGATTTTGACATAATGAATGCTTGATCTCATTTATGAGTGGTGGTGTTAATAGATGATTAAAGGAATCATAATAAAATTATGTATATAATTTTTAATGAACTTTAAATGTTGTATTTTTTGATTGGAACCTCCATTATGTGTGGATTCTAATTGAATTATAAAAAGAATTAATATTGTCCTTATTTTATTTACCAAGAGTGGATCTCCTAACCCAAGTAAGTATTTTTTTATTTGTAACCAAGTTTTATCACTTTTATTGTTGTGACAAAATATTTACTTTACGTCAAAGAATTTTTCTTCATCGATTCCCTGTGGATCGACCTCAAACTCTTGAGAATTTATTACTTGAAATAACTTGCACTTAGGTTTATAACTTTTAATCCGCATCAAGTTTTTGGCTCCGTTACGGGGACTTGATTTGAAGAACAAATTTATGATGTAAATATTTTATATATATATTTTCCCGTATATATATATATATATATATATATATATATATATATATATATATATATATATACTACTTTTTAATTTTTTTCTTTGTACTTACTAACATACTAATTTAGTGGGAAAACTATCTCTTACATCTTTGTAATCTTTAATCATTAATGAAATAATATTTCTTCTTCTTTCTCTCTCACGAGCAAAAATTGACTTCTTGATTCTTCGATTTTCATATTTTAAATTTATTTTTGTAATTTATTTTCTGCACTTTATTTTCTCGTAATTTACATTCTGCACTTTATTTTCTCGTATTTTACTTTCTATATTTTATTTCTAACTTTCTTGCTTAATAACTTACTAACCTTTTAATTTTCTTGCTTACTAACTTACTAACTATCTAACTCTCTTACTAACTTTCTAACCTTCTAACTTTTTAATTTACCTTCTTCTAACATTTTAATTTATCTACATACTAACTTTTTTAGTGGTTGATTTATATCACACCTTTGTTAATATTTATTTGGTGGCTGATTTATATCCCATCCTTGTTAATATTTGACGGCAGGTTTATACTGCCTACTTGTACATTTTCTTTTCTATTTTAAGTTGCTTGTTTATGCGTAATTTGTATCGTAATTTAAATTATGGTCGTTTGATTAAAGTTAATCCTAGTACTTTACATATTGATTTGTCTGAATCACTATCACACACATCAAACACAATGACTGAAAATGAAAGCGTGCATGATGAATATGAAAATCAACCGTTGCGAACCATGCGTGAGTATTTGCAACCATCTCGAAATTCTAGTCCATCATGTTTTATCTTTTCATTCAATGCTAACAATTTTAGATTCAAGTCAGGTATGATTTTTTACTTCCTAATTTCCATGGTTTAGAATCTGAAAGCCTATATTTACATCTAAAAGAATTTGAGGAAGTATGTACTACTTTTAATGATCAAACTTGCATAGAAGATGTTGTTAAACTTAAATTGTTTCATTTTTCTTTGAAAGATAAAATAAAAACTTGGTTTAACACTTTGAAACTAAGATCAATTGACACATGACAAGAAATGTAAGGTAAGTTTTTAAAGAAATTTTTTCCAACACATAAAACCAATGCTTTGAAAAGACAAATCTAATTTTTTTTTTCAAAATTCAAATGAAGCATATTTTCAAAGTTGGGAATATTTTAAAGATTTGTTGAATTCTTACTCACATCATGGTTTTGAAAAATGGCGCACTATAAGCTTCTTTTATGAAAGGTTAACACCTGAAACTAAACAATTTGTGAAAACAATGTACAATGGTGAGTTTCTTAATAAAGAACCTGAAGAAGCTTTAGACTATTTAGACCTTTTGGCTGAAAATTCTCAATCTTGGCATGGTACTAATCCTTCTAAAAATTCAATTAGATATAACCTTGAAAATGCTAGTAAAGAAAAATATCATCTTAGTTAAGAAGAAGATTTAAATGCTAGGTTTGCTAGTTTGGCTAGAAAGGTTGAAGCTATGGAATGAGAAAAAATAAAAGAAATCAAATCTGTGTAAAATGAAGAAATTTATAGCATTTGTGATGAATTGGGATACTCAACAAATGAATGTCCAAAAATTTCTGTTTTTTAAGAAGTTGTGCATGAGCAAGTAAATGCAATGAACAATTTTAAAAAAGTCATTCGCTTCTTATTTTTTAGATACATACAATCCGAGATAGAGAAATCACCCGAACTTTAGTTGGAGGACCAACAATCAGGTACAATTTATGCAACCACCACCTCCTCAGGCACAATAGGGCTCTCAAAATTCTCAAGGATATGCACCTTTTGTCCCACCATACAGGAATAGCCTTGAAGAAACATTGCATGCATTCATGGAAAAGTAAGATGTCATTATTAATCAAAACACTCAAGTTATGATTGATATAAAAGACACTCTTACTAAACTTTTTTCTGCACTCACCATTCACGAGAAAGGAAAATTTCCTTCTCAACCTCAACTAAATCCCAAAGATCAGTACAGTCTAAATGATGGTAGTCCAGAAAACTAACAAATAGATCAAGTCAAGTCAGTGATAACCCTTAGGAATAGAAAAGTTGTTGAAGAAAGCAAGGAGATAAAGAGTCAAATGTCCAAAGTGATTAACTCCTTGAGTGAGAATGAGCTAGAGGATGTAGAAAAGAATCAAGATAGTTGTGATGTTAAGCTACCCAAGGAACTCGAGGTGACAAAAAGTCTTATTAAGCCAGAAAATGATGACGAGGGCCACCAGACATACATGATTGACTCAATCATAGATAGAGGAGTTTCTGCAACCCATGATTTTGATCCCCTTGAGAATTTCCTTATTAATTATGAGTTTGATTCTATCAGTAATCCATCTGAAGTAATTGATATTTGTACTATTTTTTATAGAACTCAGGATCATGACACTCAAGCATGACAACCAAAGTTTAAGGACTTGCTTAAGAAAGTTTGGAGCATTGTTGATAAAAAAAGTGTTCGTCCCTTGATATGTTCTTATAAAATTAATTTGGAGGAAGGTAAATGGTCAGTGGTTGAGACCATAACTTGAGTTGAAGGATCCAAATGTAGCAGAGACTTTGGTAGACGATCCTGTCTACCAAAGCTGAGGTAAGTTTTTAGTATTTCGCATTTTTATTGAGTCGGCTTAAGTGCCTCCCAAATTTTGGAACCTTTGTATGAGGATGTAAATAGTATCGGTCAACAAAATAAAAACAAAAGAACCAAAAAAAAATTTGTTTACATGCTTGTTTATTTCATTTTACTTTATTTTGTTTTTGTTATTTTTGTCATTACTAACCATTGTCAAGGTGTAGTTATTCTCTTCTCGTCTAAGCATTTCAGGTTTGTGACTTCTCCCCATTACTTTATTTATTTTTGTTCTAATAATTTCTTTGATGTATATTAATGATTATTTCTTCAGCCTGGATCTATATTTTAACATTGAGGACAATTTGTGATTTGGCTGGGGGGAAGGATAGTTGACCCAAAAAAAATAAAATTGGGAAGTATGATATGATTGCTAGTAACTTACTAAACTAAGGAAGGATGACAGAATAAGGGGTGATTTTACTCTTGAGACGCATCTAAATTGAAAAGTATGTTTATTGATATGATTTTCAGAAACCTACAGCAAAACCAATCAGGGATGACAGAGTAAAAAGTAATTTTATTACTATTGAGACGCATCTAGATTGAAAAAGTAACTATTCTGTGTTGATCTGTGATAACTGTTGAGATTACCAAATTTAAATCAATTTATAACCGATTTACCAAAACTACTTGCAGCATAAGGTAACACCAGGTCGAGCCCATAGATCATTCTAATTATGAAGTCAGATTAAGAGGTTAATAAACGGGGGGGAAAGTTTTGCAAGATTAAACAACAAAGAGCAATTAAAATGAGTAAACAAAATTAGGAAAATAACCAATCCAAGAGAATTAACCAATCTTGATTTTAATCCATCCTTGATCTTTATAGATCCATTCAATTATCAACCAAATCCTTGATCTTAGATCACATCAAGAAGCCTTTCAATGATCCATGGATATTTTACTAGAAATGATTCTAGAATTCAATTAATTGAGGTTAGAAAAATTAAGTATTCATCCAAACCCAAATCAACTTAAAAACTAAAATCCAACCAAACTAAATATTTCATCAAACACCTTTGATGCATTGTTTAGCCTCTGAATTCATCTCTTGACACATGATAATTATGCAATTAACATATGCAAATCCCAATCAAATTAAGTATTAAATCAGAATTTAAACAAGAGAAGAAGAGAAAGAGAAACTTGATTAATAGATGAATGTATAATAATTAAAATAAGATATCAAGATTAGTCATCAAGAATGTCAATCTCTTAGATTGATTAAAGAAGTTTAGCTCTCCATAGCCATCACCATTGGAGAACCTTCAAGAACCATACAAAAAATGAAAAATAACAAATAGAGAGGAGGAGAGGAAGAGAAGAAGAGAATTCTCCAAAATTAAAACTACAATAACCACACTTCTACGTAGAAGCTCTCCATTCTTTTATCAAAAATCTGATTGCTCTCCTCTTAATCATCCACTAAGAGTCAAAAGTGGTTCACCCACTTTTGTTAATTATTCATCCATTATCAAAGTGTGTCTCCCACCTTCCAATGATTTATTTTTTTATTATGAAAGTGTGTCTCCCACCTTCCAATGATTCATTTTCTCCATTATGAAAGTTTGTCTCCCACTTGTCCCACGTTTCCATCTTCTCTGTAGTCCAAATTTCTGTCCCAATCTCAGATTAAAATCAAGTCCATCACGCAGCCTT
Organism: Ormosia semicastrata; assembly: GCA_029884595.1. NCBI lineage: Eukaryota > Viridiplantae > Streptophyta > Magnoliopsida > Fabales > Fabaceae > Ormosia > Ormosia semicastrata. Next base: position 29,520,655 of record JAQQTO010000046.1, on the reverse strand, counting down.
TGAAGTAAGCTTTCCAAGGAGTGCTCACATGCTTAATTTGGGCTTGAAATGAGTGAGATATGCCCAAAATAGTGAAGGTGTGTCTAGAAATTCGTGACAGCACCCCTGGTCCAACTTCAAGGCTATGTTTGACCTCTTAAACATCCAAATCTTCCAATTTGACATTCACAAAACTTGTAGATCTTTTTATCATCTTTCCTAGAATATAAAGAAAATCAAAATCAAAGATTTACAACTCAAGTTATGGTCAAAATACTGAACCAATGTCAATATGCATTAAAATCTAAAAATTTTGCTTTAAAGCCCAATTCAACCCAATGATCTAAATGAGTGCTAAGATCACTTAATTACAATCTGGACATCATTAATAAAGTAATTGTATGGATAATTAATATGTTAAAAATCATAATTATTAAATACTCCCACACTTACTCTTTTGTACGCCCCTGCAAAACAGAAAAAAAAACCAAAACTAGGAACAAAGAAAAATAAAACAAACTCAAAAGCTAAAAACTCTAAAAGACTCAATTTCAAATGACATTCAAGAATGCAAAAGCTATAAGAAAAAAAAAAACAACTAAAGATTTAAGGGAACAAGCAAGGTATCATCAATTTGAAAAGAATAAATTAAGAATGATAGATCCTCACAGGATACACTCTCAATCATTCAAGTGTTTACGGGATAAGTATTTCACTCAATTCAATCGATGAAAATTGCACTACCATAAGCTTGCTTATTTTCTACTTCTCCACTACTCAAAACACATGCACACAAAAATCAAGAGAACTTTATTCAAGGTTGAAATAGGGCCAAGGTAAGGAAAGGAAACAATATGGATATGACAAGTTAAACACCCAAGAGAATAAAAGAGCATTGGGAAGGAACTCAAATGACAAGTAACAAACATGAATTTTTATCCCCCAACTCCAAATAATAAACATTCTCTTCACATATTTCCTTCATTTTCTGTCACTTATTTATTTTTCTTTTTTTCTCAAAAATTCAACCTCTTTTACAATTTTTTTTCTTTTTATCTTTCTTTATTTTTTTAAATATATATATTTTTCTTCAAACACTTTGAATATTGTACACACACACTAATCAATATTGCACAACCCCCACACTTGAATTGTTAATTATTCACAAGCCAAAGAGCTCCTCCAATGAAAATGAATCAATGCTCTCTCATTCCCTAAGGCAAGGTAAAACATGATTTTTCACATAAGTTATATAATGAGCTAAAACAAAGAATAGGCAAGTAGGCTCGAGGGGGTTAATCAAAGGGAAATAATGTAAGGTTGGTTATTTGGCTAAAGTAGCTAATAAAAGAAAGAAGGCCTCAATCATGTTTATGCATGCAAGTAAAAATGTAGCCTAAAAAAGAATCAAAGCAAGTTCTAGAGTGATCAATTAGCATGAATGAAAATCACACTAAAAAGAGGAGAATGGTGCAAATGTTAAAATCCACCAATATGCTCAAAAACTCACAAGGTATGCATCTATCAAACTCAATCCACCAATTCAAACCATGAACCTTTTACTTGATTTATTTCTACTCATCACTTTAACATAGCTTAAAATCCATTCAAAAACACATTTTTCTTTCAAAGCATTGTTTTTGTTTTTTTTTCTTTTTTTCTTTTTCTTTTTTTTTTTAAATTTTTGTTTGCATCTTTGTTTTTTTTTTTGCAATAAAAAAACACAGAAAACAAAACCAAAATAATAACAAAAATAGTAACAAAAAATAAACAACAAAGTGGTTGAAATATCAAAATAGCAAAAATAAGGAAGCATTAAAATTGAAAAAAAACAAAAACAAAATGCTAAAATTCCTCCCCCACACTTAAATTGTACATTGTCCGCAATGTAAAGCTCATAAGAAAAATAACATTCCATCAAAATCATCAATTAATGAAGGATAAGTAAAATAAAATAGAGGAAAGGAAAGAAACATCCTTACCAAGTGGGGTAGACGACTTCTTGCAAGCAGACCTCCTCCAAAATGTCCTCTTGAGCTCTCTCATAAAATGGTTTGAGGCGATGTCCATTGACTCTGAAAGTTTTGGTAGTATTCTCACTTGTAACCTGCACAGCACCATAAGGAAAAATCTTAGTAACAACAAATGGACCAAGCTACCTAGATCTGAGCTTCCCGGGCATGAGCTTGAGGCGGGAGTTATAGAGGAGAACTTTTTGACCAATCTCAACTTTTTTTCTCATAATCATCTTATCATGGAAGGCTTTGGTCTTCTCTTTATAAATTTTGGAACTCTCATAAGCCTCCAAGCAGATCTCCTCCAATTCCTGCAACTGTAGCTTTTGCTCCATGCCCGCTTGATTTAGGTCCAAGTTACACTTCTTTACTGCCCAAAATGCGCGATGCTCAATTTCCACCGGTAAGTGGCATGCTTTGCCAAAAACAATCCGATAAGGAGACATCCCAATCGGAGTCTTATAGACGGTCCTGTAAGCCCATAAAGCATCCTCAAGCCTTTTGCTCCAGTCCTTTCTATTAGGTTGAACTATTTTCTGAAGTATCTGCTTGATCTCTTTGTTGGAGACCTCGGCTTGCCCATTAGTCTGGGGATGGTAAGGTGTAGAAACTCTGTGCAAGACTCCATACGTTTTCATCAAGGCTTCCAAGCTCTGATTACAGAAATACGAACCCTGATCACTAATTATGGCTTTCGGGACTCCAAACTTGCAGAAAATATGTGATCTAACAAAATCCACAACAACTTTGGAATCATCAGTCCGAGTGGCTTTTGCTTCCACCCATTTAGATACATAATCCACAACAAGTAGAATGTAAACAAAACCAAATGACACAGGAAAAGAACCCATAAAATCAATACCCCAAACATCAAATATCTCACAGAACAACAAAGGTTATTAGGGCATCTCATTCCTACGAGAAATATTCCCTGTTCTCTGACATTGTTCACAAGATTTACAAAACAAATATGCATCATGAAATAGAGTGGGCCAATATAATCCAGAGTCCAAAACTTTCCTACCTATACGAGTAGGTCCAAAATGTTCACCACAGGCAAATGCATGACAAAAGCTAAGGACAGAATCAAACTCATGATTAGGAATGCATCTCCTAATGACTTGGTCACTACAAAATCTCCACAAATAAGGGTCATCCCACACATAATATTTTGACTCACTTTTCAGTTTATCAATCTGTGCCTTAGTGAAATGCGCAGGTAGTGCTCTAGCAACCAAGAAATTAACCAAATCTACAAACCAAGGAATGTTACCGTACATCTTGAAAAGTTGCTCATCAGGGAAGGCATCATGAATAGGAGAAGAATCTGCCTCTCTTTTAATCCGACTCAAGTGATTTGCCACTAGGTTCTCTGCTCCACTCTTATCTCTAATATCAATATCAAACTCCTGTAAGAGTAACATCCACCTAATTAACTGAGGCTTTGCATCGGGCTTTTTTAGGAGAAACTTCAAAGCTGCATGATCTGAAAACACAACCACTCTACAACTAATCAAATATGATCAAAATTTATCTAAAACAAAAATAATTGCTAAAAGTTCCTTTTCAGTTATAGTGTAGTTGGCTTGTGCAGCATCTAAAGTCCTCGAAGCATAGGAAATGACATGAGGTACTTTACCGACTCTCTGTGCAAGGACAGCTCCCAATGCATAATTAGAGGCATCACACATGAGTTCAAATTAGAGTGTCCAATCTGGTGGCTGGATGATAGGTGTAATGGTCAATGCTCGCTTCAAGTGATTGAAGGCATCCTTGCATCTCTGGTCAAAGTGAAACTCTACATCCTTTTGCAGCAAGTTGGACAGTGGAAGGGCAATTTTGCTAAAATCCTATATGAACCGCCGATAGAAACCTGTATGACCAAGGAAAGAACAAACCTCCCGCACACATGTGGGGTAAGATAGGCATGAAATGACATCTATTTTTGCAGGATCTACCTTAACACCCTTGCTAGATACTACATGCCCTAAAACTATACCTTGTTCTACCATGAAATGATATTTCTCAAAATTCAGAACAAGTTTAGTCTTAATGCACCTATGCAAAACCTAAGCAAAACAATCCAAACATGCATTAAAGGAAGAACCATAGACAGTAAAATCATCCATAAACACATCCATGCAACTCTCTAAAAATTCAAAAAATATACTGACCATACACCTTTGAAAGGTTCCCAGAGCGTTGCACAGACCGAAGGGCATTCTCCTGTATACAAATGTTCCAAATGGGCAGGTGAAAGTGATCTTCTCTTGGTCTTTTGAGGCTATATGAATCTGAAAATAGCCCGAATATCCGTCTAAGAAATAGTAATGCGACTTGCCAGCCAGTCTCTCCAACATCTGATTAATGAAAGGCAATGGAAAATGATCTTTCTTAGTGGCCTGGTTAAGCCGCCTATAATCAATGCACACCCACCAACTATTCTGGATTCTTGTGGGTAGGAGCTCATTATTTTGACTTGCAACTACTGTGACTCCAAATTTCTTTGGAATAACTTGCACGGGGCTCACCCATTTACTGCCAGATATGGGATAAATAATGCCAGTTTGCAGCAGCTTGGTCACTTCCTTCTTCACCACATCCAGAATCGGGGGATTTAGTCTCCTTTGGGGCTGTCTCACTGGCTTGGTATATTCCTCCAATAAAATTTTATGCATACATGTGGAGGAACTAATACCAGGAATGTCTACAAGTGTCCATCCGATGGCCCGCTTATGCTGCCTCAAAACCTGCAGTAATTTTTCTTCTTGTTCAGGTTACAGATTCTTAGCAACAATCACTGGCAGCTTCTCACCATCTTCTAAATATGCATATTTAAAGTGGTCTGGCAAAGTCTTTAGCTCTAAGGATGAGGGATGCACAATGGAAGGAAGCAAGCTATTTGAAACAAGTAACTCAGTAGCATTAAATTTGATATAATTTTGACTCATATTTTCATATGCTGCATCAGTCAAATAAGCAGCTGCATCATCACTCATAACCGCATAAATCTCAGCACATGCAACACATGGTTCAGTATCACAACTAACACATATATCACAAGTGACAGAATCCAGAAAGTCAACAATATCAGGGAATTCAACACTCATATCAGCATAAGTATCATCAATTAACATTTCAATCATATCAACATGAAAAACTGAATGCTCCTCAAGGGGATATCTCATGGCATCAAAAATGTTAAATTGTACTACATCTTTACCAAATTCCATAGAAATGGTGCCAGTATGCACATCTATATTGGTCTTGGCTGTCTTGAGGAATGGTCTTCCTAGAATCAATGGAGCATGATTTGTTGAAGACTCATCTTCCATGTCCAGAATGTAGAAGTTCGCTGGGAAAATCATCTTATTTACCCGCACTAATACTTCTTCCAGCACTCTAGCAGGATGAGCAGTGGTCCTGTTTGCCAACTGAATCACTATACCAGTGGGTTGTAAGATGCCAATGTTCAAAGACTTATACATTGACATAGGCATGACATTGATAAAAGCACCCAAATCTAGCATTGCATGGTCAAATCTGGAATTACCTATAGTGCAAGGGATTGTGAAAGTTCCAAGATCTTTGCATTTTTTTGGCATGCTTGGCTGAATCATCGCAGAAACATTTCTACCCATACTGACCTTCTCAGTACCCTTAAGTCTTCTCTTGTGAGTACACAACTCCTTGAGGAATTTGGCATACTTGGGAATTTGCTTGATTACATCCAAGAGGGGAATATTGATTTCCACTTTCCTGAATGCCTCCATGACTTTCTTTTCCATTTTTATCTGCGCTATCTACTTGGACTGTGTCACTCTATTTGGGAAGGATAGTGGAATGGCCAGGTCTGAATTCTTTACACATTTCTTCTGGACTGATTCAATATCTGGTTGTTGCAATGGGATCCCTGGTTGTGGCAAATTAGGACCATCAATTTCTCTGCCACTTCTCAAGGTAATGACACTTACATTGCCTCTTGGGTTACTGACTGTTTGTGAAAGCAATTGGCTCGACTCTTGACTTTTTAATTCACTCACAGTGGTGGCCAGCTGCCCAATCTAAGTTTGCAGGTTCTGAATGGTGGCATTGACATTCTGCTGGAATTGAATATTATTTGTGGCCATTTATTTCATCAAATCTTCCAACGATGGCTCGGATGGAGTGGTTGCAGGACTTGGCAACATGAGGGGCTATTGCACAGGTGGCTGCACAGTTTGTTATTGTCTGAATACAGGTGGTTGGTATTTGTTGCTAGGACCTACAGCTTGGTATCTAAATTACTGCTGCTATTGGGGTTGTTGTTGCTGACCAGAATTCCCATATCTCAAGTTAGGATGGTCCCTCTAGCCAAGGTTATAAGTATTAGAAAATGGATCATATCTTGGCTGCTGGGACTACTGATATTGAGGTCTACCAGGAAAAATGTCACCGCCAGAACCGATCGCTTTCTGGAAAAACAGAACCATCATCCTGAAGTGTGGGACATGCATTAGTTGGATGAGATGAACAAGAGCAAATGCCACACACCCTTGCAAGCTCTTGTACAGAAATTGGTACATGTTATCCCACTGCTAATTGCCTCACCAAAGAAGTCAATTCATCAAGTCTGTGTTCCATTCTCTGTTAGTTGACTTGAGATAATTGAACCTTATTGACTCCTCTGATGGAGGTAAGGATTCTTGTGCCAAATTGTTGAGCATTGGCTGCCATATTTGCTATTAAATCTCATGCTACAGTAAGGGTTTTATCCACCAAGGCACCTCCAGATGTGGCATCCATCATACTTCTATCCATCGGCAGCAAGCCCTCATAGAAATCTTGAATCAAGAGCTGATCATTAATTTGATGGTGGGGATAGCTCGAACACAGCTTCTTGAATCTCTCCTAATATTCATGCAAGGTATCACCAGTCATTTGCCTTATGCGACAAATATCTTTTCTAATGGCAGCTGCTCTAGATGCAGGGAAGAACCTCTTCAAGAATAACTTCTTCATATCATCTCAACTCGTGACAGAACCTAGTGAAAGGTAGAACAGCCAATCATTGGCTACATCAGCAAGAGAGAAAGGGAATGCCCTCAACTTGATATACTCCTCAAAGATTCCATGCGGGTTCATAGTTGAACAGACCACATGGAACTCCTTTAAGTGCTTATGGGGATCCTCACCTGCAAGACCATGAAACTTGGGCAACAAGTGTATCAATCCAGATTTTAACTCAAAGTCAGCATCAAGATTAGGATATTGAATGCACAAAGATTGGTAAGTTACATTAGGAGCAACAAGTTCTTTAAGGGTCCTATTTTGCCTGTTATCAGCCATGATTTTAGAATCACTTAAGATCTCAAGTGCACCCTCAGATTCAATGTCACAACTAAATTCAGAACCAATTCTTTCACTTAGCCTACGAGCTCTAATCAACCTATGTAATGTTCTATCAATCTCAGGATCAAATTCAAGCAAGATATCAGGATTAGACCTAGTCATGCACCAATCAAAACACAAAAAACACAAAATCAGTAAACAAGCAAAATATACTAGAGAACACTAAAAATATACCAAAATAAATCTAATTGACCTGTGCAATGATTTTTAAAAATTATGGTACTTGTACAGCATGAAAACTACACAAAAATGAAACTAAAAAATGTAATAAAAAATATTAAAAAAATTAAAAAACTGGTCTAAACGATGTATTTTGGAAAAACCAGGGGTGACCTCACAATTTTGTGAGTCTTGTTTATTAGGCCATTTTCCTTCAACTGACCAAGTTTTAACTCATTCTGAGCATATTTTTTGTCAATATGAAATTCTGTAAAGTGACCCGTAATCACCCGTTTTCTCCTAAAAATCACCAAAACAAAGCAACACAAAGGCTAGTGAGGGATTATTAGTTAAATATACTCTTAATAAGATTAAACAAAATCAGAATGATCCCCGGCAACGGCGTCAAAAATTTGATAACTGTCGAGATTACCAAATTTAAATCAATTTATAACCGATTTACCAAAACTACTTGCAACATAAGGTAACACCGGGTCGAGCCTGTAGATCACTCTAATTGTGAAGTCAGATTAAGAGGTTAATAAATAAGGGGGGAAAGTTTTGCAAGATTAAACAACAAAGAACAATTAAAATGAGTAAACAAAATTAGGAAAACAACTAATCCAAGAGAATTAACCAATCTTGATTTTAATCCATCATTGATCTTTATAGATTCATTCAACTATCAACCAAATTTTGATCTTAGATCACATCAAGAAGCCTCTAAATGATCCATGGATATTTTACTAGAAATGCTTCTAGAATTCAATTAATTGAGGTTAGAAAAATTAAGTATTCATCCAAACCCAAATCAACTTAAAAACTAAAATTCAACCAAACTAAATATTTCATCAAACACCTTTAATGCATTGTTTAGCCTCTGAATTCATCTCTTGGCACATGATAATTATGCAATTAACATATGCAAATCTCAATCAAATTAAGTATTAAATCAGAATTTAAATAAGAGAAGAAGAGAAAAAGAAACTTGATTAATAGATGAATGTATAACAATTAAAATAAGATCTCAAGATTAATCATCAAGAATGTCAATCTCTTAGATTGATTAATGAAGTTTAGCTCTCCATAGCCATCACCATTGGAGAACCTTCAAGAACCATACAAAAAATAAAAAATAACAAATAGAGAGGAGGAGAGGAAGAGAAGAAGAGAATTCTCTAAAATAAAAAATTAAAACTACAATAACTACACTTCTTCGTAGAAGCTCTCCATTCTTTTATCAAAAATCTGATTGCTCTCCTCTTAATCATCCACTAAGAGTCCAAAGTGGTTCACCCACTTTTGTTAATTATTCATCCATTATCAAAGTGTGTCTCCCACTTTTCAATGATTTATTTTTTCATTATGAAAGTGTGTCTCCCACCTTCCAATGATTCATTTTCTCCATTATGAAAGTTTGTCCCCCACTTGTCCCATGTTTCCATCTTCTCTGTAGTCTAAATTTCTGTCCCAATCTCATATTAAAATCAAGCCCATCACGTAGCCTTTGAAGTAAGTTTTCCAAGGAGTGCTCACATGCTTAATTTGGGCTTGAAATGAGTGAGATATGCCCAAAATAGTGAAAGTGTGTCCAAAAATTCGTGACAGCACCGCTGGTCCAACTTCAAGGCTATATTTGACCACTTAAACATCCGAATCTTCCAATTTGACATTTCACAAAACTTGTAGATCTTTTTCTCATCTTTCCTAGCATATAAAGAACATCAAAATTAGATATCTACAACTCAAGTTATCTTCAAAATACTGAACCAATGTCAATATGCATTAAAATCTAAAAATTTTGCTTTAAAGCCCAATTCAACCCAATGATCTAAATGAGTGCTAAGATCACTTAATTACAATCTGGACATCATTAATAAGGTAATTGTGTGGATAATTAATATGTTAAAAATCATAATTATCAATCTGTGGAAGTAACAAAGTTTTATTGTTTGATTTCCTTTGAATAATTCAAGTGAATGCACTCTCACATCTTTTAAAGCAAATGGATTCAGGGATCATAGCATGGTTGAATAAATTGTCTTCTTTCTTAAATTTTACATGCTTGGTTATAGATGTTGAATTGATAGATTGAGAATGATAGATATATATCTTGTGAGATTTTGAGCCTATTGATAAATGGATTGGACATCTGTACCATTCTCTTCTTTCTTGTTAGGGGTGGAAATAAGTCAGACTGTCCGTCAGAGGCCTATAGCCTGGCCTGCCTGAGGCCTGGCTTGGCCTAGCTTGTTTACTAAACAAGTTAGGTCAAGACTTTTTTAAAAGTCTGTTTAACTAAAAAGGTCAGATCTCAGGCCATCTAATAGACTTTTTAAGCTTGTGGTCGGCTGCCTTTTTATTTAGTTATATATAATATAATATATATTATTATAATAATTATAAATTATAATTAGAATTTTTAATTTATTATAATATATTAATATATATTTTAATTAAATTTTAATAAAAATCAAGAACTAAAACTTAAGTTAGTAAGTTAAAATAGAAATAACATATTTATTAATATATTTAATATAATATATTTAATGTAATATATTTATTAGAATGAAAATAATAAGTTAACACTCACTCCCTACTTTTATAGATGCTCACTACTTTCTTGCTCTGATCTTTGGACGATGTGGGACTTGAAAGACTAGAGTAAGAAAGTGAGCAGCTTAGTATATCTCCAAGTCCCACCTCAACCAAAAACTGGACTAAGAAAATGGTGAGCATCTATAAAATTAGACGGTAAGTGTTAAATTATAACAAATGCCTATTAGCTTTGAGTAGGCCCATTGACTTATTTCAAGGTTTAGGTTTGTTAGCCTATATAAATGCATATTGACTTATTTAAAAGTAAGTCTGTTAGTCTATGTAAGACATGTTGACTTATTTAAAAGTAGGCCTGTTAGCCTCTATGTAAATGTCTATTGCCCTATTTAAAAGTAGGCTTGTTAGCCTATTTAAAGTCTTCATTGCAAAGTAGGCCTTTAAATAGGCTTTCAGGTCAAGCCAAACTTTAAAAAAGTCAGGTTAGGCCTTAAAAATTGGTCTATTACAGACTCACAGGCCAGGCTCAGGCCTTATAATTGGGATACAGGTCAGGCCTGTTTAAGTCAAAGCCTGGCCTGGCCTGGCCTGTTTCCACCCCTATTTCTTGTGTGATTTTTTTTCACTCATGGAATTGTTACTCTAGAACTTACTTTGATTCTTTTTGAGGCTATATTTTCACGTGCATACATAAAAATGATTGAGGCATTTTGAAATAGCTACTTTCACCAAATAGTCAACATTGCATATTTTCCATTGTGTAAACCCCTTTGAACTTATTTGATAATTCCTTATTTTTAGCTCATTACGTGTTAAAAAAAAACATGTTCTTACCTAACCTTAGGGAATAAAAGAGCATTGACTTTGTTATTGGATGAGTTTTTGAACAAGTGTGGGGGTATGTGTGCAAAATATTGAAAAAAATAAATGGAGCTGATCACCGCTGCAATCAAAGGATTATCAGACTTTCCTAATGCACTATGTGACATATCCATACTTAGAATGAGGGTGGATGCTTGGAAACAACAGGAAGAGAAGGAGAATGTTCAGGCCTAACAATGAATTCAACCTATCAATTTGGCGTTGATCTTCAACAAAACATTAGTCAAATATTGATCATTGTCTTTTATAAGAAGGAAGCAAACAGAGAAGGAACTAAGAAAACTTTGGGAAATTTAAACTGAATATTCTCAAACATCTTCTCCACTCTAATTGTACGCTAATGCTCTTCTATTATCTTGGGTATTTAACTTGTCATATCCATATTACTCCTCTCATTTACCATAGGCCCATTACAACCTTGAATAAAGTCCTCTTGATTTTTGTGTGCATGTGTTTTTGAGTAGCAGAGAAGTAGAAGATAAGCAAGCTTATGATAGTGTAATTGTTCATGGGTTGAATAGAGTGAAATACTTATCTTTTAAATACTTGAGAAATTGAGAGTGAATTCTGTGAGGATCTATCATTTCTGATTCATGCTTTTCAACTGAAATTTCCTTATTTGTTGATTTGAGATGCGAAGAAATGTTACCTCATGAATGTTTTGATCCCTTGAATGACTGGTTGCTCTTCTTGATTCATTGAATCTTTTAAAGTTCTTAGTTTTTGAGTTATGTCGTTTTTCTTTGTTCCCTGGTTTTTGTCTTATGTGTTTTGCCTAGGAGTGCAAAAGCTAAGTGTGAGAGAATTTGATAATAATATATTTTATACATTTTATAATCCTCTTACTAGGCTTCTTAAGGTTCAATTAGGTTTAATTAAGTTGGTTTTGACACATTTTATAATATTGGACCTTATTGGATCATTGAAATAATTATTGCATGAATTAGCCTTAATTTATCTTTTTTATAGTGTTCAGTAAATTGGCTATAACTTGAGTTTCAAATATCTAGTCGATGTGATTCTAGTATTGTAGGAAAGATAAGACAATTTCCTACAACTTTCATGAGACCTCAAAGGCCAAATCAAATTTGAACAACTCAAATTGAAGTTAAAGTAAGAACTAGGGTACTGATCCTGACAGCTTGACCTATGCTTACTGTTCATGACATAGCTCAGGCTATAAGATGTCAAATGAGCTAAAATTTTTATAGTTGATAGCTAAGACCCAAATCTACAACTTTTATGTTGAATACTTTTTCAGATTCTGAGGTCTATTGGGTCATATTGGGCTTTGAAGTCAAAACAGAGGAACTGAAATTAGGCCTGAATAGTATGCAGTAATTGGGTCATATCTTGGGCTATAGTTGGTCTTTGGAGCTAAAATTTTACCAAAAGACAATTAAGATCTATATCTATAACTTTCATGAAGACCACTTGGTGAACAAATGACGTATTCAATGACTTCAGAACTGAATGATTTCGGAGACAAAGAATCTCCATAATTTTTCACTCATCAAAAGTCATTTGGCATTTTTCACTTATCCACTTACCATGAATCAGCCCCCTTATCATTTTGTATCCCTAATCCTTTATAAAAGGCACCATTGGCAGATCATTTGAGGATTTTTGGTCTTAGAGGCCAAGATCATGCTATTGTGTTGTTTGTTTATCTTGTTGTAATTTTCTTTTGTTCTAAATTAAAGTTATGTTCTTCTTCTTTTTCTCTCTTTGTTTATTCTTTTCTATGAGTAACTAAGTTTCATTTTACTTGGGTGAAAGGGTGAAGCTCTTGGTAATGAAATAAGGTTAAATTCATTTCTTTGTTGTGCTTAAATGATATATTTTCAAGTGATCATTATATGTGTTGTATTTTGTTTTCAATCAATTTAAAAACCATCTATGTAAAGTGAAGATCTTGATTTGTTGTAGACAAGATTTTGGCACAATAAATGCTTGATCTCATTTATGAGTGATGTTGTTAATAGATGATTAAAGGAATCATAATATAATTACATATATAATTTTTAATGAACTTTGAATGTTGTATTTTCTAATTAGAACCTCCATTATGTGTGGATTCTAATTGAGTTATAAAAAGAATTAATCTTGTTCTTATTTTATTTGCCAATGGTGGATCTCCTAACTCAAGTAAGTCTTTTATTTGTAATTAAGTTTTATCACTTTTATTATTGTGATAAAATATTTACTTTACGTCAAAGAATTTTTCTTCATCAATTCCCTGTGGATCGACCTCGGACTCCCGAGAATTTATTACTTGAAACAACCTGCACTTGAGTTTGTAACTTTTAATCTGCATTAGTTATATCAGTTACAGTTGCTTTCTGTTATGTTGAAATCAATGAATATATAAACCACAGATCGATAAATGAGAAAGGGGTCAACTTTATTTTCTCTCAACTCTGCCCAATACTCATCGTAATATGGTTACTTACCTATTTAATCTAATATTATTTACAAAATTAATTAAATTGATTCAAGATGATAAATGACTGAGACTAGAAATGAATGACTATATAACCATTATTGTGAAATAAAGATTCAAGCCTTCAACATATTGCATAAAAACAATGAGTTGAAAGTGTTAATTTTTCAACAACAAAAAAGACTTCTCAAAATATTTTATTTTTAAGGAGATATATTTTTTAACAAAATAAATTATTCATGAAAAATGAATTTCTCAAAGAGGTATTATTTTATTATTATTTTTTTAAAAGAAAATTATTAGAGAGAATTTTAATCCACCACAATCAATGTTGGAGCTATGTGAAATTATTCATATTTATTTTAATTATTATTATTTTTTTAATGAAAATATTCTAATTTTTAATTTTAAAAATTAAACCTTACTAACACTCTTAGCAAAATTTAATATAAAGGTCTCAAGAGCATTAGGAAGAGTTTATTCGATCAACATCTCAATCTTTTTTCAATTTTTCATTGTCGGTCATTTTTAAATTATTTGATTAATACATGAAAGCAAATATGATTGAGCTAAATTAAACATAAATACAAATGTATAATGATATGATTAAAAGAATAATTTAGAATATGGAATAATTTTTTTTATTGAAGACTTTTATAATCTCGTTAGCGCTCACATAAAAATTATAAAAATTTCTCTTCACCTCAAGAAAATTAAGATATTACTGCCATAGTAATTAATCTTAATTAATCCACCATAATCCATAATTAATCTTAATTAATCCACCATTGGAATTTTAACAATAACCCTCAACTTCATCTCTCTCAATCCCTATCGCTGATCTTTATTACTCGATGCTCATAAGCAATCCAGTTACTTGTCTCCCTATCAGTTCAATTCCTTAAAACACACAACACACAACACACAACACACTTGTCTCTTACAAGATCAAAGCAAGACTCAAACAGTGGCCCATACGCATTTTTCTGAAGACCACAGATCAGCCCAAGACATAAACAAATAAAATCACTAAAAGCAAGTGCTGGCTCATAATAGCATCACCTTAAATCCAAGGGGCATTTTCAAGGTATGATTTTTTATTCATACTAATAATTATATTATATTATTAATAAAACTTCCTCCATTGTTTGCTAATGGGTTTCTTAATCTTCGTTTCATAAAGACATTAGTTTGATCAGAAATAAATTATGAGAGAGAAAAAGAGAATAAATAGGAAGAGAGAGAGTGCACAAAAAATTTGAATTAGCAAAAAACTACTTTTAATTTAATTTTCTTAAGAATTAATTTTATGTCATATTCATTTGAGATATGAATTAATTTTTAAATTTTTTATAATAATTAAACAACACTCATCTAAATTTCAGGCTCACTGTAGCTACATGTATGGTTTTGGAATGATTCCAAAAAGCTGACAAGTAAAAGCCATTTTTGGTTTTTTCTTTTTGGGGTTTTGGTACTGTCTTCCTTCATTTGCCTAAATGAATCACTTACATGGTAGAAAACTCCTCGAAGAAACCTAGGTTTGGAATTTCTCATCACCGAGAAGGGTAAACAAGTGCTCATTTGAAAATCGAGGTTCCGTAGAGGAGATAGGTGATGTGTGACCGTGAGTGAGCAAGATCGTGGAGCACAACGCCATGGAATTGCTCGCCAAAGCTTTATGGTATGTGAGGACATCCATTTCGGAAATATATGGAAAGGTTTCAGATGACATTCATTTTATCTTATTTCACTTAAAATTTTACGTGATTCAAATCATATATACGTGGTAATGCACATATTACATATAATATGCGTCATTTTTACATGTAAAAAATAATTAAACCTCTCCGGTTTAAGAAAGATCTAGTCTCATTTTATCTAATTTTATTTTATTTCACCAACTATAAATTATACAAACATTAAAAAGCTTCAAAAGCGTTTCTCAAAGCTCAAGCTATGCCTTTCTCTTCAACCTCAAACTTTCAGAACTAATATCTCAAGCTATGCTTTTTCTCATATTAGACTTTTTCAGAGAGAGACCCTTTGTTTCAAATTCTCGCCACTTTCCACCGTGTTTCAGATGCATTCTTGGTAGTAGTTTTGTGGTCTGACACTAGCGGTGCTTGTTTCTAGATTTGCTAGTGTTGGCTTCCATGGCTTCCGCTCACAACTCTTTAGGTTGCATACTCTTTCGTTTTTGATTTGTTTCTTTGGTGTGATGATTATTCTTGTTTCCTTTGTTATTTTATTGATGGTTTGTTATTCTATTGATGGTTCTTAATTCTAGTTGAGCGTGGGATTGGTTGCAAGATCATGGTTAAGTGTGTGAAGTCACGGAAGGAAGCAAGGGCAAATTCGCAGATCAACCAAAGAAAACTAGGTTTCAAATCGCCGAGTACAGGTAAACAAGTGCTCAAAGTGAGGTTCCGAGAAGAAAAAGATGCCAAAAATTGAAGAAACTGGGTAAGAAATCTAGGGGAAATGCAAACAAATAGAAGAAAATGCCAGAAAAGTTCAAAAAACAACGAGAACAAGTTACATACTCTTTCGTTTTTGATTTGTTTTTCTTTGGTGTGATTTATTCTTGGTTCCTTTGTTATTTTATTGATTTTGTTATGAATTACGGTTGAGCGTGGGATTGATTGATCTTGAGAGAGCGTGTGTGAAGTAAGGAGAGCCCGCGAGATCAACCAAAGAAAACTAGTAAAGAAAGTGAGCTCTTATACCATTTTCACGCAAGTTGCAATTTAGCAAAATGAAAGCAAAATGAAAGTAGAGCCCCTCATGGGGGGAGATAATTTGTTTTTAGTTGTTTACTCACCTTTTGGTTACATGAGCACTAATGTGTGCATTTGACAATTGGTATTAGATTTACTTTGAGCTATGTTATTAGCTTTGATTTGTCGAATTTCTCTTTGATATACTTTTTTTTTTGTTGAAGATTGATTTAGTCTTAAATTGACTTTGATTCAACCCACCACAGTATAATTTTTCTGCTTGTTAATTTTTTCAATCATTGTCCTCGGTGTCCAATCGAGTTTTCCGGCTACAATTATTCATTTCTGCAAAAATATCTTTGATGTAAAATTATCTTTAAATGTAGTATAATCATATTAAATAGTTACATATATTATCAAGTTGCTTATACTATTTGTACCAAATATTTGATAGTATAAGAACTTATCAACTTATTTATACTATTATACTTTATTCTATTATCTTATACTATTACGTGCACCAAACACATTCATCTTTTCTTATGCTTAATATTGGCTCTAATGGGCTGTCCCAGCAAGGCCATTCTCCCATTTTTGTTTTTTGTTTTTTTTTAGTTCTTGTATTGCAATTGGACTAAGAGACTTGGACCAGCACTTAAGTGAATTGGGGTAAAATGAAAAATTGGACTTTGTATTCTAATAATTTGTTATTTATTATTTTGAATTTTCATTTTTCTCTCTCTCTCTTTTTGACAAAGTGAAAAGAAATACAAAAATGTGATATTTAAAAAAAAATGAAATGAGAAATGTTTGCACACAATGTTGAAATTAGTCATCACAAATATCAAACTATTAGAAATTGGCCAATTAACAAACAATTTTAAAAGATAGACAATTTTAGATATTAATATACATATTGGTCAATACAAACATTGAAATTGACTATGAACGACATGGCTAGATGATGACCAAGAATGCACTCTCCGTGTACAAAATGAATTCTTGTACCCAAAGTGTCTTTTAGGAGGTTTCTAAGCATGTTTAGCTGGGAATCTATGTAATGCATTTTGTGCATTAAAAATATATTTTGGTATGATTTATTAATTTATTCATGCTAAACTTAACTTGTTTTTACATAAGAACACAATGCTTGGATACATTTATTTTTTCGTTATATAGCAGACTTTTGTAAACTTGGAAAATTGGGGCTCTATACGCCTCCACAAACAGTATTACATGATGCCAAATCTCAAATGTGGGAGTAATATCATCAATTCCAAACTGTGGAAAAAGCATAACAGGCAGAAGTTAAAATCAAGGTTTAACCACATAACTTAGAAGCTAAAATCCAAGCTAAATAAGGCTGAACCAAACTTAATCAAAATCTTAACACAAAACAGCAACCATCAAATTGGAAACAGGAAACTAGCCAAAGAATTAGATGAAATTAGAAGCCAACCACACCACTCTTTGTTGTGCCATAGGCAGTAGCTGTGGCTCCAAGGAAGCCATAGGAAAGAAAACGGTGCCACTCGGTTTGAAAAATCAACAGGACCAGCACCAAATCCGACAGAGTCATCTTCACCAAGCTTGGACCCATCCCGGGTTCAAAACTGAAGCTACCAATAGGAATCATTCTTAGGAAAAAGGCGATACGAACGTTGAACGCCACTAAGAGCATGATGAAGGAAATCATCAAATCACCAGCCCATAGTAAAAGAAATGGTAGCACTACAGCAGTTGCACTCAAACTTCACCGCACTGTATCATCAAGATACATATCAGATGGAGAGTGATAGCGGCTTGAAGAATCTGAGAGACGAGTAGAAATTTGAGCAACACACTCAGACATCTTCTTAAGAGCTTGAGCAAAACCAATCATAATCTAGATGGGATACAGTTCGAACTTGAAAATGAGAAACTATGCATGTGTGAAACGATTGAGAGACAATAGACCAGAACGGAGAAAATGTTGAGAAACATGGCAAGATGCAGAGAGAATTGAGAGAAAGTGAAAAATGAGAAACTAAAATTTACTAAATGGAGAATGTGTATAATAAGTCAATTATGTTGCTTATATAGAACCACATACGTAACTAACTAGTAATTAACTTCTTGACTAAGCAAACTAATTTAACTAACTTCTAATTAAGCTAACCAATTTCTAACATGGTAATAGTCTCTCGCAAGTTAAAGAATGCATACTTAGCATCCTCAATTTAGGATAAAAATTACGACTTAATGCAATCAATAATCACAAAATACAAATCATGTTGTAATCACACTTACTAAAAAAAGTGTGATGTGAAATTGGATGAAAATTGCCATGATGGCCAAGATTTGTAGCTTCTATAAGTTTTCGACCTTTCTTTGGGCTTCCTTAATCCTTTTTTCTTTCGACCAATCAAATCGGGGCTCTTTAGACCTCCACATCACATGATGCTAACAATTTTAAATGTAGGAACAATATCATCAATAATGCCAAACTAAGACAAATACTTAAACACCAATGGCAGAAACTAACATCAATGCTTAACCACACAAGGTAGAAGTACAAGAAGAAAAGTAACCATACTCCAAACAACAAAATCAACTAATTCCCCAAATCATAGGGCTTATCAAAGCAAGAACATGAGATCACCTCATCAGCATCCAAAGTTCAACCAAAACTGATGCTAACCTAACATAAAATGGCAAGGACCAAGAGGACAGAGAAAGAACACACGTCCATCAACATTCAAACAAACATCTATCAAACTTCATGCTTCACAACTCAAACATATCCAAAGACAAACACTGAAACAAAAGTAACCACTGAAACAAACACCGAAACCATGGTAATAGAGAATCTGAAAGAAAATGACAAAGCAAAAAGTTTGATACGCAAGAAAACCATCGAATCAGGCAACCACCGAATTAGGTGCAACACCAAAAAGAAAATGTGATTGGAAAATGGGGAAAGAAAATCATGGGATAATGTTCGTTGGTGAGAGAAAAAGTGAATTCTGAGAGAGAAAAGTGGATTGGATGCTGGAAATTGGAAAAAGAAAAAAAGAAAAAAGGAAAGGAATAGATTGGATGAGAGATTTATGGTGAGAGAAAACGAGGGAAGGTGAGGGAAATATAAAAATGAGTTTCACATGCACTCACAGAACAAAAAATGAAAATCTCCTCATGGTGAGTATCGTGGTAGTTCTGATACCATAATGAGAAATATAGTAAGAACTAGAGAGAGAGTATAGAAAAAAACGAAGATAGAAATATGAAATTGATAAAATAGTAAAAGAGGTGTATAGCAAGTCATTTATATGGCTTATAAAGAACAAGAGAAAATAATTATCTAAGAATTTATCTATTAACTCAACAAACTAATCTAATTAACTTTAAACTAAACAATTTGTACTCTAACTATGATAATAAAGAGAGAACAGTAACTAAAACATATAGACAATTCTAAGATGAGCATATATCCTCAACAAGGGATAGATCATCAAAGCTAAGGGGGGGGGGGGGAAATTACATTCTAAAATTGGATTTATATATAGTATGAATAATGATAAACACACATATCATTTCATATTTGTATAATTTTTTGTTAAAATATTTTCTATATAACAAGGATCTTAAAATTCATAATTTTCACATATTCATATCATTATGTCAAGGTATACTAATTTTTATTCATGATGAGAATTGGTGCTTCAATATGCAGATCTTGATGAAGATAAGAACTCCTTTCTCTCTCATCTCCTTCTCTTCTCTACGTTCTTTCTTTCTTGATGATAAACATAAAACGTAAACCATACGGGAGGGAGAGAGGACAGGTTTTTATTTGCTTTTTCATGTCTTAACAAAATGCTCCCATCAAACATTTATAGAGGTTAGGAAACCTCTTCCCAACTTTATCAACCAATGATCATTTAGCCCCTCATTTATTTATTAAATCACATGTTCTGAACTAGATTCAGAGGGTACCTGAGATAGGTACGTTGCGGTGAGTTCTCCTTCGCGCAGCAGCTGAGCTTGTGTCACAGGGGGGTTGGGTACCTGCAAAGGGACTCCAACGCTCAAGTCAGGCAGTGCACAATAAGGTTTTAGGGATGAGGTTTTTAGTTACCTTACTAAGATGACTTAGCCTTGTATTTATAGAGCGTAGACAGAATCCTAATGGGATTCTTATCGAATACTGAATGCAGGTAATTTATGATTAGTATCCTGAAGAGGATTGCCTTCCTGTTATTATCAGATATATCCCTGCAAATCTGGGATTAGGATATGGAAAGTATCTAACCATTAAGGATATCTATAAATCCTATAATATCGTAAGTTGATGATTGGCAGTTACGGATATTTAGGGATTCATCCACTGCGCAAATCTATCAGTCACAATGTCGAATACTGATACTGCTTGAAGGCCGTAATCCGTTGTCCGGAATACGTCGTGAGTCTTCCTCTACGCCAGCTAGGAGAGTCCGGTAATGTGCATGCCGGGTTGATCCCATAGAGCGGGATCCCGGATCACGGTCCAGAACAGTTGCCCCCAGCTTGGCTATTGGATGAGACAGACCAGAGTCAAGTTTAGAACGGATCAACCATTGTGTGGTAATTCGAAGGGTAGGCGTCAGACCTCGGGTTATTACCGATATCCTTGTCCTTATTCAGTTACGAACAAACATCGCTGCCCCCAAGCACGAGTACTAAGGATTCCTGGAGACATATTTGACGCAGATCCCAAACGTGATCCCTGACGTAACAGTCTGCGATTTTCTGGGAAACTGATGCTTGGACTTTATTGGGAAGTGGTGATTCTTTAAAGAAAACGTCAGTTTCATACGGATTTTTTCAACTGCTCCATATCTTTGTGACCAACCAGAGATCAAAGCATTTATTTTGGCTGACTTCATGGGATCAGGTCACCTTTTACGGGACCAATCGGAATCCCTCATGCATGCTATAAGTAGAGAACACTTCTTCGTGAGTTAGCATTCCCTTCTTCTTTTTCATTGTCGAACAAAGATGATTTCTCCCAATGGAATGAGTGTAATTCTTCCTTCGTTCCCTTCTTTTATGAAGAGGGCTTCACCATCTGCAGAAATTATATTTTTATTTTTTTCAAAGTTTGTGAAGAGATTTGATTTTCTCCGAGCGTTCATCCTTATTGGACAGAGGCCTTTCTATCTTGGCGTAAAACCGGATTGCTATGCATTTAGGGAGGCGGAAGCCTTTCTATCCTGGCGTACACGGGGGTGTCTGACCCAACGTGTTGTTAAGATGGAATAATACTTCCGTCTTCCATTGCATGGGGACCCGATGAAGCACACTGTTCCTCTCTTCTTCTTCTTGGCGGGCTGCTTGAAAGCACTTGGTAGGTCTTTTTCGAAGTAATAGCTGGAAATGAAAGGATACCTGGTCAAAGGAGTGAGGACCCCTTTGGAGCAACCTGGGGTGGTCTGCTTTCTTTGACTTGTTTTCAAGGAAGCAGCGCGTATCCCCTTCTGTCGTTATCCGTCGAGAAGGTGGGAGAAGAACGGGCGAACGGAGGATTTCTACTCCGGAGTGGCTTCACTTTGTTTCGGCGTGGAAAGGCCGCTGTAGCTGCTCCGTAACTTGAGGCAACTTGGAATGGTCGAGACCGGCGGGGGATTCTTCAGCTAGAGAGGTCGTACCCCTTCCAACCAAAAAAAAAAGATCCCGGTCTTTAGTTGCATCACGGAGAAGCAGTGCAAAGAACTTTGGCACTTTATCCGGGGTTATGATCCTGGTTTGCCAATGTTCTGCAAAGCCTATCCACTTTTTCAAAAGGCCGGGGTTTGGAGATGTGGATGTGGTGCGATCCGGGCAGCCGGAGATGTTTGCCCTCGTTCCCGGGATTTCGTTATACATTCCATGTCTCAATATTTTCTTTTTCCTCTTTTTTAATTGTATGACGATGTATGGAATGAAGATGATTCAATAGACTTTACCTTCTCTGTATTTGTCCTGTACTTTCATTACACATATGCTTTTCCACCGAGGTAACTATACCGGGATGAGTCCAACGCTTATCCCGGTATAATCAAGTAAAGAGATTGCTGGGGTAGGCCCAATGCCAACCCGGCATAATAGCCATAAACATACCTCGGAGTAGGAAAGCTGTCCGTAGTGTCAATAGTTAATTGGACTTGGAATCCGTGGTAAAAACTCAGGTTCTCATCCAACGTTCGTACGACGCTTTGGATTACTGCGTAACCATCCCTTCAACTACTATTACAGCTGGTGGGCCACGTGTTGCGATTTCATCGGAGGGACGTGTTTAGAGCCCCGCGAGCCATGATGAGCACCTTTTTGAACTTGCGCTGGAGGGGACAGAAATGCCCCTTAACCGTTCAACCCTTTATAAATAAAAGGTTTGTCTTCCTTGCTCTATCGTTTTTGCCCTCCTTCACTGAAAACACCGTGCGTTGTAAGTCTTGGCTTCTTTTTGGGTGCTCTCCAATCGCAGCTCCTCCATTGTTCTGAATTAACTTCTCAACTTTCAAGTACTCTGTCTTTACACAGTAAGTTACTTTTTTTCGGTCATTTTGTTATTTGCACTTTCAGTATGTGAATAGCTTTTTAGAAAGTAGGGTAGCTTCGCCTTCCTGATTTTTCTTGCCTTCAAATAGGGCTTAGTGATTTAGGTAGATATGGTCACCTCCCTGAAACACCAACTTCGCCGCGCCACGTGCGATGGAGGGGTTCCCCCCGAATGCCTTGTTTCTGGTGGGACAGGAGGTCGGTAGGGGAGGTTATGATTACCTTGCTATCCCTGTGTCTGAATCTGTGAAGCTATTGATTCTGACAATTTTTTACCGACTTCTTCAGATGTTCTCAGGGTTTCCATGGCCAAAGGAAAAAAAGCTAGGGTCCAGCCCCCATCTCACGACGTCCGTGATCCGGCAGAAGACGAGCTGGTTCGAGTTCGGTGGGGTCCAGGGTTGGTATGCCCATGGGTAGTGGACGACGTATGGGATCGTCAGTCCCAGTTTTCAAGCGAAGCCGTGCTCCGAGAATCTCTATTTGCCTTGGAGTTGACCGTGAACAAGGCTCGAGATGACGAGTTTGAAGTCGTCTGTCCGAACTGGAACGAGAGGGTGTGCTCCTGTCGAGAGGAGGGTTCACATTTCATGTTTCTGTATGAGCCGCTTTTCTTCAAGTTAGGGCTAATGATGCCGTTTTCTGACTTCCAAATGGACGTTCTCCGTACTCTCCAAGTGGCCCCTTCGCAGATCCACCCTAACGGTTGGGGCTACATCATATCGTTTGAGAGGTTTTGTTGGCTAATGAACCTCAAGTGCTCAGCGAGCACTTTTTTTTTATTTTTATACAAGAATAAACACCCAGGGGACGATGCGGTAAACGAGCTGGCTCGTCATCCGCTCCCGACTTGGTCGTAAGTCCTTTGATGTTTTTGAAGAAAGCTTCAAAGGGTTCAAGACTGCATTTTTCAAGGTAAAAGCCAAAGAGGGATGTCAGCCTTTCTTCCTTAAGTCGGACGGGGAGCCGGAATTTCCTCTTTACTGGACGCAGAAGTGCTGAGACGTGCCCATCAACTTGATTAAGAAAAAGGAGGAAGATCTCGACCCTGAGGAACTTAGGACCGTGAGATTCATAACCCGACATGCTGAGAAGCATGAGAACATCAACATTAGAGATGTTCTTTGTATCCCTGGTGATGATCTTCTTTACACTTTGTTAGGTAGGAATTAGGGCGTTTATACCTCTAGTATCCTTAGGTGTTTGCATTGTCTTCATATATCAATGTTTCGTGATGATGTACTGACTGTATCTGTTTCTGCTTCTTTCTAGTCAGCAACATGACTTCAGGATCTTCCATGGTTACCTTGCGAACTTTAAGAAACCGGAGGAAGGGGAAAAAGACGGTGGCTTCTTCCTCCTCAGCTATTCTGGACTCATCCGACCGTGATGTTGTCATTGCAGAGCAAGATCAGCCGGGATCCCCTGGCCAGAATCTTAAAGGGAAGAAAAGGCAGGCTGTTGATGAGCCTCTCGAGCACGATGGAAGGTCGTCGGAGGGCGGTGAAAGGGGAGGGGCGGACTTCTTGCCAATCATCGCGGGGCACTCTAATCCCGGCCCCTTCATAGATGGGCGACTCTTGAGTGGCGAGGTGAGGCAGCATATTGCTGAGCAAAGTCTGGCCCAAACCTTAGCCGCACTTCAGAGGCAAGCTCTCCGGGCAGCAGCCGAGATCCGTGTCATCGAAGTCACTATCGAGAACGCTGATCGCCAGACATCGGAAGAGCTGAGGGCCTTGAAGAAAGAAAAGGAGGAAATCAGCCAGAAGTTGACCGCGTCCTTAAAGGCCAATGAGGATAATAAGACGAGAGCCATCAAGTTGGAAAAGAAAGTCCCTGAGCTAGAAAAAAAGGTCATTGAGCTGGAGAAAGCATTGGCATATTCTGAGGCTGCCAGGAAGGTCGAAAAGCTTGAGGCCGACCGAAGCATTGGCGCTTTGAGGGCCGAGGTAACACAACTTGAAAAGGAGGTGGAGGAACTGGACGGAGTAGCTGGAAATGTCGGGGAAGAGCAGTTCCAAAATGCTTTGAAGCAAATCCAGCACTTCAACCCCGGGGTCAACCTTATCTTGGAGGGTGTTACCCTGGATAAAATGTTTCATAATGGTCAGCTTGTAGCTATCAAAGAGTTAGCCGCGAAAGCTCCTGGTGGCAACCCGGAGGTTATTCAGATCCCGGAAGGGGAAGAGGCGGACACTTAGCTTCTCTAGCCCCTTTTTTTTTTGCCCCCTGAGTGGGGTTTTGCTATTTGTATGGACAATTGCCCCATGTTTGAGGTTTTATAACTAATGATTTTGTTTAACCGTTTATTTTTCATGGTCCGACTTGGGTCCAACGCCCATTTTCGTAGTCATTATAATGGACTTAGAAACTTATTATCATAGAAAACTATGGTCCGGGATCCTTCACTCATACCGTTGAGTGAATGGCATTCCACTTTGACTTAGGTAAAAATAACGCCTTAGTCTGTAATCTAACACTTATAATAATCAAACGTCAAGAAATTTTAGACTTAGGTAAAGTAAAACCTTAATCCATATTTCAGTGCTTGCTATGGGAAGCGTTTGGAATTGCAGACATAGGTAAGTAACGCTTGGCTTAGGGCAGTTTACGCGAGAACCCTTTTGCCTGAGGTATCATCATTATTTAACCTTGCCCGGGGTAGGTACCCTAACAATCATATAGATTTTTGGGACCCCTTCTAGGCTTGGGTATAAAGGAGTGTGTACATATGATCCGTACTGCCTCCTATCGACTTGTCAACTTAGCAGTTATAGCAATGCGTTGGATAAACCTGGTTTCCTGAATAACAATTTTATTGATGAAATTAGGAGGACAGGAGTCCGTACATAGCATACTTATTTAAAACGGGAATGGATCAAAGGTAATTCCACTGGAGGGCTAAGCTGCTATGGGCATTCAGCTATAGTATTTTCTTAATTTATCTGCATTCCAGTAATTCTTGACCGGCGTCCCAGATAACGTTTCCAGGGTGAAGGCTCCCTTACCCGTACTAGTGACGACACGATAGGGGCCTTCCCAGTTAGGGGCTAATTTCCCTTGAGATGCATTTTTTCCTCCTATGTCGGCTCTCCTGAGCAATAAATCGCCGGGATAAAATTTTCTTGGGACCACTTTCTTGTTATACCTGGAAGCTGTCTTTTGCTTGAGGGCGGCATCCTATATATGGGCCATGTTTCTTCTTTCTTCGAGCAAGTCCAGGTCCTCTCTGATTAGACCAGGGTTGCTGTCGAATGAAAACTGTTAGTAATGCCAGCTGGGTTCCCCTATTTCTACCGGGATCATGGCTTCACAGCCATAGGTCAACTTGAAAGGGGATTCTCCCGTCGTGGAGTGAGGAGTGGTCCGGTATGCCCAGAGAACACGATCAAGTTGCTCGACCCAATTTCCTTTGGCTTCGTCGAGCCTCCTTTTTAAGCCTCGCACGATGATTCTATTGGCGGCCTCTGTTACCAAGTGGCTTCCAGTACTCAAGAGGGGGGATGAATTGAGTATTAAAACTTTTTCGCAAAACCTTTTTTTAATTAAAACAAATATCAAAAGCTTAATAAATAAACGCACAGAAGGAATGAGAAGAAGAAAAGAAACAATAAAGAACAGCGTAAAATAAATGTGCAATAAAATAAATTGCATAAAATAAAGAGATTAGGGAAAAGAGAAGCAGTACGGTATTTATCCTGGTTCGACCACTAACCCACTTGTGGTCTACGTCCGTCCTCGAAAGCGAGATTTTTCACTAAGTATACAAGCTTCAATAGGTGTTTGCTACCGTTACAAATTAGAGCACTTTTCACACACAGGGACACTATACCCTTGTGCTAAAGTCTCGGCATGCGAGGATACCTCACCCTTATACAAACCTTGAGGGATACCTCACCCTCGTCTGATTATCGAAAAAATAGAGATGAAGAGAAACTCTCAAACAGAGTATGTAATACAAGTTGAAGTGCTAATAGAGCTCTCACGAAAATATCTCAAAGTTTTTAAGCAAGAAGAGCGTAGAAAATAGTTTTCACAAAGACAGAGTAATCGAAAATAGTTCAAAATAATGGGCTATCGAAAACGTGACCCAGGCTTGCTATTTATAGGGAAAACTAGGTTAAACAGCCGTTGGGTATAATTAATGTTATTTAAAAACAAATTTGAAAGCTGTCTGTTTCCATTTTCGTAAACCAAGTTTCGTGTTTATTTGAATAAGGCGAAGGCTTATTCGAATAACACTGTTTCTAAAAAAAACTCATTCAAGATGGGTTATTCGAATAACTAACCTGTTATTTGAATAACTCTGTTAAAACCAGAGTTTGTGAAAACGCACGTTTATTCAAATAAAGACTCATCTATTCGAATAACATGTTTTAAAAGAAGTTCAGAGAGAAGGGTTTTATTCGAATAGTGTATGATCTATTCGAATAACTTACTTAAGGCTAAGTGCAACACCCCTCGATTTAATAACCAATGCACAATCGTCATTATGTCACGGTCACTAAATGTCGGCGTGCTAACATTGTCAAATAACAAATTTACCATAAATATTAAACATTTCTTATATGAGGAAAATAAGAGCCACGAATGAAAGCGATTACATATACGCAACCGCTTAAATTATGAATTATAATATGTACTCAATTTACAACATTTAAGTCCGGATAATTGCCTTGAAGCATACATGTACTCAAAAATACACTTTATATAGGTAATGCAAAATAAAATACAAACTACCCATAATATATCTACGACTAAGAGTTGGGCACTCCATCGTATCCCGAATGCGTGAGGCAATTCCTGCTCACCGGTGTAGTGAGAAATACAAGATAAGGTCTTCAATCACAGTCCTCTTCATGGTTAAAGTCGATCCCAAAGATGTCACATACGCTTGTCGGTCCGGTCGACTCTACGGGTCTTGGTATCAAAGCGAACACAATTCGAACAAACCCCAAAAAGAGCTCCTTCGCGACGGCATCACCGAATACGAGTAGGTCAAACCAATAAAATCCAAAGGAATCCAACTTCGTTCCCACTTATAGCCTTTAACCAAAAATTAACATAGAGCAAGAAAAGTACAAGAAAGAGGTAAGACATCCTACCATCATTACCAGTCATAGCATCAAGAAACTAAACGATGCAAGGCGCCCACATAGCATTTATGATAGCAATAATGGTAATAAACATTTAGTAGCAGATTATAATCAACCGTACGGTTTCAGCAATCATATATATATGGATATATCGAAATACGACAGTTCCAATTATAATAACAATGTATGCCGAGATAATTCATGGACTCACTATGCACATGTGCCCTCAATAATCAAGATCCTACTCCATGGAGCTAGACACAAAACAGTCGGAGAGAATGATTCAGGGAGACATGCCAGTATCTCGTCAGCCATAAAAACAAGTGCTTTTCAGAAAATAATCAATCATTTTGCGTAACAAGGCTTTATACAGCGGCATTCTCACAAGATCTCGATATAGGACTGTGGCCAGTTAGGATCGTCGGTGCGTGTGTATCGGTCTGTCTCCACGGTCCAGAGGAGCTACCACTGCCCTCTGCGAGACGCCCGCGCCCCGACGCCCTCAAGGTCATCTACAGGACCCCACGTGTCTATTCGCACCCGCACTAAGGTGTGATTCAACTCCTAGGCAACTCGGCCTTAACAAAGTCCAGCGGACATTCTCGTTCTTTTGTGCAATGCATGACTCTATCATGCTTCTCATGACAACTCGGTCAATCATGCCTCAAATGCATGTCATATGATTTATCCACAATGCATACGACTCTATGCATAATCATGTATGATCATCATTACATACTATTCCATCATACGTCACAATTTACCCAAGTAAGAATTAATCCAATCAATGGTCACCCACATGGACCCACAATAGCATGATATTGTTGTTAAATAAATTAATACATTTTAAAGCGTATTATGAATTCTTACTTAGGTTTTAGCTTTACTTACAGAGTTTATCTCTAAAGGAATTCTCTTGGTTAACTTAAATCCTCTTAGGTAATTTATTCATATGCCCTTAGAAGGTTATTCTAAGATCTCAAAATCTCACACTCTCATGTTCTTCCCTGTTTATGCATCCCTAAGTAATTTCTAGTCATCCCATTTATTTCTAATCAATATGCCTCTATTAGTCCCAAGGTTTTGGGTCCAGGAAAATACACGGTCGGAGTCACAAACTGAGTCACAGATTTCAATTACTAGGTGTTGGGTGATAGGTATACTTTTGAATTCGACGAAGAATAATGTAACAGGAGGAATGGGGAAAACATTTTATAATAGGATTGGCAAGAAATCAATTTCTGTCGGATTGGATGGGGTTCTGTCGAACGAAAATCAAAACTGTCGAACCCTCCGAAGGTCAGCAAAGCCTCAATTCGACGGGTATAGGTGTCGACGTTGGAGAAAATCTCCCAAGTGTCGAACCGACGAAACACTCGTCGAAATCTCTAATTTCGACGGGTCTGAAGAAATTCATCTACTCGACAGGCATTGTCTCTCAAACTCGACGATTATTGACTTTGGGGGCATTTTCTCTCAAGTGTCCAGGGACTCTATTCGATGGGTTTTGGTCGGAAGATCAATCTCGACGGACATGATCGGGGTTCATACTCGACGGATTTTGACATTGTGTTTAATGGTCAAAAATCTAAACTCGACGGGTTTTGACATTCGACGGAAATGGTCAGAAGTCTAAACTCGACGGATTTTAACATTTTACTAAGTAATTAGGATATTAAATTCGACAGGTTTGGCCATGAGTCCTTACTCGACGGATTTTAACATTTCACTAAGTAATTAGGATATTAAATTCGACAGGTTTGGCCATGAGTCCTTACTCGACGGGTTTTAACATTTTACTAAGTAATTAGGATATCAAATTCGACAGGTTTGGCCATGAGTCCTTACTCGACGGATTTTAACATTCGACGAAAATGGTCAGAAATCTTCATTCGATGGATTTTGACATATCACCAAAAGATCAAGGTATTGTATTCGACGAGTTTGGCCAGTTTTCATACTATTACGTTTCCATATGAAGTTTCCAAATTCTGGGCTCAACACCGTAACTATCCGAGAATCACTCGGAACTCATTCCCTTCAATATTACACATTCCAATACATCCAGTTATATTTATATATATATATACATTCAAAACTCAACCAATCAAATAGCACATATACAACCCAAACAACATACAAAAGCAGAAAGACCCTTAACATAAATCACAGATGTTCCTAAATGCTAAGAGAGGTTGAGAGGAGTGTCTTCCTCTTACCTTGGAGAAGCACAAAGAAAAACTGCTCCTTTTTGGTCAGAAATCACGTTTTCAGTTCCCAGGAGATCCTTAAACATTCAAGCTCACCAAAATCAGAATCAAGTGTTGAAATGGATACCCATGGTCATCAAAATGACAGTGGGTTATGAAAATGAGGAGAGATGAGGAAAAAGCTAAGGACTTTACCTTAAAGTTCCAACCTTTAAGCTTCAACCGTGGAGGAAAATGAAGATGAAGAATATGTAGAACTTTGAAGATGATTCCCTCAGATATGGTGTTTCTCCAAACACGAAATGGTGCTAGGAGTGTGACGGTTTTGGAAGATAAAAATGTGAATGTGGGTGGATGGTGCTGCTGTAAGGAGAAATGGAAAGAGAGAAAGATGAGTGAATAGTGAGTGCTACATACAGGAGGAGGAAAATGTGTGGATGAAAAATGAATTAGATCCCTTAATTCAAATGTGCAGCACAAAATGGGAGGAGAGAGAAATAATAAAATAATAGTCGGAAGAAGCTTCCTTGAGAAGCTTCGCACGCTTCTCTATGAAGTGCATAGTAAGCTTGTCTGACAGATGATTTATTACACTAGCGAGATAAAACCTCAAAAAAAATGTAGACCTCGTAAACTGTGCCCGGACTCGGGTTTAGTAAGATCCCCCGTTGACACGTTGACAGTCCAAGGTTTACCAGCTTCAGGGAAAAGATTCTATTCTCCCGGCTCCGCTCGGTGCATACGCAAAACGAGGAATATATTAAAATATTCAACGTTTCCAGAAAATTTCACAAAAATCACCAAAAATCACAAATATTATAAAATGATTATTTATAATGAAATAAGCAAATTTTCGGGATGTTACAACACTCCCCTTCTAAAAAGGAATTTCGTCCTCGAAATTCATCATATCTTAGAACAAACGCGACTATATTTCTTTCATTTCGTCTCTTAGTTCTGGTGTTGTATCTTCAGTTGCATCAATCCAAATCACAGGCAATAAGGTTGCTTCCTTCCCCTGAGCATCTTATATTAACAAGCAAAAATGCGTTGACATCATAGGCCGATCAACAAAATTTTTACGCTCCTGGAGTCTTCAGCCATCCAACAGCCAACTCCCTAAACAATTGTACACCGCTGAGTGTCTCTATCGAACTTACTCTTCTTGCTCACTGTAGTAGACAACTAAACGTATTTTCTTCCTTAGGCGTCCTCTACGACATTCACCTCTTCTGATATTATACCAAAACAAAATCAAAATCTTTTGGAACTTCTAATCATCGTTTCTGCCTTATATTCAACTCATTCTAATAAACCAAAATACCTTTGGCTCTTAAGATTACTATAGGCATTGAGAATTTCTCCTTGTAGAAAATGCCTCTAGACCTTCAATGCAACTATGAGAGCTAATTCGAGTTGGTGTAAGGTAATCCTTCTCATGTATTCTTGATTGTCGCTAAGCGTACATTACCATTCCTTCTATTCTGATCAAGCGCATGTTCTAAACTTTCAATGCGAAGCATCACTAGGTATCTCAAAAGTTCATTGGGGTTGGGCAGAATCATCTTTGGCGAAGAAATCGAGTGTCTCTTCAATCTTTGAAAATCTTTCCTCGTATACATCAGTCCATACAAAATTTGACCCTCATACATGAGTTAGATGAGAAGTCTTGCCATTTTAAAGAATTCTACAGTGAGTCCCCCGTACTATTCAGCTGATCCTTTAAAGTTACAAATCTGCAATACAGTCTTTGGTCTGTCCCATTGAAGAATTGCTCCAACTCGTGACGGATCTTCGATAGTTCCTTCTTTCAAAGATCACTTGACTCAAAAGTTAAACTGCCTCAAACCGAAATTCACACTTGAACAGCTTCTAGCGTAACTCCTCGCTCTTCTTCTGAATTTGAAGAACAACATGACAATTCTGTCTCAATAGGGAAGAGAGGTCTTGTTTGTGTAGTCGATGGTTACTACCGAAGTGTTCATTACTCAGAACGACCTTACGAAATACCCGTGGTATTCACTACGTATCGAGAAAGTTACCTTGGAAATATACCCTTCTCTCAAATGATCTTAATGATAGTTGAGAACCCAAATTGATCTTGGAGAAAGTAGCGTCGTCCTTCAATTGATTTGCCAAATCGTCTTTCCTTGATTCGAACAAATGTCTCATAGGGTAAGTTCTCACTTTATCGTGCTACGCTTAGCACATTGTTATGGTTCGATTCGGGAACACCTTTACTCAATCGAAGTATACTAGAAACGTTATAAGGTCGAAAAGAAAAATAGGGAAGTTACTTGATTTACCACTGGGCCGCCTAACGAAGAGTATGATATAGTCTAATAAAACGTAGGAGTGAGTTTCATTGATTCACATCTAGGAAATTTCTGTCTCAAGAAACACTAAGTTTCCGTTGAAACCGAATGACGAGACCCATTTTAAAAACGATCAATCTCTTTCCTGAGATCAAGCCTATTCATGAAGAAAGTAGGTGATTGAATTGGTAAAAAGGTTCCAATGTCTAACAACAATAGGATAGTTCTAAACAGACCTATTGTAATGAAAATAGTCTTACAAACGAGAATGGTATCATTCGGATCGAAAGGAAATAAATACACAGATAACTCAATTTCATAAACGAACTCTTAGAATTTCATTGGAATATTTCAACAGGATATGGTTGAAAGATAACCAACCCCCCCTTTTTTTTTTTAACATTACATCTAATTTGTAAGAGAAGTAAACAAATCAGATCACCAAAAGATTCAGTCTTTAACAAGTCATTGGATAATGTAAACAACTTGGCTACCATCAACAAGTTCTTAGTAGCCAAAATAGAAATAACTTAGTCAAAAGATAACGAGGGTATGAATATCCCTATTGAATTCATACATTCATACGTCATAAAGAAACGGGTTACCCCTAATTATACAGTATAATCACGAGTCATCCACCGTAGTACAAGCTTCCTCGCTTAGGCAGTCAGTCTTGGCGTTTCCACTCCACTTGAGAAATTAACTCTCCTTTCTTCGTGAGATTGTGAAGTGCGTGCATCACCAACAAAAGGCTTCGTCCTTTGCGAAGTACATTTCTTAGCCACATGTCCTAGCTCTCTGCATCTGAAACAAATTATCCCACCGTTCGTACAGTCCTTGGTTAAATGGTCCTTTCCACATTTGAAGCATTGCCCTTTGATCGCATATGGAGGTTTTGTCTCATGTAAAGGACAATCTCTTGACACATGTCCTGGTTTTCTCGCACTTGAAACAAATTCTTCCTTCGATCTTACAGGTCCCTCGTGAAGTGGTCCTTTCCGCACTTCTTACACATTGACAATAGTACCACGGTTGGATTGGACTTACTACCACTGTACCTCCTTCGTGCCTTGGTTGTCGCCGTTGTCCCCTTGGTCGTAGTATATACGGTTTACGCTTAAACCGTTTGGCCTTCCCACGGTTCCTCCTTTGGAACTTCGGTAATCCGAGTTACCCCAAAATCGACTTTCTTCCTTCAAATTTCGAACCTCAACTTCCAATTCCTGCTGTTGTGCAGCTCTCTGATCTTGGCGTGTAGTTACATTAACCCTTCTTTGTATTTCTTCGGTTGCCTCAGTTGTGTCATCATTGTCACTCCCTGCGTTCACGTGCTTATATTTGCCTCGAGTCATTGTCTTCCTTCAAGAACAAACAAGTCAAGTAATAAGGGAAAATCAAAAGCATTCATTCCAAACAATATTATCTCTTTTTGGAAACCAAGCACAAAAGTCACATAACCCAATCAAGACAAACTCAAAAGACTATAACTTGAGCTCCTTCATTTTGCCTTCTGTGGCGCGATCTCCAGTAAGTCGTTGACTCCTATGTAGCTCCTCGAACTAAACTTATGCCAGATACTCCTTTCCAAAGAGAATCGATTTTCGAAAACCTCTTGGACACCTCAGTCCACTAACCTTGCAAGTCTTATTCAACTACCCTTTTTCTAACCCATAGGCTCAAACAATTCTAGAGGTAACACTACAAGGGTATAAATGCAAACAAGTCCTAAGCAAGTTCAGTCATCTTAGCTGAGCTTCTTTCTAAAGAACTCCTATTACCTTAATATGCCAAGGTGAAGTCATAGTTTCCTGTAGTCACAGAACATTACACATTGAGTGGGCCAGTACTCAATGTCACGTAATTGTGCAACAGTAGCTACCAATACTCAACCTACGGCAAAGCCATGCCTTCCTTTCCCAACATCTCAATCAAGAGACAAGGAAGTACACAACAACTTCTAGTATGTCTAAGCATAGTCAGTCCATACCCCGGCTCAACAGGATGAACTGCTCTGATACCACCTTAATGCAACACCCCTCGATTTAATAACCAATGCACAATCGTCATTATGTCACGGTCACTAAATGTCGGCGTGCTAACATTGTCAAATAACAAATTTACCATAAATATTAAACATTTCTTATATGAGGAAAATAAGAGCCACGAATGAGTAGTTACATATGCAACCAGTTAAATTATGAATTATAATATGTACTCAATTTACAACATTTAAGTCTGGATAATTGCCTTGAAGCATACATGTACTCAAAAATACACTTTATATAGGTAATGTAAAATAAAATACAAACTACCCATAATATATCTACGACTAAGGAGTTGGGCACTCCATCGTATCCCGAATGCGTGAGGCAATTCCGGGCTCACCGGTGTAGTGAGAAATACAAGATAAGGTCTTCAATCACAGTCCTCTTCATGGTTAAAGTCAGATCCCCAAAGATGTCACATACGCTTGTCGGTCCAGTCGACTCTACAGTCTTGGTATCAAAGCGAACACAATTCGAACAAACCCCAAAAGAGAGCTCCTTCGCGACGGCATCACCGAATGCAAGTAGGTCAAACCAATAAAATCCAAAGGAATCCAACTTCGTTCCCACTTATAGCCTTTAACCAAAAATTAACATGAGCAAAAAAGTACAAGAAAGAGGTAAGACATCCTACCATCATTACCACCATAGCATCAAGAAACTAAACGGCACAAGCAAGGCGCCACATAGCATTTATGATAGCAATAATGGTAATAAACATTTAGTAGCGATTATAATCAACCGAACGTTTCGACGCAATCATATATATATGGATATATCGAAATACGACAGCTTCCAATTATAATAACAATGTATGCCGGATAATTCATGGACTCACTATGCACATGTGCCCTCAATAATCAAGATCCTACTCCATGGAGCTAGACACAAAATAGTCGGAGAGAATGATTCGGGAGACATGCCAGTATCTCGTCAGCCATAAAAACAAGTGCTTTTCGAAAAATAATCAATCATTTTGCGTAACAAGGCTTTATACGGCGGCATTCTCACAAGATCTCGATATAGGATCTGTGGCCGGTTAGGATCGTCGGTGCGTGTGTATCGGTCTGTCTCCACGGTCCCGGAGGAGCTACCATCGCCTGCGAGAGCGCCCGCGCCCGACGCCCTCAAGGTCATCTACAGGACCCCACGTGTCTATTCGCACCCGCACTAAGGTGTGATTCAACTCCTAGGCAACTCGGCCTTAACAAAGTCCAGCGGACATTCTCGTTCTTTTGTGCAATGCATGACTCTATCATGCTTCTCATGACAACTCGGTCAATCATGCCTCAAATGCATGTCATATGATTTATCCACAATGCATACAGACTCTATGCATAATCATGTATGATCATCATTACATACTATTCCATCATACGTCACAATTTACCCAAGTAAGAATTAATCCAATCAATGGTCACCCACATGGACCCACAATAGCATGATATTGTTGTTAAATAAATTAATACATTTTAAAGCGTATTATGAATTCTTACTTAGGTTTTAGCTTTACTTACAGAGTTTATCTCTAAAGGAATTCTCTTGGTTAACTTAAATCCTCTTAGGTTTATTCATATGCCCTTAGAAGGTTATTCTAAGATCTCAAAATCTCACACTCTCATGTTCTTCCCTGTTTATGCATCCCTAAGTAATTTCTAGTCATCCCATTTATTTCTAATCAATATGCCTCTATTAGTCCCAAGGTTTTGGGTCCAGGGAAAATACACGGTCGAATCACAAACTGAGTCACGATTTCAATTACTAGGTGTTGGGTGATAGGTATACTTTTGAATTCGACGAAGAATAATGTAACAGGGAGGAATGGGGAAAACATTTTATAATAGGATTGGCAAGAAATCAATTTCGCCGGATTGGATGGGGTTCGTCGAACGAAAATCAAAACTGTCGAACCTCCAGAAGGTCGAAGAAAAAAGCCTCAATTCGACGGGTATAGGTGTCGACGTTGGAGAAAATCTCCCAAGTGTCGAACCGACGAAACACTCGTCGAAATCTCTAATTTCGACGGTCTGAAGAAATTCATCTACTCGACAGGCATTGTCTCTCAAACTCGACGATTATTGACTTTGGGGGCATTTTCTCTCAAGTGTCCAGGGGACTCTATTCGACGGGTTTTGGTCGAAAGATCAATCTCGACGGACATGATCGGGTTCATACTCGACGATTTTGACATTGTGTTTAGTGGTCAAAAATCTAAACTCGACGGGTTTTGACATTCGACGGAAATGGTCAGAAGTCTAAACTCGACGGATTTTAACATTTTACTAAGTAATTAGGATATCAAATTCGACAGGTTTGGCCATGAGTCCTTACTCGACAGATTTTAACATTTCACTAAGTAATTAGGATATTAATTTCGACAGGTTTGGCCATGAGTCCTTACTCGACGGGTTTTAACATTTTACTAAGTAATTAGGATATCAAATTCGACAGGTTTGGCCATGAGTCCTTACTCGACGGATTTTAACATTCGACGAAAATGGTCAGAAATCTTCATTCGACGGATTTTGACATATCACCAAAAGATCAAGGTATTGTATTCGACGAGTTTGGCCAGTTTTCATACTATTACGTTTCCACATGAAGTTTCCAAATTCTGGGCTCAACACCGTAACTATCCGAGAATCACTCGGAACTCATTCCCTTCAATATTACACATTCCAATACATCCAGTTATATTTATATATATATATATACATTCAAAACTCAACCAATCAAATAGCACATATACAACCCAAACAACATACAAAAGCAGAAAGACCCTTAACACAAATCACAGACGTTCCTAAATGCTAAGAGAGGTTGAGAAGGAGTGTCTTCCTCTTACCTTGGAGAAGCACAAAGAAAAAGCGCTCCTTTTTGGTCGAAATCACGTTTTCGGTTCCTCAGAGATCCTTAAACATTCAAGCTCACCAAAATCGAATCAAGTGTTGAAATGGATACCCATGGTCATCAAAATGACAAAGGGGTTATGAAAATGAGGAGAGATGAGGAAAAAGCTAAGGACTTTACCTTAAAGTTCCAACCTTTAAGCTTCAACCGTGGAGGAAAATGAAGATGAAGAATATGTAGAACTTTGAAGATGATTCCCTCGGATATGGTGTTTCTCCAAACACGAAATGGTGCTAGGAGTGTGACGGTTTTGGAAGATAAAAATGTGAATGTGGGTGGATGGTGTTCTTTGTAAGGAGAAATGGAAAGAGAGAAAGATGAGTGAATAGTGAGTGCTACGTGCGGGAGGGAGGAAAATGTGTGGATGAAAAATGAATTAGATCCCTTAATTCAAATGTGCAAAGACAAAATGGGAGGAGAGAGAAATAATAAAATAATAGTCGGAAGAAGCTTCCTTGAGAAGCTTCGCACGCTTCTCTACATGAAGTGCATAGTAAGCTTGTCGACGGATGATTTATTACACTAGCAGATAAAACCTCAAAAAAAATGTAGACCTCAGTAACGTGCCCGAACTCGGGTTTAGTAAGATCCCCGTTGACACGTTGACGGTCAAGGTTTACCAAATTTCAGGGAAAAGATTCTATTCTCTCGGCTCAAATTTCGGTGCATACGCAAAACGAGGAATATATTAAAATATTCAACGTTTCCAGAAAATTTCACAAAAATCACCAAAAATCACAAATATTATAAAATGATTATTTATAATGAAATAAGCAAATTTTT
The DNA here is from genome assembly GCA_029884595.1 of Ormosia semicastrata. Classification (NCBI taxonomy): domain Eukaryota; kingdom Viridiplantae; phylum Streptophyta; class Magnoliopsida; order Fabales; family Fabaceae; genus Ormosia; species Ormosia semicastrata. Next base: position 29,482,596 of record JAQQTO010000046.1, on the reverse strand, counting down.
GGGATGTTACACTAAGTTCTGAAAACTTCATTTATTTGAATAAGAGACGGTTTATTCGAATAGCCATTTATAAAACAGATTTCTGAAAAGCCTTGGTTATTCGAATAACGGGGTATTTATTCGAATAGCATCTTTTAGAAAACAAACCACGTGAGCATGGTTATTCGAATAAGCAAAGCTTTATTCGAATAACTCAGTTTAAAAAAGAGTTTCAAAAGGATGTTTTCAAGGATACTGAGTTTAAAACAATTTTTCTCTTTTCTTTCAAAAACAACGAGATATCAATGTGAGCTCTGTACAATAGATCCTAAGTCCTAATGCTAAACAAAATATAAACTCGGACTTGATTTATATATCATCTTCATTTATTCTTCCTGTTTGTTATCATCAAAACAAGTCTTCACAGATGAGCATCAAACACATTCTCCCCATTTTTGATGATGACAAACTATCAATAAGACTATCAAAGAGAAAAGCATTAGTGCATATAAATGGAATTCACAGAAGGTATAAAAGCTTACTCTCCTTCTTTAAATAAGAGGTAATATATATCGATAAGTCGCAGTGACTCCCCTTTCAATTTGAATCCAATCCTATTTAAAAATACTGTCTTTTTCTCAATTAAAGTCAAGTGATCAAATATTTTTCCCTTTTGTCATGAGCAAAAAGGAGGGTAAGTCCCATAAACATATAGCAAAGTGTAGAAAAGGGAACAAATTCAAATCAAGAAATATCATTTATGCATTAATAAAATGGTTCAAATACACAAGCCAGAAAATAAATTACATAGATCCAAACACAAACAGCCTAAGAACAAATGAAAACTAAAAGTAAGCATCCTGAGGTGGTGGTGAAGATCTTTGGTGCAGGAGCAGGTGAAGCAGATCGAAGAGCCGCAACCTCACGTTCAACGCCTTCTATTCTGTCAAATAGAATAGAGAAGGTATGTTCCATGTAAGCTCGGTTGTCTTGCAAGGTGGCCATGATCTGTTCCAAAGTGACAGGGAGCGGTGCGGCGGCGGAGTACATCGGCGGGAGCGAGCAGCAGGGGTAGCAGGGGCGTCAGCAGGGTCAAGCTCATCCTCAGCAACCTCATCTGGGTACACCCAACCTTCATCGGTTTGAATCATCTTCATCGTCCGTAAGGTGTGAGCGCCAAAGACGTTGTGATGAGTCAGAGCAATGGCCCGCTCAGTCTCCACGACTTGAGGATACTTGCTCAGCAAGGTAGTGACGATGATGCCATAAGGTAGGTCTGATTTGTCCTTGCCCTTGGCCCTCATCATGTGCCTCATGATGAACACAGGCCAGTTGACCTGATGGCCATTCTTCAGAAACCATAGCATGAAGACATCTTCCTCGCTGAGGTAGGCGTAGTTTCCATCGCGAGGAGCCAGAATGTGAGCATAGGTGTAGTGCAGAAGCCTATCTTGGCTTTTCAACATTCCACCCTTGAGGCCTTTATCAGGAAGAGCCAGGCCAGGCTTCAGCAGGTCCTCAACTGCTTGAAGTTTGTTGAAGTCTTCAAGGAAGGGCGTGTCATCCTCTTCAACAAGGGCGCCGGAGAACTGCAGCCCGAACAGAGTTGATTAGTCCAGCGGTGTGATCACTATGTTCTGATCACATAACTCAGAAAGGAGATTCTGGCCGTTGAAAGCCAGATTGCAGAAGAACATCTTCACCAAGGCTGGGTAGATGGTGGCCCGGTGAAAGCAAAGCTGAAGAACTCCCTGGTTTTGCAGCAGGGTCAGGAAGTCGAAGCGATAGTGCTGCTGGAAGAAAGATAGATCCAGATACTTGGGTTGAACCAAGTTTCGCTCCCAGAAGTGAGAGATGAAGCGTGCACGGTGCTCTTCATTGGAGGAGAGCCTTCGAAGATCAAGCAAGTTGGTGCCTGGAGCATTCTTCGTGCGTGGACGCTTGCTGGAGGAGGAGGCCATGGAGGAAGGTGTGAGAGAGAGAGGAAGAGACCCAGATAGTGAAAGGTTTGGAGAGGGAGGAGTGAAGAGCCGAGAGAAGAGTAGAAGATGGAGGGTGAAAGGCTTTGGGCGTGCATGGGTTTATTTAAAGAACCCCGTGTTTATTCGAATAAACAGAGGTTTTATTCGAATAAACCTTGCAGGAAAGGTGAACAGACAGGCGCGTAGGAAACTGAAGAGGTGAGGCAGCTAGGGTTTATTCGAATAAGAGGTGTTCTATTCGAATAAAACGACTGGGAAAGCCAAGCGTTTTGGCTAGCTGAAAGGGTTTATTCGAATAACTATGAGAGTTATTCAAATAGACTGAGGCCAAACAGTCAGCACTGATAGAACAAGGTTCAGGTTATTCGAATAACATGGGGTCTATTCGAATAGACGAGACCAAGATCGAGACTGATAAAAAAATAGACGCTGGTTATTCGAATAGAAAGGGGTTTATTCGAATAAGCAGAGGGTAGAAAGAAACACTGATAAGCGCAGGTTTCTGGTTATTCGAATAGAGAATGTTTTATTCGAATAAGTAGAGATGAAAAACACAGAAATAAGCAAAGGTATCAGTTTATTCGAATAAACTGAATTCTATTCGAATAAGGTTGATATATTAACACGCAGAGAATGAGTTTATTCGAATAACGCTTTGCTTATTCGAATAAAAACTCACACAGAAGCATATACATATATGAATTTTAAGGCATACAAATATGGTAATCATCAGTAGCAAATAAGCAATTCAAATATTTGATTGATCAATTATGCCCAATTCTCCTCGAATATAAAAAAATGCTTCTTTTGCTAAGGGTTTAGTAAAGATATCTACAAGTTGCTTAGATGTTTCAACAAACTCAAGAATGCAGTCCCCTTTTTGTACATGATCTCTGATAAAGTGATGTCTTATCTCTATATGCTTTGTTCTAGAATGCAGTATGGGATTCTTAGAGATATTTATTGCACTAGTGTTATCACATCTTATCGGGATGTGATCAAGCTGAAGACCGTAGTCTAAAAACTGTTGCTTCATCCATAGGATTTGAGCGCAGCAACTCCCGACTGCAACATATTCAGCCTCAGCGGTAGACAAAGTCATACTATTTTATTTTTTGCTATGCCAAGAAACTAAAGAACTACCAAGCAAGTGGCATGTCCCATTAGTACTTTTTCTGTCCAATTTGCACCCAGCAAAATCAGAGTCAGAATAACCTATTAGGCTACAAGAGGCACCCTTAGGGTACCATAAGCCCATTTGTGAAGTGCCTACTAGGTATTTCATTATTCTTTTGACAGCACTTAAGTGAGATTCCTTAGGGTTTGCCTGATATCTAGCACACATGCACACACTAAACATAATATCGGGCCTACTAGCAAGTAAGATAAAGGAGAGATCCAATCATACCTCTATATTTCATTATTTCTACTGATTTACCTCCTTCATCTTTATCCAAGTAGCAAGATGTGCCCATCGGAGTGGCCATGTGTTTAGCGCTTTTCATTTCGAATCTCTTGAGCAATTCCTTGCAGTATTTGGTTTGACTTATGAAAGTCCCTTCGTCCGTTTATTTGATTTGAAGTCCGAGGAAGAAGTTCAATTCTCCCATCATTGACATTTCAAACTCATTCTGCATTGACTTAGTAAAATCTTTGCAAAGGGATTCATTAGTAGCACCGAAAATAATATCATCCACATATACTTGCACAAGAAGAATGTCATGCTTTTTATTTTTAAAAAAAGGAGTAGTATCGACTTTTCCTCTTGAAAAACCATTTTCCAAAAGAAACTTACTTAACATTTCATACCAAGCTCTAAGAGCTTGCTTTAAGCCTTATAAAGCCTTTTTAAGTTTAAAAACATGGTTGAGCAGTTCATGATTTTCAAAACCTGGAGGTTATTCAACGTATACCTCATCTTGAATAAAACCATTTAGAAAAGCACTCTTGACATCCATTTGATATAATTTGAAATCCATGATGCAAGCATAAGCAAGTAACATTCTAATAGCTTCTAATCTAGCTACAGGTGCATAGGTTTCTTCATAATCTATACATTCTTCTTGATTATACCCTTTAGCAACCAATCTAGCTTTGTTTCTAGTTATTAATCCATTTTCATTAAGTTTGTTTCTAAAAACCCATTTAGTTCCAATTATAGGATGATTATTAGGTCTAGCAACTAATTCCCAAACTTGATTTCTTTCAAACTGATTTAATTCCTCATGCACAGCTAAGATCCAATGTTCATCATCAAAAGCTTCAATTAAATCCTTAGGTTCAATTTAAGAAACAAACGCTAAGTGATTACAAGTATTTCTAAGGGAGTTACGAGTACTTACACCTTTAGATACATCACCGATAATTTGATCAAGGGAGTGATATTTTGAAGTTCGCCATTCTTTGGGAAGTTCCAAAGCTTGCAAATCTTCTTGTCTTTGTTCATCCTCTTTCTCCTTGATTTCCTTTTCTTTACTGTCCAAATGTGTTTCCGCCAAGATTTCTACAACATCATCAACAACAAGATCCTTTCTTGATCCACTTTGGTCAGTTTCATCAAATGCAACATATATAGATTCTTCAATAGTCATAGTTCTTTTATTGTAAATGCGAAAAGCTTTACTATGATTTGAGTAGCCAAGAAATATACCTTCATCAGACTTAGCATCAAACTTGCCTAAATTATCTTTTCCATTATTTAAAACAAAACATTTGCAACAAAAAACATAAAAGTGTGAGACATTTGGCTTTCTTCCCTTATACAACTCATATGGGGTTTTCTTTAAAATAGGCCTTATAAGGGCTCGGTTCATTACATAACAAGCTGTACTTACAGCATCTGCCCAAAAGTATTTAGGAAGAGGAGCCTCATTAAGCATAGTTCTCGCCATTTCTTCTAAAGAACGGTTTTTCCTTTCTACAACTCCGTTTTGTTGCAGAGTTCTAGGGGCAGAGAAATTATAATTAATGTCATGTTCATCACAGTAATTTTCAAAAATATTATTTTCAAATTCCCCACCATGGTCACTTCTTATAGAAGAGATTTGAAAACCTTTTTCATTTTGAATAATTTTGGCAAGTCTTTTAAAAGCTAAAAATGCATCGTTTTTATTTGCAAGAAATAAAGTCCATGTAAACCTAGAAAAATCATCCACAATCACTAAAGTATAGTAATTCCCACCAAAGCTCATAGTTCTAGAAGGTCCAAACAGATCCATGTGCAAAAGTTATAAAGGTCTAGTGGTAGAAACTATATTTTTCGCTTTAAAAGAGACATTTATTTGTTTACCCTTTTGACATGCATCACATAATTTATCTTTTATAAAATTAAGCTTGGGTAGTCCAATTACTAGCTCTTTAGAGACCAACTTCTTTAAGTGATCCATGTGAATGTGTGCAATTTTCCTATGCCATAACCATGAATTATCATTCTTACTCAAAAGACATTTCGCATCATTTGAAGATATATCATCAAGACTAATCATATAGATGTTGTTTACTCTATGACCAATAAATTTAACATGCTTGTCATTTTTATCTTCAATTATACAACAGTTTGAATCAAATATAACTTTATTTCCTTTATCACATAATTGGCTAATACTAAGTAAGTTGTGTTTCAAGCCTTCAACAAGCAGTACATTTTCAATGGAAGAGTTAGGGTTCTTACCGACTTTGCCGATTCCAAGAATTTTACCCTTGTTATTATCGCCATAAGTGACGTGTCCATGATTCTTGGGAATAAGTGCGGTGAACTTTGAATTATCCACAGTCATGTGCTTGGAGCAGCCGCTATCAAGATACCAATTTGAACTCCTGGCTTTCAAGCACACCTACAACACAAGTTTAGTTTTTAACTTTTGGTACCCAAACTTTCTTGGGTCCTTGTGTGTCAGTTTTGGGTATAGTAACCTTAGGAACCCAAACCATTTTTGTTCCAACTTTTGTATTTATGTTTTTCCTTGCATTACATGTTGAAGCACTATGTCCTTTTCTTCCACAATAAAAATATTTAATAAAAGGGCTACTTGAAACACTAGAATGCACAAAGAAATTTTTATAGAGTTTTTGCTGATTTTTTGGGTTATAACCTATCCCGACTTTTTGAAAGACCACTCTTTGTCTTCCTAATAAAATATTTAAGTTATCCCTTCCAAAAGTGAATTTAGAAAGAGTGTTCTTTAGATCTTCATTTTCTTTTTCAAGTGTATGACATGAAGAACAAGAAGAAGAAGTAGAAGTATACGAAGAATGATTTGTGCATGCATCAATGATTCCTAAAGTTTCGTTTTCAATTTTTAATTCTTTTATTTCTTTGTTTAAAACAAGAATTTGATTTTCTAGAAAAGAAATTGTTTTCTTAGATGAGGAAATAATTTTTGTGAGTTTTAACGATTCTTCATGTAATTCCTCAAAAGCATCTTGTAACTCATCGTAAGAGGGCAATAAAGTAGTATTGGAACTTACCTCATTTTCACTTTCTTCTTCATCTCCTTTTGCCATGAGACACAGTTGAGCTTCTTCGCTATCTGAGCTATCAGTAGAGTCCATGTCGTTTTCATCCCATGCTATGTAGGCTTTTCTTCCTTTTCTTTCCTTGAAGGGCTTCTTTTCGAATTTCTCCTTCTTCTTTTTGATAAACCGGCACTCCATTTTCATGTGACTAGGTTTGCCACATTCATAGCAAGTTGGAGTCGATGAAGCTCCTTCGCCTTTGAAGTGTGTCTTTTAGGATGGAAGGGAGGTCTTCTTTGCGTTCCCTTTTTCCTAAGAAATTTACCAAACTTTTTAACCAACAAACTTAAATTTTCTTCACTTACCTCAACGTTTTCTGAGCCTTCTTCATTTTCTTCATCATCATTGTCGATTAATGAAGAAGTGGCTTTGAGTGCTATTCCCTTTTTCTTTTTATCATTCTTTTCGCTTTAGCTTAATCTGCTCAACTCCAACTCGTGCTCGTGAAGTTTTTCAAAGAGGGTAGCTAAAGTCATTGTAGACAGATCCCTCAATTCGGATATAGCTGTCACTTTGGGTTGCCAAATCTTGCTAAGACATCTCAACACTTTGTTAATCAAATCTTCATTAGAAAAGCTTTTGCCTAAAGATGCAAGATGATTAACTATGTGGGTGAACCTCTTTTGCATTTCCTGAATGCTTTCTCCTTGGTTCATTCTGAATAGTTCATATTCACGAGTTAGAGAATTGATTCTCGACCTCTTAACTTCACTAGTACCCTCATGGGTAACTTGCAAAGTTTCTCACATTTCTTTAGCAGTTTTACAATTTGAAATTCTAAAAAACTCATCATATCCCAAAGTAGTAGTAATAATATTTTTGGCTTTTAAATTAAATTGAACTTTTCTTTTGTCTTCATCAGATCATTTATTTCGTGGTGTTTCGGTCCTTACACCATCGACCTCATGTGTGGGTATAAAAGCGCCATTTTCGATAGCATCCCAAACATCTAGATCAATAGCTTCGATGAAGATTTTCATTCTTTCCTTCCAATATGCGTAACCATCCCCATTGAAAAAGGGTGGTCGGTTTATGGAGGATCCTTCAAAAACCATTTGAAGAAGCCATATACTCTTGAAGGCTGCTAAGCTCTTTATACAAGAGTCTAGCTCGATACCACTTGTTACCAAGTGGCTTCCAAGACTTCAAGAGGGGGTGAATTGAGTATTAAAACTTTTGCAAAACCTCTTTTTAATTAAAACGAATATCAAAAGCTTAATAAATAAATGCACGAAGGAATGAGAAGAAGAAAAGAAACAATAAAGAACAGCGTAAAATAAATGTGCAATAAAATAAATTGCATAAAATAAAGAGATTAGGGAAAAGAGAAGCAGGCACAGTATTTATCCTGGTTCGACCACTAACCCACTTGTGGTCTACGTCCAGTCCTCAAAAGCCGAGATTTTTCACCAAGTATACAAGTTTCAATAGGTGCTTGCTACCGTTACAAATTAGAGCACTTTTCACACACAGGGACACTATACCCTTGTGCTAAAGTCTCAGCCTGCAGGGATACCTCACCCTTCTACAAACCTTGAGGGATACCTTACCCTCGATACAGATTATCAGAAAAATAGAGATGAAGAGAAACTCTCAAACAGAGTATGTAATACAAGTTGAAGTGCTAATAGAGCTCTCACAGAAATATCTCAAAGTTTTTAAGCAAGAAGAGCGTAGAAAATAGTTTTCACAAAGACAGAGTAATTAGAAAATAGTTCAGAATAATAGGCTATCGAAAATGTGACCCAGGCTTGCTATTTATAGGGAAAACTAGGTTAAACAGCCGTTGAGTATAATTAATGTCATTTAAAAACAAATTTGAAAGCTGTCTGTTTCCATTTTCGTAAACCAAGTTCCGTGTTTATTCGAATAAATCGAAGGCTTATTCGAATAACACTGTTTCTAAAAAAACTCATTCAAGATGGGTTATTTGAATAACCAACCTGTTATTCGAATAACTCTGTTAAAACTAGAGTTTGTGAAAACGCACGTTTATTCGAATAAAGACTTATCTATTCGAATAACATGTTTTAAAAGAAGTTCAGAGAGAAGGGTTTTATTCGAATAGTGTATGATCTATTCGAATAACTTACTTAAGGCTAAGTTCTGAAAACTTCATTTATTCGAATAAGAGACGGTTTATTCGAATAGCCATTTATAAAACAGATTTCTGAAAAGCCTTGGTTATTCGAATAACGGGGTATTTATTCGAATAACATCTTTTAGAAAACAAACCACGTGAGCATGGTTATTCGAATAAGCAAAGCTTTATTCGAATAACTCAGTTTAAAAAAGAGTTTCAAAAGGATGTTTTCAAGGATACTGAGTTTAAAACAATTTTTCTCTTTTCTTTCAAAAATAACGAGATATCAATGTGAGCTCCGTACAATAGATCCTAAGTCCTAATGCTAAACAAAATATAAACTCGGACTTGATCTATATATCATCTTCATTTATTCTTCCTGTTTGTTATCATCAAAACAAGTCTTCACAAATGAGCATCAAACACAGCCTCGGCTTGACCATTTGTGCTGGGGTTCTCAACTGAGCTGCAGTGGTGTTTTATTTTCAATCCGGCTAGTAGCTCTTCAAAAGCTTTGTCTTTGAACTGGGTACCGTTATCTGTGACTACCGATTCAGTACGCCGAACCTGGTGATAATATGGCGCCAAGTAAACTTCGACCGCGCCGAAGTGATGGTGATCATGGGTTCGGCCTCGATCCACTTAGTGAAGTAGTCTACTACTACCACCAAGTATTTAAACTGTCCTAGGGCCTGAGGGAACGGTCCCAAAATGTCCATACCCCACCTATAAAAGGGCCAGGGGACCGACGTCATGAACAATTCTTCAGAAGGGGCTTGAAAATGATCTGCATGACGCTGGCACTTGTCACAAATTTGAACATGTGCATGAGAGTCAGCTTCCATTGTGGGCCAATAGAATCCTGCCCTTAATACTTTTTGGGCTAGGGCTTTGGCTCCCAAGTGGTGACCGCAGCTTCCTTCATGAACTTCAGCTAGGGCGTACTCTGCTTCTTTGGGGGTTAAACACTTTAGAAGAGGGGAGGAGAAGCCACGTCGGTATAAGCGACCGTTGTAAATGGTGTATCTAACCGACGTCTTTACCAGCCTGGAAGCCTCCTTCGGGCTCGATGGTAACTTCCCATGTTGCAGATAGTCCAGTATAGGAGTGATCCAAGATGGCTGATGGTCCTCTACTTGGGATATGTTGTGATCCGTAATGGAGGGTTGGGAGAGGGTTTCTTGGATTACAGACCGGTTGTTGCCGGGGCTCTTCGTGCTGGCCAGTTTAGACAAGAGGTCTGCTCTGGAGTTCTGTTCTCTTGGGATGTGCTCTATCTTGACCTCTTCGAAGCTTTTCAAAAGTTCCTGGACCTTGTTCAAGTATTTCTGCAAGAGGGGTTCTTTAGCTTGATATTCGCCTCGGATTTGGGAGGTTACTAACTGGGAATCACTGCAAAGCGTGATCCGCGTTGCCTACAGATCCTTTGCCATTAGCAACCCGGTGATGCAGGCCTCATACTCAGCCTGGTTGTTTGAGGTTGGGAATTCAAACTTCAAGGAGTGTTCTAAGGTCAAACCCTCCTAATTCTCGATAATCACCCCGGCCCCGCTTCCTTTGGGGTTCGAAGATCCATCGATAAAAATGATCCAGAAGGCTTTCCTTGGGTTGTCGTTATCTGTTGTGAGCTCTGCTAAGAAGTCAGACAAGGCCTGGGCTTTTATTACCAGTCATGGTTCGTATGTGATTCCAAACTCTAAGAGTTCAATCGACCACGCAATCATTCGCCCGGCCAGGTCTGGTTTGTGTAGCACCTGTCGGATGGGTTGGTCGGTTCTTACCACCACTGGGTGGCATTGGAAGTATTGTCGAAGTCTTCTCGCGGTGATGATGAGCGTGAAGGCAACTTTCTCTACCTTTTGGTATCGAAGCTCAAGGCCCTGGAGGACCTTACTGACGAAGTAGACAGGCTTCTGTCCTTCGTTGGTTTCTCTAATCAAGACTGAACTCACGGCCTCGTCGTGGACGGATAGGTACAAGTAGAGCGTCTTTCCAGTGTCCTGCCTTGTCAAGATAGGAGGGGAGGACAAAAGGTTTTTTAATGACGTGAAGGCATCTTCACACTCCTGGGTCCATTCGAAGTTTTTTCCCTTCTTGAGCAATTTGAACAGGGGGAGGGACTTGTGCGCGGCTTTAGCTAAGAATCTTGTGAGGGCCGCTATGCGCCCCGTAAGCTGTTGTACTTCTTTGACGTTCCGGGGACTTCTCATGTTGAGGACGGCCTGGCATTTATCCGGATTGGCTTCAATTCCTCTATGAGTTAGCATGAACCCCAAAAATTTGTCGGCCTGGACCCCGAAAGCGCACTTTTTCGGGTTTAACCTCATGTTGTACTTCCGGATTTGTGCAAATACTTCCTCGAGGTCCGCCGTGTGCGATCCGCAGTGTGGGGTCTTTACTATCATGTCGTCTATGTAGACTTCTAGCATCTTTCCCACTTAGTTTTCAAAAACCTTGTTCATCATCCTTTGGTAGGTGGCTCCTGCATTCTTTAGGCCGAAAGGCATGACCTTGTAGCAGTAGCTCGCCCTGTCGGTAATGAAAGCGGTTTTATCCTCATCCCCAGTGTACATGGGAATCTGGTTGTATCCGGAATATGCGTCCATGAATGAGAGCCATCTGAACCCTGAGGAGCCATCCACTAATTTATCCACATTGGGGAGTGGATATGGGTCCTTGGGACAGGCTTTATTCAGGTCAGTATAATCTACACACATCCTCCATTTTCCATTGGACTTTTTTACTAGGACCACGTTGGAGAGCCATGTGGTATATGAGATCTCTCTGATGAAGTTGCCATTCAGTAGCTCTTTAACTTGGTCCTCTACGACTTGCTGCCTCTCGGGCCCGACCTTCCTCTTCTTTTGCGTGACCGGTCTGGTACCTTCTTTAATCGATAATCGGTGGCAAATGAAACTGGGGTCGAGTTCGGGCATATCGGAGGAAGTCCAAGCGAAAAGGTCTTTGTTTTTCAACAAGAGTTCTGAGAGTTGCTATTTTTATTTTTCACCCAGACGAGCTCCGATCTTGGTGACCTGTTCAAGGTTGGCCCCGAGTTGAAGAGATTCCAGTTCGCCTTCGGGCTGGGGTCGGGTGTCCCGGATTTCTTCTCTAACGTCCAGCTCCGTCATTAAAATGTTAACCTGGTCGATAGCCGGGGTGGATGCTACGGGGCTCGACCGGGGCACTCTACAAATCTTCAAACTCTCATTATAGCACTTACTGGCTGTAATTTGGTCGCCTTTTACAGTGACGACGTCGTTGTTCTTATTGGGGAACTTCATCATGAGGTGGGTGGTGGACACCACCGCTCCGAGGGCGTTGAGAGAAGGGCGGCCCAGGATGATGTTATAAGCCGAGGGGCAGTCCACGACCAGGAACTTCACCTTGACGGTCCTGAATAGTGTAGATGATCCGAGAGTCAGGTGGGTTTCGTAGTATCCGACCGAGGTGATCTTCTCACCGGTGAAACCCGTCAGTTCTCCTACATGGGGAGTCAAGTCGGATTACGGGAGCTCCAACTTCTGATAAAGATCTAGGAACATAATGTCCGTAGAACTCCCTTGATCGACGAAAATTCGGTGAACTTCGGCATTGGAAATTACCCCGGATACCACGAGTGGGTCATCGTGATCTGGGATTATTCCGCCGTAGTCCTCATCCGAGAAGGTAATGAGTGGCATTTTTTTATTCTCTGCTTGTGTTCTTGGCTCTGAGTGGACCACACTAAAAACTGCCATTCTAAGGGCTTTCTTTCGAGCTCCGTTGGAGGATCCCCCTCCGGCAAAGCCACCGGCGATGGTATGGATCGTCCTGTTGGGCTTGGTGCGGTGGTCTTCATTGTCGACAGGAGGAGTGTTCCTAGTTCGACCCTGTCGATCGCTGTTATCTCGTCGAGGCGGAGTCCGGGATCTTCTCCTAGGGCTTCTTGTTCTTCTCCTGCGTGTAGGGGATGGACTTCGACGCCTGCTGTCTCTGCGCCTATTATCCCCTTCGTTGTTTTGTACACGGAGGATATACTGCTATAGGCATCCGGCCTTGATTAAAAACTCAATGGCATCGCGCAACTGATAGCAGTCCTCCGTATCGTGGCCATAGGCTTTATGCCATGTGCAATGTTTGGAATGATCCTTCTGCTTGTGCTTCTTGATAGGAGGCGGCCTCCGGATGTTCTAAAACTCCGTGTTCATTACCTCCCTCAAGATTGTTTCCTGAGGGGTGTTCAAAGGAGTGTAGTCAGCGTAGCTTTTCCGTGGTGGTCTACCCTTTGGGGGCCGCGACCTTGAGGAATTTTGGTTGGGCTTTTGGTGAGAAGGTTCACCTTTGTCCCACCTCTTATGGTCTTCTATTGCCTCCTCCAAGTAGACATACTTCTCGGATCGCTTCTAGAAATCGGTCAGATTGTCCGGCTTCTTTTTTGCCAAGGACTTGAAGAAATCAGAGCCTATCCGGAGACCGCTCCTGGCGTAATGCAAGGCTATTCTGTCTTCAAAATTTTCCACGTTGGTGTAGGCGGCCATAAAACGCCTAACGTAGTCTCGGAAGGTCTCGTCCTTTCCCTGAAGGATCTTAGCTAAGAACTTGATAGACCTAGGCTGTTCCTTGCTCGTGGTGTACTGCAGCAGAAAACGCTGCTTGAGGTCAGACCAATCCACAATGATCCCCCATGGTTGGCTGGTAAACCATTTGAGGGCCCCCTTTTTAAGGGAGAGGGGGAAGGCTCGGCACAACAACTCCATGAAACCGCCATAGAAACATAGGTACTGCTCGTAAGTATTTATGTGTTCCTGGGGGTCCGTGGTTTCGTCATAAATTTCAAGATTTGGAGGAAACTTGAAATTTCTCGGAACACGGAACTCCATGAGTTGGTCGAAGAAAGGTTGTTCCATAGTTCCTCGATTCCAGTTATTGTCTCCAGTATCGCGAATTCCGTCATCATCGTGGGCCCTCCTTCTGTTATTTTCCACGCCGGACTGTCTGTCACGGCGGCGCGACTTCGGTTGGTTATCATGCATGGCGCGCTGCATGTCCTCCAGTCTCCTGAATTGATCGTTGAGTAAGTCCATATGTTGCTGCAACATATCTTGAAACTGGCGTTGGGAACCCCGAGTTTGATGTGTGCGTTCAGAGTGGGATGCACGATCATCGAACTCGTTGTTTGGGATTCCCAAACGTTGGTGCACTGGAATCCTGTGCTCTTGAAAGCTCTGATCTCCTCTCTGAGCTGGGAATTCAAGTCTTTCCCTGACAGAAATCCTGCGTGATGGGTTGGGAGACTCCTCAGAAAAGGAGGTAGAGTGCCCATCACGACGGCTTCCTGTTCCGGGTGCCTGATTTCTCACAGCGGAGGTTTGAGCCACGAGTGGAGGCAGTGGTGGTGGTGGACGTTGCATGTCGAGATTTTGCCTCTGATTGACAGAGGCTTGAGCAGCGTCTCTTCTGGAGTTTTGCCTCGTATTCACCATGATTGGGTGGGATTAAAAATTTATAGTTCCCCACAGTCGACGCCAATGTTCTGAACTAGATTCAGAGGGTACCTGAGATAGTTAAATATACATAATGAGCTCAGAGTGTTAAATATACATCAGAACAAAACAATAATGTTCAACTTTCATCAGTAAACATAATGCCCATACTTTTAACATGACCACTAAATGTTTTGGGCATGAATCCTTTTGTTAAAGGATCAGCAATCATAAGATCAGTGCTAATATGCTCTATTGACACTCTATGTTTATGAACTACTTCCTTAACGGCAAAGTATTTCAATTCCATATGTTTAGCACCTTTGGAATACTTGTCGTTTTTAGACAAGAAGACAGCTACAGAATTATCACAGTAAATTTTCAACGGTCTGACAATACTGTCGACTACTCCAAACGCTAAGATAAAATTTTGTAGCCATTTAGCCTAAATCATGCCCTCAAAGCATGCCACAAATTCAGCTTCCATAGTGGATGCAACAATGACAGACTGCTTCACACTTTTCCATGATATAACTCCTCCAGCTAAAAGATATAAATAACCAAAAGTGAATTTTCTTGTATCCACACAACCAGCAAAATCTGAATCTGAATATCCGATCATTTCAAGATGATTTGACTTTTTATATGTGAGCATGTGATCCTTCGTTCCTTGCAGATATCTCAGAACTTTCTTTGCAGCTTTCCAATTATCTAAACTAGGATTACCATGGTATCTTCCCAACATTCCAACTGCAAAGCTAATATCTGGTCAGGTACAAGTCTGAGCATACATTAAACTCCCAACAATAGATGCATACAGAATTGCTTCCATCTGTTTATGCTCCAAATCATTCTTTGGACATTGCATGAGACTAAATTTGTCTCATTTTTGAATTGAAACTGGAGATGCTAAGCACTTTTCTATTCTGAATCTCTCTAATACTTTATTTATATATGTTTTCTGAGACAAACCCAGCAATCATTGTGATATATTACGGAATATCTCTATCCCAATCACATAGGTTGCCTCACCCATATCTTTCATTTCAAAGTCATTAGAGAGAAATTTCTTAGTCTCACTTAATAGACCAAGATCATTAGTTGCAAGCAAGATGTCATCAACAAACAGAACCAGAAAGATAAACTTACTCCCATTGACTTTCAGATATATACATCAATCAATAGTATTTTCCTTAAATCCAAAGGATACAATAGTATCATTGAACTTGAGATACAATTGTCGGGAAGCTTGTTTAAGTCCATATATTGACTTCTTAAGTTTACACACCATGTGTTCTTTTCCTTCTTCTATGAATCCCATTGGTTGGTCCATATATACCTCTTCATCCAAATTTCCATTTAGAAAGACAGTTTTCACATCCATTTGGTGTAACTCTAGATCATAATGAGCCACTAATGACATGATAATTCTGAGAGAATCTTTCGTAGAGACCGATGAAAAGGTTTCCTTATAGTCAATGACATCTTTTTGAGTAAACCATTTTGTAACTAGTCTGGCTTTGTAACGTTCTAAGTTACCATTAGAGTCATATTTGGTCTTAAAGACCCACTTACAACCAACTCGTTTACAGCCTTCTAGTAACTCAACAAGGTCCCAAACCTTATTATGTTCCATAGATTTTAACTCCTCTTTTATAGCATCTAACCATTTATCAGCATTATCATTATTTATGACTTGTGGAAACGTAACTGGGTCATTCTCTATTTCTAAGTCAACTTCAGACTCTTGTAGATATACCACATAATCATAAGAAATAATTGATCTTCTTTCTCTTTGAGATTTTCTTAATGTTATTTGTTGTGGTTCTTCTACTATTGGCTCATTTACTACAACTTCATTGTGAGTAATGAGATCATTTATTTGTTGTTCTTCATTATTATTTATCGGTTCAACAACTTAAGGAACAACAACTTTATTAGAGACACAAGTCAAAGGAACTTGCACTCTCAATTCTTGAATCTCCACTTTACGTGGTGTTTCACTCCCACTAACATCACCATTCTCAATGAACCTAGCATTCTCAGTTTCAATAATTCTTGTAATATGGTTAAGGCAATAAAATCTATACCTTTTAGAATTTTTTGGATAACCAATGAAATAACCACTGATTGTTCTTGCATCTAGCTTCTTTTCTTGTGGATTGTAATATCTAATTTCTGCCTGGCAACCCCAAACATGCAGGTGCCTTAGACTAGGTTTCCTTTCAGTTCACAACTCAAAATGAGTTTTTGGAACTGCCTTACTAGGAAACCTATTCAACAAATACATGGCGGTCTTTAGAGCATAAGTCCACAATGAAATGGGTAAAGAAGAATTACTTAATATACTTCTAACCATATCTAGCAAGGTTCTATTTTGCCTTTCTGATACACCATTTTGTTGTGGTGTACCTGGCATTGTGTATTGAGCACATATATTACGCTTTTCAAGGAATTTTGCAAATGGACCTGGATGTTGTCTACTTTCATCATATCTTCCATAATACTCACTACCTCTATCAAACTTGACAATTTTCACTTTTCTGTCTAATTGTCTTTCTATCTCATCAATATAAATCTCTATGGAATTTACAGCATGAGATTTCTCATACAATAAAAAAAAACATGACCATAACATGAATAATCATCAATGAAGGTGATAAAGTATCTTTCTTTATTGAAAGAATTAACATCAAAAGGTCCATAAATATCGGTGTGTATAATTTCAAGAAGCTGAGTACTTCTTGTGGCTCCTTTCTTTGTGTGTTTTGTTTGTTTACCTTTAATACAATCCACACATACATTCAGATCAGTAAAATCCAAATCCAGAAAGATTTCATTCTTTACTAATCTTTCCATTCTTTCTTTATAAACATGTCCCAAGCGTTTGTGCCACAAGTAAGCAGAACGTTCATTGACTAAACTACGTTTAGTACCGACATTATGATGCAAGGTTAAGAGTGTTTTAACATAAAGATTATCAAGATTTAACTTATATAATCCATCACATAACATACCATTACTAATCATGCAATAATGTTTATACAAACTGAAACTACCACTACCAAATTTAAAAGAGTATCAAGCTTTATCAAGTTTGGATAATGAAACTAAATTCCTAGATATACTAGGTACATAAAGAGTTTCACATAAATCTAAATGATGTCCAGTGTCGAGAATTAAATGATACATCTCGACAGCTTCCACTAGAGCTCTCATTCTATTGCCCATAAAGACAAACTTTTCATTTAGTCTTGTGGGTTGGGTTGTAAGGAATCCCTGCATCGTATTAGAAACATGAGTTGTACAACCAGAATCAATCCACCAAGTATTATAAGGAACTTCAGCTAAATTTGATTCGAAACATATATAAGCACTAGGCTTACCTTTCTTTCGAACCAAGCATTACGTTTTGGGCAATCCTTTTGGAAATGTCCATACTTTTAAAAAAAATAACATCTGTTTTCATTTGGTTCCCTTTTGTGGATTTCAGAAGAAGAGGCCTCATTAATCTTTAGGAGTCCTTTTCCTTTCTTGTAATGTTTCCTAATAGCTTTATTTCCAGCTTCTTGATGATTAACATAATTGATGGAATGCTTTCCTTGATTCTTAAGTCTAGTTTCTAGCATACTGTGCAATTCATGCACATTTCATTTGTCTTTCATGATGTTATAGTTCATTTGGAAAGGACCATACTCAGATGGTAATGAGTTCAAGATGAACTGCACAAGGAAATTTTTATCCACATCCATTCCCAATTACTTAAATCTTGCTGCAATATTTGTCATCTCAATAACATGCTCATGCATAGTACGAGAACCATCAAATTTCATGGTGGTCAATGTACTCATCAGTGTCCAAGTAAGAGACTTATCAATTGTTTGGGAGCGCTCTTCCACAACTTTCATAATTTCTTTAGCACTTTCACTTTTAAGAAGAATTGACTTAATGTTGCTAGTTATACTCATCTGTATATACATCAGACTCAATATGTTTGACCTTTCCCAATTTTTATAATAGACATTCTCTTTATCAATGCTTAAAACAGTAATAGCATATGATTTCTCTACTCGAAGAGGTAAATCCAAATCCATTACCCTAAGGTAAAATTGTATTTGCTCATTCCATTCAGAGAAGTTCAGTCTATTAAAAACTGGTACAGATAAGATATGCAAATGTAAAGCAACAGGTACTGCAAGCAATAAAGATTTAAAATATTAATGCTTTGAGTTACATACTAACATGCTACACAGATTCAGAAAAAAAAAATACTTCATACAATGTATGTTAATGTTCACCTTTGGGCAATCTATCAATATACCACATTCAACATAATGGTACTAATAAAAATTACATAATTTGGTAATGATATGTGTACTAACTAAAAATATTTATTATCTTTGGATATATAAATAAAACTAATAGTACACTTACACTACCAACATTCAAGCTCATTAATTATAAGAACAAACAATCAACCTTTGGGTGATCATTAACTATATTATAACAATGAACATCAATACACCCATAAATAAAAATATGATGACATTCATAGCATCCATTCTATATGGGTAATTGAAATAAAATCATCTTACAATTTGGAATTAAATCAACTTAAAGATTTGACCACTTTGGTGATTAACAAATCTATCATACTTTAATTCTAAAATATAAACACTTCATAAACATTAGAGGAAATAAAATTTCACATTATCTTTATTAAACACAGTGCTATATATTCATACAATGCAATGAAAGAAATAATTATATCACCATGTCCATTAATAAAATAGCATAATGCATAAATGTCAAACATACAATTATATATATATATAATATTGTAAACAACCTATTGTTTTCATTTCGGTGGAGTCCCACCCATTAAGAACCATAAAAGTCTTTGATTTATGAACAATTGTAGAAAGTTTGATCTTTTTTTTTTATTGATATAGGTTTTATAGTCTTTTGACTTAAATGACATATAAGACAAAGTTTATTAAATGAATTCTTTTCTTTTTCTGACATTCAAGGCTTTATAGCATTTTGACTTATATACACAATTTATAGATTTTATAGCCTTTTGACTTAAATAGCACATAAGACAAATTCATTAAAGGAAATCTTTTTCATTTCCTGATATTCAAGGCTTTATAGCCTTTTGACTTATATACTCACTTTATCAATTTTATATATATAATAAGACATAGCCATTAGTCATCGTAAAAACATATACACAAAGGACAAATATCATAATTGATGGGTACAGTGCAAGACATGACCTTACTTTCAACATTTTTTTTTTATTTCCATCACTTTGTCAAATCATTTAACAAATACTAAACGTGCAAGCAACCATCAAAAGAAATTTGAAGCTTTCAAATTCATCAGTTATACTTGCGCAATGGAAAACATGAGAATTTTATAAGCAATATTCATGGATCAAAAATCAAACATCATCAATAGAAAATTATGAGTTCTTAAAAATATCATCATCAATGAAAAATTAAGTTCCTAAAAACATCATCATCAATGGAAAATTCTGAATTCTTAAACACATTACACATGCTATGATACCACATGTTAAAATATTTTCTACATAACAAGGATCTTGAGAATTCATAATTTTCACATATTCATATCATTATGTCAAGGTGTACTAACCTTTATCCATGATGAGAATTGGTGCTTCAATATGCAGATTTTGATGAAAATAGAAACTCATTTCTCTCTATTCTCTTTCTCTTCTCTACGTTCTTTCTTTATTGATGGTAAACATAAAACATAAACCATACGAGCGGGAGAGAGGACAAGTTTCTATTTGTTTTTTCATATCTTAACAAAATGCTCTCATCAAGCATTTATAGAGGTTAAGAAACCTCTTCCTAACTTTATCAATTCATGACCATTTAATCCCTCATTTATTTATTAAATCACATAATTTGTCATACACACACATGAGACATTTCTTACATTTTTATCATTTAATTATAATAAATCTCATCTTATTTTTTGCTCACTTATATTCTTATTATACTACTTCATATAAATATGAGGTGATGTAAAAGTAGAGATGTGCATTAAATGATAAACAATCATTATATTCTTACATCAAACAGTGCATACATCTTTTTTTATACCTCATTTAATATCATTCATTATACATTTTTTTTATTACTTTCTCTCACTCAATTACATTCCTTAAAAATGGTGTAAATAGTATTTACACTCCTTTTTAGAAGTGTAAGATGATCATTTTTCAATGATAAAATCTATACAATATCTACACTACTAAGAGCTTGTTTGAGAAATATTAATTCTTTCTTATTCAGTTATTTTTGGAGGATTAAGTTGTTTTGTGAAATAATTATTATGTTTGGGTAAAAAGATTATTTTTTAAAAAAATTTTACACAAATTCAATGTAAAATAAAAAATTTTTAAAACTAATTTTCATAAACTGAAAATTGAAACTTATGATTTTAGCTTATAGATTATTTCTTACACTTTGATATGTAAATATTATTTTGTCATTAATTAAATAATTTTTTAATAATTTTATATTTATTTTAATAATTTAATGAAGCGATTCTTTTTTATATCATCTAAATAAATTATATTAACTTAAATTTTTTTATAATTAATGTATTTAAACATAAAAATAAATTAATTATAATTAATTATAATAATAATTAATTATTAATTATAATAATAATTATTATTCAATTTTTTCAAATACACTCTAAAACTTAAAAGTATAACTCTTACATTAAAGTATAGCTTTTATGTCTGTTGCTTTTGCTGCTGACTACAATAGTGTAAATTTTCGGCGGATTATTGCTAGTTATTTTGAGCTTTTAGCCCCGTTATTTATAAAAAAACGTTGTGGGCTGTAATATTTACATCCTCTTTAGCCTTAACTAGTAAGATAGGCCAACAAATCAATCAACCTTCTTTTTCATTGATATTGACATATAGTTAAACAATACATCCACAATATTGACCATTGGGTTTCAAAAAAAGTTTGGAACTACGGAAGGAAACGAAAAAAAATGGAATAATGTTTTTTTTTAATATTTTTATGATGTACATCAGCCTACAAGAGTACAGAGTGATAAAATCAGAATATAAATATATAAAAATTTTAATAAATTTATTTGTAATTAAATAATAAAAATTATATAAATATAAAATAATATTATAAACTAGAACGAACGATAGTAATGATGGTGTACTTGGTCTAATTTAGGCTGTTGGACATGGGTGGCTTTTTCATGTGTTGCAGCACCAGTGAAGAGGGGGTGTAAGAAAAGGGGTGGAATTTAATGCCCATTTGAGTAGTTAAATTCTATATTTATAATGTGAGATTACTTGATAGAGAAATAATATCAAATAAATAAAGTTTCCTTGTTATTAGAAAGGAAAACAATAAATCCTACGAACGGAAATTGGTGAAACGTCAGACGAATACATATTAGCAGTGCTAGCTGATCTGTGTTTAATCTATTGCAGGCAACTATTTATGCTGAAATAAAAAGTTGAATATGAATGTAATTTCCTGGTACTTCATTCTGAGGCATTTCACGAATTTATTTCATATTATATAGCAATTTCCTATTAGAAACTAGATAGTTATATATGAAGAGATTTGATCTTAATTATCTTTATTAAAAAAAAATTAGTTGAGATATAGTAATCTTTTAGAAGGTTGACTGATAAGCCTTTTCAGATTGTAATGAAATAAAGTAAACATTGGGCCAGATACCTAGCCAACTCTTGTTAGGTCTGGGTTCCAAGATATTGATCAGAACAAATAATACACATATAAATGTATATACCGAATATTATTCAAAATGATGTGAAAGGTTGTGTCTAATACAGCTCACGCTATAACTAACCCCAAAAGAAGGGTGGTCGAAGCATTTCAATACATCCAAAAAATAAAAGATAAACAAGTGGGAGGAGAGGAAAATTGATGGATTAGAAGTATTAATTGGATTTTCTAGTTGTTATCTAATACTTTTTTTTTTTTTACGTCAATTATATAATTTGATGTGCTTTCTTAATTTTGCAACAAACCGTATAAAGTTGGGTTTGTCAAATGCTGCATGTAGCCCCAAATAAAATTTCAACTCGCCATGAATAATCTGTTTATTTAAGATTAAAAAAATGGTCAAAATACAATGTCAATTATATTAGTTTCTAAATAATAAAAGTTACTCTTAAAGTTTCTGAATATACATTTCATCATTTAAAGTCTTTAATATTAGTTAACGTGTGAAAACGCAAAACTAATTTGAATGACGGAATATATATTTAGAGACATTAAGAATAATTTTCATTATTTATAGACTAATATGATGAACCTTATATCTTTCAAGAACTAATTTAATCATCTATTAAAAAAATAGAATAAAATTTTCTGCTTCAAAAGGTTGGTTCTTTTGTGTGTAAGGTAATAATTTGTTAGTCCACAATATGATTGGATAGGCTATGTTTTTGCATTTTTTTTTTTAAATAGCAACACTCACCGACATTGTTCCCATCTCCAAAATTGATTAGTGAGCGGGTGGGCTGGACTTTAAAAAAAAAAAAAAATCTTCTGGGTGTATATAACTCAGTAGAAAAAGAATTATTTCATCTTTGTAAAACTAAATTGGTCTCATTAGGGTTTTTTAGGGGCGTCACCAAGAGTCCCTTCACCAGACACATGTGGCTCTTAGGCCTTATAAAAAAAAAATAGCAGCGTTATTTGTCTAATCAAAATACTCTAATTTTTATCTAATTCTCTCACAAACTCATTCTATATCTTACAGAAAAGTTATAATAACATACAGTTTAATTTAACATCCCTCTCACATAAATTTACGGTATAAATACGGTGTGCGTATTTTGATTGTACGAGAAACATTATTAAAAAAAAAAGTAAACATTGGTCTTGATCTCAAATTATTAGTTCAAAAATTATGAAATACGGACACATTGTTTTTGAGATACCTATATGACATACATGTCTTGTATATTTGAATGTGTATAATTAAAAAGATTATTTTTTAGTTTAAACACATCTCGAACACACTTGAACATGTTTAGGACACGACTTGGACACGACTCATTAATATTTTTTTAAAAAGAATTAATTTTCATGACTAAAATTTAATTAATAAATCCGTTACTCACTCAAACCCAATCACATGACTGACGTCCCAAGCCACTATTTTCATATACTAGTATTTTAAATTTTATCTTTTCACACGTCACTATTAGACTTTTAAGTTTTATCTTTGCACACAATATTATTTTCATCTGCTCCTTCTACCTCTGCTCGTACCAAGTCGTTTACTTCGTCGTCACCAAAGCTTGCCTCACACCAATATTCTCTCTAGTTAATTTTTTTTATGCACATGTACTTATACATGATTAGTTCTATTAGAAGAAGTTAGTTTAGGATATTTTTTAGAAAATGTTAATAAAAATTATGCTCCATATTTTTTAGGAAGGACTTATTAAGTAGCAAATATTGACATATATAACATATATTAAGATATTATAAATCTTCAAACTTATAGAAATGATATCAATGAATTATGAATCTTTTTCTTAAATTTTATAATTATATATATATATATATATAAAGATATCAATGATATCTTCAAGCTTATAGAAATAATATCAATGAATTATCTTAAAGAAATGATATCAATAAATTATAAATCTTTTTTTAATATATATATATATATATATATATATATATATATATATATATATGTCGTGTCCGTGTTTGTGTTTCATAGCTCAAAAACATAAATGAAGTCCGAAAAATAGAATTAGTGAACTACATGTGAACACCCAATTTTGTTTGGGGCATTTTATAAAAAAAATAAAAAAAAAATAAAAAAATAAAAAAGAAGGAAAAAATAAAAAGAAAAAGAATAATAATAAAAACTCATCTTTCATTTAGTGGCTCATTAACCCATAACCCATGATCCAACTTATTAACCCATAACTCATGATTCAACTCGTTAACCCACAACCCATATACCAACACTTATCCTAAACAAACCCTATCAGTTATTCTAACCCTTAAGCAATTATCCTAAACAAATCCCATCAGTTATCCTAATCTCTAAGCACTTATCCTAACTATCCTAAACAAACCTATCCTAAACTAACCATAACTCATTCTAAACAGATCATAACCTATCATCTCAAACAAACTCTAATCATACTATAATTCAAACACTTCAACCTAATCCCTTCCTATAAAAATATATAACCCACATACAGAAAAGACTCAGAACCTGACTTATTTCTCAGCCTTGAAACACATTTTTGCCTACTTTGCCTTCCCTCCATACCTCTGCCAAAGTTCCATCATCACCAAGCACCTATAACAGGCCATCACACCATAACTTTAACCCTTCACCCCTCAGATACACCTTCACTTCAACTAACCATTTCAACCTCACCATTTTTCTCTCAACATCTAGACCACCATCTTCAAATACCATTAGATACATCCTCACCTTCAACACTCCCCAAGCATCATCTTCAACCCCCGCTTTTCACCACCACATACACCACCACAGACACCACCATTAAACTTCATCAACCCATCTCTATTCACCTTCATCACCCCACTGTTTCGAGACCCAGCCACACAACACGAAACCACCACCGGAGCCACCAAATTCCTAACCACCGCACCTCTGTTTCGGAACAGCCTCTGTCGCACCATCCTTCGCAGTTGTTGTGCCTCCGTTGAGCCACACGAGCTCGGATCCACGTACGATCCGTAACCTAAACCGCAGGCCGCCCAACTGTCGGTCGGAGTCGCATGGTGCAGCATCGCACGCCGGAATGTAGTTCGTGACCAGATCGACAAGCCGCATTACCTCACCGCCGTTCGCGTAGCTCCGCGCACCACCTGGCACCGTCATCATCCACTCACGCCACCCAGCCGTCTGGAGGAACCAGGCCAACTCATCAGTGCTCCAGCCGCACCCCGTGATCAGGGCAGCACCACCCAGACCCGCGTCGCCGGCGTTCTTAATCCAAACTGGCACTGTTACGCCTCTATCCCTACTCACTGCCAGTTGTCGGTTGCTTCATTGGTTCCCTGGTTGGTCTTTGCGATATATCACAGAAGAAGAAGAAGCTAAAATACCCCTATCTTTCTGTTTGCACCGTGAACACCTTCCTGTTTTTGAATTTCATTTTTTTTTTGTCTTAGGTGAAGTGGGATTGTTGGGCCAAATTAGAAAAAAAAAATGAAAAAGGGAAAAAAAAAAGAGGGAAAAGAAGGAAAGGATAAATTTAAAATATAAAAATAATTTAAAAAAATAAATAAATCGGATTAACTGAGCTGTAATAGCTTGTTGATCCTATAGTTTTTTGTAATTATCTGAGTTGTGACAACTTGATGGTTCAAAAATTCATTTTTTTAAAAAGGACAAAAATCGAACCATTTTCTTAAAAATAATAACAATAATGAGTCAAATATTTTTTTTTTTGTAAAAAAGGGGGTTAACTAAGTTGTGACAGCTTGTTAATCCTATAATTTTTATGATCATCTGAGTTGCGACAGCTTAATGATTCATTTTTAAATTAAAAATAACTAACCCACAAGCATTTTATAAAGAATTACGTGACTTTGATTTTCTTATTGCACCTGAGGATATGTAGGAGCAAAATTTCTATTCTGTCAAGCCAAAATTTAGTTTTTCATAATTTATTTGTCTATTTCATTTATTTATTTATTTTTATAAAATGAGTGAAACAAATATATTTTGAGATTATCAATTTTACACAATTAACTTAAGGTACCGTTTTAGGATAGATGTATTTGGGGTGCTATGGGATTGAGTTTCCACCCTTCCTTATTCATAACTGACTCCCGAATTCAATATGGTTTCAAAGACTATTTTTCTTGGGTTTTCTAATTTTTTCTAATAAAAAAAAATTGGTGGTGACTCCTAAATTTAATTTTTTTTTAATTTGAGTTGCTATTCCACCGCGATCACGGTCCCGACAAATGGCGACTCCACTGGGGATATACTTGAGAGTCAAGTCTACACAAGTTGGTTTTGCAAATATTATGATCCTTATGTGTTTGTTTTACCCTTTTTTTCTTTTTCCTTTTTTTATTATTTGATTTTTTTAGTGTTAATTATTTTATTATCTAAACCTTAGGGTAGAAAACCTTTGGAGTTTGTTTCGTATTTACCTTGTTTTACAAGATATAAGTGGTCTTTAGGATTGTAAATGTTTGTACGCTCTCTACACTCACCGCACCTATACATTATTTACACACATTCGAGTGGGGCCCTATACTCGGGTTTAAGTGAAGCTTAAGTTAGGTAGAGGTTGCGTACTAGCAGCTATTTTGGATGTACATCCTATTTAGTTATCGTGAAAACCTCATCTAGAGTGTGTCTTTTTCATGAATGTCCTACACCTAGTGGTTTACCCACTGTTTTGTGGTCAACATTCTGAAATGGAACTTAACTCTAGAGACCTTTAAAATAGAAGAGTCACCCAATGAAAGTTCTCATGAATTAGAAAGATTCTTAGATCCTTAAGATATAATTTCCAAGTTTAAGGCAACTCTATTAGGACACAAATGGAGCATACCTTTCATTACCTTTAGATTTATCCTTATCTTGTGAGTTGTTTAGTCCTTTAACGTGACAAACCGCACTTGTGCCCCTCTTAAAAAAGTTTTTCCTAAAAGAAGAGGTGAATCACTATTAAAGGACTAATAATTCACTTATTATTACTATGTAAAATCATTTTTTCTTTATTTTATTTGAAAAAACAAGCATTAATAGTTATTCATTCCTAAGTTTGTTGGAGAACCATTTGAAACTAAGTGCCTAAGGACTAGTAGTGAGTATCTTTGATTAATAATAGAAATTATCATGGGATCATATCTCAATGATGCAAAAAAGACCTTACAACTTAAAGCCAAAAAAGTGGAAACAGATAGCTTGGTGAATTTGGGCTGAATGCTGAAAAAAACACAACGTATGATCTTCACTGCAAGATATGGGAAGATCCTAATTCTGTTAGAGGTGAATGTACAGGTAGAAGCTATCATCGCGCCAGCCCAATTCTATGACCCACCATTGCGTTGTTTCACATTTTAAGATTTTCAGTTGGCCCCTACTTTAGAAGAATTTGAGCAGATCTTGGGTTTACCTTTGGAAAAGGAAAAGCCATACCTATACATAGGCCACTATGCATCCATGTCAACCATAGCAGATGTCTTAAAGATTCATGTAAAAGATTTGCAGAAGGAAAAACAAAATAAGAAAAGAACAGAGGGGTTTCCGAGAAAATATTTAGAAGAGCACATGCGTTACCTGGCCAAAGTTGAAAACTAGAGTGCTTTTTTAGATGTGCTAGCCCTCACCATTTATGGCGCTATCCTCTTCCTAAGTAATGAAGACTTGATAGATTTTGCAGTAATTAATGTCTTCCTAGCCCGAAGAAATGATGCTGCAAATCCTATACCAGTCATCCTTGCTGATGTTTACTATACTTTGAATTTCTACCATGAAAAGAATAGTAAGCGGATATTATGTTGTCTACCGATGTTGTTTGTATGATTCGCGACTCACATGTTTAAGAGGGGCTACGAAGAAGTTTGTCCCATTACAGATCTTAAGATGCTTAAGTTGAAGATCATGAACGGCCGAGAATGGGCTGAGGAATTGGTCAAGCTTGAGGAGAGGAAGATTATGTGGTACCCACGGTGGAAAGAAGGGCAAACAGTGGTCTATCAGTGTGAAGGCTTTCCTAATGTTCCTCTCATGGGTACTTGGGGGTGCATAAACTACAACCCCACCTTGTCATTGCGACAATTAGGTTATCCCATGATGGGGCCACCCTCAGAATTGGAAACCACTCCTTTTGTCTATGATATGCAGATGGAGTGTACTGAGACACTTAGGAGAGTGCGAGACACTTGGAAGAAAGTTATTAGAAAGGATAGAGAGCTAAGAGTCAGAAGCTGTGAGGTCAAAGAAAGTTACCGGTAGTGGGTCAAGAAACGGGCTCAGGAAGTCAAGTTACCCTTCAAAATCCCAGTAACCTCTACAGTTAGTAAATCTCTACCTCCGACTCTAATAGAATATGAAGAAATAAGAGAAAAGCTAGCAGAAGCCAATAAAGAAAAAAAGAAATTAGAAGCAGAGTTGGAAAAGGTTCGCCAGGCATATGCAGTTTTAAAGCGTGAAAATTCTGAGAAAAAGGATGCTCTTGAAAAAGCAAACAAAAGGCAAAGGACAGAGCAAGATAGTATGTAAAAAATCAGAAGATGTTTGGAAGCTGCAAATAAGGAACTAGGGCTTCGAGGGCAGGAAAGAGATAGGGCTCTGGAGGAAAATCAACATCTTAAAGAGTTACTCGTAATTACTAAAGCAGCACAGAATAATGCTCTTCAACAAGTAGATAGTATGAAGCAACAAGTGAAGACAATGTCAACAAGATATGAAGACATGATCAAAATTGAGAGGTTGCTCATTGTCAAAGAGATTGTAGGGTATAAAGCAGCATTGCGACAGGGACAAGAGGACTTGCAGAAAATGATAGATCAGGCAAAACAACAAGACAAGGACATTAATGGATGGAAAGAAAAAGTCTATTTTTGAAGAGACCAATTCTCGAAACTAGAATGCCTAGCTAACACAACAATCGCAGACATTCCATATTATTTAAAGGTGGCAGATAAGATGGTCGATCCTCTTAAGACTTCGGTAGAGATTAATGACTTCATTGAATATTGCAAAAATCTTATTGAAAAAATGAAGCAGATGATCAAGGTGCATTCGTTTGAGAAGGATGAATTAGACTAGACAATTATGTATAGAATGATGTACTCCTCTCAAATGATGTTGATGATTCTTTTTTTGATTGAATAAAGTATGCCTTTTTTTTGGTTTTGATCCTATGCTTTACTGAAGATCCAATACTTTTGAACAAGATGTTCTAAGTAATGGTCATGACAAATAAACTTTTGAATGAGACGTTCTAAGAAATGGTCATGAAAAACAAAGATAAAAAATGCTCACTCAAATCCGCTCAACACAAATTAACAATGGTCCTCTAACAAATCAATAATAATCATGATTGTTTTTAATAAATTGTATTGTGATTGTTCATAGGAGATTTGGAACCATTGCGCGATTAATGAAAGAAGACACCAATCAAACCCGTGTTCACAATACAAGGGCTCGAACAAAGTTGCTTACGGTGATAGCAGTTGAAAAATAAGGCAGGAACCTAAGTTTGGAAGTGGATGAAGTGAAAGGAAGGATGAATGAGGTGACAGAGTCTCAAAGAAGAATGGAGGAAATATTGTTAGCTATGAGGGAAACCCTCACCTTGATGAGGGCAACTGGAAGTACAGGAGTAACTAGAGCACATTCGTACCCACTGAATATCACTTCTATGATGACAAACACAGGGGTCACTACTGAGATACCTTCTGTGGGAGGAACCTCAAACACTACATCAGTAGTGATTCCTAGAAGGATATCATTCATTGGAAGGTACTCGAAATGTGGTCCATGGTAACACTGAGTTCACGTGAGAACCACCACATATGTCTATTCCGATGCCAACTGGATATCCTACCGGTACTGGGTACGTAACTGTTCAGAATGTTAAGATGAAAGAAAAGTGGATGGATATGATGGAGGATCAAATCAAGGCAATCAAGGGTCCTAGCACCTACGGTTCCCTTGGGATAGAAGAATTGTGCCCTACTACTAACATCATCATCCCTAAGGATTTTAAAATTCCAGAATTTGTCAAGTATGATGGGAGCACCAACCCCCTTTTTTCATCTAAAAACTTACATTACCAAAATGTCCATTTAGTCAAAGGACTAGAAGTTCCTCATCAGCTTCTTTCATGAAAGTTTAACTAGGCCTACTTTGGAGTAATGTATCTAACAGGACCTTTCAAAAATCTCTTCTTGGGATGATTGGGCGAATTTGGTTATAGGATAGTATCGGTTTAATTTGGAACAGCCCCAACCCGGGAGTAGTTAGGAACACTACAGAAGAAAAATGAGGAGACATACAAACAATATGCCCAGAGGTGGAGAGCTCTCGTAGCTCAAGTGCAACCGCCGTTAACTCTGACAAAAATGTGCTCATACTTCTTGGGGACTTTAGGAGCTCCTTATATTGGGACAATGGCGGGCGCCGTTTACTGAGACTTTGCGCATCGGCTCCTGTCTTTTACTTTCAAGTGCATCGGCTCCTGTCTTTTACTTTTCAAGCGCATCGACTCTTGTCCTTTACTTTTGAGCGCATTGGCTCTTGTCCTTCACTTTTGAGCACATCAGCTCCTGTCTTTTACTTTTTGAGCGCATCGGCTCCTATCTTTTACTTTTGAGCGCATCGACTCCTGTTTTTTAATTTCGAGCACATTGGCTCCTGTCTTTTACTTTTCGAGCACATCGGTTCCTGTCTTTTACTTTTCGAATGCATCGGCTCTTGTCCTTTACTTTTGAGCACATCGGCTCTTGTCCTTCATTTTTTAGCGCAATGGCTCCTGTCTTTTACTTTTGAGCACATCGACTCTTATTTTTTACGTTCAAGCGCATCGGCTCCCTGTCATTTAAATTTCTGCCATTGAGTGCATTGCTCTTTGCATTTTGTTCTCATATTGTTTTGTTGTCGCTCCCAAACAAAATTCAAGTTCATGTCTTTACTCGTTCCTTACAGTGATAAAATAAAAAAATTATGGTTATTTTTTTTATCTAGTAAGGAACAAGTAAAGAAGAGCAACTGTCAACATCCAATTTTGTCTGGGGTATTTTTAAAAAAAATAAAAAAATAAAAAAGAAAAAAAAATAAAAGGAAAAAATAAAAAGAAAAAAATAATAATAACACTCATCTTTCATTTAGTGGCCCATTAACCCATAATCTATGATCCAACCTATTAACTCATAACCCATGATTCAACCCATTAATTCACAACAACTATACCACAAGACTAACTCAATATTAACCCTTACACTTATCATAAACAAATCCCATCAATTATCTTAATCCCTAAGCACTTATCCTAACTATCCCAAATAAATCTATCCTAAACTAACCATAATTCATCCTAAACAGATCACAGCCTATCATCTCAAACAAACTTTAATCACACTATAACTCAAACATTTCAACATAACCTCCTATAAAAACATATAACCCACACACAGAAAAGACTCAGAACTTGACTTATTTCCCAGCCTTGAAACATATTTCTGCCTACTTTGCCTTCCCTCCATACCTCTGCCAAAGTTCCATCATAAGCACCCATAACAGTGCCATCACACCATAACTCCAACCCTTCACCCCTCACATACACCTTCACCTTCAACCAATCATTTCAACCTCATCATTTTCTCTCTCAAAACCAAGACCACCATCTTCAAATACCATTAGATACATCCTCACCTTCAACACTCCCCAAGCATCATCTTCAACCCCCGTCTTTCACCACCACATACACCACCATTAAACTTCATCAACCCATCTCCATTCACCTTCATCACCCCACTATTTCGAGACCCATCCACACAACACGAAACGACCATCGGAGCCACCAAATTCCTAGCCACCACACCTCTGTTTCGGAACAGCCTCTGTAGCACCGTCCCTCGTCGCTGCTGTGCCTCCGTTGAGCCACACGAGCTCGGATCCACGTCCGATCCGTAATCCAAATCGCAGGTCGCCCAGTTGTCGATCGGAGTCGCGTTGCACAGCACTGCATGCCGGAACGCCGTTCATGACCAGATTGACAAGCCGCATTACCTCACCGCCGTTCACGTAGCTCCACGCACCACCCGGCACCATCATCGTCCACTCGCGCCACCCAGCCATCCGAAGGAACCAAGCCAACTCACCAACGCTCCAGCCGCACCCCGCAATCAGTGCAGCACCACCCAGACCAGCGTCACCCGCGTTCCTGATCCAAACTGTCACCGTTATGCCTCTGTCCCTACTCACCGCTCATCGTCGGTTGCTTCGTTGGTTCCCTAGTTGGTCTCTGTGAGATATCACAGAAGAAAAAGAAACCAAAATACCCCCTCTTTTTGTTTGCACCGTGAGCACCTTCCTGTTTTTGAATTTCAATTTTTTTTATCGTAGGTGAAGTGGGATTATTGGGCCAAATTAGAAAAAAAAAAAAGAAACAAAAAAGGGTAAAATGAAAAAAAGAAAAGGAGGGGAAAGAGGGAAAGGATAAATTTAAAATATAAGAATAATTAAAAAAAATGGAATTAACTGAGTTGTGACAGTTTGTTGATCCTGTAATTTTTTGTAATCACCTGAGTTGTGACAACTTGATAATTCAAAAATTTATTTTTTTAAAAAAGACAAAAATCGTACCATTTTCTTAAAAAATAATAACAATAATGAGTCAAATATTTTTTTTTTGTAAAAAATGGGGTTAACTGAGTTGTGACAGCTTGTTAATCCTATAATTTTTATGATCATCTGAGTTACGACAGCTTGATAATTCATTTTTAAATTAAAAACAACTAACTCACAATCATTTTCTAAAGAACTACGTGACTTTAATTTCCTCATTGCACCTGAGGATACGTAGGAGCAGAATTTCTATTCTGTCAAACCAAAATTTAGTTTTTCATAATTTATTTGTTTATTTCATTTATTTATTTGTTTTTTATAAAAGGGGTGAAATAAATATATTTTGAGATTATCAATTTTGCACAATTAACTTAAGGTACCATTTTCGGATGGGTATTAGGGATGCTGTGGGATTGAGTTTCCACCTTTTTTTATTCATAATCGACTCCCGAATTTAATTTGGTTTCAAAGACTATTTTTTTTAGGTTTTTCAATTTTTTCTAATAAAAAAATAAAATTGGTGGTGACTCTTAAATTTAATTTTTTTTGAATTTGAGTTGCTATTCCACCGCAATCACGGTCGCGACACTACATATTCAGATGCTCATGTTAAAGCTTTTCCTACTGGTAGTTCAGATGTGTATCACAGTCTGCTCTACCCTCCAATTTCCATGTCATTCACCTCTGTTGTATTTTCTTTCTTGTAAATGTATCCATTTGATACCCACAGAAAGATCCCAAAATTAAGTGCAGATATCACAAAAAGAAAGCCATAATAGTAATCCAGGCGACAGTCATTCAGGTTGTTGCCTATCCAGATCTTACCACCAATCTTCCTTGTAAAATTATCTATCATAGTCACTAGAAAGGTGTTAAAGAAGTTCCCAGCAGCTATAGTGCTTGTGTAAAAGGTTGTGCCAAGGCATTTCATTTCTTCTGGGGATTGATCATAGAAGAATTCATGCAATCCAGTGAGAAGAAACGTATCTGCAATTCCAAGTAGAATATGTTGAGGCAATAACCAGAATATACTCATAGGAACTATTTCTTCAGGCCCAACTATGTGTTGCTTCCATATGACATGCATTCTTTGAATTTCTACAGCACAAGTTATTGCCATAGCTATGACTTGGATGGCAATTCCTATGCCAATCCTCTGAAGCAATGTGATTCCTCTATGATTTCCAGTTCTTTGACGCATGAATGGCATAAAGTAATGGTCGTAAATGGGCAGAGAAATGAGTACTGTGAGCACTACAAAGCTCCAGAGGGAGGCTGCTGGTATGTGGAATTTGGGACCCAGGCTTCTCTCCAAGGTTGTACCTTGCTTGACAAAAATGGTTGCTTCTACTGCCCAAAAGTTGCTAGGAATTAGCATTAGTAACCATATTTGAAACATCCCTAAAACAAGCTTGGTTCCTTCTACTTGAGTCACAGTGCATGGTGGATTTGAGACCTCTATTTGGTTTTTTTTTATTGCAGCCTTGTCTAAGAACCTGTAAGACACAGATTGTCTACATAATTATCCAAATTAATTCAAGAGAGTAAGATTGAAGAAATTTATCATTTTTGTATGTTCATGTCTATGCACAAGCACTTCCCATAAACAAGCATATTTTTAAATGAAAAATTGAAATTCAATTTGTCAATCATATTGATTGCTCCGACATAGTAACTATTTTAGAGAGCATTATCTAGGCTCAACTAGGTGTGTTCGTTGGATGAGTTCAGCAGTATTTTTGAACTCAACTCATTCACTAGAGCAATGGGTTAGGTTGGATTGAGTTGAAAAGATTTTTTTCACTCAACTTGACTCAACCCAACCCAACCTAACCTGCTCAAGAGTGTGTTGGGTTAGGTCGAACCGTGAGTTTAATATGTTTTTTTAAAAAAAAATTCCTAAAAAAAGGGTCAAAATACAAAATTTAATAAATTAACGCCATAAGCCTCAATCTCAAACATAATAGGTTTCAATTTAACAAATTAATATCATAAATCTCAATCTCAAACATAATAGGTATCAATCTAACAAATTAACATCATAAGTTTCAACCGACTTTACTTAAACATAATAGGTCTCAATTTCAAATAAACTAAATATCATAAGTCAATAAGTGTATAACAAATTAACAACTAATAAATCTTACTAAGTTTAGAATAAACTAAACAAAACTAGTCATAACTCAAACAACAAATTACTTTAATTAATCGAAGTCAGTGTCATTATGCATGTTATATGTATTGACATAATCATTTATTCACTTTCTATTTTTTTATATACTCTTTATCATCTAAACGGTCTTTTACTAAAAATAAAGCGTCAAATGAGTTGAGTTTGTGTTGATATATTGGACGTACTCCAACTCACTACCCAACTCACACACAGCGAATTGAAGCATTTTTTAACTCAATTCAACCCGCGAACCCAATCCCAACCTACACTTTATGAGTTAGGTTAGGTCAAAACTCGCGAATTCGCCAATTGACCTGATTCACTGAACACCCCTAGGCTCAACCATTATAGTATCCTTCATTCAAACTCACGTTGTATGCTATTAGGACTCATTTGGATAAGCTTCTAAACTAAGATTTCTTTTATGTGATTTTTTTTTTAAAAAGTTTTCTATAAAACAAAAACTATTTTATGTTTAGATGTAGTACTCAAAAAGTTCCTTTAGATTTACTATTGTTTAGACGTAAAAATATTAAAGGACTTTTTTTAATGGTAAAATTATTGTACTCGTTTGGATGTGTTTTTTCAGATTAAAAAAAATCTTTTTTAAATAATAAGTACTTTTACTTATTTTGCATATGTTTGGATGAACTTTTTTTATTAAAAAAAGAAAAACCACTTGAAGAAACACAAATTGTGGTTTTTTTTTAAGATGGATTTTGGAACTTCTAAAAAAAGACATTTTTTGGATCATAGAAAAGCTATTCTAAGTAATTTTACCATTAAAAAATGTCATTTTACATTTTTACATCTAAACAATAATAAATCTAAAAAACACTTCTTAATTATTACATCCAAATATAAAATAATTTTTTTAAAAAAACTTTTTTAAAAAATCACATAAAAATATATTATTTTAGAAACTTATCAAAATAAGCTCTTAGAACAACTTTTCCGTGATTTAAAAAAAGTATTTTTTCTTAAGCTCCAAATTCCAACTTAAAAAAAAGTATAATTGCATTTTTTTTAAATATCCAAACATGTTAAAATTAAGTAAAAGTACTTTTTAAAAAAAATATCTAAAAAAACACCTTCAAACAAGCTGTTAAGGAGATTTCAGTATAAGATGTATATTCTAGCAAATACTCCGTGCTCAGCCATTAAAATATCTTCTCTGGAATTCATTTTTATCATGTAACCTTTTTATGTGGTGTCCGCCCCTCCCAAGTGTTACAAGGGAAAATTTTGAGTATCCACAATCCATTCATTTTGGTGACTGTTCCAAATTTCCTTTACTATGATCATAATTCACAGACCTATGTTGGTTCTGAGCAATTATAGTACGAAATGCAAAAGGCTTAAATTAATTGGACAAGATCCTTGTGTTTATGTTTTCCCTTCAAATATGAGTCAATATTCATCAGTTTGCTTAATGCATTATTTGGGACATTTTAATCATGTCATCGATTATCATGATAAGATTAGAGTCGACTGTTGAGAGAAGAAATTAAGGTAAAACATCCCCGAACTTGCAAACTAGAACAAGCAAAAGCAAAAGCTAAGTAGCTGCTAACCTGAAATGAGGCGTTTGTTGAATTTGTCGTCTTCCACTACTTATGTAATGTTGCAACTCAAACTCATGCAGCTCTGAAGGGCTACTAGGAAGCTGAAACTCTCTATTTTTGAAAGCAACAACCATGACTCTTATAAAGTCCTTTGTAGGGCTCTTGGTCTTTCTAGCTTTATGCCTATATATTGGGGTGCCCAGAAAGAAGGTAATAAGGGAAAGTAGAAAACCAATAGCTGATAAGGCATACCCTAATCCCCATCCAAATCTCTCTTGAATGTACACAATAAACAGAGTGGCCATTAAAGCACCAAAGCAACTGTTAAACGACCACCAGTTGAAGAATGAAACTTTCAGCTCTTTTTCTTGGGGGTTGAAGTCATCAAATTGGTCTGCACCAAAGGTTGACATATTGGGTTTCACTGCACCACTGCCAATTGCTATAGTGTATAGTGATAAATAGAAGAGTATTAGTTGTAAGTTAGATGCTTTGCTGCAAATTCCATTTGTACATGTTGGTCTCAAGCTCTTCAGTGAAGTTGTCAGGACCAGAAGCACAAATCCCTGTGTAAATATCATTGTATTGAGATTTAAAATATGTAGTTTTATTTCAAGAAAAGAATAAGAATAAGAATTGTAGTTGATGTGCAACTAGCCTACATAAGTTAATAAAGACCAAAAAAGAAAAAAAGATACAACTTACTGTGGCATATATGAGCAACGAAAGAGTGATTGTCCAAAAGCGGCCCATGTAAGAATCTGCTATGTAAGCACCAAGAATTGGAGTTAACCATGCTGTGCCTGACCAGTTATTCACACTGCTTATTGATGATATCAAGTCTTTGTGGAGTTGGGTTGTCATATAATTCACCAAATTGGCACCTAACCCGTAGTAGGCAAATCTTTCCAATGCTTGGTAAACTAGCATTAACACACACAAACACGAGTCATAATAGAGTGATCATGACTTAATGCAAGAAGCATAATTCAATAATTTATAAATAGAGAGAGTGTCATAACATTTCATTACACAAATGCCAAGTTGCCAACCTTCTCTTACATAACATTCTTCAGTCAACGTTTTAGGATGTTGCTGCAGTAAGCTCGAGCTTATAAACGCTCGAGCACTGCATAGTTAAATTTTAACTTAAAGGTAGGTTCCATTTTGTTTTAAAATGTTAAGTTAATATTATTTTATTGAAAATGACCAATCAAAGACCTGAACGTAAACACTCGTGCATTTTGTAGCATCTCCCAACATTTTATCTAAAACTTGCAAAGCTCATAAGAAATTTACCAAGAACGAAACTGCAAGCTTTCCATTTCCCAGTTCTAGAAGCAAGCACAGGACGTCCACCAAGATCCACTGTCCCATCTAGAGTGTAACCTTTGTCTTCCATGTGATGCGAATTTCGAGTGGAGGCAATTAAGACAGATGGAAGACGAAGCTACACTATCGTTGTGCTAGTGCTAAGTAAATATATAGTAACAATAACAATACTCCCCTGTATGTACCAAAAAACACACAATATTGCTCTGTACCTCTTTGGAGTTTGCAATAGGCAAATAAGGTGCGTACTTTATTTTAAATTTTGTGTGAAACATTTGCGAATTTCCGCAAATGGCCAAGGTGAGGCTTGGCTGGCCACAAGCTAGGAAGTTGGAAATCGGTGACCTTTGAAAGGAGCCTATGCGTCTCTTTAGGTGCATTATGTACTGTTATTAAGCACCATCAAGCAACACTTCCGAGTTTGTGAAAAGTGTTGAATAAAAATAATAATTTGAAATTAATAAAGTTTTTATGGTTACCTTATTTTTTGTGTGGTGGCTATTGTAACTTATGAAAGTTATATATGTAGAGTTAATCTATGGGTTATGAATTAATATATTATAAAAGTGATGAAGAATTATTGTGTTTTTGAAAATTCAAATGATTTAAAGATACCATCACTATTAATAGGTTATTTGCAGCTATACAAGTCGAATAAGAAAAATTGTTGAAAAAGCAAAATGAGCCATTGGAATAAATTCTCAAAGCCAAGGCATCATTGAAGGATGATAGAGTAGACAAGAGCCAAAGAGGACGTGGACATGAACGAGGAAGATGGCATGGTCATGACTAAGGTGGAAGAGGAAGAGGCAACTATGACAATTCCAATAGCAAAAAGGCACGTCATCGCTCAACTTGGCCGTGGAAAAGGAGTGACTGAAGGATGTACAACAAGTCTAATATTGAATATTTCAATTATCATAAGTTTGGACATTATGATTCGAAATGTCCTTTTGATAATAATGGTGTTGAAGAAAGAGACAATCTTATTATTAGTACTTAAAGATGACGAAAAGGATGACAAAAATTCATGGTAATTAGATAATGGAGTAAGCAATCACATGTGCGGTTACAAAGAAAAATTTGTGGAGGCTTGATGAGAAAGTGAAGGACAATGTTTCATTTGGAGACCTCAAAAGTCTAAATTCAAGGCAAATGTGTCATTTTAATTTCTCTTAAAGAAGGTAGTCACAAGTTAGTTATCAATGTTTATTGTGTACCCAAATTTAAAAGTAATATTTTGAGTTTGAGACAACTTGTTGAGAAAGGATATGAAATTTATATGAAAGATCGTTATCTTTGACTTAGAGACCATAATGTTAACTTGGTTGCTAAGGTGTCTATGACAAAAAATAGAATGTTTATGTTGAATCTCAAAACAACTGAAGCAAAGTATTTGAAGACCAATGTGGGAGATGAAACATGGTGTTGTCATATACGATTTGGTCACTTAAATTTTAAAAAACTCAAAGCCTTGGAAGAAAAGAAAATAGTGTAAGGGATGCCTTCAATTAATCGTCTCAATCAATTGTGTAAAACATGTTTCTTTGACAAACATGCAAGAGAGAGTTTTCCAAAGGAAGCAACTACAAGAGCAACTGAGCCATTACAACTTATTCACACCGATGTGTGTGGCCCAAGAACAATCCTTCCACATTTGGTAAAAATAAATATTTCTTGTTTTTGTTTATGATTGTGGTAGGAAGACTAAGGTTTATTTTCTAAAGCAAAAATCTAAAGTATTTGTAACCTTTAAAAATTTCAAAGCTTTTGTAGAAAAGGAAAGTGATTACGTAATCAAATCTCTAAGATCAAATAGAGGAGGTTAATTTAAATTTAAAGAATTCAATAAATTTTGTGAAACAATTTGAATTCGCCATCTTATAACGATTCTTAGATCATCACAACAAAATGGTATAGTGAAAAGGAAAAATAAGGCTATTCTTAATATGGTTAGATGTATGTTGAAAGTCAAAAACATGCTCAAGGAATTTTGGGCCGAAGCTATTTCTTGTAAAGTTTACTTGCTTTGTTGCTCTTCAAAAAAGAATGTGAAAGATCAAACACCATAAGAAACATGGAGTGAGACGAAAACTAGTGTCAATCATTTGTAGGTTTTTTGGAAGTGCTTATATCCATGTGCTTGACCAAGGGAGATCCAAGCTAGATGATCAAAGTGTGAAGCATATTTTCATTGGTTATGATTCAAAATTCAAAAGCTAAAAGTTGCCCAAACAATGAAAAGATTGTTGTGAGTCGAAATATAAAGTTTGATGAAGAAGTCACTTGGAGATAGGAAATGCACATGATGAAAGAACTTATGATTTCTTTCCATACTTTGGAGATGAAGAATAAGAAATTATAACACCTATCTAAGAAGAAACTCCGCCACCATTATCCTTTGACATGAAGCATCCTCATCTTCCGAAGGGAGTTCTAGTGAAAGATCAAGAAAACTAAGAAGCATACAAGAATTATATGATGAAACAGAGCTAATTAATAATTTGTTTTATCTTCTTGTTGATAATGAACTTATAAATTGTGATGAAGTTTTGGAAGATAAAAGGTGGAAACAATTCATATAAGAAGAAATTGAAGTCATTGAGTAACACTTTGGAGTTATCATCTCTTCAAGTTATCATATCTTATTGGCTAAAGCTTATCTTCAGTATTCTGTTGTATAATAAATACCAAATCAATAATGAATGCAGAGACGCTTTTCCCTTTAATTCTTTACCGGTTCTCTTGCACATACAAGGTAGGAAATAACCTTCATACAAAAAGGTACAGGGAGAAGTGTGGAAAGTAATACAAAGCCAGAGAGAGAGAACCAGCTGGAACTTATAAATTGGGATCAAGACTTTGGTCCAAGTTATTTTCCCTGATTCACGAAAATGGAGATAATTTGAGCCCACAAAACAAGCTTTGTTCCTTCCACTTGAGTCACTGTGCATGGTGGCTGAGGTACCCATGTTGCTGTCATTGATAGCAATTAACAGCCTTGTCCAATGCAAGACCTTGAGCTATCTCTGATGTGAGTTGTGAAGCCATCAAATTGCTCACAACCAAAGATCGAAATGTTGGGCTTTAATTTGCTAGTTTGCTGCACAAGCTCCAATTGCTATAGCGTAGACCGTAGAGGGATAAGTAGTATAATGTGTTCTTTGAAGCAGAGACCTTATGGCTGATTGCTTTTCAATTTTCACATGTTTGCATCTAGCTTTCAAGTGAAGTTGGCACTGTGAAGCCCCATTTCATGTGTAGTTAACTGTCAATATGCATGAATGAATGCTAAAAACATATCAGTCAACTGAAGTTAGAAACAATTTAACCATGAAACAGAAAAAGATGATGATTCTGTGACTTCATGATTGTTAAGCTCACAAACTTACATTCATGTGCATTGAAGGTCCGTGTAAATAGTGGATCAGACTTATTGATCCTCTTACTAGATAAAGTTAGTAAAACTTTCTGCAGTTAATTGAGATGTATGGTCATGATGAGCAAATGAACCAAGAATTCCTCTCCTGACTATGGCAAAGAATAGCCTTTAATTTGTTTTGTTGACCATCCATAAGAAGTTTATTTCCTTCCTGAAATTGTAGCAAGCACTTATACTATTAGCATAGTACGAATATTGGCTATAATTATCAAACAGATTATTTATGGCTTGATATGGATCAAAACTTAATTAGTCCTTAGAGGCAGACTACAATAAAGGTCCACTAATATTCCCTCTGTTCGTTGGCACAAATGTTCAGTAAAAATAAGGGTAGATTCCATATCCCCAAAAAAGGTAGAATAGATACTTGCCATGAAAACACTTTTTGAAGCATTTTGTATATGGACATTTTAATTTTTTAAATAGCTGGAAAGCTATTTATGAGGTATATGAAAATTCAAAATCTTTGTTTTATGGAGGGTGATTTGTCATTTTTGTAAAACAGAGTTTCAACTGATATACACTGATACACGGTACCGTGGCCGTTGTACACTTATACCTGAAATGTCAACGGCAGATTAAGATTCTCTACACTTTTTAAAGAGCTGGATGACTCTGCAGTTATTTATAACATATTATAATATGTTTCTATTGTAGAATTGACAATAACTCATTACTCTTTTAGAATATTTTGAATTGTACAATAGTAACATTAAACATATTATAAAATGAGTTTAACTTTTTTTTTTCTTTTTGGTTTTGAATGAGCTTAATTTTGATTTATGTCATTGAGTTTTTTTATATTATTATTTAATTATAAATAGCCACATTATTAAAAAAATTTGAATTGAATCTATCATATGGTTGTTATTGCAATAAAATTTTCTAACAAAGTGACACTACATAATTAGATAATAATGTAAAATTATGTTAACAGTAATTAACATAGGATCAAAATTAAATCATTGTAAACAAAAAAAAAAATCCTAACTTTTCTTTCTTTCTCTTTCTCATTTTGAATTTCCTTTCTTTTTTTCAATGGTAGATCTTGTGACTTTATTGTCCCATTTTTTATGAGTGTTTTAGTTTTCTATTGTTAGGCTGTCTTTTGTCAATCTTATAATATTTATTCTTATTTTGATGGTTCTACAAGTAGAAGAAAGATTCAAATCTATTTTGAGAGAAGATATAATATAATCTTTAAATTATGACACTTTTATATTAGTTTTCATTATGAAAAATGCTTAGACATTAATAATTTTCAATTAAAGAATAGAACTAATAATCATTGATTACTTCAAAGTGTAGGTACTGTATTTGTTTTTTTTTTCTGATATCTCTTTTTCGATTTGTTAGTATTGTTAGGTTTGTTCCTAATGAATTTTCTTTACCCTAAGAAAAAAAAATTCATTGTAAAATTATCAAATTAAACTCATATTGTTGACTTTTTTTTCAAGTTTTTAAGTATCGTATTGTGATTTGATTCATAGGCATTGATAATGATGTAGTTCATAAACAAATTGAGGGGGGAAAAAATTAAATATAGCAATAATAACGAGAGTAATGGAGGCATATATGTAAACTTGCTTCAGTAGAACACGCAGGGAAACATGATCGAACTAGAAGGCTCCTTAGTATGTGTGTCCATTCTTTAATCATTGGTGGCGCTGAATTTTAAGTAGGTTGTGCAAGAGATAATGGAGAAATTATTTTCGAGACATAATTGTGCCTTCCTTGAACATGGCGATAGCGTACAGGCTTAAACATTAAATTGCTCATTTGTATTTGATTTGACCTAACCTAACACACAGATTCCTTCTAGCTCACCTTGCTTCTAAATGCCATTTGGATAAACAATGCAAGTTGTAGTGTTGCAAACATGGCTATTGGGAAAGAATCCAAAAGTGTTTGGAGTCGTTATCCATTTCATTCTTGGTAAGAAAATTTGCAAACATACTTATAATCTTTCTACTACTACATTATTTCAATTTTTTATGATTCTTGTATTGTTCACCTGCACTGCACAGGAAGTGAGAATTCTTATGTTCTGTTCATGTAAACCAAACAGTCATGTCAAACAAGTAGTTTATTTGAATCAGGCTTGTTTGTGCAAAATCAGTGAGCCTATTCCAGCATATATGAAGTAATTTATCAAAATCACAACCGCATAATTGAGAGGGTGTGGTCAAGTATTCCATGGCATGTGCAGTCATTATTCTCAGTACTGCTAGTTGTTCACAGCAAAAGCAATGAAAACAAAAGGGGCGACATTAATTTACTAAGTGAAAACAAATTAGATGGGTAATCACTCATTGCAAGGAAGTAGCAGATCGAGAGGGGGGGAAAATCTATTGGCATTTTTAATGGTTTGCCACTTATGTTTCAACTTTCAACTTTGGAGTAAATGGACATTAGAAAACATTAAAAGTAATGATGAGCCCACATGTC
Organism: Ormosia semicastrata; assembly: GCA_029884595.1. Taxonomy (NCBI): domain Eukaryota; kingdom Viridiplantae; phylum Streptophyta; class Magnoliopsida; order Fabales; family Fabaceae; genus Ormosia; species Ormosia semicastrata. Next base: position 29,439,237 of record JAQQTO010000046.1, on the reverse strand, counting down.
CACAATTGATAAGAAATACCTGAAGAATAATAAATTGAAAGGAAAAAGATGTTCTCTCTGTGTACCATTCAAGACAAATAAGAGGCACAGAGAATGAGATATGATCCTGAATTGTATCCCATCCCACCAAGAGGAGGGTTCCCACTACTCAAGAGCATCATAAACCGTTCCAACCCCTATTTCAATACGCTGAAGTGACACCTCTGCCTAATCTTTTGTGCAACGCATCTCAACTTCTTCGGTACTCCTGCTAATTTTTGCATATATACACTTAAACTAAAGGACAAAAGCAAGAAAAGCCACTGAAATTTGTAAATTGTAACTGCTTGTGAAATATTTTCCACTTGTCATATTTTAAACTTAGCTTGTGGCTTAGTGGGACCTTCTTCTACTGAGCCATTTGATTTTATTGTTTAAACCTTAATTATTGGCTTAGCTAATTGATGCCATGATGCTATATTGTCCAGTTACTGGCTTAGGAAGTCTGCAGCCCTCAACAGATTCCATGATTCCATCATTTGCTTGATAGAAATTATTGTCTATTACTTTGTATTATGATGTCATTCAACATATGTGAACAAGAAAACATTCAACTTTTCAAAAACATGAGACTATGAGTTATCTCAATTGCTATTTTTTTTATGAAGCCATATTTATTAACGCGCGTGAGATTTTATTTAACCACTCATTACATAATTAATTTATGTCGATCACGTACCTTGAAATCCTGGTTCAACTCGTCCCCACTTACCAAAAACATTTATATTTTGTCCTTTTTGTATTACTCAATCTTTCACATAGTCTTGTCATCCTCATGTGCTTAAATTTGTTAAAAATAATGTTACCAGACCGTATTTATACTTATAATTGTATAACTCAAACTGAAAATTAATTCAGTCAAAAAGTCAGATCAATGAATTAGTAATTTAATCGTAAATTAAACAGTTGAATTAAAAAATTTAGATAAAGTAAAAAAATAAAAAAATACTATATAAAAAGATACTTTACATAAAAATATTACAAAAAATATATTATATAAAAAAATATTAATAGTGTGAGCAAACTAAGTGATAATTATTAAGTTCTAATTTTTTAATTAGTTAATTAATAATATAAATTTAAAAAATCCAAAATATTGCTTAATAATATATGTAATCTAATAGTAAAATGCATTTTATTCCATAAGTTTTCTAAGTATTATATTCATATCTTACAATTTTTTTAAAGCTTAAATTGGGAAGAAAAAAAAACCTAAGTCAATTTGAATCAACTCACTTGAACTCGTCATCAAGTCACTTGAATTTGACTTGATCATTAAGCAAAACCATTGATATAAATTTACTGAATAATAATTTCATTTCATACATTACTTTAAATTTATACAAATTTCACCACATAATTATAATTAGCTTTATTTCATATTTTACATATTTATATTTTAATTCTATTACTTCATATAAATGTGAGTTGATGTACACCGTAATGTACAGCAAACATTTCTTATTTACTAAATTAGGAAGAGACAGGCAGATCATAAACAGGTACTTATTATTATTTTTTATAACAAAAGGTACTTATTTAACTGTAACAAAAAATCTGGCTAGTAGTGTAGCATATTAGGTGCGGAAGCACTCACAGGCATACTCTAACGTGGAAGAAAAGATCCAAAAGTGATCGAACTTCACATGATGCGTGTCAAATGTTGGAGACTTGGAGAGAAACAGTGAAAGAGTTCAATTTATGTTACATCCACAAGGAAAGAAAGTTAGGATATTTTATGCCTCAAGCCAACAAATCAGATTGAGATAGATACAAGGCTAAATTAAAGCGACTTGTAGCCAACTTGTACTTTCACGCCAGCATATCACCTTTCACTAGTAAAAGCCAGAAATTTAAGTTTAAGCCAAACTAATCAAAAAAGAAAAGAAACGAAGTAGCCTTTTTTCTGCTTCCAATCCATTATAGTGATGCAAAAAGGACCTCCCATTTGCTTGAGGACCATTCAAAACACTCACAGCATGGGGACAGTAGGACCCAAGAATTAGAATAAATTAATAATTTTGGTGCTAATTGGATTTTGATTTCGAGTGCATTCTTTTCTGCTTTGTCTAAAGTTGGTAGGGATTCAGTGCAACCCTTATGATTAAGGAATAAGAAATGTGTCGAGATATTAAAGATTCTATTTAATCATGCCATAAGGCAGTCAATTAAAGTGTGACAAATTAATGATTAACATGTATACGCCCTTATTGGCATGATTAATAACAAGTTGGCAAGAAAACTAATCATATCTCGTATTTGTTGCCTTCAAACCTTTCATGATTCCAATATTATCACTCGCTATCATAGAATTTTCAGAATGAAGATTTTTGTCTGAAGCATAGCCTGTTCTGAAAATCATTCTTAACTTCAACTTTTTTTATGTTATAGGAGAACTTTAGAGGTCAGGTAGCAAAGCAAACCATTAGAATTGAAAAAGGAAAAATAATAATAATAAAATCAACTTCTACTTTTTGACAAATTCCTTGAGATTTTTTTGTTTATGCTTGTCATAATCGTTCAAAGAAAATCTTGCAATGACTAGCAATTGTATATATATTGAGAGGCCAACATGATGCTATCCAGAAGAAGAAATCATAATTGCTTAGATTGCTCCTTTTTTATTTATTATTATAATACTTGATGTTACCATTATTGCAGTCACAATAATTAAACCTACTACTACATGAAGACACACATATAAATTACTAGTTAAAACAAACACAAAACAGAACAAGTATAATTAACCTCACTACCAATGCTATGTACCAAAAAAACCTCACCACCATTGCCTCTACTGAGATTATGCTGTGCCTAGTGTGGATAAAGCATTTATCTTTCCTTGTCCATATTTTCCTACTAAGAGAGAAAGGGTAGGGCTGGACTATATATTTTAAAAGTTAATCCTGACAAAAGGAGGTATTTCGCAATGTAATAAAAACAAGGAGTCGTTTGAAAGTGTAAGCTTAACCAGTTAAAAGCGAGAAAATTTTTGCATCAACTTAAAGTACCCAAGTTAAGTACGTTATATCAATTATATTATTAATTAATTATAATAATTATTTATTAATTAAGAATATAATTGATTTAATATGTTTAATTTGGATATTCTAAATTTATATAAAAAAATTCCCCTTTTATTTTATTCTTTACCTGAGTTGTAAGCTCTCAGACAACCTGATCATGTCGAAAGACTTCATGTCGGATAGCAATAGCATACCTCAATTAGAAGTTAGGTGGAGTACTTATAAAAAAATACTTTAAAACTCAAGTTAATCTTAAAACCAAAAATAAATAAAAATAAAGATAGAGAAAGTGAGCTGATCTAAAATATTCTTAAATGTGTGCTTATATAAAATGTAAGGTTCGAAAGATCTTAGGTAGAAAGTCACATGTAAGTTATTGAACTTAAGCCCAATAAAACATATACGTACTGATTCATAACCCCCAACTTAGATGTCAATGAGCCGAGTATATCAAGTACTAAAATGTATAAACTACATTGGATCATCCTGACCCAATTGGCATCTGACCACTTATAAGCTCGGCCCATCTTTACAGATGACCAAGCTGGGAGGCTGTGGACCATCCTAGTCCAATTGACATCTGACCACTTATAAGCTCGGTCTATCTTTACAGATGGCCAAGCTGGGGGGCTGTGGACCATCCTGGCCCAATTGACATCCGGCCATAAGTTAGGCTCATTTCTGCAAGGTCCGACTAGTCTATACCTGAATGGGTAACAACTCAACAAACACGTGCTTAATTAATACGATATACCAAATAGACATAATGGCCTCGTGCCATAATGACCAAACATAACGTCTCGCGTCATAATAACCAGATATAATGTCTCATACCATAATAATCAGACATAACGTTCAGAATCTTAAATGGCCTTAATGGATAGTATCCGAAGAGCCAGTCCTCTGAATCTCTATATAAATCGACCTGACAGTTTAAGCCAGACATGTTCACTTTTCTCTACCTATGCCTTCATCACTGACTTGACTCCAAGACTAATCGGTCGAAGTGCCTCTGCTGACATTTCACTACGTCTTCCTCGGGTAACTGTCGGACGACCGACTTGGGACTCTCCGACGACTACCCTATCGGGTAGAGGACGGAACATCTGGCGCCGTCTGTGGGAATTCGGTAAAACGGTTCCCATCTTCTCTAAGGCTGAAAACCTCGACACGTCTCTGATCTAGCTCAAATCGCGAGTTCCCCATCTCTCCCGACTTCCTTGAAGCATCACGACTTTTTAAGATTGGCAACAAGCTATCGACAAAATCTTTCTCTTCCGACATTTCAATACCATTCTCGGACTCCCGACGATCAAATCGTGAATCACTGGTCATCCCTCCATCCTTTCTCGGTGCTGGTCTCATACCTTGGGTTATGCCTTCCAAAATCTTCAAAGCATTGACCACAACTAAACGTCCAACACAACTAATACGCATATGAAAAATGAAATCTAAGGGAAGTGAATCAAGATCTTAATTATCTCAATCGTTGGCTCACTTATCTGCAGATTTTGACAAATTGCTTTAGTGATGAACAATTGCATTATTATTCTATATCCTAATTGCATTATTATATGCTTGACGTTAGTTTAATATATTTAGTTGAGTAGAATCTTCTTATCACTTATTCTAACAACCTGCTTTCTTGTTTTGATGAAGTCAACAGTTGAGAAGGGATCCTCGGATCACTTATTGAAGTTAACTTAGAAGACAAAACCACTTTCATCGGGTTCTAGAGAGGCAACGTACACACCAAGTGCTTGATAAAGCACCTCAAAGGATATAAGACCCTAGACTTCATTTTGAGCTACATTACTTCCGATTGGGAAGCATAAGATACGGAATACTAAACCCCTGACCCTATTGCATCTGTTACATATTCAATTAATTTGATCACCTTTCTCTTTTAATCATTCATGCTAATTACCTTACAATTTACATACACTTTGTTAAGCGGGATCATTTTTCTCCTACTTGGAATCAAATATACCAAAAGAATCTTAATATGCTAATTACCTTTCATATGCTAATTTGACTTTCATGTATATCGTGGAAGTGCATATGCTAATCACCTTTCTCCTACTTTACCTTGAAACATTATCTTTGTTTCCTAAACTAAAGGGGTATTGGAAGCGCTATATTTGGAATCATGCATGTATGGGTCCATTTTAGATATTTTATTTGATTAATAATTAGTTAAGGCTTCTTGGTTGAATTATAGTTACTCAGTGTTACTAGTTATAAAAAAGAAATTGTTTCTAAGATTAATGTGTTCTTTGACAGTAGGAATTGAGTAATTAATATATTTGTAACTTTGCTTTGAAACTAATATACAGACTTGTTGGGTTTTTGAAGTTAGTTCTATTTGAAGTATAAGCCACTATTTTGATTCTAGCAATGACGATACACACTAAAGGAATAATATGTTAATTAAGGAAAGGCTCCACTAGTTAGCTTCACTTGATTGGCATGCATGGTAGTATTGAAACATGGGTTATAAATAAACACTGTTGTAGTTGAGGTTGAATGATTGGCTTGCATTCTGTTTTGCTATGGACGAAGTGCATCAATATAGTAGCAACACAGCTTCAAGAACTCAGATACTTACAACAGCCTTATAGTGCTTGTTCAAGGAAGATTAGCTAAATACTGTGTGAGATATTGTAATCACTTGAGCAAAGACTGGTCAAGATGCCAATTGACCTTACCGTTCAGAATGCAAGAGGGGCGTTAGCAATATTAAAAATTGATAATTTGCATTCATCTCCAAGGTATATCACATAATTGCATAAGACCGTTATCAACCATAAATTGATATTCTATCCCTTTATTAACTAGCATATATATAACTTATTAGTCACATTTAAATCGTTATTCATTTTTTTTAATTAATTAAAAAGAATCATTAATAACTATATTTAAGTGACATTCGTTACTTTTTTCACATTTCTAAATTGCATAATCAATTAGCCATATATTTCACTTGGTGGATATTAACATTCTTCAGAAGACATTCATTCTATATATTCACGTGGTGGTTATTTCTATTGCAATTATGCAGTTATTTACCATTTATAACATTTATTTACCATTTATCATGAGCATGATGTCAGGTTCACATTGATGGTTATTATTTTATATTTTATTATCTTTTATAATTAGGGAACATATATGATATGATAATAAATAGTATTGATTTACATTATTATCATTTTATATAATTAATTGACTTTTAATTGATCATTATTTTATATAATTATTGTCATTCATGATATTATAGAATTAATTGACTATTAATTGATTGCTCAACATGTTATTTGTGAAACATTGATTTAATATTAATTAATATTTTAGATAATATTCATTGTAATTGGATTCTTTAATAGTATTTATTGTCCTCAATTTATTAATTAATAATTATATAACATTAGACTGATTATAATATCATGTTGCTTTAATTGTTTTAATTTTATTTATTTTCATTAATTTATTAATTAATTACATAACATTAAGGATATTTTCTAACCACAAATGACATTAGCATTTACATCTATATGTGATAATTTTTGTAATGAATACTTGTATTCATTGTAATTTATTTATGTGCATAACATTAACCTTAATAAACACTACAACAAAAAAGTTTTTTAGCGGCAATAAATATGCCTTTTAGCGGCAATAAAAATTGCCGCAAAAACCTTTACCGCAATTATTTTTTGGCCGCCATATCCAAATAGTTAGAAGGTAAAGGTTTTACCGCCATTATATTGAGTGCTTAGGTAAATGCCCGTTTTATGGCCGGTAAAAGTGATATCTTTTAGCGGCAATTAAAATAGCCACTAAAACCCTCCAAGTTTCCTCCCTCGCGTCTTTGGCAGCCTTTGTTATTGCCGGTAAAGATATTTTTTATTGCCGGTAAAAAGTATTTCTTTTACCGGCAATTGTAATGGCGGTTATAGCTCACCTAGATTTGCTTTTTTAAATGCCTTTAGCGGCGTTTTTTATTGCCGGCAAAGACTTATTTATTGCCAGTAAAATTATGATTTTGCGACTATAAGCTAAACGGATTTATTTTTTTAAATGTCTTTAGTGGCCTTTTTTATTGCCGATAAAAACCTATTTTATTGCCAATAAATATTTTTTACGTGCACTAGTAATGAAAGCAAATACTCAATTTTTTGGTACAAAAATGTTATTCTTATTTGTCATTCAAGGTGAAATTTTAACGTCATTAACAAAAATTTTACTAAAAATAATATTTGTCCCTAAAAAACTTAAATCATAACATACAAATGTTCTTAAATACAACATACTAAAATTCATTCCAAAAAGCAAAATATATTTCATTAAATCCACAATAAAAAAGAACATTCATAACTTTATGGTGTCAACAACAAAATATAAAAAGTACACCATCTAATAATTAGTATCAGTTTGAGTTTAATAACTAATGTTATCAAATAATCATAACACAAAATAGTAGGTAGCTCATAAATAAATCTTTAACTCTTGATCATTTTGAAGTCTTTCACTTGCGATATGTCTCGAAATCATAGTGTATGACCTGCAATGATAAAATAAATTAGAAATTCAGCTTGCACATCCACTGAAAGAGAATATTTTCAATGATTTTAATCACTGAGAGATGAAGGCACAACCAAAGATAATGATAGTTCTAAGGTATTTCAAGTTAGGATACTTTGTAAAATGCCAACAATATTTTTGCATTCATTTAAATCAAGCATAAACAAACATTTCATGCTCTCTCTAAACTTGAAAAGTAGAGCAGAGGAGGATATATAACTTTGATACCCATATGGACATATAATATAGAAATTAACAGTGGAGGAAACCATGAGAGAACGCTAGGAATCAAACTTTTGAGGAAAAACTAGTAAGTAGGTTATATATTTAGTTCAATTTGTCAGCATCCTATAATTTTACGTACTTGCACTATCAACATGCATATAGTCTTATTTTATTGCAGTGTGAAAATGAATGCTCCATGTGCTAACAGCTTTTTAATTTCACATTTTTGTTCAAGGAAATATGAGGTTCCGATTTAGCTGTATACTATATATACCTTCAACCAGACAAAAACCAAAAGAAAAGCCAGAAAGAGAAATGAAAATGAAAATGATCTTAGGAACATGTTTGATTAAGCAGACCATGCTGTCGAATTTGTATACCATTTTGATAAACACTTCTGACACACTCGACCCATCGCTTGTGGCTTACGACGCAACTCAACACATTCACATATATTTAGCATCAATAATACTATAGTTATATATCCTGAGGGGAAAAACAAGAGGATCCTCCAACCAAACCACAACAGAGCAGTCAAGAAGTAGTGCTTGTTTTGCAAGGATTCTTATGGCAGAATTAAACAAACAAGCATATAAACCATAGAAACTGAAGGAAATATAATACAAGGCATGTGTCACCAGTGCATGAGGAAAAAAGTCTTTATGCTTTGAAGTAAAGAGCAACAGAAAATTAGCACAATCTATAATAAAATCAAGCACAATTTAAAAAATGAGCACTATATTAACATATTTTAAAGCAAGTGCAATACCATGAGGGGCTGCAGTATTTTCATCAACCCTATGTAACTGAAATGGTCTCTGTGGTGCTCGTTCATGGCCACTATTGGCATCTGGGACCTAGTAAATATTAAGATGTAAGATAAAATAATAGTCTCATAACATTAAATTTTAAGAAAAAGGTTAAAATATTTGAAAAGCTAACTTTGTCCAACTGAGCTTCCACTGAAATTTTGAGGCATAGATAATTCCACAGGAGCAAATTTGCACATAACTTGTCTCACCCATGATAATTCTGACAATAGTCTATCTTGATTTTGTTTCATCAAAATCATTTCTTCATCATGCCTTTCCCTTAACTCCTTCATCTCTTGTTCTAACCTTTGGACAACCTCATTAGACGAATCATCTCAACAATATTTCTTAGGGAAGATTTATTACCCCATAATAGAGAAGGGGTTGGACCAAGTCCTAAACCACGGATATAACCACTTCTTTCACTTCCCAATACTTGGGAATACACATCTCCTTCCCAAGCAACACTACCAGAAGGTTGTTCATTAGATGTCTCACCATTGCTTAACTTTTCTTTCATCATGTCCTAATCACAATTAAGAAAACAATTTATGACATACTCAAATCCATATAAAAATATTTAAAATAATTTGAATACTAAACATACTTGAACTTTAAAGGATAAAATTGCTTAAGAAATCTTACAATCTGTCCTTGCAGACTCCTCATCCAATGGTCTACCATCCTTACGCTTTGTATGAGTTAATATGTAAACTTATGCTCGTTGAGGCTCTATCCCATTTATAGCCTAATACAATTAAATTAATGTCAAACAATTATACATGACACAAACGGGCTTTAGAATTTCATATTTGGTAATTTATACATGAATACCTTTTCATCCATCAAGGTTCCAAAGCTTTTGGATCCTCCTGTGTGAGGCATCTTTTGCTTGGCCCTATTGCTTCTATTTGCTTGGCTACGCTTCTATCATTGCAACACATAAATAACATCATATAAAAGCTAGAAAAGGAAAAGAAAAACAATAGGAAACATTTGTAGCTACATGCACAACAGTTGTTTAAAAGCTTTTGATTTGGACTAGGTGGGAACAAGAAAGGTGAAGAGAACATGAGCAATTCTTCTAGGGCACGTACTCTACTTTTTTTTTTAATGAACAGGGCATAGTGTATAAGTATTTCATAGAAGACATTAATAATAATTTATTTTTATATTCATGAATTAAAAGTTTTTTTAAAAAAGTTTAAGGTAATAGAAGACTCTCTAAATTAAAAGATGAATGTGAAGTTATATTTTCCTATAAAAGAAATAAATGAAAGAGCAAAATTGGCTACTTTGAGAAGCAATTTGCTGTACAAACCAACCAGAAAACTTCACTTTAAAAAAAAAAAACAGATTCCAAGTAATATAAAACAAATCCATTTTAAACCAAGGAAATGCATGTAACACTATAAAACATAAAAACAAGGCAATTGTGTGTGTGTGTGTGTGTGTTTTAAGGCTTCTAAAGTTGATACCTTTGCTTTATCAGAAACCCAATAAGAGACAAGACCAGTCCATTGGTCCCTTGGTATGCGACTTCGGTCTATTTTTCAAATAAGGCATCTTTGGTCTTATACTTTGTCATATATATACTCTTCAAATCACATTTGTAATCTTTCCATTTCTTCCCTAGTGACTTTTTGACAAACTCCTCACCATGTGTTGGGATTGAGAACTTCTTCTAAAAAATAGAGCAAGCATTTACAAGTTAATTTCATGTATGAAAGAAATAACTTGGACCTTATTATATTCACACCTATTAAGAATAATTATTTCATACCCTTACAAACTCCACCAATTTCTTCTTTTCTTCTTTGTCAAAAGCTCTCCAATCTTCTATGTTTAAAGGTGTTAGTTCTGGGGTTCTAGCAACAATGCCTAGAAAGCTAGCAAGCTTTCGACCCTCCTTTCCTATGGCTTGATTACGACTATTGAATCGCACAACAATTGTCTTCCCTGGAGGCAAATTCCAGATATCTTTTAGTAATGTAGGCCCACGAACCTTCCTTGCCTCCAAAGGACCTAACACGAACCAGATTTAAATGTCATGATTTAATTCAAACTAATTTAAAAATCTAAAGCAATGTTCATTAAAATAATGTCACCTGATTCATCGTTTTGCTCAGCCTCAATGCTAACAGAATTATTCAACTCATCAGATTGATCATCATGTGCTTGGGCTTGAGAGCAGTTTGGGGCATTCATTAGTTGCTCAATATAAGGCCGCACTTCTTCATCATGATGTTGTTCAGTGACCAATATGAGACTATTTTTTCTAGGCATTATGATATACTGCCTGCAACTTTTACCTGAGGTAAAATAAATGTGCAAATTTGCATGTTAGGAATTTATCCAATCATGTGTTTTATCTGTCAAATTTGAATGAACTAAAATTATAAACGAGAGGTTCAAAGCCATTTGTTTCCATAACAAGTTGCTGACTTCAAGGATTATTCTGGACTATTGTGGTCACAACATCAGCAGCCTTTGCTCAAATATTGGCATGAGAATTCTTAAGGTAATCAAGAACCAATTGAGTGAAGATTTAGGAAAGAGGAAATAGGAAATAGGAAATAGGTAAGGCATAGAATTGTTAAATTTAATACAAAGCAGATCCATTGACCAACCAATTACCAAAAAAGCTAGGGACAAACATAATTTGATTGAAAAAGGAAAAATTAACAGATTAATGAGGAAAAAAGAAAGACATAGAAGCATGCAGCGAACAATGCATAGAAGCAGCTATTGAAATTTGAGTAATCAATTAAATCATGATCCCCAAATTTCAAAGAATTTCCCATCAGATACTGCCGAAAGCACACATATTTAAGATAATTCAAGTATTTTACATTCAATAGCTGCTGCCTCTTATATGATATCTCTTCAACAAGATAAACTCACCATTGGCCATATCCATGGATTAGACATGCTCCTGCAATTCATCCAACTTAGTAACTTTTTCCTGATAAACACTTTTTTTTTTGGTTACTACAGATCCATGTCTGCTGCATTCTGTCTGCCTTCTTTTTTGTAGACAAGGTTATTGATCCCAAAAGATATTGATGTAGAACTCGAGTAGTATTAAGGAATTGCTGTTAACTTTTGAACTATGTCATTCTTCATATTTATGGGTGAAAGGTTGCCCATGCAGAACTATTATAGGAATGAGAAGTTGATAACCTACTAAATTATTTCTTTATTGTTAATCCTGTATTACAATTAATTAATGAACATATAAAGGGATGCTAGAACATTCAGTGTAAGAATCAAGGTCAAGAAATTAATGACCTTGGAAGTGAATCTACAGTCAGAACAACCAATTCACCCATTATATAAGTTCTTAAATATAGCTAATGGAGATTGGCTCACCTTCCGCTTATGAAAATTGCATAACTTGATATCATATCCAGGAATTTCTTGTTGGTAGGAGATCTACAATCCTGATGTATATCCTTTCTAAGCTTGGCGGTTTGTCCTTACCTTAAAATGCACCCTAAACTTTCTACAACAAATTACAAAAATATAAGTTCGTAAATATATAAGTTCATAAATATTTGTTTAAAACAGGTTACTACTATTTATCATTGACCCTGCATTGCCCAAAGTTTAAGAAAGACACTTAATCATGCAGTGAACAAAGCATAGAAGCAGCTATTGAAAATTGAGTAATCAATTAAATCATGATCCCCAAATTTCAAAGAATTTCCCATCAGAGACTGCCGAAAGCACACATATTTAAGATAATTCAAGTATTTTACATTCAAAAACTACAGTCTTAAAATAGAGCACTACTATAATGAAGTGATCTTAGTTTAACGGAGAGGCTACACTGGAAACCCCTGTTCTATTGAAGTGATCTTAGTTTAACGGAAATATGTCTAAAGTCCAAACAAGATACTGATCTGCATTCCAACTTGAATTGTTTATATGAAATGAATCCACAGGTAGACCATAAAAACACTTATTCAGAGATGCAGTCAGATTTTCAAAGACAGACTTGTCCAAGCTTGAGAAGGGACTCCAGGGAGGTGCTATGAAAGTTAAATTTCCTGTATATGGGTATGTACAATGGCATTTGGGGCTTAATATCTGATCTGAGCTCAGGCAAAAGGCGCACAGTTATTTGGTGGCGGTGGCGGTGTATATGAGTTATTGGATTGTGGCTGTGCAATAGAGCAATAATTCCCTACATGTTCTGTTCCTTGGCAAATTGGGTTATCCACAAGTCTGCAGATACATATATGTATAATAATCAGCCTTACCAGAGGGAAAACAAATGCATTGAGAGAAAATTTATATTTCTTTTCAAGTAATGAAACCACCTATATAATCAACTAATCACTATAATTATGGCTTACATTATGCCTACTTTAGAGACGTCAATTTGTGGATTAAATTTGTCAATGGAGTTATTCTGCAAATCAAGGAGTTCCAGTTGGCTGCTGATGGTGGTGCCAATATCTAAGGTGCTATTCAAATCGTTGTCCTTGAGTTAGTATGAGTTTTAAGAAAAGTTGCTCACTGACAAAAATAAAAGTATAAGATGCAGTTTTGTAACTTTGTTATCCTATTTCTTTGTCGTTGGTTTTCACTATGATAAGTGTTGGATACCTTCAATATTGGCAGGATTTTAATGTTCTATAAGTTGATGAAATTTTTTTAATTTTAAAACCATTTTTTGATATTGTGCAGAAGCATATGTTTCTGTACTTGCTAGAAGAACTAAGCCATTAAGCATTTTCCTTTTCCCTCTTGTTTCAAATGTTATTTGAGAAAGGGGAGAGAGAAGTGCATCCTCTGCTGGAGGAAAAGCCAAAATTTTTGTTTAATTGTTAGGGAAACTGGGTGGCTAAATTGTTAGGTGATGGAAATATAGTTAACTTGTTTTTCTGGTTAAGATTTCCCCTTAAGCGGTTTGATAGTTGAAGGTTGAAACTTGAAAGAGTCAAAGAGGAGGAAAAATGTGCTTTTCAACCATGTAACAGCAGTGTGGTTTCTGTATGTAAAGAAACTGGAAAAGGGGGTTGACTTTTTAGTGTTCTAGAGGTTCTGAAGTTTGAACGTGAATGTTGAGAGTATCTTTTGGTTCTCCTTATTATTTGAGCATCTATATGTGAACCTGAACGTGAATGAATTAGCTTATTTAGAATTCTAGCCTAGGTCCATTAGCTTATTTAGCATTTGTTGGAACTTAGAATCTTATCTAATTTTGTAAATCACCTGTTTTAAGTGTTCAAAATCACTAGACTAACACAATGAAAATAGTGTAACAGAATAAGCTCACCATGCATTATTCATTGATACAAAATATTTGACAGTGATCCACCTTCAGTTATCTTTAGGTTGAAAGCATAAATTTCAGTTATCTTCATAATTATCCTCACTTGCTTGATATTGTTTTCCAAGCTATTCTATTTCATGTCAGGATGATCAAGAACCTTATCAACACAATTTAGTTTCTTATTGTTAAAGAGAAATTAACATAAGGGGCAGAACTCATTTATGCTGTAGAACATAATTTTTTTTAGGGTCCCCTTACTCAATTTGAACGAATAATAAAGCTCTTAATTGAACCAGACTTGACCTATTTATTATCAAGGGAAAATTAAAGTAAGTACACTAATTAGATTCTCATACACAGCTTAAATAATCCATTCTAATATCCTATTATAACATGAGACATCTAAAACCCCATCATAGGAAGAGAGTTGTTCACAGTACCTGCATGGACCTATTTCTTTCTCCAAAATGAAGTACTTTTCTAGCTGCAAAAACCTGTAAAAGTCATAAAGCAAATGATATATGAATTAAACACTAACACAATGGTGTAATCTGGAAATTGGAAAGTAAATTATGAAATTGGAAACTTGCAAAGGAAAAACACATAGTATTAATAATTCAGGCAAGGAAACAAACATTTAACAAAGATAATAATAGTATTAAGCTGCAAGTACTTCAATAAAACGTAAATTAAAAATTTAAATATTTTCTAAATTTACCTATCTTATTCAGAATCACTATCATATTCAATGTCATTTCCTCCATCATTATTAGCTTCACCTTCATTTGGAGGAGTGTTAGAATGGAGGCTCATATCAATTACTATCCCATCAACACCACTTCTTATCCAATCATTATTGTCATGTTCTGAGTCACAAATATTTTCTAAGAAAGTCAAGTCAATGGCTTCATTCTGCACTGATGACTCATATTGCAAACTATTTTCTTCTCCCATATCAAAAATGTCTCGAGGTTTAATTGGCCTAGGGACAAATCATTCATGATTTTGAGGATCTTGCACAAATATCACTTGCTGAGCTTGGTCAGCAAATACAAAAGGCTCATGACTTTCTCGATCGCCCGAGTGTATTAGGTGTGAAAAGTTCACAAGTGTGAAACCTAAGTCATCTTCCTTAACTCCTCTACCTTGGGTTACATCAACCCAATCACATTTAAATAAGACAACCTTAAATTCTTCAAAGTAGTTTAACTCCACAATATCATTCAATCTGCCATAATAGGTGATATTTGCCGACTTGAGCATTGTCACTTGTACTTGCATAACTCTCTGATCTTTGAAACAACCATAACACCACTATTTTGCGTCTCGCATGAACTCTTCATATTGTTTTATTCGAATCGAAACCCATTATTTACATCGAATGCTTTAAATCTTCTTGCAATGTAACTTGGACCTTGTGCAAGGGCTTTAAGATCTTTTTCGATATCAGATGTGAGGTCCAACTCCTTAACCTATCCAAATAATAATATACGACTATAAATACTAATATAAGTACAACAACACTAAATTACAATAAATAATGACTAAATCCTACTACTTACTTGCTCCTTCAACCATTCATGAAATGTATCAAAATGCAAACGATCAAGTGATGTTGTGTAAGGCGACGCTTACGATTTAATCTCTTGATCTCACAAATATGTTCACTATGCATGTAACTCACATATATCAATTTTCCTTAAAATATAAAGTAATATACAACCAACAAGACAAAGATATACCACTCACTTTTTATAATTCTCAACCACATTTGATTCGCAATTGAAGAGCACATATCGATGTGCTTGCAACCATGTTTTCTCATCCATAAAATATGCTTCTATTTTGCCATATGGTTGCCCAACAGATTGGGAAAAGACATCCTTCTTTATCAGTCCCATGCTCAATCTCATTCTCACTTTTTCTTGACCAATAAGACCTTGAATCACCACCTTCCATATATCGTGAGCAAAATGTCGACACTCATTTGCAAGATATGCTTCTGCTATTGAACCTTCCGGGCATGCACGATTACGAACATATGATTTCAAAGTACATAAGTACCTATGACATTAAAAAATGTTATCAGTCTAATACTTTAGTGCTCAAGTATAACTTAAGATATATAAAAAAATTAATGGGATTGTTCGATACCTCTCAATTGGGTACATCCAAATGATAATGTACTGCCCCATAATTTTAGCCTCGGTTGCCAAGTGAATAACCAAATATACCATAATCAGTAAAAATGATGGGAGGAAGAGTTTCTCCATATTACACAGGGTTAGTGCAATTTTTTCTTCAAGTAGCTCTAACTCTTCCATATTAAGCACTTTGCTACAAAGCACCCGAAAGAATGTGCATAGTTCAATCAACACAGCACTCACTTTTTTATCTATTGATACCCGCAATGCAAGAGGAAGAAGTTCTTGCATTATAACATGGCAATCATGAGTTTTCAGCCCTGATATTTTTTGTTTTCGAATGCAGCGTGAAATATTAGATGCATAGCCATGTGGAAACTTAGCACTTTGTAGTACTTCGTAGAATAACTTCTTTTCCTCTGAGGACATTGTGAAATAAGTAGGAGGTAGATATGTCCTCCCATTAGCTCGTTGCTGAGGCCATAAGCTTGGTCTTATGTTCATCTCCATCAAGTCCAATCGAGCTTCTAAGTTGTCTTTTGACTTCTTACCAAGACCCAACAATGTATAAATCAAATTATCGCACACATTTTTTTCTATGTGCATCACATCAAGATTATGACGCACTAAGTTATACTCCCAATAAGGAAGATTGAAAAAAATACTCCTCTTTTTCCATGTGCTTTTAATTACCCCACTTACCTCTTCACTCAACTTACCAAGAGTGAACTTTATGCCTCTAACTTGATTTAAAACCAGTGACCCAGATATTGGACAAGGTGCGGCCTTGATTCTTTAGTCCCATCAAATGACTTTGCATCATTTCGATATTTATGCCCTGGCTTCAAGAAACGTCGATGGCCCATGAAGCAAAATTTTTACCATATTTGAGCCTTCTAGATTGAGTGTTTATATTGCAAGAAGGGCATGCAAATTGACCATAAGTGCACCATCCAGATAGATTACCATATCTTGGAAAATCATTTATAGTCCACATGAGAGCTGCTCGCATTTGAAATGTCTTCTTAGTAAAGGCATCATAGGTTTCTACCCCCACATCCCATAATTGATTTAACTCTTCTATTAAAGGTTCCAAAAAGACATCAATGTTATTTCCAGGCCCTTTTGGTCCAGGAATGAGTGAGGACAAAATGAAGAATTCTTGCTTCATGCACAGCCATGGTGGAAGATTATATGGCATTAAAATCACTGGCCATGTACTGTGAGCAATTTGCATCGTGGCATATGGATTAAAGCCATCACTAGCTAATCCTAGGCGAACATTACGTGGATCTTCAGCGAATTCTGAATGACAACTGTTAAAACTTTTCCAAGCTTCGAATCTGCAGGATGCCGTAAAACTCCATCTTTATTGCGCTCTTCATCATGCCATCTCATCAGTTTAGAAGTTTTTGAAGACATAAATAATCTTTGTAGCCTTGGTTTTAGAGGAAAATATCTTAGGACCTTGGATGGAATTTTTTTTCATCATTTTTCCATCTAGAAGCCCCACAAATTGAGCATTCATTAACATCCTTACCAAAGAAATTCATTCCTAAAAAGCATGCAATTATTGGGACAAGCATGGATCTTTTCATACTTTAAGCCTAATCCTCAACTATCTTCTTGGTCTCATAAAAGGAATGAGGCAACCTTTCCCCTCGGGAATGCATCCTTCAATAGTCCAAGCAAAGCATTAAAAGACTCATTTGTCCATTTGAACAACCGTTTTATATGGTAAAGATGAAGTAAAAATGAAAGTTTACTAAATTTCTTGCATCCAGGTATAGTTCTTCATCTGCATCTTTCATTAGTTGTTCAAACTTCTCCACCTCTGGATGTGGTTGATCTCTTGATGAATTAGTGTTTTCTTCAAAGGTTAGCTCCATCTCACCCTTTCGCTATTGTTATTATCCACAAATGGGTAAAGCCTCCAAAAGCATCACGTATCATTCCTATCATATCATCACCCCTAAAATCTTCTTGTCTGCAATTAGTTTCTTCAACATAATTTGACACATTTATTGGCTCCCCATGACAAAACCAAGTATCATATGACGGTATAATGCCATTAACCACAAGGTGTTCATATGCCACTGCCCGATTTACTGAATAATGGAGCACACATCCTTTACATGGACATGGAATTGTTTCTCCATCATGTTTTTCATGAAAAGCATGGTCTAAAAACTTCTCTACTCCATCCAAATATTCTTTACTAACTCTATCACAGTCCATCCATCTCCTACTGCTAGGATTGTCCATGACCATGCAAGAAATCTTATCCTATTTAACAAAAGGGTTGCAACATGATTACATGGTTACATGATAGAATATCAACAAAATACAAATACAATTATGATTACATAGCTAAAAAATGACCTTTACATAATAAAAAGTACAACATTTAAAACCATCCAAGCAAATCAATAGTTGACATCTTCATATACCATACATTGCACATGTGAAAACAACATAATATTTCTTTAAAATAATGACACATGTCATAATACCACTCAAAAGCACAGAACTTGAAAATGAGGAATCAAAAGCCAAACATGTTGAGGAAAGAGGGAAAGGTATACATCATAATATGTGGTTATCAAGAAAAATGAAAACAAGTCCAATACATTAAACATAAATTTGGCAGTTAGGAATCATAAAATTCTTGTTCTTATCCACAATAGAGAAACCAAAGCAAACCCACAAAGACCCCAACAATATGCTGCATATGGGTGATTGCATTCTTCTTACTCACTTAAAACACTATAATAAACATAATCAATCAAGCAACATTTACACCAACATCTTGAGTTTTCTACTTTTCTTAGATGTGCAATTGAATCGAGTCAGAGTATGGAAATATAGTTCCTGAGAATTCAGTAAATTTACAGAAGTCAATTTATTTGGATAATTTGAAAATGCAGCAACATTTCAATTTTAGTTTTTTAATTATTTTTACTTATTTTGATCAATTTAATCTGTCCAATTATGCATAAACTCATTATGGGGGGTTTTTTATCTGCCTCTGAATTAGTTGGAACTTCCTTTGGACAGATGCAGCAGTTCTACAAGTATTGATTCAAAACATTGAGATATTCAATAGCTGGAATTTCTTATATTTTGAATTTTAGTTATTTTAAAAAATTCATTTTTTGAGCAAGTTTTAAAACCCTTCTCTCAATGATGCCTAAAATCTAAGTTTCCCCCTAGCATTCGCTTCTACCATTATACCCTAGTGAGATAAACATCATCTCATTTTACTTGAACCACTATATACTCATTGTGGGATCTAATATTAATTTCAGGTTAGTGAGACGGAATTATGCTGCATCTGCTTTGAGCAGGTATGCACAATTAAAGTCCAGGACTATGGCCACCGAACATGTGCACAATGCACACTAGCCCTCTGTTGCCACAACAAGCCCAACCCTGCCACAGCTTGTCTTACCCCACCAATTTGCCCATTCTGCCGAAGCACCATAGCTAGATTAGTGGCTGTCTCAAGGGACTTTCCATTTCTGATATGCAGAGAGGTTGGACAGCCTTGCTATATCTTTTGGTGTCTTTTTTTCTTTAACCCTGTTTTGGAGGATACCTTCTCCCCAACCTAGTTATACTTTACCTATTTTCTATCTAATGAAAATTTTGTTTTTGTATCACAAAGAAAAAAAAAAGAAAGAAACACTGCTCTTGTTGAGCAGAGCACCACAAAACAAAGCAATTCTTTCAGATGTTAGTTTTTCATCTAAAGTGCAGTGAAAATATACCTCTTTCATCGTATTTTTTGTCTAGCAAATCCTTTCTTATAGAAGTACCTAAAATCTGCTGGCTATTGTTACTTGTGTATACTATATCAGCAATATCAGAAACAAGAAAGAGAAGCTGCAATGTTGGTGAAGAAGCAGAAGACTTACAAAATGTTGGATGCTGATTGTGACGGCGATGATGACTATGTTGGTGGTCAAGATAAATCCTCCATAGCTATTTTTTCTGCATCGAGAAAGCCTGAAAGTCATAAAAAGCGTTTTACAAAGAAAACTGAAGTTCAACATGATGAGGCAAAATGTTCATAGCCTATTAGATTCACTTTCATATTTCTTGCTCATGGTAAGCTGCTAATCAACTAGTTCTTCTGACAGGATGTGACTTGTTTTGACCTAATGGAATGCTGCAGGTAATTTCAAGAAAGGAAAGGGAGAGAAAAGTTAAGAGACGAACTTCCCCTGATGAATGTGATGGTTCAGAGGTACATTTTCTAATTTCTAGATGTGCTTATCTATGACGTTCAGTTGTAACAGATAATGAAATTTCTTCTATGTCCACTTGTTTTACTAATTTTGTTGTGCTGTTGCCAGACTTCTATTTTTTTGTCTGAGTGCACTTTAACTTTGTCATAGTCCAAAATTTGTTTGTGTTCAGTCAGCTTTAAAAAGCATATTCAACTCTATTAATCATTGAGCTTCGACCCTTTGTTTTGTTTGGTAATTAGGCTCCTTGCAAGGTGATATTTAGATCTGTATGTCCCATTATGGTGCTGAACTATTATTGCCTATCTTAATTATCATTTGTGTTCTGAAAAAAAATGGATTGTGTTGGTCTGAATTTTGTTGATCATTCCAAAGAGTTGTTTTATTGATTTTTTTTAGCTTTGCACATGTGATGCTTTATTACATCAGTTTTGTAAAAGAATTATGATGAGCTATTGGAAATTCGTTTTTGTTTTCAATCTCCATCTCTTGTTTTGACATGATTGCTTGTCTATTTGCAAAAAGTCAGAAGAAGAAAGATTAAGAGATCAAAAACAGAAGGAGGAATTAGAGCAACATATGAGAGAAAGAGATGCAGCAGGGACATGGAAGGTACTCATCGATATTAGAATTGATTTGGTCAGGCCCATAACTCCATGTTTCTTTTTCTTTTACAAAAACTGGAAGTGCTAGGTACTTGTGTTGAATTGTGCTATCTGCAATGACCATGTTATTTCTGAACTTGAAAGTAAAATTTGTAATATGTATTTGAGATCCCCTTAGTCCATGTACGGTGCTGAGTGGGGAAAAGGGACTCCGGAGATGTGTAGAATCAGGATGTAGAAAAGTATTTTTGGTGTGTTCTCTCTCTATCTCTATTGATTTTTTTTATTTCTTTAGCTTGGCTGGTTCATTCTTCCAAGCAAAAAGCTGTTTATTAGCTTGCAGAAGCAGAAACAGAGGCAGCAGATCTAATAGAAAAAGAAGTGCTACGGATTTGAGAGACCCTCTATAAGGAAACCATTGGAATTTGAAATATATATAGGTGAGTTAACTGCTTCCTGGAATGTAATGTAGGCTGTAAATTTAATTTCTATATATATTTATACAAAGTACATCTAACAAGCACCATTAAAACCCCAATCAGAATCGTACCACACCTTCAATATCTAAGGACTGAAAATTAACAATGAAAAATTAAGAATAACACAGAGCTCAAATACTATTTTGAAATATCATTATCATATATTATACTCAGATTAATTATAAATGAGTGCAATTAACGAGTTTAAGATTACCTGGAAATGAGACTTAACATGTGCTAAAGTGAGATCCTTCACATCCATCAGCTCAAGAACTGATTTGGGTGTAGCCCCTAATGAAACACAAACACCAATAGATAAAAAGATTAGTTCCAATAATCAAATTTATGTTATTACAATATAAGAAAGGCAAATTCACTTTCTCTCATTTTTCTTCTTTTTAGTCTTGACTCTTGAATTTCAATGTTAAAGATTCAGTTTCAAAGTAATTTTTTTTTTGTTTTACCAGATTGCTTGGAACAACCTAAGAATTCCACTAATAAAGATTGTTGCTCTTTGCCAATAGTGTCTTAGGAGCAAGACAGCATAGATTATACATCAATTTTATTATATATATGTTAATGCTAGCCCCACCTAAATTTCTCACCATTTCACTTGTCGATGTATATGCAAATTTGTAATAATCCATCCTGACAGCAGCAAAAGTTATAGGACACAAAATTATATCTGCCTTTGGGTGCAAACTTGCAAGGACAGCTTATCAATAATGTCTTGTTTTGAAGACATTATCGTGAGTTTTGTACACAATATCTCTTTTAATTCAATATTCTCCATAGTTAAGTTAGTGTCTTAAGTAGTAGCTACATGAATACTTTCTTCTGGATAATAAAAGAAAATTTAATGAGGAAAAGTCAGGTAAGAGTATTTTGAAAATGAAACTCATTAAAATTAGTACTGTAGCAATAATTGCCTCATGAACAACTCAGTCAATCTCATCAGTTGTCACAAAGAAATTTGAATAATCCGAGCAAATTTGCATCCAAAACCTCTCTTGCAATCTATAAATTAACACGCTTAGTGAGACTAAAGTCTACATCAACATACAAGGCAAAAATAAACAACCATAATCTTTAATGAACCTTTCACTAAAAGTTAAAACACGAAATTTAGCAAAACATTAAAAAAAAAACAAGAAATGTGGTTAAGATTAACCTTGCCAGGGAAGTCAAGAACACCTACACTCTTACTTACACTTGGAGTACTTCTCCCTCTAAAAAATGAAAATGAGATTTTTTAAACGTATAATCTACTTCAATTTGACACACACACACAAAAGAAAAGAAAAGAAAAGACAAAGAGCTAGTTATTTCATATTGTATTTGGAGGAGACAGTGCAAACAACGAAGCAATAAAAAGTAGTGTAATTAATATTGGAATGTAGTTTACAGATAAATATTTGCCAAAATATTTAGAGAACCCCAAGTTCTACTAATATTTGGGGTCCCAATTCCCAAACACGTGTTAAATAGAATATTGAACATTAACCTTCAAATCAGAATGTTAAGGCTTGAACCATCAGAGTATACAAATATTGCAACTTTTTCGCACAAAACAAAGAATCACAAGTTCTTGATATTCCTTATTAGTGCTGTGAAACCCATTCATAAAAAGCCAAATTAGTAAGACCAAAATTCAATCTTAGTAAAATTAACTTACGGATCAGGTTCATTCAAATTTTTTCCCCAAAAGTTCAAGTGATAGAAGCACAAGTAAATCAACTTGTTATTCTTTGTTAAACCATTTCCAATACCCACGCCAAGCACAATTAAACAGTGTAATTCAATTTTGCTGACCGTGTTTTCAAGGAAGGGACAAGAAAAACGATGCTTTGTTGAGAAAATTTAGAGAAGAGGAACAAAATTGAAAGCGCTATTGCACGCACATGCAAAGAATTAACATACGGTATTTCACTTATACATAATTGAATTCCGAGTTCCAAAATGGAAACAAAAATGTAAGAAAGTGCAAGACCTCTCGATTCTAAAGAAATAGGTGCATCCGGGTTGTGTTCCTTAGATTTAATGAGGAACGCAGGGGCATATCTCTGAAGCTTAGGTCTCGTAGAGTTCCACGAAGCGAGACACAGACCCGGTTAATATATTACTGTAGACAATACATGAATAAAAACAAAGTGAAGCAGAGAGGGTCAGTTGCAAGCTCGTGATGTCTCGTATCAAATGCAAAACGGTAAGAAATAGAAGAAAGAAAGAAATAAAGGAACAAAGAAATGGACCTGTAGTCAGCCACTTGCAAGCTCGCAACTTCTCGTTATCTCGTACGCACAAATGAGTTCAAGCAATGGAGAATGGAGATCGAGTGGTGGGGAGAGTGAGACTTTGATATTTAACGAGTTGAGAGGTTGAGGTTTGAGAGGAGTGATTATTGGTGAATGGAGAAGGATTGGGGTTTCGAAATGGAGAATTGGGGAATTGGGGGATTAGGGATTGGGGTTCGAGTTCGAAAAATTAATGGTGAATGGAGAAGGATTGGGTTTCAGAATGGAGAATTGGGGGAAGGAAAAATATTGGAGGGAATGGAAAAAGGTTCGCGGGTAGACATTTGTGGTATTTGCCACCAAAATTAGAATATTTAGTGACCAATATTCATTTGCCGCAAATTGAGCAGAGTAAAGAAGGTATTACCGGCAATTAGTATATGGCCACTAAAGCATTGCCGCTAAAGCCCCTTTTTGTTGTAGTGAAAGTATGAAAATTTAGTCATATTTATTTCACTTGCATATTATTATCATATTTACTCACATGACAGGATCAAGACAAGTTAGATTAAACTCTTAACAAATTCTTAGAAAATTCCAAACAAAAGCCCCGAAAACTCGGGTCAAACCGGCTTTTCAGCCGATACCGGCCAAAGCCGATACCAGCCAAAGCTGATGGAAAAAAACTGGCTTTTCAGCCGATGCCGGCCAAAGCCGATGTCAGCCAAAGCTGATGAAAATAACTGACTTTTCAGTCGATGCCAGCCAAAGCTGATGGAAGACACCGACTTTTCAGTCGATGCCGGCCAAAGCCGATGCCAGCCAAAGCTGATGAAAATAACCGACTTTTCAGTCGATGCCGGCCAAAGCCGATGCCAGCCAAAGCTGATGGAAGACACCGACTTTTCAGTCGATGCCAGCCAAAGCTGATGGAAAAAAACTGGCTTTGCAGCCGATGCCGGCCAAAGTCGATGTCAGCCAAAGCTGATGGAAGATACCGACTTTTCAGTCGATGCCGGCCAAAGCCGATGCAAGCCAAAGCTGATGGAAGACACTGGCTTTTCAGCCGATGTCGGCTAATGCGCAGGTCGATGCCAGCACAAAGCTAAAGGAAGTAAATAGCTCCCAGCTGATGCCAGTCCCGAGCTGATGAAAGGCCCCGAGCCAGTAATCGGTCCTGAGCCGATGCCGACCTAAAGTAGATAACCTCAAACTGATTGCAAGTGCCGATGTCATGTTTGGTTCACTGCCAATTCAATCGACCAAGCTGGAGGAGAAACCTTGATCACGATTAAATCGAGATGCTGATTGAAAATGTCATATGTATAAAGTCGGCCAAGCTCGAAAAAAGTTCTGACGTCAAAGTCTTCTACAAAAAAAAATAAGAAGAAGAAGAAGAAGAAGACGTGCGAAGTTATCCGAGGTTATTATCAAACCATGATGCCTTTGAAGACTGATCTAAATTGAAGAAACTCAAGATTATCAGGTCGGGAAAATTCATAGCTAAGGTCAGGAAAATACATGCACAAAAGACCTCACCACTCTCCTTGGAAGGTTACCCAAGGACAAAGCTTAAAATTATGAAGAGCTCGGAAAAGCTCGGTTATTCACTTTGTGATTTGCCCAAGTTGAAGGGCTGTGGATCGTCCAGTTTAGATAAGAATAAACATTTAAAAATATAAGCTCGGGATATATCATTGATCACTATGGGTCATCCTGACCCAATTGGCATCCGACCCTTATAAACTCGGCCCATCTTTACAGATGACCAAGCTGGGGGGCTGTGGACCATCCTGACCCAATTGGCATCCGACCACTTATAAGCTCGGCCCATCTTTACAGATGACCAAGCTGGGGGGCTGTGGACCATCCTGGTCCAATTGACATCTGACCACTTATAAGCTCGGCCTATCCGACCATAAGTTAGGCTCATTTCTGCAAGGTCCGACTAGTCTATACCCGAATGGGTAACAACTCGACAAACACGTGCTTAATTAATACGATATACCAAACAGACATAATGGTCTCGCGCCATAATGACCAGACATAACGTCTCGCGTCATAATAACCAGATATAATGTCTCATACCATAATAATCAGACATAACGTTCAGAATCTTAAATGGCCTTAATAGAGAGTATGCGGAGAGTCAGTCCTCTGAATATCTATATAAACTGACCTGGCAGTTTAAGTCAGACATGTTCATTTTTCTCTACCTATGCCTTCATCACTGACTTGACTCCAAGACTAATCGGTCGAAATGTCTCTGCTGACATTTCACTACGTCTTCCTCGAGTAACTGTCGGACGACCGACTTGGGACTCTCCAGCGACTACCCTATCGGGTAGAGGACGAAACATACATCATCCCATTATCATTTACTAATTAAAAATTTAATCATATTAAACTAAGACAAGCTAGGTAATTTGGCCCAAAAAAATACACTAGGCCACCTTTAAAATCTTCCCTTGCAATAGCAGTACTGCAAATAGTTGCACTGCTCGAGTACTACCGAGTGTGGCTCATTTATTTGCCCGAGCAGTGATAGTTGCACAAATCAGGTGCAGCAATGAAACCATACATGTCCATCACCACCTTTGTTTTTTGATTTTGTTAATAGGTGTTTTTGAAGTACTTGTTAAAAAAATTAAAATAAAAAATTTTAAATAAAATTAAAATATTTAAAATTTAAAATTTAAAAAATAAATTTTTATTTAAATTTTTTATTTTAATATCTTTAACAATTACCTTTTAAAATAATTTGTTAACAAAACTCTTTGTTTTTTTTTTTATCTTTCTTTTTCTCCCTTCCATCTACGGCTCCCAATAACTCTATGCAGTATCTGAAGGTAACTTTTCCCTATTTTCCCATTCCTGACACACTAAATGTCCATCAATAGACAAAAGTAAGTGCAGAGACCAGTGTTTTCCCCCCTTGTTGGCCAGTCGAGTAGCTGAGGTATTCAATACTGAAAGGTACAAGGTCTGCCCAATCAGAACGCTTATGTCGTGAAGTTGCTATCCAAATTCAATAATTAGGTCACTCTAAATCAATCTTTTAAAAATTGAAACAGATCCATTATAATTTTGGTTTAAATATTATTAAATTTAATTATAGTTTAATTAAAAATTTAATCAATTATAAAAATTAAACCACAATTCAAAAGTCTTGGAATTTTGATCTGTGATTGATTTTAAAACAGTGCTTCAAATGTTTTTTTTAAAACCCTCCTCAAATGAAGGAGCAAGTGTTTGCTGCCATGGATTAGAAGGTCGAAAAGATCAAGAGTGATGACATGAATGGATCCTTTTCACTTTAGAGAGATATTAGAGAGATGATACGCCAAAGCATAATTGGAAATATTTAGAAAAGAAAATCAACTTATCATTTTGAAAATCTTTTATCATTCAATTCTGTATTTACATGTCATTTAAAAATTTAACGTTTTAAACAAATTTTATTATAACTGAATTATTTTGAAAAGACTAATCTGTCACACTCACCCCGTGCTTAATGAATATTGAATGATTTAACGTTTTTATTTTCTAATCTATCGGTGTGGTTGAAGAAGAGAAAAAGAATGAGAGGCCAACCTCAAAGCATGTGCTGAATTTGACCAACGAAAATTTAAGCCAATAAATCTACAAAACTAAGTGTGAAATCATACATTATTCATTAAGCACGTGGTGACAGATTGGTGTTTGTATAGTTTAATGATGTCATTCATAGTCAATAGTTGCGATGGAAGACTTCAAACTTCAAGGCATATGTTATCGGATTTCTAATATAATATCAAATAATTTTGTAATATTTTTTAATTTTTTTAATAATTTTTTTATTAAATAAAAATATTTAATATAAATATAAATATTTTTAATATCTTAAAAATATAAAAATATTTAATAATTTTTATTTAATAATTAAAAAATTAATAAAAAATTATATAAAAATATTTAAAATTATTCGATATCGAAACAAAACAAAATAAGTTTTTTGCTACAATGAACAAAATATCTGTAAGAATACATGAACAAAAGAGGAAGTTTAACGAGAAACAAGAGGACTCGCACGTTATGCAAAACCCAAGACAATATATTAAAAAAATGCAAAATAAAAGGTGGTCAACTTCGGATGTCAACGGAGCGAATCGGGACGAAGAGGTAAATCCCAGAGGTAGGCAAGAATATCTATGGAGTACGGTTATTTATGAGTAATTAATAATTTAAAATAAAATTTAAAAAATGTAAATATATATATAAATATAATAAATTTTAATATTATATACTATAATTTTATTTAATAATATAAATTTTTTATAAAATTAAAATAATATTATAAATAATAAATTAAATATAATTATATTTTATGATAATTAATTTATATAAATAATTATTATATAAATAGTATATATTTTTTAATAAATTTTCTTATTTTGAAATCATTCAATAAAAAAATTATTTTAAAATTATATATATATATATTCATTTCATCTCTAAATAAAAAAAATCATAATATATAATGTATATTAAATTAAAAAATATATTTTACAAATTTATAAGTATTTATTGGACGAATACTATAATTTCTACTCTCACTCTTATTTATTAAATAAATACTCATTTTTAATCTTATCATAAATAATTCTTGCGAATTTCTACATACACAAATAATTTTGTTATCCTTAAGTAAAGTAAACACAAGGCTCAGAATGTATCTGCATGCTTGTAAATGAATTTTGCAACAATGTGTGCAAGCTGTAACAACTAGTTAGTCAACAATGCTGAAACATTTCCACATATTCGCCTCTTGGATGTAATTTATTTAGATAAAGATAACGATTGCTGCGCCAGGAAAATTTTATTGACGTTCACATTTTTTGAGGTTCACATTAATATTATAAATCCATGACAACTATCAATTATAAAATTAGAATCATAAAAGACAAAAAAAATCCAAAGTCAAATACATCCAACTTACCCCGCTCTACAAGGAACATATATAGAGTCTTCACACACTATTCGTTCAAATGTTAATACTGAATTGAATCTGACGAAAAAGGAATATTAGATACCATACGTAACACAATAGGAGCATATATATATATATATATATATACACACACACAAGACGTCTCTAAAAATATCTCCTAAATTCTACCAAAATAATAATAATAATGATAATAAAGTGGAGCCACTTGAAAAAGTTGTGAGGGTTCGGATTATTACAAACCAGATCCGGGGAATTATCATTTTCTTTAAGTATTATTAGTAGCAATAAAAGAAAATAATCCAGCAAATTAAGTAATAATCTCAAATTTTGATACCTTCAATGGCACTGTTTCCTATATATTAAAAAGATCCCTCTCCATAGAATCTATCCCTTACAAAAACAAAAAAA
Source organism: Ormosia semicastrata (assembly GCA_029884595.1). Lineage (NCBI taxonomy): Eukaryota > Viridiplantae > Streptophyta > Magnoliopsida > Fabales > Fabaceae > Ormosia > Ormosia semicastrata. Next base: position 29,410,157 of record JAQQTO010000046.1, on the reverse strand, counting down.
CCAAAAATCAAAGTGTCACTGCTCTGCTGTTGTTCTCCTCTGCCTCCCTTGATCATATCCTCATGGAAATGGAGGATCCAAGGCCCCCACTTCCAACACAACACTCCCACGACAAGCCCCTCTCTCGCCTCAACTCCTACGTAGCTAACAGCAGAGCAGGCAAGTATTTCAAGCTCTCACAGCGCAAATCCACCTTCACCACCGAGCTCCGAGCCGGCACCGCCACCTTCCTCACCATGGCCTATATCCTCGCCGTCAACGCCTCCATCCTCACCGACTCCGGCGGCACCTGCTCCGTCTCCGACTGTGTCCCTCTCTGCTCCGACCCTTCCATCCCTATCTCCAACTGTACTGGCCCATCGCTCCGTGTTAACCAACCCGATGACTCGTGTAAGTTCGACCCGGTTAACCCGGGCTACACCGCGTGCCTTGAGAGAATCCGCAAAGACTTGATCGTCGCCACGGTAGCGTCCTCCCTCATTGGCTGCGTCATCATGGGGGCCTTTGCTAACCTCCCTTTGGGCCTGGCACCGGGGATGGGCACCAACGCTTATTTCGCCTACACTGTTGTGGGCTTCCATGGGTCCGGCAACATCTCCTACCAGAGCGCCCTTGCTGCAATTTTCATTGAAGGCTTAATCTTCTTGCTCATTTCAGCAATCGGGCTTCGGGCAAAGCTCGCAAAGCTTGTGCCCAAGCCCGTGAGAATCAGCTCCTCTGCTGGAATTGGACTTTTTTTAGCTTTCATCGGGCTTCAGAACAACCAAGGACTCGGGCTCGTCGGTTATAGCCCGTCCACCCTTCTCACCCTTGGAGCCTGCCCGAGTTCCTCGCGGGCTTCCCTCGCTCCTGTTATAACGGCAGCTAACGGCACCGTCAGCTTGCTCCCCGGTGGAACCGTATCGGGCGATATTTTATGCCTCCGCGATAGAATGGAAAGCCCGACACTTTGGCTGGGCCTGGTGGGCTTCGTTATCATCGCGTACTGTCTAGTGAAAAACATCAAAGGCGCCATGATCTACGGCATCGTTTTCGTAACCGCCGTTTCGTGGTTCCGGAACACTAAAGTGACGGCGTTTCCAAACACGGCAGCGGGTAACTCGGCCCACAAGTATTTCAAGAAGGTAGTGGACATACACACGATTAAGAGCACAGCAGGGGCGTTAAGTTTCAAGAGCATAGGGAAGGGGTATTTTTGGGAAGCTCTGGTCACGTTTTTATACGTTGATATTTTAGACACGACCGGAACGTTGTACTCGATGGCAAGATTCGCGGGTTTCACGGACGAGAAGGGAGATTTCGAGGGTCAATATTTCGCGTTCATGTCGGATGCCACGTCAATCGTGGTGGGGTCCTTATTGGGAACGTCACCGGTGACGGCGTTTATAGAGTCATCGACGGGGATCAGGGAGGGTGGACGGACGGGGATAACGGCGCTGACGGTGGCGGCGTATTTCTTTTTGGCCTTCTTCATAACGCCGTTGCTGGCGTCGATACCGGCGTGGGCGGTGGGGCCGCCGTTGATATTGGTAGGGGTGCTGATGATGAGGTCGGTGGTTGAGATTAATTGGGAAGATATGAGGCAGGCCATACCGGCGTTTGTGACGCTCATACTCATGCCTTTGACCTATTCCATTGCTTATGGGCTCATTGGTGGGATTGGGACTTACATTGTGTTGAACCTTTGGGATTGGGGTTGGCAGCTTTTGGGGCACTTTGGGTTCGTGAAAAAAACTAGTGTTCCTAATGCCTCCCCTGATCCTGGGGTCAATGGGGTACTTCAACATCAACAACAGTACCCTCCACAACAAAGTGCAACTGTTAAAGCCCTACAAGTGGAAGTTTAGTTTGGGGTAGTTCTGTAATAATGTCCCTTTTTCTTATTCATACATCAAGTTTACAAGGTTGATTTTTTGTGTAGGGTAATTTGCACACTGTGAATGAATACATGTCATGCCTTATTCAATTGGAAAAATACTAGATGTCCCCCGGTTTTTGAGTTTCCGGATGAGTACGGATAGTTGGATAAGTGATAAGTTTTCCATTTTAACTTTTATTTTATTTAAAATGAAAACTTATTATACAATTGTTTAAGTGGAGTCGGACTCTATATAAGGCCGGGACCTCTTGCATCATTCATTGAATTGTTACGACCTTTCCTTCTTGCGTATATAGGAGTATTAAAATTGAGTTTTTTTTTTTAAAGTTTGAAGAAAATAAATCAGAGACTTGGATGGAGTTGGGTTTCAAACATGTCTCATTCATTAGCTCATAGTTTGAAAATGTTTGGATTTATCATTTATTTTTTCCAAGTTTTGTGCCGGCTAAATTGCATCATAGTCGTATGTTTCCGTTATATATTCCAAAAGCTATTTATCTTATTTTATCTTTGATTTTATCTTTTTTTTCTATTTCTATTATATATATGCTCTTCCAAGAACAGAGACTAGGAAATTTATAAATAAGATAATAATTTTGGTTTCTTCATGAGTTTTGAATTATACAAGATGAATAAAATTTATAAATGATGGAAGACTTTCACCTCCCTGTATTTGAATTCTTTTTTGGGTACAATTAATTCTTTTTAATAGATGGTTGATTATTTAATGATCATTTTCAACATGCATTAAGCTAGCTTATAAAATATCAATTTACAAGTCTTACTAATTGTTTGATGGTTGATATTCAAGTGGTGCAAAAATCTTCAATATTTTAAAGGAAAACTACATTTAGAAGCAACTAGGTTTTGAGTTATGGTTGAATTGTCTGCAATCTTCTTCAATTTTCATCATTCTTTGATAATAGATTTCAAGTGATGCAAAGTCGATGACCTTTATGTCTCCTAATTTGAATTTTGTGATAGGTCAAAGGTAGGTATACCCAAATCCAAGCCAAAAAGTTTACAAAAATATTTTTATAATCAATAAAACAATACTAACAGAGAGAACTAGTGTTCCAAGTTATTGAATTTTTGGTCTTTAATTAGAGTATTTACACATGTATTGTTATGAAATTATTGAATCTCTAACAACTAACGACTTTTTAATGGGAGAGGATCCTCTCATGTTTCAATTTGACGTAATCATGTCATATTAAAGCATCCGAGTCGTTGAAAATATTAAAAACAAATTAGTGGTGGGTAATTCAAATCATTTTCGGAATCCTGCAATCCTTTTTCTGAACTCTTTCTTTCTTTGATATCTTTCTCCTTCCCCTCTTCCATTAAGCACCAATTTGGAGGCAAATCCAGAGACACTCATCCACACGCCACTGTGAGCCACCATTGCCGCCACTGGATGACTCCCCTCTCTGCCTTGGACTCCTCCTCAGTTTTGTTGTCATCGTGTTCTAAGATGATTGCAGAGTTTCCGTAAAACAAATTTTAATATGGATCATCATGACTCAATTGATATCTGGTCATAAGCTCGTCTCATCTTCACATATGACCAAGTTGGGGGGTTATAGACTGTTCTGTCTCAATTGATATTGGATCATAAGCTCGACCTATCTTCACAGATGACCGAGCTGGAGAGTTGTGAATCGTCCTGGGTCCAGACTCATGAAAGTCTGAATTGATGTCCTGTCTGTAGGATGTGACAGACCTATACCTGAATGGGTAATGATTCGACAAACACGTGTTTAATACGATTCATCAACTGCTTCAGGCCATAATGGCTAAACATAACGTTTTTGTGTCATAATAATCAGACATAACATCTTTGTACCATAATGGCTAGACATAACGTTAAGAATCCTAAATAACTTAAATGAAAGATATCTGAAAAGTTAGTCCTTCTCCATATCTCTATATAAATTGACCTCACAGTCTAGGTCAGATATGTTCATTTTTCTCTACATATACCTTTATCACTATCTTGACTCTAAGAATGATTAGTAAGAATGTATTTGTGAATATTTCATCCTGTCTCCAACCAATGAACCTGTCTCTAAGCTGTCTCTAAGCAATAAACTGTTAGACGACTAGGGTTCTCCAACGACCACCTTTTAGATATAATCAGTGAGAATTCAGTAAAATGGTTCCCACCATCTTAATAACTGCAAATCTTAGCACATTTCCATTCAAATTCACTGGATCTTCCCTCGGCGTGCTCCTCAGATCTGACATCATTAATCTCGATCCCAAGTCCCATATGTTTCCCAGCTGTAACCTCTCTCTCTCTCTCTCTCAACTCAAATGTTTGACCCTTTTATGTTGATCCACGCCCACTCTCAAATCTGTCTCCGCAAGAAGAAAATAACAGAAAAACCCCATCCTACTCGTTTTCCTTATGTAACCATAATTAACTATTTCTTCCATTTTTTTTTCCTTTCTTTTTTCCATACCCACTCTCCCCGTGTTTCTTTCAAACAAAAAGTTTGTCCTTTTTCTAGAAACAAGCCTACCCATTTCAGCTCGAGATATTTGAGTGGGTGAATACAAAGTTAGTGGACCATCCAACCAGCCAACCGATCTGTGATTGTCATTTGTGAAGGAAAAGTGTTGTGTCCCGTGTTGTCATTTCATCTCCATGGCCAGTTGGCACACCAATATGAACCTGATGAACAGATTCTGCAGTTTCAGAAGAAAGGCAAAAGGGTTGGTGTTGGGTCCGGTAATGGAGGGAGGACTCGTCCTACACGGCCTGGTCCATCGTATCAGCTACAGAGCCAGCAGCAAGCCGGTTCGGAGATGCGCACGCATTCTATCAGTTCCGGCTAGTAACGACGTTTCTCTCCATTAACTACTTGGATTGTTTCCTCTCCTGCTCTTCTCTTCTGCTACAGAGCCAGCAACAAGCCGGCTTGGAGATGTGGGCGCTTTTCCTGGTTGGGTCCGGTTCAAGAGGTGCATCTTGTGGGACCGGTGTTTTCTTGCCACGTGGTGGAAGTAGAAGTCAATGGCCTCTGCAGAAGTATCATGAAAAACCAAAGGTCTCAAAGTAGTAAAAAAGAAGGTAACTTGTAAGGGCTGATTCAATGCATTAAAAGCACGTAAATATGAATTAAATTGTTTCATAAAGTGAAAATAAACTGCTTTGGAAAGAAGTTAATTCAGCTAAAAGAATTTAATAAAAATTAATCTAAAACATAACGTAGGATACACGTAGCAAGGTAAATCACGTAGGATAGATGTCATAAAAATTTTCATTTGACTTCAAAAGATGTAAGGGCTGATTCAAGACATTAAAGGGCGTAAATATAAATTAAATTATTTTTTAAAGTAAAATGAAACTACTTTAGAAAGAAGTTAATTCAACCAATAGAATTTAATAAAAATTAATCTAAAATATAAGGGGTAAGAATTATATTAATTTAAAATAGAATCAGTAAAAGATCAAGTCGTCAATATTTTTTAAGATAAGCATGAATCAATCCATGAAATTTTAAGAATTTCGGCTCCATGAATACTCAAACTAAAATTTTAAAACGGTCTTTTTATTTGTTCATCTAAAATATGTTTAATTATTGTCTAGTATGTTAATATTTTTATTTTAAATTTTTTATTTTTTACTTTTTCGATTCATTAAAAATTGATATAGATTAACCACTTATTTTTAATGTATTAACTAATTAATTTGACTTTTACCAATTAATAAAATTCATCACACATTACATAAAAATGGTTAATCACTATAAATTTATGGTAAATCTCATTAATTAGTAAATCCAAATTAATTGTTAATACATTAGAAATAAGTGGTTATTATATCATTCAATTATTAATCTAAGAAAGATTTCTCAATAATAAATAACTGATTAATACATTATGTAAAAGTGATTAATCACTATAAATTTTTGGTAAAACTCATTAATTGGTGAATCAACAAATTAATAATTACATAATACATGAGAAATAAGTGGTTAATCTATATCATTTCTCAATTGAATCCAAGAAAGAGTTCCCAATAATGAATAATTAATACATTACGTAAAAGTGGTTAATCACTATAAGTTTATTAATCTCATTAATTGATGAATCTAAATTAACCTTATTAATACATTAAAATAAGTGGTTAATCTATATCAATTTTTCCTAATCCAAGAAAGAGTTCCCAATAATGAATAACTGGTTAATACATTATTTGACAAAAAGTGATTAATTACTATAAATTTTTGGTGAATCGACTTTGATGGCCTATAAATTGGTGAATCTAAATTAACTGATTAATACATTAGAAATAAGTGGTTAATCTATATGAGTCGCATTCTCAATCCAATAACCGAGAAATGAGAAGTATCCGGAAATTAATCCTCTAGATTAATACATTAGAAATAAGTGGTTAATCTATATTAGTTTATGGTGAATCCAATAAGCAGGAAATGAGAAGCGATGAATTAACTGGTTAATACAATAAAAATAAGTGGTAATCTATATCAGTTTCTGGTAAATCCAAGAAGCGAGAAATGATAAATTTGAAATGAAAATATAATCATCTCCTTCTCAAAGTCAATATAATACGTTGTGATTATAATAAGTTCATGGATAAAAGTTAGAGTATTTAGTTGGACGAAAAACATTTTTCATTTTAAAATAGCCATATCATTATAGTATAGAAGCTTTAATAGAGTATAAGGAAAATCAGAAAAATAAACATGCTAGTTATCATCATGGATTTAAACGAAATTGACATGCAATGTTCAAATCTTCAATTTTATGATTTATTATCATATTGATTTGATTGCATTTTCTTATTACTTTAATTTCTATTTATTTTCATTAATTTATTAATTAATAATTACATAATATTCAATTGATTATAATATCATATTTTTTAATTGTCATTTTTCATTTGCTTTAATTCTTATTTATTGTTATTAATTAAAAATTACATAACATTAAATTGATTATAATATCTTATTGCTTGAATTGTCATTTCTCATATGCTTTAGTTTCTATTTATTTTCATTAATTTATTAATTAATAATTACATAACATTAAATTGATTATAATATTGTTTTAATTGTCATTTCTTAATTGTTTTAATTCCTATTTGTTGTCATTAATTTATTAATTAATAATTGCATAACATTAAATTGATTATAATATCATATTGCTTTTATTATCATTTCTTAATGCTTTAATTCCTATTTATTGTCATTAATTAATAATTACATAACTCTGTCTATCTTTAGATCAAGAACCTTGAATTCTCTGATATTCAAACCAATGGCTTGACAAACAAGTGTTTAATACGACTCAACGGTTTCGCATCATAATGATCAGATATAACGTTTTCGCATCATAAGTGTCAAACATAACGTCTTCGCGTCATAATTACCAGACATAACGCTCTTCAATTGATCATAACAAGTTAAACATAACGTTTTTTTAAGCCATAAATGCTAAGGTCATAACGTTAAGAATCATCTAAATTAATTTTACAGCAAGGTATCAGAAGAGTCGACCTATTTAATCTACATATAAAAATGACTTTGTAGTTTAAATTATAATTATAATTTTTTTTATTATAATTCATCATTATCTTAGACTCCAAAAATGATTGGTCAGAGTGTCTTTATGGATATTTCATCCCGTCTCCAACCAACAAATTATCGGACGACTGACTTGAAGCTCTCCGATGATCACCCCTCAAGTAGAGGACAGAATAGAATATAATCGTCTCCTTCTCATATTCAATATAATCGTTGTGATTATAATAAGTTCACAATGTTTAGAAACAATTAATAATCAATAATATACCGCATTTCAAGACAAGTGCAATAATATTCAAGTTTACTTCATTAGATGGGAGAAGTCTAATTTCATTTTCATGGTAATTAACATGAATATTGTTTGTGAAGTCTTAATTATTATAATTTATGAACTCCATCCGATCAAGTTCTAGATTTTCCATTAAGAGTATAACGTCTATGATTTTGGTTCACTTTGCAATTGCATCCTTATGACAACCAGCATAAAAAAAGATGATGCACCACTTTTTCAATCACTAGTTACTTCACTTATTTACAATGAATAATACAAAGGGTGGCGTTCAGATTTCCACGTCCTTCTCTTTGTTAGAAGTGATATTCTAAATCCTTAAAAGCAACTCTAACAACATTATCATACACACACACACACAGAATCTGAAAGTAGCCGTAGATTATTCCTGTTCTTGGCTTCTTGCAGTTGCAGCTAGAATATTTCTCATCTCTTAACAGATCCATACTCGCAAAAATTTCTCAGCTTGAATTTAAATAGTGAACCTCATTGTTTACTCAATCCAGCTGGAACCTGTGTCTTTTAATTAACTTCAAGTCATTCATAGCTGTTATCATCTTTGCATTTAGAACCTTGAATTCTCTGATATTCGGAACCACTACCGCTGCAATTTGTTTCAAGGAACTCTACAATGGTCGTGGTACACGATGACAGCGAAGCTGAGGAAGAGAGGAAGGCAGAGAGGGGAGTCGTCCAGTGGCGGAAGTGGTGGCTCACGGTGGGCTTCGAATTTGCCTCCAAATGTGCTTAATGGAAGAGGGGAATGAGAAATGTTGAAGGAGAAGGAAGAGCTCAAAAACATGATTTCAAGATTCATAAAACGATCCGTTTCAACTTAATTTCAATTGCCCATTGTTGATTTGCTTCAAATAATTATGGACGGCTCAAATGTTTTAACATGATCTGGTCATGTCAGATTGACAAATGAGAGGATCTACTCCCTGTTTTAACTATTGCCTTTTTAAGATTTAAAATTTTGGTTCACCATGATCCAACCTTTGTTGGGTTTAGGTTTGTATAACATTATCTTTTTGTAAATAAACTAGTAATGTGGGGTTTAAATCTTAAAATTAACATTTTAAAAAAAATTTTACTTAATCGCTACTCTCGATTTGAAATGAACTTGTAATCTAATTAAATCTTTTTTGGTATATTATAATTTAATTAAATTTTATGATAAGTGTATATGTAGTGAAAATTAAGGATAAGCTATATCCATATCAAATAAGAAGGCTTACGCTTGTACCCAAAAAAGAAAAAGAAAAAGAGGCTTACGAGAAATACAATTACAAATTAGTTTTTTTTCCTTTGGCTTTGTTTAATATGGGCATCTTGAGAAGAGGTCCATCTATAGATCCATTATTTATAGTTGTTAGATGAGAATAATTTTATATCAATTGTGTAGATTGATTACATACTCATTAGGTAGCAGGTCACAAAGTCATCACTGGCACCCCATCTCTCGACGGCAAAGGGCGGCGCAGAGCGGATCTGGGTGGCGTGGTGGGGAGGTGCGGCGTCCATGGACCCATAGACCCACAACCTGCCTCGGAGCCACCATGAATTAGTCTTGAATTTGAACCACCACTTCTCTCTGCCTAAGCCGTCACTTTCCCTCTGCCAAACCCAAAAACCGCAACCCCATCGTTTCCCTGCGAACCTCCTTTAACCACATTGGAACCACCAAATTGACTTAGCGATTGTCGAATCGCGACCAAGTGGCCCAACTAATCCAATTGCTACCTTCCACCATTTCTGCCACCATCTTTAATTGAAATGCCATTAGTTTATTTATTTTTGCATTTCCTTTGCTCTTGTTGAGGGAGGTGTTGTCGAACTCATGACCTTGTTGTTGAGAGAAGTTCTGGCGAGGTCGATGCGGATGGGCCATGGCTACATTTAGCTGTGGTTTTTGTTCGTTTTAGTCACAATTTTTTACTACATCTAAATGCCTCAAATATTCTTTTAAAAAAAATTGAAAAACCTATTATCACAGGTTAAAAATTTGGCCTATGTATGGTCCCAAACATAAAGGGACACAAAAAACGGCACCTTTTCTTTTTTGTTACAGTAAAAATAATGACAAAACGAAAAGAAAGGCTTAGTTCTTGCAAAGAATACGCTTGAGCTATCAACCAAAAGGAAAGAGATAGTTCCCAAGATTTTAACTTTTAACTGTGTATTTTACAGAACATATTTTACTCATTTCAAGAATATAATTTTTTTTTAGCAGTTACAATTCTCTAACTTTATTAAGCTTGAACTTATACTAGTCAAGAACCAATTTGGATTCTCTTTTTCAAAAATAATGAGCGTCAGCACGAGCTACAAGTGTGAGAAATTAAGTAAGAAAAAAACTACTTAATAAATAAAATAATACGTGTCAACTTGATAAATCGACCAATAAGAAAATAGCCATATAAATGACATGTGTTCCGAATAAAAAAGAAGTCACTAAATAAAGAATGTGGCGTGTGTTAGAATAAGAAATCAAGTAAAAAGAAAACGTCTTATGCCAAGTAAGAAGAAAAAAAAAACTGAAAGCCTAAAAGTTAAGTAAATAAATTATATTTAATAAAAAATAATGATAAGAAAATTAAATAAAATTATTCAATTGAGATTGGAGTGCAAAAATATAAAAAAATTAAATAAATATAAGAACTTAAAGATTAAGTAAAGAAAATTTATGAAATCAATGATAATGCTCACAAAATTAGCCTAAATTACTCAATTGGGATTGGGGCCTAAAAATTACTCCATCTATTTTAAATATCTGTCTTTTAAATATTTTGAAGAAAGATTAATAAAGTTATTAAATGACTTCAATTATAAAAATATACAATTAAATTTGACTAAATTACTCTTTATTAAAATACTCAAAATTTTATCATTATATTAATACTCTGTTATTCTATTTAATAGAGATACTAGAAAGTAAAGATAAAATTAAAATATATTAATATTTTTTAACTTTTTAAAATGACAATAAAATAAAATAAAATTTATTCTTTAAAACGACTAATATTTTAGCAAGGGTGGAGTAATTAAATAAAGTATAATTAATGTCATGCGGTCAATTGATAAAAATAATGTCCAATGTTTACGTCATAAATTGTTAATGTGGTCCCTAGACATTTTTTAAAGATTTATTATTTTATTTAGAAGGTTAGAATATATAATTAAATATTTGAGAATAAGAGCCCATCGAGTTGAGTTAGTCGTGGACAAATATGTTATGTATAGGTTATAATTAAAGTTTTAAAAATTAAACTGAATCAACCAGTTGAACTGGTTAAATCAATTAAATTATATGATTGGGAGATCTTATTAATTTAATATTTGATTTAATTTTTAAAATATTGATTATAAATTTAAATCTTAACTGTGTTAATTAGTTGAAATTAGATTTTAAAAAATATCATTGAGATTATCATAATCCTAAGTAGATAAACAAAAATTGAGAATGAGTGAAAAGACATAATAACTTTAACTTTATTAGTTGACATAATCTAAATAATTATAATATTTCAAAAACTAGATTTATCTATTTTGGACTCAATTTCTTATATTTCATTTTAATCACACATCCCCTCAAAGTATACTTATAAAATAAACTGAAAATTTTAAACAATAACAAAATATAAAAAATTTCTCTTTCCTTCTCCATTCAATGCACATGTTAGATAAACATCAAATCATATTATATGGTTAGAGATAGAAATAAGTTAGAGTAAATCAGACTTTGTTTTAAATAAATTTGATTTGTATTTCAATTATAATGCATGAATTTAGCTTATGAGCTTATAATAGACCATTTTTAAAGTTAGGTTTGGTCTTTTTAAAAATTTGACCTGACCTAAAAATTTATTTAAAGACATACTTTACAATGAGACATTTAAATATATTAACAACCTATATTTAAATACATACTTTGTAATAAGACATTTAAACCCATATATTTTTCAACCCGCTAAAATACGGGACGGAGTGGATTGGCCCATTTTGAAAAATAGGTTGGAAGAGCCAACCTACCCCACCCCATTTTAGAATGAGTTAATAGGTTGGCGGGTTAATACTGCATAAAAGATAAAATAGAAAAAAATAGTATTGGCAAGTCAATCCGCTTAATCTGCTACTAAAAAAAAAAAAAAAAATTATATAAAAAATCAAAAATACTATAAAAAATTTGAAAAATAATAAACAATAATGGTAAAAAATTACAAATTACATATCTAAAAAATAATTTTTAAAATAATCTAATTAAATATTCAAACATAAATTATATAACATCAAGAACTTTTCATTTGTAGTATCATTTGTCACTTTTTTTTAAAAAAAAGAACTAACCTGACGAGCCAACCAGACCCCGACCCGCTTAACCTGCGAGTTAAGCAGGGCGGATTATGCGGGTTGAAAAAAAAAAGATTTAATCCTTGAACCTAACTTACTAAAAAATGACAGGTTGGCGGGTTAACCTAACGAATTAAACCCATTTTGCTAGCTCTAATCAATATGCCTTTATATAGGCTAACAGACCTACTTTTAAATAGGTCAACATGTTTTTACATAGGCTAACAGATCTAAATCTTGAAATAGGCCAACGGGTCACTTAAAGCCAATAAGCCTTTATTATAACTTAACACTCACTTTCTAATTTTATAGATGCTCACTACTTTCTTACTCTAGTCTTTGGTCGATGTGGACTTGGAGATATACCAAGTTACAAAATTATTAAAGACATATATCTCTAAATCTCACATCGACTAAAGATCAGAGTAAGAAAATAGTGAGTATCTATAAAAGTAGAGGTGAGTATTAACTTATTATTTTCATTCTAATTCTAATGAATATATTACATTAAATATATTGATATATTACATTAAATATACTAATAAATATGTTATTTTTATTCTAACTTATTAACTTAAGTTTTAGTTATTAATTTTTATTAAAATTTAATTTAAAAATATATTAATATATATTATATTATATATAGTTAAACAGGTCAGGTCGATCTGTCAAATTTAAAAGACTTATTAAATGGTCTGAAACCTAATCTTTTTAATTAAATAAATTTTTTTTTAAAAATTAGCCTAATTTATTTTGTAAATAAGTCAGATTAAGTCGATCAGGTCATAAACTCCTGACAGACAATCTAACTTATTTCTACCCTTATATATGCCAAGCGAAATTGACTCACTTGATAAATATAAGTTCAAATAATTAAAATTAGTGATTTGCCCTGCTGTTAAAATGAGAAGAACCTCCCCTCACCACAAACTTTTATGTGTATAAAAAAAGATCATATAATATGTGCGATACATAAAATGACTTCATCATTCACATAATTTATAATAATTAAAAAATATAAGTAATACATATTGGATACTAATAATAATATGTTATTTAACATGTGCATCATATATATAAAAATAAAGTCATCAAATCAAAGAAAACAACATGTGTCCGCACGAGAAATCAAACAAGAAACAAAGTGCCATGTGCTAAAATGAGAAATTAAGCAAAAAAAAATAAGAAAAAAAGAAGATAAGGAACAACAAAAGAGCTTAAAAATTAAGTAAAAATAATAATTAATGAAGAATATTGCTAAAATTGGTATTGAGCCTAAAAATCCACTATATAAAATCTACTATATAAAATATAATTTACTAAGGATAATGCTAAGAAAATTAATCAAGATCATTGGTTGGGATTAAGGGCCAAAAATATAAGAAAAAACAATATGAAAAAAAAATATAAAAGCCTAAAAATTAAGTAAATAGAATATAAATGAATCTAGGAAAATATATTGGATAATTTGAGAAAAGCCCTGTTGGCCCAAAAGGGCGGCTGATACGAGCTTCCGAGATCTAATTACGTTTTTTTTTTTTTTTTTTTATAAGCGAGATCTAACTACGTTTAATTTGACAATGTTGGCTAAACAGGGTTGACGATTGATATTATACTTGGATTCTTTGGATGCCCGTGTTCTTCCGGCTAGATATTCTTCCACGAGTAATTTTATTAGTGCACAAATGGTTACAAATCCATCGTACACTTGGAGAAGCTTAATGGAAGGTCGGAAAGTACTAGAGCTCGGGTTGATGTGGAGAGTAGGGAAATGTTATCTATTGATGTGTGGAAAGACCCATGGATCCTCTCATAAACATAGTGCAGAATTCATGATCTTATTATAGAGAGGGTTGCCCAACTCTTATTGGATGAGCCCAAGAGATGGATGTGGAGATGGTGCGTGAATTATTTCAACTGGAGGATACAAATACTATACTTCAGATTTCTTTGACCCACGGCATGCATGATGATTCACCATACTAGTTTCATGATAGCAGAGGCTTATTCTCAGTTAAGAATGCGTACAAACTCTACTAGCATGACCAAATACAACAAAAGAAGTACTATGAAATGAGGTAGGCTACTATAAGTACATAATATTCTTAACTCTCATGCCAGGCGGTGGAAACAGTTATAGAAACTTAATATACCACCACGAGTTCGTGTGTTTGCTTGGCGTTTATCTCCTGGCATACTACCTACGAGAACTAGATTAGCAACTAAAGGAGCGCAGGTGGGCCAAGGGTGTTATCTTAATTTGTCGTCATGATGTGGAAGATGTTGTACATGTGTTTAATTTTGAATTGCCCAGCCATGCAGAATGATATGTTGATAGCGGGGTTACCACAAGATGCCTGGAGATGGATTAGAGGATGCTTGGTTGGACTGTCTAGTCACTAATTTGCATCAGTATAGCTTTGAGGAGACGACGCTAATATTCATGATATAGTGTAAAATATGGGAAAAAAGGAAATCGATGGCAAGGCAAAGTATTTAATGGAGATATTTTTGTATATACATAAATGTAACATATTAGATTTGTACACAAAAAATAAAAAATTTAAGCGAAAATATGACTTTTTGTAATGAATGAATTTAGTAATTTTTTTTAATTTTTTGTTTCTTATATATAAATATGATGTATTATATTTGTGTGCATATAAAAATATCTCGTTGTTAATGATGCAAGTGGTGTTGCAATGAGGATGAAGTTGAGACATAGTGCATTCCAGAGGGCTCATGCTGTTGGTCCATGGATGGAGGCTTCTAGCACTACAGCAACACAGTGGAGGAGGCCTGAGGAGTCCTTTTTGAAGGTAAATGTCGATACTGCCGTATTCGCAAAAGATAATTCCCGTGGGGTTGGAATTGTCATCCGCGATAATGATGGGAACTTTTGTGCTGCCAAGATTTGTGGCATAAATGATGTATATAGAGTGGAGCTGCTGGCTACCAAGGAGGGACTTTAGTTTGCATGAGAACTTGGTATTCTCAAGATCTATTTGGAAGGAGATGCTAGTAATGTCTATGATGAAATTAACCGGGGTTCGGATGATTACTCATATAATGGGTCCTTAGAGACAAATCTTTTTTGCTTCTTGATTTTCTAACTTTAGGTGTGGATACATTCCACCTAGTTGTAATAAGGTAGTTAAATATTTAGCACATTATGCTAAGGATGGTGGCTTTAATATTTAATGTGCAAATCCGTCAAAGTTTATTATTTCGTTGTTGGATGCTAATTTATAATTTTAATGATTTTTATTTTCAACTAAAAAAATATAAATGAACAAGAATAATGCAACAAAATTAATCAAGATGACTTGATTGGAATTGTGACCTAAAAATAAACTAAATAAAAATATAATTAAAACAACATAATCGATTGATAAAAAAAGGTCAAATGATTACGTCATGAATTGTTACCGTGGTCTTAGATTAATTATTTTATCCTGAATTTATTATTTTATTAAAAAGAAAATTCATATAATTAAATGTTCAACAATGATTCAAAATACATAATAACTTTAATTTTATTAGTAGGCATAATCTAAACAATTGTAATATTTTAAAAACTAGTTTTATTTATTTTCATGTGAATTTCATATATTTTATTTTATTCATGTGATGAATAACTATATTAAAAAATCATAAAATATACATAAAATGGAACTATCACTCATGTGATTTATGATCATAAAAAAATATAATATTAAATTAAATATTTATAATAATATATTATTTGGCGAGGACATTGCACGGGTTAAGAAATCAAGTTTTCATTAAAAACATTAGCACTCTTTGTCATTTTACTATTTTTTAAGGACATACATAATAATAGAATGAAAATAGGTTAGTGTAACACATCGTTCTCAGTGTTTTCAATTTGTTCCATCTTTTTAGTAAGAAGTTATTGCTTAATGCCATTGCTTCCACCAAATGCTATATCTTTATTTTTCTGAAGATGTTTAGCTCATAACTTTTTTTTTTGTTGAGAAAAAAATGTTAATGCAGAGATTTTTTTTTTCTGTAAATATTCTAATAGATAAGAGTAAGTGTATAAAGCAAGAAATAACTCGATAACCCCACTTACCTAACCATTGGACAATTATGACGGAAAAGAAAAGAAAAAGCAATTAAAAGAAGAAGACTCATGATGAGATCGGCAAACTGTTCTCAATTGTGGATACGGTATTTGGAGTTAAAAGGATATGTGACCTTATTTGCACACCAAATTTTTTATATTATTCTTATATTTTTTTAAAATAATAAGAATACATTTTTCAATATATATTCTTTCTTTCTTTTTCCTAATAAAATAAGTGTAATAAAAAAGTATAAAAAAAAGTGTGTACAAAAATCATCTCTCTAAAAGGGTCATAAGGGAATCCCAAATGACCACGTAACCTTAATTAAAACTTTTGAACGGTTGAACTAACCCAGATTGGGACTAATGGACTATAATTGGTTTTGCTCATCTTTCTTCTAGACTTCCCTGTAATTGTAGTGTCACCATGACAATCAAATTGAAGTAGACAGTTTCTAGTGGGGAAATTAATAAAGCTAACACAGACCATCCACCTGTCTGGGACCTCCTCCTATTAAGCAAAGCTAGCTTTTGTCAATAAAATCAGAAAAATTAACAGTTTAACACGTACCAAACGTACGAGGACAGCATAATTCTCCTTGTTAATGAGATTGATTGGCTTCAAAACTCATATCTTCTCACACTAATTCTGGCTAATTAGATTGTTATTCTGTTTGATGATTGATTGCTAAATGAGAGAAATTGGATGAGAGAACATATTCTTGGTTGGTTGCTGATCTGATTTGCAACATGGTTTTGTGTCAAATTCTCATTAGACTAAAAAAAATGCCCTCTTCGAACCTTCCCCTCCTCATTAGGGACAGCTAGTGGGATTCTCATCTGAAATGACAATCAATCACCATAAATAAATAGATACGTGAAGGTCATAAATGGCAACAACCCAGCAAATACCATAGATCTACATTCTTAGAGGAATCCTTATTTAGATTTTGGCTGGTTTAGATAAGTTTTTAAAATAAAATATTTTTACGTGATATTTTTATAAAATATCTTTTAAAAAAATAAAAAGTATTTTATATTCAGATGTATTATTAAAAATACTTTTTGAGATTTATTATTGTTTGGATGTTAAAAATGTAAAAGATTTTTTTAATAGTAAAATTACTTAGAATAATTTTTCCATAATCTAAAAATGATTTTTTTTTCATAAGCTTCAAAATCCATCTTAGAAAAAAAAACAAAATTTGTGTTTTTTCTAATACTTTTTTATTAAAAAAAATTATTTTGTCATCCAAACATGTTAAAACTTAAAAATGAGTAAAAGTACTTTTCTTTTAAAAAAATCTTTTTTATTTAAAAAACACATCTAAACAAGCTATTAATTTATACAAGTTATATAACTAAACCAAACAAATTAATAAATTATCATTTTATATTAAATAATTGTATAAATATCTATGCCAAACAAATGTTTTACTTTTAAAACTATGACGTGTCAATTTATATTCAACTTATTTTACACAATTTGTGTTAATAATACCCAAGCAATTCTCCATCTTTTATGCACCTTAGCATTTCATTCGTACGCATGTGTTTAGGTTTCTAAAAACAAATATTAAAAAGAAGGATTCGTCTATGATGCACCATTAGACTTTGGGGTACACCATGCACCATTAATTTTAAATTCTTGATTTATTAATAAAAACAAAATCAATGATTAAGATTAAAGAAAGGCAATCTTCTGGATTAGTAATCAACAAACTAGTAATTATCATAGCCACTATACCACAAACATCATGACCCCTCTCCACCACCACCTCCATCCTCACCTCCTCCACCATCACCCGCACCTAGAACAGCCATCATCCCACCACCAATTTCTATAGTCATGGTCGAACCATCTAAACTTGGAACCAACTTCCGCCTCTTCCACCGTGAAGCACTGTCAGGAGTCACTATGAATCCTCTTCAACCCCTATAAATAACCAAGCCATCAAATATTGAATACCAATGCTCATAGGAGAATCGCGTCAGATCTACAACCATCGAGCTGGATTGGCAACTACCGCCATCGGATCTGCAACCACAGGAATCAGTCCCCCCCAAAATGAGCCCCGCCGCACCAATCCCCCAGCTACCTCACCATCGAACCTGCCACCAGAACAACAAACTACCACTTCTCACCACCACCCTAATTGTAAATATAGAAAATTCTATAAATTTTAATGGGTAATATTTACATACTTTTTTTGTGTCACATATAATTAAATATACATATAAAAAATCTTATTAATTTCAATTAGTAATATTTCTATACATATTTAAGTTCATTGAAAAAAAATTTGGGCTTAAAAAAAAAACAGATAATAGGTTATAGTGGGTTTTACCCACTTGGTGCACCGGTTAGTGGGTGTACCATAAACGTCTCCTTTTGACTGAGGAAATATGCTCCTATATGTTATCTTTCTCTAAGCAGTTCTTCTGTTAAGTGCTTCTTTGGAGAACTATACCTCCTATAGTGGGTAAAATTGCCGCCGTTTCTTTGTTTTGCTAGATAAATCTCTATGTAGATATCAGGTGATACTGAGAAGGTAGTAGCTTTTGTGTCAATATATAATGCTATATATAGATCATGAAAACGCTGAGGCAGAACAGCTGGCGCTGCTTTCGCTGAGTGCTTCTATGCAGAACTTCTGCTGCTTCTACAGTTCTACTATTCGGAAAAGCTTCTTCTCTTTTTTACGGATAAACTGTCATTCATTAAGAAGTGACATTGAAAAGGAGTGTGTTAATTATGAGCTGAAGAAAACAGGATAATGCTGGCATCAAATAACCAAAGCTATTTTTGGTGCACAACGGTGCAAACATCAACTCAAGAGTGGGGTTAGGTGCAAAACTTTTGAAGCTCCATATTGTTTACCTTATCTGCCACTAATGAAAGGGACAGAGTGGGATTAGGAATCCTATAAATTATAAACGTTAAAATTCCTGGATTTAAGGTCTATCAAATCCGGAGTGAATAGGAGAGTGCATGAAATAGGGCGATATATGGTCTCTGGTTCAACAGCCAAAGCCAAATACAAGTAATTAATGACTTGTCATTCATGTTCTTGTGGGTCAGGGGAAGCAATATATAGCATAGGATGCTTGGAGGGAGAAACTAACTAGTAATTGCAAATACTGGAGAGTCTGGTAAGTTGTTGTACCATACACCATACATGATACATGAGTAGGCTTTACTGGTAACCTGTAGGCTGTAGCATATAATTAAGAAGAATAATGACTCCTACACATCACTTTGGGGTACATCTTTTGCATCAGGGTAAGTAGCAGAAGTAGAGCGTAGATGTGTAGAAAATAATGAGTCTAACTATAATTACATGATGAATTAGGTAATTTGTGTGTAAATGTGTATGTATTGTTGAATTAAGGACACCAAATCTCTTGGCTTGCTGTGACAAAAAAGCAATGTCACACTGGACTAGCCCCTGCCGGTTCTTGAACAATAATACAACTACAGAAGGCAATGTTCTTTCCGTGCAGGACATGTTTGCTACCATAAATCAACTTACCAACCTAATTTGAAAGAAGGTCTTCAACGCCACGGGTTGCCTCTCAATGTCTCTATAAACGTGGAGATGTCTTCATGATTATGCATCAAAGTCAAAGTCCAATATGACTTTCTCAGTATCTTTCTTACCTCATAGAGCATAATCTACACTCCAGCCACCATTTTCACTCTTGCTAGAAAGCTGACAAGAAGAGGCATGAACTCCAAAATTCTTAATATTGTAGCTGTGTTGAAAAATATCAATGGAGAAACTAATGTAGAAGGTGAGAGAAAATTAAAATCAGTTAAAACATTAATTTTCATTATCAAGTTCTTGGAAGAAAAAGGTCAACAGTGAAAAGCAACTAAGCAAGCTAGAGCTGAGCTGTTGAGAGTATACATTGTTAATGGTTCAATAAGGGATATATTCATACTTTCTACGTGTAAGACTAATCCTATGTTGTGATTGTCTTTCTCTACAATTTCTTTTCTACAGGCTATCACATAATATTATAGAGCCCCTCAAACTTACTTATTGGCAAAAAGATAAAAAAGTACATGACTAAATGGTATTTAATGTACCATTACAAAGATTTCAATCAAATATTTATCATTTAATTTGTATCAAATTGCTATTTGTGTAAATTAAACACCAATTAAATGTTAAGCCACGATTAGTTTTTCAAAGACAAAAAATTAAATTACTTTTTACAATATTATATTTGCAGCAAGGTTACATTTAGTGTGAATAATTCAATTTTATAGAGTAAGAAGTGTAATAGGAATGAGAATTAATAAATTAGGATAAAAAACTTATTTCAATTCTACAATTTGGATGTCATACAATATGAAATGGAAAACGATTTCACAGTTTGATATTCGAAATATAATATAAAATAAATTTAAATAACATTATATATATATAAAAAGAGGATTGTTAACCTCCACACTTTCACATGGACGGTAACAACTTCTACATTTTATTCTGAATTAAAAATTCATTCTCTTATTTCTTGAAATATCTTTAAAAGTTGGGGTAATTTTGTTATTTTATTCTAATCACAAATATCGAATTTAATAAAGATAGAGAATATTAAATGCTAACATTAATAAGGAAAGAGAAGTTAGAAATATAACTTTAATAAAGAGAGAAGTTTTGATTATTAATTTTAATTATTAATTATTAATTCAGGAAATAGTATTAATATAAAAAATAAAGAAACATATAACATTATTAAAAAAATTTAACATATAATATATACACAAATTAACATAACGTCATTCCACTAATATTAAAGAAATTTATGCTTTTTTCAATTTCATGTGAAAGCTTTTTTTTTTTAATTTAAAATATCTTGTATTCAAATATATGATTAATTCTAAAATAAAATAAAAAATTAACTTTGACTTTTTAGTGACGAAATGATTAAGTTTAAGTTATTTGCATAATTTCTTTGTTTTACCTTTTATATATATTAAATAATAATAATTACCTTCTATTTATATTTGTATTTTTTAGTTATTCTATTTATATTTATATTTCATGTTAAATTTTATGCGTCTAAAATAACCTATGATATTGATATAAAAAGTTTAAGAAACATAATGTTATTCAACTAATATTATTTGAAGTTTTACATTGTTATTCACTGAAAAATTTAATTTTACAATTCAGACGTATCCACTAAAAAATTATGTTCTGCAGTTTATATGTAAATTTAGTCTTATCCACTAATTATGTTTTACGTTTCTAGATTTTTTATATATTAATACTATTTTCTAAATTAATAATTAATAATCAAAATTTCTCTCTTTGTTAAAGTTATATTTATATTTTCTCTTTCCATATTAATGTTAACATTTAATATTCTTCATCTTTATTAAATTAGATATAAAATGACATAACTACTCATACCAACTTTTAAGATGTTTCAAGAAATAGGAGTGTAGATTTTTAGTCCAAAGCGAAAAGTGGAGGTTGTTAACCTACACAGGAATGTGTTAAAGTTAGCAATCTTCTCTCTCTCTCTATATATATAATCAATATTCAAGATTAAATTTTCTTAATAACAAAAATTATGATAACATTATTTTCATTAATTTTGATAGAAAAATACTAATAATATATTCTTTTAAACACTCTTTTTAATATTTATTTTATTATTAATCTAAAAGTAAGTGTTGTTAACATTCTTCTTCTAATAATTTTTTAAAATATATAGAGTAGACTATTAGTGAAGTAAATATTGAAAGAAGTATACAAAAAAATATCTTATTAGCATTCCTTATTTTGATAATATTATTTGCTCTCCTAAATAGGAGAAGAAGCTTCAATCCTCTCCTTTCAGAGGTAGCAACACAAAGTTTGAAGGTTGGGTTGAGGTTATATAAAGTTAGATAGATTAGAATTATAAGTATATTATAAAAAGGTAATTGTTCCTTCCTCTCCCTTAGTTAGGCGGCTTAAATGCATTGGATCACCTCTAGGCTCAGTTAGTGGCGGCAGTAGGGGACTTGCAAATCACTCTAACATTCAAGTTAATAGTAGAGCAACGATAGAAATGATAAAATAGGTTAAATTCAACGAATCAACCTGGTTAACTCACTAAAAATAATAGATTGATTTGTAATTCGTAACTTATTTTCTTAAACTATTTATTTTAACTCGTCTCACATAATCTGTGAGTTGAGGCAGGATAAGATGGATAAACCCATTTAATCAATTATTTTATTTTATTTTTTGTGACGGGTTAAGTTGATCAATCTAGTTTTTTTTGTTCATTCACCTAGTCTTTCTTTTCTGTTATTTTTTTATGGGTTGATCCATCAAATCCATTAACATGTTACTTTTTTTAAGTGAGTTGATCTGCCAACTTACGACGAAACAGGGTGAGTTGACATTTTTAATCTATATTCAAAAAAGAGGGTTAACTTGTTCCGCCAGAGAAAGAAAGAGAAACCCTTTGTGATAGAAGCATCACCGATTTATAGGAACACTAATGGGGATGCGTCCCACACACCCTATGAACATGGGCAACGATTGTGGAAGATTCGGTGTCGGTGCTATCCAATAATACTGAGCCATGTGTCAATTCTATTGGGAGATATTTCTGTGTGAAGGGTCGGATCCAGGTTCGGCGAGGTCAAGCGTTCTTTATATCTTTGAGTTGGACCTAGTGGTTTAAGTCAGGTGCAGTTCGGAGATGGAGTTGGGTGGTGGATCATTGAATCAAGTTTAGATGGATTGAGTACTTGGTAGGGTGTTGGGCCTAGTCTTAGTTCTAGTATCCATTAATCTTTAGAACTATGATATGATACATATTAGGTAAAAGTTGTGAAATTTCATTTTACAAAAATATATAATTTCATTTTCTCCTTTTTAATTTGGAAGAATAAGATTTTATATTTTTGTAAAATATAATTCAAAATAAAAATAAAATTCTATATTTTTTCTCACAAACATTAATTCCAAAATTAAATGTAGAAATTCATTTTATTTTTTGATACCAAACATAACATAATTGTACAAAAAATTGAATCCTATACATGAGTTACACACTTGATTAATCCTCTGCGTAGAGCTGGTAAAACGGGTTCAACTCGTCGGGTTAACCCGTCAACCCGTCACTTTTTTATGGGTTGGGTTCAAGAATTGAACTCATATTTTGTTTTCAACCCGCATAACTCGTCCCGCATAACCCACGGGTTAAGCGGAAGCAAGTGCAGCTTGACCTGCAGGTTGATTCTTTTTTTTTTTAAATGATAAGTATACTATAAATAAATTTTTTTTGATGTTATATAATTTATGTTTGAATATTTAATTAGACTATTTTAAAAATTATATTTTAGATATGTGATTTATAATTTTTTATTATTATTATTTATTATTTTTTATAGTATTTATTGATTTTTTGTATAATTTTTTTTTTTTTTAAGCGGATTAAGCGGATTGCCGATCAATTCATTCATCTATTTTTTCTCATTTTATTTTTATGCGGCCAATTCCATCAACCCGCTTAAAATGCGGGGTGGGTTAAATTTTTTCCAACCTATTTTTTAAAATGGGCCAACCCACCCTACCCCGCATTTTAGCGGATTGAAATGGGTCGGGGGGATCGGGGCGGATTGGCCCATTTTGCCACCTCTACCTCTGCGTAAGAATTAAATCAGTTCTTACATAAAGACTAAATTTAACATTGTGCAAGATTATTATTCTTTTGAAAATATTAAAATCTCTTAAACGCTAAGCCAATTAAATCAGAATCGCTTGAAGAATGAGGAATCTTCTTAACCTGAAGCAATATCTGCAAGTTAAGCTAGGATTAGACATAATTTTTTCACATAATTTTTTATATATTATATTTTACATTATTTTTTATATTATTAATTATATCACTTTTATTATTTTTATTTTTATTTAATCATAATTATTAAATAATGATGTAAATAATAATATAGTTAAAAAAATATGTGATAGCGTCATTTTCCTTAGTGGTTAGCCTTCCATGCTCTATCACCCACCTCATGTTTGAAAGCATGGGTTAATATCCAAGGGCATTTTGGTCAAAATAGCTTCCTCATCATGGCATATAATCTAGAATCAAACAGATCAACCCTGAGAAACAGACAAACAAGAGAAGCAAGCAGAGATGGGAAGTGTTAGTAACATTAGCTTCTCTTCAGTTTTCAGAGCTCGTTTGGACACGGAAGTACTTTCAAAGCAGAGGAAGCATAAATCGCCATGCAGTTTTACGGTTCCTAACTACTCTGTTAGGCTGAGTCAAATCTGTTGTAAACTATCAGAAAGTGAGATTAAGGAGAACCCCAGGAGCAAGAGTGCCTCTAAATCCAAGGACAGAATGGAGGAGTACAATATAGCTATGAAGAGGATGATGAGGAACCCTTACGAGTATCATCACGATCTGGGTCAGTTTCATCTCTATCCTATATTGTTCCCCCACCACAACATTCGCCATTTGGCATTTGCTACCTAGTATTTTTGTTGCGCCATTTGTTCTATGAAATGCTACCTATCTATGTTTGATATGATATTAATAAATGTGAGGGTCTGTGTGGGAGGGATGAATTATTGAATGGCCTCGCTGATGGGATTTTGTTAATTACTGTTGCTTTTACTTGACGGTGTTAGACAGAACTGATAGTATGATTCTTTAATTCTTTTCCTTCACTACATTGGTTTATGCTTGCTACCTTCAATTGTTGTATTAACTTTTATCTTTTACCTTAAAAAGCATAGCCTAAGTCATATGATTACTGCATAAAGTTCAATTATAATTAGTACAGGCTTAAGTTTTGCAATTGATGTAAATGGCCCTAAATAACGAATTCTTTCTGATTAATTTTTCATATGTGTAAGGTAAGAGTTACTATGTCATTCAACTGATGCAATCAGTGATTCCTGATTTCAGGTATGAATTACACACTTATAACTGACTACTTGATTGTGGGCTCCCAACCACAGAAACCTGAAGACGTAGATCACCTGAAAAAGGAAGAGGGTGTGGCATACATTCTAAACATGCAACAGGATAACGATGTTGAATTTTGGGGAATAGACTTGCAGTCAATAATAAGAAGGTGTCGTGAACTTGAAATTCGCCACATGAGGAGGCCGGTAAGCAAGCCTGTTTTCAGTAAATTTATTGAGAAAAAAATAACTGCCCTGCATTTTGTGATAATCTAGACAACATACTAATTTACCTTGCATAATGTCATTAGGAAATAGAGATATTAATTTTCATGGATAGTTTAATCTCTATGCCCACCTCAAGAATCCACATAGTTTTAATGCAATTGGCAATAAACTGTATATCCTGACTCTGAAAGTGTTCTAAGTTCACTGAATGCTTTGCTTACTTGTTCTTAAATTAAATTATCATTCACATTTTGATATACTTATTTTATCTACATTGTTAGGCAAAAGACTTTGATCCAAACTCCTTGCGAAATGAACTACCTAAAGCGGTCTCATCCTTGGAATGGGCAATTTCCGAGGGAAAAGGAAGAGTTTATGTCCACTGCACTGCTGGACTTGGAAGAGCTCCTGCGGTGGCGATTGCTTATTTGTTCTGGTTTTGTGGAATGAATGTAAGTCCTAAACTCTCAAGTCTTACCTTATGTTTGAATCCAGAAACAATTTCCAAACCACTTATTTAACATTTCATGAGTGTTATGGTTGCACTTGCAGACCATCTTCTTGGTAGTAACAAGTGAGGTTTAGCTTAAGATTAAGTTACTGAGAATGGGAAAAGCACTATTTAATCAGTGTCACAGATTGGTTCACAGTTTTCTTAATTGTGAAGTGTTAATTTTCACAAATAAATGTGGCTTTTTTCTTTTGACAGCTAAATGCAGCATATGACATGCTAACTTCAAAGAGACCTTGTGGACCAAATAAAAGAGCAATACGTGGAGCTACTTATGATTTGGCTAAGAATAATCCATGGAAGGAGCCATTTGAGAGTCTTCCAGAATATGCATTTGAGGATATAGCAGACTGGGAGAGGAACTTGATTCAAAATCGCGTCCGATCCCTTCGTGGAACTTGAGAACTTAGGTAAATGTTCCGGTTATGAAAATTGGTGGCATGTTATTGGGATTTTGGGTGTCTGCATTACATATATATAGAGCTGCAATAGCTTTTGCACCTTATTTTGCTCGATCATCAATATGGTGAACCAAATCATCACCAAGTCGATTGATGTGCAAAAAAGGTAATTGCAAGCCCTGATATGCCTTTCATGACACATTGTATGATGTTGAGAATTGAGATGCAATGCTATGTTTGTGATTGACAGATTTCTATTTATCGAGATTCCTACATAGATTGGCAACCTTGCAGTTGCAGGGTCGGTGTGAGATGCCGTGGTACTGCTCAAAACTGGAGATCTTTTCAAGCATATTCATACAGATATAGGCATATAGATTGGAACGTGTACGAAAGATTCGATATAGTATCGAATGTCTAATAAATCAATTTTGCGAATAATGCACCATAATTGTACTAGACTTTGTAATAACATCTGAGAATTCAAAATGCTTAGTTGATCTAATAGACAATCCTCTCAATAAGCGGCGAACTTGTTCATCTTTCATAAAATTATTTTTCTCCCCTTCCTTTAGGCTGTATATCCTTTCAAGTTTCTGTTCTAGCACAGCATTGTAAATCATGCCTCTATTTAAAAGTCGAATCAAATGTTTATGAAAAACCGGGAAGTTCTTCCATGTTGGTACTGTTAAACTTTGAAGTGCTATAGAAGCAACTATGAATGAATCTTTATGGTGACTTGTATTTAGCTCTGACTTGTATTTAGCTCTCCTCATAATTCTAATTTCTGGGCACCTCTTACAATAATTTAGCCAACAATAGTTGTTACAGTCATGCAGTCAAACACCCTTTTCTTCTTTTTTCCTTTCGTGTGTGAATAAAAGTGTAGGGAGAGAGAAGGTTGTGCCATTTCAATTCAGGCATTAGCCATAGGCCTCAATACTACTTGCAGTTGTATATATAAAATGACTTGCAGGAAACGAGGCTAAGAGAATAAGTGGTACTAATACATGAATAACATGACCTATCAATTAAGAGCCATCAGCATGAATCAAGGACGAGAGATATCCCAATGTAACACTCAAAACACCTTATTATCATGAATGAGACATTCCAGTGCTGAAACTCTCACGTTAGGTAAAATATCTATGATTGGAAATTCTTCTCCACATACATATATAACATTATGTTTAGATAATAGGTAACGAGGAGAAGGGAAATAGAATGAAAAGAAGGAAAATAACTTCTCTTGTTTGGGAGTTTTAAAATACATGAGAAGGGAACGGAATACATGGAGAACCATTTCCCCTCTCTTCCCATCAAATGTCTAACTTTTGTTTCTCCTAACTCTATGTTTGGATGTTTTTTCATTAAAGGAACGGAACGGAATAAGTGGGAATGAAACGGAAAGGAAAAGAATGGAATGGAACATAATTTTCATTCTCTTTATTTGCAAGTTTCATTAACGGAACGGAATAGAATTATCCATGTGTTCTCCCCATTTCACCTCAATTTTGGAGGGAACAAAAGTTAGGCATTTGAAGGGAAGAGGGGGGAACATTCCCCATGTGTTCCGTTTCGTTCCCATGCATTTTAAAACTCCCAAACAATAGAAGTCATTTCCGTTCCCCTCATTCCCTTTCCGTTCCCCTCATTACCTATCATCCAAATATAGTGTAAAATTGAGGAAGAATGAGAAAAACACATGGGTAATAAAATTACATTTCGTTCCATTAATGAAACTTCTAAACAAAGAGAATGGTAATTATGTTTCATTCCTTCCCTTTCCTTCCTAGTCTATCCCACTTATTCCGTTCCGTTCTATTAATGAAAAAACATCCAAACATAAGGTAAGATTACAACATGCTCAATCTAGCCCTAAAATCTCCCAAATTTCCTAAAGAGAATTCTTTTGAGTTGAGAAAGCTGTCACTCAAGTTCATTTCATTTCTCTTGGTCTTTTCTTAACGAGATTCCAATATTGAGGACCACAAGTATTGCAAGCATGGAAAAGCTAAACTACTCACATGGTAAGCAGGGTAGATGCATGACTTGCGCGGATCTCAACCTTCTTTTTTCCTGCACCCATAGTCGACTATCACAGTTTATATCTGTCACCAGCTAATTGTTAACACACAAGGAGTGCTTTGACAATTTGGGAGAGCAGACCCATATCAGTTTTGATTTCAGGGGAAAAAGACAGACGTATGATCAACGTAACATACCAAATTAGACTCACAAACCTTAATTTTTACCACAAATTAAGCTCCACAAAGACAAAGAAGACTCCTGAATCAATGGCATGTACTTTTCTATAGGAGCAGGACTGCATTTGTTTTGGGCTTTCTCATCATATTACATCTTCCTATGAGTTGTGAAGTATACACATACATGTGTTGCTATTAAAACATCTTGGAGCCAATCTTCATTCGATACTTGGGTGAGACTCCAAACACATCATTTAGTCGTGTTAAAAATATCATAATTTGGAGAGAAATTTTGGAAGAAATAAGTATTCATTTTTACATTATATTTAAACCATATCTTATCCTTATCAAAGCAGAAGGCAACTACAACTAGTACGAATTCTCTCATCTCAACATCGGATGAGGGGAAAAAGAATTCCTATTGCACCATCTTATTTCGAGTTCTTTTAGGTTTCAAAACAAATGCCTTTTTTAAAAAAAAAATTTATATCACAATCACTTTATTCAACAAAAGCATTATGCAGATGTTGATAAGCCATGGGGGGCATTGCCAACAGTATTTTGTCATGGAAGTCAATAAGATCTGGCAAGGAGAAGGGCTTAAAGTTGACATTCACAAAAGAATTTCCAGTTTGGCAATTTCTACCCTTACCACTTAGGGTCCCTTGCAAATTTCAAATTGAAGCAATCATTATATAGTTCTAAAGGTAATGTTACAGACTCATTATCAACAATCTAAGATTAATATAATATTCAAATCCTTATCTTATTAATCTATGTATCCTTCTGCAGGAACGGATCAGGAATTTTATCAAAATTCATGCAGCTAAAACATAATACATCAAAATTTTAAGATAAAATATTAAAGATCTAGAGCCTCCAAGGGGTTTCTAAGACTGGCAGGTGCATTTATTAGATTTAATTCTGGAGAAATTTTTATCTAAACCTTGGGCATCCAAGTTGGGTGCACTAGGCCAATCAAGACTTAATATTTTTATAGAGTTTTGTAAAATTAATTATGTGACACAAAGATCCATAAAAATATTAAGTCTTGATTGGTCTGGTGCACCCATCTGAGTGCCCAAGGTTTAAGTAAGAATTTCTCTTAATTCTGCTGATTAAGCAGCTTTTATGTGAGAATTCTGGTGCCAGAAGAAGAAAACAAATATTAGTATGTTAATAGGTTTACAGTCTAAAACTACTTCTCGTTTTCTCAAACTTAAACTACTTAATATTTCAAGAAATTTGATAGTGAGATTCACTATTTGAGTGTGAGGCAGGTTTGTCCTATGTATGCCTTCTCTGCACGGACAAAGTATTTATATATACACATAATTGTCATACCTATGAAGCAGCCCCCTGAAACCTCGATCTGTTCCTTCACAACTCTAAATCATATTCCTTCTCTTTGCCATGAAATCAAAAGCCCCAAAACTTCTATCAAACTATCTGAAGCCATGTTAGTCCCATCAACATTTTACTCCGAATAGATATCTACTTAAAAGAACTGAAACATATTCCATTGTTCCAATAGATTCAATCAATGTTTTGACTTCAAGCCCCATCCTTTTCAACCTTACATTGGTAACTGCCAACTGACAAACTTCAACAAT
This sequence comes from Ormosia semicastrata, assembly GCA_029884595.1. Classification (NCBI taxonomy): domain Eukaryota; kingdom Viridiplantae; phylum Streptophyta; class Magnoliopsida; order Fabales; family Fabaceae; genus Ormosia; species Ormosia semicastrata. The sequence goes on along the minus strand of JAQQTO010000046.1, from coordinate 29,380,095 downwards.
AAAATTCATAAGAGGTATCTAAGGTACCCCATCATTTTATTCTACATTGAGATTCAAGCAATAAAAATCTAATAATCATCAATATAGCCATTTGGACAGAGGCGCAACAATAAAGAGGCACCATAGAATTATCAAATCCATAATCTCCAAATCCTAGAAGAACTTTGTGCTGTCTGTGCTAAATTTTAATCAGATGGCTGCCTTTGAATAATAAGAAAACATGGGAAAATTTATTGTAGGCAGAGTTATAAAATGATTCCATATCTATTTGCAGGGAAGGCGATATCAGGATCAATTTTCTTTCAATAAAAAAAGTTTATTGAAGAGAAGGAAATGAGGATTAAAAGAATACAAAAAGGGTGGATTAGACATCCTCCTCATAAGGCTAACAAGTAACAAACGAAAATAAAAAAAAAAAAACAAAAAAGTAAATTTAAACTTCAGTGCAACAGAGCTCTGTACCCTCCCTACATATCTGATGCTGAAAGTCCCTGTAAACAGTCCATGAGTTGAACACCATAAAGTGAGGCCCAAAAACAAAAATCATAATCATTATTCAAGAATTCAGTTAGGAAAATTATTATCTTACACCCTTAAAAAAGAGTGTAAGTACTATTTACATATTTTTTAAGAGATGTGATTGAGTGAGAAAAAATGATAGAAAAAAATATATAATAAATAGTATTAGATAGGATGTGAAAAAAAATATATGCATTATTTGATGTAAGAATATAAAAGTTGTTAAAAATATAAATCAAAGGAGAGATTGATTATTGATATATATTAAAAAAAAGAAGAAGCTAGATTAGACTCGGATATTCAATAGATGAGTCACCGTTTTAGATTTTACATAGGAAGAGCAAAGATGGCAGAACAAAATTTCAGTAACCAATAGAGCTTTATATAAATATACATAATTTTCCACGTGTTCCATCAACCGAAATGCTGATAATGAAAACTAATACTTGTATCATAGGACAGAAGATTAACTAACCAAAAAATTGAAGAATGAAGATAAAACTGCACTCAAACAGAGGAACAACGACACATGCAACAGGTATTAGTTGATGACAACATAAGTAGATGACTTTGGGGAACTTCTTAGTATGTTCAGTCTTGTTACAGCCTCATTTTCATGGTCGGAATCAGCTTCTCTAAATTGAAAATAAATTAATAATTAATGAATAACTATAATCTTAACCCTCTTGTTGCCTTGCATTATACATACTACGTGTATTTGTGTGTGTGCGAGTCTATCCCATCCATCTTTATGGAGATTGAGCTACCATTGCCACATTACATAATCCACATTTTAGCATTTCAAGTTACATAAGTAATCAACTATGTTTAGCACTTTGGCATAGAACCCATTTACAAAGAAAGAGAATCAATAATAAACAGCCTAATAATCTACAAGTAAAACCTAGGATTTGGCTACTCTAAATTTAGGGATGTACTTTAGATGTAAAGTGAGTGATTCTAACCCTTAATGAGAAAATTAATGGTTTAAGATTTTATAAGATACAAACACTTACATAACATCATCATATATGTAAAATAATCTATTTCCTTGATTTACTCATTAATAATTGAGTTTGCACTTTATCCTCTAAAGTGTACTTTTCACTTTAGAGGAGTTAAATCCGTAAAGCTAGTATTTTGATAAATTTATATGTTTGTTTGGATATTTTATAGTGAGTGAAATTATAATAGAACATAATAGAATAAAATTTTTATATCATTATTTAGATATTTAATGATACAATAAACAAAAGTTTTCATTTAATTGTTTGAAAATTCTATAAGTAAATGGAATTACAATAATTATAAATTTATTTTGTTCATATTGCCCAATTTACCCTTATATCAAATACATTAACATTAAGCCTTAGAATTAAAAACAAAGTGTAATTTTATAAGTTCTTTCATCTCATTCTATCCCATTACTTTTCAATTTGGAAGTAAAGAAAAATTAGAGAATGAAGGGGTATGAAATAAAACGGAGTCTCTCGATTGCATTCCATTTTATCTTTCTATTTTTTTTTAAACATCCAAACAATAACATCCTATGTTATTTCATTTCATTTTGTCCTATTACATCCCTTACCATTAATCCAAACAAAGTTACATTTAAATTTTGATCTTTACATGTTAAAATGCCAAAAAGATGATAAAGTGGAAGTCTAATAGCAACCCCACAAAGTTTATTAATTAGAAAGGATAACTTCTTTGCTTTCTTAGGATATTTAACTTATGTGTATCTTATATTTGTTTATATGACAAAATTAAAATAGATGTGTGCAAAAAATGATGTAAGACTATATGTAATTAAACGGTAAAAATTATATAAATATGAGGTGATATGAATGAAAGTATGTGTGGTAAAAATTACTTTTAATAGTGAGTAGAATAGAATGAAATGTGATGAATATTTAAAAGTTTCATATCATTGTTTAAATAATTTATGATGAAATAGAAAAAAGTTTCCATTATATTATTTGAAATGGTAATGAAATAGAATGAAATTATAAGGATTAATAAAGTAAAAACTCATTCTATCACATATCTCCCAATTTGGAAAGAAAAAAAAAAAAAAAATGAAATATCATGAAATAAGTTACATCAAATACCATTTCATTTAATTTTTATTTTTAAAACCCCAACAATAAAATTATACACATTTCATTTCATTCTATCTAATTTTCATCACTTACTACTAGTTTAAACAAAGCGTGAGAATTATATAGTGATTATTCTTAAAGTAAAATGATTATCACACATCATATTATAATTTGTATAGGTAACAAAATTAAAGTATAGATGTATACAAAATAAAATAAGTCTCAATTATAATTTAATGATAAAAATTATATAAATATAAAATAATATGTATATATATAATTTTTTTTAACCTTAAAATTTCTATAAGATTTGTATCAGAGAATGTATAGTCAACGGTTCAGGGAATTAGGAATGTCTAGCTCTAGATACTGCACATATCTCAAAAGTTGTAACACATCCAACGAACAGAAACATTCCACGTAAGGATTGTAGAGCTACCTGACCTCACTTTAACCTTTTCGGTAGAGATTCTATATATACCTGGAGTACTGTACCACTTCAGTCAAATTTAGGACGGTCGAAGGGACGGATTTAGCCTGATCCAACTCTGACTTGACATATTGATCAAGTCATTTGATGGACTCAGAATTGATTTGATTATAGCATGACTAATTATTAAGTGTATATTTGAGAAAATTGTAAAAATTTAAATATTTTAATTATTAATTATTATATAATTTTTTATTATAATTAATTATAATAAAATTAATTTTATTTTAGGTTATGTTAGTTGAAAATGAATTTTAAGTTAATTTATTTTGTTTGAATGATATAAAAAATTTATTTTGATATATTAAATTATTAAAATAAGTATAAAATAATTTAAAAAATTATTTAATTGATTAAAAAGTTATTTGATTAAAGACAAAATGATATTTATATCTCAAAGTGTAAGAAATAATTTATAATATAAAATTATAAATTAAAATTTTAGCATTATAAATTTTTTTTAAATATATTAAATTTCATGTAAAAATTAAATTTAAATTTACTAAACATACATTATTATTGTTACAATAATTTTTTTTTACCAAATAACATATGTTAGGGGTAGGAATAATCTTTCTCAAATACCTTCTAAGTTAGGATTAAATTGATGTAATATTTATATAAAATATAAAATATTAAATGTTATATATAATTAAGTTATAAAATTTAAAAAATATGAAATTAAAATTAAAAATTATTTTTAATAAATATTATAAAATAATATTATATTAATATAAAAATAATATTATATTATGTAAAAAATATTAATTTATACATAAAATTTTATAATTTATTATTAATTTTTAAAAAATATAAAATTTAAAACATTATATTATATCATATCAGAGGCTAATTCAATCTAAACTATGATTCAAAGTTATCTAAAAATATACTGAATTAAATTTTAATAACGTAAAACTAGCTCAATTAACTTAAAGTTAAAACAGATCGTTAAACTGGGAGGGGTGATGAAATTTCTTAGTATATGTTTGAGATAATTATAAAATTTAATTATTTTAATAATTAATTATTATATAAAAATTATTTATTATAATTAATTATAAAAAAGTTTTATATTTAGATATATTAATTGAAAAATAATTTTAAATTAATTTATTTTATTTAGATAATATAAAAAATTATTTTTATATATTAAATTATAAAAATAAGTATAAAATTGATTAAAAATTATTTATTAAAAAAAATAAAATAAAATATTTTATTTTACTATTAAAAATAATTTCAACAACTTTTTAAATAATATTCAAATTTTAACTTTTTTTAAAAACTATTATGTACACATAATTTTAATCAACAGCTTTCTTTATCAACATCCAAACTCGTTGCTTTTCAAAGACAACATTAGGGGTGTTCTTGGATCGGTTTGAATCGGTTTTGAGGCAAAAAATCATCCGATCCAAGCAAAGTAAGTATCATCGGTTCGATTTGGATTGGATGAATTCCTATAGTCAAACCGATCCAATCCGAACCAATTTTAATCGGTTTGGATTAGATTGAATGATTCGCTTTTTTGTCAATAATAAAAATACATTCTAAATAAGAATAATACGTAATATAATTCAAATCAAACTACAAGCGAATTCATAAAGTTGAAAAATAAACTTCAAATTTTCAAAGTTCTTTAAACAAATAAATTAAAATAACTTTCTACTTACACATAAGGCCCTACACTACAAGTGGTGGTGGGGGGAATAGGCCATTGGGCCAATGAGAGGATAAGTTTAGTTAGGGATATTTAGGTAATTTTAAGTGTAAAATCGGTTTGGATCAGTTTGGATCGATTTTATAAAATTGAACCAAAAATCGATTCGAACCGATCAATTTTTCAAAAATTTCATCCAAATTAATTCAATCTATTTCGATTTTTATCAATTTTTAATTTTTTTGAATCAATTTTTAATTTTTTTTGATTGATTTAGATGTGAACACCCTAAACAACATACGTTTTTGTCATTTAACGAATGTTGAAATATGCTCTTTAGTCAAATTATAACACTAAGGCCCCTACCATCATACAAGCAATTTAATTGAAATTTAAATAATTTTAAATTAATTTATACGATTACATCTCGAGTATTTTAGAATTTCTCTTTATTCTGACTCTGCCTCGACAGTCGCCACTACAAAAGCAAAAAGCAGAGGAAGTTTTAGTAGTCGACGATCGAGTTGGCATTTCAGCGAATGAACCTCCTCACTTTCCGTTCAATTCCAAACCCTAACCTGAGAAATTTTGTTACCCACTTTCGATTTCCTCCCTCCGTATCATCGACCATACCCTGTCGAATGGATGCTACGGCTAGGGCTTCCGCTTTGTCCAATGGAGACTACGGTGCAGTTCGCTTCCCGCTGTCTCCATCCAGCGCTTTGGTCATTCAGAAAGGTGACATCACCAAATGGTCCATCGATGGTTCCTCCGACGCAATAGTATGTTCCTCTCTCTTCCGTAACTCCAATAATTTAGTATAACGAACTGTGTTTGAATCATTGAGTTTTTTTTTTTTCCAGGTAAATCCAGCAAATGAGAGAATGCTTGGAGGTGGTGGTGCAGATGGAGGTAATCAATTTTATAAAACCCTTGAATTTGATTATTGAGCATGATTTTGAAGAAAGAGATAAAGAGAAAGAAACTGATGTGAAAAATTGAACCACTTTCAGCCATACATATGGCTGCTGGTCCAGCACTTCTTCAGGCATGCTACAATGTTCCAGAAGTCAGGCCTGGCGTTCGCTGCCCAACTGGGGAAGCTAGGATCACACCGTGAGTTTTATTGAATGTTTGGTTTTTGATTAATTTGGGTGAAATTTTCCTTTTCCTTTTGTTTTTTTTATAAAGAAAAAAGCTCTCTCAGTAAGATTTTGATTATAAGCTCTTTTGAACACAAAATAAGCTAATCCAAAATCCAAATACATACCTACTACTTTTACAGGTATTCTTAGTATGATGATATAGTTGTAATCCAAGTTGTTCCTGTTTGTCTCATATGGACACTGTACTTGTTGATATGCAGAGGTTTTAGGTTACCTGCTTCATATGTTGTTCATACTGTTGGACCAATCTATAATTCTAATAGTAACCCTGCTGCCTTTCTGGCAAGTGCTTACAGGTAGTTTAACGTTGTGTTTGTGCAGCTATTCTTATTCTTCTTTTTGAACCAGAGCAAGTTTATTCCATTTGGTGTATTAGTTCATTACTCTTGAATGAGAGGTTTGTATTGTATTGACAATTGATTTACAGGAATAGTTTGAGGCTTGCAAAAGAGAAGAACATTCAGTATATAGCATTCCCGGCCATATCATGCGGTGTCTATGGGTAAGTTCACTTAAAAAATCCCGTTACCATTATGATGTATTCAACCTCCATATTTTGATTATCAATTATGATTACACAGCAAGACTGGTGGGGAAGTTTATGTTGGTAGCAATGGGTTGGGATGTAATCTTATTGTCTTGCACCGCAGAGTCCTATGGAAAAGTTCTTTTTCTAGGGTTAGGTGATGTTGATGGACTTCTGATTTGCTTATGGGAGAATCATGTTTAATGATCTGCTTAAAACCATTGTGGTTATTTAGTTCAAAAGTTCAGTCATTGGAAGAACTTGTACTAAAAAAAAATCATAACACAGTAGCCACTACCCAACCATTTAATACCACAGCTATAATATCTATTCCAATGACCAAACTGTCCTTGAACCTAATAAACTCAACCTCCTAGTTCTCAAATCTTATTCTCTCTTTGCTTTTTGAGAAGACCCTAAGCCTTGTTAATTAAAATGCATCAACTATACCTTTATTAGATACATGTTCTTATTCTAAATAAATACGGTATTCTTTAATTGGGATATTGATGACTGCAGCATCAGGATTTAATTTGTTTTGAAGTCCTTAATTTTTTTTAAGTAAAATTATATAGCAAGTTCATCACTATTCTATAATGCTGCATTTTTTTTCAGATATCCTTATGATGAGGCTGCTACAGTAGCAATTTCTGCCATTAGAGAGTTTCGAAATGACTTTAAGGAGGTATTCCATTCCATTTGTTCCATTTTCTTTATTTGTGTCTGAGGTATGATATTAATAAGTATACATTTGGATTTGCAATTTTAATAGAATTTCATATTTCCCATTAGACATGATCACATCTGGGCTTTGGGCTTCATTTTACATAGAATTTTGTCAGGCTTGTCAGCCTTACCCCTTAAAATTTGATAAATTAAAGTGCAAGCCCGGGCCTATCATCAGGTCTATTCCCAATATCCTTACCAGCATAACCATATAGAATTAGGAGGTGAGGCAGTCTGTTGCTTAATTTGAAAGCAAGGAGTTTTTTTGATGAAGATTTGTAATGTATAAAATGATATTTTCGTTATTGGTGATTCTAGAATCTATATTTACAGTTAAATATTTATTTCAGGTTCACTTTGTTCTGTTCTCACGTGATATTTATGACGTTTGGTTAAATAAGGCAAATGATTTGCTGAAAGATTAGTGTGCTCCATCAGCTATCAGTCCAGAGAATTGATTACCAGAATCATCCAGAGTCCTGCAACAATGCAATATCAGATTTCAATGGTTCTACGCTAGAAAAAGATAGAAGCTTAATTGCCCTATACTTGAGAATGTAATAATTTCTTAGAGAATATTGAGTCATGCTGATTGCTATTTTATGCTATTTGTATAGGTGTGTGGGATTCTAAATGATATCTATTTCAGGCCTGCCTGAATTTAGGTGTTTATGATGCTTCTATGTAGAATCATTGCAGCTGAGTTTGTTTTTTCCTTTCTGTGGAGATTCAGGCTTCCATTTGGGTCCCGGAGAATGGACCCCATGATAGTTAGGACTGGCTATTTCAAGCTTGAATCAACACTTTGCGATACCTTTCAGTTCCTTTTAAACTGTCCACTAATAGGCTACTACCCTATATTTTCTCCTCACCCCGCAGCAGGGACGAAACCATTAGTAAATGAGTGGGGACATATGCCCCACTTTACTTTAGAATTTTTCTTTGATTTTATATAAAAATGTTTTTTTATTTTTCTATATGTATAATTTTTATCTCCATGTTGTCATTTTTAAATATATTATTTTTGTTGAGTGATTGTTTAATTGATAATGAAAAGATTATTTAATATTTTTAAAATATAAAAATGTAAAGAGAATAACTTGTCTAATATTTTTTTTAATATATAAATATAATTATTAATTTTTTTTTATACTTTTGTAGTGATAATATTATCTTTATCCCTACTACTTAAAATTTTTGGATTGTTACTGTCCCGCAGCAATTTGCTTGCATGAACGTCCTGGAACGATTGTTTTTTTTGTTTTTGTTTGGGTTGACTCTTGGAACTATTGTTAAATGACGAATCCTTGGGCTTGGGCTTTTTATTACTCCATGTAGGTAGAGTCATCAAAATCAGTCAAATTTGATAAGTTACTGCATGTGCCAACTTATCAAAGAGATCTAGTATCACCTATATACGGAAGTTGCAAAGACAGACGATCTTATCGGCCAAAGAATGGAATGAAAGAAGACCATTGTGTACGGTGATGATGGTAGCGGAGCGTTACCGTAGGCCAGCTATATGAGCTCGGTTCAATCTCGGTTATGTAGTGTGTATTTAATTTTGTAATGAAATTTGAGTTTTTTATTTTCTTAATAACTTTCCAAACACAAAATTTTGAAAATGAAGTTTTTTTTTGTATTTTAAATTCTTTAAAATTATGAAATGACTCATCTAAACATATCATTAAGAAATTAAGCAATCCGTATAGAAAGTGGAGTGGTATAAATGTGTAAGGATTAAAAACCCAAAAATGTTAAAGTGAGCCTGGCTGGGAGTAAAAATTAAAAATAGTTAGAGTTAGGGTGTGCCAGAGTATTTATTTAGAGTAAATGGTTAAAAAAAATTCAACTATTATTTTATGAACAAAGTATTTAATGTATTAAAAATTCAAAAAATCTTATATTTTTATTTAAATTTTTTATTTTAATATGTTTAACAAGTGTGCTATCAAACTCTTATTTTACACACAAACAACATATTTCAGTCGCCAATTTTCTTGTCTGTAACGTTTATTGTCTGGAACATTTATGGGCTGTTTATTTCTATTCATATATATTTACCATTTATTTAAGACACACATCGGGAAACAAATGAGAGATTAAATGGATGCAGTATACGTGTTATATCACTGATGTCATACATATTAAATAATAATCTTGTGTAATAAATATATTCTCTTATGACAAACGCATTTAAGAACCTCACAACGCGAGTACTATCTATCAATAAATCTGCATCAAGTGACATTTTCACCGATCATTTTTCAGTAAAAAGAAAAGCGAGCATCGCAAAACCAACAGTATTTTAGTAAGTTTCAAATCAAAACTGATGTTTATTTTAGTAAGTTTATTATTAATAAGCTTTGCTACTAAAATGAACCCTTGTTTCTCTTCTCGTTGTCTTCATCACCTTCCTCCCTCCAACTGCAAGAAGCACGTACCCAATTGGCATTGATCTGCATTTTCACTCCAACTTCGAAAACGAGGAACGAACCCTCTTCCTTTGGAACCCCCCAATACTACGTGAATGCGATCAATGCCACATTCCTTCCACTTCTAGAAAACGTTCGGTTTGGTTTTCATTTCTTTTCAGCGAACCACATTTGCTCTCAGCTTTTGTGTTAACCACTGAGTTACTTCCTTCCAAGCCATAACTTCCATGACCCAGAATCGTAGGTTGTCTATAATCACCGGATCCAAGAGCTTTTTCTCACAATTCGCTGTATATCACGCCAACGCCAACGCCCATTTAGTTTCACTCCTCGATTGTAAGTTTTTTCAATGTGCTTTTGGCTAAAGTTGTTATTTTGTTTTCTCGGTTTTGGCTAATCCTGCTGTTCTTGAACCTTTAACGTTGTTTACTTCAATGTCTTCATCTTGTAATTCGTCTTTGATTGTTGTTTTTTTTATTTGGGAGAATTTTGGACTTTGTTGTTGACTTGTTGGTATGATTTCTTTTTATTTTATTTATTTATTTTTGTTTAGAGAAACAAAGACAAAGATGGGTGAGGGAGAACAATTTCAGTTGGGAACTATCGGCGCCTTGACTCTATCTGTGGTGTCATCAGTGTCGATTGTGATTTGCAATAAGGCGCTGATGAGCTCATTACATTTCATTTTCGGTAAGTTCATAAAGGTCTTGACTGTTTCCAAATAAATATGGTTGTCTGTCTACTTGTTTGTACTTATTTTTTTGTTTCTTGGTGACCATTACAACTGTGTTCCTTCCATTTATTTGCTTTTGCCATTAACTCGTTTCATAATTCAATGGGTTGATAAGCCTTAGAAAATTCCTTTGGGTCAGATGAAAGGGACTAAATTGAGCTGTGGTTTCATCCATGAAAGTATTGGAGTTGAAGGTTTTGGGAGCTCCTCCCTCCCCTTTGTTATTTGTCTCTTTAGTCAGAAGTGGCTTCATACTTGCTGCTACCCCATCTGAGAACACCATTCAGTGACAGCTTGTATTAGTACTATATCATATCGGTGATCAAGGCAAATTTTGGAAGTAAGCAAACCATCCATCCACCTAGTAATGGTAGAAGCATTTATTGGAGATTGGATTTGTCGAATTTGACAATTTTTTATACGGCTTTGTGTTTGGATTTTAGTTTAATAGATATTGTTGTTGGGCATGAGAGGCAGTGTGTCAATATCCCCCTTTATCGCAATTTAAAAATCTTTTATCCTACTTAGTCAAGGAGTTCTCCTACCTGTGTTAAATCAATGCGACCATCTTATGTGAATAAGATAGTGATATTTTGGGGAACCATCCAAGGAGTTCTGACTTCCAATTAGTAACTTAGATCACTATGCACATCTTAAAGTCTTAACATGATTCATTAGTTTTGTCAGGTTTCAGTCCAATTCATGAAGAAGGACATTGTACTATCACCTCACAATTTTTTTAGGGGGAGAAGGGGAGGGGAAAGGGGGGGGGGGGGGTTATGACTTGCAGCTACGCTAACATTTTTTGTTACTTCCATTCTTTGTAATTTTCAGCTTTCCCTTTTACATTTTAATTGTAATGTCCTAGAGTTAAGGTTTTAATTCATCTCCTTGGAATTCCCATGCAGCTACAACTTTGACAAGCTGGCATCTGCTTGTCACATTTTGTTCTCTTCATGTGGCGCTAAAAATGAGATTTTTTGAGCACAAACCTTTTGAGCAGAAAGCTGTGATGGGATTTGGAATTCTAAATGGAATCTCAATTGGACTTTTAAATTTGAGCCTGGGCTTCAATTCTGTCGGCTTCTATCAGGTGCTCTCTTTTTTTGGGTCTCAGTTCTGTTTTTCTCATGTGATATTTTAATTTTTGTTGTTTAAACAGTTTTTCAAGGTTTTCTGAACAAGCTCAATTATATTTTCATTCAGATGACTAAGCTGGCAATCATTCCTTGCACTATTCTGTTGGAGATCCTTTTTCTTGGGAAGAAATTCAGGTCCCATTTAGCCTCCTATCATTAATATGACATTTATGATTGATCTCTTAATATACGTCTCAAATATTTTATAGTAATTTATGTAAGTTCCATTATAGAATTGTTTCGCTTACCAATCTTTTTTTTTCCCTCGCTTTCTGTTTCCTTGTAAGCAATTTGATCTATTTAGAAAGACATCTCATAAATTTCAAGTCATCATGTGATTTATCTATATGTCATGTGCCTTTCTATCCTTTGTAGCATCCCACAAATTTCAAGGCATCTATGGGGCTTGTTGTTTTGACTTGAACTATCATTATCATTATCTGATATTCTGGTTGCTTTTTTGTCTGCCAATGTGAAGTTGCCTTTGATAGTATTTGTATAAATTTTGAACTGTATTAACTGCTTTCCCATTGCTGTCATTGCAGTAAAAGAATACAGTTTTCCCTTGGTATCCTCCTTCTGGGTGTTGGGATTGCAACAGTCACTGATTTGCAGCTCAATGCTTTGGGGTCTTTCTTATCTTTACTAGCAGTGATTACAACATGCGTTGCTCAAATTGTATCCTTAAAGAAAGTTCCATTTTTGTTAGCAGCTCAATTTAACATAACTATGAGATATTTTTGTCACAAATCAAATCAAAGAATCTGTTGTGCTATAGCATATATGCATTAATTCTTAGCCTTATATAACTGTTTTTCATGATAATTATGCTGCTAACTACATAGCGAAAAACATGCGATATAAGTGCATATTCTTAACCATCCTTATAAAATTATTCTTCATGATAATCATGCCACTAACTACACTGGGAAAAACATGCTATATAAGTTTGCATTTGGTATGTGAAAAGATAGCTTTCTGGCCTCAGTTAATTCAGCTCCTATTTTCATAGATTTTTTACTATAAGTATAAAATGTGCAAGTCTTTACATGCATTATCCAGTTTTACCCAAAAGTTTGTGCGTGTGTTTGCCTCATCATTCATTTCATTTGAACATAATTAGGAGAAATATATCTTTCTGTTGCGCATGAAAGCTTGAGAAATATGGCCCTTTTTTGTTTCTGGGCAATAGACCATTTTTGTGTTTCTGTCTTGTCAAGATCTTAATTAGCCCCTTTCAGATGACAAATACCATCCAGAAGAAGTTTAAAGTTTCTTCTACCCAACTTCTGTATCAATCATGTCCATATCAAGCAGCAACCTTGTTAATCTCTGGACCATATCTGGATAAAGTTCTGACCAACCTAAATGTCTTTGCTTTCAAGTATACAACACAAGTGACGGTGAGATTTTAAAAGACTTATGTGCTTACTTTTGAGCTCGAACTCTTTTTTTCAATTACTAATGTATTTTCAACTTTTGTTTTCTGAATTGCAGGCTGTCATTATTCTTTCATGTCTTATCTCTATATCTGTAAATTTTAGTACATTTCTTGTAATTGGGAAGACATCTCCAGTCACCTATCAGGTTCTTGGACATCTGAAGACTTGCCTTGTATTAGCGTTTGGTTATATTATTGTACGTGACCCTTTCAGCTGGAGGAACATACTGGGGATTTTGGTAGCCATGGTTGGGATGCTTCTATATTCCTACTATTGCACTATTGAGAATCAGCAAAAAGCAGCTGAAGCTGCAGCACAAGCATCACAGGTTTGTTTTATTTACATGATTCATGTTGCATGTCTTGTGTTTTTTTGTCTTGATCATTCACTACAAGAACCTACTTTGTGATTACTTGTTATCCTAATGTTGCCAGGCAAGAGAAGGTGAATCTGATCCTCTCATTAATGTGGAGAGTGGAAGTACAGTATTGAGTAAAAGGCCCCCTGTATGGAGCAAAGACAGAGACTAAGACTAGCAAGCTTGATGGGCTTTTCTAAATCACCATTAAGAACAGTATATTGGCCTATAGAGGAATTATACCCATAATTAGAAAGTTCTCCCAAACTCAAGTCTCAGTTACTTACAGGTGTGAATTGTAGCAGTGTATGCAATGATAGCCAACCGGCAAAATTAGTGGCAAAAAAAAAAAGAAAAAAAGAAGATCATGTCTAAGTTCTTGGGCCAACAAATATGGCACAGTTTAGCATATTCTTGATAGATATTTTTCACATCATGTTACATATATATAGATATTCCAATTTTTGCTTCCTTGAATAAGCATGTAAACATCTAATGGCAATCTTGATTGTGTTTCTATAGTTATAATTCATGAAGTTTTCTTTAGAAACTGAATTCAACATTATTGAAAGATGACACATTATAGGATTTAAGACCCACATTATATTGATCTCGGACCGGAATATTCCCCTTTCCCCTGCATCTTCTTTCCATTCCCATGGTTCTTTTCATTGTATAATATAATCGGAGCCAAATTTAAACTGTTATGTTGTCTGGGATGGTATAGGACTATCTCTCACCGTACAATGAGCTCAGTTTACTTTTTCCTTTCTTTTACGATGAGTTTATTTGACTTTTTTTTATCGTGCAAAGTGTGGCAAAACATCAAAGAAAATGGAGAACTTACAAGACAAGAATTGAAGATTCCAGGAGTTGAAACATCCCTTACTACAATCTTTTGAGTTAGCAGCCAGAAGAAGCATAATCAATTTGCCATCTGCATCAAGAATGAGATTTGAGATCTTTGGATCAACAAACATGGAAAGTCCTGTAATTTCCCAGAACACACTGCTTTCATAATCCTCCCAATGATTTTCATAAAACTATGATCTTTCTTCGGGTAACAAATGAAAGCCTACTATGACGGGTATGCTTGATAGAGGTGAAATAACATGGGGAAAAAAAGTGAAAACTAACAAGTTTCAATTTTATTTTGCACTCTTTTCCTTTAACTTTTCCTTGTATCATATCTATCAAGCACATCATAAATGAGAACTCAAACTGTGTCAAAATTGAATCAATGGAGCCATGGGTGTGATAGGTTATGGTGAAGTTGACTGAGATACCATGAAGTGCTAGTGTTTTGGTGAAGAATGAAAATTCAGCTACTTTTCACTAAACAACTTCTCAAGTAATATATAGTATACTTGCGTAACTCTTGTAACTTGTTTTTGAGTAACCTCCTTTCGGCTTCATATATGATTCAATGAACAATTTCTCACCTTGCAAATCCCAATTTTGGGAAAGAAATTAATTCTGACCAAGTTGATATGGTTCATATGAATGACCATAGATTAGGATCCTCTCCTGTTCACTAAAAACAGGAGAGAATTCTGTTAACTAAAAATACGTACTTAAAGTTATATATCTCATGCGATATGTAATATATCGTATGCGGTACGTATAAATTTTAGTTTTATAAATAACAGGACCTCTCCTGTTACGAGAGAGGATCCATTTCCGAATGATCATTGGGTTTGTTCAGCAGTCTGAGATGGTGGTGTTGGATCGAGAAAAATACTTAGGTAGATTTTGTGTATATAAATTGTGTAAATCAAATCAATCAATAAATGATAAATTATTATTTTTAATATAAAATAATTATATGACAGAGCTATGAAATTATTAAGAGCTAATTGAATTAGTCCACACAGCTAGCTAGACAAACAAAGTCTACCTAAGACCTGTTGGTTGCATAGGACCCAACTCATGTAGATAATTTTTTCAAGTGGGTTACGAATCCCATTTTGGCCACATTTAACAGTGGATCGTTTAATAAACTGCACCATTATGTCACACCAAACGCAGTGAATATGCACGTCGTTAACAAGAAGTAATTAGTAATTACCTCTTTATGGTGTTTGAGGAAGAGCAATTCATAAAGAAACAAAAAGGATCATCTGGGTTATAAGAGTTTTGCAATCTATCGATTTATAATATATAAATCATGAAGCTCAAAATGTAGAGAGGACATGCCATCTTCTTCAATCTCCAATTTTCAGCCAATTCAGCAATTTTTCAAGGTTGTCTCAATGTCATTTATAGTGTCTTCTCACCTCCTTTCACATCTCTCGTAACATTCACACTTCATAACTTTTCAGCTCTCTAATAATATCTCTGCCACTTCATGTCACCTCTCCACTTCGTTGAGTAATTGATGTCCTTACTCTTTCATACTAATTTGGTTTCTTTGTTTTGGCATCATTTCACCAATAAAGACCATATTAAATCCTACCATCAATATCTGACATGTAAAACTTGTGTTAATAAACAACTGAAGAAGAATATTAAGCGGCACCTTTGCATGCATGAAATTGGTAGTTCATCAAAGTCATTCAAATGCCAATATAAGGGTTGTAGAGTGGAAGTTGTTTAGTATTGATTAGATTCTTCCTTTGAATATTGTTTCTTTTAAGATACACATTTTAACTTGCTTTTACTCATTAGAGTTTGTAGCTGCCTTATTGCAGGGGTATTTTGAAGAAGATGAGGTAGGCCTTGGGAAGGGCGGGAGAGAAAGGGATCAAGATTCTCTCTTATGCTCTGTTTGGAACGAGAGAAAATGAGAAGAAAGAAAAGAGATGGAAAGAAAAGAGGAAGAATATTCAGTTTTCTCTCGTTTGGACGAGGCAAGAAAACAGGCGAGAAAGAAAAAAAAACCGTGGGACCCACCCAAAAACTTTTCTTCGCTAAACTGCGAAGAAAATGAAGAGAAACAACAAAGCAGAAACGGCGTGTGGTTCTGGTAACGGGTTCGTCGAGGGCGATCCGATCCGAGCACGAACAATGAGCAACGGCGCGGATCTGAGCAGAACAACCGACCGACTCGGCTCTGGCAAATTGTTCTGTTCAAGCGATCTGGGCTTGCGGGTGGGTGAGGAAGGGGTGGGTGAGGAAGAAAGGGGAGGAGTGGAGAGGGGAAGGGTGGAGAAAAAAAAGGAGTGGGGAAGGGAGGGGTGGGGAGGGGACTACTGGAGAAAAAGAAAAAAGGGAGTGGGAGGGAAGGGGAGGGGAGGGGACTACTGGGGGTGGGGACGCAGAGGGGTGGGATTTGGTATAGGGATTAGGGTTAAAATATGTGTAAAAAATTATTTTTTTTATTTTTATAAAAAATATTATTTTAATCTTTTCTATGTTTTCTTTCTTCTCATTTTCTCTTCATCCAAACAACTAAAATTTCTCTCTACTTTTCTATCTATTTTTTATCTATTTTCTCTCTTCCCATTTTCTCTCCTCATCCAAACAAAGGGTTATTGTTAAGTAAGAGGAGAGAGTCCTGTTGGAGAGATAAATACATAATTTGTTCTCAATATATCTAGTAAGTCTTATAACTAATCATGGTGAAATAAAATTTGTCTCTCTCTCTCTAACAGAACTGTCCTGTTACAAGAGATGATCCAAACCTGGAGAGAGTGTCATACAATTGACAAGTTAGGAAGAGGTTGCTCCGCCCAATCAGTTGAAGCACTGCTTACTTTTGCAAGAAACTGAGTTGATGCAATAAGCTATGTGCTTCCTCCCTTTACATGTTCTTATTTTCGCCATTGTTGTGATGGGGCTCCACGAAGGCCTGGAGAATCGGGATATTGAAATGATTGTTATCAATTTCTTTATCAAGAGAAATGACAGATAAAGAATTCAAAGAAAAATACAAGAACATTTGTGAAGAAAAGACAAGGATTTCATTAATTATTGAAATGCAAAAGTTAATTTAACCTAAATACAAAGAAATTATATATAGGCTAAACACGGAAAGGAAAATATTATTCTACCCTTAATAAATAATAAAACAAAATAACACAATATTTCTTAACATCTCCCCTCAAACTCACGATGCGACAGCTACAAGCATCGAGAGTTTGCCAACCAGAAAATGAAAACGAGAGATGGAATGCGACTTGGTAAAGAAATCTACAATCTGCAAAGAAGAAGAAACAAAGGACAAGGTAATGGTGCCATGCTTGAGATGATGAAGAGTAAGGTGACAATCGATCTCAATGTGCTTAGTTCGTTCATGAAAAACTAAGTTGTGAGCAATTTGAATAGAACTCCGGTTGTCACAATACATAGGAGTGGGATGAGAAAGAGAAACTCTCATATCTGCAAGTAACCAACGTAACCAAACAATCTCTTTGGTAGTAGATGTCATAGCACGATATTCTGCTTCAGTTGAAGATTGAGAAACAATAGATTGTTTATTACTCTTCCAATAAATAAGAGAATCACCCAAAAATATACAGAAACCAGTAATAGACTTGCGATCTGTGAGATCACTGCCATGATCAGAGTATGCACGCAGCTCTAAGGAAGAGGTTGATGGAAATAAAAGACTATGAAAGACTGTACCTCGAAGATATCGCAAAATACGAAGAACAACTGCCCAATGAACTGTAGTAGGAGAAGCAACAAATTGACTAACAACATGAACAACATATGCAATATCTGGACGAGTAATAGTAAGGTATACCAAGCTCCCAAGAATAGTACAATATAAAGTAGGATCTGACAAAGGTAAACTATCAGAAGAAGAAAACTTTGCATTAACCTCAATGGGAGTGTCTACAGTCTTATTATCAGTAAGTCTAGCTCGCTCAAGAATATCTGTAACATATTTCGATTGAGAAAGAATATAACCTCTGGGCGAGTAGGCTACCTCAATACCCAAGAAATATCGTAGAGAACCCAAATCCTTCATTTCAAATTGTCTAGCTAACTCTGTCTTCAAAACTGAAATACCATGAATATCATCACCAGTGATAATCATGTCATCAACATATAAAGACAAAATGATACGACCTGCATCAGTACATTTAACAAAAAGAGCAGAATCATGTCTACTTGAAGCAAATCCAAGGGAAGAGATCACAATAGAAAATTTCTCAAACCAAGCACGGGGTGCTTGTTTGAGACCATATAATGCTTTCTTGAGCTTGCAGACATACCCAGAATCATGTAAAACACCAGGAGGTAGAGGAACTAAGTCCCAAGTACCTGTCTTTTGCAAAGCAAAAAGTTCCTCATCCATAGCTTGCTGCCAAAGAGGATCAAGAATAGCCTCTTTATAGGAAGAGAGCTCAGAGAGACAATGAATAGAAGCTAAAAAGGAAGAAAAAGATGAAGAATAACAAGAATAAGCAAAATCTGGTAACTTTGTAGACTTACGAATACTAATGGATTGACGTAAGGGTGGATCCACAATCTCAAACGGAGCTTGAGGGACCATAGGAGAAGAGGAAGCTTCAGATGTGTCAGAGAGTAAAGTGTCAATACCTGCAGAAGGGGTATTTGAAGTACTAGGAACCTGAGATGACAAACTATTAGAATCCTCATAAAAAGGATCTATACGAATAAGGTCAGATCTAGTCAAACTATGAGTAGTGGATGGAATAGAAAAGAAAGGTATATGCTCAAGAAAAATAACATAATGAGACACATAAAGTTTCTAAGTTATTGGATCAAAATAACGATACCCCTTTTTACCTTTATCATAACCAAGAAAGACACAAATAGCAGATTGAGAGGACAACTTACTGCGTTCCACATGAGGACGAAGAACGAAACAAGTACAACCAAAAACTCTAAAGAAAGAATAATCAAGAGCATACTCATACAACTTTTCAAAAAGAGACAAACCTGAAATATGAGAAGATGGAATTGTATTAATCAAACTTACAGCAGTAAGAACAGCTTCACCCCAAAACACACTAGGAACAGAAGCAGACAGCAAGAGAGAACGAGCAGTTTCAACAATGTGCCTATGTTTTCTTTCAGCAACACCATTTTGCTCAGGAGTATCTGTACATGAAGTTTGGTGAATAGTTCCATCTAAGGCAAGCAGCTCACAAAATTTATTAGAGGTGTATTCCCCACCCAAATCACACCTAAAACATTTAATAACAGCAAAATGTTGAGTTTTGACAAAAACCTGAAATGTTGTATATATCTCAAAGAATTCAGAATGGTGTTTTATTAAATAAACCCAACAATAACGAGTATGATCATCAATAAAAGAAACATAATATCGAGATCCTCCTTTTGTAGCAACAGGAGAAGGTCCTCATACATCAAAATGAATCAAATCAAAAGGAGAAGAAGAAACAGAAATACTTCGATTAAAAGGTAAAACTGAAAATTTTGCTAGTTTACATCCACTACAATCACAAATATCACAAGTTTGTAAATTTCCTAAAGCCCCTGTGGATGCCAAAAATCTCAAACGAGAATATGAAACATGACCTAGACGAGAATGCCATAAGTAAAAACTAGAAAAAGAATGACTCAAACGAAAAGAAGATAAATCAACACTATTAGCAGCAGCAGCAACTGGCACTTTTAACTCATCCAAAATATATAGTTCCCTTTCCCTACGGCCTGTCCCAATCAGCTTCAGAGACTGCAGATCCTGCACATAACAAGAAGAAAAGAAAAATGTGACTAAATTACCAGAATCACATAACTGACCAACAGAAGCAAGATTTAATTTGAGTTTAGGAATATGATAAACATTAGGGAGAGACAAGTTAGGTGTAACAACAGAACCAACACCTGCTAAAGGCATAGGAGTGCCATCAGCAGTCATAATAGGAATAGAAGACCAAGGAGACACAGAAGCAAAATGTGAAGAATCTGGGGACATATGATGTGAAGTACCAGAATCCAAGACCCATACAGAATGAGACATACCTGAAGAACTATGAGACAACTGACCCATGGAAGAAGAAGCAGACATAGCATGTGGCTGTAAGGAGAGAAACTTCTGAAATTGCTCAGCCAGAGTACTAGGATCGGTGAAAGGACCTGATGAAGCAACTGCTGCAGTATTAGGCTGTGGTGGTCTATAACCCTGAGGTGGTCTATAAGCATTAGATTATGACTGGT
Source organism: Ormosia semicastrata (assembly GCA_029884595.1). Taxonomy (NCBI): domain Eukaryota; kingdom Viridiplantae; phylum Streptophyta; class Magnoliopsida; order Fabales; family Fabaceae; genus Ormosia; species Ormosia semicastrata. The sequence continues at coordinate 29,359,698 of JAQQTO010000046.1, read as the reverse complement.
TACCAGGCTTTGAAGCTTGAGATTTCTGTTGCGATTGGTTATGTTGTCTCAACTTAGGACACTGAGCCTTCCAGTGACCTTTCTGCTTACAGAAACTGCACTCGTCAATGGCAACCCTCGTATAAGACTTATTCTGATTATTGGAGGGTGGCCTAGAGGATACCGCTAACACGGAGGGATTAGAAGTAGAAAGAATTTCCTTTTCAGAATAAGACTTAAGACGTATTTCTTCAGCCAATAACTCATTGACAACTAGGTCAACAGAAGGAAGAGGAGAACAATGCAAAATTGAACCTCTAAGTCCTTCAAAATCACTGCGAAGTGCCATTAAAAACTGTACCAATCGCTGCTATTCTCTACAAGCAATATAAGCACCACATGCCTTTAATTCTGCCGATTCTGTAAGAGCCAAATGATCCCAAAGATATGTTATAGCAGAATAAAACTCCTGAATACTCATATTCTTCTGCTGAAGAGCTCGTATATCATTCTCCAATTGATACTGCTTTGCAAAATTTGATTGAGTGAATAATCTTTGCAAATGATCCCAAACCTCCTTTGCAGTCTTATACTTCGCCAGCTGTGTACCTATGAAATGCTCAACAGAATTATTAATTCAAGTAATAATTTTTGCATTGTTTGCTTCCCAGGTATCTATCAAAGCAGCATACCCCTCAACAGTATTCTTAGGTTTCTCAAAAGTTCTAATAACATATCTCCATAGCTTTTTACCCTTAAGAAAGTTTCTCATCACATAACTCCAATACGAATAATTCTTTCCATCCAACCTCACACTCATAGATTGAAGCGAATCGTCTCTTTCAGTAGCTATGATAAAAAAAACCAAGAAAGCTAAAAGAAAACGAAATACCAGATTGCAGCCAAAAGAAAAACAAAATACCAGATTACAAAAACTGAGCGAATACCGAAATACCAAAATATAGAAATTGAGCGAATACCCTCTCGAAATTGTACGGTCACCTCACAAGATAAAGAATTCAAAGAAAAATACAAGAACATTTGTGAAGAAGAGGCAAGGGTTTCATTAATTGTTGAAATGCAAAAGTTAATTTAACCTAAATACAAAGAAATTATATATAGGCTAAACAGAAAAAAAAAATACTATTCTACCCTTAATAAATAATAAAATAAAATAACATAATATTTCTTAACAGTGACTACATTGCTTTTTCTCTTCTTTATTTTACATTCATTATGCTAATTAACCATTCATCTATTATATAAAGGTAGTTGTTCCCAAAGTTTCCACATGATATGATATCTCTTCAAAATACTGAAGTGATGGTGTTTAATGTATAGAATAATAGCTTTCTTATCAAACAAAATCTAAATTAATTTATTAAAAAAAATCAAAATCACTTTTGTTTACAATCCTAATTTTTTTCATATTATTTTTTTACATCACTTTTTATAATGATTAATAAAATATAAATTTATAGTTAATTATGTATATAAATTGGTTAATGAGTATTTTGTTAATCAATCAATACACATGATTCTAGTTAATTAACTAATACATACAATTAATTATAAATTTATATTTTATTAACTAATGTCAAAAATGATATAAAAAAAGTAACAAAATGATTATTTTTATTTTATTTATTAGCATGCATTTAGTATGATTTATTTTTCGCTTAATATATTCAAGTTAGACCTTTAGCTATAAGAGAGGTTTATCGATATAGTTACATGTGAGTGTAGAAAATAAAGTCTTACATTAAAAAGATGATAGGTAAAAACCATAAAATTAACATTTTGATTGAAGTAGTTCAGTACAAATGTAAAAAATGCTAAGTGAAAAGTCTAAATACCTACACCTATGCAAGTTATATACCAACACTCCTCTTAATCCAAACATTATCCTAGTCCAAATTATCTCATGCAAAATCCAACTGAGGTTTCTGCCATTCGATCGTACCATCAAGGGAGAGCCAAATGCTGTGACTTCCATGGCGGCATCCGTCTACTTGTACCTACCTGCAGCCTCTTGCTGACCGATCCATCCATTTGTGTTGATGAATGATGCTAAACTACAAAGCAAGTGAAACAACACCAGCTAGTTCATTTATGTTAATGGATAAAATTATTTTGGTTCTAACAGGAAAGAAGATTTTTGTTTTTTAGGTAAGAGGAGAGAATTTAAATCTGTGGCTTTAGTTAATTTCTCTTTTTAATTTAAATCTATTTTTTTTTTAATAGAAGTAGCATTGTTTTTCAATTACAGCCGGCTTTATAAGCCTGAGAGGCTCTCTTCTCTTGTTCACTCACATTTACCTTTTTCTGTTGTTTTTTTCTTTCTATGCCCCAAAAACTATTGTCTTACTGAATTGTCAAGTTTATATGTAAGTATATATAACCATGAATTTCTCATGTACCTTCCCATTACCAATCAGCAATCAGGGACTTATTTTTATGAATGAATTAGAGCTTGTTTAGGAAAGTTAAAAATTATAGATTATACTGATAATTAATTATTGTTATGATCGATTATAATCGATTCATTTTTATGTTTGGATGCATTAACTGTAAAACGATTTTAAGCTAATATGATTCGTTTAGATAATATAAAAAGAATTATTTTTATACATTAAATTACTAAAATAGATATAAAATGATTAAAAAATATATTTAATTGAGGATAAAATAGTATTTACATATCAAAGTGTAAGAAATAATCTATAAGTTAAAATCATAAGTTTCAATCTTCAGCTTATGATTATTAGCTGTAAAAAAATTTTTTTTTTTTGCATTGAATTTCATGTAAACCCTTTTTTAGAAAATAATTTTTTTATCCAAACATAATAATTATTTCACAAAATAGTTTAATCTTTCAAAAACAGCTGTTTGGAAATGAATTAATCTTTCCTAAACATGGTCTAAAATGGCCAAAGTGGAAAATAAGCTCAACTCAAAACGACTGAACTATAAAGTAATAAATGAAAAAGGAAAAGAATAATTTTAAATTATATCTTAGTAATTATGTTAATTACAAAATAAAAATATATTAAATACCTTTTATGTTCTTAAAATATTATATAGGTTAAATTATAGTTTTAATCCATATATTTTTTATCTATTTTTAACTTAGTCCTTAATTTTTTTTAAAATTAATCCTCATATTTTTAAATATTTTTAAAATAATTTATACTGTTAAATTCGAGTATATATATGATATAATGTTGTCAATTAACTAATCTAATAAGTATTTTTTTATTTAGTGGATGTTCTTTTATATGTAAAATATCTAATAGATGCTTTTACATTTCAATAAATATTTGTATAGTTGTTCATTTCTTCTGTTTATGTACTAGCTTTTTTTAGTATGTGCTCTTTTAAATGTTCTTTTTTTGTAAAATGCTTAATAAAAACTAAATTAATAGTATTATAATAAAAATTGACATAAGAATTATTTTAAAAATTTATGTAAGTATAAGAACTTATTTAAAAAAATATATAGAGGAACTAAGTTTAAAATAAATTTAAAATATAAAGATTAAATTTTAATTTAACTTATTAAACATATCTTTTTTATTTAATAATTTTTTTATTTAAGTATTAAAAAATATTAAAAAATATTATATAAACATGATGCACATAAATTAAGTGCACTAAGTTAATTATATTTATTAATTAATAATTAATTATTATAATTAATTATTACTAATTAGCTATTGTAATTAATAATATGTTATTATTTTATTAACTTAGTCCACCTAATTTTAGTGTATTTAGTTAGATGCACAAAGTTTATGCAAGTTTTTATGCTTTTAGAAGATACTAACCTTTAAAGCAAAAATAATTAATTTCATGAATAATGTAAAAATAATTAATATACTTAAAGAACAGTTAATACATTTTCTTTTAAATTAAATTCATTAAAAAATTTATTACGAGGATATGAAATTAAATTAATTTCTCAAAGTAATGGAATTGGAACCCATTAATTATGGCAATTACCAAACCCCATTTGGTGTAATGCCACCTTTATTTATTTAATTTAATTTTATTACCAAAAATCCATTGTTTCCTCAGTCACCATCTGACCACGTTCCTCTGCAAGCGCGTACTATCCTACAGTAAAACAACAACGATTGATATAGACTTCCACCGTCTTCAGCTGCATCTGCATCTGCATCACGGATGCTTATTATGCTCTGATTCTGCAACATGACAAACGCAAAACGCAATCCATTCCTCCCTTCCCTTTTCCTTCCATAATCTTCATCATTAGGTCCCGTTTCCATTTCCTCTATCACCTTCACTTTCCCTTACCATGCTTACATCACCACTCTGATCACTGACTCTCTTCCTACCCTCTCGATCTAAATCACTGCTCTTTTCTCCCAAATCACAAACCCCTTTTACTCACTTTTCAGTTTCACTCATCAATTTCCTTCCTTTTCTCCATTCCGCTCTCTGCTTTCAGGTAAAGTTGTTATTTTGTTTTCTGGGTTTGGCTTATTCTGCTCTGATGATGCTGTTCAATGTCTTGTTCTTGTAATTCGTCTGTTCTTTTGGTTCCCTGTCTGACGCTTTTTAAACTGGCTATGGTTTTTCTTTTTCTTTTTTCTTTTTCTTTTTTGGGTTTTGGTTTTTAGGTGTTGGAGCAAGGACAAAGATGGGTGAGGGAGAACGTTTTCAACTGGGAACTGTGGGCGCTTTGACTCTATCTGTGGTCTCATCGGTGTCAATTGTGATTTGCAATAAGGCGCTCATGAGCACACTGCATTTCATTTTTGGTATGCTTTCAAAGTTCCCCTTTGGATTGTTGCAAATTTATGTGCTTTTCTTTTCTACTTTTTTGTATTTCGTCTGTTTCATTTCTCTCCTCTACTTTTCTACTTAAATTTAATAACATATTTTGTTTAATTAGGCTTGATAAACCTTGTCTTGTGTGATTTCATCCGTGTTTTTAGAATTGAAGGTTTTGAAACCCCCCCCCCCCCCCCCCCCCCCATTTTCCTTCTTTTCCTTTTCCCTTGCTTATTTTGTTGGAACTTGGAAGTTGCTCCATTGTACCTGTTGCTTTGCTACCCTATTATGTGCACCCTTCAGTACAGCTTGTTGCCTTCTGTTATATTGTACCAGTGATCAAGCCAAAGTTTGGTTATTTAGTTGGAAATTTTGGAATGAAAATCACTGTATACTTGCTTGGTACAACAATAACATGAGAAGGTGGAAAACGAAATGTACTTGGTTTTCACTCTTGGTTGACAATCATTTTCAACCCGTCCTCTATTTTCCACCAACTCAACCAACTGCACCCTTAGTAAAACTAGAAGTATTAAGTTGAGGTTGGATTTGTCAAATTTTACAATTTCTCGTTTGCCTTTGTGTTTGGAATTTAGTTTCCTAGATACTGTTCATGGGAATCTGTCGGTATCCTTTCTTTTTCTAAATTAAATTAAATGTTGGTTCTTTGGAATTATAAATGTATGTCTTATTCCCTACCTGGTTAAGGACTTTGTCTTTCTTCCCTAAATCAATACGGCCACTTAGTAATGTGAATAATTATAAGTTGCCTCACAAAAAATATAATTATTGATTCAATTTTTGGAAGTACATAAAAGTGACATAAATCATTAGACATCTCTTTGCATTATTCACTAATTTATTTGCCAATTATCAGTCCTATTCATGAAAGAGGTAAATTTATCACCTCAGAAATGCAGTCTATACTGATGTTTTGGGTTATTTCCTTGCTATAGGCAAATTTGAGGAGCTTCGTGTTTACATTCAAATGTATTGTTTGAGATTTACATGTTTTTTAAACTTGTCCTTTTGCACTCATGCAGCTACAACTTTGACAAGCTGGCATCTGCTTGTCACATTTTGTTCCCTTCATGTGGCACTCAAAATGAGATTCTTTGAGCACAAACCTTTTGAGCAGAAAGCCGTAATGGGATTTGGGATTTTAAATGGAATCTCAATTGGTCTTTTAAATTTGAGTCTGGGGTTCAATTCTGTTGGCTTCTATCAGGTATGGTGGTCTGTTATGCTTCTGTTTTTCTCATGTGTTAATTTGATTATTGTTGACTCTGAACGTCTCTATTATATTTGTATTCAGATGACTAAGCTAGCAATCATTCCTTGTACTGTAATGTTGGAGACCATTTTTCTTGGGAAGAGATTCAGGTTCCATTTAGCTTCCTATGAGTACTATGATTTTTATCACTGGCTGTCAATATATACTTGAAATATCTTATAGTAAATTATATTAAAAGGTCAGTGAAAGAATTGTTTCATTCACCTACCTTTTTTTTGTTTTTTTTCTTCTTGTTCAGTTCTTTATTTTTTTTCTCTCTCTGGCTCATTGTTTTGACCTGAACTATCATTATATCCAACAGTCGTTCTAATTTTTACTGTCTGAGTATAGCTGCCTTTAGTAGTTTTTCCATAAATTTTAAACTATATTAATTGTTTTCTTTTCATTGTCATTGCAGCAAAAGAATTCAATTTTCGCTAGCTATCCTCCTTCTGGGTGTTGGGATTGCAACTGTCACAGATTTGCAGCTCAATGCTCTGGGCTCTTTCTTATCTTTTCTAGCGGTGATTACAACATGCGTTGCTCAGATTGTATCCTTAAAAATATTTCCATTTAAAAATTTTTAGCATAACTATGAAATAATTTTTGTGACAGATTGAATAGAACAATATATCCTGGGGGACTAAAAATTTTGAACCTGTTCCACTGTGGCATATATTATATGCACTATTTCTTAACCATATAAAATGGTTCTTCAAGACAATTATGCTGCTAACTATATAGGGAAAGAAATGTCATGTAATGTTTGCCTTTGGCACATGGAGGATAACCTTCTGCTCTTAGCTACATGGGCTGGTTGAAGAACTAATGATGTTCCTAACTTCCTATTTTTCAGGTTCTCTTATGTAAAATGTGCAAGCATTTACATGCAGGACCTCCATTTTTTACTGGAAGCTCTCTTTCTCTCACTCTGCTTGCCTTTTCGAGACCATTTTCTTTATCTAGAGACTATCATTTATGTCATTTGAACATAATTAGCAGAAATATATCCTTTTATTGCATGTGAAAGCTTTAGAAAGATGGATGTCTGTTTTTTTTTCCTCCTGGGCGGTCAACTTCTCTTTCTTTGGGTGTCTTGTCCTTAATTAGCGGCTTTCAGATGACAAATACTATCCAGAAGAAGTTTAAGGTTTCTTCCACCCAGCTTCTGTATCAATCATGTCCATATCAAGCAGCAACCCTGTTAATCTCTGGTCCATATCTGGATAAACTTTTGACCAACCAAAATGTATTTGCTTTCAAGTATACAACTCAAGTGACGGTACGAGTTAAAAACTATTCTTCAGCTTCTTTTTTTGTTTTTTTCGCTCCAACTCTTTTTTTTTAAATTTTTTATGTGCTCACAATTGTTTCTTTCTGCTTTGCAGTTTTTCATTGTTCTTTCCTGCCTTATCTCCATCTCTGTCAATTTTAGCACATTTCTTGTTATTGGAAAGACATCTCCAGTCACCTATCAGGTTCTTGGACACCTGAAAACATGCCTTGTATTGGCATTTGGTTATATTTTACTCCATGATCCATTCAGCTGGAGGAACATACTGGGTATTCTGATAGCCATGATTGGGATGATTCTATATTCTTACTATTTCTCTCTTGAGAATCAGCAAAAAGCTGTTGAAGCTGCAGCACAAGCATCCCAGGTATATTTTACCCGACTAACTTTGTGTGTCTTGAGTCTATGTATTGTCATCATCATTTACTACAAGAGCATTCTGTGACCCCGTTTCCTCTTAAAATGTTTCCAGGCAAGAGAAGCTGAATCTGATCCTCTTATTAATGTGGAAAATGGAAGTTCAGTTGCAACTGATACTGTTGGACAAAAGTCCCCTGCATGGAGCAAAGATAAAGACTAGTATGCTTATGGGCTTTGTTAAATCATTGTCAAGAACAGTTATATAGGCCTTATAGAGGGTTAATACCCATAATCCATGTGGAATTAGGAAGTTCTGCTAAACGCATGTCTCAGTCGTTTTTCTAAGTAGCATTAGTTGAGCATTTTATGAATCGTTTGCCAACAAGCAATATTAGTGAGGAACAAGTACATGGTCATGTCGCAATTCTATTGGCCAACAAATATGGCTCATAGTATAGTAGCAGACAACATTTCCTGGTGATGTTTTCTCATCTTGTTATATTTATATAGATATTCAAACTTTTTTCTGCCTTGAATAACATATTTAGTTGTACCTTGATTGTATTCCTATACCAACAGTAATTTCTTCAGGTTTTTTTCCAGAAACTGAACCTAACCTTATTGGAAGCATGGGGACCACGTTATACTGTTCTCACTAGCTTGAAGTTTACCCGTGCCCTTGTATCTTCTCTCCATTCTTGTTTCTTTTCTTTGTATAATGGAAGATGATTTTTTTTTCTTGGTCAGAAATGGAAGATGAATTGAAACTTATGGGCTTTGTTAGGATAGGGCTTAGAAAGATTTCGTTATACTTTTTTCGACAATGAGTTTGTTTTATGTTTTTCTTTTAAGTGTCATATAATAATAAATGAAATGAATAACTACTTATGTGGAGGGCTTAACCGTATTATTTTTGTATGAAAGAATTTGTCATACACTAAAGAATGTGGAGACACAATGAGAAATCAAAAAAAAGAAAAGAAAAATTACATTAACTTCTCTTACTTTGGTTTAATTACACTTATACCTCTTAGTTTTAGAAATTAAATTGGCTCTCCTTAATTTTCATGTTGGTGTTACACTATCACCCCTGGTAGGTGACGGACGATTAGTAACATTAACGGATTGATGAGCACGTGATGCACACATGACTCATAATGGCGCTCTTGTAATTTTTTCAACTCTGAATTTATGAAATACCAAAATTACACATTCCCTTTCATACACTAGTGCATCTCCATTTCAAACTTGAAGAGAGAAGAAGAGCCCATATATATATATATATATATATATATATATATATAAATTTAAGAAAAAATTTATAATTTATTAATATTATTTTTATAAATTTAAAATTTATAATATCTTAATATATGTTATATGTGTTAATATTTATTACTTAATAAATAATTCTTAAAAATATAGAACATAATTTTTATTGACATTTTTAAAAAATCTCTTAAATTAACTTCTGATATAATTAACTATGTACAAGTACATGTGCATCTAAAAAAAATTAATTAGAGGAAATATTTGTGTGAGGCAAGTTTTGGTGATGACGAAGTGGACGGCTTGGTACGAGCAGAGGTAGAAATAACAGATGAAAATAGTTGTGTGTGAAAAGATAAAACTTAAAAGTCTAATAGTGGCATGTGAAAAGATAAAACTTAAAATACTGGTACGTAAAAATAGTGGCTTAGGATGTCAATCATGTGATTGAACTTGAGTGAGTTACGGACTTACTAATTGAATGTTAGTCACGAAAATTATTATTTTTAAATATTAATGAGTCGTGTCCTAGACGTGTTCAAGAGTGTCTGAGACGTGTCCAAACTGAAAAAATAATCTTTTTAATTAGATACATTTGGACACGTAGGACACATGTATCGTACTGGTGTCCCCATGTATCTGACATAGATACACATTTAACACGTGGATACGCCTAAAAAATAACGTGTCTGTGCTTCACAGGAAAGAGCCAAATGTTGCAGCACCAAGACTTAAGGATCGTGCAACACCCAAGACCCATATTGAAGAGAGGGAGTAGGTGAATTCAACACCCAAAACCCAAACCGGTTCAGTAATGGGTCTAGAGTATCCAAGAAAACCATTTTGATCAAGTCATCGCTGGACCAATTCCTTTGAGAGTGTTTGTGAAGGGGTTGTACATTAGTGGGGCTAAAGATATGTTGAGGGAGGTGGAGGAAGGTCTATTGGGGGAGTTGCTTGAAGGGTTACGAAGGAAAAGAGTTGGGGCCGTTTGTGAGGGTTGTGGGGAGGGGATATGAGGTTCTTACCTTGATTTCAATGCAATGGGAGTCGCAAGATGGTGGTGGTGGTGAAGGGGGAGATGAGTCAGAAACAGGGAATGATGGTTGTGGTGAAGTGTACATATTGTAATGAAAATGGGTTAGGGGTATGCCCAGTTTGTGGTTGATAAGTTGAGAATAATTTGTTCATATGCTTTCTTCCCTATTTATCTCCCTTCTAATAATCATAGTGATATACCTCAATTCACTATTTTGAAATGAAGCTAGAAATAAATTTTCCTTCCTTGATTTTATGTCATAGTTGTATAACCCAAATCGAAGATCAATTCAGTCAGATAATCGAGACACTAAGTCATCAGTTCAATTGTGAGTTAAGCAATCGAATAAAAAAATACGGATAAAAAAATTTAAAATTATATAAAAAAATTATCCCATTCATTACGTTGATTAACCTGAAAAACATGTCTTACCTAAAAATTATTCCATACCTAATTTTTTTTCATTGTTCCTTCTATTATTTATAAAATACAAAAAAATTTAAATATATCTAATGCCATTTTTTAATTAATGCAAGGGAAGGGAAATTCAAATGTCATATATGTAAGTGCATTGATAATATAAAACATGCATGTAGGGGGTAGGTGAGGGGATAGGCGTCTTGGGAAGAGCAAGGAAGGGATAGGGGTATTGGAGATGTGTGGGTGTTACTATGCATCTTGTTAAATTTGGGTGTATCATACACCTAAATTTTTATCTGCAATAATAAAATTTTTTTTTACAGGTTGCATCTCTTTTTTTTTAAGTTTATTTTTTTAGGCAAATGATCGAGACACTACCTCCTGAGGCCTAATTTGCCCGACCAGGATAATTGTATATACTTGAAATATTTTTTAAAACTATTACTGTTAAAAAATCTTATAAATTTTAACTGATAATATTTATATAGTTATACAGCTTATAAAAATTAGAATTGTGTAAATAATGCAAGTAAAAATAATACTAGTTAAAATTATACTAGTCCTTATATTTTTTCATAAATAACTGTGCATACTTGAAAATTTTACAGATTTTAACTGGTAATATTTATATACAATAAAATTTGTAGAAGTTTTAATATGCACAATTATTTATGAAAAAATATAAAAACTAGTATAGTTTTAACTGGTATTATTTTAACGATAATTTTTTACACAGTTATGCAACTTAAAAATAAAATAGTAACTGCATGAACAGTAACTCCGACAGGAACTGTACATTTTTTGGCTATAAATAGTGTTTTTTCCCGGCGATGAACAATGTTTTTTTCAGCGTGAACAGTATTTTTTTGGCATGAATAGTATTTTTTCCGACGTGAACAGAATTTTTTCCGGCGTTAACAGTGTTTCCTCGCAGGCGGTGAATAGTGCAAACAGGTTATAGGTCGTTGATCATAGTCATTGATGTATTTTTCAACGCAAACAACGGTTGAGATGGGCTTGGTGTATCATACACCCTCCTTTGGAAGGTGTATATTACAAATGCTCTCGAAGAGGTTTACAACTTTTTTCTCTCATTTTTAAACTCATCGTCTGTTAACTTTAGCTTCATCTCCTACCTCTCATTTTTTATTTTTTATTTTCACACCCATCGAACTAAAGTAGTGCAAGAAAAGTGTAGAGAAAGCAAAGTGGACTGATTCTTCCACTGAAACCATAACACATATCTTCATATTTTTTTGTTTCTCATTCCGTGGATTTCTTAAAAAAAAAAATCTGCAGTAAGTTTTCAACAAACAACTTCAATAAAGGAGAACTAATTTGACCATTTTTTCTACCGGGTTTGACCGATTTATACCAGTTTACCCGGATGTTGATCAAGTATGACCAGTTCGTTAAGAAATTCAATCAAATTCTTTAACCGGACCGGCTTGGTGATCGAGTCATTGGTTTTTCGGCCAGATCGGTCTAGTTAATCTAGTTTTTACAACTATATTTTTATGTACACTGATTATTAATCTTAATTGAATCAGTTGATTAGTAAAAAAACGAAAGTGATTGATGAATGATAAGTGGTTGCTGACTCTGGCGGAAGAAATTTTTGTTGATGGTAGAAAATTTTGTTATTGGTCTGTGAAACAAAAACAAGATTGAGCTATAGTAAAACTTTTCTTTTTCTAGATTTAGGGTTTTTTACCCATGTTCTTCGTTGAGAGAGGGGGTGGGTGAATCAGGGTGGGTTAGAATTAGGTTTTTTAATTGTTTAAGGGGGGTTTGTGTTGCATTTTGATGAGTAAGGGTCAAAAGGACATTTCACTCCTTAAATAAATGGATGTTAACGTCATTTTTCACATGAGATCTGTGTAGGTGTATAAATTAAGATATTGTGTATAATTAAATCAAACTTTAAGAGAAATAAATATAATTTTCTCAACAAAAAAAATATGAAATGAAGAAAAAGCATGACAAAAGTTCAGACTCCAAGGAGTAGGAACATCCCTTACTAAGATCTTGTTAGTTTGCTTCTAAATGCTTCTCATAAAACTTTCAATCTCTTTTTTGATTAAGGTGTTCAGTGAGTCTGAGTCTATCTACAATTTGAGTTAATCCAATTAGTTGGTTTGAGTGTGCAAGTAAGTTGAGTTGAGTCTAAAATCACCTAATCACGGAGAATTGGTTGATTTGCAAGTTATACTCTCCTAACCTGCATAAGAAGCAATCCAAGCTATTTATTTTCTATTGGGCAGTTACTGCTCCTAATTGGGTTACTTTGAGCCACCTTTGGAAAGTAGAGATGTTTAAGATTCAGCCCATCCTATTAATCTGTCCTGTTTTACTAACTTGGTTCGACTCGAAGCTAATTAGAATGAGTTTAGTTTTTAGAAATTAGACTCAATATATTTTCATGTTGAATTTAAATTATATTTTGAGTCATTTCAACTCGATTCGGAATTTTAAATTATTTTAAAACTTATACTTTATTTTATAATTAATTATAAATAATAACACTTCTTAACTTAAATTAGTAACTTATACATAATATAATAATACGTTTATATTGATATTATTTGTTTTGAAATATATATTGTAAAATATACTTTAATTTTAATTTTCTATTTCTATAATCTTATAATTTAACTATGTATCATGTTCAAATTTATATATTATATCTACATATCGAGTTGATTCAGTTTGAGTCCAATTATTATTTGGTCGTGGTCAAGTTTGGTGTCAAGTTCGATTTTAAAAAATGATCTGATTAAAATATCAAATCAAATCTAAATAAAGTCAAACACGTCTCAACCCATATCATGTAAACCCTTATTAGTTAATATCCTTTTAAGGCTGTAGACTGCTTTATGATATGACTGCTTTGTGTTTTAGGCCTTTAGCTAATGGCCTAGGTCTTTTAAGAAAGCTTTTTATAAAGATTTTGCTAATGAGAACTGTTTAAAAATGTCTATCATTTTAGAAAATGATGGAGTTGGTTCTGGTTCGAAAACATTTTTTCCTCAACTTGATTCAATTAAACCCCTTATTTCATTAATGGCACAACCTAACTAAACCCATGTAATCCTATCGTGACATTGGTATGCTAGCTAGAAGAGAACATAACTGTGATTAAAAACGAAAATTAACATGTACCCAAAAAACGAAATAACATTGTTAGAAATTTTGTACATATTTACTCCTTTCCTATTTTTATTTCTGTTCAAGCACATCTAAAATGAGAGTTTTGGCGTCACAGATTATGGTTGAAGTTGACTGAGAAAAATTCAGCCACACATCGTTAAACAAACTCATCAAGATGAATTAGTAAGATATATTATAGAAAAATAATGTTTATAAATCATTTGTTTATATACATTATTTTTTATACTATTTTTTAATAATTATAATTAAATAAAAAATTGATAAAGGAAAAATGATATAATTAATAATATAAAAAATAATATAAAAAGTGATATTAAAAAATAATGTAAAAATATATTTGCTTAACCCGTGACTTTTTTTTCTGAATAAAATAAGTACACGCAGCGGGAAAATGCCAATGGCACCTTGATTCCATTTACCTCCGAGCTGCATCAGACGCCCTGTCGTACAAGTTTGCATAACTCCATACAGAGTGGTCTCTCTCAGACACGTGTGCATGTATACTATAGTGCACTTGCCTCTCATATATTTATTTTTGTTCACTATATTTAGAATTACTATTAAAAAGTAAATAAATTTATTTATTTGATTCAAAATCAGTTTTAATATTTAAATATTAGTATAAAAATATAATGTTAATTTTATTGATTCTATTTTAATAATTAAGTATATTGACAGTGTAACATTTTCCTTTTATCAATAACGTATTTATATATTTAAAATAAATAAAAATTTATATCAAATTCTTTATATTTTTTTATTTATTTCAAATTAAATAATAATAATTCAATTTTTTCTAACTAACTATCATTTAATAGTATTAAGTGTATATTGTTGAGTTAAAAAAATCATATATTATTATTTGATTTGAAAAATAAATAAAAAATATAAAGAATTTGATCTAAATTTTGTCTTTAAAATAAACTCTTATCTTTTTTATTTTTTTTAAAAAAAAAAAAAGTAAGACTGTATAGATATTATGATTGTTATTTTATATATAATTTTTTTAATAAATGTCCTTAAAAGTTTAAAGTGAAAAGTATTATATAAAAAACATAATATTTTGAGTTTTTAATATATTAAACATTACACTTTTTTCATATAATATTTTTTCCTCTCCGTAAGTATCTTTAAGACAGTTCATAAAAAATCCTTATATATATTTACCCACTTAAAATGAGAATGATTTCTTCTACCGAAATAAATGGGATTGATTTTAGAGTGTGTTTAGTTTGGATGTTTTCACACGTTCAACAGCTTTTTTGTTAAAAAAGAAAATGTTATCCATTATCTCAACGTATTTAATTTTTTGAACGAAAAAAAGTAATAGTTTTTATAAGGAGAAAAAATTGTTAGTATTCAAACAAAAATTTAAACATTTTTTTATTCAATTGTTGATTATTTTTATTTTTATATAAATATTATTTTATTTTTTAATCAAATAAAATTTTTTAATTTATTAAATATTTTTTAATTATTTTATACTTATTTTGATAATTTAATATATAAAAATTTTTTTTATATTATTTAAATAAAATAAATTAATTTAAAATAATTTTTAATTAACATATCCAAATATATATTTTTTTTTCTTATAATCAATTATAATAAAAAAATTTTATATAATAATTAATTATTAAAATAATTAAATTTTCATAATTATACCAAATATACATTTAAATAAATATATTGATCATTATTTATAACATTCTACACAAAATAAATATTATTTTACAACTCATAATTTTTTATATTTTTTTTTAATATCATTTTTTATATTATTTTCTATATATTAATATATATATATTTTTTTCTTATAATTTTTTTTTAACATTAAATCAACAATTATTTAATATAGGTGTGAAAAGTAGTGTTTGACAAAAAAAAATGTTGGAACATATTTTTTATTATTTTATAAATTATCCAACAAAATATTTCATTTATAAATCCACTCGACTCAATACCAAGGCTCCCAACACAACACTAATCGAATCCTCTACTCCAGTCTAGTGCTGTTGCAGAGCCACCAAAGACAAAAATCAAAAATCGTCTCTACTCTCTTTCCTCAATGGCTGCGCGAGCGCTATTGACCAGAAAAACCCTAGCCTCCGTGCTCCGCAACGACCCCAAACCAATGGCACTGGGCATAGCATCAGCAATCCATTCCCGTGGCTTGCAAACCTTCACGCTACCCGATCTCGCTTACGACTATGGCGCCCTGGAACCCGCCATCAGCGGCGAAATCATGCAGCTGCACCACCAGAAGCATCACCAGACTTACGTCACCAACTACAACAAGGCCCTCGAGCAGCTCCAAGATGCCCTCGCCAAGGGCGATTCCCCTACCATCGTTAAGCTCCAGAGTGCCATCAAGTTCAATGGCGGAGGTCAGCTTCCCTATTTCATTTCTTATTTTTCGATTTTCTTCTTTTTTTAATTTTTAATTTTTAATTTTTGGTTAATTAGCTGAAAAATTGGGGCAAGTGTGTGATTTATTGATGGAAGTGAAATTGATTCATGATTAGGTAATAGTCGCAGATTAATTCAGGTTAATGTTGTATCTTACGTTTTTTTGTTTTTGGTCATTCCTTATTATTGTCATTTTTTTCGATATTTTTCTTTTTTATTCTTTTCACTATTTTTTTGGGCTTAATTAGCTGACAATTTGGGACAAGTGCGTGATTTATTGATGAAAATAAATTAATGAATGAATAGGTAATTGCAGCTTAATTTAGGTTATTGTAGATGATAAATTAGTTGACCTTTGTTGATAATTGATAGTTGATAATAACTGAGATGTAAAATAGAAGCTGGGGATTAGGAATATGCTTTATACTTTCTTGTGATGTTGGTAGTGAAAGCTACATATTTGTATCTTAGGTTTTGTGTTTATTATTATTATTATTATTTTTGGGTCAATTCTTATTATTGTCATTTTGCTTGGAAACAGAACGGGGTGGGTAATGTCTAGACTAGGGTGGATTGTTTGATAAGAATGAACAGTTGGTTGCATGACTGTAATGTAATTTGGAAGTATTTGATTTAATGCCTGTTTCATATTTATCTTTAGGGGAAATTATGCCTGGTTTTAAATTTAAAATTAATCAAACAAACTTTTCAAAGAAGGAGAAAAGAAATATTTATCCATGGTTTTTAATGTGGCATAGTTTAGTTCGTATATGATTAATGGTCTTTTACTGCAGGTCATATCAACCATTCTATTTTCTGGAAAAATCTAACTCCTGTTCGTGTAAGTTTGTACCTTAACTCTGTTTTATGTAAATTGTTTGTCTCCGGTAGTTCTTTTACCCAATACTTCACACCTTCTGCAGGAAGGAGGTGGTGAACCGCCCAAGGGTTCCCTGGGATGGGCCATTGACACGCATTTTGGTTCTTTGGAAGCATTGATGCAAAAGGTTAATGCAGAAGGTGCAGCCCTACAGGGGTCTGGATGGGTGGTAAGTTGTGCGGATTCTGAAATTTCCAGCATTGTCTTGTTATGTCCTTGCATATCATTAGAGCTCAATGCCTCAGTCGTGATTTGAAGTGTCCTGTTTCCTTCTACTAAATTTGTACTGCTTTGCCAGTGGCTTGGTCTGGACAAAGAGTTGAAGAGGCTTGTAGTTGAAACCACTGCAAATCAGGTAAACTGCCCTTTCTTCACCTTCCACCTCCAACACCCCTCCCCCTTTTCAGCATGATGCCAAGAGACAACATAGATCAGCTATAGCGCATAAAAAAATGTTAATAAGTGAAAATAGTCTCTTTGTTTTGATTTGGCTGCTAATTCTGGCTTTTTTAAGTTAATTTTGTATATCTGTTGCATATATTGTCACACCATTCAAGATCTTTTAACCGTATATTGCTATTATCAATAGTCTATATTCCTTTATTAAATCAATGAGATTCAACAGTCAAGTATACATAGCTAATAGCTTGTTCTGGCCTTTTTTGTTAATTATTTTGATATCTCAAAGAATGGGCTAAGCTCTAAAACAATGCTTTATTATTGTAATATGACTCTGTAAACTGGGTTTTATTTTTGAGGCTTTGAGCTTTTTTATAGGTTTAATAATATATTTAGTCCCTATAGTTTTACTCACTTTTCAAATTGGTTGTTATACTTTTTTCTTATTTGGAATTGGGTCCTTACTTCCAGTTTAAAAAATTTGTAGTCAAGTCCCTACTTACCACCATAAATTCTTATATCTCTGTCTAAAGAACATCTTATCTGGCAGACAGAATGTATTGTATGCATATTAAGCAATTCATATCGGGTCTCTTTTATACATCTGTCTTCTTTCAGTTTCAGTCTCATCACTGAAACAGAGCAACTCTCTCTTTAATTCTCTCATCTTTGTTTCTCGTCAGGTCTGACCACAGGACTGACATTCTGCCACCTCATATTATCCACTCTTTTCCTTCCTTCATCTCTCTAAACTCTTGGTTGTCTCTCTCTCTCTCATTTTATGTTTTTATAACTCTTTGGCTGCTACACTTTCTTTCTTATTCTAGACCAACACCCAAAATTCCACAAGCCTCAGGTGAACTTTCTTTATTGACCATCTGCCTTTGAGTCCTTGGCTAACTTATAGTTGAAGGACTTTGGAGCTGTTTGGCACGTGTTCCTTTCTGTTTTTCTCAGACCTGGTAAAAGAAGTGTTAGCAATATGAGTTCAGTTTTAACGAAGTAATAATGGTTAATGAATAATTATGACAGGGACTTGATTACAAATTGTTAAAATTACCAGGAGTCAATTCCAAAGAAAAAAAAAAGGTGTAGGGACCTATTTAAAAATTGAGTGACATAGTTGGGACGAGACTAAATATATAATTAAACCTTTTTTCTATTTTCATTTGCAACACATATTTTCATCTCATCTGGACTCTGGACTCTGGAGGACTTCTGCAAATGTTAATGGTGTTTAGGATATGGATAGATTTCTATGGTGGAAACTGGAAAGTAGAGAAGATACCTGTTCACAGTTTTTCCCCTATCCGCTTGCTCATTATTTTGAGCTTCTATAAACTACGTTTATCCACAGTGCATACAAATTGTTTCTGGTTTGTTAATTTTCAGATATAATTTTAAACATTTGTTTTGCAGGACCCACTGGTTACTAAGGGACCAAATTTGGTTCCATTGCTTGGTATAGATGTTTGGGAGCATGCATACTACTTACAGGTAAAATTTTGGACTTGGCAGTTCACTAGTGACAGCGTAATTGCTGTAGTGACATTATTTGAAGGCTGTTTATCTTTTCATTGTAGTGATTATGACTTATGAGATGCAAAAAATGTAGTGTTGTCAAATTTATTAAATTTTGGAAAATTTCAAAACCTTTGCCCATGTAACAAAATCATTATCATTTTTCTTATATGCTACTAAACAAGTATGGCTGAGCAAAGTTTATTCCTTTGTATTCCCTTGAGAAATTGGGGAAAAAAGGTATATGTACGAGTGTAAGAATGGGTAAGAGACTAAGAGGGAAGAAGGTTCGAACATGAGGAGGTGAAACCTTAACAAACTTGAACTCATATATAATATGAAGACCTACAAACATGAGGTCTCATAACCTACTAAACTCAATGAAGGAAACAAACTAAAGAGATGGAACTAAATTTGCCTTTTATGTGGAGCTTCTGTGGAACAGATACTGTTTAAGACGTATTAACCTGTATAAATTCCTACAAAATCCTTAAAAATACAGAAATATTTTTTTCAACAAAATTGATGCTGACTTTCTTTGTCATGAAACTTGACTTTGAAACATTTTTCTAGAGCCATTTTTAATTTATTTGCATCTAGATATTCCTGACTGGTTCTAGTGCATCAAAATATGAAATAGATCTTGCTTATTATATGTACTTAGTGTGAACCCAAACTAGTTCTAAGAGACATGGAACAAATGATGCCACTGCATCCTGAAGTTTCAGAAGTTTATGATTAAGTTCCATTAATTTTAAATAATAAAAGCAGGGAAAAATTGGAAAATTTTCTACTGTTTTGCTTATAACGGTTACATTTCTTTGACAGCTTAAATGATACAAAAAGGTAAATCAACAGTTTACTTAGGTATGTTTGGATGGAGGGTTTTGGAAGGAAAAGAAATGGAAGGCTTATTTTTTATTTCTAAATGATTAGAATTAGAAAATATTTATAAAAATGAATAAATGATTATTAAAAGGTTATATGATTATCTTTCATTTTATTCCTTCATTTTAAAAAAATCTCAAATATAGAGACTCTTTACTCAATAAAGAATGAACCCTCCCTTCTCTTTCCCTCCAAAACTCCGACTCCTAAACCTATTATTAAGCTTCTTATTTTAAGAATTCAGGTCAATGATATTTTACAACTTGCAATATATGATTTTCATTTTTTTCCCTCAATCCCTCTTTATGTGGGTTAAATGTTGGATTTTTATTGAGATTCCCTCTTTCCTCCTCCTGCTCGCCTCCTCTCTCTCCCTGAGATACACACACACATGTGCATGCATCCTCACTTGCTTGTATGTCTGCTTAAATTAGCTGTCTTCTTTTAGAAATCATAGATTCAAATGTGCTTTCCCTCCCCTTCATTGTAAAGAAATTATCATGACAGCAGATAATGAGGATGAGAGACTTCATATTCTGCACATGTTTCAGTTCCTAAAGAGTATATGTTTTGGAAATAAATTTGTCTCATCTTCCATCACTTATCAATGTTGAAACTCATATCGTGTTATTATTTGGAAATCAAAAAGAGGAAAAAAAACATAAAACACTCTCTCTAAGATTCCTATATGCACATCAGTTTTTAAAAGATTTTCTGAAGTATGCATTTGTTTTTCTTATTGCAGTACAAGAATGTCAAACCAGACTATTTGAAGAACATATGGGAAGTTATTAACTGGAAATATGCCAGTGATGTGTATGACCAAGAGAGCTCTTAGTCAGAAAGCGCTGCTTGATATGGAGCTTGAGATGACAGGTTTGCAGCACGGTTAGAGATGGAATAAAATGAATAAGACCTTCATTAGCTTCCGGGTTATTTTATAAGAAATAACCATTTATGTATTAATACTGAAGAACCTCGAGCAATATATGGCTTTTATATACCTCTGATGGTCTGCTTATGTCTTGTGGATTTTCTGATACTCTGGTAAGATACTATTCTTATCCAGTCATGTGTATTTTTTGCTCCTAGCGTAGGATGTGATCCTTTTGCTCGAATAATAATAGTACAGAGTTGTGAAATTCAAGCCCTCCAACTAATAGTTTCATTTGTTGGATGAACAAGTTGGTGTTCTTATATTATCTTGCCTTCGGCATAGACAATAAGCTATTTGTTGTTAATTGTTAATAAATGGCCGTCACGCAAAAGCTATCTGGTTGTCATCTCCTTAGTTAATTGATTTTTAATAGCACAATATAATAAAATGTTTATGGTTAATAAATTGTGGGAATCTGTTTGTCCGTCAATAGCAAGTCGAAGATATGATTGGCTTTGGTGATGTCAAATAAATAACCCTCCTTTGCTTCGGCCCATTACTTCTTCTTGGCTTTGGGATCTTTAAGTGCTAAGCCAATATAAGCTGAACCTTTCAAAATCTCCACTGCGCTAATCTCCCCTTCCTCATCGGGCACATTCTCCTCATCAATCGGATATTCGGAGTAACCAGCGAGTGAGATAGCATGAGGGCGTTTATCAACTCTGGATGATCTTTTTCTTTCCTTGTTATTTGTTGAAGAATTACGAAATTAAGGTTAGGGAAAAGAAAAAAGAGAAAGACAGTTAAATAATAGTAGACTAAAAATATTATTGATAGAAATAAGATGTAATATAATTTTATAACTTAATACTTAAGTGTACAAGTTCAAGTCTATTAACACTATGACTAATAACATAATATCTTTTAATACTCTCTCTTGCTAAAGCTTACAAGTAGCAAACTTACAAACATAAAACAAATAACTGAACACTATCTTTATTCGAAAGCGAGAAGACAAACTCGGCATAGTGATGTTGAGTTATTCAAATATGGCATAAGGAATAAGAGAAGATGTTAAATCATCCAAGCGTCCAAGAATGAAGAAGATGAGAAAATGAGAAACTCTTGCTTCCAAGCCTGCAACATCATTGCTAGTGAGAATCTAGGGTGGCTCAACCTCGCTGATATCTCTTTCCTCTTGGCGGCTCCATCTAGCGGGCAGCCATTTCCTCCAACATCTCTGGGGCGGGTCCACTTCGTTGGTTGCTCTTAGCCTCCAACAGAGCAACCTTTTCCTCCAAGCTCAAGGTGCACCAAGAAAATCACAAGAAGAATAGAAAAATTAGGTAGAACAGCAACTTCAGCCTACCTCCTTCAAAGGTATCAAATTGACATAACCATAACTGATACACACTTTTTAATTGTTGCATTGCAAACCCAAGTGCAGGTTGTCTCAAGTAATAAATTTCTCGGTGACTCCAAGGTCGATCCACAGGGAATTGATGAAGATTAATTATGGTAAGGTAAATATTTTATTGCTATGGTAAAAAATTATTTACTTGGATAAAAAGATCCACTCTTGGTAAATAAAGGAAATGTAAGATTAATTCTTTTTATAACTCAATTAGAATCCTCACAACATGGAGGTTCCAATCGGAAAATACAACGTTAAAAGTCTATTAAAATAATATACGTAATTATATTATGTTTCCTTTAATCATCTATTAATATCATCACTCATAAATAGGATCAAGCATTCACTGTACCAATATTTTGTCTACAATAAATCAAGATCTCTACTTTACAAGGAGAGTTTCTAACACCACCAATTGTAAATGAGTTAAAGCATTCATTGTGTCAATCTCTTGTTTACAACAAATCAAGAACTCCACTTCACAAGGAGGGTTTCTAAATTAATTGGAAACAAAATCCAATACGAAATAAAATAATATACGTAATTATATTATATTTCCTTTAATTATTACCACCACTTGTAAATGGGTTAAAGCATTTACTGTACTAATATTTTGTCTACAATAAATCAAGAACTCTTATTTACAAGGGTAATTTCTAAATTATCAGAAACAAAATATAATACGCATAATAACTATTTTAAAAATATAAATCATTAAAGCACAAGAGAGGAATAAATCTAACCTTATTTTATTACCAAGAGTTTCACACTTTGACCCAAGTAAACTAGAACTTATTTACACATAGACTAAAAGAGAGAAAAAGAGAAAAAGAGAGAGAAAAGAAATTAGAGGGAGACTGAGGAGAGAAGCAGGGCACTGCCCAAAAGCCTCTCTCCCTCTTCGTCTTCCCTCACTCAGTTGTGCCTCCGAACGTCTCCCCCCTCCCCTCTATTTATAGAAAAACATTTGAGGTTACTTACTGTGCATTGCACAGTAACCTGCATGATTACTTTCAAAACGTCATCCATGACGTTCTTTCATTTGCTTTTTTCCTTTTTTTTTCTTTTTTTTAAAATAATAATTGAGTAAATACACAAATAGTGCATCCAAATCATCTTTTTTCATTTTTAAGAGAAGTGGTCTTCATGAAAGTTGTAGGCCTGAATATTTGCTTTAAAATGACTTTAGTTTCAGTCTAAAATCATGCCTAGAACTTAAGATATGGTCCAATTACTGCAGAGTGTTTAGACCCGATTTCAGCTCCTCTATTTTGACTTCAAAGCCAAATATCACCTCCAAGGAGTCCGATTCTGGAAAAGTGTTCAACATGAAAGTTGTAGGGAATTGTCTTAACTTTCCTACAAGACCAAAATCACATCAATCAGATATTTGCAACTCAAGTTATAGCCAGTTTACTAAACATTGCCAAAGAGATAATTATGGTTAATTTATGCAATAATTTATTTAATTGTCCAATTCGGCTCAAAATCATAAAATGCGTTAAAATCAACTTAATTAAGCCTAATTGAACCTTAAGAAGCCTAGTGAGAGGATTATAAAATGTATAAAATACAGTGTTATCAATAACCTAGCCGCCAAGCTTCGATCATAACAATAAACCAGAGTCTAAACTCACAAATCACAAGATAAACTCATAGATTAGAAGTCAAATCTCCCCCTAACCGGAGAGGTTGTCAAACTAATTGAAGAAATGGAAAACAAAACCATCCAAAACCACACCATTATGCTTGAAACACTCCTATTGGATATCGCACCGGAACTTCGATCACTGGTAACCTAGCCTATGTTGGAAAGTAGAGCACCCAGCCATGAACAAACACCCAATCAACCATCATCAAACTTCAACCTAGAAAACACATAAATTAAACCTGAAAACTTTGCTTGAAGTCTTGCAGAAGAATCACGCACCACCCTCAAATGTGGCAGTATAACCACTGGTGCCCACCACTTAGTGAAAAATACCAAATGATAATCATAACTTGCCGATGGTCACAAAACACCATATTCACATTGCAGCACCAGAACAAAACACACCAAAGCACCAACCATCTCGCCAAAGTCTTAAAAAGCCTCCAAACAGTCTCCAAGTGAACTTTTAGCCTCCATAATCCACCCAATACTAGAGAATAGACCAGCCAATCCAATGAATCTGAAGCCAAGACTCCCCCTAAAGAATACAAAAAGATCAAATCAAGAAGGAGGGGAAAGATCACTAAAGAGCACCAAACCACATAAACAGGGCTGAAATAACTGTAACAAAGATGTCATCGGACCTCCGGCCATCAGCGCACCTTTGCAACCACCGTGCGCTCCTGTCCTCACTAGAATCTTGAGTCGTCGGCCACCCACTACGTTTGGGTCTCGCATACCCACATTCGAACCGCTCAACTACCACGATCTCAGCCTGTAAACCGCACACCATCCTCAGATCTGAACAAAAAACTGTCGTCGACCTTAGAACCGGTCAGAAACCACCCAAGATGCCGCCGATCAGTCATCCTTCATGCATTCAGGCCAAATTGTGGCTACCCACCTTCAACAGAATCAATCTCATGACAGCCCAGCACACATTCACTCAACATGTTCGACCCAGGCTGTTGGGTGTTAGGCCACCACCGTTGATCACGTCAGAGGACTGATCTGTCACCGACGACCCTTTGCCGGTTGTTGGAAAGTTTAAACGGCAGCCTCCCTTGGTTGCGCAAAAGCCAGAAATCACAATTTTCTTTTCTTGTCTTTCTTTCTCTCTCTCTCTCTCTCTCTCTCTCAAAAACACAAACTACTCAGATGAGGAAAAATAAGACAAAAAACTACTAACAGAATACACAAACGAGTTCAATGAACTCGAAACAGTGGAAGGGAGAAACTTTTCTCAGGGTGGATGGTACCTTTCTGATACCATGTTAAAGAATTACAAGTTTAGGGTTAGGGAAAAGAAAAGAGAGAAAGACGGCTAAATAATAGTAGACTAAGAATATTATTGATAGGAATGATATGTGATACAATTTCATAACTTAATATTTCTATTTATACTAATATTTAGGTGTACAAGCCCAAGCCCAAGCTCACTAATACTAAGACTAATAACATAATATCTTCTAACATCCTTGATCCATGTTTCCTAGTGAATGGCTTTTGAGGTTAGCTGAGAAAAATCTGCAAAATCAGTAAGGATTAGTATCTTTTTCAAGAAGTCAAGCATACCTTCAATGGCCAACTTTGCATATTCGCTCTCAGGCAATGGAGGGTGGTATAGGACTTTAGCTTCTCTGAACCTTTCCTGATAATTAGCCACATACTCATTTAGCTTTTGTTTTATCATAGTTAGATCGACTATTGAAAATTATGGTGATGTTTTATAGAAATAATCATGAAATAGTCGTTCTATCTCATTTTAACTCTAGACAGAGCCAGGTGATAGATTGGTATACCACCTGTAAGCTGATTTAGTCAGGGAGTATGAAAATAGTTGGAGCCAATAGAATTTATTTTGGCTAAGCTCACCATATTGGGTAATGAATCAGTTAATATGCTCTAGGGTGGTTGATCTTCCCCCCAAAAATGTTGAAAATTCTGAGTACTTATAGTCCTTTGGGAAAGGGATATGACTTCTTGCTTACGAGCCTCTCATTTAGTTTCAGGCTTACTCTGAAATGCCTTTTCAATAAGTAAGCTATTTGGTTTAGGTCAATATTAAAGGTCAAGGTTGCTTCTGAGGCCTAAGGATAATAATCCTGCTGACCTGGTCTAGCTTTAGGAGATGGGGTGTAATAAGTCATCTGGTTATACCCTTGTGCGGCCATTGGCGCATAAGGCCCTGTACCAATTGTCTCCCATGGTTGAGGTGTAACAGGAGGTTGAGCATAAGCATATGGTTGTGCAACAGGCTGATAAGGAGTGTAAGTATCAGTCATAGACAGTCATGCAGGTGTATTGCCTCCAAAATTTGCCATAGGGTTTGGCTGAGAGACTGAAGCAGCATTAGTATTAGTTGGATTTATCAAGGGCCTCTAAGCAATATATGCGTGTTCGTACTGCAATACTAGTATGTGGGCCTTGACACTCCTTAAGCAACAAAATTGGGCTATCTTGTTGGCATTTGGAAGGGCTGAGTGCCTTCTGAAGCCGTCATCAGTTGTCATGGAGCTGCGGTAACTGTGGTTGCAAGAAAGTCGACCATAATAGCCATTTGCCACATTGCTGATGTGGGATATGTCGCTGGTGGCAAAAATGAATATGCACTTCCCATGTTTTTTTTTTATTTTGTATAATTTGTATTTTATCTAAGATTTTACAGATATTAGATATATATAATTGTTCCTCTTTTTTAGTATGCTACCATAATTTTTTACCTTATGTCCTTGATCAGGATATTATTATAAGTATTATTATAAGACAAACGTCTGGAGCCCAATATCACGATTACGTAGCCCTATTAACAATTATTCTTTCTCATGGCTACTAAGACACCACCTTCCATTATTCTTTCTCATACTTCATTTTTTTTGTCTCACCATTAACTACCCATCATTAATTATGTGAGATATGTGACTCACGTTGTATGAAAATAACATTATTCATTTTTAAAAATAATAATTGAGCTCAAGCATTAAAAAGTCGATATTAATTGTTTAAAATGTAATTCAAAATGCCAAATAAATATGAAAATATATCCTCTTTGGCAAGCCCAAGATTTTTGTGCAAGTTTCATTCACTTCTTTAACTCTCTACTTTCTAAAAAATTTCTTTAAAACCAGGTCCGAATTCCCGGTTTTTTATGTAAATAATTAGTTTTCTTCTTTATTTTTCATCATACCGCAATTGCAACATTAATTCCTAAATTACTCTAATTTTATTTAATGTTGAGATGTCCTTTATACCAAATTGATTTCTCAACATCAATTTTTTCTCTCAAAATATTGAGAAGGTTCTCAACCGAAATTGATTTTTAAAAAACTGACTTCTGAACTGTGTTTTAAAAATAATAATAATAATAATGAAAATGTTGAGAAGTGTATTTTTACATTTTAAACAAAATAAAATAAAATTTGATGTTGAGATGTCGGTAACACCAAATCAACTTATTAACATTAAAATAATCAACGCATTTTGAGAATGAATGTTATAAGTACCGTGTAATGAAAATTAATAAGAAAACTGCAATATTTATATAAAAAAGCTCGAGTTCCCCCCCCCCCTTTCTTTTCTTTCTTTTCTCATAATATTCGTATTTCTCTTCTGCCTTTTTGCCCTCATCCAAATTTTTTCTCTAAACCAGGACCCCATTCTCATCCAAACTCTACCTAACTCATCCATTCTCTAGTGTTTTTATAGGCAGGCCTTACCTTAAGGGAGGAATGCCATGTGGCGTGCATGTGCATAGAAAGTGGTTGAAAAGGGGCATGACTTGGAACCATAAGAGAATGAGAGGCTGTCCTTCTTCTGCTCGGTCCCCTCTATTCTGGCTTTTGCTCCCTTCCCTCCGCAGTTGCTTTAGCGTTGTGTGTTTGGGAAGGAATGGGTGGTGGGTGAAGAGGTATGGTACGCGGGTGAGCAAGACAATTACACCTTGGGTTGGTGGGTTATGGGTTATGGGTCTTGAGATGATATGAGGCGTGGTAGTAGTTAGTAGTGTAAATTGGTTAGGATAATCTGAACTAAACTAATTAAATTGGTTTGTTTTGATTTAAATATATTGATTGTTTTGGATAAAATCTGAACTAATTAAAGTTTAATTGGTTTGGTCTCAGATTTAAAATTTCAAAATCAAATTAAACTAAACCAAATCAAATCATATATTTATATATATATATATTTTAATTTATGCTACAGTCTTTTTTGGTTACTACTTTTTTTTTTGACTTTTTGTAATATTTTTTCAGTTTTTAACCCCTAAAAAGTCATCTTAATCCAATGTAGAAGGCCAGAAAATTCCTCTGCCAAAACTATTGTTTTTGCTTACCAAAGATCACATTTCCACACCGTAGTTCCGCTCAAATACATTTCGGGCCGATCTGCTCCACCATAGCTCGGGCCGTGTCATTCATCCAATGCAAAAAGCCAGAAAACTCATTTGCCAAAATGTTTGGTTCTGCTCACCAACACCATAACTCACCGACCACAAAAGTGAAACAATGGTTCTCTTCTACTTGCTTTTGGATTTGACATTTAGAAAGAGTGGAAGACGACATTTATGCTGATGTTTTTCATTTTTTTTTTCTTGAATTAACATTTCTTTTTTTATCTACCTAAAAATTGACTCATTTCTACCACTTTGACGAGAGGTGATATGTCTCCTACTTCGCTTACCATTTCTTTCCTTTGCAGGCAATGATAGTTCACCCTGATAAAAATCCTGGAGATCCTAGGGCTACAAGAAATTTTCAGATAAATATTATGAACCCATGTTTTTGTTTCATAGTACTTCATGATATTAGTGGATTTTTATTAAAAAAAACTTATTTACTTATTTCTTACAAGTAGAGGTTTAGTCTTATCTGAAAGAGATACTAATGTTTTAATTCTATTAATAATAATTAGTCATGACCTGCATAATTACTAATTTTCTAACTTATTTCATCATTAGTCTATTAAATAAGTTGGTTGGATTATAAAATTAACTATAATCAATATTAGGCATAGTATATATTGAAAAATTGAAAAATTAATAATTATTTGGTGACATCCCCAGCTCATTCAGTAATTGTCTGAACTTGAAAAATTTATTTTTAGTCAAGAATATGCTATCAGATGCTATTCCAAAAATTCTTGGAGATGTGAGAGGTTTGAAAACTTTGGATCTTTCCTCCAACCAACTCTTTGGATCCATTCTTATTGAACTTCAAACTCTACATGTCCTTCAACTTTTGAACCTCTCTTATAATGATTTAGAAGGAACCATTCCTAATGGTGGAGTTTTCCAAAATCTCTCTACTGTCCATTTAGAAGGCAATAAAAAACTTTGCTTGCATTTTGCAGGTAAATCTCATGGCCATGAAAAAAGGCATGTCAGACATTACATCATCATAGTCACAGTGATAACATTGATATTATATCTGATAATTTGCTTGCTACTATACATAAAGAACAGAAAAGTAAAGGTAATAGCAACAACATCATCTGAACTTGGAAGTTTAGAAACGATGAATTGATTTTAAATGCTCTAGTATTGACTTTAAAAACAATGAATTTTTTACTCTGGTTTATGAGTACTTAAGTAATGGGAGCTTGAAAGATTAGATTAAGGGGAAGAGAAAGCATGTAAATAAAAATAGGTTGAACTTTATGGAGAGATTGAATATAAATATTGATGTTACTTGTGCATTGGATTATCTACACAATAATAGTGAAGTTCCTATTGTGCATTATGATTTGAAACCCAACAACATTCTCTTAGATGAAGATATGACTGCAAAGGTTGCAGACTTTGGATTCGATATTGCTGATTCAAAACTCAACTAATCAAGTCTTTATTAGCTCCACTCATGTCCTCAAGGGTTCAATTGATTACATATATACCTCTATGTTAGTAGCCTCACAACTTCCTCTTTAATTGAATAGTAGTAGTATACAACTTACTAAGTTAAATCTCTCTTGAAATTTTTTTTAACTTATTCAAATATAATTTCTTAATACAAATATCAATATGTTTCTTTATTCCCTCTTTATAAACCTTTTAATACATATTTTAAAACATGAAATAATTATTAATGTTCAAATCAATAAGTTTGATTCTATTTCTAGAAATTTTTTCATAAGTTTATTATGTTTTTTTTGTTATGAAAAGCTAATTATTTAGCTGATTTTTGTGCTAAAAAAAAGTCAACCCGATCATCTGAACCAAACCAATCTGTAAATGTTCGGTTCGGTTTGATTTAGATTTGGCTATCAAAAAATAAGAAAATCAAGCTAATTAATTTTGATTAGTTTTGATTTATTTTTTCTCAATAACCGAACTAAACCACTCACTTACACTCCTAGTGGTAGCTACTAGAATTTGAGTGAAAATGAAGAGGTGGGTCATCCTGTAAACTGGTTCGGATGGGTTGTGGGTTGAGTGATGGGTCTTAGCTAAGTAGTGGTGGATCAGGCTAAGTTGTGTGGTTAGGATCTCTTTGGGCTTAAATTGTGATATGGGCTAAGATGAGTAATGGATCCTGAGCTGGCTTACCATCAAGTCAGACTTGAGCAATAGGTTTTCGATCAAGAGTTAATGTTATTTCATTTTTCAATTTTTTTTAGTTTTTTCTATTATTTTTTTGTTGCATTTTTTCTTTCTAAATTTTTTAGAATTTTCAAAATTTTCTCTTTAAACTGTTCTTTCATTAAAAAAAAATTGACCCAGACGAAATATGGTATTGACACTAATACTAACTTATTACAAACTAATTTTAACAAATTATAATCATATATATATATATAAAACGTGTATCAAAAAGAAATATTTATTGTAAGAGATGAGTGAAATAAATATTAACCATTGAATCTTATATAAATGGTCAAGATTAAAATATAAATATATGTGACTTTTTTAAAGTGGTCATATGACCTTTAAATAACTTTGAATCTTGACCATTCATATATAGTTATATAATCAAGATTCACTCTTTTTACCCTCTTACAATAAATATTTCTCTCACTAAATATGATATATATATATATAGGATCTTACTCAAGTGAAAAGAGTGTTTATTGTGAGAGGTGAGAGGAGTGAATCTTGACCATTGGATCTTTCATGAATGGTCAAGATTAGAACATAAATGCATGTGACTTTTTTAAGTGGTCACATGACCTTCAAGTAACTTTTAATCTTGACCATTCATGTATGGTTGTATGGTCAAGATTTACTACTCTCATCCTCTCACAATAAAAACTCCTCTCACTAGATATGTCCCCTATATATATATATATATATATATATATATATATATATATATATATATATATATGAAAATGTAAAAAAATTATGTAATAAATCAAAATTACATTTTATTTAATAATAATAAATGTTAATCTTGAGATTGATCACACACTAGAAGATGACATGCAGACATGGATCTCCAACGTTTAAGCCAATCCACTCCTGAATTAGAAAAAAAAAATTTAAACTAAATTATATAAAGTGAGGAAGTAAAAGTTTATAAGCTTTAATTTAATTTAAAATGCACCACAATTTTAATTAACTAAATAATTTAAAGATAAATACACATTATTTATTTATTTTAATGATAAATTCACTCTAGCAAAATCTTATCCCTGAACCCAAAGTGTGACTAGCAATATCTATAGTACTAATACAGGGGAGAGAACTTCCACCTTACTCCTGAAGAAATAAAATTTATTCTTTCATGGAACATCCCAACTACTTATTCTCTTTTTTATTCTCATTCTCTCTCCTATTTTTATTTTTCAAAATCAGGGGGTAAAAACCTTTTGGAGGAAGAGAAAAATTTCTTCCTCTAAAAGTATACAAGAATTTTTCTATAGGCTATTGATCCCTTTTATTGCAATTCATTTTTCCCAAAATGATATTAAAGGTGTAACTTACACCTGATGAAAAACTAACATGCCAAGCAGCTAGTACCTATAACTTACTAACGCCCACTTTTATTTTCTTCTCCAATTTGTTCAACTTTAAAATTTTTCACTATTTTCCGTTTGAGTAAAATATTGAAACCTCCATTCTAGTTGTCTAATTTTTTACATACTCATTCTATATTCAAAAGCTACACAAAAAGTTTTTAATACTTACACAAATACTCTTATATTTTATAAAAACAATACACATGAATCTAATTAAGTACAATAAGCCTAAAACTGACAAACAAAGTCATTAGTAAATTATTAGTGACCTTGAAATAACATTTATATCCTTAATTTTATCATTATTGCTTGTAATACTTATGAAATTAAGGATAAAAATGCTATTAAGGGTATGAATTTAAGGGTAGAAATGTCATTTCAAGCAAAAATCATTTAGTATTACAAGTAACATTAATAAAATTAAAGATAAAAATGTCATTTCAAGGTCATTAATGATTAGCTAATGACTCTGTTAGTTAATTTTAAACTTATTGTACTTAATTAAATTTATGTGCGGTATTTTTTTAAAATAAAAAGAGTATGTATAAATGTTAAGAGAGTTTTGTGTAACTTTTATAAATAAAAAATGTGGGATCTTTGGTGCCTACAGAAATCGTGTGGTACCAACGCCTTCCCACAACCAATGTCATTTTAACATATGTGCAGCTAAAGTCAAAGTCATAATTCAATGTGGCCCTTTACTTATGTCCATGTAACAAGGGGTATTCCAAATTTTTTTATTTTATGGACTCTCCTTGGGAGCTCTTTTGCAAATTTGTGAAAAACAAAATATGATACCCCTTTATGCAATCATAATTTAAAAATCAATGTGATATACTTGATAAGCCCTCCCAATCACTTTGTTTTCGTATGCCTAAACCCTAGATATCAAAGAACCCTAAACCCATATTATGAATATGCCTGACCCCCAAATTGAAAGAACCCTAAAGCCTAATCTATGATTGTGAATCTATCATGGAAGAACAGTGAGATTTGAACCCCCAAAATCCCCCTATAGCCATGTTCACATCCTCCGAAACTCTTGAGATTTGAATCCCATTTCTTATTCTAATTTGCCAAAGAATAGTGAAGTCCACATATTCATCTTCCTCTGAATAGTATCCAATATTGTGTCGAATCCCCAATCAGTTAACGATTTTCTCCTATTTGCCATGATCGAATATCAAATTGAAGTTTGAGGTGCAGTAACATATTTTCATTAACTAAATTATGCTCCTTTTTTTGGGTGATTTTTATGCATTCCATATGTAGAAGTTTATGAGAGCTTTCTTCTTTTTTTGTGTGTGTAGATTTTGTAAACATTTTTCCTTTAGCAACTGCTTAGGGTCAAAACATTGAAATGATGATGAAATATGTTTTACATTATGATTAATTAATGAAGGTTCAATCTACTTGCACTTGTTGAATTCGAAGTTTTTGACCATACTATTCAGTAATTTGTTGTGATGTTTGGTTCACCTTCTATGAATTTATTTTGTGACACTTTATAGTCTAAAATCATAAGCTTAGTCAAAGTAAGGTGTTTCTTTTTGTGTAGGATGATATTTGACATTTTCACTTTCCAATTGTAGTGTGTATTTTGTGTTTTACATTGAGTATGAACTTGTAAATTGTATTGAGGATTCTGTATTTATTAGGAAATTGAAGTCTAGGCTATTGAAGTATTATTTACTTTCCCTTCAGTTGTCTCTTTGGTATTGATTACTTATATTATGTTTAGAAGAGTGAGTATGAGATATTTATTGTTTGGATTATGTTGTCGGTTGTTATGTTTGGATTTCCCAAATAGTAATCACTGTATTGATTACTATTCAGTAATGTTTATTGTTTGGTTGTTGTTAAGCACATTATATTTTGTATATGTGTAATTATGATATCCTTAGAACCTGCATATGTTTTTTTTATAGCTTCATGTTGTTGGATACAATGTCTTCTCAATCATCTACATATTGAAGTCGTAGTTGTGGACCAATGGAAGGGAGAATATGCTTCTGTGGTCAGATTGGGCCAAAATTGGGCCGACTTAATATTAAGTCAACATGTATAAATTTAGACATTATGTATAGCTAAGTCATAAAATTTTAGAAGTAGAAAACAAAAACTAATGTATGTTTTACAATATATTTTAAAACAAATAATATCAATATAAATTTAAGTCAAAAAAATTTTAATTAATAATTATATTAAGTCAAGAAGTCTTATTATTTATATCTAATTGTTAAAAAAATATTAATTTTAAAGTAATGTGTGATGTGTGATACTGAGTCAGGCTAAACCAACCCAAAGTATGACCTAAACTCAATCCCAAAGTACGTAGGTTATAATTTCAAGAACCCAAACTTATCCTATTTAACTTCGGATTGGATTGAGTTAGAAGGACGGATCAGGTTTTAAATACTCATAACTCTAGGATTACCAAAAGAGCTACCATCTACATTGAATTTGTAATTGTTTCTTGGGCATTTGGCCTATTTATTACCTCAAAAAAAAATATCAAATAATTTGGTGGGCATAAAAATTTAAAAGGTTAAATTAAAACTTTAGTTTATATAAATTTCACTTATTTTCTATTTAATCTCTATAGTTTTTTTTTTAAATCAGTTCCTATACTTATAAACATTTTCAAAGTAGTCATTATAGTTAATTTCCATTATAATACCGTTAATTTAGTCACTACTAAATATGTTATATAAATAAAAAAATATTTAAAGGAGGACCTACTTAACAAATGAGTAACTACATAGAAGAAATGAGTACTGACAAGAGCATTTACTCAAATGCAAGAGTACTTATTAGACGTTTTACAGAAAAATAAACATCTAAATGACCACCTACTAGACAAATGAATACTTATTAAGTTAGCTAATTAATTGCGTTATGACGACACTATAATAGATGTGAATACCCAAATTTTGTTCGAGTCATGTTAAGTTTTTTAGAAAAAAAAAAATTTGGAAAATGGTGGAGGGGAAATAAAGTAGCTCAATTCTCATTCAAGTCTAATTCTTGACTCAATAAAAGCCTCAATGCCCAATGAATATTAAATTATAAAAAACAAAAAAAAGAAAGGTATATGTTTTTAATGAAAAATAATGATTTGATATTCTTGAAAAATAAGTGATATTTTTTTAATAAGAAATAATAATTGAAGGATATACTTTTAATGAGAAATCATGATTTGATATTCTTAAAAAATAAGAGATATGTTTTTAATAAGAAATTATGATTTGATTTTCTTAAAAAATAATTGAAGGATGTGCTACTTTTAAAAATTAAATTCAAGATTTAAAAGAAAAGAATTGAAATAAGAGATTATGATGGTTTAATATAAAAAAGAAAAAGAGAGAATGTATTTTAAATGAGAGATCATGATTTGATTTTTTTAAAATAAATAAATTCAGGAATAATTTAAGAGGTTGATTTTGTTAAAAAAATGTGTGATCAATTATTATTTAATAAATCAATATTTACATGATAATTGAGGCTTTAATAATTACTTTTAAATAAAACCCTTAGCCATTCATAATTATAGAAAAAAAAAAATAGCACACAATAGAGAGAGGCTAGAGTATGCAAGAGCTGTCGTGACAACCCAGAGCATAATTTCGTAGCAGCCAAGGGTGCAAAAGTGTTGAGAAGCTGTTTCTTTAATTGTAGTGGGATTTAAGTCTCTTGACTTTTCTATTTTCTATTTCAGTTGCTCTTCACTGCTTTATATACAGCTCGTGAAATTTCATCCAAATTCCATGTCTTCCTTGTAAGTTTAGTTCTGCTAAATGAAATAAAGGAGTAAGAGACAAGTCTTGATTGTTAAATATATGCATGTTTAAGAGTCAAATGCATGGTGTGTGTTGAGAACTAGTTTCATTGAATTTAGACAAATTTGAATTCTTTTAATTTTTTTTTCATGTGACTAAGTAAAAGAGAAATATATATATAAAAAATTATTAGTGATACTCGATTATAATATGTGAATTTTTTTTATAATTTTTATATTTATTTATCTCCTTTACTACTTGAGAAAAAAAATTAAGAGAATCTAAATTCATTTGATACCGTGCATCAAAACTTATCAACAGAAGAATTCCCTTTAATGCCTAATAAAATAACTGAAAGTGACTTGAAAAGGTAGATTACCGTGTCAACATGCTGCATAGCTTCATCTTTATACAAAAGGAAATGTGGTGTCAGAACAAAATGGGGAAATAAAATAACGCAAGAGTGATTAAGATAATAACATGGAAGATGGCTTTGTAATTTCCAATGGAACATTTCAGTAAATAACAAGACCAAATTTTGTATTCGGCATCCATTGCATGCTACGAAGGATATGAGATACGATATAAATATAAATACAAAAATATATTAAATTTAAAAATTATAAGAAATAGATATAATACACACATATATATATATATATATAAAATTGTAAAATTTAAAAAATATATAATTTATTAATATCATTTATATAAATTTGAAGATTTATAATATCTTAATATATATAATATGTGTTTAATATTTATTACTTAATAAATCTCTCTTAAAAAATATAGAGCATAATTTTTATTGATATTTTTTAAAAAATCTCCTAAATTAACTTCTCCTAATAGAACTAATCATGTACAAGTTCATGTATATAAAAAAAATTAACTAGAGGAAACATTGATGTGAGGCAAGCTTCGGTGACGACGAAGTGGATGACTTGATACGAATAGAGGTAGAAAGAGCATATCAAAATAGTAGTGTATGAAAAGATAAAACTTAAAAGTTTAATAGTGATATGTAAAAAGATAAAACTTAAAATACTAGTATGTGAAAATAGTGGCTTGAGACGTCAGTCATGTTATTGAACTTGAGTGAGTTACGGATTTACTAATTGAACGTTAGTCATAAAAACTAATTTTTTTTAAAAAAATATTAATAGATCGTATATTAGACGTGTCCAAGCGTGTTCGGAATATATCAGACTAAAAAGAATAATATTTTTAATCCAACACATTTAGACACATGCATCGTATGAGTGTTCTTATGTGTCTGACATAAATACGTATCTCACATACAGATATGCTTTAAAAATAATATGTCCGTGCTTCGTAGATTACATGTCATGTTAATTTTATTTTATTTTTCTTTATGACTTATCATGGTTTTGATCATTGTGATTGGTTTTACTACTAGAACAAGGAGAGTAGGTTTTAAAATTGAGTTATATCTCTTTGAGTATTTTAAAATATTCAAGATAACTAAGATTCATTTGAGTGGTGATAATTTGTTTACTTTTGTGTGATATCTGTATCATAACGTCGAGTTTCACCTTTTAAAATTAAATATGTTAGTTAAATTGTGACAACTTATTGATCTAAAATTTTAAATTAAATTAAATTATTTTTTATTGAAATAAAATAAATCACAATTCTTTTTAATTGAAATAATCCAATTCACAAGTGTTTTTTAAGAACTACATGACTTTGAATTTTTCATTACATCAAAGAATATGTAGACTCATAAGTCAAGTTTGAAAATTAATTTTACTTAATTTTCTTATATTATTTTATCCTTTTTTTTTTACTTTGCTTTTATTTTATTAAAAAGAGTAAACTAAATATTTAAAATTTTTAAATATTTACACAATTATCTTAGGATAATCGTTATATATTAGAGATATTGCATGATTAAGTTTTTACCATTTCTTATCTATAATTAGACTCTTGAAATTTGAATTTTTGAAAGTAGATAATATTTTTAAAATTTTTCAATTTTTTATAAAAAATAAAATTAATACGACTCTAAAATTTAATTTATTTTTCGCCACTCTCACAACGATATTGGTCGTGATAGTGTAAATTGATTATATGAATTATTTTAAAAATATTTATAAATATAAGAATTAATTTTAAAAAAAATTATAAAAGTTAAATTAAAAATAAATAAAAATTATAAAGATCAAAATTTTAAGTTAACTAATTTAAAACTAATTTCATGGGTAAGAAAGTAAAAACAAAAATCTTTGTGGAATCATTAAAAATATCCATAAAATGATAGCCTTCTTGCAAAGCTAATTGATGCTGCTTATATAAACAGACGAACCCAAAACCCTTATCCATCTTCAGAAGCAGCAGCCGCCGATCAACTCTTGCCTGAGAGGCGAAATCTTTATCCACCATGGTTGGATCTTAATTCTCTCTTGTCTTAATCTTTTTTTGCTTTTTCTTTCGTTCCTTCACCTTTTCTCTCACTTCCTCTTTTCGATTCCTTTGCAGACATTCAAGAGAAGAAATGGCGGACGCAACAAGCATGGCCGTGGCCATGTCAAATTCATTCGATGCTCCAACTGCGGCAAATGCTGCCCCAAGGTATTTCACTTTTTCGCCCCTCGTTTGTGCTTTCAAATTTCTGTCTAGCATTCGTGAATCCATACTCCATAGTAAAGTTTTGTGTTTGTGATTTTTCGTGAAAAAAATATGAAAGGACAAATCAATCAAGCGGTTTCTGGTGAGGAATATTGTTGAGCAAGCTGCAGTTAGAGATGTTCAGGAGGCCTGTGTCTATGAGCGTAATATTCTTTACCTGGGATTCTCTTTTTTTATTATGAAATATTCCATCTGTTCTGTTACTTAGTTGATTGGTTTTTGTTATTTGTAGAATACACTCTTCCAAAGCTGTATGTAAAAATGCAGTATTGTGTATCTTGTGCTATCCACTCTCATGTTGTGAGGGTTCGTTCTCGCACTGATAGGAGGAAGCGCGAGCCTCCACAGCGCTTCATCAGGCGCAAGGTAAGTCAATTTTACCATTTCACATTTTTGCTTTTTCATTGTGATTTGTGGGTGGGTCTTATTCTTTTCTAAATTGTCTTTCTGCTATGTGTTAGTAACTGGATGGTAGTGTGGTCAAAATGGAATAATAACCTTTACTCGTGTGGATATATATTAAACCTCAAGCAAAATCTTGTATTTTGTTTATAACTGGTAGAGTCTCTTACAGATCCCTAATGACCCTTGATAGCTTATGGAGAATTTGACAGTAATGGAAAGATCTCCCATTGGACCCTAATCTAATCTAAATTGTGTCTGTGTTCCATTATTGCATTTGACCTATATGATTGAGAACCTGATATACAAAGTTGTAATTTGGTTCTCTTATCTTTTTCAATTGTGATATCCATCGTACATTATTTTACAAACTGTTGAAAGGAACAATCCCTTTTCATTGGGTTTAAAAAGATTGTAGTCATTTGAGAATGTGAATGTGAAGGCATGTTATTGAATAGGATGGCTGTCTTCCTCTGCTAAAGCTATTATTTTTGTATTAAAACTCGAAGAGGAAATTTGATATTCCAATGAGTTGGTTTAATGGTTAAAGAAAAGATATTGCTGCTTTTGAATGTATACAGGGAAATCACCTAACAGTTTGCTTTGGGAGAATGTGCTATATTTATATGAATAGACTTCTGATTCTATGCATATTAAATTGTTAGCAATGTTTGATCAGTAGTTGGTTATTTCCTTTGTTCTGAATCATGGTTCTATTTTTTACATGCTGGTGTTCGGTGATTTTATTTGGTTCTCTTTTCAAGGATGATGCACCAAGGCCTGGTCAGCCTGGTCAAGCCCCTCGTGCTACTGGAGTAGGAGCTCCTGCCCGTGCTTAAAAACAAATTCTAAGATTTTTGGTCTTGTTGGATTAATTTTATTTTATTAGTTACTTAAATTTCCTTTGCTGCTTGATTTTGGAAATTTCAGTTCTTTGTAGGGATATTATGTTTTCTTCTAATTGTCTGTGTTAGTCCTTCGACTACACATTTCCAATTGTTATAATTTGGTGGTTTTGATGAGAATGACCTTGATATATGATAAATTTTAGCGTTTTGAAGTACTTAATTCTTATCCTACTCTGTTTTAGCGTGTATACAGACCCATTTAAAAAGGAAGGAAAAAAATGTTAACATCTCCAAAAATAGGTTCACCTAATTGAAATTGGTCTTTTAACTCGGATCTTTTTATTATCTTTATTAAACTTGAGATGATGCGTAACTGATTATCTGATTATTGTTTATTTATTATTCGATAAGTTATCTAAAAAGTTGAAACTGTATGTTATCACCATTCTATTTATAGCATCTATGGGTTGGTTTAGGGTGTTATGTTTTGTAAAATTTTATTCGAAGGTTTTAATTTTTAGAAAGAATATATCCAAGCAGGCAGGTATATTGATATTGTTTTGAAGTCCGTCATTAATGTGTGGATCATCTGGTTCTAGTATTAAAATTTGCACGAAACAATTCTAGAACCGTGTGGACATTGATTCATTGAATATATGTTTTCATAAAAACTAGGTAAATAGAAATAACACTACCATGTAAATAACCGTGGTTCTTTGTAATAGTAACTCTAGAACCGGATTTGTGAAAGGTATGGATAGACCGGAAATTTGTACTCAACTGTTTACGAGTTTACAGGGAATAATAAAAAGAACAAGGTTAGAAATACACTTGCATAACGCTATAAGATCGGGTTTATGTATTTAGCTGGTAGTGTCTGATATACAGGAAATGCTCTTTTAGAGGGTGTATGGTATTCTGTTAAAATTAAGTTATTAATTTATTTATAAAATAAATAATTGACTTAGATCAATTATAAGAAATTTGTTAAACAGATATTTTTTTAGGTTTTTTTAAGGTTTTTTTGTTAGTTTTATTTTTTTTTTTACATATTATCACTACTACTCGTCATCGGTCGGTCGACAGATCATTATATCTATGTTGTGTTCGGTCCACCACTTGGTCACCTCCAGTCTTTTTTTTAATTATATAATTGTATAAATATTATCAATTAAAATTTATAAGATTTTTTAACAAACATAATTATAGTTTTAGAAAAATCGGTCACTTTCAATTTTTTAAAATTGTATAACTATATAAATATTATCAGTTAAAATTTATAAGATTTTTTAACAAATATAGTTATAATGTTAGGAAAAAAAATTTTAAGAAAATATTATCATGTATAAATATTACTAGTTGAACATTGGTTATATTTTTTATATCAATTAACATTTGATAATATTATCAGTTAAAAATATATATAGGGTTTTCAGTATGCACAATTATTTATGAAAAAATCTAAAGACTGATATAATTCTAATTGATATTATTTACACAGTTGTGTAATTTTAAAAAAGTAAACAGTAGCTAGCTAGAGGTGGCCAGCGGACGGCGGTGGTCCAGTGGCTGGCAGTGGTCGGCGGCGGACGACGATTGTCGGCGGCAGATGGCTGTTGCTTGTGGCAGACTGTGGTTGTCGGCGGTGGCCAGGGGCGGATGGCAGTTGCCGACGGTGGTAGGTGGTGTTTGGTAATGGTGGCCTAAAAAAAACATAAAACAAAAAAAAAACAATCTGTAAAAAATAAAAAGGCAACTTGTAAAAAAAAAATTGTTGTTGTAGGTAAAATGCAGGGTGTATGGTACACCCAAACTTGGTAGGGTGCTTAATAGCATCCGCCTGGAACTTGGAAGTGCTAGTGCTTATGTGTAAAATAGAAAGTGAATGATAACTACCAATTAAAGGTGGTGTCTAATATACACCCTCTAAAAGAGGGTGTATAGTACACAATTAAATCTAAGTCATTGATTTATTCATAAAATAAATCAATGGCTTAAATCAATTACTGGAAACCTATTTGTCGGTTGGCAAGTCACTGTACACTGCTTGCTGGCTACCTCTATTTTTTTTTTTTTTTAAGTTGTATAACTATATAAATATTATCAGTTAAAATTTATAAGATTTTTAAACAAATACAGTTATAGTTTTAAGAAAAATTTTTTTAAAAAATATTATCTTGTATAAATATTACCAATTGAACATTGGTAATATTTTTTATACCAGTTAAAATCTGATAACATTATCAATTAAAAATATATATAGGATTTTTAATATGCACAGTTATTTATGAAAAATATAAAGATTGATATAATTTTAATTAGTATTATTTACACAGTTGTGTAATTTTAAAAAAGTGAATAGTAATCAATCGAGGTGGCCGGTGGTGGTGGCCAACGGCAGATAATGATTTGCTTGCAATGGCGTGTGGTGGTTGGTAATGGTGGTCTGAAAAAAATAAAACAAAAAAATAACAATCTGTAAAAAAAAAAGGCAACCTATAAAAAAAAAAAGAACTTATTGTTGTAGGTAAAATGCAAGGTGTATGGTACACCCAAACTGAGCAGGGTGCATAATAGCACTCGCCTGAAACTTGGAAGTGCTAGTGCTTGTGTGTAAAATAGAAAGTGAATGATAACTACCAATTAAAGGTGGTGACTAATATACACCCTCTACACCCTCTAAAAGAGGGTGTATGGACACGAGAAACACCAATTTATTCAAAAATAAATCATAAGATTAGATCAAGCAGTTTCCTTTTTTTAAAGTTTTTTTTTAGAATTTTTTTTAGTTTTATATATTTTTTACATACTACCACCACTATATATATAATTACAAAATTTTTGTCGGTCACCACCACCGGCCACCTCTAATTTTTGTTAAGTTGTTAGCGTATAAATATTATCATTAAAATTTATAAAATTTTTCAACAAACACAATTATAATTTTAGGAAAAAAATTTTTTAAAATATTATCTTGTATAAATATTACGTTGAATATTGGTAATATTTTTTATACCATTAAAATATAATATTATCGCTTAAAAATATATATAGGATTTTTAGTATGCCCTCTTAAAAAATATAAAGAATGATATAATTTTAATTGATATTATTTAAAAATGTAATTTTAAAAAAAAAACAAGAATTCTCCTAGGTGGCGTAACGACGAATGATTGCTAGCGTGGTCCTATTGTAAAAAAATTAACTATTGACAGACGATATATTGGTATGAAACAAGCCAACGACGGCGATTAACAAAGTGCAGGTGTTGGTTAGTAATGATGACCGAAAAAAAAACATAAAATAAAAAAAAAATCTATAAAAAAGGCAACTTGTATAAAAAAACCTATTGTTATAGGTAAAATATAGAAAGTATATGAACCTAAGCTAAAACTTAACAAGATACATAATAGCACCTGCTGTATTTAGCTACCCTAACTATGTTGTGAACTAATGTGATGTAAGACTAGCACTGCTTAACAGAGCCCTAATCCTAGAGCTTAACAGAGCCTAATTTCTAGAGTTGGGTAAACGGGATACGACTTGAGAATCATCCCATTTAACCTCTAAACCAGAGCAGCTTGGGATTAAGAATTTTGTAGGCCTATTTAAATATAGGTTTGCGAGTTTGATTTGTTTGATTCATAGGCTATAGCATGCTAATTATGAACTAGGCTGCTAATTCGCTTAACTTAATAAAATAATGAACACTTTTTAACTTCTCTCTCTCTTTTTATTTGTCAACTAGCTTTCATGCCCAATCATAAAAAGAAAAGTTCTTAAGTCCAAATGTTTTCAATGGTCAAAATGCTCAAATAGAATCCAAAACTCTAAATATTTTTAAACAAAAAAATCCCAAAAAAAAGAGTAAATGAATTGGTTGGCCAACACGCTAACCTATAGATAGTTCATGTTGACATTTTATTGGCTCATTTAAAATGCAGACCGACTTGATTCAACTTGTTCATAATTGCGAACCACGTTAGCTTGTTTACCTACCTCTACTAATTACGAGCTGGGGGTCCTCTCCAAAATATTAACTTTAATATTCAAATTCATAACATTATAAGTAAAGTTTGCTTGATGTGACAGTTCACTCCGACTGTGACTAACAATTGTTGAGTCCCTCAAAACTAATTTTATAAAGTACAAAATATAACAAGTTAATATATAAAAATGAACCAATTCAAAATTAAACATAATTTAGCTAAAAATTAGTTTTAAACTAGTTCTAGTATAAATAGTTCAAAATTAAACCCCGGGTTAAATGTTGACTAATGAGAGCAAGTTTCCACCAATTGTTATCTTCAACATGAGACATAATATCCAATACAAAATGGTTCAACTTTCACGATCAGCTACATAATCTAAATTCAACATAAAGGAATTTGAAAATAATTTTAAGCAAGATGAATCAAGACGCTGGCGCAAGTTGGTGCGCAGGGAGTTGTGTTCAGTGGTGGCTCATTGCGCTTGTGACATTTGGTACCAGATGAGCAAGTTGTAGTATATGCTGACAATGATCCAATTGAATCTATTGTTAGCAGGTTAAGCATCTATATGTCAAAGCTTCTAGCGTGGATGAAAGCAAATAAAAAATATTCAGAAGCAATAAATTTGACTTATGCTGAGTTTCCTACTAAGTTTGTATGGAAATAACCCCTCCATGAGTGATCTACGAGACAGAGTAGATATAAAATTGGAAGGCTCTTTTATGTGCCTCTAGAAAGTGGGGAGATATACTACTTGAGGATCTTGCTAAATTACTCAAGAGGACTCCTATCATTTGCTAATATAAGAACGGTTAATCATGAGGTATATCCCACATTGGGATTATTGGATGATGACAAAGAATACATCGATGGCATTGAAGTAGCCTGTCATTGGGGTACTATTAACTTTTTGAGAAACCTTTTCGCAACCTTATTGCTATTAAATCAACTTTCAAGACCAGAGATCGTTTGAAACAGTTCGTGGCACTACTTAAGTGATGATATTCAAA
This sequence comes from Ormosia semicastrata, assembly GCA_029884595.1. NCBI lineage: Eukaryota > Viridiplantae > Streptophyta > Magnoliopsida > Fabales > Fabaceae > Ormosia > Ormosia semicastrata. The sequence continues at coordinate 29,315,421 of JAQQTO010000046.1, read as the reverse complement.
ATAGGCAAAGACGACTTCTTGGTTTTGATGGTATGTTTTAAACTATTTTATTTTTAGTTATTTAATAATATTTATTGTATTGTTTAATTGGTTGCTTCATTAAGAATAATCTAACCCCTTTTTTTGTGTTGCCAATATTATATTTTCTATATGCAAAAATCAATGTCAGATTTATAGCCAAGTGAAGATAAGCTGAAAATTTTTGCTCTGACTGAGATAGAGCAATTGTTGTAGAGTAATAATAAAATTCTTGCTGATTTTCCATCAATGTCATGCCTAGATATGTCGTTGTTTTCTTGAGCACATAATAGGCCTATTCATGATGAGCTCAATTATGACAAGCAGCCGTTAACTACACGACACCTAAATTTCTGGCTGCAAGAGGAACAAAGAAGTATATATGATAAAATCATGTCCTATGTTGCACATGACCATGGGGGATTTCAGCAGCTTTAAGACCAAGAGGTGAAATCGTCCTCACTGTTGCATCAAGTGGGATAGCAGCTTTACTCATTCTTAGTGGCAGAACTGCACACTCAAGATTTGCAATTCCTATAAACATTAATGAGGATTCAACTTGTAACATTAAACAGGAGAACCCGCTAGTTGAGTTAATAATTAAAGCAAAACTCATAATTTGGGATGAGGCTCCTATAACTCAAACATTGTTTCGAAGCTGTTGAAAGATCTTTTAGGTTAGATTCTCAAATAAAAATGCATGAACCAATCTTTTGGAGGTAAGATCATTGTTTTTTGTGGTGACTTTAGGCAGATTTTGCACGTGATCCCAAAAGGGACAAGATAAGATATTGTTTTTGCTAGCATAATGCTGTTGTTGTTTTAGCTTTGATATTTCAAAAGTCTATGTCCCACATTGCTCAACCTTCAAAGTTTTAAAGAGTTTATATATCAATATGTGTTTTGGGCTTTGTAAGAAACAAATGAGGTGGTGGGCATAAAAAAAAAACATAAAAAAAAAAAAGGCTCATCTATACAAAATCGATTTGCCCCCCTATGGCAAGAGCTTGAAAATAATAAACACCGTTCTTTAAATACTTTTCTGACTGAAGTTTTATATAAAAAAAAACACCATTCGACTTCTCTGCCTCTTCTGAAAATAATAACACTCTTCCTGAGTTAACTACATTTATTTTATTTTCAAGTTGTTCGCTACCTGCATAACGAGCAATCCTGGGGATTCGCACACCCGTGCGATAAAATCCTTGAGGACTCTTCTCACACGCCTAACTTTGATGTTGTGACTTTCTGCGTTGTCTCCCATTAATATCTACAACAATCTCAAGGATTTTAGACTATGGTACAACAATGCGACAATCAGGCCTCTTGCTCCGCTCCCGCTCCCAACAACCGTGAGCCGTCCTTACGCCGCCTCCAACTCAGACCTATGCAAAGCCATTTCCATATTTCAAAAATAGAGTTTCGGTAAAACTTCAAAAGGTGGCGATAACGTGTTCACACCATCCTCGAATGCATCGCCATTTACCGAACCCGGACCTCAACCGCCAATCCAAAATTGATTCAGGATTGGACACATTAAAACAAGGTATTTTTATTAGCTATTAGCACACTTTCTAACGATCTATTCGATGTGTCTTGTTCTTACAAGGATGCGAATGAGATATGGGACTCCATGACCATAAAGTATGATTCAAGATGCTATAAGCATGCTTTGTCATTGGCAACTACTACTACGGCGGGAGATGACCGAGGACACAAAGATATCAAAGTACAAATCAATGAATACCATAAGCTATTGGAGGATCTCAATAATCGAAACATCACCCTCCCGACGAATTTGTTCTCTCTTCTCATCGAGAAGCCGCCTCCATCATGGAAGGACTACAAGCAACAAGAAGCACAAGCACAAACAATCTCCCTCGCCCACGCACATTATCATTGAAGACACTAACCGAAGAAGTATCTTAAGCCCGAATGGCTTTTTCAAAATGGTTCAAAATAAATCACCGAAAAAAGGTATGACAATAACAAAAGGTCTTCTCGATCACTTTCCTAGAGTTACTAATTCCACTTTCAAAAGAAAAGGTGCTTGCTATGTTTGTGGAAAGCCGTCATCATGCTCCTCAACATAGAGTGAAAACGATAATCCTCCCAAAAAGGCAAATTTGGTGGATGGAGATGATATTGTGGGCTGCGGTAGTTTCAACACGTTAACATTGTACCAGATGTGAACAAATGGGTGGTAGACTGTGCTACCGACATATTTATTGGAACAAAGATCTTTTACCTCCTACATGCGAAGAACTTGTATATCTTGGAGATTCTCGAACTTGTTCAAAAGGGAAAGTTCTTCTAAAGCTCACGTTAAGACCTTGGCTTTGAATGATGTACTCCATGTGCCTAATATTAGGGCCAATTTGATTTATCTCCTTTGTTGGGAAAATAATTAAAGTGTCATTCGATTCACAAGATAGTAATGACAAAAAATAATGTCTTTAAAGGGATATAGTGATCAAGGACTTTTTGTACTCTTTCTTATTAATAAAATTGCATCTTCTTCGCTTACTTGATTGATTTCATATGTGGCATGCTAGATTAGGACATGTTAATATTTCTTATATTAAGAAAATGCGATGTCTTGGTTTAATTTTAAATAGTGATGTATGCTTAAATAAATGTGATATTTGTATTGAATCTAAGTTAACTAAAAAATCTTGTCTTTCTGTACATCAACGTGAATCAATTACTTAGTTTAATTAAACATCTAGGAGATTTAAAAAATACAATGACTAGGGTGGTAAAAAATATTATGTGACCTTTATAGATGATTTTTCTAGATACACTAAGGTTTATTTAATTAGAAATAAAGATGAAGCTTTTGAAATGTTTGTTTCATAAATTAAGTAGAAAATCAATTAAATAGAAAAATTAAAAGGGTTAGATCCGATAGGGGTGGTGAATATATCTTATTTAATGAATTTTGTGAAAAAGAAGGAATAATACATGAAGTAACTCCCCTTATTCACCTAATGGTGTATCTTCAAAGAAAAAATAGAACATTAAAAGAAATGATGAATGCTATGCTAGTTAGGTTCAACTCTTTGGGAGAAGCCTTATTAATCGCATTTTTACAAAATAGGATACCTCATAAGAAAAGCGGTAAAACACCCATGAATTATGGAAAGGTTATATGCCTAATTTAAAATATTTAAAAAGTGTGAATCAAGACGTCTAGCTAAGGTTATGCTTCGATCCTAAGAAAAGAAAAATAGGAACCAAAACTTGTTGTATGTTTATTGGTTACGTTGAACGTAGGCTCATTGCTTATAGGTTCCTTGTTTTGCTTGACATCATAATACAATAATGGAAACTAAAAATGCTGAATTTTTAGAACATATATTTCCTTTGAAATATAAACAATCTTTAGAAAATATTTCTTTAGAAAATATTTCTTCAGAATCTATATGAGGATTTGAGAAGGAGTAAAAGACAAAGAAAAGTATCATCTTTTGGAAATGATTTTTATACTTATCTTGTTCAAAATGATCCTTTGTCGTTTTAAAGCTATTTTATCTTCGATGCTCATTTTGGAAAGAAGCTATTAAAAAAATTGATTCTATTTCAAAATGCAACACTTGGACTTTAGTTGACTTACCTCCTGGAACAAAACCTATTGGTTGCAAATGGATTTTTAAAAGAAAATATAATCCCGATGGTTCGATTGAAAAATACAAAGCTAGATTAGTAGCAAAAGGTTTTACTCAAAAACAAAATATTGATTATTTTGATACCTTTGCTCCTGTGACTAGAATTTCTTCAATTCGATTTTGATAGCCTTGGCTTCAATTTACAAACTTGTTATTCACCAAATGGATGTTAAAACCTTTCTTAAATGGTGATTTAGAAGAAGAAATTTATATGACACAACCTTTGAAGGATGTGTAATTCGTGGTCAAGAAAATAAAGTTTGTAAACTTCTCAAATCCTTATATGGTTTGAAACAAGCACCAAAACAATGGCATGAAAAATTTAATCAAATTTTGATTGATGAAGGTTTTACTTCTATTGAAGTTGATAAATGTGTTTACACTAAATTAATGAATGGTGAAATGTGTAATCATATGTTTATATGTGGATGACATGCTTATTTTTGGTACTTGTAATGATATTGTGATAAGAACAAAATCTTTCCTTACATCGAAATTTGATATGAAAGACATGGGTGAAGCAAGTGTAATACTAGGAGTCAAGATCATAAGGAAGGGTGATAGTATAACTTTTTATGTAGAGAAACTTCTTAGAAAGTTTGGTCATTATGACTCGAAACCAAAGTTACCCTTATGATTCTAACTCTCAATTAAAAAAGAATAGAGGTGATTCTGTTGCTCAATCAGTATGCCCAAATTATTGGAAGTTTATTACATTTAATGAATTTTTCTGAGACCACAGTAGCATATCTTTGTGGGAGATTGAGTCAATATACTCAAAGTCCAAATCGATCATTCAAAGACTAGAGATATTTGAGAGGTACCATGAACTATGGTATAGTGTATAGTGGATTTCTGGAAGGATATAGTGATGCTAACTATCTCGATTCGGATGAGACAAAATCTACTAGTGGTTATGTATTCACACTTGGTGGTGGAGTGGTTATTTAGATCGCCAAACAAACTATAATTGCAAGATCCATATGGAGTTAGAGTTTGTAGCTTGGTTGCTTCTTAAATATTCCTTTAGGAATAAAACCAACACCATCGGTTTTTGCATTGTGATTGTCAAGCGGCAATAGCCATTGCAAAGAATAAGACCTTCAATGGTAAAAACAGATATATACAATTGAGGCATAATGTGGTAAAGCAAAAAAAGATGGAACAATATCAATTGATTATGTGAAGTCGAAGTGAACTTGACCGATCCTCGACAAAGCCTTTGGGAGGAAACCAATATATGAAACATCGAGGGAATGGGACTTAAGCCAATTTGAAATTAATAGTGATGGTAACAACCTTTGTGATTGGAGATCCCATGAAGAAGGTTCATATAAAAAAATTTTGTTCTAGCACTAATCACTTTGTCCATTCAATGGTGTGAGATGTGCTAGATATTATTGAGAGGATAAGTTTTCTTTTAATGATTTTCATATCCCTATGGGTGGTGTATGATTTGCAAGCATACACTTGATGAAATCACCTATATGAGTGTCAAGCAGCCATGAGATTATGACATATCTCGACACTCATGAATTACTGGGTGCAAGAGGAACAACACAAATGACAACAAAATTGTATGTAGTGTGATTGGTAACCTCTAATATACACAAAGTGTTTTTGGTTCATAGTTTACTTCACATTCACCATGTATGTTATGTCTCATCCGTCTAGGTCTAGTTCATAGTCAAAAGACACCAGTTTTTACACCAAGGTGTTAACCCAGAAAAATATTGTTTTAAAACTTTCTTAAATTTTCTTTAAACTTTTGAAATATGTGGGGGATTGTTGTTGTTTTAGCTTTGATATTTCAAAAGTCTATGTCCTACATTGCTCATTCAAAGTTTTAAAGTTTATATATCAATATGTGTTTTGGGCTTTGTAAGAACAAATGCACACTCAAGATTTGCAAGGCTCCTATAAACATCATCGATTTGCCCCCCTTGCGTGGATATCAACTCTTTTGTAAATATTTAATTAATTTTTTGAGAACCCGCTGATGTTTTTGAATAAGTCAATAATTAAAGCAAAACGTTTTAATTTGTTTCAACGAGGTTACATTTATTTCCTAACGTAACTCAACAACAAATCTGTTTCGAACGTTATTATTCCAAAGATCTATTTTCTAACGTTACTTTCTTAGATTTTCTTGCTTCTTTAAATACTTTTCTCGAAATTTTATATAAAAAAAACACCGTGCATTCTCTACCTCTTCCGATAATAAATCTTCCTGGTTAATTACATTTATTTTATTTTCTCTGGCATGGTGACTTTAGGCAGATTTTTGCACGTGATCCCAATAAAATCCTTGAGGACAAGATAAGATCGTTGTTTTTCTCCCATTAATATCTACAACAAATGCTTCATATCTATGGCCGTTTTGTCAAGTGCTCACACTAACAATAAATGAGGCTTCAAAGCGGGAATGCAAATTTTGATTCTGCAGAAATGAAGAAATTATCAAAGTGGGTATTAAGCGTTGGTGATGACAATATTGGTGATCCTAATGATGAAGAGGTAAGCATCAAAATTCCCGATGACTTAATCATTAAAGATTCAGGTGACTCAATTAACTCAATTGTAAACATCACTTAGCCATCATTTTTGGAGAGTTTGAATGATCCTAGTTACTTACAGCACAAAGTTATATTAGCTCCTACTAATGAAATTGTTCGAAAGGTGAATGATTATATGTTATCCTTGGTTCTTGGAGAACTTGAAACATATCTCAGTTTGATAGCCCATGTACAGCAAATGGGAATATCGATAGGCCAGATGATGTTCATACCCCTGAAATTTTGAACACTATTACATCTTTCGATCTTCCAAATCATGAGTTAAAACTCAAAATTGGTGTTCCAGTCATGTTGTTAAGAAACATAGATCAATCAACAGGTTTGTGCAATGGAACTCGACTTTCAATTACTCAATTGGATAATCATGTCTTGGAAGCAAAGATCATATTTGGAACAAACATTGACCATAAAGTTTTTATTCCTAGATTGTCATTAACTCCATCTGACAACAAGATCCCAATTTAATTTCAATGTAGACAGTTTCGTGTATGTCTTTTCTTTTGTGATGACAATAAACAAAAGTTAGGGACAATCTCTTTAACGTGTTGGTGTATACCTTTTGAAATCGATTTTTTCACATGGGCAGTTTATATGTTGCTATCTCAATGGTTACCAGTAGAATTTGCTTGAAGTTATTAATGACTGACAAGGATAGGCACATTTCAAACACTACTACAAACATAGTTTATAAAGAGGCCTTCTAGAAAGCAAAGTAAGATATTTACGTTTCTTTTTATCTTATCTTATATAAAAACTAAGGGTACAAATTCATTATATAGGTCAAACAAATTACATAGATGGTAGTAAATTTGACTCTCAATATAAATGTATAATTTATTTCACGTAGTATGCACATTTTTTTAATTTTTTTTTTTACTTTAACACAATATGATTGCTTTTCCTGATATGATTTTTTTTACACATTTGTTCATGGTATTTTTTTTTAAAAATCCAATATTAATTATTATGATATCATCTGTACATGTATTTATCTAATTATCTTTATAAGATATCAATGGGATATATCTAATATCATGTATTAATGCATTTCATTGTGATTTGAATTTTTTAGGTTGGCTATGGTGAGAAGGTGGAAAACAAAATAAACTGAATAACAACTTATCACTTCAATATATTATAATGATTTGTCATATTGTTAATTTTATATGATTCTAGATAATGTTACTTCGTTACCTTTGTTTTTTAGATTATCTTCAAAATGACATTTGATTGTTTCGTAAAATTTATATTTTCAATATACAAATAGCATTTTACACGAACAAATTTTAATATTTTTCATTACTTTAAACATATTGTCAATATAATATATTTAATATATTTAACATACTAAATACGAAATACTAACATACAGTCATTAATTTACTTAAATATTTTTATCATCATATAAAATATAAATATGTGTCGTGAAATGTACGGGTGAAAATATTAGTTTGAAAATAATTTTATGCAAGACGAATCAAGACGCTAGCGCAAGGTGGTGTGTAGGGAGTTGTGGTTGGTGGTGGCTCATTGTGCTTGTGACATTTAGCATCGTGAATCAAAGTCTTGGTTTTGCCACCTTATTTTCCTCCATTTCTTCCCAGGGAAGATGGCCGACAGGTTTCATTGTCAGATGAACGCTCTGTAAGTTTTTTGACACAAAACAATTCACAGATTGTATTAGCTTAATATTTATAGTTATCGTATTTGATGTGCATATTAGAAATTTACTGAAGCTGATGACAATGACAATGACCGCTCAAAGCTCATTCCTGGCAAGTGCTTCTCCCTCTCTCCGTGCGTGTTCTCATTCTTTGTTCTTAATTCAATATAAATTTAAGTCAAGAAGTATTACATTATAATGATTATATTGTGTTACTAATAGGATTATAATGTGGTCAAAATGATTTTAATAACCTGTAGTCGTGTGAATATATGTGAAAACACAAGTGAAAGCTTGCTTTTTTGTTTATAACTGGTGGAGTCTCGTAAGTCGTAATGATCACTAATGACCCTTAAATTTGCATATCGAGAACTTGACAGTTATGGAAAGAACTGAGATTGGACCCTAATCTATTCAAAATTGTGTCTGTTCCACTCTTGCGATTGAGCTATATGATTAAGAACTTGCGTTACAAATTTGAAATTTGGTACGCTAACCTTTTCAACTGTGATGTCAATTGCACACACTTTTCTTATAGACTCTTAAAAAGATCAGCTCCTTTTCATGGCGTTTTAAGATTGTAGTCATTTGAGAATGTGAATAGGATGATTGTCTTCATCTGCCCAAGCCTGAAGCTTTTATTTTTGTATCAAAATACCTAGTTGAAAATTTGATATTCCAATCAGTTTTTTTTTATGGTTAAAGAAAAGATAATAACTTTTGAATATATAAATGGAACCCATTTATCATTTAGTTTGTTTTGGGAGAATGTGCTATTTTTATATTAGACTCTGAATATCTCTACCTATGAAATTGTTAGCAATGGTTGCTTAGTACTAGGTTATTTCCTTTATTCTGAATCATAGCTTTATGTTTCACCTCCTGGTGTTTGATGAGTTTATTTGGTTCTTTTTCAAGGATGATGCACCTAGACCCGGTCAGCCTGGTCAAGCACCTCGTCCTGCTGGAGTAGGAGCTCCTGCCCGTGCCTAAAAGCAAATTCAAAGTTTTTAGGTCTTGTTGGATCAATTTTATATGATAAACTTTAATTCCCTTTGCTGTTTGCTTTTGGATATTTCTGTTTTGTGTAGGAACATTATCTTTTCTGCTCATTGTCTGCATTAGTCCTTGAACGATACCTTTCCAATTGTTATAATTTGGTGGTTTTGACTTTTGATGAGAATGGACTTTGATATATGATAAATTTTAGTATCTTGAAGTACTTAATTCTTATCGTACTCAGTTGTAGCATATAAACACACCCATTCGAAAAAAGGGGAAAAAAATTGTTATGTCTCCAAAATAGGTTCTTCCCATACTCACTCATTGAAATTGGTATATTAACTAGGATATGTTCTATTTTATCTTTGTTATTCTTATGATAATGAGCAACTGGTTATCTGATTATCCTTAATTTATTATTCGATAAAGTACATAGAAATTATTTTTTAAACCTTACGTTTTCACCACGCCACTTATAGCATCTTTTGTTTTTGGCTGGTGACTAGATAAAACTTTTCCCTAGTTTTTTTTTTGTTTTTTTCCCCTAGTTTTATTCGAAGGTGTTAATTTTTTGAAAGATATATATGGGCAGGCAGTTACATTGATATTATTGTTTTGAAGTCAATCATTAATTTGGTTGTACCATTTGGTTCTAGTATTTAACTTTTCATGACATAATCTATGCATCGTCAATGAATATTGTGGTAATAAAAACTTGGAAAACATAACAAACGAAGGGTTGAAGATTACGAGTTAGTTGCAGTAACAAAAGAACTGGATTTGTGAAAGGTCCATACCAAAGGAACTTACTTATACTTAACTTTATACGTGCTTATGGGGAATAATAAAATGAACAAGGTTAGAACTACACTTGCAAGGCATTGGAAGATCAGGTTTATATATTTGGCTTGGCTAGCCCTACTATTTTGTACACTAACGTGAAGTTAGACTGGCACTGTTTAAGAATAACTGGTCTGCTGAAATTCAGCTTTCGCCAAAATTTAGCCACGATAAATGCCCCAAATCTCAGCTGCTATATTGGAGCAAGATCCCAATTTGACTGAAAAGCCTTTAATCCAATTCCCACAATCACCCCTTCTTAAGCCACCACATCCAGCAAATATGCCATTTCCTTTGGCACACCCATATTCAGCTTTACCTATTCATCTTGCAGAGTTGGACCCAGCAGTATTGGCTGATATTCGGCCTGCTCATTCCTTCCCTGTCAGGTTCTCTTCCAGTAGCCCTCAACTTATTCTTAAAGATTGGCAGCAGCGTTTGGATGAAGATAGCGGGAACTATGATTGGCACTTTGTTATAGTTGAGTTGATAACGAGAACTATGATGGCCAAGTTTTTGTTATAAAATGTATAGTACTACTATATGTGAAAGGTTGGAATTTGAATGGTAGAAACCTTTACTATACGGAGTACTCCCAATTCATGATTGAGTGGTACTAATACCTTTATGAATTGTCAAACATTTATTTGTTGTTTATTATATTTAGTGAACTCTCAAACATTCTATGTGAAAACTAATAAATAAATAAAAAAAACCGAAGTACCATATAGCATTTAATTACTTAAACAAAACAACATATTTTCTTGTATCTTTTTTTTCATCAATGAACAAATAAAATGAAAGTAATATTTGAACATTTTTTTACTTTCATTTTAATTAACTGAGTATGTGAGCAGATTATAAGAAAATAATGAATAGAAGTGATTGTTTCCTTGTGGTAGCATAGAGGCTAATGGTTATAAAAATTGAAGTTTCCTGTTCATGGGGAATTAACTTGTTTTTTCAAAGATAGTAGGCGGTTTGAGTAATGACATAAGTTAGTGGTTATTCAACTTATCTGTCAAAGTTTTTGATATGCAAAACCACATAAAATGTCAATGTTACATCAACTTCAAAATATCAACTGCATAGGTAACTAAAATGAACCACTAATTATAAAAATGAACAACTCCTAGAATTATTAAATAACTTTACAAGCTTGCCTGTGATCACATAAAGGTTTGAAGGTGAGAAGTTCACATCATTGTATCCATTATATTATATTTGATTGACCATAAAAAGAAATCATGTACAAGTTCATTTGGACTATAGAAGGAGAAAAGAGAATGTAAGTCTGTTCCAAGGGAAATGGTCAACTCTTCCCAACGAAGAGAAGAGCAAGGGGTAGAAAGGTGAAAGGCAGAACAAAATTTGTCAACATCCCTACCAATGGCTTGCGCCTATGAAGTCTCTGACTATCACTAGCAACCAATTCTAGTTTTTCCCAAATTTACATCTGTGAAAAGAAAAAAAAAACAGAAGAAGGAGAAATTGACTATTGTCTTCAAGTTGGTATGGTCAGACAACCACCTGCAGTAACAAAGCAGCACATTCGAACTCAACTGATGTTATCCTGGATATCCTACAAAATGTCTATAGGTTAGATACTGTCAATCCATCTCTTCTCATCACTTTCAGGAAATTCCTCCTTCCTCTCCATTTCCACCATCGGGACAACTAGCATAGTACCCGCAGAAGATGAAATACCAGAATCTTCTTTCTCATCCTTTGTTGGCAAACATAGTTCTGTCGGTGATTGCAAATTCCTGTAAGTTCCAAACTCAATACTCGCTTGGGATGAAGAGGAATTCTTGGCCTGCTCAGTTAACTGAACAGACTCTTGGGCTTTTGATGCGCTGGTCTTCCGAATGCTTGGAAGAAGAGGGAATTCTTTGTTTGAGAGCTCGATATTAAGTTGGGACAAAGAGGAATTCCTGGCCTGCTCAGTTAACTGAACAGACCCTTGGGATTCTGAAGGGCTGGTCTTGCGAATGCTTGGAAGAACAGGGAATTCTTCGTTTGAGAGCTCAAAAATCAGTTGGGATGAAGAGGAATTCCTTGCCTGCTCAGTTAACTGAACAGACTCTTGGGCTTCTGATGGGCTGGTCTGGCGAATGCTTGGAATAACAGGGAATTCTTCGTTTGAGAGCTCAAACAACCTTGAATTACCATTCATGTCTTCTGATGGGCTGGTCTTGCGAACTCTTGGAAGAAGAGGGAAATCTTCGTTTGAGAGCTCAAACGACCTTGAATTACCGTCCATGTCTGTCTCAAAATGAACCTCCACTGTTTGCTTTCTCTGAGGTGATTTGGGCAATACATTATGATTCACAGGAGCAAATCTCCTTGGCCTGGTCAACTTAGGACGCATGTCCCAGTAGGAATTACGAGTCTGCAAGATTCAACCATTTTGGAGATGATATAGTGAGTTATCACAATATAAATAGATAAAGAAAAGTTTGATAACAAAAACAATATACCATGTCAGGTATGTATGTGCCTGTTCCTCGTGATATCACATTTTCTTCAAGGCAGTAAGTTGCTTGTGAAGCATTTGGATGATAGAATGTCTGTCTTGGGACATATATGTCAGTACCCATTTGATAAAACATACTCCAGTTTTGCTGTGCTGATAGTGCATGGGTATCAGCCTGAGAAGGCGATGATGGACAACTGCTATGTGCAGTGAGTGGCATGGCATAATTACGATACAACTGAACATATTGTAGGCCACCATAGTAACTGTCACAATCTCCACGGAGGTCAGACTCTTCAGATCTTCCAGTACCAAATGCAGGAACAGGAACTTCAACATCTGGCCTTTGTCCTTTCCCATTTCTATCCAAAGTGTTCATGAAAAACTTCTCAAGTGCTGCACCCATGCTTTCTCCTGGAAGTGTAAGGATCTCCTTAAGCTTTCGAGCACCGAAGGAAAGAGCAAATCTTATTCGATGTAAATTGCCTGTGGGCAATAAGTAAAAAGTTGGCAAATAAGTGAAAGAGAAGACTGCAGTTTAAAAAGGTCACCATTACAAATTTGAAATAGTGTCATGAAACATCACAATCGCTGTAATTAATTCAGCATCATATATGAAACTTTAAAGTCATCACTAGAGCATATATTAAATATAAAATATTAAAGTTTCAATAAGATTTTAGTCTCTATAGTTTTCACCAATTTAGCTTTTGGTTTCTAGTTTTTTTATTTGGATATCAGTCCCTGTACTTTTACTCATTTGGGTTTTGGTCCCTCAAGAGCCAATACCTTAATAAGTGGAAACAATACGGATTACGGATTAATCTTTCATGGAAAATAGGGACCAATACCTTCATGAGTAAAAACTATAGGGATTAAAACCCAAATGATTTAAAAATATAGGGACTGATACCTTAACGGTAAGGACCAAAACCCAAATGAATAAAAATATAGGGACTAATATCTAAAGAAAAAAACTATAGGGACCAAAACCCAAATAGGTGGAAACTACAGGACTACAATCTTATTTAAACCAAATATTATATATAAATATTTGTGATGATATTGGAGCAAGCCTTGATGCATTTGTCACTAGCATGCAACATTGTAGTGAACTTGTAGATGTTTTCGAACCATGTGTAAATGTCTTCCAAACTATAAATACTTTCCATGGGGTAACATTAAGAGGTACAAAAAATTCTCCAGTCCTTAAACATTATGAAGTATGAAGTCAGCCCACGAGCAATTAAAATACAAACCAAAAATATTCATTGTAATCAATTGATGCATCAGTGGGTAAAATTACCTTTGCTGACGCTACGGCCCAGATTGTTGTCATTTCTTAGAGGATCCAAGATGTTCAAGTGCTTAGTGGGAAACTCATGGGTTGTAGTCTCGGATGCCCTTGCTGGAGCAGAGCACATATCCCTGTAATTTCTCAGAAACTCTTTACTGAGCAAAAATCCACCCCGATCACATTCTGGCGTCTCTGCAACAAGCAAATGAATTGGGATTATCAGGGGCTGAAGATTAAAATAAATAATCCCATCAAATCATGAATACATCCATTTGCTTATGCACTCCAATAACACTTACCAACAATTTCTGGAAGGGAAGATAAGGCTTTTGGACCATCTATACTGACATAATAATTGTCCCAATCAAATGTGCTGTAGTAGTCCAAAAATCTGTATAGCACCTGCTAGTAGTAGCAGTTCAGTGGTTTTCTTCTTCATGTAGATGTAAAGAGAAAAGCTGAAAGGGTGCAAAGAAAATTGATAGAAGACTCAACTCACCTCTAGAGGACCACGCAATGATGAATGAAAACAATTGATAATGTACAAGACTAGTATTTCAACTGCATAGGTTGATAACAGGCCATGGTGTGCACCAAGAATTCGGCTCTCATAATAGCACCAAGCTTTGATTAAGATAATACTGCGTTTGAAAAGATGGTTTTTCCCAACAAGTTGGTCAACCTGAGAATTTTTTCAATAAAAAAAAAAAGAATTAGCAAAGCCTGAATATGAAAAGGAAAAAAAAAAACTGAATTTCAATAAAAAATGGATAAAATATGGTGGTAGAGAGAGAGAGAATTAACAACAATCATTTGTCAAGAAAATGCATGGGGCAAGGAATGGAAAGAGGCCACTTTTAAGCAATCTGAATGAATGGAGACAATAAAATTTATTGGATAGTATTCCCTATAGGATTATTCACACTGGTTTTGGCTCTGCGGTGCCCCCAGAAACAAAGATAAAGCAAGTAGTACAAACTGTAGAAAGGGAAGGGGAAGCAAAACAAATATATAAAAACATAACAGGAAAATGAGTCCAAAATGTCACAAAAAGAAAGCTGAAAAGAAGCAGAAATTATATATAAATTTGATATAAATGACAGTTCTGATATAGCATAAAATTTCATATTCACTACTAAGACTAACCACTGATAAGGTCACCTGACTCTCCTCAATTACCAAGTTTCAGCATTACATAAACTGTACAGACTTGCAGCACCACAAGAGTGAAATTTAAGCGTACAGATTCTAAGCACATGGTACATAGAACTCAAAGAACATGAATTAGTTGTAAATATTAATTAGCACAAATAAGATTTTACCTGCTCCAGAAACCGCAGAGCATAGAGTCCGGCCATCTGATTAAAGGAGATGTCTACTGCTATATTTTTCACTGTGCATTTCACGACCTGGACCTGCAGTCCATCATCCAAACATAAAAAAGGAAGACTGATAAAGTTGCGAGATATTATTTGACATAAAAGCATTAAATACTACTTTCTAATCAGGACAAACAGAGAAAAGGAATAACTTTGAATATAAAAAGATAAAGAAGCAATCATGACAGCGGAGATGCTCCTTTTACACATAGGATGTAACATTCCAGAAATAATACATTAGCTATGGCATGGCAAAGTTAAATGGATGCCCAATGAGAAACTGTACAGGTATATTAGTATCTATCTAAGAGGTCAATGCCCCTTTTAGTTTTAAATTTTCTCTCTCTCTCTTTCTTTTTGGGAGGCAAAGCTGTTGTTGTCACATTCCTCATCTGTCAATGCATTTATATTTAGAGGCAGCATGAAATGACAATGGTGGTTTCCTATTCCCTTACCACACAAATAGAACCAAACTCCATATTCAGAATCCATCCGTAAATGACGTCAATTGAAACATTCCAATCCTTTGTTTTACTATCAGTAAGTCAAAGCATAAAAGGAATGCTTAAAATCCAATTTCCATGAGCATGAAAAAAAGATTAGACAATAGACACTAACGTGGAGGTAAGAAACGAAGGCCTAAATTGAACCTCATATGCGGGCCAAAAATTATAGAAACCTCATATGGTTAAAGTAGTTGTTGTAGATCTCAAACTTTCCAATAGTAAATGAAACTAAGTGGCACTAGATAATTTAATATTAATTAGTCTAATCCTATATTTAATTTATACAGGCAATTGAATAATAATAATAATTATAATAGAAACAATAACAACAACTTCGATCTTTAAAAACACTCCAACACACCATTAATAGTAAGAAAATGGACTAGGAAAGAAATGGACGTTTGGGACATATCTTGAGGGATTAAAGTAGCTTTCATATAGATGTCAGCTCAGTTGATTACTTCTACTAATTTTCCTTTTAAACTCAACAATAGCATGATCTACAGTGACTATTCAGAAGGTTTTAGAGGTCTACATAGATGTAAGATTCTTCTGACTGCAGTGCTAAAGGAAAACAAGTAATATACTTTTGAGCCTATGTGAAATTATAAAACATACAAGCCAAAAAAGCAAATGAAAAATCTTCAAGCAAAAGTTCAGAAAAATAAAGTTCCAAACAAATCAGAATTCAATAATTATAATAATTTAAATAGAAAATTTGTTTCTAAACCTGTGCACGTATATGTTGTATGTCTTTTACTTGGTATCCAGAGTCGTCTCCACTTTCAAGTATACTGCATACTGCTTGTGCCAAATCCTCCTCTGCATTTTCATGACTGAGAGCTGTGAAGTCAATATCTCCATCAGGAAGATAGGTTTTTAGTGGGACTGAGCCAAATGGGAAGACCTGTAGGTGGCCCACAAAAAGGTAACACATTCATTTATGGTAACCACTATAACAGTATAAACACGATGAAATCAACTTGTTATTGGCACCTAAAAACTTTTAAGCTTTTAAAATTTAAAGTGAGTCAAATCCACCAGAAACAGAAGCAAGGTAAAAAAAGAAAAAATCATCTATAAATTTGGAATTGAAGCAAGTGCTTTTAAGAAATTGTGTCCAATTCCCCAAGTCAACAAATAGTCATCAGAGTAATCCATTAATTGCAAAATATACCTCAATGCCATTCAATTCAAGCATTTCTAACTTAATTATCTGGAGACAGAATTTAAAACCACACATGCTGAAAGCTAAGAAAATATGTAAACAATTTCATAATAGAATCTAACTGCTCCTAAAAGGAAAGAAAGATAGAATGAAACATAAAAGGGAAAGAAATTTCAACCAACCATTTCTAAACAGAAATAAAAGAAAATTCATAGCATATATCAAAATGGATCAGATACATACAAATCATTTAAAGCAGAAAGCATAAGAAAAACACCAACTAATTATGAAGGCAAGAAAGCAACTTGATTAAATGAAGAAAATACCATATGTAGAAAACCCACTGCACCAATAGAAAGTTACAAATATGAAAATTCGATTAAAATATTCTAACCTCTGCTCCATAGTAACCTCTAATCAGCCTCTGAACATAATCGATAACCTCCTTTCTGTTCACCTCAGAAACTACATTTGGTTGAACTGTACATAGTATCTCTTGGGCCCTCTCTTCAGCCATCAGCCAAAGTTCCTCATCAATTGATAACAGTTGCTGGTTAGGCAAGGAGGGGGGTAACAAATTTTCTTGTATATCTTCCATAGCTACAAATACCAGAACTCAGGTCTCCTGCAAAGAAAACCTAAACAACACCACAAACACAATATCTCAGAATTGACAGCACGCAGTGTACATAAAACAGCAAAACAGACATCTAAAACTAGGATTTTTTTATAAGAGAACAAGGTTCATGAAAACAGAAAGAAATTAGTCAAATTACATTCGGGTGAACCTAGGATGAAAAATAGGGATACAAAGAAACTGCAAACCTAGTTAAATTTAAAATAAATGAGCAGAAACTGCAGTGTCAATTTATTAATTTTGCATACAACTAAGAAGAAAATCAAATGCTTGACCACTGCGACAATCCTCCATGACCATTTTGTTCATAAACTTTTAATTTCATAAGCTTGATTTATGAGGGAGAGAGAGAGAGAGAGGAAGAGAGAGAGAAGGTGAGGGAAGGGGTGAGAAGAAAAGGAAACAAAGATTGTCCAAGGTAAATATAGGCATTTAAAAGTATAACCACAAATGATCAGGAATTTTATGGGTAAAATCACAGTATGCAGCCAATGAGCTTGTAATTCAATTGGAATTGGCTCAACCCTTTAACACTCGGGTGAAATGAAGATGTTGGAGGTTTGATCCTCCACCATGCCTCCCAGCCCCCTCTCCTACCCAAATGCTTGCACCTCTAATGTACCAAAAAAAAAATAGAGAGCAAAAAGTATTTGTAGATATAGACACATTGGCTTATTCAAAAGAAAGACAAATATGCAGGAAAATCAGTCACAGAATATGACATATGCGATATAATTAACGGGAAAAAGAAAAAAGAAAAACAGAGAGCAACAACAAAATTTAAGAAAAGAAAAATGGTTGTGTGCGTTCAGCAACTGAGGAAGCTTACCAAAAACAAGGGGATAAAGTTTTAACTCATGATTAACGGTCAAAATTCTAACTAACGAGTTCCTTTTGTTTTATGTTACAATGAAGTGAATTCTTCTTCATTGATGAACCAACACAGAACAGGACAAGGGCCATCTGAATATACAATAAAAGGAGACTATTAGTGGCCGAGTCAATTGTATGCTTTCAACATTCTCCTGTTTTTCATGTCATCCATCTATAGACCAATTTTATATCAGCAATCAGAGAAAAATTAATAACTCTATCTAATAATAAATCTAGGCTTACCTGGAATGATATAATTGTTAATTGAAGAAATATTTGGCTTTAATTTCTTTCCCTAATTTTCGAACCATTTGTCTTCATAGATCTCAGTTACTGCTTTAGAGGTTCTTATAATCATAAAATTTCATGGGCATATGTTTTACATAAAACCTAAACCAATTGACTTCAAGAGCTGCATAGCTGGCCCTGCAAATCTACCAAATCAAGCAGTTCATAAACATTCGAGATTTGGTATCATAAACAACAATAGCAACAACCAAGCTTTATCTCACTAGGTGAGGTAAGCTACATGGATAAACCGACGCTATTGTGCCTATCAAAAACTAATTTTTAAAAAAATAATAATAATTAAAAAGTCTTTTAAAATGGTTTCTCTTAAAGTTTTATTTGGTCATCCTCTACCTCTATTAATTAGGTTATCATCCATTTGATCCACTTTTCTCACTGAGGGTTCTATTGGTCCTCACATGACCAAAACCACATTACGCGAGTTTCTTTCTTCTCTTCAATAAATGCTACTCTAACTTTCTCCCAAATGCATTTGTTCCTCATCTTATCTTTTCTTGTAAGTCTACCAACATTTTCATCTCCGCTACACTTACTTTTTTCTCTTATTTGCACTTTACTGCCCAACATTCAGTACCATAGAGCACTGCTAGTCTTATAGTTGTCTAGTAGAATGTCCTTTTAAGTTTGATAGGCAACTTGAGATCACAAATTACACCTAAGCATTTCTTCATTTCATTCACCCAACTTCAGTCCTATGAGTTTCATTTCCCTCAATCTCCTTATCACTTTGTAAAGTAACACCAATATATGTAAACCCTGTAACTTGTGATATGGGAATTTAGTACCGTAAAACTTGAGTGAATCTAACAAGGCTTGCTACATATACTCTTTAATATGTGAAGAAGAACACGTGCTACAAGTATGGGCATAGGAGCAAAGCTAGACACTTTTAGGGGGTATACAAGGTTTAGTTCGGTTTGTAAACCGAACCAAACCAAACCGAATTGCAATAAACCCACAATACAGTGTGGTTTGGATAAGACTTGGTTCAATTAACCTCAGTTAACTGGTTATAAAAGTTATGGTTAAGACTTGGAATGAAAGCAACATCTCAATGTGTAAATCTAGTTCTCAACACACAGCATTTGGCTTTTTGCTCACAACACTTGCACCAGAAATTCCTTTGGGGGTATGAGAAATCACATTGGCCATGATGCTCTAAGCTGAACGACGCACCAAAAGGCTGAAACCGTAATGGCTTAAAGCAACGATGGTGGTGGTTTCAAACGGCTGAATGGCTACAAAGTTTGAACGGATGAACGTTGACGAAAGTTGTGGCTTTGAACTGCAGCAGTAGCGGCATGGAAATGACAATGGCTGCTTTGAACAGCAACAGCAATATAACCTAAACAGCAGAACGAAAATAGCAGAAGCTGAACGGCGATGGTGGTGGGGGCTGAACAGCGGTGATGACAGAGACTTTACACAGCTGAATAACAATAGCAGGAACAAAACGGGGGTTATAAGGGCTGAACAGCAACAACAGGGGTTGAACGGTGAAAAAACAACAAAGATGAATGTGAGAGTTATTAGTGACGCTAGGTTTGTGTAGAAATGGCATTTTCATATGGTTTGGTTTGGTTAGTTATGATTAACTGGATTGTTCAAATCAAATAACTAACCAAACTGCTTTGACATGAAAATACCAGATAGGTTTATAATCTGGTTTGATGGCACAGTGCAATTCAGTGTGCTTCTACAGTGTATCAGATGTTACAGCAGATCAATCACATGACATAGATATCTAGGTTCACACAAATTCAAATTCAGCACTTCAGTTTCAAGGAAAGGATAGAAGAAAATGACACCACAAACCCTAGTCCCAACCCAAAGAAGTAAAAGCTTAGTTCTTTAGCAGGAAATGCTAGAGAACTCGCCCATTCAACCATACAAATAGTGAGGAAGATAAAAGAAGGTACATTGATCAATGATGAAAAATAAAATAAAAAAACTGAAGCCTCTGTGTCTGCAAAAACGAATACTTTGGGGTCACAGAATTTCTCCCATGAAACCCCATTTCCAGCCACAAGTCCTCGTCCTGTACCTCAATATCATCATCCATAACAACAGAAGTTCAAAGGAGCAGAGGGGAGAAAGAAAGTGATACCTCAAAAAACGCAAAAAGTTACTAGCTTTTTTGTCTTCTGAAAGCTCTGAACCTCAAACAAAAAACACCGACAGAACATCATCGCCAATGGCGTAGGAGAAATGCTGCTGAAACAGTCATAAAAACCCTAAGGTGGAGGAGAAACTTCCTTCTTCAAAGCTGCTTCAAAGCCACTGACGCAAGCACTCCGGAGTTACAGTGGTCCCCACTATCCACCAGGAGGGGTTTGGTAGCTGCTGATTCTTATGTTATGTGTCACGATCATGGGTTCCTTAAATACTCAAAAAAAACACATAAAAATCATTCAACATTTTCAAAACCCCATCTTTGGTGTCGTTCCTCGACACACGTGTACTGTGCATAGGGTTTTTGTTTTCGATCAAACCCCACATAAATACAAATACGGTTACACCCCATTTTGTCATCAATTTCTCGGGCCATGTTCACACTCAATCCCCTTTGTTCCATAGTTGCAATTACACCACCTTTATGCCCAAGTTTAGTGTCTTGTTCATACCCAGTTCCTAAAGTCACTACTTTTAACCTGAAATTCAGCACAAACTGCAAATCTGAGTACCAAACTGAAAGGGGTTTGGAGTTCGAAACCGGTGGCGCATTTTTCCGGCTAGAAAGCGCCACCGGCCGCGACCTCGGCGTACTCGCCGCTTCGTTGCACAAGAAGCACAACGGAAGCTTGCGCGTTCTCGATGCATTATGTGGGTGTGGAATCAGGTCGCTTCGGTATCTAGTGGAAGCTGAGGCGGATTTTGTTGCGGCAAATGATGGGAATGAGAGCTATGGAAGCACCATCGTGGAGAACTTGTCGAGGGCACAGAAGGGTTTGGGTTTGGGGGATGGGGATGAGAGGAGGAGATGGGTGGTTACTCATTTGGAAGCGAATCGTGTGATGACGGATTATTATCTGCAGAAGAGTTTCTTTGATTTTATTGATGTTGATTCGTTTGGGAGTGATTCTTCTTTTTTGAGGTCCGCCATTATTACTTTGAAACTTGGTGGCTTGCTCTATATTACTTCAACCGATGGCTACTCATCTGGTGGTCACCGTCCTCATCAGTAAGAATTCTATTTTGTGGTACAGTTCTTATATTTGCACCCCAAAAATTGCATACCACTGTTACACAGTTAAAAAATTGTTAAGGTTGACGAGTTTTTACCTGGCTCTACTAATTTCTTAAAAATATGTTATTAGGATACACAGTATTAACAAATTTTAACACATTGTATATAACAATAGTGTGGAATATTTTCATGTGCTAGAATCTTTTTCTTTTGTCTTGTTTCTTTCTGTCTAATTTGTTTGATGATTCATAGTTCAGTTGTAGTCATTCATATCCTCTAATTTGGACTTGTTAACTGTTCAACTAATCTATGCTTGGTTGGGATGCTTTTGACGATGTTTTGTAACACAGTCTTTTTACCTGTGACAGTTGTGTGTTGTGATGGCTGGTTTGTGTGTGTTTGGCAAATTTATGTGGCTAGCCAAAGTTTAATAAGTGATTGCATATTTGCATATTCTGTTGTAATGGGTTTGGTGCCCCCGGTTGGTAGTTTGTAACTTTCTACATTTTTCGCTAGTTCTTTAGCTGCATATGGAGCCTATGTGCGCCCTATGCCATATTCGAATGAGGTTGGTTTACGAATGCTTATAGGTGGGGCTACCAGGGAGGCTGCAGTGTTGGGGTATCATATTACTCCCTTATTTTCGTATTATGCATATCATGGACCTGTTTTCCGAGTCTTGCTCAGATTAAATCGTGGGAAGGTTCATGACAGTAGGTAATGTATCATTGTGCTTTGTGTTACGTCTTGATCTTGTTAGTTGTTTCTGGGTTCTCTTTAGATTGCTATGTTCTTAGTCTGTTGTTTACTACTTTTATGATTACCGTAGGCATTATGGTTATATTGGCTATTGCCACCAGTGTGGAAATTCCCATGAATTTTCTTGGGATGAACTTGGTCAGATCAGTTGCTCCTGCAGTATGGCAAAGGTATGGTCTGGTTTGTTTGAGACTTCCTCGTAGAGGTTTGTCCATAATCCATATTTGTCTACTGGCAAACTATCTTTGTAAGTTTTTACTTGTGCTGTTAAGGAATATTGCTTGATAGTCCCTTCTCAGATTAATATGATAACTAGTGCATCTCTATTTTGTTTGAATCCTAAATTCCTAATGAAACAGTTACTGCATAAGACATAATCAGTTCCAAATATATTCATGCTTTTCCCTTCTGAATCTGCTTTTACTTGGTAATTATAATTTATAATATAATATAACTAAGATGTGAAAAATCACCTTTTTGGATTCATATTTCTGTCATTTCTGTCAGTTGTTTTGAATGATTTATGGAACAGGAATGAGGAAATCTATTGAAGCTTCTATAATCTATTTGTTCTGTTTAATTTTCCAGAGTTCAAATTATAGAAAAATGTTACTTCCTATGAATGCATAAAGTACTTTCTATTTCTTTTCTTTTTCAGGTTTCAAACTCTCTTGTGGTGTCAGGACCTCTTTGGACAGGGCCTCTTCACGACGCTGCCTATCTTATGGACATGTTAAATCTGGCCAAGCAGTGGGGATGGATTGGCTGTGACGGTAAAGACAGTCTTGAAAAACTTATAAAACTGATGGTGGATGAAAGTGACCCCAAGTTGCCATTTGGGTATATCAAGTTGGATGAGGTGCTTCTTGTTGAAGTGATATCTTTGTTGCATTTTAAAGTAATGTTAGCTACTAGTTGGAATGATGACTAACGGTGGTTTTTCGTGTATCCAGATGGCAAGCCGTGCAAAAATTAATTCCCCACCTCTGAGGACCTTGATGAGCGCCATGCACCAGGTACTATTAAAATGTCTTTGATATGGTAAAAGAATTAAGTCATAATTGTGTACTTCATTGATTATATGTCTCCTTTGGAAGATCTTTGTTATGTTAAGAACAAATTTGACTTAATTTTATTTCAAAATTGTGTTAAAGGGTGTTGATCATTGCATTGATATGATCAGACTGAGTAAATGTTTAATATTGTAGAAAATGATGTCAAGATCATGTTTTCAATTGTATGTCTAATAATTAATATATTAACTCAAACACAACAAAATAAACACCTATATTAAGCCATGAAATCATTTATGGTATAAAATTCAGTTGTTCCCATGGCACAACACGTCTTAGGTAAATGGCCCAAAATATTACGAAGTTAGTACTGATTGGATTCCTGATGCACAGTGCACCAAAAACAGAAGGAAGTTGCCTTTTATTCTGTATCATGTTATCATTGTCAGTTTGTTCTGTGACTTCGGTTGGATGAGTCATGAGATAATTGGATCATAGGTTGTTCATGTTGACTCTAGACCTTCTATTTTATTGCAGAAGGGCTATGCTGCTAGCAGGTCTCACATAGAAACAAATGCAATTAAGACAAATTGCCCCATGACAGAATGCATAAGGATTGCCAAAGAACTACTGCAGGTTTCTATTGCCTAATGATTTGAGTGCTGAAGTCTGGCTGTAAAACCACACACATAATGCCGTCACAGCAAACTATGCATTGGTTAATGCTCGAAAGTGTTGAAGGTCATATCTACTTTCCTGGTCATACCAAGTTTTGTCCCCTAACAGCTGTAACCTAATAATTATTTGACAATTTAATTGAAAATGATATGGATATGCACAGTGGCGGAACATTGTTGAGGCAGATGAAGGTTAGTGATGGACCTAAAGTTTTAGGCAGTGGAGATAGAAGCAACATACAAATATAAAAAAGAAAAGTTTCAAATGATTATATTTATATATTAAAAATTATATTAATACAAATTGATTAAAAATCAATTTACCATTGTTTTCTTTGCGTGCATATTTCGTTGAATGATCTTTTTATTATTATCAAATATTTCTATCTTTATGTATGTATGAATAATCCTTTTGTAGCTTAGAAAAAATGTTAAGTATATTTTAATTTCTCTAATTACAAATTTATTTATTTATCCATTATGTCAAAACAAAGTTAAAAATATAAAAGGAATAAAAATTACAAATAAAAATTATAAGTAATAAAAACTTTTCAAAGTTGAGTGGGACATGTGTCCCTACTTTATAATAAGTGGATCTGTCCCTAATTAGAGTAATTCAACTACAAAAAGTTCAGGAAATGATTGGCCAAATTCTTAGCAAATATAGAGTGTTTGATACCAAAAGAAAAAAAATGAAAAAACTGTTAAACTGTAGGTTGAAATGCAACATATGACAGAAATCGAAGTCAACCACGTTAACATCAAATAAAACATCAGCCACCGAAGGCTTAGTAAGCAAGCGCGAGTGAAATAAGTATCTTTGTACTTTCACGTCAAGTTACCTAAAGATTGGAAGAGGAACATGCAATACCAAGTTAACCTGAAGTCTTTGGTCCTTACGTCTAATCCAAAGTTGTTGAGCCAGAAATGTGGATGTGGCATCACTTCTCACTTTCTTATTATCCACTCTAGAGAGAATTTCAAACTTGCAGACATAATCCTTGGAACTATTGCTTGGGAAATCAATCCCAAGTCTTAAATCCATCTTTCCAATTTGCGCTGTATCTATTTGGGATTATCACAAGCTAAACAGTGCCTTGCTTGGAGGTTGCTTTTCTTTTTGGACATCTGTTTGGAGGTTGCTTAAAGATAGGTTAAGCAAGTAATGTTCAAAAAACCCAAACAAACCAATGAAACTGAACTAAACCTGTCGTTAGTTTTATTTTTTTTACTAATATGATTTAGTTTAGTTTAGTTTTTGAAAAAAAAAATTGTAGTCGGTTCAAAGTTTTGGGATTTAAATTCAACGAAAGCATACACATGTTTTTTACACACGCATATAACTTTAAAAAAATAAAACCAATTTGTAAACTTTGCATTAACTACTAACATGTTTTTATTATTGTTTAGGGGTTTAATAAAATATGACTTGTTATTAAAAAAAAATATGACTTATGTATGAATTATTTAAATAATTCTATATACTACATGTTATAACATATATATTGTATTTGTTTGTACTAAATTTTATGATACATTGTATAAACTGTGATCCCACAATTCGAGCAAACGAAGAATATTATTATGTCTTTTTCACACGGTATTTTTATGTTAGGAATGACCTTCACCAACCCTTCTAGATAGTCATCAATCAAGCCCTTAAGTCAGTCCAACTTCAATTGCTTAGAATCAAATGAGAATCATTTGGTGACATAGAACACATAATTTGTATATTAAATAGTATTTATATTAGTTAATCAAAAGTAGTATTTATATTATCTCATTTTTTCAACCAAATTTGTGTATAAATAAATAAAAATAATTATGTTTAATTGTTTAATATAAATAGTTAAATATATTTTTAATTATTTACGTAGAATAAAATTTAGTTAATTCAATGTATTTGATTCAAATTGCTATATGTACCCAAAATTTTTTTACGAAACCACCTTTCACTATATGATGAAAATAAATTAGTATTTTGAGTTAACACATCAAAGAATATTTTTTATATATCATATCAATATCAATAGAATTAAGGATGAAATTGGCAAATTTCAAATTTTAGGGAAGAAATTGACCAAAAAGGTCCAAGTTTAGAGATCAAATTGTAAGGCTCTCTTTTTCCCATAATAATTCATACCTTATAAAAACATCATAAATCCATTTGGAGCTACAATTAGGACAGAAATCATGTGATCATGATTCAAGAGCAGCAGGCCATCTAGTACACAATTTATTTGAGATGGCAACACCAAAAATACTTTCAACATCGAAGATTTTAACTTCTGTATGTCTGACCAATAAATGAAGAAAAAAAAAAGGACAAAAGAAACAAGCAGAAAATTTAACGATACATCTGAGACAAAGTCAAATATTTTATTTTGTGGGTAATATACATAAAAAAAATATCAATAGCCAAAATTAATATTGGTTAAAGCTAAACCAGAGACTTGATACAAGAAATATCATGTACTCTACTATGTACGAATCACTCTCCTAAGTCATCTCTTTTTTTGAGTTCATGCATATCAAATACACTTGACGTAATTGAAGAATGAAGACATAGAAACTTGAGGTTACTGAAATAAAAATGCTTGAGTAATATATATATAACATTTTAATTCCTTTCATTTTTTTAGATTTTTTATTAATAATAAAATTTTAAAAAATTGAGTATATGATTTACCAAGTAAAAATAAAAACTTGCTTTTTACTATTTTTACATAAAGAATTTGTCTAAATAAATATTTTTTATACTATCAAATTATATCATATTTGACAACAAACACATGATAAAATAACATTACACTATTAGATTTTTTATACAACCATACATCAAACCAGCTGTTTGTATAAAAATTAAGTCTTTTATACTATCAACTTCTATTCTACTATCTTATACTATCATGTGCATCAAACGCAACCTGAGTTTACTATTATAAAAGCAGTGAATCCAGAATGGGCATGGCATTGTCTTCTCCTTCGATAGCATCCAACTAGTAGTGTATACATATATGGACCAAAACCCATGGGTGGATGAAGCATGAGCTACTCTACAGAGTGAGATACTGTAGAAGGAGTGAAAATGTAAAGTTGACAATCATGAGCATCAACTTGAGTACTGAATGAGGACACTGCATCTGCAGTTACTACCTTGTGCTGCAAGATAGTAAAGGGGTAAAATCATTTGAGTTAGCAAGTCCTTAAATAGTAAAAACAATCAGACAGTGGTAAGGGGAGTTTATTCAATTATATCATATAGAAAGACTGTCGTAGGGCAGTTTCAAGCAACTAGGCTAGCTTACCTGCCACAAATCCCTTACAGAAACATGAATTCCAGATTCAAGCCCAAGTGCTGTCCATGAAGCTGTTATAGTAGCAACTTTTGAGCACCGATTCCAAAAAGCAACAACCAATCGATCTCCCGATAAAGGACCTGCCCAAACCTGTAAAGATGTAAAATTAAGGGCTAAATTTAGCAATAATATCATATACACAACTTTAAACTTCATATTAGTCATATACTTTGTTACATTAAGATATAAATATGAACATACGATTTGTCCTGCTAAAGTGGCAATATACTACAGATAGTCAAAATCTAAATATCAAAACATCAAAATAGTGCATAATAGTAGTCTAGTAATTCTTGATTCTTTCTTTTTATGTTGCGTCTTAGAAGAACAGGTAAAGTTTCACAGACAAGGATCACAATTGTTTTGCATAGCCTATGTTTTAGAGAGCAAAAATTAGCAGGACGTGAAATCCACGTTAATCCAAGATGAAGATGAATGTGAGTTCCTTGATCCAGATAGACACCATTTGAACTGTGAAGCATGACTACAATGAGCCCGGAAAACCTAGACAAAATACCGAAGCTTTATCACATAGATGCACTATGAGGTGATACAGAATAGATTACCTGACTGCAACCATCTTTTCCAGAAACATAAATCTTCCTTCCCTGGACTCCAAGCGGGTCTGCAGACAGACATAACAATTAATAACCTTACTATTTAACCTTCCTGAATAAGATAAATGAAAAAACATACCAAGTAACAATATAAACAACAACAGATAAAGCGAGACATTATGCATCAACTTGATTACTCAGAAAAACAGAAAGAGGTGGTACCACCTTGATTTATGGCAATGACTTCTTTATTGCTCAAAATCTCAAGTGTTTCAGCAGTTAAATTTCTTATATCACAACCAACCAATAGAGGAGCCTGCACACACAAGTTCACAATTTTGAGCTTGTGAAAAATTCAGCTATAGTATTTGTGTTAACTTGTGATCCATGCAAGTTTTCTTCATGCTGTATTCACAAGAAATTATGGCCAATATTAATGAAAATGAGGATTACCCTCATATCACAGAATAAACAAATTTACAAATTCAGACTGGCCTTTTTTTTTTTCCTTTTTAGTTTTTACCAATAGGTCAATTTTGCCACCATTACCTGCTATCCTAAGTGATATTTAACCCTAAACTGCTAGCTAAATTATCAGGCAACATATAGAAATGCGGGTGATGACAAATGACTATTGAGAGAAGATTACATGTAAAAGCCCAAGAGGAGAACGGGGGAGAAATAGGAATTAAGAGCAAGACCTTCATTAAAGCCCAGATGCTGAAGTGACCACGGTATTCCTGGTAAGTCATGCCACCATTGCCAACTTCCAACATATCTGGGTCTGTCCAGGAATGGTAATACGAGAGATAAGTAAGAATGCTTCTGGTTTGCTCTACATTTTCAATAAAATTTTAAGAAAGACGACATGTGTACCATTCCATCCTCCAGGACCAGCATATGCAGCCCACTTGTCATTAAGATCAGCAATAGATGTCATGCTAAACAAGAAAAACAACATCTTTCAGAATAAAACTACCCTGTAAACAGACAATTATGGACAAGAATGCTAACTGATCATATGTTAAAACTCCTTATTGAAATGACAGTGAGACATAAAATTATTTGGCAAATGCATCTACAGTTGGTCCAGAAGAACGAATTTTCAAAGAAAAGTATCTTTTACATTTAGTAGAGATATGCAGAAATATCATGGGGAACATATCTGATTATTTCAAAGTGGTCTACCCTAGAATAAAATTGATGGATGCTGCAGTATGACCCAGATTCCACATAAAAAATGGAATACCTAACTCTATGCTAATGCCATTTCTATCATCATGATCCAATAGCATTCTTTTATGACTTTTTTTTTTATAAAACATTCTTTTATGACAAATAGTCATGCGACTCATGCCCATCACTATTTCCACTTTCCATCATTCTGAGATTGCTTTTAGAGCTTTCATGTATTCTTGAATCTAAAATAACTCTATGCTAGAGTGCATCTAATTCCATGATTACAGCTGATACATGACAGCAAGAAGATAAGATTCGGCTGGGTAGGATTATTTGTGTTTCAAGGAACGCACCCACTTATCTTCTTACTCATTAGAGAAAGAACATGCAGAAACATATGAATATTCTTAATTCTTTTTCCTGTTCTGGCTCCAAGAAATATATGGAAAAATAACATCCACCCTCTAGTCTCATTTATCCCTACCCCTTCCCCTTCCCCTTCCCCTTCCCCTTCCCCTTCCTTTCACACGTCGACTAAACCCTACTACCTTCCTCTTACTTTCATACCTACCAAGCCAAGGCCAGATGAACAGCAACCATTACACCATTAAATATATTCCAATTATCTGTTGGCATGTTCACAATGTATATAATATATATGCTTGTCACCTCCCTTTACTCTAAGGTGCCAAGGGAGTAATGTAGAGAAGGAAAAAAGAAAATCGAGGGAACAGAAGATTATGGAATAACTCCATTCAATACATTATCTCATTGATTGAAACCAAAATATATAATATTCCTCATTAAATGAAAGTCCAAATAATCATAAATTGACTAGGAGACAAAGCCTTAACATAATGAAATACTAATCCCCACGTCACTATATTCTGATTATACTGCCTGAATAATTAAAAATTACATCAACTAAAATGAAAACTTAAGAACTTTGTCCAATATAATTCAAAAATGCAAATAATTTCCATTGATGCCATCATCACATACCATTTCCGAACATAACCATGTTCATGCTACTGGATCACTAGTTAATAGAAAACAATTGACAGAAGCAAAATTCCAAGGCAGCAATCAAGTACTGATTTGACCAAACAACTTTTGTTTTATCTGGTTAAAGCTATTATCTGAAGTGTCTCTGACCTATATTGACGTTCTTGGAACTATAAGCATCCCTGATAGAATGTTAAATGCACCAACTATAAGTCAAAGTCCGGAATTTTAACCTTGCCCATGAATCATTGATGTCATTAGTTGTGCGCCAACTGTTACCAACCTTGCCTGCCCATAAGGCAGGGTCATCAACACCCCTGCAAAAACAAAAGTACAGTAGGAAAAATTTTGTCCAGCTAACAGTAACTAAACTCAGATAACAAACAACAGACACAGGCGTGCTTATTACCATTCACAAATTGAATAGAAAATTTTACGTCCAGTTGTATTGAGAGCATCACGCATTGGCGGATATCTGGAATACATAGAACCACATTGAATCAATTTATATGTACTTGCTGCTTTTGCAACTACTCTGACACAAAGATGAGAAGAAACCGTTTTTTTGGTGGGATGCCCAGATTGTAACAATTGTCATACTTCAAATAATCTACACCCTGGTAAAAGGATTGAATGGAGGAAAAAAAAATATTACTTATGAACTAAAGAAAAACATAACTAACAACAATTCAAATTTATGAATAATGTGACTGAAGTTGAAGTGTTTAGTTAAGAAGAAATGACTCCAGAAAGCACCTCAATATATGTAACCAAGATGAGTCTACTTTTATAGCATAAAAAATATTTGTCAACATATTAAAAGGAGTACCAGTTATATTTTATAGTTAAACTTATCAAGCAGTGTGACTAATTTTTAGGTATTACTTCACTGTTTCCTTTAGAAATTTTGAAGTTATGCTGTCATTGCTGTGATTCTAGAAATCTAACTGCGCCACAGTATACATAATATCTATGAAGGTATAGGTCATTGCTAAGTTCCATGAAGACCATCTCGACACACAAATTTCAACCATATCAATGATTGAGAACTACTTGATCTAGGAAGGCATAATTTTCTAATTATTTTCTTAAGAACATTAAAAGAATTCCATTAAATAACCCAAACTTTTATCTTGTCCAAATTTGGTGTTTTTGATGGCTCCAATCAGAACTTCATATCCAAAGGTTGGTTTTGTTTCCTAAAGAAAAAATTAATTCCATAAAAAGATATACGAAGCTGTAGAGCTAAATAATTTATATCCGGTGTAATTCGAACCTGACCCTACCCATATGCAATGCACATATAAAATAAAAACGTACAGGGAGTACTTATGTTCCTTGGACTTCCACAAACTCCCTGAAACATGAAGAATATGATACAATTTTGCAAACTAGAAAATGAGAGAATAGAATCTAACCCAAGAGGCAAACAAATCTGCATCATCAGCTTCATGGAAAATCGATCCTGGCCTTACTTCACATGTAAAAGCCCTAATAACAGTTGGCAGTGTAAAATATTGAGCAGAAGATTAAAAGATCAGTTAGTCACATTGAACATAGAAATGATTTATTTTAGAATGAATCTGTTAGGATTCAATTCCAAGATATGGGACTTAGAGTCCCACAGTGGAAGTATGGGATTCCAGTGTAGGTTTTATATGGCTTTGGGCTCTCCAACTACAATGGCTAGCTTTTGTGGTGTGGTTCTCCCAAGGCTCGTATCAATTGGTATCAGAGCCTTCCACCATGTCTCTCAGTTGCAAACGAGCAGCGTGGGTGGTGACACCAACATTGCAATGTTCGCATGGGACTGTCAATGGACTAGTGCACAGCTAGCCCGCATGGGCGCTGGGGCTGCGGAGCATGGTGGAATGTTAGGATCCAATTGCAAGGTATGAGACTTGAGTCCCACATCGGAAGTATGAGATTCTGGTGTGTGGTTTATATGGCCTTGGGCTCTTCAACGATAATGGCTAGCTTTGGTGTTGTGGTTCTTCCAAGGTTCATATCAGAATCATTCAAACATCTGGCCTGATTTTGCAACAACCTACCCAGCATCAGAATATATACCGATCTTGAGTCCCTTTCCATGCATATAATCTGCAAGAGCTTTGATTCCTGATGGAAAATTCTTATTATCAGGGACCAGTTGACCCTGCACTTCCACACCAAAAACAGTAAGGAGAAACATATATTTACTGCAGACAATGTTTCTATCACTTTTAAGCTTTGCTACAAAACCATTTATTCACATAAAAAATGGATAGTGCATGTATACATGCTTTCCTGCTTGATTAGACATTAAAAAGGACAAATACACCACAGCACAGTGGAATTACAAAGAAATTATCACTTTAAATCTTTACACATAACCATTTCTTAAAATATATCTAAGGACTTACAATTTATATCTATTTTAAGCAATACCACTTAGCCAAGACATAACAAATGCTAATTGAAATAACTTCACCTCGTCCAATTGAAAGTCAAGATAGACAACATTGAAAGCTGACAAGTATGTACAGTAAGAGAAAGATGATGGCCCTAAAGTAGATCCAATAACATTGAAAAGAACAGGATTTAGCTGACCTTTGAATTTCTTGTCGCAGAAGACCAGCAATCATCTACACATTGTAAATTGTAATATCAAACAAGTATAAAATAGATGAACTACTGTTAGAATGTTCATTTTGAACATACAAGAACATTACCTATGTTGACGTACACATAACCTAAATCAGCCAACCCCGTTGATATCAGTGCATCAGCTGGAAGGATAAAATACATATCAGTACTGGTAGACATAAATTACTGAGGAAAAAATTAATTTACTGCTATTATATGTAAAAAGATGAACCATAATGCTTGCAGTGTGACAAAATATGCCATTGGAAATTATAAATATCAGATGTTTTATAAAGCATCTTAATACAAACTTTTATCCAACGGAATGCAAAATTCACTAGGAAAGCAAATGAACTTTTGTCTTTGATAAATAGTTTACCTATTTCACTGAAGAAGATTCAAGAATGCAGTGTTATTTGAAGCACAAGCAGAGCCGGAGACCAAGAGGGAAAATTCCTCCCCAAACTCCTCAAAATATATTGGCTTTTATAACACTTATCATTTTCCACTTTTCCAAGACTTAATTTAAACTCATTTCTCTTGTCCAATAGCAGAAGAATAAAAGTTGTAATTTTATTAGTACAACAACAACAAAAGCCTTTTTCCCACTAGGTTGACATCAAACAACATCATTTTTTTCCGTCGTACACTAAATCTTCAGAAATGCCAGATATAATTTTATTAGTAATTATGTATTAAAATAAAATCAAAGATAAAATATGTCTATCTTTTACATAGCAAAATAAAAATCTTGATAAGGGAGGGTCAAAAGTTTGATTATGAAGCCCAAGAGATTCAGCTTCCATGTCAGTCATCATTACAATCCGTCACGTATGTACTAATTCATTGAGGAAATGGAAGTGATGCATCTAGAAGTGGTAGCATCAAAGCAAGAAAACAATACCCGTTTCCTTAATGACCGTTTCATTGATATTGCAGGCAAAGAAGTTCCAGCTATTCCATCTACACAAGACCAAATAAAATTCATGTCACGTAAGTCATCTCTCCAATTATTATTCAGAAAAACTAAAAGAAACATTAAACTCGAAGCCTTTGTTAATTTGTGGTTGCAACCGTGGAAAAAGAAAAAGAAAAAAATAAATAAACTTTAATTCCAGAAGAAGAGAGAGAGAGAGAGAGAGAGAAACAAACCCCATCTGAGGCGTTCGAGCCAACCCGTTACTCAGTTGAAGAACACCATAGTTCGAAGTGTCGTAGATGGTGTGAAAGTTTGATCTGAAAATGGGTTTCTCGTAGCTCTGCAGGGGAGGCACAACTCTCGCTGAAACCGAAACAGAGGAAGAAGCACAGAGGAAGAGAATCACAAACTGCACGAAAACAGAGTTGCTCTGTTTCTGCTTCTTCGCCATGAGCCACAGCTGCTTATGCCTAATACTCGCTACTCTTCCTCAAAGCGATGAAATTTGGTAGCTGCCAAGAGTTTGTGTACACGAGTTTGACGCAGGAACACGGTCACTTGAGACAAATCCAGAATAACATGTGAGAGATTCCAAGGATCAGTGGGTGGAAACCTGCAACACAAGACAAGTCTTGATGTGTTCCCACATTTATATGAGTCATTGTTATTTTTTATTTTAATTAGTATATTCAATTTGTTAGAATTAATCATTATTAATGATCGAATAAAAGAAAAAAAAAATTGCTAAAAAGTATCTTAAAAGTAATTGTTAAGTTTTTTATAAAAAAATAAAATATTTAATATATTTAAAATTTTAAAAAATATATTTTATATATAAAATTATTTAAAATAATAAATTTTTATAAAAAAATATTTAATATATTAAAATTTTTAAATATATATATATATATAATTATTTAAAAAAATTATTTTCCATATTAAACTTCTTATTTTAAATTTTAAAGATACAAAAACTTTATAAAGACACTTAAAAACTTTAAAAGAAAATAATGGTATTTTACATAGTGAATGTGAATGTAGCATACGTTGACTATCTGTACACTTATGGATAAGAATCTCTCCTGTAATATTTCCCATTATTCATATATTTGTATGACGTGGCAGTGTTTGAATTTTTTTGCATATTGATTGAAATGGATATGTCACCAAAATATTCACTTTAAATTTTTTTTTCTCTAATGTTATATCTAATTAATGTTATTTTTTTTTTTGTGTAGAATCCGATTAATATTTGTTGAGAAATGCAGAATCGTAGTCAAGCGTGTACCCAAAAAAAAGAAAATCGTAGTCAAGCATTATCTGTATTCTGTAAGAATGTCCCACTTAATTGGATTAGTTTATATTATGATTAAAATTTTTGTACCCAAAAAAAAAAGTTTATATTATGATTTTAATCATATCCCAATTCCGTCCTTAGCTAAACTTACTTTTCTTGTCGTAACTTTGTTACTTTTTCAGACTTCTGAGTCCTTTTATTTTATTTTTTTTATTAATTGAGCTGTGGATAAAAGAGTACAGTTCATCCCGCTCTTTTTGGATTAGCCGATTAAGTGTGTCCCCATCCCATTAATGACAAATAAGTTTGAATCAAATTTTGGGTAATTGACATTTATCTTCCTATGATAGGACCCATATTAGACTTTAAAGCCACGTCTCCGGGTGATGTGTCCCCAAAAGCAGTAAAACACCAGAAAAAGGAACCTATCCATTTCCTAAGCCTTTGGGATGGATTAGTTACATTTGTTATTTTGTGTTTAAAAAATTTCTGTTTTATGCTTGTAACATTGTCTTGATAATGGACAATATACATAACAATGCTGCTGTGGACTGTTAAGAAAATATGTTTATAACAATATATATTTAATTCTTAGTAAACCGACTCGATATATAAATATATATATATTTTAAGAATAACGATGATAATAATAATTTAATTTAATATATATTAATATTTATTTTTAATAAATTATTATTTTTATTAAATATATGTAAATATATATATTTTTTTTTATTAAGTTACAAATTTAAATTTAACTAAAAGAGATTAAAATATTTAACTGTACAAGATTTAATATTAACTCATTAAATTTAAGTAGTTCGTGAATTTAAAATAAGTCAAATTTAAATAAAAAATTAATTTATTTATAAATAAGCAAAAATTAACTTATTTATAAATGTGTTAAGTTTAAATTAGACCTAATTTAGTTCAGTTAAGTTCACTTCTAACCTTAATTAATGATAAAATTATTTTAAATTAATCAAAACTAATAAAATTTTGATTAAATTAGCTTATTTATCTAGTTGAACAAATAATTATTAATATATTAAAAAACTCAATTTTATATATTTTATAAATATTCTTATATATTTATATTATTTTATATAAATTATATTTATGACATCATCTTTTTTTGTACTAGTCAATTTATACAGTTTTGAAGTGATTGAACCTAAATTTCACCTATTTATTGTTCTGGTTTTAACTTTGAACATTTGTCCATACTGAGTAGTTAGTACAGTAAATACTACAGTTGTAGGCTAGGAGCATCACTATTTCCAAAAAATAGTCCAGTTAGTGTAGCAAAAAAAAAAAACCACAACTGTCACATAATTCACAGTATTAAATCATTGTTAAATTTTTTTTCTCTCCCTACTCTTTTTCTCATTTTTCTTGTCAAAATCAATGTATTACCTTTTATGAGAGTATGCACAAAATTTATTTGTAACTAACATTTTTCCTTCAAAAACTCACACTGTGATGCTATATGTTGATGACAAAAGAGCAAAATCAAGATGGCATTGCCTCAACTGTTTCAACTTACAAGCGTTGTGGATAAGGTTATGCAATTTCTAAATATGCAAGATGGAATCCCCTCTTAGTAGTATTGCTTGGTAACCATTATTTTTTAAGGAAATCTCATACACTGTATTTAGATTTATTTATTTTTTTGTTAATATTACATAAATGAATAATTGGAGATGGGCTAGAAACGAAATAGAAATAATAGAATTAAGTTACCTTTCTTTTTTATTTAAAAGATAATAAAGAATAAAAATGTCACTATATGCCCTTACTTGAAAGTTAACTTATAAAAGAATTTAATGAAACTATTATAATTTTTGCTATTTAAGATAAGAGTAAAGATGTAAAATATTCACTTTTAACCTATATAAAACATTTAGTTTCCTCATTCAATTCCAATTTTGAAGAAATAAAATTTGGGTCTTAAAGAAAAACATATGCAAAATACATTTATTTGAGTTCCTTTCCCTTTTTATATAATTTTAAACTATTAAATAAAATTATGTACTCCTTCCTCTTCATTTTCTTTCTATTCACCTAACTACTTACTATCTGCACATTGTGTTAATTAGGGGTGCACACGGGTTGGGTCGGGTCGGGTTTGGGGGAGAAAAAAATCCAAATCAATCACGTGAGTTCGGGTCGTCTGGTCGGGTCGAGAGAGATAAATTTGTGTAACTAATCAACCAACCCGATTAGAATCTTGATTCGGGTTAGATAATCCCAATCGGGTTGGTCGTCACCTGGATCGGTTGTGAGAAAAAATAAAAAAAATTTAAATATAAGCAAAACGACGTTTTTTATTGAGTCGTCGGGTCGAGTCGTCGGGTTGGTTCACCAAACCCGTTACTTCTAACCGATATTCAACGGGTTCACAAAATTTTACCCGACTGACCAGGAAAATCTCAACCAACCCTGATATATGTGGTCTGGCTGCCTGGGTTGGTCGAATTGGCGGGTTCATGAGTCGGGTTGTGCAGCCC
Organism: Ormosia semicastrata; assembly: GCA_029884595.1. Lineage (NCBI taxonomy): Eukaryota > Viridiplantae > Streptophyta > Magnoliopsida > Fabales > Fabaceae > Ormosia > Ormosia semicastrata. Next base: position 29,277,922 of record JAQQTO010000046.1, on the reverse strand, counting down.
TAGTGTTAATGTCTAAAAATTATGGGTAAGTAGCTTCCCATAGTGAGAACTTTGACTGAATACTTTGTAATATGCTCTATCTAATTACTACCCTTTTTTTTAAACATAATTACTACTATTTTATCAATTAAAAAAATCAGACACATTCGTGGAAGCCCAATATCAAGGGCCCGTTTGGGATTGATATCCATGTAAATTATTATAATTATAATTGATCATCAATGGGCTTGAGCTACTATATTTTTTAATCATAACTGGAGTGTATTCATTCCATCATCTATGGGCTTGAAGTATGACACCCAAAAAGAAATATTCATGGGCTTAGCGCTCAATAGACATAGAACCTGATAAGTACCCACACTTAGATGACTAACCCGATTCGGGTTCAAGTCGGCTTGAAAAAAATAATAATATTAAAAAAATTGTAACAAAAAAAAAACATAACAAAACATTCAAAAGAATCAAAATTCCTTTCAAAATGAAAATAAATATTTAAAAATGCTAAGATCAACTTTAAGTTGGATGAAATGGACTCAAATATGTCTACAATTTTTAAAACATTTAAATTTGTTGAGTTTTAAGATGAAAATATATTACATAATAATTATAATTTTTTGTATATACAGTTTTAATATTAAATCTAATATATTCGCATTCTAAAACTCTTCACAGGTACTTTCGTATTCTAATATATTCGTATTTTATACCGATGGCTTCTCTAGAAGCTGTGGCCTCCAAGCTGCTTGTGGAGGTACTTTTTAAGGGATGAAACAGGGTCAGGGATTATTGGTTTTGGAAGAAATATAGGGCCTAACAATAGTTCAACAGCTCAGCTGTGGTTTCTCCTTATTGGAATGCAAATTGCTTTGGGATCATCACATGACTAATGTTCTCTTTGAGAGTGACTCAACTTGTGCTGTTGAATTTGTCACAAATGGGTGTCCTAATACTCACCCTTGTGCTGGCCTAGTGCAAAGAATTCGTGACCTCATGGGTAGGACTTGGAATGTGAAGGTGAAGCGTGTCTTCAGAGAATGTAATAGAGTTGCAGATTGAGTAGCTAACTACACGCATGGGCTTCCTCTTGGTTTACATGTGTTTGATAGCCCTCTTGTAGGTTGTGGGAATTTTTTGTACCATGATGTTTCTGGTCTCCTTTCCCCGCCTAGTGGCTTTGTAGGGTGTCCCCCTCTTTGTACACCCCAAAAAAATAAAAAAACACTCTTAGTTGCTACATCTTCCTATCATCTCGATGTTTATACTATGCATGTGCTATTCGTGTGAAACTTTGACCGATTTGGTGCATAGTAATTATTTTATTAAATGGAAATGGAATGAAAATGAGCTTGCATGAAATAACCTACAACAGAACGGTAATTCTCGTTTACAATTTGGTAATTTTTAAGAATGAAATGGATTTTAAAGTCATTCCGTTATTTAGTACATAGAATCAATGTAGTATAGACTTAAATAAAATAAATTCCCATGATAATAATAAAAAAGAGTTTAACTTTTTTCTATTGCCTTATATGTAATATGACATCATACACTTTTTTTAATAATGTGTTAAGTTGTATCTTTTACTTGATAAAAAATGTAATTATTTTATCATCGTGTGTTGGTCCGAGTAGAAATAATTTAAGCCTCTTAAGCATGTGATTTTAGATTTAATCTCAAAATGTATATGTATAAAAAAATATATTTTTGGGAGAGATCTTCTTTTAAGCATTTGATCATATCTCAAAAAATTAATTTCTTACCTATCAAGTAAGAAGATACTCTAAAAAATTAAAAAAATGTAGTTACTTTAAAAAAGGAAATAAAATGTTATTTTATTTGTGAGAAAAAATTAATAAAGATAGTACTTATCATTTTATTAAAAAATTAATGATATATTAATGATTAAATTTCTTAATTTCATGTGATATTGAGTACAATTTCCACTTCTTTGTGAGAAAGTATGATTCTATGTTTTATTCCTGATTTCGTGAGATAAAACCTGTGATAATTTTTTTTAACAAATATAGAAATTCCTCATTTTATGGAACGAGTATAGATTAAAATTATAATATTCTGCTTTCAATTCCAAACATAATCTTATGGTAGAACTTGTCAATTCATATTTTAAATTTTTTTAATGAAGCAATTCATATTTCAAATTGAAAACGTAAGAGTATGTATAACTGTATAAGTCGCTTGAAATGCATATGAGGACACATTTCACGATTTTAGTTAGGTTTAATTATATTTTTAGTCTCTTTAAATATAATTATTTTTAATTTTGGTTCTTTTAAAAAATTTAAAATTATTTTAGTTTCTTTAAATTATAGACATGTGAAGTTAGTCTTTACTATATTTTTTTTTTTTGAAAAGCTAATTTTATTTATCTTAAAATTTAAAAGAACTAAAATATACTCAAAAAATTTAAAAAATTAAAATAAAAATAACTATATTTTAAAGAACTAACAATATTATAAATCCTTATACTTTTGTTTAATTGTCAGAGCGGAGACAGAAGTCGAAGGCATGCATAAAAAGATGCATATTGTACTTTGTCATGTGTTTCCAACTTCCACTTCCAAGTCAAGCTAATAAGCCAACGGCTTAGTGACTTCAATAAAAATTCAAACACGTTCCATTCATAAGAAAGGCGAAAAAGTTGTGCATGACATTAGGGTAAAACAAGAATGTGTTTGGTCATATTAGGCGGCTCATGTATATCAATATATTGCTAAGACTCTCATATGAATTAATCTCAAATTTATGATATATTTAAAAATATATAACCAGTTATTGGGTTACTTTAAAAAAATATAAATGAAGTTGTCATGATTAAAATTTTTAAAATCGATCTTAATAAGAGAATGATATTATTTTTATCTCACAGTAATCACTCACACGTCAGTATTAATAAAGTAACTGTATATACTAAAGTGATTAAGAATATGAGTCTCTTCTTATATATATATAATAATTAAAATAAACTAAACTTATCCACTATGACAAATCATATACATGAATCATAAACAAAACTTACATATGAGCAATGCTTTAACAATAACAAACTCAATAACAATATTGATCACAATTTAGGCTAAACAAAATGTTCTAATAATTTTTATATCTAATTAATATGAGTTTTGTAAAATTATAATATGATTTATGTTAATCCATATAAAAAATTCTAACATTCTCCCACTTGGACGACAAAAATCATATTACATTATTTCAATAAGAAAACAATTCTTCAAATTAATCAAACAATATGCGGCTACAACATGATGTCAAAATTAAGGTAACACTCTTAACAGCTGGTCCAAAATGGGATTACAAGTATCTCAACAATGCAAAAAATCATACTCGAAGGAGTACTGATACTATACATGCAAGATACTCATATCCTAGTGACCCAACAAAATGTGATATATGGATAATGGAAAAACACATCAAAATTACATGTCAATATGTGATCAATGTGCATTTTCCAACAAAATGGCACAAGCATCCGTCTAAGATGCTTTCTGAGATTTAACAAACATCTCAGCACAATAACAAAATGAGATTAGGTCCAAAATGTCTCCATAGCAAGCCATAATACAAACAAACAAAACTGTGTAGATAATAATAATTACAATATTATATGACAACAATAATAATACAATATGTTTAAGTTCTTGAGACATAATAATAAAATGAGGTTACAATATAATCATAAAACAAACTCCCACTATACCTATATGAGTTACATGATTAACAAAAACTTTAATAGCTAAACATTTTGTTAGAGGGTCTGCAACCTTAAGTTATGTAGGGATATGCTCGATACGAGTCTAAAACTCCTAAATCTTCCTTCTAACAAACATGTATTTTGTGTTAAAATACTTCGAGCGCTTAGAACTTTTATTGATTTGAGATAAGCACATTATATCAGAGTTATCACAATAGATAGTAAGAGATCTGTAAATACTCTCCATAACACAAAACTCAGTAATCAAATTCTTCAACCATATCGCTTAACGTGTAGTCTTATAACAAGCTATATACTCTGCCTCCATAGTGAAAGTAGTTGTAAGTGCCTGTTTAACATTTTTTCAAGAAACAGCTCCTCTTGTCAACATAAAGACATACCTTGATGTGGATTTATGGTCATTTGGACAATCATCATAATCAGAATTAAAATAGCCTATCACCTCAGGGTGATCCTATCTCCTATAGGTGAGCATATAACATTTGGTACACTATAAATACCTCATAACTCATTTTGCAGCCTACCAATGAGCCACACCAGGTTTGCTCAAGTATCTCCCAAGTGCACTAACAACGAAAGTAATATCAGAATATGTACAAACTTGAATATACATCAGGCTGCTAGCAACAGAAACATACGAGACCTTCTCCATTTTAGCAACATCTTTATCATTTTGAGGACACTGGGTTTAGAAAGTCTTTCACCCTTTTGAATAGGTGCAACATAAAGATTATAATATTTCATATTAAATTTATTCAAAATCCTTTCAATATAAGCTTTTTAAGACAAACCAAGAATACCACGAGATCTGTCACAATGAATCTCAATGCCAACTACAAAAGAGGCATCACCAAAATCTTTCATATCAAAGTGTGTTGTGAACATCTGCTTAATCTCATTCAAAAAATCAACATCATTACTAGCCAACAATATATCATCAACATATAAAACAAGAATGATGAATTTGCTCCTACTAAACTTTAGATAAATGCATTGGTCAATAATATTTTCATTAAAACCAAAAGAACCAACAATATAATCAAATTTGAAGTATCATTGTCTGGAAGCCTGTTTCAATCTATAAATGAATTTTCTCAATTTATATACCATATGATCTTTACCATCTTCAATAAAATTATTAGGTTGATCCATATATACATCCTCATACAAATCATCATTTAGGAAGGCAGTGTTAATATTCATATGATGAAGTTCCAAATCAAAAGACAACCAGTGTCATCACAACACAAAAAGAGTCTTTATTGGAGACTTATGAGAAAGTCTCCTTATAATCAACGTCTTTCATCTGATTATATCCCTTAGCAACAAGCCTGGCCTTATACCTCTCAATTTCACCTTTAGCATCACGTTTGGTCTTAAAAACACATTTACAATCAACAGTTTTACAACCAGTAGGCAACTCCACCAATTCCCAAAAATTATTCTTTCTTATAAAAGCCAACTCATCCTCCATAGCCACCAACCATTGTGTACTATCAGACTAACCATGACCTCTTGAAAGGAAATAGAATCAAAATTCTCAACTGAATTAAACTCATGCTCCTGCACGTAAATAACATAATCCATGAATTTAGTGCACTTAGTGGAAATGAGAACCCGCTCAAATCTTCTCAATAGAGCCACAACAACATTTGGATTCTGTTCATTATTTTCGACTTATTGAGGGACATTGATATTATCAACAAGATCACCAACATCATCATTATGGATCAAAGGAGATGACACTATCCCTAAAAAAGGAACAACATGAATACGAATCACAATATGTTCCTTTTTAAAATCAACAATACGCGGCTCTTGAGTTTCACCAAGCTCTAAGTCCCCTACAAAATAGACAACCTAATCAGATTCAATAACTCTAGTGGTATAAGAAGGACAATAAAACTTAGAACCCTTGAGCCAATATAATAACCAATAAAGAAACCACTAATGGTTTTGAGATCAAACTTCTTTAACTATAGACTATAAGGCCTCACCTCTGTCTTACAACCCCAAACACAAAAATGTCTCAAAATAGGTTGTTTGCCTGACATAAGCTCACATGGAGTCTTCGGTACAGATTTACTTGACACATGATTTAATATATAAACAGCAGTTTTCAAGACATATCCCCACAAGAATTTTGGAAGAGTAGAATGACTAAGCATATATCTCACCACCCCCTATCAAATCTCATACATTTCATCTGCTTACTAAATTTAAATTCAACAATGGTCTTAAATGCTTCAAAGGCATCTAAATAGTCATATTTCTTACGCAGCAAATCAATTCAGTCGTATCTAGAGAAGTCATCAATAAAGGTGATAAAGTACCTAAAACTGCCCATAGCAATAAGAGTAATAGGCTCACAAATATCTATATGAATTAATTGTAGTATTCCTTTACTCCCAGTAACCTGACTCCTTCTGTCTTCAGCTGTAAGTTTCCCTTTTATACAATCAACACAAGTATTAAAATAAGAGAAGTCCAGATCATGAGGAATATTCTCCTTGATCAACCTCTTAATTCTTTTCCTAGAGATATGTCCTAAATGTTTGTGTTACAACATAGAAGAGTTTTCAACAACTCTACCACGTTTGTTCCTAACAATATTATTGATATCTGAATGCCGTTGATTAACAAAAAAAGGAATCAACATCCAATATGTATAGACTATTAGACAAGACTCCAGAACCAATAAGAGCAAAATTATAATATAAAGAAATATTTTCATTACTAAAATGGAAAGAGTAGCCACAACTATCCAAAATAGAAACTGAAGCCAAATTTCTTTTCATAGAAGATACATAAATTGTATCTTTCAAAACTAAAACATGTTCAATACATAACTTTAAAGAAATTACTTCTACATGTTTTACTTTGACTCTAGTTCCATTTCCTATTGTAATCATCAACTCTCATTCACTTGGTCTCCTCCTGCTTCTGAATTCATGTAATAAGTTTGTAACATGAATAGTTTGTAATGATTTAAAATACACTAGAGCCAATGGGTTACCTTTCTTTTTTCTCAAGCTAGCTCTTAAACTTCAAATAATTAGACTGCTTATACCCATATATGTCATAGAACTTACAATTTCCCTTAAATCGATATTTAGGCTTAACACCATAAGACTCACCAGGACCAGAAGGTGGCCTAAAAGGATATCCGAACTTATCATTCCCTTTTTTTTTCTTAAAACGGGGCATATTATTCTTCCATTTAGCAAATTTCTTTTTCTTGTCACCATTCTTGTGGGAAGCATACTAAATATTATTGGTCTTGCCCTTCTTCATGGCTGTCTCCTCTTAAGTAAGAATAGATATAAGCTTATTAATAGTCCACTCCTTTTTTTTAGCATTGTTAGTAGTCTTTAGAACATCAAAATTAGCTGAAAAAGACTCGAACACCTGCCAGACCAATAAGGATGAAAATAAGTCAGGTTTCACCCTAAACAAGTCAGGCCTGTGTTACAAATATCTGGCCTGGGTTTGGCCTGTTACCTGTCAAAGGCCTTTTTTAGTCCTGGCCTGGCCTGTTTAAGAAGTTTGATCTGGCCTGAAACCTGGTTTATATTAAGGCCTCTAAATAGGCTAGCAGGTCAAGGCCTTCATAGAGACCTCACATAGGCCTAAGCCTTTAAACAGGCCTTGAAAGGCCATTGAAAAAAAATAAAATATAATTTTATAAATAAATATAAACAGGCCGGCCTAACAGGCTTTGCTGAGAGGTCAGGTCTGGCCTACTAAATGAAACAGACTTTTAAAAAGGTCTGAGCCTATCTAATTTTCTAAACAGGTCAGGTCAGGTCATAGGCCCCTGACAGGCCGACTAGCCTATTTCCATCCCTACAGACCAAGAAATCCTCTCCCAACTCTACTTTCATGGGCCTCAACTTAGTGTACTAATTCATAAGCTTCAAGACGTGTTCACGAACACCACTTACACCATCATATGTGGTTTTTGCCAACAAAGAGAAGTAGTAGGCCTTTTTCAGTTTTATCAAACTTCTTGAATTTTTCACCAACAGACTTGAGAAACTCCTTAGCATTATTTGTTTCAGAAATGCTCTCTTGAATGGTCTTATCCATTCTATATTTCATGGTCATCAGGCAGACCTTATTGGATTTAACCCAATTTTCATGCTTCTTCCTAACTACATTAGAAGATGCATTTGTGGGTCGCTAAGGCTCATCCTCAGTGAGAGCAGCATCAACATTAGAGATAACAAGAAACAATTTCATAGAATTCACTCAGTCATCGTAATTAGTCTCATTCAATTTCGTTAAAGCATTCATTTGCATTGATAAAGCTAAAAGAATGATACATTAAAAGGATATTTTTGTCAAGCATATTAACATGTACAATATTTGAGTAAATAACCATAATGAATCTCTCTCATGCAATTGTAATCCTGCCTAAGGGTCCTAAATTACAGCACATGAGTAGACTTCCACGAACATCAAAATTATGTCCCTAAAGCTAGTACTGAGAGGATATTGATGACTCTAAGGACAAAACCTTAATGCCTTTAACAAATCATTATGAATCATATTAATGAGAACAAATTAATAAGGTAAGTGCATCATCAACACAATCTTCAATGCAACATTATTGATAAAATATCAACAAAATAACACCTCAACGTAATTGGTCTTGTGAAGGCGAGCTCATAATCATGCAAAGTGCCCCAAAACAGTATCACAACATTTTAAATAATAACTCTCAAATCAAAATTACATAAAGAATAACAAGAAATAACAATATACAATATTTTACATAGCACTTTATACACAAAATAACATTAAAATTTATTTTAGTGACCAAACAATATCAAGTCTGAGAGTACAAATTGTACAACACTCCTAGTAGTGTCACAATCATGTAAGAAAAATTTCATGTCAAAACTCGAAGAGTATACTATAATTATTTTAACATTATACAGTATTATATATACTACATAGCATCAAAATTACTTAAATAACCAAATGACACAAAATCAAAGAGTGTGCAATATATATGATGCCTAGTAGCATCACAATCATCTACAAAAAATTTCAGGTCCAAAAGTGGAAAGTATTACATCAATTTAGTCATTATAAATTTACCAAAATTATAAACAAAACTCCAAATGCCTAAAAAATGAATAAAATTCCCCAAAATTACAAGAAGGGAGCGTGGAGAATGTTGCAAAAAACATAAGTGAAAAATCAATTTTCTACAACTCACACTCTCCTGCACTCTCCAGGACTGCGAGTGGGCGTGCACATGGGCATGAGTCGCCTTCCTTACCCATTTACAGTCATTCGGGTCGTTTTGACCCGGTTCACAACTCGTTCACGCATCAACTGGTCTTCTGCGATATCTCTCATGTTGTACATCAATTTGACGTGACTCTTGCGTCGTTGGATTCAGAATTTCAAGATCTACTAAAACCCTAAAGAAATTTTCAAATAAGCTTCACGAAAATCTCTGGGCTTTTGAACGAAAGATTAAGAACAAAGAAGTGGGTTCAAACACGGTATTCCTTTCAATTCTCATTGGTTTCTCAATGAAATTTGTGAATTTTGGTGTCATTCAACTCATAATGAAACGATCTATAATAACTCTATACAATTTTTAAGTATTGACCAAGAAAATTTTGAATCATGAAATGGAATTTGTTAGGGTTCTTAATGATATTTTTTTTGCGAAATTCTCTTTGGATTCTACTTCATTTGATACAATATCTACGTCGTTAGACTCAGAAAATCCTAATTTACAAAAGTCCAAACTTAATTTTTGAAAATGGTCAAAGAAAATAAATTTGAACTTCACAATAATTAGTTTTTGGGCTTTCTTACTTTCATGCCTCATACAAATCTTTTCTTGAAAATTAGAAAAAAAAAATGTAGCCATAATTAGGATTAACCCTGTCTGACACTAATTGCTAAAACTCTCACATCAATTAATCCCAAATTTATGATATACCCAAAAATATATAATGAATTATAGGGTTACTTTAAAAAAATACCGATGAGGTTGCCATGATTTAAACCTTTAAAAGCAATATCAATGAGGGAGAGATATTATTTTTATCTCACAGTAATCACTCACGTGTCAATATCAATGGGACAAATATACGTATTAGAGTGACAAATAATAAGGGTCTCTCCCTGTATATATAAAATAACTAAAATGGACGAAACCTACCCACTATGACAAACTCATACACAGGACTCGTAAAACAAAGTCTACATATAAGCAATGCTTTAACAACGATAAGTTCAACAGCAATAGAGATCACAATTTGAGATAAACAAAATACTCTAATAATTTTGACATCTAATTAATCTAAATTTTATTTAATTATAATATAATTTATATTAATCCATATAAAAAATTCTAACATATATTACCATCTATATATGTAAAGCAAATATATGTATATATTTGGGCTTTCATTTATCACGACAGGTAGTATATCAGGGGCTCAGATTTTCTTAGCAAATTTTAGCTGCTTTATATGTATATTATTAGATGAATGGGATTCTCGTGAATCTGAGTTTGTCCAAATGTCTACAAAATACAAATATTAAGTGGTCTTGGTATGGTATAAGGTCCCAAAATAAGAGCAGAAAGCTAGCCTTGATTCATTTTTTCAGCATGAAAACCTCGATTTAGAGGACATTTTATTCAAGAGTCCCCAAAGAGTTAACCTGTTGTAAAGGGCACACGCTATACAACGATGTTCTCGGTTTGGTGATTATAGCTTTATCACATGAGAATCTCTTAATTTTTAAAATAACGAAAGATATATATAATATTTTGGACCCACTTTTAGAAAACACTATTTAAAAAATGGAATATAAATAATTAATTATATTAATAAAGTCTGCATCCTTCTTGCATCATGCATCATTAAATCTAATTTATTAATACTTCGCCTAAAAATAATAATTTATTCATAATCGTCTCTGTTTGTTTCTTTAAGAATCATTCATTTAACATTTTTCTTATGAGGAAGAGCACTCCTAAGAATAAACATAAATGTCATATAAAAATAATAATAAACATAAACATACATAACCCATAGCTGACAGCTTTGAATCACAGAATGCGTTACGGTTAAGCAATCTCGCAGACGGGAATCTCTTTTTGACAGTCTTCAAGGCTCAAGCACAACATGCAAGTCAGACAAATACTAAATTGGGTCGATTTTACATTTAAACAGAAAAAACGGAGAGATCAATTGGAATTTTATTTCTACATTTATTTTCGTTTGTTTTTATTGAGTTTCAAAATGGTTAGATTTATACATAATTTGGCTCCTATGAAATGAGAGTCTCACTTTAGAGTTATTATTTACATAAATTAATGGTTTAGATCATGATATCCTATTTAATTAGGAGTTTAAATTACACGGGTGCCTTATCATACATGCGTGATAACCCTAAACCCTTAATTTTTTCTTCAATTTTTACGATTCTACACTTTAATATCTAAAGTGCACACATCACTTTAAAGGAACTAAATCCAAAAGATACTATCATACTGGATGATAGCGGCCACCTCAAAAAAAAAATTCAACTTCTCTTACATATATAATATATACATAAGATCATTTAAACCCTTACCCATTAAAAGTTAGCTCATCATTCATTATTATGATTAAAACTAGGTATTTATGATATTTTTATTTAGTTTTATTTTTAGTTATTTTTATTTGATAACTTATTTTGAACTTTAGATGTATTTCTTTTTTGAACATAAATGCATTAAAATTATATAAATTTTTTCTTTGAAGCGTGTATGATATAACAATTAAATTATATTCTATGACCACCCTAAGATTGCAGTTCAAGATCCACGATTGTTCTAACATAGTTTGTTATCATAACAAAGTTCTTTAAATGATGTAGCGATATAAGATCAAATAAAATAATAATTAATCAAAATTAAATTCTATTTTACTTCTATTGATGTGTTATATAAAACTTATTTGGATAAATTAGTATTTAATTTTATTATTTAAAATTAAAGTAATACAAAAGTAGGTAAACTAAAAAATTATTTACTATCAATTGTGACGGAGTTAACTCTTTATTTTATATGGAAATGACATTTTAGAAAAAAAAATAGTTGGTATTAAAATATATGAAAATTAATTTTTTTAATTTATTATTGTCAATATCATAATATTTTTTGATATGGTCAATATCATAATATTTAAATCATATATAATTATTTTATATTTTATATTCTAAAGTTTAACTAATGTGTTTTCAAGTTGGTCAAATTAATTACGCACGATATACACTGCCTTAAATATATGGTGACTTGTACGCGACACCATTTTCAACAGCTCAGAATGAATTGTGCACAACTATCTGCTTCTCATAAATTCATGTATAACGCATACAGTCACAATAAATATTAAGAAAAAAAAGCTATTATTATATTGAAACTGTTAGTGTGACTTGTGATGATCGATTTTATGGTTGATTGATTAATTTAATTGATTAATTTGATTGATTCTTTATATAATTGTATTTTATTATTTTTTTATATAATAATTTTTTTATATAAATAGAAGTTAATCCTCCTGTATACAGTTTGTTCAGAAATATACATAAATTCATCAGTCTTTTTTCTTTGTTTCTATTTCTAATTTGGTATCAGAGAGCCTAGGTTCTTGAAATCCTTCTGCTCACCGCCACCTTGTTGTTTTCCGATAAACCTCACTATTTTCCATTGCCGTCAAAACCTCTCATCACTATTGTTTCTGATTCTTCACTCTCCAAACTTCCATTTTTTACACTGTTGGCACCGTTGGAATCGTCATTCGCGGATCTACTAGCCACCTAATTTTCATCGCTGTCCGCTGCCTCACGTGCCACCACCTCTCTTTGCGAGTGTGGCTCACGCGCCAGATATCCAGCCGCGTGATTGACCTGCATTGACCTGTTCTACGACTTGAATCTAATTGACGCGGTGCTGATGTGGATGTGACACCATCTAACTATTTATGTGTCCTCCTATGCTAACATGTCACTGTTGACGTGGCATCAGACCTCCTTCCCAAGGTTTTTCAGTAAGATCTTTCCATTTTTTGTCTTTTTCTGTCAATTCAGCCTCGAAAATATTCTTTTTTACAATTGTTCTTCTCTTCTATTATAGAAAAGTTTGATATTGCTCAACTCATTCAGTTTTACTCAATGATTTGAATTTCATACACTGGTTAAGGCCATGTGTAGCTTTCTGAAAGACCGAAGATTTTAGCGATATGTAACAAGTGATATTATTTGTCCTATCAAAGCTGAAGATGACATTGATGAGAAGTTTGCTGACAAATTAGAATATTGGGATAGCAAAAAATATCATATCATCACCTGGTTTCGAAATACATCTACTTCTAGTATTCATTTGTAGTTTGGGCGTTTATGACACTACTAAAGAGGTATGGGATCATCTGAAGAATTGATATACAATTTGTGATTTGTCTCATCAATATCAGCTGTTGAAGAAACTCAATAGTCTGAAAGAAAAGCCCGAACAAAGCTGTGTATGAGTTTCTGGCTCAGATGGAAGCTATCTGGGATCAATTGATTTTGTGTGAGCTAACTTTGAAGCACAAAAGTGATGCTAATTTGTATGAGGAATACCGTGATTGCACCAAGCTCATCTAGTTTCTTATGGTTCTCACTAATGACTATGAACCTGTTCGAACATCTCTACTACACTAGGATCCCCTGCTCATACTTGAGGATGTCTATCCTCATCTGAAGTCAAAAGAAACTATATTATGTCTTCTACGACCTAAAGCAAATTTGGCCTTTGCAGTTACTAATCAGAAAGGCAAATTTTGTCATCACTACCCTAAACCTGGCCGTGCTCTTCTTGAATGTCCTACCATAACGTGTCAAAATTGTAAAAAGAATGGTCATATTGCTCCCAATTGCCCCTCTCTGATATGTATATACTGTAAACTTCCAAGACATTTGATTGAACAATGCCCTACTCGTCCACCAAGGCCTAATCAGATTAAGTTTCAACCTCATCTCAATTCCTCCTCCAAGCCTGCATTTGCAGCTTCAATTGCTAATGATACATTTTCCTTTGCTTCCTATATCTCTCTTTCCACTACTGATCTTGAGTCTCCTCTTAAGCAAGTCCTTTCTCAATCTGATAATACTCCTACTACCTTAGCAACTACACTAGGTAATAATCGTTGGTATTTTGATTCTACATGGTGTAATCATATGACTTCCTCATCCCATGTCTTTTCTTCCTTTTCCTCTAGAGATGTTATTCACTTTATTCATATTGCTAACAAGTTTTTTATGGAAATAAGTCATAAGGGTCTCATCTCCCTATCTACCCTTACCTTATCAGACACTTACCTTATTTTCAAATTAAACTTTAATCTCATCTCTGTTGGCCAATTATGTGATCTTGATTATGTTCTTACCTTTTCTTCTACTGGTTGTTTTATGCATGATCCATGGATGGGACATATCATTAGGAATGGTTGTAAAGTTAGAAGATTGTTTTAGCTCACTACCCTCCATGTTCCTCCGTCTCCTGTGTCAATTCTATGTGCTGCTTCTACTTCCTCTCTTCTTCAGCTATAACATCAATGTCTTGGTCACAGTTTTCTTAGTAGTTTACGTCCTCTCATTTCTCAGGGTATTTTAAGGTCTATTGAAGAAGAATATGTGCATTGTACTTCTTGTCAAACAACTAAATAACATGCCTTATCTTTTAATAAAAGTATTTCTCTTTCTTTATTTGATCTTGTGCATTCTGATGTTTGGGGTTCAATTCTTACACCTACTATGGGAGGTTGTCGATATTTTGTGATTTTCATTTATGAGTATTTCACTTTGATATATTTAATAAAAAACCATTTTGAACCTCCCCAAATCTACATTACCTTTGCCACTATTATTAAAACTCAGTTTTCAAAAATAATTAAGGTTTTTCATCATGATAATGCCTTTGAATATCTCGATTCAAAACTACTCATTTTTCTCGCTGAACAGGGCACCTTTTTTGAGTTTTCATATCCTAATATGTCTCAGCAAAATGGTCGTGCTGAAAGGAAATATCAACACATTCTTGATTCTGTTCGAGCTATGATCATTTCCTCTTCTTTTCTCAAATGTATGTGGGGTGAAGCTGCTCTTACTCCTGTCTATGTTATTAATTGATTTCCTTCCTCTATTTTTGGTAATGTATCTCCTTGTGAATGTCTTCACCATATGCCTCCAAACTATACTTTTCTCAAAGTTTTTGGTTTTGCCTATTTTGTTCTTCTTCAACCAATTGAGCACACTAAGCTTGAACCTCGTGCCTGTCTTTGTTGCTTCCTTGGTTAGGATATTGAACACAAGGGCTATCACTGTTAGGATCCAGTCTCTCAGAAAATTCGTATTTCTTGTCATATTATCTTCTTGGAAGATACTATGTTCTCTTCACTGTCTCAGCTAAAGTCCATTCCTCCTACTTCTACCATTTTGTTTACTAAACCATCTATTGATCTTTTTTTTAGAATGATTCTAATATAAAGTCTTCAGATGTGTCTGAGATAAGCTCCCCACCTACAGGTTCCTCTTATGATTCTCCCAGTGAGCTCTCATTATCATCTGAAGTTTCGACTCATCCAGTTGACACTATCCTGACCATTGATCCTGTATCTGACACTGCTCTCCATCCGTCTCGGATAAGAAACCTTCTCACCTACCATCATGATTATCATTATTTTTTTACCATGTTTCACCTTCATGAAATGCAATCATATCCAGAGGCATCCACTGACCCCTGTTAGCAACAAGCTGTAAAAAAAAGAATTACGGGCTTTGGAGAATAATAGAACTTGGGAAATGGTTGATTGTCCTTCTTATAAAGCTCTTGTTAGATGTGAATGTGTTTATAAGATTAAAACTTTGGTATGATAGGTCTATTAATCATTACAAAGCTCGCTTGGTAGTCAAAGATTTTACTCAAAAATATGGGATTGATTATGAAGAAACATTTGCTTTAGTTGCTTGTCTCACTTCCGTTCGCACTCTTCTTACTATTGCTGCCACCCGTAACTGGAATCTTAACCAGATGGATGTGAAGAATGCCTTTTTCAATGGTGACTTAGAAGAAGTCTATATGCAACCATCACCTGGTTATTTTTGTCTACGTAACAAGGTCTGTCTTCTTCTCAAAGCTTTGTATGGTCTTCAACAATCTCCCTAAACCTGGTTTGCTAAGTTCAATTCCACCATTAGTCAGCTTGAGTTCTCATCTAGTCCTCATGATTCAACTATCTTCATCCGAAAGACAGATTTTAACATTGTGATACTGCTTCTTTATATTGATGACATGATTATTACTGGTGATAATACTTCTAGTATTACTGATCTTAAAGCATTCATGAGCTGCAATTTTGAGATGAAGAATCTTGGCCCTCTCAGTTATTTTTTGGGTCTTGAGGTTATTTCCTTTGTTGATGGTATTTATTTGTCTCAAACTAAATATATCTCGGATCATATTTCTCGAACATGTCTCTCAGACAGTCGCACCAAATCTATTCCTCTAGAACTTAATGTAAAGTTTATACCTCTGGATGGTACTGTACTTGATGACCCTACCCTCTATCGGCAGTTAGTTAGCAGCTTGATTTATCTTACTGTTACTCATTCAGATATTTTATATGTTGTTCATTTAGTCAGTCAATTTATGTCAGTTTCACGTACTACTCATTATGTTGTTGTTCTCCATGTTATTTGATATATAAAGGAATTGTTTCATGGGCTTCATTTTTCAGTCAACTCTTCCTTGGTCCTCCAAGCTTATTTTGATATTGATTGGGGTGGAGATCTCACTGATCGTCAATTCACCACTAGCTACTGTTTTTATCTTGGTGATGTCCTTATTTCATGGCGAAGTAATAAACAAACTTTAACTGCACGTTCCAGTACTAAAGCAGAGTATTGGGCTATTGCTGATACCACTTCCAAAATACTTTCATTGCGTTGACTTCTTGGTGACTTAGGTTTCTCTCAATCATCTTCCATTGCTCTCTATTGTGATAATAGGAGTGCTATTCAAATTGCTCACAATGATTGCTATTCAAATTGCTCTCAATTCTCATTCGTTAACACATTCTTTGTAGTGCTCTTCGTCTCCTTTTCATTAGAACTCTTGACCAGTCAGCCGATCTGTTTAAAGCTTATCATCCTGGTCAATTCTGTACTTTGGTTTCCAAACTCAAGTTAGTTCCCTCTACACCCACTTGAGTTTGAAGAGGATGTTAACGTGATTGATTTGTGATGATTGATTTTAGAGTTGATTGATTAACTTGACTAATTTTGTACATAATTATATTTTATTATTTTTATTTTTATATAACAATCTTTTTGTATAAATAAACATTAACCCTCTTATATATAGCTTGTTCAAAAATATAAATATATTTATCATTCTTTTTCATTGTTCCTATTTCTAACTGAAACAATGGGGTTTATGAATTATGATATTGGATTTTGTATTCTAAAAAACATAACACCACAGCAAAACCTGAATATGAAAAGAACAGCCGTTTTGTATAAATAAAAAGTATATCCCTGCAACTGTATGATATAACCTATAAAGTATTAACAAATTTAAAAAACAAATAAAACAAAAGAAGAAGAAGAAGAAATACTGTGGAAAAATTAAAAAAAATAAAGTGAGATCAGCAAGGAGAAGGCCATGGCAACTGGCAATGAATGGCTTGTAGTTGCAGTTGACGTATGTGATGTCTATATACCTACTATCCAAGTATTGGTTAATTAATAACCAAAACCATAATTGACTAGTTGTTGAGGTTGTTGGTTCCTTTGCTTGGTCCAGATGGTGGGACTGTCCCTTTGGGAAGCATGTTCAGGATGAGTGGTCCATATTTGCCACCGTCGACTCTCATTCCCAGCGACCATGGCAGCTTTCCGGCGACGACCCTCATGTGGTCACATGGTAGTGACACGTGTCTAGCTGGCTCCTCCTTCTCCGGCACCACCCCCTCACTGGGAAGCGCAAGGTTTAAGGTTGGCTCAAGGCTCATGACATCGTTCAAGAGCCTAGCAGATGATGATGATATCACAAGCAGAAACACTAGCAGCACCTCTGCAAGGTGATGGTGGTCGTGGTTTGCATGTGGGTTTGCCATTACTACTGAGAGAGTGAAGAGAAGGGTTTGTGGTAGCTAGAGAGAGAGAGAGAGAGAGAGAGATTGAGAATTTGAGAGAATTAGAAGATTTTTAATGGGTTGGAGAGTAATATGTTGATAATGTTTGATTTGTGGGATGAGAGGTGAGATGGGGTTGGTGAATATTTATAAACGGGAGTAGCGAAGGGGAGGTGGAGAAATGCTATGGGAGGTACCCTTGGTATTCCACCTTGTTGGCATTGTAATCAAGGTATGGGGATATGTGGGGGAGGTTGACAAGGTCAGAAATTTCAGAACATAGAACAGTGGTGGTTGCGCAATGTAACTTTTGTAACACTATGCGAGTCTTCTTTATTTTTTTTGCCGTGATTTTCAACAAGTCTCTCTCATCCCCTATTGTCTTATGTGAGATTAATTATACTCTTACGACTTATTCATTCACTATAATTAATTATGGTTTTCCGTGTGTCAACTACTTCACTAATATAAAATCTCATCAAGTTTTGCTCTCAGAATTATCAGCAACCCCATTGATTAATTTATTCATGTAAAATAAATATAGCAATTTAATGGAAATGAATTAAGGCATTTTTTTCGTGAACATTATTTATATTCTTGCATAATATTATATGTATTTTTAATGAGCTAATAAACCCTCAAATCATTTATAGATGGATGCAAAAACTTTAGCATAAATATCACCATCACTCTTCCTTCTCTTCAGCGTGTGTGAATTAATTATTGATTGAAATATCTAATTTTTTTTAGATTTGCTATCTATAATAAAAAAACACTCTATGATATTTTAAATGACCTAATAAACCCTGAATGAATCAATAGATGATTAAGAGAATGATTGTAGGTGTTAAGTAGGATTTTTTTTACAATAATAAAAGGACATAGAGATTAAACTCATATAGAATCAAACTTCACACACTAACGATCAATTTTAATGTCTTATTATTTGTAAGAAACTTTTAAATTCAAAAATTCAAATTTTATGCCGTCCTTGTGTGTGTGTCTATATATATATTAATAACTGAATGAATACATTTTTATTTGACTATTATCCTTCAACAAAGATGAATAAACCGAAACTATGTTTCTATCTATCGTTTTCATCATGAGTTATGAATTTATTCCTTTGTTATTAAACCAATTTATCACATAGAGCTTATATATTCTGATTTTTTTTTAAAAAACACATTAAATTTTTTTTGAAGTATATCAAATGTAGTAAAAATAAAGGAGTTTATTAACTTATGACCTTAGGACACATGTAAAGAAATTAGAAATAGAAAGTATTAAATATAAATTAAAAATATTTAGTATCTTGAAAATTAAAAAAAAAATTCTTTAATACTTATTCCTTAAATAATTAAAATAATTTAATGAAAATTAATAAATATGCTATTTTTTATTCTTTAATTTGGGCTTAACAAAACCCAAAAATAAAATACTGGTTTTAATTTAAAAAATTAAATAGAAAAATAAAATAAAATAACTCAATTTTTTTGTTTTTTGAGTATCGCTCAATTTGTTTTGTGCGTGTCAGCGTGTGTGTGAAAGATGAAAGTCAGAGTTGACTATAGACGCTAAGGTCGGAGGATGGAATTGAACCGAAACTGGGTGTTGTTGAACTGCCACGCCACTGTGTCCTCCAATAATCCAATTTCCACTTTGCTTCCAATGGTCAATTCCATTGCAAAGTCGCCGCCGAGTCCGCGTACTTTGAACGCAACGGAATCCATTCTTCTTCTACGGTCCACACGCTTCACTCCTTATTCTTTCTTCTTTATTACTGGCAAAAACACTGAATTCATTTATGCTTATTCTATGTAACAATGGATTCAAATGTTAGCAGCATTCTTTTAATCAAGTTATAAAAAAAAATAAAGTATTAAACTGAACATTACTCCCAATAATTATATATATTCATATTAAATGTATATAATTGACAAAAAAACTTTTTTTTTGTTTTTTAATGAAATATTATATCATTTAAATTAAATTTTAACTCAATTTCACTTTTTGATTATTTAAAATTATAAATCTACGGACTGTCATTCCTCTGGCTTATTCAATTTCATTGATATTTTATAGAATCATCATTTTGTGCACCTTTAATCATACTAGTTCTTCTACTTTTTGCGATGGACGAGCATAATACAAAAAAAAAACTAAAAGTAATTTAATTAAAAAGGAAAGGTTTATAGATAAGAGAAATTAATAAAAAATTTATATGTCACCAACATTTAAGATCATAAGGAAAAAAAATTGTTATCCAGGCCTAGCAATGGAAGTTTGTAGCGGTAGAAATAGTATCTCATTTTAACAAAAATTATAACCATATTTAATTATAATTTTTATACGATTGAAGAAACTAAGTATTAGAGTAAAACATACAAATAAGCACAACCTAAATACATTACACAATACCATTAACGACAAGGATGACAAATATTAATTAATTTATTTATTTATATACTATATAGATATTCTCTCAAATTTTGTATATAGCTATTGATATAAAAAAAATACTTAGTTTTAGATCATTTTTCTTTATGAGAAACACGATCCTTAATATTTGATAGTAGAAGTTTTTGGCAAACAAAATAAATGATAAAAATTTAGGCAAAAATAAAAGAAAAAAGAGAGGTTTAAACAGTGCAACAATGGCTTTTTTTTTTTGCCCGAAATGACCTCAATTGGGTTAACTTTTTTTCTACTACATGATCCACACCAGCGCCCTAAAAACATGATAACGAATGGTTATTTGTTTTTGTTTCTTTATTTTCTAAATGATTTTTGATTTGGTTATCTAGTTATTAGTGTCGTTTACGTATGCTAACATGTCAACGTTGTGTTATAATTTATTTATAATAACACATTGCATTAAAAGATGTAGGCAATTTGACATATGTCAAAAAATTAAAACTTTTCTTATCAACTAAGATGAACACATATCAGAATTTTAAACTATATATCTTCTTTTTCTATATTATTATTATTATTATTATTGTTATTGTTGTTGTTGTTGTTGTTGATTCCGTTTACACAATTTCTGATAGCTTCATCTTGTTTATTCATTATTTTTTTTTAATGTTACTCATTATTTATTTTACACTTTTTATATTATATATATAATTTTACATAAATAATATCTAAAGAAATTTTAAATTACCTCTATTTGATTGATAATTAATAACTATTATTACACAATTTTTTATGCATCATATGAGGATTAAAAATATAGAATATTATATCTTGGGTGGACTTTTACTTTTCAAACGTTTAATAGTAGTGTCAAATTCCACATGGAATATCCATCATTTTCTTAAGTTTTTTACCAGAAAA
Source organism: Ormosia semicastrata (assembly GCA_029884595.1). Classification (NCBI taxonomy): domain Eukaryota; kingdom Viridiplantae; phylum Streptophyta; class Magnoliopsida; order Fabales; family Fabaceae; genus Ormosia; species Ormosia semicastrata. The sequence goes on along the minus strand of JAQQTO010000046.1, from coordinate 29,256,640 downwards.
AATATCGATCTTTCACTAGGATTGGATAATTACTTTGTTAAAATTGGAAAGGTTAGATCATGTGAAAGCCCAAATTAATAAGCATTCTAATGGGATTGGATCATTGCTATGTTTAATTGGTGCTAAAGATTCAGAAAATAAACAAAAATAGACAAACGTATGTTTGTTAAGAGTTTTATTATTATTATTATTATGGTAAGATGATCTTTGGATTAGAGGACCTTGCACCCTAACTTTAAGTAATTAATAGGGAAAAGTACATTTTAGCTCATTAAACTTTGAGTCATATGTATTTTAGTCCATAACTTTAAAAAGGTACAATTTCATTGTTAACCTTTCCTAAATATGCAATTTAGTCTGTCTATTAAATTTTTTTTGTCATTTGCTAACGAAAATAGTCACATGAAAAGCACATGACAAAAATAATCAAGTGCAATATAATCTTTAATCTTTTTTAAATGTGCAATTTAGTCCTTCCATGTAACTATTTTCATAAGCAGATGACGAAAAATTTAATAAAAGAATTAAATTATACATTTAGAAAAGATTAAAAGTCGAGTTACATTTTTTTTAAATTGTAGTAACTAAAATGCACTTAACTTAAAATTTATGAAATAAAATGTATTTTTCCCTAATTGATAACATTGTCAGCATTAGAACCTATGACTATATATATATATATATATATTTATTTATTTATTTATTTATTTATTTACATCATTCATCGCTAAACTAAACCTTAGGGTTATATTTATTAGGAGATAGTCTAAATACCTCAATTGCTTATATTCGTTTTTGAAAATCTTTCTCACCGATCATAAAAGATTATTTAGCTAGTACTATTACTTTAATAGTAATAAATAATACACCAAAATAATAGTAATAAATAAAGTGTTACTTTCATTCAAGTTGTTACATAAAAATCTTTAAATATTATTTTTTATAAATGCATGATTAAATAATATTAAATTGAGAAGTCGAAATATAAGAAGTCAGCTTTTTATTTATGAAATTATTTTTGTCAATAAAATAATGGTTATAGTACTAACTTTTCTAATGCTATGGTAATACTAGAAGAATTTTTTTTTCGCATACGGTCTAGTCATGTCATGTGTTTTAGTAGGTCATTTTTTTATTTTGATCCGCGTTCCAGTCAATTTATACGTATTTTGATTGATTGATTTTTTAATTTAATTAAAAATAAATTATTTATATTAAAATTAAAAAATTTATAAAAATACTTTTACGATCTAATTTTAAATAATTATCATAACTTAAATTCAGTGACTATATTATATATTTATCTATATATTGCATGCTTTTTTATTATTAAGCCAACCTTGGGTTTGTGTTCTAATGGTATTGAAATACATTAATTTTGCTAACACTTGGGTTGTTGACACTTGAACCAAGAAAATGAGTTTTCTAATGAGTGGTGGAAGCATTATAGTGAGAGGAGGTAGGGATTGGGGAAGAAATGTCGGCTTTAATTAAGGTCTATACCGAACTGTACATAGGTCTTCACGTAGAAAGGACTACGAATTTTGGTCACTTGTACACTTGCCAGCGATAGTTGTATTTGGACCGAAAGGACACTACAATAGGAGAGGTAAAGAACGACAACATTAAATACGCAATTGCATCCCCAACCGCGTTGATGTCACAGTCACAGCTCACAACTTGTTCTCCAAGTTAAACCAGTTGCATTGTATATTTGTATTTGAATGTCAATCTTATATTACATTGACCCACTATTTGAAAATCTAAAAATTAGCAATATAATAATAATAATAATAATAATAATAATAATAATATTCTGAATAGATTTCAAAAAATTACATGAATTAGGTTAATAAAAATCATTTCTTCCATAGTACACTAATAGTGATGGTAATGTGAAAGATGGATATTTATAAAATATATTTTAATGTTTAAATTAAATTGTGTATAAGATAAATAATATTTTGAATTAAATGCATATTTTTATGATATTATGTGACATTTATAAAAGCGTCTTAGTAGATAAAAATTATATTTAAATCTGTATTTAATATTGTTAATTAAGATAATAATTCATTAATATTGTTATTTCTTATAACAGTTTCATCTATTTATGAGGAATATAATTGATTCATCTATTTATAGGAGATTATGTTAAAAATTTACTCATCATAAATGAGTATATTCACTTATCTAATAGCGCTCATAAATATTCGAGATCTAACTCTAGCGGGCTAAGTTGTTCTTAAACCGCTAACCTGAAATTTGGTCCAGAACAGTTGTCCTCATCTTGGCGCTCAAATGTGACAACTAAGTGTCAAGATATCTAATATTATCAGGAGCAAACGATCTATGTGGGACAAAGGGATCCAAGTCATGATATAGATGCTAGATCTCGTGATGTCTCTAACAATGGGCCCACGTCCATGATAAAGTAAAAAGTCAAGATGCCCTCAGTGTTAATTAATTTGGTTGGAATCCGATATAGATCACTCTGCCTTAAGTCGATACGCTGTTGTGCGGGATTTATACTAAGTTGCCCCCATACCAATTTAGGTAGTGGGACTCATCATTAATTTTGAAGGTAATTTGAAGATGAAGTCTTAATTCATATTGTTATTTGACAATGACATTATGGTATTAGTCTGTGATCCGGCATGAATATCATCCTACCCTGTCATGCGTCATTTTAATTCTAACCACATTCTTTTCAGCTGCTGCGTCAAGTTGGTACTACCACGTGGCAAAAAGTTAGTGGAAGTTGTCATTTGATTTTTGTGCGCCATGATTATCGTTTTCAAATTTAATGTTAAATTTCAAAATAAAAAGAAAAGACCACTTTGCCCCTGCATATGGTAACAGTTGGGGGTTACCTCCACGGTCATAAATAAGAGTGGGGGTTCCCTTTACCTTCTTTTTCTTTCTACATTTCCGTTTTCCCTTTCGGCAAACCAGGCGACCTTCCGGCGAATCTCCAACGACCATTTTCTTATTTTTTTCAGCCTTTTAACACCCTTTCCTTCCTAAAAAATAAGGTACTTCCTTTTCTTACTTTATTTTTCTTCCATAATCACCACGGTAAGAGTGAGAACGCTGAACAACAACGATGGAGAGAATAGTTCTTTAGAAATTTGAATGCTCAGCCATCTTCGCCGCCTCAGGCGCGGCAGAGACAAGCTCCTCTCGATGGAGATACTGGTAGGACACAAAGGCTGCTGTCCAGGGTGAATATCCTGGAAATGATACAGAGAGCAGACAGTGCTAGGGAACTTGGCAAAGACCATCACATTCGCTCTCCGTACTCATGAGGGAGTTAGAGAGTTATGATGAAATCTCTTCTGATTCTGACATGAATACGACCTCTGTAGGTAGTGCTACCAACTCGGAGATGAGACGACGAAGAGAGGCCACGTCAGAACCAAAAGAATATACCTTTCCCAGAAATGTCAATCTTTATCAATGGGTTGATCGGGAAGTTCTAGGCACTTCATCCAACATCGAGACCTCATAGGACACTAGTGCTAAACAAGAATACTTGCACCTAACCGAAGACCCACTGTGGGATGGAGAATACGTAATACAGGCGTCGTTAGATCAGGAAAGGGTTTGCTCAACCAGGACGGAGAGCGACAACTTCATCTATATATGATGCGCAATTCACCAGCATTGGAGTCCGCCTTCCATTCTCTGACTTCGAGATTAGAGTCCTAAACCACCTATAGGTAGCTCTGACACAACTTCATCCGAACACATAGGGCTTTATTAGGACCTCGAGCTCATATGTAGAACCTTCAGATGGTCGTACTCTGTGGGCTCATTCTTCTTCCTTTTCACCTGATTTTCATCTTCCGGGAACAACTTTTTGAAGGGATATGTTACTTTACGCGCATAAGCAGTGCGCAAAGTATTCAAACCATGCCAAGAGTCCTTCAAGAACTTCAAGAAGGATTTCTTCCAAGTAGAAGGAGCTCTGAGGTTAACGCCTTTTTATGTTATCCCGGAAGGCAAACCACATATATATTTATATTGGACACAGGCAGTTTGGGACCAGAGTCAAGAAGAAATAGAGACTTCATTGTCCTTACTGACAGAGAGTGAGGCCGACGTCCTCAACTTTTTAGTTGAGTGGTCCGACAAGAATAAGGTCATCTACTGTAAAGATATTTTGGATGAGTCCTTCGATTCTACAAGACTGTTTTTAAGTACCCCATCTTGAATATGTAGATGAACTTATGTTTCATAATTTTTTCTAAGTGTAATAACATGTTTGTTTCTTGTTTGCAAAGAGCATAGCGCCTCTTGCTGGGCTTGAAGCTCTTGCCTTGCGATTAGCACAACGAAAGGCTGGGGCATCGAGGTTTGGATCCCAGCCATCTGTTGCAGTTCCTCCTCCCCAAATTCAACCTGCTGCACAAGAGACAAACTCTGGATCCCCTGCTCAACCTCTTCAGTTGCAGAAGAAGAAAGGGGACTGCAGTTGGGAGCAGAAAGGGAAATGTCTGATGACCGAGGATGCTCTCATCGACCTCACAACTGGCCAAGAATTTGAAGTCTTGGAGGGCGCCCCACTCCAATTTGCTGCAAGATCCATATGGGGTAAAGGGGTTGATCCAAGACAGGTCATCAACAACGCCCTTCTGACCCATGCTGAATAAGATGTCCTGCTAGAGCATGACTTAATTGAGATTATCAAGGATGCCCAGGTGCAGGCTCTTCGTAACGCCTCCGTCCTCCAGTTTCTAAAGTCTGCCTTCGAGTCTGTTCGTCAAACTCGTGATTTAGAAAAGGAGATGGATACCCTCTGGGGTGAGAAGAAAGAGCTCGAGTTAGCGATAGCTCAGAAGGATGGGTAGCTAGCTCAAGTCAGTAAGGAGCTCGGTCTGCACAAGGCTGAGATAACCAAGCTCCAGATGAAGATCGCGAAGGATGTAGCTCGGGAGAATATTCTAAATGATCAAATTTCCTCAACCGAGTCTACCCTGACCACGCTCCGTGCTAAGAATGAGATTTTTAGGCGATCCAAGGCGAAGCTGGAGAATGATGTCCTATACCTTGAAGATGAATGAACTACTTCAATGGACGACTCCTTTGCTAACGCACTCGCCCAACTATGCCTACTGAACCTGGACTTCGTTACTAACGAAATCGATTCACGTAAGATGGTCTGAGATGGTCACATCATAGATGCTGTGAACACCTAATTTTATCCAAGCCTAAAAAATTATTCACTTTTTTAGCAAAATTCTTTAGTCATGTCTTAATTCGTTTATTTTCTTACTTTAATTATTTTATTTTGAAAAAAAACTAAAAAAAATAAAAAATAATAATAATAATGCTATGCACAAGTCATACTGACGCTCGCCCCCTCACTGACCCACTCACCTACTCCCTAATACACACACCCACTCACTTTCACATTTTTCTCTGATGTAGGTAACATATAGCCAGTAGCAAACGGCCCTCGCTGATGGGGACTATTAACAAAACCAACTCTCCATCCTTAAGTCAAAAAAAAAAAAAAAAAAAATACCTTCAACGTCCCCTACATAAAGACAATCACCTCAACACCCTTGATCTCCATCTTCACGAACTTCAACCTCCCATAGTCACCACCATCACTATCAACCAAGCCACCTCCATCACCATCTTCAAACCACCATCATCCACTTCATCTTCATCATCTTCTTCCACCATCTAACAGCAGCCCCAAAACTTCCCACTCCATCACCCTCACCACCTATCATCTTCATCCATCCAATCCAAAACATTAACCCCTCTGCCATAAGCCTCAAAATCATCACAACAACACCATTCATTCATCTCTATTATCACCCAAACATCAAGCCATCTTCCACAAGTACCATCACCCACCACAAACCACCGGGCCGTCGTCCACCCGTGGCCGGAAAACACCCAAACTCACCAGACCTGCCAACTCTCGCACGGATCCGCCGCTCCTCCTCCCAAACCGTGACTCACCATCAATACACCAACTCCCTCATCCCCACTAACAGCAAGCCACCGTCGTGACCCACTTCCATCCGAGCCACCACCGTGAACGAGCCCAGATCTCCGCCATCAACCGCACGCCGTCCACCACTCCCATCCACTCTCTTTCACCACCGTCCACCAAGCCCAACACCAGCCAGAATCCCATAAAGAAAAACAGAAATCAGAACAACCCAGCCCCCCTTTTTGTACCATCTCACCACCACCGTTGAACCTCGCCTGAAACCACCAGATCTGCTCCACCATCTCGTTGTGCCGTGAGCCAGAGCACCGTGCGCAACGCAGCAAGCCGAGACCACCGTCGTCCTCCACGCGCCACTGGTTCCGTTCGAAACCGCACCTCCCCCCTCTGAACGGAGCTCACGCCTCCTGTCCGGCCGTGCATACCGGTTCCACAATGCCGTCAAAGCTAGGACCTGCCAAAGCCCCTGTTTGCAACGTCTCACACGACACCAAGCTGTAGAAACCCATTATTTCCTTTTCTTCCCTAATTTGTTTGTTTTATCATTTTATTTTTGTTAGTTTTTTTTTTTTTAGTTTGTTGATAGCTTAAGTAAACTTATTTGGGTTTGAGTTCACAAGAAATATATATATATTTTGGGTTTGATTTGTTTGGCCCGTCTCTCAAGTTAACCATCAAAGTGTCCATTGTTTGTTTTTTTTATATTTAAAAAAATTATAAAAAAATATAAAAAAGGGATTAGCAGACTTGTGATTGTTAATCTTATAATTTTTATAATTATTTAAATTGTGATAACTTGTTGATTTAAATTATTATTATTATTATTATTATTATTTTGTCATCAAATTTTTATAAAATAAATCATTAATCGACAAAAGTTTATTTTTTAATATTTATTTTTTAATAAACTTGATGAGTAATAAAGTGATGTTTTAGCATGATATTGAACTTTATCTATTTAAATCTTAACATGATTAATTGAGTTGTGACTTGTTAATTTAAATTTTAAAAAAATCAAAAGTTATTATTATTTTTAATTAAAATCAATAAACTCATAATTATTTTTTAGAGAATTACGTGATTTTGAATTCTCCATTGCACTTGAAAATAGGTAGGAGCATAATCTTTATTTTATCAAGTCAAATTTTAAAATTTCACAATTTAGTTTTTTTCTTTTATAAAAAAATATAGTTATAATGTTTCAAGAGGAGTAAAATAATTATATTTTAAGATTATTAAAAATTTACACAATTGACGTAAGATATCATATTAAGACAGATGTATTAAGGGTGATGTGGAATTAAGTTTTTACATTTCCCTATTCATAATCGACTATCGAATCTAATCTGGTTTTTAAAGATTATTTTTTAAAAAAAGTTTTTTAATTTTTCTTAATTTAAATAAAATTAGTGGTGGACTCTATTTTTTATTTTTCTAAAATCCCAATGAGTTGTTATTTTTTGCCGCGATCCCAGTCACGACAGATGCCATCGTTGAAGCCACTCTGATGAGCCAGGTTCTCGCAGCAGATGGTGGCAAAGATGAGGGCGAGGAGACCTCAGAGGATGGCCAAGCGGAGGAAGCCAAGGTGGAAGGGGGACCAAGGAGAGCCCAACTCGGATGCCTAATTTCATTATGTTTCTTTCTATTTCGCCCCTTGCGTAGGGTTAATTTGGGTTAATTTCTAATGTATAAGGATAAGTCCCGGATTTTCGGGCATTTTAAATCTAAATATTTGGAATTTTTTTTAGCATTTCTTGCATATTCTTATTATTATTATTATTTTTCAATCGAGATGGATCCAATGCTCGATCTCGATAGTTTCTCAATTGAAACTCGGCAAATTTTTCTTGTTTAATAGTATAATAGCCCGTCTTCCAGGTTTTCACTTAGGTTGTCAATCGTATTACGATTCTTATTCTTCCTTGTAGTTTTTGACACTTAGCTAAATTTCTAAGTGTAAAATTCCTAAGTGTGATTTTGACGCAGAAGCTTCTTCAGGTGGTATCATTTGTCAAACCACGATAAATGTTATTACCTTATCCTGGGCATCGATCAAATAATCTTAACCTATTTGAACTTCAATTTAAGTTTATGGGTTAAAGTCAGGCTCATTAATGCAAGGGTTAAAACCTTTAAACTCGTTTCTTGAACACAAAGTATGATTAAGGGAGTTATCCTTTTTGACATTTATTTATGCATTAGAATATTTGATTCGAGTTGGACTTTGTATTCCTCGAACCTCTCTAAGGTGCGATAACCTTGTGGGTTGCAATAGTTGCAAACGTATAAAATAATCAAGTACAGAAAATATAGTCACCAATTTATTCATGTCAGAACACGTCACTTACAAGATAAAAATATACCCTAAAGATAATTACCTATAATATTTTCTGAGTTTTTTAGTATTTCAAAAATTCTTGATGTTTTTCAGTGTTTGTCTTGGACATGATCCGATATGGACCTTCCCAATTAGGAGCGAGTTTTCCTTCTTTCGTATTATTGCCTCATATATCCGCTCTACGCAAAACGAGGTCACCAGGAACAAACCTCTGTGGTATCACTTTAGAATTGTATCAGGCTGTAATCCTCTATTTGACAACAGCTTCACGAATGCGAGCAATGCAGCATTGTTCTCCCAACAAATCTAAGTTATGGCAGATGAGGTCTGGGTTGACCTCTTCAAAAAAATTCTGCCTCCTCCAGTTCGGTTGTCCTATCTCGACTGGAATCATAGTCTCGCAAATAATAGGTTAACTTGAAGGGAGTTTCTCCTATTTAGGAATAAGGCGTCGTCCAATATACCTATAGGACATGATCGAGTTGTTCCACCCATTTCCCCTTAATTTTATCGAGTCTCTTTTTTATCCCAGTAAGTATAACTCGGTTAGCGACCTCAACTTGTCCATTAGTTTTCGGGTGCTCTACCGAGGTAAAATGTTGTTTGATCTTGAGCTCATCTAGAAGATCCTTGAACTTTTGGTCAGTAAACTGTGTTTCGTTATCCATAACAATGGATTTTGGAATACCAAATCTATTAATAATGTTCTTATAGGTAAACTTTTGTATCCACGTCAAGGTGATGGTGGACAGCGATTCTGTCTCAATCCACTTGGTGAAGTAGTCCACAACCACCACTAAGTACTTAATATATCCTGGTGCCTGGGAAAAGAGCCTAGGATATTCATCTTCTACTAATAGAAGGGCCAGGAAACGGACATCGTAGATAGCTCTTCTGGTGGGGTTGCATAAATGTCTGAGAATTGTTGACATTTGTCACATATCTGGACATGTTCCATGCTATCAGCTTCTATACTAGGCTAATAGTATCCAGCTCTCAAAATTTTTTGTGCTAAGGATTTTCCTCTGAGATGATGGTCACAACTTCCTTCAGGGATTTCGGCCATAACAAACTCTACTTCTTTTTTATACTGAGGCATTTTAGGAGAGGAGAAGAAAACCTAGGGGTGATCACGGGTCGGGTTGGGTCGAGTTTGGGGGTAAAAAAATCCAAACCAACTAAATGAAGTCGGGTCGGGTCGAGGAAAAAATTTTAAGTAACCCGAACCGAACTAACCCGATTAGAATCGGGTTGGGTAATCGGGTCGGTCGGGTTGGGTAATCGAGTTCGCGGGTTGGATAATCGGGTTCACGAGTTGGGTAATCGGGTTGGTCGGGTTGTGCACCTTAAGTGGCCGGGTTAGGCAAAACGACATCGTTTTAATTGAGTAATCGGGTCATCGGGTCGGCTCCTTGGACCCGTCACCCGAACCAATTAACGGACGGGTTGGTCGAGTTTTACCCGAACGGACCCGATTACCCGAACCAACCCGAACCAATTAAGTTGGATCGGGTTGGGTTGTTCGGGTCATCGGGTCGGGTTGGGTAAATGTGCACCCCTAAGAAAACCCATGACAGTATAACTGGTTATCAATGATGGTATATCATGCTACTGTCCGGACTATTTTCTGGGCTTCTTTCTAGTTTTCAGGCAATGTGCCATTACAGAGATAAACAACTATGAGTGTGATCTAGGTTTCATCATCTTCTAGTATGAGGACTTCAATGTCTGTAATACAAGCAGCGAGCAGTGTATCCTAAATTACGAACCTGTTGTTGTTAGGGCTCTTGGTGCTGACAAGTTTTGACAAGATGTTATCTCTTGAGTTCTGTTTTTTGGGGATATGCTCCACCTTAATACTGTCAAAATCCTCCATTAATTTCTTCACCTTGGCTAGCTATTTCTGCAACAAGGGTTCCTCACTCTGATACCACCCCGAAATTTGTGATGTCGCCAACTGCGAATCACTGCATAGAATTATATATGTGGCTCCCATTTCTTTTGCCATGGTGATGCACGTAATACATACTTCATATTCTGCTTGGTTATTTGAAGTCGGGAACTCAAACCTTGAAGAATATTACAACATGAGCCCGACTCCTCTTTCCAATATGGTCCCAGTGTCACTCCTTTTGGGATTCGAGGATCCATTAACATAGATGGTCTAGGAACTCACTCTAGGATGGTCGGAATCCAGTGTAAGCTCCACTAAAAAGTTAGATAAAACTTGAGTCTTTAGGACTTATCTTGGCTCATAAGTGATACCGAATTCGGAGAGCTCCACCAAGCAAACGATCATTCTTTTAGTGAGGTCTGGCTTATGCAACACCTGGCAAATCAGTTGATCCATCCTCACTATCACGGGGTGGCACTGAAAGTATTGTCATAACCTTCAAGCAGTAGTTAGCAATGCTAGGGTCAGTTTCTCAATCTTCTAATAACGGAGCTTGAGGCCTTGTAGGACCTTGTGACAAAATAAACCAGCCTTTGTCCTTTGTTGGTTTCTCTTATTAGGATTTAGCTAATTGCTTCCTTACTGACTGAGAGGTAGACATATAAAGTTTCACCGGGATTCGGGCTCATCAGGATTGGTAGTGTTGTTAGCATCTTATTTAACTCCTGAATGCGGCCTCGCACTTTGGAGTCCACTGATAACTCCTTGAAATGTAGTTATTTCTGCCCCAATATGTGTGTGTTTTGATTGCTTAGTCCTTGTTTTGAGGCATGAATGGAAGACTTTAGTCTGATTTTCACTCAATTCCATGATTGATGTTTTTCATTCTGCTTTTGAGTAAATCTTTCTAATTTGTTGTTGAATTAAGTAGATTGTGCACATATGCTTAACTGGGTGAAATCTTAAATGTAGATAGGCTCAAAATGGATGATTTGATGCAAGTAAAGACCCAGCATAGGGTGGAGAAGGCTATGGAGCATTTCAGAATGGAGGGCCGCGGCGCTCAACTATCAGGGTCGCGGCGCTTGTGTATCAGCAGCAATTCAGTACTTCAACCCGAGGCTTCAGGGCCGCGGCGCACATGTAGTGAGGGCCGCGGCCCCAGTGACCTAACTGAGGAGGGCCGCGGCGCGCAAATGTCGGGAACCGCGGCGCTTAAGAAGCTATTTTCGTCTATAAATACTTGTTTCATTAGTTTTTCTTGGAGGATTACGTAGAAATAGATTCCACTGCTAGGGTTACGATTTTTGGGTAAAAGAGAAGGCCCAAATAACCAAGATTGGAGGCCTTCTTCACCTTGGTGGAGGATTGAAGCTTGAAGGACCATCTCCCTAAGCTTTGTTCTTCCTTTTTCTTCTCCTCTCTTATCTCTATCTCCATGACTCTGATTAATCTTGTTGTATTTTCATTTGTCATGGCTGGCTAGGCTGTTATAGGGTTTTCCTTTGGATCTTCCTATGGATGTTGATTAAACTTGTAATCCCTTGAGTTATATATATGATTTGGTCTCTGTTCAGTTATATAGTGCGTAAAGCTTTATTAGTCTGATCAGCTTTCAATTGATTTGTTTAAATCTAATGAACCTAAACATAGGAATTTGGATTTAAGATCAAGTGTATGATTGATGCATGTTCTATTTCATTCAATTGGGTTGGATGCGATGATTCGTTAATAGGATAGAAATATACCTATTGACCATGCATAGTAATTAGTTGGGAATAGATCTTAATGAGTGGATTTACTCTAGTTCTCATGGAAACATAGTGAACTAGGTAATGGAAGCGGGGTTAATTGACCTAGACATAAGCTTTTAACTAATTGTGATTCCCAAGCTAACCTAGACATTTCGTTTATATTACTCTTAAGGATTACTTGTTATCAATTAAAATAGGAAGTGAAAAAGGAATCCCTATTCTTGAATTATTTACTCTCACATTATTCTCATAGTTTTAAGTTCTTAAAATTAACAAGTACATGAACACTCCAATTTATATATCCTTGAATAGAAGTATTTGAATTATTGGTTTATACTTAGCACTTAATTTAACGTTGTTTCCTCGTGGGAACGATATCTGACTCCTGGCTAAACTACAAGTGCGATCCGTGCACTTGCGGTAGCAAAAGAGCGAACAAGTTTTTGGCGCCGTTGTCGGGGATTCAACGGTTTAAATTTAGATTAGCTAATATAAACAACGAATTTAAGTATCTCTAGTTCAAGTTTCTTTTGTCCATATTGGTTTAATTTTTCTAAATTTAATTGTTTCAGGTAATTCTTTGTACGATGGCAGATGATAATGCTACACTTCAGTTGGAGGACGATAGTCGCTCCAGACCATTGAGGGAGTTTGCTACTCCTCAAATGGATAATTTACAATCAAGCATCAGACGTCCTGCCATCAGGGCTAATACTTTCGAGATAAAGCCGGCCATAATCCAAATGATTCAAACGTCTATACAGTTTGGCAGCTTATCCAAAGAAGACCCAAATGCGCATCTCTCAAACTTTCTGGAGATTTGCGACACGTTCAAGCATAATGGCGTTTCTGACGATGCTATTCGCTTACGGCTCTTCCCTTTCTCATTAAGAGATAGAGCCAAAAGTTGGTTACATTCTCTTCCAGCAGGATCCATTACAACTTGGGCGGAGGTGTGTACCAAGTTCCTGAACAAATATTTCCCCCTGCTAAGACTGCGGAAATGGTGAATGATATCACCTCATTCAGCCAATCTGAATCTGAATCTTTGCATGAAGCTTGGGAGAGATACAAAGATCTTCTGAGAAGGTGCCCACATCATGAGATACCCCCTTGGCATCAGATTTACTCTTTCCACAAGGGTTTGTTACACCATCACCGTCCAATAGTTGATGCTGCAATCGGTGGTTCTTTGTTGAGTAAGTCTTTTGATGATGCCTATGAGCTTCTGGAGGAATTGGCCGCCAACAGCTATCAATGGCAGTCTCCAAGAAGTACGCCAAGAAGAGCAGCAGGAGTGCATGATGTTGATGCCATAACATCACTTTCCGCTCAGGTGGCATTAATTGCTAATAAACTGGATAGTTTGGGGGCAAACAGCATCAAAATCCACATCAAAGTCCTTTTGTTCTATGTGACCGATGCGGGGACAATCATGCAACCGATAGATGCACTTTTGTTTCGGAATCTACTCAATATGTAAGCAACTATCGGCCACCCCAGAACAACCCTTATGCAAATCAGTACAATCCAGGATGGAGGAACCATCCCAATTTCTCCTGGAGAGACAACCAAGGACCTTCTTCTTCCTCCAATACTCCTGGAAATGAACGTCAGTATAACCCTCCTGGGTTCCCAGCTCAACAGAGACAGCCAATGCCAGAAAGGAAGCCTGCCTTGGAGGATATGTTCATGCAGCTGATGGCCAAGAATAACGCTTTCATCACTAAGACTGACTCCCACATGGCAAGGACAGATGCTCATTTAGCAAAGAATGATTCCATTATTCAAAGCCTAACTGCTTCAATGCGAGCAGTAGAAACACAAGTGGGACAGTTGGCCAATGCCATCAATAACAGACCCCTAGGTACCTTCCCAAGCAACACAGTGAATAATCCAAAGGGTGCCTCGAACGAGGACTGTAAGGTCATATCACTGAGAAGTGGCAAAGACATAGAGGGTAATCCAAAGACTAAGCTGTTGGAAGATGAAGTAGCCGAGAAGCAGGACCAAGGCGATATAGACCACAAGGAGGTGGTGGACAAGAAAGCTGAGGAAAATGAAAAGGATGAAGGTATAGTCCAAAGGAAGCCCGAGGGCAAGAAAGCGGATAATAGACCTTATGTACATCCTCTACCTTTTCCTAGTAGGCAAATCAAGCATAAGATGGATGAGCAGTTTAAGAAATTCTTGGAAGTCTTCAAGAAATTGCATATCAACATCCCTTTTGCTGAAGCCTTGGAACAGATGCCCAACTACGTTAAATTCATGAAGGATATTTTGTCAAAGAAACATAGGCTGGGTGAGTTTGAAACGGTGGCACTATCTCGAGGAATGCGGTCCGTTTTACAACGTAGCTTCCCCAAAGCTAAAAGATCCTGGAAGCTTTACTATCCCTCAGTGCCATAGGAGAGAATTTCCGGGCCAAGCATTATGTGATATGGGGCAAGCATTAATCTCATGCCCCTGTCCATATTCCAGAGGTTAGGTTTGGGGGAATGCAAGCCCACATCAGTGACCCTCCAGCTAGCCGATCGTTCTTACACGTATCTAAAGGGAATTGTGGAAGATGTCCTGGTTAAAGTGGACAAATTCATATTCCCTGCGGACTTTGTGATCTTGGATATGGAAGAAGATCAAAGGGTCCCATTGATCATAGGCAGGCCGTTTTTAGCTACAAGGAGAGCACTCATTGATGTACAGAAAGGTGAACTCACCATGAGGGTTCAGGATCAAGAGGTAAAATTCAATATTTTCAATACACAACAAGGCCCTCAAGATCAAGAAGATTGTGCAATGGTAAGCATACTTGATGAGTTTTGTGCTTATTTGGTAGATTTATACTTGATGAATGCTATGTCCTTGTTTAAATGCATATTTGGAGGGTTTTGTGCTTATATTTGTCATATTCTGATTCTAAGCCTTTCCGATGTGTTATTGTGCAAAATTGAGCTTTAATGATCATGAATTAGGTAGATTTATATGTAATACTGATTTGATATTTTCTCTATGATAGGAAGGGCTCCAAACAAGATAATATGTGGAGCATGTGAGTTTAAAGTGAAAAAGGAAGCCAAATTAGCCTTTCAGCAGTCACCGCCGCGGCGCGCAAGCGCAACCTCAGAATTCCATACTTGAACCCGAGGCTCGAGGGCCGCGGCGCTCACAAATGGGGGCCGGGGCGCAGGCCAACCGACCTAGCGAGGGCTGCAGCGCTCGTAAGTGGGGGCCGCGGCGCACGGCGGCCAGCTGAGCCTATAAATAGATTTTTACGCATTTTTCTCGGAGCTCTCTCCATTTCTCTAGTTTTTTCTCTGTTTTTTAAGGGTTCTGGCCATTTGGCCAGTTCTTTCTTTTTAGGTTTAGTTAGTTTAGGTTAGTTTTAGGTTAGATAGCTTGGCTAGATCTTCATGGATGGTGGATTGGAGCAAAGGTTTAAAGGATTGAAGGAGGATTCAAGCTTCAGAGACAAATCAATGAGCTTCTTTCTCTCTTTTCCCTTTCTCTCTTCTCTTCCTTATCTTTTGTATAGTTATGCTTTGTTTAGGAATACTGTGAATCCTTTTATTTATATTAATGATGTGTTTTTCTCTGAGTTTGTGTGGATGTTTGATTACGGTTCAATCATTATCTGTGTTTAATGCTTGTTCTTGGTTGGCCTCAATTACATGATCTTAATATTGGCAAATGAACTAGACATAGAGATTTGTTGATATGGATATAGTGTGGTTGATACATGTTCGGCTATGAGCTGTTTCGTTAATAAGGTTTAATATACCTATTGACCATATATAGTGTGTGATTGAGAATAGATCGTTCATGAGTGGAAGTTGTGTTAGCTCTCAAGGAAACTTGGAGAGTTAGGCAAGTAGAAACCAGGGTTGATTGACCTAGACATAGGCTGTTGACTAATGAAGATTCTCAAGCTAACCTAATCAATGCATTTATGTTTATGAGGGGGATTGCATGTTGTTGATAGATTTAGAGGGTGAAGGAGGATTTCCTGAAACCTAATCACTTTTAGGTTTATTGCTTTTGTAGGTTAGATTAGTTTAGTTTATTACTTTCTTATTTTTATGTCCTTGTCTAGAATTGATTAAGCTATTGGTTGGTATTTAGCTTTATAACAATATCCTCGTGGGAACGAACTTTTACTCCGTATCTGTATTACTTGTGCGACCGGTACTTGCGGTTAGCAAAAAGGGCAACATGTTTGACCCCAACAAGTTTTTGGCGCCGCTGTTCTTGGGATATTTCGTTATAAATGGTTTGCCTGATTAGATTCTAGTCCTGTCAATGCCTAACAAGTTTTTGGGTTGCCAGAGTTAGTTTTTATAATGCTAATATCAACAATGAATTTGATTAGTTCTAATTCAAGTTGTATATAAGTTGTATATAATCTATGTTTTGTTTATGTTTAGTTGTAGTTTCAAATAAGAAGCTGGGTGATTTCATTCATTCGAGGCCCTTGAGGGACTTCGCGACTCCTGAAAGGATACCCTTGCATCAAGTTCTTGAAGACTACTCATCCGCAGTACTTCAATTTTAGTGACCCCTAACAAGTTTTTGGCGCCGTTGCCGGGGATATTTCGTTATAAATGGTTTGCCTGATTAGATTCTAGTCCTGTCAATGCCTAACAAGTTTTTGGGTTGCCAGGGTTAGTTTTTATAATGCTAATATCAACAATGAATTTGATTAGTTCTAATTCAAGTTGTATATAAGTTGTATATAATCTATGTTTTGTTTATGTTTAGTTGTAGTTTCAAATAAGAAGCTGGGTGATTTCATTCATTCGAGGCCCTTGAGGGACTTCGCGACTCCTGAAAGGATACCCTTGGATCAAGTTCTTGAAGACTACTCATCCGCAATACTTCAATTTTGGTGACAAAGTCCTGCTGGGACTATAACTCAGGCCCTTCGTGGGAGGGTACCCCATGTTTATGTTTCATTCCTGTCTTTACTTTGTGCATAAATACATAGTATGTTAATATGCTTATTTAGTTAAATATGTTAGTATATTAGTATGGTGTGTTTTGTTAGTTTTGTTAATATGTTTTTGTTAGTATGTTAGTATATATGTTAATTAGGTTAGTTTAATGTTTTAGTTAGTTTTTAAGTTTTAAGTTGTTTTAGGTTTGCATATAGGTTAGTATGTTGTTTTTATGTTTTATTAGGTTTAGGTTGTACATTTTGTAATCTAGCTTTTTGAACAAGTTTTGTTGCGGCTAGAGAACCTTATGGACCATTCAAGACAAAGCTCGTCGGAGGCAGCTAAATTTAGCTTGATTCAGTAATAGTAGCAACTTGTTCTAGGCATGGTGCACCGCGCCCCAGTGGGCGTTTTATGCAGAATTACGCAGCTTTTTGGGAGCGCCATGCGGCCAGGACGGGTGGAGTGCTTGCGCCATATGAGCCCCCTGTTTTTTTTTTTTTGTTATTTTTCTCTGTTTTTGTTTTATTTTTGTTATTTTCTCTATTTTTAAATATATAGTAACGCTTTCGAGACTAGTCTTAGGTTCCCTATAGGCCATGTTCTTTAATGATACATTTCATTTTAGGTTTGGGGGAATATCTTTACATGTTTAATTCATTTGTACTTAATGTTAACATGTATTGGTATTTTGAGTATGCAGTGGTTTTAGTCATTATGTTTTCATGATTATATCTTCTTTTGACTATCACTGATGTGCTGATGACAAGATTTTCAATTTTCACATTATGCAAAAGATGTTATGCATGCTTGAACTTAGAAAAGTTGAATCTATTTGAATGCATGACATGTTGCAAGGATGCTGGTATTGTTTTTGGTTGTTCATGAGTTGAAAGGTTGTTATTTGCCCCCTTTTCAGTGAAACCTTATATGATCTGATGCATGTGAAATGATTTAGTTGCTTTTGATGCATGATTTATATTTCACTTAGATGCAAGTGTAACTTTGAAAATGATAAGAGTGCATGTTTTGAGAATGTTTATGGATGTACATGTAGAGTTTTGACTATCCTAGAAATTGTTTTTGAACTCTTTTGAGGCGAAATTCTAAGTTGTGCATGATTGAGGAGATGATTAGGGCATTGTTTGGATCGATTGAGCCTTAAAAAGCTTACCCTGATATGATGATATCCTTAGGTCCCTTTTTGAAGCCTTAAACTGTTTGGCCTTATTTGTTTTTCTCTACCATTGTGTTCGTTAACCTGTTAACCATTCTAATGCGTGTGAAAGTATGTCATTTTCTTCCTATCCTTATTGTTTGTTGAGTATATAATGTGTTATTTCTTGAAATGAGTTTGATGATTAGGGGTATGACTATTCAATTCAAAATGAGCCTGAAGGAACCAGATGCAAAACAAAGAAAAGAAAAAGCATTGCTTTGCAAAAATAGAAGAGAAAAGAAAGAGAAAATACAAAGAAAAATGAAAATAAAAAAAGAAAAGCAAAAGCTTAAGAAAAGTAAAGTTCAGAAGCATTGACAATGGTTCTGGCAAGTTTTCTGGATTCACAATTGAATACCCTGCTAGTGTCAGTTTGTGGCTCATTGATTGAAATAATATGTTATGTGTCTCAATGTTTGTTTGTGTATCTTTCCCGTTCATTTCTTTCGCCCATACCATTGGCCTTACATTATAAGTTGCTTAAGTCCCTTTTGATCCTCAATCTTGTGTGATTTACATTAGTGGAGAGAGAGTTGATTTACAATCTTGTGGATTTTGTGAATCATATGCATGCATGTTTGTAAACTTATCTGGATGTGTATGACTTGATTAGGAGAAGTTTGTCTTGCATGTTGGTGATAAATGTGAATTGCATGGAGAGTTTTCTGGCCTGTTAGCTTGTCAAGGATTGTATATGTGTTGAACTGTTTACGGGGCATTTGCACTTTTTGAGGATTGGTGCAACCATTACATACTAGTATTTGTTTTTGATTGAAAAAGAAGATTGAAATATATTTGCTGAATAAAAAAAAATTTGATTTTAATGTTTAAGTGATTTACTTAGTTCTATTTTGTTTTGCTCGAGGACTTGTAAAATGTAGGTTTGGGGGTGTGATGACTAGCTAGAATGCAGTTATTTGTGCCCTATTTCTGTGCTAAAATGAATGCTATGTCCTTGTTTAAATGCATATTTGGAGGGTTTTGTGCTTATATTTGTCATATTCTGATTCTAAGCCTTTCCGATGTGTTATTGTGCAAAACTGAGCTTTAATGATCATGAATTAGGTAGATTTATATGTAATACTGATTTGGTATTTTCTCTATGATAGGAAGGGCTCCAAACAAGATGATATGTGGAGCATGTGAGTTTAAAGTGAAAAAGGAAGCCAAATTAGTCTTTCAGCAGTCACCGCCGCGGTGCAAGGTGGTGGCCCATGCGCGCTAAGCGCAACATCAAATTCCCATACTTGAACCCGAGGCGCGGGGCGCGCGCTCAAAATGGGGCCGGGCGCGCAGCCAACCGACCTAGCGAGGGCCGCAGCTCTCGTAAGTGGGGGCCGCGGCGCACGGCGGCCAGCTGAGCTTATAAATAGATTTTTACGCATTTTTCTCGGAGCTTTCTCCATCTCCCTAGTTTTTTCTCTGTTTTTTAAGGGTTCTGGCCATTTGGCCAGTTCTTTCTTTTTAGGTTTAGTTAGTTTAGATTAGTTTTAGGTTAGATAGCTTGGCTAGATCTTCATGGATGGTGGATTGGAGCAAAGGTTTAAAGGATTGAAGGAAGATTCAAGCTTCAGAGACAAATCAATGAGCTTCTTTCTCTCTTTTCCCTTTCTCTCGTCTCTTCCTTATCTTTTGTATAGCTATGCTTTGTTTAGGAATACTGTGAATCCTTTTATTTATATTAATGATGTGTTTTTCTCTGAGTTTGTGTGGATGTTTGATTACGGTTCAATCATTATCTGTGTTTAATGCTTGTTCTTGGTTGGCCTCAATTACATGATCTTAATATTGGCAAATGAACTAGACATAGGGATTTGTTGATATGGATATGGTGTGGTTGATATATGTTCGGCTATGAGCTGTTTCGTTAATAAGGTTTAATATACCTATTGACCATGTATAGTGTGTGATTGAGAATAGATCGTTCATGAGTGGAAGTTGTGTTAGCTCTCAAGGAAACTTGGAGAGTTAGGCAAGTAGAAACCAGGATTGATTGACCTAGACATAGGCTGTTAACTAATGAAGATTCTCAAGCTAACCTAATCAATGCATTTATGTTTATGAGGGGGATTGCATGTTGTTGATAGATTTAGAGGGTGAAGGAGGATTTCCTGAAACCTAACCACTTTTAAGTTTATTGCTTTTGTAGGTTAGATTAGTTTAGTTTATTACTTTCTTATTTTTATGTTCTTGTCTAGAATTGATTAAGCTATTGGTTGGTATTTAGCTTTATAACAATATCCTCGTGGGAACGAACTTTTACTCCGTATCTGTATTACTTGTGTGACCCGTGCACTTGCGGTTAGCAAAAAGGGCAACATGTTTGACCCCTAACAATGACATTCAAGGAAGGGAGTGTAAGTGAAGCCTGTGCCAAGGGAGAAGGTCAAGTCATTACCAAAGGTGAAATGGGCCAGTTAAAAGCTGCTATAGTGGTAAATTTAATTGATACACCTATTGAGTTAAGCTCCAAACTTGGAGCTAAGAGTCTTCCCATTCCAAATGCATCAAACCAATTTTGTAAATCAGGAGGAAGATCTTCCTCTCTTATAGACAAGCATATGGAATAGCAGACAAGTCCTGCCGGGACTATAAATTAGGCCCTTCTTGGGAGGGAACCCAAGGGTTTGTTTCTTTACCTTTAAGTTTTTAAATAGCTTAATAAGTAGATTTAACTTTTCAGCATGTTTTTGTGGTCCAATTTGTAAATAAATACTTTGGACAAGTTTTATAAGTTTGGAAGGCTTAAATGAGGCAATAATTGGCCAGAAATGAGGTCTGCTGCAGAATTCTGCAGTCAGACTTCATGCGCTGCGACCCCCACAAGGGTGCGCCGCGGCCCTATGTTATATCAGGCTAAAAACCAGGGGCCTCAGGGCTGCGGCCCTGTTAACTTGTAGGCCGCGGCCCCACATGACGGCCGCGGCCCTGACTTATGACCGCCGCGGCCCTCAGTTTTTTTTTTTAAAAAAAAAAAGCCCTAGAGTGAAACGCGCGTTTCACTCTGTTGCGCGCCGCGGCCGTGACACCATGGGGGCCGCGGCCCTAAGCGGCGAACAGTGTTAAATCTGGCCCCCCTCTCATTTCTGTCACTTTCTCCCTACCCTCTCTCGGTTCTTCTCTTCTTCCTTCGCATTTCTCTTCCTCTCCTGGTGGTTTTGAGGTTCCATTGCCTCCCCTTTCCCATTTTCTCCACGAGGTAACATGCTTTCACCCTTTTTACCGTTTGTTTTTCTCAATTTTCTTCCATTTCTGTATATTCCTTAGTTGTAGGGACTACATTTTAGTTAATAGGTATGTAATCTAGTATAATGTCGCCTGTTTGCATGGTGTTATTTGCTATATGTTGTTATTTGTCGTATGTTTGGGGTAGCCATGGAACGGGAGTCATTTCGCGCTTACGGGTTTGCGCGCGCCGCGGCCGTGACCTTTGGGGGCCGCGACCCTCTCACTCAGAATGCCCAGAAATGGTTCTTTCCCCTTTTTGGTTGTATTAGGTGCCCTATTAGCTTCATTCTTGTCTTGTTCCTATGTTGTTGTCTTGTGCTCTGCTTTACCTTCCTTTATCTTTTCTATTTTCTAATTTTGAGTATTCTTTTTGCATGGTTAGGTACTTTGTAAGCTCCACCATGACTTCCAGATGCAGAGCTTCCTCCAGTCGCGCACAAAGGGAACCTTCGCCACCTGTGTTTGATCGGCGAAGGTTTATTTCAGCTGAGGCGGCTAAGCGCTATAACGTCCTGGTTAAAAAACCAGTCATTCCTGAGCGCGGCTTCGATTTCACTCTGGGTATCCATCGAGATATCCAGGACCTCATCACTCATCATCACTGGCAGAGGTTCACCGTTCATCCAGAGGCTGCTGTTCTACCAGTTGTTCGTGAATTCTATGCGAACGCTGCCTTCTCCGCTAGCCAGACTACTGCGAGGGTGCGCACTCGCACTGTTTCGTACTCCCCGGATGATATCAGGCGCATTCTTGCATTGGACCCGGCACCTGAGATTTGTGATTATGAGCAATTTATGCGATGGGAGCCGGAGGAGGGGATTGACCTCACAGTTGTCACTGCTCGTATTTGTAGTCCTGAGTCTCTCCCGGTACCATGGACTTTGACAGTGGATACTCAGCGCCCTCGGTTCTTTCCTAGGCGCTGCTTGACTCCTGAGGCCAAGGTGTGGTATCATTTTATCTCTCACCGCCTCACTCCATCTGGGAACATGTCCCAGGTTACTAGGGATCGGGCGATTCTTCTATATGCTATCCTCGAGCGCCACCACATTGATGTGGCTCAGGTCATCCATTCCCGGATTAGGCGCGCGGTCGAGGAGGCCCGGACTTTGTACTTCCCCTCCCTCATCCAGGAGCTTTGCCGGGCGGCACATGTTACATGGGAGACTCATGAGGAGTTGTCTGAGGTGAAACAGCCCATCACCGACTCCATCATTGAGCGGTTGGGTGGACCTCCTGCTGCTGCTCCTGCACCTCCGCGCCCTCGGCGACAGCAACAGATTTATGAGGCGTCTAGCTCCGCTCCTGCCTCTGATGTTGCATAGCGTGCCTCTGTTGATGCTCAGCTTGCCTATATTATTCAGACTCAGCGGTGGATGGCTCAGCAGTCCGGCTTCCCCATGGATCACTACCCTGTGCCCCAATTCCCACCCGTGGTGGTGGCTGGCCCATCTTGTCCGCCGCAGGATTCAGATCATGATGAGGATGCTGAGGACACGACTTCTTCTGATGAGGATCTTATCTGATGCACACAGGGCATCTTTCCTTTTAATTTTTTGTTGACACTTGCTCATACTATGTACAGTGAGGACACTATTTCCCTCAGGTCTGGGGGGGTGTCTATAACTGCTTTTGAATTTTAATTATATAACTGATTATATCTGCTTGTTCATACATGCTAATCATAGAGCAAATATTTTTTGTTGGTATTTATGAAGTGCACATGATAATTTTTTGATACATTGTGCACAACATAGATTTTGTTGATTGTTTAGATGAAATTAATGCTTTGCGCAAATGACTAGTGTGGTAATGATTGTCCGATGATATGAATGTTTGCAATTTGCCTCTTTTAGTGAAACCTTGCACGATTTTGAAGTATGAGAATCATTGTTTGTCTCTTCATATGCATGGTTTTGTTTCCCACTTGTATGCTTGCGTAGCTTGAAAATGAGTTGTATGCATGTTTAGAAAATGTTTATGAGAGGTACTTGTATAGATTTCGTTTTTCTGTAATATTGTTTTGAAACTCTCTTGAAGCGAAATCCTAGATTATGCATGATTGAGGAAATGATAAGGGCATTGTGTGGACCGTTTGAGCCTTAAAAAAAGCTTACCTTGACATGATCATATCCTTAGGTCCCCCTTTGAAGCTATATATGTGTTGGCCTTATTTCTTTTATCACCTACATATACCATACCATGTAACCATTCTTGATGCATGTGAAAACATCGCATTTATTATCTTACCATCATTGTTGGTTGAGTTCATACCATATGATTTCTTGTTGTGAGTTCTGTAATTAAGTTCAATAATTAGGGGTATTGTATAAATTAAGTTCAATAATGAACCTGGAAGAACCATCTGCAAAAAAGAAAAACTTTGCTTTGCTCATCAGTAAAAAAAAAAAAAAAAGAAGCTGAAGAAGAAGAGAGACAAGCAAAGCAAAAGAAAAGAAAAAGAAAAGTTAACTACAAAAAGCATTGAATGGTTCTAAGGAGTTCTGATTTTGAATACCCTGATAGTTTTAATTGAGCTCATGTCTTGAAATCGTATGATTATGATTCTCAATGTTTGTGTTAAATCCATTCCCCTTTATTCTTCATCTCATAATTCCTGGCCTTATATTACAAGCTGTAAAAGACCCTTTTGATCCTCATTTGTGTATGATTTACATTAGTGGAGAGAGATTTTTGTGGCAATCTTGTGGATTTGGTGAAACATATGCCTGTATGCTTATAAACTTATCCGGATGTGTATGAACTGAAAAGTAAAAAATTAACTTGCATGCTTGTGGGAGATGTCATTTGTGGGATAAGAGACCTTGAATGTTATCATGCTAAAGATGTGCATGAGTGAAGCTGATTATAATGCATGAGCAATCTTTGAGGCTTATACAATCATTGAACACTAGATTAGGTTAAGTGAAAATGAAATTCATGATTAGATGCTGGATGAATGCTGGTAATAATTTGTTTTGCTCGAGGACTAGCAAAAAGCTAAGTGTGGGGGTGTGATAACTCCTTGAAATGTAGTTATTTCTGCCCCAATATGTGTGTGTTTTGATTGCTTAGTCCTTGTTTTGAGGAGTGAATGGAAGACTTTAGTCTGATTTTCACTCAATTCCATGGTTGATGTTTTCCGTTCTACTTTTGAGTAAATCTTTCTAATTTGTTGTTGAATTAAGTAGATTGTGCACATATGCTTAATTGGGTGAAATCTTAAATGTAAATAGGCTCAAAATGGATGATTTGATGCAAGTAAAGACCCAGCATAGGGTGGAGAAGGCTATGGAGCATTTCAGAATGGAGGGCCGCGGCGCTCAACTATCAGGGCCGCGGCGCTTGTGTATCAGCAGCAATTCAGTACTTCAACCCGAGGCTTCAGGGCCGCGGCACACATGTAGTGAGGGCCGCGGCCCTAGTGACCTAACTGAGGAGGCCCGCGGCGCGCAAATGTCAGGGCCGCGGCGCGCAGAAGCTATTTTCGTCTATAAATACTGTTTCATTAGTTTTTCTTGGAGGGATTACGTAGAAATAGATTCCAGCTGCTAGGGTTACGATTTTTGGGTAAAAGAGAAGCTGAAATAACCAAGATTTGAGGCTTTCTTCACCTTGGTGGAGGATTGAAGCTTGAAGGACCATCTCCCTAAGCTTTGTTCTTTTTTTTTTCTTCTCCTCTCTTATCTCTATCTCCATGACTCTGATTAATCTTGTTGTATTTTCATTTGTCATGGCTGGCTAGGCTGTTATAGGGTTTTCCTTTGGATCTTCCTATGGATGTTGATTAAACTTGTAATCCCTTGAGTTATATATATGATTTGGTATCTGTTCAGTTATATAGTGCGTAAAGCTTTGTTAGTCTGATCAGCTTTCAATTGATTTGTTTAAATCTAATGAACCTAGACATAGGAATTTGGATTTAAGATCAAGTGTATGATTGATGCATGTTCTATTTCATTCAATTGGGTTGGATGCGATGATTCGTTAATAGGATAGAAATATACCTATTGAACATGCATAGTAATTAGTTGGGAATAGATCTTAATGAGTGGATTTACTCTAGTTCTCATGGAAACATAGTGAACTAGGTAATGGAAGCGGGGTTAATTGACCTAGACATAGGCTTTTAACTAATTGTGATTCCCAGGCTAACCTAGACATTTCGTTTATATTGCTCTTAAGGATTACTTGTTATCAATTAAAATAGGAAGTGAAAAAGGAATCCCTATTCTTGAATTATTTACTCTCACATTACTCTCATAGTTTTAAGTTCTTAAAATTAACAAGTACATGAACACTCCAATTTATATATCCTTGAATAGAAGTATTTGAATTATTGATTTATACTTAGCACTTAATTTAACGTTGTTTCCTCGTGGGAACGATATCTGACTCCTGGCTAAACTACAAGTGCGATCCGTGCACTTGCGGTAGCAAAAGAGCGAACATCCACTCAAAGTCTTTCCTCTTTGTAAGGGTTTTGAAAAAGAGAAGGGATTTCTGAGTGGCCTTAGCTAGGAAATGAATGAGGGACGTTATCCGACCTATCAGTTGTTGCACTTCTTTAACGAATTGTAAACTGCACATATCAAGAATGGCCTGAAATTTTTTCAGGCTGGCTTCAATGCCTCGATTTGTTAATAAAAACCCTATAAATTTACCGACATGTACCTTGAAAGTGCATTTTTCTATATTCAATCTCATATTATGCTTTCATATTTGGGCGAACACTTCTTCCAGATCTTTCACATGTTTTCTGGTCTCCGTTGTCTTGACAATCATGTCATCAATATAAACTTTCAGCATCTTGCCAATTTGTTCTTCAAAGACCTTATTCATCATCTGCTAGTAAGTTGCGCCAACATTTTTTAATCTAAACGGCATAATACGATAACAATGACTTCTCATCTCGGTTATGAACGCAATTTTATCTTCATCTTCTGAGTTCATGGGAATTTGGTTATCTCCATAATGGACGTCCATGAATGAGATAAGTCGACATATAGATAAATTGTCCACTAGTTTATCTATGTTGAGAAATGGATAAGGGTCTTTTGGGTATGCCTTATTTAGGTTAATGTAGTCATACACCACTTTCCATTAGCCTTTTTCACTAAAACCACATTGGAAAGCCAAGTGGTATAAGAAATTTCTCTAATAAATCTAGTATCTAGAAGTTATTTCACCTGCTTTTATATTACCTCATGTCTCTCAAGTCCAACTTTCCTTTTTCGTTGGGCCACCAGCTTCACATCCTTTCTGATAGAAATTCAGTGACAAATGAACTCGGGATCTAACCTCGACATATCTGTGAACATCCAGGTGAAGAGATCATTGTTCTTCATAAGAAACTTGATTAGCCGAGATCTTTCCTCTTAGTTCAAATGTCCTCCAATCTTAGTTATATGATCTGACTTGGTACCAAGTTGAAGATGTTGAAGTTCTCTATTAGGTTGAGGGCGCGCACCATGGATCTCTTCATGAATGTCCAGTTCAGTCAAGAGGATGTTGAGGGGGTTCGTAATGACTGATGTTGAATTGTTACATTGGTTCGTGGTTCGAGGTTTTTTAACAATCTTCAAACTTTCAATATTGTATTTCCTAGCTGTAACTTGGTCTCCTTTGACTGTAACAACCCTGTTATGCTGGTCGAGGAACTTCATGGCTAAGTGGGGTGTGGAGATCACAACCCCAAAGGCGTTGAGTAGGGGGCGACCAAGTATGACGTTATAGGCAGAAGGGCAATTCACCACAAGAAATTTAACCTTAAGTGTCTCAAATAGAGAATCCTTCCACAAGGTCAAATAAGTCTCAATGTATCCTACAGAGGTGATCTTATCTCCTATGAATCCGATCAACTTGACCGTGTATGACATCGATTCTTTCCTTGAGAGTCCTAGCTTCTCAAATAGATCTAAGAACATATTGTCTACTAAGCTTCCCTGGTCAGCAAATATACGTTGAACTTCAGCGTTGGTTATTATCCTAGATATCACTACGAGATCGTCGTGATCTGAGATAGTGCAACCATAGTCTTCGTCTAAAAAAGAAATCGGCGGGGTCTTTTTAGGCCTGTCATTTGACTTTGATCCCGAATGAAAAGCTACACTCAACATAGCCCGGAATGCTTTCTTTCTTGCATTCCCTGATTTACTGCCACCCGCAAAGCCCCCTGAAATGATGTCAATTGTCTAGGTTACTTCCATGTGACAGCGTTCATTGTCCTGATTAGGATTATCTCGTGGTTGTTCCCTTTCCTGACTCTGGGAGTTATCTCGTTCCAAGATTTTCGTTCCTCATGGGTGAGCGTCTTCTTTGATATGATGGAAACGGACTTCTCCGGGGATTTTAGATTCTCTTTCCGTAATTTCTTCCTCTCTTCTGATTGTCATTCTAGGAATAATGAACATATCGGCCTAGACGGTCATCCCGGATTAAAGATTCGATAACATCTTGAAGGTTGATATAGTCCTCAATATTGTGTCCGTGGCCTTCATGAAATACACAGTGCTTGGACTTATCTTTTTGTGCACGATTTCTCAATGAGGGAGGTCTTTGCACATCTCTGAACTCTGTGTTCATCATTTCTTGGCAGATCTGAATCTAAGGTGTGTTGAGGGTGGTGTAACTTACATACTTCCCTTTTAGAGGTGGCCTCGAATTTCGAGTTTGCTGGGGAGCCTGTTCAGGTTTAGGTTTGACATCTTTCTCATTTCTCCAGATGCTTCCTGGCCCAAAAAATGTCCTTCGCATTTATATATTTTTTAGCTCTAGCCCGGAACTCGTCCATCATGTTAGGCTTTTTTTTAGCCAGTGAAAAGGAAAACACCCTAGGGCAGAGGCATTCCCTCATATAATATAGGTCGAGTCTTTCATCCCAGACACAAATATTTTCTACTTCTTTGTTGAATTGAGATATGTAATCTCTGAGGGACTCTTCTTTTCCTTGCTTAATATGGGAAAGACATGAAATGGATTTTGGCTGCACTTTACTAGTAGTGAAGTGCATCAAAAATCTTAAGGACAAGTCTTCCCAATCAACAACGGATTTAGGAGTCAAGATAGTGAACCATCTCAGGGTGACTTTTTCAAGGAATGAGCAAAAGCACGCCACATGAGTGGATCATCCCCTCTAGCAAATAGTAAAACATAAACATAAACATCTAGGTGCTCTTGAGGGTCTGTGGTCCCATCATAGGCTTTAATATTAGTTAGATACGGGAAGTGCCTAGGGATCTCGTAGGTCATCAATTCATCAGAGAAAGGTTGGTTCTACTTAACTGACTTTCTTTGCCCTTGATCTTGCTTCCTATTTTCACATATCAGGTTCTCAGCTCTCTGTCTGGGTTCTGTGATCCATGAGTTTTCTAGATTATGTACCCCGTCATAGGTTGGCTCCCTCCTATTCTCACGATCCTATGTGGAACTTGATTTTCGTCCTCCTTCTCCTAGTTGGCAGCTCTTTCTAGGTTATGAATACGTTCATCTTGGAGTGTGACTAGAGAGATAAGTTCCTATCTAGATAGCTCCGGGAGACCTGACTCGCCTTGGTGGGGTCGAACTCCATCATTGTTCACTTGTGCTCCTAAGCGCTGTAACGCCGATACCCGCTGTTTGATTTCTCCTAAAGGTGCTCTGTGTGGGTTAAGTCGTTGTGTCACCGGAACATGCCACGGTTGAGGGGAGAGATTTTCTCCAGTATGCAAAGTCTCTTCTCTGTCTTGCTTATGTTCCGATTGGGTAACAATTAGATCTTGAATTGGAGCAGAGACCGGACAGCGGCTAGAAGAGGGTTGATTTTGAGTTGCAGAAGTGTGGTTTTTCCTGGTAATGACCATGATGGTAATGATGAGAATCGAAGTTCATCATTTCCTACAGATTGTGCTAATGTTCTGAATGCATTTCAGAGGATCATCTGAATTAGGTTGATGAATGTGATTTCCTTTGTAGTACGGTGGCATCGACAGTGGTGCAAGGGGTGGATACCTGTAAAAGGCATTCCAACGTTCAAGTTAGACTGTGTATAAGATGAGTAATATTTTAAATTCGATGCATACTTTTGTGACTTTGTATGATATTTATAGGAGCATCTTAGTATATAAGAATCATATTTAAATCTGTTTTTAAAGTTGTTAATTAGGATAAGAATCTAGTAAGATTGTTATCTCTTATAACTATTTCCTCTATTTATAAATGATATAATTGATTTATTTATCTATCAAGAATTCTGTTAGAGATGTACTATTTATTAATAGACATATTTTCTTATTCAATACCATAAATATTCAAAATCTAACTTTAATATGTCAGATTATTCTTAAATCGCTAATATGAAATCCGATCCAGAACAAATAATAATAATAATTCTAAAAAATTCGGAAGGAATGTATGCTTTGCTTAGAAAGAGCTATTCAACTCACTCCGTTGACATTGAAAACAAACATAGCCGTCCATGCACTGCAATTTCTAGTCTTTCAAAAAGAAAAGAGAATAGCTTTTTTATAATAAATAAATAATGTGTCGGTGGAGGGATTCATAAAAGCCTTAGTCATCTTCTATTTCACAAAAGGAAAATATAGTGAAAATAACCAATCAAAGATTTTCAAGGCCAAAATAAGTTATTATCAAAGTTATTTTATCACAATCCACCAAAATAAGTAAATATATTTGTTGCGAGTGATGTCAAAATCTTCAATATATAATTGTCATCATAATTCCTATCCCAAACTAAACACCATTGGCTATACAAGCGCTACTTCAATTGATGGCTTCAAATTTGTTGCAAGACTTAATGCCGGCAATATGATGTTACTTTATGTGAACTTTCTAGCTAGGAAAAGATTCAAGAAATAAAGCTCAAAATGAATGGATGTGCAATTCTAGCTCGCAAGCTTCCTCATGCCCCGTAGCCCTTTTCTTTTGGGTTGATTAACCCCTAACCCTTTTGAAAGGACTTGACCACCTTCAGCTTTCGGTTTGATCTTAATTAGAATGCAGTAGTGTTAATGACATTAGCATGACCGAAGAATTAATTAAGCAAACATGCCAGGATTAGTGGTTGCTTATGGAAAGCAAACTCGTTGTGATACTCACTGGTTATGTAATGACATTTGGCTGCTTGATAACCCGAAGTTAGAAAAGTCATAGGGATTGACCAATATAGTGTACATTGGAACTCTCCTTTCAAGCCTTTTAGGTGAAGAAGAGAAGCCCAAAGCAAACACCAAGAAAAGTAAGATGAAATTTAACATGGATTTTCGTTTTGAGTAATGTTATATCTTTTTATAAATTTTTTTTAATAATTCCCTTAATATTAAATAAAAAAATATTTAATGTCTTAAAAATATAAAAAAATATTTAATTTTTTTATTTAATAATTAAGAAGATGAATAAAAAAATTGAGTAAAAAGATAACATATTTCTCTTTCGCTTTTAATTTAAAATAAAAAAATCAACAACACGACCCCACCATGAGCTCTGCTTTTGATGTCTGGCATATCCTATCTCAACTTTTCTTGATTGCAAAGCTCGGTGTTTCTTTCTTTGATCCTATTATTTACTTGATTGTCAGATGTATGTACTGGTGCCACATACATAAGAAATGCATTATACATGTTGATTACTTCTAACTTCAAATTAAGGATTATTAATCACAATAAAAAGGCACGATGCCACCGCCATCATGTATTTTGTTTTGCCAAAATGAGGACTTTAATTAAAGCCAAGCTAAAAAAAAAGTTCAATAAAAAGCAATTTAATTATTTGTCACATATATATTTGCACACTTAGCATTCACAATAAAGGTAAAAATAATATTCTTAAACCTCTATAAATATGTCACTGAGAAAATTATATCAAATTCTTTATCATTCATTAACTTCCAAAAAAAATTCATTAATTTTTTTTAATAAAAGTTTTCATTAATGTCAACTTGTTTGGATTTCCCATGAGATTATTAGCTCAATTAAGATACGATAATTCGTGTAAGAATTAAGATTTTTTTTTCTTTTTTCAAATTCGATCTACATGAATTTATGTGGTTGTATATTCCTTTTTGTCACAAGAAATGTGTCTCAACGAGCAGAAAAAATAGTTGAGAAGGTGCCAAACCCACAAGATTAAGGACACCTTGGTTTTAAAGACCAATGTTCGCGTCATGCGAGTAATTATCTCATTAGAGAAATTTCTATATATAAATATCGAATACTTAAGGCGGGTACATTAAATTAATTAAATTATTAATCAATTAATAATTATTATATTTAATTAATAATTAATTATTATAGTTTATTATAATTAAGTATGTTATTGATTTAGTACACCAAACTTAAATAACTTAAGTTTATGCAAGAATAATTATTATATAAACCTAGAGCATTAAAATTAGGTACATTAAGTCAATCATATCACTAATTAAGATAAATTATGATAGTTAATTATTATTTAATTATGATTATGATTTATTAATTAATAATGTGATTAATTTAATACACCTAATTTAAATACTTTAAATTTATGTAATAATTTCTCCATTAACCTATGTTATTTTTTTGGCACATTAACCTATGTGATTGAATACTAATTTAGTGGATTATGAGTCAATTAATGTGGAGATTAATTTTCTTTGGAAAAGTCTACTCACAAGAGGCTAGTTCACTAATTGAGTCACAAATTATGATCCCAAATATATTAAGAATTAATAAATGATGAAATGATTAATGCATAGCTAACCATTCATTTCTTAAATTAAAAGAACAAATTTATTCAGATGTAATATTAGTAATAGTCCATAGTTGGTGGGTTATTTATAAATATTTATGTAAGTACTTGTTGAGCTTAGGAATATGTTCTAATCTTGGGATGAGACAATTATCTTTAACTTTAAATTTTTCTTCACCCAAAAAACATATATATTAGGAAGGTTTTGTTAATAAGTACTTTAAAAAATTAAAATAAAACTTTTTAAATAAATAATATTTTTTTTTGAGTTTTTAATGTATTAACTACTTTGTTTTTATTTAAAAAAAATTATTTTAACTTCTTTAATAACTACTTCTAAGATATTTGTTAATAAAACTCTATTAATAATTAGTAATACTAAAATGAATCAGGTGTCTTGAAATGGGTGCAAAGTGTTTTTTTTGTTTTTTTAATAGATAGTATCGAAGGTGGAGTGTAGATATTCAAAAATTAATACAATGATTCTTTAAAGTGAAAATATTTATAAAATAAATAAATAAGTTCATATCAATTATTGATAGAATAATTCATATATTATTAATGATTAATATAAATTTATTTATTCACTTTAAAATAATCCTCACTTTTAAAGATTTTGTTCTAAATCTTAACATGCTTTTGTTCTTTTAATCATAACTACGATTATTTTTAGGCTATGGTCTCAATACGAGAGAGAAGTTTCTGAGCAAACTCGCAAAACATAATGTTAAATAATATATATATATATATATATATATATATATATATATATATATATATATATATATATATATATATATATATATGGATATGGTTTTTGTGGTATTTAGGTTTGCGTAGCTTAATAAGTAATACTTCTTTCTACTTAGTCAAAGGCAAATATATATTCCACTCAAATACTAGTATACACAGCACAATGGTCCAAAGAGTCCACAAAGATAAAGTCTTAGGGCAAATATTCCACTCACGTTGGAATGCCATCACCTCGCAAATATTAAAGAGATTTAACTCGAATTATTTTTATTTATGCTGTTGGATCTTATTAATTGAGTCAATTTTTATTGACTTGATAAAACAAAATTTTAAGCTTTTATAATAGTATGCTTAACCACACTTATCTCTACTATTAGACCAACTCCATTAAATTAATATACCACACTTGTCTCTGCTACTAAACCAAATGATTGTACTATAAAAGAAAAGAAAAACAACAAATTATTTAGCACTAGTTGGATGAATTCCTTTTTTGTAATAAAATCATGAAATTACAAATCAAAATAGAAGTAATTAGCTTTCAAGTAAGCTATACCATCCAAATTGCAACTCAGAGAATATGGATGGTCTTTTTGATTTTAACCAAAAACACTATCCATATATATTCTTTACAGCATTTTGCCGTCCAAAATTGGGGGAAATAAGAGGGGGGAAATAAATTTAGATCTAAGGTACCACGCCATGATTTCTTGGCCCAAATAACCAATTCAACATGAGCTATGTCGGGGCAAGTATTTTCGACTTATGTAGGAAGTATTTGATATAAAGGTCAGGCCAGACAGATAATCACATAGTATCATTATTATATTGAGCTAAATTTAAAGCATAGAGGATGATGTCCACGCTATATATGATCAAAAAAGTGGACATAAATCATATCTGGTTCAACATTAACCAAACTTTATTTCTTTCAAATATATAGTTTATACCTAAAAAAGGATCAACATGAAGAGAAGAGTTGTCTTTTGTCATTAAAAAACATTTATTATTGATAACAATAGTCAATAATAGAGATAAGCAATATGGCATTGTGCTCCTTGTGGCCCTTAAATTAAGCCCTACTTTATGAGAAACTAATTATACTACGTACCCTACTTTTTGAAAAAAGATTAAGCATGCTATGATCATAGTGGGCTATAAATTATTGAAACGGGCATGGCTTTAACAACTTTTCAAGTTATACTCTTTGATCTTCTGCATTTTTCTTTGGTGATAAAATGGGTAGGAGGGGATCTAAGCCCAGATTTGTGCTCATTGTTCTAGCTCTTCTTCTGTCTTTGATGTGCCAAGAGATTGCAGCTACGAGCAGATTAAGAAGCAAGGAGGGTTGTACTTCAGCTGGCATTGCATGTCATGTCAAAGTCCCTGGATTACATAAGCCTCTAGAGATGGAAGATTATGGTCAGGGAGATAAATCTCCACGTCATTATGATTATGATTATGATTTCTATAGAAAACATGGTGATATTCCTAGCCCTGGTGTTGGTCATTGAAGTAAGTATCGATCTATGGATAGGCCTTTAGTTTCTTATAACATATACATAATATATATACACTTCGTTCCCCCTTCCCCTTTTTGATTTTTTCAATGTCCATTTGGCCATTTAGTGATACTATCCCTAAATTTCGTCTTCGCAGGTTGGCTTATTATTATTATTTGCTGCAATGGTTTCTGGGACCAAACCTACTTACTGGTCTCATATATGTACCATGCCAAAGACGATTCCAGAAGTTTGTTATATATGGTATGTGGGTTTTTTAGTTGCTGTTTACTGTTCATAATTACATACAAATTGAGCATCAGAGAGATTAGTTTTATAAAAATTTGTTATATTATATAGTGGGGAGATGCAATGGTTGTATATTTTATATCTGTCAAAATAAATAATGAATTTTTTTTTTTGGTTTCTATTTTCGCGTTTGAACCTGAATATCCAGTCCTTAAACTTGATATGAAAAAAATGGATGAGCAACACCATTTGTTTCTTCTATGATTCTATCATTTGTGTTTGTTATCGGGTCCATTTAGTGGCCTGTTCTTTCAAATTGCCAAAAAAAATCTTGATAGGAAGAATAGCCACACTTTTATGAAAAATCAATATTTTTTTAACCAAATATTACTACTTTTTATTTTTAGCAAAGGGGATGCAGGATTGCAGGGGATGAATCCCTACTATCTTAAACCACAACTCGCTAATATGACTAGGGGAGATAAACTATTTATATTTAATATATATAACCAAGTTTTATTTCTTTTTCTCTTTTTTTTTTTTGGACATCTATTTCTTTTGCATATATGCTTTTATCAGGATTTCTTTGGGCGGAAAACTGATAGAAAATTAAGGTTGCTAAAAACTCCGAGGTCCTTGTAAGTTTCAAAATTTCGGCCTCAAGGTCAACAAAACCTTCTTTTAAAACTTCAGGCCATTTAATAAAAAAAAAAACCTTCGGGCCATCAAGGTCCACAGTCTGAAAAGAAATATTACGGTTGACTAACGTATTACGTTTTTTAAAAAGAGAAAAAATATTCAGGCCATTCCAAGACTCCAAGTCCATAGTATGACCCAAAAACGCCAGGTCCATAGTAGTTTTGTTTCTTCATATCTCGCCCAAACTTCTGTTGTAATATCAGTTCGTTTACTATTCATCAATCGTGAAATTTACCCACCAATAGTACAAATAAATGTGTTCTTTATTTTTATGATGACGGTTGGAAAACAAGGTTGAGTTGAGAGAAATCACAATCTAAGATTTGTTATTATCAAAGTTAGAGTATGATTAGAGTGTAGTTAGTATTAGTTAGTAGTTAATTGTTAATTGAATGATTTGATGAGTCAGCAAGTTATTTACTACAAGTTATTTACTAGTTAGTTAATTTCTATTATTTTATATACACATTGTTAAGATCTACATCGATTAAATATATGATTTTAGAGATAGAATTAGGTGTAATTATTTTAATATGATATCAGAATTTATTTTAGTTAAATCATAGATAGCTCTCCCTTTATGAATTAATTTTTAGGATAGAGTTAAATACAAATATTCTAATATATTGACTTATTTTTCATATTTTTCACCAATCAGTAAAATCTCACTTTATAATTTCTTCTACATGTTTTCCAACCATGACTATGTATGAATATTTAAACTTATGAGTTTCGGGCTCGGCAAATTACCCAAATCATTAGAGACTACTTTTTGCCTAAAAGGTAGTTAATACTTCATCACAATTGCTGCAATTGCACATAAAAATTGAAAATAATTGGTAAGTATTATAAAACTTTGTTGTTTTATGACATATAACTCTTATTCATGTCTTTAAAAAGCTCAATTAGTAGATTTTTTTGCAGGTGAAAATCGCGCTCTTTCTCTCCCTAAAATTAAATAGAGTTAAATTAATTAATATACACAAAAAAGAGTTAAATTAATATATTTTAAAATTTAGGCACAAATTCAAACAAAAAATTAAATACATATTATTCCACTTGACAATGGCCTTTCTCGTACTGTAATAATACAAATAAATAAATATTTTAATACTTAGTAAGTACCATTAAAATTGTTTTAAGATATGCATTTGTGAACACTCAATTTTGTTTGAGGTATTTTGTAAAAAGAAAAAGAAAAAAAGACTTATCTATCACTTACTAGTTTACTATCCAACTCATTGGCCCATTAATCCATAAATCAACTCATTAACTTATAACTCATGATCCAACTCATTAACCTACAATTCATATACCAACACTTATCCTAAATAAATCTCATTAGTTATCCTAACCATCCTAAACAAAATTATCCTAAATTGACCATAACTCATCTTCAACAGACTTCATCATTTATCCTAAACCCAACACTCATCCTAAACAAACCACATCACTTATCCTAAACAAACTCCTAATCACATTTTAACTAAAACTCTTAACCTAATCCTCTCCTATAAAAATACCTATCTCACACACAGAAACAGAGAACCTAACTTATTTTCCAGCTTTAAAGACACTTTTCAGCCTAGGAGTTTAACCCCCCACACAGACTTTTACGTACACCTAATACCTAATACCCAAGTCATTTTTTTTCTCAATCACATAGCTTTTTCTGCAGCAAACTCCAACACCATTCTCCATCCCTACGTTAATCCCTCCACAACAAACCTTCATCACCATTAAAGCATTCACCATCTTCCATCACTCTCACCACCTTCCTCTACAATCACTCCACAACACCCCTATCCTCCAACAACTACCAAACCTTCATCACCATTAAACTATTCACCATCACATCACCACACCCTTGTATCCTCAACTTCCATCAACCACCCAAACAAACCCAACCTTCAGATCTACCACCAAGAACCCAAACCGAGGCCACCGTCTAGTAGCTGTAACCACACCCCGCCGTGAACCAACTCTCTCTCCACCGTGACCTTTTCATCATCTTTATCCCTCACCCCACCAAGCCAAACAATCCTCCATCCTGAATCTAACCTGTCCACTGCAACCGCCGTTCGCTGCAGCCCAGCCTGCACTGACCCACGATCGGTGCCATCGACGAGCCCGAAGCAGCACTGCTCACCGTCGTCTAGCTCCTCTGTGTGACTCAGCTGCACCTCGCCGATCGCATCACGATGCCGCTGCTCGGGTTACTGATCGTTGCGCCCTTGACCCTTCACCGCTAGCCGTCGGTTGCTTCCTTGGTTCTCTGGTTGGTTTCTGCAAAAATAGCAAAGAAAGGAGATACAGGAACCCCTCCCCTTTCTGAACCGTGAGCATTGTTTTCTGTTTTCGAGATTCTTTTTTTTTTCGTTGTTTAAAGGGGAGTGGGCTTAATGTAGCAAATTTGGGCCGAAAAGGAATAAAAAAATGAAAAAATGTAAAAAAAATGATAAAACTACAAAGTAAAAGTATAAAATAATTAAATTTAAAAAAAAAAAAATAATAACTGAAATTGACAAATTGTTGATCCTATAATTTTTTTTTTTCATCCGAAATATGACAAACTCATGATTAAAAAATTTATTAAAAATCAAATCAATTTCTTTTAAAAATAATAATAAATCAATAAATTAAATTTATTTTAAAAGAGTAAAAATAGATTAACTGAGTTGTGACAATTACTCTTATAATCATCCTAGAGTTGTATGAACTTGATAATTTATTTTAAATTAAAAATAATCAACCCACAATTATTTTTTAAAGAATACGCGATTTGATTTCATCTTATCATGATGATACGTAGGAAAGATAATTTCTATTCTATCAAGTCAAAAATTAATTTTTCATAATTCATTTGTCTATTTCATTTATTTCTTTTACAAAATGGGTAAAACAAATATTTTCAAGGATTATTAAGAATTTACATAATTAACTTAAGATCATTTGTGACTAATGCTACAGTGTTAAGTCTTGTGAGATTAAGTTTCCGCCCTTCCCTCCACATAATCGACTTCCGAATTCAATCTGGTTCAAAGACTAATTTCTATTAAAAGTTTTTCATTTTTTTCTAATTAAAATAAAATTAGTGACGACTCCTAAATTTAATATTTTTAAATTTAAATTACTATTCCGTCGCGATTTTTAGATCGAGACAATATCTCGTGAATTCTAATAAGTTAGTTTAGTTATAAACGAGCATGTCACAATGTAATATGAATTTGTGTAAGTTTTTTTTTTTTGTAACTACAATACTCTTAAAAACAAAAATATGTATTTTGTTGAATTAAACACTTATCAATAAGTCAAAAGTTATAGGTTAATCAGGATGCAATTGTATTTATAATGTGTTGCGGGTAAGCCTATAATGCTTAGCAGTACACACATGCAGATTGTTAGTCTCCTGTAAAACTAACAATCTCCCACTAATATATAAGGGACTTAAACATGACATTTTGCTCTGAAAATAAAAACTATATCTATTAATTAAATAATAACTTTATGTTTTTATTGTGACAACGCATAATTCTACGTTTATAACATATTACAAATAGATCTGAATGATTTTGTAATGCACACATAATTTAGTGATAGACTGAATTGTCAAATACTTTTAATGTACATCTATATACAAATACAAATCCAAGGGTGATGGCAGGCTTACCATAAGACCAACATATCTCATTTCTGTCCCTAAACTTTTACTTTCAAATATTTTAAAAAAAAATCATACATCTCATTAATTTTCAGCGCTAAACAGATAAAAAAATCATTGCTGAAAGTATAATTTAAAAATGTTTAATTGTTTTTCGCTTCATCATTAATATTTAATATGAAATAAAAAAAAAGTAACTCAATTTAAAATATAAATAAACATGTCAAAGATAAAACAAATATTCCATCTGTTCCTAAATAATAATAAATTTTAAAGCTTATTTTATTTTAAATTATTTGTTACTTTTAGATAATCAAGAAAATATTATTATTTGTTTTCAATTTTACCCTTATTTATTATTATTTCCACTACTAACAACTTTTTTTATCTCATATTAGTTGCTTATTATCTTCTTAAGGAATTTGTTGTCAAATATCAATTTTTCTTCCTAAAATTTAGGTTATTTAATGAATTTCTTAATTAGTATGTTTAAACCTGAAATGATTAGAATGATTAGATTATTACTTTCTTCGTCCACTTTTATCTATCCATTTAAGAATATTGATTTGTCCAACATTATCTGTCCATTTAAAAAATTAAAAAATATCTATTAGTTATTTTTTAACTTTATCGTCATCTTTTATTATTTTCACTAAATTCAATAAATACATATATTAATTGATTTTTACAACTTCCTAAAATCAATTACTCTAATCAATTCGTGGAATATGTACTTTTTGCATAGTCAAGTAATTACTCCATCCATTCCTTTTTATTTGTCTTTTAGAGTGTATTTGGAATATTAAAAAAATGATTTGATATATAAATCAAATTTAATTAAATCTTGTGTTTAAAATGTTAAAAAATAGAAAATGATTTGATTTTTAAAATTTCATAAATTTTATTCTTTTTGTTTTAGAAATTTAAACAAATTTGATAGAATTTATTATGATTTAATTTGATTTGAAATGAATAGATTATTTTATCCTTAGTAGTTACATCTAACTACTTATCATAAGAGTAAAAATATAAAATAATAAAATCAAATCAAATTAATTCTTATTTTAATTAGTTCCAAGCACATAATTTAATTTCTAAATCAATTTAAATATTATTTTTTAAATAAGTTTCAAATACAAAATTTAATTTTTAAATCAAATCAAATCAATTTAAAATAAATCATTTCCAATTTTAATTGATTTCAAATACTACCTTAAATTTTTTTGCACATGAATTAAGGAATCATTAAATAACTTCAAATTAAGTGAAATATAAGTTGACATGATTAAATTACCTTTTTTGGTATATTAAAAATGTATAATAAATTATAAAAATTAATTTATATGTGTAATTATTAAGTTTAGTTGAAACAATAAATGATATGATAAAATTAAAAAAATTATTAATATATTTTTAAAATTCTTAAATAACAAATAAATTAAAATAAAATAAGTTTTTTTTAAATAGAGGAAATAAATTTGTTTAATTTAATTAAGTGTGGAAAAAGATAATTTAATTATATTAAATTATATTTTTCTATCATTCAATATAGTTAATAACTTTTTTTAATTTGTGCACATGAACTTTAAAAAATGAAAGTAAATAAAAAGAGTATTTAATAACGGAAACACAAGTTTACTGACACCCGCACAGTCGTTGCGCGAAATATTAATGAATTGAAGTTGATTTGAACGTTCATAAAACTTTTCCTCCCTAACTGTTACTATGAATTCTGATTCACGAGCTATGAAATGTTATTACTAATGCGACATTAGTGTTTCCTGGATAAAGCTATAATATTATGCATCACTTGACAAGAAGTTCATAGATAAATTATTTTTTTATTTAATAATATTTATATGTAAATTTATATGTATATAAATATTATAGTTAAAATTTATAAATTTTTTATATATATGATTATTTATAAAAAATAATTTAACTAAATTTATGTATAAATATTATTAATTAAATTTAATATTTTAATATTAAATATTAATTTATTTTAATAATAAATTAACAGTTAATTTACACTTAATTTATCCATTGATCATTCCAAATGTTCCATATTAGAATTAGAATTGTACGTGTTTCCTTGAACCTGAATTAGGAGTCGGAAATATATTTATGGGATGAAGTGCCCAACTCTTACTCCAGGTCTACGAAACTTTTGAGGTTACATGATTTTTATGGCTTTGATTTGATGCTTAAGGCCCATCCCACTCTAGTGTGGACACAAGGCCACCCCACACTTAGGTGGGGTTAGGACTTACCTTATTGAAATGTGGAATCTGTCATTTATGAAATGTCTATATTTTACCTGAAGGAGGATCCTCTCCTATTAGCTAATAGCTAAAATAAGAGAGGATTTTGTTTTGTTATTTTAGAAAAAAATAGTAAATAATTCTCCTCTCCTCTCATTTTCTAACCACTTTATTTTGCAATTTTTTCTTTAAAATAATAAAATAAGATTTTTTCTTGTTTTGGCCAATAAAAAAAGACCCTCATTAATTTTACCCTAACCCAATAGATTTAAATAAATTTTTTATCCTGCATTTTTTTTTCACCAAAAACAAAATTTGAGCCTATTTGCTCACGTCGTCATCTGTTTCATTTTAAGTCGGCGACCTAAGCTTGATTTCTCATTCAATTACTCACTCACGAAGGTTAGTAAGGATTTTGGTAATATATTTGAGTGGATATAGCAGGTCTTTTTTTTCTGTTTGATTTTTTTTTTGTCACAGAGTGTTTTTACTTCATTTGAATAAGAGATTAATTCCAATTTGAGTATATGATGACATGGCGTAGTCCACGAAAAAACTAAGTGATATTTGATTCCTTGTTTTTTTTTTCTCTCTTAAAAAAATGAGAATACCGATAATTTACTTTAATATAGGTAGATAAGGACATCATTGACATATATTTAGAATATTAAATTTGTTCAAAATTGAGTTTTAAAGATTACTTTAGAAAGTAAGTAATGGTTGATTCCTCTGAAGTAGAGCACCAACAGCAATGGAGTGAGAGGTGAATATTTATAAAAAATACTTTGACGCTGAAGTCAATATCTGTACAAGGAGGATAGTGTCACTATTTTGGAATTAGGTCGTACATTTGTCTTCTTGTTCAATGCATATCAAATGTTGTTACCTGGAATTGTAGAAACTATTATCCCTTGTCATTATTCCCCTCTTTATGCGGGGCATGATTATGATTTATTTCTGTTGAGGAGGTTACGGTTAGTGCATAGGTTGCTTCATGCGTGCAGTAATGTCTGGATGCCAACCTGACGGGTCGGGTTGCTCTAGATCCATGGTTTGTAACTTGATCTAGAACAGTTGTTCTCAGTTTGGCACTTTGATGGGACAACTGAGTGTCAAGATACGAGTTCAACTAGAGCACAAGGCACACGATGAGCAAAGGGATTCGAGTCACTCGCAACGTTGGATCTCATGATGTTTTCTCAAAGGGTCGAGGTCCGTTATGTCTCATAGTGGGCTTCCAGGGTTAATGAGTAAAGCTGGGATTCATGATGAATCACTCTGCTTGAGTCATCATATCGTTGTCCGGGATAGGCTGCTGGTTGCTCCCTTGTGTAGTTGGTGGGGTTCATATTGAATGTACCTCAGATTCAGAATGAGATCTGTGATGTTGTTGTATAGTGGTATCTCGTTGAGGATCTGAGATCCAGGTTAGAAGTCAATGCCTAATGCATC
The DNA here is from genome assembly GCA_029884595.1 of Ormosia semicastrata. Lineage (NCBI taxonomy): Eukaryota > Viridiplantae > Streptophyta > Magnoliopsida > Fabales > Fabaceae > Ormosia > Ormosia semicastrata. The sequence continues at coordinate 29,214,000 of JAQQTO010000046.1, read as the reverse complement.
CCTTTGTAGTTTCTGTGTTGACTGCTATGCGAAGGAAAGTAGGGGCTTTACTACTTGGGGGTCTAACGTCGCATAGATTCACAGTAGTATGTGCACGCTCGGGAACCGTTACTTTGCATTTATTTAGAATTAAAATCGCCTTGATGACAATAGCAATTTTTTGTTGTTTCCTAACTACCTGTTGCTCTTGTGTCCAATCACAAGAGAGAAACAATTAAATGTGGCTTCAAATATCCAATCGATTCTCCTTTATAAATAAGAAACGTTTGTAGTGGGATTGTCACCTGTTCCTTTCTTTCATTTTTTGACTTTGTTTAAGACTGCCTTTTCCAGAGGGTGTCCTCTTTACACTTTTCACGAGCATGTTAAGGGTCATGTCCTTTTTTTAGAATCATCATTCACTTCCTTCCCAAATTCTTAAAGGTGTTCCTTTTCCCCTTGCATGTTCTTCTGGTATAGGCCTTTCTTTCTAGGTGTAATGGTTCAATGAGGGTCAAGTAACTGCTCTATGTGACTTAGTCAACATGCATTCGAACAACAAAAGTCTTTATTTTCAAGTGTATACAAGAGCAAAAAAAAGTTCCTACTCTTGTCGGGAGGGTCCATGGCTTCTGTTGTAGTTTCCTGTGAGGTGTGGAGGGGCTTCACCGATGTCCCTCCTCTGCTCCTTTGACTATCTTTCATGGTGCTTGCCACGCCTTGGGTGTGTAGGAGTGTTTTGGAGTTGTGGGATTGTGAAGCCTCCTCCTTATGTTGACCAAGAGGGAAATGATGAGTGTGCGCATCTTGATGAGCTGTTAAGGTGGTCGTGGTCAGTACTTAATCATCATTATCATCACGTTTGGCTTCTTTTCTGGCTTTTTCAAGTGGGCACCTTTGCATTAGAGAAGTTTATAGGCCTTTTTTGTAAAGTTGATGATGTTTGAAATATGAATAATAATAAATTTACTTTCTTGGATATTCACTCCATGTCTTGCTAGATGCTAGTAGCTCTTTGTTTTATTTTCGTAATTTTAAGACGAATCCAATGTCAGATCTCGGTATTTGCTCCTTTGATGAACGCTCGCTTTGCCTGACCGAGATGAGTCCAAAGCTTGATCTTGAAGGTTGGGTTCGTTTAGTCTGACGAACACTTATTTTGCTAGTCGAGATGAGTCCAAAGCTCGATCTCGTTGGTTGGGTTCGTTTAGTGCATGTGACACAAAAGCCTCTTGGTGTGGGGTCCATAATCTTGGGCTATGGTTGGTTAAGCTTAACCACTATAAACCTGGTTAATTTATGGGTTAAGATTAGGTCATAAGGGCATGGGTGAAAACCCTTGAATGCGCTGCTTAACCTCAAAGGATGTTCGAGTGGATTCCCCTGTCTAGCCGTAAAGTAAAAATACGCTTAACCTCTGTAATATGGGTTAAGGTCAAGCTCAAATAGGTATGAATGAAGATCCTTGAATACTCTGCTTGATCCCTGAGGGTGTTCAAGTGGATTCTCCAATTTGGTCGGCATGTAGAGATGTCAGAATAGCTGATCCTTTTGGACCTTGTATTCCTTGAACCTCGCCAGAGTGTGGTGACCTTGTAAAAGTATTCGTGGACTCAAAGTCACGATCGAGATATTGGTTGTAGATGTTAATAAGTCAAAGTACCCGTGGACCCAAGGTCTCAGTCGAGGTACTGACTTTTAGATAAGACAACAGTTTGAAAGGAAAAACTAATTTATTGATATCTAAAGATGTTCATTACACAACAGAAGCAACAATTACAGAGCATTACATAATTGTCCGAGTTACTTCAACGTGGTGGCAATTTTTCTCCTGGTCGTTATCTCAAGGTTGCGCCCTATCTTGATTATGGGCATTAACTCGAGGTAAGCATGGGTCAGGGTTATCATTTATGGATGAAGAAGTCTTCTTTGGTAGGGCAGGGACTCCGGGGGCTATAGCTCTATTTTCTGTAATGACCCCTCCTCTGGTTGTTCTGGGCTTGGCGCACATATCAACCTAAGCGACCGTCCCGAATGAGAGATTCGATGACATCTTAGAGATTGGTACAATCCTCCGTGTCGTGTCCATGGCCGTCATGTCATGCGTAGTGTTTGGATGTGTCTCTCCGTGAATGCTTTTTCATAAGGGGAGGTCTTTGCACATCCTAGAGCTTGATGTTCATGACTTCATGATAGATCTGAGCCCGATGTGTATTAAGGGGAGCGTAGTTATCATATTTCCCCTTGAGAGATGGCTTTGAACTCTGCCCCTGCAGGTTTGGCTGCTCCCTAAACTTTGGCTTAACATCTTCTTTCTCAAGGTGCTTCCTAGTCCAGAGAATGCCTTAGACATTGATATACTTATTAGCATAGGCGCAGAACTCGTCCATGGTCTTAGGCTCCTTTTTTGCCAGCGGGAAGGAGAATTATCCCTATCGAAGCCTTTCTCTGATATAAAATAGTCCGAGTCTTTCATCCCAATCACGCGCATTTACAATTGAACCAATATATAAAGTCTTTGAAAGACTCCTTATTTCCTTTCTTGATTTGGGAGAGACATGAAATGGACTTAGGATGCACTTTGTTAGTAGTGAAGTGTAGCAAAAATCACGAGGACAAGATCCTCTATTTATCCATGGACCTCAAAGATAAGGTAGTGAATTATCTCAAGGTGGCTTTCTTTAACGAGAGGGGGAAACCACGACACATGAGAGAGTCATTGCCTCCAATAAACAGAAATGTAGAAATGAATGCATCTAAGTGCTCCTGAAGGTCAGTGGTCTCATCATAGGCTTCAATTTTGGCAGGATACTTGAAGCGCCTTGGGATTTCGTAGGTCATCAGTCTGTCAGAGAAGGGTCAATTTTTTGAAATTGTGTCCCTTGCTCTATGTTCCTGATCTCTTGCATGGGCAAGTTTAATATTATGACCGGGGCTTACGATCATGGAGTTCTCCTGATGACGGTCGTCACGCTGATGTCGGTCCCTTCTATGTTCATGGTTTTTTTTTGGACCGATTTTCAGCTTCGTCATTGTGGTTAGCTGCCCTCTCTAGGTCATAGATCCTTTCATCTTGACGACGAATCCTTTCATCCTGGACACTAACCAGAGAGAGCAACTCTACTTTGGATAGCTCCTAGTGATTTGTCATACCTGGTGAGACTGAGCTTCGTTCTGAACCCGGTCACTGAGGTGTTACAGTGCTGATACCCGCTGCCTAGCATCCCCAGAAGGTGCTCTCTGAGGGCCAAGGTGTTCCCTCACCAGAACTCTCGTGGAAGGAGGGGGAGATTCTCTCTAGTGAAAGAAATCTCCAGCCTGTCTTGCCTGGGGTTTGGATGGGTTACGACTAGTTCCAAGTCTGGTTGATGAGCAACAAGGATAGATGTTGGGCAGCGATTTATAGAAAGTGGGTTACGCGCAGCAGAAATACTGTTTTGGTTAGTTGAGGTTTGCCTCCTCCTTATGTTAACCATGTTGACGGCTATAGTGGAGGCGTTGATAGTGGTGTTGGAACTAGAAATTTATCGATTCCCATAGATGACATCAATGTTTAGAACTGGGTTATGAGGGTTATATGAGAAGGTAAGCGAGTGTTGATTCCTCCGAGGCAGAGCACTAGCAGCAATGGAGCGATGGGGTGAATACCTGCAAAAGGCATTGTGACGCTCAAGTCAGTATCTGCACACGGAGGGTAGTGTCACTATTTTGGAATTAGGTCGTACTTGTGTCCTATTGTTGAGTGTGTGAGTGTGTGTGAGTGAGTGAGTGTGTGTGTGTGTGAGAGAGAGAGAAGAGAGAGAGAGTGTGTGTGTGTGTGTGTGTGTGTGAGCGTTTGAGGGTGTAAATATCTGAGCATTTAGTGCGTATTGAATATTGTTATCTAGAATCGTGGAAATCGTTATCCCTTGTTATTATTCTCCTCTTTATACGAGGCATGATTAGGATTGATTTCTGTTGATGAGGTTATGTGTAACATCATATTTTTGTAAAGAATAAAATTTTAATTTCTTTAACTTGAATATTTTATAGATGTTACTAATACATGGAGATTAGATAAAGTTTATAAAATTTAATTAAAATTATTGACATTAACTTTCTAGATAAATTGGCTAATAGAATAAAACTTTGAATTTAGCATATATATTTAGATATTCATAAAAGATATTTATGAAGAGATATTTACAAAAAAAAAAAAGATATTTATCGGAAGATATTTATGAAAAAATATTATTTTAATCTAAATATCTAAAATTAATCATTACTTTATAAAAAAGAGTTTTGTTATATTCTCCTAAAACATTCTTCTAATAATCCTCCTACTACCTAATAAAAAAGTATTAAATAAAAAATTAAATGTAACAAATATTTTAAAAATATAAAAAGCATTCAATATTTTCTTCATTTAGTAATTAAGAAGATTATTAGGAGGATGTGTTAGGAGGATTAATTATTTTCAAAAGAAAAATGGTAAGGTGCAATGTGCACCTTAATCAAATGGTGCAACGTGCACCAAACCCAGCCAATGAAGTGGCTATAAATAGGTAGATTAGAAACACACAAAATGTAAGAATGAAGAGAAAGAAAGAAGTGTGGTGTTGTCGAGAGAAAGAGAAAAAGAAAGAGAAATAGGAAGTGAATGAGAGAAAGAAAGAGGAAAAGTGTCGTATGTGAGTGGTGCGTGAGAAAAGAAAGAAAGAAGGAAAAAAAAAGAGAGAAAAAGAGAAGAAATTAAGAAAGGGAGAGAAAGAAAATAGATAAGGAAAAAGAGAAGAACAAGAAGAAAGTTTATACGAGGTAGAAATTGAACTTTTTTTTAAAAAATAAAATCATGACTTTTTGTATATTTATATGCTTTATTAGTTAATTTATTATTTTCATATTTTGTGTATATTATTATTCTTGTTAAATTTATTATGTACATATAATGTTATGAAAGCTTGATATTTGCTTAGCTTTGAAATATTTATGATATTTGACAAATTTTAGAATTATTATAATTTGAATGTTAATTCTTTTATGAGACCAATATAATAAATTAAAATGTCACTCAAGGCTTAAGTTAAATAAATATTTTTAATTATATAGGGCAATAAATATATGTACTTGATTTACATGGACTTTCTTATATTTACATTGGCTTGAGAGCAATTTTATAACCTTTATTTTGGACCTTTGCAATAAAAAGACTTTTGTGCAATGAATACACTATCGGGTTAGAGTAAACTATGGACCATGATAACAATTCGAAAAATTATGGACCATGATGAGGACCTGACAAATTATGGATTATGATAAGAACTGGACAACTATGGAATGTGATGTGGACTTTTAAAAGAATTATTAAGTTAATCTTAAATCATAGTTGGTCCCTTGAAGAATTGACATTTAAATTTAATGATTTTAAGTTTTGTGAGTTTTATTTAATTGCCATGATTTATTTATATGATGAATTTATTTGTGATATATTGGTGATTTATATTATTTATATTTGTGTGTGATGGCAAACAAGTGATTCATAGAAAAGTTTACACCTAACCGTTGAGAGGCAAAGGGATGTATTTTTTTTTTATATTACCTGGCTGGTTAGTGTGAGTATGGATGGCTTTATTGTCATGATGTTAAAGTAACACCAGAGATAAAGTGGATTCCCTATGGAAGTAAAGGCTTTCGAGTAAAATGTGAGACAAACAGATATAGAAAGGAAAAAGTGAAGTAAAGGATGAATTTCCTGTGATGAGGAACTTATTTGCAGATGTTTGCTAATGTTGCTGATGACTGGTACTTGTTTGCTAATGTTTATCGATGTTGGAAATTGTTTAATGAGATTTAAAGACCTTGTTGATGTCTGCTGGTACTTGCTGATAAATTGGTACATGTTTGCTGATATTTGAGGAACTTGCTGAAGTTTATAAGGCTGTATTGTATGATTCGTTTAGCATTCATTCTGTTATGCTGGATTTGTGTTATTCTTATCATATTTGAGTTGCCATAAGATTTTCTATGCACATTACACAACTAAAATTTACTATGCATTTTCAAACATTTTTATAACTATTCATTTTCTACTGAGAATTTTTAATTCTCACTCTGTTCGTAGTATTTTCATATTAGTACATGATGCATTATGGTTATCATCATCCAGGCTGGTTATGTATGGATTCTAAACCCAAATGAGAGAATAATATGTTTATTGGAGTTATCAGAAATATATGTATTATGGCTAAATAGAGTTATGAGAAATATATGTATTGTGGCTAAATAATGACTCTAATAGATGCTAGTAAAATCATGATTTTGTTGCTAAGTTTCTTAAATAGAACTTATGTTTCTGATTTTGCATCTTTACTTATTATTATTTCTCTTTCTATTTTTTTATTATTTCATTTTTGTGTTCTACGTATTCGAAATTTATGAAATTTTATTAGAAAAAAATTGAATTTTTAATTATTGATACAGAGATTAAGAACAATACCAGTTGTTAGAAATTTTGATATTAATTTAGTAAGGGAGTTACATTTATGATATCAGAGCATCGATTTTTGACATTAGATAGTTATATCTATGTATTGAATGTTTGTATATGTTGAATTTCTGCATGATGACTTTTTCTATTATTTTGTATATGCTATATTGAATTATTGATTACTCATATGATTTTGTACATATCATATAGAAATATAATTACGTTAATTTGTAATATTGAGACTGATCACCTCAATATTAGGAGCCATGACAGGATTGGCTAACGTTGTCAGGGCCCAGACAAAGTCAACCAACCAAATTTTTATATATAAACAATAAATCACAAACCTAGTTATCTAGGCAAAGGTAGTCTTTACCACCTACATGCTAGAAGGGGAGGCAAAGCACTGGTAGAAAGGTGCTAGAAACTTGTTAGAATTTAGAGGAATTGAGATCACATGAGGGGTATTTTTAGCCATGTTCATTGATAAGTACTTTTTTGATAATTAAAAAAATATATAAGGCAAAATTCATACAACTTAGACAAGGGAACATGACTATAAGATAGTATATGGCTAACTTTGAAGAGCTTTTCAAATTTTCTTCCTATTTGAACAACCATGTACCCAGACCATAGACTAAAGGACGAGTATTTGCCCCAAGTGGAGAAGAGGCAAACCAATCTCCAACATGATTTAAGATAAATGTTTTCTTAAAAATACTCTATTAATTGCATTGTTTGATTCAAGAGCTACACGCTCCTTTATATCTATTGATTGTGTGAAGAAGTTGAATTTGCCTATAACTTCAATTCCCACAGGGGGAAATTTTTCTACTTCTCAAGCTTGTTTAAGATGTCTTATTTTAATTAAAGGAAAAACTTTTATTTTGAACTTTGTTTATTTGCCCTTGATTAGTATTGGAATGGACTGGTTATCTACTAATGATATGATCTTGGACTGTTCCAGAAAACTTTTACTTTCTCAATGATCTACCCAAGGAACCAACATCTACTAATACCCTATTCCTTAATGCCACTCAAGCAGAGAAGTGTCTCTTAGAAGAAGCTCAAGGGTTTCTTCTTTTGTTTTCTTCAAATTCAGAGGTTGGGTAGGAAATAAACAGCATACCTATAGTAAATGAATTTCCAGAAGTGTTTCCCAAAGAGATAGTGAACCTACCACCTAAAAGGAAAGTTGAATTTCCCATTGACCTAGTTTTATGAATAAGACCTCTATCTGTTGCATCTTATAGAATGTCCTTTTTGGAGCTAAGTGAACTCAAGAAACAAATAGAGGAATTGTTAGCTAAAGGATTTTATCAGACCCAATGTATCACCAAGAAGAAAGATGGGAGTATGAGGTTATGTGTAGATTATAGGCAACTGAATAAAGTCATAATTAAAAACAAGTATCGACTCTCTAGGATACATGACCTGTTGAATCAATTATTAGGAGTCATAGTCTCCTCAAAGATAGACTTGAGATCAGGATATCATCAGATAAGAGTAAAACCAAAATATGTACCCAAGACAGTCTTTAAAACAAGATATAGGCATTATGAATACCTTGTGATGCCCTTTGGACTTATTAATGCTCCTGTAACATTCATGGATTACATGAATAAAATTTGTAGACCTTACCTTGACCAATTTATAGTAGTTTTTATAGATGACATACTCATCTATTCTAAGACTAAAAAGGACATGAACAACACCTTAGAATAATACTACAAATCCTAAAGAAGAAGCAGTTGTATGCTAAGTTAGAAAAATATGAATTCTGGTTAAGTGAAGTAAGATTTTTAGGTCATGTAATTACTCAAGGAGGAGTAGCTGTGGATCCTAGTAAAGTTGAAGTAGTAGTTCACTGGAAAAGGCCAAAGACAATTACTAAGATTAAGAGTTTTCAGGGATTGGCCAGATATTATAAAAGATTCATTGAGGGATTTGCTCAACTAGTTTTACCTCTGACTAAGTTAACTGGAAATAAGCACCATTTTGAGTGAGATTCAGCTTGTGAAGTAAGTTTTCAGGTGTTAAATATGAGACATCGTGGATGATTGAGGATTTAAAAGACTATGATTTTGAATTAAATATCATGATGGTAAAACTAGCGTAGTGGCTGATGCCTTAAGTAGAAAGTCCTTGCACATGTCCTTGATGATGATAAGGGAACAAAAGTTATTGAAAAATTTTAGGGACCTGAAGGTTTTAGTATCCTTGCAACCTCACTACCTAGTGAATCAAGAATAGAGTGTGATTTAAGAAACCAAGTAAGACAAACCCAAGAAAATGATGAGTTTTTGCAGTCCCTCAAAAAGAACAACATTTTAGAGTGGATGAAAAAGGGGCTATGATGTACTAAGGAAGATTATGTGTGGCCAATGATGAAGAATTGAGAAAAAAGATTTTATCTAAGGCAGACTATATACCAGGATCTCAATAAATTGTTTTGGTGGAATAGGATGAAAAGAGACATAGCTAATTTTGTAACTAAATGTCTAGTTTGCTAAAATGTTAACATAAAACACCAGAAGTCTGTTGGATTATTATAACCCTTGAATATCCCTAAATAGAAATGAGATAGTATATCAATGGATTTTGTATTAGAATTACCTAGGACTCCATTAGTTTATGATACAACATGGGTTATTGTTGATAGGTTAACTAAGTCTATTCATATTTTGCCTGTTAAGATCAGTTGCCTATTGTACAAGTTGACCCAAGATTACATTTGGGAAATTATAAGGTTACATGATGTACCAACTAGCATAGTTCTAGACAAAGACCCAAGATTTACCTCAAAATTCTAAATAGCCTTACAAGAAACTTTAGGTACTAAGCTCCATTTTAATACATCTTACCACCCTCAGACAGATGATTAAACTGAAAGAACTAATCAGACCATGGAAGATATACTTAGAGCTTGAGTGTTAGAACTTCAAGGAAGTTGAAAAACTCATCTACCATTAATAGAATTTGTTTATAACAACTATTATAATTCTAGTATAAGAATGACATCTTTTGAAGCTCTTTATGGTAAGAAGTGTAGATCACATTTGTATTGATTAGAAACAGGAAAAAAAAATTTATTAATACTTGATATAGTGCAACAAACCACAAAATAGATCAAATTTATCAAAGAAAAATTAATTACTGCTCAGAGTAGACAGAAAAGTTATGTTGATCTAAGAAAAAGACCTCTGAAATTTGAAGAAGAGGAAACATGTTTTCTTCAGAGTCACTCATACTACTGGATTGGCAGAACTCTTAAAGTTGAATTCAAGATTCATTAGTTCATTCCCAATCCTTAAAAAGGTAGGATCTGTTGCTTATCAAATTGCACTTTCTCCAAATCTTTCAAATCATCATGATGTTTTTCTTGTATCCCAACTCAAAAAATACTATTTTGACCCTTCACACATTATAAAACATGAAACAATGCATGTAAGAGATAATTTGACTTATGGATAAAAACTTATATGAATCATGGATAGATCTGTCAAAAACTTAATAGGAAAAGAAATTTCTTTAGATAAAGTGATCTGGGAAGGACCGTCACCAAAAAAACCAACATGAGAATTGGAAATTGACATCCAGAAGTCCTATCCACATTTATTCGATTAGGTTAGTGAATTTTGGGGACAAATTTCTTAAAAGGAGGAGAGAAATATAATAACATCCTATTTTTGTAAAGAATAAAATTTTAATTTCTTTAACTTAAATATTTTATAGATATTACTAATAAAAGGAGATTAGGTAAAGTTTGTAAAAATTTAATTAAAATTATTGAGATTGACTTTTTAGATAAATTAGATAATAGAATAAAATTTTGAATTTAACAGATATATTTAGATATTCATAAAAGATATTTATGAAGAGATATTTATAAAAAAATATTTATGAAAAGATATTTATAAAATAATATTATTTTAATCTAAATATCTAAAATTAATCATTACTTTATAAAAAAAAGATGACAAGGTGCATTGTGCACCTTAATCAAAAGGTGCAACGTGCACCAACCCCATCCACATGAAGTGGCTAGGCAGATGCTATGGTTCACCCTCCTATATTTGGATGCACCATACACCTTTGAATTTACTTGTAATAGCAAGTCATTTTTGTTGTTTCAGGTTACTTTTTTTTTTTAGTTTTTGTTTCTTTTACAAACCACCTCCGGCTGGCCACCACTGGGCACCTCCGGTTAGCCACCACCGGCCGACCACCTTCGACTACCTCTGACCATCTCCGACCAGCCACCTCCGGTTGGCTACTATTTATTTTTTTAAAATTACACAATTGTGTAAATGATACCAGTTAAAATTATATCAATTTTATATTTTTTCATAAATAATTGTGCATACTGAAAATCCTGTAGATTTTAACTAGTAATATTTACACATAATAATATAATTTTCTCTCGTGTGAGTGTGTAAGGAATTTATTAAAAAATATATTTTTAACCAATAATGTTATCATATTTTAATTAGTAAAAAAATATTACCAATGTTCAACTGTAATATTTACACACAATAATATTTTTAAAAAAAATATTATTTTTTCCTAAAACTATAATCGTATTTGTTGAAAAATCTTATAAATTTTAACTGATAATATTTATGCAATTATACAACCTAAAAAATTGGAGGTAGCCGATGGCGACGGATGGTTGCCAATCGGCGGCTTATAGTGACCGACAAGCTTACAAGACATTGGCCTACCAACTGACAAAAGTGGTGGTGGTAGTATGTAAAAAAAATATAAAACTAAAAAAAAAGAAAACCTAAAAAAAACTTGAAAAAAAAAAAACCTGCTAATCTAAGTCATTGATATTTTTTATGATTAAATCAATGGTTTAGATCAAGTGGTGTATTAAGAGGGTATATATTAGACACCACCCTATAAATAGGTAGATTAGCAACACAGAAAACGTAAGAATGGAGAGAAAAGAAAGAAGTGAGGTGCTGCCGAGAGAAAGAGAAATAGGAAGAGAATGAGAGAAAGAAAGAGGAAAAGCGTCGTGCATGAGTGGTGTGAAGAAAGAAGGAAAAGAGAGAGAGAGAGAGAAAAAAAAGAGAAGAAATGAAGAAAGAGGGAGAAAGAAAAAGAAAAGAAAAAAGAGAAGAATAAGAAGAAAATTTATACAAGGTAAGAACTGAACTTTCTTTTTAAAAAATAAAACTATGGTTTCTTATATGTTTATATGCTCTATTAGTTAATTTATTATTTTAATATTTTGTGTATATTTTTTTTTTAATTTATTATGAACATGTAATATTATGAAAACTTGATATTTGCTTAACTTTAAAATATTTATGATATTTGAAAAAATTTAGAATTATTATAATTTAAATGTTGATTTTTTTATGAGACCAATATAATAAATTAAAATATCACTCAAGACTTAAGTTAAATAAATATTTTTAATTATATTGGGCAACAAATATATGTACTTAATTTACATAGACTTTCTTATATTTACATTGACTTGAGAGCAATTTTTTGACATTTATTTTGGACTTTTGCAATAAAAAGATTTTTGTGCAATGAATACACTATTGGGATTAGAATAAACTATCGACCATGATAACGATTCAACAAATTATGGACCATGATGAGAACTTGACAAATTATAGACTATGATAAGAACTAGATAACTATGGATAGTGATGTGAACTTCTAAAAGAACTATTAAATTAATCTTAAATCATAGTTGGTCCCTTGAAGAATTGATATTTAAATTTAATGACTCAAAGTTTTGTGAGTTTTATTTAATTGTCATGATTTATTTATATGATGAATTAATTTGTGATATATTAATGGTTTGTATTTTTATATTTGTATATGATAGCAAGCAGGTGATTCATAGAAAAATTTGCACTTAACTGTTGAGGGGCAGAGGGATAGATTTCCTTTTATGTTACTTACTTGATTAGTATGAGTATGTCTGGCTTTGTTGTCACGATATTAAAGTAACATCAGAGATAAGGTGAATTCATATGGAAGTGAAGATTTTCGAGTAAAATGTAAAACAAGCAGACATTGAAAGAAAAATAGTAAAGTAAAGGGTGGATTTCTTATGATGAGGAATTCGCTTGCTGATGATTGATGCTTATTTGCTAATGTTTATTGATGTTGGAAATTGTTTACTGAGGTTTGAGGACCTTGATGATGTCTGTTGGTACTTGCTGATATTTGAGAAACTTGCTGATGTTTATAAGGTCGTATTGTATGATTCATTTAGCATTCATCCTGTTATGCTGGAATTGTATTATTTTTATCATACTTGGGTTGCCATGAGATTTTTTGTGTACATTACACAGCTAAAACTCACCATGTATTTTTAAACTTTTTTATAACTGTTTATATCCTACTGAGAATTTTCAATTCTCACTTTGTCCATGGTGTTTTCAGATTAATACATGATGCATTATAATTATCATCATTCAGACCGGTCATGTATGAATTCTAAACCCAAAGCATGTTTATTGGAGTTATCAGAAATATATGTATTATGACTAAATAGAGTTATCAGAAATATATGTATTATGGCTAAATAATGACTCTAATAGATGCTAGATGTTGCTGAGTTTCTTAAATAGAACTTATGTTTCTGATTTTGCATATTTACTTATTATTATTTCTCTTTCTATTTTTATTATTATTTCATTTTTATGTTCTGCGTATTCGAAATTTATGAAATTTTATTAGAAAAAAATTTGAATTTTTAATTATTGATACAGAGATTAAGAACAATACCAGTTGTTAGAAATTTTGATATTAATTTAGTAAGGGGGTTACATTATGCCTAGTATATAAGCTGCTTTATGCATGCAATAATGTCTAGATACTAGTTTGTCAGGTCAAGTTACTTCATATCCATGGTCCTTAACCCGGTCCAGAACAGAAATACAGTAAAAGGTCGACTTCACCACTTGTATGATTGCCTTGAAGGTGAGTACTCAAAGGATTTCCTTCACACAAAGACTATTCACGCAGAGAATTCTATTGTGGACCACTCCTAGGATGGTCCATGGATGAACCAAGCATAAATTAATTATTAATTTATTGTTAAAATAAATCAATAGTTGTGATTAAAATATTAAATTTAACTAGTAATATTCAGATTAGTACAGAAATTTAGTCATATCATTATTTTTTTTATGAATAATTGTATATATAAAGAATTTATAGATTTTAATTAATAATTTTTACATACACTCAAATTTATATATAGATACTATTAAATTAAAAAAAAGTGATAATAGATCTAAATAAAACGGATTGATGATAACCTTTTCTCTATCCACGCTGGAACGTTTATGATGGACCTTTATTTTAAGGTCCATTGATGGACCTTGGCGAGTTGAACGTTGGATATAATTTAAAAATAATAGACTGTTAAAAAATAAAATCAGCTATCTGCTAGTCAGTTAAAAGAAAAGAGTGTATTATTTAGCCACAATATTGCTATAAATGGATTTATATGCCAGACCTGACTTAAAATAAACTTTAATAAAAAATTATCTAGATGGTGTAAATGATGATTGGGAGGTAACACTTATAGATGTTTTTTAGGATGTAATGGAAGTTTTCTGCATTCACGGAATACTAAACCGTCTAGAATACGTATCAGATCAAGTATCATTCTTTCACTTCGCCATTTACGGTACGGAGGTAATGCACGATTTTCTGGATCTAATGAAAGTTTTTTTTTTCTGATAAACTGATAATGAAGCAAACTGGGACAATTGGGCGAGGATGAGTATGATAATATAATTTCTAACACTAACACATAGGCGGCTCAAGCATAGAGCTAGTAAAACTCTTGCTTGAAGCCCTAAAATTTTAAGCCTCAAAATTTAATAAAATTATTATTATTATATATATATATATAATTTATATATTTATTATATTTATTCTTAATAATTTTAAACTCTTAATTTTTTATTTCTCTACCATTAATTAGTCAACAATAATTTAATTACTTTTCAACATTCTTATTTTTTTTTTCTCTATCTCTTTTTTTATGAATTTTTACATTTTTAACATAGATTAATAATATTCAAATTTCACTCTTTACATCTCAAAATGTTAAAAACATCTAAATAAATTTTGTATATTAATTTAATTAAATAAGTCAAAAATCTAATATTAAAACTCGATTTTAAGCCACTAATGTCATTATGTATTAATTGCGTTTAATGCACTGTAGAAAAAGACCGATAAGATATGATACTAAGATAAGTACATATAGTATAAAGAACTTAATAATACTTTATACTATCAACCATTTGATATGCAATAAGATAAGTATCCTAATAGTATATTAATTATTTATAATGAATATACTGTCCTTTTTCTTAAACAACACAACAACAACCAAATGACCAAATACACACATTCAAGCCCCCATTTTTGCAATAACACAATCACTCAAGAACCCCAACCATCAACAATAGAAACCCATAAACTCTAGCCTCTTGCATCAAAAACATATCAAACACCCACATTATTTCATCACAAATCACCCAAAACCACCATCCACCAAATCTCCAACCAAGACAAAATATCTATACAAAAATAATAAATAATAAATAAAAAATTACAAACACCATCGTTTTCATCTTGTCAAACTAGAAATGCGTAAACCTCATTCCTACTCCCGCAATCAACCCATATCTCAAAACCCGTAAACGCACCACCGTCATTCTTACAACCATCATTATCCAAGCTTGAGCCACCACGTTCGTCGAATCTCCACGACATCACCACCCATGGAGAATCACCCGAACCAAACCCAAAGCCCTCATCAAAGAACAATCCAAACCAACCTTCCTCAACTCGCCATAGCCTCCATCGCCATTGAAACCCCATCAACGAACCCGTCACGACTCTATTCAATCGTCAACTATCCAACCAACGAACCACACCACACACACCCCGCCCCACTACTCAGGTCATCTGCCACACGCCGTCGAGATTGCATTGCTCTGCCAACCTGTTCCATGCCACCACCGGGACCCCAGCAATCAGATCTCACTAGCCACCAAACCACCGCGACCCACAACCCACGAGCCACCTCTGTCGAGCAGTCGTCACGCTCCTTGCTACTTCTCGCCATCAACGCACAAGCTGTCGGCCACCACTACCCATCACCGGACTGGCGTGCAGTGGTCTAGCAATGGCTCGGTAGTGGTCCAGCAATGGCTTAGCAGTGGTCCAATTAAAGCATCAGTGGCAAAGGGAGAGACTTTAGAGTGATAAAGACAAAGTTGAGGATACGATAAGAATAAAAATTTTATATATGTCTTATAATATATTAAGAAAGATGATAAAATTATTAACTTATAATAAGATAAAATGACTTAACCTAGTTTTATTATACTATCAGATAGTTACACAAAATATTAGATAAGACCTGATAATATTAACTTATATTATCAGGTATTCCTTATACGATGATAACCTTTTCTCTATTCACGCTGGAACGTTTATGATGGACCTTTATTTTAAGCTCCATTGATGGACCTTGGCGAGTTGAACATTGGATATAATTTAAAAATAATAGACTGTTAAAATATAAAATCAGTTATCTGCTAGTCAGTTAAAAGAAAAGAGTATATTATTTAGCCACAATATTGCTATAAGTGGATTTATATGCCAGACCTGACTTAAAATAAACTTTAATAAAAAATTATCTAGATGGTGTAAATGATGATTGGGAGGTAACACTTATAGATGTTTTTTAGGATGTAATGGAAGTTTTCTGCATTCACGGAATACTAAACCGTCTAGAATACGTATCAGATCAAGTATCATTCTTTCACTTCGCCATTTACGGTACGGAGGTAATGCACGATTTTCTGGATCTAATGAAAGTTTTTTTTTTCTGATAAACTGATAATGAAGCAAACTGGGACAATTGGGCGAGGATGAGTATGATAATATAATTTCTAACACTAACACATAGGCGGCTCAAGCATAGAGCTAGTAAAACTCTTGCTTGAAGCCCTGAAATTTTAAGCCTCAAAATTTAATAAAATTATTATTATTATATATATATATAATTTATATAATTATTATATTTATTCTTAATAATTTTAAACTCTTAATTTTTTATTTCTCTACCATTAATTAGTAACAATAATTTAATTACTTTTCAACATTCTTATTTTTTTCTCTTTCTCTTTTTTTTTATGAATTCTTACATTTTTAACATAGATTAATAATATTCAAATTTCGCTCTTTACATCTCAAAATGTTAAAAAACATATAAATAAATTTTTTATATTAATTTAATTAAATAAGTCAAAAATCTAATATTAAAACTTGATTTTAAGCCACTAAGTGTCTGTTTGGTATATTATATTAAGCCTGATAGGATAAAGTAATACAATACATTATAATCTTATCAGTTGTTTAGTACAAACATTGTATTGTATAAGCTTATCCATTAAATTCTTTTTATACATTAAAATAATGGATAACTTAATCAAGCATTGAGGGTGATATTAGGCCTGATTAGATTTTAATGTATAAGTTTCTATAAAAACGTTTCCATTATAATTCTAAACATCCCGATATCTCAAACTCTTACGTATTAGGCCTTATACTATCAGACCTTATACTATCAAGTTTAATACTATCAAGTCTTATCCTATCATTCATACCAAACGGATCCTAAAGCTGCGTTTAGTGCACTTGATAGTATAAAGACTGATAATATATGATAGTAGGATAAGTGCAGATAGTATAAAAAATTTGATAATACTTTATACTATCAACCATTTGATACGTAATAAGATAAGTATCCTGATAGTATATTAATTATTATAATGAATATACTGCTCTTTCTCTTAAACAACACAACAACAACCAGATGACCAAATACACAAATTCAAGCCCCCATTTTCGCAATAAAACAATAACTCAAGAACCCCAACCATCAACAATAGAAACCCATAAACTCTAGCCTTTTGCATAAAAAAAACGTATCAAACACCCACATTATTTCATCACAAATCACCGAAAAACCACCATCCACCAAATCTCCAACCAAGACAAAATATCTATATAAAAATATAAAAATAATAAATAATAAATAAAAAAATTACAAACACCATTGTTTTCATCTTGCCAAACCAGAAATGTAGACACCTCATTCCTACTCCTAGGATCAACCCATATCTCAAAACCCAAAAACGCAGCCACCGTCGTTCTTACAACCATCATTATCCAAGCTTGAGCCACCACGCTGTCGTCGAATCTCCACGACATCATCA
The DNA here is from genome assembly GCA_029884595.1 of Ormosia semicastrata. NCBI lineage: Eukaryota > Viridiplantae > Streptophyta > Magnoliopsida > Fabales > Fabaceae > Ormosia > Ormosia semicastrata. The sequence goes on along the minus strand of JAQQTO010000046.1, from coordinate 29,196,267 downwards.
CCCATGGGGAATCACCCGAACCAAACGATCCAAACCCAAAGGCTTCATCAAAGAACAATCTAAACCAACATTCCTCAACTCGCCATAGCCTCCACTGCCGTCGAAACCCCATCAACGAACCCGTCACGACTCTGCTCAATCGTCAACCATCCAACCAACAAACTGCGCCACACACACCCCACCCCACTGCTCAGGTCGTTTGCCACACGCTGCCGAGACTGCATTGCTTTGCCGCCCTGTTCCATGCGCACCACCGCGATCCCAGCAATCAGATCTCACTAGCCACCAAACCATCGCGACCCACAACCTATGAGCCACCTCTGTCGAGCCGTCGTCAAGCTCCTTGCTGCTTCTCGCCTTCGAAGCATAAGCCGCCGGCCACCACGACCCATCACCGGACTGGCATGCAGTGGTTTGGCAATGGCTCGGCAGTGGTCCAACAATGGCTTAGCAGTGGTCCAATTAAAGCATCTGTGGCAAAGGGAGAGACTTTAGAGTGATAAAGACGAAGTTGAGGATATGATAGAAATAAAAATCCTATCAGGTCTTATCATGTATTAGGAAAGATGATAAAGTTATCAGCTTATAATAGAATAAAATGATTTAACTTGATTTTATTATACTATCAGATAATTCATCAAATATTAAATAAGACTTAATAATATTAGTTTATACTATCAAGTCTTTCTTATATGATATTTCAAACATAGCCTAACACTCTTAAATTGCCCCTACACTAATACTAGATCTGATAGTTGATCCTTTCACTTAAGATAGGTTTCAATGTGCAAATACAGAGACTTTAATGATTTTCATGTAAAACATACTTTTCCCTTGCTACAAATTTTAAAAACCTATTAACATAGGTAAAGTCAAACTGAACCTTTAACCATAGGATACAGCATAAAATGACACACTAATGCCTAGCCTCTAGTGTTGAGGGATTTTCTTGGAGAGGGATGAGGCTTATCCAAAACTCTTAAACAAGTTTAGTTAACCCCATTGATTTCGGATCCCTGCTCTAATCACTAATATATGCTCCTTAATTGCAACAAATTTTTAAATAATATGAATTAAATTTTAATGTATTGTTAATGTGTAAAAAGTTTTATACTTATATATAATGATGTATTATTATATTATTTAATGAATTTAAGATCTTATATAATTGTCAATATAATCAAATTCATTAAAAAAATTGTCAACATAAAATTAAATGATAGTGTAAAATAATTTTACTCAATAAACTTACAATATTTTATATTGGTATGAAATAAAAGGGAAAAATAATAGAATAGATAAATGAGAGAAGAATTATATTCCACCATTAGCAACATTTATATGTGGTTATCGCGAGAAATTGAATAGCATTTATGTAATTCTTGAAAGAAATGGTATTTTTCCATGATAAGACCAATATTATTTGAATCTTAAAAGGGGACTTTAATTATGAGAGTATTGGAACTTGATACTTTAACTCCAAAAAAGTAATAATAATTTTACAAATGTTTGTTTTTTTAATGTAATCTAATTTTATAATATTTTCACATATCAATACTATCAATATAGGGACAATTGATAAGGGATTTCGATCCAATAAGGTTGAAAAAATTCAGGTGGCTTCCATGATTTAAAAATTTTAAATATGATTTAAAAATAAGTTTTATACGAGTAAATACTCAAACTGGTCTTTCAAAGATATATGAGACATTAAGTTAATCTTTTAAAAAATTTAAATATTAGTTTGGTTCTTTATAGTATAAAATAAGTATAAAATCTGAAACTATATTGATGTCAAAAGATATATCAAAATATTTAATTTATGTCTATTTTAAATATTAAAAGACTAAATTGATGTTTAAAATATTTGAATACCAACTTCATGTGCTATGTATGTATCAATATGAGTATTTAGTTATTTATATATCTCATGTCTATATTTTCTTGACTGCACTACAATTGAATTTTAGAGGATCCAAATTCATTTATAAGGTTTTAGGTGAGAGTCAGTGTTTGAGAGAGACATTAAAGCAATATAGATTTCATATACATATATATAATTTAAGAAAAATGTCTTTTCCACCTATAATATACGAAAGTTATTATTGTAAAGTTAGAATCAGAATAAGAATAATGCAACGAAGTTTGTTCATAAACATAAATTTATTTTCTTCATTTAGTTTATTATTATTTTGTTTAATACATACAATTATTATAATGTATAACTATAATAATAAAAAATGTATAAATAAGATACACTAATTTCAAAGTAATGATTGTTTTTGGCATAATGTTCTATGAATTCGAAAGTTGAAGCCATGGTTGACTGAGTAATTTTAAGCTCCTACAATAATAACCTTTTTTTTTAATAAGAGTTAGCTTAATTAGTAAGATTGCACAATATCAATAAAAGGTATTAAATTCAATTTTTGTTGGTAAACATTTAATAGAATTTTTTTAAATATTAAAATAAATTCTTATTGAGACCTATAACATGTCATAATCTTAAGATTAGATACCTTTCCGTCTTTCTAAACTTTCAATTTAAGAAAATAGTCCTGTTTGAGTGATGCTCTGTTTTGTCATCTATGAGTCAAAAGGTTACTTTAGATTGTGAGATGGATAGGTTTTATTTAGTAGCGGCACTGAGATTTAAAAAACATGATAAAATGTACATATGGATAAAAGCGAAAAATGAAAACAAATAGAGAGAATAGGGTATATGTAAATGGAATAGGATCCTTTTATGTAATATAAGTTAGAAAGAGATAAATATAAATTTTATAATATAAAGATTTATTATGATTAGTTATAAGATCTATTATTATATTTTAAAAAATTGCCTCTTTCATTTTTTAACATAACTCTTTTATGTTATTAATTAATATGAGAGAATCAAAATCCTGTTAATAGGTAACAAGGTACAATGTACACAATTTTAATTTTTCATGTGTGTTAATCACTTAGAATTTGGTAAATGAATATTCTTATTTAATTTATTTGTGAGTCAAAACTGACTGACAAGGAATTCTTTTTGGTACAAAAGAATGAAATTAAGAAAACTTGTTGCGAATGAATAAAACGTGGTGAGCATCATCAAATAGAGTCCATCTGTAGCATAGGTGGAGGATTTTCCAACTCATACAAATTGCTTTCAGCAATAATATCCGAAAATTTGCACACTTATTTCCTTCCTCTCTCAATATGTAACAAAGAAATGAAAAAATCACCTCCCAATCACTTTAAAACAGTGTTTGAATGTTTTTATTATTGAAACGGAATAAAAAAGGAAAGGAAAGGAATGGTCTTTCGTTTAAAAGAATAATAAAAGGATAGAACGGTAATTAATTTTATTATTTTTATTTAGGAGCTGTATTATAAAAGAATAAAATGAAATTATTATACTTCTTATTCTATTAAATATTCCTCCTATTTCACTTTTTTTTTGGGAGGGGGAGTTGAGCATCAGAGTGAAAGAGATGAGGAATAAATTTTATTGAGCTTTCCTTTCTCTTTATATCTAATTTTAAACTCTTAAATAAAAGAATTTTTTTTTTTACATTTGGTGTGAAAGAATTGAATATCATTCTATATTTAATATTGGAATCACAACATTCTCATATTTGATGATGAAAAAAAAATAACATTCTTATTCCAAATCTTATTTAAAAAATTTATAGAGTTCTATTTTCTTAAAAAAAAAGTAAGATTGCGATTCTACATTTTTATGATATAAGATTTCATATTTTTTTAATACACTCTTACCTAATTTATAAAATAGTATAACTTAACCCTTTTATAATTTACAAAATACTCTCTCCTTTGACTTCTCTCACTGTGCCGTCTTCTATAGTCATCACTTGAAGTCCATATTATGAAAAGCTCAATGAATTTTTTAAAAATTGATCTATATCTAAATATCTATTAGTACAAGTTAAAAAAAAATTATGAGTTTATGGTAGTGTAATTTTTAGTCTTTTGAATATTTCATCTTGATACTTTCTTTATAGTGTAATTTTTATTTAAGATTATCATAAAACTATTGGTTATATTTATAATAAGTTGGATAATTTTTTAAATGTAATTAACAAGGAATCTAATAAAAAGTTAATTTTAAACTAATTAGGACATATTCAAATAGTTTTTTTTTATTTTTCTCTTTTAACTTTTTCTAAAATTCACGTAAAAGAAACGTTTTCTAAAATTTTAAAAGAGATAACATGATTTAATATTAAATTAATTCAAGATAAAATTTAAACAAATTCTATATATTTTTAAAGCTAGGTGAAGTAACCAGCATTCGAAAACATCTTTTCACTCATTCACAGTTGTTATCAATTGCGATTGTCTTAATTCTCTAAATGTCCTGATGTATTATTTTTCAAAGTAAAAGTATCCACAAAGTTAATTGCGTATTTACAATCTTAATTAATATCAAGAATAATGCTATATAGATTGAGAATTTTGATAGAATTTAATAATAATTTATCAATATTCAATAATGATTTATCAAAAAAAATTAATAATAATGGTTATGGGGTGTTTGATTTGTTTTCTATTTTTATTTTCAATTAATACATTTTTATTAATATTTATAAAAATATCATCTTATTGTCACTTTATTTCCTACAAAATAAACTTAGAAATATTTCAAATTATCTAAGGAGGAAATATAAAATTGAACAGACATGTGTATTTGATAATTTGGAGAGTTTTAAAATTATCCTTCTAAGTAATTAAAAGAATTGTTAGGCATTTTGTTTTAGTATCATAGTTGGGAAATTCATAAAGAAATCACTTATAACCTAGTTCTAAATAATTAGTATAGATATTATTTGAATTTATGATTGTGTGTGTAATCACTTATCTCATGCTCATTTTGGCTAAGCCAATCATTAGGATTAAATTATTAAGGTTTAGGATTAACGGAGAATTAACGGGTAGGACCACTAACAATATAAAATTAAACAGAAAGGTCCAATGAATTATTTATATTAGTCAATTAGCCATTTCAAATTATTGTTATTTTTTACATGACTAATTATTAGTTCTTCACCTTTAATTTTATTTTGTTAATGATCCTTTTCGTTAATTTTCCCTAGGATTAAAGTGTACTAGTTATGTAAGAGTTTTTTTAAATTCAAATATATATAAGACTATGAGATTTTTATTTAATAAATAAATACTTATTGCATGTTTGAATTAGGTTAATTTGATTAAAGAAAAGGCTATAATATTTTTTAAAGAGAATGTTTAATTAAATTTTCCTTAAGTGTAAAATAAATTAATCTAAATATACTTAAAATTTTATAAAATTTAATAGAAACTCTTATATTTAAAATTTAATAATTATATAATTTAATTTTGTTTTGTTTGTTAACTGTACTTTTTAACTTTATGTACATAATTTAAATGAAAAATGTTATTATATTTACTTTGACATGTTTGGTACTTTTAGGACTTGAAAAGTCTTTATAATCGTTGCTCTTTATTTTTTTTTTTTTTTACAAAATAACATTCTGACTCAATATTAATTATTTTTTTAATAATTTTTATCTTAATAAAGAGATCAAATTAGAATTTGCACACGGGTCGGGTTTGTTCGGGTTTAGGAAAAAAAATTCAAATCAATTAATTGAGGTCGGGTTGGATTGAGTTAGTTTTAAAAAAAAAATTTAGAGAACCGAACTAACCCGATTGTAATCAGGTTGGTTTGGTTCGGGTAGTCAGGTTGTTAAATAATAGAATATTAAATAGAGAAGATGGTTACTCCAGTAGGTTACCTAGCCTCTGGTCCTCACCCACCAGCTTCTGCATCGCCTTAGCCATCACCGAAGAGACCCTAGGCTTGAACTCAGAGCCAAATCGCCATCCCTGCTGGCCAAGAACGAACCTGGAGCGACGAGGCAGCCAATCGGACCTGCATCTCACCACACATGGCCATCACCAGTTGCAAGACCCAGAAACGCCGCACCAACGTCACCTACACCTAGATCCGCCCCAAACCTGTGTTGGCAGGACCAGATCCGTAAGCTACCGTCGTAGGTCGGCTTAGAAACACCGCATCACCACGTACCACCCATGCGAGAATGGACCAGAATCGTCCATCCTGCCACGCAGTCCACGAGCCAGACCACCACCACACGTCGGAGCCACCGCGAGCCAACCTTGATCCAAGCACCATTGTCCCATTACTGCTTGGTTGGCACCTCAAACTCTATTTTTCTTTTCTGTTTCATTTTGCAGTTTAGAGATGAGAGGTTTGGGTGGAACTAGAGGCAGCGATGGGAGGCATCGGGTTTCAATTTGGGGGAGGGTTTCAATTTGGGTTTGGGTTATTGCAGTTTGCAGATAAAACTGACTCATCGGGTGAGAAAATGAACGAAGATAATATGCAAAACGACGTAGTTTCCATCGGGTCATCGAGTTGGTTTGTTGAACATGTTACCCAAACTAATAAATAGACAAGTTGATCGGGTCCTACCTGAAAGAACTCGGTGACTCGAACCAACCTGAATATTTTATATCGGGTTGAGTTAGATTAGTCGGGTCAATAGTTCATGGGTCGAGTTGTGCAGCCCTACATCATATACTTAGTAAGATATCAGTGTACTATGTTATCCTATATATATTAATAAAAAATTAAATGCTTTTTATGCTAATATTATTTGTATAAATAAATAGAAATATATTATTAATAAAATATACAAAAATTAAATAAAATTATAATATTATTCAAATATTCTTATATTAAAACTTGTGAGATTAAAATTAAAATACAATAGAATTCATAAATATGTAAAAAATAGTATTTATAAGGTATTTTATTAATATATATTTTTATTTTTTTCTATTTAATATTAATTTATGAATTAAAGTAGGTATTTTTTATAATTCATTAATAATGAATGCACTTTGATTGTTATTTTATAAAAAAAATTGAAAAACTGTTATAAAGTTGACGTGGAAAAATAATGACAAGTCAATAAAAAATAAAAAATTTAAAAAGTTAAGAGAAGATGAAAAGTCAAAAAAGTTATGAATAAGAAAAGTGAAAAGTCGAAAAAATAAGATAAAGTTATAATTAAAAAGAATTTAAAACATCAAAATTCAAAGAAGATATCACATGACATTATAGTGGAACAATTTTTATATATTATTATAGATTATAGATAGATTTTAGATACGTTTGATATTCTAAAGAGTTCAAATCAATCGTTTTAATATTATTTCCTCTTTAAGTAATTCAAAGGTTTGATGGATTTTAGCTAAATTCTTTATTCAAATTTAAGATAGTTATTAAATAAAATAAATAGAGTGACAGGCATCACTGTATTTCAGCCTAATAATTATTTCAATTACTTTAAAAGAAAAAAATTAAAAGGTACATATATTTAATATTTTCAAGGGTCAAAAACCTTCGTTTTTAATTGTTTTTTCCTTTAAGTAATTATGAAAATTATTAACTTATTTTTTAAACATATTTAATATTTTTATCATATTATATAGGTTAGGGCTACACAGAAAAAGAAAGTACATTAAATAAGATAGAAAAATAAAACTATATTCATCTATTTAAAAGTACTTAATAACAATACTAACTTACTGTTCTATCTTATTTTGTACAAAAAATGATTATAATTATCTAACATTTTTCTATTATATTTAATGAATTTCTGGATATTTATTGTGAATCAATAAATATTTCTCAAGCACCAGTATCATTATTTAACAACGTTACGTGGTGTGCAATATTATTACCAAAAGGAACAAATATCCATCCTGTGATTCTGCCCATGTGCCATTCTGCTCTCCAGAATCATGAAAAGATTAGTAATTTTTGTTTGAATTTTGTGGGTTAAAAAATTCAAAATAAAAAATTTGATATGAAAAGTAAATTTTTTTAACTTATAATATATTAAATATTTTATTTTTTATATAAAATTTTCTATTTTAAACTCTTTAAAATATAGATTAGCAATTTTTTTTTTTAAATTCACCTCCTTGAACGACATTCGTCATTGTCGGTTGGTACAGAACTTTAATAGCCTCTGCCTCCACTCTGTTCGTTTAATCTAGAACATAAAACTGGCTTTATTCCTCAACCTTAAAAAATAAAAAGAAAATACCCTTTGTTCAGTTCAGAGTTGGATCTATATGTCTGTTTGCATTTTAAGGTGACAGCATCAAATATAAAATTAAGCTCAAGTAGAGCTTCCTTTCATTTTCATGGATTCATTAGGATTCGCATCTAGTGATCTGCCTCTCAACGTTACCACATGCCACATGCTGTTTAGTATGATGGGTTTCATTCTAACTTTAATATTATTATCATAAATAGTATATATATATATCTTTTTATATATTTTATAATATTATTTATTATATTTATTTTTATTATTATTATTACTTAATTACAATTTTTAAAATGTGTAAATAGTAATATATATTTTTTAAGAATATAAGAATATTATTTGTTGTTGAGTATTTTTATATATTTTTATATATTTTTAATATTTTTTTAAATATTAAATAAAAAAATATTAAATAAAAAATAAAAATATTTAATGTGTTAAAAATATAAAAAATATTTAAATTTTTTATTTAATAATTAAGAAGATTAATAAAAAGATAAATCATTTCTCTTTTTCGTTTCATTCAAAACATGCGTTGAGTGGGTGATGATTTTAATGAGCATAAATATCCCACTTCTTATTTTTGAAAATTTGTATAAATCATATTTAAAGTTTACAACTTTGTGATAATGGGATGCTTTATTCTGCAGGAAAGTACTATGCGAGATTGAGGGTATCTTCAAGCTCAAAAGAACATGATTAATACCCAACAAGGTCAAAAAGTGGCTTTAGTTGAATCCCAGAAAGGACAAAGTGACTCATAAAGGATGGGTCTGTGATCAATGTGATAAAAAAACGGAAAAAGCTGGGTATTAATGTCGTCATAAAGGAATTTGGGAAAGCTGGCGCTTGGTGATGGTGGCGGTGGTGGAAGTGAAAAGCATGTTCACCTGTTCAGGTTTCATGGGCTTTTCAAACGGCATTTATAGTGATGCACATGCCTCTCTGCTTTTTAGGTACGTAGTCCACATATGTTGCAGCAATATGGTCCATTCTATCATTCTCTGAATTTAATCTTCTCATTTACATTCACCTCTCCTTCTGGGCTACTAGTGCTTTCTTAGACAGAAATTTTACTCTATTTATTTATGGTTTAACCTACTTTTGTCTTAACTCTTATCTTGAATAAGATGGGTTTTCCGCTACTTGTTTGGCAGCTTTGCTAGGCTTTACCTAGGAACAGAACACACAGAACGAAAGAATTTCAGGAGGTTGGTGGGATTAGGAACTTTGAGATTAATGAAATTGAATGGAGTGAAATTGAATGAGATTAGATGAAAATAAGTTTTATTATTTAATTATGTTAAAAAATAATAGAATGAGATAAAAATGAGTGAAATGGATTTTATTTTATTTTAAAAAAAATTATTAATTTTTTTAAATTTGAGATATGAGATAAAATTATTATTATTTATTATAATTATAATTAAGATTTTATTAAATTAATTTTATACTTTAAAATTAATGTATTTGTAAGAAAGGTAATTTAAAAAATAAAATTATAACTTTTATTATTCTATTTATTTCTTAAATAATAGAATAATAATTTTATTTTATTTTAAAAATATCTAAACAATAATATTTTTATCTTATTTTATTTTATTTTATCTTATTTTATTTTATTTTATTAATTATTATATATCTAAACATAACTAGAATCTGTTTATGTGTATAAATAAATAAATAAATAAAATAAAAAAGAATGAGAAGTGGAGTAGAGATATTCTGTGTGGGAGAGAGAAGAAGGGAATGGAGAAACTCTAACATAAATGTGGAGCACCTAAATTATATGTATATTAAATTAATTATATCATTAATTAATAAATAATTTATATTTAATTAATAAATAATCTTTTTTTAATTTTTTTAATTAATGTTATAATTTACTTAGTGCATCAACTCGGATGTACATGTTTATGCAATAATTTCTGGAAGGCAAAGTTAAAGTAATAATTGATCGTCAAAATTGGCCTTATGTTGGGTGGGCACTAGTGAGTTTGTAACTGTCGTTGAATCACGTGATTCTGCCTTTTGTCAACATCATTAGGAGTGGGTGGGACATTGGCCTAAATGTATTCTCTTCGTTCTTTTCTCTTCCTGCAATGTGACTTTATAATGTCCATAATAATAACCATACCTTGAATTTAGCTTCTTCTTGTTCCTTCTTTTCATCATTGACCCAACTCCTAAGTTCTAACACAGATTTCCTACGCGGTTCCTTTCCCTCTAAGGCTAAATGATTCATATTGGACTTGCCACAAATAGTGAGGTGTTTGTTTTCTTTACCTTTTCATGATCCAGAAAAAAAATTGAAAAAAAAGGGCATATGATAAGGTGGCATTCAAATGGTTTTTTTGAATGATTATAGTATGAATGAGATGCACTTGCTTCTTTATTTATCTGAGTTATTCTAGTATATCTCATTAGCAACTTGTGGGTTCTTTCTCCACTCCACTCACTTTTATAATTTTTTTTTTAATCTCACTTTCATTTTTCTTCTACACCACTCCCTTTTTCATCATGTATATATTATATAAACTTCTGGTTTTATGAAAGCTGTCACCTAGGAAATACTGCTTTTTGGGTTCTCTCCTTAAATTTTGAGAATATATATATATATTATATTGTGCTCACTTTTCTAGAAGATTTGTCAGAGATATGAGTGTCATGTGAGTTTATCCAAAAGTGAGTGAATGTTTTCATTCTAATTGTTGTTCTGAAATTCCTTTACTCTTGTGTTACAGAGTGCTTGTTCCTTTGGTTTGTGTACCATAGCGGGTTCTGTTGCTCAGTGCAGATCTGCAGCAAACAGCTTGCTGAAGCTGGTACCCTCTGTGTGAAGAACATTGAGGACTAAGGGAAATGGATCTTGAATCCAGGAAGTGTTGGGGCACCTCAAAGGTTAGTGCATTAACTTGGAAGATTTCAACTTGGAAAAAAAACTCGAAAATATAAACAATTTCCACTTCCCAATAGTGGTACCCTTGTGAGTTTCTTCATTGGCATAAGTGGTTGGAGGCAGATAAAATTTTAGTGCTTCTGAAATAAAATGAATTCTTATAGAGTAAGTTGCTGAATTGCATTTCAGAAGGATTCTTGGAAGACTACTCTGCTCTTAGCCTACCAAAGTCTTGGTGTGGTATATGGGGACTTGAGCATTTCTCCATTGTATGTTTACACGAGCACATTTGCAGAAGATATTGAACACTCAGAGACCAATGAAGAGATTTTTGGTGCCCTTTCTTTTGTCTTCTGGACTCTGACATTGGTGCCACTTTTCAAATACGTGTTTGTGGTCCTTCGTGCTGATGATAATGGAGAGGGTAAGCATTTGAGTTTTGAACAAATGAGGGAAGCCAGTATGCTATTTCTCATGTTGATGATTTTCATGTATGGTTCTGCAGGCGGTACATTTGCTCTATATTCCTTGATTTGTAGGCATGCTAAAGTTAGTCTTCTACCGAATCAACAACATGCTGATGAAGCGCTTTCTACATATAAGATGGAGGAGCCTCCAGAAAAGAATACCTCTAGAGTTAAGGTGCTGCTTGAGAAATGTAAGGCCTTGCATACAGCTCTGCTAATTGTGGTTCTTCTTGGCACTTGTATGGTAATTGGGGATGGACTACTAACCCCAGCCATTTCTGGTAAGATTCCTCCTTATCATTCATGTTTTTACAGATAGTTTCGAATCAATTCATTGACTAGACACTCCATTTTTGTAGTTTTCTCGGCGGTATCTGGTCTCGAGGTATCTATGTCCAAGAAACACCACCAATGTAAGTGGGCTTTCATTCTATTTCAATATAATATTTCAGTAGTATTAAACTATGTAACTATCTTCAAATTAAATGGCAAAGAACTCATGAAGATAACTATGGAAAAAATTTCAAGCAGTGACAGCTTACAAAATGATGATGAAAGAGTTTATTCATATAGCTTGCCAGCAATTGTCCTAGTATATTTCACTTAGTTGAAATTGTTAATTTGCAGGATTTCTTCCTTGTTTCTGTATTTGAACCTCAATTGATTTCAATTTGCAGATGCTGTGATTCCCATTACTTGCTTCATACTGGTGTGTTTGTTTGCACTCCAACACTATGGTACACATCGGGTGGGATTCCTTTTTGCACCAGTTGTGCTGACATGGTTATTGTGCATCAGCACACTTGGTTTATATAATATATTCAAATGGAATACACATGTTTATAGAGCTCTTTCACCATATTATATGTTCAAGTTCTTGAAGAAGACAAGGATAAGTGGGTGGATGTCTTTGGGTGGAATATTACTGTGCATAACAGGTAAAAGTGGAAAATTCATACATATGGTTAAATCTAATGACTTGATATTCTTACATATCAGTTAAATCCCAGACCATGTCTATCTACAAATATGCATATGTTGTGCAGTTGTAAGCTGTAAGAATATTTAGATTTAGCATCTTTTGAGCAACCTCAGAGTCAAAATTATGATTTAATAGGAGGTAGATTAAGTTCTATGTGAACATTTACTTTTGAATCAATTCTCGAGTGCTCCTCTATCATCATTTATTCCCCTTAAAATATTAACAGCATGGTGTTGTTTACATTGAAGAACAAATTTGATTTACCGTCACTATGACCAATAGATTGTGCCCTCAATAGATTTGAATTTCACATGAAGCATTGTAAAACTCCTACAATCGTTTCAATATAATTTAGTTTGCCAGATGAAGACTTCTTATGTGTTGACCTTGTGAGCAGGCTCAGAAGCTATGTTCGCTGATCTTGGCCATTTCTCATATGTGGCCATTCAGGTTGGTTTAAAATCTTTTCACATTTTCCGTTTCTTCTTTCCTCTTTCTTTTTGGAATATTGGTAGCAAAGGCTTTCTTATAGACCTAGAGAAGGGTCATTTCAATCGGAGTTGAGTTCTTTACAATTTGTCATGTGCAGACTGCATTCACCTTTCTGGTATATCCTGCACTTATATTGGCATATATGGGCCAAGCTGCTTACTTGTCACAGCATCATAATTCCGGTATCCAGATCAGTTTCTACGTCTCAGTTCCAGGTATTCCATGTCCCGGCCCACTCTTTAAATGCAATAATACTAATCCTGTAAGCATAAAAATTGGAAGGAAGTCATATAAATAATTAGATGGAAAAATTTTCCGGGCAACATGGTAGTATATATGAACTTACCTGCAATGCCTTTGTTAGTAACTACCTGATAATGTATGGTTGTTTTGCCTGGTATAATAGCATGTGCTAGAAAAAATTATGCAAGTTTTTGGGTGCAGATAGTGTGAAGTGGCCAGTGCTTATCTTAGCCATTCTAGCTTCTGTTGTGGGAAGCCAAGCAATCATCAGCGGAACATTTTCTATCATAAACCAGAGCCAATCACTTGGTTGCTTCCCAAGAGTTAAGGTTGTTCATACATCAGACAAGATACACGGTCAGGTCTACATCCCTGAAATTAATTGGATACTCATGATCCTCTGCATTGCTGTGACCATTGGATTTAGGGACACAAAACATATGGGAAATGCATCAGGTAAGTTACGCATTTATGCATGATTAACTGGATCATGGTTTTTGGCTTTTTGCCTTATTGTTGAGCAATTGAAATTTTCTGCACACTGCCTGATGCTAGTTCAAATCTCTGATAAGCTCGAATGGTTTGCTTAAATTTAAATGAGTATTATTGAGTGTGTCTTTGTCTAGGCCCTTTGGGACTACCCTACATATTATTGACTGTTAACATTCACTTTCTTAATATAAGCCTCACCTAGGAGAGTTGAAGACACTCACGATATTAATTTCAGAGATAGAAGGAATATATTGGTGTTAATTGTAGTGACATATAAATCAATCTTTATTGTTGCAGGGTTAGCAGTGATGACTGTGATGCTGGTGACAACATGCCTTACTTCCTTAGTGATTATACTTTGTTGGCATAAACCCCCTATCATAGCCCTTTGTTTCCTATTGTTTTTTGGCTCCATTGAACTGCTTTATTTCTCAGCTTCACTGACTAAGTTTTTTGAGGGTGCCTGGTTCCCTATTCTCCTGGCCCTCTTCCTTATGATTATAATGTTCCTTTGGCACTATGCAACTATCAAGAAATATGAATATGACCTCCACAACAAGGTGTCACTAGAATGGCTTCTAGCCTTAGGTCCAAGCCTGGGAATTGCTAGAGTCCCTGGTATAGGCCTAGTGTTCACTGATCTCACCACTGGCATCCCTGCTAACTTCTCTCGCTTTGTCACCAACCTCCCCGCATTTCACCGCATCCTTGTTTTTGTATGTGTAAAATCAGTGCCAGTCCCTCATGTCCCTGCTGCCGAGAGATACCTTGTAGGCCGTGTAGGACCTGCTGCTCATCGGTCCTACAGGTGTATAGTCAGATATGGATATCGTGATGTTCATCAGGATGTTGATTCCTTTGAATCTGAACTAGTAGAAAGGCTAGCTGATTTCATCCACTATGATTGGAATCGGATGCGGGGGAGTAACATGAGCATTGAGGATGATGCTTCACACTCTAATGAATCATCAAGTCATAGATTGACTGTGATTGGAACAGCTGGTTTCTCCAGCCAACCAGGATATGAGATTGAGGAGAATGTGCAGCCAGCAAGTGTGTCTATTGGGTTCCCCACTGTACAAAGTATGACAGATGTTATTGAGATGGAATCAATGGGTGTGACTGAGAGAAGAGTGAGGTTTGCCATTGATGATGAGCCTGAAAGTGACACAAGGTCTGAGGTAGGTGTTCAAATGCAGGAAGAGCTAGAAGATCTTCATGCTGCTCAAGAAGCTGGGACAGCATTCATTCTTGGGCATTCTCATGTGAGAGCAAAGCAAGGTTCATCTCTCCTGAAGAAATTGGCCCTTAACTATGGGTACAATTTCTTGAGAAGGAATTGTAGAGGTCCAGATGTGGCCCTTAAGGTTCCCCCAGTTTCTCTTTTGGAGGTTGGCATGGTTTATATTGTATAGAATATCTAACATGTAGCTTTCTTTTTTATTATGTTTTTCATATAGAAATATAGGCTGTAATGGCAGAGCTTTGTGCAGTTTACAAAGGCTTTTTGTGAATGGGAGTGACTAGACCCTTTAAACTTGATTTATATAGCATGCTTGAATTCATAGGAGAAGGCTTACATAGATCAGTAAATGGATGGATGAAAATAAACTATGAATCTATTTAAGATCTATTATAAAATATTTAATATTATTTAATTTATTCATGATCTAATTTAATATATGAATATTCAATTCATCTATTAATTTATTTTAATATATTAGATAGATGAATATTTAATTCACTCATTTAAAAAAAAATTATCTCTAAAAATTTTTATTTTAAATTTTTATTCTCTTTAAAAGTTTTTATTCTCTCAAGAAAATAATTTTTTTTCTAAAAATTTTCATTCTTTTTTAAAAAATGTTTCTCTTTAAAAATTTTATTCTCTCTTTAATTTTTTTTTCTTTTTCTAAAAAAATTCTTTCTAGAAATTTTGGAATTCAACACTCTATGTTGTGGGTTTTTGGGCTTTAGTGTAAGTAAAAATGTTGAACAAAAAAAAAAGTAAGATATATTGGATATCCATTAGATTGGTTTTTAATTGGATATTCGTTGTATATTTAATAGATGTTTTCATTGAATTATTAATTATTTTTTATTAAATTTAATCTATTATATCTAATATAATAAAATACATTATTTTTATTGGATAGACTATATTGATTTTAATATAAATAGATTATATGAATTAAAAATTAATAGATATTTTTGTCAATTCTACATAGATGTTACTTAATGTTACAATTTCCCGTCCTTAATGTTACTTTAAGATATACTAGTGTTTTATGGAAAAATATATTTAACCTTGAGATATGACATCCTGAATAGTTTAGATGAATATGATTAAGTTATAATTCATGAAATTTACAATGAAACTCATTCAAAATTATTTTTTGGTTTCGTTAACCAACTCTTTTCGTGCTATGATAACCGGGGTATGTAGCTCAACTCAATAAATAATTTTTATATGATTTTTTAATAAATAATTAGTTTATATAATTTCATATAATTTTAATTTTTGATTCTATAGTTTTTTTTAATATTAATTTTTATGTGTTTTTTAATTTGGATGTTTTATCAACTTATTATTAAGATTATATCAAAAACAAGTTATCATATTTTTTAGTTTAAAAAAAATTAATAAATTCTTAATTTTTTCATAATAAATTATATTTAATTAATTTTATTATATTTTCATGCAAAATTTTCACTCTTGTGTGATATACATATTGAAGTTTTATAAATAATATAAAATAATTATATATGAATAAATATAGTAATTTAAAAATATAATTAATTAATTTAAGGTGATAGTACATATATAACAAAAATAAAATTAGACACCTACAAATTTTTTGAGATTTTAAGATCAATTACTAATAAAAATAATTATTAACGTCGTCAATTAATTAAAGATAGGTGAGAATTTTTTAAACTTTTTTTAATATGAAACATCATAGATTTTTAAATATGTTTGTTTCATGTCAAAATGATATATGTTAGAATATGACAACATATACATTATCTTAATATGCAAAGGTATATATATCAAGGTAATTAATAAGTGATTATAAATTTGTATATCCATATACTTGAGTAATAAATTTAATTTAGATCAAATAATTAATAACGTGATCAACTAAAGGTAGGTGAGAATTTTTTGAATTTTTTAAATATAAATTAATATACAAAGATATATATGTCAATGTAATTAGTAAGTGCTTATAACAATTAATAACTTGGTCAACCAAAAATAAGTGAGAATTTTTTAATTTTTTAATATAAATTAATATGCAAATATATATGTCAAGATAATTAATATATGATTATATATTTCTATATTTGTATACATGAGAAATAAATTTAATATGATCAAATTACAATGTTAATTTATATATATATTTGTATCATTTTTTAAATATGTTTGTTCCATGTCAAAATGATACATGCTATATGAAAACATATATTCTCTTAATATGTGAGGTATATATATCAATGTAATTAATAAGTTATATTTAAATTTAATTTAATCAAACAATTAATAACGATAACTATGAAATTTTTTTGAATTTTTTAAAAATATAAATTAATATGCAAATATATATATGTCAATTAATTAATAAGTGCTTATAACAATTAATAATATTGGTCAACCAAAGTTAAGTGAGAATTTTTTATTTTTTAATATAAATTAATAAGTAAAGATATATGTCAAGATAATTAATATATGATTATATATTTCTATATTTATATACGTAAATATATTTATTTTAACATGACGTCGTAATGTACATTTTTAAATATATTTATTATTTATTGAGATCATATATTTATCACATCTGATTTTTAAAATATAAAAACATATAAAATATAAAAATATTTTTTTATATATTATATGATTTTTCAAATTGCAGTACCCACTTTAATGTTTGTAAACTAATGTTGTTTAGTGTTTTGTTTTAATATGAACTGCTGCTACTACTGTAGATTTTATATAACTAAGAAGAAAGATCAACTGTAAGGACGCAACGCATAGCCTATGTCCACATAAAGTGTATTTTAAGGAAAGAAGTGTATTATGTAATGTAATGGAGTTGAACAAACGGAATCCTACTTCCAAACAAACCCGGGTCATATTTATGTGTTGAAAAGAAAAGACTTTTTTTTTTTCCAGTTGATATGTTTATACTTTCTACTAATAATTCTAAAAATTTTACATTGTTTTTATTTTGTTTTTTATTTTTAAATTTTTGTGAAAAAAATGATGTAAACACTTTTATTTATAATTTTTTTCATAAAACTTTTAAAATAAGAAACAGAGTGAAAGCAATGTAATATTTTTATAATTATTAGTAAAAATATATCAATTAAAAATATAAAAAAAACCAAACATCCTCAAAGTAACTGTAACGTTGTAGAAGTTAATTACGACCCTCTTGTGCTGTTGGTTGGCGTAATCTGCCTTAAAAAATGCAACAGGTAATGTAAAATCATGCATTATGTACTGGCAAACGTAGCCCTACTTTTTATTTACTCATGGCCCTACTAAAGGGAAGCCTTAAATCATAAGTAACATACGTGAAATGATTTTTTAGATTAATACTTGGTTATATATTTTTTATATCAAACTTTATATAGAAATTATACTTTGTGGAGATATATAATAGTTGTTTAAAATTTATAAAATAAAATGGCATGCAAATATTAATATACCATCCTGTATCCTACGTGTTATTTATACAAGATATTTTAGTTAATGATGAACATGACACCAAGTGGAAAAGAACAGAACTCCTCTCATTTTAAGAGTCTCCAAGGGTGCCACATAGTCTAGTATTAACCACCAGGTTTTGTGAGTGGTGGTAGTGCTGTGGACAAATTGAAAAACCCCATGTGGCTGCAATTTCGTTTCGTGGCTCAAATGCTAAAAAGAAGCGCACTCATATACAGACATTTATATATATGAAGGGCAGAGTTCAGAACATGGTGCTGGGTGCCAATAATAACTAGCTAAAATGGGACTTGGGACTCTGCCGTTGACCCCTCCTTATAGCAGTTTCCCTTCAAATTCAGGACTTGTACAGAACTACACTAATCGCATCAGAATCAATAGAAGCATAAAATTCTCAGTTTCAGCCAAACAAGAGAAGGAAGAAACAAAGAACAAGCAATCCTTTTTTGGTAGTGTAACTGAAGCTCTTGATTTTTCTCAAGTGAGATCCGCAGAGGATGCTCAGCTTCTAGAAGATGCCAGACAAACCACAAGGTCTGGAGAAAGGATGAGCAGGGAACAGGTATATTATGCACTTCCAAATCATCTTGTTTACATAAAAATAGAAAATTTTGTGCACCTTTATTTATTATGATCATGCTGACTAAATTTTCTTATTTTCATGCAGTATGGAGCTCTTAGAAGGAAAATTGGTGGGACATACAAGGATTTCTTCAAATCTTATGTTGAAGGTACTATCTGGTTATTCTTCTATAAAATGTATTTTATCTTTCAAACAAACTAGACATAACTAAAGTCTAATTCTTTGTCTCTAATTGAATAACCACATACTTCATTTTCTTCTTTTGCTAATGAAATTCTATAAACAAAAAAAAAATGCTCTTCTTCTGCTAATCATAGAAGGAGAACTTTCATGCCCTTGTTGTCATAATTTTTTACTCAATTGCTGTTCTTCTGCTCAGTCTTAAATCAATCCAAATGCATAGATCCATTTCCATATGATTAGTTGAATCATTGTTTGCCTTAGTAATAGAGCTGAAACATTATTTTTTCCATTGAGCAGTGGACGGGGCATATGTTGAAGAGGGATGGGTTGACAAAACATGCAAGGTGTGCAAAAAGGACACCAAGGGCGAGGCAAGGCAAGTGGACAAGTTTGGAAGATATGTTCATGTAGCATGTCTAGAGAAGTCCGAAACAGGGAACTTCTTTACTAGACTGTTCTCAATATGAAAGGCATTCATGATTCATGAGTCATGACATGGCATGATAGGGGGGAAAAGACATTTTCTCATTTAGTCATATACCCAAGAACTCTAATTAGTCATCCAATTATCAAAATAGATATTCAGCTTTTGTATGGTTCAATACAAGAATGAAAATTTATTTTATTTTCCTTGTTGGCCAAATGAAATCATAGCAATCTTGTCCACACAATTTTTTATTTATCTCAAGACTTTATACTCATTGCGAAAAAAAGATCAGCATGACAGCATCATTGCCTCTGTGAAAGTGTATCCCATACAGCCCTACCTGAGAACTTTAGAGAGGCCTAACACCATATGTTAAAAGAATGTTTCACAGACCATTGATGACATTTACACGCAAGGCACACTCTTAACCATCTTTTGAAGTGTTGATGACGATAATTAAATGCCAAATGCGAAATGAAAAACTACAGTTTCAAGCTTTTACAATCAAGTGCCAACCTTTATATAATCTCATGAGTAACAGCACCTTACAATTTAAACTCTATACTCTCGGGAAATAAAAATAATTTAATATTTGATGCATTGTTAGTATAAAAAAGTTTTATACTAACATCCAATATGGCATATTATTACGCCATTTAATCAGTTTGAAATTTTATATAATTGTTAACATGGTCAAATACATTAAATGAGATATTAATACAAGATTGAATACTACACTTACAATTCATAAACTTAAATAAAAGGAAAATATTGTTTATCACGACAATTAATTCGTGAAATGGTTTACAAAGAGAAACAAATATTTTGCGTTTTGACATTTAGTTCAATAATTATTTTCCTTTTTTGAACAAAATTATAACATTTATTTTTTTAACACATCCTGATTGGTTAAAAATCTCTTATTCACGAAACTCATCCGTGTAATATAGCAGTGCTGTAAATAAAAACATGGTGCTTTCAACATAGAAAACATCAATTTCTCGTGAAAGCAATTATTGGCCTGATTGCAACTAAGTGCCTATTACACCAACCTCCAAGAATTAAAACAAACAAGATTGCGTCTATCCTACGTCATGGATTAATCTAATCTGTGATCGGTGCACATCCTCTGAGAGGTATGCGCCACTATCGGATTTTCACCAAATATAGGAGGCAATCAAGGTCTAGTACTCTAGTTCACAAATCACAAGAGAGAAATTATTGTATAGCAACTTCCTATTTTAAGCATGCAAATCAATGCATAACTTTTTACATGTCAAAAGGTGATTTGCATGTTTAAGATAGGAAATTCCTACCCAAGAATTTATTATCACAAGAAAGAGATTTTCTATCAGACATGACTCAGGAGGCTGTGTGGCTAAGCATGCATTCTCCAAGTCTCAAAGCCCAAACCTCCGCAATGAAAAGAGCCCCGGGACTTGAATGAATCAATTCAAAATGGAATTCTGATATCTGATTCTCAAAATAACACAAAGGAAAATATGGCGGAAGTTGTGTGTTAACGATGTAAATTATTTCTTAGCATTATTTATAATAACTGTTTAAAATTAAATAACCGTTATTTATAATAAAATAGTTATAATAAAATTTAATTTTTATCAATATTTCTTCTTCTATATATATATATATATATATATTTTTTTTTTTCAATCGAATGATTAATAATTTCTTGATAGTTATTATTATTCATTAAATATTACTATTCAAAGAAGATATTTTTTATATAAAAATGTTAAGAGCATGGTTAAGAAATGGCGGGAAGGAACGGCCCAACAAGATTTGGCGGGAAAAAAATGACCTAGAAAGCTGCAAAGGGCGGGAACCGCCTCCCATTCTGATTTCCACAGCCTCTCCATCGCATAGACTCAGAGTGAGTGAGTGAGAGAGAGAGGCAGAGTAATCGACGAGTCACGAGTCAGGACTCAGCGATGGTGGGCCCGCAGTTCGATCTTCTGGCGAACCCTCTAGGCGCCGTCAGATCGACGTTCGAGAAGGCCATAGCGTCCGGTTCCGATCCCTCCTCTTTCGACGGCCGCGACTGGGGCGCCCTCGATCTCTTCCGCCACTTCCTCTTCGACCACCATTCCCGCCTCTCTCAGGTTCCCCAATCCCATCCATGCTCTTCTCTCTAAAACCCTATTCTCTATTTCGATTTCTAATTCCCATTTTCTGGGTTAATTAATCCAACTTAATTATGTTATTGATTAATCTTGATTATTGAATTTCGCGGTGATGCTCCTGGATTTTTGTTTTGCGTCGTCGTAGGTTCCGGTTCTGACTCCTGCCACGATCAGATGGGTGAAGCCCAATACTCTAGTTCGTTTTCGTGGGATGATACAAGACATGCTTGGGAATGAATTTTATGTTGGCGCTTATAAGGTTTTTTTATTTTATTTTTTTCTTGTCGTATGTTCAAATTTCTGGATCAATTACCTCAGCAATATGCTTAATTTTGACAAAAATGCAACCTTTTTTGGGTTGGTATATGGTTATTGAAGGATGGTTCGGTGTGGAGGACCAACAAATTTATGGATGTTTCTCAATTTCCTATTGCTTCCTCAGCAGATATGCGAATCTGGGAACGCCGATTGCTTTACTGTGTTCCGGTGAGGTGTCCAGAGTCACCATTTTTCTTGGACATTTGTGCTTGCTCTGTATATTTCTAATGCTTTCACACAAGCACTCAATTTTTTTCATGTTCAGTTTTTGTCCTAAAAGTAAAAGTGGGGTAATGACTTGCTTAAAGAGTACACTTTTCAAGGATTAACTTTATTTTCTTTTTTCAATTAGGTTCCAGGACTGAATTCATGGACTGAAATTTCACCCGAAGCAGTTAACAATCAATGTATGGATTGGACGTCTGAACAAAGAGAAAAACGGAGGAGAGCAGATGATGAGTCTTCTGATATGCCTGTATTTTCTGGCCTTGTGTTACTGTCTTTATTAGCTTATTGCTTCCATTGACTTCACTCTTCATATGATTATCATGTGATGGGTACATTAGTAAACTGAGGGCCTTTCATTCTTATGGTTTAGTCGGTTAGGTCTAAGTCGTAATAAATTTGGGATATCCTCTTGATTGTTTCTGTATAAGTCAAGACAAATGTGATAGATTGGAACCTACAGAGTCAGTTTATTGGTTTTCATTAGAAGTTTGAAAACACTAGATACTGGATAATGTGTGTTTTTCATCTTTCTTACTGACCTATATTTATTCACAGGTCTCTGGTGACGAGGTTCAAAGTTCTCCTAATACTAAAAAATTGGTATACTGAGCTTTCATCCAAACTCCAGTTTCTTGTGTTATGAATTTAATTGACAGAAAAGAATCATCCAAGAATTAGCTATTTAGCTTTACCTATTTTTTGCTTAAAGTGGTTAATTAAAATCTTTTGATGATTTTCGTTGTGCTAGTATGGTTTGCTTTTAAGTTTATTTCTCAATTTCAATTAAATTCAAACCAAAATATTTGTTATCCAAACTTGAGCTATGCCAGAGGCAGAAGTACCATGTAGACCTCCAAGTCTTCAGTATCATCTTTAGATGACAAGTTATATGGTCTTGAGCTTTAGCTTATAAGTTATACTGACAGATAGGTCCATCAGTATTTTTTAAATTTATGATCAATTAAGGTGCTTATTAGATGATCTAAGTTTTATTTCTCCTCCCATAGTCCCATGTAATGGGATAAATCAATAAATTGAGTCTGATCATTCTTCTGTTGTGGTTCTTTGAAAATTGATCTTACTTTTTTCTTTTACAGAGAGAAGGTGAACAGCCTTCCATTGCTTCTCAATCTCAGGGGGCTGTACCTGAGATTGCTGGCTCTAGTATGAATTTGGCGCCTGGTCTTGATGGCAATTCACCTTCTTGTCTTGTGAAGGTAAGAATTAGTGTCTTTTATACTTCTAAGATATTATGAGATATATTTTATTGAAGTGAGATTAATATTTTGCTGTTTTTGATTTCTTGGAATTATAACAAATCCCTTTCCTCATTTTCCTCTGTATCATGCCAGATATATGATTCTCAAGAGTCTGAATTGAAGCTGAATGACATTTTTGAGTTTGTGGGTATCCTTACATCTGATCCAGAGCTTCAAGAGGAAAATGATTTATCAAATGGATTTTGTGAAGATCCTTTGCACCATTTTCCACCTAACAAGGTATACACTGTATTATACATTTGAGAACTTTTAAATATACATTAGAAGCCCTGTCTCATCATCCCTTGAAGGCCACTTGATCAATGAGCTATTGTAAGAGGCTTACCTGTTCTTTCAGGAACTACCATGAAGAAGCATAAATATGCATTTGGGTATTGTTTCTATGTCCACCCGGCATCTGGTTTGTAACATATTCATTTGCATTTTTTCTCCATGTTTTTCAGGTACCACGCCTTCATTGTTTTATTCACAGGAAACTTGCAGTTCAGGACTTCCTTCAGAATAACCCTATTATAGAGGTAACTTTCATATGTACCTAAATGCAGTTTATTTCATCTGAACAGATGACTTATTATATGTAGCATTTTGAGCTGGGATCCTTCTTCTCCTCTTAACTTTTTGCATTAACTGGAAACACCTTTCTGATGAAAGCATGTGCTTGATCTCACAGCCAAAGCCCGACTTGGTCAAAGGGATCAGGGAAGCTTTGCTAAGACATCTCACTGCTGTTCTTGGGAACGATGATGTAGCTGCTCATTTCATGTTGCTGCATCTCCTATCCAAGGTATGTAGTTCTTAAAAGATCATTTCCTTCAGTCATTTCATGCATATGTAAATGTTCTGTTTATTGTTGTTTGTTTTGCATATTTCTCATTTTTACTCATATATTAATCATTGTATGCTTCACAATTCGCCTGCCCCCCATTATTGAGAGTATTTGTATGATGGCTTGTTCTTGACCAGGTGCATGCTAGAGTAGATGCTCTCGCTGTCGGCAAGCTTTCACTAAACCTTACCTGTTTTAGCAAAGAAACCGTGTCTATATTTGGAGACCAATTAAACCTTGCTGTCAAGAACCTCGTGCCTTTCACACACTGCATACCCCTCACAGTGGAATACTTGAACACAGCTTCACTTGCACCAAAAAAGAATTATGATACAAACAGGTGATCACATTTTATAATCTTTCTGAACAAGGACTTCTTACTAATATACAACACATATTTTTACAACTTTTAGAGTTAATGCTCCAGATTGGAAACTGGAGTCTTGCAACTAGCTGAAGGTTCACACTTGATTGTTGATGAGACGAAATTAGAAGCTGGAACCCTCAACTCTGTGGGCGTAGAGAATGCAAGGTTGCTGAAAAATTTAATGGAGTTGCAAAAGGTAATTGTGTGCTTGTCTAGCTCTCCTATCTTCCTGCATGGTCATGTATACTGTTATGCTATGAATCTGCATTTCTGAGAGATAAATTTATCTGCTCTCTGCACAACTTCTGGAAACCTCTACACACCACAATATAGATGAACTTGCTAATTTTTAGAAACACTGTTCTCTCTTTACAATTGACTGTTTGCAATTACTTTTTTGGAAGTGCAAGTAAAGAAGCTGACATGCACTTGGTATGTGTTTCAGGTGGAATATGATTTCAAGTACTATAAAATGGAAATGGCAACTGACGTCCAACTGCTAGTTTTGTCCGAGGGGAAATCAAATATCTTGCCAGCTGATGTAATTGTACCTTTCCGGCCTTCTGCAACCAATTGCTCTGAAGCTGTGGCTGCAGAAGCTTTGGAAGCTTGGAGGTGGTATTTGGCTACTGTTAGACAACTACCACACTCTATTGACTCAGAAATGCAGAAGGTACGAGTGATGTTGACATTAGTTTTCATGAACATGGATTCTTTTGGGTTAAACCAGTCAAATAATTTTGGTTAGACGTTAGCCTTTCTCTTGGCATACAAACCCAGCAACTGACTTGAAATTTTCTATTTATGTTAGCCATTAGCCTTTCTCTTAGCATACAAACCCAGCAACTAAAAGATTTCTTAGTTGGGCAGAAGTGGCATTTGAGGTTGATTTTTATATTATCCACTTCAATTCATAAATACCTTAGCAGAAGACATGCACATATAATTCAAAGTTGATATTTAGAAGAATAAATTCCAGGGCGCTTAATGTTGGCATTTCTATTAAGAATACCTTTTTGCTGATTGCTCCAGTTCCTTCATTATTATTTGGAATCACCAATTTGCTTAACTAAGACATCCAGAGCATACTTGAACTTTATGATGAGAACTTATTATGGAGCCTTTACACTGTTGCATGTTTTCAGGTAGTAGAAAATGATTTAGTTGCAGCAAGACAAGCAGACAGGAGCTTGAATCCCCAAGATTTAAGCAGGTTAGTGAGTGACTATTTTACATGTATTGGTAGCATTTTTTTCGTAGCATAACTTCTTTGATCAGTTGTTCCTTTACCTATTACATCTGTCCCCTTCTCCAACAGATGGTTAACAATGGGCCGCCTCATGTCCTTGAGCTTTGGTGAGACCAGCCTATCACTAGAACAATGGCAAATGGTCAAGGAACTGGAGAGGCTGCGAAGAGAGAGGTTAAAGTGAAGTACACATTGTTCCAATTTGTGCAAGCCTGCAAGGTTTTAAACATGAGCCAAGCTATGGTGTTGACATCTTAATTTCTGCCGTAGATTAAGGGAAATGAATGCAGTTAGATGGGTTCAAGGGGTCTGGCTGTTGGATCTGATTACCAGAATTTTCTGATGGTTGCCTACTACACAGCATGATAAAATGTATATTTAACTTGTGGATATGGAATCAAACAGTCGGCTCCATTAGTTCTGCATTCAATAAAAGCGATATTTAAAACGAATTTCTGGAATCTATTGGCCTATTTTCATTAAAGCAAAGTGACGGCCATAGTCTGCCATTGTCACATGTTATCAGCAGCCAATAATCTATGTCAGCGGTCAGGAATCTATCTAGGGGTGTGCACCCGAGCAAAAAAGTGAAGAAAATGGTTGTAAACATGAAAACTCGTAGTTATGAAAAGTTTCCTTGGATTTAAGTAGAGATCCGTAGGAATAGGGTATCATTTATGATTTATGGCATAACCCATAAGGCCTTAGAGGGTGCGCAGCCGGGGGAGGTGGGGTGGGGAACTACGCCTTACTTAACCCCTTTTCTCCGTGTTATAAGTGAGCAGTAATTACAATTTCACTTTAATTTGTTGCAGTTATTATTTTATACAAATGTTATTCAATTATAGAAGTTTGACTCTTACCTTTTGTTTAAGCTTAAAAAAGAGAGACAACAAAAGAGATTTTGTAGTGTTTTATAAAATTTTGGAAATAAGTTTGTGGTGAAGATTGGTGTAGAGGAAGTCTTAATATCAAACCTTTCATTAAAAAAATTAGAAATAATATTTGTACATTATTTCTACACTACTTTTGTATACAACTACGCAGAGATCGAGTCTTATGCGGGATTTATACATGGTAAGTCTCTGGTACGTTAATTAAACCAATCCATGTCTAAAAATTAAGTGTAAAACTAAGATCACAAAAGTGTTGTATAAATGCCAGTAAGATTGGCTCAGCTGGCAAGATAGAGCAGCATTAGTAAAAATGTATTGATTTCGATTTTTGCTCATAGACTTTTATTGATAAATCATCTATAAGTATCACTATAAGTCTTGATTTTAGAATGTGGTAACCTTCTTCCTTTAAACTTTTATGTGCGTGTGTATATATATATATATATATATATATATATATATATATATATATATATATATATATATGGGTCCAGAAAGATTTTCTAGAAGAGCCAAAGTCAGTTTGAAGGAAACAATATTGAGCTTATCCTACGAGCAAAGTTAAAATCTTAAAATCAAATTCAATCATTGGTTCTAGTTATAAATGATTGAGTATCTTTTTTCTTTAGCATAACACATGATTGAGTTCAAATCAGGGCTTCATTGCTAAGCATCTACAAACTTTGAAATAGTATCGAATTTTGACCTTGAAATACATGTATATATATGGCATGTTCTGCAATTCATTGGGAATTAACAATCACAACCAGTTGGAGACAATAATAATAATAATATAATAATAATAAAAGCATTAGTTTATGTTCTGCTGACTTCTAGTTTAATCATTCGACAATCATCTTTTTTTTTCCTCAGTATCCTCTGCTACTGGTTGCACATGGCTAGATCTCACTGAAAGTATTTGGTGGATGATAGTTAAGGCAAAATAACGAGCCATTCCAAAAATAAAATGAAAATAAAAAAATATACTTAAACATATTGCACTTAGGAAGAAGTATAATATATAATCCTACTTTAAGAGAAACTATGTTTATCTTTCAGCATGTTTTATTATACTAGGTTCTAATAACTGACTTCATTTAAGCATCATAATTTTTAATAATATTTCATATTTATTTTACAAAAATGTACACAATAGTCATGGCTTTCGATCACAATTTGATGTTCTTCTGTGAAAAAAACAGCCATTTTTGTGGCCAAAGGGATCACTACTAATAGCTTAGCTTAGTCTTAAAATTGAGAAGCTTGTCAGGACAAAACTACATATGGTCCGAAGAACTTAGCTATATTTGTACCCCAAAAAAAGAAAAAAAGAACTTAGCTAGAAAGCTCATAGCGGGACCGTTTACCATATAGGTTTGCCCTTTCACGCTAAAAGGTGCCAGTTCTAATCTTCTAGTCTTTTTCCCTTTGGGTTAGGAAAAACGTTGCATTTCTACTCTTGGTAGTTGCAATTGATGGTCCAAGTCAAATAAGTGCCATCGTCCAAGTGCGAAAAGAAATAGACAAGCAAAAGAAAGAAGAAGAAAATGGTTCTATTTCTGTAAATTCTTGACTTTAACATTAAGGATCATATACTACTTGGTCAAATTGTATATTTAGAGGCAACAACCCAATTCAATATTCAAAAATGGAACTACAAATTGGTTGATTTCTTCACATGCGTGACAAGCGCAGGGCAAGTATTATTGAGTGCTAGGAAAAGAAGTCGGTCAAGTAGCAATTTTCTGTATTATTAGAAGTCAAATTTAATTTAGAAACTGAAAAATGCAAAAGTTGGAAAAGACTTGCAAACAAAAAGCATCATTAAATTGATATAAACTCGCCCCCAACTCGGTTTTGTACCATTTTGGGGGATTAAATATACAAAGCTATTGAGATCATCATCACCTTTACTTCATCAAGAGGCGATGAGATCAATGGGATATCTCTGAAACTTAAACAACTATATACTATATATATAGGCCAAGCGGGTGCCATATAGCCACCACAGCAATAGAGGCCATGTTGGCCTCAACTCCTCCTAATCTACCTTTTCTTTTCCTCACACTTTCCCAACTCTAACAAGCGAACAGTGCCATATATTACATACACAAATTTTAACTTAAAATGGGAACATAGGTTTCTAAAACTGTTCCCCCTCAAATGTCTGTCCAAATTGCCAATTACCAGGCACAACATTGTTGCTAGTGATAGTCCTTCCATCACTGGTAGTGACCTGGAAGGAGAGGCTCTGGCCATTGAGGTAGGAGTTGCTCTGCCAGTTCTGGCCCCAGTTCCTAGACATGGTTTGCCACCCAGTGTTAGACCCCTTGATGGACACAGAATGAACATCTCCAGCTCCACCAACATTTGTGATCAGAACCAAGTTAAAGTAAGAGTGGCCATTGATGGTGAACCTGATTCCTCCTTTCTTCACACAGGGAACTCTATTTTAAGCCAAAAACAAGCATGTTAATGTATAGTCCTAGTCAACACTGAGCTGAAAGCATAAAAATGGAGAACAAAACAAGCACTTAAGGAAGTTCTAAGATTTACCTTCTGAAGGAAACAGGAACAATTCCAGCTTTGTATTGAGCAATCTGTAAGAAAGCAGGCTCAGCCATATCAAAGTGCTGAAGAGGAGGGTTGCACCAGCCACCATTGTCATTGGGCAATGCATTGTTAGGGGGGCAGAAGTTTGTGGCTGTAACAATGATGCTACCAGGGAGGCACCATTTGGGGTCACTATCACATCTCATCTCATAGCAAGACCCGCAACTCAAGCCATTGTTGAATAGAGCAGTGCTGAGTGCTGCAGTGTTAGTCCCATAACCTTGGCTGTACAAGTTGCCATAACCACAAGCCCCTCCTGTAATAATAACACTTTCATGAGAAACACACTACCCAGATGACTATATCTTCGACTCATAATAATAGGAGAGAGAGTGAAGGTAATGGTCAGAGGAGAGTCACTTTTTAACTTCAAGCTTAAAAGAAAGGGAATTCTTATAGTAATCTTATAGGTATGGTACCAAAATAAATTATCAAGTATTCATTGAATACTACAATAACAATAACCAAGCTTTATTTTATTATGTGGAAATTCATTGAATGCTAATTTCATAATAAATAATTTAAAATAATCATTAGTCAATAAAATGTTCATTCTAAGCACGTACCTTTACAAAATTAGATGGCGACCTTAGAATTTTCCGAAAAGAAATCATAATGGACATCTAAGGTGCCCGTACCACTTGCTTAAAGGCTATACATTGTTCTTTTCCTTTTAACCCCGGGACCCCCCAGTGCCCAAATGAGAAGGAAAGAATATGTTTAAACTTACCCATTGTGCCTGTTGCATCTCCCCCACCATAAAATGTGGCATGACCACTTTGCCATCCTTCTCCATAGTCACCATAAGTGCGTTGAAGGCAAAGGTTAAGAAGAAGGAAAAGAAGAGAGATGGCAGAGGTTGCTGCAATTGCCATTGTGTGATACTAGTGATTAGAGAAGTTGGGGATAAAGAATTTGAAGATAGGAGAGCTTTACTTGTTTGGTGCTTAATGCTTAGCTAAGGTTGGTTTGCTTATATAGGAAAGTTGAGCATAGGTTGGGGGCACTAAAGACTCAGATGTGGGGCCTTATGCTCAAGACAGACAACTTAGCTATTGTCAGGTCTAAAGAGAGTGCCAAAACCACATAAAACGGATTCACATTTTCAGAACGTCGAGCAAGAATCAAGGCGCACATGCAAATGTTTCGGTTACACTACCAACTGCTTAATCTACGGCCCCACTTGGCACATGCATTTCTCAACCGTTCTCTTATGTTATATCTCCTAATTTTATATGCTTATTTTTTTGTGTGTAAGTTTTATATGCTTATTTCAAGTGGTTTTGTATGAAAGTGTGGTGTTTTCTTCTTAAATTTCCCTTAAATCACGGTACAACAGCCTACAGCAGAAAAAGGCCACTAATTTTGGGTTATCTAACCTTTAGATACGTCCAACTTGGTGTGCTGAGGGCTGCACCACACCGAGTAGAATTAATATTTGTTAAGGTATTCTAGACTGCTAGTGCCGTAGTCCATTTTCACTTTTCATCCTGTGCATACTGTGCATTCAATGAACCATTCTTTATTGAACTAAGTTGAGAGTAATTTTATTTTGTGAATGCTGCTACAATCCCACAAGACATACCCCCCACCCCACCTTTTCCTCTGCAGAGCTACATTGCCATTTCTGCCTTCTGCTTGGTTCTGTCTTATTATGTATGAATAGGACAAAACAGTTTCAAGAGAAGGATTTAATATGCAGAGGATCTGAGCAGATAACCGACATGAACATTAGCAATCCACAAAAACCAAGAGCTCAAGTATTTTGATTCACGTGTGTCACTGCTCAAGTTTAAGAGGATTTGAAAAATCAATACCGCTTAAAGTTTTACAATGATAACTAGAACTTAAAGAGAGAACTACAAATTCTCTGTCTTTTGCTTTTGCTTGCCTAACTCTTAATAATCCCTAGAATATATTAGTCACTTCAGATGACTAATACACGCAAAGAATCCTATATTTTATTTGTCGGTTACTTACTATAGACAAACCATATTCTAATAAGCGAATTATATAACTTAAACAGTTAAACAGTAAGCATTGATGTGATTGTCTCTGCAATCAAAATAAATTAATTCAAATTTAAACAAAAATAAATTTAAGTTCAAATTTAAACAGTTATATCAAATTAATTCATAGATATAAATTTTCAACAATTTAATAAAATCTAAGAAATTTATATCTAAGTAGTAAGTATGACTGCTTTACTTAATTAAAACTTCTTCCAGTGTTGGACTAAATTGATATGAAGTATGAACATTGCACCGATATAGTCAAATTGTTAAACAGCACAACTAGCCTAATGCTATTTGGAATATGTCAAATGGACACGTGGTTGCGTTCAATCAAAGGACTTGAAGTTTAAACGAAAGTGCATATTAATTATTACAAGGCGTTTATTGAAAGGACTCGAAGAAGTTTAAACAAAGAGAATGAGGATGGTTGATTAGGAGCGTTAATAATGTTCTTTTGGATATTTTTTTAACATTTATTTTATTATTAGTTTACTTAATGATTTAAAAAGATTATTAAGAGAGAAATATTAATAATATTTACTTTTAAATTAATAATAAAATAAGTATTAAAAAGTATTAAAAAAATATGTTATTAATATTTCTATTTTTTGGTTAATGAATCAAAAAAAAAAGTTTCCAACGATCAGTTGATAATGTGATAATGTTCCCTTTTGTATGCATATGGTAATTAATACGCAGAAAAGCTTTCGAAGGTGTTGTAGAAAAAGTGGTCGATATGAAATTGGCCCTACCATGTTATGAGCACATGCACGTCCCGTCCTTCGCGGCCCATTTCATTCAAACGTCATTTTCAGAAAAAATTTAGGGTCATTTCTGTGAAGATTCAGGAAAGAACAAATAAAAGTAAGCAATTACAACAAAATTGGATAATGACTTATAGATAAATAAATAAATCTCCTAGTGGCTAATAATATCGGTGATGGGCATGCATTATGATGAGAAATGGACTATTTTTATTATTTGCTTACAAATGGAAGGTAGTTTGACTATTAAATCGTGCAGAAATTTTCCATGAAAAAAAAAAGCTCACCAAGAACATGTTTAATTTAGGTCTACTGAAATTAAAAATGGCATAATAAAAACTTTACATCCTTGCCTAGAGGCTAATGATACTATTGAACAAGGTCACTGTGATCAGACTGAGAGACATGGGCTTCGGTTATTTGTTTCACTATAGAATGGTTTGGATATTTACCTGTGAGGCTTTTCTAATGTATGGATCTAACTTTTGTAAATGGAATCTTTATAACATGGACGTGGTTGTAAATATATAATATTTGAATGTCAAAAGAAATATATAATATTTGAAGAGGAAACCTCCTCCTGAGAATTACTTAAAAGTTAAACTAAATTAACGGATAGTAAGAACAAAAGGACAATGGAGATCAGCAGCTGCTTAGGATATCAAATCTTTCGGTTCCATTGTGACAATCTTTGATTAGGACACGAATAAACGTCCTTTTTGAATCACCGTAAGAACATCTTTTCATGAAGCCTACAAATTTGTCTTCTTGTGAATTGAAATAATATTAGAGGAAGGTTTGATGAATTAGCCACCTCGGTGATATAATATGTGAAGCAGCATTTTCTGCCCATTTTTCCTGAAGGATGTTTTAACCTTTTGCCTTTCTCATAATTATCAATCCCAGAGAATTTCCATAGAATATATATATATATATATAAGCAAAAGATAAAGAGCCAGCGAGATTTGGGTGCACCGATTTTCCGTGCTAATGAGTCAAGATTTGTGGCTTTATCACAAACTTGAAGAGTATAAGGCAATTAAAGTAACATGTATTGGCATGAGTAGAAGGACTTGAGTTCTTTAAGAATGTGGTACTGTGTTTGATCTTAGGACATGTATAAAAAAATAACACAGAATGATTCTTACTTAAATATTTGATTATATTTCAATTAATTTCTCTCACTTGTTAGATGAGGAGATACTTTAAAAAAAAAAAGGAAGAGTAGAAGGCAACATCAACATGCAATGCCAAAACTTGTGTCAGTTTTTGATAGAGAACTGGAAAGCTCGTCTCCAAAAAGCTAAAGACCAAAAGGGAAAACAATAAAGTCCCCTACGTATTTATGACCATGCAACATTCCACCTTTTCTTAAAATCGAGTCTATATATCTTATAAAAGTGACTATAATAATGACAACAATGAAATTAAAATGGAGGGAAGAATTCTTATCAGTGCTTGAAAGATCAAACAAGGGAAATTCAGAGAATCTCCTGTAGGGAGTGGCTGAACGATACTAGAAATGAGATCCACATAAAGGGCATGTGGATTTAATCCAAATATTGATTGCTGGGGACCATATGAAAGTGCCCTTCACAAGGCTTGTCCCCTAGTCCCACTTGGGCAACATGCAAAACGCAGAATATGGATTGAACTTGAACCATTGGCAAACAGGGTTTTGAGGGGTCACTTTCCCAGTGGCAGTTAACTGCAATGGTCATATGTAGTAGAAGGCACATAAACAGTCTTTCAAAGAGGTAGTTTTTTGTATTGTGCAAACTGCAAATTCAAACTACATGTTCCAAGCCCTAGCATGTGCACTTAAATGGGTTGCTGGGGGCTGTAGCCTAGTAGGCCATCAATAACCATTGCCAGCGTGACTAATTGGACAAAAGTTTGGTGCCCACGTATCTGTTGAAATGATATGTCGCACTGGGTTGATTAGATATTAGAATTTGATGTGGGGTTTGGTTAACTGCTCTTGATTATATTAGTTGTTTTTCTTTTTCTCTTTTTTGGTCTTCGATTATATTAGTTGATTAAGAGCAAGGTTGGATAGAGGTTGTTAAGAAGTTGAAATTAGTATGGGATCTGGAAACGATCTTCACCATCCACACCAGAAAGAAAGAAAAAAAAAAGAGCTACACTAATTTTCCTGGTTGGGATGAAAGTGAACTTAACTAAACTGCTTACTGTGAACAGTGGCAATCCAGGACAGTCATTAATTGTGTGAAAATGTCAAAACTAAAAAGTGATTACTGGACAACATTGCCCCACTCATTCTTTGGGTATTTTAGCAAAGAGACCAAGAGACTAGAAGGCAACTATGAATGTTTGCTTTAAACCATCAGGCTAACCATCACCTGCGGTTCTACCACACATCCACTTTGGTCATTTGTCACTTAAGGCTCCCAAGTTGTTCTTTTCCCTTTTTCTTTTGACTTACAAAGGTTGAACCAATGAGTAAGAACTGTGCTTAATCTTTACTTCACTTATATCATATACATTGAACTCAAGTGGTACTTTTAGTTGTGGTATCAGGCATATTTTCTACAAGTCTTTTTTTTTCCCTCCAAAACAAAATTACACAGATAATACTACCAGTCTAAAATCGTTAGTAGAAGTAATTATTCGGCCAGAGCTGAGAGAAATATGCCATGCATATTTTATTTCTTTCCTTGTTCTGTTGATCTGCTTCTGGCTTTGAATAAACATTATGCAACTCTTTCCTGCAATCTTATTGGCAAATTTGACATAGAAAATGCCTGACCAGATGAAAACAAAGATGAAAAAAGAATGAAAAAGACAATAGAAAGGATAAAAGAAAAGAAGGGACCATGACAATAAGAAGTGCCTGCCATTCATTTCCCGCCTAATACATGAGACCAACTAGTAAGTTATGTGGACATTTGAGGCGCTATTTCAAATGCTTCTTTAAAACTGACCGGAGAGTAACGACCAAAAAAATGTCCACCTTTTGTATGGACAAAAACAAAACATGATGGTCCATCCATGGCATATAATGTTCATATGTATAAACTGCTGCAACTGTAATTGATGACAAATGGTTCTTTGTGCAATAGGGTAGAAATTGAGAACTGACACAAACACCTGCTAGCCTGTGCCAGGTGCAAATACGTGTACTCACAGAATGAGAATGGTTATTGAATAGAAGGTGCAAGTAAGTACATATTCTCAAAGTAATAAAATAATGTGCAAAAAGGACCAGAATGGATCATATAACTTGAAAAAACTTCTCTCGCATTTTGAGCTCAATACATAAATTTGAAGTCTAATAAAAGAAAAAAAGAAAGAAAAGAGCTCCCTGAGCAAGCCACCAAAAATATGAAATTTAATCAAATAAAGAATTCAATAGAAAAACAAAAAATCAATACCTTTAGGACTCACTCATGTCAGTCTATGAACAATTAAACAAACAGGGTGGTGACATGTTGGTCAGTCAAATTTGCATCAAAAGGCATTGTTAATTTTATTAACAGAAATGGAGGGACCATCAGGCATCATCAGAACACGAGAAACCCTGTGGCTTATGTCCAGCCCCTGAAATTGGCCAATAGAATCACTCGGCAACATTTCTGACAAATCATATGGAGTGGCTAGATCAAGCAGAGGCCGATGGGGAGTTGACACATTAGATGAGAGTGCATGAAACTGTGGCATTTGTAATGTCTGAAGTTCACCTGGCCCCTGTTGTGGCTGATGTGAGAAGAACGAAGCTTGAGAATATGAAAATTGATGCATTCCCAAACCATAGGCATCGGCATGAGTTACTATCTCTCCAGTAGCAATCTTAAGCCTATCAACTTCTTTCTTCAGTGCTTCATTTAGAGCTGTAATTTTATTTTTTTTAAGACAGGAGGGGTGAAGTCATGCAAGTGAGATATAAATGACAATACATTAGCTGAAAGTTTAACATAACAGACACACTACTAGTAGTTTGTTGATCATGAGAATGTCCCAAAACACTTTTTTCTAGAGTGCATGCAATCTACACTTCTAAAATAATATTTAAAAAACCATCAAAAGTTGAAAACAATTTCCAATATCTTCTCAGAAAATAATAATTCCGCTCATACTGATGCAAAAACCAGCAAAAATAAAGAGTTCAATTTAACTGATGTTAAAGATAAACTTGTATAGCAAGTAATGAGTGGAAACAGGGACATTAAAATCTGCAGATTTTCTTTGTATGGTTGAGACGTACCATCACATAACTTGGCTTGTTGCTCCATAGCTTGTAACCGAAGTTTAAGCTCGGTATTTTCAGTAGTCAGACCAGTTGTATCTCTCTGAAAAAGATGTTTCAGAATGAATAAGTCTCAGGTATCATAATATGAAAGCCCGCCATTACATATAAGGAATTTAACAACTTGTAAACAAAGTGCAATGAAAGAAAACAAAAGCGTCTTTATTTAAAGAAGAATAAATGGCCACAAGAAACAAAAGCAAACAAAAAGCAAAGAACAAATCACCAAGGAATGGGGTAACTATTCCTGACATTGACAAGACAACCAATCTAAACTTCACGGCAAGCAAATGAAGCATATCCAACAGGAATTGGATCCTCTCATATTACATGACCATTGTGTCTCAGACAGAGAACAGTGCAGAACAAGACATCTAAAAACCCTGTGTTTCAATTAAAAAAAAAAAAACTGTATCTTTCTCTCCTAACATGATATAATATAGCATGAGAGGAACCAAATTCTATCCAACCTATCATAAGTAATGAACTTTTAACATTCAAAATGTTTAATATTTGCATTAAGCTTTATGTGTGCGTGTTTACATATGTATAAAATAAATAAATATGACAATCGGTAATCATTTGCAAGACTCTTCCTCCCTAGCTATAAAGCAAGGGAGTCTGACTTTTCAATCATTACATATTGAATGATGTGATGTGAGAGTTCTTGTGTATAACACACATTATAAGCAAATACCTAAGTCATTCTTCTGTGCATAACAACATCTATATTTTAAGAAGTGCAACAAACTTCAGTGAGGAACATTAGGATGACCGAGACAAGTACATGTATCACTAGAAATAATTATATTAGGTGTAAATGTAATGCAGCTAATTGGATTTGTTCAATGTAGTTATCTACTAATCAAGCAAGACAGAATTATGTTTCAATAAGAACCTGGAAAAGATTTAGTTGAGCTGAAAGAGTAGTTGCTTCTGTTTGAAGAGTTTGAATTTTTCTTTCAAGCTCTAACACATAACAAGCCTTCCTCTCTTTTGAGCGTGCGGCAGATTGGCGATTGGCCAGAATCCTGCATCAAATGCACAATTTGGGGAACCTTCTTAAGTAACAACAATGAACCACCATGGAAAAATTATGAATAGTAGTTCCAGCCACAAAATGGGGATTAAAAAAAACTTAAACAGAATATGCACTTTTTTAGTGGATGATTCTGACACAATTCATTCAGTAGTGAAAATTAATTATCAAAGATAAACAAATAGAATCGATGTTAACTAAGTTGGCACAATTGATAGGGGCGGACCGCATCAACTAAGTTGGTCAAGGTTCGATTCCTGCCAGGGTCCATTGCTGGTGAGTTATCTGTAAGTACCTCCATAAGCGTTCGTTGAGCCAGCAGACTTGCCCTAACCCTGGGATGGGGCAACCACTCCTGACCCTAAATTCATATTCACCCCGAAAAAAGAAAAATAGAATCGATGTCCCCCTTTAATTAAATTTGTTGGTTTTATGGGATGCCAGCAACCATCCTTTGACTTGCTGGGCTAATGAGCGCACATCAAAGGTGCTTGACAGTTCAAACTCCTAGTGGGCCACGTATGCACTGCAAAGGCCCTCAGGCCTACCCACAACAACATGAGGCTATGCGCTGCCACAATAATGAAATAAAATTGCATCCTGCAGCTATAGCTTTTATAGTGGTAAGCGTTTGATCTTACTAACTTGTTTGTGCAATTGAAGTTCGTAGGACATAAGAACATTTAACACAACTGCTTTTCATGATACATAGACAATTGTTGGGGCCACAGTGCTACATTGTGGTGTGGCCCAGGCAAGGGGTGCAAACAAACCGAATTCCTTTTACTTTTCTTCGAAGCAAAGGAAAATAAAAAATCCATCCCCTCATCTAAAAATCGAATTTTTATTGCACAAAAGCGAATTTTCTAACACCAGGAAAAAAGCTAAAGCTATAACAATGCAATGCTAATGCCATATATATGAATAAGAACTGAAGAGAAAGAAACCTCTTGGCTCGCTTGGGATCAACGGTCCACAATTCAGCGAGCTTATCAGGGGACATGGCCTTCTTAGCCTCAATGCCCTCCAATAACAACGAAGACGATGACCCATCCGCCGAATTGCTTCGCCGGTGACCGGCCCTCCCGGTTTTGCTACTCGAAGCAATGCCGGTGCCCTCGGCGGAGGTGGGGTTGGGTGTGGTGGTGGTGGCGGTGGCGGAGGGTTGGAGGTTGGATCCAGAATTGTCGGAATCTATGTAGGCGGAGAGGAGGTCGTCGTGTGGGGCCGGATCCGGATCTTGGAAATGGAGCGAGGGGCCATCGAAGGGATCCAATTCGAGATCAAAGTCGTCGGGGATCCGGAAATGCACCTCCGATTGAGATCGCCGGTGGTGGAACGGAAATGACATCGTTTTGGAGGAGGAGAGGGACACCGTTCCAGCAAAGCTCCGATCCGCGATGGGTTTGAACGGGTCACTGCTCCATTTCCCTCTACGCTCTCTCTCACACTCGCTTTGTTTGTTGCGGTGTGTGTCTCTGCCTTTAAAGGGAAACCTATACGATGTCGTTTAATGCTATCCAAAATGATAATAACAACGTTTTTCAATTTTTCTTTCAGGTATTTTTGTTGTCTGAATCTGAGTGTTATTGTCTGTGTGACTTTGTTTTAATGTTTTGAATGCGGCATGCATATCGATCCCAAGTAGTAATCCTTTTCTATCATGACTTAGGTTAATTATTTCATTATATTTTGAGTACTGTCCCGAACATATTTGAAACTATTTTTTTTAAGATGACATATTTGAAACTAGTTCTTAACTTCTTAAAACGACATTTTTTAAGAGATTTGTCTATGATGCACCATTGACTTTATGGTGCTTCGATGCATTATTGATATAAAAATGAAGGGTAGAAATTAAAAACTTGAAACCTTCTCAAACGGTCAGCTTCATCACCTAATCTTGTGCACTGCCTCCCCCACCCCAATTCCAAACCCAGAAAACCCTAAACTCCCACCCCTCACTGCCATAGCCACACGAATTAGCAGCCTTGACCAAACCATCTCGCTGTCAAGCCAGAAGTCACTGAACCTAGTAGATCAGAGCTCCTACCGTCATCGCCACCCATCGCCGCACCCAAACTCGGAAACAAATCCAAGCTGCGAGCTCCATCGGAACCACACCCAGTCGCTCCTCTTCGCCCTCAACCTACGACGAGTCCGTCTCATTTTTTGCCACCCACAACCGAACCTGTCACCCCCACAATCGGAAAACCAACCCAGCGAACTCCGTCGTTGCCTTCAAAACCAGAACCTGCCGTTTTTTCCCAATCGATGGCGATTCATGGGTCACCGTCACCTCCCTTTTGTTGTTATTTTAGTTTTGATATTTCAAAAGTCTATGTCCCACATTGCTCAACCTTCAAAGTTTTAAAGAGTTTATATATCAATATGTGTTTTGGATTTTGTAAGAAACAAATGAGGTGGTAGGCTCACAAGCAAAAAAATTTGGAGGCTGCATGGCTAGTGCAAATCATCGATTTGCCCCCCCTGCGCGTGATTTCAAGAGGCCCGAATCTTTTGTGAAATATTTAATTAATTTTTTGAGCTTATCGGAAAATGATGTTTTTGAAGAAGTCAAAACTGACTTGGTAAACGGGCAGATTTGTTACAACGTTTTAATTTGTTTCAACAGACAAATCTGTTTTAACGTTACATTTATTTCCTAACATTCCAATTAGTTTTCAACAACCAAATCTGTTTCTAACGTTATTATTCCAACAGTCATATTTTCTAACGTTACTTTCTATTTTTCAACAGCTCTTTCTTGTCTTCTTTAAATACTTTTTCTGACTGAGGTTTTATATAGAAAAACATACGACTTCTCTACCTCTTCTGAAAATAATAACACTCTCTTCCTGGGTTAACTAGATTTATTTAATTTTCTCTGTTGTTCTGCTACCTCGGACTCTGCCGGGACGAGCCTGTTGAATCCTGGGGGATTCGCACACCCGTGCGATAAAATCCTTGAGGACAGTGTCTTCTCGCACGCCTCGGGCTATTCTTTGATCGTGACTTTCTGCGTTGTCTCCTATTAATATCTACAACAATCTCAAGGATTTTATACTATGGCTGACAACAATGCTGACAATCAGGCTACTGCTTCCGCTCCCGCTCCCAACAACCGTGATGCTGTCCTTTCGCCGCCTCCAACTCCAGTCACCTATGCAAAGCCATTTCCAGATATCTCGAAAATAGAGCTCTTCAGTGGCCAAAACTTCAAAAGGTGGTAGGATCGTGTTCACACCATCCTCGACATGCACGGAGTCGCTTCCGCACTTACCGAACCCAGACCGCCATCAACAACCAATCCAAAATTGATTCAGGATTGGACACATGCAAACAAGGTATGCCGTCACACAATTATTAGCACACTTTCTAACGATCTGTTCGATGTGTACTGTTCTTACAAGGATGCGAAGGAGATATGGGACTCCATGACCATAAAGTATATTGCTGAAGATGTCGAGACGCAGAAATTTATCATTGGCAACTACTACCGCTGGGAGATGACCGAGGACAAAGATATCAAAGTTCAAATCAATGAATACCATAAGCTATTGGAGGATCTCAAGGCCGAAAACATCACCCTCCCAGACGAATTTGTTGCTGGACTTCTCATCGAGAAGCTGCCTCCATCATGGAAGGACTACAAGCAACAGCTGAAGCACAAGCACAAGCAACTGTCACCTTCAGATCTGATCACGCACATTATCATTGAAGACACCAACCGAAGAGAGTATCAGTCAAGAGGCGAAGGCTTTGGCTTCTCGAGCAAATCTGGTTCAAAATAAATCACCGAAAAAAAGGTACGACAATAATAAAAGGTCTTCTGATCACTTTCCTAGAGTTACTAATCCCACTTTCAAAAGAAAAGGTGCTTGCTATGTTTGTGGAAATCCAGTCATCATGCTTCTCAATGCGGGCATAGAGTGAGAAACGATAATCCTCCCAAGCCAAAGGCAAATTTGGTGGAAGGAGATGATATTGTGGGCTGCGCATCGTTTCTCAAGTTAACATTATGACCAGTGTGAACAAATGGGTGGTAGACTCTGGTGCTACCAGCATATTTGTGCGAACAAAGATGCTTTTACCTCCTACACTTCGTAGGGGGATGATGAAGAACTTGTGTATCTTGGAGATTCTCGAACTGCTGCAGTTTCGGGAAAGGGAAAGTTCTTCTAAAGCTCACATCTGGGAAGACCTTGGCTTTGAATGATGTACTCCATGTGCCTAATATTAGGGCCAATTTGATTTCTGTATCACTGTTTGGAAAAGCTGGGATTAAAGTGTCATTCGAATCTGACAAGATAGTAATGACAAAAAATAATGTCTTTGTGGGAAAGGGATATAGTGATCAAGGACTTTTTGTACTCAGTATTTCTGAAATTATTAATAAAATTGCATCTTCTTCTGCTTACTTGATTGATTCTGTTGATATGTGGCATGCTAGATTAGGACATGTTAATATTTCTTATATTAAGAAAATGCGATGTATTTGTTTAATTTCTGCGAATAATGATGTATGCTTAAATAAATGTGATATTTGTATTGAATCTAAGTTAACTAAAAAATCTTGTCTTTCTGTGCATCAACGTGAATCTGAATTACTTAGTTTAATTCATACCGATCTAGGAGATTTAAAAAACACAATGATTAGATGTGGTAAAAAATATTATGTGACCTTTATAGATGATTTTTCTAGATACACTAAGGTTTATTTAATTAGAAATAAAGATGAAGCTTTTGAAATGTTTGTTTCCTATAAGGCAGAAGTAGAAAATCAATTAAATAGAAAAATCAAAAGGGTTAGATCCGATAGGGGTGGTGAATATATCTTATTTAATGAATTTTGTGAAAAAGAAGGAATAATACATGAAGTAACTCCCCCTTATTCACCTGAATCTAATGGTGTAGCTGAAAGAAAAAATAGAACATTAAAAGAAATGATGAATGCAATGCTAGTTAGTTCCTCAAAGACCCGATAATCTTTAGGGAGAAGCCTTATTAATTGCATGTTTTTTACAAAATAGGATACCTTATAAGAAAACTGGTAAAACACCCTATGAATTATGAAAAGGTTATATGCCTAATTTAAAATATTTAAAAGTGTGGGGGTGTCTAGCTAAGGTTATGCTTACTGATCATAAGAAAAGAAAAATAGGAACCAAAACTTCTGATTGTATGTTTATTGGTTACTGCCGAACGTAGTCTTTGCTTATAGGTTCCTTGTTTTGCAAAGCGATGTGCTTGATCATAATACAATAATGAAAACTAAAAATGCTGAATTTTTAGAACATATATTTCCTTTGAAATATGGAAATAAACAATCTTTAGAAAATATTTCTTCAGGAAATTATTGTGAAAACTCATATGAGGATTTGAGAAGGAGTAAAAGACAAAGAAAAGTATCATCTTTTGGAAATGATTTTTATACTTATCTTGTTGAAAATGATCCTTTGTCATTTTCTGAAACTATTTTATCTTCTGATGCTCAATTTTGGAAAGAAGCTATTAAAACCGAAATTGATTCTATTTCAAAATGCAACACTTGGACTTTAGTTGACTTACCTCCTGGAACAAAACCTATTGGTTGCAAATGGATTTTTAAAAGAAAATATAATCCTAATGGTTCGATTGAAAAATACAAAGCTAGATTAGTAGTAAAAGGTTTTACTTAAAAACATAATATTGATTATTTTGATACCTTTGCTCCTGTGACCAGAATTTCTTCAATTCAGATTTTGATAGCCTTTGCTTCAATTTACAAACTTGTTATTCACCAAATGGATGTTAAAACTGCTTTCTTAAATGGCGATTTAGAAGAAGAAATTTATATGACACAACCTGAAGGATGTGTAATTCGTGGTCAAGAAAATAAAGTTTGTAAACTTCTCAAATCCTTATATGGTTTGAAACAAGCACCAAAACAATGGCATGAAAAATTTAATCAAATTTTGATTGATGAAGGTTTTACTTCTATTGAAGTTGATAAATGTGTTTACATTAAATTAATGAATAGTGAAT
This sequence comes from Ormosia semicastrata, assembly GCA_029884595.1. NCBI lineage: Eukaryota > Viridiplantae > Streptophyta > Magnoliopsida > Fabales > Fabaceae > Ormosia > Ormosia semicastrata. Next base: position 29,152,599 of record JAQQTO010000046.1, on the reverse strand, counting down.
GTGTAATCATATGTTTATATGTGGATGACATGCTTATTTTTGGTACTTGTAATGATATTGTGATAAGAACAAAATATTTCCTTACATCAAAGTTTGATATGAAAGACATGGGTGAAGCAAGTGTAATACTAGGAGTTAAGATCATAAGGAAGGGTGATAGTATAACACTATCCCAAGAACATTATGTAGAGAAACTTCTTAGAAAGTTTGGTCATTATGACTCGAAACCAAATGAGTACCCCTTATGATTCTAACTCTCAATTAAAAAAGAATAGAGGTGATTATATTGCTCAATCTGAGTATGCCCAAATTATTGAAAGTTTATTACATTTAATAAATTTTTTGAGACCGGACATAGCATATCTTTGTGGGGAGATTGAGTCGATATACTCAAAGTCCAAATCAGGATCACTAAGGCACACTTGTTAGACTCATGAGATATTTGAGAGGTACCATGAACTATGGTATAGTGTATAGTGGATTTCCCACTGTATTAGAAGGATATAGTGATGCTAACTGGATCTCAGATTCAGATGAGACAAAATCTACTAGTGGTTATGTATTCACACTTGGTGGTGGAGCGGTTACTTGGAGATCAGCCAAACAAACTATAATTGCAAGATCCACTATGGAGTCAGAGTTTGCAGCTCTGGAGTTGGCTGGTAGTGAGGCTGAGTGGTTAAAAAAATTCTTGGCAAATATTCCTTTAGGAATAAAACCAACACTATCAGTGTCAATGCATTGTGATTGTCAAGCGGCAATAGCCATTGCAAAGAATAAGACCTTCAATGGTAAAAATAGACATATACAATTGAGGCATAATGTGGTAAAGCAGCTGCTAAAAGATAGAATAATATCAATTGATTATGTGAAGTCAGAAGTGAACTTGGCCGATCCTCTGACAAAGCCTCTTGGGAGGAAACCAATATATGAAACATCGAGGGAATGGGACTTAAGCCAATTTGAAATTAACAGTGAGTAACCCAACCTTTGTGATTGGAGATCCCATGAAGAAGGTTCATATGGGTAAAAACAAGTCACTTGTTAGTTCTACTAGCACTAATAACTTTGTCCCTTCCTATGGTGTGAGATGTGCTAGACTGCATTATTGAGAGGATAAGCTTAAAAGCTTTTAATGATTTTCATATCCCTTATGGGTGGTGTATGATTTGCAAAGATACACTTGATGAAATCACCTATATGAGTGTCAAGTGGGGCCGCTTGTATGAGATTATGGCATATCTCTAGAGCACTCATGAATTACCAAGCGCGCGCATGGCCTATTAGGGTAACACAACGACAACAGCGAGAATTGTGGGGTGTAGTGTGGACTGTAGACCTCTAATATACACAAAGTGTTTTTGGTTCATAGAAGTTTACTTCACCAACTCATTGTATGTTATGTCTCATCCGTCTAGGTCTGGTTCATAGTCCAAAAGACACTAGATTCGATGCATTTACACCCATGGTGTTAACCCAGGAAAAATCTTGTTTTAAAATTTTCTTAAATTTTCTTTAAACTTTTGAAATATGTGGGGATTGTTGTTGTTTTAGCTTTGATATTTCAAAAGTCTATGTCCCACATTGCTCAACCTTCAAAGTTTTAAAGAGTTTATATATCAATATGTGTTTTGGGCTTTGTAAGAAACAAATGAGGTGGTGGGCTCGCGCACAAAAAAAATGGGGCCGAGGCTCATGGCTAGTGCAAATCATCGATTTGCCCCCCTGCGCGTGATATCAAGAGGCCCGAATCTTTTGTGAAATATTTAATTAATTTTTTGAGCTTACCGAAAAAATGATGTTTTTGAAGAAGTCAAAACTGACTTGGTAAATGGGCAGATTTGTTACAACGTTTTAATTTGTTTCAACAGACAAATCTGTTTTAACGTTACATTTATTTCCTAACGTTCCAATTAGTTTTCAACAACCAAATCTGTTTCTAACGTTATTATTCCAACAGTCATATTTTCTAACGTTATTTTCTATTTTTCAACAGCTCTTTCTTGCCTTCTTTAAATACTTTTTCTGACTGAGGTTTTATATAGAAAAACATACGCCTTCTCTACCTCTTCTGAAAATAATAACACTCTCTTCCTGGGTTAACTAGATTTATTTAATTTTCTCTGCTGTTCTACTACCTCGGACTCTGCCGGGACGAGTCTGTTGAATCCTGGGGGATTCGCACACCCGTGCGATAAAATCCTTGAGGACAGTGTCTTCTCGCACGCCTCGGGCTATTCTTTGATCGTGACTTTCTGCGTTGTCTCCTATTAATATCTACAACAAATCCAAACTTGGAAACAAATCCAAGCTGCGAGCTCCATCGGAACCACACCCAGTCGCTCCTCTTCGCCCTCAACCTACGACGAGTCCGTCTCATTTTTTGCCACCCACAACCGAACCTGTCACCCCCACAACCGGAAAACCAACCCAGTGAACTCCGTCGTTGCCTTCAAAACCAGAACCCGCCATTTTTTCCCAATCGATGGCGATTCATGGGTCACCGTCACCTCCCTTTGCCACCAGCAGACGTCCGTCAGACACTCCCTGGAGAGATTGGTGGCGCGTTTGCCTTTTTGTTCAACGAGTCGTGGCCGTGGGCAGTTGTGGCTTGGTTCAGGTTTGAGGTTTTTATTGCAGGGTTGTGCTCTGTGGTGGTTGGTGGTTCAAGTTCTGTGGGTGGGTCTGAGGTGGTGATTCGCAGTTTCATTGGTGGCTGTAAGTGGCACGATGGTGTTGGGTCGTCGGCCAGGCGATGTGCGACGGCCTGGGGTTACGGCCAGCTGTAGTTGGGCTTGTATGCTATAGAGACGATTGAGTTTTTTTCTTAAAAAAAATGGGTGACTTGTAATAGCGGGTCATTTTTAATGTTACATAATGACCAAAACTCTTGATGGTGTATCATAGCATCTTTTTTTTTTTTAGTGGTACTTAAAAATTTTAGGAAAATGATGTTCATATATTGTTTTTTTAAAAATACTACTATTCATACCTTTTGTGGATGGTGGTGATTAAGTGAGAGAAAGTGATAGGAAAAAAGTGATGTAATCAATGATATTGAGAGAGTTGTAAAAAGAGGTGTATGTACTATTTGTAGTAAGAATATCATTATTGAAAATTTTAACTTCTGTTATCAATTTATGCATCTGTAACTCCAAAATTAGAAATTCGGAGGTGTTTATCCTACACCCTTGGGAAGGGATGAAAATGTCAAATGAGTTAACTTAGGTGAGATTTTGTCTTAAATGAGTTTGGTATGTTTTTTAAATACAAGATTTGAGATTGATTTATTTACTTGATATAAGTCATTTTTTAAAGTTTAATATTTTTAAAAGTCTGACTTGACTTGAAAATTTATTTAAATATTTACTTTGATATAAGACATTTAAATAAATCAACGAAATAAATTAATAGGACTAAGCTTTTATATAGGTTAATAGACTTTGACTTAAAAAATATTATTTATTAAATTAATTATATTATATAAATATTAAAATTTCATGATATATATAAAATAGTAATATATATAATTAAATAGACTACTTATTAGACTTAAAAGGTTTTTTTAAAGGCTTAAAATTTGACCTGTTTAACTAAATAGACTTTTTAAAAAGTTTTGATCTGATATTTTTATTAAACGAGTTAAGTCATAGGCTCCCGACGAGTCGTTGACCTATTTCTACCCCTATCCCTAGGTGATATACCAAGTGGGTTTACTCATTATAACTAGTTATTCAATTTTTTTTACCGTGTCATAAATATTATTTAAATTCAAAGTTTTTGTCAATAAGCCTGGGTGTAAATATTACAAATTCAAATCTGTAAAATTTTCTGTATGAATAGTTAATTTAATGCGGCAAAAAATATTTGTAAATATTACTAGTTAAAATCTGTATAGTTTTATATATGTACAACTATTTATGGCAATAAATAAAATATAACATATAGTTTAAGTTATATGTATTCAATATCAATCGTTGATTTGATTTTCTGCCAAATCAACATTTTTTATGGTTGGTGTATGACATACACCCACTTATGGTATATGTACCATAAACATGTAAAAAAGAGGAGTGATTTAAGTTTCTTATGTATGGGCTTGGATGTGTGTGTAAATATTATTAGTTAAAATTTATAGAATGTCCTGTATGCACAATAATTTATGGCAAAAAAATAATTAAATAAAGTGTGACATGTATTTCAAGTTATAAGCAATTAATATCAACCGTTGATTTGATTTTATGCCAAATTAATGAGTTGCATAATTGGTGTATAACATTCACCCACTGATGGTATATGTACCATAAACGTTTCCAAAATGGAATGCCAACTGCATTAGTTACATAAATCAATCATTATCTTAAGTGGATAAAAATTCATGAATTGTTTGAAGTTTTCATGATACCACATGTTTTAGTGTCATGATGCATTACTTTGTGTAGATATTATATGAGATTATTAAGTGTTATTAGAATTTTTTTAAAAAAATTTTTTTACTCTCTAGTCTTTACTATTGAATATTCATTGTTCTGGACGGTGACCTGGGTCTAGGTCGGAGGATCGGGAAGACTCGTCGAAGGCCTATGAAGAAGGTGACATCGAAATTAACCGTGGACCTAGGTTGGTCGTATGTAAGCTAAGAACAAATGGTAGGTTAATAGGCCCAAAAGTGTTTTGGGTGAAAGCGAAACATATCTGACTCAAACTGGAAGCCAAGCTTTAAAAGGACCTAAAGGCTAGACTTCTGATGCCTGCCTGCCATGGAGCCATTAAGGCATTCGAACGTTGGGCGTAGGTTATGCTTGGTCATCAAGGCTCCAACCTGTCGATGGCCATTTCTGGCCTGACCATCACCTATTGACTGTTATCGCCTCAAATATTTTAGTCTCGTGTGGAATGCCTAACGGGTCGATCGGATACTTACAACGTGACCCAGCTGATTTAACCCAGATTTACACGAATTGACCTAGAGATGAGCTTGGCTATGGCCCGGACAAATTGGCAGTTGGGTTGGTTTTGTCCATAACTTCTAAGTTTGGTTGTGCATAAAAATAGGTTAATCTTGTGGACAGTCGGTTAAGTGATGGGTCAATATGGTCCATGTACTATCTTAGTTATAACATTAAAAATATTATTAAAGATAAAAATAATGATAGGCCATATAGCTGAGATAATATATATTGAATGATATAGAACATAAATTTTTTCTTAGTTTGAGAACACTAAAAATTTCTTTATTGTAATTACTAATTTTTTTTGGACTTCCTATTATAATTACCAATTTAGTTATGTACTTATGTGAGATAATATTGGGTGATCCAACATTGGGCCCAAAAACAACATGACAACGTGGATCAGATGTAGGTAAAATCTAGGTAATCTGTTTGTATAATTGTATCCAAGTCCAAGTGGTGTTGGGGCTTACATGTCGACACAACTCCAAACCAAGAAGGCAAGAAACCATGTGATACACACTTAAAACCACAATTATTAAAAATGGACCAATGATTGACTAGGCTAACTTATTGGGTCACTAATTCAATCGATGAGTTATTGGTCGAACTACATAAAATAAAATAAATATATAATATTTAATTATAAATAAATAATTACATAAAAAATAGTATAAATTACATAAAACAAATTAATTATTTTACTTTTGGGCCAATTTTTTTAAAGCCCCTTAGCCCAACGTGTTTGGCTAGGCCTGGTGACAAAAAATAAAAGAGATCATTCTTACCGTTGACCAAAACAAGCTTTTTAATTTTTTTTAATCTTTTATTGATAATATTAGAGATAAGGTGGAATTAAGAAATCTGTGTGATGCAATAAAATTTTGCCAAAGAGAAGTTTTATTTGTTGCTTGGTAACTCTGTTGTCTCGTTGTTGCTTTCTTTCATCTGAGATCATGCTTCTTTCTTTTCTTCTTTTTTACTGAGTTTTATTTATGTTTCGTCCTCTACATCAGGGGTGGTCGCCAGAAAGCTCCAAGCTTGGCGTTTCAAGATTCTGTTAGTTGTTTTGTTACCATTTGATTTTTTTGTTTTAAGGTACTTTGAAGTACAACTCAAAAATATTTTTAGAGTAATGCTAAAAAATATCAACTATGTCAAGATAAGGACATACTGAGTTTTACCAAGTTTTTCTAAGATTTATCATATCAAGTTCTAATTTCCTAGATTTTGCAGGAATTGTTTTAGCCTCAATTTTTTTTGAATTCTTCATGCCTGTACTTCCTAAGACTTATGCAATTTATCTCAGAAATCGAGGTCTTATGTGCATGTATTTTTTCAGGACTTAGGTAATTTCCTTAAGAAATCGATATTTTTCATGCTTATGTTTCATAGCACTTATGTTATTACCCTCTAATATGAGATTTCCCTTTCTAATCTGAGGTATTTTGTCTTTAATTCGAGGTCCTTTTTTTTTAATTTGAGGTCTTTTAAGGTGGGGTAGTATTGTATCGGTATCATGGGTTGACCTGGATTTTTTTGAGCTGGACCGATTAAGTATTAGGCATCATGGAATTTCCATGACCTCGAAATTGCTGAGCTTTGGCCAATCAAGGATTAGGCATCACGGAATTTCCATGACCTTGGATTTTTACCATGATCTCAGTATTACCGAGCTTTGACCAATAGTAAGGTGGGCATCATGGATTGATCATGACCTCGAGTTTTTCCGAGTTGGGCTAATCATGTAGTGGACATCATGGGTTGACCATGACCTCGAATTTTTCTGAGCTGGGCCAATCATAAGGTGGGCATCATGAATTAACTATGATCTCAGATTTTTCTGAGCTAAGTCGAGTATGCGGGGTATCATGGATTGACCATGACATCAGATTTTTTCGAGTTGGGCCTTTCTTTTATGGGCATCATGGATTGACTATGACCTCAGATTTTTCAGAAGCTGGGCTGAGTACACGAGGCATCACAGATTAACCATGATATCATATTTTTTTTGAGCTGGGTCTTTCTTGATTGGGCATCATGGATTGACTATGACCTCAGATTTTTCTGAGCTGAGCCGATCTTGACTGGACATCATGAATTGACCATGACCTCAGATTTTTTTAAGCTGGGCCAATCTTAACTGGGCATCATGGATTGACCATAACCTTGGATTTTTTCAAGTTGGGCCTTTTATCATCCCGAGTTTTTGGGGCTTTTGCTTAGAATTTTTCAGAGTTTTTATCATCCCAAGTTTTCAGAGCCTTCGTCTGGACATTTCCAAGGTTTTTATCATCTCGAATTTCTAAGGTTATGCTGCCAAGTTTTCCTAGGCTTGTTTTCATTGCGTGGATTTTTTCAAGAAATTGTGTGCCTAATGTTGTAATGTTGGGGGATTTAATTTAACTTGTATTGATCTTGTCATGTGAGTAATTTTGATAATAATATGTAATTGAAATAAACATAACTAAATTTTCATACATCGGTAAAGTTGATTGTGTTAAGGTGTGACGAGATTGTCCTTCTATGTTATGAGTTTTTTTTTCTTGTTTTTAAGTGATTGGTTAAAAAGCAAGCAGTTGATGCTTGTGTTAGATTCTCAACTTATTCATATTTATTCATAAAAAAAGGAATTAGTACCAAATAGCGAATCTCTTGATTATGTAAAAAAACAATAAAAATAGTAATTAATAAGAAATGGATAAATAAATAATAATTATTTATTCAATAAATAAATAAATAACAATAAATTTGGAAAAAAATGTATTCTAATTAAATGATAGTCATGCAATTGATGTGAAAAGATAATCACGTAAAAATCAATTAATGTTATGATACTCTAATGAATTAACGGTTTTGATGTTAATAGTTGTAACACCCTCCTTAGGGGGCGCCACACTTGATGTTGCTTAATTACCAAATTACCCCTTCATTAGAAATCGCGCTTGTAATATAAATACGAGTTATAAAATTTCTTGATGATAATAAAATAAACTTAACAGAACATAAAAACATAACAACATTGTCACAAATAATTTACATCATATATACATACAAGCCTTTAGTACTGTCGTACTTAGATATTTTACAAACTAGACTTCCAAAATATTCAAACTTTAATTTAAAACTAACATATTATACTGCCCAAGTCCTACTAGACAACAGAATCCTCAGACGGATCCTCCTCAGATTCCTCAGCATATAGGAATCCATCATGAGGTGCAATCCTACGGACAGGTGTCCGAGCAAACGATACAATACTAATCACACTAGGAGTACGATAGTAAGCTTCCCAATACTGCCTAATAGATATTAGAAACTCTAGTTGTACAAAAAGATTAACAAAAAAGTAAGGGTGTCCTAAATGTTTCCTACTCAATCTAATATTTAGGTCTCTCATATAGTAAATACCCTCTCTCTCTAAATCAACAGTCCATGCCTCATCTCCTCCAATGAATGTCAGCTTCAGGTAGCCAAGGAAACTAGGCATCTCCATCTCTTCAAAACTCGACGTCCTCAGCAGGAATCTGCTCCTCCTCAGCTTCTTGCTCCACTTCTTGCTCGACGTCTTAACAAATATAAATATAATACAGAACATGCATACAAAGAGGTGAGATCACCTACGCCAATACCAATATGGTAGTAATGAAGATAAATACATACAATATCTCATACAACTATCATACCATAATTACAGTTATGCCATCAATATCATTTATTAATAAAATACATGAAATACACAATAATTACAATCATGTCATTATCAAAAATCAAATAACCAATAAATCAATTATCATAAACAAAAATTATGATAATACCCTTTATAGCTACATGTATGCATACTGACTCAATTTCCTACTCCATGGAGCTATAACTCAGGTCGGAGAGAGTGATCGAAAAGATTTGTCGGTACCAACATGCCTTGGACCACGTGCTCAATCTTGCACATCTAGCATATACGCGACAGTCTTTATCAGATCTTGATTAAGGATAGTGTTTCGGTTAGGATCATTGATGTGTTGCATCGGTCTAACCTACGGCACAGAAGAGCTACCAACTGCCCATTGTAGGCAACCCGCACCCCAATGCCCCCAAGGTCAACGAGTGACTTACACTACGCATATTGCACCCACTCAAGAGGTGTAGTCTCTCATAGGCAACTAGTCTCATACAGTCCATCGGACCTTTTCAATGCATGTACTATGCACTATTCACATTTCCAATTTATATCATATATTCGGGGTCCACACAATAATCTAACAGTATTATTACTGTATTTTAAATTGTGTAGTCATATTTTTGCGTTTTCTTATTCGCGACCCAATTCTGTCGCCTTTTCAAATCGCGTAGCGATTTTTCAACGTTTTCAAATTGCGTAAATATTTTTCATACATTTTAAATTTAAAAATACTATTTTTCTCATTTAACACTAAAAATTCACTTTATTTTCCATATTTGCATAATAGTCCCTCAAAAACTCATATTTACGAAATAGTCTCTCAAAAATTAATATTTACAAAATAGTCCCTCAAAAATTAATATTTATGAAATAGTCCCTCAAAAATTAATATTTTTAATATAACCCCTCTAAAAATAAGTATTTATACAACGACCCTTTATTTACATACTATTTATAATTTAGTCCTTCTTTTATAAAAATTTGCAATATGACCCCTCTAAAAATCAGTAATTATACTATTTTTTAAAAAATTGTTATTTTTTTTCTTTACTTCACATAAAAATCATTTTATTTTGCCATACTCAATTTTTTTCAAATTCATTTAAGTCTCTCAGTTCTCATTTTAATTTATCAGTGTAAGGACTTTGGTCCTCTTTTCCATGATATAGCCGTGAGCCTCAATGCTCTTTGGAGCACTCATACAATCGATTCATCATGTTGTTCACATCCTAAATTATACATACATCCTCATGCTTTCATAATTATACATACACACATAATATCAAAACTTTAAGCATATTATCACACATGCAAGTATAGAAACAACACCATACACATCACAAACACAATCAAAGCACATCAAATAATCAGTGAAGAACCCTTATAGATATTTCACCGTACAAAACCATCCCACACCACCAAAACTTGGTTGGTGATGTTAAATATCTCTCTTACCTCTTGAAGACAAACTTTTCAAGCTCCTCTCCTTCTCCTTGTTTTCGTGTGAACCACAATCAATTCCTAACAATTCTAAAACAATTAGTAAAATCACAAATAAAGCTCAATAATGATAAACCATGGAACAAACATGGTTTAGAAAATCACAAACATGAATTTAAACCATAAAAACCAAAGTTTACCTCTAGGGAAGTAAGGTAGAAGTTAGATTTTGAAGCACTTAGAGTGTGATTTTAGGAAAACTTTCTAAATGGAAAGTGTTTAGAATGTTGTCTAGCTTTAGGAAATAATGAGAGTGAAAATTATAGGTGAGTGATGGTGCTTATGGGTGTGTTGGCCGAACCTATGGAGAGAAAATGGAAGGAAATGGTGCTTTGGTGTTCTTGAAATTTTGAGAGAAAAAGATGAAAGCTTTTGATGTGAGAGAAAAGTAAATATTGTGAGAGTGAAATTCAAAGTGCTGCTGCCGTGGGATAAGCATAGGGAAATTAGAATTTACTTGAATCAAAATATCACCAATTGAGTGCACATGCAATTTCACATGGCTTATGTCATCAACTTGACTTGCATAGCTATTTGAATTATTCAAGAATCATGGAGAAACCTCCCCAAGGCTGCTGCATAACCGTGTGACTCTTTGGGGGTTTAAGGACTTAATTGACTTCAATTAAAATCCACTTGCATGCTAATTAATTAGGTAATTTGTTAGGTTAAATTTCCTAATCAATCTTAATTAACATTCTAACTATATAACTAATTAATTAAACATATTATTACATATATTATAACCTCTAATTCAAATTAGGATATCTAATTAAGAATTAAATTATAACAAATTAACAATTAGATTAGTTTACTTAACTTGTTAATTAGGCCATTAGATTAACCAAATTAGGTTTAATTAATTACTAATCAAAGTCAAGCCACTATTGTTGACTTCATCTTAGCCATTGGAATCAACTTTGTTTCCTATCCATTGATCTCATCTACGGTGGATATTACTTAGTGGTTTTATCAGGATTCGTTTTACACCATTGATCGGATCAACGGTTATGATCAAAAGTATCTAAATCATGCTTTTTATCCAAGGGTCCATATTGAAGTCTATGCTTCTTTGTTTGACTAATTCTCATTAGTTTAAAATAGTCAAGCCACCTATTTTGACTGATTCTTATTGGTTCAGAATTCTGTCCAGTTAGAATCGTTGACTGTTACACTAAACGCGGGTCTCACAGACTTTTCGGGTCCGTGTTAAGCAGATTTCTACTTTTTTAAGACAGTAGGTACTATCACATAAAATAATATTATAATAATATAAAATTAATTAATTACATAGTTAAATTCTAAAAATTAAAAGATTAATATATATCAATCAATTGATTTAATAAGATCCCTAAACTCCAATTAATTAAAATAAGATTTTTTCGATTAAGAAAATTATTATTTTCTTGACTCGAAGCAAATCACACAAAATGATCAAAAATGATCTCAGAACAGACAGATTATTTTTATAATACACAAAAAATGTAAAACAGTGTAATTCTGCTATTACTATTAAAATAGTTAGAATTTGGGGTGTTACAATAGTCACAAAGAATATTTAGCGCCTGAAATACTATGCTAAGAAACTAATATAATGGAAATTTATGTAAATATACTAAAGGCATAGAAAGAATGACAATCAACAACAATTTAACACTGCAAAATCAAGTGAGAAAAATTATGGTAGTAAAAATAATGTTGCTCATGTATTAGACTTCTTGCTAGTTTCGTTTTAATTAATTAGAAATTTTTGCTAAGAGTCAAGGTGTTTTGGAAAGTGGACGACTCATAGCCTAAGCTTTGACAAGTCCAAGTGATAATTTGGTCTTGCAAAAGTTTAAAAATCTGATGAACAAATTTGCTCAATAGAGGTTGATGCCTCAAAGGACGAAGCCTCCCATGCATTTACAATTCATCGGATTGACTAACATATTGATGCCTTGCCATTAAAAAGAAGTCAATCATGCAATTAATGTAAATGATCAATTATAGGAATCAAATGTAATTTCATGCAGACGAAATAACATTAGAAAGAAGTCAATCATGCAATTATAATGTAAAGGATTAATTATAGGAATTGAATGTAATGTCATGCAAACGAAATAAAATGGCCTTTTTTTTTAAAGATTTTTTATCTTGACTATGAATCTGGAGGAAGGGTTGATCACGATCTGAGATAGCATTGACCCGTTGTGCTTCGAAAGTGCTGATTACCATGGATTTCATGTTTGACTAATGTAGAGGTTTCTTGCGTGACTCCATGACCAGTGGTCGGTATGTGCTCTTTATAGTTAGATGAAAAGAACTCCTAAGACAACACGACAAAGTCATCACGGAGGACAACAAATCACCAAATATAAAATTACAGATTAAAAGATTAAAAGAAATATATTATTCATGAGTTAGAGTGAAGCAAAGGTGGAGACTGAAAATCTTCATGTCAGTTGACTCAGTTGGTAGAGAATCTAGTGAGAGTTTTTGTGTGTCATGATAAATAGCTTCAAAGCATGGGAAACGTTTTACTTGTTCCCACAGACGGCGCCAGATGTTCCATCATCTACTTGAGGCATGGTCATCGGAAAGTCCCAAGTCAGTTGTTCAGCAGTTCATTGGTTGGAAACGGGGTGAAATACCCACAAAGACACTCAGATCAATCAGTCTTTGGAGTTAAGATAGTGATAAATGTATAAGTAGAGAAAAGTGAACATGCTTGGCTTTTGCTACCATGAGTGCTTAAATCAGGATCTTAGGTTTCGATTGGGCTCACCGAACTTTATTGAGTCTGTGTAGGTTAAATAGTTGGGGTAAGACAAACCAGGATTACCTGAGTTTATTGGGCTTGGACGGTCCAGTTTTTCTTATGTGATTCGGAGTTTAACAAATTAATAATGGAGAAGAAAAAACGCACATCACAGCAGAGCAGCGTGCGATTGCCAGTGTTGGCGCAATTGTGTTGCGTTCACAGTTCTTTGACCATCCTCAAGTTTTTTTTTTAATGTTGATGACCGACCGAGTCACCAAAAATCGATCGAGTCATCGATTTTTGCATAACTCGGCCAGGTCAGGTCAGTTTTCACTGAGTCAGTTGCATGGCCGATCCAAGTGATAACTCGTACCGACTAACTGGCCTTCTCATCGGTTTATCGATCGGGCTAGTCCGAGTTTAATAACATTACTTGAAAACTAGTAATGTCTATGGGATGAGTTAGGACAAATTTGATTTGATCGAACTTGATTTAATATTTTGATTATGTTATTTTTTTTATTCAAACTAGTCATGACTTGAAAATGATTGAACCAAATCAGGGACCGACCTTATATACGGATATAATGTATAAATTTAAATATTATATATAACTAAATCATAAGATTATAGAACTAAAAATAAAAAATCAAATAATATTTTATAATATATATTTTAAAATAAATATTATTATATATTTTTTATATTATACAAAATTTATTAATTTAAATTTATAAATTTTATTATTCATAATAAATTGTTAAAAAATATATAAATTTTAAAAAAATGTGATACTGATTGGATTGGGATGATTGGAATGGAACGACTCGAAAATTACATAAACTAAACCCAAAAACACACGAGTTTAATTTTTATAATCCAGCTCTTGATCACTTCTACATAAAACTGATGAATTTAGACATCACTTGAGTTTGTACGAAGAAGCAGACATAGCCTCTTTTCTATGTGGACTCAATCACTGCAGTCTGCAGGCTATGATTATGGGCTTAAACTATGCCTATTCTTACCATGTGGGTTCTCACTTCTCACAACTTTGACCCATGGCCTAGATAGTGCAGTTGGTTGGTGTTGTTTGCTTCCAATCCAATCCCAATTCCCCCCATCAAATACCAAATAAAGCAATGCTGCTTTATTGTCACCATGTCTGTGTGGAGAAATGAGTAGAAAAAATATATACTTTAAGATAGATATTTATTTGATTTTAAATTAAAAATTTAAAATATATACAAATTTATTTAAAATTAATAATAAATATATTTTTTGAAGCATGTATTTATTATATTCCAAAAATATGTTAAAATTTCTCGTTCGTGTGAGAGGCCAACGATTTAGCAAACTAGGTGAGAATATATTACGGGTATTGATGGAACTTGTCTGGAGTTGAGTTAATCCAGGGTCAGGTGGGCAATCTCTAAGAATGATCTGAGGGGTCCGGTGATGTGACGCTAGACTACACTTGTGGACCCTTTCCTGTCACATAGAGTGGACCTTTCCCTGAATTTGAGGTGGACTGGCCGGTGATGTACAAGTCTGAACAATATCACCTCCCATGGGCCCTACCCTTTTCTCCTTCACATGCCCCACAGAGCAAGCTTCATTGTAATTGTAAATTATCAATTCACATCCTCCATATCGTGATAAAGATGTCACCATCTCACTTCGAGATTTTTTTTAAAAAAATAATAACGTTATTTACACACTAAATTTATTACATTATTTTTATATTATTTTTATTTTTAAGTAATAAAATAACAGAACCATATTTTTTAATATACATTTTCTTTTTTTTTTCCTCAAAGAAGTAAAAATGTTAAAAAATGTATAAAAAAGGTGTGTAAAAATCATTTTATCTTTTTAAATACTTGATGAAATCCGACAAAGGTATGTGTATACGGCAGGTGTATTATTCATCTTATTAATTTAGGTATATATATGTTTTACTTTTTATTTATAATAGTAAATTTTTTTTTTAGGTTAACATTTTTTTAAGTTAGTTTTTTTTAAGTTATTTTTTTAGGTTAAATTTTTTATTATTTTTTACACATCATTACCATCATTGTTGTCGGCAATGAATTATTCACCGCTACCATTACCACTATCTCTTAGCCACCACTTTTTTCAAGTTATACTATTTATTTTTTTAAGTTATATAATTATATAAATAATACAAGTAAAAATAATATCGCTTAAAATTATACTAATTTTTATATTTTTTATAAATAATCAGTATATACCGAAAATTTTATAGATTTTAACCTGTAATATTTACACACAATAAAATCAGTAAAGTTTTTAATATGCATAATTATTTATGAAAAAATATAAAGATTAGTATAGTTTTAACTGGTATTATTTTAATGATAATTTTTTACACTGTTATGCAACTTAAAAATAAAATAATAACTGCGTAAACAGTAACTCCAACTATAAATAGTATAATTTTTCGACAATGAACAATTTTTTCAGTGTAAACAGTGTTTTCCCTCGGCTATGAACAGTATTTTTCTGGTGTGAATAGTATTTTTTTGGCGTGAACAATATTTTCAGCGGAGTACAGTGAACAGTGAGGTGAACAGTGTAATAAGTTACAGGTCGTTGATAAATAATCGTTGATGTATTTTTTAACACAATCAACAATTGATATGCACCAAATACACCATACATCCTGCATAGCAAGGTGTATATTAAAAATGACCATGTGTATACTTAATTACTTACGGCCATGTTTTGACCTCTTTCGCAATCATCTAATCCAAAATAGTCAGCTGTTACGTTTTGTATAGCCCATCAAACTTGTCTTTAAACGTATTTAGATTAGAGTCAAAAATTTAAGTTTAATTAAAAATATATTTGTAAATTTAAGTTTAGTTAAAAATGAGTTTATAGTAATATTATTTATGTTTAAAAATTTTTATCTCAAAAATAAATTTGACAAAATAAATATTTGAATGGAAATAATTGAGAAGGTAAAAAGCAAAATCTTTAGTTAAAGCAAAATTTTTTTATTCAATTTTTTCAACGGAACATAAAAGTAAGAAAATCTTGCTTTAATCCAATTGTGAATAAAAAAGAGAAAATCTGTTAAAACAAATGAAAAGTAAAAAACTCAAACAAAGAAGTACCACCGTTTCAGGAAAACAAAGTCACATTTACACACAAATGGATTTTTAAATACACACAAAGACATCCATAACGTGGTTTAATTTTGCAAGTGATTGTTGAATCAGCATAATGCCAAAGAAGGGGAAAAAAATCAAAGAAATATCTAACACTTCCATAAAGCAGTAGCGTATTGCGTTGTAATTGCTGTTTACACAGAAATGGCAAGCCAAACTGACACCACTGCTTTTAAATTTTTACTTTTTTTGTGTTAATAATGCATTAATTGAAAACGGGGTTAAGTTAATCAACTAATCGCGCTATCCAGCGTTGATTATAAGTGCCATAAGTAGCAGTATCTCTAAATCACAAGCTAATAATGAACGTTGGATGAGAAGAAAAAAAAGAGGGAACAAATTACTTCAACTTTAAATTAATAATTGAGTGGAGGAATAGGAGAGGGATTTGGTGCTCAGAATAAAGTTATATTTGAATATTTAGTAATTAATAAAATCAAATATAACGAGATAGGATGAAATGAAATATGATAAAAATATCATTCTATTATTTAAATATTTTAAGATAAATAAAATAAATTTATCATTTTGTTATTTAGAAAATAAATAAAATGACAAGAATTATAATTTTATTTTTCTTAAAAAAGATGATTTCATTCCATACTTCCTAAATTAGGATAAAATGAAGAAGATTAATAATTTTTTGTAAATGGAACATTTCATTCCATAATTTTTTAATATAACTAAATAATGAAACTTATCAATATTCTATTCTATTTTCTTTCATTCCATTCAATCTCATCAATTCAAACATAGTCTAAGTGGTTCTTTAAATAAGCTAGTTTTTGTTTGGTGGGATCAGGTAACATAATCAAAACTCCTAACTGCCTTTCCTTCCCCATCCTGATTTAAAAATCAACCATCTGCATGTCATATCTCAACTGCAATAATAACTGGAAGGAGACACCAAATTACTTTCATTTGGTAACATAAATGGAAAATATTGATTACTAAACACCACTTTTTCCTTATATCACTTTACACTTTATTTATTTTGTTAAAAAAATGTGTATTAAGAAATATATTTATCTTATTTTATTATAAATTTTGTTATAAAACACTCCAGTGATGAAGCACTTGAGCTTTGTGTCCATTAAATTATCTTAAATTCTTGAGATGGTAATTTTTTTCATCAACAAATTTAAAAAAAAATACAACAAAGCAATAAAGACTTAAGCATTTAAACGTTAACGTCGTTTAATGTTCTGAATGAATTTTAGAGAATTATCTGAATAAGGTTTATGTAGGTAATTTCCTTCGATATACGGTGATTGTGATGATGGTGTGAGGGGTAAGTACCTGCAAAAGACATTCATACGCTCAAGTTAAACCATGCACAAGGTGAGTAGTGTTTAGAATTAGATGCATACCTTTACTACATTGTGTGGTATTTATAGAAGCATATTGGTTGATAAGAATCATAGTTAAATTTGCATTAAATATAATTAATAAGTGTAAGTATTAGAATCATCAGAGTTTGAAATTGGAATCCT
This sequence comes from Ormosia semicastrata, assembly GCA_029884595.1. Lineage (NCBI taxonomy): Eukaryota > Viridiplantae > Streptophyta > Magnoliopsida > Fabales > Fabaceae > Ormosia > Ormosia semicastrata. The sequence goes on along the minus strand of JAQQTO010000046.1, from coordinate 29,135,035 downwards.
CAATCACTTACGCGTGGCTCTAACCCAAGTGGCTCTAACCTAACTACACTCAAATGCTTGGGGTTTCATCCGAACTTTTGAGCTTATTTGTAGAACCTTCAGATGGTCATACTCTGTGAAGTTGTTTTTCTTTCTCTACACCCAATTTTTGTTCTTCAAGAATAGCTTCCAAAAAGGATTGGTCACTTTACGTGCGCAAGCAGGACGCAAAGTGTTTAAGCCTTATCAAGAATTCTTTAAGAATTTTAAAAAAAGATTTCTTCAGGGTGGAAAGAGCTCTGAGGATAACACATTTTTTTGTTACCCTAAAAAGTGAACCTTTGTTATTTTTGTATTGGACACAGGCGGTCTGGAACTGGAGTCTGGAGGAGATCGAGACTCCGATGTCCACCCTATCTGAAGACGAGGCTGACATCCTCAACTTTTTGATTAAGTTGGCCGAAAAGAGTGGAGCCATCTATTGTAAAGACGTCTTAGATGAGTCCTCTGATTCTATAAAACCATTCTTAACTGATTTTTTTATTTATGAAGGATATAATTGATTTTTTTATTTATGAAAGATTCTGTTAGAGATTTACTCATCATAAATAAGAATATTTACTTATCTAATAATATTTATAAATATCTGAGATCTAATTCTAGTGGATCGAGTTGTTTATGAACCACTAACCTGAAACTCAGTCCAAAACAACTAGCATGTCCCTTTTTATTATACAAAATGAAAATAGTATAAGAATGATGCAAGGTTTTAAATCTCCAACTGCAACATCTGTTATGGTTGCGACATCCCCGAGTGGCGGTCATTGGCGTGACCACACCACACTGCAATTGTGGACTGCATTGGTTTGCATCAAACCATAATAGTCTCAACTCAATCGTAACTGCAATGCAACTAAAATCGCAATTTAAAACCTTGAAATGATGTAATATAAAAGGTGTGTGAAAAAAAGGAAACTAAACATAAATATCTGTCTCGGTGGCCTCTGCAACTTCTAAGCATTATTACAAAGCACTTGAAAACAACCACTCCCCTTACTATCCACAGAACATAAAAAGCTAAGAAACGTTTTCAGGTGCTCCGTGCTACTAAAAATTTATGAAGTACCGGTGTTCCGTGATCACATACCGTAGATACATTATTAAAATAAATGACCGGTTGTGATGAACTAAGTAATAGATATGGTCTATATAATTGTACATACAAAAAATACTATAGATTTTAATTATTAATATTTACACACTAAGAATCACGTAGGGAATTGAGACCAACTCTTTTTTTATTATAAATAATTATGCATAAAAAATTTTATATATTTTAACTAGTAATATTTATACACACAGTAATAAGATTTTGAAAAAAAAACGATTAACCAATTATAATGATGGATAAAATTAGTTGAATCACCAATGCTCCAAAAGTTTTTAGCAGTACCTAAACGTCACCAAAAAGCCATACCCTTCCCCTTCTTTCTTTTGCATCACAAAATTGAGTCTCTTATTTTGTGCTCTAAATAGTAAGAAGAAAAACTCCAACCATTCCTGTTGGAAAACATCAAAGCCCGGTAAGAGTAATACCAATTAAAAACTTTCAGAGCCTTTATAGTCATGGTTTGCATGATGGCTTTTGGCCTATATGGAAGAAGCCTTTGATTGGATTAGAGTGGACAGGCCATTAATGACTTGAGAGTCATAGATTTGAGTTTGTGTACTTCTATAACAAAGCGGTTGCCTTGGTTTTCTTCCTCCAAAGACTCAGACACTATTCACCACCCCTTCTATGATTCCCTTGTCCTTGTAACCAAAGAGATGCTTTTTTGTAAGTCTTTATCCAGTAGGAATCCTGACAGTTATTGCCATAACTCAAAAGGTCCTTCTCAGTGTCTTGTTGATATTAGATCAGGTAAAGAGCTAATAAGAAAAGAGAATTCAAAACCTTACTTGTTTGGTTCCCTACACTTCTTTTGACAATCATCAAAATTCTTGAATCCTTACACTTAAAGCCATCCAGTGCAACAAGTTCTCCATCACAGGAAGCTATATCCAGCTACACAAGGTTTTAATGAGCCTGAGATATTTCAATCCTCTCAAACTTCTCTGAGGGTTAATTTGCTGCTGAGAAACAGTGGAGCAGTGCTTTTCAAGCTCATTTGCACAAGCTTTTCAAGCAGCAGGCATAGATACCTCAGCTGATATCAGAAGGGTACAAGAATTTTGAGTTTTGCTATTGGAATTATTGGTGTTTTTTGACACACAGAATCCATAATGGCTCTTCATCACCGTCCCCACCGCTTATTGCTTGACACAGATTCAAGCACAACTGCACCAGGTAATGCAAATAGGACAAGGGAGTCTTTTACAGGTGACACAAATTTTGACACCAACATGGTGATTATCTTGGCAGCCTTGCTTTGTGCACTTATATGTGCTCTAGGACTTAACTCAATTGTACGCTGTGCTCTAAGATGTAGCCGCAGGTTTGCTTTTGAGACACCAGATGAGGCAGCAGCTCGTTTAGCAGCAAAAAGACTAAAGAAGAGTGCATTGCATCAGATCCCTATAGCTGTTTATGGTTCAGGTAGTACTAGTATTGCAGCCACAGATTGTCCAATTTGCCTTGGGGAGTTTATGGATGGAGACAAAGTTAGAGTGCTACCAAGATGTAACCATGGGTTCCATGTAAGGTGCATAGATACATGGCTGCTCTCACGCTCCTCTTGCCCTACTTGCAGACAGTCTTTGCTTGACCAGCCAAACATTTCTGAAGCTACAAGGGTAGCTGTTGCCGTGGCTGCAGCTGCAGGAACCAGGCATCATGTAGAGAATGCCTTAGGAGGAAATGAACATGGGCCTGTAGCTGTAGCTGTAGCTGTGGATGAGGTTGGCTAATTGCAAATTGCAATTTTAACCCTCCATCGTTAGAATTCATCCAAAAAAAGAAAGGATGGATTAGAAAGAGGGAAAGCATGAATAAATGGAGATTAGTTGTTTGCTGCCTTGAATTTGAACTTTTCATATTTACGGTGCTCTTGTATAGTTGTATCATTGTATGAAGAATAGAAGATATAGAGGTAGATATTGGTGTAGAAAATTAAACTGTTGGCTGATGGTTTCAAAGACCATTCTGTGTTTGTGCATGTTTTCTGACATAAAAGAAATAATGCTAAATCTTGAATGTTTGTTTTCTGTAAATAGATTGAAACGCAAGTGATTCGCAACTAGTTGGGTAATTGGATGGCATTTTGTCTCCAGAAAATAAAAGAGAAAAAATAAGTCTTGTTAATGAATGACTAGTTCAACCTTAGTTGAATTTCTTCCTTTAAAGCCCTTCCTTATCATCTGACTCGAGCTCAAGTGAATTTTACAAGTAACTAATGCATATTTAAGTTGATAAATATTTAGTTCATGATCAGCATTTGGATTGTAGAACTAACTAAATTTATATCACTGAGAATAAGAATGGACTTGGCAAGCAACGTCAGAAGTCCATCAATCTGATTTCCCACTAAAGATCATCCAATTGCTCTGCATGTCAAATTAGGATGCCTTTTTTCACCCCCTCCTTGTGGGTAGCAAATTCTTCGTTAAAGGGAAATCTACGTGTCCAAAATATTACAAATGAAATAACCTTAATTAGTATAGAGATAAACTAAGCACCTCAAAAAAGTCATATACAGAGTTGGAAATCAGATTCCAAAACATAATCAGGAACTAGTCTGTAAGCATAAAAGCAGAAGTGAGAAGAACTTTAAAATTACTATCTTTCCACGTGGAAGGCATGTGCCAGACTCTCTAGTCAATTATTATTCCTAGTGTTTGGAGATATAGAAATAGTTGTTTCATCTTTCAAAGTCACTTTGCATATGAAACTTAGAAGTTCAAAATTTATCCTCTGTCAATTTTAAAGTAGATCACTAGGCATAAAGAGCAAACCTCTTTATTCATTTCACTTCACTTTTGTAGTCAAGCTTCCATCTCATGAATCAGGATTCAGGAGGATGACAATCAAAATGTTGTCATGCTGACATTCAATAAAACTGAAAATTTGAAACCATATATCTTTATTCCTTTATAGTACTCTTATCAATCAAGCAAAGCTTAATTCAGATCCTCTCCCATTTTATCCACCATTAGTGGCTGAAGAACTCGGGCATTTATCCCAATTCCTAAAGGTAAATCTTCATTAGTATCCACAATAGATTGTTGACAAGTATATCACTAGAAGAATACAAGTTCTCTGGTCTTAATTTATTGAACTTCAAGGAGAGAAATTTGCAAACATAAATCGTAAAGAGACACCGTGAGGGTGGTTGGAGTAGAGGCTCCTATGATAACCCTTACCTTGGTGGTTAAGTTGCTCCTATGATAACCCTTATCTTGGTGGTTAAGTTATACTACGAACTAGAGAGAATAGAATAACAGCCTTATCTGTGAGTACAGTGTTTGTCTATAACACAGATTTTAGACGTATACGTTTTGTATTTCTGTCTTCTGATATTGTTTCATGACTACTCTACTGATGAAACAATGGACACATTATGTTAATTGTTTTTATTTTTTGGTACTAGCTCCGCTTGGCCTAGGGAAGGTTCCACCCTCAGGTGGGACGTAAGGGTAAGTTTAGATCGGGCTCAACTCAATAAAAAATGTAGACTCATTTTCTTGGTTTGAGCTTGGTTTATTATTAACTCATCAGTAGATCAAATTTGATAAATCTGACTCGAATCTTATACTTAATAATTTTTTTATATATTTTAATTATAAAATAGTTTAATGATATATAAAATTAAAAGCATTATATATATATATATATTAAGTTTACTCACGAATTAATAAGTTAAACATATGAAAATTTAAGTTCAACTAATTTAATAAATAAATTAATTTTTAGCTCAAGTTCAGTTCATTGACTCAAAATCCTAACTTATTAAGTTGTTAATAAATTGAACCGTAAATATCTCTCAAATTAGCTCAACTCACTTTTGTATACTATCAGGCCTAATAATCCAAATACAAAGCAAGATAATTGTACAAAAAAGAAGAAGAAGAAAATACAAAACAAGATATAGTGGATCAGTCAATCAGTCAAATGGGGAACTTGAGAGTTTTAGCACCAAAACAAATTGGGAGCAACTGAGATTGTTTACTGAGTAGAATCAACTGAATAGTTACTCAAAGGTAGCTGGAAAATTGAGTTTCTTTAGATCCAATGAATGTGGTCAGAACAAAAAACTTTTGATTTACAATTTATCTCCTGTCGTAATGGCTACATATGTTTAGCCCATAATTGATGAGCCTGTGGTCTACTCCAGCATTAAAATTCTTATTACTTAAATTATACAATATAATGTGGGAACATTTCACTTGATATAAATCTGGTGAGTGGAAAGCAAAAGAAAAGAAAAGAGAACCATTAGCCAAGTTAGTCATTAGATAAGGGAGACTAATTTTGCCCGTCTAATCTTTTTGCTTTCCCTGTTTGATTTGATGGGCAATTTGAGTACAAGAGTATATAGAACGCCAAATAATCATGATTGTTCTTGTGCTCATAGAATGGAATCTCAATCTCTTTCTCATCTCCTCTGCTACCCTTTGTGGGCTTCTTAGGCCCACATTTTGAAAATAAAAAATTCATTCCAGCACTACCTGTGGATTTCAACCAAGTAATGAGAATTGAGGATATCCTGCAGCTTGAAAATGACATTTTGTGAAGGCATTAATAAAAAATGGAAAAAATCATCACATACTCATTTTTAAAGATGTATATATTATTAACATTCTTTTTAAAGATGTTAAATTTAATAAATAAATAAAAAATATGATAAATAATATTTAAAAAAAAAAAACATATACTGTTAATGATAAAAATAATAAAAAATAAATCACTCACCACCTTCTCTCTTCACCTCCTCTCGTTCCTGTTTGATGATGGATACTTTTATACCATATTCTTTTTCCTTCAATTTGAAGATTACCGGGAAAGGGTTTTATTCATTTTTTTTATTGCTTTCCGTTATTTCCCCTCCTTTTTTGCTTCTTGGTTTAAGTTTGAAAAGAGGGTCCTATGACTGGATTGACAATATGTTGGTCCACTAAACCACATAATTTGTACAGGTACGAATGCATTAACTAGGTCAACTACTAATGATAAGACTTAGTGCATGATTGGATTAAAGTTTTTAAACCTAATTTTGAGTGAATTTGATTTTATATAAAAGTGAGTTTGACTGTGATGATATATGTTTGAAAGCATGTTAATTAAAAATACTTTTAAATGTGTAATTATTAAAAAATACATGATCTATCTTTTGAATTAAATTATTAATAAATTGATGTTAAAAACTGATTATAGATAAATTGGGAGTAAAATAATTTCTTTTCAATTTTAAATTTGTTTGGGTATTGCAAAATAAAATCACTTGCAATATAATTATAATAATATTTTAAAAAAATCATTAATTATGACCATTTTAATATTAATAAAATAGTGTTATAATATGAAAATATAAAAGTATTTTTGTCAATATACACTTAAACAGGTTATCAATAAAAGTACCTGCGTAAGAGAAAAAAATATTATGTTTGTTCTTTATGTGCACAACACATTTCCTTTGTTTAATGACATATAAAAGGCATCTTGAGTCATGCTTTTAAATTTGTTGAAGTGTTTAAGCACATGTCTATTCTCCTTTTAGAAATCTTGTATTTGAGACTTTGATTCTCTTTTCATTCATATCAATGAATTAACTATCTTTGATAAAAAAAAAATTTCTTTCTTTCAACACACAAGCAACAAAATGTTGCTTTCATGTTTAGGGTGCCAAAACCAATTTTGCACTCAAAAATTATTTTGTTCTTATGGTTGCCAAACATGATGGCACAATATTCAAGGTACGTTTAGGGTGGCAAACGTGATTTTGCTCTCCTAAATGCCACCTTAAACAAAACCCTTAGAGAGTTGCATCCGAAGTAAGGTAACATTTGGATGGAAAATTCTAACATCCTCATAAAATTTGGAGAAGTGCTCCTCCAAAAAATTGACGGATAACAACCGGTGAATTTGTTTAAAATCATTTTATATTTAATTTTTGTAGGTAAAAGATTTTATGTTAATAACATCAATTAGTAACATTGATTTCAATATAATAACTTCATTTATCATAATAATTATTTTAAAAATAAGATATGTAGTAATATATGATTGATTAATTGTGTAAAAAATTTATATTAAAAATACATCAAAATTAAGCTCTTTCACTATTCATAAAAGTCACATATCTTTTTATCCTTATTCTGTATTTGAATGTTTTTTTATTAATAAAATAGAACGAAATAAGTGGAGATGGATCGGAAAAGAAAGGGAAGGAATAAAATATAATTACTATTCTTTTTGTTTGAAAGTTTTATTAATGAAACAGAACTAAACTTCATTATCCATGTGTTCCCTCCATTTCACTTCAATTTTGGAGGGAGCAAAAGTTAGACATTTAAAGGGAAGATTGGAGAAATAGTTTCCCATGTGTTCCGTTCTATTTTCATGTATTTTAAAACTTCCAAATAAAGAAAGTTATTTTCCTTGCCTTCATTCCCTTTCCGTTTCTCTCGTTACCTATCATCTAAACATAATATTAAGTATATGAATTAAAGTGGAATGCATGGTCATCCACTAATATTTTGATACTTGTGGTTTTATTTTAATTAAGATAATAATAAGTATTAATATGTCAAAATATTAATAGATATTAGTATAAAAATATTTTACACTAGTCGTACATACCAAATAAATTGTAAGTTTATTTTTAAATTTGTATAAAAATTATATCAAAATTTTTTTATGCTTAAATTTACGTAAAATTTTATGATGCTATACATAATTGCTGCTGCTTCTTTTTTTTTTTTTTTTTTTAATCTAAGAATTGTCCATCTGACCTTGCATGCGTATAGTCAATAGTGTACCGCACTCTTAAAATAGCACATCATATTACTATAAAAGATAAGTTGTCAATAACATGTATCATAAATCAATAATTGTATATAATGTGTATCCATAAAATTCCTATTTTTGAAAATCAATGGCCTTATTCCAAAGTTTAATGAAATACAATAAAAGTTTCTTTTTTAATTTTTAAAATTATACCTATCTCCTTTATCAAGTAAAGATTAAAGAAGATTTATGCTATTATTAAAACTTTAAAGCATTTAAATTTATTGACATATGTGTGAACACCCAATTTTGTCTAGGAGTTTTGTAAATAAAAAAAAAGATAAAAAATAATAATCTTTCAACCCATTGGCCCATTAACCCATTAACCCGTAACCCATAAACCAACCCGTTAACCCATAATCCGTTAACCCACAACCCATCAGTTATCCTCACACTTAAACTCATCACTTATCCTAAACCAACCTATCCTAAACTAACCATTACTCATCCTACCACAAACTTATCCTAAACCAACCTATCCTAAACTAACTCAAACTCATCCTACCACAAACTTATCCTAACATAAACCCATCCTATCTCAAACCCATCCTAAACAAACTTATCCTAAACCTCCCATCACTTATCCTAAACAAACTCCTAATCACATTCTAACTCAAACACCTCACCTAATCCTCTCCTATAAAACACCTAACCCATACATCGAACATATACTAAGAACCCGACATACTCTCACCTAGCCTCACTTACACACTTCGCCTACATAGCCATATTATTCTCTCCATAGCAAATTTTTGCAAAGCAATTAGCAAAACATCCTCCCCCACGAAGTCATCACCTTCCTCCGCCAAATACCCTCCGTCACGAAACCACCACCAAATCCTCCATTAAACCAAGCCTCCATCATTCCACAACCACCGCCCTTCACCGTCGAACCACACCGCCCAACCACCCGATCCGGTGACCATCAAAGCCCAAAGACCACCGCACGCCGCTCGTTGCGCGAATCACCGTGAAAAGGCGAACCCATTTGCCGCACCGGCCGTCCCACGCACAGATCCGAGCCCGTCGAACTCCGCCGCGCCACCGTTAGGGTCGTCGAGCCGCTCCTCCCTCCTCTCTGGTGCTCCTCCCGTGACCACCGCATCTCTGTTCTCTCTCCGTAAGAAAAAAAACGTTCCAAAGCAAAAAGAAAACCCCTCTTCGTTTGCTTTTCGTAAGGCCCCAATTTTTTTTTCTCGATCGCTTTTTTTTCTTTTTAAGTAGTAGGGTCATTGGGCTAAAAAAATGGTAAAAGTAAAAATAAAATAAAAATAATTGATTTCTTTAAAAATAATAATAATAATAATAATATGGGTTATCTGAGTTGCGACAGCTTGCTAACCCTTGTATTTTGTAAACGTCTGAGTTGCGACAGCTTGATGGTTTACATTATCATTATTATTATTATTATTATTATTATTGTTGTTGTTGTTGTTGTTGTTGTTGTTGTTACTATTATTATTATTTATATTATATTTAAATTATTATCATGTTTTCAATTTTTTAAGTTAAATCGCTAATTGATAATCTTAAATAAAAATTTCGTAACAAACTTGATGAATAATGAGTGACGTCTCTAGCGTGACGCGAGCTTCACCTATTCAATCCTTAATTTGATTAACTGAGTCGCGACGACTTGTTAAATCAAATTTTTTAAATAATTAAAAATAAAATCAGCCATTAATTGATAATTTTAAATAAAAATTTTGTAACAAACTTGATAATCAATGGGTGACGTCTAGCGTGACGCGAGTTTCACCTATTTAATTCTTAATTTGAATAATCGGTAGCATGACGGCTTGTTGATTCAAATTTTTAAAGTTATTTTTTATAATAAAATCAATCAACCCGAAATATTTTTTAAAGAATTACGTGACTTTGAATTCCTCATTGCACTGAGGATACGTAGGAGCTCGGACTCCAATTCTCATAAAAATTAAATTTTCATAATTTATTTGTTTATTTTATATTTTTTACGAAAGGGGTAAAACAAATATTTTCAAGAATTATTAAGAATTTGCATAATTAATTTAAGGTACCGTCTTAGGATGGGTGTGTTAGGGGTGCTGTGGGATTAAGTTTCCATCCTTCTCTACACATAACCGACTTTCGAATTCAATCCGGTTTCAAAGACTATTTTTCTTGGATTTTCCAATTTTTCCTAATAAAAAATAAAATTGGTGGCGACTCCTAATTAAATATTTTTTTTAATTTAAGTTGCTATCCCGCCGCGATTAAATCGGTCGCGACAGATGACGACTCCACTGGGGATACTTGAGAGTCAAGCCTATACAAGTTGGTTATGCGAATATTGTGATCTTTATGTATTTGTTTTACCATTTTTTCATTTTTTTATTTGATTTTTTTTAATAGTTAAGTGTTTTATTATCTAAACTTTAGGATAGAAAACTTTTGGAGTTTGTTTGTTGCTTTGTTTTGCAGGGATATGGGTAGTCTTAAGATTGTAACTATTTATATGCTCCTTACACCCACCGCACTTACACGTTTATCACACACATTCGAGTGGGGCCTATATACCCGTCCGAGTGAAGCCTAAGTTAAGTAGAGGTTGCGTAGTGGTAGCCATTTTGGATGTACTTCCTATTTGGTTATCGTGAAAATCTCATCTACAAGTGTGCCTTTTTCATGAATGTCCCACACCTAGGTTTACTCACTATTTCGTGGTCAACATTCTCGAAATAGGACTTGGCTCTAGAGACCTTTAGAACAGAAGAGCCACCCAATGAAAGTTCTCACGAATCGAAGGACTCTTAGATCTTTAGGATAGAGTCTCAAGTTTAAGGCAATCCCATTAGGACACAAAGGGAGCGTACTTCTTCTTTCTTCATGCCATCCATTCTTGCATTAAAAAAAACTTAAAAAAATACATTATCTTGCATTTTCATGTCATTCCTTGTATTCTTAAAAAAAAAAAATCATCTTGCATTCCTAGCATTCTTAAAAAAAAAAAGTAAAATAATCATGCATTTTCATGACACTCATAGCATTCTTAAAAAAAATATAAAAAAAAATCATGCATTTTCATGGCATCCTTAGCATTTTTAAAAAAAAATAAATCATGCATTCTCATAAAAAAATCATGCATTTTCATGGCATCCTTAGCATTTTTAAAAAAATTAAAAAATAAATCATGCATTCTCATAAAAAAAAAAAATTTTCATGCATTTTCATGGTATCTTTAGCATTCTAAAAAAAAAAAAAAATAAATCATGCATTTTCATTCCAAGCATTTAAAAAATGTTTTCATTTCATCTTATGCATGACATTAATCTCATTCATTTCCTCTCATTCTTTGTATGATGTTACCGTGTTCAAGAACCATTGCACGACTAAGGAAAGAAGACACCAATCAAACCCGTGTTCACAATACAAGGGCTCAAACAAAGTTGCTTGCAAGATGGCAAATTTAAAATGAAGGCAGAACCTAAGTTTGGAAATGGATGAAGTGAAAGGAAGGATGAATGAGGTGACAAAGTCTCAAAGAAGAATGGAGGAAATGTTGTTAGTCATGAAGGAGACCCTCACCTTGATGGGGGCAGCTGGAAGTACAGGAGTAACTGGGGCACATTCGCACCCACTGAATATTACTTCCATGAGGATAAACCCAGGGGTCACTACTGAGATACCTTTTGTGAGAGGAACCTCAAACACTACATCAGTAGTAATTCCTATTGGAGAATGATATCATTCATTGGAAGGTACTCAAAATGAGGTCCATGGTAACACCAAGTTCACGTGGGAACCACCACATATGTCCATTCAGATGCCAACTGGATTTCCTACCTGTAATGGGCACATAACTGTTCAGAATGATAAGATGAAAGAAGAGTGGATGGGAAAGATGGAGGAGCAAATCAAGGCGATCAAGGGTCCTAGCACCTACGGTCCTCTTGGGATAGAAGAATTGTGCCCTACTGCTAACATCATCATCCCTAAGGATTTTAAAATCCCAGAATTTGTCAAGTATGATGGGAGCACCAACCCCTTTTTCCATCTAAAAACTTACATTACCAAAATGTCCATTTGGTCTAAGGACTGGAAGTTTCTCGTCAGCTTCTTTCATGAAAGTTTGACTGGGCCTGCTTTGGAGTGGTGTATCCAACAGGACCTTTCGAAAATCTCCTCTTGGGATGACTGGGCGAATTTGTTTATGGGACAGTATCGGTTTAATCTGGATACAGCCCCAACCCGAGAGCAGTTGGGAACACTACAGAAGAAAAATGAGGAGACATTCAAGCAATATGCCCAGAGGTGGAGAACTCTCGCAGCTCAAGTACAACCGCCGTTAACTCTGACAGAAATGTGCTCATACTTCTTGGGGACTTTAGGAGCTCCCTATATTGGGACAATGGTAGGTGCTGCTTACCAAGACTTTGCTGAATTAATTGCTGCCGGAGAAAGGATTGAAATTCTGGTAAAGGCTGGCAAATTGTCAATTGGCAATAATGAAGGTAGTTTCAAGAAGGGGTTTCCCACTAAGAAAAATGAGCCAGAAGTGAGTTATCTGCAAAACCAACAACCTTCACAGCCTCGATATTCGTCATCCTACCCTGTATACCGACCACCCCCATATAACCCAAACACTTACCCTTCTGCATCGTCCCATCTACCTGGCCTAACCGCCTCTCCCATGAATGCACCTCAAACCCAACTACTCCAAATCAACAATGTTCCTGTACCTCAACCATACGCTCCAACCCGCCAAACCTATAACCAATGTCCATCTGCACCTCCACAAAATTACCCACAACCTCGGCCAAACTTTCAAAATCAAGGTCGTTTTCGTCCCCAAGGCCTACCTCCTTTCCCAAGATTGTCCATTTCAAATGCAGAGTTATTCCAAAGGCTCTATGATGCCCATTTAATTTCGGGGAGTCCTGTGCGCCCTATGAAGTCACCATTCCCAAGTTGGCATAACCCAAATTTGACTTGTAAATTTCACATGGATGTTTCTGGGCATTCCATTGAAGACTGTGAAGCTTTTAAGACAGCAGTGAGGAAGTTAATTGCTTATGGGAAGCTTGATATTCAAGAGGAGGCTGGACCCGATATTGTCAACAACCCAATTCCTAATCATGGTGGAATGAATGAGGTAAATGCTTAGAATAGTTGATCAAGGAAATCTCAGAAAGTTCAACTTAGTGGTGGTTTATAAACAATACCTTAGAGTCCTCCAACACTGGGGAATTTCTAAGCGACTGGTATTCTGATTTGTTTATCAAGTAGTTACCGTAAAACAATGGTTTAATTGTATCAACCCTATGCTTGTTCGATCAATAAAATCATTTGGGTTTTGAACTTATGATAACTTTCTTGAAGCATTAATATAATAAATTTGCATGGGTACATTGTTTCTTTTCTTTTCCATCACATTATCTTTCTTGACATTTATGATGTTTCATTTCTGCAAAGTGTCTTCCTTTTATCCAATTCTTGGCAATCCCCAGTTTGGTAGATGTCAATAAAGTCCTCGAGTGCAAGTGTCTTTTGAAAGAGAAAAAAAAATAAAAAAATAAAAAAAAGAAAAAAGAATCAAAAAGGAAAAAAAGAGCAAAGAAGTAATCACTTGGTGCGCACTATCTTTTTGTCTCAAAATTAAAGTTTTGAAAATAAACAATCATGATTTGAAAATGAAGACTGGCCATTTTTCTCTATCTTTTACAAAATTTCATCATTTTTATCCCTCGTTACCCCTTTTGAGCTTGAAAGTTTCTTCAATAAACCCTGGATAAGGATCACCCCTACACTAGGGGATAACACAAAGCAAATGTTGATTGTCATGGTGACTATTTTGAAGTATAATGAAAAAGAAAAGGTGAAATGGGCAAGAGGTAAAAAAAAAAACTAAAAAAGGGAAGAAGAAAAAAAATGAAACAAAAAAAGAGAAGGGAAAGAAAAAAGAAAGAAAGTGAAATGAAATGGGTCATGACAAAGGGGAATGAAAGAAAATGAAAGGAAATGAGGAGAAATTGAGAGCAATAAGAGAAAAATGTGTTTAAAAGTGCAAAAGCAGTTGACAAAGTTCAATTTTGAAAGTGTAAGGATCCTTAATCTTATTCAACCCTTAAACATTTGTTTGAGCTTTATATCTTTCCTTTCATAACCCCTAGCCTTGACCACATTACAAGCCTCAAAAAATCCATTCTGATCAATGAAGGGTTGTCATTTCGTTAACTTTAATTTTGAGACAAATGTTACACTCATCTAAGTGTCTAGTTCATTGCTCTTAAAAAAAAGAAAAAAAAAAAGAAAAAAAAAGGGACTTTCACTAGGGCAAGTTTCTGCCATGTTTGAGCTGGCCCTACACTGGGGCATTCTTTTTCCTAGTTCAATTTAACCTACACTAGGACAAGTGTCTACCCTGCTTCTATTTGACTCTAAACGGGGCAATTTTTCTTTTCCTTGGTTCGGTTGACCAACACTGGGATAAATCTTTCGGTCACTAGAGTGAGTGTTAGCATTATTCTATCCTAAACTGGGACAAATTTTTCTTGGTTCAATTTGACTTGATGTAGATGTTCAGTAGAAGAAAATCCTTAGTCATAATGTCTAGTGAGCAACTAAAGATTGTTTTCATGAGGATCAAACCAATCCATATCAAGTCAACTCTTCTTTGAGTCACATACCATCATTTGTGTCCTTTTCCATATATACCCTTTGGTGTAGTCAAACTTCCAAGGTCAATCTAGAAGTTGTTCACTTAGTCAATTCCTGTTCTGTTGTACTTTTGAATCCATGTCTATCTGTTACGTAATGCTTCAGGTAAGGTGAACATGAGTACAGCATTATGATTTGACCATCTAATGGCAATTACCTGATGAACAATTCAAATCGAAAAGAACTTAGAAGTTCCAATTAAAGGGAAAAATGATATCCCAGGGGATAATCCAGAAACAAGAGGTACCTAAGCAAAAAGGGAAAAGAGCCCGTTAGACTGAAAACTCGAAAGGGCGGTTTAACCAAAAACTGGGGCAATTTTGTTCAATTGGCCATACTGGGGCAAAATTTTTGAAGTATTAAAGAGAAGATATGAGTAATCAAGCAGTTGCAGAGAATCAATTAGATGAGAGACAAAGTTAAATACTGGAGTAAAATTTTCTCTCAATGACTCAACTAAGCAAGGGTTCATGACAAGAGATGATCATTTCATTCCTCAAAAGGAGAGTTGAGAGTGGCAAACAAGGAAAGAGAAAGAAGAAGAAAAAGGAAAGAAAGGATGAGGACCAAGTTATCGTCCAATGGGCTAAAGCACGTGAACGAGGGGTTTGATTGGTCAAAGCTTTCTAAAGTCGTCCTTGGTTCAAATGATTTTTTTTAAAATAAAATTTTAAAAAAATAAGAAAAAAAAAAAAAAAAAAAAGGAAAGAAAAAAAAGGAAAGAAAAAGAAAAAAAAGGGAAAGAAAAAGGGAAAGAAAAATAAAAAAAGAAGAAAAAAGAGAAAAGAGAAAGGAAAAATAAAAAAGAAAAAAAGAAAAAAAAAAAAAAAAAAAAGAAAAGAGAGAAAAAAATAAAAGAAGGAGATCTTTTTGGGTCAAGATGCTCATTGTCTTTAAAATTTGTCTTTTGGGACTTTGTTGCCCATTGTTTTTTAAATTTTGGGACTCTGTTGCCCATTGTCATTTAAATTTTGGGACTCTGTTGCCCATTGTCTTTTAAATTTTGGGACTCTGTTGCCCATTGTCTTTTTCATTTTGGGACTCTGTTGCCCATTGTCATATTAAATTCTGGGACTCTGTTGCCCATTGTCTTTTTAATTTTGGGACTCTGTTGCCCATTGTCATTTAAATTATGGGACTCTGTTGCCTATTGTCATTTAAATTATGGGACTCATACCCATTGTCATTTAAATTAATTGCCTATTGCCTTTTAAATTGGGACTCTGTTGCCCATTGCCTTTTTAATTTCGGGACTCTGTTGCCCATTGTCACTTAAATTCTGGGACTCTGTTGCCCATTGTCTTTTTTTAATTTCGAGACTCTGTTGCCCATTGTCATTTAAATTTTAGGACTCTGTTGCCCATTGTCATTTAAATTTCGGGACTCAATTGCCCATTGTCTTTTAATTTTCGGGACTCAGTGTTGCCCATTGTCATTTAAATTCTGGGACTCAGTTGCCCATTGACTTTTAAATTCTGGGACTCAGTTGCCCATTGTCATTTTAAGTTCTGTTGAGCGCATCGGCTCCATGCATTTCATGCATTTTAATTTTTCATCTTTTGCTTTTGAGTGCATCGACTCCTGAGCGCATCAGCTCCTGTCTTTTGCTCTTGAGGGCAATCAGCTCCCTGTCTTTTGCTTTTGAGCGCATCGGCTCCTGTCTTTTAAGTTTCTATCATTGAGCGCATCGCTCTTTGCATTGTTTTGTTTCTTTTCGCTCCCGAACAAAATTGAGTTCATGTCTTTACTGTTCCTTACCATGATAAAATGAAAAACTACGGTTATTCTTTTTATCTAGTAAAAACAAGTAAAGAGAGAATCATGAACACCCAATTTTGTCATGGCGTTTTGTAAATAAAAAAAAAATAAAAAATAATAATCTTTCAACCCATTGGCCCATTAACCCATTAACCCGTAACCCATAAACCAACCCGTTAACCCATAATCCGTTAACCCACAACCCATCGCTTATCCTCACACTTAAACTCATCACTTATCCTAAACCAACCTATCCTAAACTAACCATTACTCATCCTACCACAAACTTATCCTAAACCAACCTATCCTAAACTAACTCAAACTCATCCTACCACAAACTTATCCTAACATAAACCCATCCTATCTCAAACCCATCCTAAACAAACTTATCCTAAACCTCCCATCACTTATCCTAAACAAACTCCTAATCACATTCTAACTCAAACACCTCACCTAATCCTCTCCTATAAAACACCTAACCCATACATCGAACATATACTAAGAACCCGACATACTCTCACCTAGCCTCACTTACACACTTCGCCTACATAGCCATATTATTCTCTCCATAGCAAATTTTTGCAAAGAATTAGCAAAACATCCTCCGCCACGAAGTCATCACCTTCCTCCTCGCCAAATACCCCTCCGTCACGAAACCACCACCAAATCCTCCATTAAACCAAGCCTCCATCATTCCACAACCAGCTGCCGCCCTTCACCGTCGAACCACACCGCCAACCACCCGATCCGGTGACCATCAAAGCCCAAGCACCACCGCACGCCGCTCGTTGCGCGAATCACCGTGAAAAGGCGAACTGCTTGCCGCACCGGCCGTCCCACGCACAGGATCCGAGCCCGTCGAACTCCGGCCAAGCCACCGTTAGGGTCGTCGAGCCGCTCCTCCCTCCTCTCTGGTGCTCCTCCCCGTGACCAGCATCTCTCGTTTCTCTCTCTAAGAAAAAAAAAAACGTTCCAAAGCAAAAAGAAAACCCCTCTTCGTTTTGCTTTTCGTAAGGCCCCAATTTTTTTTTCGATCAGCTTTTTTTTTTTTTAAGTAGTAGGGTCATTGGGCTAAAAAATGGTAAAAGTAAAAATAAAACAAAAATAATTGATTTCTTTAAAAATAATAATAATAATAATAATATGGGTTATCTCGAGTTGCGGCACCATGCTAACCTTGTATTTTGTAAACGCGTCCTGAAAAACGAACATGATTTACATTATCATTATCATTATTATTATTATTATTATTATTATTATTATTATTATTATTATTATTATTATTATTATTGTTGTTGTTGTTGTTGTTGTTGTTGTTGTTACTATTATTATTATTTATATTATATTTAAATTATTATCATGTTTTCAATTTTTTTAAGTTAAATCGCTAATTGATAATCTTAAATAAAAATTTCGTAACAAACTTGATGAATAATGAGTGACGTCTCTAGCGTGACGCGAGTTTCACCTATTCAATCCTTAATTTGATTAATTGAGTCGCGACGACTTGTTAAATCAATTTTTTTAAATAATTAAAAATAAAATCAACCATTAATTGATAATTTTAAATAAAAATTTTGTAACAAACTTGATAATCAATGGGTAACGTCTAAGCGTGTGACGCCAGCTTCACCTATTTAATTCTTAATTTGAATAAGCGAGCGCATGACGATTGTTGATTCAAATTTTTAAAGTTATTTTTATAATAAAATCAACCAACCCGTAAATATTTTTAAAGAACTACGTGACTTTGAATTCTCATTGCACTGAGGATACGTAGGAGCAGACTCCAATTCTGTCAAGCCAAAAATTAAATTTTCATAATTTATTTGTTTATTTTATATTTTTTACGCAAGGGGTAAAACAAATATTTTCAAGAATTATTAAGAATTTACAATTAATTTAAGGTACCGCTTAGGATGGGTGTGTTAGAGTCTTTGTGGGATTAAGTTTCCATCCTTCTCTACACATAACCGACTCTAAATTCAATCGGGTTTCAAAGACTATTTTTCTTGGATTTTCCAATTTTTCCTAATAAAAAATAAAATTGGTGGCGACTCCTAATTAAATATTTTTTTTAATTTAAGTTGCTATCCCGCCGCGATTAAATCGGTCGCGACAATATGTTAGTTTGAGTGGAAGAGAATCAGGTTCCTTAAATAGGTAGTCTTAGGTTCGATCTTGAGATTCATGTGTATGAAAATATCATCGTTGAGATGAATCTATCGAGTGAGAAATACTCTGAAAAACAAAAAAAAGATATTTAAATTTATTTTTGATACAAAATTTAATATTAATGTATGTTTTGTATACTATTAATAAACAAGAGAGTGAGAGAGATTTGAGTAATTTAAAAATCATAAAAAAATAATTAATGTGATGTTGGGATTTTAATTATGGAGGCACGTATAAACTCAAAAGAAGTTTTGTTGATTTTTTTAATTGCTACATATAACCAAGCCGTTGAACCATTTTTTCTCTTTGAAGTCTATAGTTTAACTTGAGTGTTATTAATGGGACTCTTGTTTGAAAATTATACACATTTAGATATATAGGTTTTTTTAGTAACAAACTTTCTTGTATATACTTATAAAGAAATTAATATGTGTATATATATTTTTTGGTACAATAGGTATAAAAAACTAGAACCTAGGAAGAGGCACGTGACAGCATCATCAAACAAAATCATCCTCAACGGATGAGGGGTGCTCCAACAAATGTAGCGGAGAAGGTGAAGAGCCCGTCCTAGCAATGTAATCAGCACTCCTTCCTTAACCTATAATTTATGTATATTTTAAAAACATGAGCAGGGTAAAATATAAACTTCTAAACTTAATACATCAAAGTTGATTTAGAGGATAACTTGAAGGGATAAAGTAAAATTTAAAAGAAAAACATTGATTTGGCTAGGCGCTTTTACCCTTTTTCTGCAAATACTACTAGAAATTTATAGGAGTTCTAACTTTTTTCTTTCCCTGAAAGGAATAGAGTTGTATTTTTCATGTGAAATATAGAGTTGTAACTTGCACTATCTTCCATTTGGGCCGAAGCCCCATACTATTTTCATCAAAGCATCTCTTAAATTCTAAAGCCGATTGGTCTTAGTAGATGCTTGATCCAAGTAAAGTTTGGGTTTGCATATGACATGAATATTGGGCTTTCGAGCTCTGTCGGAAACCTAAAATCGCGATTCAGTATATGCTAGGCCGTGCGGAACATATTTAATGACCAATTTTTGTTATGACAAAAAAAAAGACAGACCAAATTTTGTTTTTATTTGATTGTTAGTGAACACGCAACAGATACGGAACACTAATATAATATGATAGGAATATGTTAATGGGAAAAAAATTCAAAAAATAAATAAAAAATATATAGATACAAAATATATAAAATATGGAAGGTGTCCAATACTAATACAACAACTATTTTAAAGTATCGATGAAATATAAATGAAACCATACAACAACTATTTTATAGTATCGATCAAAAATAAATGGAACCCTGATATATACTTACATCTGTAAAATTATCAATACATTTAGCTTTTTCCTTTAGGCAAATTCATACAAGTACATAACACTGAGAAGAGCAGTTGAGTAGTTATATCATTGTATTTATTTTACAGGTATTGATACCTGCTGATTCTACTCACATGTCATACTTTCTTATTTCACTCACAGGTACTGCATATCAATTTTTCTTTTTTCTTTTTTGAGACTATAAAACATTCTCACATGTTCAACTTCATTCGACCGTAAGAACACGAATGCTATACAATCTCTTTACAAAAATTGCTTCCCCCATGGTGCTGCATATGTACTTTATTCTTGTTCATTTGTAAATTATTTTAAAAAGGAAAAACTCTTATGTTCAATGTAATTATTTTGAATGGCACAAATTTAACACATACATCACTAGGTAAATTACTAAATTAGTGTATTAAGTTCTAACAACTAGAAGAATGACCATTCAAAGAGCACTCAAGAATTTGACATGTCACAAGATTAACATTATTCCGGTAAGTTAAAAGCAGAAATCCGGTGGAGAAAGTTCCATTTACTACAGCATTGCAACACAGAACATAGAACCCCAACATTACACAACATAAAGTTCTCTTCACTTGGACAATTCCGCTGAGAGAGTGCTAACCAAAGATGAAATGGTTGAGGGAGACACTGCCCCTGAGCCACCAAGGTACCATTTCTTGATGGTCTCCACCACATTGGCATTCTCTACAACGAACTTTGAGTCTTCCTTCCCCTCCAAAGATACCACAATCTGTAAAACAAACACAATAAACAACCATGCCATTAGCAAAAGTTAACTCAAATGCAATCAGCAATAGAGGATCAAACCAGGCAGCTCATAGCTGATGCTGCTACTTTACCTCAGCAGTTGGAGAATTTGCTGGGAAATGATAGGTGATTACTGAATGTTTCTTGAAGTACTTAGACTGGAAAAATTCAACAACTTTCTCCAAAGCAGCTTCTTCTTCATCCTCATATTTGTCATCAGCTGCCAACCTGTCCCTCACAGCAGACTCAATCTGAACCCCATACTGTGCCCCCTTGATCTCTTTGATCACCACAAGTCTAATTACCTTCTCCACAGGAGCTGCACATACACACATCTATCATTCACTATTGTTACTTAGCATTTAGCAATATATCATTATTGATTAATTGATACCAATTAATCAATAGAAGGGCTCATATTAAAGCTTTTGTCAACAGCAATAATCTTAAAGATATTCATAGAACTTGGGTTACTTCGGATCACAACTTACCAGAAATGAGAGCATCAAAGAAGTCATCTTTATCTTCCAGCTCCTTTGCAGATTTACCTTTCCACTGGTGCAAGTGCCCTACTATTTCAGGGTCCAAGTAAACCCCAATTGAATAGAATTTCACTTGGAGAAAGTGAATCTCCATATCGGTAATCCCTGATCAAAGAAGGAAATCAAGTTGTTTCTACTTGCTACTTATATATAGAATCAAGTCAAAGCAAATAAATCCAACAGTTTAATTGGTGTAGAGCTAAAATCTAGAGTCTAAGATCTAGATCACTTGATGCGTTTTGTTTATTATTTTAATTCTTAACTTAGATGGAAACATAAGTTCACAAGAACATTAATAAATCTAGACCTCACCTCATCTTCAAAATGAAATCAAGAAAAAGAAATTGGAAGAGTGAAGGGTATAAGCAACATACCATGACCAAGCAGAGACAGGGGCTTGGTAGTGGTGATCTTGGAAGGATAAGAGATTTCATC
Organism: Ormosia semicastrata; assembly: GCA_029884595.1. Taxonomy (NCBI): domain Eukaryota; kingdom Viridiplantae; phylum Streptophyta; class Magnoliopsida; order Fabales; family Fabaceae; genus Ormosia; species Ormosia semicastrata. The sequence goes on along the minus strand of JAQQTO010000046.1, from coordinate 29,113,343 downwards.
AACCAATATCACTTCATCAGCCACTGAATTATTAAATTTCACAAAAACAAATAATTTCTCTTAGTTATAAGCAGCTAAAATCAATAAAGAACTGTTAGCAAATTCATTTGATTGAGATAGAGAGCTCTTACTGGTTGTATCTTTGGGAGAACGAGATAGAGAGAGTGAAGGAAGAGTTAGGGGGTGAGCAAACGTTGAGAGGGAGAGACAGCGGTGTAAGACTAGTAGTGGAGTTGCTATATAAGGCTCTATAAACCCTTTCAACGTGGTAGGTAGAGTGAGTTGAAGCACCTGTGGGTAAGTGAGTTTATCAATTGCTACCTCTCTATAATTTATGTAGTTAATGTTGGCCACTATCTAAAACCTTATCTAACCATCAAACCAAACTCCTCTTTTTACTTCAGACGAATGAATCTCTTTCATTTTCCATTAATTTACGTTGGCATTTCACAACAAATAAATGATCTTTTTTATTTTCCCGAAATATATACTTTCTTTGCTTAAGCCGGGCTTCAAATGGAAAAAAACAGAAAAATTATGTACTATTTGACTAAGTAATACCATACTTTAAAATAATTGTCATATTGATATGTAATATTTATTGTATGAATATTTTGATATTTTTAAATATTTTATTTTATATATTTTTAATTATTTTTTATATTTTTATCTTATAAATATATTTATATCGTATTATATTCGTATCTTATATTTATATAAATACTTCTTAACTATTTGAAGTTTTTTTTTTACATGACAAATTAAAATTTGGTTAGTAACATTAAAATGGTGTAAAAGAATAGTTTTATCGTAGATTAAAATGACCGTAATCTAAAAAATTAACCCCTTCACTTAAGTGAGATACTCAAAAAAAAAAAAAAATCACGTAAATTGAAATGGGCTGCTTGAGTTTGTGAATGTTGGCATGTACGTATTCAGTCAATTTCGTTGCCTTTGACTACTTTGAACTCCCTCCCTCGCCCACCCATGCGGTTGGTGGCTCAAGCGCCACAGTTCATTCTACCTACCCGTCCATAAAAAAGTTTATTTTATTAATCGTTCCTTAGCTCAATTTTGTAGTCTTCAGCGGCATTTGCATATTACATTGTTGCTCATTATGGACACTAAAATGCAAAATACTCGAGTCAAAAGAAATAGCACAATGAGGGCAGGTTGGGTCAAAAGTACCAAACTGCTACTATATTGTTCTCAATTCACGTCTAATATATGTATATTTTTTTCTGATTACCTTCAATCCAGTAGCTATATATCCCTGTTTAACATTCCCAACAGAGGAAAAGAAGAAGAAAAAAAGTTCTAAATTTATTCACTGCCTTACTACAGCTTCTTCAATCCAGCTATGAGGTATGAGCTATCTACCCTGTCTTACCTAACTTCAAAAACGAATTGTTGCTAAGACTTGAAAAGAGTAATGGTACTTTTAAAATCTTTGTTCACGAACCTTCTATGATCTTTTTTGTTTAAAGATAAATAAATTACTGTGGACTCAGCAGAGCAATTTCCTTTCAAAAGAGTGTTAGCAAGAGAGGCCTTCAAAGCATATGGTTGATCAGACAATATTTCTGAACATCCAAAACCAAACTCCTAGAACCTGAGTCAAACTAAGCCTTCATAATTAAATTAATAATTAACCTGTTAAAGTAATGATATTAGACGAATCAAAAAGTGTAATTTAGTCATCATTCCTGGTGATCACATGACATGATGACAACTATGTCTAGCACGTCTTTGGGAATCTTAATTAAAACTGGCATGTTTCAGGAAACATCAATGACACACTCGTTTTGTTTTGCTTGAAATATTAGTGACAATAGTTGGTTTTGTAGGTGTTTAATTGGTTTTCTTTTGTAATAAACTTGAGGATAATCATATAATTCAGCTATTGATTTTCTTTTCCCTATTGTTCTACTAGTTGTTAATGGGGTATTAAATTTTAATTCAGTTGAAGAATTTTGATTTGAATGGCATTGGTTGAGTTAATAGCTATGAATTTTATGGAACCCAAATTGCGTAGCTATATGAACCTCCCACTTGGAGTAAATATAAAAGTTCTTTGTTCTCAACTTCTTTCTGGATTTTTTTTTAATAACTTCTTTCTGGTGTAGGTTGTGTATCGATATATGGTCGTCAAATGGGCTTTAATTTTGCTGCCCATATTGAAGCCTTTCTTGTTGAACACTTTCTTTCGGCCATTTTTATTTTTGAACACAGAGGCCAGAAGTTCGTCAAGTTTTAGGCCCAATTTTACTAACAGAACACACATGCTATTGGACTGGAAACTTTAAAAATATAAAAGCCTCATTATATCAGAGGGTGGTTTAAAGAGACAATCAGACAACACAGAACTTTTGAGTCTCTATCTTGCCTTCATCTGTATCTTCGACAATTACTAGGGAGACATATGTCGTTTAGTCTTTTGTCTAGATGTCCAACGTGCTTTTGGTTTGATGATGTATTTGTTTTGTTTAGCACTGCTGCATTGCTAGTTGTTTGGCTTAGCTCATGTTGGATATTTGGAACCTTTAGGCTCATTTCTAATGAAAAAAAAAGAAAAAAGACGACAGAACTAAAGGATGAGACCAATAAATTAATGACCCCATGTTCAATATGCCTTAGCCAGCCCACGATACAAGAAGGTTGGATAGAGAAAAGCGAAGGCATACAAATATAAAGAGTGAAATATGTTTCACAAATTAACTTTGAACATAATAAACTAATAAGGCAATATTATAAAACTCAAGTGAATTTTAGGACGTTTTAATATGCTATAAACAATATAATTCCTTTTTAAATTTCATTAAAAGCATGAATATTGTTATAACCAAGCGCTTACCACTAGGTCAAAAAATATAATTGTTAGTTAGAGTGCAACTTTATTTTTTTATAGTGATAGTGCATAGCCTTACATCTATAACGTGTTATAAGCAGGTATAAGGGGCGCACACATGACACACCGGTAAGTTAGGTTGTTAAACTCCCTTGATGTACGCCTATACGTACATGCGAGTCCTAAGGTGATTGTTAGACTCCTATAAATCCAACAATCTCCCCTCAGTGACACCTAGAGGACTCGAAACTGTAACCTCGCTCTGATACTACTTATTAGAATCAAGCGATTACTACTAGGCCAAAAGATATAACTATTAGCTAGGGTGTAATTTTATTTTCTTATAATGGCAGCGCATAGCCCCGTGTCCATAACATGTTGCGTGCGGGTATGAGGGGTTTTGCAACACACACATAACGCACCTACAAGTTGGGCTGTAAAGCTCCCTTAATGTATACTCATACGTACATGCGAATCCTATGGTGATTATTGGACTCCTATAAATCCAACAAACATGATGCATTCCATAAATCACAATATTGGTAAATAAACTAAAAAGGAAATAAAAATAATGACTGTAGTAATAAATTACGAAATTATATTAATATTAATATTAAAATGGAGCAAAGACAAACTGAGCTATCAAGCTCCCTTGATGTGCCCATATGTACATGCGAGTAGTGATTGTTAGGCTCCTATAAATCCAACAAACTCCTCCCAGCAACACCCAGGGGATTCGAACCTGCAACCCCATTCTGATACTACTTATTAGGATCAAGCAGTTACTATTAGGCCAAAAGAAATAATTATTAATTAGGGCGCAATTTTATTTTCTTATAGTAGCAGCGCATAACCCCATGTCTATAACCTGCTGCGGGCAGGCATGAGAGGCTTTGCAGCGCATACATGACACACCGGCAGGATGGGCTATAAAGCTCCTTTGATGTACGTTAATACGTACATGCGAATCCTTGGATGATTATTGGACTCCTATAAATCCAACAAATATGATGTACTCCATAAATCACAATATTGATGAATAAACTAAAAAGCAAATAAAAATAATGAATGTGGTAATAAATTATGAAATTAATATTAATATTAAAATGGAGCAAAGACAAAACTTCAAAATGAGAAAATTAAATTTTTTCTATCCTTGACTAGGTATTTTTGAGAATTCAAGTGAGAATTCCTAGTAGATATGTGAGTAAAAGAAGTCTCACATTAAAAAAATAATTATTAAAGTGAGGATTTTATAAGTTGAATGACCCATAAACCATTGCATTAATGTTTTGGGTTGAAATATAGTGTCAAGCTCGCTATTGTAGTTTCTCTTTAATTCCCCCTTTCTTGATTGGGTTAGAGCAAGTACTCTAAAAATAGTTGTTGGTATGGTGTTCTTGTGTGTGAACTCATTCTTGATGGAGAGATTGTTAAGAATTCAAGTGTAAGTTACTAGCGAATACAAGGGTAAAAAAAGTCCCACATTAAAAATGGATGGATGAAATGAGGACTTTATAAATTGAAGGACCTATGCATATATTATCTTAAAGTCTTGTGTTGAAATATGGTATTAAGCCCACTATTAAAACTTCTCTTTAAGTCCATTTGAAACTAATTTCTTGACATTTTAGACTCCTTTATCCCTAACAAATATCTCCACAGCCTTTATAATTCAACTGATAATAACCAAGCTAAGAGCGTAATTTTAATATGATTATAGGTACAATTAGGGGTGTAAGTGAATGGTTTGGTTCGACTACTGAGGGAAAATAAATCCGAATTAATCAAAATTAATTGGTTTGGTTTGGTTCGATTTTTGTATTTTTTGATAGCCAAATCCAAATCAAACAGAACTAAACATCTATTGACTAGTTTGATTTGAATGATCGGATTGACCATTTTTTTAACATAAAAATTAGCTAAATAATTAGCTTTCCATAGCAAAAAAAAATACATAATAAACCTACAAAAATTTTTTTACAAATAGAATTAAACTTATTAATTTGACCACTAATAATTATTTCATGTTTCAGAATGTATATTAAAAGGTTCATAAAAAGGGAATAAAGAAACACATTGATATTTGTATTAAGAAATTATATTTAAATAAGTTAAAAAATTCTTCAAGAGAGATTTAACTTGATAAGTTGTATACTATTACTATTTAATTAAAGAGGAAGTTGAGAGGTAACTAACCTTGAGGTATATATGTAACCAATTGAATCCCTAAAGACATGAGTGAAGCTAATAGAGACTTGATTAGTTGAACTTTGAATCAGCAACCTAGCGAATTTAAAGTCTCTAACCTTTGCAGTTATATCTTCATCTAAGAGAATGTTGTTGGGCTTCAAATCACAATGCATAATAAGAATTTCACTATCATTGTGTAAGTAATCCAATGCACAAGCAGCATCAATATCTATATTCAGTCTCTCCATAAGGTTCAACCCATTTTCGTTTGCATGCTTTCTCCCCCCTTAATCCAATCTTCCAAGCTCCCATTACTTAAGTACTCATAAACCAGAGTCAGAAATTCATTATTTTTAAAGTCAATACTAGAGCATTTAAAGTCAATTCACCATTTCCAAACTTCCAAGTTCAAATGATGTTGTTGCTGTTACCTTCGCTTTTCTGTTATTTATGTATAGTAGCAAGCAAATTGTCAAACATAGTATCAGTGTTACTACTATGACTATGATGATGTAGTGCCTGACATGCCTTCTTCCATGGCCATGAGCCTCACATGCAAAATGCAAGCAAAGTTTTTTATTGCCTTCTAAATAGATAGCAGAGAGATTTTGGAAAACTCCACCATTAGGAATGGTTCCCTTTAAATCATTATAAGAGAGGTTCAAAAACTGAAGGACATGTAGATTTTGAAGTTCAATAGGAATGTATCCAGAGAATTGATTGGAGGAAAGATCCAAAGTTTCCAAGTCTCTCACCTCTCCAAGAGTTTTTGGAATAGCACCTGATAGTATATTCTTGGCCTATAACAAATTTTTCAAGCTCAGACAATTGCTGAATGACCTGAGGATGTCACTAAATAATTGTTATTTTTTCAATTTTCAGTATATACTATGCCTAATATTGACTAGAGTTAATTTTATAATCCAACCAATTTATTTAAGAAACTAATGATAAACTAAGTTAGAAAATTAGTAATTATGCAGACCATGACTAATTATTATTAATAGAGTTAAAAACTAGTGTCTCTTTCAGTTAGGACTAAACCTCTAATTGTAAGAAATAAGTAAATAAGTTTGTTAATAAAAATCTACTAATATCATGAAGTACTATGAAACCAAAACATGGGTTCATAATGCTTACTTGAAAATTTTCTGTAGCCCTAGGATCTCTAGGATTTTTATTAGGGTAAACTATCCTTTCATGCAAAGGAAAGAAATGGTAAGCCGGGTAGGAGACATATCACCTCTCATCAAAGTGATAGAAATGAGTCAATTTTTAGGTGGATAAAAAAGAAATGTTAATTCAAGAAAAAAAGAAAAATGGAAAACATTAGCATAAATGTCGTCTTTCACTCTTTCTAAATGTCAAATCCAAAAGTAAGCAGAAAAGAACCATTGTTTCACCTTTGTGGTCGGTGAGCTGTGGTGTCAGTGAGCAGAACCGAACGTTTTGGTAGAAGAGTTTTTTAACTTTCTGCGTTGGATGTATGGCGCGCCATTTGTCAGTGTGGCAAAACAGATCGCTGGTAATGGCGGAGCGAACCTACAGTGAGTTACAGATCTTAGGTGAGCGGAAATCGAACGTTTTGCGTAAGAAGAGTTTTCTGGCCTTTTGCATTAGACGAAGATGCGTTTTAGGAGTTGGGAATTGGAAAAGTATTACAAAAAGTAAAAAAAATAAGTAGTATTAAAAAAGTTGTAGCATAAATTTAAAAAAAATAATAAAATATATAAATATATGGTTTGGTTTGATTTGGTTCAGTTTTAAAATTTCAAATTCGAGAACTAAACCGATTAAGTTTTAATTGGTTCAGATTTTATCCGAACTAATCAATATACCTAAACCAAACCGAATCAATTTAATTAGTTCGATTCAGATTGATTGGATTAGTCAGGTTATTCGAACCAATTTACACTCAAGCACAATACAAAATCTAACAAAGTGTCATTTTTTAATACATTTAGAGCCCCATTGGTTGCTTTTATAGAGTTTTTAAAACTTTTTGGGAGACTATGGCTCCCTAGATCCAATGGCTATGTTTGAAAGAATGGCAAAGTAGGAACACCTTCATGGAATATCCCTCCTTTATCACTTAAAGTTTTACATTTTTGTTTTCCCAAATTAGGGAGTAAAGAAAGACATGACATGGGTTTTGGTGAGAGTCCCCTCTCTTCCTTCACTAAACAACCAAATAAGAGAGTGTCATTTATCTTTTCATTCAATTTCATTTCATTCCATTATGAGTCACTCTCTTCTATCTTTATTAAAACTCTCAAACATACCTTAAAATAATCAACTCTTAGTTTTTTTATGAGAGAAAAAGGGTCAACTTTTAATTCATAGTTGCAATTAATGTAACTCTAGTTAATTTATAAGATAAAAGGCGCATTTAGCATTTCAACTTTCATATATAGTAATCTAATAAGTGATAGGAGAGTGCATGGTTCAACTTATATTAATACAATCTAAAATTAATTCATATGATGAGTAAGTTGTAATTTACTATTTTATAATGACAAGTACACAATTTTGAATTTATAACTCTTTATCACTTTAAGCTACTCCTAATAATTTTGTTAATTTATAAATTATAACATAATAATAAGTATCTACAAAAACTTAATAAATAATTGGGCTGGATTAATTAGTTAATTTGTTTTAAATTTTATTAGCTCAAACCGATTTTTTTTTAAATATATATAAACCAATGCCACCTAAACAAAAACTGTAGCCAAAACAAACTCATTAATTAATTTTATTTGATTGCATTAATTTTGCTTTTTAGACTGATTTGAATTTTTAACAGCATTATCTTCATGAAATAGTTTTTTTTAATAAACTTTGGAAATATGTAGAATCATTGAAGCAATGTATTGCTATCGATTATGATTGTATCATATAATTAATTTACTCATTATATATATTGATAGTTTTTCAATTAGCTAATTATACGGTTATCAACAAATGCCACAACTTAACAATTACCAAATCTTCATGCTGCAAAGAATATCTTTTTGAATCTTCTAATCTTAAGGTAAATGACTTATTTTTGACTGAATTAAAGATGTGAATTAGTCGAGGTATGTACAAATTAACTTAAACACCATCTATTCGTAATAATAAAAAAAATCATAATAAATTAGTTATTTTCTCGTAATACATTTCAAAATGAGATTCATAAATAAAGTTTTAATGTTATCCTACTTCTAAGTAATCTATTGTTTCCTAATTTGAAAATTTACCATCACTATCATGATGCTGGGCAATCATACTTAGCAGTAAGCGGGATTATCCTTGACAACTTGATATATATACACACACATGTTATTTTAGAATAATTATTTATAAATTGAACTCTTGTTATTCTGTCCAAAATTATTTTTTCGATTATTGTTTCATATTTTAAAAAAAGAATTGATGAAAACTAAATTTAGAAATAGGTTAAGAGATAATAACGTGATTTTGCCTATCACCAAAGCTGTTACGTTACAAAAGTATACTTTAACTACCTTCTTTTGGTTGTTGTTTGGAACCGTTAGATTAACCGTCACGTGAAACATGACAAAACGAGTACACACAAAAATCTCTCCCATTGCGGTTGGCACATGGTTGGATCCTGTTTCACAATGATTAGTCACAACTCACAAGGAATAATAATAATAATAATAAAACACGGGGCACAACTAACAAATTGTGTGGGCAGATATTCCGCATTTAAAAAAACCGCGAAAATGCTGACATGGCATCCATTGGTTCCTACGTGTGATCCACTTTGCACTCTATTGGCCAAGCTCTACACGAAGCGAATGCCCCCTGTGTGCCCGCCTTCGCAATCCATGCAGTTTTCGCGTGCAACCTCGTGCAATTCTCGTCTTCGTTTCTTTACGTGACAAACCGACCCCGCCTACAATCACCTACCCCACCCCTTTAATACTTCCTTTACATCCATTCCATCTCCACCGTTCATTCCAATCTCAGCCAGTCAAAGTAATCACAACTCGTGGCCCTCTGAGCCCTCAACAAAAATTAACACTGCTTTTTGCTGCCTACAATTTCTATTCACTCGCGTCGCGTGTAAGCCTCGTGGAGGAACCCTCGAAGCCACGTTCCCATGCAACTCGGCCTCGTGTCCTTTCCAACATGCATTCACTACTTCTTATCAACGTAAACCAAATTAATTATAATTGAGTATTTTTATGAATAATTATATTCCCTATTGTATACACCCTACAACGTAAACCACCCTATTGTATACACCCTCGCATTATAAAGCGTCCGACTCACTCCACCCAACAAAACCATCACACATTATAACATCATTCGTTGAGATGAGGGGTTACACCATATCTTGTAAAACACTCACCCGCACAGAAACAAATCCGTTGTTACCTTTTCTCCCCAAGCAAGAGTAATCCAATCCTACAAGGAACATGAACCTTAAATAAGAGGGGCAACCACGGCATAATCGTTAGCAATGTGAGTTTTTGATTTGTAACAGTGGTTGGTGGATCTACTAAAAGACAATGACCACTAGGTAGAAGTCCGAGTCAGAGTCTGAGTCACCTTAATTTGAATCACGACCCTCTCCACATTTGATAATTATTAATTCGCGTTACACTATTTATCCGCCTTTAATTTTGAACGCGTCACTAAACCATAATCGTCATCATCTCATTCTCCCTCTCTCTCTCTCTTTGCTCTGCTTCTCATTCTTCTTCTTTATCCTTCACAAAACGAATCTTCGAAAAACCAAATCAAAACGCAACGCATCCATCCACTAACGCTTTCGGTTTTCTCATTCTGAGTGTTCTTCGACGGTTATTTTTTCCCGCCATTGGAGGATGGCGTCGTCTCTGGGCATTTCCTGCGGCGGAAGCAACCGCGTCGCAGCCAAACTCGGAATCCAGAAGCGGTGCGGTCTTACCCGTGCGCCGCCGTCCTCCGTCGCGATCGGCGATCAGGCCCGTTCGACAACGAGGAAGGGGAGGATCTCTTCCGTGGCAGCCGCCGCGGCTACGGCCACGGCGGCGAGGGGATTGGAGAACCGAATGAGTTTGGAACCGCACGGGAAAAAGCGCGAGGGAGGAGCGAACGACGCCGTTGAATGGCAGGAGAGGTTGGATGAGTGGATGAGGGAGTCGGTGGTGGAGATCGTGAAGAATTTGAGGGAAGCACCGCTGCTGGTGCAGGTTTATACCAAGAGGAAGAGCTGCGATGGTGAAACGACGTCGTTGACGACGGAGAAGAAGGTAGTGGTAGAGGATTGGCCGGCGGTGAAGGAGAGGTGGGAGGCCGGGGAGACGCCGTTGCCGGAGGGGGTTATTTTCGTGGAGGAGATCGGTGGCGATGAGGCGGCGGAGAACGGCTGCGGCGGGGTAGGGAGAGGTAGAGAGGAGAGGACGACGAGGGCGTGGGGAATCGTGGTTCAGGGGAAGGGTGTCGGGTGCGGCCCGGTCTGTTATTTGTTGAACACGTGCCGGGTCGGGTCTGGACCCGGACCTGGGATGGGTCTTTGTGCGACCCATTTTTGCTTGGTGAGAGTGAAGAGCTTCAGGGAAACTGTGCAGTCGCAGCTGAAGAATTGTTGGCTATTGCAGAGCCAATTGCAGTGATTGTTTAGATATTGATTCGGAAAAAAAATTTGTACCAAATTTTTAAAAAGAAATTGTTAATTCTTAATTTCCACATTGATGATAAATTATAGTAACGCTGTGGATTTGTACAGATTGAATACCTTGTATCTAAGTGGATCAAACTGTGAAATAGTTCTCAGTAAGCATTTGCTTATTTGGAAAGCGACCCGTTTCAAGGGGATTTTCTTTTATTAAATTATTATTATTTGTTGTTTTTGTTTCATCGTTTGCCTAATGAGAATTATGAGATCCAATTCAAGATGGAATAGATGTTTTTTCACGGTATGGCGATTATAGTAACGCTGTGGATCTGTACAGACTACAGAGCGAATATCATGCAGCCAAGCGATCAAAATGTGAAATAGTTCTCCGTAAGCACTAAGAATTGTTACTGGAAAGGCTGCCCGTTTCTAGGGTGATTTTCTTTTGTTAAATATTTGTTGTTTTCTATTTAATTATTTGGCTAACCAGAAGTATGACAACAGATTTAAGAACAGCCATTGGTCTCCCAATGGCGATTTTGAAGATCTTGTTCTTTGCTTTTGTGCTTCTGATTAATGAATAAATTTAGGATTTCTCTAACCATGTACTTGTTAAAAAATAAAAATAAAACATCTAATACATTAAAAATTAAAAAAAATCTACTTTTTGATTAATATTTTCCATTAACAAGTATATTGTTTGGTTTCTTAATAAATAATAAGGAACCTTAAAAATCCTTATTAATTATACATAGGAACCGGGCTCTTCAACATAAATGATGGATGACAATGATGTTATTTATTGTTAATTATTCCCTCCATTTTTTACATGTTTTTTAGAAAAATTATTTTATCCTAATTTATCTGTCATTTTTTATAATTTTAAGAATGTATTAATTATTATTTTTTAACTTTATTTCACTTTTTTATTGTTTCTACTAAACTTAATAACTACACATATTAATTAATTTTTATAATTTCTTACATATATTTAATAGAGTGAAAAAGAATAATTTTATCATATTAACTTATATTTCACTTAATTTGATATTATTTATTAATATCTTAAATTTTTGTACAAAAATTTTAAAAGATAAATAAAAAGAAATAAAAGAAGCAATTAGTGTGTTAAATATGGCAATAATGCTATATATTGTTAATTAAATAGGGTGCCAACCTGCACAAAGTTTGCTGTTATTCTAGCTCCTGGGCTTGCATATGCTATGTCCGTACAAAATGATGCATGAAAATGATGTTATCTGTTAATTAATTAGGGTGTCAAACATGAAAATGATGCAACGGGTTCTGATTTAGAGAGATAGAGCACGAGATTTTGCTGCATAGTTAATTAATTATGAAAATTTGCATCCAACAAAGAATCGATAAAAGAAGGTGGATGTGCACACCAAGTGCTTATATCACTGTCTATAGCATATTAATGCCCCAAGCAGTTAGTCACCTATTACAACTATGTGATATGTATCCACATCTAAAGTAAAGAAAAACAAAAAGCAAAAAGATTTATGTCACTAGTTATGGAGCCATTACGTGAATAATCTTTTCAACCCCATTAATACCATCATAAAACATTTCTAACATCCCCTTCCAAATGAGACGTTCTTGTACGCTCTCAAAACATTGCACCAATCTAATAAAAATGTAATATATATTATTTTTATAACTATATATGTTGTTGAATTTAAAGATAAAATATTATTAAATTAAATATAAATTGTCATAAACTACCTAGAATAATATTCTAAGAATAAGTTAGAATTTTTTCTTCTAAATAGATACTACCTATAAAGTACGGATACGTCATTTTTTAGATGTATTTGCCTGTCAGACACGTATCCATGTTAGACACATGAAAACACTCATATGACACATATGTCATGTGTGTCTGAATGTGTCAGATTAAAAAAATTATATTTTTCAATTTGGATAGCTCTCGGACAAGTTTAAATACGTCTCGGACATGCTTAGACACGTCTATGACACGACTTAGACACGATTCATTAATATGCTTTTTAAAAAAAATTAGTTTCTATTACTAACGTTCAATTAGTAAGTTCGTAACCTACCTAAACCCAATCATATGACTGACGTCCCAAGTCACTATTTTTACATACCAATATTTTAAGTTTTATCTTTTCACACGCCACTATTAGACTTTTAAGTTTTATCTTTTTACACACTACTATTTTCATCTGCTCCTTCTACATCTCCTCGTACCAAGCCGTCTACTTCGTTGTCACCGAAACTTGCTTCACACCAATACTTCATCTAGTTAATTTTTTTTATGTACATGTACTTGTATATGGTTAGTTCTATTAAAAAAATTAGTTTATTAGATTTTTTAGAATATGTCAATAGAAATTGTATTTCATATTTTTAGGAGAGACATAGATAAAATATTAAGCACATATAATATATATTAAGATATTATAAATCTTCAAATTTATAAAAATGATATTAATGAATTATAAATATTTTTTTTAATTTTATAATTATATATATATATATTGTGTATATATGGTATAATTTTTAAATTTAATATATTTCCACATTTATATTTATATCGTGTCACACATTTATATTTGTATTTGTGCTTCGTAGGATCCTACATGTACCAAGCTGCTATGCAAACTAAAGTCCGTCTCGAGCAGCCAGCAACTCCGCTCTATATGCGTCATTGACTCCAAAAAACTTCATTGTCTTGGTAACGCAAAAGTTCCCATTCCTATCACGAATTACAATCCTAATCCCACAAGCATCATCTTCTAAGACATAAGGCAGCATTAATGAATTAATGAATCCTTCACAAAGGACTTCTCAGGCCTCCTCCACTGGGCTGCCGTAGCTTTAAAAACCTCTGCCCATGGTCGAATAACTCAAGCCATCTGGAATGCGTGGAGCCTCATCTATTGCAATGCCCACATACATCATTCACAATTTTCAGTCTCGATATTTATTTAACTAAAATATATTTAATTTTATTTAATTTATTCATAAAATTATTCTATATGTTACGATAATATTATAATCACATATAAAATAATTTAATATCTCTTTTACATTAATATACGATGTAAATATGATCTATGTATTCTCATATATATAAAACATTTTTCTAACAATTTTGCATTGCCATCGATAATTCCTTTCTTCTCATATTCCTCACCAAATCATGAATACCAGTGCCACTTCCGGAGAGCTATACAATTGCAGATTCATGACTAGATAATAGTAGCCTAATTTTATATATATATATATTTATTTATAAAAAGTAGGTATTATTATAACTTAATATAATTAATTTAAATTATTTTTTGATATTATTATTTAATTATTGAGAGAAATTAATTTTATTTAATTATCATTATAATTATAGAATTTAAAAAAAATAATAATTTTTAATGACACGAAAGAATCATATTAAAAAACTAAAGCATGTGGGCCCATAATTAATGGAAGCTAACGTCGGGTCAAGAATGATTGCAATGTTAATGAGCCCATGTTTTCAAGTGTGTAGCATTTGGACTACTTTAATTGAAAGCATGCAGAAAAGTCCATGATAAGATGCTATTGTGAATAATAATGCAAGGCTGGACGGTGCAACAAAAAGGAAGCAGCGCACCAATCGGGAGGCAGAGGAGAAATAATAATAAAAAATTGTTAGACCCACCAATTGAAAGAATTTGACATAATTGAAATTAATAAAGCGATGAACAATTTTTATAAATAAAGAATATGCACTTAGCACATGTTTAGTTCTTGCTTTTTAACAGTTTTTTTTTTTCACATAATAGATTAATAGCTGTTTCAATAATACAACATCATGTTTTGCTAAATACACAAAAAGCTGTTGATCTCTTTCTTTACACGGACAACAACTTTTTGAAAAAAGTTATATTTTGAGCATTATATTAAGAAGTTGTTCTAATTAATTTTATTTTGAGATATAAATATTATTTTTTTAATTAAATAATTTTTTAGTTAATTCAATAATTTTTATAATTATTTTATAATTATTTTAATAATTTAATATATAAAAATAATTATTTTTTATATTATCTTAATAAAATATATTAATTTAAAATTATTTTTTAATTAATATATCTAAACATAAATTTTTTTTTATAATCAAATATAACAAAAAAATTTATATAATAATTAATTATTAAAATAATTTAATTTTCACAACTATCTCAAATATATATTTATTAATATTTAAATACTTTTAAAAATGTTCATAGCACTAGCCAATCTGGCAAAGCCTCATCTATTCGGTCCCCAGTCAACTGTGATAATCTTGCTAGCATAAAAGCATTCCGCGTGGTTGGACAATTTAAAAACTAATGTTTGACGTCTTCCATATCATGACTACAGAGATAACACTCTTAGCCCAATGCATTCCTTTAGTCGCTAATCTAATTCTCATAGGTAGTATGTGATGACATAAGCATCAAGCAAATACACGAACTCATGGTAGTATATTAAGTTTCTATATCTATTTCCACCATTAGTTGCAGAATGCTGCTTGGTTGCATAACTTAATTTTGAAAATGTATTGCAAACTAATATTATTTTTACAAATTAAATTGATCCAATATATTGACCTCTTAAGTTTAAAATTAGTCTAACCTAGTACCATCGTAATTTGGGTTTTTTTAGTAAATTATCTTTGATGATAAAATTATTTATCAAAATATTACTTTTTTATTTAATGTGATATTTTTTTATTTTTTTCAAATAAAACTTGACTTTAATCTTTGACTTTAACCCTTGCTTCTAACTCCATTTAATTTTCCTTCATTTGTTACTTCAAACTTTATTTAATTGAGTTAATAGACATATAAAAAAAATTAAATGGAGTTGAAGGCAAGGGTTAGAATTAAGTTTTTTTTTCTACGTAGATAACTCCATCTACGTTGACGCTTTCACCTAGATAACACCAAAACGTTTGACATTATCTACATGAAAGCGTAATAATGCCATATAGTTTGTTGTTTTCTGTGTAGTAACACCATTACACTTAGCGTTTTCCTTATTGTCCACTATATATACATATATAACTCCGGGTGTGAAACAAGTACAACTCTTCATTTTATCAAATATCAGTCTCTCTCTACAAATCTTCTTTCTCTAAACTCTCTCAACTCTCTCCTACCTAGTAAATTTGGCAGTTATTGGTGGAGGTGGTTCTTGGATCTTTTGTTTGATCATATTAGGATATTATTCCATATATATAAATATTTATTATAATGATTAAATTTTTTTTATTATTTGTTGGTTGCTTTTATTAATATTTTTATTGTATTAATGTTAATAATATATTTTTGTTAGTTTATACGAATTTAGAGGTTTTATAAAAAAAATTGCTTGAATAATTAATAGTGTGATTAATAGGGTACAAAGTGTGAATAGCATGAATTATTTTTACTTAGAATAATAATATAAATTCATTTGCACGCATCAATTTTTTAGAATTTTTTTTGGCTTGACTACTTGACACGTTTTAATTAACTAAATGTAGGTTTATTCAAACTAGTGGGGCTTAGAAAATTATTTGTACAAAAAATAATAGTATGAATTCATTGTTAGATGTGCAATTTTGTTTAAATTGACATGTGTAAATTAATTGCATAAGTGTTGAATTGTTATTGTTTAGAAGTGAGATTCATATGACAAAACCCCTTACTGTGCTCATTTACTTCAATGAGATAATGTATGATGGTAAAGATAGTTTAATGTATGAAGGTCCTCCTCCTAGGCCTATTGTGATCAAACGTAATATGACTTTGGATGCCCTGAAAAATAAAATTCATTCAAAGTTAAGACTCCAAGCAAATCAATATGTGTCAAAGGTTGTGTATCGATTTCTACAATTCAACAATCCATGGAGATAGATAGCTCTTCCATTAGAAGACGATGATGATGTTAAATGGATGATAGATTGCTTCTGTCAATATCCGAACATGGGCTCAATGGAGTTGTATGTTGATGCAAAAATGAGTGGGCATGATGAGCATGTTGAAGCTCTTGCTAAAACAAAATTTCAAGCTGGTCTTTCTAATATTCTCGAATTCTCATAGCCTATCAACACTCAAATGTCCATGGCACATGCCGCTTGAATTAATCCAATTGAGTTGTGCAGTATGAATGCTATTGGTCTTACAATGGTTATAACTGATAACCCACTTGTCAGAAATGTATTATCTGACACAAGTGAAGATGAAGGACAAGTACTTGAGGCTAAGGATTCAGACACTGACATAGAGGAAAAAAACTTTGATGCTAAAGAAAATTTACCAAAAGAAGGCCCTCCATTGATGATTGCCCCTCAATCTATGTTTGTGCCTCCATGCCTTCAATTTGTGTTTGTGCCACCATATCCCCAATTCTCTCAGATCAAATGCGAGCTCCCACCAAGTTTGCCGGTATGATATGCATCACACCAGATTCATAGTTGAAGAGGCTTTCAATCTTATAACACAACAAGGTGAAATTTCTTATACTTTAAACCTACAGGAAGGCCTGTGTGATTGTGAGATGTTTCAAGCGTTACATTTTTTCTGCTCTCACGTGATTGTTATGTGTGCTTCTAGGGCACTTAACTCATTCTAATATATGCATAAGGTTTATAGGATGGAAGTATTTACAGAACTTACGAGGTTGATTTTGAACCTAATCAAGATGAACCATGGTAGCTGTCGCGACTGTAATAATCGCGGCGGAATAGTAACTTAAAATTAATTAATATTAAATTAGGAGTCGCCACCAATTTTATTTTTTATTAGGAAAAAATTGAAAAACCCAAGAAGAATAGTTTTTGAAACCAGATTGAATTCGGAAGTCGGTTATGTGTAGAGAAGGATGGAAACTTAATCCCACAGCACCCCTAACACACCCGTCCTAAGACGGTACCTTAAGTTAATTGTGCAAATTCTTAATAATCATTGAAAATATTTATTTTACCCCTAAACAAAAATAAAATAATGAAATCGATAAATAAATTATAAAAAATTAAATTTTGGCTTGACGGAATAAGAGTCCTGCTCCTACGTATCCTCAGGTGCAATGAGGAACTCAAAGTCACGTAGTTCTTTAGAAAATAATTGTGGGTTGATTGATTTTAATTAAAATAATTTTGAAAATTTGAATTAACAAGTCGTCGCGACTCAGTTATTCAAATTAAGGATTGAATAGGCGAAGCTCGCATCACACTAGAGACGTCACCCACTGATTATCAAATTTGTTACAAAATTTTTATTTAAAATTTATCTAGGAAAAAAATTAGTTGATTTTATTATTATTATTATTATCATTTTATTTTTTATAAAAAAATAACTTAATTATTTTAAAAAAATTAAATTAACAAGTCATCGCGACTCAGTTATTCAAATTAAGGATTGAATAGGTGAAACTCGCATCACGCTAGAGACGTCACTCATTGCTTATCAAGTTTGTTACGAAAACTTTTATTTTTATTTTTAAAAAATTGAACCTTTATGAATTAACAGTTTATTTTATAAAAGTTTGAAGACAAAATAATAATTTAAATTATAATAATTTGAATCATCAAGCTGTCGCAACTCAGATGATTACAAATGTTACAAGGGTTAGCAAACTGTCGCAACTCAGGTAACCCATGTTATTCTTTTAAAAAAAAATTTAATTATCTTATTTTTATATTTTATTTTTATCAATTTTTTCTATTTTCTATTTTTTTGTTTTTTAGCTCATTAAGTTAAAGTCCACTACTCAAAACCATTTCTCTAAAAAAAATATATAACAAAAAAATACAGCAGCTTTTAAAAAAATATAGTAACTTTATGAAAGAAAAAAAAGAGACAAGTTAGCAACTTTACGGAAAAGAAGAAGAAAAAAAGACAAGTTAACAACTTTACGAAAAAAGTCTGTTTCTTTTCTTCTATTTAATTAAACTAAATAAAAAAAAAAAGAAAGCAAATAATAAATAAAACAAGAAAGAGAAAATAGATAAAGCGAGAAAAAATAATAAAAAGAATAACGAGAATCAAATAAGCAAAAGAAAACAGTAGCTTACTTGGCTTACGAAAAGAATGAAAAAAACAAAAGGGGTTTGTTTCTTTTCTTCTTGATGTTTGTGGAAAGAACAGAGGAAGAAGATGAAGGCAAATTAGGCGGTGGTGGCCCAAGTAGGTAGTGACTCAGATGGAAGTGAGTCACGACGGTGGCTTGCTGTTAGTGGGATGAAGGAGTTAGTGTATTGTTGGTGATAGGCTAACGTGAATGACAATTTTGGCGAGGTGGTTATTGTGTTGTGAGAAGTTTGAACGTATGTCGAGGTGATGATGGGATGGTGAGGAGTTTGGTTGAAGATGGAAGATGAAGGCTATGTAAGTGAGAAAATATGGTTGCGGTGTTGGTAGCCGTGTGTAGGCAAAAGTACATGTGTATGAATCTTCAAGTCGGTCTGTTTCGAGTGTGTGGGTGATGGGTATTTATAGGAGGGGATTAGGTTGAAGAGTTTGAGTTAAAATGTGATTAGGAGTTTGTTTAGGATAAGTGATGGGGGTTTAGGATAAGTTTGTTTAGGATGAGTTTGAGTTAGGATGGGTTTATGCTAGGATAAATTTGTGTTAAGATGAGTTTTATGATAACTGCCAAGGTTGGTTTAGGATAAGTTTGTGGTAGGATGAGTTATGGTTAGTTTAGGATAGGTTTGTTTGGGATATTTAAGATAAGTGCTTAGGGATTAGGATAACTGATGAGGTTTATTTAGGATAAGTGCTTAAGGGTTGTGGGTTAATGAGTTGGTTTAGGAGTTAATGGGCTAATGGGTTGAAAGATGAGTCTTTTTTCTTTTTTTTTTCTTTTTTTTTCTTTTTTTTATTTTTTATTTTTTACAAAATGTCCCGGACAAAATTGGGTGTTCACAGTAGCCAGCAGCTCCTGACATAACAATGGTGTCTGATCGTATCTAAAGGTTGACCAAAATCAACTCGACTCAGAAACGAGATGGATTGGCGCAAAGCAAGACCGAGACAAAGGTGTATAACATGCTATCAAGTTGGACATAATTCTCGCAGTTGTCGTACTGGTGAATCGAATTCCTTAAGGGAAGATGGAGAAAGAGTCATCTAGTTGAGATAGGACATAATTTCATAATCAGACTCTTGTATTAGCTAACCATCAATGTGTATTTGAGGACTATTATTGTGTATTAGTTCACTGTGATTGTGTATTTATGTACTATTAATATATGTTAATTAATTATCAATGTGCATTTCATTAGTCTCATATAATTTGATTCTTACATTGTTTTTAATTATGTCATCTCTTCTATATTCAATAACTCATATTTAATATGTACATTATTTTTTCATATTGTCTTATCAATTGTTGTTGTTGTTTGGCATGCAGCGTGACAAATGACATTCCATGTAAACCTAGGCCTAAAGAACGGCTCAGTTTTGGAGTTGCAGGAATATCATGTTTCTCAGCATGTATGGTAGGGCCATGAGGACAGGCATTTCCGTGTTAGACGTGCTCAGAAAATAAAGCATATGGACCCCTTCTGGGAATTCTTCCAAATTTAAAGCAAGCTAGCTTATTGGGGGTTGCCCATATGGGCTATTGCAGTATTGATTATTGCGTTGGTTGAGAGATGGTGTCTAGAGACACATGTATTTCACATACTTACTAGAGAGTGCACCATAACATTGGAGGACATCGGTATCATATCGGGTCTTCCTATTGATGACATTGTTGTTACTGTCCTTACCCTTCGTATTGATTGGATCGATCTATGTGATCAGTTATTAAGGATTGAGTCGACTCTATCACAGTTACCTGGTATACGTGTTGATATGACATATCTGTGGCAACCAGCTTTTAGATCACTCAGGGAGGATGATGACGACGATTACGTGCAATAGCGTGCATGACATTACATACTTAGGTTGCTTGGGGGTTTCTTATGCCCTGATCATTCTGGTAAGTATATGCACTTGATGTGCCTTCCGCTGTTGGAGGACTTTGCTGTTGCCGGGGCATACAATTAGGGGTTTGTACTCTTAGCGTACTTATATAGAGAGTTTTGCAAAGCTACGGACTACAAGGTGCGCGAGATCAGATGTGCTTGCATCTTGTTGCAGTATTGAGCATGGTATAGATTCCCTCGACTTGCCCCTACACTGGTTAAGGATGTTGATAATGTGTTCTATGATGCTGATCGTGGTCATTTACGTCCATTGGGATGGCGATAAGTTTCTGAATATATCATTTCTTTATGTTACTTTGCTCTATTGCTTACTTGTATAGACATAATTAACTTTATCCTCATTCCAATTACAATATAATACTTTGACTTATAAATAGGCGGCGTAAGCATAAGGTTTTAAGTGATACTATGATCGACATATTTGACTATTATTATCGGTTCTTTGATCAGTTGAAGAATGATGAGGTATGTATCATTTTATATTCATTTGAATTAATTACTTCTGTATATGGCTTCTTAATTCTATGTACATACCATTTTGTAGATTATATGACAGTCATACACAGATGAGAATGTGGCATCACTTCCACCTTTTAGTGTGGCTGGTAAGGACATAGCATTAGCAATGGTCCCTCTTATATTTTTTCACATTGTTGAGTGGCACTAGCCAGACAGGGTGATACGCCAGTTTGGTCTTGACCAGTCCATACTAGTGAGACTGCATCAGCTTGACAATTTATACTTAATTACACTGTCAGGCAGGAATGATGAGAATTGACTAAGCACACATCTTGTTTACATTGTCACATAAGTTATTCAAAGGGAGAAGCTTGTTATGGGAACTCCATTGCAAGCACCCATCACCTTGCATTTTGAGTACATGTGTTGGTATAAAAGAATTACCAAACACTAGATTTCTCGCACTAATGCATCTCTTGGGAGTGTGGTAAGCTCTTTACCAATTCGTTTGTTACGGGATGTATTTTGTATTGATTGTAATGACATATGTTATATCTGTTTCTTAGATGGACATTGCGGAGCAACAATTTGATTGGACTACTGACGCTACATTGAGTTTTAGTATGGCGACCCTTCGAGAATTTGCTGAGCAGATCTTACATTCATTGCAGGAGCATGATCGCATTATAATAGAACAATATTGTCCAGCTCCACTGTCTATTTAGAAACTTTGAAACAGAAATTCCTCATCTATAGATTCTAATCTATACTAATATTTGATGTGGTATCTTCAAAATATAAATCTTATCATTTTCTTTTTTGAAAAAACATATATAAACCTTATCTTAGAACTTATCATTTATTATTATTATTATTATTATTATTATTATTATTATTATTATTATTATTATTATTATTATTATTATTATGTAGTGTGTTTTACATGAATATTTATTAATTATATTGAGAAAATATTTTTAAAAGAGTAAGCATAGAAAATCACTCAAAAACTTCTTCAAAAGTTAAAAAGAAAAAATCAACTAGTTCATCTAAAAGCAATTTTTATCAATATTATTTAAACAATATTAATTTTGTCAAAATTAATTACTTTTCGAATAAAGATGTTTAAATATAAATCACTTCACCACAACCTAACTTTTAACTAAAATCAAGTTTATAAAATCAAATTCATCTAGAACCAAATTTGCAAATTATAATCCTAAAACGAATATGTTAGATAGCTCAGGTGATTAAAACACTTGTATTTAATTGCGAAGTCCTATAATCAAATCTTACCTTCATTCTTTCCCTCTCAATGTGTATAAAAAAATTAGTTTAAATTTACAAGATTATCCTCATCCTTGTTCAGATTGGATAGTGAAAATGCCCATCATAGTAGAGTATAGAGTTGGCAAAATGGGCCAACCCGTCCCGACCTGTTTCAACCCGTTAAAATGCAGGACGGGGTGAGTTGGTCCGCTTTAAAAAATGAGTTAGAAGAGCTAATTCACTCCGCTTTAAGGCGAGTTGATGGGTTGGCCGGTTGGCCAGCATAAAAGATAAAATGAGAAAAATAAGATGAGTTGGCGAGTCAACCTGGGTTAACCCTAAAAAAACAAAATAAAATTATATAAAAATTCAATAAATACTATAAATAATAATAAATAATAATGATAAAAAGTTACAAATCACATATCTAAAATATAATTTTTAAAATAGTCTAATTAAATATTCAAACATAAATTATATAACATCAAATAATTTTTTATTTATAATATTACTTATCATTTTTTTTTTAAAAAAAAAGTCAATCCTCGACTAACTAACCTTGCCGCTTAATCCGCGGTTATGCGGAGACGAGTTATCTTGGTTAAAAAAAAAATATGAGTTCAATCTTTGAACCTAACCCATAAAAAAATGACGGATTAACCCGACGGGTTGAACCCGTTTTATCAACTCTAGTAGAACATGCTCAAGGGACCCACTAGGCCCGAAGTGGTTGGTAGAACAATTTCATGCAGAGCAAAACTTTAATAAATATTTTAGAAGGGTTAAAATAAAAATTTATTGAAAACATACTTTTGAGGGAACAAAGCTTATATTATATCTTTAAAGTGAAATTACGCTAAAAATTTATATTAAAATACAAGAAAAAAATTTACTGGATTTTCTTGGAAAATTGTAAACTTGAGGGTTTCACGCCCCCAAAGATCGATTTAATGCCACCCTCGAATTTTATTGGATGTATCTCTAACAAAACAAACTATGAAGCATATAGTCATACGGAAATTACTTCAGTACGCATCTTTCTCTTCCCCGGTGTATATATATATATATATACACACACACATACAGAAATTACTTCAGTACGCATCTTTCTCTTCCACGGTGTCTATATATATAAAATTTAATTTTCTGTTATATAGTTACTTCAATTAATTGTCAAACTTTTATTAATTGCTTTTTAACTAAAACTGTTAAAATGAAGAAAACGACCCATGTTAGAATGACAAATTTTATAAATAAAAAAAAAAAAAAATAATGTTAACAATTTTTTTGAGTTAAAAATAATGTTAACAAAATTGAAAGCTTGAATTTAATAAAAATAATACAAATAAAGTAGGATAATATTATTAAAGAAATTCCTATAAATTTAAGAGTTGTTAAATGAAGAAAGCAATACTTATTAACATGAAATATTTAGTAAATAAAAAATACTTAACCAAAGATAATATTAACAAAATTAAAAACTTAAATTTAACCCAAAAAAGTATGATAATGCTATTTAAAAATATTCTTACAAATATAAGAGTTGTTAAATAAAGAAAGCAATACATATCGGCACAAGAAATTCAATCTAATAAATAAAAAAATAATAAAAAATTTGATTCCAATTAAAAATAAAAAATAAAAATAATGCTATTAAAAAAATTTCTATAAATTTAAGATTCAACTGAAATTAAAATACTGGTATCTCAAACTATAAATGGAATAAAATAAGCATCTCTTCAAAAAATTCTTAACACTAGAGGCTTTCTCAAATCAGAAGGAAAAGACTCCAGCCTATTTCAATCTTTCTTATACGGCAACAACAATGGATTGATGCATGGATGCTTCTCCTACAGCAAGGACCAGCAGAAGCTACGACTTATTGTTACAGATGATCAAGCTATCCCACGAGTCCTCAAATCCTCAGGAGAAGACATGCTTATGTTCCCCTTCAAATCATCCTTTGGCATTCAGGTGCTCTTACCACAAAAGTCGTAAGCTTGAAAGGACACCATTACCAAGCTACACGAGCAGCAACATGTTACTACTAAAAAGGGCGGTGAAGAACTCTATGTTGAAGATGGGAGGGAAAGAGGCTGAGCTTGCAAAAAACACTCTCATTATAAAGCGCATACCCCCATCCCCACATCAGCCTCGTCGCAAAGCCTTTCAAATTAGGCCCTCTCGGCTATCCATCACGTCTAACGCTCAAGACTAAAATCATTATGTTCTTTTAATTTGGTCTTTCTTGTTTCAGATTCTTTTATTCATCTTGCTTCATATTCTGAACCTTTAAGTGAGAACTAGTTAATGATTTTCTGTTGCTTTACTGGCTAATATTAATCAATATAACATGAATAGTTTTCAGGATTAGTATATGGTACATATAAAAAACTCAATATTCTTCTGTGCATAACTTGCATGCATGCAGTAGTTTAATATATTCTTATGAAGATTGGAGTATAAAAGAAGGGTTGGGTTGTATTTTTACTTGGTACAATAAGGAATTAATTGTTTTTGTTGTTTCAACTCCAGGCTGTAGCCCGCAGGGGCCAAGGAATTTTCCATGGATTTGATCTCATGTACTTCAGAGGATAATAGATACATTCTTTATCATTTGATTTCGTGTTACACGAGTAATGTTTTTGCTAACTGGACAGTACACATACACAAAATGTGTGAAGATTTAACACATTTTTTATATATAATATATTTTACACAAATTTTAAGTTAGATAATAGTAAAACATTAAAAATAAATTTCTATGGAACCTGCCTAATTTCTTGGAGCTAAGCAGTGCTGGATGTCAAACTAAAAGTATAAAACCAAATACTATGTCATAATATTATATAATGTCACAATCATTTTCACTTAAATATTAATCTGTTAGTGTATCTATGACACAACGATTACATAAAATAAATACTATCTCAAATCTCAATGAACTCAAAGCATAACAAGGCTTTCTATATTTACAAAACTCTGCTAGCACAGTTTTCTTGCAAGGAATACAACAGTGGAATTACAAAAAAGAAATTTTCGTTTGGTATGTTAAATATTAAACGCTCAAAATCACACGGCATCTTTGTGTAGAGTATGATAGCCACATTTGATGATGGTGTGCTGCAGATCTAAAGCCAATTAGGTCCCATCTTGCTGGAGGCAGGTTTTGAAGGATCATCCAAAACCTTAGCAAGGGAGCGATACTGCAATTTTACACTCTCTGCATTGTCCAATGTCTTCACCACATACCTGTAGATAAGTCTCTTATTAACAATAGAAGCAAGTTTAACGTGGTTCCTTGAAAACAACATCTTCAGGCATACAAGTACACATGGGAGAAACCATCTGGTTCTTCTCCTTCTACTTGTCTACCTTACAAGGTCAATTTTATGAGACACAGAATATTTTGATATGTTACTATATTAGTAAATAGTTAACTCACATAGCAAAACAATATTTGATATAAACTGCTAGAGGAAAAAAATTTATAAAGTCACTAACCATCCATTCAAGCATTGTGTTGTTACAATAGCTTCGCGCCCAACAAAGCGTTGTGGTGTCCTTTTGTTTCCCTGATCCATTTTTTCTCCAATTATTTTTTTCATAGATTTAAATTTTTTTTTTGAAAAAACACTTTTATAAGTAAACTAAGCCAGTTTACATACTACCTTTATGATAACCCGGTCCATCACAGCAAATGGAAATTGAACACCTCTACTCCTTGGTGGTTCCATAACAGCTGAATCTCCAAAACCACCCTGTCCTATGTAAAATATATTTTATATTAAAAATAAGGGAAAATGTCAAGGAAAAATATATCTAACTTGAAGGCACCCTAGGTGGTTCCTGATTTCCTTTTCATCTCTCTTTCTCATGCTATGCTATAAAGGTATAAACATGGTTGGGGAATGGAGAATGGAGATACACACCTGATCAAATCTTTCTTTTCTTCTTTTGGATGACCGGTAAAATTGTGACTCCTCTTCCCGACGGTATGCCTGCACAGCAGCTCGAAGTGCTGATCAAGGCAGCCAGCACCCAAAAAAACAGGAGGAGGAAGAAAATAAGTATTGTGAAACATAGTATTACTGCGTACAGTACTTTTCTATAGTCTTTAAAAACTTTTGAGGTATCTTTTATGCAGTGTTGTTGCATTTTCAATGTTTCAACCAGCCAAAATTTTCAAGGAATTGGTTGCATAGTTTTTACTTGAATTGGTAAGTGATCCAAAAACCCAAGAGACAGAAATTTAGATTCAGTTTTCAGGAATTCAACTTGGTTCAAATAAAAAAATTATACATTATAATTTGCAGCACAATGGATATATATAGTGCACTTCAAAAGAAAAAGAAAGGGGAAGACATCCTCTTCTCAAGCCTTCCTAGCCCATATTTTATAGTTTTTTTTTTTTTGGGTTTTGAGGGGGCATATATAAGCTTGAAAACAAAACCAACCATACATAAAAGAGTACCTGAAAATACAAGAAATGAAGAGAGCAAAAATTAATTTTAAAATGATAGTATTATTGTTTTTGACACCATAGCTTATTTTAGTACGTATAATTGAAATTCAACATAAGTTGCTTACATAGGTTTGGAGATATTGATTCCTCAGATGTTGGCTGAGAACAAGTGCAGCAAGCTTTCTGAAAATGCATCACACAACAACTATATTAGCTAGTTGACCACATGGTAATTCCTGAATGAGAAAAGTAATTTTTTATTTGAAAATTGAAAGTTGATAATAAGAAACCTAAGTTGAAACTAGCTAGCCAATAGCCACTTACCAAAACAGGTCAAAGGTAAATTTTAACAGCTGGGAGCCATGTGTACCTCTCAACATCTACAGCCTACTATGACTGATCGGCAGCCCAAACACATACAAATGAGTGAAATGACCATATTAACATTCACTCTCACATTTCTAGTCTACTGATATTACAGATGAATACAGGGCATTCCCCAAAGTCAACTTTCTAGGTAATCCACTAATCCTCGAGAATCATAAGTAGAATTTGATTCTTACAAGTAAGCAGGAACATTTTGAAATAAAGCTGCATACAATTGTTCATCCCCATTCAATAATTTTTTAACAACTTCAATATGTTCTTCCACTTGAACTTTTGATCAACTTTGTTAAAAAAAATCAACAATTCTCCATATTCTCAATAAAGAAATGAAAATTTATATCTGTTTAATCAATTTTGAGACTATTCTTGTTTCAGATTTCATGGATTTGCCATCTAACTTCTAAGTTACTCAAAGCATTACTATGTTCTTATCTACTATGTGACTCTTCCCCTTGTGTTTTTTTAAATCATTTTCCAGTATGGCCCATATGAAGTTGAGGAATGCAGAATGCCCACAGATACTTTCTGCATAATAAAGGGCTCATAGGTTTCTCCCTACTGTGGAGTCATACAATGCATTTTTAATCTTTTTTCTCGATTTAAAATTGATACTGAAACTATAAACTCAAAACCAAGTTTTGTGATCAAAACTGAGGCTTAGACATTTTCACATCAGTAGGGGGAGAGCAGATGCAAAATAGTGTCATTTCATCTGGTTCCAAACCAATATGATTAGGAGCAAAGAAGACTTTTTAACTTCAATATTTTGACACTCAGTCATGAGAAGAGCATAAGATTCTATTCCATCACAGTTCGTTGTAGTACAAGACAAAGAGCTATTCCCTCTTCCTTTCCTAATCATATAATTTTGACAGATCTTATACTGCTGTGAGTACAGAGAAACTTATATACGGATGCAATCTGGGAACAGCCAAATGTGATAAAGACCATAGCAAAAGCATAAAAGACCAATGGATGATAAGTGAAACATGCGGAAGCAAATCATTGTACCCTAGATCAAAGTAGGATACGTGAAAGCAAGTAAATAGGTTTATTTCTATGGCTCAGCTGAATTATATTGCAAACAAGTACTTATTCACAATATATTCACTAGTTGCTTAGAGAGTCCTGCCATTCTACTGTGTAGAGGCATATATATGAGAAAAAGAGGTTGAAAATTACCGGCTCCATAGTTAATAACATTTTTCAGATGACTATCACAGAAAAGGTCAGTCTGAAAATTATGGCATTTGATGGCTTAGAACCCACCATTCTAATAACATGTTGTATTCCACCTCCGCCAAATGAATGTCCACAAGGTAATATCATTGCATCATCCATAAGAGCTCCCCTGTATTTTAAGAAGATGGCATCAATCAAATATAAAAGTTATAAGTTAGTTATAAGCATGAAAAAACAACTCAATAAACAACCAAAATATTAGCAGATTAAACTTCTGTGCTTGTATACTTGCGAACCAGGAGAGGCATGTAAAAACACCAAATGGGATTTCTTTATTCTGCATCACCAAATTTTAGATCTTAATTAAAAGAGAGTAAAATACACAAGGAACTGGTTTTCAACAAGCTGGACACAGTTTGTTTGCATGAGGGATCAACTAATGTTAACAGCTAATCTCAAGAAATACAAAGCATATAATTTTGTAAATGATCCGAAATTTTGAACTGAAGTTTCTTCTTTTTCCCCATTACACAAGTTTTCTATATGACAATAACACCAAACTGGGAGACAAGACCTTCTTATAAAGCGAAGAAAAGAGGAGAGATGTTCATAAGGAAAGTAGCATATATGATTTTAAGGAACAAGCTGGTGAAAGTGGCAATATATGTGCACAATGCTTCTACATTCTAAACACGAACTTTACATGCCACTGTAGGGCCAATTTGAGATAATCAAACACAAAAAAATGGTCGGAGAACGTTAGCAATCAAAGATAAAAAAACCAAAACCAAAAGCAAATTATGAAAATTACACTTGCATAACTCCACATTATCTCAATTATTGCTCAACAATCATAACAAAACAGAAAGGACCCGTTATCCACTAAGCATTTATTTACCAAATTCAGGCTGTATATGAATTAATAACCGAACTCAGAAAGAGACTTACGTGACAGGATCTGAAAGAATTGCCCTCAATGACTCCCCTGATTCACTTGAATACATAACATCCTTTCTTCCACTAAACCCACAACCATTCTCATCCACCATAACTTTCTGCATACCTGACCCTTCCGTGCCTTGAAGATACTGCGAATAGTACTCCTCACACTCAGTTTCAGCAACGGTCACAGCATTCTGAGACTTACCCAATCTTTCTCCCCGATGATCTTCATCAGTACCACTCGCATTGTTATGCACCAAATGCCCAATTTCACCATCCTTCCCCAACAACTCTCTACCAGAAACTACAATTCAAAAATGAAAAAAATAATAATAATTAAAAATGCAAGTGTTACATTCTGAAACTCAAATGGCAAAGCTAAAGATGAAAACTTTTCTTCATTCATACCATAAGGAGAACGATGCTGAGCTTTCCCATTTGACATTCGGTCTGCAACACCAGGCAAATTACCACCACTGCCATTGTTATTGTTAATTTCACTGATTGCGTTAGAATTGCGCTTGTTACCATCACCAACACGAACGAGTCCTTCTACTTCGGCGTCGTTACCTTCGACATCGTCGTCGATGTCATCATCTTCATCGTCATCTTCGTCGTCATCGCCCTCCGATTCGTCACCGCTGGGAGTTGCGGCGCTCCCGTTCCCGCTCCAATTGCGGGCATCCGGCGGGTGGCGGCGGCCGGAGCAATCCCCGTAGACGTTCCGGCGGAACTCGGCGCCCTGGGAGGCGAAGAACCGGTCGCGCTCCATGGTGAACATCTTGTCGTCGATGAAACCGCCGAGTTCGCGGGTTTTCGGACCCGGGTCTCCGACCCGGTGCTGCGGGGCTCCGCAGCTGAAGCGCAAGGGGTCGTCTTGGAAGACGAGCGGCGAGTTGAGACCGTTTTCGATGTCCTCGGAGGACATGGCGTGAACCGAAAAAGTCGATTTTTGGAACCGTGAAGAGAATCTGCGAGTGCGAGCATCAGCTAGCTAGGGTTTAGGGACAGTGCTTGGTGCAAAACGGTGTCGTTGTTATGCGTGGCCATTCCCTGTGTAAGGTGTTTTGGGTTGGGGATTGAAGAAAGTGACACACACAGCGAGTCCTTTCTTCCAGATGCTGAGGCTTTACTGGAAGATGAATCGTGCGACGTGTCGTGTTTAACTGACAACTGTCTTAAACGACATTTGTTAAGGATTCTAGCTCGGAACGACGTCGTCTGGGGTGTCTTGTTCTTTTGGGGAAGTAGGCGTAGGTATAACTTTTTTAGCAAGTGCATTTAGAAATGGATTTTACCATTTTGGTATAACTCAAATTTTGATTCCCTAGATAGTACAAGATGAATAGTGGTTGATGATGTAAGTCGCAGACACAAAATACGACTTAAAGACGGTTTTTTTTTTAAATATTATTATAAGAAAAATCGTGAGTGAAATCATGACTTACCTTTATGTTATTATAATATATATGAAGTTGCATCCATTAGAAACAACTTTGAGTTGGTTTAATTTTTTATAATATTTAAGGTAAAGTTGTGGACCTAACCACGACTTGCTGCAACTGGAACAAGTTTGAACTGCAAGCTGCTAATGAACAAGATTTGAGTCATAAGACAGTCTTGCAATGAAGACAAGAAGGACCTACGCGCCTCACCTTCAACGGAAAGCTGTTGAGCTCCTATGGTTGCTGCTACTACATGATGGAACGTATGGATGGAGCTTTGTGAAGTGTGATAGCAAGCAACTGCGCCTATGTCCCCTCAATCCTCACTCTCTCCACGGGTCTAACTTCCCCTGATGCAGTGATGCAAGATTCCTGACCTTTATTTGCAAGCGTGAAATGCTGCTGCAACATGGACATGATGGAAAGCTGCTAGTAAGACGTGATGGACGCTCTTCACGCGTTAACAGGTGCTGTAATGGATTCTTGCTCCCTCGCTGAAATTCACGGCTTCACCTTAAATGTTATAAACAAATAAACCCACCACTAAATCGTTTCTCGTGCATACGACTTCATATTATAATAATAATAATAATAAATAATGTAAAAGTAACTCGTGGTTTTGTCTCCCGACTTTTCTTAATATAATAATAATAATAATAATAAAATCATGCCTTTAAGTTGTATATTTTGTGTTTACCTTCCGCCACTATTCATCTTGCACCATCCAAAAAATTAAAATATAAGTTATACGAAAATGGTAAAATCCATTTCAAAATGCACCAACCTAATAAAAAAGTCGCGTAGCATTGTTGGCAGGTGCCAAGTGCAATGCATGAACTTGATTACTGATTATGGAGGAAATACATTTGCTAAGAATTTTCATTGTGGAGAGAAAAGTGCATTAATAATTTCTCATATTGGCAGGTGCAAAGAGTAATATATTTGTTAAGAATTTCTCTTGACTTTAGGTACGTTTGGAGAAAAAATTATTTTATTTTATTTTTTTTTAAAATATTCTATGTCTTATATGTGAGAGATTAATTTTCTTAAATATGATCGATATTTAAATAAAAATTTATCTTAATAATATTATTTTTATATACATAAATTTTAAAATTAAAATTCAAAAATATATATTTAAAAAATTTAAGTAATTTTCACTCGAATCATTATACTGATTATTCTATATCATTTAATATCTTAATCCCTTAATTATGTGAATCATCTTTATCTTTTAATTTTTAACAACATATTTAATATCATAGTTGAAATGACATATATTATATGATACAATAAGTGTTTTTTTCTTATTTTGACAGCATCTAAAATTTTCTGTTGTCTTTGACATTCACTTACAAGAAGTAGATTTATAATTTTGTAAAAATTGTTAACCCAATTTCCTCTACTTTAACGCGGATTCCCTAAGCATAAAAGCCGTACCAAGAAAGAGTGAATTTACTTATAAACCATTTATACTTTTATTTAGTTCTCAATTTTTTAAAAAACTGAGCTGCATGCATTTTTTTTTTGGGTGGTAAAAAAACTAAGTATGCACTTGTAATTTGTAAGTAGTATGTTTTGTAAATGCTCGACACATTCTAGAGCAATAGTATAGAACTTCAGGGCTTCCTAATATTGCTCGATTATCAGGAATTATATGCCAGGATACTGGTTAAGTCCCAGAGGACTACTCAAGAAATAAGTGTTTCAGTCCATTTAGAGATTTGAATTTAAGAAATTTTCTTATGTGAAGACGAAGATAGAGATAAAATGTTTTTGAGGCAGATTTAAGAATGAGAATGAGAATCGTATATTTCATCCTATCTCTATCTCTGAAAAATTATTAAATTGTGTTAATGATTATATATATATATATCTTGTCTCTTTTAATAATTTTTATTTTTATTATTTTTATATTAAAATAAAATTAAAAAAGTAAAAAAATATCATTAAGTAATAATTTATTATTTTAATTTATTGATATTCTAAATTTAAATAGAAATTGTTTCTAATTTTATATATATTTTTTCATGTTTTTGAAATTTTTCTTATTTTAATTTATAATTTTGGGATCTCGGTGGAGATCCGCAAGAGTCAGAAAACGAGTACAGGAAAATAAAATACCCCAATACAAGGATCGAGACGAGGATGGAGAGACTGGGGACTCGGGAGTCGCATGGGTCCCATTCCTAGTTCCAGGTTTATAAACAAATAAGAAAACTACTACATCACCGAGTTACAGAAGAGAGGCAAATATGCTAGTCTCTGCATAGAAGTGGAGCTTACAAAACTACTACTAGCAAAGCATAAGATAGGGGGAAGGAAATGTAGAATGAATATGAAGGGCTCCACCTTACGTGTTTTAATTGTGGAGTTTTTGGGCACTATGTGGAGGGTTGCCCAGACAAGCCTCTAGAGAACAAGAATGCAGGAAAGGAAGAATGAGATTGAAAAATACAATAAAGGATAGCGGACGAAAGCATGTCGGCCATGATGGGCGTTTGCAAAAAAGTGCTTTTTGATGATGGCATTCAAAAGCAACCCGAGGCCACCTAAAGAGTTCAAGGTTATTAATGGGGATCATAAAAAGACAAAAAATTCTTGAAGGGGTACCAAGAAGCAACAAATTATGAGGAGGTTTTGAGTGGGCCCAAAGGTATTAGTGGAGAGAAAAAAAAAAAGTAACAAATTATTGATGTAACTCTTATATTATTATATTAAATAAAATAATGTATATTATTTTTTATATTTTATTTAATATTATTTATTATATATATATATTTTTATTTTTTTTATTCAATCGTATCTTTTAAAAATAATATAAATAATAATACACTATTTTTTAATTTTTTAAAGGCGTAAGAATATTTTTTTCCCTATTGATGGGATGGTTTATACTGAGGGGAGTGGTTTCTCTGGAGGTATTTTAGTTGCCTGGAAATAACTGTTACTGGACATCACTGTTGTGGAATTGGACCAACAATTTTTGCACTTGGGTATTCGTTATTACAACCAGAGGCAGGAATGGTGGTTCACTCCCACCTATGCTAGTCCATGTGAAAAAAATAAAAGTCAACTCTGGAACAAGCTTAAGAACCTGTAAGTCTCTACGAAAGAAGCTTCGCTTGTAGCAGGGGACCTGAACGGAGAAAAAAGAAAAGGATTTTGACTAGATTAGTAGGTATCCAAAGGAAATTGGCTGAAGATATGCTTATAATCCCTTTTTGGAAAATTTAGAGCTCTTTCTCCAAAAAGACTTCAACAAAATCCTCTATGAGGAGGAGCCTCTTTGGCACAAAAAAGCTAGCACCCAATTGATAAATGATGGAGATAGAAATACTAAGTACTATCACACTAAGATTTGAAATAGAAGAAGGAGGAATAAGGTTGTGATGCTAAGAAATATAAATGGAAATTGGATAGAGGACCAGCAGCAACTCAAGGTGATGGCAGTGGATTTTTTTCAAAACCTTTTCAAGGAGGAACAAGAGGAATGCGTCTTCTATCAATCTGGTATTAGTTTTCCCAGAAGTGATGAATGAGCTAAATTCTGAAATTGTTGAAAAGAAGTAAAGCAAGCCATGTTTGTAATGGCCCCCCTCAAGGCTCCTGGTCCAGATGGGCTACCAGCGCCCTTTTATCATCATTGTTAGAAATGTTAGTAATTAGTTAGTTACAGTTCATCATAATTGGTTAGGGATTAATTGATTTGGTTAAAAGTTAACTAATTTGGTTTGAAGTTAGTTTCTTAATATAATATAAAAACTAATTCTCTGTGTTAGTATATCAATCAATCATTCTGTTAATCTATGAATATCTCATCATACTTTTTCTCAGCTCTCTCTTTCATCTTCTCTCCATTTCTCTAGTTTTCTCTGCATTTTTCCTTTTTTTTTTTCAAATTCTTCACTTTTATCAACACTCTCTATTTCTCTGGGTGTTGTTAGTATACAACTGGTCAAGTTATGGTGTATAATACATCTTTAACATTTACTTGTAACAATAAGTTTTTTTTTGGACAGGTTATTTTTTTTTAGACCATATACTGTTCACATCAGAGGAGGGGGGTTGGAGACACTGTTCACATTGAAAATACTGTTCACGCCAAGAAAAATACAGTTCATGCTAGAAAAAATATTTTTCATGACAGAAAAAATATTGTTCATGACAGAAAAAATACTGTTCACGCTGATAAGTACTGTTCACTGTTGCCGATGTTACTGTTTACCTGCCAGTTGATACTGTTCATTTTTTAAAAGTTACATAATTGTGTAGATAATACCTGTTAAAATTATACAAGCATTTTATTGTTTTCATAAATAACTGTACATACTAAAAATCTTACAGTATATGTAAAATATTGTCAGTTAAAATCTATAAAATTTTCAATTATACGATTATTTATTAAAAAATAAAAGACTGATATGATTTTAACTAATATTATTTTAAATGGTATTATTTATACAGTTGTGTAACTTTAAAAAAAAATAAATAGTATAACATTAAAAAAAGTGGTGGCGGTTGCTGGTGGTCGGCGACGGTAGATAGTGGCCGGCCGACGACAAACGGTGGCTGGAAACCATAATAAAAAAAAATTAATCCAAGCCATTGATTATTTTTATGATTAAATCAATGGCTTGGATGACATAGTGTATCATACACCCTCCTTTGGAATGTGTATATTAGAAATAGTCCTATTTCTCTAGCTTTCTCTGCATTTTTCCTTTTCTTACAGATTCTTCACTTTTATCAACATAGTATCAGAGCTGATGATCCTGCGGATTCTCATAGCAATTTTACAGTTTCAACAACTAGATCTCTAGTAACCTTTAATCATTCAATTATGATCAAGCTAGATGACAAGAATCATCTACTGTGAAAGCAGTAGATTCTTGCTGCAATCAAAGGTCACAATCTCCTTCAATACATTGCAGGTGGTGATTCTGTTTCACTAAGATTTCGATCTCCTGAAGATACTGCTTTGAATAAGGTTTCTTCTGAGTATCTAATATGGGAACAACAAGATCAATTGTTGCTCTCATGGCTTCTTTCTTCACTCTCTGAGGGTATGCTCATACGAGTTGTAGGATGTGATTTCTCTTGGCAAGTCTGGAATCAAATTGAATCTCATTTTGCTTCTCAAACTAGAGCAAGAATTTGTTAGCTCAAAGCTGAACTCCACACAACAAAGAAGGGATCCAGATTGATTAGTGAGTATTTGCTTCGAATCAAAGCTCTTATTGACTCCTTAGTTTCGATTGGTTATCCTATCAGTGCACAAGAACAGATTGAAATCATTTTAGAATGTCTTCCTGATGAATATGATACTTTTGTGACTCTGGTTAACTCAATATTGGAACCCTATGCTATTAGTAATGTTGAATCACTATTGCTACTTCAAGAAACAATAATTGAAAAGCATATGGTTGCTCATTCTGCTGATCCACACTCTGTTAATCTTACTAATGTTACTTTAATTGACAAATCTACTCCGAGATTGAATTTGCAATAATATAGTAATCAGTCACAAGCTCCAATTTATTTTCCTAAGTTCTTTGATTTTAAAACTGATTATCACTCAGTGAATTTTACCAATTTTGGAGGAGGTTCTTCAGATCAAGGTACTAGGTATGGTGCAAGATTTCGAGGTAGAGGTGGTCGTGGTAGAGGCAGATCAAACTTCTCTTGTCAATTGTGCCACATTTTTAGACACCATCATCTTTCACTTCTGATTTCCAACCCTTTTAGAATTCTTATCCACCTTCTTCACCTGTTCCAAGGTTTTAGTCACCCTTTCCTCAACCTTCAACTTTTCATTCCCCTCAATCATCATCTTTTCATTCTCCACATTTTCAACCATCACAAAAGAATTTTTCATCATCTTTTTAACCTCCAATTTCTGTATTTCAACCAAATTCTCACAATCTTCATTAGTTATATCCAAATACCTTTTCATCATCTAGACCTTATTCTTCTATAAATGCCATGCTAGCTACACTTTTTACTATTCATGACAATGCTTGGTATCCATATTCAGGTGCTACAACACATGTTACAGCTGATGCATCAAATTTGGTACACCAGATTCCTTATGCTGGCTTTGACCAAATTCGTTTATGCAATGGCTCAGGTTTGTAAATTGCTAGTGTTGGTCATTCTTTTGTTAAATCTCCTTTCAATTCTTCAGTTACCTTTCATTTGTCTAATTTGCTTCATGTTCCTGCTATAACAAAAAATTTAATCAGTGTCAGTCAATTTGTAATGGATAATTATGTCTATTTTGAATTCTATGCTAACCATTGTTATGTTAAATCTCAGGCCAATCATGAAGTTCTACTTCATGGTTCTGTTGGTTCTGATGGATTGTACAAATTCTCTCAATTCTTTCCTTAACATTCAGACAATGCATGTCAAGAATCCATACGCTTTTCCTTTTTAGTTAAGTTCAAGTTGTTCCTCAACTTCAATTTTCTCTCCTTCTTGTTCAACAAGAAATGTATTTTATTTTGATTCTAGTTCATATTTTCCTGTAAACTCTTCATGTACTCGTAGCTATATTCCTTGTTCTGTTATAGAAGCAGAAAATTGTAATTCAATTTTACCATCCAATGTACATCATATTGTATCCTGTAATTCAGTTCCTAACAATAAAAATGCACTTTCTGCTGTAATTTGTTCATCTTTTACAAATTTCTCTGCACATCCTTATTCTCAATTTTTTGTTTGGCATAATAGATTGGGACACCCCACTGCTCAAATAGTTAAACAAATTTTGCAATCATATGCCATTTCTATTCCAAATAAGACACTCTTTGATTTTTGCACAACCTGCTGTCTTGGGAAAAGTCACCAAAAATAATCTCACCAATCCAGTTCTATTTATAGTAAACCTTTTGAACTGTTATTCATGGATTTATGGGGACTTGCACCGGTTGCAACCTCAACTGGTTACAAGTATTACCTTAGCATTGTTGATGCTCATACTCGTTTCACTTGGTTCTATCTTCTTAAGTCCAAGTCTGAAACTCTTTCCATTTTCAAAATCTATTAACAGACAGTTGAACTTCAGTTTGGTTACAAAATCAAAGCTGTCCAAAGTGATTGGGGTGGGAAGTTTAGACTAGTATTTTCCTATCTCACCTCACAAGGTATCTTTCACAGGTTAATTTGTCCATACACTCATCATCAAAATGGTGTTATTGAGAGGAAACGTAGATAGATTACTGAATTTGGACTCACTCTCTTAGCCCATGCTTATTTACCTCTATTTTTTCAGGGACCATGCCTTCCAAACAGTAGTGTTCTTGATCAATATGCTGTCATCTACCTCCTTGTCTGGTCAAGTCTTATATACAACACTTTATTACAAAAATCCAGACCACTCATTCCTCAGAACTTTTGAGTGTGCCTGCTACCCAAATCTCAAACCATATAATTCAAATAAGTGTAGTTTAGAAGCCTTGAATGCATCTTTATTGGATATAGTTCTTCTCACAGAAGCTACAAGTGCATTTAATTTGAAATAAACAGGATCTATATCTCAAAGGATGTAAGCTTTAATGAACTATTTTTTCCTTTTACTAAACTCAAACTTATTAACTCCAATGTCTCCTCTCCTATTGCTATTGTTCCTGTGTCAACAACTCCACCTATCCTTATTTCTTTACCTTTTGTCTCATCTCAGTCATCTACTGTTTCTCTTTCTTCATTTAGTCCACTGTTATCACCCTATACTCCTGCTACTAGTTCTACAGCATCAACAAGTATTCCTGGTCATTCTGGTGCTGCAGCATCATCAGCTTCCCTTGCATAATCAGTATCTACTATGCTTACAGCTTCTGATCATGCTGAGTCTTCTACTATTCATAGCATTATTCCTTCTTTACCTCCTTATAGTATTATTCCCTCTTTACTCCCTCCCTCACACTGATAATATCCATCCCATGACTACTCGAGCCAAAGCTAGTATTTCTAAGACAAAAATTTATCTAGCTTATACCATTCCCACCTTTGCTGAAGATGCTTTTACCTCTTCTCACTGGACTGAGGCCATGAATACTGAATATAATGCATTAATGGCTAATGAAACATGGCATCTTGTGCCTCTTCCACCTAACAGAAGGCCAATTGGTTGTAAGTGGGTATTTAGGGTCAAGGAGAATCCTAATGGTTCCATTCAAAAATATAAAGCAAGGCTTGTAGCCAAGGGGTTTCATCAGGAGTATAGTTTTGATTATACTAAAACATTTTCACCAGTGGTTAAACCAACCACAATTAGAATCATCTTAACATTAGCCTCGCTACATAATTAGCCTCTCAAGCAGCTAGATGTCAATAATGCTTTTCTTAATAGGCAACTTCATGAGGAAGCATACATGACTCAGCCACATGGATTTGTCTCACCAGATAGCTCTTTAGTATATAAGTTAGACAAAGCCCTCTATGGTCTCAAACAAGCTACGAGGGCTTGGTTTGAAAAACTTGCACAAACTCTACATCCAGTAAGTGTGATCCATCACTGTTTATTAGGAAGACTACTGACAGTTGCACCTACATCTTAGTTTATGTAGATTATATCATTCTTACAGGTTCTTCTACTAGCTTTATCTCCTAGTTAGTTGTTGATATCAATGATAAGTTTGCTCTAAATGACCTTGGCTCTCTTCATTATTTTTTAGGAATTAAAGTTCACACCTTAACAAATGACAGCCTTCATCTTAGCCAAACAAAATATATAAGAGATCTGCTTGCCTGGGCAAATATGATAAAAGCTAAGGAGGTTGTTACTTGATATATCGGTTATTCCTATATCTTAAGTGTCTTTTAATTAATTCAATTGGATTCTATTTGTGCTTAATTGTTGTTATTTAGCTAAGTTTTGGACATTAAGCTTAATTGGAACGTTATTGTGAAACTTTGCTTAAGTATGTTCATTAGCGCTCATAATTGAATTGTGCTTTTTAGGAAACTCTTTGAATGATGGAGTCCATTAATCTCAAACAAGGCTTGATATCCACTTGAAGAAGGAGCCAAAGATTCATGAAGATCAATATAACCTCTTGAAGCAGTGAAGAAAGAGTTTTTGTGAAGATTTGGGGACGAAATTGAAGAATCCAAGTGACATGGTCGTGTCCCCATTCACGGCCTGGGCCGTGTCCTCCTCTGACTTATAAAGCTCCTTGGATTCCCGCTGACAATGAAGTACACAGCCTAGGCCGTGTCCTTTGACATGGTCGTGTATTCGCACTAGGAACTTAATTTCAAGCTTCTACGAGAAGCTAGGTCTTGAGACCTATAAATACGCATGTTTAGCCCATTTAGACCCAGTTCTGCCCTGGGGAGTAGCTGGGAAACCCTAGGAAACGAAGAGGGGAAGATTGGTTGAAGATTGGATTCTTGGGTTAGAGCAATCGGAGATCTATCGTCCTCAATCATTGGAAACTCGTTTGCTATTTATTTTTTGTCTGCAATTTCATTCCAATTTATGTTTATAGTCAGTTTTTCTGTTGATTTCATTCTAGCCATGTATGGCTAAGTTTCTCATTTGGTTAAGGGAAGATAAAACCCTAGTTGTGATCTTATTAATCCTGCATATTTGTGATCTCAACACAGTTATATTTTTATTCATATATTTCTGAATATGATGAGGTATGAAGGTTTTTATGCTTGTTCCCATTTTCAAAGTGGTAGATCTGAGTTTATTATGCACAGTTGCGGTAGTAAAACTAGAGGAATGTATGATGTTGATATAAGAATCTTTATGCTCATTTGTTAGTAATAAAAGTGGTAGATCTATGTTTATTATGCGCAGTTGCGGTAATAAATCTAGAGGAATGTATGATCTAAGTAATTTAATCCTGGTGTGTGATTAAATCTTAGTGTAATTAGTTTTCTAAATCTTAATGCAATTGTTGGGTAGTTGTAAAAACGGTTGCTTTATAATTAATCAGTGATTAGGAGTTGATTTGAGTGGTTGCTGAATTGGCCAACACGTAAGGAAAATAAAAATTTAATCTCACAATTGCGTAAGAACATAATTGATCATGTTTGAATAAAAGGATATGTGGGTTTGCATTTTCATATAAATCTAGTGGTGGGCTCTATCTATTAACCAAATTCTCTTATATTGTTAATTCTAGTTTGTTTATTGTTCTTGTTTTTGAAATTGTTCATTGTTCATCAAAACTCCAAAAAAAACCCTTTATACTATTTATTATTCTTTAGAGTTTAAATTGGGAATTGAATTATAGTGTTGATTGAATTGGTTCTCTGTGGATCGACCCTTGCTAGCTACAACTAGTTGCGAAGTTTTTATATTTCTGGTAGACTTGGCAACTGATTTTGATCTACATAGTAATCATGATTCCTACAACACCACTACTCCAATCACTACTGGTACTAAATTATCCAAGCATGGTGAAGACTTCTTTTCAGACCTAGTTCTGCATAGGTCAATTGTTGGTGCACTTCAATACACCACAATTAACAGACCAAATTATCCTATTCAGTCAACAAGGCCTGCCAATTTATGCAACAGCCCTTAGATAGCCACTGGAAATTAGTCAAAAGAATACTTAGGTATCTTAATGGTACCTTGAGTTATGGTCTTCACTTGTAAAAGCCTGCACACATAGCTTTACAAGAATTATGTGATGCAGATTGGGGAAGTGATCCTGATGATAGAATATCCACATCTTGTGCCTGTGTTTTCCTTGGAGGTAATCTAGTCTCCTGGTGGTCTAAGAAACAACAAGTGATGGCAAGGTCTAGCACTGAAGCTGAATATAGGAGTTTAGCTTGTATTGTGATAGAATTGACTTGGATTCAATCACTCCTTACAAAATTATAAATCTAGGTTAATAAACCTATCATCTACTGTGATAACATGAGCATAATTATGCTCTCCCATAATCCAATACTACATAATAGAACAAAGCACATGAAGTTGGATTTGTTTTTTTGTAAAGGACAAGGTTTTGCAGAAGGAGTTGTTCATTCAACATATTTCTTCTGAAGATCAGCCTACAGATGTGCTCACCAAACCTCTAACTTCAGCAAGATTTCTTTCTTTTAGACATAAGTTGTCTGTTACAAACTTAGCTAAAGAGGGAGTTTAGATTAAGGGGGCATGTTAGAGATGTTAGTAATTAGTTAGTTCCAGTTCAATAGAATTGGTTAGGGATTAACTGATTTAGTTAGAAGTTAACTGATTTGGTTAGAAGTTAGTTTCTTAATATAATATAAAAACTAACTCTCTGTGTTACTGTATCAATCAATCATTCTATCAATCTATGAATATCTCATCATACTTTCTCTGAGCTCTCTCTTTCGTCTTCTCTCCATTTCTCTAGCTTTATCTGCATTTTTCCTTTTCTTACAGATTCTTCACTTTCATCAACAATCATTCATGGAATATTGTTGGTCAATATGTGTTTAAATTTGTTAAAGGAGTCTTTCGTAATGAGGTTGATTTATCTGAGTTCAATAATACTTTGCTTGTACTGATTCCAAAGTTAGAGAAGCCTGAGTTCTTGTCCCAATTTCGACCCATTTTGATGTGTAATGTCATTTATAAGGTGGTCTTTAAGGTTATTGTTAACAAATTAAAACCTTATCTTCCTCAAATTATTTCTCCCTTCTAGGCAAGCTTTGTCCCTCAAAGGAATATCTATGATAACATCCTTATTATTGCCCAAGAGCTCACTCATACTATAAGGAAGATGAGAGGCAAGAGATGATTTTTTGCCATAAAAGTTGATCTAGAAAAGCATACGATAGATTGAGATGGAGATTTATTAGAGAAGTTTTGATGGAGATTAGCCTACCCCCTAACCTGATTCAAATTATTATGCATTGTATTGAATCTGTGTCCATTATTATTATTTTGGAATGTTGAATATACTGAATTTTTCAAACCATGAAGAGGCTTAAGGCAGGGTAATCCACTATTACCTTATCTGTTTGTTATGTGCATGGAACAATTAACTCATTTAATTGAGAAAGCTATTCACAAGAAGAGATAACAACCCAAGCTAGGAGAAATAGGCCCCAATTTGCCCATATGCTTTTTGCTGATGACCTTTTCCTGTTTGGTTATGCTACAAAAGACCAAATCAAGACTACCATTGAATGCTTGAATAAATTTTGTACTATATCTGGACAAAAAGTTAATGATGCCAAGACAACCATTTAATTACTTCTCAAGGAACGTGGATGCTGAAACTAGGAAGTTTATTGTTGACTTCACTGGGTTTTTTGAAACCAACACCTTAGGAACATATCTAAGCCTCCCCCTTAATCGTGGGGCACCCAGGAGATCAACCTTCCAACATGTGCTGGACAAAGTGAGAAATTGTCTGGATGGTTGGAAGATGCTCAAGGTGTTGACCGGAGCTTAGGTCAGTAGGGAAAAGGCTACTTTCTAGAGACCTATGGGTGAGGCAACAACGAAGTCAAGAGTATTTAGGTAGGTCAGAAGAATGGTTGCAAAGTACGTAAAGTAGGC
This sequence comes from Ormosia semicastrata, assembly GCA_029884595.1. Taxonomy (NCBI): domain Eukaryota; kingdom Viridiplantae; phylum Streptophyta; class Magnoliopsida; order Fabales; family Fabaceae; genus Ormosia; species Ormosia semicastrata. The sequence continues at coordinate 29,070,043 of JAQQTO010000046.1, read as the reverse complement.
TAGTCATATTGTCTATGCAAAAGATGAAACATGCCTTACCTAGGTTGTCAGACTGATTTATATAGACGATCTGAGGACTGACTCCTCTAATACCTGCCGTTCAGGCCATTTAGGACTCTGAACAATAGGATGACGTTTCGTCTGATCATTATGGCGTGAAGCCATTAACATTCGCTGGTCATGATAGCGCCGAACGGCCGATGACCGTTGATGGATCATACTAGGCAAGTGTTCAATGAGTCGTTTCCCGTTCAGGTAAAGATCGGTCTAGTCTTGTAGGCAAGACTTCGGTCGGGTTGACCCGAGCTTCTTGGACTTGTCACTCAGAAATGAGCCTACCAAGCACAGACGTTGGCTTGTATGGTTAGTCTATTAGGGTCTGCTTTGGTCATGACAGACTTATTATAAGGCCTAGAACGATTTATAGTCCCCTAACTCGTTCATCTGTGAAAATAGGCCGAGTTTATGAATGACCGGATAAAAATCGGGCCAGGATAGTTCAGAAGGCAATTCACTTATCTTTAGCTGGCAGGATCACCCTAGCAAACTCTGTTATTAGTGCTCTCCCTGTGTATAATATGATGCGCACAAGACTTCCAAAAGTTATCATTAGAGAGACATCGAAAGGTTGCAAAGAAATTTCATATGGGGCCAGGGAGAGGACACAAGGAAGAGTCATTTGGTTTCTTGGAGTAAAATATGTAAGCCAAAAAATTGTCGTGGTCTTAACATTAAAAGGCTTGATATGATGAATGAAGCCTGTACAATGAAGTGGAACTGGAAGCTAAAAATCTGGCATCCAAGCCCCGTGGGTTGATGTTCTCAAAGGTAAGTATGGAAATTTCAATGTAATGTTTTGATGTGGAAGGTCATAGCCTATAACTAGGAGAAACTCAAGCAGGTGGAATTGTGGAGTGTTGGAAATGGTTTGGATGTGAGCTTCCAGACGGATATTTGGGTGGAAGCTGATCTTAGACTCATTGACCGCGCTAGAAACCTCACTGCGTTTGATGAGAATGAAAAGGTGGAAGATCTGGAGCATCATTCTTGGTGCTGGAACTGGAACCTGCTAGAGACCATCCTTCCTGAATGTATTTTGGCCAAGCTATTTGGAATCGGAGAAACAAAGCTATTTTTATTGACAACTTCAGGAGAATTGCACAGCCTCTTAAAGTGATTGATTGGTGGTTGTATTTAATTTTAGGAGACTTTTAATATGTTATTGAAATGTTTTGGAGCACGTTATATGGATTTTTATCTATTCTAATTAGTTAATTATTATTTTTTAAAATTTTATTATAGTATGTGTAAATATAATTAATTGAAATTTGTAAAAAAATTTATATGTAATTTTTATATATAAATAAGTTATTTATATTTTTGTATAAAATTTACTAAATATTAATTTAAAATTTATAAGATTTTCTATATGTGTATGGATTATCTTTATTATGTAATAAATAATAGATAATTAATCTCAATTTATAATATTGATAATGATATCCTCCTACATTTTTTTATTAATCTTGATAAAATGAAGAAAATATTAAATAAAAAATAAATAATTAATATCTTAAAAATATAAAAAATATTTATTTATTTATAATTAAGAAAATTAATAAAAAAATTATAAAATATTTCTGTTTAATATTAATCTATATATCATGAAACTCCAATACTCTATAAATTTTTACAAACATTTAAGACATTTTCCTTTAACCAGTGGTCCTTCCGTGGATATTGTGGGATCTAGTCAACAGATGTTAATGGATGTTCATTGGTATCCACCCATCCAAAACTGGACAAAAATAAACTCTGATGGTTGTTGCAAAACTGGGTCCGGGTTGGCAGGGTGTGATGGGGAATTGGATTGCAGGCTACTCCCTTAACCTTGGTGATGGCAATGCACTAGTCGCTGAGGCATGGGGAGTTTACAAGGACTAAGATTAGCGTGGGACCTGGGACTAAGACAAGTCATATTGAAAGTTGAGTCCAAAGCCATTTTTCATATGGTTACAAATGGTTCAGAAGGTAATCATGAGACTTAAAAGGATTATCAAACTGATAAAAAAATATGATGAAGAGAGATTGGCATGTTGAGGTGTCTCCCATGTCTATAGGGAAGCAAATCAATGTGCCGATTGCCTTGCAAATCTTAGTCTGCAGCAGGACAGAATGCTCGAGGTTTGGTATTCTCCTCCAACAGAAGTGACGGCCTTGTTGGTCCATGATTGTATGGGGTTAGCAATAACTCGTTAGTTACTTTTAAATTTCGTTTCTTTGGGCTCTTGCCCATTCTGTTACCAAAAAATAAATTATCATAGTACGAGTGCACATTTTGATTATCAACTCTGATATTTTTATCATAAATTGCTTTTTTCACATCTCATATTATTTATTATTTAAAGTTTTTCTCGTTAATCCTGCTTTTAAAAAAGATGTATACATTAAAGAAGTGATTATAGAGTGTTGCTTTTTATGTAGGATTTTTAAAGTTCCTGCTTAGCAGTATGTGTGGTTGCCTACTTGATCAGCTCCTTAGATTATGCTACATTAGCTGCTAAGCGGAGTACTTAATATTTGATAACAAAGGTGCAGTTTGTGTTGTTCTGTACTGTATTTAATTAGTTCAAGCAGAACGAATGTGTTTTCAAGTGTGCTTCTGTGACTATGTATATGTTAAGGACATATAGTGAATATTTTTGTGGCCACTGTTTGGTGTTCAACACATGATTGGTTTCTTTAAGTGAGTTTTCCTATCTAGTGTTTGATGATTGGATAAAGATGATTCTACATATTTTTTAGAGGTAGAAATACTGTACACATTCTTTTCAAGGAAGTGTGATTAAGAGAGAGAAAGTAAAAAAAAAAAGTTAGTATGATGAATGGTATTAAATGAGGTATGAAAAGAAATGTATGTACTATTTGTGGTACAACGCTCTTGAATTCTTTAGCTCATACCCTTTGTTTTCTAGTTCAACTCTTATATTTTTACATCAAACAACAGATTACTTATTATCCCATTATACATATTTTTTTATCATTTTTTTTCACTTAATCACATTTAACAAAAATAGTATGAATAATAATATATCCCTAAAAAAAATGTAAGACTATCTTTTTCCTTTCTAATTTATCTGTTGTTATCCCCCACACCCTCTATGTACACCCACCTGGTGGGTGTATGCTATACACCAAGCTCGTTTATTTAATATAATCAGTTATTTGATATTTTTCTTCTTTTTAAATGTGTCATAAATTACTTTTTTAAACCAAAAATTCTTATGTGTGCATTTTCATGTATGCAAATATTATAAATTAAAATTTGTAAGAGACTTAAAAAAAAATGTGTAAATATTATTATTTAAAATATGTAAAAAAAATTATATGTATAATTATTTATAATAAAATATAATAATCTACATTTTTTATATATGAGTTTAATGTGTGTAAATATTATCAATTAAAATTTATAAATATATATATATATATAACTATTTATAACAATAAATAAATAAATAAATAAATAAAATATAACTTGTATTTTAAATTACAAGTAATCAATATTAACCATTAATTTGACTTTATGCCATATGAGCGATTTTTATAGTTGATATTATACATGACATACTCAAACTTATGTTGGTGTACTATAAACTTTCCCACCCCGCATTATTTTTCTTCTTCCTTTCAAATAACCCTTCTTCATTATCAAATAAATCTTTGTAGAGGAAACTCTTGTCGGTTTAATTTATCAACTTGGATATTCTTGTTCTATTAAAGGTGTTAACATAATCATATAAGACTCGATGCTTTTTCAAGAATAACTAAACTTTTTACCGTGCAATGCACATGACAAAGGTATGTTTTAGTTTAGCTTATTTTAAGAAAAATAAATAAATATTTTTAAAAAAATTTCACAAAATTTTTAATTATAAATTATTTTAAATATAAAAAAAGTTAATCCAAACATATACAATATATTATTAATTGTTGCTTTTAATTAATTACTAAATTTTATTATGATTAGAGTATTATTTTGAAAGGAAAATATGATTAGAGTATGCTTTTACATTAATATATAAAATTATTATTTATTTATTTACTGTAAATTATATAAGTGATAATTCAGTTTCATGAAAAAATCTATATTAGAAACTATTCATATAAAAATATGTATTCAAATTAAAGAAATAATTACATAAAGAATTATTTATTATCGCTATTAATTAATAAGGTATTGTCTTTCTTTATATCCTAATTTAAATTATAAATTAATTTATTAGAACATGTTTACTTAATTAACGTAGACTATGCTTTTAAAAATTAGAGGAAAAATTAGATAGTATAAGATCTTTAGAATAAGGTTACACATCAAAATATTACAAAGAATAACAAAATCATATATAAAAATAACATAAATAACTCATAATTTTTCTCAACCTTAATCCTCAAAATAAGATATTATATATTAGTCAGTTCAAGAGAAAAAAGATATTATGTATTAGATTATAATTATAATTTTACTTACTATCGTCATTAATTAATTAATGGGGGCATTCTCCTTACTTATATTACAAATTATACTATAAATTGATTTTATTAGAATATATATATATATATATATATATACTTTATTAATTCAGATTATTTTTCTAAAAAAAAAGATAGATAATATCACAAAAATAAGATAATATCCACACATTATTTGTTCTAATAATTACATGATAATTATTTCTTAAAATATTATATTTGAAAATATTAAATATTAGGATTATGCAATATTATAAACGGCGAATTCTTCAAATACAACGGTTTGAAATGCAAAAACTGATAATGGTTTTATGGTAAACTTTATTACAAAGTAAATCACGCAGCTAATAATTGTTTTACTTAAAATTTAACGATTCAAATTTAAATAAAATACTAAAATAAATTAAAAAATATTATATTAAGATCAGTTAAAAAAATTATACTAAGATGAATTAAAAATATTAAAATCTTAATTGATAAAATTAACTATTCATAAACTTAAAAAATGAGATAAAATGTACCATTTTTTTTTTTTTTCTCAAAGTATCTTCTTACCCGATAAATTAAAGATTAATATCTCAGAATACAGTCAAACGTTTAAACAATGATTTTTAAACAATATTTTTTTTCATACTCGAGATCAAACTTAGTATCACATACTTAAGTAATCTGAATCTATTCCACTCCGACTAACAATGTTAGTAGATAAATGCACCTTAAAAAGTTGGTAATACGTCTCTTAATTTTTAACATATGATATATACAGATATTAAAATAGGAATATATTGTTTCTTTCTTTTCTTTTTTGAAGATATATTTTTTCTGTTTGAGTAACCTTCAAAGAATGTATATTTTGATTTTATTATTGTGATACAATCTTAATTTATGTATTTAATAACAAACGCTTTTTTTTTTCTGTCATCTATTTTCATAATTCCTAAGAGAGAATGCTATCATATTATTTATAATTTATATTATAATCTTTATTTTTAAAATTGTAGACATCAATGAATGAATTTGTAAACATGAATGTGAAACTCACTTCATAAGTTCCTTTTTCTCATCACTCAGGAATCCTTGCGTCTATTGCTTGTGAAAGGAAAGCAATTAAATTAAAAAATCATAATGGATGGCTAAAATTTGTCTGCAGTGTAAAATATCGTATCATATGAGAGGAAATACATTGAAAAGAAGGGTGTTTTAGGAAAATAAAGGCCATTAAGCTAAGATTATATATATTCCATATTTCCTTTGATAGCCTCTAGAGATTTTAAAAAGTAATTTTACTAGAGCATGAAATTTTAGATATACCAATTTGGCTTCTAGATTGACAACATATTTTGAACTACATAAAAGCTGTGATGTACTAACACCACTCATCCAACATTCTGCTTATGGAAGCTTTTGCAATTTAAGTGCTTATCAATATTAGAATGTGTAGTTGAAATTATTTTAGGAATGTTATAGTATATGCTAAGACTACGCTTTTGAGACAAATCAGAGAAGTTGGTCATATCTTTTCGATCTGTTGCTACAATAATAATAATGCAAAATAATAACTGCAAAATGAGATCTCCTTCCTATTAATCAATAAAGATATTGCATTAACTCAAATCCTAAATAAATAACCTTGGTCATTGCCATGTCCTTTCAATCTCACCCTCACACAGATTCAAAAGTTGTGTCTTTTGGGCCATGGCAGCACATGGCGTGGATCCTTGTCCCTCTGAAGCCTCTAGCATTTCAGCCACATCTGATGATCAGAAGATGGTGATGAAACTGAATGAGAAGGGTCTCAATTCTGAACCAGATCAAGCTTCCAATTCCAACTCTCGTGTGCTGTTGGATTTCATGAAGCTTTCCAATGGTGATTCGGTTAGTGGATCAAAGGTGGAACTCGATTTTTTCAACCAAGCAGGTAATAACAACAACGTGGTTGGTATTGGTTCATCTTCTAGGGCTAACAACAACGCTGAAGGTACAGATGAAAACACAAAGACAGAGGCAAGGACTTTCTCATGCAACTTTTGCAAGAGAGAGTTCTCTTCCTCACAAGCTTTGGGAGGGCACCAAAACGCTCATAAACAAGAGCGTGCCCTTGCAAAACGTCGTCAAGGCCTTGATGCTGGTGGTTTTGGGCACCCCCACTATCCTTATTACCCTTATTCAACACTTGCCACTCACTCCTTTTATGGATCTTTTAATAGGTCACTTGGGGTTCGAATGGACTCCATGATTCACAAGCCTTCATATCCTTCTTGGACCTCGTCACCTGGATTCAGGTATAGTCATCATCAGTGGTCATCATCACCACTTGATAGGTTAAGGATGGAGGGTTTGCAATCACACGGTATTATTGGTGGTGATGGGCTTGGAATTCTGGCAAGTGGTGCAACTTCAAGGCTAGAGGATGGTCATGCTATTCCTGGAACTGGAACACTTTCTCTTACTACAAATGTTGCTCCCACTTCATCAAGCCAAGTCATAAACAAACCAACTCTAACAACAACCGGTGGCGATCATCGTTCTGTGCCTGAAGATACCTCCAAAGCAGAATCTTCCAATCTTGATTTGTCACTTAAGCTTTGAAGTTTTAAAATTTTTATTTCAATTTAAAGACTTTATTATCAATGTTGTTGTTTAATTTGGGCTTCAAATTGTAGATTTGAATATGGAATTATTGGTCTTAATCTATTGTATTTTTGTGTTTTTATTTTTTATTTTCTTTTTCATTTGAGATGTATAATGGTATTTGTGTTCATTTTCCCAAAAAAAAAAGTCAATTGCAATAGTTCTTCGACCAAATTTTGATGGATTTGTGATTGATTGCCGACGAAGTTCCAAGAAAAGTTAATATTTCTGAAAGAATTCCAATGGAATCTGATTCAACTGAAAAATGCCTTGTCGCTAATCCTAATTTTGTCGCAAGTTATAGGTAGTAACAGATTTGCATAGGAATAATATTTTTTAGGGAAACCTTTTAAAAAACTTCTTCTCAGTAACGTACTTTGGTCAGTATTTAAAATTAAAAATAAATGCATTTTTTTGTGTAAAATTTTTACAAAATATAATAGAAATTAGTTTTTGGATGAAAAATAAAATCAAATGATAATGTTTAAAAATTTAAATGATTATAAAGTAATTATTTCATGTTTATTATATAAAATTAATAGTTCATTTTTAAAAATTGACTAACGTAAGGGAGCAATATTGAATAGAAATGTAGATAAAATCAAAAATAATGTTTAAAAAGTTTAAATAATTATATAAAGTAATTATTTCAAAAAGAAGAATTTTTCCATATTTCCGGAATACTTTTTGATTGTATAGCATTATTATTTTTTATTGTCTACAAAATCATATCATTTCACCACCTTATAGCTACTTCTTGTTTAAATATTTCACCCGAGAAAATAAACCATATTTCGTATATGTAATTTTAAAATTTCGAAAACCAACGTTAGGTGATTGAGATGATAAAAGGAAATCTCGTTGAGATACATGTAATGTATCAATGATTTTGTCAATGAAAGTCAAAATTTTAATTTTTGAATAAATATGGGGATTATTTTTGTTTGATATTTTTGATTTCATTGAGACTAGAATTGCAATTTAGTATATAAATTATAAAAATGATATTATAACAGAAGTAATGAGATTTTTAACAAAATAAAGATTTTTTTTGCCTTATTTTTCCATCTAAAAATATTTTATTTATTTTGGCCAATAGATAGGAAAATCCTATACAGTTTTAAAGTAAGGCTGGACTTCACAATAGCAATCAATTTTTTTAGAAAAAATTTACTAGCTTTTATTATATTATATTAATTCTACAATTTTTACGATAGAAATAAATAAATAAATTTATGTTAAAAAGTGTTAACTAATTTAGCTAGTAAAAACCTCTAGAATTGATTGCTTGCGAAGTCCAGCCTTACTAGTACTCTATAGGATTTTCCTATCTATTGGCCAAAATAAATAAATAATTTCCAACTGAATAAGAAAAAAAAATTCTTTGTTTTGGTTAAAAATCCCATTACCTGTTATAATATCATTTTTATAATTTATATACTAAATTGCAATCCTAATCAATAAATTCAAAAAATATCAAACAAAAATAATAATATTTATTCAAAATTAAAATTTTGACTTTCATTAGACAAAATCATTGTACATTACATGTATCTCAACGAGTTTCCTTTTATCATCTCAATCACCTAACGTTGGTTTTCGAAATTTTAAAATTACATATACGAAATATGGCTATTTTCTAGGAAATATTTAAACAAGAAGTAAAAAAAAAATGATGTAGACAATAAAAAATAATAATGCTATACAATAAAAAATTATTAAATATAATAAACATGAAATAATTACTCTATATAATTATTTAAATTTTTAAACATTATCATTTGATTTTATATACATTTCTATTCTATAATATTAAAATTTTTAAAAATGAACTATTAATTTTATATAATAAACATGAAATAATTACTCTATATAATCATTTAAATTTTTAAACATTATCATTTGATTTTTATACATTTCTATTATATAAAAATTTTAAAAAAATGCACTATTAATTTTATACTATTACGTGCTTACAAAATATAGTTTAAATTTTTTTTTTTGGAAACATGTAATTCTTAAAATATTTATTATTATTTATTCATTTTTAGGGCTTTGCTAGAGAGCACGTGTTTCTTGACTCGGAGGTATCCCGGTTAATGCGAAAATGGAAGTAGGTCTCGCAAAAAATGAAAGTCACTTATTGTTTTTGCTCCGGTACATCTAGGAATTTCTCCTGAGATATCTAGCTTTTTCCTTATTTTTATAATATATATTGATAGATCTCATTTGGAAAATGATATTCCTACACCTTTTTTGGTGATACACTCTTTTCCACACTCTTTTTGAAGGGTTGTGATTAAATGAGAAAAAGTGATAAGAAAAAAGTGATATGATTGATAGTATGAGAAGAAATATAAAAAGTGATGTAATAGAAAAAATAGTAAGAAAATCATAGTTGATCTCATTTTGAACATTTATTTCATATCTTCGTTATGTAACTTATTTGACATATCTCTCTTAATTGATTTGTTTTTACTTGATTGATTTAATTTTGCCTAATTAAATTAAATATCTTCTAATTGATTTCAATTTGATTTCTATTCAAGCAAGGGAAGTCAATAAAGGAAGATAAAGGAAACTCAATCAAAGTTATTTTAGGTAACTTTTGCTATCAAACCTGTTGCATTATTTTGGATGACTTTTGCTCTAGATATCGTATTGACTTGATTTCGGTGGCTCATGAAAGTTAAGAAATAGATATACAAATATTATGTTTTGAAAACTTTCTCTAATTTAGCCATTTTAAATAGGAACTTGGAGAGAGTTCAAGAATAATTTAAATAATTGGAGAGAATACTTAGGCTTTATCTCATAAGGTTTCATATAAATATATAAATATTTTAAAATAAGTAATGAAAATTCTAAAACCCCATCGCCGTTGTACATTTGCAATACGCTATTGAGTAAGGGGCTGAAAAAGTTCTTGATCCTCATCTCCATTGCACACTTAAATGCTAGCACTTACTATACTTGTTGACTTGGCGTTGGAGTGAGTTCGATGTTGTGATAGTGAGTTGACATTCTAAGCAGAAGCGGAAGGAGGGGGAACATGTATGAGCCATGGTCCCCCCAGTTTCTAATGTTATTTTTATTTATATATGATTTTTTTGTGTGGCCCCTATAACAAAAAAAAATAATGCTATATCTCAATTTTATATATTATAAAATAAGTAATAAAGGCAACAAAACAAAAAGCTACACAAATAAAAATAAAATAATATTAAAAACAAAAATGTTAAAAGTCAAAAAAGCATAAAGAAATTAGAAATTAAAAACACATTGAGTGAGACGGAGAGAGATTTTGTAAGATCAAAAAATATCAATAAGTTTATGGTACAAGAATAAAATAATATTAAAAATAAAAAAAGTTAAAAGTTAAAACATGGAGAGTCAGGAGAGAGACGGATGAGACTTCTCCAATAAGTTTTTCAACTCTCTCCTTTTCACCTTTTGCTCTTTTCAGTCATTCTCCTTCTTATCACTTTCAGTTTCTTTTTTTTTTTCATTCTACTATTTTAACAGAGAAGAAGAACACGTATCGAATGCAAGATCACACGCAGACGCAATCACGCACAAGCACAACACAAGGCTTCAAATCCAGCACTACAAGGTTAGTTTACATTGCATAATATTGTTGGATTATTTTATATTTTTTTACTGTAAATCTTTTATTAATTTATTCTCTTAATGCTTTTTTTTTCTCTTGTTTGTTTTTATAGATTTACAAAATTAAAAAAATAAAAAGCTTTTAAAAAAATAATGTGGGCAACTACTCATAGTAGAGGCAAGTTCTTTGTAGTTTTGAGGACTACATCTAGTTGTGAATCTTTGCATGCTAAATTAGGGAAGTTTGTTCAACCTCATCATAGTTTGTGTGAGTTCTTACAACATTTTTAGCAGTGCTTGGAGTTTATGCATAACAATGAGGTGGAGGCAAATTTTAAGTCTTCTTATGGTGAACTAGTGCTTCAAACGCATTTGAAATCTCTAGAGAGATCTGGTTTAAATCTTTTTACAAGAGAAATTTTTTACATGTTCCGGTCAGTGTTGATGAATGCAGTAACTATTAAGGTGGTTGGTTGTAGACAAACCGCAAGCTCAGAAATCTATATTGTGAGCAAATATTGAACACCAATGTTTCATACTATCTGCATGAAAATGAATTCAGATGCTCTTGTCTACGTAGGAAATCATTTGGTCTTCCATGTGTTCATTTAATTGTGGTATTTGTTTATTTAGGCATTGATGAATTGTCGTGTTGTCTTGTACTTGATAGATGGACAAAGTTAGCAAAATAATTTATTGGAAGCACAATCCATTGACTGGGCAGGTGGCATTACACATGAGTCGTTATCGAGCATTGCTCCATAACTGCAGAAGGATGTGTAATTTAGGTTGTTGGACAAAGATTACAATGACATTAGGGAGAAGATAGCCAAGAAGACCTCAGAACTTGAATCCAAGCATGAAAATCAGTTTAAGTTTGCAGAAGTTGCTAGGCAGCATTTGGAGGATGATTTGAGGGAACCGATTGTTGTTATAAAGAGGGGATGTGGCCTTTCACAGTGGTCAATTTCCAAGAAGGTAAAGCGGCCCATGCGGTGTAGGTGTTGCAAATATGAAGGGCATAATTGAACAACTTGTCCACTTGCGTCCCAAGATGGGGGAAACAACATAGGTTATGGTGACTAGGGATCAACATTGGTTCCTACTGATGAAGACATGGAGTCTGATGAGTACATTTGTGATCATTCGGTCAGTGTTTGATTAGATTTTGTACATTACTGACTATTAATTATATCAAACTAATGTGGCATTAATGTTATTGTGTAAGATAATTTTGAGTCTGGGGATGGAAGCATTAATATCATATATTGGATTGAGTAGGTTTGTAGTTAGCATTTCTAAATGTGAAACTAATTTGCAATTTGCTATATTGTCGTGGTTGAAAATGTGACATAATAATTTTACAATTATTCCATTTTAATTAATTTGGTGTGACCAGGTTAAATGGCTGGATTGCATAATGACAGAAGATTTATACACAAAGGTGGGTTATGTGTTGTGTTGGAAAATGTATATGTGTTGACTGTGCCAAATTTCCTGCAAGCTGTTGTTTGGGAACCTTCTTTCCTTTTTTTTATGTGATTTTTAGTCTAAGGAAATTGTTACTCAGGTTGTTAAGGGGTTAGGGATTTATGCTTAGTAGATTTAGTTTGGCAAGTAATATTATGCAAAAATGTAACATATGCTTGTGTTGTATTGGATTGAAAATATGTAGTAGTTGTTAATTGTCATAAATTAAGTTGATGAAATTTTTTGCAACATAATGAGCCTTAGCTAGCCTACATTTTGTTTTTTTTTTGTTTGTTTGTTTGTTAGATAGATAAGTTAAAGGCAATCAAATTCAGTTTTTTAGTATTGTTAAATGCTAGGTTTTTCCAGTACATTATGGAATTTATTAGATGAGAATCAAAGCCATGGTTGGTTTAAGATCTTACAACTGCTGTGAAGTAAACAACAATGTTTGTTGTTGTTTAATTTTGAAGAGTTTAAGGTCATATGCATGCATGGGCCAATTGTGTAGTACATGGCCCCACTTTGGTGTAATCAAAATACACGATCCGATGCAACACATGGGCCAATATATGTTGCCTATTCCACAATTATGCATGGCCCATAATTAAAAATTAATTTATAATTTCCAATTGCATTTGTTATGGTTTGCACCAACTATACATAATAAGTAGTTAATAAAGCATTTTGATATGACATCAAACACCCAGTCTTATTTACAACTACTATAAACATAGACTTGACCCAGACCTATTTTATAACATTGCTTGGGTCACTAGAGGCGTTTCAACAAAAATGCCAAAATAGTACATCCAAACATTAGTGGGCCTATGACAAGGGGCCCAAGCTAAAATAGTCCTATGCAAGGCAGGTTTCAAGTTTTGTACGCCTTATCAAACATACAAGCATATTCATAGTAAAATGAGCCCAATCCAACAAAAAAAAAATCAAAATGCCAAGATTCAAAGTTCATAAGAGAAAGGCCCAATCACAATTTCATATATCCACTCATGCCTAACTCAATCATCATCATTAATAACAATTGTTCTCCATAGGGAACCGACTTTGGTCTCAATCAATTTCTTGTAATGATTATATGGACCAAGTACTAAATTTAGAGTTGTCTTCATCCTTATGACATGGTCACGAATCTGCAACAAAATTAGAAATGCTTAGTCTATATTGACCCTTAATATCTATATCAGTTTGTGTATACTTGCTATGCATCAAAGATAAATATAGACTTATACCCTTCCAAGCAAGTTTGGCTGGAATGTGTACTCCATGTCCATCTACTCGAGGAGCCAAACAATTGAATTATGGTTGTTGAAATAGAAATTTGTGAGTAAGAGAAAGGTATAATAAACTAACCAAATTAATGAACAAAGTATTTTGTGGTCACCTATCCCCCAAGTTAGGTATTCCCCCTGGCTGGGATATATCCCATGAAGACACATCTGAGGGGTTGTCCAGAAATTCACTTATGAACATGTCTAACTGGAATATCCCAATTATAACGATGCACTGATACAGATGTGAATCAACAGATGGTAAGATAGTATACAATTTGTGTTTTTATGGAATTTCTAAATGGTTCAATACTGACCACTTGGGCCATGGCTTATCTATGTGATGACATTTGGTCCAGAGAAGTGAAAGTGTCCAGTTGATAAACTTTGCACGCATTCATACTTATCACCATTAGAAACCAGTGTGCTGAAGAGGGTTCATAAATAAGGACGTAAACTTGCATAATTAATCTTTATAAGTTTGGTCCATCACTGGTAAAATCCATAATCTGAAAGAGTTAGAGGTTCTAACAAATTGAAGAAAGCCATAATTAATAATTCATTCCCCAGTAGGAGTTATCACTATATCTTCCACTTTTGTGCCTTGTCAAATAAGTTCCTAACAATACAACACAAATGAATTAGGATTAGGATAAGATTATTTATTTTGTTAAAAGCTATAAACTTGCATCATGTGTTATTGATAAGAAAAGATAAATTAGCTTAAAAAATGAATGGTTTACCTAAAAGGATGGTGGCAGACACCATGTTGTCATCATGCATAAATGTCTTTGCATCCATGTTGTTTTGAGCGCCATCAGCTTGATAATTTAAAATCATAGATACCAGTGGATTAAGATTTAAAACGTGTATCATGCAAATGTGTCTTAATGGCATTAGAATGTATTAAGTTAATGTGAGGCATGACTTACTTCAGCAGTAACCATTTTCCCTGACACAAGGCAAAAGAAATCCCTCTTGATGAGCCTTGTATATCCATTCATAAAGAGCACCTTACTGAGTATAGATATAGCATAATTTGTCAATTATTAGTAAGGTATATGTTACATTGGTAACAAATATAATGTAGAGACAATAGGGCCAACCATTCATCCAACTCTTTGCTGAACATATATGTTGAAGCATGGAGTCCAGTGCTTTTGAGGACCATATCCGTGGTGGGCCTAAAATAGACGTCTATGTACTGTGACCAAAAATAGGTCTAGTCAGTTATTTTCGTCAGCCATAACTTGGAAAGTAATTAGCTAAAAATTAATAAGTTATATTGTACAAAATGCAATACTCATGGTAGCCCTGCTGATATTGTTGTCTTTTGTGCCCTTTTTTGGCAGTATTATTCCATTGGGTTCCAAGTTGTTTGCGTGTAGGGGTTTTTCTCATTGACTTCTTTGAGGAGCCTTCTCTTTTTTGTCTTTTATGTGGCTTGAGAGCCGAGGATGAAGTTACAAATAACTTCTTCATAGTTACTTGTGCATCCTCCCCACACGAAGCATCAAATCTAGCCTGGTAATTAATGTCAATAGGTCAATGGGTGCTGCACAGGCATAGGTGTTTGCAGGGCCAAATATTTGGGATTGAGCATAAAAAAAGTTAACATTATAAATGATAGAGATATAACTTAAAACCTTTGTTTTGCCACGCGAACTGGTTATGTCAATTAGGTTCCCCTTTATACCTAGAACATTTGGGGTGGGGCAAGTGTTATATCGACACTAGTTTGTGTCATCCTTTGTGGGAAACATGGATTGTGTGTTTTGATACACACCAGTGGTCATGAAGGGAACATAATGACCATCAAGCCCTTTTTCCACATAACCATCAGTTGCAAACTGCTAATCAACAATAAAAGAAGGACATTGATTCTCCTGTGGATGTTCTTGAGGTGACATTGCATAGTTAGACATGTTGGGGGTTGCCATTGTCAGTACTGGACCATAAGGGTCCATTTTGGAAAAAAATGATATGCTCCATGATCTTCAAAGCCTTCTTCATGTCATTGTTGTACCTCTTGATGGTGGCTATCCAAATTTGAAAACTCTAATACATAACATATGTCAAATATTCGGGATGAGCTTAATTGCACTTAATGATGTGTTAATAATAATAAATAATATATGGGTCTCCTCCTTTTTAATAAAAGTTTTTAAACACGAAAATATTTTAACAAGGTCAAACCTCCAACCAGTATAGTATCTTGTCGGAGGTGTAATAGTTTACAGGTGGTTCCAATATAGTTTGCACATATTTTGCTCACTTAGTTATTACACCTTGTTATAGGACTAGTCACATAAATAATACAATATAGTATATCTACAAGGTATCTTTGCGTGCAAACAAAAAAATAGACAATAAGATATTTCCATTTTGGGGTGTAAAGTACTATACAGTTTCAGTGGGAATTTGGTGTTGTTGTGAGTTTCATCCAGGTTTCCATCATATTGCATGCCAGCACAACCTCTATCGCGTTTAGACTTGGACAAAACAAAAAAAACAAAGAATATAAGTATGGCAGAGGCGTCAACTATCCTAGAACATTTGAATTTATTCCTGACACCTTACCCCACTTTGCCTTTTGAAGATGGATCGTTGTCGTCTTATTTTTGCATTAAATGCACCTACAAAATATTCAAGAATTATAGTACACATAGAATCATACATGAGATTTGTTAACATATCTTTACTTATATTAATAAATTAATAACTCTCACTCCACCATTTTGAAATACCCGCCAAATGCTTTTTCCGTCAAATTAAAAGAATTTCCTGACTTTACATGTGTCTACAGTTAAAGTGAAAATATGAATAGATGTTAAGATTGTTTAGAACTCGGCCCAACCATACAAGTCTTCAGCTGCCAAAGCTCATTAGGTCGGTCAGGTTACAAAAAAGGAGTTTAGTGTATTTTTTGGATTGGGTTCGAGTTATGAATCGGGATTGACCCAACCTAGCCTTACGTTATGAAATCCTAAAAAATTGTAAATTTTGTGTGTGTAAATAGTGATTTTAATACAAACTTAACCACTTGTATAAATTACTTGCCCTTTTGCATTAGAAGATAATATAATTATGTTGATATGCTATATTTCAAAATATTTATAGTAAAACATCACTTACGTGTGCATTTTTTATTTAAAAAAAATTATGACATTATATAATTGTTGGATTAAGCAATTCTGATCAAGTAATTTGTCCGGCCATGATCAAGTCAGGGTTGCTGACAAATCTAAAAAAATGGCTCATACAAAATATCAGGTCGGGTATGGGTCACAATAAACTCGTCCCAACCTATCCAATGAACACCCCTAATATAGGTGTTTCAAGGACCGTTCACTTTTGATAAATAGAAACTATAAGGACTAAAACCCAAAAAAATAAAGAAAATATATAGGATAGATACTCAACAGGTATGGACCAAAAACCAAATAAATAGAAATATAGGAATTGAAACTCAAATTTTTAAAGTATAGGAACCAAAACCAAAATAAAGGTCAACTATAGGGATTAAAACCTATTGTAAATTCGAGAAATTCTTAGGTAGACACGGTCTATCACGTCATTTTTCTTAGGCACTCAAATCATTATTTGACATGTGTAAAAGTATTATTAAATATTAGTGTAATTTTATGATGGTCCCTATCATATTTTACATGTCAAATAATGATTTGAGTGCCTATAGTAAATTGTGTCTATTTAAGAATTACTCTTATAAACCTTCAAGTTTTATAATAGAGTGATGATCTGCATAAGTTCGTAAGGACTCCTTTCAAATGTCCCCAAATCGCGGAAGTGTTTACAATACACCACACAATGTGGTGCATCCATGCTCCACATCTTTCCATAAAAGGAGTATATGTTTCCAGTCCACTACTACTATTGCAATATTGGGGGTTAATAATGTATTCAAAGGATTATTTGAATCAGTGGGGTGTCCATTTTTGAGACCATGAACAGCGAAATTATGATCGAGATTTAATAATAAAATGAAAAAGAAGGATAATATCTTGAGTTTTGGTGGAAGGTTAGGGTAGAAGGTTTGGATTTGAGAGAGAGCAAAAAAGGTAAGAAATGAAATATAAATTAAATTTAATATTCCAAATCATTCCAGCATTAGGAATTAGACAAATAAACTGTTAAGAAATGGTCGTAGTTCTTGCAATCTATCGTATGCTCACCATCAGATTATAATTGTTGCTAACTGTGCCCAACCTCAGACCACCACCATGCTCATCGGTCTGATGAAGTTTTCGATAGATATATGATCCTTCAACCACACAAAATTATCCACTCTCATATTTACGCTAATTAGATCTATGTATTACAAATACATAGTTGCAAGATCTGATTTACAATTTGCTAGATCTAGGTAAATATGATTTATGATACAAGAAAATAATGATAAGTTCAAGGGTGTCTTAAACAAATAAATAAAAAATATACAAACAAATAAATGGTGACTGTTGCAACTGCTTATCACCAGTAAAAGCTGTGGAGCATGGAGTGGTGCATTGTAGATGCTTTCCCCCTATCACAATCTAATATCTGCACCAAATACATCGCATATCAACTCAGCAGCATCATAGCCACAAAATCATGGACCCAACATGTTTGGGTTCATGGATGGACTATTTTTTTTAATCTGACAATATTTATATGTAGATATGGAGTGTATGAAAAAATTATCAGTTGAAATTTATAAGTTTCTTGTATGTACAGTTATTCGTATGAAAAAAATAATGATCTGACTAAATTTTTGTATAAATTTGAGTGTTATTAGTCATAGTCCATCCATGGACCTCTTTTTTAGAGGTCCATATTAGAATTTTCCAACTTACTAAAGCCAAGAAGACCACCTTCTAATAGTTCTCAAATATAAGAAGCAAACCCTACACCGGTCTTTGAAGTCATGCATTTGTTACAAACCTATTTGGAACATTACATAAAATGCGGATGCTTTGACAATTTCATATGGATGTTATGGTCCATTAGCCTTTAATGGCCTGTTGTCCTTTTTATGTAAGCCTATTAGCATATTTTTCGTCCTTAATGCAAATTTAGTTTTTAAATAGTGTTACAAGACAAGATTGACTTTTAAAAAGTCAAACATAGTCTCTGTGGCCTAGTTAATAGGTACAGTGCCCGTTTAAGTCAAATCGACAAGATCTTACATAAGGGCAACTAAAGAAAAGCAATAAAAAGATTGTAGTGACACAGCGTAAAGATAAAACTTGCACAAAGATAAACTTTCAAAAAGAATTAAAAAATTAAAGCAAGTCAAAAGAAGTCAAATTACACGTATACATCAATCGACCAAATGATGAAGATAGTGTGACAGGAAATGTAAATGGCCTTAGAAGTGTAAACGAAAGGCTTTAAACAAGTGCATTGTAATGTAAAGGTTATAGACAACAAAATAGTGATACTTTCATACTATTTGCATTGCCGTGTTTTTATATCATGTATAACTTTTTGTCCTCTTGTACATTATTCGAAGTTCCTATGTGCCTTTTGACTAGCTTTACCCACTTAACCTACATTTCAATAAAATTAGGTCACACAAGGTAAAAACTATTTGGTTTTAATTATACGTATACTTTATTTTAACTATTTGGTTTTAAAACTATTTGGTAAAAACAATGAAGTCTGAACTGATTATTAACATTTTCCCCCCATAAATTGCATATACTTTTTCTTAAAAGGGGCCAAAATTAAATGAAACAAATTTAAAAAAAAAAAAGTAGAAGTAAAATTTAGTGCAAATAGTCAAAAGGGTGTTTAAGCAACTGCAAATACAACTGATGAGCTAATGTCAACATCATTTAACGAAAAGTGATGATAGAGTAAAGGCAAGAATGGAAAGAAGGGTAGAGTGGGTATATACAATTTTCTTCAATAATGAATGGAAATTTGTAAATGCAAAAGTAAGTTGTTCTCACTTCAGACCAAAAGTGGATTTGGGGCTAAAAGTAGGTTTGAAACCATGCTTGAAAGTCTCACAAGATACTTAACAGAACAAAATTACGTTTGAAGATACAAACCCATGTTACGGTGGTTCAAATGGTTATCCAAACACACTTGCTATTATTACACGTTGGAGTGAGTTTCCGAAACTGATATAAACATTGCATCATGCATTGCCTGAAATAGGCAACTAAACCACCATAATCACTGTTGCCAGAAGTATCCACTGCAACATTTGTAAATTCGCACTCTGAGATGATACTTAGCTTTCAGTAACTCCATCTTATTTTTCTTCAATGCTATCTCAGCGTTTAACACAGACAAAAGAGCATTCTTCTCTTCAAGCTCCCCTGCTAATTCCTTGTTTCTCCTGAGTAAACTATTCATGACTCTTTCAATCCTTTTCGAAAGGGGGGTTATACCAGCTAAAGAACTTGTAGTCTGATGAACCTGCAAAAATTCATATTTTTACGGTTCAAAGTTTTGAGTTTTTATTCTCTTTTAATCTTTTTGATTGAGTTTGTTCTTAATTTTGTTTTGTTTTTAGTTATTCTAAATTATGTTTTGATTGTGTATTTTTATATATTTTTGATAGGTAATTATGCATGGAAGAAGATTGGACGATTGCATATAAGATAGAGCTAAATTTGCATTTTGGTGGTCCAGCGCCTAGACGCTGGAAAGCCAATGCTTAGGCACTAATAAGGCAGAGGAGAAAATTTGTCTCTGGTCGTTTAGTGCCTAGGCGCTTAAGACGCAGCGCTTGAGCGCGCATTACATATCAGAATTTTAGAAAAGATGTCAGCGCCTAAGCGCTGGAAGCATAACGCCTGAGCGCTTTCTGCGTAACCTGACACGTTATTTTCACTATAAATACATAAGTTACGCTAATTTCAACATACACTTGGACAGAACGCAACAGTCATCAAGAGACACAAATCCTAATGTGGTGTGGGCGCAATTAGGCTTGAAGATTAGAGATTTTCTTCAACATTTCCACCTTTCTACAATAGAGTTTTTCATATTCTTCCTTTTGCATTCTTCTTTTTTCATGTGTAACTAAACCCTTTTTCGTTAGGATGATGATGAATTTTGTTCTTTGATGATATAAATTCTTTTATGGGTTTAATTAATGTTTCTATTTTATGATTTATGTGTTTATCTCTTTTCTTAATACTTTCCTAAATCTGGCCAATTTGAGAATGATTTTTAGGTTTATGTATGATTTGGAAAAATTTGCATGAACCTAAACCTTGTGATAAATACTATAATTTCCACAATCACTAGGAATAGACATTGTAGGTTATGTGGTCTTTCTTTTAATTCTCTTGTTCATGATAATGTCTTTCTATTTGAGTTTAGACTAAGGGATTAGTTAATTCTAAACAGTATAAGATGATTAATATACCAAGAGATTGAATATTAATTAATTTTGAGAATTGATCATGGATCATTGGAATAGGACTTGATTAAACTAATATTTGACTTTGTATTTGAAGAGTTTAAGTGAAATCTGACCCCTAACTTTTCATATCATTGTTTTCTAACTCAACTTAATTAATTAAATTTGATTTTTATTATTTTTGTTTATTATTTCTTTTGATAATTTTTACCAACTCTCTTTTCGATAACTTAAATAGTATGACGAACTTAGTAATTGATAACATAATTCTCGTGAGAACGATACTTTACTCATTTTTTATTATTTTTGTCAATTTAATGCACTTACCAATTTCACATCATAGTCGTCTAGGGTTCCATACCTAGCACACCCAAAGAATCTTCTTGTTGGGTTCCTCGTGGTCCATAACGTTTGCACCCTACACGGGATGCCACAGCTGCATCTCTGTGTAATGCCAAAGCTAGTTGATGAGCTTTGACCCGAATTGATCGGATTACCAGAAATGGTTGGAGGGGCTCCACGTTAAGGAAGGTTGTCGCTGCTAACTAGTTGGGACAACGAATACGAAAACACAAGATGCCTTAAAGTACAGTTCATAACGTGAACAATTTGTATGACTAAAAAACAAATTTAAATTTATTTGTAAGCATCATTTAACTAATCAAAACTTTAACCACTGATTAGAATAAGCCACGAGTTTTGTTTGTGTCTATTAACACAATGGACTCCCTGCCAAACAGTGATTCAAGTTTCAAATTTGATGGATCAGTGTGTGTTTGGTTTGCAGTTAGTAAATCTAAACACACTTTTGGAGTTCTCAAAGAGCGTGAAATCATATTTGGTATTTTTAATTTTCAGTTGAGTTCAACGAAAAATATTTTTAAAAGTGTGTTGGAGTGAAAGTAAGAATTTCTTAATTTTTCATTGGGCAAAAGTTCGTTGGATAATATTTTCCTCTTTAATCTTACTTCAAAAGTGATTTTAATCTTTCATCCAAACATCATTCATTTTGTCAAACTCACTTTTGAGACAAAAATTCTCAAACATAAATCATGTTGCTACAAACTTACTTTTAACCAAACTAAAATTTACAAACACACTTTTAACTAAACTTAAGTTTACCAACTACAAATCAAACACACACTCAATAATTAGAGGTGATAATCTTAATCTGTATTGTATTCAGTTGAAATCTTTATCTAAACTTAAAGTATCATATTTAAATATATTAAGTCAATTAAAATTTAATATTTTAATAAATTTTTATAAAATTAATTATATAACATAAAAATTTATAAAATATTAAATTTTAATTAACTTAGTGCATCTAATTACATGCTTAAAAGTTTAAACAAAAATTTCTAGTTGCAGTGATACTATTGCACTTGCTGGAAGGCTGTGCAAGACATGACACAAAATCGCCTGGTCAACAGATTTGCCTGCTAAACGATGCACAACCGGATGGAGCAACATTTAGTTCAATCCAACTATACATTTGGAGGATGATCCACCATTCACTAAACACATCAAATGAGAATTAATTTTAATATTTTTATCATTTATATATATATATATATATATATAATTTTTTTTATAATTTTTTATATCATTTATTATATATTTTTTTTATTTTTATCTCATTAAATGTGATATTTTTTAAAAAAAATATCAATCATATATATATTTTTAAAAATATATATATGATTAATTTTTTCAATAAGAATAGTTGTCCCAACAAGTGACACCCGATTTTTGATCAGTTTAAAATATTTCCTTTGTTGAAAGTTAAAAAAATATATATTATTTTTCGTATGCGCACTTAAAATAACAAAAATACTATTTATTTTTGTCTGCTCACTTAAAATGGCAAAAATAAATTTTTTTTAACACAAGAATTGTACACCTTTTTTATATAGAGGTGATAAGCCGGAGCGACATGCCCATTCGGCTCGGTCCCTTCGTGGACATTTCCCTCTTCGTCATAAGCAGGCGTAACATGGGGTCAAAGACGCGTCGGGTTACAAATTTGTTAGTCCATAGCCCATGTTTATGCGGACATTGATTTGCCCCGACCCGGCCAATATACACCAACGCAAATATTTTTAGTCGTAATTTTCTTTTTTTATATGTTTTTAAACAGGTAAACATGTTTCCATTATTAGTCATTACTATATATATGTTTCGCAGACTTTAAACATTTTAAACTTTCAAATAAATTTGTGACAAAAATCTATATTTACATTAACAAATTAAATGTAAGAAAAATAAATTTAAAACAATACATGTTCTAAAGAAATTTATTTTTTATAACTACATTATTCATTATTTTTTTACTTCATTTTACAGTTAACATTTATTTTTTATAACTACATTTTTCATTATCCCTGGCTCGTTTTTATTTTCATCCTTATTTTTATTCCAACTATTGGTTTGAGCTGTTTATGTTGTTATCAACAAATTTTCCCATTTTAATACAAAAATAATAAAAACCCCAATATGGCCTTTTGATTTCTAGTATACTAATAAAAACCCAATAGACCCAATATCAAGTACAATATGGGAACAGATCCAGTTATGAACAAATCCATGAAGAATAAAAACCACACAATTTGGGAATCACAAGATAATTACATGAACGGTCACTCGTCCTTTCTCTATTAACTCAATTTAAATAATAATAATAGTATGTATATAATATAATTATATATAATTCATATCTTTTTTTTTTTATCATTTCCGCCTTCTTTTCTTTGCATTCCTATTCCTTCTCACTCTTAATACAGTATTACCAGGTATATTTTTGCAATTTCCCCTTCTCTATCAAATTGTACACACTGATTGGTAAAGTAAAAATAGATGCCCCAACCCTGACACTTACTTACACTTATGAATTCATTTTACAATGTTTGAATTTTGTTTGAGGAATAACATAAACTCTCCCCCACGTGTTTTCTATTTTCAGTTTTCCACCCAATAAATTGTATATTAAACTAACAAAAATTATTTGATCCTTATTTACTCCATTTACATTTATCAGGCTGCCACATAAACCTTCTGCCGCCGAACATGCTCCTTTCCAAACTTCACAATACTTATAGATCCAACAGGGGTATTCACCCATTATCTACCCAAATTAAGAATTAGACATCACCTTCTTACTTTTTTGGGTCAACTATTAACAATTTCCTTTACATGCTTTAAGGACGACGCAACAACCCCCCACAACTTCTTTAACAAATATCGAAAACATTTGGGAATGGTTTACTTCTTGACAAACCCAAAAGGTCATTCTTGGTACATTGGAATATATTATGATGGTCACACACAGCGCATTTGCATGATGGATTAAGACTTTTCAAGTCATTTTATAAGATCACTACACCACATTATATGACACTCGTTTTTGAGGGTGAGGTAATTTTCGATTTACAATTAAAGACTTGGACAACAATGAGATTAGTTACCCTGATACAAATTCATTGCACTATCGCCCAGGATGGGATGTGGAGGTAACCGAAGCCTTGGCTTCAGGAACTGAACCATTTACATTCTTTCCCCTTCATCATATTTCCGCTTACATTTTATATTGCAATTACTTATTTCCTTCATTCCTTTTTGTTGTTAGAATATTCCTGCAACCTTCGTGAATTCAACACTTGCCCGAGCACTGGAACAATGCTTCCTTATTTATTCTAAAGGTCAATACCACAAGGTCTCATTACTGTGGAGCAAGAGAAATAAGAATGAATGTCTTTTTGGTCAAGGGTGGTACAAATTTGTTCGTGACCGAAGGCTGTCCAAGGGGGATATTTTGGGGTTCCGAATTGAAGAAGCATGTCCAGCTACCGTCATTATTAACATCATCCATCTAATTACATAACTGCAACTTTTTTTTTTCTTCCCATTATGAACACCTTTTTTGTTGGTTGGCTGTAGCAGTCATGACAATTTGGCATGATCTTTCGAAGTAAATGGTTGAACAGTTATAAACCTTTCGAAGTTATTTGCCTCTATTTGCACTTATTGTTAATGCTTGGCATCCTTCTTATTTACGTAACATTACTGCCAAAAGCTCGTACTGACCAAACAAAAAAAAAATACACTACTGTTGAACAATTAACCGATATTATGTTCAACATCTTATATTGTTCTTTTTTTTTTTTTTACATTGTGATTTTATTTTTCAATTCTTTTATTTTTTATTTTTATTTTTTGACCGCAACTTCCGTTATCGTCCTAATTGCAAAGTGTTGCACCATTTTTTCCCAACCGCCGCCTTGTATTTTTGCAGTGTGAACCATTTTCAATGATTCATGTTTAACACCACCTCAGGTCCATTGCCTTAAATAATCTCAAACCCTAGTGACCCAGGCCCATTTAACAATTGTCCATCCCACTTACCCATTTTCGGTGCTTTCTTTAATTCCACATGCTCCTATATGGCCCATTGCCCTTAAAACAACACGTACGCTTCATGAACAAGCCTATGTCCCAAAAACATAAACCGACCCAATTCACTTTGTTAAAACATTTTCAAACATCTTACTTTTTTATTGTTAAAACTATTTGGGCTTTTGCCAATTTCATCACCTTCCATTTATGCATTTATCTGCACGCCATCAAAACATAAACGGACCCAAATCAATTTTTTTTTTAACCAAATAATAAATCATCACTATACATCTCTCCGAAAAAAAAAAATAGTCTTCACCCATTGTTACCTGTCGAAGAGTGAGCTTGTGGCACCCCCTCGGGTATTTGAAGCCATCGATGCACCCCAAGGTCTGGGCCACAAAGATGTAAACGAGACCCAACATTGGTGTACAAGCTTGAAATTGGTGTGTGAGCCTCCAGGGCATAACAAATAAACTGGGTGTGAATCTAGTAACAGTGGCATTTGAAGAGAATGTGAAAAAGGTGTAATTTTTTAACGGGACTTCCTCAGTGGACTTCGCCGGTACTAGAACATTACCACTGCCTTCCACCGCCCCCTGCAACAACGACACCGTCACAGACCTTGTTTAAAAGAGTACAGGCCTGCTACTTTTTCTTTAAGTGAAACGGAGAGTTTTAATAATACACATTTTTATTTTTTCCCCCACTCCATTTCTATCAAACACATCCCTGTATTCACAGAAATTTTTCGTGAGACACATCCTAAAACTGCTTTTAATTACTTCCCACCTGGCACCTGCTCACCAGTCACCACTTCACCCTGAAGAAATCTCACCCCTCCCTGTTTTATAACATTAAGTCAACGGTTGAAAACCTCTGGAACATGGATGCGCTAAGAATTGTTCGGCGGCCGTTTTTAATACACACCTTCCAAAAAGAGTGCATCATAACTATGATTATGTTAAAAAATAGAGTAATTCTATATCCTTCTACAAATTATTCTTAATAATCATTCAAATAAATAAAAAAATAAACGCATCTAATATCTTAATATAATAAATATTTAATACTTACTTTATTTAATAATTAAAGAATTAATATTAAGATTAAGTAAGAATAAATTATTTTTTAAAAAATATATTAATGGTTACTTATAATTTATTTTTATTTATTTTTTAAATTATATAATTGTATAATATTATTAATTAAAATTTATAAAACTTTTAACATATATATTTATGATTTTAAGAAAATATAATAATATTTTAAAAAATATTATTTTGTATAAATATTATTAATTAAAATATTATCATATTTTTTAATTAATTAAAATATGATAATTTTACATTATATATATATATATATATATATATTAAAAACCCTCTTACACATTCACACAAAAAAAATTATAAAGAATTTTTTAAAAGAAATATTATTGTGTTTAAATATTATCGGTTAAAATTTATAAAATTTTTAATATACATGATATGAAAAAATATAAGAATTAATATAATTTTAATTAGTATTATTTTATAAAATTATGTAACTAAAAAAATAAATAGTATAACTTAAAAAAAAATAATAGCGATGGATGGTGGCTGATCAACGGCGGTGGGCGATGGCTGACCTGTAGCGACAAACGGTGACTTGCCGGCGTGGACAATGGCCGACAGCAACGGACAATGGCTGATTGGCAATGGATGGTAGCCGGTCAGTAATGGACGATGGTCGGTGACGGACCATGGTCGGCCAACAACAGTGCTAGTGGTATGTGTGGAAAAAAATTAAAAAATATACTACAATAGGTAAAATAGATGGTATATAATACACCCTAATATAAGAGGGTGTATCATAGCAATGTTTGACGCATCATAAACGCTTCCTGAGTTTATAAACTCATGATCACCAGTTTTTGTTTTGTTGGTCAACTCATGATCACCAGTTTGGGCACCCGAACTTTCCTTTAATAGGCTATTTGGGTTCGGATTGATTCTATGATCCACATGCTTTCTTATCCTTGGGCCTAACTTGGCTTCAGTTACGGTTTGTGTTGGATGGCCAAGGCAGGGACAGGGAATGCTGAACCCATAACTGAGGCTCAGGATGGAGGGTTTGCAATCATACGGTTGTGGGCTTGGGATTAAATGATGCAACTTCAAGGCTAGATGATGGTCAAGGTGGTACTCGTTGACCTCTTCACCACATAGGGATTCTTGTGCAAATGTTACTACCAATTCAAGACGAGGCACACTGGTGATCAAGTTTCCAAGCTAGAAGAACCCCCAAAGCAGAATCTTCTGCACTTGATCTGTCAGTTAAGATTGACGTTTTAATTTTTTGTTTCAATTTAGAAACTTTATTGTCAATGGTCTTGTTTGAATAAGGACTTATTAGTGTTAATCTTATTTTGTTTTGTTTTTTCATTTTCCATTTAAAATGAATAATCATATAGCCGTGTTTTTGTTTTTGCTTTTTTTTTACAAAAAGGAAAAATTATCACAATAATAAAAGGTCAATGGTACTTATAAATTGAATAAGAAATATTAAGAGAGAGAACTCCGAACTAAAATTAGAAGTTTTACTGGTCACTTGAAAACTATCAATGATTAAGTATTTTTTTCAACTGAGTCGTGTTTATTAGTGCATTAGTTATGAGCTTTTGATGCCTTACTAATTTGGCTTGTTAACTGGCCCCTAAAGTATTTATAGCTTCGGGAAGAAAAACACAATTGAGTTGAGTTGTTAAAGTTATACTAAGCTCAGTTATCCACTGTGGCTGCTGAGTCCTTCATAACAGTGGACAAGAGAGAAGAGAAACATAACAAATAACATCCTGATCCCTTTATTTTTGTCCTTGTTCGGGTATCTCTCACCCTTTAGTTATTAGACTAATCCCTTTTGGGATATACTGAGGCTACTGGGAGAGGCAGCTTAAGTTGCAAAAAGGGAGCTTAAGTTTAATGGTTCCTGCAATCTTCCTCTAAACCTCAGCTTCTGATCTTTTTTGTTTTTATGTTTTCTTCCAGTTCATTATCCTGGATCTGCTCACACTGATAACAATAAACACTACAAAAGGAGTGTGTGTGACTCACAAGGCTTCGCCAGTACGATCCAGACAGCTAGCCCATATCATTTTTAAGCAAGCAAGTCCCTTCTTATTCTACCCATTGAAGGGACATGGGCCCGCTTCAAATTGGGCAGGTTGATGGAATTCCAAACCAACAGCTCGAAATGCCCAGGATGTGGAAACTGCAAAATGGGTGGGATCCAGACTAGACTGGCATTGTATGAGGACAGTGATTGAAGGAAGATTAAACCTCCACTTTGTTACTCATAAGTACGTCCGTCGGATTAGTCTTTAAAAATAAAAATCTCTACTTTAGTTTTTAAAAAGATGAATCTAAACATTAGTTTGGTCCTCACGTTAGTTTCCAATTAGGGACCAAATTGATGTATAGATTGATCTTTAAAAAACTAAAGTGGAGGTTTTCATCTTTGAAGTACTAATTCAATGAGCATCTAATCTTTTAGAGACCAAAATAAAAGTGTAGTTATATCTTAGAATACAATAAACACATGGTCCAGCATAAAAATTTTCAATGGTAGATATTCTTCTTAGAGCATATATTTATTGTGCTTCAGGTTGAAATTTCTCGAAACAAATCATACTGGGTTGTGCTAAGTGAGAATCTCAAGACAGGAGGGTTATAAAATTTTCGAGTGATAGTAATTTCACCTTTTTAATTGAATTTGTTACAAAATCAAATGCATATGTTTCTTTTCCTTTTTCCTTTATTTACTCACAGCTTTTCTACTTGAGAAGTTTCTGCTACCTTCTATGTTTTGAGCAATCTGTAGAACAAAACCTGCAACGTATCCCTGACCCTTCTCTTTTGTGGCTCTAGAATTGTGAGATAGGTTCATCTCAGTGATGGACGCTGGGTTCATTTGTTCTAAGAGCTTGATCAATGTGCATATTGTAGCCGTGGACATGTATTTATAGGATAATTGAAATTCTCACGTGGACCTAGTAATTACGACAGTTAATAATTTATGATTATCTAACTAGTAAGTTAAAATTTTGTATCAATAATGTTAAAAAGATCTATATAGAATAACAAATTACTAACAAAATAAAGTTTATTAATTATTATCAAAAAGTGAAAAAGTAATATTAAAAAAGTGTGAAAATATAATTATCCGTTTTAAATATTTTAGCCCTGTTAATTTTGCAAAGATAGAGTGCAATATCAGTGGCTGAAGTTACTTCATCCATCATCAAAAGAAATTTGGGTCATTGATTCTAATCCTATAAACTTCCTTTGCTCGAAGTTTCTCGCACCTAACTTTTTTTTAAATTTCTATAAGAGTAAATTAATAAATTAGTTCTTAAAATTATTGTTCACTTATGGTTTAATCTCTAAATTTAATTATATGTATGAAGTCAGTCTCTAAATTTATAAAACTCATATCAATTCAATTCTTTTTATGTCTCATTTTAATCAATAAGAAGATTTAATTTATAAGAGTTTTGCAAATTTAAGAAGTAAATTGCATAATAATTAAATTTAAAGACTAAATTACAAATAAACAATAATTTCAGAAGCTAGATTGGTAGTATATGCATTTTCATAAGTAGTTAGGTCTACAGCAACTCACCTGCTGGGAGTTGCTGCGGGGGCCTTACATTAAAATAAACATGTGAGCTGTTAAAGTTAAAGGTGAGAATAGTTCACTTTTACAAAAGTTTTAAGTAGCCTGATTTTGTTGCCCGCAAAAGCAAGAATTGGAAATAAAAGAGGTGCTTGTGCTACTCTTTTTCTTCATCTCAATAATGTTGCATTCCCTTCATCCAACATTTTGCAGATGCATAAAACAGTTTCTGCAATTTTCGGCTGCAGTACTTGCTTCCATGAAGATGAACGATATAGATCCGTATTCACTAAAATAAAATTATTATAATCTTAAAAGCTTGACCTCAAAACTGCCTACTCCTTACTCCTCAACCACACAATGTACAACGTGTAAGTTTTTATGAAACAACTAAATGTGTCATCACAAGATGGTAGATTTTTATCACTAGCTAGCTAGTCCATGCGTTCTGGAATCTCAATATGTTTATGGTTTTTTCTTATTTTATAACCTAATGTGATATATAATAACTTAAGATTATTTATGATTCTAATAATTTAGGATTATAAATAATTATATTATTTAAAAATTATATCTTTTTATATTTTTAGAGATATTATCTATTTTATAATTAAGATTTTAGTTTTAAAAAGATTCAATCAAATCTCAAATCTTATCATTAGTTAATTATATTAAATTTTTAAATTAAAATATAATTAGTCTATTATTTATTTTAATTATGATTAAATTTTTTTATAAAAAGAGTTATAAATATCTTCCTATCAAATTTTAAAAATGTGATTGTTAATATTAATTATTAAATTTAATAAATTATATTTCTTAATTTGAAACCTAATTTTTTAACATTGAATGTCTATCACTAAATACCTTTGAAATCTCGAAAGTTTTTTATTTCTTTTTTCATTGATCTTACATCATAATGTGAGTTAAAGTAAGAGAGACTGCAATCATTTGCCTAAATTACTTTACGAAGAAAAAAATATATAACAATTAGCTCTACAATAAGTTGCATAGACCTTATCTATATAACTATATAAGTTAGACCAATCTTGAGAATATGAGTGAATCCTCATATAATTAAATATAGAATTTTATTAAATGTACTTATTAAGAATACTAAGATAAAAACATTTAAATAAAAATAAAATGTATAAGGTATTAAATTAAAAAAAAACCCTTACTTTTTCATTTTAAACTTTCAATTTTCTATCGTTAAGAAGTAACTCAAAACCCTTAAATGTATGACTTTAAATTCTTTAAACATCAACATCCACGGAAAAAAAAAAAAAAAAACTTCTATCGGGTAAGGTAGAATTCTTTCACTTGACCAGTCTGATATTCCATCTCGAAATAATGGAATAAATGAATGGCCCATGTGCTTACTAGTCGACGATGAGAAAGCCAATGTATTAGGTTCCCTTGGGCCCAACACCGCTTATGTAATTTACAGCTAACTGCACTATAGGTATAGGGACAACTCACTGCTTCCGATATATGCACATGGTTACACCACTAAAAAAGGGTTCTGTTGCTCCTTCACTTCATGCCTTCCTTTCTCTCTTTTTCCTTTCTGTTTTGAGGGGAAGAAAGGAGTACAGTATGTGCTAGAAGCCTGGAGAAGGGTGTAAATGTTTCATTTTTTTATTTTTTATTTATGTTGTTAGTCGTGTGATAAGGCTAAGGTCTAAGGAAATAAGTATACCAATGAACCTAATTACGTACAGATGAAAATGTATAAAAAAAAAAAAGGTCCTCTGCTGCTTAATGAAACAAGGGTCACCTCCTCTGCTGCCTAATCCTACAGTTTCATCTGTATACTCTCATTTTCTTTGAAAAAATTTGTTGGTTTGGAACAAGCCTAGTTGGCCTAATTAAGAACAAAACAAGTTGAATATCAACTAGGAATTATAACTAGATGTCTTGTGTGAAGATAAAGGTCTTGAATTCAACGTGGTAAAATACTTAGCGAGATTCCAACAAATAATAAAGTTGGGATTTTTAGCTTCAAGGAAAAAATCAAATGACATATTAAATTTAAAACACGGGAAGTTTTAAAAATCTCCTTTCATCTCTATTTTTTATTTACAGTTTTATCTTTATTTTTTATTATTTTGCTCTCATACTATATTTCTACTTGTGGATTAAGATATTCATCATAATTCCAAGTTTTTAACAAAATTATAATAATTTTTTTAAATTTTCAATCTGTACATCCCATCAGCAGCTATATTATGTAGTCAAGTCTAACAATATTATGACTAAATAAAGAAAATTGCACATTCAAATAACTATAAAAAATGGAAATGATTAGCTTCAGTGCGAGAGCTATGACTAGGAAGTAACATGGGTAGCAATATAACAGAAAAGAGAGCTTCTGTTCCGACAGCATCATATCGGGTAATATTCTATAAATCCAATAACAGAGATTCACTATTCGCCATCGTGATCTTTAAGGCGTGCTCTCTCTCTATCTCTTTCTTATTACCCCCTTTTTTCTTTATAATATAGAGCTCTTTTCTTCCCATTCCATTATTATATGCAAAACTGATTAGATTTTATAATACCTGCTTTAAAGTGGATGATAAGAAGAATCTGGGAAGTCCGTCCCAAGGCTCTTCTACCACTTTTGACTTGTAAATTGGCATTTTATTTTATTACACACTTTTTGATAAATGGAAACATCTTAGTCAGTCGTGTCTGTCATTCACTCTTGCCTAGCAACCAGACCATTCCAGCTACGAAATCAGTGCTGCACCAAAGTAACAGGAACAATGTGAAACTAGTAAAAATTAATTTCATTTTAAATAATGTTACATATACCCATTTATAAATATATTATTTCATTTATTTTACACTTACATTCTGATTTTTCCATATACCTGGTATGAGCATATGTGGACACATGATGTGGATCAAGTTTTATCCTTCCATTTTAGCATAACATAAAAGCGTCATGTATGAGCTTAAATAGTTGAACTCTTCATTTATACACAAACTAAATAACAACTATCCTAATTCAAATGATAGGATGCGATTAACTTTTTTCCAACATTCCTCTTGAAGAGTCGCAATCAAACAAGAGACGGAAAAGAAAAATAAAAAACAGCACAAAATGTCCTATTCCATTTTCCCCTTGCTTGTGCTCTTGCATACGCCTCATACAAAAAGTGTACAAATCTCATCATTCCTTCACATACAAAAAGGAAAAGCTGTCCGAAACAATAAGTGAGACACCAAAACAAACAAACTGAAATATGAAAGATCAGAAATTGAGCAACAATTTTCAAAGGGGTCCAAAATGGAACCCGGTGAAAAGGAATCCGGCATCCTAGGTGTAGCATACAGAGAAATCTTAAAACAAACTAGAAACTAACAAGAAAAAAACTACAATGGAAATGGAAACATTTTCTAACAATTAATCTCTCTATCTCTCTCTCCCTAACAAATAAAACCGGATTCTTCTTCGCCGGATAACCCATTGTCTATCCTCTTAGTCATGAAAAATGCAAATCAATTCATCCCAACTCTTCCTGTCCTTCTGAGGGACATCTTATAAGCTCCAGTATATTAACTACCTCTCCCATGTCAGGCCTATTAGATGGCACTTGTGAAGTACATATTAAGCCAAGCTTCATCACAGGAATGGCTTCCTCTGCTGGGAACTTACCTTGGAGCCTCTCATCAATACATTCCTCCACCCTACCTTCTTCCAAAGCTCCTCTGACCATGTCACAAAGTACCACCACATCATCCTCCATATATTCAACAGGCCTCTTCCCTGTAACAACCTCCAAAACCAAAACTCCAAACCCATAGACATCACATTTCTCAGTAATTTTCACCGTTTTGCAGGCAAACTCTGGTGCCATGTAGCCAAGTGCGCTTTGAATTTTGCTGCTCAAAACATAACGGTCAAGCATTGGTAACAGCCTTGCTAGGCCAAAATCCCCTACTTTAGGTTCGCCATAGCTATCAATAAGGACATTGGTTGACTTAATGTTATAGTGAATAATGCTCGAGTGGTGCAAGTGAGCCAAGGCCTTTGCTGTCCCCAGAATCACATTAAACCTCTCATTCCATGAGAGGAAGTTTTCACCTGATCCTTCATGGAGATGCTTATACAGACTACCACCAGAGACATACTCGTATATGAGGAGCTGCAGCGATGTAGTCCAATAATAACCTTCGAGTTCCACAAGATTTTGGTGTCTGACTTTTCCTAATTTCTTCACTTCTCTTTCAAAATCTTCTTGAGACTTGACAAGGCTTGAAACAGTGAGCTTCTTTATAGCAACTGAACGCCCATCTCTAAGAACTGTTTGGTACACTGCCCCAAACCCTCCACGCCCAAGTTCACAATCCTTATTAAGCAAAGCATGTGCTCCAGAGCTGAAATCAGGCTCGCCTGAAAACATGACGAGCTTGCCAGAGTTGGCATCTGTAGTTGGGGAGTGGCTAAATTCATCCCCAGCAGAAAATGTGAGGGCGGCGGGAGATTGAGTTGTGGAGGATCGAACGCGAAGATTGAGAACAGTGATGCCAATGACACCAATTACAATGACAGCAGCTGCACCAATGGCAATGAGTGCAGAAATGCTGAGAATGATTCTTTTGTGACCCAAATTGGGAGGCAGTGAACCTGGGCCAGAGTCAGTAGTAGTGTTGGGATTTAGAACAATAGGCTTTGGGAGGACAGCAGGGCATGATTTGTTCACAGCAGAGCCGCAAAGAGATGGATTGCCAGAAACAGAGGAAGGTAAGATGGTGTTGAAAAAACCACCAGCCGGCAGTTCACCTTGAAGGTTGTTGTGAGATAAATTGAAGGAAAGAAGATTGGGAAGGTTGGCCAATTGCTTGGGAAGGTTTCCAGTAAGGTTGTTAAATGATAAGTCCACAGTTTGCAGGTTGGTAAGTTTTGCAATTGCTGCAGGTATCGAGCCACTCAGTCTGTTCTCGGACAGAATCCTACAGAATGAACCAAAAACAAAAGGGAAAAAAAATTGGGGAATCAGAACCATTAAAATAAAAAGAAAAGAAAAGAAAAGAGCAGGTAGGATCTTAGTGTATTATTTTTAAAAATTTTAATCAGGGCAATAAAAGCTAGATAATAGTGCCTATTAAGGAAAAAGTAGCAATGCATGATACTGCAATGGCATAAACTTAAAGACACAATAATAACAGATATTTGGTAATTCATGTCACTGTCACTATCCGTTCCTTCAGATGTTTTATGGACATCTTTTCTTCAACCTTTTGCATTTTCAATTTTGTAGGGTATATAAAAGGTGAGAAGTATCATTGAACTGAACATCGTTATTATGCTGAAGTAATAATATATAAGCATTGCATTATGCATGTTTATGCCAAAATAACAAAGCTACATATCAGACTACATCAAAATCGAGTCTTTCAGTTATCTTACATCTGATTACAATAAGGAACCCTTCTCAATAGAACATGGAATAAAGGAGAGTACAGAGAAAAGTCTCCGTCAGGAGCATATCAACAATGAACAAACATGTTGGCTTCAGTTTAAATGTATCTAAGCAAATTAAGGTAAGTTAAACACATTTTCACCAAATATATTGCATGCAGATTAGCTAAATCCATCTGATGAACAACAATAGCAACAACAACGACAACAACAAAAGCCTTTTCCCACTAGGTGGGTAAATCCATCTGATGAAACTCAAATAAAATCAATTAAAATGAGCAACCTCAAATTACCTACTGTAAATATAAGCATATGTATAAAATGCAACAATGAAACATGGGGCAAGGACAAGGTAACTTACAAAGTTGATAACGAAGAGCAGTTCTCAATTGAGGTTGGAATTTTCCCAACTAGGAAGTTGTTTTCCAATCTCAGTTCTTTCAACGACATGGCTCCTCCTATTTCTGAAGGTATGCTTCCGTTTAGCTTATTATAACTCAAATAAAGACTTTCTATTGTTTTTAATTCACCAATTGCAGCTGGTATAGGACCTGTTAGAGAGTTATTTGATAAATTCAAAAATTGCAAGCTGCTTAAACCTGCAATAGCAGATGTGATTTCACCAGAAAATGCATTGTCAGATAAATCCAAAACTTGAATACTTTGAACCGCAACTTCAGCCAAGGAATACAAAGTGTTTTTCATGCTACCACTCAGTCTGTTTTCTGATACCAAAACCTTCTCCAAATCTGACTTGAAAATCCAAGATGGAAGACCCCCCGACATTGAATTCTGGCTGACATCCAAGGCCAAAAGGTTTGTGCAATTCACCATGGACTCTGGCAAATTACCAGTGAAACCATTTGCTGAAAAATTCAACATCTTCAAAGACCGAAGATATCCTATAGAATCCGGCACCTGACCAGAAAATCTATTCCACGAAAGGTCCAACGTCTCAAGGCCTCTCATTTCTCCAATCCATTCAGGAATCTCTCCTGAGAAAGCGTTTCCACGCAAACTAAGGTAATTACACAATGTGAGTTCCTTCAAATTCCCCGGTATGCTACCAGAAAGAGAATTCTCACTGAAATCAATAGACCTCAAAAGCAAGCAACTTCCAAACCCATCAGGAACCTCCCCAGAAAGCTGATTTTTTGCCAAACTAATGCTCCTCAAATTCTTCAATGCTTCAACCCCTTTTGGAATCTCACCCTCCAACAAGTTACCAGACAAATCCAGAGACCTTAGTCCACTCAAAGTCCAAATCCCCGAAGGGACCAAACCCGAAAACTGGTTAAACGAGAGGTCAATGGAAGCAAGACCTGAACATAACCCCAAACTAGAAGGAATCTTCCCAGAAAAGTTGTTCCTCGCCAAGGAAACAGTCCTGAGAGACCCACATTGTTTGAAAAAATCATCAGGAACCTCCCCTGAGAGATTGTTGTCACTCAAATCGACGACCCGAAGGTTATCGATTCGAGCAATGTTAGGGCTAATGCCCCCAGTGAGGTTGTTCTTCGCCAGAGAAAGCTTGCGCAGAAACTGCAACCGTAGCAAACCTCGACCTATCTTTCCAGAGAGAGAGAACCCATCAAGGTTAAGCTCAACGACCCTGTTGGATCTAGGGTTGCACTTCACACCCACCCAACTACCACCACACGCGCTCTCATCGTCTTCGTTCCAAGACGCGAGCTTCTTGGGATCTTGAATATCAGCTTTAAACACAATCAACCCCAAAACGTCGTCGTTCAGAGACGGGTTCACGGCAGTCACCGACGCCACCAGAAGCAGCGAGAACAAGCAGAGAAGAAGAGCTCTCATGTTGAAAAACGCTCGCATTTTCGAACACTACATACCCATCTGAAATTGAGCTCAGAAATACAAGAGAAGAGGATCAAAGTCTCCGAATTTGGACAGTGAAAACGAAACGGTAGAAACCCAACTTCAGAGTAAGCACTTTCCAAAAGAGAACAAAAAAAAAGGAACGGTTTTTTTTTTTTTGGGTAACGGCTAGATTTGAAAGTGGAATGGGTCAGAGAAGAGAGTGTGGAACACGAGGGAACAGCGGCATTAGGAAATGGAGGAAACGGAAACGGACCCAAAAGTAACCAAAACGATGAAGGGCTCAGAGAAGGTAAAGTGTAAAGCAAAGCCTAGAAACCACTACGCAAGCAAAGGAGGGTTCTTTTTAGGAAGCTTCAAAGTGAAAAACGAAGAAGGAAGCTTGAAAGGAACAGCACCGAGAGTGTTGTAGAAGACTCGATCCAGAAAGCATCAAATGCAGGAACAGAGAGCACTTGGGCTTGGAGCTTTCGATGGAAGAGTAACCGCAAGGCGAACCTAACCGTACTTACCGGAGAATAAGATGGACAGGTTTTCCGGCGAGAGTGACCGGAAGTTACAGGCCGGAGCTGAAACGCAGCGTCTCTTGTCTCTCTCTATCTGTGTTTCTCTCTCTATGCGTGTCTCTGTCTGTGTGCTGTGTGAGCGCGCACACACACACAAGCAATATTCAGTTTTTATTAACGGCAAAAAGGGTGCCGGTTGGTAGATGGGGAAAATAAATTAAGACTAGGCCACGTGGCACGACGCATGAAGGGTTGTGGGTCCTACGTGTCAGACACGTCATCATGTAATTTATTCTTTTGACGTGGATTGCTTACCTGGAATCCAGCTTCCAAGACTGCCCCTTTCATCTTTGTAAAATTACCATTATTGTGTGTGTATTTTTTTTTCTTAATTAAGAGATTAAGACGACAATGGCCTATGATTTCAACTTAGAAATCATTGGTGGAAAACAGAGATATTTCTTTGTTTTTTTCTTTATCTTGTTCTGCGCAAAATTGAATACTGTTATTCTATACAGTATACACGAACTTTAATGTCAGTTCTTTTTTTTTTAAAAAAAACCTTACACGTGATTGCATATGAGTAAGTCTTCATTTAAGTATTTAAATGTAACCATTGATTACCCTTTTTTTTTTTTAGTAACCAACCATTACTTCATTTGTTCAAGGTTGGGAAAACATAAGTTTAGTATGCCTCACAAAATTTTGTCAGCTTTTCAAATATATAAATGTTAGATTATATTTAAAATCTTAAAAACAACAATATTTATTCACAAAAGTCAAAAAGCAGTATTATGCTTTCTGAAAATGTGAAGTTTTTTTTTTCCCAAATAAAAAACATTGTTATTATGACAACTCAAATTTAAGATCTTTATCCAAAGTGCCCTTACTCTAACCATTATCTGCATTGAAGCTTGAGTGGATATTGTGGAGTTTGTTTATGCCTAATAAAATAAATATATCATTCTATTTATTCAATTTTGTTTGCCTTTTGGGCGGAGAGTCTTCAATTCTATCTCTTCAATTCCTTTTATGATAATATTTGTAAATTTATTAAATATAATTAACAAAGAATAGATGTTTAATAAGTCACTGAGCATCGATACCCTTGAAAAAAAAAATACCGGAGTAATCTTCTTTAAATATAACTTCTGTTATTGAAAACACACAAGTTGATACCGTACATAATACATGATTATCTCATCTGAAGGACTGAAGATGACTTGGGAAAAAAAACCTTGAAAGAGGCCCTCAAAGTTACGGAATGTATTATTATATTTTTAGAGTGGCCCCTAAATGACAAAATTCAACCTTTAGGGTCTTGAACTACAACCACAACGCGTATAGTTTTCTTCAAAATTGAAAGACTACCATAAATCAAAGTGGAATATGTAACCAGCTCAACAATCCTGGTTGACTGAATAGAAGCATTTCATTTGATTGAGTATATTGAACTTTGCTGCTGATTTAAGATATGTCTTAACGGAAGACAAGATTTTCAATTCATGAGACAGCTCCTCCTTAACTAATCAGAGGTAATCTACACCGTAAGTCCATAAGCATACATACTGATACCAAAACTTGTGTTGTGGATGGCATGTGAGTTTAATTTCAAATGGGGAATGGATAGACTTTTTCTCAAGTAAAATAGGAAAAGGGAAAGTGCATTTATACTTTTAAGACTTTAGAGTGAAAATTAGTTGGCTGCAAGAGGTCCTATGCAGGAAAGAAAAAGAAAAGCAATAAAGGCAAGTAGGTGGCTGTGGTGGGTGGTGCAATTAAAGAAAAGGGAGAAAGACGTGCAGATTATGGTGGAGGATGAATGGTGTGGAGCAGTGCAGAAGTGCGCAGAAATCTAAAGGGGGACAGATCTTTTCATGCTTTCTTAAATTTCATTTAGCAAATAAAAAACCTAAAATAAGTATTCTTATTACAAATAATATATATATTTTTTTTATTTTCTCTCATATTTCTCTTAATATTATTAATTATATTATTTTTTTCTTTTTCATCATTTTTTAATTATTAATTATCACCATCACAAAAAATATAAACAATAGTGTTTAAAAAATATATATATATGAACATTATTTTCCTTAACAAATTCAGGATCCCCTTCCCTTTCTCCCCAACAAGCACTTTAGTTTCTGAATATATGGAATTTTTATGGTACCTTACGTTTAATATTTACATAAATTATCAAACATTTATTGAATGATGAATTTAAAATAAATATTTGAAAATAATTAATAATTAATTAAATATTTTTGACAACTTACATTAATATCAAATCTTAGAAAAAAAAACATATTATAGAAATCTTTTTAAATATCTCATCTCATTTATAGGATTAGAATTTCTCTTATGATCTTAAATAACATGAGAAAATTCTTTATATAACTAATGGACCTATAATCATATTACTAATCATAATGAGTTCATACATAATAAAAATTATGTTTATTTATCTCTAACATCATCATGCTTCATGAGAGCCGGCACCCTTTCCCCCATTTATATGAATAGTTCCAAAATTTACCCCAACATTGCGAAAATGGAGTTTGATTTAACCCTAGCACGCTGTTCTGAAGGGGATCATATCATTCACCAACTTCACATAGTTTCAATATTAAGATAATTGGATTGTGTCATTTTCAGTTTTATTTTCAAAGTGAACTTGATTAAAAAGGATGTTATGATTAGTTCATGCCTTCATAAGTTAGCCAACAAAATATAACTGTAGGAAGGATATCCCGACGAATAACAAATTTTTGCAAGAGCAATGTCATTATATTATACACAGAGACAACGTACAAAAACAGAGGCTTGCTTTATGGGGAAAAAAATGAAGAGATCACTGAAGAGTAAAAGGAAAGGAAAATGAATAAAATAAATAAAAAGTAGTAAGTTGGTGACTTGCTGAAAACTTTCATCATTACAAAAGCAAATAAAATTGGTTTTATTCTATGAAAGATACAAATGAGTAGAAAAATACGACCTTTTGATTTTCATTATTGATCACGCCATAAAGGGGGGGAAAACATTTATCTATTGAAAAGCCAACAATAATGGTATGTTTACAACAAAAAAATGACTAGATTACACATGCACGGATGTATAACTAAATATAAGATTGAGACCATGATGAAAATAAAAGGCAATAAATCATTCAAGGCATACGTACTGGTATATATAGTCACTAATTAATGGTGAAGGATGAGTCAAGAGTAAGACAAAAACAACTTGAACTCCATTTGTGTTAAGTGGTATTTCTCCCATAGTTCTTCTTCCTAACTGATCAGACCGCCAGATGAAAATTGCTTGCAGCATCAACCTTGTTTAACCCAAGATTATTGAAGCAAGGCAAATAATTATTAGTAGGAACTTACTACATTTTATAGAGTCGGTTTCCTCGGCCAGAGATGCAGAGTTGATTTTTATTCTATTATGATTGTTCATGCATTATAGCGAAGCTTTCGATAGGAGAAGTATGCTAACAATTAATATTGGAGCGATCAAAATGAAAACAAGCTCACAAACAATG
Source organism: Ormosia semicastrata (assembly GCA_029884595.1). Taxonomy (NCBI): domain Eukaryota; kingdom Viridiplantae; phylum Streptophyta; class Magnoliopsida; order Fabales; family Fabaceae; genus Ormosia; species Ormosia semicastrata. The sequence continues at coordinate 29,028,756 of JAQQTO010000046.1, read as the reverse complement.
TTGCACTTAATAATTAAGAACAATAATGATAGTTCTACATTTGTTTTTGTTAAGATTTACAATAATTTAATCTATAGGATGTTCAAATTGTAAGGCACCCTATTCACGTAGATCCGACGCAAAATTCAATGTTAATGTAAAGAAAGCAATATAAAATGTGCAAATATCAGTGTCTTATTAAGGAGTAATTCTTAAAGTTTTAAAAACTGATTCGGTGATTAAACCAATAAGATTTTTGAATTATAGTTAGATTAGTTCAATTGATCAAAATTATAATTGAATTAAAAAAATTCGAACTAAAAACATGATTAATTCATGGTCCAACCAGTTTAATTGACCAATTTGATTCGATTTTTAAAATATTGATAATTCTTGGTTAAACAACAGCTACCATAAACACTATATTTAATATTAAATATGTGTGAGGCTAAGGGTTTATGTTAATAAAGTATTAGTCTCTAAAAAATACATTTATACATATCAATTGTTAAATGAAATACTTAAAAAATGATGTGATAGGTAATGACTGTTCAAAAATTTTCCTTATTAAGAACTTGAAGACAAATACACACATTTACAAGTTTGAATTTTTTAAGTAAATTGAATAGAGGAAAGTTGGGAGAAGAAGGAAGAATGGAAGACAAAAATGGAATAGTAATTATCTTACTAACTGTATTTATTTTAATTTTTGTTGTTCCTTGCTATGTATATTTTATTATACAATCATGTCAATAATTAAAAAAAATGAAGGCAAATAATACAGAATAAATAAATATTTTAATAATGTTTAAATTAGTTTATTTTGTTTTAAAAAAATCAATAGTTAAAATATTTTAAAGATAATGTTTGGTTAATTTTTTTTTAAGTATAGAATAAATTAATCTAAATATATTTAGAATATTATAAAATATAATAGAGAGTCTTATATTTAAAATTTAATAACTATATAACTCGATTTCATTTTGTTTGTTTGTAACAATATTTTAATACACTTTTTGAACTTCATATGCATAATTTAAATGAAAAATGCCATTATTTTTATTTTGATATGTTAGGTAAATTTTTTAAGACATGAAACACTTTTATAATCATTACTCTTTAATTTTGAAATTTTTAAAAATAGTTTTCTAGCTTGATTTTAATTATATTTTGACAACTTTTCTCTTAATAAAGATATCTTATATTAAGCAATATTTTATTACTATGTTATGTGATATATATTTATAAAAATTTAAACCATCTTATGCAAATATTATTAGTATAAATAAAATAGAAATATATTATCAATAAATTATATAGAAATTAAATAAAATTATAATATTATTCAAATATTTTTATCATTAGAACTTATAATATTAAGATTAAAAGACAATAAAATCCAAAATGTAAAATAATAGTATTTAAAGTGTATTTTACAAATATATATTTTTATTTTTATTTATTTAAAAATTAATTTATGAAATAAAATAAGTAGTTTTTATAATTTATTAAAAATGAATACATTTCGATTGCCATTTTAAAAAATATATAAAAATTAAAAAGATTTGACATGAAAAAATTGAAAAGTCAAGAAAAAATTAAAAATATAAAATGTTAAAAAAGATGAAAAGTCAAGAAAGATGTGAATAGGAGAAATGTAGAGTCAATAAAATAAATAAAGATAATTAAAAAAGAATTAAAAATCAAAATCAAAATTATGAGAAAATGCCACATGGTAATTGTAGTAGAAGAATTTTTATATATTATATAAATAGATAGATATAGATATTATGGATAGATAGATTATAAATTATAGATAGATAAAAAGCCACCCACATAATCTCTATTAATCAATTGAAATACTAAATTGTCTGATAATATATTGTTAGTTGTCAGTTGTTACATACTAATTATGGAGTCCAATTCAAAGTGAATAGCGGTATATTCGTGGCATGTAGGTTGCCAGTATGATATATAGCATTACTGCTTAATTAATAGTATAAATAAATAGACAAATCACAAATAGTTGCAATAACACTATTAGTTGTTTCAAAGCTACACCTATCTATAATAGTCATAGAAACGGTTTTAAAGACACTTTTATGATTTCAATTAATCAATTAATATAGGTATGTAAGTCATCCAATATCTTTTTATATTTGATATGTCGACACCATATTTAAATATGATTATGAGAATTATAAAATATAAAATGTTTTTAATAATTTTTAATCATTATCCTACATTTAAGAATCTCTAATCCTATCGTAAAAAAAAAAAATCTTTAATCCTATAACTTTTGAGCTGATTTAGTTATGATGGAGCACAAATTCATATACTAGTTATGTCAATAATTTATTGCAGCATGTAAGAAATATTCTTTTAAATTCCGTGATAGAAGTGCATAAACTCATTGAAATATCAGTTGATCACAACAACATCAAAAAATCTTCAATTTTATTCTTCTTAAATATAACCATAAGTAATATTTTTATTTTCTTATAAAAGAAGAATTATTTAAAACAATAAAATAATTCAAATAAAGCAGTCATCAACAATTATTCAACCAGTTATATAATCTATTCTTATTACCATGATTAAAGTATAATGATTGTTAATTAAAAGTTAGATTCGTCTGCAACCTCATCCAAAGTGAAGAAGAATGTGTCGTTCTTGATGGTCGATAAAGTGGTATATTTTTAGTGTGGTGTATGATCTACTTGATGCAATGATCTTGGTCATTTTTTGGTCCAGCATTGGTTCGATATTTGGTTTAGTTTGTGCATCATTGAATGACTATGATTTTAGCAATTTAGTTTTTGCCTTAGATGGTTAAGTATAGATTTTAACTTTTGTCATTGGTTATTAAGTCTTTGTCTTTGTTTGACATTATTGATGATTGTCGATCTCACAATTGAGGTCTCTTAATATTCATGCAACTACAATTTTGAGCAACTCGTGATCGATTATAATTTTGGCGAGACAACTTATTTCAAATTTAAATTTTAAATTATATTTATTTTCGTCTATGATCATTTCAGCTTGATTCGTTTACTTGGGATGAGAGTCGTGCAGACGATAAAAGTAGAGCTACGAACCTCGATCATCATCAAAATTTATAATTTTCTTTTAGTTAACCAATGTGATTACGTCATGATTATATTTCTCAATGAGTGCTGTTGTTAATTGAGTTGTATACTACGATTCATCCCAAGTTAGAGATGCTAAAGTATGCATCCTTCACTTTGTAAGGGGCTATTATCATAGTAAGAGTGTGGTTAGTGTTAATTAGAAGTTAGTTAAATTGGCTTAATGAGTAAACAAGTCAATTATTAGTTAGTTATTTTTTATTGTTCTATATAAGCAACATACTATAGGTGTTCATGACTTATTCCGACCAGACAACCTGTCTCAATCTGGACCTAATTGGACCAGGGTTCTTCAAATTTGACCTAATGTATTTTTGAGTCGAATTTGAGTCAAATTATGGGTTGGTCTATCCCAGCCCAGCCCGACCCAATATAATATAATGTTTTTAAAGTTTATGTTTTTTGAAAATTAGTGATAAAATTATAAGATTTTTAGACATAAATTAATATATTTTGTATAACATGATAATATTTTTATTTCGATATAATTTGTTTTAAAATATTTATTGTAAAATATCTTTAATTTTAGTTTCTTATTTTTAAAATATTATGTCTTAATTATGTATAACGTTTAATATTATGCATTTTAAATAAATATCAAGTCAACTCAATCTCGATCAAGTCATTAATTAGGCCAAGACTAAGTCTAGTTTAGGGTTCAAAAAAATAGCTTAATCAACATATTGAGTCGGATTCAAATCACGTTAAATTTGTCTCAACCCGTTACTTGAACATCCCTAAACTATAATATTAAGTTATTGTAGATACTTTTAACCATTTAATAAAATCTCAGTTCGTGAATCCTCTCATTCCCCCCCCCCCTTTTCACCATGTTTTCCAACTCCTCTAGAATTAAAATATCTTCATGACTCAAGTTGACATGTTGAGCCTACTTGTGAAATCTATTCGTAAATATTTAGAATTTCCTCCTTGTTTTTTCACAATGTTCTTCTGATCAAGTTCGTTGGAAATCAACCTAATTCTCAGGGGTGAAGACACCAAATTGCTAAACATCAAAGCCATTTAAAAGTGAACAAATGGAGAGAGGTTGATAAAAAATCATAAATCCAAACTTTAGTGTTATTATATATATAAATGTAGAGTTTAATTTTAATTTATTGTAAGTATAACTTTTTTTATACTATCAAGTATCAACTAATTAATGTTGATACACTATACATTAAAGGGTTTGACTTCTTAAAACGTCGTTGTTATAGTTGAATTCTTTTAATGACGTGGTTTAATGATAATGACGTGGTTTAATGATAATGTAAATGAAATTTTACTTACAATTGATCAAAATCAAATTCAAAAATAATAACTAAACATTTTTTTAAAAGAAAAAAAAGGTTTGGATGCCTAACACTTCCTAAGGTTATCTATCACTAATAACAATTAGGCATATATATTCATGGGGCGAAACAACGTGCAGCTGTAATATCCTGCTTTTATGTGTAATGTTTTTTTATTATTACATATTAACAAGCCATTTCACCAGAAAATGCTCGGAACAGGAAATTTAAAAAAAAAAATCATAAAAGAGAAGAAATCAAAATTGGCTTATGAGAGACTTGTATGAATTTAACCTAACAGGCAAATTTCTTAAAGGAGTAAGAAGTGTAGTGTGAAGAGGTGAGTAAAAGGTAAAACTCTAATGAATCTGCAAGCAGAGTCTAAAGATTGTTTGATCGATGTGTCCAACCCATGGTTACCAGAGACGTGATACAAGAGAATACACTGTATAAGTACAGATATATGATTTGTCATTTTTTGTGATTATATTACAAGAGTTTCTTTGTAACGAATCTAGTACATAATACGTAATATGGTAAATTTAATACGCAAATTGAGGGGTTGATGAGCGAATCCAATAACTATGGTAAAACCTCATTTGGTTTGGTTTGCAGTGGGCAGAACCTTATTGGCACGGCAGTCATTTGGATGTGAAGGGACAAGAGGTGATGAGAAGAAGCCCGTGAGTTCCGATCCATTTAGAGGCAACAACATCACCCCATCTCTTTGTATTTATGCATGCTATGCTAGCTCGTTCTCTGCCACTATTTTTGTGGCGCTAGATCTGGTTGACTCCTATCCTATCTCAATCCTTTTGGAGGCTTATTCTGTAACCAACAGAATAAGACACTCAACTGAATTCTATATTTTCGTCGAGTTTGTTCAGTTGCTCCTGCCATGGGAGCAGGTACCCATCATGTGCATTTTTAGTTCTAATAACAAGTGTCCTTTATCTTTAGTTTCATATTGCACGCTTAAATTTTATTAAGTGTCATGCATGCTGTTATTATGTTAAGCAATCACAACTAGATCGATCAATAAAAGAAATTACAACTAAATTTGATGCTCAATTAGAGTTAAGCATGTGTGTAAACCACATCAATTTTAATTAACAATAACAATTAACAAGTAATCAACCCAATGTGACTTATAATAATTCAATAAAGAAGAGTTTGGTTGATGTATAACTATATGAGGAACAAAGTAATAAATGTCTTATACGAAAGGCCAGTAAAAGTGGGCATGGAGGGAGACAAAATTCGAAGAATGTCAATGCAAGAAAGATTATCATGGAAAGGCCAAGCAGTAAATGCCAAAACTCTGGTGCCGTTAGGGCCCTTCATTAAATATAAAAGCATTTGCGACTTCCAAAATCAAAGTGAAAAAGAATCTCACAGCCTTTGTGATTGTGTATTGGTCAATTCTTGCACTGGCAGCTTTACAGCATTGCAATTTCTCGTAAACCTTCGCTGCTTATCTACCTATCGAGAAAGAATTTGGAAGAAGTTATCTTGTGTAAATTAAATTAATTAATATTTAAATAATTATATAAATTTTTATATAATATATTTATTTTATATTAAAAATATTAATATATTATTTATTAATTAATTTAATTTACATAATTTATATAAATAAAGTCAACACCCAATTTTTTTCATGTATATTATTATCATAAGAAAAATATTAGTTTTATATCTCTTTTTAAGAATATATTATTATTTACACTTTTTGTAAGAATTATAATTAAGTAAAAAAATAATATAAAAAATATGTATAATTAATAGTAAGAAGAATAATATAAAAAATAATATGATAGAAAAAAGTCGTAAAATATCAAAACAATGACCGTTTCTTTTTACTGTTTGGTCCTTACGGAGAGAGTTTGCGTTTGTGCTCCTTGCATTTCATTCATGCCTTAAGATATTTTATATTTTTTCTTGTTTACCTTTTTATTAAAAAATATGGAGAATATCAACAGCATGTAGCTCGATTGACACTCAGCTTTAAAGTCTTTAAAATTTAGGTACAAGATGTTTGATCTTTTGTTCTGTTTTTTTTTTTGTTTTTTTTTAAAACCAAGATGTTTGATCTTTTATCATGTTTTCTTTTTACTCTTTTCTACTTAACTGCTTTCAGCTCTTATGTAAAAATATAGAAATAAATATTTTTAGGTTAACAAATAATAAAAGCAAAAATGGAATCGAAGGTATCAGATGTTAATCGGCCATTGAGGTTGATAGTTCAGTACTTGAATTAATTCATCCATAGAGGTCGTGACAAATCGACCTGTTTGTTTATGGTACATATATCATATATGTGTGGTCACATTAGCAGAATAAAAGGACCGCTTAGAATACTTTTTTTTTTAAAGTGGAAAAAAATCCTTATGTGTCATGTTTGAATTACTGTTGATTCATTCCTTACAAAAATCCATACAAATACTGATAAAAGCTAAAGTAATTTATATTAGCATCGTCATTTCCATTTTCCAGTTGTGTAGTGATTGGCACTAACTTAAGCTAAAGAAGATTAATTAGCAGCAACCTTAAACTAGGTGCGGACAGTATCTGGGCTCTATGAAAATAGCCCATTTACGTAACCTTAGACCCTCTAAAAAAATCTCCAAAGTGGTCCACCAAAGCATATGAAAATATTCCTATGAAAGTCAATTACAAGAGAGAAAGAGAAAGGGTCACCTTCGTTGGAGTACTTTTCAACATAAAATGATAGGTAATCATGATGTGAGACCATTCATTCTCCCTCTATAAAGGTAAATAGCAACCAGCAGAGAGAGGGTTTTTTCCTTACACATTGGCTACGTGAAGGATTACCATGATGATTATATTGAGATCGGATGGAACAACGACGTTGTATGTGGAAATTGAATCCACGACCACATGAAGATCGTGCAAAACGCTCGGTCAAAATTTGGTTTAAGGTTATGGCTGATCACAATGTGAAGAGGGCTGATTCTTTTCCTTCAGAAGATCGGTAAGAATCAGCCTAAAATCATAATCTTGGAGTAAAGGAAAGTAAAGTATAAAGTGGTGATTAGCCTTTCAGGTGATCAATTTTATGATTAAGATGGTTGGCCTTTCATATCATTAAAATGATAGTAGTGATGATCTATTTTATGTTAATAGTGATGCTTGGCCTTTAATGCAGCATGGGTAATGTTTGGATTATCGGTGTTAATCTCATGTTGGCCAGTTTTATATTTATGTACTTTTCGGTGTGTGACATACATGATGCTTAGAATGATTGGTATTAATATTACCCTGTGTTATATTCTATGTACTTCTTGGTGAACTATTAGGAATAACGATGAGTAAAGCTTTGTTATCTGTTAACAATCGGTAGAATACGATTCGTGGAATCACCACTAATATTCATATTTAACTTTAATAATTAATGTCTTACGATTAGTGCATTCAAAGTTCAATTTGTAACTTAGCCTATTCATATTTACACTTTGCAAAAGTGGGTTAAGGCACATTTAACTCGTTTGCTCTTTCATTGATTTGATATGAGGGGAGATTGTGGATCGTACTTAAGCTTTATAGAGTGGACTGTACTTGGACTTTGACAAGTTTAGCTTGTTCGTTCTTTCATCGTTCTAACATGGGAGACTTTAGACTGTATATAGATTTCATGAAGTAGATTGTACTTTAGTTTAAACATGTTTAGCTTGTTCACTATTTCATTGCTTGGACTTAGGAGTTGTGAATTGTACTTAGACTTCACAAATGAAGTTCGTTTACGTAACTTTAGTATCCTCGTGGAAGTTAGTTGAGAGAGAGAGAGACAGAGAGGGACATTTGGCTTACCCTCATTCGCGCACTAACAAAATGATGGGTAATAAATGAAATGAGGTCATTCATCCTCTTTGTAAAAGGCAAATATTAACTATTATAGAGGGGATTTTTTCCTTACACATTCATTATCTAAAAAAGATTCTTTTGATGACTACCATGAGCTTGGATAGAACAAGGTGGCTTGGCATTTATATATTAATCCCCTCTTGTAATTTTTTTTTAGGTACTAGCCTTTACTGGGACTTAGAGGAGACCCCACTACTTAAGTTGTGCTTAACAAATGCCCACTAGGAGACTTAGGGAGTGGGGGACGAGAGAAAATGAGTCGGAGTATATTGAACCTCTTACTAGGAACTTGAAAGCAAATGTCCCAATCATGTGAGGGACTTCCCTCATGTAATGTTATTCACCATTTTTCTTAATTATTCAAGTCTATAAGTCTAAACTATAGGTTAATACGATAAAGGAATTAATATAGTTAATACGTAAAGGAATTTATATGAGGGATGCATTCTTAAGAATACCCAAAATAAAAATAATTTTGATTGACGCAAAAAACTGATTAAAAGAAAATTCTTACCGTATAAAAAAAATATTTGTTACAAGTTAAAGACGTGGGCCAGGAAATTCTGAGGAGACTTTTCATATATCTATACATATATGTATGTATACATATATGAATTTGATTAGTTATTATTTAATTTTGTGAATAATACATTTTTAGTGATGGATAGTCGCTGTATGGATGTTAATGTGTTTTCTTTTCAGGAATATTAATGTGTATAAATTTAATTATATCTTGCGTGAGTTTATTTCTGGATATGATACTATAAATCCATTTTTTTTGTACTATAAGTCTTATATGTTTGAAATATTACAGACTAAACATCCATTTTAATCCTATATATAGATGCCTTATTTTTAAATTTGATCTTCTTTAGAATAATTTTTTCAATTAAAGACCTGTTAGTTTAAAAATTTCTCCATGTTGTTCTTTTATCCAATTACCATTAACACTGTTAATAAAAAAATGCTGATATGTATATTTTTTGTCACTAAGACACTGACTCGTTTTATTTTATATCAACATGGCAATAAAATTAAAAGAATAATAATTTTAATAGAATAATAATTTTAAAAAATAAAGAATAATTATAACAAAAATAATTATTGTATCAGAATAATTTTGAACTATTTAAAATTTAAAATTTTCTTAATTTTTATAAATCATTTTAGAAATATAAAATGACACATTATTTGCTAAGTTAGAACAAAGAGCCATGCTATTTCCTACGAAACTCTTTCTACGAATGGTTTTACGAATTGCAAATGACCAATCAATTTCCTCTTAACCATACATGGGTGGCATGAGAATAAAACAGTTTCACTTGTAATTGCATCCACGTCAGATTCGTGGGAGGTTTCGCAAAGATATGTTCGTGGGATTTAACATTTCTCTAGAACAAAATAGAACACCTCAATGCTTCGTTGACCGAAAACGATACACATTCTTTGTTAATGGCATTAATGATTATTGAATGAAGGACAACAATGAAAATTTTTAAACTTAAAGATTCTTAATTAGAAAAATTAATTTAAGAAGGGTCAAATTGAGAAAGAAAGCATATGTGAAGGAATAAAATAGGTGTTTACTCAAATATTACATGTTATGGGTTTTGGTAGGTAATCTTATTGGCACACGTACACAACTATTATGTCAGATTTTTGTTTTTTTGTGGTGTTTATTAAAGCATATATGATATGACTCTTCGGCCCATGGAATTAGTTGTTGGGTCCGCTAACCATAGCGGGCAGACCCACTGATGAAATCTAAAGCACGTTAATACGACACCGTTTTCAACAGCAAGCAAAAAAATCAGACGGAAGCCTAAACCTAAACCCTGCAAAGTGTTGAAGTAATTTAGGAATAGTGAGAGAGTCGAATTTGAAGTTGAAACTTGAATTGAAAGGATAATAGTAACAGCAGCAATCATCATCATTCATCAGAGATGGGTGCCCTTGACAGCAGAACCAGAAAGCAATCGGTAGTTTTGGGTCTCAGCAAGCACCTTTCATTGGATCCTGTAAGTCCCTCCCTGCCATTCCTCACTCTTTTCTCTTTCTCTCTTTCCAATTTCCCATGTGGGTTTTGCTTCAATTCAATGGGCACAACAATTTCATGGCATCAATGCCACTCAACCGGGTTGGGATTGCATTGCTTGCATGTATGTGCTAGTCTGCATTTTCATCGGTTTATTATTATTTTGTCTTTGAGGCCAGATTTCGCTAATTAAGTAAAAACTGTAGTCATGACCTGATTTCAGAGAACATCAGAACAGTGTTGTCGTTATACAAATATCCAACAAGAAATCTACGTAGTTGAAATTATAGCTAAGTTCTCCATTTCAATGTTATAAATATATCTCATGCAAATTCTCCTGCTCTATCATTGTTTGCAGAATGTTATTCCAGCTGGTAGTTTAGACGGCGATATTAAGCGTCTTTACTTAAACATCAGAACAGCATCTGGACATGGGGTCAATAACAGCAATGAGGAGGTAATTGGCTTTTCCTGTATTTGGTATAACCATTTTATGCATTGATTAGGCCATTAATATCATTAGTGTTACATGCTTGTGTTTACTTCTTCTTCTTTCTTTGGATTCATACAATATACTTGGGTATGCGGTGAAGCCCTTGATCCATCAGAAATCAATTATGGGTTTTGGGCATTAATATCAAATGTTAACGTTGGAACCTAAATTGATTGCTTCATAGCAAAATTGATTGCTCCCCAGAACTTATATGTTTTGCTCTTTTTCTTATCAATTATTCTGATTTGTATATTCTTCATATTTAGGTGTTGAAGTGGGTAGCATTTGCAGAAACTTTCCCTGTGGCCCTTGAAGTATGCTTTGAGGATCTCAAGAGATTAAATGATGAACTGTCTGGCAAGTCTGTGCTCCTTGGCAATGGATTGAAACCCTCTGAAGCTGATGTTATAGTGTTTTCGGTCATTCATTCTTCCCTGGTATGCACATTGTCATATTCATCATACTTACTATGCTTTCAGAACACAGAACTGCCTCCCCATCCCCCTGCACTAAAACAGTTGGTCAGACAGGAAATTTTTTGTCTTTAATTGCTCTTGCTTTCTCTTTCTTGTTTGTCAGGATTTGTGTATCTAACATATATCAATGTCTATAAGACTTTCGATTTGTGTTGAGCATATATCTTGCCATAGTGTTTGATTAATGTTATCTTAATCTTCCTTTGTACTAAAGAAAGGTGCTGATATAATTTTAATAACAGAACAGAATAAATTTAAATGGTGAGTTGAACAAACATCAAACTTTTAATTTTTAACAAGATTTCTTTCATTGCTTATTGCCAGATCAACCTTTCAGAAACAAACAAGGAAAAACTGCCCCATGTCTTGAGATGGATGGATTACATCCAGGTAATGCTACACTTTTTGCATGCTTATGTTATAGCTGTTTATCTGTAAGAAATTATATTACATTGCAACAAAGTCATACATGATATTTTCTGGTGATTGGTCTACTTCCACTGTAAATTTTAGGCATATTGAGAATCTATGAATTGTAGTAAATATGTTGCAGTTGGTCCAGATGAAGTCTGCTTGATTTTTATTTTTATCTTTTCATTTCTGCAACAAATGGCAAAGATCAAAAGGTAATTATCTCTTGCAATAGTACAGAAAGTAGATCACTGGACCTTGATACTAAGAATTGGGTAATGCCTTCTTGTGATGTGATAGAAAAAGGTGAAAGATTATGTTTCCTGCCGTCTGAATCTTATGTAATTTGTATTTATTTAATTAAAAAATGGGCACCGTATATATGAACCGAAGTCCATCTAAAAGTTTGTAGCTGGAGACTTTAATATTTTTTGCTGGGTATGATGCTAGATCATCTGGTAATTGGGTACCCTTTATGTTTTTGCTGAGTAGACGCCTTCTCTACTGATAAATGGAAGTGTTCTCATTTTCACACTTCCAACTTCGTTTCTGAGGGGAGATTAGTCATATCTAGGACCTCAAGGCTGCAGTTGTGAATGATTGAGATTCTTACGTCAAGTCTAAGCTTGTTTCTTCACAATTATTTAAGCTTTATGTAGATTACCAAGTAGATTAAAAATTCAAGAAGTCTTATAACATGTATTTAGAATATTTATAATATTCTTCTTGGAACCTGATGTTGATTCTTTTGTTAATACTTTGACTATTTTGAGGTTCTTTGAGGTCACTTCTGGTCTTAAGATTAATTTGGCAAAAAGTGGTTTGTTAGGTGTGAATGTGGACAATCAGATTTTGTCTGCTTTTGCTACTTTAGCAGGTTGTCAAATTCTTCAGTGGCCTCTCACTTACCTTGGGATTCCTTTGGGAGGTAATCCTTGTGCTGTTTCCTTTTGGGACTCGGTAGTTTGTAAGATCTCTAAGCGGTTAGATTGTTGGAAGGGTGCCTTTTTCTCTTTGGGTAGTTGAATCACTCTAATTTAGTCTTGTTTGTCTAGTATCCCTCTTTACTTTCTCTCCCTTTTTGTATTCCTGTGGCTGTGGCTCAGAAATTAGAGAGTTATGAGGGATTTTCTCTAGTCAGGGGCAGGAGATTCTAGTAGAGATCACCTTGCTAGCTGGGAGGTTTGTTGTAGGCCTAAGAAGGAGGGAGGGTTGGGTCTCAGTAATTTGGTGTTCAAGAACAAGGCATTGGCAACTAAGTGGCTTTGGCGTTTTCCTCTACAACTTTCTTCTTTATGGCATCATGTTATTCGAAGTAAGTTTGGTTTGCATCCGAATGGGTGGGACACCAATTCTGCAAGTAGAGTTTCTCATGCTAGTCCTTGGAAATTTATCTCTCAGGGTCTTCCTTCCTTTAATTCTCTCTTGTCCTTGCATCTAGGTGATGGCTCTTGTATTAAATTTTGGGAAGATATTTGGGTTGGTACTGTCCCTCTTTCTGAGGCTTTTCCAAGGCTATTACGCCTATCTTCTTTACATAATGCCCCTATTTGCCAATTTTTTTCTCATGATAACTTCTCTTGGAACTTCCATTTTTTTAGAAACTTGCATGATAGAGAGGTTAGTGAGTTAGAGTCTCTCCTGATTTTAATTGATTATGTTCATCTTTCTTCTGTGCCTGATTCAAGAATTTAAACTCTTGAATCATCAGGAGTTTTCTCTTGTAAATCTTATTTTTAGTTCTTGACTCAATCTCATAATAGGGATAGATTTCTCTTGGATACACCCATCTGGAAATCCAAAGTTCCCTCAAAGGTCAAAGCTTTTGTCTAGACTGCTGTTCTTAACAGGATTAACACTAATGACATGCTTCAGAAACGTAGGCCTCTCACTGCTTTGTCTCCAAATATGTGTATTATGTGTGGTTCTGATTTGGAATCCAGGGCTCATCTCTTTTTGCATTGTTCTGCGGCTAATTATCTTTTGGAATAGACTTTTTGGGATCTTTGGAGAGTCTTGGGTTTGCCCGATGGATTTGCATCTTTTTCTCCTTACCAAGTTTAGAGGTTTTGGTGCTCGTAAAGATGCAAAGATCTTGTGGCAGTGCTTTGTTTATGCTGTTCTTTGGTGTATTTGGTTGGAAAGGAATGCTAGAATCTTGAAGGACTCTTTTTTGACTCTAGACTTCATTTGGGATAGGGTTACTCTTTTGGCATCCCTTTGGTGTTCTGCTCATGGTCTTTTTAGTGGTGTTTCTTTGGTTGACATGCAAAGGGTTTAGCATGCCTTGTTGCAGGTTTTTCCCACATAAGTTTTAGTTGTTTTTTTTTGTTTTTTTTTGTGAGGATTCCTTATCCTCTTCCTTTGTACTCTCTTCTTCTCATCTAATAATATTTCTTTTTCTATCCAAAAAAAATGTTTGCATAAAAAAATACATTTATTTCAATTGTGCTCTTACCTTTGTAGCAAAACCATTTATTAATTGTTCTGACTCTGTGTTATTCTTTCATCAGCACAAGGAGAAATTTGAAGGTATATTTGAAAAAATATTGTTGCAGAAGCCTGAATTTGAGCCTCTGGTGAGACATCATTCCCTTATTACTTCTTAGTGTTTTCTTCATAGTCCTAACAAAGGTAAGCCTCAAGGCATTCAGCTTTAGTCATTTGAGGCATTGATTTGTTAACATTTTTAGAAAATACAGTAGAGATTAAATGATTAATATAAGTTAAATATTATGCTTGGATGTATTTAATGTAACTTTTTCATTTGTTTGTGTGTTTTAGATTCCAATAGTTCATTAAAGAACTAAGTATCTAATATCTGAAAGAAAAATAGGTTAAATTAAAATTTAGGTACTTGGAAATACTCCTCAAAATCTTCTTTATAATTCAATTGGGTCCAATTCATAAAGAATATTCACGGTGCTGACATGGCAGTCAACATGGTCCAACAATTTACTGATTTGGCAGTCAATCTCCATCAAGGACTCGACTTTTATTTTTGGGTGATTTTGGACCCAATTGAAAATATAACATTATTAAAGACCAGTTGAATCTATTTATTTTTCACTGACTCAAATGAAAATTCATGTATTTTTTTGGGGACTCAAGAGTGTAATTTAACCTAAAAAAATATCTTAATTATATTCGTTACAATACGGAAACCAAGGAGCGCTTGTATCAAGTTTTATATTTGCTTGTAATATTTTGATTTAATCTGACTTGGTGCTAAGTTCCTGAAGTATACGCTTTGTCTTTTGGTTTGTAAATGCTACTGGCTACTGCTATAAAATCTGAAACAGTGTAAACAGAAAACTTGGAATGTTCATGTCAATTTAATGGCCTTTACTTTATAGTAAATAAGAGTATCCTTAAAGAATTGTGAAAGCCATTTAGAATGAAGATTGTGTATGTGCCTGGTGACAACATGTGTTCAGAAGTTCTACTATGCACCCTAATATGGAGATTAGTGAAGTCTGATAGGTTCTGTTTTTTCATTTTCTTGATTTTATTTGCAGGTAACAAAACCTGTTGGAGCTGTGGAAGCTGATTTAAAATCAAACAAGACTGAGCAAAGCATAAAGAATGCAAACAAGTCAGAAGCAGAGATAAGCAAGGATAAAAACAAAGCTGAGGTAAGTCAATTTCTTTCTTTTTCACAATGACCAGTGCTAATTTAACTTATATTATGCTTTTTTTTTTCACACCACAGGATAACCTAGATAATGAGATATAACAGTATGAGGTTATGATCTATGATATTGATAAAATAGCCATTTCTGGAGAAAAAATTGTAGGCTAGTCAGTGTTGTACATGTTGGGTAGATAAATGTTATATATACATCCATCTTGATCCACATGTATAATTTTCTTATATTTGAAAATTGAACATCTTAGTCAAAATCTGATACAGTAATTTTATCCCCCCCAAAAAAAATGACTCAGTAAGAACAATAAATTGATTTAAAATGCTAATTTAGTTATAGGCCGACAATTCTTGTTATAGAAGATTGGAATTGCTTGTACGAGTGGTAACTTTTTCATTTATGATATGAATTTCTCTCAAGGTTGATATTATTTGGATAGAGTCATATATATGTTACTACAGAGGATTGAGTGTTATGAGTGCCAATTTGTGTTACAAACTCCTTGTACTTTTCTAATTGCATCTTAGTACAGTTACTTCACTCTGGCTTTACATTTCATTTCATTTTCTTTTTGGAACATTAAGGGAAAGTCAACAGGAGACAAAGAACCTAATAAAGCAAAGGTAAAACCTGCTGACAAAGAAGTGCCTGAGAAAGACAATGAAGTTAGTGTCAGTTTGCTTAATATTCAAGTTGGACTAATTCGCAAAGCATGGAAGCATCCATCTGCAGATAGGTCCTCTGGCAAACTTATTGGAAATACCTTTTATAATTGAGCAGAATGTTAAACTGACAGCAATATAGTTGATGTTTTTGTAGTTTGATATGTTTGACATCTGTTTACATAAATTTTAATATCAATAAACCTAAATGATGCAGTTTGCTAGTTGAGGAGATAGATGTTGGAGAAGCCAAATTGCGGCAGGTTGTCAGCGGTTTGGCAAAGTACTACAGTCCTGATGAGTTGACGGTAATGTAGCTACCTAACCTAGTGTGATATGATCGGTTGTATTCATTTTGAATTGTGATTAACTCTTCCTTATGGTATTGCTGTTTGATTTCACTTCACAGAACCGTCGCGTTGTACTTATTACAAATGTCAAACCTGGAAAACTACGGGATGTGATGTCCGAAGGACTGGTATTTGTTTTGTTTTATCTTGCTCGTACTTGTTACACGAGTTCAATTGTTTTGCTGTCTTTATCCTGTGATGGTCAAGTAGTCTTAAGGGTTGTGTGTATGTATTTGACTCCTCTTTCCAGGTCTTATGTGCTTCTAATGAAGGTCCTACCATTGTGGAGCCCTTGCTCCCTCCAGAAGGAGCTAAAATTGGGGAACGTGTTTCTTTTTCTGCGTAAGCTGTTCAAAATATCTTAATTAGATCAGACAGTTGGACACATATTTCCTACTTGAGTGACTTGTTTAATCCTCTAGATAAAGTATTTTAAGTGAATATCACTATTTCATCCAAATATGTCTAAGCTGGTAGCTCAGATGTCCATAGTTTGCCACTGGTCTACAAGTACTTCTGAACTTGGCTACTTTCACTCTTATTGAATAATAACAATTTTTTTTTTCTTTTGATTGTTCACTGAATTTAACTGAAGCGATTTACATTGAATTTTGTCAAGGTACTAGCAAAAGTGAAAAGAGGACACAGATTACGTTTAGGAACCCATTTGTTGATGGCCATTTTGCTGTTTTAGTGCTTGATCAGTTGATGACACTTTTGGTATCCTGGAAGGATGATGCACATTTGATCTTCTGAGAAGTATTTTTGATATCTCCTGTTTATAGTTTGCCAAATACCGCGTCATTTTGTAATATACCTATATGCCTGTCATTGGGACTGGAGATATCACTTGAGTTATCATAATAAGTTCGAGTTTCATTGTAAGGATCACCTTGCCTTGCCACCAGGCAAACTGAAATATCAATACAGAGACTAGAGAGGGATATATAGAGGTGCCACTATGACATATCAAACCATTGACGAATGCATTTTCATTATTATAACTGTATAGCCCTTTGTAGATAGTGCTTATCAGATATTAGTTTGTAGCACGGTCTTATTGTGCTTTGGATATAATTTGCTTGAGATAATTAATTTTACACTGTCGTTCTTCTAATTTAGGATTGATGGAAAGCCAGAAGATGTACTTAACCCAAAAAAGAAACAGCTGGAGAAGATTACACCGGTATTGTCCTTGCTCTCGTTAGTTTGGTGTTTTTAAACTTTATGATGTTTATACTTGAAGTTATGATGTTCAGAAGCTCATGGGTATTTTGTGCATGCAGCATCTTTTCACTGATGACAAGGGTGTGGCCACATTCAAGGGAATACCATTTATGACGTCTGGTGGACCATGTACATCATCCATTCCCAGAGCAACTATTAAATAATGAAGAAATGGCCCATTCGTTGTTGTTGACCACTCAGAGATTGTTTGTACCACAAAATATTAGAAGTTTTGAACTACGTGAACAAACGTAACTATGATTTGCAAGTTTATGTTGCAGTTACGGTTACATGGTCTTGAATGCCACAAGTACAATTTTGAATCCAATGACTCGAGTTAATACTATAATAACTTTATACGTTGTAAAAGGAATGAAAGACTGTTTAAAATTATATAACCAACCAAACAACCAAGGGTTATAACAATACATTGCTGGTAAATAAGTAAATAAGATTGAGTGTGAGGGTACTTCTGTTGGATAAGGAAAAAAAATGCATATGAATGAGTATAGATGAGCAGGTGTGGAACTGGAATATAAGCATTGGGGGATTAAAATTTTAGGGAGCTAAAATTATAGTTTGCCCAAATTAAAATAAATAAAATTTAAGGGTATTTTTTTTAATTTTCGAAAATTATGAGGAGTTATAACCGTTCCTGAATGAGTATATAACTTCTGAATTTGTTGTTCAAGGGCCATGACCCACTTCCTTTGAGCCTATCTTGGTTGGGCACAGATTTGGCAAAATGGCCGACCCGTTTCGACTCGCCTTAACTCGTTAAAATGTAGGGTGGGGTGGGTTGGTCCGTTTTAAAAAATGAGTTGGAAGAGTTAACTAGACCCTGCTTTAAAGAAAAAATTTGGCCATTGACGGGTTGGCCGCATAAAAATAAAATAAAAAAAGTATATGAATTGGCATGGATCAATCCGCTTAATTCACCTAAAAAATAAAAAAAATTTATATAAAAAATTAATAAATATTATAAAATAATAATAAATAATAATGGTAAAAATTACAAATCACATATTTAAAATATAATTTTTAAAATAGTCTAATTAAATATTCAAACATAAATTATATAACATCAAAGAATTTTTCATTTATAGTATTATTTATCATTTTTAAAAATAAAAAAAAGAGTCAACCCACCCCCGTCCCGCTTAATCCGCGGGTTAAGCGGGACGGGTTATGCGGGTTAAAAAAAAAATATGGATTCAATCCTTGAACCTAACCCGTAAAAAAAAAAGAGTTGACAGGTTAACCCAACGGGTTGAACTCGTTTTGTCAGCTCTAGTTAGACATCTTGGTGTTATACAGAGAATTGTAGTTTGATCTCCCAAATTGTTCTCTTCCTTCATTCCATTCTCCCTCTCCCTCTCTCTCTCCCGCCCTGGTGGGGCTCCTTTACGCCTCACCTATGAAGCACGAACACATCATTTTTAAAGTGTGTTGGACATGTATCCGTGTTGGACATGTATTCGTGTCGGACATGTGTTCGTGTCGGACATGTGTCCGTATAGGACACATGAAGATGTGTGTACGACACGTATCTTACATGTCCGAATATGTCCAATAAAAAATATTTTTTTATTTGGACACGATTCAGACACACTTGAACTTAGGATACAGTTTGGACATGATTCATTAATATTTTTTTTTAAAATAGTTTCCATGACTAACGTCTAATTAATAAGCTCGTAACCTACTAAAGTTCAATCACATGATTGATGTCATAAGTCATTATTTTCACATGCTAGTATTTTAAGTTTTATTTTTTCACACTTCAATATTAAGTTTTTAAGTCTTATCTTTTTCACACACCACTATTTTTATCTGCTCTTTCTACCTCTGCTTGTACCGAACTATCCACTTCATCATTACTAATGCTTACCTCACACTATTATTCATTCTAGTTAATTTTTTTGGATGCACATGTACTTATATATAATTCTATAAGTTGGTTTAAGAGATTTTTTTAAAAATATCAATAAAAAATTGTGTTCCATATTTTTTAAGAAGGACTTACTAAATAACAAATATTAACACATATGACATATATTAAAATATTATAATTCTTTAAATTTATAAAATAATATTAATAAATTATGAATATTTTTTTCTTAAATTTTATAATTATATATATATATATATGTGTATGTATTATAATTTTTTAAATTTAATATCTCTTCATCACTTCACCCAAGGTTGGGACCTCTTCTCTCTCATCCCATTTCTTTTCCCCCTCTCCTCACCCTCGCCCCCTCGGTCTCGGTACCTTTAGGTCTCATCCACAATTGGTGCCTCCTTTGCACAAAAACAAGAAATAAAATAAAATAAGGGCTAAACCCATTACGCAATTTTGAAATTCAAAATATTCAAAACTTTAACCAATTTAGTTCTTTGAATTGTAGACCCAAAATTGAAATACACTTACTACACATGAATATAAAATCATGATTATAAATGAATAACATCTATATATGTATATATATATATATATCTCTTATGTACTAACAGTGTTATAATGTAGGTGCAACTAATATATAAGATTGCTTTTAACTTTATTATTTATTTATTATAATTATTACTAAAATAATACATTTTTATGCATTAATTTTATGTCATTTTAAAAGACTGGAAAATCAGGCCTACAGTACAGAATCTGGTCATGACATTGGTAATGCAGAAAAAAAAGAAAGACTGAATTTGTGTTGTGATTGTGAATGAATGACATTTCTTTCCGCGTCTGAGAGGTGTTTGGCGAATCTCTGTCATATTGCAGCTTGGATTAGTGTCAGCTTACTTGTAGGTTGCAGGTTGACTGTGTCTGCTGTCAAAAAAATGTCATTCCAAGTCTCTCTCCAACCAGTTCTTCACATTTCATTTACCTACCCTTTGTTATCTGGTTGTGTCTTTCCAGATTTAGAAATAAAAGCGACCATATCGTGAGGGTTTAGTATACCTCAAAAGGTGAAGATTGAAGATTCCAACAAAAAAACAAATGTTACTCAGATAAGAAGCAAATCCTAGAGTCATTTCAACCACTATTCACCACATAGTGCATAGAGTGTTTATTCACACTCCCACCCTGGATTCTGAAAAGATGGGACTATGAACGAATTTTTTTTCCCCTAAGTCAAACTATGTTTTCGATGTCTGTTTTTGACTATTATATAGTAGAGCACTGACAAGTTCCATGGCTCTTGTTGACGTAGGAAGAAGACTTGGACACGGGTTCGATTTTAGATTCAAAGTGGCTATCTTATATCTTGATGACACAATCACACGTTCACATTGGATTTCATTTCTGCAGCCGAAGTGGTCCGTACAGATTTGTAAGCACTCATCCCATACCAAAAAAAGGAAAGAAAACTGTTAATTTTATTTAGTCAGCATTTTTTTTAAGATTCAATAAACTTTTAAAATTCAATAAACTTGTCAAGTCAGCTCATATCACTTATAATAAGTGCAACTTCTTAATTAATGATATGGTTCTGAGATATTTTAAAATAATAAAATTATATCCTTAATATAAGCTATACCTTTTGGTTTAAGTGCTTGAAAAACAAAAACAAATTAGAGAGATTCTGACCCACAAATATATGGAATTTTCTTTTCAAATTGCACTCAAGTCATATATGCACATTTTATTACCAAAGAGAATATATATATATATATACACACACAAATTCCGTCTCAAAATCAAACTCTTGATATCTTTAGATTCTATCCAGTTCGCAGAAGCAACTGGAGATACAATCTTGTGTTGGTCAGATCCGATAGAGTAAAATATGAGATAAAATCACTATGTCCCAAAAAAGTTTGATTTACTTAAGGTACGGAAGTGCAATCCAATCATATCAAAGTAGCATTTGCACCCCCCAAAAAAGAGTAGCGCATGGCATTTCACTTTTATTTGTATCCAAGATAAGAGAAATATTTTATATATATTCAAATATATATATTATATTTATATTATATATTAATATGAAAAAATATTAAATTATTTTATATGTGATTATAATATTTTTATAATATATAAAATAATTTTTTAAATAAATTAAATAAAAATTAAATATATTTTAATTGAATAAATAACGAAACTATTGTGATAATAATCATGTCAGTTCCTTACATGCTCATCTTATCTCATTTCAGCTACTTTCCTACCAGATTCTAGTTTTGTTTGTTTCTGCAACTTATGGATTTGTTTCTGTATCTTCTGTCTTTTTTTTAGTTGACTTTTGGGTCATTAAAAGAAGTGTTTTTTGATTTCAAATGAACCTCCATGTCCCATGAGTTCATGACTATTGTTTTCGCATACTGCACTCCGAAGAAATATTTTTTTTGGTGACTAAAGTTATAAGAGGAGAATACTTTATTTTAAGGTGGAATTGATAGCAGCCAAAATATCTTATAAACGAAATGTTGTGATAATAATCATGTCAGTTCCTTACATCCTCATCTTATCTCATTTCAGCTACTTTCCTACCAGATTCTAGTTTCGTTTGTTTCTCCAACTTATGGATTTGTTTCTGCATCTTCTGTCTTTTTTTTAGTTGACTTTTGGGTCATTAAAAGAAGTGTTTTTTGATTTCAAATGAACCTACATGTCCCATGAGTTCATGACTATTGTTTTCGCATACTGCACTCCGAAGAAATATTATTTTTGGTGACTAAAGTTATAAGAGGAGAATACTTTATTTTAAGGTGGAATTGATAGCAGCCAAAATATCTTATAAACGAAATGTTGTGATTTTATCAGCTGAATCAACTCCAATTGGCAGTTCGAAAAAAAATTCTGCTTTTTTTTTAAAAAATAATATGATGTAAATCAATTAAGTAAATAAAGAACTTATCCTAATTCTTCAATAATAATCACCATAAGATTCACATTGTTTGAAGTCAATAAATTAAAAGGTTTCTTCCAGTATCAGATATATAATCAGTGTCGGTTAATTTAATGAACTTAACTTTGATCTATTATAAGTATTTTATACTATCATCTAATAATCTCTAATAATATACTGATATATCATTGAATTAATTATTTGATAGGTCAAACTATTTTGATGAAACAACAATAATATAATACCTAATTAAATAATAATGTCAATGTGTCAAAATTAATTAACACCTGTAAAATCATTATTATATAAAAAAGGAAAAATAATTGTCAATAATATAGTGATTGTGAAAAAGGGATAAAAAATTTGTATGCAACGTTACATGTGATTAGAAAATGCCTCTTTCATATCCTTTAAAATCATATCTCCTCATGTAGATTAAATGGTAGAATCAGAAAAAAGTATATAAAAATGAGTTAATTAGATGTTGAAAATTGAACAAATATAAAATAATATATGTATAAGTGTATGTAATTAATATCATTTTATATATTTTCACTTATAGGATTATAGCTTAGCAAAAGAGACTTAGTGAGCATCTCACAAACATGCATGAATGCAGAGTGCAGACGGTGATGCTGAAATCTCGTCAAGAGAGACAAAAAACAAAGACACTATAAATGAAATGAAAGAGAGAGAGAGAGAGAGATTAGAGATATGAATTGCTGATGGGAGTGTAGGATTTGGTTTTTGAATACAAGGGGTGGGGACTGAATCAAATCCATAGATACCCGAAAAGGATCACGAAATATCTGTGACTTGATACAAAGTCTGATTCTCTCTCTCTTTCTCTTTATGATCTCTCTCTCTCTGGTTTTTCTAAAATTCCTCGCCCACCAACCATCTTCGAATTCATATGCATTTACTTTGTGTGTATATATATAGGACATGTTACGTTCATACATCTCTTGTGACTTTCAAGTTTTGTTTCCTTTATATATGTTTTTTCTTCTTTCTCTCTTCATTTATATAGGTCTTGTCACAGAAGGCGTTTTTGTTTTTCGTTTCGTCCTTTTCTACTCTCTACAATTAATATTTTTGCAGCCTCTTTTATTGCAACTGCGTTTATTACCTTGTGTAACATAACATAGCCTTCTTCGTCATTTACTAGTGGTGGAGAAAACATAAGAGAGAGGAAAACGAGGAGACAAGTGTTATTTATTCTTGTGTTTATTAAGATCAGCATGGCTTCTGGTTCTGCAGCTTCTTCTTCTTCTTGGTCATCTTCAAATTGGGTCATGGAAAGTGGTGATGTTCCTCATGTTTTGGCTGTTGATGACAGTGTTATTGATCGCAAACTTGTTGAGAAACTGCTCAGGAATTCTTCTTGCAAAGGTACGTTACGTTAGTAATCACTCTCTTTCTTTTCTTCTCCCTTTTGCTTTTTCAACATGACCAGTTTTACACGTTTTTCTCATTGAAAAAGAAACGCGTAATAATAACACCTTAATGGCTCATTTTGATGCTTTCATTTTGGTGTTTCTGTTTGAAAAAAAGTTTTGGATGGGCTTTTCGTTGGGTTGGGTTCACTCATGCATTATTCGATTGTAAAATGAACAAGTAATAAGAGAGTATTTATTTTTAAATGAAAATAATTTAATAAATTATTTATCTTAATCCAATAAAAATAATCTAAAAGTCAATACACCATTATTCTTACTTTACAAATAAGCTTACTAGCTTTTTCCTCACTCTTTTTTTTTTTTTGGGTCAACAAGCTTTTTCCTCAATCATGAGTTATGGCTGATTGCTAATGCTATTGGCTTCAGTTACAACTGCGGAAAACGGGCCGAGGGCATTGGAGTTCTTGGGCTTGACAAGTGGTGAACAGAACACCTTGAATGGGGTAAGTGCATGTTTGGTTTTAATTAATATTTAGGAAAAAAACTTACATTTTTTAAAAAAACATTTTCAATAAAAATTTGATTATAAACATTTTTAAATACGAAATAAACTATTTTAAACACACACTAAGTCTTCTCTTTTCAGATTAATCAAAGTTCTGTAGTTCTCTATACATTTTACCATGCTGCTATGTGCTAACCAGTTAGACTAATTGCTGCTTTCTAGAGATCCAAAGTAAATTTGGTTATCACAGACTATTGCATGCCAGGGATGACAGGCTACGAGCTGCTTAAGAAAATTAAGGTATTTAAGTGATGGTTTGGTAGATACTTCGGATTTTTATTCTCTTGCACATGTACGCATTCAGTGATATAATATTAACCTCCACAAATTGCATTCTTTTGGAAACAGGAATCATCTGTCATGAAAGAGGTTCCAGTAGTTATCATGTCATCTGAGAACATACCAACACGGATTAACAAGTAATTCCTAGCATAAACTTTATAATCTTATAATCATATTAGTAATGCATTTTCTTTTGTTCAATCTACTTAATCATTGTTCTGCTGGAAACAGGTGTTTGGAAGAAGGAGCTCATATGTTCATCTTAAAGCCCCTCAAACAATCTGATGTAAAGAAACTGACATGTCAGTTAATGAATTGGGAAGGTGAAATTTAGCTTTCAAGAGAAGCAAGAAGGTAACACTGCAAGATGTATGGACTGGTAATGTAGGCAGCACTCCAGACCCCAGTATTTGTCATGGCTGTCTATTGCTAAAAACTCGCCCTTTGGCCTTAACAAGAATGTACTATCTAATTGTGGTAGGTAGTTTAGGTGTAGGAATGCATATCATTGTTTTGAGGATGCTGTCTAGTGTCTCTTTTCTCTTTCTTGTATTGACCTATGTATACCAATTTATTTTCCTAGAATATAACTCTTGTTTTTTCTTAATTTTTGATCTGCTTGGTGTTTGAGGAAGTTAGTTTTATATGTTCAAACAAAAAAAGAAAAAAGAAAAAGAAGGAAAACACCCAAACTCTCTCTTGCTGCAGAAAATGGTGGTTAATGCAGACGTTTCCTGTTGCCAGAGGGAGGGATTAGGCCAAGGGTGTAGAACAGTCTTGCTGAAACTGAAAATCAGGCAAGCATTTGCCTTGCCTTTACTTCAATTATTCATGAATAATTTGTTTTACAATTTTCCAAAAACAAAAGAGATGCCTGAATCGCTGAAATGAGAGCAACAATACCTTAAACAACACTTGCAGAAAAATTGAATAATTTGTTTTACAATTTTCCAAAACCAAAATAGATGGCTGAATTGCTGAAATGAGAGCAACAATACCTTAAACAACACTTGCAAAATTCCAAATTGTCTATACATCATGAAAAGAATGATGTACAGCTATATACAACAATACTAAACATAAAAAAAAAAAAAAAAACAGTGAGAACCATGTATCCATTATTCCATCCCTCTCATCCTCCCCTAAATCCAAATTAAAAAAAGGTAAAAAGGAAGGTATGAATATGAATGCAGTGATTGTGATTATTTATTCCTTTAACCACTCTGGTTTCTCGGGTGCAGACCCAAAATTAAGAACCATTTTTCTCAACAAGCAACTGAAGTGGGGATCCATTCATGTTCTTCTTCACCAATCAAAGTGCTTGCCATGGTGGTGATGGTGGCGATGTCTATGTTCATCCAAACCCAAGCACCGGACAACAGGGTAGCAAGTCACAAACATGCACCTCCCAATACCTCGGAACATGTTTGATGCCGCATAACAAGGGCAGCAACAACATGTCATTAACTTGTGACGCTTGTTCCCCCTACTCTTCCTCTTCATCTCTCTGCTATGGTTCTGCTGTTTCTCAAAGTGTTGATCCATTATTAACAATCTCAACAACCCAGATTAATCAACTAATTCAACAGAAACATAGAAATTATATATCAGTATTTATTAGAACCAAAAAATAAACAACTTTGAATCAACATAAATATGAAACATAATTAATATCTTCTCAACTTACCGTGAGTTTTTGGTGATAGATGAAGCTAAGCACCAGAAAATTGCAGTGAAAATGAGGGATGAAACAGCATCTGATGCAGTTGCTGTTAAGAGAAAGAAAAAGAGAGTGATTCTATAAAATAAGAATGAATATATGAGCAAAGAATATTCGTTTTTGAGAGGCTTCTTCAGAGTGAGGTATCAAAGCACATTGGAAGGTTTATGTGGCCTAGTTGAGAGCTGAAGCCAATAAAAAACGCGTTAACTGCGCGTTTGCGTCTATTGTTTTTCATCCTGTTTTTTTATTTTATGTCTTTTTTTTTTATTTTTACTTAAATTTTGATAAGTATTTTAAATTTAATTATATATTTTTTTCACTTAATTAATTTTATATTTGTTAAATTTTAAATAAAAAAACAAAAAATAAAGATAAATAATCTCCATCCTATTTTTCATGCTAGCAACAGACAGGACGCTTACCAATGCGCTCTTTTGTTTTTTACTTCAACTTTTTCATGCTTTTACTTTTCCTCATATTTACTTATTCTTGATTGTTTACAAGTTCATTATGGTTGTTTTAATTATTGATTGCAATCAAACTCATTGATTATAGTTATTATATGATTTAATGTAGTTGTAATCTCAATTATTAACCCTGGTTATTTTTTTGTTCATTGCCATATTTTATTTACTACTTGCCTCAAGTTATCGTAATCAAAATCATATCAATTTTTGGTCACTCTGCCTCCAAAAGTCAAAATAGAGTAATGAGCCCAATCCCCAGGCCTTATATCAGGCCCTTTGTGTAGCTCACTGTGTGATGTAAGAGAAAAAAGGGCCATTTGGTTTGGTGGGAAAAAAATGCACTGGGAGATGGGGATAAATAAATCATAATCAGGGGCTGGGGGTCCTATCTTTTCTGTTAAGAAAATTTCAATTTTAAAAAGAGTTCCTGCAATGATTTGGTCCTAAAAAGTATAAACATAGCTAGATGAAAGGACTTCAAAATGGATGAGGCTGGTGGGAAAACTGGAGTTTTCTTCCCTTTGTTAGCAAATAACAAAATTTCTTAAAATGACTACAAATGCCAAACCAAAACCAGAAATATTATCAGTTCATCTCAATTACCAAACTCATTTGGGATAGTGGTAATTTTGACTTAAGAAATGATACTTTTGTCTGGGATTATTATACTTTTTATTCTTCATCTAAAATTAATGTTTAAAATTCTTTTTATTTTATTATAATTTAGATGCTAATTTATTCTTTATCAGTAAGTTCCTTTTTTCTTATTCTCGTTAGTATCAAACTATCAATTTGCGTACAGAAATTGGTAATGACAGCACACATTGACAAAGCGTTAGGCAGATCGTGAAGGTCAAGGATATCACTATTACTGTACGTAAATCCAATTTCATAAAGAGTGCTGATACGAAAAATGCAGGAACAAATATGGTATAACATTGTCATTATGGCATTGCGACTTGCCAAAGGAGTTGGATAATGATTGTTCCCCATCTAACAAACTATAATTATCATCTCCTAACTTATATAGAATAAGAATACTTGTTATTTTGCAATTTATAAAGTAATATAATAAGATAAAAATAACATCAGTACCAAAATAAAAATAACGTCACCCCTAAAAAATGGAGTTATCACTTTTTGTGACCTCAAAGTCTCAAACTAGTATCATTAGCACTCACAATAGGTTGCTCAAGTGGTAGGCAATGGAGAGGTGCAATCTTATTACTCCTAGTGAGAATTAGTTTTACACTTTAAACGAATGTGAGAAAATCTCATTAAAAAAAAAACCAGTATCATTAGCATCATTTTCACATAAATTCAATATTTTTTGTACTAAGAGATGTGATTATGTTTGCAAAGTTTGTACATTAATAATTAACTATAAAAGAGAATAAAATCATTTTATAGTTGAAGATAGCTTCATTTACTATACCTTCATTTTTTTGTTGGCGTAACTTTTTTATCAATTTTTTTTTTTAAAATTGTCTAAGTGAATTAGTGATATTATAATATTAATTTGGATCGACACATTGGGTATATATTTTTTAAATCTTTTAAGACATCTAAAATTGCCTTAAGAATAATGTTATTCACATGCTTAGAACACGCATTATATCTTTTATCTTTTTTTCTTTTCTTTGTTGCACCATATCTACACATCATTGAATCATTTGTATAACAACACTTATATTCTTACATCAAATAATATATACATTCATTTTCACACTTCATTTAATACTATTCATTATACATATTTTTTCTATTATTTTATCTCACTCAATCACATCTCTTAAAAATGGTGTAAACAATGTTACACTTATTTTTAAGGGTGTAAAATGATCATTATTGTTTATATAATACTTTAGCATGACACGCAACTAGCTAGCAATTTAATAACTTGTGAGGGACACTTGCTCTCACATATCCTATGTCCCTATCCTGTCCATTTATTTTTTTGGTCAGACATATTATTTTCGCTATTGAATGTTATAATATGTATTTATTTATAATTTTAAATTATGTTATGAATGGTATAAATGTTGTCATATATAAAATTAACTGTGAATTTGAGCTTATACTAATATTATTTTTCCGATAAATATTATCTTATATTCCATTCTTATTTTCTCATTCTTTTACCAGACCCAAACCGGGACCGCCATGGAGTCGTTGCCAGTTAGGCTGTCCGGTGGTCCAAGCCTAACACTAACGTGTTCAAACGTATAATGAGGTTGTTCACTTTTTTTTTTTTTAAAGTTTAGGCGATTGGTTACGGCATTGTTTCCAAATTTATTGGTTTCGTTGGGGGTAACTGTCGTATTGATCTTTCTTTTGGTATGATTTATTGGCCCCCGACTTTGAAAAGGGTTACTCTTATATTTGTGTTGTTTCATTTTATGTTACTAGCTTGCCGTGCCCAGATGTAATTTTCTTTATGCAGACGATCCCGAACCCGATAATATAATCTGATATCTAGTCAGTTTGTGCAGTACTTGTGCGTCACTACGCAGTTCTTTTGTTCTAAAGGTAGTTGTTCTTGAAGGGGGATCATTTGGGGCGGCAATGGCTGCTCACGTTGGAAACAAACATAAAGGCCCTACTGGAAGTGAAGATGCTTGTGTGGAATCTTAAAGTTTGCTTTTCTATCAATGAGAGGCACTGCAATTGGTAACCTTTTTGTCATCCTCGTAGTCCAAAGGTTCACTCGCGATCATCTAATTTTATCTGCCATTTCTCTTAAAGTGACTGTTTGTCATTTTACAGTAAGTATTTCCCAGACCACAAGCTGCCATAAAATGCAGTTGCAACAACTGATGCAAACTTGCTTTCCTTGATGGGATTACTGCCTTCATGCAGTGAATAAACTACATTGAGTGATAGCAGCAATAGCAGTGGTAGTTGATGCTCATCAAGGCTGAGTCAAATGAACTACATTTGATGAGTAGGCACTTCATATTCATAATAGAGGTGACTGACTGAATATTTGTTTCTGCTAGTGCTATTGCAGTTCAGCTCATCTTTTCTTGAAGGCATTGCAATTATGTTGAATTGTTGATCCAGGCTTGCGATTCATCTTAGGAAAGGCCTCAAGGCCCAGAGAGACTGAGGATGATGTCTTAAATTATTCCTCAAGTACTAAGGAATCCTCACCAACCTCAATATATCCTTTACCATGGAAATACTTGGAGCCACGAATGTGCCTCGCTTTATTATCAAGCCAACTTCATGGTTTTAAATTGAATAAGCAACAGCAATTGCAGTGCCGCAATATTAACTGCCATTGTGGCCGCAAAAATATTACTTGAACCGCAGCAAAAGCAACTAGTGGTGTTCAAGATGGTTGTTCTTCGCAGTGGATTCCGGATCAAGAAGGGCAGTTTCGTAGAGCTGAAGCATGGGGATGGAATGGCAGTAATAAAGCACGAAAGGATACGGACTTTGGTGGCAAGATATTACTCGGGTCACTCTGCCACTATTGATCCCTGTAACCGGGCCTATCAACACGCTCTTGTCAGATTAATTTACATTCTCACTGGTCCAAACAGCCACGTTCGGACCTAGAACCGACGTAGCGAAATCGACCATGTCTTCCATGGATCCTACGCACAATTTGGTCTCACCAGGGCTGGAAGCTCTTTCACACTCTTCCATTGACCCCTACCCCCCTTCATCATCTTTTCGATGGCACCATTATTTGGAGCATCAAAAATTTTCTTCGGCCAAGAGATCCTTGAGGACGAAAACAGTAATTTGGACAAGATAGTTCGGGGTAAAAACAGCATTTTGTCTCTAATATTTGGGTTCCATGCTTCAACATTGGTTCACGAAAATATTTGGGTCTGAACGTAGCAGTTCAGACCACTGAGAACGTAAACGAATTTAACAAGAGTGTGTCATGATAGGCCCGGTTACAGGGATCAATAATGGCAAAGTGACCCGAGCAATATCTTGCCACCAAAGCCTATTTCCTTTCATGCTTTATTATTGCCATTCCATCCCCATGCTTCGGCTTTATGAAACTGTCTTGATCCGGAATCCACAGCAAAGATCAACCATGGCATTGCCATATGCCCACTTGAACACCACTAGTTGGAGCCCCTCACATCAAGCATTCGTTACTTTTGGGTGGGGTCCAGGCTGATTGAGGTTTGACATTGGATCTTTGAAAATGACATGACCTGGGTCACTGCCGATTGAGAAGATAAACCAGTTGGATCGTAATAAACCCGCTGTTTAGTAGTTTAGCTTGTGTGTGTTTGCTTCGGTTCAAGTAATGTGTTTAGTAGTTTAGCTTTCGCTTCAGTTCAAGTAAACTTCTGACCACAACACCGCAATATCAGCGGCATTTTCCTGCAATTATCTGCAGGAATATCAATATCCGCCACAATATCAGCGGCATTATTAAGTGAGCTTCTAACCCAAAACCGCAATATCAGCCGCAATATCAACTGCAATTACGGCTGCAATATCAGTATTTTCATGCAATTATCCGCCGCAATATCAGCAGCATTATTAACCACAATTGCAACTGCAATATCAACATTTTCCTGCAATTATCCGCCGCAATATCAACGGCATTATTAACCACAATTGCGGCTGCAATATCAGCAGCATTTTCCTGCAATTATCCGCCACAATATCAGCGGCATTATTAAGTAAGCTTCTAACTGCAAAACCGCAATATCAACCACAATTGCGATCAGTATTTTCCTACAATTATCCGCCGCAATATCAGCTGCATTATTAACCACAATTGCGGCTGCAATATCAGCCTGCAACTATCCGCAATTTCTATGATCACAACGCAATGACAATTTAAAACCATTGCCAAGTCTAGTGAAGCCCTTCCTAGAAGCTTCAATTTTCATGCACAGAAAAAGGATACAGCCATATTATAGATACACTGTCATCAGGAACTTCTACTGTAGAAAAATCAAAAGAAAAAAAAAAAGTATTGGCAAACAAGGGGAATAGAATAACATACAGAATTCATCACAGTAAACTAAGTTTCACCAAGGGAGTAGTAACAACCTATAATCCTATTAAGTAGTTGTTAGGATTCAGGAAACACAACGATGTAACTTCTCATAACTGCGATGGGAAAGCAACCTCACAAGCCATATGGTATACATCACAAACTGCTGTTACCCATCACTTTTTTTTTTTACTACTGATACCATGACAAGTGAACTGATCTACAACACCATTGATAAATCCAAGTAGCATCTGCCAGAGATTACGAGTAAAAGTATTAGACGAACCTGTTTGCTCCAAGGGTCTCTCGCCGCCGCTGCCGTGTGGCGAAACCAAACTCTCAGTATACACAGTCTCCTGCAACCATCTTACATCTTCCAGCACAGCAAGCTTGCTATACCTACCCATCTCAGGATCATAAACAATCAACCCTTTCTCTCTAACACTAATTATCAGCGCCCCACTCTTCACAAAACACACAGGAACATAATCCAAAGAACGCAAACACGGTTCCGGGTATATAATCTTGGAAACGGTTATCAATTTCTCCCAATTGCGATCATCCCTTGTGGCCCATATATCAAAATAGCTCCTCATATGAGAGTGAAGCACGCAGAGCGAGTCCTTCAACACCCCAACCCACGATATATTCCTGCCGGTATCATCAGGCGGGGGCGGCACCACCGCGAACCTCTCCTCCACCAAATCGAATTTCAGAACCACAGTGGAAAAATCGTCGAGGGTTAACCAGTAAAGGGCGTTGTTGAGGGTGATGGATTGCTGGTAATGCTCGATGAAGAAGGGAGGGGTTACTTGGTCGGGGAGTTTTCGCCACGAATTGGAACTGAGGGTGAGGACTTCGACTTGGGGATGGTAGTCTTTGACCTTGTACTTGCAGTAAGAAGAAGGGGCTCTAACGATCTTGTAATCGTTGAGGGAAGAATCGAAGCCGATGCCGAGAACTTCACGGGTTTTCTTGAAATTGGAAGGGACGGGGAGGGTTTTGTGTTGGCGGATGGAAGGGTTCCAGAGGATGATGGTGCCGTCGTTGATGATGACGCAGATGAGGCCGTGGCAGTGGCCTTTGACGTAGTAGGTGTTGCCGTCGATGAGAGGGAGGTGGAGTTCTTGAGTGGGGATGGAAGGGTTAGGGTTGGGGGATATGGATAAGAGGGTTTTGAAGTAACGGGAGAGGATGATGCGATTGGGAGTAGTTGAATGGTGGAGGTGGGTTTTGACGAAGACGGGGTCGTTGAATAAGCGGCGCCATGATTTGCAGACGCAGCGGAAGCGGGCGAGGGTTTGGACCGGTAGACGCTTCAGGATCTCCGCCTGGATGTCTTCCGGTAGGTGAACCGGGTCTGCTGAAGACGAAGACGACGTCGTCTCCATCGGAGATTGATTTGGGTGAGGAGAGGTTTTGTTTTTGTTTCGGGTTGGCCTTTTGAGTTTTTTGAGCCTTGCCTGTCTTGCTTGCTTGTTTGCCTAGTTGCCTCGCCTCACTTCTCTTGCTTTGTGAGTGGCGTGTGTCGCTTATACAATCCTCCATGTGTACCTCAATCGCGACTTCCATCCTAACGTGTAAACCGGAGCCAAAAAACGCAAGGAGAAAGACCTATCTATGATAGATACTTAGATATTTGAATATTTAGAAGATGACAGTCGAATATACGCTGTATTTATTTTAGTTTTGTATATAATATTTAATAGTATTTTATCATATTTATATTGGTCATGATGTTCTATATAAGTATTGTATTAGACATGTAAAATATATATATATATATATATTTTTTCTAAGGAGAAATTTATACGAACTGTATATATATTTATAAAATTTAATTTATAATATTGTGTTATTTTTATTTTTTTCAAGATTATTATTTCACGTAAATGTAAGGGTAGTTATTAGTTATTACTTGGGAAGACGGTTTTGTATTAAGCATCTTGTTTGCTTGGTAACTCGATGGGCCATGTGAACCACGGTATTGACCCTTGAAATTACTGCAGATAGACGTAATTGACTCTGATTGACACTGATCAAAATGCGAAAAAATTAAATAACAACAGTGATATATATAGAAAATTTCCATAATCTTACTCATTTTTAATAATATCACTTTTTACACTATAAAAATTAGTTAATAACATATAAAAATTAATTAATAAGTATATAAAAAATAATTAATAAAATACAAAAAATAATTAATGACATATATAAAATTTATTAATGAATCAATTGAAAATAATAGTTATATATAATTAACTAATAATTTAATTATTAACTATATAAAAAAGGAATTTGCTATTTGAATGATGATCAAGTTGAAAATATTACAATATATTATTTCTTTTTTTTTTTTGTTATCAAATCATGTAAGAAATTTATATACACTCATTAACTAATAAATTATATTTTATTAACTAATTTTTATGTGATGTTAAAAGAAATATAGATACTATTTGAAGTAAGATGATGATTATTTATATACAAATGACATATAAATTTATTTCTTTCTCGCCTTTCTTTAACAATGCCTGGCAAAACAGATACAAGAGTAAGCAGAAACAGGGTTGAAGTTCTTTGAACTATGTTCTGGAATTAACTATAAGGGTCAACTTAGTATGGGATAAAAATGAGAGTGAAAATTTCATGAATGAGTTTTCAACTTTATCCACCTTACTAAGCATTTGTGCTAACCAGTTAGTTGTTTGATTGCTGACCTCTTTACTTCCCCCAAAAGAATGATTGAATCACCTTGAATTTAGTTGTTGAATAGCCATTAAATGATCTTAACAAATCCTCCCTCTTTACCTCTCGTTTGATGCTTCTCTATGGAGAGAATTGGAGACGCTTACTACTCTTCTTTTGGAGCCCTTCCAAGTAAATACAGAGAGGAAGAACAAAGAATAAAATGAAATTTCTTCTGAGATTTCTGATATAACCAGAGCTTGAAACAGAACACAGCAAGGACCATTACTCCCTCGTCTTCCTTATGCATCTTCTGCAAACCCAAACACATGATGATCTTTCACAATTGATGCCTTTCTTTCCTTTCTTTCTAACATGATTGCCATACCCCCATACACATTAACTCCTCTTCTAGTGGGTGTCATAGCCTTTTCATCAAAGTCATCCCGTGCCTCCTTTGAGTATGCATATCTGCACAACCCCCAAGTAAAATGAACTTCAAGCTATTACAATGCCTTAATCAGGCAATTAGAACGTCACCAAGTTATTTGTAAAAATCAAAATATAATGGGGGGAAAATGAAAGGAAAAGCTTCTTGATCCTACTTTGAATACTTTCAATTTGGTTACCATTAAGTACTTTCAAAATCAGACTTCAAACATCTGATATCTTTTTAAGTTATATTGTCTCACACTTCATGGAGTAGGAGGTTTGAATTTAAGCCAAGGTAATTCCTATGATATACTTAAGTTCACTTTGGTTTGAGATAAGCTTCAAGCTTAAATGGTCATCAAGTGGTAATGCATATTTGCTACCTTCCATTAAACAGACATAGAAAATTTAGCTTATACTGATTCCACCAACTAACCATTAATGTTTCGTGTAAACTTGACAAAGAACCAATAGTTTTTTATATAAGAAAGAAAGAAACTATTTCACTTTTAGGTAACTTGAACAGGCGAATCAAAGATTCATTGCAGCATTTTAAGAAAACCTACTCTCCATACCATTTGTAATTCTTGCAACAGATAAGCCATACCCACATTTTATAACAAAATAACCATAATTCTTCTATTACTAAATTACTAGTTAAAATAAAATATCCATATTTGCACTCTTAACTATTGAGATTCCTTGAAGCATTTTCCCCAATTTTCTTACTTTTGAATTTATACACATCATTGAAACCACACCTTACTCCTATGGCCAGTAACATCCACTTGCAGAAAGATAATGGAGTCCCCTATTCAGATGTCTCTTCCTATCACAAGCTTATTAGAAGAATGCTCTATTTGACTACAGCAAGGCCCGATATCATCAGCTTTGTTGTGGCTCAACTAAGTCAACTCCTTGCTCAAACAGTCTCATTTCAAGGTAGCAACCAGAATTTTAAGGTGCCTAAAAGGAACTCTAGGGACTCATCTATTCTTCCTCACCAATTATGAGCTTCAACTCAAGGGTTTTGGTTACTCATATTGGTTAAGTTTAGGGGAAGCCCAAAATACTAAGGAGATCTATTTCAATAGACTTATTGAGGAACCACACCAGGTACATGAGTTCTTCCAATTTATATGGTTCTCACATTGTCCATTCTTATCTAATTTAAGACTTCTTCACTCACATCACATTGCACTCACTTGAATTCTTAACAATCTCTCCACCTCAAGTGTGAGTCTTTAACATTTTCCCTATCCTAACAAGTGGTATTAAAGTTGATGGTTTGGATCGGCTAGGATGAGAGCTGATGATTTGGATTAGTTGGGAAGAGTATTAGATAAATGGTGGTTGATGAACAACAGCACAGGCAGGTGGCTCGACCTATTGAAGAGTGGTAACATGTGTGAAGACGTGGCTCGGTGAATAGTGAAGAGTAGTAACATGTATGACGAGGCTTTCTGAAAAGTAATCCAAGTGATGAGTAGTAACATGGTGGTCAAGACGTAGGTCGATTTGGTGAAGAGTGGTAACACATTGGTAGATATGTGGCTCTTGGAAAAGTGTCATGATGTATTTGGGGAAATATTGTTAACCATTGAATACTCAAGAAAGGCTTCCGAGGAGGGGAATGTGAAGATGACAGATTGCAGGGCTACACATGTTTATTAGTCGAGATGTTTGAATCAGGTGGAGCCATGGTTCTTATGGTTGATTTAGGTTATTTGTAACTCAGTAACTGGTATGCATGTTGAGCCCAATGGCTCTTATTTGTGGTTCTTGACAAATAAGGGTTCTTCATGGTGTTCATGAAGGTTGACACGTGACTAGGCGACTTAGATCAAGGTGGAGATGTTATAAATTCAAGGTGGCAGGACATTGACCAAGATAGAGATTTGTTAGGATTTTGGCTCATGCTTCCTGATTCAAATTGGTTTTATTTATGTTTATCCTTATCAAGTATACCCTTGAAGATTTAGGAAATCTAAAATAGGGATATGGTAGAATCTGTTAGGATTTGAGAAACTTAGAAACTAAGGAGTATTAGAGACCAAGGAAGTTTGCTTGGAGATCAATGAGGTTTGGCTATAAATAGAACTAATGACCTAGGTGTGTTAAGAAACAGAGAAAGAACAAGTAACAAAGGAGTTATTCGGGTTATGAGAGAGGGTTAACAAGAGCTTTGGGCCAGACATGGATCGATTAGGTTTTTTTAACTCCATGATTATTTTTGTACTGTGTTTTTCTCTTATAGTGAAGATGTTTTATTTTTGGGGTGGATATAGGCATGCGACTTGTCAAATTATGTTAAATTCTTGTGTCCTGACACAAGATGTTCCATTATTGGCTACTGTATTTACCTTGGCAGCTCCTTTGTCTCTTGGAAGTCCAAGAAACATACCATTGTTTCAAGGTCTTCTTCAAAGGTCAAATATCATGCCCTTGCAATTGCCACATGTGAGTTATAGTGACTCACATTCTTACTTCAAGATCTTCATGTGCCTTTCAAGTCTCCTTTACTCTTATACTGTGACAATCAATCAACTCTACACCATGTTGCCAATTCAGTATTTCATGAAACGACAAAACACATTAACCTTGTTTGTTATGTTGTCAAAGAGAAGATTCACAGTGGACTTGTTCATCTCTTACCTGTCAGATCAGCTGCTCAAATTGTTAATCTTTGTACTAAGGCTTTGCCTCCAAAGACTTTTCAGCACTTGGCTTCCAAGTTTGGAATGATCAATATCCACTCTCTATCTTGAGCGGGTTATTAGAGCTATTATACATAATGAAGTGTAGCCGATTGTACATACCTAAATCACTACATGTATACACTTGCATATAATCACTATTTGTATATACTTGTATACGTTCTATTAGGAAGTTAAATTCTATTAGGAAAGTTACACTTAGTTAGTTAGTTGGCCATGTGTCATTCTGTGTGTATAAAGTTGGTTAGAGTGCACAATAAACCAACTCCACAGTTGTGTAAATTGTTATAGTTATTCAATCAAATTCAAAGTTCACATATTCTAATAGTCATTAACTATATAAATAGTAATCTCGTAGCACTAATGCAACAAAAAAGGTTAGACGCTAAACTTAGCATATACTAACTAAATTGAGTTGAATTGTGTTGAGTCTTTAGATTCCATATTCGGCTTAACTCGTAACTTAATTTAAGTACACTCAATCTCTCATGGGTTAGGAAAAAGTACTAACATTATAACTATCCTAAGTTTGTTCTAAAGGATTGGTAAGTTAAACATGTCTATCAAATGGTTAGAGTTGTCAAAATGAGCAGGCCCTACAGACTATTTTCAAACTAGGCCAAGTATGTTTCGAGTTAATATTTTGCTAGCGCAGCCTAACCCATTGTGAGTTGAGGATTAAGAGGGCTGGCCTACCAACCCGATAATTATTCTTTAAAAAAATAATGAATATAAAATTATTAGCATATCTATGTAATTATGTGTAATTATATTTAGCAATTCAAAAGATTTTATTTAATTATAATTTATTTGTACTTCTTGTATTGTACTTCACTACCACTGTACAGTCGTAAGACTATAAATAGGTGTAACCTTTGTGCATTCACAATTTAGAGAATATATAGAAAAAAAATTCAATCTTTTTCCATCTATTTGTTTTTCTATTTCTCGCATAGTATCAAAAGCTTAGATTCTTGATCCATTTTAGAAATCCTCTTATTGCTCCAGTTGTTTTTTGTCTTTCTCCTTGCTATACTCAGCCATTGTACTCCCACTTGTCGCAGTCGCTGTACTCCTATTTCACATCACCATATTCTAGTTGGCATCATTGTACTCTTGCTTATTACTATTGTGCTCTTATTCACTGTACTCGTGGTACCATGGCTAAGATATTATCCACCACACATCAGGATCCATTGTTCTATTGTCACTATCGTCAGTCTGACATTTACTCCCTAATTGCCCAACCATAAAATGCCATAATTGCACGAGGAATGGTCACATTACCTCAAATTGTTGTTGATACTGCAAGAAACTAGGACACTTGATTCAGAATTTCCCTACATGTCCTCCAAAGTTTGGTTCGAACTTAGAACAGGTCGCAGCCTCGTCCCAGTTCCTCGAAGCCTGTACTTGCTACTACAACTGCTATTAATAAGTCCTTAGCTTCTCTACCCACACCTTAGATTGCCTTTTCTAACAATGCTCTCGTGTCCTTTCTTAAGCAACTACTTAGCAATTCTGATAATACCTCTCCTGTCTTATCAACCACACTAGTTAATACTGGATGATATTTTAATTCTGCTTACTGTAACCATATGACGTCTACATATCAGTTTTTTATCCCTATCCATTAATGATATTGCACATTCCATACATACAGCTGATGGATCTTTTATGAATGTAAGTCATAAGGATTATATTTCTCTGTCCATTCTTAGTTTGCTTGATACACATATCATTCATAAATTAAACTTCAGTCTTATTTCTGTTGGATAATTGTGTGACCTTGGCTTTGAAGTCGCATTTTCTTCTTCTAATTGTCATGTGCAGGATCCACGGATAAGATAAGTCATAGGAACTGGATGTAAAATCGGAATACTGTTTGAGCTCACCAAACTTCATGTTCCTTCTGCATCAAATCTTTGTTTAGTATCCACCACCTCCTCCATTCAGCTATGACACTAACATCTTACTCATAGTTTACTAGGAAAGTTGTGTCCTTTTATATCTCAAGGGGCTCTAGTTTCAGTTACTAATTATCCTTTTCACTACACTTCTTGCATTGTCCTTTAATAAAAATACTTCTATCTCTAATTCTTCTTTTTATCTTGTACATTCTAATGTTTGGGGGCTTGGTCCCACACCAACAATGGGAGGCAATCAGTATTTTGTGATATTTATTAATGATTATTCTTATTTTACTTGGATATATATGATGGAATATTATTATGAGATAGTCTCAAATTTATACAATTTTGCTACAATGATCAAAACACAATTTTCAAAAGTTATTAAAAAATTTTGTCAGGATAATGCCATAGAATATCGTAACTCACATTTCTTGCTGAACAAGGTACTATTTCTTAATTCTCATGTCCTTGTACCTCTCAACAAAATGGTCGTGCTCAGAGAAAATATAGTCATATCCTAGACTTTGTTCGAGTAATACTCGTCTCCTCATCTTGTCCTGAGCGTGCTTTGGGTGAAACTGCTCTTTTTTGCTATCTATGTCATCAATCGTTTCCCTTCCTCTATTATTCGTAATGTTTCTCCTTTTGAGCTTCTCTATAACACTCCTCCATACTATAGTTCTCTCAAGGTCTTTGGTTTTACTTGTTTTGTTCTTCTTTAGCCATATGAATACACTAATCTCAAGCCTCGTGCTCGCCTTTATTATTTTCTTGGCTATGAGATAGAACATAAAGGTTACCGTTATTGAGATCTCATCTCTCAGAGCATTCGTATCTTTCATCATATTTTCTTTTGGGAACACATTTGTTCTCTTCATTGTCTAAGTTCAAGTTCATTCCTTCCACTTGGACTCCTCTTTTCACTAATCACTCTATTGATCTATTTTCTAGTGATTCTGATGCAAGTTCTTCTAGTGAGCTCATAGACATTTTTGAAGTTCCAACCACTCCTAATGAAGTAGTCCCAAACGTTGATCCTACACCGGCAACTGCTCTATCTCCTCCTCTTAAGCGCCCAACTTGAGTAAAAACTCGACCCTCTTATCTTGGTGATTATCATTGTTTTTCTACCATGCTTCACCTTCATGAACCACAATCCTATTAAGAAGCTTCCAACAATCCTCATTGGCAGCAAGCTATGAAGGAAGAGTTACAGGAGTTGGAGAATATTAATACATAGGACCTTATTGATCATTCTTCTGATATGACACTTGTGGGCTGTAAAATGGGTGTACAAAATCAAGACTCGTTCTGATGGCTTTATTGAGCATTATAAGGCTTGTTTAGTTGCTAAGGGATTTGCTCAAGAATATGACATTGACTATGAGAGATCTTTGCACTTGTTACTCACACCACTTCAATTCGTACTCTTCTTACTATTATAGTTACTCAGAAATGAACTCTTAATTAAATAGATGTAAAAAATGTATTTATCAATGGTGACTTGAAAGAAGAAGTTTATATACGTCCACCTCTTGGTTACACTTGTCCAGCAAATAAGGTTTTTTTGTCTTCGAAAGGCTTTGTATGGCCTTAAACAAGTAACCCAAGCTTAGTTTGCCAAGTTTCACAACATTGCCAGTTAGCTCAGGTCCTCCTCTAATGCTCATGATTTTGCTCTCTTTATTCACAATACTGATAAAGGTACCATTGTGTTGCTCCTCTATGTTGATGATATGATTATTACTGATGATGATAATACTAGTATTGTTGAACTTAAACAATTCTTAAGCCAAAACTTTGAGATGAAGGATCTTGGTCCTTTAAGCTATTTTCTGGGCCTTGAGGTTCTTTCTTTTAGTGATGGTATATTCCTATCTCAAGCCAAGTATGCCTCTAATCTCATTTTTCTAGCTAGACTTACAAACAACAAAGTTGAGCATACTCCACTTGAAAAAAATGCTCGGTTTACTCCACACGATAGTACTTTACTAGATAATTGAACTCTCTATCGCCAGTTAGTTGGGAGCTTGATCTATCTTATCGTGAATCGACTTGACATCTCCTGTGCTGTTCATTTGGTAAGTCAGTTCATGGTTGCAACACGTTCCACATACTATGCTACTGTTCTTTTGATTCTCCGATACATCAAGGGTACATTCTTTCATGGTCTTCATTTATCTGTTGATTCTCCTTTGGTTCTACGTGTTTATTCATATGCTGATTAGGGTGGTGATCTAACTAATTGTTGATCCACTACTAGTTATTATATTTTCCTTGGTAACTCTCTGATTTCCTAGCATAACAAGAAGCAAACTCTGACTGCTCGCTCTAGTACAGAAGTAAGGTATCATGCCTTAGTTGATACCATTTCTAAGATACTTTGGATTCAATTGTTACTTGAGTATTTCTCAGCATTCCCCAATTGCACTTTATTGTGACAACAGAAGCGCTATTCAAATTTCACATAATGATGTTTTTCATTAGTGCACCAAACACATTGAGATTGATTATTACTTCATTCGTCAATACATCATTCGTGGTGCTCTTCGTCTCATCTCCATTGAAACCCTTGATCAGTCAGCCAATCTGTTCACCAAAACTTATTATCCTGTTCGTTTCCGTACTCTGATTTCCAAACTCAAGTTTGTTTACTCTGCACCCACTTGAGTTTGAGGAGGAATGTTAGCATATATGTGTAATTATGTGTAATTATATTTAGAGATTTTTAAGAGATTCTATTTAATTATAATTGATTTGTACTTCTTGTACTGCACTTGTATACTACCATTGTACAGTCCTTGAACTATAAATAGGTGTAACTCTTGTACATTTACAATTCAGAGAATATATAGAAAACTTTTTCAGTCTTTTTTTGTCTTTTTGTTTCTCTATTTCTCACGAATATTTAAAAAATTAAATAAGTAAAAAATAAGAAATTTAGATTACTTAATTTTGAGTCAAAGATAAATAAATTAAATAACTAATACAATTATCAATTGAGTTTTAATTTTTCAAGCAAAATAATAATTATACCCTTTAGGTATATCTTATTAGATTAAAAAAGTAATTAAAATTTGGGTCAATCAGCTGGGCTAAATCAGTTCAGAACACATTAGATTAAATTAAGTTTAAATTTGAAATTTTTTTAACCCAACTCACATTTTCTATCTATTGTTCTGATTCGGCCTATTTTGACATATGTTAAGATGAGTCCATCTCAATTGGCCCCAGATTTGTTGGTGTATAAATTAAATTCAACGCCTTAGTGTGTGTTTGGATTACAGTTGATAAATTTAAGTTTGATTGAAAGTGTGTTTGCAAACTTAAGTTTAGTTAAAAGTGAGTTTGCAGTAACTTAATTTATGTTTGGAAATTTTTATCTCAAAAGTGAGTTAGAAATACCAACTTTAATGCAAAAGCAAGAAATACCAACTTTAATGCAAAAGCAACATTTTGTTGCCTTTCAGCCAACGTACGTTTGGCTTAAAATTCAATTGAAGAAAACTGAATTGAAGACATCCAAACATGCTGTTTACGTCGTTCAAGAATTTTAAAAGCAAGTTTGGTGACCCCAACGGATTTCCAAACACGCTCTTAACCTTATTAGACCCTTCTGTTACACGGGATGACTCCATAGTTCAAGTCCATTTCTATTTTCATAATATTAATTAATTAAGTGTGAACTAAATCTTTATTACATTTTAGTAATTCGGCTCGAGTTAGGCGCGCGTATGAGTTGTTTGAAATCAAGTCAACTTGCTCAATATGAACAGAATTTGTTTCATTCTGCGCAACAATGTTTACTTTAAATAATAGTTATTTGAGTATCTTCATAGGTACAATGAGCTAAAAATAAATTCTACGACGACTCAGACTCAGTTAAAC
Organism: Ormosia semicastrata; assembly: GCA_029884595.1. Classification (NCBI taxonomy): domain Eukaryota; kingdom Viridiplantae; phylum Streptophyta; class Magnoliopsida; order Fabales; family Fabaceae; genus Ormosia; species Ormosia semicastrata. The sequence continues at coordinate 28,985,244 of JAQQTO010000046.1, read as the reverse complement.
ATTCCATCTTATATATTGCTCAATTAACTTACCGATCAAACTTATTTAGCTAATTAGCAAGTCGAAGTCATGAGCAACTTGTTGAATCAGTTCAATTAAACTCCTAACTCTAACGAGTACCCTATTAGCAAAATAGAAGATTGTTTTGCTTTCGAAACAATTAAGTCTTGAATACAGTATTGGCCAGGCCAAGGGGAAGGGGACGAAGGGATTATACCTCGAGCTCAAGTTTACCTATACAACATTACATAAAACTATTGCTCTTTGTTTAATAAAATGAAAATTGTTTAAAACAAATACAGCAGCTTAGTTATTCATGGTGAATATTGATGTGCGTAACTTATATATATATAGAGATTAGGTTATATTAGTGTAAGTTATTTTTCTCTTACACTTATTTTTAACTATTAGTTTCATTTTCATCTAACAGTTGAGATTATTTCATTAAAGATAATCATTAGATGAAAGTGAAACTAACGATTAAAAATAAATGTAAGAGAAAAAAGACTTACACTGATGTAAGTTGATCTTTCCTTTATATATATATATATATATATATATATATATATATATATATATATATATATATATTCTAATGCTTTTAAACAATAATTTTATTATTTTTTGTGCTTATTTTGAACAATTTAATCTCGTTATTTAATAATTTTATTTTGTAAATTAATATGAGTTAAAAAATGATGAGAAAGTTATATTTAGAAAATAAAGCGCAAGATGCACAATTCATAAAAGTTTCTATTCAATTGATATGAAAAGCTAGAAGGCTAGAAGTGGACCTGTGATTATTTAAAAAAAAGAAAGAAAGAAATTGAACTGTGTATCTAATGCACAAAGTGCTGGAACGTTGTGGTTAAAAGTAATGTATTAAAAATTGAAATGAACCAATCGATTGGACTATAAATCAGTTATAAGTATTTTTTTAATTTAATTAATATTCAATTGTAAATTTGATAAGATGAATTGAACCATGGCTTAAGGCTTTGTCAGTTTAATCTTTCATTTAGTTTTTAAAACATTGGAAAAAAGTATTAACCAAGAAGTCAAATTGAACAACAATAAGGGGCAATATGTGGCCCACGGTTATTAAGAGAAGATGGAATTAGGGTGCTTATAGCTTGGCTCGGCCAAAAACTTAGTCTAACTTAAAATTAATTTGGTCATGTTAAATTCTTAAAATTTGATCTAATATATTTTTAAGTCGAGTTCGGTTCACGTTTAGAGTAGACTTAACCTAACCTGATGTTACATAATGTATTAAAATTTATAATTTTATGAAAATTAATAATAAAATATAAGATTTTTTAACTAAAATTAATACTTTTATTGATATAATTTGTTTTAAAATATATATTTTATAAATTTTATTTTATACTTTTAAAATTTTATAACTAAGTTATACATAATATTCAATTTTTTATATTTTATTTAAATGGATTGACCCAATCACTAATCATATTATGATAAGGTCGAATTTAAATCTAAAAATTAGGCTTGATGAAAATATCAAATCAATATCAGATCAGACGTCCAATTGGTCGATGAGCACTCCTAAATGGAATTCTAAGAAAAAAGTCTAATACACTCAAAGAGTATTATTCTTAATAATTTTGTAACTATTTAAATTTAATTTCATAACATTTTATATTTTAATCCAATAATTATATAATTATTCAGTTTCTATATGTCACTTTTTTACTAGAAGAGAGTCCCTCATTCTGCACAATAATTTCTTAATTCTAAGAGGTGTGTCGTGTGGGTCTATGTAGCTTATGAAGTGGAATTTGTTGGGCCATAGTTGCTAAACACAAAAAGGCCAGCCTACATCCAACGAAACCCTAGTTGCCAAGTTATTGAAACGGTGCACGCATTAATAGGAAACCCAATTTACGAGAGGCGATGCAACATCATGATATTACGGTGCACGCATTATTGATACGCTATAGACACAGCGGAGTGGTGAGCAGAGCCAAGAAAGAAGAAGCATATTATTTGGGTGTTATTTTATTTTCTTGTTTTTTCAATGAGTATGATTTAATTTTTTATGTCATTAATCAATTCTATTATATTATGAACTATTTTTTTTATAAATTTTGATATAGATTGCATCTATGAATTTTTGTACTTATTAAATTATTATTTTTCATTTATACAAGAATTTATTGTTATTCTTAAATTGTTTTAATTTGTATCTTAGAATCACGGAGGAAAATTCCTGGATGTGCAGGTAATAAAATCAATAAGTATATAATCGAAACAGAGTAAAGATTTTCTTTGTGAGGGATTAAATTGGTTAATCATAGATCTTAATGAGTTGATTAAGGCTTATTAATTATTGTTATTAAAAAATAGGTAATAAGCATTTTTCAATATGTTTAGTATGACTTGTTAGGATTACCATTTATTGCATGAAATAATTAAAATTAGATTATCAATCAATTAAATTAAATAGCATTGGTTCAAGTGAAATCGAAATACCCTACTTTAAATTGATATTGCTCTCGTCTCTTGTTAGTTCTTGCTTCCTTTGAATTTAATTCATTAGTTTTATTTTTTTTAATTTTAATTTAGTTAGAATTTTTTTGATTGTTTAAATAATAGTAGAATTAATATAATTTTAATAGTTGGTAAGCACTTTCTATAAAAATAATATCTTATTTATTACTTTATTAGCTTCGTAAACTTGCGAATTTCTCTATCAAATATATAGTTGAAGATGAAGCCGCCACATATATTTAATTTGATGTAGGACCAATGGAGAAAAAGAACAAAGAACTCTTGGAGTTTTAAAGATATTAGGTGTCAAGAAACTTGATGTAATACTCCCAAAAATTATTTGTTTTATTATGAAAAGTCATTTTATAATATTTATGATTTTTATAAATTTTTTTAGATTTTTTCGAAACTGTTGATTATTTTAATATATTTCTCATTTTGCATGCGCCTTGAGCTGAGCCAGAAAAATGAAATATTTTTATGAGGCTGAAAAACCTTGAATTGTGGAAACGTCGACGAGGGATCTTACTAAATACGAGGCCGGACACAATTTACGAGGTTTACGTTTTTTGAGATTTTACCTGATAAATAAAATTACGGTATGTTCTGTTAAATAAATTTTTTTCGATACCCTCTATTATCCATTAGACAATAAATACTGACTTTGTAAATTGTAACAATTGTCTATTAGGTAATAGTTTATAGTAAAAAAATTCTTATCACCTTATCTAGAAATCTACTTTATGTCTAATCATGTTGACTTTTTCAAATTTCTAACAAAGCTTCTTTTCAGCGGAGGTTCTGATGGAAATCAAACTGGTCAGAATGTGACGTTTTCGTCAAAGTGTTTGAAGTGCGGGAAAGATCACCTAACGAGGGACTGCAGCATCAAAGGAATAATCTATTTTCGATGTGGAAAACCTGGACACGTCTCTAGAGACTGCAATCAGGCTAAGGCAGAGCCTTCAGTTAACACTGCACGAGCTGCAAAATTGCAAGTAAGAGGCAGAGTCTACACTATGAGCGGAGCAGAAGCCTCTGAATATGAAGATTTGATACAAGGAGAAGGTACCATAGGAGGTAATATTTTGACTACCTCTTTTCTATATTTCTGCTACTCTGTCTATTTATGTGCTACTCTGAAGACGTTGGTGAAGAAGGGGAAGTGCACGAATTCCCTAGCTTCTGGCCTGATTTTGATTAGCTTCCTATTCGGATATGACGTCCCGTCCGCAAGACTTCTTGGGATATGCGAGATTGACTTTTCACGGAAGACCGGACTGTTGGCACATCAACCTGAGTACAAATTGCTATGTCTACCTCGGAGATGTGACTTTGACTCTTGCTTGGGGACGTTATGATCCACCTATATTTACCTTTCATGCTCGTTTGTATTTAGAGTTTTACTTGTCCATACGTGACATGTGGGGTGAGTGTCATTACTCCCCAAAAGGGGATTCTTTCTTATCCTCTACATGAGCCCCCGCTCGTAACTCGGTGGCTCCGGTGAGAGTTTCCTCTGACGAGGAAGAACCTGAGGAGGATACAACTATGGATTCTTCTCATTCGCCTTAGGGGCCGATGCTGTGGGTATTCGTTGATGGCTATCGGTAAATCTTTCGTGGGCTTGATATTTTGTCTTTTTGGTGGGTTGTATATGTGAAATCTTTTGGGGCATGTAAAGCTTTGTTTTTTGTATATTTGGTGATGTAACTAAACAAGCGTAATATAAATATAAATATATATATATATATATATATATATATATGTCATTTGAATGTATGGTTTACTTTTATTTTACTCTTTACTGTAAATACGTCTTGTCATTTTATTTTATTATTTCATAACAAAAAAAAAAGAATCTGCCAAATCATTGCACGATTATAACTAAACAGACTTATTTATATATTAATGAACCGGGTCTTAGTTAAACAGTATATATATTCGTTTTCGTCGCATGGTCATGGTGCGACGTTCCCTCCTCAAAAAAGGGCATTACTCTTGATCTCAAAGTAGGAATATAATTCACTAAATTCAATAATCAATAATCAATCGTCTTCTAAAGTGCATAGGAGATGTATTTATAACCCTCAAACAAAATAAATTAAATATAAATTAAATACAAATAATTAAATATAAGATTTAACATTTGATATAATCAATCCCACTAAAATCCTAATTATAAAATAGATAAGATTATTAACTAACAAAATAAAATCCTTAATTAAAATAACAGAAAATACGTAATAATAAAAATCATAATTATCCTAATATCATATGCATCATTCTTCCCCTCTAGAAGAACTCACCTCTGGAGAGTTAAATCTCAGTTTCATCCAGGATTAATATGGTAAGAATGTTCTTCAAAAATTGAAGTAGTAACAAAATCAAGGTGGTTCTCCTTCTTCATAAGATAATGACAAATATAATTAAGAGAATAATCCACAATCAACAATGATTCATCTACAAGCAGCATTGAATTAATTTGGTTAGGATATTGTGGTGGAATTGGCAGAACTTTAGGCATGCAGATAGTTTTGTTCAGATATTGTGGTAGAATTGGCAAAACTTTAGGCATGTAAGCAGTCAAATGATCTGTAGCAACAACTAGAGAGGACATAGAAGGCTCAAATGTATCTTTAGAAGGAAACAAATCATCAACATCAAGATTATGATCCCCAAAATGTATATTAGAATCCAATTTATAATTATCGCTATTTAATGCAAAGTGGTGTCTAATAGCGACATGCAATTTAAGAGTACGATTGGTAATTATTTCAGTTGAATCAATATATTAAAAATTTGGTGGCGTGAGTTTAAGATCAATGAGTTTAGTATTTTCTTTCTCAGCAATGGTTATGTCTTTAGAATTTCTAACCTTCACCTTTGGACATTCTTTACTAGAAACGATAAGTCGAAAGATAATCCTTCTACGACATGATCTTAAGAAAAAGGAATATGTATTGTCCCTATCGTTGTGAGTCACATCATTATCATATATATAGGGACGACTTAACAAAATGTGAGCAACATCCATAGGTAAAACATCACAATAAACATCTTTCACATAAGACCCTAATACAAGTGAGACCTTACATATGTTGGTGCCCTATAGATAAGTATCATTTATCCAAATTATCCTAAAAGGTTGTGGGTGACATTTCACGTTTAAACCACATCTAATCATACCTCTTTTAGAAATCACATTTTAATGTGCTATCATTATTGATGACTAGATTACAAGTTTACCCTTACATTTAATGTAGGTTAAAATAAGAATTTATGACACTATTGTAATTTGACAACAAATTGTTCATGCTTTATAATAGGGACATATAATAAATAAAAGAAGTATCAACATACTAGATGCAAAGGAATGAGAATTATAAACTATTCTAAAGGTACAAATAAAGATCAAAATTTCAAGAGTCAAGATTAATTGAAAAAATTACACCTTTGTTAAGCAATAAGAGAGTTTTGCAAAGATCTGGTGAGCAGTAAGTAGTAGAACAACTTTGACTGTAAAAAAACTTTGATTTCAAACAGCTCAAAGTGTGACGATCAACAAGGTTCTGATACGAAATTGATGTGGGATTAATGAAGGAAGAGAACAAAGAACCCTCGAGGTTTCAAAGACACTTGGTGTCAAGAGACCCGGTTTCAAAGTAAGAATATAATTCACTGAATTCAATAATCAATAATCAATCATCTTCTAAAGTGCATAAGAGGGGTATTTATAACCTTCAAATAAAACAAACCAAATATAAATCAAATATAAATAACTAAAGATGATATTTAAGATTTGATAGTATCCCACTAAAATTCTAATTATAAAATAGATGAGATTTTTAACTAACAAAATAAAATGCCTAATTAAAATAAAAAAAAAATTCATAATAATAAAAATCATAATTATCCTAATATCATTTACATCATAATTAGACAATTCTTATATAATAATGTTAGTCAAAACCAAAACTTCGAAAGCTTTCTTGGTTTGTATTTATTGTATTTGAAACCACTGGCACACATTTTAAATTTGGTTCCTTCCAAATTAACCAAATTATAATATTGACATGAATATGTATACAAATTTAAAATATTCATGTAAATTATGTTTGTAGATAAAATTATGAATATATTGACAAAAATTCATTTAATTTTTCACAAACAGCTATGTTTTGCTTATATTTGTGGCACTGAGGACCTGTTTGATATGTTATATTAGACCTGATAAGATAAGTTAATATAATACATTATGACTTTATCAGTTATTTGGTACAAATATTGTATTGTATAAACTTATCCATCAAATTCTTTTTATACATTAAAATGATAAATAACTTAATCAAGTCTTGGGGTGGGATTAGGCCTATTGAGTTTTGATGTATAAGCTGCTATAAAGACTTTTCCATTACAATTTTAAACTCTCTGATATCTCCAACCATTATATATTAGACCTTATACTATCAAACATTATACTAATAGGTTTAATATTATCAGGTCTTCTCCTATCTTTCATATTAAATGGGCCCTGAATCCATTGATAAAGGTTCTATAGATAACTCGAAGTGACAAAAGAAAAATGAAAATATAAATACATAAATAAATAAAATCAATACAAGAAAAACCACTTTTGAACGAATTTCATTTCTTTGCTCCCTCTGCCCCTTGAAGTACCGATTAGCACTCCAACAGCGACAATAACTACAAATAAATGAGTTTTTGTTAATCATTATTTTAAAGATATTTGTTAAATAAGTTAAAATATTTTTTTGATAAAAATAAAATATCAATGTATTAAAAATTAAAAAAAATTACAAAGAGATAAAGGGAAAAGTGCTAATACTAGGTTAGCGGTGAAAATTGGAGATCATACCATACCATAAGTCACATGATTTATGTATCCTGAATCTATCATACAAAATGACGGAAAGATAGAGGGAGATGTAAATCATAGGATTCAAACTGGATGCATGAAATAGAATAGTGCTTCAGGAGTTATTTATGATAAAAAAAAAGTGTCTCGCAAGCTTAAGGGTAAATTTTACCGCACAATTATAAGACTTGCGATGTTGTATGATACTGAATATTGGATGATTAAAGCCAGCAAGAGCATAAGATCAGTGTCGCTAAGATGAAGATGTTGCACTGGATGTGTGACATACAAGACAAGACAAAATTATGAATGAATGCATTTAGAGAGAAAGTAAGAGTAGCACCTATTGTGGAAAAAATGAGAGAATCTCGTCTTAGGTGATTTGGACATGTAAGGAGAAGACACTTATAAGCCTTGTAAGAAGAGTAGATCAGGTGAATGATGGCCTAATGCTAGAGGTAGAGTAAACCAAGAAAGATTATAGGTGAAACGATTAAAAAAGATTTAAATTCGTAGGACATTTCTTCAGACTTGATTTATGATAAGGTACAATTGCATCGTTTGATCTATGTAAATGACCTCACCTAGTAGGAAAAAACTTGGTTGTTATTGTTATTGTTGTTTTCATTAAAAACATTTTATTTTAACTAAAGACATTTGTTAACAAAATCCTAAATAAATAAGCTATTTATGTTACACCAAAAAAAAAAACTACTTGTGCAACTCCTTAAATATATGTATATAGCTTAGGCTCCTTAATCTTATTCTAAAATTGAGTTTGAATCACCATCTAGCTTCATTAAGAAAGTGTAAATTATATCAATGGATTCATTTCAAGTAAAATAAATTTCTTTCATTTGGCGGCATATAGATTATGAGAGAATGCAAATTCCATGTATTGTTTCGTACAAACGGATTTGTTGCCCATTGCGGCTAAGTGTGAAGCACGCATGTTATAGTCAAACACATGTTTAGAAATGAAACTATTTTTGGCTACTGATTCATAAAACTCTTTCAATTTAAAAAAGGAATCCTGATGATAAATTTCATAAGGAGGAAGAAGTCCACTATCAAGAGAAAACAATTGTACAGCTTTGGCGTTATTAGTTGTCTTTCTAGAACTATGCCATGCATAACGTTTAATCTTTCATGAGAAGTTCAGTATGGTTCAAAGAAGGTTTGGTGGGGAGGGGAAAAAATCTTCATAGAACTAAATATAGCTAAATGCATTATAGGAATTTATTTGGACCAGAAAAAATAATAGTCAGTTCTAATTAGATATAAATATGGTTACGATAAATCCTTTTTAAAATTTTTTTTTCAAATGTTCATACTTCAGTCCATTTTCGCGACTACTTTTCTGTTTGAAATTCATAAAACAAAGATATTTAATTTTGATATTCTTATCATAAATAATGTATATATTTTTTTCATATTTTTTAATATTATTTATTATATTTATTTTTTTATTACTTAATCACAATCTTTAAAAAGAGTGTGAATAATGATACACGGATATAAGACTATAATTTTTCAAAGGTGTTATTGTCCGTGATCCATGCTCCTTTTCCCTACGGCGCCGAGTAATACTGAGTAGTAAGAATAAAGGATCAGTCCAAGAACTTAGGACTGGACTAACCGCTTAATGTATGTTCACCAAACGAAAAAAAAATTCCGAGTTGGGTCATAACATCAAACCTAGAAAATTTATCAAAGGGGTCCAAAAGGTAACCGCTTCAATGGGGCAAAATGGGTCTTCTTCTAGACACAAAGAAAAAATTCATCAACTTTGAAATTCCAAGTAGCTTAGCTACGAGTCTACGACCAATGACCAAGTCTTCGTTTTCACACACGCTCCCGTTCTACTTTTTTTGTTTTGGTACCGTGTAAATGGAAACATAAGTGCTTTAATTTCTCTTCATATAGCAGTTTGCTTTCCCTCCAAGAGACAGCACCAACGTAGAAGCTTACCTAGTAACGTGCTTTTTTTGACTAGTATATAACCCTTTAATATTTTCATAGGTAGCATGTTCAAATCTATGTGGCAAAGCAGAAACACCTAGAAACCATGGAAGGGGTAATTAATTCGATTCACCAGGCTTGTGAATTAGCTCAAAAACTTGAATCAGACCTTCCCAACTTGGCCAACCAGCCTGCTAAGTTATCCTTGTCCATTGATGAGATTGTTAACACATTGAATGGTGCCAAAGAGAAGCTAATAATATTCCCCCAACAAGACCAAACATCAGCATCTTCCTTTGCTCAGATGATTATGCATCATGAAACGCAGCAGCCTCAGATGGATGAGACTCCAATGCAGCTCAGGTCTAGTTTTGCACAGACAATAGATCAGTTGATTCAAATGCAGAGTACGACACCGTTTGATGTGCGGGCTTTGCACGGAAGTAAGATGATGGGTAGCGTGGATTTCCAGCAGTTAAGGTCTAGAGGCACCCTGCAGATTAGTGAAATGGGTGGCAGAGATGTGGAAGGTTCCGAGCGATCGAAGGGATTAGAAGGAGTGGTGCAGGAAATCGAAGCATCACCCTCTAGACCAAGAAGAAGGTATCCATCTTTCTTATAATTAATGGTAAATTACATATTAAGTTTTCCACATTTTATATATTAACTTTATTTTGTAATATATAATTTATTAAATTATGGTAAAGCATATATATATATATATATATATATATATATATATATATATATATTAATTGTGAGAGTCTATATGTAAGGCATACAACTCAAAGGAAACTTTATCCTCTCCTCCCTCCAAAAATTTCAATATCAGTATGTTCTTCTAATTTTTTTCTTCTTCTTAAGAATGGTCTGCCTCAAGCTATTTCTTTATTATTTTAACTATATCTCTCTTTACATGTGAGAAATATGTGATCTCTTATCAATTTTAATAATAAGAGTCTATACGTAAGAAGTATGTGATCTTTTTAAAAATACACATATTGCAAGTGTTAAATTTAACAAAAGAAATATAAATATATATTTTTTATCATAATTTTGAAAGGATTATGTATTACAAAATAAAATTTATGTACAAAATGTAAAAATAAGTTAAATTTTAATTAGGTGATGCGTAATTTATCCTATAATTAAATTTCATTTTGATTATTTGATTGATGATGGTGACTTATGAATACATGTGTTTGAAACTAGTTACTAGTATAGTATACTACCTTACTCCATGGGCAACTAGTTTTTGCAAATGCAGAGGAGCTTGTCCTCTTTTACGTCCCTCCTCATAGAAATTGTACATCCACCTATAATTGAAAGAAAGAAGACAAAAGTTCACTAGTGGAAAGCCTTTGGGTTTTTTACAGCTAGCCAGCCTTTAGTTTATTATAGTCCGTACTCGATTATTGATATATATCCGAAAATGGGACAGGCTCAAATTAAAAAGTAGAATGAAACTTTCCAAGATCTTTCTTAGTAATTAGGCAACAAGCCACATATATACTAGATACTTCTTATCATTTACGCTACAATTGGCTAATTCACTAACATTTTGTATAATTTTGGCAACCCGGATTAGTACAATTCTCTTTACAAAGTAGTTGCTTGGAAATTGGCCTGATGATTATATCTTAATTAATATATACATTACTTGGTAGCAGGAAAGTTGATCTAGAGAAAAGGACAATGATGGTTCCTGCACCACAGTTTGGAATCACAGAGATGCCACCGGAGGATGGCTACACTTGGAGAAAATATGGCCAGAAAGAGATACTTGGCTCCAAGTACCCAAGGTATGGTTAATTAATTAATTACATAACTCATCAACGTCATGGGGTCTTTGGCTTGGTAGTAACATAGTACTTGATAATAATTGAGTCTTTTCTACTTCCCTAATTCTGAGTTTGAGCCCCAAATTATATATTTAAAAAAATATAAATCAACTCGTCAACTGGCTAGCTAGCAAGCATTATCAATGTAAACACCCAAATTGGACCCTTACAGGCACGTTCCCTTGAATGGTTGAAAACATACTAATTATTAATTAATAGTCTATAAAATAAATTACAAAGAGTATGAGTTGAATATAGATTTTGATAGATTCAGTACTAATGCAAAGCATATAGCAGAAAACTATTGTCTTCCATCTGCACCATGCATTGTTTTATGCCACACATAGATTTCTTGCCCAACTGAAAAGTCAGCAGCAAACTAATGGCCAAGAAATTGATAATTCCCACAACCCCACATAATAGTTAAGAAGTGGTTGAGACATGTCCTGGCACATCATTTAATTCATTGTATGCAGTGGCCACTTGACTGGCAAATTGATCGAACAAGACAAATATTTCCTTTTTACAATTACTCGTATAAACTTTAAAAAATAAATAAATAAAAATGCATCACATTTAAATTGCCTTAATTAATTAATTAACTAATAACTGATTATTATTCTTTCCTTTTCTTGATTTGAAATGCTTCTTCCTTCTCAGGAGTTACTACAGGTGTACCCACCGGAAATTATATGAATGCCAAGCCAAGAAGCAAGTGCAGCGACTCGATAACAATCCTAGCATATTTGAAGTAACATACATAGGTAACCACACGTGCCATATGTCCTCCACAGCACCATCATCAGTTCCACCACAACAACTACTAGTGGACATGTCACAGGACATGACACAAAGTAGCATTTCCTCCCAGTTGTCTCCGACATCAGCTTCAGCTTCCGGCCGGTGGCTGTCGTCGATGAGCCTCAGCCTCCACGGTGTTGGCGGCGGCATGGCCCCGGTCGTTACTGATGCTAGTAGTGGCAGTGCTGGCCCCTCCACTTCAAGATATGGTGCTGATTGTCCTGTAGTGGATATGGCTGATGCTATGTTCAACTCCGGTAGTAGCAGCGGTAATAGTATGGAATCTCTCTTCCCTCCCACTGAAGGTAAATGGGAACCAAGAGAGAAGAAAAGCTGAAGATTATTGAAATTAATTTGGCAACTGAAAGGGGATATGTTAGAGTATGAAGTAATTAATTAGAGAATGATAATTGATTTATCGCATTATATAATTATTGAATAATCAATTAATATTATACAACTTAACTAATTGCTTATTATTAAAACATTTTTCGGAGTCTAACTTTTTCTTTGTTTTGGGGTTGTAAGAGAAGTTTATGACCTGATATGGAGAAGAAGCTATAAAAGACTAAACTAAAGTAAAATTAAACCTCAAGGAATTGGCTTGTTGTTCGAATTTTAATTATATTAATTATTTTAAATTAGTTTATAAAAAATATTTTTATAAATCTTTTAGTTTCGTGTGAATAGGACGAATTTAAAGGAGGAAAGCAAACCCCTCATCCAAAATTTACTTTAATATGCTAATTACATGTAATAAGTTATCATTATATATATATATATATATATATATAAAGAGAGAGAGATCGTTTATATTAATGTAAGTTTTTTTTTTCTTATATTTATTTTTAATTGTTAGTTTACTTTCATTTAATAGTTGAGATTATTTCATTAAATGTAACTATTAGATAAAAGTAAAATTAACAGTTAAAAATAAGTGTAAGAAAAAAAAAAGACTTATACTTGATGTAATTGATCTTTCTTCATATATATATATATATATATATGAACTCTTACATTAATTTGTAATCAACCCGTAATGCACTTCCCTATTGTACTTAAAATTAAAATAATCACTAGGTTAATAAATGTGTATTTTATAAGTTATTTAGTAAATAAATAAAATATGTTTTTTTTGAAAGGGACACACAAATTAACAATATTATCCTCAACTTTGATAGAGTTATAATGCATTTATTTTTATTTTTTTATCTAAAGGTATGATACATCAATTAAACTACAAAACTTTTTTTTAAATATATTAATTTTTAGAGTCCCATTTTGGTCTTGCAAATGTATACTCGGCATTATATTGAACATCTGTTTATTAGTGACATTAAAGTGAACCTTCAATGTCAATAAAGGCCATCAAAGTAATCCTTCAAGTCCTACTAAATTAATCATTTACAGTGTGTTTGGAATGAATAGAAATAAGAAATGAATTGATTTGATTTGATTTGATTTGATTTGATTTAATTTAAAAATTAAATTTTGTGTTTGGAACTTTAAAAAAAAAATAGGATTTGAATTGATTTAAAAATCAAATTTTATGTTTGGAATTCATTAAAATGAGATTTGATTTGATTTGATTTTATTATTTTACATTTTAACCCTTATGAGAAGTTGTTAGAGATAATTATTAAGGGTAAAATAATATATTTATTTCAAATCAAATCAAATCCTAACAAATCCTATCAAATTTGATAGAATTTAAAAAACAAAAAGAATGAAATCCATAGAATTTTAAAAATCAAATTATTTCCTATTTTTTAACATTTTAAATACAAAATTTAATTAAATTTAATTTACAAATAAAATCATTTCTTATTTTTTTGCATTCCAAACACACTCTTAACGGACAAGACTAGTGACATTAATAACCATTTTGGGACCAACTTAATGTCACCTTTAAAACTAAGAGGATAAATATAATGTCAATTATATCTTGAGAAGACTAAAATATACTTATTCCAACTTATATAACTAACCCCTCATTAGTTAATTTTTGGATTTATTCTTGGAGGTTCAATTAATGGACTGTTGTTAACTATTGGATTGGAAAATTAATTGAATTAATTAAAGTGTATATAAGTTAGTCCAAACATTATTATACCACAATAAATAAATTAAATAAAATTAAAGCCACTTGATTAAAAATTGATAATCAGACATTGCTCAAAGAGACTTGCACCACTTGAATAAAGGTTGAGCGAGTCTAATATTTTAAATGACTTAATTTTTAATAATTTTTTCAAAATTAACAATAATAAGTTTCAAGTAAGCATATTAAATTGATGGAAAAGACTATTATGGATCATTTAAGAAATGATTCATAAATGAATTATTATTATTTATTTGATAATATTTATATGTAGATACGAGTGTATATAATTATTATTAATTAAAATTTATAAATTTTTTATATGTATTATTATTTATAAAAAAATTAATCTAATTAAATTTATGTATAAATTTAAATATTACTAATTAAATATAATTTTTTAATCTTAATCATTCATCAATACTTATTCATTCTTGAACCTTTTAATCTTAGGATGGTCTATATTAAAATTCTCCTTTGAAAGGTGCCATTTACGGTGGATCTCCTCAGTTGGGGTTCATGGATGGTCGCATATTTTTACCAGTAGTTGGCGGTTTTTACCATGTACGAAAGGTATTTTGTCATTGAGGGCCATTATTGTTGAAGATTGTAGCCAGGTCCTCTCCTTTAACAAATAGATCTGGTGGCTCAGCTCAGAGGCTTTGGAGAGGGCAGATTTACTGAAAAACATCGATCAACCTCAGGAGAGGGCAGTTTGTGTGCATCTCTGGCAGACACCGACAAAATCATAGTCGCAGGATTCATGTCATTCAATTCAAAAAATTAATCTTCCTTCTTCATGCTCAACACTGCATAAAAAAAAGGCCTCACCAATTGAATTAACACATAAATGGTAAACCCAATTCCCTACCTTTAACCAAATGATTCAGGACAAAAAAACACCTAGCATGCCAATCCTTTCAACGAACACGCATCCCCAGTTATGCATTTGCCACCAATGCCTTGGACAGGATCAACAACACTTGAATCACCACACTTTTATTTTTAATCTATGCCAACCTTCCACTGGAATTGGAATAGGTTGGGTACCCACATGCATTTTTTCTGCTTCATTCCACTCATGATTATACCAAACTCACACCTCATCTACGGAGCAGGGAAAGTCTAACATGGATTATCTGAAAAGTGGTCTATGGATGGATGATAGTTTTTTTGAGTGTTGATTTATTATTAAAATAAATTAATAATTGAAATTAAAAGATTAAATTTTTATAAATTTTAATTAATAATATTTAAATTTATATAAAAATTTAGTTAAATTATTATTATTTTACAAATAATTATATATATGAAAAAATTATAAATTTAATTAATAATTTTTATATATATTCAGATCTATATATAAATATTATTAAATTAAAAAAAATAAACTCATCCATAGACTTAAACAAATTGAGTCGATGATAGGGGCTTCCCTGAAAAAGCATGCTCAAATCAACGATAATGCCTCTATTTTGCTATGTCACTCTTTTAAGTTACATTTCCCATAGATCATTTTGTGGCATACAATTAAATGTCCACAAAATTACCAAAATTCAAGGCTGTCTGCAATAGTGCAATTTCCCTGAAGTCCACAATAACTGAATCGTTTCACCAAATCGTACTGTAATAGGTTGAGGGATCGGTCTTAGTGGTTTTACCAGTGCGCCGTCGTGGTTCCGCGCCGTGGCGAGTACGGTGTGACGAAACGACAAACAACCGGCGCGGAACCATATCCATAACCCAACCGCGTATCGCCTTGTACTCAACCCATTCTCGCTGAAATCCTCAACTGCCAGTGAAGTCACTTTTTACACGGTGGAGAGTGGTAACAGATAACAAAAAATTTAACCTACAATACCAAAAAAAAGTACCAATGTGCAAAGTCATTTCTTACCTTCTTACCTACTGCACAGGTTGCCTTTCTTTCATTCACACCGTCCATCTAATTTTTGACTCATTTAACGGCTAATAGAGTATAGTTGATCGATAGACCCAAACTTTACTTCGCGGTACATCCTAAATGCAGCCTACTAAATTATACAATCCAGTATCCAGTATCCACGGCCATAAAGTTCGTGAACTAGGGCACCTATATAGCAAATAGCTAATAGATGGTATGTAGGTTCATAGGCTTCATCGCTAGGATAAGATCGTGCATTATATACATATATATTTGGTGGATTTTTATGGTAACCATAACAATTTCAAATGAACTCATAAAAAATTTACATATATAAGAAGATATTTGGTGAGGGGATGTTTATTATAAAAAATGATATGAGTAAATTTTAATTAATAGATTTTATATAAATAGTTAAGATTAAAATATAATTATATGTAATTTTTTAAGTAATTATATAATTTTAAGTAACTTTTAATCTTGACTATTTATGTATAATTGTATATGTCAATATTTATTTTTTTATCCTCACACAATAAATTTTTTTCTTAATATATATATAGTGAGAGAAGTTTTTATTGTAAAGAGTGAGAAGAGTAAATATTGATTATATAATTATATATAAATTATCAATATTAAAAGTTATTTAAATGTCATGTGAATACTTTAAAAAATTACATATATTTATGTTTTAATTTTGATCATTCATGTAAGATTTAATAATTAATATTTACTTCTCTCACATCTTATAATAAATATTTCTATCACTAAATATGTTTTTATATATATAACGTATCTAGATAAAAAAATATTTATTATAAGAGGTGAGAGGAATAAATTTAAAATATTAGATTTTATATATATAATCAAGAATAGAATAAAAATACATGTAATTTTTTAAATAGTCACATAATTTTAAGTAACATTTAATTTTAATTATTTATATATAATTATATGATTAAAATTTATTTTTTTTTTTAAATATTTTTTTAAATAAAAATATCTTATTATTATATATATATATATATATTTATTTATCGCATTGTAGAAATTCCCTATGTGGTTGGTAAAATTTCTTTTTCTTAAATTTTTCAATATATCACTCAATGCTGTGTTGGTGGAGATATCGGGGTCAACCAAAAAGCATAACCCAACATTACGGCATACATGAGAATATGAGATATTTCGTACAATCCAGATCCACTAATGATTGAATTCATCAGTTCAACTTTACCAAAAGAAAACGTGTATTTTTGTTGTTTTGTTTTTATTAAAAGTAAAATTTAATTATATTTCTTTATATTTATTATATTTATTTTACTAATTAAATTATAATATATATTTATTAATATTTTTTCTTTTTTAAAATATATATTATAACTTAATTGATAAAATAAATATAATAAATATAAAAAAATAAAATTAAGTTTTATCCTTCTATTAGTTCGACTCTAGGATTATGTGACTTGCAGGTAAGGTTTAGAGTGCGTTTAGTTTAATTGAAAAGCTGAATATACAACTTTTTTTAAACTTTAAGTTGTTACATAAATAATCAAACGTGTTTTGATGAACATTTATAAAAAAACAATAGCTTATTTTTGGATAAAAAAGTTGTTAGAGATCAAACTATTGGTTGAATATTTTGTAAAAAAAGCTATTGTGATTATTTTTAATAGTGATATATAAATATTATTTTGTTTTTAATTAAATAATTTTTTAATTAATTAAATAATTTTTTAATTATTCTATATATATTTTAATAATTTAAAGCATAAAAATAATTCTTTTTTATACCATTTAAATAAAATAAATTAATTTAAAATTATTTTTTAACTAATATATCAAACATAAAATATTTTTTATAATCAATTATTAAAAAATTTATATAATAATCAATTATTAAAATAATTAATCTAATTTTTACAATTATCTCAAACACACATTTAATTTTCTTATTCCTCAAATCTTTGTTCTTTACATTTCTATCTCTTTTCCTCCTTTTCTCTTTAACTGGGTCTGCAACTATTGTGCCAACTTTCGATATCAGACATAAATAATTTAGTTATGTTTTTTGCACTAAAGTCCAAATGGAAATATATATAATATTTAATTTAGATGTAGTCAACATAAAAAAAATTATATTATCATTTAATTATATATTATAATGCTATAAAAATATTTAACTCTTATAATAATTATATCAAAAATCATATATATAATAATATATAATTAATAGATGATGTAAAAAATTTATATATAAAAGTGCATTAATATATATATATATGTGTGTACTTGTGTGATTATTTGTTACCTAGCTAATCCATCATAATGATCTCCAAGGTTGAAAAGAAAATTATACTTATTCTGAAAATTGTGTGTATATATATTTTAACTCTACTGTCACAGCACTAGCACTATCATTTCATTAAAACATTTAACAAACAAACAATCAATACATAATGTGTATAATTTATAGAAGAATATTACAAAGGAATATCCAGAAATTAATATTATTGAATTTTATCAAATTTTAACAAACACACTCTCTGTGTCACTCACTCAGCAATCTAACTTCAATACTATATCAGCTAAAAAACTTGCAAAAAAAATCAAAACTAAAAATTGAAAGATATCCTATATATAGAAAAGATTAAAGTATATTTAGTTCTTTCTCGAAATCATTTTAAAAAATTATATATACCTTCTCTTTATATATTATATTATATAATATAATATATAAAGAGAAGGTATATACATTCATATTTTGAAATGAAAGAACATATTTAAAAATTTGTCATGTGATAAATATATGATTCTAATAAATGTCATGTGACATCTCATGTATATTACAATTTAAAAAGAATGTTATATATGTCGTCAATCTAAATTGAATTTATTACTCACATATGCAAATATATAAATTTATAATTACATATTAATTACCTTGACATATATACTTTTACATTTAATTCATATTCATATTCAAAAAAATTTAAAAAATTATCACATATATTTAGTTAACTACGTTATTAATTGTTTTAATTGGTAATTGATTTTAAAATTTCAAAGTTTTGTAGGTGTCTAATACTTTCTGTGCTATATATGTACTATCACCCTAAATTAATTAATTATATTTTTAAATTATTAAATTTATTCTATATTATTTAGAAAACTTCAATATATACATCATAGGGAGTGAAAATTTTGCATAAAAATATAGTAAATTAATTAAATATAATTTATTATGAAAAAATTAAGAAATTATTAAGTGTTTTTCTAAAAATATGTCGTTCATATATATAATATATAATATTTAAATATTTTATATTTATATTTCCGACATTGAAAACTTTAAATGAAAATATATTAATATTTACATATATGAAATAAAAACTTTACAAGAAGACATGATAAAATTAATTAAAAATTTCATATTTATAATAAAGTTTGTTTAATAAAATCATTTAAATGCAATTAAAAATTTGTATCATATAACATTGAGCTTTTATTAATGTTTTGAGTAAAATTATTTATAAGAGTTGAGATAGTTTTTGTAGACAAATAATAAAGAAATTAATCTCAATGGAAGTATTGATGGATATGTAATGAACAAGTTATAGTTTTGTATCATGTATGAAATAGATTGGATTTGTGAAAGAGAATAAGATTAAAGAACAAAAATTATATGTCAATTGATTGATTTAACTAATGTTTTATTTTATTTAGTCTACTTAAATTGTGTAAACTAAATGTATAAGTTAAAAAATGTTAAGGTATTTGAATGCATTGACTATCATTTGATTAATTATATTGTTATTGACCATTTCAATATTTAGTAGGTTTTCTTCTTATCTATCATTGTAATATCTATTAATCTAAGATTATTTTGTTAGTATAATTTGACATTAATGGCCAATTTGGTATATTCTTAATAATAAATTGATAAAATATCAAAATGAATAAACACATAAAAATTAATGTAAACTAATTATTTGTTGAGAAGTCATATAAAAAAATATTTATTGCAATGTATTACATAGTTCGATTATCATAAAACAAGAAAAGCCGGTTGATGAAAATTTAAAAAAAAAATTTGAATGTGTCTCACTATAGATTCTACAATTATAACTTAATCAAATTTATTTAAACTATTCAAGATGTCATATATATATATATATATATATATGATAAGTATATTTTTTATTTTTATTTTTATTTTTTAATTTATCATGTGCATTACACGGTACAAAATAATAGTTTTATCAAATTTTAACACACACTCTCTCTCTCACTCACTAATCATCAATCTAACTTTAATAATATATCAGCTCAAAAAAATTTAAAAAAAATTCAAAACTAAAAGTTGAAAGATATCCTATATATATAAAAGATTAAAGTATATTTAGTTCTTTCTTGAAATTATTTATAATAAAAAAAATTCATGAAGCTTTCTATTTAATGTTTTTTTCATTGTTGATCTATCTTTTCTGGAAGGCCAGGCTGGTTTAAAGCAACAAATGTTTTTTAGAATGATGTAAGAGCCATACTGCTTATTCCCCATCTTATAAAGAACACGAAGAAGAGTTAACTAGTTTTCAAGCTATTTTGTTTGTGCAGTTTTAACCAGTTCAAGAACTACTGTTAATTGGAACTGTTCAAGTAGTTTTTTTTCTTTTTCTCTTTTAAGAATTTGACTATTATATTGATATTTCTAAATATATTACTTGATGTTATGATTTAAAAGAGCTTATTGTTGAGAAAACACGCCAATAGCTAAAGTGAGAATGGAGAAAAAGTGAGAATTGAAAATCTAAAATTGATTAAATGGTGAAAGGTGTGTCATACAAGTCTAATACATGGCTTATATAGAGTAGAGAGGGTGGCTAACTACTTGGTCAAAGTAAAATACTTTAACAAATTATTAAAATTTATATCAAAACATTAGAAGTTTAATTATAGTTATTTTAATAAATGTTATTGAGATGACCTACGATACACTACTTTTCCTTGGTGTACCACATAAGAAGCCAAGATTTCAATATTGAACAAAAAGCTTTGTCTACAGTAAAAATTTGTAAAAAAAAATTGTGTATTAATGGAGTAATTACGAACATTCTGTATTTTTTATTTTAATATTTTTTATATTTTTTAATAATAAAGTATATTTATTTACTGCTTATGTTTAGAAAAAAAAGTTACAATATTTTTACATAAAAATATAACTTATTTAATTTTTGAGAAAAACAAAAGTTACATAATTTTTGAAATAATATCTAATGTATAAAATTATTTTATAAAATATTATAATTATCATTTTAATAATGTTTTTTTTGCGTATTTATAATAAAATATCCCTCTGTTGGAGGTGAAAATAAAGATTTGACAATTTGTCGATTGAATGATGGTATTGAAGAAATTTTCTAAGTATTGAACCGACAGAAATGCTAAATGGTGAAATCGACAGAAGTATTGAATAGGAGGAGGACTCTAATGTGACAATTAGGTATTGATGTCGGACAGAAGAATAATTTGACAGAAAAGTTGCATTGAGTCGACGAAGAATGGTCAAAGCAGTTAAGTGTTGGTTCTGTTAGAAAGTGAGTATATGCTGATGGCATAACTGCCAAGAGGTGTTAAAATTTTAAGGTGTCAGTTATTTTTGTAATTTTGTCTATAAATATTAGTAGTCGCGATGTAGAAAAAGAGGTTATTTGCTGATACATAATCCTAATATCTCAACTCGAGCAAATTAAGGAATTTTGATCCAAATACGCCTTCCCTTTTCATTTCAAGTCATTTAAATTAATGCAATGCTCTTTTAAAATTCCTTTATGTTTCAGTCTTTTTCTTTAAAATTCATTTGTATTTCTTTGCACTTTTACTTGCTTTTCTTTACTATTTTCTATTTAAATTATGTACTTTAATTTTGCACCATTTACACGCTTTCAACTGATTTTCTGCATTCTTAAATTTCTGTTCAGTTTCTTTAAATTTCTTTAATTTTTTCAAAGTTTCTTTTCTGCATTTTCTATTCATTTATTTCAAATCTCGTAAATCCCTCTTGTTTACTGTCAAAACCATTTTTATAACGAGATTACCACATAACTCTAAATCTACATTCGTTTTGATACATTTATTTGTTTGTTGGAATTGTTACTAACTCTCTAAACCAAAATTTCACTTAAACAAATTGGCACGCCTGGTGGGACGAGTTTAGAGTAACTCGTAGTGTCACAAGAAATGGTTTTATGAATTTAAGAAGTGGAAGATTTATCTACTCTTCTCAAAATACACAAACCATGAGTAATGTAAGTAGCCAGGCGTCGGATATACCTTCGACAGCCGTTACTGTGCCACCCTCGACCGTCGCTAGTACTGGTTTGGTGGAGGATGTTATAGCAACTGGTGCTCTCCGGAGTAATCCAGTAGTAGAACAGGTGTTGCCTGGAATAACTCAGCCATCGCCGAGTCAGCCAAGTAACCAAAGCATAATAAATTCAAATTCAAGGTTTGTACCCCAATAAGGGTTGCCACCCAATTATGTTCCCCCTATGATGGCACAAATGACACTTGACTCCACTTTGGCCAATATTGTCGGCCAATCAATAGCTTCACAAGGCCAACCACAGATAAGTTCGGCCTTAGCAAGTTTTGGTAGTCAATGAGTAGGGGTTGCAGGCACAAGCAATCCAACTCTCTTTCGACAGGAAAGATTGAATTTGGGACCAGTTTTCCCAAATATGTCGAGAGATAATCCCCAAAGTATAACATGACCAACTATGAATTCTTTGGTCAGCTTTCGACAATAAATGGATGAAAGCAACCATGACATAGTGTATATGTTTACTCAGTAAATGGGTGCTGTGATTACGCCAATCATGGAAAGTATGAATAATGCTTGCAGTGCATTGGCCCAACAAATGGCAAGGCTAAACCAAGCCCTGGGAGTAGGTGATATGGTCAATGACAATACTCAAGGAGCCCAGCCTAGGATAAATAGAGAAATAGTTGCACCTCAGGTAAATGTGGGACAAAATCAGTAAAACTTAGATCAACCTGGGCAAAATGATCAGCCACGCTTGGAATATGGAAATGTCCATATGCTCCATCGAGGAAATGAAGATCAAATGGCTAGAAATAATGTAGCCATGAGATTGCTTTGACAAAATCTTAGGGGGCACCAAGTGGTTGAACAAAATGTAAACCAAGTAGTGGAACAAGTACTGAATAGATTTAGGTTTAACGTCGGATATGCCAATCAACCCTATTTTGTTTCAGCATTTCTTAAATGGGTGCAACAAGCAGAGTTGCCCAGGGGAATTAAAATTCCTAAACTTTCTAAGTTTGCATGAGAGAGTGGGGAATCGACCGTCGAACATATTACACGGTATACATTAGAAATAAGGGAGTTAGCCACTACTGAAGGCCTTAAAATGATATTCTTCCTAAGTTCCCTTACAAAGAATGCTTTTTCCTGGTTCTCGACATTGAGACCAAACTCAGTTCACTCCTGGGCTCAATTGGAAAGAAGCTTTCATGATCAATTCTTTAGAGGAGATTTGAAGGTGGGACTTACAGATCTCTTTAATATCAAAAGGATGTACAATGAAACTGTGGATGACTATCTTGCTAGGTTTCGACAAATGAGGAGTAGATGTTTTACCCCTATACCTGAGGTCAAAATAGTAAAGATAGCTGCAGGTGGTTTAGATTATTATATAAGGAAGAAATTAGTGAGTCAACATTTGGTTGATCTTTCCCAACTTGGTGAAAAAGTTAGGCATATAGAACAACTAAAAGTTGAAAAGATTCAAAAACAGAAAAGATTTCTTAAAAGAGAAAAGGTGACATTTGTTAGATTAAGTGAATCCGACAATGAGTTTGAAGGTAGCGATGATGATTTCGAAGTTAACATTGCTAAACTTCAGAATGGTCCTCCTTATGTTTGTCAGGCCTTACAGCCTACAAGAAATAAGGAGAAAATGAGTTATGTCAATAGAAAAACATATAGATTAGATGTAACCAAAACCGATAAGATTTTTGATTTGTTATTAAAAGACAAACAGATTAAACTGTCGGAAGGACATAAGTTACTAAAGTTTGATGAAATAAAAGACCAAAAATATTATAAATTTCATAATAATTTCGATCATATTACTAATGAATGTGTTCGTTTTAGAAACATAATTCAAAAGTAATAATGGATGGACATTTGAAGTTTGCTGACAAGCTTAAAGCAGATATGAAAGTTGACACGGATCCGTTTCAGGCTGAAGTATCTTGTGTTGATCAGCAAGTTCCTTTAAATGTTGGGATACTCAACATAAGGAAGTTACAAGAGTTCGACGTGGAAACAAAGGATGCAACCGACATTTATCCAAAGCTAGGTGAGTCTCTCGAGGCATTTCTTGAGAGAAAGAAAGAGGAGGGCAAGGTAAGGTTGTGCCCAAGATGTAACACAGTATACGATGAGTTCGCTGCGAAGAAAGCTGCTGAAGAACAACCAAGTGTCCAGCAGGGTAAGAAGAAGGTTTTCGACAGGAAAACTTAGAAATAACAAAAGCCTTTTCATACTCCAAGGCCAAAGCCAGTCTACATGCCTAGGTTTAACATGAATGGTTGGTTAGTCAAACCACATGGGTTTGTGAGAAACAGAGCTCACGTCGGACCAGTTAAGACCAGAGTTGCACCTGCCAATGTTGCCGTGGATAGGTGGATAAAGAATTCTATAATGGCTAGACATACGTATTTTCGACGAAATGTGCCTGCCAGAAGAAGTAACTTTCAGAGGGATCAATCTTTTTGGAATGAAGACTACAAGAATGGTAGGTTCAATCCAGGAAAAATCTCGATTGGCCAAGATGTAGCAGGGTCATCCAAGGTTCTTCCAATGTCGAAGAGTAAGAAAAGGAGATTGCAGAGATTAAGACAAGCATAAAAGAGAAGAGATATGGCTGAAGGATTAGTAATCAAAGAGCAGCCTGTAGAAACAGGTTGTTCAGTGGTCGAAAAGAAGCCAGTGCTTAATCAGGATAAAGATGGTAGAAAGCTAAAAAATGTTGTTACCGGGGGATCGTTTCTAGGGGAGCCGACAACAAATGCAGTTAGACGGCTTGACACGGATGATAAATCCCAACGAGAAAGGTTGGCAAAAATAAGAAAGGGTAAGCAGATTCAAAGGCCAATTCCAAATAAAACAAAGATGAAATGGCCAATTGGATTGATAGCAGCAGAAAAAGAGGCAAGAAAGAATAGTTTACCAATCGAAAAGGATAAAGAGTTAGTTAGCTCGAAAGTTGTAAAACTGACAATAGGAAAGGAACAGACTAAGGACTCTAGAATTGGAAATAGTGAGAATATTGAAGACTGGTCGAAAAAAGAAATCAGGAGAATCTTAGAGGATCCTGATCAAGATGTTGAGTGGAGGAAGAAGGTACTCGACATAAGTAAAGAGAAAGAAAGATTGGCAAAGCCTGATTGCCAAAGTATGGACTTGGTAGCCGATGAAGTTATTGAGGCCTTAAATGATCTAGATGATCTATTAGGCCTTGGTGACAATGAGTTCGATATGGACATCAACTTGGAGGGGGACTTGGATGATATCTTGATGGCTATGGATAGTAACTTATCGTCGAAAAATTATTTCAGGATTGGAAGGCATGTAAGTGATGAAAAGCTGTCCAATAAGGAGGAATTCTTGAAGTCAATGAGTGTGAATTTAGTTTCGGTATTACCTGCAGATTTTGAAAGGTATCACGAAATTGAGTACACTAAGGAGAATGAAGAAGATTTAGATTACCTGGATGATCATTGGCTTCTTTTCCAGGATAATATGGTAACAGTCTTCGACAATACGGCTCAGCTCAAAAAATTGATAGAATACTAGAAGGCTGATTTACGACCTTTACATATCAAGGCTCTATTAGAAGGAAAGCCCACCAATAGAGTTTTGATCGACAGGGGGGCAGCTATCAATGACAATGCTCAAAAAACTGGAGAAAGATGAGTCAGATTTGATGTCGACAAACATGATAGTCACTGATTTCAATGATAAAACCTCCCCGTCGGACGGAGTGGTGATGTTGAAAGTACAAGTCAGATCTGTTGCAAGGTCGATGCTATTTGTGGTAATTTCGACGAAGTCAAGTTACAATCTTTTGCTAGGAAAGGATTGGATTCATGCCATTAGAGCAATACCATCAACAGTTCATCAGAAGCTCATTCTTTGGAATGAAGATGACCAAGTTGAAATAATAGAAGCAGATAACAGTCTTCACTATCTCTAGCAGCTTCATGTCAATTTCAGAATATATGCTCTAAGTGTTAAACCAGTAACAGCAAATGGTGGAGTCATTAACAAAGATACACTCGAAGTTTGATTGAGGTATTAGTTTGGTATATGACTGGTGAAGAAGGCCAAAGATGATCAGCCAAGCACTAGTTATGAGTGTTAAAGATCACTCAGAAAGATTGTCAACTTATTTAGCCGACAAGGCAATATACTCTGCTGAAAGTATGTTGTCAGATTGTGTAATCGATGATGGTCCTTTAGGTTTTGAAAAAGGACTTGTTGGAAAGCAAGGTGTAGAAGTGAAAGATCTTTTGGAAGAAATAAACTTGGGCACTGAAACAGATAGGAGGCCTATTTTTGTAAGTTCATTTCTGCCAGAGGAGTTCAAAGAAAAACTTGTCGAGTTAATTATGGAATATAAAGATTATTTTGCCTGAGATTATGATGAAATACCTGGATTGAGTAGAGATCTTGTCGAGCATAGATTGCCTCTAAAAGAAGGATGCAGACCTGTCAAACAAGCCAACAGGAGATTTGCACCTGAGGTGATCTTAAATATAAAAGAAGAAGTCGAAAGATTGCTCAAAGCCAAATTCATCAGAACAAGCAGGTATGTCGAATGATTTTCTAATATTGTTCTTGTAGTCAAGAAAAATGGCAAGTTAAGAATATATGTAGATTTTAGAAATTTGAACACTGCCACACCTAAAGATGAGTATCCTATACCAATTGCGGACATGTTAGTTGATGCTGCATCTGGACATGAATTATTAAGTTTTATGGATGACCATGCAGGTTATAATCAAATTTTTATAGCCGAGGAGGACGTGTCGAAAACTGCCTTCAGATGTCCTGGAGCCATTGGGACATATGAATGAGTAGTCATGACTTTCTGTTTAAAGAATGCATGGGCCACTTATCAGAGGACAATGAACATAATTTTCTATGATGTCATCGAAAAATTTATGGAAGTTTACATCGATGATGTCATTGTCAAGTCAGAAACAAAAGAAGGCTATTTGACAATCTTGAGGCAGGCATTCGACAGAATGAGGAAGCACAGCCTTAAGATGAATCCAGAAAAATATGATTTTAGAGTGTCGGCTGCTAAATTCCTGGGTTTCTTAGTCCATAAAAAAGGGATTGAAGTGGACAAGAATAAAGCTAAGGCAGTTTTGGAGGCCGCACCACCGACAAACAAAAATGAATTGTAGTCTTTTTTAGGAAAAGTTAATTTCCTGAGAAGATTCATATCCAATTTGTCGGGAAGAACCAGAGTTTTTGCTCCATTGATCAAGTTGAAGGCTGAACAAGATTTTGTGTGGTAACCTTGCCACCAAGAAGCCTTCGACCAGATAAAGTAATATTTGATAAATCCACCAGTCATAATGCCTCCAGTGCCTCGACGACCGTTGAAGTTGTATATATCAGCATCAGAAGAAATCATAAGAAGTATGCTGGCTCAAGAAGATGAAAATAACATCGAAAGAGCTTTGTATTATCTTAGTCGAGTTTTAAATGATGCTGAGAGAAGATATAGTGCAATAGAGAAACTTTGTTTAGCATTGTACTTCTCATGTACTAAACTTAAATATTATATGATGCCTTGTAATGTACTGGTTATGTCAAAAACCGATGTAATAAAATACATGTTATCAAAATCAGTGTTAAATAGACGTATTGAAAAATGAACTATTACTTAGTCTGAATTTTCTTTACAATATGTTCTAATGAGAGCGGTGAAAGGCCAAGCAATTGCTGACTTCTTGGCCGACCACCCTTGTTTGGATATGGATAACATAAATGTTGTCGGTTTAAAACCTTGGTGTTTATATTTTGATGGTTCAAGGTATCAGAATGGAATTGGAGTGGGGATTTTAGTTGTTTCTCCTCAAGGTACTCCAACTAAGTTCATGTTTGAACTTAAGTATACTTGTTCCAATAATGAGGCTGAATATGAAGCCTTAATTGTCGGATTAAAAATATTAGTAGAAATGAAAGCACGTAGTGTGCATGTTTTTGGTGATTCACAGTTGGTCGTTAAACAACTTGCCCAAGAATATAAATGTGTTAGTGAAAATCTAATAAAATATTATGTTGTGGCGAGTAAGTTAATTAAGCAATTCGACGAAGTAACTGTCGAACACATTTCCATAGGTTTAAATGAAGAGGCTAATGAAATAGCATAAGTAGCCTCTGGGTATAGAATTTCATCCAAGGTTCTTACAAATCTAATGGAAATAAAGGAGCTTTTATATCAATTAGAGGAAATAGATATACTGCAAAATGATATTTCGACAATTAATGACTGGAGACAACCAATACTAAGTTATTTGGAAAATTCAAGTCAAAATGTGAATAGAAAGCTCAAGTATAGAGCGTCGAAATTTGTAATATTAGGGGGAGCCTTGTATAGAAAGTCTGTTGATGGAAATTTAGAGGTTTGCCTGAGTGAAGCAGAGGCTTATATTGCCTTGGTAGAAGTTCACGAAGGAATTTGTGGAGCTCATCAGGCAGGTGAAAAGATGAAATGGGTCCTTCGACGTCAAAGGTACTATTGGCCAACACTGGTTAGGGATTGTATAATGTTTGTCAAGTATTGTGAAGAGTGTCAAAGACATGGCCATATACTAAATGGTCCCGCTAGTGAATTGCATTCTATAGTTAAACCATGACTTTTTAGGGGATGAGCTTTGGATTTAATTGGCCAAATTTATCCTGCCTCGTCGAAGGGACATAAATATATTCTAGTAGGAGTTGATTACTTTACCAAATGGGTTGAGGCTATGGCCTTGAAGGATGTAACCCAGCAGGATGTAATTGACTTTATTGAAGATAATATAGTTTGTCGGTTTGGAATACCGCAAACTTTGACAACCGACCAAGGATCAGTATTCATTAGAAAGAAAGTTATTGAATATGTCAGTTCAAGAAAAATTAAAATGCTCATGTCGACTCCATATTATGCTTAGGCAAATGGCCAGGTAGAGGCCATGAATAAAATAATCATAAGTTTGATTAAAAAACATGTTGGTCAACAACCTAGAAATTGACATAATACTCTTAATCAATTTCTATGGGCATTTAGAAATACACCAAGAGAAACGATGGACACATCACTATACAAATTGGTATATGGTCATGATGCAGTCTTGCCGGTCAAGATTAATCTTCAATCAATTCGTATTCAAAAGCAAGATGAGTTACCAGTTGAGCATTACTGGGAGTTGATGTTTGATGAATTAAATGAATTAAGCGATGAAAGATTAATTGATTTGGAACATTTGATTCGACAGAAAGAAAGAATTACAAAGTTTTATGATAGTCGAATTAAGTATAAATCTTTTAAAATTGATGATTTGGTTTGGAAGGTGATTTTGCCCATGGATAAGAAGTGTCGAGAATATGGGAAATGGTCTCCGAAGTGGGAAGAACCATTTAAAGTGACTAGAGTATTTTCAAGAAATGCTTATGCACTTGTCAAAATTAATTCTAGTTTAAGAATTAAGTCGATTAATGGCAAATATTTGAAGCCATATAGACCGATAATGTGTGAAGTAAAAATTGACAAGGAATGAAGAAAAATTGTTCATTCATGTATTTGGCAATCACAAGTTACAATGTCATAATAAGAATGCTAAATGTATAATATAACTTGATATTGTCAAAACTTTACAAAAGAAAAAAAAATTTACATTTAAAACTTTTGCAGTACTCCCCAGGAATCTTCCAAAGTTTGCTTGTCGGTACAGGCAGTTTGATATTATGCATCAAGGGAATTTATTTTTGCCAATACAACTTTGGCTTCGACCACCCAATGTTTAGTCTTCTTGGCAATAATTTGTTACCTGGCAGCCTCTTGTTACAATGCTGTTCGAAGTTTTTGTTTTCGTCGTTCTGCCGCTTCAAGTTTTTTCTTCAAATCTTCTATTTTTTTGTCGAGCTCTACCTCTTTATTTTTGCTTTTTGCAAAATTCTCTTTCAAGAGTTCATTTTCATTCTTTGCGTCGGTCAGCTACTTCAAGATCCTAGATTTTTCTTGGACTTCTTTGTTGTAAGCAGGAATGATTCGACGAATAGTAGACATCTTTTCTGTTAAGCTCTGAAGGAAGTTTTTAATAGTTGTAGGAAGAGCTCGAAAAGTTATTGGAAGTTGTTGGGTAAGGGGCTCAAGTTCTGTCACAATAGTCATCATCCTTTCTTGAAGGGGTTGATCAGAACTCAGGTGTTCAAAAGAATAGGTGAAGCCATTTTTCAATTCAGCTAAGAGTTTAGTGACTTGAGAGTCACTAGAATCTTGCCCTAGTTGCGTGGAAGAGCGGGTTGATTGAGGAGAACTCCTGTGACCGCCCGACAACATTGTGATCAGATCATTTAAGTCTGCTTCCATCTCTACAGTATCTTTTGACTCCGAAGTAATCAAGTCGGCCGGAGGGGATGAAGGTGGGTCGATTGGAGTAAACACTACCATGAGGGCATCCATATCAAATTCTTCTGAGTGAATTTGGATTGGATTGGCCCTGTCTATTTGAGAAGTTCCTTCATTGTATAAGGGGACTAGAATATGCTTAGAGGTTACGACAGTTTGGGTTCCTGTCGGAGGCAGTGTGGAAACAACAGGAATTGCAGAATTGGAAAAAGTTTGGGATTCTGGAGGATTAACTGTTTCCAATCTTTGTGAGCTATTAGCTATAGCCAAATTTGCTGAATCCTATAAATAAGTAGGAAAGGTTTCAAAGACAAGAGGTTTAAGAACAAGTAATGCTTAGGAAAATATTTTAGTAAGATATATTACCTCAGGTGATTGTCGAATTGATTCCTCAATTCTTAGTTTGACAACTGGTTCAGGAGGATGATCTGCAGATTGTTCAGCCTCCAGATCCTGAAATGATAGAATCAAGTGTTAAATGAGTGGAAAGAGTCAAGAATCTAAGAAAAAAAAAGAAAAGTGTGTTGATTAAAATTTACCTCAGATGAAAGAAAGATGGTTTCTGTTTCTTCGACATGAGGCTTCGAAGTAGAAATGGTGGTTTGAATCTTCTTCTTCTTTTTCTGTAAAGGTAAAAGGATGAGATTGTTGCTTGGTATTAGGGAATGTACAATAATACAAGGCATACCTATGGATGTTGTTCTGAAGATGGGATTGAAGATTCGACAGGAGAAACAGAAGTGGCAGGAGCAGATTCGGTAATCTGAATTCGACAATAATTTAGACTTGAACAAAATTAAAAATTGTCTTAATATGTGGTCGGAAAAGTATGTATACCTTGAGGGTTTTTGATTTTGGAAGCTTTGTAGCAGCAGCGTCATGTTTTGAAGAACTCTTTGTCAGCATTGATACAGCTGATTTGACCTTTGAAGCCTTGGGAACAGGAGGTTTTTGGGTTTTCTTGCTCTTCTTCTTTTTTGAAGAAGTGGTTTCATCTTCTTCTTCATCATCACTTCCTTGAGGCTGCTTGTATTCTAAAGGTCTTTTCAATGGAAGTGCTGCAAGAAGGAAAATGTATTTAGTAAACGGTGTATAGAATTAAAGATAATAGAATGCAAAGAGAAAAAAATACCTTCAGGTATTTCAGTGATGACCTGGGTATTCCTGGCAAATTGTTTGTACGATAAGACAAATTGATGAGTAAACTTGACTTCTAGAGTTCTTGTAAGAAAGATATTACTCACAGAATATATCCTATCTGAAATAGGAAAGTTACCAACCCTTGTAGGTTTACTTGGGAATTCATCGGCTAGTCCAAAATGAGCACAAAGAAGAAGCACTGGCTTTGAAAAAGGGATTTGAAAAGGTTCAAGCTGTGCTAAAGGGATTTTTATAGAAACTGAGAGAAAATTGGTAGAACATTTTTCCTTGTGTGCTCGTTTTAGCTTGGCCACGACTTCTTCACAATGTTGAACAATTAAGCTAGGAAACCTGAAGTCCCACTTGATTTTGTAATATTTTTCAAAACTAATGCGGCTTCGATAGGTCTCAATGTCGACATGATAAGGACTATAATATCTAGTCCACCAATTGACAAAATCCTTTGAAACTCCTCTGTAGGGGGTAAATGTAGAGATCTCGAAATGATGCTTGTGCCTTTAATTTTTTGAAGCTACTCAAACTAGATCTAACATGCTTTGTAGGTGGCCATTGATGAAGTGTTCTTTGGCCCTATGAGAGAAAGGTACTAGAATAGCTTGATAAAATCCTAATTGTCGAGCTACTATGTTTGGCAGACACAACTCTGAAGATTTGTCTATCGAACCAGGGAGACCAGCCACCAGGACTTGTCGGTAGAGAAAGTTCAACCAGACAGAAATATTATCGGCTTGAGTAGAGGGATCGTTGGAAAGAATTGGTCGAGTGAACCATTCGGGACCAAGAGAACGATCAGCAAATGGAGCGAAGTATATGTCTTCAGTATTAAAGGAGATGAAATGAAAAATACTGAAGAAATGCACGAAATTTTCCAAATTTTGTTTATAGACTTTTTCATGTTTTACATGGCAAAGTTTAATGTCATATGTAGCAAGAGAGACTGTCGGAGAAAAAGAGTCAACCAAGAAATCTCCCAGTATGGCATTCAACCAAAGTTGGAGTAGTCACATTGGACCACCAGAATTGGTTTTCTTTACCTGAACTCTGATGCTTTGGATAATTTCACCTATACTCAAATAAAGATTGGCAAGGAGAAATTGACCAAGAGCTAGTGGTCGACCTTCATGAAGAAGGTTAGCAAGTTGAAGAAAGGATCTGGATACTTGAACCTACTTAGAACCTATAGCATAGGCTGAAAGCCAGAGAAGAAGGAAAGCTATGTGTTCTTCGTCGGTCACAGGACCTGATTCAGGGGAATAAAAGCTAATGAAGTTGGAAAAGGAAGTTGGGGCTTTTGAATATACGTCGATGGTATTTGAATGCTGAAGAACAGGCGTAATGATTTCTCTATCTGGTCGAAGACCAATTATGGCAGCTATGTCGAAAAGTGTTAGACCTATCATGCCATAAGGAAATTGGAAAGAGTTAGTGGTTTTGTTCCAGAAAAAGAAAGAGGCACCCTGTAACACCCCAAATTCTGACTATATGAATGATAATAGCAGAATTACACTGTTTTGGTATTTTCTTTGTGGTATAAAATTAATTTGATTATTCTGAGATCATACTTGATCATTTTGTGTGATTTACTCCTGGCTAGGAAAAATAATATTTTTCTAGGAAATTCTGATCTGTCTCATTTGGAGACGGGGATCTTACTAAACCCGAATCTGGTGACTCGAAAAAGAATCTTTTAATTTTTAGAATCTATCTATGAAAATAAAGATATTGTCTTGATAAATATCCGTGATTGCATTTATAGCGATATCGTTCTTATGAATGTTGGACCCGATAAGTTTTAATTAATAAGAAAAAGTGTTTAGAACATTTCTTGTAAGTAAAATTAAAGTGAACCAATAGGATATAGTCAAAACAAATGGTTGGACTTTTCTAACCAAAGAGAATTGGTCAAGGAAAGAAGTTTAGACTTTTTGTGGACCATTAGATTAGAAGCTTGACTTAAGAGCTTTGAATCTTCACCATTGATTCAATCAATGGTGCAAAGCAAAGCTTAACAAAACTATCAAGTAATATTCACCATAGATAAGATTAATGGATAAGATTGAGTCAACATTAATTGCTTGACTTTTACTTAGGAAACTAATTAACCTTAATTTAGTTATCCTAATTACCTAATTAAGAAATTAAGTAAACTAACTTAATTAGGGATTAGTTATAACTTAATCCTTACTTTAATATCCTAATTCTAATTAGAAGTGATGATGCATGCTAAATATGTATTAGATGTAAACTAAATATGTTAAACTAAATTAGTTACACACTTAGATGATTTAGTAAAAATGGTTAGGAGATTAAACCCAACCAATTAACTAATTAATCAACTAAATATGAATTTTATGAAGGACTATTTTAGAATTATGAATTTTATGAAGGACTAGTTTAGAAATATGAATTTTATGAAGGAATACTTTGAAAATATGAATTTTATGAGGGACAATTTTATAAATATAAATTTTACGAGGACTGTTTAAGTAAAATGTGAATTTTATGAAGGATGCTGTGAGAAAATATTATTTAAATGAGAATTATAAAACAAATATTATGTTTTGAGGGGTTATTATGCAAATATGAAAAATGAAGTTGAATTTTGGTGTTAAATGAGGAAAATAGTATTTTTGATTTAAAACATATGAAAAATACTTTATGTGATTGAGAAACGATAAAAAAATTGATACGTGATTTGAAAATGTGACAGAACTGTTGTGCGTTTAAGAAAATGTGAAAAATATGATTTCACGGTGTAAATACAGTAATGATACTGTTGGGCCAATTTTGAGAACCCCGAATATGAGATAAAGAAAATGAATTGAGAATATGAGATAAAGAAAATGAACTGTGAATAGTGCATTTGTATATGCATTGAAAATGTCCGATGGACTGGATAAGGTTATTTGCCTAGGAAGGAGAAAATACACCTCCTGAATGGGTGCGATATGCGTAGTGTAGGTCTTTCGTTGACCTTGGGGGCATTGGGGTGCGGGTTGCTTACAATGTGCAGTTGGTTGCTCTTCTGTACGTGGGTTAGACCGATATAACACACCAATGATCCGGACCGAGACACTATCCGTAATCAAGATCTGATAAAGACTATCGAGTATGTGCTAGATGTGCAAAACTAAGCACGTGGTCTGAGGCACCTTTGTACCGATATGATCTTTTCGATCACTTTCTCCGATCTAAGTTGTAGCTCCATGGAGTAGGAAATTGAGTCTATAGGAAATTGAGTCTAGGTGCATATGCTGAGATACTGAGAATATTATCATGATTATTATTTATGGAATTTAATTATTGAATAATTGAATGTTGATAGGGACATGATCGTAATTATGGCTTATTGTATGAATTATGATGATAAACGATATTATTGGCATAATTGTAACTATATATGATATGTTGATATGAGATATGATACGTAATAGATAAATGATATCAGTGACATAATTGTAATTATGTATAATATGTTGGCATGAGAATTTGTATGTATTTATCTTCATTGCTACCGTACTGGTATTGGCATAGGTGATCTCACCTCTTGTATGTATATATTGTATCATGTTTATATGTTGTTAAGATACTGAGCCGGACGTAGAGCGAGAAGTAGAAAAAGATCCAGATTTCATTGAGAATTTCGAGTTCTGATGGCAGTGGAGATCCCTAGCTTCTTGGGTTACATGAGACTGACATTCATTGACGGGGATAATGCATGGACTGAAGATCTTGATAGGGAGAGTATATATTATTTAGGAGATGTAAACATTAGACTAAATAGGTTACAGTCAGGGAACCCTTACTTTTCGGTTACTATTTATGTACAGTTAGAGTTCCCTATATCTATCAGGCAGCACTGGGGAGCGTATTATCGCACCCCTAGAGAGAGTAGTGTCGTATCGTCCCCTCGGACATTTGTTTCTTGGATTTTACGTCGTGTTGGGATTCCCCCACCCGGGAGTCGAGGAGGATCCATCCGAGGTCCGTTTTCTTCGAGGGCTCACCGCTAGTTGTACTTGGGCAAAGATGTCAATATAAATAGTGTTTAAACTTTTAGAGTGACTAGTTTGTAATATTTATAGTATGAGAGTGTTAAAGATTTGTATATGTATAACAAGAGACTTGGATATGTATAATGATGTAAATTATTTGTAATGATGCTGTGATGTTTTATTTTCTACTAAGTTTATTTTCTTGTTATTGAGAAATTTTGAAACTCGTATTTTTACCTACAACGTACATTATCTAAATAAGGTTAATTTGGTAATTATGTAATATAAATGTGGCATCCTAAGGTGGGTGTTACATTAGTTGGTATCAGAGCCCAAGTTAGAGTCTTTTGGGTTTGTGGGTAGGCTTGTCTTGTTTGTATTGTGTGAATCTCTGATGTTGAACACAGAGATATGTTTTCGTTTTCGAAATGAGACGATGTTATGTGAAATAATTACGTTTAGTTCGTCGTGTTTTAATTTTATTTATCTTTGAAGAAAGATAATGGAGCAAATGAACATAAGCATGTGAACGCGAGACGTGATGAAGCTCGTATAAACTATGACTAGAAGTGTAATGCAAAAGATGATTGAAGTAGCGGTCAACAGACAGATGATCACTCAAGAAATAGGGAATTGATAATCGAACTTCATAGCTTACTAGGATTGGAGTAGTCATCGGATGTGAGAAGCTGTAACTTAGAACATTCGATAATCCAAGATGGAAGGAAGCGTAAAGTCGATCGTATTCAGCAAAAGTCGTATGTACAACCATTGGGGAGGCAACAACGAGCAAAGAGGGGGAGTACTAGTGATAACGATTTTGGTTAGACTGTAAATTTTAAGTGTGGGAAAAGATCATCTCACCAGAGATTGTCAGCATAAAGGAATTATTTGTTATCGATGTAGGAAGCCTGAACATTTTTCTAGGAATGATGATCAATTGAAGATGGAACTTTCCATTAGTGATACACGTATTTCAAAATCTCAAGAAGAAGAAAGAGCTGGTGCAGAGAGTGTAGTGAGAACATTCAAATACAAAAAAAAAAAAAACTTAAGGAGCAAGGAAATTATGCCATAGAGGGTAATCTTAAAATTGTACTGTATGATGCGTAAAGTAACCCAGTCTTTTGTGATCTGTGACTGTGTAAATCTTTTGGGGTTATCCATGTTTTGTTCTTTTCATAATACTATGTCAACTTCTAAACTTGTTCTTACCACTTGAGTTTGTATAGAACTACCTTGTTATTATTTGAGTTTGAAACTCTTCTATTAATCTGCTTTGTCTATTTTTTTTTTCTTTCAAATAGACTGAGTAAATCGATTTGACTTATCCGTGTCTTTATTATAATGTGATTTGAGTATTTCTACTCTTCTTGTTAAACTTGTTGGTTATACTTAAATTTTCTAACTCTACCTTGCATCTATTGGATATCAAATCTTTTCTGTTGATTTGATTTGTTTATCTAACATTTCATCTATTTGTGATCCTGACTTTTAAATGGATTGGTTATTTTCCAACCATATCCTACTAGATTGTTGCAAAGCAATTTTATTGTTTTCCTTGACATGAGATTTTTGGATTTGAATCCAGGAAAGTTCATTTCTAAAATTATTGGACTATGTTCGTTTCAAAATCTATTAGACCATCTCAAATTCTTTCTTTGGACTAATCTAGTAACTTACTGAAAAGTCTTATTACTTTTCCTTATGACATTCATAGTGTCTTTCATGTATCTCAATTAAAAAGGATCATTCATGATTCAACTTGTGTTATAATATCAAATACAGTACAATTAGAAGAAAACTTGATCTATGATACAATTTCTGTTAAGAGTAAAAATAGGCAAGTAGAACAACTTATCTTGATGAAGAAAATCTGGGATGATGTGACGACAGGGGAGCCAGAAGATCAAATGAAGGAAATCATTATTCGTTCCAAGATCGACTTGTGTACTGGTTGTTATCAGATTCACGTGAAGGTAGAGAATGTTCCGAGACAATTTTTCAAATGCGTTACAAGAACTATGAATAGTCAGTACTACTATTCGGGGTAGGAAATGTCTTGACGATGTTCACAAATTGTATAAATAGGATTTTTTTTTGGACAAATTTGTCATTATTGGCAATATTTTGACCTATTCTCGAAATTCCAAGGAGCATGCTAAAGATTTCAATGTAGTTCTTCAATTTTGAAGAAGAAAAAGGAGTTATGCGCGAAATTAATCAAACGTAAATTATGTTATAAGGAGTTCAACTTGTGGATTTAGATTGAGTGATAAAATCAAATGGAAAAGTGGTGACGTATACTTCAAGGCGGTGGAACGTGCATGAGAAGAATTGTTCGAGTTACGTTTTAGGATATGCGATAGTTGTTTTGCAAGGAAAATTTGAAGACGTTTTCTTTCCTATAAAGTTCACAATAAATTCAAAGGCTTGAAGTACCTGTTCAATCAAGAAGGACTTGGATATCAGGAAGAGACGAATAGTTAGAATTTTCAAAGGACTTGTTAAGATGAATTTTTAGTATTGATAGAGTTCATATACAATGATAATTTTGTTTGAGCATGGGAATGACACCCTGTGAGACATTATATGGGAGACGCTGTAGAACGCCTTTGCGTTGGTATCATACTGGTGAAAGTAACATCGTGGGACCAGAAATTGTGCGGCAACTAACTAAGGAAGGGAAGATACTTCGAGATAAGATGAGGATGACTCAGATGTGACAGAAGAGTTATGCTGATAAAAGACCCAGATTGCTTGAATTCGAAGAAGGTGACCATGTATTTTTACGTGTGACGCCTATGACTGGAGTTGGACGAGTAATCAAGTCGAGGGAGCTTATTCCCACGTTTATCGGACCATATCAGATACTTCATCGGATAGGTCCGGTAGCTTATCAAGTTGCACTGCCACCGTTTTTATCAAATCTTCATAACGTATTTCACGTATCACAACTACGGAAATATATTCCAGATCCGACTCACATTATCGAACCAGATACTGTACAACTAAAGAAGAACTTGACCTACGAGACAGTTCCAGTCAGGATTGAAGACCGAAGGACAAAGCAACTTCGAGGAAAGGACATTGCATTAGTTAAAGTAGTTTGGAACGATGTAAGTGGTGAGGCCACATGGGAGTTGGAAGAAAAGATTAGAGAGCAGTATCCGTTTTTGTGTTAAGTGTATGTCAAGTTTCGAGGACGAAACTTTATTTTAGAGGAGGAGAGTTGTAACACCCCAAATTCTGACTATATGAATGAAAATAGCAGAATTACATTGTTTTGGTATTTTCTTTGTGGTATAAAATTAATTTGATTGTTCTGAGATCATACTTGATCATTTTGTGTGATTTACTCCTGGCTAGGAAAAATAATATTTTTCAGGCCGGGGAAATTCTTATTTGTCTCATTTGGAGACGGGGGATCTTACTAAACCCGAATCTGAGTGACTCAGAAAAGAATCTTTTAATTTTTAGAATCTATCTATGAAAATAAAGATATTGTACTGATAAATATCCGTGATTGCATTTATAGCAGTCGTTGCTATGAATGTTGGACCCGATAAGTTTTAATTAATAAGAAAAAGTGTTTAGAACATTTCTTGTAAGTAAAATTAAAGTGAACCAATAGGATATAGTCAAAACAAATGGTTGGACTTTTCTAACCAAAGAGAATTGGTCAAGGAAAGAAGTTTAGACTTCTTTGTGGACCATTAGATTAGAAGCTTGACTTAGGAGCTTTGAATCTTCACCATTGATTTAATCAATGGTGCAAAGCAAAGCTTAACAAAACTATCAAGTAATATTCACCATAGATAAGATTAATGGATAAGATTGAGTCAACATTAATTGCTTGACTTTTACTTAGGAAACTAATTAACCTTAATTTAGTTATCCTAATTACCTAATTAAGAAATTAAGTAAACTAACTTAATTAGGGATTAGTTATAACTTAATCCTTACTTTAATATCCTAATTCTAATTAGAAGTGATGATGCATGCTAAATATGTATTAGATGTAAACTAAATATGTTAAACTAAATTAGTTACACACTTAGATGATTTAGTAAAAATGGTTAGGAGATTAAACCCAACCAATTAACTAATTAATCAACTAGTAAATAAGCTTGGATTAGCAACTAATTAAGGACCTAAACTCACCTAAAACACCATGGACAGCAGCAGAATTTGGACAGCCCAGCAAAGACCCTAAACATGCCACGGTCCAGCTGAATTGGAGCAGCAAAATTGGAGGCCCAACAGCAGCAGATTTGGTCGGCCCAACAAGAAGACAAATGGCCCAAAGAAGGCGAAATTGGACATTCAAGAAGAAGAATATCGTCCGGTAAACATGCAACACGGTTCAACAAATTGTGAAGCTTTTATGTGATATTTGAATATCACAATGTCATGCAAAGTCAAGTATGCAACCAATGAGAAGAGAGTCCTTGTGCAATTAATGCATGGCTATTTGCTCAAGCAAATGTTCACTCACGTCAATCACCAAGAACACAGCACGGCAGCAGCTGGATGGAGGGGATAATTGCAAGTGAATTTTTTATTTTTATCACCACAATGACTCACGGCTGGCAGCTGTATTATTCACTCAAAATTAGATAATTTTTCAAGTAAAATCATCCACATTTCACGTGTTATCACACGGCTGGGCAGCAGCATTCTCACTTCCTCATTATTCACTTTTTACTTCTCAAACATAAGCCAATTGTCTCCCAAAATATCACACGGCCAGCAGCTCTCACGTCCTCATTTTCACTTTTTACTTCTCAAAACATAAGTCCATTTCTCTCCAAAACACCAAGGAAAACTCACGCTTCTCTCTTCCATCTTCTTCTTCCAATCGGTCACCATCTTGAAATCACACCATTCACCCTTTAAAACACTCATTTCTTAGTTTGTTTTGACTCAAAGTCTATTCTAAGCATTTCTTCTTCACAAGGTTTATCACAAAACCTATCCTACTTTGTTCAAAGCTTCATCAACCTAAGCTTCTTCAACCTTTTCTTAAAAAGGTAAGCTTTGATTCAAGAATTCCAAGTTTGATTTTAATTTTATTAACCATGATTTTTCCATGGTTTTCAACCTTGATTCTTGTATAGTCATTCACTAATTTTTCTTAAAAATTTTAGGGCTTGTTAGGAGATTAACAAAGTTTCAAGGCAAGGGAGGAAAGCTTACAAAACTTGTCTTCAAGAGGTAAGAGGGAGACTCAACCTTACCACTCATGTTCTGGTAGTATGAGGATGGTCTGTTCGGTGAAAAATCCTTAAGGATTTATTCACCTATTGTTTGAGGTTAATCACCTATTGTTTGAGGTTCTTGGACTGTATTGATTAGACTGTATTGAGATGTGTCTGCTTGTATTTCTATGTTTGGACTGTATTTGGGATGTGTCTGCTTGTGTTTCTAGGTTCGTATGTGTAATATCTGTGAGATATGATTTTATTTCAATGCTTGCCTGTATGCTGAAATGCTTAAGTAACTGATATTATGTATGTATGTGAAATATATACTGTGAGGAAATTTATACTGTATGTATGTGAAATTTATATTGTAAATTTTATGAGAAGGGGCTCAATTGTAAATGTTATGGAAATACGAGGCCATTATGTAAATATAAAATTTTGAGGGGCTATAGTGAAAATACTATATTTTGAGGGACGAAAATATAATTTATATGTTTTGAAGGACGAAAATATAATTAATCTGTTTTGAGGGACAAAAATATAATTTATATGTTTTGAGGGACAAG
This sequence comes from Ormosia semicastrata, assembly GCA_029884595.1. Lineage (NCBI taxonomy): Eukaryota > Viridiplantae > Streptophyta > Magnoliopsida > Fabales > Fabaceae > Ormosia > Ormosia semicastrata. The sequence continues at coordinate 28,943,597 of JAQQTO010000046.1, read as the reverse complement.
AAAGTAATTATTATATTTTGAGGGACTAAAATGTAATTCATATGATTTTGAGGGAAAGTAATATTATATTTTGATTTTAATTCATATGTTTTTAAAATTTTTATTTTTAAAAGGGGCCATAATATAAATATGATTTTAGAGGGACAATATTGTAATTATGATTTTTAGAGGGGTAAAATAATAATTTTCATTTTTAATAGGGTCATATTGTAAATAACAATTTTGAGGGCTTAAAACGTAAATATTATGTTTTGGAGGGACTATTTTGAAAATATGAATTTTATGAAGGACTATTTTGAAATTATGAATTTTATGAAGGACTAGTTTAGAAATATGAATTTTATGAAGGAATATTTTGAAAATATGAATTTTATGAGGGATAATTTTGTAAATATAAATTTTACGAGGGACTGTTTCGTAAAATGTGAATTTTATGAAGGACTGTTGTGAAAATATTATTTAAATGAGAATTATAAAACAAATATTATGTTTTGAGGGGTTATTATGTAAATATGAAAAATGAAGTTGAATTTTGGTGTTAAATGAGGAAAATAGTATTTTTGATTTAAAACATATGAAAAATACTTTATGTGATTGAGAAACGATAAAAAAAAAAATTGATACGTGATTTGAAAATGTGATGTCAATCTGTTGTGCGTTTGAAAATGTGAAAAATATGATTTCACGGTGTAAATACAATAATGATATTGTTGGGCCAATTTTGAGAACCCCGAATATGAGATAAAGAAAATGAATTGAGAATATGAGATAAAGAAAATGAACTGTGAATAGTGCATTTGTATATGCATTGAAAATGTCCGATGGACTGGATAAGGCTATTTGCCTAGGAATGAGAAAATACACTTCCTGAATGAGTGCGATATGCGTAGTGTAGATCTTTCGTTGACCTTGGGGGCATTGGGGTGCGGGTTGCCTACAATGTGCGCTTGGTTGCTCTTACATGTACGTGGGTTAGGCACCGATATAACACACTAATGATTCGGACCGAGACACTATCCGTAATCAAGATCTGATAAAGACTATCGAGTATGTACTAGATGTGCAAAACTGAGCACGTGGTCTGAGGCACCTTTGTACCGATATGATCTTTTCGATCACTTTCTCCGATCTAAGTTGTAGCTCCATGGAGTAGGAAATTGAGTCTATAGGAAATTGAGTCTAAGTGCATATGCTGAGATACTGAGAGTATTATCATGATTATTGTTTATGGAATTTAATTATTGAATAATTGAATGTTGATAGGGACATGATCGTAATTATGGCTTATTGTATGAATTATGATGATAAATGATATTATTGGCATAATTGTAACTATATATGATATGTTGATATGAGATATGATACGTAATAGATAAATGATATCAGTGACATAATTGTAATTATATATAATATGTTGGCATGAGAATTTGTATGTATTTATCTTCATTGCTACCGTACTGGTATTGGCATAGGTGATCTCACCTCTTGTATGTATATATTGTATCATGTTTATATGTTGTTAAGATACTGAGCCGGACGTAGAGCAAGAAGTAGAAAAAGATCCAGATTCCATTGAGAATTTCGAGTTCGATGGCAGTGGAGATCCCTAGCTTCTTGGGTTACATGAGACTGACATTCATTGACGGGGACAATGCATGGACTGAAGATCTTGATAGGGAGAGTATATATTATTTAGGAGATGTAAACATTAGACTAAGTAGGCTACAGTCAGGGAACCCTTACTTTTCGGTTACTATTTATGTACAGTTAGAGTTCCCTATATCTATCAGGCAGCACTGGGGAGCGTATTATCGCACCCCTAGAGAGAGTAGTGTCGTATCGTCCGCTCGGACATTTGTTTCCCGGATTTTACGTCGTGTTGGGATTCCCCCACCCGGGGAGTCTGAGGAGGATCCATATGAGGGTCCATTTTCTTCTGATGGCTCAGCTGCCTAATTGTACTTGGGCAAAGATGTCAATACAAATAGTGTTTAAACTTTTTGGAGTGACTAGTTTGTAATATTTATAGTATGAGAGTGTTAAAGATTTGTATATGTATAACAAGAGACTTGGATATGTATAATGATGTAAATTATTTGTAATGATCTGTGATGTTTTATTTTCTACTAAGTTTATTTTCTTGTTATTGAGAAATTTTGAAACTCGTATTTTTACCTACAACGTACATTATCTAAATAAGGTTAATTTGGTAATTATGTAACATAAATGTGACATCCTAAGGTGGGTGTTACACACCCAACATGCAAGAATCCATTTTTATGGAATAACGAGAAAGTTGGATGGAATCAAAAATACCTATTTCCCTCCATAAGCTTTCTTTAGAAGTTTGAACTTTGTCAAGCCACTCAAGATACCCATTAATATGGGTAGGGGGAGTTCTAAACAGCCTTTCAGATTTTCTGAAATAGTTGATAGGAATGGAAGGAAGGAAAGCCAAGATAGCTTCTTGGGAACTTTTACACGGGAATAAAGAATTTATTTCATCAGTAATAGATTCCTTGGGCAGAACTGGGCTCAAGAAAGCAACCGGAGGATCCAAGGAATGTGGAGAGTCGTTAATGGGGAGAATTACCTTTCGAGAGATGCCAGAGTTCAGACTTTTGTAGAATTGGGTCTTGAACTACGGCATGGTTACCCAAGTTTGTTGTTAGCGCGTTAGGAGTTTGAGAGCTGGAAGCTATAGGAGAAGGCAAGAGTTTGCAGAGAAAACAGGCGAATGTAAAGTTGAAAGTGATGAACAGTAAAGAGAGGTGAGAGGTTGAAGATGATAAACAGTGATAAATGAGTGAAAAGTCGCGTCAATTTGAAAAGTTATTTTTTCTCGAGAAAATAGGGGTAATTATGAGCCCTATTTATTAGGAATGACTATTTATTGTTTGCAATGATAAGCTTAATTGTAGTCAGTTTGCCCGGATACTTGTGTAAGGTTAGATTTAAATATATATATATATATATATATATATATATATTGAAGGGATTTTTTATTAAAATTTATCTTTCTCCTGTCGGTGTCGAAAGAAAAATTTTGGGGGACATCTGTGGAGGTGAAAATAAAGATTTGGCAATTCGTCGGTTGGATGATGATATTGAAGAAATTTTCTAAGTATTGAGCTGACAGAAATGCTAAATGGTGAAATCGACAGAAGTATTAAATAGGAGGAGGACTCTAATGTGGCAATTAGGTATTGATGTCGGCCAGAAGAATAATTTGACAGAAAGGTTGCATTGAGTCAACGAAGAATGGTCAAAGCAGTTAAGTGCTGGTTCTATCAGAAAGTGGGTATATGCTGATGGCATAACTGCCAAGACGTGTTAAAATTTTAGGGTGTCAGTTTTTTTTGTAATTTTGTCTATCAATATCAGTAGTCACGATGTAAAAAATGGAGGTTATTTGCTGATACATAATCCTAACATCTCAACTCGAGCAGATTAAGGGATTTTGATCCAAGTACGCCTTCCCTTTTCATTTCAAGTCATTTAAATTAATGCAATGTTCTTTTAAAATTCCTTTAGGTTTCAGTTTTTTTCTTTAAAATTCCTTTGCATTTCTTTGTACTTTTACTTGCTTTTCTTTACTGTTTTCTATTTAAATTCTGCACTTTAATTTTGCACCATTTACACGTTTTCAACTGATTTTCTACATTCTTAAATTTTTGTTCAATTTCTTTAAATTTCTTTAAATTTCTTTAATCTTTTCAAAGTTTCTTTTCTGCATTTTCTATTCATTTATTTCAAATCTCGTAAATCCCTCTTATTTACTGTCAAAATCATTTTTACAACGAGATTATCACATAACTTTGAATCCACATTCGTTTTGATACATTTATTTGTTTGTTGGAATTGTTACTAACTCTCTAAACCAAAATTTCACTTAAACACCCTCCAATTAGTAAATCTAGCCCAAAAGTATTCATGCTCATTAATAATTGACTTTGCGGTTGCATACATGATAACAATTTTTCTATTTATATCAATTTAAGTTATACAAGTATTACAATTGAAGGGCCACACACCAATTTGATCAATTAAGGAGAAGATCGAAAATAGATTCTCTCATATGACAAAAGTCATATGAAAAGAAATATTTTAAATAAGGTCCCATAAATTTTAAAAGGGCATAAATTGTGAGAATTGTAATGAATTGAGATGAATGTACTAAGCATTCGTTGGATCTTGGGAAACATTAGAATTGGAGAAGGAAGCCATGAAAAGAAAAAAAAACTGAAGAAAGTTTCAACAATGATAAGAGAGAAAGAAGAGGAGCACAGCGAGAATTCTAGAAACTGATACTATGTTAGAATTGTAATGAATTGGAGAAATGAAAATTGATTTCATTGATCAGAATTGAAGAGTTTATACAAAGGACTGAAAAATAGAGAAAACTAACTAACTAACTATTAGAACAGAAAACTAACTTAAATAGAAAACGATTACAACTGAAAATAAATACAGTTAATAATTTTAAGTGGATTACATATCTTCTAACATAAATAATGGATTTTTCTTTAGTGCATTTATATTTATTTTTCTTCACATGATCCTAGCATGTGAAAGATACACGAGAGAATTTATTTTTGGCGAGGATGAAACCATAGTAAAACTCAAATCAAGTAGGAATATACCCACACATTAAGGTTAAGGCAAATCACCTTAAGTAGAAATAGGTCCTCTTTAGAATCTTTGTATTTATTTCTCTATTCACATGATCTTGTCACATGAAAAATATGTATGAGATGACCCATTCTCAGGGAGAACAGGACCATAGTAAAACTTAAATCAAGTAGGAACATACCCACATATCAAGGTTTAGAGCAAATCATTAACCTCATCCAAGATTTACAGTGAAATTATACATCTTCTATTAATGAAAAATTTCTAGATTTAAACCTAAATCATATTATTATCATAAGTAAAAGGTCGATTAGATGAGTCAACCTCCATTGACACCCACACACTAAGCTAATGCCACTTAACGTCAGCCAAGAGCAATAGCTTGATTGTTTCTTTTAATGTATTTTTTTCACTCTGATTTTGTTTTTTTAATAAAGAATGCAAGCACAATTTTGCAATAATTTATTTATATAGAAGTATTTACTTATTTCAAGAGTAAGTCTCGACACTTATAATATAGAATAACTTTTATAAAATGCAAATCTAACAAATTTAATAGTTGAAAAATGTGATATTATCTTAATGATTATGCATTCTAAATATTAGATAAATTGAACGTTGATAGGTATGCAATCTAATAATCGACATTTACTTATATATATTGTTTAATTGTTATACATTGAAATAAAGTAGTATGTTGCATTTGTAAATTGTATGAAATTTTATGTACTTGATCTACCTTATGAAAACTTTTAATTCAGTGCTAGGATTTATTAAATTCAATGTTAATAAAAAAAATATTCAAATGAAATAAATGTGATAAGCCTTACTTATAGAGGATGTGAATCCCTATATATAGAGCATGTAGGTTTTCTTTTCATCAGTTAAAAATGTAGAAAATTGATTGTAATATTATGTGAATAAAAAGGAATCTACTAATAAATTAAAATCAATATGTAAGTTATCCTTTTTCCCTTTGATAGTTTTTACATTGATCTTTCCACTACTTGTGTTTAACAAAACAAGCTTAATTTACGTATAACTCCGATAGTGAAAGTAAAAAAAGATTTATAATGGCACTAATTTCATACAAGTACTCCCAAAAGCAAAACACATCTAGAAACCAAAGATTACTCTCTTCTTGCCGGGGCAATCTTTGTACCAATTGCCATCGCTTTTTCGTGTTGGGGATGGAGTTGTGTTATGAGGAGGTGCCAAGGTATATAACAAAGGCTTCAACAGTACTAGATTCCGAATAAGACCCATTTTGTTCATTAGCTAGCTAGAGGTGCAGCTCGTTTTCTTCTCTAATTATCTTCCACCAATTAATTACCCTATCTTGACGCATATGTCCTTGGACTCCACTTATTTGGCGACATTCTTGCCCCACTTGCTCAAATCACCCTTTGTCTTTGTGCTAAGCGTCACAATCTTGTGTGCGTGACTAGGGGAAAAACAATTTGAAGTTTTGGTTTGCGAAATCCTCTGCTCAATCAAATGCTTACCTTTCAACCCAGACAATGTTGGCTTATTGGATCCGTAGAACATGTCCCACACCCCTTTGCAATAAATTTCCCATCAGGTTTTGTGGATAAGATAGGCTCGTTGGTCCATGCATGACATAGCCTTGCAAGGAGATAAAAAGAAGACTACAGCTATCAATACGCACTTACACACACAACACTTCAGTAGAATTTGATAATCATTTAATGTAACTGATTCAACCTGATTTTTTATACACTTACACTATGATTCTTTCACACAGGGACGACACATCCTTATGGCCATGGAGGCTTTAGCTCCCCTCAACTTGTTTCAAAATCTAAAGGATTTATCCATACGTGAGGTTATGTATTTCTTGTGAATGTGCAAGAAGCATTTTTCTAACAAGAAAAGCAAGCAGTGCATGCATAGCAAATAAAACCCACAAGAAGTTGGTTTAGTCCATGTTATTTAATCACTAATCTTTTCAAAGCACTTGCAGACGTACATTACATTACATTTGATTGATGTGGAAATGCATGATCAAAGTGACCTTCTCATAGTACATGAAACTTGAAAAATGCAAAGCCAAAAGCAAAATCTAAAAATCCAATCTTTCTCATAGTTAAGATAAGGAAGCTAATTAATCAAAGCAAATGACTTTCATCAAAGTGGAAGTCGGTGCTGAAATGAGACGAAAATACCCCAAAATCCATGTCCAGACTTTGAGAGTCAGTACATGAATACACAGTATCTGCATTATCAGATGCCATCTTTAAGGGCATAATGGTAGGCTTGGATAGTTCAAAATCCTTCAGATCAGACCACAGGCTAGGATCCAAGTTGCCGGTAAGATCACTCGGAGTGTCTTCTTTGGGATATTCTTGTTTTATGGTTGGGGTTTGTGAGCTAATAGGTGGATCCTGTTCATTTGGCACCTTTGAATCAGGATGGGAATTCACAAGAAACGAGTCCCAATTATCAGAATAATTGACCATTTGTGGAGCATTGAGGGTGTCTTTACATGTGTGTAAGCCAATGTACGTAATTTGGTACATATCCGGATTCTCTTCTATCCGTTGCACCTGTTTGGTTGCACGGCAACCTTGGTCATACTTCCTAGTGCACCTGAAGTAACTCCTGCAAATTACCATTAGAAAGATGAGTTAGAAGACTAGTTTTTAAAACAAAAATACATTAAGGACACTGATCAGTACTAGTAAATTTCAGTGTCAAATGTCCTAATTAAGGACCAAATAAGTTGAAATAATTAGTAGTCTCAATATTCAGCGAGTTTGCTAAGTCTGGTTTCTGCATAAGCCTCCAGCTGCAGTTGTTTCAGTTTAATTTCTACTTTCGGTAATGATAAAAAAGGAAATGCTCATGTAGCAAACAAAAAAAAGGGAAGGAAGTGTTCACTTCTAGGAAAGTCAATTAAAGTCATTTTTTTAAGATGATATTTCTATATTGATCACTCTGTCGCTCAGCTTTTTTTTTTTTCTTTGGAGATATGACAAAAAAAAAGGAAAGGAACCAAAAATAGAAAAAGACAATAAGTAGTGATGCAATTATGCACAAATCAAATGAGTGAATATATTTCCTTGGAGAATTCTTTTTTTAAAATTAAAAAAAAAACTGAACAGGAAAATTATGATTACCTGGGAAATTTAGAATTCAGGATTTCTTTCTGTCCGTACTTTCTCCATGCATGATTGTCAGCAGTAGTTTCGGAGACTTTGGTCCATGTGTGTTCAGCCTTCCTGCGCAACAATATAATTAGGACATCCCATGCATGTCATTTCATGTAATATAATATGGCTAGAGATTCAGAATCTGTAAAATATTTCACCCCAATCCTCTAAGCCATAAATTAAGTGGAACCCACTAGAATCTAAACCCTTGAAATTTTCTTGCACTAATCAAAATCAACAGATAGGAATTCACTCCATTACGATTCAAAGTTTTAATTTTTTGTCCATAAAAAAAAAAAGATAATATCTTTACCCATATATGACTGACACTTATGTGTCCGTACATATCCCAATTCACCAAATCCTCCCATCATCCCAAATCGTTGATAAAACAAGCTTTGTTGACTGAAGAAATGAACTGACAATATATACACACATCAGTGTAAAAGAAGAATAGATCAGAGAGAATGGAAAAGAGAAAGACCTTCTTTTGTAGGAACCTCTCCGATCCTTTGTGGCCGACAACGATCTCTTCCTGCTCTCACTTGAATCCGCCACCTGCGACCCATTTTCACCGGAATTTGGAAGATTCTGAGCAACCTCATCACCACCATTACTACCACCTTCAGAAGAAGTCAGCACAGAAAGACCCTCGGTGAAAGATCTCAGCACATTGGTCAGAAGTTCCTCAGCTGAGACAGACCCATCAGACCCAATAGGCTTCTGAAACAGAAACTTGAGCTTAGTAGCATATTCATGACCCTGAACTAGCTCTTTGATGAGTCTCTTCATATTGGGTGGTACACTTTCAGGGAAAAGAATACTCATTTGTTCTAAACGTGGTGGCTCAGGCTCAGGATCTTTTGGGGTTATTTGAATTTTCTTGGAAATTTTCTTGTTGTGGATTTGGCAAATAGAGTACAAGATAGATAGGTTAGGGTGTGCGGGGGTGAAAGAAAGGGGTAGGCTTTTGCGAGGAAAGAGAGATCCAAGTGAATGGAAAATGTAGGGAAGGAAGCGATGATGTTGAAATACCGTGAGAGAGAGAGAGAGAGAGAGATGAAAATTTTTCCACAGATGATAAGTAACTTAACTTGGCTTACAAAGCTAAACATGACGCTGCCCTTGTGATGCAATGGTGACGACGTTCAATAATGAAGAGTAGACGCGTGGCCTTGTGCTACATGCTAAGAAACAAAAAATAAAAACAATAAGATAAAATAAAAATACTACCTTTGTTTATTAAGGTTTTTTTATAATAATCAAGGATATTATTAAATAATTTTAAATATTATATTAATTAATATTATTTTACTATTATCAAATGATATATAATTTGATACAAAATAATTTTTTTAAATTTTTTTAAAAAAATTATTGGTAAATAACTCAACAAACTAAGAGCATGTTTAGAAATTTTTTTTTCGTTCTCCAACATATGTTATTTGGTAAAAAAATTATTATAACAGTAATTGTGTATATTTGATAAATTTAACTTCAATTTTTATACGAAATTTAATATATTTAAAAAAAATTATAATATTAAAATTTTAACTTATGATTTTAAATTATAAATTATTCGTTATCTTTGAGATACAAATATTATTTTATTTTCAATTAAATAAATTTTTAATTAATTAAATAATTTTTAAACCATTCTATACCTATATTAATAATTTAATACATAAAAATAATTTTTTATACCATTCAAACGAAATAAATTAACTTAAAATCGATTTTTAACTAATATATTTAAATATAAAATTAATTTTATTATAATCGATTATAATAAAAAAATTAAACAATAATTAATTAATAAAATAATCAAATTTTCACAGATATCTCAAATACACACTAACTTTAAGAGAATAAGAATTGAACCTACGATTTCGATTTTTAAACACCATTTATATTATATCATTTTTTTATTTATTTTGTAAAATTTTAAAAATCTAATAGTAAGTAAATTTATATAATATAATAAATACATTTAGATTATCAGGTAATAATCATTCAAATATTCACAATGAGCTTCATTCAAAATATGTTCTTTTATTTTCTTTGTAATAACCTTAAAATTTAGTAGTAAATAAGTTAATATAAATGATAATTACCTTTATGTTAGATAATAACTCATTCAGAATTTCAAATGAAATTTTTCTCAAAATATAAAATTTTTCACTTATTTTGTAAATACATTAACGTCTACTAATAATTAACTAAATATCAATGATAATTATTTTTAAATCGGTAATAATTGATTCGGACTCATTAAATGAACCTCCAAAATTTGCTCTTTTATTGACTTAGTAAAAATCTTAAATCTTAGTAGTAAGTACCTTAATATAAGGTGATAATTATTTTCAAATTAGATAGTAATTCATTCAGAATCCTTAAATGAACTTTCTCCCATAAAAAATTCTTTAACCTATTTTGTAAATACATTAATATTAAATAATAATTAACTTAATATCAAGTGATAATTACTATTAGATCAGATAATAAAATTAAGTGTTATAAAAATTAGTGTAAAAAAAATAGTATGTGACAAATATTTTTCTTGAACCTAGCTAAGACCTCCACCTTTAATGTGGCTGAAAAGTACTATTTGAGCTACGACCCATTGGTACTTTTTTATAAGTTATTAGAATGATTTAATAAAAATATTATTTTTATTACTTAACTTAAACCTGGAAGGAGATGCTCATAGTGTAATTTGAGGTAGGTGTCATTTGTGATCATAAGTTTAATTTATACATGAAAGGGATGAAGTACCATCTCTCTTAGGTATAAGAGTATTACCCTCTTTATTATTATTTTTTTATCCTTTAAGATAGTTACACAAAAATTTTAAAAATAATAAACAATCTCAATTATAAACAAAAATATTACATTTGATTTTGTATCCAAAAAAGATTATATTATTTTTGTGAGATTACAAAGTATTTTTACATATTCAACTCATTTGAACTGTCTATGAAATTAATCCATATTAAATTACAAGAACATGATAGTTATGTAATTTCCTAACAATAATTATTTTTTTTAAGATTTAAACTCGCATCCTTGACTCACTCTTTATGAGTAAAAAAGATTACATTTGATTAAATTATTTGTTGTTAATATACTTAAAATATTATTTTTATTTTTATTAATATGTTCTCTTACTTTTTAATATTAATGCTAAAATTTAAAAATTTAATATATATTTTATTTTTTAAAATGACAAATAAAACAAAACAAAAAATGTTTTTTTTTTCTAAAATGACATATTAGAATAATTGAAGAAGTAAGTAATTATAATCCAAAATATTTTTATTCTTAAATAATAGATAATTTTAGAGAGTTTTTATTGTTCATATTTTGATATAAAAATTAAATATATATGTCATTTTACAATGTACTATTTTTTAATAAATAGCTCACAAATGATAAAACTCAATATTGTCTCTCTGTTTTTCACGTTTTTCTAGTTTTCTTTTTCTTTTTAACACATTTTCTCTCTAATTTATTTTATCATTCTCCTCAATCTTCTTAACTTTTATTTTCTCTTTTTATGATTTTTCTATTTTCAATTTTTATGCACCAGGCATGGTTGTAACTTTTGGCTAGTGCTAATATGAAATTGAAAACAACTCGTTTCTTTTTTTTTTTTTTTTTGGTTTTGCAAAAAAGTACTCTTAAAGATCGTCAAAAGGGGATATATAATTTTATTTTTTTTTATAATATAAAATCTCTAAAAAATCAAATCATGACAAAGATTGGTCAGTTCATTTTTTTTATTCAGAAATGATTATTAGTTATGTTCTTAATATACCTAGATAAATGTCACATTGAATTTATTAGGAGTAATATATCTTTAATTCAGTATTTTGTTTTTCTTAAGTTGGAAAATAAAAGTATGGTTGGAAAATGTCAATTTATAGAGCTCCGATCATTATACAGGCTTAAATATTAAAACACACAAATTTTGCAAGTATTATATATTGCTTATAAGTAATTTGACCTTTAATTTTTAAAGAAATTTGTACATGTCAAACTTATATGCTGATCACAGTTCTTTATTGTAATTTGATGTCCATCAACTTATAAATATTATTGTATTAAATATAAATATAGCTTGATTAGGCAGTTGAAATTTGTGAAGAAGAGTTCCTTCCCGTGTAAGAAATTCATAGAAATGCCATATTTACTTATCCACTTTTAAACGAGCATTGCGTCAAACTCTACTGATTTGTCAATTGGGTTGGCTCACTTTTCATACTTAAGTTTTAATTTTATTAATAAGTAATTTATAATTTTATTATAAATTCTCACTAAAGTTGATGAATTGTCCTAATTTTAAAATGATAGAGCCTTCTATAACCTTACTTCTTTTTTTATATATTTTTTGTTTCATAGGATATTCTCACACCTTTTGGGTGTGAGCCTAATTACTTTGGACACATAGCAATACAGTTAGGTCCTTCTAATAAGTGACATCTCCAAGATCTTTATTCTCCACTGGGAGCATTGTTCGCTTATTGGTACATTCAATCTCTTATTGGGTCCCTAAACTTTTCCAGTAAAAAAAACCAAACATTTTAAATTTTTAATTTACTGTTATGTACTTTAATCAATAATAAAAAAGTGAGAAGGCACATACCAAATAGATAGGAACGAGTCATTTTACGGTGTATCATGAAGATGGAAAAAAAATTCTTTTAAAGTGAGTTTATGTATAAAGTGAACAAGTAATTAAGGATGTATCTATTCCTAATTTGATTTAAAGTGTATTAAAATCTTAATCTACTAATAATTTAAGAAAAGATACAAACTTACTTGTTCATTTTATATACATAGGGGCAATACTACCGCCGCCCCCACCCCGGCTCCGGCCTAACCTTTTTAAAGATTTGTCTTTTTTTATTTCCTTTAGGATGGCCCTCTTTGCCTATGTTTTTTACTACCTTATCTCTGCATACACAAGTTCATTTTAAAGGGGGGCTTTATCTCATAGAGAAGATATTTCAATATTATCACAAAAATTATTATTTAATAATTAAAGAATTGACAAAATATATAACTTTCTAAAAAGATACAGATTTCACTATGAATGTAGGTGATAATTTATTAAAAATTGTACAAATTAAAATAAGATTATATTAATAAATATATTTTTATAAAATAAATGCACATAAAATTTATATACATAAAATTTAGAATTTAATTTAATATACTATCAATTTTAAAAAATTATACTATCATCTAATTATGTGTTACCACATCACTTGATGAGTTAAAACTTGCATAAGATGTCAAACTTAAATGTTACTTGTAAATTTTTGCTTTTAATCTAAAATATTTTATACTTTATTAAAACATCTTTAAAATAAAATATAGATAATTTTCTTTAAAAAATATAATTTTCTAATTAAAAAATAAAACACACAAAATTCAATATATATATATATATATATATATATATATATATATATATATATATATATATATATATATATATATGACATATCTAGTTAGAGGAGTTTTTATTGTATGATGGTGATATGAGTAAATATTGATCATACAATTATACATGGATGATCAAAATTAATAAAAGTTACTTAAAGGTCATGTGACCACTTTAAAAAGTCACATGCATTTATGTTCTAATCTTGATCATTCATGTAAGATCCAATGATTAATATTCACTCATCTCACCTCTTACAATGGATACTCCTCTCACCAGATATGCTATATATATAGCATATATAGTTAGAGAAGTTTTTATTGTGAAAGAGTGAGAAGAGTAAATCTTGACCATACAACCATACATGGGTTATTAAGATTAAAAGTTATTTAAAAGTCATGTGATTACTTAAAAAAGTCACATGCATTTATGTTTTAATATTGACAATTCATATAGGATCTAATCTTAAGATTCACTTCTTTCACATTTTACAATTAACACTCTTCTCACTATATATGTATATATATTATATAGTTGGCATATTTAGTGAGAGGAGTTTTTATTGTAAGAGGTGAGAGAAGTGAATCTTGACCATTGGATCTTACATGAATGATCAAGATTAGAACATAAATGCATATGACTTTTTTAAGTGATCACATGACTTTTAAGTAATTTTTAATCTTGATCATCCATGTATAGTTGTATGGTCAAAATTTATTCCTCTCACCATCTCATGTGTGTGTGTGTGTGTGTGTGGCAAATGGATGGATTGGTTTGATTTTGAATTGGATCATAATGGATCAATCCAAAATAAATCATTAATTTATTTAAGATCTATTACAAAATGTTTAATACTATTCAATCCATCTATGACCCAATTAAATGGATGGATATTCAATCCATCCATTAATCTATTTTATAATGGATTGAATATATGGATATTCAACCCACTCATTTAAAAAAAAAATCTATCTAAAATATTTAAAAAATTTAATTCTCTCTCTAAAAAATTATCTCTAAAAAATTTCTTCTCACTCTAAAAAAGTATATTTCTCTTTAAAAATATCTGATGTCTAAAATATTTCTTCCTTTCTAAAAAATTTTATTCTCTCTCTAAAAAAAATATTTGTCTCTCTAAAAATTTCTCTCAAAAAATTCTCTTCTTTCTAAACAAATTCTCTCTTTAAAAAATTAGATTGACAAGGATTTAATACTCATTAATTGAAGAATGAAATAACTAATGCATTGGATATCCAATGCATGTTTTGCTTGAATTATTAATTATTCATAATTAAATTTAATCTATTAGATTTAATTTAATAAAATACATTATTTTAATTAGATGAACTGGATTGATTTTAATATAGATGTATTAGGTGAATTGATAATTGATGGATTTTATCATTAGATATATATATATATATATGAAACATATCTAGTGAGAGAAGTGTTTATTGTAAGATGTGAGATGAGTGAATTTTAACCACTAGATCTTACATGAATGGTTAAGATTATAACATAAATGCATGTAATATTTTTAAGTGGTCATATGACCTTTAAATAATTTTTAATCTTGACTATTCATATATGGTTGTATGGTCAAGATTTACTTCTCTCACTCTCTCACAATAAAAACTCATTTTACTATGAGGAAGGATCAACTTACACCAGTGTAAGTCTTTTTTTTATTACACTCATTTTTAACCATTAATTTCACTTTCATCTAATGGTTACCTTTAATGAAATAATCTCAACCATTAGATGAAAGTGAAACTAACGGTTGAAAATGGGTGTAAGAGAAAAAATACTTACACTGATGTAAGCTGATCCCTCCTCATATATAGGGAGGATCAACTTACACCAGTGTAAGTCTTTTTTCTCTTACACTCATTTTTAATCATTAGTTTCACTTTCATCTAATGGTTACCTTTAATGAAATAATATTAACTATTAGATGAAAATAAAATTAATGGTTAAAAATAAGTGTAAGAGAAAAAAAATTTACACTGATGTAAGCTGATCCCTCCTCATATATATATATTAGTTTGCAAACACTGATGAGAGACTTGCTCCCAAACGTCTTGACCTAAAAGATGGCATATAGTTTGGGTTTAATTAAAGTATTATAGGCAATCATCGTAAAACTAGCGCAAGAATTTAGTTATGACTTTACCGGTGTGGTAAATCAGGACCAGTAATTGATTGCAATACCTGTCTATATTAATTTGGTGTTTTGTAGTACTTCTGTTAATTTGTTGTCACTCCGAGGCTTCTATTATCATTTTGGTTAATTCCGTAACTGTACCTGCTGCAGCGCTTGTGGCATTTGAGTGGATAGCATGAACTGCAAAGAATCGTCACCCTTCAAATTAATTTTTTAATGATAAAGTATTTAATAAAAATGAGTGAGTGAACTACAGGCGACAGATCTCAACTGCACCGTGTGCAATTCTTTTATGAACACTAGGTGATCCGGATCCGAATTTGAGTTCCCTCCGGTTACAAACTGCAATGGTTGCTTTTAATGTTCTTCAGAAACAATATATAGTACTTTTCACCGACTTGTACGTACTTATATATACATACGCTTCAAAAGATTCTTGTATTTTATTTGAGAAAATTGTAATTTTTTTCAAAAAGATATTAACATGCATGTAATTTATCCGTACATGTAATTTGGCAGTCCTGCCTATTATATTTCATGAAAAAAAGTTTTCACATTTTATAAACAATAATATAAATGATATGATATTTTTAATTGATCCACTTGACCTTGTTAAAGTTAGAGTAGGATGTGAGCTCACGGCCATCAACCTCAAAACATCTACCTCTAAAATTTTTTGGCCTTTTTAGCTATAAAAAACTTGACCTCGACCAATGCCATTAATGTGTTAAATCAAACATTTATTTCAATAGTTGATAGCCACAATGTGCAACTCTTTTTATTCAAGTGATAATATACTAGTTTATTAAGACATGATATAGTCTTAAAACCGACAATGTCACCTTGCTAGATAAAGGTGTTTACTTGGGTAAATTTTTGGCTGCTTTTTTTGGTCGGTTATTTTGTCAACATAAATTTATCAAAACATTTAGGTCCACATCATTATGCGAAAGTAAGCAAAATTTTTGTATTGTGGCATGCACAACCGTTTGAAAAATAAGTAGGCTTGTGTCAGCTGGTTTTCATCCCTTCAAGGTATCAATTAACCTTATTTAGTACTTTCCCTCCTTTTAGGTGAAACAAAGTCATATTAATTAACGAGATGAACAAATGTAAAACTACCTTCACCAGCTTAAAATATTTTTTACTTTTAATTATATATGAGTAGTATTGTTTTAAAGATATTGTTCATGCGAAACTCATGTTAATTATATCATCTTTTGGTTTTAGGCAAATACCCACATTTAGAACCAGTTACTGGATTGGCATCAAAGCCTCAAATACAGTTTGCCGGATGCTAACTAGTGATAACTAACTGGTAAAATACCTTTGTGATATACTCATCTTTTTTTTTCAACACTTATATTCTTACTTCAAATAGTATATACATTCATTTTCATATCTCATCTAATATCATTTATCATACATATTTTTTTTATCATTTTTTTCACTCAATCACATCCCTTAAAAAGAGTATAAACAGTCTTACACTCCTAAAAGGGAATGTAAGACAAACATTTTTTTTTTCTGAGTCACCTATTTACTTTATTAACAAAAGAGATATAGGACCCATCACATATGCAAGCATACTTATCATTAGGGAAATTATAAGATATTCCTAGAGCACAATAAATACAAGTTTTAAGAAAGATCTTCACCATTAATTTTTAAAAAAAATACATAAATTTTAAGTCACTAATTCAATATTAATGGTAGATATCTATCTTGTAATATGTATTTATTGTATTCTAAGAGTATGCAATAATTTTTTCATATCATTATTTTTTTCTCAAAGTATCACTCACTCGATATGTAAGAAATTACTTTTTCAGAATATGGTCAGATACTTAAATAGGAACTTTATTTTTATATACATAAATCATGTGATCAAATTCAAAAATACATACTTAAGGGATCTAAGTTTCTTCCACTCCAAATCATTATCTACTGTGTCTTGAAATATAATACACAACCAACACTTCCAATTAATTAATAATTAATTCATGTGGTAAAGGTGGATGTATTTAAGTATGAAACAATTAATTAATATTCATCTATGTATAAAATATATAAAAATTGATAACTATAATTAATGATAATTAAAGTACATAGAAGAAATGGTCTTCTTGTCTTCTTCCCTAATCTCAATTTAATTAATAAGGTACTTATTGGCTCCTAATTTAATCAAGAAAGTCTACCAATGGTGCCTAAAGCATTTCGGTACATGGTAAGTTGATTAGCACACTTCTAATATGAAATAATCCACAGCCAATAGTTACCAAAATTTGAATTCTTGACCTGGTACTGTTAACATAATTGTTTTAACTCTTAAGTTGAGTTTAATATAAAAATGAAAAATGAGCAATTTCAAAGAGACAATTCATTGTAAAAAATAAAATTATGTTATTTGAACACTTAAAATATAATATTTAAGTGACAATTCACTCATATTTATATATGATATATTTATTTTAATTTATCATACTATATATGAAAATAATAAATCACATTTACATATA
The DNA here is from genome assembly GCA_029884595.1 of Ormosia semicastrata. NCBI lineage: Eukaryota > Viridiplantae > Streptophyta > Magnoliopsida > Fabales > Fabaceae > Ormosia > Ormosia semicastrata. The sequence goes on along the minus strand of JAQQTO010000046.1, from coordinate 28,925,660 downwards.
ATGCGGTTAAAAAACAACTTTTGTTAAATATATCATCAATTATTGCTGTACTGAACGACACATCATTAATAAGACATAAATTGGGTGGTACTGATTTACAAGTGCCGCTAGCTTGCCTGCTGCTGTGGCGTTGTTCTTGATGAAGGGCAATAACTAACAATGATTCAAGGATAGGGAAAGCTGTTATGGGGGTTGTTACTATGATTGATTTGGTATTTAAGACGCAATAATGATATTTTTTTCATATTTTTATATTATTTTTTATATTATTTTTATATGATTAATTATATTATTTTATTCTCATTACTTAATCACAACCATAAAAAAATAATAAAAATATGATAAAAAAAGCATGATGGAATAAATATTTTATTTTAGGACATGATGTTAAATATTTATTAAATGTTAATTATATAATAGTTAAATTAAAATTTTGATTCTTATAGTTTTTATTTATTTTTAATTTAATTTTTATAATTTTTTTATAAATATTTTTAAATAATATCTATCATCAATTTTATTATAATGTCATTATAACATTATTAATTGACTAACTTAGTAAGTGTTTATTTGTACAGTAGATGTTTCTTTAAAATGTTTATTTTTTTGTAAAATATTCAATAAGTATTCTTGCACGTATTCATTTTTTTTGAGTAAGTGTTAGTTTATTAAGTAGACATTCATTTAGATATTTTTTTATTTATGTAAAATATTTAGTAATGATTAATTAGACATTATTGTAATAGAAATTAAGGGTAGTGATTACTTTAAAGACATTTATAAGTATAATGACTTATTTGAAAAGATAGAGATTAAACTGAAAATAAATGAAAATAATAAAGACTAAAGTTTTAATTTAATCTTTTATAATAAATGCTTAAAATTCTATTAAAAATACTCTATAGCAATAAAATGATTGATAACTCATTTTAGATACTACATTTAAAAAGAAAAAAAGATAAGTACTATAACAATTCCCTGTTATCATGAGTTGTACTTGTTAAAAAATTTAAAAATAAAAAAATTTGTATAAAATATAATTTTTTTTTAATTTTCAATGCATAAAATACTCTAACTTCTATAAAAAAATCTATTTTAAATTTTTAATGAGTGCCCTAACAAAATTCTTATTAGGGATGGTAGGGGTTTATTATTTAGGTGAGAAAATTTTTTAAGTAGACACAATCTATCACGTCATTTTTTGAATATTCAAATTATAATTTGTCATATATAAAAATATTGTTAAAAATTATTACTATTTTATAATAATTTCTACCAATTAACATATATTAAATAATAACTTAAATATCTATAATAAATCGTATTTAATTAAAAATGACCTACTTGGCCATTGCCTTATTGTAAGTTACAAAATGCAATTGCCGGGGCCAATTGGCCATATGATTGCAATTTAAATTGGCTATGTCCAAAGCCGGGACCTTCGGGTCATCATCTCCAATGCATACTTTGAGACAATTTTTTATGCCATTTCTTCCAATCATCCATGGATCGTACCATCTTTTGGATTATTCGCCGATGGTTACCGAAAGGAAATTTAAGTTTCTTTATTTAATATACCTATACACCATGTCGTTGTTGGCCACTATTATATTTTTGTTTCAGTATATATATGCCCGGCCTGTGTATCTTTTTCTATTTCTTTCTTCTCGTCCATCTTCACCAACACATAGCAATATTTGAAATCAATGTATGTTAATTTTATCCTTGCTCAGCACCAAGAGAAAGGAAAAAAGTTTTATCCTCTCTTCCCCCCCTCCCCCTAGAAATACCCCATAAAAAACCTAGCAAGCCATGTGCTCTAGAAAATCTTAAATTATTAAATGTTTTAAATATTCAAGTATAAAATATGGACATAGTGGTGTAAAAAATGTTTCGTGTGTATGTGACAAATTATGTGATTTAATAAATAAATGAGGAGCTAGTAGTCATTGGTTGATGACGATTGAGAAGAAGTTTCTTAGTCTCTATAAATGCTTGATGGGAGCATTTTGTTAAAGTAGGAAAAAGTAAATAAAAACATGTCCTCTCTCCCTCCCGTATACTATCAAGAAAGAAAGAACGTAGAGAAAAGAAGGAGAAAAGAGAGAAATGAGTTTTTACCTTCATCAAGATCTACATATTGAAACACTAATTTTGATCATGGATAAATGTTTGTACACATTGACATAATGATATGAATATGTGAAAATTATGAATTCTCAAGATTTTTGATAAGTAGAAATTTTAACATGTGGTATCAGAGCATGTGTTTAGGAATTCAAAATTTTTGGTTGTTGATGATTGATTATCCCAATTTGTATGAATCCTAAATATGAAAATTGGGATTTTAATTATGTTTTCCACTACATGAAAAATTATGATGTTTTACCTTTATGATTCTATTACTATACTATACATGCCTTTTGAAAATTTTTCACTTCGTCTCAAATTTTGAGATTTCAAAAGAAATTAAAAAAAAATAAATAAAAATAAAAGGTGCTTCACGTATGATTTGATGATAGCTATACATTTATTGCATATATAAAATTGATAAAGTGTATATATAAGTCAAAAGGCTATAAAGCCTTGAATGTTGGAAAGGAAAATAATTTCTTTAATAAATTTGTCTTATATGACATTTAAGTCAAAAGGCTATAAAACCTATAAAGTGTGTATATAAGTCAAAAGGCTATAAAGCCTATAAAGTGTATATTTAAGTCAAAATGTTATAAAACTTATATCAATAAAGAAAGATCTAGTTTTCTGCAATTGTTCGTAAATCAAGGACTTTGATGGTTCTCAATGGGTGGGACTCCACCGAAACGAAAACAATGGGTTGTTTACAATATATATATATATATATATATATATATATATATATATATATATATATTCAAAACTACCATTAACGTGACATTTAAATTTGTTTGAAAGTTTATTATATATACCATTAATTGTATGTTTGATTTTTATGCATTATGCTATTTTATTAATTGACATAGTGATATAATTGTTTTTTCAGCTGTACTATATGAATATAGCACTGTGTTTAATAAAGATAATGTGGAATTTTATTTTCTCTAATATTTATGAAGTGTTGATATTTTGGAATTAAAGTATGATAGATTTGTTAATCATCAAAGTGGTCAAATCTTTAAGTTGATTTAATTTCAAATTGTAAGATGATTTTATCTCAATTACCCATATAGAATGGATGCTATGAATGACATGATATTTTTGATTTATGGGTGTATTGAGGTTCATTTTTATAAGACAGTTAAGGATCACTCAAAGGTTGATTGTTTGTTCTTATAATTAATGAGCATGAATGTTGGTAGTGTAAGTGTACTGTTAGTTTTATTTATATATCCAAAGATAATAAATATTTCTGGTTAGTACACATATCATTGCCAAATTATGTAATTTTTTATTAGCATCATTATGTTGAATGTGGTATATTGATGGATTGCCCAAAGGTGAACATCAACATATATTGTATAAAGTATTTTTTTTCTGAATCTATGTAGTATATTGTATGTAACTCAAAGCATTAATGTTTTAAATCTCTATTGCTTGTAGTACATGTTGCTTTACATTCGCATCTCTCATTTGTACTAGTTTTTAATGGACTGAACTTTTCTGAATGGAATGAGCAAATCCAATTTTACCTTGGGGTAATGGATTTGGATTTGGATTTAGCTCTTTGAGTAGAGAAACCAGATGCTATTACTATTTTAAGCACTGATGAAGAGAATGTCCATTATAAAAATTGGGAAAGGTTAAACAGATTGAGTCTGATGTATATACGAATGAGTATAGTTAGCAACATTAAGTTAGCTCTTCCTAAAACTGAAAGTGCTAAGGAAATGATGAAGTTTGTGGAATAGTGCTCTCAAACTGCTGATAAGTCTCTTGTTGGGACACTGATGAGTACATTGACCACCATGAAATTTGATGGTTCTCGTACTATGCATGAGCACGTTATTGAGATGAAAAATATTACAGCAAGACTTAAGTCATTGGGAATGGATGTGGATGAAAATGTTATTGTGCAATTCATCTTGAAATCATTACCATCTGAGTATGGTCCTTTCCAAATGAATTATAACACCATAAAAGACAAATGAAATGTGTATGAATTGCACAGTATGCTAGTTCAGGAGGAAATCAGACTCAAGAATCAAGGAAGTCATTCCATCAATTATGTCAACCATCAAGGAGTTAGAAAGAAAGCTAGTAGAAAATATGACAAAAAAGGAAAAAGACTCCTAAAGATCAATGAGGCTTCTTCCTCTCAAATCCACAAAAAGGAACCGAATGAAAACAGATGTTATTTCTGTAAAAAGTCTAGACATTTCCAAAAGGATTGTCCAAGACATAATGCTTGGTTAGAAAAGAAAGGTAAGCCTAGTGCTTATGTATGTTTTGAATCAAATTTAGCTTAAGTTCCTTATAATACTTTGTGGATTGATTCTGGTTATACAACTCATGTTTCTAATACGATGCAAGGATTCCTTACAACCCAAACCACAAAACCAAATGAAAAGTTTATCTTTATGGGCAATAGAATGAGAGCTCCAGTAGAAGCTATAGGGACATATTATTTAATTATTGACATTGGATTCTAATACGATGCAAGGATTCCTTACAACTCAAATCACAAAACCAAATGAAAAGTTTATCTTTATGGGCAATATAATGAGAGCTCCAGTGGAAGCTATCGGGACGTATCATTTAATTATTGACATTGGACATTATTTGGATTTATGTGAAACCCTTTATGTACCTAGTATATCTAGGAATTTAGTTTCATTATCCAAACTTGATAAAGCTGGATACTCTTTTAAATTTGGTAGTGGAAGTTTCAATTTGTATAAACATAACTACATGATTGGTAATGGTATGTTATGTAATGGATTATATAAGTTAAATCTTGATACTCTTTATGTTGAAACATTCTTAACCTTGCATCATAATGTTGGTACTAAACGTGGTTTAGTCAATGAACGCTCTGCTTACTTGTAACACAAACGCTTGGGACATGTTTCCAAAGAAAGAATGGAAAGATTAGTAAAGAATGAAATCCTTTCGGATTTAGATTTTACTGATCTGAATGTATGTGTGGATTGTATTAAAAGTAAACAAATAAAACACACAAAAAAGGAGCCACAAGAAGTACTCAGCTTCTTAAAATTATACACATCGATATTTGTGGACCTTTTGATGTTAATTCTTTCAATAAAGAAAGATACTTTATCACCTTCATTGATGATTATTCACGTTATGATTATGTATATTTGCTACATGAGAAATCTCAGGCTATAAATGCTTTAGAGATTTATATTGATTAGGTAGAGAGACAATTAGACAGAAAAGTGAAAATTATCAAGTTTGATAGAGGTGGTGAGTATTATAGAAGATATGATGAACGTGGACAACATCCAGGTCCATTTGCTAAATTCTTTGAAAAGCGTGATATATGTGCTCAATACACAATGTCAGGTACACCACAGCAAAATGATATATCAGAAAGGCAAAATAGAACCTTGTTAGATATGGTTAGAAGTATGTTAAGAAATTCTTCTTTACCCATTTCATTGTAGACTTATGCTCTAAAGACTGTCATGTATTTGTTGAATAGGTTTCCTAGTAAGGCAATTCCAAAGACTCCTTTTGAGTTGTGGACTGGAAGAAAACCTAGTCTAAGACACCTGCATGGGGTTGCCAAGCAGAAATTAGATATTACAATCCATAAGAAAAGAAGTTGAATGCAAGAACAATCAGTGGTTATTTCATTGGTTATCTAGAAAAGTCGAAAGGGTATAGATTTTATTGCCCTAACCATACTACAAGGATTATTGAAACTAGGAATGCTAGGTTCATTGAGAATGGTGAAGGTAGTGGGAGTGAAACACCACGTAAGGTGGAGATTCAAGAATCGAGAGTGCAAGTTCCTCTAACTTGTGTCTCTAATAAAGTTTTTGTTCCTCAAGTTGTTGAACCGATTAACAATAATGAAGAACAACAAATAAATAATCTCATTACTCACAACGAAGTTGTAGTAAATGAGCCTATAGTAGAAGAACCACAACAAATAGCATTAAGAAGATTGATGAACTTACAAAAATTCATATTTTTACGGTTCAAAATCTTGGGTTTTCATTCTCTTTTAATCTTTTTGATTTAGTTTTGTTCTTAAATTTGATTATATTTTTATTATTTTAATTTTATTTTTATTATTATTTTTTATGTATTTTTGATAGGTGAATACACATGGAAAGAGATTGGATGCTTAAAGAAGAAAGAAATCAAAGAAACAAGTTTTCAGGATAAATCATCAAATTTTGTGCAAAAATAATAAATTCCTGAAGATAAATATTTAAAAACTTCATATCCTATTCTTAAATGCTAATTAGAGCTTTAATTGGATGTAAAATCTCAAACAAGGATTAGATTGAAGATTAGATAAGGATTCTCAAAGAGATTTGATTTGGAGCAAAATTTGGATTCTCGCACTATCCTGATCATCCCTCATTAATTGAGTCATATCTTGGGCTACAGAGATCAGATCGACACATCGTTTGCTGCATTGGAAAGCTAACAAAAAATCCTACAACTTCTCTGTTGAGATCAAGGGCAAATTAGGCTATTTGGAGGGTGAGAAAAATCATACAAGTCAGATACGAAAATCTGTCAGCTTTTCTATAAAAGAGGAAAAATGAGTTTAGAAAAGGAGCTCACTTTTGACACACTCTTACACACTTGGAGAGAAGGCAGTAGACGTCAAGAGGCACAAATCCTAATGTGGTGTGAGCGCAATTAGGCTTGAATATTAGAGATTTTCTTCAACCTTTTCACCTTTCTACAATGGAGTTTGTCATATTCTTCCCTTTGTGTTCTTCTTTTTCCATGTGTAACTAATTTCCCATTGTTAGGGAGATGATGGATCTTGTTCTTGGATGATGTAACTTTCTTTTATGGGTTTAATTTATGTTTTTATTTCATGATTTATGTGTTTATCTCTATTCTTAATGTTTTTCTAAATCTAGCCAATTTAGGCATGATCTTTTGGGTTTATGTATGATTTGGAAAAATTTGCATGAACTTAGAACTTGTAATAAACACCATAACTTCTGCAATTGCTAGGAATAGACGTTGTGAGTTATGTGGTCTTTCTTTTAATTTCCTCGTTCTTGATAATGCCTTTCTAATTGGGGTTAGACTAAGAGATTAGTTAATTTCAATCAGCGTAAGAGGATTAATATACCAAGGGATTGGATATTAATTAATTTTGGAAATCGACCATAAATCATTGAAATAGAACATAGTTAAACTAATATTTGAATGTGCATCTAAAGAGTTCAAGTGAAATCTGAACCCTAACGCTTTAACATTATTATTTTTCACCCCTTTGATTTATTGTTTGCTGATTTTTATTTTTTCTTTTTAATTTAATTTTTACCAACTCTGTTTTTGTTAGCTTAAATAGTATTATTTTCAGTTAATTTAGTAATTAATAACTTAATCATCGTGGGACGATACTCTACTCACTTTTTATTACTTTTGTCGATTCGGTGCACTTGCCGATATCTGCATCAAGTTTTTGGCGTCGTTACCGGGGAGTATCGGCAAGTGCACCGAATCGACAAAAGTAATAAAAAGTGAGTAGAGTATCGTCTCACGAGAATTAAGTTATTAATTACTAAATTAACTGAAAATAACACTATTTAAGCTAACAAAAACAGAGTTGGTAAAAATTAAATTAAAAAGAAAAAATAAAAATCAGCAAACAATATATCAAAGGGGTGAAAAGCAATAATGTTAAAGCGTTAGGGTTCAGATTTCACTTGAACTCTTTAGATGCACATTCAAATGTTAGTTTAACTATGTTCTATTTCAATGATTTATGGTCAATTCCCAAAATTAATTAATACCCAATCCCTTGGTATATTAATCCTCTTACGTTGATTGAAATTAACTAATCCCTTAGTCTAACCCCAATTAGAAAAGCATTATTAAGAACGAGGGAATTAAAAGAAAGACCACATAACCCACAACGTCTATTCCTAGCGATTGCAGAAGTTATGGTATTTATCACAAGTTCTAAGTTCATGCAAATTTTCCCAAATCATACATAAACTCAAAAGATCATTCCCAAATTGGCCAGATTTAAAAAAACATTAAGAATAGAGATAAACACATAAATCATGAAATAAAAACATAAATTAAACCCATAAAAGAAAGTTACATCATCCAAGAACAAGATCCATCATCCCCCTAACAATGGAAAATTAGTTACACATGGAAAAAGAAGAACACAAAGGGAAGAATATGACAAACTCCATTGTAGAAAGGTGGAAAGGTTGAAGAAAATCTCTAATCTTCAAGCCTAATTGCGCTCACACTACATTAGGATTTGTGCCTCTTGACGTCTACTGCCTTCTCTCCAAGTGTGTAAGAGTGTGTCAAAAGTGAGCTCTTTTTCTAAACTCATTTTTCCTCTTTTATAGAAAAGCTGACAGATTTTCGTATCTGACTTGCATGATTTTTCTCACCCTCCAAATGGCCTAATTTACCCTTGATCTCAATAGAGAAGTTGTAGGATTTTCTATTAGCTTTCCAATGCAGCAAACGGTGTGTCGATCTGATCTCTGTAGCCCAAGATATGACTCAATTAATAAGGGAATGTCAGGATAGTGCGGGAATCCAAATTTTACTCCAAATCAAATCTCTTTGAGAATCCTTATCTAATCTTCAATCTAATCCTTGTTTGAGATTTTACATCCAATTAAAGCTTGAAGATCTCAAAGAGAAAGGAGATCAGTTATTTCTGATGATTATGTGGTATATCTACAAGAGTCTGAAGTTGACTTAGGAATAGAGAATGACCCAATTACGTTTTCACAAGCCATGAATAATGATAATGCTGATAAATGGTTAGATGCTATGAAAGATGAGTTAAAATATATGGAACAGAATGAGGTTTGAGACCTTGTTGAGTTACCAGAAGGCTGTAAATGAGTTGGTTGTAAGTGGGTCTTTAAGACCAAACATGACTCTAATGGTAACTTAGAACGTTAAAAGGCCAGACTAATTGCAAAAAAGTTTACTCAGAAAGATGACATTGACTATAAGGAGACCTTTTTAACGGTCTCTAAGAAAGATTTTCTCAAAATTATCATGGCATTGGTGGCTCATTATGATCTAGAGTTACACCAAATGGATATGAAAGCTGCCTTTCTAAATGGGAATTTGGATAAAGAGGTTTATATGGACCAACCAATGGGGTTCATAGAAGAAGAAAAAGAACACATGGTGTGTAAACTTAAGAAGTCAATGTACGGACTTAAACAAGTTTCCCGACAATGGTATCTCAAGTTCAATGATACTATTATATCCTTTAGATTTAAGGAAAATACTGTTGATCGGTGTATAAATCTGAAGGTCAGTGGGAGTAAATTTAATTTTTTGGTTCTGTATGTTGATGATATCTTGCTTGCAACTAATGATCTTTGTCTATTAAGTGAGACTAAGAATTTTCTCTCTAATAACTTTGAAATGAAAGATATGGGTGAGGCAACCTATGTGATTGGGATAGAGATATTCTGTGATAGATCACAAGGATTGTTGGGTTTGTCTCAGAAAGCATATATAAATAAAGTGTTAGAGAGATTCAAAATGGAAAAGTGTTCAGCATCTCCGATTCCAATTCAAAAAGGAGACAAATTTAGTCTCATGCAATGTCCAAGGAATGAAATAGAACGGAAACAGATGGGAGCAATTCCATATGTATCTGTTGTTAGGAGTTTAATGTATGCTCAGACTTGTACCCGACCAGATATTAGCTTTGCAGTTGGAATGTTGGGAAGATACCAGAGTAATCTTGGTTAGATCATTGGAAAGCTGCAAAGAAAGTTCTGATATATCTGCAAGGAACGAAGGATCACATGCTTACTTATAGGAGATCTGATCATCTTGAAGTGATCGGATATTCAGATTCAAATTTTGCTGGTTGTGTGGATACCATAAAATTTACTTTTGATTATTTGTACCTTTTAGCTGAAAGAACTATATCATGGAAAAGTGTGAAGTAGTCTGTCATTATTGCATCCATTATAGAAGCTGAATTTGTGGTATGCTTTAAGGCCATGGTTCAGGCTAAATGGCTACGGAATTTTATTTCAGAGCTTGGAGTAGTTAACAGTATTGCCAGGCCACTGAAAATTTACTGTGATAATTCTGCAACTGTCTTCTTTTCTAAAAATGACAAATATTCTAAAGGTGCTAAACATATGAAATTAAAATACTTTGCCATTAAAGAAGAAGTTTAGAAACATAGAGTGTCAATAAAACATACTAGCACTGATCTTATGATTGCTGATCCTTTAACAAAAGGATTACCGCCCAAAATATTTACTGGTTATGTTAAAAGTATGGGCATTATGTATACTAGTGAAAGTTGAACATTATTGTTTTGTTCTGATGTATATTTGACAGTACTCTGAGGTCATTAATGTATAAGTTTTTGAATTTTTTTGTTTTCAAACTTATGTGTACATGTATGAATGATAATATTGAAAACAGGATTGGTCTTTGATAAAGACATTATTGTTGGACATATTATGTACTTCCCATTAAAGTGTCATGTTAGAAAGAAGGCTAATATAGTAGTACGTGGAAGGAACTATGTCGATTTGATGATATACAACCGTCATGACTTTTATTAGTTCTTATTCTTAACTATGACTTATGATGCAACCAATGTATGAAACTTTTAGCCTTGTTTATGCGCATTATGATTGATATTTTATTAAATCATGAAATGATACTTTGTCACATGTGCCAAGTGAGAGAATGTAAGAAATGTCTCATGTGTGTGTGGCAAATTATGTGATTTAATAAATAAATGAGGGGTTAAATGGTCATTGGTTGATAACGGTTGGGAAGAGGTTTCTTAGCCTCTTTAAATGCTTGATGGAAGCATTTTGTTAAGGCATGAAAAAATAAATAGAAATCGATCCTCTCTCCCTCTGGTATAATTGTTTTATGTTTACCATCAACAAAGGAAGAATGTAGAGAAGAAGAAGAGAGAGAAAAGAGTTTCTACCTTCATCAAGATCTGTATATTGAAACACCAATTCTTATCATGGATAAAGGTTAGTATATCTTGACATAATGATATGAATATGTTAAAATTATTAATTCTCAAGATCTTTGTTAAGTAGAAATTTTAACAGGTGGTATTTCTCTAATATCTGATGTTTGTGTAATAACAAAACAATTATTTAACATACTAAGATATGGGATCCTTATACTTTGTAGTCTCTTAAAAACTATCCAATTTTTTTTGTTGTCAATGGTGACATTATAATTTACATTCTTTCTACACCTATACCAAACTCTTAATTATGGAAAAGAATCCACTAACTAAGTACCATAAGTCCATAACTATTTAAGCAAAATCCAGACCTTATGTTGCAGTAAATTTTTGTAAACTTGTATAATATGATATCTCGATTAACAAATAACTTTGCTATGCGCCTTTATTTAATTTTGTAATGTTTCATGTGTGTGTATATATTTAAAAAAAAAAGATGCGAGTGAAAGTTAGTAGAATGAGTGCTGTTACCCGTCCCAAATGTTTGTGTAATTCAGATAGTCCGAATAAAAAGACAAGTATCATTAATCGGTGGATCCCACGAGTGAGTGTGAACCTATCAGTGTTAAGTGTGTAACCGACCTTTTGTTTCTTTCAACTTTCATGCTGCGTGTTGTGTAGCAATTTTGTATTAGAATATGATGGAAAAAGCTATATACCATTGCCCACGAATATCGAAATGCTATTTGTGTTATCAGCTTACTCCTTTGTGAGGCTAAGCATATTGCATCAACAGGTAACTTCCTTCTCCACAAATGTCCTTTTGATACGATGCTTCTAAGTTCTATCTATGCGCCTATGGGTCTAATTCTAGAGCTGGCGTGTCTCTTTGAACATTCCGCTATATATGCTCAATGGCAATGGCCTAAATAGCAATAGGGCCATCATTAATATGAATGATTTCCTGTTTTATGCTATTTCTGCGCAGTCCCAAACAAAGATACATATTGAGCAGCAGGGAGAACAAATTAACTTGGCCCATGCATGCTAAAAATTGATACTTCATTCATCTTCAAGAGTCAGATATGGTGATTCATTTGATGAGTTTTGCTTCTCACACAAACCTGCTTGCCGACAGCTTTTCCGGACTATCAGTAAGTATCGTGTTCGTGCTACTGCTAAGGCAACAAATTACACGGAAGCAAGAGCAAATCAGCTTGCGTTTTTGTCTCTCCAATCACATCCCATGTTAAAATTATAAATAAAAAAAGAGTTTTATTAAGACACATATTAAAAAATTAAAAATATAAAATATTAAAATAAAATTACAATTATTTATTATCTTAAAAATAAAAAAATATTTAATATTTTTAAATAATTAATAATCAATAATAAATATTTTTTAATCTTTAACATGTGCTTTTAATTAAATACTTACGAACACACGTTAACAAAATTTATATATTTGCACCAAAAAACTCATATCATTTCTTACAAGCACTTTCATTTTAGATGATAAAACAAGTAAAATATATATTTTTAACATACACTTTTTTACATTTTTTATTCAAATAAGCAAAGTGTAAAAATAAGGTACGGATTTAAATTTGCAAATATCATTACTCTATAATTATTTCCTATGCCTAGTTTGAGGAAGCGATCACGCCCAACATTTGGTATTTTGGTGGATCAATCCCATTATCTTAACGGTCGCGTTATTTGTCCAACGAAAAGACAACTTTTTTACGTATGTCACGTTTCATTCAAATTTGAAATATGAAACCTGCACGCGTTAAGAATAAGTGGTTAAAATGAATAAGTGGTAATCAAGATAAGTTTACGGTTAATACATTCAAATAAGTAAGTCTTAATACGTTAAGAATAAGTGGTTAATCAAGATAAATTTCGGTTAATACCTTCAAATAAGTGGTTAATCTATATCAGTTTAAAATGAATCTGATAAAAGAGTTCCTAATAATGAATAAGTGGTTAATACGTTAGGAATAAGTGGTTAATCAAGATATGTTTACGGTAAATCCAAGAAAGAGTTCTCAATAATGAGTAAATGGTTAATACGTTAATAAGTGGTTAATCAATATTAGTTTACTGAATCAAGAAGTAGAAATGAGAAGCGAGAAATTAAATGGTAATACGTTAATAAGTGGTTAATCGGATTTCCCAAAAGCGGAAATGAAAAGCGAGAAATTAAATGGTTAATTTAGGAATAAGTGGTTAATCGATCATTTTAACAAAGCGGAAATGAAAAGTTTGAAATAAAATATTTGTACTGAAAAAATCAACAAACACATGTGAGCCCATTTTTGGTTGGACGAGAAACGTTTTCCTTATCTTAATATTCAGAATACGGCACCAGTAAGGTAACAGTTTCAAATTCAAAAGTCAAAACCAGTAACTGAGAAGAGCATCCTGTTTTTTTAACAAAATTCGGCTCTAATTTTTTTTTTATCTTTTTAATTCTTTTAATCATTTTTTATATATCTATTAACTTAATTAACTGAAATTAAAAATAACAAATAAAAGGTAATTAAAAGAGTTTTAAAAAAAAGATTTGAAGAAAAGGATTGAAATCAACGATTATTGAGGTTTTAACTTGTGAATTGTGAAAGACCGAAAGGAAAATGATGCTTGAATTTCTTAAGTGATAAATAATATATTGGTTCCATTCTAATTTTTTCTAAAATAATCTAAGTGAATTTACTTTAAAGTATATGACAAGTATGTGAAAATAAAATCTATAGAATAATCGTCAATCATCACTATGATAAGTGATAATGGCATTATTGTTTTGTCACAAAAAGGTAATGTATTATTTTTTAGAGCAGTGTTATATGCACAAAAATATTACATGACATACTCTTCACAGAATTAAAAAGAATGAGTGAAATTATTTCATTTATCATTTTATCAATAACTAAAAAATAAAAAGCCATCAAAATTGTAGAACGTTTCTGTTCATCAATAATTCAAATAAATAAATAAGAATAATTCTAAATTTTTATATTAATCTTTTTAATTATTAAATAAAGAAAATATTAAATATTTTTTATATTTTTAAGATATTAAATATATTTATTTTTATTAAATATTTTTTATTTAATATTAAAAAATTATTAATTTTTTTAAAAAATATAATAAAACTCAATAAGAATAAATAAGCCATTAATTTCGTGGACCGTAACGTTTCCGGTGGACATGCATCGTTTGTGCATTTTTAACGTACATTTTCCCTGTTTTTTTTCTTTTCAAAACATTTTCCTATTTATATATGCGCCAAAATAATAGTACTGTCACTCACTATACGGACGAGGGCGGAGTTATGAGCTTTAAATGGCATAGGTCTAGATGTCTAGTCTAGTCTAAGCCATGTAATTAATAGTGTCTGCCCTCTGGGCTCCAATTATACTAATACCAGGTACATATGGATCGTATGAACATGTGCTCTTAAAGGAAAAACATAATCTTACATTATTTTTTGAAGTATAGGTATTATACATATTTTTTTTTTAAATATGTAATTAAAAAAAAAAAAAAATAAATATAATAAATAATATTAAATGAGATAAAAAAATATATATTATTTATAATAAAAATATTAAAATTAACTCTTAAAATACAATAATTTCTTATAAAGAAAGATCTTATTAAGAACTTTACTATTTCTTGTTAAAAGATATTCTTAATATCTAATGAAAGAATATTAAATAAAATAAATATATTTAAAATTTAAGTATATACAAAATATTTAATATTTTATTTATTTAATAATTAAAAATATTAGTTAAGAAATTTTAAAATTAGAGTTTTGTTAAAGGTATTTTCTATAATACCTTTAAATTTGAAAGGATTTTAAAAATTCTTTCTAGTTGACTCAAATAAATTTAAACACGTCTATTTCATGTTCAAGTTATCTTAAATTTTATATTTTACTAAATGATCCAAAGGTTGTCTTAGAAAATAATGGATCCAAGTAAAAAACATGTGTGTGGAAATTCCAATGAGTCATCTTCTTTGGACGGGTAGGTTAGAGATAATCTGTCTTGCAAAAAATAGGTCACACAACCCGATTTTAATTTTTTCATTTTAACAGTATTTTGATAAATTTCAAGGATTTTCTTTTCAGACTTGATTTAAGAATCTCTCACGTAATTTTCGTGATAAAAAATCTATAAAAAACTAAAAAATGCAAATTTTGTCCAATCATTTTCCTCCATTGTTGTTAGCACTGGAAGCTTGAGTTTCTACTCGTTTTAATCCTTTATAGAGCATGAGTTCACTTTCAAACTAGTTTTATAACTCATTCATACAATATATGTGAAGAAATATGAGTCAAAATAAAAAAGATGTGTCTGCATAATCAGTCATTTTTTTTCCCTCCATGTCCTCATGATGAAGGCTTTCGTGGCAAGCTGATCTTCTCCAACATCTTGCTCTTTAATTTTCGATCATCTTAAGCTTCAAAAAATAAAACTCAAAAACAGTGGTGTATGAAGGTAAACATGAAATGGCGATGGAAACTGGGAAGAACATGTTTTGGATGTTAATGGCCTGAGATTTCAATTGTTTTTTTTTTTTCAAACAAAGGCTTGGGGTTAACTTTTGAAAAATTGTGAATAAACCCATGAAGGGGCATGCAGCAAAAGAAATAATAAGAGACCTTAATGAATAAAAGTCACGTGAACATGATGGTTGACAATTGTTCACATTTGATTAGGTCAAATTCGACTTAGACATAAAATGGACATGTATTAAAATTTATTTGAATCAACAAAGAAGAATTTTTAAAACCTTTCTAAATTTAAGGATACCATAGAAAGTACTTTTGCTAACATGCACTCTTAAAAGGACTTAAAATTAGAATTTTATTAACATGTATCTTTATGTCCTAACAGCATATGTTAAAAAATTAAAAATAAAAACTATTAAATAAAAAGTATAAATATTCATTATCTTGAAAATCTTAAAAAACATTAAATGCTTTTTTCTTTAAATAATTAATAATAAATAATAAAATACTATTTTAAGACACATATTAACAAAATACTTAAAATTATTCATATCCTTGTGTCTCTTTAGCATTTGGTTGGAAAGCGTGTTTTTTTTCAAAAAAATAAGATAAACGCTAACAAATTAACCTTGATGGACCTTATCAAAGTTGAAAGGATTATGGTTTTTGGTTCGTTGGACCCTTTTTAAGTGTTAGTAATTTAACTACATCTTGTGATACATATTAGGCATGTCTGTTCTGATGTTCATGGGCCAGGCTTTAGGTGTTTACGCCTTGTCTCATACTCACTTAAATGAAATTTGATAGAAATGAAAATAGGAACATTCCAAGAATATTAAGGCGCAGAACTAATATGCATTCAATGGCATTACCTGTTACGCAAGACACCCACAATTCACCATCATGATAAAAGTTTGGAGGAAATACACTACAACCATGTATCCTAAAAACAATCTGGTGGAAAGTAACATCTAGCTAGGCCCCAGAATCCTCGTTAAAATAGAGGAATGATGTGCCCAGAACAACATGAGTGCAAGAGTAACCAAGTAGATCTTCTCATTCTGGGTCAGGTGAACCGCCAGGGACCAACTGCATTACAGAACATTAAACTGTAGCTTAGATATTCTGGAGAATGCTAGTATCAGTACGAAACAAAGCTTGATGCAGAGGATGACAATATTATGGTCTCACATGCTCTTGCTGACAGAAAACTTACACTAGAAATGAAGTGGAAGTCATATGTGGGAGCTTGCTGTCAAAAATATTTTAAGTAATGCCGTATGACTTCCGAATTATGATTCATTAATGAACACACAATAAAATGTAAGCAGATTAAAAATAATTACTTGAAACTTACAATGGCAATGTTGTTTCCATTGAGTAAAATCTGATCAAGCTTTGTTATCCGCCTCCCTTCAGCAGTGATTTCACTGTTGTATGAATATAAAATTAATAATCCAAATTAACTTATTATGTGCTCATGGCATCCAAATCAGTGAGGAAAACAAGGTTGTCTAAAAGTATACTTTCGAAACACTAAGTTAATTAACCAGGAATCTTTCAAAGTTAACTTCTAAACTAAATTACACAAGATACTTCAGACACCTTAACAACAAAAAAGAACCTATTGGGAAAGCTAAATCTTCAAGGTTATGCATGCTCCCCAGGAAACACTGACAAGAAAAAAAAAGATCAACCACAGGTTAAAGCAAATTCAGCAGATAATAGTCCAGAAATGCTTCTTTGGCTTTTTCTTATGTAGGGAGGGAAGTCTTCTTAAATTTTGCATATACTTGCAAACAGACACACACTCATAACCTGTTTTTGTCTCAATTATAGCAAACTTCCAACTTGCTACAAAAGGGAGTATGGTGCGGTGAACCAGTAAGGGAAGATTTTATCTGTATGACCAGGGCGGGAACTAGGTAATTTACTTTGGGGTGCAGGCCTCAAATATTTTATTGGCAAAATTTTCACCTGAATACATACAATATATATGGACAACATTTTCAGTTCTGGGGATGAGTGGCCCCCCTACAACATTATATAGTTACACCCGTGTATGACAAAAGAAATATTTCTAGACAAAGAAAGCCATTTATAGTGGCAAGATAAAACTTCTCTACATAAACAAGTTGATGAGCACACTTCAAAATCAACTTACCTTGGTGGCAAATAGAACTTCCAAAAACCATTTATGCCACCATAAGTACATTGGGCAGAATTGGAGTAATAATTTAGCAAAAAAACTAAAGGAACAACCCAAAAAGGTCAACAGTTATCAAACAAACCCACATAAAAGTTGAGTGCTGAATGCAATGAAGACATGAAAAATATCCTACCACATGAAAGATCTACGGGTAAGGACTTCGTGAAAAACCTAGTGAAAAAAAAAAATAGCTGTGATGGCATAGATTATTTCTAAATTGTATTATGGAAGGGACAAGTGTCAAATGAAGATGCAACCAGTTTGGGATTGGTTAGATAAGCACTCAACACCATAACAATTGAAAATCAGGTGATATAAATTCCTTTAAAAATTGGATCTAAAAATCAACAATTAAGGTGATAGAAAAGCTACAGCTGTTAAAGGAAGATTTTTGACCGTTCAGTGTTTAGTGAAACCATCCAGCATATTAAAGGAATTTCCTGTTAGCTGATACCTTATGCATTACAGTAAAGCTTAAAATATCTTCTGTTTCTTTTTACAAACATCCTATCAAACAAACACATACTCAAACGTTCAATATAGAAAACACCCAAATGCAAACAATCCAATAATAAATCATTGGGAAGAATGGCATCACATCTTGCGTAAAGACTTAATAAGTGAGTGCAGGTCTTACTATTCAGTAACATCTTCAAGAACCATGTTGACATAGACATCAAAGCCTCTGAGAGTACCAACAAGCTCCTTGTCTCCTTTCATTATCACCCATATTTTTGACCCAATACAGCGGTCAATCAACTCTGCATATTTTCCAACACAATATTTATCGCTGTCCAATTATATAAAATAAAATAAAATCAGAGAAAGAATGAGATCAGAAGAGGGTAAACCTGATGGAAGAAGCTGTGAGGGATTGTTAGCCATGGAACATCCACTGTTAATTTTTTCAGAATCTGTAAACACAAGTTACACAACACACAAGTAAACTATTAACAACAAGCTCTACAAATATTTGAAGATAGGGCAAAAGATAAGTTAGAAATTTCAAAACATGCTCAACTTCAGACATCACATTAAACCCTAAACCCTTCAAAACTGGATGAATTTCAGTAGTGATAAAACTTCAACCAATGAATGCCATATAAAATATTAAAAATGGAAAATTAGAACAAATTGTCAAAAACTGAGATGTTTCGGCATCATTATAGCTACAGGGCAGCATTGACATGACTTGTATATAAACTGGACAAGGAAGAAAAATTCGAACCGAATCGAAGGATAAGGTGGATACTTTTCGAGTCCGCGTGTTACCCAAAGGAAAACTCTTGAGTGTGAATAATTGAAGGTAAAGCAACTCACTCTGCAAACAAACCCTAAGTCCTAACACAGTTGAAGAAGACGATTCACGAAACAACATGGACAACGTTTACATCAGTGGTACATCTTATTTCTCGTGTCTAAACGCGTCGTTTTACGGGATTTTTTTTAATGCATTATATTCTCATAAAATATAATTATTTCTTAATTTAATATCTACAGGGTTTTTTCTTCCGTTTTGTTTTTGCGTACAACTCTTCAAGTTTTTTAATATAGTGCTTGTTTGAAATAATTATAAAAATTTGATTATTATATAAATTTTTTTATTATAATTAATTATAATAATAAAAATTATGTTTAGATATGTTAATAAAAAAGTAATTTTAAGTTAATCTGTTTTGTTTGTATAATATAAAAAAATATTTTTATATATTAAATTATTAAAATATGTATAAAATAATTAAAAAATCATTTAATTGATTAAAAATTTATTTAATTAAAAATAAAATAATATTTATATCTCAAAATATAAAAATAATTTATAATTTAAAATCTAAAATTAAAATTTTAACACTATAAAAAAAATTTTTTAAAATAAATTAAATTTCGTATAAAAATTGAAGTTAATTTTACTCAACCTGATTCAATACTGTTATAACAATTTTTTTTTTAAAAAAGCTGTCCAAAGATGCTCTTAACTCTCCAGTAGCTTAATTCTAAATAAGAAATTTTTTTTTCAGTTAAATGTTCAGACACTTAAAATCAAATTTCAAGTGATATGTAATAACAAATTAATCTACAACATGGAGATTTCAAGCTGATCTAAGCCCAAAAATTTCTGAGGCCTCTGCAGCCCAATTGAGCATGAAGCTAGATCTATGCTTTTTCGACCTGGTACTAAAGGGAGACAGGCTAGAAGTGGCGAACTACCTCTCTCATAAGAAGCAACAAGATTTTTATTTTGGTTTAGGAATTTGAGACGATTGTATTAGTTTCTTACATTTGTTTAGATCTTTTTCATGTGTCTCATGTTAGGAGAACCGGTAATAGTTTAGCTCTCTTCAATCCTGGCCAGGTGTGGAATGAAGAAGCCCCTAGTCAATTTGTAATCTGGCCATTTTGGACCTTTTGAGCTCAATTTAATGAATTTCAGTATTTCCCATAATAAAAAATCAACAAAAATTTGTTTTTTACCAAAGAAAAAAAACTGTTTTCATAATGAGAATGTCATGATATGTGCGTGCTTTATATTTCGTTTGATTTAATTAAAGAAAAAGGTAAAATTTTCACTTAAAATTAGATTTCATGAGATTAAATGATAAAAAGAAAATTTTATGGTGATAAATTGAGAAATGGGTATAAGTCTTAGAGGTAATCTTTTCTTTTTTTTAAAAAAAAAAACTTTAAACATATGAACTTCATTAACTTGAAATAGGGAGTGCATCTAACATAGCAATCTGACTAACGTCATTTGAGGCTACTTCGAGCCATATAGAGTCCTAAATAGTGCAAGCTAGCTTTATTAAACCATGGCTACTCAGTTTCCTTCTCTTCTCGAGTGTGAAAATAAACAAGCTTGAAAGTTTTGGCTTAGACTGATGTAGTCGTCTACCACAATGTTGAAATAGGACAATCTTTCTTTCTCACTTCTCTAGTGCTTGAAAATGCACTAAACAATCTGTTTTCGCTTCCAGTGGCTAAAAACAGTGGTCTAAAGTAAAGGATATACCTAATCTCATCCTAATGCTTCAGTCATCTTCGCTTCTAAGGCTTGCTGACTTGTCCATGTTGCCTCAGCCAAAGTATTGCTACTATTGTCCACAAGGGATTGTCTTACATGCACCCTCCATTGTTGGGGTGCATGGATACACATTTAAAACTAGTCATTAATATTAGAAAAAATAATGCAGAAATTAATCAACGGCCTGAAACAAATATCGGGAACCTGTTAAATGAGTAAACATGTTAAAATAAAGAGATGGTCCCCCGAAAAACAACAAAAGGTGCAAGAGAGCATTCTCCGAACTTCTTTTGGACCCTGAGCCGCATGCTTAAACCAGCCCTCTTTCGGGGTTTCCCACTTGCATCTGTGGTGAGCGAGATGATGTTCAGGTAGTGGTTGAGGGGATCCAAAGATCCCATTTGCTTCCTAGAATTTGTTTAGGTTGGTGGTAACTTTCTTTATGACTGCTTCTTGAGTAAAGTTTTTCCTTTCAAAACACAATTTGTTCATACCAACCATAAACCGTGCATAATGGAAGCAAATAGTTATGCCGCTGGCGGTGGTGATGAGCTTATGGTTTCCTCGAATTGACTTTAAACTCTCCAAATGTCTTGCACCAGATAAATTTATCTGGCCTAAAGAAGCTGGTAATGAGGGTGTTCATATTTTTTGTTTTGCCTCAAAATGCTGGAAAACGTCATTGATTATAAACTGGTCCCATTTCCTAATATCTTCATCAGTTAACTCATCGACAACTGCATCTTCAAATAGAGACATCAATCTTCATCTCCAGATATTAGAATGCATATCCACCGCAACCCATAAGCTGTGACCCAAAGCCACCTTGAACCCCTAACATCCATCACAGTAAGAAATTTACGAATTATCAGCAGCTATATCCATCAGTAGTCTCTCAAAATTTATTGGAAATTGAAATTTTTGGTGGATTTCCCAAGGATTGGTGCTCCTCAAAAAAGTGTTTGCTAGAAACAAAAGTCAGTCAAAAATTATCGGTGAATTTGGTAGAAAAAAAAAACAATGAAGTGTCAAAAGCCAACACTTTCCAACGGATATATATTCCGCCAAGAAAGAACCTTTTATTGTAATTTTTTTCTGACAAAAATTCCAACGGAACTACTATATAAGTGATTCTAAACAATCTAAGATTTGATTGTTCTCCTTATTTTTCATTTTTTATTAATAGTGAAGATGATGACTCGAATAATAATATTTTCATACAGTTGATATGATTGAAAGTTTACGTATTGAACAAGGTTTAACCTATTATGATGACGATGACAAGACAAGGTAACATGATATAAAAAGAAAAGTAAAGCATTGTGT
Organism: Ormosia semicastrata; assembly: GCA_029884595.1. Classification (NCBI taxonomy): domain Eukaryota; kingdom Viridiplantae; phylum Streptophyta; class Magnoliopsida; order Fabales; family Fabaceae; genus Ormosia; species Ormosia semicastrata. Next base: position 28,903,483 of record JAQQTO010000046.1, on the reverse strand, counting down.
ATTATAATAATAAATTTACACAATTTTATGAAGTAATTTTTCTAATGAACAGAAGTCTCCGGGTAGAGAAGTCAAAGTATAAGAAAGAAACAAAAAACAAACAAAACTTTTTATCAAGAACGATGACACAAATGAAAAAGATATTGTACCAAAGTATTATGGAGAGAAATATTCTACTAATATTGTGTGCTCAATGTTATTAGAACTAGGATAGTTGAGAGGGTAGCCCCAAGACTATTACCCTTGTTGGCGATACAGAAAGCATGTGTCTATTTATAGTTGTGTAACGATTTTTAAAGAGTAACAGAAAAAATATAATTTCAAGGGAATTTGGATGAGAATGAAATTATAATTTCGAAAGTAATGATGATGATAAGTGAAAACATATATATTTCTCTTATTACGTATAATACAATATGAACTCAAGGAAAGACTATCTAAATTTAATGAATTGGTCTAGAAACTAGGAGTGTTAGTATAAAAAAATGTCATTTTTCTTTCGAGCTCTTGAATTGGTTGCGCTCGTTTGTTTGAAAAAATTGTGTTGGTTTTTTCCTGATGAATTGGGATACCAATCTTGTTCGGTACAATTTGAGAAGCACAATTTTTTCAAAAGCAATGTTCTTTGTGAAATTTATAAATCATCATCAATGTTTTCAACTATTAAATATGTGAATTTTATTAACATTCTTACATACGCTCCTCCGCACAGTCAATGATAGTCAAATCTTACAAAAATCAACTCATATGCCTTCATCAATCCAAATATCTGGATCAAACAACTTCTCTAATCCAAAAAGATCTTTAGATTGAAGAAGGCATATAGGTTGAACTGTATGATGTGGCTATCATCAAACATAAAGAAAAGTGCAAGAATGTTAAGAAAACTCAAGTATTTAATTGTTAAAGATAAGGATGAAGATTGATGTATATTTCATAAGGAACATTACTTAGGAAAAAAGAGTACTTTTCAAATAGTTGTCAGCATTTATATCCTAACTCATTAGGAGAGATCCAATACAAAAATCTTTTAACATGGGGGAAAGTAATTTTTTAAAAGGTCATTTTTTTTTTTTACTTTTCCTATACTAATGCTCTCAATTCCTATATTCATTCATTAAACATGGATATTATATTCTTCCCTTGAGTTCCATGTGTATTACAGGTAATACGAAAAATACATCACTTCTACTTATCATCATAATCACAATCAAAACCATAATCCCAACTTTAGCCAAATACCTTGAAATTATTTTTTTTCTCAAGTATTCTCCAAAAGTTAATAGACAAGTGCAATGATACACACATTTTCGGTGTCACAAGTAAGGGCAATAGTCTAGGCATTACGCACTCAACTTTTCCAATTATAACAACATCGAACTTGTGATTTTATCAGCATATCCTCTCCACGAGACTATTGTATAACGTCATTTTCATTTTTGAAATCACTATTTATATCAATTTTGTCTACTTTCAATTTCTGTCTTATTCTCCAACTGCTCCATTATGCATCTTCTGTCTGTAAAAAAATGTACTTTAAAAAAACATGCAAATTTATTTTTTTTGATATGCACTGTTTTTCTTCTTCCTTTTCTTATATCACCCAACATAGTCTTCTTCTTATCATCATAAAAGGTGAACTTATGTCTCTACTCAAACTTTTTTTATCACATTTATCACCTGATAATTTTATCACTAGAGTCATCATCCTACCAATGGATGACAGAAAATAAGTTACTTGAGTAATCAAATCATGGACTGCTCAGAGTCACTTAATCTATCAATGCAAAACTAATATGGTCTAACTTAAGGTTTAGAGCTTCTTAATTTAGTAGAACATTAATTATTTCAACAATTCAAACACAATAACATATATGCAAATAAGTGTTAATAACAATAACAAATATTACTATATTACGCAATTCATGTAACTGTAACAGAGGACTATTATATATTCATCATTCCTCTTGGTGAATTATTATCAAAGATAAGTAAAATAAAAAACATTATCTTGTATGCAATTAAATTAAAATCTTTAATTTTTGTTATTTTTATTAGGTATTTTAGAGCCAAAAATGTAAAATTGTTTAAAATGACTTTATTAGATTTTTCTATGGTCATTTTGGATAATTGAAGTCATATTTTGAGTTACAACTTGAAACTAACCTAAAGGAAAGTAATTCTAAATTTTAATAAATGCTATCCATTTGGATTTTTTTAGTAGATTTTATAAGATAAAGGTTTTTTCTTTAACTCTTAATTTATTTGACATTTCTTGTTTTAAGCTAGTAGGCTTTTTGGAATTTATCATTCTCATGAAATTAATTAATTATTATTTATTTATTTAATTATATATAGTTCATATTTTTACTTTTTTAGTTTATATTAGATTATACATTATTAATTAAATTAAATTAAAATTATTATTATTTTAATTTAATATATACATTATTAATTTAATTAAATTAAATAATTTATCAATCTCTTCACTTAAAATTTTAAAAATTTAATATTTAATATTTCATATTACTATTTTATCACAATTTTTTAATTAGCACTAGCAGAAAATATTATATTATTCTTTTAATAAAGTAGTATTAGTCTTATATAATGTAAAGTTATTAATCAACTCATATAACATCATAATAGAAAATTATCTATCATACCAACACATAAGCACCAATAAATAATAGTATACTACACATATAAATATACATTCAAATATATGCATAAACACATATATTATATTCAAAATATAAACACCATATATATATATATATATATATATCGTTTCCGCGCCATGCACCCACATTCATGTATGTCTCTCCCATGCATCGTCAATACCTCCTATGCACCATTTGCTAAGACATGTCGCTCGGAACCCCAACTAGCCTCATGAACCACTGCCTTCTGCCATGCACCATCCACACCTCCCATGCTTCGTCCACGTACATCACACATCTTCGGTCTCACATTCTCTCTGTCTGTCACCTTCTTAGTCATACCGGCCAAACGCTGATGAATACGTCACATGGGCCATCGTGGTCAAAGAGGAGGGAAAAAGAATATCTTTGATCTCGGTGAGGATGCTCTTCAACGAAGTGGAGGGATATGATCTCCGCAGTGAAGGGGGAGAGGAGGAAGAAGAGGAGGAGAAGGAGGATGGTGGTGAAGGCAGTTTTGCAGTGGTCAAAAACTGAGGAGAAAGCTAGACAAAAAACGCAAAATGGAAGGGGAGTTACCGCACCCTTTACTTATAAAAAAGACTTGTATCCTTACTTTCCCACCAAAAGCCACATATCATGGTTTCAATGTGACGAATTAGCTCCTTTGGTAATAAAAACAAATCCCACTATGTATATTGGGATGAATTGGGCTATCAATTTTCTTTAAATCCATAGCCCTATCCATCCCAACATACATCATGGGGGTAAGGTGACACAAAAAAGGGGGGGGGGGTAAGATGATATTGCATAAAATCATATGGGTAAACTGTAATTTTCTCTAATATTATTATCATTAACATCATACCTAATTCTTAGAAACTTATTACTTAGGGCCAATTCAGCTATAAGCTAATTGGTTTTATAAGGCATATCTTTACCTTTAAATGCTACTAGCATACTTGTTGTCTTTTGGGTGAATGGATTCTCGTTCATCTTGCTTCCTCCATATCCATTATTGATATGCCTTTGAAGCTCCTATTCTCTCATAGACGTAACCCTTTTGTGTACCCAAGTTAAAATTAGGCTTAAAGCAATCACGTAGATTTACATTCATTTAAGAATAACATTATTGAATTGAGAAATGCTTAAGCTTATAAACAGTTTTACAAGAAAAATCGTACGAATAAAATGTAACATGATATCCATTAATCGTGAGATACAAAATTGTTTTTCTCTTGTCATGCTTGATTATGATTGGTCTACAAAGTTTCATAATGAATTTCATGAAACACAATTTGTGTAAAATAACATTGTTAAATAGAGAAATGCTTAATCTTATGAGAAGTCTTTCACAAAAAGCTATACGAATAAAACTTGGCATGTTGTCCATGAATATTGAAATGTAAGATTATTTTCTCTCTCATCATGCTTGATTATGATTGGTCCATAAAGTTTTGTAACATATTTCGTGACATACAATTCATGTAAAATAGCATGGTTGAATAGAGAATTGCTTAACCTTTCGAAAAGTTTTACATGTAAAGCTATACGAATATAACGTTGCATGTTGTCCATGAATTGTGGAATGCAAAACTATTTTTTATGTCTTGTCATGTTTGATTCTTATTGGATTATAAAGCTTCGTAAAATTCATGATATATAATTCTTGTAAAATAAAATTTGTTGAATAGACAAAAGCTTAGCCTTATTAAAAGTGATATGAACACTTAATTTTGTTAGGGTTGAAAAAAATTTAAAATATAAAATGCAATAAAAAGAGAAAAAAAAAAAAAAAACAAAAAAAATTATTAGCCCAAATCCATCCTTAATATATTTTATTTAAGTTTCTAACTTGTAGATCTTAGCCTAATCCTCCATTTATCCATAACATACTCTAACTCAATCCTAAAAAAAAAATTAAAAAAAAAAACAATAAGCAAATAAAGTGATAAAAAAAATGAAATCTATACCATATATAATCTATACTATATATAATTGAGAGTCATTTCAAGAAAAATTTTGACAAGTGTCATTCATTCCAAGACTTACTTTCCCTCCAAAATGGTAAACTTTCTATGTTTAGAAATTTTTTAAAATAAAAAAATAAAATAAAAAATTTGAATTACAAATTTCAACCTTTGTTGGATACAGTTGTAATCCAACAAAAATTAATGGCTAACGTGATATTTATAAATTGGAATTACAAATTTTAATGCAGTTGTATACCTCTTGGAAATTAATGCCAACGTTTTATTTGTCTTTATTTGTCTTTATTAAGTTTTCAAAATATTTTCTTGAGTGGCGTATTCTACAACAGTTTTCAAAATGTTAATAATGGTACACTTATAATCATAAATAATTGTTTGACTAATAAATGTGTTTTAATTCCATTAAGAGATAGAAATTAATGTGTTTTAATCTATACTTTATATATTTTAGAGGTAATTTCAAGGAAAGTTCTATCAAGTGTCAATTTCTGATAACTTTTTTCTCACCAAAAGTTACACATTTTTATTCTTAGTAACTTTCTCAATTTTTATTAAATAAATAAATTATTAATTATTAATTATTAATTATACAGCTATACTCCATCACAAAGAATAGCTTCTTAAAGAAGCTTAAAATCAACCTCATTCATTTATCTCACTATCTCTTTTTTATCAAACTAACCACCTAACTTATTTAATAAATTTTTTATTTCCAAAGCCATTCTTAAATCCACTAATATGTTTTTCAGTTTTTGAAAGCTTCATTTCATACGAAGCCCCCATTACATTACACCATTTCATTTCTCCCATCTACAGCCGCTCATCCCATTTCTCTTCCCTGGCATGCGCGATGCTGCAACTCCTTCCCTAATCAATTTCAATATGTGTGATATTTTATTTTTCCATTATTCTCGAGATTTCTTGCCCACCCAAGATTTGCTTTGCGTTTGATTTCGTTCTATAATGGGGGTGGAATGAATGATGCCAGGTATAAAACCCTAATCTTTGCTTTTGTTCTTTGCCAATAAATACATGATTTTGCAGATTAGTTTTGTACATCCTACTTCCATTTCTCTATTCCTGTTTTGTTGTGTGGAGTTGATTGCTTTTTGGTTTTTAATCACATCAAGAACCTCTCTCAATCTGCATTTCTCATCTTCTCCCGCTAAATTTTTAACAAAATTAGGGCTTTTTTTTTCTTAACTAAGATGTCCTTAACAAGATTGACAAAATTGTTCTTCTTCCCCAACAATTTTTTGAGACGTCTTGAGTGAATTCTAATGGCGAAATTGTTGTCTTCGTGGAACTCTAAAAATCGTCACGAGCTTCTGTGTGTGGGAACGTTAGAAATTGCCACTCTGAAGCCTATTGGGCTCATCTGCAGTTCAATCCCTATTCCCACTAACAATAGAATATCAATTCCTTTGCTTCAAGATACATTTGGTTTGCGATCTCTTGGTGCTAGTGGAAAGCTATTGCAAGTAATTATATTATAATGCTAAGGATTTCGCAATTTGACCATAGATTTCTCTTAAGATACTAAATTATTATTTAACTTGCTAATTCTTTTGTATGCATTAAAGTTGCTTCTGAATTATTTATTTTAGATGGAAGCTTAAGACTTGGATATATGGTTCCCTATCTACAACTATATTACATTCCTAATACAATTGATGCCTGTAATTTTGTCTGAGCCTTGATTTGATTTTGCCGATCAATTGAAGAGTTGAATTTATATTTTGCTTTGGTGCTACTACCTGTGTAAGCGCTTTTAATTTTGTTTCATTGGTAAATTGTATAAAAGTATTATGTTTCAATGGTATACGAAATTGGACACAACTAAATATGACATGTGGTAAATACTGTTTTGAAAAATAGTATTTTTTGTTTGAGTGTTAAATAAATACATCTGATAACTCCATAGAATGCAGTTATTTGTGCCCGATCTCTGTGCTAGAATGAATGCTGAGTTCTTGTTTAAATGCATATTGGGAGGGTTTTGTACTTATATTTGTCATATTCTGATTCTAAGTCTTTCTGATGTATTATTGTGCAAAACTGTGTTTAATTGTCATTGATTAAGTAGATTTATATTTGTTACTGATTTGGTGTTTTCTCTATGTTAGGAAGGGCTCTAAACAAGGTCAAATATGGAGCAATTGAGCTTAAAGAGGAAGAGGAAGCCAAATTAGGCATTTCAGTGGTCCTTCTTGCAAGAAGGTGTTGCCATGTACCATGGCTGAGTAGAGCATTTTCAGCCTTGCCATACTTGGATCCGAGGCAAGAGGGTTGCGGCCTAGATAAAATGGGCGCCGCGGCGTATGTAGACCGACTGTGTGGGCGCCGCGACGTGAGTATGTGGGGGCCGCAGAGCTGAGCGGCCATCTGAGCCTATAAATAGATTTTATGTGTTTTTCTCTCTGTTTTGACCATTTTGGCCATTTCCATTTTCTGTTCTTTGTAGTTTTCTTAGTTTAGATTAGTTTTAGGTAGTTTTAGGTTAGTTAGCTTGACTAGATCTTCATTGCTGGTGGATTGGAGTCAAGGATCAAAGGATTGAAGGAGGATTCAAGCTTCAGAGACAAATCAATGAGCTTCCTTTTCTCTTTTTCCTTTCTCTCTTCTCTTCCTTATTTGTTGTATAGCTGAGCTTTGTTTAGGAATACTTTGGATCTGTTTATATATATTGTGTTTGGATGCTTACCATTGAAGACTTGTTTTGATGATAACAAACGAGAAGATTAAATGAAGATGAGTAATAGACCAAGTCCAAGTTTTTGTTTGATTAGTTTTTAGGACTTAGGATCTATTGTACGGAGCTCACATTTAATATCTCTTTGTCTTTTGAAAGAAAAGTTTTCAAAGAATAGCTCACTTGTTTTTGAACTCAAGATCTTTGAAAATCCATTTCAAAACAGTTTTTAACTTGAATTATTCGAATAAAACATTGCCTATTCGAATAAATGTCTTCATGAGAAACTTTTTTCAAAGTGGCTATTCGAATAAACATTCGTTTATTCGAATAACTAAGCTTTTTCGAAACTTCGTTTTAAATACGTTATTCGAATAACTCATCTGTTATTCGAATAAAGGTTTCTATCTGAACTTCGTTTTAAATACGTTATTCGAATAACTCATCTGTTATTCGAATAAAGGTTTCTATCTGAACTTCGTTTTAAATACGTTATTCGAATAACTCATCTGTTATTCGAATAAAGGTTTCTATCTGAACTTCGTTTTAAATACGTTATTCGAATAACCAAGTTGCTATTCGAATAACCCTTTCAAATGAGCTTTTTCACGTTGAGCTTTATTCGAATAAGCTGCTGCCTATTCGAATAAACACGAACCTTCAGTTTACGAAAATGGAAACAGACATGAATTGAAATTTGTTTTCAATCAGCATTTAATGTCTTTTATCACACCCAACGGCTGCTTAACCTAATTCTCTCTATAAATAGCAAGCCTGGGTCACGTTTTCCATCACCCATTATTCTGAATGTTTTTCTGATTACTCTGTCTATGTGAAAACTTTTCCCTACGCTCTTCTTGCTTAAAAACTTTGAGATATTACTGTGAGAGCTCCATTAGCACTTCAACTTGTATTACACACTCTGTTTGAGAGTTTCTCTTCATCTCTATTTTTCTGATTATTTGTATCGAGGGTGAGGTATCCCTCAAAGGTTTGTATAAGGGTGAGGTATCCCTGCAGGCTGAAACTTTAGCACAAGGGTATAGTGTCCCTGTGTGTGAAAAGTGCTCTATTTTGTAACGGTAGCAAGCACCTATTGAAGCTTGTATACTTAGTGAAAAATCTCGACTTTCGAGGATTTGGACGTAGACCACAAGTGGGTTAGTGGTCGAACCAGGATAAATCTTGAGCACTCGCTTCTCTCTTCTTTAATCTCTTTAATTTAAGCAATTTAATTTATCTTGCACATTTATTTTACTGTTGCTTTTATGTTTATTCTCTTCTTCTTATTCCTTCGTGCTTTTATTTATCAAGTTTATATTTGTACTTTATTTTAAAAAGAGTTTTTGCGAAAAAGTTTTTATACTCAATTCACCCCCTCTTGAGTCTTGGAAGCCACTTGGTAACAAGTGGTATCGAGCTAGACTCTTGTATAAAGAGCTTAGCAGCTTCAAGAGTATATGGCTTCTTCAAATGGTTTTTCGGAAGGATCCTCCATAAACCGACCACCCTTTTTCAATGGGGATGGTTACGCATATTGGAAGGAAAGAATGAAAATCTTCATCGAAGCTATTGATCTAGATGTTTGGGATCTTTGTCGAAAAACAGGCGCTTTTATACCCACACATGAGATCGATGGTGTAAGGACCGAAACACCTCAAAATAAATGGTCGATGAAGACAAACGAAAAGTTCAATTTAATTTAAAAGCCAAAAATATTATTACTACTTGCTTTGGGTTATGATGAGTTTTTAGAATTTCAAATTGTAAAGCTGCTAAAGAAATGTGGGATACTTTACAAGTTACCCATGAAGGTACCAATGAAGTTAAGAGGTCGAGAATAAATTCTCTAACTCGCGAATATGAACTTTTAGAATGAACCAAGGAGAAAGCATTCGGAAATGCAAAGAGGTTCACCCACATAGTTAATCATCTTGCATCTTTAGGTAAAAGTTTTTCTAATGAAGATTTGATTAACAAAGTGTTGAGATGTCTTAGCGAGGATTTGGCAACCCAAGGTAATGACCATATCGAATCAAGGGATTTGTCTACAATGACTTTGGCTACTCTCTTTGGAAAACTTCATGAGCACGAACTTGAACGAGCGGTGAATCAAAGTGAAGAGAATGATAAAAGAAAAAGGGGATAGCTCTTAAAGCCACTTCATCAACATTCAACAACGATGATGAAGAAAATGAAGAAGGCTCGAGAGAACATTGAGGTAAGTGAAGAAAATTTTAGTTTATTAGTTAAAAAATTTGGTAAATTTCTCAGGAAAAAGGGAACGCAAAGGAGACCTCCCTCCTCCGAAAAAAGACACACTTTAAAGGCGAAGGAGCTTCATCTACTCCAACTTGCTATGAATGTGGGAAACCTGGACACATGAAAATGGAGTGCCCAGTCTATCAAAAGAAGAAGGAGAAATTCGAAAAGAAGCCCTTCAAGGATAAAAAAGGAAGAAAAGTCTACATAGCGTGGGATGAAAACGACATAGACTCAACTGACAGCTCAGATAGCGAAGAAGCTCAGTTGTGTCTAATGGCAAAAGGAGATGAAGAAGAAAGTGAAAACGAGGTAAGTTCTAATACTACTTCTTTATTACCCTCGTATGATGAGTTACAAGATGCCTTTGAAGAACTACATGTAGAATCTCTAAAACTCACAAAAATTATTTCTTCTTCTAAGAAAACAATTTCTTCTTTAGAAAATAAAATTCTTGTTTTAAATAAAGAAATAGAAGAATTAAAAATTGAAAACGAAACTTTAGGGATCATTGATGCTTGCACAAATCATTCCTCACATGCTTCTACTTCTTCATCTTGTTCTTCATGTCATATACTTGAAAAAGAAATAGAGGATTTAAAAAACACTCTCTCTAAATTCACTTTTGGAAGAGATAACCTAAATATTTTATTAGGAAGACAAAGAGTGGTTTTTCAAAAGGCCGGGATAGGATATAACCCGAAAAATCAACAAAAACTCTATAAAAATTTCTTTGTGCATTCTAGTATTTCTAGTAGTCCTTTTATTAAATATTTTTATTGTGGAAGAAGAGGACATAGTGCTTCAACATGTAATGCAAGGAAAAACATAAATACTAAAGTTGGAACAAAAATGGTTTGGGTTCCCAAGGGTACCATACCCAAAACTGACACACAAGGACCCAAGAAAATTTGGGTACCAAAAGTTAAAACCTAAACTTATGTTGTAGGTGTGCTTAAAAGCCAAGAGTTCAAATTGGTATCTCGACAGCGGCTGCTCCAAGCACATGACGACTCAAAGTTCACAATGCTTATTCCCAAGAATCATGGACACGTCACTTATGGCGATAACAACAAGGGTAAAATTCTTGGAATCGGCAAAGTCGAAGTCTTAGCGGAAACTCACTTGGATAGCAAAGAAAAAGAAATCAAGGAGCAAGATGATAAACAAAGACACGAAGATTCGCAAGCTTTGGAACTTCCCAAAGAATGGCGGACTTCAAAATATCACTCTCTTGATCAGATCATCGGTGATGTATCTAAAGGTGTTAGTACTCGTAACTCCCTTAGAAATACTTGTAATCACTTAGCTTTTGTCTCTCAAACTGAACCTAAGGATTTAAATGAAGCTTTTGATGATGAACATTGGATCTTGGCTATGCATGAGGAATTAAATCAGTTTGAAAGAAATCAAGTATGGGAATTAGTTGCAAGACCTAATAATCACCCCATAATTGGAACTAAATGGGTTTTTAGAAACAAACTTGATGAAAATGGGTTAATAACTAGGAACAAAGCTAGATTGGTTGCTAAAGGATATAATCAAGCGAAGGGATAGATTATGAAGAAACCTATGCACCCAGCTAGACTAGAAGCTATTAGGATGTTACTTGCTTATGCTTGCATCATGGATTTCAAATTATATCAAATGGATGTCAAGAGTGCTTTTTAAATGGTTTTATTCAAGAGGAGGTATACGTTGAACAACCTCCAGGCTTTGAAAATCATAAACTGCCCAACCATGTTTTCAAACTTAAAAAGGCTTTATATGGCTTAAAGCAAGCTCCTAGAGCTTGGTATGAAAGGTTAAGTAAGTTTCTCTTGGAAAATGGTTTTTCAAGAGGAAAAGTCGATACTACCCTTTTTATTAAAAATAAAAAGCATGACATTCTTCTTGTGCAAGTTTATGTGGATGATATTATATTTGGTGCTACTAATGAATCCCTTTACAGGATTTTGCTAAGTCAATGCGAAATGAATTTGAAATGTCAATGATGGGAGAATTGAACTTCTTCCTCGGACTTCAAATCAAACAAACTGACGAAGGGACTTTCATAAGTCAAACCAAATACTGCAAGGAGTTGATCAAAAGATTCGATATGGAAAACGCTAAACACATGGCCACTCCGATGGGCACGTCTTGCTACTTGGATAAAGATGAAGGAGGTAAATCAAGTAGAAATAACGAAATATAGAGGTATGATTGGATCTCTCCTTTATCTTATCTTGCTAGTAGGCCCGATATTATGTTTAGTGTATGCATGTGTGCGAGATATCGTGCAAACCCTAAGGAATCTCACTTAAGTCTTTGTTAAACGTATAATAAAATACCTAGTAGGCACTTCACAAATGGGCTTGTGGTACCCTAAGGGTGCCTCTTGTAGCCTAATAGGTTATTCGACTCGATTTTGCTTTGGGTGCAAATTGGACGAAAAAAAGTACTAGTGGGACTTGCCACTTGCTTGGTAACTCTTTAGTTTCTTGACATAGTAAGAAACAAAATAAGTGGCTTTGTCTCTTCACTGAGGTTTGAATATGTTGCAGTAGGAGTTGTTGTGCTCAAATCCTATGGATGAAGCAACAACTTTTAGACTACTGTTTCACTTGATCGCATCCCAATAAAATGTGATAACACTAGTGCAATAAATATCTCTAAGAATCCCATACCGCATTCAAGAACAAAGCATATAGAGATAAGACATCACTTTATCAGAGATCACGTACAAAAAGGGGATTGCATTCTTGAGTTTGTTGAAACATCTAAGCAACTTGCAGATATCTTCACTAAACCCTTAGCAAAAGAAGCATTCTTTTATATTCGAGGAGAATTGGGCATAATTGATCAATCTAATGTTTAAATTGTATGATTGTTTGCTGGTTGTGTTCATATGATCATTTGCTTTAAATATTATAAACGTATGCATCTGTGTTAGTTTTATTCGAATAAGCATGCCTTCACTCGAATAAAATTCTTTGCTGCTCGTTAATATATGTGTTTAACATCAGCTTTATTCGAATAAAACTTAGTTTATTCGAATAAACCGACTCCTTGCTTTACACTGTGTGCTTCTCGTCTCTGCTTATTCGAATAGCTCTTCTCTTTATTCGAATAACCAAACCTCGTGTTTATCGGTGCCTCCTTCGCCTACTGCTTATTCGAATAAGCCCTTCCTATTCGAATAACCGGCGTCCCTCTTTATCGTTCTGGTCTTAATCTCTGCTTATTCGAATAGACCCCAGGTTATTCGAATAACTCAACCTCATTTTATCGTTTTGATGATGGGTCTCTGCTATTCGAATAACTCCATAGTTATTCGAATAAAACCTTTCCGCATGTACCAACACGTTTGGTTTTCCAAGTTATTTTATTCGAATGGATCCTCTTCTATTCGAATAAAACTTAGTCATTTTAAACCCTCCAGCTTTCTGCGCAACACTGCTCACTGCATTCAAATCCGTAGGTTTATTCGAATAAACCTCGGTTTATTCGAATAAACACGGGGTTCTTTAAATAACCCCTACGCGCCCAAGTCTTTCACCCTCCTTCTTCTCTATTCTTTTCTGACTTCTCACTTCCTCCTCTCAAACCGTCTCACCATCTGCGTCCTTTCACCTCTTCTCCACCTTCCTCCATGGCTTCATCCTCTAGCAAACGTCCTTGCACGAAAAAAATGCTCCAGGCACCAACCCGCTTGATCTTCGAAGGCTCTCCTCAAATGATGAGTACCGTGCACGCTTCATCTCTCATTTCTCAGGAACGCAACTTGGTTCAACCCAAGTATCTGGATCTTTCCTTCTTCCAAGAAGACCGCGGTTTCGACTTCCCGACTCTACTTTTGCAAAACCAAGGAGTTCTTCGCTTTGCTCTCATCGGGCCAACATCTATCCAGCTCGGGTGAAGATGTTCTTCATGTAACCGGCGTTTGACGGCCGAATCTTCTTTCTCGAGGTCCGTGATCGGCGAGGTTGTGATCACACCGGGGCAGACCGGCATTTCTCCGGCGCCCTTGTTGAACATGATGACACACCTTTCCTTGAAGACTTCAACAAACTTCAAGCGGTTGAAGACCCGCCGAAGCCCGCTTGGCCCTCCCGATAAAGGTCTCAAGGGTGGAATGCTTTGAAAAGCCAAGATAGGCTTCGCATTACGCCTATGCTCACATTCGGCTCCTCGCGGTGGAAACTACGCCTATCTCGGCGAGGAAGACGTCTTCATCTTTGTGGTTTCGAAGAATGGCCATCGTCAATCGGCCCGTGTTCATCATGAGGCACATGATGAGGGCCAAGGGCAAGGACAAATCGACCTTCCTTATGGCTTCCTCGTCACTACCCTGTTGGGTAAGTACCTCTCGAGGTCCTAGAGGCGAGCGAGCTATCGCCCGACGCACCACAACGTGTTTGGAGCTCACACCTTAAGAAAGATGAAGATGATCCAAACCGATGAAGGCCGGGTGTACCCGGATGAGGTTGCTTGAGGACGAGCTTGACCTGCTGCTACCCGCTGCCGCTTCTTGACTCCGGTCACTCTAGAAACAGATCATGGCCACCTTACAGGGATAACCGAGCTTACATGGAACATACCTTCTCTATTCTTTTTGATAGAATAGAAGGTGTTGAACGTGAGGTTGCTTTGCCCTCCGATCTGCTTCACCCCTCGCACCGTCTTCACCACCACCTCCTGGATGCTTACTTTTAGGAACTATAATTCTGAGTTTTTTTTTTTTTATTATGTTTTTGACTTTGTGTAATTTTGTTTTCTGGCTTGTAATCTGTCTCCTGTTATTAATACTTAAATAAAGTTTCCTGTTATTCTAAATGACATGAGTATGTTTATGAGACTTATTATGTTTTTACCCTCCTTTTTGCTCATGACAAAAGGGGAGAAATATCTATTTGATCATTTGACTTTAATTGAGAAAAGACAGTAAAATTGAAATAAGATTGGATTCAAATTGAAAGGGGAGTTGCTTGCGCACATATCTCGATATACATTACCTCTTATAATTAAAGAGGGGAGTAAGCTTTTATACCTTTTGTGAATTTCAATTATATGCACTAATGCTTTTCTCTTTGATAGTCTCTTTAATAGTTTGTCATCATCAAAAAGGGGAGAATGTGTTTGGATGCTTACCATTGAAGACTTGTTTTGATGATAACAAACGAGAAGATTAAATGAAGATGAGTAATAGACCAAGTCCAAGTTTTTGTTTGATTAGTTTTTAGGACTTAGGATCTATTGTACGAGCTCACATTTAATATCTCTTTGTCTTTTGAAAGAAAAGTTTTCAAAGAATAGCTCACTTGTTTTTGAACTCAAAGATCTTTGAAAATCCATTTCAAAACAGTTTTTAACTTGAATTATTCGAATAAAACATTGCCTATTCGAATAAATGTCTTCATGAGAAACTGTTTTCAAAGTGGCTATTCGAATAAACATTCGTTTATTCGAATAACTAAGCTTTCGAAACTTCGTTTTAAATACGTTATTCGAATAACTCATCTTTATTCGAATAAAGGTTTCTATCCGAACTTCGTTTTAAATACGTTATTCGAATAACTCATCCATTATTCAATAAAAGTTTCTATCTCGAACTTCGTTTTAAATACGTTATTCGAATAACTCATCATGTTATTCGAATAAAGGTTTCTATCTGAACTTTTTAAATACGTTATTCGAATAACCAAGTTGCTATTCGAATAACCCTTTCAAATGAGCTTTTTCACGTTGAGCTTTATTCGAATAAGTTCTTTATTCGAATAAACACGAACCTTCGATTCGAAAATGGAAACAGCATGAATTGAAATTTGTTTTCAATCAGGCATTTAATGTCTTTTATCACACCCAACGGCTGCTTAACCTAATTCTCTCTATAAATAGCAAGCCTGGGTCACGTTTTCCATCACCCATTATTCTGAATGTTTTTCTGATTACTCTGTCTATGTGAAAACTTTTCCCTACGCTCTTCTTGCTTAAAAACTTTGAGATATTACTTGTGAGAGCTCCATTAGCACTTCAACTTGTATTACACACTCGTTTGAGAGTTTCTCTTCATCTCTATTTTTCTGATTATTTGTATCGAGGGTGAGGTATCCCTCAAAGGTTTGTATAAGGGTGAGGTATCCCTGCAGGCTGAGACTTTAGCACAAGGGTATAGTGTCCCTGTGTGTGAAAAGTGCTCTATTTTGTAACGTAGTGAAAGGCACCTATTGAAGCTTGTATACTTAGTGAAAAATCTCGACTTTCGAGGATGGACGTAGACCACAAGTGGGTTAGTGGTCGAACCAGGATAAATCTTGAGCACAAGGATTTCTTTAATCTCTTTAATTTAAGCAATTTAATTTACTTACATTTATTTTACGCTCTTTCTTGTTTATTCTCTTCTTCTTATTCCTTCTGTGCTTTTATTTATCAAGTTTATATTTGTACTTTATTTTAAAAAGAGTTTTTGCGAAAAAGTTTTTATACTCAATTCACCCCCCCTCTTGAGTACTGGAAGCCACTTGGTAACATATATTAATGATGTGTTCTTCTCTGAGTTTGTGTGGATGTTTAGTTTTGTTCAATCATTATCTGTGTGTAATGCTTGTGGTTGACTGATCACTGATTGCATGATCCTAATATTTATAAATGAACTAGACATAGAGATTTGTGAGTATGGATATGGTATAATTAATACATGTTCGGCGAGTTCAATTGGTTTGGATGAGTTGATTCGCTAACTAGATAGAAATATACCTATTAGTCATGTATAGTGTGTGATTGAGAATAGATCGTTCATGAGTGGAAGTTGGGCTGGCTCTCAAGAAAACTTAGTAAGTTGGGCAATTGAAACCAGGGTTGATTGACCTAGACATAGGCTTTTGACTACATCAGATTCTCAAGCTAACTTAATCAATGTCTTCATGTTTATGAGGAGAATTGCATGTTGTTGGTAGATGTAGGGGGTGAAGGAGGATTTCCTAAAACCTAACCGCTTTTATGTTTATTACTTTTGTAGATTAGATTTAGTTTAGTTTATTGATTTCCTATTTTTATGTCATTGAATAGAATTGATTAAGCTATTGATGGGTATTTAGCTTTATAACGTAATATCCTTGTGGGAACGAACTTTTACTCTATATCTGTATTACTTGAGCGATCCGTGCACTTGCGGCTTCAATCAACATCTCCTTTCAATTTTTTTTTTGGTGATGCTTTGGGATGATCGCAATTAGATTTTATATTTTGGGTGTTTTAGGTGATGCCCCTTTTGCTCACTCTTGCTTTTTGCATCATCGAATTAGTCACTAAGAGTGCTGGGTTAATCGTGTTAATATAGTACACTGAGTATCAATCCCTTTCTGCAAATATTGTACAACCTTACATTGAAATTTCATAAATCATATCTTTAAATGTGGTCAGTAATTTGAATAAATTAAATTGTGCTATATCAAGGTTGGTTTTTCAATTATTTTTTATTTTCAATCTATATATTTCATGTTTCTTTGATATGTTGTAGTAGTTGTTGCTTGCAACCTGATTTTAGGCTTTGTGGTCGTAAATGTAGCTCAACAAGTATTATTGCTATTAGTATCTATCCAACACTTGAATAATATGATTCATCATTAGTTTAATCTTTTATTAGACTCCACCTAATAAATAATTGGAAAAGTTATTACATATTTCCTCCATAGTACTAAATCTTACTCATCTGCCATTTCTTTCATTTGATAACTTATTCTTCTATTTTTTGTTCTGTCATTTTTAAGTAATAATCTTTATTGTATATCTAGATAAAAAAACATAAAAAATATTACCATAATATGGAGGATTTTTTTGAATTTATTCTTTTCATATAGTTTTGTTTTAATATCATGACTTTGAATAATAGGGTCTAAATAAAACAGACAGTTGTATTACTGGATATTGGAACTTGCATATCTTGTTGCGACTTTGTCTAACATAGCATTAGGAATTGCAGCAAATATTACCATGTTTTTGTGGAAATGGTTTGTGTCCTTACACCTGAAGAGGTCTTGGTATTAAGGCATGCCTATCACAACTGTTAAAAGCATTGTTAGCCTATTTGGTTGCTGATAATTTTTTCCTTTATTGCTGCACAATTTTTTTAAATTCCTAAATCCTAATATTTTTATATGTGATATATAATATAAATAATATAATATTCTAATTAAATGTTACAGAAATGTATGTTAATATGTATGCTGGATGTTTCTGCTAAACCATGGAGAATTATTTTATAGTTAATATTATATACTTAAAAGGAAAAGGGAAAAAAATTGCTTGATATGGGCAAGTACGAATTTTGGGTTTGTTTTTGTCCTGCTTTAAATTTTTTTTTTTGGAATTTCAAATTTTGTAGATTCAAATTCACTCTAAAGGTACTATGCTTGATAATGGAATGAATTTTGATTCAACCTGCCACAAGGATAGCCCTTTCAAGTCGTGCTTGGATAAGGTGAGTCATGTGAATGCCCTTTTGTTATTATGATCTTAGTTGTTTTGATTAAGTTATTTGGATTTGCGGAAGTAAAACCCTTTAATTTTATATATGTGTGTATATTTTACAAAAGTTAATGATATATAGTATATTTATTTAGTGAAAAATTGAAAAGAGTTTACTGTTATTTCTAAAATTGATGGGGAAGTAAGTGTGATTTTGATTTCATCAAACATCTTAAGGTTATTATATGGCATGGAGATTCTTTCAGGAATAGATTTGGAACGTTGAAAGTTACATGATTGATAAGTTTATTTGAGAATGCGGTCTGATTTAATTCTCATTCAGTTTATAATATATTATTTCAATTTGATTCTTCCAATACCTCTCAAAACTTTTAGATTGTTTTTTCTCAATTCAACAAAATGCAAAAGGTAATTTAATTTGCTTAAATTAACTTTAACTTTTTAAGGTCTTGATGCTTCCTTTTTAGTTTTTCTATTCCTCATTCTAGAGGAATTGTTTGAATCTTTAGTTACCAAAGGCATAAGCAATGATATATATAAATTTGTATATACTATTTTTTTAGTATTATTACTTTTAGAACTTTTTTTTTTGCAGTTATACTGCTGTTTTGTGGAGTAAATTCTTTACTGCTACTTAAGCAGGGGGTTTCTTGGGTGGAAAGTGTGAAAATTTAAAATGTGTTGTTATAACTTTGTCTTTTGGTATGGTTTTTGTACTTATGACTATTGAAAATCTTATTTTGCAGATTAAAAATGATGTTTTTCGAATTTTTATCCTATAATTGACTTACTTGCATAGATAATGCAACATGGATGTCGTTGATTTCAGGTTTTATTCTATCATTAACATTTTCCTTTGTTTTCTTATTCCATAATTAATTTCATTCATGATCAAGATAAATTTGTACTTTACAAAAATATTCAGATTTAGAAATGTTAATTTTGGTAGCAACCTCCAACAATGAAGAATAGCCCAATATCATTCACATACAAGTTATGTTTGCGAAGAAAAGTAAGGAACATCCTACATTGGTAAGGACTTCAACAACGATCATTTTCTTCTTTTTTTTTCATTGTTTTTGAGTCTATATTAAGTTTGTTGATGAATCATAACCTTCATTTCTTTTGCTACAGGAATGTTGTTTGATTTAATTGCTTTGTTCATTGTTCTTCTCATTCATGTGACTAGAAGTATTCTTTCTGAATTTTTCAATCAAATAATTGCTTTGGTAGGTTCTGAAAAATAGAGCAACTAAATTTATATCGAAGTCAAAAAGGTATGATTAATAGTTAATATATTATTTGAACCAAAAACGAGTTCATTTGATCAATCCTTGCTCTCAAATTTTTTTTGGTAATTCTAATTCTTTGTTTTCATTTGAAAGATTTTTGGTAATCTACTTGACTTTAAATCAAGGATAAATGTTCTCTGATTTCTTTCAAGGTTTGTGATTTATAGTATTTTCCTATTTTATTCTAATATCATGTGATGAATTGATAAGTATAGATGATCCTAAAACAATGATTAAGCCTTTGGCAAACCAATTAAGGCCTCAAATTACTCAACTCTCTACCCCCTATAGGATACTTATTCTCACATATACAATTTCTGACCTTTTATATATTAAGTTTCCTATGTTGATTGTTTATTTTTCTGACATTCTTTCTTAAACATGCAGCTGTATGAATTAGTTTCTTAAGTATATTTATATCAAATGCATGCTTCTTTGCAACTGCATCTCATGTTCTCTTTTACAGATTGTGTTTATTGCATCTTTATCTCTTAACAATAATGGTGAAAAGGTAAATTATCTCTTTTGTTGTCATGTCTTTTTTCTTTATTTTTTTTAAATATTTCCGTTACCTATAACATTGTTATATCTTCTGGTAGCTTTTAAAATATTTTATTCTCTGACTTAGAAATTCTAATCACAAATAGGTGCTATATTTTCCGGATATACTATGATAGGTTGGCATAGATGAATTGTTTTACCATAATGAAATTATTGTACTTGTATTTTAAGGTTTTTTGCCATTTTAGACATGAATTATGAGTTTAATATATTAAGCTTTGATGGTCAGTTAATGAATATGATTGGTAGGCCTGTATTTTTGGGTCCTTTATTCACAATGTCTATTTATACAGGTTTGTGCATCCTCTATTTTTTTTTCCTTTATATGTACTTTTTTTATTTATCATGTTATAGGGTTTAGGATTTAGGGTAAGCTTTGATGGTCAGTTAATGAATATGATTGGCAAATCTATATTTTTGGGTCCTTTATTCACAATGTCTATTTATACAGGTTTATTCATCCTCTATTTTTTTCCTTTATATGTACTTTCTTTTAATATTATTGCTTTTAAAACTTTACTTTGATGTTGCAGTTTTGTGGAATAAATTCTTTATTGCTACTCAAGCAAGGAGTTTCTTGGGTGAGAAGTGTGAAAATTAAAAATATGTTGTTATAACTTTATCTTTTGGTATAATTTTTGTACTTATGGCTAATAAAAACCGTATTTTGCATATTAAGAATCATGCTTTTTCAATTTTTATTTGATAATTGACTTATTTTCATATATTATACAAGATGAGATTGGGTGTCGTTGATTACGGCAGGAAAAGCAGTACATAGCATGAGGTATATATATATATTATATGGAGTGAAAAAGAGTTCTGCATATATATCCTATGATGGTACAAAGATGTTAAGAAGCTATGCTCTTGGGTAGGAGTTTGATTTCTTCAAATAAACATGTGTAATCTTAATTTGTCATTAAAATTATACCCAAGTTTTTTTCTTAGGAAAATTCTTTGTTATTCTTAAAATAGGTAAGCTGCTTTAGTTTGTTATTTATTTTTTAGTATTTTTAGATTAAAAATATATATTTGAAAAGCTTATGAAACATTTGTTTTATAATATTTTTTATTTAAATAGGCTAACGTTGATATCTCTACATCAAAATATATTATTATGTATACGGGATTGAAAAATTTGTAAAATAACAATGAAAAATGTTATTTACAAAGAAGTTTTTCTAAAAAATTCGAGTATAAGGTAAATTAATTATTGAATTAATGTCATTTATTGATTAATTTTTAATTTATTTTCATAATTCAAAATATATATATTTTTAATTTATATGTACTTTCTTCACTTACAGTGTAATTAATTTTATCATATTTATTAATTTGTAAACATATATTTTAATCTTTTAATATTATCAAATCTTTATTTTTATATCGATTAAGTTACTTAATATTATATTTTATATACATCTTTAACATAACTTTATTTTAATCACCCCATGCGTTGCACAGGTTAAAAATACTAGTGTTAATTTGTTTTGATGGTTTATTTATCGACATGTCATTTTCTTGTTTAATGACTTTTGTGTCACGATCATATTCTCACCCTCACTGCACTTTCTTGTTTAATGACTTTTGTGTCACGATCATATTCTCACTCTCACTGCATGACACACACTTTCTCCACTGTACTACACAGTACCTGCACACATACATCATCACTTCATCCACACACGGCAGAAAAATAAAAACTTTTCTACAAAAAGAGTGGATTTTGATTATGCTGACCGAACAGATAAAAAGGCATAGGGGGGAGGGGGAGTTCAGGTTGATTTTATTTTTCTTACCCTTGGAGGCTCTAAGCTTTATGCTGAAAAGTAAAAAAGGCAGCATGGTTTTTTATTATGTTCGAATGGACTAATTTTGATGGGTCATTTTAACATAGGCTCTGCAATTTAAAGTTCATCCATGGACCTTGTTATATTAAGCGTTAGATACATAGAAATTAAAATAGATGGTCAAGATCAATGACCTATAATTTAATAAGCAAGTTAATGTATAATATTGATAATTACAAAATTAGTCTTTTAACAAAAGAAAATTATACAACAACCACGATACCAACCACCATCACCTACCCACCATCGATAACCCACCTACACTACGATCTTCTCCGACGTGCTGTCATCCAAAACAACTCTAGACCTATCGGACAGCCATCCAGATCAAACCCGAACTCGAATCAGCCACTATGCATCACCTCAACCACCCACAGACACGTCAACCATCGAGAGCCATCAGAAAACACCTAGAACCCTCACAAACTAGTCATGAACTGCTAGATCCGTTGCGTGGCAGCCATGGTGGACATGGTCGCAAACCAGAACCCCCCTTTTCTGTCATGACACCCCTGCTACGTCCATCCAGCCCATATCCGTGATCCACCACCCCTCTCCAGCCTAGATTCGCTCACCAGCCGCACAACCACGTGCTTGTACCGTCGTGCGTCGTCATGCCTCTGGTGGCCCATGTGGTTGTGATTCAGCATAAAGCAAAAAGAAAAAGAAATGGGTGCAAGGCTTGATGGGTCGTTTCCTAGTATGGTGAATGCTGACGACGATGGCGCGCAGCTACGGTGGGGGGCAACTGAGGACGATGGCACTAGGCGTGGTAGTGCGCGTGGAATAAGTGGTGGAAACGGCAGAGCTCGACTACTGGACGGTAACGCGCTAGCTTCTGTGGGCTGTCTTGGACGACGACGAGGTAGGTGGTGTGACGAAGTGATGCGAGCAGCGGGGCGCAGTGGCGAGAGACAAATGAAGGCAGAGGCGTGACGGCGGCTTGTGGCTGATGGTGGTAAAGCCAGCGACGTGTGGTTAGTGTGGAAGAGGTCCCTGGTTCGTCTGGTGCTTGGGTGGCAATGGTGGCTGGCAGTGGGGTGGTGGGGGTGAAGGGGTGGGTGGGGGACTAAAATGAAAAAGAAAAAAACTTTAAGGACTTGTGGTAGAAATATAAAATATTTTTGAATGAATTTAAAAATAATAAAGTCTTTACCTATTATAATGAGTAAAGTCAAAGGTTCATATATGAACCTTTAACTGCAGAGTTCATATTAAAAGCACCTAATTCTGATCACCAATTCACCACTGATCACACATTGCCACCCAAAATTATATTTTGAGTTCTCTTGGGTTATTAAACTGCTTCTTGCTTGATTATGTTTAATTTTGCTCAATTGTATGATTTTCTGTTTAACTTTAGATTGTTGTGACTTGGTATATGTCCATTTCAATTGTATTATTGGTTCATTCTCTTAAATGATGATCTTGTGC
The DNA here is from genome assembly GCA_029884595.1 of Ormosia semicastrata. NCBI lineage: Eukaryota > Viridiplantae > Streptophyta > Magnoliopsida > Fabales > Fabaceae > Ormosia > Ormosia semicastrata. Next base: position 28,880,269 of record JAQQTO010000046.1, on the reverse strand, counting down.
TAATTTGGAAAATAAAAAATTTGAACCCCTTTTTAAGGAAATAATGAAAAGGGATTAATTGAGCTATGATAATTTATTAACTTTTTTTTATCAAGAGTCATATGAGGTGTGATAGTTTGATGATCTTAAATTTCCAAATAAATCAAACAGTTTTTTTAAAATAAAATAAATCAGTTTTCTCTATTAAATAATAGCAATTAATCCAAAATAAAGTTTTCTAAATCAGTTTTGTCATTTTATTTGTAAAAAATGTAAAATAAATATTTTAAGAGTTATTAATAATTTACACAATGAATTTATGATAATCGTCTTAGAATTAATGTGTCAAGAATGTTGTTGAATCAAATTTTCACCATTTCTTATATATAATTTAACTCCTGAATTCAACCTTGTTTTCTCTCTTTTAAAAAGAAAATTAAATTTCACAAATAATTTTTTTAATATTTTAATTTAAATAAAATTAGTAACAAATCTCATATTTTTTGTTATTCCATCGCCATTCCAGTAATAACAAGACATATGGCTAGAACTTGGCATGTTATCCATGAAATGTGGAATGCACAAATATTTTATCTCTTATCATGCTCGATTCTGGTTGGTACATGAAGTTTCGCAACGGATTTTGTGAAATACAATTAATGTAAAATAACATTATTGAATAGATATATGCCTAACCTTTCGAAAAGTTTTATATGAAAACCCATATGAATAGAACGTGCCATGTTGTCCATGATTTGCGGAATTTAAGGTTGTTAATAAGTTGAGCCAATTCCCAAACATGCTTGCAGCTCAATTTGTCAACAATTAAATGAATACAAATTTTTTGAATTATTTGGTAAATAAACTGAACTTATTTAAAATAACAATGATATTTTAATTTAATATATATTAATATTTAATTTTATTTTTTGCCTGACTATATTATTTTTTTAACTAAATATATATCAAATAATTATCAAGTTATAAATTCGAACTTAATTTATTTAACCTAAAAAGCTAATTAATACAAGCATTGATAGAATCACATATCGTTGAAGGTGCACACAGTGACATAATAGAAGACTAATATTTATTATATCATTATGATATTTCACTTATATTGACACTAAATTTAAAATAAAAATTATAAGATATAAGTTAATAATATATGATAATATCCAAGAATCTGATAAGGGTATATATCAAACACCAATACAACAGACATGTTGAAGTATCTGTTGCTTCTCAGGCCAATCACTCCACTTCATTATCTTCAAAACTCCCAAGCAAAAAGGGTCAAGAGTAGTATAGATCCTTGAATAAACAATTAGGTAAAAGAAATATCTATAAAAATTGCTTGTAAATATTCTAGTATCCTAAATATTTACTAGAAATGTTTTTATAGGTTATATAAATATCTAGATATTTTAGAAGTTAGATGGAGAAAGTTGTAGAATTTCACCCCACTACATATTTAACTATATCTCTACCTTTCACTACCTCTATTGAGGAGGTAAAACAATTATAAATTAGTAAAGTCAAGTTATATGCCAAACCATAAAGAGTTAGATAGTCAACTTCTAAACTAAATTACCTGAGCATTCTCTTTCTTGGTGTTTTGGTACCACAACTTAATACAAGGCTCGAAATTAGTTCATTGAACTCAAACAAGTTGTGAATTTGATGCAAATTGAACTTGATCTAATAAAATGAACTCAATTTCTTATTGTACTAAGCTTTCATTTTCAGCCCTAGTGGAGTGAAAGGTTGTTTACTCTCTCTTATCATACTTGATTATGATTGGTTCATAAGATTTCATAGTAGATTTTGCGAAATATAATTTATGTGAAACTAATTCGTAAGTGGCTCTCGCTATTATAAATTACATGAATATTGAGATATCAAAGACTAGTAGAATAATGGGCAAGCACATAAGGGAGCAAATAATGGGAGCTCACTTTTTCCACACGGGAAGGGAATAACTGCACTAAGTCTAAGGGTGAAAATGAGCTAAGTTGGACTAGACTTTGTTTAAACAAGCTTAAATTTATTTTATAATGTATCGACCTAAGTCTAATCTGTTACTTATCATATGTGTTCCTTTTTTTTTTTGGGGTAACTCGGTCTAACTGATTTACAAAAACACAAAAAATATTACTTGACTCAAAATCTTATTTAAAAGTTTACATTGCATTAATATAGGATAAGAAACTTAATTTTTTTTAATTTTTTGATGTATAAATATTGAATGTACATTAAATCAACTTAGTTGAATCATTTACATCAATTCTGACATTCAATTCTGAAATTCTCTTTCAGCTCTCTTCTCTCTTTCTATCATATAGGTGAAAATCATTTTCTCTTATATCATGCAATTTTTATAGGTTATAATGATTTATAATAGATTTCGTGAAATGAAATTTGTGTGAGATAGCATTGTTGAATCAAATGACATGTGATGAGAAAAAATGGGTCAACAAACAAAGAAATAATCAAGGTGAAAATTGAAGCATCAATATTTAAAAAGTTATGATATTTTACACAATAACGTATCTTATAAGATTTCTACAAATCCTATTACAACCATTTACTTATACTTATCTTTTTCTCACCCTTAAAGTGTGTTTGAAATGTAAAAAAATATATAAATAATTTGATTTAAAAATCAAAATTTTTATTTAAAATATTAAAAAATAAGAAATAATTTGATTTATTAATTTTTATAGATTTTGTTTATTTTAATTTAAAAATTTTATCAAATTTAATAGAATTTGATTTAATTTAATTTTAAATAAATGAATGATTTTATCTTTACTAACTACTTCTTTTAACAGTAAAAATATAAAATAATAAAAATAAATTAAATTAATTCCTATTTTTTAATACACAACCAATTTTATTTTGAAGAGTTTCAAATATAAAATTTAATTTTTAAATAAATTTAAATTTCATTTTTATAATAAGTTCCAATTATAAAATTTAACTACATCAAATTATTTCTAATTTTAATTTATTTTATATACAACCTTTTTTCTTTTTCTCACATCTAATGATTAATATTTTTCATGTGAGGTTTTGAGTACAGTGTATTCTTAGATAGACATGATCTATTATATTATTATTTAGATATTTAAATTATTATTTAATATATGTAAAAATATTATTAAAAATTGATTTAATTTTATATAATTTTACTACTTTATATATGTCATATAATAATTTAAATATTTACAAAAGATCATAACTAATAATTACTCATGTGCAAGGAACATTTCCAAAATTCAAATGGGATGTGGCTGTTAACAACTCTTATATTCTTACTATAAATAGTGATATATATCTTTTCACACATTTCTTAATATCATTTATTATATTTATTTTTTTTATCACTTTTTCTCACTTAATCACAATCTTTAAAAAATATATAAATAATAATATATCTATTTTTAAAGGTATAAGAGTATCATTTTTTGACAGTTAAATGTTATTCATAGTTGACACACGGTCATATTTTATTTGGCTAATTAGACAACTCTTTTAACTAATTTAAAAAACGATTTTTTAACCAAATAATTTTGTTTTTTATTTTATATTAAATTATTTATTTATATTCATTTATAGTAAATATATTTATTTATGTTTTAATAACTAACTTATTCATCACGTCAAAAAATAACAATAATAACTTATTAATATTTCAAAAGTAATTTATATAAAAGTTTTGTTAACTAATATTTAAGGATATTTGTTACTAAAATCTTTTATAAAAAATATTAGTATATATGTTATCAATATTATTATAAAATTATTAAAATCTAACAGTGGTTCGTTACCATGGAAATAAATTGTGGCCTTATGTAAATTTTATTTATAATGTCAAGTATTTGAATTCTAAAACTTTTTACCTATTCATCACTACTAACTCGAAATTATGTGATTTATTACTTATACAATTTAATTGTTAAGAAAAAATAATAAAATAATGAGACCAATGGAATTAAATTATAATGATAATATATTACTTTATAATTTTAGTCACTAATAAGATTGGTGCATCTAATCAACTTTACAATAATTACATGATTTTGGTAGGAAATTTATAATTTCATTCTAATTTTACTCTAATGTTTTTAAAAAAGAAAACTATAGTTTTTCTTGTTGTCAATGTCTGAATATGACTATGACAAAGTAATTTAAAATTTAAAATTAAATACAAATCTCAATAATTAAAATTCTAAAACGTACCAAACATTAGCAATTCCGTATAAATTAATTTTAAAAAAATGAAAACAATAATATGTATATTATCTTATCATCTATTTAATTACTTAAAATATAAAATATTACATAAAAATAAAATTATTTAATAAAAAATATTTTATGAATATTAAAAAACTCACATCATATTTATATTATATATTAACGTGAAAAAAATATCAAAATCTCCCTGATTATAACATTTTTGAGCATAATAATGAGACTACTAATTTTTGAAGCTTTTAAAACATATTTAATATTTTATCTTTGAGTAATTACAAAAATTTAGAGAGAGCTTCAGAAAAAAAAAAATATTAGAGAGAGAATATGAGATTATTGAAACGAACATTCTGGGACATTTCATCAAAACAGAAATTGTTGGACCTATTAGAATTCTAATTGAAGTGCAGCTCCTCCTAGCTAGGGTTCGCTTTCGTTCATCGTAGAGATCTGAGATTTGAGGAAATGGCCGGTTTACCTGCGAAGCTTCGTCTCCAACCCACCGACGTCAAAGCCGCCGCCATGTGGGGCGTCGCTGCCGCCACCGGCGCTCTCTACCTCATTCAGGTAACACATCCTCTCTCTCTTTCTCCGTTGACAATCCAGATCTTTATTTTTCTGGCTTTCTCTGATGTTAAGGATTTGTACACTATTCCTAGTCTGCCTCCTCACATTTGCTGAGGTTCCACACTGATCTAAAATTTTCGTTCTCGATCCTCTGTTTCTGTAAACTCGTTTTCTAACTGCCTCATATAAATTCATATTCTAAACTCTGTGGTCAGACATGTCTTATTTTATTTTATTTTATTTACATCTGAGAGCATTCTCTGTTTCCCACTGATCACTAATGAATGAAGCAGTCTTATTAGTTGATTCTACAATCACATGTTGGAGATTGGCTTATTGGCTTCTTAGTTGCAACCATGTCATAAATTGCATGACACTTGCATTTCTGTGCACAGCACTATAATATACTATTAGCTTTATGAGTCATTTTGTTACCCCCTTAAAATTAAAATTGGGGGTCAAAAACTCAGGGATGATTTTTCACATAAATTTCAGTTTGTTGTCCTTAAAAGTGTCAGAACAATGAAGCCTTGTTAAAAATGAAAAAGAAGTAAAAATCTCTTAAGGGATGGAATCCAGGTATTTTTAACAGTATACATGAAGAAATCCTCCAAAGGCAGAGAAGGAATGGAGAAAGAAAAATAATAGGAAAAAAAAAGATAAAGAGAAAATATTGTCTGTTTTCTTTTTTGGGTATCTGTGCTTCTTTCTTCTCTTTCTTTCTACGTCTCCCCCTCCCTCTTATTCTTTCTTGCTGAAATTTCAATAAGATATGGAGTAAACCCCCTTTTTTCGTCCTCCAAAGGCACTCGCATCATCACTCATCACTTTAGTCTTCAAAAAATTTTTGTTATCAATTTAGCCCCTTAGTTATGCAAACTGCAAGTATCATCAAATTTGTCCTTCTTTGCTAGATTGAGAGAAATGTGTGTAACAAAGCCCTAATTTAGGGACTAATTTGATGACATTTTGTATGATTGGGGACTAAATTAATGACACTTCACATTATTGAGGGATTAGATTGATGTCAAAAATCTTTGGGGGACCAAAGTAATGACACTTTGCATTTTTGAGGGACTAAATTGATAACAAAAATCTTTTGAAAACCAAAGTGATGACATTTGCATCTATCGAGGAAGAAAATAGGGATTTACTCTAAGTAAGATATATAAGTATCTATCAAGTTTCATAAAATTTATTTTTTTAAGATTCATTGGTGTTTCTTTGATATTTTTAATCAGTGTCTAATACTTTTTTTTTTTCATAATTTTTAACTTTCTATTCTGCTTGATGGTGGACCAAATGTGTTTGGCATGGATGTTTCATGGCTAGTTTTTTTTTGTGATGGTGATGGAAGTCTTCTCTTTTACAACTTACAAGTTGTATTTCAACAAAAATTGATTCATATGATCTGCTTTTGATGGGCGTCTTATTGAGTGCATTGTTATTGGATTTGACATTCTTTCTTTATCACATTAAGAAAAAACAGGAACGCTGCCTAATGAACAGACATTGAATTCTATCCCACTAACCCCCCACCCCACCCCCCAAAAAAAAAAAATAAAAATCCAAAAATGGCTTTTGTTCTCATTACATGTTCTTCTGCTTCAATTATGAGGATGAAGAGTGAGACTATGGGTTGATTGGGTTTGTTGAATATCTTTTAATATTGTATCATATCATAGTGTATCTTGTCATATCAGATGTAATTAGAATATAGGAAGTAGAATCTTTAGTTATCATAAATAAAGATATCAATCCAAACCTTAGGGATTTAGTTTAGGATTAAGTGTATATCTTGTAATTATAAATATACAATGTTAAAAGGGTTTTCTCTCATGCAATTTAGTCACAATAGTCTCTCCTCTAATTTCGAGTTGAATCAGCATCTGTATAAGCAACAATGTCTGTATGACTCCTATTTTCATATATCAACCCCTTTCTGGGAGAGCCCTTAACATATAGAAATCGACTGCTATTTCATTTGAGAAAAGGTTCTCTCTGGAGAAATCACTACCTCATTTGTGAACTCTAATGATCAACTAACAAATATCTTTACTAAGTCTCTCCGGAGTCCAAGGGTAACATACATATGTAACAAGCTTGTATATATGCACCAGCTTGAGGGGGAGTGTTGAATATCTTTTAATATTGTATCATATCATAGTGTATCTTGTCATATCAACTGTAATTAGAATATAGGAAGTAGAATATTTAGTTATCGTAAATAGAGATATCAATCCAAATCTTAGGGATCTAGTTTAGGATTAAGTGTATATCTTGTAATTATAAATATACAATGCCGAAAGGGTTTTCTCTCAAACAATTCAGTCACAATAGTCTCTCCTCTAATTTCAAGTGGGTTTACAAAATGAGCCCAACTCTTTGATATGGATCTTGATTTTAACAGAATTGATATTTGTCGTAAACCTTATTTTTTATCTCTATATAACCTTACATGAGGAAAAAGGTATACATAGTTAGCTGTAAGGACTGTGGTAATGACTCCAAATGGAGTATACTCTAAGTTGGATATGTATGTGTCAGTTTTTAAATAGAACAGTTTCTTGAGGCCAGTTGTTAGAGTTCTACTCATAGTGTTTGTTTAGTTCTTTCAAACATCTTCAGTGCTATTGGCCACATCTTCAAGAAAGAAAATGCTATTGACCAACTTTCAGAGAAAAATGAGGCATGTGTTTTCTCTGCAATACTGAGAAGAAAACTCAATGAACGAGACAAACATGATTAGTTTACAATTATGCCTTCTTCTCTACAAAGCCTTGATTATGTGTGAATGAGTGGAGATATTTATTTTTATTTTATTTTGAATTTTTTTCTTATATAAGTATATATATTTTTTATTTTTTTATATATATAATTTTTGTTTTTATGTTTTTATTTTTAAATATGTTATTTTTATTAAATAATTGTTTAGTTATATATATAAAGAGAAAAATATTTAATAATAATAAAAAATTATTTAATATTTTTAAAATATAAAAATATAAAAAATAATAATTATAAATTACATTTAATTACATTATAATAAGGGTATAAATGTCATTTAGCATAATTCTATTTTTTTTTTTAAGCACTTTTCTTTTCAACCAAACAAGCGAAAGAAAAGGTTCTCATTTTCTTTCTTTCCAAACAATAGTAGTGAAGTTTTCTCTTCATTTTCTCTTCTCTCTATTTTCTTTCTTTCCATTTTCTCTCTTCCCATTTTCTCTCCACATCCAAACAAAGGGTATTATGGTTATTCATGGTTTTCTTCATTTTGGTAATTTGTGTCAATATGTGGCATTTTACTTCTCCATGCATAATCTTATCTGGTTTCTTGTTGATTCTTAGTGCAATTCTAATGCATTTTTGTTTAAATGATTTACAGCCATGGGGCTGGTTGAGGAAGACCTTCTTGGAGAAGCAAGAGCCTGAGCAAAAATGAGTTGGGATCTGAGAAGAATGTTACTTTAAATCGTTGGATCATGTCAAGAATGAGTAACTGAATAACAGTCTAATAATTTTATTTTCTGCTGAGATTATGTGATGGATTTGGATATGAATTTTAATGCTGTGTCCTGGTTGTTTTTTACCGGAGATTTTCTGTTATAAATTATCTTCCTTCTTCCTCCTCCATGTTGAACGAATCAGCCGTAGATTTTGTGGCAATTAGCATTCTTTTCCGAGGATGATAATGCACAAATATATTTGTGATGCAAAACCAAAGGATCAAAAGAATAAAGAACGGTTGAGATTACAAAGACATGGTATCAAGAGATTTCAGACTCAAATTATGAATATAATTCAAATTGAATTTAATAATTAATAATAATTAACATTTTTCTAAAATGCATAAGAAGAATATTTATAATTTTAAATAAAATAAAATAAATATAATTAATAAAGATAAAATTTGAAATTAAATAAAATTTTATTAAAATTAAAATCTTAAAATAGATAATATCTTTAATTAAAATTTCAATTTAAAATTAAAAAAATTATAATAATAAAAATCATGAGTATCTTAATATCATCCTCAATAATTTGGGAATCCGCATGTTTCTATAAACGGCCACAAATTCAGAGTTCAAAAGACTTGATGAACATAAATAATAGCAGAAAGATTAAGCTCACGAGATGGGTAGAGTTGCTCGAGAGCACTGCAAGTGGGGTGTGTTATCTGTCTTCTGTTTTAGCTTTTGCAATCAATACTAAACTGAATAAATTTATCTTACAGAATGCTAACACTAGTGATATCATATATAAAAAACGTTTGTTCAAATGATTAAAAGAATCAAGGTAGTCTTATTCGGTGTGTTAGACTCCTTTATGAATAGTTTCTTTTTTAAAAAAGAAATCTTTTGAAGTAATCTTCTTGCCTGCTTATCTGAACTAGGCATTTCAGGGACACCTGATAATCTATGTAACATATTGCCCCCCTTTTTTTTCCAAACAAATAAATACACATGGATCTTAAATTCCCCCTTCGTGGAAAATAGAAGTACAGAACTTTTCTTCTTTCTTGTTTTGGGTAACTCCTTCCTCCCCACACCACTGGTGATGCGCTTTTTAAGTTGTTGCTTTGAACACTTGACAGACGCCAAGTATCTTTCGGGTTCTTAGTTCCCACCAAAAAAGCAAACAACATAACTGAAAAACAAATAAAAAATCATCATCTTACACCTTTAAAAAAAAATATAAATATTATTTATATTCTTTTTAAGAGATGTGATTGAAGAGAGAAAAATATGTATAATAAATAGTATTAGATAAAATGTGAAAAGAGGTATATGTATTGTTTGACCAATATAAGAGTTGAAAACCAATAGGTAAAACCACCAAAAAAAAAAAAACCTTTGCTTCTGGTTTTTCTTTTTTTCTAAAAAAAAATTCACATTCACTAATCCTATTTTCTAATAGAATGATAAAATTTGAAACAAAATATAATTGTCCACTTCACATTTACGCAGACCTTATGATCAGTTCCAATTCCAAGTTTCCACCGGAAAAAAAAATTGCAAATTAGTTAGACATGTATTCATTTATATATATTTTTAAAAACTATCAAATAATATTTTCAAATTTTATAAATTTTTAAATAATTTAAATAATATCCATTTCTATAATATGTATAATTGTTATTTTTAAAAAAATAATCTTTCTAAAATTATAAAAATGATAAATTAGTAATTTTAGAAAAATAATTAATATAAATGAATTATATAATAATATACATTTGCATATAAAATAGTAAATGTAATACCATATATATATTAAAAATAGAATTTAATTTGATGCATGGTTAATGTAAAAAAATACATTATTATTCAATGATGTGTTGTCATTTTATTTAATAAATTTAATTAATAATATATAAAAATTAAATTCTTAAAAATAAATAAATAAATATAAATATAATAATACAAAAGTAAATTTTTTTTTTTGGATACTATAAAAAGAGTTTTTCCATATAAGTAAAACATTATCTGAATTACCAGATCCAGAATGTTCCATCTCTTTAGACTTTACACGCAACACCAACCGTTCGATCTGATTGACCCACTGATCATCGTCCGTTTATATGTTACCCTCATCTTCTCTTTCCAATTTTTCTGTTCCGTTCACTGCCAGCATAACCGCAGCCGCACGAGGGGGCACCATTCTGGTGAGTTCTCTTTCTTTCTTGGCTAATTTCTGGTTCCCTACTTTGAATACCCATCTGGGTATCCCACAATTTTTCATATTTTTCTCTGTTTTTTGTGGTTTGTGTTGTTTTTGAGTTTTTGATCTGATTGGTTTGCGGGTTCAGGAGGAACAGTATCGGGTTGTGTTCGATGGAGAAGGAGTTGGTGGAATTGTACGAAGCCTCGAAGAAAGCTGCAGATGCAGCGAGCTCCAGCGATGGCGAACACGAAGAAAGCCGAGGCATTGATGCGCTCGAGCAGCTCAAGAAATTCCCTGTCAATTATAAGATTCTCGTCAACACCCAGGTCATTTTTCTCTTGCTCATTCGCACTTGTTTTTTCAAAATTTGTTTTTGATGTTTGTTTTTTAACCATATTTTCGTTTTGATGGGTTGATTTTTATTTTTTGGACGAAGCAGTTTATTTATTTATTAATCATTTTTTGATAAGAAAATTTGGGAAATCAATTGGTCATGTGAAGTGTTAAGAGAAACCAGTGAATGCTATATTGAGTTGTGTGATATGTTTTGCATCTTATAACGGTACTGCTTGACCGGTTTTGTTTATTTTGGTTCGTGTTATGCACACCAAGTAATAAATTTGTAATTTTTTTTGGTACTATAAAAAAGTGTTTTTGTTTTTTTTTTTGTATGATCCATAGTAATCCGAAAGGTTCCTTGGGAGCATAGCTCATTTTCTAGGGATGCAGTTCACTTATTTTATGTTATGGAGGATGCTTGGGGGTAATGTTTTATACATAGAGAGATTAGGGCATGCAATTATGAGGTGTGGTGGGCATGTTTAAATTTGATAACATTATTGAAGTTTTTGATCATGTTTGGTTACAGAAAGTTTGCAAGTGTTCCTTAAGTTAGCTTCTTAGCTGAACAGAAAGTTCCAAGGTAGTTCATGCAGATCTAAATTTTTATAGCTTCCTGAGGTTGTCCTTGTAGCTGGGATCTGCTATTTGGTAGTGATGGTTATGTAATTCTTGTTGGGATTTTGATCCTTTCCTTTTCCTTGAAAACATGACAAAGTCATGTTATGAGAGAAAAAGATACAAACTACTTCTGGGTAGGATTTTTAGACCCTGTATAGGTAATGGTGGGTCCCTGCACAAGAAAACTTGTCTCTTTCTCTTTCATAACATGACACTGTCATATTCTCAAGTAAAAGCAGAAGATCCAATTCCATTCTTGTTGTGTATGGTGTGCACTTGAGCATGAGGAAGAAGGAAAACGTCATTACTAGTTGTTATTTATTTGTGTTACTGATACACTGGATGTAGAAATAGTGGTTCGTTTTTTCTCTGTTGCTAGGCAGAATGAAATTGTCCTGCTGTTTCATAATTTGGATTTTTGTGACCTATGTCAAAATTTGTTATGGGTTTTATGGTGGATTGATGAAAAACAACATTTAATCAAAATTTACTTCATTCTTTCCTCCCCTCCTCCCTCCCCACTCACCCCCTTATGTTTCTATTTTGGAGGATATGTTAGCCTCCCCCTAGTTGTACTTCACTTCTTTTCTCTTTGATGAATTTCCTTTTTCTACTAAACAATAAAAGTTTACTACTAGGATAGGTTTGCAGATGTGGAATATTTTGTTTGCATGAAAGAATTGGGCTTTTCAGGATACAGAATAATTGAGTGAGTTGGTACTACCGTACTAGAGTATTTCCTTTCTATGTCACCCCTCTAGTGCTTTTTAATCCAAAAAGTTATCTATCTGAAGGTGATGGTGGATGCCCCATCCATTCAGAGATGAAATGGGAAAATAAAAAGGAATTTAAATGAACAAGGGGTAAATTCATCTATTCTAAGACTTCCTTTCTTGTTATATTGTGCTAAATTGGTTGATTTTGAAGAATGGGGTTTTAAGGTTCACATTTGGGAATTTTGGGGGAAATGCGAAATTGAGGGAAATTGATGATGCTCACTGACATATTTCATGAATAATTGTTGATTGGAAGTGATTGATGAGTGAAATTGCTGATTTTGATGGTGCATTTGGATTAATTGTTTTATGCATAGTTGTTTATGTTCATTTTTGGGTATTCTGGAAAAAATGAGCAATTGGTGGTTCTATTTCTGAAATTAGAAAGATTGACATACTTGTATGTTGTTCAAGCATGAACCCATCCTTTGCTTTAACCATGTGATCAATTATTGAATATTTTTTATTTTTGATGATTTGAATGGAGATGTGGGAGTAATTTCTTGAATTAATGAATGTGGCATGAATTGACGTAATGAATTGATGAATTTGATAATGATGGATTAATGATTTTTTATTTCTGTTCGTTGAGCATGTAGGACCATGAGAAAGAAACTGAATTTGAGATTGTACTCTACTTGTGTGCAATACTTGAATTCTGAGTTGTTGATATGAAAAAATTATTTGAGGCTGTTCTTTTTCTACAGGTAGAAACCATGCCGCCAGTTAAAAGAAGAAGAGGTGCTGCAGGAGAAGGATCTAGTTCCTCCTCCTATGACCCAAGCCGTTTCCGCTCACATGCCCACAAGCAACGGTTCAACAATATATTGGTGAATAGGAATTTTGTTCGAGAGAGAGGCTTCATTCTAAAAGAACATGAGTATCTGGACATAAGACAACAAATCTTGGACAGAACTGGGGCAAGCTTTGTGACCTTCCTGTTTCAGGCTCTCAAACTTTGGTGAGAGAGTTCTATGCAAATGCTTTCATCCAATCAAATGAGGAGAGTAGATGCTAGAGCATGGTGCGAGGAACACTCATTAAATTCGGAAAAAATGTGCTAAATGAGTACCTTGGCCTTGAGTATGATTATCTGAGCCAGTGTGGATATCACGATTTAATTGGGAGGCCACTGGAGCTGGAACTAGTACTCCAAGTGTTATGCAAGGAAGGCGCTCAATGGGTGCTAGACACCAAGGGAGTTCCCAAATATTTGAAGAAGGCGGATTTTAATCCAATCCCAAAACTATGGTGCACATTTGTTCAGGCCAACCTCCTTCCCTGCTCCAACACATCAGAGGTGCCAGTTAAGAGGGCTCTATTGGTCTTTGTCATTGTGACCGGAGACACTATGGATATAGGAAGGATCATTGCCTTCCACATGCACATGGCAGCCCAAGAGATCTCTGGAAGCTTGCCATATCCTTCTCTCATCACACAATTGAGTACCGAGAAGGGCATTCACATTATAGGTGATCAACTCATTAAGCCCACACCTCCAATTACCGCATCGGTGATAGAGAGGTGCTTCCAAGAAGATCTAGCAGCTGCAGCAACTCAAGGACAAGGCCAGCCACCGAGGCAACCTTGTCGGGTGCTCACCACTGCTCAGAGATTGGATAGATTGGAGCGTGCACAGCTCCAGAACCAGAGAAAGCTAAACCATGTCATCTAATCTCAACACGGATTAGAGACTATGTTGCGTAGTATTGCAAAGTAGTTGAACCTAGACACTAATGTTCTAGGAGGACTTCCCATGTCCGATGAGGAGATTATGACCAACATTAACTTCAGCGAGGAAGATGAGGCAGGGAATGATGAAGATAAAGAGCAAGATTGATCTGATCGCCAAAATAATAAGCTTTTCTAAACCCACCACTTTTATTTTATTGTTTTTATTTTCCTATCTATTATTTGCATTGAATTGTTTGTATAGTGGGGGCACTGTTTATTATAAGTTTGGAGGGGATAGCTTTGCTATGTTTTGTTTTTATTTTTCTTTTGTGTTTGTTGTCTGTTAGTTTGTTGTTTTGAGTCATATTGTTAAAATTGTGCATGTCAATATGTTGAATTGAATATTCAATTGCATAAATTGTGGATTGATTTATTTTCTTGGGATATCAAATGAGAATTCATGAGTTGCATTTATCTTTATTGCTTTGATTGTGTATGGATGTGCTTTTCATTTTTATGTTTGATAGACCTTAGAATATGCATGCATGTCAGGCTTAGAGAAAGTTCATAGGAGCGTATGTGTGTAGATGACTTGTATCTAGAAGTTAGATTCTTTTTTGAGGTGAAATCCTAGGCAATGCATAATTAAGGAAATGATAAGGATCTTCTTTGGATCAATTGAGTCTTTCAAGCAAACTTGTAAACATAGTATATCTTTAGGTCCCTTTTGCAGCCTTGTGTATATGTTTGACTTCTATTTCTTTTATTTTACTCACATTTTCCTTTCCCTTTACCTTAAAAAAAAAAATTAACCTTCTTACACACATTTTGTTGAATGCATATCATGTATTATTTTACTATTCAAGCCTTAGTTATTTTTTGTGCATGAGGTATTTAAGGAGCTAAAATAAATTAAAAAAAAGAAAGTCCACCCAAAGTGTTACAAAGAAATAAGTTTAGAGGTGATGGTCATAAAAAAAAAAAAAAAGAAAAAAAGAGAAAAAAATATTCATTTAAAAAATGCAAATCAAGTGATGGATTCTTATGCTTCGTTTTGTACTTGTTCAATATTTCGAGGCTTGGATTGTAAAATGTGCACGATTATGCATTTTAACTTTTGTTTTATTGATTTTACTCCTTCTTTCTTAATTCTTACATTTGACCTTACATTACAAGCTTTGTAAAGTTCTTTTTGATCATTGGTTATGTGCTGTTTACATTAGTGGAGAGAGAGATGAAAAATAACTCTATGGATGCGTGTCTGATGTGCATTTGCATTTTTATAAACTTATCCGAGTTTGTACTTTATTATGAATTGGTCTTACATTCATGTTTATGAGAAATCATTTATGCATGGGAGTTGCATGTCAGAGTATTGTGACAATTGAATTGTACATGTGTGACACTTTAAAATTAAGTTGTGAAGCAGTTTATGAGGATATACGTGATATTCACTATCCGGTATTGTCATGTTTAAGTCTGCATGTTTTTAGTTTTTAGTTTATTCTTTTTTTGTTTGGTTTGTTTTTTTTTTTCTTTTTGCTTGAGGACAAGCAAAATCTTAAGTTTGGGGAACTGATGAACTTTCAAAAATTCATATTTTTACAATTCAAATTCTGAGTTTTTATCTTCTTTTAATATTTTTAATTAAGCTTTGTTCTCAAGTTTTATTATGTTTTTATTATTTTAAATTATGTTTTTATTACGTGTTTTATTTGTTTTTATAGGTAAATATACATGGAAGAAGATTGGACACTTGAACGATGAAAAAAAAAAGTTAGAAAAATAATTTTTTGGAGTCTAGCGCCTAAGCGCCCAAGAGCCAGCGACAGAGGAGAAACATTTTCTCTGGCCGTTTAGTGCCTAGGTGTGTGTTACGTATCAACAAAATTTCAAAATGGACATCCAATGCCTAAGTGTTGGATGCGTAACAGCACACATTATTTTTTTTATAAATAGAAAAGTTACGCCATTGAGCAATGGTCTGGGATAGAATTCAACAGTCGTCAAGAAGTAAAGTGGAACCACAAACTCTAGCTTAGTGTGGGCATATTTTGGCTTAAAGATTAGAGATTTTCTTCAACTTTTCTATTAACTTTCTATGGAGTTTGTCGAACTCTTTTCTTTATTTTCTTGTTTTTCCATGTGTAATTAAAGTTTTTTTTGTTAAGTTGATAATGGATCTTGATTCTTGAATGATGTAAAGTCTTTTATGTGTTTAATCTATATTTTTATTTTATAATTTATGTGTTTATCTCTTCTTTTAATATTAAATTTGATCAATTTGAGAATGATTTTAGGGTTATTATATGATTTGAAAAAATTATGGTTTAAAAATTTGGAAAAATTATGTACGAATATAGAACATGTGATAAAATTACAATTTTTGTAATTGTTAGGAATAGATGTAAGTTGTGTAGTCTTGTTTTTATTTTTTTTTTTTTGTTTTTGATAAAATATTCTTTATTTTGGGTTATATTAAGAGATTGATTAATTTTAAATAGTATGAAGAAGATTAATATAAAAGAGATTAGATATTAATTAATTTTAAAAATTGATCATAAATCATTGAAATAGAATTTGATTAAATTAATATTTGATTTTACATCAAAAAGTTTAAATGAAATTTAAACTCTAACACTTTGTTATTATTATCTTTTATCTTCACTTTCATTATTGATATTTTTAATTATTTTTTTATAATATTTATCTTTAATTTATTTTCTTTTATCAACTCTCATTTTTTATTGTTTAAATAATATTAATTTAAAGAATTTAATAATTATTAACATAATTTTCATCACAACGATATCTTATTCACATTTTATTATTTTTACGATTTAATACATTTGCTAATATCACAATAGTAATCTTCTTGGCTGCATATCTGAACTAGGCATTTCAAGGACACCTGATAATCTATGTAACATATTGCCTTTTTTTTTTCCAAACAAATAAATACTCATGGATCTTAAATTCCCCATTCAAGGACGTTATCAGTCGTGGAAAATAAAAGTACAGAACTTTTCTTCTTTCTTGTTTTGGGTAACTCCTTCCTTCCCACACCACTGGTGATGCGCTTTTTAAGTTGTTGCTTTGAACTCTTGACACTTGACAGACGCCAAGTATCTTTCGGGGTTCTTAGTTCCCACCAAATAACCAAACAACATAACTGAAAAACAAACTACAACTACCTCCCTAGTCCTCTCTTCCTAGTTACGTAAAGCCACAAAAAAAAAAACCTTTCCTTTGATTTATTTTTCTAAAAAAAATTTACATTCACTAATCCTATTTTCTAATAGAATGATAAAATTTGAAACACAATATAATTGTCCACTTCACATTTACACAGACCCTATGGCTAGTTCCAATTCCAAGTTTCCACCGGAAAAAAAATATTGCAAATTAGTTGGACATGTTTCCATTTATATATTTTTTTACAAACTATTAAATAATATTTTCAAATGTTATTAATTTTTAAATAATTTAAATAATGTCCATTTCTATAATATGTATAATTATTATTTTTTAAAAATAATCTTTCTAAAATGATAAAAATGATAAATTAGTAATTTTAGAAAAATAGATAATGTAAATGAATTATATAATAATATAAATTTGCATATGAAAATAGTTAGTGTAATACCATATATATATTTAAAATAGAATTTAATTTGATGTACGGTTAATGTAAAAAAAATTTATACTATTATTCAATGATATGTTATTATATTATTTAATAAATTTAATACTTCATTCATGTACTTTTTATACTATAATATATGAAAAATTAAATTCTTAAAAATAAATAAATATAATAATATAAAAGTGAGTGTTTTTTTTTTTTTTTGATACTATAAAAAAGAGTTTTTCCATATAAGTAAAAAATTATCTGAATTACCAGATCTAGAATGTTCCATCTCTTTAGACTTTACACGCAACACCAACCGTTCGATCTGATTAATCCACTGATCATCGTCCGTTTATATGTTACCCTCGTCTTCTCCTTTCAATTCTTCTGTTCCTTTCACTGCCAACACAACCGCAGCCGCACGAGGAAACACCATTCTGGTGAGTTCTTTTTCTTTCTTGGCTAATTTCTGGTTCCCTACTTTGAATACACATCTGGGTATCCCACAAATTTTCATATTTTTCTCTGTTTTTTGTGGTTTGTGTTGTTTTTGAGTTTTTGATCTGATTGATTTGCGGGTTCAGGAGGAACAGTATCGGGTTGCGTTCGATGGAGAAGGAGTTGGTGGAATTGTACGAAGCCGCCAAGAAAGCCGCAGATGCAGTGAGCTCCAGCGATGGCGAACACGAAGAAAGCCGATGCATTGATGCGCTCGAGCAGCTCAAGAAATTCCCTGTCAATTATAAGATTCTCGTCAACACCCAGGTCATTTTTCTCTTGCTCTTTCACACTTGTTTTTTCAAAATTTGTTTTTGACGGTTCTTTTTTTAACCTAAGTTTCGTTTTGATGGGTTGATTTTTTTTTTTTTTTTTTGGATGAAGCTGTTTGATATTTTTTGGATGATGCTGTTTGATTTTTTTTGTAATCATTTTTTGATAAGAAAATTTGAGAAATCAATTGGTCATGTGAAGTGTTAAGAGAAACCAGTGAATGCTATATTGAGTTGTGTGATATGTTTTGCATCTTATAACGGTACAGCTTGACCGGCTTTGTTTATTTTGGTTCGTGGTATGCACACCAAGTAATAAATTTGTAATTTTATTTTTGTACTATAAAAAAGTTTTTTTTTTTGGGGTCTGATCCATAGTAATTCGAAAGGTTCCTTGGGAGCATAGCTCCTTTTCTATGGATTCAGTTCACTCGTTTTATGTTATGGAGGATGCTTGGGGGTAATGTTTTATGCATAGAGAGATTAGGGCATGCAATTATGAGGTGTGGTGGGCATGTTTAAATTGGATAACATTATAGAAGTTTTGATCATGTTTGGTTACAGCAAGTTTGCAAGTGTTCCTCAAGTTAGCTTCTTAACTGAACAGAAAGTTCCAAGGTAGTTCATGCAGATCTAAATTTTTATAGCTTCCTGAGGTTGTCCTTGCAGCTGGGATCTGCTATTTGGTAGTGATGGTTATGTAATTCTTGTTGGGATTTTGATCCTTTACTTTCCCTTGAAAACATGACAGAGTCATGTTATGAGAGAAAAAGATACAAACTACTTCTGGGTAGGATTTGTAGACCCTGCATAGGTAATGGTGGGTCCCTGCACAAGAAAACTTGTCTCTTTCATAACATGACACTGTCATATTCTCAAAGGAGAAGATCCAAATTCATTCTTGGTGTGCATGGTGTGCACTTGAGCATGAGGAAGAAGGAAAACGTCATTACTAGTTGTGATTTATTTGTTTTACTGATACGCTGGATGTAGAAATAGTGGTTCGTTTTTTCTCTGTTGCTGGGCAGAATGAAATGCTCCTGCTGTTTCATAATTTGGATTTTTGTGACCTATGTCAAAATTTGTTATGGGTTTTATAGCGGATTGATGGAAAACAACATTTAATCAAAATTTACTTCATTCTTTCCTCCCCTCCTCCCTCCCCACTCTCCCCCTTATGTTTCTATCTTGGAGGATATCTTATCCTCCCCCTAGTTGTACTTCACTTCTTTTCTCTCTGATGAATTTCCTTTTTCTACCAAACAATAAAAGTTTACTACTAGGATAGGTTTGCAGATGTGGAATATTTTGTTTGCATGAAAGAATTGGGCTTTTCAGGATACAGAATAATTGAGTGAGTTGGTACTACCGTACTAGAGCATTCCCTTTCTGTGTCACCCCTCTAGTGCTTTTTAATCCAAGAAGTTATTGATCTATCCGAAGGTGATGGTGGATGCCCCATCCATTCAGAGATGAAATGGGAAAATAAAAAGGAATTTAAATGAAGAAATTAGTATGAATGCTTTAAGGGGAAGTAAGTCTGGCAGATGGAGGATTCGTGTTGTAATTTTTCTTCATACTTAGAATTGAGGTGGTCCAAAATAAAATAGAAAGAAACAGAAAGTGCAGAACTTTGTATTTTGTTTACCAAAATTTTTTTTAAAAAAAATTCTAGAATATCTTTAGTGCAAATTTGCAATGTTTATGGAGAATTTTACGTAGCAGGCTTCTGTGTCTGTGAACAATGTTGCATTCTTGTCATGTGATGGCATAATGATAACTTCAAGGGTCAGTTTGGGACACTATCCCCGTAGATTGGGGAGAAAAAAAATTAGGGATGGGTTTTTCATACATTTGTTCATATAAAGCTCATTCCCAAGTCCTGACCCCTGCCCCCCTTCCCACTTTAAGGGGACACCAAACTGACCCCAAATCTGTATCGATTTGATGGCTTTAGCTGTATATCTTAATGGTTTGCTTTGAATTTTTTTTCCCCTTTAATGTAATCTTTCAGGTGGGCAAACATCTTAAACTTCTCACAAAGCATCCACGGCAGAAAATTCGGGCCTTTGCTATTGACCTAATTGAGATATGGAAAGGCATAATTATTAAGGAAACAAGCAAAAATAAGAATGGGGGCTCTGATAATAAGGTTGAGTCAGCCAATGGGGAGAGAGCTAAAGCTGGGAAAATTCAAAAGAGTCCTTCAGTGAAGGTTGAGAAGGCTGAAACTGTTAAGGTTGAGAAAATTGATAGGAATGGTACACCAAGGTCAAGCTCCGAAAATATAAAGAAGGAACAAAATGTGGATGTCAAAATTGAGAAAACTGATCGTGTCGCAAACGTGAAGGTGGAGAAGATAGCCAAGGAGGACACGCAAGTTTCTGGAGTGAAGAGAATGTCATCCAGCTCTGCCACTCCACCAAAGCTAAAGACTATGATTAAATCTAACGATGCGGTGCGAGACAAAATAAGGGAACTTCTTCAAGAGGCTTTATCAAGGGTTTCTGGAGAGGCTGATGAAGATATCGTGGATGAAGTTAATGCATGCGACCCTATTCGTGTTGCTGTGACAGTGGAGTCTGTATTATTTGAAAAGTGGGGTCCTTCGAATGGGGCCCAAAAGGTCAAGTATAGGTCCTTAATGTTTAACCTTAAGGATGCAAATAACCCAGACTTCCGGAGAAAAGTTCTACTTGGTGTTGTTGAGCCAGAGCGGCTGATCAACATGAGCACAGCAGAAATGGCTAGTGAGCAAAGGAAGCAGGAGAATGAGAAAATCAAAGAGAAAGCTTTGTTTGAATGTGAGCGTGGAGCTCAACCAAAAGCCACAACTGATCAATTCAAGTGTGGTCGATGTGGTCAAAGGAAGTGCACCTATTACCAGATGCAGACTCGCAGTGCTGATGAACCTATGACAACCTATGTCACTTGTGTTGTCTGCAATAACCGTTGGAAGTTCTGTTAGTGTAGTGGTGACTAGTGAATCTCACAGGTGCCATTGTCATTTGTTGCTGATTTAGGGTATGAGGCTGCTAGTGTCATTATTCATTATGGTTCCACACTGCAGCCGTGCCAAAATTTTCTATTTAGACATGTAGAAATTTTTTAGGCAGAAGTGTACTTTTTATTCTTTTAAGTTTTAACTTTAGTTTTCGCGTTACTGTAATGTGTTGTAATTTGTAGTTTCATCTCTTGTAGAATTGCAGCAATGTTTTTCCCAGGTTGCGCTCGTTAGTCACCACAGAACAGAACTTACCTAATGGCATCCAACCTTGCTGATCACAACAAAATGATCAGCTAGAGCCAGGTGTTCTTAGTCAGAAAACAAAATAGCATTGTTTTGTATTGACCCTAGATTTCTCGGTTCAAACCCAGTCATCCAATTCTGATACAATGCTCTTCACAGCCTTTCATGATTTTCCTTGGTTAACAATATTATAACCCTACAGCACACTCTTGCAATTTAAGAGTTAGATTACGAGATATTTCTACATGTTTTGGTTGCGGGATTAAACAAGGTGTTTCTGATGGGTTTTGGTCCGTTAATAACTCAAAATGTCAACTTAGTCATGCCCTGTGGTCTTAAGCTGTATATTTTGGTAATATGAAGACTCACCCCTATATTTTCTCATCACTGACTAAAAACCAGAATATCTTCTTCAAAATGACTTATGTTTCATTGAGAAGTTTACTGGAAGCAGCTACTATCACTCACTCACTTCAGAAGAAAGAATTAACACAAAGGTGAAAGAAAAGAAGATATATTGTACTTGTGGATTAAAACGCAAATCAGTTTTAAAACGCAAATTAGATGGGAAGGTTACCATGTCGATGTACTCAAGAAATCTGACTCATGCTCAGTTATAAATTCATGATGGATGAAATAATAATGCAGCACAATCACATTGAAAGTTCGAAACAGACGTAGCAACCACAAAGAGAATAAAAGGGCAGTGATATTATCATGTGTACATGGTAATGTAGCACAAAACGTCCACAACTCCACATTCTAAGATACAACTGGTCACCATTCTCTTGATGGGTTTATTTCAACTACTATCAAATTTAAGTTACTACTGCCTATTGTTGTGAAGGAACATCACTGTTCAGTTCCTTAAGAGCTTGGAACACTCTAGAGCTTCTATCAAATATCTGAGCCCTTCGGTTGTAATCCATAGGCTCTTTTCCCACATCTTCACCCATAATTGCTTCCCTTTCCAAACACTCCAACAGCTCCACCACCCCCTTCCCTTCTCCACATTTGTACCTAAACCTTGCCATTCCCATGCTTGCCTTTTCTTCATCTTCTTGTGGGTTCATGTCAGCTTCCAGTTCTCTCTCCAACTCTGTCACCAAACTCCAATTTGCACATCCCACCACAAACCCATTATCCTTTCCCTTCTGCTCTAAACACGAAGCATGATTTGGCCAAGAATGGTTGTCCACCTTGAAGCCCAAGTTTCTCACCTTGGCCACCTTCACATTACAAGGTACAAGGCTTTGACATGGAATGACAGGGTGGTTGGTGTTGCACAAAGGAAGAGAAGAGTAGAGCTTGTGTGAATTTGCAAGACACGAAAACCCCTTCATGGTTTGGCACTGGATTTCGATCAAGTTCCGAGCTTTAAGGCCTTGACTTCTATTTCTAGAGGCTTGTGTTGTGTTGAATTGTTCCAAACTGTTAATGCGGATATATATGTAAGAGGCTGAGAGCAGAGTGAGGTCCACCCCCACCAGTCCACGTGTCAGCACTATCCTCAAGATGCATACGTGTGGCATCTTGCTAG
Organism: Ormosia semicastrata; assembly: GCA_029884595.1. Classification (NCBI taxonomy): domain Eukaryota; kingdom Viridiplantae; phylum Streptophyta; class Magnoliopsida; order Fabales; family Fabaceae; genus Ormosia; species Ormosia semicastrata. The sequence continues at coordinate 28,857,201 of JAQQTO010000046.1, read as the reverse complement.
CACAGTGATAGAGCATTCGAGATTATTGGTTGAGTGAAATTCTTGGTGACAACTTTCTATTTTAAATATTCAAATTAATTTTTAACATAGGTAAAATTATCTAAACTATATTAAAAAAGATTTTATTAATAAATGTATTAAATATTTTAAGTATTAAAAAAGATATAATTAAGGATATTAAAATAAAAAAAATTATATAATTTTTTTTAATTTTTAATATATTAAATATTTTATTTTAATCTAAATTTTTTAACAAAATATTATTAAATATATATATATTTATTAAAAAAAATTTATACATATCTAAAATTAATTTACATGACTAACCTAAAATATTTCTCGATTGGTAGATTCCCAACTTGGCTATTTGGAAAAAGATCAAATTTACTTTTACATCTGTTCATTTTTGAATGATATGATAGAATCAGAATAAAATAATATAAAAAATTTATGAAATTAATTATAATTAAAAAATAAAATTATATAAATATAAAATAATATGTATTTAGATATGTATCATATTTACGGAAAAATATTAGTCATATATATTTTTTTAAGAGTGTATAATTATTTATATATTTTTTAAAAATATAATTAATTGTAAAAAAATGATAAATATATATATATATATATATATATATATAAATAAATATTAAATAAAATATAAAAAATATACACTATTTAATATAAAAATATAAAAATCTTATATTACGCTTTGGAAATAGAGGTTCTTAGAGCGCACGAGTTTGCGTTTGAAAGAGTGATGGTACACAAGTCCGTTTTTCAAAGTGTTATCTTCATCTGCCAAAATTGTCTAAACAATTACCAACGGTTGTGAAAATTTGCGCCGGTGTGTGACCATTGACCGCAAGGTACAAACAAGTTGGATACGGCAACAAAAGAATAGTGTCCGCAAGTTGCAAGGCACAAGTCACAACCTTGGAAATTCAGGCAACAAATAGGAAAATTGATAGATAATATTGACCTTATGGTTTCCGTTGTTTTTTACTTTCATATCTATCTAAGATTTTTCTTGCCAAACTCAAATGCAAATAGAGAGATAAAAGAAAAATATTTTATGTATATTAGAATATATATATTATATTTATATTATATATTAATAAAAAATTAAATTATTTTATATATTTATAATATTTTTATGATTATAAAATAATTTTATAAATAAATTAAATAAAATTAAATCTATTTTAATTAAACAAATAATGGAAGTGGAGACAAAAAAGGTACTAACAACTAACCAAGGCCATTTTAAGGGTTAATATATAGGATTTAATTTTAATGGACTCGTAAAAGCTTTTTACCTTATTAGAAAAGTTTGGTTAATAAAAAAAGTTTCACTCAATTATATGCTGTCTCGCTATTTAAAAAGTTTAATTCGTTCAAGAATTATAAAGTCAACTTTTTTAATTACGTGATAATGTATATATTAAGTGATAGTAAACTTTATAGTTTATACTAACCGTGAATAATTGCTTAAAAGTCAAAGAAAAGAGTCATCTAAAAAAAAGTCATATACATCTAATTATATGTACAGTAATAAATTTGACAAAATGTCGGTTTATTTTCTTATATCAATTATATTTATTTTATTAATTAAATTATGATATATGTAGATTTTTATATAAAAAAGAATAAGAGAGAGAACATTAATGTATAAGAGAGAACATTAATGTATAAGAAAGAGAACATTAATGTATACATATCATAATTTGATTAGTACAATAAATATAACGGATATAAAGAAATAGACCTAAATTGTGTCTTAATAAATTTTTTAACAAAAAAATATGTACATTACTTGCTCTGTTTCTTTTTTTTATTTTTTTTTTTTTAATTTATCTATTATTTGAGAATTTTAAGGATGTATTAATTATTTTTTTCTAATTTTATTTCATTTTTTATTATCTTTATTAAACTTAATAACTATACATATTAATTAACTTCTACAATTTTTTACACATATTTAATAGGGTAAAAAAAGATAATTTAATCATGTGAACTTATATTTCACTTAATTTGAAGTTATTTAATGATGTCCTTAATTTTTGTGTAAAAATCTTAAAAGACAAATAAAAAAGAATGAATGAAGTAATAAATTTATTTTTAGAAATAGAAGAGTCTAAGATTAATTTGGTTAGAATAATTTAGGTTAGGATAAGGTTTGGTTGTTGCAATTCATCCTTACTATATATTTTTTTTTCTCTCTCTTTCCTACCCCATAGTTTGGAGTGTCGGCTGAGTAGATTTTGTAGTATTTTTTAATCTGATCCGTTCGTTAAAGTAGTGAGTTGAGTTGAGTTAGATTGAGTCGATGAATTTTTTTCTCAACTCTGACCCACTCAATAGTAAGTTGGGTTAGGTTGAATCCATAAGTTTGACATATATTTAAAAAAAATATTGAAAAAATAGTCAAAATATAAAATCAAAAATTCGTTACACATAACATGTCTTATATAAATATGACAAGTTACATATTAATTCACATAATCGATCTTACACAAACATAAAAAGTTTCAAAAAAACAAAATACACATAAATACATAACAAATTAATAAGTTTTACTAATTTAAGTTTGGAATAAACTAAATTAAGCTAATAGGTCTTAATTTATAAATAACAAATTACTCTAAACAATTGAAGTCAATGTCATCACACATATCATGTAGATTGACATAATCATTGACTTCACTCTTTATTTTTTCAAGACGCTGTAGTTCTTGAAATTGGAAGTTGGAGATTTGAATTTTTTATTAGAGAGACAGGAAATTTGAGAGTGAGTGACTGAAATTGTAATTGTTGAGAACGAATATACTATTTGTGTATGAGCATTTTTACCTTTTGTTAGACTTCAAAGTGAAATGATGTTATTTCATTAAATGAGTCTTTTCTTTTTTCAGTGATCATTTAACTGTGATTAAAAATTATAACCAAATAATTTTTTTAATTAAAAAATGAATAAATTGGATACCGATGAATTAGACATTTTCAAACTTACTACTCAATCTATAAATCTAACCTAACTCATATTTTATAGATTGAGTTAGGTTAAATTCATAAATTCATGAATTTGACCCGCCCAACTTTAACACCTTACCCCAAAACCCTCCCAAAGGGGGAAAAAAAAGAAACAAACACCTAATTTCACTACAGTTCAAAAGCTTTTACTTCTACTTTCGCAATGTTCATAGTCAAATCTAACAGCAGGGTTGGTTGTGTTCGTATTTCCGCAAGATCAAGTAGACTATAAGTTAGTTGATAGATATATACTGACACCTGCATGACATAGGATTTAGATCATATCTGGTTGGCCAAAAACAAAAGAGGATCTTGTCTCTCACAATTACTCCCAAGTTCTATTTTTTTTTTAATCTTTTTGTCTTTTATTCTATGAGAGACCAGATCCTCTCTTGTTTTTGGCCAATAAGAGATGATCTAAATCCCATAACATACAATCTGATTTCAACTTCCAACTTTAGAATAATAAACCAAGTGAATTGAATTTGAAATTTGTGAACAATGACACTGACATACAAATATCAAATCCATGGCCTCTTTTGCAGTGTTGACTGGAATTTGACTTTTGAGGACACTGGTCGATAATGGGTGCTTGAGAACTATTCCATTTTTTATTTTTTGCTTAATAGTGGGATAGAAAATGTGATTTTTATTAAGCAAAAAGACCCTTCTGGAAATCCTTTTTCTCGGGTCATGACATTGAAAACAGTCCCTAAAGTATGCCAGATAAGTTACTGCCTGCTAGGAATACTAAACTTACAATGCAAAAATGAATAAAAGTTTTATTTTTCTGTCCAATACGATGTATGCTGCTAATTGCTTGTGCTTCAGCAGCTGGTTTGAGTTATGGCTCTCTAACTACAAGGACCACTTGCTGTTATTCCAAAAGATTGAGGCCATTGGCTCCAAGTTGGAATACAAGTAATAATAACTCGAGAATATATTTTTATGTTGATTTCTGGAATATCAAGTTATCACTTATCACAGTACATCCTTTGCAGCCATTCTGTTGTGCTCTAAATTTAGTGATGGCAATGTGATTTTCTGAACTCAAATTCATAAAATATGAGCATAATGAAGTTGAAAGTGGCTGATTATTTAACTAAAATGTTGATCATCAATCAACCATATTAACTGACACAATAAGCCTTTATGGCTCCATAAGAAAACAATCTTGAGCCAACTTTTTAGGTTGTTATAATTGAGAAGAATTTTATTATATCTTTCTAACAGATCATTATAATAATCTTCGTAATATTAAATAAATAAAGTATTTAAGAAAAAGTAAATGTATTTAATATTATAAAATATAAAAAATAGATAATATTTTTTTATTTAATAATTAAGAGGATTAATAAAAATATTATGTAAGAGGATTTAGAATTATTCAATTCAAAATAGACAATATTTTTGTTGCTCATTTTACCATAATATGCTTGCCAATATGTTTCGATATAAACAAGCATTGATAGGATTCATGAATATGTAAAGGGGCCCAACTACAGAAAAGACATGATTTTTTACCACAGTAACATATATATTACCAATTTTTAAATACTAAAAATGTAGCAAAAATTATAAGTAAATAATTGACATATGCAGCATAGCTAGGACCCACCAGCAAGAATGCCTTTAATGGTTAGATGAAGTACTACCATGTTATTATATTTATACCACCATCATAATAATTATTGTTACCTTTAAATTAGAGATCAAGACCGAAGAGAACGCTAAACCCACTTTAAAGGCTTAATTTCATAAAAACCTGCACGATCAAACCCTGCATGTTTCTGGTGTAGCAAGTGTTGTCTCCCATCTACGGATCAACTTCCATTTTCATGCACAGCTCCAAACCCATACCTAACTTCTTAAAGTCATTTACTAATTTCAAGAAAAATAATGTTACTCAATGCCACACATTTTTATACACACATCACCTTACATTTCTACAATTTTTACAATATGATTACAACTTGTTCTTATTTCATTTTTTATATACTTATACTCTAATTCTACTATTCTATATAGATGTGGGATAATGTGATTGGTGCTTTTGTACACTTAAGAATTATTCTTTCAAGACATAGCTAAGACATGACATTTCCATAGCTTTCAAGAAGTTATTGACAGACATCATCAAAGGCGATCACTCTTTGGGGCTCAGAAAATATGTAATCCCAAGAACCTGCCTCGATGTAAAAATCTCAAACTTGCCAAGTGAATCAGACCGGAAATACCTTCATCAATCATCAGGTCTTTCAAAAATTCCAGGCAACAACACTTTACATGTTTCCACACTGTTGTTATTCTTTTTTTACAAACTCTAAATGAATATCATTATAGGGTTAATTAATGCAGGCCTACGTCCTACCAATTTATGAGTACCGGGAATCCTGATAAATAAGAATCCTTTGTCAATTCAAAATCAAGAAAATCGTCTGCTGAATTGACATTTATATGGCTGAGCAAATAATGGGTTATGGGTTATTTGGTAGCTATAATAATTTTTGAACGTCAATTCAGGATATTATTCTCGTCCGTTTAAAATGCGGGCTGACTCGTGTGAAATTATATATATAATTTAATTGACTTATGTGGCTCGTTATTTTCAGCTAAGATGATTTAAATACATGATAAGAAAATCAATAAAAGTTTTACTCAGAAGAGTTGATTAGATGTAAGATATATGATAAAAGAAGATAAAAAAAACTTTAAGTAAAATTATTTGAAAGGATTTATATATAAATAATATCTCAAAATAAGATTTGATTTGATTTTTTTTGACAGAAGATGTCATTTGATCAATGTAGTTAATTTTATTGAATGAAAAAATACTTTTAATTATTGTAATTTAATTATTTAATCTCCTTAATGCCATTACTCTAAGACTCTTTTTGGTATGTAGTATATACAGGCATTTAATAGGATTAAATTATTTTGTCTATCTAATTTTATTCAATGATTATATAATAAATTTATATAAAAAATTTTAAGGTGCTCATGGAATAAGAGATTTCTCTTACTCTGAACCATTAAGTGTCATTGAGTAATGATAAATAATAATAATCTTTAAAATTGATGTGTCATGTATTCAATGATACAAAAAAATCTATTGATCCAAAAAAATTAAGAATATGTAAATAAATATAATACTCCAACCCCAAATTAACCTTTGTTGGGAATTTACATCAACCAATCCCAAACTTATTTTGATAGATCCACTTCAATCACGTTCCTCAGTTCGTGGCTCTACCTTCACTTCAGATATGTCGGGAATTTATTTTGATAGATCTTATAGTGATAACTTTGCTTGTTTTTCATTTGGATCTTTGACTTCATTTATTTATTTTTTAAAAATAAAAAGGAAAGAAAGAATAACAACAACAAAGAGTTACCAAAAAATATCTTTATAAATGAATTCAACTCACAACTATTCAAACACAAAACTAACTCCATAATTAATTTATGATGACTTAAACGCAGTCTAACTGAAAAATCTAATAAACCAAACTTCCTCACCAAAATCGACTAACAAATAAATCACCTATCTACTCAAGAACCTAAAATGAGAGAAAGAGCTAACTTAAAAAACTTGTATTTTCACCCATGGTAATCGTGGTAATCATGCCCTCTTCTTGACCATTTTGGAGTAGTAATATAAGAGGGTGCAAAGTGTCGTGTACATGGATCTACGAACGAACTTTCATTGCATACTTCAGGAGGGGATGTAATGAGCTGTTCTGGGTAGAACAAACAACGTTGGTCAACAAAAGGGTCCCCGTGCATGGGGTTCAGATTGGCATTACTAGCATGATACTCTTCCCCCGAACCATTAGTAAGTGCATTCCATGAGTTTCCACTGGTATTATTAGGCCGATCAATTTGTGTGCTTGTGTTGGTATTGTAAGCAAGACCTGCTTCCATTGATAGATTAGCAATTGCACTTGTTGACTTGTTGATAACATTCCCCATGTGTCTTTTGTCGAGTACAATTTCTGGGATATAGTAGCCTGTTAGCAACATTTTATTAATGTGACTGAATAGTTCATAATTCGACCCAGGTCCATTTCGTTGTTGGTAGCTTGCACATGGCACATACTCCGTTGAAGTTTCATAATTAAGTCCTTGACTCCAAGAGGCCAGCTGTTGATCTTGAAGCATCTGATTGTTGATTGCCTCATTTGTAGGAGAGCAAATCTCTATGATCAAATTATGTCAGACATAGAACAATATAAAGAACGATCAATATCATAATCTTTTATTTCAACCCTACCAAGGCCGGCCCAATCACAAGGCAATTTAGGCAATGGCTTAAGGCCCCAACATTTAAATTTTTTTATTTAATAAATTTTAGCCCTATTGTTGTTGTTGTTGTTCTTTTGTTTTGATTAGTTATTGGAAGATAATAAATTAAATGGTCCTAGTTTTTCTATCCAATCAACAGACACTTTATTCTCAAATATTAAAATCTTTTTTTTTTGTCTTAAATATTAAAATCTTTTAAATACTTCATAAAAATATTGGGCCTACATTGTAAATTAATGTGTAATAGGAGGCCTACATTTTTATTTTTGACTAAGGCCCAAAAGAGTGTAGGGCTGGCCCTGATCCTGTCTAAAGTGTTGTAATGAGCACACATTATTATGAAAGATTGCAAATGGTTGTTACCTGAAGTTGGGTCATTATTGACAATGAGAGACAATGGCATCGTATTGCCAAATAGCTGAACTTGTTGAGTTGAAACCACTGGCAATTCAAGAGTAGGTTGCTGTTCACTAGCTAAGGTGGTTTTTGAGCCATGTACATGTTGGTCATGACCGAAAAGAAAGTGTGTTGTCCCCTTATCTAAATGTGAATCAAAATAAGGAGAGTACAAACTAGGAAAAGGTTTCTGGCTCAATTCCAACAATCGATTATCGCATTGCAAGAGCTTCACGTAGTGTTGGTCAAGAACTCCAGGAGGGAATTGAAGGTAGTGCCTCCTTAGTAGTAGAAATATTTGCCAGCAACAAAAAAGAGAAAAGAAAAAAATAAAGAAAAAGAATGAAGAAATGATATTATATATGCACAATTAGTTGAATCCATATCTAGTTTGTGGAAATTATTTCATGCTAAGCCGAGTTAATCATATCAGTTTGTGAGCAAGTGATAACATTTTTTATTCAAAATAAAAAATGAAAAAAAGAGGAAAATGTAGAATATGAATACAAATACATACCGGTATTCGGAAGCTTGACCTGCAGTGAAGTCTTCAGACGGAATCCACACAGTATGCTTTTGAGGCTTTGGTGCAATCTCGCGAAAGAAGGTCGGCACTCTGTCTAGCTGTGGGGGAAAATAATTTGAGATTATACTACCGATTTAATTCTCGAAAGGTTCCCGTGACATTAATTTGGAATTTAAAGAATTTTGACACATATAAAATGACATTAAAATAATCCTTTTGATGTTATTCAGAGTTTGATGGAAGAACAATTTTAATGTCATTTTAAATATTTAGAAAATTAATTTGATTTAAAAATCTTTGAAGAAACAAATTAATGTCATTTAAATTTTTAGAAGACTAAATTGGTAGATCAAATATAATTTTACAAACTTCAAGGTTCTAATTTAAGAGTATGTCTCATCATCAAAGATAATAATAATAATAATAATAATAATAATAATAATAATAATAATAATAATAATAATAATAATAATAATGGAAGTAAATAAGAAAACTAAATAATTTTTATTTATCTATTTAAAATAATTTAATATAAGCCCCAAAGCTCAAATGGTATTATGTCCTATTGTGGAGTACTTGATCTTGGGTTCAAAATGCATCAAGGCCACTTTTCCTCTATTTTAACCTATACTTTCTTTTTCATTTAAACCTAAATAATAATTTTTATTTGATTGTTTAAGAAATTTAAGATAAACCCCAGAGCTCAAGTGGCATCATGTCCCTTTCGGGACTACCTGATTTTCGGTTCAAAAGCCAAAACCCATTGATGCCACTTTTCCTCTATTTTAATCCACTTTCTTTTTCATCTTAAACCTAAATATTAATTTTTATTTAAATGTTTAAAATAATTCAATATAAATGCTAGAGCTCAAGTGGTATCATTCCCCTTCGGAAACCACTTGAGCTTAGTTTCAAAACCCATCAAGGTCGATTTTCCTCTAATTTAATCTACTTTCATTTTCATCTTAGACCTTTGTAACAAAAGAATTAAAGTAATTTAATATAATTTTTGTATTTATTAATTAATGAACTATTATATTACAATGTGTGTATATATATATATATATATATATATATATATATAAAAAAGCAATATATTAATTAATGAACTACTATATTAACAATATATATTTAAAATTCTAGAAGATGCTAGTCTGTGATTCCTTAAACTTGAGAGTAAAAACTTTACAAAAATAATTTTCATAATATTTTATATGTAAATCACCGATCTATAAAAATCATTTTTTAAAATAATCTCATATTTTAGTTATTCATTCTTTTTTATATATTTTTTTTTAAAATTCTATCTTCTCTCCAGAAATACGAGTAATTATTATATATTTATGGAGTGTAAGGTAAGATTATACTCATTTCATTTATAGTGTGACATTTTAGTCTTAATTAATGATGGAGCCTACCACTAATCTATATATTTCCTTTGTTCTTTTTTATTTGTCTTTTAAAGTTTTTGCACAAGAATTAATGATATCATCAAATAATTTCAAATTAAGTGAAATATTGATTGACATGACTAAATTACTCTTTTCACTATTTTAGAAGATTATAAAAGTTAACTAATATGTGTAGTTATTAGATTTAGTGAAAATAAAAAAAAATTAAAAAATTAAAAAAATAATTAATGCATCTTTAAAATTTTCAAATGACAGATAAATTGAAATAAAATAAATTTTTAAAAAGACAAATAAAAAGGAACTAAGGGAATCTTTATTATTTTTTATTTTTAAAAAATAAATAATAAAGTTGAGATAATATATATATCACTAAGTGATAACTACATAGTTAATTAAGGAAATGTTATAATATGAATGAAATAATTAGTACAACCTAAATATCTCTAGGTGTACATGACTTCTCAAGAAATACAATCCTTATAGAAGAAAAATACCTCAATTTCCAGAGTTCCAGGCTTATTTTCCTCAATAACAGCTCGAAATGCCAAAATGTTCTGCCACTGTATTTCAATCTTTTTCTTTAAACCATTGCGTAATATCTCCCACACCAGTTTTCGCTTGGCATAGTAACACTTGACCACCAGGTCTGCTGCATATTTAGCCTTAATCTGTACATGATATTTTTACCAAATAATTTAATCACGACGAATACAGGCCTTTTAATATAATTTTTTTTCAAAAAAAAAAATCATTCTACCCTATCTTTAAGATTATATATCAAAATCAGTACAAGTTGGGAAATTATCTCATAATAATTTTGCAAATTTTTTTAAAGTACAATTGGAAAGTTACTATTAATATTTTTAAAATCAAATTAGAGAATAAACTAATAAGATTTTTGAGTTATAATTTAATTTATTTAACCGATCAAATTTATGATTGAGTCGTGATTAAATCAAAAAATATTCAAACTATAGACATGACTAATTTATAATCTAACCAATTTAACAAATCAATTTGGTCCAGTTTTAAAATATTGATCACCACACAACACAACTTCTTAACACTGTTTTAAAAAATTAGTTAGGGCTTTCCAACTATATGCCCCAACTAAGTTTTGCAGATTTATTTTTAAAATACAGTTAAAAAGTTGTCACAGTCCAGGGGCTAACTTTGATTGAAGAAAAAATTATAAAACTCATATGAGAAATCAAAATCAGCGAATTTTGGCACAAAATCTTTTTAAAAAGAGTGCTATATAGTACGAAAAATTTTGTACGAAAATCATTAAAAAAACGTGACACACACGTGTTGCTTTTCAATTAACAAATGCTAACTGAAATTTAAAATAAATAAATAAATGATTTAACAGAAATCGTGCCAAGTAGGTCTAGAACGATTTTGGCAAAGTATGTTTCGTAACGATTATCAGTACTCATCTTTAAAATGAGGTAGAATGAGTCTTTTTTTTTTCTTTTAAGAAATAGCAATATATTCATATAAAACGATCTTCTATTTGCATTCAACATTCAATATTTGACATATTAATGTATTACCATGAATGAGCCGATCATGAGCAAAAGCATTGGAAAATGCACAGCCTTCAACTTCTCAACCTTCTTGGCTGGTGATTGGCATGGAGTTATTGATTCAGCAGCACCATTCAGTTTTTCCTCTGTAAACTGTAGCAGAATAGGTGTCTTTGTGAGTCTTAATCCGAGGGGTGGTGGACACTTGGAAAACTCTTTCAGTTTCAGATTAGCCTGGAAAAAGAGAGGGAAAAATAATAATAAATGCATATTACAAAGGTTTATTTATGGAGAAATTGAACGCGTAAAGTAAAGGAATGTACGTGACAGAAGGAAGTACGTACTAAGAAGGATATAATAAAGAAAAAATTCAACCAGCGTAAGTTGCATAACAAAATAAAATACCCTTTTATATGCAGTTTGTGCATTATCATCGTGGTCGTCATCATCATCGTGAAGGTATGAAAAATAGCGAAAGTGATTCTCCAAGTGTGGAGAATTATATGAACCCAGAGCGTTCTCATTCTGAGTCTGGACGAACCCTTGTTGACTAACCATATCATTGGATAGTAAGGGAATCGCATTCCCATCGTGCCTGATACTCTGCCCCATAGGACCAGTTTCTTTCAGGTATTGATACAGCAAGCAGAGGAGTCTGAGTTTTGTGGTTGGCTTTTATAAAGGACTCTCTAGGTTCTAATTATTTTCTTTTTGGATGAATGGAACTGATAGTTGCATTTGTGCTCAAAGTTTTGTTACGGGATCGATGGAATTGTGATTGTATATAAGGTAAAGTTGCACCTATCATGAAACTAAAATTGTTTAATGCCGAGACACTATTCTTCATAGTCCAAATAGCTTTGTACACATAATAACTCAATAGTTATTTCTTTAGGTTTTTTCTCCACTCTTTTTTTTCAAGTATATTTCTCTCTTGTGCTTATCTAAAATTTTCTACTTCTATGAGTTTTATCCAAATACAATTTTTTTTTCTTGATAATCAAATACAAGTATTTGTACTGAAGGCAAGTAATTCCTACTATTATAAAGAAGGTAATTACTCCATTTTTTATTTAAAAAAATCCTTTACATTTATTTAATATTTAATTGAATAATTAATTCGATATCAGAATAATAATAATATACTAAGTTCTTTACACTACTAGTATCTTACCCGTGCGTTGCCATTTTAGATCCACTTTCTTAGTACCATGAGATAACAATTCACAAGGTGTGGAGACTTTTAGATAAGAAAATGGCAATTTGAGAAAGTGGCATTGGATTTTCTGCATGAAAAGTCACATGCGTTTCTCTTTAAAATATAAAGAAATGTATGAAAGCATGGTAGGATCCACGAAGGATGTAATCTCTAATTGTTTCATTTAGGAAAGCATACTATTTCTTAAACGGGATTATGGTTTCCTAAATTGGTATTGCTTCTAAGTTCATAGAAAAATATTCGTATATATTTTATCTGTATAATTGTATAAATTAAATTAATTAATACTTAAATAATTACATAAATTTTTATATCATATAATTATTTTATATTAAAAATGACAATGTATCAATTGTTGATTGATTTAATTTACATGATTTATGTAAAGTATTTCTCTAATTCCAAATCACAATATAGGATCACACCTAATACGTGGATGGCTTCTTTGTCAGCAGGAAATCCACCAACACAATCTCATACGTAGATTCTTACTAATATTCTATTCTGTGCGTGTGTTCTCCGGACGGTGCATGTATGATTGCCTTTTACTCTCTCTAATAATGAAGGTTCATGCATTGAAACCCTGTAGGTGTGACCTATCATAGTGGATCTCCTTTCTCCACTCTTCAATGGGTGAGTTTTCGTCCTCATTTGGTGCCTCTTTTAATCTTAAATGGATTAGGGATTCGTAGTTTCAAATGTGAAGTCGATTTGTGTGCGTCTTCAATTCAAACATTACACCAGAGCCGTCATTGTCCCCAATCATTACTTGCAGCAAATAAAGGGAAGTGCAAATAATTTCAGACTTAGTAGTTCACTTTATTCCAAAACTATAATTTATAGATATATATACTAGCATAAAATCAATTGCAAACACATATATGGCTTGAAGACATTTAAATTTTAATCTAGTTAGAATAATAAATAACACATTAATATTGGTCTATAAACTGAATATATATTGGGCATAGGCATAGCTTATTATTCACGTAGAAAATCCAGATAGTTATAGTTATATATATTTTGCTAAAAACTTAGTCTAGAAGCATTTTTGTATTTCATTCATAATGGATCAAGTGATCAAGTAGTGTCACTTTCAGGTTCATCACAGCAACCCACTCAAACTTTTAATAACTGCCAATAAAATGGAATGACCCACATCACGCCTTGTTTTGGGATGTCATTCTTATCCAGTTGAGTTGCACCCCTTTATTTGGTCAGGGAAAGCATAACACAAGAATAAACTAATAATATGAAGATGCGCGTGGGCTTGGACGAAGATTTCCTACTTTATCGTCCCAAAATCTCAAAGCAGCACTCCATTCATCAGCCGTAGGCAAAGCGGAAAAAACTCCTTTAAACAAACTTATTTATAGAGCTGTCAAAATAGGTCAAATTTGATAGGTTGATCAGAATAGTCAATAAAATATTTGAGTTGAGTTAACAAAAATGAATATAAAATTAAAAATAATCCGATAAAGCTCAGCTCAAATTCGAGTTGGCCGACTTCAAGTCGGGCTAGCCCGACGACCCGACAAGGATCTTTCTCCACAAGAGATAGAACTCACAATAGAAACCTTAAACCTAAATTAACTCATTCTACCATTTTCTCATCATTTTCCCTCTATTTTCTCAGCAACCACACAACACAAGTTACCCTTGATAATCGAAGGAAAATCCATCGTCAAGGTGCATCAGGGCGCTTGGCTCACTGGCTCATCCTACATTGACACCACACCCTGTGATTTATGACCTTCTTCAACACCTTCACGCAGCAAGAGCCTCCACAAGGTCCCGTACTTCCACTATTCTCCGTCTTGATTTCTGATGCCACGCTCAAGAAGATATGCGAATTGAAGGGAAGTTGGGGCTGTTCTTCTTCAAGGTTCCTTTGAAGGTACTTTACTTGTTGTCAATTAAAGTTGTCATTTTTTTTAATTCAATATCGTTCGTGGTTCTACTTGAATAATGCCTTAGTGAGTATGTGAAAAATTGGAGATTTTCGATTTAATGTGTTCATAAGCAACAGAGCTTTGGACTTTAACATTATTTGTTTGCAATAGTGCTGAGTTTGTCTAAATTTGGATTTGAGATTTGATTTTCTTGAGAGATGTTAGTGGGTAAGTTCACTAAGTTGTTGTGGGTGTGTGAATTGGTGCTTGTTGGCTCCCAGTGCTTTTGTTTGCTTTACGGTATGCCATCTTTCATCTTGAACATTTTTTTCCTCCAAAAAATATCTGGGCATTTGTCAAAAATATATATAGTGGGTTGGCCCGTAGCTCGCACAGGGTTAGGTTAAGCTAACACAATATCAGCCCGAAACTCAAGTAACCCAATCTAGTCTAATCCGAAAATGGTCCGACTCTAGCTAACCTGGCTTGTTTTGACAACTTTACTTGTTTATAAGGTGAGACTATAGTTGTATAATTCATATGAGGTTGATCTCATCAAAAAGTCGGGTCACTAGGTCGACGATTCAGCCATAGATCAAACGATTGAATTAGAAAATTCGGATAATGAAGAAAATATTTTTTAAAAAATATTATACAGAAAATATTATATTGAAAATACTAAAAAATATTATATGAAAAAAATACTTTCAAATAAATAGTAATAATAATCTATTAGTTGAGTAATAATATACATTGAGAATAATACTAAATAAGAGCATATAGTCTAGTGTTATAATATATATTATGACAAAGATCTTTAAATACAATATTCAAATTCTAAAAATCATATTTTTAAAATTTCAATTCTAAAAAGAAAAAAAAAATTGAGTCAACTTGCAAGACAAGTCATCGAGTAGCCCAAATTTGATCAGGTTGATTAAAAAAATGATTCAACTAGTTGACCAAACCGCCTTAAATATTGAAGTTAAGAATTTATTAAATGAACTTGCCGATCTAATCTGAACCATACAAATATAGGTGAGACAATAAATATATATATTTAATTTTAAATATATTTTCATTTTAATCCATTAAATATTTAAAAGCAAATATATGGTTACTTATTTTACAATAGCCATTGATTCGACAAAATCATTCCGTCATTTTCTTTTTATTCCTGTTGGGACGGGAAGGAAAGCAAATAACAGTAACAGTGTAGCACGTGCATTTTTGAACGGAGTCGGAAAGTTAGGACGTTGCGTTAAATGAAGTCATGTAATCATTCACCAGTTATATGATTTGATTAAAATCTTGCCATACTCACTACTTTTCTCTTGATTTATTTATATACAGATACGTTGAATTTGTTTGACTTTTCTAGAATTATCACTTTAGAATTCCATTCCACCGCTAATCTGCTACTAAGCGCACCTAAATGCACCAATCCTCAAAAGAGTGATGACGCTGGGATGTAGAACATGGTTAAAAAGGACTGGGTTTTACGAGTTGCCTTCATAATTTTTGCATTTTATAAAGCAAGTCTTGCCTTCATAATTTTTGCATTTTATAAAACAAGTCTCGTGCAGCTTCTTATCCTCAACAGTTCAAACTTCAAAAGTTGTAAACGAACCCACTAGATCTAGATGCACGCTCCAATTATTTCGGTGTTCATTACAAGTTCGAAGGAAAAAAATGGTGAACAAGAAAATACATAAACCTTACTATAATTTTCTTTTAGAAAAGAGGAGAGACACTAGGAATTTAGAGTACTATCGTCTTCACTGATTAATATGCATATTCATTTTTAAAATATTGATATTCAAATTTTTGTTGAATAATTAACAAAAGAATTATTTAAAAATTCAATAACAAAAGCCAGAAGTAGTGGCCGAGCGACATGGCAAAGGATGTGGCTTACTAATTTTAGGTTCAAATTGAACACGTTTTGAATACATGTAATTAATATATATATATATATAATGTATATGTGAGAGAAATATTTATTATAAGAGATAAAATAAGTGAATTTTGATCATTAAATTTTATATGAATGATCAAGATTAGAATATAAATGCACGTAATTTTTTTAAATGATTACATGACATTTAAGTAACTTTTAATCTTGATTATCTATCTATGATTGTATAGTCAAGATTTATTCATCTTATTCTCTTACAATAAAAATTTCTCTCACTAAATATCGCTCTAATATATATATATATATATATATATATATATATATATATATATATATATAAGACATTATTATTTTTGAGGCGTGTCCAAATATGTCCCATTAAAAAGATTGACACGTCTTGGACACGTTTCAGACACGTCTCGAACACGTTTAGACAAGTCTAAGACATAACTTGGACACCTCTAGGATACGACTTAGAAACTACCCATTAATATTTAAAAAAAATTAGTTTTCATGACTAACATTTAATTAGTAAGCCCGTAACTCATCTAAGTACCATCACATGACTGACATCTTAAACCACTATTTTCTTATACCAGTATTTTAAGTTTTATTTTTTCACACACTATTATTTTCATATACTCATTTTGCCTCTGCTCGTATAAGTTGTCCACTTCTTCATCACCAAAACTTGCCTCACACTACTATTTCTTCTAGTTAAATGTTTTCGATGCACATGTACTTTTATATGGTTAGTTATATTATGAGAAGTTAGTTTATGAGATTTTTTAAAAAATGTCAATAAAAATTATGCTTCATATTTTTGGGAAGGACTTACTAGATAGTAAATATTGACACATATGACATATATTAAGATATTGTAAATTTTTAAACTTATAAAAATTATATTAATGCATTATGAATCTTTTTTCTTAAATTTTGTAATTACACACACACATATATACATAAACTAAGTTCTTTACTTTAATATTAATTTATATATATTTATTGTATCTGTGTTTTATAATTTTTTGAATTTGGTGTGTCTACATATCCGTATCAGTATCGTATCTCATATCCGTATCCGTCCGTAATAAGGTATACGTGCTTTATATATATATATGATAAATTTAATACATATAAGTTTAACTTAAGTATGAGTTACAATCGTAAAGAGTTTATCATATTAACAAAATTAATTACAAGGATAATAAATAAAACAATAACAAAAGATAAATGTAAGTAAAGATATTTCCAAAAAAAAAAAACCATATATAACCAAAGATAACAAAGATAAAATAAAACTAAATCATCCTAAATGCTAAGCTTATCAAATGTCATAACATTTTTAAGAGTAGTAGTGTCAGGCCACGAAAAAGTATCTTGCTAACAAGGGTAATATCTTCACATTTGATTTTAAAGTAACTAATACATTCATGAAAGCCATATTGAGGTGTGAGATGACTTGTAAGCCATATTCAAATAAGATGATTGAATATATGTCAATGATAAAAGTCACATGCATGTCTAACGGAAGGAGATCATAAGAAGGGGTATTGGATTTTCTCCATATAGAGCTACCAAGATAAATAAATCTTCCAAAATATTTGATTCTCAATTAAGTTATTGATATTGAGTGTGAACATTATGAGGCTCTATATCATAAAGTTTTGAATAAAGGTAAGTTAAACTCAATTATTATATAAACGAATTAGTTATAAGGATATCAAATAAGATGACAACAAAAAAAGGTAAACATAATTAAAGAGAATATAAAATATAAAATAAAATAAAACTAAAGTCCAACTAAATGCTAGGACAATACATATTGTTTTTTTCTACTATATCATAAATGTGCTCATAATATAAAATTTAAATGTGACCCTACTCAATTCTTTTTTTATTTTTATTTTAATGAACACATTGTTAGGTTAAGACATTTTTATATATTTATGGGTTTAATTTTGGCAAAAACTTGTTTTTTATTAAAAATTTAAAATTAAAAGTGACTTTTTTATCACAAAATCAAGATAAATCTTAAAGTTTAACAAATATTTACAGATAACCAATCAAATAATAGTTTTTAATAAAAAATAAATCTTAACTAACTTAATTGATGCGGTCTGATTCTATCAATTGTATCAATTATTGATGACTTAAAAACTTGTTATCTAAAAAAATTATAAAATACTCATGAATCAAACTCTAGAAAATTAGATATCATGAGCGCTTAAGATCAACTAGACTCTCAAAGAACCTCTAAAAAAGTGGCAAACTACATCCTATCTCTCCATCCTCTATTTGAAAGTAAAGCAACTATAAAAAGATAAGGCAACTCTTACACGAGCAAGACGTGACAACTGACAATGTACTCTTCTTAATTTATCAGAATCTTTTAAATGGATAAAACACCCCATATGTAATCCAACTTTTAGATATATATTAAAATTTTCATATCCTCCCCCTTCTTTCCCCAAGAAAAATAATAAAAAAAATTCATATCCTCGGCTTCGAGTCGACCCATTTAAGATGCGATGAAAAAACTAAGACCGAATATGCTCGTTTGTTTTTCTTAAAAGAGAAAATAAGAAATTCCAGTAAAAAATAAATAAATAAATTGGGCTTCGTGGACTGTGAGGGTTTGTGGCAGCAGCCCAGTCCTTTTAGTCCTGTCTTACCACCAGCCCAGTCTTTGAACTCTGTCTCTGTGCAGCGCGTGAAGCACACGAACACGCGCTCTTCCTACAAAGTAGAAACCCTTATGCCTTGTACCTTCGCCTCTGAGCTCTCTGCGTTTTTGAGGTAAAGCTTGGCAACTGGAAAATTAGGGGTTTAGTTAGGTAGCCATGAGAGGAGGAAGGAAGAATTTGAAGAGGGCAACGGAGGAAGTGCATGTCACCCTTCAACATGGCCAAACCATCATGAAGGTGCTGTCTCTTCGAGGCTCCAATCTCATTGAGGTACGTATTTCTTTACCGAGTTTTTCCTTTTTCTTTTTTTTTTTGTGCTGAGAAAAATGACAAAATAACTGAGGTGAAAGTTTGGAACCTTTATAGATATAAATAAATGCATACTCTTTGAAAGTTTGAATCTATGAAAAGAAGAGGTACAATTACATAATTTATAGAAAAAGTAACAATGAAAAAAAATAATTTGTAGTACTTAACCCATGTAGTGGCTGTAAGTTTTCTCAAGAAACTTGCAAATCTATGATGGTGCAACTTAGAAGTCCCTACCCAAATAGTTTCTATGATACTGCAGGGATTGCCAGAGTGTTTTTACTGGCTCTGTTAGAAAAGGGGAAAAAATGTACACAGAAAAATGGGAGAACACATGGTCATTTGACTGGACCTTATGTATAAATATAATGTTTTATTAATTAGTTGAATACTTGAATACCAAGGTAAGTAAATTGATAACAACTGCACAATATGGTCATTGTTTTAGAAAAATGAAAGGAAAAGGTAGAGATGGGTAAAGCAATACAAGAAGACGTGTGAATCCTGTTAAAATTAGGACATTTAATGTGAAGAATCCATTCCTTTTGGCAATGGGGAATGTGTGTGACTGTGTATAGTTTCTAGGTTTCTTTATCATGATGATAATGCTTTTCAGATAAACACCATATCCATGTTTACTTGTTTGTAGTTCTTATTTCTGTTTCCATTTTGATTTGTCAGGTCATGGATGCACGGGGTGAGAAATCACTAGCTCTATTTCCTGCTAAATTTCAGAAAAGCATGTGGATAAAACGAGGTTTGTCCTATGTAAGAAGCAATTCAATAATTACTGTATTAATTTAAAAGCTACTCTGTGTTATTTACTTTCTTTTAAAAAAAATTAAAAACTCATTACTTTTCTGATAGTGTTATGTCTTTGTCTAGGTGAACCAATGGTTCTGTGTTATTATTGTTGATTTTCTAAAGCTCCAGATATTACTGACAGCCTTATTGACCATATGCTCAGTCATGGAATGGATGGTGTCTCTCTTTTCAACTGTGCTTAACTAGCTATTTTTACTCAAACCATTTCCTTTTCATTCTTCAAGAATTTGGAAAATTCTTCTAAGCTAATTATGAATTTGTCCATATAAGTTATAGAACTGTTTAAAAGCCATGTCACCTCCCCTCCACCACCCCTATTTGTCAAAAAATCCGTAATCCTCAAACTTGAACATGTTTATAGTGTGTACTGCTTGAAATATTGATTGTGGGCTATATGCATGATCTGTTTCTGGGAATTGGCTAGAGAACCATCTGTTCATCTACATTTTATGTAACTCCAACCCATCAGCCAAAGAATTTGATGTTTGAAAATTGAAACCTGGAGATCCAAAATTTGATCTGTGTATTGGTTTTGAAAACTATTTTAACCCATGCTGCTTTCTCAATGCGCAGGGAGCTTCGTTGTAGTTGATGAAAGTGGAAAGGAAAAGGCTCTTGAATCAGGTAGCAAGGTTGCATGTCTTGTTTCTCAAGTTCTTTTCTTCGAACAAGTTCGAGAACTTCAGAAATCTCCAGAATGGTGTGCTCTTCATTCCAGCTTTGATTTCTAGAGTTTTACTTGCATTGGGTTCCCCTGTTGAATAATCATATCTTAATACTTTGTCATCAAACTGGGATTATATATGGTAGCTCCTAATGCTAACCGTATCCGAGGCATCATATATTCACTTTTTCAATCATTGTTCCTTGTAGGCCTGAAATTTTTAAATCTGGGATGGTAGATGATTCAAATGAAAGAACCACCTCCCAGCAAGAGAATGAGATGGACAAGAGTGATGATGATGGACTACCCCCTCTGGAAGCCAATACAAACCGGATGAGACCTTTTGAGTTGCAAGCTGATGAAGATTCAGAATCCAGTTCAGATACAGATGCTTGAATCATATAGTTTGGCTCCCATACTTGCATATGAACAATTACATTCAAGTTCAACCTATAATGTATGTGAAAGTATGTTCTTGCCCAATCTTTTGTGCTGATTCTGCTGAATATTTACTTGTTTCAACTCTCAACTTAAAAAAAGAATTGAATTTGCTTTAACATGTCAGATCATAAAACATAGACAGCTACCTGAAATCATTTGTTTGATTGATTCCCTCTTTGAAGTCTTTGGTCTTTTGTTTTTTTTTTAATTTTGTTTGACCTTTATAGTTACTTCATTATTTTCACTCTGAACTGTGCAATGATCTGGCAGTTAGCTGAATGAAGGACCTTGCATCTTATGACTTTGTTAAATGAATGCCATTTTTTATAAAACACACTTAGGGAAGGCAATGAGTGTGCAAACATGCTTGCTAGGTTAAGTCTGCAGCAAGAACCTGATATAAAAGTGTTAAGGACCCTCCTACTAAAATAAATGATGTCTTGTTGTGTGATGTAAGAGAGTCTTAATACCCCATGACTGATGATGATTATTTGTAGTTGCTAATTCTTTGGGCTATAGCCCCGATTAATACATTAAAAAAAAATGTTTGGATCATGCTATAGAGGGAAACCTATGCAATTTCCATGAATTTTTACATGTCAAAACTATATACAATAAAAATCACATAGGAATTCACTTGTAAATATTTTTAATAAGTGACCAATATAAAACTAGGACTACCTATTAAATCCATCTCTTTATAAATGCATTAAAATGTTATTGTTGATTATAATGTAAAAAAAGAACAAAACATAAAAGGATGAATTCAGTCCCATGTGAAGTTTTATATTGTAAATGCAATATTTTACATTGTTAGCCAAGTGGTTATGAAATGTAAATCATATTATTTTGTCCATTTAAAAAAAAATGTATTGATTAGAGTTTATTATGGGGATAATATTCCAGTAAGATAAATGGCAAGGCATATGTGATCCCAGGCTCTTTCAGTAGACTAAAGTCACATATATGTAGCTCAATGCTTATATTGAACTTGGTTTTCATTTAAGAGCGTGTTTGAAAAAAAATTGTTTTTGGTGAGTAATAGCTTTTTTTTTTTGGGATAAAAGCCGTTTTAAAAGAATTATAAGATGCTTGGTAAAAGTAGATAAAAGTTTATTATAATTTGAGATTATTTTTCTACACCTAAAATAGCTTATTTTGAAAATTTGTGTTTTTCAACAATACGAGTGTATTTTTTTTTTTTGTACTTAATTTGAAAGAAAAGTATTTTTTTTAAAAAAAATTCTTAAACATCCATAACTGTTTAGATAAGATTTTAAAAATAAATCAATTTTAGGAGAAATACAATAGAAAATAAAAATAAAATAAAAAATTATTTTTAAATTATATTCAAACATAAAATAATTTTAATTTTCATAAAAAATTCTACAAAATAAATTAATATTTTACAGTATTTTAATTTTTTTTTCAAAACTTATCCAACACACCCTAATTCATTCAATACACATGTTACTGATACATGGGCTGAATATATGTTTGGGCTTTTGCCATTCTTTCTTGCATGAAATAATTGCAAGTATCTATATAGATGTCATAGTTCGGTTTTCACTTGCTTCATTCTTTCTAACCCAATTACCCAATACTAATTGTTGGGAACTGATCCGACCTCACCCTAAGCTAATTAGGATGTGTTCAAATTTTAAAATTTAGTTCTGACATACTTTTAGGTTTAGGACAAGGACGGATTATACAATTGTGCTAACTCAACTTAATATCTCAAATTATTTTAAAATTTATACTTTTTTTATAGTTAATTATAAATAGTCAGACTTCTTAACTTAATAATTTTTACATAACATAATAATATATTTATATTTATTATTTATTTTGAAATATATATTTTTAAAATATATCATAGTTTTAATATTTTACTTTTATAATTTTTAAACTTAATTATGCATAATATTCAAATTTATACATTATATCTACATATCAAATTAGTTCAATTTGAGCCCAGTTATTATCAGGCCATGATCAGATTAGATTCAAGTCTAAGAAAATGAATTAATTAAAATATTGTGTTAGGTTTAAGTAAAGTCAAACCCATCTCATGTACACCTCTAACTAATTGTGAAGTACAACATTTTTAATGTTATATGATTAAGTAAAACAGCGTTGTTAATACAGCATCAACCCTTTGCTGCCATGACTTTCCTGTGTTGATCTTCACGCAACGGTCATCTTGAAACTTCAGTGAGAGCTATGGTATGGAATTAAAGGTCAATCACCATACATGATGGGGCTAGCGAATGAAGCGGATTAGAAGAGAAACTTATTTTCGAGCCAAACTTCAACAAGGAGGAGAAAATAAATGGCTTTTTTTTTATTGCAACTGGATTATCTAGTTTTTATTCTACTTAAATGATATAACTATTAAATCAAACTAATTTAAAACTAATAGAACTTACAGAAGAACCAAAAAGGATGTGGTAGGGATTAGCCAGGATTGCAACTTTGTACAATTTATGTTATATAAGCAAACTATATGTAGAGAAAATAAATGCAAGGTTTTATTTGAAAACGAAATATGAGAATTATTTTTTGGATATATAATTTGTTAACACTTCCACTAATATATGAACCATAGGAAAAGTATTATTTTCTACTCCATTGATTTATCTTAAATTAATGGAAAATATAAAATTGGAACAAAAAAAACATCAACTATTTAACATGACGACTGTTTTTAATTTGATGATTAAATTAATGAAGTGACTTTTTATAAGGAGTTATTACAAAATATAAGTATGTAAGTCTTGCATCAATATCTATCAGTGATAGTATAAACATTTCTGTATACTCACTATTTATTTAAAAAGAAAAAAGAGTAACTGATTTTTAAGAACATTTTAAAATACTCACATTAACCACTTTTATATACACCAAAATCATATTTTTACAACAATTATCTAATTTCTGTGCATGACACAATGGAGCTAAACTGCTTCTGATACACCTATGACAGCAATTAGTTAAGAACAAACTATGAAACAAAATCACATCGAGTCATCATGTGGATCCTTTGTCACTACATCTCAAATTCTGATAGAGAACTCCCCCATTTTTTATTCTTCCTGGCCTCAGTTTAGATTCAGCAAACATTTTAGTTCTGTAGAGAATTATGACTCTCTTTATTGACTTGGATCATTTTCTATGAGCTCTTTACCTTTAACAGATGACTTAGTCCCTCTTATCACTTGACTTGGTGAAGAATAGCCCATCAGTTGATGAAGTGATGAACTTTTTGGTGGTGGTCGTGCCTTCATTTCTGATGACAATTTCCAAGACACAGACACATTGGAGGAAAGCTCAGCTGATTCATCTGTCTCCACTGGACCCTTGCTTGTACTAGAATGTCTTGAAGCAATCTTCTCCTTCTCTGTTATAGGCTCAAATGTATCACGAGAGACACTTGGTTTATCATATTCACTGCCATGCAAGGGATGAAATTGTGTCAGAGAAACAGGATCTCCTTCTGAGGAGTAGCTTTTAGAGACAGAAAGGCCATAATCATCAGAATATGAAATGGGATCTGCAGGTGTATACTGGTAATAGTTGGCATGAGATGCTGAAAGTAGATTGCTGCTATTATTAATCACCTCTCTTTGGTCATTGAGGTCACTTGATGGAGGGCCTACAGCATTTGATGAATAAGAAACTATATGACTTCCATTCAGCAGTGAAAATTTGAGTACCTCTGAACATTCACCACATTTTAGCTGATGACACCCCCTTTTGAAAAGGAGAAAATCCGCAGGCAGCTGCAGCAGCTTTAAGCAGTTATGACAAGTGACAAAAGGAGCTGCACCTGCTACTGGCCTGTAATATCGCTTACCGAATTTCTGTTTCTCCCTTAAATATTTCTTCACCTCAGGAGCCCTATGCCTCTGATCATCAGATTTTGTTTCACGGCCATATACTGGGAGTTTAGTGGTTTTGAACCATTTAGGACTAGAAGGATAAGAGCAGTGAGAAGAGCAACAATCTTGGCCAGGATAGGACCTACATAACTCTTCATGCTGAAAAAGAACATTTGGAGGCAAATCTACTGAGAAATGCCGCTCTTTGGGATAGCAATGGAAACAAGAATGACCAACATGGTGTGCATTGCTTGTTGCCTCAGCTGAATAAGGTATCCGTGAGAATTTATGCCTTTGGCGCCAGTTGACTCCATGACTACATCTTCCATTACACCTAGGGTAGTCCACACTATGAGAAAACCTTCCCTCATGAAGGTCATGTGTATGGTATGCAGAAGTATGCTTTCCCTTATAAGAGACACCTGTGGACTGTCTTCCATTTGTTTCCTCATTCATAGAGCGAGTCCTGTTGAGTTGATACTGCAACTTATAGATCATTTTCAACAGTTTCATCTTCTCCTGGTCAGTGTCCTTACAGGAGTCAGGTGAAACAAAGCTTGAGCCGCGGTAGAGCTCATCATGCATTTGATTTGATGGGCTGCCTCTTTCATAGAGAGATTGGGAACCAGTTGGATGGAAAGGCATTCTGGATGGAAGCTCATCTCTTTTTGTTCTCATCCAATGTAGATGACCATGTCTTGTAGTCTCTAGCCCTTTGTTTTGAATCCCTCTTCTGTCTTTCATCGCATGATGCTTTCCATTGGGCAAATATGATCTGTGTTGTGTTCCAAGATCTCCATATGACATGCTTTTAACAAGGCCTTTTCCCTTTCTGGTCCTTCCCTCAGAAACACCATAAGCAACTGTGGAAGTGTTCTCAAAAGAATCTAAATGTTGGATAGGGAACCTCTCATCCTTTCCATCATAAGAAGAGACACTGCCATCATAAGCATAAGAGCTTCTAGTGGCTGGGGATTTATTTAATTCTCCAAGAACATCACTAAGTTCTGAACTGGGATTAATTAATTCTGTGGTATCTAATGTATCGACTGACGTCACACGGTCAGAGCTATGGTGAATATTTTTCTGAGCTTGCTTCTGTTGTTTATTAGAAGATACAGGATTACCAGATGTACCTTCTTCAAGTTTACCAGGAGTGACCCGTAAAATGCTTCCCTTTTCAGATACAAAATTCTCAGTACTTGAGTTTTTGGTAGTAGAAGCACTTCCAGTAATGTCCACTTCAGATTTTGCACCACCCACTAGAGCTGATTGGTCATTGTTGGCATCTTCTCCATCCTGTGCACATACATTTAACTCCTCTTCTGCTCCCTCTAATAACAACTTTTCATTATTTAACTCTTCTCCAGCTATATTGCTTCCAGTAATCTCCACTTCAAGGTTTTCACCAACTAGAGCTGATTTGTCATTATTGGCATCTTCTCCATCCAATCCAGAAATTAACTCCTTTTCTGCACCCTTTAGTGACAAGTTTCCATTATTTAACTCTTCTGCTCCTTCTAAGTAACTTCCACTAATTTCCACTTCAGGGTTTGCACCTGCTGGAGCTGACTTGTCTTTATTGGTATCTTCTCCATCTGATCCAGAAATTAACTCCTTTTCTGCTCCCTCTGGTAACAAGTTTCCATTATGTAACTCTTTTGCTCCTTCTAAATCACTTCCTGTAACTTCCATTTCAGACTTCATCCCTATTAGAGCTGATTTCTCATGATTGCCATCTTCATCCGATGCACAAATTATCTCCTCTTTTGATCCTTCCACTAACAAGTTTCCATCATCTATCTCTTCAATCTCACTGTGAGTGGTCTTATTTGAACAACCTTTGTTGGACACTCTATGCCTTCTGCGCGACAATTTATAGATATCCGACTCACTTTCCATTTCTTCATCTGATAAATTAAACGGTCCAAGCAGACCTCCATTGCATTCACCATTTTCATTTTGACCCCTTCCAACATTTCCATCCAAAGAACATTCTCCTGAGGAAGTAGTTACCTTTGCCTTCAAACCATTCTCCGGAGGATGAACCAGCTGCTCTCTATTGCTACATTGTTTATCCTTAGAAACAAGATTCAATGCATTTCTAGGTGCTGCATCAGTTTCTTGTGTACTGGATTCTGAGTTCACAGCCACACTTTTTCGTTTCTTAGCTGTAAGGAGAGAAATAAAAGGATTTCAGCAATTCAGAACTAGAAGAGGTAGATGTATAGAATCAGTATTTTCATTTGAAAACTTGGATATTAAAAAATAATAATACATACACAAGAAGTTGGTCAACAGATTAAAGCAGCAGACAGCAGTTGGTTCATAGAGTGGAGAATAATTTGTTTTGTTCTAATATGACATTTATACCAATCAAGCAAGGAGAATAAACCATATCAGAAAAAATTAATTTGGTTTGAAAAAGTTTACAAGAGAGCAAGATATTGAAGGTTATGGTTAATGGTTAACACAGGCACATTATGTAAGAACTCAAAAAGTGCAATTTCCATAAACTTTACAGCTGAAAAAAAATTTTCAGCAGTGTTTCCCAACAGAATCAAACTTGAAAAGAACAATGTTATATAATGTAATAATTAGATTTTTCACCTTGAAGAGTTGTGCCACATCCACCGCACTTGTACACCATATATTCTGGATACTCTGGAAGAAGTAGCCGGCATTTAGGACATTTAACTAACCGAAGTTTGGGAACCAACTCACCAGACATCTTACTCCAACTATGTAATTAAATACAGTCCAAAGATTGGGTCTTGGCCACAAATTTTGCACAGAAGTAGTTGTCCAAGTCAAATACCAAATTCAAAAGACAAAGTTCTCCCAACGCTCTCACTGTCTGCATAAAAACAAATGAATCAAAAGTTTAGCTTGGATTATTGTAAAACAACTGCTTAGTTAATTATGGAAAAGGAGAAGTAATGAAGTATGATGTTCAAATAAATGAAATTGTACTAAGCAAGTGCAAGATGCAGCAAATCAACATAACTATTTATTATAATAAAAATTCCTCCCTATTTAGTAAGTTGGGACAAAGGTGACCTTTATGGCACTTGAAGCAGGTAATGCTCTTTAAAAGGAGCATCCTCCAATTTATGGAAACAGACAAAATAGCTTGAACGAGCTTATGGCAAAATCCATAATTCTCAAATTTATCCATTTCATGCTCTTTTTTATGGTAGTTCCGTACTTCATAGACAACAAAAACTAGAGATCTCATAGTTTACCATTTTTCTTATATTCTAATGTTTGTAAACAAATGGTAAACAAGCATGGTGTACGACAAG
The DNA here is from genome assembly GCA_029884595.1 of Ormosia semicastrata. Lineage (NCBI taxonomy): Eukaryota > Viridiplantae > Streptophyta > Magnoliopsida > Fabales > Fabaceae > Ormosia > Ormosia semicastrata. The sequence goes on along the minus strand of JAQQTO010000046.1, from coordinate 28,828,853 downwards.
TTGAGTCATTTTTGGTCTAAAAACGACAAACAAAAAGAGCGGAAAAGCACAGAGAACAAGAAACTTAATCTCACAAACATACAAACACACAAGCAATCATGTTTTACAGGTGACGAGGCATACATATATCTGGAATATTTTAAATAATCACACAAAATAAAATATGCAGAGTTTATAGTAGAATATATGGCATATACCCTTGCCAGATTTACTGAACAAATAGAAGCCCAACCAATAATAACTTCCATTTTTGCATTAAAAAATGAATAAATAAATACCAGATATCGTTCAAACAGAGATAAAAATTGAGATCTAGAGAGGAAATGAGAAATGTATGCTACTCAAACCCACAGACACAGAGGAAAAAGAATATGACGACTTCTTCGTTAAAAAGAAAACTAAGAAAAGCAGGGGGTAAAAAAAGTTGAGAAAGATAAAGATGAAGAAGAAGCCATTGACATGTGGAATGAAGGTACTACTCTAGCCATAGCCACCTTACTTTGCTTTTGCAGGTTAGATCGGATGGAAACCTCAGTTTATGTTTAACAGGAGGGAATTGAAGAAAGAGCAGATAGTTGGGGAATGAAAAGAAGTACATATATGCACAAAATGGGAATTCTGAGAAATTTTAGAAAAATGAAATGAGAGATATTATTACGAGAACCTTTTGGGAAAGTGTTGGAAAGAAAAAACCAACCTTGTTCTTTGGCGCAAAGCTTACGACCAAATTAAGAATGTGAAAGAGGTTGGCTCTCTTTGTCGTCGTGTAGAATAAGAATAGTATCAACGAGGGTCTTCCTAAGTGTCTAGAAGGGATTATAGTCAACTCTGACCAAAACCCACAAACAATGAATGCGCTCTCTCTCTAAGTCTCACCTGGTTTTGAATTTGAATTTGGGTTCATCACCAGTTGTATTTGTACTGTGTGCGTGTGGGGTGACTCTCTCTCTCTCTTTTCTTCTCTTCTCCGCGAGAAATACTGTGTATACATAATTTATGCAAATTATATAGATTAAACTGATCAAATGACATATTATTATTTTTAAAATAAAATAATTATATAATATAAAAATTTATAAAATTATTAAGTATTAATTAATTTAATTTACACATAATTAAATAGACAAAATCTATATAAATATTTATCCATCTTGTTTTGTGTATGATTTTCCGCTGATTGAAAAGGACGGGACAACCCGGACAATGCGTTGGAAAGAAAGTCGGCGCGACAATTTATAGCTGCTTTCAGAAATGGTCCCATTTTGTTGGTTAAAAATGTTTTTTGCCAAATTTTTATTTGTATATTATATTTATATTATATATTAATATGGGATAGATATTAAATTATTTTGTATATAAATATAATATTTTTTTTGATACAAAATGAATTTATGAATAAATTAAAAAAATTAGACATATAAAAATTAAAAGAATAACCAGATTATTTGTTGATTATGTTTATATTAAATACTATTTGTTTATTAAAATTAATATGTAATGTATAGATTAAGAAAATTATTAAATATATTAAATGATAAGAGAATATAATTTAATATAATTAAAATATTCTTTCTCTCACTTAATATTTTTTTTACTCTATCTTTATTAATTTCATTCTCTCTTCCTCTCTCATTTCATTAAAATTATTTGAGTAAACAAAAGGCACGAATTTCATAAATTAACTATAATAATTAATTTAGGAAGTTGTAAAAAATTAATTAATATGTATTTATTGAATTTAGTGGAGATAATAAAAAATAAGGATAAAGTTAGAAAATAACTAATAAATCCTCTTTAATTTTCTAAATGGATAGATAATGTTAGACTAATTAAGATTGTTAAATAGACATATAAAAGTGAATGAAAAGGAGTATTTTAAACATTTTTTATACATTTGATTTTAATGCACTTAGTGTAAAAAATATTTTACATTAATATATATTTTTTTGTTAATAAATTATTTAATAAATTTAATCATGTTAACAATTAATATATTATAAATTCAAGTTTGAAATTTTTTATACTGATACTTTATCAAAATTAATTTTTTATATTTATTAAATAATTGGTTATAATATTATCATTTTATTAAAATTAAAATGATGAGAATATAAATACATTATTTTCATTGCAATTGTAGTAACACAAATTAAAATTTTAATTTTGATCCATTGTTTTTTAATATCATTTAATTTAATCATGAATTGTTATGTGATTAAACAATTTTAACTATGAAAATATTTGGTGAGGAATCATATTTATTTTAGTAAAATAACATTTGATTAATCTATAATATAAAAATTTACACCACTGCAGTAGAGGTGTTCAAAATCAAATCAATTCAATGAAAATTGAAAAAATTGAGTCAAAAAATAAAAAAAAACAAATAAATTGATAAATTGAAAACAAAAAAATGATTTGATTGGATCATATTTCAATTCTAATCTTAAATATCAATTCAATCCAAACTGAAAACATAAAATAATAACAATAATAATAATAATGATATTTTACCCTAGAATTTATTATGCTACTCATGCTTATTTAGGAACTTTACTAATATACTCCTTCACAAACATGATTTCTTCTCCTTTTTTTTCGGTGAACAAACATGATTCCTTTTCTCAAGTTTCATAGTTTAAACATTATAATTGAACATATATTGTAGGATTGGTACTTAATTTAGACTTGTATTTAAAATTTAAAATTATATTTTGATAAGTTAATTTTAACTTGATTTTCTTGGATTTTAATTTATGTATTTTAATTAATTAATTTAAAAAATATTATGTATTTTAAAAAAATAAAAAAAAATCGATGCAATCCAAACTATGTATGGACTATATCGGTTCTAAGTGACAATATAAAAAAGTCGATTGGTTTGGATCAATTAACTTTCTTCAATAAGTGATGCAATTCAATTTACAAACACTCCTACCAAAAACGTAATTAAAACTAAATTGAAAATATAGACAAGTGTATTAACATTATAATATAATTTTTAAAAACTAGGAGGATTGTTATTTTTCTCCATTTTCTTTTTATATTTGATATTTCGCTGACTAAACGTATTATATCGTGTTTAACAATGATCAGAAGATTCTGATTTGCTATCAAAATCAGTGCCCGCTTTCTGATTGCGATTACCGGATTGCCCCTGTATCTTAGGAAGGCCGAAGACGATGATGCCCGCCAACACGTTTTAACTTCTGAAGGTAAAAAAAAATGTGGAAACAAAACAATTATAAATTAAGAATTTTTTAATAAGTGTCCGAATAAAAAAATTTGTTTGAAAAATTAAGCTTTTAATATTTAATATATGAATATTTTACTTCTCATAAAAAAAATTTCTATTTTAAATACTTAACAAGTTTCTTTAACAAAATATTTAATTAAATTAATTAAACTAAAAATATGGAAAGGATCAAAAGGTGAAAAGCAGATAGAAACCGCCAAGAAAATTGAGATGGAGATTAAGTCAACTTACCCCAAGATTGGGGCGAACGTATCAGAAGGGGTCAATCACCAGCTGTTATATGACACGTGGCATTTATCATTCAGGAGCTGTTTCTCCTAATGAAAGCTTTCCCAAGATAACATAATTCTGTGTTGGAAAAATTTATAGGCATTTTTGGAGCAACCATTCAATTATGACTCTAATAGTTCATTGAGAAATAGTATACATTGTTTTAATAATTTTAAATTTTCTAACTTTTTTTTAATAATCATTTTAATTATTAAATAAAAAAGTATTAAATATATTTTATATTTTTAAAATAATAAATATATTTACATCTTAATTTAATATATTTTTATTAAATAATAAGAAAATTATTAAAAAATATTTTAAAAAATATAACAATTTTTTATATATATTACAATTGATCTACTTGCTGGTATCTTAATTAATATACTTCTTCAATCCGATTAAAAGTATAAGTTATTTATGTCTTTGATATACACGCAGAATAAAACTAAACCTACTGGACCGGATTCGGGACCTCTTGAGCAGGAATTTGCGTGCTAAGATTGAGCATGTGTACAGAGAATCCAATCGATGTGCAAACTTATTGGCAAATTTAAGCTGCTCTCAAATTGCTGGGCTCGTGATTTTTGATGTTCCACCTTCAGATTTGCATCAATGGTTGTTAGTTGATGTTATGGGAGTTCATACTCCCAGAATAGTTCCTCTGTAATCTTTTCTTTTCTTGGGCCTAAGCCCCCTCCTGTTATAAAAAAAAAGAATAAAACTAAATAAGAATATTTTCTTATTTGAGAGCACATGACAAATTTTCTTCTTTGTTGTATCTATCAAAGTACAAAAAATAAAATATAATAACACATTTGATGATAAGGCAAAATTCAAGTGATACTATGTTTGTTTGAGAATTATTTAATCAAGGGATTAAGTTCTATGTTGATCCTTCACTTTTTAATTTACTTTCCCTATTCTCATATTAGTTTGTAGACTTTTTATGACAAATTAAAAAAAAAAGGTTATTTTGTTATAAATTGTTCTTCCATGTAGAAGAACTTTTTCTTCTTTCAACTGTGAAACAATCAATAACTCTTTGTTCTCTTAATTTGCGGAACTCGTATGCATATTTGGCTTCAAATTCAATGTTGTTTTAACTCCTTACCTTCGATAGAATACAATCACAAAGGAATTTATCCAACACATAAGGTCTATATATGTTTAACCAAAGAGAGAATTATATCAGGCATCAGTTGCATTTGCATTTTTCATTCACGTTTAATTTATTTATGGCTAAAATTCAAGAAAAATCTTTCAACTATGGCTATGTGTGAAGAACTACATGTGCTTGAAACCCACCCATACAACTTCCTAAACTAACTACATGCACATTTTGGTAAATCTAAAGAGTTGTGTTAAATAAAACATAAGGAATTTTTTGTACATAATCCATAATTGGAGAGGTTTTTTAAATAAATCCTTTATTTATAAAATTTGCTAATGAAGAGTGCTTTTAAGGGCATTGTTCAAGGAAATAAAAATTAAAAAATATTAAATAAAAAATAGAACATTTATTATATTGTTAACTCAAAATTATTTAATATTTTCTTTTTAAAATAATTACTAGATGGTGTTAAATTCTCATTAACATTAAGGTACTAGTTTACAAAATTCTTATTTATTTGTAGCCAAAAGTAATAGGGTTTCATAAATAGCACTGATATTCACACATTACCTTCTTTTTTTTTGCGCACATTCACACGTTATTTCTTTTATATTATTTTTACATCATTTAATGATATACAAGTTTTTTTAATAACGTGTATTATTTAATTAATGAACTAATAATTAATTATCATATCATAGTAATTAATTATTAATTTATTAATCAAACAATAGTCAATGTTAATTTAAAAATTATATATCATTAAGTAGTATAAAAATGGTATATGAAAAGTAGCGTACAATAATTTTTTTTTCATAAGTTATTAAGAAGGCTATGGAAGTTTCACTTCCGCTGAGTTGACAATGGACCAAGACAAAGTCATATGCTAACTGGTGGAGACTTCTTAAGATTGTCTTTCCTTTGAACGAAACTCCCAAAAAAAAAAGGTCATCAGCTTTTGTGTTTTTTTTTGTCTGCAAAACTTTAATGGAAAATTCTAACATGGACCAGTGATTTATAGTTAGATTAAATATAAATTAGTTATTAATTTATTATTAAAATAAATTAATAGTTAAGATTAAAAAGTTATATTCAATTAGTAATATTTAGATTTATAAAAAAATTATTAAATTATTTTTTATAAATAATTGTATATATAAAAAATTTATATATTTTAATTAATAATTTTTACATAAATCTATATCTGTATATAGATACTAACAAATAAAAAAATATAATTCATCTATAGACCTAAACAAAATAAGTCCATGATAATCTTGTTCAACTTTAATGCTTTCGATAACGTGGGAAAGGTGGCCTATGAATGTTATTTACACATCTTACAAGTGGAGAATTTTAATATGAACCACCTTCAAGGTGGTCTAGGAATGAATTAAGTGTAAATTAGTTATTAATTAATTATTAAAATAAATCAATGATTGAAATTAAAAAGTTAAATTCAATTGGTAACACTTAAATTTATATAAAAATTTAGTTAGATTACTCTTTTTTTAAGAATAACTGTACATATAAAAAACTTACAAATTTAAAATGATAATTTTTACATAAATCCAAATTTACATATAGATACTGTCAGATAAAAAAAGAAGATGGTTCATTCATGAATCCAAACAAAATAGATCCATGTTAGTTTTCTCCCTTACAATTTACAAATATGCATAGATGGAGAATTCAAATATGAACCACCCACAGCGTGGTCCATGGACCAAACACAAATTAGTCATTAATTTATTATTAAAATAAATTAATGATTGAAATTAAAAAGTTAGATTCAATTAGATTCGTATAGAAATTTACTCAGATCACTCTTTTTTTTATGAATAATTGTACATACAAAGAATTTACTTATTTTAACTGGTAATTTTTATATACACTTAGATTTATATATAAATATTGTCAAATAAAAAAAGAAAGTGATTCATCAATGAACCCAAACAAAATGGGTCCATGATAGCATTCTCGCATAGATGTAATCTTTAGAGTGGGGCCTTTAACCCATTCGTGCCATAGGAAACGTCTAATATGGATCACTTTGAGGGTGATCCATGAATGGACTAAGTGCAAATTAGTTATTAATTTATTATTAAAATAAATCAATAACTGAAATTAAAATATTATATTTTTACAAATTTTAATTAATAACACTTAAATTAATACACAAATTTAATTAGATCACTTTTTTATGAATAATTATACATATAAAAAATTTATCAATTTTAATTAATAATTTTTATATACACTTAAATCTATTTATAGATCCTATAAATCACATATTCATGAATAGACCTCTTCTTAACTTATTTATATTAACCTTCTCTGGTGGCATAAGGTTATGGGTTTTGTAAGCTTTCAACTGAGTTAAAATTTCACAAGATACCTCATACCAAAAAAAAAAAAATTCATAAGATACTGTTAGAAATCGGTGTGGGAGGTGTAGTTTTAAGATCGTTCGAAGATGGATTTAATATTAACATAGAAATTGACCTGTAAATTTGGTCTTTTATCCCCATAAAAATATCTTTATTCCTGGAACCCTACCTAGCCTTCTCTCACATCCTAGTGTTAAAGTGTTAATAGACTCGGATTATGGTGAATACGTGATAATATATTTATTATTCAAAATATAATTTAAAGTTATAAATATGTATATATCATAAAATATAAAATATAATAGTAGATATATTATAACATGTAAAGTTTTCCATGTATTATGACTACCACAGAAATTTAGTACATTGTAAATTGTAATCCTATATTTGATGTTTTAAAATGTAAAATTACTCCTGTTAAGACAAACTACTAAATACTAAATATTCAACTACTCTCTTTGCTTATTTTTATTTGTCCGTAAAAGTTAATGTATACAGATTAAAAAAATTGTTGAATATATTAAATAAAAAAATATAATTTAATATGATTAAATTACTCTTTTTCTCATTTAATATTTTCTCTGTCACACTTTATCTTTAATAATTTCATATTCTTTCTCTCCCTCCCATTCCATTAAAATTACTTTATTAATCAAAAGACACGCATTTCACGAATTGATTATAATAGCTGATTTTAAAAAATTATAAAAATCAATTAATATACATTTATTGAGTTTAGTAAAAATAATAAAATTTGAGGATAAAATTAAAAAGAGACTAATAAATACTCTTTAATTTTTTAAATTAACAAACAATGTTAAATAAATCAAAATTTCTAAATAAACAAATAAAAATAATCAGAAGGATCATGATTTACCCAATGCATTTGCAATTAGGAATTTTATGTTCTTCCCACTTCACAATTGCGACAGGACATAATGCAACCGACCATTGAATTGAACTTATTATTAGCATCCATGATTTTAAATTGTAGTTACAATTATATTGTATTTATCGCAATTGTAAATAATTACAAAAAAATACGATTAATATAATTGTAATTACAATTGTGATGCAATTACAAAGACCATAAAAATCACAATATTACAACTATAATTACAGTTGCGAACAATTTAAAACTATTTCAGCACCTAATTTGGCCTTGGCTGGAGGTTGGAGCTGTCAAATAATGGTTTGGAGGAGAGCAAAACATTAACCATTTAGCCCATAAAGCCAGCAACACTAAGTTAGTGGTGAAGGGGTTAAGTAATTTGCATGAGGATTTTGCTTCAAATTTCTGATAATGTAATGTAACACCAAAAAAAAAAAAAACATTACCCCAGAAAAAATAATAACAAAATCTACTTGAAGAGCTCGGACTGTTTCATCTGGCAGTGTAAGGACCAAGGACCTCACATCTATGCATATTTACTTGAAAACGAAAACACGCTAGCAGAAAAGCCACCATTATAGGCGGAATTAAATCAAAACTAAGAGGGTGTGGGGATCTAAAACAAAATGCACAATAAAATTTAAAACAAAATGGCCCGTGGTAAAAGAGTAGCTCCTTTACTAACCCCTTTCAATACCAGAAATCAAGACTACGAAAAATAACTTCTTTTGACACAAGAAGTCTAGACTATGAAAAATATCCTTTTTCAACACCAGAAATCTAGGCTATGAAAAATGAACATAAGGACTTCATCAACGTCAATTACCAGTTTAACTGTTTGATCTAATTTGATAGGAAGACAGCATTATGTAATGTGTAGATGCTCAACAGAAATACGAGAAAGACATGCAAAATTGATAATACGCAAAGATCTAGAACACAAATTGAAACGATGAGACACAAAGGAATATAACTTAGGAAGCTATAACAGCATGACGCTTGTGCCCAGTAAATGCTCGAAGAAGTTCTTCATATCCACTCCTATAGTGATCAAGTGAAAAGCAAAGTTGCCGGATTGCCTCCCTCTTCTCCTCAGCCCTATCTGAGATCACAGCATTCTGTCTAGTCACCTCTTTTTCAAGCTCTTCCACTTTCAGTTTCAACTCATTTACTATATTCAGTCTAGTTTCAGATCCTGAAATCAGCTCTGCCTGTTGTGCATGTAGCTGGAATAGCTCTCTCTCCATATTTGCAATTTGATTGTCTCGGAAGCTTACCTCAGCCATAAGTTTATGAATCTTAGCGTTGGCCCCATCTTTTTCAGTCATGAGAATGTCATATTTCTGCTTATGCCAGTCAAATTCCTTATTCACAGCTTCTACATCACGTCTTCTCTGATCAAGTTCTTCCTTCAAACAACTGATTTCACCTTGCAAAACCATTTGTTGAGTAACATGCAGCTCTTCTAGTTTCAATTTTTCAGCTTCAAATTGCCTTAATTTGCTTTCTAATTCATTGCTTCTAGACTCCCATTCCTCGAGTCTAGAGCTCAGCAGTATTTTCACTTCTGACAAACTTACGATATCAGAATGCAACTGGTCTTTCTCCAAAGAGAACTGTGCCTTGGCATCAAGCATTTCAGCCTTCAATTTTTGCACCTCAAGTTCATGGTTAGTTTCATTAGCTTTGTACCATGTAATCCTGTCTTCCAGCTCCCGAATCTGCTCTCTCCCTGAATCAATCTGGCATTCTAATGTGACCACATTTTCCTGTGCCACTTCAAGCTGACCTTGCAACTCATGAGTACCAGATGACTTACTCCTAAGTTCCTCTCTTAACCTTGCATTTTCATCATTTGATATCTTCAGCTCTTCTTTAGCTGCCTCCAGCTGTTCCACTAACTTTGCAATCTTGTAGCAACAATCTGGAACATGAGTTTCCAAATCAGCTGTTCGATTTTGCAACTCCAGTACCTGTCTTTTTTCATATTCAAGATCATCCTCTTTCATTTTTAATTCTTTGCTCGCATTATCAAGCTGACCCTCGCTTTTCTCCAATTGAATCTTCAACTTGATAATCTCCTTTTCTGAGAGCTGAAGTTTAAAGTTGGAAACTTTAAGCTCTTCCTCATTTTTAATGAATTTTCTGAGCAACTCGTCATAACTTTTATTCTCTCTCGCCCACAATATATTATCTGTGTTTTCCTCCCCAACTAATTGAATTTGTTGCTCCAGATCAGGAAATTCTTCTTTCTGCTTAATACCTTCAGGGAGTTCCTTGTCATCAGTATTCACATGAATGCCATGGTAATGGATTACAGACGGGTTAAAAGATTCAGGTTCTGAATCTGAGGATGATGAGGAAGGTGATCCAGAGCCCTCCTTCATAGAAGTCATAGAGCCATCACCACCAGAGCTAGGAGACAAGTCCATATTGACAGGTTGAAGGCCAGACTTCTGCAATATCGGCTTCTGATATGGAGTATAATATGGAGTCATCAATCGACTCCCTTGGTCACAACCTAAATCAGAACTGTCAGAGCCCTCCATCCGAAGTTCTGAGAATAAAGTCTATGGTAAGAACCCTGCACTTGAAGAAAAATAAAAATCCTAGAAGGTTCAAATTTTCCATTCCAATCATCAACAATCAGCAATATCAAAATAAGCAAGGAACAATTCATTCAAATAATATGAATAATAATTCCAGATTGCAAAACCACTTAGTGACCAGTCATCAGCTTATTTTTTTCTCATTATTTTCCTAGGCTATGAAGTAAATATAAAATAAATATCATTAAGCTTAAACAAAGTGTTCAAAAATCCAGCTCTTTGCTATAATTTCAAATTCATACAAACAAGATAAATAGCAAAAGGAAAACATCTGGCATACTTTGAATCTCAACTCTCAAGAGCACAATTTTGTAGCTCCAAAGTACTCCTTTGAAGCAGATGGCATCTTAAGTTCTATAAAATTATGCCTCTCGTACTCCCTCCGAGATTGCATTCCTTAGTCGAGTGACCTTCTGTCCTTCCCAAATATATATAATTATCTTTGTATGTGTAATGAAATTTATGAGCATAAAAAACTTTAAATTCTCTCCCTTCCACAGTTCAAGCCATTATTGAGTTAGGCCTACAACTCGTTTGTGGCTTTGTGCAAGTGAATAAAGTTACAGACTTACAGCTTAATGCTACTTATACATCTACTCGCATCATTACAATTATGAAGCGATCATTTAACTATGACAAGTACACACACATGCAGTCCAGTTTTTAGGTCCTTACTGTGGTTATGAGCCACAAATTGCTGATAAATGACAATGTTTCCGATAATTTACAAGCTTGTTTCTTTATAAATATAACTTTGTGTTTATTTACAACATTGATCTTTGCTCCATGGATGACCCAAAGCTCGAGTTCCACAACAAATTAATGAAACTGAGCTTCAAGGGAGTAACCAAAACTTTAATTGAGCTCAAGCTCAACTATTTGTCGAATCAGCAACCACAACAGGAACCCTCTTTTGACAGTGGAAAGGATCTCAACTCCTGCAGCTTCACACTAGTACTCCCCTTCAAAACATCATCCATTACACCTTAACCTTTCCATCTGGAATGTTGAGGTCTTAAGACCACAAAGTAGTTCTACTTTCCCTAAAACAGATAGCAGTCTCTGAACTACAGTATACTATACTAGTTCAAACAAAGGCGAATTACGATAAAACCACGAAACGACATAACATTTTTGGTCAATTCAACAAATAAAATAAAGCACCTGGCACAAATCGATAATAAACCAACCAGCACTGCACATAAAACCGTGATAGTGAACCAAATCCACTGAATCTCAAAATACACAACCAAATGACAATTGAAGGGGGAACAATAAAAACCGAAGGGGAATTAGGGTGAATCGGTAACAAAAAACCCCAGGCAGTTCAAATCATGAAGGAACGGTAAAAGCACAATAACATCAAGATTCAAAAGAAATAATGGAGATCATTGTTATAGATATTATGGAGTGGAGTTTCACTGACCTGTACCGAGGTTGAAGCGAAGGGACAGGAAACGCAGAGAAGATTGAAGAGATTGGGCCCCAAACCAATTGAAGAAAAAGAGAAGATAGGCAGCAAAGGAGAGAGAGAAAGAGGTGAATGAAAAAGGAGTGGTTGCTTTGATTTAAAAGAAAAGAGAGCCAAAGGGAAAAGACTGGGTGACAGAGAAGCGTGTCCCCTCAATTTTGGGTACCATGTATCCCGCCCTTTCTCGACTCAACTTCAATTAAATTTCAATTCTCTCTCCCAAATATACCCTTCCAACCACCCTTCTCTTCTTTCATATTTTTTGTATACTATAATTTTGATACATTATCAATTAAATTTTTTTTATACTATCAATCAATCATACATCATCACATATATAATTTTAAATTAGTTGTTATGAAAGTTAAAAATTTTAATAACATGATAATTCATAATTAAATGATAATATAAAAAAAATTATATTGTTGATACATCAAAATTAAATCTTTTTTGTTTTTTTATTTTCTTCTCTCTCTTTTTTCTTATCTGATTTTCTTATCCTTCTTAAAACACTAATTACCAATTATATGATGACTTTTAAATGAAATATTATAAAATCCTTTAATCAACTTACCTGTTATTTCTCTTTTCTTATTTTTTATTTGTTACCTAATAAACCTTTTAAAAAATATTAAATAAAAATATTAAATATGTTTAAAATTTTAAAGATAATATTTACTATCTTTTGTTTACTATTATATATATATTTTTTATGTATATGTTACCATATTGATTTAACTTGACTTGAATCGAAACATCAAATATGAATTGATTAGAATTGAGTGATCAAACTGATTTGGTTTAACTTGACTTTCATCAAATTGAATATTGATTTTTATTTTTTTCAATCTAATGAAACAAGTATTAACCCAACCACTTAATTTTTATATTTTAAATTGTTTTTTATAAATAAAACTTCAATTTTATGATTTTTTTAATCATAGATACTTACCCAAACCAACTCAACTATGACCATGTTTAATTGATTCATGGCAATAAAATGTTTTCTCTCAACTCAAATCAATCTGGCTAACCTTTATCGGTTTATTTATTTTTATATATATATATATATATATATATATATATATATATATATATATATATATATATATATATATATATATATATATATATATATATATATATATATATCCACCTTGACCTAAGCACACCCTACGAATATATGAATTTTATTTAATTTGGATATTTAAAACTAAATTATTTTAATACACGTTTACAAGATAATTTTATTGTTTTTAGTGTTGGTTTAAAATTATAATTGCAATTTCATATTTTAAGGAAACTAGTTTAAAAGTTATAATTTGTTAAAAAAACAAAAAACAAAAGTATGACATTAACAAAAAATAATGGAAGCATTTTTTCAATGACAGACATATGTATAAGAGAGTGAGGGCAATTAACCTCACACGCTTTTAAGAATTTATGATAATAGTACATGTGATTTGCACCCATAATTTTACAAATTTTTAAGCTTTTTGTTCTTTGGTCCCATAATTTTAATAATCTTTTTGGTATATAAACTTTGTTCAATATACTAAAGTTCCTGGATCTGTCACTGATTTTTTTTTGTGTGAGAAAAAAAAAAACACTGCTTTATTCTATAAGAGGAACTTTGTTAAATCATTACTACTAAAATCTATATTGCTAATTATCATCTGTGACTATAGATTTTGAGTTAAATATTAGTATTTCATTATATAAGAGGAAATATAGTATTTTTTAGGGGTGTTTTGGTAACCCAATTACCCAATATATATGGTTCCTTAATAATAATTTGATTAAATTGCCCTTAGTGTGGGCCGTAACCGGCCCAGATGTTCGATGCCCGCCAAATGATTAAATTTCTGGCGGGAAAAGTAACGAACAGAACTTCGAAAATGTCACGAGTACTTATCGTCGCTGGCCCGGTGGGCCCATTTGTAATTGTATTTCTTCTGCCGCCTTATATTTTTGGTGGGACTTTTATCTAATCCAAATAAAAACGACAAAACAGTTGTATCATCCAATAGTTTTCCACTTTTCCTTCCTGGTTCTTAGTTTTAACTTTTAAATTTAAACCAAAAAAAAAATTTTAAATCATTTAAACAAATTTAAGATGAAAAATTATATTATACTACACAAGTAATCCCAAGGTTTGTCTAGTAATAAATGAGTATGTAATGTCTAAGTAGACATACAGTTACATATTTAAAATTATATTAATTTATTAAAGTCAAATCATAATAAATATTTTTATGAATTTCTTTGTTTCAATGTGAATAATTTATCTTTAATTAAATTAATTAGATTAGTCAAAACATGAACAAGTTGATCTAAATATCATATGACAGCAATAAAAAATAAATATTATACTACACAAGCGCATCCACATTTACAACCAATATATAGAGTAATTTGGATTTAAATAAGTTAAATTACAAAAGCTATATGCAAGAATGACTGGGTAATAAATTCAAATTTCAAGATAATTTCTCTTTAGTATAAATATAAGTACCTACATGATGTTTTGAACAAATAATCACCAAGTTTACCTAGATCTCATAAATCCTTGACTTCAACTGTGAGTACATATCATAGATGGTTGATGACTGCTAGTACCTGGTGAAAGGCTCTTGGTCAAGTAATCTACATGTTCGAAGTTTGATATATGTGAATAATAATATTAGGGTTTTGTTAAAGAATTTCTTAAAGATACTTGTTAAAGATTTAAAATAGAATTTTTTTATGAAAAATAAAATATTAAAAGTATTAAAATTGAAAATATATTTTTTATATAAAATTTTTATTTTAAATTTTTTAAAAAGTATCATTAGAGCATTTATTTTAAAAAAAGTCATATTATTATACGGGTCACATATATGTGTACATTTTTTTTTTCTGTTTTTGTGTGTAAGTCATGTGTTAAGTATCATTTTGAGGAGAAATTATTACTTAAACCATGGGCACCTAGTTGGGTGCACTAAGTCAATCATAATTGAGTATTTTTATGGATAATTGTGTTACACAATTAATTTCACAAAAATCAAGAAAAATACTAAATCTTGATTGGCCTAGTGTACCTAACTATGGTGCCCATGGTTTAGGTGAGAATTTCTCCATTTTGAGAGGCTTCCTCGGTAATTTCGACATTTTTGGGTCACTGTGAATCTTCCTCGTATCACGCAGTCATAGTGAGCTCTTGCTCCAAAGGCCGAATTCACATGGTAAATTATGCAACATTTATATTCTTATATCAAATAGTATATGTATTTTTTTTTACATCTTATTTAATACCATTTATTATATATATATATTTTTTATCATTTTCTCTTACTCAATCATATCTCTTAAAAATAAAATAAATAATACTTACATCCTTTTAAAAAATGTAAAATAATTATTTTTCTAAATTATGGGGGCAAGTGCTATCATTGACTTCAGGACATCTGTATTTTTTATTTTTTGGTGAAACAAAAAATTAAGGTGAGGAAATGATTGTCTCGATTAAAAATCATTATTAGGTTTGGGTTCAATGATTATTTATAGGAGATTTATAGATAATCAAGTAACAAGAGACCCATAAATTTGAAATCAAACAATGTGTTTGTCATAGGCGAAAGACAAATAGATGATCCAACTCCAATTATTGACAAAATATATATAGGTTTAAATTTGTCATTAATCCCTCTAAATATAGTAGGTTTTAATTTTGCTCCTTCTAAAAATTTTGTTACAGTTTTGGTCTGTTTAAATTTCGAGATAAGTAAAGTTAGTCCTTACCGTTATCTCAATTTTGTTAAGTGTTAATGTAACAAACAATGCTCTACCTTAACGTTGTTACATGTTCTTCATCAACCAATCCCCTTTTCTCCTCCTCCCTTATCTCTCATTCGTTTTGTCCCTCATTCTGTGTAGAGGCAAAATTCTTTGATCCTCTTATTCTTATTTTGACCTTATCATCATTCTCACTCTCCTCTGATTTTAACAGTGCATATACTCTTAAAGATTTTCACATTTTTTTCTCACACACCTTCACCTCTTAAAAAAAAAAAAATCTATGAAGTCAAAGAGAAACTAAGATTAACCCACTTACCCATTATTTCACATTTACCTTTCAACCACGAGAAATACCATGAATACTCATAAACCATCAAAATCATAGTTTCTCAATGAATTATTAACATACTTCCTCAACACCCCAAACATTCATGACCATCAGGCAAGCCCCATGGCAACCACAACCCAACCACTCAAAAATAGAGCATCAAACCCCAATCCACTGTAAACTTGAGTTTGTCAAACATAGAATTAATCTAACAAAAATAGAGCACCAATACAAATCAACAACACAACTTTATCATCCTTTGTCCCTCAAATAAAATAAAACCCAGAACATCTATCTAAACCCACTGTGAATCGTCATAGAGCCAGCGACCTTCAATACCCCATGTATTGGCACCATCAACCAAAGTTCCATTCACCTTCTTCCATCACTGGTTCATCACCATTAACACTGCCTTAATCACCACTCAGTGCCACTGTAACCCAAACCAAAATCCTTTGTCACTGGATCACCATCATTACAAAAAACTACATCCCTTCGCCTAGGCTTGCAGATCTGCCACGCAAGCCCCAACTTCGATCAACCATTCATTAGAACCACACTCTATTGTCTTCTGCCACCATCAGAAATTCAAGTCATCGCCTCATAACCTCGCCTCAGCAGAGCCACCAAACAATGTCGTTTGCACCATTTGTTACCCAAATCGAACTAGATCTCGTCATCAACATCGTGACCCATAATCTGATTCTCCACCTTTCTCCGCCACCAATCCGCCATAGATTCATAGCCTTTGCGTGCTTCGCTACCATCCTCGAACTCGAATCCAAACACTGCAGACTTAGCGACCAACCACCGTACAAACCAGACACCACGCCACCGAAGTCACTGTTGGATCCTCCACTTGTGAGTCATCACACAAGAACCTCTACACAAAATGGGAGAGAAAATGGATGAGGGAAGGGGAGGAAGAAGATAGTGTCATGTGACATGTATGTGACTTGTTTAATGAGTCCTTAGGACCCACAAGATGACATGTCTTCATGTGGCAAAAGGAATGTTGATGAAGAACATATGATAATACTGAGGTAAAGCGTCGTTTGCCACATTAGCACTTAACAAAACTGAGATAACGACAGAGACTAACTTCACTCACTCTGAAATTTAGAGGGACCAAAATCATAACAAAAATTTTAAAAGGACCAAAATCAAAATCCGTTATATTTAAAAGAAATAAAAATAAATTTAAACTATATATATATATATATATATAGTCGATTAATTTTGTTATTTTCTCAATCTGTATTATGTTTATTCCACAACTATTAAGACAAAAACATTAATTAATATAAATAGTTAGTTTTGATTTTGTGCCTATTGTCAAATCAATGTATGAACAATTTTATTTATTTATTTTTAATCATGTCCTCCTAATTAAAAACAGTTATTTATTAAAAAAAATCCTCACAAATCATTCAAACATTACATCACCATCGTCAAAGTCTCCCTTATTTTTTTCTTTTTTCTCATGAATGGTACATATCATTTTTGTGAGATATGTGCACATAAATGGTTGTGAAAAAAAAAACACTTCTTAATTACAAAATATTTGAATTCAAACTATCAATAAAATAACTCTAAGGGGTTATTAATGTGTGTTGGTCCAAGTAGAAGAGACTCAAATCTCTTAAGCATGTAGTTCTAGGTTTGATCATAAGATTCATGTGTATGAAAATAACATCATTCGGTAGGGTCCCCGCTTAGGCTCCTAACAGTATCCCGTGAAATTAGTCTCTCTCATATTAAGTGGAGGGATACTTTGGAAAATAAATAAATAAAAAATCCCAATAAATTAGCCTAGTGAAAGACAAGCATGTGATGTGTGGGTAGGTGCACAGTCATATGTTCGAATCCTAGTTATTTTAATTTCTTGGGATCATGCCGCATAGAATATCTTTATGAATCCCTTAGTCCCAGCATGGATGACCTACATTTGATCGAATCGGAGAAGTGGATTAGTCAATGTGCACATAAGCTGACCCGAGACACCACCTAACCGTAATAGAAAAAAGAAAAAAAAAACTATCAATAAAATTATACACTCTATTTATTCTATTATTTTCTATATACATTTATAAAGGGATTCTCTTATATGGTCATATTTTTTTTCCAAAACATTATTATTATTTAATTAAACTTAAAAATTAAAAAGAAATAAAAAGTTATAAATAGTTTTCATTTTATAATTGTAATTACTTTCAAACACTCTTTAACTTTCTATACTGTAATTACATTTTTTTTATAATTATTGTGGACTCTTCATTGTTATATATTTTTTAAATCTTAACTGAAAAATAAAAAATGTGAACGTCTTTGTCAAACCACTAGTTCAAATAAAGAGTATATTTGTAGTGTTTTTTTATGTGAATATATTTGTAGTGTTATTATTAGGAAAATGTTTTTTTTTTTTTACATTAAGGGTATAAATCTAAATGATTTGAATCATGCAAAAAAAAGAGTTTAATTTTGGTACATTATTAGTTTAAATTTTTTATATTATTAATTAATCATACATTACTATATGCATAATTTTTGAAGTAATTATTATGAAAATTAAATATTTTTAATGATATGGATGACAGTATAAAAAACTTTTACGCTAATAATGTATTAAAATTAAATTCAAGAAAAAAAATGCAAAGTGAGTACAATTAAATTTCCAAGCAAAAATAATTTTTAGGTTTGTTTTTATATTTTTTTGGTACATTGGAGAAAAAAAAACTAGCTATGAACAAAAGTAAGTTTGTTTTTATATCAATGGAAATTGAGTAAGTTAAAGATGAAACTCATTCAAACAGCACAAAATATTATCGTAAATATGATTTTGTAGTGTCATATATTTATCCTTTTTCGCTGAACGTCATATCATTTTATTCCAAGAAATAAATATTTATTATTAAAAATGAAAGGAAAACAAAATCTCAAAAAAATACAATGAAAGAGCAGTTGCTCAAAATCATTCACATAGGAGGATAAGAACAATATCATTAGCCATGGAGACTACTGTATTCCTGCCATCTCTTCGATCCTAACTACCAGACAAGTAATTTAACTTTGTGTTTGAATTTTTTTTATTAATGAAATAGAACGGAATAGGTGGAGATAAATCGAAAATGAAAGGAAAAGAATAAAACATAGTTATCATTCTCTTTATTTAGAAGTTTCATTAATGGAACATAATGAAACTTCATTATCCATGTATTCTCTTTAGTCTACCTCAATTTTGGGAGGAACAAAAGTTGAGCATTTGAGAAAAAGAAGAGGGAAATAATTTTTCATGTGTTTCATTTCCTTCCCATATATTTTAAAACTTCTAAATAAGAGAAGTTATTTATTTTTCTCCTATTTCCTTTCCGTTTCTCTCATTACTTATTATTAAAATATAGTATAAGAATATTACCTGGTGAAAATAATATTTTTACCCATAAAAAAGCAATGAAAAACTTGTTTATTACTCCTTCTATTTTAAAATAATTATTTATTTAAAAATTAAATTTTATTTTATTTTATTTATTATTATAAAAATTATGAAGATATTCATTATTTTTTCTTTTAATATTTTCACTAAATAAAATGAGAGAGAACATTAGTTAAAAGAGAAATTAATTTAATCAAATATAATTTTATTTTTTAAAAATTAAAAGTATTTAATAATTTTCTTAATTTTTATGCAAAAACTTTAAATGAAAAATATTGTAAAACAAAAAGAGAGAAAATTATTTTTTGTATACTCCTAATATAATAATTGTGTGAGATACCATACTCGATATAAGTGTGATTAAATACTATTATATATTATATATAAAATTAAAATAAATATACTATATATTAATATAGGTGAAATATTATTTGAATGTTATATTATAAATGTTAAATTATCATAACTATTTTAATTAATCACTAATGTCATGAAGAAGTGATGTAAAAAAAAAAGTCAGAGAGAAGTGGGGGAATGCAAAAATCCACTGTCAGCGCACTATAGGGACATCCAAATGTGGCCTCACTGCCCGTCTCCTTTGGAACTGTACATGTACAATGTTAAAGTAATGATTAAAGAAAATAGTTTGAGTATCTTTATGTTAAAGAATTTAAAGAAAAATATAAGAATATTTGTGAAGAAAAGAGAAGAATTTTATTGATAGTAGAAATATAAAAATAATTTAATCTAAATACAAAGAAAATTATATATAAATTAAATAAAAAATATTATTTTATCCTTAATAAATAATAAAATAAAATAACTCAATATTTTTTAATACTTTAATGTAAGAGCTAATAGGCTTTGTAATAGGGCAGGTAAGGGTGGAGAAATTTCAATATACACATTAAGAGTAATATTTTCAACTGCTTAGATTTGATTTAAAATTTATAAAATAATATAATAATATTTTAAATTTAACCTAATTGCTTATATAGATATGCTGTCTGCATGTCATGTTTTTATTAAATTAAGTGTAATATTCTTAGA
Source organism: Ormosia semicastrata (assembly GCA_029884595.1). NCBI lineage: Eukaryota > Viridiplantae > Streptophyta > Magnoliopsida > Fabales > Fabaceae > Ormosia > Ormosia semicastrata. The sequence continues at coordinate 28,808,263 of JAQQTO010000046.1, read as the reverse complement.
CTAAAAAATATATATCCTACAGGGTTAGGTTTTTGCTCAATCCAACTCCAATAAATCACAATCTGGAAATTAATATATGATCTCATAAAATTAAAAAATATGTTTATGATAAGTGTTAAATTAGTAAAGATCAACTTAACAATAGTTGGTTTTAGTAAAAGTAAATTACAATCTTAAGTAAACTTTACATATAATGTTAAATATTTGAATCTTAGAGTTATAACTTTAAAGAAAACTTTACCTAAACACGATCTGCAACGAGCATTTGCAATGTACAAAAAAAAAAAAAAAGTGAAGATGTTTAAGTGAAATTTTGGTTTAAAGACTTAGTAACAATTCCAGCAAACAAATAATGAAAATCAAATAAATATGAGTTTTAGGTTATATGGTAATCTCGTTTTAAAAATAAAAAGAATTTAAGAGATTTGAAATAAATAAGTATAAAATTCGAGAAAAGATACTTTGAAAAGATTAAAGAAATTTAAAGAAATTGAAAAGGAATTTAAAGATGCAGAAAATTAATTGAAAGCGTATAAATGGGGCAAAATTAAAGTACAGAATTTAAGTGAAAAAATAGTAAAGAAAAGCAAGTAAAAATATGAAGAAATGTAAAGGAAATTTAAAGGACAAGACTGGAAAGTAAAGAACTTTAAAAGAACATTACATTAATTTTAAATGACTTGAAATGAAAAAGGGAAAACATACTTAGATCAGAATCATTTAATCTGCTCGAGTTGAGATGTTAGGATTATGTATCAGCAAATAACCTTCATTTTTTACATCGTGACTACTGATATTTATAGATAAAATTACAAATAACTGACACCCTAAAGGATCAACACGTTTGAGCAGTTTTGCCACTAGCAAGTACCCACTTTCCGACAGAACCAACACTTAACTGCTTTGACCATTTTTTGTCGACTCAATGTAATCTTTCTGTCGAATTATTCTTCTGTCTGATATCAATACCTTATAGTCACATTAGAATCTTTCTGTCAGCTCAATACTTAGAAAATTTATTCAAAATCATCATCCAACCGACGAATTGCCAAATCTTTATTTTCACGCCCAACAGATGCCCCCCAAAATTTTTCTTTTGACATCAACAGGAGAAAGATAATTTTTTAATCAAAAATCCTTTCAATATATATATATATATATCCAATCAGAACCTTCCACAAGTACCTGAACAGCCACAATCAATCTTATCATTACAAATAATAAATAGCCGTTCCTAATAAATAGGGCTCATAATTACCTTTATTTTCTCGCTAAAAAAATAACTTTTCAAATTCACGCGACTTTTCACCCCTTTATCACTATTTACCATCTTCAACCTCTCATCTTTCTTTACTGTTCATCACCTTCAACTTTACCTTCGCCCGTTTTCTCTCAAACTCTTGCCTTTTCCCATGGCTTCCAGTTCTCAAACTCCTAACGTGCCAGCAGCAAACTTGGGTAACCATGCGGCCGTTCAAGACCCAGTTCTACAAAAGTCTGAACTCTGGCATCTTTCGAAGGTAATACTCCCCATTAACGACTCTCCACTTTCCTTGGATCCTTCAGCTGCTTTCTTGGGCCCAGTTTTGCCTAAGGAATCTATTACTGATGAAATAAATTCCTTCTTCCATTGTAAAAGTTCCCAAGAAGCTATCTTGACTTCCCTTCCTTCCATTCCTATCAGCTACTTTGGAAAATCTGAAAGGCTGTTTAGAACTTTCCCTACCCATATTAATGGGTATCTTGAATGGCTTGACAGAGTTTAAGCTTCTAAAGAAAGTTTATGAAGGGAAATAGGGATTTTTGACTGCATCTAACTTTCTCGTTATCCCACAAAAATGGATTCTTGCATGTTGGGTGCCTCTTTCTTTTTCTGGAACAAGACCACCAACTCCTTCCAATTTCCCTATGGCATGATGGGTCCAACACTTTTCGACGTATCTGCCATAACTGGTCTTCGACCAGATGGGGAAATCATTATACCTGTTCTTCAACCTTCAAACACTATCGATGTATATTCAAAAGCCCCAACTTCCTTTTCTGGCTTCATTAATTTTTATTCCCCTGAATCAGGTCCTGTGACCGATGAAGAACACATAGCTTTTCTTCTCCTCTGGCTTTCAGCCTATGCTATAATTTCTAAGTCGGTTCAAGTATCCAAATCCTTTCTTCAACTTGCTAACCTTCTTCATGAAGGTCGACTACTAGCTCTTGGTCAATTTCTCCTTGCCAATCTCTATTTGAGTATAGGCGAAATTGTCTAAAGCATCAGAGTTCAGGTAAAGAAAACCAATTCTGGTGGTCCAATGTAGCTACTCCAACTTTGGTTAAATGCCATACTAGGAGATTACTTAGTTGACTCTTTTCCTCTGACATTCTCTCTTGCTATATATGTTATTAAACTTTGCTATGTAAAACATGAGAAAATCCACAAACAGAGCTTAGAAAATTTCATGCACTTTTTCAGTATTTTTCATTCCATCTCTTTTAGCACTGAAGACATATATTTTGCTCCTTTTGCCGACCATTCTTTTGGTCTCGAATGGTTCACTCGACCAATTCTTTCCGACGATCCTTCTACTCAGGCCAACAATATTTCTGTATGGTCGAACTTTCTCTGCCGACAAGTTCTGGTAGCTGGTCTCCCTGGTTCGACAGACAAATGTTTAGAGTTGTGTCTGCCAAACTCAGTAGCTCGACAATTGGGATTTTGTCAAGCTATTCCAGCACCTTTCTCTCATAAGGCCAAAGAACACATCATCAATGGCCACCTACAAAGCATGTCGAATCTTGTTCGAGTAACTTCAAAAAATGAAAGGCACAAGCATCACTTCAAGATCTTTGTATTTACCCCCTACAAAGGAGTTTCAAAAGATTTTGTCAATTGGTGGACTAAATATTATAGTCCTTATCATGTCGACATTGAGACCTATCGAAGCCATATTACTGAAACTCTGATTCCTGTGCAGGGTCAAGATCCTTCATCAAAAACCAAAGGTAAACATATTCAAGATATCAAGGCTTTTGAAAAATATTACAAATCAAGTGGGACTTCAGGTTTCCTAGCTTAATTGTTCGACATTGTGAAGAAGTCATGGCTAAGCTAAAACGAGCACACAAGGAAAAATGTTCTACTAATTTTCTCTCAGTTTCTATAAAAAACCCTTTAGCACAACTTGAACCATTTCAAATCCCTTTTTCCAAAGACAGTGTTTTTTCCTTGTGCTCGTTTTGGACTGGCCGACGAATTCCTAGGTAAACCTACAAGGGCTGGTAACTTCCCAATTTCAGATAAGATATATTCTGTGAGTAATATCTTTCTTACAAGAACTCCAGAAGTCAAGTTTACTCGTCGATTTGCTTTGTCGTACGAACAATTTGCCAGGAATACTTGAGTCATCACTGAAATACCTGAAGGTATTTTTTCTCTTTACATTCTGTTATCTCTAATTCTATACCCCGTTTACTAAATACATTTTTCTTCTTGCAGCACTTCCATTGAAAAGACCTTTAGAATACAAGGAGCCTCAAGGAAGTGATGATGAAGAAGAAGATGAAACTACTTCAAAAAAGAAGAAAAGCAAGAAGACCCAAAAACCTTCTGTTCTTAAGGCTACAAAGGTCAAATCAGCTGCATCAATGCCGACAAAGAGCTCTTTGAAGCATGATGCTACTGCTACAAAGCTTCCAAAATCAAAAACTCTCAAGGTATACATACTCTTTCGACCATATATTAAGACTTGGTTTTTAATTTTATTCAAGTCTAAATTAATATCGAATGCAGATTAGCGAATCTGCTCCTGCCACTTCTGCTTCTCCTGTCGAATCTTCAATTCCATCTCCAGAACAATATCTAAAGATATGCCTTGTATTATTGTACATTCCCTTAATACCAGGCAACAATCTCACCCTTTTACCTTTAGAGAAAAAGAAGAAGAAGATTCAAGCCCCATTTCTACATCAAAGCCTCCCGTCGAAGAAACAGAAACCATATTTCTTTCATCTGAGGTAAATTTCAATCGACACATTTTTTTTTAAATTATTGACTCTTACCACTCATTTAACACCCGATTCTATCATTTCAGGATCTGGAGGCTGAACAATCCGCAGATCATCCTCCTGAACCAGTTGTCGAACCAAGAATTGAGGAGTCAATTCGATAATCACCTGAGGTAATATATCTTACTAAAATATTTTCTTAAGCATTACTTGTTCTTACACTTCTTGTCTTTGAAACCTCTTCTACTCATTTACAGGATTCAGCAAACTTGACTATAACTGATAGCCCACAAAGATTGGAAACAATTAATCCTCCAGAATCCCAAACTTTTCTAGCCCTTGCAACATCTACTGTTTCTTCACCACTTTCGACAGAAACCCGAACTATCAAAGCTTTAGAAAAAACTCCAATCCCCCCAGGTATTAAGGGTTCTTCTCATTCAGACAAGGCCAATCCTGTCCAAATTCTCTCAGAAGAATTTGACATGGATACTCTGATGGCAGAATTCGCCCTAATTGATCCACCTTCATCTCCTCCAGCTAACTTAATTGTTACTATGCCAGAAGATACTGAAGATATGGAGGCAGATTTAGACGAATTGATAACAATGTTGTCGGGCGGCCACAGAAGTTCTCCTCAATCAGCGCGTTCTTCGACATAACTTGGACAAGACTCTAGTGATTCCTATATCACTGGACTCTTAACTGAATTGAAGAATGCCTTCACCTATTCTTTTGAGCACTTAATTTCTGATCAATCTCTCCAAGAAAGAATAGTGGCAATCGTCAATGAACTTGAGCCTCTTGCTCAGCAATTACCAATAATCAGTCAAGCTCTTCCTACGACTGTTAAAGATTTTCTTCAAAGCTTAACGGTAAAAATGCTAGTTATTCATCGAGTCATTCCTGTTTACACAAAAGAGATTCAAGAGAAGTCCAGAATTTTGAAACAGTTGACAGAGGCAAAAAATGAAAATGTCACTTTGAAAGAAAATCTAGTAAAAGGAAAAGCCAAAAAGGCAGAGCTCGACAAGGAGATTGAAGACTTAGAGAAGAAACTTGAGGCTGCCCGTCGTCGCAACCAAAAACTTCAAATGGCATTGCAACAAGGGGCCACCAGACAGCAAAGCATTGCTAATAATACCAAACAATGGGCTGTCGAAGCCAAAACTGTATTGGCAAAAATAAATTCCCTTGAAGCGGAATACCAAGCTGCCTGTTCCGACAAGCAATCTTTAGAAGATTCCTGGGGGGTTCTTCAAAAATTCAAAGTAGCTCTTTTTTTTTAGCTAATTGTCGGTTAATTCTTTTGTAAAGCTTTGGCAATATCAAGTTGTAACATCTATTTAGCATTTTATTTTGACAATGTAACTTGTAATTGCCAAACACATGAATAAAAACTTCTCATTTTTTTTGTCAATTTTTATTTCACACATTGTCGGTTTATATGGCTTTAAATATTTGCCATTAATCGACTTAATTCTTAAACTAGAATTAATTTTGACATGAGCATAAGCATTTCCTGAAAATTCTTTACTCACTTTAAATGGTCCTTCCCACTTTAGGGACCATTTCCCATATTCTCGACACTTCTTATCCATGGGCAAAATCACCTTCCAAACCAAATCATCAATTTTAAAAGATTTATACTTAATTCGACTATCATAAAATTTTACAATTCTTTTTTTCTGTCAAATCAAATGTTCCAAAGCAATTAATCTCTCATCACTTAATTCATTTAATTGATCAAACATTAAGTCCCAGTAATGCTCGATTGGTAACTTATCTTGCTTCTGAATACGAATTGATTGAAGATTAATCTCGATAGGCAAAACTGCATCATGGCCATATACCAATTTGTATGGTGATGTGCCCGTCGCTTCTCTTGGTGAATTTCTATATGCCCAAAGAATTTGATTAAGAGTATTATGCCAATTTCTAGGTGACTAATATGTTTTTTAATCAAACTTATGATTATTATATTCATGGCCTCTACTTGGCCATTTGCTTGAGCATAATATGGTGTCGATGTGAGCATTTTAATTTTTCTTGAACTGGCATATTCAACAACTTTCTTTCCAATGAATATTGATCCTTGGTCGATTGTCAAAGTTTGTGGTATTCCAAACCAACAAACTATACTATCTTCAATAAAGTCAATAACATCCTGCTGGGTTACATCCTTCAAGGCTACAGCCTCAACCTATTTGGTAAAGTAATCGACTCCTACTAAAATATATTTGTGTCCCTTCGACGAGGCATGATGAATTTGGCCAATTAAATCCAAAGCCCATCCTCTAAAAGGCCATGGTTTAACTATAGAATGCAATTCACTGGCGGAAACATTTTGTATATGGCCATGTCTTTGACACTCTTCACAAGACTTGGCAAACATTATACAATCACTAACTAATGTTAGCCAATAGTACATTTGACGTTAAAGGACCCATTTCATCTTTTCACCTGCCTGATGAGCTTCACAAATTCCATTGTGGACTTCTACCAAGGAAATATAAGCCTCTGCTTCACTCAGGCAAACTTCCAAATTTCCATCGACAGACTTTCTATACACGGCTCCCCCTAATACTACAAACTTCGACGCTCTATACCTTAGCTTTCTATTCACATCTTGACTTGGATTTTCCAAATAACTTAGTATTGGTTGTCTCCAGTCATTAATTGTCGAAATGTCATTTTGTAGTATATCTCTTTCCTCTAATGGATATAAAAGTTCCCTTATTTCCATTAGATTTGTAAGAACCTTGGATGAAAGCCTATACCCAGAGGCTATTTGGGCTAATTCATTAGCCTCTTCATTTAAACATCTGGAAATGTGTTCGACAGTTACCTCGTCGAATTGCTTCATTAACTTGCTCGCCACAATATAATATTTCATTAGATTTTCACTAACACATTTATATTCTTGGGCAAGCTGTTTAATGACTAACTGTGAATCACCAAATATATGCACATTATGTGCTTTCATTTCTACTAATATTTCCAATTCGACAATTAAGACTTTATATTTAGTCTCATTGTTGGAACAGGTATACTTAAGTTCAAACATGAACTTAATTGGAGTACCTTGAGGGGAAACAACTAAAATCCCCACTCCAATTCCATTCTGATGTCTTGAACCATCAAAATATAAATACCAAGGTTTTAAACCGATAACATTTATGTTATCTACATCCAAACAAGGATGGTCGGCCAAGAAGTCAGCAATTGCCTGACCTTTTACTGCTCTCATTGGTACATGTTGATACCCAATTTTGTCTATAATTTTTTTTAATTTTGGTACTTGATCAAGGTATGAACACTCAATTTTGTCCATAAAGTTTATTTCTAAACCTTGAAAAGTGAATGAAAATCTAAAAAAAAAAAAAATGAAAAAATGAAAAAAAGGAAAAAAGTTGAAAAAACTAAAGTGTCTAAGTCCCACATTGGAGAAGTCAAGCTCCTTCTCCCTCCCCTCCTCCTATATAAAGAGGTGCTTCTCAATGGTTTGCACATCCAAAAAATATACACTTGGGCTTAATACAAAGTATAAGAGCCCGAGAACTTTAGTAATTTTTTTTACTTGGGCTTAATACTAAGTATAAGAGCCCGAGACTTTAGTAAAAAATTTTCTCCATGCAAGTGGGTTGCTTTTCAAGGTTCGATTTGAAGAGAACGTGTGAGGCTCTGTGTAGAATTTTTTGAGCATAGCATTTTTATACGCCTTGGAGGTAAGTCTGCTCTTTTTTTTTTGGTTTGTTTGTATTTTTATTTTTATTTTTTATTTTACCTTTTTAATTTTAATTTTATCTTTCATTTAGGTTTTAACTTTCTATTGATGTCTTGAATTTTACATGTTTATTATATTTTCATTGTTGTCATTCATATTTATATAAAATAATCTTATTCCATATCACTTCACTTGTAATAATATCATTATGCATTTGTACTTGTGCTTTACTTTAATTTATTTATTTTTGAATTAATATATTAACCAAATAATTTTCAATGGCCGATGACGAAAAAATTGGGAGAGGATCGGAGCGCCGATCAAATACACTTTTTTTGATAATCTTGAGGCTTTATATTGAATTTTGCTAGGAGCGCTGACGAGGTCTAATCCCCACATAAAAATTAAAATAATTATGTAAACTAAAATACAACTTTTTTTTATAAACCAAAATAAAAAAATATATTTAAATAAAAGTGAACAATTTCATACAGTTTCAATATCATGATTGTGGTGAATTAAAGTTTTATTTTTCATGAAGACTTTTTTTTTTTAAATTACAACAAAAATCTCATTGTGCCTAAAAATATTTTTTTATTATAAATGAGATTTTATTTGACCATTTTATTTTGAAAATTACTTCTCTTCAAAAAAATAAAATTTTAATTCATTACTTTTATATAATATGTTGTAGACTTAGAATTTGTTCTAAAATAATGGCTATTTAGCCACCCATTCCATGTCTTAATCATTTATCATCTTTGATAACATGCATGACAAAATGGGACATATCAAAATAAAAACAAAAATATTTTTTTTTAAAAAGGACCAATTTAATTAATATTGCAAATAACATTAGATTAAATAGGTAACCGTTCTTAGAACGGACGGTGTAGGGTGCTAACACCTTCCCTACCCGTAATCAACCCCCGAACCACGAACTCTTAAATGCAGACCATCTTTTAGGTGTCCAAATGCACCATTCCATTTAATGGATAAAGCGATTGGTGGCGACTCTCAACATCCCGATGTCATTTCCTCCTTATTCTTTTTATTTTCGCGACGCCCTTCGGGACGGTTGCGACATAGCGACTCCACTTTGGGACATAGAGGGTTAAACCTTGTTTTAATCTCATGTTATTTGCTCTTTAATTATATTGGTCCATTTTTTTTGTTTGTTTATTTGTTTCATATTATTGTACATTTTGTTTGCATTATATGTATTATATTTCTGCTTTGTAAATAAATTCTCTCATGTACACTTGCACACACAAGCTTTATACCCGAGCTCAGTACCTTGTAGGCTTAGATAGAGGGTGAAGTAGTATTGCTTTGTGAGACCGTTGGTCTCCGGTTAGGCACATGAAAACCCCTCACTCAAATTGAACTCTTTCTGCTTGTAATCTATCATGGGTGAGGATGGAGGACTCTTGCTAGCCAAAGTGTTGGTGACAGCAATGGGCAATTTGGGGACCTTTTGTTTGATAAGGGTCTAGAACCAAAGCTATCACTTACTGGTCCATAGAACTCATCTTTTAGGACAGGTACCAAGCTTAGGACCATGTTTTCGCATGCATAATTTTTACTCTTGTTTTAGTGTACTTATGTTTGCATTTTTTTTATCATATTCATAATAATACAAAAAAAATTATCTCTACGACACCCATATAGGACTCGCTTTCAATCAAAAGTCATGGATGAACTGGGTCAATCACAAGAAGAGTTGAGAAGTGAAGTAAGCCAGCTAAAGGAACAAATGGCCAAGATCTTGGAAATTCTAGAAAGAACGAAGAACACAGAGGGGACTCCTTCAAGGGCAAATGATGATCCTTCAACCACATCTGCTCACTCACCCGGCTTTACGCCAATTCCTTGGCAATATCCTAGCGTCACCTCTCAAGGGGCCATGATGTCACTCACCATCTACTCAAATAATCCTAAAACACATGCATCTCTATTCCCACCATATGGTCTTCCACCTGGTTATGTGCCACCATTAGCCACCAATACTCTTGAGGGCAGTGCACTGACAGTCACAATAACTTCAAACCCTCCAAACACTACCCAAGGATCTCAGCCAAATACCAGTGAGATTCCTCAGCACCTTGTTTCCATTCCACTTTATGGCCTTTCCCCTGGTTTTATGCCATCACAAATTACCAACCCTCTTGAGAGTGGCTCATCATTAGTAATACCTATTTCAGGGCCACAAAGCTCTACTCAGGCCTAACCTTCTTTTCACATGCCACAGTCTTTCCCTTATAAGATCGCTGGTACTTCTCTGTTGAACCCTTCAACTGAAGGCCTTCAATCCAAGGAAAAATTAAAAGTTCTTGAAGAAAGACTTCGAGCCGTAGAGGGAGCAAGTGGCTATGGTCTTATGAATGCTTCAGAACTTTGCCTTGTCCCGGATGTTGTCATTCCCCCAAAGTTTAAGGTCCCAGATTTTGACAAATATAAGGGGACTACTTGCCCAAAGAATCACTTGATAATGTACATTCGCAAGATGGCTTCACAAGCTCATGATGACAAACTGTTAATCCATTTCTTCTAAGACAGTTTAACTGGGGCAGCTTTGAATTGGTATACACATCTTGAGCGTGCTCGAATAAGGAGTTTCAAGGATTTAGCTGATGCTTTTGTAAAGTAGTACAAGTTCAACATTGACATGGCACCAGATAGAATGCAACTACAAAGTATGTCTAAGAAGGATGCTGAGACCTTCAAGGAATATGCTCAGAGGTGGAGGAAAATGGTTGCACAAGTGGAACCCCCTTTGTCAGAAAAAGAGATGGTTGCTATGTTCACTGATACACTACACACGCCATTCTATGGTCATATGATTGGAAGTGTGTCATCGATTTTTTCAGATATCGTGATAATTGGTGAAAGGATTGAAAATGAAATGAAAAAGGAAAGATTGCATCAAATGAATGATGGACAGGAAAGTATGGAAAAATGTTGAACCAACTAAGGGTGGACTTCAGGTTGAATGAGTTAAATGAGGTTTCAAGAAAACTCATGGATGACAACGGTTACCTAATTCACTAGGCATTGTCAGAAGGTTTCTACACATGCCCATCTGTAATAGGAGTGATTGCTTACAATGGTCGATCAGGGGCAACCTTAGAAAGTTTGATCAAGTGGCGATTCATTTTTCTAACCGTCAAGAATGAACCGTACCTTAGAGTCCTCCAAAGACTTTGGAAATTTTCGAGCGACTAGTATTCTAATTTGTTTACCAAGTTGTTACCATGAAATGATGGTTTAATTGTACTGATCCCATGCTTGTTCAATCATTAAAATCATTTGGTTTTTGAACTTATGTGAACTTTCTTGAAGCATTAATGTGATGGATTTGCATGGATCTCAGCATACCTTATTTCTTTTTCCTATGTTCTTGGCACTCGTGTTCTTGTTAAATCTTTCTTGTCATTCTTTTCTTCCATTTACTTGCTTTCTTTTGGTTTGGATCCTATAGGACTTTCATTCTGGAAAAAAATTTTGTGGTCATGAGGCCCATGTGTGCAGGTGTTCTTCGTCCCAAAAAAAATGCAAAAAAAAAACAAAAAAAGAGAAAAAAGAGAAATAAATGGAGCAAATAAATAATCACTCAGTGTGTATTATCCTTTTGTCTCTAAATTAAATTTTTTGAAAATGAGCAATCAAAATTTGAAATGAAGATTGGACATCTTTCTCTATCTCTCACAGGAATTCATTATCCATTGTTGTCCCATTTTGAGCTTGAAATTTTTCTTCAATAAACCCTGGATAAGGATCACCTCTACACTAGAGGATAACACAAAAAAGTAGGTTGGTTGCCATTATGACTATTTTGAAGTATAATGAAAAAAAGAAAAGAAAGAAAAGGTGAAAGGGGGTGGAAAGTAAGTGCAAAAGTAATTGACAAAGTTTAAGTTTGAACAAGGATGAAAAAGAACAATAAGAGAAAAGTGTGCTTGAAAGTGCAAAAGCAATTGACAAAGTTTAAGTTTGAACAAGGATCTTTGGTCCCACTTAACCTTTAAACACTTGTTTGAGCCTTATACCCTTCTTTTCATAACCCCTAACCTTGACCACATTACAAGCCTTAAAATGTCAATTCTGATCAATGAAGGATTGTTTTCATTTTCATTGACTTTAATTTTGAGACAAAAGGTTCATACCCTACTGAATTTGCAATCATTGCTCTTTAAAAAAAATAAAAAAAAATTTGTTAGGCTGAAAACTCACAAGGGCGGTCTAAAAAAAAAGATATAAGACAAAAAAAAAGAGACTTACATTAGGGTAAGTTGTTACCCTGTTCAAGTTGCCCCTACACTAGGGCATGTTTTCTTTTGGTTCAATCTGGCTCTATATTGGGGCAAATTTCTACATTGTTCAATTCGGCCTTACACTGGGACAAATCTTTTAGTTCACTTGGTTCTACATTGGGGCAAGTCTGTACCCTTTTCAATTTGGCTCTAAATCAAGCGGTTTGCTTTGTTTTATTTGGCCTTACACTGGGGCAAAAATTTTATTCTCAAGTTCCCCACTAGGACAATTTTTGTTATCAAATGGCCTACACTAGAGCATCTTTGTTCTCAAATGACATACTCTGAGTCAAATTCATTTGATATCATACATGAGGGTAGATTTTTGTGGATACCTAATAAAGCAATGGTCATGATGTTCAGTTGTCAAGTAAAGATCAATCACATCCAAACTGAAAAAAAAAATAGAAAAAAAAACTCTTGGCTTTTTGTGAACACTTAATTTTGACCGGGGTAAAAAATAAAAATAATAATAATAAATATATATAAAATAAAAAATAAAAAAAACTAAAAAATAATAAAAGACCCTACACGCTTTCTCCTTTTGTCATCATTCCATCACTACTACTCCACTCATTTCTATTTTTCCCGACCCACACTCATTGCCTGATTGCTAAAAAGAAAAAATATATCTAATGCCACTACAACTAAAAAGAAAAAAAGACCTATCCCCTAAATAAAAAAAAAAAAAAAACCTTACACGTTCACTACAAAGAAATCACCTTCTTCAATAATACAAAGATGACTCCATCACCAATTATCACGGGATGATCTTAATATCCCATCAACTCACCACTCTCAACAGCATCCTCACTTCCATAATCATAGACAACCGTGACTCACTCACGTCCTAAAAACTCTTCAACCTCTATACACCAAGCCACCACTCAACCAAGCTTAGCTAAACTCGACGCAGAACCCCCAAATCACGGCCTGACCACTACAAACCATCACCTTCTTCCCTTCACTCTCACCTTCAACCGTCCTCACCAACCTTCATCTTCAACCCCATCATCCTTCATCTCCCTTACTTCCACCTCAAAACCGAGACCACCTCAAAGCCGGTAGAGCAACCTCCACCCACCATAAACTACCAACTTCTATAACCAACCTTAAAACTCATTTCCATTTTTACCCAAAAACCATAACAACTTCAATCTTTCCCAAGCCACCACCGTGAGCATTCCACCATCACCCTGCTGCCCTCAAACAGCCACCACTTTCAACCTCAACCCATCCATCAACCAAACCACCCTCTTCGTCATTACCACCATCAAACCGTGAAAATACTACAAGCAGCCATCGTCCTCTGTTTTTGCAGCTCAACCCGCAAATCGAATCCGTATTGCATTGAGCTTCACCGGCGACGCTACCCCATTCTAGTCGCATATCAATTGTACATTTTCTCCTCACGACGGACCGACTCGACCGCACCGCCATACCCACGCAATGCCGCTCGTCGCCCACGTCGCTGGACCACATCCACCGCGTGTCAGATCCGCGCAGTGTGTGCCGCCCTGGCCGACGAAAACCACCGGACACCATTGTCCTCCGCTCCTCCGCCCGAACCCGGTGAAACTGATCCCACGCCGGTGCACCCAAGTACGCGTTTGCCGCCCCTGTTCTTTGCCCCTAACTCTGCAACTTCTCCACAGTAACAACCCCTCCTTTTGTTTCATTTTTTAGCAGCTACTGCTTTGTTTCGTTTTGTTTCTTTTTTTTTTTGAGTTTGGGCCATTTAGAAATATAAGGCCCATAAAAAATGAAAACATAAAAAAAAGGGTGGTGTGGTAAGAGTGTTTAATTAGTGAGCTAATTTTCTTTTTTTTCCTTGGTTGGCCTAAAGTTAATATGTTTAGTAGTTTAAAGATGTAGTGAAAATAATCAAAAAAAATGTAGAGACAAAATCTATAGGATTAGATAATAAATAAAAAAAATACCAAAAAATAAAAAAAACGTGTCAAGAAAAAAATGGGAAAAAGTAAAAAAATTAATTAAAAAATGTATTTTGAGTTTAATTGTTTGTCATTTAAGATTAATTTTTGTTTGATGTTCATTTAATGGTATATTTTATATTGTATTTTTGTGACTAATAAAAAGCAAAAAATTTAAAAAAAATTATTATAAATTGGGCCTTTTTAAGCTAAATAAAAATAAAAAAAATAAAAATAAAAAATTAAATTTTTTAGAAGAAAAAAATAAAACAGAATTAACTGAGTTGTGACAACTTGTTAATCCTGTAACTTTCATAATCATTTGAGTTGTGACAACTTGATGAATCAATGGGTGACGTCTCTAGCGCGACGCGAGCTTCACCTATTCAATCCTTAATTTGAATGACTGAGTCGCGACGACTTGTTAATTCAAATTTTTAAGATTAAAATCAACCAAACCACAATTATTTTTTTAAAGAACTACGTGACTTTGAATTTCTCATTGCACCTGAGGATACGTAGGAGCGAGACTCATATTCCGTCAAGCCAAAAATTAAATTTTTATAATTTATTTTTCATATTTTTTACAAAAGGGATAAAACAAATATATTCAAGGATTATTAAGAATTTGCACAATTAATTTAAGGTACCGTCTTAGGACGGGTGTGTTTGGGGTACTGTGGGATTAAATTTCCTCCCTTCCCTACACATAACCGACTCCCGAATTCAATCTGGTTTCAAAGACTATATTTTTATTTTTTATTTTTTTTCTTGGATTTTTCAATTTTTCCTAATAAAAAAAATAAAATTGGTGGCGACTCCTAATTAATTTTTTTTTAATTTTAGTTGCTATCCTGCCGCGATTTTATGGTCGCGACAGATGGCGACTCCACTGGGGACAATGAAAGTCAAGCTTGTAAAAGTTAGTTATGCAAAATTTTTGGTGATCTTTATGTGTTTGTTTTACTTTTTTTTTTATTATTTGATGATTTTTTTTATATTATTCTTAGTGTTAATTGTTGTACTATCTGAACCTTAGGGTAGAAAACTTTTGGAATTTGTTTTGTATTTGCTTTGTTTTGCAGGATGTGGGTAGTCTTTAGGATTGTAAAGGTTTGTACGCTCCCAGCACCCACTGCACCTACACATAAAGCACACACAATCGAGTGGGGTCCTATACCCGGGTCTGAGTGAAGCTTAAGTTAAGTAGAGGTTGTGTAGTGGTAGCCATTTTGGATGTACTTCCTGTTTGGTTATCGCGAAGACCTCATCTAGAGTGTGCCTTTTTCATGAATGTCCCACACTTAATGGTTTACCCACTATTTCGTGGTCAACATTCTGAAATAGGACTTGGCTCTAGAGACCTCTAAAATAGAAGAGCCACCCCATGGAAGTTCTCACGAACTAGAAAGACTCTTAGACCCTTATGATAGAAAGTCTCAAGTTTAAGACAATCCCATTAGGACACAAAGGGGGCACACCTTTCATTACCTTTAGATTTATCCATATCTTGTGAGTTGTTCAGTCCGTTAATGTGACAAACCATACTTGCGTCCCTCTAAAAATTTTTCTTCAATAAAGGAGGAGATGAGTCATTATTAAAGGACCAACAACTCGCTCACCCATTATTGCATCACAAGTAATCACTTTTCGCATCATGTTTTCTAAAAAAAAAAGATGCATTGATGATTCTTATGTGTTAAATAGGTTTGTTGGGGGACTGTTGAGACTAAGTGCCTAAGGATTAATAGTGGGTATCTTTGATCAATAATGGAAAGTGTAATGGGAACAGATCACAAGGGTGAAATTTTGAAAAGGACCCTGCAACTTAAGGCCAAGAAAGTTGACACAGAAAGCTTGGTGAGTTTGGGTCGAATGTTGAAGAAGACACAACGTCTGACCTTCACTTCAAGATATGGGAGAATCTTGAATCTGTTAGAAGTTGACGTGCAAGCAGAAGCCATCACTGCACTAGCCCAATACTATGACCCACCGTTGCGTTGTTTCACTTTTCAAGATTTTCAGTTAGCCCCCACCTTGGAGGAGTTTGAGCAGATCTTGGGCTTACCTTTGGAAAAGGAAAAGCCATACCAATATACGGGTCACTATACATCTATGCCAACCATAGCAAATGTCTTGAAGATTCATGTAAAAGATCTACAGAAGGCAAAACAAATTAGGAAAGGAACAGAGGGGTTTTCAAGGAAATATTTGGAAGGGCACATGCATTACCTAGCCGAGATTGAAGACTGGAGCACCTTTATG
The DNA here is from genome assembly GCA_029884595.1 of Ormosia semicastrata. Taxonomy (NCBI): domain Eukaryota; kingdom Viridiplantae; phylum Streptophyta; class Magnoliopsida; order Fabales; family Fabaceae; genus Ormosia; species Ormosia semicastrata. The sequence continues at coordinate 28,792,025 of JAQQTO010000046.1, read as the reverse complement.
GATGTGTTAGCCCTCACCATTTATGGCAGCATCCTTTTCCCAAGTAATGAAGACTTGGTAGATTTTGCGGCAATTGACGTGTTCCTTGCTCGAAGAAATAATACCGCAAATCCCGTTCCGGCAATTTTGGCTGATGTTTATTACACTCTGAATTTCTGTCATGAAAAGAAGGGTAAGCAGATCTTATGTTGTCTACCGATGCTATTTGTATGGCTCACAAGTCACATGTTTAAGAAGGGCTACAAAGGATCCTGTCCTATTACAGATATCAAGATGTTCCAGTTAAAGACCATGAGCGGCCGTGAATGGGCTGAGGAATTAGCCAAGCTTGAGGAAAGAAGAATTATATGGTACCCATGGCGAAAAGAAGGGCAAATAGTGGTTTATCAGTGCGAAGGCTTTCTTAATGTTCCTCTCATGGGTACTTGGGGATGCATTAACTATAACCCTGCCCTGGCATTGCGACAACTAGGCTATCCCATGATGGGGCCACCGTCAGAATTGGAAACTGCTCCTTTTGTCTGTGATATGCAAATGGAGTGTACTGAGACACTTAGGAGAGTGCGAGACGCCTGGAAGAAAGTTATCAGAAAGGGTAGAGAGTTGGGAATTAGAAGCTGTGGAGTCAAAGAAAGCTACCGGCAATGGGTCAAGAATCGGGCTCAGGAAGTCAAAATGCCTTTCAAAAGTTCAGCGACCTTTACAGTCGGTATATCTCTGCCTTCGGTCCCGATAGAAGATGAGGATATAAGGGAAAGCTTAGCAAAAGCCAATGAGGAAAAAAGGAAATTAGAAGCAGAGCTGGAAAAGACTCGCCGAACATGTGTAGTTTTAAAGCGTGAAAATTCTGAGAAGGGCCACGCACTTGAAAGGGCTAACAAGAAGCAAGAGATAGAACAAGATCTTATGTCAAGAACCAGAAGGTGTTTGGAAGCTGCAAACAAGGAATTGAAACTCCGAGGGCAAGAAAGAGATAGAGCTCTGGCTGAAAATCAACAACTTAAAGAGTCACTTGTAAATGCCAAAGCGGCACAGGATAATGCTCTTCAACAGGTGGATAGCATGAAGCAACAAATAAAAATGGTGTCAGCAAGATATGAAGACACAATTAAAATTGAGAGGTTGCGCACTGTCGAGGAGATTGCAGGGTATAAAGCAGCATTGCAACGGGGACAGGAGGACTTGCAGAAAATGATAGATCATGCAAAACGACAAGACGAGGACATTAATGGGTGGAAAGAAGAAGTCCATTTTTGGAGAGACCAATTCTCGAAGCTGGCATGCCTAGCCAACACGGCAATCGCAGACATCCCATATTATTTAAAGATGGCAGATAAGATGATTGATCCTCTTAAGACCCCGGCAGAGATTAAGGACTTCATTGAGTATTGCAAGAATCTTATTGGACAAATGAAGCAGAGGATCAGGGTGCAGAATTAGACTAGACAGTGATGTAGAGTGGAAATAATGTACTCCTCTTAAATGATGACTCCTTTTCAATTAAATAAAGTATGCCTTTTTGTTCTTCTGATCCTATGTTGTACTAAAGATCCATTACTTTTGAACGAGACGTTCTAAGTAATGTTTATGACAACTTTTGAATGAGACGTTCTAAGAAATAGTCATGACAAGTAAAGATCAAAGATATTCACTTAAATTCGCTCGGCACAAATTAACAATGGTCCTTTAACAAATCAATAATAATCATGGTTGTTTTAATAAATTGCACTTTGATTGCTCACAGGAAGTTTAAAACCATTGCGCGACCAAGGAAAGAAGACACCAATCAAACCCGTGTTCATAACACAAGGGCTCGAACAAGGTTGCTTGCAGCAATGGCAGCCGAGAACGAAGGTAGGAACTTAAGTTTCGAAGTAGATGAAGTGAAAGGAAGGGTGAATGAGGTGACAGAATCTCAAAGAAGAATTGAGGAAATGTTGTCAGCCATGAGGGAGACCCTCACCTTGATGGGGGCAGTTGGAGGTACAAGAGTGACCGGGGCACACTCGCACCCACTGAATACCACTTCCACGAGGACAAACCCTGGAGTCACTACTGAGGTACCTGACACTTGTCGAGATTATCAAATTTAAATCAATTTATAACCGATTTACCAAAACTACTTGTAGCATAAGGTAACACCTGGTCGAGTCCGTAGATCACTCTAATTATGAAGTCAGATTAAGAGGTTAATAAATAGGGGGAAAGAGTTTTGCAAGATTAAATAACAAAGAACAATTAAAATGAGTAAACAAGATTGAGAAAACAACCAATCCAAGAGAATTAACAAATCTTGATTTTAATCCATCCTTGATCTTTATAATTCCGTTCAACTATCAACCAAATCTTTGGTCTTAGATCACATCAAGACGCCTCTCAATGATCCATGGATCTTCTATTAGAAACGCTTCTAAAATTCAATTAATTAAGGTTAGACAAATTAAGCATCCATCCAAAACCCAAATTAACTTAAAAACCAAGATCCAACCAAGCTAAATATTTCATCAAACATCTTTGATAAATTATATAACCTCTGAATTCATCTCTTGGCATATGATAATTACGCAATTAACATATGCAAATCCCAATCAAATTAAGCATTAAATCAAATTTAAACAAGAGAAGAAAAGAAAGAGAAACTTGATTAATAGATGAACGTATAACGATTAAAACGAGATCTCGTGGATTAATCATCAAGCTTGTCAATCTCTTGGATTGATTAAAGAAGTTTAGCTCTCCATAGTCATCACCATTGGAGAACCTTCAAGAACCATACAAAAATGAAAATAACAAAGAGAGAGGAGGAGAGGAAGAGAAGAAGAGAATTCTCCAAAATGAAACACTAAAACTTTAATTATAACAACACTACTACAAAGCTCTACATATTACAATGATCTGCATAGCCTCCCTTTTATAGAGGGTTTAGAGGTACAAAATGTCAAAAGGGGGCTGAGTCATGGTGGTTGAGTGGAGTAGGTGGATGAGTGGAAAATGTTGAATGACTTTTGGTGAGTAGAAAATTATGGAGATTCTTTGTCTCTGAAATCATGCAGCTCTGAAGTCATTGCATTCGTCATTTTTGAGCCAAGTGGTCTTCATGAAGATTTTAGGTCTGGATCTTAGCTTTCAAATGGCTTTGGTTTGAGCCCAATATCACTTCCATAGCTCTAGATATGTTCAAATTACTGCACACTGCTCAGGTCCAAACACAGCTCCTCTGTTCTGACTTCCAAGCCCAATATCACTTCCAAGGAGTCTGAATCGGGAAAAGTGTACAACATGAAAGTTGTAGATTTGAGTCTTAACTATCAACCATCAAAATTTCAGCCCATTCTACAACTTTCACCATGAGCAGTATAATGAACAGTACACATAGGTCATTCTGCCAGGAGCAACACTTTAGTTCTTGATTCAATGCCAATTTGAGCCATCCAAACGTATGATTGAGTCTTTGATGTCTTCATGAAGATTGTAGAGCTCTCTCTTATCTTTAAAATGACATAAGATTCACCTTAAACATCCACCTACAGCCCAAGATATGACCCAAATACAGGATTAGTGTAAGACGTAAATCATGCTTTGAGAAATTCAATTAAATCCATTTTGAGTTCAAAACATACAAAACATAACCAAACTTAATTTATTAAGTGCACGGAGAGTGTAAATGACTAAAAATGAAGGCTTATTAATGCATCAAATATGTGAACATCAAATTCCCCCACACTTAGCTTTTTGCACTCCTGGGCAAAACACACAAAAACAAAATAAAACAGACTCAAAAGTTAAACATTCTAAAAGACTCAATTTCTAATAATATTTACGAATGAAGAGCAATTGATAATTCAAGTGATCAAAACATTTATGAGGTAACACATCTTCACATCTTAAATCAACAAGCAAGGATACTTCAATTGAAAAGCATGAGTAAAGAATGATAGATCCTTACAGAATTCACTCTCAATCTCTCAAGTGTTTAAAAGGTAGGTATTACACTCAATTCAACTCATGAAAATTGCACTACCATAAGCTTGCTTATCTTCTACTTCTCCACTACTCAGAACACATGCACACACAAATCATGAGGACTTTATTCAAGGTTGTAATGGGGTCAAGGTAAAGGAGAAGGTGATATGGATATGACAAGTTAAACACCAAAGAGAATAAAAGAACATGAAAGCTGAGTTCAATTATCGATCATGAAAGTTCATCCCAACTTCATCTAATACAAATTCCCTTTACATATTATTTTCCATTCCTTTATTGCCTTGTTGACCCTTTTTTTTTACATATATATATATATATATATTTTTGAATTTTTTTATATGTATATATATATATTTTTTCTTTTTTTTTTTTTTTTTTTTTTTTTTACAAAAAGAACACCATAAATACATTTTTCAATCATTCTGCATACACACCCCCACACTTGTTCATGAACTCATCCAATGGCAAAGCTAATATTCTCTTATTCCCTAAGACTAAGTAAGAACATGATTTTTTTTTTTATTTAAGAAACATAATGAGTTCGAGACAAAGAATAATCAAATAAGCTCAAAGGGGTTAAGCAAGGGGAAATATGCAAGGTTGGCTGTTTGGTTAAACTAGCTGATTAAGAAAGAGGGCATCAATCATGTTTATGCATGCAAGTGAAACGTAGCCTCAAAAAGAGTCAAAGCAAGTTCTAGAGTGATCATTAACATGAGTGAAAATCACACAAGAAAGAAGAGAATGGCATAAATGTTGAATCCATCCATTAGGCTCAAAATCTCACAAGGTATGCATCTATCAAACTCAATTCATCAATTCAATCATCCATAACCAAGCATATCAGTTCAAGAAGGAAGAAAAGTTATTCAATCATGCAATGAACCCTTTTTTGTGTTTTTTTTTGTTTTTTGTTTTTAACAACAAAACAAAACAAAAATGCTAAAATCTCTTCCCCACACTTAATATAACATTGTCCTTAATGTGAAAGAGAGAGATAGAAAAGAGCAACACAACCTGATAAGAAGTGAATCAACGCCAAGCAGGAAAAAGCACACTTGTCGGTGCCACATCGGACCTCCGCCACCAATTAAGATGCGTCTCAAGAGTAGAATTACTCCTTACTCGACATCCTTAACTTGGTTAGAAAATTCCGACAAACATATAAACACAATAAACATGTTAATATATACACACATTTTTTTTTTTTCACAACTCTACACACGACAAACATAAACACACTTACTAAATTTTTTTTTTTTTTTTAGTCACACAACTATCCTTCCCCCAACTAGATCATAACATTGTCCTCAATGTTAAAAAAAAATAGAAAGGAAAAAGATAGAGGATAGTACACATTCTTTATGCAAGTACGGAGAAGAGAAACCTTACACAAATATAAACAAAACAAAAGTACGATGAATAAAACTAAAGAGAAAGGAAAGTCATAGATGAAGTGTCGAGTCACATTTGTTGTTTCTTCTTTGCCTCCCTTGTTGTTGTCTCGCTTCTTTCTTGTCTCCGACCAATCTATCCGGGGCATCACTTGGATCGTTCATAAACAAAGGCTTCCAATTTATCAATTAACTCATCAACAAGTGGAAGCCGAGATAAGGAGTTGTCTTTCGGAAGGTGTGACAAATTTACGTTCCACAAAGATGGTCAACAAAAGATAACAAATTATTAAAGAAATTATTAACATTCAACAAACCTATGGGTTTATGGTGGATGTTCATTGGGCCAAGAAACAACTTGAAAGACTTCTTCCAAAGTACCAAAACCACCGGTAAGGCTATGAAGGCATCGAGTTGTCAAGCATTGCCTTCATTCGTTCATGCATAGATGATACTTGAATTTCTGTCCAATTGTCTTTCCAACGAAGTTCCTTCGAGTTAAAGGTTCGGGAATGACACCTAAAACTTGACCACCTCTTAGAAATGCGACAGGTGATACAACCCCCATTAACCCAAGGCAACCTCCCCATATACTACACGAATGTTCCTCGCAGTAAGTGTTCTACCAAGAGTGGTTCTTTGCGTTGACAAACTCTAAACTCTTCCCATAATGTGTCCCACAAAATACACAGATACTAACAAGTCTACGAACGAGAAGAAGAAGAAGCTCCCTCCATCTCTACACTCACACTCTCTATGAATGATTAAGAGTTGCGGGAAAGTGAAGAAAATGGAGTGTTTAAATAGGGAAGAGAATAGAAAAAAAAAATAATAGCTCCTATATGAGTAGGTTGGTCACATTTGTCGAAAAACTTTTGAATTTTTTTTTTTGTTTTTTTTAATGTTTTGTTTTTTTTAATGTTTTGTTTTTTTTAAATAATAAATGCATAAGATAATATATACAGATTGTTGTGATTGTGGCTCACATCTTCCTCTGGTTTTACGTCCAGAAACGGCTTAAACGCCTTCTATGAGTCGGGGATAGGCTTCCCATCCAATTTTCTTATAAATTGGCAAACACGGTCTTTTTGAGTCAGATTCCGAAGACTATAACGCTCTTGCTCGTCCTTGAAGAGATTCCACAAACGAAGAAGTTCACGCTGCACAATTCCACAAGAATGCGTCTCAAGAGTCAATAAGATATTATCTAATGACTCCTTACTCAGTCCATTCTTGATGAAGAATATTTTATCTTCTCTGTTTACAGAAACCATTCCCAAAGAACGACATTGCGTGTTGCAATTCCATCGTGCACACTTGTAACAAACGTGCATTCTTTTTGCTCTTCTCTTTTTCGAAAATGAACTTTTACCGAGACCAGGCATGTATCGGACAAATGAATCGGAAGATTCACCAGCTAAACGAACCTTTGCTTCGATTATCCAGCGTATATCTTCTGGGATGCCCTTGTACATTAACAGTCTCAATCTCTCACACCTAGCTTTGTAAATTTTGGTTAGAACATTTTTATGAACAGAAGGGAAATACTTTTTTAGATTTGAAAGAATGACATCCATTTTGAAAGAGAAGAAATCAGTTATTATGGGAAACTGAAAGACAAACCGACTCAAGAGTCACGGAGTACCGTTATCCGCCGTTTAACCGGGAACTGAAAGAACTGCAAAAAGAAGAAACAAATTAAAATAAATTCTACTCATAACAAGGATTAGAAAGGGATATGGATTCTACCTCAACAGCTTGATGTTCCAGAAATGGTTTGAGTCTTTTTGCTTTATAAAATTTTTTATATTTTTTTTATATTTTTTTTTATGCATCATTTATTGATTCCGCAAGTCATGCAAGTGCAATTTGCGTAACTTAGGAGCATCATTTTTCTTTCAGAAATGGACCCCAATTTTTGACAATGTTCGCAACTTTTGTAAAAAGTATAACTGCCCTTGAATAATATGGCCAATAAAATCTATACTGCAAGATTTTGCAGCTGTTTTCTTTGAAGAAAAATGACATCCACATGACAAAATTCAATGACACTACTTACCTCATTGTCGTGTACAAATCTCCAAAAGATTTGATCAGGACAATAATTGAACAAATATGGGTCAGCACAATAGAAATTTTTTTTTTAACTCAATCAAAATTTTTTTTTGTCCATTGAGGCGGCATCTTACTCATCAAGTGGGGTAGACGACTTCTTGCAAGTGGACCTCCTCCAAAATATCCTCTTGAGCTCCCTCATAAAATGGTTTGAGGCGATGTCCATTGACTGTGAAAGCTTTTGTAGTAGTCTCACTTGTAACCTCCTGCACACCATAAGGAAAAATCTTAGTAACAACAAATGGACCAAGCCACCTAGATCCGAGCTTTCCGGGCATGAGTTTGAGGCGGGAGTTATAAAGGAGAACTTTTTGACCAATCTTAAATGTTTTTCTTATGATCTTCTTATCATGGAAGGCTTTAGTCTTCTCTTTATAAAGTTTGGAATTCTCATAAGCCTCCAGGGCGGATCTCCTCCAATTCTCGCAACCGTAGCTTCCGCTCCATGCCCTTGATTGAGGTCCAAGTTACACCTTTTTACTTGCCCAAAATGCACGATGCTCAATTTCCACCGGCAAGTGGCATGCTTTGCCAAAAACAATCCGATAAGGAGACATCCCAATCGGAGTCTTATAGGCAGTCCTATAAGCCCATAAAGCATCCTCAAGCCTTTTGCTCCAGTCCTTTCTGTTAGGTTGAACTATTTTCTGAAGTATCTGCTTGATCTCTCTGTTGGAAACCTCGGCTTGCCCATTAGTCTGGGGATAATAAGGTGTAGAAACTCTATGCAAGACTCCATACTTTTTCATCAAGGCTTCCATGCTTCGATTACAGAAATGTGAACCCTGATCACTAATGATGGCTTTTGGGACTCCAAACCTGCAGAAAATATGTGATCTAACAAAATCCACAACAACCTTGGAATCATCAGTCCGAGTGGCTTTTGCCTCCACCCATTTAGATACATAATCCACAGCAAGCAAAATGTAAACAAAACCAAATGACACAGAAAAGGACCCATAAAATCAATACCCCAAACATCAAATATTTCACATAACAACAAAGGTTGTTGGGGCATCTCATTCCTACGAGAAATATTCCCTGTTCTCCGGCATTGTTCACAAGATTTACAAAACAAATATGCATCTCGAAATAGAGTGGGCCAATATAATCCGAGTCCAAAACTTTCCTAGCTGTACGAGTAGGTCCAAAATGTCCCCCACAGAGCAAGTGCATGACAAAAACTAAGAACGAGAATCAAACTCATGATCAGAATACATCTCCTAATGACTTGGTCACTACAAAATCTCCACAAATAAGGGTCATCCCACACATAATATTTTGACTCACTTTTCAGTTTATCAATCTGTGCCTTAGTAAAATGTGCAGGTAGTGCTCTAGCAACCAAGAAATTAACCAAATCTGCAAACCAAGGGATGTTACCTTGCATCTTGAAAAGTTGTTCATCAGGGAAGACATCATGGATAGGAGAAAAATCTGCCTCTCTTTCAATCCGACTCAAGTGATCTGCCACCAGGTTCTCTGCTCCACTCTTATCTCTGATATCAATATCAAACTCCTGTAAGAGCAACATCCACCGAATCAACCTTAGCTTTGCATCGGGCTTTTTCAGGAGAAACTTCAAAGCTGCATGATCTGAAAATACAACCACTCTAGAACCAAGCAAATATGATCGAAATTTATCTAAAGCAAAAACAATTGCTAAAAGTTCCTTTTCGGTTGTAGTGTAGTTGGCTTGTGCAAAGATCTAAAGTCCTCGAAGCATAGGAAATGACATGAGGTACTTTGCTTGACTCTCTGCGTGCAAGGACAGACTCCCAATGCATAATTAGAGGCATCATACATGAGTTCAAATGGGAGTGTCCAATCTGGTGGTTGGATGATAGGAGTGGTGGTCAAAGCTCCTTTAAGGAAATCAAAAGCCTCTCTCGCACTTGCCATCAAAATCAAAAGCAACATCTTTACTCGCAACAAGTTAGACGGGGAAGGGCCTTTTTCTTTGAAATCTGAATGAACCGCCTTTGTAGAAACCTGCATGGCCAAGAAAAGAACGAACCTCTCGCACGCAAGAGGGTAAGGCAATTAGGAAATAACATCAATTTTAGCAGGATCTACTTCTATACCCTTCGAGAGATGATATGGCCTAAGACTATGCCCCGTTTCTACCATAAAATAACACTTCTCATAATTAAGAACAAGATTAGTCTCAATGCATCGATGCAAGACTCTATCCAGACTATCTAAACATGCATCAAAGGAAGAGCCATAGACAGTAAAATCATCCATAAACACATCCATGCAACTCTCTAAAAATTCAGAGAAGATACTGACCATACACCTTTGAAAGGTTCCCGGAGCGTTACAGACCAAAGGGCATTCTCCTGTATGCAAATGTTCCAAATGGACAGTGAAAGTGGTCTTCTCTTGGTCTTCTGGGGCTATATGAATCTGAAAATAGCCCGAATATCCATCCAAGAAACAGTAATGCGACTTGCCAGCCAGTCTCTCCAACATCTGATCAATGAAAGGCAATGGAAAATGATCTTTCCTAGTGGCCTGGTTAAGCCGCCTATAATCAATGCACACCCGCCAACTGTTCTGGATTCTTGTGGGTAGGAGCTCATTGTTCTGATTTGCAATTACTGTGACTCCAGATTTCTTTGGAACCACTTGCACCTGGGCTCACCCATTTACTGTCAGATATGGGATAAATAATGCCAGCTTGTAGCAGCTTGGTCACTTCCTTCTTCACCACATCCAATCAGGGGATTTAGTCTCCTTTGGGGCTGCCTCACGGCTTGGTACCTTCCTCCAATAAAATCCTATGCATACATGTGGAAGGACTAATACTAGGAATGTCTGCAAGTGTCCATCCAATAGCACGCTTATGTTGCCTCAAAACTGCAGCAATTTTTCTTCTTGTTCAGGTTGCGATTCTTAGCGACAATCATCGGTGACTTCTCACCATCTTCCAAATATGCATATTTAAGATGGTCCGGCAAAGTCTTTAGCTCTAAGGATGGGGGATGCACAATAGAAGGCAAAGAAGCTATTTGAAATAAGCAACTCAAATGAAGATTAAATTCGACATACTCGACTCTCATTTTCACATGCTTTGCATCATTCAAGTCGGCACTACATCATCACTCACAATCGCATAAATCTCAAAGACATGCAAAGACATGGTTCAAGATCACGGTTAACACATATATCACAAGTGACGAAATCCGAGAAAGTTAGCAATATCGGGAATTCAACACTCATATCAAAGATAAGTATCATCAACCAAATATTTCAATCACATCAACATGAAAAACTGAATGCTCCTCAAGGGGATGTCTCATGGCATCAAAAATGTTAAATCGTACCACATCTCCACCAAATTCCATAGAAAGGGTGCCGGCATGCACGTCTATCTTGGTTTTGGTGCTTTGAGGAATGGTCTTCCTAGAATCAATGGAGCATGATTTGTTGAAGACTCATCTTCCATGTCCAGAATGTAGAAGTCCGCTGGAAAAATTAGCTCATTTATTCGCACCAACACATCTTCCAGCACTCCTGCAGGGTGAGTAGTAGTCCTGTTTGCCAGCTGAATCACTATACCAGTGGGGTGTAAGGTGCCAATGTTCAAAGACTTATATACTGATGTAGGCATGACATTAATAGTTGCACCCAAATCTAGCATTGCATGGTCAAACCTGGAATTACCTATAGTGCAAGGGATTGTGAAAGTTCCAAGATCTTTACATTTCTTTGGCATGCTTGGGTGAATCATCGCAGAAACATTTCTGCCCATACTGACTTTCTCAGTACCCTTAAGTCTTCTCTTGTGAGTACACAACTCCTTGAGAAATTTGGCATACTTGGGAATTTGTTTGATTGCATCTAAGAGGGAATATTGATTTCCACCTTCCCGAATGTCTCCATGACTTCCTTTTCCATTTCTGCTTGCGCTATCTGCTTGGATTGTGTCACTCTATTTGGGAAGGGTAGTGGAATGTTCAAGTCTGAATTCTCTGCACATTTCTTCTGGACTGGGGCATCTAGTTCATGCGAATTGTGTTGTGTCGATCAATCTCTGTTCTTTGCAATGGGAGCTCTGGTTGTGGCGACTAGGACCATCAATTTCTTTGCCACTTCTCAAGGTAATGACACTTACATTGCCTCTTGGGTTGTTGATTTGTTTGTGAAGGCAATTGGTTCGATCCTTGGCTTTTCAATTCACTCACGGTGGTGGCCACCGCCCAATCTGAGTTTGAGTTCGAATGGTGGCATTGACATTTTGTTGGGCCGAACATTATTTGTAGCCATCTGTTTCATCAAATCTTCCAATGATGGCTCGGATGGAGTGGTTCTTTGGACTTGGCAACATGAGGGTCTCTTGCCGCACGTGGTCGCACGCTTGTTGTTGTCTGAATACAGGTGGTTGGTATTTGTTGCTAGGACCTATAGCTTGGCATCTGAATTACTGCTGCTGTTGGGGTTGTTGTTGTTGACTAGAATTCCCATATCTCAAGTTAGGATGGTCCCTCGAGTGCGGGTTATAAGTATTAGAAAATGGATCATATCTTGGGCTGCTGGGACCGTTGATATTGAGGTCTACTAGGAAAAATGCCACCGCTGCAATGCGAACCGACTGCGGAAACGCGGAACCACCATCCTGAAGTGTGGGGCATGAATCGTAGGATGAGATGAGCAAGAGCAAATGCCACACACCCTTGCAGGCTCTTGTACGTAACCCGGTACATGTTGTCCCACTGCTAATTGCCTCACCAAAGAAGTCAATTCATCAAGTCTATGTTCCATTCTCTGTTGATCTACATGAGACGATTGAACTTCATTAACTCCTCTGGTTGAGGTAAGGACTCTTGTGCCAAATTGTTGAGCATTGGTGCCATATTTGCTATCAAATCTCTTGCTTTGCATAGTAGGGGTTGTATCCACCAATGCACCTCCGATGCGGCATCCACCATACTTCTATCCATCGACAAAGAAGCCCTCATAGAAATATTGAATCAAGAGCTGATCACTAATTTGATGGTGGGGACAACTCGAACACGCTTTTTGAATCTCTCCCAATACTCATGCAAGGTCTCACCAGTCATTTGCCTTATACCACAAATGTCTTTTCTAATGGCAAATGCTTTCTGGATGCGAGGAAGAACCTCTCCAAGAATAATTTCTTCATATCATCCCAACTCGTGACGAACCTGGTGAAAGGTAGAACACCAATCCTTGGCTACATCAAGAAGAGAAAGGGAATGCCCTCAACTTGATATGCTCCTCGAGAGATTCCATGTGGCTTCATGGTTGAACAGGACCACATGGAACTCCTTTAAGTGCTTATGGGGATCTTCACCGTAAGACCATGAAACTTGGGCAACAAGTGTATCAATCCAGATTTTAACTCGAAGTCGACATCAAGATTAGGATATTGAATGCACAAAGACCGGTAAGTTACATCGGGAGCAAGAAGTTCTTTAACGGTCCTATTTTGCTGTTATCGGCCATGATTTTAGAATCACTTAAGATCTCAAGTGCACTTTCGATTCAATGTCACAACTAAATTCGGACTCAATTCTTTCACTTAGCCTACGAGTTCTATTCAACCTATGCAATGTTCTATCAATCTCGGGATCAAATTCAAGCAAGATATCGAGATTAGACCTAGTCATGCAAAAACACAAAAATAAAATAGAATAAGTAAACAAGTAAAATACACTAGACAACTCTAAAAATATACCAAAATAAATATAATTCACCTATCTAAATATTTTTAAAAATTATGAGACTTGTACAGCATAAAAACTACACAAAAATGAAACTAAAAAATACAATAAAAAATATTAAAAAATTGAAAAACTGGTCTAAACGATGGATTTTGGAAAAACCAGGGGTGACCTCACAGTTAACTGTGAGTCTTGTTTATTAGGCCGTTTTCCTTCAACTGACCAAGTTTAAGCTCATTCTGGGCACATTTTCTGTCAATACGAAATTCTTGTAAAATGACCCGTAATCACCCGTTTTTGCCTGAAATCCACCAAAACACAGCAACATAAAGGTTAGTGAGAGATTAGTAGTTAAATAAACTCTTAATAAGATTGAACAAAATCAGAATGGTCCCCGGCAACGGCGCCAAAAATTTGACACTTGTCGAGATTATCAAATTTAAATCAATTTATAACCGATTTACCAAAACTACTTGTAGCATAAGGTAACACCGGTTAGAGTCCGTAGATCACTCTAATTATGAAGTCAGATTAAGAGGTTAATAAATAGGGGAAAGAGTTTTGCAAGATTAAATAACAAAGAACAATTAAAATGAGTAAACAAGATTGAGAAAACAACCAATCCAAGAGAATTAACAAATCTTGATTTTAATCCATCCTTGATCTTTATAAATCCGTTCAACTATCAACCAAATCTTTGGTCTTAGATCACATCAAGACGCTCTCAATGATCCATGGATCTTCTATTAGAAACGCTTCTAAAATTCAATTAATTAAGGTTAGACAAATTAAGCATCCATCCAAAACCCAAATTAACTTAAAAATCAAGATCCAACCAAGCTAAATATTTCATCAAACATCTTTGATAAATTATATAACCTCTGAATTCATCTCTTGGCATATGATAATTACGCAATTAACATATGCAAATCCCAATCAAATTAAGCATTAAATCGAATTTAAACAAGAGAAGAAAAGAAAGAGAAACTTGATTAATAGATGAACGTATAACGATTAAAACGAGATCTCAGGATTAATCATCAAGCTTGTCAATCTCTTGGATTGATTAAAGAAGTTTAGCTCTCCATAGCCATCACCATTGGAGAACCTTCAAGAACCATACAAAAATGAAAATAACAAAGAGAGAGGAGGAGAGGAAGAGAAGAAGAGAATTCTCCAAAATGAAACACTAAAACTTTAATTATAACAACACTACTATATAAAAGCTCTACATATTATAATGATCTGCATAGCCTCCTTTTTATAGAGGGTTTAGAGGTACAAAATGTCAAAAGGGGGCTGAGTCATGGTGGTTGAGTGGAGTAGGTGGATGAGTGGAAAATGTTGAATGATTTTTGGTGAGTGGAAAATTATGGAGATTCTTTGTCTCCGAAATCATGCAGCTCTGAAGTCATTGCATTCGTCATTTTTGAGCCAAGTGGTCTTCATGAAGATTTTAGTCTGGATCTTAGCTTTCAAATGGCTTTGGTTTGAGCCCAATATCACTTCCATAGCTCCAGATATGTTCAAATTATCAGTACCTTTGCTCAGGTCCAAACGCAGCTCCTCTGTTCTGACTTCCAAGCCCAATATCACTTCCAAGGAGTCTGAATCGGGAAAAGTGTACAACATGAAAGTTGTAGATTTGAGTCTTAACTATCAACCATCAAAATTTCAGCCCATTCTACAACTTTCACCATGAGCAGTATAATGAACAGTACGCATAGGTCATTCTGCCAGGAGCAACACTTTAGTTCTTGATTCAATGCCAATTTGAGCCATCCAAACGTGTGATTGAGTCTTTGATGTCTTCATGAAGATTGTAGAGCTCTCTCTTATCTTTAAAATGACATAAGATTCACCTTAAACATCCACCTACAGCCCAAGATATGACCCAAATACAGGATTAGTGTAAGACGTAAATCATGCTGAGAAATTCAATTAAATCCATTTTGAGTTCAAAACATACAAAACATAACCAAACTTAATTTATTAAGTGCACGGAGAGTGTAAATGACTAAAAATGAAGGCTTATTAATGCATCAAATATGTGAACATCAGTACCTTATGTAGGAGGAACCTCAAACACGGCATCAATAATGATTCCTATTGGAGAAGGGTATCATTCATTAGAAGGTACTCGCAATGAGGTACATGGCAATGCTGAGTTCACGTGGGAACCGCCACATATGATGACAACTGGATTTCCTACCGGTACTGGACACGCGAATCTTCAAAATGACAAGATGAAAGAAGAGTGGATGGAAAAGATGGAAGAACAAATCAAGGCGATCAAGGGTCCTAGCACTTACGGTCCCCTTGGGATAGAAGAATTGTGCCCTACTGCTAACATTGTCATCCCCAAGGATTTCAAAGTCCCAGAATTTGTGAAATATGATGGGAGCACCAACCCCTTTTTCCACCTAAAAACTTACATTACCAAAATGTCCATATGGTCAAGGGATTGGAAGTTTCTCGTCAATTTCTTTCATGAAAGTTTGACTGGGCCTGCTTTGGAGTGGTGTATCCAACAGGACCTCTCAAAAATCTCCTCTTGGGATGACTGGGCGAATTTATTTATGGGTCAGTATCGGTTTAATCTGGATACAGCCCCAACCCGGGAGCAGTTGGGAACATTACAGAAGAAAAATGAGGAGACATTCAAACAATATGCCCAGAGGTGGAGAACTCTTGCAGCCCAGGTGCAACCGCCGTTAACTCTGACTGAGATGTGCTCATACTTCTTGAGAACTTTAGGAGCTCCTTATATTGGGACAATGGCGGGCGCCGCTTATAAAGACTTCAACGATTTAATTGTTCTTGGAGAAAGAATTGAAATTTTGGTAAAATTGAAAAATTGCCACCGTGTGATAATGAAAGTAGTTTCAAGAAGAGTTTTCCCCCAAGAAAAAAGAGCGGAAGTGAGTTATGTGCAAAATCTACAACCCCGATATTCGCCATCCTACCCTACATACCGACCACCCCAATACAACCCAAACACTTACCCTTCCTATCAGACACCTGTATCGTCTCATCTACCTGGCCCAACCGCTCCTCCCGTAAATATACCTCAAACACAGCCATTCCAAATCAACAATATCCCGGTACCTCAGCCATATACACCTACTCGCCCAATCTATACTCATTACACACCTCGGCCTCCACAAAATTTCCAAAACCACCTAAAACCTCGACCAAACTTCCAAAATCAAGGCCGTTTTCGTACCCAAAACCTCCCCCCTTCCCAAAACTGTCCATCTCAAACGCAGATCTTTTCCAAAGGTTGTTTGATGCTCACCTCATCTCAGGGAACCCCGTACATCCTTTACAACCACCATTTCCAGTATGGTACAACCCAAATTTAACTTGCAAGTACCATATGGATATTTCGGGGCACTTAATCGAAGACTGTGAGTCTTTCAAGACGGCGGTAAGAAAGCTTATTGCTTATGAAAAACTGGACATTCAAGAAGATGCTGGACCTAGTATTGTCAGTAATCCAATTCCTAATCATGGTGGAAGGAATGAGGCGAATGCCGTGGAGATTGAAGGACCTCTAATAAGGAATGCCATGAACCTGCGCACGCCAATGACTCAAATATTTGAGGGGTTGAAGAAGGCAGGATACATTATCACGGCACCGAACTTCATCGGTAAAAGAAGAGGAGAAGTATGATGAAGAATCAAGATGTGTTTACCATTGTGGGGAACAAGACACGATATTGAGAACTGTAGGGACTTTAAGGTTCGAGTCCAAGGATTATTCACTTTGGGAATAATACAAGCCGGACAAAGGGTAGCCACCTCTGAAGAAGTTAGTGTAGTAGAACGCTTTGTGCTGAAGGTGCCACCTCTCAACCAAGCCCCGGCACCAGGGAAAGTAGTTGTTATAGTCAAGAAGCCAATGCCGTTTGCTTATAATGATACTCATTTAGTACCATGGAATTATGAAGCTAAGGTGGAAATGAAAGGAGTCGGGGAAGAGACTTCAAAACCCCGAGTTACTGAAATACTCCAGGATGAAGGGTATGTGACTAATATAGTTACAAGGAGTGGGCGATTTTATGGCCCAATAGAAGTAGAAAAGAAAAAGAATGCTAAAGAATGGGGTAAGGAGGAAAGTACAAGAGAAGAGGAGAGAAGGAAAGAAGAAGAAGAAGAATTTTTGAAGATCATGAAACAGAGTGAATACGATGTGATGGAACAACTGAAGAAGACTCCAGCAAGGATATCCCTTTTGTCTCTCGTTTTGACATCTGAGTTACATCGAAAAGCATTGCTAAGAGTACTGAATGAGGCTTATGTCAAACCCGATGTTACCCCTGAGAATGTTGTCAGCATGGTGGACCCGATAAAGCACGTCAACATGATCACATTTATGGATGAAGAGATCACCCCTCGGTCTGAGAAAAACCCACAGGCCTTACACATAACCCTTAAATGCAAAGGGTATATAGTTGCAAAGGTTTTGATTGATGGGGGGTCTGCATTAAATATCCTACCGAAGTCAACTCTAACCTCATTGTCAATAAGTGAGGATGAACTGTCACCTCGAGAAATGGTAGTGCGAGCCTTTGATGGAAATAAGAGGGGCATTTTAGGAGAAGTGATGTTGCCATTAGAGATTGGTCCAAGTAATTTTCAGGTATTGTTCCAAGTTATGAACATTGAGCCTGGTTACACTATGCTCCTGGGGAGACCATGGATCCATGCTGCTGGTGTTGTTCCTTCTACACTACACCAGAGTGTTAAATACATTGAGAATGGTTCGATTATTACTATACACGGAGAAGAAGAAATCATGGTGTCAAAACCAGTTTCAGTGTCGTATGTGGAAAGCGCAGAGAAAGATGAGGAGAATTTGTGGCACAGCTTTGAGGTAGTTGAAACTGAACTCGGTGGGGGTGAACCCTTGATGTAAACTGTGAATCAGGTGGTGGCCCGAATTATGACTAATAATGGGTACCAGAAAGGAAAAGGCCTGGGCTCAAAATTGCAAGGAACTCGGACACCAATTTCACTTCTAGAAAAACTAGACAAGTTTGGATTGGGATACGAAGTGGCTATGGGAGAGAGAATGGGGAATATGACTTTGGGGAAAAGGAGTGATAAGGGCGAAATGAAGCAAATTCCTCACCTGAGGGAGACATTCCCGGCACCAACCAAAGTAATCATGCCTGAAGAAGTCATTCGTCCCCAATACCATCTTACTATCAATGCATTGCATGAAGAAGACCCTGAAGAGTACAAAGCAATCCGGCCTTTCACTTTGAAGAGGAGCCATTGGAGAACGGCAATCTGAATCAACCATTGATGTTATTGCTTCCAAGTAATTGTCTAGTCATGTTGTAAAAGCGATATTTGTGTCTAGCTATGTTTTTATCTTATATTTATGTTATTTGAGACAATTAACTAAGTAAAGTTGCATGTTTATTCAGTATTCCTCGATGTCACTCTCTTCGCTTATCTTCTTTTTACATTTATTAGTTTCCTTTTCTTGTGTTTCTCTTAAAAAAAAGACTTCCTTCTCTTGCTTTATCATTTCTACTCTATTTTATCTTTCCAACTCCCCATAAATTACTTTCCAGGGATGTGAGTCTTGTAGAGAGTTCGTCTCAGGAAAGGGACCTTGAAAACTTGTCAATTGATTCCCCTACAACGTTTAATGAAGAGGATCCTGGATCTGGTGAAGAGGAAGAGATTATTGAAGAATTTGAAAAAATACTGGAATACTCAGAGAGGGAGTTTGATGTGGGCAATAAGGTAATAGAAGTAATTAATATGGGAACAGAAGAGGACAAGAAAGATTTAAAAATAGTAGATAATCCTGAGCGTATAGAAATGGTGGCACTATTGAGGGAGTTCCTTGATGTGTTCGCATGGTCTTACAGAGATATGCCTGGATTAGACCCTGAAATAGCGTCACATAAAATTCCTTTATATCCATATGTAAAAGCAAAATGGCAAAAGTTGAGAAGAATGCATCCTGATATGTCACTAAAGATCAAGGAAGAAGTGACTAAGCAATTAAAAGCTGGATTTATAGAGGTGTCAAGACACCCACAATGAGTAGCAAATATTGTGCCAGTACCAAAGAAGGATGGGAAGGTCAGGATGTGCGTGGATTATAGAGATCTAAATAAGGTCAGTCAAAAGGATGATTTTCCGCTCCCTCATATTGATGTTCTTATTGACAATATAGCAGGAAATCATAGGTTCTCATTTATGGACGGGTATTCTGGGTATAATCAGATCCCCATGGATGTTGATGACAAGGAAAAGACAACTTTTATTACACCTTGGGGAACCTTTTGTTACACAGTAATGTCCTTTGGATTGAAGAATGCTGGGGCTACTTATCAACGTGCTATGGTTGCATTATTTCATGATATGATGCATAAAGAAATTGAGGTTTATGTAGACGATATGGTAGCTAAATCCAAAGAAGAGGAAAGTCATGTAACAGTCTTACGGAGATTATTTGAAAGACTCAGGAAGTATGGGTTGAGGCTCAATCCTAATAAATGTATTTTCAGAGCGTCCACTGGAAAATTACTCGGATTCATCGTTAGCAGAGAAGGGATAAAGGTGGATCCAGATAAGGCAAAGGCAATACAGGAGATGCCTCCTCCTAAGACTGAACGTGAAGTGCGAAGCTTTCTCGAGAGACTTAACTACATCGCTAGGTTAATTGCTAACCTGACCAGCACCTGTGAGCCTATATTCAAGTTGTTGAAGAAGCATTAGCCGGGCAAATGGGATGAAGAATGTCAAGAAGCTTTTGATAAGATAAAGGCTTATTTGATGAACCCTCCTGTGTTGGTACCCCCTACACTGGGTCGTCCTCTGATATTATACTTAACCATACTATCAACCTCAATAGGGGCAATGCTGGGGCAGCACAATGAATCAAGAAAAAAGGAGCAGATAATTTATTACCTGAGTAAGAAGTTTAATGATTGTGAAGCCCGATACATGGCAATTGAGAAGACTTGTTGTGCTTTAGTATGGACCTCAAAATGGTTAAGGCAGTACATGCTCTATTATACCACTTGGTTGATCTCCCGAATGGACCCCTTGAAGTATATATTTGAAAGCCCTCATGTTTCATTAAGGGTTTCAAAATGGCAGGTGATACTATCGGAGTTCGACATCAAGTACATAACTCAAAAATCCGTCAAAGGGAGTGCAATTGCTGATCATTTAGCTGAAAACCCTCTTGAGGGTGGACAACTAGTAACATCTGAGTTTCCTGATGGAGAAATTTTGACAGTAGAAGGAGAAGAAGAAAGTGAGGATGAGTCCATTTGGAAGATATATTTTGATGGAGCAGTCAACATGCATGGTAGTGGCATAGGGGCCGTGGTTGTTTCACCAACTGGAAAGCAATATCCAGTCGCTATCAAGCTCGATTTTGAATGCACTAATAATGTTGCAGAATATGAGGCCCGTGCTAATGGTTTACAAGTGGCAATTGGCTTGGGGATTAAGCAATTAAAAGTATTCAGAGATTCGGCACTTATCATTTATCAAGTGAATGGTGAATGGCAAACTAAAGACCCAAAGTTGGTGCCCTATCAAAAGTATTTGACCAAGTTGACTGAGAAGTTTGAAGAGGTGACCTTTTCCCATATGGCTCGAGACATGAATCAGTTTGCAGATGCTTTGGCCACTTTGGCCGTAATGACTAAGTTGGATATCCACAATAATGTCCAACCCATCCAAGTAAAAGTACATAGTGAGCCCGTGTATTGTGCCAATGTGGAGGGTGAGCCTGATGGTAAACCTTGGTATCATGATATCAAGCAGTATATCCAACATAGAGAATACCCAACTGGGGCAAGTGAAGTGAATAAGAAGACTATTCGCCGGTTGGCTATGGCCTTTTTCTTGAATGGAGAAGTTCTATACAAGAGAAGCCATGATGACACCTTACTCAGATGTGTGGATGCTCGGGAAGCTCGTTTAATCATGACTGAAGTCCATGAAGGAATTTGTGGGACTCGTGTTAATGGTCATATGATAGCACGAAAAATTTTAAGGAGCGGTTATTATTGGTCCACCATGGAAGCGGACTGCATAGAATATGTTCGAAAGTGCCATAAATGCCAGATATATGCAGATCGAGTCAATGCACCTCCATTCCCCTTGCACAATATGGTATCTCCATGGCCTTTCTCGATGTGGGGAATAGATGTCATTGGGCCGATTAACCCCAAAGCTTCCAACGGTCATCGTTTCATTTTGGTGGCGATTGACTATTTCACCAAGTGGGTAGAAGCTTCCTCGTATGCCAATATCACTCAAAAAGTGTTTGTGAGATTCCTCAAAAGGGATATTGTTTGCAGATATGGGATTCCAGAAAGGATAATAACAGATAATGCCACCAATCTCAACGGTGCTGAGATTCAGAAGTTTTGTGAAAGTTTCAAAGTCAAGCACCATAATTCAGCTCCCTACAGGCCCCAGATGAATGGTGCAGTTGAAGCAGCAAATAAGAATGTCAAGAAAATTGTGGCTAAGATGGTTGTGAACTACAAGGACTGGCACGAAATGTTACTCTATGCTTTACATGCGTATCGTACCAATATACGATCAAGCACCGAGGCAACACCTTTCTCCTTGGTGTATGGGATGGAAGCGGTCTCTCCCATAGAAATTGAAATTCCTTCTTTAAGAGTATTAATGGAGGCAGAGTTAGAGGAATTTGAATGGGTGAAGACTCGGCATGAGCAATTGAATATGATAGAAGAGAAGAGACTGACAGCTATTTGTCATGGGCAGTTGTATCAAAGCAGAATGGCCAGAGCCTTTAATAAAAAAGTCTGTCCTAGAGAATTCTGTTCAGGAGACTTAGTATTGAAGAAAATTCTCCCTAACCAAGAGGATGCTAGAGGAAAATGGGCTCCGAGTTATGAGGGTCCTTACATCATTAAGCAAGCATTTTCTGGAGGGGCCTTAATTTTGCAGAATATGGATGGAGAAGAATTGTCAAAGCCAGTAAATGCTGATGTTGTCAAGAAATTCTATACCTAAAAAAAAAAAAGATGCTTGAAAGGGCAACCTAAACAAAGTTAGAGTAAAAAAAAAAAAAGAGGTCCGTTAGGTCGAAAACCCGAAAGGGCGGCTTAAGCAAAAGTTAGGACAAATAAATAGGCAAAATCTTAAAGGAAGGAGGTCTGAAACTCCAAACTGGGGCAATTTTTATTCTGCGTTCAATTGGCCATACTGGGGGAAAATTTCTGAAAGATTAAAGGAAAGATGTGTTGAAGAAAGTAATAACAGAGACAGCAGTTGAATTATTAAATGTTTACAGGGAATCAATTGAATGAGGAACATGGAACCAAAACTGGGGTAAATTTTCTTTCCCTTGTAATTTTTTTTTGTTTCTATGTTTTCATCTTTTAATCATGTGTCTTACCAGATTAATGAAAAGAAGTTTGTTCATTTAACGAATTTCTATCCATACAAGAATGCAGGTTTTAACTCATTAAGTTAAGTCTCAAATAACATAAATTTAAGGTCAACAGCTTGATTCTGACATTTCTACAGCAATCCTTCAATGATTGAGTTAGATTGAAAGATCCCAGTAGCTCAAAGTATAGTTTGCAATGTGACATTTGGTCGAAGTGATTTGTTGCCGAGAAAGAAATGAATAGTTGAAAAAAAATGAAAAAAAGAGAATAAAAAAAGAGGTTAAGAGGATTCTGAGATAGCCAAAGGATCTGATGAAGAAAACTAGGTGAACAAGGGTTTGATTAGTCAAAGCTTTCCAAAAGTCATCTGCTGGTTCGAATGATTAAAAGAAAGAAAAGAAATGAAAAAGAAAGAAAGAGAGAATAAATATAAAAGAAAAAGAGAGAAAAAGAGAGAGAAGAAAAAAGAGATTTTAAGGCATTGTCTAACTGTCATGAATGTTTCCATTGCAGCGCATCGGCTCCATGTATTTGTATTTTTAAGTTTTTTGAACGCATCAGCTCTATGCATTTGCATTTTAAGTTCCTGAGCGCATCGGTTCCTGTCTTTTACTTTTTGAGCGCATCGGCTCCCTGTCTTTAATTCCTGTCCTTTACTTTTGAGCGCATCGGCTCCCTGTCTTTTAATTATTGTCTTTTACTTTTTGAGCGCATCGGCTCCCTGTCTTTAATTCCTGTCCTTTATTTTTTTGAGCGCATCGGCTCCCTGTCTTTTAAATTCCTGTCTTTACTTTTGATCGCATCGGCTCCCTGCCTTTAAATTCCTGTCTTTACTTTTGAGCGCATCGGCTCCCTGTCTTTAATTCCTGTCCTTTACTTTTGAGCGCATCGACTCCCTGTCATTTAATTCTTGTCTTTTACTTTTTGAGCACATCGGCTCCCTGTCTTTAATTCCTGTCCTTTATTTTTTTTAGCGCATTGGCTCCCTGGCTTTTAAATTCCTGTCTTTACTTTTGAGCGCATCAGCTCCCTGTCTTTAAATTCTTGTCTTTATTTTTGAGCGCATCGGCTCCCTGTCTTTAATTCCTGTCCTTTATTTTTTTTTTTGAGCCCATCGGCTCTCTTTTAATTCTGTTTTTACTTTTTGAGCGCATCGGCTCCTGCATTTTAAATTCCTACTTTTTACTTTTTTATTTTTTGAGCGCATCGGCTCTGCATTTTAAATTCTGTTTTTTACTTTTGAAATTCTGTCTTTTAAATTCCTGTCTTTTACTTTTTGAGCACATCGGCTCCTGTCTTTTACTTTTTAGCGCATCGGCTCCTGCATTTTTAATTCCTGTCTTTTACTTTTGAGCGCATCGGCTCTTGTCTTTACTTTTGAGCGCATCGGCTCCCGTCTTTTAATTCCTGTCTTTTACTTTTGAGCGCATCGGCTCCTGTCTTTTACTTTTTGAGCGCATCGGCTCCTATTTTTTTTAATTCCTGAGCGCATCGACTCCATGCATTCCATGCATTTTAAATTTCTGTCATTTTCTTTGAGCGCATCGGCTCTATGCATTCCATGCATTTTAAATTTCTGTGAATTTCTTTGAGCGCAATGGCTTTATGCATTCTATGCATTTTACTTTCTGTTGAGCACATCAGATACATGCATTTTAAATTTTTTTGAGCATATCGGCTCATTGCATTTTAACTTCCTATCATTATTTTTGCTTTGTTTTGCATTTATCCTCTTATGCATTGTCGGACAAAATTAGAGTTCATGTCTTTACTCGTTTCTTACGATGATAAAATGAAAAACCACAGTTCTTCTTTTTATCTAATAAAAAACAAGTAAAGAGGGGCAACTGTGAACACTTAATTTTGACCGGGGTAAAAAAAATAATATATATATATATAAAAACAAAAAAAAAAAAAAAAAAAAACTAAAAAATAATAAAAGACCCTACACGCTTTCTCCTTTTGTCATCACTCCATCACCTACTCCACTCATTTCTATTTTTCCTGACCCACACTCATTGCACGATTGCTAAAAAGAAAAAACATATCTAATGCCACTACAACTAAAAAAAAAAAAAAAGACCTATCCCCTGAATAAAAAAATGAAAAAAAACCTTACACGTTCACTACAGCAGCCTCACCTTCTTCAATAATACAAAGATAACTCCATCACCAATTATCACGGGATGATCTTAATATCCCATCAACTCTCCACTCTCAGCAGCATCCTCACTTCTATAATCATAGACAACCGTGACTCACTCACGTCCTAAAAACTCTTCAACCTCTATACACCAAGCCACCACTCAACCAAGCTTAGCTAAACTCGACGCAGAACCCCCAAATCACGGCCCACTTCTGACTACAAACCATCACCTTCTTCCCTTCACTCTCACCTTCAACCGTCCTCACCAACCTTCATCTTCAACCCCATCATCATTCATCTCCCTCACTTCCACCTCAAAACCGAGACCACCTCAAAGCCGTAGCAACCTCCACCCACCATAAACTACCAACTTCTATAACCAACCTTAAAACTCATTTCCATTTTTACCCAAAAACCATAACAACTTCAATCTTTCCCAAGCCACCACCGTGAGCATTCCACCATCACCCTGCTGCCCTCAAACAGCCACCACTTTCAACCTCAACCCATCCATCAACCAAACCACCCTCTTCGTCATTACCACCATCAAACCGTGAAAATACTACAAGCAGCCATCGTCCTCTGTTTTTGCAGCTCAACCCGCACAAATCGAATCCGTAGCATTGAGCTTCACCGGCGACGCTACCCCATTCTAGTCGCGTATCAATTGCACATTTTCTCCTCACGACGGGACCGTCGACTTCTGCACCGCCATACCCACGCAATGCCGCTCGTCGTCGCCACGTCGCCTGGACCACATCCACCGCGCGTCGGATCCGCGCGTGTGTCTTTGCCTGGCCGACGAAAACCACCAGACACCATTGTCCTTCGCTCCTCCGCCCGAACCCGGCGACCGATCCCACGCCGGTGCACCCAAGTACGCGTTTGCCGCCCCTGCTCTTTGCCCCTAACTTTGCAACTTCTCCACAGTAACAACCCCCCCTTTTGTTTCATTTTTTAGCAGCTACTGCTTTGTTTCATTTTGTTTTTGTTTTTTTTTTTAGTTTGAGCCATTTAGAAATATAAGGCTCATAAAAAACAACAACATAAAAAAAAGGGTGGTGTGGTAAGAGTGTTTTAATTAGTGGGCTAATTTTCTTATTTTTTCCTTGGTTGGCCTAAAGTTAATATGTTTAGTAGTTTAACGATGTAGCGAAAATAATCAAAAAAAAAATGTAGAGACAAAATCTATAGGATTCGATAATAAATAAAAAAATACCAAAAAATAAAAAAAAATGTGTCAAGAAAAAAATGGGAAAAAGTAAAAAAAAATTAATTAAAAAATGTATTTTGAGTTTAATTGTTTGTCATTTAAGATTAATTTTTGTTTGATGTTCATTTAATGGTATATTTTATATTGTATTTTTGTGACTAATAAAAAGCAAAAAATTTAAAAAAAATTATTATAAATTGGGCCTTTTTAAGCTAAATAAAAATAAAAAAATAAAATAAAAATGATAAAAATAAAAATAAAATAATTAATTTTTTTAGAAGGAAAAAAATAAAACGGGATTAACTGAGTTGTGACAACTTGTTAATCCTGTAACTTTCATAATCATTTGAGTTGTGACAACTTGATGAATCAATGGGTGACGTCTCTAGCGCGACGCGAGCTTCACCTATTCAATCCTTAATTTGAATAACTGAGTCGCGACGACTTGTTAATTCAAATTTTTAAGATTAAAATCAACCAAACAACAATTATTTTTTTAAAAAAACTACGTGACTTTGAATTCCTCATTGCACCTGAGGATACGTAGGAGCGAGACTCATATTCCGTCAAGTCAAA
Source organism: Ormosia semicastrata (assembly GCA_029884595.1). NCBI lineage: Eukaryota > Viridiplantae > Streptophyta > Magnoliopsida > Fabales > Fabaceae > Ormosia > Ormosia semicastrata. The sequence continues at coordinate 28,765,491 of JAQQTO010000046.1, read as the reverse complement.
AATTAAATTTTTATAATTTATTTTTCATATTTTTTACAAAAGGGGTAAAACAAATATTTTCAAGGATTATTAAGAATTTGCACAATTAATTTAAGGTACCGTCTTAGGACGGGTGTGTTAGGGGTGCTGTGGGATTAAGTTTCCTCCTTTCTACACATAACCGACTCCCGAATTCAATCTGGTTTCAAAGACTATATTTTTATTTTTTATTTTTTTTCTTGAGTTTTCCAATTTTTCCTAATAAAAAAAATAAAATTGGTGGCGACTCCTAAATAATTTTTTTTTTAATTTTAGTTGCTATCCTGCCGCGATTTTATGGTCGCGACACTTTTGTACTATTCCACTTCTTATTTTTTTTTCTTTTGTAAATGTCCTTTGTGTAGTCATACTCCCAAAATCAATCAAAAAAGGTTTCTCAGTTAGTAAATCTCTTTCATGTTGTATTTTTGAATCCATGCATATCTGGTAATGATGCTTCAGGTTAGGTGAACATAAGTACAATAATATAATTTAACTATCTAATGGTAATCTCTTATTGAACAACTCAAGACAAAGAAGCTCTAGAGTTTCAATCAATGAAGGGAATGACATTCTCAATTGATAATTTAGATTGAAGTGTGTCTGGTAGAAATAGGAATCTCTGGAAAAGAAAGTCACAAGCTTCTGCACCAGCCATATCTAATGAAGAGAAATTTGAACAAGACAAGATTGGCAATGATCCCATTTGAATATGGGTTTGGTTGGTCAAAGAAGAGTTTGGTTCAAAACTTTGCTAAAAGATGTTTTCTCAAGTACGTTCGCTTCTTTGGCTTATGGCTAACTGTGCAAAATTTTCTGACTCAAGGCTCACTGCATAAAGCTTTCTGGTTCAAGGCTCTTTAAGAGTATTGGTTAGAGAAAAAGGATAACCAGGTCACCTCAAGGGTCATCTAAAGGGTTTTCCCATTTCTCTTATATGTCACATCTAATGCACACCTCAAGGGTCATCCCGGTTGGACATTTTAACCATCGAATGAATAGACAAATGAAAGGATGCCAATAAATCTCATTCCAGTTCATCTTTGAAATTGATTACAATCATGTCCTCAGGGGTCGTGAAGACAAAAAAAAAAAGAGAAAAGCAAAATAAATAAATTTTTTTTCATACTTTCATACATCTGAAGCATGCATTGCATAGTGCATTTTTTCTTAATTTGCTAGCCTTGACCTACAAAGGTCAAACTGGCTGTTTCCTTTTCTGGGTTCCCGTACCCATCATTTTATGTTTTCGGGTCTCAGTACCCATTGTTTTTGTTAAGCTTCAGCGGATGCCTGACTCCGCAAGCTTTTTACCTTTTCGGGTCCCTGCACCCCTTGTTTTATGTTTTCGGGTCCCCATACCCATTGCTTTTAAGTTTTTGTTAAGCTTCAGTGGGTACCTGACTCCGCAAGCTTTTTACCTTTTTGGGTCCCCGCACCCCTTGTTTTATGTTTTCGGGTCCTCGTACCCATTGTTTTTAAGTTTTTTGTTAAGCTTCAGTGGATGCTATTCCGCAAGCTTTTTACCTTTTTGGGTCCCCGCACCCCTTGTTTTATGTTTTCGGGTCCCTGTACCCATTGCTTTTAAGTTTTTTGTTAAGTTTCAGCGGATACCTGACTCCACAAGCTTTTTACCTTTTTGGGTCCCCGCACCCATTGTTTTATGTTTTTGGGTCCCCGTACCCATTGTTTTTAAGTTTCTGTTAAGTTTCAACGGATACTTGACTCTGTAAGCTTCTTACCTTGTTTTTGTTAAGTTTCAGCGGATACCTGATTTCACAAGTTTTTTACCTTTTTGGGTCTCTATACCCCTTGTTTTATGTTTTCAGGTCCACGTATTCATTGCTTTTAAGTTTTTTGTTAAGCTTCAGCGGATACCTGACTCCGCAAGCTTTTTACCTTTTCGGGTCCCCGCACCCATTGTTTTATGTTTTCGGGTCCCCGTACCCATTACTTTTAAGTTTTATGTTAAGTTTCAACGGATACCCGACTCCGTAAGCTTCTTATCTTATTTTTTGTTAAGCTTCGGCGGATACCTGACTCCGCAAACTTTTTACCTTTTCGGGTCCCCGCACCCATTGTTCATTGTTTTCGGGTCCCCATACCCATTGCTTCACAAGCTTATTTACCTTTTCTGCCTTAAGTTTTTAAGCTTCAGCAGGTACCTGAACCCACAAGTTTTTTACCTTTTCATGGACAAAATTGAATCAATTCCTTTGCTTTTCATTTAATTTAAATGCAAAGCAAAGAGGGGCAGCTGTTGATACCCAATTTTGTCCATAATTTTTTTTATTTTTGTTACTTGATCAAGGTATAAACACTCAATTTTGTCCATAAAGTTTATTTCTAAACCTTGAAAAGTGAATGAAAATCTAAAAAAATAAAAAGGAAAAAATGAAAAAAAGGAAAAAAGTTGAAAAAACTAAAGTGTCTAAGTCCCACATTAGAGAAGTTAAGCTCCTTCTCCCTCCCCTCCTTTTATATAAAGAGGTGCTTCTCAATGGTTTGCACATCCAAAAAATATACACTTGGGCTTAATACAAAGTATAAGAGCCCGAGAACTTTAGTAATTTTTTTTACTTGGGCTTAATACTAAGTATAAGAGCCCGAGACTTTAGTAAAAAAATTTTTCCATGCAAGTGGGTTGCTTTTCAAGGTTCGATTTGAAGAGAACGTGTGAGGTTCTGTGTAGAATTTTTTGAGCATAGCATTTTTATACGCCTTGGACGTAAGTCTGCTCTTGTTTTTTTGGTTTGTTTGTATTTTTATTTTTATTTTTTTTTTTATTTTACCTTTTTTAATTTTATTTTTACCTTTCATTTAGGCTTTAACTTTCTATTGATGTCTTGAATTTTACATGTTTATTATATTTTCATTGTTGTCATTCATATTTGTATAAAATAATCTTATTCCATATCACTTCACTTGTAATAATATCATTATGCATTTGTACTTGTGCTTTACTTTAATTTATTTATTTTTGAATTAATATATTAACCAAATAATTTTCAATGGCCGATGATAGAAAAATTGGGAGAAGATCGGAGCGCCGATCAAATATAATCTTTCTGATAATCTTGAGGCTTTATATTGGATTTTACCAGGAGCGCTGGCGAGGTCTAATCCCCACATAAAAATTAAAATAATTATGTAAACTAAAATATAACTTTTTTTTATAAACCAAAATGAAACTTTTTTTTGTAAAATAAAATATTTAAATAAAAGTGAACAATTTCATACAGTTTCAATATCATGTTTGTGGTGAATTAAAGTTTTATTTTTCATGAAGACTTTTTTTTTTGAAAATTACAACAAAAATCTCATTGTGCCTAAAAATATTTTTTTTTATTATAAATGAGATTTTATTTGGCCATTTTATTTTGAAAATTACTTCTCTTCAAAAAGATAAAATTTTAATTCACCACTTTTATATAATATGTTGTAGGCTTAGAATTTGTTCTAAAATAATGGCTATTTAGCCACACATTCCATGTCTTAGTCATTTATCATCTTTGATAACATGCATGACAAAATGAGACATATCAAAATAAAAACAAAAATAATTTTTTTTAAAAGGACCAATTTAATTAATCTTACAAATAACATTAGATTAAATAGGTAACCGTTCTTAGAACGGACGGTGTAGGGTGCTAACACCTTCCCTACCCGTAATCAACCCCCGAACCACGAACTCTTAAACGTAGACCATCTTTTAGGTGTCCAATTGCACCATTCCATTTAATGGATAAAGCGATTGGTGGCGACTCCCAACATCCTGAGGTCATTTCCTCCTTATTCTTTTTATTTTCACGACGCCCTTCGGGACGATTGCGACAGTACATATTGTAAACAAAATTCTGACAAAGTAATAGTCCATTTTCCAATACGACCATTTAACACTGGTTTTGATAACATATATTTTATTACATCGATTTTCGACATAACCAGTACATTACAAGGCATCATGTAATATTTAAGTTTAGTACATGAGAAGTACAATGCTAAACAAAGTTTCTCTATTGCACTATATCTTCTCTCAACATCATTTAAAACTCGACTAAGATAATACACGGCTCTCTCGACGCCATTTACATCTTCTTGAGTCAGCATACTTCCTATGATTTCTTCTGATGCTGATATATACAATTTCAACGGTCGACGAGGCACTGGAGGCATCATGACCGGTGGTTTTGTCAAATACTACTTTATCTAGTCGAAGGCTACTTAGTGGCAAGGTTCCCACACAAAATCCTGTTCAGCCTTCAACTTGATCAATGAAGCAAAAACTCTGGTTCTTCCCAACAAGTTGGATATAAATCTTCTTAGGAAATTAACTTTTCCTAAAAAAGATTGTAATTCTTTTTTGTTTGTCGGTGGTGTGGCCTCCAAAACTGCCTTGGATTTATTCTTGTCCACTTCTATCCCTTTTTTATGGACTAAGAAACCAAAGAATTTAGCAGTCGACACTCCAAAATCGTATTTTTCTGGATTCATCTTAAGGCTGTGCTTCCTCATCCTGTCGAAAGCTTGCCTCAAGTTTGTCAAATGGCTTTCCTTCGTTTTTGACTTGACAATGACATCATCGATGTAAACTTCCATAAATTTCCCGATGGCATCATGGAAAATTGTATTCATTGCTCTCTGATAGGTGGCCCCTGCATTCTTTAAACCGAAAGGCATGACTACCCATTCAAAATTCAAATGCCCCAATAGCTCCAGGACATCTGAAGGCAGTTTTTGACACGTCCTCATCGGCTATAAAAATTTGGATATAACCTGCATGACCATTCATAAAACTCAATAATTCATGTCCAAATGCGGCATCAACTAACATGTCCACAATTGGCATTAGATACTCATCTTTAGGTGTGGCAGTGTTCAAATTTCTAAAATCTACACATATTCTTAACTTGCCATGTTTCTTGATTACAGGAACAATATTAGAAAGCCATTCGATATACCTGGTTGTTCTGATAAATTTGGTTTTGAGCAATCTTTCGACTTTTTCTTTTATCTTTAAGATCACCTCAGGCGCAAATCTCCTGTTAGCTTGCTTGACAGGTCTGCATCCTTCTTTCAGAGACAATCTGTGCTCGACAAGATCTCTACTCAATCCAGACATTTCATCATAATCCCAGGCAAAACAATCTTTATATTCCATAATTAATTCGACAAGCTTTTCTTTGAATTCCTTTGGCAGAAATGAGCTCACAAAGATAGGCCTCCTGTCTGTTTTAGAGCCCAAGTTTATTTCTTCCAAAGGATCTTCCACTTCCACATTCTGCTTCTCATCAAGCCTTTTTTCAAAACCTAAAGGACCATCATCAATTACACAATTCGACAGCATGCTTTCATCAGTGTATACTACTTTGTCAGCTAAATAAGCCGACAATCTTTCTGAGTGATCTTTAACACTCATAACTAGTGCTTGGCCGATCCTCTTCGGCCTTCCTCATCAGTCGTATACCAAACTGATCCCTCAAGCAAACTTTGAGTGCATCTTTATTAAAAACTCTACCACTTGCTATTATTGGTTTAACACTTGGAGAATATATTCTGAAATCGACATGGAGCTGCTAGAGATAGCAAGGACTTTCATCTGCTTCTATTATTTCAACTTGGTCATCTTCATTCCAAAGAATGAGTTTATGATGAACCGTTGATGGTATTGCTCTGACGGCATGAATCCAATCCCTTCCTAACAGAAGGTTGTAACTTGACTTCGTCAGAATTACCACAAATAGCGTCGGCCTTGCAACAGATCCGACTTGTACTTTTAACATCACCACTCCATCCGACGGGGATGTTTTACCACTGAAATCAGTGACTACCATGTTCGTCGACATCAAACCTGATTCATCTTTCCCAAGTTTTTTAAGCATTGCCCTTGGGATTAAATTAATAGCTTCCCCCTCGTCGATCAAAACTCTATTGGTGGGCTTTCCTTCTAATAGAGCCTTGATGTGTAACGGTCGTAAATGAGCCTTCTGGTCTTCTGTCGATTTTTTGAGCTGAGCTGTATTATCGAAGACTGTTATCATATTGTCCTGGAAAAGAAGCCAATGATCATCCAGGTCATCTAAATCCTCTTCATTTTCCCCAGTGTACTCAATTTTGTGATACCCTTCAAAATCTGCAGGTAACACTAAAACTAAATTCACATTCATTGACTTCAAGAATTCCTCTTTATCGGACAGCTCTTCATCACTTACATGCCTTCCAATTCTGAAATAATCTTTTGACGGCAAGCTACTATCCATAGCCTTCAAGATATCATCCAAGTCCCCCTCCCAGTTAATGTCCATATCGAACTCATTGTCACCAAGGCCTAATAGATCATCTGGATCATTTAAGGCCTCAATAACTTCATCAGCTACCAAGTCCATACTTTGGCAATCAAGCTTTGCCAATCTTTCTTTCTCTTTACTTATGTCGAGTACTTTTTTCCTCCACTCAACATCTTGATCAAGATCCTTTAAGATTCTCTTGATTTTTTCTTTCGACCAGTCTTCAATATTCTTACTATTTCTAATTCCAGAGTCTTTAGTCTGCTCCTTTCCCATTGTCAATTTTACAACTTTCGAGCTAACCAACTCATTATCCTTTTTGATTAGTAAACTATTTTTCTTGCCTCTCTTTCTACTGCTATTAATCCAATTGGTCATTTCCTCTTTGTTTTGTTTGGAATTGGCCTTTGAACCTGCTTACCCTTTCTTATTTCTGCCAACGTTTCTTGTCGGGATTTATCATCCGTATCAAGCCATCTAACTTCATTCATTGTCAGCTCCCCTGGAAATGATCCCTTAGTAACAACACTTTTTAACTTTCTATCGTCTTTATCCTAATTAAGCATTGGCTTCCTTTCGACCACCAAACAACCTGTTTCTACGGGCTGCTCCTTGATCACTAACCCTTCAGCCATATCTCTTCTCTTTTGTGCTTGTCTTAATCTCTGCAATCTCCTTTTCTTACTCTTCGACATTGGAAGAACCTTTGATGGCCCTGCTACATCTTGGCCAATCGAGGTTTTTTCTGGATTAATCCTGCCATTCTTGTAGTCTTCATTCCAAAAAGGTTGATCTCTTTGAAAGTTACTCCTCCTGGCAGACACATTCCGTAAAAAATATGTATGTCTAGCCATTACAGAATTCTTCATCCACCTATCTACAGCAACATTAGCAGGTGGCACCCTAGTCATAACTGGTCCGACGTGAGCTTTGTTTCCCATAAACCCATGTGGTTCGACCAACTAACCATTCATGTTAGGTCTAGGCATATAGACTGGCCTTGGCCTTGGAGCATGAAAAGGCTTCTGTGGTTGCCAAGTTTTCTTGTCGAGAATCTTCTTCTTACCCTGCTGGACACTTGGTTGTTCTTCAGTAGCTTTCTTCGCAGCGAGCTCATTGTATACTGCGTTACATCTTGGGCACAACCTTACCTTGCCATCTTCTTTCTTTCTCTCAAGAAATGTCTAGAGAGACTCACCTGGCTTTAGATATATGTCGGTTGCATTCTTTGTATCCACATCAAACTTTTGCAACTTCCTTATGTTGAGCATCCCGACATTTAAAGGAACTTACCGATCAACACAAGATACTTCAGCTTGAAATGGATCTGTGTCAACTTTCATATCCGCTTTAAGCTTGTCTGCAAACTTCAAACGTCTATCCATAATTACTTTTTGAATTATGTCTCTGAAATGAACACATTCATTAGTAACATGACCAACATTATTATGAAATTTATAATATTTTTGGTCTTTTTTTTCATCAAACTTTGGTAACCTATGTCCTTCCGACAATTTAATCTGTTTGTCTTTCAATAACATATCAAAAATCTTGTCGGCTTTGGTTACGTCGAATGTATATGTTTTTCTATTGATATAACTCATTTTCTCCTTGTTTCTAGTTAGTTGTAAGGCCTGGAAAACATAAGGAGGACCGTTTTGTAGTTCAGTAATGTTAACTTCGAACTCATCATCGCTGCCTTCAAACTCATTGTCAGATTCACTTAATCTGACAAATGCCATTTTTTCTCTTTTAAGAAATTTTTTCTATTTTTGAATTTTTTTAACTTTTAATTGTTCTATCTGCCTAACTTTTTCACCTAGTTGGGCAAGATCAACCAAATGTTGATTCACTAATTTCTTCCTTATATAATAATCTAAACCACCTGCAGCTATCTTTACTATTTCGACCTCAGGTATAGGGGTAAAACATCTACTCCTCATTTGTCAAAACCTAGCAAGATAGTTGTCGCGACCGAGATCGCGGCGAAGAATAGCAACTCAAAGGATTTTAAAATATGAAAATGGAGTCGCCACCAATTTTATTTTAACTTAGGAAAAATTGGAAAACTTTTCTTTGAAAATGATCTTTGGAACCAGATTGGATTCGGGAGTCGGTTATGGATAGGGAAGGGCGGAAACTTAATCCCACAGCACCCCTAACACACCCATTCTAAAACGGTACCTTAAGTTAATTGTGCAAATTCTTAACAATCCTTGGAAATATTTATTTTACCCCTTTTTGTAAAATATTGTAACTATTTATAAAAAGCAAACCACAAAATTATGAAAATTTAATTTCGGCTTGACAGAAATGAAATTCTGCTCCTACGTATCCTCGGGTGCAATGAGGAACTCAAAGTCACGTAGTTCTCTAGAAAATAATTGTGGGTTGGTTGATTTTAATTAAGAAAGAGATTTTTGAAAAGGGATTTTGTTTGAAAACAAATCCATTCTTGCATGAGGTTCAAGTTAGCACCAGACTACTCAATAAACCCTTATGATCCAAACGACATTGAAGATAGCATCCGCTATTCAATCATCATCATTGGTCATTGTATAGATTAAAAGATTTTTATTTTATTTTAAGGCATACACAAGGACAACTAAGTAGTTACACAAACAACACATTGTCATACTATGAGTCAAGTAATAAAATAACATAAAAACTAAATTAAACACAACAATGGAAAACAAAAATTTTTATTTTTTTTTATCCTTTAACATTTTTTCACTTTTTTATTTTATTTTTAAATTTTTCTCTTTTTTATATGTTTTTAGATTTTTTTTCTTAAAATAAAAAATAAAAATAAAAAAATACAAACAAATCAAAAAAAAAGAAAGGGAGAGCAAACTTACCTCAAAGGCGTATAAAAATGTTATGCTCAAAGAATTCTGCACAGAGCCTCGCGCGTTCTCTTCAAATCGAACCTTGAAAAGCAACCCACTTGCATGGAGGAAAAAATTTTACTGAAGTCTGGGGCTCTTATACTTAGTATTAAGCCCAAGTAAAAAAAAATTTATTAAAGTTCTTGGGCTCTTATACTTTGTATTAAGCCCAAGTGTGTAATTTTTGCATGCCTCAAACAATTGAGAACCACCTTTATATATAGGAGAAGGAGGGAAAGAAATAGCAAAACTTCTCCAATGTGGGACTTAGACACTTTAGTGTTTTTTCAACTTTTTTTTTCATTTTCTTTTTTTTTTTTTTTTTTTGTTTTTGCTTTTGTTTTTTTTTTTTTTACTAAGGTGGGCCCATGTGTTTGGGCTAAAAAAAGTCAACAATGTGAACTTGAATTAATTGAATTTTTATTTTTTTTATTTTTTTACTTTTTCACTTTTTTTCTTTTTTTTTTTAGCCCGGTCAAAATTAGGTGTTCACAATAGTCATCGACAGTTTCATTGTACATTCTTTTAATATTAAAGAGATCTGTAAGTCCCACTTTTAAATCTCCTCTAAAGAATTGATCATGAAAGTTTCTTTCCAACTGAACCTAGGAGTGAACTGAATTTGGTCTCAATGACGAGAACCAGGAAAAAGCATTCTTTGTAAGGGAACTTGGGAAGAATCTCATTTTAAGGCCTTCAACAGTGGCCAACTCCCCCATCTCTATTGTAAACCGTGCAATATGTTCGACGGTCGATTGCTCACTTTCTCCTGCAAACTTAGAGAGTTTAGGAATCTTAACTCCTCTAGGCATTTCTGCCTGTTGGACCCATTCAGGAAACGCTGATACAAAATATGGCTGGTTGGCATAGCCAACGTTGAAACCAAATCTGTTCAGCACTTGTTCCACTACTTGGGTTACATTTTGTTCAACCACTTGGTGCCCCCTAAGATTTTGTCGAAACAATCTCATGGCTACATCATTTCTAGCCATTTGATCTTCATTTCCTCGACGAAGCACATGGACATTTCCATATTTCAGGCGTCGCTGATCATTTTGCCCAGGTTGATCTAAGTTTTGTTGATTTTGCCCCACATTTGCCTGAGGTGCAACCATTTCTCTATTTACCTTAGGCTGGGCTCTTTGAGTATTGTCATTGGCCAAATCACCTACTCTCAAGGCTTGGTTTAGCCTTGCCATTTGCTGAGCCAATGCGCTACAAACATTATTTGTATTTTCCATGATTGGCGTAATCACGACACCTATTTGCTGAGTGAACATATGCACCATGTTATGGTTGCTTTCGTCCATTTGTTGTCAAAAGTTAACCAAAGAATTTATAGTTGGCCCTGTTACACTTTGGGGATTATCTTTCAACATATTTGGAAAAACTGGTCCCAAATTCAATCTTTCTTGTTGAAAAAGAGTTGGATTGCTTGTACCTACAACCCCTACTCCTTGGCTACCAAAACTTGCCAAGGCCGAACTTATCTATGGTTGGCCTTGTAAAACCACTGGTTGGCCGACAGTATTGGCCAAAGTGGAGCCAAGTCCCATTTGTGCCATAACAGGAGGCACATAATTTGGTGGCAACCCATATTGGGGCACAAACTCGAATTTGAGTTTATTATGCTTTGGTTACTTGGTTGACTCGGCGATGGCTGAGTTATTCCAAGCAACACTTGTTCTGCTACTGGATTACTCTTAAGAGCACTAGTTGCTATAACATCCTCCACCAGACCAGTACTAGCGACAGTCGAGGGTGGCACAGTAATGACTGTCGAAGGTATATCCGACGCCTGACTACTTACATTACTCATGGTTTGCGTATTTTAAGAAGAGTAGATAAATTTTTCACTTCTTAGACACATAAAACCATTTCCTATGACACTATAAGTTACTCTGAACTCGTCCCACTAGGCGTGCCAATTTATTTAAGTGGAATTTTGGTTTAAAGACTTAGTAACAATTCCAACAAACAAATAATAAAAATCAGATGAATGTGAGTTTTGAGTTATGTGGTAATCTCGTTTTAAAATTGGTTTTAACAGTAAATAAAAGGAATTTAAGAGATTTGAAATAAATAAGTATAAAATTCAGAAAAGAAACTTTGAAAAGATTAAAGAAATTTAAAGAAACTGAAAAGGAATTTAAAGATGCAGAAAATTAATTGAAAGTGTGTAAATGGTGCAAAATTAAAGTGTAGAATTTAAGTGGAAAAATAGTAAAGAAAAGCAAGTAAAAATATGAAAAAATGTAAAGGAAATTTAAAGGACAAGACTGAAAAGTAAAGAACTTTAAAAGAACATTACATTAATTTTAAATGACTTGAAATGATAAAGGGAAGGCATACTTGGATCAGAATCCTTTAATCTGCTCGAGTTGAGATGTTAGGATTATGTATTAGCAAATAACCTTCCTTTTTTACATCGTGACTACTGATATTTATAGACAAAATTAAAAATAACTGACACCCTAAAAGATCAACACGTTTGAGCAGTTTTGCCACCAGCAAGTACCCACTTTCCGACAGAACCAACACTTAACTGCTTTGACCATTTTTTGTCGACTCAATGTAATCTTTCTGTTGAATTATTCTTCTGTCCGACATCAATACCTTATAGCCACATTAGAATCTTTCTGTCGATTTCACCATTTAGCATTTCTATCGGCTCAATACTTAGAAATTTTCTTCAAAACCATCATCCAACCGACGAATTGCCAAATCTTTATTTTCACCCCCAACAGAAGATCAAGTAATATGTTTTACTTTATATATATATATATTATATATATATATATATATATATATATATATATAGTAATATAATTAACTTTAATAATAACTAAACTAAGCATAATTTTTTATAGATTAAGAGTGTGGGCGAGGTGGATGCGGGACGAATTGATTCCAAATCCACATCCAGTTAGGTCTACCATACCCAAAACCAAACCCAGTCACGTTTGTGACCCACATTGCCACAGTCCCCCTCTGTTCTGCCTTTGTCTCGGACTCAGAGGCCATGCCCCAACGTCGCGAACCTATCACCACCTCACGTTGTTGTCGAACCCATACTGTACCACCACGAAACTGCCCCAGATCACCACAAAAATAGACCCACGTCGCCACTGCTATGCCAGTCCGAGCCACCACTCTGTCACCTAGCACCACGACCCAAAATCGTTGACACTGCACCTCATTGCACCACCACTGTCCTCATCTCACTCTGTTGCATGGACCCGAGCCACGCTGTCATCCAGATTAGACCAACCATTCGCAAGCCTAGCCACCAAAGCCTCCATCCGCGCCACTTCGCCGCCACTCACAATCTCTGTTGACCCCAGCTTTGCCATCATAGAACCAATCAAAGTCTTTTTTGTTGTAGTTGCTTCCCTCAATGAAACACGAGACCACCCTTTCTCATTTTTTATTTTTTTTATTTTCCATATTTGTGTTTTGGTTGCTAAAAGTTTTTTTGTTTTATTTGGTTTGGTGATATTTTCTTTTAGGCTTAGATTTGTTTGGGCATATTGGACTGGGCTTGGTTCTGAAAGAAGTTGGGCTCTTTATTAGGTTTTTCTAGTCTTGCTAAAATAAAAACATGAAAAATGATTTTAAAAAAAGCGACGGTAAATAATATATGAAAAATAATCAAGTGATTAGAAACAAGTAAATTATCTAAATTGAAGAAAATTACAAAAAAAGAACAAAAATATAAAGATGAAAAATATTTTGAGTTTTTTTTATTTGGGTTATTTAAAATTAACTTCCTCCTTGTTTAATTATGTTTACTTTGCTCCATAGCATGACTTGAATTTTTTTAAGTGTTGTTGCTTTGTTGTCATAATGCATGTTCTTGATATTTGGTGGTTATATTAAAAAATGTCAATTTCATATTTGTTAAATAAAAAATTGTTTTTATAAAAAAAAATCCACACAACGATCTATGACGTTAATTGTATAGTTTATCATCTTCAAGTGTCATATGAATTGTAAGGATTTATCGTATAACTTTGCTATTTTGAACACTGTGCTAGAATGAATCTGTTTTCATTTAAAATTTATTTTTTAAAAATATCTATTTTAAAAATTAAAATCAATCAATTCACAATCATTTTCTAAAGAACTACATAACTTTGAGTTCTCCATTGCACAAAGAGATACGAAAGAGTGGAAATTATTTCTGCACAAGCCAAAATTAAATTTTCATAATTTAGTCTTGTGTTTTGATTGTCTTGTAAATATTTTGGCACATGTTTTGTTTTATTTTGCTTGAAAATATTGTGATTTATATATTTTTTATTGTGAATATTGTGATTCTTGATGCTTGCCTTTGTTTATCTTATGAGGTAAATTTAATATGTTTAAGTTATTTAATTCACACAATTAATTTTAGGATAACCGTCTTCAGATGGATGTATTAAGAGTGTAATGAGATTCAGTCTCCATTTTTTTCTATGTATAATTGACTCTCAGACCTAGCTAGTTCTATTTCCGCAGACTAGTTTTCTAAAGTTTTAAAAAAGATTTTTTAATTTTTTCCTAACCAATAAAATTGACAGTGACTCTTTCTGAAACAAATTTGTATTTTAAAAAAATTTAGACTATCTTCCTGCTGCGGTTACGATCGTGACAATAGTAGTATAAAAAAGTTTTACATTAATAGGACATCAAATTTAAACTTAATAATTATAATTATATTTTAAATAATAAATTTTCTTTTAAATTTTTTAGGAATAATTCTCCTAATAAATCATAAATTATAAATTAAAAAAGGTATATCAACCATAACATTAAAATTGCCAAAGGCCTAGGTATTGTTTTGTTTTGTTTTGTTTTTTTCTTTTGGAAAATTACTTAAATGACATTTTTGTTATGGATGATATGGCATTGGAAAAGTATTAATGGAACACTTTAAAGAGAATCATCACCGGTGAGATCCACATAGTCAATAAAATCCACTTAAATTCATGGTAATCCTCTTTAAAGAAAAACACATCCAGGAAAATGTAAGAATTCCTCCAACTCAGGTGGCCTTCCATCCCCAGTTGCAAGAGGGAAGAATCATTGATTGGAAAAGCTATTATAGTGAGTGGATGCTCCACTTTCTAGAAGCTGGTCCAATCAAATCCCAAAATAGAACCAATTTCATTAGCAATACACTCAAATACTATAGAAAATTATTAATCCTTGTAACTAATCTTTCTAATATTCCTTCTAATTACTAAATGAAGAAAATATTGAATATTTTTTATATTTTTAAAATATTAGTTGCATTTAATTTTTTATTTAATATTTTTTTATTAAATAGTAAGAAAATTATTAGAAAAATACTTTAGGAGGGTATAGCAAAGCTCAAATACTATTGTTTCATTCATAAGCACAGCAGCTTACTCATGAGTCATGCCAATAACAGTCCACCCAGAATTGTCATTCAATTCCACTAATTTGTTATTTGGAGTTTTTCACATTCCACACTAAAATCCATGGAGAACAAAATCGCATCGAAAAATGATTAATCCTCCTAATTCATCCTCTTAATTATTAAATAAAAAAAGTATTAAATATTTTTATGTTTCTAAGATATTAGTTACATTTAATTTTTTATTTAATACTTTTTTATTAAGTAATAAAATAATTATTAAGAAGATATTTTAGGAGGATATAACAAAACTCAATTACATTACCCCCTCAGTTCCATAACGCATGTCTTCGCCAACAACATATTGATTTCAGGCTGACATTTCATATAATTATTATTAGCACCCAGAAAAGAATATAATTATTATTGAGGTTGAAAATATCATTTCAACCTAAAAGTAAATAAATAAAAAATTATGAGGACCACCATCTAGTCCTACTTCAGTCCTATACATTTGATAGTGTAAGATTTGATAGGATAAAATAACAAGAAAATGCTTGAAGTCTCTTGGAATAAAGACTTATAGTGTAAATAAATAAAGATTGGACCGATCTAGTCAGATGAATTAGTTAGACTATGAATTATTTATGTTTTTAATTTGAACGTTATTCAATAAAATCATGATTTAATTATAAATTTAATTGATTGAATCATTCAAACTATAACTTAAAAGTTTTGTCAGTTTAATTTCTAATTCATTTTAAAACATTGGTAAATACTGTTAGGCCTTAATAAGTGTTTAATAATTAACACTATCCTCTTTACCGCCACTCATAAGACTTGAGAAGAAACAATATGATAAAAGAAAAAAATATTCCTTTTATCTTTACACTGTCAAGTATCAACTATGTGGTGCACCAAATGGGTCGTTTTCTCTTCAGATTCGCCCGCTTATTAATTGCAAAATTGGACCATCCCCTCAAATCCATTATTTTCTGCAATAGACACAGTATGCAGCACCAAGCACAGGAAATATGGTGATTCTGTAGCTCATTTTTATTCATTTCTGCTCATCTCCACTCCACTCTTCCAAACGAAGAGAAAATGCTACTGATATAATATCTTTCCAAATTTGATTTTTGAAGGTTAGCCAATAGGTTTTTTTTTTGGCCCCCCAAATCAGATAGAGTTGAAGTTACAAACAAGGAAAGTATGCTGCATTAAATAAGTTATATACAATAGGATTTTTTTTTTTTTGGCTCTATATATTCCTTTGACTTTAGCTTTGCCATTCATCATACTAGTATATCACCCGTATGAAAGACAATAAAATAAATAAAAGTATATAAATAATAATTTTTGTATTTATATCATGAAACACTCATTTGATTAGCTATAGCTTATGGATGTTTGTCATGTAGCATGCTTTCAATATTATTTAGTAATGCTATAAGTTCTATTAATTAGATTCAACAATTTGTCTTTATACTTACACAGTTATAGACAAGTCACAACAGTAGAAGATAACTAGGGACAAAGTAAAGGAAAAAATATGCTCATTAATTAATATAAAAAAACTATATTCATACATATAACCAAGTTGCCAAACAATAATTCAAACCAAAGTCAAGCATATCATCACAAGGATGATAACAAAGGGTGATAAAGAAAGGAAACCAAAATGGTCTCCTTATACGTGTCAGTCCACCTTCTTTTGTTGAAATAACCTGAAATATTCATTGGATTGGATAGTTGAGTAACTTGTAATGGTACATAATCTAAAAAAACAAATTATCAATATACTGTGAGATAATAAATTGGAAATTTTTAAATTGCTTACCTACAATAACTTATGGAAGACTTCTTGTACACAACATTGGCGATACTATTAGATGTCTGCCTCTCATTTTCAGCAATCAAAATCTCAAGACCTTCTTGGTTTAATTTCACCTTTGAAACAGCTACATAAAGTTAACAATGACTAACCACTAGTCTTGGGAGATATAAACCCTTTAATATAAAGAGTTTGTCCTTGACTTTTATTGATAGTCATGCCAAAACAAACCTACAAAGGATATTGGTGTCTTTGAAATCTAATTGGCACTTTATAATTAGAGGAAGTCAAAGTCATTCTTGGAATAAAGACTCTATCTCCAACATTTTTTCCTAAAAGAACTTTAACCTCAATAATGTGAGTGCTAAGTCTCTTTATTTGCAACCTTGAACCATTACATAATCCTTTGGATTGGTCTATGTTTCTAAAAAGCATCACTGGTACTCCCACATTGAGCCTGAGTTTATGGTTTGGTAATACAGAACAGGTGATGATGTTCAAAATTTTAGGAGAGTAAATTTCAATATTGTTAACAGAAAATTGTTTATCACTACAGATGTTATCAGAGCTCAGATACTTTTTCTCCTTTCCAGGCAGTAATGACATCAAATAGTTATTGACAAATTGCCCACTTTCTAGTGTTGGTGCTAGAATTGCTCTTTCTTGGAAGAATGCTGGATCTTTCATATTTTGTAATAGATTAGGATATACAAAATCTACCAATTGTGCAAATGCATCATCTGAGTTGGGAATTAATATATCATCAGGAATCTCTATCGTACCTTCTCCATCATTAGGTTCACCTACCTCCCCATCACTGATTTTGAGTATCCACTCCGAAAATTCCTTGATTTGCTGTAAATTATTATTAGGAGATCCACATTGAAGTCTCAAATTCTTTGTCAACTTAAGAACCTTGCTAAACTTCCATAAATATGACGAGTTTATTGTTGCATGGAAAATCTCTTGCCTACTTTCTTTTTGAATGACAGGCAAAATTTGACGGAAATCACCACTAAGAACAACAACTTTTCCACCAAAAGGCTTGTCTCTACAATTCTCATTTTTATGTCTAAGGATGTCTCTTAATGTCTTGTCCAAAGCTTCAAAACAATATCTATGGACCATAGGAGCTCTGTCCCATATTATCAGTTTTGCTTTGAATAATAATTGTGCTTCTGGGCTTCCTTGTTTTATATTGCAAGTTGAGTCTTCATTCACTGTCAACACAATTGAAAATTGAGAATGAGCAGTGCGACCACCGGGAAGCAACAAAGCAGCAATTCCACTTGATAAAACATTTATCACAATTTCTCCTTTTGAACGTATTGCAGCAGATAATGTGTTCCATATGAACATCTTGCTCGTTCCACCATATCCATATAAAAAAAACAAACCACCTTTATTTGTAGACACACAAGACATGATAGCATCATAAACACATCTCTATTCTACCGTGAGAGATGCCGACATCCTCCTGTGATCATCTGATAAAGTGCTTCTGTCGTATCACATCACAATTCATCAAGAATTAATCTATTGCCATACTGACAAATTACATCTCCAACAGGACATGACATTCTTTCAAAGTGTTTAACACTGTATTTGAATTTTATTCATTAATGGAACAGAATCAAATAAGTAGGGATAGACTGAAAAAGGAATAGAAGGAATGAAACATAGTTATATTTCTCTTTACTTAGAAGATTAATAAGAGAACGAAATGAAAATGATTTCATTTCAATTTTGAGGAGAACAAAAGTTAGGTCTTTGAGGAGAAGAGAGGAGAAATGGTTTTTTATGTGTTCTTTCCACTTCTCATGTATTTTAAAACTCTCAAACACAAAAAGTTATTTTCCTTTCTCTCATTGTATTTTTTTTTCTCCTCATTACCTATCATTCAAACATAGTATCACACTTTTCTCATTCTTTTGAAGGATCTCTTCAATTTCAAGTAATGCATAGTTTTGCAATTCTTCATCAGAACAAGTCAACTCTGCAAGAATTAATAACCTTAAAAAATTAAGTACAGGAAATTTGTCAAATGAATCAATGATTTAATAATGACTATCCAAAAGTATTATAACAATGTATCCTCATAAGGTGATATATGAATGCTATTGCTGAATATATGAAAGTAATAAATATAATTTTATACTATCATAAGAAACACATCTTAAATCTATAAAATACTAATTTGATAGTTAACCCATAATATTGTCTATCAAAAGTTCATCTAATTAAAGCATATTTAATAAATAAAAAATATGAAATCTATAAAATGCTAATTTGATAGTTAACTCATAGTATTGTCTATCAAAAGCTCATCTAATTAAAACATATTTAATAAATAAAAAATAGAGTTTTGTTATATCTTCCTAAAAATTCTTCTTGATAATCATTCTAATACTAAATAAAAAAATATTTAATAAAAAATTAAATACATTTAATGTCTTGAAAACATAAAAATTATTCAATACTTTACTCATTTAATAATTATGATGATTAATAGGAGGATTATACAGCAAGATTTATAATTATTTAAAAAATATGAAAGTAATAATGATCCATACCTTTATCATTGTAGAACTTTCTATGGATATTAAGTATATCATCAGACAATAGTTCCTAACATTTCTCCCAAACCAAATTTGGTTTTGTCATGTTGTTTGATAATAACAAAATTGTAAACAGGTTCCTAAGATAATTTGCAGTTGCCCAGGAACTTGCCTCATTGATTCCGTTAATGTATTCACGGTCGTCTTCTAATAAACCCATGACATAACACGCATCTTTAAATGTTGGGTATGCAACTCCATCAACTTGTCTTATATCTTCATAACATGTGCAACCTCTATTGATGGTTAGAAGAATTCTCAAGTAATATTGCTCTCCACTTCCTAGATATATGTGTGAGATACTTATAATAAAAAAAGCCATGTTTTCTTTTGACCCACTCACAATTATCTTCCTTATACACAAACATGGTCGGAAATTCTGCATAAGTCAAATTCCGAGCTTCTTGGTATTTCTTGTTTGCCTTAAACCAAGCTAAAATTTTTGCCTTTTCTGATTGCTTGTTCAAAACAGATCCAATTGTTTCATTTTCTCTAAGGTTGTGTTTGGAATGAATAAAAATGAGAATTGATTTGATTTGATTTGATTTGAATTGATTTGATTTAGAAATCAAATTTTATGTTTGGAACTTTAAAAAAAAAAGAATTGAATTGATTTAAAAATCAAATTTTGTGTTTGAAATTCATTAAAATGAGAATTAATTTGATTTAGTTTTATTATTTTACATTTTAACCCTTATTAGATGTAGTTAGAGGTAGTTACTAAGGGTAAAATAGTCTATTCATTTTAAATCAAATCAAATCCTATCAAATTTGATGGAATTTCTAAAATAAAAGGAGTGAAATCCATGAGATTTTAAAAATCAAATCATTTCCTATTTTTTAACATTCCAAACATAAGATTTAATTAAATTTGATTTACAAATTAAATCATTTCTTATTTTTAAAAATAGTAAATGATTTGATTTGATTTGATTTGATTTGATTTAGAAATCAAATTTTATGTTTGGAACTTTAAAAAAAAAAGAATTGAATTGATTTAAAAATCAAATTTTGTGTTTGAAATTCATTAAAATGAGAATTGATTTGATTTAATTTGATTATTTTATATTTTAATCCTTATTAGATGTGGTTAGAGGTAGTTACTAAGGGTAAAATAGTTTATTCATTTCAAATCAAATCAAATTCTACCAAATCCTATCAAATTTGATGAAATTTCTAAAATAAAAGGAGTGAAATCCATGAGATTTTAGAAATCAAATCATTTCCTATTTTTTAACATTCCAAACATAAGATTTAATTAAATTTGATTTATAAATCAAATCATTTCTTATTTTTTTACATTTCAAACACACTCTAAGTGTCCGTTTGACTCTTAGAATTGAGCATAAAATTAGATATTAGAATAGGAATTGGACCTCTTAATTCTAATTTTTATGTTTGGAATGTCATTTAGAATTGAAATTGTAATTCCATAAACCAATTTCATGAAATTAAAAAATAACTAAGTTAAACATTTCTCAATTCTTAACTTATACCTTAAAATTATCAATTCATAACTTAAAAATTAAACTCTCTCTCTTTACATTTATTTGTGAACAATTATATTTATTGAGATTATATATTTATATAGAAAATTATTTTATATTTATATAAAAATTATTATAATAGCTATTTATTTTTTTCTAAAAAATTCATGAAAATTTTCTTTATGAAAAAATGACTATTATATTATAAAAATATTATTATATGAATATTTTTATTAATTTTAATTTTGTAAATAATTTTTTAATGTTTTAGATAATACCTTTAAATAATAAAATTATAATTGAATTTAGAATTATAATTTATTATCTCAATTTTTGACAAATCCAAACATAGAATTTAAGATTTTGAACCAATTATAATTCTGAAAGAATTGAAATTAAAATTAAAATTCTATGTTTCAATTCCAATTCTACTATCCAAACGGACCCTAAAGGTAACATTTTACTCATCAGGAAGATGTAAGACTAACCTCATAACAGGGATCTCTATAATGAATATCATACCCCAAAATTCTTTATTCTAGACCGTAACCTGGGCTTTCAATATGTAGTCCAGCCTGGTACACGTACTAGCAGAAGTCCAAGTCTACACGTCTCTAGCAGAGTAAGCTTATAATGAGATCTTAATTTTGGATGGTAATAGCATTACCACAAGATCTGCGTAATGGATAAATCTCCTAATTGTCAATCATGATCTTATGAAATAATAGCACCGTAACTGCCATACTAGTATTTCGATAATATAGGGATTCTCTATAACTAAACAAGGAACATATATTCTCCTGCAATTATAATGGGAATGTATATCTTCATCAAGAGAACATATCAATCTAACCTTTATAAATATCAGGTTAAGTCACCCAAATCAGGTATGAATTCTCTCATAGCATTGACCCAATTGGTGCACATCCTGACTTGAGCGTTGAAGTCCTTTTGCAGGTACCCACCCCCTGATTCAACGCGCTTGGTAATAGTCGAGCATCGAAGGAGTCAACCACATACGTGCCTATCTCAAGTATTCTCTGAATTTACTTCAGAACATTGGCGCCATCTGTGGAAAACCAGAAACTTTCAATCTCACTCCAATTATGGTGAACACGAGACCGAATTCAAGGAGAGACGCTGGGCAAACCTCAACCAACCAAAGGCGAGACCACACAGCCCAACGTCCTCCTCTCCCTACTCCACCACCTACTGCTAAAACCTCTGCTGTGAGAAACCAGGCACTTAATGCAGAAAACCAACGCGATGGGCACCCTACCTCGATTTCCGATGAAAGCCCAAACCCATCACGTAGGATTTCTGTGAGAGATAGACTTGGAATCCCAATGCCAGGAGGCAACCCCAATGCCCAAGAATGCAGAATCCTGGTTCATCAACGTTTGAGAATGCCTAATGATGAAATTGGCGATCGTGCATCACGCTCTCAACGCACGAATCAGTCCCAAGCATCCCAACGTCAATTCCAGGACATGCTGCAACAGCATATGACTATGTTGAACGAGCAATATCATAGGTTAGAAGATATGCAATGGGCCATGCTCGAAAACCAACCCAGGCTTCACCGTTGTGACATAAGTCTTAGCGCGGGAAACAATCAAAGAAGGGCACATGTCGATGCTTTAGTGATCAATATCCGAAATGACAATCCGAACCGCGGGTTCAAGGAGCATCCTTTTTCTGATCAACTTATGGAATACCACGATCCTAGGAATTTAAAATTTCCAGCAAACTTGGAGATTTATGATGGAACCACGGACCCCCAGGAGCATATTAATGCCTATGAGTAGTTCTTTTGCTTCCACAGAGGATCTATGGAGCTGTTATGTCGTGCTTTTCCTCTTTCCCAGAAAAAAGGGAGCCCTTAAATGGTTTTCAGGTTTACCACGAAGGTCCGTGGTTGATTAGCCGGATCTTAAACAATGTTTTCTACTCCAATACACCACAAGGAACAACCTAAATCTATTAAATCTCTGGCAAAGCTCAGCCAAGGGAGGGAAGAGCCCCTCTGCGATTACGTTAGGCGTTTCATGGTGGTATGCACTAACGTGGAAAACTTCGATGACAGAATAGCCCTTCATTATGCCAGAAGTGATCTTCGGGTAGGTTCTGAGTTCTTTGCTTCCTTGGTTAAAAAGAAACCAGAGAACTTGAGTGAATTTCAGAGGCAATCTCAAAAGTACATGGACCTAGAAGAAGCAACGGTGGACCAGAGGATGTGGAACAAAGGTGAACCCTCTCACCAGAATACTCCATCTATACTCCACTGAATACCCCATGAGAAACAATCTTGAGGGAAGTAATGCACACTGAGTTTGGAAATATACAAAGACCACTCCCCATTAAGAAACACAAGCAGAAAGACCATTCTAAGCATTGCACATGGCATAAAGATTATGGGCATGATACAAAAGATTGCTATCAACTCTGTGATGCCATCAAATTCCTAATTAAGGTCAGACGACTGCAACAATATATCCTCCGGGTTCAAAGCGAAGAGCACCGCGACAAGTGTAGAGACAACAAGCGCAGTCCTCGACGAAGCCCATCCCTTCACCGCAAAAGAAGAAAGACTTTAAGTCTCAGGAGAAGATCCCGGACTCCACCTCGCCGAGATAATAATGACCGGTAGGATGGGAACAGGGACGCTCCCGCTGATGACAACGGTGACCGACGTTCTGAGCCAAACATAACGATTAATACTATTGCAGGCAGCTTCGCTGGTGGAGGGTCATCAAATGGAGCCCAAAAAAAAAAGCCTTAAGGATGGCAGTGTTTAGTGTATCCTATTCTAAACCTAAAATGCAGACTGCTAAAAGAAAATGCCTTCCATCACTTTTTCAGACGAGGACTATGGCAAAATTATCCCGGAACACGATGATCCACTCGTCATCTCGGGAATAATATCCAATGTCGAGGTCCACCGAATTTTCGTAGATCAAGGAAGCTCAACATATATTATGTTCCTAGATTTCTATTAGAAGCTAAAACTACCTAAGACAGGAGGGATCCCAAAAAATCCTTATGGATAGTAAAGAACCCCGGGTAAGGTTTATTGATAATTATACCTAAGGCAGAAGGGACCATATGTGCCAAATTTTCTTGGACAATAAACCCTTAGCTAAGGTGTTATATTTGCCTAAATCCAAAGATTCTGAATGCTCGGTACTATGAGCCTTGGATTATGGATTAAGGCGTTATATTTGCCTAAATCTAAAGATTCTGAATGCTCGATACTATGAGCCTTGAATTATGGATTAAGGTGTTATATTTGCCTAAATGTAAAGATTTTGAATGCTCAATATTATAAACCTTGGATTATGGATTAGAGTGTTATTTTTGCCCAAGTCTTAAATTCCAAAACGTTTGGTTATGATAGGCATTGGACCATGGACTAAGGCATCATTTTTACCTAAGTCAAAAGAAATGTCAAGCACTCATTATTATGGGTGTGGGATCCCGAACCATGGTCTCCCAAAAACAAAAAACAAAAAACAAAAAACAAAACAACAATTTCCTAAGTCCACAAAATGGTAATGATAAATTCTATATTGGACATTGGACCCAAAATGGACCATAGAAAGAAAATAAATTAGCAAGGCAAAGCATTGATCGAAAATAAAAAAGTTAATCTAAAAACCCCGAATGCGGGGCAATTGTCATTTCAAAAATAAAAAACCCCACGCAAGGGGCAAGAAGAAGAAAAAGGAAAAAAATTAAGTATAAACTTCCCCTCCTTTTGGAACCGAAGCAGCATTTGGGTTGGCACTGGAATTGGCTTGAGCAAGCTCCCTTGCCCAAACAAGTTGACCGTCGTGAAAGACTTTTTCTGAATCAAGGTCTTCAAAGGCAAGAATGATGCCAGGGTTGAAATGCTGAATTTAGGTCACAACATTCTGGAACGGCTCCCCACCAATATTTCTTGAAATGTTGTCCAGCTACTCCATATATTTTTCCAATTGAATTATTCTAGTCTAGAGGGTGCTGATGGTATTGTCGACTTGAAGACCTTTTGCCTCAAGCACATTTTTGGCTAAGTTGGAGGAGGCCAATGTTGCGCCCTGCTCAATAATCCGTGCTTGAGTGTCCTTATTCAGCTTAAGAGTCGCAGTCAATTTTCAAGCAACCTCTTCATCTTTCTTCTTGATTTCATTCGCCATCTTCCTATCGGTTGCCTTGATGGACCTTTCAATATAGTGGATTTCTGCGGCGACCCGAAGTGTAAAAGTTTGGAGCTTGGCCAGGGTTTGGGCCATATTCTATTCAGAGATATGTCACATCACTTCATTACTTAGTAACCACTCATCTATAAACGGCCAGATATCAGACTGCCCCAGGATAACAGGCAAATGGTCTGCCCTTTCTTCATTGCCGTCCTCCAGAGCTGCTCCTTTACCCTGGTCAGCAGAGCTCTCAATGGCCATCCTTTTCCTACCTTGAAAATTTTGAGTTAAGGAGTCCGACTCTTCCGAGGTCTCTTCAATAACCACACCCCGCCTTAAGGACGCTGGAACGACGACCGTAGGGACACTAGTGGATCTTGCTCCTTTCCTCCTTAATCTCGAGGCTTTCAGAGCTACAAGAGAAGGTCCTGATACTATGTTGCTTACTGAAATAAGACAACGAAGCAAGATGGCAGTTAGACAAATAAAATTGCTAAGTATAGAAATTTAAAGCACAAAAAGCATGGGGCAAATTACAGGTAATAATATAGTAATTCCTAACTAACAGAACAAAGAGAAGATAATCACTAGGGGTATGAAGAACGTCCTTGATTTTGATAAACTTGTGTTCTTCGGAATACCGGGTTATATAAACTTAACGCAGCCGACTTCAGCCGGAGTAAGGTCTTTCTCTTCTTTTTTAAGTAGCATAGTGGGAAAACACCAAGCATCTTATGTCCAATATAATGGGAACTTTGGCTCCCTATTGTCTTTCAGAAAAAAAGGGATGAAACCCCTCCGCTGCCATCAGCTTAAAGAATCTAGCCTTAAATCCTTTGAAACTATCTTGAAAAACATCAAAGGATTTGCGACTGAATCTTAACCGGATTGTGAGCTAATTCTTCTGCCTCGCTGAACCCTGGGGGTTTATCAGGGTATAAAAATAGAAAAAAGCATCGGTTGAATACCACAACCCCATTATCCGATAGAACCTCTCAAAAGCGATAATATAACCCCAGCTATTAAGATGAATCTAGGTAGGGGCCACCCGCAAGGCCTGAAGGACTGTCTGGAATTTCGTAAAAGGTAACCAAAGCCCTAATTTAACTTATAATTCCATATAATGTAATTATTTGTACCTCATAATTGTGCTTCATAAAATGCTATGTCTTTGTTATTATGCATATATGGGAGATTTTATGCTTATATTGGTTAAATTTCTTTTGGATGTCTCTCTATATGATTATGAGCAATTTGTATGTATTTGTTAAATGATTAAGTGGATTTATAATTTATATTTAACTTGGTGATTTTCCTAATGCAGAATGAGCTTAAAACAAAAGAATTGGAACGATTCAAGACTCAAAAGCCCAAGAGAAGGACCAAATGGCCTTTTGGGAGAGAGCGTCGTGCACAAAAGAGTGTGCGTCGTGGTGCAATGGTGCATCAACCAGTTGCCATACAAAAACTTGAGGTTAGAGCGTCGCGGCACAAAAGAGTGTGCGCCGCGACCCTAGGTGACCGACCCAATGCGAGCCGCAGTGCAAGTTGGTGTGCGCCGCGGCGCGATGTGCAGAATTGAGCCTATAAACATATTTTTATCAGATTTTCTAAGAGAGTTTTTTAGGTTTTAGAGAAAGCTGTGGCTAGGGTTCGTGGTTGGAGGCTGAGGAGGCTAAAGGAGCCAAGGATGGAGGTCTTCTTCCTTAGGGAAGTTGATTGGAGTTTCAATGATTATATTCTAAGAGTTTCCTCCTTCTCCTTTCTCTTTCTCTTGTTTTCCTTATCTTTTGAGCATGTGTTGTAATTTTGTGTTCATGGATTAGCTGAGCTATATTTAGGGATACTTTGAATCTTTTCTATGATTATTGATGTTTATGTTATCTTTTAAGTATATATTGATGTTTAGTTATGTTCAATCATATGGTTCTTAATGCTTTTGAAGGTTTGATCAGCTTTTGATTGATTTATTGAAGTCTGATGAGCCTAAACATAGGAATTTAGATTTTAGATCTAATGTATGGTTGATGCATGTTTGATTCTATTCCAATGGCGGGATGAATTGATTCGCTAACTGGATAGAAATATACATTTTAGACATGTATAATGTGTGATTGAGAATAGATAATTTTTATCAGATAGCCAAATTTCTTATTTTATCAAATATACTTTCTCAAGGGATACCTAATCTATCTTAAATTTATCAGCTTACTATGAAATTTATTCTTGTAAGTTTCAAATCTCACCAAAGCTTAAAGTTACTACATGAATTATGTTGGCACCTCTCAATCATCTAATTAATTCATGGTATGTGTTATATGAAGCTACAATATAATATCTCATCTTAATTTCAATTATACCCAACAAATCAATTGAAAATTAGGCATTAAGATCAATAACACAAACTAATCATAAAAATTAATCAACTTGAAAGGTAAATAAACTTTAGAAATCGCATCAATTTGTCAGGCTACATCTAGCCACTAACAATAGAAATCTACTCTATATATATAAAAACAATAAACATGAATTATGAAAGGCATGTTTAAATTTTCAAGTTAAATGATACAAGTTTATGATAGAACATAGTGCAAGCAAAAGATTAAACAATTAACAGTGTTCAAAGGCAAAAAAATATTCTAAATGCATAATTATCATTATCATTAAAACTAATTTAACCACCATAAAGTAAGTAAAGTAGAAGAATACGTGAAACTCACAAGCCACAACTCGACTGAATACTTGTCCTTTCTTGAAGTCTTTTATCAACATGTCCAACTTCATTTTGAAAACTCTACAAACAATCTCCGGACGATCATGAGGTTGTAGACCTCTAGCTTTCACAAACCTCTGAATTTCTGACCATTTTGTATTGCAAGTGATTGTGATAAACAATTATGCATATCCAGTCCAATGACAAATTTGTAAAGCATCTACAAATTGAAGTTATTAAACATATATCTTAGTCCTCTTATAAAAGATGAAGGAAGAATGATTTGTTTCCCAACAGATGCAGGATTATTATCTCCTCGTCAAGTGCTTCATATGTAGGTCTTTGTACATTTCAACTCTAAGCTGATCTTGATTATGTCTAATAAAATTCAACCTTGAAGATTCGGTCATAGAATATGCATTTACTAGAAACTGTTGAAATAATTGCCTAGAATGCAATAAAACCATAGATTCATTCATCTTTGTCTGTATGTTGTAGGCAAAAAACTCTTTCATGGTCACATTATTTCTCCCTTTATAACTCACTCATTTTTCCCCCCAAATCAGATGGAGTTAAAGTTACAAATAAGAAAAGTATGCTGCGTTCAATAAGTTATATACAATAGGTTTTTTTTTTTTGCTCTATATATTACTTTGGCTTTGCCTTTCATCATATTTGATAGTTTGTTTGGTTTTTTTTTCTTTTTTAAATTTGTCTCAAGAGATTTAAAAGGTTGCAGTCAATGTTTGATATGGCCACCATATCCTTTTTCATGGAATTTATTATCCATAGTTAACAAAGTTATATATCTTTAAAAAAAATCAATTTTTTTAAACAGCAAAAGAACAAAAAAACCAGACTAACTCCTATAAAAGACACAGTACCCATGGAATTAGCCACGCTAGCAGCATCAGCTTTAGCAAGGAAATCGGACTTTTTTACCAAATTATCATTGGTGAAAAAATTATTTATCAAAATGTCACTTTTTTTAAACTATTTATTAAAATATCACTCTTTTGAAACTATATATCAAACTGCCACCTTTTCGTCCAATGTAACATTTTTTAATAATTTCTTATCCACATAGGATGCGTCATCCTACATGGCATTTTTTACATGACGTTTTTTATATGGATACGTCATGTATAATGACGTTTTTCAGTTAAAAACGCCAACACATTAGTAATTTTCATGTGGACAAAAATAAAAAATAAAAAATAAAAAATGTCACGTTGTGTGTACTTATAGGACACTGACACTTAACCCATTTAATATGAATCTCGCACTCCTCTCAAAGACACATACATTTCACATGCTTACTAGAGAGTGCACCATAACGTTGGAAGACATCATAGTATTAATTAGCTTATTTATAGGTCAAGTGTTTGCTTCTGATCCATAAAGTAATCGATGTGAGACTTCGGTATTAACAAAATAAAACAACTAAGTAAGACAACAAGGTACTTTTGTTCGATGTGAGATTTTAATAAAGGAAACCAACTTACAATAGGACCCCTCGGGCCAATTGATACTGCATTATTATTTTATCATATTTTAACAATATTTCTTTAACCATCTACATTATTTTTATGTTATTATAAATTGATAACTTATTTAGAACTAGAAGTATTATGTTGAGGCTTTTATAACTTGTTCTAACCTTAGAATGATAACTTCTCCTACTCTTAAGCTTTTATTCGTCGAGAAAAAATAAAAGTTGTTGCATTATCATTACCCTTTATATGTTGGGCGTTGATGTGAACATGCCATATAAACCCAAATATTTTGGAAGTATTATTATATTGAATATCTTTGAAAGAATCATACCGAAAGCCAAGTTTTTCCCCAAGAATCATACTGAACATGCTATATCTTTGCATTGCTGTACAATTATTAAGAAAGTGGAAGGTTGCAGTGTCAATTGGTCGATGGGTCCTATTATAAGTTAGTTTCCTTCACATTAAAGTCTTACATCGAACAAATGTATTGTCTTATTTAGTTGCTTTACCTTACCAACACCAAAGTCCCACATCGAATAAAGGTACCTTATTGTCTTACTTAGTTGTTTTATCTTACCAATACCAAAATCTCACATCGACTACTTTATGGATCACAAGCAAACATTTGACCTATAAATAAGTTAATTGATACTGATATCTTCCAACATTATGGTGCACTATCTAGTAGACATATGAAATGTATGTGTCTTTGGGAAGAGTGCAAGATCCACGTGAAATGGATTAAGTGCCCTAGAAGCACACACAACGTGACATTTTTTTATTTTTTTTATTCATGTGAAAAATGCCAAATGTATTGGTGTTTTTAGCTTAAAAACACCATCTTACATGACGTATCCATGTAAAAAACGTCATGTAGGATGATAGGCACATCCACGTGGATTACACCTACCATGTTGGTGTAATCTATGTGGATGCGTTATTCTATTTGGTGCATCTTATGTGGACTATCAATTATTAAAAAATGTCATATTAGACAAAAGAATGACAGTTTGATATATAATTTTAAAAAAATGACATTTTGATAAATAATTTTAAAAAGTAATAGTTTGATAAATAATTTTTCTATTAATGATAGTTTGATAAAAAAGTCAAGAAATCGACAATATGTTAGCTTCTCAAAGAATAAATGGGTTGTTAGATTTTTTAATTTTTTTTATAAATATCTGAGCATAAAGTTCAAACTACAACACTACATTGCTAACAAAAGGAACATAGCTAGCTAGCATCACCAAGCGAAAAAGTAGAAAGAAAAGCTGGAGCAATCTCCAAGTTATGCACTCCCATGGGAAAGGAATGACCGTGCTTAGCAATCTGATCAGCGCATCTATTCCCTTCCCTAAAAGTATGCTGGAAACCTGCAAGGTGGAGTCTACCAGCCTCTTAATGGAATCCACAACCATAGCATAAGGATGCCAAGGGTCCAAGGCAGACTTAAGAAGATGTAAAGCACATTGTGAATCAGACTCAATAATAAGGCGAGTCACTCCCAAAGCACGAGCAAATTTCAAAGCAAGAAGGATGGCTTGGAGTTCAGCCATAGTAATGGTAGTCTTCTCCAAGATTTGCTGCAAAACCTGTAACATATCCACCAATATCATTTCTAGCCAATCCTCCACAAGCAGCACTATGTTCATTGGCAAAGTAAGATCCATCTACATTCCACTTAAGCCAACCAACAACCGCTGGAGCTGACCCAAAAATATTTGTGGTTTGGTAAGTTGGAATGTTATTACAGGACAACTCTTTAGAGGAAAGAGCAGCCTGATATTCCAAAGTTAGAACGCTAATCCTCCAAAGCCATGATGAGATCGCATCCTTAGGCCCATTAAAAAGTTCGTTGTTTTAAATGGGTTGTTAGATAGTAATAGTTATTGGTAACCTTTTAATAAACTAAGTTTGTTAAATTATTTACAAAACTAATTAATTATATAATTTATAATTGGTAATAAGAATTTTACAAATAAAGAAAATAAAAGTATCCACATAAACTTTTGTTTTAGTATTGTTCAATAGTGGATATTGAGATGTACATGAGGGGACACAAATTGGTATTTTCCTCCTTGAACAGTGGTGGAGCGTGTTGAAACAGGGGAGATTGGTATCTATAAAGGCACTCTAACGCTCAAATCAGACTGTGCACAAGTAGAGTTTAAGCAAAAAAATAATAGTTACCTGTTGAATGTGATTAAGCCTGATATTTATAAAGAATGATTAAGGAAACACGTTCCCTTGATTGTTGCAAAGGATCCCTATAAAACTGGAATGTTAATACTGCAATTATGAACACTATTATTACGCAAAATCATAATTGACAGTTACGAATAATTGTGAAATTTATCCACTGTGTAAATCTTGTGATAATGTTGCTGCTACCCAATGTCGTGGTCCGACATCCATTGTATTGGGATCTCAACTATCAAAAGTGAATTCCTGTTGTGATGACAATAGCAAACTCCAATTGGATACGTGTTGAGTTAACCCATGAGACTAGTGTCCCGGATCACGGTCTAGAATAGGTATTTTATAATTTTTTTATTTTAATATACGTACTTCGATAGTTAGTGATATAAGAGAGGAAAAAAAACTCGAGTTATATTTTTAAGAGTTCTGTATGAATAATTGAATATAATATTTATGAAGGTCACACAATATGTGTAACAACCCTCAAAGTAATAATAATAATAATAATAATAATAATAATAATAATAATAATAATAATAATAATAAATAAGGAGATATTATCTTCAAAAGTAATGGTTACAAAGATAAAAATCAACTTGGTGAGATAAGCACAGTGAGTTAAGCACGATGACATATGAAGAACAAGTTTCAACAAATGGTTTGGGAACAAACAAAAGGCTTATTGAAAAAGCCACATCTCTAAGCATGTCAAGTGCTTCAGGGGAAGACTTAAAAATCTGACCAAGAGATTTTTAATGTTTCTCCTGGTGACAACAAACCACCAATGACACTCACTAACGTCAGGAAGAGCAACAACTTGGCTCTATAAATACCCTTCACCCCTTATCTTCCTCATGATCAGAAACGCCCACCCAACAGAAAACACCAAAGTGCTCCTACAACTCAGTTTTTTTCCACACAATCGAAAACTTCCTTCTCCTATTCCTCATAACACAACCAAAAACCAACTTTCTTATTTTCACCTGAGTCACGTTTCTACAGAAAGGTAGGAAGGGTGAAAACTCATTCTTTTTCTTCTTTCATTCTACTGAATCTTAATTCTAGTTTCATCTTTGATTTGCCTCTTTTAATTTCTCGATAATTCTGACCCTTTCGAACTTATTGCAGGATTTCTTATTGTATTTAATTAGAACTTATGTTTTTTATTATCACTCTTCTGTTTCAATTTCAATTTTTGATTTCGATATCTGTGCTTCAATTTTGATCCTCGCTCTTCGACTTTAACTTTCTCATATTTTTTATTTCAATATATGTTTTTGTTTTGATTTCGATCTTTATGGTTGTTGTAAACACATTTTAGATTTCGATATCTGTTTTGTTTCAATTTCAATTTTGATCTCTGGTTGTTGTAAACACATTTTTTATTTTGATATATGATTTTATGTCTTTCTCTTTGATTTCGATTTTGATTTCGATCTCTGGTTTTATTGAAATTCTAGTTGCCGTGAACATATTTTCAATTTTGATATTTGTTCTTCAATTTTGATATCCTGCTTTATGTCTTTCTCTTCGATTTTGATTTCTTAATGGTTTATTCGAATTTTTCTTTTCTTCCTCTACTTGTATTTTAGATTTTAACAAAGTTCTCTTAATTTGCTGAGTGTTCAAAATTACGAAATGTTATTAGCAAAAATTGATTTTTGTTTAACCTTATTAATGTTTTCTCATTGTATTAATGAATCAATGCGCAAGAGAATTAATTATTATGGTCATGATTAGAAAACATTGAGGGATGCCTCGATTAGAGAACAATGAGGGACGTCTCAATTAGAAATATGCACAGTTGGTTGAGAACCTTAACAATGAGATGAGGAGAATAATTTTGCTGAGCTTATTTCCATAAATGATTTATGAAAATTTTACAAGTACTGTTAAGTATTTGTCATGAAGTTAATGAATTATGGATTTTTAGAAAGAAAGGTGAAAAAAAGTAAAATGTGTTCTATACACGTGACGACTGAAATATCATTAGTTCATAAACTTATAAATTTTTTTGCTTATTCTTACTGAGTTTTATCTCACAAAATTTTGCGTGGTATTTCACAAAATGTCCACTTTGAGATTCTTGATTGATCTACGCGTCGAGCAAGTTTATATGTCTGACTTGGGAGACTGTATTTTTATTCACTGTAAAAGATCTCTGCCTGATCATTCTATTTTTTGATGAATAGTAGTAGAGTGTGTAAATTAATATATGTATATAAGTAGCACTTTATAGGCTTTTCATGTTTTTTTTGAGCACCATGTAAAGGCCTAGATGAGCCTAACTTTTGATTGTATGTGCTAACTCATTTTAAGAGTACTACTCATACTTACATGAGGTATATTTGTGTATTAACTACTAACTCTTGAAAGATTCTATCCTCTGATAATATAAAATATTGTAAATTGATATTAACAACAGTTGCTTGTATATTGAATTGTTTAATAAATATATTAGAAACATAATTATAATAATTATAAAATTAGAGTAAGATGTTACAGTATCAAACTTAATCTTAATCTGTATTCTGCATGACTAAATAATGATAGTAAATTAATTACCAAAGAAAAAAGTAATGATAGTAAATCAATATCAAATGCCACGTATATGTAATATATAAATATCCGTAACAAATTCTGAATTACTCCTAAACATAAATATTAATGTGCTCACGTCTCACCGTGCAAATATAACTGTCTA
This sequence comes from Ormosia semicastrata, assembly GCA_029884595.1. Taxonomy (NCBI): domain Eukaryota; kingdom Viridiplantae; phylum Streptophyta; class Magnoliopsida; order Fabales; family Fabaceae; genus Ormosia; species Ormosia semicastrata. The sequence goes on along the minus strand of JAQQTO010000046.1, from coordinate 28,731,698 downwards.
CTTTTTCGACCCAACTTGTTCAATTGGCTTATTGGCCCTGCTAATTTATTCAGGTTGAGTCAAAACACTTTGATTCTATTATGGAAGAATGCATGGTTAACTATACGGTAAATTAATTTAATTAATAATTTAATTACAGTTAATTAACATTTTTAACATATTTTCTTCAAACTCATGATAATTAATTGTAAATAAATTATTAATTAAATTAATTTATCCTCTAATTAACATATTAAATGAGAAATACTTCCTATCATGCAAAAAATTTCTATGTTCTCTCTAGTGTTAATGAGTTGGCTTGAGCAAAAACGTTGCCTTGATCATGGGAACAATCACTTTAGCTGATCGGATTTTCATAGTCATGATTTTACTTGTAATGTTAAGGGTTTAAATCCTAAAATCAATACTTTAGGAATGACTTTATCTAACCACTATTTCCGATCTGAAAATTGCGTGAACAATTGGTCAGAAAACAAAGAAGTCTGGTGTAGTCCAACTTGAAAATATTGAGTACCTCAATATTACCAACCCGTTTGACACGTGAATAATTCTATACCATTCTAACAAATACTCTTAATAATATCCTAATTACTAAATAAAAAATATTAAATGTTTTAAATATTTTCAAAATATTAAACATATTTTTTTATTTAATATTTTTTTATTAAGTATTAGTAAGATTATTAAAAATATATTTCAGAAGGATATAGCATTAATTGATACATATTTATCAATAAACATTGTTTTCTCTAAATAAAAATGCTTTGTTTTAAAAATATCTTAAAATATTTGTTTGTAACACATGATTAATTAGATTCATTAAACTCTTTTAATTGGGTAATCTATCTTATGTGTAGATTGTAACACCGTAACACAAATATCTCAATATAACTATATATAAAGATAATTAGCATTAAACATGTTACTACTACTGTTATTATCAAACTAAACCCATACACATGAAGATTTGTATATGGTGAGCCATGATAAAAGTAAGTCATAATATATATATACAAAAGCCTCAAAGGGCGTAATGTGATATATACAACAAAAGCTACTAAGAAACTACAAGTTATACAACCCAAAATACATGAAATGTGAACACACAATAAAACTAAACACTAATCTAGTCTTGTTACTTCTTCTTTAGCTCTGTCACCCCCTTACTAGGGTCTGGACTTATTTTTACCATGGAAACATAGAGAAGGGATGAGAATATAAAAATCCTCAGTATATACATATAACACATGTAATTGATCCATATAAATTATACACATTCATAATTGACAGCAACATTATACAATCGCCCATATAACTATATAATGTAATAGAAATATAATTTAATTCTCAATATTACACAGTCGCCCATACAACTATGTAACATCAACTAAACTTGACAAATGACTTAACTCACCTCTTTGCCTAACTTAAGACATAACTCATCCTAAGGCTCGTGTTAGTAAGTTTAACTCACTGCACCACACTACATAAGGTTGATCATTTTCCTCATGTTACTTGACAAATAGCTTAGCTCACTGCTTTGTCCTAGGTAATAATGTTGTACTGACATTTACCTCTTACAATTTCCTCCTTAGCAAAGAGTTTCACTCACTACTTTGCAAGGTCAAGGGATTTAACCCACTCCCTTAATAGGATAACTGTACTATGGCCCCACTATAACCGGTATAGGAACCAACTGATAATTAACTATCAATTTCAAGCAATTCTTAACTCTAGAAAAGTTTAAAAACTCAAACTTGTTCTTGAATGCTAAGTGGTTATTTCCTTAATGAAATGTCCCTAAAAGTGTCTTGACACACTTAAGAAAACATCTAATAATATTTCCAACTAATTGAGAAACTCAAAATGTCCAAAAATATCACCTAACAGAGCAATGCTCTATTTTGCCCAGCGAAGAGCACTTGAGCGCACATGACTCAGGTGCTTGAGCACCGGTGCGTAGCAGAAATTATGCAGAATGTGCTACTGTTCAATTGGGAACAAAGTAGCTTCTAAGCTATCAAAAATGGATTCAGGGTGATTTCGAGTATCACAAACAACCCCTAATTATGTTGTAACACTTATACTACCTATTGATTCACTTAATTTGGGATTAAAACTCATAATCACCTACTAGGTTGTTCAATGTCCAAATTCCCATTTTAGGGTCTAAAGGACCAAAACTATGGATCAAATCCATTCCCATGCTTCCATTAATCTAAATTAACTAAATCCAACTAATGCAAACAAAGATTAAACAAAGGAAAACAATTTTTCACTCTTAAAAACTTATTTCCCCTTTATGAAAACTAGCTTCAAATTTAGAGAAAATGAAGGAAAGGAGAATATAATTCTAGGTTAAAACCCCTACCTTAAGCCTCTGTGATGGAGAATGATCAGATGCTACTTGGCTCATTCCCTTTCCTTTTCTTTTCCTCTTCCTCCTTGAGCTTCTCTTCCTTGATTCCCTTGGTTCTAGCCACTGCAGCTGCTGTTTTCGTGAGGCAAAGATGGGAGAAAATGAGATAACAGTGAAGTAAATATCAGGAGACAAAGTCAATTATATAGGCCGGTCGTATAAGACTTGTTCCACTTAAGTACTTAACTGATACATTTGATCTACTAAGAACATATAGATTTAGCTAAATCAAGTTTTGCAGCTCCCAACAACTTTAAAATAAATACTATGATTCATTAAAAATGTTGTTTCACCATTATCATAATTTTTTCATATTTGTTGGTAGTCAATCGGACATTAAATGCACAACTAGTATGCCTAAAATACCAAACCAACTCCAATTATTCTCAAATTTCAACTACATCCTCTTATGCCTATTTGTGACTTAGAAACAAATTCTTTAGATTCATTTCCCTTAAATTATACATTTATACTATTATCTGAGTCATTTTAAGCTACTTTTTACGATCTGATTTGCAATAAAGTGTCTAACCTAACTCAGTTGGTCACAATAATTAACAAGCATGTTAAATAAGTATTATGCTACCTTTGTAACTATAAACTAGTCTAACATGCTAAAAAAAGGATGTTACATAGATGGTGAGTAGGGTTGTCAAAATAGGTGACCAAGTTAATGATGGGTTGGCCTTAGATGTGTCAAAACAGGTCAAGCCAGATATTTGTTTGTAACACATGATTAATTAGATTCATTAAACTTTTTCATTGGGTAATCTATCTTATGTGTAGACGGTGAGTAGGGCTGTCAAAATAGGTGGCTGAGTTGATGATGGGTTGGCCCTAGAGGTGTCAAAACAAGTCAGCCTTACCCATTTGGGACAGCCCACACGGGCCAAGTCAATTTTCGGGATGGGGCAGGCTGGGCCAAAGTTGTTACTTGCTAGCATTTTGCTAGCCCAGCCCGGCCCTATGTGGGCTACAGGTTGGGCTGAGCCAGCTAGTTAACTGGAATTATCTTTTTAAAAAAATAAAACTTTCTCTCATATTTTCAACACTTGAAAATTTTATCCTTATGCTTCATTATTATATTTTTCTTTCGCATACTTCAAATATTAATAAACATTAAATAAAGTTATTTTTATGACACAATTATTTATTTATATTAGAAAAAGTAAGGGTAAAATCATTTATATATTAAAAGAATTATTAATTAAATAATTAAATATTGAATCAGCAAGTTGGCCTGGCCCACTTCGGGCTAGCCTATGTTAGGTCGGGTCAAAATTGGGTCAACCCATTCGAGTCAAAATGCATTTAGACTTCAATTTTCTTAGCTCAACCCACATACATTTTATCAGGTTATTCGAGCTGACTCGTTAATCTCTGATCATTTTGACACTCCTAATTAGCCCGAATAATATGATAAAATATCTGAACTGGATTAAGAAAATTTAGGTTTAAATACTTTTTTGGCCCGCTTGACCCGAGTTGACTTGGGCTGATGTGGGCTAGCCCACGATTATGCTGGGCCAACTCGTTGATCTTATGTCTAGTTATTTTATTATAGCATTAACAAATAATTTATATGATATGTAAAGGGTTTTACCCATATTTTCTTATTGTATTACAAATCTCTTTTGTTTGATGTTTGTTGAGAGTAAACAATGAAAAAAAGAATAAAGTGATGAAGCATAATAATAAAATTGTTAAGTATTGAAAACTCAAGAATTTTTTTTAAAAAAAAAATTCAGATTAATTAGCATCCGCCTAACTTGTAACTGTTATGAGTCTAGTTGTCATAAAGGATGAGTTGGTTAATGAATCAACTAATTGTGTGGAGATGAACGGCCTCATACCAGCAAAAACAGCTGAGTTAGTTATTGAAAAGGGATAAAAGAGTCACAAAGAGGTCGTGTGAGGATGTGCAGAATCTGAGTTGAATCTGGACCTTTCTGTTTATTCTTCCTCCCTTGACTATATCTATTTTTTCTCTCTTTGCATTTCTCATTTACTTCTTAGTTCAGTGTTGTTCTTATGGAATTTATCTATATCTCCATGAAACGATTTCTTAATAAAATCAGAGTGCAATGCATTATCCAATCCCAATTATCTCTACGATTGCTGTTAACTTTACATTTGCTTCATTACTCTACCCTGCATAGAGTTGAGCAGGGCTAACAATTTTGCAACCGGTAATAACTTTGGCTCAGCCAGATTCGACCAAAAAAGTTAAATTGGCGATTACAAAATAATTCTGTGGGATGTTGACGGCATATAGTCTGCCCTATTGTAGTTTCATTTTCCAATGACTATAGTTACACTGCCAGTTGACCGTAATACCTTTTTATTTTTCTTTTTAATCTATCACTTTTATTTATTTATTTATTTTCCATCCGTTTGATTCCTGTTCAGATTATGAGATTAGATTAGATTACTGTTTAATTACCATACTCAACTTGATTTAATTACTTATAACTATTGCATCATGAAGCACTTTTTGAGCTTGTACTTTTCAAGTTAAACTCTTTTCCTTCCAATAATGTGACAGCAGAATCATCAAAGTTCATGGAGGCCTAAAAGGTTCACAACTTTATGAATAGAGAAGCAAATTTTCTTAATGGACTCAGGCTCACCCATTATTTATTTATTTTTTCTTTTTGTGGTGAGAAATTTTGTTATTGCAAAATTCAAGAAAAAAATTCAGCCAAACTGATGGAATTCCTCTGCATATTGATTGGAACAAGGGAAGGAAAACAATGAGAACCATCTGGCATTGTATTATAGTTGTGCGGTCTAATCGTTAATTATACCATCGATTCTTTCTTATAGTTTTTCTTGTTTCTCAAATGTTGTTCCTTTCGTCTTGATTTGAAACTTCAATATTTTCCTCGAATAGTAATGCTAAGTTGTCACATGTCGCTTGATAGGCAGGAAATGTTTCTGAGTCATCTTGTTGCACGAACGATATAAAAGGCAATCAGCAAAATTATATATTATATACAAATAACCAATAAATCATATACTATATTAAAAAAATACATGCTTTATAATTCTAACACATATCTTTTCTATCATTAAATATATTACTTATTTAATGTATAATAAGTAAAATAATAAATATTCAATCATATGTCATTGTTTGTGACCATTTTCTATCACATGTGATCTAATATGATTATTATTACACAAGGACAATTGAGACTATAAAAATAACTAGTGAGAATAATTTAAATTTGAATTCTTATCATAATTAAATGACATTTATGTATAGCTAATTAATTAATTGCATCAACTATTTAATATATTAATTATTGTTCATTATCTTCTATGAATCTCTACTAAAAATATCTTATATAAATAATATTACTATTCAAATTTAAATAATTAAATAATAATAATTAAAAAATTTAAATTTCAAAACTCACCCTTAATGAATGTCATTTATTTGCTATTAAACAATTTATATATAATTAATTAGTTACCTAAACTACTTAATTTGTTAATTTTGCATTATCTTCCACTAATAATATTGATATTTAAATAACCCAAACAATAAAATAATAATAAAAATTCAAATTTTCCTCCTAATTAAATTTCATTTTTATGTACATTTAATTAATTGCCTCAATGAATTAATATATTAATTATTCATTATCTTCTATGAATAATATTACCATTTAAATAATTTAAAACTTTTAATAATAATAATAATAATAATAATAATAATATAGAAAGATAAAAATAAATATCTGAAGTTTATCTTAAAAGAAAAAAAAAAAAGGATAATACAAACACACACAAAAAAAAATCATAGAAGATAATGAATAATTAATGACCAATAAATATTATTACTAAAAAGGTAATGATTGCAAGTAATAATAATGTTATTGCTAACAAATTAGATTATGATCATTTTTTAAATTTCATTTCATGTGTATTTGAGTAAAGTAATATTTATTTGTCCTTTTATATTTTGGTTTTGTTGTTTAGATCTATTAATAATAAATGTTTAATAGTTTATTTCACTTTATAATAATTCTTTTAATAATCAAAATGTAGTCATTATCTTTTTAAATTTTCTCATGTTATTCATTCAATTAAGACATTCACATTAAATTAATTAACAAATGTATAATTTGTCTTATTACTTTCAAATTTGTATTTTTTAAATTTATTATTAATTTGTATTAATTGATATTATAATCATTTTTCATTGGTTAAGTGAATTAAATTAAGTATGTTATTTTGCTGTTTAATTATAATTCCTTTATTCAAATAATTCATGCACCAACTATTTGTTTATACAAAGAATTAGTATCTATGTAAATGTAATAAAATCATTAATCCAATTAAGGTTATAAATAATTTTTTTATGAATTTAGTATATCAATAATTAGTAAATAGTTTTTAGTTAGATCTTTATTTTAAAATTCTTAACCGTTCATTATAATTTTAAGCTTTTGTAAAATATATAAGGTCATTAATAATAATATAAACTTGTAAACAATCCTCATATATGAATATTAATGAAATGCATACTTATAAAATAAAATATTTCTTTCAAATTTTTAAATCTCATATAATTCTTTTATTACTCTTTTTTGATAATGATGATAGAAGTCATTTATTGAGTATTTATTTATTAAATCATTTGCAATGTCTTAGTTTCTAGACTTTTCAAACAAATACTTCTTATGCAGCCCTAGCTTATGTACTCAACAAAATATATCACTCAAGTTGTTTCTATTATCATAATCCTTCGAGGAAGAAATTTGTTAGTTCATATGATTTTAATTTCTCTCTTTGAGGATCCCAAATGATAAGACTCTTTGAATGTAAGGCTTGCTTATTTAGGGTTCTGAATCTCTTTGCGAATTTATCTGAATCTCCTTAGGATGAAGCACCAATGATAAACAAATGGGCTTTTGAGGCATTTGATAGAACTTTAGGAGAAATTTTGAGGTTTTCTAATGGCAAAAATATTGAACAATTGTTTGGAGGGAAAATAGTTGTTCTTGGAGGAGACTTCAGACAAATATTGCCAGTATTAATAATAAGATATTGTTATTGCAACAGTTAATATATTGAAGTTGTGTAATCACTATAAAGTCTTGAGATTGACTAAGAATGTGAGGTTATAATCTGCATCTACCATATTCAACTTATATGAAACTAAGTCCATTTTGCAGATTGGATTATTAACATTGGCGATGGCAATTTGGGAAATGATAATGATGATGAAGTTGAAATTGAAATCCCTAAAGATCTTTTGATTTTGAATTCTAATCATATCTCAAATATTATTGATTTTGCATATCTTAATTTAGTTGCAAATATAAAATATTTCAAGTTCTTTGAGAATATAGCAGTTTTTGCTTCAACCATTGAAATTGTTGAGAAAGTCAACAAATTCATTCTTTCATAAGAAGAAAAACAATATTTTAGTTCAAATTCAATTTCTATAACAGATGAAGATGTTGATATTGAATCTGAATTGTTTACAATTGAATTTTTATATGAGATTAAAGGTTCTAAAATCTCAAATCATATATTGATACTAAAAAAAGAGAGTTCCAATTATGCTCATTAGAAATACTGATCAAGCAATATAATTGTGCAATGGAACAATATTAATTGTGAATGAATTGGCACCAATAGTGACAAGATTTATATTCCTAAATTAAGTTTAATACCTCTAGATCTTGAAATCCTTTTAAAGTTTCAAAAAAGACAATTCTCATTAATTCTATACTTTGCAATGACTATATAAATAAAAGGCAAGGACATTCTCTCTCTCATGTAGGATTATTCTTTTTACTAAGACTTATTTTTACTGATCAATTTTATGCTGTAATTTCAAGAGTTAAATCAAAGAGTGATTTGAAAATATTGATTGTTAATTTAGTTAAATCAATGAGTGATTTAAAAATATTAAAAATATTGATATTCATTTGGTCTTTACTATTGAATTTCTTATCTTAATATTATTTATATTTTGTTCATTGATAGTTATATAATTCCTTTTACATATATGCAAATTTTAATGATTGATAAAATAACATTATATTTTATCTATGTAAAATCATTATATATGATTGAAACTATATTTTTATACTCATGTAATTTTATTAAATTATATCAAGACTTTTTGAAATTAAATTATAAGATTTTTATTTTATTTTATTAATAATTATTTTCTTCTTAATTTTCTCCGTGCAATGTAAAGATACAAACACTAGTTATAGAAAAAAAGAAGGATATTGTCGGCCAGCAATATCCTTATAAATAAACATAATGAATGATTAATATAAAACAAATCAATGTGTCATAGCAATATACATAATGGACGATTAATATAAAACAAATTAATGTGTCACACAACCGACCAATTCCATTATAAAATGCAGTCAATAATTATGTATTAAATAAAAACAAAAATTCTTGCCGTCGGGTTGAAGGACAAAAAACCAATTCCAAAGCTAAATCTTCTCTGCAGGAATGTCGTTTAATTTTTTTGTTTAGATGGATTCAATTTTGATATAATGATAATATATCATATGGCATTCAAGGTCTCCGTTATTTATTAAAATACCCAATCATGTCCCTTTATATATTTTATTAAAAAGGCATGACTAAAAATAGAGGGTTATTATTATTATTATGGTTAGATAGTGTTTAAGTTAACTTACTTGTACCTCAATTAATCAACTTCTTTGTTTCAGTCAAAGATAAATAATCTATGCTGAAAGTACAAGAATATTTTTTATGATTTGATTTTTAAGAAATTAACGTAACTAGAATTAGAACATATGACTATTCGTCTATTCATAAGTCAAATTCTCGTTCATGATAAGCCAACCCTTAGAGATTAAAATAGAGTGTGAGTCCTACTGTATGTTAGTATGATACTATCTATAAGTTGTTAAAGTTTTTATATTAATAAATTTTAATTATTACAATAATACTCTTTTATTTTCAGCTTAAAAGAAAAACTTTTTTATTTATTATTGGTGCACATATATTTTTACAGAAAATAAATTAAATTTAAACTTTTGTACATAATCCTGAAATGTACTGATCCAGTGATGCAATTTGGAGCCCTTTTGAACCACTTGATGGGTCATAAGCACAGCCTCCTCTGAGTGCATCCTACGCCAGTGTTATGCAAGACTGAGATATCTTCCACAGATACAAGATGTCTATGTTGACATTTTCAAAGTTCTGATGATGATGGATGGAAATGACCCAACGCAATAAAAAGATACATCTATAAACTCCTGAATATTCCATTAACATGATTAACAAGGAAAGTTATAAAGGGGAAACGTCATGACCCCTTGACACTATTCCCATCCTATATATGCTCATCAATAAGGTTGAAAGCAAAAGAAATCTGAGAAAGCATAATGATAGTAAAGGCAGAGAAAGCCATGCCTGTGAGAGATGAAGAAGGAGTTGATCCTAGAGGAACTATTCCCTTGAAACAGCACTTTGTGCTTGTACATGGTATAGGTGGAGGAAGTTGGTGCTGGTACAAAATCCGGTGCCTTATGGAGAATTCCGGCTACAAGGTTTCATGCATAGACCTGAAAAGTGCTGGAATTGATCAATCTGATGCTGATTCTGTTCTTTCTTTTGATGATTATAATAAACCTCTCATGGATTTCATGTCTGCTTTGCCTGAGAATGAACAGGTATTTATTGGTCCCCTCCTCTCAGTGTCTCTTTCTGCAGCTTATATTATATGATGGGAATATAATCAATACATGATCAACTAGAGTGGCTACACCAACTGACCATATGATTGATGTGCTTGCTATAGGTGATATTGGTGGGGCACAGCGCAGGAGGGTTAAGTATTACTCAGGCCTGTCACAAGTTTGCAAATAAGATCCACTTAGCTGTGTATGTGGCAGCAACTATGCTCAAGTTGGGATTCTGGACCGATGATGATCTTAAAGATGTGAGTCCTTTTCATAAACTCTTATGTTTTCCCTGTTTCAATGACTTATTCTTTATTTTCTTTAGATTGAATTCATTCTGCCTTGCAGGTTTTAAAAAAAACTTGAGACTTGGTAATATTTATAAATGAGTGCTATGATAATTAACTGAGTTGCCGAGTATGAGCATAAACTTGGGGGTGAAAGAATATGATAGTGATGTGTATTGGCTTCCATTGTTGATCTGTGTCTGGAACCTTCAAGGTTTCCAGCAAGGATGATGTAATGTTGATGCTCTGTTGAAATAATTTGTTGCCAACTGTCTTCACAAACAGATTAATTCTTAGGCAACTCTCAGGCTCACCACCGTTATGCATGATGTACCTACTCTCACATTTTTCCTAAGGTTAGCACCATATACAAACAAACTAGCAGCTGTTCAGCAATAGAGGAGTTTGTTTAGCGAAAAGGGATTTTTTTTTTATTCTTTAAAATTGGGAATTTCTTTCTTTTCTCTATTTTCTTTTATCTCCCTCATTGATTTCCTTTGTTTATTAGACAATTCTTATTTTTATTTTTTTAGCTTATTATTAGAGTTATCAATTTAGTCAATGGCCTTGATGTCTGCTGACGTTACCTCTTTTTCAAGCTTTGACAACAAACTAGTTGTAATTTTATAATGGTCAATAAAATGGGTATGCATTCAGACCCGGGGTGCATATGGTTTATACTATATAGAATTAGATTTTAATTCTGAAAAATGACGAAGAGGAATCTAACACTGACCCAATCTCCTATCCTAAGAGCCTAGAATGTGTACGAACAAAGCTAATTGTCTTTATTCATAATCATTATAGGCAACTTCAATCTGATGAAGTTTCTTGTTTTCCCTTCCAACTGTGTCTACTCTCATTTATCATGAATAATTGTGTGCCATCTAAACCCCTATAAAATAGAAATCCAAGAATTTCTCCCTTGTATTAATCATTATAAGCACCCTTGATCGCCATGTTATCTTGTTTGGAGACAAGAAATCGTCAAATCTCTTACTTTCTTCCTTTTCCTCAACTAGAATGGATGTTATCCGACAACCCTGTCTGTTCCACATGTCTACTTTGTTCTCCGGAGGTAATAGCAAATTTTCACTGTGTTCAATGTACCTCCAATGATTGAAAAGCAACAAACAATTAATAAGCCTAATTGTTACCATTGTATGACAGTAGAGGTAGCTAGCTTTTTGTGCCTCTCCTAAATAATAGATATAATGATGCTTAGAAAGTGTTTCTGGTTTGTATCAAGCAGGGAGTACCTGACTTATCTGAGTTTGGGGATGTGTACGAGCTAGGATTTGGATTGGGACAGGATAAGCCTCCAACCAGTGCTTTGGTGAAGAAAGAATTTCAACGCAAAATCATCTACCCTTTGAGCCCTCATGAGGTACATTTTTCTCTCTACAAAAAAGAAAAAAGAAAAGACATGCTGTGCACGCATTAATTCCCTATAGGAGGATTTTATAATACTCCTATGGGGTAACCATACTCATGTGATAAGATATTAATTATGATTAATTTAATTATATAATGATTTGAATATTTTATAACATATATATATCATTTAAAAATATGCTACCACTTATGGGTGTCAGTGTGATCGTCTCTATAAAACTGTTATTCATTTGTCACTTTCTCGGGTCATTTGGCTGTAGGGTACCCCACATGACTTATGCTTTGGTTTATCGTCAATTTCATCCTCTGCTTTTGCCACATGTAGGACCATTTATGGCAATTTTCTTGGAAAAAGTTGAAAAAACCTGAAAATTCTCCCGAATGAAAGCAACTTTAGCAAAATGTTCTAGCCAGTATTTGTAATTTCAACCCTAATTTTTTCACCTTATTTTTTTATATCATTTTTTATATTGATTAATAAAATATAAATTTGTGATTAATAATGTATATAAGTTAGTTAATAGATATTTTATTAATCAATTAATACACATAATTTTTTTAATTAATTAATACATATAATTAATTATTAATTTATATTTTATTAATTAATATCAAAAGTGATATAATTAATTATTAATTTATATTTTATTAATTAATATAAAAAATAATGTGAAAAAATAATGAGATGATTATTTTTGTTATAATTTACATAAGCCCAAAGTTAGAACAAAAGAGCAAGTCGGTTAATTTCTGTGAGAGACCATGTCCATGTGCACCACAATTCTGACCAATCTTAGCAGTTGAATAGTGTAATGACATGACACACATAGAAATGTTGATCATGCCTCAGGATTCGACCTTGGCTGCCATGCTATTGAGGCCAGGGCCATTGCTAGCATTGACAAGTGCACAATTCACAGAGGATGGTGAAGTTGAGAAGGTGCCGCGCGTGTACATAAAGACAAGGCATGACAAGGTGGTGAAGCCAGAGCAACAGGAAGCCATGATAAAGAGGTGGCCAACATCTACTGTGTATGAACTGGACAGTGACCATAGTCCCTTCTTCTCCACCCCATTCCTCCTCTTTGGCTTGCTTGTAAAAGCTGCTGCTTTTGACGTTGGATGCAACTAGTTGAGCACAGGGGCACATTGTTTTTCTCTTTTTCTTTTTTTTTCCTCCTTCTTTGCTCTCCAAAAAATGTGCTGTGAGAAATCAATTTGGTAATTAATTTATCGAAAATATTGATTATATTTGTATTTATTGTGATGAATAATTTATTAATCATTATCCTATGCAATTCTCCTATAATATATTTGGTATTTTAATGTGAGGGGTGAAAATTGGAAAAGTAGTAGCAAAATATTTAAATACAATACAAGTATAATTAGTGCTCTTCATTTTCATTTCTTTAACTTATATTATAAAGAGATGTATTTTATGCATTAATTATTTGAGTTTAAATTTTGGACGTGAGAATTAACTTACCAAAATGTACGGACCTAATGCTGAAATGAAGAGAACACATTTTGTCTTGATTAAGATACAAAGTAACCTAAGTATACTTCTTGAATATTCATACCTATCTCATTATAATTCTAATTTTTTCATCACACTTTTCTTTCACATTATTTTTTACAATATTTTTCATATCATTGAGAATAATATTCACATGTCAACATTTTCTTTCACTTAATCACAACTATTAAAAAATAATATAAAAAATAATATAACAAAAAAAAAAAATGAGATCATCATTTTCCATCACATTATTAGAGACAACTAGCTAACTTTGAGTTTGACATGTAAGATGGTAGTATAATGGCATATATTTGGAATCATTTTACTTTTATTTTTGATTTTTTATATTGCGGTTAACGATATATATCCAGACCAATTTATACGTATCTCAAATAATCTACTTTAATATATATATATATTAGAATCCATATAATCACAATACACTTTACTATCTAATTTAACTCATTTATATGGACCATCCTATTCGGAATGCTAATCTAATTTAACTCATTTATATGGACCATCCTATTCGGAATGCTAAGGTCCATATGAAGTGTCGGACTAAGAAGGATAATGATGTGATAATTTGAAAATTAGTTTTTTTTTTGTGCTTAAAGGTTTCTTTGTACTTTTTGAATATGTGATTACCTCTCTCTCTAGGCATTAAGGTTCCATCTCCTCACAAGTATTTTCTTGCAAGTTTGAATCATTGACGTTGTATCTGGAGGCATATCATCTTTTAAATTCAAACTTGTTTACTATTTAAACTACCCTTTGTAAATATTTGAAAATAAGTTTAAGTAAGGTATAATTTTTATTGAGAAAAATATAATTTTAAAGTGAAAAAGTAACCTAAGTAATTTAGCAATTAGCACCTTTTCGCTTTTGAAAAAAACTCTCACGTGGATAAAATTCAGAATAAATTGAAATGATTGGCATCCAATTCAATAAAAGCGCTAGCTTTTTGCTGTGTCCACTGATATGTGGATAGGTGTGGAGGAGATGAAAACAAGGTGTTCTAAAACTAATCAGTATGCTATTTTCCTTTTATCATGTGGAGAAAGGAAAAATAATTGTAGAATAAAATGGCTAAAGTGTCTCTGGGGATTGCTTGCTTATGTGACATCATGATGGATTTATAGAGGGAATCTCACTGTCCATCTCTATCCTCATAAACTTCTGTTAAACGCCTCAAGCATAGGAAATAAGAAGAGACCATATTCTTTGCTATGCGCCACATGCATGAGAATTGATTTGTGAATAGATTTGATAGATGATGCTTGCATAATCATTCTATTCCCAAATTTACACAAACTATAAAGATGACTCTGTTTGGGTTTTAAAAAGAATATAAATGTGGAGATACTTAATTTTAGATGTAGTTGCGATTTTGTACAAATTTGTGAGTGCTAATTATTCATGTGTTTTGATTTAGTACCTAAATAGTGGAGAAGTAAACCAAATACATGTACATAAAATCATGAAATATAACATAACTATCAAGAAAACATTTTCAATCCTCCTAAAAGATTTTAAAGCATGAGTGTTTCATACATCAAACATTGTTAAACTTGTGTAAATCTTGATTAATGATTGATATGATTTATTTACAACTAAAATAATAAGTAATATTTTGAATTAAGAAAGTAGACATTTATAGAAAAAGAGAGAGAAAGAGAGAGTCAATAGTTTTTAACTGTTATAATAAATAAAGGTAATTGAACATTGATATTTATTTATTTTTTAAAACATTGTAAATATCTCAAACTATCAAAAGCAAACACCAAGTAAGAAGAGGCCACTGCGAGAAAGCATTAGAACTTACTCTGCCTAGATCATAGTGAATAGAAGATTGCAGAGAATTTGTATTACTACGAGAATAAAGATATTAACATTTGCACATTGTAAATTTTAATTTATTTTAATGCTGATGCCATGTTCACTAAGCTTAGGACCCACTAGATCCAGAATCCATGTGGTCTGTTGGCCATCGAGTGTGAAGGATGGGCCAACCTATGCAGGAATGAGCGGGCCTTGCTACGGTCCAAATCTCATTCACTGACATGCACATATTTGTTGACCAAAAAATTAAAACACGATATAGATATCTCATGGATATTTTAGGTAATCTTTTAATAACCATTAAATAAATTAGACTTAATAAATCCAATCCACTAAAGACTAAATCCATAAGTGAATGTATTAGCCTGAATTTTCTGAATAATTTTGACACCCATAATATTCAGAAAAAAAATTATGTACTTAATTTGTATGATGTTATAAGGCTCAAATTTTTGTATCATTGTCAGAAAAAGAAATTTATTTATGCTACATGTGTCTTTATTTAGCAAATTATTGGTGTTTCTCAATTCTCATATTTTTCTTTCTTGGGGTCAGATCATACTTTAATTTTTGTGGAGTTCAAACTTGAAAGAGTCAGTGCAAAATTAATATGGACTATTAATTAGAAGCAATGGATTAAAAATTAAATCGAACTATTCAGTTGAACTGATTAGATTATAAATCGGTTATATTTTCAGTTCAAACATTTTTCAATTCAACTATAAATTTTATTAATTGAACCATGACTTGAAGAATTTATCAGTTCAATTTTTAATTTGATTTTTAAAATATTGATCGGAAGGTGTATTAGAAATGAGCTGATCTTATGTGTTGTGTATAAGGTGGAGGTTCCCAGGGTGGGCTTCGTGACTGCCCGTTGCCACTCATGGGGATCATTGGCATGGTTGGCCTTTTTTGGGTTTAAGAGTTTATGCAGTTGGTGGATTTGGATTTCTAAAAATCGAAATTTATGACGGATAAACATTAACTAGCATTCAGTTTTCTGGACCTTTCTTATTGTTGTTATGGAGCCTTTTTATTGCATGCATATATATAGATAATAAACAATAATTTAACCCCATTAATTATTTTCATTCATGAATATCAAGTCTAACTAGAAACTAAGTCTCGAAGCAAGTAGGATTAGACTGATGGTAAGAGTATCTAGTTTGAATGAATTTATAGGTTCAAATTTCAGTGGTTATATTATACCAAAAAGAAATGTATAAGTCTTTGAAAGGTTTTAGAAGATTACTTAAAGGAAAATCTATACACTTTCCCTCCACTCCTTGAAAAACACTCAAATAAGGAAAAGTTTTATTTTTTTAATGGTAAATGAAAAAGTTTCAATTTACTAATTGAAAAAAAAAATAAAGGTAAATTACACTCCATTCTCTTGAGAAATGTTCAAATTATACCTTTTTTTTCTATTTTAAAAAATTATACTCCCTTCTCATTCTCGTGAGAGATAATAATGCGTTACACTTTAGTTTATTTTTATTTTTTTGTTAAAATTATGTTAAACTTTTTTTTGGGTCAAGTGTAATACAGTAAAAAGAGTAATGTAATAAATTTAAAATAATATAATACCTATTTTAAGGGTAAATTAGCAATTCAGTCCCTAAACTTGTAGTTTAGTCATTGAATTTAATTATTGTACTAATTAGTTACTAAATTTACAAAACTGGTATTAAGTTAGTGCTTCATAAGACTAAAGTGAGATACAAAAAGGACCTAATGAATACAAATTTTATAAATTCAAGAACTAACTTGTATATATAATCAATTTCAGAGACTAAACTTCAAGTAGAGAATAATTTAATGTATTAAATTGCTAATTTACCCTTAAATATATGTATTACTATTTTAAATTTACAACATTAACTTTTATCCAAAACAAAGTATAACATGGATTTAACGAAAAACATAAATATAAATTAAAGTGTAGCACATTTTTATCTCTCAAAAGAGGAGAGTGTAATTTTTCAAAATAGACAAGAAGTCAATGTAATTTGAGCTTCTATTAAAGGAGGAGAGTATAATTTACTCAAAATTTTGTTGTTTCATGTCAATAGTGGTACCATATTCCATTCAAGCGAATAATGTGACTCAAATATAATTCATTACGAAGGGAAAAGAAAATGTTGGCTAATGGGGCTCTTTGGTCTGCATAATGAAACTTGAATTATTTTCATTGACTGAACAACAATTAGCCAAAAGTTTCAAAAGGTAACAAATAGGGTGAAACATGAAAACTTTTATGGCCAACATGAATAAAAGCATTAGTATTTTACAGTGAAATATGCTTATTGCTTGAGGACAGAATATCAGGAGAGCCTAGCCATATATGTATCCCACTTTGTCTCCTAGAACTCTTCCTTTCAATTGCAGATGGCAGGCAAACAGTTATGGTGTTTGCACATTAGACTCAGACTCAGAGGATGGCCGGTTCTTCAACTCAGGATGCTTAATGTTCTCTATCATTCTAACAGCTTCATCCATTCTAGGCCTCATATCTGGCACCTTAGCTACACAGGCCAATGCAATCTGAAGCATCTGCACCATTTCCTCTTCAACATATTGGCTTCTCAGCAGCTCCTCATCAAAGACTTCAGCTGTCCATTCCTCTCTAACAACAGACCTCACCCACCTTGGAAGATCAACTACATCCTCATGCCCTGTATATCTCAGTGGGGTCTTGCCTGTCAGCATTTCAAGAAGCAGCACACCAAAGCTGTAAACATCTGATTTCTGGGTGATCTTCTTGAAATCAGTCACTTCTGGGGCTCTATAGCCATTGGCTCTTGACATGGTTGCTGGCGTATTCATCAGAGGAGGCAATCCAACATCAGAGATGCAAGCATCAAGTTCTTGGTTTATGAGCACATTGGTGGACTTAATGTTGCCATGTGTAAATTTTGGACCCCCCTCGTAGTGAATGAATGCAATTCCCTTGGCAGCTCCAAGTGAAATCTTCACTCTGGAATCCCAGTCTAATGGAGTTCTTCCTGCACCCCTGTTTCCTATTGTTGTTTGGAATAGAAGAATAAGGCAAAGATATAGCATCATTACAATTGGAATAATGATTGATACACAATATGTGGGTGCAAGTGTGGAACTAGAAAATTTCAAGTAGAGGTGCTACATATACACTTAATAAATACTGTAAAATCTTTGAAGGGAGTGCAAATTTGATCTATTTGAGAGGCTTACTTAAACAATTACACATAGTAATTGAAGAAACAAAATTTTGTTTGGGGATGCAACTGCCCCCCTTATTGTTAAGGTATAGGTGGCAGAATCATAGTGTATGTATGCAGAAAATGATGTGAGTAATATGCTGAAAACTGTATAGATATTAGGTGATGTGTGTGTAAATATGTGTGAGTAGCATTATTCTTACAAGTGAAAATGGTAAATACATGTGATGTGACGGTATGTTAGATGAGTTACTTCTGCAAGTAATTAAACAGATAGAGGGTTCTTTCAAGGAATTAAAACCTTAATGTTGTAAATGTTCAATCCGCTTACTACCATGAATCACTGATGGCATTGTGGATCCAAGTCACATAATGCCAATGGTGTTGCATGTGACCCTAGTTATAATTGCGGAGGAACTCGATTATACTTCATTGTGAGTTCCATTTCCTATTTGAATTTGATGATTGATTCTGTGTTAAGTTGATTTATGGCGTGAGAACTTTTTAGGTAATCACACTACCTACTACATCATCTCTTAAGCACTCTATTGTGTAGTTGATAAGTATAAAAACATTTTTTAAAAATTGGTGCATTCTTCACATGAGCCCCACAACCTTACACATATTTAATATTAAATAGTGCTATAGGCAATACCTAATCAAGAATTACTCTTTATCACATTTTAATTAACACTTGGAGGTTCATGTAGAGAACATAAAACATGCTACTTTTGAACAAAACTGAGCACATTTTTGCCATGACAACAAGTCATTGAACAATGGGTCAGCGTAGAACGTACCATGCAACAAGAAAAACAAGCTGCCTCCTGGCATGTAGTTGTAAACAAGAAGTTTCTCATCTTTGGAATAGTAATAAGCTCGAAGGGGCATGACATTAGGGTGGCGTCCAATTCTCCCCACAATCTCCATCTGCTGCTCAAACTCCTTCTTTCCTACCACAACTTCCTTCAACCTTTTAACTACCACTGTTGTTCCCTCCTCCAAAGCAGCCTTGTATGCTGTTCCATAGCTCCCTTTTCCAAGAACTTCAGCTGAAGCCTTTAACAAATCCTCAAGGTCAAAGCTATAAGAGCAACCTTCAAAGAAAAACAACTTGTTCTTTTCAGCCTCTTGCACCCCACTCCCAAAACTCTTTGAAACCTCAGTCTTTCCAGCACAAGATGCCTTCCCTTTCAGTATGCCACTGCTTCTACTGTTTTTCTTCTTTAAACAGCATACAATGATCACTATAACTAGTAGAGAAAAGAAGGCAATGCCACCAATGACTAGAGCAAGTATAGTAGCTAGGCCAAAGCTTTTCTTATGGGTGGTAGCTTTTTGATTTTGGGTGGTTGCTGGAGAGAGTGGCTGGTAATTAGGGGAAGGAGATGGAGAAGGGGAGATTGAAGAGCAATGATTAAGAGGTGGCCCACATAAAAGAGAGTTCCCAACAAAAGAAGTATAAGGGAATGTGTTGATGGAATTTGGAATTGAGCCATTCAAGTTATTATAGCTCAAATTCAAATATTTGAGCCTTGGAAGGTTGAAGTCAGGGATAGCTCCAGATATGGAATTGTTTTGGAGATACAACCAGGTGAGTCTTCTCAGGTTCTGAAATGCAGGTGGGATACTACCAGAGAAGGAGTTAAAGGAAATATCCAATGCAATGAGTTTAGGGGAGACAGAAGAAGGAATTAGACCTGAGAAGTAGTTGTGCTGCAGGTATGCAAATTGGAGTGAAGGAATGGAGAGGATGTTAGAAGGAAGAGTTCCTCCAAGGCCATTGGAATGAAGGCTCAGAACCCTAAGAGCATCTAGTTTTCCTATGCTGTTTTCTGGAATGGAACCTGTTAGTCCAATTCCTGGAAGATGGAGGCCAATGACACGAGTTCCATTTGAGTTGCAAGTCACACCAACCCATGAGGTGCAAATTAAAGTAGAATCATTCCAGTTAAGCCTTGGGGCATGTGGGACACTAGAAGCAAACTCCAAGAGAGCTTGTATGTCAGAGTTCAAGTCAGCTACAATCAAGCCAAAGAGAGGCAGTATGAAGGAGCTTAGCAGAACAAGTGCAACAATAGAGAACTGCAACTTCATGGGTGCTTGTTTGGTGAGGCAAGTGATAGTTCCAAGTTCTGACCTTAACTGTTCTTCATCCTTTCCTGGTTTGGCTTTGGAAATTACAGCAAATTGTTAGCTGGTCATATAGCTAGCAAAGTAGAACATGTTCAAAGTTAAAATTAACTACTTTCAATTCTGAAAGTAAAACGTAATTCAAACAGAAAGTGATGGTTTTGATTAGTTTACAGGATGAAAGGGGTAGGAAGAACAGACTGTGAATTTACAAATAGTACAGAAATGAATTCAAATAATTTGAACCAACTTCTTTCTCTGAAAATTTTAGTACGAAAATGTTTGTGTTGATGAAGAAAACATCACTTATTGCAGCTTTGCATAGAACCAAAAAGAAAATTAAGGCAGTCTTATTCGTGCTTACCATTCAGCAGTTTCTGAAGTAGGGAAAGGGACTTCCTTCTTTCAGATACACCAGTTGAGGCATGTTCATTCTTTTAATACTTGAGGTGTTAAACTGACTCTTCATTTAAAAAGAAAAAGTAAAAAGCCAAAGGCTTGCCTTTGAACTTTAAATAATTGGGGACTAAAGTGCACTTTTCACTGAGAATAAAGAAACCCGCTCATAAATCGGTGCTTATATGTTTCAGAAACAACCAAGAAGGGAGAAGGGGGAAAAAAAGGCATTGTGATAATTGAGAATCCAAGAAAAAATAGAACTTAAAAAGAAAAAGCTAAAGTTTGATTCTCCTTTGTACTTATAAAGAAAAAGCATTCTTTCCCAAAACAAAGTAGCCTGTATTCTCATAATTTAAAAAGATCAACATAAATCATTGGTGTTGATTTCTCATTTTTGCCACCTTATCTGGTCAGTGACTACTGCGGAAAGGTCATCTTGAAGTACTGAAAACTGTTTGAGGAACCAGATTTAGACACGTACAGGAACAAATGAAAATTAAAGGGATGCAGATGGGTCAAGTATTGCATTAAACAACTCAAAGCAAGGATACCATCAGCATTTCAACGAAATCAACTTGCTGTTTCCTCCATTGAAGGCAAGCAAAACAAAAGATTTGTCCATCATCCCACACAGAGAAAACATTAAAAAAAATAAACAAACTAACAAAGTCAAGGCATAACAGATCATACTAGAATAAATCTCCAATAGCAAGCCAAGATATATATATATATGCAGATCAATGAAGAAGATGGATAAAAAAATGTATAGGGATCCAAGAACAATTGTGGTGACTCAATTATGAGCAGCAGAGGTGACCAGAAATGGACAAGCTGCCTATGAAATGCCTTATTTTCCAATCTTTAATCATGGATAATGTCATATTAAGTGTTCCAAGTTAGAGACTGCAAGTACTCAAATTGGAATTTAAAGGAAGTGTGAGATATTACCTTGGTATGAAATTCAGTTTCGGGACACCAAGAACATGTCATAGAGTGAAGCATCACTGCACAAAAATGAGTAGGGGATATCATGGAGGTCAAGAAGAAAGCAAGTTTTATAAACCACACCATTTTCCATGAAATGGAGCGCAACAGGACTTAACTTTTTGTGCATTCAACACTGGTATGACATGAAACTTTGGAATTAAGAGCGACTTTAGTTTCTCTGAAAGTTACTTACTGCTACTCAGCACCGTTGGAGTTGGAGACTTAGCATTACAGTCTTACCAGTAATAAAAATCTGATGTGATTTCTTCTCTTGTCATCAAGAGATTCACACACAATGAAAAAGAGAGAGGATCAGTTGAATATGTCTTGATGAAAAAACCAAAAACTACTTTCGTACTTAGCTAAAATGACAGCAATAATGAGGGAGTTTACCAGCAAAGCCTTTTATCTAACTAACTAGTACCAGTACATTGATGTCCACTTGTTGCTGTTGAACATAGCCCAATATGGGTTGCGTAGGTATAACCATATGAAAATAAGTACCTAGAGTACAGGAGCATAAATGAGGATTTGCTTACATGTGTTTGAGATGACTACTGAGTACTGACCGTGTAGAGTACTAACTAGCCCATGATTATTACATTCAATAAGACATAGATTTTAACTCCTCAATCTACAGTAAAAAAATTTAAAATTTCGAACTCCAACTCCCTCAGCTCTAAGGGACAACAATTTTTTTGGCAAGGGGTATGAGCCAGTACACTTCGTCAAAACTTACATGAATGACTGCCCAAATGGTTATGATGGAGTTGGAAACTTTTAGTGAAGGACTAATTAAAGATTCAAAAAGAGGAAAATGATTGACATAATTGCATGTTTTGAATTCATGTACAAATCAAAATCCATCATAATGGTCCCCATGAGGATTAAAATGAGAGGTCACCATGGTGGGCACTTTAGCGTTGCACTAACTTGTACTCGTATCTTAGTGGACCATAAATCCATAATCTAGTATTAATGAAGTAATGAGCTCGGCTCACAAACTGGCCTTTGTTAACTTGTTATCAAAATCTATTACAGTCCATTGGCTAATTATTTTGATGCTTACTTAGTTGTCATCTTCCAAAGTGTTTGCTATTGTGTTTTGACTACAGAGGAATAAGAAGACCACGACCAGTCATGAACTACAAGTAGGATAAGAGTGTTGAACAAAAACTAAACATTTAAAATCGACACATATTGGCTAGATTTATGAGAGGGACTAGTCCACAATGGGGCCAACCGTGTAATGAGTTACCCATAAAAGCACGAAGAAGGTAGTTGGCTGTTAACAGAACCGTTTGAAATCCTTCCTCCCTTCCTCACTAATGTCATCGCTATTAGCTAGGTGGGCTGTCACTCATAACTCATCATGTCAACATTAACCATCGTTGACACTTTCTCTATTTGGAATTTGGATTGATAATTTTGAAAATAGAATAGTAGTTTTACTTTGTATGTTCATTAGTGATGATATGTTTTGTGGAGTTGTTTTTCTCGTAGCTTATTCTATAGAAAAGTTAACCTCTCAAAAAAGTTTTTCTCATAACGAGATGCACTCGAAGTGAGAAATTCTGGGACACTGTTATATGTACATCTAAAGACCAATAATTTTAAAAGAATAATTCTTGTCACCCGTCACCCACCACTCACATGGTCACATCTCTTTACAATCAATATAACTGGTAGAATCAAAGTATAGGTGTGCAAAAAATTCTGATGGAACCAGCTGTAATCAGATAGTTAAAATTATGTAAATGTGAAGTGATCTGTGTGTGAGTAAGATCATTCTTTTAAAACGAAAGATCAAGAAGGGACGTAAACCTCACTCAACAGAAAGTTCAAGGGGCTGTTAACAGCATGAACTTTGAAGTCACTTTCACATATAGCTACGAAACAAGTGCCACATTAATATCCTAAGCCAACTTGAGTTCAGCAGTCCATTTTTCGCTTCTATTCCGCAGACGGTTTAGATGTACGGGATATTTGAGCTGTCGAACTGTTGAAGGCAAGGATCTCTTAAATTCTTCAATTCCTAACAAAGTAGGCATTCAATCTACGTGTGCCAGTCCATGTGCTTACAACGCTTTCGTTTGCTTATTATTCTCTGTCCCAAAATATTATATGAAAAATGGAAGACAAAATAAGAAAAAAGAACCTTCAACGTCCTCGCAAGAGAGTAAGAGGAACTTGGGAAAGATGCTAAGGTGCTTTAATTTTATTACATTTAATGTATGTATTCCATCTCTGCTATATAAACCATCATTATTTTTCTCTGTAATTATATTTTTAATATTATAACTACAGTAGTACACACATTGAATAATACAAACTACAGAGTAAGAGAATTATTTTCATTCTTCTCTTATTCTAGAAGCACCCAAGAATTTTTCATTACATGGTATTGTGATTTCTGATTGGTAGCAAAACAATAGTAACTCTTATTTTTAGTTTATAATTTCAACAAAAATAATTCTATGTCCTCTCTATCAATTATCCTAATAATCCTTGTAACTAATAAATAAAAAAAATATTGAATATTTTTTATGTTTTAAATTTTAAAATATTAAATATATTTTTTTTTCATTAATACTTGAGGATTTTTTTAATTAAAAAAGTTAAAAAAATTATTAGAAAGATATTTTAGAAAGAAATAGCTTACTTTGAACATTAGTTGTAACTTGGAAGGAAGCACCAACCAAGTCCACTGAGAATCATTAGGAAAGTAGAACATCGCTAGTTTCAACTTACTTTCCACGGGAAGGGGGCAGGGAGTCAAAATTTAGGTCCCTGAAATGACATCCAACAATGGCAGATAGTAACCATCTTATAAACAAGGATAATACACTTAAGACAAGGCAACATCGAAACCAACAAATGCTGAGTCCACTCCGATACACGTTAATCCCTGTCATTTTTATTTTCTCAACTTCGGTTCAGATAAACTTGGCCATTTGTAGTACAAGGTGCTCAAAACCTTGGGAAAACTCAAACTGATACAAAATAAATGTGTTCTAAACCACAGAACAACTCCTGTAATTAACAAGAGAAGAAATCGGAAGAGAAACATCATGAATGGCTATTACTAGGTTCCACTATTTTCGAGCTTTTCAATTTCTTCACGGTGCTTTCTTTCAGCCTCCTGACGTTCTCTTTCAGCATCCTCCTCTTCCTCAATCTCATCAAGATCATCAAATTCCTTGGTTGCTGCCATTGCTTTCACTACAGGGTCTCTTAGCTCAGATATCAGCCCCCCACCAACCCTGTACTCTTCTTCATCCCCAATCAGATACAACCGCTGGTCTGGGCCAGGAGCCATGGGAACATCAACGGCCAACAGCTTCATATCATACTGTATATGCAGACAACAGCAAAAGCTAAGTAGGCAAACCCGGAAGCCATGGTCTCTTGGGAAATATTCTAGCTAATAATTCCAACATAACAAATTTTGAAAAAAAAGGATAGTTTTGTTAAACAGAAAACAAACAAAATATCAATATGCTGATATCTTTCTAATATCTGGAAAAGGGATGGGCACAAAAATAAGTGATTACATATGGGGATAAAGCCAGAAACCAGTCTTAATGGGAAGCCAAAGTTGGAACATTATAAAATGTTAGCCTTTTTAATTTTATTGACATAATTATTAGTTTAAACAATTGATAAATTAGTAGATAGATTTTCTTGGTTTTTAATAATCACTAGCATCACTTCAAAGAAAACTACTATCATAATTAAAATAAAATAAAATAAAATTAATAACACTTAAAAGATAAAAACTAGTTGATTTAATTAACTATTATACCTATTACTGGGCTATAAGGTCAAGAGGGGTCATCCCTCCCCTAAGTGGCCCTAATGTAGCACCGCCCCTGGTTACATACACAGCAGAGGACAAATTACTGAATGCAATGTAATGCACAAAAAGCTTGTGTGAGAGGTGGGTGGGTGAGAGACTGTCACATTTAGAAAGATATCATGCATGCCGAAGAGAAAAACCCCTTCATAGTGCAAAAATAGGAAAAGGCAAAAGAAGAGCCAAATTTCCTCAAGCAGAAACCACATGCCTTGCTGGATGATCAAACAATTTTTATTTTTATTTTTTTTCCTGGAGGAGGGGATTGTCAAAGTCCACCCTAAACTAGTAAACTATGAGCAACCCCATTACCAGCTTTTTTCTATATGAACAGAGCAGCTAATTAAGCTTTCCAATTCCAGTTAATATTTTCAGGCCAAGCAAAATGTCCTACATCAGAAAATGCAAAGGGAAATGACTAATGAGGAAGATATCCTGAGGATCAGATATGGCATCAACTATAAAAGTCTACCAAAACCAGTTCTCAAGTAACTCGTGGGATGTTGCTGGAGACAAGAGCCCATGTTATTTGCACATGAAACTTCCTGGGGAATATCTTGAGGATGTATTTAGCTTCAGAGAATCAGATGACACTTTCAGCAACCAATTTTAGATTAGAATGTTTTAATCCATTCCAACAGATTCAACCAAAATAGAATTTAATACTTGCAAAAAGAACCACAAAATAGTAGATGTTTAATTTAATTTCATACCAAGAAAATGTTTTAAATATGTCAAGCAAAGATCAACAAAAACATGGCATCAGAACTTTACTGGTAGGAGAAGTGAGATATATTTCAAAACAATGAAACAATCCATTGAGATAATACATCATTCATTACTTTTGAACCCTTTTTTGAAAGTAAATTCAAAATAGGAATCGAGTTGCAGTTGCCTCTTTCAATTTCCCCTCAAAACTGCTCCATCACTTAATAGATATATCCTGATATATTCCTTTAAAAAACAAATGGAGCATACAAGTCATATTTACAACTCATAATGGCCTACATCATGATTTTTATAGTGATATCTAAATCATGCTGGTATACTACTTCTCAGTAACGAACTCCAGATTCCCCTCTTTTCCTTCTCAATCTTTCTGCAAGTAACGCAAAATTCAGGCTTAAAGCATGCTTTCTTTTCTCTTCACCAACCAACCCACAAATCCATTCCTTACTTCATGACTCTGTCCTAACTAAAGTATTAGAGAACCAATACCCATAGCTTCTTTAGGAATCCTCCTTAATGAAAAAGGAAAATAAAAACAACAAAGAAAAAAAAAAAAAAAGATCAATTGAGCTGATAGGTTCGGGTAAAACTGAATAGAAAAAGGCGAGAAAAACACTGATTTATTGGGAACTCTGGTTGATATCAAAGTGATATCAGCCCAGGTATGTTGTATACAGATTCTAGGAAATTCAGAAGAGACAGAAATGAAGATAGTCTGAGCAATTGTAGAGTGCACAGTCCCTCCCAAGCCTAGCCCAATTTTTTCTTCCCCTTTTCACATTCCCCTGCCCCTCTACTTTTACCAACATCCCCCCTCCCTACTGTTATACAATTAATCCCTGCTATGAATCCCATTTAATCCCACTGTTACAGCCATTAATCCTACTTAATCCTACCGTTACACAATTATCACCATTACTAGCAATTAATCTCATGTTCCCCACTCACTTAGTGCTGTCTAATCCCACTGTTACAACCATAAATCCCACTTAATCCTTCCGTTACACAATTATCAACAATTAATCCCCATGTTCCCCACTCACTTATTGCTGCCCCAGCAGACTTGGTTCTACATATTCTCCTTCCTTCTGACCCAATTCTTTTGCAGCTCGATACTTCTAACATATACATGGGTCATCTTTGGGGTCCTGTCAGGAGCAAAGCAGCCTAATCCCTCAGCATATCTGTTAGGGAAATGCCTTTAAACAAATCATGTGCTTTACACCAAATAGAAGCCAAAAGCCTAATTAAGCCCAAATCAGCTGTGGTGCCAAAGAAACCTCCTTAAAATATGAGTGTAATGCTCCAACCAAATGCACCAAAAAGTAGCACAGATTGCAAATTGCCTTGAAAATTTAGCCCACTGCTATATTCATCAAAGCATATATTACAACCATATGCAGCAACATACACCCTCATCCCATCAAGTCAAGTTTTGCAAAAGAAACCACCCAAATACATATACATCTCTTCCTGTGCGCAAATATGTTTATAAAAAAAAAAAAGAAAACCTCGTTTACAGTAGCATAGAACCTTATTAATCTACAGATTTACAACCAAAAATAAAATCCTCTCTATCTAAAAATGCTTGCACCTGTGCTTTTGTGCACATGCTCAAAGCAAGATATTTGGTAAGTTTATATTTTGTTGCATATACAGAATCTTGGGAAGTTCATCACCGGCATTCATAGACTGAACACAATCTGATCCGGTTATTTTAAGAGGAGATAATTTTGAATTGATATATCACACTGGTGAAGGTGGAACTACCAATCACCAGATATGAATTTTTCAGAGAAAAAAATCTTGGGGCTAACAAATCTCAGACATGGAACAACAAAATGTATCTAAGGTAACACGATTAGTAGTATTTGATGCTGAAAGATGATGGTGAGAATTTGAGACAGAATAACAGATACAATACATATCAATGCAAGAGACTAATGAATTCTATGAAGTGATTTAATGATATAATCATTAAACAGAGGGAACTTGATTTACCTGGCCCTTCTTTTTCTTGACTTCAACGCTGACTAGACCCTTTCTTTCAGAACCTCTTATGGGGAAAATGAGAAAACATCGCCGGCCCCTAATGCTTGGCTTGAACTTCTTTAATGTAAGCCCACCCCCTGACATCACATAGGCTCTTAAATCAGTTCCTGAAAGGGGGGCACCCATAACTTCAAGAATCCCAGCAGATGTGTTAAGTTTCGTCATGGCCATTCTATAAACTTTATCAGGGCTGATTGTGAATCTTGAGCGGATATACAAGCCCTTAAAGATGCAATATGCATAAAATAATTAGACGATGATTGATACGTTAATGCATGGTTCATTAATAACAGCTTCAACCAGTTGTGGTCCACACATATATAATGGGAAAGGGAAATGCACATTTCTGATTCTGATCTAAAAAACTTTATTGAGCAATATATTATCACAATGCACTTTAAGTTATTTATAATCAGAACTAATGATAGCCTAATGCACAATGACCCTTGTTAAATTCAATGGAAGAGTTTTTATTCAATAATTCAAATGATGAGGACTGGAAAATATAAAGCAATTTAACTCAGAAATTACAGAGGAGAGGACAACAATGTAACTAGCATCCATCCGCTGTGTGCAGACCAATTAATAGTATGCATATCATGGTCTAGGAGGCAATATTCTCTAGCCTAAACATCTGATTGACTTAAACAGCTGGGATATACAACAAACACAAACAGCACAACACTGCTGCCATCAACTATATAAGCGAAGGACTGGAGGAAACACTTGTGTGAGTGACAATTTGTGATCCAAGTAATAGGTGGATACGGAAGCCAACTTTACTCCTCTATTAAATAACTCATGATCCCAAGTTTCAACTAGGTGCGTTGCATATGGGAAAATAACACTAATTTCATTGTAAAGTATTCAGGAAATGCCAGTAGAGATCTCACAAGTTCACAACATGAATTGATTGAACTATAGGTTTAGTTTTAAACATGGTTGTGTATCCGTTGCTCAATTGCAAATGCAAGAAGAATATTTACAAATCTAAATGCCACAAACTTGTCACAAAAATGTAGGAATTAAAGAAAATAAGAGTACAGTTGACAGGACATAATGAAAGAACTTACAGCTAAAGTAACGATAGCAGATGAGAGGGCAAGGAACCCATACTTAGCCATGCCTTCCGAGAGGCCAATAAAGGCGTTTGCGATCCCAAACATAGTCTTCCATAGCAGACCACAAACGATAACTCCAGCACCACCCAACAGAAACAGGTAATTCCTCTTGAAGAACGCCTCAATTTGCAGCCCCATAGCCTCCCTATAGCGCAAGAAAGCAGAGGTAACTGCAGCCGCGGGTTTATCCAACACCTTCTTCGCAAAACCTCCATTGACTTTACCGCCGAAATTCGGAGACTTTAAGGAGAAGGATCGGAAGGAACCATAGTTTTGGGCACCCCGTTTAGGGATTGCGTGAGAGGGATACAATGTCGGCGACGATGATGAGTAGTATTTGGGAGAAAAGCGAAGCATCGAGATGAGGGTCCCATTAGAGGAAGTGGGTTTTGCAGCAAATGAAGCGGTGAAGAGCAAACTCGAACAATGGGAAGCAGAAGAAGAAGAAGAAGAAGTGAAGCGGTGAAGAAGATGGTGATGGTGATTAATCCCACTGCTATATCGCCGGAGCAGACCTTGGAATTGGAGGACTCTATGGGAACAAGGTCTTGATATTGGCATTTGCATTTGCGTTTCCCTTACACAGCTAACAAACACCAACAAGTTACAGCACTGTTCTTCAATTGTTACATAGATGCAATTTGAACAATTATATGTCTATTTTTAGTTGATGCAGGAGGAAGTAGATCCCTCCACAGAGGTGGTAACCATTATCCCATGTATCCCATCCTCGATTCAATTCTTGTACCACCAGATGTACCACCAGATCACTCGCTAACTAGGAGTGATGAAGAAAGGTCCGTCATATTATCCTCACTCCACTCCAAAGTTAAGTTAATTGACACGAATTCGAATTCTAAAAATTATATTCTTTGATTGAATTTGAATTGTATTATGAGTCGTTCTAATTTAATTTAGTATTTTAAATTATTTTAAAATTTATATTTTTTAAAAATTAGTTATAAATAATGAGTTTTTAATTTAAATTAATAATTTTTATATAATATCATAATACATTTATATTGATATTATTTATTTTAAAATATATATTAAAAATATACTTTAATTTTAATTTTTAATTTTTATATTTTTATGATTTAACTATACATAATATTTAAATTTATACATTATGTCTTGATTTAGCTCAATTTAAATAAAATTATTATTAAATATAGTCGCGTTACGTTCAAGTCTAAAAAAATTACTCACTCAAAACATTAGACTAAATTCAGATCACCAAATTCATCTCTACTCATCCTTTATATATACCCTAGTGGTTAACACGGGATGGAGCTTGGTCATTCTAGCAATAACCAAACATGAATGGAGATAGGAGGGGCTTGCTCATTCTTAATAGGCTAGTACCAATAACCAAAGATGAACGGAGATATGAGGGCACGAGCAGAGGGAGTAAATGATAAGAAGTTTACTTATGTTACTGATGTTAATCATCTATCACCACTTATAAAGCACAAACATGTCTTTTTTTAGGCATGTCATTTTTTAGATATATCTGCGTGTCGGACACGTGTCCATATTGACACATGAGGACGCACATACGATATATGTGTCTTACATATTCAAATGTATCTGATTAAAAAAATTATTTTTTCAACTTAGACACGTATTAGACAATGTTCGAACACTCTCAGGCACGGTCCCTTAATATTTTTAAAAAAAATATATTAGTTTTCATGATTAACATTCAATTAGTAAGTCTGTAACCATTTCAAATCCAATCACATGATTGACGTTTCAAGCCACTATTTTTACATACTAATATTCTAAGTTTTATCTTTTCACACGTTACTATTAGACTTTTAAGTTTTAACTTTTCACACATCATTATTTTCATTTGCTCCTTTTACCTCTGCTCATCCCAAGTCGTTCGTCGTCACCGAAACTTACCTCACACCACTATTCTCTCTAGTTAATTTTTTTGGATGCACATGTATTTATAAATGGTTAGTTCTATAAGGAGAAGTTAATTTAGAAGATTTTTTAGAAAAATATCAATAAAAATTATGCTCCATATTTTTTGAAAAAAACTTATTAGGTAACAAATATTAACACATATGACATATATTAAGATATTATAAATCTTCAAGCTTATAGAAATTATATTAATAAATTCTGAATTCTTTTTTAAATTTTGCAATTATCTATACACTATACAAATACAGACTCTTAAATTCCATTGTGCTTACACTATTTAAAAACATGTGTCATCCACAGAGGGAGTCGAGAGTTGATACAATGCAAAAGGGGTTTTGGTGTCCTGAAGCTAGTGTGTCCGTACGAAGGCCTACTCATTTTGATCGGTCGAACTGTTGCAGGAGCGGGGTCTATAAACAGATTCCCATATGCTTATTCCACCAGGTGATTCAGACTTTTTCTTCTCCCATTATGTCGTCTACAAAACAATTGCCCACACGCCTACTCTTCTGTGGAAGATGGTTGCAAACTGTAACAGGGATGGGTATGAGCTCTGTGTACGACTAGGGATTACGATGGTTGATTTGGGTGTATTTTTCGCTCATTTTCAAAGTATTGAAATGATTGGAGTGATTAGGTTAATTGAAGTTGCAATTCTAATCGAATGTGTCGTCGTTTTTGACACGTAAATTTAGTATTTGAGATGTGTGTGATTTGGGGGAGGAGTGTAAAAATTTCACTTCAATTATGTGATGAGAATCAGTTGAATTTCACCTAATATGAGTTACTATTCATCTTAAGCCATAGTAGGATCCCTCCTATTTTTTATGATTCAAATTTCAAAATGTAGCCTCTATAAATATGTGGATGTGTCGCCACTTCTATGTGCGCTCAATCTCACTCTTTTCTAACTTCTTTTTATGGTATTGATACAAATATTTCCTTGGTTTTCTACTGGTGTAACAATGGCTCCATCTATGGATCCACTGAGTAAGATTTGTGCAAGAGGATAGGCTTGGTGGGTAAAAGTTCGGATAGTCAAAACGTGGAGTGTCCCTGGTTTATCAATCCATCCTAGCCTATCTCAATTGAATAGTGAGTTCAAAGAGGAAGTTGGATGGTGGGTTCGAAGCTGCATGAGATGTTAGGGTTATTATTGTGCTGGAGAAAATTAAGATAGAGAAAGAATGATCTCTTACATTAGAGTTGTTAATATTATGTAAATATATCTGGACTTGGTCTTCCCTGAAGGTTTCTTATTTTTTTTGGACACTCATTTGGTCCAACTTATATATATATAGGTTGTGGGGGACAATTTTTTTTATTTTCTTTTTGGCTGGTCAGGACAATTTCAAATGTATTGGATTTATAAATGTATTTATCTGTTGCTATCAAAGATTACACCAGGATGCAACTGATGTAAAATAGTTATGGTTGTAACGAATGAATGACAATATTTTGGTAAATGTTGTTTTATGAATATCATCAACATGCTCTTATTCTCCTAAATAAATATGATAGGGTCTTCCTTTTATAAGCATTCTTCTTGTCAATTGTATCTTATTGTACTTTCCTAATTGCCTTGTTCAATTCGATTGTTTATCCAATGACATTCAAACCATGTTTAGTATAACATGGTCAAAGTCAACGAGCGAAAGTATAATCTGTTCGATCTTTGTTGTCTTCGATTTTGATTCTTTGGTTATTTTCATCAAGCTTTTCTTCAATTTGTTATTTATAAGAGTCAGAAGTTGGCTCTTATACTAATCCTATAAGATAAATGTCAATTCAAATGAAAGAATTACTTCAAAAAATGACAAATATTTGAAACAATATAGACCAATTCATGAAATAAACATTTAATATTAAATAGTCATTACAAGTTTGAAACGTAATGTTCAAAAAAATTATCTTTATCTCTCATAATTCGAGAATAAATATTGGGAGACATTTGTTGGTATAGAAATAACACTTTTCAATTTCAGACAATTTCGAGCATGCATTGTAATACTTAGTATGAATGAAATTCACTTTCGAGCATGCATTGTAAAACTTAGTATGAATGAAATTCACTGTCATGAACATAGACATTCTCTAACTTTATTAGATCGAAATTGTAATAAAGACTTGAAGTCATTGAAATGATAGTTTCGATTTGATATAAAAAATGGTACTTTGATACTATATGATAATGGTTTCTTCGATTTCAATTCTTTGTTATCTTCAAGTTTTTCTTCTACTTCTGATATGGTATCAGAGCGTATAAAAAATAAAAGCAATAATAAAATTTAATGAAAAAATCAAAAAATTGAAATCGAAGATAATAAGAAATCAAAGAAAACCTTGATGAAAACAAAATCAAAGCTTTGATAATAATTCACAATTATAATCTATTTATCTAGCTTCCAATAAGTATGGACACATACCACAGGTTAATCCATCATCATACTCCCTAACAGACTACGTCCAGTCGAACACTACTTTTTTATTTATGTCTTGCTCAGTGTCATCCCATTTTATGATTTTGATTTGATAATTGGATACAATTGCAGAACACTTACGATGACCCAAAATTAGCTGAACAACGACTAAGCAAATAAGAAACTAAAAAACGCCAAACAAAACCATTAAAGCAAGGGGTATCCGAATAAAATATGACATTCATTCGATTCAAGGTGGTTCGCAAAAACGGAAATAAACTCAACATAGTTTAATACAACGAGTAGAAAAAATAGGAATCATATTCAATCTTGGATATAACTGTTGTGGTCCAAAGTCTACTATTTCCAAGAAACACAGCCTAAGCAGTAGCACTGCTATCAATAAATGCTCTTCCGGGTTGGCGGTTTGCCAATGGTCCATGGCACCCAAGAAGCTGCAAAACCACAAGAAGGAACTTGTAAATTAAAAGGTCAATTAGATAAGCTAAAAATAACTAAAAAAAGAAACAAAAAATACAGAAGGCAAAATTTAAGGGAAAACATGGTCCAAACAAACCCAGATCCAAGTTTAAAAAGGAACAAATAAACGTCCTCAGCATGCACAAAACTGTATGCCATAAAGTTTTAAATATGATGCATAATTACATCCACATGCAGCTTCACATTACCTTGGCATTCACGCCATCAGGCATAATCCTATTCTCTGACTTGTACTTAAGATAATCAGTACGGTTGAACTTGGTGAAACCCCTGACCAAGCATTTAAAACAATAACTACTGTTAAACCAAATGCAGAAAAAAGATCTCCATATGATAGAAAACCAAAAGAAAGAAGATCTAATCAAATCCTCAAACGAACAGGTCATATACCCAAACCAAATAACCACAAGATGACAATGGATAGAAGATATAAAGTATTATTCATAATTCAAATCAAGGTATTATGGTAAAGATTCTACTAAAATCTAAAACTGCCTTAACTGATCTAAATAATTAGAAAATTATGGCAACAACACAATCAGAATGAAAGTATTCATGTTCAGATGCAAAGGCAACCGCCATACATACCACTTCCTGCTAACAATGATCTTTTGACGACCAGGGAACTTAAACTTAGCACGACGGAGGGCCTCCTGCGCGTGATGGCTGTTGCTGTCCTTACAGCGGACAGAAAGAAGGACCTGACCAATGGCCACTCTAGCGCATGTACCCTGCGGTTTTCCAAATGCACCTCTCATTCCAGTCTGAAGCCTATCAGCTCCAGCACATGAAAGCATTTTGTTGATCCTAAGAACATGGAATGGATGTACCCTGACTCTCAAGTGGAATGCATCCTTTCCAGCAAATTTCGCCATATATTTGTTGCATGCAATCCTAGCAGCTTCCAATGCTTCACTTGAAACATTTTCCTTCTCCCAGCTAACCAGATGGACGCAGAAAGGAAACTCGTCAACACCTTTCTTCTTCATACCAACATCATAAATTCTGATCTTAGGATCAGGAACACCGCGGCAGAACCGTGATTTGGGGTATGGCTTGTTTTTGATCTGCCGATAACACCTTGCAGGTCCTGAATCATACATCATTCATCATTACCATCATGCCATGATTATGGCACACAAAAATTGAACCAATTTCAATCAAAACCATTTTCAATGATTATATAAAACAAACACACAAACCAACGGATGTATACCATTCAATCATCATACATAACAAACTACGGGACTGTAATTACAGAGAGAATAATATAACAATTAAAAAGGACTCGATACTATAAAGTTCTCAATATAAAATAAAATTGCGTGAAACATATAGTAGTTCATAGAAGGTTTGATAAACAATATGCCATTGCAAGACCAAGTCCTATGTGTATGAAAGGACTAAAGAATGACAAGTTCTTGAAGTGTCATCCATAAGCAACCTTACAATAGCAGGCACATATCAGTAATGTAACTCCTTGTGGAGAAATCATGATAATTTTCACGCAGTTCACTAAGCAATGATGACCATGATCACAAAATCAAAGGATACGGCTTTGGTCAATGGATTTCAAAAGCACCAAATGTGTATTTAAAATCTTGAGGAAAAAAATAGTTTACATTTGGATAAAGATCCATTCAATATAACCATTGTATTGACTCAAAAATAACAAAACTAATTTTCCAATCAAATTTGTCAAGGAGTATATCTCAAGTTACACCCACCTCATAGTTATTTCAATTTTGAAACAACTAAAATAATCACGTATCAAATCAATGAACCGTTCCTTTTCAATTTCATTCAATCCAGTTATAAAAACATAACCAATTAAATCCACATATAATTTGTAGATAATAAGTTTGTAGATTACTATTCCTTCCTAGGTGGACAGACATAAAATATATTCCATTCATCAGTAAAATCAACGTGAACCACTCATAATTTCCACCAACAACATAAAACCAACATGCAATACATCACATATTCGTATCATTCCATTTTCTTGGAGCGAGCTAAGGAAGCTTTTAATTTCACAAAGAAAAGCTAACAAGAGCTTCAATTATTCTTCGTTCGTGTACAATCTTGCAACATATCGCAGCCCAAAGAGTATTTCAATCTATAAGCCCCCGAAAACACATCAATCTAGATAACCTTGAAAAACATTAAACCTTCGAGATCCAAGTACAAGAATAAAAAGGTAACACATAGCAACAAACATTCGAAAAACACATACGCAACTACGTATTCATTTGAATAATTTCTACTGAAAATTCAACAGCAAAAAAGCGATTGGGGAGGGGGGGAATTCATGAAAATCCACATGGATGAGATGAAATCGTAACGGGAAATGGCTAAAACATCGCAGATTTGGAGAGAGGGATAGATGCTTACTCCTCCCCATGGCGACGTTTCTCTCCGCAACGCGTTGGGTTCAGGCTGTGCACGCAAACCTAGCCCTAGAAGGATGCTATATATATAGAGAGAGAGGTCGCAGCTTAGGGCTTGCCATAGCTATTGTATGTGATCTTCCATGGGCTTTAGTTTGGGCCCAATTTTGAAACCGGCTTTAATCTATTGGGCTAACCATTAAAAGGCATGATAGTGATCCACTTGAAAGCACGTTCTCCAAAACTGCCTTGGTCCTCCATTGTTGGGTTGTCCAACGAGTAGGATTAACCCACGAATTCATAAATTTTGACTCAATTTAATTCATAAAATATGAGTTGAGTTAGATTTACAGATTAAATCGAGTTAAAAAATATTCTAACCCGCAAGGTACGGATCCAATGATGGGTTTGAAAAATATCGACTCATGCAAACCTAACTAACTCAAGTAGTTTTTTTTGTTGTAAAAGTCATTTAACAATAGTGACAATTTATGTTATTTTTTCCATGACTTTTTTATACATTCAATAAGTTTAGGTGTAAACATTGTAATCACATTAAGAATGTGACCAATAAAATAGTGATTAGAAACTCATAAAGCGTCTGACAAACTAATGCAATGTAAATCTAATTGATCCCTTAGATGACAAAGAGTATCATGAAAAAATTAAAAATGAAGTAAATGATTATGTCAAATCATATTCAACATGTGATGACTTCAATTAGCTAATGTGAATTGTTATTTATAACTTTTAGAACACGTTAATTTACTTTAATTTATTTTAGATTTATATTAACTTAATAAGACTTATTAAGTTTATTTATAACATTGAATTATGTTCTTGATAATAAACTCTTTATAAGGATTAAAATAATATAATAAATATAGAATCGAATTGTAAATTGCATATATTTATGTTAAAAACTAATTAAATGTAATAAATAACTAAAACAAAATAATATGCTTGTTTTATTAATATTTCATAACTAGATGAATGATCTTAGAATATGTTCTATACTTAATAGAAAAATTTACATGATAATAAACTTATAATACATTTCAAAAAAGATAGAGAACAAAGGTAAGATAGATGAAATTTTTCTTACAATTATTTCAGTTATAAATAGTTTTGTTTAGTTTATTCCAGATTTAGTAAGATTTGTTAGTTGTTAATTTGTTATGCACTTATTGACTTATGATATTTAACTTATTTGAGATTGAGACCTATTATATTTGAGTAAGGTCGGTTGAAATTTATGATGTTAATTTGGTAGATTGAGACCTATTATGATTGAAATTGAGACTTATGATATTAATTTGTTAGATTGAGATTTATTATATTTGATATTGAGACTTATATTATTAATTTGTTAGATTTTGAATTTTGAATTATTTTTAAGACTTTTTAAAAAAAAAAGTCGGATCCACAGGTTTGACCCAACCCAACATTGAACGGGTCGGGTTATGTCGGGTTAAACGAAAAAATCTCATTGACCCAACCCACTATTCTGGTGAGTAGGTCGAATTCAAAAACTTTACTGAACTCACCTAACTCACCCAGTGAACACCCCTACTCCATTAAGTTGCAAAAGAAGTTAATGGGAGGTTTTTCTCGTACCCTTGTATGTTTTGATGGAAGTGTTTTACCTTTGAGTTTTGTTATATCTTTTTAAAATATTTTTTTCATATTTTTTTATTATTTAATAAAAAATTAAAAAAATATTTAATATCTTAAAAATATAAAAAATATATTTTTTATTTAATAATTAAAAATATTAGTATGATAATTACTTAAGAGGATTTAGGCTCCATTTGAGTAATCTTTTAAAAAGTGATTATAAGATACTAAAAAGAATTGATTATTTTTAAAAAATTTATGAAAGTATAAGTTGTTTTATGTTTGAACATAATTATAAAAAAATACTTTTTATTTTCTTTCTCTTCTATTGCATCTCTTCATAATTAATTATTTTAATAAGAAACTCATTATTACTTTTCAAAAAATACAAAAACTTTTTTATATATATTTTTAAATCTTATCCAAATATATGTCCATATTTAAGAATTATTTTTTAATGAAAAAACACTTTTCTTATAAAAAAAACACAAACAAATGCATTCTTGGAATTATTCTTTAACTTTTAATCCGAAGGGCTTATTCTTAATTATGAATAATTTTTTATATTTTTATACTTGTATGTAGTACTTCTAATAATTAGTGGTTAATATTTTTCTCATATATTTTGCTTAGTCTATTACAATATATTAAGGTGTTTTCTACAGTATCCACCTATTTTGAAGGGTTTGAAATCCTTCTTAATCAGCTCAACTATTTGTATGCAAGTGTCCAATTTATTGCCCTATTAACAGTCTTATGTGTCAAAAATTTTATTTATCACATTAAAGGTATGTCTTTTTTTTTTGCTCATTAAACCTAAAAGACTATTTGATAATTATAAAAAACTTAAACGCATCCTCTTCTTGAAACAAAATAGAATTGAAATCCCTAATCTCATGAAGCCTAACTTGATATCATTCTCCCTCCCTCATCTGTCGTGCTCCATCCTTCCCATCACCATCATCGCTGGTTTGAACGGTAGCCAAAAAGAGATGATGGTAGGTGATGCACGGAGGAGTCAGTGGCATGGCCTAGGGCTTTGGTGGTGGCCATGGGTGGTTTTAGTTTCTGGCCAAGTCTAGTGGGATTGGGTGGCAATTATGGTGACTGAGGGTGGCTCCGGCGAGGTCGCAGTTGGGCGTGGCCATAGGCGGTGGTTTTGGGTTCATGGAGGACAATGACTCAAGATGGTTGGGGTTTGGTTTCGTGGTGGCGCGTGGTGGATGGCTCACAATGTTAAAGGAAGAAGAGATCGACGACAGAGGTTGGATGATCTGATGCCATAATGGCACAGGCTTGACGGCGAGATGGTCCGAGGTTCACCCTAGTGGTGGCACCGCGGTTTAGGCTGCCTGGCTCAAGGGTGATGCAATGATTTGTCTCAATTTAGGATTCATTCGATATTAGGAAAAAAGTTAGGGTGTATTAGGAATTTCAATTCTATTTTGTTTCAAGAAGGGGATAGGTTTAAATTTTTTATAATTATCAAATAGTCCCTTGAGTTTAATGAGCAAAAAAAAATTATAAAAGATCTTTGATAAGATAAATAAAACTTTTAACACATAAGACTATTGACAAATAGTCCATTGGGTTCAATGAGTAAAAGAAAAATATGACAGATCCTTAATAAGATAAATAAAACTTTTAACACATAAGATTGTTGACAAGAGCAATAAAACTGAACACTTAGATGCAAATAATTGGGTCAAATAGGAAGAGTTTCAAAACCCTTCTAAATAAGTGAGTATCGTAGAAAGCACCATATATTAAAAGAAACTCCACTCCATGTCATATGTTATTTAATGGAGAAAAATTTTCCTGCCTAAAGCTCCTTGCTCCTTTTTTTGCAAAAACTTTTTTTTTCTCATCCACATTTTTATTTACATATTCCTGTATAGAAATGTCTATAGGGTAAGGATGAGTAGTATTTTCCCCGTTCTAATCACAGGTATCCATTTATTATCCCTGTGGAGGAGGCGGGTAATCATAGAATATTAAAAATACCAAAAGAAAATATAAATAAAATAAACCTCAACATCCATCAAATTTGCTGAAGCCAAATTTTATCTATTGAAGATAGTTTCTTTTGCTAAAAATTCAATGAATAAAAAATCTTATTGGCTACATTGTTATTCTTATTTTTTTCTATTTATATTATTTACATGTCCCTAGATATAAAAGTCAAAGGGGCAGGGGTAGGACAAATAATGTTTTTCCTGTCCCCATCACGAATGTAAGTATTTAATAATTTAGTAAAAAAAATTAAAATTCACCAAAAGAAAACATAACAATAAAAAAATTTAATGTTCACCAAATTTGCTCTTTTTTTTCTTTTTATTCTTCTATCTAGATAATTTACATGTTTCAAGGCGGGAATGTCAATAGAACAAGGGCAGGTAGTGCTTTCCTCGTCCACATTGTAGGTATCTATTTACGATTATTGTGGAGAAGGCGGACCCATAGGTATTCACAAATTTTTAATAATTTAATATATAATTTTAAAAATCACCAAAAGAAAATTGAAAAATTGAAATATTCATTGTATATTTGATATGTTTTATTATTTGAATTTAATTTTAATGTATTATCAGTATATAATTGTTTATGCTATCAACCAATCATATATTATCACATATGTGATTTTTGAAATAATTATTGTAAAAGTCAAATACTATAATAACTCCTTGATATTTATTTCATAAAATATTATATTTAAAAAATATTAAAAATTGAAATTTAAGTAATTTAATAAAATACAAATTTTATAGTAAAAATTAATTAGTTACATTTATTTTTCAGTTAAATAAGATAAGTGTTTAAATATTAATCATTGATTACCATGAATGCTAATACCTCATAAAAACTAGACGGGAAACACAATTAAATAAAAAAAATCATTTACGAAATGTTTACTGTAATAACTACTTGATAATTATTTCTTAAAATATTAATTTAAAAATATTGAAATTTAAGTAATATTATAAAATATATGATTTTATAGAAAATTAATTAATTATATTTATATTTCAATTAATAATTTTAAATTATCCTAATACATATTCTTAATAATCTTCTTAATTATTAAATAAAAAATTATTAATTAATTTTAAATTTTTATATTACCAAGATATTGAATACATTTAATTTTTTATTTAATAATTTTTTATTAAATATTATGAAGATTATTAAAAAGATATTTTAAGATGATATAACAAAAATACTTATAAGATATGTGTTTAAATATTAATAATTAATTTTAAAAATGCTAATACCTCATAAAAACATGTTATCAAATATTTTTTATATTATGTCTTATTACATGTTTGGTAGATTGGAGTCTGCAACACAAAAAATAATATTTATAAAATTATTATACATATTTCTGTCTCTAAATAAACAGATCCCATATAAAAAATATATTAAACTCTGCTTAATTAAAAAAATTATACAGCAAACGTCGTGATAATGCCAATCCTTTATTTTATTTTATTTTTATTTTTTTGGTAAAATCCAAATTCTTAATTGGTAAAACAAGTTACAAGTTTTATGCTTTGAAAGATTAACCAATGTAGTGGTTTTACTTTTATCTACCTGCCGAGAAATTATACCATGCAATGAATACAAAGTTAG
This sequence comes from Ormosia semicastrata, assembly GCA_029884595.1. Lineage (NCBI taxonomy): Eukaryota > Viridiplantae > Streptophyta > Magnoliopsida > Fabales > Fabaceae > Ormosia > Ormosia semicastrata. Next base: position 28,689,566 of record JAQQTO010000046.1, on the reverse strand, counting down.
AAGAAATTTAATAACCCCATAATTCTAATTCTAATTCTAATTCTAACACACTCCTTACAATCTTACAGCTGAATTTATATGCCAAAAAGGAAAGAAAAATTGAATTATCCTTCTTCTTCTTTTTCGTGAAGAACTCTTATTGTTATTTTGTAAAAAAGTGTAAATTAGTTAAGTCGAACACGAGTATATGAATCTTAAACTGAATTGTAAAAAAAAAATCACTCAATCTTTAATCATTTATTTATATAAGTCAAAATTAAAGTTTGGATTCAGTTTATTCCAAAATAAAAAACTTGAATTAGACTCATTTAAATCGTTGATATTTTCCTTTATTAAATTTTTCTTTAAGGTATATTTAAAAAAAATAGATATTTTGGTCTAAACTCAGAAATTGTAGATAGTAGGGGCAAATGCAATATATAAATATAAAAAATTTAATAAAAAATATATTAATACAAATTAATGAAATATCAATTTATAATTATTCTTTTAATTTTGAATGATTTTTCATTATTAATACTATCACATATTTCTCTATATATGTATGAATGATCATATTATATAAATTTTAATTTTTTTATTATAAATTTATTTATTTATCTATCATATGGAGAGCCAAGTTAAAGATATAAAAAAGTAATAATGACAAATGATTATCATAAGTAATAAAAAACATTCAAAATTGAGAAGGAGCACGTGTCCTCGTTCATTTTCAAGTAGGTCCATCCTTATTTTGGTCTATTATCTTTTTTTTATATAATTTGGTTCAAAATTATTTTTTCCAATTTTGTCATTTTCTTATATAAAAATGTTTTAATTGAGTTTTTATTATTTATATAGAATAAATAAGTAATAAGTACAAATTTGAGTTATTAATAAATTTTTAATGTTAAGTTTATAAAATTTAAACCTAACTTGTTTATACAATTAAATCTAAATTTAAGTTTAAAATTATTTATTTAATTAAATAAACAAATTTAATCAATTATTTAACAAATTGAATAATTAACAAATATTTTATTACATTTTTTATTAATAATTATATTTTTATCATAAATAATATATACATATTTTTTATATTTTTTTAATATTATTTATTATATTTATTTTTTTAATTATTTTTTTCACTTAATTACATCTACCTATTTTAGATGTGAAAAATGATGTTAAATTAGAAATGATGTGAGAACATTATTTCTGTTTTTTTATACTCCTAATTTTGCAAACACTCTTCCTATTTTTTTTTTTTAAACATTTCGCTGTTGTCTTTGGACTTTGGCCAAACACATTGCTTTCTTTGACACGTCAGAGGTGCGTGGCAGTCTTAGGACCAAACCAACGGAGCCATGGAGCTGCCATTTGTTTCCACCTCTGTTTCGTATCAAACTCAATCTACACTATAAAACAACCCCAAGTAGGATCAATGATCATGATTGTTCCTATAAAATAAAGTACCTTCGTGCGTGCACACACCACACTCACTCAAACCATGAAAATCTATCACGTTCCTTGTCTTCAAGACAATTATTCCTACTTGTAAGTCTGCGTTATTCTTTGCAACAATCCTAACCAAAATTCACGTAAACACACACACGTATGCACCGTTACAACTTACAACACACCTTGCGTATTCTAGTTTTATTATTGTAGTTATGGCCAATCCTTCAATTTGGGTTTGTTTTACTGCTGCAGGATCGTGGACGAGAGCACCAAAGAAGGTGCAGTGGTGGACCCTGTAGAGCCTGACAAGATTCTTGAAGCTGCCAATTCCCATGGTGTCAATCTCAAGCTCGTCCTCACCACCCACCATCACTGGTGCTGCAACTACTTTGCTTATGTTGAATCATGTGTATTCTTTTAGGATATTTTTGAATTCCCTTTCAGATAATTGCTCCAACTTTGGTCGATATAATTTAATTGGGCTGTGTTTTTACTTTTACAATTAGCTTTGCTTAGTTAGTTTATAACTGTGATTAATGTGTCTATTCTGAGAAGTATATATCTGAATTTGTGCCAACTGGGATTGACTCATCTTATTGACCTTTCGCTCTTAACAATAATATGAATTGAGTTTGATTCTTGAGATCTCGTGTTGGTAGGCAATTTGTAGTCTCAATATAAATCTTTATTGAAGTTTGTTGGTTTGTTATGATTCTCGAGTAGAGAAAACCCCTCTTCACTCTAAACTTTGATTTACCAAAAAAAAATTTGAATTTGTATTCATTAATGTTATAAATTTAACCTATTAAAAAGAAAAAACAATAAATAAAGAAAATAAAAATAGAAATAATTCATTTCATATATTTAAAAAATATTTGATCACATGATAAATTAGAATTATTATAAGTAAAAATATAAATTTAATAATAAATAAATATATTATATAATATTAATTAATTTGAATTGGATTGGATCGATTTTAAAAATCAGAATAAAAAAATCGATCCAATCCAATCCAATCGGTTTAAAAAAAAAATCCAAATTTGATTGGATTTTGGTTTTTCGGTTCAATTTTAAGTTTGGTTTTCGGTTCGGATTGAATTTGAACACCACTACTCACTGTGTATAAAGAGGAGCCCATCTTTTCTAAAAAACCAATTTACACTGTTTTGCTCTTTTTCATTTTTTTCCTTTAATTTTTTGTTTTATGTGATTTCCGCATTTGTTGATTGTATAAAATTGTGTATGATAACCATTGTTAAATTGGCTACAAGCAAAGAAGAAGTACCTGACTCAGAATTGCAGTTGATAACATCAATTATAGAATCTGTATACTTTGCCTTCTTTCAGCTTTGAAGCTTAGTAATTTGCATATTAACTGGTAGTCAAAGATCTATCCTAAGGCGTTTCTATGCTCTACTAGTATTCATATATTGTTTGAAAAATCTCAGTACTTTGGCGCATTTAAGTTGTTAATTCCAGGCTGTTGTCACATGGATTAGCTGTTAATGTATTTAATCAGTTATTTTCTCAGGTGTTGACTTTTGAGAAAGAAATATGATTTACAGTTTACAGAGCTGTACTTGGCTATCAACATCAGAGTCTTTGTTGGCTATGCGAATTTGTAAATTTTGTGTCATTATATGACAGGGATCATGCAGGTGGAAATGAACAGATAAAGCAATTGGTGCCTGGAATCAAGGTCTATGGTGGTTCAGTTGATAACGTCAAGGGTTGCACTGATAAAGTTGAAAATGGGGATAAGGTGTCCCTTGGGACTGATATTAATATATTGTGTCTTCACACACCTTGGTATGGCTATTGAACTTGTTAATTGCATATTGTTGTTAGCCCCCTTCCCCCAAACCCAAAACTGGAGTGGAGAGTGGAGAGTTTCGGATGTACTGCCCTCTAGACTAGGACTGCAACTTTTTGGACCTTTCCTTCATTTCATATGAAATGACAATAGTCCAAGTCCTGATAGTGCAATGCTGGAAGAGATTTGAAAAAGTCATCAAGTTGCTAACTGCTAAGCATACTATTTGATTGCAGAGACTTGTAATCATTGTGAATATTATGTCAACTTTTAATAAAGGGAGCTAAAGCATTTGTAGTGTATTTCTCTTATCAGAAAGTTTTGTGCTGAAGAATTGTGTACTGCTTGCTGAATTTTGTTGTGCTAAGTGCTCTCATTCTCTGTACCCTCTGTTTGGAATCTTTAAAATGAAAGAATTGATTTCATTTATAAATCATTGTTTTTTTAAAAAAAAGAAAGTTGTTTGGAATGTTACTAGTTTAAGAATTCAACTCAAATAATTTTGTGTATAATATTTCATGATTTGTACATCTTACCACTTTTGATAGGACTTATAAATCATTTCATTTCAATTCTAAAGTTATATTATTCCAAACACAGGGTTAGAGTTTCATAGCTCTGTATGTGTTGGCAAAACCAATCGATGATTGACTTTTGTTATAAGCCACCATGGAGGCATTACCTTGCTTCATTGTTGGGATTAGTTATTATTAAACGCATGTTATTACTTGATGATTTCTGTAGTGGTTGAACCTAACTTTCACCCTCTCTCAAGACACATTTTCATCTCTTTTGTTTACATAAACTATTTTTCTTACCTGCTCAGCCACACCAAAGGTCACATAAGCTATTATGTGACTAGCAAAGAGTATGGAAACCCGGCTGTTTTTACTGGAGATACACTGGTAAGCTCACTGATCAGTCTTATCTTTTTTATTTTCATGAGTTCTCAATAAACATGTCCAAAAGAAAAAAATTCTTAGGAAAGCAATGCATACAGTAAAATTATTCTAAAAGCTATGCCAAGTGCTTGAAGTCAGTGTATATGACTTAACTTTTTGGCTACTCTCTCTGTGAACACTTGTATGTATATATGAATTATTAAGAGGTCCTACTTTTAAATCTCTAGATTTATTGTGTTATTGGTTTTTTTTTTCAGTTTATTGCTGGTTGTGGGAAAATTTTTGAAGGAACTGCAGAACAGATGTATCAATCACTCTGTGTAACATTAGGTTCATTACCAAAGCCAACCCGAGTTTACTGTGGCCATGAGGTAAAATAGTACTAAAATCCTCTCCCCCCTTACTGAAAATCATTTGTAATAGGGAATGCCATTGATTTTCTGGTAAATTTAGATGTTGGATTGGATTGATCCACCCAGCTGTTTTAACAGTTAGTTTATGCATGACTTCACCTGGTAAGAATTTATAATTTAATGGATAGAGGGAATCGTTTACTTCTAGAATTTTGAGAATTTTGAGAATTTATAATTATAATTTGCGTTCTAACTCATTCTACAGTTTCTAGTTCGATTGTGAAGATGTTGTGCATTCTCCCAGAATTCTTTTAGCATCTTAGTTCCATTCATGAAATATGTGTGAGCATCTTGAGGATGCATAGTGGCCCGGCCTCGGAATGGTTGGTTGTGAAAGTTATTGTAGTCAGTCCAAAATAATCATCTTGGGCCAGGCCATACTTGTAAACTCGTGCAAAGGCTTACATTTCCAGTTGGTTGCATGGATAGTCAGATTGATTTGAATCAATGAATGTAATGGAACAGAAACCCGAGGCCTATTGACACTTAATTCATGTAACAAATTTAGGGATAAAGTTAAGACTATTGAGTAATTCATAAATATTAAATACTGTTTCCAAAACTTGTTTAATGCAGAGTCAGTCATGTGCCTAAAATGTAGACTTAGATTTCTGGTTAAGAGTTTAGCATTCTGTTCAGCAATTCTTAAGCATGACAATCCATAGATCCTTAACACATTGGGTTTTGAGAGATCTAAGAGCCAGCTGCATAGTTATGATTTGAAAAGAGATGGATTTCTCTAGATACTGCTTATTGAGTGTTCATAAGACGTTCATCTATACCAAATTGATTGTGCACTATGCTCAAATATAAAAATTATTTACATTTAATCAATAGTTCTGCTTGAGGCATGGAGAACATGTAAGGGGAGGGAAGGGGATATTCTAGATTCGTGTACTCCAGGTTGTGCTTGCGTACTTTTGACCTACGAAAGCTTAAATTCTTTCTTTTTAATAGAAAAAAGAATTTCTATTAGAGAGAAAAGAAACTTCAAAAGCTTAATTTCTTGTTCACTTATCTAATTATATTGTGCCTCTCTTATATAAATTGTGTTATTAATCAACTGTAAAGAGTTTGAATTTGTTTGTCTCCAGTACACAGTGAAGAACTTGCAATTTGCTCTGACAATTGAGCCAGACAACTTGAAGATACAACAAAAACTAACATGGGCTCAGAATCAGCAGCAAGCTGGCCAACCTACAATTCCCTCAACCATTGAGGAAGAGATGGAGACTAACCCATTTATGAGGGTTGATCTACCTGAGCTTCAGGTTTGTACCCCCCCCCCCCCAAAAAAAAAGAGCTTCAAAGGGGTATACAAAAAAATTACACATTGATAGGAGGAAGAAATGGAATAGATGTACCTAGGGAATGCATCTTCACTAGTCTTTTTACTATTGAATCTAAATTTTAACACATGCTTAAGAAAGCTGCTACTTATGGCATCTTTTATTTCTTTGCAGGAGAAGGTGGGCTGCAAGTCTCCCGTTGAAGCTTTAAGAGAGATACGGAAGCGGAAAGACAATTGGAGGGCCTAACGAACTACTGCATACTCACAAGAAATTATTGCATATTTTTAAAATATAATAAACGCATGCTCCAAGAAGAATATTTATCATTGATTTTAAATTAGTAACTTAAAATTTATATAGATTTGTTTAAAATTAATAGTGAATATTATTCTTAGAGTATGCCAGTATGCATTTATTGTGCTTTAGGATATAATAATTTCTTCAGACTCACCATCTCCCATTCCATTTTCCTTTTCTGTTCCATGCTTCATATGAAGGTGTTTATGTACATCTTGTAACAGTTGGTGTTGCTGAAACTGAAATGGCAATATCAGATGCTTGTCATGTTAGGGGCGTGGATTGTAATTTGCACGTAGTGTCATCTAAACGTATATATTTTGTTGGTTAGTCTAAACTCTTAAGATGTTCTATTTCATTCATGTCATCTACTTGTGAACTTGAAATACATTCTTTTCTCCTTTCTCTCTCTGCGAAGTAACTTTCACCCTCTAAATTTTAATAAAAATAAGCATAGATAATAAGTTATGCTTAGTTTCTATCTGTGATTGTCATAGAAAATAATGGCCTGCTTCTTTATTTTGTGATTTTATCTTTTTTTATGCGAACTTTTTTATTATTTATTTTGGTTTTAGCTCGTGGGAAGTTGGCCCTTTTTTGTGGGCGTATATCGCAATCGTAGACATTAGTGGCAAAACGCTTGTCGCAATCACTGATTCCCTGAAGGCGGTGCCATGGTGACTTCAAAGTCCGTTATCAATTAATGTTATAACCTAATCATTGCATTTCAACATAATATCTTTTAGTTTCTCCTTTGTTTTTGGTAAAATATCTTAGGGATATGAATAATCGAATATATACAAGGCAAATGAAAAATTATATGTTAAAATCTCACTTGTGTCAATTTTTTGAGACATGTTAGACGTTTTTTTTTTTTCGAATTTCTTAGACCTAGCATGAATGATATATGGTATGTCTTTAATTGAATTAAGGAAATGAATTACTCACAATACATACAAGTTAGTATAGATATCACTTAACTGCAATATAAAAAAAAAATACTATATACAAGACCGGAGGAAGAATAAAAAGTCATAATTGGACGAGAACGCTGACTTAATAGTTGTGTATATTTATGTTTTTGGTCCATATACCATGACCAGTTCATTCATAAAAATTAAAATTAACTTGGACTTTGCTATTTTTATTACATTAGAATTATTATTAATTTTTAAAATTTCAATTGACTTTTAATAATTTTTAAAATGTAAATAAATAGACAGTTAAGAATTAGTTTTTATTTTTTATATATTATAACTTTTATTTACTATTTTTTCCTTATAAAGTTGTTATATGAATTATTGTTTTGGATTCACAAAATATATTTTTAAATAAAAGTGTTCAAATGGAAATAAATAAAATGTTTAAAATTAATTTTAAATTTTTTATATATTATTACTTTTACTTAATAATTTTTATTAACATTTTCTTCTTATACTTAACGATATTATTAACTTTTATTAACAACAATCAATCATCAATCAATCAATATAATATACAAATATATATATATATATATATATATATATAATCTAAAATTTTGTCATGTGTCATTTGATGTAACAATTTAAAAAGAATATTGATATATATAAAAAATTATCACATATACATTAATATAATCAATTAATTAATCAATCAATCAATCTATATAATCAATCAATAAATATAATTAATTAATCAATATAATTAATAACAATTATAATTAATATATAAAAAATACATGACCTAAAATTATGTCATATTTCATTCAATTCAATTAGTAAATACATTAAGCTTTTAATATATGATAAATATATTACTTAATTTTCTATCATCATGTCACCTAATGTTACAACTTAAAAAAAATATTGACACGTATAAAAAAAATTATCACACATATATAAAAAATAAAACAAAAAATTACAAAGAGAAAGAAAGAACAAAAAATACAAAAAATAAATTAAAAAAGTCAAAAAACCTAATAAGTCAAATGTCAAACGATTGATTTAATTAATGCGTTATTTTTATTTAGCCTTCACTTAAATTGTATGAATTAAATGCATAGGTTATAGAGTCTTAAAGAATTAGAATACATCGATCATTATTTAGTAATATTTTTATAGATTATTATAATTTTTACTAATATATATATTTTCAATTATCATTAAAATATCTATCGACCTAATTTTTTTTATAGAATTTGGTATTAATGATTAGTTTAATATAATTTTGATAACAGTAAGTAAAAAATAAGAATTTAATTTGTAATATAATTTTATATGAAAACGTCATTAGTAAACTTTTATCTAGATATTTAATATTTAATAGTATTCAATAATAATTATAAAAGAATATAAATTTTTTGTTTTAAGACTTAGTCGAGTATAGTTTTTAAAAATAGTGGTGAAAAGTTAAGGAAATAATTTTAATATAATTTAATTTGTATTCTATCTATAATTTTTTTATCTAATGATGTAATAAAATAACTATAAATGATAATATAATTTTTACATTATGAGTCATTTTGGTATAATCTTAAGAAAGAAGTTATGATTATATTACTTAGAAATATTAATTAAGCACTAAAATTGTATAATGAGATAAATTAATTATAAAAAAATGGGGGATCAATATGATAAGAGCAAAAATAGTAACATAGAAACATGTTGGTGACAATATTTATATTCCTATATTAGATTTAATACCATCAAATTTTGAAAACTATAACTATTAATCTTTCATAAAAATATGAACTAATACCTTAATGAAGAGAATATATAACGATAAAAATTCAAATGAATAAAAAATATAAGGATTGATACCTTAACAATATGAACTAAAATATAAATGAGTAATTCAAAAAAAATCTAAATAAGTAAAAGTATAGTAAATGATATAAAAAATATATAAAAATATAGAGTCTAAAATTAAAATTAACTAAAATTATATAAACAAGTTATTTATTTTAAATTTTTTCTCTAGTTATCCTATGCATTATACGGATACAAAATACTAATAATAATAATAATAAATATGTTACTAATGTTAGCACTAATTCCATACATTGAATGCAATTAGTAATTGTTTTTTAAAAGCAATTATATATATATAGTGCAAAATGTTTTTATTATGAGAGATTGATATGAGTAAATTTTTATTATATAATTATATATAGATGATCAAAATTAAAAGTTATTTAAAAGTTATATGATTATTTAAAAAATCATATACATTTATGTTTTAATCTTAATCTTTTATGTAAGATTCAATGATTAAAATTCACTTTTTATCTTTTTATAATAAATATTTATTTAATCAAATACGTTATATATATATATATATATATATATAGTAAAGTCTGTATAATATTACCCATTTTATTTATACTTTTATTAATAATGAATTCAGATCATTGTAAGAAAAAATGTAATTTATTCATAAAACTAATAGTTAATTGTTTAATTAAATATTTTTGAAAGTATTATTTTACTTAATATTTCATAGTAATATTTATTTATTTACAAAATCAATAATCAATAGTATAGTTAATTATTTTAAAATAATATTATATTTAATAATTAATAGTAGCATTAATTGCATCTTAAGACAATTTTATTATATGAATATAGAGATATAGATATAGATAAACTTACTTTGCTAAAATTTATTACATTTCAATTATTATGAATAATCTAACAAAAACAAACCAATAATAACTAATAAATAAAACATTAATTGATTAGGAGAAGAAAAGGACAGAGAGAAGAAAAGTGGGAGGTGATGCCTCTAAGCTGTTCATCCGTTGGAATGATTTTATTACATTATATCCGTTTAAACGCGTTTCGGACATTAATGCTTTGTTTGGATGAGGAGAGAAAATGAGAAGAGAGAAAATGGGAAGATAGAAAATAGAGAGAAGAGAAAATAAAGAGAAAAATATATTTTCTCTCTTATCGTTTAGTTGAAGAGAAAATGAAGAGAAAGAAAATGTGAGATAAATAAAAAAATAAAAAATAAAATATATATTTTATAAAATGACATATTTATCCTTTTTAAATATATAATTGAATATAAATATATTATTTTATATTTTTAAATTAAATATTTTTTAAAATTATATTTGAAAATAATAATAATTTATAAAAAATACTAATTTAAAAAATTAAAATTAAATTATAAATTAAATATAAAATAATTTTTTATTTTAAAAAATTATTTTTTTTTCATCTCTTCTGACTAATAAACCCCCACCTTCCCCGTTCCCCGTTCCCGTTCCCTGTTCCCCTCCCCCCCCCCCTCCTTCCCCTCCCCTCTCCCCCTTTCGTTCTTCACCATTACAACCATTCATCTCCGACCTCCAATCGACGGCGACGCGAGGGTCGAAGAGACGACGACCGTAGGCGCGGCGACGAGAGGGTCAAATGCTGGCGCGGGTCGACGATGAAACGACGAGCGGCGTGGTGCGATGCAGTGTCTGATCCGCCGCGGTTCGGACGGTGAGACGACGAGCGAAGACGTAACCGTGGACCGGGTCGGGCGACGAGCCATGCATCTGACCGCGACCGTCGGGTCAAGAACGGCTGCGACGCCATTTATTCGAGTCAATGCTTGCGAGCGCGCGCGACTATCCGTTGTAATTTTACAACTCCAGCCCTTCTTCTCCCATTTTCTCCGCAGGTCAGGAGAGAAAATTTTTGAGGTAGGTCCCACGTCCCAGTTTTCTGTCTTCCTTATTTTCTCTTCACACCCAAACGAGAGAAGAGAAAAAAAACTCTCCATTTTCTCTCCTCCTATTTTCTTTCCTGTCATTTTCTCTTCAACCAAACAGACTGTAATTGTTTCCCTTATTTTCTCTCTCAGACGCTCAGACACACTCAATCACCCAAAAAAAGCAAAACAAAAAAAAAAAATTTTGAAAGCAAAGGTTTCAGCTTCCTGACTTTGACTTTTCTTCTCTCTTTCTTCGTTGTTGTTGTTGTTCTTCTTCTTCTGCCACCATATCTGGGTTGAGCTTAAATCCTCTCTCATCATGTATTAACCCTGTTTCTCAGGTTCATTACCCCCAAAAAACCGTTTCCTTTTCCATTTTTCTTAACCGTCAAGGTAAGAAAGGGAAAAATGCATGCCCGTTTTGTTCATTTATTAAAGTTCATTCCTTGTTGGATTTTTCTCACTTTTCAGCCTTCACCCTATTCCATTTCCCCCCTCTTTCACAATTAATTCCATTTTCCTTCCAGGGTAAAAAAAAAAAAATCTTGCTATTCACGATAAAGGAATGGTTTTTCCATATCTGTGATCCCAAGGGGGGAAAACCCAGAATTGGAAAACACCAGGAATACAAGGGAAAACATCGAATTCAAACGGTGTAAGTGAAGTGAAAAGAGGATTAGGGTTTTAAATTTTCTTTTGGATCACGATGGAATCGTCTCCCAATGCTAATTCATCCTCATCATCATCTTCTGGAGGTGTAAATAACAACAGTATTAATACGAATAACAGTGATAGCAGTGGTGGCACTGTAACATGGTTTGGTTTGAGCTACCCCTTTCGTTCTCCACTATCTCTTCTGGTTGATTACTCCGGCATCATGCGCTCCTCAACAACCCGTGGTGATTCTGAGCCTGTGACAGGGTTCACCGTTCCTGTAACGCGCTCTCGGTTTCAGGCTCAATCTAGCTCTGGTTCTGGTTCTGGTTCTGCTGGCAGCGCCTGCGGCAGCACCGGGGAAGTTTCAATACGGATAATTGGGGCTGGAGAACAAGATAATAGTGTGGGGTTAGGTTCTGTTTCGTCAGCGTCGGCATCTTCGTCGGTGTCGTCGCAGAACCGGGTTGGAGAAGGGGGTTCTGGTGGTTGTGATGATATGAGTGGTAGCATTGAGTTGCTGGAGTTGCAGAGAAGGGGGATGCTGTCGTTGGAGAACCTCAGCCCCGAGACACGGCGAGTGATGGAGGCTGATACTACTCCTCTGGGTCATCCTAATAATGATGGGTTTGGTGGGCTTAGTGATACCCCCGTCTTCCAGAGGTACGAACTTCAGCGGGTTGCAAAGTGGATGGAGCAGATTCTTCCATTCTCCCTGTTGTTGTTGGTTGTTTTCATCCGCCAGCATTTGCAAGGTAGTGCTGCTTCTGCTCTGGTTTAATTATTTTTATGTTTTGTTTTGTTTCTGATGTTAATGTTAATTTTGGCTTCAAATGCTCCTAGACATTTACTGTTTCCATTGCATAGAAATTGGACTTATTGGATTGTTTCTGATGTATGGTATATGCTAGACTTTGATGATATGAATGAATGAACCAAGTCCCATTGCCCAAATACTAGAGAAATTGTATATGCTAGACTTGTTGATATGGCTGAACCAAGTCTATAGCTTTTCTTTTTATTTTGGTATTGAACCTTGTTTGTGGTATGCTTTTGTGCATGGTACTCTTGATATCGATAGTTTTGCTTTCATATAACTTGGCTGCCTGTTGTGTTTGGAGGCCTGTCTAGTTTGTTCTCAGGGGATGTGCTTGGTAGAATAAAGGTTGCATGTCTTTGGTGGTGATGGAAACTATGAAATTAGTATTACTAATGAAAGTGCTGCCCATCTTATTTAAATTAATTTTTGGTATTAATTCCAACCAAAACAATGCTGGGGTGGGCCATGTGGCTTTCAACACTACGTGTTATCACTGAGGGAAGGGGGCAGAGCAAAAGAAAAGATTATGTGAAACGATTTCTGAGGGTCATGTAGGGTTGTGCCTGTCTTTTGTTTACTGTTTCTTCTACTTGGAGGCACCTCTCCTTTGAGAGGAAATTGGAACTTTCCTAATCATAAGAAAAGTAAAGATGAATTTGTAGAGTTAATTATGAGATTATGTTAATGCCTTGTGTTTCTTTGATGATCTTTAGTTGATAATATGAAAGCATTACTTAGTGAAGAAGTATGCTGCTTGCTTTTTATCTTCCTTGTGATTGCCTTTTCTTCTTCTTTGCAACCTCTTCCTCCCTTCTGAATAGGGAAAGAAACAATGTGGTTGGTTATTTTTCTGTTATTTGTATTGAATTGATTGATTCTACAGTCTAGGGGCATGATGAACTGCTTCTCACATATAGTTTCAGTTTTCTCTGAATTTGTACTTTTGACTCTTTCCACATAACTTTGTGATATTCATTTATGAGAACTTGCAGGTTTCTTTGTCACAATTTGTATATCAGCTGTGATGTTCAAGTCAAATGAAATCGTTAAGGAGCAGACAGCTCTAAAGGTGCTATACCCAGATTTTTGCAAGTCTTTTAAAATTTCCATTCCTAAATGAAGTATCTACTTGTAAAATCCCTTCCCCCTTATAAAAAAATGAAAAGAAAATTAGAGAGGCTCAATTCAAGTTCTATTTTGCAGGGAGATCGGAAAGTCTATGTTCTTCTTGGTATCTCTTTTGCCTTCATGCTGCACGTGATATGCATTTACTGGTGGTATCGAAATGATGATCTTTTATACCCACTGGTCATGTTTCCTCTGAAAGCAACACCACCTTTCTGGCATGCAATATTCATCATTTTGGTTAATGGTATGGATTTATTCTGTGTATTCACTCTATGCAGTTATAACATTATAGTTTAATAATGCTAGACAGTTTTATTTGCTCTAACTTACGTAGTGGGTTTATAGTTTATGATTAAAACAGAAAGTCAGCTCCTTAGTGAATAATTATGCAGTTTAGGTCAAATGTTGAATGCTTGACTAATATACAAGGGACTTGGAAGTTTCAACACAATACTGGGGTTTTTTCCTTGATTAATAATGATGAAATTGAAGCCTTCCTTTTTGTTGTTTCATAACTCATTTCTATTTTGAAATACTTTATTATTTAAAATATGTCTTGGGTGTGGAAGGAGTACAATAAAATGGGTTCTTTGTATTTAATTAGTGGGCCTGGACCGAAATTGAATTAAAATTGTTTCAGGATAAAGTTAACAGTTCTTTTTTTGTTTTCCCTTTTTGACATAAAGACAAAGTTTCCTATGTGTGATATGAGCTTTCATTGCTTGATCACTTGTGTAACCCACTAAGTTAGTGCTTTTCAAGGAAAAAAGGGAATATTACTTCTGAAATTGTGTTGTAATCTAGAATTGCCATAGGGAGACATGATTTTGAACTCCCAAGTGTTCTATGTCCACTCACTTCCAGCCCATTTAGATAAAATGTTGAAATAAGTGCTTATATACAAGTGAGTCTCATATTCACACTTAACACAAATTTACAATAGCTTAAGAACAGCTTATTCTAAAAGCTTGAATATGTTTTATCTGGTGTCAAGCATGAGCTGAGCACGAGAGCATAGATCCCTCCTTCATTAGAATTGATATTGTCACATGAATTATGGAATTAATATCAATTGTGTTGCTACTGTCTGTACTGTGGATGGATTCAGTGTTTCTGTCCGAATTTTTAGGTTTCATGTCGCTCCTGTATGCCATGCAGAAAACCTTGGTGGAATCTAAATGAATTGATTACAATATTAAATGTGTTTTTAATGTTCCAAAATCTGTGGGTCTTCCAGCATGTGCACATTTGAAGTCCTTTCTATGTTCCAGTTCTATAAAAAAACTCAATATTTACCCAAACTGGCTGTTAGCATAATATTTCAGTAGTTTTCTTTCATTTAATTTTGTTTTGGGGAAAAAAATTTTCAGCAACTTATTTGCTTCTATGTTTGTAATATTGTTTGACACTGATAAGGAGCAGTATCTTTTTAAATCTCTTTCATGTTATACCAATATGCTTTTTTCTTTTTTTGGGTATCTTGGTTGATAGTTTCTTTGTGTTTTGTCTATCCCTTGACATTGTTATTTTCCTGGCATATAATCATTTTAATTCTGTTGGTAGCAAAAAATAATTTTTTGCTTGGTATTCATGGCCACCATATACACTGACTTTCAGATACATTGGTGCGGCAAACAGCAATGGCTTTCAAGTGTTTGCTGCTTATTTACTACAAAAATGGCAGAGGCCATAACTTCCGTCGGCAGGTTATTAGTATTTTCCTTACTATTTCCAACAAGCATGTATTTTTCAAGTATAGTTTCCTCTTGCAACCATCTGAAAGTGTTTAACTTATTTCAAGGGTCAAATCTTAACTCTGGTTGAGTACACTCTGCTGTTGTATCGTGCCTTTTTGCCAACACCAGTTTGGTACCGATTTTTTTTGAACAAGGATTATGGAAGTCTCTTTTCGTCACTAACCACTGGGTTGTATTTAACTTTCAAGCTAACGTCTGTAGTTGAGAAGGTATGTTTTCCTTCTTTAAAATTAGTGTTCCTAATCCCTAGTGCTGTATTTAAAGATGTTTGTGTATGACCCTAAATTATTCCGTTGTCTTCAACCTTCTATGTGCTTATTAGGTTCGATGCTTCGTTTCTGCCTTAAAAGCATTATCAAAAAAGGAAGTTCATTATGGGATTTATGCCACAATGGAACAGGTAAATATTCCAGCTTCTGTAAAATGCTTTGATTAAGTCTGGATCTGAGTAATTGCAATTATAAGTAACACTTCTCTCTCCTTTACATAACGGAAATTGTAGTTTTCTTATATTTGTAAATATACTATAAAATATATTTAAAATTTGGTATGCAAATTTTAGATGCAGAAAAAATCTTTAATAAACCTGCTAGTTGTTTGCTTGCATGTGATAGTTGTGTGCTAAAGTAGAACATTATTTTTATGCATGACATGGGGAGGGATCCTTGGAAGGAAAATCTATGATACTATGATAGCATGCTCTATTCATCTGATAGGTTCGGGTAAAACTGAACAGAAAAAGGAGAGAAAAACACTGATTTATTGGGAACTCTGGTTGATATAAGAGTGACATCAGCCCAGGTATGCTGTATACAGATTCTAGGAAATTCAGAAAAGACAGAAATAAAGATAGTCTGAGCAATTGTAGAGTGCTCAGTCCCTCCCAAGCCTAGCCCAATTTTTTCCTCTCCTTTTCACATTCCCCTACCCCTACACTTATAGCAGCGCCCCCTCTCTACTGTTATACAATTAATCCTTGCTATGAATCCCATTTAATCCCACTGTTACAGCCATTAATCCTACTTAATCCTACCATTACACAATTATCACCATTACTAGCAATTAATCCCATGTTCCCCACTCACTTAGTGCTGTCTAATCCCACTGTTACAACCATAAATCCCACTTAATCCTACAGTTACTCAATTATCGGCAATTAATCCTCATGTTCCCCACTCACTTAATGCTGTCCCAGCAGACTTGTTGCTGTATATTCTCCTTCACTCTGGCCCAATTCCTTTGCAGCCCGATACTTTCTTCTAACATATACTTGGGTCATCTTTAGGGTCCTATCAACACTCCCCCCCAAAGAACTCACCTTGTCCTCTAAGTGGAATTCAGGAAATTGGTTCTGGAGTGCAGACATGTCTTCCTAGGAGTTTTCAAAATCAAGAAGGTGCTGCCATTTGATCAAAACTTCCCTTGCCCCTGCAGAATTCAAGCGGTAATCCAGAACTTCAGCTGGTTGTACCGTCAGTTCCTAATCCTCGTCTAAAAAAGAAGGTAATGGTTGACTTGCATTAGTCGAGGAAATAGACTTCTCAAGCAATGAAACATAGAACATCGGGTGGACAAGATTGCCTGCAAGTAGTTGCAATTTATAAGCTACCGGACAAATTTTCTCTATAATCTCATAGGTCCATAAAATCGGGGGCTCAACTTGTGATTTATCCTTTTAGCTAAGGAAGTTTGTAGGGTTGGATTTTTAAATAGATCACATATTCGGGCTGGTATTCCACCTCCCTTTGGTGTTTATCAGCTTGATTCTTCATGTAGTTCTGTGCCTTGATCAACCGCTCGCGCAATTCTTCTATCACCTGATTCCTTTCTGTCATCAACCGATCAACTTCCTCCACTGAGGATGAAACATTGTCCCCCTTAAGGAGAGTAGGAGGGTCTCTCCCATAGAGAGCCTTAAAGGGTGTCATCTTAGTAGAGGAATGATAATTGGTGTTGTACCAATATTCAGCTCACCCTAGCCATTTAGGCCACCGCTTAGGTTTGGTCCCCGTAAGACATCGCAAATAGGTTTCTAAACAGCGGTTGACCACCTCGGTTTGTCCATCCGATTGAGGATAATAAGCAGAATTGTTTTTCAACTTAGTGTGAGCAAGCCTGAATAATTCAATCCAGAAAGAACTTAGGAAGATGCTGTCTCTGTCAGATACAATGAAAGTGGGAAACCCATGAAGTCTGACTATTTCCTTAACAAAAATTACAGCTATATCCTTGGCTGTGAAAGGGTGATAAATTGCTATGAAATAAGCAAATTTAGTTAACTGATCCACTACTACTAAGATGGTATCCACGTTTTAGGAAGGCCACCAATAAAATTCATTGATAAATCAAACCAAACCTGTGTAGGGATAGGTAAGGGTTGTAACAGACCAACAGGGGTGCGAGTTTGATATTTATTTCTCTGACAAACTTCACAAGTCTGCACATAGTCTTGTACTCTTGTATATTTCGCTTCATCCCTTCGCAATATAGTAAAGTCGAGATCCTCTTGTAAGTTCTAAAAAAATCAGAATGTCCTCCAACCGCCGAGTCATGAAATTTCTTAAGTATTAGAGGAATTTTTGAGGAATGTCGAGGGATAACCATCTTGCCCTTGTATAATAATCTGCCCTTCTTGAACTGAAATCTTGGGTGAGACTCAGGCTGCCTCATCAAATCTTGTATAATCCCCCTAAGTTGGCATTAGTTTGGATCTCTTCTTCTAATTCCTCCCAATCATTCAGCTGAACCGTTGAAATTGCAGAATATTGAAGCTTCTGTGACAATGCATCTGCTGCTCCATTCTTATTACCTGGTTTATACTTGATTTCGAAGTCAAATCCCAATAATTTGGAGACCCATTTTTGTTGTTCTTCCCCCATAATTCTCTGATCAGCTAGGAAATGAAGGTATAGAAAGAAGGAATGTTGGAATGTATGAATATTATTCCTTGAATATTTCTGTACAGAGAAGGTTACAATATATAGGCTAAAGCTATTAATTGTTATCTTAAAAATAAGGTAGAAAAATCAGCCCTAATAAAAACAAGAATAAGAAACGTATCTGTACATATCTGATATTAATGTTAATATATTACAACACTCCCCCTCAAGCTGGTGAGTGAATATCAATCATTCTCAGCTTGCAAGTAAGACTTTGAAATCGCTCTGTGGGAAGCCCCTTGGTGAAGACATCTGCTAATTGGTGCTCTGAAGGGACGTACTCTGTAGTTATAAGGCCATCATCTAATTTTTCCTTGATAAAATGACGATCAATCTCTATATGCTTTGTCCGATCATGTTGAACCGAGTTGTGAGCAATGCTGATTGCTGACTTGTTATCACAAAGTAACCTCATAGGAGCTTCATACTTTATCTTGAGATCATCGAGTATGATTCTCATCCATAACAGTTCACAAATTCCTTGTGTCATAGCCCGAAATTCAGCCTCTGCACTTGACCTTGCAACCACATTCTGTTTCTTACTTCTCCAAGTCACCAAGTTTCCTCCTAAAAACATGCAGTAACCTGAGGTAGACCGCCTATCGACAACTGACTCGGCATAATCTGCATCTGTATAGGTTTCAATGGTCAATGTTTGTTCTTTCCGAAATAGAAGTCCTCTTCTCGGGTTTGTCTTCAAATACTGAAGAATTCTATTCACAGCTAGCATATGTCTCTCACGAGGATCATGCATGAACTGGCTAACCACACTGACAGCATAGGCTATGTCAGGTCTGGTGTGAGACAAATATATCAGTTTTCCCACAAGTCTCTGATATTGTGTCTTATCCACCCTTGGGCTCTCCTCATTGTTTCCAATCCTGTGATTTTGTTCAATAGGCGCCCCTGTGGTTTTGCAACCTAGCTTACCTGTTTCCTTCAGAAGATCCAGGACATATTTCCTTTGGGAAATAAAGATGCCTTGTTTGGAATAGGCAACCTCTATCCCAAGGAAGTACTTCAGCTTCCCCAAGTCCTTCATTTCAAACTGTGCAGCTAATTTTTCTTTTAAGACCTGTTTCTCAACCTCATCATCACCAGCGATGATCATGTCATCAACATAAACCAGAAGAAGTGTAAGCTTGCCTTCTTTGGAATGTTTTATAAAGAGGGTATGATCTCCCTGGCTCTGCCTATAACCTAAGGACACCATAGTATTGGTGAACCTCCCAAACCAAGCACGAGGAGACTGCTTGAGTCCATATAAGGCCTTCCTTAACTTGCACACCATATTCCCTCCACCTAGGTCCATATCCCGGTGGAATGTCCATATATACTTCCTCTTCCAAATTCCCATGGAGAAAAGCATTTTTAACATCAAATTGGTGCAAGTCCCATCCAAAGTGTCTTTGCCAAGGAGAGAATGATCCCGACCGTGTTCATCTTTGCTACTTGGGGCAAATGTTTTCTCATAATCAATCCCATATGTCCGAGTATACCCTTTTGCAACCATCCTTGCTTTGTACTGTCTAGAGTACCATCGACCGATATTTCACTTTGTGTAAATCCATCTCGCACCCAACTATCCTTTTGTCCTTCGGCTTCTCAACAATTTCCCAGGTCTCATTCTTGTTTAAAGCACTCATTTCTTCATGCATGGCTTGAATCCAATTCTTATCCATTAATGCTTCTTGTACTGAAGTAGGGACTCTGGTAGAATTTATTGTTGAAATAAAACTCCGATGCTGTACTGATAGGTTTTTAGTGGACACATACTGAGATATGGGATATTTTGCACAAGTTCTTCTGGCTTTTCTTAAGGCTATTGGCAAGTCATCAGGGTTAGGTTCACAAATATCATGTAAAGAATTATTCAAAGGCTCAAAATCAGGAATGCTTACCTCTGGTTCGGGCGACTGAAGCTGCTATTGGACCAGGTTGGGTTTTTTTCGATAATACACCTGCTTGTATCGATCTTTAGGTGTCTCTGAAGTACCAGAAGATGATGCCACATCCTTTATCAGAGGAGGGATAGATGACTCAGTAGATTCAACCAGAATAGGAACAAAAGATGACTCAAGAGACTCAGCTTCTTGACCACTCTCCTCCTGAAACTGAGGACGAAGGTGAAAAGACTCGGACTCATGAAAAGTGACATCCATGGAGACATAGACACGACGACTTTGAGGATGATAACATTTGTACCCCTTTTTGTCTGGTGCATACCCTATGAAGGTACATTTGACAGCCCTAGGATCCAACTTACCACGATATTGACTATGGATATGAACAAAGGCAACACAGCCAAAGACACGACACAGGAGATTCTTCATGGTAGGAACGGAAGGGAAGAAGGAAGTCATGACTTGCACAGGACTAAGACCATCCAAGACACGGGAGGGCAATCTGTTTATCAAGTATGCGGCAGGTAAGATAGCTTCCCCCCAATAAGACTTAGGGACAGACATTTGGAATAAAAGAGCTCTTGCAATTTCTAGGAGATGACGGTTCTTTCTTTCTGCAACCCTATTTTGTTGGGGAGTATCAACACAAGTTAACTCATGTAACACACCATGTTCTTTAAGGAATTTTGTGAAATGTTGATTCACATATTCCTTGCCATTATCAGATCGTAACCGTTTTATAGATTTTCTAAACTGGGTTTGAACCATGCGATAGAAATTCAAGAATATTTGAAATACTTCAGATTTATCCTTCATAAGAAATATCCATGTGACCCTAGTGCAGTCATCAATAAATGAAACAAACCATTTTGCACCAGATATATTAGAATTAGAGGAAGGTCCCCACACATCAGAATGAATAAGATCAAAAGGTTCAATACTTTTATTATTATTTGGAGAAAAAGTTGTGCGATGGTGTTTCGCAAACTGACAAACATCACAAAGAAAAGACTCAACAGACTCATTGGTAAACAATTGCGGAAATAAAGACCTAAGAAGACTGAAAGGAGGATGACCAAGGCGTTTGTGGTGAAACCATATCGAGATGCACGAGGCGGAACTTGTCGCATGATTGGATGTGGACATCATCGGACTAGTACGACCATGAGGCCGATGTAGAACATATAACCCTCCCTGTTCCTTAGTAACCCCAATCGTCCTCCCCGTGGTAAGATCCTGAAACACACAATGAGAGAGAAAGAAGGTCACTGTACAGTTTAAATCTGTGGTAAGCTTATGAATAGAAATAAGGTTATTAGACAAATGAGGGACATGAAGCACATTATGTAAAGGAAGGGAAGGGTGAAGTGAAATAGTAACACATCCTAAAACAGGGACATGGGATCCACTAGCAACCGTGATGTGATGCTTACTAGATAATTTAGAGTAAGTGAAAAAATATGAGGGATGAGGGGTCATATGATCAGTAGCACCAGAGTCAATAATCCAGAGATCCTCAGATACAGTACTAGAAACATTAAAGGAAAAAGTGCTTAAATTCTTACCAGTCATGGTTAGAGAACAAGTGCCAGAAGGCTTACTCATAGAGTCCAAGAGAATGCGCAAACGATCCAACTCGGCTTTACTAAGCGCCGAAATGGCCTCCCCAGATGGTGGTGCAGAGACCTCTTCACCCTCAATAACCAAGTCGGAGACTCTCCGATTAACTTGCCTTTGTTGACTGCTTTTAAAACCCCCAGAGCGACCAAGAACCTTATCTCTGCCATGGAGTTTAAAACAAGTGTCCTTAGTGTGACCAGACTTCTTGCAAAAAGGACACCAGCGCTCGTCACGTTTGGCAGACGACTTCCAAGAAGATGAGCTAGGCCTTTCAGATGATAACCCACCAATAGGACCTTTGCCAGTGGCCAAAGCAGAACCATCACCGGAATTACCATTATTCAACATGACCGCCCGACGACTCTCTTCCCCCCTAACTGTGTAGAACACCTCGGAGAGAGAAGGAAGCTTGTCCTTCCCTAAAATCTGAACCCGAATAGGATCATACTCAGAATTCAACCCAGAGAGAAACTTAAAGACCCATCCAAGCTCAATAAACTTGGTTAAAGTAGCAGAATCCTCAGTGCATTTCATCTTGAGATCCTGGTTTTGATCCACTCAATCCATAAACCATTCGAGTACCATAATAATCAGTGACAGAAAGAGATCCTTGCTTGGTATTAAAAATGGTGTTTTCTAAATCATAACACGCAACAATATCTTGTTTCATAGAATAGGTTTGACTCAAACTATCCCAAATTTCACGTGCAGAAGTAAAAAACATACAATTCTTACTGATATCGGTGTCATAGAGTTCCATAGCCAAGTCATAATCAAAGAATCTTCATCATCCCAAATGCCAAACGTGGGTCATCGGCCTTCGAGGATCCCCGACAATGTGCGACAACTTCCGACGACCCTTGAGAGTGGTGCGAATAACCCGGGCCCATTGGAGATAATTCTTACCATTGAGGTGATAAGTAGAGTGTAACACCGGAAGATCATGGGGATTCGTGGTCGCAACGGCCACCGAGGGCGTTGGAACGACGGTCGGAGGCGGCGTATTGATGGTGGAGGATTGGGTGTCTCACGTAGACATGCCGGTTGGACCCGAAAATGGTCAAAAAGTAACGGGGAGGAGCCAACAAGCAGAACGGCGGTGGTCGCGCGGTGAACGGCGGTCTGGAGGGCGGCGCGTGGCTCCCACGGGCGTACAGTGCAACGGCGAGGTGGCGGCGCGTGGCTGATCGGTTTGGGATGGGCCTTTCGGTGGTGGCCGGAAACAAGCCGACAAGCAGTCCGACGGCGGTGGTGAGGCAAAAAAAAAGGCGGTGACAGGTGGCTGGTGGTGGTTTTACTGGCAGCAATAAGGCTGCAAAGGAAGGAGGAGACAGCAGTAAGGTTGCTCAAAACGAAGAAAAAAAACAAAGGCAAGCCCTAGGAATGACCTAGGCTGCTGATACCATATAGAAAGAAGGAATGTTGGAATGTATGAATATTATTCCTTGAATATTTCTTTATAGAGAAGGTTACAATATATATAGGCTAAAGCTATTAATTACTATCCTAAAAATAAGGGAGAAAAATCAGCCCTAATAAAAATAAGAATAAGAAACGTATCTGTACATATCTGATATTAATGTTAATATATTACAACAGAAGGCTTCGTTGGTCTGTGTGCACAATAAAATGTCTTCCCAACAAATAGCGTCGCCATTTTTGAATGGCCAAGACTATAGCCATCAACTCTCACTCATAGACAGGTTTGTTTTGGGCTCTATCAGAGATTGTGTGACTCATATAGGCGACTGGTCTTCCCTCTTGCATTAAGACAGCCCCAACTCCTTTCCTGGAAGCATCTATTTCAACAATGAAAGTCTTATCAAAACTAGGCATTGCCAATATAGGGAGAGATGTCATAGCCTCCTTGAGTTGATCAAATGTCTTTTGATTCTCAGGTCCCCACTTGTAACTATCTTTCTTAAGCTGCTGTGTTAGTAGCCATGCAATCTTCCCATAGTTCTTCACAATTCGCCTATAGAATCCGGTCAAACCAAGGAATCCCCTCAACCCTTTAATATCTTGGGGTGTAGGCCAATTTACCATATCTTTGACTTTATTAGGATCCGCAGCTATTCCTTCCTTGAAAATCAAGTGGCCCAAATATTTCAATTGCTGCTGCCCGAAAGTACACTTCTTCTTGTTCACAAACAGATGATTTTGTTTCAGTAGTTGCAGAACCAACCTGAGGCGCTCACAATGAGTTTGGGTATCTTTACTGTAGATTTAAATATCATCAAAGAAAACCAACACACAGTCCCTGAGATATGGCCGCAAAACTTGATTCATCAATGCTTGAAAAGTGGAAGGAGCATTAGTTAATCCGAAAGGCATTTCCAAGAACTCATAGTGCCCTTCATGTGTTCGGAGGACTGTTTTTGGGATGTCTTCTGCTCTCATCCTAATTTGATGATAACCGGATTTAAGATCCAATTTAGAGAAGATGACCGCAACCCCCCCCCCCAATCTAGCAATTCATCAATGACAAGTGTTGGAAACTTATCCAGTATAGTCAGTTTGTTAAGAGCCCGATAATCCACACAAAACCTCCATCCTCCACCCTTCTTCCTTACTAATAAAATCGGGCTTGAATATGGACTATTATTGGGTCTAATAATTCCAGCCAACAACATATCATCTCTATGATGCACGGATATGGGTACGAGTATCCGGTACGATACGAGTATGGTACGGAAGTACGACAATTTCTTAAAAATTAGGATACGGGTACGATAGGATACGACATAACATATATATAAAAAATCATAAAACATATCATTTTAAATAACTTAAAGTATTAAGTATCAGCAGATAAATCATAAAAAAAATTCAAAGTACAAAATAAATAGTTTCATTAAATACTAAAGTCATTATTAAAAATTAAACTATTCATTATCCGCAGATAATAACTGCTTCTCTAACTCCGGTTGATCAAGTGATAAAGATGCAACTTCAAGGCTTTCAGCACCATCAAACGGCACCCATTCATCTCCAGCGAGATCCCACATTTTGCTCTCTCCACATTATACTTTTCGCTCTTCCTAGACAAAAGACGAAGATTTGTATGTACATATACTAAATCTTTCGCCCTTTTAGGATTAATCTTGTTTCTTTTCATGGAATGAATGAAAGTAGGTGCTCCAATTTCGTTCACAACATGATGATGAGCTCGGTTGTCCAAGAAGCTTTAAGGCAATGCCTTGGAGTAATGAGGCTCCAGAACCATAAGTTATTCTTTTGGCTCCAAAAGAGCTCTATCCGCTGAAGAATCTTGAAGGCCGAATTCATCTAGCTCTCCAGAGAATTTAGAAAACTCTCTTGTTATATCTCTTCTTTCATCAGGATCAGTAAAATATCTTCTTAAGTACTTCTGTCTCTCAGTGGAAATCTCATGGTCTCTATGGGTTTGTTTGGGAGTGAAAATTAAAAGGAAAAGGGAAGGGAGGGAAGGGTTTAGAGGTGAGAAACCCTTGTTTGGGAGTGTAGGGAAGGGAAGGGAGGGATTTTCAGATGCCCTCCAAACTCCTCCGATTCAGTTCCCCCAATTTGAGGGGTTTTTGTACAAAATTACTCATTTATCCTCCTTTCCAAATTTCCAACCCACCCCCCACCAAACGCAGCACCACCGTGACTAGACCACCGTGCGCCGTCCACCGCGGCTGACCACCGTGCGCTGTCCACTGCGCCCGACGCTGCCAGAACCACACCGAACCAGATCCGTCGCGGGTTGAAAATCAGAAGCCGCAGAAGCCGCGACGGATCTGCAACTCCGACCCACGAAAAGCCCAGATCCGGCCAGCTCGTCGCCGACCCGCACAGATCCGACCACCGTCAACGTGCGTGAGGTAGACCACCGTGCAGTTGTGGGGGCTTCCAACCCATTGTAGAACAAAACAGATGAGATCAAAAATAGGAGGTCAAGGAGATGTGGTGAAGGTAGTGATCAAGATAAACATATGAAAGCC
This sequence comes from Ormosia semicastrata, assembly GCA_029884595.1. Classification (NCBI taxonomy): domain Eukaryota; kingdom Viridiplantae; phylum Streptophyta; class Magnoliopsida; order Fabales; family Fabaceae; genus Ormosia; species Ormosia semicastrata. The sequence goes on along the minus strand of JAQQTO010000046.1, from coordinate 28,663,930 downwards.
CATCAAAACGAGAGTTCACACAGGAAGCAAAAAAGATGGGGTTTTATGGGTAGATTTTCTTTATGAGAGGCTAGCTCAGTTTAACTCAGTTTTCTGACTATTGTGGTCTACTGCGCATGAAGAAAGAATTTGGGTCCTTCGCTGATGGCACACACAACATGTTTTTTTATTACTTTTTTCACTTTAATATTTTTTATAAAATATTAATTATGTTAATTTTTTTAATAAAGGATAAAATGGTAAAAATTATATCTTAAACCCTTCATTTCCTTTTTCTCATATATTCTACACTCTCAAACAATGATAAGATAAACCTCTCATTTTCCTTCCCTTCCTTCCCCTTTAAATCCTTCCCCTTCCTTTCCCTCCAAACTCCCAAACACACCCTATGTGGAGGAACTCTATTTGGTCTTTATTGAAGCCATTGTTGACTATAATACTTATTTAATAAAAAAGAAAATTTAATTAATATTAATACCATAAATGCAGTAAATTAAATTTAAAAAAATAAAATTAAAAAAGAATCATTCGAATTTACCTAGGATTTAGTGAATGTGCTAAGCAATGCAAGGATGTGCAACTTTTTGTCCACCGATCAATAAGAATTTGATAAACAACACTATAGAAGGATGATGTACCTCCTTCTTCGACCCTTTCATGGTAGAATATTATAGTCTTCACTTGCTCAATCATTGAGTCCCACGTATCATAAATCAAGTGAAGTGTAGGCTTATCAGTATCATACAATCGAAGCATATCACAAATAGGCCTTGTGAAAGAAAGAATATAATCCACTTTGTCCCACCAAGAATCATCAATAATCATTGCTTTCACATGTGTTGCCTTTCCAACATCGTCCTCCATATAAGTGTTCCACTTCTCACTAATAACCATATTTTAGAAACCATGTTTGATGAGCCTTAGTCTTTTCAACATGACTATTGTGGAAGCAAACCTTGTCTCGGCAATGGAAAGTAGTTTTAAAGTCACAAACTCATTGAATATGGTAAGCTTCATAGAATGGTTCATGATAAAATTTCTAATAAACATAGCATCTTCACTAACTAAAGTGATCCAATGGCATTCCTCATAAACAACCTCATTCTTCTCTGTGTTTCTAGCCGCACATATATTTTTCAAAGCAAGATTAAGTGTGTGCACCACGCAAGGAGTCCAAAAAATATGAGGATAGTCATTTTCAATAAGAAGTCCAGCTGCCTTACACACAGGGGCATTATCAGTGATAATTTGGACAACTTTTTTGGGTCCAACCTCTTCAACAGTAGATTTAATTAGGCCTGTTATGTAATTCTTATCTTTTATCTCCTTAGAACCATCAATGGCCTTTAAAAATATAGAACCTCCATCCGAAGCGGCCATAAAATTAATCAGTGGCCTCCTTTGCGCATCAGTCCATCCATCAGTTACTATACTTATTCCCTTTTCACTCCACGTTCCTTTGATTGGTTCAAGTAATCTCTCAACATTTGTCCTTTCCCTTTGTAACAATGTAGTTCTTAGAGAATTGTAACCAGGAGGAATAAAACCTGCAATAGAATTATTTGCAGCAAACTGATATAAACTAATGTAATAAGGATTGCGCGCAAGATTGAAGGGCAAATCGGCAGAATAAAACATCCTAGCAATTTCAGACTTAAGTTGCTCTCTAGTTCCAGCATTGAAAGCTTTATCTAAAGGGTTACCTGCCCTTCTTTTATTTCCTAACACAGATTGTGATGATTGTTGAAATGAGTCAATAATAGATGTAGGAGGAAGGGGAACATTTCTTGGTTTTCTTGATTCTTTAGCACACTCAACAACTTTTTGAATTTCAGCTAAGTATTCGTCATTCATCTTTGGACATCTATCAATTCCAACACCAATAAGTCTAAGCAAGTGAGCCTTGACTCTAGTATATGAACCATAATAATGGTTCTGACAAAAGTTACATACCCATCCTCTATTTCCACCACCCCCAAGAACAGGGACTTCATCTCTTATGACATAAGCCCAAAGAGGAGTAGCTGTTTTTTGCTTGTCATCAACAACAAATTTACTAATTATGTTGTTAGAATTACTATTAGGCTTAGACATTTTGATCTAAAAAAATAAAAATAAAAATTTGTTAGAAACTAAAAATTAAACCCAAAAATTATAATTCATAAAATTAATAAATATGATAAAATTAAAGTCACATATTAAAATTTATCAATCATAAAATTTTTAAATATTAAAAATTATCACTAAAAAAAAGAATCAGGATAAAATTTTTAAAAATTAATAATTCTAAAACATTAAATCAATTAAAAACTTAAAAGTTTTCCAATCACAATTATATTGCTAGTTAATATACTTGAAAGTTTTAATTTACAAAAACTTTTCAGTTAAAATTATATATATTATATATTATACGTGTATACATTTAAAAAAGTTATATATATATATATATATATATATATATATAACCAAAAAGAATCATGATAAAACATCAAAACGTGAAACAAGAAGCTTCACGCAAGCTTCACGTGTGTTGACAAAACATCCAAAATGTGAAACAGTGAAATCTGAAAAAGTAAAAACTTTAATATTAAGTTATAAAACAAAACATAACTAGATATGTATATGTTATAATAAGTGGCTTAAAACTTAAAAGCCATCAGCTTTACCTGAAAGGTGCAAACGGCGAAAGTCTCTGTTTGACGAGGAAACAGAACACCGAAATAGTAAGAGTGAAAGTCTGAGAGAGCTTCTACCAGAGAGACCGAGAGAGCTTCCACCAGGGAGAGACGAGATGAGCTTCACGAACACAAGCACAGCAGAGGTCGGAGATGGAGGTTGGAGACTCACTGGAAAAGTTGCAGTTGCAGTTGCAGATCGGAGAAGGAGGCCGCAGATCTAGAAAACCATGGGTGGATGGGTGTTTTTCAACTCAAAATATAGGGTTAAGGTGAGTTAAATAAGCTGAATCTATTTGATAAGTTTAATCCCAAAAAAATCTCGAATTTTTCGGATTGATTTGATTCACCGGCCATTTACGCGTTTTTGACCGTTTTGGGATGTTTCGGAACGTTTCAGAACGTGTCTGAAAAAAAAAAAAGAGAGCTTTCCGTACGTTTTTCGGCGATCCATACGCATTTCCGTTTCCGGTACGTACCGGACACCAGTACGGCGGCCTGAGAGCCGTACCGGTGCTTCATAGTATCATCTACTATTTTTTCAATCTTATTTTTCTAATAATGGGGATACTTGTAAGGTCAAATGTTGGGAATTTGAGCTCCCTTCTTCAAGAAAATCGCATGATCCTACTCTCGTCTAGGAGGTAAACCATAGGGATCTTGGAACAGATCTGCAAATTCCTCCAAGATGGCTGCAATTTTCACTAGAAGTGAATCTTGCAAATTGCAAATTCTCCTCACTTGGAAGCTGTTAGTATTTAATGTAATACCCCTCTCCTTCATCCTTTAAGGCCTTGAGCATGGCCTTCAAGGAAGCTTGGGCCTTACAAAGAGAAGGGTCCCCTTTCAAAGTCACCTTCTTGCCTGCTACTGTCCATTGTAAAATTAACTCCTTGAAGTTAGCTTGGATAGTCCTCAAACTCGCTAACCAGTCCATTCCCAAACGACCTCAGCCCTTCCTAAATCAAATTGAAAAATGTCTTGTTGGATCTTCACCCCCTGCACATCTATCTCCACCCCTCGGTAAATTCTCCTTAATTGGAAGTTGCTAGTACTCAACGTAATACCCCTCTCCTTCATCCTTTAAGACCTTGAGCATGGCCTTCAAGGAAGCCTAGGCCTTACAAAGAGAAGGGTCCCCTTTCAAAGTCACCTTCTCGCCTACTACCGTCCATTGTAAAATTAACTTCTTGAAGTTAGCTTGGATGGTCCCCAAACTTGCTAACCAATCCATTCCCAAATGACCTCAGCCCCTCCTAAATCAAATAGAAAAAAATATTGTTGGATCTTCACCCCCTGCACATCTATCTCCACACCTCGGCACACACCTCTACTACTCACCTTACAACCATTGCCCACCTCCACCACATATTGAGGAGTATCCTGCACTGGCAGACTCAGTTTCTTAGCTAAATCTCTGGCTATGAAATTGCTGGAGGCCCCACAATCAATTAATATCAACACCTGCTCACATCCCAGCTGCACCCATAGCTTCAAAGATTTATTGGAAGTTAGACCCATGATACTCTTCAAGGATAGTTGCAAAGCCTTATTCTCCAATTCCACCTGTGATTCCTCCTCTCCACCTTCTTCTATTTCCTCCTCTTCCTCCATTTCCTCCATCATGAACAATTGGTAATGTTTAAACTTACGAATGTGGTCCTGCCCCCATCTTTCTCTACATTTAAAACACAACCCCTTCCTACTTCTTTCCTGCAATTCAACTTGTCTAAGCCTTTGAGCTCCATTAAAATGTTTCTCCCCCGCACTTGCAGCCCCATTAGGAGGTTTGGGTTATGTTGGGCCTTGGATGTGCGTAATGGGCCTGGGTACCGTGGGTAGTCCGTGACCTCCATCTCCCACAGCGTTGGGCCTAGGTCCCAAAACGGGTGCAGCAGCCCGATAAATTGATGTTGAGCCTCCCCTTGGTCCAGCCATTCCCTTCTCCCCCAATCCTCCTCTCGGTAAGGCCCAATTCTTTTTCTCTAGTAACTCTGCTCGATCCATGAGGTCTAACAGAGTGTGTAATTCATACAGCTTCAATTCTGTCTTCAGTTCATCATGGAGCCCATTCAGAAAAATCCCCTTCAACACCTCTTTTTCGACATGCTTCAATGGCCCAGAAGTTAGCTCAAAAGTTAGCTCAAACTGCTCTCTGTATCTTGTGACGGTACCCACCTATTTAATACTCAACAATGACTCAAACGAATTCTGAGTAATTCCTAGTTGGAATCTACAAACCACCTCCTTCTTGAAACTGCTCCAACTGGGTAAAGGATTTTGGCCTCCCACCACTTGTATCAATTGAGTACTCGTCTTTCCAAGGCCACCATTACTGAAAAAAGCTTCCTCGATTCAGGCACCTTATTCACCTTGAAATAGCGCTCAACCCGATTCACTCAACCTTGAAGTTTCCTCCTGCCTTCATTCTGCCAAGGGGGTGGACTCCCCTTAGAGGATTGTTCCCTCCGTTCCCTCAACATCTCACGATTCCGACTCACGGATTTGTGATGGTGGGTCGACCTTATCCGGCTCCCGTTGTCCCTTCTATCACCGAAACTGTGAAAGCTAGAACGGCGGCGATACCGCGACCTCCCGCTTGTCTCTTCTCTGTTTCAGGTCTGTAACAGTTGCATTATCTCCTCCAACCGTCCCTCCAACGCTTCATGCTTCTGCTGCATACTCCTCTCCAACGTCTCAATACGAGATTCCATAGCTCGCATGGTCACCATCCAAAGCCCCATGGATCAGGAGCTCTGATACCAGTTGATAGGTTCGAGTAAAACTGAACAGAAAAAGGAGAGAAAAACACTGATTTATTGGGAACTTTGGTTGATATCAGAGTGAAGCCCAGGTATGTTGTATACATATTCTAGGAAATTCAGAAAAGACAGAAATAAAGATAGTCTGAGCAATTGTAGAGGGCTCAATCTCTCCCAAGCCTAGTCCAATTGTTTCCTCTCCTTTTCACGTTCCCCTGCCCCTACACTTATAGAAGCGTCCCCCCTCCCTACTGTTATACAATTAATCCCTGCTATGAATTCCGTTTAATCCCACTATTACAATCATTAATTCTACTTAATCCTACCGATACACAATTATCACCATTACTAGCAATTAATCCCATGTTCTCCACACTTAGTACTGTCTAATCCCTCTGTTACAACCATATATCCCACTTAATCCTTCCGTTACACAATTATTAGCAATTAATCCCCATGTTCCCCACTCACTTAATGTTGTCCTAGCAGACTTGGTGCTGCATATTCTCCTTCATTCTAGCCTAATTCCTTTGCAGCCCGGTACTTTCTTCTAACATATATTTGGGTCATCTTTGGGGTCCTATGATCACCCCCCTCATTTTTTTGGTTGACCTTTGAACTGGTAAAAGATTCATAAAGCATTTCTGAAGTGTTAAAGTTAGCACGGGGGAACGTAAGATTTTTGTGAATTCTCTTATTTGTTTATAGTTTTTCTTCCACACTCCGTAGTAATTACTTGTTGGTTTGATGAATCATACTTATTTCTGTACATATGTTTGCCTACATTAATATATCCGTGTATTTCTGTGTATATCAATATTGGTATCGTCGAGGATTCTTTTTTGGCAATTTTTTAACTATGATTCTAAATTATAAGTATCTAAATGCAGGTAAATGCTGCCGGTGACTTGTGCGCCATATGCCAGGAGAAGATGCATGCTCCTATCTTGTTGCGCTGTAAACACATGTTCTGCGAGGAGTGTGTGTCTGAATGGTCAGTTCATAGTTTTATTCCCTGTCTGGACCTTTTAAATTGAAGCTCACGACATATTTAAGAGAAATAAACTATAGGTTTTTAAAAACAATAGATAATTGTTTAGGGTGGACAAGCAATCAGTCAAGAGTGTTTCCCATAAGCTGCCTCTATTAATTCTCCAGAATGCTTTGACTAAATATTTTTATTAAAAATTCTTTAGAATGTATTGATCTTGGCTAATGGTTTGCATATCTCTTTGGACGGAAAAGAAGGCATATATTTGCTAGCTTTTTCAGTGGTGTATGATACTTTTCTATGGAATAAATTAGGAAAATTGAACCGGTTTATATGAATAGTTTGTAATTATTTACTAATAAAAGTTAGAAGCCCTTGCTTGTTATGCATCCTCAGACTATTTATTAGGCTTTTGCCTTGGGAAAAAAATTCTTGATAGTTTTCAGTCTCTTTATGCTTTTCTTAGTTGTATAAGTATTGCATTGGTAAGTTGATAGCTAATAAGTATATGAAACATGAGAATGGGGTATTAGGGAAAGAGATGTGATCATTGCCCTCTTCTGCATTAAAATAGTGAGGGAAGAAAATGTATTGTTAAAGGAAATGGAATTTTCTAGAAAGTGCACTGAGACATGAAGATACCTCCAAGGAAAATTATACCTATGGTTATTTATGCATCCAAATACGGTCTGCTACTCTACTCTGCACCTAATGGCCAGAAGCACTGATTTCCTCGAACTGTAGAACTTTGATTTTATGACAAGTTTTATTCTCCCCACTTGGATATTCATCAAATGTTTAATTAACTATGATAAGTAAGTATATTTGAGATGCCTTTGACTTATTCTCCCCACTTGGATATTTATCACTTCTCTAGTGATTAACAAAGATACCCTTGTTTTTCAGGTTCGAGAGAGAAAGGACTTGTCCATTATGCAGGGCAATGGTAAAACCGGCTGATCTGCGGACCTTTGGAGATGGATCAACAAGCCTGTTTATCCAGTTGTTTTAAGCTCGCTTTATTTGGCTTGGCTTATGATTGAGGCAACATCTACCTGAAAAATGTCATGTTTAGTTCTCTCGATTGATAAATTTTCCCATCAATGGACTCCGTGTTGAGAATGAAGAAAATAATAAAATAATATTACAGTTATTGCTACAAGTTCTCTTGGTGTAATTAGGTCAGATATACAAAGGGCTTTAGACAGCTGCCAGATACTGATCCCCGAGTGGATCTACTTACCTGATATTCCTCGAATGTCATACACTATGATGGACTTCATCATGTTACATCCTTTACAAATTCATTTCCCTCTGATATACCTATATCAGGAGTAAGTCTTGGCATACTTGCTCCATTGAATAACTTTTTTTGAATTTTGAGTTTTGTCAATCCAATTGTTAGATTGAAATTTCTAACTAGCTAGATTAAATCTACAAAATTTCGTACAATTTTAAAATTGGTTGATATTTTATCGCACCACCTTATTATAATGTATAATATGCTTTTTAAAATATAAGTAAATATTGACTATTATTTTACATTACGTATGAATATTTGATTTATCTAAAATTTGGCATACAATATCACTAAGATAATATAATCACATAATTCAATGGTTTTGATTTTCGTATTCAACTAAAAGTTTGAACACGAAGGTTTGATATATCACAAATTCTTACACATACTTTATACTTTTTCATTTTTCAACTGTTCTTTTGATATATAGCAACATGAAGTTTTGAACATTTTGTATACTATTCATCTACTATATTAGAATGAAAATTGATGAAGATTGTATTGATTAACTGCTGATTCATGTGTTTATATACACTGTACAATCCAGCTAACTAACTAATACATACAGTAACCAATTAACTAACTTCTTAACTGTAATAACTAATCCAGTTAACTAACTTAACTACCAATATTAACTGTGTTAATAGAAAGCAAAAAAAAAAAAAAAAAGACATGCACACTCATCAGTGCTGGTTGATAGATAAAGACAGGATAATCAAACTGTCATTAATTATGTACTAATACATAATAATCCTATTTACACATTTCCAAATCTGTACAAACATCAGTGACTGTACCTGATCAATTGAAAAGCCAATTTTTTAGATTAAGGTAACGTTAGATTAATAACTAAAGTTGGAACCACAATATGTGCTGGTTATAAAATACACGATTGTGCAAACATGGCTATGAAAACGTCAACATTATAGTTAGTGTTGTGGGAGTGGCTCAACCCTAGAGTGGCCAAACTCGCATCCAAAAAATTAAAATAAGTGATGTAAGACTTTTAATACTTTCTTTTATAAATGTTTGAGCGAACAGGCAAACTTAACAAAGTAAGTAATAGAAATAAGATTTTAACTTTAATGTCATATGAAATTTTAAGTTAAAATTAATTAATATTAAATAAAATGACCTAACAGATATTGAGATAAGCGATATAAAACTCTTGAAAAAGAAGAGAAACAAATTTAAACCAAATCTATAAAAGATTAAAATTATGCACCCATATCTTTTGTGGTCCATTTGGTGGTCTGGCTGCTGCTCCCCACTGTGGCATTTGTGGGAGATCACATTATTCACTGCCCACATATCCTTCCTTTCTCCTCCTGCATCACCGAAACTTTTGACCCCCCGCCCACCAAAAGTGCCTACGTTCATGCTTTTGCATAATGACTTTGGTTGGGGCTGTTGACTCATAATATTCTGCATCATCACCATTTTTTATGGGAGTTCTTTTATTTTTTTTAATTCCTTTTCTCATCACATGTCCATTTCTTTCCTGAGTTTAATTGTACTCCCTCCCTGCTTCGCTGTTACTATTTTTACTTTTGCCGTATTTTAAGCAGCTGTTGCATAATTTCACTGCAATGAAAGCTAGCGTAGTGCTAAATATAGCAGCTCCTGAATCTCATTGTTTTGTTTTCTCACTCATCCAGCTGCAATTGCATTTTCAGAAACTAGAGAGTAGCGAAGGAGAAAAAATGGACATTATTTATGATAAAATCATTATTGTTATTAGGGCTTGTTATGATGAATGAGAAAATAAAAAGAAAGGAAGAAGTATTATTTAACTTTTATTTATCTATTTGTTCACTTTTTAAGAGGAGGAGAAAGAGAAATGGAGATGAACCCCAATCTGATCTTATCTAGCGGTTTCCTTGTTAAAATTTTTATCTAAATTATATAGACAAAAAGATATCAATATTCATAAGCTACAACTGTTTAAGTATTTTTCAATTTTGATCAAAAGCAAAATTTAAGCAAATTATTTGTACTCAAATAGCACAATATTCTAGCTAAACGCAAAAATGCAATTATGAGTATATTAATTTCACACATCGATTAAATATAGGGATAAAATATCCCTTATAATAATTTGGATAATTTTTCTCTCTCTATGAACTAATTTTTAAGTTAAAATTAGACTTAGTTATTCAAATATAATATTAAAGTCTATTTCAATTAGACAACTACTTAAATGTCTAATTCTAAACATGAGGTGTGTTAAGGTCTCGTATAGGTTAAGTATATAAGTAAAATACCACTTATAATGACTAGATGTCTCAGCCTGAATACCAAATTTATCTGAGTGCAATAAAAATTCCCTAATGACTTGAGCAGCTCTCCCACGAGCTAGCTTACAAGTATTATTACTCTCCTTGAACATCGTTCTTTCTTCTTTCAAGCATAACTGTGGTTATACAGCTGGTTTCTTTCGAGCATAACCTTACGGTTATATATTGTTCTGCTAGTTACGCAGTGAGGTTGAATGATGAAGAAATAGTTAGAGTCCGCAACCATTTTATGTACGTAAACATTAGATCCCATTGGGTAAGGGAGAATCAGCTCAGTGCTCGTTAGATCCCAATGGGTAAGGGAGAATCAGCTCAGTGCTCAGAGGGTGTCTGTTCACGTGGGTTGATAATGCCAGTAAGGTACTCTGACAGGTTATGGAGTTTTGATGATGGGAATATACGACTAGGAAAAGCACAGCTGAATAATCCAATGAATGCCATATATGGGTGGTCTCCAATACATGAAAGGAGGGATATCGAGACCAGCTAAGGAAGCACATTGTAGAGCAGCACTTGAATGATTTATGTGCAATTTGTGACATATAGGTTCGGCATGTATCTTATATAGCTTCGGAAACATAGATCATTTATGGATCTTTCATGATATTTTGTTTGGCAAAAGAGTTATGCAATTTTACAATTTACACTAAAACTCTTTTTGTTGTGCTGTTTTTTTTTTTAATTTAACGAAATATGACTCACTACAATTAATCTCAATCTCTCTCGTGAAAATCATTTACTATTTTTTATTTAGTTTTTTCAAAAGAAAAATAGTAATAAGAATAAGTTATTATAATATTATCAATCAAGCGCTAGTTATATGATTATGATTTCTATTAAGAGTTTCATATTATTTGTTTTAATATTTTAAATACGATTTATATATTTATTATACTACTCCACGTAATGTCAAATAATTTTAAGTTAAAATCTTACAATCTTGAATCACAAACAGAAATCCAATCAAAATATCGCCTACATTAGTACACAAAAAAAAAAATTTCACACGGAGCCATAGCTATTGGATACAAGGAGATCTCTTTAAAGAGGGTTGACAAGAAATGAATGATTTGACTGATGGTCATTTCTAATATACACCATCTAAAGGAAGGTGTATGATACACCCAAGTCATTATAGTCATTGATTGTGTTGAAAAATACATCAATGACTACGATGAATGACCTGTAATCTGTTGATCCATTTTTTTTAAAGTTATACAATTGTGTAAATATTATCATTTAAAATTTATAAGATTTTTAATATACACAATTATGATTTTAGGAAAAAAATAATATTTTTTAAAAAAATTATTATGTGTAAATATTATTAATTAAAATATGATAATATTTTTTTATTAATTAAAATCTAATACCATTACCAATTATATATATATATATATATATATATATATATATATATATATAAAAAAAAACCCTTATACACTCACACAAAAAAAATTATAAGGGACTTTTTTTATAAATATTATTGTATATAAATATTACTAATTAAAATTTATAAAATTTTCATTATATACAATTGTGCAACTAAAATAAATAAATAGTATAACTTAAAAAAAGTAATAACGATGAATGATAATCGATTGGCAATAGACGTCAGCCGATCAACAATAATAATAATGATGATGTGTAAAAAAAAAATATAAAATTAAAAAAAAAAAACCTATAAATAAAAACATAAAAAAAGAAATTTTCAAAAATAAAATTTACTATTATAAGCAAAATAAAAGGCGTATGATGCACCCTAAACTAAGAGGGTGTATCATAGCAATGACCTTTGAATGATTTGAATTCTTTCATATACAGTTGGTCCATATTATTGCATGGAGACGTGTTCCGGAAGTAGAGTCTTGGTCCGCAGTGGTCGGATACAACGGATATTGAATATAAATGGGTTAAATCGGGTTTACCTACATTTTAAATGTGCTAATAATATGTCAATTCAAGCTTTGCACGCATTAGTCTGTGGGCTCATTACTTAATTTTTCCTTTTTTTATTTACTTTTTTTCTTCATTTATTTTTTTATTATAAATATTTAGAGTTTTAGACTCTATTTAAACATTTGGCCTTGAAATTTTTTTATTATATTATTGGCAAGAGAATTAGTTGGAAAAAAAAAGTTAAAGTAGTGTTTTAAAAAAAAATGTTTAGCGGGTTGATAGGCTGGAGGTGGGTTAAACGTATCGAACTTCGGAACTTATATACCTGCTCTTAAAGGGGCATGCAAAATGCCTAATCATAACTAGGGATGTTATGTGAATTAGGTCAATTCACGAATTGGCATATTTTGACTTAATTTAATTTATGAGATATGAGTTGAATTAGGTTGATGAATTAGAAAATGTTTTAATCCACAAGATATGGGTCAAGTTGTGAGTTAAAAAAGTGTTAATTAACACAAATCAAACTCACTTAAGTATTTTTTTAATAAAAAAATCATTTTAACTATAGTGATATTTCAAGTTGTTTTTTCTTAACTTTTTTATAATGGTAACTAAGTTTAAGTGTAGACACTGTAATTATATTGAGAATGTGATTAAAAAAATAAAATAAAAAATTCATAAAATATTTAATGAACCATTATAATAAAATACAATAGATCACTTAAATGATAGAAAATATCTTAAAAAAATTAATAATAAAGTAAATGATTATATCAATTAATATAATATTTGTAATTATATTGAGTTTAGTTAGCTAATGATGTTTGTTATTTATTGGTTATGACTTTTGAAATCTATTAACTTACTTTAATTTATTTTAAGATAATGTTAACTTAATAAGACTTATTATATTTATTTAAATTATTTATTATTTATTATATTTATATAAGATTGATTATATAACTTTTTAATTTATTTAAGATATATGTTTTTAATTAAAACAGTGTTATTTGTAACAAATTCCTTTAACTCAAACCAATCAAACTCATTAATTTGATAAGTGAGTCAAATCCAAAATTACTTCAAAACCCAACCCACCCGTTTCATCTAACACTAACAGACACCCCTAATCCTATCCCACACAGATTACAGATTAAATGGGCTGGCTTGCGGACTACGACTCCTGTTCTAACAAAAGTTGCCCTAAGTCAACGTAATCCAATGTGCACAACAACGTTTTCCTTTTATATATATTTTAAACAAAATAAGAAAAAATAGGGAGGGCAAAAAACCATCACTGGGATCACCTGGGCAACCATTCATCTGGGTTATATTATATTTTTTCTTATTTCATAACAAATTTTTATATATAAAAAATATCTTCGTGCATTTTATAATTTTTCTTTTACGAAAATTCCATGCTTATTTTCAACGAGTGTTTTGACATATTTAATGACTAATTTCATAAAGCTCAATTCATTCATAAAGTAATTTATGAGGAGTTTAATATTTTACACAAGCAATTCTTATTTTATTTGTTTGTTTATAAGCAATTCAAAATTATTTCAATGACTCTCTAATCAATACCTCAGACATTGTTAATTTTTATGACTTACATAATAATTGATAATTAAACAAATAATTAAACTCGGAATATTGTTTATGTTAGATTTGTGAAAAATGAACTCAATATATTGAATGAGGGATGAATCCCTATTTATACAAGCCAGACTAGCTACTGTTTACAATAATGAACCAAAAATAGTAAAACAGAATTAGAGAAAACTAATTAACAAACTCTAACTGTTTACAATAAATTGACAGCTAATCTAATTACAATCATTACTCATAAATGAGCTGTACAATAAAGTATTGGCTATTCTAACAGCCCCCCTCAAGCTGGATCATGGATATCAACCATATTCAGCTTGGAAACAAGAGTAGAAAAGCTAGGGAATGGAAGAGCCTTGGTGTGAATATCTGCCAATTGATCCTTGGAAGCAATAGGCATGAGATGAATGATTCCATTTTGTACTTTCTCTCTAATAAGGTGGCAATCAATCTCTATGTGTTTTGTCCTTTCATGGAAAGTTGGATTTTGAGCAATTTTAATGGCGGATTGGTTGTCACAGTACAAGTAAATTGGTAGAGAGGCAGTATGATGCAAATCAGTGAGGAGATACTGCAGCCATTGAACCTCACATGCAGTATTTGTGAGTGCTCTATACTCAGCTTCAGAAGAACTTCTTGAAATTGTAGGTTGCTTCTTGGACTTCCATGAAATTAATGAAGGACCAAGAAACACACAGAATCCGGTTATAGACTTCCTGGTATCTGGACAAGCTGCCCAGTCCGAATCACTGAAGGCAGTGAGCTTGAGATCATTATTGGAAGAAAAAAAAATTCCTTTCCCTGGACAGCCCTTGATATACCTAAGTATGTGAAGTGCAGCATCATAATGAGATTGATGAGGAGTGGCAAGGTATTGGCTGAGTTTATGCACAGCAAAACACAAATCTGGCCGTGTATTTGTAAGATAAATGAGTCTCCCAATGAGTCTCCTGTAGCTGGTTGGATCAGGCAACAGAGAAGTAGCAGAAATCGCAGGTTTGAAATTAGAAATCATGGGAACCAAAGCTGGTTTGCAGCCCAAAAGACCAGCATCATCCAACAATTCTAGTGCATATTTTCTTTGAGACAGCACTATGCCTGATTTAGACCGAGCCACTTCCAGGCCTAAGAAGAATTTAAGAGATCCTAGATCCTTAATTTTGAATTTCTGATCCAGAAACTCTTTGACAGCCACAATTTCATCCAAATTGTTCCCAGTTAAGACTATGTCATCCACATAAACTAAGAGAATAGTAATCAACTTGTCGTGGGTCTTAACAAACATGGAATGATCAGAGGAAGACTGATGGTAACCCAAAAACAGAAGTGCAGCAGTAAGTTTGGCATTCCACTGCCTACTTGCTTGCTTCAAACCATAAAGGGACTTTTGAAGCTTGCACACTAAACCTTTGTTAGGAGTTTTGAAACCAGGTGGGACTGTCATGTAGACATCTTCAACTAGATCACCATGTAAAAAAGCGTTGTTCACATCAAGTTGATGTAAAAACCAATTTTAGTCACGCCAAGGCAAGAACTAACCGAACCGTGGTAAGTTTAACAACTGGAGAAAAAGTCTCACTGTAATCAACACCTGCAAGTTGTGTATATCCCTTGGCAACCAAACGAGCCTTATACCTCTCTATACTTCCATCTGCTTTCCTCTTGATCTTGTAAACCCATTTAGAACCAATAGGCTTCTTACCAAAAGGCAAGGCAGTAAGAGTCCATGTTTTATTACTCTCCAAGGCTGCAATTTCTTTGTCCATAGCATCTCTCCAACAAGCATGTTTCACAGCTTGAGTATATGTCCGAGGCTCAGGGACAGTTGACAAAGAAAGTAAGTATGCAGTGTGAGAGGAAGATAGATGAGTAAAAGAGGTAAAATCTGTGAGGGGGTAAGCTGTACCTGAAGTATGATGTGCACTGCTCATAGAATTAAGTACATTACATTTGTATTCACTTAGATATTTAGGAGTATTTTTGATTCTAGTAGAAATTTTGGTCGGGACTGCAGTAGGATTATCAGACACTACAGGTATGGTGGCTGAGGTAGTAAGAGAAGGAGAAGAAGGGGCTGACACAGAATTATCATCAATGGAGGATGATATATCAAGTGGTACCTCTGTGCCAGAGGAGTTAGACGCAGGCAAAGAAGAAGAAGCTGGAACAGAATTGGGGTTGATATCCGAAATAATATCAACAGTTGGAAGATGAAGTTGAAAAACAGAATCAACTGAAGGAGAAGGTGTATTTGTATGATAAGGAAAAATAGTCTCGTAGAAAATAACATGCCTAGATACAAATAATTCTCTAGTATGCAAATCAAAGAGTAAGAAACCCTTGGTACCAAAAGAATGACCAAGGTATATGCATTTCTTGGCTCTAGGCTGAAACTTAGTTCTATGAGCTTGAAGAGTTGAAGCAAAGCAAAGAGTACCAAAAACTCTAAGAGTACTCAAGTCAGGATGAGCATTGTAAACATGAAAATGAGGAGAATGATTGTTTAAGAGTGGGGTAGGCAACATATTAATGATGTGGACAGCATGTGTTACTGAAAAAGACCAAAAACATATAGGTAAGTGGGATTGAAACATTAGGGATCTAGCAACGGTAAGAATGTGTTGATGCTTTCTTTCAACTACACCATTTTGTTGAGGTGTCTCAACACACGAAGTTTGATGAATGATGCCTTTAGTTTTAAAAAATGAAGGCATGGTAAACTCAAGACCATTATCACTCCTAATGATTTTAATTACTTTATGAAATTAAGTTTCAATTAAAGCAATAAAATCAATAAGATGTTGTCTAGTTTCAGCTTTAGTTTTCATGAGTTTAAGCCAAGTGTACTTAGATTTCTCATTAACTATGGTAAGAAAGTATTTGTGACCTTGAATAGAAGGGGTGGCATAAGGCCCCCAAATGTCAACATGTATTAAATCAAATGTAGATTCAATTAATGTTGTGCTGGAATTAAAAGATAAATGCTTTTGTTTGGACAAATGACAAGTATCACATGGTTTATTGATATATGTGGGAATGTTACAATGGAATTGCTGCAGAATTTTGTAACAGGAAGAGGAAGGGTGACCTAGTCTATAGTGCCACACATCATGAGTGGAAATATGACTATTAGTGGTGTTTACATTGTGTAATTGAGAAACTGACTCAGAAGTAAAGTGTTCAGGAAGAATCAAATAGTAAAGACCTTTAAATTCCTTAGCAGTACCAATCATCTTCAGGCATGTATTCTTCTGCAGAAAACACAGATTATGGGTGAATACAGCTCTACAATTAAGAGCTTTGGTAAGTTTGGTTACAGAAATGATATTCACAGAGAAGTGTTCAACATAAAGAACATTATGCAATATCAAAGAATCGGTTAGAACAATGGTGCCCTTGTATAAAGCCATAGCAGTTTTGCCATTTGGCAAAACAGAACTGGTTTAATGGATTGAAAAGAAGAAAACCAGTGTAATGAACAGTAAAGTGATCTCAGAGCGCCTTAATCTAAAATCCAAGGGACATTACCCTAAGATGGTTAAGAAGATATGTTGTGAGAGCTGACCAAATTTTTTCACAAAGAATGGCATAGGCTTTGCATTAGGAAGCAGAGCAATCAAACTAGCAAGTTGATCGTTGGAGAGACCAGAAAATGCCTCGAAACAAAGAGGAGGAATCAAGTTCTCACAGATGCGAAAAATTTGATTAACAGATGCCTTCTTGGACTTCCAACCAGGAGGAAGACCATGCTTTGCAAAGCAAGTATCAACTGTATGGTTGTTTCTGCCACAATGTGTGCAGTGTCGAGATTGACCTTGTTTAGAGTATCCTCTTCCACGACCTTGAGAGGAAGATGCAGACTGAACAGCTAACACAGCAGGAAGATTGGGAAGAATTGCCAAATTCATATGCCTTTCTTGTTGTAGGATAATAGAGAAAACCTTGTCTAGAGAAGACATGGGATCAAGCATAAGGATTTGAGACCTAGCCTGATTGTAAGGATCATTAAGGCCTTGAAGAAAACACAAGACACTATCAGTGTCACGATATTTCTGCATAGCCACAACTGACTTGCAAGAACCAGTAGGTGAAGAATCACATGAAGGTATAGGCCTGAAATTGCAAAGTTCGTCCCAAAGAATCTTGACCTTGGTGAAGTAATTCGTGATCGAGAGATCAACTTGCTTCAAAGAATAAAGATCAGAGTGCAATTGCAGAATCCGAATGTAGTCACCTTGAGAAAACCGATTACGCAGTGCATTCCACACATCCGAAGCTTTTGTGAGCCAGATGACACTGGTTGCAATTTCTGGTGTCACGAATGATTGATCCAAGATCGAATCGATTATTGCATCGTTTCCAGCGAGCAAAATTAGGATCGGAGTCACTAGGTTGTGTAATTGAACCATCGATGAACCCTAATTTGTTCTTCATTTCGAACACCATGGTCATTGCTTGCGCCCAATCGGGATAATTCGATCCATCGAGCACTGCTGTAACAATCTTGTTCGAAGGATTTTCATTAGAATGTATGAAGTAGGGATTGGAGAAATCTTGAACTGAAGAATCAGAAGATGCGAAGCAGAAGAAGCCATTGAAAAATTACAATCAAAGAATCGCAGAAATTGTAGACAAAGAACTGTAAACAACTGATACCATGTTAGATTTGTGAAAAATGAACTCAATATATTGAATGAGGGATGAATCCCTATTTATACAAGCTAGGCTAGCTACTGTTTACAATAATGAACCAAAAACAAAAAATAATTAGAGAAAACTAATTAACAAACTCTAACTGTTTACAATAAATTGACAGCTAATCTAATTACAATCATTACTCATAAATGAGCTGTACAATAAAGTATTGGCTATTCTAACAGTTTATATTTAAACATAAGGATTTTTATTTCGTCTCTTATAAGTTTATATATGAAATGCACTTAATAAAAAAGCGACTCGCACTTAAAAAGTGCCAGCTATCACAAAATTCTTTGCATATGAACGTAAGATTTAAAAATCAAATTTCGTCTTCATTTTTTTTTTCCCATTTTCATGTGTGCATAAAAAATTATTTACCAGTTAAAATCTCAAAGATTTTTCAAATCAATTATCTATAAAAAAAATTTGACTTCCACTTTTAGGAATACTGATATAATTTAATTTCTTTAAAACAAGATCATTAAATTTAGACACTTGTTTAATTATTCTTTTTCTATTATTTACAAGCAAATACTAACTCTTAAGCATCTTATAACTCTTTCAAAAATATAATGTAATTACTTGATTAATCTTTCGCTTATGACAACATTATGACTTGAGTTTAAATTTTGGGATCTCTCATTGTTAAGTGATATATAATTTCATAATAAAATCTCACTAAGGTTAATATATTTGAACATTTTTTATCCTGTATTTAGATATTTTTTTATTAATAGAATAAAACGGAGAGGATGAACCAGAAAAAAAAGAAAAGAAATGTAACATAGTTATCATTCTCTTTATTTAGAATTTTTATTTTATGGAACGGAACGGAACTTCATTACTCATGTGTTCTTCTCATTCCATTTCAATTTTAGGAGGAACAAAAGTTGAGCATTTGGAGAAAAGAGAAAGAAAATAATTTCTCATATGATCCGTTTCCTTCTCATGTATTCTAAAATTTTCAAACAAAAAAAATAATTTTCTTTTCTTTCATTCCATTCCCTTTCACTTTCTCTTATTATCTACCATCTAAACATAAGGTTAGTTTCAATGCTGTCTTCGGATGGTCATCCACTTAATAGTAAGTGGGTGTGTTTTTCTCCATGATTTGAGTTCTAACTCCAACTACACCAAAAATATATAATAGTTATTTTAAATAGTCAATTTTTAATTATATGATAGATAATGAGAGTGTCAGAATAAAAAATTACAATATAGCATTTTTTTTAGTAAAAGTTAGTATATTAGAAGACTTGTGATAGATAATGTGCCACTCAGAAAACAAGAATAAAAGTTGTCAATATATGAATTCTCAGTCATTGTCATATATATATATATTTTTGGAGTGGCTAAATTATTGCTTTGATTGAAAACTAAAGAATGTTTGAAAACTAAATTGTGTGCAACCTTCAATATATATTTAATCATGTTTATTTGTAAAGAGATGTGGGTTCAAGTTGCTGCTTACGCGAGTTGCACACCCTGAAGAGTAGTTTTGGAAGGATGTTATATATTTTGTCGGTTGTCTTGATTTGTATAATTATAATATATAATATATGAAAAATATTTTTTATAACACTAAATTTGACATATTATATAAACATAATATATAATATAAGCGTAAGTAAATATTAAAATATACTATGTTTTAAAATAAAATAAATTTATCATATAATAACATAAAAGAAACAGTTTTGAGATTCTTACCATTAACAAGATATATATTTTTTCATACTTCTTCTCAATATTATTTATCATATTTATTTTTTTATCATTTTTTTTACTAAATTTATCTGATACTCTTTAAAAAAATATCAATAATATATACACTTCTTTTAAAAGTATATGATGATTTTTTCTAAAAAAATAAAAATTAGATGTTAAATTTAAATATACAAGCAATAAGATTGATAATATATTCTTACTGATCTTCACTCTTGAAAACAAAAACAGCATTTTACTTATTGTTCAAATCCATGTTTATCACATTCCCAGTTTTCTCCATCTTTCTATTAAATGCACACTTCACTGCTAATTGAGTAATTGTACTTTTATCCTTGAAACACATTCGCTTGCTGCAGAATTCCCCGGCACACAAGTTTATCTAACATATTTAACTAATAATATATTATATATAGTAATGAATTTAAAAAGACAGACAAGAAACTCGGGGTTTAAATTTGTGATTATATATAAATATATTATTGATTGAATTTGTTTAACAGTTAATTAATTTCACCTATGTGAAATATATGAAAAAAAAATTATGTGTAAATATCATTTTTGAAAATTGTTAGGCTGTGAGTACGTGTGGCTTCACACTTGTTTGCAGACAAAATAACAAATGTAAATAAATTCGGAAAGGTTCTAACATTGTAAAAATTATGAGGAGTACAAGTTTCTTTTTTGAAAAAAAAAAAAGTGGTACTGTAAAATTACTCTGAGTGAAATTTAATTATCATTCTCCCTTGTGCCACTAAATTGTTTCTTTACATATTGTATTTACTTTCCTGTCTCTGACTCTCATGGGGACAGTGACCCATCATTGTCTCTAAGAAATTTTTTTTTTCTACTCTGAAAAACAAAAATAGTAGAATAAATTAATAATTTCTTTTCATTATTAATTGGCCATTCTTACTTGCAAGTCCATTTTCGTCTTTACAGTTTTCATTTCTCTATAACTCTCGTTTTCTTTCTTCTGTTCAGCGCAGATATCCATAAAAACATACCAGATTTAGAGTTTCTGGCAACATCTGCTTTTGAGCTTTTGGTCTCAGCTTGTTCTTCCTACCTAGTTACTCAAGTTCAAGTTCGTTTTCTATTCTGCCATCCAAGCTTAATATACATATATATATATATATATATATATATATATATATAGAGAGAGATACAATTTTCATTCCCAGAGATCTTTTGTCATCTTTCAAAAAAATTGTGTGTTTACCATGACAATTCTATGCTGTTGGATTAATCTTTCTTCTTCACGGTCCTGTGGTTCTCAAAATTAGGGTTTCCTGAACTCCATGTTCTGAGCTACCAGTTATTTATTTTTTTGTGGTTGTATTTATGGTATATATAGCCTAATATGTTGATACCATCAATTTTTATGAAAATGCTGTGTAAGTGAAACTCTTTCTTTTGTAAAATATGTTGTTTAACAAGAATATTACTTCTTATCATCACTCTTGCTAGTTCACCTCTTCTTTTTCTAGTTTTAAGTTTTCTTTTATTTGAAGTTTGCCTTGTTTTTGAGCCTACAGAAATGCTTTGTTAGTGTTTTCTTCTCTATTTTTCATATTAATTATAGGCAGTTAGTTAGCTTTCGCAATTACATTAGATTTGGGTTTCAGATCAGGATGAAAGAGTTGTGACTTTTGAAAACTATATATTTTTTCATTTGATTTGCATTCATTGATTTATTTGACAAAATCCGAATATATATACTTTGAAGTCAATATATATAGTTGCCCATTTTATCATTTTGACACCTTTAATTTGTTGCTGTACTCAATCCCACTTCATTATATTTTGCATGTAGTTTTTCTTAATTTAAACCCTGGATTAATATTGTTAGTGGTCATATATTCTATTCCTTTCCTGCTATATAAAGTAAATTAATTCTTAAATATTTGTTAATACAGGAGACAATTAATTAATTAGCCTTCATTTTTGGTATCTCTAATTAGATTTATTTCTTCATATCGCATAAATGTCCTCTGCCAGGAAGTTAAAATGTACATATGCATTCTTCTATTGCAATTTACTCATCACACTGGGAGAGAAAGAGAGTGAAGGAGCTTCCTTCAGTCCACTCATGGATATGGGGGATTAAAGGGTTGCTGAAGTAACTGCTGACTCATTCATACACACTCAGTAGAGGGTTAAATGAGGCTCGTTTGCTACTGTAATTGTGTGAATGAAGCGGGAGATATTTTGCATCCCTCTTTCTCTGTGCTTGGACTGAAGGGGAGCTCCTTCTTTCTGTTGCCTCCATTTGTATCTTGGTCTCAAAACAGCTTTATATGTCTGAGCCTAATCTTATGTGCCTAGCACAAAAAGGTGTGGCCACTACTACTGTAGCTGATGTTACAAATCGTCTTCTAAATGTTTGTAAGTATTAACTCTTTACCTCAAGACTGCCCAAGATTCAGCAAACACATCTGAACAGTTGCATATGATTTTAAATAGCGGGATGCCCCACTTAGTACTTTTTCACTTGGCAGGAAAATCATGATGTCCAACATAGATAGAGATCTAGCTATAATACACACAAGCAGTTTCACATGTCTCTCATGAACATGGTAATTTGTTTTGTTAAACTTTAAAAATGATCTCTCATATGGGGCTAAATATAACTTCGTGTGATTACTTTTACATATGCATATTTTTCAGGAAGTAGATCAACACTACTGTGCTAATTTTCTTTCCGGTTCTTGTACAAGCTTCTCTTCTCTTCTCTTCTCTCTCTCTCTCTCTCTCTCTCCATATATATATATATACTTTTCTTCAGTTCTTTTTTTGGGTGCTGGAAAAGTAAAATTTAGGTCATAATGGGTCTAACAGTTCACTTGTTTTTGTCTGTACAAAACTAACTAGTTGCAGGTATCAGTCTGAATCTTAATTCTTTTCCATCCCTAATTAAGTGCACTACAGATAATAACTTGCTTATCAACATGGAAATCATATAAACATGGGTTTGGACTTAATTTTCTATTCAATTTCATTAGCATAAAATGACATGTTGTTGCATGTTTAATTGAGTGTGGTGAGTCAGGACCGAGGAGAGTATAATATTGATATATTGATAATGATAGATATATCTGCATTAACACAGACTCAGCAGACAGGAGATTGAAGCAGATTATGAAGTCAGATAAACAAAGCAGGGACAATATTTTTTTGATAAACAAAGCAGTAACAATATTCACCAAGTACTCCACTTCTTCCATTTCCCAAGGCATGTGGCTAAACAAATAGAGATATTCACATTCCTGATTTGATACAGAGTAAACTGCAATTAGTTAAAATAATTGCAGCTGACACTACTTTTTCCCACTACTCCTGAACAATTTGCACCTGCACAGTTATTGATGTTATATAAGTAATATATAATTTTATGCATACAAACTTTGCATATTATTGAAAATTAAATTTATTTTAAAATTTATATATTATATTATTATTATGACATTAAAAAATTTATATAAAGTACCTAATTCAAAGCTTCGTCTTATCTTTCTTATAATTCTCTATGTTGTATTTCCATTTTCATTAACATCGTATTGATATTGGTTCTTAACAGATTCTGTCTTTTTATTTAGGACTGTCCACATAAAATATGAGTTTCGTTCAAAATGTGGTCTGGAAATTAGTGATAAATGGCACTGACAGCGGGTCCAGAATCCAGATATATAAACTGCATAAAGCTGGAGCTTCCTGTTTTCTTCAAGTGGACTGTGAATCGTATATATAGATGTGTGTGCAGATGTGAATCATTTAAATTCTCAAGAACTACTTATCATATGTACATGATACTGATAATTTCAATCAGAATATCACTGAGGTAGTTGTAAGACGGCAAGTAATATTATTATATCATTTTTACACTTCTTTAATTTGGAAAAGAAAAGAAAATGCATGTGCTGTTTCATTATCTGAAAAAATTGTATAAAAATAATGTGTAAATATCATTATTATTATACAACAATGTTTAGTTGATATAATAGAAGTCATGAAAATGAAAACCAAAAATGAGTTGCATATTTATTTAGTAAAAATTTTAAAAATTAAAAAAAAAAGTCATTTTCAAGATGATTGACTCTTTAAGTGCATGTAATAATTTGTTTCAACTTCTCAACAACTTTTTTTAGCTTTTCCTTTTTTTAAAAAAAGAAAGTTGTAGGGATTATTTATAACTAGTTTGGTAACTTTGATTTCAGTTTTTACATAAAATTCAATGCATTATAATATTTTTTTTCATAAGCTTAAATATTGAAACTTATAATTATAGATTATAGATTATTTTAAAAGTTTTGAGATATAAATACTATTATGTCCTCAATCAAATAACTTTTTAATTATTTTATATTTTTTTGAAAATTTAATACATACAAGTGATTATTTTTTATATCATTAAACGAAACAGATTATTTTAAAATCAATTTTCAACTAATGTGCTCAAACATAAAATTGATTATATTATAATTGATTATACAATAATCGATTATTAGAATAATTAAAGTTTTCACAGCTGAATCAAACATACACTAAATTGAAAATAACACCCTTGTATTTTTAAATAATCAAAAATATTATTTAACATTGTTAGATTCCAACCTAAAATCAATTGGCATTAAGTGAAGTGGCCCAACAGATATATAAACCGCACCTGGAAGATTGAGGTAGGCGATGTGGGACTCTTAACACCCCCTTCCACTGATGCCTGATGGAACAGGCGAGCCTAACAGAATAGGCGACACAAGAAGATGAGATCTTAGCTCTGATACCATGTTAGATTCCAACCTAAAACCAATTGGCATTAAGTGGAGTGGCCCAACAGATATATAAATCGCACCCGGAAGATTGAGACAGGTGATGTGAGACTCTTAACAAACATTATCATCACAATCTTATAACCAGATTTATATATCATTATATTTTTTCCTCTGAATATCATTACACTCAATAAGTGAGAGATTAATCTTCTAGAGTATGATCAATGTACTTAAGCAAGAACCCTCATAATAATAATAATGTTATTTTCATACACATCAATCCCGATATCGAATCATATTACTATTATATTGCCATCATGCTTATCACCATATTATCATTGTGATCATCACTAATTAATGTTTTAAAAATTGAATTAGATATTAAACTACCAAGTTTAGGTTATGGTTTAATTGCTTCAGTTAGCTAAATTAATTGTTTAACCAAGATTGAACTAGATAGCATATGTAATAGGAAATAATCGAATTGAAAACATAGTTATTTCATAGTCTAACTGATTGAACTGACCAGTCCAATTCAATTTAAAAACATTAGTCACAACTATAGTCATTAAGCACAATTTTATCATTTAACAACCCTAAATATATATGAGTTTTTTACTCCATTCTTTTATTTCATTCCAGTAAGAGAGAGAGGGAAAGAGAGAGAGAGAGAGTTTTGTTATATGTTAATGAATGAAAAAATATTTATTATTTATTATTAAATCATTTTAATTACTTAAAGAATAAAGTAAGAATTGAGTGAAATATAAATATATATGGAACGTATCTGGTGAAAGAAGTGTTTATCGTAAGAGGTGAGATAAGTGAATATTGACCATTGGATCTTACATGAATTGTCAAAATTAGAATATAAATGCATGTGACTTTTTTAAGTGGTCACATGATCTTTAAGTAACTTTTAATCTTGATCATCCATGTATGATTGTATGGTCAATTTTACTCTTTTCACACTCTCACAATAAAAACTCTTCTCACTAGTTATGTCATATATATATATATATATATATATATATATATATATATATATTACCCGAGTAATCTAAAGAACAAATTATTAGGTATCACTCTAGTGTTTGGCGGTACTCAACAAAAATACAGTACTGTTAAAAAAGAAGTTTTAGCTATAGTGCTAAGTATTACAAAATTTCAAGATGATTTGTTCAACAAAAAGTTTTTATTAAAAACTGGTTGTAAAGCCGCTCCTTCGATTATTCAAAAAAATGTTAAGAGCTTGGTTTCAAAACAATTTTTTGCTAGATGACAAGCACTGCTCTCCTGCTTTGATTTTGACATACAACATATTAAGGAACAGATAATTATCTTCCTGATTTTCTAACTAGAGAATTCTTATAGGGTTACCATGGCATCTAGCTCCTCATTAAAGTCTAAAGCTAAGAAAATTACTTTGGATAAGTATATACAAATTACCGCCGATAAGGACACCAAGATAAGTACAAGGTCATCTATCTCCATCAAGGGTCATCTATCTCCATAAAGGGGTCATCTACCCTTGCTCTTGCTCCTAAGCCTATTCAGTCTATACGATCTTCATCTTCTTCACCAAACAAGTTCACCCCCTTAGCCTACTCACAGACCATAACTGGTACCCCTTCCAGAACCCCTCAAAAATCAAAACAGTTATTGTCGCTTCTCACTAATTCTCCTACCACATAAGAATATAAGTACATTAAGAAAAATATCTTTGAACCTATAGTCACCCTTGAACTAGGGTTTTTCTCTCCTCAGTCAACCCCATGGGAAATTGTTCAGAATATGCTCCCCAAAGATTTTCATTTTATTCCTCAAGAATCGCTCAAAAAAGTAGAACCTTTTACGAGCTTATCCTTATTGACACCAAGTCTATTGAATTAGATCACTATTACAGTGCTACTAACCCAAACTACATTGATTTCTCTAAAGTTAAGATCCTTAAAGTTCTCGGTCTAAAGGATTAGAATCAAGAGCTCCGTACACCTAAATCTTTTCCCATTAAATCTGATCCCCAAACTTATACTTATTGGGACTATCAACAAGCTTGGTAGAAATTTATGCTCCTCAGGCCATATTCGTACTCTTGGTTTTTCTGGTTTCAAAAAGGAATTAAAAGCTTTCCTTCTTGGCTAGCTGACTGGATGTGTATTACAGGCCCTTGTGTTGATATCCTCCCACAAGTCGCTAATGATTCTTATGCCTTGTTTACTCAGCAAACAGATTTTCCTGAAGGTTCCAGATTGTTACATTTTTATGTAGCCTTTGGAATTGCCTGGATTAATGTCTGAGATTATAATTTCTACCATAAATATCAAGTTCAACATCCTGAATGGGTTGCTAGAGAATTTAGAGTTAAATGGTGGCTCCAGTTTAATATAAGGTTGGTAAGCACTGAAGCAGTTAATAAATGGTTTTTAGCTAATCCCACATTACTAAGGAAAAATCATTAGAGGCCTACTCAATTTAAGGAACTTAAGAACAAGCTCCTTCAGGAATTGGCCACTTCGTCATCAGAACAAGAATTTTAAAGCAAGCTTAAGAAAACCATGTCCACTTTAGGCTCATATCCTCGAAGAAGTACTTATCCAAGTGAAGGAAGTGACAACAACAACCTTCTCATTGATAATGAAGACGACTGTTATGGAGTGAATCTCTTTGACTTGTAAGGTTTCACTGGGATGATTATGAAGATTTCTAATCATAGCTCCTCAGCATAATAAGTCAAGCAAAGAAGAATTAGACAAAAGAAAAGATGGCATGACCTGTCTCTCATACCCACTCAGTTCCTTATTTCCGGACTTCAACACTTCGGAATCCATTGACTCAATTATTCGGACTTCAATAACTTAAAATCTAAAGATAGCTCAACTCCTCAATAATGCTTTGGACTTCACTTAGTTTAGAATCCAGAGATTCCTCTCTTTAAAAACAAAAGCTCCTCATTGAAGAAGGCATGAAACATTTTAGATTTCATACTTTTGTACTCTTTGTTTTAAAAAACTTTTGTACTTGACATCTTTGTACTCATTCCTTCTCTACTTCCTTTGTAACATTGGGATCCATAACTTTATTCATCAAAATCTGTAATTTTGTATGATTAATAGTAAATATTGTTTTCAGTACAATTATTATTTTGCTCTTGATTTTGATCTACGTTTCCTTTGAATGCATGTTTTTTCCTACTGTTGAGCCTATGCCATTGATCTTGTTCATAAATATATAGAGTGAGATGAGTAAATTTTGACCATACAACCATACATGAATGGTTGAGATTAAAAGTTACTTAAAGGTCATGTGACCACTTAAAAAAGTTGTATGCATTTATGTTCTAATCTTGACCATTCATGTAAGATCTAATGGTCAAGATTCACTCATCCCACTTCTTACAATAAATACTACTTTCACCGGATACGTTATATATATATGAGAATGATCAATTTACATCGATATAAAACTTGACATACTTATATCACCGAGTAACTTTCTATAAAATGTAAAATGTAATTTTTATTAATCTAACCGTTAAATTATAACTACCTATTATCTTAATTATTTGTGTCAAATCTTGAAAGAATTGAACATCAATAAGAATATAATCAAGATTTTTTTATTTTTATATATTTTTAAAATATATATTACGTTAATCTTAATGTATATTAACAATTTAAATAATTTTAGATTAATGTAAAATTTTATAAATATAATTTATATAATAAAAATTTTTAATCTAACAATAAATTTTTAAAAAAAATATTCAATAAAAAATTATGAATAATGTAAGAATACTTTTTATTTACACAAATATAAATTGATCCCTTTATATACATACTAATAAGAGTAATTCATTTTATTCAGTCAATACATGTTTGGTGGGAGGTTAAAAAATGGAAAAGTTAGTAAAAGGATTAGATGTGAAAATAAAAAAATTTATTATTTTCGGCCCTATCAAGTAAGTCATTTTTCAATTGTTTCTAAGTCCAACAGATTAAAGACTTTTTGTTTTAACTTCTGCCACAAATACCCAAAGCCACAGTACATTTTCTTTTCCTGAATGCGCATTTACATTCAGAGAAATGTCAAACAAACTGGTCATACGTATTTGGGGTTCTATACTTTGGACTATTTAAATTGATAGAATTGCTGTAACACTTGGACTTAAATGGTGTATATAATGATAGCATTAGTGCACTCATATGGATATAAAGGATCCTTTAACCATTTGAAAATATTTTTTAATCATATATAATTGATGTAGAAATTTTACAAATTTTAATTAATAATTGACTCGCACGTACGAAGGAGGGGAAATAAAGATTTCAAAGTAAGTGTATGTTTGAATGAACATTTGCAAATTTGGTTTTGGATGAAATTGATTTTACAAAATTAATTTTAGTCAAAAGTGAATTTGAATGGATTAATTTATGTTTGGATATTTTTATTTCAAAAGTTAATTTTAACTGAGTTAATATTATTTAGATAGTATTGATTAAAATTACTTTTAAATATGTAATTATAAAAAAAGTATAAATTACATATTGATTTATCCAAATTTCTTTTCTATTTTATTTCATTATTTTTAAGGTATACATTGACAAATGAAAATAAATGTTGTTACAGGATATATATATTTTTAAAGCTTTTGTGAAGTTGAAGGAAATTACCATTTAGTAAGAAGAGTGAAAGCAAAATATGTAAAAAAAAAAAAAAAAAAAAAGTAAAGAAGCAAAAAGTAGAGTAGCAAAGGACAGACGAGGTAATTATTGTCGATGGAAGTAAAGTCTGTAAAAAATTCGTTTTACCTCAACGCAAAAGCAACTCTCGCTTCCACCTAGAATCGTGTTTAGAGGTAGAAACCCATTTGATATTGATATGAAACTAAAACAAAAATAATTTTGCAAAAAGACAAAATCATGTTTTTGAGGCCAATCGCTCACCCAAATACACTCTAAATGACTGTCTCACACAGAAGAAAGAGACATGGTAAAGGTGGATTGTGAGGATATTTAAGTCCAAACCGATGAAACATGCTCGGGTTGGGTTGATTTAAGTTTGAAGAAATTTTCTTGAACAACTCAAACTAAACTAATCCCACCAAATTCAGTTTGGATTGGTTCGGATAAGTTATGACTCTTTTCTTTTTCTAGCAAGCATAAAAAGTTAAATATTAAAATATATTTAACTTTTGCTCTTCTACGTCAAAACACTAATCAATTTGCCTCCATAGATCTGCCCAATCAGACCCCATATCAACGTGCAACTCATCACCTCCTGCTGCACCACCAAGGTCAACGATCTCAACCTTTGCATCTGCATGCCGCCTCTTTGCACCACTCGTACATTGCAGGCCACCTCCGAGCTTGGCCTCTTTGCACCAAGGGAGAAGGCATTGGATCTGGATGAAGGTGTCGCCGTGAAGGCGTGGGCGGCATTCAAGCGACTAGTCACTGTCGGCGATTGACGTTAAAGGAATCGAGAATTTCAAAGAAAGTGGAGAAATTTCTCTCATATTCATGTATTGACCAAAACACATAGGTCAATTTCAATAGGAGTTCGATTTGGTTGGGTTCTATGGATTGATCACTTCTAATTTGATCACAAATCCTTATGTTTATTAGCAAAAAGTTTACTAATTGAGCTAACAAATACCTTCATCATTTGATGTTTATATGTTAGTAAAATTTGTGTATATATAATTTGAGAGTAAACTGGTATGAACTTTAAAAATGTATCTCATTCACAATTTAATTTTTAATTTCAATTATATTATAATTCAGTCTTTCAATAATTCAAACTCAATTCCTCCTACTCTTTTATTATTTTTGGTAATGATTAATATAATGAGTTTGATTAATTAAAGGACACAATCATTATACATATAATGTAAACCATAAACTAAATTAAAATTTATTTACATTTTGAAGTCAAAATAACATTTTAGTCTAAAACTTCTATTAACTAAACTATTTTGTTCCGTGTATTGCAAATTATTTTGGATTAATTTTATATATTATTATAGGTTTTTTTTTTAATAAACAAATATTTAAATACTTAAAATTTTTTTGATTTAAAAAAATCATTGTCAAAATATTCAAAAACTATTTAAATATAATTTTTCTAAATATAAAATAAATTAATTCAAATAAACATATAACTTTATCACTTCTTTTGCACCAATTTAAATAAAACGATTCAAATTATAAATCTGCATAAGTTTTGCACCATTCGTTATTGCAGGCCACCTAGGCCAAGTTGAGCCTTTTTTCAAACTTATTAGATGCACGGTCCAGAAGGCATTGGATCTGAGCTCAAGGTGTCGCCGTGAAGGCGTGGGCGGCATTCAAGCGACTAGTCACTGTCGGCGATTGACGTTAAAAATAAAATGGATGGTTTCAAAGAAAGTGGAGAAATTTCTCTCATATTCATTATTGATCCAAAACACATAATGGATCAATTTGAAAATGATCCTTAATAGTTCGAATTTGGACAACCCCTCCTGGGTTCTATGGATTGATCAAGACCAATTTGATCATCAAATCCTTATATTTATTAGCAAAAAGTTTACTAATTGAGCGGCGGTGAACAAATGACCTTCATCATTTGATGTTTATATGTTAGTAAAATTTGTGTATATATAATTTGAGAGAGGGTGGAGCTGGTATGAACTTTAAAAATGTATCTCATTCACAATTTCATTTGCGGATTTCAATTATATTATAATTCAGTCTTTCAATAATTCAAACTTTCCTCCTACTCTTTTTATTTTTTTAGTAATGATTAACATATAATGAGTTTGAATAATTAAAGGACACAATCATTATACATATAATGTAAACCATAAACTAAATTAAAAGTTGCTTACATTTTCAAATGTCAAAATATTTTGTCTAAAATTCTATTAATCAGTTATTTTATACTGTGTATTGGATGAATTATTTTAATTAATTTTATATATCATTATAGGTTTTTATTTTAATAAACAAATATTTAATACTTGTTTAAATTAATTTATGTTGATTTGTGGTGGAAAAATCATTGTCAAAATATTCTAAAAATATTTAGATATAATTTTTTTTCTAAATATAAAATAAATTAATTTAAATAAACATATAAGTGTAATACTTTCTTTTTGGAGTTAGTTTTTTAAATAAAATCTACTTGAAATTATAAATACAAATAAGTTTTCCCATTCGTTACAAAATAATAAAACTTATTGGCCAAGTGAGAAATTTTTTTCATACTTATCAGATGCACGGTCCACAGAAGGGTTCATATGACTCATGAGCTCAGACCTCTTAGCAAGCTAGGGAGCTTGTTCTACACAAAGGTATAAGACCTATTTGTTCTAACAATATATAAACCTATCTATACTCATGACCTCCGAAACACTCCAAGTAATGGAAAGACCCACACTCTACATAAAAGGGTATGGGCATCCACCCCTCATTGAGCTTATATAAAGTGTTGAGACCATTGGAAAAGCTAAGTCTATTTTTCCTCGTCTCTATGCTCCCTCATCTTCTCTAAGGACTAACTTAAACTTCATAGTTACTTTGCAGGTATTATTACTCCATCGGAGGAGATGACTAACCACTAAACTTGGATAACCGAAAATCATTTTGAGAATGTATAAATATATTTTTTTTCTTTTCAGGAATTAAATTGTTAAATTTTGTTAAATTCTGCTAAGAGATTACATTAAAAACGAGTTGATTACAATAATAAGGTTTAATTAGTCAACAACTTTTTTAACCCCTATTTCCTTTCTTTTGTTTCACATCCTTCATAGAGTAGAAACTCGTGAGAAAGAAAAAGCCATGCTGGCCTTCCAACTTGGGGATTTAGGAAAATAAAGGGATTAATATACTCCCTCCAATTTAAAATATTTGCTATTTTAAAAAAAAAAAATAATTTTTTTAAGTATTTAAGTATTATTCTTTAATAAAAATATAATATGTATATATTTTTTACAACATTATAAACACATAAATAACTTTATTTAAAGTTTATCTTTTTTAAAAATATTTAATTATATTTTATATGTCACTTTAAAAATTAACAAAACATTAATTATTTTTTTAACTTTATTATTATCTTTTATTATTTCTACCAAATGAAATAAAAAAGTATCAATGTTTCTCTTTTTCATATTGTACCAAGAAAAATAATAATCAATAAAATAAAAAAATAAATTAATAATCAATAAATTTAATAACGGCAGCTAATTAAAAAAAAAAAAGTATGCATAAGAATGCCAGAGTAATTCCCGAAAACTAGACATGAATTGGTATCCCTCAATTTCTCAGATTAAAAAAAAAGAAGCCAGCTAATGGATTTGGAAAAAGGGTACAAAACAAATTGAATGAGGAACAAGAACAAAAAAGAAAAAAACAAAGAAACAGAGATAGGAATTAGGAAAACGTCTGCTTCACGTTTATAATTACATGGCGGAGTGACTCTGATCTTTTTACACCATTCTCATTCTCATTCTCATCCCGAGTTCTCCGCTGTCGGTAACATATCGAACATGTTTATGTAATTCAATTCTCAATGCCTTCTAATCTTCAACTTTTCAACAATATAATATATACAATTTATCCTT
Organism: Ormosia semicastrata; assembly: GCA_029884595.1. Taxonomy (NCBI): domain Eukaryota; kingdom Viridiplantae; phylum Streptophyta; class Magnoliopsida; order Fabales; family Fabaceae; genus Ormosia; species Ormosia semicastrata. The sequence continues at coordinate 28,630,586 of JAQQTO010000046.1, read as the reverse complement.
TTTTTAATTTATTTATTTATTTTTTTTGCTTCGATGATCTTATTCTGTCCATTTTCTCAGACACCCACTACTGGGAATTTCAATTTTCGTTTGTTTTTCAATTCGATTTTCCCAAACCCAAACGAACCTTTCCGCTTCATATTTCGCTAATTTTGATTGCCACATCTAATTTCTCATCAATTACTGCTTGAGTTCCCAGTTTTTCTAGTTAAAGTTTGCATCTTTTCTCTCAGCACAAAAAAAAAGTTTGCAATTTTGCATATTTTTTCCCCCTTATTGTGAAACTTGTGATCATGGGATATATGCAGGCATGATGAAGTGAAAAGTCGTTGCTGAGAAGGGTGAGACTTTGTTGATTTTGGTCAGAGTTGCTCTGAGTGATTGCTTTCCCCGGGTAGCCTCTTGCCTCAATCACATTTATAACCTTTGTTGCAGACATATCAAGATGTAAATATGATGCATTTTGTTGGTAGACACTCATAATGAGTATCTTTTTTGGGTTGGAATAATTACAGCTTAACTGCATAATGTTTGTTTCCTACAAACCCTGTATCAATGGGAATTGGGAAGTAACAGTAACCATAATAAAAAAATGATAAAGATCATAAGAATAAAATCTGTTATCAACTTATGTTAAATGATTGAAAGCTTGATCTTGATTTTTTTCACGATAGGGATGCTTTTACATTGATACATTATATGGGAATGTTGGCTATTTGCTACGCCAGATAAATCGCCTTAAATTTGCTTTTTTCTATAGTTAAATGATTAATCTGTTTGAACTTTGAAGGGCATCAGAGACATAGTTGCTTGGAAAAGTCTAGTGAATTTGGAATCCTAGGTTGTCAGTTTAAGTGATATATAGCAGTTGGGAGTTCTGGTGGTGCTGGAATTGATGCGTGAAAACAGAAAACTTATAGAATTAGTAGGACTTGCAGCTATAAGGTAAATCTCAGATGCACAGGATCATGGAAGAGATGAATAATGATCCGAGCAATGAGTTTTAACTGTGCTATACTCAAATTCTGATTGTGGTGTAGAGGCTGAAACAGGCTGAAGTTTACTATATATATGATGGAAAAGGATTAAATTACATCAGTGTAAGTCAAAGTCAATCTTGCACTATTGAATAACTTTTTATTGAATAATTTTCTCACTAAATCTAAATCTACCATTGGATTGAAAGTTTCTATCATATAGATCATATATATGAAATTTTATATTAATTCAAAATTGTTTAGAAAAGTCTAGTGAATTTGGAATCCTAGGTTGTCAGTTTAAGTGATTTATAGCAGTTGGGAGTTCTGGTGGCGCTGGAATTGATGCGTGAAAACAGAAAACTTATAGAATTAGTAGGACTTGCAGCTATAAGGTAAATTTCAGATGCACAGGATCATGGAAGAGATGAATAATGATCCGAGCAATGAGTTTTAACTGTGCTATACTCAAATTCTGATTGTGGTGTATAGACTGAAACAGGCTGAAGTTTACTATATATATGATGGGAAAGGATTAAGTTACATCATAAAGTTAATCTTTTTGAATAACTTTTTATTGAATAATTTTCTCAAAATCTAAATCTACCATTGGATTGATAGTTACTATCATATAGATCATATATATGAAATTTTATATTAATTCAAAATTGTTTAGTACTTCATTGCTATATGTCAAGATTAACATAATATATACTTTTGACATATATGAAAATAAAAACCCTTTGATTATATTCATATTGATGTTCAATTTTTACAAAATTTGACACAAATAATCAAGGTAATGAAAAGTTATAATTCAACGGTTAGATCGATAAAAGTCACATTCTATAGATAATTATTAGGTGGTGTAAGAATGTAAAGTCTTACACTAGTGTAAATTGATCATTTCCCATATATGATATTACCAAGAAAATGAGGTGGGAAAGGACAAAGCTGCAGAAGGAGTAGGACAAGGGCATATGGTTCTTGTCACTTGAGTTAATGTAAATATATTATTCTTTTAATTGAAGAATTGTGCCAAGGCTCAAGGATGGGTTTAGCTGTCTGGTGGAAGCTCAGTTTTAGTGATATATATATAAACAATGGAAATGCTCTACGTCTGCAGTTTATCACTTTGTGAGTCTTGAATAATATTTAATTCTCATGCCAAACATAGAAAATTTGAATTCCCCAACATCTCTTGGACTACCTTACCTTCCTATTTATTCCCTCTTTACCTGTTTGAGTGAGCAGTAAGACACTTAGCTATTCTTGAATACTAGTGGATTGACAGGCACTAACCTGTGAATCCGCATTTTTTATTTTTAGTTTATACAAAATTATTTATTACAATAAATATAGATAGTATAAGAAAAGAAAGCACAAAACCCAATTCTATTTGAGCAAAGCACCATAGACTTGTGAGTATGAAACATGAAACAAATGGTTGAACATGTTACAGTTACTTTTGGGTAGTTACTTTTTAAGGTGGGTGATGGATGTTGGAGTTACTTTTGGGTGGTTACTTTTGAAGGTAGGTGATGAAAGTTACATATGAAAACTGTTAGAAAATGAAGAAAGTACAGTTTTATCCATTTCTTTCTTTCTTTTTAATTGCTTAATAATGGTTTTTTTGGGAAAATTCAATTTTGGACACCAAATGGGGCAATCCCCATTATATACTAGTATAGCTACACAAAGACTGTAACAATATAAATATGTTGCATTTGATAGTTACTCATTAATTCCCTCCCACTACTTTCATCCCCCCCCCCTCCCGGTTGCAATTTGCAAAGATTACAGAGTCTGATTATTAATTTGTTTCAAGCAATATCAATGAAATTTTCTTGTCTGTCATGACAGAAATTGCCTTGTGGCACTTCACTTTCTATACCTTGGTCAACTGTGGTTACTGTGTGCAGCAAATGCTGGCAGGTGCCCCCTCATCTGATATGAGTTCATCTGTTTCAACATCTCAAGGAATATTTCCACCTTCAAGGATCAGAAATTGTGAATCCCCCAACATTGGGGCCTCTTCTTCTTTTTCCCGGCCTGATGCAGATATGAATGAAAATGATGAAACAGACTTACTCTCAATATCATGGAATCAGGACTATGGTTGCTTTGCTGCTGGCACAAGTCACGGTTTTCGTATCTATAATTGTGAGCCTTTCAAAGAAACTTTTAGACGTGATTTAAAAAGTGGAGGTTTTAAAATTGTAGAGATGCTGTTCCGCTGCAATATTCTAGCACTTGTTGGTGCTGTAGCTAATTCCCATTATCCACCCAATAAAGTTTTGATTTGGGATGATCATCAGAGCAGGTGCATCGGTGAATTTACATTTAGGTCTGAAGTTCGTGGAGTGAAATTAAGACGTGATCGAATTGTAGTTGTTCTTGAGCACAAGATATATGTTTATAACTTTATGGATCTGAAGCTTCTTCATCAGATTGAGACTCTGGCGAATCCTAGGGGGTTGTGCTGTCTTTCACACCACTCAAATACATTTGTTTTGGCTTGTCCAGGTCTTCACAAAGGACAAATTCGAGTTGAACACTTTGGACTGAACATCACAAAATTAATCAATGCTCATGATTCTCAAATTGCATGCTTCACTCTCACAATGGATGGGCTCCTTCTTGCAACTGCTAGTGCAAAGGGCACTTTGATTAGAATCTTCAATACAATGGATGGGTCTCGTTTACAAGAAGTAGGTTACTACACGATGGATTTAATTATTGTGATAATCATTATCATGCCTAATTTCATTATCATGCCTAACTTCATGCTGTGTGACTTTTTATTTTTTGGGGGAAAAATTTTAATTTTCACATCCACATAGTATAGATGGATCGACTGGAAAATGATTTTTTTTGTAACACTTTATTTTATTGAAAAGTTTTCCATATTCCTCTTATAATTGATTGAATGTGGGAAAACAAAACAAACTCTATTCAACTCTAGAATTTAATAACACCTTCTATTTAAGGTTCATTCATTATTGTGAATTGTTTATCGTGTTGAACTCCCCCACTTCTCACTTGGTCATTCTTAAATACATATAGGATGTAACAATTTCCTGTGCAACTTTTGTAAGTCTCCTCACAATAATAACGTTTTAGTGTGTCTTGTAGTTGTTCTTTTTTCCATTGCTTCTGAAAAGAAGCTTTTACACCTCAATATTCATGGATTGTCCACAAAAATTCTGAAAGTAGAACTTTTTTTAGTGCGATTTGGTTTGATCTTCTTTATCAAATTTCTTCTTTTATTTTCATGTTCTATCATTCACTTTCTCTTTCTTGTAGGTAAGAAGAGGGGTGGATAGAGCAGAAATCAACAGTATAGCTCTGTCTCCAAATGTCCAGTGGTTGGCAGCATCAAGCGACAAAGGCACTGTTCATATATTCAGCCTGAGAGTGAGAGTAGTTGGGGAGGATAGTTTGACTCATCCAAACACTGCTCAAGGACCTGCACTCGTTCATCAGAATTCTTCAACTTCTTTAGATCCCTTGGTTTCTCCAAATACTGGTGCCAACCCCAATTCATCATTATCTTTCATGAGAGGTAAAATAGATTTTCTTAAGTAGAATGCTGAGCACTTGGAATTATCATAATTTGGAGATTCAATAATTTTGTCCAGTTTACCTATTTAGATACTTATCCAGGGAGCTACGCTGTGTGTGTGTTTTTTCAAATGATAATTTATAGGCCTTTATATAGATTTGGAAAACTTGATGGCATCACTTGATTCACATCTAATCAACTATCTGTAGTCATTTGTATTTATGTAGAATGCTAGTTATAAAATGTGATAGCACATTATTCATGAAAAAAGATCACCCCCCTCCCCAGTCCCCAAGACGGGGTTGGGTGTGCCTCCAATTGTTCATTCCTTTTTGGGTTACTCTAGATATATGACACATAAAAATTCAATTTCTTCTACTCCATTAGATTTACCTTTGGATTTGTGCAGGGTTACATCAACACTTTTCTGCACAAATCTACATGAAATCAACGGCTCTGCGCATTAGTTGTGCTTTTTTTATTTTTTAAAGATTTGTCCACGTAGCATTAACCCTTTATGAATCAAGTCCTTGCAAAGCATTGCTGCATTAGCATCATCTTCTCCAACAGAACCCATATTTTTGAAGGGTGTGCAGTTTCTGTTCTCCAAATCAACTCACCCTTTATGAATCCAGTCCTTGCAAATCATTGCTGCATTAGCATCATCTTCTCTAACAGAACCCATGTTATTGAAGGGTGTGCGGTTTCTGTTCTCCAAATCAACTCGTGGTTCTGAAGCTTACTTTTAAGATGGGAAATTGCATAATATTTATGGTACATATTGGTTTGTTTTGTGCTTACCATTCTTCCTTGACAACATTGTGTAGGGGTTTTACCAAAATATTTTAGCTCCGAATGGTCATTTGCACAGTTCCACTTGCCTGAAAACACACAATTCATTGTGTCATTTGGATCTCAGAACACTCTCATAATTGTTGGCATGGATGGGAGGTATGTGTATCTATCATCGTGTTACTGTTCTTGCGAACTTGTCAGTTGTACGTGTTTCACCCTTTTTCCCCCTAAAATTGAATCATTGATTTTTAAAATTTTCAAATAAAGTTTAGGTAAACATAATATATTAAAGTGATGCATGCCTGTTGAAATCAATGGCTAATTTAGAGTATATTTATAGAGTGGTGATCCAGGTAAGACTTGTACACTTATATCATTGAATATCTTTCTGTAGAATGCAAATTTTACAGTCCTACTATTCAATCATGTGATATTATTGTGATGATCATGCATGCTAAATTTAAGATAAAGTAGACATTCATAAGTCCTAATCTAATAGTTTACATTTTCTTATATTTTGAAAGCATTTTGTATGTTAAAATAAATTCGTTTAATGAAGTACCAATTAATTTTCAAATTCTATGAAATTTTATAAAAAGTTATTCAATGGAGTCAGTGGATTCCCACACATGCACACATATATAATGTACTTTCAAAAGACAGCGAAAGTTTCAGCAGCTTCTTTTATACAATCATTGTTTCTGTATAATTTGTTTTCTTACCCTAACTCCCCCTTGCTCTGTAGTTGTTTGCATGTTACAATTTCCTTAGCCTCAAAAGGAGTTTTTTTAAATGTCTTACACTATTTATTTAGTGTATGTGACTTCTCTTGTACTTCTTTTCCCCTCTTCAACATCACTTAATGAACTTAGTTCGCATTATTCTCCTGATCCTCACAACCTCCGCTCTCTTTTTTCTGTGGTATCAGTTTCTACAGGTGCAGCTTTGATCCAGTGCATGGGGGAGAGATGTTGCAGCAGGAATATGTTCGTTTTCTAAAATTTGAAATTAAACCCAGATAAACTATTTCGACTTGCTCAACATCCTCATCAAGGGACAAGCAGTAAGATCTTCTCAAGCCTTGTAAATATGATGTGTCCAGCACCAGGCAATAAACTTTTCTTAGTATGTGTAAATATGATGCCTTCATATTGGAGGATCTTGAGATACATTGCTGTCTATTATTGTATATAAAAAATGAAAAATGAAAGGAAAATGCTAAATCTTACGAAATCATTTTCGTAGAACAAGAAAACAATTGTGGAGCAGTGCTACTTGCGTTTAATAGGACCATCCAACCATGTATTCGTATGAGGCATCTGAGTCCATTTTTTTTTCTCAATTTTTATTGGCTCGTGCAATTTGTAAAGGCCATTCGTGGAATTATTCGCACGATATAGCACTGCTCAAAATGAAATTGAAAAGGAGGAATACTGATAGCAACAGCTGCATCACAAATAGATCACTTGTTGAATATCTTGTTACTAACACCATCCCGTGGGAAATGTTGTTGGAGGAGTATTCAGTCATGTTACATGGGTACGGTTACGTCACTCGCTTTTACTTATACATGTATCTACTTAATGGTTCCTGATTATAATAACTTACTAAGGTTTGTTCATACGTATCACTTGACCTGATGTGGGTTTTATCTTTTAACTCTTCACTTGGTCTTACTTCAATGTTGTACAAGGGTTGGTGGTAAAGAAAATAATGCGACTTTTACCCGTGCAATGGATCTTCAGGAATTTAGCAAGTTAATTTATGGATAATACTGGAAACTGGCGCTGAATGGATCACTGACATAGAGTACTAAGATTTGTTTTATATATGCGAGGCCTACACAAGGCATCGAGAGAAGCACGAATATAGCGTTAGTGTTAAAAATCTTTGTTGAAACATTGAATAGGAATGTTTGTGGAAGCGGTACTAAAATTTGACAAAATTCAATTTTTGCAATTAAAGATTTACATTCTAGTATTATTATATTCTTTTAAAAATCTTCTTAATAATCTACTTATTATTTAATAAATAAAATATTAAATAAAAAATAGATTTATTTAATATGCTTAAATATATTTTTATCTCTCTAAATATATCAATTTTTTGTTTTAATTTTTCAAAAAAATTATTATGATTTGTGCTATTGTAATTTCAAAAGTGAATAAAATTAATTTGTCTTTATTTCAAAATTGAGTATAATTAACTCAATTTAACACTCCTTAAATTAAATCTTCTCTTATTTCAATAGTTAAGAAAAATTTAATATGAAAGATTTGCATGAAGTCAAGTTCACTCAACTTTGAAATGAGAAGAAAGATTAATTTCACTCACTTTTGAAATTATTGGACACAAAATGTAACATGTTTAAGCCTATTTAATATCTTAAAATATAAAAAATAGTCAATACTTTTTTATTTAACAATTAGGAAAATTATTAGAAAGATTGATTAATACTTAACGGTTTAAAATTATCCTTCACATAACGGTGCAGAGACTGGGAGGGGGTGGGGAAGGAATATTGTACATAACTTTGGCAGTTATTGCTCCCTTTATTTTGTTCCTTGCTACTAATAACATCTCTTGTCTTGGACGCTAAGATAAACCTTCAATGCTTGAGAGCCTAGAACAAATTCTTGAACCATACAGCAGAGTTTTGGCAGGGTCACAGCTTAGATCTTGTAGATTTCTCGTCAAAAACAATCATCACCTTCCCAATAGCTTTCCTATCTTTGATAGCAGAAAAGGCGAGGTTGGCCTGCAAGGATAAGAAATTGTTAAACCATATAGTACTAGGGCTATTAGCCCCCAGTGAATATCAATAAAGCAAAGAAAGAGACGGACAGACGATGTGGCAAGTGGAACACATTTCTAAATACAAATGTTGATTTCTCATAAAAAATAGGGTTTTGTTATCGTGTGTCCTTACTCCTTAGGACACAGGTTAAGAAACATTTATTATCCTTCATTAAATCATTCTAATTAACTAAAGAAGAAAATATTAAATGCTTCTAATTTTTATTAATAGTTTCTATTTTAATTCCTTAACCTATGTCTTAAAGGACACGTTAACAAAATCTTATATATATAATATATATGATAAATTCAAGCAATATATGAAAATGATTTAATTATGGCCTAATGATTTTACATAATCAGCCAATAGTGGATTAACAATGATATTTTCACCACATTTTTCTCTCACATAACTTTTTACACTACTTCCCATATCATTGACTATATCACTTTCTCCTCATTACTTTCTCTCACTTAATCACAACCATAAAAAAAGTGGTAAAAAAAAATGGTAAGAGAAAAAGTGTGGTGAGATAAACATTTTTCTTTTGCTATATCCTCCTACAAGTTATTCCTAATAATCTTCCTAATACTAAATGAAGAAAGTATTAAATGAAAAAAGTAAATGCATCTGATGTCTCGAAAACATAAAAAACATTCAATAATTTCTTCGTTTAGTAATTAGGAGGATTAATAGGCGGATTGGGTAGGAGGATTTAGAAGTTTTCTTAACTAATAGGTTAACTCTTAGAATGTGTATTGAATTAAAAAAGAGAGAGAGAGATTCAAATTAGTAGAGCAGCTGTGAAAAAGAAATTCCTGACCTCTGACAGGCGGTAAGAATGAGAAATGTGGATTGAAATCAAGCCTCTTGCCAACCAAGACAGTAGCTCCTTCAGAGTATCTTCAAGAACACCCGGGCGATGTATTTTATAGCTACCCCAATAAAGACCATGCACTGTCCAATTCTGGCACAACGATTTTAAAATGAGAGAAATCATAACCTAGTAATGAAGGATTCCAACAATTTATACTAATATGCTTCAATCATATATATAATGTGTTTGCATGTTTATATCATAAGCATGTGACAATAACCAGACACAGGAACTTGTGCAATGGAAGAATTAGTGTAAATATGTGATGCAGGCAGCAGAAAAATCAAGAAGTCAAAAGTTTAAAGATCCAAAGATCTCACTAGTTTAGTTTAATGTTGATATAGGGGCTAATTGTAATATTTTCAGTTATAAGAGTGTTTTAGTGATCTAATCCCAATGGTGCTTCAATAGTTTTACATTAGGGTCTAAGAGTCTAGTATTTAGTCATATATTTATGTAAGGGGCTATGGGCTTTTCTTTAATTTAAGTTATGTGGGCTTTTATTTTGTTTATCAGTGGTTGGTTATTTAACTTGGGCCTCAAGATGATTCCTAAATAACTGATGTGCCTAGTTATCAAACAGATACTGAATAAAGAATATTTTAGAGAACCCTATCATTCTAGGCATGTGATGTGTCTCTTAGGTGTGATGCCTTGGTCTTCTTCTTCCTATCTTCGTCTAATGTAGTCTGATATTCGTAGATTCCCCATTCTCAGATCCCTAAATAATCTTTTTTCCCAAATTCACCCTAATTCTGATCTAATCCTAAAGTTACTGTTTATACAACCCTGGAGCAGGACCTTAGACCAGTTGTTTTGTGCTAAGATAGAAAGAAACTGCATCATACTGGCTTCTTGTTTGGCTTCTGGTTTTGTGCTGCTTTAAATACAAAGCATAAAATAACCATTGTATTTAAGAAGACATTTTTCAGCATCATTGTCTGAAAGGAAAAGAAAATGAAATCACAGTTCAGCATGTTGCAATAATACATGCAGTTGTTAGTTTTTTTTAGGTTGGTTAAAGCAGTCAAACTCTAGCAAACTGTGAAGCAGCTGCTTTTAAACGCAAACCACTGTATATATTGTTAAAGTACTCTTTGACAATTCAGAAGTTGCCATGTTTACTATAATAATATGTATCTACACCATACCCATCAAGTCGCTATCATACTATAAACTCTTAAAGCAGAATTCTTGCATGTCAAGGAGACAAACTACTTTTTTTTCCCCCCAAAAAGCATAGAGAGAGAGACCTTCACTTGATTCCCTATATTGTGCATCATGGCTGGGGACCGCCTCCCCAAATTTCCCCCGATCCATGCCGCGGGGGAAAATTTTTTCTTGTCCCCGTTTCCCATAGGGAGGCAGGGATCTGCAGGGACTCCGAAATTATTAAAAAAAAATCAGAAAAAATAAGAAAAAAATTAGAAAAATGAAAAAAATATATAAACAGTTGTAAACAATTTCAATTTAAGTCTACAATATTAACAAATTAAAACAAGTTACTTTCTAGTGGTATTTTTTTACTTTTTCTTTAATTTTAAATTAATATGAAAATAATACAGATAGAAATTACTAAAAAGAACAAAATATTAATACACATATATGATATAATCATTAAGGATAATTTAGTAATTCCTCTGGAACACGGACCCCGCAGGACTGGAGATACGATATCCATCTCCATCCCTGCATCTTCCTTGGGGGATTTTTATCCCTGTCCCCATCCCCGCAGGAAAAATTTCCCAAATTTGAGTCTCCAAATGGGGTAGGCGGGGATCCTCAAATACAAGGAGATTTCCCTAATCATGCCAAGCCAGCCTAAGCTTTTTCATTAATATATGCAAATAACTGATATATACAATTATGTACAGTTAATGGAAATGCCCGTGCAAACTTAGATTTGTGTCAATATGACAATAGATATTCAGGTTACAGATGAAAGTATTTGCTAACTAATTAAAAGCCTTAGTCAGCAATTTAACAATGACTAAATCCCAAGGAAGCAGCACTATGAGTTATGCACAGATTGTGTGAGTCCACTAGTATTTGTGCAAATGACTGGGTACACATAATTGAGGATATTATTTTTGGGAAGCCAACTTGGGACATCTAGTGGTTTCCTAAACAACAGAAGCTACAGTTGTTATATTAAGTGACAACGAAGAGAAGACAGAAGAGTTTAAATCAATGTTAATGGCCAATTGTCAGGACTCAGGTGTGCTTCCCTCCATATCCCTTCCCAATTGATTTCAAATTATTTATTGCACAATGTGATTTCAATTTTAAATTCAAAGTCTGTGTGAATAAAGCATGATCAGATTAAGCAACAAGCATAAAGTAATCCAGTGAGCAAGCTAATTGGGTTAGACAAGGTAAATTCCTAGTCCTAAACTTCATTCCTGCTGTACCTTAACAAGAGCTATGTTAGCAGGGATGACAGGAATTTCTCCACTTGCAAACCCAATTATCAGAATGCTAGCTCCCCAGTTCAGAAGCTTCAAAGATTCTTTAGTAAGCTTGCCTCCAACCGGGTCATACAGGACATCAATCCCTTTAAGCCTTCTAGCCTTAAGGAACTCTTTGACACTCTGAGTAACATTTTCATTACTCAAGTCCACCACATGATCAACACCAAACGATTTCAAAAGCTGCACCTTTTCAGCTCCCCTGACACCGGATTATGCAAAACAAGAAAGACTCAACTTCAAGGGATACTAAGTAGATAGGGGTAGGTAACTATAAAATGCAGAAATCCAGTCAAGGATTATGACATTATGTCATATGATGCAACCCATATAATATAATAAAACAGTTGACTACCTAGCAACAGCAATGACAATGGCACCACATGCTTTTCCAATTTGCACAGCTGCAAGGCCTACACCTCCTGCTGCACCCAAAACCAGCAATACCTACAATTCCATCACCCACTTAACCACACCAAGACACAGAACAATATGCATTATACCCAACAAGAAGTTAAGTAAACCATGACAATACCTGACCAGAGGTCAATTGAGCTCTATGGACAAGTGCCGCATGAGAAGTGCCAAATGCCACAGTAAGTGCTCCAGCAGCAACCAGATCACAACCTCCCGGCACTGAAAACCTTCAAAGTTCACAACTTTACACACGTTACGATGAAAATTTTCCAAAAGGTAACAGTAAAATAAGACTTAACAGCAACCCAAAAGAAAAAAATGTGGAATCTCACAATTGGGTCTCGTCAACAACGATGAACTCAGCAAAAGAGCCAAGAGCGGCGAAGGAACAAACGGGGTCCCCAACTCGAAAGTTTGAAACTTTGGGGCCAACGGCATCAACTATGCCAGAATAATCGGATCCCGGGATGAATGGCAAAGTGGCTTTCTCTTGGTACTTACCCATTATCTGCAAGTAATTCGCAAAATTCAAGCTTGTGGCTTTGATTCTGACTCTCACCGCAGTGGGAGAGTTGAGTTCAGGGATGGGGTGATTCTTGGAGACAAATATTGGGCTTGAATTGTCTTCCAAAGACACCGTAGGATCACCCAATTTTCTGCACAACAAGGCTTCCATTTCCGTTGTCTTTCACTCTTTCCCGTTTCGCTCTTGAGGATGATTGAGTGATTGATTATGTATATAATCTAATTTATAATCTGAATTTCAATTCAAAGATGGAACCTTTGAGATTCGCTCCCTTGCCCTCGGATTCAACTACCGTAATTGTAATCATTTTTTTAATGCAACTTTGACAACAGGATAATAATAGAGGAGAAATGATGTTGTTACATCATTTTTCAATAAATCTTAAGTGTAAGAAAGTGAAAAAAATTAATATAATTATTAGTATAAATAATAATATAAAAAGTGATATAAAAGAAAAATATATAAAAAAATTATGGTTGATAATAGATACACAAAACGTCGTTATTTCAGGAAAAACGTTTTTGTCCAACCTAATTATGATAAATATATATTCATTATATATGAGATAGATATTAAATTAAATTATATATTATTATAATATTTTTATAAAATATAAAATAAATTTATAAATAAATAAAATAAATTAAAATATAAAATTTAAATAAATAATAACACTATTATTTTAGCGCAAGTATGTGATCTGTGAATATTATAAATGGATAGTATTATTTATTTAATTAAAATACTTTAATTTTTATTTAATTTATTTATAAATTTATTTTATATTTTATAAATTATAATAGTATACAATTTGATTTAATTTTTTTTATATAAATTTATAATATAAAAATAATGTATATATTTTAATTGTACAAAAATTATTATCTATTACAAATACATAAGTTTAAATTTTAATTATGTAAATTTTTTAAATTAATTTGTAAGAAATATATAGGTGAAATAGTTGACCTGTGTGTAAATTCACCGACAACCATCGCCAGCCACGTGCCACAGTTGGAAAAAAAATAGAAACACAATCACAAGAAAAAAATCAACAAAATCAAAAGCATTACGAGGATTAAAAAGGACCATAAAACGATGTCCTCCGACTAGAGAGTCTGACAAAGTTCATTTACAGTTTTACTTATTACCTGCCATAGTTTGTGCTGGTGGTTATTTTATCCGTAACTATAGATGAAGGCAATGAAGCATTAAGCTTTAGCTCTATTTTGAGCTGACAGGAACTTGAAGGGGCCAAAACCCATTTGGATCAGGAATAGTGAGGTTTGTTCTTGTGTTACCAGATGATGAGATGATGAAAATGGGGGTGTTCTGTGGACAATTGGGGTTTGTGACCCCTCCTTATTTATTTCGTTGCACTAAGAAGTGGAGATATTCATACATATGGCGGATACACAAGAATCCTTCTCCTTTAATATTTGGTTTGCGGGGTCCAAAGTATGCTCCTCATAAGTCTAAGTCTACCTTTGTTGCTTCTGCTTCTTCAGCTCCATCAGTTAGCGGTTCAGATGCTGAATATTCTGGTAATTTTGGCTTCTCATCTTTTCTTTGGTTGTCTTCATTAAACTTATGTCTTCTTTTCATTTCCTTTTGTTTATTTCATTATGTCTTTCATTTCTGTTTTATTTGATGGGAAGAATCATTGAAGTATTGGATAAAAGAAGAAAAAAGGCCACATAACTTGTCAATGATCAATGACCAAAGTCCTCTCTTTCATTTCTGTACTTTAGTGTTGGTTCCTAGAATATACTAGGAGAAAAGAAAAATGGGCATACTTGTCATCAGGATTATTTCTGTTATAAACAAAATCGTTATTGTTGCTAGGTTACTTACATGAGTGCTTTATTACTTACATGAATGCTTTATGTTGAACCCCATATCTCCAGAGCAGTTGTTGGATGTGGGAGCAAAGAAGAAAAAGAAGGGGATAGCTGGCATAGATCAGGACGAATTAGTGGATCCAAAGCTTTTAGCTGATCTAGACAGTTGTTTTTGTGAGTTCAAAGGAGTGCATATACACCACAAGGTATATGATGCTGAATCCCAAGCACAAAGCATGTTCCAGAGTCAGACTGTTTCTCATCAAATCAAGAAGCTAGGTTTTCCTATGATTCTGTTACATGGCTTTGGAGCCTCAGTTTTCTCATGGAAACAAGTTATGAAGCCTTTGGCAGAGGTTACTGGTTCAAAAGTACTTGCTTTTGATAGGCCAGCCTTTGGATTGACATCAAGGGTGAATTTATCTAGGCATCTTTCTTCAGGAACTGGAGACACAAAACCTCTAAATCCATACTCAATGGCATTTTCAGTGCTTGCTACCTTGTACTTCTTTGATTTATTAAATGCTGAGAAGGCAATTTTAGTGGGGTATGTGAATGTTCTATCTTCTGTTTTGTTAAGTGGCTTTATTTTTTTTTTTAGATATCAGGTGATTTTCATCAACCTATGTAGAGCATACTTCCCACTGTAGTTATAAGATGCCAGCTAAATAAGCAATTATATGTTGCATCGACACATCTGGATATCTTTCATGCGTTATTTATCTGATTATCCTAGATGTCATATTTATGGGTCACTGCATTAATATGATTGTCATTTTTCAAATCGTAAGTGTTAAATTGATCAGCTTCTTTTGTATCCATTCTTAAGTAGTAGCCATGGTATATGGAATCAGACATTAGTTACATGAATGCCCCCTGTAGGAAAATAAAATTTACATATTTCTAATGGTATTTTCTTTCCTTTTTTTCATCTTAACCTCTTTTTCCATTGAAGTCAGATCCTAGTTTGTGCTGTATAACTGGTACTGGATTATTAACAACGGAAAGAATATGCTTCTTCCCCACTGTCCCTTTTTTCTTTTGAATCTGAGATGTCTCCAAAATGACATGCCAGGCATTCAGCTGGTTCACTTGTAGCAGTTGATACATATTTCGAAGCTCCCGGACGTGTTGCTGCTCTGATCCTTATTGCCCCAGCAATTTTTGCCCCACTTACTACACCCAAAATTGTTAAAGAAAATCGATCAATACAAGATAACCAAATGAAAGAAGACAACAGTTCTATCAGAAAAAATCCAATTTTTGGGCTTTACAAGATGTTGTCCAAGATTCCCAAGTACATTGCAGAGGCAATAACACAGATGTTGAAGGGGATGATAGATATGCTCAACTCTTTGTATAGGAAATTGTTATCAGCTATCCTGCGTTCTTCCCTTGCTATAATGCTGGTAACGAACTTGATCATGGCTAATGCAATATCAATATTGGTTTGAGTTACATTAATACCTTGTTGATTCAATCATTATTGGAAAGCATAATAATCCTGGAGAGAATTGTAGGCTCAAATACAGTTGAACTCTTGAAACCCTTTCCAATGAGTTGGTATTCCATACAATTCCTTTTCACCAATTTTCAGAATTCATGGCCTGAAGTGTAAAGCTGTAGTACATATAATGTGCTACATAAGGAAAATCTGGTTAGATTGTTGCTTTTTGGATTGTTACTCGTTGGATGACTCTTTTGGGTATTTTGGCTTCTTTGTTTAATTTAGTTAGACTGTAATTCTCAAACTGACACTATCAATAATTTGTCAAGATCGCTGGTCAATTTACCTATCTGATGACCTCTTTCTTCACATGAATCTATTCTCAGGTAAGAATGGCAATTGATAAATTTGGTACCGCTGCAGTTCGAAATGCATGGTATGACCCAAATCAGGTCCCTGAGCATGTCCTTGGTGGTTATACAAAGGTATTCTCATTGTGATTTCCTATATTCTTATTTTGTCAGTATTGTCTTTTTTTTTTTTTTTAATTTCCCTCATACTCAAATAGTCAGTGCTCACCTGGATGTTACCACTGAATGCAGCCATTAAGGAGTAAGGATTGGGATAGGGCACTGGTGGAATACACTGCAGCAATGTTTTTGGATGAGGAATCTAAAACAAAGCCACCGCTTTCTCAAAGACTTCATGAAATATCATGTCCTGGTGATGTTACTAATCCTATATATGTCCACTTTTATTTGCTTTTTAGTTCTCAACCTTTGTCTTTGAATACCAGATTAGGAATAATGGGCAGTAAATTCGGAGAGATGGAAAACATCTTAGAATGGCTATGTAGAGTAAGTTGTGGTGGCAATGAATAGGTTAATTGGTTTATGCTTTTGCTAGAGATTAACCAAGATGGAATGAGGCTCTTGCGTTATACTCTGTCCAATGCACTGGACACTTTTGTGTTAAGATTGGAAATCTGGATCATCAAGAAATTCAATTAACAGAATATAGCTGCCAAGTGCCAATCAATGTTACTAGAGATTTTCTATAAACTGGGCAAATCAATTGGCACATGGTTTTTGGATTACTATGTTCATTTATGTAATTACTTGTTCATTTCCTTGGATTTTTTGCTCGTTCTTGTTCCTGAATTCATGTTGAATCATGTATCTCTTTCCAGTAGCAAGCTACCCTGCTTGATAGTTGATACCCTGAGTTGCATATTGAGCATAATTGATGATAATTGTTTGAATTAGCAGTTCTGATTATCACTGGTGATAGTGACCGACTAGTCCCTTCATGGAATGCTGAGAGACTTTCACGAGTCATACCAGGAGCGTTGCTTGAAGTAATTAAGCAATGTGGCCATTTGCCCCATGAAGAAAAAGTGGAGGAGTTTATTTCAATTGTTGAAAACTTCCTAAGGAGATTAGTGGGAGATTCAACCGAGCATTATCGACCATCCGTAGTATGAAATTTCTACAGCTCAAGTTTCCCATTTTACTTCATAGAAGATCCATATAATATATAGAGCAGACACTAATGCAGTTGATCAGATGGACGAAGATTCATTGAAGGCGTAACGATGCATGCTCTTATTAAGTTCATCAAGCACGATGATCTCTGTCTAGCAGCTAATGAAAAGCTTAGAAGTGGAAAAATGCTGATAAGCAATGACCTATAATTTTATGTCACATTGTATTGCTGCTAGCCTGCTATAGTACTTGAAGAATCCTCTTTATGTTTGCCTGCCTGAATGATCTGCAACAACATTTATACCATTGGCCATTGGGCCTAGCACAGATGTCTCCTCGGATGTAACAAGACTTACCATTTTACAAGCATTCGCTAAATTATCTATTTGATTTTGACATACTTCTTTTATCTAATATATATATATATATATATATATATATATATATATTTATATATATTAAGCTACCATTTTCTTTTGTGCCAAAAACAGTAGCAAGAAGCTATTAAAGCTAGCAACTACTCAATGAAAGAAAACATTGCCAATTAACAAAGAAAAATAATAAAATTACTTGATATTTCAGAACTATGAATGACACACAGCATTTTCTTTAACAGAATTAATCCCAACATTGTAAAGCCTTATGCAATGGCCATATCTGGCTTGCTGATAGGCTATGTGCAGCCGGAAAAGTCTAACATAGACCACCCCAAAGGTGGTTCATGGATGGACCATGGCCTTTTTGACCATTAATAAATCAATAACTTAGATTAAAAGGTTAAATCTTTATATATTTTAACTAGTAACACTCTGATTCGTGTAGAAATTTAACTAGATTATTTTTTTTTACGAATAATTGTACATACAAAAAACTTATAAATTTCAACTGATAATTTTTACATACACTTAAATTTACATATAGATACTGTCAGATAAAAACAAAAAGAGTGAGTCCATCCATGGACCCAAGCATTTTGGATCCATGATAGAAGCCTCTTGTGCAGCCAAATTTAATTACAGAAGCTGCTTAATGCTTGTTCAGAAAGGAGGATCAATTTCTCCACCAAGACTAGCATCTCCTAGGCCTGGAGGAACATCAAATCCTGACATGAAATCTTCACCAAATATTACAGCACCAGCTGCTAATGCCGCAGCACTTACCCCCATTGTGAACCCTGGAGGTCCCCTCTGACCGGGGGCTGCCCTGGATGGTGGCATGTCTGTGTAGCTTGGTGGCAAGTCATCATTTCTTGGGAGAAAAGTGGGAATATAACCAACATTTGAGGGTGGGGGTGGTGGAGGAGGAGTTCTAGTTCTAGGTAGTTGATAGTTTGGTCCAGCTGCTGCAAGGTAGCTTGGTTCACCCACATATGGATCAGAATAGTTTGTAGTAGATAATGGCACTGAATGGGAGTAGGGGATGTTTGTTTGTAGATGATTTTCTGGCTGATAGAATGAAGCTTGAGGCTGCTTCTGCGGGTTGGCTTGCCTTAATCCTCCCTCTGTGGTCAAGTGGTTATTATCGCCACTATCTGATAGCACTATTTCTCCCTTGCTACCTACAGAACAATCTTTCATCAAACTAAACAACTTCCTCTCAATTATGCAAACCATTATGAGTATATTGAATTAAGAACTCGCTGAAAGAAGAGAAACAAAAGAAGATGCTAAATGCAGAAGAGCAGCTACAGTCAAGCTGAAAGGCAAATTTGTTTTTTGTCTGCAGGTTGTGAAATAATCATATACCTGTGTGGGAATTCGGCTCTTTCTTTTCCTCATAAATACGAATTGAAATATCAATGAAACCTCTTGGTTTGCTGGATTTCTTCTTTCGTAATTGGTAGCTCCCAACTTCCTCATGCCTTGGCTTTGACACCTCAGAATTCTTTACCTGCTTCACAAGGAACTCTTTGAGAACAACCATTGCTGAGCCATGAAGCTTTTCTGTGAGGAATATGGGCTCCATACTGTAAACTTCCACGTTCAGTGCCAAATCTTGGAAGTTTGGTGCTGAGTCATCAACAGGAATGATAAACTTGGTTCTCCAAACAGGATTTGCATTCCCAGAATCATCAACTTTGGTGCAATATTTGCTGTTAAGATCAATCCACCCAACAGCAAACCATTGACGCTTCCAAACTGAGGTCGAATGCTGGAGTTCATGAGCAGATATCAGGCAGACCTCCACCCAGATAATCCCCATAGAGAGCGCAGAGAAGTAAAAATGAGATGTTAGTGGGATGTTGTCTCCTGTAAGCTTCTTTAGTTAAAAGGGTTGCCTAGGAAAAGAGATTCAGTGAACGTGTTTTGCGGTATTTCAAAGGCTACTTTACTTTGATATGAGAAAATTCTTATACCTAAGCGCCATCAGGGGGTACCCTAATGCCAACTTTTTTTTTCCTGCTAAGTGCATCACAGGCAGACAGGAATCTGTTAATGTTTACGTACACTCATAGGGAGATTAATTTTAGCGTTCACATGCAGAGGTATAAACTTAGCAAATTAGAAAACCAGACCATAAAGTGTTGCTGTTGTCTTGTTGATAATATTATTTAGACTTAAATATGTTTTTGTTACCTGTAATTCCTACTGTTATCTCACATTTGTTAAATAATGACATGGCATACGGACCACATACCCTTAATGATCCAAGTGACATTAACTATTTGCCACGTCACCACCCCTCATTTTCTTTTTCCTCTTCTCTCCTTTCCTCTCCCCCCCCCTCCTCTCTCTCTCTCTCTAACCGTAGTTGCAGTACCTTTGGTTTTCACAGGCTACAAAACCAAACCATTAAACCAATAAATTTTGACTACAGAAAATTCACAACAGATATCCCAAAATCCCATTATCCTCCCTTCAAGCCCCTCCAAGCATTCCAAAATCCACCAATTCCCCAACCACACGGAAAATTCTAAAGTAATACTGTACGTAAGTAAGTATATATATCTGATTTAAAAATATTTAAATTTTAATCCAACTTATTAAGAGTCTCACATCGTCTGCCTCAATCTTCCAGATGCGATTTATATATCTGTTGGGTCACTCCACTTAATGCTGATTGGTTTTAAGTTAGAATCTAACATGATACCCGTCATCTTTGTTTCTCGCCACCAACCCTTCGCTAGGCTTGTTAGAGTCCTTGTTTGTTTCTGCTTATTCCGTCCAGGTATCTGTGGAAATGGTGTTAAGAATCTCATATCACCTACTTCGCTAGGCTTGTTTGTTTCCGCCTGTTCCGTCCAGGCATCTGTGGAATGAAGTGTTAAGAGTCTCACATCGCTTTCTGGATTTTTATATCCGTTGGGCATTTTGTGGTTTTAGGTTGGAATCTAACACAACTTCAATCCACCTAGCTACGTTGCCGCTGGTTTGAATGCCTCCACCTCCATGCCATCCAAACCCGTCACTGTGCCACCAACCCAAAACCCATTGCTTCTTTTTAGAAAAAAAAAATCATTGGCACTTGATTTTTTGGATTTTTCTAACGTGTTCAACAAACCAAAAGCTTGAGGCTAGCTAGAAGAAAAAATGCTTATGATAGCATCTTCGAACATCAACACACATCTTCAAACAAGGTAGCAGGGTTTTTTGTATGGAATGTTGTGGGTCTTGGAATGCTGTTATTTTGCTGCTACTGGGTTGGTATGCCGATTAAGGAATTGTGGATGGTTCTGGCTAATTTGTCATTGTGTGTGACGAATTGATAGACCAGATCAGAGGTTGTTGGGTTGGGATTCCTGGGTTGTGGCGTCTGCAAATAGGGAAAAGAAGAAGAAATTTGTTAGGGATTGGAGATTTTGCAGAAGACAAAGAGGAGATGAGAGGAAGAAGAAGAAGAAAAAAAATAAAAGTGGCAAATAATTTAGACAATTTCTCTGGTGCAACCGAAAACCATGTGCCACCGGTGGCATTCTAACATCCTCCACTAGTATTTTGACACCTAAACAATTAGTCAAATTAATGAATCTATGTCACAGGGATCTATTTAAAATTTATATTTATTGCACTTTGCTTTAAGGATTATTTTGCAAAATTATAAAACTCAAAGCATGAATTTGTTAACTTATATCTTAGAAATCAAACAGCCTAAGTCCCCAAATTAAAAGAAGCCCTAAAAACCCTAAATCCCCAAATTAAAAGAACCCCCAAATTGTAAGAACCCTAAATCCCCAATCACCCATATCGTTGCAGGCACCCTCCCTTCCCCTCACGGCCGGGCGAACACTCCTGTCACGACCGAACGCTTCCAACTCACGGTCAGCGAAAGCTTCCCTCTCACGGTCTGCCGAAGGCTCCCTGTGACGGTGGAGTAATTTTCGTGAAGAACTCACTTTTCGTGGAAGAAGGGTCGTGCCCTTAAACGACTATTTCGTGAAAGAACCTCCATATTCAACAACACGATACCACCCAAAGCAGCCCCAGCAGTCGCATTCCAACAAAGGTCAGTTCCACTGCGTTGTCACCATTTTTTCTTCTAATTATGGCAACTCACCCATAACTCTTAAAACCTTGTCTTTAAACCATAACCTTTGACACTCTATCTTCGTTCCTTTGCACGCGTGCTAGTGAGAGAGAGAGGGAAAAAATGCACACTGAGAGAAAGGTCGTGATGTCGTCCCTAAACTAGGTCATGATCTTCCTCCTTCTTGCCATCTTCTGAGTTCAATCTTCTGGTAGACTATGTTCAGTTGAGTTTATTTTATTATAATTTATTTTCAATTTTCGCTTTTTGTTGGGTCTCCAAAGGAAAACAGAAAACAAAGAAGGAAAACCAACATGGGTACTCGATTATTTACTTGTTTTGTTGAGCAAGAACTGGGAAAGTTCCCACACTTTATCTATGTACTCCTTGAATGGGTGTTGATAATCATACTAGTAATTGACGGGTTTCTTGAATTTCTTGCTAATAAGTTTGCCAGGTTCTTTGAATTGAAAACCGAACCCATTATGGAAGGGAAACCGAGTCAAGTATGTAAATGATATTTCATATGGGGGTGTAAAAAATGGCTTAGTAGTAGTTTGTATTTGGGATCAATATATATCCTAATATTCACCTGCTAACGTCTAATGCCTCTAGTTACTTTAAGTTACAGACAGTAGACTAATTAAGAATAAAGGTGAGTAGAAAAAACATAGATCAGAAATCTGGAATAAGTTAGTAAGGCTAGTGGGGAAATTACTTTCAATTTAAATGCAATAAAAATGACATAACTTGATCAGCATTTGTTGCACGCTTTCTGTTTCCTCTTCTTTTACCTCTATGCACAATGACTGGCCAAAGGCATAAAGCAAGTCGTATAGAATGCATGTGCAATATTACTTTTCAAATGTTTTAGCATTCATTTTGATGTGTCTACTTAATTTTTTGCAGCTTTTGGTGAATTACTAGAAATAGCATACCATTGAGTTGTCTCTCAACACTGCAATCCGAAGTGGCCTACAAATGTAATTTAGTAAGTGTGAAGGCTGTTTAAATAAGATATTTTTAGGGAGAAAGACAAATGGTAATACATAGGAGATGTGAAACACAGAGGAATTGGGAAAACTGAATTTGATGATTGCTATAATTCAGCTTTGAGATAATACCCTTTGAAATTTCCATTATTGATGTAGGCTGTGTTGGACTTGTATTTTTGTTAATTTACTCTGGGTTAATGATAACCAACTTCTTTACTACTTTTGTCACAATTTGTCAAAATATTGAAGCATTTGCAAACAATGAAATGGTAAATTTTTCAATTTCAAATTGTTACAGGCATATAATCTTCTCCTAATATTATTGTTGATATTTTACGTCTTTAACATATGAATGGCAAGTGAAGTCACCCAGTAGAGTTTTGCTTGTAAGATGGTCTTATGGTTTTCATTAATTCTTTCTTTATTAGTTGAAAGCTAAAACAGAGAACAATTGAACTCACGTTCACAACTGGGTTTAAATTCGGCATTGCAGTATTTGGAATGTTGAAATTAACCACTGTGTTGACTTCGTAGCATTGTGAAAAGCGCATGATGAAGAAGTTTGAATAGTTGGATTAATCATCATCTAGGTCTCATGTTGAGTTTACTTGCAGACAGCTCTGCGACTAGTCTTGTTTGGCTATAGTGTTTATTCTTTTTTAAATCTTCTTTATTAAAGTGCATGTTGGTATCATAACACTAATTTAATAGGCATTTAGAAGGCGATGTGGGTCTAGTGAACTGCTGTCTAACAGGGGGGAAGAAATAAAGACAGTCTTAAATTTATATTTGTTTATACTGTAAAATTTATTGGCAGCTCAAGAATGTATATGTTGTGATGTGAAGCGAGTCTTTATTTGAATTTAGTGTTAGAACTTCAATTATGTTAGTTTATATGTGTAGGGATTATGGTAGTTTATATGTTAGTATATATCGTGGTTTGTAAAATATTGGTTGATATTTTGTTAAAAACTGCAAAAGATTTTGAAATTTTAAAAAGATGTGTACTTTTATGCAGATGATTAGCAATAGTGAAGAATCAATTCTTAATTTGAATGAGGATACAAATGTGTTTGTTGGTGATGGTGACGGGTCTATTGGTTTGTCTGGTGATGAAGGGAATGATGACATTGGAGGTGATGGACGTTTGAGTGATGAAGAATGTGATGGTCATCAACTAATATTGACGGAGGTTCGAATAATGCGATGAGATGAATGTGATGGTCAAAATGTGATGGAGGTTCCAGTGATAAGTATTGTGATGGAGGTTCTAATATTGACCTCATGAATGTTGGGAATAATGGTGGAGAGGAGAATGACAAAGATGGTGACAATGTTGTTGGACATGAAAATGAAGGTGGCATGAGAAAAAAGGTAGATGGTACTTATAAAAGAGTTACTGAGTTGACAGGGGATGATATTCGTGAACTAGATTTTGGGAGTGAAATTGAAGCTATTGAATTTTATAGCAAATATGCTAAGCTGCATGGATTTGTAATTATGAAGAAATATGTAAGCGAGTGGTAGACTATTTATTTTGGTGTGATGGTCCTAGTGTGTTGATTTTGAATGCTTTGATTATGCAATGTCATTATGCGTCAATTAGTATGCAACAGAGAGGGACTGAGACACAAGAAGCACTTCACAAGAGTAGATAGAGTAAGATAACATGAATCATTGACAAGAACTGACTGTCATGCCCAGTTTCGGGTACACTTTGACTACAAGACATCTAGATAGGTAGTGGGAAGCTTTGTTGAGGGTCACAACCATGAACTTACATCGCCTTCATTTATTCACTTAATTCCAGCTTATCATCGCATGACAAATGCAGATAAGTCTCAAGTGGAGAGCTTGCATTTGTACGGGGTGAGAACATGTCACCTAGTGGGCTTAATGGTTGGTCAAAAAGAAGGTTATTCTGATTTGGGTTTTTACAAGAAGGATGTGTACAACCACCTCGATAGGAAGCGGCGCGCTAAGATACAAGATGGGGATGCCTTTGCTGCTCTAAGTTACTTGCAAGCGAAGGCGGATAGTGATCCGTCATTGTTTGTAAAGTTCATGACAATAAGCGAGGGTAGACTACAACATTTGTTTTGGTGTGACGGTCCTAGCCGTGTTGATTTTGAATGCTTTGGAGATGTATTAGCATTTGATGCGACTTATAAAAAGAACAAGTACAACAAACCTTTAGTAATTTTTTGTGGGACAAATCACCATAGGAAGACAACAATATTTGCATGTGCATTGGTTGATGATGAGAAAGTTGAGACTTATAAATGGGTATTGAAAACTCTTTTGGAAGCTATGTTTAATAAACATCCAACTGCAGTTGTGACTGATGGTGACAATGCAATGAGATAGGCTATCAAGGCTATTTTTCCCAATGCAAGACATAGACTTTGTTCATGGCATCTCCAGAATAATGCATGTGAGAATGTAAAGAATGACCAATTCTTAGAGGATTTCAGCAGAGTAATGTATTCTAATTTTACTGTAGCTGAATTTGAAGAGTTTTGGACTAAAATGATTGAGAAACATAATGTTTCTAATAGGAAAGCCTCTTCAGGTGAGGATGGAGGGGGTGTCGCTGTTTTGAAGAAATGGATCAAAGAAGTGGATCAAGAAGACTTATAAGAGAAAAAGAATGTGGGCAACTGCGTATCTTCGGGAGGAATTTTTCGGACGCATAAGAACAATCTCTCATTGTGAAGGTATAAACTCTTTCATCAAGTAATATATTCATAAGAAAAATAGCCTTATTGAATTTTTGCACAATTTTGATCGTGTTTTAAAATATTATAGAAATAATGAGCATAAGGCGGACTATAAGTCATTCTATGGTGGTGAGCCTATGATGACAACTTCTCTTAAGAATATTGAGCTTGGAGCTTCAAAAATATACACAACGAAGATATTTGCAGAAGTTAAAGTGGAGATAGACCAGGCTGGTACGTTAATTGTTTTAAACAAAATTGAGGATGGAAACACTGTGAAGTACATAATGAATAAATTTTCTAGCCCAATGACTGTGTTTGAGGTGACTTATGACCGTGTAGAGGGTAAGTTTGTGTGCGATTGTCGAGGTTTTGAATCACGTGGTCTTCCTTGTAGTCATATTTTTTACGCCATGAAGCATGAACACATGGACTCCATTCCAGGGAACTTAATCTTGAAACGGTGGACAAAGACTGCTAAGAGCGATTATACATCGTCCATTCAAATGGATCATACTGATCCAGAAAAGGCTTTCAGGTTGCGTTTTGGTGCATTGTTTGCCATTTGTAATAGGTTGTGTCATATTACAGCGAAAAAATTGGATGATTTTATTGAGATGAGGGATGAAATATCGAAGCTTATTATGAAGTTAGGGATCCGTAATGATCCTAATAGGAACCGAGAGGGTAATCAGAAGGTGGTTGGTGATCCTATGATGGTTAAGACTAAAGGTGCTCCATCAAAGAAAAAGAATTGGAGAAAGAGAAAGTATAAGTGTTTATATTGCCATAAATCTGGACGCAATATTGCCAAGTGCCCAAGGATGATTAGAAACGAGACTGACTATAGTAATAAGGAGGATAGCTCAAGCTCGGAATATGATATTGACAGCAGAGAAGTACGTCTTATTAAGTCACAAGTTTTAGTTTATATTGAAATACAAATTGGCTTATGTGTCATAGTAAATTGTATTTGTTGCACGATAATGATTCATTGCCAGACAATTGCATGAGGCAGAGCGGTTCACTTCAGACATCACATCGGAAGGACAATGTATGCGTAATTTATTTTTGACTTTAGATTTTTATTGAAATGAAGGATTTACTCGATATATATTTCATAATGTTTTAATGCAGAGTGTGGAGATGGCAAGTGCGACTGCATCTAGAAGAAAGCGTAGTAAACTAGCATCTTCAACTCAAAATTCAGTAAATGAGAATGTTAGAATAATTTAAGTTAAAATTATTAAAAGAAGTGTACTTAAATTACAGTTATACGTTGTAGTATACATTCGATCTTTCATTAATTAAGTAGTCATAAGTTTGTTTATTTTGTGTGGTTTGGTTGACAGGTGAAGCAACAAAAGGTTGAAGTTTCACCTTCTGTCGCTGTGCAGAATGATGCTCCTGTAAATGATCCTTTGTATAATGTTGTCAATAACCATAAGACAACGACTAATGTAATTGGATTTTAAATGCATGTTTATAGGTCAGTCAAATAAATCGAGTGGTTAATTTCTTTTTAAAGTAATGTTCTGTTTGATGTAGAATTCCATTGCATGCCATGGTTTGAATAGAGTACCAATAGAAAGCATGTAGGACAATAATAGATATTGCAACAAGTGGGGGATCACCGTATGGTTACAAGTCCTTTCAGCAAGGGATAACAGTTTTCCCACAGTACCATGAGCAAGGAATTATAGTACAAGGAATGGCAGCCTATCCACAATACAGTGAGCAAAGGGTGGCATTCTTCCCACAATACCCTGGGGTACAACTTTACCTACATATTCCCTTTGTTCCCATTTACCCTCAAAATCCAGCAATAGGGTTATGGAACTAGGTTTGTTGTTAGTTATTGTTTGTTGATAGTTTTTTTAGTGAGCGCATTAATACGGTTATTATTATTTTGAATGATAATGTTGGGCTATTTTTACTTTATCAGTATTATAGTGGCGCCCAAGATGCAGATGATGCAAATTTTTGGCCTGGTTTACGGTCGGATTCGTCAAGAATACAGAAGTGAAAGGTATATGTATTCATTGACTTTGATGCTACGTGTTTTGGAATTGTCCATGATAGTATGTATCCTTTTAGCATTTTGTGCTTATTTTGGTTGCTTATTACATGCTTGACAAAATGCTTGTTAGAAGCACACATTTTAGGATGGGAAGAAACATAACAGTGTAGATAGCTTGGCATATTCTTTCTTCTGAGTTTGTTTGTGACTCTGATGAATCCTTAAGCATGCATGATTCAAGGTTCAAACCAACTCTTTCTCACTTTTACCAACTGATTGTTATTTACGCATGTCTATTCATGTTTATAATAAGCTAACTTTTCCAGTTCAGGGCATTGTCCTTTGGCCCTAGAACCTTTTTTTCTTTTGAAGAAAATAATTTTACTATTATTAGATATATAGATATTTTTAGAATTACATTTAACAGTTTTGGCAGCTGCATCTAAACAAAAGGAAAAAGTGAACGTCTTATTTTTTTTAATTATTGAATAAATAAATTGAAAAGTTAGTTAGCAGCATTGGATGCCCCAAACATCAAAAGATGATGGGTGATGATAAGCTTCCTGTTTATCTCCTATATTTCATTAGTGGTTCATTATTTGATTTCTCTTATATTCTAGAGAATAATATTAAGATGAAAATAATAGGTAAATTCATATTTTCATTCTTTTAATTAGCATTAGTTTCCAATTCAGTTATAGCAAAAAATGGTAGTGTATGTAAGCATTTAATCTTAGCTGGAGTTTAGTGGCTTGGCAGGTGATAGCCTTTATGGGATCAAAACATATCAGTTACTTTGAACATTTTTGAGGATCTTTAAATTACTTGTATCGGAGCAATTTAAAATACTTTCACCTGTCAGTGGCTTGGCAAAAAAAGATGAGCATGATTGCTTACAAGTTGAAATTGTTTCTCAAATAGAGGTAAAAAAATCAATTGCTTTGCTACTATCTTAAGGAACAAGTTCCTTATTTTTTCTTTTGCTAGACAGTTTGAAGATGAGCATTAAATTACTTTGATGTACAGTTGAGCATGAAATCAGCATAAGGATTTTTATATATACTTGTCTGCTTGTATATATATATATGTAAGGTAGTATTACTCTAATGTGCAGTTGAGCTTTATATGTTCTAGCTTCGATTTCACTTAGTGCTGATTTTCTTGGTTTACTTTGACCATATCATTAGTTAAGAATATTATGCTCAGGATCATAAATATTTTTTTCCAGACATATATTTGCATTGGGTCAATTATATTGTTTTACCTCTACCTTTATGTTTGGAAGTTCTATAGTTATGAACATATTTTCTTGTAATTACAGGCTTAGATCCATTGTGCAAGCATGGTATGGATTTTTTTTTGTTCAATTTTGGCTTTTGTTTTGTTTCTATATTGGATTGGATTTGGACTCAGGTTTAGGTTGCAAATCACATCACAAAGATTTTCAGATTGTTTATTGTGTGATTGTTTAGGCAGATTTGCTTTTTTTTATGCTATAAACAATCATATTAGGAATTAGCAGTCCTTAGTTCACAGATGGTTTGCTTCTACATTGCCAAAGTATAAACTAGAGTACAAGAAATAGAATTTGGCTTTGTCTTTACCAAACAAGAAAAATAGGGGAGTTAGTAAAATAATAAGAATAATTGCATGAAGGGTCTGTTAAAATAATAGGGGAGTGACTATGAAGAATATCCGTAAACCTGAAATCTCCAGTTCTCTTTCCTTTATTCTTTCTTATAAAGAAAATTATATTAGGCAACTGTCATCCATGGTTCACCATGATAGTTTGATTCTTCATTGCTATAGTAAATAGTGGATTAGAAAAAAAAGAATTTGGAGTAACTGAGATAAAAACTAAACAATCTGTATGGATTTTTGGCTTAGGATGCACATTTCTATAGAATAATTTCTCCTGCTGGTAGCATAATGCAGATCAAGATCCTCTCCTATTAGGATGATGGACACCTCTTATTAATACAAGAATTAATTGACTCCATATAATGTGATGATGGATACCTTTTTTTACAATTAATCTGAGCTGGTTGTTCAGTTATTTAGTGACAGTAGTTAATAGTAGAACTTATATAGTTCTGTTGTACCCATTAATTATGCAGACTTACTCCATCTAGATGGCTATTTGTTAGTAGAGCCAACGGACCCCTGGTGGTTTTATTTTTCTATTAGCAATAAAGTATAGATACCTGCATGTAGTTGCGGTGGCAAAAGTTAAGAGTTTGGATAATTCAAAGTTCAAGTCGTGTTATGACATGCTCGGGTTCATTGTCTATTATGCTATCAAAATTTCTGGATACAAGTGTATATCCAATTCCTAGTAGAAAATATTTGGTAAGTCGAGGTAATCAATCTAATATATTTCCCAAATTTGACATGAAGTCTAGGTATTATCATATTGGAGTAGCAAAAGAAGACATGTACAAAATTGCAAAAAGAGGACTTATAGTATCTAAAACTATAAAAGTGTAATATTCTTGCTGGAAGGATCACATGTTTATAAGTATAGGTGTATGGGCTATGACACAAAATCGTTGAATTTGACTCAATCAAGATTTAGTAGTAGGGATCGATCGATATCATATACGAGATTTTAATGTCAAGATTGCTAGACATAATTGAAGTTGATATTATGATCAACTTTAATTTCCAAAATTTATAAGAATAAGTTGATAGTTTGTAAAAATCTATGTTCACGATAATATAATACCATCTCACATGAAATTTCAACATAAATTGTAATGATAATGTTAAACAACAGATGCACAAAGGAGAAGACAAAAAATTACAATAAAGAGTTACTAAATCTTAGTTGCCACACACAACAATTTTGAAAAATATATATTCATTACAATGCACGAATTTTTTTTATAGAACAAAAATTTAGACTAATGTTATCTTTGGAAGTGTTATGTTATTAATTCAGCCTAATTATAAACAATACTATCATCTGTAAATATGCAACTGTCATGAAGGTAATTTTATGCTATGATTATAAGATAATAATAGGTAGACTAGATAATTTTATTATAAATTTATATTATAAGATCTTAAACTATAGACCACACAATCCTGAATGTAGCATTGGGTTAAAGAATACGTAGGTGGTTGGGACAAAATTAAAGGGACAAAATATAACTCATACTATTTATAAAGAAAATTTTATAAGAATAAGTTGATACTTTATTAAAGTATAAAAGTATGTGTTCATCGAAATAGAACACCTTTTGGCATGGAATTTCAACATCATTTGTATGGAAAATATATAGATAGTACTTGATAGTGGAATGTAAGTTATATATTGTTCAGTACAAGTTATTAACTCTAATAATACAAGACTTGATAATATAATATAAGTTATATATTGTATAAGATTTATTATTTTCACATGTTTAGTGTCCAACTTATAATTATTAGGTCTAATATTTTTTTATCATATACATGTACATAATTAATATAAAATAAATACAACGCACGTGCTTATAATAAGCATGTTTTTTTAATCAAATTTTTAAATTGGTGTCAATTAAAATATAAATATGTTAAGACTTTATTCAGTGTATTGTATAAGTTAGGAATTGTCAACGAATTCACAGTTGGGGCTAGGCTAGCAAGTAATAAGGCTATTTATGTATGTTCTCGGGTGCATCTAGCCTAGGACATAATGAGGCTATTTCTGAATGCCATAATAGTGAGAGTATATTGTAAACAATCTCACGCATAATATATTACAGCTTAATGTTTGAATGCACTTCACAGTTCTCTTCTCACATTACACAAACCATTGCCTTCAACAAAATACAACACACAATCGCATATTGGAGTATCAACTAATGGCTGGTGGATGTAAACCTTCAACCCACAGAGGCAGAACTGGCACCAAGAGGATGAAGACAGAGGTCACAAGCAAATGCAAAGATGAACTATCACATACCCCTATGAACATGAATCCAAAATTGAAACCTGTTATTCAGATATCATCAAGGTCAGTATTTAGATTTAATCATTTTAGATTTTTCCACAACAGTATATAATAAATGCGTATTAAATGGATGGGTAAATCCTAGACCATTTTAACAAACCAGACCCATAATGTATCCCACTTATCCTTAAAACAATCAAAAGCCCTCTGTCGAAAAATAAGTGCATAATAATGAGTAGATGACCTAACAAAGGCAATATAGGTGCATGATTAATGTATAACTAATTCGTGTTTAAATTTAGTCACCAGGAAAGCTTAAAATGGACAAGCATTGGTGAAGGGAAGACTGCAGAGAACGAAATTACTAAGGAAGTAAAGGTTAATGATGAGGTAAATATATATTTATCAATTACTTTCATTTTGACATAAGCCCTTCAGTTATTTCACACTTCATTAATGGCTTTCTGTGTTTTGTTAGGTTGTATTGGCAAGGTTCAACCAGCTAGGGTCTGCTGTTGAGGAAGTGAAGCAAGTAGTTCATAATCTGGAAGTAATATTTGCAACCCACAACCCCATCCAAATGACACCTATGTTGACCCAATTTCTCGTACCTGTATCAGGGAATACAGGTCCCACAGGAACAACACTCGAACTCACAAAGACTTCTTTCATGACTCCAGCGAAGTCTGCTACAACCAAAGCAACCAAAATTGCCCAAACCCCTGTTACAAATTTGACTGGTGCTTTAAAAGTTCAACCAAAGCCTGTTACAAAAATAGCGAATAAGTACAAGTTGGTAGTATCAAACGAACCACTTGACGCAGAAAAGGAGGGTGGGAAGAAGAATGGTGCTTCTGTGGGAAATAAAGTATTCAACCCTCGCAAAATAATTTTTACCTTCGACATAAAATTCTAAGGCAGGTTGAGTCCCAACCACGATGGTTACTACATTGTGTCTCAGGCACAACACTCATCCACAACCTTTCATAACCT
Source organism: Ormosia semicastrata (assembly GCA_029884595.1). Taxonomy (NCBI): domain Eukaryota; kingdom Viridiplantae; phylum Streptophyta; class Magnoliopsida; order Fabales; family Fabaceae; genus Ormosia; species Ormosia semicastrata. Next base: position 28,598,263 of record JAQQTO010000046.1, on the reverse strand, counting down.
TATCACAACATCAGGAATAGAGCTTCCTAGTGTAAGTCATCTATGACTGATGAAAATTCACCTAATGATGCAATTATTTTTTATAGAAATCATCATAAGACTAACCTGTCTATCGTAATGCAGTGGGTGCCTTTGTTGTTTAGGCCAACTGAGGAGATGAAATTTGATGAAGTTCAGGTCGCTGTATGTACTTATATTTTTACATATAACAATTACAATGAGTGAGTAAATACGTTTCATTATGAGTCATTTGCTGAATTTTATTACCTACAAGGATGATAAAGTACTCAAACCAAATTATGTCATATGAATAAATTTTTCCTACAACAAGGAGATTATAGCCACCAATGGACTTTGTTACGGCCATAGAGAGGCTTTCAAAACTCTAGTGCGTAAGGGGATGGTGACAATGAGGTAAGGTCAATATACATTACAATCTAACATGTATATCAGGATGTAACTCTACTGGCATTATTAACAGCAAATATTTTTTTAATAAACAGATTCTTAATCTAACGGCATGCATGCTGACACATTAAGAGCGAGCAAAGTCCAGATTATCACCAGCTTGGTTCTTACCAACAAGCTTCTCGATAATACTTACAAAAATATATATAAATATACATGTAAAACTAGTATTTGAAAGTAATCAATATGCAATAGTAGTAATGGTTGTTCCAAAAACTTCATGTGATATTGTCTCTATCTATCCATTCATATATCCAAAAACTTCATATATCACTTGAATCTTTGTTTACCCCATCATGGTTACATAATCATTTAATTGATGTTTTATAATATCAAGTTTAAATTCATGGTGCTTTTTTATGGTATCTTTAAATTTAGAAGAGTCTAAAATCTTTTTTAATTGGTCCAAATAAATTTAAATACATGCTAATTTTAAAAAAATATATCTCTTTTTTTCATAGTTTTTTTCTCTCTCTCTTCTCTAAAAGTGAAAAAACAAAAACGAAGAAATAGAGACGTTTACGTAGGGGCTCCAATCTTCATCAAGGCATACTTGCACGGAAGTGTTGGAGGAGAGATGGTGGCAGGAGCGGCGGCACTGGTGGTGTGTTGCGGTGGTGCGGCGGGTTGACGGCAACGAGGTGGTTTGCTGCATTATGGTAGAGTTCCTGGGTGGAGCAGAAATTGTAGCAACTGCAAAATGTTTACGTGTGGAGAGTGGGTGGTGTTGTTGGTGAGAGTTAGAGGATGTGCGGCTAGATGGTTTTGATTGTGGGTTTTGGAATGTCACCATACCGGAGCTGCTGCCATGTCATCTCCAACCTTCACCATCCACAACAACTCACCTTCGTCATCATATACATTGAACCCTCACCATACTCCCTACAAACACCACACAAAAAAACCAAGACCACCTCACACCTCTACCCACCATGACCACAACCACCCAGCAGCCACCTCCTTCATCGTAAACCCGTCATCTTCAACCTTCGCCACCCAAACACTGACAATCACAACCTCTGCTCCCAGCAATGTCATTCCTCACCTAAATTTATTTGAGCCAACTAGGAAAGGTTCTAAACCCTTCTAAATTTAAGGGTACCATAGAAAGCACCTATATTCATTTACTTTTAAAAAATCAAGTACACAAAGCACAGCGAAAACTTATCATAAATTAAAACTAAATAATGATATATTTATAATGACCAAAATCATATTTAAACTTATTATTTATACGGATGTGCTCTGTACAAAAAAAGTGTTCATCCAGAAGCCATAGGATTTTCAGACCCAAAAAAAAAAACAAACCAATTTACACTGAAACATGGGGCAAAAAATCTTGCAGTTACACATTTTCCCTGCTCTTGAATTAACATCTGCCAAGAAAGAAGAAAAAAAATGGGGTCGCCAATTATCGAACCTCTTCTAGTTGAACAGACAACAATCTTGTTTTTGCTTGCTGCTCATGCATTGAAGCTTGACTCTTTATATTATTGTCCTTGAAGATTTGTGGAGTCCCTTAAGAGGCGGAATCAGCAATAGCTTTCGGCCAGCACGTGTAATGGTCTGTTCACCTTCCTGGGTTGTCGGTGAAGCAGTTCTCGTGTACATCATGGTAGTAGAGCTCAAAATGTCACCTCCAAATCCACATGCCTTAAAAAATAACCTGACAAAAGTTGAGAGCATAAATTGCTGTTCACAAAGTAATAAGATTAGGCACTCTAGAAGGATCATAAACAACCTCTCATTCTCTGAGCAAAGGGCTGCTATGTCATAAATTTCTCTATTTCTAAGCATTCTGCAAAAGGAAGAGGTCATATAAAGATATTTGGAGATTTATAAGTTGATATCTAATCAAAAATAGAAAGTACCATTATACCATCATCCTTTAATATTCAACACCTACAAGGTTTATGGCCATGAAAAAGAGAAAAGAAAGGAGAATGATCTTATTTTCATTTTTCACAGCATGTACTGCATATTCATATAACTAACAATGCTGCAACCTGGTGACTGATGTGATCAAGCATAAAGGCACACTCGTGGATATCAAAACAAAATTCTATACCAACAATTACAACATAGCAAAAACTTCAGAATTAAGATTTAAATCTCATCAACAAGTAGTTTGGTCTGCTCTGCTGCATATTGAAAGTACCTATCAAGCTCAGTAACCATGCAGATTAACACTGAATCATCAAATAAGAGAGGTCTTACATACCTCACAATTTTTTTAACTATCATCTGACCAATTCCCATTCTCCGCAGGGATGGAATAACCTGCGAGACACTGAAGCACGTTGATACATGCATGTTAAATAATTGGTCGAGCAGCCGAAAGAATAACTGACATTTGACAAAATTAAAATGGGAAAACGCAAATTGCAGTTGGAAAATGCTTCATACACATCTTATAGAGTCACACCACCTCACACTTAGAATTAAAATATAGTTGTGCAAAAAACGAGATTCACATGAGTGTGAGGTGTTAGAATTAAAATATAGTTGTGCAAAAAACGAAATAGAAGTAGCTGTAATAAGATGACAAATACTATAGAGATGTGAGAGAGGTGATAAGTGTAAGTAGAGGATTTCTATGGTATCCATCTTTTTTTTTTCAAGAGTGAGTCGTGCATTTCATTATTATTTTTAAACATTTATTATGAACTCAGCATTCAATAAATGCTTAACAACTCATCTTAAGTACTAAACTCATGGGGCTACCATCAAAATTTCCGTGTAAGTAACCCAAAATAAGAAATTTGGTTCTAAAGAATGCCTTAAAGGCACTTGTTAAGTAACCCAAAATAAGAAATTTTGCATGAAAAATAGTGATGGATCGATTTACTTAATTTGAATTTAGCAAAATAGTGATAGATCAATTTGGTTCAGTGTACATAAACAAAGCCTAACAAGCAATAACCAAATCAGAAAACCAAGGAAACCCAGAAACAAACTAATCAATACAATCATGCCCAAGAACCAAGATGTCAAATTCAGTTTGTGAGCTTTACAAAAAAAATGAAAAAATTCTTTTTTTTTAAAGGGTTTTGTTCTCAAGTGTTACCATCACATCGTAAATTGAAGCAGTGAGGCCACAATCGGAAACGGCCCGGCCAAACCCCACCAATTCACCATCGGAAGGAGTAACCGGCGTCACGCTCTGCAAGAAACCCGCCATACCCACCATCGAAGATGACGAATTGACGGTGGAGGTGACGCCATCATCAGCATCAGTATCAGCATCAGCAAGGGCAGCAACAACGTGGTGGGGTTTGCAGAAGACAGAGACGAGCACGGCACTGTGAGAGAGTGCAATGCGGAGCTTGCGGATATCGACAGGTTCGACGACGTCGTTGGGGAATCTGTGGCAAGAGTGGTTGCAATTGGCGTAGAGGTCTCGGAGACGGTGAGGATCGACGTGGCGTTGGTCGGTAGAAATGTAAATTGGGAAAAGTGATGTGAGCAGCAGCTTCCTCTTCTCAAGTTGTGAGCTTTTGCTGATTCTTCTCCTTACCCATTTCAATTCCATGGATCTTGACACAAAACCCTCTGTCATGTGGTTCTCTAACTGTATCCGTGGGTGTGCTGCAACTTCCATTGCCACCATTCGAGTGTGCTTGCTTGTGCAACAACAGAGTTATCAAGTTCGGATAGAACTGATAATTGGTACGTTATGGTGGCAATAAATTTCCACCAATGTAAAATTATCCGTATATTAGGCTATGTTTGTATTGGTGATATTGAGTCGGATGCTATGCGATGGAATGTGATGAAGATAATGATTGTGTTAAAAAATGATAGAATGAGATGAGAGTGGGTGAGATGGATCTATCATAAATTATTAATTTTTTATTCTTTAATTTGGGAAGTATGAAATAGAATCATGTTTTTAATTATAATTATAATTAAATTTTATTATATTAATTTTATACTTTAAAATTAGTGTGTTTGAAATAAGGGTAATATAGAAAAAATAAAGTTATAATTCTTACCATTCCATTCATTTCTCAAATAATGGAATGGTATTTTTATTCCATTTCATCTTAAAATATCTAAACAATGGAATGGTATTTTTATCTCATTTCATTCTATTCTATCTCATTTCATTTCATTCATTCTATTCCATTTCATTCTATCAATTACTAAATATTCAAACACTTAATAGATTAGTAGGGATCATTCGTCATTGGGCAGGTGTCTGTTTAGTAAATAGGGACACAGGTGAGATTATAGTATTCGCCTTGTAACTATTTGCAAATTTTTGAAGTATATTTTTTTATTTAATATATATATTATATATTATAATTTATTTTTTATTTCATTTTGAGATTAGATGAAAGTATATTTTTTATTATTTTATAATGAATTTTTTATTGAATGAGTTTATAATAATAAAATTTTTAAAAATATATATATATAATTCATATAATAATTATTTATATAAATTTATTATTATAAAATATAAATAAATTTAGTTTGTTATTTGTAATATTTTTTAAATTTTTTAAAATTTTTAATTATAGTATGTGATGTTGAAATTTAATTTATTTATTTTTTTATAATTTTTAAGATTTTATTTTAGGGGATTAGTAGGGATTATCCGAGATAGGGCTATTTAATAATGAAAAATATTCATCTCAAATTAAAATTTATATATACCATTTTTAACATTATATGTGAATAATTATAATTAAGTGAAATAAAAATATTCATATGTAAATATTTATCTCAATGATATGAAGAATGGTATAAAAGATAATGTAAGAAAAAATCTAATAAAAAAATTGAGATTGTTTAATAAATAAGGACAGTGATAGAGATTATAGTATTGCTCTTTATGTTCTCGTAAAATCTTAAAGTATATTTTTTTATTTAATATATATTATATATCATAATTTATTTATGAAAAATGTTGATTTTACATCTCTTTTAGTATATTATAGTATTGTCATCTTTTTAAAATTATTTATCAGAATGTCATTGTTTTTGTCACGCTGAAATATTTTATTCTTTATTGTCCATGTGAGATGCGCCAAATCAGCCTGCGCATCCAAGAAGGATGCACCAACACGCCTAGCGCATCCAACGTGGATACGTCAAAGAGGGTGGCGCATCCACGTTGGATGCGTCAGCCGTGTTGGCGTGCATCCCTATTGGATACACATGTCTCTTTGGCGTATCTAGCACTCGGCCCTACTTCCAATTACCATATAGCCGTGTCTAATTGAATTGAAACTTTTGACTTTGAGACACGGTCGTGTATAGTGATCACACGACCGTGTCTACACAAAATTGTATTTTTCATGCTGAAAATGTTGTGTCGTGTTCTCATATGACCGTATAAGCCTTGTTGATGTGAAAAATAAACTGTTTTACTATCAAATCATTTGTAGTATGCTTAAATAATTTTTTATATTTTTTTATTTTGTTAAATATTATAATTTAACTACACATAAAATAAAAGCTGATACAATGTGTCTAATCTCAATTAGGTCAAGTCTCGACCCAATTAAATATAAGGCCGAGTCCAGGTTTAGAAAATTGGGTCAATGAAATAATCAAGTAAAACTTTACCAATTAAATCTAGTCATGGGCACCGTTAGCGTATTGTAATCAATCAATTTGTACACTTTGAATTGATTTTGAAAATTGAAGTTGATCACACTCTTAACATCATGACCGGTTCATAGGCAAGAATACCATCCTAGAGAACCTAACAAATTCAATTAACCTTAATAGTTCAAATATTCTGATTCTATGAAAAATTAGACAGAATATCTCCTAAAAATTAGATGTTCTCAAAAGTATATCATTCTGTATAATGAAACATATTTATATATATTATGATTTTCATATCGATAGAACACGTATAAGATGCATAAGCATAACAGAAGCATTTATACATATACATACAGTCATCATAGTCTAAGAAAATGTAATAAAAGGATAATAAATTCATACATGAAGTGCAATAACTACATTGCTTTCGTCGGCCAAGGTCAGGATGTGGTGGTCTGTGAGGGGGATCAGAAGAAGGTCCTGGCTGTGATGGGTGAGGATATGGTGAGTAACCCATATATGGTGGATATAGAAATGACGGTGTAAGGGTAAAAGTCAAAAGATATGGTGGATAAGTGTAAGCAAGTGGTGGGTATGCTGTAGATGGTGGATAACCTAGATATGGTGGGTAAGATAGAGGTGATGGCTTAGATGGTGGATAAGTAGCAGTAGTAGTGAACGGGGGCTGAGTCCTAGGCACACCTAAAGAATCAGAGTCCTCTGAAGGTTGTAGTCGTGATCGAGTACTCCTTAACCCTCTCCTTCTATAGCACCGCCTCTGCTTATCGGATTGCTCAGATGGTCTTGGGATGTCATCTGCAGGAGGAGCTGGACGAAATTGATCTAATGTAATGCGATCATGTTCCCTCATTGAAGCTAATATCTCCTCCATGGACTGTAGAAGGCTAGCCATACTAAATTCCAAACTAGGGTTCCTAGCCAAAGCATGGACGTTCTCTGCAATGTCAGCCTAAGACATAGTTATAACACATGTCATCATCAATGCAAAATGTATTTAGCAAATAGTATAACATATTGGTAAAAAACTAACCACAAACACAATAGATATACCAGTACGAGAAATCCAACGTCTGGTAATTCTTCTGTACCAGCACATGTACTTAGAATGTGCAGTGAGGGGAGCTCCTAATGGCCTTCTAGTAACACATCTTTCCTTTCGACTGTCCCAAATGACTATGTGTGGTAGGTGTGTAACTTGCCAATCCTCTTCATGTCATCCTGCCAATGTAATCGAGTGCAACTCGTCAAGTTGGTGTAGTCTCCGTGGTATTGGTTGGTCCAGACCAAACTGACGCATCATCCTATCTGGCTGGTGCCACTCAACAATATGAAAAAAGATGAGTGGAACCACTGCTAATATAATGTTTCTACCAGTGACACAAAAATCTAGTAGTGAAGCCACAATCTCATCTGTATAAGGTTGTCATGTTATCTGCAAAATGATATATTCAAAACATTAGAAAGCAAGACAAAATAACGTGCATAAATCAATGTAACAAATACTGACCTCATCACTATTCAATTTATCAAAGAATCAACGATAATACGGAAGCACCCCCATTAGGGTTTCATTCAACACTTTGTGTTTATGCCACTTATTTAAATGTCAAAGTAATATGATGTCAACACAAGTATTACATATAACAATAATATAAACAAATGATATTTTGAGAAACTTACTGAAATCCCAGTGGACTTTGGTGACCACGATCAAAATAGGCGGCCAAATGACAGATCGATATCATCTACAAGTGTAGGGACCAGGGGTGAAAATCTGTGCCAAACCCAATACTGCAACAAAATGCAAGCACCTCCAATCTCGTGCACGCTGTGGTCTGTGGCTTTGCAAAGTTCTCTGTACAAGTACGCCAAGACCGCAGATCCCCGACTGTAATTTCCAGTAGCCTCAAAGTCTTCCAACTGTGAGGTCCATCATATTTTCTAATTTCTCACATGTTTGATTTCTTGCTTTGAATGACCTTGACCCTCCAATTACAACCATCAGCATATCTTGGACACTTAACAGTTAGCCACTGTGTATCAGAATCCTCAACCTTGTAATTCTGATGTCTAATAATCGAATAATATTTTAGGGCCAACTTGACAACATCGTTAGAGGAAAATTGCAATCCAACATAAAATTCTTCATCTAGACTCCAAATACCACGAGAATCTAATTCAGGCAGATTATCAGGTGTACTCAGTGCATCCCAATTGATTTCAGAAAACTGAGGGCATAGAGGCACAAACGTAGATTCAGGAGCAACTACTAATGGAGGGACTAGTTGTTATATATTTACATCAGGGCCAGATTGATCTTCTTCTAAGTCAGTGTCTGTATCTTCACCCTCAGGCATCTCTCCTTCATCATCGCTTGTGTCAGATAATGCATCTGTCATAAGCAGGTTATCGAATTCAAAGTCCAACCTAAATAAACTCCCTTCAGGCATTGCAGATGTACCAACTTCTTGAGATTGTACTAGGACAAGAGCATGTGTCATAGAGAATTGAATGTTGATAGGATACGATGATTCAGCAAGATTAAAAGGACCAACTTGTAACCCTATTTTAGAATGAGCTGTAACATGCTTATTGTGCTCACTCGTTTCTGTCTCGACATACAACTTCATGAAAGTTAAGTTAGCATGTTGATCAAAACAATCAATCATGGAAGCAACGTCTTCATCATCTTCTAATGGAAGACCTATCCATTTTAGTACATTGCTCCATTGTGGAAATCTATACACAACTTGATTTTCTTGGAGCCTTAATTTTAAATGAATTCTCCTTTTCAAAAGCTCAAAAGTCGTATCACATTGAATCATGATAGACTTAGGACGATGACCTTCATACATTAGATCATCTTTACTTTCATACATTCTCTCATTGTAGTAAATGAGAACAACAAGTTGTTTGACCATCTTAAACTTCTGAATAATAACAACACAACACGTATGAAATTAATTAACACATTTGACAACTGAATCAAATTTGTTTTGTACCTAACTAATTTCAATTTCAATAAACCAACAATTTTAATCAATTGAAAATAACAAAAAAATAACAAAAACCCTAATAATAATCAAATTATTATTTTTTGTACAAATAAATTTCAAAAACCTACTAGCTAACAATAAAACAAATATACAATATATAATAACAATCAATAATCCTACCAATAAAATAAATATACAAGACACAATAAATATAAAAACCTAAAAAAATAAACAATACTTCTAACAATAAAAATATTCAGAATTAATATAACAATAATATAATGATAAAAATACTTATATATATGATCAATGAAATGTATTTCTCAGAAATTATAGCCAAAATGAAAGTTTGGGAGAGTTTAGAGAGATAAAAATTACAGAGAGAAGATAAAAATTTGAGAAATGAAGGAGTGGCCATAAGAGGGAGAAGAGAGAAGGAGTTATAAGCGTATGACTTGAATGTGCCACAACGCCAAATGCATCCACGTAGGATGCGCTAACACTTCTGCATATCCACGTGGATGCGCCAACACACCTGGCGCATCTCACGTGGATACACTACTTTCTTTGGCTTATCCATCCACGTGAGATGCGTCAGGCGTATTGACGCATCCACGTGGGATACGCAGAGCGTATTGACGCATCCTACGTAAACTAATAAAGAATAAAATATTCTAATGTAACAAAAACGATGATATTCTGATAAATAATTTTAAAAATATAGTAATTTGATAAATAAATTTATCACTAAAGATATTTTGATCAAAAAGTCTATATTATTATGATATCATATCTACATCATTATTACATTATCAGCATGAGGGACACTTTTGTTACAATTTGTAACATAATTTTGATAAAGGACTACATTGGATTACAATTTATAAGATAAGAAATCAAATTAATAAAAAAATAAAGAAGACCACATTGAGGATTTGTAATTTGATAAAAAAACCAAAAGACTGATGATGTCGTGTCATAAAATTTGAAATATTTAAAAATATATGAATAATTTAATCGATAAATAAATTTATTACTTAAAGATATTTTGATCAAAATTTACGGTTAATACCTCTATATAATAATATCATATTCTACATCATTACAGGAATAAGTGGTTATCAGCATCAGGGACACTTTTGTTACAATTTGTAACATAATTTTGATAAAGGACTACATTGGATTACAATTTATAAGATAAGAAATCAAATTAATAAAAAAAAAATAAGAAGACCACATTGAGGATTTGTAACAGAACTTTGATAAAGAATCACGGTAAATTACGATTTGTAAAATAAAAGATTAAATTAATAAAAAAAATAAAAAGACCAAATTTAAAAATAAAAATAAGTATCCAAAATATTTGTCTTGCAAAAGAAAAAAACAGATTAAATGTGAGTGATAAATTTTTTTTTTTGTTAAAAAACTTTGTTTGGGGCTATGAAACACCGATACAGTGAAAAGCCTTCCCCTCCGATATCCAGGACGTGTTGTGTCCAATACGGATACCGACACGCCTGGATACCAGTGCGGCACCCATACGGCAGTGAGACGATCGGAGACTGATGGGAGACAGCAACGATACGGCGGAGTAGGAGAACCAAAAGATTTTGCTTTGTCCTTTCATGGGGAAACATTGAAATTGCTGTGCTGCTGTTGCCATTGACACTGTGTGGTTGAGGTTCCTATTACTTTCTTTGTTGTTGTGGTTCCGGTTGTAACGCTTTCATGGTGATGGAGGCACTGGTGGTTGCGTGCTTTAGCTATGGGGGATGAAGGCAGCAACGGCGCTGGACCATTGAGGAAGATGAAAGAGTGAAAGAAAGATCCAAAAACTAATTCCTCTGTACAAAACACTGAGTTTGAGTTTGTTTTTTTTTTTTTCCAATTATAACCCAGGTTGGTGCTTGACTAATGGGCTTCTTGCCAAAATTTACAACACAAAGGCTTATGAATTATGATGCTTGTTTTGGCCCATTCAATTGTTAGACCATAAAAATTAACTGATAATTATTTGTTGACAAAAAAAATGATAATTATTTAGTTACTATAAATAAGATTATAAGAATATATATATATATAGCTGTATTGTATCTTATTTTTTTCAGATGTTGCCATATCGTATCGTATTGTATCAATATCATATTTTTTATTTGTATTTTATAAGTTTAGGGTGATTATCTAATCTTAAAATTAGATAAACTTGGTTAGCGTTTTGGATAATGGAATTGGAATTGAAACATAGAATTTTAATTTCAATTCCAATTTTTTAATTAGAATTAGTCAATCTTAAATTCTACGTTGGAGTTGTCAAAGAATTAAGATAAAAATTGAAATTAAATTCAATTATAATTTTATTGTTTAAAGATATTATCTAAAATATTAAAAAATTATTTACAAAAATAAAATTAATAAAAATATTCATACAGTAATATTTTTATAATATAATAATCATTTTTTTTCATAAAAAAAATTTTCAAATTTTTTTATAAAAAATAAATAGTATTATAATAATTTTTATATAAAAATATAAATAATTTTTATATAAATATAAAATTTCAATAAATATGATTATTCATAAATAAATGTGGAGAGAAAGAGAGAGAGAGAAAGTTTAATTTTTAAACTATAAATTGATAATTATGGTATAGGTTAAGAATTGATAAAGGCTTAACTTATCTTATTTTTTTCAATGTTGCCATGGAATTAGTTTATGGAATTACAATTCCAATTCTAAATGGTATTCCAAACATAAAAATTAGAATTAAGAGGTCTAATTTAAAAATTAGAATTCCGATAAACCTTAGGCTTAACAAGTGCTTATAAGTACTTGCAAATAAGTCGCTAATAGACCTTAGCAATATTCAACCACTAGCCAATTTAGTTGATGTAGTCCAACCTGAGTGATAATAATATAATAATGTTAAATAGACACACACTTATACATATTTATATATACATTATTTTATATTTACATAATTTTTATCATCTAATTATAACTAATTCTATTTTATTTTTTATATACTTATATTCTAATTCTACCACCTCACACATATGTGAGGTGATGTGACTTTTGAGTTTGTGTCTATAGCATTCTTCATAATATAATAATATGTATACAAGTAGAATTTTTTTTGGTTGGGCTTAATTTTTAGGAAGCAGAGTGCATTTGGGCTCAAAATACACAAGCAAATCCATTTTGATTTAGGCTGGATTTCCATAGCAATCTAGTTTGGGCTTGTCCAAAGTTTCTCATGGCAAGAAAACTTTGTTAAGCAGGAAATCTTCTTGATGATGACCAATTGTCCAATTTACAAGATGGTTGGTTTTAACTTAATCGTTTTTTCCCAACTCCGAGAGTTGGCCATTTAGACTTCATATATATTAATGCACGAAAGTCATGCTAAATAAGCATCATTGTTCTGAAACTATCACTTTGATCATTTTTTTCTTTTTCACACTAACATGTGTCACTTTCATTGTGTCTCATCTGTTGATGTATATACATATCTTCATCATGAGTTTATCTACTAATAATGATGATTCATGAGCTCACGAGCTCTTTAGGTATTATTCAACATTACCTAATTGACTGACAAATAGATATCTACTTGCAGCATCTTCACAAGTTTGGTTTTTCTTGTATTCTTTTCATTTTATTGTAGATTTTGTTTTCCTTTTTCTTTTGATGAGTTTATAACAATATATTTTCTCTCTGTTTTCCTTCGTTTTATGCATGAATGTGACTGATCCGATCAGGCTTGGTATATATATTTGATCAAACAGTCATACTAAGCTATAATTAAATAAATATATTCATCCAAGGGAGAATGAGAATCAAAGCCAAGGAAGGAGTTGAAGTTAAAGCTATTAGGTGGAAGCTCATGGTTTTATTTATATCTAACAGCACACAAATACACACATATATATAAAAGAAAAACCAAACACTTGCACATTGAAGTTGATTAATTTGCGTCATCAGCTCCGGTCAAATCTTCTGAATGAGGATATAAACACCATGTCCTGGTTCTACAATCATTCTATAAGCCGGAGAATGCCTATAACTAGGAGATAGAGAGATGCTGAACTTGGAGATGATAAGGGCTAGCACAACCTTCAATTGAACCATTGCAAAGTTCTTCCCCAAGCACAAGCGATTACCCACCCCAAATGGCACATACGCTTGTGGAAACTTGCAAGCCTTAGAGACACCCTCACTGAACCTTTCTGGCTTAAACTCATTCACATCTGGCCCCCAAATTTCAGGATCTCTGTGAATGGTTGGGATCAGAGTCCATAAACAAACGCCTTTAGGAACATTGAGGTCTCCAATCTTGATATCTTCATATGCCTCCCTTGACACAAAGGCTGCTGGTGGGTATAAACGTAGCACTTCTTGAATCACCATAGTCACCTATAAGCAGTAATCTATTAGTGTAAAAATGGTTTATAAATTGCCAAAAGGTGTGAAATACACACACATATACATATATGGGAATAGATCCTTTCATGTTAAATTTTCAATGACAAAGTCAATGTGAAGAGAGAGATAGACACAAATACCGTAACACAAAATACACAAATTTTAAGAAGGATCCACTCTCTAAAGTCTTTGTATCTGTCTCTTTTACATGAGATGATACATTCCCATATATGTATGTATGTATCAATGTATTATGCACCAATTAAGGGGGCAGTTACATAAGTTAATGACAAGACGTATATGCTTTCTCAAAATCAAAGTGCACGTACCGTTTTCAACAGAGGGAGAGAATCTGCATCTGGTATGCCATTGGGGCAAAGTTCAGCCACCTCTGTCCTCATACGAGCTTGCAATTCAGGGTGTAAAGCAAGAAGCATCAAACACCAAGAGGCGGCAACAGCAGTGGTTTCATGGCCAGCAAAGTATATGTTCTTGCAATTATCCACAATGAATCGTTTGGAAAAGTCCTTTCCTAGACTTTGATCGGTCATGGCTGCTTCTAGCAGTAACTGCATCAGATCCTTTTTTGATGTGGATGTCTCTTCTGAGCATTCTCGCTTGCGTTCCTCCACTAACTCCCAGATCAGTGACTCTATCTCCCTCTCCAAGCTGGTAATCTCGTTTTGCTTCTTGTTTGAGAAATTTAGCTTGTCACTGGCATTAATTACCAATCAGTTTTAGGCTACAATTAAACACATGGTTTTTAATTACTTTTTAATGTACATGTATGTGGCGTTAAGATGGACAAATTTTTACGTACTTTAGAATAACAGCAAAGGATATAGATTTTTGTTTCACACATTATATTATGTTTTGAGAGTATATAAAAATTTCTTGCTACATGTGCATTTTATTTACAACACAGAAATTCAAATTTAGGACCTATGAATTACTAATGGTCTTGCCACTAACTTATTTTACTATTTACACAACTTGCATTTGCATGTGGCTCCATTTATTATATGCTTCACACATGAACTCAATAGAGTCACATATACAATTGTTAACATGTACATTTATGAATGTAAGGGTTGTATCAGATAGATTTTTAGAGGAATATAGAGTTGACATACCGGAAACCGCTGAGCCCAAAAAGGAAGCCACCTTGCTTGGACATGATCTTCTGGATACTTCTAAGCTTTGAGAAAACTTCCTTACCCTTAGAATAAGAATGGCCAAAACAAACCCTTGAAATAACATCAGCTGATAATTCCCTCAAATCTGCATCAACTTTAACTTCTGCTGTGGCAGTGGCACCTCCATCTCCTTGGCCCTCAATAAATTGCTCCCATTTTATTAGTAACGGCTGCGCTGACTCTATCATTAGGCCCACCATACCCTGCCATGAATTTCACTTCAGATTCAGCGTCCTACCACGTTTACTTTCAGGTCACCAATTACATACCTCTATCCAGAGCCTAGATTATTCGTTTGATTTATTATTTGGCCAGAAAAGCTAACATAAACTCTGGCAGTGCAGGTGGGGGTACTTTCCTAATAGCAAGCAAGTGGGGTACATCCCTTTCCATTTATGAACTCATTTTCATCTCCCCCAAACAACTGAATTGAAAATTAATTTCATCTTCTATATAAAATTACAGCACACTTGCTACTAGCACACACATTACTCAGAATCATGCAAGGTAGTAACCTTTTACTTCTCTTATGTGGGGCTAGCTACATATAAGTGAATGAAAGTTGCTATGCAGCACAAATATGATTAATGTGCAAATAATGTATAACTAGACTCTTCTAGATATATGGCAGTATGGCACAGAGCAAGCTAGCCACTATAGACAAAATTTCAGGAAGATGGACTGCAGGGAAAAAGAAAAGCAGATAATTGTTTTGTCTTTTTATTTTTTTTCAGCAAAGAAGAAAATAGTAATGTTGAATGAAGAATTAAGTTTAAAGGCAGGTTTTACAAATTTCATGGTCCAGATGTACTAGTGCTAACTAGAGATGGGTGCAGAACTTATAAATATCTTCTCGGTTTCTCCTCTCACACTTGATTGATGTAAGATTATACTCATAATTGGGATCCCTTCTACTATGATGAAGAAAACGACATAAATAAAAATGATTAAGATTTTAAAATTAATGGTAATGTTAATTATATATAAAAACTTCTAATAGTAATTTTTTCATACTAAATTTTGTAAAGGGATTGGTCCGGGATGTAGATACCACATACATCTTGGTTCTCTGTGTAGAAATGAATCAATCTTTGAAGAAGTTTAAATAATGCAAAGATTACATCAAAATTTTGATTTGCAGATAACATTTTTTAAAACACTAACTAGTTCAAATACTAAAGTCTCTTATAATTCAAAATCTAAAAAATAGTACGGAAAAATCACAAGTAAATAGACACGGGTGTGACATATTAATAACCAGTTAGTTATGTATTATATACCTTAACTTTGTCCATAAAGAACTCAGCTGCAACAAGTTTCCTCTGATGTGCCCAACTAAGCCCATTGGCTCTCAAAATGCCATTGCCAAGCATGGGAGCAAGTTTGTTGGTTATGTAAGAAGGCTTACCCAAATCCAAAGTGATACACTGGTTCATTTCTCTCACTAGCTCTGGTTGGTTCACATACAGGTGTTGCTTCATCCCCGTGGAGTAAGTGTACACTAGACCTGCAAGTCGAGATAATATTGCACGAGCTAGAATTTTCATGTTACCAAATCATTAAATGTTAGATATATAATGCACACCATTTTGTAATAATTTGATTAATAGTATTAATGATATAGAGAGACTTGACGTTTGTCCATTTATTAAATGGGCCCCGATTTAGATGACCCGTACTTAATGCTCTAACCATTGGCTGGCTAGTTATTATATACTACTATATGCTACTTCAATGCAAATGTTGCCCACGAGATCATGAGTATCCAAATTGAAACAAACCAGCTGTAAAGGTGACAATTCCAAATGTATTAGTCACTGTGCCTTGTACTAGCTGATGTATAAAATTAAAATTTGGTCGTACACGAAGATTTGAATTCAGACTTCTGTGGTAAGATGCTTCACTTTTTTCAGGATTATTTGATACTGGCTATACTCTGTGCAAACAGTGAAGTTTAATAGAAGATAATTTATTCATGCATATAATATGTTGGTTCAACATTGGTCAAACTTATTATCTATGTTCATTTGTTGCATTATTGCAATTTTTTTATCCAATTTTTTTTTGAACTTAGTATATATCTTAAGAATAAAAATTTTAATCTGATTTTAATAACAAAATGTGGATTCTCAACTAGCAAACAAGTGAAGAAACCTCTTGTTTCTTTGTTCAGTAAGCTGCAAGTGCAGGCAAGACAATAATACAAATACTGAAGGACAAAATTTATTTTTATTATAATTGAAATCATAAATTATCATCAATTACGGTTGAAAGATTATTATTGTTCAATTATATTAAAAGATTGTGTAGAATTTAAATTATTTGAAAATGTTTAAGTATAATATTTAATTATTTAATTACTTACAAAGAAGATTAGGAAGAATATATTCATCATTTTTTCCCGTCTATAATTTGCTTTTAAAGAGTCAAGATCCTAGGCATGTTTGCATTAGGAAAATCTCTGCCTTTCCTCTTTCCATCCCAATCCTAATTTTCTCACAATCCCACTAGCAAACTACCAATCCAATAAAGACGAATGAGGAATTTTCAAAAAGACTACTGTCATCTAAAAGTTAACCAATTCGGAAGCCAAACCCAAACGTAGCACCAGGTACATAGACACTAAGTTTTGCCCCTTGGTTCACCATAAAAAAACAAAACAAAAACAACTTTTTTTGAAAAAAGAAAAGAAAAGAAAAACTACATAAACGTGATCTTCTTAGCCTGCAAGTCTTCTAAAAAAAGAGTACTTCAACACAGTTGCACAGTTAGACATGCACTTAAGTAGGCTTTAGGCTAAAGTTAGTAAACCCTCAGTTTTTTATATCATACTTAATTTAGAATAGAAATATATAAAAACATCTAAAAATAATGCAGAGATTTTAACTTGATTTTCAATTGTCTAACATTGTCAATCATATAATATTCAAATTATATTGTTTACAAAAAATGTTTTATCACACTATCAGTTTCAGTACTACTAAAATAAATTCTTTAAGATTGAATAAGGCCAAAAATTAACCTTCTGTACAATCCATATGCATATTCAATTAAAAGGAAATTATGTTGCTAGTACTAACTAAATGAAGTAATTATCTTCTTCTATCTTCTATATCTATCTACTGTTACCTGCAATGAGTTTTGTTTTAATAATGAAACTAGACGAAGAATAATGGAAAAGAAGAAAAGGGTACCGTATTGTTTTCTCCAGTGTTCAAAATATGGGAAGAGGGTGGCAGTGTAGTCATGTGCTAGAAACTGATCAGAATGGCTGCCGTTAGGAGCTTTGGCGATGCTGGCCTGTGCTTGGATTCTCTGCATATCAGGTAGATTCCCATGTAGAAAAGAAGGTGGAGGCCCTCTGATACCTTGCATTTGGAGCTTCCTTCTGACCCTTTGGGACTTATGCCACAGATTACCATACAGATAAAGTATCCAGCTGAATATGCCCACAAGAGCAAGTGAAGAAGCCAGTTTCATTGCCAGAAACACCTCCTCCATCTCTTCCCTTCCTCTCTGTTCTCTTTGTTTGACTCTTAAAAGTGCTACCGAACAAAGTTTGCTTAGCACATGTAAACTATATATATTATATATCAGAGAGCAAAGGTTGATTATTTTGTTAAATTTTTTGTTTGAACTTCTATTTAAACTTTTACTGATTCAAGCATTTTGTTTTATTAAAATGAATTAAAAGGATAATTATTTGATATTTTTTTAAAGACTTATATAATTATGTGATTTATTATAAATTAGAGAATTATCATATATATTGTTATTAGACTTGATCGAATAATAAGTGTGTTGGATTATAATTTATGATAAATAGTTTCTTTATAATGAATGAATTAAGTTATTAATATATTATTAAAAAATACGATTTTTATTATAATTTTTACACTTTTTAACTTTTACCTGCGCACAACTTCGTCAAAATATTAGTTAAAAAAACAAAAGATTAGAGCGAATATATACTTGTATATATTTCAACTAAAAGATTCGTTAATTTACTTTCTTGATAAAAATTTGTAAAGAGATATACGAAATTATTAATTTACTATTTATTATTTATTATTTAATGTTCTAATATGAATGCCATCAAATCCAACATATTTTACTCAGTTGCACAGTTATTTTTTAATATATATTTGAGCATAGAGAGAGAGTGAGAGCAGGCTCTACCTCAGCAAGGGCTGGTGAAAGATTCTATAAATGCGATAGGCTTAGCATTCGCTTGGAAAGTAGACAAGAAGCTGTAAATAAGGACTACATGAGGAGCCGCATGACATATGCACAAGCATTAAATATATGCATGATTGTAATACGATATTATATGCATATGCTCGATGATTGGACAATTCCTATGTAAATGGAACAAACTAGTCTGATGACATCAAAAGGAATAAACATTTGCTTGTTTGTTTAATTAATTAATTAGAATTATGTGCAGTTGTGTGTTGAGGGAAGACGGAGATAGCTACTCATATATAAATAAAATTAATAAATGTTAATTCGAATATAGTACACTGCACACTGTAGGTAGCATATTCCTTTCAACTTTAAAGCAAAAGAGATACCGACGTATTTGATGTGGAGAGGTCATTCCTGTTTACCTTTTTTTATATTTGTTCTTACAGTTGTTATATTATTATTTTGGTAAGGTGTGATATGTTTGGTGCATTGTCTATGGATCAGGCAAACTTTATGAAGTAAACGAACTTGTAGCATAATGGCACTTCGCCTGTCACAGTGTCACTAGAGAATTGTGGTAATAAAAAATGGGGGTTCAAATCCCCATCACTCGATTTTCTTATCCTCACTTATATCTTGATAGAGTTCTTATAAGGGATAATAAAATTATTTGTGTCAATAAAGATTTGTGAAAATTATCTGTGATGGAAGAAGAGATGTATACTTATTTAATAAATAAAAATAAATATAAAATTATAATACTTGTCTCACGAATACTTACAAATATATGAAGTATATTTTTTATTTAATATATATTATATATTATAATTTTTTCTTTTTTATTTTGAGATAAAAATATAGATTTTTTTATTATTTTTTAATAAATTTTTTATTAAATGAGTCTATATAATAAAATTTGTTAAAAATATATATTATTTATGTAATAATTATTTATGTAAATTAATTATTATAAAATATTATTGTATTTTGTTTGTTATTTGTATAATATTCTTTTAGTTTTGTAAGAATTTTAAATTATTAAACAAAATTATGGTATATAGTATTAAAGTTAATTTTATTTATTTTTTTATAATTTTTAATATTTTATTATAAATTATTAACTATATATAAATATCCATAATACTTACTTATATATGGATAACAAATGAATATTCATAACAGAAGTAAGAATAAGGGTAAGAGAAATACTATCCACCCTCATCCTGTCTCGACCTGCCCTGCCTGATTAACATCCCAACTCCTAACTAAAAAAAAAAAAGACAAACTGCTTTATACAAATTAAAATGTATTAAGTTTAATTAAAAAATTGTATAAACATTCCTTTGAGATATTTAATTTTTCAGAGAACAATAATTGGATGCCTCTTTAGAGAAACTATTTGCTACATTGATGGTCTTTCAGTCTTTAATATTGGTCTTAAAATCTACAGTCTTTGTTTAAAATTGATTATATATATTAATTTGTTGTACCCTTTGAATGACTTTGCACACATGCATACTTTGCAACCTTTGTCATTAAAATCAAATGGTCTTTTTCAATTATAGTACGTATATAATTCGATTTATTAGAGGCATATATACATGACTATAGTGGCCCTATCTTGGTGGTCTTTCACTCTTAGTCTTAAAATTAACGTCTTTGCTTAAAGTTTATTCTATATATTAATCTCTTGTACCATTCGACTCAATTATAGTAATTGGATTTATTAGAGGCATATATATTATGTACATATTGGCCTTATCTTAGTGGTTTTTCACTCCTTCTTAATCTTAAAATCGATGTGATCTTTGCTTAAAGGTTATTCTATTTATTAATTTCTTGTACCCTTCAATTCAATTATAGGGATTAGGTTTATTAGAGGCATATATATCATGTGCAAAGTGGCCCTTATCTTAGTGATCTTTCACTCTTTCTTAGTCTTAAAATTGATGTCTTTACTTAAAGATTATTTTATATATTAATCTCTTGTAACTTCGATTCAATAATTAGATTTATTAGAAGGCATATATATGCATGCGCATACTGGCCTTATCTTTTGGTCTTTCACTCTTTCGTAGTTAAAACTGATGTCTTTAAAACTTATTCTACATATTAATCTCTTATACTCTCCAATGACTTTGCACATACATGCTTTTCAACTTTGATTAAATTAAAATTTTAGTCTCTATAATTTTTATTTAATTTAGTCTTTATATATTTTTTAAATAAGTCATTACACTTATAAATATTTAAAAAATAATTCATATCATTAATTTATATTATAATATTATTATAAACTGTCAATTAATTAACTTAATAAGTATTTATTTATCTAATAAATATTTTTAGATGTTTATTTTTTTGTAAAACATATATTAAATACTCTTACATTTCGGTAAGTATATTTATAGGTGTTCATTTCTTTTTAATGGGTACTCATTTATATATATATATATATATATATATCTTATTTTTATATAAAATGTTTTTAATAATAATTAAATTAGCAGTATCATAATAAAAATTAATAATAGAAAATATTTTTAAAATATTTATAAGTGTAAGAGCTCCATTGAAATCAAATTGTCGTTTTCAATATGGATTAATGTCATGAATATTGCATTTGCAATAAGTAAATTAATTATATGTACGATCGTTCTATCTGTTTTAGTTTTCATGTGATGTAATTGCCATCTCTTAGGATAGCTTTTATTTTCTATTTTTCACAGAATAAAAACTTAGTTTTAGTAAAAAAAAAGGAAAATTTTCATGCATTTTAAATTCTATATAAATATAATAGAATATGATATGAAAAAAGTGATTGGGTATTGTGTACATGTGTCAATATCATAATGTGTTTTATGCATATCACATATACATAATTATTTGTTTTTTTAAAAGAATCAAATCTAAGATCTGGTTGAAATTATATTTTCTTTTTGGTAGGCTTGAAATTATATTTTCTTATCATGTATTATTTCATCAAAAATAGTTTTTACCACTAGCTATTTGTAAAATGTAGTAATGTATCATCTCAAACTTTTTTTTCCAAAAAAAGAAAAGTACCATCTCAAACGTTTTTCTTTCTTTTCTAGATGTGATAACTAGAATAGGAATAGTTAGATATGCACTCATAGATAGAAGTAGAAATAAGTCAAGTTAGGTCAAGTTTTATCTTAAATGAGTTTTGCATATTTTTTAAATGTAAAGTCTGAACCTGACTTATTTATTTGATATAAGTTTATTTTTAAGGTTTAACATGACCTTTTTAGAAGTTTAACTTGAAAGTCTATTAAAGACATATTTTACAATAAAACTTTTAAATAGGTCAACAAACTTACTTTTAAATAAGTCAATGACATAGATTAATAGGCCTAAGTTTTTATATAAGTTAACAGTTTAGGTTTTTAAAAATATATTATATTATTTATAAAATTGATTATATTATATAAATATTAAAATGTCATAATATATATAAAGTAATAAAATATATAATTAAATAACTCAACTTACTAAGCCTAAAAAACTTTTTCAAATGTCTGAAGTCTGATTCATTTAACTAAATATATTTTTTAAAAAATCTCGATCTAACCTTTTTATTAAACGGATTAAGTCTAGTCAAATCTTAAATAGGTCAAATTATAAGCTCTCAATGAGCTGCGGCCTATTTCTACCCTTAGTCTTAGAGAAGAATGCATGAACAAATTGACAAGTTGTCCTAATTGAGTGAATTAAAATCTCTAACTTAAAATGTACCCAAACTTATATTAGCCCTTATAGTTGGAGAAATTATTGTATATATTTTGGAGCACAATAAATACATGTTTTAAAAAGGATTTTTACCATTAATTTTAAAAAATTATATAAATTTTAAATTAATAATTTAAAACTAATAGTTAAGATCTATCATAAAACATACATTTGTTATACTCTAGAAGCAATCAATAATTTATCGTGTAAGTTGAGCCTAATTAAAGTTACATATTACCAATAAGCTATATCTAGTGTCCCAAGAAGTGTAGTTAGTAATTATGATAAATGATGAGAACTTGAGAAGTCCTCAAGTGCATAAAATATTAAAAATACGCTGAAATTGTTGAAAGCCTGCATTGAGAATTGGAAGAAGATAAGGAGTTTTACAATGACTTCTAGTCTTCTAAGGTTTGGTACTCACTATTACTAATAGTTGGATAAATATTAGACAAATTTAAATACAGAATTCAACGATTAATAATAAAATATGTCAAATCCTTAGATGAAGAAACCTCAACTTAATGGAGTTTTATACTTTAACATATAAAATTACAGATGAGCATATTCCCTTACATTCATGATGCATGGCATACGACAGTACTATAGATGCCAAATCTGGGTCAATTTTCTTCCACCTTAAATTATATGAATCATGTGAGACTCACATTACATGCAAGTAACATTTCCCTTATTAAAATCTTTGAAGACTCATGTTCCATAGGATCAACCTGGTTTTCTTCTCCATTGTTTTGTCTCTCTCTCTCTCTCTCTCTCTCTCATCGTATAGCATATATCGAAGACCTTTCTCTCTCAATCTCAATCATTCTAAGTGGGTTCCTGGGTAGGGCGGTGGCCCTGACCCGGAACCCCCGCTCTATTGTGACACGAAATACTTGAGGACCACTACGTAAAAAATGTCAAATCCGTGAAAAGCCAATCAATCTCACAAGCTTCACATGCTGCGGGAAGAGCCAGGCCATTGAGGCCAATGTCTCCGTTCACCAAATAGTAGTTAGTGGAGCCCCTAATAGTTAATACTTATGTATTTTATCATATCTTGTGGGTGACAATGACTTGCAAAATTAGTTATATTCCAAGGCGGTTGCTACCTATATTTTACTTATAATAGCTGGTTTTTTTTAGATTTCTTTTTTCTTATGTTTTTATTTTTCACACACCATCACTATCGCAGCCCGTCATCGGCCACCATCCTCCGTTATCAGCCACTGTCCACCATTCATCTCTCGTCGGTCATCGCCTATCGTCGTCATTTTTTTTGTATTATTTTTTTTAAAGTTATATAATTGTATAAATAATATTAATTAAAATTATTTTAATTTTAATATTTTTTATATAAATAATTATGTATATTAAAAATTTTACAAATTTTAATAATAATATTTATATAACAATAATACTATTTTATTTGTGTGAATGTGTAAGAGATTTTTTTAAAATATTTTTTAATTAATAATATTATTAGATTTTAACTAATAAAAAAATATTATCAAATTTTAATTAATAATATTTATATACAATAATATTTTTTAAAAATAATATTATTGTTTTTTAAAATTAAATGGTGCATGTTAAAAATTAAAAATTTTATAAATTTTAATTAATAATATTTAAGTAATTATATAACTTTAAAAAAATAAAATAAATTAACAAGTTACATATCATTTATTATAATTATTAATATATTTTTTAATATAATTAATAACTATAATGCATAAGATATATTACACATCTTTTTTAAAAAGTGTATATTAGACAAAGCCATATTCCAATGTCTTTTCACAACGTACATCCGCGTGGTTCCTATAAAAAAAGCAAAGGGTGTGAGCGTGACCAATTGATAGCGAATATCTAAACCTTTTCATGTAAGTGAATAGTGAATAATACTGAATTCTAATCTCTTTTCACAACGTGGCCATTAGATTCGATGTAACCAGTAGCTTTTGGATGGAAATTGATTATCCTAGAATTGTGTTAATACGTTATATAGAACGGCGGGTGTTATCGTGCAGTCTGTCAAAATTTAAATTTAACATATACCTTATATTTTATTTATAATAGTAATTTTTTTTTTATAAGTTACTTCTTTTTATTATGATTAATTTTTAAGATCATCTTTATCGGTTACCGCCATCCGCCAATTAGTTATTATTTATTTTTTTAAAGTATATAATTATGTAAATAATATTAATTAAAATTATATTAATTTTTATATTTTTTATAAATAATTATACATACTAAAATTTTTTTCTTAAAATTATAATTATATTTGTTAAAAAAATTATAAATTTTAATTGATAATATATATATAGTTATACAATTTAAAAAAATTAAAAGTGACTAATTTTTTAAAATTATAATCTGTATTTGTTAAAAAAATTATAAATTTTAACGATAATATTTATACAATTATACAAATTTAAAAAATCTGAAAGTGACCGGCAAGTAACATACAGTAACCTGTCAACCCACGATTGTGGTGGTGGTAATATGTAAAAAAAATTATAAAACTAAAAGAAAAAGAGTTAGGTTATATATTGGTTCTAATTCAAGGCAGGTGTTATTATGCACCCTGTCAAATTTGGATGTACAATACACTTTACATTTTACCTGCAACAGTAATTTTTTTTTTACAGGTTGTCTCTTTTTTTTACAATTTATTTTTTTTTCAGGTCACTATTACTACCAGTGATCGCCGACCGTCAGTCATTGACTTCGCTCACTTTTTTAAAATTACACAACTATGTAAATAATAGCAATTAAAATTATATCAATCTTTATATTTTTTCATAAATAATTATGCATACTAATTTTTTTTCCTAAAACTATAACTGTGTTTGTTGAAAAATTTATAAATTTTAACGATAATATTTATACAGATTATACAACTTAAAAAAAATTAAATGTGACCAATTTTTCTAAAATTATAATTATATTTGTTGAAAAATCTTATAAATTTTAATTGATAATATTTACACATTTATATAACTTAAAAAAAATTAGAGGTGGCCGATGATGGTTGGCAAGCAGCGTACAATGATCTGCCAACCGACGACAGCAGTGGTGGTAGTATTAAAAAAAAATTTAAAAAAAGAAAATCTAAAAAAGAAAGGAAACTTGCAAACTTGTAATTGATTTAAGTCATTGATTTATTTTATGACACCACCCTAATTCAATAGCTTAAAAAATAAAAATGTACAAAAACTTAGCGTGAAAAATCTGTTCTTATAAATAATATTGTTTAAATTTTTGAAGCATGGACATATCGTTTTTAAGATGTGTCTGTGTATTGAATATGTATCTGTATCAGATATAAGGATACGCGTATATGATATACGTGTCTTACATGTCTGAATGTGTCTGATTAAAACGATTATTTTTTTCGACTTAGACACGTTTTGAACATGTCTTAGATACATTTAGACATGTTTCAAATACGCTTAGACACGTCTCAGACACACTTGACGCAACTGAGATCTGGCTTAAACAAGACCCATTAATATTTTTTTAAAAAAATAATTTCCATAATTAATATTCAATTAGTAAACTTGTAACCCACCTAAGTTTAATTACATGACTGACGTCTCAAGTCACAATTTTCTCATATTATTATCTTAAGTTTTATCTTTTCACACGTCACATTAGGTTTTTAAGTTTTATTTTTTTACACACTACTATTTTCATTTGCTCTTTCTACCTCTGCTCATACTAAGTCATCTACTTCGTCGTCACTGAAACTTATCTCACATTATTATTCTTTTTAGTTAATTTTTTAGATGAACATGTGCTTATACATGATTAGTTCTATTAAAAAAAATTAATTTAAAATTTTTTTTAGAAATATGAATAAAAATTATATTTCATATTTTTAGAAGAGACTTACTAAATAATAAGTATTGACACATATAATATATATTAATATATTATAAATTTTTAAATTTATAAAAATAATATTAATAAATTATGAATTTTTTTAAAATTTTATAATTATATATATATATATATATATATAAATTAAATTTTTAATTTATTTTAATATTATATATATATATATATATATATATATGTGTTCTATAATTTTTAAATTTAATATATCGTTATATTTGTGATGATATCACATCTCATATCCTCTCATATCCACAGCTGTATATATGTTTCTTAGCTTAAATCTTTATTAGAAGTGGATATATAACTAATATAAGCTTAAGCTTTTTGTGGTAAATAATGGGGTTAGTATGGGTCATCCTGAGTCTGCATGCGCAGTGGCTCTGTCTGTCTAAAATCACAACTCACCCTGCCAATCAGCCAACGATCAAACATGCACATGAGAGATAAGCCTCATAAAATAATTTTAAAATCTTTCTAATTAATTTTTTAACTAATTCTTTTAATTATTAAATAAAGAAAATATTAATTTTTTTATTTCTAATATATTAAATATTTTTTTATTTAATTATTCTTTTATTAATATTAAAAATTATTAAAAAAATCGTTTAGGAGAATATAATAATAATCGACCTTTTAGGATGCCCACATCACGGTTACTTCCTCCTTTCAGGAAAGAAGAGCTCCAGCCTCTGCCCAACACTGCAAATCCAGCCTATCTCACAGCTTCACGTACCCTCTCTCCGTCTCTCGCCTGACTCGCCAGTCCTGATTCCTTTCAGCAAAGTGTACACGTATCAAATAGAGGGAGCCACAATAAAAGTAGAAGAGGGTAAAATGATACAAAGAAATTAAAAGAGTGAGTTAAAATGAGAGACACAAAAACGAACATTAAGTAAACCAATATACGAATTAGAAATAATAATAGGGGGATAAGTAAAGAAAAAATAATTTTAAGATAGCAAGAAAGTTTTTTCTCTTTCTTCTACTTTTTTTTTTCAAAAACAGCTTATTATAATTTGTCATAAAATATAGAAAAATTGTTTATTTTTATATTCAATTTATTTTAATAATTTTATCTAAATAATTAAAAATATTTAAAAAGTACTTTTGTCATTAAAAAATATTTTTTAACCAAAAAACACAAGCAAATGCATCCATAATTAAATTATTGTTAAATAAAGTTACGTTTGATACACTTGATAGTATGAGGCATGATAATATAAAGATAATAGGATAAAATTTAATAGTATAAATAAATTAATAAATTCTTATATTATCAAACATTTAGTACATATAGTATAAATAACTTGATAGTATATGTAACTATCTAATATGATTATACTACCCGCATTAAAACAAAAAATTCTAAAACAAAGAAAAAAAAATCATCTACCTTCATCAGTGAAAGCAAAAACCAATAGTCTCAATGTAAAAACCTTCATTCATGGTAGAAAAATTAAAATCTTGTTTGTTGAAGTTTTAAAATACAAGAAACAAAAAAATAAAAGAAATCCCAAAACCCATTTTTCAGCAACCCCTAATCCTATTCCCCCTCCCCCCAACAATGCCGTGGTGGTGCGGTGGTGGCACAGGGAGGCTCGCCTATTGATTCGCAGGTTGCAGGGACTCCGTTCGTTAGCCTTGTCGACGGTGTTGGTCGTTGATGGCCCGCAATTGCGCCTCCTCGTCAGATGTAGCTGGTCGTGGGCCTTGTCGAAGGTGGGTGGTCGTGGCTCGCAGGATGTGGAAGAGAACAATTGTAGTATGGTTGGAAATGGCTGACGCTTGCCGGGATTTCATCAGGGAAGTTGGTGGTCGAACAGAATGACCGTGGTGGTACTGGTTGGCTGGAGTTTGGAGAGTGCGGTCATGGTGGTGGTGATTCGACAGTGATCTTGTGGTGGCTGAAAAGAATAGCCATGGTGAGGGTGGAGTTGGTGGTAGTAGGGTGATCCTGACAAATAAAGAAGTTAAAGTGAGAGAGATGATGTTAAAGGATATAGTGAGAATAATTATCTTATCAGGTCTTATCATGCTGTGAGAGATATGATAGAGTTATCCTTAACTATCCTATCATTTGTCAGTACCAAATATATATTAAATTCTAATAGTATAAACTTATACTATCAAATTTTCTTTATACAATACACTAAACACAACCGATTAAGAGTCTAATAATTTATATCTTATGAAGTGAAGTGCACATTTTATCAAAGAATAAAGTGTAAGCGCGTGATGCATGATGTGTTATACATGTATTTATATTTTATAAAATTTTAAATTATTGCTTTTAAAATAGCAATTATCAAATCTGTACTTTACTTTTAAAATGCACCTTAGATGATCTAAATACAATTGTCTAAGTAGTGTCTAACTATTAGTTAGTAATTATTTAATGTTTGAATTAAAATATATGATTATCACTTATTTTATAATAAGTGATCGGTATTCCATTTTCCGGGTTTAAGGTAGCATATAGTTAATAATATTTTTTTCATTTATATGTCCCTAATTACTAATTAGTATCTTCGTCAGTAAAAGCCAATAATTTAAAGGGAGTGTGTTTTGCCCCTGTAATGCGTGTCTTGGCCCTGGTTATCAAGGCACTCCATCCACAGGTGTGTAATAATCAGTTGATTGTTTTTAGACTGTACATCGGCATGGCCAGGGGTCATAATTAGTTAACTGTTGTAGAATGACTCAATTAATCAATCTTTTGTTTATGAAAACAGGATGATTTGAGTTTAAATTTTGAGATTTTAAATTAATAGATGATATATAATTTTATTATAAATTTTTCACTAAAATTAATATTTATCCTAACTTTAAAATAAAAAGAATCACCCTCATCCTAATTTTTTTTACCAAAGAAAATAACTATGTGTACAATATCTGTACCACGCCACTGGTGCATCATAAATTCAATTTTTATTTTTAACTAAATTCAACTAATGATGGGTTTGTAATTTGTCAACTGAACATTTTAAATATTATAATAAACAAATAATTAATTTCATAACAGTTTTTTTTTATATAAACAATTTATGACAGAGAAGACTACTCCATTCTGAAGTCAAGATATGATACAAGAGACGATAAGGATTTGCAACAATACTTCTAATGACTTATCAATAAAGGATCACCTATAAAAATTGAGTTCAAGACTCTTGTATCAATGCAATTTGACCATATCAATTAAGTCAACATTCGTTAGCAACAATCTGTTAATTATATGATAACTAATACGCTTATTATCACCAACATTGGGTGGCACAAGTGGTAGTGGCTTGGACCCCTTAACCAAGTTGTTCAGGATTCGAATTCTGACCTTGAGTATGGAGTTAACCATGTTGGGAGGGGATTACCCACCTTGTGTGCGCTCCAGGTCTCCTGCGGAGATTAGCCACTGCGTCCAGCGGTGGATATTTCATACCAACACCATGGTAAACAAAAAAAAAAAATGCTTATTATCACTTTTTACATATGAAATATATGAAATTAAATTTTTGAAGAAATATTGAGAAAATTCTTGTCATAACAAATATATTAATGATCACATCATTAAAAAAAACATAGTAGACAACTCTAAATAAAATAACTTATATTACAACATTTTTGTTTCCATTTGGTGGTTTAATTTATGAGTTTAATTTTTTATTATTATAATAACTACTTATAATCGCTCAAACTTACAAATATACTATGTCCTAATCTATTTGTAATATATGGAGTTAAGCTCAAGGGCTGTTAGATTGCCACATCAACAAAATTAACTACTCTTCAATTGCCACAGCAAATAAATTATTCAGCCACATAGCGTCTTCAATTGCCACAAGTCCATTAATCAACCACATCAGTAATTTCTCATGATTCTCACCTTTTGGTTAAGTGACTATTCAGTTTTCGATTCACACAACTCCATTTCAGTCTCCACTTCACCAATGAGAGTGCACTCACTTGTCCTCTATTCTAATTACTCGTAGCTTCAGTTTCAGGACTTATGAGTAACTAAATTGAATGAGCATTATTGACTGTTATTCTCATGTTAAATATCTCAAATAAATGAGTAACAACTATTGTATTATCACATTTAGTTACATTCTCATTTTATTATCTCAACTCTTTCCTTCCTTTTATTTATTGATGAATGCGGTTACTTACTCCCTTCGTCACTCACCTTGCCACCTTAGTAGCTTGGACGATATGCCTTATTACAACGGTAGTTTTTGTGTTTGTCATGGAATCGAGCCTCCTCATCTGACCTTTGTTCTTCCTGGGAAAATTCATGTTCCCATCTGAACCCAAGTTTAAAGCTCATGCTTATAGGATATTTCTACATTAAATTGTTCCTCTAACTCATCTGTTGTTCCTTATTTGGCATTTCTGTTTGTCCATCAAGCCGTTGCTATTATTGCTAATGGGTAGAGCTACTATTTCTCTTTTTATGGAATTGCTCAGATAGGTATCATATTGCTTAAAGAATTGCTTATGCAGTGATTTCACTTATAGCTGGGAGGTGTTAATGGATAACTATTTGCTAAGTGGTTATAGCGTGGGGTGTGGCTTTGTCATCAGTGGTTAATTTTCTTACTCCCTGTGCTACTGAGACCTCCTTGTGATCACTACTTGCCGTGTATACTTTCACTTAAAAAGTTTTGTACATACTTTCCCTTATTACAAACAGTTTACGTACATTTGCAGCTTGATCACAACTCTATTCCTATGTTGTGTTTTGATTCAAGGGGTTCAAATTTTGCAGCTTTTGTAAGTTGATATCAATTTGATATCAAATCTTGCATATGAATACTATACACGTTGAGTAGTTGAGTCAATAAAGAAGATTCTCTAAGCACATGTGGTAGTCAGGCGAATGAGCCGAAGAGGGTAGGTATTAGTTTGTATGTTAGCAATTAATTAAAGCAAAGTTTTGTTTTCTTTATTTATGCATATCAGATATCAAGCTTCCTCAAATGTGGCTTTACCAACAGGCATGACGGTACTTCACAACGAATTAGAGAAACGTGTAGTTTTGTTTGCTTATCTATGCAAGCTTTCTTGGAAAGCCGCTGCTTTTGATTTTGGTACGGGTTATGTGACAAACTCTACCATTCTTCCAGTCTTCATGGGAATGTTTGTAAATGTTTAGCGATTTTACCTGCTTGCTAAATAGTATTTGCATTGTTATTTATTTGCTTGGCTTTTGTTTACTTAAAAGTTTGATTATTAGTTATTCATTAAACAACAATTCAATTGTTGGTGTAGTGGATCTAGAGCAATTATTCGTGTTTTCCAGCACAACAATAAGTATCTCAGCTATATGCAAAACCAGTAATATGAACTGAACATTGAGTGGTTAGGTTTCCCATTTCCACACACAATATTCATGGCTTCAGAGATTATAATGAATGCTATTCTACACCATATTATTACCCTTTGGCAATAAATATGCAAAAATTGAATAAATCCCACATGGTGACTTACTTCTGTTTCTAAAGGAATTAGAGATAGACTCAATTTCGTGGCAAAAAATGACATCATTGATTATATAGAGATCAATTTTTTGTTTCTCTCTAATTAGAGATGAAATTTTTCAATCTCTATCAATTGACGAAATTTTTCCTTTTGCCTCTAATTTTTAAAATTCCATAGCTAGCCAATTACCAAAATTCATCTTTGGTTCTTTAATTAGAGGAAAAAAAATTATATCTATTTTCATCTCTAAATTAGAGATAGATTTTTTCGTCTCTAAATTTGTCTATAATATTTTAAAAAATATATAAAAAAAATAGCCATTTGCCACAACTAGCCGCTATCATTTTATAAAAAAAAAATACTATTTTCTTATGCACATAATTATCCAAAACTAAAATTTACCAAAAATCACAATAAATTATCAATCATTATTGTTGAATTGGAGAGATTTGGGTAGGGAAGGAGGAAAAGAGAAAATAAATATTCAAAATAATAAGACTATATTGATATTAATGTGATTATAATGTGATACAAAAGACAAACTCAATGGTCTTATTTATTCTAATTCTAGACTCTTAATCCTAATTAAATAAGAAAATAAATCAGGAAATATAATAAATGAGAAATGACTCCTAAGAGATTATCTATGATACTCTAAAATATTTCAAGATACAATAAAGATATTTTGAAATATTTTTCAGATATTCTAACACTACCCCTCAAGCTAAGCTTGAGCTTGTAACAATTAAATAATTTGATAGTGTGATAGTGGTTGGGATAAACAGAGATGGTGGCTGGCAACTGCTTCTGGGACAGAGATGGAGATGGAGATGGAGACAGAGATAAGGTCAGTGCATCTAGACAAACGGAGACGGGGTCATTGCTTTAGGGACAAAGAGTTGGGCCAAGAGCATCTGGGACAAAGAACCGCACCAGAGCATCTAAGGCAAATAGTTGGGCTGGTGTGAGTCATAACCAACATAAGTTACCATCAGAATAATCGTCAATAGGAAGAGAAGTCATCACTGTAATGATCGTCGGTGGAAAAAGAAGCCACTGGTATGATCCATTAGTGGGAAAAGAATGACATTACAAACACCAACATTGAAGTATATGTTGAGATGAATTTATTCTCATTCTCCCCCTCAATGCTATACTAACATTGGAAAAGAACCAAACAGTAGTCAAAACCAGATATAACCACCACAAAGAATGTCAAATAGGCAGGTGGAAGTCAGAGATGGTGTGGTGAGGCAAACGAATGACGAAGGTGACTGGAAAGAGGGTGAAACAACCATGGGTCACTGTACAATGGCCAAAAACAGAAACCCCAATACACCTTAACCCCTTTGAGCAAGGGTACGCAACAACGTATTGTGTGATTGGCCAAGGTGAAGACAGATCCAGATAAAGGAGAGAGAGAGAGAGAGTCTAGCGGTGAAGACGACGATCGAAAAAGGCGACTGGACGCGCGACTGGAAGGACAGCGCGTAGGGAGAGCAGCAGATCTGCGAAATTATGCATGTGGGTGCGTAGCTCGTCAGATCAGGTTGAAACTTTGGGGAATGGCCGAACAGAAGAAGGCGAGGCTGATGGGGGGGTCGCCAGCCAAAACAGTTGTCAGAAAGTGATTGGACGGTGGCGGACAACGGCTAATGACAACGAACAACGATGT
The DNA here is from genome assembly GCA_029884595.1 of Ormosia semicastrata. Classification (NCBI taxonomy): domain Eukaryota; kingdom Viridiplantae; phylum Streptophyta; class Magnoliopsida; order Fabales; family Fabaceae; genus Ormosia; species Ormosia semicastrata. The sequence continues at coordinate 28,564,603 of JAQQTO010000046.1, read as the reverse complement.
AAGAGATGGATGTTGCCGAAAAGACGACACAACAAAAGGAGACCAACATTGCAAGTCGCACGTGAGAGGTTACATAGCGGCACGGCTTTAGGAGCTGGTCAATCAGAACACACCGGAGTCGATGGCGGAAACAATGAGGTGAAAAACCCACTGACAATGGTGAACCATGCAATGAGAGGTGGCTAATCGGAGTTCCTGATTTTTGGGAACTCGACAGCGAAATAGTGACGGGACAAGTCATGAAAGATGATACCTCTCTGATACCATGTTAAATTGAAGAGAATTAAGTAGGGAAGGAGGAAAAGAGAGAAAAGGAATACTCAAAATAATAAGACTATATTGATATTGATGTGATGATGATATGATACAAAAAATAAACTCAATGATCCTATTTATACTAATTCTAGACTCCTAATCCTAATTAAATAAGGAAATAAATCAAGAAATGCAATAAATAAGAAATAAATCCTAAGAGATCATCTATGATACTTTAAAATATTTCAAAATAAAATAAAGATATTTTGGGATATTTTTTCAGATATTCTAACAATTATAATTATCCAACTAACTATAAAAGATATCAAAATAGCTGAAAGCATATGAAGTAGTTATATTATTAGATGCACATAATCAATTGCTATTCTAGCTTGCAAATAGACTTCTATGTAACTTTTACAATCACAAGTAATGCAAGTGAAAGCAGAATGTGAGCTAAATTGCTAATACCATGGCATGTCCTAAGCTAAAGATGGGTAGAACTTATCCACTTATAGTTGATGTCTTGACAATACATTGCCTTTGAATATGATCTTCCACATGCCTTTGAAAGTTTACTATCATACCAAAGACAAATTTACTTGTCAGATCAATTCTAATTGATAAGACACGTTAAGATTAAGATGTGCCTAATTTGCTGGGATTGCAGAAGAGAAGTATATAGCTAAGTGGCAACCTAATCACCTATCAAATAAGTATTGATTTATTATGTAGTGAGGCAGAGAGCACTCCAAGCCACAAAATTTAACTTTTGTTTTTGGTTGAAAGAGTCAAAACAATCTTCAATGAATGAGGCAGTATTCTAACATTTATGTCATCATCAAAGAAAGCATGCTAACACAAAGGAGACAACCTACTTGCTTTTGTACAATAATTGAAGTTGTGATAGGGGAAGCAAGATATTACCCCATACAACCAAGTTTCCACATTTGTTAGGGTCATGCCTGGTGCAAGTAAATATGGAATCTGAATACAAGACATATTACTTAGCCACCTCTGGTTTAAATAAATTCATGATGCTGTTATGCCAGTAAAATAAATCAAATTAAATGCATTTTCTTAGCTTCCAATTGCATATGCATGCATGTGAATATCTATTCATACAAAATTCACATGCATGAGTAAAATATTCTTCCTTGTTTCTAAAATCTACTGCCATATGTCTAGGCATCACATATAACACTACCCTCCAATAGATCCACTTGACAGTGCCTATGGAGGTTTGGGCCCAAAATGCCACCAAATGAAAAGAAAATAAGCCAGTAAGAAAATCCAACTGCATTCATTAGTTCCTCTGAATGCAATGATAATGGCATAAGGATCCTCAGCCACTCCAACAAATGCCTAGAATAGGTAGGGATAATTACATAAGAACAAAGAGTAGATTAATATAATAGAAGTAATTAACGAGTTAAAAAAAAGATAATGAAGAGAATTAACGATTTCTGTAACTTAAAGGAATATTATTTCTGTTATGAGAGTTCACCTACCTGTAAGCAATGCTCAACATCAACAACCAACTCTATAATTTCAAATCCCTGTTTCCATTTTAAAGATCTTTAGACCATTAGTTTAAAAGAAGAGACAAATTAGTAGGATACTAGAATGCAAATAATTCAAACTCACTCACGACTTAAGTGCACATGTAAAGTTAAAATTAATATTCACATTCTCAGCACCTTGGTCAAGTCATCACATCTAAAGCATGTCCAAGTAAAAAGTTGTGTCGAATCTGACATGTATACTTGCAAAAACCAAACCTACTTCAAGCTTATTATATAATTCATACAGAATTCCTACACGGTTTGCCTTGCACAAATAGAAGTTTGACCAATGCATGTAATGCAACTTTAGGTTCACTGCATCAGGCAAGTGAAATGACTTAAACTCTAAGCTATTCTGATACACTTCAATAAATCCTAGTTTGTCTTATTTTGGCCAAAGTTGACCAGGATGGAGAGTCTCTCCATCAGGATCAGAATGTGAGAAGGTCCCTCAATTGTTAAATCATTTTAGTTGTGCAAAAGCAGAAATAAAGACACTAACTTCCTTTATCAGTAAAAGAAAGATGATATTATTTAAATGGCCTACTTGAAACTGTCTCAAAAATATTTTTGGGAAATTCCTATAAACAATAAAAATCTATATCGGATGTATAATTGTAAGCTATAATATAAAATCCACTTAAACAAGGCCAAGTTGAAAGTTGAAAATTTCATTACAATCGTGCATTTGAGATCAACCCTCCATGATAAGATTAGGAAACAAATAATATGCGTCAATAATGACAAGTCCTCTACCAATACTGCCTAAAGGTTGAACACATAAAATTTCCATATAAAATACCTATGCTAAACACAATGCAAGTCAACAAACTTACAAAGAACTTTACCAAGGCTCAACCTATTTGCAACCAAACCAACCAAACTAGAGACTCATTCTATGAGCAATTCATCATATCTCTCAAAAACAATAAAAATAAAGAAACAAAGCATTGCAAACTACTAAATGGGTATATTTTAAAATGCATAAGAATCCCAATCTAATGAATTTTTAAAATTTACAGTAACCCCATCCCAATTTAGTATCTTTTACCAAGGGATTACCAGAGCAAGTCACCTGAAAACCCGATACCAACTACTGAATTGGTATCTCTTAAAATACCTACTGAATTGGTATCTCTTAAGATACATAAGAATCCCAATCTATCGAATTTTTAGAATTTTGCAGTAACCCTAATGGATGTAAAGTTCTGTAGTGTAAGCCCTAATTCCATCCACAAGCTGCTATTGTTCTCGTGCGCCTCCCTCACCACGCTCTCCAGCTGCTCCAGGTTCTCGGGCAAGGGAATGATGTGGGCCTATTCAACTCTATTCAGTTGCGGGTCTGGACCTCGTGGGTGCCGCTCCAGTTGGACACGTCGTCTTCCGGCATGGAGAAGGAGTAGTAGGTGGTGGCGCCGCAGAACAGGAGGCGGTGCCGCTTCAGTTGGTACTTGCGGGTTTCGGCGGAGGAAGAGAAACAACCGATGGTGGCAGCTACGATGTGGTGGCAGCTACGATGGTGCCCTCCGCTGCGTCCCTAAGGAGGAAGATAGGGGAAAAGTGTTTTACCGTGAAAAGTTTTAGGGTATGTTTGGATTGAGGGGATTGAGTGAGATGGAATGGAATGAGATGTGATAGAGATAGGTTCTATTGTTTGGTTATATTAGAAAATGATGGAATGGGATGGAAGTGGATGAAATGGATCCCATCTCATCCCACCAAAAATCCTCAATTTTCTTCTTTCTCAATTTGAGGGGTATGGGATGGAATCAGTTTTTTTTATTATAATTATAATTAGTATTTTACTACTTTAACCTTATATCTTAAAATTAGTGTGCTGGTAATAAGGGTAATTTAAAAAAAATAAAGTTATAACTCATACTATTCTATCTATTTTTTAAATTATGGAATGGTAACTTTACTCCATTCCATCTTAAAATATTCAAATAATGGAATGATATTTTTATCTCATTCTATTCCTTCCCATCATATTCCATCTCATTCCATTTCATTTCATTCCATCAATTACTAAATATCCAAACATAACCTTAGGGCTCACAAAAGCATCGTGTTCACTTTTGTTTTGTTTTTTTTGTTTTTGAGATTTAGAGACGGATAACGTTTTTTAATATTAAAAATATTATTTTATTAAAATCTTACTAGCTTTTTTAAAAATATTTATCTATTAGAGACGGTACTATTTTTTTAAAATAATAATTAAATTTTTTAATTTTTTAATTCTAAAAATATTATATATTATTTAAAGACAAAAATTTTCTACCTATAAATACTTTTAATATTTTAAAAATATTAAATTAATCGAATAGATACATAATTAAAAACAAAAAAATTCTAAAACAGACATTTTTTGTATTTAAATTTTGCCTTTAATTTATGGAATTTACATTTCGTATCTAAATCATCATATTTGTCTTTGTTTTCATCTCTAAATTTTGTCTTTAAATCATAATTTTCTAGTAATGAATATAAGTGAATTGACTTTTTGTTTAATTTACGTCTTTAAATTTTGAGAACTTATATATGTTTAATTTATATTTGGTTAGTTTGAATCAATTTTTGATCATTTTTTCTCCCAGTAATGTTCTTGTATTAATATTTGAAACTATCAAGGTTACAACAATGTTCAATCACTTTCAAACTATCAAGGTTACAACATGGTTAAATCAATCTCACCTTACCTATCTTACTTATAACCTATGAAGTACGGATATGTCATTTTTGTGGCTTATCCCTGTGTCAAGTACATGTCTGCGTGTCGGACACGTGTCCGTGTCAGACACATGAAGATACATATACGACACACGCGTCTTACATGTTTAAATGTGTCTAATTAAAAAGATTATTTTTTTCAATTTAAACACATTTTAGATACGTTTGAACATGTTTAGGATACAGCTTAGACACATCACTATTAGATTTTTAAATTTTATCTTTTTATACACTACTATTTTCATCTACTCCTTCTACCTCTGTTCATACCAAGCCGTCCACTTCGTCATCACCGAACCTTGCCTCGTACCAATATTCATTCTAGTTAATTTTTTTTTAGATGCTACATGTACTTATCATGATTAGTTCTATTATGATAAATTGGTTTAAAAGACTTTTTAAAAAACGTCAATAAAAATTATGCTCCATATTTTTTAAGAGTGACTTAATAAGTAGTAAATATTAATACATATAACATATATGAAAATATTATAAATATTCAAGTTTATAAAAATAATATTAATGAATTATGAATTTTTTAAAAATTTTGTAATTATATATATATATATATATATATATATATATATATATGTCGTATCAATGTCCTACAAATTTTTAAATTTGATATGTCTTCGTATCCATGTCCGTATCGTATCCCGTATCCATATCCATGTCTATGCTTTATAACTTATACACCTTCATATCAAGTGTACCCGCAGGCCTTCAAAGTGGATAATTGTTGCCTTCAAAGTAGATAACTGTTATTGTGAATGAAGACTTTTTAAACTTCAACAAACTACATATATTAATTTAAAGACATCCACGTAATGCGGGGTCAATAACTAGTTGTTTCTAATTTTACACATTTGAACTTAGGACCCGTTTGGTACGAAGGATAGGATAAGACCTGATAGTATTAGGTATGATAGTATAAGACCTGATAGTATAAGACTTGATTGTATAAGACCTAATATGTAATAGTTGGGAATATCAAAGTGTTTAAAATTATAATGGAAAAATTTTTAAACACCTTATACATCAAAACCCAATCAGGCCTAATCCCACTCCCCAAGGCTTGATTAAATTATCCATCATTTTAATGTATAAGAGGGGTTTAATGGATAAGCTTATACAATACAGTATTTGCACCAAACAACTGATAAAGTCATAATGTATTGTATTAACTTATCCTATCAGGCCTAATACAGCATGTCAAACAGGCTCTTAGTGTACAATGATTCAACTAACAAGTTTCTTGGATAGAGTTGTTAAAATCAGTTAGACCAAATTAGGTTTAGCATATTTTGGATTAGCAATTTGCTAATTCAAGCTAACATGTTGCGGGGTGCGAGTTGGGCAAACTGCCCTAGTGCCTGTCAACTCTTTTTTTTTTAATAATGAATTTAATTTTTAAAAGATTTAAACCAATGAAAAGTAAGACTTTTAACCTACTTAGTTTTGGACTAATAACAAATAAATTAAAGAACTTGGCTAATTACTAATTAGGTTTAGATTTTTCAAACAAAAAAAAAGATAGTATCATCTTAGGTGTAACTTGTTAAAATAAAAAAAGTAATTAAAATTCGGGCCAACAAGGCAACCCGATCCAAAGCGATCCAGCCTGATTTCGGGCCAAGCTAGATTAGATCAGGCCATATCGAGCTAGATTGAGTTTGGGCTTGAATTTTGTTAGTCCAACTCGCATTTTTTGTCAAACTATTCAAGTCGACCCATCGGGCTCGTCTCATTTTGACAGCTCAACCCTTAGGTGTGTTCTCACTAAGTCCATGCCTTTAGGGTCTACATGCTTTGATTGTTCTTGAGTTAGCCCTTGTTCTATATGGAGATGAGAGAGTGACTCCGAGTCTCAGACAGAGGGTGGCTCACAGTTGCACCTCCTTGCTATGCCGGAGTGAGTGTAGAAGGAGGCAGAGTGTAAGGAACAGATCTATACCTTGGAGGTCATTCATTCTATATATAATGTGGAGTGACTTGGGGAGCAAATGACTATAGAGATAGGATAGCTGTTCTATTTGCCTAGTAAAATATCTTAGGAAGATTCTAAGACATTTCCCTTTTTGGTGTATTAGCCAATTGTTGACATTTACAGAAGAATATTCCTTGATTGGATAAAGATAGAGACTCCTCCTTTGCTGAGGTGGCGTGTCCCTATCTTTGATTGGGTTTGACCCTTTTGAGTCCAAGTCTCCAGTCCATAACACCTATTTGGTGAGAGAAGTGATGAACTCCTACCTGTGTGTAGTATAAGAGCAATGTATAACATAATTGTTGGAGATAAAGACAACATTTGCCATGACAATATTTATAGAATTAAGTTAGTAATGAAATAATTTACATGAAGTTATAGATTAAAACATCTACATACTTACACTGTTAAGGAAAAGGACAAAAAGAAGACAATACATGTCTTTTTTTTTTGCATCAATACATGTCTTCTTATTGAGTTTTGTTCTTGAAAAAAAAATATATAACTAATTTTGTGTAGGATTTTTTAAACTCACTTTCACTTGAAATTTGGTTTTTTCTAATTTGTGATAACCCATTCAAATCTTGTTCTTTAGTTAGGATAGTTAGGCCACGACATAGTAATAAGTTTGTTTAAATCTAATATAGTATGAATAAATTGTTGGCCAAATTGGCTAACCATCGAGTTAGGGCAAAATATATGAAAATTATCAAATCATTTTACTTTAACCATTTAATTTTGTTGAGTCAAGATAACAAAAAGGATGAGATATTAAAATTCGAGTCTAACATGACAATTCCAACCCAAACTGAAAACTCTACTCTTTTTTGTCCAAAAAAATATATTATTCATTAACAATAGAAAGAGTCATAAAAGATAGCATAAGAGATGATAAATGGCAAATTCTCAACAACATTAAGCTCTGAACATCAATGGGCAGGTCGATGAACAAATACATTATTCTCATAACGAATACAAAAGAATAAAAATGAAAACAGATGTCCTTAAGGAAAGTGCAAATTAAGCTTTGATTGATCTAAGGCACCTTTATGTCATACCACCTCACAATTTTTATGACATTTTTAAATTTCATTTCCACTACCAAATGCATAGACTCTCTCAACGTCTAAACTTTCATTGTTGAAGGACAACACCCAACAATGCAAAGTTTTGAAACTGCAAGCCGCAACATAAAAAATATAATAATATCCTCTTACTCATCATACCCATACCATCTTTCTTACATTTGAAAGATAGTCGTATCAACATTAATTTTTTTTTGAGTTTAACAAAGATGAGCCAATTACTTATATTTTTTGGTTGAGGAGTTGGTCTTGGGATCTTAAAAGGCTTCTTGTTAGCATCCTTGTAGCAAGTTTTAAACAATTCAACTACTGATACTAGCTTTTGAGGTATTCTAACTATCTGACCATGAATAACTCTATTCCTTTCATGTCGTATAAACCATAGCATGACTACACACCACTCTACTAGATCTTTAGGAAGTTGGAAGAGTCTATCATGTATTCAATTTATCAAGTTTCTTCTTGAAATAGTTTAAATCTACTCCCAGAATTAAGCACAACCTTATGCAACTTTTGCCTTAGGTTTTCCACTAAGAGATAATGACATTTTCTCGTATTTGGGACATAAATAGCCATGAAAGATATGTTTTTTAACTAAGTTAGGTATAGTAGGGAGGATATTGTTAAAGACGTGCTACAAAAATATATTTGATCTCCTTCCGTATTGCAATATTCCATAATTAACTGCAATGTCTACTTTTGAAATATTAATATTAATATGTGCAATTTTTATAAATATTGTTATCCACCAATGTCCTAAAACTTGGAGTTTATTATTATGTTTTAGTGCATATGAAGTCATTGACATTAATTTTTTTCCTGAATAATGCAGGTAATTTCACTAAGGACAATAACTTATTATAAATACATATGTTTTTATAAATACATGTGTTTCTTGATGATTATCTTGACTTCTCTTATTTTAACATGTAAAACCAGACTTATTCTCTTAAACTTTCTAAGCAAATTTGCCTCGAATGCTTTTATTTCAACTAGACCGAATACACACAAAATTTGAATTTATGCTATGAGTCTCATCTACTCATATATGTTTAGAAATTATTCTTTATTCAATTATCTTGGGCTAGTTCTGAGCTCTCCAAGCCTATGATGAGTACCAAGCTGTTTTTCGCGAGGTCCTGAGTTCGAATCGTATTTTTCCCCAAATTGTATATGAGTAGATGATAAAAGGTACACAATATCCTTTTATAAAGTATTAGATATACATTACCTCGTCCATTCTTAACAATATGTTAAACTATTATGGACTAACTCTTTAAAAAATTGATAGTGGGCTTGGCCCGGAATTTAAAAGACAGTGGGATTGGTCCGGAATTTAAAAGACAGTGGGTTTGGCCCAAAATTTAAAAGATAATGGGCTTGACCCGGGATTTAAAAGACAGTGGGCTTGACCCGAAATTTAAAAGACAGTGGGCTTGACCCGAAATTTAAAAGACAGTGGGCTTGACCCGAGATTTAAAAGACAGTGGGTTTGGCCCGGAATTTAAAAGACAGTGGACTTGACCCGGAATTTAAAAGACAGTGGGCTTGACCCGGAATTTAAAAGATAGTGGGCTTGATCTAGAATTTAAAAGACAGTGGGCTTGACCCAGAATTTAAAAGACAGTGGGTTTGGCCCATAATTCAAAAAGACAGCAGGCTTGACCCAAAATTTAAAAGACAATGGACCTGGCCCAGAAATTTAAAAGGATAGTGGGCGTGGCCCGAAAAGATTTTTTTTTTGTTTTGTTGTTCTTTTACAGTGAAGCTTGGCGTAAAAGCCAGAGACATCACTTTTCATAAGTTGTTGCAGCTTATGGCAAGATGTTGCAACGTACATTCCTGCAACTCAACATCACATCAAAAGATTGAAAATACTATGCCAAAACCTTTCTCTTGCATACCCGATTCTAATTGCTTCCTCGAAAAATTTTGATGTATCAAACCCGGGCGTAGGCTCTAGCAAACCAGGGCTTATCAACTTGTTTTGAGTTCCTTGGGATCCTCGGACACTGGAGTTACTTTACTTCTGAGTTTGCTCATCAGGTACGTAGTTTCCCTCTTAACATTGCGAATTGCATTGGGAGCTTTTCTTGCCTCGTTTGAACCTTCTGATTCATTCTTGATCTAACTCATTAGTTAGAGGATTGCCATTAAATTGCTAAATCAATGATACTGAATTTATATTCCCTCTTATCGAAGCATTTTGTGATAAACACGTGTGACTTCACAAATATAAAAGAAAGGAACATGACAAAGAAAGATGAAGAATAAAAAGAGAAGAAAAGAAAGTATTTTCATTGATTTGAGTGTTCACAAGCATAAAAAGGCAAATAGTACAAAAGGATGATACAAAGGTAAGGTGACAGACAATTGCCCCAGTTAGGATTCCTTTCTTCTCATTAGATAGGTCCTAATTCTCAGATGGATATTACAACCACCAGTGACACGAGCTCTCTTCCATCAATCACCGCTTAAAATTGCCCTAGTTTTGTCTTTCATCGCCACTTAAAATTACCCCAATTTTTTTTCTTTTATGTTGTCTGGGTGAGCCCTTCAGGTGACATCTCCTAGGAGAGCCTTTGTCGACTTTAAACTTTTTGCCTAATTTAGATGCCCTAACTTTTGCTTAGGTCGTCCTTGCGGGTTTTCAACCTAACGGGCTATTTTCTTTTTCTTTTTCTTTTTTTTTCTTCCCTTTTTTTTAGGCATAGAACTTTTTGATTGCATCAGCATTTGTCGGTCTTGGCAATTCATTTCCGTCCATATCTGTTAAAACTAAGGCTCCTCCAGAGAATGTCTTCTTAACGATATACGACCTTTCATAACTCGGTGCCCATTTTCCTCGGGCGTCCTCTTGGTTTGGAAGTTTTTTCTTTAAAACCAAGTCACCTGCTTGGAACTCCCTAGGGCGCACTTTCTTATTGAAAGCTCTTGCCATTCTTCTTTAGTATAATTGCCCATGACAGATAGCTTTTAATCGCTTTTCTTCAATCATGCTTAATTGCTCGTACCGAGTCTTTACCCATTCTGCTTCTTCTAACTCAGCTTCCATCAACACTCTTAAAGATGAGATTTCGACCTCTATGGGGGAGACTGCTTCCATACCATAGACCAAGGAGAACGGTGTTGGCCCAGTGCTGGATCGGATATTAGTGCGATAAGCGTGGAGAGCATAAGGGAGCATCTCATGCCATTCTCTGTAGTTGACCACCATTTTGGCTACTATCTTCTTGATGTTCTTATTTGCTGCTTCTACTGCACCATTCATCTGGGGTCTGTAAGGAGCAGAATTGTGATGCTTGATCCTAAACCTCTCGCATAGATTCTTGATTTCTGCATTATTGAGGTTAGGGGCATTATCTGTGATAATCCTCTCTGGAATTCCATACCGACAAATGATGTTTACCCTTAAAAATTTAAGGACAACCTTTTGAGTGACTTTGGCGTAGGAAGCAGCCTCTACCCACTTGGTGAAATAATCAATTGCTACCAGGATAAACCTATGGCCATTGGAAGCTTTCGGGTTTATTGGCCCAATAACATCGATTCCCCACATTGAAAAAGGCCAGGGTGCCACCATATTATGCAATGGGACGGGTGGTGCATTAATGCGATCAGAGTATGCTTGGCATTTATGACACTTTCGAACATATTCTATGCAATCAGCTTCCATAGTGGACCAGTAATAACCATATTGTAGGATCTGACGAGCCATCATGATACCATTGGCATGTGTTCCGCATATTACCTTATGAACTTCTGTTAAGATGGTGAGAGCCTCCTTAGCTTCTATACATCTGAGGAGTGTGCCATTATAGTTTCTTTTGTACAGTATTTCCCTGTTCAAAAAGAAAGTCATGGAAAGCCGATGGATGCTCTTTTTGTCCGTCTCATTTGCCCCTGATGGGTATTCTCTGAACTTGATGTACTGCATGATGTCATGGAACCAGGGCTGACCATCTTCTTCTTCCTCAACATTAGAACAATAAACTGGTTCGCTTTCTGCCTTTATTCGGATAGGTTGCACATTAGCATGAATACTCAGATTGGTCATTACAGCCAAAGTTGCCAGAGCATCTGCGAACTGGTTCTTATCCCGAGTCAAGTGCGAAAAAGTGATCCATTCAAACTTCTCGATCAACTACATCAAATATTTCTGGTATGGAATCAACTTGGGGTGCTTAGTCTGCCATTCCCCGTTCACTTGATAAATTATCAGTGCTGAATCTCCATATACTTGTAGTTCTTTCACTCCCAATTCTATTGCAACCTTTAACCCTTGAGCACAAGTTTCATACTCTGCAACATTATTGGTGCAATCGAACTCTAACTTGATGGCCACTGGGTATTGCTTCTCACTTGGTGATGTGACCACTACACTTATGCCGTTCCCATACATATTGACTGCTCTGTCAAAAAACATCTTCCATATGTCCTCTTCATCTGACTCTTCTTCTTCAACTGCTAAAACATCCTCATCAAGAAAATCAGACGTCACAGGTTGCTTATAATTGAGCGGGTTCTCAGCTAAGTGATCTGTAATTACGCTCCCTTTGATAGATTTTCGAGTTATGTGCTTTATGTCGAACTCAGAAAGAACCACTTGCCACTTGGAGACTCGTGTGGAAACATGAGAGCTTTCGAATATGTATTTTATCGGGTCCATTCTTGAGATAAGCCAAGTAGTATAGTACAACATGTACTGCCTCAACCTTCTAGACGTCCATGCCAGTGCACAACATGTTTTCTCAACTGTCATGTAGCGAGACTCGCACTCATTGAACTTCTTGCTCAAATAGTAGATGGCTTGTTCTTTTTTCCTCGTTTCATCATGCTGCCCTAGCATTACTCCCATCGATGTCTGCAATACCGTGAGGAATAATATCAAAGGATGACCAGGTGTAGGTGGCACCAAAATAGGAGGACTTTGCAAGTAAGTTTTTATCTTCTCAAAAGCTTCCTGATAGTGTTCATCCCATTCTCCTGGTTGTTGTTTCTTTAGTAGCTTGAAGATTGGCTCGCAAGTGCTAGTCAGGTTGGCTATGAACCTAGCGATGTAATTCAGTCTCCCGAGAAAGCTTCTTACCTCCTTTTCAGTCTTGGGAGCAGGCATCTCTTGTATTGCTTTGACTTTATCAGGGTCCATTTTGATTCCTTCCTTGCTAATGACAAAACCAAGCAATTTTCCAGTCGATGCACCAAAAACACATTTTGTCGGGTTTAGTCTCAACTTGTATTTTTTGAGTCTTTCAAATAACCTTTGCAGCACTACCACATGGCTTTTCTCTTCTTTGGACTTAGCAACTATGTCATCCACGTACACCTCAATTTCTTTATGCATCATATCGTGGAACAAAGCAACCATGACACGCTGATAGGTGGCCCCAGCATTCTTCAATCCGAATAGCATGACTGTGTAACAAAAAGTTCCCCATGATGTGACAAATATGGTCTTCTCTTTATCACTCGTGTCCATAAGAATTTGATTGTAACTAGAATAACCATCCATAAAAGAGAATCTATGACCTCTTGCTGCATTATCGACAAGGAAATCAATGTGAGGCAATGGGAAGTTATCTTTAGGACTAGCTTTATTCAAATCCCTATAGTCCACACACATCCTGACTTTTCTATCTTTCTTCGGAATGGGAACGATATTTGCTACCCATTCTGGGTGCCTTGATACTTCTAAAAATCCTGCCTCCAATTGCTTGGTGACTTCCTCTTTGATCTTTAAAGACATTTCAGGGTGCATTCTTCTCAATTTCTACTTTTTCGCCTCAACATTGGGGTATAGCGGAATCTTGTGGGAAGCTATGCTTGGATCCAGCCCTGACATATCTCGATAAGACCAAGCAAATACATCCATGTAGTCTCTAAATAACTTGATCATGCTTTCACGTTCCGGGTTATCCACTAACCTCAACTCCTTCTTGTCTTCATCGGTTCCCATATTGATCACCTCTACTTCTTCCTCATCCAGGCTGAATTCTCTTTCTGACCTTTCTACCAATTTGGCAAACTCCTCAGTGGCGTTTCTATCTTCATCTGAGTCATAGTTATCTATATCCATCATTGAATAAGAATCCATCCTTGAGCTTTCAGGTATCCTTTCATGGGACAATGCCTCTACCAGACCCAAATCCCTGGAAGATTTATTTATGCCCGATTGGAAACAGAAAAAAAAATATGGTAATTGGACAAGGCTAAGCAAAGACGTAAATCAAAGATAGAAAAGAACTAAAGCAGTGAGTCAACTAAGAAACACACAAGTTCATTGCATTGAAACTTTGATAAAAGATAACATGAGCAAAGAATCATACTGGAAAAACACGCAAGTTCATTACATTAAAGCTTCGACAAGAGTTAGCATAAATTCAACATTACAAAAGTCTAAGATAACATCATGACCAAACAATTACTTTATGACAATCACATCCATTAACGCCTCAGATCGCTAATTGTTCAGAGGTTTCAAGTTGACAGCAGGCTGGATAACATGGTCTTCTCCGAAGTCCTCGTCTACATTGTTAATGATTAGCCGGACCTGATGGTTGGAGGTTCCATTGATAACCTCGGCAGGGATGGGGAATGTCTCCTTCAGATGAGGAATTGTCTTTTGCATTTCGTTCTCCCTTTTTCCTTCATCGAGAACCAAATTGTGCTTCATCATGCCTTCCAAAGGTGCCTCATGTCCCAGACCATATCTGTTTTTGTTCTCTGGCAGGGTGATCATAGACTTGGTTCCTTGCAGCTGAATTCCTAAACCTTTTCCGGCTTGGTAACCATTATTGGTCATAATGCGAGTCACAACTTGATGAACATCTTTAGAGGACGACTCATCCTTCTTTGCCTTCGATTCCACCAACTGGAAATTGTGTATGAAGTTTTCCCCCTCCAGCTCTGTGTTTTCAACATAAGGCACTGAAGTAGGTTTCATCAGTAAGATTTCTTCCTCTCCTCGAATGGTAACCAGACATCCATTTTCAATGTATTTCAGGCATTGGTGTAGGGTCGAGGGAACAACACCAGCAACGTGGATCCATGGTCTTCCTAAAAGCATAGTATATGTAGGCTCGATATCCATTACTTGAAACAACACTTGGAAGCAGCTCGAGCCTATCTCAAGTGGAAGGGTCACTTCTCCCAAAATTCCTTTTTTTCTTCCATCGAAGGCCCGCACTATCATTTCTTGAGGCCTAAGGTCTTCTACACTCATAGCCAGCCGGGACAAGGTTGTCCTCGGGAGAACGTTCAATGCAGAACCCCCATCAATTAGAACTTTTGAGGCTACATACCCCTGACATTTCAACGTGATATACAAAGCACGTGAGTTATTCCCTATTGAATGTACCATTTCTTCTTCCGAGAAGGGGATCACATTGATGTGCCTTACTGGGCCTATTATGTTCACTAAGCTTTCTGGGGTAACATCCGGCTTCACATAGGCTTCATTTAACACTCTCTGCAGTGCTTTGCGATGAGGTTTAGAATTCATGATGAGTGACAATAGAGAGATCCGAGCTGGAGTTTTTCTAAGCTGTTCTATCATATCATACTTACTTTGCTTCATGATTTTTAGGAATTCTTCTTCATCATTTTCTTTTGTTTCTATGAAGCCTGCTTTTCCTTTCCCGGTCTTATCTTCTTACCCATAGCACCTGCCACTTCTTGTGATCCCTCCTATGCCTACGACGCTCGACACTGCTTGTGCGGGCTCTGTTGTCTGGGCAATAGAGGTTGAAGCGGTTTGTCCTATATTACTTTGTGTCTTTACCTTGATATCATACTTCCAAGGCACAACATGCGTATCACTATAGGGAAAAGGTGTAGGCTTCTTTATCGCTATGATAATTTTTCGAGAATCTGGAACTTCACTAGTACGCGGGAGTTTGAGGACTAGACGCTCCACAATATCTATTTCTTTTGTGAACCCTCTTGCTTGAGTAACATCTATTACCCCCAAAGCCATGAATCTTTGCACCTGAGCCTTAAACTCCTGACAACCTTCAATATCGTGCCCCTTCTTTATATGGTATTCACAATAAGTTTCGGTATCATATTCAAACCCTACATCACTCAAGGCTACTAAGGAACAATAGCCTGCTTGGACAAGACCTTGGAATATTAACTTCATAGGAGTTTTGACATCCTCTACATTTTGAAGTCCTTCATTCTCCTTTTCTAATGTGTTTACAATCCCTTTCCCATGATTTGGAATTGGGTTGCTAGTAATGCTAGGTCCCTTCTCCTCTTCAAAGTCCAGCTTTTCGCAGGAAATCAATCTCCTCACTATGGTCTTAAATACCTCACAATCTTCGATTGAGTGTCCTGGGTTATTCATATGGAACTTGCAAGTTACGTTGGGATTGTACCAAGCTAGAAATGGGGGCACCATAGGGCGAGAAGGAACGCATGCAACCAAATGTGCATCAAACAATTGTTGAAATAAATCAGCATTGGAGATTGGCAACTTTGGAAAAGGGGGTAGATTCGACGGGGGTCGAGCATACCCTTGGTTTCCTGGATTTCGAGGTGCGGAAGAACGATTGATATAGACGGGACGTGGTGAGGGAACATTGTTAACTTGGTATGAAGTCTGGTAAGCCAGAAAAGTGGGTGAAGGGGCTTGATAAGAAGGGTATGGTTGTGGATTACGAGAAAAACTTGAGTTTTGTTTACGCACATAACTGGCTTCTGGCTCTTTCTTCCTTATTGGTGCCACCTTCTTAGGAAAATTACTCTCTGTATTTCCAATAGGTAATTTTCCTGCTTTTGCAAGATTCTCAATCTTTTCTCCAGCTGAAATTAGATCAGAAAAATCTCTGTAAGCAGCACCTGCCATCAGCCCAATAAAAGGTGCTCCTAGGGTCCCTATAAAGTATGAGCTCATTTCTGATAGAGTCAAAGGTGGTTGAACTTGGGCTGCTAACATTCTCCATCTTTGAGCGTATTGCTTGAAAGTTTCATCATTCTTTTTTTACATTGACCCTAGTTGTTCTCGGGTAGGTGCGATGTCGATATTGAATCGATATTGCTCTAAGAATAGACTGGTCAGATCATCCCAACAAGAAATCTTTGAATGATCAAGTTGCATGTACCATTCCAGGGCTGACCCGGTCAGGCTCTCATGAAAGAAATTGATTAGGAATTTTTGATCCCGTGACCAAATGGTCATTTTGGTGATGTAAGTCTTTAGATGGAACTTTGGATTGGTGCTCCCATCATACTTTGAGAAGTCTGGTACTTTGAAGTCTTTGGGAATATTAACTTCAAACTCAGGGAACAGTTCATCGATTCCCACTGAGCCATACAGATTAGGGCCTTGCATGACTTTAATTTGCTTTTGCATCTTTCCAATCAATTCATCTCTCAATTTTTCTTTTTCTGAGTTACCGTTCAGGAATATTTTCACCGGCTGTTCATGAGTTACTTCTACATTATTTTTCTCCCCTTCATGATTTTCGTTCATGGAATCACCCTCTCTTCATTCACATTGTTGTTTGCATTTGCATTTACCCTAGTGCCGACAGATGTTCCATTTGTTGTTCTAAGGGTCTCAGTTAACTGTCTCAGTAAATCTTCGACCATTGATTGTCCTTCTGCCATTGTATTGATCCTTTCTCTCATTTCATCCATCTCTTGACTTAAGTTTATTTCTGAGTTAGACATATCTTGCAGCCTAGTTTGTGATCTAGTTCCGTAGGCCCGGGTTTGTGCAATCTGCGTTTTCCGAGGACGAGCAATGGTTCAAAGTTTTTACCTTGTTTGTTGTGACTATTACCCAGAACGTCTCGTTCAAAAGTATTAAGTCTCAAGTGAAATATATTCACTGTTAAATCTTGGTTGAGTTCTAATCTGCCTCAGGAAGGACAAAAAGATTAGAGTATTGCAAAGAAAACACGGTGCAAGGATGCAAAGTATGATTTTTTTTTAATGCAATGACAGATAAATTTAAGGATAACGAAGAAAAAGTACGCTCCCTTTATGCCCTAAAGGACTGCCTTAAATTTGAGGGGTTCTACCCTAAGGATCTATAAGTCTATCTAATTCGTGAGAACTTTCATTGAGTAGCTCTACCATTCTAAAGGCCTCTAGAGCTAAGTCCCATATCAGAATGTTGACCACAAATAGTGGGTAAACCACTAGGTGCGGGACATTCATGGAAAATATACGCTCTAGATGAGGTTTTCGCGATAACCAAACAGGATGTACATCCAAAATGACTACCACTACGCAACCTCTACCTAACTTAAGATTCACTCAGACCCGGGTATAGGGCCCCACTCGAATGTGTGTAATAAACGTGTAGGTGTAGTATGTGTAGAGAGCATACAAACCTTCATAATTCTAGAGACTACTCACATCCTGCAAAACAACACGAACACAAACAAGATTCCCAAAATCTTCTATCCTAAGGTTTGCATGATAAAATAGAATCACAGTTAAGGCGATCAATAAACAATTTAAATAAAATAGAAAAATGAAACAAAAATAAAGCAAAAACAAAAGGAGTAAAACAAACATATAAAAGTTACAAAATTTGCACAATCAACTTTCAAAGGCTTGACTCTCAAATGTCCCCAGTGGAGTCGCCATCTGTCGCGACCGAGATCGCGGCAAAAAATAACAACTCATGTGATTTTAGAAAAAAAAAGAAATAGAGTCGCCACCAATTTTATTTAAATTAGGAAAAATTGAAAAACCTTTCTTTGAAAATGGTCTTTGGAATCAAATTGAATTCGGGAGTCGGTTATGGATAGGGAAGAGCGGAAACTTAATCCTACAGCACCCCTAACACACCCGTTCTAAAACAGTACCTTAAATTGATTGTGCAGAATTTTATAACATTTGAAAATATTTGTTTTATCATTTTTAAAAAAGAATAGATAAATAAAAAAAAATAAAAGAAGGAAAAAATATTTTATAAATCATCGAGTTGTCACAACTTAAATGATTCAAAAAAAAAGAGATTAACAAACTGTCACAACTCAGCTAATCCAATTTTATAATTTCTCAACAACGTTTAATTATTTTATTTTTCTTAAAAAAATCAACAACTAAAGAAAAAAAGTAATAATAAATATGATAAATAAAGCTAACGAAAAAAAAAAAACATGTAACAAGTTAAACGAAATCCAAATAAATCCTAAGATGATTTTTTTATTGTCACTATTATTACTATTTAGATGTATTAAATTTATAGATGTAGCTCACGAAAAAAACATAACTATTATTATTAATCTATGCTACCCAAACTCAAAAAAAGGCCTTGGATCACAAAAAAAAAAAAAACCATGAAGCCCAACCCAGCAGAACCATTTTCTTTTATTATACTTTTTGTTATAAGTTCCCCTTTTTTAAAACATACATGCTACTAAAAAAAATAAGATAAAAAAATGAAAGCAGAAAACAGAGGCTCGTAACCTCTGATAAGGAGGAGAAAAACAAAGAGGCTTTTAGTCTCTGAAGGGGGAAAACAAAAACGTGAGGTATCGTGTTGGGGGTGTTGAGATCTGACGGTCGGTTGGGAGGGTCTGATGTTGAGGTCCGAAGGTCGGTTGGGAAGGGTCTAGTTTCTGAGGTCCGACCGTTGGTACGAGGAAGGATCTGGTGTTGAGGTCTGACGGTCGGTGAGGGGAAAGATCTGGCTTCTGCGGTTCGACGGTCGATGAGGGGAAGGATATGGTTTTCTGTGAGGTCCGACAGTTGGTGAGGGGAAGGATCTGGTTTTGTGAGATTCGACAGTCGGTAAGGGGAAAGATCTGCCTTCTGTGAGGTCCGACGGTCGGTGAGGGGAAGGATCTGGCTTCTGTGAGATTCGACGGTCGGTGAGGGCTTCTGAGATTCGACGGTCGGTGAGGGGAAGGGTCCGACTTTTGTGAGATTCGACGGTCGGTGAGGGCTTCTGAGGTCCGACGGTCGGTGAGGGGAAGAGTCTGGCTTTATTGAGATTCGACGGTCGGTGAGGGCTTCTGAAGTCTGACGGTCGGTTCTGCTCACGTCCGACGGTCTGGTTCGAGGTAATGGGTTGTGGTGAGGTTGGTTGCGGAAGTTGAAGATGGGTGGGGCTATGGAGGTGCAACCATGATGGTGGCCACTTGTTTGGAGGCTTGGAGGTGAGGATGAGTTGTTAGGGGAGTGAAGGTTGGTATGAGTTTACGTGGGGGGCCTGGAAGTAGTTGGTTAGGATGGTGATTCTGGAAGGTAGGTGTTTAGGAGGTTAAAAGGAGATGGAAGATGGTTGATGGTTTGATGAGTGAGGGTGGTGAGAGATGGAGGTTCACGGTTGAGGGGTTTGGAAGATTGAGGGTAATGGGTGAAGGTAGATTTTTGGATGAATGGTGGCGAGAGGTTGGCTTGGGGGTGTGATGAAGATTGTGGTTCTGGTAGGTGAGAATCAGAACATGAATATAGAAAAGACAGAATGCAGAAACTTAGATGCAACAGCAATGATGGAAGTCCATGCATAAGAGAAAAAGACAAAACAAAATACCTCCGTGCTTCAGGAAAACACTTGGAAAATTTCTTTCTATTCAATTATTTTTCTTTACAATTTCACTTCTCACTTTCTCTCAATACCCAGTTTTTCTCACCAGTAGCAAGTAATAGCTTTTTGATTAGTAAGAGAATCTGTAAACTAAAGAAATCTCCCAACCCAAAAAAAGAACCCACTCCTTCTTTACATTATCCCCTTTTATAGGCATAAAGAGATTCTGGCTTGGCATCCCGAGCGTCGATTGTGCAGTCTCTTTCTGTCCCCCTATTTTTTGCTTGCTTCACTTCCTTCTTCATGGACAGCTTAGGTAGCAGAGCATTGGTCATTTTTAATTTCCAGTTTGATGAACCTTCCCTGTTTTTTGACTCTGCACTCCCTCTAGCTGGCTTCCTCTTACTATATTCAAAAATTGTTTTGAGCCTTGGTTGTGGGAAATCATAATGTCAAGTCTTTCTCAACTCCATTTTTGGCTTTCAACGCTGCTTCCCCTTCTTTGGTCAACTTGTGTAGCAGCATATAACAGAGCCTTGGTCGTTGTTCCCTTTCCTGTTTGATGAATCCTTCTTGTTTTTTGTTTACCCTGTGCCTTCATCTGCTTGCCTTTGCATAGTGTCACAGGAGGTGCAGCTGTTCCATCTCCTTATTAGTGTTTCATTTTCAAAATCTCTACCCTCACTCTTCTGCCTTTCTTCTGCTATCACCAGAATGTTCATTTCGTCCTTTTGCTCTTGGCTTGGTTTGCTTGGCTGCTTGTTTGTCACTTTCAATTGCGTTGAAATTTTTTTTTCAAGTGTTTGGGCCATTACTGCTACGTTGGTTCCTTTTCTTTGCTGCTCTTTTTTTTTTTAGAAACTTTAAACAAAATGGGTCAAAGTAACTAAAGGACCAGAACATATTTTCTATTGGGCTATACTTGATCTGGATTAAAAATTAAAGAAATGAGGGTGATTAATAAATATTATTTTTATTTTATTTATTTATTTATTTTTTAAGTTCTAAGGATCCAGACAAAATTGAGTGTTCACAAGTAGATGATAAAAGGTATACAATATCCTTTTATAAAGTATTAGATATACATTACCTCGTCCATTCTTAACAATATGTTAAACTATTATGGACTAACTCTTTAAAAAATTGATTCTTCTAAATGTACTAAATTGATATGTTGGTACTTTTTAAAATTAAAAGAAAAAATCAATTGATAATTAACAACTAACACTATTTTAGAGATGGTTGCATTGTTTAGGGTGAGTTCTAGATTTTTAATAGACATATAGAGAGACCCATGGTTTAAAGATGTTCTAAGTTTTTGGATATCTTGGCCCCGTATTCATCATATAACCATTGAGAGGGTATCATAGCTTATCATTGATCAGCCTAGAAGATGGAATGAAGATTTAGTCTATGGAGTGAATTTTAAATATCCTTCTTGAACATGGATTTCATGATGACACACACTTTTTGGTCTCATAATAACCGAGCCATGTTTTTTTATAAAGGGGCATACAAATTGTATTGGTCAAACTATATTTAGCAAAATATCCATTGTAATGTGATTAGGTACCAGAAGTGCAACACACTTCACTTTCATTTTGCATGGTTGACTTCCCTAACTGTGGCAATAAAGGTGAAGATTGGTTGGATAATTTGGTGTCTAGTATGCAGTACCATGAACATGTAAGTATGGTGTGAGAGGAATGCTCGATGGAAGGTTGGAGGGCCACTCACTCACAATGAGTAGCTTTGAATGCAAAATTGAGTCTAAGTGCTTTTTGGGATGCTAAAAAGAGGTCAACCAATGAGGTTCTCACTTCTCAACTAGAATACTGTCCAGCATTAGATATTACCGCGGAATGACTTCTTGAAAATTAATGTGGGCGTGATAGTTTTTTCTGAAGTAATTCATGTGGTGTTGGGCTTGTGATTAGAGATGGTCTGGGTCAATTTCCAATGGCTAAAAGCAAGAGGATTGTGGGTGTTATAGATCTCCATAGATAAGAACTCCTTGTGGCATGAGAAGGGCTCTAGCTTGCATAGGAATTGCGATTAGACAAAGTCCATTTATAAAGTGATGCTAGAAACCTTTACTCTTGTATTAATGAAGGTTGGGATGACCTCTCTTGTAATGGGTCTATTGTTAGGGACATTTATCTTGTTGTATCAGTTTATTTATTTATTTTTTCACTGCAGACACATTCCTGTAAGATGCAATATGGTGAAGGATTGTCCACTTCATTTTCCCAAATTTTCTGAGCTGAGCATTTGGAGGGATATTTCATAGTTCAGGCTTTTTTTTTTCGGTTGACTTCATATTTCAGTTGTTAAACTGATTTTCATATAAAAAGTAATTTGGCCCATTACGTTCGAAAATAAAAAAGATATTAGGCCCATGACTTTGGGCCTGGGTAAGTTATAACACATGACAAGATAATTTCGAACTCATTCATTCGGATTCGGACACTGCTTGTTCATTCCTTTTATAGTTTTATTTATTTTATTGAGTTTTATCGTGTCAGTGTCAGAGTCAGATTCAGAGTACGGATTTTTGAAACGGGATCAAAGTTGAAGACGCCCATTGAATTCGTGGACTCCATTCCCGATTCTTCTTCTTCTTCTTCATCCCTTCGCTCTCCCTCACTCTCACATACACATACACATACACATACACATACAACCCTTTCCATTTTTGTTTCCCACTTACTATAAAACCCTAATCTTTCTTCTTATTCTTTCGGGGACCAAACATTTTTAGGGTTCCTAATCCCACCTCCGATGACCAATTGAGTAGCCAGATGCTGCAGCACAACCACCCCTTCGCGAAATCATCGCTGTGTTTCGCGAATTCACGGTGGTGAGTCGAGTATTTTGAGAGAAAGGAGGGTGGTGGTGGTGGTGATATGGAAGGTGGGAGGAGGATTACGGTGAGTCCTCGACCTTGCTGTGGCCGCAGGGTGGTTGCGAAGAAGAGGCCCCGTCGTGGTGGGGCCGTGGATGGGTTCGTGAACAGCGTCAAGAAGCTTCAGAGGCGCGAAATCAGCTCCAAGCGCGATCGCTCTTTCAGCATGAGCGATGCTCAGGAAAGATTTCGCAATATCCGTTTACAGGTATCATTTCCCTAACTTCACTTTTAGAATTTTTCATTTTTCATTTTTAAACTATGCGCTGCTTATGTACGTTTCCTGCAACTGTGAATTAGGAGATTTGGTTAGGGCTACAACCTAAAAATTAATTTTTGTATGTTATTTATCATGACATATAGCAAAGGGCATGTGAAATTTTGATGGAATGATGTATTATTTCTTTCTTTGTGTTTTTTGGACACAAAATAAATGATTCAACTGTTTGTCCTTAGATTCTGTACTAATCATAAGAGCGTATTAGGTTTGTCTTACGGGAATTATTCTCTCAAGTTGCTGCTTGAATTCTGATTCTCCTGTTTGCTTATAAAGGTTTCGCTACTAAGATTTTGTCGAATGTCAATAACTGTTTTGGTATGTACTCTAATTGTATTTGATGATTGAACAGATGTTAAGGACTAGACGACTAGTCTGAGCCTGCCAAGTGCTTGTATTTCGATACATAAGCATAAAACAACAAACAACAGGCATGCCACATGTGGGCCACTAGGAATAGAAAAAGTAGTGTAACGTGAAACTTTGATTTCGTAGGTGTGAATTTGTTTGAGGATATGACGTGGTCATTACGGAGGGATGAAGAGGAATATGGATTAGGAAATTTTGATTTACTACATTAATGCTAACTCATCAAATGTAATTTTGTTTGTAGCTGTTTGCTAGACTTGTCTGTAGTACGGCATTTGAAACCGTTGCTTCTAGTGGTATAATATGATGCTTGCTCTATTTTAAATCATTGATGCTGAGGAATATTCTGTTCCTCCTGTTTCGCCAGTGAGATGCGTACTTTGCTATATGTACCAATTTCCCCCCACTTGTTTTGATATGTCTGATGGATCTATTATTTATAGGAAGAATATGATACACATGATCCAAAAGGTCCTTCATCTGTGGTGTTGCCATTTTTGAGAAAAAGATCGAAGATTATCGAGATTGTAGCAGCTCGGGACATTGTTTTTGCTCTCGCACAATCTGGTGTTTGTGCAGCATTTAGTCGAGGTAGTATTAGTAACTGGTATTTTTATGCTACTCAATGCTACTTGAAACTTAAAATAGATATATAATATTTGTTACATGTTTCAACTGTTTGATGCAGAGACCAATCAAAGAATATGCTTTTTGAATGTCAGTCCTGATGAAGTTATAAGAAGTCTGTTTTATAACAAGAATAATGACTCGCTTATCACAGTTTCTGTCTATGCTTCTGACAGTTACAGTTCTCTGAAATGCAGAAGCACAAGGATCGAGTATGTATAGCTCTCTGTTGTTTTGTAATTTCTACCCTTGCCCCCCATGCTCAATAAAGAAAGACAGAGAAAACAAAAACACTCAAGATGCACAGTGACTAAAAGAAAAACGGTTAATAGCAATGTATGCATGTCCAGTTTTTGAGTTGCTGTGACATATGCTAAAATTTTCATGTTGTTCAGATACATAAGGAGGGGTAAACCTGATGCTGGCTTTGCTCTTTTTGAATCTGAGTCTCTAAAGTGGCCAGGTTTTGTAGAGTTTGATGATGTAAATGGGAAGGTACTCACGTACTCTGCTCAGGATAGGTAAATATTTTACTGTTCTGATACTTTTGTGTGGAGATATAATTATGTAATATATCAAGACTTATTAATTGTGATTCTCGTCGTTTTTTGATCCTATAGCATATACAAGGTATTTGACCTGAAAAACTATACGATGTTGTACTCCATTTCTGATAAGAATGTCCAAGAGATTAAGATCAGGTAACTTTTCTTGATGTGCTTGTGAATTTTACTTTCACTTATAGTAAACATTTCCATAGATGTGGTCTAGGTCATGCACAAATTTCTGAAATTTTATCACATCAGCTTTTCCATTCTTAATAATATCAGTTTTTTTTCTTTTTTTTTTCTTTTAGTTTCTTTCGTAGGTCTTACTTTATTTACACTACTTTGCTCTTGTTTGATTATTTCTTTTGATTAGTCCGGGGATCATGTTGCTGATTTTTGCTAAAGCAAGTAGCCATGTCCCACTTAAAATCCTCTCAATAGAAGATGGTACTGTTTTGAAATCATTCAACCATCTCCTTTATCGGAATAAGAAGGTGGATTTTATTGAACAGTTCAATGAAAAGCTACTTGTCAAGCAAGAAAATGAGAACCTCCAAATTCTTGATGTAAGTAATTTTCTCCTTTAAATGCATTGCATACATGGTTCTACGTCCAGATATCTGACTTTTAATTAATTTTAGGTGCGGACTTTTGAGCTTACACAAGTTAGCAAAAGTGAATTTATGACGCCATCTGCATTTATCTTTCTATACGAGAACCAATTGTTCCTTACATTTCGAAATCGGACTGTGGCTGTGTGGAATTTCCGTGGAGAGCTTGTAACTTCTTTTGAGGATCACCTCTTGTGGCATCCTGACTGCAATACAAACAACATATATATAACCAGTGACCAGGATCTCATTATATCCTACTGCAAAGCTGATTCTGATGATTCATTGTCTGAAGGAAATGGTACTTTTCTTTTGTTTTTTTTCCGTCTCACCTCTTTATAATTGTCCCTTTGTAGTGCACCTTGTGTGATGGAAGGTACAATGGGAGAGATATTTTTTGAAAGGTGTATGCGTGTAACTTGATCATCAGACCTGAAAGTTGATTTAGCTTAGTGTTTCACATTTTGACTTGATATGCTAAAACGTAAAACAGGATAGCAAATCATTTTAATTAATTTGTTTGCAATGTGTTTGTGATCAATCTGTATCTTTTGCTGTAAGGAGCACCTATCTTCAAAAGTGCATTACTAACAGGCTCTGCTTCTTTTATGCAGCAGGCTCCATCAATGTCAGCAACATTTTAACTGGCAAGTGTCTTGCCAAAATAAGAGCAAGCAATGGCTTTCCAATGGAGAACGAATGCAGTTGCAGTGACAAGTGTTCGGGTAGCAGTTGTAATTCAAAGAAGCGAAAGCATTTCTCCAAAATTAGGAGCACAGTTGCAGAAGCCTTGGAAGATATTACTGCTCTCTTCTATGATGAAGAGCGCAATGAGATCTATACAGGCAATAGGCATGGTCTAGTTCATGTCTGGTCTAACTGATGTATTGTTGAATTTATTGTCGTCCTTTGTTTTCTTATTGGCTTTTCTTCATTGGTACGTTGATTGCCCTGATCTGCTATGAGAACTTCTGTAACCATTAAGTGGTCTTGTATCAATTTTTTTTTTTTTTGGTTCTTGTCATCTAAGCCTTAGGCAAGTTTGTTCTGTAGTTGGTAAAAAACTGTATGAAATGATATTCTATGCTGGTAACTCACCAAATGTTGCTTCTGCTGTAATCGCATTAATGGGGCGGCTTCGACGGAGTGAAATATGTGAATAATGCTAACCTTCTTCCCTGCGCTTCTCTTTCTCTTGTTTTTTTCAACTTCTTGCCTTGTGGCGCATATAGTGGAGTAATACGTTTGCACATCACATGGATTGTAAGGACCGCGATGCCAAATACGTGGTATAGGTACAAAAGCAATCAACAATCAGTAGAGTGGTAGCTTTACGATTTGTCAACCTTCCTTCTCAAGGTTCTGGTACTCCAATCAATTCACTTTTGTGTTCTATTCTGTCCTACTTTTCCTATTGCTTCTTTTCTGCCAGCTGCCATGTAGTCTCAGTGCAAAAGCTGACACGCAAGCTTTTCCTTCCACTTTCACTAAGCAGCAGGATAGGGATTAAGTGGTGTAAAATCTATCTTGTTCATGTACCGATTTCTTACGTTGAAAGAACAGTTGATAGAAAGTGGAAGTAACGTACGATTTTTTTAAAAATCCTTTTTTGGGTTTACACATACGAAGTATTACTTACAATTTCTGTAAGGTTAAGTACAATTGTTACAGGTAGCCTTATTCAAATTTTGTATCAGAAATTTGGGGTTACCTAAATTTAGATTAAGTTATTTATGAAGTACATGGTTAAAAATGCATATAGATCCATAACATTAACTCCTTGCCACAGTTTTAAACTCCTGTTCATGGGTATATCCGTAAAGTTATTTTCTTTTTTAAAGTTGTATCTAAATCCAACTCGGTATATATCTTTTTTTTCTTCTGCTAAAAAGAATCGCTCTACTTTTCTCTCTTTTGTGAAGAAAACTTGATACGATTCATATCTTGGATCTAGTCCCAGCGCTTCATGCAGTCGTTTATCATATAAGCCGAGCCTAATCTAGTTTTATGTTCTTCTATGTGTTTGGAATTATATTACATGTGGACATTTATGAGAATTAGGTTACGATTTGTTAATTTAATCTATCTGTTACTTTGTTCACATCTCACCTAAACAAAGTGCGGGTATACTTAATAGAATTTATAAAGTGAATAAATTTAAAATCTTATAAAATACAAACAACGTAATAATAATTTAAGTTTTTAAAAATTAACATTCTTATAATAATTACCAACCGTATAATAAAGTAGCCAAATCCAGTATAAAAATAAATATGGGAACACCTTTTGCTGTTTGTCCAGTTCGTAAAACGCGTACTTTATAATGAGGAGACAATAAATATTTAGGGGAAGCGGTTTGCGTTGTGCTTTTGCATTTATTTTGTAGAGGTCGAGGGTCATGCATGATGCACTCACACACGTAAATTACCGACAATAGACAAGTTAAGTTAGAGTGCGAGAACAGATACAAATTTGACGAGAAACATGTATATGTGTGGATCTGGAAAACCCAAATGCACGCGTGTCATGCATTTGGTTGCGGTGAGAATTGTCGTTTTATTCTCTAAAGTCTCAACCCAATCTTTGTCACATTTGCCTACCTACATACATGTTCATATTAACATGCATATACTTTATTACTATACAAAATATTCATCTCATTAACCAACACAAAATAGATCCAAATGCTATAATAGTATATAAATGGAAAAAAAATTAAAATAAAGTAAAGTTGTTTTTTATTGCTTTCTATTAAATTCATAGAAAGAAGGGAAAAGAAAAAAACCGAGAGAAGAAAGGAGTCGGGGAACTGGAAGAGCGTGAAAGGCACGCGTAAGGAGCATGTAATGTTATTTGATGAAATTATGTGGTGGTGGTGTAACGTGTTGTGCAATAGTTTTAGTTACCTCCCCGGACCACACCACAGCATCAACACAACTCAATTTGTCTTTCTTCATACACTTCACTTCATCACTCATCACTCATCGCTGTTCACACTCACACTCACTCACACAGATTTGAGTTGGATGCAGCTCCTTCTCATTCTCAGTCTCAGTCTCAGTCTCAGTTTCACCATAGCATTTTCAAGATCTCTCTTTCTCTCTCTCTCTCTCTCTCTCTCTCTGACTGAATAAACAACAAAAACACGTTTTCAGATCTCAATCGTAGGAGGTGAGAACAACCATTGTCTTGTCTTTCAACTCTCACTTTCCTTGAATGCATTTATCTTGCTTTGTCTTGTTGTTCTATTACCATTGGATTTTTGGCCGAATTTGAAGAATCCAAGATTTCCTTCCTTATCTGCTTCACTGGAATGGAATTTACTTTCTCTGCTATTTTTCGATTTTTTTAATATCGATGCTAGGTGGCTTGCTAGATCTGACTTCAATGCACGCATTTTCTAGCTATTCCTTTTTCTCTTTTGATCTGGATATTACTTTCTGATTGCAACTACACCTTGTTTTATCTTCTCGCTGAACCTTTTTTGGGTTTTCCTTTGTTTGTTTCTTCGTAATTTTTTTTTCGAAATGAGCATTTCTGTGGTTTTTTATTTGAGATTTTTTTTTCTTTTGAGCATAGAAATGCTGTACCAAGAACAGAGCTCGCTAATAATCACCATTCAGCAATTCATATTTTAGACAACTTTTCATAATTTTTTAGCAATTTTTTTTATATTATGTTTTGTCTCTTACAGCAGCTCAAATGAAATGCATTTTTTTTGTCTCCATCGACCTTTGGGCTATATTTTCAGTGCGACATTTTAGCATATGGTTCCATCTAAATAATATTTTTCTTTCAGGTTTAATTTTTTTGAAATGGAGGATGCAATAGATGGCGATGCTCCTTTGGATTATGCTTCAATTCGGATTTTCCCGAGCCAAAACAGGTTAGCTGTGATGCTATTTGGAGTTAGAATTGGGTCTCATCTCAGGTTTCCATATTGAGACGGAATTTGTCACATGAACTCATTTAAGTATTATTTTCTAAAGTTGTTTTGAAGGATTTCTTATACTCCTTTTAGATGTTCTCTTTCCCTCCTTTCTTTGTAATAGTTTTTCTTTTATATTCAGAAAAAAAAAACTTATCTTCTAAAGTAATAATCTCAAAAGCATTTGAGTATTTGACTTCAATTGAAGGTGACAACATTGAATTAAAAACTTCGAAAATTTTAAGAGATTTGATGAAACAGTATTAGACTATATGTGTATCTCCATAGTTGACTATATAAGAAGACGAAAAGAAAAAAGAAATGGAGGAAGAGTGGGAATCAGTTTCTTCAAATCCATGATGATAACGGTTCTGATGTCCTGCTTTTTAGAATTTCTAACCTGAATCTATTCTGTGCCAAAATTCCAATTTGAATCCTAATGGCAAAACGAAACAAAATATCTAGACTAAAATTTCCAATTTCAGTTCCACCTCTGGCTCCAACCCCATCATTCAAATGGGTTTTATCATTTTTCAACGAGGTTGAAAGAAATCTATAAAATAAAAGATGAGAATATCATTCACTTTTCAATCATCAGATATTTTGCATTCAAGCTCAACTCTTAAATCAATAACAGATGATATCATTACTTATGAAATCTGATAAATAAATATAATTATTTTAGAGTTGTGTTACTGTTTATAGTACAATTGTTAAGTTATTGTCTGACAAAACATGTCCTTAGGACTTAGGAGCAGGCCTGTACTTATAATATGTCTTAGACTCAGCCATTGTACTTATGTACTCTATTAGAGTCATTGTGATTTCCTTTGCTAGTTACTTCTTCCTTCAGTAGATTCAATTGTGCATTGAGTAGCTTTATCCTGAACCTGTTCCATATGTGAATTTTATACTTTTTATGTGCTTATACTGAATATTTACACATTTCTCTCCGTGGTGGTGGGCTAGGTATGAGGCCTTTGTCTGTAAGGGGAAACAATCCGAGAAAGTGGCAGCTGGACATTTGGAACACTTATTACCACATGTACCTGCAATAAATGATTTGTATGCTAAAGGATTTGATGCAAACTTTGATCTTAAATTGCCAGAAAATCTGCATGGTGCTGAATGGTTTTCAAAAGCAACTATTAAAAGGTTTCTATCAAAGAGTGGTTTATTATTCACTTTTCCTTTGCATTTTACTTATTGGAAAATCTTACTAGCTCTCTGATATTATTTTGCCTCTCAGGTTCCTGCATGTTGTTAGTTCACCAGATTTGATAAATGTCATCAATCCTATCATGGATGAGATGTCTCAGTTGGAGGATTCAAAAAAATTCCATGTTTCTTTATATGGGAAGGTGATACTCTGTCTTTCAATAAATAAATACTGGATGTATGTAGCTTCTGATTGATAGTTGTCTTCTGAAATCAGGACCATCAGGATCATCTTGGAAGTAGGGAAAGAGGTAACTTACTAAATTCCCTTACTATACATGCAGGCCTTATTGGTTGGAATTACGGTTTGGTTGAGTAGAGTTGTACTTCATGGGGATTGGCTTCTGGATAACCAATAGAAGATTAGCCATCCCAGTATCCATGAATGCTGAAACAAGAATGTACTAAGGTGGTCTTGGTTTAAGATGCTATATAATTGAATTCACCCACCATTTGACTATCTGTAGCTGTGACGGAATTAATTTTATAAGTTTATTGAATAAGGCATTTGTTATATCGTAGTCCTCAAAAAATAAAGCGGTGTTATGGCTATTTACCATCATTGAAGCTTGGATAATCTTTTGTCTTGATCTTTCAAAAGAAGTGCTGCTCATCCTTTTTAGCTTGGTCTTTACCTTTTAATGTCTTTTCCCATTGTATAACTGAGAATACTTTTTTGACGACTGAAGCACATGCTCTTGATGACTGTTATCAATATACTTTTTTTTTTTATAAAAAAAGACCAATAACAAACTGGATTATCAACTGGCCAGTATAACTGTTTTGATGCCAAGCAAGTTCTTGGTTGTATGTAGCGGTAGTCACTTCAGTATGTGATATTTGTTGTTAGCATAGATTTCTCATGTTGTGCTGACATTACATGAGTGTTCTGGAGTATATGTCTGATAAGTAAATCATTTAGTACACTATAGATCTAGCAATCAATAGCCAAATTGATTTTGATAATTTCTCTAGCATAGAATGAAATTGAAATCTCTCTAGTGACACTGCTTATGATTTTTCTTTAGAAGAAATGTTATTTATTAGAGGGAAGAACAAAAGAGGACAAAATAAGACGAGGATAAGAAATCCTCCTTAACGAAGGCTCAAAGAAGAAACAAAGGACAGACAAACATGTTAAAACAATAAAGCTCTCCAATTCCTTTGCATATAAGCCAGGGAGACTCCGTGAAAGAAACCATGTGCAGCACACCATAGAGGCCAAGAGGACAATCTTTTCCTCCCAAATAAGAGCTGGGGGCTAAGAGGAATTCCTTAAAATACAAACATTTTCTCAAGCCAAATACACCAAAAAACTGCATAGATAGCACATTCCCATATCAACTTTCCCTCCTTAGTCCTACCAAAATCCTGAAGTTGATAAAAAGATTTGATCCAAATTAAGTGGTCACACTCACACCTAGCATTCACCAAACACATCAAACAGCCAGTACATATGATATTGTAGATTATGCAGAAGAGTTGGTGACTAGGTGTTTGTCAGGTTTCTGCTATCTTTTATAATATTCACCTTTTTATGTATGTATACTGATTTATTTATTTATTTTTCAATAAGATATCATTGTTCTCCATATTTAGATTGATTTTAATTGTATTTCCCACTTTTGACAGATGGTAACTGCAGCTCATATGGTGAAGCACCAACCTCCAAAGTAATTCCTTTTCTCCAATGTTGTAGAGTGGGTTCATTTTTCAAATTCATTCACACTATTACCAATAAATCAACTAATTCAATTGTCTTGTCCTTACTTGATTATGTTATGTTACATTGTATTTCAACTAACAATTTATTGTGTATGAACAGCCTGAAGTTAACATTGTGTCATCCGATGCTTCAAAGTATGTTCTTCTGACTATTAGATTACATTTAGCAGACATAGATTGGCTGCACCCACTATTAATCTTTCTGAAAATATGCTGCCAGGAATGAATTGTTACGAGCAATGGATCTAAGACTCACAGCATTGAGCAACAAGTTAGCTGAAACTTTTAACAAGGCTACTGGTGCTACCTGCTCCCCTAAAGATATGATTTATTTAGCAAAATTTTCTCAACATTTTGGTGCTACTAATATAGAGTAAGTTTCAGACAGATTTATATGTTCATTGGCCCTCAGAATGTGTAATTGCAAGTACTAGGTTTTGTCTTATTAAATTAAAAGATCAAGTGGAATGCACTTATATGTTTTCTCTTCTCCTTCATACAAAAAGCACTGCTAAGCTGCTAAGCACAGTTTCCCTTTATTGTGTATATGTTCTCAGGCATTCTTTGTGGAAGTTTATGGAATTAAACCAAAAGAGCAAGAATGTTGGTCCTCTGAACAATGAGAACACCTTGTTCACATGTGATGTGGCAAATGATGATGCAAACAGGGCTGTTAAAAACTTGCAGATTTCAAAGCCATTACATTCAGATGCACCAGTTAAGTATGGTGTTTCACCAGCTAAAGTTGCTCAAGTTGAGAGAGACAGTTCAACAGAAAGCGAGGAATCTTCTAACTCAAGTGATGAGGATCAAACATCTGCTGAGAGAAGTCGTTCTCTCATAAGATCTGCAACACCCAGAAGGTCAGCATCCCCAATGCGAAGGGTACAAATAGGAAGAGCTGGACCCCGCAGAGCTGCCACATTAACTATCAAGAGTCTCAATTATTTTCCTGCCAGAGAGAGGCCAATATCTTATAGAGATGCTGCTGAAAATGGCTTTGAAGGGGAAAGGTCTGAACAACCCTATAAGAAGCCTGAAATTGATGTCAGGAGGATAACTGTGCAAGATGCCATCAGTCTTTTTGAAAGCAAACAGAGGGATCAAACTGCAGATACTCAAAAGTGGAAGTCATTAACAGATGTTTCTATTAGTACAAATAAATCTGTCTTGAGAAGATGGAGTGCAGGTATGGGGGAAACCTCTGTTCAAGACCAGCCAGAACTTATTCCTGAAGATCCAGTTCCAGTGACTTCCAATGATGTGGTACATGTTGAGATTCCTAAGAATTCAGAAGTAGGAGTGGTGTCTGATTTTATTTCTGAAAGTCATAATAACATTGAGATCACTGATTGTGATGTAAAACCTGAAAGACAGGAAAATATAGGTTATTGTACTGTAGATAATCAAGAAGAGACTGAACCAAAAGTAAGAGAGGAAATTGTCAAAAAGTTACCAGGCTCAGAAGAATGGAATCAACGAAAGCAAGCAGAGTTCAACCAGATTCTTAAAAAAATGGTAGAAAGCAAGCCTGTTCTATTTGGGAAGTCCCAGCCCAGCAGAAACCAGAATATTTCATTTGAGCAGAGAGGAGGGTCTTATAATCATTATAAGGAGAAAAGAGATGCAAAACTCCGAGGAGAGAAGGCTGGAAAACGAGTAGAAAAAGAAGCACAATTTCAAGAAATGCAGCAACTACTTGATAAGAGGAAAGCTGAAATGTTATCCAAAAATGTGAGTGCAAGTAAAAAAAGTTCTACAAGGTTGCCTCAAAAATCTATTAGAAATTCAACTCAACCTGCAAATTCTCCAAAGGAAACCTCTAAACCTTCAGTTACGAAAAAGACATCATCTAAAATGTCACCAATGCCTGCTACTCGTAAGTCTTGGTCAGCAACACCTTCACCAAGGGCTGCTGCGACATCCCCTGCTAAAGCTCGTGGTGGAATTTCATCTGCTAGCACCACCCCAACACGTCGGAAGCCCATGTCAACAACATCTGTTCCTCAACCAAGCCCCCAAAGGGAAAAATCTCACCAGCGAAGCAGAAATGAGAAAGAAACTCAGTCCAGTAATGTCAGGAGCCTCAAAAGCATGAATGAGAAGCGGCAGCCAGCTGTCCCAAACAAGAGCAAGGCAATCAAAGCAAAAGTGATGACAACTTCTGGAGAAACCTCTGTTCCTTCAAAGATTGGCTTAGGTAGCAAGGGAACTAAGAAAAGCAGTGTAGTGCCGTTGGAATCAAAACCATTTCTACGAAAGGGTTCTCGGATTGGACATGGTACTGGTAATCTTAACAAGAAAAAAAGTCCTCCTAATCTGGACAAATCTCCCAGAGACAGTGAAGATCTTATTGAAGATCAAGAAAGTGAGTTGGTTGTCAACGCTTCTGACTTGGTCAGTCAGCATTCGGACAGGGACACACTGACACCCAGTCATCAGAATGCTGCTACAGAACCAGAATCTCAGATAATTAACCATTTGCAATGTGGTGAGACAGAGAACTTAGACCAAGATCCTACTGAAGGTGGTGATGTCTTAACGGATATAGAAGAGTCTTCCATAAAAATAAGGAATGAAGAAGAATCAACCATATCACCTTCTGCCTGGGTGGAGGCAGAAGAGGATCTGGAACTGCCCAAGCCATGCGAGGATAGCACATTTCAACCTGCATTTCCGGGAAATATTCCTCCAGCAGGATCAGCTAGTCCTCGTGTTCGCCATTCTCTGTCGCAGATGCTTCAAGAAGAAAGTAGTGAACC
The DNA here is from genome assembly GCA_029884595.1 of Ormosia semicastrata. Taxonomy (NCBI): domain Eukaryota; kingdom Viridiplantae; phylum Streptophyta; class Magnoliopsida; order Fabales; family Fabaceae; genus Ormosia; species Ormosia semicastrata. The sequence goes on along the minus strand of JAQQTO010000046.1, from coordinate 28,529,518 downwards.
TGACACTAGTGAGTGGGGAAATGCTGAGAATCCTCCTGCCATGATATACCAAAAAGATGCACCCAAAGGTTTGAAAAGGCTCTTGAAATTTGCTCGGAAGAGCAAGGGTGATACAGGCTCTACTGGCTGGTCTAGCCCATCTGTTTTCTCTGAAGGAGAGGATGATGCTGAGGAGTTTAAAAATTCTAATAAAAGGAGTGCTGATAATCTCCTGAGAAAAGCTGCACTCAATGTGAAAAGCTATGGGCAACCAAAAAGTTCAGTACATGAAGGATATGAAAGAAATTTAGGTACTAGTAAACTAATCTAGTGCATTTCCCCTTTTGTTTTGCTCTTCTCTCATTGTTGCATTTTTGTTTTAATTTATTCTTCCTTTCTCCTCACTCAAACCTGATGGCAGTGCAGTAAATTTTAGAATCCCTCAATGTTGTTGTCACTTGTCTCTTTAATATTTTTTTTTCCCTAACATAATCAATCTCAATAGTAGATAGTTCTTGAAAGGCTCAAACATTAGAAGCATTATGTGTGCTCATCTTTTTCTGCCTTGTGCTGAAACTCTTGCCAGCATAACCTCATATAGTTGCAACATACAAGTCAACAAGCTATGCTCTACTTATTTGGTGCTTAATTTTAGCTGGAAGTCTCTGATTCAGTTATTTGGGGCATATCTTGGTCAAACTTCTGAAAATTCTTGACTGTAGCATCCTTTGTTACTGGGAACATAGTGTGGACTGCAAGTAAAATAGATAGAGCTGCCATAATTTTACGCTAGTTTCTTCATGCTGTCTTTTATGTTGCTCTTGACTGATTGAAAATTAGCAAGCTGTGCTTTTCAGATTGAGATATCTTCCTCTTGCCAATATTCTTATCATTTATAGATTTCTGCTATGCAGCAAGCAGAGATGATGGCAAGGGTTCTCACAAGATGCAAGGCGGCCATGATTCCGGTGCTGGTCCTACCACAAGAGGTCAGTCTTCACTCCATGAGTAACTAAAGACTTGTAAATATGATTTTAGTGCTCCTTTATGCCATGGAATTATACATTTTCTTACTTTTCTCACTATTGGTGCTTATTAATTCCTTCCTGTTTTCTTCTGCATGTTCATGTTCCAGCGTCAAGGTCATTCTTTTCTCTTTCAGCTTTTAGGGGAAGCAAACCCTCCGAGTCGAAGTTTCATTAATGCTATGGAAAACTCTATCATTGACTTTGCCATCATCCAAGGACATGTTCATGTCAGGTTTAGCATGGAGTTCTCCCTACTCTTCCTGCTATGTCTTGCATCAACATATGCCAACTCAAAATAATTCCAAGCTGGTTGATAGTCATAAAAGGAAGGGGGTCGGGTTGAATGTTGTAAATTCATTAAATTGCGTCGTGGTATTTAATTACATTACCCTAAAATTATAATCCATATATTCTTCCGGGTCCCGTCCTTAGGAAATTTTCCTATAGTTGGATTCATTGTTGTCCCAAACGTTCATTTCATATGGTGTTGCTACTTGATAATATTGATCATTGTAGATAACGAAATTGTTCTTATTACCCTCTTTCTTTTTAAATTGTTATTCATAGCTTTTATCCGTGACCCTTGTTGAGAAGGGCCCAAAATTCCTAGTCTAAGGAAGGACATTTTTTCATCCAAAAAAAAAAAGGATGACAATGATTCAATACGTTAACACTTAACAGTACTACATCATATATATATATATATATATATATATATGGGAAGGATAAATTTGTGTTTATTAAATATATTCTTTTACAAAATTTATCAATAGATTAAAATTTTTTATCATACAAATATTTATAAAAATTTATATTAATTTAAAATTATTTAATATTTCATTAATATATGTCAAAATTAATGCAATATATACTTTAAAAATATATAAAACTAAAAATTATTTAATTAAATTCTTATTTAAGTTTATTTTTTTCCCAAAATTTGACAAATAATTAGCAATTAAATCAATAAAAATTACATTTTATAAAAAATTATTAAATAATATAAATATATTAAATCTTACATTAATGTGAGTTAATCTTTCTCACATATATATATATATATATATATATATATGGTGTTTGGAGGGGGAGGGGGGGGGAGGGGGGGAGGCGGGAGGAGGGGTGTGACAATAACTGCTACAGTTACAAGCCACTTTATAAAATTGAATTTTGCTATCAAGTGTCGTATTAAAATAGAAAGTTTTAAATAAAATAAATATTTTTTTTTCAATTTCCAATATATTGAATGCATTGTTTTCATTTAAAACTTCATATTTTGTATTTTTTAACAAGTCCCCTTTGTTAGCAAAACCTTATAAAGAAACTAGGATCCTAGTTACAAAGTGAACTTTCAATGTAATGATGTGTGAGATTTGATAAGGTTATGTCCCATGTTCGAATCTCCACTCACTAGGAGGCAAACAGGATGAGCTATACTTGTTAAATCTCCCCCTTGTATACATAACCCCCCCTTAATTTGTGCACCATAAATCTCAATTCGCGGATTACAGACGAGTCCAGTTCTAAGTCATGGATTAGTGTTCTAAAGCGTGATTCGCTTATCACCTTTGACGAATCCTTTGATCCTGCCTGAGACAGCCCAGCAGTGTCCCAAATGTCCAGACCAGAGCATACGAGGCAAGCCAGAAAACATGTGCAAAAGTTTCTGCATTGTTCCCACGCCTGAGACAAGCACAATCACTAATGATCCGCTTCTCATAAGAGGCTAGTTTTATTGGAGAGCATATCTTGAAGAAGTGGCCATCTTTATTTTTTGGCATGGCCAAACCCCCAACCTTGTTCCACACATTACTCAAAATGGACCTTAATACAATAGCCCACCAGATTGTTTTCAAGCTTCCGAAGGAGCTATACACAATGCCTGTACCCCATGTTTAAAGGGGGAGAAAACAAAATGGAAACATTTGCAGATATATATAATGAGTCAACATATTCAAATGGACTTGTTAAGAGAGAAAAAGGTAAAAATCGGTTCCATTCTCATCCCTTCTTCAGCACTTTCTTCATTCAAATGAGATGATATTAGAGGATAAAATTTGATGAACGATTTTAAGTTTTAACCAAATGAATATGCAATTTTACTTTGTTACCTTTATGTTTTGGTTAAAAGCATCTCATAACAGGAGTAAAATATCTTTTACTTCCACTTATCTAACTCTACCAAGCAAAGAATGTGAAAAATTCTTCCAGCCTTTCCATCATTGCTAATGAGCACAATTCGTCAAAAATCCATTCCTATAGCTTTTCATCCCTAATCTCAATTTCAGTCCTCCAACCTTTTCACTCTATGCTAACAACCACCACCTAAAAAATAATTACCAAAATTACATGAACTTAGGTTTACTGCTCCCTACTTTCATGAAACTAGATTAAGAAAGAAAGAAATTTCCCAGTTCGATTTTAGTACCTCTATAGCAGTTTATAACTTACACCCAACAATTTTCCTTGAGAACCAAAGGTATAACATGAAAAGTAATTATTGGCACCCCTTCTCACTAATTTAGGATTAAATTCCATCCACTGAGATTGAGACCTTTAAAATATATCACCTCCCCCTTTCAATTTGAATCTATCTATATCAACAAAACACACATCTCAGTTCCAAAAGAGAGAGCAGACAGTTAGAGAACACACCTGAGCATAGCAATTCAAAGCCTCCATATTATCTATGTGCAAGAAGTATTGACTGCCAAACTGCTTGGATGAGGTTTGAGTAATCTTTCTTGAGGCCGTTGACTACTGTAGATCTTTCACATCAAATGTCCTGTCATTTAAGCTGTGATTGAAGATAGTACCTCACATTTTATAGCTCACTTTGCTGGAAAAGCATTTGATTGGCGAACCTTCACTGAAAAATTCTCAATTTCTCTCCTAAGGTGTTGAATATATGGGAAGACCAAGTCTGAATGAAGTCCATAATAACGTGAGAAGATATCACCTATTCGACTTATACTGTCCACAGCAGTACCATCACCCAAGGAGAGTTGGATGGAAGAAAGCTTCACAAGTTCATAAGCAATAACAATATCATCAGGATCATATAGCTTCTCCAGAATCTGCCATGCATAAAAGAATGAATCACTTTAGATCTATTACTTGGAAAGACTGATTAATTTGATAACAAAACCATGTTGGAAATGTATTCACACACAGGAGCAGCAGAACACAACAAACAATCACATAATCAACACCAAAAATTTAACATGTCTACATCCATGGCTCTAAAAAGACTTAATTCACCAGCAATTAATCTGCAGTGACAATCATCAATCTCAATAAATCTTACAGCCCAAACCCAATACACCCATAATAAAATCCTCTCAAAAAATACAACCTAATATGCACACTACAGGACCTCTCAGTTCTCACTGGCTGCATCTGCACAAAGTCACAATCAAAACTACGCAAACAACAGATACTCTTCAGACTTTCCCAATAGTAACCCTTCACAAACTTCTTCAATCTTCGTGATTTCGTCATTATGCAATGTCACCACAGGTCACCCAAATTCTTCCCAGGACATACATAATGCAAGGAAGCACAGACACGGCAAAATGCTTGCCGTACCGGTGTCGGACACGTTTCTGACACCGGAACACCAACGACGCGGCTGGATACGTGTCCGCACGGTGTCTGGTCCCATTTTCCCGTTTTCCCATTTTCTCAGTTCTCCGACACGGCCGGACACAACCGGACACGGCCTGACACGGATCGGACCCGACCAACAACAGCCGACCAACAACAGCCCACCAACACGGCCCACCTCTAAAAGGCCAGGTTTAAAGTTCCTGAATCCTAATTTCCAGTAGCTCTCCTTCATCCTCCACTGAAAGTCTGAAACACCACTGCCTCCTTCATCTTTCTTCTCTCCCGGTGGCCAGCATCACAGCAGCAAAGTCTTCTTCCTCACGCAAGCACGCAGCGACGCAGCGTTCACGGTGGCAAATCGACAATTTTCTTTTTCCGATCACCAACGCTCCACAGTCCACTGTATCTATCTGCTACGGGTAAAGCTAATAATTGCATATAAGCTTTTGAAGGAAGTTCTTCTATTGTTAAAATATTCCACTGTACTGAACTTTTTGTCTTTTTCTATTGTAACTTTACGATGGTGAGAAGTTATTCAGAATAACTTATTCTATTTGTATTTGTATATTATATATTAAAATATTTCAATGTATCTCAACTTTTTCTATCACAAAGTTTAACTTTTACGGTTACTGAGACGGTGACGCTGTAGCACTTTCTCTTCATTATGTTATAATAATATTTTATTAAAAAAGTAAAAATTAAAAAAAATTAAAATTATTTTAATTTTGTCTTTTTGTAGTTTATTATTTTAGTTTTTTATAATTTTTTGTGGATACTTATTCTTGTGTTAGTGTAGTACTTATACTTTTAATTAATAGTCATTGACTCATTGTTATCTTCAAAACTATGATCTTGAACCTGCGGGCCTATGACCTAGAATAAAATAATAATATTTAATTTTATGAGTGTTTATATCTTAAAATTTAATTCTTAAATTCATTTTATAATGTATAAATGTTTATATGTTTAATTTTTTGTGTTGATAATTTTAATCTTTGATAGGACAATGACTACATCAGTTGGTGCAAGCTCTAGCTCTAGTTCTACTATCACTAGTAGATTTGCAACTACTGAAATTATTGATCAAAAAAATCCTCTTTGGGCATATGTTAAGATTATAGAAAATAGTTCAATTGCAGGTGGTGGAAACAAAAGTTGGTCTTGTAATTTTTGTTCTAAAGTTATTCGTGGTTCATACTCTAGAGTTAGAGCTCATTTGCTTAGAATCCCTCGGTAATGGGGTTGCTTTGGTTGTGTGAAGGTGAATGTTGATTATTTGGCAGAATTGAAAAAAATTGATGAAGAAGCTAAGAATGCATCAAAACCACCTCATGTTCCATTGCCTACAAAAAGTCAAAATGCCTCCTCAGCCCCTAAAGGTTTGATAGGGAAAAGAAGAAAAATAGGTCCTTTGGAAGCAGCATTCAACAATGAAGAGAGAGCTCAACTTACTGCTGAAATTGCTAGGATGTTTTATTCTGCAGGCTTACCATTTCATCTTGCAAGAAACCCTTATTATATGAGTTCTTTTGCTTTTGCTGCTAGCCATTCATTGTCTGGTTTTTTACCTCCCGGTTATAATGCTTTGAGAACAACCCTCTTACAACAAGAGAAAGCAAATGTTGAGAAATTGCTTCAACCCATTAAAGGTTTGTGGGCTTCAAAAGGTGTTAGCATTGTTGCTGATGGGTGGACTGATGCACAAAGAAGACCTTTGATAAATTTTATGGCTGCAAGTGAAGGCGGTCCTATTTTCTTGAAGGCTATTAATGCCTCTGAGGAGATTAAAAATAAACATTATATGGCTGGCTTGATTAGAGATGTAATCAATGAAGTGGGGGCTGAAAATGTAGTGCAAATCATAACTGACAATGCTGCTGTTTGTAAAGCTGCGGGGATGTTGATTGAAGCTGACATTCCTCATATATTTTGGACTCCTTGTGTGGTACATACTTTGAATCTCGCACTAAAGAATATATGTGCTGCTAAAAATACTGAAAAGAATGAGGTTACATATGCTGAGTGTCATTGGATCACCCAAATTGCTGATGATGTTTCATTTATCAGAAATTTTATTATGAACCACTCTATGAGATTAGCCATCTTCAATGTGTTTGTGCCATTAAAGTTACTTGCCATTGCTGATACACGATTTGCATCAGTTGTAGTGATGTTGAAACGGTTCAAACTTATAAAGCATGCTTTGCAAGAAATGGTCATTAGTCCTGAGTGGAACTCTTATAGAGAAGATGATGTGGGAAAGGCTGCAACAGTGAAGGCTTTTATTTTAGATGATTTATGGTGGGATAAAATTGAGTATATCATTTCTTTTACAGATCCAATATATGACATGCTTCGATTCTGTGACAAAGATGTTCCTACTCTTCATTTGGTATATGAAATGTGGGATACAATGATAGAAAAAGTGAAGTAGCAATTTATCGACATGAAGGAAAGAGGGAGATGAGCCATCAACATTCTATATAGTGGTTTATGATATTCTCATTGACAGTGGACTAAGAATAACACCCCACTCCATTGCATGGCACATTCTTTAAACCCAAAGTAAGTTTATACTTTAATGATTTATTATTAAAATTTATAACAATGTAACATATTATTAACTATTGCTTTGCTTGTAGGTACTATAGTAATCAAGTGGCTTCAAGAGGCTCCAACTAGAAAACCTCCTCATCAAGATGATGAAATTTCTGTAGAGAGAAACAAGTGTATTAAGAGATACTTTCCTAATTCCAATGATAGAAAGAAAGTTGCTATTGAGTTTTCTAGATTCTCATCAACTGCAGATGTATTTTCTAGTTTTGATTCGGTTCAAGATAGGTGGGAGTTAGATCCTAAATCTTGGTGGGTGAACCATGGAGCTTCTGCACCTTTACTTCAAAAACTAGCTTTAAAGCTTCTTGTGCAACCTTGTTCTTCATCATGTTGTGAAAGAAATTGGAGTACGTATTCCTTTATTCATTCTGTAAGGAGAAACAAGATGAATCCAACAAGGGCAGAAGATTTAGTATATGTACATACTAATCTTCGACTCTTGTCTAGGAGAAGTGAAGCATATAAGGTTGGAGAAACTAAGATGTGGGATATTAGTGGAGATGCATTTGAACCATGTGATAATGGTCCTGGTCTTCTTGAAGTTGCAAATTTATCATTGGATGAGCCAGATTTGGAAGCCGTATTATTTGCAGATGATGGACGTGGAGGAGAAGAAATTGATACTATTCATATAAATTAATAGTTTTTTCATTTACAGATTTATAAGTCATATATATTGTTTTACTTTATGTTAAGGATTTGAATTTTTATGTTAAGAATATATCTTTTTATGATTATAACATATTTATTTTATGTTTTATTATATAACGTGTCCTAGCCGTGTCGTGTCTTATATTTTTTGAAATGTGCCGTGTCGCCGTATCCGTGTCGTGTCGTATCCGTGTCCCGTGTCGTGTCCGTGCTTCCTAGCTTGCAGTGCTATAACACGGGTTTAGCAGGGCAATTTCTTTGTTCCACTAACAATTATTTATATTTCTACTGGAAAAGGTACTTGATAATTGATTAGCCCTAGCGATACAGAAAGATACTAGCAAACCAAAAAAAATGTCAGAAACAAATGTCTCCTCCCCCCCCCCCAAATCTCTCTCTCTTTTATTTATTTATTATTATTATTATTATTTGGAGCAGAAACAAGCCAACCTGCAACACAGTAGGCTTATTAATAAAAGTTTTACCTGGATAGATGCTTTACAATGGTCCATAGATAATTTCAATTCTCCCACTAAACAAAAGGCCTGGGCAAGGTTGTCCTCTACCTGCATGCAGCAGATCATGCACAGGGAAATGAAAGTTAAACCAAAAACATGAGACCTTGTTCGTCTATCAGAGTCTATGCCCTTCAATATAAGTATTTTATCTAAAATTTGCTTTATTATATATATATGAGGACTTTAAGTGCATGAGGCTGAAACTCACCTCTGCAATAAGCTTGTTGTATGCATGCAAATTTGATCTCAGCAAATGAAGAGATCTCAAAGCATCTATAATAGTAGCATTTGAAATTTCTTTCGATAGTATTGCATCCTGCAACCTGTCATTCCCATCTTTCAGAATGTAAAGTGTTCAAACATTAAGCTGACATCTATTATTTAAGATGAGCTCATGCAGGATTGAAAGCCGGAGCATTTATCTAGCAAGCCTCAAATTGGGAACTATTCAAACTCTTGATTATATTTTCAGTGGAAAGAAGGAAGCTGTAGATGCTGTCCTTAGGATCCAAATTGAACAGTGCATACCTTTTTATGCACGTTAAAGCTTTATCAACTGCAGCATGTGAAGACTCCAAATCACAGTAAGAATCACATTTCAAACAGTATCCAGGTTGAATATGAATGAAGGCATCATTTTGGTTAAATGCACGAAGGTACACTTCATAAATGTCATCATTCTTGTCTACCTGAAAGAGTGAGGGGTTTTTAAAGGGAGAAAATGGCTCAAACCTAGGACCTTCTACCCAAGCTCTCATGTTCCAACCCCTGAGCAACTTATGTGGCAGCAGGGAAATGCTAAATCACTCAATGATAATGATTTTTAAAAAAAATGACTATTGTCAAAACTGTTAATCCTTATTGGTTTCCAGTACACAGCTCCATAAATATGGAGGATGAATCAATAGAATCGATTAGACCAAAATTTAGCTGCATTTAATGTAGATGTTTTTGGAACTCTGCCAAGAGTGAAAAAATGGTGGAAGTAAGGTGCTTAGTATTCAGATACAGATGAGAATGTTATGCATCTCAATCATGAGAATTATTTTCACATTGTTAATGTGAATTCGAGAATATCAAGCCACTACTTGTGGTAAACCACATAATTTAAACTTAACGCACATTTATAATGTAGACAACAGTAGTAATTTAGTATCTACAAATGTACCGCTAGAAGGCTTACTTTGTCAGCAATAGGAAAGTGCTTGATTTTTTGCTTTTCACAGTCAACTACTCTGCTTTCCAACACTGCGCCAGAACAATTTGGATTGCCACAATGAAAAGCATTGAGGACAATGTCAGATAGATTGACTTCTGAACAACCAGTACACTGACATTGAAACATGTACTCATCTTTGAGGAAATTAAGGCGATCTTCACAATCCCACAACCCAACCTGAAAAACAGAACTATATATTGAACAATTGAACAATCAAACAAGACACTTATACAGCAGACTTGACATTTAAAACTCTGACCAAACCATTTTTTTTTTCACTTGGTTTTCCTTTCTTTTTGGATGTTCCAGGGGTAGGGGACCTCAACCCACATGTCATACAAATACAATCCCTGTAACCAGGGAGGTATGCTTAAAGCCTAACAAACAGTTATTACAATTCCTTCACAATGGTTGGCATGCCAAGCTTGAGGTCAACGCTACTCAAGTGAGTCTCTAGAAGTTCATTTCAAAGGTATATCCTTCCTTTTATCATTTGATTTTTTTCGAGTGGGGGATGACTCCATTTTAGTCTCCAGGAGGATCTGTGGTTGCAGGAATCTTCTTTTTTGAACCTCTTTCCCTATCTTTATTGGCTTTCTGTCTTGCATACTTCTCATGTTTCTTGTTTTCTTAATTGAAGATTTCCTTCTTTCTTAGAATTTCAACTTCTTTCGGAACCTTAGAGACCAAGATACTTCTGGTTAGGTTTCTTTGCTCAGCATTCTTGATTTTTTTTGGTTCTTTTTCTATATCCCACCCGTGCTTAAACTATAGACCCTCCAGGATCTTTTACTAGTAAGTCTTTTTCATAATTTATAATTATTATTCCTTTTCCTTCAAATTCAGCTTTGATTAATTCTTCGGGAAGGCCAAAGCTCCCTATGAGGTCAAGGCTTTTTGTTTAGACAGCAATACTCGTTAGGATTTGTTAGAATATCTAAAAAATATCTTAGAATATCTTTAAAGTATTTTAGAATATCATGCATATATTATAGGATCAATTAGCCCACTTATTGAGGAGAAATCTTAGGAGTTACATTGTTTCCTAATTAGTTTCCTTGTTTGATTATATAGGGTTAATGTCTTATTATATTAGTGGGCTTGGGCTTGTACTAGTAGTTACAACACTAGTACTTGACCTAATTCTTTGCATAAATAGGTGTTCGTGCTTTGTATCATAACACAGACCATACCAATTTAATATTATAGAGAGATTCTTTAGTGCTCTCGGAATCTCTTGTTCTGTACCATTGAATGCATGACAAATCAGCCATAGCATTAAAAATGTAGTTACAATGGAAGACAATGATGGCCCACCAAGCTGATGTGGCACACATTTAATGGTACAGAGCATCTAAGAATTTGTCAATATTATATTATTCAGATCCTCCTTTCTCTCTTTCCTCTTTCCCTGTCTAAACCTTATAATTTCAACATGGTATCAAAGCTTCTATGACCAAATGGTTAAGAGTGAGCTTGTGCATTGTCTACGCTTCAAGCCCAATGGGCTCTTGTGCAAGTGGGCATGTTAGAGATATAAAACCACTCATGGGCCTTAAGCTAAAAGCTTAAGCTTTTAGGAGAGTTGGTCCTTGATAGTATTAACACTAATGACCTGGTACAGGTGGATAGGACTTATAAAGCCCTTTCTATCATATTTATAGCCTCCACTTGTGTCCTAGCTCATTTGAGAGCTAGATTTACCTTAATCATTTGTTTCTTGCCTTCAGGCTTTACTCAAGTTAGATTCTTCTATTTCAAGAGTTTATTAAGCCTCTAGTGGATCAACATCACTACACTACTTTGTTGCATATGGGCTTCCTTGTATTGGAGGATTTCTTATCCTTCCCCTAATTGTACTTTCCTTCTTTTATCTCTAAATAAAATTTCTTCTCCTATCCAAAAACAGAAAAAATTGTATGGCATTTCTGAAGACTTGGTTTATGATAGGATACAATGACGTCGTTTGATCCATGTAGCCAACCCTATCTAGTGGGAAAAGGCTTGGTTGTTGTTGTTGTATCCAAAAAAAAATTGTCACTACAATTCTCTGCATCATGCACTAAAACAGAGATCTCACTATTGCCTACCCTAGCAAAAACTGACAATCACGCCATCATCAACCATAGGAAAACTCATGATCTTCATACTTTGTCCTCTTTTTCTCTTTTGAGCTTTTGAAATCATTAGTTTCTTGACAAGGCAACAAAGCTTTGTTTTGACCAAGTTGTCAAGAGTTCAATCCATGCAACTCCCACTGTTCTAATCAAATTAATATTTCAGCAGAGTTTGGTGGGCCTGTGTTTTGTCCATGCCTCACAAGCCCAAAGGGCATTTGTGTGAGGAGGCATGATTGAGATAAAAATAAAAACTATTCTTTAACAGTTTAAGGTTTTGGGATGCTTGGTCACTCACATTCTTCATAAAAAAAAAGTGTAGACATAATTCGAAGGATTCAAACCAAAAAACTGATTAGCAATATGAAAGACAGTTTTTAATTACCAAAAAGAAGTTACCTGTGGACCATAAGACAGTTCCAGCTGACACCCAGCTGCTACAACTTTTGTTGTTCGTATACAGAGAGTACGTGAAAGAAAATATGCATGAACGTTTGGTTGGCAAGAATGGTTGAATAAACTGCCAGCTTTATAAATAGCTTTGCCCACTCTGACCTGAGAGAAATAACAGAATATGACTCAGAATCACCAAGGTTATAATTGTCGCAAATAAAAGGTTACCATCACCAACAATGTCTAAACTATAATAGTAGGATTTGCTACAACGTTCTTAAGTAAATACAGCAGAAGCGAAAAAATGTATCAAAGAAGAAAGAAAAACGATGCAATAAAAGATAAGCACAGCAAAACATGTACCTGTTCCACATTACTAGTTAAATATGCACTGGATGGAAATTCTCCAAACTGATCCGATAGTCCATGAGCGTCTATTGATTTTAAACGAACAACAGTCATACAATTCACTTTAATTTGAGAAATAATTATGACAACCTGCATTGACAAAAGAAGATGAAACTTGAATATGATTATTTTAATGATTCAAATATGAGAAAATATCAAAATAAATTGCTTTCTTCAACAAATACTTTCCCCATCAGATTGGAAAAAGATTCTGGTACACATGTTAATGATGGTTGTTATGAATAGAAATACAAATAGACACATGCATGCACACACACACACACACACAGGAGTGCCAAAACAACCTGCGACATAGAGACTCCATCTATGGAGAACACAGCGCCATAAGAGTGTTGAAGACAATATAATAATACAATGGCATATATATGTGAATCCAATTTGCTTTCACATGGCATATGTTTATAACAATGAGAAAGCTCCTGCATGAGAAGGATAGAAGCCATAAGCATCCAGCTACTCATAATCAAACAACAATGACACAATCAGCTGAACTGAAAAGCTACATGCATTTAAAACATACCAGCCTTTCAACAAAGTTCATAATATCTTCAGATGTGCTATTCGGCAAAAACCTTGCCAGTATTCGGCCAGCCAAAACTATCTCCGATGGCAGTACTGCAGACCAATGTACACCTTGACATTCATGTTTATGTTCAGCAATACCCTCAATTTCTTGTTCAGAATCATTGCCTTGAATAACTTCTGCAGCATATTCTCCTAGATGACTAGGTAAATTTTTAAGAATGTCATGAAATTCTGGGTAAATCCTGAACATTTGCCCGCCTGCCCGTATCTGGCATTGCTGGGAGCAATACAGTGGTATTGAACATGATGTACAAGGAACTCTATCAGCAGGTAGGTCATTCAAGCAATAGTGACAATGAGTTTCCCGGCATTGCTTTAATATTATCTGAAATGATGGGGGGAAAAATACTATCATGTTAATTTGCCAAAATAAGTTTTTACTCCCCAAGGAATACAAATATACAACAACAACAACAACCAAGCCTTTTCCTACTAAGTGGGGTCGGCTACATGGATCAGACGACGCCATTGTGTCCTATCATAAACCAAGTCTTCAGAAATGTTATCCAAGGAATACAAATATACAGAACAAAAAAACAATTTATCCATTGACCTCAAGAAGACTGCAAATTCATGTTTATAAGTCATTGACAGCAAAAGTCATGTCCTTATTTGCTTACAGAACAGTTAATATAATAAGCAATTTCTTATATATAATATAGATGACTAGCTTTGATTTGCTTTAATATTAATTGGGTATAAATAAACTTTGAAATATTTTATCCAAAAAAAAAAAGAAATCTGAACTGTTGATTATGGTTCCAAGGAGGTCAGGAGTCTTCAGTTCTCTGAAAAGGAAATCATGTATAAAAAAAGGCTGAATCACACAAGACCCCCTTCAACTTGAGATCATGTGCAATTTAACCCCCAGTGCTTCCACTTTAAGAAATCAATCCCCTAAACTAGCAAGATTGTGTAAATCACACCTTCTTGCTACTATTCCATTTAAACATCATGTGTATATCACATGCATAATTTCGTAACTATTTAAATGGAATAGTAACAGAATGTTGATTTACACAACGGCATAGTTACAAGTTTTGGATGTTGAATGCTTCAGTTGGAAGCACAATAGGATAAATTTCACATGACCTAAGTTGAAGGGGGTCATGTATATTTTAGCCAGAAAAAAATATAATTAAAATTAATTGTGCATCATCCAAGCAGAAACATTTCAAAAACAGGACAATATAAATAAATTGATAGTTCATGATATTCAAGAAATAATATTTGTTTCTTACCATAGCATAAGGTTCTTCAGTATGAACCAAAGAGCCTGGTGAAATGTCACATGACGATACCATGCCTCTTCCTTTATCAGGCATGGTGACACACTGTAGCTTTATTTGGGGCATCTCACCTGCCACAAATGTACTGTACCATCTTACTATCTCAAGAAAAGAGAAAAATAAAATGGTTCTTTCAGTATTATATAAAAGGATAATGCTATGGTGCGGAAATAGAATACATATGAATTACAGACCACCTGATGTAAATCAACATTAAATAGCAGGCAGGCCATACTAAACACTACCTGCAATCATTTCCATACAGGATTCACATATATGGAAATCTTTAATTGAAGTCTTCTAGCTACCTCAACAGGCAGTTGCTTAATATGTGGTTAACTTGAAGCATGTGAGTTAATTCAGTTGTCTAATTTCTGTGAGTATGAAAAACAAAGCTTAGTTTTTCAGCAAACAGGAAGGGTATCAATCAATCTACAAAGTACAGGACCTGAAGAAAGGAATATCAATTTGAGTAATATAAAAGGATTAAGTTTTTTTCCCTCCTCCCTTCATTCCTTAATTTCTCTCTGTCCTTGTTTCTCATTCTGGATACTGTGGTAGTATTGAACAATCAGTTTCCAAAAGGCATCCAACAAGCTTTTGTTTCTTTTCTTTTTATTTTCTGGCCAAGAAAAAATTCAATCAAACAGCTTGAGATAATAATAAATGAAAGACGAAAAAGGTGAGGTCCATCTCAAACATCTGCACACATTTCATTCTGGGAATAAGAGAGATAAAGTTAGGTCCCGTTCATTGGGTAATGCCAATGACTCTTTGAAGGTTTTTCAGGGATGGAAAAGCAATAGGTAAAGAGGAAGGAAGCCACATATTTGAAGGGAAAATGTATGTCTACAGCTGCTCCAAAACACTGAGTTGTTCTCCCCAGTCCATCTGAGCTGTGCATAATTTGATTTTATAGGGAAAAGGGTGTCTTGGCTAAACTTCTTGAAGATGATAACTGAGCCCTAGTTGCTTTCAGTTTCTTGTCTTTTCTTCTTAAAACTATTTTCTTGGGTTTAATTTTGTGCAACTCTTTTTCCTTAAAGGTCTCCAAGCCTAATTCAACGTTTAGAGCTCTATACCTATATATATTTCAATCCTCCTTTTACAATCCCATAAAAATCAACTAAAAGATGGTCCCCAGATCTGCCTTACTTCAAGATACTGTTTTGAGGATTGAGGTACATTTATTGTTATTTGCAAGATTAATAAATGATTATGGACATATGTCTTAAGGACAGAACAAAGCATATAATGTAAAAAATATAGGAAGACCAAAGGATTATATAGAATCTGCAAAGTGAACCATAATAAATTCAGAATGCAAACTGTCACTTTTAACATACTTTAATGCTATAAGCATAAAAAACTGAACTCAACAAAGCCTTGACCAACTAGCTACTTACTGGAGTCTGCTGCTTAAGTTCTTAACAAGGAAAGCTTCTTACCCACTGTATTCAAGTTGTTTCCCTTATGCTGTACTACTGTACTTGTGCTCTTGCATTGATCTAAAATATTTTTCAGCTCATTTTCTATTTGTTTCTTCCCACCCAATGACGATTCCACACTTCTAGCCACATTTAGGTCGCAGATCGCATCTTTATAATTCCCCAATGAAGCATTCGCCTTACCTCTCCTATACCATGCCTGAGGCCGAAATAACATATTATTAAAAGAAGAATAGAAACTAGAATTCAAGTTTGCATCCATACTCTTTGCCACAGCCACCCATATCAAATATTAAAGCACATATTCCTAAAAATTCACTTGCGTCACAACAGAGACTGATCTTTAGCATGACGAAGCAACGCATGTCAAAATACATGTTACTTCAGTCCAAATTATCATGTTTGCAAGTAAAACCCCAAGACATCTACAATACATTTTCATATACCATCTTCGCAATGAGGCAATGGAAATTAAAACTAATTGCTTTGTTTGGATTACTAAACTCACTATATATATATTTCATCAGGAAGTACTGAGAAAAAGAAGCTAATGATATTTCTTTAACTACTCAAGAATAATGTAATCAACAAACATTTATTGCACTAGGAAAACAAACCTCGTACAAATGCAAGAATTTCATCCCTTTCTATAATGGAGTGTAACTACAAAAAACAGGTAAACTAGGAGGACAAATAGGTAACTACTGAAGCTGATTTTCACCTTTGCGTAGCTTGGGCATATCTGAAGGGCTCGAGTGCAATCTCGCAAAGACTCCATTAAAAGACTCATTTTCTGCAGGAAACATACATGCATAAATACTTCCGCAATATCCTTCAAGCCTTGTATTTCAAAAATCAAGTGTGTTTGTGTGTAGGGCTAACATAAAAATGGAGCTTACATGCAATACAGTAGCTCGATTGACATACAACGTTGCAACCAGATTATTTTCCATGTCACCAGCCTCCAACTCCAAAGGAGCCATGCGCAATGCCTACACCTCATATTAGAAGAAGAGAGCAAGTTAGGAACAGTTATAAATAAATACTGAGTGACAATATTCAATATATTCAGACTTACTTGATAAAAGAAAAAAAAAAGTACAGATGGGTTGTATTTATCCATTCTTCAAATTTTAATTTTTTAATAGAACATGGTATAACAAAATTTCTTCACTCAAACATGAAATGAAATTAGAAGCATAAATCCAATGCAAAATTTCATTCGATGTATATGTATTACCTTTACGGTTTACTTAAAAATGTATCATACTAGGATAAAAAATACTAAAAAGGGACAAAGGTTTCTTTTCCATCCACTTAACTATCTGTTACCAAGCAAGGAATGTAAAAGACCTTGCCAGTCTCACCTCCTTTCCCAATTTTCCTAACGTGCACGGATAGATGAACATTAGAACCCTCCATTTCAAAACAGAAAGCTTATGATTCCCACTCTCCATTTACACTACCGAAGTCCAACTCAGTTACTCTATGCTGCCAAGCATGGCATAAAAAATTAATAACCGTAATCACACGAACTCTAAGGTTTAACTTTAGTGCTTCCATTTTTCATGAACTAGACTCAGAAAAACAAAAAATCATCCCGGTTCAGTTTTAAGACCGCCATTACAGTTCGAATTAACAATTTTCTTTGAAACCAAAAAGGCATAAAAAGCAAAGCAATTGAACACAGCATATTTCAATCACTTGCACAAGAACAGAAAACACGGTCGAAGGAGAAAAAAAAAACAACAACCTGAGTATAGCAATTCAAAGCCTTGACATAATCTCCGTTCAAGAAGCACTGGTTGCCAAGCTGCTTGGATTCCAACGCAGCGTCCTTACTCTTACCGCACAGACCATACTTTGGGTCCGCCAATTCAGTCACCATCTAACAACCACAATTCGAAGTCGATTTAGTTAGGTTAGGTTACTCCATTAAAGATTTAAAGCAAGAAATTAGGGATTGGTCGTTATGAGAGTTGAGTTAGTTACCTGGTGAAATGGCTCGTAACGAAGAAAAAAGCGATGAAGAGAAGAACATGTGGTGGGAAGATCATCGACGGTGCTCTCCCCGATCATTCGCTTCAGGCCTTCTGGAATCGCTGCTTTCAGAGTCTCCATCTTCTACCAACACTCTCACTAAGCTATATGCAGTCTGCACTTCACTGAAACTGAAACAAGGTGAAGATGAAGAAGGGCCAGCTTTAAGCTTTGCTTTCTCTCACTCCCTATCTTTCCAGTTTCCACTTTGCATATCTAAAAAAGGTCCTGTCGTTTAACAAAAATGATTCGCGCACACCAAAATTTCAACACTAATTTTATACCTGTACAAATTTTAAACTAATAACGTGTATTATTTGTACTTGTTACTTGTAAGATTTCGGTAGCAGGTTCAATACTTGTCAGATTGGTAGCAGGTTCAATACCTTCTTATGGAACATTTTTTTTTCATTCACTTTTCTCCCTCCCCTCTCGGGGATCCCTGGCCCTGAGTGATGGCTCCCCTGTACCCTAGTAGACCTAGTACCAAAAATAAAAAAATAAAAACATGTATTATTTAATGAACAAGATAATATAAAAATATGACGACATTATTCTATTAACCAAACAATACAATTATCCCGTTCATTGGTATAAAATTAGTATGAAATTTAGGTGTGTCTATAATGGCTTGGACATTTAAGCACTTAAAATATGAGTACAAGTTAAGACACACAATTACACATACCTTACCCATCACCGTTTTGATTATATTTTATTTTTTTATATTTATATTTTAATTTTGTCATATAAAAAAATTAAATGAGAAAATATAAGTATATTTATTTTTAATTTAATTTAAAGTATATTGTAATCTTAATTTACTAAAATTTAATGATAAATATATCTTTATTTATTTATTTTAGAGATAAGTTTATTTTAAAAGATAATTATCTAAAAAAAATAAAAATTTCTTTAAGTTAGATTTGTCACTTGTTATTTATGTTTTTAGATTTTTAAATATATTTATTTTCTTAGTTAAATTATAAATAGAGGTAGTATTCGTTTGTCATCATGATTGGTTTTTTAAGGTTGTGCTTCATTGTCATATTAGTATAAATTTATGTTAGATATTTCCAAAGAACAGTGTCGGTACGGGTGGAAATGAATTAGATTAGATTACGCTTTGTTTAAATAAGTTTAAGTTTATGTTGTAACGTATGGTCTTGATCTAATTTGTTTATAAAAAATAAAAATTTGACTTAATTTAAAAGTTTATTAAAAGACGTATATTATATGAAAATTTTTATATTAAGAAATTTAAATTTTTTAATTTTTAATAAATAATTTTTAATAAAGTTATTATATTTTATATAAAATAAATATATTATACTAAAATATAACTGATAAATTATGTAAGTATTTCAAATTCATAATTATATATATAAATATTAAATAAATAAGCTAACTTAATAGGTTAAATAAGTTTTTTCAAAAACACAAATTTTAACTTACATAATCAAATAAGTCTCTCAAAAAATTTAAATTTAACTTATTTATTAAATAGATCATATCACCACAAATAAATTATATCGTAAGGCCCCCATAAGCCATGTAGTTAATTCCCACCTTTAGTGGCACGGTAAAGTATGATACAGGTTTTAAATATTTGTACATGTTGTCGGGTTAAACAAAAAACTTCTCCTATCAAACATCATTGCCAATCCTGTATAATCAAGTAAATTTTCAAGTCTTCTTAATTTTATGGTAGTTTTCTTTTGTCAAATTATAAATTACCCTCTCTTGTATTGTATGAGAATTAGGTTTATTTTTCATTTGAAAAAAAACAAAGGATTACTCAATTAATAAGATGGACAACTTCAACTCAAAAAAAAAATGGTATTGGGTTTAATTTATTATTAATAAATCATTAGTAAATAAGTCCGCAGTGTTGAGAGATTTGTGACTAAGGCTAAAATTGAGTCGAACTAAGTCAAATCAAGTTAAGCTCAACTCGACTTAAGTTTAATATGTATAAGTCTTTGTAGTTCAAGTTCAACTCAAATTAAATTCGTAAACTATTGAATTCAACTCATCAGCTTGAATTAAATTAATCAAATATCAAAATAAGATAATATAAACTAAATGAACCTAGTTAGCTTATGAACCTGCTTCATTTACTTGATTTATAACTCAATTTTAATTTTAAATAGATGTCATAAGTCAACAAATATTTCATATATTTTTTCTATGATATTTTTTAATTATATTTTTAAATATAAAACATTAGATATATATATATGACATATCTAGTGATAGGAGTTTTTATCATGAGAGGTAAGACGAATAAATATTGATCATGCAATAATACATAGATGATCAATATTAAAAGTTAATTAAATGTCATGTGATCACTTAAAAAAGTCACATGCATTTATGTTCTAATATTGATCATTCATGTAATATCCAATGATCAAGACATATTACAATAAATATTCATCTCACCAGATACATATATATATATATATTAATCAAACTGATCCAAACGAGTTGAGCAGTGTATGATTCAAGTTCAACTCATTTGATTTATGAATCAAGTTTATCAAATTAATTAATGAATTGAGTCTCAAACTACTAACGAACTTGTTCAGTTCATTGCCAGTCGTATTTTTGAAGTGCCTCTTTACCTCAGTATGAGATTAATTACACCTAAGGGTGTCCAGCGGGTTAGGTCAACCCGCAAACCTGTAGGTTTTGATCTAACTCAACTTATAAAATATGAGTTAGGCTGAATCCGTAGGTTGGATTGGATTGAAAATCACTTAAACCCACAAAGTACGGATCAAGTAGGGGTGGAAATAGGTCAAGCTACCCGTTAAGGGCCTATGACCTGGTCTGCTTGAGACTTGACCTAGTCTGGCCTGTTTACTAGACAAGTTAGGCTAATGTTTTTTTTAAAAGCTTGTTTAACTAAAAAGGATAGGTATCAAGCCATTTAATAGGCCTTTTATGTCTGACAGATTAGATTACGACTTGTTTAACTATATATAATATAATATATATATTATTATAATAATTATAATTATTAATTAATTTATTATAATATATTAATATATTTTTAATTAAATTTTAATAAAAGTCAATCACTAAAACTTAAGTTAATAAGTTAGAATAGAAATAACATATTTATTAAAATATTTAACGTAATATATTTATTAGAATGAAAATAATAAGTTAACAATCACTCTTTACTTTTATAGATACTTACTTCTTTTTTGCTTTAGTCTTTAGTCGATGTGAGACTTTGAGATATATGCCTCTAATAATTTTCAACTTAGTATATCTCTAAGTCTCACATCGACCAAAGACTAGAGTAAGAAAGTGACGAGTATTTATAAAATTAGAAGGTGAGTGTTAAATTATAACAAAGGCCAATTGGCTTTAAATAGGTTCGTTGGCCTATTTCAAGGCTTAAATATGTTAGTCTATATAAAGACATGTTGACCTATTTAAAAGTAAGTCTGTTAACCTATATAAAGGCATATTAGCCTATTTAAAAGTAAGTATGCTAACTTATTTAAATGCTCCATTGCAAAGTAAGTCTTTAGATGTACTTTCAAGTCAGGTCAAGTTTCTAAAAAGGTCAAGTCATACCTTAAAAATTGGCTTATTACAAACTCACTGGCCAAGTTCAAGCTTTATAATTAGGATACAGGTCAGGCCTATTTAAAGTAAAGTCTGATCTGGCCTGACCTGTTTCCACTCCTGGGATCGGGTAACATGTTTTAAAAGTGTCGACTACACAAACCCAACTCACCTAAGTATTTTTTTTTTTTGTGGATAAAAGTCATTTAACCATGGTTATCATTTTATGTTACTTTTACTCATGTCTTTTCTATAAGCTCAATTAAGTTTACGTGCAAACATTATGATCATATTAAGAATGTAATTAAAAAAATAAAAATTAAAAGCTTATGAAGCATCTAACAGGTCATTATGATAAAAATTTAATAAATCGCTTAGATGACAAAAAATACAAAAAATATCTTGAAAAAATTAAAAATGAAATAAATGATTATGTCAATTCATATGCTATATATGATGATATTGACTTCAATTATCTAATTTAGTTTGTTATTTATGACTTTTAAGACATGTTAATTTACTTTAATTTATTTCAAATTTTATTAACTTAGTAAGACTTTTAAGTTTATTTAGTTTGTTTAGATTTATTTTATTTGCATATACTTAAGATGTGTTTGATAAAGATTAATTTAGTTTTTTTAAACTTTTTTTTGAGAAAAAACGTTATTGTAATAATGTTTAATCATGTTTGACAAAATCAATTTCAACTTTTGCATGAAATTCAATGTAAAATAAAAATTTTAAAATCTAATTTTCATAATACTTGAATATTGAACTTATAATTTTAACTTATAGATTATTCCTTATATTTTAATATATAAATATTATTTTATTCTCAATCAAATAATTTTTTTGATCATTCTATACATATTTTAATAATTTAATACATAAAAATAATTCTTTTTTTATATCATTTAAATAAATCATATTAACTTAAAATTATTTTTCAGCTAATACATCAAACATAAAAATAAATCGATTATAATCAATTATAACAAAAAACTTATCTACAATAATCAATTACTAACCATAATCAAATTTTTACAGTTTTTTCAAACATACTTAATTGTGACTTTTCAATTTATATATTGTTTTTAATTAAAACATGTTATGTATATCAAATTTTTTTATTTTAAATATCAACATTTATTTTAGCAAAAAAAAAATTTAATGTATATCAAACTTATGAGTTTGACTTAACACAACTCACTCTTTAACAAGTTGGAATAAAGAAAAACATTTTGACACCCAACCTACTCAACCCACTAATTAAATGAATTGATTGGGTCTAAAAATGCTGCATAACTCACCTAACTCACTCAATAGACACCCTAATTACACCCGAGGACGTGTTATGCATCACATCTTTTAAAATAATCTCTATTTTCATTGTCATCGTAAATGCAATGTCATTGAATAAACAGCATAGGAAACCATAAATGACTATAAGAAGAAGAGGCTCAAACTCCTTTTAATGATACCACTGCTTCAGTAAGACATCCATGCTGGTTCCACACTTCTCGTGCCAGAAAAGGGCATGGTAAGAACAAAACCTGACTCTGAGCGACTGAATTTCTCTAGGAGATGATTAAGTAGATCGCCTGCTATGAAAGAGACTCCAGAGGCTGCAAGTGCAAAGGTAACGTAGTGTAACACCGTTTTGATATAGGACTTGGGTGGTCTTGTGGTGTAAACTTTCCCAATAGCAAGCAGAATGATGCATACAACAGAAGTAGCTGCTACTGCTGCAAGCTTAACTTCAGCATAGTAATTCTTACGAATCAAGAGGCCATAGATAACAACAGGTACAGAACCAAAAATTAGGAATGATAGAACAGCTACAACAGCATGAAGTAGGAAGTTTGCTCTGCGTCCAAGTAGTTCTCGATACCGATCTTCTTGCATGTTCATTTGCTGTGGATCCCCTCCAGAGTGATCATTTTTCAATTCAATAAGCTAGGGAAAAGAGGAAAAAAAAGGCTTGACTAAGTTTTAAATAGACAGAAATGTGATCAGAGTAGAAAATCCAAAGCAGCAAGGACGTGTGATCATGTTAGTAAATTGCATAGACTAATCAAGCTTTGATTATATGATACATAAATCTCAAAAAAATAACATCTAGGACGTGTGATATGGTTCCTACTTCCATTTCATTACTGAAACAATACGAAAATCAAATTCAAACACATGAACTCAGCTATAACATCACACATTCATGCATAATGATCTTAAATATAATACACATCATATAGGGTGATGCAGAGTCAATTAGATTATAAAAAATAAGTAATCAATAACAATAATTAACACTAGCAGAAAACAATGTTATTCTTACTATAAGAGAGAGAGCATAAACAGTAACATCAAGCCATTTAAAGACTTTATTTTTTCTCCAGAGACACATCAAGATAGAACTGTAACATTGTACAGTACATGGAAGCCAACTCACATTATGAACAATGATGAAAAGTCCACCAATCAGATTCGCCAATCCCAATGCTATAATATTCACTACAATAAACAGAAGATCAGAAAACTAACGCATTGTTATCAATTCAAATATCAACTTTTAGAATATAAAATCACAAAATTGAAAATTTACAATAATCTTCAGAAGTATAGATAGTAATTCTAGCAATTTGGCTTACCATCTCATAAAAGCTGGAAACAGCAAACAGTTTTTTTGTTTTTTATTTTTTGAATTTAATTATATTTTAAGAACCAAATAAGCATAAGGCAGAAGTTTTAATTAATAAGCATATCCAATTTTGTACAAAATCATAAACTTATTATAGTCCAACAAATCCACTTGGTAGTTTAGGAAGATCTGATCATTAGTGTGGTGACTTCATGTATACTTGGTCATAAATGTGCTTTATTTACCGTGAACAAATATAAGCAGGACGTAAGATGTAACTCTTAATATGTTTAAACATAAGACATGAATCTCTATTCATTTATTTCTAGGTACTTCATCATCACATACCTCAAATTAAGACCTTAAGCATCTTCCACCGTGAGAAAAAGTGAAAAATTCACATATAGTGAAATAACTGGTATCTAATTAAGGAAGGGGGAGAGAGAGACAGAGAGAAGCACTTACATGGAGCAGCACCAGAACCAGTAGCAGATGACACAATCCCTAGACTTGTGATTGATTCAATTAAACCACCATATACAACGCTTTTAAGTATTTCCCATTCTTGGCGCTCACCAATTTCAGCTCTTGGTTGTTCTCCAATATATATTTGAGTATGTGTTTTTGTCACAATAGCTCCTTCAACTGAAACATTATCTGCTGTCTGGGGTGTTGAGGATTTAAATGCTTCTGCCTCAACAAAAACTATCACATCACTACCAGCATAATAATCGTAACCATGGTTATTACACGAAAAGAAAACATGTAAGATTTCTCATGAGAACACAAACTGCAAGAGATATAAGGTGAACAAGATTTCTTCTTAATTGATGATTAACTTATGGTAATTTCTTTCATGTAAATACCTTTATTTTCTTTTCTAACAGAAGGATTTATTTCCTCTTCAATATCCGTTTGCACTTTCTTAAAATCTTGATCTGATGGAATTGTAGCATCCACTCCAGAACTTTGTTTCTCACTACCTATATCATTTGCAACTACTGCACTGCCAAACGATTGAGCTAGTGATTGTGCTTCTTGCATCAAAAAGGAATAATTATTCTGAGCAATTTCAGGTGCCTTGTCTACGTCTTTCTGTGACTTCTTAAGGATTAGAGACCCTTCATAGGATTTCATAAGGGCATCTTTTGCAGGTTTCCCGGCATTAAAATGCATTTCAGTAGTAGAAGCAGTTGCTAATAGAACACTCTCACTCTTGGATACCATATCATCAGAAAAGCTCATTGAGGACATATCTACAACAGTATCTGCATGCATAAATTCAATAAGCAACTGAGAGACAACTATGCAGGTTTTGGAGTTTTATAATATTTCACCAAAATAAAAAGGGAAAATACTTATAGCTCATAACCATAACACTTAGCCTCTCTTAGTATATAATGCTTCATTTATAAGTAACTGGCCTTCAAAGATTGAGCCAGTGATAGTGCAACCAGTATCAATAAGGAATGACCTTTCCAAACAGATAGCTTACTTAAGTTGCCAAATCCATAATGCAAGGTTGGATAAGTTTGTGATTTTTGCTAGGTTCTGTGTCAAAAGAACTGAAATCAAAACAAAAAATAAAGGAATTATCATCTTTAAATCTCAAGCATACCTGTCTTTATCATATCCACTGAGTCATTCTTTTTCTCTCCCACATCAGTCTTCACATTTTCAGTCAGAAGCTGTTCAGCAGGACCAGTTCTAGAATTTTCAACGGAAGCATCACCTACATCAATATGTCAAGAAAACAGGCAATTTAGTTGGAGGCTGAAAGATTTCATTACCAAGATTTTGAATCGTGAGTGAAATTCATGGCAGGCAAAGTGCATGATTTAGATTTGTTAGTTCACATATCATATTGTTCAACTACTCAAGAAAATTGCTTGAAAGGAAAATATGAGGAACGCTAATAAGAAGTGATACAATAGGGAAGAAAACCACAATCCACAAGGAGTATAGAGAATTTGTAGGTTTTATATTTTGCATCCAGAAATTTTTTTTTCAGAGTAATACAAGCTTGAATATCACATTCAAACAAACATATAAAAAGTAAAAACTGCCTCAAGGAATTTTACACGTTTCATTGTAAAAAATATCTTCAAGAATGACAATGATAAAATGGAGATCCAAAAGAATGATAACAGTGGCATAGTTTGGGAGGCGAGGAGGCCTCACACAGCCAACCCCCTTTACGGGGCCTATGTTCATATAACTATATAAGCATCATTGTAAAGTGAATTCACTTAGAAAGTAATTATTTATTACTATTATTAACAATACCTTGCTCACTAGCTTTTTTCCCCTTTTTAGTAAATAGAGAGATGAACCAATTTGCATTGGAAGCTGTTGCATTTGAAGGATTTTCCAAGTTGGATGCAGGTATAATCAAAGGATTTTGTGAAGTTTCAGGCTCACAAGCACCACCAAAATTCGGGAACAATTTGATTCCATTTCCTGCCAAAGTAATGAGATTATTTAGCTCACATAGATGATTAGCACATAGGCATCACAAATCAGTCAAGATATTAGAAAAACTTCCAGTCTGCACAAAAAGAAATTCAAGCACAGATGTTAGGATGATAACCTTCAATTCCAGAAGCATCTTGGAAAACATGTAAATGTTCAACATTCATAACCAGATCTCTTTAAATGGAATATTTTAAACCACAAAGTCAAGGATAAAGCTTCTCCGAGATTGCTGCTTTATTAAGTCACTTAATCTGAGGAAGCTCAGATTCTCTCTTGTTACTATAATAATCTCCCCGGCTCTCCCCAATAAAATAAAATAAAACTCAAAATCTAATACCACACTACGATATTTTGCTCAGGAAAGGTAGTCAACTTACTAAGAGGAATAAAGAAGCTGAAGCATGATAAACATCTGAATACTTCTGGTTCTCTTTCAGGCTCATAATTATCAGCAGGTGGCTCTAGACTACCAACATCAGATGTTGCAATTGCATGACCACCTTGGTTAGCTTCATGGCCAGAACTATTAACCCGCTTAGTGTCTGACTTATCAGGCTTTGTTTCAGTGTCCAAATTATGAATGTTCCTTTTTCTTTTCCTGAGGATAACCCTTTTAGTAATGCAAGACTTGCAATTAGGACAGAACAAGTCATGTGTCTCTTGTTTTGCCAATACTGACTCAACATCAAGTTCTTCCAGTTGCTGGTCAATTTCTTTTATCAAGTTAGGAAATGCTTTTGCATTACTTTCATCACCAAAATTCTCAACAGTTGTAGCTTGTACTTCAGATGAATTTTGTAAAGGTGATAATTCTGAACTGAAAGGAACTTTGTCATCAACAGTTTTCATACATTGATTGTTGACTTCATTGCACAGATTATTTTGAATATCTGAATTTTCTACTTGTATATCAAATTCTCCCTCCCCGTGACTTTTTGGAAGAACAGACCTTGCACCATCACCATTTTGAATTCCTTTAAGTCCATTAACTTCATTGCCTGTAAGCATGCCAAAGATAACCATTTCAATACCAAATTGCCACATAAGACTGTTCATGCTTCAAGGAGGGCGAAAAAAGAGAGTTAGGATTACATAACTGTAGAAGTCAGAAATGAGTTTCAAAGATAGGGCTATTACAGGTTGCCTCATGATAGACAAAGCTGATATTCTATAATCTATATATTCCTACTAAACAAACTGAACCAGTGAAAGAATACCCAAGTGACTGGATAAAAGCTACAGTTACAGAAAATTAATACTTACCATTTGTGGCGCCAACTAAAAGAGAAAATAATAATAAAAATAAAATTGACCATATGTTGCCTCCATCACAAAGTCAAAAATTGCATTTGTAGAACATTTAAACAAGGGTAGAGCACGATTCATGTAGACATTCCAACAACAATAAGCTTTTAAAGTCTTTACCAAAAAACAGAAAAACAATAAGCTTTTAAAGCCAACAAAGTTAAAATTAACTGTTAAGATTTTATCCACCAAAATTTCACGATAAAAGTTACTGCAAGGTCTCTCCAAATTAATATGTAAGTCCATCCTATTGGAAGGTTATGCAACAACGCTGATCAGAACTGCTAATGTGTGTTTTATAAATCTTGGCATCTACTGACCTTTAGTTTCACAACCAAAACATGGTCCACGTTGAATCATAGTTTTGACACTCCTCGGCAAGTCAGAGTACCCCCTAAGATTCCCAAGGGACATGTTCCAAGGACTGTCAATTCGCTTGGTCCATGTGCAGTGGTGACATTTCCACATTTCTTCAGGAATAAAACAGTGATGACATGTTTAGTATTACTAAAACGGTAAAACCAGAATGGAAAAAATTAATTCCCAGAAATTTGATAAACGAAGATGATTTCAGTTCAAGGGGTGTCATAAGCAGAACATCTGTCATATTATTTGGTAAAATCCAGTTAACTTTCCTATAATGGAGATTATCCTTGCTCATCAGAAGTTAGTGGTACTCTTGAAACAAACTAAAATGTGTGTTTGGATTAGCTTATTTTGTATTCAAAATAGCTTATAATCAAAATCTTACTGAGGGAGCTTTAAAAAAAAATTCCCTAAAAATTAATCAAAACCAAATAAGAAAGGGTCTGAAAGACACTTCGAGGTCTGGATCACCAATGTGGATTTTCTCCAACTACTCAAACAAACAGACAAATGTTAACTAACAGCAAGAAAACATCCACAGCTTCAGAACAATTAAACATAGACTAATGCTTATTACACTAGACTTGAGAACTTAATTTGAAGAAAAAAACATTGAACGATGGAACCATTAAAATAAATAAATGAAAAACACACACACACTCACTTCACAATGGCTCTGTGATGAATAAATCTAACAGATTAAGAAGGCACAAAGATTGCTGTGTTCTCTTAGTCAAGAAACCGATACTTTCTACCAAATAGAGGATGCTATAGAGTAAAAAGAAGCACGAGAGATAGAATGGTACCTTCTTGTTTGTCAAAGTAAACACTATTCTTATTCTGCGATGCAGTAACATTAATAGTAGTAGTATGTATAGCCTCTCCATTTGTTGCATCTCCTACAAACTCAGCTACGAGCCCAAGCCCAACTGCTGCACAATCATGGTTGAGATGATTACCATTTTCAACACTGCCCATCTCTTCAACTTCTTCCTCCTTCTGAATAGGAGGCTCTTCCTCTTTCTGAGTGCGAGGTTCTTCTTCTTTCTGAGTAGGAAGTTCTTCCTCTTTCTGAGCAGGAGGTTCTTCTTCATTCTGAGTAGGAGGTTGTTGTTCCTCCTTCTGAATAAGAGGTTCTTCCACGGAGGCTGAGCAAACACCATTACTATGGCCATTGCTAGTAGTAGTAGAAGAAGAAGAAGAAGAAGAGGATGGTTCTACACCAACACCAGTGGCAATAATGCTATCCTTTCGATGATGAAGCGATTGCCTTCCTTCCAAAGCTGTAGCATCTTGCAGTTCTTGTTCTTCTTCTTCTTCCTCCACTACCCACTGATGGTGCACTTGCTCCATTGTGAGTCTGTGACTGGGCCTACGTTTGTGACTGGAAAATTTGGGCAACCTTTGTTTAAGGAACTGTTATACACTTCTGGAAAAAGAAAGGGTCACACCCAGAGATTTAAGACTTCAGAAGGAAATTTTATAAATAGAAATGCGAAGAACACGTTCTCGATTGTATTTCTTTTAACATAATTTTTTTTATTACATCACGTTATATATTAAAATACATATTTAATCTCAAATAATTTATAATTAACTTAATTAATATATAATTAACTTATATTTTAATATATGACGTAATTTAATAAAAAATATATTAAAAATATAATAAAAAATTTATTTCTAACATTTTTTTTAAATATAACCTTTATATTTTTTGTAAAAATAAGTAATAATAATTTTTTTATTAGATTATATTATATATTAAAATAATACTTAAATTTAATTAAAATATAATTAAATTTAAATGATATATAATTAAATTTAAGTATTATTTAATATATAAAATAAATTAAAAAAGTATATATTAAAAAATATTCTTAACAATTTCTTTTAAGTTATAAATTTTAGGTTTTTATAGTAAAAAAATTAATTGTATTTATTTATTAAAAAATTAAATGAGAAAATATTTAATTTTGTGTAATAATATATAAAAGTTATTTAAATTTTAAACATTTTAAATATTACACTAAGCCGATATCATTTTCACATCCATACATCCATTCCTTACTTCAAGATGCGGTATATTTTAACACTCACCTACACTACAACATTATGAGTTGTCAAATCACGCGGATGCTTAAAAAATCATTTTCCTACAATATTAGCAAGAAAGCATGGGCTGGAGTTCACAGGGGACTCTCCCGTGTAAAGGATTGTTGCAGACTTTGGTTTGCAACCACTCCGCGCAGACATTAATTGTAAATATTTTAAAATATTAAATGAAATTAGTTATACTTAGGTGTGTTTGGGATAGTTATCAAAATTTGATTATGCTTAGTAATTGATTATTGTATAAATTTTTTTTGTTATAATCAATTATAATTAATTTATTTTTATGTTTGGATCATTAGTAAAAGCGATTTTAAGTTAATCTAATTCGTTTAGATGATATAAAAAAGAATTACTTTTATGTATTAAATTATTAAAATAGATATAAAATGATTAAAAAAATTATTTGATCCGATGACAATGAAAATGGTATTTATATATCAAAATGTAAGAATAATATATAAGGTAAAATCATAAGTTTTAATTTTCAAGATTATAAAAATTAACTTTAAAAAGTTTTTATTTTACATTGAATTTCGTATAAAAATTGAAACTAATTTTATCAAATATGATTAAATACTATTCAAACAACTTTTTTTTTCAAAAAATTAATCAGAATCCTATCCAAATATGCACTTAATTAAAATTGTTACACTATTAAAATAAATTAAATGTATCAAATCAAAAATAAATAAATTAAATGTAATAAAAAATTAATATAAAAAGTTACCAGAAATAAATCGAAAGTTACACAAAATCTTATTATAAATTATATTTATAAATAACATCAATAAAAAAATTATAATATTTAAACTTAACACTTTTTAATTAATGTTATTTTTTTAAAAAATATTAAATATATTTATTTCTTATTTATTTTTTTATTCTTTAATATGTCACTAAGATATACTGTAATAAAATTCATAAACTAATCCTCCTTCGCTTAATACACGTCTTATTGAAATATTTCATCTCACATCAAATAAAAATTACATAATCAAAATAATATAACTGAAAAATTGGAATAAAACCAATAATAATTAAATAATAAAAATAATTTACATATTAAATTATATATATATGTATAAATAATATTATATATATAAATAAAAGTATGTATAAATAATATTATTCTTTTGCAAAAGATTTGTTAGAGAAGAAAAATTGCACTTGCTGCACGCCCCACAAATCCAAATACGAAGTGTGTGCCTGAAACAGAGGAGAGGACAACCCTGTCCCGTCCGTGCAGAGGTTAGGGGTAAGTGGGGAGCATTAATTACAGTTAAGAGTTATGGACAAACCATTACTTCCACAAGTACAAAAAACTATACTTTAACAATATCCCAAAATGTTCAGGCTGTTGCTCAGCTTGGACTTTAATGTGTCATTCAAAAATGTCAATGTGACAGCTATGATATCATTAATACTAAAGAATGCATTAGCCTCGAAAGTGTAAGAAAAATGAAATGAGCTAAGGCTAACGAGGAGGGGTTCATGTGGTGCTACTTGACATTCTTTAATTCCAAATATAATTGACATAATTGATGTACCAAGAAAAAAATGGACATAATTGACTCAATCATCTAGATCCTCTAGTGTGGGCCGTTGGATGAGGAAAAAGTCAGATCATAGCCGCGGAGATATAAAAGGGCCACATGGGATTTATGTCACTTCATACATCAGACAAAATTGTCGAAGATTTGCTATATTTTGCCAGCGTACACATTCATGATCCACTTGACGGTAACTTGAACGAATGGAGGGTCGTGTAAGGTGTATTCACCCGAATTTATTTATTTTTCAGTATTTTATTAAATAAAAATATATTTAATAAGAAAAAAATTTATTATAAAAAATAAAAAAAAATTGATCAAATAATTATATATAAATAATTAAAATTAAAAATTACTTAAAATTTATATAATTATTTAAAAAAATTATATATATTTATATTTTAATCTTAATCATTCATATAAAATTTAAAAATTAAAATTTATTAATTTTATTTCTTATAATAAATATTTTCACATTAAGTATATTTTCTTATTAAACTATCAAATATTTATTAATTCTAAATTATATTTAATAAAATAAAATATCTTTTTATAAAAATCAATAATCATTAAAAATATCGTACTCAATATCAATAATTAATATTCCACTTTACTAAGTTATAAATTCATTTTGATAATAATAATAAATATATGTAAGGTGGCTGACAAATGTCAAATTTTGTGTTCTGACATTTGAAATTTCACAGGAGACTCTACCGTGTAAAGGATTGTAGACTTTGGTTTGCAACCAGTCCGCGCAACATTAATTATAAATATTTTAAAATATTAAATGAAATTAGTTATACTTAATTATAATTGTTACACTATTAAAATAAATTAAATGTATCAAATCAAAAATAAATAAATTAAATGTAATAAAAAATTAATATTAAAAAGTTACCAGAAATAAATTGAAAGTTACACAAAATCTTATTATAAATTATATTTATAAATAACATCAATAAAAAATTATAAAATTTGAACTTAACACTTTTTTATTAATGTTATTTTAAAAAATATATTAAATAAAAATATTTTATTTTTATTTCTTATTTATCATTTTTATTCTTTAGCATGTCACTAAAGATATACTGTAATAAAATTCATAAACTAATCCTCCTTTGCTTAATACACGTCTTATTGAAGTACTTCATCTCACATCAAATAAAAATTACAGAATCAAAATAATATAGCTGTGTAAAAATTGGAAGAAAACCAATAATAATTAAATAAAAAAATTACATATAAAATTATATATATATGTATAAATAATTATAAATAACTATATATATAAATAAAAGTATGTATAAATAATATTATTTTTTTTTTGCAAAAGATTTGATAGAGAAGAAAAATTGCACTTGCTGCACGCCCCACAAATCCAAATACGAAGTGTGTGCGTGAAACAGAGGAGAGAACAACCCTGTCTCGTCCGTGCAGAGGCCAGGGTAGGTGGGGAGCATTAATTAGAGTTAAGAGTTATGGACAAACCATTACTTCCACAAGTACAAAAAACTATACTTTAACAATATCCCAAAAAAGTTCAGGTTGTTCAGCTTGGACTTTAATGTGTCATTCAAAAATGTCAATGTGACAGCTATGATATGATGTAAGAATAATACTAAAGAATGCATTAGCCTCGAAAGTGTAAGAAAAATGAAAGGAAAATGTTACTTTTATATTTAAAAAAAGTGTTTTGTTAATATTTTTTTAAGAGATATATTGTATAATAAAAATATGTATAATTAATGATATTAAATGAAATATAAAAAAGATATTTATACTATTTAATGTAAAAATATAAAAGTTGAAAATGAAATGAGCAAGGCTAACGAGGAGGGGTTCATGTGGTGGTGTTTTTATTAGAATATAATTTTTATTTTATTTATTATTTTATTAAATTTTTTAATTATGTATTAAAATATGTTTATTTTAAAATATATTTAATAGTTATTATGAGTGATAACAGTTTTTAATCTGTTAATTTTAATTTTTTTAATAAATAATTTAAAAGTTATCATGAGTGATAATAATTTTTAATTTATGTAATTTTAATTTTTTTAATAAGTAATTCAAAACTTATTATAGGTGATGATGACTTTTTATTTATATAATTTTATTTTTTAATTCAAAAATCATTATAATGATAGTGATTTTTCTTTATTAAATAAAATAAAATTACATAAATTAAAAATCATTATTACTCATAATAATTTTTAAATTATTTATTAAAAATAAAATTACATAAATTAAAAATCATTATCATTTATACCAATTTTTGAATTATTTATTAAAAAAATAATTACACAAATCAAAAATCATGATAACTTCTTTTAAAACAAATTATTTTAATACAACATTTAAAAAGTTTGATAAAACGATAAATAAAATAAAAAATCTATATTCTAATAAGAATGTCTCATGTGGTGCTACTTCTACATTCTTTAATTCCAAATAAAATTGACATAATTGATGTACCAAGAAAAAAATCGACATAATTGACTCAATGATCTAGATCCTCGAGTGTGGTCCGTTGGATGAGGAAAAAAGTCAGATCATAGCCGCGGAGACATAAAAGGGCCACATGGGATTTATGTCTGTTCATACTTCAGACAAAATTGTCGAAGATTTGCTATATTTTGCCAGCGTACACATTCATGATCCGTTTGACGGTAACTTGAACGAATGGAGGGTCGTGTGAGGTGTATTCACCCGGATGTAAATTTTTCTTTCAGTATTTTATTAAATGAAAACATATTTCATGAGAGAAAATTCTATTAAGAAAAAATAAAAAATAATTTTTGATCATATAATTATATATAAATAATTAAAATTAAAATTACTTAAAATTTATATAATTATTTTAAAAATTTATATATATTTATATTTTAATTTTAATTATTTATATAAAATTTAAAAGTCAAAATTTATTAATTTTATTTCTTATAATAAATATTTTTTACTAAATATATTCTCTTATTAAACTATCAAATATTTATTAATTTTTAATTATATTTTAAAAAATTAAATATCTTTTTATAAAAATTAATAATCATTAAAAATATCGTACTCAATATTAATAATTAATATTCCTCTTTACTAAGTTATAAACTTATTTTGATAATAATAATAAATATATGTAAGGTGGCTGACAAATGTCAAATTTTGTGTTCTGATATTTGAAAGAAACATCGCCATTTTTATTGAGAAAATTAACCCAATGAAAAAACAGACTTCACTTTGTTGAGTTTTTTATTTAAAAAATATGGTTAACTCTAGTTTGTCTCTAAGGAAAATAATCATCTTATATTTTTTAAAAGAAGTGTAAGTATTATTTATATTATTTTTAAAGAATATAATTAAGTAAGAGAAAATAATAAAAAAATATATATATAATAAATGATATTAATAAATATAAAAAAAGTATATGTATTATTTGATGTAAAAATATAAGTGTTGATATAATATTAGAAAATCATTTTGACTCATTGTGATTTGATTTTTTGCACTTTTATCTCCTTGCGGTTTAAACCATCAACAATTTATCCCTATGTGCTTTAATTTTGTTAGTACTTGGCCTCTCTGTAATATTGATACTGTAACTTTGCTCTTATGTGGTTTTCAATTTTGTCACTTTATCTTATTGTAGTTTTTTTTATTAGCAAATTTCTTGTTATGGTTTTCATTTATTAATATTTTGCTCATTGAATTTTTCAAAAAAGATAAAAATAAAAATTGGAAAGTTTCAAAAAAAGAAAAAATAATTTCAACAAGCTTTGCCTGTAATATAAGTTAATACTCAACAACAATTACCGATAGATAAGTTGAAAAAGTTTTGTAACTGTATGTCAATATCTAACAACAACACATTTATATCTCATCAATGTAATCATCGGAGTGGGCAGAGTGCGGTTAGATTTGAAATTTTTTATATTCTTTTTTTATATAGGAGAGAGATAAATATATAAATTATTATTAAATTGTATTAATAAATATTTTCATATCTATTTCTTTTTTATTTGATTATATAAAAAAATGACACTAAAAAATTCAATTTTAAGTGCGGTTAAACTATCAAAATAGAGATTGAAAAAGGAAAAGAAAAAAGGAGAGAGAAATCATGGGTCACTTACCAACAATTGATTGGTGCTCTAGGGACAGTTGGGCAGCGACAAGCAGTTGTGATGATCAAGCAACGACACTGTGAAAATACCAGAGTCAATTGATTGGTGCTCTTATCTTGTAGATTATTGGACAGTTATAATTGATTCGGTTTGGATGCATTAGCTGGTGATTCATGCTATAAAAAAGCGACAAAATTACAAAATAGTTGTGATGAAAAAATTATTTGATTGAGCATAAAATAGACACTGTAAGAAAAATCTATAAGCTCATAAAAGATCCAAGGGAGAAATTAAATTTCGGCTAAAACTAATTTTACCAAACATGATTAAACACTATTCAAACAGCTTTTTTCTCAAAAAAAACTGTTGAAAAGCCATACCAAACATGCACTAAGTGTCTTCTGTGATTGTAAGTCTTTTACCGTTAAATTTAACATATTAACCACAGAAAGGCAAAAGGTGCTAACAATATAAACCACAGAAAGGCCAAAAAATAAAACCACAGGAGGCAAAGTGATTTGTCCTGTATCACTGAGGGGTAAATTGAAATTAACCCTAACAAATAATATAAATCAAGTTTATTAAACATAACTAGAAATTTTTAATATGTGTATAATATAGGTACACAATGACAAAGATATCTTATCATAAATAGCAAATTTAGACCTCTCAAGGTTGATGATGTCTTAGACTTTGTTCAGTATGATAGAAGAAAAAAAAAAAAGATATAATAATAAAAAAGAAATGAAAAGAGAAGTATACGAATTATTACTCTATTTATTTGGTATTATCTAATAAAAAATAATTGATATTTTTATTCTTTTGTTTGGTTTTATTAAAAATAATAATAAATATACATATAAATGAATAGAAATATATATAAATATACGATTGAATCTACAAAAATTGTTTCCTTTCCTTCATTTCTACCCAACAGAAAGAAGATAAGAAAATGATGAGGACTGATGAAAATTTTATCCCTCCAAATTCTTTCATTTCTATTATTTCGTCCTCTGAATTATTTCCTTTTGTTTCACTCATATAATGCATACTAAACAAAGCCTCGGAACGATCAATGATATGAGAAATTAACCTTGGGAGGTCCGAGTTTCACTTTTCTTCTGCAGAAGAGTAATAGGATTATTCACTTTTTGGGCAATTTGGCTCATGCTTACCCTTTGTGACTACATATCTTGGATAGACCACCTGTGGCTTGTGGCCATATTCTCTTGAAAGATCTTGATGGGGTTTCATTTATTTGTGGTGTAGTTGATTAGTTAGGGCTTTGCCCCTCCATGTAATAAATATGTTGTGTGAACATTTTTCAATTAGCCTAAATGAATAGATAGACTGGTTGGATAATGTGTGTCAGACACAACCAAAATTGAAAAAATTGTATAAGACTTCCAGAAGGATACGACAACTGCATATGATTAATTATGCTAAACTTCATTTTCCTTCTTTCGTATATAGTCTATGATTTCATTATAACTGTCCATAGTCTTTAACGGACTTGAAACATGGCCGCATCTCACTAAACAAAGATATAGAATATCGATACTGCTAATATTTAAAAATCCCACTTTAGTCTTTAAATATTCTCTATGATTTGAGGCAGTGAGGACAATGATAGCACATAAGAAAAAAAAATTCAAATGAAAAAATATTAATATAAAATGATAAAAGATTTATTTATAATTATTTTTTATGTTGAATTATCTTTTTATCATTAATATTATTAAATATTTTCTTTTTTTTATGTATATATAAATAATATTGACAATTAATTACGTAGGATGTAATTTGAAAAAAAATTAGATGAATTTTAATTTCTCTTATTACAAATTTATTTACTTATTCATTGTATAAGAGACAAAGTTAGAAATATAAAAAAAATAAAAATGATAAGTGATTATGATGAGTAATAAAAAAAGTCCAAAGGTTAATGGGGACATATGTCTCCACCCCCTACCAATTAGGTCTATCCATGTTGTTTGGTACATTATACAAGATAATGTCTAACAATATAAGGTCTAATAGTTTAGTGTAAGTTATGCATCATATAAGTTTTGATATTATCTAATGTTTGGTACTCCAAGCATGACTATATAATCTTAAAATTTTAATTTTTGCAACAAAAATTGTTAAAAAAAAGTTAAAATATTATTTTAAAATGAAAAAAAATTAAGATATGAAATTCTTTAAAACTTTGAACGTATTTGATTCTCAAACCACCATTCATAAACTCTTAAGCAATCTTAAAGAACAACATTCAAGGTGCGTGATGAGATGTCACTATTAAGTGAATGCTAAGCACTTGAAAATGACAAATGATAATGGCAAAAGAAAAAATGGTAGAAACCTCACCTCAAGAAAATAAAATTAGATAGAAAATAAAATTAGATATTTTAAGAGACCAATTGTTGTGATTGATTATGGACAAATCTTGAAATTTTTATTAAAAAGGCAAAACTAAATCTATTCGTTATTTTTTAAAACAAAAATGGAAAAAGGAACAAGAGAAGAAAATAGATTGAGAAAATGAAGGTATAGTTTGGTTGGTCATGGGAGGGACGAGATTCAGTGAACGGTGGCTGGGGCTAAGACGAGATTGTGACTACGGCCTATGAGAGCATAACAAAGGGCTAGGTTGATTTGAATTGAAGTATTGTATTTTTTATTTAAACTGATACAAAATAATTTCATTAGGTCTTATTATGTCACTTAATTAAGGTTTGATAAATTTATCTTATAATCATGAATTAAAATAAATAAATTAAATAACTTTAGTCTATCATATACTATATCAAACATATGATAAAAATAAGTCATATAATATAAACTTATACTATTATTCTTGTAAATTTTACAATGGCAAAGTCTTCGTCTTTTAGAGCAATATATCAACTTTAGCAATTCAGGAGTAGGGCCTACTATTCAAATTAATTATTACTGCTACTGGACTGCACAATTCTTTCTGAAGAAAAATCCGTAAAATTAGAGGCCAAATTTCTAGAGTTATGCAAGGGAAAGATGGGAATTGAGAGAGACCTCTATCCTTATGCTGCATTTAATATATGATCAGTGTGACACTGATCCAATCTAATTGTAGACACTTACCTTCAACTAAAGTTATATGTATAAGTTGATAAAAGATAAAAAAAATTGGTATAAAAAATAAATATTAAACTTGATTTGCAATTCACCTAGCTATAAAAAAATTATTAATTTTATATTCTATTTATTTATATACTAATACATAATAATAGTATAATAGAAATAGAGCATATATAAATCGTCAAAGGCTTGCGCCCAGGCGCACATAGCTATGCTTTCAAAATTGTTGAAAAGTTTTTGGACAAATGCCCATTTCTATTGTTTTTGAAATTAAACTTTGTTTTCCACTTCATTCTCATATAATAATGAAATTCCTTATCTTTGGTATAAAGTGGTATAAACTGTACATCATTATTATATTAAACTTCATTTTCCTTGTTTATTATAATGATGTTGATATAAAAATAAGCTTTTTGATTTACAAAATAAATACATTAGCAAACAGAACATGGTATAATTAATTTAACTATTAAGTTAAATTTAATTATCAAATCGAAACTAACTCTTTCAATTAAGATGTTATAACTAATTTTGCAGGTCGAAGCAATTCAAAGACAAGGGATGAATCCTTAAAAACGTGTTTCGATTTGACAAAAGAAATAATTTTTTCGAAATCATATATGAAATCGAAGCAAAAAAAGAAGAACACTAAAGCAAATTTTCAATATTGCAAAGGGCGTTTTCAAGTTGAAGGACGTCTAGAAGCATATCTAAGACAATTATATTTAATTCAAAATTCAAATTCAATGGATGAATCCTTAATGATGTGTTTCGATTCGACAAAATAAATAATTTTTTTGAAGTCACATATGAAATCGAAGCAAATAAATAAGAACACTTAAGCAAAAATTTTCAAGATTGCAAAGAGCATTTTCAAGTTTAAGGATGTCTAGAAGCATATTCAAGGCAATTAAATTTAATTCAAAATTCAAATTCAAATGTTCGAATTTGAATTTACGAAGTTTATAAGAGTTGAGTTTGTAATATTAGAACAAAACAATCATTACTGTCAGATTTAGGAAGTTATTTCTGTCAATGATACTTGTCTTAATTTTGTTAGAATAACAGTTACTTCTCTTGTATATAAGACATTTAGATGGTTTGAAAACACTTGTACGAACTCTCTCACTATTCTTATCACATCTATCGCAAACTTTAAAGGATATTTATAAAGTCTAGTCAAGTGTGTCTTCCATCTTTCTTTTTTTTCTGTAATCTTTACTATTTAATGTAAATTTAAAGTCATTCATTTACGTACATTTCCTGCAATTCTATCAATCTTCTAATGGAGTAGTTGTTTAAATAATTTGATTTCTTTTATTCGCTTTATTTACTGTTTTGTAAGTTTATCTTTTTGTTAGTTTTATTTTCCAGCATTCTTATTGCTTTCCTTCAATTACTTTTATTTACTTTTCTATTTATTTCCTTACAAGTTTACTTATCTGCATCTTTATTCTTTTTCATTTATTGCTTTCAATTCATTACTTTACATTATTTTTTCTTTACTTGCTTACATTTTAGATTCTAGTCGAATTATCTTTATGCAAGTTTAAGTTCCTTATCTTTAATTTTAGTCTTGTTTTCTTTATATATTTTCTTTACATACTTTCATTCATTTATTTGTCAATTTTGATTAATTTTTATTTATTACTTTCAGTTTACTTATCCCTTGGAATTTCAAAGCATCAAATTATCTTTCGATTGTTGATCTATTAATTCTCTTTACATTAGTATTTCAAATTCTTGTTAAAATCGAAATAAATTTTTGATATTCTTTCAATTTATAAATCATTAAGTATTTGACAATCCTCAAAAGTGAGAAATTCATTTCCCAAAGTGATAACTTAAATCAAAATTTGTTTTGACAAATTTTACTATAAACAAATGGTTTCATTACAACTGTCCATAGTCTTTCATCGAATCAGAATATTATTACTGTCCATAGTCTTCGTAGGAGGAGCATCACGCAAGTGAAAATGACACAACACAAATCAGAATATTATTGCTGCTAACTTAATACCACATCACAGCTAAGCCAGAAAGCATCCGGTATATAGAAACATTGCAATTATAAGATTTCACCGTTTACATGTAGCCAAAGTACTTTTAGTTTTTTACCATTCCCAGAAAAACTAAGAGTATAGCATAAACATCTTTGAATACATGCATTAGTTTAGATTATATTCATGTTTATAATAACCTTTTGTTAAATAACAAATTCGATTCCACATCCCAATTCAGGGAAGAGAATCAAGAAATTCTCTAATACTTTGACTGGTTTTTTAATGAAGAATGTCAAAAGATGATTTCAAGTAAGACACAAAAATGTGCAGGTCAAAATTGAAGTATTGCAGAGTTGTGAATAGTAAACTTAGAATAAAAGAGTGAGAATAGAAATAGCTTGTTTAAAAGTTAAAGATTGCAGGAAAATAAAGAAAACAGTTTAAATGACGCTTAAATGACATCAAATGTTAAGAACAAGGAAGTAAAATGCAACAAAATAATATTGACAGCCAATATAAAGTGTAGAATGATAAAGAACAAGAATTAAAAGAAAGCAACGCAAAAATAAGAAAGATAAGTGTGCAGATAAGTAAATGAATAGAAATATAAATTTGCAGGAAAGTAAAGAAAACAAATAAATGAAATCAATTAAAAGAACTCAAATGATCTTAAAAGAATCACTTGATGAGGAGTAAAAAAGAATTTGAAAGAAATGTAAATAACTGAAAGCTTAAATAGAATTGAGTTAATTTTGCATTGAAAATATAATTTGTACAAAAAAGAACAGGATGAAAATGTACTTGACTAACTTGTGTTTGTACTCGAGATTGTGAGAGTGACGTGATAACATGTTTACAAGTGTGTAAGTATTGAATTTTCAACCCCTAAATATTTTTATCCTTTCAGTATTTATTGAGATTCTAAATAACTATCATTTCTACGTGATCCTGACATGTCTCTAAAATAAAAAAAAAAATTATCTAATGATTATTAGTAATTTTTGTGAAATAACTGTCAAATATTTGTCAGCAATTCTCATGCTACAAGTAACTGTCTAATTTTTGTCAGTAATTATTGTATTGTTTAGTTTTTACACTTATAACTGATACTAACGTCTGTTTCAAATTTAAATTCTTTTGTATGAATTTAAATTTGAATTTTTAAATAGTTACTGGCTTTTGATTGGGACACTTGCTTCTGTCTTTAGAAATTTTAAAGTGTAGTTACTCCTTGAATCTTAGTTTTCAAGACTAATTCGAAATTATTATTTTTGATAACTTATCAAATCGAAATTACTATTTCGATAACTTCAAGTCTTCGCTACAATTTCGACTCTAATAAAATTAGAGTATGTACATGTTCATGACTTCGTGAATTTTATTCATACTAAACTTTATAATACACACTCAAAATTATCTAAATCAAAATGTATTATTTTTACACCAACAATTCCATATTAGAGAATCTTTAGGTCCTTTATTAGATCGAACCGTAGAGTATGCATACTTTACTGATGATATGTATGTGACTTTGTGTTCTAGCTGGCGTGCAAAAGTCCAAAAAAGAAAGAAAAAATAAATTAAGAAAGAAATTTGGAGAATCTATTTACGTTAAAGTACTTCTAATCAAAAGGGTTGCAATAAGAAAACAGTTCTGGGCACATCGCTA
Organism: Ormosia semicastrata; assembly: GCA_029884595.1. Taxonomy (NCBI): domain Eukaryota; kingdom Viridiplantae; phylum Streptophyta; class Magnoliopsida; order Fabales; family Fabaceae; genus Ormosia; species Ormosia semicastrata. The sequence goes on along the minus strand of JAQQTO010000046.1, from coordinate 28,486,647 downwards.
TGGTAATTTTGTGCATGTCTGTTTTGTCTATCCATCGCCAGCAGCTTTGTGAACATCGTCGAAACAAATGAATTCAACCAAGAATACGATTATACAAATCCATTCTCTTACTATATTTTAAGTTGAAAGTAATTTCTTGAAGGCATATTCTTTCACACATTCGTATCATGCATAATTGAATGTAGAGAATCGTCCATATATATAACTAGATTCAGTCAGCGTATCCCTCATCCAAAAACATTCATGCAGTGTTGCCAAAAATGGCTCCCAGTAGAACTCAAAAAGTTGTGCAAATGGTGGAAACTGCAGAAGATGGGCATACTGATGAGCCGAAGAGGAACGTGGTCAGAGCTTTGCCATTCTTTAAACTCTTGAGCTATGCTGACGTAGTAGACTGGATTCTGATGGGTTTGGGAGCTCTGGGTGCGATTGTGCATGGCATGGCTCTTCCTGTTGGGTATCTGTTGTTAGGAAAAGCTCTTAATGCTTTTGGGAACAATATTAAGGACCCAGACGCCATGGTTCATGCTCTTAAAAAGGTACTAGTACATACATCAAAATGATATTTGTGTTAGATATAAAAATCATTTATGTATCATAGCCTTTATAATCAACCAGTTAGGAGTTTGATCTTTGTCGTCTATTCTTAAAAATAAATAAATAAATTTTAGCTTAAAATATGATAATTTATGCATAATTCATACTTTAAGTCTAAAAGACTCTTACACAAAATACATATTTTTCTTATATCTTCATCTAAAAGTTGAAGCTTTTGAAAGAGATATTTCATAACAATTTACACATCAAATTTTTATATTATTTTTACACTTTACTTATTTGAAAAAATAAAAATAGAAAAAATGTGTATTAAAATGTGTATTTTTTATTTTTCTATTAAAAAATAAATAATATAAAAAAATGTAAACTTTTTATGTGTAAATATATTTACGTGTACATATATACAGGCATGTGATTAGGAATACGTACTAGTTCTGCTCTTATATTGGTACTGATCATCTCGCTAGGTTGCAGAAAAAAACATTAGGATTCTATCCATGTATAGAAAGGACTTGGAAATTTACATGACCACAAACCTGTTAGAGAGAGATGTTGAAGTGTGTTTTTAAGATAATTGTGAAAATTAGATTATTTTAATAATTAATTATTATATAAATATTTTTTGATTATAAATGATTATAAAAAAAAGTTTTATTTTTAGATATATTAGTTGAAAAGTAATTTTAAATTAATTTATTTTATTTAGATGATATAAAAAATTATTTTTATACATTAAATTATTAAAATATATATAAAATAATTAAAAAAATTATTTAATTAATTAATAAAATTATTTGATTAGAATAAAATAATATTTATATATCACTATTAAAAATAATCTCAATAACTTTTTTAAAAAATGCTCAATCAAGAGATGCACATCCACTAGTGGCTGATTTTGAGAAACAATTTTCCCAAACATGTTGTATGCTACATACAACAGCTTAAAGCAAATAAAAAAGTTATTAAGCTGAACCAAACACGCTGTACATTGAATAAGTTTTTATAAGTATAACTATTATTTGAATAAACTAATAATACGGTTGTTCTTATTGGATTCAGGTTGTTCCGTATGTGTGGTACATGGCCATCGCCACATTTCCTGCCGGAATACTTGGTATTGTTTTTCTTTCGTGCCTATCTATCGTGTTGTTTTTCTTTAACCACATTTCCTATGAATTCACAAGTAACAGTATTTCAATTCTCATCTAATCTCTTATTACATATTTATTATTTATTTAATTTATTATCATATATCATTTTTAATCTTATTTAATTAAATTAATAAATATATAATAACAAATTAAATAAATAATAAATACATAATAACAAATTAAATAAAGATGAGAAACTCTTCTAACCAGAATTAAATCCAAGTTATATCCATTCACAATTGGTTGTACGTAGAGACATTCAGTGTTGATTTTAATGGGACAGCATAAAATTGAGTGTTGAGTACTCTATCTCTCTAAAAAGTCAAATATAAATTTTATTAAAACCTAAAGCGTGAATTACATGGAGATAAACTATTTATAACATTAAAATATGTATATTATATTTATATTATATATTAATGTAAAAAAGATATTAAATTATTTTATATATAATTATAATATTCTCACAACATATAAAATAATTTTATAAAAAATTAAATAAAATTAAATATATTTTAATTAAATAATAATAAGATTATTAATAAAAAGAAAATATATGTTAACAACTTACTGGCATGGCATGATTGTAGTTGATTTCACTATTTGTTTTTCAATAATGTTTGGTGTATATTTTCATCAAATATACATTACTTTATATTTATATAACTTTTATATTTATGTAAATAATAGAATTAAAATATATATGTGTAAAAAAATTAAAATTAAAATAAAAATAGAATAAAATAATAAAAATCATATAAATATAAAAAAAAATGTACTTAACATTATACTTTTACTGTTAAATATATAGGCATATATATTTGCTTTCACGTCTAGTTGTGTTTGACTGGATTTTGGGGAAGGCGACTTTATTTTTGGGTACATCTGACGAAAAGAGGCTAAATAAAAAACAAAAACAAGGACACCAGACTAAGTCCTCTCAATCTCAAACACCGGACCCATCATGTCAACAGGATTGTGCTCTCGTCCATGTAAATAGTTCCAGTGTAGTATTCTGAAATTTTTTGTAATTGTTTAGATGTAATTTAAAAATATTTAAATTTTAATTTAATCGTTTATATAATTTTAAGGTTTTATATATCATAATTTAATTGAAATAATATAATATTTTAAGAATATAAAAGAATTTCTCTTGTAAGAGGAGACGTCAATAGCATCATGGAGTGATCTTCATGTGATCCTTCTCTAGTTCTAGCAACAAAAAACTGCTCCTTGGTTTCCTTCACGTAACAAATGTGTGATCCTGAGCTCCCAAATCCCCATTTAACCACTGCTTCATCTCTATAATAACATTGCCATACTGATCAAAGCTTAATTAATGTGATCCTGATTAGTGGGACTTTCAAACTTCAAAATTCTAGATATAGGAGCAAGGCCTTGGAAACACTCTACCATGCATAACCCATGGGACCGAAAATATGAATTGAAGCAGTTATATCTGTGAGCATATCTTTTGGTAGTAATCTATGAGCATATTTAAACTATCAAATTTGGTCTGTAAATAATTAAATAATCCGTTGAATGATATAATAAAACATTGTTGTATAATTAAATTAATTATGAACATATTTAAACTATCAATTCTTTTAATGATATTGTGATAGTAGAAGAAGATTAAACTCTAAAACTTTATAGTTTACAATATATATGTTTTAATGTCGTTTGCAATTTTATTTTATTTATACTCTATTTTTACATCAGTTTCATTGCACCACACTAGTACTACTACTCAAAAGTAAGTTCTATTATTAAAAATTAATTGTATTCATATTCTTATATTAAAGAAAAATTTTATGATACTTTTTGTAAGTGATATCACATTTTTTTTTATAAGACCTAAAACTCTCCCTATAGGATTAAGGGACGGGTCTCCTAATAGGACTCGGGAGAGGGGATGAGAGATAAAGGAAGAAAAATTAAAATGAATAGTATTTGAATTAAATTCTGCTATCTTGTTTATATATTTTAAGTTCTTACCAATTGAGTTACAAATATGAGACAGTACGGCACATATTTGATAGTAATAAAAATAAATTTTTATCATAAATTAAACTAATCATAAATTATCACATTATTATGTGGATCGAATTTGAATTTATTAGAAAAAAAGGGTGATACTGATTGGCTTTAAAAATAAACAAAAGAACCGAGATCAAAATAAAATTTATAACTATCTAGATATATCATTGGTAAAACTAAATTTTTTTCGTTCAGTTGACATAGCAGTTTTTTTTATTAGTTTAATCTACATATTAACGGATCGCTTTTTTTTTTCTTTAGATGGAAAATCCAAAAATTAATAATATTTCAATTAAGGGAAATAATATTATCTGGAAGTACCATAGAATACTAAAATGAATTTTATCAATGATGTAAAAATGGTATAAAATATTTTAAGTGAAACTATATTTTCCTTTCTTAATTTATTGGCTTAATTGTAATGCACTCCTTAATATCACTGCAACATGTAAATAAGGGATTCTCTATGTTAAAACTTTAATGACTTATTATCTAATATATATGTGTGCGCGCATTCGCAAATAGAATATATAGAAGGCAGTGTGTGCTAAAATACTCCGCAAATCCCTTTATAGTAAGAAATTGCCTAGAATCGATGAGGAGGCTTTGTGCCAAGTAACCCATATCATATCCATCTCTATGACTCTATTACTTGGATTTCACCTTAAGCCCTATCAAGGGGATATTGTGTTTATTTGATGAGTTGCATGCAAACAATGTAAACAGTTTAGTACTATACAAATAAAGATATTCAGACACTTGATATTTAGACTGTTTCGTCTATGTTGAATTTCTTGAGATGGAGATTTAAGTTGCATTACTATGAGGTTTACAAGTACAAATTTTAATTATATTTTCACCACTTTTTAGCAAAAATGTTAGCTCGATCACCACGTTACCAAATTATGGGTTAACAGTTAACATATTTCGTTTACATGTTAAAAGCGTTTGCAGGGTAAGGGACTGATTCATTCGTCATTTCTATGTAGAAGAATGATTAAAGGGCGTTTAAAAGGATTCATAAGATCCAAACATAATTTTCAATGACATTTTATGGGGTTGACATTTCAGATCCCTAATTTCTCAACCTCTTACAATGAAGTTTAATGTATCTTGAAGGAATAATCTGCTAAAAATATGCATAACGAATCATATTATGACTGTTAATTTTTATATTCATGATTTTTTAAAACAATTTTTGGTACATTTGTAATTCAACCAGCTGCATTAAGCTTGGGCATTTTATGAACTTTCTTTGCCCTGATCACTTTTAAACTTATGCAGAGATTGGTTGTTGGATGTATGCAAGTGAAAGACAGTTATCACGCATAAGATTAGCATATCTTAGAGCAATCCTTAGCCAAGAGATAGGAGCTTTTGATACAGAACTAACAAGTGGAAAAGTCATCAGTGGAATAAGCAACCACATGAGTGTCATACAAGATGCCATTGGTGAGAAGGTCAGCAAATCAATCATGCTCACAACACAAGTTTCACCTTTCTCCCTTTTTCTTCCTTCACAACATTTTATGACTGAATTCCAAGTGAATTTCTTACTCACAGTTGGGTCACTTCACCTCAAGCCTTGCAACTTTTTTTGCTGGAATTGTGATTGCTGGCATAAGCTGTTGGGAAGTGGCGTTGTTGTGTTTAGTGGTTGTCCCGCTTATTCTTATAATTGGGGCAACTTACACCAAGAAAATGAACAACATATCAACCACCAAAATGCTTTACCATTCTGAAGCTACAGCTATGATAGAGCAGGTATATGCATATACATATATACAAATCTAGTCTTCGATAACAAATAATACTTCTAGTGTCACATAAATGTGCATCATGTGACCTAACTTAATCAACTTAAATTTCAGTCTTTTAACAAGCTCTGATAGTGCAGGCATATATATACACTATACATATATACAAGTCTAGTCTTCAATAACAATAATACTTCTAGTGTCACCTAAATGTGCAACATGTGACCTAAATTAACTTAAATTTCAGTCTATTTTAACAAGCTCTGATGATATTGATATTGCAGACAATATCACATATAAAAACAGTATATGCTTTTGTTGGAGAGAGCTCTGCAATCAAATCCTTCACAGAGAACATGGACAAACAATACGTTACAAGTAAAGGGGAGGCACTTGTGAAGGGAGTTGGAACAGGGATGTTTCAAACTGTGAGTTTTGTTTCTTGGGCTATCATTGTGTGGGTTGGAGCTGTTGTGGTCAAAGCTGGGAGAGCAAAGGGAGGAGACATAATAGCTGCAGTGATGAGCATTCTCTTTGGTGCTATGTAAGGAGGCAACAATAACCTTCAGGCTTGTTTGGAAAGGAGAAAACGAAAAAGATATTCATACATCATTTTTTGCACACCACTTTTATACCGGTAATCAGCGTATATTATATAGTGATGAGGGATGTTAATCAATTACCAATATTGCTAATAGATTAACATTTCAAATCATTCACCACTTATTTGAATGCTGATTACCTGTATAGAAGTGGTTTGTAAAAAATGGTGAGAATAGTATACCTGTGGAGAAAAAGGTTAATAATTCAGTAACAAAACTCTCCTTGTGAATTGCAGATCTCTCACTTATGCAGCACCAGATATGCAAATATTCAATCAGGCAAAAGCTGCAGGATATGATGTTTTCCAAGTGATCCAAAGAAAGCCACTAATAAGTAATGAATCAAAAGGGAAGATGCCTAGCATGATTAAAGGTGACATTGACCTAAGAGATGTTCACTTTTCCTACCCGTCACGGCCAGAGAAAACTATCCTTCAAGGACTGTCCTTATCAATTCCAGCAGGAAAGACAATAGCACTAGTTGGTGGCAGCGGGTGCGGAAAAAGCACTGTTATTTCCCTGGTTACCAGATTTTATGACCCCACGAGAGGTAAGTTTTATTAGTTTTTCATTTACTCCTCTTTATTTTATCATATAAACAATGCTAATGTGTGTATTTTTTACAATTCGGAAAACTACATTAATGCATGCAAATATATATATATATTGTATGATGGCCTAGAATTACACTTTTGCTATGTGAATATATATAATGGTATTGTAGGAATTGAGTGTGTGATCTTCTATGCGAAACTGTGTTGCCAAGCCTAACGTTGTTTAATGTTTTGAAGGAGAAATTTTTATTGATCGTCACAATATCAAGGATCTTGATTTGAAGTTCCTACGAAGTAATATAGGGGCAGTTTCCCAAGAACCGTCACTCTTTGCAGGCACCATCAAAGATAACTTGAAAGTGGGAAAATTGGACGCAGATGATCAACAGATTCAGAAGGCAGCAGTAATGTCAAATGCACATTCTTTCATATCACAGCTGCCTAATCAGTACCTAACAGAGGTAAGCTACTTAATCTACTATGTCACCTTTTTAGCTTAATTACATCTTGTTTGATTTTCCTTTTATTGTATTAATTTACATGCTTTATATACATTAATCATATTCTAATTCTTTTCTTACCACGATTTTTTAGAATGAAGATGCAAATTTAAATATTATAAAATACTTTTTATAAAGAGACTGCATAACTCTCGTATTCCTACAATTAAATGAGAATTAGTTCCATATTCAAATGAATCGAACTTATAAAAATATCTTGTGTCTCACTAAAAAAAGAAATAAAGAAAGGAGGAAGAAGATAAGGAAGTAACAAAGAGATATAAAGCCCCCTAAAAAAAAGTGAAAAACTCAAGGTTGCCTTTATTATCAGAATTCCTTTCAATTTTGGGGTTTGACAAATGAAACTCTGAATAATTGTGGCAGTTGTCTTAAAATTGAGGATGGTTCCTTACATTTTTTTAATCTTAAACCAAAAATTAAATCGATTTGCCAAGATTTAGATAAGTGCATACACAAAGCTTCACAAGAGAATCACCATAAAACATGGTTTATGTGTTCTATTCATATTAACAAAAGTTTGACTTAAGATGGTTTGGAAACTCCAACCTAGGGTGTACAAATTTTAAGAGTGTTTCACTTTTTTGAGTTTTTATTTGTATTTTTCTCATCACATGATCTTATTATGTGAAAATTTTATATAAGATGATTCATTCTTTTTTCGTAAATAAAGTGGCATGTAAGTTAATGTTAAAAAACCTTCAATAATAAAATTTTAAAATTCTTATACAAAAGATTTAATTTTGATATATTATCAATATAAAACTTCTTTAAATTATCATCTAACAATATTGTCAAATCATTTGATTATCACAACTACTATATCAAAAGTATAAATATTTTAATGTGACAATACATCAGTAGATAATTAACATAAAAAAAACTTTACATTAACATTATATCAAATTTAAACTCATATGCAAACATGTAAAGATGACAAAATAAATTTGACTCGACAATCCATTTAACCCGTCAAAAACGACGAGTAAGATTGCATGTTACAATCTATTTTTTTAGTTAGGTTATTAACTTGCTGCCAATAACCAACAAGTTGTAGCGGACAAGCCAGTCAAATCAAGTTTGATTTTTTATTTTACTTGATGGATGGTTGGTTAGGCTTAAGTCCTGCCTAACCTAACATTTTTTATTTTTTTTAAAATTTTTTATGAGTTAACTACTTTACTTGCCTTGTTATAAAAAAAAAAAAAAATTTGATGAGTTACTCTCTTTTTTTATGAATTTTAAACCTATCAGAAAGTGGGGTAGCTTAGTCTTTTTCAACTACCTAAACAAAATCGAGTCAAATAGCCCCACTCCGTTTTGGGCTGGCCTATGGACAATCGGAACAGATTAACCCATTTTGCTACGGAATTATGCAAGCAACATAGTCTTTCATACATTTTTTTTAACGCTTATTTTATTATTAATCTACTTTATATATTTAGAAAAAATTATTAGAAAAAAAATATTAACAATATTTACTTTTAGATCAATAATAAAATAAATATTAAAAAAAATATCAAAAAAATATGTTAGTAACATTTCTCTTTTGCCATTTCAACAAACGTGTCTTCCAGCAACATACAATTCTTCCATTAATAACATTGTCGGCCATAATGGTTGCCAGGTAGGACAAAGGGGCGTCCAATTATCAGGAGGCCAAAAACAGAGAATTGCAATAGCAAGAGCCATTCTGAAAAATCCTCCCATTCTTTTGCTTGATGAGGCCACTAGTGCCCTTGATACTGAGTCAGAAAAGCTGGTTCAAGAAGCACTTGAGACAGCTATGCAGGGAAGGACTGTCATCTTGATTGCACACAGGCTCTCAACAGTTGTAAATGCAGATATGATTGCTGTTGTAGAGAATGGACAAGTTGCAGAGACAGGAACACACCAGAGTTTGCTAGACACAAGCAGATTCTATAGTACATTATTCAGCATGCAGAACCTTGAACCAATAGCTCCTGAATCCAGGTAATCAGCCATTTAATGTTCATTTTTTAATCATATCGCGAACCAAAGGGTGTGGGAGAGGAACTCTAACCAGCTTTAAATGTTTAATGGATAGAACTACCATTTCCAAAAACAAAAGTGCCCGCCAAGATGATCCTGCTGATGAAACTAAACCACTACCAAAGGAGCAGAGAGAAGTCCAAAGAAATCTCAGTGAGCATTCTGTGCTAAAGGAACAGAACAAGAGCACAGGAGAAGGAAATATCTTTTTCAGAATTTGGTTTGAATTAAAAAAGAGGGAGCTAGCAAAGATTGCTATTGGCTCGTTTGCAGCAGGTTTCTCTGGCATCTCAAAGCCAGTTTTTGGATTCTATATCATCACCATTGGAGTAGCATACTTTGAAGCAGATGCAGAACGGAAAGTTGCACTTTATTCAGCCATCTTCTCTGCAATAGGGTTGCTTTCATTATTCAGTCACACCTTCCAGCATTACTTCTTTGGAGTGGTTGGAGAAAAGGCCATGGCAAATCTCAGACGCGCTCTGTATTCAGGTATCAGATATCCCCTATTAGAATTTCTGCACATTCACCTAATTTCTCTGTCCTGGAAAAAAACTGAGGCATAAGCTAAAATGCTTAGAACTTAGAATAATGCATCATATACATAAAATTCCAGTATGACTTAACAAACACTAGTCAATAATCCTTTCAACTTTTACAGGTGTGCTTCAAAACGAAGTAGGCTGGTTTGACAAATCTGTGAACACTGTTGGTTCATTAACTTCACGCATCATCAGTGACACTGCCATGGTCAAAGTCATAATTGCAGATCGCATGTCCGTGATTGTGCAATGTGTTTCCTCCATACTGATAGCAACAGTTGTCAGCATGGCTGTCAACTGGAGAATGGGTTTGGTAGCTTGGGCTGTGATGCCCTGCCACTTCATAGGTGGTCTCATTCAAGCGAAATCTGCCAAAGGATTTTCAGGTGACTACTCTGCTTCACATTCAGAGCTTGTTGCTCTTGCATCTGAGTCCACAACCAACATAAGGACTATTGCATCATTCTGTTATGAAGAACACGTACTGAGGAAAGCCGAAACATCTCTGGAAATTCCAAAGAAAAAGTACAGGAAAGAAAGTATCAAATATGGGATCATTCAAGGCTTCTCTCTTTGCTTGTGGAACATTGCACACGCCATTGCTTTGTGGTACACAACAATTCTGGTTGACAGACGTCAAGCCACCTTTGAAAATGGAATAAGATCATACCAAATTTTTTCTCTCACAGTTCCTTCTATCACAGAATTATACACACTGATCCCAACTGTCATCTCTGCTATCAATATACTAACCCCAGCATTCCAAACCCTTGACCGTAAAACTGAAATTGAACCAGATACAGCGGATCATTCCCAACCTGAGAGGATCCAAGGACAAGTTGAATTTCAAAATGTAAAATTCAATTACCCTTCAAGACCTGCAGTCACTGTTCTTGACAATTTCAGTTTACAAATTGAAGCTGGATTGAAGGTGGCTTTTGTAGGACCAAGTGGCGCTGGAAAATCCTCTGTTTTGGCCCTTATACTAAGATTCTATGATCCAGGGGCCGGAAAGGTATTAATTGATGGGAAAGACATACGGGAATATAATCTAAGATGGTTAAGGACACAAATAGGGCTGGTACAACAAGAGCCACTGCTTTTTAACAGCTCAATAAGAGACAATATTTGCTATGGCAACAATGGGGCTTCTGAAAGTGAAATAGTGGAGGTCGCCAGAGAAGCAAACATACATGAATTTGTAAGTAATCTACCGAATGGATATAACACTGTTGTTGGGGAGAAAGGCTGCCAGCTTTCAGGAGGACAAAAGCAAAGAATAGCCATTGCCAGAACCTTACTAAAGAAGCCTGCAATATTACTCCTTGATGAAGCAACAAGTGCTCTTGATGCTGAGTCTGAAAGAATTATAGTGAGCACTTTAAAAGCAATAAATCTAAAGGAAGACAGTGACTTGAGTTCAAGAACCACCCAAATCACAGTAGCTCATAGGCTTTCCACGGTAGTAAACTCAGATACCATAATCGTCATGGATAAAGGTCAAATTGTGGAGATGGGCTCCCATTCAACCCTAATAGCAGCAGAGGAAGGGCTTTATTCAAGGTTTTGCAGGTTACAGAGCTTTGATGAAATCTCATAGGTTGACAGTTATATACAGATCCGGTATCTGTAACTAGGAATAGTATCTGTATCAATTCATAAAACTAGAATTTTATTCTATTTCTTCTCTGATGAAATTAAATCACAGTCAGAATAAGTGCCAAGAAAAATAGTTCAATGGCATGAAATAGAAGATAGTACCTCTATATAGCAAATCGCTATATATTGTCTAAAATTCAAGGAAGACACTATCAATTGTCTTGAGTTTCTCCATCTCCTCCTCACTGGCAATTCCAGGATCAACATAACACAACTGAAATAAAAACAAGACCGTCAAGCCTAATCATTTATCGGTGCAATGCAATTATAATTTTTTGTTAAAAGAAGTAAGACCTGGTATTGTGGCTTCTTCAGTGTATGCATTCCTCTTTTCATGAGTTTCTGCCATCCAACTTTCTCCCTAAGTGATCTTTCAAGAGCAGCCGTACTCTATAATGATAAATCACAACATTTGAAACTTGGAAAGGATGCATCATCACTACACAACATGCATGCTCCAGAGTACCCTTTTTAATGTGTGCGTGTGTGCGTGTGTGCGTGTGTGTGTGTGTGTTAAACAGGGACAGGAAGGTAGAGAACATATCTACAATACTTCCAACAAGTGATAAGATAAGCGTCTTATAGAGTTCATACTAGTCCAAATAATACAACGAGACAAAACCATAGAAGTGAGGATTATAATGCAGGTTCTAATTTTGATATACTTTGCTTTGTAATTTGACCCTGGTGTCAGTCAAAAGTGATGTAATATTTTCGTTCAACAAATTTGGAGGATAAAATACTTGACAAGAAAACTGCAGAAGACCAATGGAAGTTAAAACTCAAAACTAGTTTAGTTGTATTTAAAAACAACAATAATAATAAAGAGAAGATGAAGCAAATATTGACTTTCACTTTAGTTGGCAAAAGTAAAGAATAGAAAAAAGGAGGGAGCAAAGTTCTTCTATAATTTCTGGATTCTAATTGACTTTATACAATAAGAACAAGAAATTCTATTCAAGTAATCTATTTGCATTTCACTGACTTTCAAATGCCTTGGGTCTTCTCTGTTGTTCTTGCCATTCTAAGTATATCCACTTATTTTTCATGATTAAAGGAATAATAAGTGAGAGCCATCTACTCATATAGCATGACTTTTGAATCATCATTCTAATTTCTTGAATCTTGGAAAGACTATTCTCTATTGGATCCACAAAAAATATCTTAGCAAAATTAAACTTCATCCTTCCATTCTCAAAGTAGTCTCTATTATGAGAAGACCTTTACTGGCTAATGTCAGTTACACTGCATGCCGTACTTTTTTTTCTTTAGTTTCTGGCCAATGATAAATCTATAAATACAGTTGATTGATATGCAATTACTCAAAGTCATCTAAATGACAATCAAGAACATGGATATTACCAATGAAATATGAAGCAAGAAATGTAGATAAATTACATGAGCAGGATCCAAAATTAGGAGATTATATCGCAGAATTCCGTTCTGTTGATGTTTGACTTGAATTCCAACTATTGTTCTTGAATGACCATCATGTTGAAAGTACAAGGGCCTGTCCAAGAAAGCTTTCAAAAATTAAAACACTTTAAGAAACAAAATTCTGTGTGTGATTAAAACATGTGTATATAAAATGTGCCCTCACTCACGTTTTCTCACTGATTACAACACGCTGGCAACCAAATTGGATTGAGTTTTTATCAGAGAAGTAATTCCACACAAAATCCATGAGAACTTGATAAGCCTCACTTTTTTTAGCATTACTTTTTACCATCTTATCACTGCTTGCTTTATCCATAGTGTCGTCAACACTTGAACCTGGGACAGATATATACCGTGATTCAGATTCCTTAGGACCAAAATCTACTACTCTTGCCCAAAGAGCAAAGGAACGCAAAAGAGCAGCACACTCAGTAGTTCCTATCCATTTTTTCGAACCATAAATAACATGGTCGAGTTGAGCAGATCCAGGCGCATCAAAACCCTTTTCCCAAGCAATCTCAAGCCATCTCTGGAGTGATGGGATATCAGGAACAAATTCCGAACCACCAAACAAAACTTCTCTCGCTTCTGGTCTTTGCGCTAGCAAGTGAGAGCAAAGCATCTGAATGTTACGCCAACCACAACCCCATCCAGCATCCTCAGACTCAAGGGTCTGGAAATGATCAACATAACCTGACAAAATGGTTTTTGAGTCTTCAGCTTCAGACTCCAAACAGTTTCTCAACAAGGTCATCAAACCCACTTCAACTTTGTAAAATTTGCTCCTTGTCTGTAAACCAATCAAGCAAGAGATCTTGTCATCTATTGTGCATTCCCCATTATGTCTACTGGTCTCACCAACACACCAATAGTTACAATCTCCAGAAGCTGCTCCGAACTGTGAGCCAGTGGCATCTTGTTCACCCTGCAAAATATGATATAAGACAATGTACAGAACAGATTGTGTAGCTTATTTATCTCTCTTTTCATGACAAGCTGAAAAAAAAAATGCTCTATTTTAGATAAAAAAAGAAATGCTTCAATTTTATGCTCATGTGGCTAAAATTCACATTTTATACTTCAAATTATGGCCATGTGGGTAAAATTTACATTCAAAACCACAAAGTGAACCTTTTAAAAATAAGGAAAGCTTCAATTTTTAAATATTTTTTTTTCTGAGAAAGTAATGGGAGTACCGGTAGAGATTGAGGGGGTGAATTTGGAGAAAGATGAAATTGTTGGGGCAGGTCTTCGTGATCGTCAAAGTGAGCGTTGGCGTGCCTGCATTTGCAGTTTTGCACAAATGATCAGTGTCCCATATTCATATCAAATGGGAAAGAAGAAAGAGATAGATAAGATTAAGAAGATACCATTGGATTTGGGAAGACGGAACTGATAAATCGCAGACGGGGCAAGTAGTAGTCGATGAATCCATATCCAGATCCGTATTAATTATTAATATATAATAATAATAATAATAGGCACTGCTTGCTATTATCAGAAAAAGAAAACGGAAAGAGGGAAGATGAGGATGAATAATTGAATCCATAATATTAATAGCCTGCCCTTTTACGTTTCTTTTCCCCCTTCTCCAAGTTTAATGCTGTGCTGACCGACTTATTTGTTATATCGGAGTTTGAATTACCTTAGTATACAAGTTAACATCACAAAGCAAACTTATACATTCAGCCAAATAAATAAATAAAGCTCACCTATAAAATCAATACAAGCATGTAATACGTGATACGTGATATGATACAATTTCAAGTTTGAATTTTAGCTATGTTTGGAAAATTGTGAAAATTTGATTATATTTAGTAATTGATTATTGTATAATTTTTTTATTATAATCGATTATAATTGATTTATTTTTATGTTTAGATGTATTAGTTAAAAAATATTTAAAGTTATCTGATTCGTTTAAAAATATTAAAAAGAATTATTTTTATACATTAAATTATTAAAATAAATATAAAATAATTAAAAAATTTATTTAATTAAGAATAAAATCATATTTATATATTAAAGTGTAAGGAATAATTTATAAGTTAAAATCATAAGTTTTAATCTTTAGTATTATGAAAATTAACTTTAAAAAACTTTTATTTTACATTAAATTTTGTGTAAAAGTTAAAATTAATTTTATCAAATATGATTAAATACTGTGTAAATAACTTTTTTCCAAAAAAAATAAAAGCTAATTTAATTTCATCCAAACATGCACCTAATTATGTCAAATTATTACAGCTAAGCCACAATCCTCTATCTCAACTTTAATAATGTGCTTCTGACCAAATTATTATTAAGAACATATTTGGGAAAGATTAAATCTTTTTTAAATAGTTATTTTTAGAGGATTAAGTTATTTTGTAAAATAATTATTATGTTTGGGTAAAAAAAAAATTATTTTTAAAAAAGTTTTACATAAAATTCAATGTAAAATAAAAATTTTTAGTTAATAATCATAAGTTAAAGATTAGAGTTTATGATTTTAACTTATAGATTATTTCTTACATTTCGATATATAAATACTATTTTACTCTCAATCAAATAATTTTTTAATCATTCTATACTTATTTTAGTAATTTAATGCATAGAAATGATTATTTTTTATATCATCTTAACGAATCATATTAATTTAAAATCACTTTACAATTAATGCATCCAAACATAAAAATAAATCGATTATAATCGATTATAACAATAATCGATTATTATCATCATAATTTATAATTTTTAACTTTTCCAAACAAACCCTTAAGGTGATGGGTCTGAAAAAATTGATTAGTTGCACGGGTTTATTTGGATATACTTATATAAAAAAGTATTTTTTATATTTCTTATTTTAGTAATATTTTTTTAAAAATAACTTATTTTATATTTAAATATAATATTTAAGAAGTATTTATTTTAATAATATTTTTATAAAATTATATTTAAAAATCATTTTTCTTTCACTTTTTTAAAAACAAGAAATTATTAACTTCAAAATTAAGTAATTTTAATTTTTTCTTCTGCTTTTACTTTTTTTAATTGACATCTAAACATATTTAAAAATATGTTCAAATATTTTAAAAAAATAAATACTTTTTATAAAAAAATTTATTCAAACAGACTTCAAATAACTTAAACACCACCTCACTAATAAAAGAAAGTTAACCTATATTAGCTTTGCTGTTACCCAACTCCATCCATCCATTCTAAACTATGGAAATGGATTCTCACCAGCTACTGGAGGTCCAGCAGCTGGAGTCTGGACCGTTGAATGAAAATTTAACGGTCCAATTTTCTTTTTAAATATTAAAAAAATATTAATTTAATATCTTTTAATCTGAATCGTTGAATTTTCATCTAACGATTCGAAATACTTGTTGGGTCGTTGCTTGGAGGAGATCCTACTTTGGAGAAAGCCATATCCAATGAAAGCAAATTCTTATATTAGTTTGTATAAATTGTTATAGTTCCATTTAAATAATGTTACATATACACATTTATTTATATATATATATACATATATTATATTTACATAATTTTTATTATTTAATTATAATTAATCACAACTTATTTTTTTATATATTTACATTATAATTATATAATCTAGACAACTGTGATAGATGTCAATCATTTAGTGATGCGTAAGAATTAAGAAGCATTTTCCTATCGGTATATATACATGATTGACATATCTAAAAGAATTTATATATGATTGACTGCCGTTGAATTTCTTTTATTAATAAATACATTTATTTACATAAATTTGTGCGTGAAGTTAAGATATGTTTTTCTTATGTTACACATTTATAAATAATATATATATATATATATATATATATATATATATATATATATATATATATATACTTTAAATATAAGTTATGCAATTATGAATTTCTCATGAAAAATTGATATGCAAATTTTTTAACAAATTTATTCAAAATTAAATACTTTAAGATACTATCATATCATTTTACTTTATGCTTATCATACTATAATTTGTAAATTTAGCTTATGCGCAATTGGCAAGTTAAAAGATTAGTTTTGTTTTTTCAGATTAAGAAAAAAATTTATTTTGTTTTTGATTTTTTGGGTACAATGGAGATTTTTTTTAATGTTTTTAATATATTATGATATGTATAATGTATTTACACACTTCGAATGTAAGATATAAAGAAAAGATTGACTAGTTGAGTATAAACTTTCCTTTTTATTTTAATTTTTTAACATAATAGAACCCGTGATTACATGAATTTTATCATTTAAAAAAAATATAAAATGACATCATTTTAATCAATATTAATAAAATATTTTATATTCAACGATGTTTTAGATTTTGTTTTACTAGATTTTTTTTTATACAAAAAAAAAAAAATCAATCCAAACCAACTGGATTATCACCAAGTGGGTTTTGGATTATCACCAAGTGGGTAGATTTAAAGTAACCCTTACTATTCATTGAATCTCTAGCTCTACATGTCATTAATCTTCCATTCAGTTCGTGTGGTAATGCCACAATGTTTTTGGAATCTAAAAAGTTTAGTGAGAAGAGAAGTTGCCCCATTCCAAATCAGGCATGTCCCAAGTTTCAACAATACTTTTTTGTCACGTTGTTTGATCTTACCAGTTAAATCAACTCTCGTTAACATTAAGCACATCTTTTCTTTCTTTCTTTTTCTCTTTTTCCGTTTTGCCATATCTAGCACCAACAGTAATTAAAACTGAATCAAACAACGTTAGCAAAAAAGTCTTGGATTTATGTGGCAACCTCCCATCCCCTAAACTTTTATATCATAAAAAAAAAAAAAACCTACACAATGCAATAATTTCTTGGCCTTAATTCATCTGTATAATCAAATAATCGCAGTAACTGATTATGAGAAAGAAGCCCAATGTACATTTCAAATAGTTTTCTTCTTCCGTGCATGCATCTTTACAATGAAATTCAGCAACCTTTCTTCCCAAATACCAATGACATTTTCTTATGGCATTGCCATACACATTGGGGAAGCAAATTCCTCATTTCAGAACTACAATGTTTAGAGTGAGAGGATACTAGAAGCTTATATTAATTAGCATTTTGGTCAAGATAAATTAACTTCTGGTGTTTGTAGCCAACATTCAGTCAGGATATATACACAAATCTATTGGATCCTTTTTCTTACCCCAAAGAGGTATTTGTTCTGTATAACTGTCATAAGTACAATGTCCTGAAACCCTATAAATTCTTTAGTCAGTATCAACAACCTCAACTATTTCATGAGCTTGATGAATAGGCCCAACATTTCAGCATGCTAAGCTTCATCTTTTGCTCATGACCCGACTCCCTCTCTTAGAAAGAAGGTCTGTCATTTCTCTGTAACTCCTGAGCTCTTCAAGTGCATCAGCTGTCTTTCGAGGAAAAAAGAATCCAGAAGCAGTAGCAACTCCTCCCTCAAGTTCAGTCTTTAGGGAATGGGTTGAATAACAACTTGGATCTTGGCGCAGAGGAGGCGCTGTCCTAAGCATGTGCACAAGAGCACCAACAGCAGCATCTTCGGATTTTTTGCCCATTAGTAGTGATGTTGAAGTGATCTCTGAAGCACTCTTACCATCCACATTCTGACTATTTGCCCAGAAAATCAACAAAAAGAAAAAGCAATAACATTGTAAGATACTAAACTACAAATCATGAACATTTAGAAAAGGTAGGTCAAAATCAAAGCAGAAGGTTAAATGAGATATTGTGGTAAACAGCATTTCCGCATATTTAACAAAGCCTTAAACAGTATTGTCAACCAACCCATCATATATAATTCCTTCTTCCAGTTAAACATACAAACAAAAAATCCATAAAATGTTCATAGGACATCAAAATATACGCCAAAGATTTATCATCACTAACTGAAAGGATCAAGCAATGGTGGTAGGCTTTCAAAGAAAGGAAGTCTAGGAGCATGTCACGCACAGACACATGACATGCAATTACATGATCTATAGTAACCAGCACTCTGCAAGTTGCCAAAGTAGAATTCGTCATGCTAGATTTCAGGTGTAGTGGCTGCCAAGCACAGGCATGTGGCTGCCTGGCTGAAGACTCCAACATCCTCATAATAATGAAAAAAGCAAAGGCTACTGAGAAATGCAGAAGAGCAATCATAACTTAACTGTAAAACCAAAAGAGAGAAAGGAGAAAACTTGAAATGGGAAGCGTAAGCCTCTGTCACGTCTTTGCAGTTCTTTTATTACTGAATAATGAAAGCTTCTATAACACGTCCACAGCTGTACTGTTATAGACAGAAAGTCTGATAGGGACTGAAAATTATAGGTAGATTTATATATTGGAGACTAGCTCCTTCACCCAGAGGTAGACCTCTGTAATTACAGAATTTCTGAAGAAAGTTTGTAGAAACAGAAAATAAGAGATAACAATGGGAGCCCTGCAGAAAACAGAGACGTCCCACCCCTTTCCAATTCCTCCCCAAAGCCACTCAATTTCTGCCTACCCTTTACTCTGCTCCCTCCCCATTTATAACCCACCTTCTGCAGGTATACCACTATCATTTTTACATTTATTTCTGGCCGTTACGAAACCCCTTCACTAACCTTTATTTATTCCTTTGTTTATTCTTGACTGTTATCAACCTTTCCATTTACCTACTGGTGGTGAATCTTCATTTATTCTTGACAGCTGCTTCTGCATTTATTCCTGGTTGTTATGTATTTATTCCCAGCTCTCCTCTTATAAACGTGGGTTAAAGGCCCATCAGTAACTAAACCTATGTAACTAGCGGTAACTATTTATACTTTTCTAACACTCCCCTCAAGTTGGAGCATATACATCACACGTTCTACGCTTGTTTCTCTGAGAGATTTTGTGAATATATTAGCTACCTGGACTTTTGAGTTGACAAAGCTAGTGATAATGTCACCAGAAAGTATGTCCTTATACTCAATTGCTTTGGCTGTAAATAACTCAATGTTCACTAATGATCATAGTCATATAAACAAACCCCTGATGATTAAGAGCCTGTTTGGTTTTAGATACAAATGAACTGGCACGCCATCACATGCAGAATGTGTGGCTGTAATTTACCAGACACGCTTTCCAATGTGCATTTGGCAAAAGGAAGAAGTCTTCCATCCAACCAATGCCAGTTTGCATTGCCTAAACTTTAAAACAAAGAGGCTCTAAACCAACTTCAGAGATGACTTTTTTTTTTAATAAAACCTAGAGAGATGACCTTAAAACCTATCAATATTACAGAAATATAATAATCTGGGAAATATATCTATAAAGTCCCCCCACCCCCCAAAAAAACAAGTCCACAATATAAGATATTCTTTGGGTCTTTTTCTTTTTCATTAGCATTCCATATAACAATCTATTAGGTTCTTTCTCCTTTTGAAGGCATGAGTATAGAACCTTGTCAGTGTTAAAATCAGCCCAGAAAGTGCAGAATTAGATCCTGACTTGTTTCTTTTACCATTCAGATCATGTAAGCAGATTAAACTAAGTTCTAATTTGGCACAAGTTAAACATCCACCATAATCTTTAATCATCAAGAAATGGTATTAAAAGTTGTAAATTTATTAAAGCAGGAATTGCTGGAGTTAGCATGGAGGAAGGAGTTCTGGTAAAAGTACAACGGGTTCATATCAAGGTAATTGATGATCAGCTAATATCTGCTTATGACTTCAGTTGTAAATGACAAAGTCAATCAAAGTACCTGAGTTGAACATCTGGTGTATCAACATCATCAACATCAAAAGGACACGAAAAGTCACCATCATCCAAGTCATCCTGAAAAGATAATCTACTGGAGCTTCTAGAAAATCCAATTTTTGGTGAGCCACTAGAGGAAAACAATCCTGAGAACCGCCCTGAATCATCCTTGTTACCTTTGACAATCTATGAAACAAATACAAAGCTTATCAAATAGAAAACCACAAACACAATTGGACTACAAGAGTAGAAATGTAGAACAAACGTTACCTTTTGACCAGCATAATTTGCCATCCCAAGATGTACCTCTCCAATCCTTGTAGCCTCTATTTTCCTTAATGACCTGATTCCAGATGAAGACTCCTGTGATGAAGCATCATTCTTTGTGCTTCTGGGGGATAAAGGTGGCAGAGAATTTCTACTAGGATCTGAAAAATTAGGAGAAAGGTTTCTGGAGCTTTTAGCCACCACTGGAAGAGGTATAGTTACAGGGGCAGTTTCTGAATGCATACATGTTTTAATTGGATTGCCACTAGGGAAGTATGTAGGTGGTGATGCAGATGATGAGGGTGTGAATGGTGGGGAAAGTTGATACTCATCGTAACTTGTAGACCTTTGCCGAGTTTGTAATCGATAGCTGTGAATTCTGATACCATAATTATCAGTAGGTGGAGAAGCACGATGCACTGGTGGGGATCCAACATAGGGTTGGTTCTGTACAAAAGGTGCTGCTTTATGAAAGCCACTTGTCCAGCTGTGAGGACGTTCAAATGGCACAGAAGATGGAGGTCCTATCCCTCTCAGTGGAAAGGAAGTGGCACGAACACCCTTTTCTGAGGCAGGGAAAGATCTCAAAGAGTCACTATTGGGGCCTCCAACACAATCAGTGATAATTTCTGGTGGCAATGATGTTGAAAACTTAAGGTTGAAATCAGATAGCATGCTACAGTAGGTCACAGATATACAAAGACGGCCCGGAAGGGCCTCAACAGGAGTGAAATTGTAATTTTCCAGCATTCCCCCCTCAGCCCGAGAGAATGGATCACTAAATGAAGAAACCTTGTAAATAATATCAAAATTACAAATATGACTCGATGTACTTAGCTGCCTAAATATTCTATAAGCCGGGAGAAGCCTCATTTGAGAAGAAAGAGCTCGAAACAATATTATTGACTTCTTGTATGTCTTCTTGTAAGAGCCAGTAATGTCACCAGATTGAGGAGCCATTACTCGGGGGCACTCATACTGAACAACCCACCTCTCTATTACTGTCTCAACAGATGAACCAGTCCCTTCATGAACTAATATAATGTCAATTATCATTGGATCCATCAAATTTCTGTGCCAGAAGTTCAAGTTATCTAGAGCAGCAGGTCGATCACCTATTGCCAGGTTAAACCACTTGTCACTCCTCCTCACATGAGAACCAAGTGACAAGTCACCACTTCTATGATATGGGTGAAGTGAAGGAACCCTTGAGTCCAAAATGATGTGCAAGCTCTTCAAAAAAAATTGAGAAACAATTTGTTCCAATTTCCTCGATTCGGGTTGCAAATTACTCTGCAAATCCATTCTTCCCCAAGAAAAAATAGTTCCTAGTTAAACTCCCCCTTCACCCAAGAACACATTTTTACCAAAAAAAATTACCCTTCGCCAGAAAATAAAAAAATCCACTCTTTAGAAAGTGGAAACTCATAAATGTCTATCTCTATCAAATAGGAAATTCTAAAAATGCATGACACAAGGAGTAGATAGATTATTTCGTTCACAGAATCACCCCTGTGATGATCATCAATCAATATGCACCTCAGAAGCGTCAACGAAAACCAGTATCAAGGATTGTTCTGAGGATGCAAAAGCAGCCAATAGTAAGCACATCTATAGAGCAATATCATCAACAAGTAAATTCCAAAACTAACTATAATGCACATTTCATGCATGCCCATGAACGAAAAAATAACAGGGCACACACATCATGGCGAAAGAAAACAAGTACTAATCAAGTATTAATCACAGTAACTAACTGATTAAAATTATTTTTTCTCAAAAGAAAACAAAACAAAAAAACCATGGTCATGGGGATCTATCTAAGAACAAAGAACAATTTTGTTAAGATGAATGATAACAGTGAAAGAGGAAAGAACTTACAGGGTAGGAGAAGATGGGTTTGGTAGCATTGGAACAAAGACGCCATACCCATGTTGATATTGTCCAAACCAAGAAGAAGGGAAGGTTGCGTAGAACTCAGAGTGCCGTGGCGTTATCACTTTTCTCCTCAAAATTACTATATATATATATATTAGTTGATGATATTGACAAATGTGAGTAGTTAAGACCAACGTCAACTCATGTTTCCTTCAGCTACAGCCTTTTCGCCACTGTTATTGTTCCTCTCTTCTCTACTTCCCCGATTTTATGCGAAGTCCCCAAACACTCCCATTGGTTGGTGGTTTCATATATTGGAGGATAATCATTTACACTCGGTGTACTTATATTATTTAATAATATTTTATAAAATATGATTTTTATGATTTAATTCTTGAATTATAGTTATTTAATATTTTAATTATTTGTGTCAAATTTTAAAAAATTAAATATTAATAAGATTTTAATCAAATAATTCTTATTTTTATATACTTTAAAAATATATGTTATTGTTAACTTTGATATATATTAATGAAAATATATATTAACTTTAAAAATATAAAGTTTTGTAAATATAACCTATATAATAAGAATTTTTAATCCAAGTATGAATTTTGTAAAAAAATTATTCAATATATATATAGAAAAATAGAATAGAACTGATTATAGAACTTATTGTGGTTGGCGTAATTTTTTTATTTTTCACTTTCAATATAAAATTTCATTTAGAAGTACCAGGAAGGCAATAAAAAGCTACAAGAGTACCCAGCATTCGAGGACACTCCTCAATTCGGATCCTACTTTCAGAATTACAAGCAAATTTCACTTTACAATAAATCATTTAAAATCCCCTCTACAAATACATTACCTTATTAAAATTCTTTATTCAAACACACACAAAGTGGTGAGCTACCTTCTTACCTATCCTTTTCGTACGAGAGAAAAAACACAACTAGAGAGGCAATCTTCAACAATCAAGCTGAAATATGAGCTATGGTAGACTGAGTTCAGAGCTAAAATTAGTTCCGAGCAATATGACTCCACCTCTAAGTTCATAAGGCACATTCCATAAGCAAAAAGAAGACCCAGCCTCATAACTAGAACTGATTCTGGTTGGCATAATGCTTTATATACCCTGGCCAAACACAACAAAATAACAAAATGGTTTTGATGTAAGTATGCATATTAATTTTTTAATAATGATATTTGGATTTAATTTAAATGTACTGTTTGTTTAAATTTTTTTATAATATTTAATTTTTATAATAATTACTTTAAAACTCACGTATGTGATAATGTATACTTAATTGATAGTGTAAAATTTTATATTAATAGTACATCAAAATTAAATTTAAAAAATGTTAGTAACACATTCTTTTTAATACTTATTTTATTATTAGTCTAAAAATAAGTATTGCTAATATATTTTTTTAATAATCCTTTTTAAGTGTATAAAGTGTATTAATAATAAAATAAATATTAAAAAATTATCTAAAAAATGTGTTATTAACATTTATGTTAAACTTATTATATTTACATATCATTTTCATTAAGTATTCTTACATTAGTTTTTTAGATAATAAAATAAAAAAATACATATTACAATACACTCTCTTTCTATCTATTTTTTTACCCCAAACAATAAAGGTGTGCAAATGGTATAATACTTTTGATGTGCAAACTAAAATAACTCTTAGTTTTTGGGATAAATTACACATTATGCCAATGAGGTTTTGTCTATTTTCACTTTTTATACATATTTATTTTATGTCATATAATCCCTTAAATTATGATAAAAAAATGTAAACGTATGTTTTATGTGAATTTAATGGTAGGAGTCTACACGTGAGAAGTGTGTGATTTCTTTTAATATAATCTTCAAATACTCAACTTCCAAATACATACATACTATTATTGTTAAATTTAAGAAAAAATACATGTTTACACTTTTATGTATTATAAAATAAAATTTATGTATAAAGATTAAAAATAAATTAAACCTTAGAAGAATAATGCATAATTTATCATAATTTTTAAGGTACAAATGTAGGTGGAAATTTTGAAACATACGTTTTTTTAATTTTTTTTGGAAGAAAGTTTTATGAGAAGGGGAGGTTACTCTATTTCAAGTGTAGGGCATGTGGGTACGATACAAGTCATAGCATCGACTCATAATGTGTTTCAGCATTTTCATTAGGGAGCTTTTAAATAATTTTTGCTGTAACTTTGTTTTACTTTACCATTTTTATCTCTTTGTAATTTCTTTTCCTTTTGCTTAAAATGTATTGTGCTGTGCTGGCACTCTTTGATAGGAAACAGTTTTGTTACCTCACCCTCCCTCATGAGTTTTGCAACTAACCGAGTATATAGCACATTTGTGCAAAGGAATGAATAATAGAGTATTCAATCAACCTTCTCTCTAAAATTTCTTTCTGCATTTCCATTCACTATCCTCTGCTCATCGGGAATCATTCACACATTAAATTCCCTGTGCTTGGGTCTGTGAATTTGTTGAGAAGCTATCTCCCTGAAATCCAAAAGTTCCATCCCAACTGGTATCAAAACTTCCTCCTGAGGCTTTCACCGTGGCTGATGCAACTAGAGCTCAACACAACATTCAAGAGGTGGAACAAACCCTTATCCAAAAGATCAATGACTCCAACGCTGAGATGCAGCCGAAACTTGATCAGGTCACTGCGTCCTTAGCTGAGTTCAAGGGCTTGTTCACTCAACAACTAATCAACCAACCGAGGAGCTCCATGATCAACAATACAGAGATGATCCAAAATGGTAGCAGACCCGAAATCCAGGTGTTCACTAGAATTCCTCAGACACAATCGTTCCCATCACAAAACCACTACTCTACGAGGTTCTCTAAGGTTGTGTTCCCCAGATTTGATGGAACGAAAGTTAAGGAATGAAAGACTACTGGTAAGATCCAAATTCAAAATCTTTAGTTTGACATTGTTTAATTCTACCGGTTAAACTAATCGCTATTGGCATATGATCACTTGAAAATAATGTTGTCAATATCACAATAACTATAACTAATTATTAAAAAGTTAATAAGAATTAAAATAGTATGTACTGTTAATGTAAAGAGTTTTTTTACTATCATTGTTGATATCCAATTTTGCCCATTTTCTTTTATTTTTATTTTTTATTTTTTTATTTCTTTAATAAAAAAAGAGAAAAAATAATTAAAATAATAAAAAAAATAAAAAAAGCTTGGTACAGGTCAACCCATGACCCAATTCTCTTCTTAACTCATATTTCCTTCTTCCTACTGTTGCAACCCTAGCCTCCACAAACTGCATTGAGTTGGATTAAAGGCTTCTGGCAGTTTTCTTTCCATTTGCTTTCCAATCATGATTGAGAGATAAATTTTGACAGTTTTCTTCTCTCTTTGCCTTCTATTCAGAAACATTAATTTGATTGATTTAATCTTATAAATTTCAAGTGGACAAATGAATGAGGGGGACGAATCACTCAGAAAAAAACAGGGAGACTCACGGAGATCAAACACAGAAACCCACTTCACCCACAACCCACCTTCACCTCCATAATCATCTCCATCTTCACCACTGTGAACCACCCACCATACCCGTGTCATCCAACCAGCGACCACCACCGCGCGGGCTGCCACCATGATCCACCCACCTGTGCGTTCCACTCCACTAAACCAGTGCCGGCATCGCAAACCAGCACCAAGTCAGACCTGTCATCGCTCCTCAGGACCCAGGTTCGTCGCTGCCGAACCCGATCCCACCACGGCACCGTCGCTCTCGCGCCAGATCCGGGTTCCAAACGTTAACCACCGTGCGTCTCTCCCCTTCCCTTTTCTTCTTTTTTACATGTTTGGTTTGATATCCCCGAGACTTAAACGTCTCTTTATTTTTTTTTTTTGTTCGTTTCATTTTTTTGGTGGTCACCGGTAATTTTTTTTTTTTTTCCCCTTTTTTTTTTTCGTTTTTGGTCACGGGTGACCAAATTGTTCCTTTTCTTTTTTTTTCTTTTCTTTTCTTTTGATTTTTTCACGTGAAGACCAATTTTTTTTTTACTTTTCTTTTGACTTTTTCTTTTCTTTTCTTTTCTTTTCTTTTTCTAACTTTTTTTTTTAAAGATTGAAAGTAGATTAAAAAGTGAAGAAATTAAGATAGGTATTTGGGATATAAAGTAAAAAATAAAATTGTTTTCTTTTAAAATAAAAAATATAAAAAATAACATAAAAAAGAAATAAAAGTAAAATACATCAATTTGTGGGTTAGCTTGACTTGATTATAATTTATTTCTGTCTCTTACTAATTATCTTATTTGTGGTTATGACAATTGAGCTATTTGGTATGTGATCTTAATTTAATCATTTTTTTTGTGTAAATCAAATATTTTAAAACTGACCGATGACGAAAAAATTAAGAGAGGATCGGAGCGCCGATCAAATGCACTCTTCTCGACAATCTTGAGGTTTTATATTAGATTTTGTCAGGAGCGCTGGCGAGGTCTAATTCTCACACTAGATTAAAATATTTTCGCTAAATAAAATATAATCTTTTTTTTAAAATTAAAGTGAATAATTTCATATAGTTTCAACATCATGATTGTGGTGAATTAAAACTTTTATTTTTTATGAAGACTTTTTTTGAAATTACTACAAAAATCTCTTTATGCCTAAAAATATTTTTTTCTTGATAATAAATGAGATTTTATTTGGCCCTTTTTTTTTAAAAAAAAATCTCTTACTTTAGATAAATTTCTTTGAATTAAAATTTATTCATTGAAATAATGTTTTATTTGGCCATTTATTTTGAAAATTACTTCTCTTCAAAAAGATAAAATTTTAATTCACCACTTTTATATAATATGTTGTAGACTTAGAATTTGTTCTAAATAATGGCTATTTAGCCACCCATTCTGTGTCTTAGTCATTTATCATCTTTGATAACATGCATGACAAAATGGGACATATCAAAATAAAAACAAAAATATTTTTTTTAAAAAGAACCAATTTAATTAATCTTGCAAATAACATTAGATTAAATAGGTAACCGTTCTTAGAACGGACGGTGTAGGGTGCTAACACCTTCCCTACCCGTAATCAACCCTCGAACCACGAACTCTTAAACGCAGACCATCTTTTAGGTGTCCAATTGCACCATTCCATTTAATGGATAAAGCGATTGGTGGCGACTCCCAACATCCCGAGGTCCTTTCCTCCTTATTCTTTTTATTTTCGCGACGCCCTTCGGGACGGTTGCGACAGCTGGCGACTCTACTGGGGACAGTTAGAGGGTTAAACCTTGTTTTAATCTCATGTTATTTGCTCTTTAATTATATTGATCCTTTTTTTTTCGTTTGTTTATTTGTTTCATATTATTGTACATTTTGTTTGCATTATATGTATTATATTTTTGCTTTGTAAATAAATTCTCTCATGTACACCTGCACACACAAGCTCTATACCCGAGTTCAGTACCTTGTAGGCTTAGATAGAGGGTGAAGTAGTGTTGTTTTGTGGGACCGTTGGTCTCCGGTTAGGCACATGAAAACTCTTCGCTCAAATTGAACTCTTTCCGCTTGTAACCTATCATGGGTGAGGATGGAGGACTCTTGCTAGCCAAAGTGTTGGTGACAGCAAGGGACAATTTGGGGACCTTTTGTCCGATAGGGGTCTAGAATCAAAGCTCTCACTTGTAGATATAATCTCAGAGCTACCATCATTCATAGAACTTATCCTGCTGAACGGGTACCAAGATTAGGTACCCCTTTTTCCTCTAACATATGAGGAATTTCTGTTTGTCTTTTATTTTGTAGCTGTTAACTTTTCTTTTATCTTGCATTTGCATATGTGGTCCAATCCTGTGAAGATATCGATAAACCTCGAGCATGAATAAGGGAAAGATGACTCTAATGTCTGAGGTGGCAGAGAGTATCAGGGCTGTCGGTGAAGAGTCTGCAAGAATTCAAGCCAAGGAAGGAAATAGTTTGCATCACAAGGATATTCCTTTACCTCTCTTAAAGGGGAGCCATGACTTTGAGCAAAATGACCTAAGGAGGCTCCGTAATATGTGGTGTAGCATGAGAAGACAAGAAGAGTTCAATGACAAGTATGGAGATATTGTAGCTCTCATGTTCATCACCCCTGACCTCCAAATGTTGAAAGCTATGCTCCATTTTTGGGACCCCTCATATCGGTGTTTTACTTTCCAACAATTTGACTTGGTGCCCACGATTGAGGAGTATGCTAGGCTTCTTAATAAAAATGACATGTCGAAGGACAAAGTGTACTCACATGACCCCAAGAAGATGCCAAGAAGGATGTTGTCCAAATTGATAGGAATTCATGCCAATGAATTGGACAAATACATGATGGATGAAGGACGAAGTCTAGATTCGGAGTTCTTGCTTAGGCTGGTTGAAGCTCAAGTTAATCAAAGTTTTGGTTTGGTAGCACTAGCCCTCGCTATTTATGGGTTAGTAATTTTCCCGAGATGGAAAAATCAAATAGATGGACATGTGATCAATTTGTTTGAGCAGATCGAGCATGGGGTACACCCAGCCCCACCAATTTTAGCCGAAACAATTCGATCCCTGAATTATTACCGAGTCCATCAGAAAGGAAGATTTTGGGGATGTGCACCATTACTTGCAGTATGGATGCTTAGTCATATGCCAACCTTAAAGTGCTTTAACCATCCAGAAATTGATCTAAAATAGTATGTCATACCTAAGCACCCACTCTCTCTATATGGTCGTGACAATTGGCCCCTCCGAACTCCGACGATGAGGCAATGGATCAGTTTTTTCATGGAAATAAAAGAAGTGGTCTGGAGGGCCAAATGGTTTCTTCTTACTTATACCATATATAGATGTGGAAGCAAACCTTGGGTTCTACTTATTGACCCCTGGGGAGTGGTGGGCTATGCTCCAGCTATGGTCCGAAGACAAATGGCATCTCTGCAATTCATTCGGATGACTCATGAGCTGTCCAAATTTGAATTCTCGTACGGCGATGAAGGAACCAGTCATAAAATAAAAGAAGTCATTGAAGATTGGAAGGACACAATAAGTGTGAAGCCCGGTCTCCCATCGTCTGAAATGACACCGAAATACCCAATTTGGCAGGCTAGTAGGAAGAAGGGGTTTCTTGCTCCCAAGGTACAAGGTCCAGAGTTACCAATGCACCAATTTAATGAACCCAATGACTACTATGCTGAAGCAGAGGGGCGGTATGAAATCATTTATCGGCAGTGGACCACCGAGAAAAGGTCCTTGAAAGATCAACTTAGCACTGCAAGAAGGAAAATCCAAAGTCAAGAACAAGAGACAGCCTCTAAAGATATTGAAATAGAGAGGTTAAGGAAAACATGTCAAGCCCTCGAAACAATCATTCAGGGGAAAGATGGTCAACTTCAAGAATTCAAGAATGAAGTTAAAATCTTGAATCAACATTTGGAAAAGCATGTTGAATGGTCTACTTTCTTGGAAAATAAGAAGAATCAGTTGGAGGATGATGTTCTTTTCTTGACTAATGAAAAGAATTTCTATCTTAATGCAAGCCAAGAAATGGAGCAGAAAGCTGAAATGGTTATTGATAATATGAGGGAAATCTCCAACCATTCAAGAAAGAGGGCAAGAGAAATCATCAAAGTGAAAGCCAAGCTAGCACCAGGAGAAAACCAAGATATTCTGACTCGGGTTAGAAAGGACCTTGACTTCCTAGGAAAATTTCACTGAAATTAGTTTCTTGTTCTAGGAATGCTGATGTAATTTAGAGTTAGCATGACTCTTTCCATCTTGTTTTGTAAAGCTAACTCCTCCATCTGACTTGGGGAGTAGCAATGATCAATATGTGTAAAACTCTCTATGACCATAGAGCTTTTCTCTTTGAATGAATGAAGTTTATCGATATCGCTTGCTACTTTGGATCATGTCTCTACATATATAGTTTTATTTTTGTTTGCATTTTCTTTTTCTTTTTCATATTTTCTAATAAAAAATAATGAATACAGAAAGGAAAACTGTCTCTACGACACCCATATAGGACTCACTCTCAATCAAGAGTCATGGATGAACTGGGTCAGTCACAAGAAGAGTTGAGAAGTGAAGTAAGCCAGCTAAAGGAACAAATGGCTAAGATCTTGGAAATTCTGGAAAAAACAAGGAACACAGAGGGGACTCCTTCAAAGGCAAATGATGATCTTTCTACCACGCCAGCTCACCCGCCTGACTTTACGTCAGTTCCTTGGCAGTATCCTAGCGTCACCTCTCAAGGAGCCATGATGCCACTCACCATCTACTCAAATAATCCTGAAACACAGGCATCTTCATTCCCACCATATGGCCTTCCACCTGGTTATGTGCCACCATTATCCACCAACATTCCTGAGGGCAGTGCACCGACAGTCCCAACGACTTCAAACCCTCCCCAAAGATCTCAACCAAATACCAGTGAGATTCCTCAATACCCTGTTTCTATTCCACCTTATGGTATTTCCCCTGGTTTTATGCCATCCCAAATTACCAACCCTCTTGAGAGCGGCTCATCATTGGTAATACCTACTTCAGGGCCACAAGGCTCGAATCAAGCCCAACCTCCTTTCTACATGCCACAGTTTTTTCCCCATAAGGTCGCTGGAACTTCTCCGCTGAACTCTTCAACTGAAGGTATTCAATCCAAGGAAAAATTAGAAGTTCTTAAAGAAAGACTGTGAGCCATAGAAGGAGCAAGTAGCTATGGTCTTCTGGATGCTGCAGAGCTCTGTCTTGTCCCGAATGTGGTGATTCCTCTAAAGTTTAAGGTCCCAGATTTTGAAAAATATAGGGGAACCACTTGTCCAAAGAACCATCTGACCATGTACATTAGCAAGATGGCATCATATGCTCACGATGACAAGTTGTTGATTCATTTCTTCCAAGATAGCTTAGCTGGGGTAGCTTCTAATTGGTATACACACCTGGAACATGCCCATATACGATGTTTCAAGGACTTGGCTGATGCTTTCTTGAAGCAATATAAGTACAACATCGATATGACACCAGATAGGCTACAGTTGCAAAATATGGCTAAGAAAAGAGCTAAAACCTTTAAAGAATATGCTCAACGGTGGAGAGAGATAGCTACTCAGGTTGAACCCCCATTGACAGAAAGAGAAATGGTAGCCACATTCATTGACACTCTCCAGTCACCCTTCTATGACAAGATGATAGGAAGTGTGTCGTCGAATTTCTCAGACATGGTTATTATCGAGGAAAGAGTTGAACGGGGAATGAGAAGTGAAAAGATTGTTGAAAGCTCAACGGGGACATTTAGTGCCAAAAAGCCCCCAGCAGGGAAGAAAAGAGAAGGAGAAGCTCATGCTATGACTTTCGATCAAAGGAATTTTGCCCAAGGGAGACATAGCCAAGCGCCTGTTAACCCTTAACCATCCTTCCAACCTCCCTACATGTCTTACTATCCATACATTGCTAATGCCTCTCAAGCTCCATACCCTCAACCTTATCACCCAATGATCCCTTATCGTGCACCATCTTCTATCTCAAACAAAACACTCCCTACCATGCCATATCAACCAACCTAACCATGGGCCCAAAACCCAAATACCAACCAAAGAAGGCCACCAGCAAACCAAGAAAAGAAACTCGTCCAATTTGACCTAATTCCCATGACCTATACTGAACTACTACCATAACTTTTCTGAAATTCCTTATTAGTTCCTTGCCCAATGAAGCCAGTGGAACCCCCCTACCCAAGAGGATTTGACCAGAATGCTAAATGTGAGTACCATGCTGGGGCTG
The DNA here is from genome assembly GCA_029884595.1 of Ormosia semicastrata. Taxonomy (NCBI): domain Eukaryota; kingdom Viridiplantae; phylum Streptophyta; class Magnoliopsida; order Fabales; family Fabaceae; genus Ormosia; species Ormosia semicastrata. Next base: position 28,454,174 of record JAQQTO010000046.1, on the reverse strand, counting down.
TAGGCTACTCAACAGAAAATTGCAAAGCCTTGAAGTTCAAAGTGCAATACTTGATTAATGCCAAATGGTTAAACTTTAAAGAAAAAACTCCTAATGTAGGCCGCAATCCCTTGCCTGATCATGGAGGTCCTGTAGTCAATGCCATAGAGAAGTCTTCTGGATGATGCCTCATAAGTCAGGTAGCTGATGTGAAAACTCCCATGAGAGTAATTTTTCAAGAGCTTTACAAATTTGGGTTGATACGAAACCAAGTTGAGATCAAAAAGGTCAATAAAAATGAAACTGTATGCAAGATCCATGAAGAAGTCGGGCATTCTATTGAGGAATGTGATGAGTTCAAGCAGATCCTCCAAAGTTTAATGGACAGTCACCTAGTACAAATAAACAATCAGTACGATAATGGTGATGTCTATATGTTTAAAAAAGTTACACCTCCACCAGTTCAAGAGGCTGCCAATACCTATTCAACGCATCCAATCATAGAGCAAGCTCCAGGTATACCAAGGCCATTGATGATTCATTATAGTAAAGAGGTGTCTCCACAAGTCTCTCTTGGTCGGAATCCTATCACCATCCAAGTGCCGACTCCTTTTTCCTATAAAGACACCAGAGCTGTGCCTTGAAAATATGATGTGCAAGTCATTGTGAATGATCTCCAGGACAATCAAATGAAAATCTCATCGGCTATCTCTAGCATATCTGGGATCGGTGGAATGACTTGGAGTGGTCGTATTTATACACCTGAGGATCTGCGTAAAGACCAAGTGGAGGAAGTGGAAAGAATTCGGAAAGGGAAAGGCAAGATGGGGGAAACTTCTACTGAAAAAGCCTTGAAAGAGAAGGAAGAACCAAAGACAACACGACAAGAGGTCTATAAGAAAGAAGTGACCGAGGAAGAAGCTTGTGAGTTCTTAAAATTCATAAAGCAAAGTGAATACAAGGTAGTGGATCAACTGAACCGCACCCCTGCAAGAATATCATTCTTATCTTTATTAATGAACTCTGAGCCACATAGGATGGTGCTAATGAAAGTGCTTAATCAAGCTCATGTTTCTCATGACATCACGGTTGACAAGTTGAATGGCGTTATCAGCAACATTACAGCAGATAATTACATCACTTTCACCGATGATGAAATACCCAATGAGGGAAGAGGACATAATAAAGCACTTCATATCTCAGTAAAATGTCAAGACCATATCATGGCTAGGTACTGATGGACAATGACTCTTCCTTGAATGTGATGCCAAAGTCGACACTCTCCAAATTACCTTTTGATGGGTCACACATGAAATCAAGTGCGATGATAGTAAGGGCATTTGATGGCACAAGGAGAGAGGTCATAGGGGAGATCGAAATACCAGTTCAAATAGGTCCTTGCACTTTCAACATACTCTTCCAAGTAATGGACATTGCACCATCATACAGTTGTCTCTTAGGACGACCATGGATTCATTCTGCTAGAGCTGTGCCTTCCACCTTGCACCACAAAGTCAAATTCATAGTTGATAACAAGATAATTACTGCCTTTGGTGAAGAGGACCTACTGGTGAGCAAGCCGCTAGACACCCCTTATATTGAAGCTACAGAAGAGGCTTTGGAGACTGCCTTTCAAGCACTTGAGGTTGTCAATACCATTTATATAAAAGAAAGAGCTACAATTCCTAAACCGCAGCCCTCTGTTGCATCTGTAATGATGGCTAAAGTTATGCTAGAAGGGGGTTATCAGCATGGAGAGGGGCTGGGCAAGAAACGACAAAGTGTCACAGGACTTTTTCAACCCTTGGAAAACAAAGGTAGATTTGAGCTGGGATACAGACCCACCAAGGCTGATAAGAGGAGGATCATGGAAGAGAAAAAAGAGAAAAGGCTGGCTCGCTTGGAAAATCGAGAACCTAAAGTGAAGGGAGTCCCCATCTATGACACACGACAAAGCTTCCGGAGCACAAGAGTTGTGTTCGTAGACCAAGTGACTACAGTTGAAGATGATGACTTTGTCAGTCATACGGACCTGGTGTATGCATGTTCTTCAGATACAAGACTCGACAATTGGGAGATCTCCGAGCTTCCCATAACCTTAGAGTCTCTTTCAAAGTAATTATGTAGTGCTATTCCTTTAGCTATGCCCAAGGCTTTAGGATTTTCATTTGTAAAATGGGCTCACATGTTTCTTTTCTAATAATTGTTATTAATAAAATACATTTTTGAGTTCTCTCTTTTTTTTCATTCCATTAGCTTTCATCCCACCATTATTATGACCTTCTATTCATTTCATTTTTCTTGTGTCAACAGCACTTATTGCAGATCTGAAAATGACTCTCTTGAAAGTGACAGTGTCAATATCTCATCATATAATTTTGAACACCCTGTTAATCATGCTGATGAGGATAATGAGGATGATTGGGAAACTTCACCTGAGTTAATGAGATTACTTAAACAAGAAGCTAAAGAAATCCAACCCCATGAGGAACCAATTGAAGTAATTAACTTGGGGACTGAAAATGATAAGAAAGAAATCAAAATTAGTACCTCGATGAAAGAAGATGAGCATAACATGTTGATTAAACTCTTGTTTGATTATAGTGATGTCTTTACATGGTCATACCAAGATATGCCAGGGCTAGACACTGATATAGTTGAGCACAAATTACCACTAAAACCTAGGTACCCTCCGGTTAAGCAAAAGTTGAGACGAATGAAAGCTGAAATGTCCCTAAAAATCAGAGATGAAGTAAAAAGACGGTTTGATGCTGGATTTCTTGCAGTTGCAAAATACCCACAATGGGTTACCAACATTGTTCCTGTCCCAAAGAAAGACAGGAAAGTCTGAATGTGTGTAGACTATCGAGACTTAAATAGGGCTAGCCCTAAAGACGACTTCCCGTTACCTCACATTGATGTTTTGGTGGACAACACTGCTCAACATTCATTTTTTTCCTTTATAGATGGTTTCTCGGGATACAATTAGATCAAGATGGCACCGGAAGACATGGAGAAGACCACATTCATCACTTTATGGGGAACCTTCTCCTACAAAATAATGTCTTTTGGTTTAAAAAATGCTGAGACAACGTATCAGAGAGCTATGGTGACATTGTTCTATGATATGATGCATAAAGAAATATAAGTTTATGTGGATGATATGATTGCAAAGTCAAAAATAGAAAATGATCATATAATCAATCTGCAAAAGCTTTTTGAGCAATTGAGGAAGTTCAAACTCAGACTGAATCCTGCAAAATACACTTTTGGTGTTAGATCAGGCAAACTATTGGGGTTTGTGGTGAGCCAGAAGGGAATAGAAGTTGATCCTGACAAGGTCCGAGCAATACTAGACATGCCAGTCCCTCGCACTGAAAAGGAAGTTCGGGGATTTTTGGGAAAGTTGAATTACATCGCTCGATTCATATTCCAACTCACAGCAACATGCGAGCCGCTCTTCAAGTTGTTACGCAAGAATCAGCCAGTTAAGTGGAATGAAGATTGTCAAAGAGCCTTTGAAAAAATCAAGCAGTATTTACAAGAACCCCCAGTTTTGGTGCCTTCAGTGCCAGGGAGACCTCTCATTATGTATTTGACAGTGCTTAATGAGTCTATGGGTTGCATACTGGGCCAGCATGATGAATCCGGTAGGAAAGAACGCGTAATCTATTATTTAAGTAAAAAGTTCACCGATTATGAGGCAAAGTACTCATTGTTAGAGCGAACTTGTTGCGCCTTGGCATGGGCTGCCCATCGATTGAGGCAATACATGTTGTGTTACACTACTTGGTTGGTGTCCAAAATGGATCCTATCAAGTATATCTTTGAGAAACCCGCTTTCACTGGGAGAATCGCGCGATGACAAGTTTTATTATCGGAGTATGAAATTATTTATGTCACCCAAAAGGCAATTAAGGGAAGTGCCCTTGCAGATTATCTGGCTAACCAACCTATAGAAGATTATGGGTCGATGCAATGTGAGTTCCCTGATAAAGATATAATGGCTCTATTTAAAAATGAGGAATCCTCTGAAAAAGAAAAATGGACTATGTGGTTTGATGGAGCCTCTAATGCACTGGGGCACGGCATTGGAGCCATCTTGATCTCCTCTGAAGATAAATTTATCCCAATCACAGCAAGGTTGTGTTTTGACTATACTAACAATATAGCAGAATACGAAGCATGTGCTTTGGGTATTCAGGCAGCAATAGAATCAAAAACAAAGATCTTGGAAGTATATGGGGACTCTGCCTTGGTCATTCATCAACTAAAAGGAGAATGGGAGACCCGTGATGCTAAACTGATTCCATACCATGTTTACATCAAAAAATTGATCGAGCAATTTGATGAAGTCATTTTTCATCATGTTCCTCGAGAAGAAAATCAGTTGGCTGATGCTTTGGCCACACTATCATCAATGTTCCAAATAAGTCATGAAAGGGACCTACCACTTATAAAAATGGAAAGTCGTGACTGTCCTGTATATTGTCAAGTGGTTGAAGATGAGCATGATGGGAAGCCGTGGTACCATGACATCAAATGTTTCATCAAGAATAAGGAGTACCCTGCAGGCGTTTCAGAAAATGACAAGAGGACCTTGAGGAGACTCGCGATGGGTTACTTTTTGAATGGGGAAATACTTTACAAAAGAAACCATGATATGGTGCTTCTAAGATGTATTGATGCAATGGAAGCAGAAAAGATTATTGAAGAAGTACATGAGGGCTCCTTTGGAACTCACTCCAATAGACATGCAATGGCAAGAAAAATCCTAAGATCTGGTTATTATTGGTTAACCATGGAAACTGATTGCTTCAATCACGTGAGGAAGTGCCACAAGTGCCAAACATATGCTGATAAGATCAATGCGCCTCCAGTCCCCTTGAATGTCTTAGCAGCACCGTGGCCATTCTCCATGTGGGGTATGGATGTCATAGGACCTATTGAACCTAAGGCCTCAAATGGGCATCGCTTTATCCTTGTCACGATAGACTACTTCACCAAATGGGTTGAAGTTGCTTCTTATGCCAATGTGACCAGGAATGTGGTGATCAAGTTCATTAAAAGAGAGTTAATATGTCGTTATGGTCTACCGAATAAGATCATCACTGACAATGCAATCAACTTGAATAATAAAATAATGAAGAAAATGTGTGAGAATTTCAAGATCCAACACCATAACTCCTCACCATACCGCCCAAAGATGAATGGGGCTGTTGAGGCAGCAAACAAAAACATCAAGAAGATTATCCAAAAAATGGTTGTGACATACAAAGATTTGCATGAGATCCTTCCCTTTGCTCTGCATGGTTATCGCACATCTATCCGTACCTCAACTGGAGCAACTCCTTTCTATTTAGTTTATGGAATGGAAGCCGTACTCCTTATTGAGGTAGAGATCCCCTCATTAAGAGTACTGATGAAGACAAAACTGGAAGAGGCCGAATGGGTCCAAGCTCGACTAGATCAGTTGAATCTTATTGAAGGTAAAAGGTTAACTGCACTGTGTCATGGCCAGTTATATCAAAGGAGGCTTATGAAAGCCTATGCAAAAAAAGTACGCCCTCGACAATTTCAAGAAGGAGACTTAGTGCTCAAAAAGATCTTGCCAATTCAAAAAGATCACCGGGGAAAATGGACTCCAAATTATGAAGGACCTTATGTCATGAAGAAGGCTTTCTCTGGAGGGTCCTTGATTCTTGCAAATATGGATGGTGAAGATCTACCACTTCCTGTAAATTCAGACGCAGTCAAGAAATATTATGCCTAAAAGCACTACTTGTAAAAAAAAAGAAAAAAAAAGAAAAAAAGAAGAGAAAAGAAAAGGGAAAAGCATGGCTCGCTAGGTGGAAAACCTGAAAAGGCTACCTAGGCAAAAGTTAGAGTGACCGGTAGGTTGAAAACTCGAAAGAAATGACCTAGGCAAAAGTTAAGGTCCAAAATAAAATGACAATAGTGCTTGATATGACAAAGGAAATGAGACCTGAGCGGTTGAGTCTTCATGCTAGGGAGAAGCAAATCTCTGCTTTAGAGCAAACTAAGTTTCCATATTGGGGCAGGCCAAATGATCCCAACTGGGGCAGTCAAAGTCTTCATAGGCTGGTTAATGGTGTTCAAAATTGGGTATGTAGAGGATTGACGCTGATTACGATAAAGGGTTTCACTGGAAGAACTGAAGACCTTTACCCTTATCATCCCTCTGTAAATTTTATGTTGATGACCATAATATTGCTTTCTTTTCACCATTCCCATTTCAATACAAGATCGTCATGTTTTTACCTTTGCCTCTTCTTTGACTCAATATGCATTTTTCTAATAATCATATATTGGAATGTGAATGTGTGACATTGCTACTAGAGCATTGAGAATTGCTAATGACTTGAAAGATATGGGAAACACAATGATTCCTGATAAGAATGTTGATAAAAAGAAAGGACAATCAGGTCACCTCAAGGGTCATCTAAAAAGTTTTCTCATTGCTCTTGTGTGTCACATCTAAATGCACACCTCAAGGGTCATTCTAGTTGGACATTTCAACCATCGACTGAATAGACAAATGAAAGGATGCCATTAAATCCTATTCCAGTTCATCTTTGAAAATGATTGCAATCATGTCCTCAAGGGTCGTGGAGACACAAAAAAAAACAATAAAAAAGAAAAAGTTTTCATACTCTCATACATTTGAAGCATGCATTGCATATTCCAGAACGCCTTTCAAAAGTTTAGGTCATTGACAAAACGTAATGGATCATTGATTAGGGTACATAGGATGACATTTGTTCTCATTTTGCTAGCCTTGACCTACAAAGGTCCAACTTGCTGTTTTCAGTCAAATCAGAACCTTATGTCCATTACTTCTTCTTTTGGGTCCTCGTACCCATTGTTTATGTTTTCGGGTCCTCGTACCCATTACTTTTATGTTTTCTATTAAGCTTCAGTGGATACTTGACTCCGCAAGCTTTTTACCATTTTTGGGTTCCTATACCCATTGTTTTACCTTTTCGGGTCCCCGCACCCCTTGTTTTACCTTTTCAGGTCCCCGCACCCATTGTTTTATGTTTTCGGGTCCTCGTACCTATTGTTTTTAAGTTTTTGTTAAGTTTCAGCGGTTACCTGAATCTGCAAGCTTTTTACCTTTTCTGCTTTAAGTTTTCTATTAAGCTTCAGCAGATACCTGACTCTGCAAGCGTTTTACCTTTTCTAGGTCCCCGTACCTGTTGTTTTTGGGTCCCCGTCACCATTGCCTTTAAGTTTTCTGTTAAGCTTCAACGGATACCCGACTTCGTAAGCTTCTTACCTTGTTTTCAGTTAAGTTTCAGCGGATACCTGACTCCGCAAGCTTTTTACCTTTTGGGTCCTCGTACCCGTTGTTTTTGGGTCCCCGCCTTTAAGTTTTTGTTAAGTTTCAGTGGATACCTGACTCCGCAAGTTTTTTACGTTTTCTAGGTCCCCGTACCCGTTGTTTTCGAGTCCCTGTACCCATTGCTTTTAAGTTTTTGTTAAGTTTCAGTGGATACCTGACTCCGCAAGCTTTTTACCTTTTCTGGGTCTCCGTACCCGTTGTTTTTGGGTCCCGTACCCATTGCCTTTTGTTTTTGTTAAGTTTCAGCAGATACCTGATTCCGCAAGCTTTTTACCTTTTGGGTCCTCGTACCCCTTGTTTTATGTTTTCGCGTTCCCGTACCCTTTGCTTTTAAGTTTTTGTTAAGTTTCAGCGGATACCTGACTCCGCAAGCATTTTACCTTTTCTGGGTCCCATACCTATTGCTTTTAAGTTTACTGCATGTCCTAAATCTCAAGACTTTTTTTGGAAATCCAAGAGCTGTTAAGATTCAGCGGATACTTGACTCCGCAAACTTTTTACCTTTTCTGGGTCCCCGTACCCGTTGTTTTGGGTCCCCGTACCCATTGCCTTTTTGTTTTTGTTAAGCTTCAGCAGATACCTGACTCCGCAAGCTTTTTACCTTGTGGGTCCTCGTACCCCTTGTTTTATGTTTTCGGGTTCCCGTACCCATTGCTTTTAAGTTTTTGTTAAGTTTCAGCGGATACCTGACTCCGCAAGCTTTTTACCTTTTCTGGGTCCTGTACCCATTGCTTTTAAGTTTTTGTTAAGATTCAGCGGATACTTGACTCCGCAAACTTTTTACCTTTTCTGGGTCCCCGTACCCGTTGTTTTCGGGTCCCCGTACCCATTGTCTTTAAGTTTTGTAAGATTCAACGGATACCTGACTCCGTAAGCTTCTTACCTTATTTTTTGTTAAACTTCAGCGGACACCTAAATCCGCAGGTTTTTACCTTTTCATGGACAAAATTGAATCAATTCATTTGTTTTTCATTTATTCTAAATGTAAAACAAAGGAGCAAAATTGTTGATACCCAATTTTGCCCATTTTCTTTTATTTTTATTTATTTTTATTTCTTTAATAAAAAAAGAGAAAAAATAATAAAATAATAATAATAAAATAAAAAAAAGCTTGGTACGGGTCAACCCATGACCCAATTCTCTTCTCAACCCATATTTCCTTCTTCCTACTGCTGCAACCCAGCCTCCACAAACTGCATTGAGTTGGATTAAAGGATTCTGACAGTTTTCTTTCCGTTTGCTTTCCAATCACGATTGAGAGATAAATTTTGACAATTTTCGTCTCTCTTTGCCTTCTATTCAGAAACGTTAATTTGATTGATTTAATCCTATAAATTTCAAGTGGACAAATGAATGAGGGGGACGAATCACTCAGAAAAAAACAAGGAGACTCACGGAGATCAAACACAGAAATCCACTTCACCCATAACCCACCTTCACCTCCATAATCATCTCCATCTTCACCACTGTGAACCACCCACCATACCCGTGCCGTCCAACCAGCGACCACCACCGCGCGGGCTGCCACCACGATCCACCCACCTGCGCGTTCCACTCCACTGAACCAGTGTCGGCGTCGCGAACCAGCACCAAGTCGGACCTGTCATCGCTCCTCAGGACCCAAGTTCGTTGCTGCCGAACCCGATCCCACCACGGCGCCGTCGCTCTCGCGCCAGATCCGGGTTCCAAACGTTAACCACTGTGCGTCTCTCCCTCTTCCCCTTTTCTTCTTTTTTTACATGTTTGGTTTGATATCCCCTGAGACTTAAACGTCTCTTTATTTTTTTTTTTTCGTTTTTCATTTTTTTTTGGTTGGTCACCAGTAATTTTTTTTTTCTTTTTCCCCTTTTTTTCGTTTTTGGTCACGGGTGACCAACCTTGTTCTTTTTTTTTTTTTTTTTTTTTGTTTTTTTCACGTGAAGACCAATTTTTTTTTTTTTACTTTTTTTTTTACTTTTTCTTTTCTTTTCTTTTCTTTTTCTTTTTCTAACTTTTTTTTTAAAAGATTGAAAGTAGATTAAAAAGTGAAGAAATTAAGATAGGTATTTGGGATATAAAGTAAAAAATAAAATTGTTTTCTTTTAAAATAAAAAATATAAAAAATAACATAAAAAAAGAAATAAAAGTAAAATACATCAATTTGTGGGTTAGCTTGACTTGATTATAATTTATTTCTGTCTCTTACTAATTATCTTACTTGTGGTTATGACAATTGAGCTATTTGGTATGTGATCTTAATTTAATTATTTTTTTTTGTGTAAATCAAATATTTTAAAACTGACCAATGAAGGAAAAATTGGGAGAGGATCGGAGCGCCGATCAAATACACTCTTCCCGATAATCTTGAGATTTTATATTGGATTTTACCAGGAGCACTGGCGAGGTCTAATTCTCACACTAGATTAAAATATTTTCGCTAAATAAAATACAATTTTTTTTTAAATTAAAGTGAACAATTTCATATAGTTTCAACATCATGATTGTGGTGAATTAAAATTTTTATTTTTTATGAAGACTTTTTTTTTAGAAATTACTACAAAAATCTCTTTATGCCTAAAAATATTTTTTTCTTGATAATAAATGAGATTTTATTTGGCCATTTTTTTAAAAAAAAATTCTCTTACTTTAAATAATTTTCTTTGAATTAAAATTTATTCATTGAAATAATGTTTTATTTGGCCATTTATTTTGAAAATTACTTCTCTTCAAAAAGATAAAATTTTAATTCACCACTTTTATATAATATGTTGTAGACTTAGAATTTGTTCTAAATAATGGCTATTTAGCCACCCATTTTGTGTCTTAGTCATTTATCATCTTTGATAACATGCATGACAAAATGGGACATATCAAAATAAAAACAAAAATATTTTTTTAAAAAGGACTAATTTAATTAATATTGCAAATAACATTAGATTAAATAGGTAACGTTTTAACGGACGGACGATTGTAGAGTGCTTAACACCTTCCCTACCCGTAAATCAACCCCCGAACCACGAACTCTTAAACGCTGACCATCTTTTAGGTGTCCAATTGCACCATTCCAAGTTAATGGATAAAGCGATTGGTGGCGACTCCCAATATTCCGGTCGCCCTTTCCTCCTTATTCTTTTTATTTTCGCGACGCAGCTTCTTCTATTCGACAATCATCCATTAATATTTTGACACATTTATTTTTATTTTAATTATTAAGAGAAATGAATAATAATAAATACTAATTTATTAAACTATCAATAGATATTAATGTAAAACTATGCATACCAATTAAACTCAAAAAGGTAATATGTAATTAATTAATAACTAATTACTGTGTTTGATAAAACTTAATTATTTTCAAAAAGAGTTTTTTTTTTGGGAAAAAAGTTGTTAGAAGTAAAAATTAAGATGTTTGAATAAAAGTTGTCAACATAAATTATAATTTTTACACCCTCAAAAGCTTTTCAGGGAAAAACTTAGGGTGTATTTGGTTCAATTGTGAAGATTTAATTATTTTAATAATAATTATATGTATAATCGATTATAATATTATTTTAATAATTAATTATATGTATAAAATTGATTATTGTTATAATTAATTATAATAGAATTAATTTATGTTTAAATATGTTAGTTAAAAAATAATTTTAAAATAATATGTTTTATTTAGATATCTAAAAAAATTAATTTTATATAATAAATTACTGAAAAAAGTATGGAGTTATTTGGTAGTTGGGTTTGCAGGGATTTGCTCAACGATTACAGGAGTGATTTCGGACAAGAGTTTTGGAAGTTAAAAACTTTCTAAAATAATGTTAAGTGCATCAGAATATGACAAAAATGCATTTCAACCGGAGAAAAGGCTTTTAACATCTTTTATAAAATTATCCAAACATGACAAAATAACACCCAAAAGATTTTATCCTTTAAAAAAAAAAACTATTAGACCAAACTTTAATCCTAAATAAACATGCACTTACTTTTCAACATTTTGATTACGAGGATGTGAGATCTCTTTAGAATTTATTTCGATTTTAGAAATTGGTTAACCCGTAAAGAAAGTATAAAGACACATGTTTGAAAACTCGATTTTTGGCACACACAAAAAACCAGAAATTGGTGTAAAATCAACTCGCATAAATGCTTGGGAAGTGCTTTAGCAGTGATCAAGCCGGAAGCGACGAGAATCAAAATGATTATAATCAGAATTTGCAATCTTGATAAAAGCTTTACTATATAAAAGTAATTTTTTTTATATAATTCAAACAAAATTATATTATAAATTTATTTTTTAGTTAATATATCCAAATACAAAATTAATTTTATTATACAAAAATCAATTATATATATTGATTATTAAATAATCTTTTTTTCACCTAATCCAAACACCTTTTAATGTACTAAAAAGTAATTGTGATTTTTTTTTGGATTCTCATTATTGTTTTAAGAATTAATGTCTTCATAATTTCTCTTTAATACGGTGCATTATAGATTTTACATAAACTGTTTTTTTTATTTCTTTCTCTCTTTGTAAACATTCTGGTATTCAGAAGTTGTATTGGAGTTCAACTAATTCAGAGTTGAGTCAAGTTAGATCATAAATGTGTAGTAGAGTTCTCGTAGTATTAATTTTTTTTATTCATAAGACTCGAACTAAAAACTTTTTTTCCCTCTCTCTTTGAACATGATAACTCAATTAATTCAAAGTTGAGTCAGGTTAAATCACAAAAGTGTAGTAGAGTTCTCCTAATATTATTTTTTTTCATTCATAAAATTCAAATTCGAAATTGTTTTTTCTCTCTCTTTGAACATGATACCTAAATTCTTAAAAGCACATATGACATTATCATATTAAAAAAAAAATCCAAATACCTATTACTTATAATATATATTGAAAACCCAGTTACAGTTTTAGTGGCAAAATGAAATAGGAAAAGAAAATTTGCAATGTAAGTGGAAAATATTACAGTGTTGGTAGTAATTTACAACTTTTTTTTTTAGAATTTTTATCAAGATATTCTTTACAATATGTATTGAAAACCCAGTCACAGTTTTAGTAACAAAACGAAATAGGAAAAGAAAATTCGCAATGTAAGTGAAAAATTTAGAGTGTTGATAGTAATTTGCAACCTTTTTTTTAGAATTTTTATCAAGATATTATTTACAATATGTATTGAAAACCCAGTTACAGTTTTAGTGGCAAAACGAATAGGAAAAGAAAATTTGCAATGTAAGTGAAAAATTTAGAGTGTTGGTAGTAATTTACAACCTTTTTTTTAGATTTTTTATCAATATATTCTTTACAACTTTTTTATTTTTGGTCGAAGATACATTTTTTTCTTCTTTTTTTTTGGTTAATTTTTTTTGGGGGTCAGAAAAGAGTTTTTGTTTCCGGTGAAGGTACTTTACAACTAAGACCAATCACGATGTAAACCTTATTTTCGACTTTGTGCTCTGATAAGCCCAAACTCTAATACTTCAAGATGCTTGTATTAAATAAAAACGCAAATTTTTAATTTATCATTAGCAACACAAAATTTCGATGTCCCCTTAAATAAGCCCAAATTTTTTTTCCCCTTATCATAATATGATGTGAAAATTATTGGTATCATCTGACTTCAAAATATGTATTCCGTTTTGGTGTTCCTTCTGATAAGTACGAAGCCCAAAGTTAATTTTTTTTTACGTTTTGGTCGAAATAAAAAGACCAGAAAAAAATAAAGCAATGACTCTTGCCCCCCCCCCCCGTCTATTGGGCATATAATGGCACTCTAGGCCCATATATGAAGAATGTGAATTGGGCCTAGTACCTTAGACATCAAACTTGCGGGACCATCGTTGGGAGGGACCCAATTGCAGGTGTTGTGTTTCTTGTACGTACTTATTGGCAATTTATTATCCTTAGGCATAAAATGTCCTACGTCTGAGAATTTTTATTCCAAAGTTTTGCACTTTTGCCCTTAATTAAAATTGGAAATGATTTAATTCATAAATAGCTGGTAGAGATGGCAAGTAATCTTAACCTTTTAAAATGAGGACGTACGTTTAAATTTTAAAAAAATAACTCTTATAGAGAGATTGCACAATTCTTGTGTCCCTGCAATTGAACGAGAATTAATCCTATAGACGATTCAAATGGATAGAATATGTGAGGATATCTCGTGGTCTTACTTTAAAAAATATTGGAAATGACTTGATTTAATTTAGAAATTAAATTTTGTATTTGAAATTTATTAAAATAATAATTGATTTGAATTGATTTTATTATTTTATATTTTTATCCTTATGAAAGATAATTAGATGTATTTATTAAGAATAAAATAGTCCATTTATTTTAAATTAAATTAAATCATAACAAATCATATCATATTTGATGAATTTTTAATTAAAATTAATAAAATTCATGAGATTTTAGAAATCGAATTATTTCTTAATTTTTAACATTTTAAATATAATATTTAATTAGATTTGATTTTCCAAATCAATCATTTCTTATTTTTTTAATATTCCAAACACACTCTTAATGAATTTCCAATTTAACAAAAAAAAATTATATTTATGACAAATTGCACATAAACATGTCATCAAACAATGAAATTTTCATTTTAGGTCAGTGTGGTGTAGAGTTAAAAATAAAGGTAAAAAATTTATGTATTAGTTTTGCTAGTAAAATCCCAATAGGTTGATTTAGCACTGATCGTGATGTCAAATTCTAGCTATGCCAATTATTTGGAATCGATTGCAAAAATTATTCTTATAAATTCTTTAATTAAATATGTACAAGTTGATCTGAATACTACTTAATCACAATAAAAAAAAATAGTTTTATTAGTAAAATGATTCATGAATTTTTCAACCGTATTTTTACTCCCATACCAAACTTAAAATAACTCTTAATCTTTTAGTCTATGACTAATAAATAATTATATACTCATTAACTTTGTAAAAGTTCTCTTCTGCCTCTTTGATATTCTATCTCCCCTTTGTGATGTTTTCGTCCCTTATTTTTTTGGTGTTTCCCCAATAAGGGGCCTTCATCCCTATCTTTCGATGCCATCCTTTTCTGGTTTTTTTTTTCTTCTATTTTTTTTAGTTTTTTCTCCAATAAATTTATCCAAATCTTTTATATCTGTCATTTTTTAGATAAATATAAAGAGTTTGATTTTGTGTTTCTTAAATCTATCTCTTATTAAGGTAGATTTAAATTTTTAGCTTTTGTTTTTCTCAAATCGATCTCATGTTTTGACATTACAGAATAGTAACCTTTAGATTTATTATTGAAATAAGAGATGTGATACTCTATTCATATAACAATACATTATATATTGGTCTCTATAGTGAATAATGTGTTATCATTGGTAATTTATGGACTAGGAATAAAACTATAGATCATAAGTTACTTTTCAAATAAAGATTATATTTATTTTTTTCTTTTAATAGATTTATTATTTTTCTAATAAAATTGTAAATGGCGCATAATTTTTGTTGAATGAATTTTAGTTTATGGTGAAAAAAATTATATGCTAATTTTTCTACATAGATATTGCAAATGTTTACAATGATAAAATTTTCTTCCTCACCAACTCTAATTGCTAAATGTTAAGTGATTCAATGAAATATAAATAAGACTTCCAATTAGGTGATTCCTATTCTCTCCACATACACTCGTGGTGGTCTTCTGCTGGCTTGGCGGTGGCTAAGGTCAAGATACAAGGCCAGAGGTAGCAGTGGGATACCTATAGAAAACACTTTGATGCCTAAGTCAGTATATGAAGAAAATGGGTGTAAGTGTATTGGTTAGAAAGAAAACTCACCAAATTAAGCTGAAGTCATTCATATATATAGGGGGAATCAGTCCTATGGGGAGCCATGATGGCGTGAGAGAATTCCGTTATTTCGTTAGCCCATCATGGATTGACAATAGAGTTGTCAAAATAGGTTGGGTCACTTCGGGCCAAGTTATATTTTGAGCAAATATTTTGCTAGTCCAGCCCAATCTATTAATCGCTATAGGTTGGGTCGTTCCATTGACCTGTCAACTTTTTTTTTAAATGCAATAAATTTAATTTCAAAGAAACTTGAATCAATGTAAAATAAAAAATTTAAGCAACTTAGTTTTGGGACATTGACAAATAAATTAGGGAGATAGTTCAATTGCCATTTGGATTTTAATTTTTTAAACTAAAAATGGTGGTATACTCTTAGGTAATAGGTTGTGAGAATAAAAAATAAATTAAATTTCGGGTCAATGAGCTAGCCTGATTTCGGACCAAGCTAGATTGGACTGGCCAAGTCGGGCTAAATTAAGTTTGAGATCACGTTTTGTTAGCTCAACTCACTCATTTCATCAGGTTATTCGGGCTGAGGTCGGCCCATCAGACTCAACCTATTTTTACAGCTCTAATTGACACTTGTAAATTTTGTTATATCTATTCTAACACCTCAATTTTTCCTTTGTTTCTAGTTTATCTGTGATTTTTGTGATGTTGTGAGTTTTTGTAAATTTTGTGAATTTTTATGAATTATTTGACTCTTTGGATTATTTTAATATTTTTTTCAAAAAATTTTGAACTGTTGAACTGGGGCTGGGGGATCTTATTAAACCTGAAATCAGAGGTAGTTTTTGAAGTTTTTGTTATCTGAGATTTTATCTGACTAATAAAATTTGGGTACGCTCTATTATCCATTGGACAATAGATATCGACTTTGTGAACTGTAACTTTTGTTCATTGGATAATAGCTTGTAGTAAAGATCTAGTAGATTATTTCTATCTAGTCACCTTTATGACATCATCCATGTGACATCACCCACATGACATCATCTATGACTTTTGGACCAAGGAGAGAAGCTTCTCAAGGAAGCTTTGTGAGGCTTGTTGGAGAAGCCTTGGGCACCTTCCCTAGGAGAGATGCACGGCCATGAAGGGGAAAAAGAGGCTTCTAGTGGAAGCTTCACAAAACTCATTTCATCATTTTCTATTCACTTTTCAAAAATCAAAAAGCTATACACACTATTATCTTATTTTCTTATCTCATTTTCTCTCCCTAAGGTTCACGGCCACCCTCCCAAAATCCACCCTCTCATCTTCTTTAATTTTTACCATCTACATTCATTGAATCTAAATCCCTTTCTAAGACACATTGGTGAGAAGATCTTGACTTGTTCATCTTTTTCTAAGTATTTCTTCAAGTTAGGGCTTGAAGACTTCTAAGGTAAAATTTCTCCATCTTCATTCTTCTTTCTTTTCTCCTTTCTTTTCTTCTTTCTAAGATCACGATTTTGATCCATGGTCAGTCTTTCCTAGCCTTTGATGTTAATCTTTTGTATGTATTTTTGTTTTCAAGAGATTCTTGGAGGAGAAAGCTTGTTTTAAGGAGATATCCAAGTAGTGGTTGGTCATCCTCCAAGGTAAGAAGGAGATTATTCTAATCAACATTTCATGGTGGTGAGAGACGTTTTGTTGTGTTGAGAGTGGAGAATTCATGTGAGGATTCTTCACTTGATTGTATTTGACTCTTGGTGATTTTTGTAATTTTTGTTCTATATAATTTTGTGGCTTGCTGTTGTTAATGATCTTGATAGAATATAAAATTCTTGATGATTGATATATATTGGTTGCTTGCAATCCTTTGTGGAAGATGAAAATTTTGAGGCCCAAGGACCTTATATAGCTCATGGCTAAGAGACCCCAAATAGGGTATCCAAGACAAAATTATGGTGTTGATTTGGAACTTAGATGTTTAGGTGAAAAATGAATTAGATTAATGATTAATAATAATAAAGGAATGATAAAATAAAATTCAATCATTTGTTTAGAGAGAGATTTCAGCCTTGAGAGGGGAAATAAACTAGAAAGAGAGATCATGAAAATTTAGGGTACTTTTAGGGCTTAGGGGAAAATGAAATGAATTTGTGAGATTTAGACACTGTAGTTTTCGTTTTAGGTTTTTTGTGAAAAATGTGAGGAAGTATTACCTAGAGGAACTCAACTAGAAGAGTTCTAAAATTAGAGTGAATTTCCATAATAATTCTTGAAAGTTTTAAAAAGAAAGACTTGTGAGAATGTCTCACAAATTTGAAAATGATGATTTTCTGAAATTGTGCAATAGAGATGCCTTGTAATCGAATATAATAGCATTATGCTGCCGGGCCAATGTATTGGACCCTAGAAATGTCAATGGTTGATTTAAGCCTTGTTGTGGCTTCTTTTGGTGATATTTATACTGTCAACGAATATTATTCATCCTTGTCATGTGACCATGCATTGTGAAAGTCGGAATGACTTATTGTCAAGGCTGAATGCCTAGGAGATGAATTACACTTTTGTGTGGGTGGGAATTACGTAGTACAATTCACTTGTTGAACTTGGAGGCGTCGGGGCGCGAGTATCCCATATGTGGCCAATTGGTAGCTCCACTGGGCTGTGGTGATTGTGCAACGTACCGATGATCTCGACCAAGCACTATCCTATTCCCGATCCGGTTGAGAGTGTCTTGTATAGCCATGTTGCGTATATTGATTATATTGAGAAGCACGTGATTTGAGGCTAATGATATACAGACATTGACTCCCCGATCATTCTCTCCGATGTTTGGTTTAATTCCATGGAGTAGATGTCAGTCCATTGTGCATTCACATAGTCATTGAACAGTTCATTGTGATATATTGATACTGTGAGATTATCTGCTGTTACATTGTGGAATTGTCTGTTGTTAAATTATTGAAACACCTGTCGAGAAATCTTATGACTGTAATTTGTTACTTCTGTACTTTGTGATCTTACTGATATTGCTGTTTCTTACTGCCATGCTGGTATTGATGTAGAGAATCTCACCTCTTTGTATTATTATTCTGTCTGTTTTCTGTTCTATGTGTTCTTGTTGATAAAGATTAAGGGAAGAAGAAAAAGATTTATAATTTTTCATTGTTTTGCTTTTGGATGACTGCTAGTAGAGATTCTATTAGTTTTGTGAGAGCTCAATTCCTCGGAGGTGCCGATGCATGGCGTATCCATTGGGGCATTGAATGGATAAGATATATAGGAGATGTGACTTTGTCCATTCGTAGGACCCGTGATGGGGTTCCTTTCTTTTCTCTTAGTGTCTTTGTGCGTCTAGAGTTCTTCATGCCTATTAAGGAGTTGTGGGGTGATCTGCATTACACCCCGATGAAGGACTCGAACCCTGTGGTATCATCTGCTAGGACACCTGTCCGTGAACTTTTGCCCCGGCTAAGGGATTTGACTGGGGAAAAGTCCAAGGAAAAGGACCCAACGGAGGATTTAGAGGAGGATCCAACGGAGAGTCCAAGGGGAGGCCCTACTCCTTAGGTTTGTAAACTTAGGCTAGTTATGTTTCATTAAGCTATTAATTATGTCCTTTGTGTATAAGCTTTGTAAATTTTGGGTGGACTGTGATCTATACCACTGATGTATATATTCTTTTGGTGTGTAATATTTAGTAAGTTATATCCTGTGTTGTTTATGTGTTGTTTAAGTTATGCTTTTGAAAAGAAAATTTATAATCCGTATTTTTCAAGATTAAATCGTTTTCCGCATTTTGTTAAGTAGTTTGATGTTTTAATGTATAAATGTGACACCCTAAAGGAGGGTGTTACATATATTCTTTTGGAATTTGGGTTGTGGGGCATCAAGTTGAATTTGGGCACCTAACGACTGTGTCCATTTGCTAAGGAGTTACTATGAGGTCGACTGTGACGCTACTAGGTTGATATCGTGCTTCAAGGCCAGGGGGAGTTCTTCAAGACTCGGGAGAGTGCTTCAAGACCCGGGGGATTCTCAGTATGGTCCATAACCCCTAAGCTTGGAACTCGAATGAGCTTTTGAGCTATGAAGGGCTTTAAGACCTGATACAATCCACAAGCCTTGGAGCTCAGACCGTATTGAGACTGATGCTAATTGATATGTGTTGCAAACTCAAGTGCAGGTTGTCTCAAGTAATAAATTCTCAGGGGTTCGAGGTCGATCCACATGGAATTAATGAAGAAAAATTCTTTAAGGTAAGGAGATGATTTGTCACAATAATAATGGTGATAAAACTTATTTACAATTAAAAAGGATTCACTTGGGCTAGGAGAATCACTATTGGTATATAAATTAAGGTTAAGATTATTTCTTTTTATAACTCAATTAGAATCCACGCATAACAGAGGTTCTAATCAGAAAATACAACATTCAAAGTTTATTTAAGATTATATATGCAATTATATTATGGTTCCTTTAATTATCTACTAACTCCAACACTTGTAAATGGGTTCAAGCATTCATTATGCTAATCTCTTGTCTACAACAAATCAAGATTTCTATTTTACAAGGATGGTTAATAACGCCAACACTTGTAAATGAGTTCAAGCATTCATTGTGTCAATCTCTTGTCTACAACAAATCAAGATCTCCACTTTACAAGGAGGGTTTCTAAATTGATACAAAATACAACACATATAATGATCACTTGATAATATATCATTCAAGCATAAGAAAGAGATTAATCTAACCTTATTTTATTACTAAAAGCTTCACTCATTCACCCAAGTAAAATAAAAATTAGTTACTTATAAATAAGAAGAAAGAAAGAGAGAAGAAGAAGAAAATGAACATAATTTCTATTTAGAACCAAAGAAAACTACAATAAGAAAGATAAATAATACAAGAACAAGATCTTACTTTTTAAACTAAGATGATTCTAATGAGCAACTCATGATACCTTTTATAGAGTATAAAGGGTATAAAATGACAAGAAAGTTATTTAATGAGTGGGTGGATGAGTGGAACATGACAATAGAGTTGTTAATGAATGGGTGGATGAGTGAAAAATTATTGTCATACTTGTCTCCCCGCTCAACCAATTCAACTATCTTCACATGACTATAACTCTATCATATGTCACCTATTGCATAAGTAATCTCATGAAAGTTGAAGGATTTTGTCTCAACTTTCTAATGCCACTAGTTTCATCACAATCTGACTTTTACAACCCAAGATATGGCCTAATCTTTGCACAATGTTCGGGTTCCAGCTACAGCACATCTGTTCTGACTTCTAAGCCCAATATGACCTAATAGACATCTGAATATGCTCTTGTGTTCTCATAAAAGCTGTAGATTTAGGTCTTAACTTTCATTTGGGCTTAGTTTGGTATCAATTGAACTCCTATAACTCAAGAAATGGGCTGACGAGTGTGCAGAGGTCAAGCTATCAGGATCAGAATTCTGACTCTTGCTTTCACTTCAATTTAAATTATCCAACCATGTGATTCCTCTCTTAAGGTCTCATGAAAATTATAGAGAATTGTCTTAAATTTCCTACAAGACTAGAATCACATCAATCAAATATTTGTAACTCAGATTATAACTAATTTACTGAACGTTGACAAATACACAAATTAAGGTCAATTCATGTAATAATTTCTTCAATGATCCAATTAGGCCTAATATCATAAAATGTGATAAAACCAACTTAATTAAGCCTAATTGAACATTAAGAAGTCCAGCGAGAAGATTATTAAATGAATAAAATATATTATTATCAAATTCTCCTACACTTAACTTTTGCACTCCCGGACAAAACACATAAGACCGAAGCTTGGGAATAAGGAAAAACAACACAAACTCAAAAGTTAAAAACTCTAAAAGACTCAATTTTCAATAAAATTCAAGAATGCAAAAGTTTATAAGCAAGAAGAGCAACCAAAGATTTAAGGGATCAAAACATTTATGAGGTAATATTTCTTCACATCTCAAACCAACACGTAAGGAAACTTCAATTAAAAATTAGAGTCAAGAATAATAGATTCTCACAAGATTCACTCTTAATCCCTCAAGTATTTAAAAGGTAGGTATTTCACCCAATTTAACCCATGGAAACTTGCACTACTATAAGTTTGCTTATCTTCTACTTCTCCATTACTCAAAACATATGCACACACAAATCAAGAGGACTTTATTCAAGGTTGTAATGGGATCAAGGTAAAGGAGGAGGTAATATGGATATGACAGGTTAAATACTAAAGAAAATAAAAGAGCATTAGGGTTGAGTTCAAATAACAAGCATGGAAGTTCATTCCAACTCTACCTAATACAAATTCTCTTTATATATTCTTTTTGCTTCCCCTTTTTACCTTGTTGACCTTTCTTTACATTTTTTTTTGTTTTTTTAAGAAGATGGTTACTATTTCCTTTTTCTTCAACCATTTTACACACACACCCCTACATTTGTTCAAGAACTCATCCAATGTCAATGCTCTCTTATTCCCTAAGGTTAGGTAAAAACATATTTTTTTAAGGCATGCAATGAGTTAAAAATAAGGAATGATCAAATAAGCTCAAAGGGATTAAGTAAGGAAAAATATGCAAGGTTAGCTATTTGGTTAAAGTAGCTATTTCAAGAAAAATACCACAATTATGTTTATGTATGCATGTAAAAATATAGCCTCAAATAGAGTTAAAGCAAGTTCTAGAGTAACAATTTCATGAGTGAAAATCACACAAGAAAGAAGAGAATTGTACAAATGTTTAATCCATTCATCAATAGGCTCAAAATTTTACAAGGCATACATATATCATTCTTAATCTACCAATTCAACATCCATAACCAAGCATGTGAAATTTAAGAAAAAAGATAATTTATTCAATCATGCTATGATCCCTGAATTTCAATTGCTTCAAAAGATGTGAGAGTGCATTCACTTGAATCTTTCAAAGGAAATCAAACAATAAAACTTCGTTACTTCCACAAATCAACACAAAATACTTATCTATCTAATTACTCCTTACTTTGCCACTAATTTAGATACATCTCAAGAGTAAATTTACCTCAAGGGCATAATTTACTCCTTACTTTGTCAACCTTAATTGATTTTGTTGTTAGTAAGTTACTGACAACTATACTAATAAACATACTACCCCAATTTTTTTTTTCATTTTATGTCAACTATCTTTCCCCCAACCAGATCACAACATTGTCCTTAATGTTAAAATATAGATGAATAAATGATAAAAGATATTATCTGTTGTGACTGTTATGAAAAAAAAAGAAACCTGACACAAATTTAAATAGAAACAAAGTACGATAAATAAAACAAAAAGTAAAGGTAAGTTATACATGGAGTGCCAGATCAAATCCACGTTCCTTGCTGCTTCCCTCTGACCAATTTATCTGACCTATTATTGGATCATGTTCATAAATAAAAGCTTGTAATTTATCAATTAACTCATCAATAGTGGAAGCAGAGACAATGAGTCGTCTTGCCGAAGGTGTGCTAAAGTTCTGTTTCACAGCATGATCAAGAAAAGATAACAAACCATTAAAGAAATTATTAACATTCAACAAATATATGGGTTTATGGTGGATGTTCAGTTGGGCCCAAGAGACAATTTGAAAAACTTCTTCCAAAGTACTATAGCCACCTGGTAAGGCAATGAATGCATCATATTTGTCAAGCATTTTAGTCATTCGTTCATGCATAATTAATACTCGTAGTTCCTCTCCAATTGTCTTGTCAATAATGTTCCTTTCAGTTAAAGCTTTAGGAATGATACCTAAAACTTGACTGCCTCCTAGATGTGCAGTGATTGATATAACCCTCATTAACCTAAACCTACCTTCCCCATATACTACATGAATTTTTCTCACAGCTAACACTTTTCCAAAAGTACTTGTTACCCTTATAAACTCTCTATCATTCCCAAACCTTGATCCATAAAAGACACAAATATTTGTAAGTTGATGAACATAAGCTCCCTCCATTTCTACACTCACTTTTCCTTTGAATGATTATGTGTTGGATGAAAATGAAGAAAATGAAGTGTTTAAATAGAAAAAAAAATGAAAAATGTAATGACAGCACTTATATGGGTAGGTTGGTTATTGTCAAAAAAGTTTAAAATTAAGAAAGACTGATTTTTTTCTTTTTTAATTATTTTTTTATTTTTATTTTTGAAAGAAAACAAGAGCTAGAACCAGTCCAAAACTGGAGGCTAGGCTCTCACGCCCATTTATTCAATAAAGATGACATATCTTTAACCTGTGTGTCATCAGTATAGGGAATTGGTGGCATATCTTTATACTACGTGTCACAGTGCAGTAATACCAAGACGACTCAGCCAATCTTGGAATTCTTCTCCCTCCAACTTATGGAATATTTTGGATTGAGCTACGATGCAACTAATTAAAGTGCGTAAATCTGACAGTCACCACCAACTACCACAGCCTGTGAAAGGTCGCTGGAGAGCTCATGGCCTGAAATCACAGGATCCAGCTCAGTTGCATAGTCACGTGAGTATGCTAACACGAGGCGCTTCTATCTGCCCATCATCTCAGCTTGCCTAAAAAGTAAACTTTGCATCACTGAGAACGACTTTCTACAGAGCATGGCACACGAACTTTATTTAAAGATCAGTGTGCGAAGGTCCAACCCAAGTCAATGATGGGTCTAACCCTAAGGTTAGGGACTCTACACTCAATTAAGAGCATGGTACTTTTTCGATCGCCTTTTTTTTTAGATGAACAAGATAATAACATATATGTTGTTATGATTGTGACTCACATCTTCCTCTAGTTTTACGTCCAATAACGGCTTAAATGCCTTCTATGAGTCGAGGATAAGCTTTCCATCTAATTTTATTATAAATTAGCAAACACGGTCTTTTTGAGTCAAATTCCTAAGACTGTAACATTTTTGCTCGTCCCTGAAGAGATTCCACAAATTAAGAAGTTCACGATGCACAACTTCACAAGAATACGTCTCAAGAGTCAATAAGATATTATCTAATGACTCATTACTCAGTCCATTATTAATAAAGTACATTTTATCTTCTCGGTTTACGGAAACCATCCCCAAAGAATGACATCATTTGTTACAATTCTATCGTGCACATTTATGACAAACTTGTATTCTTTTTACTCTTCTTCTTTTAGAATACGAACTTTTATCGAGACCTGGCATGTATGAGGCAAATGAATTTAAAGATTCACCTGCTAAACGGACCTTTGCTTCAATTAATTATTCATCGTATATCTTCCGGGATGCCTTTATGCATTAACATACTCAATCTTTCACACCTAACTTTGTAGATTTTTGTTAGAGCATTTTAAGGAAGAGAAGGAAAATGTTTTCTTAAATTCAACAGAATGACATCTATTTTAAAGGAGAATGAATTAGTTATTATGAGAAGCTAAATAATAAATCAACTTGAGAGTCACGGAATACCGTTATCCGCCACTTAACCATGGTCATAAAGAACTGCAAAAAGAAAGCAACAAAATTAAAATAATTTCTTATCATAACATGGATTAAAAAGGGATATGAATTCTATCTCAACAACTTGGGTTTCTAGAAATGATTTGAGTCTTTGTCCATTGATCTTAAATACATTATCATTCCTAAGGTTCTCAATGTCTATGGCCTCATGTGGATACACATGTTTGACAACAAAAGGGCCACTCCACCTATATCTCAATTTTTCATGGAATATGTGAAGACGAGAATTATAAATTGAACATTTTGATCAATTTCAAAAAAATTTCCTCAAATTGATTTGTCATGAAAAGCTTTTATTCTAATTTTATAAATCTTTGAGTTTTTATATGCATCATTTCTCAATTCCTCAACTTCATTTAATTACAATTTGCGTATCTTGCAAGCATCATCAAGGTTTAGGTTGAAAGCTTTAATGACCCAAAATACTTTATGCTCCAATTCTACAGGCAAGTGACAAGGTTTTCCATATATTAACCGATAGGGTGACATACTTAAAAATGTTTTGAAAGCAGTACGATAAGCCCAAAGTGCATCGTTTAGTCTTAAAGACCAATCTTTACGATTTAGGTTAATCGTTTTTTTCAAAATTTGTTTAATATCCCTATTTACTAATTCTACCTGCCTACTTGTTTAAAAGTGATAAAGGGTGGCAATTTTGTGTGTAATGCCATATTTTTTCATTAAGGATTCAAATGGTTTATTACAAACATATGTTCCCCTATCACTGATGATAGCTCGAGGGATTCTAAATCGACTCAAGACAATTTCTTTTAAAAATTTAAGAACAGTTTTATTATCATTGTGTTGACACGGAATCGCCTCAATCCATTTTGAGACATAATCAACTGCGCACAACCAAATATACACAAATCCAAATGATGATGGAAATGGACTCATAAAATCAATTCTCTAACAATAAAAAATTTCAATAACAAGGATAGGGTTCAGAGGCATCATGTTTCGCTTAGAAATGGAACCCAATTTTTAACAATTTTCACAACTTTTGCAAAATGTATAGTTGTCTTTAAATAAAGTGGGCCAATAAAATTTACACTGCAAGATTTTTGTAATTATTTTCTTTGAAAAAAAGTTACCTCCACATGTTTCTGAGTGACAAAATTTAATGACATTACCTACTTCACTGTTAGGTACACATCTCCAAATGATTTGATCAGGACAATATTTGAACAAATATAGGTCATCCCAATAAAAAATTTTCACCTCAGCCAAAAATTTTCTTCTGTCTTAGTGCGTCCATTGAAACGACATCTTTCCTGTTACAAGAAAATTGACTATGTCAGCAAACCAAGACATGCAATTGATAGAAAATAAAAATTTATCGAGAAAAGAATAATTGATAAGTGTGATATCAAAAGGTCAGTCTGTCATAAGTCTGGACAAATGATCTGTAACAATATTTTCAGCTCTCTTCTTATCTTGTATTATGATGTTGAATTCTTGAAGCAACAAAATCTACCGTATCAACCTCGGTTTGGCGTCCACTGGAAAACTTTATTCTTCTCCCAAAAACGTGTACTTCAACCCAGTTGGTAATGACTTTAGTTCTAGTGTGGGTACTTCTTCATAGGTATTATCATTCATGGGTTTTAGCTCTTCGAATCTTGGCTTCTATCCTTTGGATTATAATACCTGTATACAATCAAGTAAAGAACATATTTCAGAAATATCATCATCTAATTGCATACCTGAGTCAAATGAAATAATTAAACAAATTTCTAATGGGTTAGAAGAACTCCTGATTTGAAGATGATCATCTATAATGACCTCAATCCCTTCAACTTCCTCCTTTTTGTCATAGACTTCCTGTAGTTGCTTGCACATGTTGAAAACATTAAGCTCCAATGTCATATTTCTAAATGTTAACTTCATCACTCCATTTCTACAATTTATCAAAGCGTTAGATGTTGCTAAAAATGGGCAACCTAAAATAATAAGAATTAACTTGTCACTATTAACCATAGGTTCAGTTTCCAAGACAATAAAATTCGCAGGATATATAAATTTATCAACTTGTACCAACATATCTTCCACTATTTCTTTTGGAATTTTAACTGATTTATCGACAAGTAGAAGAGTTATAGAAGTTGGTTTTAACTCACCAAGGTTGAGTTGCTGATAAACTGAATATGGAATTAAATTAACACTAGCACCAAGATTAAATAAAACTTGTTTAATTTTATGTTCTCCAATAATGTATGAAACTGTAGGACAATCAGGGTCTTTATATTTCAGGGCATTATGATTCTGAAGTATGAAGCTTACCTGTTCAGCCAAAAAGGCTTTCTTTTTTACATTTAGTTTCCTTTTAATAGTGCGTAAGTCTTTTAAAAATTTGACATAAAAGGAGCCTGTTTGATAACATCTAAAAGAGGAATATTGACTTTCACTTGTTTAAAAATTTTAGTGTTGTGGTTTGATAAGGTCAAAACATGTTGCCCATTTGTTAACTGCAAGTGCACAGATCACTCAAGTAATATAGATACAAAGTAAAAGTCCATTCCCACGAAGATAAATATGTTTATAAAACTAAGTACCAAACAATAGCTTAATCAGTTCTATTCAAGGACCTAAAAATAAGGAAATAAATAAATAAACTAAATCTAATATATAAAAGCAATAAAGATAAACGGTTAGGTTTCAGGGAATTCTTCTTCACCCCCTACATCTACTAACAATATGCAATCCTCCTCATTAACATGAATGCATTGATTAGGTTAGCTTGAGAATCTTCATTAGCTAAAAGCCTATGTCTAGGTCATCTAGTCATAGTTTCATTTACCTAACTCCTTAGCTAGAACCAAAATCCACTCATGAACAATCTATTCTCAATCACACACTATGCATGACCAATAGGTATATTTCTATCTCATTAACGAATTAACTCATCCAAGTCAATTGAACTCATAGAACATGCATCAACCATACTATATCTATATTAACAAATCCCTATGTCTAGTTCATTTGAAATATTAGGATCATGCAATTGATGGCCAACCAACAGCAAGCATTAAGCATAGATTATGATTGAACAATAACCAAACATCCACACAAACTCAGAGAAGAACACGTCATTGATATATATAGAAAAGGATCCAAAATATCCCTAAATACAGCTTAGCTATACAATGAACATGAAAATACAAGTAAACTCATATCCAAGGAAGATAAGGAAGAGAAGAAAGAAAGGGAAAATAGAAAGGAAGCTCATTAATTTGTCTCTGAAGCTTGAATCCTCCTTCATCCTTGTTCCTAGCCTCCAATCCACCATCAATGGAGATCTAGTCAAAGCTATCTAACCTAAAACTAAGTAAAACTAAGAAAACCTAAAATGGAAATGGCTCAAACGGTCAAGACCTAGAGAAAAACTAACCTAGACATTGAGAAAAATGTGAAAAAACTAATTTATAGACTCAGCTTGCCGCATCACGCCGCGGGGCGCACTATCTTCCACCGCGGCGCCCATAAGGTCGGTCTCTTTACGCCGCGGCGCCCACTTCTTCTGGGCCGCGGCCCTCTCGCCTCGGGTTGAAGTATGACAATTCTAAGATGCCTCTTTGCCGCGGCGTGCACTACCTTGCACCACGACGTTGACTTGCTAAAGGCAGATTTGGCTTCCTCTTGGCTTTTTAGTTCACATGCTCCACATATCATCTTGTTTGGAGCCTTTCCTATCATAGAGAAAACATCAAATTAGTAACATATACAAATCTACTTAATCTTTAATCATTTAAGCACAATTCGCCCAAAAACATACAGAAGATTATCCAAATCAGAATATATCAAATACAACTAATCAACCTTCTAAATATGTATTATAAACAAGGACTAAGCATTCATTCTAACACAGAGATAGGGTACAAATAACTACATTTTATGAAGTTATCACACTTCCAAACTTATATTTTGCTAGTTCTCGAGCAAAACAAAATAGGATTAAGTAAATTACTTAAACATTCAAATCAACTTTCATTTAGTAACTATCATTTTTCAATTTTCTTTTTCTTTCAATTAAACCAAAACTAGTGTATAATGACTGCATCAATCCTCAAAAAATGCAAATGCCTCATAAACAGCTCCACACAAACTTAATCCTTAACATGCTAGTAATCCACACAACTCTTCATGCAATTCATATTTTTCACAAACATGCAAGATAAACTTCTCCTAATCAAGTTATACATATCCAAATAAGTTTATAAACATACATGTATATGATTCACAGAATCCATAAGATTGTAAATTAACTATCTCTCCACTAATGTAAATCACACAAGATTAAGGATCAAAAGGGACTTTATAAGCTTATAATGTTAGACCAATAGTATGGGCAAAACAAATGAACGGGAAAAGATACAATACAAAACTTGAGACACATAAACATGATATTCCAAGACTTAAGCCACTACTTGACATCAGCAGGGTATCCAATAGTGAATGCAAAAAACTTGATAGAACTATTTTCGATGCTTTTCAAACTTTACTTTACTTGAGCTTTGCTTTTCTTTTTCATTTTTTCTTTTCTTTTCTTTTTCTTTTATTTTATTTTTTTTTTTTTTCAAAGCAATGCATTTTCTTTTCTTTGCATCTGGTTCCTTTATGCTCATTTTGAATTGAATATTCATTAACACCCCTAACCAATAGACTCATTTCAAGAAATAACACATCATGAACTCAACAAACAATGATGGTAGGAAG
Source organism: Ormosia semicastrata (assembly GCA_029884595.1). Taxonomy (NCBI): domain Eukaryota; kingdom Viridiplantae; phylum Streptophyta; class Magnoliopsida; order Fabales; family Fabaceae; genus Ormosia; species Ormosia semicastrata. The sequence goes on along the minus strand of JAQQTO010000046.1, from coordinate 28,424,860 downwards.
AAAATGCAATGCTTTCACATGTATAAGAATGGTTAACAGGTTAACGAACACAATGGTAATGAAAAACAAATAAGGCCAAATAGTATAAGGCTTCAAAATGGGACCTAGAGATATCAGCATATCATGTAAGCTTGAAAAGGCTCAATTGGTCCAAACAATGCCTTAATCATTTCCTCAATCATGCACAATCTAGGATTTCGCCTCAAGAGAGTTCAAAAACAATTTCTAGGATAATCAAAACTCTACATGTACATTCATAAACATTCTCAAGACATGCACTCTTATCATTTTTAAAGTTATACTTACATTTAAGTGAGATGTAAATCATGCATCAAAAGTAATTAAATTGTTTCACATGTTTCAAGATTACATAAGGTTTCACTAAAAATGGGGCAAATAGATTCAACTTTTTCAATTCAAGCATGCATAACATCTTTTGCATAATGTTGAAAATTGAAAATCTTGTCAACAGCACATCAGTGATAGTCAAAACAAGATATAATCATGAGAATATGATGACTAACATCACTGCATACTCAAAATACCAATACATGTTAACATTAATCATAAAAGTAATAAAATATGTAAAGATACTCCCCCAAACCAAAATAAAATGTATTTTTAATGAACATGGTCTATAGGGAACTTGAGATTCTCAAAATAGCAGCCTACTACTACTGAGCATTATTAAATAAAGAAAAATAGATAAAATAACAGAAAAAAACAAAACAGAAAATACAAAAAAACTGCAGAATTTTGCGAAAAACAAAAAAACAACACCTTACTTTGTGACAACCTAAATCGCTAAATTTAGCGAAAAACACGCTTTGCAAAATGGAATTGGCTCATATGAGTCTCTAACTGTAGCAAAACTTGTTCAAAAAGCTAAATTACAAAATGTACAATACAAACATAATAAAACACAAAAATAACATATTAACCTATTTAACAACCTAAACTAATTTAAAACCTAAAAACAAACAAAATCATTAAACTAACATAATTAACATATATATATACTAACAAAAACATATTAACACAACTAACATCTACATAAACATATATATACAAACATCCAAAACACAACATACTACTTATTTATGCATAAAGTAAAAACACGAAATAAACATAAACATGGGGTTCCCTCCCACGAAGGGCCTGAGTTATAATCCCAGCAGGACTTTGTCACCAAAATGAATTACTGCGGATGAGTAGTCCTCAAGAACTTGATCCAAGGGTTATCCTTTCTAGGAGTCGTGAATTCCCTCAAGGGCCTCGTATGAATGAAATCATCCGGCTTCTTTATTGAAACTAAAACAAGACATAAAAGAAACATAGATTATATACAACTTGAATTAGAACTAACCAAACTCATTGTCAATATTAGCCATATAAAAAACTTTATCCCCGGCAACAGCGCCAAAATCTTGATAGGGTCAAAACATATTGCCCATTTGCTAACCGCAAGTGCACAGATTGCTCAAGTAATACAGATACAGAGTAAAATTTGTTCCCACGAAAATAAATATATTTATAAAACTAAGTACCAACTAATAGTTTAATCAGTTCTATTCAAGGACCTAAAAATAAGGAAAGTAATAAATAAACTAAATTTAATCTATAAAAGCAATAAAGATAAATGGTTAGGTTTCAGGGAATCCTTTTTCACCCCCTACATCTACCAACAACATGCAATCCTCCTCATTAACATGAATGCATTGATTAGGTTAGCTTGAGAATCTTCATTAGCTAAAAGTCTATGTCTAGATCATCTAGCCATAGTTTCATTTACCTAACTCCTTAGTTAGAACCAAAATTCACTCATGAACGATCTATTCTCAATCATATACTATGCATGGCCAATAGGTATATTTTTATCCCATTAACAAATCAACTCATCCAAGCCAATTGAATTCATCGAAAATGCATCAACCATACCATATTCATATTAATAAATCCCTATGTCTAGTTCATTTGCAATATTAGGATCATGTAATTGATAACTAACCAACAGCAATCATTAAGCATAGATTATGATTAAACAATAACCGAACATCCACACAAACTCAGAGAAGAACACATCGTTAATATATATAGAAAATGATCTAAAATATCCCTAAATACAGCTTAGCTATACAATGAACATAAAAATACAAGTAAACTCATATCCAAGGAAGATAAGGAAGAGAAGAGAGAAAGGAAGCTCATTGATTTGTCTCTGAAGCTTGATCTTCCTTCATCCTTGTTCCTAGCCTCCAATCCACCATCAATAGAGATCTAGCCAAAGCTATCTAACCTAAAACTAAGTAAAACTAAGAAAACCTAAAATGGAAATGGCTCAAACAGCCAAGACCTAGAGAAAAACTAACCTAGACACTGAGAAAAATGTGAAAAAACTAATTTATAGACTCAGCTTGCCACATCACGCCGCGGCACGCACTATCTTCCGCCGCGGCGCCTATAAGGTCGGTCTCTTAATGTCGCGGTGCCCACTTCTTCTGGGCCGCGGCCCTCTCTCCTCGAGTTGAAGTATGGCAATTCTGAGATGCCTTTTTGTCGCTACCTTGCGCTGCAACATTGACTTGTTGAAGGCAGATTTGGCTTTCTCTTAGCTTTTTAGCTCACATGCTCCACATATCATCTTGTTTGGAGCCCTTCTTATCATAGAGAAAACATCAAATCAGTAAACAAGGACTAAGCATTCATTTTAGCACAGAGATAGGGCACAAATAACTATATTTTATGGAGTTATCATGGTTCAATTTCCTTGAATTATTTAATGCTTGAGGAAATAAGGGTGAAGACGAGAGTTTTGATCTCTTTTTGGCTAGGTGACTTATCAATCCCTTCCTTATATTAGGGGATTGATTCATCATCTCTCTCACAAGGTTCAGGAATTTATTTTTCAATAACATTTTTCCACTCCTAAGAGTTATTACTGACTTGACTTGATCTATTTTGTTGGCTTTCTGAACTATCCTCATTTAGACTGTACTGACCCTTAGGATTTGATTAAGGTTGAGAATGAATCTCATGAATGGTGAGTGCAGAAGTAAATTTAGCAAGAGTGTCTTTTATATCAATCATGGCTTGAGTATTTTGGTTACTAATGGCCTATTGCTTTTCCATGAATGCATGCAATGTTACTTCAAGGTTTTTCCTGTATTGTGGGACATAAGGTGCATATCCTTGAGAATTTTGAGAGTCCAGTTGCACCTGAGGAGGTGGTGGTTGCATAAATTGTGCTTGATTATTAGTCTTCCAACTGAAGTTTGGGTGATTTCTCCATCCCGGATTATATGAATCTGAAAAAGAAGAGGTGAATGACTTTTTAAAATTATTCATTGCATTCACTTGCTCATGCACAACTTCTTTGAAAATAGGAATTTTTGGACATTCATTTATTGAGTGCTTAATTCATCACAAATGCCACAAATTTATTCACTTTGCACAAATTTGATTTCTTTTAATTTCTTTGATTCCATGGCTTCAATCTTTTTAGCCAAACTGGCAAACCTAACATTTAGATCTTCTTCTTGACTAAGGTGATATTTTTCTTTACTAGCATTTACAAGGTTAGATCTAATTGAATTTTCAGAATGATTAATATCATGCCAAGATTGAGAATTCTCAGCCAAATGGTCTAAATATTCTAAAGCTTCTTCATGTTCTTTATCAAGAAACTCGTCATTGCACATTGTTTTCATAAATTATTTGATTTCAGGTGTTAACCCTTCATAAAAGAAGCTTATAATGTGCCATTTTTCAAAACCATGATGTGGGCAAGAATTTAACAAAATTTTAAAACTTTCCCAACTTTGAAAATATGCTTCATTTGAATTTTGAGAAAAAAATTTAGATTTGCCTTTTCAAAGCATTGGTTTTATGTGTTGAAAAAGTTTTCTTTAAAAACTCACTTTGCATTTCTTGTCATGTGCCAATTTATCTTGGTTCTAAAGCGTAAGCCAAATTTTTGTTTTATCTTTTAAAGAAAAAAGAAACAATTTAAGCTTAATAATTTTTTTAGTGTAGTTTTGATCAATGAAAGTGATACATATTTTCTCAAATTCTTTTAGATGTAAATATGAGCTTTCAAATTCCAAACTATGAAAATTAGGAAGTAATGAAATCATACCCGGCTTAAATATAAAATTGTTAGCATTGAGTAGAAAGATAAAACATGATGGATTAAAATTTCGAGATGGTTGCAAATATTCACGTATAGTTTGCAACAGTTGATTTTTATGTTCATCATGTACACTTTCATTTTCAGTCATTGTGTTTAATGTGTGTGATTGTGATTCAAACAGATCAATATATAAAGTACCAGGATTAGTTTTAACCAAACAACCAAAATTTGAATCATGATACCAAGTAAGCATAAATAAGTGACTTAAAATAGAAAATAAAATAAAAATATATATAGAGCTCAATCTTCCATAATAAAAAAAATATTAACAAGGAGGCGGTAAACCTACCATGGTAACAAAAAAAATATTAACAAGTAAGCGGTAAACCTGCCATTAAATATGATACAACTAGAAAATTAAAAGAGTAGGGAAAGAATATATCAGTTGGTGAAGTTTACTTAAAGAAAGAAAACCTCAATAAACTTATTCTTCAAATCAAGTCCCCGACAACGATGCCAAAAACTTGATGCAAATTGATATGTGTTACAAACCCAAGTGCAGGTTGTCTTAAGTAATAAATTCTCGGGAGTTTGAGGTCGATTCACAGAGAATTGATGAAGAAAAATTTTTTGAGGTAAGGAAAGGATTTGTCACAATAATAAAAGTGATAAAACTTGTTTACAATTAAAAAATATTTGTTTGGGTTAGGAGATCCACTCTTGGTATATAAATTAAGGTCAATATTATTTCTTTTTATAACTCAATTAGAATCCATGCATAACGGAGATTTCAATAAAAAAATATAGCATTCAAAGTTTATTTAAGATTATATATGTAATTATATTATGGTTCTTTTAATTATTTACTAACTTTAACATTTGTAAGTGGGTTCAAGCATTCATTGTGTCAATCTATTATCAACATAAATCAAGATCTCCACTTTACAATGAAGGTTAATAATGCTAACACTTGTAAATGGGTTCAAGTATTCATTGTGCTAATCTCTTGTCTATAACAAATCAAGATTTCCACTTTACATTGAGAGTTTCTAAATTGATTGAAAACAAAATATAACACATATAATAATCACTTGATAATATATCATTCAAGCATAAGAAAGAGATTAATTAACCTTATTTCATTATCAAAAACTTCACTCTTTCACCCAAGTAAAATGAAAATTAGTTACTCATTAACAAGAAGAAAGAAAGAGAGAAGAAGAAGAAGATGAACATAGTTTCTATTTAGAACAAAATAAAATTACAACAAGAAAGGCAAATAATACATGAACAAGATCTTAATCTCTAAACTAAGATGATTCTAATGAGCAACACATAGTGCCTTTTATAGAGCATGAAGGGTACAAAATGACAAGGGAGTTGTTTAATGGGTGGGTGGATGAGTGAAAAATTATTGCCATGCTTATCTTCCCGCTCAACCAATTTAGCTATATTTACATGACTATAACTCTATCATAATGTCACCTATTACATAAGTGATCTTCATGAAAGTTGAAGAGTTTTGTCTCAACTTTCCAATGCCACCAGTTTCATCACAATATGACCCCTATAGCCCAAGATATGTCCCAATCTTTACACAGTATTTGGGTTCTAGCAACATCACCTCTATTTTGACTTCTAAGCCCAATATAACCTAATAAACATCCGAATATGCTCTTGTATTCTTCATAAAAGTTATAGATTTGGGTCTTAAATTTTATTTGGGTTTAGGTTGCTGTCAATTAAACTCCTATAACTTAAGAAATAGGCTGATGAGTGCGTAGAGGTCAAGCTGTCAGGATCAGAATTTTGACTATTACTTTCACTTCAATTTAAATTATCCAAACATATGATTCCTCTCTTAAGGTCTTCATAAAACTTGTAGAGAATTATCTTAAATTTCTTACAAGACCAGAATCACATCAATTAAATATTTGTAACTCAGATTATAGCTAATTTACTAAATATAGCCAAATAGACAAATTAAGGTCAATTCATGTAATAATTCCTTTACTGATCCAATTAGGCCTAATATCATAAAATGTGATAAAACCAAATTAATTTAGCCTAATTGAACATTAAGAAGCCCAGTGAGAAGATTATTAAATGAATAAAATATATTACTATCAGAGACTTCCCCCCAGCCTTGAAGCACGTTTCCTGCCTAGCAGCATCACAACTGGCCTCACAGTAACTCCGCAACAGCCCGGACACACTCGTTAGGCACCCAGATCTAACCCGACACCCTACAACCCTAATTTCAAAAGAATCTATATAACATAATTTACAGGTGTCAACCCATGATGGGCTGACAAAATAACAATTCTCTCACACCATCATGGCTCCCCATAAGACTGATTCCCCCCGCTATATATATGAATAACCTCAACATAATTTGGTGAACTCTCTTTCTAACCAATACACTTACACTTACCTTTTTCATATACTAACTTAGGAGTCAAAGTGTTTTTTACAAGTACCTCTATTGTTGCCTCCGACCCTTCATCCTATCCTCCGCGGCCACCAAGCCAACAAAAGACCACCCAGATGTACATAGCTAAAACAATTCCCATGTAAATAATTTTTTCTTTAGTTTTTTTTTGTACACTTTTTTTTCATGAGCTGACATTGGCATGTGTTGTTGTGTGAGTGAATTGCTACTGTACTACTATGTTAAACATATATTCTAGTTCAAAAACAATGACATATTCCAATTTGATATAAATAATATTGAAGATGAAAATTTAAAAGTCATAAAAGTTATAATGTGCTGACTTAAAGACATTCTATGATTAGTTTTATTTTTTTAGGGAAAGTGATGAACCGTCAACATGTCCTATTTTTAAGGTTCAAATCCTTAATTTTTCATATTCTTTTTATTTATTTTTAATAAATTTTGTTTGTTAGTTTTATTATATTTTTAGTATTGTTTAATTATGTTTTTATTAAGAGTTTTGTGTGTTTTGTCAGGTAATTATATTTGGAGATGAATGAATGTTCAAAGAAGCTGGAAAATAAGAGTTTTGCAACGTGTGACAAAGTGCCTGAGCGCGGTGGGTTGAAGCGCTGAGCGCCGGGCGTATGCAAAGAACGGTGATGAAGTGTTTCAGTGCTTAAGCGCTGAGAGGGAGCACCTGAGTGCGCAAGAGAAGCAGCAGCGCATCCAGGAGTAAGTGCCTGAGCGCTTGAGCGCTCAGGACGGAGCGCCTAGGCGCTGAAAGCGTAACAGCACACATAATTTTTATTAAATAGGAAAAGTTACGCCAAATTCAACATATGGAGTACATTGAGCACATTACACAGGAAATCCCTAATCTTGAGAGTTGTTTTGCGGTAGTAGACCTTGGACGGCTTGAAGAAGGAATTAATTCTTGAAGGCTAAAGAGATCTTTATCTCCATTAAAGGGGTTTTCATTTCTCTTTCTTTTTAGTTTCCCTTTTCCTTTGGGTTTTCTTTCTATGGGTTTGTATTCTGATATGGGTTTGTTTTTATTGAACATGAGTAGCTAAACCCATAGCTAAGGCTATGGGGGATTTTGTTTTTCTTATTGTTTGGATTTGATTTCTAATTTGATTATGATAATTTCTTTTTGGGTTTATCATATTGCTTGTATTCTTGTCAGAATTTGATCACTTTTGGTATGTGTTAATTCATTATTTGACCAGTGACTATCCGCATTCAATGAGTGGATCTATATGGTAAGCCTAGGATTAGATTGGTGAATGACCAAACATCGATTTATCCTACCAATGGAATTGATGGTATGTTAGTTCATCTCTTGAATTGAAGCTTAATGCATTCTTGATTAATTCAACTAAATGACCAAATAGGTGAATTAAATTAGGAATAGAATATTGTTTCATCCATGACCATTGGGAATCAATAGCAAATAAGAGAATATTGGCAAAAGAATTACCTTAATCATAATTGAAAGAAAATCTGAATAATTGGATTCAAGTGAACCTTGTGCCCTAATCTTTTTCTCATTAATTATCTTTTTTTTTTGTTTAGTTGTTCATTGCTTTCCTTTAATTGTTAATTTTGATTTTAATTTGAATTTCTTCATACACTTTCAATTATCTGAATAACATAGAGTTTAGTGAATCTAGTAATTACTAATTATTTCTCGTGGGATCGATAACTGAGACTCAAGTCCTATATTACTTGGCGGTAGAATACACTTGCTCTTAGTGTATTTTACGCGCAACAAGTTTTTGGCGCCATTGCCGAGGAGTAAATTTGGTAATATTAGAAGCGAATAACTCTAGTTAATTTAGATGCATTTTTCTTTTATTCCTTATCTTATTTTTATTTTTATTTCTGATTTTATTTTTATTTTATTTTTATTTTATTTTTAATTGATTTTTTTTTCATTTATTTATTTTTATTTCTATTTATTTTTATTTAATTTTTCTTCTTCTTATTTTTGTTTATGCTCACTCGATCTCAGTGTCCTGATTTGGCTTTTGATCCAAAAATTGAGAAAAATAGCTTGCAGGTTGAAGAAGCAAGCTTTTATTGCAGTTGTAATAGAGGACATAAGCAGGATGGAGAGACAACCAATTATTGAGGCCAATCGTGAAGAAAGAGCTATCCTAGTGGAGTGAACCATGCTTGAGTACTCTATGCCCATTGCTGAAGGGTATGGAGGAAGTATAATAAGACCAGCTGTGGTGGCAAATAATTTTGAAATTAAACCAGCATTGATTTCCATGATTCAGAATTCAGCTCAATTTGGTAGATTGCCTTCGGATGATCCAAATCAGCATTTGGCCAGATTCTTCCAGTTGTGCGATACTATCAAGTACAATGGGGTGACAGATGATGCAATCCGATTGCGACTCTTTCCTTTTTCTCTTAGGGACAGAGCAAGCCAATGGTTAACGTCACTTCCAAGAGGTTCCATTACTACATGGGATCAATTGACACAACAGTTTCTAGCTAAGTATTTTCCTCCTTCTAAATCTGCTAAGTTAAGAAATGATATATCTTCTTTTGTGCAGTTTGAGATAGACACTCTTTATGAAGCTTGGGAGCGCTTTCAAGAGTTGTTGAGGAGATGTCCACATCATGGATTTCCTGTATGGCAGCAAGTACAGACTTTTTATAATGGTTTGTCACCTGCAAACCGTTCACTTATTGATGCTGCTGCAGGAGGTATAATATAGAGGAAAACACCTACTGAGAGTCAAGCATTGATTGAAGAAATGGCGCTGAATAGTTATCAGTGGTAGAATGAGCGCCAGACTCCTAAGAAACAAGCAGGTGTACATGCTGTTGATTCCTCTACTGTCATTCTGAGTCAACTGGAAGCTTTGACCAAGAAGGTGGAGACTTTGATGGTAACAAATAGTGCAGCCCCACCTATCATCTGTGAAGCATGTGGAGGACAGGGTCATACAAGTGCAAATTGTCAAGTTGGTAGTCATTTTGCCCTCGAGTCTGAAGCAGTTAATTTTGTTGGTAATTCCAACCGGCAGCAGTACAATCTGTATTCCAATACGTACAATCCTGGTTGGAAGGACTACCCAAATTTTAAATGGGGAAATCAGCAAGGCTATCAGCAGAATTAGCAGAATCAGCAGAGAGTTCTACCACTTCCTGGTTTCCAAGCATCTGCATAGAAGCCAAGTTTTGAAGATCTGGTTATGAAGTACATGTAGAATTCTGATGCAAGAATGAAGAACATGGAGACTCAGATCAGTCAGCTGACTACATTGATGACAGCGAGGGCACCAGGGACATTGCTTAGCACTACTGAGACTAATCCGAGGGAACAGGCCCATGCGATTTTCCTTAGAAGTGGTAAGGAACTTGAGGAGTCCTCTCAAAAGAAGGAAATGCCAGAGCTTAAAGATTCTCTTGTTCAGTCAGTGCATGACGAAGAGAAGGCAACTAAAGATGTCCTTACTGAAGAGGTTAATCAAGAAAGAGAGATTGAGAAGAAAGCACCAAAGTGGCAGAGAGCAAAGAAGGATCGTGAGCAGAGCGCAGTTTATGAACCATCCCCACATGCCAAGATTTCATTCCCTCAGAGACTCAAGAACAATCAGCCAGATCAGTAATTTGCCAAATTCTTGGAGATATTCAAGAAATTGTAAATCAATATTCCGTTTGTTGAAGTCATCTCTCAAATGCCCAAGTATGCGAAGTTTCTAAAAGAAATACTTACAAAGAAACGTAAGCTTGAGGAATTTGAGACTGTATGTCTTATTGAGGAGTGTTCTGCCATTCTTTTAAAGAAGTTACCCCCAAAATTGAAAGATCCAGGGAGTTTTACTATTCTTTGCACTATTGGTGGCTCTTATTTTGATAATGCATTATGTGATTTGGGAGCTAGTATTAATTTGATGCCTTTCTTTGTGTTTAAGAAGTTGGGAATGTAGGAACCGAAGCCCACCAACATTTCACTACAGTTGGCTGATAGATCCTTCGCTTACCCGTGTGGTGTAGTGGAGGATGTTTTGGTGAAGGTGGATAGATTTATTTTCCCAGTTGATTTTGTGGTATTGGATATGGAAGAGGATGCTGATATTCCTCTCATTCTTAGAAGACCGTTTTTGGCCACTTCTGGAGCTGTGATTGATGTACCTCGGGGTGAGCTCATTTTGAGAGTGGATAGAGATCATGTGATCATTCATGTCTTTAGGGAGGCTAAATCTTCCCTAATGTCAAATCTCCATGATCCTATCAATTTTGTTTAAGCTAAGAAATAGGAAATCTTAGCTATTAAAGACCCCCCGCCATCATACAGTGTTGATGTTGATCTGTTGGAATGTCGAGCTACTGAGACAAATAAGGGTCCTCCTAAGATCCATGCTTCTTCACAGATTGGTCCTTCATCTGTTGATCGAGTGTGATCACCATGGCCTAGTGGAGTCAAGGCGCAATTGGGACAGTCAAGCTCTTGTCAAGTTCACAATTCTGTTGGAAGCAATCCCAAGGCCATTGTTAAAGGGAGGAAGAACTGTTTTGAAAAGAAGAAGGCGTCCTCCTATTTCTCTTGCTTTAAGCCACCTTGATTCTTCTGAAAAAGCAACGTCAAGCTAATGACGTTAAACAAGCGCTTCACAGGAGGCAACCTGTGTTTCTTCTTTCTTTATTTTATTTTAGTTGTTTTTGTTATTTTTGTTTTTCTTTTAAATGCTACTCATGTGTTTTGGAATTTTATTTTTTCAGATTGTGTTGCTGCGCTGACTCTTGTGCTTCCCTTTGCCTGACATTGTGTCACTGTCCATCAGGTTGTGTTGTTCTTTTCTTTACCCCTTTTATTTCTTTTTCTTCCACATTGAGGATAATATTTATCTTAAGTGTGGGGGGTACTTTTACAATTTTTTTCAAAAAAAATATTTTGTTAAAGCACTTGAGTAATGTTGGTAATTAAGCTGAAATTGTGTGTTGATTCTTGATTTATTTTGAGCTGATAGAGGTATGTTTTTAAAGGAAATTCCTTTGATCATGAGCTGATAATGTGTGAAGTAATCTTTTTCAATGAAGTAAAGTGAAATTTAGCATCTGTAGTTGGAAATTAGCCATGTCTGCTTGCTTTTGTTCTCTTCATCAACTTAGCCAGAAAGTGAGTTTTAAGCCTTAATAATTGGATTTTTTTTCTTCTGGAGTGAGTTTTCTCTTGATTGATGTGCGCTAAAACTTGCTTTGATATCTTGTTGAGGCTTTAATGATTCGCATGCATACTTGAATATGATTAAGGCAATTAGGCTTAATTCTTTCTTGACTTCCAGAGTTGCATTGATTAAATAACCCCTTAGTTGTCCTATTTGAGCCTGAAATTGATTTCTTTGAATACCCAATTGAATAATCATGTTGAATTCTTTGGAGCAATTGATGTGTTGATTGAAAGGTCTTGAAAGGTTGCTTTTATCTTCAAGGTTTGAAAAAAAAAAGAAAAAAATGGAAAAGAAAGAAAATAAAAGAATTATTGGTGAAGAATTTTGAAAATATTGGGTTGAAAGTGAGAAGTTGTTATATTCTTGTGCATCATGCTCTATCTGTCATCTTTTCAGCCTGATTCTGCTTTGTTTTGATATATTCACGACTATTCTTTACCCTATTTTATCCTTTCTTCCTACCTTCCATTTTACCCTTGGCCCCGTTACAACCAAAGGAAAGTCCTTTTGATTCTTGTGTTGTATGTGAACTTGAAAGTGGAGATGGGATTGATAAGCAAGTTTATGGTATTGCATTTTTCAAGAGAAATTTGAGTGATCTCTTTGTCCTTTAAACACTTAAGTGATGGAAAGTTGAGTGATCTCAGATGTTTGATGAAGAGAACAATTGCAAGTTAGACTCAAGCCTTTAATTGTTTAAGTGCTAAATGATCTTACTTGATTAGATTTGATTGCTGAACTTGAATTTTTAAATTGTGAAATTTTTCCTTTGATTCATATTTCTTGATGTTGGGTTTGATCTTCTTATTGATTCCTATTCTTTGCTTGAGGACAAGTGAAGCTCAAATGTGGGGGAGTTAATGAACCATCAACATGTCCTATTTTTATTGTTCAATTCCTTAGTTTTTCATATTCCTTTTATTTATTTTTAATGAATTTTGTTTGTTAGTTTTTTATATTTTTAGTATTGTTTAATTGTGTTTTTATTAAGTGTTTTGTGTGTTTTGTCAGGTAATTATATTTGGAGATGAATGAACGTTCAAAGAAGCAAGAAAAGAAAAGTTTTACAATAGTGACCAGCGCCTGAGCGCTGGTGTTGGGGCGCCTGAGCGCCCGGAGCGTATGCAGCAACGGAGATGAAGTGTTTCAGTGCTTAAGCGCTGAGAGGGAGTGCTTAAGCGCGCAAGAGAAGCAGCAACGCATCCAGGAGTAAGTGCCTGAGCGCTTGAGCGCTCAGGACTAGGCGCCTAGGCGCTGAAAGTATAACAGCATACATAATTTTTATTAAATAGGAAAAGTTATGCCAAATTTAACACATGGAGTACATTAAGCACATTACACAGGAAATCCTTAATCCTGAGAGTTGTTTTGCGGTAGTAGACCTTGGACGGCTTGAAGGAGGAATTGATTCTTGAAGGCTTAGAGATCTTTATCTCCATTAAAGGGGTTTTGATTTCTCTTTCTTTTTAGTTTCCCTTTTCCTTTGGGTTTTCTTTCCATGGGTTTGTATTCTGATATGGGTTTGTTTTTATTGAACATGAGTAGCTAAACTCATAGTTAGGGCTATGGGGGATCTTGTTTTCCTTATTATTTGGATTTGATTTCTAATTTGATTATGGTAATTTCTTTTTGGGTTTATCATATTGCTTGTATTCTTGTCAAAATTTGATCACTTTTGGCATGTGTTAGTTCATTGTTTGACCGGTGACCATCCGCATTCAATGAGTGAATCTATATGGTAAGCCTAGGATTAGATTGGTGAATGACCAAACATCGATTTATCATACCAATGGAATTGATGGTATGTTAGTTCATCTCTTGAATTGAAGCTTAATGCATTCTTGATTAATTCAACTAAATAACCAAATAGGTGAATTAAATTAGGAATAGAATATTGTTTCATCCATGACCATTGGGATTCAATAGCAAATAAAAGAATATTGACAAAAGAATTACCTTAATCATAATTGAAAGAAAATCTGAATAATTGGATTCAAGTGAACCTTGCGCCCTAGTCTCTTTCTCATTGATTATCTTTTCTTTGTTTAATTGTTCATTGCTTTCCTTTAATTGTTAATTTTGATTTTAATTTGAATTTCTTCATAGACTTTCGATTATCTGAATAACAAAGAGTTCAGTGAATCTAGTAATTACCAATTATTTCTCGTGGGATCGATAATTGGGACTCAAGTCCTATATTACTTGGCGATAGAGTGCACTTGCTCTTAGTGTATTTTACGCGCAACAGAAAGTAAGTTGTCTATGAATATTGTACTCTTTTTCTTTAGTTAAGTTTTTATCCTATTATATTTTTCTTAACAATGTTTTAACGAGATATATTAATAAAGTATAGTCATCTAAAGGGAAGTATTGTAAAACACGTATATTTTTCATGTGATAGTCATCTTAATTTGATGTCAAGGGTGTCATTAGTAAGGATTGGTGGTTATAACATTTGGTGTGCCTAATTACTTTGTAACCGTTGAACATAATGGTTTTGTAACCATTATTTAGAATCTTATACAAGGACATGATTTCCCACACAAAGAAATGACAAGAAAAGAAGAAAAAAAGAATACAACTAATTCCTAAAGAACTGAACTTTGAGTCCATATTTCTATTATATTCATCTTTTTAAATTTCTCTTCTTAATTTATAACACAGTTCCTATTTTTATACTCCATGTTAGACTATGAAGAGTAACTCTGTATAAAGTATGACCTTCGATAAGGATTGCTAGCAACACACTTTTTATCACATTCATTTCAACATATTTTATTCTATTGGACCACGTCACGCACTAAAATAAAACTCAAACTTAATTACTAGTTACACAAGTTCATTTCATTACTAGTTCATTTAAAAAAACACTTTTTTTTACATTACTCCTGAAAGTATCCATGAGCACAACCACTAAACCACACACCATAATCACCAAAAACCAAATTCATTTTCACTAAGAAATATAGACACGAACCTCTATAGTGACCCACCGCCATCCTCTGCCATTGCCAGCGCCCCTATTTACGTTGCCACCTGAGATGTTCTTGTGTCACCCAAACCTCATCAACTGCCCAACCCAGAACTCGTGAAACTCGCCTGAACCCGTCGTCGACCAAAGCTCTGCCATCATCTAACCACGAACTCCGCCCATCGACCCAAGGACCAACCACCGCATCTTTTATCGAAAATCGTCGTCTTCAACTAGACCATAACCCAGCCACCACGCAGTCGTGAACCACTACCTAAGATCGAACCAGATTCCATGATGATCATATATTTGATACATTAATAAGCCTTCATTTTTAGTCATTTACACTCTCCATATACTTAATTGATTGAATTTGATTATGTTTTGTAAGTTTGGACTCAAATTGGACTTAATTGAATTTTTCAGCATAATTTACGTCTTACATTATTTCTGTATTTGGGCTATATCTTGGGATGTACGTGGCCAAATAAGGTGAATCTGGTGGCATTTTACTCTATAACTTTCATGAAGACCTCAAAGACCCAATCACACGATTAGATAACTCAAATTGGGATTAAAGCAAGAACTAGAGTGCTGTTCCTGACAGATTGACCTATATGTACTATTTATGCCATATCTCATGATATAGGTTGTCCAATGGGCTAAAATTTTGATGTTGAATAGCTAAGACTCATATCTACAACTTTCATGTTGAACACTTTTCTAGAATTTGAGGTCTAATTGGTGATATTGGGCTTGCAAGTAAGAACAGAGGAGTTGTGACTGGGCCTGAGTAGTGTACAATAATTTGAACGTATCTGGAGTTATAGAAATGATATTGAACTCAAAATAAAGCCATTTGAAAGCTATGATCCAGGCATACAACTTTTATGAAGACCACATTACTTCATTCTGACGCATTCAATGACTTCAGAGCCGAATGATTTTGGAAACAAAGAATCTCCATAATTTTTCACTCACCAAAAGTTATTTGGCATTTTCCACTCATCCACTCACTAATGACTCAGCCGCCTTGTCATTTTATATCTCTAATCCTCTATAAAAGGCACCATTGGCAGATCATTTAAGAGTCTTGGTCCTAGAGGCCAAGATCATGTTATTATGTTGTTGTAGTTTTCCTTTGTTCTAAATTGAAGTTATGTTCTTCTTCTTCTTCTCTCTTTCTTTCTTCTAGTCTATGAGTAACTAAGTTTCATTTTACTTGGGTAAAAAGGTAAAGCTCTTGGTAATAAAGTAAAGTTAGATTCATTCTTTTCTTGTACTTAAATGATTTATTTTTCAAGCAGTCATTATACGTATTGTATTTTGTTTTCAATCAATTTAGAAACTCTCATTGTAAAGTGGAGTTCTTGATTTGTTGTAGACAAGAGATTGGCACAATGAATGCTTGAACCCATTTACAAGTGTTGGTGTTAGAAACTCTCCTTATAAAGTAGAGATCTTGATTTATTGTAGATAATATTTTGGCACAGTGAATGTTTGATCCCATTTATGAGTTGTGGTATTAATAGATGATTAAAGGAGGCATAATATAATTACGTATATAATTTTTAATGAACTTTGAACAATGTATCTTTTGATTGGAACCTCCATTATGTGTGGATTCTAATTGAGTTATAAAAGAATTAATCTTATTCTTATTTTATTTACTAAGAGTGAATCTCCTAACCCAAGTAAAATTTTTTTATTTGTTATGACAAAATATTTACTTTACCTTAATTAATTTTTCTTCATCAAGTCTCTGTGGTTCGACCTCGGACTCACTGAGAATTTATTACTTGAGATAACCTGCACTTGGGTTCGCAATGCAACAATTAATCCCGCATCAAGTTTGTAGACGTGGTTAAAAAATTTGCGTATCAAGTTTTTGGCACCGTTGCTGGGGACTTGATTTGAAGAACAAATTTTTGGTGTAAATATTTTGTATATATACTAACGTACTAACTTAGTGGGGGAATCTCTCCCTTTTATTTTCTTGTAAATATTAACAGTGGAGAAAACTCTTTCTTTTATTTTCTTGTACGTACTAACTTAGTGGGGGAAAACTCTTCCTTTTATTTTCTTGTACGTACTAACTTAGTGGGGGAACCTCTCCCTTTTATTTTTTTCTGTACTTTATTAACTTAGTGGGAGAAACTCTTCCTTTTATTTTTTGTACTTTACTTTCTGTACTTTAAATTCTATAATTTTATTTTTGCACTTTATTTTCTTTATTTTATTTTTTGTATTTGGTGGTTGGTTTATACCACACATTTGTTAATATTTATTTGGTGGCTGGTTTATGCCCATCCTTGTTAATATTTAATGGCAGGTTTATACCGCCTACTTGTACATTTTCTTTTCTATTTTATGTCACTTATTTATACTTAATTAGTATCGTGATTTAAATTCTGGTTGTTTGGTTAAAATTAATCCTAGTATTTTACATATTAATTTGTTTGAATCACAATCACACACATCAAACACAATGGTTGAAAATGAAAGTATGCATGATGAACATGAAAGTCAACCGTTGCGAACCATGCGTGAGTATTTGCAACCATCTCAAAATTCTAGTCCATCATGTTTTATCTTTCCACTCAATGCTAACAATTTTATATTCAAGCCAGGTATGATTTCTTTACTTCCTAATTTTCATGATTTAGAATCTGAAAGCCCATATTTACATCTAAAAGAATTTGAGGAAGTATGTACCACTTTTCATGATCAAACTTGCACTGAAGAGATTGTTAAGCTTAAATTGTTTCCCTTTTCTTTAAAAGATAAAGCAAAAACTTGGCTTAACACTTTGAAACCAAGATCAATTGGCACATGGCAAGAAATGCAAGGTGAGTTTTTTTAAAAAAAATTTCTAACACATAAAACCAATGCTTTGAAAAGACAAATCCAAAATCTTTCCCAAAATTCAAATGAAGCATATTTCAAAGTTAGGAACGTTTTAAAGATTTATTGTTGCCCACATCATGATTTTGAAAAATGACGCACTATAAGCTTCTTTTATAAAGGGTTAACGCCCGAAACTAAACAATTTGTGGAAATAATGTACAATGATGAGTTTCTTGATAAAGAACCTGAAGAAGCTTTAGACTATTTAGACCATTTGGCTAAAAATTCTCAATCTTGGCATGGTACTAATCCTTCTGAAAATTCAATTAGATCTAACCTTGCAAATGTTAGTAAAGGAAAATATCACCTTAGTCAAGAAGAAGATCTAAATGCAATGTTTGCCAATTTGGCTAGAAAGATTGACGCAATGGAATCAGGAAAAGTAAAAGAAATCAAATGTGTACAAAATGAAGAAATTTGTAGCATTTGTGATGAATTGGGACACTCAACAAATGAATGTCCAAAAATTCTTATTTTTAAAGAAGTTGTGCATGAGCAAGTAAATGTAATGAATAATTTTAAAAAGTCATTCACTTCTTCTTTTTCAGATACATACAATCTGGGATGGAGAAATCACCCGAACTTCAGTTGGAGGAATAACAATTAGGAATAATTCATGCAACCACCACCTCCTCAGGCACAACAGGGTTCTCAAAATTCTCAAGGATAGCACCTTTTATCCCACCATACAGGAATAACCTTGAAGAAACATTGCATGCATTCATGGACAAGCAAGATGTCATTATTAATCAAAACACTCAAGCAATGATTGACATAAAAGACACTCTTGCTAAACTTTCTTCTACACCCACCATTCACGAGAAAGGAAAATTTCATTCTCAACCTCAACTAAATCTCAAAGATCAGTACAGTCTAAATGAGGGTAGTCCAGAAAACTAACAAATAGATCAAGTCAAGTCAGTGATAACTCTTAGGAATGGAAAGGTTGTTGAAGAAAGCAAGGAGATAAAGAGTCAAATGTTCAAAGTGGTGAACTCCTTGAGTGTGAATGAGCTAGAGGATGTGGAAAAGAATCAAGAGAGTAGTGATGCTGAGTTACCCAAGGAACCTGAGGTGACAAAAAGTATTGTTAAGCCAAAAAATGATGACGAGGGCCACTAGACATACATAATTAACTCAATCATGGATAGGGGAGTTTCTACAACCCATGATTTTGATCCCCTTGAAAATTTTCTTGTCAATTCTGAGTTTGATTCCATCAATAATCCCTCTGATGTAGTTGATATTTCTATTATTTTTTATAGAACTCAGGATCATGACACTCAGGCATGACAACCAAAGTTTAAGGAGTTTCCTAAGAAAGGTTGGAGTATTACTGATAAAAAAGGTGTTCGTCCCTTGATCTGTTCTTATAAAATTAATTTGGAAGAAGGTAAATGGTTAGCGGTTGAAGCTATAATTTGAGTTGAAGAATCCATATGTAGCAGAGACTTTGATAGACGATCTTGTCTACCAAAGCTGAGGTAAGTTTTTAATATTTCGTGTTTTTATTAAGTCGGTTTAAGTGCTTCCCAAATTTCGAAGCCTTTGTATGGGAATGTAAATAGTGTCGGCAAAAAAAAATATAAAACAAAAGAACCCAAAAAAAAATTTGTTTACATGCTTGTTTATTTCATTTTACTTTATTTTTTTATTTTTATCATTGCTAATCATTGTCAAGATGTAGTTATTCTCTTCTCGTCTAAGCATTTTGGGTATATGACTTCTCCCCATTACTTTGTTTAATTTTGTCTCAATAATTTCTTTGATGTATATTGATGATTATTTCTTCAGTCTGGATTTAATTTTTAACATTGAGGACAATGTTGTGATCTAGTTGGGGGGAAGGATAGTTGTGTGAATAATTATGTAAAACAAAACAAAAAAAATAAAAATATTAAGAAATGTGTTTGTTAATATGTTTGTTGTGTTTGTCATCAATTTATTAACAACAAAAGTAATTAAGGATGACAGAGTAAGGAATATATTTTTCCGGGGAGGTAATTTTACTCTTGAGATGCATCTAGATTGGGGTAGACAACTAGTTTGTGTGGAAGTAGCAATTCAAATTCAGGAAAATTTGCGTGATTGAGTAAATTTTCTTCTTTCTTAAAATTCACGTGCTTGGTTATGGATGTTGAATTGGTGGACTGAGAATGATAGAATTATGCCTTATGAGATTTTGAGCCTATTGATGAATGGATTGAATATTTTCTTGTGTGAATTTTACTCATGGAATTATTACTTTAGAACTTGCTTTGATTCTTTTTGAGACTACATTTTCATATGCATACATAAATATGATTGATGCATTCTTCTTGAAATAACTACTTCAATCAAATAGTCAACCTTGCTTAGCAGCATATTGTCTCAATATGATATCAAGCACTTTTATGACTTCTTAGAAATTCTTTGATTCCTGTCAACGTAAAGCATTGAAAATAGCCTATTTCCCCTTACTTAACCCCTTTGAGCTTATTTGACCATTTTTTGTTTCGAACTCATTATGTGCCTTAAATGAAAAATCATGTTCTTACCTGACCTTAGGGAATAAGAGAACATTATCTTTGTCATTCGATGAGTTCTTGAACAAGTGGGGGGTGTGTATGCAGAATGGTTTAAAAAAATGTATATATGATGTTCTTTTTGTAAAAAAATAAAAATAAAAATAAAAAAATCAAAAAATCAAAAATCAAAAATAAAAAAAATGTAAAAAGAAAAAGAGGGTCAACAAGGTAATAAAGGAAATGAAAAGAATATATAAAGGGAATTTGTATTAGGTGGAGTTGGGATGAATTTTCATGCTTGTTAATTGAACTCAATTTTCATATTCTTTTATTCTCTTTGGTATTTAACTTGTCATATCTATATTACCTTCTCCTTTACCTTGACCCCATTACAACCTTGAATAAAGTCATCATGATTTGTGTGTGCATGTGTTCTGAGTAGTGGAGAAGTAGAAGATAAACAAGCTTATGGTAGTACAATTTTCATGGGTTGAATTGAGTGAAATACCTACCTTTTAAATACTTGAGGGATTGAGAGTGAATCTTGCGAAGATCTATCATTCTTGACTCATGCTTTTCAATTGAAATATCATTGTTTGTTAATTTGATATGTGAAGATATGTTACCTCATAAATGTTTTAATTACTTGAATGATTAGTTACTTTTTATTTTTAAATATTATTAGAAATTAAGTCTTTTAGAGTGTTTAGCTTTTGAGTCTGTTTCATTTTTTTTTAGTGAGTGATCTTATGTGTTTTGCTTAAGAGTACAAAAAGTTAAGTGTGAAGAAGTTTGATGATCACATATTTGATACATTAATAAGCCTTTATTTTTAGTCATTTACACTCTCCATGTACTTAATTGATTGAGTTTGATTATGTTTTGTAAATTTGGACTCAAATTGGACTTAATTAAATTTTTCAGCATAATTTATGTCTTACATTATTTCTGTATTTGAGCTATATCTTGGGATGTAGGTGGCCAAATGAGGTGAATCTGGTGGCATTTTAAAGATAAGAGAGAGCTCTATAACTTTCATGAAGACCTCAAAGGCCTAATCACACGATTAAATAACTCAAATTGGGGTTGAAGCAAGAACTAGAGTGCTGTTCCTAACAGATTGACCTATATATACTGTTCATGCCATATCTCGTTCTATAGGTTGTAAAATGGGCTGAAATTTTGATTCTGAATATTTAAGACCTATATCTACAACTTTTATGTTGAACACTTTTCCAGAATCTAAGGCCTAATTGGTGATATTAGGCTTGCAAGTCAGAATAGAGGAGCTGTGACTGGGCCTGAGCAGTGTGCAGTAATTTGAACGTATCTAGAGTTATAGAAATGATATTGGACTCAAACTAAAGCCATTTGAAAGCTAAGATCCAGGCCTACCACTTTTATGAAGACCACATTACTTCATTCTGACGCATTCAATGACTTCAGAGGAGAATGATTTTGGAGATAAAGAATCTCCATAATTTTTCACTCACCAAAAGTCATTTGACATTTTCCACTCATTTTCCACTCATCCACTCACTAATGACTCAGCCCCCTTATCATCTTGTATCTCTAATCCTCTATAAAAGGCACCATTGGCAGATCATTTAGGAGTCTTGGTCCTAGAGGCCAAGATCATACTATTATGTTGTTGTAGTTTTTCTTTGTTCTAAATTGAAGTTATGTTCTTCTTCCTCTTCTTTTCTCTTTCTTTCTTCTTGTCTATGAGTAACTAAGTTTCATTTTACTTGAGTGAAAGGGTGAAGCTCTTGGTAATAAAGTAAGGTTAGATTCATTCCTTTCTTGTGCTTAAATAATTTATTTTTCAAGCAGTCATTATACGTATTGTATTTTGTTTCCAATCAATTTAGAAACTCTCCTTGTAAAGTGGAGTTCTTGATTTGTTGTAGATAAGAGATTGACACAATGAATGCTTGAACTCATTTACAAGTGTTGGTATTAGAAACTCTCCTTATAAAGTGAAAATCTTGATTTGTTGTAGACAATATTTTAGCACAATGAATGCTTGATCCCATTTATGAATGATGGTATTAATAGATGATTAAAGGAGGCATAATATAATTACGTATATAATTTTTAATGAACTTTGAACGATGTATCTTCTGATTGGAACCTCTATTATGTGTAGATTCTAATTGAGTTATAAAAAGAATTAATCTTATTCTTATTTTATTTACCAAGAGTGAATCTCCTAACCCAAGTAAATCTTTTTTATTTGTTGTGACAAAATATTTACTTTACCTTAATTAATTTTTCTTCATCAAGTTTTTGTGGTTCGACCTCGGATTCATTAAGAATTTATTATTTGAGATAACCAACACTTTGGTTTGCAATGCAACAATTAATCTCGCATCAAGTTTGTAGACTTGGTTGAAAAATTTATGCATCATTCCGCTCCCACCACATCCTCATCGCCAAGCCATCACCATCAACCCCGAATCACGCCATCCGACCATTCTGCCATCGTTTCTACCCCTTCGTCGCGCACCAGATGCACCTCACCACCACCAACACCCAGCATGCCACCCCCATCCGCTCACTCCACCGTCCGGCCACGCCCCCATTGCTGGTAATCTACTGCACCCATGCCCCTCTGTCCCCTGCTTCGTGTGTTTGAGCATTTCTTACAAGGGCATTGTTGCAAGGTCATTTTTCCTATTCTATTTAGTTTTTTTGATTTTGATAAACTAGTATTGAAATGAAGTTATGTAGCTAATAATTAAGTTTGTGTGTTATTTTAATGTATAATGTAATTTAAATTAAAATATATTAAAAAAATATGATAAAAAATATATTTCTAACACTCTTTAACTTTTGATACAGAACACAATTTGCGAGAGCAGCTTTAAGTTTGCTGACGTCGTCTTTAATTAATTAGCTTGAGTTGCTAACGGTTTTTAAGTCAAATGATAACAACAATTTTGCACAAAACTAGGTGCATTTACTGACCAGACCATGTCCACCCCTGCTTCCAAAAGTCTCTAATTACAGGAAAAATAATAATGTCATTCCTATATTTAATTATTTTATTTTTATTACACTTATCTTTATAAAAAAAAAAATAGAGGAATGTGAGTTTTTCCCCACCTTTTTCCTATAAAAAGTAAGTGTGAAAAGAAAATATAGCTAGGAGTAACATTTTGCATAAAAAAATAAATATTTTGTTTTGAAAATTAAAATAAAAAATCTTAAATGATAAAATATTTTTTAAATGTTTAATATATTAAATATATTATTTTTATCTAAAATTCCTTATTTTAAATTCTTTAACAAAATACTAACAAAACTCAAAAAATAATAATGCACCACGAATCATCACAATGAAAATAAGTGGAGGAGTCAAATTGTTTTAAACAAATAAAACTCCTCTTCTTAAATAAGTATATTTGCTTTTATTATTATTATTATATTTATTATTATTATTATTATTGGTCGCATCTTTGCTTTTATTTAATTTACTAGTAAGTGACAACCAGAGCACTTTTACTCATTTTATTTATAATATAACTTGCTTTAGAATGATATTGGTTATTCGGTGACATTATTCGCCTAACTTTTATATTTTAATTTTTTAACTCATTTATAAATTTATACTTTATCTCGTGAAAATATTATAATCATATACTGTTTAATTTAATATATCTCTCACACAAAAATATAGTGAAAAAAAGTTAGAGTATTTTTTATAGATGAAAAATATTTTCCTTGGTTATTGATTGATTTGCATTGAGTAATTTTAGTCACACACACTTTCACTTACATTATCTTATATTTACATAGTTTTTACTGTTTGATTATATCTGATCTTATTTCATTTTTTGCACCCATCATTTTGATTTTGTCATATAGACATATGTGAGATACACATCAATTAAAAGGATGTATATATCAACTTTTTTTCTTTTGCATTAATTTTTTTTCCAATGTATGCTCTCACTAGATAGGTGAGAGAATAATTTATCAAGATATGATCAAACGCCTAAACAAAGACTTTTCCTAATAGTATTTTTTTCATACACAAATTTCAAGATTGAAATTTGAATCACATTTTTAAGGGACTCAAACCTTTTTTACTCGGACTAACACACATTAATTTGCATTAACGTTTAATTATATTATCATTTCTTATACAAATTGTTTTTTAATGAGACAAATTTACTTGTTGCAGACCATGTATACTTTTTTTCTAATTAATTTATAGGGATTATGCATTAAATTTTTACATATTATATAACTGTTAGAAATGTGAAAACTCAAGGGCCATAGGCCCATAGCTCTCCCTGATCGTCCTTCCCTAAATAATTAATGTGTAGTGACCACGTATTAGATCGTAATTTACACCTTAAACAAAATTGAATAAGGTAATCTATAATTTACTCATAACTAGATTGTTAAACTGTGCAGTGTGCAAGCTTGTTAAATAAGCAATGTATTTATTACATTATTTTAATAAAGCTCTTTATATATGTGTGTGCGCTACGTGTGAGAAAGAGACAATAATTTATTTAATTTTATTTAATATTAATATTAATATATTAAGATTGAGATATTTTAAAAAGTAATTCATAATATATAATGTATATATTTAGTCTATTAAAAGTTAATAATATCATAATATAATAGATGAAAATAATTTTTTCCCGCCATAATTTTTTGTTACTATTGTAGCTCTTATGAATTTTTTTTTTTTTCTGTGTTCATTTATAATCCGAAAGTAATTAAAAAGGTCTAGTGATTAGAAAATAAAAGAACTATTAACTGTATATATCATTTACAATTTGAACAATGTTTTTAAAAAAGAAAAGAAAAAGAAAAAGAGAAAGATATTCCAATTGTAAGAAGAAAATGAAGGATATATTTAAATTTAATAAGTCTAGATCAATTATAGATACAAAGTTATAACATATTAAAAATATTGTATTCAAGAAATTGATCAAGAATGTGTACCTGATATGATTCCACAATTCATTGTTGTTTTGTGAAGAAATCAGGAAGGAATCCTCGTGTGTAAGAGAAAATTGCCCTTAACTCTGGTAAGTTCTCTATACGTGTTGTAAAAACTGCCTAATAGAGAAGTCAGTTTATATTCTTATCAGATGAGAGAAGGGACCTCTCAACAGGCTACAAAATGAATAGCTCAACCCATCACGGGCCACTCACACTAAAAGCCCAATTACAATATTCACAAATTGACAAAATGCTATATTACAAATCATAATTCCATAATTAATATATATTAATGATTTAAACAATATTTTAATTATTGATTAATGTTATTCACGTTACATATTTAAGAAATTCAACAATTCTCCCACTTGGATAGCATTAGTCAATCATTAAAATACAAGAATCATTAATATCAAAATACCAACTATGGTCAAAGCACATGTCAATCAACAATCTAAGAAACATAAGCTTTAACGTTGCAGAAATAATATCCGATAGGGAAGTATATCATACATATTAAATGCTTATATTTCATATAAAGAATAATGAATATTGAAAAACATAATCAACTAAGAGAAATATGTAATCCAAGAATGGTCCAAGCATCTGAAATGCTATAAGAGATATGATAATAAAAGTGATGTCATCTCATACATATCTCATAAGAATGACAATCAGTAAATATAAAATTTCACACTCCCACTAATTCAAAACATCAAAAGACTTAACTAAACTCATATGAGCTATATGATTTTGAAAAGCTCCAATAGTTAAGCCTTTAGTTAGTGGATCTGCTAACATGTTCTCTGTAGCAAGATGCTCAATTCAAGTCTGAAATTCCAGAATTTTCTCTCTAACAAACAAATATTTAATATCAAAATGCTTTGAGCGAGAAAAGCTTCTGTTGTTTTGAGAGAAATGCACAGTAGCAATATTGTTGCAATATATCACAAGTAGCCTAGATATGCTTTCAACAATGTGAAAGTCAGAGATTAAGTTTTTAAGCCACATAGCTTGACAAGAAGCCTCATAGCAGGCAACATACTCTGATTCCATGGTAGAAGTAGTTGTAAGAGTCTATTTGACACTCTTCCAAGAGATAGCACCTCTTGCCATCTTAAAAATAGAGCAGACTTTCGGTCGTCAGGGCAACCTGCGAAATCAGAATCAGAATAACCAATGACCTGAAGTTGATCAGACTTCTTATAGGTCAATAAATAATCCTTGGTTCCCTGCAAATATCTCATGACCTTTTTTAAGGCTTTCCAATGACCCAAACCTGAGTTGCTCAAGTATCTCCTTAAAGCATTAACAGCAAAAGCAATATCAGGATGAGTACAAACTTGAACATACATTAAACTGCCAACAACGGAAGCATATGATACTTTTTCCATTTCAACTATCTCTATATCATTTTGAGGATATTGGGATTTAGAGAGTTTATCACCTTTTTGAACAGGTACAACACATGGGAAGCAAGAATGCATATTAAACCGTTTAAGAATCTTCTCAATATATCCTTTCTGAGACAATCTGGTGTGGTGTGGAATGTGATTAAAAATAAATATAAAAAACAGTTGCCAAGTTCCACCAAAAATATAAAAACCTTGCAATCAGTTGTAGTGAGCAAAGGTCGATCCACAGAGAACCAATTCAATTAACACTGTCAATTTAATTCCTAAATTAAACTCTGATGAAAAATAAATAGTAAAATTAAAAGGGGGGTTTGTTAATTAAAACTAACAAAAGAAATTAAACTTAAACCAAAGCAGTAAACACAAATTGAATTATCAAGTTAAAGATATTGGTTAAGAGATGGAATCCACCACTAGATTGATATGATTATGCCAACTTACATACCCTTTATACCAATATGATCAATTATGTTCTTATGTGATTGTGAGAAAAATCCCGTGTCTTCCTTAAGTTTCGCTTAATTCAGCAACCGCTCAAATCAAACCCTAACCATTAGTTATTTGTAAAGCAACCGCTCTTAGACCTACCTAATGATTGCATTAAGAATTAGAAAACCAATCACACTAAGGTCTAATCACACACCGAAATTAAATTACTTAGATCATATGTCTCACTAGTCATACAACCGTAACCGCGCATAGCAATCCTAGTTTTACCACTCTCGAAATTTGGCAAGAATATAAAAACCTTTATATTGATTTAAGAATAGAAACATATGAATAAAAACATAATTGTATTAATATAAAGAAGTATGCAAGATTCACATAATCAAAATTAGAGTTTCATCTTCCCTTAACCAATCAAGAAGGTTAGCCACACATGGCAAATTCAAAAACAGAAGAAGAATTAAAAGAAAACATTGTTCAGAACAAAAGAAGAAAATAAAAACTAAAGATCAAACTAGTTTCCAAGGCTTGAGAGTGATTGATCTTTGATCGCTCGAATCCGAGTCTCCAATCCTCAATCGAATCCTTCCCCTTCTTGGTCTTCGTGTTTCTCTCAGTTTCCTTGACGGCTCTCTCTGTCCAGACCTCCTTTAAGGGCTCTAAGCAACCCTATTTATAGGTTTTGAAACCTAATTTAGCATTAAAACTCGAATTTAAATTTCTGATGCGACGACACGGGCCGTGTCATATGACACGGCCTATGCCCTGTACTTTTCTGTCGCCCCATTCCATGTATTTCACAAGTCGAGAAGAACACGGCCCGTGCCCCGTATTTGACACGGGCCGTGTCGTTTGACACGGCCCACCCCTGTCGGTGACATGGGCCCCGTAATTTGACATGACCCAGTGCCCCGTAATTTGACATGGGCCCCGTAATTTGGCACCTTCATTTTCACTGGATTCTTTACAAATACTTTTCTTTCATTGCTTCAAGAGGTGATATTGATCTCCTTAAGCATTCATCTCTCTCCTTAAATGGTCATCAAGCTCGGTTCAATGCTAATGGACTCAAACATTCAAAGATATCCTGAAAAGCATAATTCATTTATGAGTGTTTATAACCACATTTAGGCATAGTTTCACAATAAACATCAAAAGACAACTCTAAATCAGAAACTTAGCTAAATGTTAATAATTGAATACATATGGAGTTCAATTAGATCAAACAAAAGACATTTAAGGACTGAAATTATTAACAGATCAAATACCCCCACACTTAGCCTTTTGCACTCCTGGGCAAAACATAAGACCAAACCAAGGAACAGAGAAAACAAAACAAATTCAAAACCTAACAATTTAAAGAACTCAATTTCCAATGATATTCAAGAGAGGTTTGTGAGCAAGAAGAGCAAGAAAAGAATCAAGGGATCAAAACATTCAAGAGATAACAATTCTTCACATTTCCAACCAACAAGCAAGGTATCTTTAATTTAAAAAACATGAATTAAGAATGATAGATTATCACAAGATACACTCTCAATCTCTCAAGTGTTTACAAAGTAAGTATTTCACTCAATTCAACCCATGAAAAATGCACTACCATAAGCTTGCTTATCTTCTACTTCTCCACTACTCAAACACATGCACACCCAAATCAAGAGGACTTTATTTAAGGTTGTAATGGGGCCAAGGTAAGGGAAGGAAATAATATGGATATGGTAAGATGAGCACCCAAGAGAATAAAAGAACATTGGGGAGAAACTCAATTGACAAACATGAAATTTTTATCCCCTCAAATCTATATAATGCACATTCTCTTTACATCTTCCTTTCCTTTTTCTTTCTTTTCTTTTACAATCTTTCTTGAATTTTTTTCTTTTTCTTTGCATATTTTTTTTTTCAACACCTTGCATATTACACATCAACTTACACAACCCTCACACTTGTCCTATTAAACACTTGCAAGCAAAAGAGCTCCTCCAATGAAAATGAACCAATGCTCTCTCATTCTCTAAGGTAAGGTAAAATCATGATTTTTCACATAGAGCATATAATGAGATAAGACAAAGAATAGGCAAATAGGCTCAAGGGGTTAATCAAAGGGAAATAATGCAAGGTTGGCTATTTGGCCAAAGTAGTTAATCACAAAAGAATGCATCAATCATGTTCATGTATGCAAGTAAAAATATAACTTCAAAAAGAATCAAAGCAAGTTCTAGAGTGATCAATATGACATGAGTGAAAATCACATAAGAAAGAAAAGAATGGTATAAATGTTAAATCCATCCATCAAAAGGCTCAAAATCTCACCAGGTATGCATCTATCAAACTCAATTCATCAATCAAACATCCAAAACTAAGCATGTCAAATTCAAGATAAAAGAAGAAATTTATAAATCATAACCTTGAATTTCAATTGCTTCAAACTCATAGACTTCACAAATCTCAAAACATCATTAGAAATTAAATAAAAACATATTTTTTTTTCAAAAATAGAAAACAGAAATTAAAATAAAAATAGAAATAAAACAAAAAATAAAATGTCAATTCTTCCCCCACACTTAAATTCTACATTGTCCTCAATGTAAACCTCAACAATAAATAATCATTAATAAATATAGGACAAGTAAGATAAAAGAGAGGAAAGAAACATCATTATCAACTGAAGTAACGGAGGAAGATGAAGAGATTTCCACCAGGATCCCATTGGCGAAAGCATAATAACCAATTTATGCTTGAAATAACATGAAAGCTTCCACCGGGGTCCCATTGGCTAAAACGTAATGACCAAGTTATGGTTGAAACAGCATGAGGGCTTCCACCAGGGTCCCATTGGCCTTCCTTAATTGCCTTGACTTCACCACTGAAAAGTAATATGTGCACTTCATCAACTTCATATGCATTATTTCTATTAGACCATGACCCAAAAACAAAATCCACTTCAGTAGTGTCTGTCATCTGGTGCTCTTCTCCCTTCACTGAAAACTCTTCAGAGGTCTGCAATTCTATCTTTCTTTGTATCTTAGATCCTGCAACTGCATCAAAAGTATTGTTGATAGATCCTTCAACAACATTAGCTTCTGCACAAACAGAATTATCAACTCTCAAGAATGCAAAAATTTCAGCACAAACAACACATATCATGTCACCATCACAATAGTACATGAGTTGCAATGAGTATAATTATTGAAACTAATAAAATTAAGAAATTCATCACACAACTCATCATACTGTCTCTCCACTACCTTAGGAAGGGGTTCAAGAATACTTACCTTAGGGGCCTCAGAGTTTTCCCCCTCCTCACTTACCTCTTCAGGCTCTGTTTCTTTCTTTTCAATGGTTTGTGAAGGAGAGGTGGGTTTATCTAGCATCTTCCCACTTCGTAGTGTGACAGTACTAGCATCTTCCTTCACATTCTCTTCTAATTGTGAGGGACGTTCTTCAGAAATTTGGCTCTGGAACTTGCTAAGATCTGTGGCTAACTGATCCAAAGAGTTTTGCAGGTCATTACACATGGCCTGTGTTTCTTGTTGAAACTGAATGTTATTAGTGGCCATTTGTCTTATTAGCTCCTCCAGTGAAGGTTCAGGTTGCCTAGGAGGTTGAACTTGTTGCTGCCCATGACTCAAGTTAGGAGGATCCCACCACCCTGGATAATATGTATTGGAGTAGGGGTTGTAGTTGTCGGACGGTTCGAATATCCCCATATGCTCTACCTCCTCATTTGTGTCTACTAGGAAAATGGGACACAAATCAATGGGATGTCCAGATGATAAGCAAATCTCACAAGCTTCCATGATCAATGGACATCAACACCTACAAACACTCGAAAGAAAGAATCAAAAATTAAAATAAAAAAAAAAAAACAAAAACAGAGTAAAAATAGGAAACAAATTAATAACGCAATTGGAAAATTGGTTCCCCCATGTAATTCATACGCCAAAATTTGGTGTGGTGTGGAATGTGATTAAAAATAAATATCAAAAATAGTTGCCAAGTTCCACCAAAAATATAAAAACCTTACAACCAGTTGTAGTGAGCAAGGGTCGATCCACAGAGAACCAATTCAATTAACACTATCAATTTAATTCTTAAATTAAACTCTGATGAAAAATAAACAGTAAAATTAAAAGGGGGGGTTTGTTAATTAAAACTAACAAAAGAAATTAAACTTAAACCAAAGCAGTAAACACAAATTGAATTATCAAGTTAAAGATATTGGTTAAGAGATGGAATCCACCACTAGATTGATATGATTATGCCAACTTACATACCCTTTATACCAACATGATCAATTATGTTCTTATGTGATTGTGAGAAAAATCCCATGTCTTCCTTAAGTTTCGCTTAATTCAGCAACCGCTCAAATCAAACCCTAACCATTAGTTATTTGTAAAGCAACCGCTCTTACACCTACCTAATGATTGCATTAAGAATTAGAAAACCAATCACACTAAGGTCTAATCACACACCGGGATTAAATTACTTAGATCATATGTCTCACTAGTCATACAACCGTAACCGCGCATAGCAATCCTAGTTTTACCACTCTCGAAATTTGGCAAGAATATAAAAACTTTTATATTGATTTAAGAATAGAAACATATGAATAAAAACATAATTGTATTAATATAAAGAAGTATGCAAGATTCACATAATCAAAACTAGAGTTTCATCCTCCCTTAACCAATCAAGAAGGTTAGCCACACATGGCAAATTCAAGAACAGAAGAAGAATTAAAAGAAAACATTGTTCAGAACAAAAGAAGAAAATAAAAACTAAAGATCAAACTAGTTTCCAAGGCTTGAGAGTGATTGATCTTTGATCGCTCGAATCTGAGTCTCCAATCCTCAATCGAATCCTTCCCCTTCTTGGTCTTCGTGTTTCTCTCAGTTTCCTTGACGGTTCTCTCTGTCCAGACCTCCTTTAAGGGCTCTAAGCAACCCTATTTATAGGGTTTGAAACCTAATTTAGCATTAAAACTTGAATTTAAATTTCTGATGCGACGACACGGGCCGTGTCATATGACACGCCCGGGCCTGTACTTTTCTCCCAATTCCATGTATTTCACAAGTCGAGAGAAGAACACGGCCCGGGCCCCGTAATTTGACACGGCCGTGTCGTTTGACACGGCCCACCCCCCGTCATGGGTGACATGGGCCTGTAATTTGACATGGCCCAGGCCCCGTAATTTGACATGGGCCTGTAATTTGGCACCTTCATTTTCACTGGATTCTTTACAAATACTTTTC
Source organism: Ormosia semicastrata (assembly GCA_029884595.1). Lineage (NCBI taxonomy): Eukaryota > Viridiplantae > Streptophyta > Magnoliopsida > Fabales > Fabaceae > Ormosia > Ormosia semicastrata. Next base: position 28,392,635 of record JAQQTO010000046.1, on the reverse strand, counting down.
TTTCATTGCTTCAAGAGTGATATTGATCTCCTTAAGCATTCATCTCTCTCCTTAAATGGTCATCAAGCTCGGTTCAATGCTAATGGACTCAAACACTCAAAGATATTCTGAAAAGCATAATTCATTTATGAGTGTTTATAACCACATTTAAGCATAGTTTCACAATAAACATCAAAAGACAACTCTAAATCAAAAACTTAGCTAAATGTCAATAATTGAATACATATGGAGTTCAATTAGATCAAACAAAAGACATTTAAGGACTGAAATTATTAACAGATCACAATCCAAGAATGCCACGTGACCTATCACGGTGAATCTGGATACCTAAAACAACTGAGGCATCACCAAGGTCCTTCATATCAAAGTGGTTACTCAATATTAGTTTTGTGGTTACTCAATATTAGTTTTGTTTCAGTCAAAAGTTTAACACAACTGCTAGCAAGAAGAATATTGTGGACATACAGAATAAGAATTATAAAATTGTTTTCACTAGTCTTCAAATAAATACACTGATTTGAGGCATTTTCTTTGAAGTCAAAAGAAGTGACAACCTGATCAAATTTCAAATATCATTGCCTGGATGTCTGTTTCATTCTATAAATGGACTTTTTAAGTCTACAAACCAAATGCTCCTTACCTGTTTCAATAAAACTATCAAGCTGAACCATATAGACAATCTCGACTAGATCTCCATTCAGAAAAGTTATCTTCACGTCCATCTGGTGAAGTTCTAAATTAAAGTGAGCTACCAAAGCCATAACAACTCAAAACACATCTTTTGTAGAGACCGACAAGAAAGTCTCCTTAAAATCAATGCATTCTCTTTGACTATAGCCTTTTGCTACTAGTCTAGCTTTGTACCTCTCAACTCTACCATCTGGACTATGCTTGGTTTTGAAAACTCATTTGCACCCAACGGGTTTGCAACCAACTGGTAACTCCATAAGATCCCAAACAATATTATGAGACATAGAAGACAATTCATCATGCATAACATTTAGCTAATCTGAAGCATGAGAGTTAGAGATTGCCTCATTAAAAGTGATAGGATTGTCGTCATCATGGAGATCAAACTCGTGCTCCTGAAGATACATTACATAGTCATGTGGTATAGAAGACCTACATACTCTCTGAGACCATCTTAATGGGACTTCTTCAGTAATTTCATCTAGTTCCTATTCATCAGCTGGTGGTGCCACTACATCATCTTCTCCTCGAAGAGCCTGATCATAATTATGATTGACTGGAACCATGATATCTGCAGGAAGTGAAATAGTCGGTACAAGAACTACACTCTGATCTTCTTTAAGAGTGACTGGTCGTGGTGTATGGCTCCCACTGCCTAAATCATCCTCAAAGAATATCGCTCGGCCAGGCTCGATGACTTGCATGGAGTGAGAAGGACAATAGAATCTACAACCTCTGGAACCCACGCAGTAGCCAATGAAGAAATCGCTAACAGTCTTAAGATCAAGCTTCTTTTGCTGAGGGTTATAAGGTCTAACTTCTGCCTTACAACCCCACACATGAAAGTGTTTCAAACTCGGCTTCCTTCCAATCACCAGCTCATAGGGAGTTTTTGGCACAGACTTACTAGGTACTTGATTAAGAATGTACACAACAGTCTTCTAAGCATCTCCCCAAAGAAAAACTGGTAATGATGAATGGCTCAACATGCATCTCACCATATCCATAAGCGTGCGATTATGTCTGTCTGTAACTTCATCCTGCTCAGGAGTACCAGGCATACTATATTGAGCTTCAATTTCACATTCATCAAGAAATCTGGCAAACGGTCCTGGATTTCTTCCAGTTTCATCATATCTGCCGTAATATTCACCTCCTCTATCAGACCTCACACATTTAATATTCTTGTTTGTCTTCAATTCAATGGCAGCCTTGAAGGATTTGAAAGCATCCCAAGAACTAGATTTTTCCTGGAGAATATCTATCCAATCAAATCTGGAGAAATCATCTATGAAGGTAATAAAATACATATATCCACCTATGGCAGTAGGTGTAATAGGTCCACACATGTCTGTGTGAATCAACTGTAGCACATCATCACACATGTTTGCTCCTTTATTCTTAGTTTTGGCAATGAACTAGCCTTTAACATAATCAACGCAAGTGTCAAAATCAGAGAAGTCAAGGTTATGAAGAATAACTTCCCTAATTAGTCTTTCAATTCGAGGCCTAGAGATATGCCCCAAACGTCTATGCCATAGCATAGAAGAACTCTCATCAGTCCTATTACGCTTACTTTCAACAACAGAGTTAACAAACATATCATTCAAATTCAGCATATATACCCCATCACACAAAACTCCTGAACCAACGGCAACAGAATCAAAACAAACAACAACTTTTCTATTACCAAATTCAAAAGTGTAGCCACATCTATCCAAAGTTGAAACTGAAATTAAATTCCTCCTTATGGAAGGTATATAAATAGCATCTTTCAATAATAAAGTATGATCAGAAGGTAAATGCAAGGTAACTGCTCCTATTTCTTCCACTAATACTCTAGTTCCATCTCCCACAATGATCTTGAATTCAGCATTACTTGGCTTCCTCAGACTTGTGAACTCCTGTAAAGAATTAATAACGTGAATAGTTGCACCTGAGTCAAACCACCAAGTATTGGGAGCAACATCAGTCACATTTGATTTAAAACAAGCTAGAGCTAGGATTGTACCTTGCTTCTCAAGTTTCTTCTTGAGAATATAATAATCATTCACTTTATGGTCATACTTCTTGCAATACTTGCATTTTCCCTTGAAGAAATTCTTCTTAAGCTTTAGGTGTCGAGATACTTTCCCTCCTTTCTTCTTATCATGTTGAAACTTGCCTTTGTAAACTCTCTTTTTCTCATTTTTAGTACCAGAAGTAGAAGCAACAAACTAAACACTGTGTGATTTTCCTTTCCTTATAGAATCTTCTTCTTGAGAAATAATAGCAATCATTTCATTAACTGTTCATTCATTTTTCTGAATGTTATAAGAGGTCTTTAGAACATCAAATTGAGAAGGAAGTGACTCCAGAACCTGCCAAATTAGATAACTCTCACCGAGATTGTAACACCCCAAAATTTCCTATCTTATAAACAGCAATTTTGACAGTTAACAAAATTATACTATTTAGTGATTTCTGTGTACTGTAAAATTATTTTGAATATTTCATCTGTATATTTGATCGTTTTGAGTAATCTGCTCCGTGTCAGGAAAATAATAATTTTCAGGCCGAAAAAATTTTATGTAATTTAATTTTTACTGAAAAGTCTTAATTATTCTACGTAATCTGAATTGATATTTGTGAGTTTTCTAATTTTTGTGATTTTATGTGTGATTATGAAAAATTTTACTATTTGTGGGTCCAGGGGGTGTATGTGGGCCCAAGTGGCTATACGTGGACCCAGGTGGGTCCCGCAAAGTGAAAAAAATTTCTACGCATAGAAAATTTGTACTGTTTAGACGGAGACAGGGGATCTTACTAAACTGAATCAGGAAATAATTTTAAAAATTTTCTTTCTTGTATTTTGTCTTGTATTTAATTATCGGACGATAAAAATACATAAATATATTCTTTCGTGGGGTTATAACGGATATAAAAATAAAATTCTATACTGTTAAGTCAACATTAGTGGTTTGGATATCCACCATCGATTTAATCACCGTTGGAGATTTAATCTTGATTTAATCAACGGTGGAGATTTGATCTTAAAAGTGAATAAGATCAATTATAACCGTTGGATGGAAATTAAATCAAGGGTAGAGATTTAGTCTTATAAATGGCTATGACCATTATCAACCATTGGATATAGATTTAATCAATCGTGGAGATGGATCATTAATGACCATTGGATTTAGATTTAGATCAATGGTGGAGAATTGGTCATCAAAAATGACTACAACCATTTTGGACCCTTGGATGTAAAGTTTGAAGGTGTAATCTTGACCCTTCATTTTGGAGACATATTCAATTGTTAGGATTACAAGCCAAAAATGATCCAATGGCTCAAATAAAGTCTTCCATCTACAACCTAAACCTAATAACTATTTTAATCCAAACCATTCTTTTAATTAAGGGTTAGGATGACTTAGGATGATGGCTATGAAATTTGTCACATTTTATGAAGCATGGAAGGGGGGACGGTTTGGAGATGCAAGGGAGAGGGGAGACAACTTTGAATAGGCTTTTTAGGCCAAAGAAAAAGATGAAGGCAATAGCCAAGTGTCAAGACCATCAATTATTTTCCTATTGATCATTAATGATCATGTTTTTCAAACTTCACTTTCCACCTTTCTCCAATGCAAGCTACGGTCATGTATAGCTTTGAAAACCAAGTAATTCATTTCTACACTTCATATTATCATATCTTCACCTATTTCACTTAAGTTTCAAGAAACAAACCGAAGAAAACTTCATTTTCTCTCCCTAAAGAAGACCATTTGGCCAAGCACCCTAAACCTCTCTTCCATCACTTTTTAATTTCATACAACCTAATTTCTTGAATCCTTACCTTATTCTAAACAACTTTCATGTTGAAGACTTGCTCTAAATCTTCCATCTTGAAGAACTTTTACTAAGATCAAATTATAGAGTTTTATTGGTGAAGTGTAAGGAAACTTCATTTATTCTTTTATTTTTCATGTTCTAAACCATATTTGATCCATGGTTCCTCTTAATCAAACTTAATATACTAATTTATTTATGTTTGTTTTATGTTCAAGAGACTTTTGTTGGTGGAGATCTTGTTCTAAATCCAAAGCAAGGAGCTTTTGTGGTTCTTCAAGAGGTAAGAGGGAGATCCATCTAACCAACCAAGTATGGTGGTGAGAGATGGTTTTATATTTGATGGATGGTGAATCTATGTGAGGATTCATATTCATGGTCATGTAATAATTTGTGTGTATTATGTGCTTTGATTATTTTTGTCTATACTTGATATGCTTTGCATGATTTACTTGTGTATGCATGCTTAGTATGATTTTTATTTGCTTATATGGTATGCTTATGATATGCTTATGATATGCATGATGAAGATATATTGAATATATTATGATGAAAGTATGATAAAACAGGAAATGTTGGCTCCAAAAGCCATAGAGAAGGTCACGGTTTTGAGCTTCCAAAACTAAGATTTTTATTGAAATTTTTCAAGAACAATGGAGTTAATTTTTGGTCCTTAAACTTAAACAAATTTTTGGCCAAGACACCAACCAATTTGGTGTTCACAAAATTATATTTTCATGAATGATAAAATTGAATGATTTGAAGAGTATGAAAAATAAACAAAGGGTTTGTTTTTCAAGAGAACAAGAATACAGTCTTTGAGAAATTTTTATTAATTTATTTTGTGTAAAAAGATCCTAAGTGTTTTTATAAATATGAGTTTTGAATGAAATGGACAAACATTAATTTTAAAGATTTGTAAAGAAAGTGAATAAGGATTTGCAAAGAAAGTGAAAAAAAAAAAGGATTTGTAAAGAAAGTGAAAAAGGATTTGAACAAATGGGTTTAGTTTTTTTTATAACCATCGGTATTTCGGTTTTGAAAATAAAATTTTAATGGTTTTATTTGTGTAAAACCATATCAATTTAGAAGGAAAAATGTTTTGATAATTTTCAATAGTCATGTCCACATTTTCGAAGGCTTGTAATGCATTGATTTTAATGAAACAAAGTGATTTTTTAAGTGGAAATATAATTAATTTAATACAAGAAATTTGAAAAAGGAATCAGAGTATTTTAGCACTTGAGAAATGAATTTTTATGTAAATGGAAAAGAGAGGTTGCAAGTGAGCCTCAATTTGTTTTAAAAAGAATTTATTTTTGTTAAAATTGATTTAAGAAAAAAATGAAGAATACAATAGTGATTTGATATTTTCTAACGTGTAACTCATCTGTTGGATTTTGGAAAGCGTTAGTAATTTTTAAAGTTAGAAACATTGATTTAATTCAAATGAAATTATGAATTTGTGGAATATATTATGAAAAAGAATTTTCTTGAGTAAGAAGATATATTAAATGAAGTAGAAAGTTATATTATTTTGAGTAATGTTGATTTAAAAATGATTTGGGAAAAATAGAGAATATAATGGTATTTTAAAAATTTACTAATGTATAACTTATTTTCAAGTTTTGAAGTACATTAGAAAATGTTAAGTTTTGAAACGTTGATTTATATCAATGGAAAAGTGATTTTGTGAATTATATTTTGAAAAAGGATTTCTTGAGTAAAGAAATGTGGAAAAAAATTTTTAAGTAAAGAAAATGTGTTAAATAAAGTATAAAATCATATTATTTTGAGAAAAGTGGAAATAAAATTTTTGAAGAATGAGAAATATTTTTGTAATAGAATTGTGGTGAAAAAATTATTTATGTATCTTAAAAATGTAATTTTTAAAGTACGTGATTTGAAATACAGATAAAATATTTCTAAGTGTTTAAAAATACAGTAAAATATTTTTACGTGATTTGAAATATGATAAAATATTACTACGCGATTGGAGATGCGTTGAAACATTTTAAGTGATTTGAATTACGTTTAAATATTTTACGTAATTTGAACTACTGTTGAAAAATCACTATGTGATTTAAAAGTGATAGAATATTTTTACATGATTGTGAAAATGATGAAAAATTATTATGTGATTTGAAAAGTGTTTTAAATATTTTGAGAATGATAGAAAATGTTTTATGCGACTTAAAAGAATGATTTTTAAGTTATGCAATTTTGAAAATGATGGAAAATCATTACGCGATTTGAGAAATGTATATTTTTATGCGATTGAGAAAAATGTTGAAAAATTTAATACGCGATTTAAAGGTGCAACAGAAGAGTTGCAGTATTTTAAAAATGTAATAAAAATGTTTTGAAATTTTAAAAACATAACAAGAGTGTTACGGTATTGTGAAAATGTAAAAGAAGTGTTATGATATTGTGAAAATATAACAGAAATGTTTTGGAATTGTGAAAACGAAATGGAAATATTGCGCAATTTTGTGATAATATGATTTTTTTCTGTTGAAAATATAGAATAAATACTGTAGAACCAGTATATGGATGCTGTGTGAGAAAATGACATGTTTTGCCTGTGATTGACATTTGGTGTATTATACATGCATTGGAAAGATATGTCTGTGATTGGATTTGGTGCATTATACGTGCATTGAAAAAATATGCGTTGAAGCATATTATTACATTGAACAAATGAAATTGAAAAGATTTGGCCCTTTGGGGTTGGACTTGCACTGATATATTCGTGCATTGTATAAAATATAGCTAATAGCTATTTTGACCCTTGTGGTTGAAAAGGGAATGAGAATTGATAATGAGGTCTATGATGGATCTTGGGGCGTCGAGTAGCGGCGGTCGACCAGCGGATGGACGGTTTAGCGAGTACCACTGTGTCACTTGGCGATGCGATCCGTTGCAACGCATTGACGATACCCGACAAGAACACGATTCTTTTCAACGACTGGGATATTGTCTTTGGGCTAAGGCTGATAATTAACCAGAGCATTCTTCTCGAAATTGTGAAAACCTCCATGGAGTTGTTTTTGATAAACTGAGTCTTTGTGTATATGCATAAATCTGAGCATTTATATCTGTATGATATATTAATTGAGGAATGTTGGCTATGACAATTGTTTTAAGTACTTGGATGATGATTGAACTGATAAATGATTAGATGATGATAGTTGATTAATGCTGATAGCATGATTATGGTATGATCTATCTGCATGATATGCTGTTTGTGTTATCTCTGTACTGCCATGTTGGTAATGGCGTAAGTGATCTCACCTCTTTGTTATACTATTTTGCTGTGTCTGTACTGTTAAAATCAAATAATAGAAGGATCGAGTTGTCTTAGACATAATGGGCAATGGATACTCTGAGATTGGTGACAGCAATAAGGAGTGGACATTCAGGACTCGAAGGTGTGCAGTGTTGACAAAGGAACAAATGTCTGATGCATCAAGATGGACAGAAAAAGGAATAAGTATGTTAAAGTTTCTCGTTAGTGTTGTACGTGCTATTAAGTAGGATCCGTCATGGGGTTTGCTACTGTTAAAAAAATAAGTCTGTTAATTTTATATTTCTCTTTAAATTGTGATATTAATTGGTGTCAATATTGCATAATGAATAGTTGAAATATGATTTTCAATATTACCTAATATTTTCAGTAAATTTACGTTTTAGTAAAGAAGAAATTTTGAAACTCATCTTTTATAACTCAAACTTTGTGCGAACTTCTTCTCAGATTATAAGTCGGGGGTCGGAAATGTGATGCCCTAAGGAGGGTGTTACAGAGATCAACCTTGAGAGACTTCAGTTTATTAAAATAGTGCACTAACTTCATGATGTGCTCATGAACTCCACTAACACCATCATATTTGGTCTTCTCAATCAAAGAAAGATATTGGCCCTTCTGAGCTTTATCAAAAGTCGTGAATTTCTCACTAATAGATTTCAGAAATTCCATAGTCTTTCTGCTCTCTGGAATGCTCTGTCTAATTGACTTCTCCATAGTGTATTTCATCACCATAAGACACACTCTGTTTGAGTACTCCCATTTTTCACAAAAAGCCTTTTCAGCAGCAGTGGACTCAATAGTAAGAGTAGCAGACTCTTCTTCTCTCAAAGTCAAGTCCATATTAGTGATAGCCAAATAGAGATCCAGAGATTCTTTTCAATCCTCAAAGTTAGTCCCATTCAAAGACTTGACAGAAGTTAATTGCATGAGTAAAGAGGCTGGCATGAAAACAACAAAAGGAACCATTTAATATGCACAATGTTATTATGCAACATGAGAATTAAATGGTTCCGTATGCACAGCCAAACAAACTATTTTAGAAAATTTTCTTACTTATCATAGTCCCACATAAGGGTCCCAGGGCATAATAAATAAGAAATATAATAATACAATGCACAAATCTTATATTACCAAAATTTCTAATACCAATAGAGTACTAGAAAGATAAATGACAAAAACATAAATCTAACAGCACATTGTACAATAACAAATTACATTAATAACAATACACTAATAGGGTGTAGTTACTATCAATGCAATAAGAATTATGATTAAAAAAAATTTAATCATTCAAGTCACGAAATTTGCACAATTGTACCCACGATAGGTGAGCTCACAGTTATACAAATTATCAGCAATTATACTTAATAGAATATGATAAACTCATATTATGTATATATATAAAAAAAATTCAATTCACATATATACCCAAAAATACTTTATGATTATGACACATTAACAGAGAGAGTATCATATACCAAAGAGTCACTAGCAGAGTAAAGAATAGTCACAAAAAATTTCAGGCCCAAAATCCAAGAGTACAGTAATTAAACTTTCAAATTATTCTCAAATAAATTAATATAAAATATTTACAGATGTCCAAAAATTTCAAAAAAATTCCAAAAAAAATTTAAATATTAAATAAAAAATATTGGACGAAAAATTAAAAAAAGACACAAGAAACTCACTCATGCGCCCCCACGCGCGTTGGCCGCTAGTAGGCATCGTGGCATCGCTAGAAGAATCATCTTCCTCGCCCGGAAACAGGAAAAACGGGTCGTGATGACCCACGATATAATCCTGAATGTATCTCATTATTTTGCTGCCAAATTTTGGGGCCAAGGTCGCATTGTTGCGACAAGAAAAAGCCCTTAAACAATTTTCAATTTCATTGATAAAAAAAGAAAAGAATTTTTTTTTCAGATCAAAAAATGGGACCTCGTGAAGAAGATTGGCTTAATTCTGACAAATCACACAACGAAATGACACAATATTTGGGTATATGAATCGAAATTCACTAACAAGAAAAATTCCTAAACTAATTTGATCAAATTCGGTCAAAAATGAATCCAATCGAAATTAGGATTCATATATGGATATATGAAAATTTATTTTGATTATGATAAAAAATAAAAAATAAAAAAGCCATAATTTGTATCTATGTGGTTCTGATACCAATTGAATGATATATTTAAATTCAATAAGCCTAGATCAATTATAGATACAAGGTTATAGCATATTAAACACATTGTATTCAAGAAATTGATCAAGAATGTGTACCTGATATGATTCCATAATTCATTGTTGTTTTGTGAAGAAATCAGGAAGGAATCCTCGTGTGTGTGAGAAAACTACCCTCAACCCTAATAAGTTCTCTATACGTGTTGTAAAAATTGTCTAATAGAGAAGTCAGTTTATATTCTTACCAGATGAGAGAATGAACCTCTCAACAGGCTACGAAATGAATAGTTTAACCCATCACGGGTCACTCACACTAAAAGTCCAATTATAATATTCACAAATTGACAAAATGTTACATTATAAATCATAATTTCATAATTAATATATTAATGATTTAAATAATATTTTAATTATTGATTAATGCTATTCACGTTACATATTTAAGAAATTCAACAAAAAAACTTTTAAAATATTTAAAAAATATAAGAAAATGATATAAAATTTGGGTATAAAAAGATAAGGTGGGTAAATATTTCAAAATCAAATTTAAAAAATGAGTGTTCATAACAAACAAAACCAATATGAAAATAGTGAGAATTAGAGGGAAAACAATGCACCAATAATTACCATATGTCATTGTCAACATCTACATAGAGTGTGTTTTATATAATAGTAAGTCGATTAAAATCCAAATCCTCCATGTTTCAATAATTTAGATATATAATAGATAAAGTGGTTTTTTTATTTCTTGTTATAGCGACTATGCTTTGGAATCTACTGTCACAAATCATACATTCATCACTATTCAAGTTAATATTATCATAATTACAAAGCTTTTTTTTACATGATTATAATTACAAAGTTATCCAAATACTCCATGTTTCAATAATTTAGATATATAGTAGATAAAGTGGTTTTTTTATTTCTTGTTATAGTGATTATGAGTTGGAATCTGCTGTCACAAATCATACATTCATCACTATTCAAGTTAATATTATTATAATTACAAAGCTTTGTTTTTTCTAAATGATTATAATTACAAAGTTAGTTGTTCAATTACAAATATTTAATTGAACACTATACCTAAATTAATATTACTATAATTACATTTTTTATATTTATTAATGTAAATTTTGCATTTAAGTTTGATTGAACTGTGTGATAAATAAATAAGTGTAACAAATCCAAATCTTACATAATCATACACGCTATTTAAAAAACAAAGTTGGTCGAGAATTAGATGGATTGATTTGATGAGTGATATTGAAAGAGATAAGTATTAGTAAGTGAAAGTTGGTTTAAAGCTTCTTCGTAAATATTATTTAAATAAATTTAAATTAAATTAAAGATGATTTAGATATAATAGATAAAATTCAATAAAAATAATGTAGAAATTAAAGAGAAAAGAATTCACTAATGACTGATATGTGTCATTATTTGAACCTGTATGGAATATGCTTTACATATATATATATATATAGACATATTTAATAAGAGGAGTTTTTATTGTGAAAGGGTGAGTGAAATAAATTTTGACCATACAACTATACATAGATGATCAAGAGTAAAAGTTACTTAAAGGTCATGTGACCACTTAAAAAAGTCACATGCATTTATATTCTAATCTTAACTATTCATGAAAGATCCAATAGTTAATATCCACTCATCTCACCTCTCACAATAAACACTCCTCTTACTAGATACACTCTATATATATATATATATATATATATATATATATATATATATGTAACTTTTTGGTGAGATTAGTGTTTATTATAAGAGGTAAGATGAATAAATTTTGACCATTATATCTTATATGAATGGTCAAGATTAGAATAAAAATACATGTAACTTTTTAAGTTCATATGACATTTAAATAACTTTTAATCTTAATCATCCATGTATTATTGTATTATCAAAATTTACTCCTCTTACCATCTCACAATAAAAATTCATCTCACTAAATATGTTCTTTATATATATATATATATATATAGGATATTACTTAAGTGAGAGGAGTGTTTATTGTGAGAGGTGAGAGGAGTGAATCTTGACCATTAAATTTTTTATGAATGGTCAATATTAGAAGATAAATACATGTGACTTTTTTAAGTGATTACATGGCCTTTAAGTAACTTTTAATCTTGACCATCCATGTATGATTATATGGTCAAAATTTACTCTTCTCACTCTCTCACAATAAAAACTCCTCTCATTAGATATGCCCTATGTATATATGAAGCGTATATGTGAGATAAGTTTTTATAAAAAAAAGTAAATTTTAACTCTTTGAATGATAAAATTAGATATAAATATATATATATATATATATATATATATATATATATATATATATATATATATATATATATAATATAATTAAATATATATATTGAGATAAGTTTTATCATTATAAGAGATGAACCAAAATACTCCAACTTTCCTCCACCGTATGAAAAGTAAATTTTAACAATTGGACATGAATGATTAAAATTAGAATATAAATATATGTGACTTTTTTAAGTGGCCAAATAATATTTACATAACTTTTAATTTTAACTATTTATATATGATTATATGATCAAAATTTATTCATTTTATCCTTTTACAATAAAAAATCTTTTAATTAAATATATATATTGCCAAAGACACCTGTAATTACATCATATTTTATTATCAACCGTAGTAAAAAGAATTATCATCAACCAATTATCAAAAAGGTATAGTCACAGAATTTAAAATTCGAAGTCAACTTATTTGAAAGGCACCTGTAATTACATCATATTTATTATCAACCGTAATAAAAAAATATTATTATCAACCAATTATCAAAAAGGTCTAGTCACAGAATTTAAAACTCAAAGTCAACTTATTTGTGGAAACAATGATCTTTTAAAATAAGGCTCTTTATAAAGTGAGTAAGTAAGCAAATATTAATTATTAATAATTAATATAAGTTCATCTAACAATGATTGATATGAATTTATTTGCTCACCTTACAAGGATCATCACGTTAAAAGATCTTTGTTTTGAGTGAGTAGATGAAAAATCGATAGAACGGTCAAATATAACAATTATGATTTTCTTATCATTTTTTTTTCATATCACTTTTTATATATTTTCTCATATCATTAATCATATCACTTTTTTTTATCACTTTCTCTCATTTTAACGCAACATTTCAAAAAGAATATATAAAGAAGTGTATCACTAAAAAAAATATAAGAGTATATTTTTTCAAAATATAATATATTTAGACATTATAAAGTTAACGGGGTTATTAAAAAAATTAATAATAACGGGATTAACTCACTCCATTCACGTTTCGCTTATTATAACTCATGACTTGAGTTTGATCAAATAATTTGTAATTTTGTACTATAAATCATTGGAAAAAAGACGTCATAAAACAATTTTTTTTACATGATCGTCTTTCATATAACTTTATTATGTTTTAAGTATATTTTCAAAGTATTTTATCAATAAATCGAGATTAAAATTTTAAATTTAAATTAAAGATGGATATATAATTGTAACTTAATTATTGTGGCTCTAATGTTTGTGTGGGTTACAAAAGCATGAAAACAAATAAATAACAGGATAATGCTCAATATCGCGAATTCAGATTCGTGAAACGTCACACGAATTCTTAGATTTTGAGCAATTGTCATGTTTTTTTTGTTTAATTTAATATTTATTTTAATTTTTTAAAAGAAAATATTTATTTACTATTATGTGTATTTCACTTTCGTAAACAGTTTACGAAAATTATTTCGTTGGAAATAGTAGTGCTCTAGATAACAAAGACATCATACTGTGGAGACTGAAGAGGAGGTGCGGCCACCCTCTCGATTCTATTATTTAGATTTACGTATATTCTAAATGGCAACGTGCAATGCAGGTTTATTAAATTAGAAATTATCTTTTGTCTAATTCAAATATGATGAATATATATTTATTATATATTTATGTGAGATAAATATTAAATTAAATTATATGTAATTATAATATTTTTATAAAATACTAAATAAATTAAAAAATATAAAATATAAAAATTAAATAAATAACGAGATTATATTAAATTAGCCATAGCAGTCAATTTCATTCGTTTCCTCAATAATTACCCATCTTCTTTTTTAAAGAGGAATGATGATTTACGCAAAAGATTTTTCGTGAAACAGTTTCGTAAAACTTTTTTTAAATGGCAACGTGCAATGCAGGTTTATTAAATTAGCCATTTTACTGCCATAGCAGTCAGTGTCATTCGTTTCCTCAATAATTAGATTACCCATCTTTCTTTTATGAAGAGGAATGATGATTTATACGCAAGATTTTTCGTGAAACAGTTTCGTAAAACTTTCTCTAAATGGCAACGTGCAATGCAGGTTTATTAAATTAACCATTTTACTGCCATAGCAGTCAATGTCATTCGTTTCCTCAATAATTACCCATCTTTCCTTTTTAGAATATGTTCAGATCAATAGAATTGAATGAAATAAAAAAAATAAAATAAAATAGAAATATATTTTATTATTTAAGTATATTTAAAAAATAAAATAAGATAGAAGTGAATAAAATAAATTTTATCTTTTCTTACTAAAAGTTATCTTTTTTTTAATTTGGGATATGGGATAGAATTATTTTATTATTATTATTATAATTAATATTTTATCTTATTCTATTAAAAATTATTTACTTTTTAAATAATAAAATAATAATTTTATTTTATTTTATTTTAAAATATTCATATAATAAAATAATATCTTATCATATTTTATTTTATCTCATCTTATTTTATTTTATTATATTTTATCAATTACTCAATATTCAAATATTACCATAACCTAACAAGGAATGATGATTTACACAAAAAAAATTTCGTGAAACAGTTTAGTAAAACTTTTTCTAAATGGCAACGTGCAATGCAATGCAGGTTTATTAAATTAGCCATTTTACTGCCACAGCAGTCAATGCAATTCGTTTCCTCAATAATTACCCATCTTTCTTTTTTACAGAGGAATGATGATTTACACACAAGATTTTTCGTGAAACAGTTTCGTAAAACTTTATTTTATAAGATATAGGCATATAGCAATAATATTTTTTAAGGTTAAACTTCCAAGATAATTATTATCATAATTAATTTATTTTAATAATAGTATAAAATTAAATAATAATTTAAATTCATAATCAATCAAAATTAAATTTTAAAAGTTAATATTTTACTAAGTCCATAAATTTAAGGTTGACAATGATTAATATATTTAATTAAGATTTGACTTTAATAAAAAGAAAGTATTTAAGTAAGGATAATTTAAGAAATTAAATTATAAATTGGTGTTAGAGAGTGCATATAGACAATTGAGAATATCAATAATTTTACCTTGTATATTAAGAGTAAATTATTAATTTGGTCTCTGAAATTTACTTAATTTATAATTTAGTCTTTATAAATTATATAAAACTTTTTAATTTAAATAATTTAAAGACTAGATATAAAATTTAAAGTAATAACTATTAAATTACAAGAAAAGTAATATTTTCGAATGGCTAGAATGCATTTGTTTGTGTTAATTTAAAAAAAGTAATTTTTTATTAAAAATCACTTTTCAAACATGTATAATTGTCTAGATAAGATTTTAAAAAACCAATTTTTTAAAAAAATCAATTTTATACTTTTAATCAGAAGATGAAAAGAATAATTTCTGTATAAAATTATTTTTAAAGAAATTATTCTTAAGAGAGATATAATAAGAGAGAGAAATAAATATATCGAAAAGTAACTTCTACTTTTTATGAAAAAAATTTAAATTTTTTATCTTAAAATTAATTTTTTTCAAACTTTATCTAAATGTATCTTAAATCGTTAATTTATTTATATATGTAAAAATATATTTAGTGGGAAGAGTGTTTATTATAAAATGTGAGATAAATAAATTTTGACTATTAAAATTTATATAAATGATTAATATTAAAATATAAATACATTTAATATTTTTAGATGATTACATAACTTTTAAATAATTTTTAATTTAAACCATTTATATATAATTATATGATTAAAATTTATTAATTTCATTTTTCAAAATAAAAATTATTCTTATTAAATATCTCTTATATATATCAATTTAGCATTCTACCAAGTTAACACGTATCCTATTTAATTATTATCTCTAATTATTTTAAAATGTTATTAATTTAAAGACTTTATTTAAAAAAATATTATATTAAATTTATCATAAACCGACATAACGTGTGGATAATAATAATACACAGTACACTAGTGGACAACAATGAAGAGAACAGTGAATTAAAAAAAATGGCAAAGGAATTGCCAAAAACAATAAAAAAGAAAGAAAAGAAAGCAAAGCAAATGCGTCAGCAACGTTGAACGGGTTAACGGGTTAAAAATCGGCGGTGAAAACTAGATTCATTGAACCTGGACACACTTGATTATGCTCTATTTATACCCATGCCGCCACACCACACATACCCCAAAAAAGAAAACTAGCTTCCCTCGCATCTCTGTTATTTTCAGAATTTTTTAATCTTATATACAGAATTTAATTCAATTAATTAATTTTGTAACCGTTTTTATGGCTCCGACGATGATGGCGGTGATCGGCATCGGCGGGAACCAGCAGAGGAAGAAGAAGGAGGAGTCGCCGGAGAGCGAAACGGCGGCGTTGCAGCTGAAGAAGAGGAACGAGGAGCTTGAGAAGGAGCTGAGGGAGAGTAAGAAGAGGGAGGAGGAGATGAGACGGCAGCTGCAGAACGCGTGGGAGAGGATGCGCGTGGCGGAGGAGGGCGAGGAGAGGCTCTGCTCGCAGCTCGGGGACCTGGAAGCGGAGGCCGTTCACCAGGCGCGTGACTACCACGCTCGCATCGTCTCCCTCACAGACCAGCTCTCACGCGCTCACACCCTCCTCGACAAGGCTGGTGCCTCCATTTCCGTTCCTACCTCCTCGTGATCTGAAAAAATCTTGCAATAAATTTTGCTTTTGTTGCATTTTGCAGCAAATGTTATTAGATGTATAATTGTAATGATTGATGATGATGATGATTATGACGATCCATATTGGCGTGGATCGAATCTCTGTAACTGGTTGTAAAATTTTTGTGTTGTAGATTATTGGTTTGGCGGATTGAAAAGAATTTGATTGATTTTAGAATTTCCAGACGTAAACGTTCGTTGTGTTTTACGTTCTAGAAATTTTCTTGTGAATGCTACTGGTGCCTCATTTTCAAATATGAAAGTCAGCTGGATTAACCCAATAGGAATGTAATCTAAATATCTAACCTATGCTCCCTCCCATTTGATTTGGTGCTGGACATGTGTTGCTTTTCAAAGCCAACACATGAGATCTTTGACATTAACGAGCTAGGTTGGATTTCAGATCTCATTTTCAAAGTCAAGAATAAAGACGCAACATTGATGTTTCCAACACGAAACTCTCTGAAACTCTGTTCCCTTTAGCCCATAACCAGGGATAGATACATAATATATTAGAACGGCTTGATAACAACGAAAATGTTTCCAATTTGAATAGGTCAATTCAATCTTGCATAAATTTGGAGCATTTAATTTGAATTTACTAAATCAATCACAATATTAATTAATATAATTAATTAGAAGTATTTTAATTATAGTTATGATTTATTAATTAATCTTATAATTAGTCTAGTACATTAATTTAAATATATCAAATTTATGCAAAAACAAATTTTAGTTAATATGCGTTTTAAATTCTTCATTAGAAAACAAAAACCATTAGGTTAAAACTTCTAAGTCTGTTTGTTGAAATCAGAACCTAATTTAAGCCTATCGCCGGAGAAATTCGGAGAATTTGAGCCATGCTATATGTTGTTTTTTTCTAGGAATTAATGTAGGTTATGTTCATCTTGAAATTATCTGCATGTATAGACCAATTAAATATCGAATGATTACAATACGTACAGGCTTTCAGCTTATCTTGTGTTTCATATGTTCAGTTTGCAGAGATTCATGAACTAAGCAGTCGAATAAATCTATTTCTCCTTTAATTCTTTTACATATTTATGTATATAAAAAAATTAAATCAAATTAAATCAAATCAAATATATATACAAAGAAAAATAAAATGACAGAGGCTCCTAAGTGCCAAGGATATCGGAGTTATTGCAAATCATGAGTTGACACGTGGCAGAGTGATTCCTCTCTTACGGGTGGATCATGTCCTCTAACTGAAAGAGGCAAAGATGAAGGAAGACCTTCACAAAAGAGACAAAGTAAGGTGGAGAATATATAATTGGTTAGTGGTTACGTATTGAGCATTGTGGAGGGGAGAAGTGGTCCAGCATCGTAGCCACTGGAAGCTACCTGAAAAGCGTGATATAAGCCTATATGGTATCGCAATGCAATAATGTTGAAAAGAAAGGGTCCACCGTCGCCATTCGGTTACCTCTTTTGTTAGCTATACCTGATTCCATTGTTAAGTACACGGCCGTTCACGCGCAGAATATACAACTTGCATGATAAGCCATTGCTTTTCTCCTCCGTCACTGATACGCAATTATCAATCTGGTGCCCCCATTCCTATAAAATTAATTATAGAACTCACACTGTCCCTTTATAACTATTTTTGAAATTTTCTTTACAAGAATTATAGATAAATTAAATAATGTTAAATAAATAAAATATAATATAATGTGATTAAATTATTCTTATTATCACTTTATTAATTCTCCTTCTTCTCTCAAATAAGTACTGGATTGAAATTTTAAGAAATAGTAAAAGATAATTAATTGTAAAATTATTAAGTTGAATGATAATAAAATTAAAAATAAATTAATTAATAATTTTTTAATATTCTTAAATGATAGATAATTATGGATAAATTAAAATAAAAAATTAGTTATTCATGAATAGAAAGTATTAAGGGTGTTCTTGGATCGGTTTTGAGACAAAAAATCATCCGATCCAAACAAGGTAAGTATCATCGGTTCGGTTTGAATTGGATGAATTCTAATAGTCAAACCGATCTAATCCGAATTAATTTTAATCGGTTTGGATTGGATTGGATGATTCGGTTTTTGTCCAATAACATAATAAAAATGCATTCTAAATAAGAATAATACACAACAACAATATAATTTAAATTTTAAATTACAAACTATTCATAAAGTCATACAAATCATACAAACAAATAAAATTCAACACTAATTTCAAAGTTCGAATTTAAACAAATAAAATTAAAATGACAATTTAGCAATTGTAATATTTCTAATTGAGTTAGCAATTACAACATACTTAATATAGTCAATGCAGGGGGAAGTGAAGTGTGTCTTTGTCTCCGCACTCACGCGTGTGTGTCAAAAGTGGTGGTGGGGGTATAGGTCATTGAGCCAATGGGGGGATAGATTTAGTTAGGGATATTTAGGTAATTTTAAGTGTAAAATCGGTTTAGATCGGTTTGGATCGATTTTATAAAATTGAACCGAAAACCGATCCAAACCGATCGATTTTTCAAAAACTTCATTCAAATTAATCCAATCTATTTTGATTTTCATCGATTTTTGATTTTTTTGGATCGATTTTTAATTTTTTTTATTGGTTTAGATGTGAACACCCCTAGAAAGTATTACTCGGTGAGAATCTTAATTTTAATTTAGAAATGATAGTTGTACTCATTTTAATGAAAAAATTTCATTAAAATGAGTGACCTTTAAAATAAGTAAGTAAAAGTATATTTATTTTTTATTTAATTTAAAGTACATTGTAAACTTAATTAGTTAACATTTAATATTAAATATATCTTTATTTACTTAATTCGAGAGATAAATTTACTTTAGAAGAGTCTTATCTACACCATGGTATATATGTATCGACAAATTTGTTTAAAATAATATTGACAACCTATCCTTCTATTTATTAGAACTATATGCCTATTCACACAAGGAAAATTGTAAAAAAAAAATTAGAAAATTATGAAATTTATATACATTAATTAAAGTGACTTATGAAACAATAATTAGTCGCGAAGTAGATTGTATTTTTATGTGAAATTTATCTGTAATATCAAATGTTCGAATCTTAAAATTCACTTTGAAAAGAACTTTACTCAATTACTACTGCACAAACATGTAAAAAAAATGACTACCGAAAAGAAATGATACTCTTTTTGGTCAATTTTATATGTCATTTTAGTGCAAAGTATAAGAATTAAAAAATATTAAATTAATCCTTAATTGTGAGAATTTTTTTTACTAAGTTACCCTTATTTAATTTCAATTAATTACTCAACTTTAACATATTTATCCAATTTTCATGAGTAGTTAAAATTTTTAAAATATAAGGATAGATATGAAAAAACAATTAATGTTTTATTAGTATGAAAAATATCACTTATAATGAATTAAATTTTTTCATTAAAATAACACTTAAAATAAAATAAAAAAATATTATTTTTTTAATAAGTGCTGATGTGGCACCACAGATACAAGTAACCTTTTACATTAAACAATGCAATTATCAATTGAGTTTTCGCTATATTTTCTTAAGAATAAAAGTTAGCTCTAATTTTTTTATTTCAATCTCTTTAATTTTTTCTTATGTATCTATTAATTTAATTAAGTTAGATTAAAAGTAATAAATAAAAAATAATTAAAAAAATTAAAAGAAAGAGTTGAAGAAAAATGATCGGTGTGAACTTCAAATAACTTCCTAAAATTCGGATGTCACAATCTATGCTTGCTTCAGTTGGCACGGATCGAATCTCTCTTTTTGGTTTAAACTTATCTATAGTAAAATACGGGTGAAGAATTGAAAAAGTCTTCATTGATTTTAGACTTTGAGCCACAAACGTCGTCATTGGGTTCTCTTTCTAGAATTTTTTAGAATTTTTTTTGACTGCCAAGATTAACGTCAACAAGGTACCCCTCTTACCTCATTTTCAAATTTCAAAGTCAACACGATCAACCAATAATATTATATATCTGTTATCTTAGCCAAAGAAAAGAGAGGGTCTGTTCTCATTTGATTTGCTGCTGCCTGCTGGAGATATCTTGCTTGTCAATCTTATAGTTATGCCATTATTTTCAAATTTAAGATATATAAATTCAAAGTATGAACAATAAAAATATTCTTTAAACCAATGTGAAACACTAACTCTATGCTCGTCCCAATTGAGTCGACTTTCATAATATGCAGATTTTGAAACTATTGCTGGTAATTTATAAAGAGTTTAACTTTGATGTATCATTGTAAAAATTTATTTATACTAGTAATAAGTAAAGTGATATATATTATGAGTGTAAAAAATTTATATTAATATCCACTAATATTCTGACATCTTTTTTTTATTTTAATTATTAAAAGAAATATATTATAATTAATAAATATTAATTTGTTAAAATATCATTAGATGTGAGTATAATTATACTATTTTACACTGACAATACATATCAATTAAACTCTAATCATAATTCATACATCATCGCATCATAAAAAGAGTGTGAAATTATTTTGAAAATCAAATTTTTTAGTAACGTGACCCTGCATTATTGAGTAATAATGTAAAAAAATATACCCTATTAGTATATTAAAATTAAATGTATTTACAAAACTTGTAAATAAATTAATAGGATAAAGAATTCAATATACTTGAAAATTGAAAGTATTAATAACTTGTAGGATTTTTTAACAACACTTGTTAAAGAATTTAAAATATTTTTTATATAAAATGTGATTTTTTTTTAATTTTTAATATATTGAATACATTAATTTTTATAAAAAAATTCTCTTTTAAATTTTTAACAAATTTCTTTAAGACACTCTTTTGTCTTTAAAAAACTTTAAGTGGTATTGCTTGAAAATGTTAAAAAAAAATGAGTTAACGTGATTGATTTTAAATTATCTTTTATTTATATTTAATTATTTTATTTCTTTGAGGTGTCCATGTCTCCATGATGATGTATTGTTATTTCGTTAAAAATAACGTTTGAGTTGTGACTTTCGTACGTTGTCCATTGGCGCAAGGGAAGACAGTCAGGCTTGCACATGACTCATGAATGGTAACTACCAGGGCGCCAGCTGGGAGTGCAGAATCTCACGCGACATGGCCCACAAGCCAATGGCAACGCCAGCACCGCGAACGTGGTTGTGGTTCTAGCAAATCGCAATTATAGTGTTTCACTCATTAAAGTTGCAGCTCAACTTGCGTGTGTCCCCTCGTCTAAGCGTGGGCGTGAGTTTGAGGGAGAGGCTTTCATTTCATATAAATGATTGACAAAACACCATAACACAACTTGAAGCATACGTAATTAACCCAGAAAAATACTACTCACACTTCAGTACCACACAGGAGCGGAAGGTACGAAGTTATGCTTCATGGAGGTTATGATTACCCCAAAATTTCCTGAAAATGGTATATTACATGTATTTTATTTTTAAAAAATAACAAAAAAACCTTTAACTTGGCCACCTCATTGATGTATTTGTTCCCCCCCCCTCTCAAAGAAAAACTCCCTAGCTTCGCTCCTTGGCACACAAATATATCTCACATATATTTATGTGATAAATGTGATAAAATTTAAATATAATTATATAAAAATGAGATAAATTTAATTAAAATTAAATAATAAAATTATAGAGAAGTGAGTAAAAATATGTATAAATAACATTATTCAATTTATCCTAACTGTCAAAAAAGTTAAGAAAAGATATCTACACAATATTTTTACACCAATGATCAGTGTGTAAATAATTAATAATTAATATATATTATATAATGATCAAGAATATTAATTGATTAATAATATTAATAATCAACTAATTTTTTAATCATCACATAATATACACTAATTAATGAACAGTACTAATCATTCATGTAAAGTGGTATAAAAAATAGTGTATAAATATTATATTATACCTGAAAAGTATTATACACCACAAAGGAAATTAAAGTTAACTTATCATCCGGCTAGTCTCCACTTCACACTGCCCTGTCCATCATTGCAATGTAGAGGATTTTCGCTGTGTATTCACAATTCAGTGGTTAGTTTGTTTGGGATGACTCAGACTCTCATTGTTTTGTTTTGGCATTTCTTGCAATTGTCTTTGTCTCTGCATGTGATCTTCACCTTAATTGCGTCTCTCATCGGCTTATTGTTAGAGACAATTTTTTTTTGTCTTGCACTTAATATTTAATTTTTATCATTATAATTAGGTCAATTAAATGGTGAAACCATAGCAATTTAGAAAATATATTGGCTACAAATGCAGGATTTATTGCCTTGACGTCTCAAATGTGGAAACCCCATTTCTTAATCTTAGAAGTGCTATATCTTCCTCTCTTTTTTTTCTTCCTACAATAGAAAGAACTAAAGAACTTCATTGGATGATAATTTTTACTCTGAAGAAGTTGATATTTATCGAGAAAAACCAGCCCGTAACACATTTAATTTTACTTGAAAAACTTATACTCCCCTATTGCTTTTAAATTCTTATCGTCTTAGTCATAATATTAGTGATGAACAAGTATTTAATGTGGTTAATTATATGTTTTACCAAGCTTGTTTAAATAGTAATAGGTAACAGGGTTTAACTTGTATGAATATAAGCGATTACTTTTAAAAATAATTAGTATTTTTATCCGTGAGTTGCACAACATTTTATTTATTATAAAATAAATTTGAATTAAATTGTGCACCATTTATTTGTAAAAAATTGTGTATTAATCATATATATTTTCACTAATTATATAAACTGTGTATTGAGCACATTTTGTTATTCTCTATTTTTTTTTTTTTTTCTTGAAATTATTTAATATATTTATTATTATGGTATATGACTTTAATTTATTATTATTTTTATAAAATTAAATCTTTTAATTTTGGTACAAGGCTCCACTAGATCCAGGAGGGCTCTCAAGAAACCCGACAGGGAGGAGGATAAGGTGGGGAAGAGAAAGGGGGTAGAGTTGATTGTAGGGGTTCGAACTCTAAGCTGTTCTTGCATGTCGTATAACTATATTAACCAAGTTATCTAAGGGCACATATAAAAGTCAATCTAATCAAATTATATACAAAATAAATCTATTTATTTACTTTTGATAGATACCTACAATTACATGATCATCACCAATAATCCAACAAAAAGTCATCAAGTTTAGAAATTAGTGTATATAATAGTACTATAATTCTTAGCCATTCAAGATGTAAGACCACATACATGTCATCTTGAATTTCCAATCTTTGCCTTTCAAAATGATTTTTATTCTCATCAGCTTCTTGTTTTTTTTTTAACTAACTTCTTTAAAGTTTTTCTCCTCTATTTCTCTATTATAGCCGTTTCTCTCAAGAAATTAATATTTTTTAACTTGTTCTGAACCGTGAGCCGAGATCCTACTCACAAGGGTCAATCCGGCACACGCTCCATCTTATTCCTCTATCAATACCTCGGAAAGGACTGTAAGATCTCGGAAGACATAACTCATGAGGATCAAGAAATCAACAGATCTTCGTAACTGTTGATACAAATCTCTTTGATTCTATAACCTCTCCTCCCAATAAATGACTATAACGTCCACATTCCAATAATACCTACATTGAATGCCCTGACTCCAAGGATGCTTCATAAAGATCAGGCTAAGTAAACCTAAACGGGTAACGGTTATTGAATAACAGACACCTTAGCACACTATCTGACTTGAGCATCAGAATATTTTTTTGCAGGTACCACCCCCGCCGGACCCTAACGGTGGAACGCAGCTGCAGAAGGGAGGAAACCACCAAACCATACCTTCAACAGGTATCCATCTGAATTTGTTCAAAACATTTGGCGCCGTCTGTGGGAATCAGATAAATTACTATTCCCACGTTCATCATGGTCAGTACAAGGCAAAATCAACGGAGAGGAAGTGCTGCACATGCTACCCCTGCTCACGGACAGGGCCCAGCGGTTCAGAGCGACCCTCTTTCCGTCGCACTACCAGAAACCTCCGTCTTAAGGAGTAAACCTGTTCTGGTAGAGACGCTCAATGGGGGACATGAAACTTCAGCTTCAGCTGAAAGCCCAGTCCCTTCGCGAAGGATCTCTGTCTGGCATAGACTTGTTTACCCCCCAACTAGAGAGAATAACGTAAATCAAGGCACAAGGGTCCCAGCGCATGCTCGCTTGGGAATCCCAAATTTGGATGCTGACCATTCACATTATGAGGACAACTCGCAATCTGGAATGACGAGGAATGAACTTCGAGAATTACTGCGCCAAAAGATCGCACTGATTGACAACCAACGGCGTCAGTTGGAGGAACAACGCCGCCATTTGGACAATTTAGAAAGGTTTGCGCAGGCTGGTAATGAGGGAGGTGAGCAAGTCGCAGTTCAAAGGGAAACCCAACATGTCGGTGCCGGGGTCATAGAAAACAATGACCTGGTCCCTGGCCGTCAGTAGCAATTCTCCGACGCCTTAATGGCATATAGGGTCCCGAGGAACTTCAAGCCCCCGAGCAATTTAGAGCCCTACGACGGGACCACGGATCCACAAGAGCACTTGGATGCTTATACCTAGTCCATGCAGCTCTACGGGTATACCCCAGAACTGTTATGCCGTGCTTTCCCGCTCTTCTTGAAGAAGGATGCTCTTCGTTGGTTCGTGACCTTACGGACAAAAATTACAGGATGGAGGGACCTCACGCAGCGGTTCTTGTTGCATTATACTACTGCCAAGGAACGACCGAAGTCGATTGATTCTCTCTCTAGAATTCGCTAAAAGAGTGATGAATCCCTGCGCTAATACATCAAGAGATTCAGTCATGCTTGTGTGGGTATAGAAAACCTCGACGACAGGATAGCCTTCCATTACGCCAGAAATGGTCTACGGACTGATTCAGACTTCTTCCGGTCATTGGCTAAAAAGAAGCCGGCCAGTTTAGACGAGTTCCACTTACGGGCAGATAAGTACGTTGAGCTGGAAGAGATTATCAGGGCAAAAGAAAGCCTTGAGAAAGGTGAGCCAATTCAGAAAAAGAGTCACAATTCAAGCCAGCCCCGAGATCCCTCCAAGAGTGAGCGGTATAGGCCTAAGTATTCTGAGTATACTCCTTTGAACACCTCTCGAGAAACAATCTTGAAGGAGGCCCTTCAAACCGAGTTCCAGGATATCAAAAGGCCACCACCTGTTAAAAAACAGTCCCAGAGGGATCATTCGAAGCATTGCAGGTGGCACAACAGTTACGGCCATGAGACCGAAGATTGTTATCAGCTCCGAGATGTTATTGAGTCCCTGATCAAAGAAGGACGTCTGTAGAAGTACATTAGTGGTTTTTGTGGTAATCAAGACCACAGAAGGAGAAAGAATCCAAGACGAAGCCGAAGTCCACGGCGGAGTCCAAACCAACATCGGCAAAGAACCCGTAGCCCGGCCGAAAGAAACTGAAGTCCCGTCAGAAGATCTCGAACCCCGACACGCCGAGATGGGGAGAACAAACAAGGACCAAACCGGGATGCTCAAGAAGGCGGATACCGAAAAGATAGATTAATCCACACCATCGCTGGAGGGTTCGCTGGAAGAGGAATGTCAAATAATTCCTGAAAGAAGGCACTTCAGATGGCGGTCTTAAGCATGTCAAGTTCTTCACTAAGACCACCCGCCCGAAATAGTGGAGCACCTCCCATCTCTTTCTCCGAGGATGACTACGGTGACATCATCTGGGATCATGACGACCCACTAGTAATCTCCAGAGTAATATCCAATGCCGAAGTCCGTCGAATTTTTGTGGACCAGGGAAGTTCGACAGATATCATGTTTATGGACGCCTTTGAAAGGCTGGAATTTCCTTTGTCTGAATTAACACCATATGAAGGTGTGCTCACTGGTTTCTCTGGGGAGAAGGTCACCCCAGTTGGATACTTCGATACTTTCCTGACCTTGGGTGACGATAGCGCGTATAGAACCGTAAAGGTGAGATTCTTGGTTGTGGATTGTCCCTCGGCCTACAACATCATTTTGGGACGTCCTACGTTGAACAGTATGACCGCTGTAATCTCCACCGCCCACAGGCCATGAAATTCCTTAACCGGGATAATAAAGTGGTCACGGTCAAGGGCGATCAGATTGCAACCCGCAAATGTTATAACGAAAGTCTGAAAATCAGTAGGGCATCTAGAAACAAGAAGGCGCGCACACCCATCCCAACCCACCAAGTTAATGTTTTAATGACCGAACTGGATGCACGAGAGGAAATCCGAGGCACTAGACCCCAGCCCGACGGAGACTTGATCCCGTTACAGCTTGGTGATGAACCTAATCACACCACCAAAATTGGGGCGAACCTCGGTGGGCAGGAGAAAGCTCAATTGGTAAAGCTCTTGCAAGAGAATAAAGATCTTTTTGCCTGGACATCTGCTGACATGCCCGGAATCGACCCCGCTTTCATCTGTCATCGTTTATCTATTAAACAAGATGTAAAGCCGGTCTCTCAAAAGAAGAGGAAGGTTGGCCCAAAAAGGCAGCAGGTCATTGAAGGGCAAGTAAAAGAGCTCCTGAACGCCGGATTCATCAGGGAGATTTCATATACCACCTGGCTGTCGAATGTTGTCTTGGTTAAAAAATTCAACGGCAAGTGGAGGATGTGTGTGGACTATACCGACTTAAACAAAGCATGCCCTAAGGATCCATACTCCCTCCCTAATGTGGACAAGCTGGTTGATAGTTCCTCCAGTTTCTAACTATTGTCTTTCATGGACGCTTACTCCCAGTACAATTAGATTCCGATGTACCCCGGGGATGAAGATAAAACCGCGTTCATCACCGAAAAGGCAAGTTACTGCTACAAAGTAATACCTTTTGGGTTGAAAAATGCCGGGGCTACATATCAGAGAATGATGAATAGGGTCTTTGAAGATCAGATAGGAAGAATGCTAGAGGTCTATATTGATGATATGATAGTCAAGACCTCGTCGTCAGGATCACACACCTCAGATTTAGAAGAACTGTTTGACCGCTTAGGAAGCACAATATGAGGCTTAACCCGGAGAAGTGTGCATTCGGGGTCCAGGCTGGAAAGTTTCTGGGGTTCATGCTGACACACTAGGGAATTGAGACAAACCCCGACAAGTGTAAGGTCGTGCTCGACATGCACAGCCCCCAGAATGTGAAAGAAGTACAACAGTTAAA
Source organism: Ormosia semicastrata (assembly GCA_029884595.1). Classification (NCBI taxonomy): domain Eukaryota; kingdom Viridiplantae; phylum Streptophyta; class Magnoliopsida; order Fabales; family Fabaceae; genus Ormosia; species Ormosia semicastrata. The sequence goes on along the minus strand of JAQQTO010000046.1, from coordinate 28,364,469 downwards.
TGGTGGATCGCGGCTCTTACACATTTCCTGGCTAGAGCCGCTCACAAATCCCTCCCACTTTTCAAGTTATTGAAAAAGGGGACCGGGTTTAAATGGACTCAGGAGTGCGAGGACGCATTCGTCTCCTTGAAAAATATCTTGTCACCCCCCCAATTCTCACAAGACCTGACCCAGGAGAAACGCTGTACATATACCTCTCCATTCATGAGGAAGCCGTTAGTGCAGTACTTGTCAGAGAATCCGAGGGTGTCCAGAAGTCGGTCTATTTTGTGAGCAAAGTATTGCAAGGCCCCGAGCTCCGGTATCAGAAGATTGAGAAGGTCGCATTCGTACTCATCATTACGGCCAGAAGACTGAGACAGTACTTCCAATGCCATCCGGTGGTGGTAAGAACAGATCAGCCTATCCGACAGATATTGCACAAACCGGACTTGGCAGGAAGGATAATTGCATGGTCCATTGAGCTTTCCGAGTTTGGAATCACCTACGAACCCAGAGTAGCAATCAAGGCGCAAGCACTCTCGGATTTTCTAGCTGAATTAACCTCAGAAACAAATAAAGTCGAAGAAAAACAATGGACCGTGTTTGTTGATTAGTCCTCAAACCCAAAATGAAGTGGCGTCAGGGTGATAATAGAAAATTCTGATGGGGTCACTGTAGAAAATTCCCTCAGGTTCGAGTTTCCCACCTCAAACAATCAAGTTGAATATGAAGCATGCATTGCTGGACTAACGATGGCTAGGGACTTGGGAGCCACCAAACTTAAACTATGCATTGATTCTCAACTCGTAACTTCACAGATACGAGGTGATTATCAAGTAAAAGAGCCACTTTTACACAGATATTTACTGAAAGTAAAGCGGCTTCTCTTAAGTTTTCAGTCAGTACAGCTAGAACACATCCCGAGAGAGCAGAATTCAAGGGCCGATCTCTTGTCCAAATTGGCTAGCATTAAAAGCCCGGGTAATAACCGCTCTGTGATCCAGGAGATCATCCAACAACCATCAATCACCGACATGGCAATGTTCCAGGTTGACGGGGAGGAGCACGATTGGACTATGCCGTTGGTGGAGTACTTACAGTCCGGCAGCCTCCCTGATGACCCAAAGGAAGCATCTAGGCTAAAGAGAACCGCGGTCATGTATACTATCTATAATGGGCAGCTTTACCGATGGAGATTTTCCTTACCCCTCCTTAAGTGCCTTACGCCGAAAGAGGCCAAATACGTGTTGGCCGAAGTCCATGAAGGAAGTTGTGGACACCATCTGGGAGGGAAAGCCCTAGCTTTGCAGGCTCTCAGGGCAGGTTACTACTGGTCGACAATGGAAGCAGATGCTCTTGCACACATTCAAGTATGTGACAAATGCCAGCAGCATTCGGATCACTATCACGCCCCACCTGAAGAACTATCCACGATGTCCATTCCCTGGCCCTTTTATCAGTGGGGAATGGACATCCTGGGTCCGTTCCCTCAGGCTCCCGGGCAACTGAAACTCTTGATTGTTGCAGTGGATTACTTTACCAAGTGAATTGAAGCTGAGCTCGTAGTCACCATCACCTCGGCTCGAATTCAGAAATTTACTTGGCGTCATATTATTACTAGATTCGGTGTTCTGGAGTCAATTGTTACGGATAATGGGACGCAGTTTAAAGACAAGGGGTTCGAAGAACTACTTTCTGGGCTGAAAATAAAATATCATTGTAGCGCAGTCGAGAACCCCAAGACAAACGGGCAGGCCGAAGCCGCAAATCGGATCATAGTCAGAGGATTGAAGAGAAGGTTAGATGAAACAAAAGAGAACTGGGCCGAGCAGTTGGACCACGTCCTTTGGACTTACCGAACTACTCCCCACTCCTCGACAGGCGAAACTCCTTTCAAGCTAACATTCGGATGTGAGGCTATGATCCCGGTGGAAATTGGAGAACCAAGTCTACATTCTCATAACTTCTCGTATGATGATAACCCCGGGTTAATCAGGGAGGACTTGGACCTGTTGGAGGAAAGGAGACGTATTGCCCACATACGAGATACCGCGATCAAGCAGAGAACGGCATCCCGGTACAACCTGAAGGTCATCCCTAGAAGATTCCAGCCGAGCGACTTCGTACTCCGCAGAGCCGATATTGACGGAAGGAATGCCTCCCAAGGAAAATTAGCCCCTAACTGGGAGGGTCCTTACCGGGTTATAATCAGCACCGGCAAAGGAGCTTATACCCTAGAAACTTTGATAGGGAGGCCGGTAAAAATTTTTTGGAACGCAGACAAACTTAGAAAATACTACAGCTAAGTGCCTTGTTAGGCCTAGTTTCCTAGTTAAACTTTGTTTGATCTGCCCAAAATTGTTATGAAACGCACATTATGATATTCAATAAAGTAAGTGTTATTTTTTCTATTGTATCGTTCTTCTATTCAATTTTCAAGTTTTTCAGTTACTTCATAGTACTAACTGAGGTGTGTTACCTAGTTCGTGTAATAGAAAAATCTTATATTGGGAAAATTCTAACACCAAACTAAAAACACGAAACGACCTCAGCAAGGACTAGTCTGTTAAAACATCGTCACGCGGTATCCTAAAAAGGACCCCAGACATTGATCCCTACCTTTGGCATGAATCTTAAATGCCAGATTTATCTGGACATCGGATCCTAAGCCAAGGTTTAAGCAATTCTACAAAGAATAAAGAATATGGCATCTCGATCAGCAAGAACAACGATAATTAATAAAGCCCAAAATCTGGGTTGATGTTTACAAAAAATTGGGGTACAGATAAACCAAGACCTCGCGCAGGAGGTTAAAAAAAAACCCTAATCTGCAGCTGAATCCGGACCACGGATGTTAGAGTCTTCAGCCAAATCTGAAGAAGCCACACGAGGAGCTACAAGAGATCCCTCCCGAACCACCTTTCCGGAATCAACCCCGTCCAAAACCAATGCAACCCCGGGGTTGAAGTATTGAACTTGGCTGACAGCATTGCTGAATTGATCTTCCTTTATCTTGGTACACAACGATATCAGCTGGTTGACATCGGCTTGAAGAGAGGTAATTTTAGCCTCACACCACCGAGACTTAGCTCGAGAATTGTCACTCTCAGCCCGAAGCGAGACAATCTGCTTCTGCTGCTCGGTAATGGTGACCTCCTTTGCCTTGCCGGCATCCTTCAAAGCTACCACTTCAGTTTCTAACTCCTTTACCCGAAGTAAAGCTTCATCTTTGGCCTTTACGGAATCCTCCAGATCCTTAAGAGCTTTGGTTTCACCACTCTTGGCTGCGGCCAGTTTGTCTGCCATTTCTCGTTCATGTTCCTCGAGGGCAAGCTCTAAGAACTAAGCTTCGGCAGCAATATGGATCCCCATGTTATGGAAAGCCAACAAAGCTTCCTTTGGACTGCGCCGGGCGAAGTGATCCACAACCTCTTCATCAAGAATATTAAAGTCAATAAATTCCCGGGGATCTGCTTCCTCCTGAAACGACTCTATGTGGCCGAAAATTTCTTCTGTCGCTATCCTCTTACTCAGGCCACTAGACTGCCCTTCTTCCAATGCCGCCCTCTTGCATCCCCGGGGTGATTCAAGAGAATCGTCCACATCAATAGGTTCCACCACCTCAGAAGGAACCTCGGGCATCGTGCTCATAAGGGACGGCATAAACCCCACTGGAGGACTCATTGGAACGTCAGAATTCCTTGCCCTGAGCGCCTCCAAAATCGCCAAAGAATCACCACCCACCATCTCGGCTAAACTCTCCGCAAAACATAGAAACAAAGTCAGATGCATTAAAACATTTGGGCATTTAAATATACACCACGACCGACCAACATTACCTAGCACGGTCCAGAGCTCATCGTCATCCGAACTATCTAAAATATCTTTAGGCCGGATCTTGCCGACCTCTTCAACCCACATCTCAAAGAAATTTACACATTCAACCTTTTCATCGGTGAGCTGGTTGATCTCCCTCTCAAACGATTGAGTAGGGATGCTCCATGCCGCCGGATTCCAGTAAAGATTGAATACCGTCTCCTCACCATTACCCAGCCAAAAAGGACAACTACCGCTTGCTACCTTCAATTTGAAGAATTTCTCCTTGAAGTCCTTGTAACTCTCTAAGTACAGCAAGAATACAGCCCTTCCTTGCCGGGATCGAACTGAGAGCCAAGACTGCTGTCGAGCACGGGATCCAAGGGTTGAATACTGGGTATGGAAATAGAAGAATGCCCCGTCAGAGCATCGCAACCCCACTACCCGGCATATTCTTTCGAAGGCCAGGATGTTTGCCCAACTGTTGGGATGAATTTGACTGGGGGCAGCATGAAGAGTCCGGAGAATAGCAATATGAAAATCGTTGAAAGAAGCCGTAGTCCAAACTGTGTGAAAAAGTCCTCGTAGAGATACATGAAGTGCTCGCATTCTTCACGGGTCCAGCACACTCGTTCTCTCCCCGGGGACAAAATCACGAACTCATTGTCCTTTTCGCCACCCTCGGTGAGCTCCAGGTATTCCTTCAGCTTATTTAGTTCTGCGCCGGACTTATAACGGGATGTCCTATCATAGGCATCGTCGGTAATCCACGTACAGGGTAACAAAGGACCTCGGCGAATCCTAATCGCCTGCTCCGCTTGTTGATCCGAGGCCGGGGCAGGGGCTTCACCTCTTGGCCGCCTTTTTCTGGCCATTTAGTTTCTTAGAAGACACACGGAGGCCTAGGGTCAAAACCAAAGACGTTCAAAACATCCAAACATGGCAGTGGGCGAGCAACAAACTAACACTCACGCACCAGCCTCTGCACCCACCAAGACTTAAGTCTCGGAAGGACACCCCCGCCCGCCGTACACGGCGCAGAAGGGGAGGTGCAACATCAGGCAACGCCGTTGGAAGGGGGGATGAAATAACTATCCCAAAAATTGATAGAAGAGAAAAATAAACAGTCCACCAGAAGGACGTTCGCATGTTCAAGTTATCGGTAAAAATGGTGTTTAGAGGAAGAAAATACCTTGACAAAGGTTAGTAGAAGCTGCTTTAAAACGCAAACACTGCCGCTGACAGCCGTGAAAACTTGTCGGATTTCCTCTCAGGCAACCAGTTTTTAAGCAAAAACAGTAAAAGGTAAAAAATGGAAGGACAAAGCCCTATTTATAGAAGCTACGGTTAAGGGACATTTCCATCCATTTAGTCTGAATTCGAAAAGATGTTCATTATGGCGCGCAAAATACTATGCACGACCCCTCAACCATAGCAAGCCATGTGGACCACGTCGCTGTCATGGCAGTTGAGGGGACGGTCGCTCAGCAGACCCAACCAACCCTAGCATCTACAACGTCTACAAAATATTATAGACCCCGGCTCATTACATATCCCAGTAAATTCCCTCACCGTAACAAATATCCCGGTTTAGTTGCTTAAGCTTTGCACTTTGTCTCGACAAAGTACAGAGCTGGGGGTATGTTATACAAGGCGAGCTTTGGACTTACCCTGGTACAATATAAATTCCACAAATCTGAGAATGGTCCAAGAAGTCACTAGATAATTCAATCAGATTTTATTTCATTTCATACATCGTTATACATCAATACAAGGAGAAGGAAAACAGGGATATGAAAAGGTTAAACAGCACTGACGAGCCTGGAGGCCAACTTTTTGCTATGAACTTTCACATCCAGATTCTCTAGAGCGTACACCAGTCTCTTCCCTGCTGAGGCTTCTTGAAAAAGTGGATTGACTTCAAAAAACTGAGGATAACCGGAACAGAACATTGCCGCGGGCTCAGGAAATTTCTGTCATACCACTCATCGGTTCCACTCACAAGGATAAAAGAAGACTGATGTGCATCCTCCTCGGTTGAACGAAGTTTGGGCTGATCATGAAGAAGTTCATTCCACTGGAGTCAGATCAGTTTCATGATCATTCCAGGACGCTTGGAATCAATTACTTCAATGGTCCCCCCGGCTTATGTAAAAGGAGGACCAAGAAGGGTTCTATTTCTCTAATTACCTCCGTCCAACAAGACAGGGATTACAGAGCTTCCCAGCGAAGAGGTATGACTTAGGCATTTCTTCATACGCTGGGAAGGTAAAGTCCCCGTCCCCATTACGCTAGGAAAGAAAAGTTCCTAATGAAACAAGGTTTTTAGCAGGAAAAGAAGTATCTTCAAATATTTTGGGAAAAACAGAAAAATGGTGGCCTTCGCAGAAGGCAAAACTTCTCTAACTCCCTCTGAACACAAGCACAGGTGTAAGAACAGCAAAACCATTCTGGAAGATTGCATGATAGGAGGAAAAAAGAATAGGAGGAAAAAGGAATGATTATACTATGCGTGAACCTTCTGTATTTATAGAACGTGAGGCTTTGACCGGCCCTACGAATCAAATCAACGACATTAAATGCTCTCCCTTTCCTATTGGTTACGAGAGCAACGGATGTCTGGGAAACATTGAAACTGATCCTCTTTTAAAGGATCCTTATCTCCCAATTAAGTCAGAAGCAACAGTTTCCAAAGATAAGGATTCAGATTTCTACAAGTTTCAAAAGGTCTAGGAACAAGATCCAGATTCTGAGGAAGCAGCAAAATCCAGACTCCAGGGTTAGGGGTACGGATTTATCGATCTCCAACCCTGAAGATATTTTAATACAATGAACGTCGACTTCAGCACGAGACATCGCAAAACCTGGTTCTGAAGTCAGGGCATAGCCCGTTAAGTTTTATGAAGCTGAATACCTTGGCACTTGACTATCCTGTCAAAGCACCAAGCTGGGGGCAACTGTTCTGGACTGTGGGCCGAGATCCTACCCACAAGGGTCAACCCGGCACACGCTCCACCTTATTCCTCCATCAATACCCCGGAAAGGACTGTAGGACCTCGGAAGGCATAACTCATGAGGATTAGGGAATCAACAGATCTTCATAACTGCTGATACGAATCTCTTTGATTCAATAACCTCTCCTTCTAATAAATGACTATAACGTCCACATTCCAATAATATCTGCATTGAATGCCCTGACTCTAAGGATGCTCCATAAAGATCAGGCTAAGTAAACCTAAACTGGTAACGGTCATTAAATAATAGACACCTTAGCACACTATCTGACTTGAGCATCAGAGTCCTTTTTGCAGGTACCACCCCCGCCGGACCCTAACAATGGAACGCAGCTGCAGAAGGGAGGAAACCACCAAACCATACCTTCAACAGGTATCCATCTGAATTCGTTCAGAACATAACTCATCTCTGTGAACACTCAATTTTAACCGGACACAAAATATATATATATATATATATATATATATATATATATATATATATATATATATATATATATATATAAAAAAAAAAAAAATATAAATGCTAAAAAATGCAAAAACGAAAATAAAAATGTTTGACCTTTTTTTTTTTAATTTGTGACTAAATCAAACCCAATCCAATAAGAAAAAGGCTAAAGTTCATTAATCCCCTTGCCCATTTTGTTCTAAGTCTCTACTATATATAAAAAGAAAAAAAAAAAAAAAAAAAGAAAAAAAGGGAGGCCATCGTTGCGAGGAAAAAACAAAGCCGAGAAAGAAGAAGACAAAAGATATGCAAAACAATAAATAAAAAGGAAAACAAACAAAAGAAAGACAAAAAGGGGTGGTAGCAAGATAGGCCACCAATCTTTGCAAGTCAAGAAAGACGTAATGAACAAAAAGGAAAAGCAACGGATATTGAGAGGAAGAAAGACGTGGAACGAGAGGAATGAAACATCAAATGGTGAAGGAGTCACCCTCGATGCAACTCTTGCAGCTATCGCCTTTAGATGCGGCTTTTGCGGTATAATTGTCCGTCCCTAATGCCACTCTTGCAGCGTTGAACCACAGATACACAAAACGGGATAGGGGCAAGAAAAGAGAAAAAAGGAAGCAAGTTTTAAAGCTAAAAATAGAGAGCCGACAGGGATGACATAATCTCGTGCTGCCCAAGCTAATATTAAAGAGGGAGATATTTTTACAGAGAAGGAGACTGCACAACCGACGCTTGGGATGCCAAGCCAGAATCTCTTTATGCCTATAAAAGGGGACAATGTAAAGAAGGGGGGCTCTTTTTTTCAGAAATTTTCTTTAGTTTACAGTTTTCTCTTACAGATCAAAAAAGCTATTACTTGCTACTGGTGAGAAAACTGGGTTTTGAGAGAAAGTGAGAAGTGAGATTGTAAAGAAAAGAATTGAATAGAAAGATTTTTTCCAAGTTGTTTTCCTGAAGCACGAAGGTATTTTGTTTGGTTTTTTTTCTTCTTATGCTTTGACTTCTGTCATTGCTGTTTCATCTAAATTTATACATTCTGTTTTTCTTCCATTTTCACCCTCACTAAAAACACTACCACACAATTTTCTGCCACTGTTCATCTTCCTCAACCTCCCATCACCCACCAAAACCATCATAAAAACCACCTATCCTTCAACTTCCGCAACCAACCTCACCACAACCCATTACCTTCGAATCGACCGTCGGACCGAATAACCGACCGTCGGACCTCGAAGCCCTCACCGACCGTCGAACCTCACGAAGCCGGATCCTTCCCCTCACCGACCGTCGAACCTCATAGAAGCTAGATCCTTCCTTTCAACCTATCGTCGACCCAACACCAAATCTCTCCTTCAACCGACCGTCGAACCCAACACAAAATCTCTCCTTTCAACCGACCGTCGAACCCAACACAAAATCTCTCCCTTCAACCGACCGTCGAACCCAACACAATTTCTCCCTTCGACTAACCGTCGAACCCAACCAAAATCCATCTCCGCACCGACCGTCGAACCCAACCAAGTCCCTCTCCACACCGACCGTCGAACCCAACCATCTTCCACCTCCCTTCAACCTCCTAAACACCTACCTTCCAGAATCACCATTCTAACCAACTACTCCCAGGCCCCCACGTAAACCCATACCAACCTTCACCACTCTCCTGACAATCAAATCCATCTCAACCGACCGTCGAACCTAACCAGATCCCTCTCCGCACCGACCGTCGGACACCAGAAACCAGAACCCCCTGCACCGATCGTCGGATCATAAACTAGAACCCCTACACCGACCGTCGGATCACAAAAAACTAGAACCCCTAACCGACCGTCGGACCTCCACCAGATCCTTCCCAATACGTACGATACCTCACTTTTTTTTTATCTTCCCACTTCAGAGGCTGAAAACCTCTTTCTTTCTTTTTTCCTTATCAGAGGCTACGAGCCTCTGTTTTTTGCTTTCTTCCTTTATTATTTTATTTTTTTTAACAGTAGTATGTATGTTTTAAGAAGGGGTTTATAACAAAAAGTATGATAAAAGAAGAGGGTTCTGCTAGGTTGGGCTTCCTGGTTATTTTACTTTTTTGTGTTCCAAGGTCTCTCTCTTGAGTTTGGGTAGATAAATAACAATAGCATGTTTGTTACTTTTGTTTCTCTTTTTTCTCACAACTTTGTTTATCATATTTATTTTTATTGTTTTTCTTTTCTCTTTCTTTAGTCAAGTTGGTTTTTTTAGGAAAAATAAAATAATTAAACGTTGTTGAGAAATTATAAAATCAAGTTAGGAAATGTGTGACGCTTGCTAATCTCTTTTTTTTTGGGAATCATTTAAGTTGCGACAACTCGATGATTCATAAAATCTTCTTTTCCTTCTTTTTATTTATCTATTTTTTTTTAAAAAATGATAAAACAAATATTTTCAAAAGTTATATAGTTCCACAGAATCAATTTAAGGTACCGTTTTTAGAACGGGTGTGTTAGGGGTGCTGTGGGATTAAGTTTCCGCCCTTCCTTATCCATAACCGACTCCCGAATCCAATCTGGTTCCAAAGATCATTTCCAAAGAAAGGTTTTCCAATTCTTCCTAATTTAAATAAAATTGGTGGCAACTCTATTTTCATATTTTAAAACCTTATGAGTTGCTCCATTCGCCGCAATCCCGGTCGCGACAGATGGCGACTCCACTGGAGAGTTTTGAGAGTCAAGCCTTTGAAAGTTGATTGTGCAAATTTTGTAACTTTTATATGTTTGTTTTACTCCTTTTGTTTTTATTTTATTTTTTTTTGTTTTTCTATTTTATTTAAATTGTTTATTGATCACCTTAACTGTGATTCTATTTTATTATGCAAACCTTAAGATAGAAGATTTTGGGAATCTTGTTTGTGTTCGTATTGTTTTGCTGGATGTGAGTAGTCTCTAGAATTATGAAGGTTTGTATGCTCCCTACACACACTACACATACACGTTTATCACACACATTCGGGTGGGACCCTATACCCGGGTCTGAGTGAATCTTAAGTTAGGTAGAGGTTGCGTAGTGTTAGCCATGTTGGATGTACATCCTGTTTGGTTATCGCGAAAACCTCATCTAGAGTGTGCCTTTGTCATGAATGTCCCGCACCTAATAGTTTACCCACTATTTATGGTCAACATTCTGATATGGGACTTAGCTCTAGAGGCCTTTAGAATGGTAGAGCCACCCAATGAAAGGTCTCACGAATTAGATAGACTTATAGATCCTTAGGGTAGAACTCCTCAAATTTAAGGCAGTCCTGTAGGGCACAAAGGGAGAACTCCTCAAATTTAAGGCAGTCCTGTAGGGCACAAAGGGAGCGTACCTTTTCGTTATCCTTAAATTTATTTGTCATTGCATTAAAAAAAATTATACTTTGTATCCTTACACTGTGTTTTCTTTGCAATACTCTAATCTTTCTGTCCTTCCTGAAGCGGAGAGATAAAAACTTTGAACCATTGCTCTTCCTCGAAAACGCAGATTGCACAAACCGGGGACTACAGAACTAGATCGTAAACTAGGCTGCAAGAGATGTCAAACTCAGAAAGAAACTTAAGTCAAGAGATGGATGAAATGAGAGAAAGGATCAATACAATGGCAGAAGGACAATCAAGGGTCGAGGATTTACTGAGACAGTTAACTGAGACCCTTAGAACAACAAATGGAACATCTGTCGGCACTAGGGTGAATGCAAATGCAAACGACAATGTGAATGAAGAAGGTGATTCCATGAACGAAAATCCTGAAGGGGAGAATAATAATGCAGAAGCCACTCATGAGCAGCCAGTGAAAGTATTGGTGAACAACAACTCAGAAAAAGAAAAATTAAGAGATGAATTGATTAGGAAGATGCAAAAGCAAATCAAAGCCATTCAAGACCCTAATCTGTATGGCTCGGTAGGAATCGATGAACTGTTCCCTGAGGTTGAAGTAAATATTCCCAAAGACTTCAAAATACCAGAATTCTTAAAGTATGATGGAAGCACCAATCCAAAGTTTCATCTTAAGACTTACATCACTAAAATGGCCATTTGGTCACGGAATCAAAAATTCCTAATCATTTTCTTTCATAAGAGCCTGACCGGGTCAGCTTTGGAATGGTACATGCAACTTGACCATTCAAAGATTTCTTCTGGGATGATCTGACTAGTCTATTCTTGGGGCAATATCGATTCAACATCGACACTGCACCTACCCGAGAACAGCTAGGGGCAATGCAAAAGAGCAATGATGAGACTTTCAAGCAATACGCTTAAAGATGGAGAATGTTGGCAGCCCAGGTTCAACCACTATTGACTTCGTCAGAAATGAACTCTTATTTTATGGGGACCTTAGGAGTACCTTTTATTGGGCTAATGGCGGGGGCTGCCTACGGGGATTTTTCTGACCTAATTTTGGTTGGGGAAAGGATTGAGAAGCTTGCAAGATCAGGCAAGTTACATGTTGGAAATATAAAAAGCAGTTTTCCTGAGACGGTGGAACCGACAAAGGAGGAAGAGCCAGAAGTCAGTACTTACCAAACCTCATACCAAGTTCCTTCGCCGCGTTTATAGGTCCTAGCTCGTCAATCTATACCAATCGCCTCCAAAGAACTCGAAACCTCTCGAGTAATGGGTGATTTGAGGCATTAATTGATGTGATTATCATCTTAGATTTTTGTAATGCTGAATTTATGCTAACTCTTGTCGAAGCTTTAATGTACTGAACTTGTGTGTTTTTCCAGTATGATTCACTGCTCATGTTATCTTTCATCAAAGTTTCAATGCAATGAACTTGTGTGTTTCACCGCTTTAGTTCTTTTCTATCTTTGATTTAAGCCTTTGCTTAGCCTTGTCCAATTACGATATTTTCTTTCTGTTTCCAATCAGGCATAAATAAATCTTCCAGGGACTTGGGTCTAGTAGAGGCATTATCCCAGGAAAGGATGCCTGAAAGCTCAAGGATTGATTCCTATTCAATGATGGATATAGATAACTATGACTCAGATGAAGATAGAAACGCCACTAAGGAGTTTGCCAAATTGGTAGAAAGGTCGGAAAGAGACTTCAGCCTGGATGAGGAAGAAGTAGAGGTGATCAATATGGGAACCGATGAAGACAAGAAGGAGTTGAGGTTAGTGGATATCCCGGAACGTAAAAGCATGATTAAGTTATTCAGAGACTACATGGATGTATTTGCTTGGTCTTACCGAGATATGCCAGGGTTGGATCCAAGCATAGCTTCCCACAAGATTCCACTATACCCCAATGTTGAGGCGAAAAAGCAGAAATTGAAGAGAATGCACCCTGAAATGTCTTTAAGGATCAAAGAGGAAGTCACCAAGCAATTGGAGGTAGGAATTTTAGAAGTATCAATGCACCTAGAATTGGTAGCAAATATCGTCCCCGTTCCGAAGAAAGATGGAAAAGTCAGGATGTGTGTGGACTATAGGGATTTGGATAAAGCTAGCCCTAAAGATAATTTTCCCTTGCCTCACATTGATGTCCTTGTCGATAATGCAGCAAGAGGTCATAGATTCTCTTTTATGGATGGTTATTCTGGTTACAATCAAATTCTTATGGACACGAGTGATAAAGAGAAGACCACATTTGTCACATCATGGGGAACCTTTTGTTACACAGTCATGCCATTCGGATTGAAGAATGCTGGGGCCACCTATCAGCGTGCCATGGTTGCTTTGTTCCACGATATGATGCACAAAGAAATTGAGGTATACGTGGATGACATAGTTGCTAAGTCCAAAGAAGGGGAAAGCCATGTGGTAGTGTTGCAAAAGTTGTTTGAAAGACTCAGAAAATACAGGTTGAGACTAAACCCGACAAAATGTGTTTTTGGTGCGTCGACTGGAAAATTGCTTGGTTTTGTCGTTAGCAAGGAAGGAATCAAAGTGGACCCTGATAAAGTCAAAGCGATACAAGAGATGCCTGCTCCCAAGACTGAAAAGGAGGTAAGAAGCTTTCTCGGGAGACTGAATTACATTGCTAGGTTCATAGCCAACTTGACTAGCACTTGCGAGCCAATCTTCAAGCTACTAAAGAAACAACAATCAGGAGAATGGGATGAACACTGTCAGGAAGCTTTTGAGAAGATAAAAACTTACTTGCAAAGTCCTCCTATTTTGGTGCCACCTACAGCTGGTCGTCCTTTGATATTATACCTCACGGTATTGCAGACATCCATGGGAGCAATGCTAGGACAGCATGATGAAACGAGAAAAAAAGAACAGGTCATCTACTATTTGAGCAAGAAGTTCAATGAGTGCGAGTCTCACTACATGACAATTGAGAAAACATATTATGCACTGGCATGGACGTCTAGAAGGTTGAGGCAGTACATGTTGTACTATACTACCTGGCTTATCTCAAGGATGGACCCGATAAAGTACATATTCGAAAGCCCTCATGTTTCCACACGAGTCTCCAAGTGGCAAGTGGTTCTTTCTGAGTTCGACATAAAGCACATAACTCAAAAATCTATCAAATGGAGCGTAATTGCAGATCACTTAGCTGAGAACCCGCTCAATTACAAGCAACCTGTGACGTCTGATTTTCCCGATGATGATGTTTTAGCAGTTGAAGAAGAAGAGTCAGATGAAGAGGACATGTGGAAGATATTTTTTGACGGAGCAGTCAATATGTATGGGAACGGTATAGGTGCAGTGGTCACATCACCAAGTGGGAAGCAATACCCAGTGGCTATCAAGTTAGAGTTCGATTGCACCAATAATGTTGCAGAGTATGAAGCTTGTGCTCAATGGTTAAAGGTTGCAATAGAATTGGGAGTGAAAGAACTATAAGTATATGGAGATTCAAAGACGATAATTATCAAGTGAACGGGGAATGGCAGACTAAGGACCCCAAGTTGATTCCATACCAGAAATATTTGATGCAGTTGATCGAGAAGTTTGAATGGATCACTTTTTCACACTTGACTCGGGATAAGAACCAGTTCGCAGAAGCTCTGGCAACTTTGGCTGTAATGACCAATCTGAGTATTCATGCTAATGTGCAACCCATCCGAATAAGGGCAGAAAGCGAACCAGTTTATTGTTCTAATGTTCAGGAAGAAGAAGATGGTTAGCCCTGGTTCCATGACATCATGCAGTACATCAAGTTCAGAGAATACCCATCAGGGGCAAATGAGACGGACAAAAAGAGCATTCGTTGGCTTTCCATGGCTTTCTTTTTGAATGGGGAAATACTGTATAAAAGAAACTATGATGGCACACTCCTCAGATGTATAGAAGCTAAGGAGGCTCTCACCATCTTAACAGAAGTTCATGAGGGAATATGCGGAATGCATGCCAATGGTATCATGATGGCTCGTCAGATCCTACGATATAGTTATTACTGGTCCACTATGGAAGCTGATTGCATAGAATATGTTCGAAAGTGTCATAAATGTCAAGCGTACGCTGATCGCATTAATGCACCATCCATCCCATTGCATAATATGGTGGCACCCTGGCCTTTTTCAATGTGGAGAATCGATGTTATTGGGCGAATAAACCCGAAAGCTTCCAATGGCCATAGGTTTATCCTGGTAGCAATTGATTATTTCACCAAGTGGGTAGAGGCTACTTCCTACGCCAAAGTCACTCAAAAGGTTGTCCTTAAATTTTTAAGGGTAAACATCATTTGTCGGTATAGAATTCCAGAGAGGATTATCACAGATAATGCCCCTAACCTCAATAGTGCAGAAATCAAGAATCTATGCGAGAGGTTTAGGATCAAGCATCATAATTCTGCTTCTTACAGACCCCAGATAAATGGTGCAGTAGAAGCAGCAAATAAGAACATCAAGAATATAGTAGCCAAAATGGTGGTTAACTATAGAGAATGGCATGAGATGCTTCCCTATGCTCTCCATGCTTATCGCACTAATATCCGACCCAGCACTGGGGCAACACCGTTCTCCTTGGTCTATGGTATGGAAGTAGTCTCCCCCATAGAGGTCGAAATCCCATCTTTAAGAGTGTTGATGGAAGCCGAGTTAGAAGAAGCTAAATGGGTAAAGACTCGGTACGAGCAGTTAAACATAATTGAAGAAAAACGGTTAAAAGCTATCTGCCATGGGCAACTATACCAAAGAAGAATGGCAAGAGCTTTCAACAAGAAAGTGCGCCCTAGGGAGTTCCAAGCAGGTGACCTGGTTTTAAAGAAAAAACTTCCAAACCAAGAGGACGACCGAGGAAAATGGGCATCAAGTTATAAAGGGTCGTATATCGTTAAGAAGGTATTCTCTGGAGAAGCCTTAGTTTTAACAGATATGGACGGAAATAAATTGCCAAGACCGACAAATGCTGATGCAGTCAAAAAGTTCTATGCCTAAACAAAAAGAAAAAAAGAAAAAGAAAAAGAAAAAAAAATAGCTCGTTAGGTTGAAAACCCGCAAGGGTGGCCTAAGCAAAAGTTAGGGCATCTAAATTAGGCAAAAAGTTTAAAGTCGGCAAAAGCTCTCCTAGGAAATATCACCTGAAGGGCTCACCCAGACAGCATAAAAAAAAATTGGGGCATTTTTAAGTGGAGATGGAAGACAAAACTGGGGTAATTTTAAGCGGTGATTGATGGAAGAGAGCTCGTGTCATTGGTGGTTGTAATATCCATCTGAGAATTAGGACCTATCTAATGAGAAGAAAGGAATCCTAACTGGGGCAATTGTCTGTCACCTTGCCTTTGTATCATCTTCTTGTATTATTTGCCTTTTCGTGCTTGTGAACACTCAAATCAATGAAAATACTTGCCTTTCTTCTCTTTTATTCTTCATCTTTCTTTGTCATGTTCCTTTCTTTTATATTTATGAAGTCACACATGTTTATCACAAAATGCTTCGATAAAAGGGAATATAAATTCAATATCATTGATTTAGCAATTTAATGGCAATCCTCTAACTAACAAGTTAGATCAAGAATGAATCAGAAGGTTCAAACGAGGCAAGAAAAGCTCCCAATGCGATTCGTAATGTTAAGAGAGAAACTATGTACCTGATAAGCAAACTCAGAAGTAAAGTAACTCCAGTGTCCGAAGATCCCAAGGAACTCGAAACAAGTTGATGAGCCCTAGTTTGCGAGAGCTTACGCCTGGGTTTGACACATCAAAATTTTTCGAGGAAGCAATTAGAATCAGGTATGCAAGAGAAAGGTTTTGGCATAATGTTTTCAATCTTTTGATATGATTTTGAGTTGCAGGAATGTACGTTGCAACATCCCTTCATGAGCTGCAGATTTGTGAAAAGTGACGTCTTTGGCTTTTGCGCCAAGCTTCACTATGAAAGAACAGCGAAACAAAAAGATCTTTATAGGCCAAGCCCACTGTCTTTTAAATTTCGGGTCAAACCCACTGCTTTTAAATCCTGGGCCAAGCCCATTGTCTTTTAAATTCTGGGTCAAGCCCACTTTCTTTTAAATTTCGGGCCAAGCCCATTGCCTTTTAAATTCTGGGCCAAGCCCACTGTCTTTTAAATTTCGGGTCAAGCCCATTGTCTTTTAAATTATGGGCCAAGCCCACTGTCTTTCAAAATTATGGGCCAAGCCCATTGTCTTTTAAATTATTGGTCAAGCCCACTGTCTTTTAAATTTCGGGTCAAGCCCATTGTCTTTTAAATTCTGGGCCAAGCCCACTGCCTTTTAAATTTTGGGCCAAGCCCATTGTCTTTTAAATTATGGGTCAAGCCCACTGTCTTTCAAAATTATGGGCTAAGCCCATTGTCTTTTAAATTCTGGGCCAAGCCCACTGTCTTTTAAATTTCGGGTCAAACCCACTGCTTTTTAAATTTTGGGCCAAGCCCGTTGTCTTTTAATTTTCGGGTCAAGCCCATTGTCTTTTAATTTTCGGGCCAAGCCCGTTGTCTTTTAAATTTTGGGTCAAGCCCACTACCTCTTAAATGTTGGGCCAAGCCCACTGCCTCTTAAATTATGAGCCAAGCCCATTGTCTTTTAAATTCTGAATCAAGTCCACTGTCTTTTAAATTCCAGGCCAAACCTACTGTCTTTTGAATTCCGGGTCAAGCCCACTGTCTTTTACCTTTTCTAGTAATAAAGTCACCTAAGGTCTTTTAAAATTCAAAAGAAAAAAAATTCAAAAAAAAATCTTTTGTAATCAATAAACATCAACTAAGCTGTGACAACTCGTTGACAATGTAGTGACGTCTCTGGCTTTACGCTGAGTTTCACTTTAGTAAGATTAACGATTTTGCGACAACTCGTGAATCCACGTTTTAGCTCGCTGGTTTCCAAGCGGCGTCTTTGCCTTGTCCATTCACCTCATCCCACACATTGCCAGACAAAATTTAAGTTCACGTCTTTACTCGTTTCTTACGACGATAACATGAAAACTACGGTTGTTCATAGTCCCTAATAAGAAACAAGTAAAGAGGGGCAACTGTGAACACCTAATTTTGACCTGGACACAAAAAAAAAAAAATATATATATATATATATATATATATATATAAAATAAAAAATATAAATACTAAAAAATGCAAAAACAAAAATAAAAATGTTTGGCCTTTTTTTTTAATAAAGTGACCAAATCAAACCCAATCCAATAAGAAAAAGGCTAAAGTTCATTAATCCCCTTGGCCCATTTTGTTCTAAGTCTCTACTATATATAAAAAGAAAAAAAAAAAAAAAGGAGGCCATCGTTGCGAAAGCAAACAAAGCTAGAAAGAAGAAGACAAAAGACATGCAAAACAATAAATAAAAAGGAAAACAAACAAAAGAAAGACAAAAAAGGGGTGGTAGCGGCATAGACCACCAATCTTTGCAAGTCGGCGAAGAATGAATGAACAAAAAGGAAAAGCAACGAGATATTGGGAGGAAGAAAGACGTGGAACGAGGAATGAAGCATCAAATGGTGAAGGAGCTGCTGCCCACGATGCAACTCTTGCAGACTCTCGCTTTAGACGCAGCTTTTCCAAGTTTCTTGTCACGATGCCACTCTTGCAGCGTTGAACCACAGATACACAAAATAGGATAGGGGCAGGAAAAGAGAAAAAAGGAAGCAAGTTTTAAAGCCAAAAACAGAGAGCCGATAGGGATGGCACAATCTCGTGCTGCCCAAGCTAATATTAGAGAGGGAGATATTTTTACAGAGAAGGAGACTGCACAACCGACGCTCAAGATGCCAAGCCAGAATCTCTTTATGCCTATAAAAGAGGACAATGTAAAGAAGGGGGGCTCTTTTTTTTCGGAGATTTTCTTTAGTTTACAGTTTTCTCTTACAGATCAAAAAAGCTATTACTTGCTACTGGTGAGAAAACTGGGTTTTGAGAGAAAGTGAGAAGTGAGATTGTAAATAAAAGAATTGAATAGAAATATTTTTTCCAAGTTGTTTTCCTGAAGCACAGAGGTATTTTGTTTGGTTTTTTTTTCTTATGCTTTGACTTCTGCCATTACTGTTTCATCTAAATTTATGCATTCTGTTTTTCTTCCATTTTCACCCTCACCAAAAACACTACCACACAATTTCCTGCCACTGTTCATCTTCCTCAACCTCCCATCACCCACCAAAACCATCATAAAAACCACCTATCCTTCAACTTTCGCAACCAACCTCACCACAACCCATTACCTTCAGAACTGACCGTCAGACCGAATAACCGGCCGTTGGACCTCAGAAGCCTTCACTAACCGTCGAACCTCACAGAAGCCAGATCCTTCCCCTCACCGACCGTCGAATCTCATAGAAGCCAGATCCTCCCCTTCAACCGACTATCGGACCCAACACAAAATCTCTCCCTTCAACCGACCATCGAACCCAACACAAAATCTCTCCCTTTAACCGACCGTCGAACCCAACACAATTTCTCCCTTCGATCGACCATCGAACCCAACCAAAATCCATCTCCGCACCGACCGTCGAACCCAACCAAGTCCCTCTCCACACCGACCGTCGAACCCAACCATCTTCCACCTCCCTTCAACCTCCTAAACACCTACCTTCCAGAATCACCATTCTAACCAACTACTCCCAGGCCCCCACGTAAACCCATACCAACCTTCACCACTCTCTTGACAATCAAATCCATCTCAATCGACCGTCGAACCTAACCAGATCCCTCTCTGCACCGACTGTCGGACAATAGAAACCAGAACCCCCTGCACCGACCGTCGGATCACAAACCAGAACCCCTGCACCGACCGTCGGATCACAAAAACCAGAACCCCCAACCGACCGTCGGACCTCCACTAGATCCTTCCCAATACGTATGATATCTCACTTTTTTTATCTTCCCACTTCAGCGGCTAAAAACCTCTTTCTTTTTTTTTTCCTTATCAGAGGCTACGAGCCTCTGTTTTCTGCTTTCTTCCTTTATTATTTTATTATTTTTTAACAGTAGTATGTATGTTTTAAGAAGGAGTTTATAACAAAAAGTATGATAAAAGAAGAGGGTTCTGCTGGGTTAGGCTTCCTGGTTATTTTACTTTTTTGTGTTCCAAGGTCTCCTCTTGAGTTTGGGTAGATAAATAATAATAGCATGTTTGTTACTTTTTTTTCTCTTTTTTCCGTCAGCTTTGTTTATCATATTTATTTTTATTGTTTTTTTTTCTCTTTCTTTAGCTGTTGGTTTTTTTAGAAAAAATAAAATAATTAAACGTTATTGAGAAATTATAAAATCGGGTTAGCTGAGCTGTGACAGTTTGCTAATCTCTTTTTTTTTGGAATCATTTAAGTTGCGACAACTCGATGATTCATAAAATATTCTTTTCCTTCTTTTTATTTATCTATTTTTTAAAAAAAATGATAAAACAAATATTTTCAAAAGTTATAAAGTTCCGCACAATCAATTTAAGGTACCATTTTTAGAACGGGTGTGTTAGGTGTGCTGTAGGATTAAGTTTCCGCCCTTCCTTATCCATAACCGACTCCCGAATCCAATCTGGTTCCAAAGATCATTTCCAAAGAAAGGTTTTCTAATTCTTCCTAATTTAAATAAAATTGGTGGCGACTCTATTTTCATATTTTAAAACCTTATGAGTTGCTCCATTCGTCGTGATCCCGGTCGCGACAATCTCTTTTTCCCAAGCAAGTGCTTTTCCTTACGCTCTAACTAAATGTGTACTTGGAACACAATGTCCTTATGCTCTAACTAATAATGCTAAGAATAATTTGCATTTTTATTAATAAAAAGAATTCTAAATATGAGAGATTACACTACACTAACGTGAGATTGTAAAAATATAATTTCAAAATTACATAAATAAAAGGCCTATCTCTTACCATCAAGTTTACACTCTTCCTAGCTGAATAAATCATAATTTATTAAAGAAAGTCTAAGTGTGCTCTTGATAGGAGTAAAAACAATGTAGAAAATGGAGAGGTGGCAAAACGTAAACGTCAAGACATACACAATTTAAATTCATTTCCAATTTACACTTCATAAGTTTGAACCTGCTCATTATAATACACCCGGATCTTCACCTTCCCCTAAATGATTTCCAATTGCAACTACATGAATAAGAGTAACTTTAAATATCAATAGTTTATTGATACCCTTACAACTAATTAAACTCAATTCCAACCGATCAAATTTGGTAAGCACTCCCTCCCACAAACACAATAATTTCAAACCAAGTATCTCCATGGGACATTATAGCAAACTTGTATGTAGAACCTTCGTAATAATGAATAGCCTTGAAATGATCATACTCAGCTAATGGAGGGAGCTGAGCATGAAATTTATTAATAATCCCTTGCAGCAAGAGCTTGTATAAGATCGCCCATTTCCAGTTTCCATCCCCGTTCACAAGATCAACTACCTTCCAGTGTTCCATCTCTCGAGGCAGTGAGCCTACATAGTCCATCTCTTTCAAGCAAATATCTTTATTGAGTCATTTATCCTCCCATGCTCTTACATCACAGCCATTCCCTACATTCCACCAAATCATCTCCTGCAACCTTCCCATATAGAGGCAATGCTTTTCTAAACCATGGAATCAGTTAGTTCCCTTATGACTGAATGCCAACTGTCATCTCTTTCATATTTTCCCTTTCAACACTTTCATCTAGGGAGCACTGCAACCCGACATAATCCTCCAACCTAGCTTCATCACACACGCTACATTCATTATGTGGAATAATTCTAAGTCTTCCTATATAATTTTCTTACTAAATCCTCTTAATTATTAAATGAAGACAATATTGAATGTTTTCTATGTTTTTGAAATATGAAATGTATTTATTTATTTATTTATTAATATTTTTTTATTTAGTATTAAGAGGATTATTAAAAAAAAACTTTTAAGATGATATAGTAAAACTCACACTTCCTTCTCTGGCTATCATGCCCCCAAATGAAACCTCTTTGCAACTTCCTTTTAACATTGTTTTTAATATATGTGAGTTTTGTGCCAAGAAAATATTAAATTTCTATCAAAACGTGTTATGTTTTTAAGACAACAAAATTTTGACAAAAACTTACAATAAGGTGGCAACTATTCTGCATGCTACGATGCACCTCCTATTCGAGTTATTAGAGCAATTCCACATATTCTTATTCAATGATCAATGGGTATTTAGAAGGATATCTTCACTATTTATATGCGTAAAATTCTCCACAAAGAACTTACCAACTCTAAAAGAAAGCTTAACAACTCAGCTTACTAACTAACCATTAAGGTAGTTATTAGTTATTATAGCTCCTAATTCTTTCACCTTTTTTTGTTGCCGTCGAATCATTATCCCTTTGTGCAAAAATAACCTTGTCCTCAAAGTTGGAAGTAAGAAAAGGTTGAGACATATTATCAAGGCTCATAGTTGAACGAGGGTGCTAATAGGCTATGTTTCACTTGGCTAATCTTAACTTGATATATTGGTCGGGCTGGTCACAGCTAAATTATGATTTGACTAATAATTGGGTCAACTTAAAATTTAGACAAAATGTATAAATTTAAATATTATATATAATTAAGTTATAAAATTTTAAAAATTAAAAATTAAAATTAAAGAATATTTTATAATATACATTTGCATACAAATTATATTAATATAAAAATATTATCGCATGATGCATAAAATATTAATTTAAATTTAAAAAATAATTTATTCTTAATTTTTTTAAAAATATAAATATTAAAATATTAAGTAATATTGGATTGAACTAAGTCAACCTCGGCCCAAACCTGACCAAATAAAACACCAAATCTATTTTTCAGAAGTCAAAACTGACCTAGTTAGCTTTGGGCGCGCGTTGGCTCTTGAGCACATGTAGATGAACCCCACTAATCATTCACCTACCTCCTTCTCTCCCCTTATTTCCTTCATTTCCTCCAGGCCAAACAAAAGATAAAACCTTGAGTTCTTGTACTTATGATTGGGGTGGTACTTCTCGTCGCAGTAATAACACAACCCTTTTTCCCATCTCACCTTCAACTCGCTAGCACTGTGTTTCTTGACAATTGACATTTTGGGTTGTGTTTGGTTTACTAGATGTACTTGATCCCGTGGATACAATGGAAGGATGGTTTGTGTTTGTGGTGTATGATGATAACTTGATAAGATGCTCCTGTTGTTTCTAGTATTGGGAGGGATATGGCTTCTGAAATAAGGTTGTTTTTGATTGGTCGTGCCTTGTAAAGGTAGGTGTTTCTGCTCATGCAGCTGTCTCAGGTCTCGCCAATTGTAGCTAACACCTAAAATACTCCTTCAAGCAGCAGACAAGCTAATGAGTCATTGCTCGGACAGGTCTGTTACGTTGGTGGAGAATTCTTCAAATTCAGTCTGATAGTTTACTCGGGAAATGTGTGTTGATTCGAGTAGAAAAAATTTAAATCTCTTAAGCATGTGATTTTAAATTTGATTTAAAATTAGGTCCATTATAAGAGTTTTTTGCTTTAAGTACCTAGCCGTATTCAAAAAGATTAATTTCTCACCAATTAAGTGAAAGGATACTATGAAAAATTAAAAAATAAAAAATTTACTACTGTGTGAACCATTGTTTCATATCCTTTAAGGCGGCTTTGTGATCTTCATACAAGCTTTTTTGGTCTTTGACTAAGTTTTCTCAGGCATTAATGTAAGAGTAACCCTTCGACTTGCTCCAAATCTCAGAAATTGCTTATGAGAAAATTGGAATTTGTTCTTCACGATCCACTTGTACCACGATTACCAGCTCAAATCATATAGAATGATGCAGTCATGACTCTCTTGTCCACTTGAGTCCCTAAAACTTCAAAGAAATCTTGAAAATCCAATCATCAACGTGGTTTCCATCAAAATACGCTGCTTCCAATTTCACATTATAGTACGCCATGAAACTGGAATCCTCACTTCCTTCGATATCCTCTATGTCATCGTCCTGCCCTGCTTCCGGAATGGAGCGATTTCTGCTCCTATTACGTTGGTTATGCAGTTCTCTTTGTAGCATTCCTTCCAAATTGGCATGGCTGGTATGTTGATCCTGGACCACCTTCCGCACGATGCATTCCAAATTTTTGGTAGAATCCATTCAATCTTGCATAGACTCCTTCAACCTCACGATCATGCTTTCAACAAGCTCATGAGCCCTTGATGCATCTCCTATTTGAGTTAGGAGCAACTCCACAGATTCTTATTCGATGTTCAACGAGTATTATTTACAAGGAAATGCTTGTGCTTGGCACAAGTAGCTGTATAATTCATTTGCCGCATCAAGTGCTTAAGCTAATCCTTTAGAATTACTTTTTCTTGGTGACTTTTACTTATCATAAACTTAAGCCATACGTGGTAAATAAAAGCATTAATAGTTTTAGAAATATGTCCAAGTGTTTAATAAATATAACTCTTACCACAGAATTACCCTAGAAATGCAATACCATATCATACCTATTTCATTCTTGCTAATAGCTGTTTAAGTCTTTTATTCTTTTTCTTCCATTCAGATTATCATCATCTATGTGAGCCTCACGCAATCAGTCGGTGACAATCCTCCACAAGGAAGCAAGAACTTATCTTATCTTACTTAAGTTAAGAAATACATGCTCCAGAATTTACTTTCACGCCATTTATGTTTCATGGTGACCGAAGTTACTGATTAGTTGACCAAATTTTATGAAGTACAATGCAACAACAATGGAACAGAATGCAAAACAAAGGACAAAAATGACAAAAATTCATTTGCAAAACAAACTTCCTATTATCCATTTTCAATATGGTTTTTAACCCCTAAATTTTGGAGGCAGCAAACTTGATTCAGACGAGTCAACTCCAGCTTCCTCGCTTCTCTTTCAACTCTGGGTCCCTGAAACCATATATCAGCATTTAAGAGCATGCTAAAGCAGGGCAATAGTACTATATGACTACACATACAGCAGAACTCATACCTCCCGATGTGGTCAAGAATCAAAAGCCTGGGTCCAGGAGGGATCTTTACATCTCTGAGAGCACTGAAACACATCATAGGAAAATAAAGGACTCATGCTCCAAGACAAGGTAAGCAAAAATATATGAAGAAAAAAATTGACACCACAATTGAACTTCCTACCTGTCTGTCAGTAGAGGCAGAGTGTTATCCGTTAACAAGCCTTTCTTAAAATTCTTCTCGTAACTCTGAAGGCCAAGGTTGTGCAACATGTCTCTTGTCTTAACATAGTGAATATCTTCAGCGGGTGGTTGAGAAAATTTTTGTCCTAACTGCATGATTAATGAATAGTTGAATACACGCTATGAGTTAATGGGACACCAAATTATAAACCTGCATAAAACACAAAACATCCAGGGATCTTGGCAAGCATGCCTCACTTGGACGCAAACACCAATAAGTCATGTCCAAATTTTAAAACCCTAGGTAGTCTTCGAACCCCAACAAGGATTACCCCTGGAAATTTGTATATAGAGGATATCAATCAACACATCCAGTGTGTTAATGTTGCCAACATGGAAAGCCCAGTAAACATCGTTCCTACTAATCAAATAGAGGTACAAAATGATAAAGGCATAAAAAAAACTGTTAAGATACATTCATTTTTTCTTCATGCCCACCTGGAAAAGTCCACCTTGAACAAGTGCAAAGAAGAGTCCAGAAGTGACCGCATTTGCTGCTTGATTTGATCCACCTATGCCACTTACCAATGAAAACATGGCCCCAGAACCGAAAGCTGCTGCCATGCTGCAATAGATAATTTAGTAGATTCTCAACATCATAACTGCTATAAGAAAGCACATTGGTTGTAACAAGGACATAGTAAACCAAAAAATACTGAGCAGACCATTACAAAAGATGAAATGAACGAAAAGCTTTTGTTGGGGGAAAAAATATCCAGTCACATATGACCCATAAGTATTATAGGAGCAATGTCATCCACTTCAATAGCCAATATCTGTTGGCAAGAATATTACAACACTGGCATCAGAAACACCTTCAAAGACTTTATATGGTTGCCCTTCTATGATTTTCTACATAAAGTTTGAAATTTCATATAGAGGCCACAACCAAGGACACTTCATCTTGAATTAATTTAGAAAATGTTTAGATACCACAAGGGTATTGAAGTTGGTATCATAATGGTATCCACACAACATAACACAGTTTACATAATTATTGACCACTGTTTACATATTATAATAATTTACTTGGCCCTTTAGGTAATCTGCTCCCTCCTTTATGTTTCTGTTTTTGACTAACACACGTGATTTTGCCTTTATTTAAGCAGCATGGTAAATTGACAGCTTTGAAGTAACAACCATGTACAACTTTGGTCAATTGCAGTCTAAGTTTTTCATTCATTTTACTTCTTCAGAATCAGAAGCTTTTGGTTCATTGCAAATAACCACACAACAGTAATTTTTTTATTTAAGAAATTAATAGACCTTGTATGTTGTACAGATTTATCTTCGATGATGTTACCTATATTTTGAAAAAATACAGAATAAAGAAACAAATCAGAGATTATGGTTGTATAATTATTTAACAATAAGTAAACTTGTGTATGGCCAATAAAGGTAAGATATGCTCTTTTAACAATAAGTAAACTTGTGTATGGCCAATAAAGGTAAAATATGCTCTTATAAATGTCCACTTTTAGATTAACCATCAGTTAAAATTTCAAATTCACCATACCATGTTCCAAAGCATGGACAAAACCAAACTGAACCCAAAAACATATAACAATTTACTAAGCATCTGAATTGAAAGTTGGGATATCAAACTTAGAAATTTCTTTGGCTACATATGGATGCGCTGTAATAAGAATAATATACTTAGTTGGTGATGGAGAATTTGGAGAAAGAGAGGGAGAGAGACCACAATTACATGGCTGAATTTCAAGTTTGGTGTGGAGGGAAGAAGGCACATGCCTGTTAAGAAATTCAATACATACTAATTCAAGGTTTTTTATTTCCTTTTTTCATAAGCTCTCTAAGGTGATGTCAAGATTTGTCTCCATCAACTTATGCAATTTTTATTTAGATTACAGGATGTAAAAGAAATGTAGATCCTCATCCTGTAGATAACAAGTAATCTAACAAGGAAGATCACAGCTAAAGATAGAGACTGGAGATATTATTTATTATATAAAACTTTTCCATAGCCTATTTCTATTTTTAAATTTTAAAAATATTTTTAATAAAATAATTTATTTATCTTACAGAAAGTAATAGAAATATAGATCCTGCAGATAACGTGTAATGTAGCTGGGAAGATCACAGTAAAAGAAGGAAACTACATATATCATCATTACTCATTGCATAAAACCTATTATTCTCTTATTCCTTTTTCACCTCTTTTGAATTGTCACAAACATTTTCTTCTGATAAAAAAAAGTTACATGAAAGAACTTTTTTTCTTTATTTCTAGTTATTCCAATAAATCCAGCATTAGACATGACATGAATACAGTGTTTGAATTCATACATCTGCCAAAGCATACACTTCATAACATTGTAGGAAAAGAAAGCGAAGTGCCACATTAAATCTATTCAGATTAAGCGATTGACACTAATCCCAAAAAAGGAAGCAATACAAAAGTGCATGCCTTTATGCATAATGGTAATCCCAATTTTCTTCTATCTTTCAAACAAAAACTTCTTTTTTCCCATTAAAATGAAGACATTTTTTAAGACACTTTTTGTCCCCATTAAAATGAAGACATTGAACATGATAATTGTACTTTTTCTATTTGATCATGCAATAGTCCTCCTAATAATAAGTATGGTACACTATCAGTAATATCATCCCAGCTGTAGAGGAAAGTACAATTGATATTATGCATAATTGGGGTGTGATACGAAGATTTTATGGCAAGGTGGCTAAAAATGATTCCCAATTATGATCCATTTACAGCATTACTTCAGCAGTATTTACATGTATAATAAGTCATAGACTGTACATCTTCTATCATATACACATTTGGGCTAGGGATTGGTCAGATGTAACAGCTGGAATTTAGAAAAGGGCAAAAACTTTCTCAAGCTTGATCCAGGATATGAATATCTTAAAAAGCAGGACAACTTGTATCATTTCCCTCACAAAAAACTTAGGTAGCAGCTAATTAAGGCAATGAAACTTATAGACCAAACAAACAAACAAAAAAGGAGAAAACTCAGGTTAAAAACCTCACCTGGTCTGGACATCTTCCTTGCCCCTTATTCTTTTCAAGACACAGGAAATACCAGCATTCACTCCAGTCATGACAGCAAAGTTGCGAGCTTGAATTAAAGGACCCCCAGAAAGAGCCTATAATTAAATAAAATCATGTCAATTACAGACATATATATAGTAACATCAACACCAACAAAACAAAAAAAAACACTTTCGTTTTCCATATGATCACACAAAGAGCAAGCCATGAATCTCAATCTAGTTGTACGAAACCAGTGAACAAAAGATACCCTAAGATTTCCTATTCGATACGAAAACCCTAAATTTGGAATTGGGAAAATAGGGCATGAATATTATTGAGAGTTGACCAAACCTGAGCTTGCTTAAGAGAGGCCATGGCTTGAGGGTTGAGAGAAGCGTTAGGCGGAGGGGTGGGGAAGGGGGAGGAAGCGTCGGGGGTGAGGGTGCCCATGAAGGCGCCGATGGCGGCGCCTTGGGCGGCGCTGGTGACGGTGACGATGGCGGCCTCTACGGGGAGAGACTGTTTGGAAAGCCAGAGCCTGAAGCCGTTCTCTAACTGCTTGAAGCGGGTTTGAAGCTGCTCTATGGGGTTCTGAAGCTGTTGCGGTAAACCCTTCGCTGCAACCACCACTCCTTGCTTCCCTTGCTCCATTTTTTTTTTTCAACTCTGAAGTCGTAATGGAGGGATAGATAGATGGCTGGATTGTTTGATAATGGGATGTCCAAAACGTACATTTTGTCCCTTTTTATAGTTATTAATTAATTAATTTAAAGAAGAAAAATAAAAACTTACCTTCCGGGTCAGCCAATCAAATAAGCCGGCCCTTTCGGTTTCAATGGGAAGCAGTGCCCTATTTTGTATACCTACTAGGCCGCCACCGTCATGTTCGCTGTGCAGTCAATGTGCTGTGCACAAACACCAAAAACAAAAAAAAAAAAAAATAAAATCAATTATCAATAATAGTAGAAAAATGGCACTGAGACCAATTCGTTATTTTTGCAGGAACATTTTGGTTGGAAGAGCTTTTGTTCATTTCTCTCTTTCTCCCCTTTTTTTTTATTTATACACACTCCATATTCATACTCCTGGTAGTCCAGCTGCAATAACGTGAAGCTCACATACACATGATTATTTATTCATTGTTGAGTTTGTTATATATTCAATTATGTAGTTATAAGTTAGCTAGGATTAGCTATAGACAGTTATTTTTGTCATCCATTCATCTTTGTATATATGTACATTTCTCTTCAGTTGAATTCATTTTCTCCAAAATAGTGTTATGGCATTAGAGCTCCGTATCCACTCTGAGCACCCAACCAACCCAAATTTTCTTTGCATTTTCCCTTACTTTCTCTCTCTTTCTTGAATTTTCCCACAGTTTTCTTATGCTTTCCTTTCTCTCATTTTCTCAGTTCCAAATCTTGTTTGATGGCTAATCCTTTACCACCTCATTTCACAGAAAACTCTATAGATGATTCTTCTCAAACCACTTCGAATCTAGTGGTGGATCCATCTCAGAATCCCTCAAGCCACTATTTTCTGCATCCTGGAGAAAGTTCAGCACTCATGCTCGTTTCTACTCTTCTCAAAGAGAAAATTTATCACACGTGGGCTCGGGCAATGCACATGGGTCTCACTTCGAAGAATAAACTGAAATTTATTGATGGACCACTCTCTGTTCCTACAACTTCGGATCCCATTTTCTCTGCTTGGGAACGCTGCAATAATATGGTACTTTCTTGGATCATGAATGCCATCACAGTCACAGAGCCTATTGCCCAGAGTGTCCTATGGATGGGCAAGGCCTACGAAGTCTAGAATGATCTCCGAGATCGTTTTGCGCAACTATGCATGCCATCAGACTGTTGATGTATGTTTCCGTAAACATGGATTCCCCCCTGGCTTACGGCTCCGCAACTCTACTCCCAGGCCAGTAGTGAATCAAGTTGCCACCAACTTGGAAAATGGTGTTGAGATATCCAACTCTCCAATGGCTTCGCAAGGGACTTTGCACCTCCACATAACTCAGGTGGCTCGGGTTTGCTTTTCAGCCCAGAGCAATATGCTCAACTCGTGGCTCTCTTTCACTAGCAATTAACTTCACAGCCGACCCCACATTCTACTAATCATGTGACTACCCAATTCTCTCCTAATGCTAACACGAATTCCCCATCAAGTAATATCCACATTTCTTTTCCTCTAGCTAGTCATGTGTGGATCTTAGATAGTGGGGCTACTGATCAAGTTTGCTCCCACCTTTCTTAATTTGTCTCACTTAGAAAAATTAGTTCAATTCCTGTTAGGTTACCCAATGGCACACACGTACATGCTCATTACTCTGGCACTACTATTTTCTCAGATCAGTTTTACCTTACTGATGTGTTGTATATTCCTAATTTTCATTTCAACCTCATTTCAATTAGTAAGCTTATCTCTGTTCTCCAGTGTAAACTGACCTCTACCTCCTCTCAATGTCTTATGCAGGAGACCTGTACCTCACAAATGATTGGGCATGTTGAGCTTAAGGATGGCCTCTACAGACTTTACCCACCCAACGCACAAGATGCATCCATTTCACTTGTAAATAATACAAATTCCTTGTCTTCTGTTAATAATGTTGTAATACCATTTTTTTTTAACTCTGCCATTTTAGATTGGAACACCCATCCCATGATAGGCTCGGTGTCATACATAGCCAATTTCTTTATGTACATTTTGACATAAATAAAATGTGTCTTCTGTCATTTTGCAAAACAAAAAAAATTACCCTTTCCCCTGAGTACTGCCAAGTCTTCTGTTCCTTTTGATCTTATCCATGTTGACATATGGGGCTCAATCTCAACCATTTCCATTCATGGTCACAAATACTTCTTGACTATTATAGATGATTTTACTAGGCATACTTGGATCTTTCTTATGAAAAATAAGTCTGAAACATGTCAACTCCTACAGTCATTCATCATCCTTGTTTCTACACAATTTAATGCCTCTATTAAAATTGTTAGATCAGACAATGAGTTAGAGTTTGACATGCCTAGTTTTTACTCTTCAAATGGTATCGTACATCCAACCTCTTGTGTGGAAACTCCACAACAAAATGGGGTACTTGAACGCAAACACCAACACCTTCTTAATGTTACCCGCTCACTGCTATTTCAAGCCAATTTATCCCTTCGTTTTTTGTCATATGCTCTTGCACATGCAGTTTATTTAATAAATCATTTACCCTCAACTCCACAACAAATCCCCATTTAAGCTTCTTCACCACAACCCACCTGATTTTAACTCCCTTAAAGTCTTTGGTTCCCTATGTTATGCTTCAACCTTGTTTAGCTATCGTACCAAATTAGATCCCAGATCAACAAAGTATGTCTTTCTTGGCTTTAAGAATGGCACAAAGGACTATATTTTGTATGATCTCAAGTCATGTGAGGTGTTCTTATCTAGACATGTCCTATTCTATGAGTCAACCTTTCCCTTTCACACTTCACCCAAGTCTGAATTCTCTTCTACATCTCTAATATCACAACATCCTTCACATGATTCTTTTGGCCAACTTTTGTGGCCAAGATCCTTTTCTCCAAGCCCATGATTGTCCTCTTCTATTTCTAATAATTCTATTACACTTACTCCAAGTTCTACAACGTTGATTCCACCTAGTTCCCCCACTCCATGTGCTAATGTCCCATCACCATCACATGCACCATGCCCATATGTTCCCCTTGATACCTCTAGCACCACATCTAGTCCAACAGTCCAATCCTCTTCACCTTCCATCCCTTCACTTAATCCCTCTAATCCTTTGGCTCTTAGGCGCTCCATGCATCAACGACACCCACCAAAATATCTCCAAGACTTTCACCATGCCATTCTTAACTCCAGCACATCACATGACTCTACAAGTATCATCAGGTATCCTTTGTCTTCTGTTCTCACTTTCAAATCTCTCTCTACCTTTGATTTACATTACCCCTTGTCCATTTCTTCTAATCATGAGCCTCGTAGTTACTCTCAAGCTGTAAAATTTGATTGCTGGAGAAAGGCCAGATAAAAGAAGACTTTTGTATGATAAAGATTTCAATTTCATTCGTACACACTAATACACATTGTTTTGGCATATATATAGCCACTGTACACTATTCTAGTTCCTATAGTTTAGGACTGTAATTGACAAATATATGGAAAGATAATAACTACTAAGATATGTTGGACTATTTACATGGATCCTAATAATTCTAGACTATTTATACAGATGACAGTAGAGACAAATTAGGAACTTGATTTACAGAGAGCCGCCAACTTGGAAATAATTGCTCCTAATTTTCAACACTCCCCCTCAAGTTGGTGCGTAAATATCGCTCATACCAAGTTTGTCGAGACAACCATTAAATGCTTGGTTTGACACTGCTTTGGTCAGCACATCCGCAAGCTGGTCTTGAGATTGAACATGGGGAATTTCAATCAACTTTGCTTCTAGTTTCTCCTTGATAAAATGGCTATCCACTTCAACATGTTTGGTTCGATCATATTGAACTGGATTATGGGCAATATCACATGCTGCCTTGTTATCACAGTATAACTTCATAGGGCTAGCTTGCTTCACATGCAGGTCTTGTAACATATTTCTGATCCACAACAATTCAGATATTGCCTTAGCTATTCCTCTATATTCTGCCTCAGCATTGGATCTGACAACTACCTCTTGTTTTTTACTTCGCCAAGTAACTAGATTTCCTCCTACAAATGTGAAGTAGCCCGATGTAGAACGTCTATCCTCAATTGACCCAGTCCAATCAGCATCTGTATATCCTTTAACATCCAAATTATCACCTTTTGTAAATAAAATTCCCTTTCCTGGAGATGACTTTAAGTAACGTAAGATCCAGATGATAGCATTCATATGTTCTTCACTTGGGGAGTGCATAAATTGACTGACAACACTTAGTGCATAAGTTAAATCCGGTCGAGTATGTGAGAGATACATTAATCTTCCAACCAGTCTTTGATAGCATTCCTTGTCAGTAGGAACTTGGTTTGGGTGCACACCTAGCTTCAAATTTGCTTCCATAGGGGTGCTAGCCGGACTACACCCTATCATACCAACCTCCTTCAATAAGTCTAAGACATATTTTCGTTGTGAAAGAAAAATACCTCTCTTTGATCTTGACACTTCAATTCCAAGGAAGTACTTTAATTCACCAAGATCCTTCATTTCAAACTCACGGGCAAGCTGCTCTTGTAGTGCTTTCCTTTCTTCAGGATCATTTTCAGTTACTATCATATCATCAACATACACAATAAGGGCTATGATTTGTTCTTCATTATATTTCAAGAAGAGAGTGTGATCTGAGTTACTTTGCTTGTAACCGATAGACCTCATAAAGTTTGTGAACCTTCCAAACCACGGTCTAGGAGACTGCTTCAAGCCATATAAGGATTTCTTTAATCTACAGACCTGTTTAGTGCCTTTAGTCTGCAGATTACAGCTAGGGGCAATTCCATATATACTTCTTCTTGGAGATCTACATGTAGAAAAGTATTCTTTACATCAAACTGGTGCAAGGGCCAGTCAAAATTCACTGCTAAAGATAGTAGAATGCGAACTGTATTAATCTTGGCCACTGGTGCAAATGTCTCCGTATAATCTATCTCATATGTTTGAGTGTATCCCTTGGCAACAAGTCTTGCTTTGAATCGATCGATGGTTCCATTAGCTCTATATTTAATGGTAAAGACCCATCTACATCCAACAGGTTTCTTCCCTTCAGGCAAGTCAACAACTTCCCATGTTGAATTCCTTTGAAGAGACTTCATTTCTTCATTCATTGCCTCCCTCCACCTAGGATCTTTCAAAGCTTCCTGCACATTGTTAGGAATAGCTACAACAGATTATTGATTTACAAATGCCTTACTTTCATTTGACAATCTATGATAGGATACATAATTGCTTATGGGATATTTAGATTTAGAATTGAGAATAGGTTCATAGCTAACTTTGGGTTTTCCTCTTGTGACTCTATCTGGTAATACTTTTAAGTGAGGTTCAGATTCAGAATTTACCTGAGACTCGGGTATGGAATCGACTGGAATTGACAATTGGTTAACTGGTACGTCATGAGAGGGAGAAGATACTGACGGTACCTCCGCTTGATTTTGAACTTCCATCTCATTCTGATCCACATTCTCTAAAAATTGTTGCCTATATCCAGCAACTTGCTGCCCATTTGGATCTTCATCATAAGTGTCCAAACCATCACCACTTAAAAAATCATTAGTGTCCACACGATAATTCAAAGTTTGCACTTCATCTCTATTGTGCAAAGTCTGGACTTCATCTCTATTCTCCCCCTGAAGTGGAGACTCAGAGGTAGAATAATACATATCATCTTCATGAAAGACCACATCTAGGGTAACATAAATTTTCTGAGATGGAGGGTGATAACACCGATAACCTTTTTGATGCATGGCATAGCCAACAAAAACACACCGAAGGGCACGGGGTTCTAGCTTATTTCTCAAGGGTTTGTGAAGGTGCACAAAGGCCACACATCCAAAAACTTTAAGAGGCAGATTTGGTATGGTAGGAGCACATACAGTGTTATGGAGGAAATCAAAGGGAGTCTGAAATTGTAGGGAACTAGAGGGTACACGGTTGATGACATAGGCTGCGACAATAAGGGCTTCTCCCCAATAACCAATAGGCATATGAGCTCCAAACAAGAAAGCTCGAACAACTTCAAGAAGATGACAGTTTTTTCGTTCTGCTACTCCGTTTTGTTGAGGAGAGTAAGGGCAAGTCGTTTGATGAACAATGTCGTGTAAATTCAAGTATTGTTTCAAGTCTTGATTAACAAACTCTCCACCATTATCTGTACGAAGAACTTGAATATTAGATTGGTATTGAGTAGCTATCATTTTGTGAAATTGCTGAAACAAGGAATTAACACCATTCTTTGATTTCATTAAGCAAACCCAAGTCATACGGGTATAATCATCAACAAATGAAACAAACCAACGTGCTCCACTCAAAGATGAAGTCTTAGCAGGTCCCCATACGTCAGAATGAATAACCATAAAGGGTGAAGAACTCTTATTCATACTAATAGGAAATGGGACACGGTGACTCTTAGCCAGTTCACAAATATTACACTTGAAATCTGAAACATCTAATTGTGAGAATAGCTTTGGAAACAATTTCTTTAAATACCCAAAAGATATATGTCCTAAACGTCTGTGCCACAACCAAATTTCTGAATTCTGATGTTTATCAGACATATGAGCTGAAAAAACTTGAGCTAATTTATTTGAGCTTGCTGGCAGCAGATCAAGATAATAGAGGTTCCCTCTTCTAGTACCACAACCAATTGTCTTCCGAGTCTGAATGTCCTTAAAAACACACATGTCAGGCCAAAAAATCACAATACAATTTAAAGTGAGGGTTATTTGAGCAACAGACAATAAGTTATGATTAAGAGAAGGAACAACCAGAACAGACTCCAAATTCAAATTTTGGGTAAGAGAGACTGAAACTTTCCCAACTACTGGAGAGGAGTTACCATTGGCAGTGGACACTATATGTTGGTCTGAGGGTTTCATAGACTGAATATGGTTACTATAATAAGTCATGTGATCTGTGGCACCTGAATCAATTATCCATTCACTATGACTAACAGAAGAAGAAATATGAAGAGCCTTACCAACATTCCTAGAAGTGGCAATGAAATAGGAGGCTTCCTTAGTGCTGATGTCGGTGGAAGGTTCAACCACAGCAACAGAAGTATGATGAGCTGATTTTGAATTTCTCTTGCGAGGTGCCTTGGCAGGATCCCACCATTCTGGATATCCGATTAATTCGTAGCAACGTGACTTTGTATGTCCTGTTTCTCCACAGTGGGTACACACCCGTCCAGTCTTTGCAGCTCCTATTTCATAGCTATGGTTTTGGTCAGTTATGTGATTCGATGAACTACATGTTCGGTTTGATTTCAGAAGAGGTTGGTGAGGCTTGCTTCGACGAGCTACCATCGCAGCTGACTCTGAGTGTTCAGATTCACCATTAAGCGTAGCTCGGTGAACAACATCACGATGAACATATGCATAAGTTTCTTCAAGATCGAGTGTAGGATCCTTCCTGAGAATCTCTCCTTTAATCTGTTCAAATTCTACATCTAGTCCATTCAAGAAGATATAAACCCGCAATCTCTCAACTGATTTTTTATAAGCAACAACGTCTTCAGGATCCTTCATGATGATCTTATCACGGTGATCTAGTTCTTGGAAATTTTCTACCATATCACCATAATAGGTGGAGAGGGGACGACCACTCTGTTTGGTGGAAAATGCCCTTTGATTCAATGCAAAGAGTTGTGATTCGTCTGACCCATCATAGAAAGCTTTGGCAAGGACACTCCAGATCTCACGTGCAGTTGACAATCTAAGATAGCGCTTCATAATCTCTGGTGACATAGAAGTCAACAGCCATCCTTTGACCTTTTGATTTTCTGCATACCACTTAGCATAGGAAGTATCAGTAACCTTTGGAGGAGGTGGTTTACCTGTGATGTATTCAAGCTTTTCACGCCCTGCAATCTGCATCTCCATGATTTGGGACCAGATATCATAATTATCTTCCGTAAGAATAACGTTGGTTGTGAAGCTGGGGTTTTCTAATTGAACATGGATAATTGGTACAGAAGCTGGTTCAGGTGTATTTGTATTCATGATGGAGGGAAGGTATAAAATTCAGGCTATGAGGTTACAGAGCCCTAGAGCTCTGATACCAAGATAAAAGAAGACTTTTGTATGATAAAGATTTCAATTTCATTTGTACACACTGATACACATTGTTTTGGCATATATATAGCCACTGTACACTATTCTAGTTCCTATAGTTTAGGACTGTAATTGACAAATATATGGAAAGATAATAACTACTAAGATATGTTGGACTATTTACAGGGATCCTAATAATTCTAGACTATTTATACAGATGACAATAGAGACAAATTAGGAACTTGATTTACAGAGAGCCGCCAACTTGGAAATAATTGCTCCTAATTTTCAACAAGGCCATGTAGGTTGAGTTAGATGCTTTGGCAGAAAATCATACCTGGGTCATTACTGAGCTTCCCCTCAACAAACACCCCATTGGGTGTAAATGGGTATATAAAGTAAAGTACAAGGCAGATGGTAGTATTGAGAGATACAAAGCTAGATTGGTGGCAAAGGGGTTTACTCAAACTAAAGGTCTTGACTATTTTGATACCTTCTCCCTTGTGGCAAAAATGATCACCATTCGGCTTCTTACTGTGGTTGCGGCTTGTAGTTGGCATCTCCATCAGTTAGATGTCAACAACACGTTTCTTCATGGTGATCTGAATGAAGAAATCTACATGACACTACCTCCTAGTGTTTCATCCTCTGCCCTAAATCAAGTCTGTAAATTGACAAATTAAGTCTCTATATGGTCTGAAACAAGCTAGTAGACAGTGGTTTGCGAAACTCTCTTCATCCCTTCTCTTTAAAGGTTATACACAATCCAGATATGATCACTCATTGTTTGTAAAGAATTCTAGTTCCTCATTCACAACATTACTAGTGTATGTTGATGATGTAATGTTGGCTGGCAATGACTTTTCTGAAATCACCAACATAAAGGCTTTCTTAGATCAGACATTTCGAATCAAGGATCTTGGCTCTTTGAAATATTTTCTGAGACTTGAAGTTGCTAGGTCTCACAAGGGAATTACCATCTGTCAACGCAAATTTGCCTTAGACATTCTTGAAGAAGCTGGTCTCCTTGGTTGCAAACCACCATCCATGCCCATGCACAAAAACCACCCGGTTGCAACTTGATGTTGGTGAACCTTATGATGATCCAGCTGCTTACAAACGCCTTGTTGGCCTCCTTTTTTGCCTCATTTCTACAAGGGTAGACCTCATTTATGCGGTTCATCAATTGAGCCAATTTTTGGCTCAGTCTATACAGCAACATCACCAAGCAGCAATTCAGGTGTTAAGTTACTTAAAGGGCTCCCTGCTCAAGGACTCTTCTTCCTTTCTTCTTCAAAGCTTCAGCTAAAGGCCTTCGATGATGCCAATTGGGCTACCTGCCTAAAATCTTGTCGTTCTGTTACTGGCTTCTGTGTTTTTCTTGGAGATTCCCGCATTTCTTGGAAGTCCAAGAAGCAACCCACTATGTCTCGTTCTTCTTCTGAGCCTGAGTATAGAGCCTTACCCACCACCACTTGTGAATTACTGTGGCTCACATACCTTCTTCAAGATCTTCATCTTAACTTCCATTCCTCTGACCTGCTATATTGTGATAACCTCTCTGCATATCACATTGCTCATAACCCGATTTTCCATGAACGCACCAAACACATAGACATTGACTGTCACTTGGTGCATGAGAAAATCCAAGCCAAGCTACTTCATCTCCTCCCCATTTCCCCTACAGCCCAATTGGCCGATATATTCACCAAACCACTTGATCCTGCTCATTTCACCAATCTCTGTACCAAGGTGGGAGTTATCAACATATACTCTCCGGCTTGCGGGGGTTCATACACACTCCAAATCATACCCCTGGTAGTCCAGTTGCAGTAACGTGAAGCTCACATATATAGGATTATTTATTCATTGCTGAGTTTGTTGTATACTCAGTTATGTAGTTATCAAGTAGTCAGGATTGGTTATAGACAGTTGTTTTTGTCACCCATTCATCTTTTTATAGATGTATATTTCTCTTCAATTGAATACAAGTTGAATTCATTCTCTCCAAAACAGTGTTACTATGATTTCTGTTTTTCTCTCTCTTCTCACACATATTCCTAGAATTCGTCTCATATCAAATAGCATAGCTCGTAATAATACGGGTTTTATTAATAAGTATTCTAATGAAAAGTACAAAAAGAAAGTTTAAAAAAAAAAAAAGTATTTAATATATTAAAAATTAAAAAAATTATTTTTTATTGAAAATTATTTATTTTGATCCCTTAAGTATACTTGTTAACAAAATCTTAATAATAATAAAATTTGTCTAATTGGTGCCCTAATAACATTTGTTAAATAAGTAAAAAATTGAATATATTAAATAAAAAGTAAAACATTCAATGCATTAAAACTTAAAAGGTTGCACTTTTTATTCTTTAACAAGTGTCTAAGTACTTTTTAACAAAACCATCATAATAATAATAATAATAATAATAATAAAGTAAAAAAATACACATTAATCAAATTTTAACTCTTAATTAAAAATATTATTTGTTAAATTAATAATTTTTTTATCTGATTTTTTAAATTAATATAATTCGTAAATAATACTTTTAATAAAATAAAATAAACGTATTTATATCATATAAAAAAACATATTTAAATTTATAATTTATAATAATGTTAAACTTCAACCCTAAAATAAAGAATAAGAAAAGAACCTAAACAATTTTTGTGTAGGCAGGAGACGACGTGTCGTTTTGAGTTGGAGGATGCATACGATTTAACAAATCCGGGGGTCTGGTTCTGGATCTTCCGCGAGCTAAAAAGAAAGTTCTATGTTCCCGCTCTCGGTAGCACGCACTCGTGAAGGGTAGCCAGCAATGGGTTCCATATTTGTTCGAGATTTCAGAGTAGTATAATGTTACTTACCCAGCTGATTCCGTCTCCTTGAGAGGTTAGTTAACGATCATTACTTTTTAGATTAAGATTGTGCCCACAACATGTTCGATCATTTGCTTAACTGACCTATGGATGCTGCAGTGTAGTTCATACTTGTATGCAAGCGGTTTTTACTTTTTATTTAGCATTCAACACAGAAAATGAGCGATTCAAGGGATAGCTCCCCGGATTGGTTGCGTTCTTTTCAGGTATCACTTATCACCACCATTATATGTCCTTTTCCTTGCATATGGTTATATGCACGCGTTCGTTCTACAGGAATTTGTGTCTGCTGAAGCAGGCAATAATACACATAGAGCCTTTGAGATTTTGTGATTTATTCACAGAAGCTACTAATATGATATGACGCATGCTTTGAGGACAAACTCATTAAACATATCATTTGGATTGTTTCTGTTACATGATAAATATTGGGATGTAGGCATCCAAATTTTTCTATGTACTCTTTTAATTGCTCATTTTCTATGTTTGTGGATGATAAGTGCAACCTTGAATTGTTACCTTAGTTCCTTGCTACCTCTGCCAACACAACACAAGAGTTGATGGTGCAACACTCCTGCCATGCTTTCATCCTCTGTATTTACATCTTTGCCTGCTTGCTAATCTACAAACTTGATATTGTTGACTAGGTGCCAACTCATTCGCCATTGGCACTGTCCTCTGATTCTGGGTCTTTACATGATGATAACCTTTCATTCGAGGATAAAACTGATGGTGAAGGATCATCACCAAAGTCACTAAGACTTCAAGAGGTCAGCAAGAACAAGAGCATAGGTCTTGGCAAAAGTCGTGCCAAGCCTTCACCTAGAAAGACATTAGAAGCAGCAAGTCTTAAAATAGAAGATCAAACACCATCCAGAAGAAAGAAATTAGACAAGCAAAAGGCAAAAGAAGGTATACTTGAGATTTGATTTGTGTTCAGTGTTCTGTCAAGATGATAGGGGCTGAAAATTATAGGTATATTTATATATTGGAGACTAGCTCCTTCACTCAGAGGTAGACCTCTGTAATTACATAATTTCTTAGGAAAGATTGCTGAAGCAGAAAATAAAAGATAACAATGGAGCTCTGCAGGTGCACAGAAATCTCCCCACCCTTTCCAATTCCTCTCCCAAATCACTCAGTTTCTGCCTGCCTCCTTCACTCTGCTGCCTACCCATTTATATCCCACCTTCTAGTGGTGATACCACAATCATTTATTTCTACTATTTATTTCTGACTGTTACAAACTCTTCATTTGTCTTTATTAATTCCTACACATTTATTTTTGACTGTTAACAATCCTTTCATCTATCTTTTTATTTGTTACGAGGACAGTGGCAGTCCCTCCAATTCCAGCCCATGCCCATTCTGCTCATTCAGCCCACTTGAGTGCAGCCCATGTTTCTTCCTCCTAGCATAAACTTGGGATAGGGGCTTATAATAAGATGACTACATAGAATAGATACACGTTTTAAGGTCAAGGAGATCAGTAATGAAATCATAAATCCTTAATATATGGAACATTAAAAAGGTTATATAGTATATATACTATTATTGAAAGAGGAGTCCCCATTTGGTGCCTTTTTCATTTTTCTAAAATGTCCAATATTTTGTTTTTACTATAACTAAAATTGAGGGCAAATTAGTGAAAATAAATTAAACTCAAAGCCCACTACTGACATACATTGCTACTTTCAAGGAGCTATTATTTTTATGTATTATAATTTAAAATCAATTCACATTTAAGATTTTAAAAAATTGACATGTTAGATTTTCCGTTTATATAGCGATAGGATGTGAAAATCATTTTACAAGTTTGATTTTTCATTGAATTGTCCAGGAAACAAGGAGGAAAAGAAGATTGTGAATGATTCAAACATTGACAAGCATATAGAGCATAAAGTAAGAACCTGTCATTACCTCTTTAGTTGTTAGGTGTTGTTCATAGATTTTTTTTTTTTGGGTCCTTGCCTGGGTATCCCCACACCCTTTGGGTGTGAGACTAATCGTGTTCAGGGTACTGAGGTGCCCTTGTCAGCAATGCTTTTCCGTGGGATCAAACCCCTGACATTGTAGAGATCTCTCAATTGCTTAACTCAAGTTTGCTTACCACTTGAGCCACAACCTAGTGGTAGGTGGTGTTCATAGATTTAGAAAGGAAAAAGAACTGTGCTTTACCATATTTTCTGTATAATAAATCATGACGCCATCCTTGAACATCAAGAGCATCTACACAGAGGATTCTGATCCATCAAGAGTTCTCACATATGGGCAGTTTACCCTTTTTTCTTTTGGCAATTTCTTAGAATAATTCCTACTGTGATACTGATGTCTCTGTCAGCGATCAGTGAAGGATAGATAGATATTTGAAAATAACATATCACCGAAAAATAACATGAAGCAAATATTTTGCTTGATACCTTCTATTAAAAAAAATTGTTTGGCCTGCTACCGATTTTGTGTTTACTGATAATATCAAATGTTTTTGCATAGGAATCTATTCATTCAATATGGACATTATCATCAGATTCTGAGTCTTGCCATGATCATAGCCCAAAAGGAGAAGATCATTTTGATGAGGTGGAAACTTCTCAGCACCAAATACCTCATTCCCTTGGTGAAGGAGAATGTGGGGATGGATTTTTCCTTGGCAATGATGGAAAGTCTCCCTCCAAAAAGGCTTCAGAAGAAAAGTCTTCACAGAAACAAATAGATGAAGAAGGTCATACACCAGTAAAAGGGAAGAAAACAAAGGGCAGTGCAAAGGGGAAAGGTATGAAATGGGTTAATTTTGAACATAAAGGAAAAGATGTAAGATATCACTCCATCTTCTTGCATGTGGATTTGAAATAGGGATTTCCTTACCATTTTGGTATCTGCAAATGGGACAGGTAGTGGTGGAGATGTGGAAGTTGAAGAGGAAGAAACTAATGAAAAGCTTGTTGAACCAAATGTAAGAATGATTAAGATTATGATGATTGCCTAAAAATGATTCATAGCATCCCCATGACTTCAAAAAACAGGAATAAGCAATAACTATCAATGTGGCCTATCTACTCTGGCATCCTGAGTTGTGCTCGCTATTTGTAATTTGCAGGTCTCCTCCTCAAGGTTGCCTTTGATGCTTTCTGAGAAAGTTCATCGTACAAAGGTTAGGTGGCAACTATATGTTATGGATTTCCCTTTGCTACATGTTCAGTTTGATAATTGTAAGGGCCACGTTTATTGTCCATTGTATGCTTTAAGTTTCATTTCTATACTATGTAATTCCTATTATGGGGACAGTGAAATGATTAACAGAGTTTTTTCAAAAACAAATAAAATTTTGTAAAAAGAAAAATTGCTAATTTGGTTTCTAGGGTGTTTTTTTTTTCAAGTTGATAGTCATGTATTTCTTGTAAAAATCACGTCTCGTATTTTTAGTATTGATATTAATTTTGTTATTCATGAGAAAGGAAATGGGTACTTGACAAAGCTTCTCCGTTTTCCCAGGCGCTTATTGAGTGTGAAGGTGACTCCATAGATCTGAGTGGTGATATGGGTGCTGTAGGCCGGATTATAGTTTCAGATTCCCCATCTGGGGATCAGGAAATGTGCCTAGACTTGAAAGGTATTTTTTGCTTAAGTG
Source organism: Ormosia semicastrata (assembly GCA_029884595.1). Taxonomy (NCBI): domain Eukaryota; kingdom Viridiplantae; phylum Streptophyta; class Magnoliopsida; order Fabales; family Fabaceae; genus Ormosia; species Ormosia semicastrata. Next base: position 28,321,370 of record JAQQTO010000046.1, on the reverse strand, counting down.
CATGTGTTTTCTGATTAACAAACAAATAATGGGTCTATTGTTCTGTATAATTGAAAAAGACACAAGCGCTTATTTCTTGGTCATAATACTGTAGCATGCATATATACAGAACCATAATACAGGTTAGCTATTTTAAGTGCTATTCTGATTGTTACATGTTGAGTTTCCTAGAAAAAACTGAACTTGTGCTCTGTACTTTAAAAAAATGGGAATCTCAGACTCATAATTATAGCACCTATAGCTTTTTACTTTTTGCTTTCTTTCTTCTTTTTTTTATTTTTATATCATGACTTTCTTCTCCAAGTTATATGCCTTTGTAATCAGTCCATTATACGTCTATTTGCCATTTTCTGAGTTATTGATATAGTACTTTTATTTGATAGTGGCAGCGTGTATCTGATTGTTCAAATTTTGCTCATCTTTTCAGGAACAATATACAAAACATCTATAGTTCCTTGCCGGACTTTTTGCATTGTATGTCATCAATCTTGGGTGTAATCTGTGTTTAACATCATGACCTTGAAAGTTTTTATTAGGATAATGGCCGTTTAGCTAGTTACTTTTATGATCAAGATATCAATATTATCAAATATTGCTTTCATATGAGCTTGTTATTTCTTCAGGTTAGCTTCGGGCAGTCGGAGGCAAAGGTTTGTTGGTTATTATCTACTTATTACCTCACATATTCTCTTTATGAAAATTGGTTTTATGTAATTACTACTTTACTAAGTTATTAAATCTGTCTGTATTCATCTTCAATGTTTGTCTTTCTACTATTTTAGCCTCCTTACTCATTAGTGATTTAATCAGCCTTGTCGAGGATTATGAAAAATATGTGCTGCCATTGTGTTTAACTGATTTTGTTATGCTATTCATATATTTCATCAGATAGAGGCCATCATGAATGACTTCATACAGCTGAAGCCACAGTCTAATGTGTATGAAGCTGAAACTATGGTTGAAGGTTATTTGCATCTACCGACAATTAAATGGGGCTTTTATTCTGGTAGTGTTGCCTTTTTATTTTGCATAAATTCCTTTCCTCACATCTATTCATTTCATATGAGAAGGGACATTGGATGGTTTCTCCTTTGATTCGGACGAGGAAGCTGGCAAGATGCAGAAAGCCACCCACCAAACTGATCAAAATGAGCATGCTGATGAACAAACTAATGGTAAATCCAAAGGGAAGGCTAACAAAACATCAGTAAGTTTCCAGACAGTCTCTTTTGGTTTTAGATTTGTCCTTAATAAATGAAAATGCTGGTGCATGCATACTTAATTGCTGAAAATCTGGATGCAGGGTGCTGAAAAGAAAAGAGGTAGAAGTACAGGAGGAAAACCACAACCCAAGATAGTAAGGAAAAAAACTCTAGCTTCCAAGAGGGCAAAGACCAAGAAATGAGTCAAAGAAGCGTTCTATAATTTCTTGCATATGCCATGAACCAATCGTTTGGATTAAAAGTAGAGTCACTGAAATTACATTGGTCATGACAGAGATGGCATAGAACAGCTGCTTATGATCCGTCGGATGAATTCTTATGTTCCTCAGTTTCAGGCAGTTTCCATAGTACTCATAGTGCTCTTTTTTTTTTTCTTTTTTTTCAGTGAATATTATTTGTTATCTCTGATTTGAATTGACCTGCTTTAGCTGGCTATTATTATCTGGAAGGGAAGCTTTGTTCATCAAATTTCTGCAGAAACATGTAGTATAGGAAATGTGAGAGAATGACTTTGAGGATTCTTATATTCTTGGTTACATTGTAAATGACTAATTGTTTCCTTCCAAAGAATTCTTTTGCAAGGTTTACAATTTATCTTGAGAGGATAGTGGGTAAACTGAAATTATGATGGAGTGCTGTTTAGCTGATATCATTGGTTCTTAATCAGCTCCCAACTTATTAGAGCTTTGGAAGAGTATTTTCTCATTTTCTGCATTTATTTGTTTCCGGAGGATTCTTCAAGTGTTTCATTTTTGCTGCTCATCATTTTCATCTCATTGAGTGGGCCTTTTTTCTCCCCTCCTTTCAAGAGCACTTGTGGGATTCTCCTGGCATTGTTTTATATCACTGGCCGTGTCTTTGCTACAAATACCGAGAAAGTAAGACTGCCAACCAGGAGAAAGATTGGCAATGGAAAGGGTAAGAGAATATTTGATGAGGAAGGGGCCATCTGACCCTTCCGATGGGGCTGTCTAATTGGTAGAGTAGGAGATGTACGATATGGTTTTTTATTCCTGTGTTGTAATGTAAAATGTTAGTTGTGGGTTAGGTTTTTTTGCAAGTATATGGCAATAAATTGTAAGAGAAGGGAAAAGTAGTCAGAATTGAGGGAGATGAAGTATACCCATTGCTGTTGGGACAGAAAACAATGACATATTCAGAAGCTTTGCAAGTAAAAGTGCTGGTGCCATCATCAAATGCATAGCTATAAGCTCTTGGACAAGCCTTCTTGAAAATTGTAGAATAATAGGAAGGCTGGCATGTCTTTGGGTTGGCAAATTGTCCACTGCAGCAGTACTGATCCAACTTGAATGCCTCGCAAGCACTCCTACACCCGACTACACCACCTTGGTATCCATTGCCACCTACTACTTGAAGTTCTTTAGGGCAACCTATACCATTGCAAATTTTTTATTGCATAAGGTACTCCAATCATTCTTCCATGTCATTTAAATACCTGATTACTTATTGTATAGTTTATTTTTTGAACTTTAAATTAAAACTCTTACCTCTGTTGATATCAGTCATACAACCTGTGGCATTACAGGCACTACCATATACACCTTGTGGTAGAGCAAGTAATGGCAAATTGTAGCCATCTACCATGCTGACATCGTAGTAGTCTTGTCCATTGCCTGCACCAAGTGTTATCTCAAACAGTGAGGTAGGAGGAGTAGCACCATTTCCATCACATTCCAGCCTTCCCCCACAGTCACCTGTTTGGCATTTGCCTATTCCTGTTGCATCAAATTTGCAGCCAGTCCTTGCCCATATCCGTCCTGACCATCCTGGAACAGTCGTAAGTCTGACACTTTGGCCTGAGTCCAACCGGAATCCGGTTGTTGAAAGTCGAGGGCTCCCTGAACCGGCGAGTGTACCAGGCCATATAGTATGTGGGCAGTTGTTGGTTATGGTGAATGTGTAAGAGAAGGAGCAAGAGAAGAATATAAAGAGAATAAGGAGACTGGGGAACTTCCAGGATGCCATGGTTGGCATTTTCAAGGATTATAGTAGGTAATGTAGGTTGAGTCTTAAGGGGGAACGAGAGGGGATTGATGGCCAAGGGAATGGCCAATACCCCACATTTGTTATTTATAAGGATTCTGAAGGAGGGAGTTGTGTGCTATCAATGATGCTTTACAAAACCAAACCTTGAAGTTGCTTTGATAAAATTCTCAGCCGCAAGACGAGCTTTATGGGTTTAGTATTTCTTTTATCGTGGATGGCCTCATTTAGAAGCAATTCTTTGCTTTTGAATGTTTTGATGTTGCATGGGATATTATACAAATCTGGAAATCTCTGTGACCTTCTTGACCGGAGAATCATGAATTTCCTCAAAGAATCGTGTCAGGAACTCTCAGGTTGGACCGTGTAGGAAGTTGCATGGGATTATCCTAAAAAACAAGTGACTTAGGATTCCTCGTAAAAGTGAATATTAGTAACATTCCGTGTGACATTCTTTTCAATACATTTCCTCCTATTAAGTCATATTACACATTAAAATATATATTCAACTTTAATTAATGTGTAATTAATTTAATTAATATATAATTAAATTTGAGTATGTACTTGTACTTTAATGTATGATGAAACTCAATAAAAAAAATATATTAAAAAAATATGATTGATAATGTATTCCTGTCACTCCTCTCCTCATAAATAGAAAAAAATGGATTAGGTATACGTTCGAGGGGTGAGTCTAATATACACTCTCTAAAAGATGAGTAGTATAGCATGTTTTTTTTTTTGTTTTCTTTTTTAAAGAGTGTTTTATAATTTTTTTTTTTACAATAATTTTAATTTATTCATAAAATAAATTAATGACTTAGATAAATTACAAGAAACTGCTTAAGTTGTTTAAATTATAAAAGTGAACAATAATGGCCGATGAACAGTGCGAGGTCTGTGAACAATGCCCGAACGGTGTGTGAACAGTGTCGCACAGATGATGAATAGTGCTAGCGACAGTAAATAGTACTGCGTGAACAGTGTTGTAGTGGGTGATCGATGAACAGTGCCATTGTCGCCGGTGAGCAGTACCACCAGTTCTTGGTGAACAATACTAATAAACAGTACCTAAAAAAACATGAAAAAAATTAATTTGTAAAATAAAATAACCTATGAGAAAAACCTGCAATAGCAGGTAAATTCTAAGGTGTATGATACACCCAAACTCAACAGGGTGCACCATAGCACCTACTTACATTCGAGAGGGAAACTGTGTTTCTCCTGGTGATACACACCATCTTTGATCTCTGACAGTCAGTATCAGAACATTGACGTAAACCAACTATTGACCTTTCAGGGAAGCAAAAATAGAATTTTTTAACAGTAAAATTGACCACAACCTCCTTTAAGTTTGCTAATTATCCATGGCGATGACTACAGCTACGGGAGACTCTCCTCCTTGACAGTCAAAACAATCCTGATTAAAGTCCCAAATTTTTGGAGAAAAGTTCGAATATCAAAAATAATGTTCTTACATCATTTTTACTCCAACACCATTTTTCACATCTCTTTTGGGTGAATGTGATTAAGTGAGAGAAAGTGATAAGAAAAAATAAGTATGATAAATGATATAAAAAGATGTGTATACACTATTTATGGTAAGAATATCATTACTGTTTGAATATTTTGGTATTAACTTTTTACACAACTATAGGCAATAATAAAATTATTTACTAAATTATTATATTTTTTGGTAAAAAAAGCAATACTTTATTCTTTTTTTTTTGGGTTTTTTTATTATCAAACTACCCTTAATAATAAAATTATTTACTAAATTATTATATTTTTAAAACTATATATTAAACTATCATTTTTGTTATGTTAAATTTTTTTATTATTTTCAAATACCATGTAAATAACGTCAAAACTATTAATGCTATCCTCGTAATTATGTCAAAACAGGTGGTGTTATTCACATGGATATTCAACAGCGCTAAGCGTTATCCATGCAATAGTATTAGTGATTGACGTTTTTAACGTAATAATGTCTTATCTCCTTCTCACGCACAAATTCTTTATTTATCAAATTTTTATTTTCTCTTTAAACTCTCTCAAATCCTTCCTTAACTGTAGTTTGTTAGAAAGACACTGGTAACGATAACGCTAACGCATCAAACATTATTACGTAAATAATGATAACGAATATGACGTTATTATATAAAAAACATCTACAATAATGACGCTATTACAAAAATCTTATGTGTATGATTATCATATAATTTACAAAATGATATGTACAAATAAGCTAACGCGACTCACTTGCAATAGCCGATCACTGGTTGCTCTTCAAGTGAGTTGGGTCGGGTTAGTCCACTTGTATGGCAGGTCAAACCAACCCGGTTCAACCCATCAGGATTAGTGGGTTAAATAGATTGGGTCACCAAAAATTTAAAAAATCTTAAAAATACATAAAAATATAAAAAAAATTCCAGAAAATAAAAAAGAATCGATGTTGGCTGGTTTGATAAAGCTATCTCAACGAGGATGGAAGCCAAATCAAATTACAACAAAGGAACAAAAGTAAAACTGAAAGGAGATTTCAGATCTATGGCAGAAGCGAGAGAGAGGGGGGCCATTTCAAATTTATGGCTCGACACAACCGTGGCCAAGATGTTGGCAGGCGGGTGGTGGAGGACGATTGCTGGTGGTCGCGGATCGTCGCGATTTCGTGGCCTCGTGGATGACAGTGGGTGGTGGCTTGTCTTCGTCCGTTCGCTGGCCAGCGACAGCGCGCGGCGTCGTCTGGTTGGCGGTGGCTTAGACCTCAGAAAGTAAGAGTCAAGAGAGAAAGGGGGTGGGGCTGCAACGCTGTGATGCGACTCGATTCGTGCGTGCAAGTGAGTGAAACTGCGTTCGTGGTTGGCAGATCAGGCGGCGGCTGGGTGATGGTGGCCGACGGTGGAGGGAGAGAAGGTGAGAATGGGAAGGATCAGGAACAGAATTAAGCAGGACGGGTCATATTGACCCGAGGTCATTGTGAGCCGATTTTTTGCCAAATCAACCCATTATTTCTGGTGGGTTGTACGGGTTGGTTCACGGGTCCAAGCTCACGGGTTCAACCCGGCTTGAATGCGATCTTTTGAAATTACAGAAACCCTTAATTTACTGAACTTAAATATGTTTATCACTTGAATTATCCATTGTGAATATTTTATTTTTTTTAAAAAAATTGTAAATTTATTTTTGTAATTTGAAAAATTATATAACTTTTTGTTATAAAAAAATTGTTAATATATTAATATGTAAGAACGCCCCTCTTTGGCTCCTTCCATCATTTATGAGAAAGAATATAGATTTCTCTCTATAGGTGTTTTAACTTATTTTAAAATGCACTGGGATGGAAGGCAAACCCCCAAGAAGACACTACAAACACAATGCACAACAAGAGCACCACAGCCTGCAGGGGTAAAAAGAGAATTCATGCATACCCCAGAGAAAGAGATTGGGAAGGATTTGCTAACCAATCAGGTATCATGCTGCTTTCACGATAAACATAAGTTATCTTCATCTGCCACTGCAAAGGCTTCTTCATGAACTCACGAAATTGATAAAGAGTTTTGATGTATCATCTTAAAAGTTTTTTATAATAATATTCTTAATATTAAATAAAAAATATTCAATAAAAAAATAAATATATTTAATATTTTATAAACATAAAAAATATTCAATACAATCATTTATTATGAAATCTGGTTGTTTTTAGTTTTGATATTTCAAAAGTCATGTCGCACATTCTTTCAACCTTCAAAATTTTAAAGAGTTTATATATCAATATGTGTTTTGAATTTGTAAAAACAAAATGAGGTGGTGATAATTTATTAAAAAATGGGGCAGGCTCATGCTAGTGAAATCATCGATTTGCCCTGCGTGATATCGAGAGACCCGAATCTTTTGTGAAATATTTAATTAATTTTTGAGAACTTCTGAAAAAAATGATGTTTTTGAAGAAGTCAAAAGCCGACTTGGTAAACGGCGGATTTGTTACAACGTTTTAATTTGTTTCAACAGACAAATCTGTTTTAACGTTACATTTATTTCCTAACGTTCCAATCAGGTTTTAACAACCAAATCATTTCTAACGTTATTATTCCAACATCATATTTTCTAACGTTACTTTCTTTTTAACTACCTCTTTCTTACCTTCTTTAAATACTTTTCTGACTGAAGTTTTAAAAAAAAAAACGTACGGCTTCTCTACCTCTTCTGAAAATAATAACACTCTCTTCCTGGGTTAACTACATTTATTTATCTTTCTCTCAAACTCTACCTCGGACTCTGTAGGAATGAGCTGTTGAATCTGGGGATTACACCGTGCGATAAAATCCTTTTTTATTCTTTCATCGTGACTTTCTGCGTTGTCTCCTATTAATATCTACAACAATCTCAAGGATTTTATACTATGGTGACAACAATGCGACAATCAATCTTCGCTTATCCCAACTCCCAACAACCGCGTGATCCTTACGCCGCTCAACTCCAACCTATGCAAAGCCATTTCCAGATATCTCGAAAATAGAGCTCTTCGGTGGCCAAAACTTCAAAAGGTGGCAGGAACGTGTTCACACCATCCTCGACATGCACGGAGTCGCTTCCGCACTTACCGAACCCAGACCGCCATCAACCGCCATCAACCGTCAATCCAAAATTGATTCAAGATTGGACACATGCAAACAAGGTATGCCGTCACACAGTTATTAGCACACTTTCTAACGATCTGTTCGATGTGTACTGTACTTACAAGGATGCGAAGGAGATATGGGACTCCATGACCGTAAAGTATACTACTGAAGATGTTGGGAAGCAGAAATTTGTCATTGGCAACTACTACCGCTGGGAGATGACCGAGGACAAAGATATCAAAGTTCAAATCAATGAATACCATAAGCTATTGGAGGATCTCAAGACCGAAAACATCACCCTCCCGGACGAATTTGTTGCTGGACTTCTCATCGAGAAGCTGCCTCCATCATGGAAGGACTACAAGCAACAATTAAGCACAAGCACAAACAATTGTCACCCTCGGATCGATCACGCACATTATCATTGAAGACACTAACCGAAGAGAGTATCGGTCAGCAAGGCGAAGGCTTTGGCTTCTCGAGCAAATCTGGTTCAAAATAAATCACCGAAAAAAAGGTATGACAATAACAAAAGGTCTTCGATCACTTTCCTAGAGTTACTAATCCCACTTTCAAAAGAAAAGGTGCTTGCTATGTTTGTGGAAAGTCGATCATGCTCCTCAATGCGAGAGTGAGAAACGATAATCCTCCCAAGCCAAAGGCAAATTTGGTGGAAGGAGATGATATTGTGGGCTGCAAAGTTAATATTGTGACCAAACAAATGGGTGGTAGACTAAAAATGCTTTTACCTCTACACTTCGTAGGGGATGATGAAGAACTTGTATATCTTGGAGATTCTCGAACTAGCTGCTGATTTCGGGAAAAGGGAAAGTTCTTCTAAAGCTCACATCCGGGAAGACCTTGGCTTTGAATGATGTACTCCATGTGCCTAATATTAGGGCCAATTTGATTTCTGTATCACTGTTGGGAAAAGCTGGGATTAAAGTGTCATTCGAATCTGACAATATAGTAATGACAAAAAATAATGTCTTTGATCAAGGACTTTTTGTACTCAGTATTTCTGAAATTATTAATAAAATTGCATCTTCTTCTGCTTACTTGATTGATTCCGTTGATATGTGGCATGCTAGATTAGGACATGTTAATATTTCTTATATTAAGAAAATGCGATGTCTTGGTTTAATTTACGCAAATAGTGATGTATGCTTAAATAAATGTGATATTTGTATTGAATCTAAGTTAACTAAAAAATCTTGTCTTTCTCAGTAATCAACGTGAATCCCGGTTTAATTCAACCCATCTAGGAGATTTAAAAATACAATGACTAGAGGTGGTAAAAAATATTATATGACCTTTATAGATGATTTTTCTAGATACACTAAGGTTTATTTAATTAGAAATAAAGATGAAGCTTTTGAAATGTTTGTTTCCTATAAATACAGAAAAATCAATTAAATAGAAAAATTAAAAGGGTTCGATCCGATAAGGGTGGTGAATATATCTTATTTAATGAATTTTGTGAAAAAGAAGGAATAATACATGAAGTAACTCCCCCTATTCACCTGAATCTAATGGTGTAGCTGAAAGAAAAAAAATAGAACATTAAAAGAAATGATGAATGTTATGCTAGTTAGTTCCTCAAAGTAAATCTTTGAAAGCCTTATTAATTTCAAAATAGAATACCTCATAAGAAAACCGGTAAAACACCCTATGAATTATGGAAATGTTATATGCCTAATTTAAAATATTTAAAAGTGTGCGGGTGTCTAGCTAAGGTTATGCTTCTGATCCTAAGAAAAGAAAAATAGGAACCAAAACTTCAATTGTATGTTTATTGGTTACTCGACATGAAGTCTTGGTAGGTTCCTTGTTTTGCGGCGATGTGCTGATCATAATACAATAATGGAAGCTAAAAATGCTGAATTTTTAGAACATATATTTCCTTTGAAATGCTGAAATAAACAATCTTTAGAAAATATTTCTTTAGAAAATATTTCTTCAGAAATTATTGTGAAAACTCATATGAGGATTTGAGAAGGAGTAAAAGACAAAGAAAAGTATCATCTTTTGGAAATGATTTTTATACTTATCTTGTTGAAAATGATCCTTTGTCGTTTTACTTTTATCTTCTGATGCTCAATTTTGGAAAGAAGCTATTAAAGCGAAATTGATTCTATTTCAAAATGCAACACTTGGCTTTAGTTGACTTACCTCCTGGAACAAAACCTATTGGTTGCAAATGGATTTTTAAAAGAAAATATAATCCCGATGGTTCGATTGAAAAATACAAAACTAGATTAGTAGCAAAAGGTTTTACTCAAAAACAAAATATTGATTATTTTGATACCTTTGCTCCTGTGACTAGAATTTCTTCAATTCGGATTTTGATAGCCTTGGCTTCAATTTACAAACTTGTTATTCACCAAATGGATGTTAAAACGCTTTCTTAAATGGTGATTTAGAAGAAGAAATTTATATGACATAACCTTTGAAGGATGTGTAATTAGTGGTCAAGAAAATAAAGTTTGTAAACTTCTCAAATCCTTATATGGTTTGAAACAAGCACCAAAACAATGGCATGAAAAATTTAATCAAATTTTAATTGATGAAGGTTTTACTTCTATTGAAGTTGATAAATGTGTTTACACTAAATTAATGAATGGTGAATGTGTAATCATATGTTTATATGTGGATGACATGCTTATTTTTGGTACTTGTAATGATATTGTGATAAGAACAAAATCTTTCCTTACATCAAGTTTGATATGAAAGACATGGGTGAAGCAAGTGTAATACTAGAGTCAAGATCATAAGAAGGGGATAGTATCAGGAACATTATGAAACTTCTTAGAAAGTTTGGTCATTATGACTCGAAACCGGAGTCATATTCTAACTCTCAATTAAAAAAGAATAGAGGTGATTCATCAATCTGAGTATGCCCAAATTATTGGAAGTTTATTATATTTAATGAATTTTTCAGACCAACATAGCATATTTGGGTTGGTCGATATACTCAAAGTCCAAATCGGGTTGGATTTTGAGAGGTACCATGAACTATGGTATAGTGTATAGTGGATTTCCATTAGAAGGATATAGTGATGCTAACCATCTCAGGAGACAAAATCACTAGTGGTTATGATTCACACTTAGTGGTGGAGTGGTTACTTGGAGATCGAAAACAAACTATAATTGCAAGATCCACTAAAGTTTGTAGCTCTTGGTACAATTTGGTTAAAAAACTTCTTGAAATATTCTTTAAATAAAACTAACACCATCACTCAATGCATTGATTGTTATCCATTGCAAAGAATAAGACCTTCATGGTAAAAACAGACGTATACAATTGAGGCATAATGTTAAAGCAAATTAAAAGATAGAACAATATCAATTGATTATTTCGAAGTAATTCCTCGACAAAGCCTCTTGGGAGGAAACCAATATATAAACATCGAGGGAATGGGACTTAAGCCAATTTAAAAAAATTGTTATGGTAACCCAACCTTTGTGATTGGAGATCCCATGAAGAAGGTTCATATGGGTAAAAACAAGTCACTTTTTAGTTCCTCACTTTGTCCCTTCCTATCATTTATTATTGAGAGAATAAGAAAGCTTTTAATGATTTTCATATCCCTATGGGTGGTGTATGATTTGCAGATACACTTGATTTTAAATCTTATTTTGGGGCCACTGTACTGGGATTATGGCATATCTCTAGAGCACTCATGAATTACCGACACTATTAAACACAATGCACAACAATATACACAAAGTGTTTTTGGTTCATAGAAGTTTACTTCAGCACCATGTGCCTCATCCGCAGGTCTGGTTCATAAAAAGAATTCATACATTTACACCCAGAAAAATCTTGTTTTAAAACTCTCTTAAATTTTCTTTAAACTTTTGAAATATGTGGGGGATTGTTGTTGTTTTAGCTTTGATATTTCAAAAGTCTATGTCTAACCAACCTTCAAAATTTTAAAGGTTTATATATCAATATGTGTTTTGGGCTTTGTTCACAAATAAACATAAAATGGGTTTGAGGCTCATGTTATCTTCATCGATTTGCCACTGCATATCAAGGCTCTTTTGTGAAATATTTAATTAATTTTTGAACTTCTACCTAAAATGATGTTTTTGAAGAAGTCAAAATTGACTTGGTAAAGCGATTTATTTTTTTAATTTGTTTCAACATCATCTATTTTAACGTTACATTTATTTCCTAACGTTCCAATCGGTTTTTAACAACCATAATATTCTTAATATTCCAATAAAATATTTTCTAACGTTACTTTGTTTTCCAAAAAATATTTTTAAATACTTTTCCTGATTTAAAAAAAAAAATTTTATAAAATAATAACAAACTACATTTATTTATCTTTTTCTCGCTACAATCATTTAAAATTATGAAATCTATTCTTTCATCGTTTCAAGCGTTGTCTCAAATATCTACAACAAAATCTTTGAAAAGTCAACTTTTGACCACAATTTATCTATAAACAGTAAAACCTTTACTAAATTTTTTTGAAATAAATACTTTTAAATTGAAAGGTTCACTTTAAGGAAAAAAGTGAGAGATCTCAATTATTGATAAGAAAAATGAATGAGTGAATTCTAGCAAATTTATAGGTTGTTATGCTACTTATATATGTTGATGACTCTACGAAAGTGAAATTATTCTAGCCTATTTTGCACAAATATATTTATATTATTCTCATTATTCTTTGATTTTTGCATGAGATTGAGCTTAAGATCATACATCATGTAATTCTTTGCTTCTAGTTTAGTTTCACTTGGTTAAAAGGTCATTTCAATGTGTTTAATTGGTTTATTTCAATTCCTTATTCTTGTACTTGGTGTTTGATCTTGTTTTGTAGATTTTGGAAGATAAATAAAACTTGGGAATGGAGCTAGGGAGGAAGAGACACGAAAACAAGACAACCATTGATCATTTGGGAGCTTAAATTAGAATTTCATGGAGTGCAAGAACCACGCATAGGCATGGAAATGCCACACACATGCGTGATAACAACAACTGATTTTTCAGCTGTTGAACCCAAGAAGACCACGCATATGCGTGGATTTATTGAGCCAGGGAGCAAATTCTCCATGCATTGTTGAATTAATTGAGCAAATTCTCACCCAAAAGTGTGAGAATTATTAAGGTTAAGTGTTCACTCACCATCAATTAAGGAATTTAGCTAAATTAACATAAATTTAATAAAATTGAGTAAGAATTAAGTGAAATCAACCCTTAACGTTTTTACCCATTTGATTTTTCATCACAATCTTCTTTTAAAATTCGTAAAAACATTGTTACTTACTTGTTTTTATGTTTTCATGCAATTTACTTGCTTCTCATCTCATCCGATTACTTAAATAATTTTGTACTTAACAAATTTGGTACTATGCTTCTCAATCCTTGGAAAAATAATATTTAACTTTATCACTTTATTACTTAAAAATTAATTATCATATATATATATTTATCATAAGAAAAATAATTATCTTACACCCTTCAAAAGAAGTGTAAATACTATTTACACTATTTTTAAAAGATGTAATTAAATAAGAAAAAGATAGAAAAAAATATAATGAATGATATTAAATAAAATGTAAAAAAAATAATTACACTATTTTTGATGTAAAAATATAAGTGTTGTTATCAAAATAACAATCATTAATTTTCTTAACAATGATTAAAATTCTACACTTAATCATATTAAAAATTTTATACCAACCTCGCTATATTTTTCTTTATTTTTATTTTTCACAAAATTTCCTTATAGGAGAGGTTTGTGTAAATTTTGAAAATATAAAACTTTAAATAATAGAAGCAAGAATTTAATTTTGATACTTTTAAAATAATTTTACACTTCATCAAATGATGTGTGATCACATCATTTTTCGTGTAAGTTTTAATTCGTTAAATGATGTAACAATACATTATAGTGAATAACTTTTTTATCTTGATGGTACATCAAAAAATAATATTAAAAGGAGATTAGTGTAATTAGGTTTAAAAACAAACATGCACTAAACTATGGATAGCTAACTAAAAATATTAAAAAGAAGAAAAACAAGAGATATGCTTACGAACCTCTGACATCACAATCCCAATATCAGAATACAAACTTACATCTGTCTAGAACATGAACAACAAACTGACAGAAAACATTATCAAGGCAATTCTGAGGAGAATTTACTTTCAAATACAGGGCAAATCACTTTCAGTCCTCCAATATATATAGAGGAAATATATTCAGGTTTGACAGATAGACCGTGCTGATAATTCACAATCCCAGAATACAAACTTACATCTGCATAGAACACAAACAAAAAACTGGCAGAAGACTTTACTTTCAAATACAAGGTAAAATCACTTTTAATCCTCCAATATATAGAGAAAATATATGCAGGTTTGACAGATAGACCGTGCTGATAACTGTAAGAATCCCTGGCCAGGTCCCCTTTATTTGTTCAATCAATACCACTGTCCAAGGGCAATACATGATATAGTGGAAGACATTCAATGAGGTCTTGTGTTTCACACTAAACTGGAATTGGGTATGCATACTGTTTCAGCTGTCCAATCAATACCACTGTCAATACCACTGTCCACGGGCAATAGATGATATAGTGGAAGACAAATTCAATGAGGTCTTGTGTTTCACATTAAACTGGAATTGGGCAGGCATACTGTTTCAGCTGTCCATATTATGTCTGGATCATCTACCCAAACTTGTGAAGAGCATCAGACCGGTCCTTTCCTCAACTCTTCTGACATCCTGTCTGGATCACTCGCTCAGTCTCATGACTCCTTACAGCCCCATAATTGTCGTCTTATCCAAACTTCAGCAGAGGCAAACTTGAGCATAAGTCGCAATGCTTGTACCTATATCAAGAAAATAAGAAGATATACATCAATAATTCATCTTCTAGTATGGTGCAATTCTATATCACAATAATTTAATCAGTATTGCAACACAAATGTTTTGAACGCCTCTTGGTAGCATTTGCTTCAAAACCTGCACAAGTATTAAACTCAGACAGCCAGCCATCAATCAAATCATGGAAAGAAAAGATAACAGAAAGATGATAAAGATCGACGAAAATAAGAACTATATCATCTCTGTTGAGTCTGCAACAGAACAAGGAAAAGTTAGGCAGAAAACTAAAAATCAGTTTTCACATATACAACAACTTCGTCAATATGAGGAACTAGAGAGAACCTGAACTTACGGAAGTCAAGGTTATCAACATAACCCTGAATAGAGCTATCAGCCCAAGGGACAAGATTGATAATTCCATGCTGTTCTAATGGAATTAAGGGAAACAAAAGAAATAAAATAATACAACTCATGGCAGTAGTATTAGTAACGAGTACACTAATACTGGAATAGTGTTGCCCTTCGGTTACAGATACACTAGAAACTTAATAGTCAGCTAGAAAAGGGTTACAGTTAAGTACATTGCTGATACATAGTACATCACTCAGGTCCTAAATCAAATTCAAGCATCATAAAGGTCAGAATGCATCCTGTACGCAGCTACAACAATCCGCTTCTCACTAAGGTTAGCAAGAAACTGAAGTCAACTCAAGTTTCATAAACATGTAAATACTGAATAGAGCCTGCTCAAATCTCCACTCAACAGTCAAGCTATTTTAAGCGCTACATTACATTAATACTAGAAATATAAGGAGTTCCTACAGTAGATGGACATCCATCATGTCCACCAATAATTAATCCATAATTGTTCAAGTTCTGTTATTGATACTCATCTGATAGGAAAAGGGAAAAAAATCAAAAGGACAAAAAGAAAATGATAAAGAGTCTTTTCAGTTATAATATATATCTAGCTCATATCCATGCCATCTGCAACTTGGCTGCAGATAGGACTGACAGCTGAGAAAGATCTCTCGAAAGGAGAAGGATGAAATTGGGCATCCCGTCTACGCTTAAAACTGCGGCTATCAGTAGGCAAATTCTCTGCATCAAGCTTTCTCCGAACACCTCTCACCGCTTGTTCCTCTGCTGGGGTAAGGGGGAAAATTTGACCACTTGCTCGGCAAAGGGAGCTATGGTTATCATACAGAATTCTCTGGTTACAGTTTTTATCACAGATGTGAGTCAGCCCTGTTAGCTTGCAGCGATACATGTTTCCACAAACATGTTCGTTTTCACATTTCCAGTCGCATTTGTGAACGGGAATTGGACCATCTCGGCCCAAAATACTTGACAGATAAATAATATTTGCAGGACCTGCAACCATAGATTTGCCATATACCTCCATTCCTTCAGTCAGTGAAACAGCAACTCCTAAGTAATCTTATTAGGCTCCAACTTCAAGGCCTTGCCTGAATCGTCTGCAGGGCCCACCACAACAACACAGATTTCAGTCAAACTCAACAGAATTTTACCTGCTTGCTGGAAATATATATAACAACTGACACTCTTCTATAACCAACCACCCTTATCTGGTTTTCTGGTTTCACTTGACCTTTCTTCGAAAGGGTTTTTCAATTGACGTGTGTTAAATAACAAAGCCATAAAAAGGATTGATCCTCTCATATCATTTTTCTCTCATGTGGTCAAGTGAAAAAGAGAGATATATACAAAGGTATTTATTAGTAAGATATTGTCATGATTTGTGAAATTTCTTTTATATCTCATCCCAGAAAAAAAAAATGACATGAGATAATTCAAATTCAAATAAAAAGGGAAAAACCCGGCACAAAAGTTAAACAGTCTTTGACCAACCATAGTAAAAAGTGAAATTTGGCAAAGAAAATGTCGAAATGAGCAATAGGGTTATCATAAGACGCAGATCTAGAATCTAATTCATACAGCGTAAGCATAATTACATATAACTACCCATCTACCCTTGATAAATTGCAACAAGACAAACAGCGTTTATAATAGTAAGAAACAAACAACCACATGAGACAGATCTAAACCAAGGACAGGTAGGATTTCCTAAACAACAGATAACACGACAATTAGCACGCGCTCTGTCAAAAATTAAACACCTTCAAAGCACAAAATATCTGAATGATATTATTATTATCCAACCCAGAAAACTATACATTAAATTTACGTTACACAGACAGGGTATGTAATTAAATAGTTAAATATTACACCGTAATAATAACGAGCAGGGAAAGAAGGTAAATTTAGAATAACAAATTGAGGGAAAATTAACTCACATCACACGCTTCTTCAGCTAAGTGAAGCCCAAAGATTCTTCCTCCCTAGTACCTACAAAAAGAAAAAAGGGAAACCAACAAAAGAAGAAAATAACATAAAAACAAAGCTTTCTCTCTCTACGAATCTCACTAACTCACTCTTCCCCTATCTATTTCTCTCCGCAGAACCTAAGCTAACAACGTTAAATTAAACAAGGAAAGATGCGCAACGAGTGGGGTATTTATAGAAACTAAGGTTATGTTTGGATTGATGGTATTGAGTGGGATGGAATGGGATGGGATGGGATGTAAATAGGTTTCATTGTTTGGTTGTGTTAAAAAATGATGGAATAGGATGGGAGTGGGTGGGATCTCCCACCACAAACCATTAATTTTCTTCCTGGGGATGGTGTTTTTAATTGTAATTATAATTAAAATTTTACTACATTAACCTTATATTGTAAAATTAGTGTGTTTGAAATAAGGGCAATATAGGAAAAATAAAGTTATAATTCTTACCATTCCATTCACTTCCCAAATAATGGAATGGTATCTTTTCTCCATTCCATCTTAAAATATCTAAATAATGAAATGATACTTTTATCCCATTCCATTCCATTCCATCTCATTCCATCCCATCTCATTTCATTTCATTCCATCAATTACTAAATATCCAAACATGAATGCCCTCTTGCTGGTGGTGACTTTACACTTGTGGGGTTGACGCCACACATACGACAAAACACGCGCAAATCAAATGCCTAACCAAATGCACGTCAAATTCAGCCAAATGTAATTTCACCCATTTTTTTTTTGGTTTTGTTTTTGGGATACACTAGCGGATCCAACGCTCGTTCTTAACCCATGACCATTTTTGGTTTTTGTTTTTTTAACTATGTTCATCTCCTTTGAGAAAAAATTATTATTTATTTTTAAAACGTCACATAAAAGTTAGTTGATAAGTATTATCATTAATTAATATTAAAATATTAAAATATCAAAATATAAATAGTGTAAACATAATAATATTTTAAAAATATATAATAATTTCTTATTTTTGAAAATGCACCTTATCACTACACTATTCATTATTAGTTATTATTATTAAAATAATTTTAAATTCTATATTATTAATTATAAAATAATTTTTAAATTTATTAAATAATAAATATTTTTAAATATTTTTAAAAAAAATCATATTTTTTTTTAAAACAATAAATATATTTTTTTGTCAAATTTATTTAAAAAAATAAATATAAAAATAATCGTTAAATTAAATAAAAAAATATTTAAAAAAATTGTAGAAAGATATAGTAAATTTTTATTATTTTTAATTTAAAAACAAGACATGACAAATTTTAATTTAATTTTATGGCTTGTTTGTCACGTGTACCCAACGGTTCTATATATCTATCCCTATTCCTATTCCTATCCATGTCAATCGGTGCCTTTGCTTTCACACTTTTAACGTTTCAATTTTCAATTCTTCCAAAGCAAACAGAATAGGAGGAGAGAGACAGAAGGACGAGCCGCGAAGACTTTATCCTCCTATTGACACTTGACACGTGTAATTGCCACCGTCCTCCTCGGGTCCATACCGGTCTTTTGGGCTTCTTTGCATTATGCGGCGTCGTTGACTTCATGGGCTAAGCCCATGACCTGAACTGGACCCATCTCTCGTAATCGGACCTTGTCTCCCACAGCCACACAAGGTTAATTAGGGTTTGCATTGCAGAGTTTCAATTTGCCTCCATTTTCTGTTTGTGGTTACTCTGAATTCCGATTTTTTTTTTCATTCACAGAACGGCATGTTTACATTCATATATGCGTGATTTGCATGTTTTCTTTCAATTTCAAACCAAGTGCCTCGCTAAGCTTCCATGTAATAGTTTGTGTTCGATCTCAAATTGCCTATAATTGTAGTTCAAGTTTTAATTAATGCTAGTTTAATTACACGTTGTTTACTATCACAGAACAGAATCTTCCTTATAGTTTGTGCTGTGGACTTCTCTAATTTTCTCAAGTTTACTTGTTCTAGTACCTATTATACCATATAGAGTTGCAGTTGCAGTTCTCAGCCATGAGAGAAGAGGATTGTGAAAAATGTGTAAATTTGCTCAATTTTTTGGTCTTTCAATTACAATTCCATTGCAAAATTACTGGACTTGTTATAGTTCTGTGTACATGATAAAAAAGAGACATGATTCCAGAGGGAAACTTCTTTTCCCCCTTAGACTCCAGCTACTTAGTTCTTGTTGCCTTTCACCTCAATTTTCTATATTTGTAGTAAGAGAGAGAGAGTCTGCTTTAATAACTTCTATTGATTAATTAATAAGATTTTATAAGCTTTTTTGTTTATGCTAACTCAATTGGTGTTTTGCTTGAAGGAAATGAAAGCCAAGAATTGTTAACGGATAAAACTATTCTACTTCTCTCGACCTCCTTCATTACTTTGAAATCAGGTCAGAGCATGACTTCAGGAAATGCTTCATTCTTCTGATAAGTTTGAACAATTTTCTTTTCCTAATTTGGTTTTTCTTATATCCTAAAGTTGCTAAAGCAATGGATAATATCCCCAGCAAATTTATCATTTTTCTTTTCAAGCCTTTGTCTTACTTTCAAATTTATAAGCAATGGATAAATTTCCCAGCAAATTACTACTCATTTGTAAGTTTGAGAGAGTTTGTCACTCCAATGACGGATTCAGGAATTTTAACCAATGAAACAAAGTTGCATGAATTTTAGCTAATAGAAATAAAGTTACATTTTTATATTTTAAAAACGTTAAATAATATTTTTATTATTAATATTATCAAATATTTATCTTACCTCTTTATATATATATGTAATTAAATAATTATTTAATAATATTATATAATTTTATTTTTTATTACTATGAATTTATTAATTTATTTACATATAATAATAAAAATTATAGATATAAAAATATAAAAAATATATATTTATATAAGATAAAAAAAAATTATAAAGTGGTGCCTCCACTCTGCTTAACGTGGATCCGTCCTGCTTGCACCCTCATTTTACAGATTCCGTGGATATTTGTTCTAAAATCATTTATTCACATGCTAATCTCACTAGCTGGACAATTCTAGAATTAAATTGTTAATAATGTATTATTTATAAACTATAAATTACTTAATGATTGATATTAATACAATATTGCGGAACATAAATCGGACTTCTTTAGTCTTTCCAAGATGGTATGCCAAGTCTTTTAAATAATGTGATTGTATTGCATTTCTAGGTGCCCATTTATTAGAGCAGTGTGGATTTATGAATGCTTGGGATTTGTTTGTGTCAGTTTCGCTGTTCAGAGTAACTGATGTTTTGTGCTGTGTTCTTTTTACCCTTTGGGTTGCCTGTTTGAGATCTATATCATGTTTCATCCTTTTTGTTACTATGTTATTAAACGAAACATTGCATATCTCAAACATGATGCAGATCTCAAACTGGCAAGTGGCAACAAAAAGGGGAAAAGAACACTGCACAAAACATCAGTTGCTCTGAACAACAGAACTGACACAGACAAATCCCACGCATTCATACATCCATGCGTGTGGCAAACATGCCCATGAACCTACATTGAAAAAAAAAAAAAAAACAAGTTGTGGGTATTGGATTCAAAATTTGTTAGTTTTACCTTAATAAATAATTGCCATGTTGATGAGTTGATCGTTTTGCTTCGGGTGTGATTAATGTGAGCAGAAGATATACAACTATCAATATTTAACAATGGAGAACCACTTTGGTTGGCAATTGTCATGTAACTAGTCCACGATCCGGCTTCTCTTCAAATAGGAGGTCCAAAAATGACAGCCTCCAAAGAAGCAATTTATTTTTCATCCAAAAAATATAAAATAATATTAATTTAATATTAAATTTTCTTTTTAATATTAAAAAAATAAATAATAATTGGATTTTCATCCAAAATTACAAATTACACTAAATATAAGAAATGGAGAAAATCCAAATTCAACTAGTACACCATTACCATTCAGGGTAGTAGCTTTCCTTAAAATAAAATTAAATACGATATGACTAAATAGGTTGAAATTGGGGTTAGAACAGCCTGGTTTTGCTTCGGGTGTGATTAATGTGAGCAGAAGATATACAACTATCAATATTTAACAATGGAGAACCACTTTGATTGACGATTGTCATGTAACTCGTCCACCATTACCATTCAGGGTAGTAGCTTTTTCTTAAAATAAAACTAAATACGATATAACTAAATAGGTTGAAATTGGGGTTAGAACAGCCAGGTTCAGCAGCCATAGCTTTTTTGGGGATTTATAGAGCAAGTAATACTTAGTTACACAGCCAAAAATAATATAAAATAATAAAAATAAAAAAGGAAACACAAATACAAGCTAGCAATTGACACACTAGGGTTGGGGGAAAACATGTAATAGCCTTCATTATGAGATTTTAGTGGCTCCATTAGATGTGGTATTAGCATTACTTTATAGAGCAGGAGCTCAGTCTTTTTGTTCCTCATTTCTACAATTATAATTAATTTGTCAAAAGAATCTATAATCCATTAGTGGATGAAAAAAGTCAATTATTAGTTGATCTTATGTGAATACAGATCAGTTAGATTAGTCCTAAAGAATTTTATCATAGGTCAGAATCTTCTGTTGATATGATCACAAGAGACTTAAGCATTCACCAAGGCACCTCACTTTTCAATTTGACTTTGCAGCAGCTTATAGATTATAAGGAGTTAGTAGCTTGGTTTGATATTTTATTACGTCTTGTAAGAGTCTTAATGGACTAATTGTGGACCTTGTTAATTTCTGTAGTTACTTGGACTCTCATTATTACAAACTTTAATCTTGTATAATATTTACTGTTTAATGATAATCATTTTGAGTCAAATCAAATCTTTAAATTTAATGAAAATATTTTCTCTTTTCAAGTGAGAACCCTTGACTTAGTACTGTGGGCAAGAAAGGGATGTTGGTTTCCAAGGAAAGTTTGGAACATGTCCTTTCTATTTCCAATTGAACCCTTTTTACTTTTCAGTCTACAAGGAAGCAAGACTATGGTTTTCACTCAGGAATCTCACCCAGTAGTTGGCCCTTGTGGAAAGACTGACGAGGACAATCTTCTCGTATTCGCCATTTCATGCTTAGGAGAGCAAGATGTAGTGGTTAATTGTTCAGGCGCAGTGACAATCTGAACTTTCTCGTCCTAGAAAGTAAAGGTATTATTAAGGGGAAAGCTTCTTGTGCATTATCCAAGTTCATCAAGCATTTGAAACAGAGAATGGTTGCTATTTAGTCCAGTTTACTTCCTCCTATACCAAGAAAAGATTAGTTCCTTTGATGTTAAGCCACCTTCCAGCTAGAAAGGGCAGTTTTTTTAGTGTTTTTGTTTCTGGGCCAATTTTAATATACACCCTCATTTGGAAGGTATATGATACACTTTATAATCTAAGTTATTGATTTATTCATAAAATAAATTAATAATTTAGATCAATTATGAAAACCACTTAAGCGTGTTGTGTTATATTTTTTTTTAATACTATCATCACCATTACCATCACCTATTCAGGGTATTTTTTTTAAAATTGTATAATTGTATAAATATTATCAATTAAAATTTATAAATTTTTTCAAAAATACGAATTTTAGGAAACTGATCATCTAAATTTTTTTAGGTATAATTGTATAAATATTATCGCTGGTTTATAAGATTTTTCAATAGTAATAATTTTAGAAAAAAAATTAGTATGCATAGTTATTTATGAAAAAATATAAACAGAATTGATATAATTTTAACTATTTAATAATTTTAAAATATGTGAACAATACTTTTTCGACATAAATAGTACACTTTTCGATATGAACAATGATTTTCCCGGCTAAAACATTGATTTTGCCAGCGTAAACAATGATTTTTCTGGTGTAAACAATATTTTTTCCCACATGAAGCTTTTAACCTCTAGCATGAAAATATATACTAAAAAAAAAAACCAGTTGTTACAAGTAAAGGTCAAGAATGTATAGTATATCCAAATTTACTAGAATGTACCATAACCCATTAACAGTTTCCATTATATGCGTTAAAATAGCAAAGCCATAGCTTTTTGTATATATTGTTTCCTATTATATGTAGAATAAAATAGAAAAGCATTAATTGTATATTTACTTTCCTAAATTACACAGACAAATCGAATAATAGAATATTTGTAATTAAATAGTTATAAATAAAATGCTCATGCTATTATTTATAAGGAAATACAATGAAGAAAAGATAACAAAGCCAATTCTTCGACATGGTATCGGGTTGGTTCTCGATCAAACCTGTGATTTCTTGGTTTATATCGGATTTCTTCAGCGACACCACTGGGTCGCTTCTTGTCTTCGTCTTCTTCGCCGCTCTCGGTTTTACATTCGTGCCGCTAGCTTTGGGTTCGATTCTTGCTCGGTATTAGCATTTTCTTTATAGGTTGCGATCTCATGGCTTCGGACTCAGTCTTTTTGTGTCCGCTCACTCATTAGTGCACAGGAATTTCAATTCAAGATGTATGTCAAAGGGAAAGGCTTTGTCAAGAGGACCTCCACATTGAAAATCCATTATGCTTGGGAGGTGAAAGATGCCCAAATTGTTTCTTGGATTCTTGGCTATTGAGACTCGATCTTGATCAATAACTTGCGCCCTTTTACAATAAAGACATGTGAGAGTATGTTACAACCGAATAATACGTCCTTTCGGTTGAGCTCGAGATAGCCAATTACAAACAAGGTAATCTGTCTATTCGGGATCATTATTCTGGTTGAATCTGTGGACGAACACTCACCATCTTATATGCCGTGTTCCCAAAACCTCGCTCACGGCTCTTCAAGCGGTTTCACATCGACGGGATCAATTTCTCATGAAACTTCGTCCCGAGTTCGAGATCCTCGAGAGACGCTTTGCTTGAATCGAGTCCTGTTCCTCCTTTAGACACATGTGTTGGTGAACTTCTGCAAGAGCAACGTCTACTTACCCGAGATCCATGTCCCATGATGCATTGGTTCCGTAGCTTGTAAAGGCAAAGGTTGATATTTTATCCAAGTGTTTTTCATGCAAACAATTTGGCCATATCGCTCGTAATTGCGGTTCATGTAATTACCGCAAACAACAGGATCATATCCTCTCTCGACCGTCCCACGCGTCCTCCAAGACCAACCCAACGTCTGACGGGCGTTCCATGCCACTACCGTTCACTGGATTCACTTTCCACCATTGCAAAGATCGGATGTTGGCGCTTTGAAGCCCGAAATGATCCAACAAATGGTACTATCGCACTTTCAGCCTTGGGTATTCTTCTCATGTTTCTCGACCATGGTTTCTTGATTCTGTGCCTCCAATCATATGACGGGTTCCTCAATACTTGCACAATATACACCATTACCATGGTACTCAAAAAATTCAAATTGATGGTAATACCCTTTCTATCACCGATGTTGGTGACATAAACTCGATTTTAGACATGTGTTTGTATCTCAACTTGATTCAACTTACTTTCGGTAATTATTGACAATTGTAATGTTAATTTTTCTCGGGCCGGTTGTCTTGTGCGAGGATCTTTGATCAAGTAAAGAGAATTTCTAATCATTTATCTTTTGCTTGTAATGGTGTTTTGAATATGTATGAGGATTTGGCATAGAAAATTGGGCCATCCAAATTCGGTGTTTTGTCTCATTTATTTAAAAATGGTTTATTGGGAAATAAAAATGTCATTTCTCATTCCTCTGTTTGGTTCTATTTGCAAACTTGCTAAAAGTAAAGCACTTCCTTTTCCCTCTAATGCTCATCGTGCTTCCAACCTGTTTTGATGTGGTTCATAGTGATGTTTGGGGTATGTCTCCTGTTGCTTTTGATGCTCATTATAAATACTTTGTGACCTTTATCGATGATTACGACTTGGATATATTTTCTTAGATCTAAGGTGAAGTCTTTCCAATGTTTAAGAAATTTTTGGCATATATTGAAAATCGGCCCAAGCCAGGCTTAAAATCTTTCGCTCGATTACTGAGTGGTGAGTACATGTCTCATGAGTTTCGTATTATTTGCAACAAAAAGGCATTGTCTCTCAACGTTCATTTCCCAATACACCCCAACAAAATGGCATTGCGTAGAGAGCAAGAATCGTCAATTGCTTGATGTGACGCGCACATTGCTACTTCAAGCATTTGTTCCATCTAGATTCGGGTTGAAGCTTTGTCCACATTTGTCTTCTTGATCAATCGCCTTCCATCTACGGTTCTTGATCTTGATTCCCCTTTTTTCGTCTCTTTAAGACTCATCCAAATTATCTAGATTTACATATTTTTGGGTGTGTATGTTTTGTTCACTTACCTCCAGACATAAGCTTAGAGCACAATCTGTGTGCATTTATGGGTTATAGTAACTCTCACAAAGGTTTTTTGTGTTATGATATTACTAACCATCGCTTAGTATTTCAAGAATGTGTTCTTTGATAATCAATTTATGTTTCCTTGTCTTTCTTCGACTCTAATGAGGTTGCTACTCTTCCCAACTTTTCTATTGCCTCAATCTATAGAACGTTTTGAACCAGTCACCATGTATATGTCGATAACCCAGACAAAGAGGCTTCCACTCCCCTTCCCGACGCCTTTGTCACTGAACCCCTGCCGTGGCACCCCGGCGATAAGAGTGTCTCGTCCACCTAATAGATATTCACCGAAAGGTATGATTCCTCACATACTTCTCTTACTTGCTACTCTATCCGGCATATCTATTCCTACATGTTACTCACGAGCTAAGGAAGGATGTGTTTGGATACAAGCAATGCAAGATGAACTCCAGTGCTCTTCAAGAAAATTTTACATGGGATATTGTTTCTTGCCCACTCATTTAGGCGCAAATGGGTGTATTCTGAAATTGAATTCGATGGTTCCCTCAACCGTTACAAGGCTCGACTAGTTGCCTTAGGGAATAAGCAAGAATATGGGATTGATTATGATGAAACGTTTGCACTGTGGCAAAGATGACAACTGTCGAATTAATTGATTTTAATGGCTAGTCCCTCCATTAAATAGATGTAAAGAATGCATTTCTTCATGGTGATCCGACAAAGATATTTATATGACTCCCCTCCCAATGGTCTTTTTCATCATCTAAAGGTATGTGCAAGCTCAAACGATCCTTATATGGTTTGAAACAGGCTCCCAGAGCATGGTATGAGAAATTTCGTTCTACTCTTCTTGGGTTTTCCTTTACTCAAAGTCAATATGACTCATCTTTGTTCATTCATCGCACGTCTACTGGTATTGTTCTTCTTATTCTCTATGTTGATGATATGGTCATTACTGGTTCTGATCATACCTTCATACAGTAGCTTAAACAACAATTACAGGCCTCATTTCATATGAAAGATCTTGGTAATTTGCACTATTTCCTCGGACTTGAGGTTCATTATACCTCCAAGGGCATATTCCTACATCGATTACAAATTTATTTCTTTGGCCGGTTTCAATCACTAATCCTATGGATACTCCTTCGAGGTTAATGTTAAATACCGTCTGATGATGGTGATCTTTTGCCTGATCCTTTGTTGTATCGTCGGCTAAGTCTTAATTATTTGACTATTACACGGCTACGACATATCTTTTATAAGCAAGTAAGTCAATTCATGCACTCACCTTCTTCATTTGGCCGTTGTTCGTCGCATAATTCGATACTTGAAAGGCACCTCTCAACGCGGTCTATTATTTCTCACTTTGGACAGGTCCCTAAATTGATTGCTTATAGTGATCTTGACCGGCGGGATGTCCCGATACTCGCAAATCATTCTCGGTTGGTGCATGTTTCTTGGTTCGCATTGATTTCTTGGAAGAGTAAGAAGCAAGCACGAGTCTCTAAGTCCTCCAATGAATGAGTAAACCGAGCCATGTCTACCGCTGCTTTCCGAAATAATTTGGCTACGTGGTCTTTTGGTGATGCTTTTCCTCGGCGAGTCAACACCTCTATATTTACGAGTTCCAGGTTTTTCATGAGCACACAAAACATATTGAAGTGGATTGTCATTCTATCCGGGAATCCTATGATGCTCATGTTATCTCACACCTCATATCAACACCCAATTTGCGGATATTCTTACCAAAGCAATGCGCTCGCGCCATCGGTTTCTTGTTCGCAAATTGATGCTTCTTGACCACCGCATCAATTTGAGGGGGATGTTAATCAATTAATTTGTTTCCTATTATATGCGAGAATAAAATAGGAAAAGGGACAACTCCTTAATTGTATATATTGTTTTCTATTATAAAATAAAATAGGAAAAGAGGACAACTTTAATTGTTATATTTAGTTTCCTAAATTAGGACAAATCAAATGAATATTTGTAATTAAATAGTATAAATCCAAATTTATGCTATTATTTATAGTGGAAATGAAGAAAAGATACCATAACAATGGCCTTATTTCTGACACCAGTTCTCATCTTGATAAGTTTTAGGTTTGTTTGCTTTTGTTTGTACTACAACTGTTTTCTGTGTAACACCACAAAAAAAATTGATAAATATATGCTTCTCAATATTTGCCATGGATTTGGTTGAGTACAGTTGAAAAAACATATTTATTGATGTTAAAATGAATTTCAGCATGAATCAGAATTTTCTTAATTGGTACCTTAAGTAACCATTACAACGAAGAAGATAACTTGAAATACCCTCCTTAACATTTGATTTGATAATTTTTACTGTACCATAGCTAGCTTATGGTAGCTCGTAAGTTGACATTTATAATGGTTCCATTTTGATAGAAAGGCTAGATTTGTGTTGAAGCTTTATTGTTGTACTCCCTTTGATATTTAAGAAACGTATTTTAGTCTGAGCTCTTCACTTAATTCAGGAAAGTTTATAATGTGACCGTATTAGAAACAAAAATGACTAATAAGCTATAAAACATAGAAACTGACACGGACACAGATATAATATGGGGACATACCAAAATATAAAAAAAATTGTAGGATACAGATACGTGTGTGTGTGTGTGTGTATATATATATATATATATAACATTAAAATGTTAAGGAAAAGATTCATAATTTATAATATGATATATATAAATTTTAAGATTTATAATATTTTGACATATATTATACATGTCATTATTTGTTACTTGATAAATCTCTCACAAAAAACACGGAACATCATTTTTATTGATATTTTTTAAAAATTCTTCGAAACTAACTTGTTCTAGTAGAATTAGTTATATATAAGAACATGTACAATAAAAAATTAATTAAAAAGAGTATCTAAAGATTAATTCTATTTTACTCTCCACCATTAGCACGATAGTGGCACGATGGTAGCACAATGATTTAGTCGTAGATAGAGGTAGATAGTTAGATGGAAAGAATGATTTCACAGTGAAAAGTATCATGGTCTGATTAAAATAAATAGTACTGGTATATGAATAATTAGATTTAGATAATGAGTGATTGGTAATTAGATATATCACTATTTTTTTATTTTTTTAAAATTGTAATTAAGTTTTTTTAATTTTAAATTGAATGTGTGTTGTCGTGTCTCTAGCGTGTCTAAACTAAAAAATATATTTTTTAATCAGCCACATACAACATGTGTCATTGTGTGTCTGACACATGGATACGACACCAAAATAGTGTGTCCAGTGTTTCATAACTAATAGCATGATTGAATTATAGTTTGCAAACCATGTTTTAACAGAAAAATGACTCTTTTTCACTTCCAGTCAAACTAACCATAGTTTAGAACCCAAAATCATGTTCAAACACAACTCAATCATAATTTTGTTTTGCCAATATTATTTGGATGAAACTCAGTTTGTAGGTGTGCGAGTTATAATTCAAACATGTTTCTGTTGTCTGGATGAGTAATGGCAATCAAGAGAATTCACTGTTTCTGTTGTGTTTGGGGACAAAAGCCAGCTGGGTTTATACATCAATTTCTTCTCCCATATTAGTGATACTTCTGTTGGCGATTTTTACTGAATGTGCAGTCCATAAGGTACTGTAGCCATTGGCGACAAATGTGCCCAAAGCCCCAAACCGTACCATCGGTGACAAATGCACACATGAGTATGTTATACCACCACCGTCAACACTCAACAGAGGGAGCTTGTTAAGTCTATATTAAACAAATAAAGAAGCTCAATGTAATGCTTAATTTATGAGACTCTCTCACCCAAAAAGCTGGTCTTTTGAATGGGCTCCCCTTATAGGTTTGAGTCATAACACAACTGTTGCTGGTGTCTTGGGTTGCATGCCTTCTACTTTCTCTTTCCCTCCGTTTTTGATGGATATTAGGACCCATTCCCATGTTTCATTCTTGCTTCGTCCTGGTTTTCAAGCTTTATTTTTTGTACGTCACCTTTGAATGTGGGTAGGCTGGAGTGATCGCTCACAGTAATGAAGCTCGAGCACCAGCATCATGATCACATTGATGTGAAAATTGGAAGTGCATACTAAAATCAGTTTCTTAGAAGTAGAAAACTTTCTCTTTACTCTTTAGTAGCGTATTGACTACCAAAGCATTGCACTTGGGATATATTGGGTGACATAAAAATGGCTATTCAAATTCATGTGAGATAAATATTAAATTAAAATTCATTGAGAGAGCAAAACTAGGATGATGACAATAATAATATTAACACTAACGTTTTCTTTTTGCTATGACACTTAAGTTAAAATCTTCTCTCTTTGGCAAAATTTCAACGTATCTAAGAAAGAATAAGATCTTCTGTCCCCTGCCAGGTATCTCCAATCTAATAAAAAAATAATATACGAAGCAGTTTGCCGGATTCCATTATAACATCAATTAGCTAAACATATTTCTTGGTCGCAAGTCTCTCAAAAATTGCTAAACAAGCAACATACAAAATTATATTTCGAAATAGCTTTTTTATCAAGCAATTTATTGTCTAATGCGTTTGACACTAAATAGTAAATACGATAAGCGATGACTTCATATTTTCTTCTCTCTCTAATAATGTATATTCCATTTTATGAAGTTTTTTTAGCTAGAGTAGGAGCCAAATTTACATCCCTTCTTCGCACTTTATATGGATGGTGACATATCAAATGCAAGGATGTAGAATGATCAAGCCATTGTATCACTTACAAGGTTTTCTGACTGCACGAGCAGGAGCAGCTCTCGTACGAGGTATAAAATACGATAAACTTATATAAACTATTGAAAAATTATCATATTTCATTCTTAAAAAAAAGTGTAAGTATTATTTATATTTTTTTTAAGAGATGTGATTGAGTAAAAGAAAGTGATAGAAAAAATTAAGTATAATAAATGATATTAGATGAAATATAAAAAAAGAATGTATGTACTATTTGATATAATAATATAAGAATTGATAAACTACTAGCTAGAACCTAGAAGCAGCAGATCCATTCTCAAAGGTGACGGATGCCTTGGTTTTTCAGCCAAAGCAGATATCTCAATCACATTTTCTTGTCTCCACAATTAATTGTACTAAAGGGCCATAGGGCTGATAGAATTTTGCTTTTGTCTGTTTATTTTTTACATGATAATCTAAATCAACAAATAACATCTATTTTTCGGTCATTATGATCAATTAAATATAATATCCAGCTGCATTCTTTTGCACTCTGATCAGATGCTTCCATGAAATGCAAAAATTGTGCATATGATGTAGAAGCCATAATTACATCATTAATGTATAAAATTCCTTCTGAAAAATACCTTTCAAGGAAGTCTAAATTGTTTGCATCGTCGTATGGTTTGAACTTTGAAAGGAAAGGGAAAAAATCAAGGCATTTAAAAAAAAAAATAGTGGAATGTAATTCGTATGTATACTTGCGCATTCAAGCAACAAGTACAATTACTTACTAATGCCACAAGAAATTCAGTACAGTGACATTTTCAGCAGCAACTTTTTTTTTTCTTTTTTCGATGTTTCAGCAAATTTGAACTCCTGAGTCCTGATGAATAATAATGGAAATGCCTCCTCAGGTGTTCCTCTGCCGATGCCTATTGCCCTTGTTTGATTCTTGCTACATGGTGAAAGTAGACGCATTATTTGTGTCAAAGATTTTGAAAATTTGCTAATACGAGTTTTTTGCTATCTAATGTTAATTGTCATGATGGTTCTTTTTCAAATTTCTAAGCTCGACAAAATTGTATTCAAAACAACTAATTAACCTTCCATTTCCCCAATATTGGGACGTCGTAGGAGAGTGTGAGAATTGCATTGATACTCTCTTCTCCTATAAGAAAATTTTTTGTATACATACAATTCTAACTTATCATATTTATGCGCACATAAAAATAAATCTCACCTTATATTTTATTATTTATAAATATAAAAATGAGTGAAATTTATTTTTACGTGTGTAAATATGATATGTTATAATTATATCGATACAATAATTGCTCCTTCAATAATATATACTATCTACCCTGACAACAACTTTCCCTAATTTTTTTTGGTGGTCATCTGTTAGCGTGTGGATGAAAAAGTTAAACTCATCATATGAAAGTTCAGTACAATATCATTCCCAAAGCTACTTCTTTTTCTTTTCCTTTTGCCCCATTTCTGAGTTATTATTGAAACAAACATTGTTAGGAAGTAAGATAGACTTTTCTATTTTCTGAAAAACTACATCTTGTATTTCATTCGTCAGATATATATGTTCATATTACAAGACAGTTACAAACAGAATTAACAACTAAACTTGGTTAGTTACAAATGGGCTTTTACTAACAATAGGCCCAGCTAACAATAGATGTCTAAAAAAGCGATCTAACATTTTCCTCCCTTAAACTGAATTCCAGCCGGCAATCAGTTTAACTTCCTAAACTACACATTCCCAACTGCCTTCTAAGCTTCAGAAAAGTTTCCACCTTCAAAGGCTTTGTCATAATATCTGAGATCTGTTCTTGAGTGTTGCAGTGAACTAACTCAATTACTGCATCTTTAGTAAGGTCATGAAGAAAATGGAATCTAACATCAATATGTTTACTCCTCCCATGCATAACTGGATTTTTTGAAAGGTTTATGGTTGAGCTATTGTCACAGTAAATGGTCGTGCACTTGTCCTGAGAGTGGCCAAGTTGGTCTAGGACCCTTCTTAACCAAACTCCTTGACAGGCACACGATGCTGCAGCAATAAACTCAGCCTCAGTGGTTGAGAGAGTTATCACTGGCTGCTTTTTTGAAGACCAGGAAATGGCACCTGTTCCAAGTAGAAACACATACCCTGAGGTACTTTTCCTGTCATCAATGTCACCGGCATAGTCACTATCTGTATAGGCAATCAATTCCTCCTTTCCATGTCTTTGGCATTACAAGTATGCCAAAGTTCACAGTACCTTTCAGATATCTCATTATTCTTTTAGCCGCTTGCAGATGAATCTCAGTAGGCCTTTCCATGTATCTGCTTATTAGACACACAGCATACATAAGATCAGACCTTGTGGTAGTCAAGTACATCAAACTACCCACCATTTGCTTGTAGTTTGTAACATCAACTTCAGCTCCACTACCTTCCTTTGACAGTTTAGAACCTGGGACTACAGGATTGCTAACAGATTTGCTTTTATCCATACCGAATCTCTCCAATGTCTCTTTTGCATACTTGCTTTGAGCAATAAAGATACCATCTGTGTTCTGTACTATCTCAACTCCAAGAAAGTAGCTCATCCTCCCCAAATCAGTCATATCAAATTCACTTTTCATTGACTTCTTAAACTCTTCAAACATAACTCTGTTGTTTCCAGTGAAAATAAGATCATCAACATATAAGCTAACAATCAATATCATACCATTCTTACTAGCTTTAATGAATAAAGTGTGTTCTGATGGACACTTCTCAAAGCCTTCCTCCTTACCGTACCATGCCCGGTGCTTGCCTTAGACCATATAAGGCCTTCCTCAGCTTGTAGACTTTATTCTCCTCCCATTTCTTTTGATATCCTTGTGGCTGTTCTACATACACAACCTCACTCAATTCTCCATGAAGAAAGGCACTTTTGACATCTAGTTGGAACACACTCTTGCCCTTGATGGCTGCAAGAGCAAGAATGGTTCTAATTGTATCCCACCTAGCCACGGGAGCAAATACCTCAGTAAAGTCAATACCATGCTATTGGGAATATCCATTTGCCACAAGTCTGGCTTTATATTTTTCAACCTCACCCTTCTCATTATACTTTGTTTTATATACCCATTTAACACCAATCTTTCTTGCACCAGCTGGAAGAATGGTTAATTCCCATGTCTCATTCCTTTCTATAGCTTCCATTTCAAGGTCCATTGCCTTTCTCCATTTGCTGTTCTTTACTGCTTCTTCAAAGAAAGTTGGATCCTCAGAGAGAGCAAAAACTGCCAAGTTATGCTGTTCATCATCTGTGTATTGTGCTTCATTTGTCTCATAATCCTCCAGCCAAGCTGGTCTTCTTCTATGTCTCCCTTGAGATTGAGCTGATGTTTGTTCAGGTTCACTTTCTCTTAACAGAGTGTCAATACATTCTGTTGTTTCCAATGCTGCAACATTTTCTTCATTTACATTCCTTTCTTCCTCTGATTCTTCTTGTTCTCCTTTGTCTCCCAAATCAATGAGCTCTTCTTTCTTTTCTTTCTCACCTTTCTTCCAGTTCCATTTTTCAGCTTCATCAAAAACCACATCTCTACTAATTAGAACCCTTTGTGACACTGGATCAAAGAGCTTGTAAGCCTTTGATTCTTCACTCACCCCTAGCAGGATACATTTAACACTTCTGTTATCTAGCTTTTTTCTTTGATTTTCAGGCACATGTACATGGGCTATGCACCCAAAAATGCGAAAGAAATGGACTGAAGGCTTTATTCCACTCCATGCTTCCTCAGGGGTGATATCTTTCACTGCTACTGTAGGACTTCTATTCTGCACATACACTGACCAATTTACAGCTTCTGGCCAAAATTCCTTTGGAATTTCCTTCTCTGATAACATACTGCGCACCATATTCATAATTGTCCTATTCTTCCTCTCTGCCACTCCATTTTGCTGTGGAGTATATGCTGCTGTAAGCTGTCTTTTGATTCCATTTAGACTACAGAATTTATCAAATTCAGTAGAGGTAAACTCTCCACCTCTGTCACTTCTCAAGCAACAAATAGATTCATTACTTTCCCTTTCAACAATAGCTTTAAATCTTTTAAAGGTATCTAGAGCAGCAGACTTTTCAGCCAAGAAATAAACCCAGGTTTTTCTACTAAAATCATCAATAAAGGTAATAAAATACCTTTTATTGCTGTTTGATTCTGGCGTGATAGGTCCACAAATGTCAGTATGCACCAACTCCAATCTTTGAGTGGCCCTCCATGAGCCTTTCTTTGGAAAAGAGTCTCTGTGTTGCTTTCCTGCCATGCAATCACTACACACTTTTGTTGAATCATTGAGCAAAGGTAACCCTCTCACCATCCCCTTTTGAGCCAAAAGTCTTAGCCCTTTTAGACTAAGATGCCCATACCTACAATGCCATAAGTGTGAAGCATCTTCACATACTGCCTTGAAACAGGTTGGGGAAAGAATAGATGCCACCACTGCAAACATCCTGTTTGATGACATTTTGGACTGCATAATCAATCCATTTTCATGATGGTACACCTTACACATATCTTGCTGAAAAATAATGGTAAGGCCCTTTTCCTGCAGCTGACCAATGCTCAAGAGACTGTTTTTCAGATCAGGTATATAATACACCTCAGTGATGACTTGAATTAATCCATCAATCTGCAATTTAATGTTCCCTTTCCCCATGACCATCATTTTAGAGTTATCACCCAGTCTAACAGAAACTCTAACCCTATGTTTGGATGTTTTTTCATTAATGGAACGGAATGGAATAGGTAGGAATGGAATGGAAAGGAAAGGAATGGAATGGAACATAGTTTCCATTCTCTTTATTTGGAAGTTTCATTAATGGAACGGAACGGAACGGAATTACCTATGTGTTCCTCCTATTCCTCCTCAATTTTGGGGGGAACAAAAGTTGGACATTTGAGGGGAAGAGGGGGGGAAATGATTCCCCGTGTGTTCCATTCCATTCCTATGCATTTTAAACTCCCAAACAAGGAAAGTTATTTTCGTTCCCCTCATTACCTATCATCCAAACATTGTGTAAAGCTTTCATCCAAACTAAAGAACCAATCCTTATTACCACACATATGATTGCTGCAACCTGAATCAAGAAACCAAACCTTCTTTTCTGATAGTTCTTTCAATTCTGATTTGGCCATCAATAGCATTTCTTCTTTTTCATTGAATTCAATATAATTGGCATTCTCCTCCCAACTTGGACACTCATATTGAAAATGTCCAAGTTTATGGCACTTATAGCATTCAACAGTCTCTTTGTTGAAGGGTTGTCTACCTCTTCCACGTCCTCCTCTGGAGGCACCTCGACCTCTAGCCCTTCCTCCTGTCCTTCCTGCATTTGTGACTTTCAAAGCCTGCTCCTCTTCCCTATGACCTTTCATCCTTTGTTCATGAACCAACAGACTGCTTTGGAGTTCATCAATGGTGAGGGTGTCCACATTGTGTGATTCTTCAATAGAACAAACAACATAGTCAAATCTTGCTATCATTGACCTGAGAATCTTTTCAACGATCACTGTTTCTTTCATTTTTTCACCATGTGCCTTCATCTTGTTTGCAATGGCTAGAGTTCTTGCAAAGTACTCATCCACAGTCTCCCCTTCTTTCATGCCCAAAACCTCAAATTCCCTTCGGAGAGCTTGCAGTTGAGCTCTCTTCACTTTGGTCGACCCCTGATATTTCATCTTCATGGAGTCCCAAATATCTTTCGCTGTATCTTTCTTGAGGATTATCTCTATGATTCCTCTATCTAGTGCCTGAAACAAGTAATTTTTTACCTTTAGATCTTTCAGCTTGCTGTCTTCAACCGCTTTTATCTGTTCTGGATTCGCCGCTGCAGGGAGCACCGAAATGTCATTCTCCACCAAGCTCCAATATTCTTTCGACCGAAGAAAGTTCTCCATCAACATGGCCCAATGATCGTAATGACCATCAAACTTTGGAATTGCAGGTTGAACAAAGTTATTTCCTTCTGCCATGGCTCCTAATTTTTCTTCTCGTCTCACTCTCTTCTCACACCGTAAATGCAGCTTTTATCGAACCCCTTACTTGACTCGATACCAAATTGTTAGGAAGTAAGATAGACTTTTCTGTTTTCTGAAAAACTACATCTTGTATTTCATTCGTCAGATATATATGCTCATATTACAAGACAGTTACAAACAGAATTAACAACTAAACTTGGTTAGTTACAAATGGGCTTTTACTAACAATAGGCCCAGCTAACAATAGATGTCTAAAAAAGTGATCTAACAAACATCAGAGCAATTAACTGGGTCCCTCTTTTTTTTTGTACAAAAATTGGGCGACCCCAAGCGAAAAGTAAATTGAAATTGGGATACAAGTGAACTATGAGGTATGAACTTGTTGTTTTTAAACATATTTATGTATTAGATGTGTTTATGTCATATATATAAAAGTATGTATATGACATATGTGTCTTATGTATTTGATTAAAAATAATATTTTTTAACTTAGGCATATCTTAGATATATTTAAAATGTTTAAGATATGACTTAAACATACTTATTAATATTTTTTAAAAAAATATTAGTTTCTATAATTACAATTTAATTAGTAAACTCGTAACCCACTCAAATTCAATCACATAACTGACGTCTCAAATCATTATTTTTATATATCAGTATTTTAAGTTTTATCTTTTCACACGTCACTATTAAGCTTTTAAATTTTATATTTTCACACACTATTATTTTTATATGTTCCTTCTACCTCTACTTGTACCAAGTCATTCACTTTGTCGTCATCGAAGCTTACCTCATATCACTATTCTCTCTAGTAATTTTTTTTATATGCATGTACTTGTACATAATTAGTCCTATTAAAAAAATTAGTTTAAAATATTTTTTAAAAAAAATGTCAATAAAAAGTATGTTCTATATTTTTTGAAAATGACTTATTAGATAGTAAATATTAAGCGTATAACATATATAAGATATTGTAAATCTTTAAACTTATAGAAATGATATTAATGAATTATGAATTTTTTAATTTTGTAATTATATATATACATAAACTAAGTTCTTTAATTTATTTTGATATTAATATATATATATATATATATATACATATATATATCTTATAATCTTTTAAATTTGGTGTATTCTCGTATCCGTATTCATATTATATTTTATGTTTGTGTTCGTGTCTATACTTCGTAACAACGGAATCAAGAGGTCCCCCGTCCCCGTGATAAAATCAGCAAACAGAAAAGCGTGAATTCCCTGAGGGGGATGGTTCCAAATGAGAGTGCCAAAGCTTTGTTGCAGGCTACAATTAGCCATCCAGTTTGTGCAAGCGTTTCCTTCACGGTATGTGTGGATAAATTGGACCTCCCATTGGCGAGTCACCCAAGCAGTGATGCGTCTCACCAAGGGATTAGGATGTTTCTTGGCCAGGTGAATATTGGATAAGGTCTGACCAAAACCTGTGAGTCCCTCTTTTTTATTCTGGCATGGAGCTGTCATTTAAACTTTGTTTGGACCATTCATGTTAAATGTTAAAGATGTCATTTTTCTTATCAATTGACAATTGTGATTAGCTAGCAGTTTTCTTGGCCAGGTGAATATTGGATTAGGTTCTAATCAAACCCTGTGAGTCTCTCTTTTTTATTCGAGCATGGAGCTGTCATTTAAACTTTGTTTGGACCATTCATGTTAAATGTTAAAGATGTCATTTTTCTTATCAATTGACAATTGTGATTAGCTAGCAGTTTTCTTGGCCAGGTGAATATTGGATAAGGTTCTAATCAAACCCTGTGAGTCTCTCTTTTTTATTCGAGCATGGAGCTGTCATTTAAACTTTGTTTGGACCATTCATGTTAAATGTTAAACATGTCATTTTTCTTATCAATTGTGATTAGCTAGCAGTTTTCGGCATTTGGTATTCATCCAGCAATTTCATTCTTGTGATGTTAACATTTTTAGTAGTATCGTGTAATAATGTTAAATCAACACGTCAAATTCAAGGGCAAGTAATTAATAATGTTGAACATCGTAATTTTTTGCCTGAATTTCCCAGGACCCTTCAAATTATAGTCGCACTAGACAGGAAACAACTTGTAAAGTTGCAATAGTATATAAACATTTTGAATGACAGACAGGTGAGGTCTTCTAAGTGGTTTTTTGAAGTTTGATTAAGATGTCTTCATTTATTTATTTATTTATTTTTATGAAACTTGATTTATTAATTTAAAGATATCTATAACCATATCATCTCTTCATTGTTACATTTTGGCTATGTTTTATTGCCTCTGCAAGTGCCAAACCTTTTAACTTTAGTTGTTTGATTGCCATGAGCAATGACAGCAGCTTGACATAGCTGGGATCAGATCATGCAAAAATATCTTGAGTGATTATGATATCAACACAATCAATAATTACTATATCTACATAGGCAGTAATTTTCTATCAGGCAGTGATAGAGGAAAAATATATTTGGGAAAGATTAAATTTTCTCATAAAAAGTTTTTTATATGAAAAAAGGCTTTTTGAGTAAATTGTGAGATGTTTGGGTAAAATGGATAAAAATGATTATAATTTAAAGATTATTTTTTTCACACTAGAAGTTGATTATAATCAAGAGCTATTGTTTTGAGCATTTTCATTATAATCATTTTGATTATAATCAATATTTGAGATGTTTGCCTTTACTTTACTATAATAAAAAACTATTTTTTTTTACAATCCAAACAAAATATATTATCTTAAAATCGTTTTTTAATTAATATATCTAAACATAAAATTAATTTCATTATAATTAATTTTTTTATAATCAATTATACAAATAACCAATTATAGAAATAATCTTTTTTTCATAACTAATCCTAACATACCCTTAATTTAAGTCATCTTACAAATCAAATGATGAAAATCTTTCTAAATACAAAACAAACTCTAGTTGCTTTTGCACATTCAAGCAGATTAAGCATGCAGTTTTTTACTGGATGGGCTCTCCCTAACTAAAAATCTAGAATAACTTCTGCTACATATGTGGCGGATGCTGCCATGCACCCTGTTAAGTTTGGGTGCATGGTACACCGTTGACTTAACCTGTAGTCAACTAAGTTGGCCCATTTTTTGCTTTTGTAAAAATCACCCCAACTAATTTGGCTCCTTCTTCCCTAATTTTAATGTCATTGCGATCGAATCTCGCAACCAACATCGACCATTACCCCTATCCTCCACTTCACTGTTTTTATGCTCAGATCCCATAATGGCTAGCCAACCCACCACTCGTTTCACTCGTAATGGCTAGCCAACACTATGTTTCTACCCAGATCCCACCACGGTGAGGTCCCCCATCCTCCAAGCTCCTTTCAACACTATTTAGTCCAACCTCAAACACCCATTGTACTCTTCCATAGCCTAACCCACCACAATCGTCGTCTCCGCGTCACGACTGAGCTGGACAATGGTATGTGTTATGGCTCATAGTGGTGGCAGAGCAATTAGAGATGGCAGCTATAGTGGTTCAGACACGGTGGCTTTGGTTCATGACAGTTCATGAGTGACTCAGGGGTTATGGGTAGCATGGGGCAAAGGTGCGTTTGAGGCGAAGAAGGTTCCAGAGTGCTTCATTTGGTGGTTTATGGTGGCAATTTGCGTGGTAGCAGGCATGGTGTGGTGGAATTAGAGACCGGGTTCGGAGGTGATACAATTGTTGGTGGCTCGCAGATGGCTTCTACTTCAGTGGTCGACGATGGTTACAAGTTCAGGGTCACCGGTAAGTTCTAGGCTCGATGGATGAGGGTCCTATTGTAACCCCCTTACTATATTAATATATGTTAGCAAGATTACTAATTGAGGGTATTACTCTTAATTTCTTTAATCGTGATCAAAATACTAATATTAGTGGATTAATTCCATAAAAATTTTAAAATTTGCTAAATATTGTTTTAGAATTTTGAAAACTCAAAAGAAATAAGTTAAAATTTGAAAATTTCTTTCTAAATAAAATACTAAGTAGAGAAAAATAAAAAAAAAACTTTACAAATCGAAATATAAAGTAAAGATAAGAGCTTTTCAATAAAACTATCAAGAGAATCAAAACCAAAAAAAAAAAATCAAAATCAAAATACATGGATCGAAATCGAAGAATTGAGATCAAAACTTGAAAAACATCAAATTCTCAAAACAATAATCGAAATATCATAAATTGAAATTGAGACAATAGTAAGTAAAGAAACAATATCAGCAGCATAAGTGGTAATTAATAAACTCAGCCACAGAATCATGATTTTACTTGCATATATCAAAGTCATTATTTAGCTAAAAATACATATATTTCTAATAACTCCAATATTCATATATTTCCTTCCTTTAGAATCCATATATGATCGATCTGAATGATGATAACCATAATGCATCATGTACTAATTTGAAAACACCATGAACAAAGTGAGAATTAGAAATTCTCAGTAGGAAATGAATAGTTATAAAAACTTTTGAAAACACATAGTGAGTTTCAGTTGTGTAATGTATACAGAAAATCTCATGGTAACCCAAGTATTGTAAGAAGAATACAATTCTAGCGTAACAGAATGAATGCTAAATAAATCATACAATACAACCTTATATATTAACATCAACAAGTTCCTCAAATATTAGCAAACAGGTACCACTTATTAGCAAGTATCAGCAAGTTCCTTAAACCTTAATAAGCAATTTCCAAACATCGGTAAACATTAGAAAATTCCTTAACGTCAGCAAACATTAGCAAGCAAGTTCCTCATCACAGGGAATCCACCATTACTTTTCTTTTCTTTCCATGTCTATTTATCTTACATTTCACTTCAAGGCCTTCACTTTCATAGGGAATTCACATTAACCAAGCAAGTAACATAAAAAGAAATTCATTCATCTGCCTCTCAACGGTTAGGTTTAAACTTTTCTATGAATCACTTGTTTGTCATCACACACAAACATAGTCAATACAAACTACTAATATATCACAAATAAATTCATCATATACAAGTCTATAAATAAATCATGACAATTAAATAAAATTTATAGAACTTAGAATCATTAAATTTAAATGTCAATTTTTCAAGGGACCAACTATGATTTGAAATTAATTTAATAGTTCTTTTAGAAGTCTACATCATAGTCCATAGTTATATAGTTCTCATCATAGTCCATAATTTGTCCTGATGTTGATAGTGCATTTATTGCACAAAAATCCTTTTATTGCAAAGATCAAAACAAAGGTCATAAAATTATTCCAAAGCCAAAATAAATATATGAAAGTCCACGTAAATTAAGCATATATATTTATTACATAATATAATTAAAAATATTTATTCTACTTAAGTCTTGAATGATATTTTAATTTATATAATTTATTATATTCATCTCATAAAAGAGTCAACATTCAAATTATAATAACTCTAAATATTATCAAATATTATAAACATTTCAAAACTAAACAAATATAAAGTTTTCATAATCTAATAACATTATATATGCATAATAAAATTAAAAAAATAACAATATGCACAAAAACACTAAAAATAATAAAACATACACTAAATGTCATAATTAAAAAAAATCAGTTTCTACCATTTAAAAACTTTCTTCTCTTAGCTCTTCCTCTTTCTTCTTCTTTTCTTCTTTCTATTTTTCCTTTTGTCCTTTTCTTTTTTCTCACGGTTTTCACCGTACACACACTTCCCTTGATTCTTTATCTCTCTTTCTTTTTCTCTCCCTCAGGGTCGCACGTTCTCTCTCTCAATTTCACAATTCCAAACTTTCATTCATTCTTTTTTTTAATAATCCTAAATTTTTTCAAACAATCTTCTTAATAATTTTTTTATTTATTAAATAAAAAAATAATAAATTTTATATTTTTAAGACATTAAATATATTTATATTTTTATTTAATATCTTTTCAATTAAGTATTAAAACAAATTTAAAAATATATTTCAAAAAAAATAACAAAATTCTTTTTTCTCTCTCTCACTTTCAAGCATTCTTTCTTTGTCTCAATTTCACAATCTTGTTACTCTTTCTTTTACACTCCCCTTATTTCTCTCTCTCTCTCTCTCTCTTTTCTCTCTCTTCTTTCTTTCTCTCTCTCTCTCTCTCTTCTTTACCTCTCTCTCTCTCTCCTCTCGGTTTCACTCTTTCTTTTACACTCACCTTAATTCTTTATCCTTTCTCTCCCTTTTCACAATTTCAAACTTTTTAATCTCATTATTTATCTAATTTTTATACATTTAACTCATTTATACATTTATTCTATATCTCATAAGAATATAATCACATATAAATTAATTTAATATCTCTCACATATTAACATATAATATAAATATAATATATATATAAAAATTATACACAAAATATTTCTCATCATTCTTTCTTTTTCTCTCTCTCCGTCGCTTGCAAGCATTCTTTCTCTTTCTCAATTTCACAATCTTTTCACGGTGACTGCTCTAGTGACTACAAAAATCAAGTAGTTTGGGTGTCCTCCCACAAATGGCCAAAGAAAATATAACACATGTACATATAATATTTTTGTCATAAATAAAGGTGGCCCACATTTTATGTCCATGTAACAGGCCCATATTATTTTTGCTCTTTTGCTTAAATACTCCTTAGAACTATTTTGTAAATATGTGAAATACTTAAAAATATACATTTCACTACAATCATAATTTCAATTCTAAAAAGAAGATTAAAAATAAGTGATTTGATAACCAATTTCTCAAATTATTCCTCTACAAAATTAGCACAAAGATTAAACACAAAAAAGTTGAAAAAAAGAAAGAAAAAACAACAGCACCTGAATGATGATGCTACTGCGTGAATATGGAGAAGAAAATAATTTTAATAATTAGAACTAACTTAAAGAAAGAAAGGAAAATAAATGAAGAAAGACCAAAAAACTTCACACAAATTGATACTTCTCAATCTTGCTGGAACATGAGAAAAAAAGGGTGATCAAGGCTTCACGAAACCCAAAATTTAAAGATGAATACCTTTTATGTCTTAACAGTCAAAACCCATGTCATTCTTCAAAACAAAATGTCAAGAGATAATATATAGGACGATCCTGTTATTTGTTTAATTTTTTATATTTAAATTTTTTTATTTTTTATAAAATTATATTGTATATTGTGAGAATGTTATAGTCACATATAATTTGATTTAACATTTATCTTATACAAAAAATACAATAAAAAAGTTAAAATATTTAATGAACAAAAAACGTTTTCTTATATAGAAATATTGAATTAAAATGGAGAAAAAAAGATTACCTATATTCTTAGTGAGGACTCCCTCCCTCCTATACTGACGATGGAAGAATAAGTACGATGCACTTCTCTTACCCTTTCTATATTCTCTATGTTATACATGGAAAATAATTATTTTACATTATTTTTTCACATCACATTTTATTCCAATTAAAGAAATAAAAATTCTTAGTTAATTATATGTATTCATTAGTTAACAAAATAGTAATATTATCTAGTTAATTATATCGTTATATTAATTAATATATATATAATTAACTACAAATTAATAATGGTTAACTGATGTAAAAAATTGATATATATTAATTAATGGACCAAAAACGTTTTCTTATATATATTATCTCTTGACATTTTGCTTTGGAGAATAGCATGGGATTTGACTGTTAAGGCATGAAAGGTGTTCATCTTTGAATTTTGGGTTTCGTGAAGCCTTGATTACCATTTTTTTCTCATGTTCCAGCAAGATTGAAAAGTATCTATTTGTGTGAAGTTTTTTTACCTTTCTTCATTTATTTTCCTTTTTTTCTTTAAGTTATTTTAATTATTATATTTATTTTCTTCTCCATATTCACGTTGTAGCAGCATCGCTCAGGTGCTGTTGTTTTTTCTTTCTTTTT
This sequence comes from Ormosia semicastrata, assembly GCA_029884595.1. Classification (NCBI taxonomy): domain Eukaryota; kingdom Viridiplantae; phylum Streptophyta; class Magnoliopsida; order Fabales; family Fabaceae; genus Ormosia; species Ormosia semicastrata. Next base: position 28,277,350 of record JAQQTO010000046.1, on the reverse strand, counting down.
TTTACTTTTTTTTTGTGTTTAATCTTTGTGCTAATTTTGCATAGGAATAATTTGAGAAATTGGTCATCAAATCACTTATTTTTAATCTTCTCTCTAGAATTAAAATTATGATTGTAGTGTAATGTATGTTTTTAAGTATTTCACATATTTACAAAATAGTCCTAAGGAGTATTTAAACAAAAGAGAAAAATAATATAGGCTTGTTCCATGAACATAAAATATGAGTCACCTTTATTTAGAGGTGGCAAAATCAGTTCAACTAGTTAGGTCAACTCATTAACCCGTTATTTTTTGGCAGATTGGATTTAAGATTACAATTCACTTTTATTTTTCAACTCGCATAACCCGCGGGTTATCTTGGGACGGGTTGTTCCGTTGGTTTAAATTTTTTTTTAAAGTATTATAAATGAGTCTTTTTATTTGTATTTGTGATATTTTTATGGATATGATACTAATTTTTTTTATTTTTTTATTTTTTTAATTTCTATAAATTATAATTTTTTTATTTTTTTAATTTTTTGAATTTTTTACATTTTTTGTTTTTTTTTAAGTGGATTAGGTGAGTTGACTCGTCAATTCGTTTACTTTTTCTTATTTTCTTTTTTAAATAGGTTAACCAAGTTAACCCGTCAACCTATCTTAAAATAGGATGAATTAGTTGTTCTAACTCATTTATCAAAATAGATTAACCTGTTCTATCTTATATTTTGACGGATTAAAGACAAGGTTAGGCGAATTAGTCCATTTGTCACCTTTATTTATGACAAAAATATTACATATACATATATTATATTCTCTTTGATCATTTATGAGAGAGCATCCAAATCACCTAATTTTTGTAGCCTCTAAAGCAGCCACCCCTTTTCACACTTTCTTTTACACATCTACGTTTTCTATTTCTTCCTATCCTATTTATAGGCAATGTAAATGGCTTATTTTAGTTTCAATTGGTGCACGTTGCAAAACACGTTGCACCTCTAATGATTATATTTTTTAAATTTTTATCTTATGTTCCTTCTCATGGTGCAACGTAGTGTTAAATTTTAATTCAAATATATATATGTTATGTGGATTAGTATTATTTAATAATTAAAATATTATTTAAATTATTAATATATATTAATTATGGAATTATGTTTTATAATATAGCACTTAGTCAATTTATGAATATTATAATTGAGTTTTTGTTGTGAGTAGCTCGTGATGAGTTTGAGCTGTTCATTTAGTAGCTCGTTGAGAAATTCCTACTCTCATCTGGTAGGTTATAAATTGCTTCCCCATTAAGCAATTTGTAGTATGCATAGAAAACCTACCAGGATTGAGAGCAATTTTTTTCTCACACGCAAATTTTTTTGATCTCTTCACTGAACAATAATGAATTATGGAATCATGTCAGGTACACATTCTTAATCTATCTCTTGAATATAATTCGTTTAATATGCTATAATCTTGTATCTATAATTGATCTAAGTTTATAAAATTGTTGAAATTTAAATCCTTCAATTGGTATCAGAGACTAAATAGATACAGATTAAGGCTATTATATATATATATATATATATATATATATATATATATATATTAATTAATTAAATAAAAAATATGAACCCTAATTTTTTTAACCAAATTGATGAAATTAATTTGGGGGTTTTTCTTGATTCATATACCCAAATATGACTGTTGAGCCAATTGATTATATCCACCACCAATTGATTATATGAGTTTTTTGCCAGAATACATGAAATCAAGTATTTTAGGTGGTCGTACGCTTATGGATTGGTGGTTGATACTTTTATATCAATTGATATAAAATTGATTATACATGAGTTTTTCACTCCTGCTTCGAGTTTACGATACTTTTCCACCACCAATTTATTATATAATAATCAATGGTCAAAATGATTATATAATATCTATATCCTGATACCGTAAAGAGTTCGAAATAGTGCGACCTCAATATACAAGTCATTGTTATTTAATATTTTAATGCTTTAAAATTTTATCAAATTTTTTGGACATATATAAATATTTTATATTAATTTATTTGAGATTAATTTGTAATTTTAAATATTGTACTCTCATATTTTGAGCCTGAAATTTTTTGTGACCGTTCCTTACTTTGCTAGTGACTCTTTGGTATATGACACTCTCCTTGTTAATATGTCATAGTTATGAAATTATTTTTGGGTATATATGTGAATTGAATTTTTTTAATATGAGTTTATCATATTTTATTAAGTATAATTACTGATAATTTGTATAATTGTAAGCTCACCTATCGTGGGTACAATTGTGCAAATTTTGTGACTTGAATGATTAAATTTTTTTTTAATCATAATTCTTATTGCATTGATAGTAATTACACCCTATCGGTGTGTTATTATTAATGTAATTTGTTATTGTACAATGTGTTATTAGATTTATGCTTATGTCAATTATCCTTCAAGTACCCTATCGGTATTAAAAAATTTGGTGATATAAGATTTGTGCATTGTATTATTATATTTCTTATTTATTATGATTCGGGACCCTTAGGCGGGACCATGATAAGTAAGAAATTTTCTAAAGGGCTTGTTTGGTTGAACATACAGAACCATTTAATTATCTTGTTGTATGATAACATTGTGCATATTAAATGTTTCCTTTTGTTGTTTTCATGTCAGCTTCTTTGCCTATGCAATTAACTGCTGTCAAAACTTTAAATGGGACTAATTTTGAGGATTGGAAAAAATCTCTAGATCTTTATTTGACTATCACTAATATGGACTTGGCCTTGAGGGAAGAAAAGTCTGCTGCTCTTCTTACAATCGAGTTCACTGCTGCTGAAAAGACTTCTCGTGAACAACGGGAGCACTCAAATAGGGTGTGCCTTAAGGTGATGAAATATACTATGGAGAAGTCAATTAGACAGAGCATTCCAGACAGCGAAAATGCTAAGGAATTTCTAAAATCTGTTAGTGAGAAATTCACGACTTTTGATAAAGTTCAGAAGGGTCAATATCTTTCTTTGATTGAGAAGACTAAATATGATGGTATTAGTGGAATTCGTGAGCACATCATGAAGTTAGTGCACTATTTTAATAAACTAAAGTCTCTCAAAGTTGATCTCGGTGAGAGTTATCTGATTTGGCAGGTTCTGGAGTCACTCCCTTCTCAATTTGATGTTCTGAAGACCTCTTATAACACTGAGAAAAATGAATGGACTGTTGATGAAATGATTGTTATTGTCTCTCAAGAAGAAGATTCTATAAGGAAAGGGAAATCACACAGTGTTCAGTTTGTTGCTTCTACTTCTGGTACTATTCTAGCTTTAGCTTGTTTTGAATCAAATGTGATTGATGTTGCTCCCAATACTTAGTGGTTTGACTCAAGTGTAACTATTCATGTTGTGAATTCTTTACAAGGGTTCACAAGTCTGAGGAAGCCAAGTAATGTTGAATCCAAGATCATTGTGGGAGATGGAACTAGAGTATCAGTGGAAGCAATAGGAGTAGTTATCTTGTTTTACCTTCTAGACATACTTTATTGTTGAAAGATGTTGTTTATGTACCTTCCACGAGAAGGAATTTAATTTCAGTTTCAGCTTTGGACAGATGTGGCTACTCTTTTGAATTTGGTAATAAAAAAGTTGTTGTTTGTTTTGATTCTGTTGCCGTTGGTTCAAGAGTTTTGTATGATGGGTTATATATGGTGAATTTGAATGATATGTCTGTTAACTCTATTGTTGGAAGTAAGTGTAATAGGACTGATGAGAGTTCTTCTATGCTATGGCATCGACGTTTGGGGCATATCTCTAGGCCCCGGATTGAAAGACTGATAAGGGAAGGTGTTCTTCATAACCTTGACTTCTCTAATTTCGACACTTGCGTAGATTGTGTTAAAGGCAAGTTCACTACCAAAATTAGGAATAAAGGAGCAAACAGGTGTGATGATGTGCTACAGTTGATTCACACAGATATGTGTGAACCCATTACCCCCACTGCCATGGGTGGATATAGGTATTTTATTACCTTTATATATGACTTCTCCAGATTCGGTTAGATAGATCTTCTCCAGGAAAAATCTAGTTCTTTGGATGCTTTCAAATCCTTCAAGGCTGCCGTTGAATTGAAAACAGGAAAGAAGATCAAATGTGTTAGGTCTGATAGAGGAGGTGAGTATTACGGCAGATATGATAAAACTGGAAGAAATCCAGGACCGTTTGCCAGATTTCTTGATGAATGTGGAATTGAAGCTCAATATACTATGCCTGGTACTCTTGAGCAGAATGGAGTTGCAGAGAGACGTAACCGCATGCTTATGGATATGGTGAGATGCATGTTGAGCCATTCGTTATTGCCAGAATTTCTTTAGGGAGATGCTTTGAAGACTGTTGTGTACATTCTTAATCAAGTACCTAGCAAGTCTGTACCGAAAACTCCTTATGAGTTGATGACTGGAAGGAAGCCGAGTTTGAAACACTTTCATGTATAGGGTTGTAATGCGGAAGTTAGACCTTATAATCCTCAGCAGAAGAAGCTTGATCTTAATACTGTTAGCGGCTTCTTCATTGGCTACTGCGTGGGTTCCAGAGGTTGTAGATTCTATTGTTCTTCTCACTCCATGCGAGTCATCGAGTCTGACCGAGCGATATTCTTTGAAGATGATTTGGATAATGGGAGCCATACACCACAACCAGTCACTCTTAAAGAGGATCGGACCGTAGTTCCAATACTGGTTGTTTCACTTCTTGCAGATATCATGGTGCCAGTAAATCATAATGATGATCAAGTTCTTCGAAGAGAAGACGATGTAGTGGCACCACCAGCTAATGAACAGGAACCAAATGGCATTGATGAAGTAGTTTCATTAAGACGATCTCAGAGAGTACGCAGGCCTTCTATACCATATGGCTATGTAGTGTATCTTCAGGAGTACGAGTTTGATCTCATGATGACGATGATCCTATAACTTTTAAGGAGGCAATCTCTAGCTCTCATGCTTCTGATTGGCTAAATGCTATGCATGATGAATTGTCTTCTATATCTCATAATACTGTTTGGGATCTTGTGGAGTTGCCAGTTGGTTGCAAACTCGTAGGGTGCAAATGAGTTTTCAAAACCAAGCGTAGTCCAGATGGTAGAGTTGAGAGGTACAAAGCTAGACTAGTAGCAAAAGGCTATAGTCAAAGAGAAGGTATTGATTATAAGGAGACTTTCTCACCGGTCTCTACAAAAGATGTATTTCGAGCTGTTATGGCTTTGGTAACTCACTTTGATTTAGAACTTCACCAGATGGACGTGAAGACGACTTTTCTGAATGGTGATCTAGCCGATGATGTTTATATGGTTCAGCCTGATGGTTTTGTTGAAACAGGTAAATAGCATTTGGTTTGCAGACTTAAAAAGTCCATTTATGGACTGAAACAGGCATCCAGGCAATGGTATTTGAAATTTGATCAGGTTATCACTTCTTTTGACTTCAAAGAAAATGCCTTAGATCAGTGCATTTATTTGAAGATTAGTGGGAGCAATTTTATAATTCTTGTTCTATATGTCGACGATATTCTTCTTGCTAGTAGTTGTGTTAAACTTTTGACTAAAACAAAACTGATTTTGAGTAGCCACTTTGATATGAAGGACCTTGGTGATGCTTCAGCTGTTTTAGGCATCCAGATTTATTGTGATAGGTTACGTGGCATTCTTGGATTGTCTCAGAGAGGATATATTGAAAAGATCCTCAAGCAGTTTAACATGTATTCTTACTCCCCATGTGTTGCACCTGTTCAAAAAGGTGATAAACTCTCTAAATCTCAATGTCCTCAAAATGATGTAGAGATAATTGAAATGGAAAAGGTCTCATATGCTTCCGCTATTGGCAATTTAATATATGCTCAAGTTTGTACTCGTCCCGATATTGCTTTTGTTGTTAATGCTTTAAGGAGATACTTGAGCAACCTAAGTTTGGGTCATTAGAAAGCCGTGAAAAATGTCATGAGATATTTGCAGGGAACCAAGGATTATTTGTTGACCTATAAGAAGTCTGATCAACTTCAGGTCATTGGTTATTCTGATTCTGATTTCGCAGGTTGCCCTGACGACCAAAGGTCTACTTCCGGCTTTATTTTTATGATGGCAGGAGGAGCTATCTCTTGGAAGAGTGTCAAACAAACTCTTACAGCTACTTCTACCATGGAAGCAGAGTATGTCGCTTGCTATGAGGCTACTTGTTAAGCCATGTGGCTAAAAAACTTAATCTCTGGCTTTTATATTGTTGAAAGCATATCTAGGCCACTTGTGATATATTGCGACAATACTGCTGCTGTGCATTTCTCTCAAAACAACAGAAGCTCTTCTCGCTCAAAGCATTTTGATATTAAATATCTATTTGTTAGAGAGAAAATTCTGAAGTTTCAGACTCGAATTGAGCATCTTGCTACAGAGAACATGTTAGCAGATTCACTAACTAAAGGCTTAACTGTAGGAGCTTTTCAGAATCACGTAGCTCATATGGGTTTAGTTAAGGCTATTGATGTTTTGGGTTAGTGGGAGTCTAAAATTTTATATTTACTTATTGTCATTCTTATGAGATATGTATGAGATGACGTCACTTTTATTATCATATCTCTTATAGTATTTTCAGATGCTTGGACTATTCTTGGATTGCATATTTCTCTTAATTAATTATGTTTTTCCATATTCATTATTCTTTATGTGAAATATGAGCATTTAACATGTATGATCTACTTCCCTATCGGATACTATTTCTGCAGAGTTAAAGCTTATATTTCTTAGACTGTTGGTTGACAAGTGCTTTAACCATAGTTAGTATTCTAGTCTTAATGATTGTTGTATTTTAATGATTGATTAATGCTATCCAAGTGGGAGAATTGTTGAATTTTAATTCAAATATATATATGTTATGTGGATTAGCATTATTTAATAATTAAAATATTATTTAAATCATTAATATATATTAATTATGGAATTATGTTTTATAATATAGTACTTGATCAATTTATGAATATTGTAATTGGGCTTTTGTTGTGAGTAGCCCGTGATGGGTTTGAGCTGTTCATTTAGTAGCCCGTTGAGAAGTCCCTACTCTCATCTGGTAAGTTATAAATTGCTTCTCCATTAGGTAGTTTGTAGTACGCACAGAAAACCTACCAGGATTGAGAGTAGTTTTTTATCACACGCGAATTCTCTTGATCTCTTCACTGAACAACAATGGATTATGGAATCATGTCAAGTACACATTCTTAATCTATCTCTTGAATATAATTCGTTTAATATGCTATAATCTTGTATCTATAATTGATCTAAGTTTATAGAATTGTTGAAATTTAAATCCTTCACGTAGCACTTTTATTATTATTATTATTATTATTATTATTATTATTATTATTATTATTTAAGTAATCATTACTTTTATTAAATATTTATTTTTTAATAATTACTTCTAATAAAAATTTTATTTATATTTATCTTTAATCATTATTACACCTAGATATTTAGGTTAGATTTTTATATTAAAATATTAATTAATTTATAAATATTTTCTTAAAAACATCTTTTATCTAAAAAACTAATCTTTATGAATTAAATTCTTACAAACTTGATTTAATTTTTTTATTAGTAAAAATTATTATAAAATAAAAATAAATAAAATATTCAAGTTAAAAAATTAAAATTTTATTCTTTACAAAAAAAATATTTTTATAAAAAATAAGATGTTTAATCTACTAGTTTTTGAGTGGTTGTTTGCGGTTGAGGTAAGTTTTTGACATGGAGAAAGTGTCCCACTGCATTTTGGGGATCTCAAACTTTGGGAGAGAGAATGAGACAAAGAACTTGGATTTCTTTTCAAAATATAAAAAAATCGGCTGACTCAATCTAAGATAACCAACAAAGACCAGTGATCTCTTTTTAATTCAAATTTAATGACTGTGATTCAAGGTGTATCATGCATCTTACCAGGGTGCATGATAGAAGGAGTGTTACATATATATTTAGAACATACCATTACATTGTAGAAGGGTTCACTTCTGCTATCCAAACTGCAGATAACCTTGGAGCAAATGATGTTTGCTCTAAATTTGTTGGATAGGTTATATGATATTTTTATTAGGCTAAGCAAGATAAAACTTCGAGCACTCACAAACTATATCCAAAGTAATAATGCTGACTAAATTAAATACCTAACTGGAAAAGAGAAAAGTTGTTAATACTCGCTTGTAACTTGAAAGTTGACACAACTATGATGCTTGTGTTGAAATTGTGGGTATAAAATAAGTCACTAATTAGATTACTTTGAGTTAAGATGCTTATAAATTGATAAGGAAAAATCATTGATGATTCTACCCACCTACCTACCTCACTAGCTATTGAAAGTAATTCCATTTTAACTTCAGCTAAATACCTTATATTATTTTGTCTAAGAATTAATCTTACCGTATTATTTATAAAAATGTTTGGTCAAAAAAAAAATCTTGCACTATCTTTAATAGAGTATATAGTTCTTTGTAAGAAAACTGTAGTGGATTAAATATTGTCACAAAAGGGGCCAAAAAAAAATTTGTCGAAATTGCAGCCGGCCAGAGTCGGTTTTGTCCCTCCCTCTCCTTGCACTATCTGACAAAAAAAAAAGCAAGATAAGAAAACGACAACTATAGGTTTGATTCTAATTTTTTATCAAATTCATAATGAGTTAGAAGACTTTCCAGTCACGCATGAAATTTGAATATTGACAACAGCAATGGAATCATAGTGTTATCAATTTCAATGGCCAGCGTTGATTCCATGGGTTTCAGCTTAGTTGGATTGGTGAGCCAATGTACAAAAAGATCCTATCGTTGTTACTACATTCGTCTTACCGCAAACCCTGTGCATAGATGGCTAAATCCAGTGCAGATTCACATGGATTGATTGGATAAGGGATATGTACAAAAATTTAAATAGAATTACTTTTTTTTTATCTGAACACAATCACCTAAATTGATATATAAATAAAAATATTAATAATACATTTTTTTAAATATTTTTTAATACTTATTTTATTATTAACTTAAAATTAAATATTATTAAAAAAATTAATAATTTTTTAAGTATATAAAATAAACTAATAATAAAATAAGTGTCAAAAAAAGTATTTAAAAAATATATTACTAACATTTTTTATATAAAACCTTGTATGCATTTATGAAAATTGAAGTGTTATGCTTAGGTATGGAGTACTATTCGCTCTAAAATTGTAAAATTAATTGTAAAAAATAAAACAAAAAATTACAAAGAGAAAAGAAATAGAAATTATAAAGAAAATAAATTTAAAAAGTTAAAGAATCTAATAAGTCAAATGTCAAATGATTAATTTAATTAATGTGTTATTTTTATTTAATCTATTTAAATTGTATGAACTAAATGTATAGATTAAAAAGTATTAAGAAATTAGGATACATTGAATATTATTTAATAATATTGTTATTCTGATTATTGTAATTTTTTACATATATATATATTTTTCAATTGTCATTAGAATATCTATCTACTTAATAAATTTTTGTTTTGAGAATAGAATTTGGCATTAGTTGTTAATTTGATGTAACGATAACTGAAGTGAAAAATTAAAATTTAATTTATAATATAATTTTATATAAAAATGTCATTTAATTTTTCTCTAGATATTTAATATTTAATAGTATTCAATAGTAATTATCAAAGAAGTTTTTTTTTTCTGCATTTAGAGTTAGTCGATATACTTTTTAAAAATAAGAGTGAAAAGTTAAGAGAAGAATTTTAATATAATTTCATTTGTATTTCATCAAAGAATCTTTTTATATGAAGATATACTAAAATAACTATAAATGATAATGAAATTTTCACATTATGGATCATTTTAATATAATCTTAAGAAATGAGTTTTAGTTGTGCTACTTAGAAATATTAATTAAATAGTAGGATTATATGATGAGATAAATTAATTGTAGAAAAATGGAGAACTAATGTGATAGGAGCAAAAATAGTAACATGAAAACATGATTGTGACAAGATATATATTCCTAGATTAGATTTAATACTATCAAATCTTGAAAATTATAACAATTAATCTTTCATAAAAATATGGATCAATACATTAATGAATAGAATTTATTGCAATAAAAACTCAAAGGAGTAAAAATAAAGATTGATGTCTTAACAATATGTACTAAAATTCAAATAAGTGATAAAAAATTCAAATGAGTAAAAATATAATAAATGATATAAAAATAAAAATATATTATAAAGTCTAAAATTAAAATTAACTGAAACTTTAAAACAAGCTATTTATTTTAAATTTTTATCTAATTATCCTGTACGTTATATAAGTATAAAATACTAGTTAATATATAAAAGAGAAATATTAGTAACACATTTTTTAAATATTTTTTAATACTTATTTTATTATTAATCTAAAAATAAGTGTTATTAGTATTTTCTCTTAAAAATTATTTTAAGTGTCTAAGATGAATTAATAATAAAATAAATATTTAAAAAATTCTAAAAAAATGTGTTATTAATATTCTTTTATATAAAATCTTGCATGCATTTATGATAATTGAAGTGATATGTAGGCAAGGAGTACTATTCGCTCTAAAATGTAAAATTAATTGACTCTTTGGTATTTTCCAATTCTGATGAAACTTTGATATACAATTTTTATATTCTTAAATTAAATAATATATATATATATTTTTATATTTTATTTAATATTATTTATTATATATTTTTATTATATTTTATTACTTAATTATATCTCTTAAAAATATATAAATAATACTTATATCTTTTTAAAAATATAAGATAATAATTTTTCAATAATATATGATATATCCTTACATATATACGCTAATTTCACAAGGACAATTTATAGTACTTTTTGGTGTATTATGTGTCTCCTTTTTATTAGATTATTTAAACAATCCGTTCAAAAGCAAAGTATGAGTAATATTAAAAATCCTCAAATCATAAAGGTTTTAAAATATCAAGAATTCTAAAATACCAATGGTGTACCAATTATCATCTTGAATTTACCAGTCAATTTTATCACATGTTTTAATGAATGAATTACATGAATATATGGCCCAAGGAAAGAAAGAATCTATTGAGGGAAAAAAGAGGGGAGGGGAGGGCGGGCAACATAAAGGTCAACGAGTAACATGCAGGTACGACAACTTACCGGCGGTTATAATTGACCTTTTCTGCTAAAACCTAACAAAGCATCAAATCAAACGTAATGAAACAAAAAAAGAAATTTAATATATTATTAATCTAGAATTTATTTACATTATTATTTACTATATCATTAAAAGATCATGACTTTTAAATTATTATTATTATTATTATAATCAAATTCTTCGACTGATATAAATTAAAAAAAATAACTTCATAAATATTTATCAAAATTAACAAAGAAATCCATTTTGTGATAGGCAAGTGTGAAATTGAAAAGTGTATTTTATACTTTATCAATTCAAATTCAATCCGAAAATTTAAAATTTAATTAAAATTAAATAAATTTAATTTCTTTTGTTTGGTTTTTTAAAATTGATTGAATTAGATTAATTTTGTTTTAATTTTTAAAACTAATTTAATACAAATAAAATAATATTATATAATATATTTATTTATTATTAAACTTATATTTTTACTTAGTGTTTTTCTAAAGAGCGCAGGACACTTGTTAAAGATTTAAAATAAAAATTTTTTTATAAAAAAATAGAGTATTCAATATTTGAAAATGTTATACTTTTTATGCAAAAATTTTATTTTGAATTCTCTAAAAATTATTTTATTTATAATAATTTTAATTTTTTACACACATTTTTTATTTTATGTAATCAAATATTATTATTTTAAGTATATAAAATGAATTATTTTTATTTTCTTTATTTTTTCTTTTTATAGGTTAAATTACTTTTAATTAATAATATTCTAAGTTTAAAAAATTTTGATCAACAAATAATACATCAATTTAATTCAAATCAATTTTAATTTTCAAAATAAAATAAATCTAATCTAAATTAAATTAATATAAATAACATTAATTGACTTTTTTACTCAAAATCAAATACAGAACACCACTAATCATATGCCATATGGTAGTAGTCAATTTTTATATTTTACTTTTTTTTTTACATATAAAAATAGTTTTTGAAAAGAAGATAGAAGTCATTTTCCCCGAGAGTCATAGGGGTTTGCGTAACCGTCTTGACTCTTGAATGCTTGGCTGCCTTGTCCATCCCATAAATTTTGCGTGTTTGATTCACAGACAGAGACGCCAAAACTGCAGAGTGCAAACTGCAGAATTTACTCCAAAATTGTCAATTTACGAACGGCAGCTCCCTATTATCCCATTATGCCTTGCCTTCACTCTTCCCCTTAAATCCTTTCATTACCTTCATCTTCAACTCAATTCTCATACAATTCTCCATATCTCTTCCACTCTCAAGCTTTCACATACAGAGAGAGAGAGAAGAGAGAGAGAGAGAGAGAGAGAGAGAGAGAGAGAGAGGGACTTAGATCTTAGATTTGCAACAATATAACACCAAATTTCTACTCTTTTTTAATAAGTGCCAAATGGGTTCCAGTGAATATGAAGAATCAGGTACCCAGATACCTGGAAACACCAAAAGTTCATCCCTTTTCAGGTACAATTCACCGTTTGTTCAGATTGTCCTTATTGGGTTGGTCTGCTTTTGCTGCCCTGGCATGTTCAATGCCCTCTCTGGAATGGGGGGTGGTGGCCAAGTCAACGCCACTGCCTCCAACAACTCCCTCACTGCCCTTTACACCACATTCGCCATCTTTGGCATCCTTGGTGGTGGCATCTACAACATCCTAGGACCCCACCTCACCCTTTTCGCAGGTTGCTCCACCTATGCTCTCTATGCAGGTTCCTTCCTTTACTACAACCATTACCAACACCAAGCCTTTGCCATAGTTTCTGGTGCCATTCTTGGCATAGGAGCAGGTCTCCTATGGGCTGCTCAAGGTGCTATTATGACCTCATACCCTCCAGTGAATCGCAAAGGCACTTATATCTCCATTTTTTGGAGCATCTTCAACATGGGGGGTGTGATTGGTGGCCTAATTCCTTTTATTTTGAACTACCATCGTAGTAGTGATGCTGCTTCTGTTAATGATGGAACCTACATAGGCTTCATGGTGTTCATGTCAGCTGGGACCATTTTGTCATTGGCTATCTTGCCAGCTAGTAAGGTTGTTCGAGATGATGGTACTAGGTGTACTAATATCTTGTACTCAAATGTGGCCACTGAGTCTTTGGAGATTCTTAAGTTGTTCTACAATTGGAAAATGCTTCTCATGATTCCTGCTGCTTGGTCCAGCAATTTCTTCTACACTTACCAGTTCAATCATGTCAACAGGACACAGTTCAATTTGAGGACCAGAGGTTTGAACAATGTCTTCTACTGGGGAGCACAGATGCTAGGCTCGGTTGGGATTGGATACATAATGGATTTCAGTTTTAAGAGCAGAAGGATGAGGGGGCTTGTGGGAATTGCTGTGGTTGCTCTTCTTGGGTCTGCCATATGGGGTGGTGCACTTGCTAATCAGATCAAGCACCACCATGAGACCTTGGATTTTAAGGACTCAGGTTCTCGCTTTGCAGGGCCCTTTGTCTTGTATTTTAGTTTTGGGTTGCTGGATGCCATGTTCCAGAGCATGGTCTACTGGGTTATTGGAGCCTTGGCTAATGATTCTGAGATTCTTAGCAGGTAATTAATGCAAACCAGAATCTCTCTTATTTAGTTATTTGATTTTCCTTCTATTTGTAATTTGTAATTTGAACAATGTTACATATACATATTTATACACATGCATCACCTCACATTAACACAATTTTTATTATCTGATTACAACTAGTCCAACTTCATTTTTTTGCACATTTATACTTTGATTATGAGAGATGTGAGGTATTTAGTATTGTGTTATAAGCATTTTCCTTGTAAATTTCTTTAGCTTTTGCTCAATGAAATGGTACAGTTTAAGTAATATGAATCATACTTGGAATTTGGAAATCAACTATTGTTTGCACTTGTACAGGTACACTGGGTTCTATAAAGGCATACAAAGTGCAGGGGCAGCAGTTGCTTGGCAAATTGATAACCACAGTGTGTCCCCCATGTCCCAGTTGATTGTGAATTGGGCGCTTACAACTGTAAGTTATCCATTAATGTTGGTTCTGGTCATGTTGGCTGTGAAAGAGGACAATAAGTCACAGGAGGAACCTGTCGAACAAGGTGCTTCTTCATGAGCTGACAACGGCTTTGCACAATGACACTATCCAGTTGTCTGGAAAATCAACAGAAATCTTTGTCTTGTTTTTGTTGTCATTTACTTTTCATCGTTATCATTGTTCAAAGTTCAAATGTTCCGCGATCACATTAAAAACTTTGAAAAATTGGAATCTCCATTTTAATGTGTATATGGAACTCACTTGTCTGACGTGTTTTTGGTGATCACTTTTTTTCTTTGGTGAACACTTGTCCGATGTGTTAGTGTAAATGGGACAAGTAAATGGGACAAAGTTTATGCAATTTATATTACACCTATAGTTTACGTCTTATATATATATATTATTTTTTTGACCTTTTCATTTTTTGGAGTCTGAAACGTATAGGCTAGACATCACTTTCAGAAGCTTTCAGCGTGTTGAATTGAACACCTTTCAATTCATTTGACATTTGGCGTTAAGGTTGTGTTTGGAATGAATTAAAATAAGAAATGATTTGATTTGATTTGAATTGAATTGATTTAGAAATTAAATTTTATGTTTGAAACTTTAAAAAAAAATAAGAATTGAATTGATTTAGAAATCAAATTTTGTATTTGGAATTCATTAAAATGAATTTGATTTGATTTTATTATTTTACTTTAACCCTTATGAGAGTGTTAGAAAAATTATTAAGAAAATAGTCATTCATTTCTCAAATCCTCAAATTCATTTGACAAAACAAAAGGATTGGCAAATCATTTCCTATTTTTTAATATTTCAAACACAAGATTTAATTGAATTTGATTTACAAATCAAATCATTTCTTATTATTCTACATTCCAAACACACTCTAACAGATTTTTTTTTTTTGGGAAAATGAACTTTTCACTCGTGACTTATGAGTGATGGCGATTGACGGGCAAGGAAGGGAAACATGGTTGAGAGTAGGAATAAAAATCAATCAGCTTTGTGTTAAATAGATTTGATTTGTTTATTAAATATAAGATTTAAGTGTAATTTATTTATTTCACATAAGTTGTTTTTTAAAATTTAATTTGACTTTTTTAAAAATTTAGTTTAATTTAAAAAATTGATTTAAAAATTTATTTTATAATAAAATCTTTAAATAGATTAATATAATTACTTTTAAATAAATTAATAAGATAAGCTAATGAATATAGATGTTTATATAGATTAATAAATTTAAACTTTAAAAAAATATTATATTATTTATTAAATTATATTATATTATATAAATATTAAAATTTCATAATATATAAAAAATAATAATATATATAATTAAATAAATCGTCATACTAAATTTAAAAGATTTTTTAAAATTCTAAAACTTAACTTGTTTACTAATAAATTTTTTAAAAAGTCTTAACTTAATATTTTTATTAAAAAATTAAATTATGCTAGACTTAAGATAAGTCAAACCATAATTTCTTGATAGGCGGTCTACTTATTTTCACCCCATATTAAGTAATTACACATTTATCTGATTTAAAGCTACTCAGACGTAGTAATTTATCCGGCAATGACCGGCAACTTCTATATTATATTACTTCATCAATTTGGCATTAAAATTGAAGAACCTGATGTTGATATTGTGTCATCCTTTTTTATTTTTTCAAACAACGGTTATATAACTAAAACTATGGGCATCTTTAACAACAATTTATTTGATCAATATCATCGCTTTGAATTTGAGATATATGAATCTGAAGATTTCCCCTTCGTGGGACAAGTATAAATCTAGAGTTTAAAAAAGAATTAATATAAACAAACCTTAAGTTCATTTTTGAAAGATGTTCAGTTAGTTTAATATAAACACATCGCTCCTAAGGTGGTTATCTCGTCAGTTGCTTGAAGTGTTTCCATTCCCTTACTTGGATTTTCTCCCTGTCATCGTTGCTTTTTTGGTGGCAATGGTTTCACCTATTGTCGCTACTTGTTCCTTAGCAAATCACCACCTCCCTTCCCGAACCAGCTGTTTCTCGGTGCACAATGTCATGGCAGCCGCTTGCAAAGACAGACCGATGAATTCCAATGATGAAGAAGGATCAACAAATTTTGATGACGAAGAGGCTGTCCATTTCGACAACGAGGAACTCCATTCTAAAACTGTTGTGGCGCAACACAATCTAATGGAATCAAATCCAAGTAATAGTGCTCATTGCCCTGTCCGCAATCTGGAATTTTCTAAAAGGCCTTTGATGTTATGAATTGGATTTGAAATTGTACAAGTTCTGTTTCATCGATGAAATCCTGATGCATCCCCAATGGATGAGGGTATTGTCCAAAGGTCTAGTTCTAATTAGCAGTTGATAGAAGCTATCCTAAGTTGAAATTGTTGAGAAATGCTAGCATAATTTTCTTTTTCGACGTACTTAAAAATAAACACTATGCAAAAATGTAACACGTGTAATAACAACACCAAAAAAATTTAGCACGGAAAACTTTCTCGATGTGAGTAAGGAAAAAAATCATGGGACTCGTGGGTCATTTAAATCTTCACTATAATAATAATGAGAATACAAAAATATAATAATATTATTTCTTTAATTTGTGGATAAAACTTCTCACAAATTGACTCACTATTTTTCTCTCTTAGAAAACATTATCTAAAGTTCTCTCTATTTTTCTCTCACTCTCTTCCTCTTTTGATAGTAAGGATCTGATCAATTTTCTTCCTCTCAATTGCTTCTATTTATAAAAGCAAATTGAGTGCACTGTGAATGTGCAAAACCGTGTGCACCGAAAGCCTGCATCGTCCTATGCTTGTTTTTGGTAGAAATTGTCAAAAGATGCATTTGTTTTTAAAAGTTGCATCGAAAGTGTTTTGTGCTTTGGTGCAAGTTTTTCTTTTGTCATCATATTTGCCCCGTTGTCTTTGGTATGTATTTTCTCAATTTGCAACAATTTACTTTCTAATACATCACGAATCCAATGATACCTTACGTCGATGTGTTTCGACCTTGAATGAAATGTCGAGTTCTTGCTGAGATGTATTGCGCTTTGATTGTCGCAATAGAGAACATAGCTTTCTTGATTCTGGCTTAACTCTTGCAGAAACTTCTTCATCCACAGGATCTCCTTGCAACCTTCAGTTATTGCAATGAATTCAGCTTTTATGGTGCTTAAAGCAATGCACTTTTGTAATCGTGATTGTCATGAGATAGCTCCTCCTGCAAAAGTAATCAGATATCTCGATGTAAACTTTCTTGATTCCACATCTCCTGCCATATCTGCATCTGAATATCCAGTGAGCATTAGATTTTCATTGCCAAAACACAAGCACCTTTTGACAGTTCCTCTCAGATACCTTAGTATCAATTTCACAGCATTCCAATGCTCATTTCCTGAATTCGATAGGAATCTACTCACAACTCCTACAACATAAGCAATGTCTAGTCTTATACAGACCATTGCATACATAAGACTACCAACAACAGAAGAATATGACACCTTGCTCATTTCTTCTTTTTCTTCTTCATTCCCTAGACATTGCATCTTACTCAGTTTGAGATGACCAGGTAATGGAACATGCACAGGTTTGGCATTATGCATGTTGAACCTTTCAAGAACTTTCTTGATAGAGTCTTCTTGTGATATCCACAACATCCTTCTAGAACGACCTCTGATGATCTTCATTGCAACAATATTCTTTACTGCACCAAGATCTTTTATGGCAAAAGATTTGCTCAATGCCTTCTTGAGAGTAGCTATCTTTGTCTTATCTTTCCCAACAATCAGCATATTATCAACATACAATAGTAGTATGATGGATTCACCATTCTCATAGTTTTTCACAAACACACAGTGGTCTGTGGACGTCTTTTTGAAATTATGTTGGGTCATGAAAAGATTAAACTTCTTGTACCATTGTCTTGGAGCTTGCTTCAGACCATAGAGGCTTTTCTTTAGACGACACATTAGGTGTTCTTTGCCTGGTTCTTCGAAACCTTCTGGTTGCTCCATATAAATTTCTTCCTCTAAGTCTCCATGTAAGAATGCTGTTTTAACATCAAGCTGTTCTATTTCCAAGTTTAGTTTTGCAGGTAGACCAAGGATTACTCTAATGGATGTCATCTTCACCACTGGTAAGAATATTTCTTCAAAATCTATGCCTTTCTTCTGGTTGCACACTTTCACAACAATCCTTGCTTTGTACCTGGGGTTTGGGTTATTCTCTTCAGTCTTGAGTTTGAATACCCACTTATTTTTCAATACCTTTCGTCCAATTAGTAATCTCACCAGGTTATACGTTTGATTCTCTTTCAGGGACTGTATTTCTTCTTGCATGGCTTGCATCCATTTCTCTTTATCTTTCATCTCAATGGCTTCTATGAAACTTTGAGGTTCCCCTTCATCAGCGAGAGTGACATAATCATCTGAAAAATACCTTCTTGATGGTTGTCTGACTCTCGTTGATCTTCTCACTTGAGGTTCTTGTTCTACCTGATCAGTCTCCATATGTTCTCCCTGCATTGCCTTACTTTGTTCTGTCTGGTCAGGTTGTTCCGTCTGATCAGGTTACTCCATCTGATGGGGTTGTATTATCTGATCAGGTTGCTCATTCCTTTGAGGAATCTCTCCCCCTGAATTGTGTACCACAATAGTCTTTGGCTTCTCAGATTGCTGAATATCCTGGATTGTTTGATCTTCATAGAATACCACGTCTCTACTTCGAACAATCTTCTTATTTACAGGATCTCATAATCTGAAGCCTAGTTCATCACTTGGTGAACCAAGGTATATGCACTCCTTCGTCTTTGCATCAAGCTTTGCTCTTTCATCTTTAGGAATATGGACAAATGCCTTGCACCCAAAGACTCTCAAATGACCATAAGAAGCTTTCTTTCCAGACCATGCTTCTTCTGAAATCTATCCATTTAAAGGTCTTGAAGGAGACAAATTGATCAAATCAACTGCAGTTCTTACTGTTTCACCCCAAAATGACTTGGGAAGTTTTGCTTGAGAAAGCATGCTTTTGACTTTCTCTGCAATCGTTTTGTTCATCCTTTCAGCTACTCCATTCATCTTAGGAGTCTTGGGAGGTACTTTCTCATGTCTTATCCCATGAGCTTTACAGTATGCTTCAAATGGACCTCTATATTCTCTGCCATTATCAGTTCTCATGCATTTCAATTTTCTTCCAGATGGTCATTCTACAGAAGCATGGAATTCCTTGAAAGCTTGAAGAACTTGATCTTTCGTCTTCAATGGATACACCCACACCTTCCTAGAGTGATCATCAATGAAGGTAACAAAGTATTGAGCACTACCAAGGGACCTTTCAGATGTTGAGCAAACGTCTGAATGAACAAGATCCAGAATTTGTTTTCTTCTTCTTGCATCATATGATCTTTGGAAAGATACCCTGTGTTGTTTGCCTGCTAGACAGTCTTCACAGGATTCAAGTAGCTGTCCCTTTATGTTTGGAATATGATCTTTTGCGAGAATCTCCAAACCTTTCTCGCTCATGTGGCCTAGTCGTCTGTGCCACAATTCTTTGCTTGCGTCTTGAGCAACATTCATCTCCCCTTTGCATATCTTTCCCTGCATAATGTACAGAGAGCCTTCCTTTTGGTCGAGAGCAATAATCATGCTTTCTTGGATAAGTTTCCATATGCCGGCACCAAACTGGTTTATCATTCCGGCTTCATCTAACTTTCCTGCTGAGATAAGGTTCAGGCGCATCTCTAGAACATGTCTTACCTCCTTCAGCACAAGCTTGTTTCCATTCTCAGTCATCAAAGTTACTTCACCAATACTGACGATTTTACTTGTGACGTAGTTGCCCATCTTCACCGTACCAAAATCTCCTTTTTGGCATGATGAGAAAAAATCTTCATGAGGTGCGACGTGGAAGGATGCTCCTGAGTCAATTATCCAAATGCAGTCATCAGATGCAACATTCAGATAATTTTCCTCTCCGATAAGAAATATATTCTCATCAGTCGAGACTACTGCAGTAGTTGTTCCATCTTCCTTCTTCTTCTTTGGGTTAATCTGATCAGGGTGGACTGTTTCATCTTGTTGGTCTCTCTTCAAGAATCTGCACTCAGGCTTTATGTGACCTGGTTTACCACAGATAACAACTTATTCTAATGCGAGATTTGGATCTACCTTGTGATTTTCCACGACCTCCTTTTTCACTATTCTTACTCCTTCCTCTGTTGTCAACAACGTTGGCTTCAAACTGGTTATTCAAGCCCCTTTCTCTCCGTCTTGACTCTTCATTCAATAAACTGTCTGTAACATAATTCATGCTAAGCTTTCTTTCTGGAGCAGAATTGCTAAGAGTGACAACTAGAGTGTCCCAACTCTCAGGTAGAGAACTGAGGAGTAGAAGAGTTTACAACTCATCGTCTATCTTCATTTCTGTCTTCGTTAGTGATTCACAATACCTTTGAAGGTATTCAAATGTTCGATCATGTTCTGATCGTCCGAGTACTCCAATTTCATCAGTCGTCTAACAAGGTGAGCTTCTTCTTTTGAATCAAGGATTCAAGTTTCGTCCATAAATCATACACATTAGTATAAGTTGATACATGTTCGAACAAACTTCTGTCAATATATTTTTGGATCATAGCTACTGCTTTTCGATTCTGGAGCTCTCATTCTTTGTCGGTCTTCCCCTTCGATTTATCTTTCTGGGTGATTGGCTCATGCAAATCTTTGCAGTATAAGTAGTCTTCCATCATCGACTTCCAATAGGAGTAATTATCTGCAGTTAGCTTGAACATATCTCCATCATGAGTGACAGTTCCGTCCATCTTGAGTTACACAGGCCAATACAATATACGTGAATAGTACCGTACAGGTAAATACTACCGTATACTAAAACAATAATTGTAATATACAAACAGTGCACCAGGTAAGTTCCTAGGAAAGAAAGGTGGGTCACTAATGGATACACTTAAATACCAAGTCTTTCCTAACCAGAACTTTCCCAGACAGCACTTTCACACCACCACACGTTATTCCTAACAACGAGAATAATTCTTTTCTAATGTGAAAGATCAGACAATGTTGCAATCACAGAGCATACTAAGAATTTTCTTATGAATCTGGCACCTAGTATCCGAGAGCTCTGATACCACTGTTGGAAAATGTCAGCATAATTTCCCTCCTCTGTGTACTCAAAAATAGGCACTATGCGAAAGCGTAAAATAAGTGTAATAACAACACAAAAAAAATTTTAGCGTGAAAAACTTTCTCAATGTGAGTAAGAAAAAAAATCATGAGACCCGTAGGCCACTTAAATCTCCACTATAACAATAATGGAAATACAAAAATACAATAATATTATTTTTTCAATTTGTGGATAAAACTTCTCACAAATTGATTCACTATTTTTCTCTCTTAAAAAATACTCTCTAAGGTTCTCTCTATCTCTTCTTTTTTTGACTGTGAAGATCTGATCTATTTTATTCTTCTCAATTACTTCTATTTATAAAAACAAATTGAGTGTACTACAAATGTGCAAAATCATATATACCAAAAGCCTGCACCTTCCTATGCTTGTTTTTAGTAGAAATTGTCAAAAAATACATTTGTTTTCAAAAGTTGCATCGAAAGTATTTTGTGCTTTGGTGCAAGTTTTTCTTTTGACTGGACCCACATAAATTGATCTTGATTGTAAATGTGCACACTACATCATCTTGTCTTTTGATTTTGTTTCCTTCTGAGACTCCGAAAATGATGTTGGGATATCCTGCTTAATTTTTCTTTTTAAGAATGTATATTCTTTTTATTTTCATGAAAGATAACTATGTTTGACAAAAAAAAAAGGAAAAAAAAAAACTCCTGGCATCATGCCCATCGTATTGGGTGATTTGTTATGTGTATATTTGAATCTTTTCATATGATTAAGTGATGGAAATAGATAGATACAAAAGTTTAAAAAAATTCATAAATCATGACAGAATTCTAGTAATAAATATTTTTGTGTCTATTTCTTTCCTCTATTTAATTAAATGAGAGAAAAATGACATAAAAATATTCAAATATCGTTCAGATTCAGAGCAGCTTTTGAGCGTTGTTAGTCTTTTTTCGTTTTCTTTCCTTTGTTGTAAAAGAAAATTAATAATCTCAAATACTTCTAAATTTGTGCATATAGTAGTGGAAGTAAGATAATGATTGAATACAGATAATGTGTATATGGGTAGGATATAAATGAAAGAATTATTCTATTCTTGAATGATGGTCCAAGAAATGAAACAATTATGATATGAATTAGAATCTCCCCAGCAATTCATGAATTCAATTTGGCTCAAGATTACATGGATGGTGCGCTCGGATTGTCATCACAGGGTGACAAGAGGTTCATCACTTTTGTCCTCTGCCTTTGGTTGCTCGGCCTGGGCTTCCTCTGGCTTGGCTTCCTCCTTTTCTGGTTCCTTGGTCTCAGTAGTAGCCTCAGCCTCCTCTGCCTTGGCTTCCACATTCTCCTCTTTAGGCTGAGAGAGATCTACCAAAGGCTCCTCTTTCTTTTCACTCTCATTCTCACCTCCTTCCTTGTTCTCCTGCGTAAACCCACCAACCAAATATTATTAAAAAAGAACAAAAAAAAATATTTATACATCACTTTTACATTTGATTAACGATGGATGAATTTTTAATTAACAGCATATATTATCTGAAACGATATACGAATTTTTAATTAAAAGTGTGTATTATGAGACTAACAATTCTATTAATCACATAATGCATATTATTGACTAAAAATTTGTAGATTGTTAAGCAGATGAAAAATAATATAAAAAATGTGGTGTGAATAGCGAAATTGAGAAGAATGGCAAAATGGTATAAAAAATATTGATGTAAAAAAAAAAAGGCAAAATTGAAAAAAAAAAAAACTGAAACAGAAAACAAATAGGATTCAGGGTGTGTCATGTCATGTACTGGTGTGAGCTGAAATGAAAATGAAAGAAAAGAAAGAACCTCAGCAACAGTGTCGCCCTCAGCATTCTTTGGTGTGTTGGGAGACTCAACTGGGGCTTCCTCCCCTTCATTCAAGGCAAGATCCTTAGGACTGCTCACACAACCTCCCATTATTGATATAAATGTTTGAATGAAATGGGTGATGGAGGAGGCGGTGTGGTTGAGGGAGAAAACACCAGTGCTGAGGATGAGACAGTGAACATTGGGCAAAGGGTTAATATATAGCAGCATTAGGGGCTGAGTTCTAGGAGCAGTTTTCGGCTAGCAACAACAATTGGCCTGGCATATTGGGTGTTTTGTGGTCAATTGCTACGTGACTCTTTCCTATGCACAACTGGCTGTTGGAGTTAGTTATGAAAGTTAGCCTCCCCTTGAGTCTCTCTTTTTCTAAATCTCTTTTTTTTTTTCCCTTTGTTTTCTTCCATTTTCTATATTTTGATTTTTGAGGCTGCGGTTGTGGTTGATTGGTTGTGGCAATTGGAGGTTGTCTTTGATGGCTACCACAAGACTGCATGATTCAAGGGTTGATGTCCAAAATTGGGCATATTCCTAAAACCGTGTACCATTTATATGGGTATTGCTTCTTCTACAGCTCCTGTCTTCACAAATCTTCAAGTAGAACTATCTACATCAGTGGACAAATTTGTTAATATAAAAGTTGTACAAATAAACATACCCATCTATTGTAATAAAAAAAACATTGGTTCAATTTTTTAGTTTCCAGTCTTATTAAAGATTTCATGAGCAATAATCATACTGTTCTTAAAATTCAAATTTAATAGTTGGTTTTTAAGAAATTGAATATGAATAACCACCACAACCTAGGCAATTGCTCAAATCTTGGGCATATGGAAGAAGTTAGCCAACGTTTATGTTAGACTACACCAAAACATGTCTTTGAAGTTTAAACATGATATAAACTTCTGTGTCTGTACAGAATAAAGTTAAGGTGATAATCACAGGCATAACCAGATTAGTATTCTCTAATCTTTTAGTTTCCTGACAGGGGTGGAATCAGAAAAATTCAAGTAAGGTGCTACATATATATTCACTCACATAAATACTATAAAATCTTTGAAGGAGGTGCAAATTTGAGGGGATTTGCTTAAACAATTACACATAATAATTAAAGAAATAAAATTGTGAACACTTAGAATATGACACTCAGATGACATCTCTCTCACATCTATATATAATACATCCATTCTAACTTTACATATAGTATATGACAATAGTATTCAATCGCACTTACATTTCTACACATGTATTGTATTGGGAGTGTAAAAACAATATTTTCTTTAATTATTAAAATTACAGATAGTTATACGCTTGTTGATGGTCCTTACTGGTGTCACGTACTGTGGAGCCATGTATATAATTGTTGAAACAAAAAATGAGCTAGGCCGAGTCATTGGACCACTCACTATTGGACTGAAAATGCATCTGGTTGATCAGCTATTGAAAGAAAGATTTTGTTAAGCCAGGGCAGGTCAAGGCAAATCGGGTCAATCAGGAGATGATATATCAGGTTTGGGCATTGCAATATTGGGCCATACAAATAATGAGTCTAAAAATAAGAGAGAATGCGTTTTGGGCTTAATGTTAAGTTTTTGACCCACTCCAACTGATTGGAGACCTCCACATTTTGCACGATGACTATTTCCTAAAATTTAAGAATTGTGTTAGAAGCGGCCAGTTGCTTGTGTTAGCTATCATGACTCCTAGTGGTCTTAACATGTAGAGAAAATAAGTGCTAACGAGGTTAACAGCTAGTTTTTTTTTTTGGGCTTTGGTATGAAACTTACGAGCTTGATATTTCTGTACCTCAATTTTCAAACTTAAAATTTAAACAAGGCATGTAATCAAACAAAAAAAATTAAACAAGGCAAAGTTTATTAATCCCAAAACAAAAAATGGATCTAATGGCCAAAACTATGGAGCGTTTTAACACTCGATAGTTTCATAAAAAAAAATCTATTTTTTTCATCAAAATTAGTAATGCACATTGTCCTATATAAAATTATGTATACAAAAATTAAGGGTGAAATTATTGACATTTTTAATTATCTATTTACGCTCATTACTAACTAATCATATTTTTGGTTTTATTTTTATAAAATTATAAATGATTAATCAAGAATATAAATAGATAATTAAGAATCTCAATAGCCTCATTCTATCTAAGAAAATGTAACATACTCTAAGAAGCATCTTTACTATTAATTTTAGACAAACTTCCATAAATTTTAAATTATTTGTTTAAAATTAATGATGAAAAATTATCTTAAAACATGTATTTATTGTAATTAAGGATTATGAAATAATCTCTCCATCCTATACTATTATATGTGAAACTAACATTTTAGATAGTGAGTCATTGCATGTTTAGATGTCTCATCAAGCAGATTGCTGTCCATGCATCGATGAAGGCGATGGCTATTTATTTTGGTGTGTCCACGTTGATTTTGAAGAGCAAATGCGAGGTTGGGCAATGGACAACTTTTTTATACTTAAATAGATTAATAGTCATAGTTGTTCATTGTTCTCATCTTACATATATAATTGACTGATGGTCTGTTATTGATGTTGAAATCGATTTCATAGTGTGTTCACTTTTACAAATCTTTTTCTAAATGCGTTTGCCCAACCTTTCTTTTTTCTTCTTCTGTTTTTTATTTCTCATTCATCTATCCATTTTTCTTTGAAAAATAATCATAAATGGGTGTATATATTATTGATATTTTTTTTAAAAGTGTTAGATTTAGTGATAGAAAGTGATAAAAATAAATAAATATGATAAATAATATTAAAAAATATAAAAAAATATATACATTATTAATAATAAAAATATCAAAATTATTTTTCTTTTTTATCACACCCCTTCGGAAAGAAAACTAGATGTCAATATCAATCTCAAACAGAAAACGAAATAATGCGGTTGCATTTGCAATTCTCGCGAGTGAGTGGGCCGCCAAATGACAGGGTCTAACATAACATATTATAGGGAGAGGAACTTTTACGTTAATCACATCTTGCAAAGTTGGGAGTAACAAATTTTAATCCTCTGTGTTAAGATTAATCTTCTTCCAAATATGTCACTGATGCTTGTTATTGATAGATTAAATACTCCTTTTACAAGATGTTAGCGCCTCTTTTCTTTCTGCTGTTAAAATTTAAAAACAAAAATATTATTATAATGTTCCCTAGAATTTAATTTAAATATATTATTAATGTAAAATATATATATACTATCATTTAATTCTGTACGGTCATATTATCGAAAAATATTTAATTCTTATAATAATTATTTTAAAAGTTACATATATAGTAATATATAATTAAAAAAAATTATATTTATAGTGCATTAAAATTAAACCCTTTCAATTATTTTTCTTTTCTGCATTAGATGTTATAGTAATAGAAATAAAAAGAAAAGAAAACCAAACTTATGGTGGGGACGCAACAGCAGACCTATCTGTAACAAGTTAATGGTGTTGTTTAAGATGAACCCAAGAAGAGGACGAAAACAAAAGACAACCTTTTTCTTGTTGGGAAGCACCAACTAACAAGGAAGTGTGCTGGTAGATTACCTTCCCGCAACACATGAAACAAGCTCAAGGCATAGAAGCTCCCACCTAGCTAAAGAATATACTAATAAGTATTCCACGATGGATGATTTTCGAGTCTCCCTCGGTAGACATGGTAATTGTGATTCATGAGAGTGAAGCTCAACTATTGAGCATTTGATATTTGAGAGTTTAAAGTGATAAAATTATTTTTTAAATGACTAAAATAAAATAATAAAATAAAAATCAACGCATCATATTGCATAATATAAGTCTAGTTATTATAAATTTTGAGATGCAAACAAAATCGTTGTTAGTATTTGAACCTCTTCTCACAAAGAAGCCAGCTTAATTGAACATGTAAACTCAATCAAACGGTACCTGATCTAATTATTTGTAGATTACTATTAAAAAGTGAAAAATACTGTTTGGTAGCTTAATAATCATGACAGAATAAAAAAAATTAAAAATAGTGGCACAATAAAGTTGATGGGGTGATAAGGAGTTATATATAATTAAAAAAAAAAAACTTAATTTGGTCCACTTGATATGAGATTCCTGCCTGAACCTACCACCACTTGCTCCTCAAACACATACCACCTTTCTTTTCAAAATAATATATATATTCTCATTTTTTAATGGAAAACTTTTTATTTTATTTGTCTTCCTTTGTTAGTTTCTTCAATGATTTTAGACCCAATACAAAAAGGAAAGTTTCACATTTTTATACAATATATATAATATGATTTTATTTTTAGATTATTTATAATTTATTTTATTCCTATAATTTTCTCTATTTTTATCTTGTATATAATAATAACATTAATATAGCGTCCTGTTTTAAATTTATTTTCCTAAATCAAGTTATCTTTTTAACACTTAATGCGCTCCCTTCAATTCTCTTATGCTGTTAACTTTTTTTTAAGGTTAGAACACCCTGTTTTGAGAGTTACGATTCAATTTTCACTGATAAAATGGGAAAATAAAATGATAACGCGGTTTTATGTCACACGACACAGCTTAAATTTAGTGGTAACATTTTATAAAAATAAATACATAAAATGTTTGCTTAATGACTAAACCTTTCCTCCTCAACAACAAAATAAGCTCAATTAGCATGCAAATCCAATAATAATTATGTCCGTATCAAAAGAAAGAAAGAAAAAAAGAAATTCATCACTTGAGGATTTATTGACTGAAGACAATATAATTGAAATATTCACCACTCTAAGGCTTTATAAAATCAAGATAATTGCAATTTTCTATAAGTAATGTTATATTCTCAGTAATATTAAAATATATTTTTAATTATTTTTTAATATTTAATAAAAATTTAAATAAATTTTATATTTAGATAATATAAAAAAATTATTTTATTCATTTAGTAGTTAAGAAAATTATCAAAAGAATTAGTTAAAAAATATAAAATGACTAATAAATTCTACATCCTTATTATAAATTTTCCTAATAATGTTTCTAAGTATTTAAGAAAGAAAATATTAATTACTTTTTTTATGTTCTCAAACGTTAAATGTTTTTACTTTTTCCTTTTAATACTTACTGTATTAAATGCATGTTTTGGATTTGTCTAATTCTTAAGGAAAATTTGTTTTTCTTTTTAAAAAACTCTATTTGTAGAATTTTGAATAGAAAATTTATTAGGAGGATATAACAACTTCCTTATTGAAATGAATAAATAATAGAATGTTAGTTGTGATTAGTTAACAGTAGTTAGAAAGTTTGTTAGGAGTTAGTTACAGCAGTTAGCATATTAGTGTTAAGTCAGTGTTGTAATATCACAGTATATATACTTGTATGTGTATCATAACAGAGGTAATATCAATTCAATCAGTTTCAAATTTTTCTCTCTTTTTCTCTCTCGATTCTCTTTCATTTTCACATTCAGCCTGGATCCTGATACCTTATATGATATCAAAGCTCAGTTTCCATAGAGACTATTTCTAATTCATCTTCGTTCACACAACTATATGCAACTCAGTTCATGTTACACACATTTTCCAATTCTGTATCAATCAAGCTTGATGAAGAAAATTTTCTACCTTGGAAGCAACAAGCTTTAGCTACAATTAAAGGTCATAAGTTTCACAAGTTCATCACTGGTTCATCAATTCCCAAGAAGTATGAAAATGCAAAAGATGAAATCAGTGGAAATCTGAGTAAAGATTTTTTGAATTGGGAACAACAAGATCAGTTACTACTGTCTTGGTTACTCTCTTCAATGAGCAAACCATTCACCATTCGAATGGTTGAATGTGAATATTCTCATCAAGTTTGGAAGAAATTAGAAGAGTTCTTTGCTTCTCAAAGTAGAGCAAAGGTAAGGCAACTCAAACTCAAGTTGCGAAATACAAGAAAAGAATCTTCAATTGCTTCATATCTTCTTGAAATCAAAAAGACTATTGATACTTTGGCATCAATTGGGTTACCTATAGATGAATCTGAACATGTTGAAGCCATTTTGGATGGCTTAACAGAAGAATACGAGTCATTTGTAATAGCTATTATTTCAAGATCAGATGCTTTTAGTGTTAGAAAACTTGAGGCACTTTTAATGGCCCAAGAGGAAAGAATTGAAAGGTTTAAAAGATTTGAAATTGGTTCAGTTCAAGCTAATGCAGCTCAATTTGGTCAGTCAAGTTAGCAGCCAAGAAAGCAATATTTCAATGGAAATGGTCAAAGATCTCAAGGTTTTGAATTCCAAGTGGCAGATTCAACTCGAGTTTCAGAGGACAGTCACAATTTTTTAATAAAGGTAGAGCTAGAAGAAATAGAGGAAGGTTCAATAACAAAATTTCTTGTCAGTTATGTGGCAAATGTGGTCATCGAACTACTTAATGTTGGCACAGATTTGATCAAAATTTTCCTCCTCAGACTCAGAATCAGAATGTAATTCGTTCTCAAAATCAAATGACTCCTACTGCACACTTAGCTGCAAATAGAGAAATAACAACACCAGCCACACTTTATGATCCAAACTGGTGTCCAGATTCTGGAGCCATTCACCATTTGACACCAAAATCTTCAAATTTATCAACAAAGATAGACTATGGAGGCTTAGAACAGGTTATAATTGGTAATTGTTTAGGTCTATCTATTTCTCATATAGGGCACTCAAAATTCTTCTCTTCCAATCCTGTTTCCAGATCCTTTTGTCTAAATAATCTATTGCATGTTCCATCCATTACTAAGAATCTACTCTCAGTATCTCAATTTGCAAAAGATAATGGAGTTTTCTTTGAGAATACCTGTTTTGTTAAATGTCAGGTTACCAAGGTGATCCTTCTCCAAGGAACCATTAAGAATGGACTATATGCATTTGACAATTTTCATCTTGTCCCATATGCTACATAGATTCAGTCCAACATTGCCTCAACTAAATCAGATTCCACCTTTCAGTTGTGGCATTCAAGGCTTGGTCACCCTTCTCCTTCATTTGTTTTCAAAGTTTTACAGCTTTGTAACATTTATCTAGATTTCAATATTAATAATTCTATCTGTTATGATTGTTGTATGGGAAAATTGTATCAATTTTCTTTTCCTATTTCTGATACTATATACAATAGACCTTTAGAGCTAGTTTATTCTGACATTTGGGGTCCAACCCCTATGAATGCAGTAAATGGTGCTCGTTACTACATATATTTTATTGATGCTTATTCCAAATACACTTGAATTTACTTGTTGCATACTAAATCTCAAGCTTTTTTTGTGTTTCTTCATTTTAAACAAATGGTAGAGTTATAGCTTGGTGTAAAACTAAAAGCTATTCAAATCGATAATCCCAAAGAGTATTTGTCTTTTTCTACTTACTTAAATTCTAATGGTATTGTACATAGATTGTCTTGTCCCTATGTCCATCAGCAGAATGGAAGTGCTGAGAGAAAGCACAAGCACATAACAGAAGTAGGCCTTACTCTGTTAGCTGCATCTGGACTTCCTCTTCAGTAATGGGGGGAAGCTTTTCTCACTGCAACTTAACTCATCAATTCTCTTCCAACTCCTGTACTTAGTCAAAAATGTCCTGAAGAAATTTTGTTTCATAGATCTCCTACATATCAATCCTTTAAAATATTTTGTTGTGCTTGTTTTCCTTTTCTCAAGCCTTACAATAAAGTAAAATTTGATTTCAAATCTCATCTGTGTGTGTTTCTAGGATACAACAGTGTACACAAAGGTTACAAATGTCTTTCCGCCACTGGGAAAGTGTTCATAACTCCTCATGTGGTATTTGATAAGTCATTTTTTTCTTTTAAAGATCATTCTACCTTGTTTCATTCTCAGTCCTCTATTTCTTCTGCTTCTGAACAATCTCCTACACCAGTTCCTGTCATTCTATTACTTTCACATGGAGTCCTATCTATGCCTAGACAATCTGAATTTACTATTGCCACTGAATCTGTTTCTGCTACTAATAATTTTCATGAGCAGATCTTTATTGATCAGTCTCTTCAGTTATCATCTAATCTTGTTGATGCCATATTGAATTCATCTGCTACTATGCATGATTCCAATCATCATCCTATGATTACCAGGGCCAAGGTTGGCATTCACAAACCAAAAGCATATTAGATTTTTGTTGAAGCAACTACTGCCAATCAAGTTCTTTTAGACCCTAAGTGGAAATAAGCTATGACAGATGAATATGAAGCCTTGATGAGAAACAAATCCTGGCACCTTGTGCCCTTACCTTCTGATAGAATTGTTATAGGCAATAAGTAGGCTTCTCATGTGAAATATAATGTCGATGGTACAATCTAGAAGTACAATGCTCATCTAGTTGCCAAGGGGTTCAATTAGAGGCCTGGATTTGATGATAGTGACACCTTTAGTCCTGTAGTTAAACTAGTATCTATCAGGTTAGTTCTTACACTGGCTTTGAGCATAAATTAGCCAATTCATCAGTTGGATGTCAATAATGCACTTGTGAAAGGAGAGTTACAAGAGGAAGTTTACATGACTCAACCTTAGGGATTTATTGCTAGTGACAAAACTCTGGTTTGCAAACTAGATAAGGCTCTTTATGGCCTTAAACAAGCTCCAAGGGCATGGTTCCAAAAGCTTTCTAGTGCTCTCAGTTCTCTTGGTTTTACTACAACTAAAAGTGATATTTTTCTCTTTACCAAATTTACTCCTAATTCCACTCTCTTTGTTCTTGTATATGTTGATGATATATTCTTCACAGGGAGTTCATCCTCTGAGATCTATGCTCTTATCAAGACCCTAAATTCTAATTTTGCTCACAAGGACCTAGACTCTCTACATTACTTTATTGGAATTGAAGTGACATTTACACCAAATGGTGGTTTACTTCTCTCTCAATCCAAGTATATTCATGATCTGCTACAGAAGGCTCAAATGATTGATTGCAAACCTACACCTATGACTAATGATGATTACATGACTCAACCTTAGGGATTTATTGCTAGTGACAATACTCTGGTTTGCAAACTAGATAAAGCTCTTTATGGCCTTAAACAAGCTCCAAGGACATGGTTCCAAAAGCTTTCTAGTGCTCTCAGTTCTCTTGGTTTTACTGCAACTGAAAGTGATGTTTCTCTCTTTACCAAATTTACTCCCAATTCCACTCTCTTTGTTCTTGTATATGTTGATGATATATTCATCACAGGGAGTTCATCCTTTGAGATCTCTGCTCTTATCAAGACCCTCAATTCTAATTTTGCTCTCAAGGACCTAGACTCTCTACATTACTTTCTTGGAATTGAAGTGACTCTACACCAAATGGTGGTTTACTTCTCTCTCAATCCAAGTATATTCATGATATGCTACAGAAGGCTCAAATGACTGATTGCAAACCTTATGCAACACTTATGACTACCAATATGAAACTCTCAGCTACTGGTAGCAATCCTTTTTCATATCCAAGTCTATACAGATCCATTGTTGGCAGCCTACAATACATCACAGTTACTAGACCAGAATTAAGTTATTGTGTCAATTGTGTTTGCCAATTTATGCGACATCCATTAAACTCTCATCGGAAGGCAATCAAGTGCATTTTAAGATATCTAAGTGTCGTCTCCACCTTTGGCTTTCATTTGCAGAAATCTCCTCATTTGACCCTCACTGGTTTTAGTGACTCTGATTGGGGTCCAGACCCTGATGATAGAAAATCCACCTCAGGTTATTGTGTTTTTCTTGATACCAAACTCATCTCTTGGTCCTCTAAAACGCAGCATGCAGTCTCTCGATCAAGCATTGAAGCTGAGTATAGGAGCTTGGCTTCATTGATTGCTGAACTCACTTGGATACAATCTCTTCTAAGTGAGTTACATACTCCTTTACCTCATCCCCCAAAGGTATTTTGTGACAATCTTAGTGTTGTTCTTCTGGCAACAAATCCTATTCTCCATTCTAGGACAAAACACTTTGAATTAGACCTTTATTTTGTTCGAGAAAGGACCATTCAGCAGCAACTTTTCATCAATCACGTTCCCTCTCATGAGCAGGTGGCTGATATTCTAACCAAATCCATCTCTAGCACTCAGTTCCATACATTTTGAGCCAAACTCAGGGTTGAGAGTTCTCAACTGTTGTGTTTGTAGGGAGATGAAAGGAATAAATGATAGGATGTTAGTTATGATTAGTTAACAGCAGTTAGAAAGTTTGTTAGGAATTAGTTACAACAGTTAGCATATTAGTGTTAAGTCAGTGTTGTAATATCACAATATATATACTTGTACGTGTATCATAACAGAGGTAACATCAATTCAATCAGTTTCAAATTTTTCTCTTTTTCTCTCTCAATTCTCTTTCATTTTCACCTTCAGCCTGAACTCTAATACTTTACACTTTTATATTAGATTATTAGATTATTTTTATTTGTACATCATATCATATTTTATACATTATTTTTATATTTTTTAAAAAAATAAAGATAGAATTAGAATATATTAAAATATATATTTGTCTTATTTTATTTAAAAAATGTGATGTAAGAATAAAATAGAGAAAAATAATCAATAAATAACATTATTGTATTATATATAAAGATGAATTGGACAAACTAAAAACTCAACAATCAATATTGTGAATTTAAAACATAATCTCATTATTTGTATATATAAAATTTTATACCTAACTTATACTTGTTATGAGATTCCAACCTAACTTATATTCATTATTGGGACTCTTAACACCTTCTATCTCCAGATGCTTAGACAAAATATGCAGAAATAAGCCTAATGAAGTAGGCAGAAATAAAGATAAGATTTTGACTTTAATATTATGTGAGATTCCAACTTAAAACTAATTGACATTAAGTGGAGTGATCCAACAAATATATAAACCGCACCCAAAAGATTGAGACAGACGATACGAGACTTTTAACATTTGTTTTGTAATAACATATAATACATCTATTTTATCTTAAAATATAATTTACTTTAATATTTATTTACACTTATATTAATATATGATGTCTAAATAAAATGTGTCAAATTTAATAGTAAAAAAAAATATTTTCGTTAAAAACTAGGAGGGGAGAGACGCACAGTGAATAAAGCAGACGTGCCCAACAAGAAACAACCAAACCCCCCAATACAAAGTTGCACCCTTTTTCCCATTTCATAATTTCCATTTCCCAGCACCTTCTGCAGTGCATTCTCATTCCAAAACCCATCTTCCCAAGCAAACCACCAAAGACCCATTCCCCCATTTTCCAACAAAGATTCTTTCTTTTCCCCTTTTCCGACAAAGATTTTTCTTTCCCTTTTCTCTCTCCCCTTTCCCTTCACCCAACAAAACCCCCAAATTTCCTCCATTAGGGCTCAATTCAACCCCATTTCAATTTTCATCCCTCCAATTCCCTCTTCCAATCAGCACCGCAATCCCATTGGGTTCTCGAATTCGCAGGCGAGCTTTCCATAGCAAAGCTCGCCTCTTCGATCATGGCCGGATTCTCCAAAGCCCCACGCATTCTTCCTAGTTTTTCAGCCGTTGCGATCGCCGTCTTCTTCCTCTGCGTCTTCCCATCGGTGCTCGCCGGAGACGACCCCTCGCCGGTCCTCCGGTTGCCGTCCCAAGCTGCCGGCGAAGGCCAGAACCTGTGCGCCGGAGCATCGCCGTCGCCGTCGCCGTCGTCGTGCCCTGTTAAGTGCTTTCGGACCGACCCGGTCTGCGGCGTGGACGGCGTGACCTACTGGTGCGGGTGCGCCGAAGCCGCGTGCGCCGGCACCAAAGTTGCGAAGTTAGGGTTCTGTGAAGTGGGGAATGGGGGTTCAGCCCCTCTGTCCGGTCAGGCTCTGCTTCTGGTGCATATTGTGTGGCTCATTGTGCTCGGTTTCTCGGTCTTGTTTGGTTTTTTTTAATTTGCTGACACTTGATTCTCACTCTGTTTACGAGGACGTTGGTTCGCTTTGTACATGTTTGGTTTCCTTCTGGGATGGGTTTACATGCATAACTTGGAGGAATAATGTGGAATTTTATATATATATTAATGGCGGTAGTGAGTGAGAATTCCGGCATTTGGGCACATTGCTCTGTATTTTGAATAGAGATATGGCCATTCTTTTATTTTGTATATCATTGTGTTTTTGGTTAATATTGTGGTTTAAGCCAACACTGTTCTTTTGCTATGCCTTTTATTATTATTGTTATTATTTCATTGAGAATGCTATTGAATTCAGAATTTAGATGATTCGGCCTCGTGTGGGATAGCGTTTATTGAACTTCTCTAAATGCAGTGCTGCATTTTCGTCATTGTTGATGCAACTCCTTTAATAAAGACTAAAGAGAAGTAATTAGCATGTTTTTGAAATTAGTAGACTGGTAATGGTGGACCACTCCGGCTAATATTTTCACATCAATCATCATACTCAAGTGAAACTTAACAAAGTATGTCAATCAGC
Organism: Ormosia semicastrata; assembly: GCA_029884595.1. Taxonomy (NCBI): domain Eukaryota; kingdom Viridiplantae; phylum Streptophyta; class Magnoliopsida; order Fabales; family Fabaceae; genus Ormosia; species Ormosia semicastrata. The sequence continues at coordinate 28,241,688 of JAQQTO010000046.1, read as the reverse complement.
TAATATGTTTAGATCAATTCTTCCATCGTGGTGAAAATTAACTTAAAAACACTGCTATAGGAATCAATATGCCTATGTAGCAGGAAGTTATTATTTGTTAAATTTGAATTTCCATTTAATTTCATCTTCCGTTTGTATATCAGATGAAATTATAGCTTGTTTATTTAATCCTTTCGTGATAATAATCGAACTCGTGCCCAAGATACATGTATTCCTTATCTGATTTTATTCAGATTTTGACAATTATTAATTCAATGGCCTTTCCACACCGCCGTCTTCTTGTGCTTCTTTTATTGGATGAATAGTGTAGTTATTGAGTATGTTCATCACTGGGAATAGTGCCTACTATTATTACTGTGCTCTCATCCAAGGCCCTGCCAATGCTTATCTTTCTTGATTGATGGTGTCCGTGTGATTTTGTTGATAAGTTGATAACTACTCTTAATCTGTCTTTTAACCTTGGATGATGATGCGACTGTGAAACTACATCCTTATATTTCCTGCACGTTTCGTGCTTACAAGATGCAAAAATTCTCAGTGATGTAATGTTTGTGAAAATTTCTTGTTTCAACTTTCAACTACTTGAATCCATCTAAGTTTCAACCTGTACTTTAATGTGGTCATGTTATGTGAACTTCCTCTAATGCAAGCTATGTTTTAGTCATTCCTTGCTGTAGGAAGAACATGGATAAGAATGAAACTGAGCATCAAAATTATCTAGCTATAATAATTGGGTTTTGAGTAATTTTGCAATGAATGACAGAATAGAACTTGGACCCCTAAAATGTTGTGCCTTATGCTCAACCATTTGGACATCCCGTTAAACTAAATAAAAATTTGTCCTTAGGTGTAATTATCACAGAAAAATAATGTTTACAACCTGGTATATTTGTAAACACCACGTCGTCTGGTCTTTACGCTCACCCCTAGCATTCTAATACAGTAAATGCTATGCATAACCATCAAACCTTTTTAAAAATTTTCAGCCAAATTCAAATGAAGGTACATATAGTGTGCAGGCAAGCATTATTTAATGAAGAAAATACAAGTAGTATGAATATACATGTGAGAAGGCAGGATAGCTCTTCTCTTTTCTTCTCATTCCTTCCTACCCGAATTTTCCAGTTAGGAAGAAAAGAAATTTTCATTGTCTAGTCATAAACTACGTGTATCCTATGATCAATGCTAGAGCAACTAGCAATAGAAGTAAAGTCCAACCACTGTACCCAAAAAAAAAAGGTCCAACAAAAAGTCTTCCGCTTCCCTCCACAGTCCGAACTCAATTTTCACAGTAATATCCAAGACCAAAAAACAAATGAATTCATCAGAATGGTAAGTTTTGTAAAATCAAATACTATTCGCTTTTTTGGGGGACCTGAAGTGAAAATCCAGATTTTCCACGATAATCTGGGATTTTATTAGTTGTAGTAGCAGTTGTCGAGCTCTCATCTTTAACCTCACCAGAGGAATTATTTCCTTCTAGTTGTCCTACTATCGCAGGGGGTGTGGTTCCACTATGCTTATCACTGGAAACATTACCAACCAAGCTTTTATACATGGTAAGGGCTTGAGCCATCATGTTAGCAGGATTGGATGCAGAGCTAGGAAGCAACATTGTTGTGCCCTGGGGAAAAAGTAAAGAATAAATATAAAACAAAGTTCAAAGTGAACAAATTGTGCAATGCAGGAACTTGCATATCAAACAGCTTGTAGGCTACTACCTCCTTGGCTATGTTACTGAAGGCTTGAATATATTGCTCTGCAATCCTCAAACTTGCTGCCTGCAAACCAAATGACAATATTAATTCCTTCCCTGTTATTCCATGAGACTCAATGAGGTTAAAACAAATGTGCCATTTAAGAGGCAATTTTATACACCATATTCACCTACAGACTTTTTTTTCAGCTTCAGAGATAACACCAACTCAAACATAATAAAACCCTTCACACTATTTATATGGTCTCATACTTGAATGTTTTCAAGAAATCAAACATTACAAAGAAACAGTCAATCAGATCCTAAAATGAAAACCGTGATTGCAATAATGTGGTTTATATACGTAAGTATCAGTCACACATTTAGTCTATCTGGATGGAATGCTAGCATATCCAAAAATTAAACATACCAAGCATCATTGACATGCAAACGATAGAAATGTAAGCATAAGGTGTTACATTCTACATTTTTTTTGGCTAATACATTTTAAAATCTACATGGAAAAGCTAGAAAATTACTAAAAGGAAAATAATATATAGGAAGAATTTTTTGTCATAATGAGTTAGCATTGCTATTGACTGTTAGATGGATGAGTAGTTCACACCATTTTGACTTATCCAACAACAACCCTTGACTCTTGACAAATTCTGCTGAATTTTGTCAAATTTTTCTGGCTGTGTAACATTACAGCTACAAAAATGATATGGACAAAAATTTTGAACATAACATATAACAACCAACCATGGATTAAACTAATCACTATATAGTTCAATAGTTGTACAAGGTGTGATATATGGAATATGAACAAACTGAAGAACCTCACCTCTGGTCCTCCATTTTCTTTTAGGGATTGTGACACAAGAGCAAGTCCTTCGGCTGTTGCTCTTGCTTTAGCAAGGATGGCTTCAGCCTCACCTGAAAAAGAATGGTTAACTTATAAGGGTTTAAAGAAATCAAAGGGGAAGTGACAATATGGTAAGGGAACATCAATCAAGCTCATCAATTGTGGTTTCTTCCAAAAGCAATTGCTAGATGAAGGAAACAAAACACAATATTAATGGCGGCATGTTACAAAAGAACACAAGTCAGGCACTCAAGTAAGACTTTTGTCCAACCCACAATTCATCATCCTCTTGTCATGCAGAAAATTATTTCTCTCAAAAACAGAATCTATATATGAATAATTTGATATAAATCAGTTTGAAGTGAAATAAAGAGTTAGCACATCATGTTCAGCACACATCAAAGCTATCTCAAAGAATTACTATTGCTATATACTTGAAAGCTGGAACTGATAAATCAACAAGTAATTAACCTTGAGCTCTGTTAACTTGATCCATCCTTGCAGCTTCGGATGCTAAGATCACTGCACTCTTCTTTCCATCGGCAATGTTTATGTTGGCCTGTCTTTCTCCTGTTTAACATTAAAGGTAATCAATGCCAATAAATACAAAGGCAACAGTGTTGGATGACATGGGTACTAAAATTAATTTCAGGATGGGAAAAAATGAAAAATATCATACTTGAACACCTAAAGAATTGAAATATCAAATTGATTACCTTCAGATTCAAGAATTTGAGCTCTCTTTTTCCGTTCTGCTTCTGCTTGCATCTCCATAGCTGCTCTCACTCCAGGAGGAGGAGATATATCCCCTGCAGAAGGACAACCACAAAACAAATTACACAAAAACTGTCAAGTAAATAATATAGGAACATCTTTCAGAGTTTGCCAAAACTTACTTATTTCATATCGAAGGCACTCCAGACCCCAACTTTTTGCAGCCACATTAATGGCCTCCTGCAAAATTTTTGTCAAACAATTAACCATTAGTATTTAACCATTAGTATTCAGCTGCAGATGATAAAAGAGTTGTCCTTTATATACTTCTTCAAGATGAATTTGAAAATCCTGTGAGCACATGTTTATTATCTCCTTTCATTGGTAAATACTAACAACTAGGCACCAAGCAGGTTTAGAAACCATATTAAAAAAGGTAAGGATGTGCCAAGAAAGTGCTTATTCAAAAGCATTCTTCAATACTTAAGTCAGAGGGGGAAGGAAATAGTGAATACACATGCTAGACTTCGTATTAAAATCTGATACATAAACCCATAAGCCATTTGTAAGAATTGTTTCCTAAACCCAAATAAAAAGACATCTTTGATGGGCGATGATAAGATTTTGTAAAAACATTTTGTTGCCAGCAACTGCAAGCCTTGGAACCTAAATTTGTTAAAGGAAAGTGTATATATCAATATTCCCCTTTGCAGATATGATGGAGATGTCTACTGCATTTTTCTGAATCCAGAGACGCAAACACACAAAGGAATGAGGGGTGGGGAATAGAAAAAGAGGGATATTCAGTTATTAGAATCTGCTTCAAAGTGAGCAATCTGTTTTATAGCATGATGCAACTCTTAGACAGAATCACAGAAGTGTTTCACAAGAGGAGCATACAAGATACATCAACAACGTATTCCTAAGCCAGATCACACAAGGATATATTTATACTAGTATTGTATTCATTACAGTCATTACGATAGCTACTTAATTAGAGCACTAATTGGCTATACACAAATCTACAAGATATTTCTAACATAAGGCATTCATGTTTATTCAACAACCACAATACTGACCTAAATACTATGAAAGGCATGGTGCACACGAGGATAGCCATAGATATAATATGCCACACATATACAAGAGTAAACAAAATTGAACACCCGCTGAAATCATCTCTAATTGTTGGGGACATATGAAACTAAAAAGAATCATGAACTGTGTAAATTCTGAGTTCTTTCAAACTTCTGAAAGTAAACTAACTTAAAAACTGAAGCTGCATTTGGTTTCTTTTACTTTTGCTCTTTCTTTATATTCTGCATTTAGCTTTTAAGATGACTACTTCTACTGCTTAGGTTTGAGTTTGCACTAGTGTTCAAGGTTAAGAATTAAGACTGAATGAACAATAATTGTAACTTTGCTAAATGTGGAGTTCTGTAAGCTGTGGCTACTGGACAATTTGAATACCATTCAGTTTGAGGCTTCGAGCATCAGAGAACAATAAGGCTAATGCTAACCTTGAAGTTGGGAGTAACTACAAGACAATAGGTGATTAACTGACTAAATAAATGTACAAAAGTCAAGTTGCTGAAATGAATTAACTTGTTCCTGGTTATGAATGGGAAACTAAAAGATCTTGATTTGTTACATCCATGGCACCAACTGGATCCTATGTTATCACCAGTTAAGACCACGTTGCATCTGATAATTGAAGGAAACAAGCCAATAAAACAACCAGCACAAACCTGCAAAACTTTCTTCTTTAGCTCTTGTCCCGTTCCTTTTTTTCTTTTTTTTCATCCTCTTTTTATAATCGGATTCAAATAGGACTACAAAATTATATGTTAGACAAAGCACCTTTTCCTTCAAGTCCATACAGCTGTATCTAGAGAGGCACATTACGTGCAGAACTAACCTATGTTTTGCTTGTCCAAGATTGCCACCTACAAGATTTTAAGTATACCTTGAAATTGAGGTAACTAAGTTGTTTCATTGAGTCAGACAAGAAAAGGAAAAAATGAACTGGTCAAATGAGTAGCACAGAAAACCAATTCAAAGAACTAAACTCACCACAATCTTTTCATTGAGCGTGTCCCTTTCCTCAAAGGTCTTGTCAAGAGTAATCTTACCAAGCTCGCTACGCATCGTCGTTTGTGCAAGCTGAGTGACAGCATAAATGGGATTCTCTACCCCATAAGAAGCCAGCTTAGGATCCACAATCTGCAAAAAATAGTATCAACCCATTAACCACTCAAGCAAGAAAAACCAAAATAATCAAAGTGGTATGCAATGTCAGTGTAAAAAGTTCTACACTGACATCTACTATTAATTTGATACCTGTGTTTTTATTTTAATTAGGAGATAGCAATAAATACTGATTTATCAAAATATTAGTAGATATACCCCTTTACAATGACGGTGAATAATAATTAAACTTAAATGAAAAACCTCAATTAGAGACACAACAACAACAATTCACACCTTGACATAAAGCACCCCATCAATGAGGATGGTGACATTATCCTTGGTGATAGCTGACTGGTCAGGAATGCTAATGGCCTCCTCCTTGAGGGAATACACATAAGCAATCCGGTCAACGAAAGGGATCAGGAAATGGATTCCAGAGGGAAGAGTCTTAGCGTACTTGCCAAATCTCTCAATCACAAACGCCTTCTTCTCCGGTACAATCCGAATCCCCCAGTTCACCGGCGGAATAATCTCATAATTCCTGATCCAAAATTTCAAAATTAAACAATAAAAAAAAAAACAAGAAAAAAAATCCAAAACTTCATAGTGGAATGCATCAATGGGGAATGAAATGAACCTGGAGATAGGATCGCGACCGGTGCGGAAATAGCGGACGGAGGAGAAATGAGAGGGGAATCGCACGCGAGAGAGAGGATGGTTGCATTGGTTGGAAAGCGAAGGTGATGAAGTTGAGATTGCTCTACGAGTGTTGTAGCTAGTGGATGCTAAGGACTGGCTCAGTTGTTTGAAAGAACGAGTTGCGTTTTTGACTGAGTTGGTTTTCGAAATGCTCGCCATTTTCATGTTTCGATTTCCCTGCAACTTCAACCTCTTCTTCGTGTTCTGTGTAGTTTGTTCATCAATTTTCTTCGTCTTCTTAGTTATGTTGCTGTTGCCGTTAGCTCAACACGGACTTAATAAAGCCCTAGTAAAACCCACCCTTCACTATAATTTTTTTCATTTTTGCCTCTTCTTTTTATTCTGTTGAGATCTTATGGTGATAAATAATAATAATAATAATTTATAAACTCATGTCATATTTGATCTTAATGAAACTCTCTTTTTTTTAATTAAATTCATTTTTTACGTGGTCAATTAGATTAACAATTTATATTGGACAATCTTTTATATTTTCATATCTAACTTTTATAGAAAATCACAAAATGAATCCAATTAATAATTAATGATCATAAATCATTGGAATGGTTCTTCTTTAAAAAATAATTATTTTGTGTTACATGAGTTTCGGAAAGTTGTTTTTACATAAATCTTTTGTGTAAGATATATTAAATTTGACCATTGATTATTTTTTTTGGGTACATGACCATTGATTATTAAAAATAAACCATTTTATTTGATTTTTTCTATTTGTCATGAAACCAAATTATATATCAACGTGTTTTGGTCTATATAGAAAGAATTTAGATACTTTAAACATGTGATTTTATATTTAATTTTGTGATTTATGTATATGAAAATAATATCATTGAGAGATATTCTTATTTAAACGTTCAATCGTATTCTAAAAAATTAATGTAATCTATCGGATAAGGAATATTTTAAAAAGAAAATTTAGCTGTCACAAATATAGAATGAACTACCTGTGCATTCCAATTTCCAACTCAACTCATCTGATTTTCGTGTGTATAACATACGGCTCAATCGAGCCATAGGATTATTTCGTGCTTAACCATTGCCTTGGTAAGGAAAATGCACCGAGATGAATAACTTGGGACAGTTGGACAGTCTTTCTTTTAGTGGAACACTGAGTAAAGTGGGCTGTTGAGTCGTTCTCCTCTTTTAAAATCGGAAATGTTTTTTGTTCGCTCACGGTAAATATATATTCATTGATTGTTAAATTAAGTTATATATAACTGTAATATTTTTGTAAAATACAAAATAAATTTATGAGTGAATTAAAAAAATTAACGCATAAAAATTAGATATAAAACAGAACTGATTCAAAATTGAAGAGTTTGATTCATCGTATACTTGTCATTCACCCTACTCCCTAGTTTTGGGATTCTGACCTAGTCCATTTTTTCCTGTAAAAGAAAGTCCATTTTCTGTACCAATAACAACGCAAATACTCACTCCTATTTAGAGGCCGTGAAGCTTGAAAATAAGATAGCAAAATGTTAAAAAAACCAGAATTTTTGAAAGAAATTTTTTTTGTTAAAATGATGTGATATGTTTATTAACTTTATGATGAGTAAGTCCTTATTACCACTTCATTTCATTTAATAATTACTTATATATTCTATTAAATATTCTGATTATTTATAGCATTACTCTACTAAATAATTGAAAGGCTATGATTTCTCATTTGTAGCCGGCTAAGGTGGTGAAGTTAACACCTAAACACAGGCAGGGGAAGGGGTTTGTCTCATCGAGGAGCACATGAACAGGGGGGTTAGTGGTGGGCTCACAGCCAACACCGTGGTGGGGCTTAGGTGCGGCGGTGGTGGTGTCAGATTTGTGTGACCGAGCGGTGGCTGGCATTGGCAGGAACATTTTTCGATCTCAAATGATATTCTTTCTCTCTCCCTTAAAATCCAAGTGATGAACAGGGTGTGTGGACAGAGGCTGGGTTTCGCGGTGGTTGCTCACGGTGAAACTCGTGCGGTTGAAGGTTGGTGTCGGCGTGCAGAGCAAAGGCCAGTGGTTTGTGGCTATGGGTCAAGGAGCGGTGGTTGGTACAGGTCGAGTGAAGCTTGGTTCTGTGGTTCAGGAATGGATGCTATGGTGGGTTCAGGAGTGGTGGCTTTTCACTTGACTTGCGTAACAAAAAAGAAAAGGAGTGACCGGTTGTTGACAGTCATTTTGAAGTTCCAAGACAGTGTGTTGTTGTGATTTGGCTACGGTTCCTGTGGAAGCTGAGAAACCCACAAAAATATGTATTCATTTAGAAAGGGAGAGAGATCCATAGATTCTGCAAATGTCCTTTGAGGACCAACGTAGCTAATCCAAGCATAATGAACAAAACCATGCTTAAGGGGACACTCGAATATCAGAAAAGTTGATTATTTTAGTGGATATTGAGTCATTTGGGTCTCCAAACTCTGGGTTCCTTCTTGTGTCACATCCTACTCCCACTGCTTTTTAATTCCCCTCACAGGCATCGTTGAGCATGGCAAGCCACTTAAGCCAGGGCCCTGGCATTCCCACCGTGAGTTCATAATTTGGGGACAATAATGAAGCTAAAGCCACTACCACCACATCCATTTTGCTTGGAGGTAGCGGAATTGTTCAACTGAAAGAAATGATGGTTTCAAAGGAAGCTGAGGATTTTGTGTATATAGCAGGCGAGCTGGGGAAATAGTTTCCTCGACCTGCTTGATATCTTACGTCTGGATTTTGAGAATCCTGGGAATTTGAAGAGCGTCCTTCTCGTTTGAGAACTTGGCACTGGATGGGAGCAGACTTGTCATTAGCATAATGTACCACTACTGACCTGGGTATGCCCTATGAAGCCTATAAGACTAAGAGCATGTTTGAGAAAGATGAACTCTTTTTTAAATAGTTATTTTTAAATGATTAAGTTATTTTATAAAATAATTATTTTATAAAAAAATGATATTTTGTTACAAAATATAATGCAAAATAAAAAAAAAATTTTAATAAATAATCACAAGCTAAAAATTAAAACTTATGATTTTAACTTATACATTATTTCTTACATTTTGATATGTAATTATTATTTTGTTTTCAATCAAATAATTTTTTTAATCATTCTATACTCATTTTAATAATTTAATACATAAAAATAATTCTTTTTTATATCATCTAAACGAATCATATTAACTTAAAATCACTTTACAACTAATACATCCAAACATAAAAATAAATTAATTATAATCCATTATAACAACAATCGATTATAATCCATTATAACAATAATCGATTATCAACATAATCTATAATTTTCAACTTTTCCAAACAAACCCTAAGTAAGAAATGCAAAAGATACATTATATGGAAGTACACGAGAAAAATGACATTTCAACCTTTCAACCACTTTCGTTTTTGTTTTGGTGAAAGCCCGAAATGACGTAACTTACGCCTTTATTCACATTCAACTTTTGATTGTAATTGCACATTAAACACATCAAATCAAATACTTAAGTTAACCATTCATTGCATTATCTAACCACTTAATAATTCAATTGATCACCTATTCTCTGTGTTAACCATTCATCACAAGACAGATCATGAAAGCAGAATACCTCTTCGACAAAAAAGTCGTTAAGAGGCAGCGACATACGAGGGATTAATACTTCAAATCAATTTGCAACTTATTGATTTGACTATTCATTGCAACTTAATAATAATTCAAATCACTCAACTTATTGAATGTGATTAAAGACGTAAGTTACGTTATTTCGGGCTTTCACCAAAACAAAAAAGTGGTTGAAATTGCACATTAAACACATCAAATCAATTACTTAAGTTAACCATTCATCGCATTATCTAACCACTTATTAATTCAATTAATCACCTATTCTGTGTTAACCATTCATCACAAGACAGATGAAAAAAGCTGAATACCTCTTAACAAAGAAGTCGCTAAGAGGCGGCGACGTATGAGGGATTAATACTTCCAGCAAATATTCCATATCAATGCATATAGAAGCAATAATTTTATAAAAGATCTTCCAAAAAGATAACTTTGATAACACAAAACTGTAAAATCCAATCTCAACAAGCTAATAAAAAGGGTCTCCAGATACTCGCCACTAAACAGTAAGCAATCCATAAAAATGAGAAGCTTGACTCAAACAAAAATCAATATGCTTGTTTTCACCATCTACTCTTCAAGGATTGTTCCCTTCTCGCTAACATAGATACCATCAAGGAACTTCCGGATATCCTTATTTTTAACATGGCATTTCTGTTGCAACAAGAAAAATTAATATAATTAAAATCTAAGCAAGAGCAAAATTGGATACGGTTTGAGCGTGCGCATGTGTAAAGAGAAAGAGAAACAATGTACCTGGTTAATGAGGGCACAGGACCGAGAAACAAGCTCAATGTCATTTCCGTCCAAAACCAACTCATCCTTGACCTTTTCAGATCGAATAACAGAAACGCCGTCAAGCATGTCCACTTTCCTCACCTAAGGATACAATAACCAAATACTTAATTGAAGTTAATTTAAAAAAGTCTATTACCCATTAGAGAAATCCATGCCAACCAATAGCGAAAAACCAGCCATTAGATATAGACAAGTAATAGTGATACCACACTTTCTGCCCTCACGGTATAAAAACAATAGCACAAAACACATTGCTGAAAAACAGAAGAATAGGAAGTGAAAATGCATCGAATTCAACAGAAAGAACAAGAGCATCTTTATAAGTAGCAAGAAGTTAATACCAAAGTCCAAAGCCTGCCCATTCAGGTGATGCAAACACAACAATTAATACAATGTCATTGTCTAAAACCTCAATTCAAGGTTTTGCATCCATAGGATAAACTATTAGCATATGGTAAAAATTAACAAATAGACGCACAATTTTTTACATTAGTAATTTAGTATACTGGTACATCACATACTTAACCAAATGCTAAGAAATTAAATTATTTGAAACTACACATCAATCATTAATATCCACATCAGCATGCTAATCATTTGATACTAACATCATATACAATAACCTTAACACAATGCTGAATAACCATTTAATCAAGGATTATCTGAAATGAAAGAGCAAGGGAAAGAGGAAAGAACCTTCTTTTCGCCGAGGAAGTTACGGATCTCGATGGAACTGTTGTTATTGGTGATGCTAGCGTTGATGGGAAAGTGAGCATAGACAAACCTCATCTTGTAACGGTAACCCTTGGTGACGCCGGTGATGAGGTTCTCGACGTGGCTGAGGGCGGTGCGGATGGCGGCGGAGGTCTTCCGGGAACCGAACCAGGCGTCGATCTTGAGCTTCCGCTTGCCGTTCTCGTCGGTGATGAGTTGGAAATCGAGGTTGAGATGCTTGAAATCACGAACAAGCTTGCCGCGTGGACCCTCCACTTCGATCACCTTGGCGTGCACCTTGATGCTCACGCCGTCGGGAATGTTCATCGTTTCTGAAGAAAGGATCGTCTTCATTTTTGCGACTCCGAGCTCGACCTCTCTTTCTCTCTCTCTCTCTCTCTAGCGGCTCTGTGAGTGTGTCTCCAGAATGTAAAACGCAAAACCCTAATGGAGTTTATATATAGGAATGTTGTGGCAAAAAAGGATTATTTGGGCGGAGCCGTTATTCGGGTTTCGGGCTTAAAATTACTCTTTAGAATTTATATATTGGGCCAGGCCCACTCCTTAATGGCCTTCGTTGTTTTGAAAAATGAAATAACCACAAACGAAAGGGGGGGGAAAAGTTGATTTGCAATTAAATTAATTTTTTTTAAAAATTTCACAACAATTGGTACACATCAACCGATTCGCATAAAGTAGATGATGTTAAGGATAATGATCCTTAGACAGAACATTGGTGCTAGCAGCAGAAATATTTATGTGCATTTTGACTATAAAAATATTTGTGTGGACAAAATTTATATAATTATATAGACTAAATTAATTAGTATTTGAATAATTATATAAATTTTTATATTATGTAATTTTTTTATATTAAAAGTGATAATATGTTATTTGTTGATTGGTTTAGTCCATACAATTTATATAAATATATAAGTATTTTTTATTGTTTACACAGTTATATAGACTAAACTAATAAACTTTAAATAATTATATGAATTCTTATGTTACATAATTATTTTAATTAAAAATAATAGTATCTAAATTATTGATTAGTTTAATTTATAGAACTTTTGTTTAGAAATTTCAGAGAGCACACAAAGACCAACTTGGGCCTTTGATAGAAAAGAATCAAAAAAGAAAAATAGAGGAGGAAAAAGTTCAATGAATGAGCATCATAAATTTGTCTGTAAATATGTCTGGGTCTTTGTGAGAGTAACCTTACCATAACTAGTTAGATACCCGCCTGATATGGTTTTTTGGACGTATATTTTGTGATATTGGAAATGTTTTTTTGTCCATTCAGAATTGTGGATGTATGTGTATTGTATTTTGATGTGAGATAGATATCAAATTAAGTTGTATGTACTGTACTATTTTCACGGAATACAAAATGAATTTATGAGTAAATTAAAAAAAATAGAATATAAAAATTAGACGAATAATGAGATTATTGTCATATTACCCATTAACATTAGCAGTTCATATGATGCTTTTATCGCATGTTTGGCTCAACTTTTATTTGAAATAGTTTTTTTCTTAAACTGTTTCAACAGTATTATAATATATTCGGTAAAATTAATTTTAATTTTTACACGAAATTTAATACATTATAAATTTTTTTTTCATAAAATTAAAAATTGAACCTTATGATTTTAATTTATAAATTATTTCTTACACTTTGAGATATAAATATCATTTATCTTTAATCAAATAATTTTTTTAATTATTTTATACCTATTTTAATAATTTAATATATAAAAGTGATTCTTTTTTATACTATCCAAACAAAATAAATTAATTTAAAATCATTTTTAACATATTCAAATATAAAATTAATTTAATTATAATCAATTATAACAAAAAAAATTATTAAATAATCAATTATTAAAATAATCACATTTTTATATCTATGATAAACACACTATTAGTATGTTTCGCTGGCAGCCCAAACCTTGAAGATTTTCACAACATTCACCCCTACAAGTTCCTATTTTCTATCCATTTGTGATCTCAGTCAAGATTCAAGCTGCTAATAGTAAATTAAATTTAAATTTAGTATCACGCTAAAATTAAGGTTAAACCAACAATATTATTATCTGCAAAAACTATGGGAAAATGATATTGCAAGACTTAAAAAGTGATTTACCATCGTTTCACAAAAACAAACTGGACGGAAGCCCAAAACGAAGTACCCACGTTTTCTTAACCTAACCTCAGCCTTTGCCGTTGTTAAAAAAATTCTCTCCTTTGCCTAAAGCTCCAGCACAAAGACAACCTAAACATATCCAAAATTCCAAATCCAAAAAGCGAAGATTCCCTTCTCCCTAAACATTCAAACTGGTATATCAGCTCAAAAAAAAAAAAAACACAAGCATTAAGATAATATATAGTAATGGTAATTTTTCATCACTTTCATAAAACTATTCATTAATTTTTATAATAATAATGCTCCATTCATCTTATTATAGTTGTCTTTTAAAATTTTTGTATAATAATTAAGAATGTTATAAATAACCTCAAATATTGAGAAATATCGTTTGATATAGCTAAATTAGTCTTTCTTAATAAATTGTTAAAAAAATTTGAATTATGTGTCATTAATGGTTTAGTTGAGAATTGAAATAATAAAATAAATTATGAGAGTAAGATTAGAAATAATTAATTAATATTTTTTTATATTTTAAAATGACAGATAATTTGGAACTAAACAAACTTTAAAAAAATAGTTATAATAGCATAGAGAGAGTAATATACTCCATCGGTTACTTTTATCTATCTATTAAAATTATTTCAAAAGAATTAAGAAATTCATTAAATTTTTTATTATAAACAAAATTAATTTTAAAAGACCTCAATTTTTTTATTATATAATTTTTGTGTGATAACTAATTAAAGACCTCAATTTTAAATTGTACTAATTAAGGATCTTAATTTTATTTTGATTACCAATTAAGGACCTCAACTTTAGTAAAAAAATATTTTAATAATATTTATAAATTGCAAAAATATATTTTAATAATATTTATCAATTGAAAAAATTATTTTATGACATATATGTCATGTGTTTTATTCACATTATAATTTTTTATTTATTAAGTTGAATATTTTTAGCCTTTTTCAATATTTTTATTAATAAAATATATTTTAATAAAATTTAGGTCCTTAATTGGTAACAATAAAAGTTTAATCCCTTAATTGATTTATCACTAATTATTATCACTCTACTAATCTTCTCTCTTATTGATATCAAGGTAAAGTTAGAAAAAAATAATTAATAACTCATTAATTTTTTAAATGAATTGATAATTTAGATAAACCAAAATTCTTAAATAAACAGATAAAGTGGACAGAGAAAGTAATAATAATAACTAATAATAATAATATGCTACCATTAATTTTATCCATTTTGTTTATGCTAGTAATTGCTTATAAGATAATAATAATAATAATAATAATAATAATAATAATAATATAGATATAATGTTCATTACATTGTCTTAACCAATGGCTTTTAATGGCCATTAATTTGTTTTCATTTTGATGGCTATTTACAACTCTTGAGTAATTCTTGCGTAGTCAAATCACTGTATGATATATTTAAGATTGTGGGATTTATATTAAAAATTTATCTATTTTAAAATATATTTTTATACATGTAAAATAATAATTTAAATATCTAATATACACATATAAAATAATAATTTAAATATCTAATATACGTGTAAATTGTACCTACTTAAATTTTGTTTTCCTCTTTTAAAGCATGCTTTTATTCTTATAAACATTGGTCATTTAACAAATTTGTGAAACAATATCACATATTTTAGAATTTTATTAACAAATGACTAAGCCCTTAGTACTTGTTAAAGAAGTTAAAATAAAATATTTTAACTAAAAAATATTTTTTTATTTCTAATATATTAAATACTTTATTTTTATTTAAAACTTTTTATTTTGAATTGATTAATCAATATCCTAGAAAAATCCTATATTTTATTAAAAACATGTTTTTATACTTGATATTAATACTTTTCTTCCTTATTATCCAATGTTGACTCCATGAAGCGACTTTCATCTTCTTTCTTAATTAACTTCGGTGGTTTTCTCACATTTGAACTGTCTGACAAGAAATTTGCTCAAATAATGACACTTCCTTTTGTAGAATATTAACTCCTAGTGAGAACAGCACCACCAGTTCCTTTCACAAAGTGTCCCAACTATAAGAAGAATAATGCATTTATATTGTATAACAGATGAAATGACATACACACCAATAACCCATAACATAGAATGGCGAGAAACATGGAAACCGCGGCAGGCTGGCTCACACAGAGAGTTTCCTAACCATTCTCTGCCCTTCGGATTTGCCAAAGCTTTCCAACTTTTATTTCTACTCGTTCTTTCTGTAACTTTTTTTTTTTGGGGGGAGTACATTTTTTAGTACAAAATTTAGCTAGCTCCTGATTCCTGAACTGAACCAAACCCAGACACAAGCCTTTTCTTTCCCCTCTCTTTGCATGTTCACATTTTTTTCCTTTTTTGTGGGAAGAGGCAAAGACAACGAGTTTATCCCCACTTATTTTGCTTGTTTCTTCTCTTTTCCAGACATAGACAATATAATTAAGAGGGATAGCCAGAGAGAAAAAGAGGCAGGAGAGCATGGAAATCGTGAAGGAATGGTTCAGGTGGTCGCAGGCTATGCTAACCATGTTATTAGTGCAAGTTTTTGCAACTGGGATGCAGCTTCTATCAAGGGTCATACTGGTTGAGGGCACTTTCATTTTTGCACTCATTGCTTACCGTCATATTGTTGCTGCTGTTTGTGTTGCCCCTTTTGCTTTCTATTTTGAAAGGCATGCTTGCTTTCTTCCCTCTTAAGTTTCATTTTAAATCTAGCTTCTTGTTCTGTTCTGCATGTTTAATCTTTCTTCCTGATTTTTCATCTTAATTTCCACCACCCCTATTGTTTGATATCTATCTGTGTTTTGAATTGAATGATATGAGTTGTGGTTGCAGAGGCAGCGCAAAGAAGTTGAGGTGGTCGGTTTGGTTTTGGCTCTTCCTTAACGCCTTAGTGGGGTAGGCATTCTTTACTTATTATTATTATTATTTTTGTAAATGAAAAGTCAATACTAACGACAAGACAATTACAAATTAAAAAAGATATATCAAATTCAAAAATAGAAAGAAACAGATGTAGTATACACTCTGGTAACCAACAATCATCTCCTTACAAGAAAATTAACAATATCTAAACATATTTGATAATAGAGTTTAATATCTAACTTAAAGAATGTATTAGCCTCCCCTGAAAATAGATCTAAAACTCTTTACAGGACTATCACAAGAGAACTAATAAAGTATGCTTTAAAAATCGAAAATTAAAACACCTATAAAAGACACAAAAAAATCACAAAATTTGTTATTTAAACAAACACCTAGACAACTAAATTTATAATCTAGAGTATAATATATTAAAAATAAAACACACAAGAAAAAAGCTCAAAAAAGGAGGACAACTCTCACTCTTGTGCTTTCACAAAAGAGAGACTCGAAATAAGAGTGAGAAATAGTGGCTCTTTACTTCATCTTTGAAACTAGATTATTAAGCTGATTTTCTACCCTCAAAAAACATGGATATTTATTCACAAGGAGCATTTTTGCTCATCAATAATTATATTTAGGCCTGAGATTGAGATTAAGTTTCTCTGTATATGTTGCAGAGTATTGAAACTTGAATGGATCTCCATAATCTTCACTTTAAAATTGTGAAGACCACCTATATTAAATGACTATCAATTTTATGCTTCACGTGTGTCTTGCTAATTCACTTATGTAGCTTTTATATTGGTACAGTAATTTTATAAAATTATAAACTACAATTATTTGTCACTTTCACCTTTTATAGAACAATTATTTGTCCTTGGATGTGGCGTTTATTTTGAAGATTAGCTCTAATTAGCACCAGCTCTAAATACAAACAAAAAATCGTGACAAAACTAAGCTAACCTCCATATTAATTTGTCAAGTCTGAGATGACAACCCAACCTGCATTTATTAAAGTCCAAGGACCAAGGGGTACCTACGGTACATTAGGCAAGCAGCTGCTAAATCTAATCATATTACAAACTGATTTATATGGTGATTATCAAATTGATTATTAAGGTCCGGACCCACGGCATGGTGATTATGAGTTTGTGGTGTGAGGAAAAGTTGGTGGACACTTTCATTTTGGTAATGGTAATGATGGAAGCTATAGACTACCAAAAAAATCAGCAAATCAAGTTGCTCATAGTGGCCTGTTGGAAGTGAACAGCTTTCAGTTTTTCTAATTACTTCTATGCATATATGATTCGGTATTTTACAGGTAAATTGGTGGAACCCTACTTAGACTTGAGTCAGAAGTTCTGCTTTCTACACTTTCAGTGAATCTATTCCTTTTTGTGTTGATAATAACAATCAATTGCAGAATTAGTACTCTATTTTAGAGAGTTAGGCCAAAATAAAAGAGATAAGATGAATCAGTTTGGCCGTACTTTTTCATACTTTACCTTATGTTTGGATGGAGAGAGAGAAAATAAGGTGGAAAGAAAAAAATTTAAATTTAAAAATTTCTTTTGTTTGATTGTGGAGAAAATGAAGAGAAAAATAGAAAGAAAAAAAAACTCCAGAAACAAAATTTCCTAAATTTCATCTCCAAGTTTTTTCTTCATTTCAAATTTCAGAATTTTCTCTTCTCTTTCATTTTCTTTCTTCTTATCCAAACAATTGCTTTTACGTAAATAAAAGCTTTTTTTTTTCTAGTACTTGCATGGTATTTGCCCAGTAGCAAGCCAAATTGCTTGTATGCAGCAATCGAAGTTTTTTGTTTGTTTGTTTTTTGTTTTTAACAATAATAGATATTTGGAGCTTTTCTTGGCAGCAAAAATTAGATGAATAAATTTTCTTTTTCCTCTATTAATGATGATTGTAAAACACTGAAACTGCTTTTTACAAGAGTGATTTTTGCGACTATGAAAATTTCATGTCAAGACCAATAAAGCTCATAATTCATGGTCTTATTGTCACAGTCACATGCTTATACCTTTTTTTACCTAAGATAGATGCTAAACCCTCCACCCCAATATCTTTGTGAATTTATAAAAGAAAATGCTACTTATTATACAATATTGTTACAATTACAAATCTGTATAATTAGCACGTAAAAACTATATATATATGATGAGTTTTAAGTTTAATTTTTTTCTTTAAAATCATTGAGGACTATATCCTACGTTATGTGCAGTTTAAACTAAAATGCTCTGTAAGTGTATTATTCAATTTCGAATGCTTCCATACTTAATCCAGTTTAACTCAAACACATGCTCAGTTCGTTTTAACTTTTTTTTTTTCTATAATTTGAATACATATTACTGTTCCAAGTTCTATAGAGTGGAAAACAATTGGTGGGTTGTAATTTTCTAATTAACTATGTGATTGCACCAATTGCAGGATAACACTGGCTATGGGACTGTACTATTATGGTTTGCGAGACACCTCAGCTACTTACTCTGTCAACTTTCTCAACCTGGTTCCTATATGCACCTTCATTATCTCTATCATATGCAGGTATACAGAAAGACCAGCCTTTATAAACATATCTATCCGTAGCATTATTACATAACCAGCATTAGCTCCTGAATTATGGCAGAATGGAGAGACTGAGGCTGCAAACATGGACGAGTAAAGTGAAGACTGTGGGGGCAATTTTGTGTGTTGGGGGAGCATTAACAACTAGTCTATTCAAGGGGAAGGAATTCCATGTTGGTCAAAGTGGTCATCACGCTCAGATTTCTGTTGAGGCATCCAAAACCAACGAGCTACGTGGCACTCTCTTTTTGGTTGGCAGCTGCTTGTCATTCACTGCTTGGTTCATAGTGCAAGTATGCCTCCCATTCATCACTCTTACACTTGCTATCAAATACCTCTGGTTTAGCTATTTTATATGACAAGCTCATTTTAATTTGTAGTATTTAGCTCGGTTCATGGAACAAATTTCTTGAGTTTAGTGATAATTTTCATTATTGTGATTAATATTTTTCTTAAATAGCTATCTTTTAATCTAACAGGTTAAGTTGCTTAAAATATTTCCATTGAAGTATTGGGGAACAATGCTAACATGCATTATAGCATCAATTCAAGCAACAATAGTAGGAATATGCTTAGATTGCAGAAAAGTTGCTTGGAGAGTACAATGGAATCTGCAACTGATCACAATAATATACTCGGTAAGAGTGATTCAATACTGATCTTCAAATTGTTGCTACTATATATAGAATGAATTAAGACTATCAAGGTAATTAACTAAAAATATTGAATTGATACAAAGCACATCGTTGAATTGATACAATTGAATTGTTACTTGATTTATTTTTTTTAGGACTTTAAAAATAATTTCTCTCGTTTTATATTCAATTGTTCAATTTTCTTTAATACTCTCAAATTAATATTTGTATGATTTATTAATAAATAATTATTACCGTCATCTTAAAAAACAAAGAAATTATGACTAATGTAATGTTTACTAGATTGAAAATTTAAAATTCTATATTTTTATTATATTCTTTTAAATAGAGAAGTAAAAGAATGAATCAGTACACATTTGCATGTCAAGTCACTAATAGTCAATGATCTAATTGTAGTTTCATTTTACTTTTTAACATTTGTGCCTAACAGCACTTATATTTACAGAGGTTTTCCTTCACACACTTTACAAAAGCTCCACCATCATCAATCATTACTCTATTTCTCTGTCTCTTCTTTTTTCTAAACCATCAACATCTCTCTCATGTGGTCTTAATTTGTGTCAAAAACTCTATGCAACTAACTTTTTCCTTGCGTCAATAAATACTTACAATTATGTGTCATAACCATATTATAGCTTTCATATTGCTTATGAGATCAATCACACATTATACTGTCTGATTTCTTGATAAGAAAAGCATTATAAAAGATAAAACTACTTTTACATAATAGATAAATCATGATCAAGCCTTGAATTTTGGAAGAATTGGGTGTGGATTTGAATTTTAAATTTATTCAGTATACGGTAATCTTGTTTGATTTTACATATTCAACTTGAAGGTCACATTGAAACCTGTGTACAATTTTTTTAAGGTCTCACTAGACTTCTGTGCTTTTTAACAGGGACTATCTAAGTTCCTTGTAGTTAACTGATATGTGTATAAACTTGTATGTACAGGGAGCACTGGCTACGGCTGCTACGTTTTGCTTAATATATTGGGTGATTTCAATCAAAGGACCTACTTATCCTGCAATGTTCAATCCATTGGCTCTTATTTTTGTGGCCATATCAGAAGCTATCTTACTGGGTGAACCAATTAGACTTGGCATGTATGAACATTTTTCCTTCTTAATCAACCTTATGCCATTTACAATTTTTCTTGAATTTTTCTTACTTTGTCTAGGTATTGCACTATTGCGGGGTTTAACCCTGCAGAGACTATCACAGAATCACTTGCTCCACTTCACTGGCAGGGGAAACACCTCTAAAGCTACAGCAGATTGGCTTTTCTTAACTGCCCCTTTGATAGTCTATAGCCTTGGTATTTGCTCTATTATACACCTAGGAAAATCATTAATGTAAAATCAAAATCTGTTTGCAGCTTGCTGGGTATGGTATTGATCCTAACGGGATTGTACTCCTATTTGTGGGGTAAAAGAAAGGAGACACAATGCTTGCCTCAACCAAATATAGCAGCCGGAGATATATCAACAAGCATGGCTGCTGAGTCTGCTGGAGTGCACTCAACAGCCACGGTAGTACCAAGTTCTTCACCTAATAATGCAGTTCTTGAAGTGGGAAATGAAAAGACTGACAGAAACTGAGAAAAAATAAAAAATAAAAACCTTGAGGCATGAATTATTTTATTTTTTGGTCTTCAGGCATGAATTGTTTTATCTCAACATTCTTGCCTTGAAAGCTAAGAATAAAATATTTTCATGAAACATGTATTACTATTGATTCTCATCTAATAAGTGCAATATCTTTTTCTTAATTTTATTTTCTTTCTTTCTTTTTCTTTTTTTTTGTTAAGCAACAGATGTAAAATATATAGGAGGGGCTAGAAATACTGATAGAGAATTTGGTTGCTTATTTATCAAAATATATCAAAGTCATTGGCATTTTTTATCGGATTATTACAATCACAAAACGTGAAGGACTATACTGTAAAATAACAATTAGGTTAGTCCTTCGTTATAAAGTGAACAACAGAAAATAGCAAATGCTTTCCCAATAAAATCATGAAGCTGCGATGAGTTTAGACTTGAGAGCAGTGTAACAGTAATCCACCTCCTCCATTTCATCCCAGTCAAGAATTCCCAAGGTGAGAATCATCTCAAGAATTGATATTTTGGAGGTATGTGCACAATTTGGAACATTTATTAAAAAAAGTTACAATATGACTAAAGTGGTGTCCAAATGACTCGCATATTATTTGAAGAGTGTAAGAAAGTACATTTGTACAAATCATTAATCTTAGTTTTGTATGTTAATTAAATTGTTAATAATGGGATTGGCGGAGTACCTTACCGCACAGAAGATGTTGGGTCGGTTATTCTATCTGTTTTTTGTTTGCTCAGCATTCTTATGCAAGTTATACTCATCTCTATTTTTTAGATTATTATTATTAGGGCCAAAGCTTAAGCAGTAAGTCAGCCCAACATTTGGCCTAATCCTACTCCCATATGTATAGGCTATGATGGACCGTACAACTGCTTTTGCAGTCCAAGCCTACTAATTATTTTTGGGCTAGAAGCACTAAGGATCCACTGATGAGCGTTTGAAAATAATTTTCTTGCTGATACATCTATTTAATTTTGTATTAACAGTTCATTTATTAAATTTGAATATATTAATAATTATATAAGATGTCAAATTTATTAAATTTTTCAAATAATATATATGATCAAGGATAAGTAATTCGTTCAAACTTTTGAGGATTTGACCTGCGTTAAAATTAAGTTAAAATACAAAAAAACTTCCTTCAACTATACCAAATGTACAAATTTACTCCCTAAGTTTAAAGAGTGTAAAATACTCCTTAAAAGTTTACATTGTGTGCTAATAACATTAAAAGTTAACCTTCTCTTAAATTGTTAATGGATGCCACGCTAAAACCTCAAAACGTCGTAGTCTCCTTTTTTAAACCTCCTTCAAACCAGAATTGGGGCATTCATATTCTGTCCTTCAAGCTATAAATTTCTCCTTAATTCGATGATATACCGTGGAAATTTATTGGAATTAGGCCACAGTATTGCCCTTTCTGAAGGTGTTCAATTTCTGCCAAGTATAGCCTTCAACTCCAAGTGCCAAGTTAATAATTTGATTAATTTCCAATTGCCACTTCGGATTTCTTCCTGTCTTTCACTCCACAACTAGGGGTAAAGTCAGGCAGCCTCTCGAATCCTATGACGTAACTTATTTAAGATTTAATTTGATCTAACTTACTTAATAAGAAAGTTAGATCAATTTTTTTTTTAAAATATATTTAAATAGACAGATCAGATTTTAGATCTTTAAAAAAAATTAAGCTTAATAAACTGACTTATTTAATTTTACATATTATTACTTTATATATTATGATATTTTAATATTTATATAATATAATTAATTTTATAAATAATATATTTTTTTAAAAGTCTAAACTTGTTAGCCTATATGAATACTTATGTCCATTAACTTATTTCATTAATCTATTTAAAAATAAATTTATTAATTTATCTAATTTTTTTATAAAATATATCTTTAAATAAATTTTTAAATTAGATTAAACTTTTGAAAAGATTAAATCAAACTTTTAAAAATGATCTATATCAAATTAATAAATTAAATTCAAATCTTATTTTTTAAAAATAGACCAAATTCATTTAAAACAAGCCTTAACCTAACTTAACTTGACGTATTCCAACCCTTATCCGCAAGCAACAATGATTGTGGTAACATAATTGGAGAAATGCCCTCTTTTACATCTTAATGTTGAGTCTTTCAGGAACAGCAATACCTTTTCAAGTTAAGCCCACTAGAGTCCCTACTTAGGGATTGATGTTAGATGGCTAGACGCTTGTCCTCAAGCACAGGACGGATATTTTAATTTGCAACTAGTGGATATTTCGGTGGAAGCAATTATATCACATTTATTTGGAATATACTTGAGAGTGCATAACCACTTGAGAATCTTCCAAGCGTAAATGTTCTATTGTGGAGGCAAAATATATGTTAGTCGGTAGCTTGGTTTATCAAAGTGCAAATCTAAATATACAGAGTGAAAAGTATAAAAGGGTGAATGAAGGTATGTATTATGATTACATGCCAAGGACATGCTATATCTATTAAGAATTTAAACAGAGAATTAAGTGTGCGTTTTTATTAGTACAATCTGTAAAGTTGAGAGAAGGTTTTTGTTGTACCATGTTTAAATTTAAGGGGTGACTTACACTAAGAGTATAGTTAAAGGACCCGTCAAAAAGAAAAGAGTGTAGTTAAAGGAAATTTTTTTTATCTTTAAAATATGTTAAATAAAGAAAATGATCGAATTTATCATATTAAATATTTTATTTTGAACTATATTCATAATATTAAATATGTTATCACGTGATCTACTAGTTGATATTGACTTTTAAATTATAATTTATAGAAAAACATGTAAAATAATAGTTTTAGCTACATACCATATATTTCAATTAATTTATTTTTATAGTATAATCAAAGTCAAGTCATTTATATTAGAATGAATAAATTTATAAAAATATTTTTTATAATTCAATCCTAATAAATTGAAATACTTAAAATTCAAACTTATGATCTTATACTAACTCACGTATTCATATATTCGTAAAGTAAGACCCTTGAGTTACCATGCAACTAATTAATAATGATGATGGAGCAATTTGAGCAGCAAAGAATAGAAAATTGAAGTTACTTAAAATTTATATACCCGTGAGAGTTCAGTTGCAACTACTCGACTTGGTCAAATTTATGAATTGATAGGACGTGCCCTCAATCGTTGTCTTTGGTTTAGTTGTGAAAAATTAATTATTTTAATAATTAATTATTATATAAATGTATTATTATAATTAATTATAATAAAATTAATTTTATATTTAAAGTTTGTTTGGTTAAGTTTTATACAACTTTTTTAATAAAAAGATTGTTTAAATAGTATTTTTATATATTTGATAAAATTAACTTTAATTTTTATATGAAATTTAATACATTATAAAAAAATTTAAGTTTTTTTATAATATTAAAAATTGAAACTTATGATTCTAATTTATAAATTATTTTTTATATTTTGATATATAAATATTTTTTATCCTCAATTAAATAATTTTTTTAATTATTCTATACATATTTTAGTAATTTAATGCATATAAGTAATTTTTTTATATCATTCAAATAAAACAGATTAACTTAAAATTATTTTTTAGTTAACATATCCAAATATAAAAATAAATCGATTATAACAAAAAAATTATACAATAATCGATTATTGAAATAATCAAGTTTTTATAGTTATCGCAAATATACACTTAGATATATTAACTAAAAATAATTTTAAATTAATCTGTTTCATTTAGATTGTATAAAAAAAATACTTTTATGTATTAAATTATCAAAAGAGATATAAAATAATTAAAAAAGTTATATGATTAAAAATAAAATGATATTAATATCTCAAAGTGAATAGAATAATTTATAATTTATAATTATAAACTTCAATATTTAATATTATAAAAAAACTTTGTAATATATTGAATCTGATGTAAAAATTAAAATTTATTTTGCTAAACATATTATAAAATTATTAAAACAACTTTTCTTTGAAAAAAAAAACTATTTGGGAACGAAAAAATGCTACCAAACACGCACTATACCAAGAGAGGTGGTTGGGACTTTGGGAGTACCCTTATTTTTACATTAGGCATGCTCAATGACGATATCTTCGTTGTCCCGTACAATCCAATAACTTGCAAAGACATTACTGTTTTCAAGTAATTAATTTAAACATTTTAAAACCATCAATTTAACATTTTATTTTCCTTAAGTAGACTAATTATCTCGGACCTGATTAATTGATTTTATAATAATTAATTGGACTTCACTTAAGTTTGTTAAACTTATTAACCGTGTTAGTGAGATTAGTAGTTTTTTTCTTTGGTGAAGGACGGAAATTAGTAGTTTATTATAAGGTATATTACTATACTTAGAGAACGATTAGAATGTGATTAATGTTAATTAAAAGTTAGTTAGATTAATTTATTGAGTTAACAAGTTGATTACTAGTTAGTTACCTTTCTTATTTTATATAAACCACATGATTGGCTTGATATACATCTTTTCATTATTTAGTAGAATTTTAATTTGTGAATTCTCTCATTTCTCCCATATCTAATCTCTACCATGTTTTTTAAAAAAGTAAGAGGAGTAAATATTAATTATTATATATATTAGTTACGTTAATTTCGACGTATATTAATAAAGTATTAAATAATTTTAAATTAATATAAAATTTTATAAATATAATTTATATAATAAAAAATTTTAATTAAATAATAAATTTAATAAAAAAATTATTTTATAAAAAGTTATTTAATATTATAAAAATATTTTTAATTTACACCGATATAACTTGATCTCTTCTCATATAATATTTAAGAAAAAATATTACTTTATTTTAAAGTTAAAATCTAGTATAAAGTTTATAATGATACTTACAAATTCTTTTTTAAAAGAAATTAATAACTGCAAAAAATCGAATTTAAGGCTCTCACCCGAAGTACTTTTTGTGAACTATCTCACCCGAAGTACTTGATCCTTATAAGCGAAACCAACTTTGGTTGCCTCCGTGACCCCCCAAAAGAAAAATGGGTTAAATAACAACAATATTGTCTCGAAAAAATATTATTAAAATTATTAAATTCATATATGAAATGGGCATTGTCTCCATTAATTGAATTGGACGACGTAACGAGTTTTTCACGGCATGATACTGACTTGGACCCTTTCTTTCTCTTCACGTGATGGTAACGTGAAAATGCCCTCCCCCTTTCCCCAAAAAGATAAGCAATTGGGCTCAACAAATACCAAAATGTAAACAATAACTGAATGACAGCATCGACGAGACCTGATTTACAATGGCCAGTTGACTACACTGTAAATAAGCTAACAAAAAACACCAACCCACAACTTTGATATTCATTATTCAAGCAGTTCCATTTTTGAGGAATCCAAAAGAAAATTTGGTGGTACTTGTTGAAAATTCACCGTTAACTGTCAAAAACGTTATTGACTGAACTTGGGTTGTGCTCCATATTGCTTTACACTTATTTCTTGCTTTTTGTTGGGGGATTGAATTTAG
The DNA here is from genome assembly GCA_029884595.1 of Ormosia semicastrata. Taxonomy (NCBI): domain Eukaryota; kingdom Viridiplantae; phylum Streptophyta; class Magnoliopsida; order Fabales; family Fabaceae; genus Ormosia; species Ormosia semicastrata. Next base: position 28,214,989 of record JAQQTO010000046.1, on the reverse strand, counting down.
TCAAATTTCTCAATGATGTTCATGGGGGGGATTCTCTCTACTTGTCTCACAAAAAGTCCTCAAGGAACTTAGTGTTGTATACTGCACAATTTTCGTAATTAAATAATTAAAAAATCGTGGGAATTTGAATAGATAATTAAGTTGAAATACAAAATTCATAAAAAAAGATAAATTAAAATTTGGTATATATAATTTATTTTTTAATTTAATCTTTATAGTTTTTTCTTTTCAAATTATTTTCATATTTATAAAAAAATTTAAAATAGTATATTGTTAACTTTCGTTCTAATACTATTAATTTATTATTTATTAAACTTTACAAAATAAAAAAAATATTTAAAATAATATTTATTGAAAAAAAAATCTACACAAAAAAAAATATTTATTAGAATAAAAACACCTACTGAATAAAATAATACTTACTAAAAAAATCTATTAAAAAAAAAAAAAAAACTTATTTGATATTTTGTAAAAAATGAGTCTTTAAAAGAATTTTATAGAATAAAAAATATTTACTTTGTTAAATAATTAAGATATTATAATAATGTTATAAGAAAAGTTAATAACAGATATTTATTTTGAAAAATAAATATGAAAATTAATTTGAAAAGAAAAACTTACGGATCTGAATTGAAAACCCAAAATAAAAAGTTGAAATACAAACACTCCATAATGTAAGAGACTGAATAAATTAATAAAATTTATAACGTGCTATTTTTATCAAATTTGATAGATGATATGTGAGGGAAATTAAGCTGTACGCCAAGCAAAGTAGCACAACGTTAACTGCAACAAGTAAAACGCATTTGCACCGCCCCACTATTAATTAGGACCACACAAATCAAACAGGAAAACTCAGATCAGAAGGTACAAAAATGAGTCACCTCAAAACGTGGAATTGTAAGCTTTGTAAAGTTGGATCATTTGTTCATGAAATTTGGCGTTCTGGGGGGGTGCGCCGCGACTTTTATGAACCGTGACATGTTATTGAATCACATCGCACGTCTCTTATTTGCCTCTCTAGTCTCTAGTCCAGCGTCTCCATATTGTCATCTCATCCCTCATCCCTGCCAAGGGTTCTATCAGGTGTATAGAATGTGCAATTGATATACCAAAAAAAGAATGTGCTATTGACTTCTCAAGTGGTCTGATTAATTTTATCCCTTGCATGCCATAAAATATTATTGGCCGTTTGTGTTCATGGTTGTCGTTTGAAAAACTTTATTTAAATCGAGACTTTGATGTGCTTATGTATTTCAAACAGATAGTATTGAATCTCACTTAAGATAAATCTTCGTGAATATTTATTTAATTTTTTAGATTATCTCTACTTAAAAGGTAAAATATTAATTTTTTAAGTTATAATTAAACGTTTAAATAGAAATTTCTTACAACAATATTATTCTTATATATATGAATTTTGGAATTGAACTCAAACAACATGTTTAAGAGATATTTGCGTATGCTTAAGGGATATTCGCTTATATTTACTTATCTGTTGGATATGCTTTCGAGCAGGAGCCAAGATGCTATAAAAACCCATATCTTTTTTATTGATTGGCTTCAAACTCTTGGATTTAGCATGATTTACAGGTACCGAAATGTACAATTTTATGGGGGGGGGGGGGGGATTATGTCTTGTAGATCCGATTTTTGCGCTTGGCAGGGAAGATTTGGAAAAATTAGGAAAAATATTCTAGAAATACATTTAAAACACACACACGAAGACTAGATACTAAAAAAAGTGAGCTCAAAGAGTTCGATTTGGGAGAATGAATTTTATTATGTGTGTATTTCACGTGACCTTATTATGTAAAGAGTGAGATATATATAACAGCTTTAAGGGTGACACATTAGTGTAACCTTTTTAAATTTTGTGGGACCTTATATCACTTAAAAAATATACATGAGAATATTTATTTTCTCAATTTAGAGTATTAATGGCATGCCAATAATTATGAGTGTCCAACAGATTGAATTAACCTACGAATCTATAAGTTTTGACTTAATTTAACTTATAAAATATGGATTGAATTGGATCATCAATTGAAAAATACTTTAACTCGCAAGGTATGAATTTGATTGCCGATTTGAAAAGTGCTAACAAGCACAAAACTAACCCACCTAAGTTGCTCTTTTTCTTAAAAAAAAAATTTGTTTAACCATGGTGACATTTTAAGTTGTTTTCTTCTTACTTTTCTATAGTGCAAACAAAGTTTAGATGTAAGCATTGTAGTCACATTCTCAAGAAAATAAAAATGAGAAACTTATAAAGCATCTAATGAACTATTATGATAAAAATCTAATGAATAGTTTGGATAACAATGAGTATCTTAAAAAAATTGAGAATAAAAAAATTTGTTATGTCAATTCATATGTTATATATGATAACATTAATTTCAATTAGCTACTGTAATTTATTGTTTATGACTTTTAAGTCCTGTTTGCTTACTTTAATTTATTTCAAATTTATATTAATTTAATAAGACTTTTGTTATGCTTATTTAGCTTGTTTAAGACTTATATATTTGAATAAAATTGATTATATGATTTTTAGTTTATTTAGAACATATATTTTCTATAGTTAAGACTTGTTATTTACAACAAATTTTCATTTTCGTATTTTGGTATTTATATTAGTAAAATTTTATAATACATGTCAAACTTATAAGTTAGACCCAACACAACCTACTATTGAGTAAGTTGAGTTGAAATTATTTTTTTTTCTCAAGACACTAATTTGATGAACATGTCAAATTAAAAACTGTCACAAAACCCACTAATAATAACCGATACAAGCAACTTAACTTTTCATATCGGGTGAGTGTTTCGGGCAAGTATAAGTACGAAACTGATTGTGTGAGCAAATTTCGTCCTAAATTAAATTGACATTATAAAAATTCCAAAAACAAATAAAAGAAGGATAACGGTTTTAAGTTAATGGAATAAAATTATAAAAATAAAAGGATAAAATTAATCACATATTTTTTTATAATTTCATTTTATTTTCTCTTATGAAAAATATTCATTGTAATTTTTTATATAAATATTTTGAAGAAAATATAGTTATATTCAACAATTAATATTTAGTTAATTTGTTACGGAAGTAAAATCTAAATCAAATAAAACAAGTAGGAAGGTACCAGATAATGATCGAAAATTTATACCCACATAAATAAAATTTAGGATTCACCTTTAACCTCAATCTATAACATATATATAAAAAAATTGTTAATTAAAATTTAAGATATAAAATTACTTTACACTAAAGAAAAAATTACATATGTGAAGAGACGTCATAAGAAAAAGATAGTCAATAATCTTTATCATTATAGAGGAAAGAAATTATCTTCATTTTTTATATATACAAAACTCTTGTAGCCTTAAAAGGGTAACCACAATACATATAAGATGATAATAAAGATTTCTCTTTGTGTTTATAATATGAATTAACCTACTTATCATAGAAAACTCATAGATAAGGCTTACAAATCCAAAACAATATTATTCACATGAATTTAAGTGCTTATAAAAATTCAATAACAAAATTAATCACAAATGGGCTAAACAATAAATGCTTCATAATATTTGACATTCATTTAATTCAGTTTTAGAAAATTGGTGAATATACTAATTTACACATATTAAAAAAAATCTAACAATCTCTTACTTGAAGAACATAGACACTTATTTTAAATAAAATAGTTCTCCAGATTAATGTGGCCACAGAAATGTCAACTAGGAACAAACACTTCCAATTACAAGCACCTCAACAATGTAAAAAATAATACCCAATAAGAGTACTAATATCATACATGCAATATACTTATAACCTGATGACTTAACAAAATGTGAAATGTGGGTTTAAAGGGAAAACACAATAAAATTGCATGCCAAAAGTATAATCATTGTACAATTTTCTACAAAATGGCCCTAGTATCTACCAAGGATGCCTCTTGAGATTCAACAAAATATCTTGGTATAACAAAATGAGATCGAGTACTAAAGTTTCAAACAATATGTTATATCAAGCGCGCACAATAGTTAACAACATATGACAACAAAGTTTCAACAAGTCTAGAGACAATACAATTGTAGTGTACACTCTCTCACTAATCCAACATACCAAAAACAAAAACAAAAATATTAATAGTGAGATTATCAGCTTTCTAGTAAATTACTCAATATGAGTCTAAAACTTATCATCTTTCTTCAACAATACAAATACTAAAATATAGAGAATATTAAATTGTACAGTAACCCAAAATCGTGGTCTTAATAACAGAAATAATATTAAACCAAATGTATACAAAATTTGTCAATCATAGAGTCTTACAAACAAAATTATTTCATTATCAATTACATATTCTGCTTTCACAATTGAGAAGATCACAAGTGTTCATATGACACTTTATAATAGGTCAACTCCTATCTGTTATCGCAAACACAAAATTACAAAAAAAATTCACAAATAAGGTAATTTATATTTTACATAACCATAATGACCACTTTATTTACCTACAGCAAAAGCACATAAGACCTATACTTAACCACTAGTAAGGATATAATACAATACTAAGTTTTTGACTCCTATTATAACAAAGTAACAATATTGATAGGCAGCAAGATTACAATTATATTCCAAAATTTCTAATAATATCTGTCAATACAAAACAAAACACATTAACAATAAATTTGCTCCTAATTAACTATGACAACATGTGTTGATATAAAACAATGCAAACATAAAATAAATTTAAACAAAATGCCTGATAGCCCACAATAAGCCATATAAAACTTGTACTTAATCATTTATTTGTCTATATATACATACACACACAACATGCTTCACAGATTCACAACAAACAATTTGAAAATCACTTCCTTTTAAAAGGTTAAAAAAAGTTCATGTTAATTGTCAGACATTTCACAAAATCATCTTATAAATATATTGGATTTAGTATATATATACTTTTGCTTTATTCAAAATGGAGTTGTCAAAATTTAACGCCATAGATACAGAAGTTTTAACTCAATAGATATTAATTTATCATAAATATATGTACTATTGACAAAATAAATTTCATAAAGTGATTAACACAACAAATTGGGTTTGAAACAAAACCTTACAACTTGGCTAAACCATATTTGAAAGAACAATTTCATCATAATAATAGTGTTTGAACAAATTTGATCATTGGATTTATTCTCAAAATATTACAAAATCAAATGATTACTCCTCCCAACAATTCTGATATTTTAGAAGCATGTGGTTCGACACACCACTAGTGATGGTACAAAATAAAAAAATTATTTTTACTAGACTTTAAGTGACTCTAACATATTATTATAAACTTTAGGAGATTCAACAACATTCTTGATACAGGTTTCAAACAATAGAATGATGACATACATATAAGGAAGAGAAAACCATACCAAGAAAACACACATATGCAAACATATGTTGTTAATTGGGCAATTAATTGAATTAAAGTCTTTATATCATTGTGATCTCACCTAAGGGTCCCAGATCATAATATACAAGTTTCTCTTATTTAATAGAACAAAATAGTTCAACTAAAATTACTATAATTACACAATTTTTTTAATTTTTAAAATAAATATTTTAAACTATTTTGTCTATCATACAAATAATTATGTTCAATAACGTCATACTAAAGGACATGTCCATTACTTATATAACACAACAACAATTGCAATTTATTTAACAAATATTGAGAAAACAAATTTCATTTAATAAAATCACATGTCCACAGAATAATATTATATTTTTACAGAATATTCAATTATCTCATGTCAAGTTTCACAAAGTGATACATACATTCAATTGTCATGCAAACAAAATAATTAACTAGAGCAAAATACTTGACAATGAGCGACAATTGAGTTGTTATATTATTGTAATCTCGCCTAAGGGTATTGAATTCTAATAAATAAATAAACTCTTACAAAACATTAAATATTAAGTCCCTAGATCTAGTAACGAGAAAATACTGAAAACTCTATGATTATAACATCTAATGCACTCAACAAAACTTCAGAAATTATATTAATAAAAATAAATTGATAGAATAAGTGCATTATTAACATAATTTTCAATACAAACAATATATCAACAATACATTACTTTGTCATAATTGATCTCGTGAAGGCGAACTTATAATTAAACAAAGTATTGAAAACAGTTCTAAAATTACACATTCAATAATTTTCATTAAATTTAATATCCAATAATAAAGTTTTATATCAAAATCATAAAACATAACAATAAATAATATACAATGTAATATCATACCTTTATAACCACAAAATTACTCTTAAATTAACTCAGAATTCAAGTTGTACAGCATTTTACAAGAGCATAATAATTTCCAATATATGATGCGAAAATATGTAAGTAAAACAACCCAAAAAAAAAAAAATGTTTGATTCTCAAAAAACAATCAAGGCCTAGAGCATGAGCCCAAACGGATTCACGTGCATATAAAACAAAACTGCCACAAGAGTACATGCTCTACACATACAACAAGAGCAAACGGATTCATGGTGCCAGCCATATTAAATGGTTTCACAAGAATTCATAAAAGCTATTAAATCATTATTATTATTTTTAAAAAAAATTCAAGATCATATTCAATGGAATATATTTCTCTCTTGAGCATGTCAATAACCCAAATAGTGCCGAATTCAACTTCATAATGAATAAGCCAATCAAAGACAAAGAATTTAACTTGCAAGATACAATCAGAATTGGATTTGTGACAAATCACGATGTCGATGCCCCTTATAAATCGAAGATCACACAAATTGATAAAACCCTTCAATAGACTATTAGGATTTCCCCAAAAGATCAAAAGTGGCTCATAATTCACCTGAAATAAATTTAATTTGAATATTGTAAGAAGCATTTACATTTATTAAATAATTTTATACAATCATAGTCAAAGTTAAAAGAGTTTTGATACCAATTATTAGAAATTTTATATTTACATAAATAAATATTAAGATTCATCTTTAACCTTAATCTATGATATATATATATATATATATATAAATGATAATTAAGATTTAAGATATTGAATTAACTTATACTAAAGAAAAAATCACATATTTGAAGAGACATTATGAGACAAAGGTAATCAAGAACCCTTATTTTCATAGAAAAGAAAAATTATCATCATTTTTTATATGTACAAAATTTTTGTGATCTTAATGAGACAAATACAATACATATAAGATAAAAATATGAATCTCTCATTATATTTATAATATAAGTTAACTACTCATTATAAAATACACATACACAAGACTCACAAATCTAAAATAATATTATCTACATGAATTCAAGTGCTTATAAAAATTTAATAATAAAATTAATTACAAATAAACTAAACAATAAATATTTTATAATATTTGACATTCAATCAATTCAATTTTAAAAAATTAATGACTATATTAATCTACACATATTAAACAAATTTAACACGACTAACTTAGTTAATAAATTTCTTTGCAGACTAATATAAGTATTTAGAATCAAATTTTGTCTTCGCCCTTGTCCCTCTTTGTGTGTAAATTATCATTTCCTTCACATAATATTAAAAAATAAGAAACAGGATTAAAAAAAATGTTATTTTTTAATTATTAATAAAAATAAGAAAAAAGACCAAATCAAACCCCCTCTTAAATTGTTTTTCATTCAAAAGTGTCTTCATTTTTTTTTTTTGGTTCTAACAAATTGTTTTCATTTAATAATATGAAAGAGAATATGACTACGTATTTCTAATAGTAAATAATTAATTGAATCATTCAAAAGTAATATGTAACACGTGCAATGATGATGACCATCAAATTAACTCCTCCCCTTAGGGTGCTTATAGTCATACCCGTTCCGTCTTGATGACCCGACTCTCTGGGTCTTTTAATTATTTAGCTTTTGAGCTATCAAGCACGTTGCTATTGAGGTGTCACAATGTATTTATATGTTAGATACATATTTGTATCAAATATATGAAAACATTAGTATGATACACATATTTTGTGTATCAAAATATATTTGATTAAAAATATTATTATTTTTAATTTAAACACATTTAAAATATGTTTGGATATATTTGAACACTTAAATACATCTTTAAACGTGTTTGACACGTCTAAAATACTACTTTGAAATAATCTATTAATATATTTTTTAAAATAATTTTCATGATTGAAGTTCAATTAGTAAGTCTATAACTCACTCAAACCTAATCACATAATTAATGTTTCAAGTCATTATTTTTATACATTATTATTTTAAATTTTATCTTTTCATACATCATATTAAATTTTTAAGTTTTATTTTTCTTGCATTTTTTTTTATCTACTCCTTCTATCTTTACTCGCACTAAATCATCAACGTCGTCGTCATTAAACTTCTTTCATATTAATATTTTCTACTAGTTAATTTTTTTTATATATATATACTTCATTCATTGTTAGTTTTATTAGGAAAAATTAATTTAAGAAATTTTTAAAATATATCAATAAAAATTATGCTTCATATTTTTTAAGAAAAATTTATTAGGTAATAAATATTAGTATATATATATATATTAAGATATTATAAATCTTTAAATTTATAAAAATAATATTAATAAATTATAAATTTTTTACTTAAATTTTATAATTATATATATATATATATATATATCATATTTATATCTTATACTTTTTAAATTTAATATATCTTTATATTTATATTTATGTAGTATTTTGTATCCATATTTATGCTTCATAACTATTGACATCTAACAATATTTTTTAATTATTATTTTGTTACGACGTGTCTACAAATGAGTTGGAGTATTCAGGGATCTATGTTATATACATGAACACGATTTGTTTTGAAATCTCAACTTTTTTTCTAGATCTAGAGTAAAATAGTACGATGGTCTCTCACATTTACACGGTCGAAAATGTTTTTTTGATTAATCAAGAGCTTTTTATGTTTCTTATGTTAAGTGATGCTTAATTGATGATGAATATTTGTGATGTGTCTTTTATTTTATTTACTCTAATTTCATTTAAGTCTTTTTTTATAGTAAAAATAAAAAATATATTAAAAAATGGGTAAGAAAAATAAAAAAAAGAGCTCAAAGTTTAATCTCCCAATTATTTATTTTCTTTTATTTAGTTGAAATGCAACTACACCATTACTCCATGACTAAGGTTAGCTTGGCCTAAGGCTCGATTGAAAAAAATTAAGGTTTCCTAACTCATCTTGTGAATATTTCTTCTAAAGACAAATAAAAAAAACACAATAATTTTAAATTTTCAAAATCTAATTACCTATTTATTTTCTTTTAAATTTTTTATTAAGTAGTAGAATTTATTAAGAGAAAACGAGAAAATGGAATATAAAAAGGATGGAAAGAAAAGATTTAGGTTCTTATAAAGGAGAAAATGGGGGCTCAACGTAGGAAGGCTCAACTAGCAATGAAAAATTAGAAGGAAAATTTCGGGGGAGAAATGATGAAAGGGTGGAGGTATTTAAAGAAATTACAGTATCGAGAAATTTGGGATCTTTTTCACACATTTTTTTTTCAAATATAACCGAAAAAACACCTTCCATTTATCAAGTTACCCTCATCACCAAATATATCACCTTCACCCATTCTCCATAAGATTTTTACCATTTACGTCTTTATCAATCCTTCATCACCATAAACTTCCAAAAAATATCATTATGTAGAAATATTACCGGAACAAGAAGACAGAAGCCTATTTTTTATCTTGAGGAATAACATTCACTTCAACTGATCCACCTTGAACTCCACAATAACCTAATCAATGATTTATGTCATGTTGCTCATTTTGTTTTCTTGATCTATTCTCATTTGCACACAACCCCGAATCCCTAATGCACTCAACCCAAAATGAATACTACATATCCACTAAAGCCTCCCCGACCGAAACCCGATATCCACTCTCAAGGAAAAATGAATCCATCTCCCTTTTATTACCTTCATCTTCTTTCTCCCTCACTTTGTGATTTCATCGTCTCATCATTATCTTCAAGCTCAAGGCACCTCATTTCCAAGGACCTCCACCATTACCCCAACGTCCAAACACCTTGCCTCTCCATAACCACACCTCCACCTTCATCATTCTCATCCTTCAATACTCATCTTCAACCATCCTTTTTCAACCTCCCCTCACCATCCTTCTCCGCCAAAGGCACATCCATGCAACCGTGACTCACTCACCCTTTTCATCTCCAACTTCATTTTCGTCTTCACCACCAACCACAAACTCCATCACCCATAACCTCCACTACACCACCTCTCTACCTTCACGTCCAACCCATCCCCAAACCACTCTCTACTATTCATCATCTCCTCCCACATAAACCCTTCATCACCTCATTTCATAACCTCACAACCACCGAACGTCGGACCCCCAACTCCATCATATCCAACCAACGAACCATCCACCTCCCTAAACCAAGCATCGAACTTCACCAACACTTTTGTTTTCATCATCTCACCACCATCTCTCCAACTCGAGCACCTCTCACTTTCTTCCATCTTCGAAACCCAAGACCACATCCTTTCCCCAAACCACCGACCGTCGGACCCCAAACTCCATCATATCCGACGGTCCGAACCATCCAATCTCCCTAAACCGACCGTCGAACCTCACCAACGCCGTCTTACCATCATCTCACCGAGCCATCTCACCCACCCTCACCGACCGTCGAAACCCAAGAAACCAGATCCTTCCCCGTTGTCCAACCGACCGTCGGTCCCACCCGCCGTCCGTCCCTCCGCACCGACCATCGAACCAATGACCATCATGCCCCGTCATCGCCGACCGCGACGAATCCCCCGTATATCAACCTTCACCATCCCCTCTCACTATTGTTGTGAACCCACCCACACTAGCCAAAATCCAATAAAAGTCCTCCATAACCTCTCCCGAAAACCACGCTCCTAACGCAGCACCGACCGTCGGACCAGAACCGTCCGCACCCGTCGAACCTCAAATTAGAACCCTACCAAACCGACCTCGAAATCATATCCCTCTCCCCACTCGACCGTCTTTCTTCCAGGCTCCTTCTCCGCACTTGACCATCGAACTTCCACTCCCTCTCCGCACTCGACCGTCGAACTTCCATTTTTTCTCCCTTTCTTTCCGCACTCGACCGTCGAATTTCCAAAATCTCTCTCCTCACTCGACTTTGATCTCACCAGATCTTTCTCCGCATCCTTTTTTTTTTTTCTTTTTCAAAATGCTAAATTCTTCCACAAAACCGGGTCGAATCTCGGGGTCCAAACCCCTCCCCAAACGTCCTTGAGTTTTGGATTTAGATATTGTTACCCAAGTTTTTTTAAATGCTCTCTTTCCTTTAAATTGAATTGTTGACTACCTATTAGGTTCGAGTTTGAATCACATGTAATTTGTGATTCTATGTTAATTTTCTTAATGATACATTTTTTATTTGTTTGCAAAAAAAATTTCTTAAAAAAAATAATATAAAAATAAAAAAAAATCTTTTAATCCATGCAATGACCAATGATGATGATTGAATAGTGAATGCTATCTTCATTATCTTTTGGATTATAAGGGTTTATTGAGTAGCTTAGTGCTAACTTAATCCTCGTGCAAAAAAAAAAAAAAAAGGATTGTTTCAAATAAAATCTTTTTTCTTTTTCTTAATAAAATCAACCAACCCACACTTATTTTATAAAAACTACGTGACTTTGAGTTCTCCATTGCACCAGGAGATACGTAGGAGCGAAATTCATTTCTGTCAAGCCCAAAAAATAAATTTTCATAATTTGGTTGTTTCTTTTATTTCTTTTCAAAAATAAAAAATGAAAAAATAATAAATAATTACAAAGTCTTTTGTTTAGAGGGTTAAAATAAATATATTTGATATTATTAAAATTTGCACAACTAACATAAGGTACCGTTCTTGGAACGCAGGCGGTATAAGTGCTAACACCTTCCCTATCTGTAATCGACTCCCGGACTCAAACTCATTTTCAAAAGACTAGTTTTCCTGATAAAAGGATTTTTCTAATGTTTTCCTAATTTAAATAAACATTGGTGGAGACTCCATTAATTTTATCTTTTTTCGGTCGTCCCGTCGCGATCCCGGTTGCGACAGCTGGCGACTCCACTGGGGACTTTCAGAGAGTCAGGCCTATTGTTGTTAGTTGTGCAAATTTTAATAATCTTTTTTTATTTATTTTTATCCTATTTGTCTTTGTTTTTGTTTTCTTATTTGTTTTGTAAATGTATTTTATTTAGTACATTTATGTAAATATCTGATAGCATTATTCTATGTATATTGTGACTTGTATATATATTTTGTACTTAATTGTTAAAACCCTAGGGTAGATGATTCTTTGGTGTTGTTGTATATATGTTTTTTGGTTAGGGGTATTTTTATCTTTTAAGTTTTTGTACAAGTTTTTTTATGCTCCTTCACACACGTCACTAATCACTTACCTCACACACTTTTGGGCTCTATACCCGAGTGCACATGCGAACCCGAGGAGTAGGAGGGGTCTCGACTTTTGTTATTGAGGAGCCTTGTGCTCACTTGACATTTGTTGAGACACCACTCAGATTGTTACCAGTATCATGGACTAGTCATATTGAGAGGGTTCATCCCTACTTGTGATTAATTCATGCATTGGATCCTTATCTTTTGAGATGGGGGCAATCTGGGGACCATGACTTTTTAGAGGTTTAGATCTGTCCTAAAAAAAAAACCTTGCACTGATAGATTGAGCATAATTACCTCAAAAATTAGAGTCATCCGGCTCCTTAGGTTACACCTGATTAGGACACAAATGGAGCCTACTTTTCTTTTTATCTGTCTTTTCCCCATGTCATTCATCTTTGCATTCTTTTTGGCAAAAAAAAAAAAATCAACAAAAAATGATACATCATATAGCATTTTCATTCCTAGCATTTTTTTTTTCATTATTCATCTATCTTTCATGTCATTCATTCTTGCTAAAAAAAAAAAAGGATGTATCATTTTGCATTTTCATTACATTCTTAGCATTCATAAAAAAGAAAAAATGTCATTTTATATTTTCATGACAATCCTAGCATCAAAAAGCAAAAAAAAAAAAAAAACATCATCTTGCATTCTCATAACATTCCTAACAAAAACATCATCCTGTATTTTCATAGCATTCTTAGCATTCAAAAAAAATAAAAATATACATTATCTTGCATTTTCATAGCATTCTTAGCATAAAAAAGAGAGATACATTATCTTGCATTTGCATGACATCCCCATAAAAATATCATCTTACATTTTCATCGCATTCCCGACTCTAAAAAAGGAAAAGAAAGAAAAAGATACATCATTTTGCATTACCATGACATTCATAGCATTCTTTTTAAAAATAATAAAAAAATAAAAAAAAATAAAAAAATTTCATTTGCATAATACTTTACATGCATGCATGTTGCCAATTTTGTTCAGTCAATGTTGATAATTGCATATTCACATCATGTTTCACCAAGAGAAAAATGGGCACTATAACGAAAAATTGCTTCCGCGACACCCTTACAGGATCATTCCCAGGCTAGGATCATGGATGAAAAAGATCAATTCAAGAGTTGCGGGATGAGGTAAATCACTCAAAGAGCAAGTGTCCAAGATGATGGAGATGCTTGAAAATGGGATCTATGAAAAAAATAGAATGAGCACAAATGGGAATCCTCGGTGGCAAACAAGGGGCATCCGACCACACCTCCTCACTGTCTGGTTTCTCTCCAACCCCTCTGCAATACCAAGGCTTCAATCCTCAAGGAGTTGTGATGCCAATCACTACTCAACCCTCGATCACCAGGATCTCAAGAAATCCAAGTGCCACCCTTCCCTCCTTATGGCTTCCATCCCAATTTATGTACCATCATTAACCACCAACCCCCCGGTAATAGCATGCCAACAAGACACCGAATTCAAACCTGTTGAACTTTACCCAAACTCAAGTCACTCGGCTGAATGCTAATGGAACCCCGCCAATACAGCACTCATTCCCTTTCTTCATCCCACCATATGGCTTCCCTTCCAGCTTTGTACCACCATGGGTTGCAAATTCCCCTGACAGTGGCATGCCTGCTTCAAACTCATTGAGTACAACCCAACCATATGCCCATTACCCAGGTACTAGTGGAACTCTACCAGTACAACATTTTGTCCCCACTGTCATGCCTCAATACCCATTGAATTCTTTTGCTGAAAATCCTCAGTTCAAAAAGAGGTTTGAAACTTTGGAAGAGAGAATACGGGTCATTGAAAGAGCAGATTGTTATGGCCTCAAGGATGCTACTGAGCTTTGTCTTGTCCCTGACGTTGTCATTCCCCCAAAGTTTAAGGTCCCAGATTTTGATAAATATAAGGGGATTACTTGTCCAAAGAATCACTTGACAACGTACATTCGCAAGATGGCTTCACAAGCTCACGATGACAAACTGTTAATCCATTTCTTCTAAGACAGTTTAACTGGGGCAGCTTTGAATTGGTACACACGTCTTGAGCGTGCCCATATAAGGAGTTTTAAGGATTTAGCTGATGCCTTTCTAAAGCAGTATAAATACAACATTGACATGGCACCAGATAGAATGCAACTGCGAGGCATGTCTAAGAAAGATGCGGAGACCTTCAAGGAATATGCTCAGAAGTGGAGGGAAATAGCTGCGCAAGTAGAACCCCTTTTGTCAGAGAAAGAGATGGTTGCTATGTTCACTGATACACTATATGCGTCATTCTATGATCATATGATTGGAAGTGTGTCAGTGAATTTTTCAGATATCGTGGTAATTGGTGAAATGATTGAAAAGGAAATGAAAAAGGGAAGACTGCACCAAATGAATGCTGGACAGGCAAGTATGAAGAATGTTGAACCAACTGAGGGTGGACTTCAAGTCGAATGAGTTAAATGGGACTTCAGAAAAACTCATGGACTACAACGGTTACCTAAATCACCAAGCATTGTCAGAGGTTTCTACACATCTGCAATAGGAACGAATGTTTACAATGGTTGATTAGGGGCAACCTTAGAAAGTTTAACAAAGTGGTGATTCTTTTTTCTAACCATTGGGAATGAACCATATCTTGGAGTCCTCCAGCACTGAAAAATTTTTGAGCGACTGGCATTCTGATTTTGTTTACCAAGTTGTTACCATGAATGATGATTTAATTGTACTGACCCCATGCTTGTTCAATCATTAAAACCATTTGAGTTTTTGAACTTATGTGAACTTTCTTGAAGTATTAATGTGATGGATTTGTGTGGATCTCAGTTTACCTTGTTTTCTTTTCCTATGTTCTTGGCACTCTTGTTCTTGCCAAATCTTTCTTATTATTATTTTCCTCTCTTTACTTGCCTTCTTTTGGTTGGAATCTCATAGAACTCTCATTCTGAGAAATTTTTGTGGTCATGAGACTCGTGTGTGCAGGTGTTCTTTGCCCAAGAAAAAAAATAAATAAAAATAAAAACAAAAAATCAAAAAAAGAAAAAAATAAAAGGAGTAAATAAATAATCATTTGGTGTGTATGGTCCTTTTGTCTCTAAATTAAAATGTTTGAAAATGAGCAATCAAGATTTGAAATGAAGATTGACCATCTTTCTCTATCCTCCACAAGAATTCATCTTTTTATTATCCCTCGTTGTCCTATTTTGAGCTTGGGAGTTTTCTTCAATAGACCCTGGACAAGGATCACCCCTATAGTAAGGGAAAGAACAAAACAAATGTTGATTGTCACGGTGACTATTTTGAAGCATAATGAAAAAGGGAAAATGAAGAAAAGTGAAAGGGGCGGAAAGTAAAAGCAGAAAATTTGACAAAGTTCAAGTTTGAACAATGATGGAGAACAAAAAAGAGGGAGAGCAATAAGAGAAAAGTGTGCTTGAATGCGTAAAAGCAATTGGCAAAGTTTAAGTTTGAATAAGGATCATTGGTCCCACTTAACCTTTAAACACTTATTTGAGCCTTATATCTTTCATTTCATAAACCCTAACCTTGGCCACGTTACAAGCCTTAAAAAGTCCATTCTGATCAATGAAAGATTATTTTCATTTTCATCAACTTTAATTTTGAGACAAAAAGTTTATACACTACTGAATTTTCAATCCTTACTCTTAAAAAAAATAAAAATAAAAATAAAAAAACAAAATTGTTAGGCTGAAAACCCGCAAGGGCGGTCTAAAAAAGAAAAGGGACTTACATTAGGGCAAATTGTTGTCGTGTTCAAGTTGGCTCTACAACTTGGGGGCATGTTTTCTTTTGGTTCAATCTGCTCTACATTGGGGCAAGTCTACTACCCTAACTTCAATTCGGCCTACACTGGGATGCAAATCTTTTGGTTCAACTAGCTCTACATTGGGGCAAGTCTCTATCTGTGCAATCCAACTCCAAACTGGGCAAATCTTGGTTCAATTTGACTCTACATTGGGGCAAGTCTCTACCTTATTTGATTCGGCTCTAAACTGGGGCAATTTGTCTAGTTTTATTTGGCCTTACTCTGGAAAAAACTCAAGGTCCCCACTGGGACAAATTCTGTTCTCAAATGACATACCCTGAGTTAATTTCATTTGATACCTTACGGGCATATTTTTGTAGGTACCTGATAAAACAATGGTCATGATGTCCAGTTGTCAAGTAAAGATCAATCACATCCAAACTGGGTAAAAAAAAAACAAAAAACTCTTGGCTTTCGTACTACTCCACTTCTTATGTTTCTATCCTTTGTAAATATCCTTTGTGTAGTCATATTCCCAAAATCAGTCAAAAGGTTACTCAGTTGGTAAATCTCTTTCTTGTTGTACTTTTGAATCCATGCATATCTGGTACATGATGCTTCAAGTTGGTGAACATGAACACAATAATACAATTCAACCATCTAATGGTAGCTTCTTGTTGAACAACTCAAGTCAAAGGAACTCTAAAGTTTCAATCGATGAAGAGAATGACATCCTCAATGGATAATTCAGATTGAAGTGTGTCCGTTGGGAATAAGAACCGTTGGGGAAAGAAGGTCACAAGCTTCTACACAAGCCATATTTAATGATAGGAAATTCAACAATGATCCATTTTGAATATGAGTTTGGTTGGTCAAAGTTTTCCGAGAAGTGTTTGGTTCCTCAAGTTCATTCACTTCTTTGGCTCATGGCCCATTGTACAAATTCTTGGGCTCAAGGCCCACTTCATGAGTTTTTAGGCTAAAGGCCCATCGCATAAAGTTTTCTGGCTCGAGGCCCTTTAAGTGTTGATGAGAAAAAAAGAATGACCAGACAAATCATAAGGCCAATCAACGAATTTTTGCTGTTCAATCGCAATCCTGCTGTGGGAAAAAGTCCTTAAGGGTTGCGGAACCAAAGCTCCGATGTGAAAAAAAAAAACTAAAAAACTAAAAAACAAAAAAGGGCAAAAAAAAAAAACAAGATTTGCGTACTCAGTTTGTTCATGAGAATCCCTACAAGATAGGGCATTCATTGCATCATGCATCATTTCTAGCGTCACATGCACTTGTCCCCCCCCCAGACATCACATTCATTCATTGCATCATTATGCATCCATTGCGTTATGCATCGCCTCTGGCATCACATGCATCGTCCTCAAGTATCACATTCATTGTATCCATTGCATCATGCACCATCTCTGGCATCACATGCATTCACAAAACCATTGCTTTTAGTCTCCTGGGTCCCCGCACCCATTGCCTTTTAATGAAAATGATAGTGCTTCCCATTGATCCCCATCGCCCATTTGCTTTTAGTTTCGGGTCCCCGCACCCATTGTCTTTTAGTCTCGGGTCCCCGCACCCATTGTCTTTTTGGGTTTCTGAGGTCCCCGTACTATTGTCTTTTAGTTTCCGGGTCCCCGCACCTATTTGCTTTTAGTTTCTGGGTCCCCGTACCCATTGTCTTTTAGTTTTCCGGGTCCCCGTACCCATTGTCTTTTAGTTTTCGGGTCCCCGCACCCATCGCCTTTAATTCCCGGGTCCTCGCACCCATTGCCTTTTAATTCCTGGTCCCCGCACCCATTGTCTTTTTGAGTTTCGGGTCCCCGCACCCATTGTTTTTTAATTCCTGTCTCGCACCCATTGTCTTTTCATTTCCTGGTCCCCGCACCCATTGTCCGCATAAATAAGTTCCTGGTCCCCGCACCCATTGTATGTTTTAGTTTCTCGGTCACGCACCCATTGTCTTTTAATTCTCGGGTCCCGCACCCATTGTCTTTTAGTTTCATTAGTTTTCTCGAGTCCCGCACCCATTGTCTTTTAATTTAAAGTCAAAAGGTCCCCGCACCCGTTGTCTTTTAGTTTGAGGTCCCGCACCCATTTGCTTTTAGTTTCGGGTCCCCGCACCCATTGTCTTTTAGTTTCTGGTTGGTCCGCACCCATTGTCTTTTAATTCTCGGTCCCCGCACCCATTGTCTTTTAGTTTCTTGGTCCTATCGCACCCATTGTCTTTTAATTTACGGGTCCCGCACCCGTTGTCTTTAGTTTCGGTCCCCGCACCCATTTGCTTTTAGTTTACGGGTCCCCGCACCTATTGTCTTTTAGTTTGGGCTAGGTCCATGCACCGTTGTCTTTCTTTTTTGGGTCCCCGCACCCATTGCTTTTAGTTTTTGGGTCCTCGTACCCATCGCTTCCAAAGCAGCAGGGGCCTTGGGCCGTCACCTTTTTCTTTTCTATCGAAACTTCACGATACCCGATTCCGCATGAAGTTTTGTGCCTTTTTCTGTTTTAAGTTTCTGTCAAGTTTCAATGGATACCTGACTCTGCAAACTTTCTACCTCATTTAATGTCCATTCTTTTTGCGTCAATATGCTTTCCAATTTAAAAAAAAAAAGAAAAAGAAAAAAGAAGTGAAAATTTTCATGGACAAAATTAAATCAATTCCTTTGCTTTTCATTTAGTTTAAATGTAAAAGCAAAAGAAATGAATGTATTGATACCTAATTTTGTCCATAAAATTTTGATTAATCAAGAGCTTATGTTTCTTATGTTAAGTGATGCTTAATTGCAATGAGCACATATTTTTTGTCTTTTCTTTTATTTACTCTAATTTCATTTAAGTCTTTTTTAAGTAAAAATAAAAAATATATAAAAAAATAAAGAAAAATAAAAAAAGAAAAAAAAAAGAAGTCTTCGTTACGGTTGCGGTTTCAATTTAGTTGAAATGCAACTACACCATTACTCCATGACAAGGTTGCTTTACAAAGGAACCAGCGGCTCCAAGGGCCCAAGGCTCAAGAGAAGCAAAAATGGAAGGTTTTCATGATGTGAAATTGGGGGAAAGACACAAAGCGAAGCGAAGAAAAGACACGAAGAAGGAAGGTTTCGAGCTAAAAAGTCTATCTCACGCTTAAGCTATTTTCTTGAGAAATTTGCGGAGGGGTCGTGTCGGTTTTGAAAAGCAGAAAAGGGGGGCTAAAAGGATGGAAAGAAAAGAAAAGGTTCTGATAAAGGAGAAAATGGGGGGCTCAACGTAGGAAGGCTCACGCAAGAAAAAAAGAAGGAAATTTCAGGGGAGAAATGATGAAAGGGTGGAGGTATTTAAAAGAGAAGAGTATCAGAAAAGGGGGGATCTTTTTTCACACAATTTCTCGCCCTATTTAGAAGATGACATTTTTTTCACCTTCAAGAACCAGAAAAACACCTTCCATTTTCACCACCCTCATCACCAAAAACAGCACCTTCACCCATTCTCCACTGTGACCATCGTCTTTATCAATCCTTCATCACCTTAAACTTCCAAGAGCACAGCCATCACAAAGGAGACAGAGAGGAGGGAACAAGAAGGAGACAGAAGCCTTGCTGAGGAATAACATTCACTTCAACTGTTCCACCTTGAACTCCACAGGTAACCTTCTGTATTTATGTCATGTAGCTCATTTCTGCTAACTATTCTCACTTGCACACAACCCCTTGAATCCTCTGCACTCAACCTGAAATGAATACTACATATCCACTCAAGCCTCCCCGATCGAAACCCAATATCCACTCTCCAACCGTGAATCTATCTCCCTTTTATTACCTTCATCTTCACTACCTCACTTTGGCGGAACTAATATTCATCGTCTCATCATTATCTTCAAGCTCGGACCTCATTTCCAAGCACCTCCACCATCACCCCAACGTCCAAACACCTTGCCTCTCCATAACCACACCTCCACCTTCATCATTCTCATCCTTCAATACTCATCTTCAACCATCCTTTTCAACCTCCCTCACCATCCTTCTCCACCATAGCACATCCATGCAACCGTGACTCACTCACCCTCTCATCTCCAACTTCATTTTCGTCTTCACCACCAACCACAAACTCCATCACCCATAACCTCCACTACACCACCTCTCTACCTTCACGTCCAACCCACCGACAAACCACTCTACTACTATTCATCATCTCCCTCCACATAAACCCTTCATCACCTCACTTTCATAACCCCACAAACCGACCGTCGGACCCCCCAAACTCCATCATATTCGACCGTCGAACCATCCAATCTCCCTAAACCGACCGTCGAACTTCACCAACACCGGTTACCATCATCTCACCGACCATCTCTCCGACACCCTCACCGACCGTCGAAACCCAAGAAGCCGGATCCTTCCCCTCAACCAACCGACCGTCGGACCCCCCAAACTCCATCATATCCGACGGTCGAACCATCCAATCTCCCTAAACCGCCATCGAACCTCACCAACACCGCTTACCATCATCTCACCGACCGTCGAAACCCAAGAAGCCGGATCCTTCCCTTCAACCAACCGACCGTCGGACCCACGAATCCTCCTTTGCACCGACCATCGAACCAATGACCATCATGCCCCGCCGACCGTCGAATCCTCATATATCAACCTTCACCATCCCCTCTCACTATTGTTGTGAACCCACCCACACTAGCCAAAATCCAATAAAAGTGCCTCCATAACCTCTCCCGAAAACCACGGAACCTAACCCGAGCCGACCGTTGGACCAGGAACCGAAACCGGACCGTCGAACCTCAAATTAGAACCCTACCAAAACCGACCGAAATCATATCCCTCTCCGCACTCGACCGTCGAACTTCCAGCTCCTTCTCCGTACTCGACCGTCGAACTTCCAGCTCCCTCTCCGCACTCGACCGTCGAATTTCCAGATCCCTCTCCGCACTCGACCGTTGGATCTCACCAGATCTTTCTCCGTATCCGACCGTCAAATTTCAAAAACTAAATTCTTCCACACCGACCGTCGAATCTCAGGGTCCAAACCCCTCCCCAAACGTCCTCTGGTATGTGTTCTGATATTGTTACCCAAGTTTTCAAGCTCTCTTTCCTTTATATTGAATTGTTGACTGCCTATTGAGGTTCGAGTTTGAATCAGGTAGGCTGCTGCCCATTCCATGTTAAGGCAATAATGATACATTTTTTTGGCAAAGAAAAAGGGGTAAAAGAATATAAAAATAGCAAAAAAAATCTTTTAATCCATGCAATGACCAATGATGATGATTGAATAGTGAATGCTATCTTCATTATCTTTTGGATCATAAGGGTTTATTGAGTAGCCTAGTGCTAACTTGAATCCTGTAAAAAAAAAAAATGGATTAAGCTTTCAAATAAAATCTTTTTTAAATAAAATCAACCAACCCACACTTATTTTATAAAAACTACGTGACTTTGAGTTCTCCATTGCACCAGAGAGATACGTAGGAGCATAAATCCATTTCTGTCAAGCTCAAAAAAATAAATTTTCATAATTTGGTTGTTTCTTTTATTTCTTTTCAAAAATAAAAAATGAAAAAATAATAAATAATTACAAAGTCTTTTGTTTAGAGGGTTAAAATAAATATATTTGATATTATTAAAATTTGCACAACTAACATAAGGTCCCGTTCTTGGACAGGCAAGATAGGATGCTAACACCTTCCTTATCTTCCAATAATCGACTCCCAGTACTCAAACTCATTTTCAAAAGACACCGGCTTTTCCTCCCGTGATAAAATGGTTTTTCTAATGTTTTCCCCTCTGCGTGTAATTTAAATAAACATTGGTGGCGACTCCATTGATTTTATCTTTTTCTGGTCGTCGTCATCCGTCGCGATCCCGGATCAGGTGTGACCGCGCGCGCGTCCCACATGCGACAATGCTCTCTCACAAAATTTACACGGAAATCGAACATGCATTATTTTGATAGACGCAACTCATTTTTACTGCACAAACCTGTGTAAGTATTTAATAAGATAGATGAATATTGTGTGATGTGTCAAAATTAATATATGTTTGTAATGCTATATAATTTTTTAATTAAATTTTATACTTTGATACTATATTTTTCTTTCTAAATTCAATGGGTAACTCTCACAATTTGTGATTTTGCTCAACTAGTTTAATCTCCCAATTATTTATTTTCTTTTATTTAGATTTGCGTAGCAGATTATGTTTTGTCTAATGTTAGCTTGGCCTAATTTCGATTGAAAAATGATTAATTCTCCTAACTCATCTTATTAATATTCTTCCTAATTATTAAATAAAAAAAATATTAAATATATTTTAAATTTTTAAAATATTAATTACATTTAATTTTTTATTTAATATTTTTTATTAAGTAATAGAAGAATTATTAAGAGAATGCCTTAAGAGAATATAACAAAGCTCATCTCGATTGGTTTTGGCTTAGTCTAATCTAGACTTGATCATAACTAGGTTTACTTGGGTTCTGAACTAGGATCAGGTCTGACAAATTAGCCCAATCAAAATCTCACTCCGGGATTGAACCAAATTAAATTCAAGAGTAAATTACACTTACCTCTCTCTAAATTTGATGATATTACACTCAGTTTTATTCTTTTTTAAAAATGACACTCACTCCTATTAATTGATCAAGTTACATAATTGTGTAAACTATTATCGATTAAAATTTATAAGATTTTTAGCATTAAAAAATAAAAAATTTATTATGTATAAATATTACTAATTAAAATCTGGTAATATTTTTTATCGATTAAAATTTGATAACATTACTAGTTAAAAAATGTATATATTTTTTCAAAAAATTCCTTATACACCCTACACGAAAAAAATTGTAAAAGGTTTTTTTATAAAAAAATATTATTATATATAAATATTACTAATTAAAATTTGTAAGATTTTCAAGATATCTGATTATTTTTAGTATACTACAGCTTTTTCATAAATAACGTGAATCTTTGAAAATTCTATAAATTTTAACGATAATATTTACATAATTATGTAACTTGATCAATTAATTAAGAGATAAATATCATTTTTAAAAAAATGAGGCTGATATTTTTTTTATATATATATTTTTTATAAATAATTATAAATCTTTGAAAATCTTATAAATTTTAACGATAATATTTATATAATTATACAACTTGATTAATTAATAGAAGTGAATGTCATTTTTTTAAAAAAAATAAGATTGAATATAATATCATCAAATCTAAAGAGGAGATAGGTGTTAATTTACTCTAAATTCAACTCAACCCAATTTATGAGCATTTCGAAGTAGAATAAATAATTTAAATAAATACTTATTATATTAGGACTTAAATAAGTTTTATCGTCATAAGTTTGGTGTATATTAAGTTGATTAGCATTCGGATAAACACTTTTAAAAATTGCTTGTTGAAAGAGGAAGTTCGTTAATTTCATTAAAATTAAATTTAGTGAAATATTATTATAAAAACAGTTATTGCTTAAATTATTTTTAACTTTTTGCAACAACTTGTTTTTATGAGTTTCGATTTTTAGCGTATCAATAAGCTTAAAATATCTTATATAAGTTTCAAAAGCTATTTTGATAAATTTATTTAAATCATATCAAAATATTTTATAAATACTTATCACAAAAATAAGCCTAAATAAAATTGAAAATAAACTTATCGAAGAAATGGAAGTCATTATATTAATGAAGAAAAATATTAACAACATATTCTTTTGGATATTTCTTTTAATATTTACTTTATTATTGGTACATCTCATGTATTTAAAGTTACGTTTGGTACACATAATAGTATAATATAAAATAAAATGATAAGATAGATAAAGTATAAAGTATGATAATTAATTAATAGACATAATCCATATTTTGTTTGATAACAAAATGATAAATTAATGATTATATAATATTTTCTTTTAAGATCAAAATATCCTTTAACATAAAAGTTAAAATAATTAGAAAACAATAATAAAAAAGTCTTATGCAATTCTACAACTGAAACACACAACAGTGATTGTGGTGGTGGTGGCGACGGCAGTGACAGCGACGGTAGTGGTAGTGGTAGCGGATGTGGTGGATCAAGAGAAGAGTGATAAAAATGAAGTTGAAGATAAGATTGAAATAGAAATTCAATCAGGTCTTATCATGTACTAAGAGAGATAAAATTATCAGCTTAGAGTAGGATAAAATGACTTGATTTAATTTCATTATACTATCAGTTGAATACATCAAACATTGAATAACACCTGATAGTATTAGTTTATACTATTATATCTTCTTTATAAGATACACTAAACATAGCCTAAAAGGATTATTAGGAAAAGAATATCAGCAACACTTACTTTTGAATCAATAATAAAATAAGTGTTAAAAGAAATATCTAAAAGAGTGTATTTGGTAAGAGAAGTGTTTATTGTAAGAGGTGAGATGAGTGAATCTTGATCATTAGATTTTATATGAATTGTCAAGATTAAAACATAAATGCATGTGACTTTTTTAAGTGGTCACATGACCTTTAAGTAAATTTTAATCTTGACCATCTATGTATAATTGTATGATCAAGATTTATTCTTCTCACAATAAAAACTTCACTCACTAGATATGTCATATATATATATAAAGTGTATTTGATGAGATGAATGTTTATTGTAAGAGGTAAAATGAGTGATTCTTGACCGTTGAATCTTATATGAATAATCAATATTAGAACATAAATATATGTGACTTTTTTAAGTAGTCACATAACCTTTAAATAATTTTTAATTTTGACCATCTATATATAATTATATGATCAAAATTTATTTTTTTTACGCTTTTACAATAAAAATTTCTCTCAATAAATTTGCTTATATATATTAGTAATTAATGGGATGAAACCACCCAAAGAAAGAACAGACAACAAACTAAGCTATACCGCGCTGGTATACTCAACTTCATTTTGACGAAGAATCGCAGAGACAC
This sequence comes from Ormosia semicastrata, assembly GCA_029884595.1. Lineage (NCBI taxonomy): Eukaryota > Viridiplantae > Streptophyta > Magnoliopsida > Fabales > Fabaceae > Ormosia > Ormosia semicastrata. The sequence goes on along the minus strand of JAQQTO010000046.1, from coordinate 28,189,758 downwards.
ATTGAGTAGAAAGGAGACACCCCCAACTGAAGGGAGTGACCAAAATAAGCTAGAGCATCAGCTGCTTCAATTTTATATAGAAGATTGTGATATGATTTCCATTTATGGGAATAATCCATGCCCGTAGTAATAATGTCAGAAGCAAATCCTACTTGTGATTTTTGAATAGGGGATATATATGGCTTATATTTGTTCATGCTGAATATTCCATTTCTAGGAGTATGCTGGGCCAAAATTATTAGGTTCCATATACCCATCCCAAAGCATATTTCGATCCTGGATCTCCTTATTACCACCAAATTAATATTCCCTTGTCGAGTATTTGGAGGGCCATAACCTTATACTGCCATTGCTTTCTCCTGAGTGAGACGTAGGACTTAATAATTGATAGCCACAATAATATATATGCATAATGTTACAGAGATTGAAGGAGAGAGATGCTAAAACCACTAGTATTTTGGTATATATACTCTTCACCGAAGTTTATAATTAGCCACAAATAATATATTTGAGCAAGAGTAGTCCTCATATTCCTAACTAATAATAATCGTATGCAGAAAATATAGTACGTATGTGTTTATAATGAAAATACCTGTCTTTATATTTGTGTTTATCTCTTCTTACGATATCCCTTTTGATAAACTTTTAAACAAAAAAATTAATTTTCGTACCAAACTGTCATTATTTCCTTAAGTGTGTACGCTTCTGTTAAATCCACATATTAGTGAAAATAATATGAACCGATTCCATATATGTAAAATAACATTAAAGTGTTGTTTGGAAACATTATGGACCAAAAAGTATTGGAACGCTTATTTGGTGTAGCAATTATTTCCTACCTGCAATATTGAGACAATTTTAGAAATCCCTAATCCAAAACTCATGATCAAATGATTTGAAAAGACTCAAGCTCACGGCACTCTCAAGTTTCAGAGTATTTAGATTGCGTTTCATAAAATTGTATGAAAGTTTTTATCAACATGAGCCACATGTCAACATCCTCCCTCAAAGTTATGTTTCACTATGAAAAAGTAGTTGGTTTTAGACTGACAATAAAATTTATTAACTTTTAATCCATCAAATTCATCTATATTAAAATTAATTTAATTTATTCAATTAAAATGATATATTTATTAGATTGGATTTAATGAGTTAAATTTAATTATAAATGATTTGTAATCTAACTAAAACATGTATTGGATATCCAATAGATATCTAATTAAAAACTAATTCAATGAATATCTAATATATTTTATATTTTTTTATTTTAGAGAGAATAATTTTTTTAGAGAAAACATTTTTTTAAATGAAGTTTGGATATTAATTTTTTTAAAAGCAGTTAATGGATTTGAATATCCATCCATTAAATTAGGTCATGGATGGATTGGATAATATTAAACATTTTGTAATGAATCTTAAATGAATTGATGATTTATTTTGAATCCATCCATTATGATTCGATCCAAAATCAAACCAATCCATCCATTTGAGACCTTACGCTTCCACAAAATTGAATTTCATTTTTTTTCCGATGATAATTGCATAACACTGATAACAGCCTCCAAGCCAATTGGTTAATTTAATAATGGACAAAAATTAAATAAAATTTTATCTATTTAGTGTTATTTTTCAATAAAAATATAATATGTATATATTTTTTACAATTCATCAATAAAAACTTTTAAAAAATGATGATGTAATTAAAAATAAGATACATATTATATTTTTATTAAAAATTAATACTAAAAATACATAAATAACTTTACTTAAATTTTATTAATTAATAATTTGGGAGTCCAGAAAGTGATTTCCTCAAGCAAGCTAATAATTTGCTACTCCTTCTTATCTCCATGAAATTGAATATATTCCTCATCTTTTTTGTGTAATGCCTTATTGCTCAAGTTTGGAATATACTATTAAGCTAATATTGAAATGAGTTCTCTTGATAAGATACCCGTTCAGTACATTCAATTTCATAAAAGACTAAAATTTGTTCAGCATTAGGAAAGGAATATGAAGCTAAGACCTAACAAGAAGAAGATAAGACTTTGACAAGAAATCGTAGTTTCTTATGACCCTTGCATAGGCAAAAAGACTTTTCCAACTTTCGGCGAAAAAGATAAAAAGGAAAAAAAAAAATACTCCGTGCGTCGATTGCCCACCACCTCCTATTCTTAAAATATAATTTGTACAATTTATTATCTTCCCACCATTTGTTTTTATATATTTTTTAAAAATAAAGCCACTTTATTCTAATATTCTTATGGCATAAAAGTATACAAATTAATTTTAATTCTATTATTGTAATCTTTTAAAAAAGCAAGTCAAAAACTTTGTAAAAATGAGAAGTGTCAATCTGGGTTAGTTTAATCGGTGGAATTGAACTGCATTGATTCAAACGTATTGGGTTTGATTATTGCTAATAATCTTTTATTAATAGGTTATCTTTTAATTTGTTTCAACTTTGATTTTTTTACAATATATATTTATTTTTTTTTAACTTTGATTTTTTATATTAATTTTTATATTATTCTCTATATCATTAATTACATCACTTTTTTTCATCATTTTATCTCACTTAATCATAATTATTAAAAAATATATAAAAAATAAAATATATAAAAAATATGTATGCACATCATTTTTCAATTTGTTTTGGTGTACATATGCGACCAAGATCAAAGAAGAAGAAGCGCTAAGAAGTATTCACGACGCGAGATAAAGCAACGTCAATTCAGATGATAAAAAATAATTCTATTTAATTTTCTTGGTGGATCTCGTATCTCGTGCAATCCATAGTCACATTCCAAGATCTAATTTACTAATCATTTAGCACATCTATTATCCTCTCTCGGGTTGTGCATGAACGCCACTCTTTATTCCTTACAAGACCAATGCCAAATCTTCGATACCAACCTATTGTGATTTTGCCCCAGTGTGATATTTCTTACTTAGCAGTGTCACCACGACAACCGAGTCACATTCGACCGCACCCTTCCTTAATCCCGCTCTCCAAGAATCTTCGAGTCCTTTAAGAACACCCTAGAGCTTCGCTGTAAATGTGGAACAACACCCAATTCGATAGGTAAATCTCATAAGCCACATGCCATTGTCTTCTCTAATGATTCCCCCACATCTTGCCTCCTGGGGGTTGTCCTTTGAAGCCCCCATGGTATTCAACTTTGCCCATCCTACCAGCGAGTACTGCCACTACACTTGAATCATGGCCCTATTCTTGGGAGCCAATACACGTTGAATTCCCTCCAAGGCACTGTCAATCATTAAAGCATAACTCCTGATTACACGTACTGGTTCATCTTTTAATTTTAAAATGCAACAACTTTACTTATCTTAAAAAATGTATATAATAAAATGAAATTTAAGAGTACATATAGAAGGACTAATGGTAGCGTAAAGAACTTGGTTATATCTTTTTAAATGGTAAAAAATGAAAATAAACAATTGGATTGGATCCCAAAATTTAGTAATATATATACCCATAAAAAAAGCACTGAAGAAGCATGGAAATGTTTAATGCAAAAGGTATGGAGGGTCAAATTGGTTAGCGCGAATAATTCGGCGTTGGCAGGATGAATCTGACCTGTGCCGTTGGGCAGTTAAATGCCGTAGAAAATCATAGGAGGGGAGGATAGCTAATAGCTATTTATAAGACACAAATGATAAAACGACATGTCCCTTCACAGCAACAAAACAACGTCAAATCCCAAAGGCACACAACCCAACCCCTTTTGCTATTATCAGCACCCTCTGTTTTGTGTCTCTCTGTCCTGTGTGCTCAGAATCACTGTAGGAGGCGACGTTGCCGCTCCTGTTTTCACTGACTCATCCTTCCATTCAAACCATTCTTCATTCTTCTTTATCCATTGACCCCTCACCGGCTATTCCCAGTTCCCTCCTCTCCCACCAAATCAATCATCAGAATCCAGAAACCAAACCACTTGAATTGCGGTTACTTTCCAAAACCAAAAAAATAAATTAAAATAAATTAAATAAATAAAAAACCGCCATTGTCTATAGAGAAAGAAAAAAAGTGACAATTTTTACAACTGGGTCTCCTGTTTTCTTCTCTTTGATTTTCCCCTATGAGAGGGTTGTGAGGAATTGTACAACATACATTATTATTATATAAAGGGGGCATCAAACATTGGTGGGTTTGAACGTAGAATGAGAACGGAAAGGTGGGCTAAGAGGATGGGAAGGATTTCAAGGATTGGGAGTTTTGCAATTGCTTCTTCCATTAAGGAAAACCAGCAACAACCTTGCATTACCTGCACCACTTTCAACATTCTCGCTCCCATTTACAAGCGCCTCAACGATGAGGTTCTTCTTCTTCTTCATCTTTTGCATTGTGAATTCCTCAAATGGGTAATCTCAATTCAAATTTTGATGCTTTTTTCAGGACCCCAGTTGCCGGGAAAGCGATTACAGAGCGTATTGGTTGGCCAGGAATCACAGGATATTGGACTGGCTGTTGCAGGAGAGATCTTCCATTATCTGTCTTCAGGTTTCTATTTTCATCATTACCATCTTATCATATCCATTTTCTCCCCCTTCAATTCTATAATGGGATAAAGTCTAGCTAACATATATGTTGGGTTTGCACAGGAGTTTTGGGTTGGAAACGAAGAGCTTGTTAATTTGTATGAGAAGAGACTTGGCGATGCTGGTTATGTTAGTTTCAAGCTTGGAAGGACTAACAACCGTGGTGACGGTATGCACATTCATTCACATTCTCCCTCAATTGGATTGGGAAAATAATACCCCTTTGGATTATCAATTTTCTCAGAATCTCAAACTCGTCATCTTTATTATTACAAATAAATAACAATTACCCAAATTTGAGTTCCATGGGACTTTTAAGTACCAATCCAATCTGCAAACCATTGTTATTGAAACTTGGATTAAGATTATGTCTTCTGATGGACTAATTTATGTCTACGTGACAGGTTTAGAAAATATTTACTGAGGGAGGGAATAGACATATTTAAAATTGTTTATATTGGGGGGAAAACATGTGTCCTGTTTTTTATTTTCCTGCGGATGTAACTCTTGCAAATGAAAGTTTCAGTTAGATAAATGCTAGTCAGGCTCTCATAATGTTATTTTCCAGGGTTTGTTCTGGAACTGCTTGTTGAAGATTTATGTACAAAATACAAATTCTCATGTAGTGTTTCCTCTCTGGGGTCTACAGGTCTTCTGATAGCAGTGCAAAAGGAATACTTTAATATTCTTAATTATAAGGAGTTGCACTTCAATGATTGTGGTGATCGTGTAGCTCAGTTGTTACATGTTGAACTAGCTTTTCCATATTCACAGTGGCGAAATACTGATATCAGGCAGGAAATTCTGATTGTGAACACTCACCTACTATTTCCTCATGATTCAAGTCTATGCCTTGTACGACTGCATCAGGTATATAAGCATTTAGATGTGGTATGTAAGCACTCACCAATTATTAGGCTTGGTGTCTCACTGAGACTGACATATCTTGAAATTTTCTTTTCTGCAGGTCTACAAGATACTTCAATATGTAGAATCTTATCAAACAGATTTCCAACTCAAGCCCATGCCAATCATGCTATGCGGGTAAACTCCAAATGGACTTCCATTTACTTCTTTTATAGTTTTATTTTAAAACACTTGAATCATGTTTTATTTGCAACTTTTTATTTCTCAGTGACTGGAATGGAAGCAAACGTGGACATGTTTACAAGTTCCTGAGGTCTCAGGGATTTGTATCATCTTATGATACCGCACATCAGTACACTGATGCAGAAGCTGACAAGGTGACATATTTAACATTGCCTTCAGAAATTTTCTTCTGGACAATATGCCAATCACTCATATTTATTTAACATTGTGTCAATGCAGTGGGTTAGCCACCGCAATCATCGGGGAAATATATGTGCTGTTGATTTTATTTGGCTTCTAAATCCTGACAAATATCGAAAACTACTAAAAGCTAGTTGGAGTGAAGCAGTATTTGGCATGTTCAAGGTAATCACAAAACATTTGGACCTACACTCAGATATTAAATGTATTATTTTTACCATCTTTGCAAGGTATTTTAACATGTATATCTTTATACCACAGGTCTTCTGTATAGATTTAACTATAGTTGTATAACCTGGATTGAAAGTTGACCTAGTCAGAAGGCCAGGTCAATGGGTCATCGGTCCGACTAGGCGTTAAGCGATTAAACCGGAAAACTCGGACAAATAATAATATTTTTAAAAAAATATTTATGAAAAGGATCCTGATTTTCTAGTTATCTTTCTCCTAAAACGTCAATACATCTGATTGCTGTTTTTGATCAACTTAATAAAAGATAGTGTCAAGTACTTGTATAATTTTGTGGAAGACGGCTATGGGATAGAGTTTGCTATTGAAGGATCAGTATAGCTTAACCTTAACACTTGCTATGTTAGGAAGGATATTACTTCAATTATTATTTAAATATAAATGGATTTTGTTAATTAATATCTCTTGTTCTTTGTATGCTCTGCTTGACATTATTACTGTACTTCTCCACTGGCAAATGTCAATAATATTAGCAGAAAGCCTGTTGGTGTGGCTAAATGACCATTCAAATTAAACTTTGTTATAACATGCAGTTTTTGTCTGGGAACCAGTATTTTCTTTTCTGGTTTTTGGTTACATATAGTGTTTCCTTTGATGTTAATTTATCAAGTCAAAGCTAGCACCATTCCATTTTTGTTGTGGAACAGAATTCTCATTAACAATAAATTTCTCCATTTTCAGTATCTACTGCGGAGAGCTTCGCTAACAGAGAGTGATGCATTTGCCTTTCTAAAGGCTGATAATGAAGATTGTATTACCTATTCTGGTTTCTGTGAAGCACTTCGACAGGTATGGTTTCAGTATTAACTATAGAATGAGCAATCTAAAATTTCATATAATGCATGTACTTGTCTGAGAAATCCTAGTGTTTTTGAAGGTTTTTCATTCTGTGCAGCTTAATTTATTTGGTCATTGCTATGGGCTAAGTGTTGAAGAGACAAAGGACTTGTGGGTCCAAGCAGATATAGACGGAAATGGTGTTCTCGATTATAAAGAATTTCTGGTAAAGTTGTTCACATGAAATTAGCTCTTACATAAATATCATACACCTAGTAGGATAAGCCTTGTTTGTTGTTGTAGAGTGGATGTTGAATTTCCCTTTTTCTTTTCTCCCTTGTTTGTTGGCTAAATCATGGTCTTAATATTTTGGGGTTGCAGCAGCAAATCTGGAATTCAACAGGTTCTGATCAGAGAGATGACAACAAGAATGAGGAGCAGGATGACGGTTCAAATGATGTTCAGGAGCAAACAATTGGTTTTAGTGTAAAAAATGCAGTTCTTTTCCCTCCAGAGGTGGAGAAAGGTAGATGGCCTGAAGACTATTCCCTTTCTGATCATGCACGACTCACCGTAGTGTTCTCGCCAATAAGAATGCCATGCTCCCAGATAATTTGCTAACAACGCTTGGGGGTGCTCAAGCTTAGGTTTTAGAATTAAGACTTCTGTACATAGATAACACAGTAAGGAATGGGTGAAAGAGTGGAATGGGTAAGGAAAGATACAAGAGTACTTTTATGGGGAGACTTTAAACATCCCTATGTGGTGATTACTGCACCATCATTGGCCAGAAGTGATCTCACACTCTTGACAAGGAAGGCATAGCACATGCAAACTCAAGCGGCCCAATTTGAAGTTATACCACTCTAGTATTCTCTCATACATATCCCTTGCATTGCTGATGACATTTGCAGTAAGCAACACTTACACCCAGTTTGTTTTGCCTATTTATTCTTCACAGGTGAAAGAATAGACAAAGGGAAACAAAAGAAGATTGATCTGTATAGTTGTTGTATAGGTCTTAGGCATCAACCTTTTTGTAGCTTGGTGAGATGCACCCTCTAGCTAGAGCTTCTTAAAATAGAGGAGAGTTCAGACACATTGTATCTTGTAACATATTTCGCTCTGGATAGAGCTGTGACAAATTCAAATTGTACAAAGCACGATAAACTTTAGAATTTCTCTTTAGAACTCAGTTACACAGGTGATGGAACCCAAAAAGAAACAATTACATAAACTGTATAAGCAAAATTCAGAGTTATCTTAAGCAATTTAATTTATGTTCTGAATCTTCAGATTTTAACAACAGATAAATCGAAAACAGAAAAAGAAAAACTTTAGAAAAGAACTACAAAAATCATTGAATTAAACAAACATTATATGGTTAATATTTTTCATCTATTGGAGTTATATAGGCCATAATTACTTGATAATGAAAACCTAAAATTGTAAATTAACGAACAAATTGAATTTAGGTAGGATGTTATCATTCTTCATGCATCAATACCACGACAATATTACCGCAAAACAATTTGAAGTAGCATAGATTGTCATTTAACATTAACATTAGGACCAATTGTTACAACTTACAACAACTCGTTTCATTTTCTTTTGAAATGGTAACTTTGAAAAGCAAATTGTTTGTTTTCCCAACCATCGCTACTCACTTGACCATTTTTTGGCTAAAAACCATAACTAACCTTAAACAATTTAAGATTTTCTTATTCAGGCAATGGTGATGAAAAAACTTACTGTTTTTACATAATTCCCTCCCCTCCTCAACCCCCCCCCAAAAAAAAAAATAAGCATAAAAGATTGTGCAATAGTTGACAATTGGCGCATTTCTTGGCATTGTATTAAACTCAAGCAACTACTTATGCTGTTGTGTACAATTTATCCACCTAAAAAAGTGTGTGCACACAGTTTATTCAATAAAATCCTCACACATAAGATTTGGAAAAAAAAATGATAAATGCACAAACTACTTGAGGTGTATGCATAATCTGAACCATTCAGAAAAAGCTAGAGTAGGGCAGAGCATTATTCAATGGCTTGCAAAGGAATATGTGAAAAAGTCTAATTAAAATTTGCATGCACTGCATCCATCTTTAAATATTAGTTTTGTAGTTGTTATGTACTTAATAAATGCTCGGGTCTAAGCTAAAGGAATGAAGATGAAAAAAAAAAAAAGTGAACAATGAACTCTTATTTATAGGGGTTGGGGTGGTCTTCATTCTTTATGGAGATTGGTCTAACATGGGATAAGATCCTCTGCATTAGGGAGTCGTCACATGTCAAACTGGATCCTTTGGAATCAGAGTTTATATCTTTTGCAGGGCTGGTGACCTAGGGTGTGTCCCAAACTTAGGTGGTGTTGGGACTGGATAAGGCCCAATGTGGCAATAAGGACCACACGGTCCAGTAGCCTTTCCCTGTTTATACGTTGATGACAAATTTGGTCATGGACAAAACTCAGAGAAAAGTTGATGCAGAAAATCTTTTTATCTTTTTCCTATAGTTTATAAAAGGGAAAAGATCATTGTACATTTTTTTTAAAGGTTTATATATTATTAACACATTTTTTCTTAAAGTATGTCAAATTTATTGAGAAAAAATAATAATTAAAAATAAGTATATATAAATAATATTAAAAAAATATAAAATATATATATATACTTTAATGATAAAAATATCAAAATTATTTATAAAATGTTGGGGCGCGTTTAATTGCCGAAATTTTCGAGATGTTAAGGAGGAAAATGTTTACATGTTTTTCCGGTAATCTCTTGGAACCTAGTATCGAAAACCTTGTTGGACAACGTAAATTTGCAAGCTGGTTTATGGTAACTCATAACTGAATCTAACACCAACTCCTCCTAAAATTCCGACACTCTAATTAAGTATCAAATGGAATATGAGGCAAATGATCAGGTTATCAAGCCAAGTGTTGAATATGTTGCAATCTTCTTTCCCGAGTAAAAGAGGTCAACCGATGTGACAAACTTTTTTATTTTAAGAATGTGATAATCTGTGGGCCACAAATTTGTGATATTAAGCTTCAGCCTTGTGTCAATCCTACAATCCATGCTTTAGTTAAACCTTTATTAAAGAGTATTACTAAAAGTTAGATTCTCTTAGACCCTTCAACTTTTTATTAAAATAAGTGCACAAGAGTTTTTTTTCCCCTTCTTTCTGCTCCTTTTCCTCAGAAATTGCAAAGGATTTAAAAAGGAAGTAAGAGCACTCAGAACTCGAACATTTTGTGAGCATCTTTTTCCAATCCTTAAATAAATAAGCGTAAAGTTGTTATTTCCATTTCTTTTTGTACATATTTTGAGTGAAAAGAAATAATATATATACGCTTCTATATACAATAAATCATAAAAGGTTGGTAGTGAGATCCTTCGTTGTTAACTGTCACAATTCATGTTAGAAAATATAATAGAGACAAGAGAAATGAGAGAATTTACAAACTAAGATTTTAGTAAATAGTGAAAAAGTGAGTATAATAAGTTAATCATGTAATTTATATAGAACAAAATAAAGTAATTAACTATTTATCAACTCCCCGACTCATCAAACTAATGTAACTAACTTTTAACATTAGTCACACTTTAACCCTACTCCAACTAGTGTAATAATTAACCTTAAGGAGTTGATTTAATGGTCGACTGACATGTTACGTGTGAATAAGCGCCACAAGTCACATGGACACTACCTGACTGTAGTTAAAAAAAAAAAAAAACTATAGTAATAATCCAGTTGATACTTTTAGGTAGGTTATGGGCTGCAACCAAACAGGAATGCATCGCATTTTTGTGTCTTGCATCTCAAACTCATTTAACACGCGTTTTTTCTGATTGATCACATAGATAGTCAACAACAAATTGAAACTGTATCGTGTAATTTATCTACCATTATGCTGCAGTCACATACGACAAATGATGTAAAGCATGCATTTCCACTAACTTCAAATGTGATTTGTTAACCCATAAAAGCAAGAGAGAGACTCCTTCCTCTCTTTTCTAAGTTGGGACTGGACAATACATTTCCTAAGATAATGTGAAAGTCTCAGATTAGTGACGGTTAATACGTCCAAAACTCAAATTCCTTCTCTAAAAATTATACGAAATTCCATTAAAAAAAACTGCAAATTTGCATTTTAATGACTAATGAATTGTTTAAGCTTGTCTTATATAGATAACAAGGCTAGTTAACCTCCAATAGTTTCTATATACTCTATCCAAAGAAAATCCATTTGCCAAGGGATCAATAGCTAGAAGCAGCAATACCAGAAGATCAGGAATTTTGGTGGTAATTAAATTGTTGGATTAGAGGCAGCGTTAATTTTAGTTATGCTACTTATCAATACCAAGGGTTAATTGACCACATTTGTGAAGGTGCTTGTATCCAAGTCAATATGTCCCAAAGTCAGATGTAGACACTCAAGTTCAGTTGTAACTTTAAACCTTACATATTGTGTAAGTAACAGCACTCCATTAGTATGAGCATAGCAGTTATCATAGAAGAAGGATGAGTGGAGCTGCTGATGACTAAGATGAACCAGTAGTTCTAGAAGGTTTTAATAGTTAGGTTGGTATTGGTGTTTTCGTCATTTAGACGAGATGTCAATAATTTAGTAGTACAGTATATAGAGTCGTATTGCTTTAGCTTTAACTTGCCCTTTTTTCATGATAAGTAGTTTCCTACTTTTTCTTTTTCCATGTCTTTGCCTTTCTGGCACGTGAGGTGAGATTCTATCCTGCTCATAATAGCAGCATATTCTGCAAATTGCAAGATATAAATATAGTCATGAATTCAGAAACTATATTCTTTTTGGGTAAAAAATTGTTAAATTTTTATACATTATAACTTTTTTATTTTGTAAAGAGGCTAAGGCAACATCGAGAGGGGAAATGGGAAATAAGGAATAGGAAATGGATATGTGAGAGATCAAACTCCCATCTCATAACTATTATTGATAACATCATTTACGCTGTTCAAGAACTAACTTGACTTAAAACTAATTAGGTCATATTTAGGTTTTGAAAATTAGATTTGATATATTTTTATGTTGTTATAATTTGCTTAGAAATATGTTATTCTTTAATTTTAGTTTTTTATATTTAAAATTTAATGACATAGTTATGTATAAGATTCAAATTTTTATATTTTTGTCTAAATATCATGCGGAGCAAATTTCAATTTAGTCATTATCCTCTCATGCATTTGCACAAAACTTCTTATATGAAGTTAATATATAAGGTTTGATAATTTAATGAGTTGAGTTGTTAAGTTTTGAATCACAAAGAAATTTTTTAAAATAACCTATAATTAAATAAAATTTCTTACATTTTAGGCATATATATATATGGACGGGTGTGAAAAAGAAAAGTAGAGGGGTGTTGAACCGCTTTACCAGTATATTCATTGTAAATGTTTTTTAACTTTTAAAACTAGCTTCATTTTGACACCAGATAGGATAATATAAATTTTAAGCATTTATCACGTACCAAATTCTGTCACCAAAATACATGTACGGGAGTCATAAATTGAAAAATCTTAAAGTATACGATAATTCAAATAAATAGATTAAAAAATAATCAAATCATTATAATTTTTCCTATGAAGTAATACTCAAGTTTCAAACATTGTGGGAGGATAATTTAAGGACACAGCCATTTGAATTTGAACAATTCAATTTTAAAGCGATTCTTAAGAGAGAAGGGAGGGGGGGAAATAACAGTAACGCCACCAATAATGCTTAATTGGCTTCATTTTTAAGAAAATTAATTTGTTTCCGTCCACGACTTCACGTGCTAGTTTGTTCGCTTCATAAATAGTCAAATATGAATTCTATTGGCTACTTCTGCGACCTTGTCAATTGTCACTCATTCTTTTTTTTTTTTCCTTGGCCTTTGAGAACAGATTAATGTTTTGATCATCTTATCATATCTTAAACTATTTTAATTGTTTTGCTTTCTAGAGTGGTGTGTGTTTGTTTCCGCTTAAATTTTGGCTCAATATATTATTTTTAGGTGAACAGTTTTTTATATTTTATAATTTGAGTTTTTGTTTAGGTAATTTGATTAAAGTAAAAAAATAAATATTTTTAAAATTTTTCCACAGCTTTTTCTTTCAAAGTCCGCACTTGAGTATTATAATAAAAAGTTGTTAGATTATTTTTCTACAAAAGTTAATTATGTTATATTTTTATTAAAATAATTTTAAAACATCAAATATTATATAATATAAACAAATAATTTCATATCATTTTTAATAATTTAATATATAAAAATTATTTTTTATACAATCTAAAAAATAAATTATTTTTAAATTATTTTTTAGTTAACATATCCAAATATAAAAATGATTTCATCATAATTGATTATAAAAATATCAATTACATAATTAATTGATTATTGAAATAATTTTTTTTCAGATAATCTAAATACACCTTAACACAATTTGTTTATGCAGCTTCATGCATACTATACGGCTTATTTATCGTTTATTATATTTAAATTAAACTGAGAGATCCCAATAGAACAATGCAAACAAAAGGTGGGCCACAAATTCTAATTTTTCTGGCTAAATATTTAAAAAGTTAGGAAAAGAGTCATGTTTCATAGTTGTATATTGATTGCTTGTTTAACTCATTATTGTTAGCTGTGGAGAGTTTCATCAATATAATAAAAAGAAAAAAGATATATCGTCTAAAATTTTGCTATGTATTATATAAGCCAATTAATAAATATATTAAAATTTTAATATATAGTAAATATATTATATAAATTGTTATTATGTATCATCTGATATAGGAAGTTAAAAGGAATATTGATATGTATAAAAAAACTACCACATATATATCAATATAATCAATTAATCAACATAATTAATAATAATTATAATTAATATATAAAAATAAAATACATTACCTAAAATTCTGTCAAATTTTATTCAAGTCAATTAATAAATGTATTATGCTTTTAACATATGATAAATATATTACTTAATTTTTTATCATGTGTCATTTGATGTAATAATTTAAAAAAATATTGACACGTGTAAAAAAATTATCACATATACATAAAAAAAAAAAAAATAAAACAAAAAATTACAAAGAAAAAGAAAGAACAAAAATTATAAAGAAAATGAATTAAAAAAAAAGTCTAAGTATTATTTATTTATTTAACTTTCTTAAATTGTATGAACTAAATGTATATATTAGAGAATGTTAATAAATTAGAATGTATTAAGTATTATTTAATAATATTGTTATAGACTATTATAATTTTTGACATATATATTTTTTTTTTCAATTATCACTAGAATATCTATCGACTTACTAATTTTTTTTAAAAAATTTGACATTAGTGGTTAATTTGATATAACATTGATAACAAAAGTTTAAAAATAAGAATTTAATTTGTAATATTTTATATGAAAATGTCACTAATAAACTTTTCTCTAGATATTTAATATTTAATAGTATTAAATAATAATTATAAAAGAAGATAAAATTTTTGCATTAAGACTTAGAAATGTATATTTTTAAAAATTGGGGTGAAAAGTTAATGGAATAATTTTAATATAATTTCATTTGTATTTTATTTATGAATCTTTTTATCTAACGATATATTAAAATGACTATAAATGATAATATAATTTTTATATTATGGATCATTTTGATGTAATCTTAAAAAAGAGTTCTGATTGTATTACTTAGTAATATTGATTAAGTAATAGAATTCTATAATGAGATAAATTAGTTGTAGAAAAACGAGAGACAAATGTGATAAAAGCAAGAATAGTAATATAAAAATATGTTGGTGATAATATTTATATTCTTAAATTAATTTAATATCATCAAATTTTAAAAATTATAATAATCAATTTTTCATGAAAAATATGAACTAATACTTTAATGAAGAGAATCTATAATGCAACATCTTATTTTTTATAAAATATTTTTGTGAAGAATAAAATTTTATTCTCTTTAACTTAAATATTCTATTTAATTTTATTTTACAATAATTATTACTAATAAGAATGTATTAGAAATATTTTAATAAATATATTTATAAACAAATATTTATAAAAAATATTTATGAATTAATAATTATTTTAATATAAAAATTTAAAATGTAATCATTACTTTATAAAAAGAAAATGAGGTGCTACGTTGCACCCAGATAATTGGTGCAATAAGTCCATTGACATCATTCCCTTTACATCATCAAGGGCCACTTATAATGGTTATAAAAAGAGGTAGGGGAAATGAATTGAAATGTGACAAGAAACAAAAAAAAAAAAAAAAAGGAGATAAAGAGTGAAGCGGTGAAACCGTAGGAGAGAAAGAGAAAGAAAGAAGAAAAAGAGAGAGAGAAAAGAAGAAAAGAAGAAGAAAGAGAAAAAATAAAAAAGTGTCTATAAAGTAGAAATTAAATTCTCTTTTAAAAATAAAATTATGACATATATATATATTTTATTAATAATTTAATAAAGTTAATTAATTTATTATTTTAGTATTTTGTGTATATTACTATTTTTGTTAAATTTATTATACACATGCAATATCGTTAGATTATGAAAACTTGATATTTACTTTTATACTTGGCTTTGAAATATTTATGATATTTAACAAAATTATTATAATTTAATTTGAAAGTTGACTCTTGCATGAGATCAATATAATAAATTATAAAAAATTAAAATATTATTCAAAACTTAAGTTAAATAAATTCTTTTAATTATATTGTGTTATTATTACCTTGACTTGAGGACATTTTACAAACTTTGCAAGGATTGAACTTTCTTATATTTACTTTAACTTGAGAGTAATTTTATGACTTCTATATTAACATTTACGAGAAAAGGACTCTTGTGCAATGAATGCATGAACAAGATCAGTATAAACTATAGACAATGATGAGAACCTGAGAAACTATAGACTGTGATATGAACTTTTAAAAGAATTATTAAATTAATTTTAAATTAAAGTTGATCCCTTGAATAACTGACATTTAAATTTAATGATTCTAAGTTTTGTGAATTTTGTTTAATTGTCATGATTTATAGACCTGTATATGATGAACTTAATTGTGATATATTGATGATTTGTATTGCTTATGTTTGTGTGTGATGACAAACAAGTGATTTAAGGAAAAGTTTACACCTAACCGTTGAGAAGGTAGAGGGATGAATTTTCTTTTATATTACCTGCCTTTGTTAGTGTGGGTATATTTGGTTTTATTATCACAATGTTAAAGTAACATCACAGATAGAATGAATTTTTCATGGAAGTGAAGATCTTTGAATGTGATGTGAGTATTATTAATCTTATTTCATTTGTCAATATGTATTTTTTGGTATAAAAATATATTATTTTTATTTCATTCATTTTTGGTTTCGTGTGTGCGTAGCATTCTGTTTTAAAATTTATCTCATCTTGATTGCTTACATATAAATCTAGATTGAATTATGATGATAGTTAATTAAATCCAAACTATTAATAAATAAATAAAATAACACAATAGAATTGTTCCTATATCAAGCACGCCAATTATTTTGGGCCCGAAAATTATAATTGCTATTTTTGAAGATAATGTGTAAAAAGAAAAGTCACTTAAATTTAAAATTTAGGACACTGACAAGTAAAAGTGAATTATGTAGTTTCAAGATGTGCCAATAATGAATGCATTAACTTAGGGTTTTGTTAAAGTGTATTCATAGGACACAAATTAAAGAATTAATGTACATATTATTAAAATGAAAATGATAAGTATTTAATATTTTAAAAATTTTAAAAATATTTAATAATTTACTCTTTAAGTAATTATAATTTGTAGCGAATCGGAAATTATTGCATATCTAATGAAAGTTGGGAAAAAATTTCTACCTAAGGGGATGCAGTTGCCTCCTCAAGCTGAACGTAGGTCCATTTCTATTTATGATTAAATAATGAAAAATAATAAAAATCCTTCTTAACTTGTGGTGCATACGTTAACAAAACTAATTAACTTAATTATGATAAAATGAGCCAAGAATGAATGCATTAGTTTATTGATAATTCCTCAAAGTGAAATTATTTTAGCCTTAAATTGAATAGAGATGTGATTACTAAGTCGAAAAATTCTCCTTTACTTTATAAAAAGTTGTGCTTAATTTCATGTAACTTTTTGTTACTTGATTTAAAGTTAATTTCTATCTCGTTCATGGTCATTTCATGAAGTTAATATAGACCAATTTTAATGCCTAAATCCAAAACTCATAGGTTAATATGAATTTGTAAGGGATAAGTGTTGGGGTCCAGCCCATTTTTTTTATTTGAAAAATTTGGGAACCACAAATTTTGTGGTGCATTCTCAACCACAAATTTTGTGGTGCATTTTCAACCACATATTTTGTGGTGCTTTGAGAACCACACATTTGTGGTGCATTGTTAGCCACAAATTTCAATAGAAGCTTGGCTATAAATAACCTTGAAGCAAAAACCTTGAAGAGCATTCAAGAAGATAGAGAGTGAAGAGGCAAGTTGTTTGAGTGCAGAGTATTTTCTCTGAGTGAGAAATAGAGAGTTTGAGTAATTCCTATTTGTTTGTGAACGTGGGTATACACTGGGAAATACTGGGTTTCATCTCTAAATGTCTCATTGATTGTCACTATAATTTTGTATCACTTGAAAGATAGTAGAGTGTGTGAGGATACTTGTAATTATCCTTACTATAGTGAAATATTTCTCGGAACTTGTCCCGCGGTTTTTTCCTCAAACATTGGAGGGTTTTCCACGTTAAAATTGGTGTCTCTTGAATTTATTCTTTCTGCTTGTAATTTCATAGTACGTGGTAGGGAAATGTGATCCTGAGAATTATTCGGTTCGTATCAAATCTCTGATCAATTTTCCCAACAAGTGGTATCAGAGCTGTTGGTTACGATAGTGTCAGATTCTCCAGGAAATTCTTAGTATGCTCTGTGGTTGCAACATTGATTGATCTTCCACATCAGAAAAGAATTGTTCTTGGTTTATTTGGCGTGAAGCACTCTACTTACACACCTAATTGTACTGTGTCAGAATTGTGATAGTGTGGAAGTGCATCTCCAGGAAAAGTTCTGATTAAGGAAAGATTTGGTATTTAAGTGTGTCCATTTGTGACTCACCTCTCTTTCCTGGGAACTTACCTGGTATACTATTCACGTACTGGCATTATTCTGATATACAGTTATAATTCTTGGTGAATAAGTTGAAGTTTGATGGAAATCAGTACAGGCAGAATGATTAGTTTGAACGGGACCAACTATCACATATGGAGGGGAAAAATGAAAGATCTTCTTTATATGAAGAGTTGGCATCTACCGGTGTTTGCTACACTAAAGCCTGAAACGAAAACCGACGAAGAATGGGAATTTGAGCATGCCCAAGTATGTGGTTTTATTCGGCAATGGGTGGATGACAATGTGCTCAATCATATTTGTGATGAGACGCATGCAAGATCGTTGTGGGAGAAACTTGAATCTCTATATGCTAGGAAAACTGGCAACAACAAACTCTTCTTGATCAAGAAGACGATGAATTTACAATACAAAGAGGATAGGACTATCTCCGATCACTTAAGTGATTTTCAAGGAGTTTTGTAGCAGTTGTCCTCTATGGGTGTAAAGTTTGATGATGAGATTCAAGCACGTTGGCTACTTGGAACTCTACCAGACTCTTGGGAGACATTTAGAATGTCCCTTTGCAACTCCGCTCCTAATGGTGTGGTGACGATGGAACTTGTCAAAGGAGCTGTTTTGAATGAAGAGATGAGGAGAAGATCTCAAGCCTCGTCTTCACAATCTAAAGTTCTTGTTGCAGAAGATAGGGGGAGAAGTAAAAACAAAGGTTCGAAAGGTAGAAGTAAAAGCCGAAGCAAGTCAAAGTCCAATTACAAAGACGTGGAGTGTCACTATTGTGGCAAGCTGGGACACATTCAAAAGAAGTGCTTCTTCTTTAAGAAAGATAAGAAAAAGGATAAAGTTAAAGACAATCAGAAAGACAATGATCACAACGATACAGTTGCTGCAGTTGACCTTATCATTGTTTGTGATGAGGAGGTAATTAATTTTGCCTGTCAAGAGACAAGTTGGGTCATTGACAGTGGAGCTTCCTTACATGTTACATCAAGGAAGGAATTATTCTCATCTTATACACCTGGAAATTTTGGGGTGTTGAAGATGGGTAATGATGGTTTTTCAAAGGTTGCTGGCATGGGAGACATCCATTTGGAAACCAATACTGAAACACAACTGTTTCTTAAGGATGTTAGGCATGTGCCTAGTATCCGCTTTAATTTGATCTCGGTGAGAAAGCTTGACGATGATGGCTATTGTAACACCTTTGGTAATGGACAGTGGAAGCTTACTAAAGGTTCATTGATTGTGGCCCGAGGAGAGAAGAGTCCTAGCTTGTATTTGACACAAGCTAAGATTGTTGGTGACTCCGTCAATGCGGTGGATGATGAAAAGACAACCGAGTTGTGGCACAAGAGACTTAGCCACATAAGTGAGAAGGGACTAAACTGCTTGGCCAAGAAGAAACTATTGTCAGGTATAAAGAACGCAAGTTTGAAGAAATGTGCGCATTGTATGGCTGGAAAGCAGAACAGAGTTGCCTTCAAAAGTCACTCTCCTTCAAGGAAGTCAGATTTGCTAGAGCTAGTGCATTCTGATATTTGCGGTCCCTTGAAGATAAAGTCTTGTAGTGGTGGACTTTACTTTGTGACGTTTATTGATAATCATTCACGGAAACTTTGGGTTTATGTTCTGAAGACCAAAGATCAGGTGCTTGATGTTTTCAAGCAATTCCATGTATCAGTTGAAAGGGAAACTGGTAAGAAGTTGAAGTGTATTCGCATTGATAATGGTGGTGAATACAGTGGTCCTTTTGATGAGTACTGCAGAATGATAGGTATTAGACATCAGAAGACACCTCTAAAGACTCCAAAATTAAATGGTCTGGCTGAAAGGATGAATCGAACTTTAATTGAGAGAGTCAGATGTTTGCTTTCAGAAGCAAAATTGCCAAAATCTTTTTGGGGGGAGGCATTGTTCACATTAGTACATGTTATCAATCTGTCTCCAGCAGTGGCTCTGAATGGTGATGTCCCTGACAGAGTTTGGTATGGCAAAGAAGTTTCTTATGATCACTTACGAGTTTTTGGATGTAAGGCTTTTGTTCACATTCCAAAAGACGAGAGATCAAAACTTGATGCTAAGACACAACAGTGCATCTTTATTGGTTATGGTCTTGATGAATTTTGCTACAGGTTGTATGATCCGATTGAGAAGAAACTCATTCAGAGCCGCGATGTAGTATTCATTGAAGATCAAACCATTAACGACATTGAAAAAGCTAAGAATGAAGTGTCTAATAGCAGTGAAGGCTTGGTTGATCTAGATTCAGTTCCTATGCTGAATTTTCCTGATCCAGTTGATAATGGTACTCAAGGTGATGAACAAACTGCTAACCAACCAAGGGCAGTTGATGCTTCTACAGATGATGTTGGAGAAGATGATGAGGTTATTGAGCAGGGGGAGCAGTCCCCTTCACCTCCGCCCAGAAGATCAGAGAGAGAGCGACGACCTTCTACTAGGTACTCCAGTTCAGAGTATATCCTTCTCACTAATGAGGGGGAGCCAGAAAATTTTGACGAAGTTCAAACTCATAAGGATAAAGCCCAATGGATAAGAGCCATGCAGGATGAGATCAATTCCTTGCAGAAAAATGACACTTATGAGCTTGTGGAACTTCCCGAAGGCAAGAAGGCCTTGAAAAACAAATGGGTGTTCAAGCTTAATAGAGATTGTAACAAGCTAGTAAAATATAAAGCTCGCTTAGTTGTGAAAGGCTTTGGACAAAAGCAAGGGATTGATTTTGACGAGATTTTCTCCCCGGTTGTCAAAATCAGCTCAATCAGAACCATACTGGGTTTAACAGCTAGCTTGGATCTAGAGCTTGAGCAACTTGATGTGAAGACTGCATTTCTCCATGGTGATTTGGAGGAAGAAATCTACATGGTTCAACCAGAAGGGTTTGAGAAGAATGGGAAGGAACATATGGTTTGCAGATTGAAGAAGAGCTTATATGGGCTGAAGCAAGCTCCGAGACAGTGGTATAAAAAGTTTGACACTTTCATGATAAGTCACGAATATACCAGAACTAATGCAGATCATTGTGTGTATTTCAAAACTTTCCCAGATGGCAGATTCATTATTCTTCTGCTATATGTAGATGATATGTTGATAGTGGGGCAAGACAGGGTGATGATTGGCAATTTGAAAAATGAGTTGTCAAAAGCATTTGATATGAAAGATCTAGAAATTGCAAGGCAAATTCTGGGAATGCAGATTTTGCGAGACCGAAAAGCAAAGAAGCTTTGGTTATCACAAGAAAAATATGTGGAGCGAGTCTTAGAGAGATTTAACATGCAGAGTGCTAAACCAGTTAGCACACTGTTGGCTAGTCACTTTAAACTTAGAAAGAGTTATCCCACAAGTCAAAAAGAAAAAGAAGACATGGTTAGAATTCCTTACTCCTCCGCAGTCGGGAGTCTGATGTACGTCATGGTTTGTACTCGTCCAGATATCGCTCACGCTGTAGGAGTTGTCAGTAGGTTTTTTTCCAACCCAGGTAGAGACCATTGGGAAGCTGTGAAGTGGATCTTGAGATATCTTAGAGGCAGTACAAAAATGTGCCTGTGCTTTGATGAGTCTAAACCAAATTTGAAAGGATACGCTGATGCAGATATGGCAGGTGATCTTGACAGCAGAAAATTCACTTCAGGATTTTTATTCACTTTTGCAGGGGGAGCTGTATCATGGCAGTCTAAACTACAAAAGTGTGTTGCCTTATCTACAACTGAAGCAGAGTATATTGCTCTAACCGAAGCAGGTAAAGAAATGCTTTGGTTAACTAGATTCCTTCAACAATTGGGAGTGAAGCAAGAAAGTATAGTGATTTACTATGACAGTCAGAGTGCTCTAGATTTGAGCAAAATACTATGTATCACTCGCGCACGAAGCACATTGATGTGAGATATCATTGGTTGCGATTGGCAGTTGGAGAAAAGCAATTTCGATTAGAGAAGATCCACACTGATAAAAATCCTGCTGATATGATGACAAAAGTTGTAGCTCGGGAGAAGCTTCAACTATGCGCCGAGATGGCCGGCATGCACTCCATTTGATCATTACCTTTCCCCTTGGGCTGGAGGGGGAGAATTGTTGGGGTCCAGTCCATTTTTTTTATTTGGAAAATTTGGGAACCACAAATTTTATGGTGCATTCTCAACCACATATTTTGTGGTGCTTTGAGAACCACACATTTGTGGTGCATTGTTAGCCACAAATTTCAATGGGAGCTTGGCTATAAATAGCCTTGAAGCAAAACCTTGAAGAGCATTCAAGAAGATAGAGAGTGAAGAGGCAAGTTGTTTGAGTGCAGAGTATTTTCTCTGAGTGAGAAATAGAGAGTTTGAGTAATTCCTATTTGTTTGTGAGTGTGGGTATACACTGGGAAATATTGGGTTTCATCTCTAAAGGTCTCATTGAGTGTCACTATAATTTTGTATCACTTGAAAGATAGTAGAGTGTGTGAGGATACTTGTAATTATCCTTATTATAGTGAAATATTTCTCGAAACTTGTCCCGTGATTTTTTCCTCAAACATTAGAAGGTTTTTCAAATTAAAATTGGTGTCTCTTGAATTTATTCTTTCTGCTTGTAATTTCATAGTACATGGTAGAGAAATGTGATCCTGAGAATTATTCGCTTCGTATCAAATCTTTGATCAATTTTCCCAACAATAAGGAAGACTTTGGACTGAAACTATAAAGGATGAGACATGAGAACCAAACATCAATGAGTTCAACTAAGACATTAAAAGAAAAAATTTGAAGCAAAAGACCATACATATACGTGATTTAACCACGTACAAGCGTGGAGGCAGCAGCTCAAATGTGCATTTGAAATCCGAGAAGACCACGCATATGCGTGGGTTTTTTTAGCCATTTAACAATTTTCTCAGGCATAGGCATGATAATTCTCAAATTACCCACGCACATGCGCGAGTTTATTAGCCAAAAGTCTAAAGTAAATAACGCATGCACATGCGTGGGTTTATGAATCAAATATTTGAATTTTGCATCCACTCACGCATATGCGTGGGTGCAGTACCTGATACGTACAATTTCAATATTGTGAACACCCAATTTTGACCGGGTTAAAAAAAAAAGAGTCAAATAAAAAAACAAAAAAAAAAAAGAAAAGAAAAGTAACATAAAAAAAATAAAAACAAGTAAAATAAAATAAAATAAAATAAAATAAAAAATAATAGTCACATGCATGCACACACGTTTGTTTCAGGGGGATTTTTCATGTAACAAAGAAAAGGGGTGGGGGCTTAATATAAAATAAAAAAAAAAAAAGAAAAGGGGAGGAGTGATTGACGCAAAAGAAAAAAGAGAGAAGAAAAAGAGTCGTGAGAAAAAAAAAAAAAGGAGGGAATTCGATACAAAAAGGAGGATTTTAGGGAGATTTGTCGGGAGAAGATGAAAATTTGAAGGAAAATGCCAACCTCCCATACGGTGAGCAATCATCACATCCATCATCAACAACAACTCTTCCTCCAAAATGTGAAGGATCTCTCCATAAATGCCTCTCGCCATCATTTTCTTCCGAGGCTTGACAACCCATTCCTTCCAAACTTCGCCAACCCCTAACCATCTTCTCGCCACTCTCAACTTTCATTATCACCATCTTCAACCTTCATCCTTGCACCATTTTTACGTGAATCCTCCTCCTCCTCTCGCCACCATCCTTCTCCAACCAAATAAACCCAAAGAACCACCCTCCCATCCAACACCACCGAGTCAACTCAAGAGCCATATCCTCTTCCCACCATAGCCTCCAAAACTACCTTGCACCTTCAACTTCTCATCATCATCATCATCCAAACCCACACTTCACCAGCAGGACCATCCATACCTCCATCACCACCATTTACGTGAACCCCTTCACTGACAAACCGTAGCAGCCACCACGTGAAGCCAGCAAACGTTCACCACCTCATTTTGACAACCCCACAAAGCCAGACCCCTCTTCAACCGACCGTTGGACCGCACAGAAGCCATCAGCCTTCCAATCGACCGTCGAATCCCAGATCCTCCAAACTTCACCCCATTCTCATCACCTTCTGCCACCATAAGATCACATCACAACCGACCGTCGGGCCATAATCCTTTAAACCAAATCCATCCCCTCACTCGACCAACTTCACAAAGCCCACCTTCACCTCTAACTCGACCGTCGAACCATACCATTGTGACCCTCGACCAACTTCACAAAGCCCACCTTCACCTCTAACTCGACCGTCGAAACCATCCCACAAACCGGACCACCTACCTCTCAAATCTCCAAACCACATTTCAAACACCATCACATACATCGACCGTCGAAATCCAAAGAGCCACATCCTTCCCTCTCCGACCGTCGAACTCAATCAACTAAATTCCATCACATTCGACCGTCGGACCCCAAAAGCAAGACCATCTACATTCTCCACCCGACCGTCGAACCGTGAGCTCCACTCTCTCACCGACAAGCCATCCAAACTTCATACCATCAACTAAACTCCATCACATTCGACCGTCGGACCCCAAAAGCAAGACCATCTACATTCTCCACCCGACCGTCGAACCGTAAGCTCCACTCCCCTCATCGACCTTCAACCTTCCAAACCCAAATAAATCCATTTTTCCACCGACCGTCGAACCTCGGAGACCGCCTCTCGACCGTAGGACCACAGAACCGCCTCTCCGTCGAGGCAATTCCCCGACCGTCGAACATCAGAAGTCGCCCCGACCGTCGAGCCTCAGGATCCAGACCCCCCAGCATCAACTGTAGGACCTCAGGATCCAGATCCGTCCAGTACCGACCGTCGAACCTCAGACTAGATCCCTCCACAAACGTCCCCTGGTGCGTGCTGTTATTGTTGTCAAAGTCTCCAACTTTTACCTCTTTAAATTGAATTGTGATTGTCTTTTGGGTGTGTGAGGTTGAATCGCGTGGACTGCTGTCCATAATGATGCATTTTGGTAAGAAGGGAGAAGGGTAAAGAAGTTAAAAATGATAAACAAAGAAATAACTAAAAAGTTTTTTAAAAAAGGAATAAAAATGGGTTACCTGAGTTGCGACAGCTTGCTAACCCTTATATTTTGTAAACATCTGAGTTGCGACAGCTTGATGATTTACATTTTTTTTAAAGTTAAATCGCTAATTGATAATCTTAAATAAAAATTTCGTAACAAACTCGATAATCAATGGGTGACGTCTCTAGTGTGACGCGAGCTTCACCTATTTAATCCTTAATTTAGATAACTGAGCCGCGACGGCTTGTTAATTCAAATTTCAAAAATTAATTCAATTAAAATCAACCAACCCACAATTATTTTATAAAGAACTACGTAACTTTGAGTTCCCCATTGCACCAGGGGATACGTAGGAGCAGAATTTCATTTCTGTCAAGCCAAATTTAAATTTTCACAATTTTGTGGTTTCACTTTTTTAGTTACAATGTTTGCAAAAAAGGGGTAAAATAAATATTTTCAAGGATTGTTAATAATTTGCACAATTAATCTAAGGTACCGTCTTAGGACGGGTGCGTTAGGGGTGCAGTGGGATTAAGTTTCCACCATTCCCTAAGCATAACCGACTCTCGAATCCAATCTGGTTCTAAAGACCATTTTCAAAGAAAGGTTTTCCAATTTTTCTAAATTCAAATAAAATTGGTGGCGACTCCATTTTCTCAGTTTCATATTCTAAAATCCTATTCGAGTTGCTATTTCCCGCCGCGATTATCAGTCGCGACAGATGGCGACTCCACTGGGGATATTTGGAGAGTCAAGCCTGTCGTTGTTAGTTGTGCAAATTGTTAATAATTTTTATTTATTTATTTTACCCCTTTATCTTCGTTCTTGTTTTCTTTTTGTTTGTAAATGGATTTTATTTATTTTTGTTTTATGTAAATATCTGATAGCGTTATCTTATGTATATTGTTACTTGTATATATTTGTGCATAATTGTTGAAACCTTAGGATAGATGATTGTCTTGCTATTGTATATATGTTTTTGCGGGTTGGGGGTAGTTTCTTTTTAAATTTTTGTACAGGTTTGTACGCTCCCAAAGACCCACTGCACCTACACGTAAAGCACACACATTCGAGTGGGGCCCTATACCCGGGTCTGAGTGAAGCTTAAGTTAAGTAGAGGTTGCGTAGTGATAGCCATTTTGGATGTACTTCCTGTTTGGTTATCGCGAAAACCTCATCTAGAGTGCGCCTTTTTCATGAATGTCCCACACCTAGTTGGTTTACCCACTATTTCGTGGTCAACATTCTGAAATAGGACTTGGCTCTAGAGACCTCTAAAATAGAAGAGCCACCCTATGGAAGTTATCACGAACCAGAAAGACTCTTAGATCCTTAGGATGGAATTCCCAAGTTTAAGGCAACCTCATTAGGACACAAAGGGAGCGTACTTCTTCTTTCCTCATGCCATCCATTCTTGAAAAAAAAAAACTTAAAAAATACATTTCTTACATTCTTAAAAAAAAAAAAATCATCTTGCATTTTTATAACCTTAAAAAAAAACTTGCATTTTCATGACATTGCATAAAGAAAATCATGCATTCCTAGCATTCAAAAAAAAAAATCATGCATTTTCATGACACTCCAAGCATTCTTAAAAAAAAAAATAAATCATGCATTTTCATGCCATCCTTAGCATTAAAAATAATAATAATAAATAAATCGCATTTTCATAAAAAAAAATTTTCATGCATAGCATCTTTAGCATTCTAAAAAATATATATAAAAAAATAAATCATGCATTTCATTCCATGCATTTGAAAAGAAAATGTTTTTATTTCATTCATCTCATCTTATGCATGACATTCCTTGTATGATGTTACCGTGTTTGGCAATTATTGCGCGACTAAGGAAAGAAGACACCGCCTCAAACAGTTTCAAGAACTTCCACAGAATGCAGAAATGGAGGTGATGAACCTTTTCCATCCGCATTATGAAAAAAAAAAAAAAAGACAGCTGTGTACCCGACAATGAGGTAGGTAGTGCCATTAAATTTTATCGGAAGCATGTGGAGACAACAACTGCGAAAATCTTGCAGTATGGATTTTATTGGCCTTCTTTATTCAAGGTCTGTTACACCTTTTGCAAAAGTTGCTGAAATTGGTCAATAAAGTTTTGCTTTAAGATTCTCATCCGCACCTACTCCTTAAAAAATTGAGATCTAGGTGGCGCGTTTCTTTTGTTGTCAAACACGTGTATCTTATGGGGCCATAGACATTGAGAATCCTAGGAATGACGTTGTATTAAAAGTTAATGGACCAAGACTCAACCATTTCTGGAACATCAAGTTGTTGAGTTCTCTCGTGTTCTTAAGTTAAATGGCGGATAACTGCATTCGTGACTCTCAAGTCGGTTTGTTTTTCAGTTTCCCATAATAACTGATTTCTTCTCCTTTCAAAATGGATGTCATTCTCTCAAATCTAAGAAAATATTTTTCTTCTCTCCCTCTAAATGCTCTAACAAAAGTCTATGAAGCTAGGTATGAAAGACTGAGATTGTTAATGTATAAGGGCATCCCAGAAGATATACGCTGGATAATCAAAGCAAAAGTTCGTTTAGCTGGTGAATCTTCAGATTCATTTGTCCCATACATGCCTGGTCTCGGTAAAAGTTCATTTTCAAAAAGGAGAAGAGCAAAAAGAATGAAAGTTTGTTACAAGTGTGCACGATGAAATTGCAACATGCGATGTCACTCTTTGGGGATGGTTTCTGTAAATAGAGAAGATAAAATATTCTTCATTAAGAATGGACTGAGTAAGGAGTCATTAGATAATATCTTATTGACTCTTGAGACGCATTCTTGTGGAGTTGTGCAGCGTGAACTTCTTAGTTTGTGGAATCTCTTCAAGGACGAGCAAGAGCGTTACAGTCTTGGGAATCTGACTCAAAAAGACCCTGTTTGCCAATTTATAAGAAAATTGGATGGGAAGCTTATCCTCGACTCATAGAAGGCGTTTAAGCCGTTTCTGGACGTGAAACCAAAGGAAGATGTGAGCCACAATCACAACAACATGTATATATTATCTTGTACATTTTAAAAAAAAAAGAAAAAAAAGAAGAAAGAAAAAAAAAAAAAAAAAGAAAAAAAAGAAAAAAACTAAAAACTAAAAAAAAAAAAAGGGCGAAACTTCTTGTACTTGGTCTTAATTAGATTAGAGCCCCCGCGTGGAGTGGCAAACCCGTCATTGACTCGGGTGGACCTTCGCACGCCGCCCAAATAAGGTTCGTGTGCCATGCTCGCAGAGAGCCGCGCAAGCATTCCTGTGTTTTAACCAAAGGCTCGCTTGCCGATGGACGTAAAGAAGCGTCCCCGTGTTTGCATTCTCGCGTGACAATGCCTCCGAGCCGAATCCTGTGATTTAATGCCATGGGCTCTTCAACCTCTCACCGGGCCGTGGTCGTTGGTGGTAGCCGTCGATTTACGCACTTTAATTAGTGGCGTCGTAGCTCAATCCAAAATATCCCACAAGCGGGAGGGAGAAGAATGCCCAGATTGGCTGAGCCGTCTTGGTATTACTGCACTCATGACGCGCAGTATAAAGATCTGCCATGAAACCTGTACATAAAGGTATGTAATCATTTGTTATTATTTTATCTTTGTATGATTTTGTTGAATTTTGGTTTTGGACAGATGATCTTTTGGATGGGATCCTTCGGGGGTTTCTAGACTTCTTTACCCTGATGATTTTCTTGAAAAAAAAAGTTAAAAAAAAAACACAAAAAAAAAAGATTTTATGTTTCTTAAATTCAACCTTTTCTGACAACAGCCGACCTACCCTTCTAGGTGCAATTATTTTCCTTTCCATTCTTTTTCTTATTTAAACACTCCATTTTCTCCTTCATCTTCAACTCAGAAACACTCAAAGAGAAGAAGGGTATAGAATGGGGCCTTCTATTCGTAACCTAAAAAATATCTGTGTTTTTTGTGGGTCGAGTTATGGGAAGGGATTAGAGTTTGTAAACGTAGCTAGCACTCTTGGTCGATCACTTGCTGCGAGGAATATTCATCTTGTATATGGGGGAGGTTGTCGTGGGTTAATGGGGGTCGTTTCACTTTCTCGCTTTTATAAGAGGCAATCAGTTTTAGGTGTTATTCCTAAACCTTTAGTTGAAAATAACATCACTGGCAAGACAGTTGGAGAAGAAATTCAGTAACATCCATGCATGGACGCATGAAAATAATGGTTGACAATTCGATGCATTTCTTGTCTTACCAGGTGGTTTTGGTACTTTGGAAGAAATTTTTCAAATTGTCTCTTGGGGCTTGAACCAACATCCACCATAAACCCATTGGTTTGTTGAATGTTAATAATTTCTTTGACCTTTTGTTATTTTTTCTTGACAAAGCCGTGGGAACGTAAATTTATCACTCCTTCAAGAAGACAACTTCTTATCTCTCCCTCTCCACTATTGATGAGCTCATTGATAAATTGGAAGCTTTTGAGTATGTACCTGATAAGGTATTAGCTCAGATAGATTGGTCAATAGGAAGCAGCGAAGGAAGTAACAAGAAAAGCAAGCCAGATCTGACACTTTCTCTTTAATCGGTTTGATTTTATTGTACTTTATTTCTGTTTAAATTTGTGTCCGCTTTCTCCAATAGGTAATTTATTCTATCCTTTACTCATCTATATTTTAACATTAAGGACAATGTTGTGATCTGGTTGGGGAAGGATGGTTGTGTAAAAAACAAAAAACAAAAAACAAAAAAAAACAAAAAAAAAACAAAAAAAAAACAAAAAAACAAAAAAACAAAAAAAAACAAAAACCAAAAAAATTCAAAAAGTGTGTTTGTTAATATGTTTGTTGTGTTTGTCATCAATTAACAACAAAAGTAAATAGAGATGGCAGAGTAAGGAGTAATTTTTATCTTGAGACGCATCTTAATTGGTGGCAGAGTAAGGAGTAGTAGGGTAGTAATTAATTAGTATTAAATTGTGGAAGTACTAAAGTTCTATTATTTGACTTCTTATCAGGGTCAGATGCAGCACTGACTATGTGCTTCATTTCTGCTTGGCGTTGATTCACTTCTTATCGTGGTCGATGCAAAGACTGACATGTGCTTCATTTCTCGCTTATGCGTTGATTCACTTCTTATCGTTATTTTGCTCTTTTCTATATCTCTTTTCACATTGAGGACAATATTATGATCTGGTTGGGGGAATGATCGTTGTGTGCCTAAATATATAAAAAAAAAAAAAAAAAAAAACAAAAAAAAAACAAAAAGGTGTGTGTATGTATTAATATGTTTATATGTTTGTCGGTAATTTTCTAAACCGCTTAAGAATGGCGTAGTAGGAGTAAATTTTACTCTTGAGACGCATTTTAGTTGGGGTAGATAACTAGTTTGTGTGGAAGTAGCAATTGAAATTCAAGAAAATTTGCATGATTGAGTAAATTGTCTTCTTTCTTAAAAATCATATGTTTGGTTATGGATGTTGAATTGGTGGACCGAGAATGATAGAACTATATCTTGTGAGATCTTGAGCCTAATGGATGGATTCAACATTTATGCCGTTCTCTTCTTTCTTGTGTGATTTTCACTCATGATAATGATCACTCTAGAACTTGCTTTGATTCTTTTTGAGGCTACGTTTCACTTGCATGCATGAACATGATTGAGGCCCTCTTTCTTAGCCAGTTTAACCAAATAGCCAACCTTGTTTTCAATATGATATCAAGCACTCTTTTGACTTCTTGAAAATTTTCTGATTCTTGTCAACCTTGTATATTTTCCTTTACTTAACCCCTTTGAGCTTATTTGACCATTCTTTGTTTCTAACTCATTACGTACAAAACCATGTTCTAACCCAACCTTAGGGAATAAGAGAGCATTGACTTTGTTATTTGATGAGTTCTTGAACAAGTGTAGGGGTGCATGTGCAGATTGGTTATAAAAAAAAAGAAAAAAGAAAAAAGAAAATATGTTTCTATAAAAAGAAAAAAGAAAAAAGAGAGAGCTGATTATTGCTACAATCAAAAGAATGCACCATGTGATATATTCATACCTAGAATAAGGGTGGATGATTGGAAATAACAGGAATAGAAGGAGAATGTTCAAGCCTAAAGGAATTCAATCTACCAATTGATCTTTAACAAAACATTAGTTAGATATTGGTCATTGTCCTGTATGAAAAAAAAAACTAAGAAAATCTTGGGAAAGTTAGACTGAATGTTCTCAAACATCTTCTCCACTCTAACTGTATCATAATGCTCTTCTATTCTCTTTGGTATTTAACTTGACATATCCATATTACTTCCACCTTTACCTTGACCCCATTATAACCTTGAATAAAGTCCTCATGATTTGTGTATACATGTGTTCTGAGTAGTGGAGAAGTAGAAAATAAGCAAGCATATGGTAGTGCAATTTTCATGGGTCGAATTGAGTGAAATACCTACCTTTTAAACACTTGAGAGATTGAGAGTAAATTCTGTGAGGATCTATCATTCTTTACTCATGTTTTTCGATTGAAGTATCCTTGCTTATTGATTTGAGATGTGAAGATGTGTTACCTCATGAATGTTTTAATTACTTGAATTATTAATTGATCTTCATTCTTAAATATTATTAGAAATCGAGTCTTTTAGAATGTTTAACTTTTGAGTCAGTTTTTTTTTTCTGTTTTGCCCGAGGACGTGCAAAAGAGTAAGTGTGGGGGGTGTTTGATAATTAATGATGTCCAGTTGTCGAATCTTGACTCAAGCGAAAAAAAAAATCTTTTGATTTTCTTGCTATTTTACTTCTTGTGTCTTTAACCGTTGTAAATAATATCCTTTCTGTAGTCAAACTTCTAAGAACAATCTGGAAGTTGTTCGTTTCTTTCCTGTTGTACTTTTTGAATTCATGAGTGTCTCGTGACATAATGCTTCGGTAAAGTGACCATGAGTACAACACCATGATTTGACCATCTAATGGTAATTGCTTATTGACCAATTCAGATCGAAGAGATCTTGAAAATCCCAATTGATGGAAGAGGAGGTACCCGAGCAAAAAAAAAAAAAAAAAAAAAAAAAGAAAACAAAAAAAAAAGAGAAGAAACAAAAAAAAAGCAAAAAAAAAACAAATAAAATGAAAAAAGAGCCCATTAGTCCGAAAACCCGAAAGGTCGGTCTAAACAAAAGTTAGGGCAAATGAATGGGCAAAATCTCGAGGAAGTTGGCCTCAAACACCTTGAAGGGTGCACCCAAACCGGGGCAATTTTGAATTGCGTGTGATCACCTACACAAGGGCGCTTTGTTTGCATTTAGTTGGCCATACTCTGGGGCAAAATTTTTGAAGGATTAAGGAGAAGTTCGTGTTGAAGGAAGTAGCAACGCAGACAAGGATCGAGTTATCAAGCGATTTGTAGGAATCAACTAAATGAGAGATAAGGTTAAACACTGGGCAAAATTTTCTCTCAAGGAATCACAAGCAATGGTTCATCCCATTTCTTGAAAGGAGAGTTGAAAGTGAAAAACAGAGAAAAAGAAGGAAAGGAGAAGAAGAAGGAAAGAACCAGAAGGGTCTAAGGAAGAAAAACATGTGAATAAAGTTTGAGTGGTCAAAGCTTTCCAAAGTCGTCCTTGGTTCAAATGTTTTTAAATAAAATTTAGAAAATAAGAAAAAAAAAAAAAAAAAATAAAATGAAAAAAAAAAAAAAAAAAAAATCTTTTTGATCAAGATGCTTATTCCATTGTCATTTAAATTCTGGGACTCAGTTGCCCATTGTCTTTTAAATTCCGGGACTCAGTGGCCCATTGTCTTTTAAAATTTCGGGACTCAGTTGCCCATCGTCTTTTAAATTTCGGGACTCAGTTGCCCATTGTCTTTTAAATTCTGGGACTCAGTTGCCCATTGTCTTTTAAATTCCGGGACGCAGTTGCCCATTGTCTTTTAAAATTCCGGGATGCAGTTGCCCATTGTCTTTTAAATTTCGGGACTCAGTTGCCCATTGTCCTTTAAGTTTCCTGACTCGATTTGCCCTTTGTCTTTTTTACCTTCATTGAGCGCAGACGGCTCCATGCATTTCAATTTCATTTATTTATGTTGAGCGACGGCTCGTTATTTATTTCAATTGGCTCTTTTTGAGCGCATCGGCTCTTGTCTTTTAATTCTCGTTTTTTACTTTTGAGCGCATCGGCTCTTGTCATTTACTTTTTTGAGCGCATCGACTCTCGTTTTTAATTCTCGTCTTTTAATTTCTTTTTTACTTTTGAGCGCACGGCTCATCGTCATTTACTTTTTTTTTTGAGCGCATCGGCTCTGTCTTTTAATTCTCGTCTTTTACTTTTGAGCGCATCGGCTCGTCATTTACTTTTTGAGCGCATGACTCTCTCGTCTTTTAAATTCGTCTTTTACTTTTGAGCGCATCGGCTCCTTCATTTACTTTTTGAGCGCATTGGCTCTGTCTTTTTAATTCCTGTTTTTACCTTTTGAGCGCATCGGCTCCTGTCTTTTAATTCCCGAGCGCATCGGCTCCATGCATTCCATGCATTTCATTTTTTTACTTTTTGAGCGCATTGCTCCATGCATTCCATGCATTTTAAATTCTGTCAATTTCTTTGAGCGCATCGGCTCCATGCATTACATATGCATTACATGCTTTTACTTTCTGAGTGCACTCCGCTCCATGCATTCCATGCATTTTAAATTCCTGTCAATTTCTTTTGAGCGCATCGGCTCCATGCATTCCATGCATTTTAATTTCTGTTGAGCGCATCGGCTCCCTGCATTTTATTTTCTGTTGAGCGCATCGGCTCTATGCACTTTAACTTTTTGTCATTTCTTTTTCTGTTACCTTTTGAGCGCATCAGCTCCATGAATTTTAATTCTTGAGCGTTTTGACGCTTTGCATGTTATTTCTCGCATTTGTTTTACATCTTGTGCTTTGCCGGACAAAATAAGAGTTCATGTCTTTACTCGTTCCTTACGACGATAATAAGAAGACCACGATTTTCTTATTATCTAATAAGAAACAAGTAAAGAGGGCAATCAGAACACCCAATTTTGACCTAGGTTAAAAAAAAAAAAGTCAAATAAAAAAAAAAAAAAAAAAGAAGAAAAGAAAAGTAACATAAAAAAATAAAAACAAGTAAAATAAAATAAAATAAAATAAAATAAAAAATAATAGTCACATGCATGCACACACGTTTGTTTCAGGGGGGATTTTCATGTAACAAAGAAAAGGGGTGGGGGCTCAATATAAAATAAAAAAAAGAGAAAAGAAAAGGGGAGGAGTGATTGACGCAAAAGAAAAAAGAGAGAGAAGAAAGAGTCAGCAGAAAAAAATAAAAAAGGAGGGAATTCTGATACAAAAAGGAGGATTTTAGGGAGATTTGTCGGGAGAAGATGAAAATTTGAAGGAAAATGCCAACCTCCCATACGGTGAGCAATCATCACATCCATCATCAACAACAACTCTTCCCTCCAAAATGTGAAGGATCTCTCCATAAATGCCTCTGCCATCATTTTCTTCCGAGGCTTGACAACCCATTCCTTCCAAACTTCTGCCAACCCCTAACCATCTTCTGCCACTCTCAACTTTCATTATCACCATCTTCAACCTTCATCCTTGCACCATTTTTACGTGAATCCTCCTCTCCTCTGCCACCATCCTTCTCCAACCAAATAAACCCAACAACCACCCTCCCATCCAACACCACTGAGTCAACTCAGTGAGTCATATCCTCTTCCCACCATAGCCTCCAAAACTACCTTGCACCTTCAACTTCTCATCATCATCATCATCCAAACCCACACTTCACCAGCAGGACCATCCATACCTCCATCACCACCATTTACGTGAACCCCTTCACTGACAACCCGTAGCAGCCACCACGTGAAGCCAGCAAACGTTCACCACCTCATTTTGACAACCCCACAAAGCCGACCCTCTTCAACCGACCGTCGGACGACGCACGTGCCATCGCCTTCCAATCGACCGTCGAATCCCGATCCTCCAAACTTCACCCCATTCTCATCACCTTCGCCACCATAAGATCACATCACAACCGACCGTCGGGCCATAATCCTTTAAACCAAATCCATCCCCTCACTCGACCAACTTCACAAAGCCCACCTTCACCTCTAACTCGACCGTCGAACCATACCATTGTGACCCTCGACCAACTTCACAAAGCCCACCTTCACCTCTAACTCGACCGTCGAAACCATCCCACAAACCGGACCACCTACCTCTCAAATCTCCAAACCACATTTCAAACACCATCACATACATCGACCGTCGAAATCCAAAGAGCTACATCCTTCCCCTCTCCGACCGTCGAACTCAATCAACTAAATTCCATCACATTCGAATCGTCGGACCCCAAAAGCAAGACCATCTACATTCTCCACCCGACCGTCGAACCGTGAGCTCCACTCCTCTCACCGACAAGCCATCCAAACCTTCATACCATCAACTAAACTCCATCACATTCGACCGTCGGACCCCAAAAGCAAGACCATCTACATTCTCCACCCGACCGTCGAACCGTAAGCTCCACTCCCCTCATCGACCTTCAACCTTCCAAACCCAAATAAATCCATTTTTCCACCGACCGTCGAACCTCGGACCACCGGTGCTCTCGACCGTAGGACCACAGAACCGCCTCGACCGTCGAGGCAATTCCCCGACCGTCGAACATCGAAGTCAGCCCCGACCGTCCGTCGAGCCTCGTGGGATCCAGACCCCCCCAAATCAATCGTAGGACCTCGGGATCCGATCCGTCCAAAGCACCGACCGTCGAACCTCGTACTAGATCCTCCACAAACGTCCCCAGTGCGTGCTTTGTTATTGTTGTCAAAGTCTCCAACTTTTACCTCTTTAAATTGAATTGTGATTGTCTTTTGGGTGTGTGAGGTTGAATCGCGTGGACCGCTTTTCACGTCCATAATGATGCATTTTGGTAAGAAGGGAGAAGGGTAAAGAAGTTAAAAATGATAAACAAAGAAATAACTAAAAAGTTTTTAAAAAGGAATAAAAATGGGTTACCCGAGTTGCGATGCATGACTTGCTAACTCCTTATATTTTGTAAACATCTGAGTTGCGACAGCTTGATGATTTACATTTTTTTTAAAGTTAAATCGCTAATTGATAATCTTAAATAAAAATTTCGTAACAAACTCGATAATCAATGGGTGACGTCTCTAGCGTGACGCGAGCTTCACCTATTTAATCCTTAATTTGGATAACTGAGCAGCGACGGCTTGTTAATTCAAATTTCAAAAATTAATTCAATTAAAATCAACCAACCCACAATTATTTTATAGAGAACTACGTAACTTTGAGTTCCCCATTGCACCAGGGGATACGTAGGAGCAGAATTTCATTTCTCTCAAGCCAAATTTAAATTTTCACAATTTTGTGGTTTCACTTTTTAGTTACAATGTTTGCAAAAAAGGGTAAAATAAATATTTTCAAGGATTGTTAATAATTTGCACAATTAATCTAAGGTACCGTCTTAGGATCGCCGGAAGTGCGTTAGGTGCAAGTGGGATTAAGTTTCCACCCTTCCCTAAGCATAACCGACTCCCGAATCCAATCTGGTTCTAAAGACCATTTTCAAAGAAAGGTTTTCCAATTTTTCCAAATTCAAATAAAATTGGTGGCGACTCCATTTTCTCAGTTTCATATTCTAAAATCCTATTTGAGTTGCTATTTCCCGCCGCGATTATCGGTCGCGACAAATATACATAGTTTTAGAGTAGATTTTTCGACTATTGATGATCTGTTTTGTTCTTTTTCTCGTTTTTTCTTTTTTTATTATTTATTTTGAGAGATTTTGAAATTTCAACTCAATGATTCAAGTAAAGATCATCATCATCATCATAGATCTATGAGTTTACTTTTTCTCTTTTTCCTTCTTTTTTTTCTTTTCTTTTATGGGTAACTAAATCTCCCAAAGTTAGGAAGAGTTTTAGCTTGACCCATAACTTGATATAAATGGATTCTTGAATTAATATATGTTTATTTCTTTTAATTGAGTGTTAATCTCTATTTTTAATACTTCTATAACCTAATTAACTATAGATTGATATGTGAAGTATTTTGTGAATAGGAAAATTCTTTAATATTGTATATTTCTTGAAATTAATGCCATGCTCTATCAATGTCTAGGGATGAGTATTAATAATTATGTGGTGAATGTAAGAATCTTGTGCTAGAATCTTCCAATTGCATGATATTGATTAAAGAATTAATAATTTTAGGGTAATTGGAAGAAGAGTAATTCACTAAGGAATTGGGTCTTAGCTAATTTTATATATATTTGTCATCAATTATGGGAACTAAGTAGAATTAATTAAATAGGATTCATTGAAATTAAGGGTCAAGTGAAAATCAACCCTTAACATCTCTATCCATTAATTTTTTCACACATCTCTTCTGTTAAAACTCTCTAAAAATAGTCTTAGTTGTTTTAATTGATTGTTTTGCTATTTTCATGTTAATTACACATCTCTCATACAATTTAGTAGCCTAGATAGTGATATGACTAACGAAATTGATACTTGATACTAATTAATATATATGTGAATGATACTCTTTTATTCACCTTATTACTTAATCGATTCAGTATATTTTGGCGGTAGTTCAGCATTTATAATCAAATAAGGCAACTCCTCTTTAAAATGATCAAAAATTTGGCTTGCCTCTTAATGCACCTTAAAACCTCCACAAGAGGAAAAAAATTTAGGTACAAGCAGTTTATTAGCTAATCATAAACATTTCATCCACATTAAACATGTGTTTTTATGTGAACGAGTATTGATATTTACACACAAAAAATTGCTATATATATAGATATTTCACATAATATAATTCTATGGATGAAATTATTTTATCTATCATTTCACTCTCAACTAAAAAAAACTTGAGCCATTAATTGTTTGTTTTGTGAAATTTTTGTATTTCAAGTTCTATGCATTTAACTTTTCCCTATATAAACTATGCTAGAATTATATTTTTATCTACAAAGAATGTTTTCACACTTTTTTTTAAGCTGAGTTTTTTACACATGTTTACACATGTGAATAATTGAATGAAATATTTGCAGCTAGCACTACTCATCTGTTCTGCACCAGGATTTTGGGTTATTAGTCAGGAGTAATCCGACTCACCAGAATAATACTTAGATATTACTACACACTATCTTGATGAGTATATCTACCTATTTATTAGGAATAAATCTCTCAAATATCCTTGATAGATATGGAAGCTAATTATATCTCACAAAAATAAGAAAATTAGTTAAAAGATATCACAATCCCTAATGGATTCTAATACTAAATAACTGCATTTAATACAAATTGTACACATCCTAAGATGCTCCTATAAATGGTAAGTCAAGTCTCCAAAGTATGCATCTCCTCTAATATATAGACTGCCTTCATTTAGCACAATCTAACTTGAGCATCAGAGTACCTTTTGCAGGTACCTACCTCTCGCACCACCACAAGAGCAGCTGTGTCACGAAGGAGTCCACCACATACGTGCCTATTTCAAGTACCTCTCTGAATTTACTTCAGAACATTGGCGTCGTCTGTGGGAAACGATAAATTTTTATTCTCATTCAACCATGGTAAGCATAAGACAACGTTCAAGAAGAGAAGGTGTTGCGCACGCTACCCTTGGTCAAGGACAGGGCCTGGCGGCGCAATGCGATCCTCAACCTGTCACACCACCAGTGCATGCTGAAACCTCCACTGCTAGGAGCCGGACAGTTATCATTGAGACTCTTAACGAAGGGCATGAGGTTCCGTATTCTGCCGAGAGCACTCACTCCTCGCGAAGAGTCCCTGTTCAAGAGAGACTCGTGTTCCATGGTGAATTAGCTAACAATGTTATTGAAGGACCCATAATCCTTGTGCATGCTCGCCTAGGGCCCTCGAATAATGACGCAGATCACGAGTTCCACCATGAGGATGCTATCTAGTCTGAAATGATGAGAAACCACTTTCAAGAACTGGTGTGCCAACAAACAGCAATGATCAACGACTAACGACGTTAGTTGGATGACCAGCACTGTCGGCTAGAAAATCTCGAGAGATTTGTGCACGAAGAGAATGATAACGGAATACGGCCCACAACCAGAGAAGGCCGCAACATGACGAAGCTAGTAACGTTATTGGAACCAACACCCCGGCCCCCGCCGGTCAACAACAGCCCTTCTCAGATGAATTAATGGCGTATAGAGTCCTAAGAAACTTCAAGTTTCCTTCTAACTTAGAGCCCTATGATGGGACAACGAACCCTCAGGAACATTTAGATGCCTATACCCAGTCTATGCAGTTCCATGGGGGATTCTTAGATTGCTGTGTCGCGCCTCCCCTTTCTCTTTAAAGAAGGGTGCCCTCTGCTGGTTTGTAACTTTATGAGTGAAATCCGTCACCGAATGGAATGATCTCACCCGACATTTCCTACTACATTACACCACCGCCAAGGAGCGACCCAAGTCAGTTGATTCTCTTTCTGGAATTTTCCAAGGGAGCAATGAGCCCCCTCGTGAATACATTAAGAGGTTCAACGATGCTTGTGTTTATATAGAAAGCTTGGATGACATGATTGCCTTTCATTACGCTCGGAGCGGCCTCCAGATTGATTCAGACTTCTTCCAGTCTTTGTCAAAAAGAAAGCCAGAGATTCTGGATGAACTTTACTTGCGCTCTAAAAAATATATCGAATTAGAAGAAGTCACTAAGGCTAAAGAGAGTCTGGAAAAAGGTGATCCCACTCACTAGAAAAATAATCGGAGCTCTAATCAACATCGAAACTCCCCAAAGGGCGAAGTATACCGGCCTAGGTACTCTGACTACACTCTTTTGAACACCCCAAGGGAAATGATTCTAAAAAAGGTACTTCAGACTGAGTTTTGAAATATCCAAAGGCCCCCCCTGAAAAAGGCAAAGGACCACTCCAAGCACTGTAAGTGGCACAAAAGCTATGGCCACGAAACAAAAGAGTGTTACCAGCTTCGAGATGTCATTGAGTCCTTAATTAAGGAATGACAGCTTTAGAAGTATATTGTTCGGGATCCAGAACAATGACAATCCTGGAAGACGGAGAGAGTGAAGACGTACCCCAGCCCCCAACAAAGTCTAACCCCACGACAAAGGAGGAGAACACGTAGCCCTGTCAGGAAACCCCGGACTCCACTACGCCATGACACTGACAACCGGCATGATCAGAACTGGGATACTCAAAATGAGGCCAACAGGACAGATCGGTCTGTCAGTACCATCTCTGGAGGATTTGCAGGAGGAGGTTTATCTAGTAATTCCTGAAAGAAAACACTACAGACTGCGGTATTGATCATTTCTAGATCTACACACAAGCCTCGTACTGATGATAGGGAAGAACCCCCGATCTCTTTCACCATTAAGGACTACGGCGATATTGTCCGGGATCACGATGATCCACTCGTCATATCCAGAATAATATCTAATGCTGAAGTCCGACGTATTTTTGTAGACCAGGGTAGCTCAGCAGACATAATGTTCATGGATACTTTTGAAAAACT
Organism: Ormosia semicastrata; assembly: GCA_029884595.1. Taxonomy (NCBI): domain Eukaryota; kingdom Viridiplantae; phylum Streptophyta; class Magnoliopsida; order Fabales; family Fabaceae; genus Ormosia; species Ormosia semicastrata. The sequence goes on along the minus strand of JAQQTO010000046.1, from coordinate 28,149,196 downwards.
AGAGTTCCATATGTCTACCTTAACCCCCTATGAGGGTGAGCTCACCATTTTCTATGGAAAGAAAATCACCCCAGTGAACTATTTTGAAACATTTCTGACCCTCGAAGACAACAAAGTTTACAGAACCGTTAAAATCAGATTTTTGGTCGTAGACTACTCGTCTGCATACAACATTATTCTGGGGCGACCTACCTTGAACGGCATTATCACTGTAGTGTCCACCGCTAACCTGGCCATAAAATTCTTTAACAAGAATAATGAGGTGATTACGGTCAAGGGTGATCAAATCGCAACACGCAAGTGTTATAATGAGAGCCTCAAGATCTGTAAAACTCCCAAGAAAGCAAGAGCACATATGTCTAACCTAGCTGTGGATCAAGTTAATATCCTTATGACCGAGCTGGATGTCAGAGAAGAAATTTGAGGCACCAGACCCCAGCTAGAAGGAGAACTTCTTTCATTCCAATTAGGTGACAAGCCTGACTAAGTCACCAAAATAGGCACAAATCTGGAAGACTAGGAGAAACGCCAGCTTATGGAACTCTTGCAGAAAAACAAAGTCCTCTTTGCCTGGACGTCCTATGACATGCCTGAGCTTGACCCCGCTTTTATCTGTCATTATTCATCTATTAAACAGGATACAAAGCCGGTCTCCCAGAAGAAAAGAAAAGTTGACCCTGAGAGACAACAAATCATCCCACACAATAAATACAGATGACTTTCTCACAAAGCCCAGAATAAGTTCACTTGTTCCATCAGAAGATCCTGAGTCAAAAAGTTTCATGACTGCAGGCTTAGATTCTCCGTTTGCCAAGAATACGTCACTTAAAGGAGATTTTTAGCATTACTAAAGCAAGCAGTGATGGCCAATAATACAGATCATCACGCTCAATCATGCTTAGTTATTATTTAAGTGCTAAGCCAACAGGTATATTATGAAGAAATGTTATTTATCACTTTGGCCCGATATCATCTCAGTCAATACATTTGCCGTGACCTCGAGTCCACAAGTACTTTGGCCTGACATAACCTACAAGGTTACTACACTTTAGCGAGATCCAAGGAATACAAGGTCCGAAAAGGATCAGATATTCTGATATCTATATAAGATAGCTAGACTGGGGAATCCACTTGACCACCCTCTGGGGGCAAGTAGTGCATTAAGAGTCTTAACCCGTGCCCATGTGAGTCGCACCTTAGATGGACAAATAAGGGAATCCACTTGACCACCATCTTGGGGCAAGTAGCGCATTCAAGGGTCTTAACCCATGCCCATGTGAGCCGCACCTTAGACGGACAAATAAGGGAATCCACTTGACCACCATCTGGGGGCAAGTAGCGCATTCAAGGGTTTTAACTAGTGCCCATGTGAGCCGCACCTTAGACAAACAAACAGGGGAATCCACTTGACCACCATCTGGGGCCAAGTAGCGCATTCAAGGGTCTTAACCCGTGCCCATGTGAGCCGCACCCTAGACGGCCAAATAGGGAAATCCACTTGACCACCTTCTGGGGGCAAGTAGCGCATTCAAGGGTCTTAACTCGTGCCTATGTGAGCTACACCTTAGACGGTCAAATAGAGAGCCACCAATGGGATCAGGGAGTGCCTTACGTTCCAGATTAAGAGGGCAACCCACTAAACCCTTTTCAGTGTGTTGGTCGCGAGTTGCAAAACCTCGACACTTGGCTAAAACCATCACGTGGTTATTGGCAACATGGATAGTGAAATCCATGCATAAGCCATTACAGTACCCACCGAGAGTTGTCTTACATTAAACAGGTCGTGCAGTAGAAAAATCTCAAGTCTTGGAAAAATCCGTGTACTAAACTGTAAACATAAAAGACCCTAACAAAGACCACTTATGCCAAAGTCCGAGGGATCCTCAACGCCCAAATAGTTGGTGACGGACCCCGAACACGATTTCTTTTATGCTTAAGTCCTAAGAGGGATTCTCAACACCTAAATAGTTAGTGACGGACCCTGGACACGGTTTCTTTTATGCCTAAGTCCTAAGAGGGATACTCAACGCCCAAATAGTTGGTGATGAATCCCGGACACGGTTTCTTTTATGCCAAAGTCCTAAGAGGGATCATAAATGCCCAAATAGTTGGTGATGGACCCCGGACAATGTTTTACTTATGCCAAGGTCAAGAGAGATTTTAAACGCTCAAATAATTAGTGATGGACCCCATACAAGGTTTCAATTAAATCAAAGTCACGAAAGATCCTAAATATTAAAGCGAATGGTAATGGACCCCGGACCATGGTTTTCCCTCGATTGGAAATATTCCCAAGTCCATAAAATAGTTGTGAAAAGTAACACAATAGGCGTTGGACCCAGTACGGACCATAGAAAAAGAAGTAAACACGACAACAATTCTAGCTCATTCTACGGGACCCGGCCACTTATGGCCAACTGGCGCATGGACCCTGTCCGGACTACGGGGCAAACGTCTCCATATTAAAGCTCGTAACCCAACAGAGAAGCATGTATTATGGCTTCAAGTAAAGCACGAATTCCATTGCCCAGGGGCATCAAGACTTGTTACTTCGCTATACTGGTCAAACACCGAGCTGGGGGTAATTGTTCTAGACCATGATCTGGAATCTTATCCCATGGGTCAATCTAACACACACTCGACCAGAGTCTGTCGTTGACATCCCGGTAAGAATGCACTCATGGCGTGCAATTGAGACCCCCTGAACTACTCATGGGGCAATATATGACATACCTCGGAAGGTGGAATGACAACGTAAGCAGAGCAATCCGACTCAGATTCCGGCCTTACATGTTAACCCCAGAGGCATACTGTGATATATCACAGACCTCAGCCCTTTGGAAAACATCGTGAGATCCAACATTAACTCCGACTTGGATCCCTTTGTTCACTGTGTGTCGTGTGCTCCTACTAAACATAGGTACCTTGACACTTAGCTGTCTCATCTAAGCGCCAAGCTGGGGGCAACTGTTCTAGACCAGGATTTTAGGTTATCAGCCAAGAGCAACCCGACCCACTAGAATAATACATAGATATTACTACGCACTATCTTAATGAGTATATCTACTTATTTATTATGAATATGTAACACCCTAGCTCTGATACCAACTAATGTAACAACCTAGCTAGGGCATCACATTTCTGACTTCCGACTCATAATCTGAAAATAAGTTCGCACAAAGTTTGAGTTATAAAAGATGGGTTTCAAATTTTCTTCTTTACTTTACTAAAAATATTAGGTAATATTGAAAATCATATTTCAACTATTCATTATGCAATATTGACACCAATTAATATCATAATTTAAAGAGAAATATAAAATTAACAGACTTATTTTTTTTTCTTTTTAACAGTAGCAAACCCCATGACGGGTCCTACTTAATAGCACGGTACAACACTAACAAGAAACTTTAACATACTTATTCCTTTTTCTGTCTATCTTGATGCATCAGACATCTGTTTCTTTGTCAACACTGCACACCTTCGAGTCTTGAATGTCCACTCCTTATTGTTGTCACCAATCTCAGAGTATCCATCGCCCGTTATGTCTAAGACAACTCGATCTTTCTATTATTTGATTTTAACAATACGACACGTAAAACAAAGATAATAAAGAGGTGAGATCACCTACACCAATACTAACATGGCAGCACAGAGATAACACAAACAGCAATATCAAACAGATAGATCATACCACAAATATGATTATGTCATCAACATTAATCAACTATCATCATTCCATTATTTTATCAATTCAATTATCATAAACAAACAACATTATCATCATCATCATCCAAGTATTCAAAACAATTATCATAACCAACATTCCTCAATTAATATATCATACAGATATAAATGCTCAGATTTATGCATATGTATAAAAACTCATTTTATCAAAAACGACTCCATGGAGGTTTTCACAATTTCGAGAAGAATGCTCTGGTTAATTGTCAGCCTTAGCCCAAAGACAATCTCCCAGTCGTTGAAAAGAATCTGTTTTGTCGGGTATCGTCAATGCGTTGCAACAGATCGCATCGCTAAGTGGCACAGGTACTCGCCACCGTCCACCGGTCGACCACCGCTACTCGGACGCCCCAAGATCCATCATAGACCTCACTATCAATTCTCATTCCCTCTTCAACCACAAGGGTCATAATAGTTATTAGCTATCTTTTATACAATGCACGAATTTATCAGTGCAAGTCCAATCCCAACGGGCCAAATCTTTTCAATGCATGTATAATGCACCAAATCCAAATACGGGCATCTCTTTCCAATGCATATAAAATGCACCAAATACCAATCATAGGCAAAACACGCCACTCTCTCATACAAGTGTCCATACAATCGTTAAACAATAATTATACTTTATTTTCAACACAAAATCATGTTATCATGTTACCATAGTTATAAAACACTTTCGTACAGTATTTTCACAAGATTGCATAACATTTTCATTATATTTTCACAATTCTAAAATGTTTCATTACGTTTCAAAATATCGTAACATTTCATTATGTTTTCAAAATTAAAACATTTCTCATTATATTTTCACAATACCGTAAAAATATTCTATTACTTTTAAATCACATAGTGATTTTTCAACAAGATACGTCAAATATTTAAACTCACGTAAAATATTTAAACGTAATTCAAATCAATGTAGAAATATTTTAACATATTTTAAATCGCATAGAATATTTTACTATATTCTAAATCATTTTTAAGATACGTAAATCATTTTTCACCACAATTCTATTACGAAAAATATTTCTTAACCTTCAAAAATTCCATTTCATCCTTTCTCAAAATATTATGACTTTGTACTTCATTTTTCACATTTTCTTACTCAAGAAAATCTTCTTCCACGCTTTAGATTACTCAAGAAATTCTTTTTCAAATATAATCCACAAAATTACCTTTCCATTGATATAAATTAATGTTTCAAATCTTAAAATTTCCACACATATTTCAAAACTTGAAAATAAGTTATACTTTAGTAAATTCTTAAATCACTATTATATTCTCCATTTTTCTCAAAGCATTTCCATACACAACCTTCTTCAAAATAAATTGAAGTTCGAAAACATTCTTGTTTACAAAAATTTAATTCCCAAGTGATAAATGCTCTAATTTCATTTCCAAATTCTTGTATTAACTCAAGTTACGTTTCCACTTTGAAAATCACTTTGTTCATAAAAATTAAAGCATTACAAGCCTTCAAAAATGTGGACATGACTATTGAAATCAATCAAATATTTTTTTCTTTTAAATTGATATGGTTTTACACAAACAAAATCGTTAAAATTTTATTTTCAAAACTGAAGTACCGATGGTTATAAAAACCAAACCCATTTGTTCAAATTCATTTTTACTTTCTTTACAATTCCTTTTTCACTTTCTTTGCAAATCCTTAAAATCAATGTTTGCCCATTTCATTCAAAACTCATATTTAGAAAAATACTTAGGATCTTTTTACACAAAATAAATCAATAAAAATTCCTCTAAAATCGTATTTTTGTTCTCTTAAAAAAAATAAACCCTTTGTTTATTTTCCATACTCTTCAAATCATCCATTATCATTCTTCATGAAAATATTAATTTAAAGATACGTAAAATATTTGTTCTAAATTTATCAAAATCTTATAAATGGTCATTGGAACCATGAAATATTTTCCTTCTAACTTAAATAAATTCCATTCTTGTTTCTACACAAAATAAATCAATAAAATTTCATTCTAAAATTTGTGTTCATGTTTTCTTAAAAAAAATAAACCTTTAGTTCATTTTCCATACTCCTCAAATCAATCCAATTTTATTCTTCCATAAACATATTAATTTGTAAACACCTATTTTGAGGTGTCTTGGCCGAAATTCTCATTGTTCTAGGGATCAAAATTTAATTTCCTTGTTCTTGAAAAATTTCAACATTGACCCAAATCAAGGGCATCAAAACCGTAGCTCTTCCTTGGCCATTGGAACCAAGATCAATTTTCTTTCCATCCACACATCATGGCATACATATATATATTTCATCATAAATATCACAAACATGCCATATACTCATCATGCATATTATAAGTATACTATCAAAGCCATAAAACTATGCAAAGCATATTAAGCATAGACAAAAATAATCAAAGCACAAGAAAATAAAGCAAAGCTCATAAACACGCAATTAATTATTACATGACCATGGATTGGAATTCTCACATGAATTCACAATCCATCAAATATAAGACCATCTCCCACCACCATAATTAGTTGGTGAGATGGATCTCCCTCTTACCTCTTGAAGATCCTCAAAGCTTCTTGATTTTGCTTCTCTTTCCAAGTCCTTCAACACCAAGGGCTTCTCAAATTCAAAACAAAATACATAGAAATTAGTATACTAAGCTTGATTAAGAGGAACCATGGATCAAACATGGTTTAGATCATGAAAAAGAAAAGAATAAATGAAGTTTCCTTACACTTCACCAACAAGAACTCTAGAACTTGATCTTAGTAAAAGTCCTTCAAGATGAAAAATTTAGAGAAAGTCTTCAACATGAAAGTTGTTTAGAATATCATGTAGATTCAAGATCTATGGTTGGATGAAATTAAAAGAGATTGGATGGTGGTTTTGAGTGTCTTGACCGAATGGTTTCTCTTGAAGCACAAAGATGAAATTTTTGATTTTTGATAGAAACTTGAAGCTTGGATTTGAAGCTCAAGATGAATGATTTTGGAAAAACTCATAACTAGAGATGTTCTTAGAATGGTGTTTAGGTTTAGAAAATCAAGTTGGATGAAATTATAGAAATTTGGATGATGGTTCTAAGGTGCTTGACCGAATTTGAGAGAGAAAATAGAAAGAAATGTGTGCTTGGGTTCTTGGAGTTTTTGAGAGAAAGTGTTGTAAGCTTTTTGATGTGAGAGAAAATGAAATTAGGAGGGTGAATGAAAGTGAGCAGCTACCGTGGGAGTCTTGGAGAGATTAAGTGATATGCTTGACTCACAATATCACCAATTGGATGCATATGGAGTAGCACATGACCTATGTCCCTATATGTCCTCCAATAATCATAAAAGTCCATTCAAGAAGACTTGAGAAGCCTCCTTGGGCTGCATGGCCGTGTGGCCTCTCATGAATTAGGGACTTAATTTGTTTTTAATTCAAGTCCAATTACTTGCTAATTAAGTAGCTAATTAATTAGGTTTAGTTTCCTAACCAATCTTAATTAATTATCTAATTAAATAACTAATTAATTAGATATATAATTACATATATTATAACCTCTAAATAAAATTAGGATATTTAATTAAGAATTAGATTATAATAATTTAACATTTAATTTAGTTTACTTAACTTGTTAATTAGGCCATTAGATTAATCAAATTAGGCTTAAATAGTTACTAATCAAATTCAAATGGCATTATTATTGACTTCATCTTTTTCCTACTTAAAAAGCTTCTACGCTAAACTTTGTCTCCTCTCCAAATGCATGCAAAACCGTCCCCCTTCTCCTTGCATGCAACATGTGATTAATTTGCATGGTCATCTTTTCCTAAGCCATCATCCTAAATTTCGATTAAAAGGATGGTTTAGATTAAAATACCATTAGGTTTAGGTTGTAGATGGAAGACTTTTTTTTTGAGCCATTGGATCTTTCTCCTTTAATTCCTAGCTCTTAGATGAGTCTTCAAAATGGATGGTCAAGATTACACCTTCAAACTTTACATCCAAGGGTCCAAAATGGTTGTAGTAAATTTTTGTTGACTAAATCTACACCATTAATTCAAATCCAATGGTTATTAATGGTCCATCTCAACCATTGATTTAATCTTCATCCAAGGGTTCATAATGGTCAAAGTTATTTTACAAGACTAAATCTCCACCCTTGATTTAATTTTCCATCCAACGGTTATAATTAATCCTATTTATTTTCAAGATTAAATCTCCACCGTTGATTAAATCAAGATTAAATCTCCAATGTTAATTAAATTAATGGTGGATATCCAATCCACCAATATTAACTTAATAATATAGAATATTATTTTGATTCACTGTAACCCCACAAAACATACATTTACTGTATTTTTACCGTCACAGTAAATAAATACAGTAAAAATACGGTAAAGGAAATTTTCTAAAACTATTTTCGGATTCAGGTTTAGTAAGATCCCCTGTCTCCGTCTAAACAGGATAAAATTTTTCTATGCGTAGAAAAATTTTTACTTTGCTATGGACCCACCGAGCCCACGTTAGGTCACCTGGGCCCACTTAAGATCACCCGGACCCACATACAGTCAAAAATTTCATAATCATCCATAAAATCACAAAAAATAGAAAACACACAAATATCAAATCAGATTACGTAAAATAATTACCTAATGGTAAAAATTAAATTACGTAAAGTTTTCTCCTACCAAAAATTTTTATTTTCCGACACGAGTAAATCATTCAAAACGATCAAATACGTGACGGAATAAACAAAATAATTTTACAGTTCCGAAATTACTAAACGGTAAATTAATTAGTCATCAAAATTACTGTTTATAGGATAGGAAATTTTGGGGTGTTACAATTCTCCCCCTCTAAAAAGAAATTTCGTCCTCGAAATTTGAGAAACATGATTTCACACCCTCAGAATAAATACGGATATGGTGCTTTCATCTTATTTTCCAATTCTCATGAAGCTTCCTTTCTTATGTCTTGCTATACTATTCTAATCCCACAAAATCTATTTGCTGATGTTCAACTTCTCCTGATCAAACAGATATCTCAGACTCCTATCATAGAGATTTTGTTGGTTATTACTGAAGATGTTGAATGTTACTCCAGAAAGAAAGAATTTCCATATCTCTGATATCAACATAACAACAACCGATCTTCATTCATGCCTAGAATAGTTTTTCTTAGATAAGTTCCAACTAATGTAATGTAATGTTTAGCTAATGTAATGTATTACTTAAAATTTCCTTATCCTCGTATTACTACATATTCTAGATTTTTGCTTTTAACAGGAAATGTCTCACTAACCGAATTCTTCTTTCCACAGCACGATACCAGATACTTCCATAAAATTTTTTTTCTACTGTTTTTCCATTATCGTCTTAAATTTTCCCATAGAAGAATTGTTCCAATCTTTTGAAAAATTCACCACGCTTCTGCTGCGTTACTCAGATACATTAACACGGATACAAATATAGAAATATCCTTTCTTGCAAGATATTCCTTCAGTTGCAGGAGATGAAAGAAAACATCATGGAAGATAACAAAACGAATCGAACTCATATCGAACATATTCAAAGAAAGAATTGGATGTAACCCGATTTTCAAAAATGAATTTTCTCTGGATTACTCACAGCCTGTTAAAATAATCTCATTGGATATGGTTGGAAAATAACCAATCCATTTTCAAAGACCATGTCTGTTTATGAAACAGATCAAACTAACACAAAAATTTTGAACAACAGATCAAACTAACACAAAGTTTTGATCTATAACAACAATTTGAATAACTTGAATAGCTTGATCAGCTAAGAATAGAAACAGAAGTAAACAAATAAGAGGATAACGAATAACTCTAACGTATAATTGATCTACTCAATCATATGTCATAAGGAATAGGTTATTCACAGAAATATTCAGTATGATTTATAGGATTAGTTTCCAATGACGCAATCTCCATTGTTTAAATCTTCCACTCAGAACACTCCTGTTCCATTCAGGGTAACAACTTCCCTTACTATCTAAAATTTTTACTAATAGAAAACTCTATTTTCAAAGAACACATCAGAGATTATACTCTTTGGAAATGTGTCCAACTTTTTCATAAATTATTTTCTTGACGTACATTCCTTCATTAAGTACCTTCTTTCACATCGCTTACTGCTTTTGGTTTCCACAATGGTTGTAAATACATCTTCCGTCGAAATCAATTACTTTCTCAATATCCTAAAAAAATACCAGGTTCCAAAATTACGAAATCGTATATTCCAAGACTGATTCTCTTCCATCAGATCCTAAACTTCAACTTCCAGTTTCCACTGAACAGCGGTCCTTTGTTCGTGCAGTCGTCTTTTCACATTGCTCCCGTTGCTCCCGTAGCTGCAATTGCATTACTAGTAACATGTTCCACTTCCACACAAGTATAACTATCCCGAGCCATTCTTTTTTTTTTTTTCGAGGCGTGCGGATCGAAATACAATGGATCTAATATCCATTATATACAACATCATTTCCTTTCGGAAAACAAACACAGAGAACACAACACAAGCAAAATAGACCTAACCACAAACCCCAAAAGACTCAAATCGTGCTCTGATACCAACTAAATGTAACACCCTAACTCTGATACCAACTAATGTAACAACCTAGCTAGGGTATCACATTTCTGACTTCCGACTCATAATCTGAAAATAAGTTCGCACAAAGTTTGAGTTATAAAAGATGGGTTTCAAAATTTCTTCTTTACTTTACTGAAAATATTAGGTAATATTGAAAATCATATTTCAACTATTCATTATGCAATACTGACACCAATTAATATCATAATTTAAAGAGAAATATAAAATTAATAGACTTATTTTTTTTTCTTTTTGACAGTAGCAAACCCTATGACGGGTCCTACTTAATAGCACGGTACAACACTAACAAGAAACTTTAACATACTTATTGCTTTTTCTGTCCATCTTGATGCATCACACATCTGTTTCTTTGTCAACACTGCACACCTTCGAGTCTTGAATGTCCACTCCTTATTGTTGTCACCAATCTCAGAGTATCCATCTCCCGTTATGTCTAAGACAACTCGATCTTTCTATTATTTGATTTTAACAAGATCAGACACAAAGAAAACAAAGATAATAAAGAGGTGAGATCACCTACACCAATACCAACATGGCGACAGAGATAACATAAACAATGAATATCAAACAGATAGATCATACCACAAATATGATTATGTCATCAACATTAATCAACTATCATCATTCCATTATTTTATCAATTCAATTATTATAAACAAACAACATTATCATCATCATCATCCAAGTATTCAAAACAATTATCATAACCAACATTCCTCAATTAATATATCATATAGATATAAATGCTCAGATTTATGCATATGTATAAAGACTCATTTTATCAAAAATGACTCCATGGAGGTTTTCACAATTTCGAGAAGAATGCTTTGGTTAATTGTCAGCCTTAGCCCAAAGACAATCTCCCAGTCGTTGAAAAGAATCGTGTTCTTGTCGGGTATCGTCAATGCGTTGCAACGGACTGCATCGCCAAGTGGCACGGGTACTCGCCACTATCCATCCATTTCGACCAGCGCTACTGACGCACTTTCCAAGATCCATCATAGACCTCACTATCAATTCTCATTCTCTTCAACCACAAGGGCCATAATAGCTATTAGCTATCTTTTATATAATACACTGCAATTTATCGGTGCAGTAGTCCAACCCCAACGACCAAATCTTTTCAATGCATGTATAATGCACCAAATCCAAATACGGGCATCTCTTTTCCAATGCATATAAAATGTACCAAATACCAATCATAGGCAAAATACGTCACTCTCTCATACAGTGTCCATACACTGGTTAAATAGTAATTATACTGTATTTTCAACACAAAATCATGTTATCATGTTACCATAGTTATAAAATACTTTCGCCGTATTTTTACAAGATTATAACATTTTCATTATGTTTTCACAATTCCAAAAATGTTTTTGTTACGTTTTCAAAATATCGTAACACTTCATATTACGCTTTCAAAATTCTAAACGCGTTTACATTATATTTTCACAATACCGTAAAAATATTCTATTACTTTTAAATCACATAGTGATTTTTCAACAAGATCGTCAAATATTTAAACTCACGTAAAATATTTAAACGTAATTCAAATCAATAGAAATATTTTAACATATTTTAAATCGCATAGGAATATTTTACTATATTCTAAATCATTTTTAAGATACGTAAATCATTTTTCACCACAATTCTATTACGAAAAATATTTCTTAACCTTCAAAAATTCCATTTCATCCTTTCTCAAAATATTATGACTTTGTACTTCATTTTTCACATTTTCTTACTCAAGAAAATCTTCTTCCACGTTTCTTTACTCAAGAAATTCTTTTTCAAATATAATCCACAAAATTACCTTTCCATTGATATAAATTAATGTTTCAAATCTTAAAATTTTCACACATATTTCAAAACTTGAAAATAAGTTATACTTTAGTAAATTCTTAAATCACCATTATATTCTCCATTTTTCTCAAAGCATTTCCAAACACAACCTTCTTCAAAATAAATTGAAGTTCGAAAACATTCTTGTTTACAAAAATTTAATTCTCAAGTGATAAATGCTCTAATTTCATTTCCAAATTCTTGTATTAACTCAAGTTACGTTTCCACTTTGAAAATCACTTTGTTCATAAAAATTAAAGCATTACAAGCCTTCAAAAATGTGGACATGACTATTGAAATCAATCAAATATTTTTTTCTTTTAAATTGATATGGTTTTACACAAACAAAATCGTTAAAATTTTATTTTCAAAACCGAAGTACTGATGGTTATAAAAACCAAACCCATTTGTTCAAATTCATTTTTACTTTCTTTACAATTCCTTTTTCACTTTCTTTGCAAATCCTTAAAATCAATGTTTGCCCATTTCATTCAAAACTCATATTTAGAAAAATACTTAGGATCTTTTTACACAAAATAAATCAATAAAAATTCCTCTAAAATCGTATTTTTGGTCCCTTAAAAAAAACAAACCCTTTGTTTATTTTTCATACTCTTCAAATCATCCATTATCATTCTTCATGAAAATATTAATTTAAAGATACGTAAAACATTTGTTCTAAATTTATCAAAATCTTATAAATGGTCATTGGAACCATGAAATATTTTCCTTCTAACTTAAATAAATTCCATTCTTGTTTCTACACAAAATAAATCAATAAAATTTCATTCTAAAATTTGTGTTCATGTTTTCTTAAAAAAAACAAACTTTTAGTTCATTTTCCATACTCCTCAAATCAATCCAATTTTATTCTTCCATAAACATATTAATTTGTAAACACCTATTTTGAGGTGTCTTGGCCGAAATTCTCATTGTTCTAGGGATCAAAATTTAATTTCCTTGTTCTTGAAAAATTTCAACATTGACCCAAATCAAGGGCATCAAAATCGTAGCTCTTCCTTGGCCATTGGAACCAAGATCAATTTTCTTTCCATCCACACATCATGACATACATATATATATATTTCATCATAAATATCACAAACATGCCATATACTCATCATGCATATTATAAGTATACTATCAAAGCCATAAAACCATGCAAAGCATATTAAGCGTAGACAAAAATAATCAAAGCACAAGAAAATAAAGCAAAGCTCATAAACACGCAATTAATTATTACATGACCATGGATTGGAATTCTCACATGAATTCACAATCCATCAAATATAAGACCATCTCCCACCACCATAATTAGTTAATGAGATGGATCTCCCTCTTACCTCTTGAAGATCCTCAAAGCTTCTTGATTTTGCTTCTCTTTCCAAGTCCTTTAACACCAAGGGCTTCTCAAATTCAAAACAAAATACATAGAAATTAGTATACTAAGCTTGATTAAGAGGAACCATGGATCAAACATGGTTTAGATCATGAAAAAGAAAAGAATAAATGAAGTTTCCTTACACTTCACCAACAAGAACTCTAGAACTTGATCTTAGTAAAAGTCCTTCAAGATGGAAAATTTAGAGAAAGTCTTCAACATGAAAGTTGTTTAGAATATCATGTAGATTCAAGATCTATGGTTGGATGAAATTAAAAGAGATTGGATGGTGGTTTTGAGTATCTTGACCGAATGGTTTCTCTTGAAGCACAAAGATGGAATTTTTGATTTTTGATAGAAACTTGAAGCTTGGATTTGAAGCTCAAGATGAATGATTTTGGAAAAACTCATAACTAGAGATGTTCTTAGAATGGTGTTTAGGTTTAGAAAATCAAGTTGGATGAAATTATAGAAATTTGGATGATGGTTCTAAGGTGCTTGACCGAATTTGAGAGAGAAAATGGAAAGAAATGTGTGCTTGGGTTCTTGGAGTTTTTGAGAGAAAGTGTTGTAAGCTTTTTGATGTGAGAGAAAATGAAATTAGGAGGGTGAATGAAAGTGAGCAGCTGCTGGGAGTCTTGGAGAGATTAGTGATATGCTTGACTCACAATATCACCAATTGGATGCATATGGAGTAGCACATGGCCTATGTCCCTATATGTCCTCCAATAATCATAAAAGTCCATTCAAGAAGATGATGTGTGAAATCCGCAAGTGTACGGTTTCATCGTCAAGTAATAAAAAGATCGAATCCACAGGGACTTTGTCTATGAATACCAATTAATTAATTAACTTAATTAAATTAAACAAGAGAAAATATGATTGTTGATTGATAAGAACTTAGTAACAAAATAATTAAATAAAAATTAAGAAAACAGAATTTAGAATAAAAACAAAGAAGTTATCAAGAATGGGATTTTCAGAATTAAGAAAGCTTCCAAGATTAGGATACCACAATGATACAAGACAAATCCTAATTGACAACCCTTTTATTAAATCAAATTCAATTGAAGGTGAATTACCCAAAATTAGTTAATGTTCTCTTTCAAGATACAAGATCCGGTGCTCCAATTAAACCAATTCCTACTTTCTGGTAATTGAATTTAAATTGAACCCATTACGCTTTGTGGTAATTCATAGATTCCTCGAAAGGCTAAAACTACTCTCGTGATTTAGACCTTAAGTTCAATTCTAATGGTTCCAACACTTAGGTTCACCTCTCAGTACGTCCCTAAATGCCTATGAGATGCAAATAAGTGGCCAGCAAATTCACATGAATAAAAGTAATAAGAATTGAATCAATGAACAATCAAGATTAATAAAAGGGAAAAACAATGTCAATTAATCATTATCAATGTATCAAAGGGCATTGCCCAATCCTAGAAACAAAAGTAACTACTCAAACATAGAGAGGAAGAAAACAGAAATCAAACTTAAAAACATCTCAAACCAGAAACAATGGAAGAAGAAGAAGAAGAATGAAGAAACCAAGCCTCCTTTGTGCCTCCTTTAGAACTAGCTCCTCCTCCAAGGAGTTGTAGCTGCTCCTCTAGGTCGAACACCCCCAAAACGTGCTAAGAATGTTAATAAATAAATAGGCCCCCAACATAAACTTCGCATAGAAGTTTCAATAATCTTGTCTGCATACTCCGAACCACGGCCAGTGGTACCACGGCCAGGCCGTGGTTGGTTCTGAGTTAGAGGGATTTCACTGCAAGCTTCAAACCACGGCCGTGGTGTAGACCACGGCCAGGCCGTGGTTGGTTCTGGAATGGCCTTCCAAGCTCAATATGACCCATTAGACCTTCGAATCTGGAAAAGTGCTCAACATGAAAGTTGTAGATTTGGATCTTAGCTATCAACCATCAAAATTTCAGCTCATTTGACAACTTGTAGCTCGAGATATGTCATGAATAGTATACAAAGGTCAAGCTGTCGATCAAGCACCCTAGTTCTTGCTTCAACTCCAATTTGAGTTATCCAAACGTGTGATCGGGCCGTTGAGGTCTTCATGAAAGTTGTAGATAATTGTCTTATCTTTCCCTAAATTAGTTCCATAAAGCTCCAACTTCAATCATGCAAGCTTCCATTCATTCCAAGGCCAATTCAACATTAATCCTGCACAAGAACACCAAAAACACCGCAGTTATCCGAACTAAGGGAAAAACAAACCAAAAGGGAAACTAAAATGCCTAAAATGCTCAAGAATGCATGCAAAACAAGAACAAAATATGATGTTGTTTCACACACATCAAATCCCCCCAAGCTTAAGACTTTGCTTGTCCTCAAGCAAAAATTAAAGTCAAACCAAGACGTGGGATCAAAAGACAATAATGAATGAGGAACCCGAGAAAACAATATCCAAGCAACAGGCTAAGGAAAACAAAGAATCTGAGAGGTAATCAAAATCAAGTCCAATTAGAGGCTAAATTCTCAGAAATCATGCATCCTCACTGATTGAATTAAGTTCACTCCACTAACCACACTCAGAGTGTTTAAGGGTGAAGACAATGCGCTCAAAATTCCTCAAAGAAAATGCACCTCCATATACTTGGTAAGAAACCAAATTTCCACTAATAATCAGCATGCATGCAAGAATCAAAAGGTCTTTCAAGGGTTGTAATGGGGCCATGGGAATGATGTTAGGTAGGGTAGAGAAAGGAAGGTATACACAAATGGCTCATCAAGATTTTCAATAATCACCAGAAATACAATAGAACATAAATGGAGCAACAGTATTTTTTTTTTTCAATAAGGATCATAACCCCATATTTCCAAGTATTTTCTTCATTTCTTTTCCTTCTTCTCTTTCTCTTCTTTTTCAAGCTTTCATCTTATGATTTTTTTTTTCATCATTCACATATGATTCTCAACACACTTTTTACCACTTCCAAACCCACTTTGCACCATTAAATATTCTAAATGATAACCAACAATGTTTCATCATAGGTATCAAGAAAACAATTATGCAATAGGCTCAAAATGGGCAACTAGAGGATGAAAGTGTAACAATTTCAGAAGGCTAGAAAAATACCTAAAATGCCTTAATCACATTCAAGCATGCAACCAAAAATTTCGCCTCAAAAAGGTTTCAAATCAAGTTCTAGAGCACATGATCAATGAGGAATATCACTCAACACAAAGAATGGGAACAAAAATCATATAGTGCATAAGTCCCAAATAAGCTCAAAACTCACATTTAGAGGTTTAAAAAACAATGAGAAGCACAAATTCAGAGAACATATGCTAATTATCAAATATCAAAAGATCACCTCTACTATCAATTAAAACAATGCCTGTAGCCAATCACAAGAATCAACAAATTGGGTTCCAAATCAATATCATCTCAAAATCCTCAAAAAGAGAGGGGCACAAGTTCAACCAAAAACCCAATGGATTTGATGTGTGTGAAAATGCAACATGAAAATGCAATGCAAAACAAGACATGAGAATGCATGAAACTAATAAAAATAAAAATATGAAAATAAAAAAATACCCCCAAGCTTAGAACTTACATTGTCCCCAATGTAAAAATCTATAACAAGAGAAGGGAGAAAAGAAAAGAACTCATCAAGGGTGGTGGAAAATCTCCTGGTGTTCAATCCATGGCCATGGAATTTTCCATGGGTTTGGTGTGGAAATTTCGACTTCACTCTTCTTCTAATTTGAGTTCTAAAATGGTCAAACCTAAACAAGATCCATGAGATAAAGATCAAACCAAGTAATCCAACACACAAATTCAAAAGAAAAAGAAGAAATTAAAAGGAAAAACAAAAACAAAGAAACTTGGGTTGCCTCCCAAGAAGCGCTTGTTTAAAGTCATTAGCTTGACTTTGGTTTGGTTTTTGTGCTCAGGTGATGTCAATGGAGTAATTACCTGCAGAGAGTCAAAGAGAAAACAAGAACGTAATAATATAATAAAAGAAAAAGATTTAAAATAATTAAATTAAAATTAAACTGATATTCAAGAAAAACACAATACCCCGGCAACGCGCCAAAAACTTGATGTGTGAAATCCGCAAGTGTACGGTTTCGCCATCGTCAAGTAATAAAAATCGAATCCACAGGGGATTTGTGTCTATGAATACCAATTAATTAATTAACTTAATTAAATTAAACAAGAGAAAATATGATTGTTGATTGATAAGAACTTAGTAACAAAATAATTAAATAAAAATTAAGAAAACAATTTAGAATAAAAACAGAAGTTATCAAGAATGGGATTTTCAGAATTAAGAAAGCTTCCAAGATTAGGATACCACAATGATACAAGACAAATCCTAATTGACAACCCTTTTATTAAATCTGAAATTTAATTGAAGGTGAATTACCCAAAATTAGTTAATGTTCTCTTTCAAGATACAAGATCCGTGCCCAATTAAACCAATTCCTACTTTCGTGGTAATTGAATTTAAATTGAACCCATTACGCTTTGTGGTAATTCATAGATTCCTCGAAAGGCTAAAACTACTCTCGTGATTTAGACCTTAAGTTCAATTCTAATGGTTCCAACACTTAGGTTCACCTCTCAGTACGTCCCTAAATGCCTATGAGATGCAAATAAGTGGCCAGCAAATTCACATGAATAAAAGCAATAAGAATTGAATCAATGAACAATCAAGATTAATAAAAGGGAAAAACAATGTCAATTAATCATTATCAATGTATCAAAGGGCATTGCCCAATCCTAGAAACAAAAGTAACTACTCAAACATAGAGAGGAAGAAAACAGAAATCAAACTTAAAAACATCTCAAACCAGAAACAATGGAAGAAGAAGAAGAAGAATGAAGAAACCAAGCCTCCTTTGTGCCTCCTTTAGAACTAGCTCCTCCTCCAAGGAGTTGTAGCTGCTCCTCTAGGTCAGAACACCCCCCAAAACGTGCTAAGAATGTTAATAAATAGGCCCCCCAACATAAACTTCGCATAGAAGTTTCAATAATTACTCATCATGCCTCAAACCACGGCCAGTGGTGGCCACCACGGCCGTGGTAGACCACGGCCAGGCCGTGGTTGGTTCTGAATGGCCTTCCAAGCTCAATATGACCCATTAGACCTTCGAATCTGGAAAAGTGCTCAACATGAAAGTTGTAGATTTGGATCTTAGCTATCAACCATCAAAATTTCAGCTCATTTGACAACTTGTAGCTCGAGATATGTCATGAATAGTATACAAAGGTCAAGCTGTCGGATCAATCGACTCTTGGGCTTTAACGCTTCAACTCCACTTTGAGTTATCCAAACGTGTGATCGGCGTTGAGCGCTTTCACGAAAGTTGTAGATAATTGTCTTATCTTTCCCTAAATTAGTTCCATAAAGCTCCAACTTCAATCATGCAAGCTTCCATTCATTCCAAGGCCAATTCAACATTAATCCCGCACAAGAACACCAAAACACCGCAGCTTATCCAAACTAAGGGAAAACAAACCAAAAGGAAACTAAAATGCCTAAAATGCTCAAGAATGCATGCAAAACAAGAACAAAATATGATGTTGTTTCACACACATCGAAGACTTGAGAAGCCTCCTCATGGCCGTGTGGCCTCTCATGAATTAGGGACTTAATTTGTTTTTAATTCAAGTCCAATTACTTGCTAATTAAGTAGCTAATTAATTAGGTTTAGTTTCCTAACTAATCTTAATTAATTATCTAATTAAATAACTAATTAATTAGATATATAATTACATATATTATAACCTCTAAATAAAATTAGGATATTTAATTAAGAATTAGATTATAACAATTTAACATTTAATTTAGTTTACTTAACTTGTTAATTAGGCCATTAGATTAATCAAATTAGGCTTAAATAGTTACTAATCAAATTCAAATGGCTATTATTGACTTCATCTTTTTCCTTGGCCTACTTAAAAAGCCTTCTATGCTAGCTTTGTCTCCTCTCCAAAATGCATGCAAAATCGTCCCCCTTCTCCTTGCATGCAACATGTGATTAATTTGCATGTAATTAATCTTTTTCCTAAGCCATCCTAAATTTCGATTAAAAGGATGGTTTGGATTAAAATAGCCATTAGGTTTAGGTTGTAGATGGAAGACTTTTTTTTTGAGCCATTGGATCTTTCTCCTTTAATTCCTAGCCCTTAGATGAGTCTTCAAAATGGAGGGTCAAGATTACACCTTCAAACTTTACATCCAATGGTCCAAAATGGTTGTAGTAAATTTTTGTTGACTAAATCTACACAATTAATTCAAATCCAATGGTTATTAATGGTCCATCTCAACCATTGATTTAATCTTCATCCAAGGGTTCATAATGACCAAAGTTATTTTACAAGACTAAATCTCCACCCTTGATTTAATTTTCCATCCAACGGTTATAATTAATCCTATTTATTTTCAAGATTAAATCTCCACCGTTGATTAAATCAAGATTAAATCTCCAATGTTAATTAAATTAATGGTGGATATCCAATCCACCAATATTAACTTAATAATATAGAATATTATTTTGATTCACTGTAACCCCACAAAACATACATTTACTGTATTTTTATCGTCATAGTAAATAAATACAGTAAAAATATGGTAAAGGAAATTTTCTAAAACTGTTTTCGGATTCAGGTTTAGTAAGATCCCCTGTCTCCGTCCAAACAGTACAAATTTTTCTATGCATAGAAAAACTTTTACTTTGCGAGACCCACCTGGGCCCACGTAAGGTTACCTGGGCCCACCTAAGACTACTCGGGCCCACATACAGTCAAAAATTTCATAATCATCCATAAAATCACAAAAAATAGAAAACACACAAATATCAAATCAGATTACGTAAAATAATTACCTAACGGTAAAAATTAAATTACGTAAAGTTTTCTCCGGCCCAAAAATTTTTATTTTCCCGACACGGAGTAAATAACTCAAAACGATCAAATACGCTGACGGAATAAACAAAATAATTTTACAGTCTCCAGAAATTACTAAACAGTAAAATTCTGTTAGCTGTCAAAATTACTGTTTATAGGATAGGAAATTTTGGGATGTTACAGAATAAATCTCTCAAGTATCCTTGATAGATATGAAAGCTAATGATATCCCACATAAATAGAGAAATTAGCTAAAAGATATCACAATCCCTAACGGATTAAATCCTAAATAACTACATTTAATATAAATTGCACTCATCCTAAGACACTCCTATAAATGCTAAGTCAGGTCTCCAAGGTATGCATCTCTTCTAATATACAGACTGCATTCATTGAGCACAGTCTAACTTGAGTGTCGATGTGTCTTTTGCAGGTACCTATCCCCTCGCACCACCATAGGAGTAGCTGTGTCACGGAGGAGTCCACCACATATGTGTCTATTTCAGATACCCCTCTGAATTTACTTCAAAACACTGTCTAAGGATAAATTCTAACATGTTCATTACAATTAATGCGCGTTCTAAGAATGATCTCTACCATTGATTTTAAACAAACTTACAAAATTTTATGCTACTAAAAATCAACAATAGAAATCATTTCTAGAGCATATATTAATTGTGTTTAGTGTTCGTTCCAAAATCTTAAATTGGAACCCTTTTTGTGCTTAAATTTTTAAGCCTATCTTAGTTTTGATGCTTAAAAAATTAATATTTTTTTGTCCATATTTTGTGCTTTCATTAGAAAACTCACTACAATCATATTATTTTGATCACTTATTCTAACTGATTATGTTTATTAGTCGAGCCTTGCTAATGTGTGTGTTGAAGTGTGTTAGGATTTGAAATCTAATTTTTATATGAATAACACTAGCTTCAAACACTTAGCTACTCAAAAAATTCATTAGGAAGTTACTAAGACAAACATCAAAATGCTGCTCAGAAAACCATCAGAAAATTTATAAGAAAGGAGATCAACAAACCATCAAAATATCTCGATCAAAAAAGTACTTCAAGGACAACTCTCAAGACATTCCAATTACTTCATAACAAGCCTTTATCACCAAACAAACATTCTGGTACTATAAAGAGACATTGGAAAGCTACTGGAAAGCTTATCAAAATAAGACAAAATAATGATTAGTTTTTCCAGATGCACCAGAAAAACTACCCGGCGCATTTAATTCACTCTCAAATGCTATAATTGATCAAGGTCTATAAATTGAAGGTATTTCAAAGCATTAAAGGCTAGAAAACTTGGTTGGTGATCAAATTTATTGTTGAGAAAAGTCCTGTTGCTACTCTCCTATAGTTTTCTCAACTCTATGATACCTTTTATGATTTACAGAAAGTTCTTCTACTCCTACTCATTGTATATTTTAAGTAAAAGAGATCTTCTTTGCTCTGATTCTAAATGTTTGTTTCCACTCTGAGTGTTAGTAAGCTTAAACATAAACCACACTCTAATAGTATCTTGGTGTTGAACTTGGAGAGGTTAGGTGAGAAAGGAATACTCTGAGTGTTAGCCTGGAGAGGCTATGTTCTAAAGAATACTTTATTGAAATTAGCCTAAAAAGACTGTGGTTCAAAGAATACTCAGAATAGTGAAAATCTTAGTGTTCTATTGGGGGCTGGACGTAAGCTAAATAGCTCAGCTAAACTAGTATAAATCCTGATTGTATTGCTTCTCTTCCCTTTATCTTTATATTATGAACTTGTTTGCTTATTTAGTTTTCTAATCATTTTCCAGTTTTTTTTTGTAAAGAGAAGTTTATGAAAATTGTTTTTTGACTAAGTGTATATCTGTAAAAGTTT
This sequence comes from Ormosia semicastrata, assembly GCA_029884595.1. Taxonomy (NCBI): domain Eukaryota; kingdom Viridiplantae; phylum Streptophyta; class Magnoliopsida; order Fabales; family Fabaceae; genus Ormosia; species Ormosia semicastrata. The sequence goes on along the minus strand of JAQQTO010000046.1, from coordinate 28,126,872 downwards.
TTCAAATTGTTAAAAGAAGTTTCTGAACACATTCTAAACAATTTTCTAAACCCTACTACTTTTTTTTATCAATCTCTTTTTGCTAACAATATGATTTGATCATCCAAGTTAAATAATTAAGAAAGTTATTTTAAGTTTTAAGAAGAGTTCAATTTTTTCTCTCAAAAAGGCACAATTCAACCCCCTTTATTATGTATCTAGCCATTTTCACTTAGGAGCATGCAATAATTTCTCTTAGAATTAATTGTAGCCAATTTTGACAAGAAAAGTGGAATATTTGACCAGAAAACTATAATTGCTATTTTTGAAGATAATGTGTAAAAAGAAAAGTCACTTATATTTAAGATTTTGGATCCCGACGGGAAAAGTGAATCTTGAAGTTTCAAGATGTGTCAAGAATGAATGCATTACTTAGGGTTTTGTTAAAGAGCAATGCTAGATATCGTGGGAGTTTGATGGGACGGAAAACCCGAATGTGCTTAATTGTAGTATACTCCCTTCAATCTATTTTAAGTGTTATTTTGGTATAATGCATAAAAATTAAAAAATATTAAATCAAGTTTTAAGTGTGAAATTTTTTTACTAAATTATTTTTATTCATTTTAATTAATTATTTCACTTTACCATATTCATTTCAATTATTTCACAATTGAGAATTAAAAAGTATTAAATCAAAGTCTTATTTTTTTCAGTACACATCCCTTAGTATTTTTATTTAACTACTAGATTGGCCACTTTATTGTCCTCACAATTCATTAATTTCTTAACACTATTACTTCATAGATAAATAATTTCTTTCCCTAAATATATGTATTTCACTTACCTGCTGAGAATCCCATCTCCCTCTCCCACAAATTTCTTTTACTCACCCGATTAGCCCCAATTTTTTTCTTTCTAAAAAGTCCCAGCACCCCACTGGTTTTGAAGCATTTACTTAATACTTTCTCCCCCAAAATTTTACCTCAAGTTCTGCCACTGCCTACATAAGCATGGTCCTACTTATATAGAGCTTGTATGTAGATTTCCATGTAAAGTGAGTTAATAATGGGTAGGTTTCTACTGCCAGCATTTTGGTAATTTTTTAATAAGACAAAGATAATGGATAGTTTTTGGGATCAAAGTTAGGGATTGTGACTTGATAAGATTAGGTAGAGAGAATATTATCATGGTAGATCCCCTATGAGATCATCATGGTTATAATAATTACTAAAGATTGGGTAGTGAGACAAATTGCAAAAAAACTGATCTCCACACACTTAATATCATTTCTTTCATATAAAGATGTAAACAAATAACTTTTCATGAAGTATAGGAAATTGATGAATAGCTCTAACTATTAAAGCCTATAAGTAGGATTTTTGTCATATATTAAAAAAAACATGTCCAGCATATTTGTGAGTTATGAGTATACATTATAAACACACTAAAGTACTCAACACTTAGTATAAGTTTTGATGTCCAAGTCTCGTGCTCTCTTGCATAGCCTCAAGTTGCTTATTGTATTATAGTTCTTTCCATTACTATCATTTCTTAACTTTCCATACTTATCATTTATATTGTCTCCATATTTATTTTAACTTCAGCAACAGTCTAAAACCTTCACCCATATATAACAAAAATAAAAAAGACTCGTATAAATATTGCATATTATTTTCGAACATGTGAAGCTTTTTTATTGAATAAACATATGTATGCAATCATCAGATTCTAGTATCCATCGAAACGAATCATGCGAATGTCAACGAGTATTACCTTATCATAAACCAATCTCATTTGTCAGGTGTCAATATCTTGAACAAGAAATTTATATGGAATCCGTTCCCATGAAAAGTAGATAAAGATGGGTGTCAAAACTAGCCTAAAAGAAGTAAGAATATATTCCGTTTTACAGGACGGGAAAAAAATAAGTATAAAGACTTGTTTAACACGTTATATTAAATTTGATAGGATAAGTTGACTAATATAATATATTATGATATTATCGCTTATTTAATGTAAATATTATATTGTATAAGTTTATCTATCAAACTCTTCTTATACATTAAAATAATAGATAATTTAATCACACTTTATTGAGAGTAAGATTAGGTCTGATTGAATTTTGATATTTAAACTCATAAAAAGATTTTTTTATTATAATTCTAAATATCTCGATATCTCAATTATTACGTATTAGATCTTATACTATTAAGTTTAATATTATCATGTCTTATCTTATCTTTTATATCAAACGGACCCTAAAAAATCAAAAAGATTTTAGAATTGTATAAAACTCATTCATGGTTTGTACTTTTCCTACATACGTTAAATTCGTTCCTTTAGTATGTTTTAAAGTTTAAACTAACCTAATGTTTGGACTAAATTGCTGATAAAATAAACAGAAAAGGGTAATATGAGTTGTGGTATATACTAAACCTATTATAAATATAGTTTGTTATCCAAAGATTGTCATCTTTTTGTTTATGCTATTGCTTTTTACCAATTTTTATATTATTATTACTGTAAAAAAATTTATATTATTATCCAAGTATTCAAAATATTAAGTTTTAACGGTGCTAGTATTAGCATATCTCTTGTTTATTATATTTCTAAAATAATTACAAATTTTAAATAATATATAAAATAACTGCATTAACCTTTTTATTTGTCAATTATAAAATTTCAAATAACTATGCACTAACTATTATATAATCATTCAGGTTAATTTTATCATTTTATGATAAAATTTATGTCTTAAAATCATCAAATATATTAAAAGCTTGCTTGTTTTAAATTGTCTTCAAACCAATCACCCGGGCAATTGAAGGAATGAAGAACATATTTCTTTTTGGCAAACGCAGCTTAAAAAGTGTGCCAACAAATCTCAACTACACGTTTTGCATGAATCGACGTGCTACCATGCTTGACATATAAACCAATCAGGCCTTAAACTAAAAACTTGTCATATTAATATATGAATGAGTTTAATTTTATTTATTATAATTTGTACAAACTTTTAACGCTATCATTCAATTATATATATATATATATATATATATATATATATATATATATATATATATATATATATATATATATCATGTGATTAAAAAGCTAAACTTTATATAAATTATTATCATAATCAATTTTTTTTATCATATAATAATATTTGAAACGTATTAAGGAGCTTTCGGGGCTTAGACTGCAAGCTAGCCTAGTACTAGTAGACCTAAATTAACCTCCTTTGCGTTGAACTTCTTGGAGGAGCAAATTAACTCCATGAGCCGAACCGAAGAATAGTATACAAAGACTAATGTTACTATGCACCTCTTTTAAGTTATGGTATATACCATGCATTGTTGAAATAACCTATAATTAGAAGTATTGTTACTTGTTCACGCTATTTATTGTTATTTTAAAATTAATCCAATAGGTCTCGCATTTTGTAAGTTAATCTCTTTTATTTTTTTTCATCTTCTTCCTCCTGTCTCTTACTGTACCACTTTTGCGTAACCCACCACATCAAATTGTGAACTTCACAACAGACTCGGAACACGTTTGGGAATGCTTCAAACAACCTTATTTTAGTAAAAAATTTGTTTGAACAGTATTTTTACATATTTGACAAAATTAATTTCAATTTTTATACGAAATTCAATGCACTATAAATTTTTTTTAAATTTTTAAATTTTTTTTTTCATAATGTTGAATATTGAAACTTATGATTCTAACTTATAAATTATTTCTTATACTTTGATATGTAAATATCATTTTATCTTCAATCAAATAATTTTTTTAATCATTTTTAATACTTATTTTGATAATTTAATGCATAAAAATGATTCTTTTTTTATCATTCAAATAAAATAAATTAACTTAAAATCACTTTTCAACTAATATATCCTAACATAAAACTGATTCAATTATAATCGATTATAACAAAAAAAAATTATACAATAATCAATTATTGAAATAATCAAATTTTCACAATTATGTCAAACACACACTCAGTACCATCATTGTGAACCTCCATTGAAAAGCACCATCCAACCTGCTCTTGAGCCACCACAACGCACCTCTAATGCATTCAAGTAAGGCCATTGACCAGCCACTAGAGCCCAGCAACAGTGTCGCATCACCTCTCACCGCTGGCGAGCCACAACCCATCATAGAAGCACCAATCATCTATGCACCACCCTTTGCTGCCCGCACCACCTCTCACTTTGGGCAATCAACTCTTTCTCTCCTCCTCAGACAAACAACAACACCACGACGATTTTCTCAAAATCTCGACCTTTCACCATGGCTAGCTCTCTCCAACACCGATCTATTTGTCGGACATAATCCTCACCACTTCGATGGGGGAGACTGCCACGGTCGCTGCTATGTTCAACCACGTCACCACGTGGATCGTGGGCTAAACCCTGGTGAATCAAACTTATAAAAAAGAAAAAAAATTGAATTTGAGGTTGGTAACCTCAAATTGTTTAAAAATGTTTTATTTTTTAAAAAATATATAGGATATTATTAATTTAAATTATATAATTCGATAGAAATTTTAAATAAAAAATATGATTTTAAAAAATCCAATTCAAATTTGGGAACATTTTATTAGCAAAAAAATAAAATAAAAATTAAATGAATTTTCCAAGATAATGTACTCCAGAGACAAACTCACTTTAGATGAGTTTTTGAATTGAAAATCAATTAATATTTAATTCTATTAGTTGTGGAGAAGTAATTATCTATCGATATTATGCTCTCTCGCAATTCGAATATGGAGTTAAAAATTATAGCATTTAATTAATGTTTGTGGAGAAAGAGTTTTTTTTTTATGAAGTTTTTGACTGTGTGGGATGGAGTTATTTGATATATCTGGTTTCTTTACTAGGCCTACTGGGTAATTAATTTTAATAAACTAAGGTCTTTTTTGAAATTTCCTAATCAAAATTTCTTGATTTTTTCATATCACATTTGTAATTTACAAATAACCTCTTTTCCCAGTAATGGGTACTTCATTCTTGTTGTTGATGAATTTTTAAGCCAAATCAACGTTTACAAATCGAGGAGCATGGCTGCACCCTATCATGGAGGTTGCCTTAAAGATGGTGCTAGACTAATTACACCTGGTAGACGGTGCGTCGTTGCTTATTGCATCAGGATTTGGCTCATAAAGTGTAGTTTGCACTTTAGAAATTAAAGTGCAAGCATCCTAGCCTTTAAGAATAATAGATGGTGGAGATAAATCTACTACATTTAATGAATCCACATCAAATTATCATTAGAAGTTTAAAAAAAAATTGGCAATTCCTCCAATACCATGGAATTGTCCACTTAAAGATGTCGTATCCTATCTCCTTCATTAAGGCTGTGTTTGGTGGACAGTATAAGGAAGACTTGACAGTATTAATTAATACTATCGACTTTATCAGGTGTTTGGTAATTTAACCTAATAATATAGTCAAATTAGGTCAAACTTTATTATCTTATTATGACCTGATTATTCTATCATCTCTCTTACTCCCTGATTAGACCTGATAATATATATATTTTCATCCTATCCCTCAACTTCATCCCTGTTAGCTCAAACCTCTTATTCTCTACCAAAAACTTCATCCCCACCACCTGGACCAACCATTGTCCCGTCGTTCTTTAATTAAATTCACAATCTTTAATTAAATTGAATCAACTTTTTCCTCTTCGTTCAACCTTCCCATCATCGCTCCTAGTAACCCCTCTTTCTCCGTGCTCTGCAACTAATTTTTGTTCTCTCTTACAAATGACCCATCGTTTTCTGTTCTCCTCTGCCTCTACGCTTCATAATCAAGCCCAGATTCAAAACCAACACTCAATCATAGCAAGCTACTTAACACCAACCATTCTATAGTTAGAGGGGAGGTTGATGAATTCCTATAGGAGAGGAAGTTCTCATGTTGGTATTTCTTTAGAACAAATCTAGAAAAGGTTCAATGTACTTCCTAGAACCACCACCGGACCACTACCGAACCATGGTTGAACCACTACCGAACCATCGTCGGACTACTACCCAATTGGAACCCACGCTAGCCACCCTTTGTCTACCATCCACAACCCACACAGGAACACCAATTGTTCTCCACCGCGAGCCACAAAGCTAGATCTGCGAGCCACCATCTCATGTCAGAGTCATCGTCCTTTGCCACTCCCTTCCATTAGGGTCATGTCACCATATGTTGTCGCCAGTGCTCCACACCATCTCCGCCTTTGGTCGCTCGTTCCTCTCTCTGTGTTTGTTTGAGGAGCACCAGAAGCTCTTTCATTTTTTGATTTGTTTCCATTCCTTTTTTACTTTTTATTTTTTTATATCAGTTGCTTATTTTTGTTTTCATTTAAAATTTATTTCAAGTTGTTGTTGGGTTTATGTAGTTTGAGTTGGTCTCTGTTTTGGGTTATAAAGGATAATATTATCATTATAAATACTTTTGTATACAATCAATTCTTTTATACGATAGCGATCAAATATTTGATAATATAAGAGCTTATCAGGTCATTTATACTATCAGCTTTTATCCTATTATTTTATACTATCAGATCTTATACTATCATATGCGTCAAACGCAGCTTAAAATCAACTATCATTTTGCATCGCTGCAACCCAATCAAACCCCTACCACACCTAGCACCACCACCAACCTAGAACCTAACCACCTATGCCGCACCATCATAACCACCATGAACAGAGATCGAACCACCACTGAAGTTGAGCCTCCATTACCGCTCCACCCATAACCCAAAATAAGACCAATATCGAACTGCCAAGCCTTAGCCACCACCAAAACTAGAACCCCACCACTCCTCGCCACCACCCAGCTCAAACCATCGACCCCGAGCATCCTTTCTTGGAGTCCACCACTGCACTTGCAAGCCTCCACCACGCACCATGGCCGAACCTCCATCACTGTCGAAATTGCACCACTGCTTGTTGCCTTCGCTGAACCCACACCAGCACCCTTGAACTAAGATCAAACCACCTTTGCCTCCTGCCATGGTTGGTGAGATGGTGTTTGGTGTCGACAATAGGGCTTGTGTGAAGAACCGGAAGGGGTTGCATTTCGGAAGGGTTGCTAGGTTTTTTTTTTAAATTAAAAAAAATTATTAAAAGGATTATGTGAATTCATCTCTACTATTCATTATTTTTAAAAGTTAGGATGCTCAAAGCCTTCAAGTTTAGCTTCAACAAATCTTGGGATGACTATAACTCAAGGTCGTCTCATATTTGAGGATTTTGAGCCTTTAACTAGTAAATCACAATAATTAATGTTCACTAAAATATAATTAAATGATAGAATTACAGTATAATAAATGAAAATTAAATTCTTCATAAATTTGCTCTCATAACTTTGCTGTTGAATTTACAGACAGTAGTGCTATTTTGTACTAATTCATTTGCAAGAAAATGTTACGCTTAATAGCCAATCAGGTGAGGCTTATCAATACAAGTGGAGAAAGAAAAAATAACTATTTTTGAAAAAAAACAAAATTTAAGTTTATTTCTTTATATTTATTTTATCAATTAAGTTATAACATATGTGTATTTTTTTTAAAAAAAAATATTAATAAATATATATATCATAATTTGATTCATAAAATAAATATAACAGACATAAAAAAAAATTAAACCTAAAAGTTTTGTCCTTCTAAACAAGGCAAACTCCATCTTCCTTTTTTTTTTTTACGTTTTTGTATGCATTTGACCAAAAAAATTAACTTTCGTACCTTCTATCATTTTCTATATACAAAACTTCTGTTTTTTTTACGTGATTTACAAAACTTCTTTACCCTTCCGGTGGTTATACATTATTCAATTTGTTCTATATATCATTGAAAATTTAACTATAAGTGTTAAAAGTCCCATATTAATAAAAAATAAATTAAATAAAAAGTATATAAGTAAAAAAAATTTATAGATTCATTATTTTAAAATTTTGCGTCAAAATATAACATTAAGTTTATTATTGTAATTTCTTACTTAACTCATTGATAAAAATTTCTCCTGTTTTTGGGCTCCAATTTGGCCCAACATATACAGGTGTAAATTAGTTCAGAAAATTTGACTAATCCGTTCAATCTGAACCGAACCAATTAGATTAGTTCGATTTAGTTTGAGTATGTTGATTGATTCAGATAAAATTTGAACCAAATGAGGCTTAATTAATTTAATTCTCGAATTAAAAGTTTCAAACCAGAGAACCGAACCACATATATATATATATATATAATGTCCTTCTAGCATAATGCGTCAGAGTGACAAATTAGAGTACATGTCATCCAATTTAACTAACTAATTTATATAAATATAATGATTAAACTAAATGTAGAAGAAAAAAAAGATTAAAGAGAATGCAAGTTGATTTATTCTATGTCATAAGTCAAGAGCTTTTAAGCCTTGACCACAAAATATTAACATGACAACTTAATCCAAAAAAGTTTTATAATAAATAACAAACAACAAGTCCAAAAGTATAAGAAAAAAGTTCATTCAACTTGAAACTAACCTTCTAAAAGTTATATTACATGCAGGTTGTTGTTATGAAGCGACTTAACATAAAAAAACTTTATAATACATTACAAACAGCAAGTCTAAAAACATATATCATAATCCACCATTAAGACCATACAAATTAACTAACTTATGCCCTTATTTATATAAGACTAAACACTCAGCTGAAGATTTCAAAATAAACCGAGTATCATACATCAAAGACACTGACTAGGTGTATTATCAGTAGATTAGGGCAACTTGCTGAATGTATAATTTGGAATTTGTACTTTGTAATGTGTTTATTGAGATAAGTATGTTTAATTCTATTTCTAGAAATTTTTCATAAGTTTATTATGCATTTTTTGTTATGAAAAATTAATTATTTAATTAATTTTTGTGTAAAAAAAATAGTCAACTCGACCACTCGAACCGAATCAAACCGAACTAATTCATAGATGTTCGATTCAGTTTAGTTCGAGTTTGACTATCAAAAAATAAGAAAATCAAACCAATTAATTTTAATTAATTCAATTTTATTTTTCTCTAAGAACCGAACCAAACCAACTCGATTACATCTCTTCCTTTTGTTGTCAAAAGGATAAAAAAACCACAATAACAACAGATAGTTTGGTGACTAGTAACATTTATATAACTTCTCTAAAATAAATATTTACAAATCCTATCAAAAAAATATTTGCGTGAATTTGAGTTTCACCGCTAAATTTACCAATGATAATTTTGCACATATGTACATAACTTATTAATATTGTTTTTACGAAAAACATGCCCTCATGCATATTTACTCACATATGAGTATTTTATGCATAAATTAAGGCAATTCCTATTCAATAGTAAGAGTCATCACACTGACTTTTTTTAATATATATTAATGTTTATTATATTCAACATATTTTTTTATTTAAGAATTATACCTGCATTCTTTATTTTATGTATTATTTTTATATCCCAACATCATTTTTAATTTGATATTCTATACCATTTTCTAAGCATGCATAATTTTATAAACTAGAGGGTGTAAAGTGCTAGAGTAATTATCCTATATAAAAGTAATATATAATGAACTAAAATAACATGACTGGATTTAAATGTCCAAATTTTAATAACCTAATTTTTTTGATAAAAAAAGTTTAGGATAGAATAACTGCCCATCTCAATAACTTTATTTTATGATATCACACATGTAATAACAAAATAAAGTTACGATAATAACATCTTGATTAATTAATCTTTATTAACTTGGGATCCCAAATTAATGCTGCAACCACTGTGTCACATCCATCGCTTTTTCCTTTATACAGCCTTCCACCATAGTGCCATAGTCCGTTACTCAATAAATAAATCTTTAAAATGTCTCAAAAACAGAAAACAAAAGTCTACAAATAATATTGATTTATAATATTGATTTAATAAGCTGAAAAGCCGAAAAGAATAAAAGGATAATGGAGTGGGAATATGACGAGAGGGAGAAGGGGATGAGAGAAAGAATGGGTGTAATTGGGTGATTTGATTTAGTTTTTGGAGGAAAATAAATTTGAACTCATTAAAATTAATTAGCTTAGTTTGGTTTAATTTTTATGTTTTTTAATAATTAAATCCGAACCAAATCAAACTTAACATCTATAGATTGATTTAGTTTGGGTGATCAGGTTGATCATTTTTTTAACACAAAATTTAGTTAAATAATTACGTTTTTATAGCAAAAAATAACATAATAAACCTATGAATTTTTTTTTAAAAAATAGAATCAAACTTATTGATTTGAACACTAATAATTATTTTATGTTTTAGAATGTATATTAGAAGGTTCATAAAGATGGAATTAAGAAACATATTGATATTTGTATTAAGAAATTATATTTGAATAAGTTAAAAAATTCTTCAAAAGAGATTTAACTTGACAAGTTGTATACTATTCCTATTCAATTAAAGAGGAAGTTGTGAGGCTACTAACCTGAAGATATATGTAACCAATTGAATCCCTAAGGACATGAGTGGAGCTGATGGAGACTTAATTAGTTGAATTTTGAATCAGCAATTTAGCAAATCCAAAGTCTTCAACCTTTACAGTCATATTTTCATCCAAGAGAACGTTGTTAGACTTAAAATCACAATGCACAATAGGAACTTCACTATCATTGTGCAAGTAATTCAATGCACAAGCAACATCAAATATGTATATTCATTCTCTCCATAAGGTTCAATCAATTTTCATTTGCATGCTTTCTTTTCCCCTTAATCCAATCTTCCAAGTTTTCATTACTTAAGTACTTATAAATCAGAGTCAGAAATTTATTATTTTTAAAGTCAATATTAGCGTATTTAAAGTCAATTCATCATTTTCAAATTTCCAAGTTCAAATGATATTGTTGTTGTTACCTTCACTTTTCTGTTCCTTATGTATAGTAGTAAGCAAATTGTCAGACATAGTATCAGTGTTACTACTCTGGCTATGATGATGTAATGTCTAACATGCCTTCTTTCATTACCATGAGACTCACATGCAAAATGCAAGTAAAGTTTTTTATTACCTTTTAAATGGACAACGGAAAGATTTTGGAAAACTCTACCACTAGGAATAGTTCCTTTTAAATCATTATAAGAGACGTTCAAAAACTGAATGACATGTAGATTTTAAAGCTCAATAAAATGGATCTAAAGAGTTGGTTGGAGGAAATATCCAAAGTTTTCAAGCCTTTAACCTCTTCAAGAGTTTTTGGAATAACACCTGATATTATATTCTTGGCCAAAAACAAATTTTTTAAGCTCTGATAATTGTTGAATGATTCGGGGATGTCACAAAACAATTGTTAATTTTTTAATTTTTTAATATATACTATGTCTAATATTAACTAGAGTTAATTTTATAATTCAACCAACTTATTTAAGAAACTGATGATGAAAATAAGTTAGAAAATTAGTAATTATGCAAACCATGACTAATTATTATTAATAGAGTTAAAACACTAGTGTCTCTTTCTGCATTGGACGAATGACGCTACCCGAGCTGTAGCTGAGCAGATCTAGCTTGAGTTGTGGTGGAGCAGAACTTACGCGAGGTATGTGGCGTCGGTGAAAGCGAATCAACATTTTACAGAGAGTTTTCAGCGATTCTCGCGTTGGACAAAGACAACGTTTAAGGGGTTGGAAACTGAGAAAGTATTATAAAAAGTCAAAACAACAAGTAGTAGTCAAAAAAAGTTGTAGCATAAATTAAAATAATAATAATAATAATAATAATAATAAAATATATAAATATATGATTTAGTTCAGTTTAGTTTGATTTGGTTTTAAAATTTTAAATTCGAGAACTAAATCAATTAAGTTTTAATTTATTTGAATTTTACTGGAACTAATCAATATACTCAAACTAAACTGAATCAATTTAATTAGTTCGGTTCAAATTGATTAGGTTAGGGAGTTATTCAAACTAATTTACACTCCTAAAAAAAAGAGAAAATGGATTTCTATTTTTTATGTTGTTTTTTTATAAAATTAAATAGATCAGAGAAATAGATATAAAAATTGTAAAAAGAATTTCATAAATTATATCTAAATCTCTTACTAATAAAAATATTATTATATATATTTTTTCATTTAATTACATAAAGAAAAATAATATAAAAATATTCAAATCTAAAAAAAACGACGATGTGGCGATTTGTGAAGAGTGTAGAGGAGATTGTCGTTTGTTTTTTTTATACAATTTTATTATTATTATATTTTTGGTCTTCCTTACTCCCCACGTAAGTTGAGGGCTTTATTATGCATTTTTTATAACACGTGTCATAATCTCATTTGCTGGACAACATGTCCTTTTATACAGTATCTCTGACCAATCATACCATAATCCTCATTCCCATTCTATCCCTCACTTAACCCAATGCACCACAGTTGTTTGCGGCCGGTGTGATTCTTGTACATTACGTGTCAATATAATAAATTGGTCAAATTTAGTCTAATTTGGATGATTAGTTTAGACTGAGTTAATTCAGATTTCTAAAAATATAAAATTTTAAAATAATTATTTGTAAATTTAAATTTAGTACATGAAAGACGTTTGTAAATAAGTATATTATGTCATTAGATTGAGTTTTTTTATTTATATTTTTAGTTTTTTAATTTATATTATCATCTAATTAATTTAATGTTCAAATATGATGTTAAACTATTATTATTATTAGTTTAGTTATATTATATAAAATATTTTTTTATAGAATTTATTTTAATATATTATATTTTTATATGATGTTTTTTATATAATTTTATTTTTTTTTTATTTTGAATCAAATTACGAATCTATAGATCTAAAATCACCTGACCCACTAAACTGACGCCAAACGTTAATGCGCGCATGCATTAAGCGTAGCATCTTCAACAAAAATAAATGTCTGTCGCATCTCGCATAAATAAAGATGAATTATATGAAATAACATATTCTACAATTTTAAGTAACAAAATTTAATATATACTAAATATTCAAATTCTTCATACTTTTAAATACTAATATATAAATTATCAACAAAGAAAAAAGAAATATAACCTAATTCATAACAAATATTATATTCTCATTAGATACCTACTCATTTAAATATCGAAGTATCTTTTATAGATAGCCATATACCCATGCGGCTCTGCAGTGAAAGAATATCCTATCTCTTACTTTTTGAAGTAACTATCCGAACCCAAATATAAATAATTTTTATCCAAAATCTTCAGTTGGATCACTTAATCCGCTATTGGACTGCCGACATGATCAACTATTTGTTCTACACATACGGGACACATAGTGGCATCATCGTAGTTTCACCGAAAAACAAGGCTAAGACATCGAGCGCGGTATATACGAGGAATGTAAACGCGGTTTCTCCTACGTAAATCCAATAAGATTGTGGGCTGTTTGGGACTCGACTCACTACACTGTCAACTTTTCTCTCTCTCTTCCTCGCTGCTCCTATCTCAGCAGGTTCCTTTAGCTGACGAGAAAAAATAATAATAAAAAGTGAGAAAAAGCTATGGGCCATCACACCCTAAAATCCTCTGAATTATCTCTCTGATTCTCCAATTCCGATCCTGCTTCTGTTTATTTCTTTAGAATTGATCAAGGGCTTCTGCAAAGTTTCTCCCTTTCTCTTTCTCTTCCATTCTAAGCGCTCTTTCTTTCTTTCTTTCGTTGCGTGTGTTCTGATACTCTATGGGTGCGGTGGTTGACTGTTATCCACCATCGCTTGGTGACGAGATGGCGGCGTTGTCTCTCAATTCACTGCCTTTAGGGTTTCGATTTCGGCCAACGGATGAAGAGCTTATCAATTACTACCTGCGACAGAAGATCAACGGCAATGGCGACGAGGTTTGGGTTATTCGAGAAATTGATGTCTGCAAATGGGAGCCCTGGGATTTGCCCGGTATTTTTTTCTATTTTCTTTTCACGATCATAATCTCTTGTTGATTTGGTTGGTAAAGTTGAAGTTTTTGCTTTACTAATTTTCTATTAAACACTACTGTTCACAATTTCTGGATTTTTATATGCATATATCATATGTTGAGATCATCAGATTATTTTCGTTTGTTTAAGCAATTGATCATAACATGAGTGTGGAATTAATGGTGTAGAAATGGATTTCGAGGTGGCTACGTATGTTATTTCATTTGCTAATTTTTGTGGTGTTTGTGTTGTAGATTTGTCAGTGGTACGGAACAAGGATCCAGAGTGGTTCTTCTTCTGTCCACAGGATCGCAAGTACCCAAATGGGCATCGATTGAACCGAGCAACGAGTCATGGCTATTGGAAGGCAACAGGCAAGGATCGTAGAATCAAGTCTGGCTTAAGCTTGATTGGGATGAAGAAGACTTTAGTCTTCTACACTGGTCGTGCCCCCAAAGGGAAGAGGACCAATTGGGTTATGCACGAGTACCGGCCCACCCTGAAGGAGCTTGATGGTACCAATCCTGGGCAGGTTGACTCTCATCTCATCTCCTCTCCTATTTTTATTTTTGTCATATTATCTTTTTATGTATCTTTGTTATCATGGGGTTGTGAGTTGACATTGGATCTTTGTAAATTGAATAGCTATACAATTTTTTCAATCAAGTATATAAAATGTTTTTCTCTCTATTGGATGATTTAAGTTTATTCTTCTTCCAATTTGGTTCTTAAAATGCTCATTTTACAGATAATTTTGTTTTAATTAAATTCAGCAAAACTGACTCAATCAGATATTAGCTTATGTTTTGGTTTTGTTTCTTATCTTTTTTCTTTATTTTTTGACTTAAGGGTTGCTCTTTTGCTACTTGGTTAAGCTGAAAATTCTTGGTTTTAAATTTGATACACCCTCAAGGACTTATGTCTATTTGAAGCTTTTGTTTGCTGAGTTTGAGTCAACCTCCTTGACATTGCATGTTATATATCTGAAAAATAATTCCCCGTATAGTTATTTGGATTCTAAAAGTTCTTGGTGATCTTGTGTTTCATTTTTCTTGTTCAATTTCTTAGACTGCACCCTTGCACTTCCCATTGCCTATGTCCTCTTCCTCATAACCCTTATGCACTACTTCCTACAATTCTGTATTTATTAATTTCCGTAGCAGCAGCACTACTGCAATTTACAACTAGCTAAGAAATTACATGAAGATGATGATATGTTGCTAAATTTTCAATTTGGTTTATTTGACTTTACCAGAATGCATATGTCATTTGTCGATTATTTAAGAAACAAGATGAGACTCTTGAAGTTTCAAACTGTGATGAAGTGGAACAGACTACTTCTACTCCTATGGCTGCCAAATACTCCCCAGAAGAAATGCAATCAACTCTGGGTGCAGGATCCCCGTCACAGGTTACAGAAGATGATAAGCACCAGGCAATTATCCCTGATAACTCTGAGGAAGCAATCTCCAACGTTATAACCCCGGGTGATTGCCATAGTGATGGATATGATACCTATGATGGACAAAATCAAATTGTAGAACCAGCTGCAGAGGTTAGATGGACTAACTGAGTTTTAATCTATTACTAGTTATACTGTCCGTGCAACGCATGGGTTTGTGGTACATATAATATTTTATTCTTCTTAGTCATCCCTTTTCAGAGATAGTTCTTCAAGGAGGACATCAAACATATCTTAAAATCATGATGGAGAATTTAGGCTACTTAGAGGATCACTAAAAGTGATTTCAATCTTTATTTGTGAGAGTGATCTCAATCTTTATTCGCTAAAAAAGAGAAGCTGGTCATCAGAGTAGTAGTTTTTTGTAGTGTTCAATATACCTATCTTAAAATTGAGAGTTTTAACTACTTAAAAGATTATTAATAACATTTATTAAACTCGAGTCAACTTTACAATATATATAAGCCATCTTTGTTTCGTCTATTGTTTTCGTTTCCCCTGATTTGATTTTACGTACATTCAAATTGTTGATTTAGTTCCTATATTTGATACTTTCTGCAGGAAGATCAGCCGTTGAACTTGGACATATTTTATGACCCAGAAAACGAGCTATTAGATGACAAATTATTCTCCCCAGTACATGTGCATATTCCACCTGAATATTATTATCAAGCAAACAATGAATCAGATGGTCGTTGTGGGCCTCAATATGTTACAAATGAGACAAATATTTCAGACTTCTTTGATTCAGTTGTTAATTGGGATGAGCTTCCCTATGAGGAGCCTGGCAGTCAAAACCAGAACTTCACCTTGTTTAATGTTAAGGACAATGGGTCAGGCAGTGACTCAGAATTGGAAGTAGCCAATATAACGGTGAGTAGCAGCTTTAACACTATTTATCTTTTGGTCATTCTAGGTAGGTTCTGCCACCAAAGTAACACGTCGTAGTTTCCCAACTCCTAGTGGCAGCTCTTAACAATTTAGCTTGATTTTCTTGTGTCCCCTGTAACCTTAGTCTTATTGTATCTGCAGTATATGCGAGTACCTGATGCTGCTTATCCTGAGGAGGCAACTGACAGAAAGATTCCTCTGGTGACAACTCCAAATTTTTGCAGCACCATCACCTCTGACCTCAGTAGTGATGAGCAGACGAGCAATGTTGGGTTATTTCATAACAATTGCCAGATGGCTTTCTCATCTGATGCTTTGGGCCAAGTTTACAATGTAGTCAATGATTATGAACAACCAAGAAACTATAATACGGTTGCTAATTTTGATACTGGAATCAGGATAAGGAGTCGACAGGTACGAAATGAACAGCCAAATGTCGCAGTGCAAGGTACTGCACCAAGGAGAATTCGTTTGGTAAAGCCTACACATGGCTCAAATGAGATGGCGAAAGATGGGAGTTGTGCACAAGAGCATAATTCAAAACCAGTCATTGCTGGGGTAAGGAGTTTGTTTATTTAGCTTGCATATCTTAAGAGATTGTCTCGGCATGTATTGTGAGATTTGTTTCTCTTTTGTAGGAGAAGAAAGCTTCAGAAAATCATGCTACTGATGAGAGTGCTGCTGTTACTGATGATGATGTGAATGAACCCCAGAAGACATCTGAGTCAACTGACAATAGAAAGGTTTCTCAACAAGTTGAAAATGCAGGTTCCATCTTGGGGTTAAAAGACTTTTTATTGCTTAGAAGGGTCCCTTACATATCAAAGGCTTCCTCCAATGGCACCATGTGGTCTTCTGTTATTGTAGTTTCTGCCTTAATACTGGTCTTATTAGTGCTCTTTGCTAGCATATGGGGATATCTTAAATTTTGAACTGCTAGGAGATCGTTCCTTTGTTTGTAATTTGCCTCCATTTCTTTTTTGGGCCAGTTGAGGAGGCATGTAGGGTTGACTCGTAGATTTGTAGATAGCTATATATATATATGTATGTGTGTTTTTGCATATGTAGTTGGTGGATAATATGCTCACCTGGTGGGCTGTGGACTATGTTGCTTAGATTAACACTACCACTTAAAAATTGAAAACTGGTCTTCGTTTTGCCTCTAAGAACTAATGTAATCTTTTTTTAACCGCAAAAAAAAAAAAAAAGATTGCATTACATGAGATGCGATTGCGAATATGTTTTGCTGCTTCTGCGAACATTTTCGTTGTCAAGTCTGAGGGTTAGCTATTTGCCAGTCAAGCAGCTGGTAAGTCATGGGAAATTAAATTGTGGGAAGATATGAGAGGTGGAAAATTTTTTTTCCCTATAATTTCTTTTTAGATTCAAAGGGAAAGCAGGAAAGATTGAAGATACAGAAATAAAGAAGCTTTCGAACTCTAATCACTAGTCTTGTATGATCTTCTAGTTGTTGAATGTTGAGCATCTAGCTTCCCCAAGAATGAGCTGGGGACTCTTATTCACGAAGAACATGCGGTATGGTAAGATAACTGATGTCATTGACTCGCTCTTGAAGAGTTTGACGTCTTCGATATTGTTATGTCAGACAGATGCCATATTATGGCAGGTTAAAATCCATTCATATTAAAACTAATCTAATTTATTCAATTAAAATAATATATTTTATTGAATTAAATTTAATGTATTTTTAGAGAGAATTTTTTTAGAGATAAACATTTTTAGAGAGAGAATGAAAAATTTTTTAGAGAGAAACAGATTTTAAAGAGAGAAAAATTTTAGAGAGAAAAAAAATTTAAAAAGAAAATGAAAATTTAGAAAGAAATATTTTTTAGAAAGAGAAAATGTTAAGAGATAAATATTTTTAGAGAGAGAATAAAAATTTTTAAAAATATTTTTTTTCAATAAGTGAATTGGATATTTATCTATTCAATTCATTAAAATAGATTAATGAATAAATTAAATATCTATTTATTAAATTGAGTTATGGATGAATTAAATAATATTAAATATTTTATAATAAATCTTAAATAAATTGATGATTTATTTTAGATCTATCTATTATGATTCAATTTAAAATTAAATAAATGCATCCATTTGTCACCCCGCTTGAAATGGTCTCATTTAAGGATTTAAATTTTAAGAATTATTGCCCCCAGGCCCCAAGGACGGTAATAAAAACTCTCCCGAGGTAAATGTATGAATGGGGTCATATTTCCTATCTTGCGAGATTCCCGTCTTTAACAAATTATTAAATTATCTTTAAAGAATATATCATATACATGTATTAAGAGGATTTCTCCTGTACCTCTAATTCTTTTAAGGGTACTAGTATCGTTGAGATATATTCTAGTAACAATTCACACCAAATGACAAAACAATGCTTACACTCATTAAATTATAGAAAGTTTGGAATGAATGGTAAGGACTTTGAAATATGAAATTGTGACCTTGTGAATCAATAGATGACAATGTAGAACAATTTTGCAACTTTTGTAGTACTATATTCTTGAAAAATAGGCAGGCTTCTTTTTTAAAAACAAAAAAATGGTAGTTATGAGATTATATTTTTCTTAATAAATATATATAATTTGCCTACTATTTAGGTTACAGGTTTTCATAAAAAATATATATTAATTGACCAATAAAAAATTGTCACATAAACAAGGTACTGGTACCCTTTATAAAATAAGGTTACTGAAAGAAGCTCCATGTATTAATATTTTGTTTCTTTTAGTAATTTTCATCAATATGTTTTTATATTAATTTAAAATAAAAAATAAAAAATTACTACAAGGTAATAATTTGTTTTAATTTGTTGATATTATAGACTTAAATTGAAATTGTTTATAATTTTCTATATATATTTTTCATTTTTATATTTTTTTATGATTTTTTAAAATAGTTTTGGGATCCTAGTAGGGAATGGAATCATGGAGCATTTCCTACCTTTGCTGGTGTCATCCCTATATTATGGTATCTTTCTTTTTATAGTAGGTATTAATCATGGTATCTTTCTCACACAATTCAGCAAATAATAATAATAATAATTCTCATTCAAGTGCATGGATTCTAATAAATCCTATTACCATCCGTTATGTTTATTAATTTTACTAATTCAAATATTTTAAAGCCTGTATCGAATTTCTTTTAGAGTGAAGTTAACATAGACTTAAATCCTTTAGGTGTCGGTTATAAATCTGTATTATGAAATTCAATAATTTACCCTTTATGTGCATATTATAGCCTCTATATTCTACAAGTGCCTTGAACCTATTCACTCTGGTTTGGACGTTTGGCATTCGTGTGCAGTGGTGGTGTCTCATATCCACAGGATGCCTCGGAATAACTGGCAAGTGGTGTTCCAACACACTTATAGAGAAGGAAACAGTTGTGCTAATCTCCTAGCAAAGCATGGTCATACCCCTTCTTGTGTGGGAGTGCATAGATTTCCGGTGTTTCCCTCCATTTTATCTGTTCTTCTTCTTGCTGATGCAAGTAACGTTTCTTTTAATCACAATATAGCATTGTAGTTTTCTTTTCAGTGCTGATATTTTTATCATTAATAATATATATATCTCTTTTCATACTCCTCTCAATACTATTTATCATATTTATTTTTTTCTATCACTTTCTCTTACTAAATCTGACACCTTTAAAAATGGTATCAACAGTATATACACCCCTTTATACACCCCTAAAAGGAATATATGATAATCTTTTTCCTTTTCTTTTGGGTGTTGGCTAGAGGTGTAAATTAGTTTGGATAATTCAACTATTCGATCAACCCGAATTGAATCAATTAGATTTGTCTGATTTGATTCAGGTATATTGATTGGTTCGGATAAAATCTGAATTAAATGAAGCTTAATTGGTTTGGTTCATGGATTGAAAATTTCAAATCTGAGAACCGAGCCGTATCAAACTATATATATATAATGTCCTACTAACACAATGTATCAGATCAACAAATCAGAGTGCATGACATCCAATTTAGCTAACCAATTTATATAAATATAATGACTAAACTAAGTGTAGAAGTAAAAAAAAAAATTAAAGAAAGTGTAACCTGATTTATTTCATGTCATAAGTCTAGAGCTTTTAAGCATTGACCACAAAATATTAACATGACAACTTAAACTAAAAAAACTTTATAGTACATAACAAATAGCAAGTTTAGAAGTATAAGAAAAAAATTTATTCAACTTGAAACTAACTTTCTAAAAGTTGTATTATATGCAGGTTGTTGCTGTGAACTAACTTAATACAAAAAACTTTATAATACATTATAAACAGCAAGTCTAGAAGCATATACCATAATCCACCATTAAGGTCATACAAATTAACAAACTTATGCCATTATTTATATAGGGATTAAACACACAGTTAAAAATTCCAAAATAAATAAAGTATCATACATCAAAGGCATTAATTGGGTATATTATCGATAGATTAGGACAATGTGCTGAACATATAATTTTAGAGTTTGTACTTTGTAATGTGCTTATTGAGATAAGCAAGTTTGATTTCATTTCTAGAAATTTTTTCATAGGTTTATTATGTTTTTTTTCTATGGAAAGCTAATTATTTTGTTGATTTTTGTGTAAAAAAAAAGGTCAATCGGACCACTCGAAACGAAACCAATCCGTAGATGTTCGATTCGATTGGTTCATGCTTGATAATCAAAAATTAAGAAAATCGAACTAAATCAAATCAATTAATTTTGATTAGTTCAGATTTATTTTTTCTCAAAAATCGAAACAAATTGACTCGATTGTGTGGAAATAAGCTTGCTTTATCCCAAATGATTTAATATGTTAAGTTTTGATGATGACAAATACAAGATAAAAAGAATGATGCTTATGCTTGATAGATGTGCTTTATAGATGACAAATGCATCACAAAAGATTATTGATCATGTTACATAGATGTACTTAATGTGATATATTGTATCATGCATGATTATATACTTTATCTAATTATATTTCACTTAATAATCATGCAATGAGATATATGTAACATTCATCATATAATATATCCAATAATGCTTTATATGAGTTATAATGAATTAATATTGGATTTAACTCTATTTAAATAAAAATGTGCAAAGTACTCTTTGTTGCATCCTATATAGGGCATATATACTAATAATTAATAAATATCTTATTTGAATATGTCTATGAAAGTCTTATATGCATGTTAGACTAACTAGAGTTATACACTTATGAATCATGCATATGAAGATATTGAGTTATGAATTTGGACTAATTATGCTTGTTTTAAATGAGTAATATTTAGTAGGATAGTTCAAGTATGCATTGCAACAAAAAAATAAAAGATCACAACTATGCTCAACTCAAAAAGAATAAGAATGAAAATATGTTCCAAACATTTACAAGATTTCAAGAGAAGAAATTTTTGGAAGCTTGTTGATCTGTTAATAATTTCAGCTCTTGAATGTTCTTTGTTTGATCTAATTGGATTCCAAATGTGTTTAATTGCTGACATTTAGTTAAGTTTCTGATTTAGAGTTGTCTTTGGATGTTTATTGTGAAACTTTGCTTAAATGAGGTTATAGACACTCATAAACGTATTGTGATTTTCAGGAGATCTATGAGTGATGGAGTCTATTGGTATTGAGCTGTTGAGAAGAGAGTTAAGAGACTTAAGGGAATCAGTATCAACCTCTAGAAGCAAAGGAAGAAGAGCATTCATGAAGAATCAAGGCTGAATTCGAAGAAAGTGATTAACACGGCCCGTGTGAAATAACACAGGGTAGGCCGTGTATCATTCTGACTTTGAAGACTGGAAATTTTTGATCAACACGGCCCGTGTCAATTGACACGGGGTAGGCCGTGTTCCTTTCTGACCTTGGAATAGCTGAAAATTTGTCTCCAGAATCAGACACGGGTTGGGCCGTGTAGAATGACACGGCCCGTGTCGTCGCATCAGGAAGTTAATTTCGTACTTTAATGTTAAATTAGGTTCCCAAACCTATAAATAGTGTGGCTTAGAGCCCTTTAAGGTATTCTGGACGTAGAGAGACGTGAAGGAAACTGAGAGAAACACAAAGACCAAGAAGGGGAAGGATTCGATCGAGGATTGGAGACTCGGATTCGAGCGATCAAAGATCAATCACTCTCAAGCCTTGGAAACTAGTTTGATCTTTAGTTTTTCTTTTCTTCTTTTGTTCTGAACAATGTTTTCTTTTAATTTTTCTTCTGTTTTTGAATTTGTCATGTGTGGCTAAACTTCTTGATTGGTTAAGGGAGGATGAAACTCTAGTTTTGATTATGCGAATCTTGCATACCTCTTTATATCAATACAATTATGTTTTTATTCATATGTTTCTGTTCATAAATCAATATAAAGGTTTTTATATTTTTGCTAAACTTCGAATGTGGTAAAACTAGGATTGCTATGCGCAGTTGCAGTGGCATGACTAGTGAAACATATGATCTAAGTAATTTAATCCCGGTGTGTGATTAGACCTTAGTGTGATTGATTTTCTAATTCTTAATGCAATCGTTAGATAGGTGTAAGAGCGGTTGCTTTACAAATAACTAATGGTTAGGGTTTGATTTGAGCGGTTGCTGAATTAAGCGAAACTTAAGGAAGACATGGAATTTATCTCGCAATTGCATAAGAACATAATTGATCATGTTGGTATAAAGGGTATGTAAGTTAGCATAATCATATAAATCTAGTGGTGAATTCCATCTCTTAACCAATATCTTTAACTTGACAATTAAATTTGTGTTTACTGTTTTGATTTAAGTTTAATTTCTCTTTTTAGTTTTAATCAACAAAACCCCCTTTTACTTTTACTATTTATTTTTCATCAGAGTTTAATTTAGGAATTGGATTGATAGTGTTAATTGAATTGGTTCTCTGTGGATCGACCCTTGCTTACTACAACTGGTTGCAAGGTTTTTATATTTTTGGTGAAACTTGGCAACTGTTTTTAATATTAATTTTTAATCGCATTCCACACCACACTAAATTTTGGTGCCGTTGCCGGGGAACTAATTTTCTAATTACGCTATTAATTTGTTTCCTATTTTTCTCTCTGTTTTTGTTTTAATTTTAATAGTTTATTTGTTCTCTTCAACTATCTTGCAGGCGTTCATGTCCGGTGAAGAGGTGAACGAGCAATTGAGAAATCTGAGGCATTACTTTGAACAAATCAGCTCGCAATTCACACCTGCTGACGTTGAAGCTGCCCGTCACATAGATCTTTCCAATTCTGCAAAGATCTCGAGATATCTCAACCACCTAAGAAGAAGTGATGGCGTAAAAATACACTAAGGATGTTGGGTGCTCCGGACTTAGACCAACAACCTCTGTGCATAGAAATTCCTGAGAATGAGGAGGCATTTGAGGTGAAATCTGGTCTAATTCATCTTTTGCCATCTTTCAATGGGTTAGCCGGAGAAGATCCGAACAAACATTTGAAGGAAATCCATGTTGTGTGTTCTAGCATGAAGCCTACGGGAATTTCAGTGGAGCAAGTCAAGCTGAGAGCTTTTCCATTTTCTCTGAAGGATTCTGCAAAGGAATTGTTGTACTACTTGCCACCCGGATCCATTCAGACATGGCAGGACATGGCTCGGGCTTTCCTAGACAGATATTTCCCTGCATCAAAGGCCGCAACCATCAGAAAAGAAATTTGCGGCATCCAACAAAGACATGGGGAATCACTTCATGAGTACTGGGAGAGATTCAAGAGATTGTGTGCTAGCTGCCTCAAATCAAATCGTGAACAACTTCTGATACAAGATTTTCTATGAAGGTTTGCTAGTGATGGACCGCAATATGATTGACACTGCCAGTGGAGGCGCCTTAGTTGATAAGACTCCTCGAGAAGCTAGGAACTTGATATCTAGAATGGCTGCGAACACTCAACAATTCTTCACTCGGAATGATACAGGGGTGAGAGCAGTTAAAGAAGTTGACACTACTAGTTTGCAGCATCAAATGACTCAATTGATTGCCATGGTCCAGAAGCTGATGGACAATGGGAAAGCACCAGTACAGGCATGTGGGATATGTTGCTCTTCAGGACATCCCATTGATATGTGTCCCACTTTGCAAGAGGACACAAATGAAGAGGCCAAGGCAGTGGGGGGATTTTCTGCTCCATCTAAGAATTACAACCCCTATTCCAACACATATAATCTGGGGTAGAGAGATCATCCTAACTTTAGCTATGCGAAGCAGCCCCAAGCTCAAGCGCAACCTCAAACTTATGGGCCTCCTTGGTTTCAGCAAAGGCAAGCACCCTTTCCTCCGAGGCAACCACAAGTTCAGGCCCCTAGGCAACCTGAGCCTTTGTTGGAAGATCTAGTGAGGCAAATGGCCACTAGCAATATTCAGTTTCAGCAAGAAATAAGGGCCACTATCAGTACTTTGCAGAACCAAGTGGGACAGTTGGCTACTGAGATCAATAAGGTGCAGAGTCAGATTTCAGGGAAACTTCCCTCGCAGCCAGAGGTGAACCCAAGAGAAAATGCTAGTGCTGTCACCTTGCGAAGTGGGAAGACACTTGAAGGACCCGCATCTTCCCAAGTCACTGAAGACAAAGCTCCAAACCCTAAGGAAGTAGATGAGGAGGGGATCAATTCTAAGACCCCTAAGGTAAGTGTTTCTGACCCACTTTCTAAATATGTCACTAAGGCTCCTTTTCCGAGCAGGTTGGTTCGAAATAAGAAAGAAGAAGCGGATAAAGAGATCTTAGAGACTTTCAGGAAAATTAAAGTTAACATTCCTCTGTTAGATGCAATAAAACAAGTACCTAGATATGCTAAATTCCTAAAAGAGTTATGCACTAACAAAAGGAAGTTGAAAGGTAATGAACGGGTCTAAGTGGGAGCAAACGTTTCAGCTGTTTTTAATAAGAAGCTCCCAACTAAATGTAAAGATCCTGGCACATTCACTATACCATGCACTATCGGTAATGCCAGGTTTGAGAGAGCTATGCTAGATTTAGGTGCATCCATTAATGTCATGCCCTTTTCTATTTATGCATCTTTACATCTAGGACCTTTAGAACCTACTGGAGTTATCATTCAACCGTACAGTGTCTAATGCATACCCTAAGGGGGGTTGTTGAGGATGTTTTGGTGCAGTCAACGAACGGTGTTTCCTGGCCGATTTCTATATGCTTTGGACATGGAGGAGGACAAATCTCCCAACTCTGCCCCATTCTATTGGGGGGAGGTCTTTCCTCAAGACTGCCCGAACTAAAATTGATGTGCATTCGGGAACATTGACTATGGAATTTGATGGAGAGTTAATTAGATTCAACATCTTCGAGGCTATGAGATACCCGAGTGATGTGCACTCTGCCTATGTTGTTGATTCTTTTGATGTTGTTGAATCTTTAATTTCTACTATTTTCGAGTCCGATCAATTTGATGTTCTTGATACAATTATGACTGCAGCTTTAGATTTTCGTGGATCCAAAGAAGGATGACCAAGGGGAGCCATGGAGTGAGGAGATTAATGAAGTGGTGGCAGCCTTGCATACACTTTCTTCCACCTCAGAAGGATATGAGGTATCGTATGTTGAATTACCCTTTACCACTGATGTCCCTAAACCTTCTGTTGTGCAGGCACTAGAGCTGGAATTGAAGGAATTGCCCTCCCATTTGAAATATGTTTTTCTGAGTGAGAAGGAGACATTTCCGGTAATAATTGCTAAAGCACTCACCAAGGAGCAAGAGGAGAGTTTAATTTCTGTGTTGAAGGAACACAAGACAGCCATCGGATGGACTATTGCAGATATCAAAGGAATTAGCCCCTCCATTTGCATGCATCGAATCTTAATGGAGGAGGGGGCTAAGCCAGTGAGGGAACCACAGAGGAGGTTGAATCCCCCAATGATGGATGTTGTGAAGAAGGAGATACTGAAGCTCCTAAGTGTGGGGGTCATCTACCCCATTTCTGACAGCAAGTGGGTAAGCCCGGTCCAGGTAGTACCAAAGAAATCTGGCGTTACTGTGGTAAGAAATGCTGAGAATGAGCTTATTCCCACTAGATTACAAACAGGGTGGCGTGTTTGTATAGATTATAGGAAATTGAATGCTGTCACCAGAAAAGACCACTTCCCTTTACCCTTTATTGATCAAATGTTAGAAAGGTTAGCTGCTCATTCTCATTATTATTTTTTTGATGGTTTTTCAGGATATAACCAGATTGCAATTGCTCCAGAAGATCAGGACAAAACCACTTTCACTTGTCCTTTTGGCACCTTTGCTTATAGGCGAATGCTTTTCGGACTTTGCAATGCGCCAGGGACCTTTCAGAGATGTATGGTGAGTCTTTTTTCTGATTACATAGAAAACATCATTGAGGTCTTCATGGATGATTTTAGTGTATTTGGGAATGGTTTTGAGAAATGCTTGAAACATTTGACTTTGGTTTTAAAGAGATGCATTGACACTAACCTTGTTTTAAATTGGGAAAAGTGCCATTTCATGATAGAAGAAGATATTGTGTTAGGTCATGTAATCTCTTCTAGGGGCATTGAAGTTGATAAAGCTAAGGTAGAACTTGTGCGTTCATTACCCCCGCCCACTAGTGTGCGGGATATTCGCTCTTTTCTTGGTCATGCAGGTTTCTATCGACGCTTCATCAAAGATTTCTCCAAGATATCAGCCCCCCTCTGCACACTTCTCCAAAAAGATGTGCCGTTTCAATTCAATGAGAAGTGTATGAAGGCTTTCCTTACACTTAAGGAGTTGATGACTGAGGCACCTATCATTAGGCCGCCAAATTGGGAGCTTCCATTCGAACTAATGTGTGATGCGAGTGACTTTGCGGTAGGGGCCGTGTCCTAGGACAAAATGAGAGTTGATAGGGTTCCTTATGCTATTTACTATGCATCAAGGACCCTAAATGATGCTCAATGAATTATTCCACAAACCGAGAAAGAGCTCTTCTTTTTTTTGCTTTGGAGAAATTTAGATCATATTTAATTGGCTCTAAAGTAATTATTTTTTCTGATCATGCAGCTTTGAAGTACCTACTGGCAAAGAAGGAGGCGAAGCCAAGATTGCTCCGATGGATTCTGTTGCTCCAAGAGTTTGACTTGGAGATTAAAGATAAAAAAGGGAGCGAAAACTTGGTGGCAGACCATTTGAGCAGATTGGTGACTGAAGAGGAGGATATACCTATTCCAGAGAGCTTTCCGGATGAGCATTTAATGACTATCGCAACCACTATTCCGTGGTATGCTGATATTGCCAATTATTTGGCCACCAAGGATTTTCCGGCAGGCCTAAACAAGGCACAGCGAGATAAGCTAAGGAGTGATTGCAAGTACTATATTTGGGATGATCCTTACCTTTGGAAGCATTGCGCAGATCAAGTGATTCGGAGATGTATCCCGGATTCAGAGACTCACTCCGTTCTCTCTTTCTGCCATACCTATGCCTGTGGAGGACATTTCGGCATGAAGAGGACAGCCACCAAAGTGCTTGACAGTGGATTTTACTGGCCTACTATCTTTAAGGATGCTTATAATTTCTGTAAGTCATGTGATCGCTGTCAAAGAACAGGTAATATTGGTCCACGACATCAAATGCCTCAAACTCCAATAATCTTTGTGGAAATCTTTGATGTTTGGGGCATTGACTTCATGGGACCATTTCCTCCTTCTTTTGGTTTCTCCTATATTCTTTTAGCTGTGGATTATGTTTCAAAGTGGGTGGAAGCTAAAGCCACTAAATCTGATGATTCTAATATTGTTGTAGATTTTGTGAAGTCCTTTATCTTTTCCAGGTTTGGCACTCCCAGAGCCATCATTAGTGACCAAGGGACACATTTTTGCAACAGAATCTTTGAATCCCTGTTGAAGAAATATGGTGTGGTGCACCTACCTCTACCCCCTTACCATCCGCAGACGAATGGCCAGACTGAGGTATCCAATCGGGAGATCAAGTCTATCCTTGAAAAAACTGTGAATCCCACGCGCAAGGATTGGAGTACTAGACTTGCTGATGCCTTGTGGGCTTATCGGACAACATACAAGACTCCTATTGGCATGTCCCCTTTCCGATTGGTTTATGGGAAGCCCTGTCACTTGCCAGTGGAGCTGGAGCATCGTTCCTACTGGGCTGTCAAACAAGTTAACTTAAACCTGGAAGGTGCTGGCAAGCAGAGAAAACTCCAAATTCAGGAGTTGGAAGAATTGAGGAATAAGGCCTTTGAGAGTGCCCTCATTTACAAGGAAAAAACCAAAGCATTTCATGATCACATGATCTCTAGGAAAAGTTTCCACCAAGGCCAAAAGTGTTACTGTACCAATCCAGACTCAAATTATTTCCAGGTAAGTTGCGCTCTAAATGGATTGGCCCATTTGTAGTAACTACTGTTTTTCCTTCTGGTGCAGTGGAAATCATGAACGAGGCTTCTGGAAAGGCGTTTAAGGTTAATGGGCATCGTCTCAAGCCTTACCATGAACTTTCGGAGAATGCAGAAGTTGAAAACATGCCTCTTCTCCATCCATCTTATGAAGAATCCTGAGGAGCATCACAATGTCTGGCTGAGGACAATAAACCAAGCGCTTATTGGGAGGCAACCCAATCAGATTTGCTTTCTTTTTCCTTTCTCTTTTACGTTGTTTAGTTTCTTAGTTTAGCCTATTTTTTTTAAATGTTTCTTGCTTGATCTCTGTTTCCTTGTTGATATTTGTGTTTGGACTTGCTCGCTTTTAGCTTGATTACTTGTGTTCATGGTTTGTTGAGTGTATGCAGTCCTTAGGAAACGTTTAGAGTGATTCTTGTGAGTCAGCAACGTACACGGGGTGGGCCGTGTCCACTCACACGGCCCGTGTCCTCATGACAGAAACCCCATTTCTGCAGTAAACTACACGGGTTGGGCCGTGTCATGTGACACGGCCCGTGTTTTCGAGGATAGGACGTCTGTGATGTTTTCCAGAGTGTTAGTCATGGCAACCATTACCCAAGAGGGGGGGTGAATTGGGTATAAAAACTTTTTCACAAATGCTCTTAAAATAAATATAAATATTTAAGCTATTTAAATGAAAGCACAAAAGGAGCGTGATAAAGAAAAGAAACTTTAAGAACAATGGAAAGTAAATGTGCAATAAAATAAAATTACATAAAATAAAGAGATAAAGAGAAGAAGAAAGCAGAATACGATATTTATCCCGGTTCGACCACCAACCACTTGTGGTCTACGTCTAGTCCCCGAAACACGCTTCGAGATTTTTCACTATATGTACAAGCTTCAATAGGTGCTTGCTACCGTTACATAAAAGAGCACTTTTCACACACAGGAAACTCTACCCTTGTGCTAAAGTCTCACCATAGGATACCTCACCCTTATACAAACCTTGAAGGGATACCTCACCCTTATACAAATCTTGAAGGATACCTCACCCTCAATATAGAAAAACAGAAATATAGATGAAGAGAAAACTCTCACAAAGAGTAGATTATACAAATTGAAGTTCTATGAAGCTCTCTAAGGATATCTCAAATTTTGGTGAAAAAGAGCACAGAAATTTGGTAAAATATGTATCGCAAAATAAAGCAAGAAAGAATTATTTCAGATAAATGGGTGTGTGTCAAAGATGTCCCAAAAACATGTATTTATAGTGGTCTTGAGAAAATAGCCGTTGGGTATCATTTAATATCACATTAAAAGCATAGAAAATAGCCGTTGCTAGAGATTCTGACCGTGTTTATTCGAATAAGCCAAGTCTTATTCGAATAAAACCTTCAAACAATACGTTCCTAAAAGTCTTTATTCGAATAACAGGTTTACTATTCGAATAACCCTTCAAAAACAAGTTCTGGAACGCTTTAAGGGTCATGTTATTCGAATAGCCTTTTGGTTATTCGAATAAACCACTAAAAGCTCGGTCTGATATGAATTTTAAGGTGTGTTATTCGAATAACATTTGGTTTATTCGAATAAACCACTCAGCTTTTGAAAACTGACTTTAAACGGTCATAACTTCTTCATTTCATATCCGTTTAAAGCAAATGACCAGTCATTGGAAAGATCTTTGAGTCTATTTTCAAATGAAATAAGTTTCAAAACAAAACTCAAAGTATTTTGAAAGATATGATTAAAAGAGTGACCAAAGGTCAGTTTTGCAAAATCCAAACTTGGCTATTTTTTATAAATTTGAACTTGTTTGTTGGGTATTTTAGCATAGGAAAAACATTTGTAAAAACATATTTGAGATATCCATAAGGCTTCTTACATAAAGACCCTAAGTCCTAAAAGCTATACCATTTAATCTTCCTTTGAACTTGGCCTTTGACAAGACTTCGATGTTTATCAATACCTTCATGAAATAGGCATTCACATTCTCCTTTGTGTTGAGCTTAATTGAGATCTTTTGCTTTCTTGTTGCAAGCTCACTCTTGGTACTTGGACTATCCTACAAAGTATCACTCACTTAAACAAGCATAGTTAGTCCAAAAACATAATTTAATATCTTCATATGCATGAATCATAAATATATAGCTTTAGTTAGTTTAACATTCATATAAGACATTTATAGACACATCCAAATAAGATATTTATTAAATATTAATAGATATGCTCTATATAGAATGCAACAAAGAGTATAAGCAAGATATTCTTTTTGTCTTGTATTTGTCATCATCAAAACTTAACATATAAAATCATTTGGGGCAAACTTATTTCCACACAGAGAAGTACACGGGGTTGGCCGTGTCATATGACACGGCCCGTGTTGTCTTGATCCTCAGGAACCCT
Source organism: Ormosia semicastrata (assembly GCA_029884595.1). Taxonomy (NCBI): domain Eukaryota; kingdom Viridiplantae; phylum Streptophyta; class Magnoliopsida; order Fabales; family Fabaceae; genus Ormosia; species Ormosia semicastrata. The sequence continues at coordinate 28,095,798 of JAQQTO010000046.1, read as the reverse complement.
GTTTTTCCAGAGATGTACACGGGGTGGGCCGTGTCACATGACACGGCCCGTGTTATCGTGCGCACTGCTCCCTAAGTCAGCAGAGTACACGGGTTGGGCCGTGTCATATGACACGGCCCGTGTACTCGTTTCAGTGCCCAGTTAAAATCCCCATTTAGGGCTTTCTGCCTTAATTTTCTGCCCCAATTCCCCTTTCCCTCTTCTTCTTCTCTGCGCAGCCAACACACTTCACCCTCTCACCCTCTTTTCATCACCATTCTCCACCGTTCTTCACCGTTACGCACCCCATTCCCCTCCAATTTTCACCATTTTTCACCGTATTTCACCATCACCATTCTCCACCTTCCCCACGCGCAGCTCCTCTCCATCCTCTCCATCAATTTTCTCTCTTTATTCTTCATTTCTTTTGTTTCCTCCATTGATGGGTCCTAAAAAGCGTGTCAAGACAACTGCTGCGTCCTGCTCCTCCATCCCCATCGTTCGCTCTGGCGTGCTCGGTCTCCATCACCCCCATGTGAGCCCTCACCCCCTCAGGTGCCAGTCAATCCTATTAACAGAAAGGTAGTGGTTCCCACTCGCTTTTTAGATGTTGATACCCTTAGGGCTATAGGGTTATACAATGAGGTGTTTGCTCTGTTGGGTAGAATTGGTTGGGTTGATTTTGCACTGTTACAAAAGCCTACTTTTGCTGCATTGACTAGGGAGTTTGTTTCTAGTTTTAATTGTAAGCTTTACTCTCTGTCTGATCAAACTAGATGGCCTGGTGAAATCACCTTTAGGTTGCTCGGTAATTCTCATTCTGTTAATATTCATATGTTTAGAGCTATTTTTGGTTTTTCCGAGGGGAAAATATGTTGCCCCGTGATTTTAATGCTGATCATGTGTGGTCTGCCCTCACTGTGCCTGAGTCTGATAACTATGATCCTAAGATGTCTAAAGCTTCTCAGCTTAGGTCTCCTGCCCATCGCTATATTCAGAAATGGTTAGCTAATACTCTGTGTGGTCGGGGGGGAAGTCAAAGGACAATTAGCCGTTCTGAGTTATTTTTCTTGCACTACATGATTGAGGAGTGCACCGTTAATGGGGGTATTGGCTCAGAATCGCTTTCATCATATCGAACAACTTTAGCCGGCCGTATTGTGCTAGGAGGGTATGTGACCGCCATTCTTGATCACTTTGAGTATTTGAATTTGGTGGAGGAGGCACCGCCCGTGGTCCCAATGCTATTGATGGGGCCATTCTCGGTGTCTATGAAGCTCGCACTCGTCTCAATGGTGCTCTCGTCTTGCTTGGCACCGATGGAGCCGCCTTGCCTAGGGCCGATCCCGCCCCCGAGCCACGTGAGGATATCGCCTCTCCCTCCCCGAGTTTGCTAATGATGCGGGCCCTTCCACTCACCAGCGCGCCGCTTCTTATGATGCTATCTTGGCCCGTATTGATTGCCTGGAGCCGGACTATCTTTGCCGCTTCCAATGGGCCGTAGAGGATCGCTCAGCTCTGGAGGAGGCACGCGATCGAGAATGGATGTCATTGATGACAAGCTTGATCTTCTGCTTCACATTTTTCATATCCCCTCCCCCATCTTGATGTATTTTCATTTTAAGGTTGTGTCCTTCATTTTGCTAGCTTAATGAACATTGTTTTGGTTACTAGTGATTTCTCTTTTGTATTTGCTTGGATTTCCTGTTGCCAGACTCATTTGGTTGCATATACTTTGCTTTTACTGTGGAATTCTTTTATCTGTTGTGTATGCTTTGACATTGAGGACACTGTCTATTTTAAGTATGGGGGGAAGTTTGAAGTTTGATTGCACATTCTGGTCTCAATGGTATATCTGGTGCATATCTTTCTAATTGGTTTTGCGAATATATTGAGCAATGAGCAAGCGATTGATTTTTATTGACAGGTTTTTAAGCCTTAAGGAATTAACTTTCTTGATTCTAAACTTGCACCGAGAGGTTTTGAAAATTGAAAGGGTTTTGAGAATATGATAAAATTTGGACCTAGTGAGTTTTGGGCCTTGATGTGAATGACTAATCTTAAGTCATTTCTGTTCTTTGTTGTGTGATTCCACTTGTGATTATATGCTTTTCTAATTTGATTTGACTCTCTTTTAAATTACAAATGATCACTGCACATTTTTGAGATGATAAAGGCATTTCTTTCTTCCAGCCACTGGCCAAATAGCTAGCCTTGTACTTTGATCCATTGTTTCACCCCTTTGAGCCTGAATTATATCCTTTCTTTTTATTATAGCTCAATACAAGCCTAATAGTGAAAAACCATTGCTACCCTACCTTAGGGAGTAGAAGAGCTTAATAATTATGTTGGGAATTGTGTTTGAATAAGTGTGGGGGTATTTACACTGTTTTGCTATGTTTTTATTCAAAAAAAAAAGAGCGAAAAAGAAAAGAAAAAGAGATTGATAAGTTGGTTGATAAATGGAGAAAGTCAAGTAAAAGATGAAGATGGATTGAAAAGTGTTGGGGTAATTGTGCAAAAGTGTTTGGTTTTTATTCCCTTGGCTCTTCTATTTAGATGGTCTAACTTTGTTTATCCTTGATATATCTTACCTTGACCTTGACCCCATTACAACCTGATTAAAGACCTTTTGATCTTTGTGTGCATGTGATTTAGGTGGTGGAGAAGTAGAGGCTTGTCAAGCCTATGGTAAGGCATATTTTCATGAGTTGGTTGAGAGTAAATACAAGCCAAAATACTTGAGTGAAAGGGAGTACATCTGTGAGGATTTATCATGTTGGTTTAACCCTGATTTTGGATAGACCTGGCTTGCTGATTTGGATTGTTGAGAGAGGGAATTCCTGAATGCTTAGATTCCTTGAAAGAACTGATGTGTATAGATTTATGCTCATTGTTCAATACTTTTGTTACTTTTTGGGAAGCATGTGCTTGGTTTTATGTTTTTGCCCAGGAGTGCAAAAGGTTAAGTGTGGGAGTATTTGATCTGTTAATAATTTCAGCTCTTGAATGTTCTTTGTTTGATCTAATTGGATTCCAAATGTGTTTAATTGCTGACATTTAGTTAAGTTTCTGATTTAGAGTTGTCTTTGGATGTTTATTGTGAAATTTTGCTTAAATGAGGTTATAGACACTCATAAACGTATTGTGATTTTCGGAGATCTATGAGTGATGGAGTCTATTGGTATTGAGTGCATTGAGAAGAGAGTTAAGAGACTTAAGGAATCAAGATCAACCTCTAGAAGCAAAGGAAGAAGAGCATTCATGAAGAATCAAGGCTGAATTCGAAGAAAGTGATTAACACGGCCCGTGTGAAATAACACGGGGTAGGCCGTGTATCATTCTGACTTTGAAGACTGGAAATTTTTGATCAACACGGCCCGTGTCAATTGACACGGGGTAGGCCGTGTTCCTTTCTGACCTTGGAATAGCTGAAAATTTGTCTCCAAAATCAGACACGGGTTGGGCCGTGTAGAATGACACGGCCCGTGTCGTCGCATCAGAAAGTTAATTTCGTGCTTTAATGTTAAATTAGGTTCCCAAACCTATAAAAAATGTGGCTTAGAGCCCTTTAAGGTATTCTGGACGTAGAAAGACGTGAAGGAAACTGAGAGAAACACAAAGACCAAGAAGGGGAAGGATTCGATCGAGGATTGGAGACTCGGATTCGAGCGATCAAAGATCAATCACTCTCAAGCCTTGGAAACTAGTTTGATCTTTAGTTTTTCTTTTCTTCTTTTGTTCTGAACAATGTTTTCTTTTAATTCTTCTTCTGTTTTTGAATTTGCCATGTGTGGCTAAACTTCTTGATTGGTTAAGGGAGGATGAAACTCTAGTTTTGATTATGCGAATCTTGCATACCTTTTTATATCAATACAATTATGTTTTTATTCATATGTTTCTGTTCATAAATCAATATACATGTTTTTATATTTTTGCCAAAACTTCGAATGTGGTAAAATTAGGATTGCTATGTGATTTGCAAGGTGGCATGACTAGTGAAACATATGATCTAAGTAATTTAATCCCTGTGTGATTAGACCTTAGTGTGATTGGTTTTCTAATTCTTAATGCAATCATTAGATAGGTGTAAGAGCGGTTGCTTTACAAATAACTAATGGTTAGGGTTTGATTTGAGCGGTTGCTGAATTAAGCGAAACTTAAGGAAGACATGAGATTTATCTCGCAATTGCATAAGAACATAATTGATCATGTTGGTATAAAGGGTATGTAAGTTAGCATAATCATATAAATCTAGTGGTGGATTCCATCTCTTAACCAATATCTTTAACTTGATAATTAAATTTGTGTTTACTGTTTTGATTTAAGTTTAATTTCTCTTTTTAGTTTTAATCAACAAAACCCCCTTTTACTTTTACTATTTATTTTTCATCAGAGTTTAATTTAGGAATTGGATTGATAGTGTTAATTGAATTGGTTCTCTGTGGATCGACCCTTGCTTACTACAACTGGTTGCAAGGTTTTTATATTTTTGGTGAAACTTGGCAACTGTTTTTAATATTAATTTTTAATCGCATTCCACACCACACCACTTGTATTACATTAAGAATTGATGATGACAAAAGATCACATCCCAAGGTTCTAGAATAGCTTATAGGACTTAGATCTTGTGTAAAGGTAAATGGAAATCACACTAAGCTCAAAATATGTTTTAACATATTTAAAAAGTGTTTCTTAAATGTTTAAATGACCAACAAAGTGTTTTTGGAAAGTTAGTCTTGGTGGTAGGTCAAACCATTAAAAAATAGTCAAGTTTGTATTTTACAAAACTGATATTTGGTCACTCTTTTGATCATATTTTTCAAAATACTTTGAGTGTTCTGAAAGTTTCATATGAAAATAGACTCAAATATCTTTCTAATGAGTGGTCATTTGCTTAAAACGGATAAGAAACGAAGAAATTATGACTATTTAAAGTCAATTTACAAAACCAGAGTACAATAATCGATTAGGGATTTTCCCTAACCGATTATTCACCTTGTCAGGAGCCATTTTCACTTTCTGAATGCTCCTAACTGATTAGGCAAATGACCTAACCGATTATTATGAATATCAGGAGCATTTTTCAAGTTTCTAAAGCTTGTAACCGATTAGGCAATTCACCTAACCAGTTAGCATAAGTGAAAGGAGCATTTTTCATGTCTTTATAAGACTTCCTAACCGATTAGGAAGTTTTCCTAACCGATTAGTAGTGTCTTTAAAACACATGTGAGAATGCTTTTCCTGAAGGCCTAACCGATTAGACTAATTGTCTAACCGGTTATTGTGAATGTCAAAAACAAAGTTTTGAAGGTCCTAACTGATTAGGACAATGTCCTAACTAGTTATCTGGAAAGACAGAAAACATCTCCCAACGGCTATAAATGGCTAGTTTTCACAATATATCATTTCTAATCACCACCAACGGCTCTAAATCTTAATGGGCTATAAATACAAGTGTTTGAGCGTCAAAGAAAAGTTAGAGAACAATTTGAAAATGACTCTTAAGTATTAAATTCATTTTTCATCATCTTTTTCTCTAAATCTCTATTTTGAGCTAAGTGTGTGATTCCTAGATACCCATAAGCTTCAACTTGTATTATCTACTCTTTGAGAGAGTTTCTATCTTCTACATTTTTGTATAATCTGTAAAGAGAGGGTGAGGTATCCTTCTAGAGAAAAAAAGTGAAGCATCCCTGTTGATACCTAATTTTGTCCATAAAATTTTGTCACTTAATCAAGGATTAACGCTTAATTGCAGTGTTGTGAGCATTTTGTTTTCTTGGTCAGTTTTTATTTTAGTGCAGACAAAAATAAAAATATAAGAAAAACAAAAAAGGACAAAAACAAAAGACAAATAATACAAATCCTTTATGTTGTTACAAAAAAAAAAAATAATAATAAATAAATAAAAAACAAGCTGAAAAGTAGCTTTCTCCTACTGAGAATTAGTTTGGCTCCTGAGCGTGCTGCTTTCCTTGGGGAGCTGCCTGTTATGGTTTGGGGAAGGGGCAGCAAGCATGGGAGAAGGAAGAGCTTGGAGCAGAGAGCAGCAAACACAAATGAGGGAATGCCATGGTGACCCAAGCTGAGTCAACCCTGGCAGCCTCTCCACCTCGGACAGGGAGGCCTCTGTTTTTTTTTTTTTCAGATACAAAGGAAAAGGGGAAGGCAAGCGGGAGAGGGGATTCAGATTTCTCCAACAGGCAGAGACCACACCTTAGCTCTCGGAAGAACCAATCTTCAACCTAGACCACCCATCTTCAACCCAAAAACACAACCTCTTCCAACCAAAAACACCACCCAACCTTGACCTCTAACCACCATCACCATCTTCCCCAAGCTTCCTCCCGTAACCATCTTCACCAACACCAAAAGCCATCTCCCTCTTCATGCCCAAAACCAAGACTTCACACTCCATAATCACAATACCCATTTTACCAAAGACCAATCTCTGCTACCACCATCACAATCATCTTCCTCCATCAACATCCACTTCAACCCACCACCATCAAAACCCATAACCCAGTCACACGTTCGCCTCTGACCACGACCCGCACACCACGTCGGACCGTCGCGGGACCTGAGCACCACGCAGAACTGCCGCGCACCTCCCCGAACCAGTGGCACCCCAGATCCACACGAACTGACCCAGCTGCGAACCGCATCCCTCCTCGAACCCAGACCGAGCCACTCACCGCGCCGGCCCCGCTACCCGGGCGAACCGGTCCCGGCCTCGACCCCGTCGCAGCCCCTCTTCGAATCGCCTGCTTCAGATCTGGTCGTCGGTCCCATCGTGTCGCGCCGCCGCCTCTCCGTTTGAACCAGAGCTTGAGTCACCGTCGGGCTCCTCACCGCAACTAGGCGCGGCCTCCACCCATAGCCGTGCACCGTCGTGAACCGTTGAACCCAGATCCGACCCGGGCTCGCGAAACGTCACCATGATCTGCCCAGAACCTCGCTGTCGTCCTCCACAGACGCCGTGCAGACCCCCACCATTCCAAGCCCCATCGTAATATCCATTTTCTCTTCTCCATTTCGTTTCTTTGAGTTCAGAATAATTTGACTTGTTGATTAAAAAGGAGGGTCTGCTACAAATGAAATTAAGAAAATTCTGATGGGCTTTTGCTTTTTGGGTTTAACTTCTTCTTTTTTTCTTCTTCTTTCTTTTCCTTTTTTCGTTAGGCTGGGAAGAATGGTTTATTTTATTTTTAGAGGTTTTATAAATTTGGGTTAGGTATAGTTTGAAATGATAAAAAAAATAATGAAATAAAAAATAAAGATATAAAAAAAAGAAAAAATAAAAAAAAATAAAAAAATCAGAAAGTAAAAAAGAATAATAAAATAAAAAAAAAAACAAACATTTTGAGTTTAATTGGTTGTGTTTCTTAGGATTACTACTTATGTGATGGTGTTTATTTAATTTAATTGTTTTTTGGTGTTGTGTCTTGTGATTAATAGGAATTAAAAAAAATAAAAATAAAATAAAAAAGATAATAAAAATATAAAAATAAAAATGTTAAGAAGAAAAAAAAGAAAATATGTTTTGTGATGTTGTGTTTTCATTCTATGTTATTATAGTTACTTGGTTCATGAAAAATTATGTTTACTTGTTTGCCTTAGAGTACTCCCAAAAATAAGATAATAAAAATAAAAAGTAGTTTTTTTAATCCATGCAATGATCAATGATGGTGATTGAATAGTGGATGCTATCTTCATTATCATTTGGATCATAAGGGTTTATTGAGTAGCTTGGTGCTAACTTGAACCTCGTGCAAGAATGAATTTGTTTTCAAATAAAATTTCTTTTAAAAAATTTCTTTCTTAATTAAAATCAATCAACCCACAATCATTTTCTAAAGAACTACGTGACTTTGAGTTCCCCATTACACCAGGGGATACGTAGGAGCAGAAATTCATTTCTGTCAAGCCAAAAAAATAAATTTTCACAATTTGATTATTCCCTTTTTTTATTTTAAAATAAAAATAAAAAAATTTAGTTATAAAGTCTTTTTCTAAAAAAGGGTAAAAATAAATATATTTGAGATTATTAAATTTTGCACAACTAACATAAGGTACCGTTCTTGGAATGGGCAGTGTAGGGTGCTAACACCTTCCTTACCTGTAATTGACTCCCGAATCCAAACTCATTTTCAAAAGACCAGTTTTTCTGATTAAAGGGTTTTTCTAATGTTTTCCCAATTTAAATAAACATTGGTGGCGACTTCATTGATTTTATCTTTTTTTTTCCGTCTCCGTCGCGATCCCGGTTATGGTACAAATGGCGACTCCAATCGGGGACATCGAGAGAGTCGCCTATTGTTGTTAGTTGTGCAAATCATTAATAATTCCTATCTATTTATTTTACCTTTTTTCTTTGTTTTTATTATTTGCTTGTAAATATATTCTATATAGTTTTTATGTAAATATCTGCTAACGTTTTTTGTATTTATTTTGACATGATTTACTTGTATATATATTTTGTGCTTAATTGTTGAAACCTTAGGGTAGGCGATTGCTGATTGGTTGTTGTATATATGTTTTGCAGGTTGGGGGTATTTTTTGTCTTTTAAGTTTTTGTACAGGTTTGTATGCTCCTTCACACACGTCGCTATCACTTACCTCACACACCTTTTGGGCTCTATACCCGAGTCTGTGCGAACCTGAGAAGTAGGAGGGGTCTCGACTTTTGTTATTGAGGAGCTTTATGCTCACTTGACATTTGTCGAGACACCACTCAGATTGTTACCAGTATCATGGACTAGTCATATTGAGAGGGTTTATCCCTACTTGTGATTAATTCATGAATTGGGTCCTTATCTTTTGAGATGGGGGCAATCTAGGGACCATGACTTTTTAGAAGATAGATCCGTCCTGAAAAACCTTGCACTGGTAGAATGAACATAATGACATAGAAAATTTAGAGTCATCCATCTCCTTAGGTTACACCTGATTAGGACACAAATTGAGCATACTTTTTCTTTATCTATTCCTCATGTCATTCATCTATGCATTCTTTTTGGTTTAAAAAAAAACAAAAAAAGAAAAAAAATACATGATATTGCATTTTCATTCCTATCTTTTCTTTTTTTTTTCTTTTTCTTTATTCATTATCCATTTATTCCTCAAATCATTCACCCATGCACTCTTTTGGTTAAAAAAATTCAACAAAAAAGAAAAAAGATACATGACATTGCATTTTCATTCCTAGCTTTGCTTTTTTCTTTTTCATCATTCATTATCCATCTACCTCTCATATCTTTCTTTATCACTTTCTTTTAAATAAATAAAAAAAATGTGCATCCTCTTGCACTTGCACGGCTTGCATTTTCATTCATTCTTGCATTTTCATAAAAATTTGTCAGCAGAACAAATACACATCGTCTTGCATTTTCATAACAGTCTCAGCATTTAGAAGAAAAAAAATAAAAAAAGGCTAGGCACCCTTTGGGTTTACAACCCTGTGAGGGCTCCTTCATTTAGACTGCTAATACATTTTCCTTAGAGTTACCTCGACGAGAGGTATCCTTAAGGTGCATTCTCCTGTTTGTTTTGCTTACATGTTCCCTTCATTACTTCCTTTTTAGGGTGAGTTTTCTTGGCAAAGTGGAAAGGTTATTACTCGTCAATAGCAAGGAATGGAAGAAACATATCAAGGACAGAACTCCAAAGAATGCAACACCTCAAGATGAGTATAAGGGTTACAGTAAATGGCAGTGATCTGAGGTATGTGAGGGACGTTACCCAACAAATGACCCTTAAGGCTCGATCTGAGTTCTCAAGCAGTTACGGACAGATTCTAGATTTGCTGCGCATTACAGTTGAGGAGCCCGTCTTGAGTGGCCTTGCTCAATTTTGGAACCATTCTCTCAAATGTTTTGAGCTACCTAACTTGGACATTACACCAACCATAGAGGAGTATGCAATCATGTTGAGGCTTCTAATGAATAAGCACCCAAATGTTTATCTTTATGGAGGGTATTATGTATCAGTAGGGAAGATAGCAGAATTGATAGGGGCTCCAACAAGTCAATTGGGCATGGAAAAGAGGGGAGGAACCGAAGGCTTGAAGAAAAGTTACCTAGAAGCACATCTTCAATATCTAGCACAACAAGGAAAGTGGGATTTCTTCAACAAAACACTGGCCTTAACCATCTTTGGGTTAGTGTTATTCCCATTTACCTCAGATGTGGTAGATCAAGCAGCAATGGATGTATTCTTCAAGTTTGAGAAGTATAAAGCAAATCCGGTCCCTGCTATCATTGCTGATACTTTCTTGACGATGGAAATCTATCATCAAAATGGTGGTGGAAAAATTCGATGCTGTACACATATGTTGTACGTTTGGATCATGACGCATATGGATGTACAGAATCGCCTGGGACTCTTACCTAACCCGTTGAGGAATTTTGGTCGCATACCAATGAAGCCACAAAAAGCTTATGAATGGAAGAATGAGTTCGTGAGGATGGGGCCAGATTCTTTTAAATGGGTATGCCCGTGGTATCATGGAGAAGAGATAGTTTTCAGCTGTGGTGACTTCTCGAATGTTCCTTTGATGAGCCCTAGAAGTGGTGTATCATACGCGCCAATCCTCGTGCTTAGGCAACTCCGATGGACTCAATATGCGCCCAGCGAAAAGCAACTTGAAGGGTTCAGCTTCTTATACCAGCAAGATGGAAGCACTACTAAACAAGAAAAAGAGATTAGAAATTCTTGGAAAAATATTCATATGGCAGGAACAAAAGAGTTAGGGAAGCATGTAGTGGTTTGTACTCCTGAATACATGCAATGGAGAGAGGCAAGAAGGGTGCAGAATAGTATCCCTCAGACAGTTTCAAATGATAAAGGTCATCCTCAAACCATACCTCAAATGGCCACTGAGATTGAAAGACTGAAAGCACAAATGAAAGTCTTGGAACAAGGAAAGGAAGCCGCTGAGTTAAAAGTAGTCATCCACCAGAGTCGATGCCAGAAGCTAGCTGATGAAGTTGAACATTTAAAAGATGTGTGTGCAGATATTGCTGGGACCCCAAGCCGAGCAAAAAGGGCAAGGAAAGGAAATGAGGTAGAATTTGAAAAGACCACAACGGAAGTTCATGAATTACGAGCAGAGATAAGTGCTCAGGAAGGGACAATGGCGTTGGTTTTGCAAGAGAAAGAAAAGTTGGAGGCGAATGCTAAGGTGCAAGATCGTAGAATGCGAGTCTTACAAGAAGCTCTGACTGAGGCAAAGCGCCACTCAGACCAAGGACGAGCATTAGCTACCAAATACCACGATGCACTCGTGGAAACAAACCGAAAGAATGGGTATTTGGAGCTCGAGATTCAAGAGTTGAGGCGAGACTATGAGGAGTGGAGACTTGAAGCCCAAAGACTAGTGAGGCAAAAAGAAGAATGGGTAGAAGTGTGGCAATCAGTAGCGCAAGACCAAAGGGCTGAAAAAGAGGAATGGAAGAATAAATTTGAAGACATATCTGACAGCTTACAATATCACACCGCGCAACTGATTACTCATTTCGAAGAAGCAGACATTCAGGCTCACATAAACCCTTGGTTATGACTACCATCGAAGATTGTTGATTTTATGAAGTATTGTCGAGGTCTTGCTAAGGGTTTTAGAAAAAAACAAATGAAGTTGTTGATGTAATTGTATTACATTTTGTGGGAACTAAATCTTGTACTTCTGAAGTTTGAAATGAAAATGGATGCTCATTGCTGTGTTTTGTTATCCTTTTATCAAATATTGTTCATTGAGATGTGAATTCTTCCGTGAATAAATTGTCAACCATATTTCCGCCTCGAGACGGTTTGTCCTTGAGTGAAAGTATGGAGAGTTTGGTTCTACGTCTGCATTGCCAGTGAATGATGTCCATTGAGGAATGAATATTCCCTTGGATTTACCATCAACTACATTTTTGCCTAAGGAGCGATATGCCCTAGTGCTAAATGTAGGGATTTTGCCTTGCTATCGAATGTTTGTGCAAACCTTTCCACGGTCACCAAGTATCCTCACAGGGCACAAACTTGTTCTCTTCGCTAACAAGGGAATCATATTTATCTGCCAAAATAAAAAAAACACCGGCATAAATAGTCATTGCTTTGCATACATGCATTTTGTCATTTTTGTTTAGTCAATACTAATAATCGCATCATGTTTCCTCGAGCAGAAAAGTAGACACTATAGCAGGAAAACAGCTTCCATGACACCCTTACAGGACTCGTTCCCAAGCAAAGATCATGGATGAGATAGAGCAGACGCAAGATTTGAGGGATGAAGTGAACCAGCTCAGGGAGCAAATGTCCAAGATGTTGGAAATGTTACAGTCTATGGAGAATAGAAGAAGCATAGATGGGAATCCCTCAGTGACAAATAAAGGACATCCGGCCACACCTCCTTGCTCGCCTGGTTTTGCTGCGTTCCCCCTACAATACCAAGGCTTTAATCCTCAAGGGATTACGATGCCACTCACTATTTGTCCAAATGGCACCACTCAACCTTCAGTCGCCAGTTCACAGGGTAACCAAGGGGCGTCCTTCCCCCCGTATGGCCTCCCCTCAGGTTATATACCACCATTAGCCACTAGCTCCCCCAATAATGACATGCCAACAGTGTCCCCAACTTCCAATCCCTCAAACCCTACCCAAAATCAAGCCACTCGGTCACCAAATGTCAACGAACTCCCGCCAACACAACACCCATACCCTTTCTTCATCTCGCCATATGGTCTCCATCCCAGTTCTGTACCACCGCAGAACCGCTCCTCCGGATAGCAGCACGCCTGCTTCAAACTCCTTAAGTGCAGCTCAACCACATGCCAGTGGAACCCCACTGGGGCAACATTCTGTTCCTACCATCATGCCACAATACCCATTGAATTCCTCTGTGGAAAACCCCTAGTCCAGGGAGAAGTGGGAAATTCTTGAAGAAAGACTACGATCCATTGAAGGGGCAAGTGGCTATGGTCTTTTGGATGCTTCAGAGCTCTGTCTTGTCCCGAATGTGGTGATTCCTCCCAAGTTTAAAGTCCCAGATTTCGACAAGTACAGGGGAACTACTTGTCCAAAGAACCACCTAACCATGTACATCCGCAAAATGGCTTCGCATGCTCACGATGACAAGCTGTTAATCCACTTCTTTCAAGACAGCCTAACTGGGGCAACCTCGAATTGGTACACGCATCTTGAGCGTGCCCATATACGATGTTTCAAAGACTTGACTGACACTTTCTTGAAGCAGTATAAGTATAACATCGATATGGCACCTGATAGACTACAATTGCAGAATATGGCTAAGAAGGACGTTGAGACCTTCAAGGAATATGCTCAGAGGTGGAGGGAAATGGCCGCTCAAGTAGAGCCCCCATTGGCGGAAAGAGAAATGGTGGCTACGTTCATTGACACTCTGTAATCACCCTTTTATGACAAAATGATAGGGAGTGTGTCATCAAATTTCTCAGACATGGTCATCATTGGAGAAAGAATTGAGGGAGGAATGAGAAGTGGGAAGATCGTTGAAAGTTCAACTGGAACAACATTTAAGGCCAAGAGGCCCCCGATGGGGAAGAAAAGAGAAGGAGAAACTCATGCTGTTACCTTTGACCAGAGAAACTTCACCTAAGGCAGATATAGCCAAACACCTGTGAACCATCAACCATCCTTCCAGACTTCTTTCGCACCTTACCACCCGTACTTTCCCACTACTCCACCGATTCCATATCCCCAGCCTTACCACCCTTATGTCGCCAACGCTTCACACGTTTCCCATCCTCAACCTCATAACCCAATGAGGCCTCACCAAACGCCACTTCCTACTCAATACCCGGCACCCTCTACCTTACCACCGCAAACAGCTCAACCATGGACCCAAAATCCAAACACAAACCAAAGAAGGCCACCAAATAACCAAGAAAGGAAGTTTGTCCACTTCGACCCAATTCTCATGACCTACACCGAATTACTACCCCAACTCATCCGTAACTCTCTTTTGGCTCCTTGTCCGATGAAGCCATTAGAACCCCCATACCCTAAAGGTTTTGACCCAAATGCCAAGTGTGATTACCATGCAGAGGCCGCAGGGCATTCTACAGAGAACTGCAAAGCACTAAAGTTTAAGGTGCAAGATCTAATCAATGCTAAATGGTTGAATTTCAAGACAAATACTCCTAGTGTGGGTCACAATCCTTTACCAAACCATGGGAATCCCACAGTAAATGCTATAGAGGAGTGTTCTGCCCTGCAGCTCATAAGACAAGCGACAGATGTCAAGACCCCCATGAGGTTTATCTTTAAAGAGCTGTGCAAATCGGGGATGATGGAAGCTCATATTGAAGAGAAAGGAGACGACGAAGGTGAAATAATGTGCAATCTCCATAGGAATGTGGGGCATTCTATCGAGGAGTGTGGTGAGTTCAGACAAATCCTCCAAGATCTAATGGATATGCAACTAGTGCAAATAGGTCATCTATGGGACAATGATGGCATAAACATGGTGGATAAGTGTGCTATTCCACAATTGCAAGAAGGTCAGGAAGCCGTAAACTCTCTGGTCCATTCCATTGCAAATCTAGTTATCAAACCGTTGGTTATCTATTATACTGAAGCTGCATATGCGCCATCCCCTTGTGGCCCGAAACCTATCACCATTCAAGTTCCCAGTCCTTTCCCCTTCAAGGACACTCGAGTCGTGCCATGGAATTATGATGTGCAAGTCCTTAGAAGCAATCCCACGAATGATTAGTTGGAAGTTACGTCTGGTTCGACTTCTATTGTTACCAATATATCAGGGATTGGGGGAGTGACCCGGAGTGGCCGCGTCTACACTCCTGAGGAGCTGTGAAAGGATCAAGAAGAAGAAGAAAAGGAGAACCGTAAAGGTAAAGTCAAGATAGAGGAGACTTCCCTTGGGAGCGAAGCAAAAGAAAAAGAAGGGCCAGAAAAGGCAAGGGAGTACAAAAAAGAGGTATCAGATGAAGAAGCTTGCGAGTTCTTGAAGTTTATCAAGCAAAGTGAATACAGAGTGGTAGATCAGCTGAATCGCACCCCTGCAAGGATATCGCTTTTGTCCTTATTGATGAATTCTGAATCGCATAGAAAAGTGTTGATGAAAATATTGAATCAGGCTCATGTTTCTCATGACATTACAACTGACAAGTTAGGTGGTATTATTGGCAACATTACTTGATAATTATGTCACTTTCACCGATGATGAGATACCAACCGAAGGAATGGGGCACAACAAGGCACTTTACATTTACGTCAAATGTCAAAAGCATATAATGGCTAGAGTGCTCATTGACAATGGTTCCTCCTTGAACGTGTTACCGAAAACAACCCTTTCCAAGCAGCTTTTGATGGAACTCGCATGAAACCAAGTACGATGATAGTAAGGGCATTCGATGGCACCGTAAGAGAGGTCATGGGGGAAATTGAAATACCGTTCAAATTGGTCCTTGCACTTTCAATATACTCTTCCAAGTGATGGACATTACGCCATCCTACGAGCTTGTCTCTTAGACGACCATGGATTCATTCTCACCGAGTCAGTTTTTCTACCTTGCACCAAAAAGTAAAATTCATAGTTGATAATAAGATGATTACTGTCTTTGGTGAAGAGGACCTGCTGGTGAGCAAGCCATTGGACACTCCTTATATTGAAGCTGCAGAAGAAGCTCTTGAAACCGCGTTCCAAGCGCTAGAGATTGTCAATGCCACCTATGTGGAGGAAAGAGCTCAAGGTCTGAAGCCCCGGCTATCTAATGCATCCATGATGATGGCTAAGGTAATGCTTGGAAAAGGATATCAATATGGAAGAGGACTAGGAATGAATGGACAAGGCATCGTGAAATTCTGGGCACCCTGCGAAAACAAAGACAGATTTGGGTTAGGGTATAAACCCACCAAAGCAGACAAAAGAAGGGTCCTAGAAGAGAAAAGGGAGAGGAGGTTGGCTAGGTTAGAAAATCGGGAGCCTAAAGCTGAGGGGATCCCCATCTGTGACATCCGACGAAACTTCTGAAGTGCGGGATTAGTGTTTCTAAACCAAGTGACCACTATCGAAGACGATCAATCCATCAATCATGGTGTTAACTTGGTGTACCCTTGCCCCCCAGATGCAGAACTCAACAATTGGGAGAGCGTTGATTTTCCCATGACCTGTGAAATTGATTCAAAGTAATTTTGTAATGCTAATCCTTTAGCTCTGCCCAAGGCTTTAGGATAATGTGTTGTGAAAGCGGGCTCACATGTTTCCATTTCAATATTTACTATCAATAAATGTATTTTCAGATTATCTTGCTATTTCCTTTTTCTTCTGTTTAATTTTTTGCTCGACCATTTCATTAACCTTTATTCATTACCCTTTTTTTTTACTTGTGTTAACACCAATAAATGCAGATCTGAAAGTGACTCTCTTGAAAATGGCAGTGCTATGACCCCATTATACGATTTTGACCATCCCGTTAATTATGTTGATGAGAATAATGATGCCAATTGGGAACCCTCTCCTGAGCTAATGAGATTAATGGAACAAGAGGCCAAGGAAATTCAACCCCATGAAGAGCCAACTGAACTGATTAATTTGGGGACAGAGGATGATAAAAAAGAAGTTAAAATTAGCACCACCATGAAAGAAGATGAGCGAAGCAAGTTGGTTAAGCTATTATCTTATTTTTGTGATGTTTTCTCCTGATCGTACCAAGATATGCCTAGCCTAGATACTGGCATTGTTGAGCACAAATTGCCATTAAAACCAGAATGTCCTCCAGTCAAGCAAAAGTTGAGATGAATGAAGCCAGAGATGTCACTAAAAATTAGAGAAGAGGTTAAAAAGCACTTTGATGCAGTTTCTCGCTGTTGCAAAGTACCCTTAATGGGTCGCTAACATCGTCCCTGTCCCAAAGAAAGATGGGAAGGTGCGAATGTGTGTTGACTATAGAGATTTGAATAGGGCCAGCCCTAAAGACAACTTCCCTCTACCTCACATTGATGTTTTGGTGGACAATCGCTCAACATGCATTTTTCTCCTTCATGGATGGTTTCTCGATACAACCAAATCAAGATGGCGCTGAAGATATGGAGAAGACCACATTCATCACTCGTGGGGAACTTTTTGCTATAAGGTGATGCCATTTGGATTGAAGAACGCCGAGTAACTTATCAAAGGGCGATGGTGGCATTGTTCCACGACATGATGCACAAAGAAATAGAAGTTTATGTGGATGACATGATTGCAAAGTCAAAAATAGAAGAAGATCACATAACCGATCTGCAAAAAGCTCTTTGAACGGTTGAGAAAGTTCAGTGCTCGGGATCAATCCTACTAAGTGCACTTTTGGAGTAAAATCGCAAGCTCTTGGGGTTTGTGGTTAGCGAGAAAGGGATAGAAGTTAATCCGGACAAAGTTCGAGCAATCATAGAGATGCCGCTCCTCCCGCACCGAAAAAGAAGTTCGTGGGTTTTTGGGAAGGCCGAACTATATTGCTAGGTTTATATCCCAATTGACGCAACATGCGAGCCAATCTTCAAGTTGTTGTGTAAAAACCAGACAAGAGAGTGGAATGAGGATTGTCAGGTAGCATTTGAGAAGATCAAGCAGTATCTGCAAGAACCCTCGGTTTTGGTACCTCCAAAGGCCGTGGAAGGCCTCTCATCATGTACTTGATTGTGTTGGATGAATCCATGGGTTGTGTACTGGGACAGCATGATGAAACTGGAAAAAAAGAGCAGGCTATCTATTACTTGAGTAAGAAGTTCACCAACTATGAGGCAAAATACTCATTGTTGGAACGCACATGCTGCGCTTTAGCATGGGCAGCCCACCGGTTAAGGCAGTATATGTTGTGTTACACTACTTGGTTAGTGTCCAAAATGGATCCGATCAAGTATATCTTTGAAAAACCTGCCCTCACTGGGAGGATTGCACGCTGGCAAGTTTTGCTATCAGAATATGACATTGTCTACGTCACGCAAAAAGCGCCAAAGGCAAAGGCTCGCGCGATTTCTTGGCTAGTCAACCGGTGGAAGATTATGGGTCTATGCAAAGGTGAGTTCCCGATGAAGATGTAATGGCTTTGTTTAGAGAAGAAAACCCTCGAAAAAGAAAAATGGACTTTGTTGTTCGATGGAGCTTCCAATTCACCGGGCATGGAGTTGGGGCCATATTGATTTCCCCTGAAAATAATTTCATCCCAATCACTGCTAGGTCAGTGCTTCGATCCGTACAAACAACATAGCTGAGTATGAAGCGTGTGCTATGGGAATCCAAGCAGCAGTAGACTCAAAGGTAAAAGTTCTTGAGGTATATGGGGACTCTGCCTTGGTTATCCATCAGTTAAAGGGAGAATGGGAAACTCGAGATGCCAAATTAATCCCTTATCATGCCTATATCAAGAAGTTGATTGAACAACTTGACGAAGTTATATTCCATCACATCCCTCGAGAAGATAATTAGTTGGCTGATGCCCTAGCCACATTGTCATCAATGTTCAAAGTAAGTCAGGATAGGGACTTGCCACTTATAAAAATGGAAAATCGTGACCAATCGGCATATTGTCAAACGATAGAAGTGGAACCAGATGGGAAACTGTGGTATCATGACATCAAATGCTTTATCAAGAGCAGAGAGTACCCTCCACATGCTTCAGAAAATGACAAAAGGACCCTCAGAAGACTCGCAATGGGTTTCTTTCTAAATGAGGAAGTGCTTTACAAGAGGAACCATGATATGGTGCTGCTAAGATGCGTTGATGCAGCAGAGGCAGAGAAGATCATCAAAGATGTTCATGAAGGTTCTTTTGGAACTCATGCAAATGGGCATGCAATGGCAAGAAAAATACTAAGGGCGGGATACTATTGGTTGACAATGGAGACTGATTGTTTCAACTATGTGAAAAAGTGCCATAAATGCCAGACATACGCTGATAGGGTTCATATGCCACCAGCACCTCTGAATGTTTTAACGGCACCTTGGCCATTCTCGATGTGGGGAATGGATGTCATAGGACCCATTGAACCAAGGGCCTCAAATGGACATCGCTTCATTCTGGTTGCAATTGATTACTTCACAAAATGGGTCGAAGCCGCTTCTTATGCCAATGTCACCAGGAGTGTAGTGGTCAGGTTTGTCAAAAGGGAGTTGATTTGTCGTTATGGTTTTCCAGGCAAGATTATTACAGATAATGCCACTAATTTGAATAATAAGATGATGAAAGAGATGTGTGAGAATTTCAAAATTGAGCACCACAATTCCTCACCCTACCGCCCGAAGATGAATGGGGCAGTTGAGGCAGCAAACAAGAATATCAAGAAGATCATCCAGAAGATGGTTGTAACATACAAAGACTAGCACGAAATGCTACCATTTGCACTGCATGGTTATCGCACATCCGTTCGTACTTCAACTGGGGCAACCCCTTTCTCTTTGGTTTATGGAATGGAAGCGGTACTCCCTTTTGAAGTGGAAATCCCATCATTAAGGGTGCTGATGGAGGCAGGACTAGAAGAAGCCGAATGGGTCTAGACTCGACTTGATCAGTTGAACCTCATTGAAGGAAAAAGATTAACCGCACTATGTCATGGTCAGCTTTACCAGAAGAGAATGATGAAGGCCTATGCGAAAAAGGTGCGTCCTCGACAGTTTCAAGAAGGAGACTTAGTACTCAAAAAGATCCTTCCCATTCAAAAGGATTTTCGAGGAAAATGGACTCCAAACTATGAGGGACCTTATGTCGTAAAAAAGGCCTTCTCAGGAGGAGCTTTGATTCTCACAAATATAGATGGCAAAGATCTACCACTTCCTATAAATTTAGATGCAGTCAAAATGTACTATGCTTAAAAAAAAAAGAGGAAAAGAAAAATGGCTCGCTAGGCTGAAAACCTGAAAAGGCGACCTAGGCAAAAGTTAGAGCAACTCGCTAGGTTGAAAACTCGGAAGAGCGACCTAGGCAAAAGTTAGGGTTGAAAAAATAGTACTTGACACATCCGAAGAAGTGAACATACCTCAAGTCATAAATTAGGGCAGTTTGAGAGTATCTGGGCCAAACCGGGGCAGTTTGAATATATGAAGTCTTGTCAGGAGACGCTCCTAATATGTAAAAGTCAATCAAATCATATTCTCAAACAGCAAGGGATGTTCAAGGTTGTGCACATGGGAAATTAGCACTGCTTCATTCAAGAGAGCATCACCGGAAGAGCTGGAAAATTCGCTCCAACATTTCTTTTGTAAACCTTTTCAATCCGAGTTCCATTTGTACTTGCTTTTCTTGTACTTTTCCCGTCTATAATGATAATCCCTTTTTGTTGCAACCCATTGTTGATTTAATATGCATTTTTATGATAGTTTTATATTGAGATGTGAAGCAGGTGACAATATGGCAAAAGCATTTAGATTTGCTTTAACAATCTCGAAGGTCATGGGAAATGCAATGAAATCCTAACAATAGTTGATGAGAAAAGTAAGAATCATCAGACAAATCATAAGGCCAATTAACGAATTTTGCTGTTCAATCGCGATCCTGCTGTGGGAAAAAGTCCTTAAGGGTTGCGGAGCCAAAGCTCCGATGTGCAAAAAAATAATAATAATAACATAAAACAAAACAACAAAAAAAAACACACACAAAAAAAAAACAAAAAATTTGCTTACTCAGTTTGTTCATGAGAATCCCTATAGTGGGACATTCATTGCGTCACGCATCATTTCTAGCATCACATGCACTGTCCTCAGGCATCGCATCCATTGCATCATCATCATGCATCACCTCTAGCATCACATGCATTGTCATCTGGTATCACATTCATTGTATCCATTGCATAATGCACCATCTCAGAGATCACATGCAAAGTCAACACTCGTTGTCTTTTAGTTCACGGGTCACCGCACCCCTTGTCTTTTAGTTCTCGGGTCCCTGCACCCATTGTCTTTCAGTTTCCGGGTTTTCGCACCCATTGCCTTTTTAGTTTTCGATTCCTCGTACCCATCGCTTCCGAAGCAAGTCAGGGCCTTGTGCCCATTGCCTTTTTCTTTTTTTGTCAAGCTTCAGTGGATACCTGACTTCGCAAACCTTGTGTCTCTTCTGTTTTAAGTTTTTTTCTTTTCTGTTAAGTTTCAGCGGATACCCGACCAGTAGCTTTTTTCTTTTTCTATTAAGCTTCAATGGATACCCGACTCATAAAGCTTTTTATCTTTTGCTTTAAGTTTTAAGTTAAACTTCACGATACCCGACTTCAGTAGTTTTTTTTCTTTTCATTAAGCTTCAATGGATAATCTGACTCATAGCTTTTTATCTTTTTGCTTTAAGTTTTCTGTTAAGCTTCAAATACCTGACCAAGTTAAGCTTTTTTCTTTGTCATTAAGCTTCAATGATACCCGACCATTTTTTGCTTTTTTTATCTTTTTGCTTTAAGTTTTCTTAAGTTTCAATTGATAACTGACTCATAGTTTTTTTCTTTTTCTTAAGCTTCAACGGATAATTCTGACTCCATAAGCTTTTTTTTTCTCATTGTCAAGCTTCAATGGATACCCAACTCTGTAAGCTTTGTGTCTTTTCTGTTTTAAGTTTTCATCAAGCTTCAACGGATAATTGACCATGTAAGCTTTGTGTCTTTCTGTTTTAAGTTTTTCTTTCTAAGTCAAATGCGTGCGATACTTGACCAGTAAGCTTTTTTCTTCTCTTAAGCTTCACGGATAATTCACTTCACAAACTTTGTGACTTTTCACTCTTTGTCCAGTTTCGATAGATGCCCGACTTCGCAAACTTTCTTTCTCGTTTAATGTCCATTACCTTTTTCGTCATTTTGCTTTCTAAAAAAAAAACAGAGAAGAAAAAGAAGAAAGAAAGAAATAAAGGGAAAAAGAAATGAAAATTTCTATGGACAAAATTAAGTCAATTCCTTTGCTTCCTATTTATTTTAAATGCAAAGCAAAGGGGGGTAGCTGTTGATACCTAATTTTATCCATAAAATTTTGTCACTTAATCAAGGATTAACGCTTAATTGCAGTGTTGTGAGCATTTTGTTTTCTTGGTCAGTTTTTATTTTAGTGCAGACAAAACTAAAAATATAAGAAAAACAAAAAAAGACAAAAACAAAAGATAAATAATACAAATCCTTTTTGTTGTTACAAAAAAAAAAAAAAAAAAAACAAAAAAAATAATAAATAAATAAAAACAAAAAGTTTGAAACGTAGCTTTCTCCTACTGAGAATTAGTCTGGCTCTTGAGCATGCTGCTTTCCTTGGGGAGCTGCCTGTCATGGTTTGGGGAAGGGGCAGCAAGCATGGGAGAAGGAAGAGCTTGGAGCAGAGAGCAGCAAGCACAAATGAGGGAATGCCATGGTGACCCAAGCTGGGTCAACCCTGGCAGCCTCTCCACCTCGGACAGGGAGGCCTCTGTTTTTTTTTTTTCAAATACAAAGGAAAAGGGGAAGGCAAGTGGGAGAGGGGATTCAGATTTCTCCAACAGGCAGAGACCACACCTTAGCTCTTGGAAGAACCAATCTTCAACCTAGACCACCCATCTTCAACCCAAAAACACAACCTCTTCCAACCAAAAACACCACCCAACCGTGACCTCCAACCACCATCACCATCTTCCCCAAGCTTCCTCCCGTAACCATCTTCACCAACACCAAAAGCCATCTCCTCTTCATGCCCAAAACCAAGACTTCACACTCCATAATCACAATACCCATTTTACCAAAGACCACTCTCTGCTACCACCATCACAATCATCTTCCTCCATCAACATCCACTTCAACCCACCACCATCAAAACCCATAACCCAGTCACACGTTCGCCTCTGACCACGACCCGCACACCACGTCGGACCGTCGCGGGACCTGAGCACCACGCAGAACCGCCGCGCACCTCCCCGAACCAGTGGCACCCCAGATCCACACGAACTGACCCAGCTGCGAACCGCATCCCCTCCTCGAACCAGAGACCGAGCCGCTCACCGCGCCGGCCCCACTACCCAGCGAACCAGTCCAGCCTCTGACCCGCGTCGCAGCCCCTCTTCGAATCGCCTGCTTCAGATCTGGTCACCGGTCCCATCGTGTCGCGCTGCCGCCTCTCCGCTTGAACCAGAGCTTGAGTCACCGTCGGGCTCCTCACCGCAACCAGCCGCGGCCTCCACCCATAGCCGTGCACTGTCGTGAACCGTTGAACCCAGATCCGACCCGGGCTCGCGAAACGTCACCGTGATCCGCCCAAAACCTCGTTGTCGTCCTCCACAGACGCCGTGCAGACCCCCACCATTCCAAGCCCCATCGTAATATCCATTTTCTCTTCTCCATTTCGTTTCTTTGAGTTCAGAATAATTTGACTTGTTGATTAAAAAGGAGGGTCTGCTACAAATGAAATTAAGAAAATTCTGATGGGCTTTTGCTTTTTGGGTTTAACTTCATTTTTTTTTCTTCTTTCTTTTCCTTTTTTCGTTGGGCAGGGAAGAATGGTTTATTTTATTTTTAGAGGTTTTATAAATTTGGGTTAGGTATAGTTTGAAATGATAAAAAAAATAATGAAATAAAAAATAAAGATATAAAAAAAAGAAAAAATAAAAAAATAAAAAAAAAATCAGAAAGTAAAAAGAATAATAAAATAAAAAAAACAAACATTTTGAGTTTAATTGGTTGTGTTTCTTAGGATTACTACTTATGTGATGGTGTTTATTTAATTTAATTGTTTTTTGGTGTTGTGTCTTGTGATTAATAGGAATTAAAAAAATAAAAATAAAATAAAAAAGATAATAAAAATATAAAAATAAAAATATTAAGAAGAAAAAAGAAAATATGTTTTGTGATGTTGTGTTTTCATTCTATGTTATTATAGTTACTTGGTTCATGAAAAATTATGTTTACTTGTTTGCCTTAGAGTACTCCCAAAAATAAGATAACAAAAATAAAAAATAGTTTTTTAATCCATGCAATGATCAATGATGGTGATTGAATAGTGGATGCTATCTTCATCATGTCATTTGGATCATAAGGGTTTATTGAAGAATTTTCGCGCTAACTCAACCTCATGCAAGAATGAATTTGTTTTCAAACAAAATTTCTTTTCAAAATTTTTTTTCTTATTTAAAATCAATCAACCCACAATCATTTTCTAAAGAACTACGCGACTTTGAGTTCTCCATTGCACTGTGGATATGTAGGAGCGAAATTCATTTCTCACAAGCTAAAAAATAAATTTTCACATTTTGATTATTCCCTTTTTTTATTTTAAAATAAAAATAAAAAAATTTAGTTATAAAGTCTTTTTCTAAAAAAGGGTAAAAATAAATATATTTGAGATTATTAAATTTTGCACAACTAACATAAGGTATCGTTCTGAATCGCGCAAAGGGTAGTAAGTGCTAACACCTTCCTTACCTGTAATCGACTCCCGAATCCAAACTCATTTTCAAAAGACCAGTTTTTCTAATTAAAGGGTTTTTATAATGTTTTCCCAATTTAAATAAACATTGGTGGCGACTTCATTGATTTTATCTTTTTTCGATCGTCCCGTCGCGATCCCGGTTGCGACTTAGTTGGAAAGAGGGTGAGGTATCCCTCTAGAGAAAAAGGGTGAGATATCCCTTAGTTGGAAAGATAGTGAGGTATCCCTCTAGAGAAAATGGTGAGGTATCCCTGTTTGAGGCTCAAGCACGAGGGTGAGGTATCTCAAGGTGTTTTGAATGCTCTCAATTGTAAAGGTTGTCAAGCACCTGTTGAAACTTGAAGACATAGTGAAAAATCTCAAGTTAAACTTGAGGACTGGACGTAAGCCACAAGTGGTTGGTGGCTGAATCAGGATAAATTTTAGTGTTTGTTATTCTCAATTCTATCTCCTTTACATTTGTGCTTTAATTATATATGCTTAAGTTGAATTTGATATCTAGCTTATTTGCATGATTTATCCCATAACCCAAGTTATATTTGAGTAATCTTAATAGTTGTGACTTTGCTATGCATGTTCTTCTGTATTTATTAATTGAGTGATTCAAAATGTATAATTTATCAAAGTTGCATTAAAACTTTTCATAACCCAATTCACCTCCCCTATTGGATAATGGTTGTCATGACTAACAGATTGCACCTCTAATGTTGGCCATAAAGTTTATAAAAAAATAGATAAGTAAATATACTGTTATATATAAAATTTATACTTGAGTTTATATTAATTAATATCTCTGTTTACTTATCCTTAAACTATTTTTGTATTACATATAATATATTAACAATGTATTTAAAATTATTAAAATATGAAATTGATTTGATTTGATTTAAAAATTAATTATTATATTTAAAATTAATTATAAAAAATAAAATTAATATTTTTTTATAATCGTTATTTAGCATATTTAAAATTTGTAAACTAGCAAAGGTAAAATTCTTAATTTAAATAATTAAAAGTAAAATGAAATTAAATCTACTCAAAACTAACTAAATTTGAGTGGATTTTTACATTCAAAATTGCAAACCACTTAAATCAAAGGATTTCAAAATCAAATCAATTCTTATTTTATAACTTTTCAAACAAAAAATTTCATTTATAAATCTCAAATTTTGTAGTTATAAACATATACTCTTTGGGTATTGTTTCTTAATAGTTTCTTCTAATCATGTTTTGCAATAACAATAAGTACCTTTTAGCATTTAACATATATATATGAGCATTTTTTTTTTTTTATTTGATATATATGAGCAAAATTTAATATACTTTTAACATCATCTTCACATTCTAGTAAAGTTGGTATAAGTTACAAGCTCGTTTGGTTACATTTTAACATTTTAAAAAGTGTTACCATTACATTTTAACATTCATAAACATATTAAATAAAATTAACGTTTGTGACAAGCTAACATACACAAGATTTGTTTAGAGAGAGGGAGGGATGGAACATACAAGAAATGTGGATTAGTGGATCTGGTAAATGGTGGACCACTTACTTTAAGATGTTAGATTAGATGAATGGTTCTCATTTATATACAAAATTTTATTTTGAGTGGACTACACAATACATCTAATATTCTCGCCCTCCAGCGATTGTTGCACCACAGTCGACTGCCGTTCGCCCTTTCATATTGATAGAGTAGAGACTAGAGAGAGAGTAGGAAGGATAGAGAGTAGACGGTGGTGCCACAGATAAAATTACTCATTGAATCACTGTATTGTGCAGTTTGACATTATATAAAGATTTTTACATAAAATTAAAATTATTTCATCGAATCCAATCGCTCAAAGCGGTGCAAAAGAAGTGTAACACAGACCTTCCCCAATTAGAAATATAATGACAACTAAGACATGACCCGAACATTTTGAATACATATAAGATTTTTTAATCTATTGTTTGGCAAGATTGTACCATAACATCTTTCGTTGGAAGAGTACTTATATAAGTTGTATTTGCACTTGCAAGATCAAGAAAAAAGAAAATTGATTACATATATCCTTACTTCTTTAGTTCTTTTAAAAAAGATAGCTAAAATATAATGGCAGTTAAATTAAAAAATTATATATGTCAGATATAACTGCTTTGAATTTTGTATGCAAAACTAAAATATGACTTCAAAGAAAATTCTTAATAAATATTTTATCACCATAAAAAATCAAGTTTATGTAAAAATATTTTCTTTAGGTCTTTAATTAGGTATCCCTCTAGATATTGCTATAAGACTAATCATTGAGCAGTATTGTAATTAAGAGACCATTTCAACAGGTATCTAAAAATATTTAATAAATAATGTAGAAAGAAATGATCGACGTTAGAGACCAGGAACATACTTCAATGAGATTATTAATGTCTCATATTTTAATAACATTGTTAATGTTATAATTAAGAACAGACCAAGAATTGCAAGAGAACCTAATAAAATGAGGCCTTTTATTAAAATTAAAGAAAAGATTTTATTCAAAAAAATTTCTTTTAGTTTTTGAGATGCAAGATTTTTAATTAAATTCTTATAATTAAGTTCTTCTAGTATTTTTTAAATTATTAATATAGTCAATTCATTTTTTAAAAAAATAGCCAGAGCAAATGAGAAAAAACTTATAAATAATTGATTGGTTAATGAACTAATAATTAATTACCACAATACATGTTAACTACAATTTTTTAAATAATATCTATTATTAATCATAAATTTATACATCATTAACTTGTACAAATAAAAATATAAAATCATCGATCTTGACGCTGTATGTTTTTTCATATCTTTTTGTAAATTGTTGTTGGAATTATAATAATGAGAGGTTCTTATATTTTTTGGGAGCATTATATTACTATAATAAAAATATAACATGTGACATCACACAATCATATAGATTATTAGATCAAATATAAAATATTATTGAATTAAATATTAAAGGTTAAAAAGTTACCTTACTATGAGAGTATTTTAAAATTCAACGGTTTAGTTTTGTTTCCAAAATCCAAATCCACAGATTCAGCATCCCACTTCTATTGGGCTGCGGCATCTCCTTCTTATGGCCCAATTCACAATGCAAAGCCTAAAACCCACCAAATGGCATGGAGTATGCTTATAATTGAATGTCTTCAACAGCCCACTTTTATGTTGACTATTTGCTGTATATATTGTGGGACTGTTTGTACATTGTAGTAAATATATGGGGTGGGAACGTAACTTCCATATGAAAATTACGTTTGGAATCATTTCAGCAAAACTTGAGAAGATAGAGTGTAATTTATTCATAATTCTTTTAATTTATTATCTCTTTTTCCTTTAGTTTTAATTTATTATCTCTTAATAAATAGCCAATTGGCTTGAGATATAGAATTTATAGTTATAAATGAAGAAAAAATAATTCCGATCAAAATAAAAAATGATAAAGATACATCAATATTAAATTAATACCTTAAAACTTAATGTAATTTATTAACATGTATTGATTTGAATAAAAATAATTTAAATATCATCTTAAATTTAATTTCGTTAATATATTTCAATTAAGTATTTATGCGATAAATAAAAATATCATTTATTAATATTACACGTTAATAATTCTATTTGTTATGTAAATATTTAATAAAAATACTAATAAAAAGGATTAAAATAAAAAAATATTTAAAAAAATAAAATTAAAAATTAAAATAATAAAAACTCAAACTAAAAAACATTATATTTTGACATACAGAAAACATATTTAATTATTAGCAAATAAAAAAAAAAGTTAAGAATTCATGAAAAATGTCGGTCAACGAGTAGTTTGGTACTTGGTAGCAACAAAAATAACTTCAGAGACTGCCGTCTTCGTTGGAGAAGTCCCAGCTTCCTATCCATGAGTCTTAAGTTAGTTAGTCACCCAAAAATAAAATAAGACTTTATAATATTAGATTTAATAGTATAAAATTTAATAATATAAAATTTAATAAGATAAAATTTAATACGTAATAGTTAAAAATATCGCGATATTTAAAATTATAATAAAAAATTCTTTATATTAATTTATATATCAAAATTCAATCGACTTACTTATCTTAAAACTTGATTAAATTATTCATCATCATTTGAATTTATAAGAAAAATTTGATGAATAAATTTATATAATATAATATTTACACTAAATAACTTATTAAAATATCTAATTGATAGAAATTAAATTAGGTTTTATTTTATATTATAATAAAATATTTACTTTATACATAATTTAAAATATTATTTTAATTTTTTTAATACATTTTCTCTTATAAATAAGAAATGTTATTATACACACTGTTTATTTAGAAATATACAGAACACAGTGTCTGTATTTTTCGTCAACGTTCATCAGATAGAGTTCAATTGAGAGATGGGTGCAGCATATATGATGGCAGCCATTCATTTGCTTGTTCTGTTTCTCTCATCATCCACTTCCCTTTCTTCTGCTGTGTTCAGCTCAGAGGATCATGCCTACGCCAAAGAGATTCTAAGTGCAGCCCACAAGGACAAGAATTGGTTGGTTTCAGTGAGAAGGCAGATTCATGAACACCCAGAACTGGCTTTCCAAGAGCACAACACCAGTGCTCTTCTCCGCAGGGAGCTTGACAAGCTTGGCATATCTTACACATACCCAGTTGCTAAAACTGGAATCGTTGCCCAAGTTGGCTCTGGTACTCGTCCCATCATCGCTCTTCGGGCTGACATGGATGCTCTCCCCTTGCAGGTAATCCGAGTTTAGCTTTGTCATGACACATCCTCAAAACAAAAACCCTTTGAGCTTGAAGCGTGGATAATGGCAATGACCCATGTAGGCTGAAATTTAATCTTTATTTAGAAGAATGAGGGCAACATGGATCAAACTCATAACCATTTGGTCATAAAGCCTCTGATACCATGAACCAATTCTTTTTAAAAGCTTAAGCTGTTAGGTGAAGACATATGAATGGCTTTATTATATTATATCTCTAACAAGCTTCTTGTTGTGTTCCTTTAAGAATCTTGTTTGAAATATATACATTGTTTCTTTGATGTTGGTGATGCTTAGGAGCTTGTTGAGTGGGAACACAAGAGCAAGATTGATGGCAGAATGCACGGATGTGGACACGATGCTCACACCACGATGCTACTTGGTGCTGCAAAGTTGCTGAATCAGCGGAAAGATAAACTTCAGGTTCTTCTCAAATCCTTAGTTTGTTAATTTGGGTGGATTTTTTAAGTTTATGATGTTTGTCTCTTTAAGGTGGATTCTTAACACCCGTGCATCAAAATTTAGTCATTCATAAAGTTAGAACCCAAGTCTTGATTGTACAAAAATAAAATAAAATAAAAAATCTTAGATTTTAGGTTTGTTGTCTAAGAGATGTTTAAAAATCTCATTTTTGGTGTCTCACATCCATCACACAACTGTTCTTTGTCAGATTGCTAAATTTGTAATTGTGCTGGCTTCTTATTCCTCATAGAGTCCCTTCTTTCCTGTATAATCCTTCAATAAGGTATGCTTTCATTATCATCACAGAAGTAAGAAAGTACAGCTGGACTTATAAAAATTAATAAATTCTCTGGGCTTTGAACTCTCTACTTCAGAACTATGGGCTACCATGCCAGATTGAAAGTTAAAAAGTTGCTCAATATTGGTTTCCATATCTGTGCAGTTGATATTTGTGGCTCCTGAGTCCCATCTGGTTCTGAAGTTATAGCTGTGCCTCTTAAGCATGTGTCTTTTCAGCCTTTAATACCTCCAGTCTCTGGATCAAATGGCATGCTACAGATCATAAGTTCATTGAAAGTTTGTAATATTGGAACAGAATCCCATAATAAAAAGTTTAGAACTTTAGATAAATTAGAATTGCATGAAGTTCAAAATGTATTAACTAAGAGTTCTAGCTAGATCTGATATTCCCACTTGCTGAAAGTCTGAATGTTTGGCTCTTTGTTTCTTTCAGACGAAATAAGTCAATTAATAATCTAGATATTAGCTACTGAATTTGCCTTTTACCTGGTATTAAAGCAAAGGTTCAGAAAGATGTAAGTAGATGTTTTCTTCTGTTTGTATTAAAGGGAACTGTGAGACTTATTTTCCAACCCGCTGAGGAGGGAGCTAGTGGTGCCTCTCAAGTGATAAAAGAAGGAGTTCTTCAAGATGCAGAGGCAATTTTTGCTGTTCATATTGACAGTACAACACCTACTGGAGCCATAGCATCCATTCCAGGGCCTTTAACAGCTGCTGGATGCATCTTTGAGGCAAAAATTGTTGGAGTAGGTGGTCATGCTGCATCACCCCACAAAAATGTGGATCCAGTGCTGGCTACATCATTTGCAATATTGGCACTGCAACAGCTT
This sequence comes from Ormosia semicastrata, assembly GCA_029884595.1. Lineage (NCBI taxonomy): Eukaryota > Viridiplantae > Streptophyta > Magnoliopsida > Fabales > Fabaceae > Ormosia > Ormosia semicastrata. The sequence continues at coordinate 28,065,063 of JAQQTO010000046.1, read as the reverse complement.
GTCTCAAGGGAAACTGATCCTCTTCATGGTCAAGTATGTGCTACTTTCAATCTTGACTTTCACAAATAGATTTATCCATAGCATTTAGTTGCAACAAATTTTGAATGAGAAACTTTCCAAAACTCTGTTTAAGTCCATTGTTGTGGAGTGTTTTCATGCGTCCTCTTTTCTTCCCTGGCTTTTCTCTTTGGCACCTGGTTGTTTGATATAGCTAGAAGTCTAGGTGAATTTCTTTCTTCCTTTTTAAAGAAAAAATTGTTTACTCTATCAGGTCTTGGCTTATGTTATTTCATTTCTAAAGGCTTTCAACTATTCTGTTTAGCTATCTGAAAGGGAAGTGCGAAAGTTTATAAGAATAAAAGTTTGTAAACTGCTATTTTGATGTAACAGTGTCACCTGACTATCATATATTGGCCACAGGTTGTATCAATTACTTTTGTCAAATGTGGGACTGCCTTAAACGTGATCCCATCTTATGTTAAATTTGGAGGTACTCTGAGGAGCATGACAACTGAAGGCATGTACCATTTCAGACAGCGATTAAAGGAGGTATACATGATAACCAGTTTAGAGTTTAGACATGATTGATATCAATGAGAAACCTTAACAAGTTTCTGGGCAGTTCTGATTCATCTGTGGTTTGCATCATCTCTGTGATTTAGTAAAAATCAATTTTGGTCTGGTCGTCAAAATCAGTTTCCCTTGGATCCTTATTAAGTTGCAACTTTTTCCGTGTTTGCATAGCAAGAGTGTATTTGTTTATTGTCAAGAGAAAATACATAAAGGAACCTGAGAATTAGTCTAAACTCACTCGAATGACGTTAATTGTTATGCTTGCTGCCTGTTGCAATGCTCGGTTATGGCATTCTATTTATTTTTCTTTTTTCAATAAAATATTTTATTTTCCAATCCTTAATTTGGCATTAAGGTGAAGCCATTAACTTTTGTACTTGGGGATTACATTTCCAATGTTTTCTGTCTGCTACTGTTTTTTCAGCTGTGAAGATTCAATTGAGTAGAATGGATGTCTAACTGTCCTTGAATTATGATTCACACATTACATACCTCCTCTATCTTTGTTTGTTGATTTCGCGGCATTGGTTTTGTTTTACTATGTATATTTTATTGGTTCATTTGGGATGTTCATACTTCTCTTCGCGTGGTGATAGAAAGACGAATAGTAAACTTAATGGTTTTGTTCTATAAATTTTGTTTAACTTATGTTGTTAGGAAATATACTTGCAGGTTATTGAAGGACAGGCAGCCGTGCACAGATGTAATGCATATGTTGATTTCAAAGAAGAAGACTTCACCCCATATCCTGCTGTTGTCAATGACAATGATTTACATCTGCATGTGGAAAGAGTTGGCCAACTTCTGCTTGGTCCAGACAAGGTCCATGAAGCCGAGAAGGTGATGGCAGGTGAAGACTTTGCATTTTATCAAGAAGTGATTCCTGGAGTATTGTATAGCATTGGAATCAGAAATGAGAAAGTGGGATCAATTCACTCTCCACATTCCCCTTTTTTCTTTCTTGATGAGGAATTTCTTCCAATAGGGGCAGCACTGCACACTGCTGTTGCTGAGTTGTATTTAAATGAGCACACTGTTTAGTAAAATTCGTCTTATTATTGCTGCTGCATGCATTGAAAGTTCTCCCATAAAATTGATAGATTAGTTCTATTGTTATGTTACACCTACAGAAAAGTGGTTTTAGAAACTATGTGACCACCTCTGTGCCTTGTATAAAGGGATGTGGAGTTTTGTTCTATAACATACTCACCTGACCAAATATTCACTACATATAATGTGGTCATTAAATTCCATAGCTGCATCCAAATTCCACGTTTGTTATCATCTCCTGGCGAGGAAGAAGGGAACTGACTTGCAATTTCCATTTTCAAATCAAACCTATATCATGGAACACTGAGCTAATTGGGGATTGCCCTTATTTTTAAAACCACTCATTTTGGAGTTGTCCACTTAGAATTCAACTCGTTTTTAAAACTCTGCCAAAGATAGATTATCCGTCAATTGTAGAAAACACGAGAATACCTTGCTGCCATAAATGGGTTCAAGATATAATATAAATGAAAAAGCCTTTGAAAATTTCCACCTGCAATAGCCAATAGGTAGAATAACATTAACTACACAAATCTTGCATTTACAACTAAGTCGGGCATCCATAACTCAAATCTCAAATAGAATAACTTGTACTAGTGAACGCAAAGGTGTGTAGCAAATGTTTAAGGCCAACAGTCCATTTAATCCTGTTTCATTGTGTCTTTTTTTTTGTTTTTCCCGAAAGTCCATGTACTTATTTTCTAGGCCTATCCCATGCCCAATTTGGATTGTTGCTCTATCAATTGCTATCAATATCTACCACGTAAAGGTCATTACGTACAATGGACCAATTAGGTAGGCCGCCCTTAACTATAGGGTAGGCTAATTTGGTCCGTAAGGCCTCAATTGATTGAACATTTTCAGGCTTTTCTCACATTTATTTGAAACACCTACAAATCTTAAACTTTTTTTTTGGATTACAATTATAAATTATAATGAAGAAATAATGGCCAAAACAAAATATAATGAAGAAATAAGTACTCACTCGAAATAGTCACAAAAAAATTCTAAAAGACCATTTAATTTATTATAATTATTTATTTTTAAATTAAATGCCCACCTAAGTAGCTGTTTATTCTCTTACAGTAATTGTAATACTAAAAAAATATTCTAATTATAAGTCCACCCCCCTATCTCTATACTTTTTTTGTTTAATTTTTTTTTATATTTTAAAAGATGGAATAGTGCAAAACACCATTTGTGTTACTGTTTGATAAATAGGTCATGTCAAGTTTTAATAAGTAAACAGCTAGGATTTTGGAGGAATAAAATGGAACAAATTTTTTGTCATTAGGACATTTTAGCAAAGAAAAAAGAAATTCAAGTAAAGACAATCATTTATACACGGCGCAGCCATTAGCTATGGTTTCTTTTTGACCCAGCCCCACCTCACTCCCTAATACATCAAAGTAAGACATGCCTGAAAAGTATACCATATTGAACGTACTCAAGACAAGAAAGGCCATGTTCCTCGTCCCTGTAAGATCACAAAGTAGTATACTCTTTGCTCAGTGCGTGCCATGTCCAGGCTCTCTCTCTCTTTCACTCGTATCTAATATTAGGGAACCTCTACAGATGAAACAATGCACTTCACATAATATTGAATAGAAAAGCCGTGCTTCTCTCTGCATAAGTTCATTTTATCTTTCATGCCAATGTTTGGATGATCCAAATTAGAGAGAGAAAACTTTTGCCAGGGCAATTTTATAAGTTGCAGGATTGTCAAAGCATCTGAGCTTCATCAATTACATTACGAGACCCTCATTAATTTTACTCTATATCGGTAAACGTTGATGCAATTACGGTTTCTTTGTTCAATTAAAAAAGGGAGAATTAATGAGAATGACCGCTAACAATACAAAATTAATAAGATAATTAACTATATTCAGAATGGTCAATCAGCCATTTCGAATAATAATTACTGTTATGAGAATGATTATTTATCTTTCATTATTAATTTTGTATTATTAACTCATTCTCGCTAATTCTGATTAAAAAATGTCATCTTTGTTATAAATTTTTAATCGTCATCAATGATAATAAAGTAGTATATGCAAGCTTTTCCATTATCTCGACTAGATTTCCTCATCCGTTTTTCTTAGGTTTACAGTAAATGTGTTGTAAAGAACTAACAAGTAGATGGCCAATTCTCAATAATGCTTTGATGATTTATGAAAGTTTGATCCTTCAAACCATGATTTCATGTCCTCTTAGATTCTCCAATAATGCTTCTCATATTTCTCATGTCACAAATTTGATGTATTAGTACCTAATATTCAATAAAATATTGCTCAATAATTTGTGCCTTTCCTCAATGTTTTAGGTTGTTGAGATTTCTAACATGAAATCATACAGAAATTGAAGATCTTTGCTACAAAAGCAATAAGCGTCCGCTAAAAGATAGACGGAAAAAATGCATAACCGCTAGCAGAGAACCAGCAGATATTCTACATGCATACCAGGGCCAATAATTTTATTGGGTATATTTCATGTTCTACATAACAGACAACTTTTCTTGCTTTGAGACATAAATATAATACATGAACATTTGAAGTTTTAACGAGACACCTCAATGGTGATTGGTGGTTACCTAAAAGTAGTTCAATTTAAAATTCCAAATTAAATTCTATTGTTAGTGATTAGAATAAAATTTATGACAGGGATAGGTAGATTACTTGTTATGTAAGAGTAGTTTAAATTCTAATGGACAGAAGGTAAATTAAAGAATATTGCAGAATTTGCTTAATGATAAAAAACTGATGGCTAAGGCTTTGTCTTAGTGGTTGTACCACATTGTTGCAAAGAGTATGACAAGAATTTGATCTCCAATCAACGTACTTACACTCCTTTCCTGTTCTCTCTCTCTCTCCTCCTCTCTTGGAGTCTCTTGTGGGCATCTCTAGACCCCACTCCTATGATAGGGTCCCTCTAGACCTGTAAAAACCTAACATAAAAAAAAAATTGATGACTACGTTTCCATGATGCCCATATATAAAAGGAAAAGGAAAATTCACGAATATTGCCGAATTTACTTAAAGATAAAAAATTGATGGCTATAATTACATGATGCCCATTATCCCTTGAGAGTGCCCTTGGACCAGATCCTATTTTTTTGATCTTATATTAATAATTTTGCTTAGCTTGTTAACTGAAAATAACCGAGTGGAGGCATGAAATTTTCCTATTGGGTGATTGTTTCACAAGCTGAATATGTGTCCACTATAAAGCAATGACACTGATGAGCACATGGCTGGAAGCCAAGAGTCCCAATAACCATATCATAAATTCATAATGCAATTAAGAATAATGAACCGACATATATTTTGAACCAAGAAAAAGAGAATAGGTGGTTGAGTATGATTGCTTTACAAATCAAGCTAAGCAAGCCCAAGCTAACAAAGAGAAGGGACCACACACAGATTCGGATCTATTAATCAGCCTTCTTTTCAATGTTTCAGACAATCCCATTACCAACATGATCAAAGTCTACTCTCCCTCTTTTGATTATAAAGAAGGGAGAAAGTTAATCAAATGAGGTTAAACTAAATTCTTTTGGGTAGCAGTCAATCCTCTTTGGCTGGACTTTGCTTAGCTTAGCATCAGGTAAAAGATATTAGGGGTGTTCTTGGATCGGTTTGGATCGGTTTTGAGGCAAAAAATCATCCGATCCAAACAAGGTAAGTATCATCGGTTCGGTTTGGATTGGATTGGATGAATTCCAATAATCAAATCGATCCAATCCGAACCAATTTTAATCGGTTTGGATTGGATTGGATGATTTAGTTTTTGTCTAATAACATAATAAAAATACATTTTAAATAAAAATAATACACAACAATAATATAATTCAAATTATAAACTACAAACTATTCATAAAGTCATACAAATCATAAAAACAAATAAAATTCAGCACTAATTTTAAAGTTCAAATTTAAACAAATAAAATTAAAATGACAATTTAGAATTGTAATCTTTCTTGGAATTGAGTTAGAATTACAACATACTAATACAACAAAGGGAAGTGAAGTGTGTTTTGTCTCTACACTCACGCGTGTCTTAGAAGTGGTGGTGGGGGGAATAGGTCATTGGGCCAATGAGAGGATAGGTTTAGTTAGGGATATTTAAGTAATTTTAAGTATAAAATCGGTTTGGATCGGTTTGGATCGGTTTTATAAAATTGAACCGAAAACCGATCCAAACCGATCGGTTTTTCAAAAACTTCATCCAAATTAATCCAATCTATTTCGGTTTTCATCGGTTTTTGATTTTTTTAAATTAGTTTTTGGTTTTTTTTTAGATTGGTTTAGATGTGAACACTCCTAAAAGATATGTCGGTCGGTGAATTTTGTTACGAATGAAACTTTTTTACTCACGGTAAAATTAACGAGAAACATGATAAATAAAAAAAGGACAAACAATGATAAATGGCTTAAATATATTTTTGATATTTTAATTTTTTTGTTATAATTTGTATTTTTATAATTTTAAAAGAGTGAAATTAGTTTTTGTCCTTATTTTATAAATGAGTTAAACTAGTTCAATTTAACTTCATCATATTAAACCTTTTATCATTTTAAGGGTTGAGAAAAATTTAATACAAAAGAGTTGAATTGAGTAAATTTTATTTATTTTTAAAATAAAAATAGGAATTAATTTTACTCAAATTTAAAATTATAAGGACATAAACTGTTACAAAAATTTTTAAGAGACTAAAACTAAAAACTTAAAAATATTTTAAGCCATATAAATCTACACCCAGCAACACCCCTAAAATTCTTAATCCAATCTATTTCGGTTTTCATCGGTTTTTGATTTTTTTAAATTAGTTTTTGGTTTTTTTTTTGGATTGGTTTAGATGTGAACACCCCTAAAAGATATGTCGGTCGGTGAATTTTGTTACGAATGAAACTTTTTTACTCACGGTAAAATTAACGAGAAACATGATAAATAAAAAAAGGACAAACAATGATAAATGGCTTAAATATATTTTTGATATTTTAATTTTTTTGTTATAATTTGTATTTTTATAATTTTAAAAGAGTGAAATTAGTTTTTGTCCTTATTTTATAAATGAGTTAAACTAGTTCAATTTAACTTCATCATATTAAACCTTTTATCATTTTAAGGGTTGAGAAAAATTTAATACAAAAGAGTTGAATTGAGTAAATTTTATTTATTTTTAAAATAAAAATAGGAATTAATTTTACTCAAATTTAAAATTATAAGGACATAAACTGTTACAAAAATTTTTAAGAGACTAAAACTAAAAACTTAAAAATATTTTAAGCCATATAAATCTACACCCAGCAAAAGATTATTGTCATCACTTAAATACAATGAGATTAGCTTAATGTTTTACTTTAGAGAAATATCCTCATCCCAATAATTCGTTTTGCAATTTCCAAATTCTTCATTCAAATATTCTTTTTGATGATAATTATTATTTAAGCTTATTGACTCCTGAGTTCTAGATCCTGCAAATCCTGCAATAAGTATGTCATTCACGTAAAATAATAGAATAATATAGTAATCATAAAATTTTTTAAAGTAGCATTAATAATCAATATCACATTCGCATATCTGAAGCTATTGTTACACATGGATTAATCAAAAGAAGGGTGTTAGGAATACATTTTTTTTCATATTTTTTTAATATATTACTTTTTTATTTAATTATATTATATATTAAAATAATACTTAAATTTAATTACATATTACTTAAAATTAATTATATATTAATCAAATTAATTACATATTAATTGATATTAAATATTATTTTATTATATAACATGATTTAATAAAAATATATTTAAAAGGATGTGATAAATAATATGTTACTACCATTATCCTAAATCAAAATCCTTATACGATTATCCTGTGACCTATTTAAACCAAACAAATTAACTTTTATTAAGTTACATATAATATAAATCCTAAAAAGGTGCAATACTCTGTACTAACTTGATTGTAAGGGAAAATCTCAGTATAGTGCTATACTTAATACATATATTGTGCTGAAACCCCTATAGTGCTATAGTTCATACATTGAGTGTGCTGAAACCCCTCACGACAAATCTAGCACTGTATCGTTTATAGACATCATGCCGCTTTTTTACTAATATATTATTAGTGACAAATTTATTTATTAAATTATCACTATTTTTATTAAGTTAAAATTTTTTATTATTTTTTATTTCACGTAAGCTACGTTAAATGAGATGACACAAGCATGAAATTTTTCACGTAAAAATGTCACACGTGATGGCGTATTCACATAGGATGTGTCACTGGCATTTTTCATGTGAAAATAAAAATAAAAAAAATATTACGTTGCATGTGCAAGACATTTAACCAATTTCACGTGAATTTCTTAAGAAATAACGCTTAGAAATACATACAATTTACATGTCTACTAAATAGTGCATCATAATATTGAGAGATATCAGTTTCAATTAACTTATTTATAAGTTAAGTATTTGCTTCTGATCTGTAAAGTAGTCGATGTGAGACTTTGGTGTTGGCAAGATAAAATAACTAAGTAAGGCAATAAAATACCTTTGTTCGATGTGAGACTTTGTTATTGGTAAGACAAAATAACTAAATAAGGCAATAAAGTACTTTTATTCGATATAAGACTTTGATAGTGGCAAGGTAAAACAACAAAGCAGTTAAGCAACTTGAAAAAACCATTTTTCAAGAAATCAAAGCATTTTTCAATTTGACTAAGCAACTTTGGTGTTTTTCAAGATCTTTGAATCAAAAAGTTTTTAGGTGCTTACAAAATAATAAACCATGATATTAAGATCAAATCAAATATGAAAGATAATGTCAATTTCACGTAGTTTGTAATGGCATAATTTTTTAAAAGAAGTTTTTTTTTTTTGTAAGCTTTTTAAAAGTTCTTTTTTCCATGAAACCAGTTTATCCATTGTTATGGAATTTTACAAGTAACCCACCAAACCAAAGTGATATTCTTATACTAAAATTTAAAGCGTTATATATATATATATTACTCTTAATTACAAAACATAATAATTTTTCCTTCATCACTCACAGCCTACACCAGATTAGAATCAGAGATATAGGGCGAGTGTTTTCCAATGATGATCCAAAGAGACTTACAAATCTCAAAAGAGAGTGGTTCGTAATATTTAAAACCCTAAAAAAGGAGCAAAAGTATAATCAAGCTTTTTCCTTAATTGTCTTACATTTCTATCATTTTCGTTTTTCTCTTTCAAGATAAAGTCTATTTTATTTGCTTAGCTACTTTGTTACTTTGCATTGTCAACACCGAAATCCCACATCGAACAAATATATTTTATTACCTTACTTAGTTGTTTTGTTTTGTCAACACCAAAGTCTCACATCGAATAAAGGTACTTTGCTGCCTTACTTAGTTGTTTTACTTTGTCAACACCAAAGTCTCACATCGACTACTTTATAGAGTAGAAGCAAATACTTGACCTATAAATAAGCTAATTGAAACTGATATCTTTTAATATTGTGGTGCACTCTTTAGTAGACATATAAATTATATGTATCTCTGAGCGTCATTTCTCAAGAGATCCATGTGGAATGAGTTAAGTGCCTTGTACATGTAACATGACTTTTTTTTATTTTTTTCTCTACGTGAGAAACGCTAACACCCGTGACGCATCCTACGTAGATGCGCCACGCGTGTTGGCGTATCCTACGTGGATATGCCATCACATGTGACGTAACCACATGGGATGTGCCACTTGTGTTGGCGTATCCATGTAAGATGCGCCACGCATGTTGACATTTCTCTATTGGATGCTCCATCTCCTCTGGCGCATCATATATGAAACCAAAAATAATAAAAAATTTTAACGTGGCCAAAACAATTACAATTTGATAAATAGTTTGAAAATAATGATAACTTGATAAATACTTTTGCCACTAAAGATATATTGGTCAAAAAGCCGCCATCATGCTCCTACAATGCTTTTTAACCTGTTGGTATATGGTAACTTGTTATGTCTCATATTTACTAAATATAGAGGTTCAATATGATATTTAAGGGGGTGTTTGAGAACAATTATGAAAATTTAATTATTTTAATAATTAATTATTATATAATTGATTATTGTTATAATCAATTATATTAGGATCAATTTTATATTTGGATATATTAGTGAAAAGTAATTTTAAGCTAATCTATTTTGTTTTGATAGCATAAAAATGAATTATTTTTATACATTTAATTACTAAAATAGGTATAAAATGATTAAAAAATTTATTTGATTGAGGACGAAATGATATTTACATCTTAAAGTGTAAGGAATAATTTATAATCTAAAATCACAAGTTTCAATCTTTAACATTATGAAAAAAAAACTTTTGTAATACATTGAATTTTGTACAAAAACTGAAGTTAATTTTATCAAACATGATTGGACAGTAAAAAAATTACTTTTTTTTTCCAAAAAAAATATTGGCAACAGATTTAATCTAAATCTGTTGCCAAACATGCACTTGCGTGTTTGAGATAACTATAAAAATTTGATCATTTCAATAATCAAACATTGTATAAAAGTTTTTTGTTATAATCAATTATAATAAAATCAGTTTTATGTTTGAATATGATAGCTGAAAAATAATTTTAAACTAATCTATTTTATTTGGATAGTATAAAAAAATTACTATTATGCATTAAATTATCAAAATAAGTATAAAATGATTAAAAAAATTATTTGATTGTGGACAAAATGATATTTATATTTCAATGTATAAGATAATCCCAATAGCTTTCAAGCAAAATTGCCCAACATATAGCTTTTGCTCCGGCAACTTTTTTCTTCAATTAAAAGTTGTTGATTTTTTCCTTCCTTAAAACCAAACACGTTGTATGATGTGTGCAACAGATGAAATGGAAAAAAGCACTATTGGTTCAGCTAAATAAGTTATATCAAACATGTTCTAAATGCGTATTTTGGATAGCTATGAAAATTTAATTATTTTAATAATTGATTATTGTATAAAAGTTTTTTGTTATAATCGATTATAAGAAAAAAAAATTATGTTTAGATATGTTAACTGAAAAGCGATTTTAAGCTAATCTGTTTTGTTTAGATGATATAAAAAAATTAATTTTATGTATTAAATTACTAAAATAGGTATAGAATAATTAAAAAAATTATTTGATTGATTAAAAAATTATTTGATTAAGAATAAAATAATATTTATATCTCAAAATGAGGAATAATCTTAACAATTTTTTTTTATCAAAATGCTCAAATTTTTGCTTTTTTTTTCTTTCAAACAACCCAAACACGTTACTTCTCCTCTTAACAACTTAAATATTGAAAAAAAGTTGTTGATTCAATTATTTCTATTGAACCAAGTATGCTCCAAGTCATGAAATTCTTTCTCACAATCTTGTTTTAGAATTGTATCTTTTTATAAGCTTGAGTCACAACATTTGATATTATTATTAAGAGTCGGCCACCATAAAAAGAGCGATTTGAAAAGAAACTATTAAGAAAAAGGCTATTTCAAATTAAAAAGGTTGAGAGTGAAAGCACAACAAATGATAGAGACAACGTTAAAAACAATTGTTATAGAGATTAAATTAATTTTTTTTATATAAAGACCAATTAGAAAATAAATATCATGTATGAGAATTAAAAATATATTTTAACCAATACAAAATTTAAAGAAATATTTTTTTTCTTCTTATTTTTGACTAAGTGTCCTCGTCAACATTTTTGTGAGATTAACCACGAATACAATTACGACCGGTTAATAAGCAGAGGCCGTCCCAACAAGGGGCAATACTTTCATTTAAAAAATATACATAAAATACCTGTAAAAAATATAAATATAATATCAACGAATTACTTTTAACCATCAACAGAATTTATCTTTGGAATTTAGAAGTTGGGATCCTCTCACCAAATTAACCATAGTAGGGGATTAAAATGAACCTTATGCTGTTAGTGCACAATGATGAGTCATCTCCACGTGTTACTACATATACCTAGTAAGTCGGAACTCTTCTTTTGGCATTGTTCCAAAAATATGCAGTAATCAAGTCAAAGCTTTCACACGAGCTGTTGAGAATAACCAAGCTTAGAAAGGAATAAATTTGGTTTTCCTTCAAAAGGGCCTGGTTTGGCTTTGATGTGATTGAAAAAGAAATTTACCAAACAAATCCATCCCACAGATTAACATAGTTTGGTGAGGTAACAATATTCAATGTTGAATGGAAAGTTTGCCCCATCATTTTTCTTGGTATATTGAATTTAGTCCCTACATCTAATAGAGGAAGAGGGAATTCATTCATAAAACCAGAAAGAGACATTTCATAATCCAATCTACTAAGGGTACAAGAAAATGAAGAAGATACATATACGGATTAAGCTTTGTCATAAAAACTAGAAAAGTCACAAGCAGCCCATGTGGAGATCAACTTTCTTGTATTAGTTTTTACACGCAAAATGTAAGCTATTTCTCAGATCCCCACGTTTCATCCATCCCAACCATATGTTATGCAAATGGGGAATGCGTTGCTTAAGATATAATTCGTGTAGAAAGAGAAAGCTTAATCAGTTAATCTCATTTTAAGAAATCACAACATATTTGTGATCACATTCATGACATGTGTGGGTCATTTGATTGGTAACTGCTCTTTCATCAACTTATGTATATGGTCAAATTTATGTATAAAGCAAAGGAAAATGTTTAATATCACTTTTAAGCAATTACACTGCATCTGGAATTTCACTTACGAGGTCTAACTCACTTGATTGGGCACATACCCAAAGTTTAAGCTTAAGTGGGATAAATAAATGTATGAGCAATTTCATGTCCACTCACTCTTTCATTTGATTGGACGAATTTATCTCATTTTTAATATCTAATTCATGTATAAAGTAAATGCTTAATGTCACCTTTAAGAAATCTTAATATAGCCGTGCTTTCACTAATGAGGTTTGATTCACTTGATTGGACACTTTCTTTCATGAAATTATCTTAATTTGAGCACAGGTGGGGCTAAACAAAAATAAATAAAGACATTTTTCTTATAAGCAAGCCTTACACATATGTGCGATATTTATTGGCCTAAGAATGATTAATCAGCAAGAGAAAGAGTAAATTTGGGGGGGGGGGGGGGGGGATTCAGATTTGTGAGCCAATAGTTTAAAATGAATGACGTAAATCCCTTAAAATCACATCATTTCATATTAGTGTCAAGTGAGATAATTAAAATATAAGTGTGTAAAAAATTAGATAAATTATTAGTTATAATTAAATAATAAAATTTATGTAAATATAAAGTGATAGATGTGTGTTTTGCATTATTCATAAGTTAATTCTCTTATTGGACTTATGCTAGGCCCTCACTCCAAAGCTTATGTCACCCCTGTTAACTGCAGCGTAAACCTGATCCAACTTCGAATTTAAGACTAATGTCATTAATCTAATAACTGTTTAGGAATTTTATATATAATGCACATAGACAGAGAATATTATAATGCTACATCATTAATTATTCTAGCGTAGGTGGTGCATTGTCATTTGCTTAGTAGTAGAGTAATTCTGCAATTACTGATGTGGAGATAAAAAGGCTAATATTACAACTGGTCACCGCTCATCAGATTCAGAATAGGTGCAACCAAAGATCCAGACCTAAAAGATCCAGACCTAGGTAGTAAGCTAATGGAAAATAACTATTCTACACTATTTTTTATATTAGTTAAAATTTATAATTAATTATATATATTGGTTAATTAATAAAATAATAATTTCTTTTTATCAAGTTTATTTTTATTAATTAAATAATATATATAATTAATTATAAATTTATATATCATTAACTGATATAAAAAGTAATGTAAAAAATTGTTGTGAGAAAATTATAACCTTAAGGTAATCTGCAAAACTAGGTAATTCTCTAGGTTGTCCTAATGAGGTGCCACACTTACAGACATGCATGGCATGTCCGACAGAGTGACACTTCACCAACTTGTCATGAAAAACTACTATTCGGGAGTATTATCATTTTCAAAACAGTCTCTCTCACTTGGTTTTACTACCAATAACCCCCCACCCCTCCCTCTTTCTATAAATCTCATAACCATGCTCCACTGGTTTCCCTCCTCTCTACCCTCAACTTTGAACATTGAAAAGAATTCCAAAAAGAAATATTAAACTAAGAGGTTGTTTGTGCAGTTAGTGGCACTGCATGTGCTCTAAGAATAACATAGTTTTGCTTTATATGCTAATCACCCACCGGCCATCTATCGTACTCCTACCCCTTCCTTATAATATAATTGTCTTCTCTATACTTGTTAGCCCTCTACATCTCTTGTATCATACAAGTTGTATGTCTAGGCCCCTTTTTCTCACCAAATCAGAATTGTAATTTGATATCTCATTCTCGATTCATAGAGCAAATGGGTGAGGAAGTAAAACAGGTGAGCCTCCTATTTTGGCATTCTGCTTTCTTAGTGATATGACTTTTTGTTATAGATTTATGGGCTAGTATTGACTAGTTTTTGAGATTTTTTTTTTTTTTTGGGTATTGGGTAGGAACCACCCAAGGCCGAGTCCAAGCCAGAGGAAAAGCCAGCAGAAGAGAAGAAAGAAGAAAAACCAGAAGAAAAGCCAATAGAGGAGAAGGAAGAACCTAAACCACTATCTCCATGTGTGCTGTTTGTAGACTTGCATTGCGTGGGATGCGCCAAGAAAATTGAGAAATATATTATGAAAATGAGAGGTTCTCATCTGTAACCCTTCTCTTTGCTTTTGATTTCACATGTCATGCATGCATGTGCACTCATTTTTACTTGTATTTATCTTCTAACAGGAGTTGAAGGAGTGGTGATTGATATGGCTAAAAATGAAGTGACCATAAAGGGTATAGTGGAACCTCAAGCAATCTGCAATACAATTACGAAGAAAACAAAGAGAAGAGCCAATGTTATATCTCCATTGCCTGCAGCAGAAGGAGAACCTATACCAGAAGTTGTTACTTCTCAGGTATCACATGATTTTTATTTTTTTAAATTTCTAATTTTTTATTTTTTTGGTTGCGAAAGAAAAGGAAAGATAATTTTTTATAGATAGTTAATCAACAATTGGTAATTGGTTGTTGTTCCAGGTTAGTGGACCTGTTACTGTGGAACTTAATGTAAACATGCACTGTGAGGCCTGTGCTGAGCAGCTCAAGAGGAAGATACTCAAAATGAGAGGTACCATTCAATGTGTTGCTACGTTGTTGGTTGTAATTGAGCAAGGACAGATAAAAAGGAAAAGAAATTAAGAAATTGATAGCTGCTTTCTTAATGATTAAATCTCGTGGTGCCAATTAATGCAGTTTTGTGATTGTGACAACCAACTTCATGAACCATTTAACATGAAAAATATTAGAAAGGGGATCCCATAAAGGATCAATCATCACTCCTGAATTTGTGCATGTGCATGCATTGTACCCTCCCAGATTACCTAGTCAACACTTGATGGTGGACCCTCTGACGTGGCAGCTTTTGTTCAAATTGGTCGGCAATATGTGATTTGGGACCCATGGTCCATGTCCTGCATCAGATTGCACCTCAAAATAGAAAGAAATGGGGGCTGGGGGTGGTTCTACAAAGTTGATAATGTGAAGGCCAATTCTTGTCAACTAAAGTGATTAAACGACTTTATCTCTATTACAAATACAACTAAAAAAGGAAGATAATTTAAAAACTATTCATGCCATTCACCTAACAAATTTTCTTTAATTTGAACACTTTCTTTTCATGAGCAAGGTTGTCACGTAATTAATCATGCTTTATACATGAATGATAGCCATGTATATATCATGCCTAAAAAATCAAAATCGTTTACTTAGTCTCATCCCTTTGGCTTGAGCTACACGTATTGGACAAAGTAGTATATCAGCATTTAATCATTGTTATATGTAATTATGTATTATTAAAGTAAAAATATGTGTTTGTTGATGTAGGAGTTCAAACAGCAGTGACAGAGCTTAGCACAGGGAAGGTTATTGTGACGGGGACCATGGATGCAAACAAGTTAGTGGATTATGTCTATAGACGCACTAGAAAGCAAGCCACAATAGTTCCCCAGCCAGAACCTGAACCAGAAAAGAAAGAAGAAAATAAAGAAGCTGAGAAACCTGCAGCAGAAGAGGCTAAACCTGAAGAGAAGAAAGAAGAGGAGAAACCAGCAGAGGAACCCAAGAAAGAAGAGGGTGGTGAAGATAAGAATGAGAACAAAGAAGAAAAGGGTGGTGAAGAAGGCAAAGAAGAAGCCAAGAAAGAAGTGGGTGATCAGAATGGAGCGGTGCTTAACGTTGATGAGGAAGGCATGAAGAGGATGATGTACTATTACCAGCCACTCTATGTAATTGAACGAATCCCACCCCCTCAGCTCTTCAGTGATGAAAATCCCAATGCATGCTGCATTTCATAGCATCATCACAGGAAAAATAAAAAATAAAAAAGAGAAATAAAAGGAGAAAGGTCTCTGCGAGTACCACCAATACAATAATGTTTTTTTTTACACCCGAATTTGATGCTTCTTAATATACCTATATTTTTATGTATGAGATTAAATATTGCTATATACCGTATATAAAATTGAAATAAATGTATCATATATAAATATGAGTAAGTTATCTTAGTTTTAGTATTGTATTTTAAGTGTTTCAAAGAAGATAACTCTCACCAATTGGTCGAGTGGAAGGTGTCAAATGGAATCACGTATGATCATAAGTTAATTAATTAATAATATATCGTTCTGTCTTTTTATGTACGTACGATATATTATTACATAATCACAGATCAATATTGTACAAACGCTTGTGAAAAGTGTATCCTCACGTCCTTTTTTTTTCAGTTTGGTTAATCAATTTGATGTTCACTAATCACTTTTATATATCGGTTGTGTTATTTGTCTAATTTTTATATTTTTAATTTTTTTAATTTATTCATAAATTTAGTTTATATTTTTTGAAAATATTATAATTATTATAAATTAATTTAATATCTTTTTATATTAATATATAATATAAATATAATACGTGTATAAAAATTATACACAAAATATTTTCTTTTATACATTAATGATCATGATTATGTAAAAGGGGTGGATGACATAAATAGCAGACAAAACCCAAGAATAAAGGGGAAAGCTACCTGACTGTCTCACACTCAAGAGCCCACATCTTTTCGGCCAAATCCATATTATTACCGACTTTCTACTCTGACATGAACTGAGATGATAATAAATGATCACAAAATATGCACCTGTAAAAGACTGAATGGTAAGAATTAAAATGAATAGGGAAAGGGGAAAATATGACAGAAGGTTCATAGCCAACATATGTGAAAGTACTTCTAAAAATAGGTGTAATATATTATAGCTCCCACCATCATACATATATGTTAAATGATAATTTGACTACTTATAATAAAACTTGCCTAACTAACAATTGCATTTATATATCGAGGTATACTTGCACGAGGATGTTTTAAGCATCCTTCATATCCTTTTGCTGCAGGATAAAATTAAGGTGTATAATTCATTTTTTATAAATTCATTTTCATTTGATAGCGAAGTATTAGTTATGTTGGATATGGGGGTGAGAATGAGAGATAAGGGTAAAAGGTGCCATCAGAGGAATCTCACAAAGTGAAATTTGCAGCTGCGTACTTTATATTAATATTTAGGATTAGGATCCTTTCTGTTCTCATTTTAGATAAAGGATTCAGGATTGCAACATGATTTCTGCAAAAAAAGATATTGAAGAAAACTCTCCCAAGACCTTAAGTTGCTCAAGATTGGATGTGCTGCAGGCCCTTCTTCTATTCATGTGCTGCTAACTGCTAAGAGAAAACTGAAACTAAAACAGAGGAAGGCTCAAATCAAAAGGCCAGCACTACATGAAAATTAATGTGTCCTTAATTTATAAATGGGATTAAGCATGCACAATGTGTCTCTTTCCTTTTAGGATGTTCACACCTCACCCAGGGTAAGTTTTCATGCAAGTGTCTTAGCCAAAGCTCTCTCTTTTATGCTTAATGTGGATGCACATGCCAAAGGAGCAGGGTATTAATAACGGAATAGATTAAAGATTGTACATGACCTATTTTAACTTTGTTTTTTGCATTTCACTTCCTTTTTCAAAGAAAAAAATTATAGAGATTCCTTGCATAAATCAGATGTGTGGATTTCACATGGTGGGTGGGGTTCACTTAATATGGGTAGGGATCTTTTCTGTTTGCCAAAAACAAAAGAAAATATTGTTAGTTAAAACCACATACTTGAACTTACATATGCATGTGGTATGTGTGTAATTTTTTTAATAATATATTACATGTAGTATATGTGATTTTTGCCTTTTATTTAGCAAGTAGGACCTCTCCTGTCAGAAAAATTCTTGTATATTCTTAGAGGAATATATTTTTCTTCTTTATGGAGCTTTTTAATCATTGATTTTGGAAAACAAAAGAGAGTGAATGAGAGTGAAAAAAATTGAGTGATTGTGATACTCCATGGAAGAAAAAAATTCTCCCTCCAAGAGTATAGTAGAAGTTCTCGATTGACCACGGTCAAGTCATGACAAGTATCTCTAACTCGAGGAGAAATTTTTAAATAAACATAATTTATCATATCATCTTTTAAAAACTCAAATTATTTAACATGTATAAATATATTTTTAAAGATAAGTATATTTTAATATAATTTTAAAATTTTACATATATCAAATAATAATTTAAGTGATTAAAATCAATTGTACCTATGTAAAAATTATTCTTAACCTGTCTATTTCGTCACACTTGTCATTAATTGGCTAATTTCCCTCCTTGGATTCTCGAAAGTGGAAGACATTGAAGGGAAAAGCTAATTAAGTAGAGGAAACAGATCAAAATCAGCAATGATTCAGACCTACTTTGTCATGGAACTGGATTAGATACGTCCATAACTCAAAATAATCGAATAAATATGTCATTTAGAGGAATGGGACACGCACGTTAAGAAAAAAAGAGGTGGGAGTGTGTGGTTTTTGAAAGAGGAAATAAAGCATTGGACAACTTTGTTGAAAGCTCTTAGGTAAGAATATAATAGGATTAGCCTTGGCCATATATTTTATAGTAATGTTGCTCAGTAAGCTTGATGTGAATATTTACATTAGAAATGGAGTAACAGCAGATGAGCTGATCATACCATTTCCAAATCTTACAAAGAACAGATTGAGTTAATAACATGCTGACATCTAGAAAATATGATCATTGCATCTTCACATTCATTACTTACACTTTCAATAGCTTTGATTTTAGGCAGTCATTGTTCTGAAAGGTTACTCAAAGAATCAGGAACAATGAATTCCGCCTAATAACAACCAGGACTTTATATTTATATATTCAGTTTAATTCCACCTACTTGGAAGTTTTCTAATTTGAGAAATTAGTTCATTCATTGAGACATATATAAAATCAATTCTAGATGAAAGGAGAGGATTAAGAGAAGGAAGGATTTTTTTTTTTTTTACATTCAGAAGTTGTATCCTATTTGAAATTAGAATGTTTATTTAAATTTTCATTTATAAAAAATACAAGATCTTAACTTCTTTTTGTGTTGTTTGCTCTTTTTTTTTGTGTTGTTTGCCCTTAAAATTGATACTAGAGTGACAGAGGGTTTGATTTTTCTGGTGACATGAGGGGAGATTGTTGATCTAGTGTCACTTTAAGATTGCATCTCATTAATAGTTTGGTTTTAGTGTAATTTCTACAATATTAACTCCATACAAACACTAATAATTAAAGATGAATCAGGGCATGCAATGCTTTCTTTGGTAAATCGTTTATATATTTATGTTTGCAACATGTGCTCCCTCTGCTTTATGTTTGTTTTTGGGTTTCACCACAAAGCAAAGGAAAGGACACATGCATGTGCATGGTGTTAGCTTCGATGATTAGAGCGTAAAGTGTCCTTTCTACATAATAAATACTTCGAGAAGGCACAATGATCATGTTCTACAAAGCTAAGGTTATGAGTTTTGTTAATTAATTAATTAAGTTGCCCAAGTTCCAAACCCCTCTCAATTCAATTGTCTTCCTTGATAAGGAAAACAACCCACATGGAAGCCTAACCCCAAAACTATCCAATTCCCAATGAAAGAAGATATTACAATGTATGTACTTTTGGTTAAACAACACAGAGTTGCTGACACAGCTTTGCACTCAACCATGTCACCACCCATGCCCCATTCAAAACAAGTAGACATATTGATGTAGAAATTGCTTAAATAATTATATAGATTAGACCAATTAATATTTAAATAATTTTATGTATTTTTAAATCACATAATTATTTTACATTAAAAATATTAATGTGTTAATTATTGATTTATCTATTCTACACGACTTACTTAGGCAAATTCAACACAAGTATTTCTCCACAAAGAAGACTTCAATTTCCTTAAGCAAAGGCAGATTATTTCAAAGCCTAATTAGTCCCCTTACATTATATTTGGATGATAGGTAATGAGGGGAACGGAAAGAAAATGAGGAGAACGGAAATTACTTCCCTTGTTTGGAAGTTTTAAAATGCATGGGAACGGAACGGAACACATGGTGAATCATTTCTCCAATCTTCCCCTCAAATGCCTAACTTTTATTCCCTCCAAAATTGAGGTGGAATAGAGAGAACACATGGACAATTCGGTTCTATTCCGTTCCGTTAATGAAACTTGTAAATAAAGAGAATGAAAATTATGTTCCATTTATTTTCATTCCATTCTCACCTATTCCGTTCCGTTCCTTTAATGAAAAAATATTCAAACATAGGGTTAATCTAACTGAAGCCTCAATGGAAGGTAAAACGTAAACAAATTTGAACAAAAATGTAAAAGATAAAGATTTTTTTCTTCAAAAAAAAAAGGACTACTGGGTAAAAGCTTCTTTTTAAAAGAATCTTATGCATTATGACTTATGAGCCTATAACCGACTATGATCCATGTCCTGAACAGAGAGACCTTATATATAAGGCTTAGAGACACATTCATAAGAACCAGTTGAAAACATTGAATAGCAATTGGATGGTGTGAGTAGAGGTAGGTCAGAATGGCGAACATGCAAATTGTCCCAGCTTACAAGAATATTGTGGAGGCACAGTACGTTGAGATGGCGGTTCCTCTGTATTCTTATGGATGCGAGAAGAAAATAAAGAAAACCTTATCCAGTCTCAAAGGTAAAAAATTAAAAATAAAAAAGTTTTCGTGATAGTTTTCAAGACTATATCTAATTTGACATATCAACAAGCATCTTTATCAGGATTCAGGAAGATTTATTTTTCTTTCTGAACTTCAAGCAAATTTTTTTTCTACTTGCTGTTGTTTAAAGAGATTTTTTTATATTTATTTTCTTTGTTCTTAAGTTCTGTAGCTGGTTGTTTTTGTGGTCATATACAGGTTTCTTGAGATTGCAGATCCTGCAAGGGCTGTTTAAAACTCGATCTAGCCAATAACAACTTCGTGCCAGGATTAGGTCTAAATGTTAGATCTGGTAATATTTTTTGGGTTAGGTTTGAGTTACATTTTGAGTTTGTCAAACTCAATTTGATGTTGCATAATATTTTTAAAATATATAATATTGTTTTAAAATTAATGATAAATTATAAAATTATTTGACTTAAATTAATAACATCTCTTAGTTTTAATTTCATATTTTTAAAATTTCATGATTTAATCATATATAATTTTTAAATTTATACATTTTACTTAGATATAAGATTAACTTGATCCTCACCTAATCATTTATCAAGGCATAACTGAATCAAGTTTGAGTCCTAAAAATTGACTCAATCAAAAATTCGAAACAGTTTTGAGCCAAGTTAAAATCCAATTTAACCCATGAACACCACACATATGTTCAAGCTTGGCTTGATGCTTACCAAGTTCGCAAGCTTTGATTTTTGGATCCATTGAACACCCATTGGTGGTGCCAGTGAAATGTGGTCTATGACCAAGGGATAATTTGTTTTATCATCAAATTAACTAATAAAAAATTGTTAACAAAAATAATATGTCTAGGAACCTGCAATAAGATTTATTAAATTAACAGAAATAATCATGGAAATCCATCAACTGCTAATTGTATTGGTGCTTAATGCTGTGAATTTTTTGGCAAATTGATCCCTGGATCATAAGATAAACACAAATGAAAGCACTCAGCAATTTTATGAAATCTGGCTTGCAAAGTCAAACTCACTTATTATCAGGATCAGGAATATTTTATATTTGTAGGTACTAGAAACTCTTGTTTAGTACCAATAGGGTTAAATACAGTAGTAAACGTGTTACATTTTTAAGAAAAAGATTAAAATTTAAATCTTAAATAAGATAATTATTAGAAGGACCTCTTAGTTGCAAAAGTATCCAAAAGTTAGTATCACATCAATGTTTATAGAGATACCTAGTTAAAAAAAAACTCTTCTTCAAGGGTTTTGAATTTACATTATTTTATTTTTCCCGATTATTATTTGAATTTACATTCTTTTAAATTGTTCTATAACTTTGACAATATCTAGGTGTTGATACCAAATTTTGTCCATAATTTTTTTTATTACTTAATCAAGGTATGAACACTTAATATTGTCCATGAAGTTTATTTCTAAACCTTGAAAAATGAATGAAATTCTAAGAAAAAAACAAAAATAAAAAATGAAAAAAAGGAAAAATTTTGAAAAAACTAAAGTGTTTAAGTCCCACATTGGAGAAGCCAAGCTCCTTCTCCCTCCCCTCCTCCTATATAAAGGGGTGCTTCTCAATGGTTTTGACATCCAAAAAATTTTCACACTTGGACTTAATACTAAGTATAAAGTCCGAGAACTTTAGTAATTTTTTTTTTACTTGGGCTTAATACTAAATATAAGAGCCTAAGGTTTTAGTAAAATTTTTTTCTCCATGCAAGTGGATTGCTTTTCAAGGTTCGATTTGAAGAGAACGCGTGACGCTTCATGTGTAATTTAACATTTTTATACGCCTTTGAGGTAAGTTTGCTCTCCCTTTCTTTTTTTTTTTTTTTTGGTTTGTTTGTATTTTTTATTTTTATTTTTTATTTTAAAAAAATCTAAAAACATACAAAAAAATAGAAAAATTTAAAAATAAAATAAAAAATGAAAGGATAAAAAAAAATTTGTTTTTCATTGTTATGTTTAATTTAGTTTTCATGTTATTTTATTTACTTGACTCATTAATGTGTTGTTTATGTAGCTACTTAGTTATCTTTGTGCATGCCTTAAAATAAAAAATAAAATAAAAATCTTTTAATCCATGCAATGATCAATGATGGTGATTGAATAGCGGATGCTATCTTCAATGTCATTTGAATCATAAGGGTTTATCGAAAGAAATAGCTAACTTGAACAACTCGTGCAAGAATGGATTTATTTTCAAACAAAATCCCTTTTTCAAAAATTCTCTTTCTTAATTAAAATCAACCAACCCACAATCATTTTCTAAAGAACTACGTGAAGTTCTCCATTGCAGAGAGATACGTAGGAGCGTAAATCCATTTCTATCAAGCCAAAAAAAAATTTCATAATTTGGTTGTTTCTTTTATTTCTTTTCAAAAATAAAAAAATAAAAAAAATAAAAAAAATAATTACAAAGTCTTTTGTCTAAAGGGGTTAAAATAAATATATTTGAGATTATTAAAATTTACATAACTAACTTAAGGTACCGTTAATCCGCAATAGTAGGGTCTTTGATACCTTCCCTACCCGTAATCGACTCCCGAATCCAAACTCATTTTCAAAAAACCAGTTTTCCTGATAAAAGGGTTTTTCTAATGTTTTCCCAATTTAAATAAACATTGGTGGCGACTCTATTGATTTTATATTTTTCGGTCGTCCCGTCGCGATCCTGGTTGCGACATAGGGTAACTAAGAAATAGTGCTTCTCAAAAGTCCCTTTCTAGTGCAGGCCAGTGAATTTAAACCTTGAATATTGGGTCTTTATCACTTTCAGTGACACTATCAGTGTACATAAATAGTGAATTTTCCTTTCCTTGGAAAATTCTCAACACTCCCTGGACCCAACCCAATAAAAAAGTAAAACTTCCTATAGCTTCTTAAATTTTCTTCTAATTAAATTTTAAGCTATATATTGGTAACTGGTAATTTATTGATTCTGATGAAAGATATATACTCAGTAAACGTGGATTACAGTCAACAAAAGGTGACTGTATGGGGAATTTGCAACAAATATGATGTGCTAAAAACCGTAAGAAGCAAGAGGAAAGGTGCTCGTTTTTGGAATCCTGAAGACAATGTTATGTTAGGGGAATCACAATCACCCTCATCTTCACCACCTGCACCACCACCCTTTCATCACAAGGATTTTAAGCACTCTATAGCTTTAACTAAGGTTCGGGCTCTAACTTTGAAAGCATGGAAGAAGATCTTCACTAGATCATACTCTTTTTAAATGGAAAAGGCAACTTGTTGAAGGGAATAAAGGAATAAGTGCCTTGTGAAAAATGAGTGTAAATCTGGGATTGGATGCATTCCTTACCTCACTTGTATATAATTGCTTATTCCAATCATTTGTGCTTCTTTGTCCTCGCATTGTTCCCTTTTACATGTACTACAATTTTGGTGGTTTCTTCATTGAATCTAATCACAACATGAGTAGTCCTTGCTAGAATCAATCATTCATTATGCTACATTTGGATATTTCCTGTTTGAAACAAGTTATGTTATGTGCTCTTGAAGGTACATTAAATTCTCATACTGCTACGTACCAAAACTATTATGCTATGTTGTGATGGGCCTTTCAAGAGATTTATCATCTATCCCTTAGACTATTCTATTGGAAATATAAACTTGATTAATTACCTATTATATATGTATTTAGATGTTCATGCACTTGTAACTTCTAAGACTCAAAGTTTCAAGAAGTTGTAGTTTCAATGTATATGTTAAAATAGTTAGAATTAGTTAGAGTTTGTTAGAATTAGTTTTAATGATTAGTTAGTTTATTTGGATTAGTTAACTATATAAGTCAAGTTTACTTATTGTATTTTTCACCTTCTTCATTTTATCAATATACAAATTTCTCCATTTTCTCTCATCTCCCTCTTCTCCCTCTTCTCCCTCTTCTCCCTCTGTTCTCTCCATGAATTTCAACATGGTATTAGAGCCTTTTCACCCTCCTTGAATACTCTTCAAGTGCATTTTCTTCTTTTTCCCTTTCTTAGTTTATTTTCCTTTTTCTTTTACACTTTCCCGAGAAAAATCTTGAGCACCCCTCTAAATCAACCCACTAATCCTTTTCTCTTTTTCGTTTATTCCATTTGTGTCCCGGGCCGGGTTTCTTGTTACTTCAAATTGAGTTCCGATGCTTAACCGACAATAATGCCCTCGAAAAGCCTTCTCTCCCTAATCGTGAATCGTCCGTTCATCGGAGACACCATCGGATTTGGTTTTTCTCGATCCCATCTAATCTGCGTTCTCGATCCGTTTTGCGTTGCTTGATCTATGATACTTGTGTTACTATAATCATTCTTTTATTACTCACACCAATCGGTGATCCACGATCGTGAGACCGGAAGGTCGAGGGGTTCGGTTTGTGATCGCTACGGAGCATGAGGGGCGCCATCACCGGGATGAACGGCCGCCACGGCCGTAACATCACCGTGAACGAGGTCCGCCCCGTGGTGGTAAAATGGCGGTGGTACGTAGTGGTGGCGGATTCAACCGTGTTCTTGCCGGGGAGGCGATTTTCGCCCCCGCTCGCCGTTGTTGAAGCCTCCGAATTCTTGCGCCCCTCACTCACTTCTTTTCTTTGCTCGAGATGTGCAATTCCATGGCATCTTCATCTTCGTGAGCGTGGATCTTGTTTCTTGCAACACCATTTTGTGCTTGTTCTCGATTGGGTTTGTGGATCTAAGAGAATGTATCACCGTGGATACCGAGTGCTACTTGTGCTATGCTTGATTTCGTCTATCGATGTTGATTCACCACAGCTTGCAACATCCATTTGATGCATACGTGGTTGGAAAGAAGATGCTCCGGAATTTCTCTTTGCCAGGAGTGGTGGGGTATGGATTTCGAAATTAAGAACCATTAACTGGTACTGATTCAAAGCTCTTATACCAACCAGTATAGAGGAAAGGTTGGTCTCGATGTTGCGTTACGGCATTTGATGGATGGTCTTGATTGGCAAGGTGCTGTAAAAGATATCCGTGCTTCGATTAACTGGCTTAAAGCAAATGGTTCTTTTATTTGATGATGATGTATTTCCAATTGTTTTTAAGTTCTGTGTACACCAACTGTTTGGTGATTTGCTTCTTTGATTTTTGTTGTTGTAAGCTTTGATGGTTAAGTGTTGATGTGAGCTTGTCATGGGTGGTTAAGCATTGATGGATGTTCTTGCTTCATAAGTGGTTAAGCCTTGAGTTGTGTTCGCTTAATGGTTAAGCTTTTGCCCTTTGTTGGCTTTGTTGATTTTATTCATTATATGGTGGTTAAGCATTTGGAGCTTCGCCTTTGTATGGTGGTTAAGCATTTGAGCTTCGCCTTGTAAGGTGGTTAAGCATTTAGAGCTTTGGATATGCATTTGTATTGCTCATCCAGAAGTGTTATGTACACCTTCCACCATTCAAGTAAAAAATAGTTAGAATTAGTTAGAGTTTGTTAGAATTAGTTTTAATGATTAGTTAGTTTATTTGGATTAGTTAGCTATATAAGTCAAGTTTACTTATTGTATTTTTCAGCTTCTTCATTTTATCAATATACAAATTTCTCCATTTTCTCTCATCTCCCTCTTCTCCCTCTTCTCCTTCTGTTCTCTGCAACCATGAAATTCAACAGTATACATAATGCATGTCTTTAATAGGTATATTGTATTGGATAAGTCTAGAGGTCTGTTCTACACCTATAAATACCCTTGTACTTATGTTACTCAAACCAAGTTAAGAAATCCAATTCAAGTGAGTTTCATTAGAAATCTTCTTCTTCCTTTACCAATATCCTTTATATCATTCAAAATGGTATCAAGAGCCCACTAATCCTTTGAAGATGGTCTCCTCCTCTCTTGCGGTTTCCAAATTCACAAAACATAATTTTGATAATTGGTGTATTTGTATGAAAGTAATTCTTGGCTCACAAGAAGCATGAGAGTTGGTAGAGAATGGTTATGAAGAACCGGCGAATGAAAGAGCCTTAAATCAAGCACAAAGAAACCAATTGCAAAGGAATTGTAAATGGGATCAACATGTAATGAACCTGTAAAAATTCATATTTTTACGATTCAAAATCTTAAGTTTTTATCATCTTTTAATCTTTTTGATTAAGTTTTATTATCAAGTATTGTTATATTTTTAGTATTTTAATTGTATTCTTATTATGTGTTGTTATGTGTTTTTGAAAGGTGTTTGCACATCGAAAAGATTGGACACTTGAGTGATAAAGAAAAGTTGAAAAATCAAGTTAAGTGAGCTAGTGCTCAAGCGCTGGAATCTCAGCGCCCAAGCGTGCAATGCGCGCTGGAGAGTTTCCGTTTAAGTGAACCAGCGCTCAAGTGTTGGAAACTGAGCGCTCAAGCACTGGTTGTGTAGGTTACAACGTGAATTTCTTATAAAAAAGAAAGTTTTGCCAAATACAATACTCTCTTATACACTTGGGTACACCACAGCAGCCGTCAAAGAGAGAAGCGACGACACAAACCCTAAAGTGGTGTGAGCGTAATTAGACTTGAAGATTATGGATTTTCTTTATCCTTTCCACTTATCTTCTATGGAGTTTGTCAAATTCTTATCTCTTTTCATTCTTCATTCATGTGTAACTAATTTTTCCTTATTAGGGTGATGATAGATCTTGAACTTTGATGATACAACTTCTTTTATGGGTTTAATTTATGTTTTTATTTCATGATTTACGTGTTTATTTCTATTTTTAATGTTTTTCTAAACCTGATGAATTTCATAATGATCTTTTGGGTTGATGTATGATTTAGAAAAATTTGCATGAATCTAGAACATATAATAAACATCATAATTTCTATAATCGCTAGGAATAGTACATTGTGAGTTATGTGATCTTTCTTTTAATTCCCTCGTTCTTGATAATGTCTTTCTATTTGGGGTTAGACTAAAAGATTAATTAATTCCAAATAGTGTAAGATGATTAATATACCAAAGGATTGAGTATTAATTAATTTTGAGAATTAATCATAAATCATTGAAATAGAACATAAATAAATCAATATTTGAATGTGCATTTAAAGAGTTCAAGTAAAGTCTGAACTCTAACGCTTTAATACCATTATTTTTTCACCCTTTTAATTTATTGTTTTGCTTATTTATATTTATTTTTTTAATTGAATTTACAATAACTCTTTTTCTTCGTTAGCTTAAATAGTGTCACTTTCAATGAATTAGTAATTAATAACTTAATCCTTGTAGGATAATATTTTTACTCACTTTTATTATTTTTGCGATTTGGTGCACTTGCTGATTTTCACAATAAGTTGTTGGTGTCGTTACTGGGGATTATTGTTATTAATATTAAATAGTAGTTGAAAAGACACTAATTTAAGCATTTATTTTTCTTTAAATTGTCTTTTATTTATAGATGATTATTTTTCTTATTAAATTTTATTTTTCTTTATTTAATTTGTTTCTTTTTTTCTTTTCTTTGTTTATTTTTATTAGTCATTTATTTTTATTTTAATTTTTTTTCTTTACTTCACTCTGATTTGTTTGTTTGTTTATTTATACAATGTTCTTTGGAGTCAGAAGAATTACTCTTTGATCCAAAGATAACAAGAACAGAAAGAGCAAATAAGAAAGCAACTAGAGAAAGAAAAAGAATTGAAGAAGAGAAAATGGCTTAAACTACTGCACCGAGAAGACGCACTATAGTTGACTATGCAACTCCATCTGTTGAGAATGTTTCTACCAGTATTGTGCGACCTACTATCCAAACAAATAATTTTGAGATTAAACCAGCTTTGTTACAGCTGGTGCAATAAAAATAGTTTAGGGGAGGTCAAGTAGAAGATCCAAATTTACACATTTCTAATTTTTTGCAGCTCTGTGATACTATCAAATATAATGGAGCTAGTGATGATGTCATTAGATTAAGACTTTTTTTCATTTTCTTTGAGAGATAAAGCCAAGAGCTGGTTACAAGTTCAGCCTCAAGAAAGTATCTCCACTTGGGATGATCTGGTCAATAAGTTTCTCACTCGGTATTTTCTTCCGTCAATGTTTGTGAAGATAAAGAGTAAGATTGCTTACTTTACTCAAAATCAAGGAGAATATCTCTATGAAACATGGGAAAGATTTAAGGAGCTGCTTAGAAAATGTCCTCACCATGCTTTTGAAGTTTGGCAACAGGTGTAGATCTTTTATAATGATTTGAATCATTCCACAAGACTTATGGTGGATGCATCTACAAGCGAATCTCTGAATACTAAAACTCCTGAAGAGGCTTAGGAATTGTTTGAGACTATGACCACCAATGAATATCAGTTGCCTAGTAGAAGAGGAGTAATTTAACAGGGAGTTATGGAACTTGGTACTCTTGATGCTTTACTAGCTCAGAATAAAAGTATTTCTCAGCAGTTAGCCAACATCACCAAACTAGTTGAGAATATGCAGGTGAATTCAGTGAACCACCAAGTATTAATTTGTGACTTTTGTAGAGGCAATCATGTTAATGGTGGATGTGAGGCAAGCAACTCTGGTTTCGTTTCTCCAGAATAGGTCAATTATATGAGAAATCCTTCAAGACCCCAAGGTACTTCATTTTCAATTACATATCATCCTGGGTTGAGGAATCACCGTAATTTCTCTTAGAAGAATCAAATGGCACCACTGAATGCTCAACCCGAGTAGAAGTCTTCTCTTGATAGTACACTTGAAAAGTTTATGCAGCAGACTTCTACTTTTGTGCAGTAAACTTCTTCTATTATGCAATAGACCTCCACTTTTATAGAGGAAACAAGGGCTAATTTTCAGAATCAATGAGCGGCTAGTCGAAGTTTAGAGAATCAAATAGGTCAAATAGCAAAACAACTCTCCGAGAGACCTCTAGGTACCTTACCAAGTGATACAGTTGTCAATTCAAAGGAGTAGTGTTTGGCCATTTCCTTAAGAAGTGGAAGAGTTGTTAGCCCTCAGCTAAAGGAAGATGTTGCCAAGGAAGGAATTGATCTTCCAATGCCTGATCAAGAAAAAGATGCTCTAAAGGAAGAGGTTGAGAATGACAAACAAAAAGAGGACCAGCCGAGAGTACGAAGAAAGAAGAATGACTCAGTTTTGGGTAAACCATTGGACCCTTCACTATATGCTAGACTTCCATTTCCTCAAAGATTGAAGAAGGAAAATCAAGAGAAGCAAGATAGACAATTCTCGAAGTTCTTGGACATCTTTAAGAAATTGTAAATAAACATCCCATTTGCTGAGGCTCTTGAACAAATGTCATCATATGCTAAGTTTATAAAAGAGCTCTTTTCTAGAAAAATGAAGCTTGAAGATGGCGTCACCGTGATACTTACTGAATAGTGCAGTGCTATTTTATAAAAGAAGTTACCACCAAAGCTTAAGGATCCCGGTAGTTTCACCATTCCTTGTGAGATTGATTCGCAATTTTATGGAAAAACACTTTGTGATTTGGGAGCCAGCATTAACTTGATGCCACTATCTATCTATGAAAAATTAGGCTTGAAGGATCAAAAACCCACTTTCACTATGCTACAGCTCGCTGATAGATCACATACATATCCTTAGGGTGTAGTCGAAGATGTGCTCGTAAAGGTGAACAAATTCATTTTCCCCATGGCTTTTTCATTATAGATATGGATGAAGATCATCACATTCCTTAGATTTTTGGAAGACCGTTTCTGGCAACTTCAGGAGCTGTGATTGATGTACCTATGAGTGAGCTGATTTTGAGGGTGGGTAAAGATCAAGTGACTATCAATGTTTTTGATAAGTTTTCACCAACATCGGATCTTTATGCTCCTATTAATTGCATTAAAGATAAGTTTCAAAAGGAGTTGACTGGTAAGAGCTCTCCACCATTGATTAATGCTGACTCTCCCACTTCCAAGATTGCTGATGAAAAGGAGAAAGGTCATCATCTCTCTAAGATTGCTAGAATAGGAGATCCTCTTATTTCCCTTGATTTATTGCAGATAGGTCCTCCCAATTCTCAGAATTTATTGCAAAAGGATCTGGAATTTTTTGGCAACTTGAAACCTAATCTGTCATTTGTTGAAAAATTGAGACATCCATGGCCTGATGAGATTTTACATGCTAAGGTATATTCAGAACAACCAGGTTCAAGTCAAGTTAAAAATGCCTTTGGAGAGGATTCCAAGGCCAGTGACAAAGTATGGAGGCAAAGATCTGACAAAAGAAATGTGTCATCCTATTTTTCCTGCTTCAAGCGACCATAATAATAAAAGGCAATGTCGAGCTAATGATGTTAAATAAGCATTTTTTGGGAGACAACCCAAATTTTCTTTCTTTTTCTTTAATCTTTATTTTGTTATTTGTTTTTCTTCAGTTAGTTATTAGTTTTGTTATTCTTTATTTTAGTGACTAACATTTTTCTATTTTTGTTTTGTAGTTAGCTAATGTTAAGTCGGCTTAGGTACTTCTCTAAGTTCGGAGCCTTTGTAAGAGGGTGTATATAGTTGTCGGCCGTCAAAAAAAGTTTTTCTTTTCCTTTCTTGCATTTATTTCATTTAGTTATTTATTTTTATTAATTTTATTTTACCGTCATCACCTTTTTGTGTTTTGAGTCATTGTGTTGAAACTGTGCATATCAGTTTTTTTAATTGAATATCCAATGATTGCTTGAATTATGGATTGATTTAATTTTTTGGGATATCACATGAGAATCCATGAGTTATGTTTATCTCTATTATTTCAATTGTGTATAGACGTTCTTCTCATCTTTATGATTAATAGACCTTGAATTATGTATGCATGTCAGACTTAGAGAAAGTTTATGGGATTGCATATATGTGGATTATTTGTATTTAGAAGTTGTTTGATTCTCTCTTGAGGCGAAATCCTAGACAGTGCATGATTAAGGAAATGATAAGGATCTTCTTTGGACCGTTTGAGCCTTTCAAGCTAACCTATATACACAGTATATCCTTAGGTTCCTTTTGCAGCCTTGTTATTATTTGGCCTTTATTTCTTTTCTTTACCTACATTTTCCTTTCCCATACCCACATGAAAAAAAAAATTTCCTCTCTTATATAACCTTTGTTGAGTACATATCTTATATTGTTTTATTATTTAAGCCTTCGTTATTTTTGCGCATAAAGTTTTGTGGAACTGGAAAATTAAAAAAAAAAGAGAAAATTCACCATTGCAAAGAAATAAGTTTGGGGGTGGAAGTTGTTGAAAAAAAAATAAAGAAAAGAAAGAAAAAAAGAATGTTGTGTTGTTTCTTTTGCTCCTTTTTGCACTTGTTCTACATTCCGTATCTTGAATTTTGAAATTTGTATGATTATGTATCTCAACTTTTGTTTTCATTATCCTATCCTTTCTTTTTTAACCCTCACTTTTGGCTGTGCATTACAAGCTTTGTAAAGTCCCTTTTGATCCTTGGTTATTTGTTGTTTACATTAGTGGATAGAGAGATGAAAAATAACCTTATGGATGTGGGTTTAATGTGCATTTACAGTTTTATAAATCTATCTGGACTTGTACTTTATGAGAAGATTGGGTCTTTCATTCATGTTGTTGGGAAGCTATTTTATGCATGAGAGTTGCATGTGAGAAACGATGTGGCAATTGGATTGTTGATGTGTGACACTTTGAAATTAGATTGTGAAACAGTTTTTGAGGATATGCATGATTTTCAATACCCAGTGTTGTCATGTTTGAGTCTGTGTGATTTTAGTTTTTATTTGTTTTTTAGCCGTTTTGTGTTGTTTTTGTTTTTCTTTGTGCTTGAGGACAAGTAAAAGCTTCAGTTTAGGGGAGTGATAAACCTATAAAAATTTATATTTTTACAGTTCAAATCTTGGGTTTTTATCCTCTTTTAATCTTTTTAATTAAGTTTTGTTCTCAAGTCTTGTTATATTTTTAATATTTTAATTGTATTTTTATTATGTGTTTTTATGTTTGGGGATCGAGGTTGTTGAAAAAAAGAGAAAAAAAAGAAAGAAAAAAAATAATGTTGTGTTGTTTCTTTTGCTCCTTTTTGCACTTGCTCTACATTCCGTAACTTGAATTTTAAAATTTGTATGATTATGTATCTCAACTTTTGTTTTCATTATCCTACCCTTTTTTTCTCAACCCTCATATTTGGCTGTGCATTACAAGCTTTGTAAAGTCCCTTTTGATAATTGGTTATGTGTTGTTTATATTAGTGGAAAGAGAGATGAAAAATAACCTTATGGATGTGGGTTTGATGTGCATTTACAGTTTTATAAATCTATCTGGACTTGTACTTTATGAGAAGATTGGGTCTTTCATTCATGTTGTTGGGAAGCTATTTTATGCATGAGAGTTGCATGTGAGAAACGACGTGGCAATTGGATTATTAATGTGTGACACTTTGAAATTAGATTGTAAAACAGTTTTTGAGGATATGCATGATTTTCAATACCTGGTGTTGTCATGTTTGAGTTTGTATATTTTTAGTATTTTTGTGTTGTTTTTGTTTTTCTTTGTGCTTGAGGACAAGCAAAAGCTTAAGTTTGGGGGAATGATGAATCTGCAAAAATTCATATTTTTACGGTTCAAATCTTGAGTTTTTATCCTCTTTTAATCTTTTTGATTAAGTTTTGTTCTTAAGTTTTGTTATATTTTTAGTATTTTAATTGTGTTCTTATTATGTGTTTTTATGTGTTTTTAGTAGGTGTTTGCACATGGAAAAGACTAGACACTTGAGTGATGAAGAAAAGCTAAAAATCAAGTTAAGTGAGCCAATGCTCAAGCACTGGAATCTCAGCGCCCATGTGCGCTAGAAAGTTTTCGTTTAAATGAACCAGCGCTCAAGCGCTGGAAACTAAGCGCTCAAGCGCTGGTTGCGTAGGTTGCAGCATGAATTTCTTATAAAAAAGAAAATTTTGCCAAATACAACACTCTCTTACACACTTGGATATACCGCAACAGCCGCCAAAGAGAGAAGCGACGACACAAACCCTAAAGTGGTGTGGGTGGAATTAGGCTTGAAGATTAGAAATTTTCTTTATCCTTTCCACTTATATTCTGTGAAGTTTGTCAAATCCTTATTTCTTTTTCATTCTTCATCCATGTGTAACTAATTTTTCCTTGTTAGGGTGATGATGGATATTGAACTTTAATGATGTAACTTCTTTTATGGTTTAATTTATGTTTCTATTTCATGATTTACGTGTTTATCTCTATTCTTAATGCTTTTCTAAACCTGATCAATTTCAGTATGATCTTTTGGGTTGATGTATGATTTGAGAAAATTTGCATGAACCTAGAACATGTGATAAACACCATAATTTCTGCAATCGCTAGGAATAGACGTTATGGGTTATGTGATCTTTCTTTTAATTCCATCATTCTTGATAATGACTTTTTATTTGGAATTAGACTAAGGAATTAGTTAATTCCAAATAGTGTAAGAGGATTAATATATCAAGGGATTGAGTATTAATTAATTTTGAGAATTGACCATAAATCATTGAAATAGAATATAGTTAAACTAATATTTGAATGTGTATTTAAATAGTTCAAGTGAAGTCTGAACTCTAACGTTTTAATACCATTATTTTTTCACCTTTTTGATTTATTATTTTGCTTATTTATATTTCTTTTTAAATTGAATTTACAAGAACTCTTTTTCTTCGTTAGTTTAAATAGTATTACTTTCAGCAAATTTAGTAATTAATAACTTAATCCTCGTGATACGATACTCTTACTCATTTTTTATTACTTTTGTGATTTTGTGCACTTGCCAATTTTCACAACAACGTGCTCTTAGCATCATTCATGCGGTTTTGGATGATAACATGTTTGAAGAAGTTTCTTGTACAACTAAGGCGAAGCAAGCTTGGGAGATTCTTCAAAAGTCTCACCAAGGCGTTAATAAGGTAAAGAAAGTGCGTCTTCAAACATTAAGAGGTGAGTTTGAATCTTTATTCATGAAGGAATCCAAATCCATTCATGATTATTTTACGAGAGTTTTAGCAATCGTTAATCAAATGAAGAGATCTGGTGAAAATATTAAAGATGCTCATGTGGTGGAGAAAATTATTCGTTCACTTGACTCAAAATTGATCTTTCTGACGTGGCTATTGAACAATCACAAAATTTAGAGACAATGACCACTGATAAACTACAAGGATCTTTGCAAGCCTATGAAGATAAATTGAAGAAAAATGAGCCTCTAATATAAGATTTTCAAGCAAATGTCTCCTTGAAAGATAAAGAGCAAGGGCATATAAGTTCGCATGGAAGAGGAAAAGGTCGAAGTTGTGGCTATGGAAGAGGAAGAGGTCATGGTGGAGATTTTGGTTGTAGTTGTGGTCGTGGAAGAGGTAGAGGCGATCATAACTCTAACAATGAAGAGTCAAGCCAACAACAACAACCATCAAGAGGATCTAGAAGCTATGGCTTTAGAATGGGAAGTGGAAGAAGTATGAAAAGTCTAATGTTCAATGTCATAATTGTCATAAATATGGCCATTATGCTTGTGAATGTTGGAATTCTCCTAACAACCAAGGAGAGACACATCTTATTGAAGTAAAGGAAGAGGAAGACCTACTCTTGTTGGCAAACAAAGGTGATGAAAATAAATTCTTGTGGTATCTTGACACGGGTGCTAGTAATCACATGACTAGCAACAAGGAGTTATTCACAAATTTTGATGACAAAACACAAAGGCCAAATCATTTTTGGAGATGATACAAAGACTCTTATTGAAGGAAAATGTGATGTTCTCATCCTTACAAAATATGGTAACCATAAATTTATTTCTCAAGTCTATTATGCTTCTTCCTTGAAAGCAAAATATTTTGAGCATGAGGCAATTGCTTGAGAATGGATAGATATTCACTTAAAAAATGTCTATTGTACTTTGAGAAATGAAGCATATAACTTGATAGCAAGGGTACCTATGTCAAAGAATAAAATATTTTTACTCAATGTCAAAGTTGATCATCCAAAATGTTTGAAGGTATGTGTCAAAGATTCTTCTTGGCTTTGGTCATCTTTATTTTGGAGGATTGAGTGCATTGGCGAAAGGGAATATGGTACATGGGTTGCCTTTCATTATTTAACCCAATCAATGGTGTGAAAGTTGTCACTTGGGAAAGCAAGTGAGAAAGTCTTTTCTAAAGGAGTCCATATCTAGAGCCATTAAGCCACTTCAACTTGTTCATGCAGACATATGTGTATCAATCAAACCATCATCACATGGTAATTCTAATTACTTCTTACTTTTCATTGATGATTTTTCTCGCAAGACTTGGGTTTATTTTTTGAAGAGAAAAGATGAAGCATTTAGAGCATTTCAAAAGTTCAAAGCTCTAGTGGAAAACAAAAGTGGCTTTGCCATCAAAGCTTCAAGGACTGATAGAGGAGAAGAATTCATTTCTATAGAGTTTAACAAATTTTGTGAGACTCATGGCATTCATTGTTTTCTCATTGTTCCATATTCACCACAACAAAATAGAGTAGTGGAACGAAAAAAAATAGAACTATCCTCAATGCCGCAAGAAGCATGCTCAAGAGTAAGAACATGCCTAAGGAGTTTTAGGCTGATACCACCGCTTATGTTGTGTACTTGTCTAATTTATTCCCCTTAAGAAGTGTTCATGAAATAACTCTTCAAGAAGCTTGGAGTGGTAAGAAGCCTAATGTCTCTCACTTGCGTGTTTTTGGAAGTATTGCATATGTGCATGTTCTTAAGGAGATAAGAACAAAGCTTGATAATAAAAGTGAGAAGTTAGTTTTCATTGGCTATAGCACAAACTGCAAAAGCTACAAGCTGTTTAATCCTACCAATGGGAAGATTATCATAAGTAAAGATGATGACTTTGATTAAGAAACCTCATGGGAGTGGCATATTCCTCACAATGAAGAGGATTCTTCACTTCCTTTGTTTGAAGAGTCCAACCATGAAGAACAAGAAGGTGTTGCTACTCTTCCTCCTTCACCCAATCATAATAAAGTTCAATCTCATCTTGGTAGCTCATCGCAAGGACCTAAAGGAACAAGGAGTCTAAGAGAGCTTTATGAAGAAATCATATGGTGGAGAATACAACATTATTTTGTATTTTTGCCGATTCCGAGCCATTACACTTTGAAGAAGTCATGCAAGATGAGAAATAGAGATGTGCAATGGATGAAGAGATTCAATCAATTTAAAAGAATGACACATGAGAACTCTCTACTCTTCCAAAAGGACAAAAGGCAATTGGTGTGAAGTGAATTTATAAAGTTAAAAGAAATGCTCAAGGAGAAATAGAGAGGTATAAGGCTAGGCTTGTTACCAAAGGATATAGCCAATAACATAGTGTTGATTATAATGAAGTGTTTGCTCTTATAGCTCACTTGGAGTCTATTAGATTGATCATCTCCTTAACTGCCCAAAAGAAGTGAAGAATTTATCAAATGGATGTCAAGTCCACCTTTTTGAATGGCTATCTTGAAGAGGAATTGTATATTCAACAATCATTGGGTTACATGGTGAAAGAACATGAAGATAAAGTGTTGAAGTTAAAGAAGGCATTATATGGCTTGAAATAAGCTCCAAGAGCTTAGTATAACTACATTGATAAGTATTTCCAAAATCATGGCTTTGCCAAGTGTCCACAAACTCTTTATGTCAAAGAAGGCAAAGATGGAGACATTCTTCTTGTATGACTATATGATGATGACTTGATTTTTAGTGGCAACAACCCAAAGATGTTTGAATACTTTAAAAAGGTGATGACACAAGAATTTGAAATGACAAACATAGGTCTCATGTCTTTCTACCTTGGTATTGAAGTAAAGCAAGATGGAGATGGAATTTTCATTTCCCAAGAAGCTTATGCCAAGGAAGTTTTAGAGAAATTCAAGATGAAGAATTGCAAGCCTGTGAACACATCAATTGACTGTGAAGCAAAGTCATCCACTTATGATGAAGGTGAGAAGGGTGATCCGACTCTATATAGGAGTCTTGTTGAAAGCTTAAGGTACTTGACATGCATAAGGCCCAACATTCTTTTTGGAGTGGGAATTGTTAGTCGTTTCATGGAGGCACCAACTACAACTCACATGACAATGGCTAAAAGGATGCTTTGATATATCAAAGGATCTATTGACTATGATCTTTATTATTCACCCTCTTCCAAATTCAAGTTTGTTGGTTATAGCGACAATGATTGGGGAGGTGATATTGATGATAGAAAAAGCACAAGTGGTTTCATATTTTTCATGGGTAATATTGTTTTTACTTAGAGTTCAAAGAAACAACTCATTGTAACTCTTTCTACATTTGAAGCTGAGTATGTTGTCACTGCCTCTTGTGTTTGTCATGCAATTTAGTTAAAAAGGCTGTTGAAGACACTACATGTGTCTCAAGATGAGGCTACTACTATTTATGTGGACAAGAAACCATTGCAATGGGGAAGAATCCTATGTTTCTTTATTGAAATAAACATATAGATACAAAGTTTCATTTCATAAGGAAATGCATTGAAAATAAAGAAGTTGAGCTTGGTTATATGAAAAAGCTATGATTAAGTAGCTAATATTTTCACCAAGGATTTGAAGTTTGAAGATTTTATGAAGATGCGAGCATGGATTTGAGTCACCAAGAAGAATCAAGTTTAAAGGGGGTATTAGAAATATAAACTTAATTAATTACTCATTATGCATGTATCTATAGATGTTCATGCACTTATAATTTCTAAGACTCAAAAGTTTCAAGAAGTTATAATTTCAATGTGTGCATAATGCATGTACATAATAGATGCATTGTATTGAATAAGCCTAGAAATATGCTTTATGCTTATAAATACTCTTATTGTACTACTCAAACCAAACTAAGAAATTCAATTCAAATAAGTTTCATTAAAAATCTTCATCTTTCTCTACCAAAATCATTTATATCGTTCATATTCATCCTATTTCCAATTATGACCATTATCACATGATAACAGTATACATTCCTTAATTATGATCACTAGCAGTGACACAATGAGATCCAAGCATTTCTAACACAGTAAGACACTCAATTATTACAGATTGAAGCTCGCATTTCAGTTATGCCAAACCCCATATGTTGTCAAACATCAGCTAGCCAGATCACATGGCACATTTCAAAAAGCAGTTAGATAAAGCCCCGCCTGATAAAGTCAACGCATGCATCTACCAAACTTCATCTTCAAAACTTACATGCTGCTCCATGATCTTCAACATTTCACCCAATAGGATCAAACCAGATCAGCTCTTCCAAGGCTTATCAAGAGATCACACAAAGTTATACGAAAACATGCTTAAAATAAATTCATTATCACCCTGATAATGACTACCATTTACAAGAAATTGAGTGAGTCCACTCAAATAAAAGTACGTGAATCCATGTCTTTTGATATGGTCATAATATCGTATATTTTGTATCATCATTGTGGTAATCATCACATATAAATTTGCTAATTATTATGTGCTTAATCCCCTGTACATTCCGCAGAAAGTGCCAGAATTCAAACCCTTTTTTTTGCCTAACCTCTTGTGCTTTTTATCTATATAGATGGCATCAGTTTCCCACCCCACAATTCAAAACTCTCTTGGCAGAAGTCCACACGTAACAACTACTAGACCCATTGTCCATATATAAAAAGAAAAAAGAACCTTGCTTTCCAGGACCCTGAAGACCCCTCTCTGAAAAGTTCTTAACTTCCAAGAAATATGATAATGGTGGTGAATATGACGGAGATATTGGGAGAATACACGGCGGTGCTGACAAGGGTGACGGAGCGCTTCCTTCCACGGCGTAGCATACGTTTGGGCGGTCTCAGGAACCTTCGTTTTGCTTCAACAACCTCTTCTTCAGAATCAGCTTCTTTTTTGGTTTACTTTTGATATTAATAATTGTCAGAAATATAGAAACTGGGTTTAGTTTTTTATGTTTTATTAGGATATATATTCCAAAACTTGATTTTGTGAGAAGTGATGAATATTATATAGGAGAGAGGCTTTCTTCTGAGGAGTAGGTTATGTTAAGACTCTTATTTCATTTGATATGTAATTATGACAGGGACTTGTCTTATCCCTTGAAGCTTTGGTTATCTGAGTTTCATTCACTTTTCCCTCACCTCAAGATATTCTTTAGTTGTAGAAGCTTGAAGTATGCCAGTATAAAAAGAAAAAAAAAAAAGTTAAAATGGTAGTAGCAAATAAAATTCGTTAACAAGGGGAATTCACAACAGAGCAATTGCATGTGTTAGCTTATTCAGCTGATATAAATTTGTCATTAAATGAGCAAATATGGGCTATTAATACCAATGGCACTCTTGTTTTAGAAGAAAGTAAATTTAAAGATAAACCCGGATCTTAGTTCAGGTAGGCCTCATAAATTGATGAACCACCTTTTTTTTCCACTTCTCCTGATATAGACTTCTTTCAGCATGTGGGGGAAGAAGAAAAACCATGAAATTCTATTCATTTACTTTTAATTTGGCTATCCAATGAAGTCGAACGCAGTGAGTGTAGGGAAATATTTTATTTACATTAAAAATATATATATTATATTTATATCGTATATTTATATGAGAGAAATATTAAATTAAATTATATATGATTGTAATTTTTTTACATAATATAGAATAAATTTATAAATAAATTAAAAAAATTAAAATATAAAAATTAAGACGAATAATTGTATTAGTGAGTGTACGAATTTCAATTAGCTAATGATATTGCATATAATAATAATAATAATAATAATTCCATAAATAAATGAAGAGTATAGGATAAGGTCCATAAATAAATGAAGAGTATAGGATAAGGTGTTGAGGCATTTCTCACCAGTTGTAGAATTAATTTATCTGGTTCTCTTGGCAGTTCCCTCTGCAAGAATTGCAATCATTCCCCTTTTACAGTTCACATATCTTTTCAGAATCATTTTCCTTTTGCAGATCATTAAGGTGGAGGAAGTCAAGGACACTATGGACACAAGAGAAATGAGAGCCGCATAAAATTTCAATTATTAACTAGTGTCTATGACTTTAATGTTATCGGGGAGTGTGAAAATCGATCCAAATTATCATAAAATACAGTACCTTCATGTCAATACAAGCAAATCAAATATCATCACGTTACTATTAGTTGTATGAGAAATTATATTATGTCTCTCAAATAGTAATAAATGAATGTTTTAAGAAAATATTTATTATTAATTTAAAATATATTTACATAATTTTTTTAAAAAATAATTTAAAATCAATGGTTAAGATTTTTATGATACATGTATTTATTACTGAGTGAAGGTCCACTGACTCGATTAAGACAGTCTTAAAAGCTCATTTAACATTTAGTAGCTGGAGATTCCTTCATATATGATCACATCACGGATACATATATGAGGCCCAAATGTCAAACTCCATTAATCGTCGTTGTTTGGAACTAGTGCATGTGAAGTGTCTAAAAAGTGAAATTCTTGCATTGATATTATCTAATATATCATCTTTTAAATATTCTATTTAATTGTTGGCATATGTAAAATGATAATTTATATATTTAATTTTTTATTAAAATTACACAACATTTAAATTTGAGTTTAAATGTGACTTATTCTCTTTTCATTTTTTTCTCGCGCATAAATTATTTAATTTTTTTCTAAAACTACAAACAGCCTACGTCGTTTCAGCATTTTCGTTTTTTTATTTTAATTTGTTCTACTTAATTTTTAATTTGTTTATGAAGTTTTTTATAAAAAATCCTTTTAAACACAAAACAAATATTAAAAAATAAAAAAAAGGATTTCTCATGTAAAGATAATATTTTTTATAATATAATTATAAGTTCAAAAAATGTAATTTTTTTCGCAATTATTTTCAATCATATTTTATAATAATTCTAGTGCTCTTTTTTTAGTTATTTTTTGCGGGATTATTGTATAGTTATTGAATTGATCTCTTCCTTTTAAAACTCACATAGCATATACTAATTTATAATATAATTGTATTGTTTCTTTTAATATATTTTAGTGATTCACCTAAAATAACTGTGATAAATTAAATAAACAAACTCTTCATTTTTTTTTTGTAGTTTTATATTTTAGTTTCTAGAAATTAAAGAAAAATTGGATGATGGCAATGACCAGTGAGTAGCAACAGCACGTAGTATACATATTGAAGATAAAATTAAGAAGTGCTAGTGCTAAAAAAAAGTCATAACAAAAAGAAGGTTAACATTGAAAAAAATAAAAAAAGACAAAATAAAATTAAGTATAGCAAATTTACAAAAAAAAAAAAAGAGAAGATGGAGAAATAGTGTAAGGCACTTTCTATTTGTTTTAAGTTATACAAAAGTTAATATTTCTACAAGAGAAATATTTTTAAAAATTTCTTTTATATTTGTTTTATGTTTAAAAAGATTTTTTTATAAAAAAATTCATAAACAAATTAATGGTTAAGTAGAACATAAAAAAAAAAGAAGAAACAGTGTTTCGGTTGTAATATTAGAAGAGATATATTAAACTTTAAATTTTATTTTATATATGTATTAATAACATAGAGAGAAAAGTCATATTTAAGTTAAGTCTTAAAAGTTGTGTAATTTTAATAAGAAGTTAAACATGTTGATCATTGTTCTGAAATAAATTTAGAGGGGTACCTGAAATAGACATGTTACAATGGACTCCTCTGTAGCACAGCAGTGGCAATGGTGATGCAAGGGGGTAGGTATCTACAAAAGACACTCCGACTAGGGATGAAAACAAATCAGGTTAGGTTAGGCTTCACCCTAAACAAGCCAGACCCATGTTATAAATACCTAGCTTGAACTTGATCTATTATCTATCAAAGGCCTTTTTTTGGGCCTGAACTAAAGTCTGTTTAGAAACCTATTTTATATTAAGGTCTCTAAATAGATCAGCAGACCATGATTTTTATATAGGCCTCAAATAGACCTAGGCATTATTTTAAATTTTTTTAATATATTTATAAATAAGTATAAACAGGTCGGCCTAATAGGCTTAACAGGTTTTGCTGAGAGGTCAGGTCTGGCCTACTAAATGAAACAAACTTTTAAAAAGGCCTGAGTCTAACTCATTTTCTAAATAGGTCAGGCCAGGCTGGCCCTTAACAGGTCGGTTGGCCTATTTTCATCTCTAACTCCGATGCT
Source organism: Ormosia semicastrata (assembly GCA_029884595.1). Taxonomy (NCBI): domain Eukaryota; kingdom Viridiplantae; phylum Streptophyta; class Magnoliopsida; order Fabales; family Fabaceae; genus Ormosia; species Ormosia semicastrata. The sequence continues at coordinate 28,022,119 of JAQQTO010000046.1, read as the reverse complement.
CAAGTTAGACCGTGCACAATGAGAATAGTCTGTATATTAGAGGAGATGCATACATTTGAGACTTGACAAGACATATATAGGAGTGTCTTAGGATGAATGCAATCTGTATTAAATACAGTTGTTTAGGATTAGAATCCGTTAGGGATTGTGATCCATTTTAACTAATTTTCTTATTTATGTGGGATATAATTAGTTTTGATATCCATCAATGATACTTGAGAGATTTATGCCTAATAAATAGGTTAATATACTCATCATGATAACGCTGAGTAATATCTAGGTATTATTCTGATGGGGACGGGTTACTCCTGACTGAAAACCCAAAATCCTGGTCCAGAACAGTTGCCCCCGACTTGACGCTTAGATAGGATAGCTAAGTATCAAGGTACCTATGTTTGGTAGGAGCACACGGCACGCAGTGAACAAATGGATCTAAGTCAGACTTAATGCCGGATCTCACAATGTTGTCGAAAGGGCCGAGGTCCGTGATATGTCATAGTATTCTTCCGGGGTTGACGTGTAAGGTCGAGGTCTGAGTCTGATCGCTCTGCTTACGTTATCATTCTGCCTTCTAAGGTAAGCCATATGTTGCCCCCATGTGTAGTTCGAGGGATCTCGGTTGTCATGTGTTGGGGTATCAATGACGGATTCAAGTCGGATGCGTGCCAGGTTGACCAAAGTGACAGTATCCCAGATTACAGTCCAGAACTGTTACCCCCAGCTTGGTGCTTGGCTAGTATAGTGAAGTAGCAAGTCTCAATGCCTCCGGATGACGGACTCCGTGCTTTACTTGAAGCCGTGGTCCGCGCTTTTTTATTGGGTTATGAGCTCTAATCTGGAGGTGTTTAATCATGACACTTGTGGACGCGTCGTAGCCCAGACATGGTCCATGTGTCAATTGGTCATAAGTGGACATTTCGGGGTGTAGCTGGAGTCTGTAGAATGAACCAGAATTGTTGTCGTGTTTACTTCTTTTTCCATGGTCCGTTCTGGGTCCAATGCCCATTTTGTTACTTTTCACAACCATTTTACGGACTTAGAAAATTGTTTCCTTATGGAAAAATCATGGTCTAGGATCCCACACCCATAATATCGAGTGCATGGCATTCCACTTGACTTAGGTAAAAATGAAGCCTTAATCCATGGTCTAATGCTTATCATAACCAAGCGTTTTAGAATTTAAGACTTAGGCATAATTAACACCCTAATCCATAATTCAAGGCTCATAATATTGAGCATTCAAAATCTTTAGATTTAGGCAAATATAACACCTTAGCTCAGGGTTTAATGTCTAAGAAAAATTGGCACTTAGGATTTTCCTTGACTTAGGTATAATTTAAAACCTGGCCGAGCATTTAGAATCCCTTTTGGCGTAGGTATAATTTAAAACCTTAGTTCGGCGTCCTATGCTCATCTTATCGAACATATGACATTCCGAACTTAGGCATAATTTAAAAATGAGGCCTTGTCCAAGGTCCTACACCAAAAATCATTTTGGCACTTAGAATCCCACTTGACTTAGGCATAATCAACACCTTAGTCCAAGGTCCGATGCCTATAATATCGAGCCTTCAGAATTCTGGACTTAGGCAAAAATAAACCTTACCTAGGGTCCTTCATTAATCATATTAGATTTTTGGAATCACACATGGCTTAGGTATGAAGGAGAAACCTTGTCCGGGGTCTGTCACCAATCGCTTTGGTATTTAGGATCCCTCGTGGCATTGGTATAGTAAAAACTTTGTCCGAGGTCCAATACCAATCACATTGGTATTTAGGATCCATCGTGACTTTGGTATAATTTAACTGGTCCTTAGCCAGGGTCTTTTAATGCTTATGGTTTAGTGTGTGAATTTTCCTTAAACTTGGGATTTTTCTGCTGGACAACCTGTTTAACATAAAACAACTCGCGGTAGGTACTGTAATGATATAAGGTTACAGGTGCAAACCCTTGAATGCGCTCTTCGACCTTGGGTAATGGTCAAATGGATTCCCTTGTCTGGCCATCTAAGGTACGGCTTACATGGGTACGAGTTAAGACCCTTGAATGCGCTGCTTGCCCCCAGAGGGTAGTCAAGTGGATTCCCTTGTTCGGTCGTCATGTATCAATGTTGAAATAGTTGATCCCCTTCAAACCTTGTATTCCTCGAACTTCGCCAAGGTGTGGTAACCTTACGGGTTGTGTTGGGCCAAAGTACCAGAGGACTCAAGGTCTTCTGATGGAACAAGTGAACTTGGTTTGGGTTTTGTGAGAATGTCATCCGTATTTGTTGTGTGGGATGATCTGTTATCTCTCAGGGCCAATTTTTTTTCTTTTGGGAGACTGACCTTGCTTCCCGTTTAATAGATAAACGATGACAGATGAAAGCGGGGTCTAGCCCAGGCATATCCAAGGACGTCTAGGCAAAGAGGTCTTTGATTTTCTGCAAGAGCTCCATAAGCTGGCGTATTTCTTACTCTTCAAGACTTGCACTAATCTTGGTGACTTGGTCAGGCTTGTCACCTAATTGGAGTGAAAGCAATTCTCTTTATTGCTGGGGTCTGGTGCCCCAGATTTCTTCTTTGACATCCATCTCGGTTATAAGGATGTTAACTTGATCCACAGTCGGGCTAGACGTACATGCTCGCGCTTTCCTGGGAGTATTACAGATCTTAAAGCTCTTATTATAACACTTGCGTGCTGCGACCTGATCGCCCTTAACCGTGACCACTTCATTATTATTGTTAAGGAATTTCATCGTCAGGTGAGCAGTGGACACTACAATGGCAATATCGTTCAGGGTAGGACACCCTAGGATAATGTTGTAAGCAGACGGGCAGTCCAACCAAAAATCTAACTTTGATGGTTCTGTAGACTTTGTTGTCTTCGAGGGTCAGAAATGTTTCAAAATAGCCCACCAGGGTGATTTTCTCTCCAGAGAACGCGGTGAGTTTACCCTCATAGGAGGTTAAGGCAGACATGGGGAACTCCAATTTTTTGAAAGCGTCCATGAACATTATGTCTGCTGAGCTACCCTAGTCTACTAAAATACACCGAGCTTCAGCATTAGGTATTATGCCGGAGATGACAAGTGGATCATCGTGATCCTGGACAATATCACCGTAGTCCTTAGTGGTGAAAGATATCGGTGGTTCTTCCCTATCATCCGCACGGGGTCTGCGCGTAGAGCCAGAAACGCTCAATACCGTAGTCCGTAGTGCTTTTTTTCGGGAATTACTAGATGAACCTCCTCCTGCAAATCCTCCAAAGATTGTGTTGACCAGCCGATTTGTCCCGTTGGCCTCATTTTGAGTATCCCGGTTCCAATCTTGCTGGTTGTCAATATTGCGGCTAGGCGGAGTCTGAAATTTTCAAGTGGGGCTGCAGTTTCTTCTCCTGCGACGTGGAGTCGGACCTTACCACGGGCAGCGGCTACGTCTTCTCTCTCTCTATATTCTGGGATTATCATTGTATCGAATCCCAACAATATTCTTATGTAGTCGTCCTTCCTTAATTAAGGACTCAATGATATCTCGGGGCTGGTAACATTCTTTTGTTTCGTAGCTGTAGCTTTTGTGCCACTTATAGTGCTTAGAGTGGTCCTTCGCCTTTTTTTGAGGAGGCAACCTTTGGATATTCTGGAACTCAGTTTGAAGCACCTCTTTGAGAATCGTTTCCCTTGGGGTGTTCTGAGGAGTGTAGTCAAAGTACTTAGGTCGGTGTGCTTCGCCTTTAGAGGACCTTCGAGGCTGATTAGAGTTCCAATTATTTTCTAATGAGTGAGCTCACTTTTTTTCAAAGTCTCTTTATCCTTGATGATCTCCTCTAGGTCAATGTATTTCTTTGAACAGACGAGGAATTCGTTCATACTCTCTGGCTTCATTTTTGCTAAAGATCGGAAGAATTCAAAATCAGTTCTGAGACCACTCCGGACATAATGAAGAGCAATTTTCTCATTGAAGTTCTCCACGTTACTGCATACGTCATAAATCGCCTAACGTAATCACGGAGGGGCTCATCTCTTCCTTGACGGAGCTTTGTTAAGGATTCAATAGATATGAGTTGTTCCTTGCTGGTATTGTATTTGAGCAGAAAACATTGTTTAAGATCCGACCAGTCAGTCACAAACCTTCGTCATAAGCCTGAAAATCATTTAAGGACACCCTTTTTCAGGGAAATAGGAAAAGCACAACACAGCAGTTCCATAGATCCTCCATGGAAGCAAAGGGATTGCTCATAGGCATTTATATGCTCCTAGGAGTCCGTGGTTTCATCATAAATCTCCAAGTTGGTTGGGAATTTAAAATTTATGAGAACGCAATATTCCATAAGTTGATCAAAAAAAAGATGTTCCTGAAATCCGTAGTTCGGATTATTATTCCAGATATTGATCATTGAAGCATCAACATGTGCCATTCTTTGATTATTTTCTGCGCTAAGACTTCCGTCATGATGGTGAAGCCTGGGTCGGTTTTCAAGTATGACTCATTGCATGTCTTCCAACCTCTGATGTTGTTCATTCAACAAAGTCATATGCTGTTGCAGCATGTCCTGAAATTGACGTTGGGATGCTTGGGACTGATTCGTGCATTGAGAGCGAGACACACGATCGCCAATTTCATTATTAGGCGCTCCCAAACGCTGATGAACTGAGATTCTGCGCTCTTGGACATTATGGTTACCTCCTCGTGCTGGGATTCCAAGTCTATCTCTCACTGAAATCCTGCGTGATGGGTTAGGGTTTTCATCGAAAACTGAGGTGGGGTGCCCATCGCGTTGGTTTTCAGCATTGAGTGCCTGGTTTCTCGCAGCGGAGGTTTCAACAGCAGGTGGTGGGACAGGAAAAGGATGGCGTTAGGCAGTAGGGTCATGCCTTTGGTTGGTTGAGATCTGCCCAGCATCTCTCCTTAAATTATGTCTCGTGTTCATCATGATTGGAATGAGATTGTAAGTTTTTCGTTTCCCACAGACGACGCCAATATTCTGAAGTAAATTCAGAGGGGTACCTGAAATAGGCACGTTACGGTAGACTCCTCTGTAGTACAGCAGCAACAGCGGTGGTGCGAGGGGGTGGGTACTTGCAAAAGGCTCTCCGACGCTCAAGTTAGACCATGCACAATGAGGACAGTCTGTATATTAGAGGAGATGCGTACCTTTGAGACTTGACAAGATATATATAGCAGTGCCTTAGGATGAGTGCAATCTGTATTAAATACAGTTATTTAGATTAGAATCCGTTAAAGATTGTGATTCCTTTGAATTCCTTTGAACTAATTTTCTTATTTATGTGGGATATAATTAACATTGATATCTATCAATAATACTTGAGAGATTTATGCCTAATAAATAAGTTGATATACTCATTAAGATAACGCGTAGTAATATTTGAATATTATTCTAGTGAGACCGAGTTATTCCTAACTGATAACTCAAAATTTTGATTCAGAACAATCATCCTTTTACATATGTCAATGATTAAATGGAGTGTCTAAAAGATAATATGTTAGACAGTATTTATATAAGAATTTTTCTATTAGATGATAAGAAAATATAGTATACTCTTCTAACATAATTAATGTATACTTTGAAAATAAATTTTATTATTAATTTTAAGAAAAAATATAATTTTAAAATTATTAATTTAAAATTAATAGTAAAAATTTATCGTAGAACATGTAATAATTTCTTAAAGATGATGATGCTGAAGTTTTCATGATGGTGTTGAGTGTCGACCAGCAAGTTCCTCTATTTTTTATTTTTTATTTTTGTTTTGGAGTGGTTATAAGAATTACACATGGTCTAACTTTATTAACTGCAAGACGATAATTAATATAATGAATGCTAAAATACGTTTGATTAATAAATTTAAGTAATTCAACACTTATTTATTTTAAGTAAAATTTTAAGTTTGAGTTTTGTTAATTAAAAAAATCAAAATTAAAAAAGTTTTTACACCTTTATGATTTAATCTGACTTGATTTTAAATTAATTGGTGCCTATAAGACTTCTAAATATTAAGATGTTTACAATAATAATAATAATAATGGCATGTGAAGTGTCTATATTGGTAAATAAAAAAATTTCTTTTATAGGTATTATTTAATACATTATCTTTTAGACACTCTATTTAATTATTAGCATATATAAAATGATAACTCACATGTTTAACTTCTCATTAAAATTACACAACTTTTAAGTTTGGGCTTAAATGTAACTTATTTTCTCTCTCTTTTTTTTTTCTCACATATAATATTTAATTTTTTTCCTAAAACTAAAAAACAGCCTACGTCGTTTCAGCATTTATGTTTTTTAATTTTTAATTTCTACTTAATTTTTAATTTATTTATGAATTTATTTTTATAAAAAATCATTTTTAACACAAAACCAATATAAAAAATAAAAAAGAATTTCTCATGTATAAATATTATTTTTTGTAATATAATTATAAGTTCAAAAAATGTAAAAAAAAATTCACAATTATTTTCAATCATATTTTATAATAATCCTAGCGCTTTTTTTTAAGTTATTTTTTGCAGATTATTGTATAGTTGTTGAATTGATCTCTTTCTTGTAAAATTCACATAGCACATACTAATTTATAATATAATTGTGTTATTTTCTTTCAATATGTTTTAGTGATTCACGTAAAATAACTTGTGATAGATTAGATAAACAAACTCATCATTTTTGTGTAGTTTTATATTTTAGTTTCAAGAAATTAAAGAAAAATTGGATGATGGCAATGACTAGTGAGTAGTAACAGCACGTAGTGCACATGTTGATGGTAAAATTAAGAAGTGCTGGTGCTGAAAAAAAAGCCATAACAAAAAGAAGGTTAAAATTGAAAAAAAAAAGACAAAATAAAATTAAGTACATCAAATTTATAAAGAGAGAGAGAGAGAAGATGGAGAAATAGTGTAAGGCACTTTGAATTTGTTTTAAGTTATAAAAAAAAGTTAATATTTCTACAAGAGAAATCTTTTTAAAAGTTTCTTTTATGTTTGTTTTATGTTTAAAAAGAGTTTTTTATTAAAAAATTCATAAACAAATTAAAGGTTAAGTAGAACAATTTTTTTTTTAAAAAAAAAAAGCAAATGAAGGAACAATGTTTCGATTGTAATATTAGAAGAAATATATTAAAATTTAAATTTTATTTTATATATGTATTAATAACATGAGAGAAAAAAAAGTCACATTTAAGTAAAGTCTTAAAAATTGTGTAATTTAATGAGAAATTAAATATGTGGTCATCTTTTTACATATCTGAATGATTAAATAGAATACTTAAAAGATGAAGTGCTGCTTATACAAAAATTGCTCTAATAGATGATAAGAAATTTTAGTGTACTCTTCAAACATAATTAATGTATACTTTAAAAATGATTTTATTATTAATTTTAAGAAAAAAACATATAATTTTAAAATTATTAATTTAAAATTAATAGTAAAAAATGATCGTAAAACATGTAATAACTTCTTTAATTTTGATATTTTTACTATTAACAGTGCATACATTTCTTTTTACACTCTTCTTAATATTATTCATTATATTTATTTTTTTTTTATTTTTTCTCATTAAATTTGATATCTTTAAAAAAGTGTCAATAGTTCATATACTTCTAAAAAAAATATATGATGATATTTTTCTTAATTTCTTGAAAATAATGATGCAAAAGTTTTCATGATGGTGTTGAGTGTCACGAGCAAGTTCCTCCATTTTTCATAAAATTGTTTTTGTTTTGGGAGTAGTTATAAGAATTACACATGGTCTAACTTTATTAAGTGCAAAATGATAATGATTATAATGAATTCTAAAATACCAACATTTTATTAGTTCAAATAATTTAGTACTTATTTTTTTTAAGTAAGGTATTGAGTTTGAATTTTATAAATAAAAAAATTAATACTAATTTTTTTATATTTTTGTGATCCAACTCAACTTGATTTCAATTAATCAATATTTATGGATTTATGAATATTAGAGAATTTAATAATAATAATAATAATAATAATAATAATAATAATAATAATAATAATAATGAATGCTAAAACCAATCAAGTATTTTGGTGTAATAGTTTACTTACGTAATGATCTAAAATAAAAAAAAATGGCGAAATTTCTTGCACAAATATGTTTAAGAAAGTAAAGTAAATTGATTGATAACTATTTATAATTATATCTATTTAAATATCATACCATTTATTTATTTTATTTTATTTTTACATTATATACTCATATAACTTTCGAATAGGAATGGTGATTAAATAAAATTTTGTCCAAAGTAATAACAACATGATTGAAATCACTAATATTGTATCATACCATTTATTAAAAAACACTCGTATGATGCATGAGATTATAAAAAAATAATAATATATGATAATTACATTATTATTATAAGAAAATTCATACTAAATTGATTGATAACTACTCAGAATTATAGTTATTTAAATATCATACATTTATTTATTTTTTATTTTTTATACATTGTAATTACTCATGTAACTTTAGAACCGGAATGATGGTTAAATAAACTCATGTCCAAAAAAGTAACGTCAGGATTGGAATCACTGATATTATATCATACCATTTATTGAATGGCACCCGTGCCATGCAATGTATTATAAAAAATTTAAAAAAAATATATGATAATTACGTTATTATTATAAAAAATTCATTTATAATTTTTATAAATGATCATAAGTGATGTAAAAATCTCATGTTAAAGTTTAAATATTTATTTTATTTTTTAACAGTATCATCATTGAAATAGTGTTTTGAGCTTTAGGGGCTGCAAGTACTAATAACTCTTTTAACCTTATCTTTGTATTTTATAGTATAGTTTGACACTAAAATAAAAATACTTTTATTCTATAAAAGAATATTTCAAAAAAGTTAACACACACACACACATAATGATAATGAAATTATAATTTAAATTTGTAATAAGTCATTAATGATACAACTTAAGAATGACACTTATAATAAAGAATTGTCAAATAAATTATATTTTCTTTTGATTTTACATAATGATAATGAAATTATAATTCAAATTTGTAATGAGTCATTAAAGATACAACTTATAAATGACATTTATAATAAAGAATTGTCAAATAATTTATATTTTCTTTTGATTTTTCTTTAAAAGAAAATATTAATACTCAAATTCAAATTACATTAGTGACACAATATAGAGATCGTTCTGAAGTAAATTCAGAGGGGTATCTGAGATAGACACGTATGTAGTAGGCTCTTTCGATGCACGACTATTACCAATCGTGTTGAACCAAGGGGTGAGTACCTGCAAAAGGACTCCAATGCTCAAGTCAGAATGTGCACCAATTGAGTCTATGCTATGGGAGAACTCATACTTGTTTAGGGTGACTTAACCTGATATTTATAGAGGTTAGATTGATATGTTCTATTGATGAAGAAATACATTCCTATTATAATTGTAAAAGAAGATATGTTCCTTATTTAAATACAGAGAATCCCTATATTATCGTAACACTGGTATGACAATTACAGTACAATTATTCAATAAGATCATGATTGAAAATTAGGATATATCACAAGATTCATCCATTGCGCGGATCTTGCGATAAAACTGTTACCATCCAGGATTGGGATCTAATGTTAAGCTGACTTCGCTGGAGACGTGAAGTCTAAGACCTCTACCTGTATGTGTACTGGGCTGGACTACATATTGAGAGCCCAGGGTACGATCCAGAACAGAGATAATAATTAGCAATTTGTTTTACATTTTTCTTTCATTTTACTTTAATAAAATAATACTAAAATTCAAATTTAAATAATATTAATAGCACAATCTAAAGCTTCACTTGCCAAAATTCTATAAATCATACTCTATTTTTATATATTATATTGATTGATTATTTTAATTGATTGATATGATAATTTAGGGTGATAATACATACATAGTAGATATGATATCATATATCTACTAAAAATTTGAGATTTTAATATCAATCACTAATAAAAATAATTAATAACATTGATCAATTAAAGATAGATTAAATTTTTTTAATTTTTTTAATATGAATTAATATGCAAAGATATATATGTTAATGAAATTAATATGTTATTATAAATTTCTATATTTGTATGTGTGGTCAATAAATTTAGTTTGGACCTAACGACACATGTACACCTTCATTTAAATTGTAACATGATTTGTTACATAATAGTTATTGGGATCATGTAATTGTCACATGATAAATTTTTAAACGTTTTATTTAATGTCAAAATGACACATATCAAAATATGAATGTATGTATCTTTTTCTTTATATATTATTATATATATGATGATTATATGATTTTTTTATGTACAATTACATCATGTCATTTATTATTACATCATTAAATATGTATTTAGATATTTTTATATATTAAGATCTTTTATATATTTTTATAAGGTTTTTTTAAGACATTTATTAAGGATTTAAAATAAGATTTTTTTTAAAAAAAATGCATTGGGAATTAATCAAGTATTTTGGTGTACTAGTTTACTTATGTAATTATCTAAAATTAAAAAAAAATGGCTAAATTTTGTGCGCAAATAGGTATAAAAAAGTAAATTAAATTAATTGATAAATACTCAGAATTATTGTTATTTTAATAGCATATCATTTTAATTACTCATATAACTTGAAAAGGGAATGATGGTTAAATAAAGCCATGTCCAAAGTAGTAACAGAAGGATTGGAATCACTACATTGTATCATACCATTTATTTTTTTGGTATATACAATTACATCATGCAATTTATTATTACATCATTAAATATATATTTAGATATTTTTATATATTAAGATCTTTTATATATTTTTATAAGGGTTTTGTTAGAACACTTATTAAGGACCGAAAATAAGTTTTTTTTAATACATTGGGAATTAAAAAAATATATATTTTTAATATAAAACTTCTTATTTTAGATTTCTTAACAAGTGTTCGTAAAATTTTTTTATTATAATTATGAAAAATATTGATAAGATATGATACTTAACGAGTCTATACAACACATATATAAATTTAAAAATGATTTATTTGTAAATAATAAATAAATAAATAAGGAGTTAGTTTGGCCAAAATAAAGTATATTTTATTTCAATTGATTATTATGATTTTTTATGGAAAAAATTTAGATAAAATTTTGTAGATGTTTGTAGTGATGTTCTAATAAAAACATAGCATATGTATATTTTTTTACGATTCATCAATGAAAATTTGAGGTAGTTAAAAAATAGGACACATATTATATTTTTATTAAAAAATAGTACTACAAATACTTAAAAATTTTACTTAAATTTTATCGAATACTTTTTTTGGTACAATGAAAAAAATGTTTAAATATGAGAAATTCTAACGTACTGCTAGAGCACAATAAATGCATACTTCAGGAATAATTGTTATAATTGATTTAAATAAACTTATATAAATTTTAAGTCATTAACTTAAAATTAATGGTAGAAATCTATCTTGAAGCACTATTTATTGTGTTATAAGAACATTCAATAATTTCTCATTTAAATATTATTCAAATTTATTTCATTTTTAATTAATAAATTAACATAAATAAGCTTTAATCAATTACATTAATTTGATTGCATCTCTAATTAAAAAAAAGCACATAAAAATAATTTGATATAAAAAATCACAAATCTTTAAGGGTTAAATTACGATTATTATGATAATCAAAATCGGTTAGTTAGTAACAAAAAATTCGCATCAATTTTAGTACTGGAAATCTAAACAGTTAAAAAGTTAAGTGTGTATTTGGATAAGTTTTTCTTTTTAAAAAATAAGTTTTTGTATAATAAATTGCTCTCATAATTTTAGGTGTGATTAGATAAAATTTTCTTAACGAATTTAAAATTCAAATATATGACATTACAGTTAAAGTTTATCTAAGATTACAATTCACTTCTATTATAATATGCAATTTTTGGGTGAAAAGAAAAAGTTTTTACAGTATATATTTTTTAAATTTTTTAAATTACTCTTTTTTATTTTTGAAAAAAAGTGCTGAAATTGCTTTTATTATTATTTGTTTTAAAAAACTTAGCTAATTATTTTAAATTTTTAACATATATTTTAACTAAAAACACACATTTTTCTTTAAAAAACCTTAAAATTAAATCTGATAGTGACTTTTAGTATAAATAAATACTTTTTAAATATTATATTTAAATATATAAATATTTAAAAAAATCCTTAAGAAAACTTAAAAGTAAGTCATTTTGCATATGTTTATACGGATGGTAGAGGGGCAAAAGAGGGTAGTTGTTACCGCTATCTTTGTTTTCCATTTTGGGCTAATGCTGCTTTTCAGGACTACGTACACAGAGACTCGGACGCAGGAAACAAACAAGTATTGTGGGGCCACAATTATTATATAAATAATAATTAAAAATAGTTTTATTTTCCTCAATAAAATGGTGACATTTCTAAAACTAAAAGGATGAAGGCCGAAAGCTAAATTTATATAGAGTAACATTATTATTTTATATATAGATTTACATGTAATCTAATGACTATACACATTATTTTTTTATATAAAAAAAATTGTTTATCTAATTGTTTGGGTTAAAGTAATTTAAAAAAAACTAAATATGAGTTAAACAAAAAAACTTATATATTATTATTAAATAAATCTTGAATGAGTGAGGGATTAAGGCGGAACCTGGCCTAATAAATCCGTCGTTACTTAAACACACTTATAATTATATTATCTTATATTTAATTAATAAAATTATAATTGATACCATTTTTATTTATGCTTATATTCTAGATATGAATGATCTATTTGTTAATTATCCGCAACTTGCATTTTAATTTAACAATTGAAAAAGCCGAAATTTGAGAGTTAGCGTGTTTTTCCAAAATTGAAAAGCCGAATTTTGAGAGTTGAGAGTTTAGACGAAACTCGCCACTCGCGTTGCAGTTGCTGCCCTCGCTCCCTGGCATCGCATGCTCTTTCTCTTCTTTTTCAGCCTCACCCTTCAGGTACGATTTCAAGTTTTATCAATTTCGCAGTTTCTATATGCAATTTCATGCGCCTCTGCTATAATTTTCATATCGATTCTCCCCCAATTCCATTTGCACGACCTTATCCCAAGTTTTGAACTTGCTTTCGTTTTTCATCTCCGCTTGATATGAATTTTTGTGGGTCTTGATTAGTTTGAACAATCACTCAGGTCTAACTCAGCTTAATCTATAAGCGATGGAAGGTGTGGGGTCGTATAACGATTGGTCATATTATGCATTACCCTCTTCAAATTTATCAGCTTTTGCGGCGCCGTTTAGTGTTAATCGATCCAATTCCAACGACGTTTCGGCCCCGTTTGTGGATTCAGCAGAATCCGTAGATACTACTGTGCCCAATAATCAGTTCCCTGTGCACCCCCGATCTTATGGCTATGATTTCTTTTCAAACCCCGTCAGAGAATTGGATTCAACTCCATCTTCAAAGCCATATGGCTGTTCACCGTTCCAAGTTAATTTATCAAGTGCTCAATTGCCTCAATTTTTTAACTCTGTGGGTTTGGCTTCTAAGGATGCATTCTCTTATGATCAATGTTCCAATAGCACAAAACCGAGTCTTGTTGAAGCCCAACCTTACTATCCTTCATATATTTCATCTCCAATTCATGATCCCACTCCTTCGGTGGCACCTAATCATTGGTCTTCATCTGGGTTTGCCTCCTTGGATGGGTCCTCTCTTGGTGATTATGCTAAGAAGTCACCTGAGATAGGGTTTGCTGGTCAAAGGTCTGGCTTGTGGAATCAGTTTGCAGAGTTCAACCATGGAAAAAGTAAACAGGTGGGAGTTGACAGCAGTTTCTCCTCAAAGCAAACAAATATTACTGGTTCGGTAGTTGAAGAAAGGATCAACCAAGGTATGTTTTTTGCCCTTATATTGTGTTGGTGCTTTCCAATTTCTTCGGCTCATTGTAGTTGTGTTGTATTGCTCACTTCATGGTTGTCCTTATACTCAATTGGATTTTGGTTGTTCAAGGTATGTCTGATTTCTAGATTTCCTTGCAATTCTGGTCTGTTTCATTATTGAGATAATACTTAACCAAGAGCAAAAGAGTTTTTAAATTTGAGCAGGCTAATGATTATGTAACATGGGTAAGAGGATGACAGGATTAAGGCTTGAATAATTATCTGAAAAATATTACATGATGTTTCCTCCACCCACTGACAAATTCTTGAGCAATCTGATAGTGATACTGATGTCAGATAAGAAATGGAAAGGAAAATAGAAGAACAACCACAAGCACAATTGATATATCTGGTCAAGAAAGAACTCAATGCTGAGTTACTATAAAAAAATAGTGTATTCACTCAAATGGCTTGTTTACAACCAACACCAAGACAGTTATACTAATTTTGGTTCAAGGCCCTCCCCTTTTTGCATTTACTACTAATAATTAACTTTACTTGAATCTAAGCCATATCCTCTATTTTCAACAATGAATTCAGAGTTCCCTAGTATTGGAAACTTGAATCTTAAATTTCCAAGAAATATTCAAAGACTCTTGACTAATTATTCTATGAATCATGCAACCATTATTTATTATTTTATTTCCAGAATTCTCCACCAAATACACTAATGAGTAATGACTAATCCAATGAAAACATAACACAAGGTGCAGAAATGAATCAGTGTCATCAGATTAACTTTAGACCAATCTATGCTGTTGAGAGAGTATTACTCTTAGGAGTATGTGTGAGTATTTCTCTCTCCCATTAGGGGATGTTTTAGTGAGAAGGACTATAAAATGTATTTGAAATAAGCACATCTCTCACAACTTTTATCCCTGAAGAAGGGAGCAAAGAAAGAAAAAAGTAGTTTATATGCAATTTTTATATTTGTGGGATAAGCATGTTCACAGTTAAGTCAGTAATTACAAAATCAATGTTCCAAACTTCAAATGAAGCTTTTGCCTCCAATTGAATGATATTTTCTGAAAAGATATTTTAATTTAGGCTTTCTTTCAAATCAATAAGATCAATGCTTTCTCTGTTTCTAATTAAATCTCACGAAACTTGAAAAATATTCTTGAAAAATGTGCTTCAAGGGACACTAATGTAAAGTAAGAAAAGTAAATTGTATTTGTATGATGCTGAGTGGGAAATCAACTTTTCATCTTCTATGTCAAAAATAAGTGTGAAAAAAAATTTATTAAATGCAGGATGTCAAGATGTAAAGGATTCAGATAATGGTGAGGTTTTGCATCATATGATTGGTTGGGAAAAACACAGTGTGCCTATAAGTGTTGATCAGTTAGATGATAAATCTTGCTGGTGGGAAACTGTCAAACCTATGCCAGTTGAATTTTCAGCTACATCTGTTATGGGATCCCCTTCAGTGTCTCTAGAAACTCATCACGAGGCCCCTTTGAACTTAGTTGCTGATTCAGGGAACCTTCACTTGTCATACACTGGTTCAAATGACAAACACTCGAGGCGGCATGATAAACCATCAAGAGTTGATACCGTATCTTCAACACCTATAACAGGGTTAGTCATGGATTTGAACATTGGCAATACTATAGCAGATGGAGACCTTGGAAACAATAATTTCTATAATATAAAGGAGGCTTATCACATGCCTAGTCCTGGAACTGCTGGTTGCTTTGATTTAGGTCATCTCCGCATGCATCTAGAGAGAAATGAACCTTCCTCATCAAACAATGCAATGATTTCAGACAGGAATGTTCCAAGGGATATTGTGAATTATATATTTAAAGAAAGGCATGGAGTTCAAAATCCTCATGCAAGTCTGGATAATTTAAGCTTGAGACTTAATGCTATTGAGGATATCAGTTCTGTTGAGAAATCTTTTGAGGGTGCCGATCGATGTAATCCTGCTGTAGACTCACCTTGCTGGAAGGGAGCTCCTGCTGCTCACTTTTCTCATTATGAAGCTTCTGAGGCTCTGCCTCCAGAATATGTGCACAAAAATGAAGAGTGCTTTGGTTCTGTTATTCAAGAGCCTCAGAATTTTTTACTTGATACTGACAATAATGTGAAAAATTCATGTGAAAATTCAAACAGCTATCATTATCACGAAACAAGTTTAGCAGCTTCTCCAAGGAAATTTTCAGTAACAATGTTTGCATCTGAAGATTGCAATTCAGATGGTGCAGTGAATGCTGGACCTTTTCAGTCTGAACCAAGCTGTGATTATGGGCTTCAATATCTTGATGATATTATTGAAATGAAGGAAAATAGTGTGCCACCAACCAAGCCAGATTATGATTGTGAGTCTGGATCTTCTGACACCGAGCATCAAGTTATAGAGGAAAACAAATTGATGTTTCAAAAACCGCATACTTTATGCATAGGTGGTGCAGATGCTGGATGCAATGTGAATAAATGCTTGGAATATGGTACATCTCACCCAGCAGAACATACCCTGTCTTCATCTTCTTTGGCAGTAGATGCACCTGCTACACTTGAAAAATCAGCTGGGAAAGTCTCAACTCAAAAATTAAATGTCCAAATGCTGGTTGATACAATGCATAATTTGTCAGAATTGCTTCTTTTTCATTGTTTGAATGATGCCTGTGAATTGAAAGAGCGAGATCACAATGTCCTTAGAAATGTGATCAATAATCTTAATACTTGTGCTTTAAAGAATGCAGAACAAATTACCGCTGCACAAGAATGTCTTTCCCCTCAGCCAGAAACTTCTAGGTGTGCTGGAGAATCATGTGAGCTTCAACAGGTATGTTCTTATTTCTTTTATTCAATAATAATGTTCAGCCCTCTGGTGGATAGGAAACACTTTTTTTTTGTGAGTTGCTTAGATTACAAATTTATATAATTTATTTGCCTCATTGATTGATGATAAGAATCTAACAGAAATTGAAATTCATGCTTTCACACATGAAGAATAAAAAATGAAAATTTTGCAAACTGACTTAGCCACCTTTACTGGCCATCATAGTAAATTAACCCTTTTCCACGTGATAATAACTTTTACATCATTGGATAAATACTTTAAAGTCCGCTCATATAGCGTTGACATTTGAGTTAAAAGCATGAGAGGTTACAATAAATTCTGGTATTTGGCCTTATAAACGTGTACTTTCCAGTTTCCCTGTGATTACAGTGGTTTTGATGTGTTTTCCTGTGACATGTGTTTGGGATAAAAATGGATTGTAACATAGCTCAAAGAGTGCTTATGTGGTACATAAAATAGTGAAATTGAGAGAATCATTAGCAAAGTAAATAGAAGAAAGCTTTTGATACAATGCTAAGCTTGCTGGAGTTGGAAGAGGATAGAATTGATTTCACTCTGTTATAGGGGCCACCCTTTAAAGACAGATTGTGAATCAATTTTGTAGGTATATAGTTCAGTTCAATTTTCAATCTTATTTATGTGTTTGTGTTTGTGTCATGGATCTTAATTGGAAACCATTTGTCAATAACCCACCTCAATGCAAATGTAAATTAAAATGATGCCAGCAGAAATTTTCCTTGAGCTATTCTGCAGTACAACTGCAAAGCTTAGCATGGTGTATCTTTATGTGTAATATATAATTCATCATCTGTTTTTAGAGAATGAGATGCAACATGCTTGATGCCACTGCATGTTTCTGAGCAAGAAATCTAGTCTATATGAACTGAACAAGAAAAATGTAATGTTGGAAAAGAAATATACATAGCTACAGATGCTGTTTATAATAATTCTTCTATTTCGTAGGATATTAGATGTTTACTTTAGATCATATTATTTACCCATTTTTTTAGAAGGAAAGATAGGCTTCTTGGTTTTTTTGGTTCCATGATATTAAAGATGGTGTTTTTGCTTATTTTATATGCTGATTAAATTATTATCCCTGCATTGCAATGTCTGTATGTTCTGAGTGTGTTCTCAGAATGCGAGTTTTGAGAGGCCCCAATTTACCAAGGCAGGACCAGAGAGCTCTAAGATTGAGCTTGAGAATCCGCTTGTTCAAGAGGCAAAGAACCTGCATTTCAGATCTGGGAAACCACATTGGAAGCTTTCAGATTCCATTTCCCCAAGGGGTGATGCAGAAATGACTAAAGAAGATAACATGACAAAGGTGCTTTAATATCTCATGCAGTGTTATTTCTATCTATTTACTAATATAGGTTTTCGTACTAGAAAGGTGGCAAATTACAGTGGAAGGGAAATTTTTAATTGTGTTGGCAAACTATTGATTTATAGGCTTTAAAGAGGATTCTTAGTGAGAATTTCCATGAAGATGAAGGAGCAGAATCTCAGACTGTACTATATAAGAATCTATGGCTTGAGGCTGAAGCTGCACTATGTTCCGTCTCTTACAGAGCTCGCTATAATCAAATGAAGATTGAAATGGAGAAATACTCATACAAGCAAAGAGGTTGACATTTTTCTTTATCTCAATGTGACTCGTTTGTTATAAATATCCTGGATAAATAACCTGGAAATTTGGTTCTTCTATTTTTGTTTAAGCTAATGTTCTACTTTTATATCTTATATAATGTTGTAGACATGGAGGAGCAATCAAAACCTGAGGTTTTTCCTAGTTTAAGCGAAAGCCAGAGTTCTGCAACCAAAGTGCACATTGATCCAAACCCTGATTCTTCTGCCCGGGATTTGCCTGTCTTAAATGCTATGAATCGAAAGGATCTATCTGGTTTGAAATTTTCTACTGATATGAACAAGCCTAATGCATTGACACCTGAAGGAAAGGATAGTCAAGACCTGGATGGTTTCATCCAGAATTCTACTGTTTCCGGCACAAACAAGGATGCTGGAGATGATGAGGCTTCTGTTATGGCCAGATTCCATGTTCTCAAAGCTCAGGTTGACAAGTCATGCATCGATACTGCCAATCTGGAGGAATCATCAGACATAGTGGACAAGTGGGCACCTAGAGGGAGAGATAATCCAAAACAAGTTAATTTCTGCCAGGATTCTCCTATGCCTGGCAAAACCAAGTCTGATTGCGAGGCATCTGTTATGGCTAGATTTCATATTCTCAAATCCCGGGTTGAAGATTCAAGTTCTATATCTTCAGACGGGAAACTGTTGGATGACACAATTACAAAAAATGCATCAGAGGGTAAAAGTTTAGATGTCCATGTAAATCCCGCTGTTATGCATCTCAGTTCCTACACTGCTGTGGACAAGTCAATTCCAAAGGAGTTTCAGCTGGATTTGGAGGACAATCAAGAAATTCAGCCTTGCGGGACCTACGAGTATGGCAATCAGCTTCCTACTTATTACTCCGATGGCTTAGCATTAGATTGGGAACACGTTGAGAAGAGGAGCTTGTAGGGATGACTTTGAAACCTAAAGATTTAAGAGTTGGAGTAAATGACTGAATGAATGTTTATGGTTCAGACTTCCTTATTACCTTTTTCAGACATACATATTGCAGAATTTGGTCTTATTTGAGTCTTTGCCGTGTCTGTATATAACTGTTAGTATTTGGTTTTTTATATCTATATTCTGTGTGCTTCCTCATTTGCACGTGTAGATAATATTAAATTATAAGTACAAGTGATAGTAAGGTTAAGCCACCAAATTGCCAAGATCAAACCGTTTAGTTGTTTCAAAATAATCAAGCATTCAGGTCTCTAGTTGCTTCTATTATTTCAAAGATAACATTGACTTTGTTAAAATTTATCTGCCAGTATTTATTTTCCCCATCGTAATTTTCCTAAATAGATAGAATACATGGCTAATCATAAATTGCCGCAGGTTTTACTGAACTACGCTTGAATGTATAAAGTACTTTCTACTTCCGAATACTGCTATATTGTCTTCCGTGAGCTGATATGTAATGTTTTGAAACACATACTATGTTTGTGCATTAGGTGGCGAGTTTTAGGTGCAACAAATGTTAGTGCTTTAGGTGGCGAGTTTTTGGTGCAACAAATGTTTTGAGTATTCGAAGGCATTTTCATAGGGTAACATACCTATAAAATTGATGAAAATTATTTTCACGAGGGTTTTACGGTATGAGAATGATTTTAAGGGGTGAAAAGACATTAGTTACATTGTTCATCGTTCTCACTGACCCTCTTTCTTCCCTCACATTGTTTTCACTATCGTGGCTGCCATCTTCATCGTCACTAACCCACTACTCTACCTCCATTGTCTCCATCCACACCAAGTTTTTTTGTTGGTTTAAAATTGAACAAGAGTGATTTAAAAAAAAAAGGCAATATTACCAGAAAATTGTTTAAACCAGAAACATTAAATATTTTTAAGAATTTCAGCAAACATTTTTTTAAAATAATGCTAGCAAATTGAATACTTTTAACAGTAGTGCCGGTAGTCACATTTTCAACAATGAAAAATGATTCTATTTTACACAACTATCATCACAACTGTAAAATAATTGCACACAGCTCTACGTGTAAAAAACGGAAAAACTTTTTAAGCAGGGATACTTAAATTCTGAGAGACAAGATCTTGTGAGCAGTTGAGTTTTAAACAGTTGTGTAGATATCATTATTCATATATTTGCTACCTAGCCTGGTTGAATTTTGTGAAACATGCTTGCTTTTTTTTGTTGACCTATTGTATTCTGTAAATGAAAAGAGGGACTTGTCATCTCAGAAAAGAGATAAGAGCAAGAGAGAATTATACTATCCAATAAGCCTACAAGAGTAGAGCAATGAATGAAGGATGGCATCTGAATGCCATTCCAAACAATAGACAGTCCTTTAAGGTTTAGGTTTCCATTTAGATTATAGCTTTGTCACGATCAATGGTACACCTAATCCCACTAGGAAACGCTAATTCATTAGAAAGACTGGTTTTGAACATAAAACTAGTCTTAAAATGTGACTTTATCAATTTGCCTCAGATATTATATGCTTAATATGAAAATCATTTCCCTAAGGCTTTCCAGGAATCTAACGAAGTTGCTGTAACAACTAACATGTAGACTCGGCATATACATTGTCTATTATATTTACTAATGTGTTCAACTTTAACAACCAATTTGGATTTACGTGCACTCAAGTCAACTAAAATCGATTTACGCACGTATAGATTATCCTATCACCGTGTGAAATCTTGAGAAGTGGCTTTATCATTACACTACAATAATATTGTCATCTAACTTGTTCTACTTGTCCTCTCTTACAGCTCCCCAGTCACTTCCATCCTTGGCCATTAAATAATAATGACATTCCAGCCTAATGCCTCATCACATAGCACTAAAGGGCAGAATAATCTCCTTAATCATTGCCTTTCTACGTATAAATAGGCTATAAGTATGCAATAAGCTTACTTAGAAGAGAGACAATCTTGAAGAGAAAATGAGTCCTAAAAAACTTAATTGTGTAACTATAGTTTTGATCTTATATTTGTTGACTCAAAATGCTCATTCTCAGCTGCAGGTTGGGTTTTACAGCTACTCATGTGGCATGGCTGAGTTCATTGTAAAGGATGAGGTCAGAAAAGGTTATAATAGGGATCCTGGAATTGCTGCCGGGCTTGTAAGAATGCATTTCCATGATTGCTTTATTAGGGTAAGTCATTATATGAAGCCATTTATTATTTATCCATTACCTTTAATTACTAGTAAAATTTAGGTCCTCTTTCTTTAGTAAGCCACCTAACTTCCTCAAAGTTACCAATCACTGCACCTTGCACCTTGCACCTTGCACAAAAGGAACTATGCTAGGTAGTTGTTCATTTTTGGTACGACTACTTAAAATAGAGATCATAGTTGGTATCATGTTGGACCATAGGAGAGGATAAAAAAGAAATACTTATAATGATGCTATTAACCTTTACCACATTGTTAATTTTAGGGGTGTGATGCATCGGTGCTTCTTGATTCCACTCCCTCAAACACAGCAGAGAAAGACTCTCCAGCCAATAAACCAAGTCTCAGAGGGTATGAAGTCATTGATAATGCCAAGGCTAGACTTGAAGCAGTGTGTGAAGGAATTGTTTCATGTGCTGACATAGTTGCATTTGCAGCAAGGGATAGCGTGGAGTTAGTAAGTGTGTCTACTTTGCTCTAGAAACCTTTGAAGGTAAATTTATTTCAAGAAAATGACCCTATATCATTCAATGCTTCATGCAGGCTGGAGGACTTGGCTATGATGTTCCTGCAGGAAGAAGAGATGGAAGAATATCACTAGCTTCAGATACAAGAACAGAATTACCTCCTCCAACTTTCAATGTTGGCCAACTCACTCAACTCTTTGCAAAGAAGGGGCTTACACAAGAAGAAATGGTCACTCTCTCTGGTAAGAGCTTCAAGAAAATTTTTTATGGTTTGCTTATAGCTTGAATTTGTGAATGACATATAAATATTTTTGTGTGTACAGGAGGACACACCATTGGCCGCTCTCATTGCTCACCTTTCAGCAACAGATTATACAATTTCAGTGCCACTTCAAGCCAGGATCCAAGTTTAGATCCCTCATATGCAGCACTGTTGAAGCGGCAATGTCCACAAGGCAGCACAAACCCAAACTTGGTGGTTCCAATGGACCCTTCCAGCCCTGGAACCATAGATGTAGGCTACTATATTGATATCTTGGCAAACCGAGGCCTGTTCACATCTGACCAAGCTCTCTTAACAAACACTGTAACAGCCAGCCAAGTGAATCAAAATGCAAGGAATCCTTATCTATGGGCAAGCAAATTTGCGTATGCAATGGTGAAGATGGGTCAAATTAGTGTCTTAACAGGTAATGCTGGAGAGATAAGAACAAATTGCAGGGTGGTCAATAGCTAGCAATGGAAGTGAAGGATTAAAGCAGCACTAAAGATGTACAAATTCTATGGCATGTTTCCACTTTCCATCTGGTTTTGCTTTCTTAATTACAAAGCAAGCAACTTTGCTTTGGTTTCTTTTTTTTTTTTTAATTTTCGCATAGTTGGCATCATCTGTCGGTGAATCGTAGTCCTTTTTTCTACTTGAAAATGACAGCTAGCTTTTTTCCATATGCAATAAGTAAGAATTTGCTCACGTTATCCTAATCAATTTCCATTTGCATGGTTGCAAACATCATCAAATTACAATGCATCGCTATCAACAACCAACACATTTTCCCAAGCCGGACAGACAACCTTGAAGACTAATGCTAAATTAGTAAATCATACGTTTATGATCACCAATACATTTTAAAGGAATTAATTAAATAGTTTTTCTCGTTTTAATTACTACAATATCATCTTATATTTTTAAAATTTAGTCAATTTATTCCCACCATCAATCTCACAAACGACTACAAGAATTCCTAGCTCGAAGGCAGCAAGGTGAAAAGAATTTCCACGCGGCCCAGGGAGGGGGTACCTATTAATCTCATCTGGCACAACGAAATAGAGCTTATAGAAGGCTGATCATAAGTAAAAACAACTAAACAATAATGTGATCACAGATCATGTCGTACCACATATTTGAGAGAGAGTAACAAAATTATAAGGTAAACCCAACCATATGGACCGTAGATATGGTTTGACTACAGTAACTTAAGGATGGCACTAGTTCCAAAATCATCCCAAAAAAAATATACAAATAGAACATAAGGCCTAATTAAGTGGTGAGCTCCATGATGGCACCAACAATGTCCCCATTGTGAGTCTTAAGAGCCTTAACGGCCTTGCTTCTTGAAACTCCTGCTTGTGTCATGACCAAATCAACGTCATGGGGCTCCACACCAGTTTCATCAACCTCCTCTTCTTCCTCATCAGGCTGTGCTCCTGCAGCTGCAGCACCATGATCTGGTTTTGCCGTTAGAGATCCCATATCCGGCATCCTGAACTGCTGAGCAGCTTGGTTCTGCAATTGAGAGCTCAAGTCCTCTATTTTTGCCTCCCCAAATATGACGTAGGTCTCAGAATTTGGACTCTTGAAGACATCAGGCTTTGAGATGAAAAAAAGAATCTAAGGCATACAATAATTTAGTTAGAATCCATTTATCTTCAAGATAAATCACAAAAAGAACAATATATATAATGACTCACATTTTTAGTTCTCTTGATCGTGACCCTACTAACACCAGTAACCGGTTTTAGTCCCAGCTTCAACATTGCTTTTCGACTCTTCTTCTCACTTCTGCTCTGCTTTGAACCCTCAGCAGCACCTGCACCTCAAAGTCCAATAAAACAGATTGACAGATAACAAGGGGAAAGGTTAAAAAGAGGGCATGCATGGATATGAGGTTGCAATTTAAGACATATAATAAAGTGCACATTGGCATTGTATTCTCTCGAGGAAAAGCCCTATAGTATAATCCTAACTTTTGTGACACTGTTATTGATTTGCCAATATTGCCCCACACAATTTTTTCATTGAAAGAGAAAAACTCAAACTATATAAGAATCAACAACAATAACAACAACAACAACAACCAAGCATTTTCCCACTAGGTGGGATTGACTATATTGATCAAACGATGCTATTGTACCCTATCATAAATCAAGTCTTCAGAAATGTCATTCAAATCTAAATCGTTTTTAATCGTTTCACCTATAGTCTTTCTTAGTCTCCCTCTACCTCTAACTATTGAGCTATCCTCCACCTGATCTACTCTCCTTATAGGAGTTTCTAAGGGTCTTTTTCTTAAATGTCCAAAACACCTAAAACAAGATTCTCCTATCTTTTCCACAATAGGTGTCACCCCTACTTTCTCTCTAATGCATTCATTCCTAAACCTATCTTGTCTTGTATGGTCACACATCCATCGCAACATCCTCATCTATGTGACACTGATCTTATACTCTTGCTTAATTTTTACCGTCCAACATTCAGTACCATACAACATCGCGGGCCTTATAGCTGTGCGATAAAATTTACCCTTAAGTTTGAGAGGAACTTTTTTATCACAAATAACTCTTGAAACACTCCTCTATTTCATCCATCCAACTTGAATCTTATGGTTTACATCAAAACTATATAAGAATCATAAGCACAAAAAAGTATCAGCTGAATAGAAGTTAACACATCAAGTTAATTGTCAATTGAAAGAATTCCTCCCATTTTAATGGTGGTCTACGACAGAGCTAAAAGTTTACAATTCTCAGATATAAATTGAACTATTACGTCACAAAGCATACACATTCTGTGATTCTCTATAGTAATTTGACCTCAGCAACAGTCTAATCTAGCTCATATCCGCTTAGCAAGCCTAAGCATATAAATGCCAATCAACCTTGTGATGTCAAATTAAAAATGTCGTCAAGCTTCCTTTTGAACTCAATCTGTTTCCCACTACACTAAAAACGGGTGGCCCCAGCGCATAAGGCTCCCACCATGTGGGGTCTTGGGAGGATCAGATGTAGCAACCTTACCAATATGCAAAGGCTCACCCTCTTTGTTTCCTAGTAACTATACACAGAAAATCAATGCACTTCAATTCAAAGTCCATGATCTCTGAGACAACCATTGTGAATAAAGGGCCAAGCCCAAAGGGCACTTAGCTGTATAAGAAATAAGAAAGCACATGGTTGCACCAGTATGATTAAGCAAAACTATTTGTCAGTTTGTTTAAAATAATTAGTTATCAAAAACCTATGAATTTGGCTTCTCTAAAGCGAGGGGGTTAAATTTAGAGAGAAAAGTGAGGAGTTAGGACCCTTGATGAGAAAATCAAGGAACTAGATTTTAATAACCCCATAGTTTATTATTATACATGAGAATGTATTTTATCATGATCTTAAATGTTGATTTTCCCTTTAAGGGTTATAACTCCTTGGGGAGCCAAATCCAAATTCTATCTACATGTAATAGAGAACTCTATCCAAACCCTAGGAAAAATCACAAGTGTAAGGAAATCAATGCATTAATCAGTGGTTATATGGATGGGAACCATAGGATAGGATATTTTAACAATAACATAACACAAATAAATACCAAATAGTTAGCTCCTTAAGGTTAGAAAGAATTAAACAAAAGAAAACACCGTGAAAATGAGATTAACGTGGGGAACAATGGAGAGGGGGAAAAAAAAGGACCTTGAGCGCCATCATCCTTGTCATCGTCGTCGTCGTCGTCGTCGTCATCTTCATCGTCATCGGCTTCATCTTTGTCATCGTCCTTCACGTCCTCAACAACAGGAGCATCGTCTTCCTGTAGAAATAGATCATACAAAGCAATTGAGAGACCAAACCAAAGCAAAGTAGAAAATGGAATGGAATGGAGCAACCTGCGGCTGTGGCTTCTTCTTGTGGGTTGTCTCCTCGACTGAAGGGACTTGTTGGTCGGCTCCAGCCTCGGCGGCTGCCTCAACAACTGGCCCTGGAGACATGGCTTTTCAGTTTCACTCCGCGGTATACTGCTAAACAATCAACTCTCACTCTCATTACTAACCTTCATAATATAGATAATATAGATAGATAGATAGATTAGATAGGGATAAGATAACACTCCTTTGCTAATTGCTACTCCTTCCACTGTCCTCATCTCAAGGGTTTTCAGATTTCTTGGGCCATGCCATCTTTGGGCCCAGTTTACCATCTCTTACTCCATTCTTCTTTTCTTTTAAGAAACAATTTCACTACAATGTTTCTTTTTTTCTTAAAAGAAAAATAATATATTTATGTGAACACCTAATTTTATCCGGACTCTTAAAATTTTATTTTAAAAATAAATAAATAAAATAAAAGTAATATTTATTAATTACACTCATTTCTTTAATTTCTAATCCAGATCAAGTATAGTCCAATAGAAAATATGTTTCCTTATTCTTTAAATTTTTCCATTTTGTTTAAAGTTTCTAAAAAAAAAAGCAACAAAGAAAAAGAAACAACGTAGCAGCAATGGCCCAAACACTTGAAAAAAAAAACCCCTTCGATGCAATTGAAAGAGACAAACATGCAAAATCACAAAGCTAAGAACAAAATGACAAAATGAGCTTTCTTGGTGATTGCAGAAGAAAGACAGAAGAGTGAGGCTAGAGATTTTGAAAAAATGAAACATCAAACGGGAAAGCAGTTGTTGCCTCTGATGCAGCTCTTACAGTTGTTGCCTCTGATGCAGCTCTTGTAGCGTTGAACCACAGATACACATATTGGGATAGGGGCAGGAAAAGAGAAAATAAAGGAAGCAAGTTTTAAAGCCAAAAAAAGGAACAGACAGTGATGACACAATCTCGTGCTGCCCAAGCTAATATTAGAGAGGGAGATATTTTTTACAGAGAAAGAGACTGCACAATCTATGCTCGGGCATGCCAAGCCAGAATCTCGTTGTGCCTATATAAAGGGGAACAATGTAAAGAAAAGGGGTTGATTTGGGGGTTGGTTCAAGAGAGTTTTATTCTAGGGAGATTTCTTTTAGTTTACAGTTTCTCTTCTTAATCGAAAAAAACTAATATTTGATACTGGTGAGAAAAGTGGAGGGGGAGAGAAAGTGAGAAGTGAGATTGTAAAGAAAAAGAATTGAATAGAAAGAAATTTTCCAAGTGTTTTCCTGAAGCACAGAGGTATTTTGTTTTGTTTTTTCTCTTATGCATTGACTTCGACCATTGCTGTTGCATCTAAGTTTCTGCATTCTGTCTTTTTCTATCTTCACGTTCTGATTCTCACCTACTCACAAGCACACACGTTCACACCCCCATCCTCTTAAAAGACCCATCAGAAACCACCATTTTTCCCTCATCACCTGCATACCAGCAACCACAATCTTCATCACACCCCCAAGCCAACCCTCTGCCACCACTATCAACCAACCATAAAACCACCTTCAAATCTCAACAACACAGCATCTTTCACCCTCTCTTCATCTCCATCACCCAAATAGCACCGACCGTCGGACCTCATAAAACCAGAACCCCTGTACCGATCGTCGGATATCAGAAACCAGACCCTTCCCAACCGACCGTCGAACCTCAACACCAGATCCTTCCCAACCGACCGTCGAACCTCAACACCAGATCATTCCCAACACGATACCTCACTTTTTTTCGTTTTCCCACTTTAAAGGCTGAAAGCCTCTTTGTTTTTTTTCTCCTTATCAGAGGCTACGAGCCTCTGTTTTCTGCTTTCTTTTTTTTTTTATTTTTTTAAAGTAGCATGTATGTTTTTAAAAAAGGAATTCATAACAAAAAAGTATAATAAAAGAAAAGGGTTTTGCTGGGTTGAGCTTCATGGTTATTTTACTTTTTTTGAGATCTAAGGCCTTCTTTTGAGTTTGGGTAGTATAGATAAATAACAATAGTTATGTTTTTCAGTGAGCTTATCTATAAATTTAATACATCTAAATAGTAATAATAGTGACAATAAAAAAATCATCTTAGGATTTATTTGGATTTCGTTTAACTTGTTACATGTTTTTTTTCTTTTTTTCGTTAGTTTTTTTTATGATATTTATTATTATTTTATTTTTTTCTTTAGCTGTTGGTTTTTTTAGGAAAAATAAAATAATTAAACGTTGTTGAGAAATTATAAAATCAGATTAGCTGAGCTGTGACAGTTTGTTAATCTCTTTTTTAGAATCATTTAAGTTGTGACAACTCGATGATTCATAAAATTTTTTGTTCCTTCTTTTAAATTTTTTTTATTTATCTGTTCTTTTTTTTAAAAATGATAAAACAAATATTTTCAAAAGTTATAAAATTCTGCACAATTAACTTAAGGTACCGTTTTAAAACGGGTGTGTTAGGGGTGCTGTGGGATTAAGTTTCCGCCTTTCCCTATCCATAACCGACTCCCGAATCCAATTTGGTTCCAAGACCATTTTCAAAGAAAAGTTTTCTAATTTTTTCTAATTTAAATAAAATTGGTGGCGACTCCATTTTCTTTTTCTAAAATCTCATGAGTTTATTTATTTTTTTCGCCGCGATCTCGGTCGCGACAATTTACATATATTTATATTCAATTTTTATAAATAATTAATTGTTTAGAGATATCTCATATTATATATTCACAGAAATTTGTAGTTTGGCTTGACTTTGAAATGGAAAAAACCTCTTATCACTATAAATTTTTCTTTACCAAAAAAATATATCATATTATATGTGTAACTACTCATTATAATTTTTTCTCACATCATTTTTTATACTATTCCTTATACCATTGAAATCAATATTCACATATCAATACTTTCTTTCACTTAATCACAATTATTAAAAAGTGAAGTGAGAGAAAAAATGATGTAAGATCATCATTTTCCTTTAATATGTAAATAGAAAAGGTAGTAATAACAGTAACATCACTTTTTTATTTTATTCAATATTTTGTCTCTTTTTATTTCTTTCCTTTGCACCAAAAAAAAAATCACCTACCTAAAAAATGGGATACAAAACGCTAGGGGGGCACAAATACCCGATCCGACCCGATGACCCGAGCAACCCGACCCGACCCGACTTAATTGGTTCGGGTTGGTTCGGGTAATCGGGTTCTTTCGGGTAAAAATCGACCAACCCGTCTATTAATTGGTTCGGGTGACGGGTTCAAAGAGCCGACCCGCCGACCCGACCCGATTACCCGATTACCCGATTAAAATGACGTCATTTTGCCTAACTCAACCACTTAAGGTGCACAACCCGACCAACCCGATTACCCAACTCGCGAACCCGATTACCCAACCCGCGAACCCGATTATCCAACCCGCGAACCCGACCAACCCGATTACCCAACCCGAACCAACCCGATTCTAATCGGGTTGGTTCGGTTCGGGTTACGCAAAAAAAATTTCATAACCCGACCCGACCCGACTTTATTTAGTTGGTTTGGATTTTTTTTACCCCCAAACCCGACCCGTGATCACCTCTACAAAATGCAACCCAACAGACCATTTTTTATGGGTTAAACAGTTTGACTCGTTGGATCCAACTCACTTTAACATCTTTACTTCCAAAGTGATAAAAAAAGAATTCGTTAGTAATTAAAGTATATATATATATATATATAAAATATATATACCTACAAATAAGAAATGTATACTACTATAAAAATAAATAATCATCTCTTAAATTTTTGTCTTCTTTTAAAAGTTATACCAAATTTATCACTATTGGAAAAAATTTATTATCATTTATAATCACTTTATTGTATCTTTGAATAAAAATTTTATTTATAATAGATAATTATATTTACAATTTATCTCCTAATTTTTCACCCCATTTTTTGAATAATATATATACTAAATTGTCTCATATTAAATATTAAATATTAAAAAATGTATTAAATTATTAAATATCTTAAATTTAAAATATTAAAATATTTTATGTAAATAATAATGTATTTTAATAATTAAATATTTTTATTATAAAATATTTTTTAATTATTTTTTCATTCACACATGCAATACATATGAAAAAAAGAATATTTTATGAGAATTATTACATGTGATATGAATAGTAGTGACCTTTACATAAGAAGATGACATGTCTCTTTTAATGAAAAAAAGACATGTATAATTTTACCTCGTTAAAATAGCTTTAATCTGTTTAAATAGTAGAGTAGATATAGTAGGAATATGTAAACTAATATATATATATATAATATCTTATTCAAGTAAATGGAATGTTTATTGTGAGAGATGAGAGGAGTGAATCTTGACCATTGGATCTTTCATGAATGGTCAATATTAGAACATAAATACATGTAACTTTTTTAAGTGGTCACATGACCTTCAAATAACTTTTAATCTTGACCATTTATGTATGGTTGTATGGTTGTATGGTCTAAATTTACTCCTCTCACTCTCTCACAATAAAAATTCCTCTCACTAGATATGTTTCCTTATATATATATATATATATATATATATATATATATATATATATATATATATATATATATGATCTTACTCAGGTGAGAGGAGTGTTTATTGTGAGAGGTGAGAGGAGTGAATCTTGACCATTGAATCTTACATAAATGATCAAGATTAGAATATAAATGCATATAACTTCTTTTTTAAGTGGTCACATGACCTTCAAATAACTTTTAATCTTGACTATTCATGTATAGTTATATAATCCATATTTATTTTTCTTATCCTCTCACAATAAAAATTTTTTTCACTAAATATATCTCAATATATATTTATAGTAGAAGTGTTGGCCCGCAAACCAAACCCATCAAGAGTGTGCGTATACCAACTCAGTAAGAGTGTGCTAGTGTTTTTGTGTTGGATAATATACCTGTCACATCCCAAGTGCAAACCGAGCTAAATGGGAATTGCGGCCCAAGCAAGTTTTGACAATTAGATAGCCACGTGGAAGTGTAGATGAACATCAAGTTTGAAAATCTGTAGATATATGGGTTATTGATTTCTCCTTAGGTATCTTTTTTTTTTCAATTTAAATCAATAATTCGAACATTGAGATAACTGTGTTATAGAACACATTTTATGTGGCAGATCATTGTCAGGGGAATGCGGAGAATCAATGGCTATATTATCTGTTTTGAACCAGTGTCATTTCGAACAAAAATACCACTTTATAGTTTATACAATAATTCCTACTCGATGGCCTCCAATTTTACCAAGTCCCAGGGCCACAAGACTTTAGATGTCGCAGGCATGAAAATAATAAACCATTAAAACTAAGCCAGGCTAACTCTCATACCATCATCTTATAAGGCGCAGAGAAACAGGAATGATAGAAGGCGGATTATGATTAGAAAAAAAAGATTAAAAAAAAATACAAATAATGTGATCATGATGTCGTCCCAGAAATTTTTGAGATAGCAACAAACTTGTAAGGTAACCCCAACCATATAGACAGTTGATATGTTTATATGGTTTGACTACAGTAACAGTAAGGATGGCACTACTTCCAGAATCGACCCAAAATCCAAAAACAAAGAGCATAAAGCCTAATTAAGTAGTGAGCTCCATGATGGCACCAACAATGTCCCCGTTGTGAGTCTTGAGAGCCTTGACGGCCTTGCTTCTTGACACTCCTGCCTGTGTCATGACCAAATCAATGTCATGGGGCTCCACGCCAGTTTCATCCACCTCCTCTTCTTCCTCATCAGGCTGTGTTCCTGCAGCAGCAGCACCTTGATCTGGTTTTGCCGTTAGAGATCCCATATCTGGCATCCTGAACTGCTGAGCAGCTTGGTTCTGCAATTGAGAGCTCAAGTCCTCTATTTTTGCCTCCCCAAATATGACATAAGTCTCAGAATTTGGACTCTTGAAGACATCAGGTTTTGAGATGAAAAATAGAATCTAAGGCATAAAATAATTAGGTTAGAAGCCATCCATCTTCCAGATAAATCACACACAAAACAATATATAATGACTAACATTTTTTGTTCTCTTGATCGTGACCCTACTAACACCAGTAACAGGTTTCAGACCGAGCTTCAACATTGCTTTTCGACTCTTCTTCTCACTTCTGCTCTGCTTTGAACCCTCAGCAGCACCTGCATCCCAAAGTCCAGTAAAACAGATTTATGAACAAGAAGATCAACAGATAACAAGTCAAAAAAAGATAATACAGCATAGATATGGCTGCTGCAATAGAAGACTAGTAATGAAGTGCAGAAATACATTGTTATTTTCTCTTGGTAATGCCCTTTAATCCTAAAATTTGGGACACGGTTATTGATTTGCCAATATTGCAACAACTATAGAGCACATTGTTTTTTCATCCAAACAAGAAAACTCAAACTATATAACAATCATAAGCACAGAAAAGTGGTAGCTGAATAGAGTAAAGATATTAAGTTGATCATCAAGAAAAAAATCCCAACCATTATAATGATGGGATAAAAAGAGATCTATGATTGAAATCAGTGTAGTCAAAGACTCCAGAAGCGGTCAGGTCTCTTGCTATTTGAGGCACTGCCCATTCAGTGAGGCCCTCACCATAGGCACGCCTTTAAGGTTCAGGCGAGGCTTTCACCTTTAGCACCTTGTTGATAACTATAGGGGAAAAAAAAAAGGCCCAACCATCTGACTAGCTTCTGTGATGTTAAAGGGGTAAAATAATCAGAAAAAAAAACTAGCTGTCAATCTTAGGGACTCAGCACAGAAGAAACCAGTTTAGGATTTAGTAAACTACACGTTTGTTTTATTTTTACCAGGAATGTTATGCTTGAGTAATTAATTTATATGATTAATGCAAAATAGTCAAATATTTTACTGACGACTTCTTTAGGCATGCGCTTTTTGGTATTTCTTGTCTCAAGGCGTTAAAATACCCCAGTGCCTTTTGCCTTAGTCACCTTGGTTGAAATTATCAGATATCCATTCAATGATTATGTTACCAACCATACACACTCTGATACTTTAATGGTAATTTGTTGGACCTCAGCAACAATTGAATCTAGCTCATATCTGCTTTTGAAGCCTTAGCATATAAATGTCATTCAATCAAGTGATGACAAATTAAAACTTTTGAAAAGCCTCCTTCTAACTCCTTTTGTTTCCTACTATACTATATGCAGACAATCAATGTAACTCAACTCAAAGCCCATAAACTCCAAGACAGCCATTGTGAATAAAGGTGTAAGGGTACCTCAGACCCACATGAAAATACTGCTTTTACTTAGACATCTAACAGCAATCCACCAGTAGAAAAAATACCCAGTCTAGCCCCAAACACCCCCCCCCCCAAAAAAAAAACAGCCAAAAGATGAAGCAAGATTCATTTTGAACATTAACGGTGAGTCAACAATTACCATTTCTATATATGAAAATTTATTATTAGAGATGATAAGATTAAGCCAACCTATTTGTCAATTTGTTCAAAAGTAGTTATCACATAACCTATCTATACATGCAAGTTAGATCTCATGGGTCAATACAGAACTCAACGCAAACACTAAGAAAATGCACAAGCAAAAGGAAACCCATTAGTGGGAAATAACACAAATAAATAGCAAATAGCCATTTTAGGTTAGACTTAAACAAAACAAAACATCGTCGTAAAAATGAAATTAAAGTGGGAAAACCTTGAGCGCCGTCTTCCTTGTCATCGTCGTCATCGTCATCGTCGTCGTCATCGTCCTCATCATCATCGGCTTCATCTTTGTCATCATCTTTCACGTCCTCAACAACAGGAGCATCGTCCTCCTGACAAAAATAGCATCACCTTACAAACAAATGAGACACCGAAACACAATAGAAATGAATCCAATCCAAGCAACCAATATAGAAAACACGATCGAATGTTTGAAATTTAAAAAATAAAATAAAAAGAGACCACCTGCGGCAGAGGTTTCTTCTTCTGATTTGTGTCATCGAGGGAGGGAACTTGTTGCTCCGCTGCGGCCTCAGCGGCTGCGTCAACAACGGGTCCTGGAGACATGGCTTCTGAGTTCTGAACTGCGAGGTTGGGGTTTCACTCGGCGTAAGAGGCAATCACTGATCACTGAGCTCGATAGATGATAGGGATAACACTCTTTTGCTACTCATTTTGCCTCAAGGGTTTTCTGATTTCTTGGGCCATCTCATGTTTGGGCCCAGTTTACCAACTCTTACTCCATTCTCTCTTTATACATACACAGTTGCACATTTATTATCTTACATCGTTATAATTTTTACCATATGATTATAATTGATTACATCTGATTCTATCACATACTACTCATATGAGAGATATGAGCCATAAGTAAAGTGCGACATGCATTAAGCATTTTTCATCCATTTGCATATTTGCATAACATTTCTTTGTTTATAATGCTTTTACTTGGTTGGCTTTTAGAAGCCAAAAGAATTTCGTAAAGCAAAAATAAAAATAATCCACTTATTTTTAAAGGGAGAAGTTAGTGATAAGAAGAAGGGTTTTACAAACAAGTTTGTTAAAGAATTAAAAGTAAAAAGTATTAAGTAAAAGGTAAAGATTTTAAAATTTTTAATATATTAAATGTTTTACTTTTCATTTATGATTTCTTAATAAGTGTTCACTAGTTAGACAAACCTTGAGAAGAAATATGATATAACTTTAATAACTTTTCCCTTGGAAATGCCTAATTTTGATGCTCAAAATAGAAGAATTGAACATGAGGAAAAATAGTCTCCAAAATTATAATAAGAATAACACCTGATAAATTTGACACAAATTCTTTAGATCATGATTCGGAAAGGCACAAACAAGTATACACATATTATTTGGTCACCTCAAAAAATTACTCTCAGATAATCATTACTGTCATAGTTTTTTGGTTTCTTTGTCTTATGATTATTCTATGAAAGAATGTTTAGTGTTTGCTTAAATCTGAGTGTTATAACTTAAACTCATTCGAAACTTTTGTCTCTAGAATGTATTTGCATTAGTATAGTATACTAATTTCTGTATCGGGTTCCAGATTTGTATTCTTAATATATTGTTTTCAGTTTGATTTATATATATATGGAACCAGCTGAATTATCTTGCTCGTTTGTTTCGAATTTTAAAGATAAAATTTTCAACCTTAAAATGAGGTTTTAGTGTTGAAAATTTAAGTGTAAATGTTGAAGTCTCACATTGATAAAGAATATGTTAAGTAAAAAGTATTTAAGTGAGAAGACTCATAAACTCATCATCTTAAGATTTTGGGTAAAAATATGACGTTAGACTCATTATTATAATTTCTTGCTTAACTTATTATTAGAGATCTCCTTTATTTTTGAACTCTCACGTTGCCAACATTTAAGCCCCCAACAAAAACTCCCTCCTGAAAAGAACTACATCATTTCCACTTTGGAGCTGAATCATATAGACGTTTTGGCATACGTGCTGATTTGCTTGTTGAATCATACTTGCTGGTTACTTTTTCCTCTTATCCTTTCATATATTATTCAAGTTCATTATTTGGAAAAAAAGAAAAGAAAAGAAAAGAAGAGAAAAGATATTGTCTTCATTCTTCAATATAGATTCAATAACCTCTACTTTTGCTCATGGTAAGGCTCATCTAATATTGAATCCTACAACTGTCCACTAATTAGTTGACTGCTACATGTATTGTTGCTTGGTGTTTCACATAGCACAATTAGTTACAGCACGAAACATCGACATCCTTCTAGTGCCTAAATGTCAGAATAAAGCAAAGTGTTGTATAGAAATGCTCGAGTGTAAAAACTAGCATTTATAAAAAGAATTCTTGAAGAATCTGAAATAAACTCTAAACAATTTCTTGTTCATTCTTCATGAAGGATCCAATAGATCCAGTAACAGCTCATGCTACTCTTTAAGTCTCAAACGTTCCCCTAATCCCAAAAATACAAGATACTAGCCGCCTATAATGATCATGGTGCCACATGCCTTTTTAAACAAAATGTTTAGCTACACCATATGAAACTTATATATGGACTATTGTACCCACCAAAATGCCAAATTCTAAGTGTGAATTTGACAGCTTAATACACTTATATATATGAAACTTATCTATGGACTATAGTACCCACCAAAATGCCAAATTCTAAGTGTGAATTTGACAGCTTAATACTCACATATATATATGTAGTTTATTGAGTGTCAAATACCAATGGACTGCACAGAACTTTCAGCAAGTTATTATCATTTACGGGTAAGGACGAGCCACAGCCACTGGTGGTTGTTTCTTCATATTCCTCCTCTGATCCTTCCAGTAACCAACACTCTCTGCATTGCAATGACCAGCAAGGGTCCAGTACTTACAGGGGGCAGCCGAATCACAAACATAACAGTAGCACTGCTTTCAGCCAAATAGTTCAAAACAAATTATTGTCATAAAAGTAATATAGGGAGAAAATGCACAATCAATCAGTACAGGCATAATAGTATATATATACAAGAAAGCAAGTTCCATTACCATTTCACAATAGCTCTCATGAGGTGTGGTCATGACTGGAAATTTGAGACAAAGATGTCTTGAATGCGGATAATCTCTGCAAGCTACCTATTTGACATTATCTTTAATCAGGACAATTGACTCTTTTTTGATAATCAAAAAACACAGATTGCTAAACAGATTGCCATGGATGATAATATGGCTGCCATGGATGATAATATGGCATTGTGCTATAGTTCAATAATAAAAATAACATAAAAAATACTCTCTTTCAATGAAACTGAAAAGTGAAACCCAACTGGGTCATTTCAAATTTAGTTCCCCAAATCTTGAATTCTAAATTTCTAATACTCAAAAAATATTACAAGCATAAAAAAAATCTATCCTTTTCTTTAACACAAAGAATGAAGAAATATGGTAAGTGTTCTGAATGGGGTTCAAATTAATCTGAATTGGTTGACAATGGTGGTTTTCTCTTATGCACAACGACTGCGATGGTGGTGCAAGGATGGATACCTGCAAAAGGCACTCCGACGCTCAAGTTAGACCGTGTACAAGGTGAGTAGTTTTTTGAGTTAGATACATACTTTTGTGACATTACATGGTATTTATAGGAGCGTCTTGGGTGATAAATATTGTAGTTCAATCTAAATTGAATACTATAATTTAGGATTAGAATATATGAAATTGTTATCTCTTATAACTAATTCTCTATTTATGTGGGATATAATTGGTATCCATATTTATGGGGGATTTTGTGAGAGATTTGCGCCTCATAAATAGGTAGATTTACTTATCTAATAGCGCGTATAAATATCTGGAATCCAAATGTAGCGGACTGGGTTGCTTATGATCCGCTAACCCGAAACTCGGTCCAGAACAGTTGCTCTCAGCTTGGCACTTAAATGTGACAACTGAGTGCCAAGATATCTAAGTTCAATAGGAGCAAACAGCATGCATGAGAGAAAGGGATCAAAGTCATAATATAAATGTCGGATCTTGCGATCTTTTTACCAAAGGGTCGAGGTCCGTGATATGTCATAAAATGCCCCCAGTGTTAATGAGTAAAGCCGGGATTCGAAATGGATCACTCTGCTTAAAGTCGTCATACAGTCATCCGGGATTCATAGTAGGTTGCCCCCATACATATTTGTTTATGGGGCCCATTTTAATTACGAAAGTAATATGATCTTGAACCAAGATCCGTATTATGATTTATCATAATATCACGATCCGAGTCCATGATCCAGTCTGTACAACGTCATGCAATAGTTTCAATTCTGAGCATTGTTCTTTCAACTGCTCTGTTAGGTACAATACGCCACATGGTCAAAAGATAGTGGAGGCCGTCATCTGGGATTCGTATCGTCATGATTATCATTTTCAAATTGAATTTTGAAATGAAAGGGAAGCGACCCTTTTGCCCCCATTCATGGTAATTGTTGGGGGTTACCCTCGCGGCTATAAAAGGGAGTGAGGGGAAAACACTCGATTTTTTTTGTTACCTTAGACGGTGAACCACATATGTATTTATATTGGACTTAGGCTGTGTAGGACCGAAGATTGGAAGAAATAGAAATTCTGATATTTGAGCTGCCTGAAGATGAGGTTGAGGTCCTCCACTTCCTCTTTGAATGGGCTAACAAGGGTAGGGCCATCTACTATAAAGATGTTCTTGATGAGCTTGCTGACTCAATAAAGGCATTATTAGGTTTCTCATCATACCTGTTGATGCAGGATTAAAAGTTGCAAACCCAAGTGCAGGTTATCTCAAGTAATAAATTTCTCGGTGAGTCCGAGGTTGAACCACAGAGACTTGATGAAGAAAAATTAATTAAAGAAAAGTAAATATTTTGTTACAACAATAAAGATGGTAAATAAAATTGTTCACAAGTAAAAAGAAATTGCTTGAGTTAGGAGATCCACTCTTGGTAAATAAATTAAGGACAAGATTAATTCTTTTATAACTCAATTAGAATCCACACATAACGGAGGTTCCAATCAGAAAATACAACGTTCAAAGTTCATTAAAAATTATATACGTAATTATATTATGATTCCTTTAATCATCTATTAACACCACCACTCATAAATGGGATTAAGCATTCATTATGCCAAAATTTTGTCTATAACAAATTAGTTTCTAGTACCACCACTTGTAAATGGGTTAAAGCATTCATTGTGTCAATCTCTTATCTACAACAAATCAAGAACTCCACTTTACAAGGAGGGTTTTTAAATTAATTGGAAACAAAATATAATACGTATAATGACCACTTGAAAATATATCATTTAAGCACAAGAGAGAAATTAATCTAACTTTATTTTATTACCAAGAGCTTCACTCTTTCACCCAAGCAAAATAAAACTTAGTTACTTATAGATAAGAAGAAAGAAAGAGAGAAGAAGAAGAAGAAGAACATTACTTCAATTTAGAACAAAGAAAAATTACTACAAGAAAATCTAGTAACAAACTAGCATCATTTTGGTACCTCACACCTAACACCTTCAATGATATGCCAAGGCCCCCTTTTATAGAGGATTAGAGATACAAAATGATAAGGGAGTTGAGTCATTAGTGAGTGGATGAGTGGAAAATGAGTGGAAAATGTCAAATGACTTTTGGTGAGTGGAAAATTATGGAGATTCTTT
This sequence comes from Ormosia semicastrata, assembly GCA_029884595.1. NCBI lineage: Eukaryota > Viridiplantae > Streptophyta > Magnoliopsida > Fabales > Fabaceae > Ormosia > Ormosia semicastrata. The sequence goes on along the minus strand of JAQQTO010000046.1, from coordinate 27,982,817 downwards.
GTCTCCGAAATCATTTAGCTCTAAAGTTATTGAATGCGTCAGAATGAGCAATTATGATCTGCATGAAAGTTGTATGTCTGGATCTTAGCTTTGAAATGGCTTTCGTTTGAGTCCAATATTATTTCTATAACTCCAGATAAGTTCAAATTACTGCACACTGCTCAAGCCTAGTCACAGCTCCTCTGTTCTGACTTGCAAGCCCAATATCACCCATTAGGCCTCATATTCTGAAAAAATGTTCAACATGAAAGTTGTAGATATAGGTCTCAACTATTCAGCATTAAAATTTCAGCCCATTTGACAACATTTAGCCCAAAATTTGGCATGAACAATACACATAGGTCAAGTTGTCAGGAACAGCACTCTAATTCTTGTTTCAACCCCAATTTGAGTTATCTACTCGTGTGATTGGACCTTTGAGGTCTTCATGAAAGTTATAGAGCTCTCTCTTATCTTTAAAATGCCACCAGATTCACCTCATTTGGCCACTTACATCCCAATATATAGCCCAAATATAAAAATAATATAAGACGTAAATTATGCTGAAAAATTCAATTAAGTCCAATTTGAGTCCAAACTTACAAAACATAATCAAATTCAATCAATTAAGTACATGGAGAGTGTAAATAACTAAAAATGAAGGCTTATTAATGTATCAAATATGTGATCATCAAATTTCTCTACACTTAACTTTTTGCACTCCTGGGCAAAACAGGAGAGTGTAAATAACTAAAAATGAAGGCTTATTAATGTATCAAATATGTGATCATCAAATTTCTCTACACTTAGCTTTTTGCACTCTTGGGCAAAACACACAAGACCAAAACTAAAAAAAAAAAAAAACGAAACAGACTCAAAAGTTAAACACTCTAAAAGACTTAATTTCTAATAATATTTAAAAATAAAGAGTAACCAATCATTCAAGTAATCAAAACATTCATGAGGTAACATATCTTCACATCTCAAACCAACAAGTAAGGAAACTTCAATTGAAAAGGATGAGTCAAGAATGATAGATATTCACAAGATTCACTCTCAATCCCTCAAGTGTTTAAAAGGTAAGTATTTCACTCAATTCAACCCATGAAAATTGCACTACCATAAGCTTGCTTATCTTTTACTTCTCCACTACTCAGAATACATGCATACACAAATCATGAGGACTTTATTCAAGGTTGTAATAAGGTCAAGGTAAAAGAAAAGGTAATATGGATATGACAAGTTAAATACCAAAAAGAATAAAAGAGCATGAAAGCTGAGTTCAATTAACAAGCATGAAAGTTCATCCCAACTCCACCTAATACAAATTCCCTTTATATATTCTTTTCCTTTCTTTTATTGCCTTGTTGACCCTCTTTTTATTTTTACATTTTTTTATTTTTTTTTTTTTTTTTATTTTTATATTTTTACAAAAAGAACATCATATATACATTTTTTTAACCATTCTGCACACACACCCCTACACTTGTTCAAGAACTCATCGAATGACAAAGTTAATGTTCTCTTATTCCCTAAGATCAGGTAAGAACATGATTTTTCATTTAAGGCACATAATGAGTTCGAAATAAAGAATGGTCAAATAAGCTCAAAGGGATTAAGTAAGGGGAAATAGGTCATTTCTAATGCTTTACGTTGACAGGAATCAGAGAATTTCCAAGAAGTCATAAGAGTGCTTGATATCATATTGAAATAATATGCTGCTAAGCAAGGCTGACTATTTGATTAAAGTAGCTATTTCAAAAAAAATGCCTCAATTATATTTATGTATGCATATGAAAATGTAGTCTCAAAAATAATCAAAGCAAGTTTTAGAATAACAATTTCATGAGTGAAATTCACACAAGAAAGAAGAGAATGATACAAATGTTTAATCCATTCATTAATAAGCTCAAAATCTCACAAGGCATAATTCTCTCATTCTCAGTCAACCAATTCAACATCCATAACTAAGCATGTGAATTTTAAGAAAGAAGACAATTTACTCAATCATGCAAATTTTCCTGAATTTGAATTGCTACTTCCACACAAACTAATTGTCTACCCCAACTAAGATGCGTCTCAAGAGTAAAATTTACTCCTTACTCTATCATCCTTAACTAGTTTAGTAAATTACTGACAAACATATAAACACAACAAACATATTAATACACACACTTCCTAAAAAAAAATTTAGTTTTTTTTTCCACAACTATCCTTCCCCCCAACCAAATCACAACATTGTCCTCAATGTTAACAATTAAATCCAGACTGAAGAAATAATCATTAATATACATCAAAGAAATTATTGGGACAAAATTAAATAAAGTAATGGGGAGAAGTCACATACCCGAAATGCTTAGATAAAAAGAGAATAACTACATCTTGATAATGGTTAGCAATGACAAAAAAAAATGAAATAAAATGAAATAAACAAGCATGCAAACATTTTTTTTTGGTTCTTTTGTTTTATAATTTTTTTTTTGTTGACCGACACTATTTACATCCCTATACAAAGGCTCCGAAATTTGAGAGGCACTTAAGCCGACTCAATAAAAACACGAAATACTAAAAACTTATTTCAGCTTTGGTAGACAGGATCGTCTACCAAAATCTCTGCTACATCTGAATCCTTCAACTCAAGTTATAGCTTCAACCGCTGACCGTTTACCTTCTTCCAAATTAATTTTATAAGAACAGATCAAGGGACGAACACCTTTTTTATCAGTAATGTTCCAACATTTCTTAAGAAACTCTTTAAACTTTGGTTGCCATGCTTGAATGTCATGATCTTGAGTTTTATAAAAAAAATAATAGAAATATCAACTACATCAGAGGGATTACTGATAGAATTAAACTCAGAATTGACAAGAAAATTCTCAAGGGGATCAAAATCATAGGTTGTAGAAACTCCCATATCAATTATTGAGTCAATCATGTATGTCTGGTGACCCTCGTCATCATTTTCTGGCTTAACAAGACTTTTTGTCACCTCAGGTTCCTTGGGTAGCTCAGCATCACTACTATCTTGATTCTTTTCCACATCCTCTAGCTCATTTACACTCAAGGAGTTCATCACTTTGGACACTTGGCTCTTTATCTCTTTACTTTCTTCAACAACCTTTCCATTCCTAAAGGTTATCACTGACTTGACTTGATCTATTTGTTAATTTTCTGGACTACCCTTATTTAGGCTGTACTGACTCTTGGGATTTAGTTGAGGTTAAGAAGAAAATTTTCTTTTCTCGTGAATGGTGAGTGCAGAATAAAGTTTAGCTAGAGTGTCTTTTATGTCAATCATGACTTGAGTGTTTTGATTAATAATGACATCTTACTTTTCCATGAATGCATGCAATATTTCTTCAAGGTCTTTCCTATATGGTGGGACATAGGGTGCATATCCTTGAGAATTTTGAGAGTCTTGCTATGCCTGAGGAGGTGGTGGTTGTATGAATTGTGCCTGATTGTTAGTCCTCCAACTAAAGTTTGGGTAATTTTTTCATCCCGGATTGTATGTATCTGAAAAAGAAGAAGTGAATGACTTTTTAAAATTGTTCATTGCATTTACTTGCTCATGTACAACTTCTTTAAAAATAGAAATTTTTGGACATTCATTTGTTGAATGTCCCAATTCATCACAAATGCTACAAATTTCTTCATTTTGCACAGATTTGATTTCTTTTACTTTCCCGGATTTCATGGCTTCAACCTTTTTAGCCAAACTGGCAAACCTAACCTTTAAATCTTCTTCTTGACTAAGATGATATTTTCTTTTACTTGCATTTGCAAGGTTAGATCTGATTGAATTTTCAGAAGGATTAGTACCATGCCAAGATTGAGAATTTTCAGCCAAATGGTCTAAATAGTCTAAAGCTTCTTCAAGTTCTTTATCAAGAAACTCACCATTGCACATTATTTCCATAAATTGTTTAGTTTCAAGTGTTAACCCTTCATAAAAGAAGCTTATAGTGCGCCATTTTTCAAAACCATGATGTGGGCAAGAATTCAACAAATCTTTAAAACGTTCCCAACTTTGAAAATATGCTTCATTTGAATTTTGGGAAAAATTTTGGATTTGTCTTTTCAAAGCATTGGTTTTGTGTGTTGGAAAAAAAATCTTTAAAAACTCACCTTGCATTTCTTGCCATGTGTCAATTGATCTTGGTTTCAAAGTGTTAAGCCAAGCTTTTGCATTATCTTTTAAAGAAAAAGGAAATAATTTAAGCTTAACAACCTCTTCAGTGCAAGTTTGATCATGAAAAGCGGTACATACTTCCTCAAATTCTTTTAGATGTAAGTATGGACTTTCAGATTCTAAACCATGGAAATTAGTAAGTAAAGAAATCATACCTGACTTGAATCTAAAATTGTTAGCATTGAGTGGAAAGATAAAACATGATGGACTAGAATTTCGAAATGGTTGCAAATACTCACGCATGGTTCGCAACGATTGATTTTCATGTTCATCATGCATACTTTCATTTTCAGCCATTGTGTTTGATGTGTGTTGTCGCAACTGTCCTGAAGGGTGCCGCGAAAATAAAAACAAAAGGGAGGTAAGGACCACGGGGTGTTAGGAGTCGCCACCAATCGCTTTATCCATTAAATGGAATGGTACAATTGGACACCTAAAAGATGGTTTACATTTCAGAGTTCATGGTTCGGGGGGTGATTACGGGTAGGGAATGTGTTAGCATCCTACACCGTCCGTTTTAAGAACGGTTACCTATTTAATCTAATGTTATTTGCAAGATTAATTAAATTGGTCCTTTATTAATTAAAAGAAAAGAATTTTTTTATTTTTTTATTTTGACATGTCTCATTTTGTCAAGCATAATATCAAGAATGATAAATGACTAAGACAAACAATGGGTGGCTAAATTGCCATTATTTTGGGACAAATTCTAAGTCTACAACACATTTTATAAAAATGGTGAATCAAAATTTTATTTTTTTGAAGAGAAGTAATTTTCAAAATAAAATGGCCAAATAAAATCTCATTTATAATAAAAAAAAATATTTTTAGGCACAATGAGATTTTTGTAGTAATTTTAAAAAAAAAAAAAGTCTTCATGAAAAATAAAACTTTAATTCACCACAATCATGATATTGAAATTGTATGAAATTGTTCACTTTTATTTAAATATTTTATTTTACAAAAAAAAAGTTTTATTTTGGTTTATAAAAAAAAGTTGTATTTTAGTTTACATAACTATTTTAATTTCTATGTGGGGATTAGACCTCGCCAACGCTCCTGGCAAAATCTAATATAAAACCTTAAGATTATCGGAAAGAGTGTATTTGATTGGCGTTCCGATCCTCTCTCAATTTTTCTGTCATCGGACATTGAAAATTATTTGGTTAATATATTAATTCAAAAATAAATAAATTAAAGTAAAGCACAAGTACAAATGCATAATGATATTATTACAAGTGAAGTGATATGAAATAAGATTATTTTATACAAATATGAATGACAACAATGAAAATATAATAAACATGTAAAATTCAAGACATCAATAAAAAGTTAAAGCCTAAATGAAAGGTAAAAATAAATTAAAAAAAGGTAAAATAAAAAATAAAAATAAAAATACAAAAAAAGAGCAGACTTACCTCCAAGGCGTATAAAAATGCTATGCTCAAAGAATTCTACACAGAGCCTCACACGTTCTCTTCAAATCGAATATTGAAAAACAACTCACTTGCATGGAGAAAATTTTTTACCAAAGTCTCGGGCTCTTATACTTAGTATTAAGCCCAAGTAAAAAAAAATACTAAAGTTCTCGGGCTCTTGTACTTTGTAGTAAGCCCAAGTGTATATTTTTTTTGGATGTGCAAACCATTGAGAAGCACCTCTTTATATAGGAGAAGGGGAGGGAGAAAGAGTTTGACTTCTCCAATGTGGGACTTAGACACTTTAGTTTTTTCAACTTTTTTCCTTTTTTTCATTTTTTCCTTTTTATTTTTTAGATTTTCATTCACTTTTCAAGGTTTAGAAATAAACTTTATAGACAAAATTGAGTGTTCATACCTTGATCAAGTAACAAAAATAAAAAAATTATAGACAAAATTGGGTATCAACATGTGTAATTGTGATCCAGACAAATCAATATATAAAGTACTAGGATTAACTTTAACCAAACGACCATAATTTGAATCATGATACCAATTAAGCATAAATAAGTAACTTAAAATAGAAAAGAAAATGTACAAGCTTATAGTATAAACCGTCCATTAAATATTAACAAAGATGTGGTATAAACCAGCCACCAAATATATATTAACACTAAGGTGTGGTAATAAACTAACCACTATATAAAAAAAATAACAAAGGTGTGGTATGAACCAACCACCAAATATATATATATATATATATATATATATATATATAAAAGGTGTGGTAATAAATCAACCACAAAAAAAAGGTGTGGTATGAACTAACCACCAAATAAAAAAAATAACATACAAAAAATAAAATATGAAAATTAAATTATAGAAAAGTAAAATGGAGAGTTTCCTCACTTTTGTTAGTATATACAAAAAATAAAAAGGAGAGATTTCTCCCACAAAGTTAGTAAAGTATAGAAAAAAATAAAAGGGAGAGGTTCCCCCACTAAGTTAGTGCGTAAAATAAAAGGGAGAGTTTTTTCTTACTAAGTTAGTATATACAGAAAATAAAAGGGAGAGTTTCCCCCACTACATTAATATGTACAAGAAAATAAAGGGAGAATTACCCCCATTGTACAGAAATTAAAAGGAAGAATTACCTCAACTAAGTTAATATGTACAAAGAAAATAAAAGGGAGAGATTCCCCCACTAAGTTAGTAAGTTAGTATATACAAAAGAAAAAAAAATTAAAAGAGTAAAAAATATATACAAAATATTTATACCAGAAATTTGTTCTTCAAATCAAGTTCCCGGCAACGGCGCCAAAAACTTGATGCGGGATTAAAAGTTACAAACTAAAGTGCAGGTTATCTCAAGTAATAAATATCTCGGTGAGTCTGAGGTCGAACCACAGAGACTTGATGAAGAAAAATTAATTAAAGTAAAGTAAATATTTTGTTACAACAATAAAGATGATAAATAAAATTGTTCACAAGTAAAAAGGAATTGCTTGGGTTCGAAGATCCACTCTTGGTAAATAAATTAAGGATAATATTAATTCTTTTATAACTCAATTAGAATTCACACATAACGGAGGTTCCAATTGAAAAATACAACGTTCAAAGTTCATTAAAAATTATATACGTAATTATATTATGATTTCTTTAATCATCTATTAACACCACCACTCATAAATGGGATCAAACATTCATTGTGCGAAAATCTTGTCTATAACAAATCAAGATCTCCACTTTATAAGGAGAGTTTCTAGCACCACCACTTGTAAATGGTTAAAATATTCATTGTGCCAATCTCTTGTCTACAACAAATCAAGAACTCTACTTTACAAGAAGGGTTTTAAAATTAATTGGAAACAAAATATAATACATATAATGACCACTTGAAAATATATCATTTAAGCACAAGAAAGAAATTAATCTAACCTTATTTTATTACCAAGAGCTTCACTCTTTCACCCAAGCAAAATGAAACTTAGTTACTCATAAATAAGAAGAAAGAAAGAGAGAAGAAGAAGAAGAAGAACATGACTTCAATTTAGAATAAAGGAAAATTACTACAAGAAAACCTAGTAACAAACTAGCATCATTTTGATACCTCACACCTAACACCTTTAATGATCTGCCAAGACCCCCTTTTATAGAGGATTAGAGATACAAAATGATAATGAGGCTGAGTCATTAGTGAGTGGATGAGTGGAAAATGCCAAATGACTTTTGGTGAGTGAAAAATTATGGAGATTCATTGTCTCTAAAATCATTTAGTTCTGAAATCATTGAATGCGTCAGAATAAGCAATTATGATCTTCATGAAAGTTGTAGGCCTGGATCTTAGCTTTCAAATGGTTTTGGTTTGAGTTCAATATTATTTCTATAACTCCAGATAAGTTCAAATTACAGTACACTGTTTAGGCCCAGTCACAGCTACTCTGTTCTAACTTGCAAGCTCAATATCACCCATTAGGCCTCAGATTCTGGAAAAGTGTTCAACATAAAAGTTGTAGATATAGGTCTTAACTATTCAGCATCAAAATTTCAGCCCATTTGACAACATCTAGCCCAAAATTTGGCATGAACAGTACACATAGGTCAAGCTATCAGGAACAGCACTCTAGTTCTTGCTTCAACCCCAATTTGAGGTATCTACTCGTGTGATTGGGCCTTTGAGGTCTTCATGAAAGTTATAGAGCTCTCTCTTATCTTTAAAATGCCACCAGATTCACCTCATTTGGCCACCTACATCCCAATATATAGCCCAAATATAGAAATAATATAAGACGTAAATTATGCTGAAAAATTCAATTAAGTCCAATTTGAGTCTAAACTTACAAAACATAATCAAACTCAATCAATTAAGTACATGGAGAGTGTAAATAACTAAAAATAAAGGCTTATTAATGTATCAAATATGTGATCATCACATGTATCTGACTAATTTATATTTCCAATTTTTTTCTAAGTGTTATAACACTCTTGTGTATGGCACTTCCAGGTGGTCTCGAGCTTCTCGCCTAATGTCTGGCGGCAAGAAAAGCTAGGGCTTTGGGGTCTGGATCCCAGCCCCCGGTTGCTGCTCCTCCACAGGTCACAGTCACAGTTCCTCCACCTCACATGTTGTATAGGAGGTGGAGCCCGAATCTCTAGTCCAACCTCTTCAACCTCGAAAGAGGTAGGATGACAACCGAAGGGAGCAAAGGGGAAAAAGACTGGTAACCGAGGTTGTCCCTATTTACATTACTGCTGGTCCAAAGTTTGCAATATCGGAGGGCGTTCCTCTGCACTTCTCTCTAGGATCAATTTGGGGTAGAGGGGTTGATCTCAGGAGGATCATTGACAACAATCTTCTATTCCCTGCTGACCAAGATGTCTTAATAGAGTAGGATTTGCTGGAGCTTCTTCGGGATGCGCAAGTACGGGCTCTGCGCAATGCCTCCGTCCTCCTATTTCTGGAGGGAGCTTTTGAGTATGTTCGTCAGACTCAGGAGTTGGAAAAAGAGTTGGACGCCTTCCGGAGTGAAGAGCAGGGGCCCGAGCTAGTTGTTGCCCAAAAAGACGAGCAGCTGACTCAAGTCATTGAAGAGCTCGGTGTACTGATGCGTGCGGATGTAGTGATTAAAATTTAGATAAAAATCAGTTGTCAGGCCCACCAGAAAATAAAAACCTTACAACTAGTTGTAATTAGTAAGGGTCGATCCACAGAGAACCAATTCAATTAACACTATTAAACAATTCTCAATTTAGACTCTGATTGATAGTAAACAGTAAATAGGGGGGTTTTTGGAGTTTTGATGAACAATGAACAGTTTCAAAGGTAATAACAATAAATGAACTGAAATCAACAATATAAGAAAATTGGTTAAGAGATTGAATCCACCACTAGATTTATATGATAATGTAAATTCACATATCATTTTATTCCAACATGCTCAATTATGTTTTTATGCAATTGTGAGAGTAAATCTCTGTTTTCCTTACGTGTTGGCCAATTTAGCAACCGCTCAAATCAACTCTTAATCACTGATTAGTCATAAAGCAACCGCTCTTACAACTATCCAACAATTGCATTAAGATTTAGAAAACCAATTACACTAAGATCTAATCACACACCGGGATTAAATTACTTAGAACATATATTTCTCTAGATCTACTACCACAACCGTGCATAATAAACCCAGATCTACCACTTTTATAATTGGTAAATAGCACAAAGATAATTGTACCCATATGAACATCATACATTCTGCTAGATCTACTACCGCAACCGCGCATAATAAACCCAGATCTACCACTTTGAAAGTGGAAACAAGTATAAAAACCTTCATACCAACAATAGATTTAGAAATATATGAATAAAAACATAACTGTGTTGAAATAATCAAATATGTAATGTTCACAACATTAATACTAGTGGTTTCATCACTCCCTTAACCAAGGGAGGTTTAGTTACACATAGCTAGAAGGAAATCATAAGAAAAACTATGAAGAAACAAGAAGAAACTATGAGAGAAATGAATGAGAGTCCAACTTCTTTCATGATAACCAATGATGCTTTTTATAGAAGTCTAGGGTAACAAAATGACAAAGGGGAGTGGATGGATGAGTGGGTTGGTTGAGTGGGTGAGTGGAGTGGAGTGGTTGAGTGGTTGAGTGGATGAGTGGAGTGGAGTGGTTGAGTGGTTGAGTGGATGAGTGGAGTGGAGTGGTTGAGTAGTTGAGTGGATGAGTGGAGTGATTGAGTGGTTTGGTTGAGTAGGTTAGTTGAGTGGATGAGTGGAGTGGTTGAGTGGATGAGTGGAGTGGAGTAGTTGAGTAGTTGAGTGGATGAGTGGATGAGTGGAGTAGTTGAGTAGTTGAGTGGATTGATTTAGTGGATGAGTGGTTGAGTGGATGAGTGGTTGAGTGGATGAGTGGAGTGATTGAGTGGGTTGATTTAGTGGATGAGTAGTTGAGTGGATAAATTCCTTGGTCTGACTTGGAAGCCAAAAACGACCGATTATACTTCAGATTCATGAAAAGTACTCTTCATGAAAGTTGTAGATCTTTGTCTTGGCTATAACATGCATATCTGGATCGTCTAATTTGGCTTCCTACAGCCCAAGATATGACCCAAATACCACAGGTTGCTCAAACCCAACTTCAGCACCTCTGTTCTGACTTGCAAGCCCAAACTGACCCATTAGACTTCATTTTTTCAAAAGGTGTTCTTCATGAAAGTTGTTTATTTGGGTCTTGACTATCAACTATCCAAATTTCAGCCCATCTCCATTATTACAGCTTGAGATATGATTTTATGAGTGCACACCGTTTGGATTCTAGTGACAGAACCCGTATTCTGACTTCCATGTAAACTTAGGTCCCTTAGACATCTGTTTAGGACTTCGAGCTCTTTATCAAAGTTGTAGAGCTTCCTCTTAGCTTTCCTGCAAGATAAAATTCATGATTATCAGATATCAGGGACTCAAGTTATGGCCAAAATACAGAAACAGTGTAAAATCTCAATAATACTGAAAATATTCAATTAGGACCAATTTGAGCCCAAACTCAGAAAATCATACCAAACTCAATCAATTAAGAATATGGAGAGTGTAAATGACTAAACATAAGGGTTTCTTAATAAATAAAATATGTGATTATCAAATTCTCCCACACTTAGCTTTTTGCACTCCTGGGCAAAACTCAAGACCAAAACAAGGACATAAGAGATTAACAAAATTTTAAATTCCAACGACATTCAAGAGCCCAAAATTTTACAATCAAAAAGAACAACCAAAGGTTCAAGGGATCAAAACATTCATGAGTTAACAATTCTCCACATCTCAAACCAATAAGCAAGGTATCTTCAACATGAATCGAGAATGATAGATCTTCACAAGATTCCCTCTCAATCTCTCAAGTGTTTAAAATGTAGGTATTTCACTCAATTCAACCATGAAAATTGCACTACCATAAGCTTGCTTATCTTCTACTTCTCCACTACTCAAAACACATGCATACACAAATCATGAGGACTTTATTCAAGGTTGTAGTGAGGTCAAGGTAATAGAAGAGGATAAAATGGATATGAGAGGATAAATACCAAAGAGAATAAAAGCAAATGAGAGCTGAGTTCAAATAACAAGCATAAAAGTTCATCCCAACTCTAATGTATAACCCTTTACATATTCATTTCTCAATCCTTTTCTTTTTTTTTTTTATATATATGAACATAACTCTATACATACATTTTTTTCTTTTTGTTTTTTGTTTTTTTTAGGCACTCTTTCCTTTTTCAACAACCATTTTGTACACACACCCCCACACTTGTTCAAAAACTCATCCATTAACTAAGCTAATGTTCTTTTATTCCCTAAGGTAAAATAAGAACACGATTTTTCATTTAAGGTACATAATGAGCTAGAAACAAGGAATGGTCAAATAAGCTCAAAGGGGTTAAGCAAAGGAAAATATACAAGGTTGGCAGGAATCAGAGAATTTTCAAGAAGTCAAAAGAGTGCTTGATATCATATTGAAAACAAGGTTGGCTATTTGGTTAAACTAGTTAATTAAGAAAGAGGGTCTCAATCATGTTCATGCCTGCAAGTGAAATGTAGCCTTAAAAAGAATCAAAGCAAGTTCTAGAGTGGTCATTAACATGAGTGAAAGTCACACAAGAAAGAAGAGAATGGCATAAATGTTGAATCCATCCATTAGGCTCAAAATCTCACAAGGTATGCATCCATCAAACTCAATTCATCAATTCAATCATCCATCACCAAGCACATCAGTTCAAGAAGGGAGAAAAGTTATTCAATCATGCAATGATTCTTTTTCTTTTAAAACTTTTTTTTTTAAATTAAGACATTTTTTTTATGCTAAAATCTCTCTCCCACACTTAATATAACATTGCCCTCAATGTGAAAGAGAGATATAGAAAAAAACAACACAACCTGATAAGAAGTGAATCAACACTAAGCAGGAAAAGAAACACACTGTTAGTACCGCATCAGACCTTGAAAAGAAATCAAATAATAAAACTTTAGTACTTCCATAATTTAATACTAATTAATTACTACCTAAAAAACAAACTCCTTACTCCGCCACCAATTAAGATGCGTCTTAAGAGTAAAATTACTCCTTACTCTGTCATCACTAATTGGTTTAATAAGTCCATGACAATCATATCATACTTTCCAAACAAAACAACAACAAATTTTTTTTTTAGGTCAACTATCCTTCCCCCCTAACTAGATCACAACATTGTCCCCAATGTTAAAATATAGATGTGTAAAGGATAGAATATATTACCTGTTGCTGCAATTACTAAAAAGAAAAAAAATCTCACACAAATTTAAATAGAAACAAAGTACGATAAATAAAACCAAAGCTTGTAATTATTTAAATAGTTGGAGTGTCTTGGCTAGCTTTCTTTTCATTTTGCTTCCTTCACCACTTCCTTCACCGCTTCCTTCGGACCAATCTATCTGAGCTGTTACTGGATCAGGTTCATAAATAAATGCTTCTAATTTATCAATCAATTCATCAACAGTAGAAGCAGAGATAAGGAGTTGTCTTGCTGAAGGTGTGACAAATTTCTGTTCCACAGCATGGTCAACAAAAGATAACAAATTATCAAAGAAATTATTAACATTCAACAAACCTATGGGTTTATGGTGGATGTTCAATTGGGCCCAAGAGACAACTTGAAAGACTTCTTCCAAAGTACCAAAACCACCAGGTAAGACAATGAATGCATCGAGTTGTCAAGCATCGCTTCATTCGTCCATGCATATAGGATACCTTAATTTCTAGTCCAACTGTTTTTCCAACGATGTTCCTTCGAGTTAAAGGTTCGGAATGACACCTAAAACTTGACCACCTCTTACAAATGCGTAGAAAGTGATACACCCCCATTAACCCAATGCAACCTCCCCATATACTACACGAATGTTCCTCGCAAAGAAGTGTTCTACCAACAAGCTTTTTGCGCTAAGCATACAAACTCTAAACTATTCCCATAACTTGTCCCACAAAATACACCAATACCGAGAAATCTACGAACCAAGAAGAAGCTCCCTCCATTTCAACACTCACTCTCTTTGAATGATTAAGAGTTGCAGAAAAGTAAAGAAAATAGAGTGTTTAAATAGAAAAAAGAATAGAAAAAGTAATAATAGCTCCTATACAGGTAGGTTGGTTGGTGTCAGAAAAGTTTGAAATAATAATAATAATAATACTTTTTTTTTGTTTTTTATTTTTTTTTGTTTTTTTTATTTTTTTTTGTTTTTGTTTTTTTTGTTTTTTTTTACTTCAAGAAAATCATCAAGGTAAAGAAGGCTAGAAACCCCCGAAGGATCCTATCCAAAGGATCGTCTGTCCAAAACCAAAATTCAACAAAATTATACAAAGAAAAAATAATAATAACAAATGATTACATACCTTTATGTACAGGTTTCATGGCACATCTTTATACTCGTCGTCATGAGTGCGATAATACCAAGACTACTCACCAATCTGGGCATTCTTCTCCTCTCGCTTGGGGATATTTTGGATTGAGCTACGACGCCACTAATTAAAGTGCATAAATCGACAGCCTACCACCAACGACCACGGCCAAGGAGAGGTCGCCGAAGAGCCCATGACATTAAATCACAGGATCCAAATTTCGTAGGCATTGTCACGCGAGAATGCAAACACGGACGCTTCTTTCTCATCCATCAACAAGCAGAGCCTTTGGTTAAAACATAGGAATGCTTGCGTGGCTCTCTCGCAGAGCATGACACACGAACCTTATTTACCGACCGGCGTGCGAAGGTCCACCCGAGTCAATGACGGGTCTGCCACTCTACTGGCAGGGGCTCCTAATCTAATTAAAGACCAAGTACAACCGAAGTTTCGCCCTTTTTTTTAAATTTTTTTTATTTTTTTTTATTTTTTTTCAAATTTTTTTCTTTTTTTTTCTTTTTTTTTTATTCATAATGCGGATGGAGAAGGTTCATCACATCCACTTCTGCATTCTTTGAAAGTTCATAATAAGGTTTGAGATGATGACCATTGACCTTAAATGTTTTGCCTGAAATTTCACTCCTGATCTCAACTGCACCAAAAGGAAAAACATTAGTTACCACAAATGGCCCAATCCACTTAGAACGCAGTTTACCTGGAAACAATTTGAGTCTTGATTGAAAAAGCAGAACTTTTTGCCCTCTGTGAAATTTCTTTCTGGAAATCAACTGGTCATGGAATGCCTTAGCTTTAGTCTTATAAATCAGGGCATTCTCGAAGGCCTCATTTCTTAATTCTTCCAGTTCCTGTAACTGGAACTTCCTTTGCTTTCCAGCTCCTTCCAATTCCATATTTACTTGTTTAATGGCCCAGTAAGAGCGATGTTGCAACTCAACGGGCAAATGACAGGGCTTTCCATACACCAACCGAAATGGTGACATGCCAATGGGAGTCTTATAGGCAGTCCTATAAGCCCATAAAGCGTCTTCAAGTCGAGTGCTCCAATCCTTTCTTGAGGGATTCACTGTCTTTTTAAGGATTGACTTAATCTCCCGGTTAGACATTTCAGTTTGCCCATTTGTCTGTGGATGGTAAAGAGTGGAGATTCTGTGCATAACTCCATATCTTTTCAATAGAGCATCAAAGGTTCTGTTGCAAAAATGAGTCCCTTGGTCACTGATGATAGCCCTTGGGGTCTCGAACTTGGAGAAAATATGTGTTCTAACAAAATCTGCAACAGTTTTAGAATCATCAGATCGGGTGGCTTTTGCTTCCACCCATTTAGACACATAATCAACAGACAAAAGAATGTATGTGAAACCAAATGAGGGAGGGAATGGTCCCATGAAATCAATACCCCACACATCAAAGACTTCCACAAAAATGATCGGAGTCTGAGGCATTTGATTACGAGGACCAATGTTACCTGTTCTCGACGACAATGGCCACAAGACTTACGAAGTTGTAAGCGTCTTTGAAAATTGAAGGCCAATAGAAACCACCGTCAAGCACTTTGTTGGTGTCCTTTTACTGCCAAAGTGTCCTCCACATGCATAGGTGTGGCAAAAGGAGAGGATGGAGTGTGTCTCAGAATCAGGAATGCACCTCTTAATGACTTGATCTGCACAATGCTTCCATAAGTACGAGTCATCCCAGATATAATATTTACAGTCACTCCTTAATTTATCTCTTTGGGCCTTGTTCAAACCCTCCGAAAAGTCCTTAGTAACCAGGTAGTTAACAATGTCAGCATACCAAGGGATTATGGTGTTGACAACCATCAAATATTCATCCGGAAAAGTTGCCATGATAGGCATTTCTTCCTCTTCAGTTACCAATCTACTCAAGTGATCGGCCACCAAGTTTTCACTCCCTTTCTTGTCTTTAATCTCTAAGTCAAATTCCTGGAGCAATAAAATCCATCGGAGCAATCTAGGCTTTGCTTCTTTCTTTGTTAGAAGATACTTCAAGGCTGCATGATCTGAAAACACAATCACTTTAGAACCAATTAAATATGATCTAAATTTTTCTAAAGCAAATACAACAGCTAGAAGTTCCTTTTCTGTGGTTGAGTAATTAAGTTGAGCATCATTTAGAGTCCTTGATGCATAGTAAATGACATAAGGAACTCTATCAACTCGTTGTCCCAAGACAGCTCCTACTGCAAAGTCATTGGCATCACACATTAGTTCAAAAGGTAACTCCCAGTTAGGGTGGCCTGATGATAGGCGCAACAGTTAACAACTTCTTGAGTTTATTGAAAGCTTCCATACATTTCTCATCAAAGTTAAAATTAACATCTTTTTGAAGAAGTCTGCAAAGGGGCAATGAGACTTTAGAAAAGTCTTTAATGAATCTCCGATAGAAACCTACATGACCAATAAAAGAACGAATCTCCCGCACACTAGTGGGTGGTGGCAAAGAATGCATGAGTTCTACCTTAGTTTTATCTACTTCAATTCCCCTAGCAGAAATTACATGACCTAACACAATACCTTCATTCACCATGAAATGACATTTTTCCCAATTCAGTACCAGGTTAGTGTCAATGCATCTTTTAAGAACCAATGTTAAATGTTCCAAACAATTTTCAAAATCATTTCCAAAGACACTAAAGTCATCCATAAAAACCTCAATGATGTTTTCAATGTAATCAGAAAATAAACTCATCATGCATCTTTGGAAAGTTCCTGGTGCATTGCAGAGTCCAAAAGGTATTCGCCTATATGCAAAGGTACCAAATGGACAAGTGAATGTAGTCTTGTCTTGGTCTTCTGAAGCTATGACAATCTGATTGTAACCTGAAAAACCATCCAGAAAACAATAATGAGAATGACCAGCTAATCTTTCTAACATTTGATCAATGAAAGGTAAAGGAAAGTGATCTTTTCTCGTGGCGGCATTCAACTTCCTGTAATCAATACAAACACGCCACCCTGTCTGTAACCTAGTGGGAATAAGCTCATTTTTAGCATTTCTTACCACAGTAATTCTAGATTTCTTTGGTACTACCTGGATTGGGCTTACCCACTTGCTGTCAGAAATGGGGTAGATCACCCCCACACTTAGGAGCTTCAGTATCTCCTTTTTCACAACTTCTATCATGGGAGGATTCAACCTCCGCTGAGGGTCTCTCACAGGTTTAGTATCCTCCTCCATTAATATCCTGTGCATACAAATGGAGGGACTAATACCCTTAATATCAGCTATTGACCAACCAATGGCTGTCTTATGTTCCTGCAAAACAGCTACTAGTTTCTCTTCTTGTTCTTGGGTGAGTGACTTTGCAATTATTACTGGAAGGGTGTCTTTCTCCCCCAAGAAGATGTATTTAAGATGATCAGGCAATGCTTTAAGTTCCAATTCAGGTGCCTGCACAATAGAAGGTTGAGGTATATTAATAGTAACAGGTAAATCAACAAAAGTTATCTCATGCTCTTCTGGAGTGGAAGAGAGCTCTTATAAGGCAGCAACAATTTCATCAATGTCTTCACTCCATGGCTCTTCTTCACTCTTCTTCTTTTCCTCCTGTACATTTAAACTATGAGTTAGAATTGTATCAAGAGCATCAAAATGGTTAGTATCAAAAGTCAGAAAATTAAAGAATCAAAAGGATCAAAAGAATCAATTAAACAAGCAGAGTGCACATCACTTAGGTATCTCATAGCTTCAAAAATATTGAATCTAATTAATTCCCCATCAAATTCCATTGTTAGAGTTCCTGAGTGCACATCAATTTTTGTCCATTTAGCCTTCAAAAATGGTCTCCCTAACAAGATAGGAGCAGATTTGGGAGACTCATCCTCTTCCATGTCCAAAACATAGAAATCTGCCGGAAACACTAATTCATTCACCTGCACCAAAACATCTTCCACCACACCCTTAGGGTATGCATTAGATCTATCAGCTAATTGAATAACAACACCAGTAGGTTCTAAAGGACCCAAGTATAAAGATGCATAAATAGAATATGACATGACATTTATAGATGCACCTAAATCAAGCATTGCCCTTTCAAACCTTGTGTTACTTATAGTGCATGGAATGGTGAATGTGCCAGGGTCCTTACATTTGGTTGGGAGTTTCTTTTTAATTACAGCTGAAACATTTTCTCCCACTTGGACCTTTTCATTTCCTTTTAACTTCCTCTTGTTAGTGCATAATTCTTTCAGAAATTTTGCATATCTAGGTACCTGCTTAATGGCATCTAACAAAGGGATATTAACCTCTACCTTCCTAAAAGTCTCAAGTATTTCTTTTTCTGCTTCTTCTTTCTTGGTTTTAACCAACCTACTAGGAAAATGAGCTTTAGTAACATATTTAAGAAGGGGTTCAAAAATACTTACCTTAGGAGCTTTGGAAGTTTGCCCCTTATCATTTGCTTCTTTGGGTGGTTCATCTTTCTCTTGAGTGATTGGTAAAGGAGATGTAGGCTCATCCATCGTCTTTTCGCTTCTCAACGTGACAGCACTAGCATTTTCCCTCGGATTTACTTCTGGCCGTGAGGGTAGTTTTCCTGAAGCTTGGCTTTGAAACTTGTTGAATTCTGTGGACAGCTGCCCTATCTGATTCTGCAAGTTATTGATTGCAGTCCTTGTTTCTTTTTTGAAACTTTGTATGGTTGCATTTGTTTCTTGTTGGAACTGCAAATTATTAGTGGCCATTTGCTTCACTAGCTCCTCTAGTGAAGGCTCAGGTTGCTTAGGAGCTTGAACTTGTTGCTGTCTCTGAGGGAAAGGTGCTTGCCTTTGTTGGAATCCTGGAGGTCCATAAGCTGGAGGTTGATTTTGAGGTTGCTTTGTATAGCTGAAATTAGGATGATCCCTCCAACCTGGATTATATGTGTTTGAGTAGGGGTTGTAATTTTTTGAAAGTTCAGCATATCCCCCTACTGCTCTTACCTCCTCATTAGTGTCCTCTTGGAGAGTGGGACACGTATCAGTGGAATGTCCAGATGAACAACAGATCCCACAAGCATGAACTGGTGCTTTGCCTATATCCATTAACCGCTGAACCATAGTAGTCAATTGAGTCATTTGCTACTGTAGACTTGTTGTCTCTACTTCTTTCACTGCTCTTACTCCAGTGTCATTTCTAGAGTAGAATTGTTGAGTATTGGCAGCCATTCTTGAGATCAAGTTTCTAGCTTCTTGAGGAGTTTTATCAACCAATGCTCCTCCGCTAGCAGCATCAATCATGTTGCGATCCATCACTTGTAAGCCTTCATAGAAATACTGAATTAAGAGCTGCTCACTTATTTGATGATGAGGGCACCAAACATAGCTTCTTAAATCTCTCCCAAAGTAGTCATGGAGTGATTCCCATGCCTTTGTTGAATACCACATGATTTCTTTTCGATTATTGCAGCTTTTGAGGCGGGGAAGTATCCGTCTAGGAAAGTTCGGGGCATGTCCTGCCATGATTGGATGGATCCGGGTGGCAAGTAGTAAAGCCACTCCTTTACTGAGTCTTTCAATGAGAATGGAAAGGCTCTCAATTTGACTTGCTCTACATGAATTCCTGCAGGTTTCATGCTAGAACATACCACATGAATTTCCTTCAAGTGCTTGTTGGGGTCTTCTCCGGGTAATCCATTGAAAGATGGCAAGAGATGGATTAAGTCGGATTTCAATTCAAATGCCTCTTCATTTTCAAGAATGTCTATGCACAGAGGTTGTTGATCTAGATCTGGAGCACCCAATGCCCTTAAAGTGTTTTCTGCCATCGTCACTTCTTCAGATATTTCGATGTCTCTGAACTTGATAGATCAATGTAACGGGCAGGCTTCAATGTCACCAGTGTGAAGTGGAAATTATCCTGATGGAAGGGAAATTGAGGATGTGAAGTGAGTTGATCAATATAGTTCCTCAAATTTAGCAATCCTTCGTCTACCCCTTCAATGGACATCAACACCTACAAAACACTCGTAAAGAAAGATTCAAAAATAAAAACAAAAATAAAAATAGAGTAAAAATAGGAAATAAATTAATAGTGTAATTGAAAAATTGGCTCCTAAGAATACGCCAAAATTATGCGTGCGGATGTAGTGATTAAAATTTAGATAAAAATCATTGTCGGGCCCACCATTAAAATAAAAACCTTACAACTAGTTGTAGTTAGTAAGGGTCGATCCACAGATAACTAATTCAATTAACACTATTAAACAATTCCCAATTTAGACTCTGATTGATAGTAAACAGTAAATAGGGGTTTTTTTGGAGTTTTGATGAACAATGAACAGTTTCAAAGGTAATAACAATAAATGAACTGAAATCAACAATATAAGAAAATTGGTTAAGAGATTGAATCCACCACTAGATTTATATGATAATGTAAATTCACATATCATTTTATTCCAACATGCTCAATTATGTTGTTATGCAATTGTGAGAGTAAATCTCTGTTTTCCTTACGTGTTGGCCAATTTAGCAACCGCTCAAATCAACTCCTAATCACTGATTAGTCATAAAGCAATCGCTCTTACAACTATCTAACAATTGCATTAAGATTTAGAAAACCAATTACACTAAGATCTAATCACACACCGGGATTAAATTACTTAGAATATATATTTCTCTAGATCTACTACCACAACCGTGCATAATAAACCCAGATCTATCACTTTTATAATTGGCAAATAGCACAAAGATAATTGTACCCACATGAACATCATACATTCTGCTAGATCTACTACCGCAACCGCGCATAATAAACCCAGATCTACTACTTTGAAAGTGGAAACAAGTATAAAAACCTTCATATCAACAATAGATTCAGAAATATATGAATAAAAATATAACTGTGTTGAAATAATCAAATATGCAAAGTTCACAACATTAATACTAGTGGTTTCATCACTCCCTTAACCAAGGGAGGTTTAGTTACACATAGTTAGAAGGAAATCACAAGAAAAACTATGAAGAAACAAGAAGAAACTATGAGAGAAATGAAGGAGAGTCCAACTTCTTTCATGATAACCAATGGTGCCTTTTATAGAAGTCTAGGGTAACAAAATGACAAAGGGGAGTGGATGGATGAGTGGGTTGGTTGAGTGGGTGAGTGGAGTGGAGTGGTTGAGTGGTTGAGTGGATGAGTGGAGTG
Source organism: Ormosia semicastrata (assembly GCA_029884595.1). Classification (NCBI taxonomy): domain Eukaryota; kingdom Viridiplantae; phylum Streptophyta; class Magnoliopsida; order Fabales; family Fabaceae; genus Ormosia; species Ormosia semicastrata. The sequence continues at coordinate 27,961,634 of JAQQTO010000046.1, read as the reverse complement.
GAGTGGTTGAGTGGGTTGATTGAGTGGGTTAGTTGAGTGGGTGAGTGGAGTGGAGTGGAGTGGTTGAGTGGTTGAGTGGATGAGTGGAGTGGAGTGGTTGAGTAGTTGAGTGGATGAGTAGAGTGGAGTGGTTGAGTAGTTGAGTGGATGAGTGGATGAGTGGATGAGTGGATGAGTGGAGTGGTTGAGTAGTTGAGTGGATTGATTTAGTGGATGAGTAGTTGAGTGGATGAGTGGAGTGATTGAGTGGGTTGATTTAGTGGATGAGTAGTTGAGTGGATAAATTCCTTGGTCTGACTTGGAAGCCAAAAACGACCGATTATACTTCAGATTCATGAAAAGTACTCTTCATGAAAGTTGTAGATCTTTGTCTTGGCTATAACATGCATATCTGGATCGTCCAATTTGGCTTCCTACAGCCCAAGATATGACCCAAATACCACAGGTTGCTCAAACCCAACTTCAGCACCTCTGTTCCGACTTGCAAGCCCAAACTGACCCATTAGACTTCATTCTTTCAAAAGGTGTTCTTCATGAAAGTTGTTTATTTAGGTCTTGACTATCAACTATCCAAATTTCAGCCCATCTCCATTATTACAGCTTGAGATATGATTTTATGAGTGCACACCGTTTGGATTCTAGTGACAGAACCCATATTCTGACTTCCATGTAAACTTAGGTCCCTTAGACATCTGTTTAGGACTTCGAGCTCTTCATCAAAGTTGTAGAGCTTCCTCTTAGCTTTCCTACAAGATAAAATTCATGATTATCAGATATCAGGAACTCAAGTTATGGCCAAAATACAGAAACAATGTAAAATCTCAATAATGCTGAAAATATTCAATTAGGATCAATTTGAGCTCAAACTCACAAAATCATACCAAACTCAATCAATTAAGAATATGGAGAGTGTAAATGACTAAACATAAGGGTTTCTTAATAAATAAAATATGTGATTATCATGTACGCAGGGTTGAGATCTCCAAGCTCTAGGCTAGGGTTACCAACATTTCTGAGGAGGTTGCTGAGATTGTCGGGCTTCGGGCCCAAATTGCTGAAGGAGTCGCTCGGGAGAACACTTAAAAGATCAACTATCTTCTACCAAGTCTACCACCGCCCTCCAAACTGAGAAAAAGATTCTTCACCGGTCAAAGGCCATGCTGTAAGATGAAATTGTGATTATTGAAGATGAATAGGCCAAGTTGGTAGACGAATCATTATCAAATGCACTCGCTCAACTTCGCCTTCTAAACCTAAACCTTATCGAGGAAGGGATTGGTTCAAGGAATGTGGTCCAGGATGGTTAAATCGTATATGGCATTCTTGAAGCCACTCATGTTAACCAAGTTCCTCGCATGATGGAGGTTGGCGAGGAAAAGGAAGCGGAAACATCAGAAGGCAGCCAAGCAGAGGAGGCCGAGAGGACATCAGAGATCGTAGTGGAGCCCACCCCAGAGGATGCCTGATTCTTTTTTCTTTTCACTTTACCCCTTGCATGGGGTATATTTTATTTGTACATGAGCAAGTTCTAATTTCAAGCATCTAATTAATTTAAGCACTTAGAATATCTTTCATATTCCTTTTGTCTTTTCTTTTTCCTTACTGAGATAGATCCAACGTTCGATCTCAGTGATTCTATTTATACTTCACGTATATTCTAACTTTTATTCGATCGACTCGGTCTCAGTGGTTTATTGACACTAAACGAACACTCGTGTTTTTTCTCGACCGAGATGAGTCTTACCTCCAAATAGTCCCATGGGAAGCATCTTCCCACAATTTTATTTTTAACCTTCTCTTGTATGTCATGGTGCTCTAGTCAATGGAATCTTTCTTCTAAGTTCTCCATATATAACCAATTAAGACGTTCCTTCATGTCTTTGTCTGCAAACTTTACCATAGATAACATTCAGCCAAATCCCATCTATGGTGCTGCTAAAGAACTATGTACATTGAGGACTTATAAAATGACACCAAGGTCAAGCTGTAGAGCAAAAAAATTATTAAGCTTCTAACTTCTAAGAATCTTCCTTTAGAGCAAAGATAAAGGATGGTTGGATGGGCTTTCGCACTTCCAAGTCGAGAGGAATATTTTGGACAAAACTTAGGTAAAGTTTAAGTGCTTGTGCTGCTTGTCTCCAATAGGAACATGACATGTGTATATTTTTTTATTACTCATTAATGAAAATTTTGAAAATAATAATTAAGTAATTAAAAAATAAAACACATGTCATGTTTCTATTGGAAACAAGCACCACAAGTATCTAAGGAACTTTACCTAAGTTTTCTCCATATTAAATTCCCCATAACCAAGTCAGAAAAAAAGAGAAAAAAAAATCCTCTTTCAAATTTGGGAATATGATTCCCACTTTTACCTGGAAAACGAATAAGAATGCATATTGGATTAAAATTTGAAGGATCAATTCTGGAACCTAATGTAGTTAGGAAATTGATATTGGTACATCACTTTTTTTATTATATAAATTTTAGTTTATGTGCAATTCCTGCACAGGAAACTCATAATGTGTGTGGAAAGGAACTCAAATGGACAACACTATCTGAGAATGGAAAGTGGAAATAGAAAACATGGCCCACAAGTGAACAAAAGTAGGAAGGAATAATATCTATTTTTCAGGTCACCGCACTCAAAGGATTAAGTTTGGTTCTCTATTGGTTCTATCCAAGATTCCATGGGATTACTAGCTCCCTCCAGCACTCAGATATAAATACCAGCCTCAGCACGCTTTCTGCTGAAGAGAAGTGTGTAGAGGACAAACAAGACAAGCACAAGAAGTTTTCAGAAGTTCTCATCAGGGCCAGTAATAATACTTGAAAATAGAGCATTATCTAGTTTCACCTTCCAGAGGAAGAAAAATGATCCAGGGAATAGAAGCCATCAGGTAAATACTAGCTAACATACACAATAGGTCTTCAGCACTGGGGATTAAGTTGTTAGTTCTTATATGTAAGGGTGCTTATACGTAGCTTTTGTAGGTAGGATGTACCATCATCACCAACATCAAGGAAAGAACATCCATTCTTCTTCCAGAATGCCAATCCCCTCTGAAAGGCATATGTTCCTGCAAACCGGAAATGGGTCTGGTGCTTCTGGACTTGTGCTCTCAGCTGATGCTAAGCCTAGATTGAAATGGACACCAGATCTTCATGCCAGGTTTATAGAAGCCGTCAATCAGTTAGGTGGAGCTGACAGTGAGTATACATATCCACTTGTGGATCATCAAATCTTGAGGAACATAAAATTTGAATCCACTAATGCAAAGTACAATCTTTGTATTGCAGAGGCAACTCCAAAAACGGTAATGAAACGCATGGGGATTCCAGGGCTTACCTTATATCATCTAAAGAGCCATCTTCAGGTAAAAATCATTAGTGATCTGTATTACAAACCTGTAACTACAAGATTCCATTCATTTTATGCCTGCCATCTCTAGTACTTGTTTTATTTCATCAGTCCTTGCAAGCCATTTGAAATTTAGTATCTTTCTCCCTCTAAAGTTGAGAATCAAATCTAGTTTTTGCTAATTAAAATCTCTACCAATAGGATACCTGAATTTTCGTTTCATTGAATAGTAAATGCTTCTTCATTTATGACATTCGTACCATATGAATCAGAAGGATATTACACAATAAGAAGGTTTTCGTCTTTTCCTAAATGATATTGGAATTGGCATAAACTTTTTCCTACACTTTTTTATGTAAACAAATTCATAAATTGTGCATAACAGTTATGTACAAAACATGATCGAATTCAAATTATAATCTAGAAATCACTAGTCTCCAGGTTTCCAGGCCGTGAATGGAATATCTTGTATACTTCTGCTAAATTATATAACATACAAGCTATAGCTGCTAAATTTTCTTCTCTGTTGCATCATATATAGAGAGCTGCTAAACTGTTATTTGAAGAAACAAATTCTCATATCTAATATGCACAAACCCACAAGCCCAGTATCACCTTTTCACCTTAACTCGTATGGTGCAATTACTGATCCTTTCCTTTTCGTCACCAGAAGTACAGATTGAGCAAGAATCTACATGGACAAAGGAACAATGTGACACACAAAATCAGTAAGAGAACAATCTCTTCCGTTTCATCTAATCTACTAATGAACCAGTGAGCTGTTTTTGAAGAACAAACTTATCTTACCAGCAACAAATGCAGGTGCAGCAGCAGGAGAAAGACTTTCAGAAACCATTACCAATGGAACTCACATGAACAAATTAAGCCTCGGACCACAGGTAACAAGTAAGAAAAACTAAACCTTTTCCCACATGCTTCTTGTAATCTTGTTTGATATGAACATTCTATCACTTAAAGATTTTATATTAACGTTCAATGCCCTTTTACCAGAGATTTACATATAAGCGAGGCACTGCAGATGCAGATTGAGGTCCAGAGAAGGCTAAATGAACAACTTGAGGTGAGTGTAATCAACTTCCCTTGCATGCATTTTTCAATAAATACTAAATAAAGAAAGTATAAAATGCATTTTATATTCCCAAGATATTAAATGAATCTACTTGTTCATTTAATATATATTTTTATTAAATTATTCGGAGGATTATTGGAAAGACATTTTAGGAAGATAGAGCAAAACTCTTTCTTAAATTCTAACAAATCATTTTGAACCCATCCAGGTACAGAGACACTTGCAGCTTCGGATAGAGGCTCAAGGAAAATACCTGCAGTCTGTGCTGGAGAAAGCTCAGGAGACACTTGGTAGACAGAATTTGGGAATAGTAGGACTTGAAGCTGCTAAAGTTCAACTTTCAGAGCTCGTGTCCAAAGTATCCTCTCAGTGCCTGAGTTTAGCATTTTCTGAGCTGAAGGAGTTACAAGGATTTTGCCCTCAGCAAACACAAACCAACCAGCCAAGCGACTGCTCAGTGGACAGTTGCCTGACATCCTGCGATGGATCACAAAAGGAGCAAGAGACACAAAATGGCTTAAGACACTTCAATGGCCATACATTCATGGAACGAAAGGAAGCCATAGAAGCTTGTGATGAAATGAAAAAAAAAATACCTTTCTTACCCCATTGGGCAACAGAAAGAATAAGTTATGGTGTAGAAAGAAGTCCAAGCAACTTATCTATGACCCTTGGAGTTGAAAGAGAAACAGAGAGAATCAATGAAGAAGGGACAGAATCAATGAAGCCAGTGGATGAAAAATTTTCTCAAGATTATAGGTTGTCTTCTTACTTTGCAGCAGCAAGATTGGACCTAAACTCCCATGGAGATAATGAAGCTGCAACGAGTTGTAAACAAGTGGACTTGAATAGATTCAGTTGGAGCTGAGAGGCCTAACACTTGAGTCTTGACATTTGACACCAAGTGGAGAAGGGATACAGAAAACAATAATGTTTCTCCAAATTTTGATTCTGCATAAGTGGAGGAGGGAAGGAACAGTGTGTTATTACAATATCCACTGCTCTTTCTTTCAACCCAACAAAGTGATCAGATACAAGTCATTTTTAGCCGAATGAAATAAGTTGCAACAACAAAGACCAATGATCAATTTGTAATCAGTCATTATAAAGGTGATAGCTCTAGCAATATACAGTTTTATTCCACCTTATTCAAAGTTCAGGATATCATGAAAGCAGAATATGACATATATGTCACATGCATTATTCTTGAGCCTAACTTCAACTAGAATTAAAAATAAAAATGACAATAAAAATGGCCTTAGTTTCACTCTAAACCCTTAAGAGCATGTTTGGGAAAGATTTAATCTTTTCCATTCAGCTGTTTTTGGAGGATTAAGTTATTTTGTGAAATAATTATTATGTTTGGGTAAAAAGATTAATTTTTTAAAAAGCTTTTACATGAAATTCAATGCAAAATAAAAATTTTTTTTAGCTAATAATCATAAGCTAAAAATTGAAAATTTATGATTTTAGCTTATAGATTATTTTTTACACTTTAATATGTAAATACTATTTTGTCCTCAATCAAATATTTTTTTAATCATTTTATACATATTTTAATAATTTAATGCATAAAAATAATTCTTTTTTATATCATCCAAATAAATCATATTAACTTAAAATCACTTTACAGCTAATACATCTAAACATAAAAATGAATCGATTATAATAATAATTAATTATAATCAATTATAACAATAATCAATCATCAGCATCATTTATAATTTTTAACTTCCTCAAATAAGTCTTAATTTACACACTTATCACATTCTTTCCATGTAACCCACTACATGTACATATATAGGGAATTGGAGCTTATTTAAAATTGTCTGAATTGTTCATGTTGCTCACATCTTTTGCACTGTACATGAAACAGTCAAACTGGAGGCAAATTTTCAAATCCACCGCCATTGAAAACATATTAATTGATTGGGGGCAAAAAAAGGAGATGATGACTATGAATCTCTACAGTCTACACGAAGCCACTTTACTTTTGGGTTTCGAAAGATGGGCAATTCCAGTGGAGGCACAGAGCTGTAATAGCCAAAAGAATTGATCCATGCATCACGGAAGAATAACATTTAATACACACATTTACACATACCACTTTATATTTTGCATAATTTTATCAGCATTTCATTATAATTAGTCTCATCCAGATATACTCGAATTTTTAAACAATAGGAAAGCAATGTGCACTTAAGTCTTAATTAAAATTATAAATTATAAATTAGAGTTAGCATGCATGAAATATAACTTGTTTTATTGACCAGACCAAGAAGGGAGATGAACCAGGCAATGTAAGTTCTAAGGACAAAGCCAATAGAAAGTTTTAAATTAGGCCCCTAATTAATTTGTATAGGTGCCTAGCTTTTGATCAAAACTGAGAAGTGGACTAATATATATCTTCGCCGAAGTAAATTTCTGGAGTTAAGCTAAGCAGTTTCCACTTAAATTTCCTAGCAATGGCACAAGGAGAAGAAGAAAGATATATAGAAGCCCGATACGATTATACGAATATTATTTCACAATTAAAAAAAAAGAAAAAGAAAAATCATAATGACATCTCTAACATGATTTAGATTAAAAGGTGATTTTGAATTCGTCCTTTTTTTTTTGCTTTGAACTTGGATTTTAAGTTTGCATATTCTATGTTCGGCTAGAGAAAGAATACTAATGAATTATGCTGCGATTCGAGCATATAAGCATATATCTTCTATATCCTTCCGACTATTTTTTTGTTTTTTATTAATCACAACACATAACATAAAACATACTATTAAATAAGAGAACTAATCCTAAATCACATAAACAATTAAACTCAAAATATATTTTTAATTTTTTTATATTCTTTTTTTAAAACCATTTTCGTATTTTTTTTCTTCTTATTATTATTTTTTATAAAAGGGACAAAAGAGACCTCAAATTGAGATGGGCTGCTGGCCCATGTGTTGTGTTTCAGCTTTAAAAAAAAAAAAAAAGAAAATGAGTGACAAAAAGAAGGCAAAGATGGCTCTGGAAGCAAACAAAAAACGCAGGGGAGGGGGAGACGGATGGCGTGGTGTGGCTGCTCCTTGCTCACGGTGCAGCTCTGTTGGGACGGTGGGGCTGGTTTGGTGAGGAGTTCCGGCGACTGGGTCGTGGGGGACGGCGGTGGCTACGGGGTGGACGGAGCTGTGGTGGTGGTTTGGTGGGACGGTGCACGGTGAGTTTACGGGATACGACGGCGAGGATGAAGGGGGCTGCTGCTGTCGTGGTGGTGTGGTGGAAGACGGCGGGTTGGGGGTTGGTGGGACGGTTGGCATGGTCGTTCACGGCTATGGTGGGACGGTAGGTATGGTGGTTCCTGGCTATGGTGGGAGGGTGTTTCACGGCTTGATAATTCTCTTTTGTTGTTGATCTCATTCTATTTCACATTCCTTCTTGCGTGTCTGTGTATGTGTGCAAAGCTCTACATCCCAAGTTCTAACCTTTGTCTTATGCTGTTGCATCACTTGATATTTTGCCCCCTTACTTTCCGTGCTTCGTGGGTTCCACCATATGATATTTGAATCAACCCAAATTCATGTTAGAGAAGGAATTACTTTAACGAAGATTAAAAAATACGTGAATAAATTTTTTCTTTTTTTATTAACCAAAAAAATTTGGATTTCGTTTTTTCTGTTCTGTTCTTTTCTTTTTTTATTACCATTTCCTCAATTTGTTATGGGAACGGGAGGGTAATAGTACATAGTCCTGTAGTCTCACTATGAAATTAATTTTTTTTATTACCATTTCCTCAATTTGTTATTTACTATTTATTAATTATTGAGTGCAAACCCGTTCCAAAACCTAACCCGGCCCAACCCGAGTCCCATATATTGTGTTTCCAGCTCCCTCGTGAAACCCTAGCTGGGTTTCGCCTGCATTAGGGTATTTTCTCTACTGCTTTATCCAGATTCTGCTATTGGATTTTCTTTATGCTCTGCTAATACCAATTTTTATTTTGTTGTTGAATTCAATTTTGTTCACAGCTGTGTGAGATTTGTAGCCGCTAATTTGAAAACGCCTAGCTTCAAAGATGAGGTATATATACTTCCGGCTTCTACATGTCTCTATTCGCATTTTCTTTCTTCTTTATGCTGTTTATGTGTAAAATACCATTCATCATTTTTCATTGATAATATCTAGTTGCAGTACCTATCGGTTCTATAGTTGGTGCTCGTGTTCCTTTAAAATAGCTTCTCAAAATTGCATTACTGATGGTACCACATTTTTGCTTTTTTAAAAGTCATTTTTGTCACATGATTCAACCTTTCTAGCTTAATGTTAATGAAAATTATTCAGTGAAATGATGCACTTGAAAACTTAGTGTATCTGGTCTAGGGATGATGTCTTGTGGTTCTGACCTTTTTTGGGTGTTGACTGTGCAGTAAGCTTCAGAGTGATGCTCTAAGAGAAGCTATTTCAGGAATCATGGCTGATTCCAAGGAGAAAAACCGGAAATTTGTGGAGACCATTGAACTCCAAATTGGGTTGAAAAACTATGATCCTCAGAAGGACAAGCGTTTTAGCGGGTCTGTCAAGTTGCCCCACATCCCTCGTCCCAAGATGAAAATATGCATGCTTGGTGATGCTCAACATGTTGAAGAGGTATCAAATTATCAATTTGTTGTTCCGAGCACTGCTCAATCCTGGCTCAATAAGTGTATTTCAGCTGTAATGTGATCTTTGCTTTACAAGACCTTTGATGTTGACATGTAGTTCTTGTTTTCTTTCCTTTTTCGTTTTGTGTTGTTTGATTTATTTATTGTTACTGGTTGTTAGTAATGAATGATTTGCATGAAATACCATGAAATAACACAATGCCTCTGTAGTTTTATAACTGCAATACAAGAGAACGATGCCATTCATTTACATTTGATGGTAGTGATTTATATCTTGTGCTTTAAATTTTCCTTGTATGATTATAATGTAATTGTTGCTAAGTTTGTGATGTTGATGTCTGTTACTCTAATATGCAGGCAGAGAAGATAGGATTGGACTACATGGATGTTGAAGCATTGAAGAAGCTAAACAAAAATAAGAAATTGGTGAAGAAACTAGCCAAAAAATACCATGCCTTTTTAGCTTCTGAAGCAGTCATAAAGCAGATTCCTCGTCTTTTGGGTCCTGGTCTCAACAAGGCAGGCATGTATTTTTTTTTTCTTTTGTGTTTAGGATTTTTAATTTTTGGTCATTATGAGACTAAAGGTTAATGATTTGTTTCTGTTTTGATCATTTTACGTGAGACATTGTAGATTTTTTGTTTCTTATTATTAATCTTTGGCAACAATTATCGATTGTTTTCAAATATGAACTGCGTAAAACTCTTTTAATAATCCTCTGGTTTATGCATTTTTATCCCCCCCCCCCAAAAAAAATACAATGAATAGTTTTGTTTGAAAGAATCACTTTCAAACTTCAATTATTGCTCTTGCTGGTTTTGATATTTTGCATGAATTTGCAGGGAAGTTCCCCACACTTGTTACTCACCAGGAGTCTCTTGAGTCAAAAGTTAATGAGACTAAGGCTATGGTCAAATTTCAGCTTAAGAAGGTGCTCTGCATGGGAGTTGCTGTGGGCAATGTTAGTATGGAGGAAAAGCAAATCTTCCAAAATGTACAACTAAGTGTTAACTTCCTTGTCTCCTTGTTGAAAAAGAACTGGCAGAATGTGAGTAGTCCACTCTCATAACATTTACTGCTATCTTGTGTATCACTATGTTTTTCGTGAAGTTATATGTTCTTGGATCTCTTTACCACATGTCATGTATGAGTAGTCATTGGTGTAATTTAGCACTCAGCTCATGGAAGAGAAGTCTGCAATATTAAATGTGCCTGGATTGAATGGTAAAAAAAATGGGTTTAATAACTGAAAAATAAGATTATTAAAGAGTATTCTTTGAATGCTAAAATTGTGTATAGAATTTGAATTCTTGTATCTGTAATTCAGAAAGTGTTTAGTATATCTCAGTCTCACATAGTGTAAGTATCGTTTTTTTTTTCTTGTTCTTTTCTCTTTTTTGATGTGATTTTTTATAAGTTGAATTACTCTTGGTATACAAGATATAATCATTTGAAAGTGTTAGAAATGAAGGTGGGGCGACACTAGGAGCAATGCTCGTCCATATAAAACAAAATCCATGGATAATTTATTTTATTTTTCTTTTGATGCGTCCATGGTGAATGATATGAGTGCAATTAGAACTTTATTTCCTACTATTTCTATAATAACTCTGTACAAAATATGACCTCTCCTCTGGAAAGGGCAGTATGTCAAATGCTGTTCTAGTTTGCATTGAATCTTTGTTGAATTTGTTGTTTCAGTTTATGTTGGGAATATGTTGCAGGACCCAATTTTTTATGGTCTTAATTCATGTGAAGCGCTGCATGTGGAAACTGTTTTTCGTTTCTTTCCTACTCCTTGGAATATTTGATATTGTTGAAACAGCCTATCATCTAATGAGAACTATTACTGATTTCAGGTTAGGTGCTTGTATCTGAAGAGTACCATGGGGAAATCGTACCGTGTCTTTTGAGTGGATGTTTTTTAATTCAGTGAAATTGTGATCGCGCCTAGTATATTGTTTATCTTAATAGCTGGACCGGAATCTTAATCTTGCTATTGTTTTGTTGTATGAATTTTTGTCGCTAGTATTTTGTGTTCTTGGTGTTTGAGTGCTTAGCAACATTGGATAATATTACTGGTTCTATTTTTGAGCTACCCCTGTTTACTTGCTATAACTCCCTGCTCTCAAATGCTATTATTTCGTTTTGATGTGTTATATTCAATGACTTGATATGATATTTATACCGGAAGTACTACTTGACTGGGGATTGAAGCAGCATTGGTTATTCCATGTCAATTAATGCTATGCATTTCGTTTAAGCTTTGTTAATTTTATTTAACTTGGTACTGTGGCATAATTAAGATAGCGTTTGGAGCGCTATACATGAATATTTAAATAGGTTAGCATTCGTGTAAGTTATTCGAATGTAACCTCTATACTAAATTTACAATATTTTTTTTTTGGAAAAAGTCAGATGTGATTTTTCTTTGATAGTGGTATGGATGAAGTATAAACAAATTTAAGTTAAACAAAATTTAAAAAGTTGCATCATGCATGTACGTAAAGTTATTATCTTCATACTTTTTTATTTTCTGGTCAACATTATATTCGTACTTAGAAAAGGAAAGTTGTCATGAAGTAATAAGAAATTAAGAACAAAACACCGTATGAGAGTATATTTTTGTTTACGTAGGTATGTGGTATACTTCGAGTTAGGACTTACGACTGAGCTTAAAAATGAATCTGGTCAAAATTTTGTGTGAATTTAAATTGGATGTAGCCGGGCCCATATGCATCCCAAATCTGGATTCACTTCTAACCTAGTTTTTATATTTGAGTCTATCTACTCACATACAATCGGGAAATTTTAAAAAATTCAGAGTAATATTTTTTGTCGCGACTGTGTTCGCAGCGAAAGAATAACTTACGGGATTTGAAAAAATAGAAATAAAAAATAAAGTTGTTATCAATTTTATTTAAATTAAAAAAAATTAAAAAAAAATTTCTTTAAAAATAATATTTAAAATTAAATTAAATTTAGGAGTCGATCATGCATAAAAAAAAGTAAAAATTTAATTCTACAGTACTCTTAACATACTTGTTTTGAGACGACACTTTAAGTCAATTATATAAATTCTTGATAATATTAAAATATATTTATTTTAATCTTCTTAAAAAGCATTGTAATTATTTTTATTTTTAATTTTCTTTTGTAATTTTTATTATATTTTTTTAAAGAAAAGAAAGAAATGAAATAATTTAATTGTGAAAATTTAATTTTTAACTTGACGGAATAAAAGTTCCGCTCCTACGTATCTCTAGGAGCAAAGAAAAATTTAAAGTCACGTAGTTCTATAAAAAATAAGTGTGGGTTGATTGATTTAATTAAGAAAAAAGATTATTATTTTTTTGGAAAAAAAAATTTTATTTGAAAACAAATCAATTCTTGCACAGAGTTTAAGTTAGCATCAGGTTACTCAATAAATCTTTATGATCCAAACGACATTGAAGATAGCATTCGCTATTCAATTATCATCATTGGTCATTGCATTGATTAAAATATTTTTTTATCATCATTTTTTTAAGAGGAAAGCATAAGGACAAACAAATAAACACAATTTTTCATAAGCCAAACAAATACAAAAAAAAAAAAAAACTTTATGATAAGGTTTCAAGCTTACATAATACTAGAGTCTGAGTTAGGCCAAAATATAGCAACATAACATTTGTTGCACCTTCTAGATAGAAGAAACAACACCCTAATTAGTACTATACTAATCAAAATAGGTTGGGCATTTTACTAAGCCCACAGAGGTGCTTAAAAAAAGCAAGTTAGTAGCAGTAGGTGCTACATCAGTCTTCATTCCTCAAACTACTCTCCCACATCTACTTCCAATGTCACCATATCTTCATAGGTGACAAATCTCGTGAACCCACCAAGCTCTGGGATATACTCCCAGACATAGTGAACCCCATAGTGAACCCCTATGACTATGTTTAGGAAAGGCTTATTCAACTTGTCTAAAATACCACATTAAAAATGTGAGAATAAGTTTATTGTAGAAGAGAAAAACTATAACAATTTTTGAATCAATGATATTCCAATTGTATAAGTACAAAATATATTTTTATTTCCTTTCTTTCTAATTCTATTTTCAAAACATAATCTCAAGGTTACTCATATTAAATCTCAAAGTTAAAAGGAATAAAACAATGTAACTCTTTTAATAAGCATGAGAAAACAAAGTTTAAGAAACTTGGTGGAAATTAATCTCTTTTAATTTCTTCTTATCCCTTGCAAAAATATACTCGGGTCTTGGCCCCCTCTTTTCTCTTTCTAGGGCTTTGAACCTCCTCTTTTCTCTTTCTATTCTCAATCTTTCTTTCTTTGGCCATTCTTTCTCTTTCTTTGGCCATAATCTTATAAAATATAGCACATAGATCCTTTTCTCTTAGGGATAATCATTCTCTAAAGTCCTCCTTTGCATCAAAATCATTTTTCTAGTTTGTAAAAATAAAATTGTAAAAAAAAAAGTGAAGGCTGAATGCCCAAAAAGGAAGTAGTAATTTGAAAAAACTGTTTTCTCAATTTGAATTTAAAACCGTTGAACTTACTCTTTTTTTTTTTTTTGCTCTCCCAAAAGAGCAACCAAAACTAAGGGATACTGTAAAAGGGTTGAATCAAAACTTCTTTAAAACGAAAAAAACCAATTAAACTTATTCATTCACTCCTTTAATCTTCCTATGAGGGCAGCAACCAAACTAAAGAAATAATAAAAGATTTGAGTCACTCAAAGCATGAAAAGGCATATTGCTCATCGAGTTATCAAGCATGTGCTAGTAAAGATAATTTAATCATATCCACATAGTAGAATACACCACTTTCATTATTAGAACTTAAACCATAATTCCCTTTCTAATACAATAAAAGTCCTTGAATTTCAAAAGCCTCATAATAGAAATGCAAAATTGAAAAATTATAAGAGTTAAGTTATAATGTTGAATCTGTATTGATGCAATTTATCATCAATCAAGTAAATCCTATAGGTACACGAAATTCACTATGGTATTAAGAGTTATATTTTGAATCTGAAAAAATATTAACAAAGTTCAATCCTTTTCTACTGTTGAACTAATATTTTATTAACCATAAGTTAGTTAGTTGTTTGTTGTTTTCAGTTAGTAACTGTTAGTTTATTATTTTCAATTTTCTGTCAATAGTTAATTTTCTGTTAGTTGTTTTCTTTATCAGTTAGCATGTGTATATAAAAATACACAATTCTTCTGATCAATAACAAGTTAATATTCATTTTCTCATTCTCTTCTGTTTCCATGTTCTTTCTCTTCTAATATGGTATCAGAGCATAGCAGACTAACATTATTCCATGTTCTTTCTGTTTCAAAGGACTGAACTTTGTTGAGAACTTGATATATTCATTGGACCTATGATCATCTACATTATTTCATGTGAAGAGAAATAACATTACAATCATCAAGTTACAACCTTTAAACCTCTCAAGTTAAGGTCTACATTCATGTGGTTCAAATTTCTTTAAACAAAGGAAAAAAGAAGAGAAATTATCCATGCAGCGATCAAGTTTTAATCTATAAGTTCAAAGTCTCAACATCCCTTAATCGAAAATCACAAGAAAACTGGTAAGAAGTATGAAGTTCATCCCCTTTTCTCAAAGCAGAAGCAAATTAGGAAGAAAACCTCAAAATAGAAGAATCAAAACCTTTATTTTTCACCTCCATTGAGGAGTAAACCCTAAACATTGAAAAAAACAGCTTGCATACATTCTTAAACTTGTCAACTTCAAACATTATATTAGGGAAGTGAATAAATAACAACAATAGAAAAATGGTGAATATTCATGGCTAAGGTTTAGGAAAAGTAAAAGAATAAGGAAAAAAAGAAGTGTTTTTCTCTTTTCTACCTAGAAATGGTCTTAGATTTGAAAAAGAGGAAGGTGAATCCAAAATGTTGGTGTGGAACAAAGGTTAGAAAACGTCTCTGATAACTCCATGAAATGTAGTTATTTGTGCCCCATAAGTATGCTTCATAGAATGCTATGTTCTTGTTATTATGCATATATGGGAGATTTTATGTTTATATTGGTTAAATTTCCTTTGGATGTCTCTCTATATGATTATGAGCAATTTGTGTGTATTCGTTAAGTGATTAAGTGGATTTATAATGTATATTTAACTTGGTGATTTTTCTAATATAGGATGGACTCAAAATAGAGGAATTAGAGCGATTCAAGGTTCAAAAACTCAAGAGAAAGACCAAGTGGCATTCTGGGAGAGAGCGCCGCGACACAAAGGAGTGTGCGCTGCAGTGCAAAGGTGCATCATCAAGCTGCATACAAAAACCCGAGGCTAGGGCACCGCGACACAAAGTAGTGTGCCGCGGCTCTAGGTGATCGACTCAATGCGCGCCGTGGCACAAAGGAGTGTGCGTTGCGGTGTGAAGTGCAAAACTGAGCATATAAATAGAATTTTATCAGATTTTCTTAAAATGACTTTCTAAGTTTTGAGAAGCTGTGGTTGGAAATTGTATGTTGGAGGCTAAGGAGGCCAATGGAGGCTAGGATGGAGGTCATCTTCCTTAGGGAAGATGATTTGAGCTTCAAAGGATCACATCTAATGAGATTCCTCTTTCTCCTTTCTCTTTCTCTTGTTTTCCTTATCTTTTGAGCACTATTTTTGTGTTGTAATTTGTGTTCATGGAGTAGCTGAGTTGTATTTAGGGATACTTTGAATCCTTTCTATGATTATTAATGAGTTTGTTATCTTTAGAGTATATATTGATGTTTAGTTATGTTCAATCATATGGTTCTTAATGATTTTGAAGGTTTGATCAGCTTTTGATTGATTTGTTGAAGTCTGATGAACCTAAACATAGGAATTTGGATTTTAAATCTAATATATGGTTGATGCATGTTTAATTCTATTCCAATGGCGGGATGAGTTAATTCGCTAATTGGATAGAAATATACCTTTTAGCCATGTATAGTGTGTGATTGAGAATAGATAGTTCATGAGTGGAGTTTGCACTAGTTCTCAAGGAAACTTAGTAGATTAGGTAAATGAAACTATGATTAATTGACCTAGACATAGGCTTTTAACTAAATCAGATTCTCAAGCTAACTTAACAATTCATTGATGTTGCTTATAAGGATTGCATGTCATTAGTATGAAATAGGAGGTGAAGAAGGATTCCCTAAATCTCTAAATCATTATCTTTATTACTTTTGTAGATTAAATTTAGTTTATTTATACTTTTTCTATTTTATATGTTCTTGAATAGAATTAGGTAAGCTATTGGTTAATATTTAGCATTGGAAGTAAACTTATCCTCGAGGGAACGATCTTTACTTTTCACTTTATTACTTGAATGACCCATGCACTTACGACCTATGTTGGGATAAACAAGTTTTTGGCGCTGTTGCTAGGGACAAGTCATTATCCCTCAATGGTAAGCTAAACACTAGTCTAAACAAGCTTTTGGTGTCGTTGCCGGGGATAAGTCATTATCCCTCAATGGTAAGCTAAACACTGGTCCAAACAAGTTTTTGTATCACACCCCCAAACCTAAGTTGTTACTAGTCCTCGAGCAACACAAAGTATGATCAAGTAAACTCACATTAATCAATTCATACTCATATGCATTCAATACTTTAATTTTCATTTAACCACAACCTGTGCACAATGATTGTTTAGGCCTTCAAAAGATGCACATGCCTCACAATTAAGCTCAACACATATACAATCCTAAACATGCCCTCAATCTAACTTCTAATTATGCACATGACATTTCACACAAACATGCAAGTCAAACTTATCTTTTTCAAATCATGCTCATCTGGATAAGTTTATGAACATACACATGGATACAAATTAAACAATCCACAAAATTCTAATCAAACCTTCTCTCCACTAATATAAATCACACATAACTGAGGATCAAGAGAGACTTTCATAGCTTATAATGTAAGACCAAAGGTAGTGGGTAAGAGAAGAAAAGGATAAGATACACAACAAATATTGAGAAACATAAACATGTTAATTCAAGTCATGAATCACAACATGATTTTCACAGGGTATACAATAATGAATGTAGAAAACTCACCAGAACCATTTTTTATGCTTTTCAAACTTTTCTTTTCTTAAGCTTTGCTCTTTCTTTCTTTCTATTTTCTCTTTTTATTTATATTTTCTTTATTTTGAAAAGTAATGATTTTTCTTTTACTGCATCTTGTTCCTTCAAGCTCATTTTGTATTGAATATTCATTAACACCCCTAATCACAAGACTCACTTCAAGAAATAACACATTATGAACTCAACAAATATTGATAATAGGAAGAAAATGCATTGTTTTCACGTGCATTAGAATTGTTAACAAGTTAACGAATACAATGGTAATGAAAAACAAATAAGGCCGTATAGTATAAGGCTTCAAAAGGGACCTATGGAGATCATCATATAGGGTTAAGCTTGAAGGCTCAAACAGTCTAAATAATGCCCTAATCATTTTCTCAATCATACACAATTTAGGATTTCGCCTCAAAAGGGTTGGAGAACAACTTCAAGGATAAAAGAAATCATCCACATGCACAATTCATAAACATTCTCTAAACAAACACTCATATCTTTCTAAAGTTAAACAAGCATCTAAGTGGAAAAACATAGCATGCATAAAAACAAACTAGATTGCATTGACATGCTTCAAGATCGCAAATGGTTTCACAAAACAGAGGGCAATTCGCAAACATTTATATCATTGACCAACCATAACACACTAGCAAATGGAAATATGTCATGCATTCCAAAGATCCATCATTTTCCATTCAAGCATGCATAACAACATGTACAAAGTGCGAAAAATTGAAACTTGCATCAACAACTCACTAGTAATAGTCAAAACAGGATATAATCATGAAAGCATGATGACTATCACTAGCACATACTTAAAATATCAAAATATGTGTAAACATTAAGCATTAAGGGCGAAAACATGTAAAGATACTCTCCCAAACTAAAGTGAATGTGTTCCTTGCTGCACATGGTCTATAGGATACCCGAGCATATCAAAATAGCAGCCAAATTAGCACTGAGCATACTAAATAAAGAAAAGCAAAAACAGGGTGCTACACCGTGACGTAACCATGATTGAGTCGCGGCGTAAGTAAAAAGCTGCAGAATTCTGTAGAAAACGTGCACGTGAGCCACGACGCTCAGAAGACTGCGCTACTGTATGATAACTCAACCTCTAGAATTCTGTAAGGAAATGGTTTCTATTGCCATTTCTACTTCAATATGGCCTCCAACACCAACAAAATGTGTCTACAAACTTAAAAAACAGAATGTACAACAAAAATATAACAAAAACACAAAATCAAACTATAACTACATATTTAAGCAAATCAACAACAAAAACATAAAAACTTAAAAATAAAACTATTTACAACAACAAAACATAAAAACTTGAATTAGAACTAAGTAAACTTATTGTCAATATTAGCAATATAGAAATAATGTCTTATCCCCGGTAATAGCGCCAAAAATTTGTTTGAACCAGTGTTTAGCTTACCATTGAGGGATAATGACTTATCCCTGGTAACGGCGTCAAAAACTTGTTTAAATCAGTGTTTAGCTTACCATTGAGGGATAATGACTTGTCCCTGGCAACAACACCAAAAACTTGTTTATCCTAAAATAAGCTGCAAGTGCACTGATCATTCAAATAATAAAGTGAAAAATAGATATCGTTCCCTCTAGGATAAGTTTACTTCCAATGTTAAATATTAACCAATAGCTTACCTAATCCTATTCAAGAACATATAAAATAGGGAAAGTATAAATAAACTAAATATAATCTACAAAAGCAATAAAGATAATGGTTTAGAGATCTAGGGAATCCTTCTTCACCTCCTATTTCATACTAATGACATGCAATCCTTATAAGTAACATCAATGAATTGTTAAGTTAGCTTAAGAATCTGATTTAGTTTAAAGCCTATGTCTAGGTCAATCAACCATAGTTTCATTTACCCAGCGCTAAGTTTCCTTGAGAACAAGTACAAACTCCACTCATGAACGATCTATTCTCAATCACACACTATACATGGCTAAAAGGTATATTTCCATCCAGTTAGCAAATCAACTCATCCCGCCATTGGAATAGAATCGAACATGTATCAACCATACATTAGATCTAAAATACAAATTCCTATGTTTAGGTTCATCAGACTTCAACAAATCAATCAAAAGCTGATCAAACCTTTAAAAGCATTAAGAACCATATGATTGAACATAACTAAACATCAATATATACTCCAAAGATAACAAACTCATTAATAATCATAGAAAGGATTCAAAGTATCCCTAAATACAGCTCAACTAATCCATGAACACAAATTATAACACAAAAACAATGCTCAAAAGATAAGGAAAACAAGACAAAGAGAAAGGAGAAGGAGGAATCTCATTAGATGTGATCGTTTGAAACTCAAATCATCTTCCCTAAGGAAAATGACCTCCATCCTAGCCTCCCTTGGCCTCCTTAGCCTCCAAAATACAATTTTCAGCTGTAGCTTCTCAAAACCTAGAAAGTCATTCTAAGAAAATCTGATAAAATTCTACTTATAGGCTCAGTTCTACACTTCAAGCCGCGGCGCACACTCCTTTGTGCTGCGGTGCGCATTTAGTCGGTCACTTAGAGTTGCAACGCACATTACTTTGTGCCGCGACGCTCTAGCCTTGGGTTTTTGTATGGCAGCCTGATGATGCACCTTTTCACCGCAATGCACACTACTTTGTGCCACGACACTCTAACCTCGGGTTTTTGTATGGCAGCCTGATGATGCACCTTTGCGCCACGACGCACACTCCTTTGTGCCGCGGCCCTCTCTCCCAGAATGCCACTTGGTCCTTCTCTTGGGCTTTTGAACCTGAAATCGCTCCAATTCCTCTATTTTAAGCTCATTCTACATTAGAAAAATCACCAAGTTAAATTTAAATTATAAATCCACTTAATCACTTAACGAATACACACAAATTGATCATAATCATGTAGAGAGACATCCAAAGAAAATTTAACCAATATAAGCATAAAATCTCTCATATATGCATAATAACAAAGACATAGTATTTTATGAAGCATAATTATGGGATACAAATAACTATATTTTATAGAATTATTAACCTCTAGTTGATGAACCAGGAGAGCTCTCTATCTCTCTTAATCCTCACACACACACTCTCTCTTTATTCTATGGTGTGTGTGTGTTTGTTGTAGTAGGTTAAAAATTAAAAGGTTGACGGATGAGGCTTTGCTTCAATAGTTGTACTATATTGATGCAAAGAGTGTAGTAAGGGATGTAAAGAGTATGGCAAGGGTTCGATCTCTTGCGAATGGATCCTCACCCCTTTTCCCCTCTTTTCATTCCCTTAGTATTTCGGTAGGGCACCCATAGGTCCCATCTTAGGGTGGGGCCTCCTTTAGGCCCAATGAAATCTAATACCCAAAAAAAATGAAAATGTTAAAGGAGTTTTATAAAGTCCCAAGTCCAAACCGTGGGATCACTAAAGGAAAAAAAAAAGATGAGTTTGAATCCTAACCTTAGTTAAGCTAGGAATTACTAGCATATTAGGGATTGAACACCTATTTTAATCCATAAATAATACAACAACAACCAAGCATTTTTTCACTAGGTGGGGTCGGCTACATGGATCAAACGACGCCATTGTGCCCTATCATAAACCAAGTCTTCAGATATGTTATTCAGATCTAAAATTTTTTTAATCGTTTCACCTATAGTCTTTCTTGGTCTTCCTCTACTTCTAGCTATTGGGCTATTATCTACCTGATCTACTCTTCTTACAGGGGCTTCTAAGGGTCTTCTCCTTACATGTCCAAACTACCTAAGGCGAGATTCTCCCATCTTTTCCACAATAGGTGCTACCCCTACTTTTTCTCTGATACATTCATTTATAATCCTATCTTGTCTTGTATGGCCACACATCCAACGCAACATCCTCATCTCCGTAACACTGATCTTATGCTCTTATTAATTTTTTACCGCCCAGTACCATACAACATCGCGGGCCTTATAACCGTGCAGTAAAATTTACCCTTAAGTTTGAGATGCACTTTTCTATTACAAATAACTCTTGAAGCACTCCTCTATTTCATCCATCCAGCTTGAATCCTATGGTTTACATCTCCCTCTATCTCTCCATCATTTTGTATGATAGATCCAAGGTACCTAAACTGTGTGACTTGTGGTATGGTATGATTTTCAATTTTCACCGCTAAACTAGCATTAACACGCCTCTTATTGAACTTACATTCCATATACTTCGTCTTACTCCTACTTAGACAAAAGTCATGTTCTTCTAAAGCTCATCTCTATAGCTCTAGTTTCGCATTTGTTTTCTCTCTCGACTTTCTAACTAAGACTATATCATCTGCGAAAAGTATGCATTGTGGCACTGGCTCTTGGATATGCACAGTAAGCACATCCAAGACCAAGGTAAAAAGATATGGACTTAAAGTTGACCCTTGTTGCAGTCATATAGTTATAGAAAAATTTGTTGTGACCCCACAATGTGTTCTCACACTAGTTTTAGTCTCATCATACATATCTTGGATTGTTCGAATATAGGTGATACGAATTTCTTTCTTCTCCAAAGCCTTCCACAAGACCTCTCTCGGTACCCTATCGTAGGCTTTTTCCAGATCAATGAAAACCATGAGTAGGTCTTTTTGCTTCCTCCGATACCTCTCCATTAATCTTCGCAGAAGATAGATTGCTTCCATGGTTGACCTCCCAGGCATAAAACTAAATTGATTCTCTGAAATATGAGTCTCTTGTCTTAATCTCCGTTCAATTACTCTTTCCTATAACTTGATGGTATGACTCATGAGCTTAATCCCTCTATAATTTGCACAGTTTTGTACATTTTATTATTCTTATAAATAGAGATTAAAGTGCTTCTCCTCCATTCATTTGTCATTTTCTTAGACCTCATTATCTCGTTAAATAGCTTTGTGATCCAACTTATACCTTTCTCTCCTAGGCACTTCTATACCTCAATAAGTATATTATCTGGTCTTACCACTTTTCCATTATCCATTCTCTTCAATGCTTCTTTTACCTCAAACTCCTAAATTTTATGATAAAAGATTTTATTTTGGTCCTCCTCTCTAGTGTTTAGAATGTCCGAGTCCCCTAATGTCTCATGTTCCTCATTAAATAACTTGCAAAAATAACCCTTCCATCGATCCTTGATGTCTTGTTCTGTAACCAAGACTTTACCTTCTTCATCCTTAATGCATTTCACGAAATCCAAGTCTCTTGTATTCCTTTTCCTACTTTTAGCAAACCTATAGATATTCCTTTCTCTGTCTTTGGTACCCAACGATTGATATAACCCATTGAATGCTTTAACTTTTGCCTCGCCCACCGCCTTTTTAGTATCTTTTTTAGCTGCCTTATAATTTTTCCAATTTTCATCATTTTTACACACGTGCCAAGCTTTATAACATTCCCTTTTAACTTTAACCTTATCTTGTACACTTGCATCCCACCACCAAGATTCTTTATCCTTGGGTTCTAAGCCTATTGATTTACCGTGTGTCTCTTTTGCTACCTTCTTAATCCCTTTAGCCATCTCGTCGCACATATCATTAACACTCCCTTGTATCTCCCAAATCTCTTGCTCCATAATCCTTCTTTGAAAAAGCATTTGTTTTCTATCCTTTAGTTGTCACCATTTGATCATTGACTCTCTGTCTTAACAAAATAGAGTCTGAATCTGTAATTTAATATCTTAACTAATGATGTTTTTAAATCTGTAATTCCACATATATAACTAGTAACAGATATTTAAATCACACTAATAAATTTCTAACATGTTTCCAACTCCACATCTAATAACTAGTAACAAAGATTGAAATGACACAAAGTAATATCAACTCTCAGCATGTTTTCAACTTGGCATCAAGACATAAAAGCCAAGATGTAATCCTTCTTCTTCTTCAATGGAAGAGCTTTCACAACCACTAGTTGACTTGGATTTTCTGTCAACCAATTAACAGCTTCCAGCCAATGTGAGTTATCAAGATCAGGTATTTTCTCTAGCTCGTTAATCACTTCTTTTACATCTTTCTCCTCCGTCTTCTTTGTAGTTGCTTGCACGAATTCTTTCAATGACTCAGCCACTTCTCTCATTGAAGTAACTATCCCATCTTTTTCTCCACTTTTTCTTCGAGATTGCATGAAAGTAGACGATGAAGATTGTCCTCTTTTCTTTGTTGCAGAGCTTGGTTCCTCCAAATCAATATTAGCACTATCAACCTCATCCTCTTCATTTGTTTCTTTGCTTATGACATCATTCGCATCAAGTGCAGTCTCCGCTCCAATTCTAGTGGCCTTATCTTTAGCACATAGGTCTACGATGTCATCCCAATTTGGAATCACTTTAAAACAGAATCGTTTAGCCTCTTCATGTGACTTGAAAGCAAAAGGAAACATGTTAATAATAGTACCAAAAAAATGATTTGAATTGAATAATAATAACATTAAAAAAAAATTTACCTTAATATACTCATTCCATGCATTTTCATTTTCACCGAAATCATGTATTTTGTGCCATCCCAATCAAATCCACTTTGGCTAAGAATGTCACTAACAATGTCATACCATGTTCTCCAAAGCTTAATACGTTTCTTAACATTCTCTCCAACAAGCTGAACTTTGAAACGAGTAGATAATTCTTGAGCTGCAGTGTTATATGCCACTGTTTTTCAAGCTCCAAGTCTTGGACTTCTAAAATTGGATCACTTTGTTGCTCATCTCTTATAAAATTATGTAGTATGAAACAAGCATTAATAATTCTTATTCGTGTTTTTATATCAAAAAATGAATGAGTTCTTAATATACTCCATCTTTTTTTCAATATCCCGAATGATCTTTCAATTACATTCCTTGCACTTGCATGACAACAATTAAATAGCTACTTGTAATTTTGAGGGATGTTTCCAGTCCACTCATTAAGATGATATATAATCCCTCGATAAGGTGCTAAAAATCCTGGACCATTAGTATATCCCGCATCCACAAGAAAATATTTACCTACAATGGTTTTTAAGAAAATCAGAATTGTATTTGATATATTGAATAAAGTATCATTATTTTCAAGATATTACAATTTGAAATTTGGAGACAGTTTTGACGACGTAAAGCATCTCGCAATACTCGAGAATCTCCTGCCGACCCTTCCCACCCGGGTAACACTTAAATATACCTTAAATCTGGACCACAAACTCCTAACACATTTGTGGAGATATCACCTTTTCTATTACGATATTTAGGCCTATCTTCAACAGCAATTGTTACTGGAATATGTGTCTCATCAAGTGCTCCAACACAATTCTAAAAACATTTAAAAATCATAAATAAGTTGTAATCACTGAAGATGTCTTATCATTAGGAAATTTAGCCTAACAATTGACAAAGTTACCTCAAACCATCTCCATTTGTTTGCCTCTGAGCCCTCTAGATTATAGTCATGAAACTTCAAATATTCCTTGCTCACTTTCATTATAACTCGTAGGACATTATTGAATTGCCTACTTATAGTTTTTTTGGATCTGTAATAACTAAATTGCACTACTCTGTACTTTAGGTTGTGAGCAAGGATATGTAAAAACATTGCCACAGCTTCAGTTGTAGGGACATTTTTTGTTCTTACTAATCCCCCTTTCTCTTGTAAAATTCTACAAAGTTTAAAAAATGCTTGTTTACTGACCCGTAGTTGTTCAATGCAATCTTTTTCTGTTCCCCTATACAGACGATTAAGGAAACTGCGCCTATCCAATTCCCAATTATGGGTTGGTTCCTTAACAAAATATTTCTCATGATACCAAGCTATTACACCCATTAGCATAGCAATGACACTAACAACAATGATTTTTATTTTCTCCTCAAATTTTGCCTTCTCTTCTTCATTTCTTTTATGTTTTCTTGAAATAACTGAGGTACGAACTGCACTAGTATCCATTTCTTCACAATCCACAACATATAACACAAATTAATAAAAATGGAAAATGAAGATTTTATGCAAAACTAGATACATAGAAGTCAAATATTCTATCAGGCCTAACATAATAAATTTGGTAACCGCACACACATAGATGTTATAATCAAAGTATCAAATGATTAAGAAACCACACACATTATTGAGGATGGAAGCACATAGGTGAAAGTTGTTATAAATAAAGAACTCCAACCTTGTCCTTGCAAAAGGCACAAGAGTCAAATGTAGCACTCACAATCACAAAAACATGGGGGAGCAAGTCTAACTCCAAATGAGACATCGAAGTGACACTTCAAACAAATGATGGAAAATATGTTGTTAAGAAGATATGGACAATTAATGGCCAAAGTAGTCTTTCATGTTCATCAATCATTACAACAGCATTCCATCAAGAAATATATGGAACCATAAAAAACCTAAAGTGGGTTTATGGGTATCTGACTCCTACAGTTGCTTGGTACCCAAAGGTTCAAATTCCAACTAATAAGCAATGCCCTCAATTAGGTTCTGCACAAGCCTCAAGGCTTGTGAACAATCAGATCCAACAATACAAGAAATAAAGTGCAAAACTAATACTAATCCAGAGAAACAATTCGTATTTATAGTTACTTATTTTTCTGGACTTTAGAGAGGCAAGGTAAATTATATCAAGGCATGACTTGCAAGTCTAACTGATGAAGTAAAGATGCAAAATGGACAAGACTTTATTTCCCTTTATGAGCCCATCATACTTGCACAAAGAGATCATCAGCCCGCCTATATTAAGCTCACAATATATAGAGCACCTTTGAGATAGAACTTGCACAAGAATGACAATTACTCAGACGGTTCAATCTAAACAAAAGGCTGTTCTCTTTAGCACAAAATTCCATTTATAAAATGTCCCAAGCAGCATTAGGGTTAGTAAGCAAGATGTGCAATGGTTGAAAAATATAACCAAAAGCAAATTCAAGGCAAAGCAGTCGATAGAATTCATGCAACGTTTTCTTAAACTTTTTAGCATTTTAACAAAGCAAATTTTACACTGATTTTCAAAAGGAGAGACCCACCAAGCCATAATTGATATTCAAACTCAAACAGTATATGTCAGAATTGGCAATAGATCTATTGAACCTATACAACTTCACAAAACGTTCTTCTTGGCATATTAACAAACAGAGAAAATGCAACAAGCACGCCAAAAGAATGACACAAGGCCAGCAACAATTCCATCTAAAAAAAAATAAACTAGGTAATAATTCCATCTTCTAACTTCGAGAATATTTTTAATGAACATGATTTAGACAAAGTAGCTTCCAGTAATTTATGACGCATATATACAGAAAGGGAAAAACAGAATCATTGTTAAGAGATACAGAAACAAATCTTAACTTCGTTCCCTCTGGGAACAAAACGAGTTGAAACACAAATATGGAATTATCGAGTTGAGATAACAAAAACTCAAATCACCGGAGAAGAAAATCAAACACAAAAAAGAAGAAAAGAGAACGTAACGTACCAAAGGGGCGGCTCTGGTTCTTGAGGACGACTGTAGATGGAGGTGTCGTGGTGGTGGGTTGGGTTCGAGATGGGCAGCGCACAGTGAATCTGAGTGCGACGGTGGTGGCGTAGGGCGCAGATGGAAGGCGTGCAACTGAGATGAGAGAGAAGGGAGAGAGAAGGGAGAGAACGAGTGAAGGGGAAGACGAGAACAAAATAACGAAGGATTTTAGAAATTCTATCCAAAGAGATAGGAATTAAAATTCTTGAATTAAAATTCTTTCTTTTTACGCTAATAAAATACTTTCTTAAAATACTTAAAATTTTTAAAATAATTTAATAAGATATCCAAATAGATTATTTTATAACAAATCATTTTAAATCCTTTATAAAAATACATTTCTTTTTTTAAATATTTCATCCAAACACATCCTAAGGATTTCAGAATTTTTAGGGAAGCCATGTCATAATTACGAAGATCCACCACTGTTTATAAAAGCACGCGTAGAAGGAAAAGTAGTATTCCCAAACAAATTTTTCCCTAAAGATCAAGATTAAATTCAAAAAGCATGCTAAAACATAATTACAAAATGGAATATAGAAAATAAAAATGGATAGGAAATAGATGTACTTTACCTTATTTATTTTACTATTATAAATGATATTCTCTTACAGTTTTTTAAAATATCATTATTATTTTGTAAATATATTAAAGACTCTTAAATATAATTCAAATTTAGACTTAAATATAAAAGAAATATAATTTGTATCCAAAAAATAAAATAAATATAAATAAAGATAATTATTATTGTCACTGAAAGACGCTAGTATATTATCATTAGTTAATAACATTAAGACATAAGTGAATTTTTTTTTCGAACAAAGATAATTGTAATAATTTTTTATCCTACATGAAATATTTTTTACTTTTCTAAATTTTCAATTCAACTGAAGGATACAATTGAAATGTCGCTTAAAAATTTATATTTGAAAGTTCGGAAGGTTAGGATTATAGCATTTGAATCATCCTGAAATATGTTAGTAGGGCCAAAATGACACGAGTGTTTTGCTCACATTCTAAATTATTCGAATGTTTTTTTTTTAAACTTTTAATATAACATTTTAATTTGTTAGTTTTTCAAAATATCTCTCACTTTATCAGGTGAGAAATTAATCCTCCAAATACTGTCATAGCATTTAAATAAAAGCATTTGAATGTTTAGTTAGATATTTTTACCTTATCAATTATTTATTAAGAGGGATAATACCCTGTCTTCTCTTAAAATTAGTGTTTATTGAACTAATATTCTTTTTATTTGAAAAATTACACATACCTTTTTAACTTTAGTATTTTTAAAAGGACTTTATATAGAGTCCATACATAAATTACAAGAGGCATGTATAATTTTTTAAATAAAAAAAAAAGTATCCTGTATAAGAACAACGCATAAAGAAATGGATAGCATTAGTATAATCTTCCAACATTAAAGATGTCAGTGTAATAAACCCTACTTTAGGGGAGTTCAGTCTAATTATCCCTTAGTAAAATGAAAGTTGAATCCCTTCGTTTATTTAAAAAGATATATATCCTCAAATCATAATTCACTCCAGTTTATCCATCGGTCCTCAATTAGTTTGGCCGACACCAGTAAGAGTTGAAATTAAATCATCATATCCCTATTCCAAAAATACAATATACTCAGTGCTTACATTGATCATTTGACTATCTGAGTCACCAAAAATAAACTATCATGGGATCGTATGTCCACATGATATATGTAATAAATATAGAGCATGTCCAAAAAGCCAAAATCCAAGCTGATTTTCTGTGTCCCATTCCCATATACCATTCAAGTGAACAATCAACATCAAACAAGAGTTTGTTATAATTAATAGTGAGCCTCTTCTACAAATGCAAGTTTGTTCATATTCCTCTGCTCCTTCCAGTAATCAGCGCTATCTGCATTACAGTGTGGGACTAGAGGTTGGGTCCAGTACTTACAAGGGGCAGCTGAATCACATACATAACAATAACACTGCATTCGACCAAAAGATTTCAGAACAAGTTTATATGTCAGAGGCAAGGTGGAGATACATAACCATAAAACGTTGTACCAAAAATAAATAAATAAACATAAAATGGAGAAAGCAACTCCCACCAATCAATATCATTACCATTTCACAGTAGCTTTCATGAGGTGTTGTACTGAACGGAAATTTAAGACACAGATGTCTTGAATGCGGGTAATCTCTGCAAGCTACCTATAAATTTGTCACAAATATTCATCAGCATAATTTGGGCTTGGAATAAGTTAGACAACAACTCATTTGAGTCCAAACCAAAGATTGTTAAGGGAATGAACAGTATGACATTGTTCAATACAATAATAACAAGATAAGTAGATAACTGAAACTTGAAAGTTGAAACGATTACTCACCCTCTTTAATGAAAGTGAAACCTAACTGGGTGATCATGATCTTATATATTTAATTCTCCAAATCTTACATCCCAATTCCAAAATAATAGTGTAACAAAACTATACTAAGTGCCAAAAGATTAATCTTTTTTTTTTCTTTACTATAAATATAACTAGCTGGTTTTTGTAGTGAGAATGGAAGTTGTAGTTACCGGACCCTTTTCAGCAACAACAGAGAAATCAGCGTCATCATCGTCATGGCTATGAGAAGCACTAGCAGGATTGTTCTTGTTGTCCAACGACAGTTTGGATAGTTCAAGCGACTCAGATGGGTCGAAATCTAAGATGAAGCACTCCTCGGTTTCCTCGAAAAATTTCATGTCCTCTTTTCTTTTCACACAAACTATGGCCCTCACTGGGGTCTCCTCTTTTGGTGAACAAAGGACTGAACTTTTCTCATCGTCATTTTCTCCCATTTTTCTTGCTTTCTAGTTTCTTTCCTTTCCCTGTTTGGCTGCCAAGAAAGTAGACCCAACAAATTCCATTTCCAAGGCTCATAGAACAGACAAAGTTCGAAATTCGGAGTCTCAGATGACCATTCGCGTTCCCCTGACCAATGCGGCGTCGTTGCAAATGTAGCAGATCCGAACTCTTGGGGCTTTTGAATTTTGAATACTAGCTTTTTAGTCGGCCCAATAGTGACAACAAGATAAAACAAAAAAAAAAAACGCCCACAGAAGAGCATATATCTATCTATATTCAATGATCTCTTGTCTTTAGTTGCGTCTCGGAAGTTTTTTGCTTGAATTTCACTTCTCAATCTGAAAAAAAATAAAAAACTACCAAATTGGCATGCCATGTAAGCTTAATTTGCATAATAAAATTAGGTTGTATTATATATGACCTATCAATCATTTAAATTATAAAATTAAGATAAGATTGGTAATTAGTGTCATTATTTCTTCTGTATTCAGCTCGCAGGCGATTGGCCATTGAGACATGTAAATGTCATTAAGTAAAATCTCATTCCTTGGTAAGATTGAAGCCTCCACGGTGGAGGTAATGTCATTGATTAACGTTAATAGACATGCTAATCTAATGGCATTTGTTGCCACACCTTTTAAAGACCACTCGTTGGCAGTAGACCATTTTTTATAATTGATGGTATTGTGCCAATAGATAATATGTTGGATAGCAATTATAAAATATAATCATTTCATA
The DNA here is from genome assembly GCA_029884595.1 of Ormosia semicastrata. Taxonomy (NCBI): domain Eukaryota; kingdom Viridiplantae; phylum Streptophyta; class Magnoliopsida; order Fabales; family Fabaceae; genus Ormosia; species Ormosia semicastrata. The sequence goes on along the minus strand of JAQQTO010000046.1, from coordinate 27,931,367 downwards.
AAAATCAATTATAAAAATGGTAATTATGGATTCTTTTAGTTAAAGAAATATACCGCTGTAGCAATCTCCTTCTAGCATCATTCTTGACGTATGATAGTCATCTTTTGAGTTTATCTTGTATACTCTCTTCTTTTGAGTTTACCCTCTTGGGGTTTACCTTCTAGAGTACGATAGTTGTTGGGTGTGCGACCAAAGTTTTGGTCCCACATTGGTTAGATGGGGAGGATCATATGTATATGAGTATGAACATATATCTCTATTAGTATGAGACCTTTTGGAGTAAAAGTCCAAGAGCAAATCCATGAAAGCTTAGGCCTAAAGTGGATAATATCATACTAATATGGAGATATGTGGTGTTCATAATCCTTAAAAGTGGTATCAGAGCTAATGGTTCGACTTTGGATAAGTTTGGTATGGACGGTGGTCGGTGGATCCATGTGAAGGATCCCTTGTGTCGAAAGTCTTCCTAGCGATGTGGAGGCTAGGCGACGTGTTTCGTTGTAGATGGGGTGGAAGACGGCCGTACAAGTATGAAGAAGAGCGTGTGCATTTGGATGCGAGCTGGGCTCTCTTGATGACACCGTATTAAAGTCATGCCCCAGAGTTAGCCATAGTGAATGAATCCTCGGAATGCCGAATGAATGTGGTGAGCCCCGATAGTTCTTTGTTTGAGGGGAGGATTATTTGGATTTATTCTCTTAGGTTTACCTTTTGGAGTACGGTAATCCTCATTTGGATTTACTTTTTGGAGTAAGGTAGTTTCTTTTTGGGTTTATCCCCTGGGATTTACCTTCTTATGTATTCTCTTTTGGATTTACCTTCTTAAGTACAGTAATTCTCATTTGGGTTTACTCTCTTAAATATTTTCTTTTTGAGTTTATCCTATTGGGTGTGACCCGTTTGAATTTATCTTAAAGTATATCCCGTTTAGGTTTAACTTTTTGACATTGAGGTGTGACTCGTAAGGGTTATGCACTGGGGCGGAGCCACAGTGGTGGTCAGCAGATGGTGGATTTTGCGCAACAAAAGTGTGATTTCAATTTCGTCTACTGCTTTTACTAAGAAGGTGGTGGTGGGACTTGAAGTTTATATCTTTCCACAGACGGCGCCAATGTTTTGAATAGAGTTCAGATTAATACCTCAATTGGTTGACAATGGTGGTTTCCTCCGATGCATGGCGACTGCGACGGTGGTATGAGGGAGTGAGTACTTACAAAAGATACTTCGACACTCAAGTTAAATCATGTACAAAGTGATAGTGTTTTGAATTAGATATATACCTTTGTAACCTTACAAGGTAGTTATAGGAGCGTCTTATAATTAGTATCCACATCTATGAGAAATTATGTGAAATTTTTTATAAATAGATAAATTTATTTATTTAATCGCGTATATAAATATTTGAGATACAAATCTAACAGCTCAGGTTGATCATGATTTGCTAACCCGAAACCCAGTCCAAACAACAACACAAAAATCAAATGGGTTTTCAATTTTCCATCAAAGTCAAAACCTTTCGGTGAGTCGAAGAAGAACCCATCAAGAAAATCGTGGGAATTAAAGGAAAACAGAAGAAACTGGAAGAATGGAGGGTTGTATAGTTGTTGTACCTGGCCCTTTTCAGCAATAACGGAGAGGTCAGGGGCATCGTCGTGGTGATTAGAAGCAGGGTCATTCTTGTCCAACAAGAGCTTGGACAGGGCAACAGGTTCAGAAGGGTCGAATCCTAGGATGAAGCAGTCCTCAGTTTCCTCGAAACGCTTCATGTCGTTGATCTTTTTGAGACACACTATGGCTCTGATTGGGCTATCGTCTTGTGGGGAAGAAGGGAGTGTTATTTCGTGAATGGTGTTCTTCGTCTTCTTCCCCACTTTCCCTGATTTGCACGACGGTTTCATGATGCTTTCTTCAGTTTTGTTCTGTTTGGCAACCATGACAAGAGAGTGTGGTGTGTCGCCGCCGTAATTGATCGAATCCTACCCACCTTGGTTGGTTCAATCTTCAATGGCGCATCGAGAATCGACTATCACCAACTAGCAAGTGGAGTTTAGAGTAGCGAGTCAGAATGAAAGAATTTTGAATAGTAGATCAAATTCAAAGTACGAAATTTTCGGAATTTGAAATATGACCGTTTGAGATTTTTTTAGTACAATTACAATATAAAATTTTATCAGTTTACTCTGTACAGTATATAGTTTCCAATTTAAATATTATTATAGATACTTTTTTAATTTGAAGATTGTTACGGATATTTTTTTTATTTTATTGATAAAATTATATTTTATAATTAATATAAGATAATATATGTGATAGATATAAAAAATGTGAAAATATAAAAGATATGTAAGATATATTAAAAATAATTGTTTTAAATTAGAAATTAGGAAAGTCTTTAATTAATATGAAGTGGGTAAGGAATCAACTTATCAAGCAATTTTTGACACTTACAAATACTTCATATCTTCTTTTTTATTTGATTTAACAATTTTTTACTCAAATTAAGAAAGCTATTAAATACATGAAAAAAGAAAGTCATGAAATACCCTAATTATAAGAAAAATAATTATATTTGATTGAATTATCCTTTAATAAAATATTTAAGATATTATTACCACTTTATTAATTTTGTCTTTTACTTATTAATATTGAGAATAAAATAGTTAATTTTTTCTAGTGATTTTTTAAAATGACATATAAAAGGAAAAAAATCTATTGATACAAATAAAAAAGAGTAGAGAGAATACTTATATTTGCGAAAGACATGAAAATAGGAGAAAATTTGTTAATAATGTTGCGGTTGAGTACTTACAATTTTATCCATCTTTTCTCATCAATGGATATTGACCTACAAGGTCAAATCACAATTTATTTATGATAATTTTTGCCTGATTATATGTATTTATAAATAGAAAATTTCTTATTTAAATCATAATCACTTAATTAAGTACATTAGATCAATTATGATTTAATATTTTTATAAATAATTATATCACATAATTAATTTAATAAAAATCAATAAAAATATTAAATTTTAATTGACTTAATACACTCAACTATAATACTTATGATTTAGGTAAGAATTTCTCTTATAAATAGTGACAAAGCTTGAAGAGATAATTTGGAGATACCTAAATGCTTATGCACTATAATTATGTCTATCATGCTTAAAAAAATGCTTATAGCAACCAAGTTCTTTTTTCCATAATCTTAATCCAAGTGCAACCCTTAAACCTCTCCTTACCAAAGATTTCAAGAGTAACCATTAGTTTACTCCCTTAAATCTTCGTTTACACCCACACACCCTATAAGGCCCTACATAAAGGCTTCATGTAATTCTGTTTTATTTTTAAAGTGATGCCAAATTTTATAACTTATGTAATTTTAACGTTTCGAAGGGATCTAAGTATGATTCGAATTTATCTTTTAAGCCATGTTGAATTTTGTATTATTGTCTATAGCATGTGATCTAATTTTGTATTTTCATTATGATCAATCATTTAAATTAGTTTTAATTAGATTTTGTACATGTACGATGCACGAGGTAAATTAAAATTAAATGATAAATAAATATAATTATATAAAAATAATAATTTTATTAAATAAAATATATATAATAATTCATCAAGAAAAATAAATTTTATAAATTTAGTTTAAAATATATAAAATATAATTTTTAATATATTTTCATGAAAAAATTTATTTCCAATAGAAATACTAAAAAATTTAAATATGAATTGTTATAAAATAACTTATATGTCTGAAAAAATATTTATAATATAAAAAAACGTTTGTCTTCTAAATGAACGATTTAATCCAATAATTTTATAAAAAAATATTTAATAAATTAACTTGACTAAAAATTACATATAAATTAATTCAATGAAATAATTCTTTTCACTATTTTTCATCTTTATTTTTTATATTAATTTTAATTTAAAAAATATCTCTATGAAGTAATTTGTAATAATTTTATTTGTACCTATACGATGCATTGGATATGATTTAATAAATTAAACAACTACTAAAAATATTTAATAATTTTAGAAAATAATATTCAAAATGTAATATAATAAACAAAATTTTAAAATATATATATATAATTTGGAATATTAGTTATCTTATTTTTAACCACACATCAATGGTATATTAAAATAATCTTAGAAAAAAACAAAAAAAGTGAAAATATATTCTTTAACATTGACAATTTGTAACATTACTTTTAGATATGTATAATAACAATAATATTGTTTATGTCTAAGTGCTATGCATGAGGTTAATTAAGAATTGAGTTATAAAGAAAAATATAATAAAATAGTTTTATTAATTGAAATATATAGAAATATGTACATATATATATATATATAGACAAAATTATCTAATATTAAAAATTCAATGCTCAATTGTTCTACTAATTATTTTTTTATATTATATGTTTATTTTTGATATAACAACTTTTATTTTAGATACACATATGATTGAATAAAAATTTAGTTATACTTTGTTGAGTAGAGTTTCATTAACTTCGTTTACATTTTGGTTAGATACCTGTAAATTTTTTTATATATATTTTTAGTGTAATTGAGAACCTTAAGTTATTTTAAATACTTTCAGCACTCGATATAATTTTTATATCAAGTGCTGAGTAAGTACATTGTTTGTGAAGTTTCTAAAACCAACGACTTAAAAGAGAGTGAAAGCAGTCAAAAAATAAGGGATTTAAGTGCATTAGTGTGTTATTTAAATAAGAGACACGTGAAAATAAAATAGAAGGTAACTAAATTAATATATTAATTTAATTAAAAATAATTGATATAAATTGTTGAACAATTCAAGAATTATCATATTTTCTTAAGATTTGTAATTATTATTATTATTATTATTAGATTTATTATCATATTTTAGACTTAAATAAAAATATTTTTAATATATTTAGGACATTACAAATTTATTTATGCAAAATTTGTATCTTGACGAATTAATTAATAACTTTTGAATGTTATTAACTATTGTAAACACTCAATTTTGTCCAGGACATTTTGTAAAAAAAAAAAAAGAAGAAAAAAAAAAAATAATAATAATAAGACTCATCTTTCACTTAGCAATCCATTAGCCTATTAACCCATAACCCATGATCCAACCTATTAACCCACAACTCATATGTCAACACTTATCCTAAACAAACCCCATTAGTTATCCTAATACTTAAACTCATCCTAAGCAAACATATTCTAAACCAACCATAACTCATCCTCACTTATCCTAAACAAACTCCTAATCACATTTTAACTCAAACTCTTCAACCTAATTCCCTTATATAAAAATACCTAACCCACATACGAGAAAAGACTCAGAACCTAACTTTTGAACCTTTCGACCTTGAAACACACTTCTGCCTACTTTTACTCACGCAACCTTCCCTTTACCTCTGCCAAAGTTTTTCATAATCATCTTCTTCAACTTTTACCATTCCATCACATTCAAATTTCTACCAGTACCATAACCACCCTCTTTACCATACTTTCATCATTACCATTCTCATCTGTCCATTACAAACACCCACCATCTTCACAACCATCACCCAACCAAAAACTCCAGCATCTTCACGGCCCCCTTGTTTCAATTTACCAAAAACGAGCCAACCTTCCCTCAACTACCATACTCTCCTCACACGCCTAAACAGCCCCTAAACCATCATCCTTCAAACCATAATCAAAACCATCACCAAACTGCTCAACCTCCGTTCGCACGTCTTCTCCTCATGACCGTGAACTACCATACACAGCTTTCCATCCAAATTCACCCTCACCGTGAACCACGTCCACTGTCGTCATGAACAGGCCACCACAATGCCGACGCATTACCAAGTTCAGTCCGCGACCTTCACCATGAGCCACTGCAAACTATAACCAAATCTCAAATCCGTGACCAAACCACCACCAGGAAGCGAGTAGTAGCAGCCTAGTGACCACTGCCATTCTCGAGTTCTCGGCTACCAAACCCAGCGCAGGTCGAGCTGTTCCGTCAAGTCCTTTCCATCCCATCGTGTTCGATCCATTGCAGCTACCGTTTACTGCAACCCAGTAGCGCCCAATCAACCCATTTCACCACCACGCAACTCTGAGTCAGATCTGGCTGCAAACCTTCACTCCTCGGCCCTCACCGTTGTCTCCTGTAGCGAGAACAGCCGTCCCTCCGCGCCGGAGCAACCATAGCTGAACCTTTTCCACAAATATCACAAAATAGAGCCCCCATTTTCTCTTTTGTTTCTATCTCCTCGTGAGTTTTATGTTTCTTTTTATTTTTTTATTTCCTTTTTCTTTTCTGAAGTTCTATTAGTTTTGTTTGGTAAAAAAAATTAAAGTAAATGGTAAAATATGAAGAATAAAAAATATAAAACAATAAAATTTTAAAAATAAAATAAAATAAAATAAAATAGGAGCTCGTTAATCCTATGACTTTTGTAATCATCTGAATTGTGACAACTTGATGATTTAAATTTTTTAAATCAAATGAGTTTTAAAAATAATTAAACTTTTTTTTTGAAAAAAAATAAAACAAGATTAATCGAGTTGTGACAACTTATTGATTTTATAATTTTATAATCATCTGAGTTATGACAACTTGATGATTTAATAAGTGATGTCTCTAGCGTGACGCGAGCTTCACTTATTCAATTCTTAATTTGATTAACGGAGTCGCAATGACTCGTTAATTCAAATTTTCAACAAATTAATTTTTTTAAATTAAAACCAACCAACCCACAATTATTTTTTAAAGAACTACGTGACTTTGAGTTTCTCATTGCACCAGGAGATACGTAGGAGCGGGACTCCAATTCCGTTAAGCCAAAAATTAATTTTTCATAATTTATTTGTTTCTTTCATTTTTTTTACAAAAGTGGTAAAACAAATATTTTTAAGGATTATTAAAAAATTTACATAATTAACTTAAGGTACCGTCTTAGAACGAGCGTGTTAGGGGTGCTGTGAGATTAAGTTTCCACCCTTCCCTACACATAACCGACTTTCGAATTCAATTTGGTTCTAAAGACTATTTTTCTAAAAAGGTTTTTCAATTTTTTCTGTTTTAAATAAAATTAGTGACGACTCCATTAATTAATTTTTTTATTAATTTAAGTTACTATTATGCCGCGATCACGGTCGCAATAGTTATTACTAAAGCACTTTACATGTTTTAATTAAATTAAATAAAAGTTACTTTTTATTTTAATAATCATCAATACTATTAAAAGAAATAATCTAAAAGATATATAATGAAATATATACATTATATATTTATGTAGAAGAATCATGTAAATTTACACAACTAAAATATGAAGGAAATATTTGGGTTAATTATCCCAAATATTTGTACAATAATTACCTGATGTTACTATATTAATGAATATTCTAATTGATGATTAAATTGTAAAGCAAATGAAGCAAATAAAATGAAAAATTATTTCATACAATAATGAATTAAAATTAGAAAATCAAGCAAATCAATAATTAAACTACACAAAAAAATATAACAAAAAAATAGACAATTACTCAGAGGTTATCACGTGAATCATCTTCATCTTCTAAATCCTTACATCAAATTTTGTCTAGCGAAGATCAAATAAGCTAAAGAACAAGTGACTCTTCTCCTTTTGGTATTTATGTAGAATGATCAAGTTAAGTTACATAACTAAAATAGAAAGGAAATAGTTGGGTTAATTATCCTAAATATTTGTATAATAATTGTCTAATGTTACTATATTAGTGAAGCTTTTCAAGTGATGATTAAACTATAAAGAAAATAAAGCAAATAAAAAATTTCTTCAAGCAACAATGAATTAAAATTAGAAAATCAAACAAATTAAGAATTAAACTACACAGAAAATAATAAATATAATAAAATAGTTTTATTAAATGAAATATATGGACATATGTACAAAAAAAGAAATATATAAACAAAATGATCTAATATTAAAAATTCAATGCTCAATTGTTCTACTAATTATTTTTTGTGTATTACATGTTTATTCTTGATGTAACAACTGTTATTATTAGATACACATATGATTGAATAAAAATTAAGTTACACTTTGTTGTGCAAAGTTTCATTAACTTTATTTACATATTGGTTAGAGATTTGTGATTTTTTTATATTTTTAGTGAAATTGAGAACTTTAAATTATTATAAGCACTTTTAACACTTGGTATAATATTTATATCAATTAATAAGTAAGTACCTTACTTGTGAAATTTCTAAAAGTAACAGTTAAAAAGAGAGTAAAAATAGTAGAGAATGAGAATTTTAAGTGTATTGATGTGTTATTTAAATAAGAGACGGCGTGAAAGTGAAATAGGAGATAACTAAATTAATATATTGATTTTATTAAAAATAATTGATACAAATTGTTGAAAAATTCAAGAATTTTCATATTTTCTTAAGACTTGTTATATTATTATTATTATTATTATTATTATTAAGATTTGTTATCACATTTTAGACTTAAATATAAATATTTTTTAATATATTTAAGACATTATAAACCTATTTATGTAAAATTTGTGCACTAACGAATATGATTAATAATTTTTTAATGTATTATTTAAAAAATAGTTTTTAAATAAAATATATATAATAATTCATCAAGAAAAATAAAATTTATAACTTTAGTTTAAAAATACATAAAATAAATTTTTTATTATATTTTCAAGAAAAATTTCACTTCAATCTAAATACTAAAGAATTTAAATGTATATTGTTATAAAACAACCTATAAGCCTGAAAAATATTTATAATATAAAAAAATCAATAATTTACTTTTAATTTTAATAATCATCAATATTATAAAAAAATAACTTAAAAGATATATAATGAAGATATAAATTATAATATATTTATGTAGATGGATCAAGTTAATTTACATAACTAAAATAAGAAGAAAATAATTGGGTTAATTATCCCAAATGTTTGTACAATAATTGTCTAATGTTACTATATTAGTGAAGATTGTGAAATAAAAGATAACTAAATTATTATATTGATTTAATTAAAAATAATTGATACAAATTGTTGAACAATTCAAGAATTTTCATATTCTTTTAAGATTTGTTATTATATTATTATTTTTAAAATTTATTATCATATTTTAGACTTAAATAAAAATATTTTTTAATATATTTAGAACATTACAAATCTGTTTATGTAGAATTTGAGAACTGACGATTTTGAATAATAATTTTTTAATGTTATTAACTATGGCTAAAACACTTTACATGTTTTAATCAAATTAAATAAAAGTTATTTTTTATTTTAATAATCATCAATACTATCGAAAGAAATAACCTGAAAGATATATAATGAAAGATATATTATTATATATTTTTTGTAGAAGGATTGAGTTAATTTACATAATTAAAATAGGAAGAAAATATTTGGGTTAATTTTTTCAAATATTTGTACAATAATTGTCTAGTGTTACTATATTAGTGAAGATTTCAATTGATGATTAAATTATAAAGCAAATGAAGTAAATAAAAAATTAATACGTCATACAACAATGAATTAAAATTAGTAAATTAAGCAAATCAAAAATTAAACTATACATAAAATGAAACAAAAAAAAGAAAATTACTCAGAAGTTCTCACGTGAATCATCATCATCTTCTAAATTTTTACATCAAACATTTTCTGATAAAAATCAAAGAAGTTGAAGAGCAAGTGACTCTTCTCCTTTTGATTATTGTTATTGGCCTTCTTAGTTAGATTTCCTTGTAGATTGATGTTCCAAAAGGTTGAACTTTGTGCTCAATAAATTAAAGTTGCATTATGTTTCAACTCCTTATTCGAAATCCCATTATCGGCATACACTATTTCTAATTTCTCATACTTTGCAAGAAATTATTGAGTGTTCATGGATCTAATAATGGATGGATAAAGTTGTGTGATTTGTAACAGATTCTTTTTATAATCTCTCATGCTTTGCAAGGCTTCTCTGAGTGCTCATAGATCTAAACACGGCTAGATCAAGTTGTGTGAAAGACAAGAAATGTATATATGTGAAAGAAAAATGGTTGGTGGAAAATACAAGAATGACATAACTTGTAACATTTACCATAACTTGTTGTGCGTCATTGAATGCAAGTAAAATGAGGAGCAGTGATTTGTCGTGAAATATTGTATAGGGTAAGAGAGGAATCATGAGCTACAATATAAAATCGAGAAATGATGGAGCATTGGATTTATCTATTTGATTATAGTATTTGTTTTTATTTTAATAATTTAATAGTTTTTAATTTTAATTGCTAAATGGTTTGGAAGTGTTTTATTTTCATATATGACAATATTTTTTTAATGTGACGACACATTTATACTTTTCATTTAAATTATAGCATGATGTCACATGAGAGTTTTTGAGAGTATGTATTTGTCACATAACAACATTTTTATACATGTACTGTAATATCAAAGTGACACATGTCATAATTTGAAGGCGATACAATCTTTTTATATTATTATCTTTTTTATATTATTATTATTATTATTATTATTATTATAAAAAATTTATTATTATTATTAATTCTTCCAATTCTATCTTTAATTATTTAAATAAAAAATTTATTTTATTTTTATCTAATGCTTTATTTATCTAAAAGAAATCCCATTGTATCATACAGACAAAATTATGATTTAAATTTAAATGTTTCTCATATTATATATATATATATATATATATATTCCTCAAATCAATTATTACTTTTCTTTTTGTTGATAAACTTCAGGGCAAAAGCCCAAAAGAAAACTACAAAACTATATTGCAACTAAAGGAAACATTACTTGCATTATCAAGAAAGCAATAGATAAAAAAGGAAGGAACCACCTAGAACCTATGCACTCCCACAACAAGGGTATGACCATGCTTAGCCAGCTGATAAACATAATTGTTTCCTTCTCTATAGGTATGTTGAAACACCACTTGCCAATTAAACTAAATCAACCTTTGGATAGTAGACACCATCACTGCATAAGGGTGCCAAGTGTTCAAAGTATAATGAATAAGGTTTAATGCACTTTTCGAATCTATCTCAATAACCAATCTTCATGTCCCCATCTCACGTGCAAGTATAGCTATTCCTCCACTAGCAGCATTACGTTGGTTAGCTAAGAACGAGTCGTTGACATTCCATTTAATCCACTCAGTCTTTGGAGGTCTCTCCCGCCAATTATGGTGATTGTGAGATTTTAACTTAAAATCAATTACTATTAAGTAAAATGACCTAACAAATATATAAACAACACTTGAAAAATTGAGACAATCGATATGAGACTCTTAACATCCATTCTCTACAGATGTCTAAACAGAATAGGCGAGTTTATCAAAATAGATGAGAACAAGTCTAATAAAGTATGCGATGAAGATCAAATCTTGACTCTGATATCATGTGAGATTCTAACCTAAAACTAATTAACATTAAGTAAAATGACTCATCAGATATATAAATTTTTATTTTTTTTAAATAAGTGAATTCCACAATAAAACTCAAAAATAATTTATTTAAATGGCAATTGACAACATTAGACAAACTTCAGCTTTAAGCATAAAAAAAATAAGAAATCAACTAATTCTACATCAAATATTTTGAAATAATAAGAATTATCTCAAGAACTTGGTCGATAACATCAGCATATTTTGGGAGCAACGACGTATCATGATAAGGAGGATCAGATGGCGACTCTCCTGAAATACAATTATCAACGTCTGTCATGACAGCACTGGCAGCCGCATTCATGCCTTGGTAATCTCTCGACTTCAACATCTGTTGAGTGTACTCAATGTGACCGAGGACGCCCTCGTTATAATCGAAATGCATCAAACACTCTTCATAATGGTCTTTTACCTTAGGATCATTAGCACTGTGTGCGATAAGCGACTTGATTAGGTTGATTGTGTTGGTGACATTATCGCGAACTACGTCAATGGTGTACTGGGCAAAACTAACGAGATCTGTACCAGCTGCTCCACCAGGCTTTGAGTTTAAAAGACTTGAACAAAATGAAGGGTTTTTGGTTTGGTTGCAAATGGCATCCACTTCCACAACTTTAGTTGTATAAGAGGACACAACAAATAAAAGGATCACTAGCACAGGGGAAAAGATCAATGGAGGTCTCACAGCGAAATGAACCATCGTATTAGTTAGAAACAGAAATAAGGAAGTAAATATTAATAAATTGTTTATATTTATGAATGTATATAAGAGAATTAACATCTATTTATAGAAGAAAGTTGTTGTACAAAAAAAAAATATAATTATGTACTAAATCAATTTAATTATGTACTAAATCAATTATAATCATTATTAAAAATATTCGTGATCAATCATAATCTCAATTATAATTAATCTCTCTATTTCTATTTCTATTAATGATAATATACGCAGAAACCTTATCAATACATGAATTCCTAGAATCTACAGCCATTAATTTGATATTTCATGGCCTACAAATCCTAGGGATCCAGGAAGAAAGAATATCACAGGGACCATTAAACATGGTTGGAAATACATACTATTTCATTTTATTTGTTATATTTATTTATTTTATATATATATATATATATATATATATATATATATATATATATATTCAAGTAAACTAATAACTCTAACTACTCAAAATAAATACTGAAAAATACATTATTTCCTTCATTATATGCATAAGGTTTCAAGCTTACATAATACTAGGTCTGATTTAGGCCAAAAAATAGCAACATAATATTTGTTGCATCTTCTAGTTAGGAGAAACAACACCCTAGTTAGTACTATACTAATCAAAATAGGTTGGGCATTTTACTAAGCCCCAAAAAGGTGCTTAAAAAAAACAAGTTAGTAGCATTAGGTGCTACATCAGTCTTCATTCCTCAAACTATTCTCCCACATCTACTTTTAATGTCACCATATCTTCACAGGTGACAAATCTCGTGAACCTACCAAGCTCTGGGATATACTCCCAGACATAGTGAACCCCATAGTGAACCCCTGTGACTATGTGTAGGAAAGACTCATTCAACTTGTCTGAAATACCACATTAAAAATGTGAGATATTCCAACCGTACATGTAAAAAATATATTTTTATTTCCTTTCTTTTTAATTCTATTTTCAAAACATAATCTTAAGATTATTCATATTAAATCTCAAAGTTAAAAGGAATAAAACAATATAACTCTTTTAATAAGCATGAGAAAACAAAGTTTAAAAAACTTGGAGGAAATTAATCTCTTTTTATTTCTTCTTATCCCTCGCAAAAATACACTAGGGTCTTGGCGCTCTCTTTTCTCTTTCTAGGGCTTTGAACCCCCTCTTTTCTCTTTCTATTCTTAATCTTTCTTTCTTTGGCCATTCTTTCTCTTTCTTTTGCCATAATCTTATAAAATATAGCACATAGATCCTTTTCTCTTAGGGATAATCATTCTCTAAAGTCCTCATTTGCATCAAAATCATTTTTCTAGTTTGTAAAAAAAAATTGTAAAAAAAAAAGTGAAGGCTGGATGCCCAAAAAGGAAGTAGTAATTTGAAAAACTTCTTTCTCAATTTGAATTTAAAACTGTTGAACTTACTCATTTATTTCTTTGCTCTCCCAAAAGAGCAACCAAAACTAAGGGATACTGTAAAACGGTTTAATCAAAACTTCTTTAAAAAGAAACAAACCAATTAAACTTATTCATCCATTCCTTTAATCTTCCCATGAGGGCAGTGTCACCAAGTGGCTTCAAATTTAAGAGGGGGGTGAATTGAATTTATGAAATATTTTCACAAATTTTTCATAAAATGTTTGTTTATCAATTTTTGTTGAAGCTATTGGATAATTGAAGTGAATAGATAAATAAGATTGAATACTTCACTCACAAATTAAACAAGTCAAGATGAATAACATTCAAGTAAGCATATAAAATAAATGCACAAATGTAAAGAGATAGGGTTGAGAGAATCAAACACAATGATTTATCCTGATTCAGTTACCCCTTGTGACCTACGTCTAGTCCTCAAACGAACCATTCGAGATTTTTCACTAAACTTCAAGCTTGAACGGGTGCTTGAAAACCTTTACAGATTGGAGTACTCAACAACACCTTGGGATACCTCACCCTTGTGCTTTAAGCCTCAAAATAGGGATGTTTCCTCCTATATAACCTTTGAGGGATACCTCACTTTCTTTACACCTTTGAAGGATACCTCACATTCTTTTCAACAAGAGATACCTCACTCTTTTTTACTAGAGGGATACCTCACCTTCTTTACAGAATAAACAAAGTGTTTGAGTGATAGACACTCTCTCAAAAAATAGATTGATGCAAATTGAAGCTTTAGTAATGCTCTTCAAGAATATTTCAAATATATACAAAAACAGAGCACTTGATGATTCAAAGATGATTCTCGGATTATAGTGATTGAAATATGTTTCTCAGTTGTTGTTCAGCCACAAATGATGCCTCAATATGTGTATTTATAAGTTTTCAACATTAAAGAGTCATTTGGTAGCATTTATGGCAACATTAAATGCCAAGAAAATAGTCGTTGGCTGCTGACAGACCACTGGTAATCGATTACACAATCTCTGTAATCGATTACATGGCTGTTTGAACGTGTTCTTGACTTTCTGGGTATGATGTAATCAATTACCAACTTGTGTAATCGATTACATGGCTTCTGCCAAACTTGTAATCGATTACCACACTTGGTCTAATCGATTACAAGGCTTCTGCCTTGCTTGTAATCGATTTCATGCTCAATGTAATTGATTACCAACTCTCTGTTTAGCTTGTAATCGATTACAAAACATGTGTAATCGATTACCTTACCCTTTGAACACATTTTTCAAGCCCAATTGAGGATTCATGCCATTTCTCACTTATAGAAACTTGGATTGGAAAAGATTAACTTATGTTTTACAAAATTCAAGATTGAAATCAACATTTCTTTAAAATATGAACTTTGAATATCAAGTTAATTTAAAAGATCTTGAAAAACCATTTGAATATAATTAAGATACCTTGAGAGCATTTCACATTGATGTTTTAAGACCTATATCTAATAGACCTCTTTTGATTTTAGTCTTTATCTTTTGATCTTGGTCTTCTCTTTTGATCTTGATCTTCATCTTTGGCTTTGTTATCATCAAAAACTCATTTAATATGCTTCAAGACATAAGCATTCACAGGCAGCAACCAAACTAAAGAAATAATAACAGATTTGAGTCACTCAAAGCATGAAAATGCATATTGCTTATCGAGTTATCAAGCATGTGCTAGTAAAGATAATTTAATCATATCCACATAGTAGAATACGCCATTTTCATTATCAGAACTTAAACAATAATTCTCATTTTAATACAATAAAAGTTCTTGAATTTCAAAAGCCTCATAACAGAAATGCAAAATTAAAAAATTATAAGAGTTAAGTTACAATGTTGAATCTGTATTAATGCAATTTATCATCAATCAAGTAAATCCTATAGGTACACAAAATTCACCAATTATGGTATTAAGAGTTATATTATGAATCTAAAAAATATTAACAAAGTTCAGTCCTTTTCTACAAATAATGTAGGTGATCATAGGTCCAATGAATATATCAAGTTCTCAACAAAGTTCAGTCCTTTGAAAGAGGTCCATCATAATCAAAAACCCCTTAATCTCTCTATAGCTGAGAGGTCACCTTTTAACCAAAGCATCAGTCATAGGTTCAAAAGTTCAAGTCTTCCCATTGTATATTTCAGTTATAGAAAGAGAAGAGGAAGAGAAATAACATTACAATCATCAAGTCACAACCTTTAAACCTCTCAGGTTAAGGTCTACATTCATGTGGTTCAAATTTCTTTAAACAAAGAAAAAAAAGAAGAGAAATTATCCATGCAGCGATCAAGTTTTAATCTATAAGTTCAAAGTCTCAACATCCCTTAATCGAAAATCACAAGAAAACTGGTAAGAAGTATGAAATTCATTCCCTTTTCTCAAAGCAGAAGCAAATTATGAAGAAAACCTCAAAAATTGAAGAATCAAAACCTTTGTTTTTCACCTCCATTAAGGAGTAAACCCTAAACATTGAAAAAAACAACCTACATACATTCTTAAACTTGTCAGCTTCAAACATCATATTAGGGAAGTAAATAAACAACCACAATGGAAAAAGGGTGAATATTCATGGCTAAGGTTTAGGAAAAGTAAAAGAATAATAAAAGAAGAGTTTTCCTCTTTTCTACCTAGAAGTGGTCTTAATTTGAAAAAGAAGAAGGTGAATCCAAAATGTTGGTGTGGAATGAAGGTTAGAAAACGCCTCTAGTTGATGAACCAGAGCCCTCTGTCTCTCTCAATCCTCACACTCCTTCTCTCTTTATTCTATAGTGTGTGTGTGTGATATAGTTGTTGTAGTGGGTTAAAAATTAAAAGGTTGGTGGATGAATCTTTGCCTCAATGGTTATACTGCATTGATGCAAAGAGCATGACAAGATATGCAAAGAGTGTGTGGTAAGAGTTTGATCCCCAATTCTCACCCCTTTCCCCTCCTTCCTCTCCCTCGGTATTTCGGTGGGGCACCCATAGGTCTTACCTTGGGGTGGGGCCTCCCTTAGGCCCAATGAAGTCTAATACTTGAAAAAAAAATGAAAAGGTTGAAGGAGTTTTATAAAGTCCCAAGTCCACACCGTGGGATCACTAGATCTGAATCCTAACCTTAGTTAAGCTAGGAATTACAAATAGATTAGGAATTGAACGCCTATTTTAATCCATAAATAATATTGAAAAAATATTTATCCTTTCCTATTTTGATCCTTTATACTAAGAAGGTAATTCCTAGTTTACCTTCCTAAAATTTATTGTAATCTTAAGATTATAAATTTTAAAATTTAAATCTTAATAGTCCTTATTATTAAAATAACAATTTTTATATTCTTACATCAAACAAACAGATATACATTCCTTTTCACACTTCATTTAATATCATTCATTATATATATTTTTTTCTATCACTTTCTTTCACTCAATCACATCCGTTAAAAATGGTGTGAATAGTCTTACACTCCTAAAAAAGAGTGTAAGACAAACATTTTTCTTAAAATAATTAAATTTTATTGCTATGATGTTTTCAAAACCTTATCTAAAAATTTAAAATGTTTTATTGATATCCTAAAAATCCGCACTCATTTTAATTCTATTTACTATTTCCTAATTTTTTGAAAGTAATTATTTAAAAATCAATATTTATTTTCTTAATTTGCATGGCCATTAAGAGTTAATGCATTTATTATATTTATTCCTATTATTTTATTTTATTTTAAATAGGAGGATGTTACACACCCATAGTGAACACATGCAACACAAACTATGTTCCAATGAAATTATGAAAGCCAAATCCTCATACATTGAACCCACATAAAGTAAACACAACACCCCTATTATGACACACCAGATACAGGGTTCTCATGATGGCAAAAAAACTCAGCTCCTACTTAAAGATGATGTAAGGGGAACCTAAAGAGTTATAAAACTCTTGGGAGAGCCATGACGGAAGTCTAAGGGTTTCAGAATTTTTAGGGGAGCCATGTCATAATTACAAGTATCCACCACTGTTTATAAAGCACACGTAGAAGGAAAAGTAGTATTCCCAAACAAAATTTTCCCTAAAGGTCAAGATTAAATTCAAAAAGCAAGCTAAAACATAATTACAAAATGGAATATAGAAAATAAAAATGGATAGGAAATAGATGTACTTTACCTTATTTATTTTATACTATTATAAATGATATTCTCTTACATTTTTTAAAATATCATTATTATTTTGTAGATATATTAAAAACTCTTAAATACAATTCAAATTTAGACTTAAATATAAAAGAAATATAAATTGTATCCAAAAAATAAAATAAATATAAATAAATATAATTATTATTGTAACTTAAAGACGCTAGTATATTATCATTAGTTAATAACATTAAGATATAAGTGAATTTTTTTTTCCGAACAAAGATAATTGTAATAATTTTTTATCCTACATGAAATATTTTTTACTTTTCTAGATTTTCAATTCAGCTAAAGTAAGGATACAATTGAAATGTCGCTTAAAAATTTATATTTGAAAGTTCGGAAGGATAGAAATAGATTGGATTCTAGCATTTGAATCATCCTGAAATATGTTAGTAGGGTCAAAAACTCAAAATTACACGAGTGGTTTGCTCACATTCTAAATTATTCGAATGTCTTTTTTAAATTTTTAATATATCATTTATTTATTTTCTCAAAATATCTCTCAGTTATTAGGGTGAGAAATTAATTTTTCAAATACTGTCATAGCATTCAAATAAAAGTTATTTGAATGTTTAGTTAGATATTTTTACTTTATCAATTATTTAATAAGGATAATTATCAATTTATTAAGAGGGATAATACCCTGTTTTCTTTTAAAGTTAATGTTTATTTAACTAATATTCTTCTTATTTGAGAAATTACACATACTTTTTAAGTTTGGTATTTTTAAAACGACTTTATACAGGGTCCATACATAAATTACAAGAGGCATGTATAATTTTTTAAATAAAAAGAAAAAGTGTCCATGTATAAGAACAATGCATAAAGAAATGGATAGTATTAATATAATCTTCCAACATTAAAGATGACAGTGTAATAAACCCTACTTTTAGGGGAGTTCAGTCTAATTATCCCTTAATTTGTGTTTGGAATAAATAAAAATGATAAATTATTTAATTTGATTTAATTTAAAAATTAAATTTTATATTTAGAACTTAAAAAACAAAGATTTGAATTGATTTAAAAATTAAATTTTATGTTTAAAATTTATTAAAATGAAAATTAATTTTATTTTATTTTACTATTTTACATTTTAACCCTTATAAGAAGTGATTAAATGTAATTACTAAAGATAAAATAATTTATTTATTGAAAATCATAACAAATTCTATCAAATTTGATAAAATTTTTAAAACAAAAACAAAAATATATATGAGATTTTAAAAATCAAATTATTTTTATTTTTTAATATTTCAAATATAAAATTTAATTAAATTAAATTTACATATCAAATTATTTTTTATTTTTTTACATTTCAAACACATTCTTAATAAAATGAAAGTCGAATCCCTTCATTAGTTTTTTTTTTGTGGGTACATATCCCTTCATTAGTTTATTAAAAAATATATATATCCTCAAATCATAATTCACTCCAGTTTATCCATCGTATCCCTATTCCAAAAATACAATATACTCGGTGCTTACATAGATCATTTGACTGTCTAAGTCACAAAAATAAACTATCATGGGATCGCATGTCCACATGATATATGTAATAAATATAGAGCATATCCAAAAAGGCCAAAATCCAAGCTGATTTTCTGTGTCCCATTCCCATATACCATTCAAGCATGAATTTTTTTTGCATTCACACAATTATATCACTTTATTTTTACATATACTCACGTAAAAATGAGATTCACTCATAACTCATTAAAATAAAAAATAAAATAATCATTGAAATCCATTTTTAGCTCCCAATTACGTGTGTATGTGTAAGAATAAAACATTACAATTGTATGTAAATACGAATTTCTATTCAAGTGAACAATAAACATCAAACAAGAGTTTGTTATAATTAATAGTGAGCCTCTTCTACAAATGCAAGTTTGTTCATATTCCTCTGCTCCTTCCAGTAATCAGCGCTATCTGCATTACAGTGTGGGACTAGAGGTTGGGTCCAATACTTACAAGGGGCAGCTGAATCACATACATAACAGTAACACTGCATTCAACCAAAGATTTCAGAACAAGTTTATGTCAGCGGCAAGGTGGAGATTAATAAACATAAAATGTTGTACCAAAAATAAATAAATAAACATAAAATGGAGAAAGCAACTCTCATCAATCAATATCATTACCATTCCACAGTAGCTCTCATGAGGTGTTGTACTGAACAGAAATTTAAGACACAGGTGTCTTGAATGCGGGTAATCTCTGCAAGCTACCTATAAATTTGTCACAAAAATTCATGAGCATAATTTGGGCTTGAAATAACTTAGACCACAACTCATTTGAGTCCAAACCAAAGATTGTTAAGGGAATGAACAGTGTGACATTGTTCAATACAATAATAACAAGATAACTGAAACTTGAAA
The DNA here is from genome assembly GCA_029884595.1 of Ormosia semicastrata. Lineage (NCBI taxonomy): Eukaryota > Viridiplantae > Streptophyta > Magnoliopsida > Fabales > Fabaceae > Ormosia > Ormosia semicastrata. Next base: position 27,911,200 of record JAQQTO010000046.1, on the reverse strand, counting down.
GTTGAAACGACTACTCACCCTCTTTAATGAAACTGAAACCTAACTGGGTGATCATGATCTTATATATTTAATTCTCCAAATCTTACATCCCAATTCCAAAATAATAGTGTAATAAACTATACTAAGTGCCAAAAGATTAATCTTTTTTTTTTCTTTACTATAAATATAACTAGCTGGATTTTGTAGTGAGAATGGAAGTTGTATTTGCCGGACCCTTTTCAGCAACAACAGAGAAATCAGCGTCATCATCGTCATGGCTATGAGAAGCACTAGCAGGATTGTTCTTGTTGTCCAACGAAAGCTTGGATAGTTCAAGCGACTCAGATGGGTCGAAATCTAAGATGAAGCACTCCTCGGTTTCCTCGAAAAGTTTCATGTCCTCTTCTCTTTTCACACAAACTATGGCCCTCACTGGGGTCTCCTCTTTTGGTGAACAAAGGACTGAACTTTTCTCATCGTCATTTTCTCCCATTTTTCTTGCTTTCCAGTTTCTTCCCTTTCTCTGTTTGGCTGCTAAGAAAGTAAACCCAACAAATTCCATTTCCAAGGCTCATATAACAGATAAAATTCAAAATTCGGAGTTCGGGTTCCCCTGACCAATGCGGCGTCGTTGCAAATGTAGCAGATCCGAACTCTTGGGGCTTTTGAGTTTTGAATGCTCGCTTTTTAGTCGGCCCAATAGTGAAAACAAAATAAATCGAAAACAAAAAGCCCACAGAAGAGCATATATCTATCTATATTCAATGATCTCGTCTTTAGTTGCGTCTCGGAATTTTTTTGCTTGAATTTCACTTCTCAATCTGAAAAAAAAAAAATGAAAAACTACCAAATTGGCATGCCATGTAAGCTTAATTTGTATAATAAAATTAGGTTGTATTATATATGACCTATCAATCATTTAATTGGACAAAGACCACCTACCGCATGCATGATTTGCCTTCCAAACTAGAAAGCTGCTATTTCCATTCAAACGACCCATAAAAACTTTAAATTCGTGTTAGGCAGTGCAGCTTGAAGACTGCGCCTACTAGAATCTAGTGACCAACATTGTTCCAATTCCAAGCATTTTCATTTTCATTTCTTATCACAAATAATGTATATATTTTTTTAAATAATTTTTTAATATTATTTATTATATTATTTATTATTTTTTCTTACTTAATCACATTTATTCATATAAAATGTAGAAAAATAATATTTTATAAAAAATAATGTAAAAACGTCATTTTTATTTTCATTGTCACAGTATCAGTTCATATGGGTTATTAATTTGAATGAAATCATCTCTTTTATTTTCTGTTTTTCTTGTCTTTTTATTTAAATTTTGACAAGTATTTTAAATTCAATTATATATTTTTTTATTTAATTTATTTTATATTTATCAAAAATTTAAGTAAAAAATAAGAAAAGAGACAGAAAATAAAAATAAATAATCTCTATCCTATTAAATTTGGATTTGTGTAATGAATGCGACATTTATTAAGAAATTAAAGATAATAAATATTAAATGAAAAATAAAATATGTATTAAAATCTCAAAAAAGTTTTGCGTTTTATTTAAAATTTATCATTTTTCACTCCTGAACAAGATTGAAAATGACTAGTTGATTGAGTGTTTAGACCGCTTCCTTGATTTGTCGACAAACGGGTGAAACCGAATTCATAAATTAATGCTGTACAAAATTTTGTCTGAAATCTTCTAATTATTAATGTACTAATAAAGTTCTATAAAAGAACAGTAGTGTTGTACAGCACAAACGTTTTCTACCAATCGGAGTATATGAATAAAATGGCTAATCCACTTCTTATTTTTATCTCAGTTAGAAGCAACGCTTTAAATAAAAAACAAACCGTATGACAAGATAAATACATTAGACTTTTACATCTTTGTTGTTTTGAATAAAAAAATAGAGAAAGTGTATATTAAGATGTGTATTTTTATTTTATTATTTAAAAATAATAATATAAAAATAATATTAATCTTTTTAATATGTAAATATCATTACTCTATATTTATACATAGGCGGCGGGAAGGAAGACCTAAGGCAGCCTTAATCTCCCAACTTCCAATTTTTTTTTTATATATTGGTTGTCTTCTAAACGTAACCCAATTCTTATATTATATGTTTATATTGTGTGATAGTTAAATTTTTTTTATATAAATATTTAGTCTATAGTCTTAGCTCATTTAAGATTAAAATCCTCCTTCCACTCCTGCATTTATAGAACAAGAAGAAACATTGGAGAAAGTATCAAACTTGAAGCAATTGTGCTCCCTTCTTCATAAGTGGTGTTAAACATGAATAAGAAACTCAAAGTTGGTGGGAAGTTGGTGAGGCAAGTAAAATTTGTTCTTGAAATTTCTTTGAGCTTATTAAAGGTAGCAAATGACGAGTGTAGTTTCAATAAGGGTGGGGTCAGTCTTATACTCATAGGCTTCCTTATTAAATAGATATTTTTATATAATTTTTCATATATGACCGATATATAGAAGAGAGAGATAGATATAGAAAAATTTTATTAATGGAATTTAATCAAAACTTATAATTTTTTTATTATAACTTTTGTGTTTTTTATTTCACATGATAAAAATAATATAAAAAATGACATAAAAAAGTCGATTTCCGCTTAATTACACCTTTCTTTCTTCTCCTAATTACAGTTAAATTAGGTAAGATGTTGACCCGCCGGATGTAGGAATGCTGCCAATGACCCAATTAGGATGTCATATTCGTCAATAAAATACGGGATAAGATTAAGTGCTTTTTATCAACAACTAAAATTAATTTGGTATTAGGTTATTAGCTTTGTACTAGTGATAAGGAGTTAGGATAATATACATGAGGTGGTGATGTCTAATATATATCAGAGTGGATGGTATACTATTTGATTTAAATTATTGATTTAATTATAAAAAATATTAATGACTTAGATTAAGTATAAAAAACCTATTAAGCAAATTTTTTATTTAGTTTTTTTAGTTTTATATTTTTTTTACATACTACTACTATCTTGTTGTTGGTAGAAGAAAATCGTTACTTAATGGCAACAGACTACCACCACTGGTCACCTCCAAATTTTTTTGTTTCTTAAGTTGTATAATTGTGTAAATATTATCGGTTAAAATCTATAATATTTTTAACATGCAAAGTTATCATTTTAGGGGGAAAATAATATTTTTTTAAAAATATTATTATGTGTAAATATTATTAATTAAAATCTAATAATATTTTTTTATCAATTAAAATCTAGTAATAGTAACAATTAATATATATATATATATATATATATATATATATATACACTTAAAAAATCGTTTCACAATCATATGAAGAAAACTGTATTATTATGTGTAAATATTATTAGTTAAAATTTATAAGTTTTCAGCACGTATAATTATTTATAAAAAATATAAGGATTGATACAATTTTAACTGATATTATTTACACAATTGTGAAACTTTAAAAAAATAACAGTAGCCAAAGGTTGTCGGAGTTAGCTGGCAAACGGTGGCCGGAGTTGGTCGGCAGAATGCGGCTGGCAATTTCCAATGGACGGTGACCGGAGTTGGCCGACAGCTGGAGCTTTTCCTGTGGACAATTACATGAGTTGGCCGACGGTTGGCGATTTCAAGCGGATGGTGGCCGGAGTTGGCAACAATTTTTGGCGGAAGGCAGTGGCCAGCGGTAACAGTTTTCAATGATGAGTTGTTGTCAGTGGTGGGTAAATTGCCAGCCAGTAGTGGTTGCTGGTTGTTGGCGGCCGGCGGCTGTTGTCAGAAGTGGGTAACAATAATGGTGTAAAAAAAAGTAATCTACAAAAAAAATTACTATTGTAGTTGAAATCAAAGGTGTACGGTACATATATGAGGTTATAGGTTGTTTTTATTATTACCATTATACCCAAAAAAAATAAATTTAGTACTTTGTTGTAAATTTTTGAGGTATCATGTTAATAATAATAAATTAATAATAGTTATATAATTACAATTTATGCCGTGTGCATATGAAAATTTAATTATCAAACATGGTAATTTAAAATTAATGATATTTTTCTCAGAAAAAGAAATTGTGATAACTATTTATTACCTCAATTTTGTACAAACCGCCATTTTCCGTCCTTTTAACTAGTGAACATCAATTTTTAGTAAAAAACTGTGAACTAGTTGTGTAATTTTAAAGTCTTGCTAATAAACCTTTTTTGGTAATCATAATTTCTTTCTTGCTCTTGATGGCGAAGGCTAGCTCTCTTTTGTCCCCTTTCTTGTCCTTCTGAAACCAAGGCTTGGCCCCGATTTGCAACAATTAATCTTTTCAGAATGTTAGGTAAGTTAAGTGAATCACAAGAAATCAGTACAAAAATCATAACTATAATTGTTGTTTAAGATTAAAGTAACACCATATGTTATAGAATATAGATTTTGAATTTTTTATGCTCATCCTTAGAGTGGTTTTGAGGACTTATCATGTCTTTCTTAACGTAGGAAATGAACGATTACTCTCTGCAGTCTCGTTATGGTCTTGAATACATATTGGCCACATAATTTATAATTATAATCCATGTAGGCATGTAGCTCCAATGGCCTGTAGGGCTCATCATTATTAAAGTATAATTATTTTTATAAAAAAATTTAATTTGAATACCACTTGTCTACGTAGAATAGTTTAAAGTAGATACAAATGTTGACTCTTACGCAAGCTAGTTGAACAATAGTGACACATATTAGGTAAGGGTAATGACCTGCCTCATTTTCAATACTCGAGACATGAAACGAGGACACGGAAGAAAAGTCCTCCTGATTGGAGTTTTATTTGGTTAATGATATTCACCCAGTTGTACGAGTTTTTATCAGAAACTTCTGAAACTTCTAAGCATATAGTCATACATGTTGAAATTTCACCAACTATTAATTTAAGATTTAGAGTAGAGAGGATCAGATTTGTTTTCTAGATAAAACTAATATACGAACTCAATTAGTACGCTTACTAGTAAAAAAAATACACTAGTTCAGTTCAACTCGTACTAGACTAACTATGGCATGGCACACAAGTTCGTTTTGACAGCACTAGCTATTTTTACACCTCTATTAATTCTACTCTAAAGCCTAATGAAGCTTGGGCAAAGCGCAGCCACCAAGTGAAGAGCATGCCTTAAAAAAATTAAAATTGTCAATTTCTGTGAATGTAGAAAACTAATATACTAATTTCCTTTTGGTCCTTTTCACTTAATATTCAACATCAGTATTTGGCTATTCACATACATACATATCGGGTAACCTCTCATGTGGGGCCTTCGTGTGGTGGTTGAAGTGGGGCACAATTGCAAGATGAAAAGGCCATAAACACCTATAATAATTCTATGCATTATATAACCACATAACACCCATGTGGTCACAACAAAGCAAAGCACGTCTTTCTAATTCCCATTCTTTACACCACCGCCTGCCTGACCAACACACTCCCAGCCAAAGCCTCAAGCCTCAACCATGGGTTCAACCGGTGAGACCCAGATAACTCCAACCCACGTATCTGATGAAGAAGCAAACCTCTTTGCCATGCAACTAGCCAGTGCCTCTGTCCTCCCCATGGTCCTAAAATCAGCCCTTGAGCTCGATCTCTTGGAAATCATTGCCAAGGCTGGCCCTGGAGTTCACCTTTCCCCCACTAACATTGCTTCTCAGCTCCCAACAAACAACCCTGATGCACCAGTCATGCTGGACCGCATCTTGCGCCTCTTGGCTAGCTACAGCATCCTCACTTACTCTCTGCGCACCCTTGATGATGGAAAGGTTGAGAGGCTCTATGGTCTGGCACCTGTTGCTAAGTACTTGGTCAAGAATGAAGATGGTGTCTCTCTTTCTGCTCTCAACCTCATGAATCAGGACAAAGTCCTCATGGAAAGCTGGTATCTCACTATTTCTTATATTACTCTTTCTCTTTTTACCCTATTTCTAGTTAGTCCTTCTCTTTTTTACTGTCCAAGGACTCCATATTCTAAAATTAGCACTGCCTTAATCCGCTAGGAGCATATGAAATTGTAATTCTGCCAATTTTCATCTTCTATACCTCTCTGTTCTTCTAAGTTAGTAATTTATAGTGGTCATTCTTATATTTTTGGAAGTTTTTGATAAGGGGGAAATAGAAGAGAAGACCAGAAAAGAAAAGGAAGGAAGAGAAAGGGATGAAGGGAAGTTAGAGGAACTTGTTTTCTTTAACTGAGATTTAAAAGATTTTTTTTTTGGTACAGAAAAAAGTTAAAATATAAGGAAGTATTATTAACTTATTATGTCAAATTTTATGTAACAACACAATGATAATGCAAAAATAAGTCCAAAACAAAATTAGAATGAATCTTCGTTCTGTTCAGGTATATATATGTATATATATATATATATGGGGACTGAGAGAAGTTTTTATTATTAGAAGATGAAAAAAGTAAATTTTGATCATACAATTATATATAAAAGGTTAAAATTAAAAGTTACTTGAAAGTTATTTATCTAATTAAAAAAGTCACATATTTTTATGTTTTAATCTTAATTATTTATAAAAGATTCAATAATCAAGATTCACTCTTCTCACTTAAGTAAGATCTATATATATATATAATAAGAAAAATTGCATGGAGGAAGATCGCCAATTGCTTTGTAAAATCTTTAAGGAATATAATGAAATTGAACTCAGAATGTAACATAATTATCATTTATCAGTCATTTTAAGTTATTTAGATCGTAGGTACATTTGTTTATATGCCCATACATGAAATTTATGTAAACATGATCATGAACTTCGAGCCTTGCCTAAATTGACGATTACCATCTTGAAAAAGAATGCATGCCTTTTTTTTTTTTCTTTATTATTATTGGTTAGAGACACAATAACAGACATTAGAAAGTTAAACCGCTAATTCTAATAAGGCTTAAATTTGAGAAAATAATCATTTTTTAAATATTTTTGGAAAATACTTAATTATAAATTATTTTAAATATAAAATTAACTAATTCAAATGGAAACTAAAAAAGTTGATTATATTTGAGGACGATTGGGACAGAGACGGACACAATAGCATAAACACTCTGCTCAAAGTCAAAGCCTCACTTAAACTATGTGTACAAATGACAACCGGGACCCCCCACTATGAGAGGTCACCGTATTACCTACCACCGATCAACTGTGATCCAATCTTCTTTTAAGGCTCCTAATATGAACAGTAAGACAATTCACCTAAAATGGTCGACCTTCTTTTTCAAGAATATTCTATTCTTTATTCTCTCTTTTCTATACATGTCTACATGATAGGAGCAGTTGAACAAACTTAAATAATTTTTTATTAAAGGTAACAAATATCACTTTGTCAAAATTACTTTCCCTCTAAGATTAATAGTTAAATACTTAAATATTATACCAAAAACAAAATACTTAAATATGTCAACTTGGCTCGAAATTAAGTTCAAGATTATTTATAAATCTCTAAAATTAATTTGAGAGTGGCATCACTAAAAAGTATAAACACTGAAGGGCTCAGTTTGAATTTTTTTTGAAATTTGTGTGATTTTTATCTAATACTTTTTGCCACAGAAGAAAAATGGAAAAAGATTCTAGACAATTAAGAAGAGTTGGATCACGTCTATGCTTAAGTAATTGAATTAAATCATTTGGTAAACAGTAAAATAATGGGTTGACATGATTGTGTTCTTGTAGGTACTACTTGAAAGATGCAGTCCTTGAAGGTGGCATTCCATTTAACAAGGCGTATGGAATGACAGCCTTTGAATACCATGGCACAGATCCAAGGTTCAACAAGGTTTTCAACAAGGGGATGTCTGACCACTCTACCATCACCATGAAGAAAATTCTTGAGATCTACACAGGCTTTCAGGGTCTTAAATCTCTGGTTGATGTTGGTGGTGGGACTGGAGCAGTAGTGAACATGATTGTCTCAAAGTATCCCTCTATAAAGGGCATTAATTTTGATTTGCCCCATGTCATTGAAGATGCTCCATCTTATCCAGGTATTTTTAAGTTCACATCATGTGAAGTTTAGAGGCCCTGCTCCGTTTACCTAGCATTGCCATCTGCAGTTAGTGCTAGGCTTTATTTATTTGAATAATATTGCTTGGCTAGTGGTTACGCTACTTGGACCTCAGGTGACATTTTCTTAAAACATGATAATTTAAAATTTAACATTGGTGTTTCGTGTAGGAGTGGAGCATGTTGGTGGAGACATGTTTGTCAGTGTTCCAAAAGCTGATGCTATTTTTATGAAGGTGAATTTTACAAGTTAGACACTCATATATAGTATCCACTGGCATCTCTAGTTTATTCAGCTTGTATAACTCTTGGATTAGAACTTAGAATAAAGTTTTAGCATTTACTTTTTGATACCTCAAATTATGTTCCACTTGTTTATGCTAATGACGTTAATATCACATAAACATTCAGTGGATTTGTCATGACTGGAGTGATGAGCACTGCTTGAAATTTTTGAAGAACTGCTATGAGGCACTTCCAGACAACGGGAAGGTGATTGTGGCTGAATGCATTCTTCCAGTGGCTCCAGACTCTAGCTTAGCCACAAAGGGTGTGGTTCACATCGATGTGATAATGTTGGCTCATAACCCTGGTGGGAAAGAGAGAACAGCGAAAGAGTTTGAGGCCCTGGCCAAAGGGGCCGGATTCCAAGGTTTCCGAGTCTTGTGTTGTGCTTTCAACACCTATGTCATGGAATTTCTTAAGAAGGTTTAAGTTCTTTGGCGTGGATTCAAATCAGTTGCATTTGCATTTTGAGATTGTGGTTGTGGTTCTACTTACAAAAGCTTTCCCGGAAAATGTAATACACTAGGAAATGAATGATCAAAAGGTTCATTGTATTCTGCCTATATAAATTGACAAGTTTTATATTGTGGATTATAGTTTTATATTTTATAGAAACGTATATATGTTAATAAAATTCCACTGACCAAGGTTATAATTTTCTTTGGTGGCAAATCCATCATCTTTTTTAATGAAGATAACATTATAATAAAGAGCTATCACATTAACCTCAGATCGACCCTAGTCCAATGAGTACACTGGGCCAGTGGTTCTTCGGTGTATAAAAAAGATAGTCAGCAATGTTTGCTTTATACCCACAATTTAGCAATTTAAGGAACTTCATATATCATATAAATTCAAGACATGAGCAAAAATTAAAACAAAATATAAAGCGTATCTAAATTAGCTTAACGATTAATTGAGATTGTGACAAAGAAAACTCTTCTTATTAGATTTTTCTTTTTATTTACTTTTTGTAACAAACAGATATGAATGAAACAAGTCAAATAACATAATAAGGTGATCACGGGTCAAATCGGGTTGTGGGGAAAGGTTAGGTCCAAAGTGATGAAAGGACCTTAGGTTAGGTTGGTTCAGGTTAGGAGAATTTTGCTTGAACAATTCGAATCAATCTGACCAAATCTGAGTTGGTTCGGGTAGGGCCGTAGGGGTCATCAAGTTATAGCCCATCTTTTTTTTTATTTTTCAACTTTTATAAAAAATTCAAAAAAATTCCAATAAAATTAAAAAGAAAAAAAAAACTCTTGTTGGAAAATGGAAACCTAACCACCCTACCCCCTGTTTCTCATCTCCCTCTACCTCGGATCTCAACCGCTGGGGTTGCAGATCGCCTTATGCATTGTTGCTAGTCGAGGTGGTTGTGCATTGTTGCTAGTCGAGGTGGTTGTTCGCTGCTACTGATCAAGGAAGTTATGCACAGCAACTGCTCAAGGATTGCAAAAATCCCACACTCAGATCTCAGATTGCACATCACCGCTGGATGTGCACTACGCTTGCACAGTTGTGGTGAAGCCATTGGCAAAGGCAGGGGTTAGGCAGCGTCACACCAATCAACACCATTTGCGAAGGCAACATTGCACCACCATCAGCGACTTGGGATGCCAGCATGACAACATCGGTCGGCGTTAGCGAGTGAGGTAGGGGTGGGGCAAGGCAGTCTCAATCTAGCAGTGGGGGTAAGGGTGATTGACAGGGGGTGGGTAAAGGTGAGTGTGTTTCTGTGTTTCTAGGAAATTTACAAGGGGTACGGGTCAGATCAGGTTAATTGGTTTTGAAATTTTCTTACCTGGTACACGACCTAATGATGATCGGGTTGTGTCTTCTTCAAACCAAACAGACTCGTTAAATCGAACTAAACCAAAAAAATCAATTTAGGTAAGGTCAGGTCCACCGATTTCGCAGGTCGGCTTGAATCCATGATCACCCCTATAACGTATGGTGTTAGTAGAGAGGGGACCTAACCGCATATTTATAACCATAACAAGTTCTCTCATCAAGAAATATTATTAGGAATAAGTTTTAATGAACTAATCGTTAATTGGACTTATACTGTTGATGCTTAACTACATCAACTCAATAATAAATCATGTTCCGTCCTTTACCCGAAGGGTGATCGTCGGAGAGTCTCAAGTCGGTCGTCCAACAGTTCGTCAGTTGGAGACGGGGTGAAATACTAGTAGAGGCATTCCAATCGACCAGCCTTGGAGTTAAAATAATGATGAAATAATATGTAGAGAAAGGTGAACATGCTTAGATTAGACTGCCAAGCCGGTTTATATAGAGATCTGGAAGACTGACTCCCTGGATACCTTACGCTTAGGTCATTTAGGATTCTGAACGTATGTTTGATCATTATGACAGAAAGATGTTATGTCTGGTTATTGTGGCGCAAGACTGTTATGCCTGATTATTATGGCACGAGGTCGTTATATCTGTTGGTGGATCGTATTAAGCACGTGTTTGTTAAGTCGTTACCCATTCGAATATAGGCTAGTCGAACATTGCAGACACAACATCAGTTCGATTTTTCATGGGTCTAGTGTTCTGAAATGGGTCTAACTTATGGCCAGATGCCAATTGAGCCAACACAGTCTACAGCCCCATAGCTTGGTTATCTGTGAAGATGAGTCAAGCTTATGAGTGGTCGGATGCCAATTGGGCCAAGACGGTCCACAGCCCCCCAGCTTGGTCATTTATGAAGATGGACTAAGCTTATGAGTGGTCAGATGTCAATTGGGTCAAGACGGTTCATATCATTAATTAGTTTTACACTTACCGTGCTTGTCTATAACTAATGTTAGCATGATAAATTATAATTGAGATTATAATTAATTACAATTGATTTTAAGGATTATTGTAATTGATTTAGTACATAATTAGATTGATTTATTACATAATTATATTATATTTTTTTCTTTTTGTATACAACATTCTTCTTCTATAAATAGAAGTTAATCCTCATGTATACACATATTCAATATATATACAAATTATCATTGTTTGTTTCTATATTTTTAACATGGTATCAAAGACAATGTATCCACCTTGAGGAGACTTTCTCCTTTTTACTATGTAGAGTTCATGAAACTCATTAAAATCGTTACTAATCACCATCAAATCCAGATTTAATTTGTTGTTCTCTTCATCTTTGTCCACTTCGGTCCAATCCTTCCGCTCTTCCGTTACACATCTCCGTTGCGCTCCTCCGCTGTGCTCAAACTTCGTTCTGATGTCAGACTCCGTTTTAGACTTCGTCCTAGATTCCATACTTCGTTTTGATGACAGCACTCCATTTTAGACTCCGTCTTAGCTTCTAGATTTTGTTCTGATGGTAGGACTCCTTTTCAGACTCCGTTCCCAATTAATTTATGTTCTAATTGAGATTATGATTAATTACAATTGATTTTAAAGATGATTGTAATTAATTTAATAGAGAATTAGATTATTTTATTACATAATTATATTTTATTATTTTTCTTTTTCTATATAATAGTCTTATTCTATAAATATAGATTAATCCTTATGTATACACATATTTAGATATATACACAAATTATCATTGCATGTATTTTTAACAACTAAAATCATATTGTTAACCCATTTTTCACGAAACAAAATCTCACAATTAATTGTAATCTACATAAGGAAAATTTCCAACACATCATTCTCAGAACTATGACAATAGAGTTCCAAACTTAGATACTTTTCCATAATGTTTATCCTAGACCAAGAATAAATAAGCAGCACTAAGAAATTTTGAAGGTTCAACATATGAATATTACATTACATTTTTCCCTTCCTACCATAAGGCTACAAGGGCATGCTTGCTTCTGAGGAAAGATGTCCACATGGAGCAAAAGAATAAGCACTTCGGCCTTGCAGCCCAATTCATGAGAAATTGATAAGTGTCTGACAAAGTTATGTGACCAACTTCAATTTGCAATAAGCAAAGGCACTAACAATAAAACGGCAAAAGCAATAGAGAATTGACAATAATACTGTGCTTAAAAGTAGTGAGGATAAGATAGGAAGAAGGGAGGGAGGAGTGAATTTTGACAATATATCAAGATATTCGTTTTGTCAAAAATCATAACTATAATTGTTGTTTAAGATTAAAGTAACACCATATGTTATAGAATATAGATTTTGAATTTTTCATGCTCATCCTTAGACTGGTTTTGAAGACTGATCATGTCTTTTCTTAACGTAGGAAATGAACTATTACTCTCTGCAGTCTCGTTATGGTCTTGAATACATATTGGCCACATAATTTATAATTATAATCCATTTAGGCATGTAGCTCCAATGGCCTGTAGGGCTCATCATTATTAAAGTACAATTATTTTTATGAATAATTTTAAGTTGAATACCACTTGTCTACGTAGAATAGTTTAAAGTAGATACAAATGTTGACTCTTACACATGCTAGTTGAAAGTCCAATCCAATAGTGACACATATTAGGTAGGGTAATGCCCTGCCTCATTTTCAATGCTCGAGAGACATGAAAAATGAGGACACAGAAGAAAAGTCCGCCTGATTGGAGTTTTATTTGCTTAATGATATTCACCCAGTTGTACGAGTTTTTATCAGAAGCTTCTGACACTTCTAAGCTTACGGTCATACATGTTGAAATTTCACCAACTATTAATTTAAGATTTAGAGTAAAGAGGATCAGATTTGTTTTCTAGATAAAACTAATATGCGAACTCAATTAGTACGCTTACTAGTAAAAAAAATACACTAGTTCAGTTCAACTCGTTCTAGACTAACTATGGCATGGCACACAAGTTCGTTTCGACAGCACTAGCTATTTTTACACCTCTATTAATTCTACACTAAAGCCTAATGAAGCTTGGGCAAAGCGCAACCACCAAGTGAAGAACATGCCTTAAAAAAATTAAAATTGTCAATTTCTGTGAAGGTAGAAACTAATATGCTAATTTCTTTTTGGTCCTCTTCACTTAATATTCAACATCAGTATTTGGCTATTCACATACATACATATCCGGTATCCTCTCATGTGGGGCCTTCGTGTGGTGGTTGAAGTGGGGCACAATTGCAAGATGGAAAGGCCATAAACACCTATAATAATTCTATGCATTATATAACCACATAACACCCATGTGGTCACAACAAAGCAAAGCACTTCTTTCTAATTCCCATTCTTTACACCACCGCCTGCCTGACCAACACACTCTCAGCCAAAGCCTCAAGCCTCAACCATGGGTTCAACCGGTGAGACCCAGATAACTCCAACCCACGTATCTGATGAAGAAGCAAACCTCTTTGCCATGCAACTAGCCAGTGCCTCTGTCCTCCCCATGGTCCTAAAATCAGCCCTTGAGCTCGATCTCTTGGAAATCATTGCCAAGGCTGGCCCTGGAGTTCACCTTTCCCCCACTAACATTGCTTCTCAGCTCCCAACAAACAACCCTGATGCACCAGTCATGCTGGACCGCATCTTGCGCCTCTTGGCTAGCTACAGCATCCTCACTTACTCTCTGCGCACCCTTGATGATGGAAAGGTTGAGAGGCTCTATGGGTTGGCACCTGTTGCTAAGTACTTGGTCAAGAATGAAGATAGTGTCTCTCTTTCTGCTCTCAACCTCATGAATCAGGACAAAGTCCTCATGGAAAGCTGGTATCTCACTATTTCTTATATTACTTGTTGGAATATCGTAAAATATCTCAAAATATCTTTTTTGTATCTTGAAATATTTTAGAGTATCATAAATGATCTCTTAAATTTATTTCTTATTTATTATATTTCATTATTTGTTTTTTTATTGGAAGATTTATTCTCAGTATTAGGATAATTTTATTTCCGTAATTTAAATTTCTGCAGTAGTTATCGACATAAGTTTCATATAATGTAAATCATACACGTACAATTAATAAGATATAAGATACAAGTAATAACATTTTCTTCATAAGTCTTTCTCTATTCTCTCTTTCAACATGATCGGAGAGTGCACATCCATCCCGAAAGGTTTGCATTTTCTTTCCGACTTGAGTTCTATGGGCTAACTCTTTTCTTATTCTCTCACGTTTGTTTCTCCCAACTTTTTCTTTCTTTTTTGTTGATCAAGATTAAACTATTATGAAGAATAAATAATATTCAGAAATATTATATCTCTTTCAAGTTAGTATCAAAGCTTAGATCCTAGTCTCATTATTTCCACCGCAATCGGCCATTCTTGATCGAATCATTCTTCTTTGGGTTTAGAATGAGATTCTAGCAAATTTCTGTTCTTCACCTCGAACCTAGGATCGATAAGCGATTTGGGGCTTTATGTTGTTTCCAATCGCAATTAGCCTTTATTGTTGATTGGACCAGCGCTTCATTCTTCATTGGTTTAGAACCAAACCTTCATTGTTGGGATTCTAGCGACTTCATTCTTTGCCTTCAATCGAAATTAATCGACTTTGAACACTAGTAAAGGACCCCATTTGTGTTACTTGGGTGGTATAATACTCAACTCGTGTTTTGGAGACCAATTTGGAGGTCGAGGGGCCACTAAGGAGAAAGGTCGAAGACTCCAAAATAGGTCTCGGTTGCTTGGGACGTGTGTCGAGGAGAAGCAAGGAGTTGTCTGCCAAGGACGTTGCCAAGGTTTTGTTATTCAGGGGAGTACTAGTTTCCTATGTTCTTTGTTTTTCAGTTTATGCGCTTTATGAGTTTTTCTACTTGAAAGCTTAAGTTTAATGCTTTCATTGAGGAGGAGAATGTGAATAAATCTATATCTACAATGCCAGTATTTGTCATGCTGCTTTTTTTTCCACTAATGGATCATGCCAATGACTTCTCTTCCCACCGATGATCTTTTTGGTGGTGACTTCCCTCCCATGGATGAATCATATTAGTGGTAACCTCTCTCTCACAGATGAATCATGCTAGTGGTGATTTTTCTTCCCATCGATGATCATTCTGATGGTTCGATGGTGACTTTTATTGGTTTTGACTCACACCAGCCTCGACTTTGTTCCAGATGCACTAAGATCGTCTCCATCTTTATCCCAAAAGTAGTTGCCAGTCATCGTCTCCGTTCGTCCTAATCACTATCACACTATCAAATTATTTAATTATTGCAAGCTCAAGCTTAGTAAGCTTTAACTTGAGGAGAGTGTTGAATATCGTAAAAATATCTCAAAATATCTTTTTGTATCTTGAAATATTTTAGAGTATCATAAATGATCTCTTAGAATTTATTTCTTATTTATTATATTTCATTATTTGTTTCCTTATTAGATGATTTATTCTTGTATTAGACAATTTTATTTTCTCAGTAATTTAAATTTCTATTCTGGCAAGTAGTTATTGACGTAAGTCATATAATGTAAATCATACATAATACAATTAATAAGATATAAGATACAAGCAATAACATTTTCTTCATAAGTCTTTCTATTCTCTTTCAACACAGACGTGGTATCGTAGGTACCATCCATCCCCCGAAAGGTTTGCCTTTTTTTCGACTTGAGTTCTATGGAACTCTTTTGTATATTCTCTCATGTTTGTTTCTCTCCAACTTTTTGCTCTTTTTTTGTTGATCAGTATTAAACTATTATGAAGAATAAATAATATTCAGAAATATTATATCTCTTTCAAGTTTACTCTTTCTCTTTTTACCCTATTTCTAGTTAGTCCTTCTCTTTTTTACTGTCCAAGGACTCCATATTCTAAAATTAGCACTGCCTTGATCCGCTAGAAGCATATGAATTGTAATTTTGCCAATTTTCATCTTCTATACCTCTCTGTTCTTCTAAGTTAGTAATTTATAGTGGTCATTCTTATATTTTTGGAAGTTTTTGATAAGGGGGAAATAGAAGAGAAGACCAGAAAAGAAAAGGAAGGAAGAGAAAGGGATGAAGGGAAGTTAGAGGAACTCTGTTTTCTTTAACTGAGATTTAAAAGATTTTTTTTTGGTACAGAAAAAAAGTTAAAATATAAGGAAGTATTATTAACTTATTAAGTCAAATTTTATGTAACAACACAAAATGATAATGCAAGAATAAGTCCAAAACAAAATTAGAATGAATCTTCGTTCTGTTCAGCTATATATATATATATACTAGTAGGAAACCCGTGTAACGCACGGGTGGTTGTCATTTTTGTTGGATCTGATTGTTTTTGTAATGAACACAATAAAATTCAAACGTTGTGTAATACAAAAATTTGGTTTTAACTTTATCTCATAAACCTCAAAAACTTATGATTTGGGAAAAAAAAGATATGAAACTTAGAAATACAAATAAAAAGTAGTGTACTGTTAAAAGTAGTATCATGTAGTATCATATTGACTAAGTAAGCTAAAACATAAATGAAGAATCATTGGACAAAAATAAGTAGTATATGTACAAAACACTCTTTCAATGAACCAATATATATGACATAATTGTACAAAACCTATAACATATATAGGAGAGAGAAAACTTAAGAAGTGCAGTGTAAAATTTTGAAAAGCTTGTTTGTTTGACCGATGCATGGTTTAGTTATAATGAATCAAAGGTAAGATAGCATATCCAACGTCAAGTCCAATAGAGCAGCAGATCTTAAATACCAACTACGTACAGAAGATACATGTAATCCATGTTTGAAAACCAACATCAAACATGAAGACAATAGTGAACAAACACCATAAACTGGAGGTGGAAAGTCATGTTCAAATTTCTTCATGATAACTGTTACATTCCTATATCCAAATCCGTTATCATAGAGAAAAGTGGCCTTACCTGACTTTGAACATCTTATAACAGTAAATAACAAAGTTAATTAGATCTTACATGAATAATTGGAATATTGGATAATATTTTTGAAGAACCAAATATATAATAATTCTAGGCAATAAGAATCCTCCTCAATATAACTTCTCAATAATGGAGAAAATTACATATAAAAATTGACAAAACTAATTGTATAACATTTTGTAGAATATGCAGATTAAGCATAGTATAAGACAAAAGGATATGAACTTCGGTAATGTGGAGTTATCGTACATGATTGAATGATAAAACAACTCCAATTGACAAAGTGAGATAATGTAAACTCAAATACAAATTTTTTGGAAAACTTCTTTGAAGACAACATTCTTTGTCATGTGGCAAAGCTCACATTCATCATTGCAAATGAGAATTTTCAATCCACACCTGGACTTGACACGAGATATTGTCACATAGAGTTGACCATGTGAGAAAACAGGCATTGGTAAATATAAACCAACATGTGAAAGAGTTTGGCCTTGACTCTTATTAATGGTCATGACAAAACAAACAAATAATGAAAATTGTCTGCATTGAAATTTGAATGGTATCCCAGGATCAGAAGGAATTAAATTCATTCGAGGGATGTACACCTTATCTCCAATATTATTGCCACTGACAACCTTAGCACCAATTACATTAATGCCCAACTCAACAACTATCAACCTTGTTCCATTACAAAGACCTGAAGCCTGATCAATATTACGCATTAACATAACTGGAACACCCCTCTTCAAAATGAATCGATGATTAGGAATGCCAGAGCATTGAATCTCATTTAAGAATTCAGGGGTTAACCATTCAGTATCAAAACCTATATCTTCATCTGATTTACAAATTGAGTCAGGACTAATATATTCCTTTTCTTCACCAGGTATCAAAGAAAGAACATACGAATTGACCTTATCGACATTCTCAAGTGTAGGTGCAAGTATAGCTCTATCTTCAAAAAATTTAAAATCATGCAAGTGTCCAACCAAGTTAGGATATGTAGATTCAACAATAGTCGGAATAGGATCAGAAGAGTTTAAAAGCAAAAGATCATCTGGAATTTCAATATCAAACTCACCATTGTTGTCAACACCAATATTACCATCACCAATATCAAGAATCCATTTGCTAAACTCAAAAATTTGTTCAAGATTTGGATTGTCGATGCCAGAGAGTAAGCGCATGTTTTTAGTTAGCTTCAGCACTTTGCAAAATTTCCATAATATAGAGGAATTGATAGCAGACATGACAATATCAGCCCTTGTTGCTTTAGGAATAACGGGCAAGATTTGACGAAAGTCCCTACCCAAAACAACAACTTTTCCACCAAAAGGTTGATTTAAACCATTAACATTTGAATAGCGCATGATATCACGCAAAGTTCTGTCGAATGCTTCAAATGCACATCTATTAACCATCAGAGCTTCATCCCAAATTATCAAACTTGTATGACGCAACAATTCAGCTTTCAAACTTCCTTGGTTAATATTGCATGTAGTATCTTCAGTCAAAGCTAATGGAATAGCAAACCATGAGTGAGCAGTCCTACCACCAGGTAAGAGAAGGGATGCTATGCCACTTGAAGCAACATTCAAAATAATTTTTCCTTCAGAACGAAGTCGACTTGAGAGTGTTTTCCAAACAAATGTTTTACCAGTTCTACCATGACTGTAAACAAAATAAAATCCTCTATTTCCATTACATACACCCTCAACAACTTCATCATAAACAATACATTGCTCATCAGTTAATCGGGGAAACAATTTCTTATGCTCTTCAATCATTTCTTCCTTGTTGTAAGATAATTCATTAACCAACAAAATGTTTTCAAATTGACATTCATCAGATAAAATAGGATATGGCAGAGGACTAAAATCCTTCAATGATTTTTCATTTGCACGTAACAACTTATCAATCTCAAATAAGCATAATGACTTCAACTCTTCATGTGTAATTGAGATATCTAAGAATAAAATTTATTTAAATTAAAACCATAGATATTCACAGTGAAAAAAAAAATAGAAAACATGATATTTAAAAAATGAAATAATCCATTTAAAGGCAATAACTACATGGTAAAGAGAAATGTAAATTTATGGAATCGATAAACTCGTAAAAATTATTTATATACCTGGTTGATTCAAAAGTTTCCGCTTTTCATAAACAATCCCATTTGCTAGCAATTCCCATATCTGGTCCCACACAAACAAAGGCTTTGTCATAGAGTTTGACAACAACAAAGTAACAAAAAGCCGACGAACATAGTGGCCAGACCCTAACTCAGATGCTTCTTTTATTGCATCCACAAATTCTTTATCATCAGCTAATAATCCAAGAGCATGACGTGCATCTTGAAAAGAATGATGTGTTACATTCCGACAGTTCTAATACTGGCGTAGCTTGTACAACCTTTTTGAAAATTCAACAATAGCCTCAAATAATACAAATCTCCAAGTTCAGGAGGTATAAAATTTAACCTACCAATTGATAACCCTATTTTTTCTTAACTGCCACTGCTGACTATTAGCACAATAAACAAATCGTGAAGGGAACTCACCATAAGTCAAGTCTTTCCCCTCATTAAACATACGATTAGCCTCCATCCATGCAAGGAACATAGTTTTCTTGCTCTTATTTTTATCCACAACTTCATCAATTCTATCATCGTCATGGAAAATTATATTTTGTTGGTTTGGTAAATGGAATGTCAACCTCTGGACTGGGGGCCACCTATGATGGATATCAAATGCGAAAATTCACCAAATTGACTCACATAGAGACAAATAGTGACAATCATAATATTGTTTAATTTCATCAACTTCCTCTTTTTCAGTCATACCTGACAATTCTCTGGACATAGACACTGTAACGCGATCAGGACCTTTGTTGACATATTTAAACAAATACTTGATTGAGTTTGACTTGTTGCAAAATTCCAAGTTAATATGTGCTTGATACTTCATTAATAACTTTGGGTTGTATGGCACCACGTTCCTATTATCTAAGTGAACATCCTTTTTAATGACTGTTACACCCTGATCTCTTCGTCTGTATATTGGATAGCCATCTTCATCAAAAGAGGTTTTCTGAACAAACTTCTTAGGATAAAATTTTGAGCACTTGTTGTTCTTCATGCTAGGTGAATAACTGTTACCTCGACCACAAGGACCATGTATCATAAATGTGGTAACAACATCATACAACTTTGGATATTTGTATTTATTCGACGACTCTGCACATATAACTTTATCAATTGACTCAATGGTGCGCAACCTATCACCTTGATCCAACCATAACAAAATATGCGCATGTGGTAAGTGGTAAGCCTCTTTTTTGGAAGTCGATGGTGTACATACCTGATAAGAGGATAAAAATTTATTGGTCCACTTGATGTAAAGAGAATTGGAATAACAAAAGCAATAATAAGTAAGTTAGGAAGAAAGTCTTACCAGCAACAACCTTTCCAAAATAATAGCCTTTTTTGAAATCATTCATCAATGCATCTAATTTCATGCGAAATACCCTACATGCAATATCTGGACGTTCAGATGCTGACATCCCTCGAGTATTAAGGAATTAAGCAATTTCAGGCCATTTAGGATTGCATGTAACAGTCATAAACAAATCTGGAAAATCGAATCTCTTCAAAATTGCCATAACATCTTGACAATTGTTGAACATATACCGACGACCACCAGTAAAAGAAGATGGCAAAATAACTCGAACCCAGATGAACCTGGATTAATGTCACCACGATCAACCGCTTCTTCCAACCCTTTTAAAAAATTTGATCTAATATTTTGTTGGTTAGCCCTTATGTATGACAGTCTTTACGACTCAATCATTGAATAACAATCTACTATAAACTATTGGAATAGTCTTTTGCTTCTCAAAACAATGCCTTGTTCTATCTCCCTTTCATGAAGTCTATATGCAACAAATTCTCTCAACGACACTCTAGTCCTTTTTCTTACACCAGAGGTAGAAAACAAATCAGAAATGGGGATATCTTCTTTGTAACCATCATCACCATATGAGAATAACAAAGGGTATTGAAGCGACAAATAAGAAGGGTGTGTTTCATTAATTCGCTTTAGATGGCCATCCCGACCTTGTAAAATGATGTCTCTACCAACGTCAGATGAATCAAAATCACCAACAATTAGAGCTGTAACTTCATCGATTGTTAGTAAATTATACATCCTAGCATCAGGAGTGCGGTGTCTAAGTAATCTAAGAGAGAAATGTTGAGTTTCATCTGATTGGAAACAATCTCTGACCCTTCTAAAAGATTTTGCCAGTACATTATGTTCATCAAGCATAGCCATCAAGTCATCAACCAAAGTAGGGTCTATAGTAGAAGTAGAATTATTGCCACTGTAAGAAAAATGGTAGTAATAAGAAACAAATACTATAGTGCGAACGTAAGAGAATGTTATAATTGTAAAACTAAAAAAGAAAATATGATCAGTAAGAAGAAAGCAATAATGAATTACGAATTTAACAATAAGAAACCTAAAGGAAGATGTAAGCATAATAATAAATTCCATGAAAAAACCTGAAATGATGAATCCTATTGAATAACTCATTGAGTGTATCGTAAATGTATAGTTAAGCAAACTTTGGTTTCTGTCCACTAATAGGAAGCAAACATCCTATCCGATGGTAGTTTTGGCCACTAAGAATAAATTGCGGAGGACCATGACCATCATTCAAAGAAAGTCTCAACCTTTCCTCCAATTGAAGTGAATGCAAACATATTATTGTAGAGACAAATGTTATCAAGGAAATAAGGACTTCGAGAGTCCACATTCATGAATAAATTCCATAACAAATTAGGAGGCCTAGTTAGTAGTGGAAGTTGCACCTTCCCTTTCATACAACAGATTGAAAAATCTGGGTTCACAGGCCGGATTGATTTCTCTGACCGCTCTTCATACCAAACCAAAGCACCGCATTGCATGCAAGAATGATTACAATAACCAAAATCCAAGAGAACTACAGATGGAGGAAGAAAATTGATAAGTAAGATGGTGAGGGAATATAAATTTAAAAAAACATTTTACTTTATGAAGTATGATATATCTTTACCAACCTTCATTTTCACTTTCAGCAAATAACTCATGCTCTAAAACAACATTAGTTTGATCATTGCTATTATCAATGGATTGACTGTTGGCATACTCGTTAAATAAGGAAGTGACATCTACATCCAAAAATCAAAAGAGTAGCTTAAAACAATAATATTGACATCTAGTACATAAGCGTATACCACATTTTCAAATAGACTAAGAACATGAAATATGAAACTGAAACTGCAATTGGCCATCTAAAGTATAACTGTGTAATAAAACAACTTAATCAACTGAGCATGAAATCTGAGTAAGAACATGGCGAAGCAATTTCAACCTCAATTCCATTGGTCTCACGTAGAACATTCCCCTGTCTCACTGCACAAAGACAATACATTATCATTACTTTCAAGCTATATGAAAACAAATGGGCTATATTGAAGTACAGAATTGGAAATTCAATTTCAAGGAGCAACTCACTTTGTCGAATTCGAGTTGGACATGAAATAAAAAATCAGTTGAAAGTTCCCTCATTTTCATCACACGTGGGCAGACCTAGGTGGTTCAAAGAGTTAGCAGTGGAGTGCATTTTGTTAAGTATACCAGGTGAAATTAATGCTAGATATATGAGTTATAGTAATATGTGAAAAGATTATAAAACACTATTAGTATACATGCCTTTAGACGGATGAGCTTTTCTTTTACCCTTACGATGAACATGAATTTTTCTCTCTGCTCAAGCTTGCCTAGTGTCATTGGTTCTTTGAATATTCATGACGTTTATCCTTGGTTTTCAACCTCAACAATCACCAAACACACAAAGCTGCTGTTTCTGAACACGATCACATTCACAAGCTAAAAGAGTGTGTTAATACAACAATGACTCTTAGAAGGCATTGATGCTACCAGTTAACTACCCAAGTCAAATGTGTTGACGTTATTGGAAAGTGTTTGACATAAGAAATATATAGCTAGACTAAAATTGACAGATGAGTTGTATTTAAAAAACAAAAAGTACCCTTACAACCCTCATATAGCATATACATTCAATAGTTGATTTAAATGAATTGTCATGTAGGTTGCGTGTTTGAGTAAAGAAGTATTAAGTGTATACCAAATTTCTTTCACGTAATTGCTTAAAAATATTAAATTCCTTTGATATAAATAGAAGTATTTTTTATATTATTTTATATAGTGCATGAATGAAAGGAATTGATATTACAATATTGGTTATATGGCATATGGATCCTTTTATGTCAATTTTGTTTTGATGTTGTCATGAGGAGAGAGAGTTAAACAAATTTTTTTTACAAAAAAACAAATTTTAACTGGACAACACAACTTTTTTTTTTTTGTATCTATGTGAATACTCCATATGATTATATAAAAGAAGAAATGATATAAGAAAATCGAGATTCATTTAAAGTAGTATTGATGCATAGTACAAAAAGTTAGGTAACTATTTATATGCACGACCGATTGGGCATATTAATTTGGTAGGAAATGTTAATACTAATATGCTAATAATAACAAATTGGGGAAAACCGATTTGCTAACCAACTGCATATAATCAAATCAGTTTTGCTGAATTATAAATAATGTTCATAATGTAATAGACAGCTATGAAATAGCCTCTGAAGGAAATAAAGGTAAAACTTATGTATTTGTTTGCTTATTATTATTTTATCTGTATTTTAAAATAGTCTTTGTTGTTTGATTGTTGACATGGTTGTGAAATGATCTGATGTTCTTATTATCTATTTTGTTCTATGTTTTTTACAGCACTATCTTTTGGAAGATATTTTTAATGAATAGTTTCATAAGACTATTGTCATATATGACTCTAATGCTCTTATTTTTGAACCAAACATCTACAAAGTTCCTAAAAAATTGGTGGTTAAAATTTAGGAAGAGTATGACTACGAGAGAGTAGTGCTAAGACTTACTAATATAAGTTTTCTATTTATATGTAGGAAATTGGTACCTCATTTTCAAATTTTTTGGCCTCAAGTAGGAGTCATCTAATCAATATGTTTGAGGCTGCAGTGTGCAACATAAATGCTTGAGATTGAAAATAAGTTATGACAAATATAGCATATAAAGATGGGTGAGAGTTGGCCCAATCAGTTTTGAAACTTTTTTCAGCAAGAAAACAATTAAAAAAGAAGAAAGTAGTATTAGAAGAGCAAATTAAGTGAAGCATGAAAGTAAGATTTCAAAAATAATGTACACTACACAAAAAAAAGAATACTAACACTGGATATTGCCCCCTGCACTCAGCAATAATTGTTGGCTAAATAGTTGTTCTTACGAAAGAAAAACTACCAAAGAAAAATAAAGTAATAACAAATAAGAGAAAATCAATTAACAACTCTTCTACAACCATATCCCGTAGTCTGTGTAAACTCCCATCACATAAGGACAATCTGAAGCAGTAAAGGGGAAAATGCTTACCTTTAGCAAAACTATTGAGATGAACGTAGAGAGAAACTTGTTTAATTAAATCTTTTTTTGTGATATTGAATCTGACTGGGGGGAATACAGAAAAGGTATCAGCAAAGCAACAAAATAAGGAAAAGAAACAATGGCATTGTGTTGGGATTTTTCACAAATAGTTGGTGCCTACAGTGAAGATGGAGTACATAAAGCTGAAGGATGAACACTGATTCAGGTACTCCACGAAAATTACAGTTGCTGGTGTTATGAAAGTGGGAGAGACGAATTTAGAAGTTTGTTGATTTTCTTCTCACACGTTCCACTTGTAGAAGATTTGACTTTTGAAACCAAATGGGAGAGAAGATCTGATTTTTCAAACCAAAAAGGAGACGAAAGGACAGTGGGTATACAACGAAGAATTTAAAAAATGAGAAAGAGTGAAAAAAAATAGCAATAGTTCCTAACTTGTAAAATTAGGTAGCATGTATTGATAGCGTAAAATCAATTTTCTGTCAGTTTCTTTTTTGTTTAAATGGGAAGAAATATTATGTTTAAGTTTTGGCTATTTCTAAAATACACCCTCCTTTGGAGGGTGTATCATACACCATGTGATCCAAGCCATTGATTTAATCATAAAAATAATCAGTGGCTTGGATCAATTATAGGAAACCTGCTTAGCAGTACATTTTTGACAGAACAGTATATTTTTGACAGAATAATACATTTCTGACATAACAGTACATTTCTCGACATAACTGTACATTTCCTATTGAGTTTGGGTGTACCATGCACTTTTGACCTTTACCTCCAAAAGCAGGTTTTTTTTTTGGGCAGGTTGGCTTTTTTTTTTTCAGACCATACTGTTCACACTAGAGGCGACGTTTTATTGTTCATGCCAAAAAATGCACCGCATTGCCAGAAAATGCACTGTTTAAGCCAGAAAAATGCATTGTTCACTCCGAAAAATGTACTGTTCATACCGAAAAATACACTGTTATGTCGAGAAAATGTACTGTTCTGTTGGAAAATGTACTGTTATGTCAGGAAATAGATTGTTCTGTTGGGAATGCACTGTTCTATCGAAAATGTATTGTTCTTTCAGAAATGTACTGTTCTGTCCGAAATGTACTGCTAAGCAGGTTTTCTGTAATTGATCCAAGCCATTGATTATTTTTATGATTAAATCAATGTCTTGGATCACATGGTGAATGATACACCCTCCAAAGGAGGGTGTATATTAGAAATAGCCTTATTTATTATGTTGTTTGTTCTTCTGCTCTAAACTGTAGGATTTCCTTTTGTAGGTTCTTTTTTAGTCTTCATCTGAATTAATTTCTAAATTGGACTGTTACAAAGCTTTGCTGATTTGGCTTCTAGTATTAGAATAAATGGGATTTTGGAAGTTGTCTGAAATTGAACAAAATATGGCTTTACCAACTGCCCAGTCATTCACACATCGTAACTCCCTTCTTTAGGAACTTATACAATGGGAATGTATAAGCTCATGACAGATGGGTTGTAGAAGCTAGGAATGTACCACAGTCGCACTATGCAAACCTTCAGCCTCCATGTCTCACTCTCGAGGCATATTTTCACCAATGGGTCAATTGGAGGAGCCATAACAACAAAACACAACAAACAAAGAATTCACTTTAGAATCAAGAAGGAGATAAAACAAAGCACAAATATATTTGCCATTTGTAGATTTAATCCTTCCACCAGATTTAATCTCAACAACTGCATCAGCATTTCCAGAAAACACTTGAATAAATTAAAATGGTCTTTAATTCCATCAGGCTTTAAAAGCCTACGACTATCCGACAAACATCAAAAATTTGGTCGGCTTTTGTAACATCAAACAAATATAATTTTCTATTAATATAATTCATTTTCTCCTTATTTCTTCTAGGCTATAGAGCCTGACAAACATAAGGAGGACCATTTTTTAACTCAGCAAGGTTTACTTCAAATTCGTCAGGACTTGTAACTTATTCGACGGATTATTCTAATCCGACAGGATTGATTTTCTCTCTTTTAAGAAATTCCTTTGCCTTTGTAAATTTTCAGTCTTAAATTGCTCAATTAATCCTGCCTTTGCCCCATTATATGGGGACGTGTGCATAATGTAGAAAGTAAAATAAGAATAAGATTAGCAATGTAGTTAATAACACTGTTCTTTATTCAACAGCACTGATCTTTATTCGACAGAAGTGATCTTTATTCGACAAATCTGATCTTCATTTGACAGAACTTGGCTTTTAGCCATTCTTGTCAAATAATGTTCTCCTGTCAGCATTGGTTCTGTCAAATTGTAACTTGGCCATTTTCATCACAAGTCCCATTATGTCTGAGATCTTTCATTATTCTCTGTCATGTCATGTTTTGTCAAAAGGTAACCTCACATTTATACACATGAGAAATTTTCTCTGTCGAATCCAAAATTAAGATTTATCACCTAACAGATGCCCCCTAAAGTTTTGACTTTCGACAGCTTTTGGAGATAGACAAAATTTTATAACAGATAACTTAATTTTTAACAAAAGATTTAAAGTGATTTCTGTGAACTAAGAAGTAAAGTTAAGGGCCTTAGTACCAAAATACAATCTCTGGAGCCTGGATACCAACCTACTGTAGCTGACAGAGAATCACTATAAACTTCTTGTGAAGCTCTAAGGAAGATGCAACCTTAAAATATATGTGGTATCTGTCGGTTTAGCCTACCCGACAAACATTTGTGTTTTCTGTTGACTTAAGATTATCTCGACAATATAACTTGTAATTGCCAAGTATCTTGACGGAACAAAGAATTTTTCCTTATTTATTCCCTGCCAATCTTTACTTCACACATTATCGGTTTATATAGCTTTCAATATTTGCCATTTGTAGATTTAATCCTTAAACCAGATTTAATCTCGACAACTGCATCAACATTTCCAGAAAACACTTGAATAAATTTAAATGGTCTTTAATTCCATCAGGCTTTAAAAGCCTACGACTATCGGACAAACATCAAAAATTTGGTCGGCTTTTGTAACATCAAACAAATATATTTTTCTATTAACATAATTCATTTTCTCCTTATTTCTTCTAGGCTATAGAGCCTGACAAACATAAGGAGGACCAGTTTTCAACTCAATAAGGTTTACCTGAAATTCGTCAGGACTTGTAACTTATTCGTCGGATTCTTCTAATCCGACAGGATTGATTTTCTCTCTTTTAAGAAATTCCTTTGCCTTTACAAATTTTCAGTCTTAAATTGCTCAATTTATCCTGTCTTTGCCCCATTATATGGGGACATGTGCATAATGTAGAAAGTAAAATAAGAATAAGAATAAGGTTAGCAATGTAGTTAATAACACTGTTCTTTATTTGACAGCACTGATATTTATTCAACAGAAGTGATCTTTATTTGACAAATATGATCTTCATTTGACAGAACTTGACTTTTAGCCATTCTTGTCAAATAATGTTCTCCTGTCAGCATTGGTCCTGTCAAATTGTAACTTGGCCATTTTCATTATAAGTCTCATTATATCTAACATCTTTCATCATTCTCTGTCATGTCATGTTTTGTCGAAAGTTAACCTCACATTTATACACATGAGAAATTTTCTCTGTCGAATCCAAAATTAAGATTTATCACCTAACATATGCCCCCCAAAGTTTTGGCTTTCGACAGCTTCTAGAGATAGACAAAATTTTATAACAGATAACTCAATTTTCAACAAAAGATTCAAAGTGATTTTTGTGAACTAAGAAGTAAAGTCAAGGCCCTTAGTACCAAAATACAATCTCTAGAGCCTGGCTACTAGCCCACTATAGCTGACAGAGAATCACTATAAACTTCTTGTGAAGCTCTAAGGAAGACGCAACCTTGAAATATATGTAGTATCTGTCGGTTTAGCCTACCCGATAAATATTTGTATTTTCTGTTGACTTAAGATTATCTCGACAATATAACTTGTAATTGCCAAGTATCTTGACGGAACAAAGAAATTTTCCTTATTTATTCCCTGCCAATCTTTACTTCACACATTGTCGGTTTATATGGCCTTCAATATTTGTCATTTGTAGATTTAATCCTTAAACCAAATTCAATCTCGACAACTGCATCAGCATTTCCAGAAAATACTTGAATAAATTTAAATGATCTTTAATTCCATCAGGCTTTAAAAGCCGACGACTATCCGACAAACATAAAAAATTTGGTCAAATTTTGTAATATCAAACAAATATATTTTTCTATTAACATAATTCATTTTCTTCTTATTTCTTCTAGGCTATAGAGCCTGACAAACATAAGGAGGACCAGTTTTCAACTCAGCAAAATTTACCTAAATTCGTCAGGACTTGTAACTTATTCGTCAGATTCTTCTAATCTGACAAGGTTGATTTTTTCTCTTTTAAGAAATTCCTTTGCCTTTACAAATTTTTAGTCTTAAATTGTTCAATTTATCCTGCCTTTATCCCATTATATGGGGACGCGTGCATAATGTAGAAAGTAAAATAAGAATAAGAATAAGAATAAGGTTAGCAATGTAGTTAATAACATTGTTCTTTATTCGATAGCAATGATATTTATTAGACAGAAGTGATCTTTATTCGACAAATATGATCTTCATTCGACAGAACTTGGCTCTTAGCCATTCTTGTCAAATAATGTTCTCCTGTCAGCATTGGTCCTGTCAAATTGTAACTTGGCCATTTTCATCACAAGTCCCATTATGTCTGACATCTTTTATCATTCTCTGTCATGTCATATTTTGTCGAAAGGTAACCTCACATTTATACACATGAGACATTTTCTCTGTCAAATCCAAAATTAAGATTTATCACCTAACAGATGCCCCCAAAGTTTTGGCTTTCGACAACTTCTGGAGATAGACAAAATTTTATAACAGATAACTCAATTTTTAACAAAAGATTCAAAGTGATTTCTTTGAACTAAGAAGTAAAGTCAAGGCCCTTAGTACCAAAATACAATCTCTGGAGCCTGGCTACTAGCCCACTATAGCTGACAGAGAACCACTATAAACTTCTTGTGAAGTTCTAAGGAAGACGCAACCTTGAAATATATGTAGTATCTGTCGGTTTAGCCTACCTGACAAATATTTTTGTTTTCTGTTGACTTAAGATTATCTCGACAATATAACTTGTAATTGCCAAGTATCTTGACGGAACAAAGAATTTTTCCTTATTTATTCCCTGCCAATCTTTACTTCACACATTGTCGGTTTATATGGCTTTCAATATTTACCATTTGTAGATTTAATCCTTAAACCAGATTTAATCTCGACAACTGCATCAGCATTTCCAGAAAACACTTGAATAAATTTAAATGATCTTTAATTCCATCAGGCTTTAAAAGCTGACAATCATCCAACAAACATCAAAAATTTGGTCGGCTTTTGTAACATCAAAAATTTGGTAGGCTTTTGTAACATCAAACAAATATATTTTTCTATTAACATAATTCATCTTCTCCTTATTTCTTCTAGGCTATAGAGCCTGACAAACATAAAGAGGACCATTTTTCAACTCAGTAAGGTTTACTTCAAATTCGTTAGGACTTGTAACTTATTCGTCGGATTATTCTAATCCGACAGGGTTGATTTTCTCTCTTTTAAGAAATTCATTTGCCTTTGCAAAATTTCAGTCTTAAATTGCTCAATTGATCCTGCCTTTGCCCCATTATATGGGGGCGTGTGCATAATGTAGAAAGTAAAATAAGAAAAGATTAGCAATATAGTTAATAACACTGTTCTTTATTCAACAGAAGTGATCTTTATTCGACAAATCTGATCTTCATTCGACAGAACTTGGCTTTTAGTCATTCTTGTCAAATAATGTTCTCCTGTCAGCATTGGTTCTGTCAAATTGTAACTTGGCCATTTTCATCACAAGTTCCATTATGTCTGAGATCTTTCATCATTCTCTGTCATGTCATGTTTTGTTGAAATGTAACCTCACATTTATACACATGACAAATTTTTTCTGTCGAATCCAAAATTAAAATTTATCACCTAACTGATGCCCTCCAAAGTTTTGGCTTTCGACAGCTTCTGGAGATAGACAAAATTTTATAACAGATAACTTAATTTTTAACAAAAGATTCAAAATGATTTCTGTGAACTAAGAAGTAAAGTCAAGGCCCTTCGTACCAAAATACAATATCTGGAGCCTGGCTACCAGCCCACTATAGCTGACAGAGAATCACTATAAACTTCTTGTGAAGCTCTAAGGAAGATACAACCTTGAAATATATGTAGTATCTGTCGGTTTAGCCTAACCGACAAACATTTGTGTTTTCTGTTGAGTTAAGATTATCTCGACAATATAACTTGTAATTGCTAAGTATCTTGACAGAACAAAGAAATTTTCCTTATTTATTCCCTGCCAATGTTTACTTCACACATTATCAGTTTATATGGCTTTCAATATTTGTCATTTGTAGATTTAATCCTTAAACCAGATTTAATCTCGACAACTGCATCAACATTTCCAGAAAAAAACTTGAATAAATTTAAATGGTCTTTAATTCCATCAGGCTTTAAAAGCCTACGACTATCGGACAAACGTCAAAAATTTGGTCGGCTTTTGTAACATCAAACAAATATATTTTTCTATTAACATAATTCATTTTCTCCTTATTTCTTCTAGGCTATAGAGCCTAACAAACATAAGGAGGACCAGTTTTTAACTCAGTAAGGTTTACCTAAAATTCATCAGGACTTGTAACTTATTCGTCGGATTCTTCTAATCCGACAGGGTTGATTTTCTCTCTTTTAAGAAAATCCTTTGCCTTTGCAAATTTTTAGTCTTAAATTGCTCAATTTATCCTGCATTTGCCTCATTATATGGGGACGTGTGCATAATATAGAAAGTAAAATAAGAATAAGAATAAGGTTAGTAATGTAGTTAATAACACTGTTCTTTATTCGACAGCACTGATATTTATTCGACAGAAGTGATCTTTATTCGACAAATATGATCTTCATTCGACAGAACTTGACTCTTAGCCATTCTTGTCAAATAACGTTCTCTTGTCAGCATTGGTCCTGTCAAATTGTAACTTAGCTATTTTCATCACAAGTCCCATTATGTCTGACATCTTTTATCATTCTCTATCATGTCATGTTTTGTCGAAAGATAACCTCACATTTATACACATGAGACATTTTCTTTGTCGAATCCAAAATTAAGATTTATCACCTAACATATGCCCCCCAAAGTTTTGGCTTTCGACAGCTTCTAGAGATAGACAAAATTTTATAACAGATAACTCAATTTTCAACAAAAGATTCAAAGTGATTTCTGTGAACTAAGAAGTAAAGTCAAGGCCCTTTGTACCAAAATACAATCTCTGGAGCCTGACTACCAGCCCACTCTAACTGACAGAGAATCATTATAAACTTCTTGTGAAGCTCTAAGGAAGACGCAACCTTGAAATATATGTAGTATCTGTCGGTTTAGCCTACCCGACAAACATTTGTGTTTTCTGTTGACTTAAGATTATCTCGACAATATAACTTGTAATTGCCAAGTATCTTGACGGAACAAAGAAATTTTTCTTATTTATTCCCTGCCAATCTTTACTTCACACATTGTCGGTTTATATGGCTTTCAATATTTGCCGTTTGTAGATTTAATCCTTAAACCAGATTTAATCTCGACAACTGCATCAGCATTTCCAGAAAACACTTGAATAAATTTAAATGGTCTTTAATTCCATCAGGCTTTAAAAGCCTACGACCATCCGACAAACATAAAAAATTTGGTCGGCTTTTGTAACATCAAACAAATATATTTTTCTATTAACATAATTCATTTTCTCCTTATTTCTTCTAGGCTATAGAGCCTGACAAACATAAGGAGGACCATTTTTTAACTCGGCAAGGTTTACTTCAAATTCGTCAGGACTTGTAACTTATTCGTCGGATTCTTCTAATCCGACAGGGTTGATTTTCTCTCTTTTAAGAAATTCCTTTGCATTTGTAAATTTTCAGTCTTAAATTGCTTAATTTATCCTACCTTTGCCCCATTATTTGGGGACGTGTGCGTAATGTAGAAAGTAAAATAAGAATAAGAATAAGAATAAGATTAGCTATGTAGGTAAGAACACTGTTCTTTATTTGACAGCACTGATCTTTATTCGACAGAAGTGATCTTTATTCGACAAATAGTTGTAAGATATTTGTAATACCACTTTTACCAAATGTAATAATGGAACACCTTTGAAATTTAACATCAACTAACAGCAGACAGCATTTCTATGATTTTCATAAGTTAGAGGATGTAATATAGTGATGAGGGGTAAATGTTTGTCAAGCTATAGTATCTGTAGAGCTACTAGTAAAAGGAAGCCAGCTAATAAAAATATGTACTGATACTGATTTAATAAACTGCTCTTTCATTATCAAATTTGTCTGTTACTTACATTCACACGAGCTTTACAAAATAACTGTACTGGTCATGTCTA
The DNA here is from genome assembly GCA_029884595.1 of Ormosia semicastrata. Lineage (NCBI taxonomy): Eukaryota > Viridiplantae > Streptophyta > Magnoliopsida > Fabales > Fabaceae > Ormosia > Ormosia semicastrata. The sequence goes on along the minus strand of JAQQTO010000046.1, from coordinate 27,878,129 downwards.
AAAATCCAAAATAAGTGGAACGTTGACTATTTCCATAATTACTCTAACAGTGTACATTCCACCCAACAAAAACCAAAAGGCCAAAAGAGATAGGTATCATCTATGCAGAGACCCAATCACCAGTCAGCATCTACATCCAAGTATTAAGTATAATATGCTGGATTGAAAGATCGACAAAAAAAATCTTGTCAGATCCATCCCAACTCCACTATTAACAAATTCCCTAACATAAGTGTCAGTCCTTTTCAATCTTGATTGCTTTCAATGGAGGAAACGTATTGCCATCCTTGTTTGCCTCAATGGTGCCATAGAGTTTCCTTTTTGCAGGGTTGCCTTACCCTTGGAAAAGCTACTGTCGGATGATATTGGAATAGGACTCACAATCATTTGAGAAACAAATGCCTGCATACAAAAATTAAAATTACATATATATATTACTTATATCATTTGACACAAATATAACTAAACATTTTTTATGTTGTGTTATTTGCTGCATGTTACAAATAAAAACTGTCAATAGAGAATCTAACGAAGAATAAGGATAGGAGAATTATGTTCTACCTGGCTAGGAATAATTTCAACATCTGGCACATTGTCTACCAGATTCAAAGTGTTTGGGAAAGGTGGATTAAAAATAGACTGCATTAAAATGTAGAATCCGACGTTAGACAATTGGTAGAGACACTTAACAAAAAAATAAGTAGACGTACAGACCTTTGAAGGGGTGTTGTCGGCGCCTTGTAGCATTAACATACCCAATATATGTTCATCATTACATACCCTCTTAACACAGAAAGAGCCATCGTAATGAGGAGATGGCACTGATTTGGTCTGAATCTTAAAAAGCATTTTCGTCCCAACTAAATCAGATACTATACGTGGCAAATGAAAACCACCACCCACCTGTAAAAAGAAAATTGGATGGTTAAAACAGGAAAACCATGGTGGAATACGGGAAACTGAGTCAAGTTGTAGAATTTTTTTAAAAAATCGTTGAGAATAACACAACAACTACAGCTAAAACTTAAGAGACAAAGTATGACCACCTTGTTACATTCAGCCAATAACTGAGCACATGGGGTCTTTAACAGAGTCTGTGCTTCACGGTCGAAAAGCACAAAGACAGCATTAGCAGTCCTATCACAAACCTCCAGCTTTATCCTATACCTTTGTTTTTAACCAAAAAAAAGGAAAAATGCATCAGTCGAATAACACTCTAAGAATGCAATTATAGAAACCAAAGAGTTTATGAAAGCATAGGTATATACCTTGGTGTCACAGAGAACACATGACAGAGGCACACATCACAATAGTACATGCCAGAATCTGGAGAGACAGACCTCTGGCATTTGTAGGCACTATACCACCAGTATACATCATCCACAATTGCCTTCACAGTTGCCATAACTATGAAGAACCCATCCTTCCATTATAAAGCAAAAAAATGAGAAGATTAAAATGTAAACCACAAAAAGAGTACGACAACTTGTGTATCGTTTGAGAAACAGAACGGGGAAAAGTAAAATTAACAGTAGCAGGAAATTGTGAAAATGTGCAAGGACTAAGGCCCCAACAGCAACAGAATGAAGAAGTGAAATATTCAACAATGACAAGTGGAAAAATATAGGTAGATAACAAAATGAGTTAGGTTCACAGTTAAGCATTTGTAGCAATTATGCCAAGTAAAAGACCAACCGTAGGTGACACCTAAATCAATACATCAATACATTTAAACAAAGAGGATGGAAAGCTATTGTACAACGAAAATGGATGATTTAGCAAAATAGTTGACCATGTACTCCAAATAACATAACAGGACACACAACAAACCTTTTTCCACTCAGTGATCTGATCAATGGACTTTTGCTCATGGAGTTTCATGAAGTCATCTTCCATGGAAGTTGTATGCAAATCAGGAATGACACCCAACTGTTGACTGCCAATTAGGCTATCTTCAACAATCCTATTTTTGAAAGAAATCCAGTACACATGAGCAAATTAAAATGGTTGGTAGAACTAAATATATGGATAGCTGAAACCACATAGAAGAAGTGTGTATACAATAACATGACACACAAAACGTACCTCTGTCTAAAAGCAATGACCTCAGCAATTGGAGGATTGAACATGATTTTGGTTGCATGCATAACGGTTTGGATTACAATTTTGCCTTGGAAAAAAATAATAATGAAGAAAACCACAAGTGGACGAAAAGTATGTGTGAACCCAAAAAGCAAAATGAAGGACATAAGCAGGAACACCGAAGGAGGTTAGACCAAACAGATAAAATGAGCAACAAAAAAATCCCAAAAACAAATATACACATGGTTACCTTGGAAGAGCTTCACTTTAGCAAGTTGGATGACGACGACAGGAAGGTCAGCATTACCTTCATTAGAAAAGCATTTAGTTGATCAACATATTCAAAAACAAAGCACACTCAAGCTTGACACTGTGAAAATGGATCAAACGTGTTAGTCACAAGTTTAAAATCAATAACAAATGATGCAGTAAGATGTGAACATAATAAAATGAATTTTATGAAATATTAATGAAAGGCCACGTGATGGGAAAATAAATCACCCACTTGCAGTCAGAAAGCTCTATTACAACCATCTTAGTTGGCTTTCCATCCCGTTCATACTCCTTTTGGCTAGAAGTGGCAACCAAGAGACCTATGACATCTGCAAAGGGTTCAATATGTAAGTAAACAAACTTATTTGAAGAAAACCAAGGATATATTGGAAAATGAAATAGTAGGTTAAGAAAAGTTGGATCAATAAGGAAGTCAGAATCTCCTTCATTTCCTAAGACATCACCAAATGCCACAAATGACAACCTATATTGTGGAGCAATGACAGAATCAGATGGAGCAACTGTAGTCCTAAATTGAAAAATAAGGTGAAACTCATGGTGTGTAGCACGATAAGCTCCCGTATTTGGAATGACGGTGAAGCAACACATCTTGTAGACACTGCCCTCTGTAAGAACATTGAGGAACTTGTAGACTAAGATTTTCCTCACACTTGCTTGAATCTTACCACCCTTAAAACAAATCCACAATGTCCAACAATAAAAAAGTCAGAACACGAAATGAATAATAGAAGAGTATGAACCATGTAGCAAAAGCAGCAGGGGAAATATTTCATTACAAACTTATCCAAAAGAAGCATCTCAATGGATCCTGGTAGTTTGGAGTTGTTGTATGAAGGGACCTTTCACAGCCTCAAGATCCTAACCCTAAACCTCCAAGCCTCTCTCTCAGGAACAACTTTCATCAAGGCATCAGATGGTGGAGCCATATCAAATGGGTAAAAGCACCAAAAGAGAGATCAGAAATCAAGAATAGGGAAAACAACACACAATCAGGGCAACAACACGGAATAAAAAAGTGAAGAAGATTGAGAGTCAGTTTCAGACATGTTAAGAATGCAAAAGCCACCCTATAAATAAGGAGCAGAGGGTCACAATTCAAATTCAAATTTCGTCAAAATTGGGGGGAAATTGAATACTGTAAAACACCACCAAAACAAACACCCAAACCATAATTGTACACATCACTGATAGACATATCAATCAAAGAACCGGACAATAGAAGTTACAATAACCTGCTGGAGTAGGAGCATGGGCAGCTAATTTATAGACCCCGCTCCTCCTACAGTTAGACGGGTCGATAGTACTGGCCTTCCTACGGACATGCCATTGCCACAACAACTCCACACCTTGCGCATGGTGTCAGATATGTTCTTCCCTCTTGCAACGACACGATAGGATAGAGGTTGAATATGAGACGTGCAGTTGAGTGCGCTGGCTTGAGGTTCTGACTACACCCACTCACTAGGAACGACACGATAGGATAGAGGACAAGAGAAGAAGGAGATGGTGAGAGATGAATGAGGGAGAAACTCTGTTTAGGTAGAGAGTTGTCAGAGAGAATGAAGACCAAAATTTTAGGTGGAAAAAATGACCAATGCACCCTAATTGGTAAGGACAACAATCAGTAAGGCCAAAAAATGGAAGGACAAAATTGGGACTGAATTTTCTTTAAAAGGCAGCTTAAGTTAGTAATATTGGGAAGACAAAATTAACTCCCATCCAACTGACCACAATTAAACAAAAGTAAAAATTGTCTGCAAAAGAGTAATTTTACGTTCTGTGTATCTGTGCTTGCAACAAAAGATGGACGCGTGGATGTGAATAGGAAATGTACAGTGGAATTTATGGTTCTGCATTTATATCGTGTATTGATATAAAACAAGAAAAATTGCATGGAGGAAGACCGCCAATTGCTTTGTAAAATCTTTAAGGAATATAATGAAATTGAACTCAGAATGTAACATAATTATCATTTATCAGTCATTTTAAGTTATTTAGATCGTAGGTACATTTGTTTATATGCCCATACATGAAATTTATGTAAACAGGATCATGAGCTTCGAGCCTTGCCTAAATTGACGATTACCATCTTGAAAAAGAATGAATGCCTTTATATATTTTTTCTTCATTATTATTGGTTAGAGACACAATAACAGACATTAGAAAGTTAAACCGCTAATTCTAATAACGCTTAAATTTGAGAAAATAATAATTTTTTTAAATATTTTTGAAAAATACTTAATTATAAATTATTTTAAATATAAAATTAACTAATTCAAATGGAAACTAAAAAAGTTGATTATATTTGAGGACGATTGGGGCAGAGACAGACACAATAGCATAAACACTCTGCTCAAAGTCAAAGCCTCAATTAAACTATGTGTGGAAATGACAACCGGGACCCCCCACTAAGAGAGGTCACCGTATTACCTACCACCGATCAACTGTGAACCAATCTTCTTTTGAGGCTCCTAATATGAACAGTAAGACAATTCACCTAAAATGGTCGACCTTCTTTTTCAAGAATATTCTATTCTTTATTTTCTCTTTTCTATACATGTCTACATGATAGGAGCAGTTGAACAAACTTAAATAATTTTTTATTAAAGGTAACAAATATCACTTTGTCAAAATTACTTTCCCTCTAAGATTAATAGTTAAATACTTAAATATTATACCAAAAACAAAATACTTAAATATGTCAACTTGGCTCGAAATTAAGTTCAAGATTATTTATAAATCTCTAAAATTAATTTGAGAGTGGCATCACTAAAAAGTATAATCACTGAAGGGCTCAGTTTGAATTTTTTTTGAAATTTGTGTGATTTTTATCTAATACTTTTTGCCACAGAAGAAAAATAGAAAAAGATTCTAGACAATTAAGAAGAGTTGGATCACGTCTATGCTTAAGTAATTGAATTAAATCATTTGGTAAACAGTAAAATAATGGGTTGACATGATTGTGTTCTTGTAGGTACTACTTGAAAGATGCAGTCCTTGAAGGTGGCATTCCATTTAACAAGGCGTATGGAATGACAGCCTTTGAATACCATGGCACAGATCCAAGGTTCAACAAGGTTTTCAACAAGGGGATGTCTGACCACTCTACCATCACCATGAAGAAAATTCTTGAGATCTACACAGGCTTTGAGGGTCTTAAATCTCTGGTTGATGTTGGTGGTGGGACTGGAGCAGTAGTGAACATGATTGTCTCAAAGTATCCCTCTATAAAGGGCATTAATTTTGATTTGCCCCATGTCATTGAAGATGCTCCATCTTATCCAGGTATTTTTAAGTTCACATCATGTGAAGTTTAGAGGCCCTGCTCCGTTTACCTAGCATTGCCATCTGCAGACTGCAGTTAGTGCTAGGCTTTATTTATTTGAATAATATTGCTTGGCTATTGGTTACGCTACTTGGACCACAGGTGACATTTTCTTAAAACATGATAATTTAAAATTTAACATTGGTGTTTCGTGTAGGAGTGGAGCATGTTGGTGGAGACATGTTTGTCAGTGTTCCAAAAGCTGATGCTATTTTTATGAAGTTGAATTTTACAAGTTAGACACTCATATATAGTATCCACTGGCATCTCTAGTTTATTCAGCTTGTATAACTCTTGGATTAGAACTTAGAATAAAGTTTTAGCATTTACTTTTTGATACCTCAAATTATGTTCCACTTGTTTATGCTAATGACGTTAATATCACATAAACATTCAGTGGATTTGTCATGACTGGAGTGATGAGCACTGCTTGAAATTTTTGAAGAACTGCTATGAGGCACTTCCAGACAACGGGAAGGTGATTGTGGCTGAATGCATTCTTCCAGTGGCTCCAGACTCTAGCTTAGCCACAAAGGGTGTGGTTCACATCGATGTGATAATGTTGGCTCATAACCCTGGTGGGAAAGAGAGAACAGCGAAAGAGTTTGAGGCCCTGGCCAAAGGGGCCGGATTCCAAGGTTTCAGAGTCTTGTGTTGTGCTTTCAACACCTATGTCATGGAATTTCTTAAGAAGGTTTAAGTTCTTTGGCGTGGATTCAAATCAGTTGCATTTGCATTTTGAGATTGTGGTTGTGGTTCTACTTACAAAAGCTTTCCCGGAAAATGTAATACACTAGGAAATGAATGATCAAAAGGTTCATTGTATTCTGCCTATATAAATTGACAAGTTTTATATTGTGGATTATAGTTTTATATTTTATAGAAACGTATATATGTTAATAAAATTCCACTGACCAAGGTTATAATTTTCTTTGGTGGCAAATCCATCATCTTTTTTAATGAAGATAACATTATAATAAAGAGCTATCACATTAACCTCAGATCGACCCTAGTCCAATGAGTACACTGGGCCAGTGGTTCTTCGGTGTATAAAAAAGATAGTCAGCAATGTTTGCTTTATACCCACAATTTAGCAATTTAAGGAACTTCATGTATCATATAAATTCAAGACATGAGCAAAAATTAAAACAAAATATAAAGCGTATCTAAATTAGCCTAACGATTAATTGAGATTTTGACAAAGAAAACTCTTCTTATTAGATTTTTCTTTTTATTTACTTTTTGTAACAAACAGATATGAATGAAACAAGTCAAATAACATAATAAGGTAATCACGGGTCAAATCGGGTTGTGGGGGAAGGTTAGGTCCAAAGTGATGAAAGGACCTTAGGTTAGGTTGGTTCAGGTTAGGAGAATTTTGCTTGAACAATTCGAACCAATCTGACCAAATCTGAGTTGGTTCGGGTAGGGCCGTAGGGGTCATCAAGTTATAGCCCATCTTTTTTTTTATTTTTCAACTTTTATAAAAAATTCAAAAAAATTCCAATAAAATTAAAAAGAAAAAAAAACTCTTGTTGGAAAATGGAAACCTAACCACCCTACCCCCTGTTTCTCATCTCCCTCTACCTCGGATCTCAACCGCTGGGGCTGCAGATCGCCTTGTGCATTGTTGCTAGTCGAGGTGGTTGTGCATTGTTGCTAGTCGAGGTGGTTGTTCGCTGCTACTGATCAAGGAAGTTATGCACAGCAACTGCTCAAGGATTGCAAAAATCCCACACTCAGATCTCAGATTGCACATCACCGCTGGATGTGCACTACGCTTGCACAGTTGTGGTGAAGCCATTGGCAAAGGCAGGGGTTAGGCAGCGTCACACCAATCAACACCATTTGCGAAGGCAACATTGCACCACCATCAGCGACTTGGGATGCCAGCATGACAACATCGGTCGACGTTAGCGAGTGAGGTAGGGTGGGGCAAGGCAGTCTCAATCTAGCAGTGGGGGTAAGGGTGATTGACAGGGGGTGGGTAAAGGTGAGTGTGTTTCTGTGTTTCTAGGAAATTTACAAGGGGTACGGGTCAGATCAGGTTAATTGGTTTTGAAATTTTCTAACCTGGTACACGACCTAATGATGATCGGGTTGTGTCTTCTTCAAACCAAACAGACTCGTTAAATCGAACTAAACCAAAAAAATCAATTTAGGTAAGGTCAGGTCCACCGATTTCGCAGGTCGACTTGAATCCATGATCACCCCTATAACGTATGGTGTTAGTAGAGAGGGGACCTAACCGCATATTTATAACCATAACAACTTCTCTCATCAAGAAATATTATTAGGAATAAGTTTTAATGAACTAATCATTAATTGGACTTATACTGTTGATGCTTAACTACATCAACTCAATAATAAATCATGTTCTGTCCTTTACCCGAAGGGTGATCGTCGGAGAGTCTCAAGTCAGTCGTCCAACAGTTCGTCAGTTGGAGACGGGGTGAAATACCAGTAGAGGCATTCCAACCGATCAGCCTTGGAGTTAAAATAATGATGAAATAATATGTAGAGAAAGGTGAACATGCCTGGATTAGACTGCCAAGCCGGTTTATATAGAGATCTGGAGGACTGACTCCCTGGATACCTTACGCTTAGGTCATTTAGGATTCTGAACGTATGTTTGATCATTATGACAGAAAGATGTTATGTCTGGTCATTGTGGCGCAAGACTGTTATGCCTGATTATTATGGCACGAGGCCGTTATATCTGTTGGTGGGTCGTATTAAGCACGTGTTTGTTAAGCCGTTACCCATTCGAATATAGGCTAGTCGAACATTGCAGACACAACATCAGTTCGATTTTTCATGGGTCTAGTGTTCTGAAATGGGTCTAACTTATGGCCAGATGCCAATTGAGCCAACACAGTCTACAGCCCCATAGCTTGGTTATCTGTGAAGATGAGTCAAGCTTATGAGTGGTCGGATGCCAATTGGGCCAAGACGGTCCACAGCCCCCCAGCTTGGTCATTTATGAAGATGGACTAAGCTTATGAGTGGTCAGATGTCAATTGGGTCAAGACGGTTCATATCATTAATTAGTTTTACACTTACCGTGCTTGTCTATAACTAATGTTAGCATGATAAATTATAATTGAGATTATAATTAATTACAATTGATTTTAAGGATTATTGTAATTGATTTAGTACATAATTAGATTGATTTATTATATAATTATATTTTATTTTTTTCTTTTTGTATACAACATTCTTCTTCTATAAATAGAAGTTAATCCTCATGTATACACATATTCAGATATATATACAAATTATCATTGTTTGTTTCTATATTTTTAACATGGTATCAAAGACAATGTATCCACCTTGAGGAGACTTTCTCCTTTTTACTATGTAGAGTTCGTGAAACTCATTAAAATCGTTACTAATCACTATCAAATCCAGATTTAATTTGTTGTTCTCTTCATCTTTGTCCACTTCGGTCCAATCCTTCCGCTCTTCCGTTGCACATCTCCGTTGCGCTCCTCTGCTGTGCTCAAACTTCGTTCTGATGTCAGACTCCGTTTTAGACTTCGTCCTAGATTCCATACTTCGTTTTGATGACAACACTCCATTTTAGACTCCGTCTTAGCTTCCAGATTTTGTTCTGATGGTAGGACTCCTTTTCAGACTCCGTTCCCAATTAATTTATGTTCTAATTGAGATTATGATTGATTACAATTGATTTTAAAGATGATTGTAATTAATTTAATAGAGAATTAGATTATTTTATTATATAATTATATTTTATTATTTTTCTTTTCTATATAATAGTCTTATTCTATAAATATAGATTAATCCTTATGTATACACATATTTAGATATATACACAAATTATCATTGCATGTATTTTTAACAACTAAAATCATATTGTTAGCCCATTTTTCACGAAACAAAATCTCACAATTAATTGTAATCTACATAAGGAAAATTTCCAACACATCATTCTCAGAACTATGACAATAGAGTTCCAAACTTAGATACTTTTCCATAATGTTTATCCTAGACCAAGAATAAATAAGCAGCACTAAGAAATTTTGAAGGTTCAACATATGAATATTACATTACATTTTTCCCTTCCTACCATAAGGCTACAAGGGCATGCTTGCTTCTGAGGAAAGATGTCCACATGGAGCAAAAGAATAAGCACTTCGGCCTTGCAGCCCAATTCATGAGAAATTGATGAGTGTCTGACAAAGTTATGTGACCAACTTCAATTTGCAATAAGCAAAGGCACTAACAATAAAACGGCAAAAGCAATAGAGAATTGACAATAATACTGTGCTTAAAAGTAGTGAGGATAAGATAGGAAGAAGGGAGGGAGGAGTGAATTTTGACAATATATCAAGATATTCGTTTTGTCAAAAATCATAACTATAATTGTTGTTTAAGATTAAAGTAACACCATATGTTATAGAATATAGATTTTGAATTTTTCATGCTCATCCTTAGACTGGTTTTGAAGACTGATCATGTCTTTTCTTAACGTAGGAAATGAACTATTACTCTCTGCAGTCTCGTTATGGTCTTGAATACATATTGGCCACATAATTTATAATTATAATCCATTTAGGCATGTAGCTCCAATGGCCTGTAGGGCTCATCATTATTAAAGTATAATTATTTTTATGAATAATTTTAAGTTGAATACCACTTGTCTACGTAGAATAGTTTAAAGTAGATACAAATGTTGACTCTTAGACATGCTAGTTGAAAGTCCAATCGAATACACATATTAGGTAGGGTAATGCCCTGCCTCATTTTCAATGCTCGAGAGACATGAAAAATGAGGACACAGAAGAAAAGTCCGCCTGATTGGAGTTTTATTTGCTTAATGATATTCACCCAGTTGTACGAGTTTTTATCAGAAGCTTCTGACACTTCTAAGCTTACGGTCATACATGTTGAAATTTCACCAACTATTAATTTAAGATTTAGAGTAAAGAGGATCAGATTTGTTTTCTAGATAAAACTAATATGCGAACTCAATTAGTACGCTTACTAGTAAAAAAAGTACACTAGTTCAGTTCAACTCGTTCTAGACTAACTATGGCATGGCACACAAGTTCGTTTCGACAGCACTAGCTATTTTTACACCTCTATTAATTCTACACTAAAGCCTAATGAAGCTTGGGCAAAGCGCAACCACCAAGTGAAGAACATGCCTTAAAAAAATTAAAATTGTCAATTTCTGTGAAGGTAGAAACTAATATGCTAATTTCTTTTTGGTCCTCTTCACTTAATATTCAACATCAGTATTTGGCTATTCACATACATACATATCCGGTATCCTCTCATGTGGGGCCTTCGTGTGGTGGTTGAAGTGGGGCACAATTGCAAGATGGAAAGGCCATAAACACCTATAATAATTCTATGCATTATATAACCACATAACACCCATGTGGTCACAACAAAGCAAAGCACTTCTTTCTAATTCCCATTCTTTACACCACCGCCTGCCTGACCAACACACTCTCAGCCAAAGCCTCAAGCCTCAACCATGGGTTCAACCGGTGAGACCCAGATAACTCCAACCCACGTATCTGATGAAGAAGCAAACCTCTTTGCCATGCAACTAGCCAGTGCCTCTGTCCTCCCCATGGTCCTAAAATCAGCCCTTGAGCTCGATCTCTTGGAAATCATTGCCAAGGCTGGCCCTGGAGTTCACCTTTCCCCCACTAACATTGCTTCTCAGCTCCCAACAAACAACCCTGATGCACCAGTCATGCTGGACCGCATCTTGCGCCTCTTGGCTAGCTACAGCATCCTCACTTACTCTCTGCGCACCCTTGATGATGGAAAGGTTGAGAGGCTCTATGGGTTGGCACCTGTTGCTAAGTACTTGGTCAAGAATGAAGATAGTGTCTCTCTTTCTGCTCTCAACCTCATGAATCAGGACAAAGTCCTCATGGAAAGCTGGTATCTCACTATTTCTTATATTACTTGTTGGAATATCGTAAAATATCTCAAAATATCTTTTTTGTATCTTGAAATATTTTAGAGTATCATAAATGATCTTTTAGAATTTATTTCTTATTTATTATATTTTATTATTTGTTTCCTTATTTAGACAGATTTATTCTCAGTATTAGGATAATTTTATTTCACTTAATTTAGGCTTCTATTCTAGCAGTAGTTATTGACATGTTTCATATAATGAATCATACATGTATAATTAATAAAATATAAGATACAAGAATAACATTTTTTTCATAAGTCTTTCTCTATTCTCTCTTCAACATATGATCGTATGCATGCCATCCACCCCGAAAGGTTTGCTTTTTTCTCGACTTGAGTTATGGAACTAACTTTTGTATATTCTCTCACCATGTTTGTTTCTCTCCAACTTTTTGCTTTCTTTTTTGTTGATCAAGATTAAACTATTATGAAGAATAAATAATATTGAGAAATATTATATCTCTTTCAAGTTGGTATCAGAAAAGCTCCGATCCTAGTCTGTTATTTTTCTGAATCAGCGCCATTCTTGATCGAATCCAAATTTCTTCATTGTTGGGTTTAGAGCCGGGATTCTACTAGCAATTTCATTCTTTGCTTCTCACCTCGAACCTGATCGATAAGCGATTTGGGAGCCTATGTTGTTTCCACTGCAATTAGCCTTTATTGTTGATTGGACCAGCCTTCATTGCTGGGTTTAGAACCAGCCTTCATTGTTGGGATTCTAGCAGCCTTCATTGCTGCCTTCAATCAGAGCCGAATCTGACTTTGAACACTAGTAAAGGACCCCATTTGTGTTACTGGGTGGTATAATACTCAACTCAGTGTTTTGGAGACCAATTTGGAGGTCGAGGGGCCACTAAGGAGAAAGGTCGAAGACTCCAAAATAGGTCTCAGTTGCTTGGGACGTGTGTCGAGGAGAAGCAAGGAGTTGTCTGCCAAGGACGTTGCCAAGGTTTTGTTATTCAGGGGGAGTACTAGTTTCCTATGTTCTTTGTTTTTCAGTTTATGCCTTTATGGGTTTTTCTACTTGAACAAGCTTAAGTTTAGGATTCGGCTTTCATTGAGGAGGAGAATGTGAATAAATCTATATCTACAATGCCAGTATTTGTCATGCCGTTTTTTTTTCCACTAATGGATCATGCCAATGACTTCTCTTCCCACCGATGATCTTTTTGGTGGTGACTTCCTCCCATCGTGGATGAATCATCATATTAGTGGTAGCAATCCTCTCTCACATGATGAATCATGCTAGTGGTGATTTTTTTTCCCATCGATGATCATTCTGATGGTTCGATGGTGACTTTTATTGGTTTTGACTCACACCAGCCTCGACTTTGTTCCAGATGCACTAAGATCGTCTCCATCTTTATCCCAAAAGTAGTTGCCAGTCATCGTCTCCGTTCGTCTAGTCACTATCACACTATCAAATTATTTAATTATTGCAAAGCTCAAGCTTAGTAAGCTTTAAGGCTTGAGGGGAGTGTTGGAATATCGTAAAAATATCTCAAAATATCTTTTTTGTATCTTGAAATATTTTAGAGTATCATAAATGATCTCTTAAATTTATTTCTTATTTATTATATTTCATTATTTGTTTCCTTATTAGAATGACAGATTATTCTTGTATTAGACAATTTTATTTCCGTAATTTAGCTTTCTGATTCTGCGCAGTAGTTATTGACAAAGTCATATAATGTAAATCATACATGTATACAATTAATAAGATATAAGATACAAGAATAACATTTTCTTCATAAGTCTTTCTCTATTCTCTTTTCAACATGGTATCGAGAGAGTATGTCATCCATCCACCCCGAAAGGTTTGCCTTTTTTCTCGACTTGAGTTCTATGGAACTCTTTTGTATATTCTCTCATGTTTGTTTCTCTCCAACTTTTTGCTCTTTTTTTGTTGATCAGTATTAAACTATTATGAAGAATAAATAATATTCAGAAATATTATATCTCTTTCAAGTTTACTCTTTCTCTTTTTACCCTATTTCTAGTTAGTTCTTCTCTTTTTTACTGTCCAAGGACTCCATATTCTAAAATTAGCACTGCCTTGATCCGCTAGAAGCATATGAATTGTAATTTTGCCAATTTTCATCTTCTATACCTTTCTGTTCTTCTAAGTTAGTAATTTATAGTGGTCATTCTTATATTTTTGGAAGTTTTTGATAAGGGGGAAATAGAAGAGAAGACCAGAAAAGAAAAGGAATGAAGAGAAAGGGATGAAGGGAAGTTAGAGGAACTCTGTTTTCTTTAACTGAGATTTAAAAGATTTTTTTTGGTACAGAAAAAAAGTTAAAATATAAGGAAGTATTATTAACTTATTAAGTCAAATTTTATGTAACAACACAAAATGTTAATGCAAGAATAAGTCCAAAACAAAATTAGAATGAATCTTCGTTCTGTTCAGCTATATATATATATACTAGTAGGAAACCCGTGTAACGCACGGGTGGTTGTCATTTTTGTTGGATCTGATTATTTTTTTAATGAACACAATAAAATTCAAACGTTGTGTAATACAAAAATTTGATTTTAACTTTATCTCATAAACCTCAAAAACTTATGATTTGGGAAAAAAAAGATATGAAACTTAGAAATACAAATAAAAAGTAGTGTACTGTTAAAAGTAGTATCATGTAGTATCATATTGACTAAGTAAGCTAAAACATAAATGAAGAATCATTGGACAAAAATAAGTAGTATATGTACAAAACACTCTTTCAATGAACCAATATATATGACATAATTATACAAAACCTATAACATATATAGGAGAGAGAAAATTTAAGAAGTGCAGTGTAAAATTTTGAAAAGCTTGTTTGTTTGACCGATGCATGGTTTAGTTATAATGAATCAAAGGTAAGATAGCATATCCAACGTCAAGTCCAATAGAGCAGCAGATCTTAAATACCAACTATGTACAGAAGATACATGTAATCCATGTTTGAAAACCAACATCAAACATGAAGACAATAGTGAACAAACACCATAAACTGGAGGTGGAAAGTCATGTTCAAATTTCTTCATGATAACTGTTACATTCCTATATCCAAATCCGTTATCATAGAGAAAAGTGGCCTTACCTGACTTTGAACATCTTATAACAGTAAATAACAAAGTTAATTAGATCTTACATGAATAATTGGAATATTGGATAATATTTTTGAAGAACCAAATATATAATAATTCTAGGCAATAAGAATCCTCCTCAATATAACTTCTCAATAATGGAGAAAATTACATATAAAAATTGACAAAACTAATTGTATAACATTTTGTAGAATATGCATTAAGCATAGTATAAGACAAAAGGATATGAACTTCGGTAATGTGGAGTTATCGTACATGATTGAATGATAAAACAACTCCAATTGACAAAGTGAGATAATGTAAACTCAAATACAAATTTTTTGGAAAACTTCTTTGAAGACAACATTCTTTGTCATGTGGCAAAGCTCACCTTCATCATTGCAAATGAGAATTTTCAATCCACACCTGGACTTGACACGAGATATTGTCACATAGAGTTGACCATGTGAGAAAACAGGCATTGGTAAATATAAACCAACATGTGAAAGAGTTTGGCCTTGACTCTTATTAATGGTCATGACAAAACAAACAAATAATGGAAATTGTCTGCGTTGAAATTTGAATGGTATCCCAGGATCAGAAGGAATTAAATTCATTCGAAGGATGTACACCTTATCTCCAATATTATTGCCAGTGACAACCTTAGCAGCAATTACATTAATGCCCAACTCAACAACTATCAACCTTGTTCCATTACAAAGACACTGAAGCTTGATCAATATTACGCATTAACATAACTGGAACACCCCTCTTCAAAATGAATCGATGATTAGGAATGCCAGAGCATTGAATCTCATTTAAGAATTCAGGGGTTAACCATTCAGTATCAAAACCTATATCTTCATCTGATTTACAAATTGAGTCAGGACTAATATATTCCTTTTCTTCACCAGGTATCAAAGAAAGAACATACAAATTGACCTTATCGACATTCTCAAGTGTAGGTGCAAGTATAGCTCTATCTTCAAAAAATTTAAAATCATGCAAGTGTCCAACCAAGTTAGGATATGTAGATTCAACAATAGTCGGAATAGGATCAGAAGAGTTTAAAAGCAAAAGATCATCTGGAATTTTAATATCAAACTCACCATTGTTGTCAACACCAATATTATCATCACCAATATCAAGAATCCATTTGCTAAACTCAAAAATTTGTTCAAGATTTGGATTGTCGATGCCAGAGAGTAAGCGCATATTTTTAGTTAGCTTTAGCACTTTGCAAAATTTCCATAATATAGAGGAATTGATAGCAGACATGACAATATCAGCCCTTGTTGCTTTAGGAATAACGGGCAAGATTTGACGAAAGTCCCAACCCAAAACAACAACTTTTCCACCAAAAGGTTGATTTAAACCATTAACATTTGAATAGCGCATGATATCACGCAAAGTTCTGTCGAATGCTTTAAATGCCCATCTATTAACCATCAGAGCTTCATCCCAAATTATCAAACTTGTATGACGCAACAATTCAGCTTTCAAACTTCCTTGGTTAATATTGCATGTAGTATCTTCAATCAAAGCTAATGGAATAGCAAACCATGAGTGAGCAGTCCTACCACCAGGTAAGAGAAGGGATGCTATGCCACTTGAAGCAACATTCAAAATAATTTTTCCTTCAGAACGAAGTCGACTTGAGAGTGTTTTCCAAACAAATGTTTTACCAGTTCTACCATGACTGTAAACAAAATAAAATCCTCTATTTCCATTACATACACCCTCAACAACTTCATCATAAACAATACATTGCTCATCAGTTAATCGGGGAAACAATTTCTTATGCTCTTCAATCATTTCTTCCTTGTTGTAAGATAATTCATTAACCAACAAAATGTTTTCAAATTGACATTCATCAGATAAAGTAGGATATGGCAGAGGACTAAAATCCTTCAATGATTTTCCATTTGCACGTAACAACTTATCAATCTCAAATAAGCATAATGACTTCAACTCTTCATGTGTAATTGAGATATCTAAGAACAAAAATTATTTAAATTAAAACCATAGATATTCACAGTGAAAAAAAAAATAGAAAACATGATATTTAAAAAATGAAATAATCCATTTAAAGGCAATAACTACATGGTAAAGAGAAATGTAAATTTATGGAATCGATAAACTCGTAAAAATTATTTATATACCTGGTTGATTCAAAAGTTTCCGCCTTTCATAAACAATCTCATCTGCTAGCAACTCCTATATCTGGTCCCACACAAACAAAGGCTTCGTCATAGAGTTTGACAACAACAAAGTAACAAAAAGCCGACGAACATAGTGGCCAGACCCTAACTCAGATGCTTCTTTTATTGCATCCACAAATTCTTTATCATCAGCTAATAATCCAAAAGCATGACGTGCATCTTGAAAAGAATGATGTGTTACATTGCCGACAGTTCTAATACTGGCGTAGCTTGTACAACCTTTTTGAAAATTCAATAATAGCCTCAAATAATACAAATCTCCAAGTTCAGGAGGTATAAAATTTAACCTACCAATTGATAACCCTTTTTTTCTTAACTGCCACTGCTGACTATTAGCACAATAAACAAATCGTGAAGGGAACTCACCATAAGTCAAGTCTTTCCCCTCATTAAACATATGATTAGCCTCCATCCATGCAAGGAACATAGTTTTCTTGCTCTTATTTTTATCCACAACTTCATCAATTCTATCATCGTCATGGAAAATTATATTTTGTTGGTTTGGTAAATGGAATGTCAACCTCTGGATCAAATACCTATGATGGATATCAAATGCAAAAATTTGCCAAATTGACTCACATAGAGACAAATAGTGATAATCATAATATTGTTTAATTTCATCAACTTCCTCTTTTTCAGTCATACCTGACAATTCTCTGGACATAGACACTGTAACGCGATCAGGACCTTTGTTGACATATTTAAACAAATACTTGATTGAGTTTGACTTGTTGCAAAATTCCAAGTTAATATGTGCTTGATACTTCATTAATAACTTTGGGTTATATGGCACCACGTTCCTATTATCTAAGTGAACATCCTTTTTAATGATCATTACACCCCCAGATCTCTTCGTCTGTATATTGGATAGCCATCTTCATCAAAAGAGGTTTTCTTAACAAACTTCTTAGGATAAAATTTTGAGCACTTGTTGTTCTTCATGCTAGGTGAATAACTGTTACCTCGACCACAAGGACCATGTATCATAAATGTGGTAACAACATCATACAACTTTGGATATTTGTATTTATTCGACGACTCTGCACATATAACTTTATCAATTGACTCAATGGTGCGCAACCTATCACCTTGATCCAACCATAACAAAATATGCGTATGTGGTAAGTGGTAAGCCTCTTTTTTGGAAGTCGATGGTGTACATACCTGATAAGAGGATAAAAATTTATTGGTCCACTTGATGTAAAGAGAATTGGAATAACAAAAGTAATAATAAGTAAGTTAGGAAGAAAGTCTTACCAGCAACAACCTTTCCAAAATAATAGCCTTTTTTGAAATCATTCATCAATGCATCTAATTTCATGCGAAATACCCTACATGCAATATCTGGACGTTCAGATGCTGACATCCCTCGAGTATTAAGGAATTAAGCAATTTCAGGCCATTTAGGATTGCATGTAACAGTCATAAACAAATCTGGAAAATCGAATCTCTTCAAAATTGCCATAACATCTTGACAATTGTTGAACATATACCGACGACCACCAGTAAAAGAAGATGGCAAAATAACTCGAACCCAGATGAACCTGGATTAATGTCACCACGATCAACCGCTTCTTCCAACCCTTTTAAAAAATTTGATCTAATATTTTGTTGGTTAGCCCTTATGTATGACAATCTTTACGACTCAATCATTGAATAACAATCTACTATAAACTGTTGGAATAGTCTTTTGCTTCTCAAAACAATGCCTTGTTCTATCTCCCTTTCATGAAGTCTATATGCAACAAATTCTCTCAACGACACTCTAGTCCTTTTTCTTACACCAGAGGTAGAAAACAAATCAGAAATGGGGATATCTTCTTTGTAACCATCATCACCATATGAGAATAACAAAGGGTATTGAAGCGGCAAATAAGAAGGGTGTGTTTCATTAATTCGCTTTAGATGGCCATCCCGACCTTGTAAAATGATGTCTCTACTAACGTCAGATGAATCAAAATCACCAACAATTAGAGCTGCAACTTCATCGATTATTCGTAAATTATACATCCTAGCATCAGGAGTGCGGTGTCTAAGTAATCTAAGAGAGAAATGTTGAGTTTCATTTGATTGGAAACAATCTCTGACCCTTCTAAAAGATTTTGCCAGTACATTATGTTCATCAAGCATAGCCATCAAGTCATCAACCAAAGTAGGGTCTATAGTAAAAGTAGAATTATTGCCACTGTAAGAAAAATGGTAGTAATAAGAAACAAATACTATAGTGCGAACGTAAGAGAATGTTATAATTGTAAAACTAAAAAAGAAAATATGATCAGTAAGAAGAAAGCAATAATGAATTATGAATTTAACAATAAGAAACCTAAAGGAAGATGTAAGCATAATAATAAATTCCATGAAAAAACCTGAAATGATGAATCCTATTGAATAACTCATTGAGTGTATCGTAAATGTATAGTTGAGCAAACTTTGGTTTCTGTCCACTAATAGGAAGCAAACATCCTATCCGATGGTAGTTTTGGCCACTAAGAATAAATTGCGGAGGACCATGACCATCATTCAAAGAAGTCTCAACCTTTCCTCCAATTGAAGTGAATGCAAACATATTATTGTAGAGACAAATGTTATCAAGGAAATGAGGACTTCGAGAGTCCACATTCATGAATAAATTCCATAACAAATTAGGAGGCCTAGTTAGTAGTGGAAGTTGCACCTCCCCTTTCATACAACAGATTGAAAAATCTGGGTTCACAGGCTGGATTGATTTCTCTTACCGCTCTTCATACCAAACCAAAGCACCGCATTGCATGCAAGAATGATTACAATAACCAAAATCCAAGAGAACTACAGATGGAGGAAGAAAATTGATAAGTAAGATGGTGAGGGAATATAAATTTAAAAAAACATTTTACTTTATGAAGTATGATATATCTTTACCAACCTTCATTTTCACTTTCAGCAAATAACTCATGCTCTAAAACAACATTAGTTTGATCATTGCTATTATCAATGGATTGACTGTTGGCATACTCGTTAAATAAGGAAGTGACATTTACATCCAAAAATCAAAAGAGTAACTTAAAACAATAATATTGACATCTAGTACATAAGCGTATACCACATTTTCAAATAGACTAAGAACATGAAATATGAAACTGAAACTACAATTGGCCATCTAAAGTATAACTGTGTAATAAAACAACTTAATCAACTGAGCATGAAACCTGAGTAAGAACATGGCGGAGCAATTTCAACCTCAATTCCATTGGTCTCACGTAGAACATTCCCCTGTCTCATTGCACAAAGACAATATATTATCATTACTTTCAAGCTATATGAAAACAAATGGGCTATATTGAAGTACAGAATTGGAAATTCAATTTCAAGGAGCAACTCACTTTGTCGAATTCGGGTTGGACGTGAAATAAAAAATCGGTTGAAAGTTCCCTCATTTTCATCA
The DNA here is from genome assembly GCA_029884595.1 of Ormosia semicastrata. NCBI lineage: Eukaryota > Viridiplantae > Streptophyta > Magnoliopsida > Fabales > Fabaceae > Ormosia > Ormosia semicastrata. The sequence continues at coordinate 27,857,743 of JAQQTO010000046.1, read as the reverse complement.
CACGTGGGCAGACCTAGGTGGTTCAAAGAGTTAGCAGTGGAGTACATTTTGTTAAGTATACCAGGTGAAATTAATGCTAGATATATGAGTTATAGTAATATGTGAAAAGATTATAAAACACTATTAGTATACATGCCTTTAGACGGATGAGCTTTTCTTTTACCCTTACGATGAACATGAATTTTTCTCTTTGCTCAAGCTTGCCTAGTGTCATTGGTTCTTTGAATATTCATGACGTTTATCCTTGGTTTTCAACCTCAACAATCACCAAACACACAAAGCTGCTGTTTCTGAATACGATCACATTCACAAGCCAAAAGAGTGTGTTAATACAACAATGACTCTTAGAAGGCATTGATGCTACCAGTTAACTACCCAAGTCAAATGTGTTGACGTTATTGGAAAGTGTTTGACATAAGAAATATATAGCTAGACTAAAATTGACAGATGAGTTGTATTTAAAAAACAAAAAGTACCCTTACAACCCTCATATAACATATACATTCAATAGTTGATTTAAATGAATTGTCATGTAGGTTGCGTGTTTGAGTAAAGAAGTATTAAGTGTATACCAAATTTCTTTCACGTAATTGCTTAAAAATATTAAATTCCTTTGATATAAATAGAAGTATTTTTTTATATTATTTTATATAGTGCATGAATGAAAGGAATTGATATTACAATATTGGTTATATGGCATATGGATCTTTTTATGTTAATTTTGTTTTGATGTTGTCATGAGGAGAGAGAGTTAAACAAATTTTTTTTACAAAAAAACAAATTTTAACTGGACAACACAACTTTTTTTTTTGTATCTATGTGAATACTCCATATGATTATATAAAAGAAGAAATAATATAAGAAAATCGAGATTCATTTAAAGTAGTATTGATGCATAGTACAAAAAATTAGGTAACTATTTATATGCACAACCGATTGGGCATATTAATTTGGTAGGAAATGTTAATACTAATATGCTAATAATAACAAATTGGAGAAAACCGATTTGCTAACCAACTGCATATAATCAAATCAGTTTTGCTGAATTATAAATAATGTTCATAATGTAATAGACAGCTATGAAATAGCCTCTGAAGGAAATAAAGGTAAAACTTATGTATTTGTTTACTTATTATTATTTTATCTGTATTTTAAAATAGTCTTTGTTGTTTGATTGTTGACATGGTTGTGAAATGATCTGATGTTCTTATTATCTATTTTGTTCTATGTTTTTTACAGCACTATCTTTTGGAAGATATTTTTAATGAATAGTTTTATAAGACTATTGTCATATATGACTCTAATGCTCTTATTTTTGAACCAAACATCTACAAAGTTCCTAAAAAATTGGTGGTTAAAATTTAGGAAGAGTATGACTACGAGAGAGTAGTGCTAAGACTTACTAATATAAGTTTTCTATTTATATGTAGGAAATTGGTACCTCATTTTCAAATTTTTTGGCCTCAAGTAGGAGTCATCTAATCAATATGTTTGAGGCTGCAGTGTGCAACATAAATGCTTGAGATTGAAAATAAGTTATGACAAATATAGCATATAAAGATGGGTGAGAGTTGGCCCAATCAGTTTTGAAACTTTTTTCAGCAAGAAAACAATTAAAAAAGAAGAAAGTAGTATTAGAAGAGCAAATTAAGTGAAGCATGAAAGTAAGATTTCAAAAACAATGTACATTACACAAAAAAAAGAATACTAACACTGGATATTGCCCCCTGCACTCAGCAATAATTGTTGGCTAAATAGTTGTTCTTACGAAAGAAAAACTACCAAAGAAAAATAAAGTAATAACAAATGAGAGAAAATCAATTAACAACTCTTCTACAACCATATCCCGTAGTCTGTGTAAACTCCCATCACATAAGGACAATCTGAAGCAGTAAAGGGGAAAATGCTTACCTTTAGCAAAACTATTGAGATGAACATAGAGAGAAACTTGTTTAATTAAATCTTCTTTTGTGATACTGAATCTGACTGGGGGGAATACAGAAAAGGTATCAGCAAAGCAACAAAATAAGGAAAAGAAACAATGGCATTGTGTTGGGATTTTTCACAAATAGTTGGTGCCTACAGTGAAGATGGAGTACATAAAGCTGAAGGATGAACACTGATTCAGGTACTCCATGAAAATTACAGTTGCTGGTGTTATGAAAATGGGAGAGACGAATTTAGAAGTTTGTTGATTTTCTTCTCACACGTTCCACTTGTAGAAGATTTGACTTTTGAAACCAAATGGGAGAGAAGATCTGATTTTTCAAACCAAAAAGGAGATGAAAGGACAGTGGGTATACAGAGAAGAATTTAAAAAATGAGAAAGAGTGAAAAAAAATAGCAATAGTTCCTGACTTGTAAAATTAGGTAGCATGTATTGATAGCGTAAAATCAATTTTTTGTCAATTTTTTTTTTGTTTAAATGGGAAGAAATATTATGTTTAAGTTTTGGCTATTTCTAAAATACACCCTCCTTTGGAGGGTGTATCATACACCATGTGATCCAAGCCATTGATTTAATCATAAAAATAATCAGTGGCTTGGATCAATTACAGGAAACCTGCTTAGCAGTACATTTTTGACAAAACAGTACATTTTCGACAAAACAATACATTTCTGACATAACAGTACATTTCTCAACATAACAGTACATTTCCTATTGAGTTTGGGTGTACCATGCACCTTTGACCTTTACCTCCAAAAGCAGGTTTTTTTTTTGGGCAGGTTGGCTTTTTTTTTTTTCAGACCATACTGTTCACACTAGAGGCGACGTTTTATTGTTCATGCCGAAAAATGCACCGCGTTGCCAGAAAATGCACTGTTTAAGCCAGAAAAATGCATTGTTCACTCCGAAAAATGTACTGTTCATACCAAAAAATGCACTGTTATGTCGGGAAAATGTACTGTTCTGTTGGAAAATGTACTGTTATGTCGGGAAATAGATTGTTCTATCGGGAATGCACTGTTCTATCGAAAATGTATTGTTCTTTTTCGAAATGTACTTTGATTACGTCCGAAATGTCTTCTTAGCGGTTTTTATAATTGATCCAAGCCATTGATTATTTTTATGATTAAATCAATGTCTTGGATCACATGGTGAATGATACACCCTCCAAAGGAGGGTGTATATTAGAAATAGCCTTATTTATTATGTTGTTTGTTCTTCTGCTCTAAACTGTAGGATTTCCTTTTGTAGGTTCTTTTTTAGTCTTCATCTGAATTAATTTCTAAATTGGACTGTTACAAAGCTTTGCTGATTTGGCTTCTAGTATTAGAATAAATGGGATTTTGGAAGTTGTCTGAAATTGAACAAAATATGGCTTTACCAACTGCCCAGTCATTCACACACCGTAACTCCCTTCTTTAGGAACTTATACAATGGGAATGTATAAGCTCATGACAGATGGGTTGTAGAAGCTGGGAATGTACCACAGCCGCACTATGCAAACCTTCAGCCTCCATGTCTCACTCTCGAGGCATATTTTCACCAATGGGTCAATTGGAGGAGCCATAACAACAAAACACAACAAACAAAGAATTCACTTTAGAATCAGGAAGGAGATAAAACAAAGCACAAATATATTTGCCATTTGTAGATTTAATCCTTCCACCAGATTTAATCTCAACAACTGCATCAGCATTTCCAGAAAACGCTTGAATAAATTAAAATGGTCTTTAATTCCATCAGGGTTTAAAAGCCTACGACTATCCGACAAACATCAAAAATTTGGTCGGCTTTTGTAACATCAAACAAATATAATTTTTTATTAATATAATTCATTTTCTCCTTATTTCTTCTAGGCTATAGAGCCTGACAAACATAAGGAGGACCATTTTTTAACTCAGCAAGGTTTACTTCAAATTCGTCAGGACTTGTAACTTATTCGACGGATTATTCTAATCCGACAGGGTTGATTTTCTCTATTTTAAGAAATTCCTTTGCCTTTGCAAATTTTCAGTCTTAAATTGCTCAATTAATCCTGCCTTTGCCCCATTATATGGGGACGTGTGCATAATGTAGAAAGTAAAATAAGAATAAGATTAGCAATGTAGTTAATAACACTGTTCTTTATTAACAGCACTGATCTTTATTCAACAGAAGTGATCTTTATTCGACAAATCTGATCTTCATTTGACAGAACTTGGCTTTTAGCCATTCTTGTCAAATAATGTTCTCCTGTCAGCATTGGTTCTGTCAAATTGTAACTTGGCCATTTTCATCACAAGTCCCATTATGTCTGAGATCTTTCATTATTCTCTGTCATGTCATGTTTTGTCGAAAGGTAACCTCACATTTATACACATGAGAAATTTTCTCTGTCTAATCCAAAATTAAGATTTATCACCTAACAGATGCCCCCTAAAGTTTTGACTTTCGACAGCTTTTGGAGATAGACAAAATTTTATAACAGATAACTTAATTTTTAACAAAAGATTTAAAGTGATTTCTGTGAACTAAGAAGTAAAGTTAAGGGCCTTAGTACCAAAATACAATCTCTGGAGCCTGGATAACAACCTATTGTAGCTGACAGAGAATCACTATAAACTTCTTGTGAAGCTCTAAGGAAGATGCAACCTTAAAATATATGTGGTATCTGTCGGTTTAGCCTACCCGACAAACATTTGTGTTTTCTATTGACTTAATATTATCTCGACAATATAACTTGTAATTGCCAAGTATCTTGACGGAACAAAGAATTTTTCCTTATTTATTCCCTGCCAATCTTTACTTCACACATTATCGGTTTATATAGCTTTCAATATTTGCCATTTGTAGATTTAATCCTTAAACCAGATTTAATCTCGACAACTGCATCAGCATTTCCAGAAAACACTGGAATAAATTTAAATGGTCTTTAATTCCATCAGGCTTTAAAAGCCTACGACTATCAGACAAATATCAAAAATTTGGTCGGCTTTTGTAACATCAAACAAATATATTTTTCTACTAACATAATTCATTTTCTCCTTATTTCTTCTAGGCTATAGAGCCTGACAAACATAAGGAGGACCAGTTTTCAACTCAGTAAGGTTTACCTAAAATTCGTCAGGACTTGTAACTTATTCGTCGGATTCTTCTAATCCGACAGGATTGATTTTCTCTCTTTTAAGAAATTCCTTTGCCTTTACAAATTTTCAGTCTTAAATTGCTCAATTTATCCTGTCTTTGCCCCATTATATGGGGACGTGTGCATAATGTAGAAAGTAAAATAAGAATAAGAATAAGGTTAGCAATGTAGTTAATAACACTGTTCTTTATTTGACAGCACTGATATTTATTCAACAGAAGTGATCTTTATTTGACAAATATGATCTTCATTCGACAGAACTTGACTCTTAGCCATTCTTGTCAAATAATGTTCTCCTGTCAGCATTGGTCCTGTCAAATTGTAACTTGGCCATTTTCATTATAAGTCTCATTATATCTAACATCTTTCATCATTCTCTGTCATGTCATGTTTTGTCGAAAGTTAACCTCACATTTATACACATGAGAAATTTTCTCTGTCGAATCCAAAATTAAGATTTATCATCTAACATATGCCCCCCAAAGTTTTGGCTTTCGACAGCTTCTAGAGATAGACAAAATTTTATAACAGATAACTCAATTTTCAACAAAAGATTCAAAGTGATTTCTGTGAACTAAGAAGTAAAGTCAAGGCCCTTAGTACCAAAATACAATCTCTAGAGCCTGGCTACTAGCCCACTATAGCTGACAGAGAATCACTATAAACTTCTTGTGAAGCTCTAAGGAAGACGCAACCTTGAAATATATGTAGTATCTGTCGGTTTAGCCTACCCGATAAACATTTGTGTTTTCTGTTGACTTAAGATTATCTCGACAATATAACTTGTAATTGCCAAGTATCTTGATGGAACAAAGAAATTTTCCTTATTTATTCCCTGCCAATCTTTACTTCACACATTGTCGGTTTATATGGCCTTCAATATTTGTCATTTGTAGATGTAATCCTTAAACCAAATTCAATCTCGACAACTGCATCAGCATTTTCAGAAAATACTTGAATAAATTTAAATGGTCTTTAATTCCATCAGGCTTTAAAAGCCGACGACTATCTGACAAACATAAAAAATTTGGTCGAATTTTGTAATATCAAACAAATATATTTTTCTATTAACATAATTCATTTTCTTCTTATTTCTTCTAGGCTATAGAGCCTGACAAACATAAGGAGGACCAGTTTTCAACTCAGCAAAATTTACCTAAAATTCGTCAGGACTTGTAACTTATTCGTCAGATTCTTCTAATCTGACAGGGTTGATTTTTTCTCTTTTAAGAAATTCCTTTGCCTTTACAAATTTTTAGTCTTAAATTGCTCAATTTATCCTGCCTTTACCCCATTATATGGAGACGCGTGCATAATGTAGAAAGTAAAATAAGAATAAGAATAAGAATAAGGTTAGCAATGTAGTTAATAACACTGTTCTTTATTCGATAGCACTGATATTTATTAGACAGAAGTGATCTTTATTCGACAAATATGATCTTCATTCGACAGAACTTGGCTCTTAGCCATTCTTGTCAAATAATGTTCTCCTGTCAGCATTGGTCCTGTCAAATTGTAACTTGGCCATTTTCATCACAAGTCCCATTATGTCTGACATCTTTTATCATTCTCTGTCATGTCATATTTTGTCGAAAGGTAACCTCACATTTATACACATGAGACATTTTCTCTGTCAAATCCAAAATTAAGATTTATCACCTAACAGATGCCCCCAAAGTTTTGGCTTTCGACAGCTTCTGGAGATAGACAAAATTTTATAACAGATAACTCAATTTTCAACAAAAGATTCAAAGTGATTTCTGTGAACTAAGAAGTAAAGTCAAGGCCCTTAGTACCAAAATACAATCTCTGGAGCCTGGCTACCAGCCCACTCTAGCTGACAGAGAATCACTATAAACTTCTTGTGAAGCTCTAAGGAAGACGCAACCTTGAAATATATGTAGTATCTGTCGGTTTAGCCTACCCGACAAACATTTGTGTTTTCTGTTGACTTAAGATTATCTCGACAATATAACTTGTAATTGCCAAGTATCTTGACGGAACAAAGAAATTTTCCTTATTTATTCCCTGCCAATCTTTACTTCACACATTATCGGTTTATATGGCTTTCAATATTTACCATTTGTAGATTTAATCCTTAAACCAGATTTAATCTCGACAACTGCATCAGCATTTCCAGAAAACACTTGAATAAATTTAAATGGTCTTTAATTCCATCAGGCTTTAAAAGTTGACGACCATCCAACAAACATCAAAAATTTGGTCGGCTTTTGTAACATCAAAAATTTGGTAGGCTTTTGTAACATCAAACAAATATATTTTTCTATTAACATAATTCATCTTCTCCTTATTTCTTCTAGGCTATAGAGCCTGACAAACATAAAGAGGACCATTTTTCAACTCAGTAAGGTTTACTTCAAATTCGTTAGGACTTGTAACTTATTCGTCGGATTATTCTAATCCGACAGGGTTGATTTTCTCTCTTTTAAGAAATTCATTTGCCTTTGCAAAATTTCAGTCTTAAATTGCTCAATTGATCCTGCCTTTGCCCCATTATATGGGGGCGTGTGCATAATGTAGAAAGTAAAATAAGAAAAGATTAGCAATATAGTTAATAACACTGTTCTTTATTCGACAGAAGTGATCTTTATTCGACAAATCTGATCTTCATTCGACAGAACTTGGCTTTTAGCCATTCTTGTCAAATAATGTTCTCCTGTCAGCATTGGTTCTGTCAAATTGTAACTTGGCCATTTTCATCACAAGTTCCATTATGTCTGAGATCTTTCATCATTCTCTGTCATGTCATGTTTTGTCGAAATGTAACCTCACATTTATACACATGACAAATTTTTTCTGTCGAATCCAAAATTAAAATTTATCACCTAACTGATGCCCTCCAAAGTTTTAGCTTTCGACAGCTTCTGGAGATAGACAAAATTTTATAACAGATAACTTAATTTTTAACAAAAGATTCAAAATGATTTCTGTGAACTAAGAAGTAAAGTCAAGGCCCTTCGTACCAAAATACAATATCTGGAGCTTGGCTACCAGCCCACTATAGCTGACAGAGAATCACTATAAACTTCTTGTGAAGCTTTAAGGAAGATACAACCTTGAAATATATGTAGTATCTGTCGGTTTAGCCTACCCGACAAACATTTGTGTTTTCTGTTGAGTTAAGATTATCTCGACAATATAACTTGTAATTGCTAAGTATCTTGACAGAACAAAGAAATTTTCCTTATTTATTCCCTGCCAATGTTTACTTCACACATTATCAGTTTATATGGCTTTCAATATTTGTCATTTGTAGATTTAATCCTTAAACCAGATTTAATCTCGACAACTGCATCAGCATTTCATGAAAACACTTGAATAAATTTAAATGGTCTTTAATTCCATCAGGCTTTAAAAGCCTACGACTATCCGACAAACATCAAAAATTTGGTCGACTTTTGTAACATCAAACAAATATATTTTTCTATTAACATAATTCATTTTCTCCTTATTTCTTCTAGGCTATAGAGCCTAACAAACATAAGGAGGACCAGTTTTTAACTCAGTAAGGTTTGCCTAAAATTCGTCAGGACTTGTAACTTATTCGTCGGATTCTTCTAATCCGACAGGATTGATTTTCTCTCTTTTAAGAAATTCCTTTGCCTTTGCAAATTTTCAGTCTTAAATTGCTCAATTTATCCTGCATTTGCCTCATTATATGGGGACGTGTGCATAATGTAGAAAGTAAAATAAGAATAAGAATAAGGTTAGTAATGTAGTTAATAACACTGTTCTTTATTCGACAGCACTGATATTTATTCGATAGAAGTGATCTTTATTCGACAAATATGATCTTCATTCGACAGAACTTGACTCTTAGCCATTCTTGTCAAATAATGTTCTCTTGTCAGCATTGGTCCTGTCAAATTGTAACTTAGCTATTTTCATCACAAGTCCCATTATGTCTGACATCTTTTATCATTCTCTATCATGTCATGTTTTATCGAAAGATAACCTCACATTTATACACATGAGACATTTTCTCTGTCGAATCCAAAATTAAGATTTATCACCTAACATATGCCCCCAAAGTTTTGGCTTTCGACAGCTTCTAGAGATAGACAAAATTTTATAACAGATAACTCAATTTTCAACAAAAGATTCAAGTGATTTCTTTGAACTAAGAAGTAAAGTCAAGGCCCTTAGTACCAAAATACAATCTCTGGAGCCTGACTACCAGCCCACTCTAACTGACAGAGAATCACTATAAACTTCTTGTGAAGCTCTAAGGAAGACGCAACCTTGAAATATATGTAATATCTGTCGGTTTAGCCTACCCGACAAACATTTGTGTTTTCTGTTGACTTAAGATTATCTCGACAATATAACTTGTAATTGCCAAGTATCTTGATGGAACAAAGAAAATTTTCTTATTTATTCCCTGTCAATCTTTACTTCACACATTATCGGTTTATATGGCTTTCAATATTTGCCGTTTGTAGATTTAATCCTTAAACCAGATTTAATCTCGACAACTGCATCAACATTTCTAGAAAACACTTGAATAAATTTAAATGATCTTTAATTTCATCAGGCTTTAAAAGCCTATGACCATCCGACAAACATCAAAAATTTGGTCGGCTTTTGTAACATCAAACAAATATATTTTTCTATTAACATAATTCATTTTCTCCTTATTTCTTCTAGGCTATAGAGCCTGACAAACATAAGGAGAACCATTTTTTAACTCGGCAAGGTTTACTTCAAATTCGTCAGGACTTGTAACTTATTCGTCGGATTCTTCTAATCCGACAGGGTTGATTTTCTCTCTTTTAAGAAATTCCTTTGCCTTTGTAAATTTTCAATCTTAAATTGCTCAATTTATCCTACCTTTGCCTCATTATTTGGGGACGTGTGCATAATGTAGAAAGTAAAATAAGAATAAGAATAAGAATAAGATTAGCTATGTAGGTAAGAACACTGTTCTTTATTTGACAGCACTGATCTTTATTTGACAGAAGTGATCTTTATTCGACAAATAGTTGTAAGATATTCGTAATACCACTTTTACCAAATGTAATAATGGAACACCTTTGAAATTTAACATCAACTAACAAAGAGACAAAGATTTCTATGATTTTCATAAGTTAGAGGATGTAATATAGTGATGAGGGGTAAATGTTTGTCAAGCTATAGTATCTGTAGAGCTGCTAGTAAAAGGAAGCCAGCTAATAAAAATATGTACTGATACTGATTTAATAAACTGCTCTTTCATTATCAAATTTGTCTGTTACTTACATTCACACGAGCTTTACAAAATAACTGTACTGGTCATGTCTAAAAATCCAAAATAAGTGGAACGTTGACTATTTCCATAATTACTCTAACAGTGTACATTCCACCCAACAAAAACCAAAAGGCCAAAAGAGATAGGTATCATCTATGCAGAGACCCAATCACCAGTCAGCATCTACATCCAAGTATTAAGTATAATATGTTGGATTGAAAGATCAGACAAAAAAAAACCTTACTGCATCCCAACTCCAGCTATTAACAAATTCCCTAACATAAGTGTCAGTCCTTTTCAATCTTGATTGCTTTCAATGGAGGAAACGTATTGCCATCCTTGTTTGCCTCAATGGTGCCATAGAGTTTCCTTTTTGCAGGGGTTGCCTTACCCTTGGAAAAGCTATTGTCAGATGATATTGGAATAGGACTCACAATCATTTGAGAAACAAATGTCTGCATACAAAAATTAAAATTACATATATATATTACTTATATTGTTCGACACAAATATAACTAAACATTTTTTATGCTGTGTTATTTGCTGCATGTTACAAATAAAAACTGTCAATAGAGAATCTAACGAAGAATAAGGATAGGAGAATTATGTTCTACCTGTCTAGGAATAATTTCAACATCTGGCACATTGTCTACCAGATTCAAAGTGTTTGGGAAAAGTGGATTGAAAATAGACTGCATTAAAATGTAGAATCCGACGTTAGACAATTGGGAGAGACACTTAACAAAAAAATAAGTAGACGTACAGACCTTTGAAGGGGTGTTATCGGCGCCTTGTAGCATGAACATACCCAATATATGTTCATCATTACATACCCTCTTAACACAGAAAGAGCCATCGTAATGAGGAGATAACGCTGATTTGGTCTGAATCTTAAAAAGCATTTTCGTCTCAACCAAATCAGATATTATACGTGGCAAATGAAAACCACCACCCACCTGTAAAAAGAAAATTGGATGGTTAAAACAGGAAAACCATGGTGGAATACGGGAAACTGAGTCAAGTTGTAGAATTTTTTTAAAAAATCGTTGAGAATAACACAACAACTACAACTAAAACTTGAGAGACAAAGTATGACCACCTTGTTACATTCAACCAATAACTGAGCACATGGGGTCTTTAATGCAGTCGTGCTTCACGGTTGAAAAGCACAAAGACAAGATTAGCAATCCATCACAAACCTCCAAATTTTATCCTATACCTTTGTTTTTAACCAAAAAAAGGAAAAGTGCATCAGTCGAATAACACTCTAAGAATGCAATTATAGAAACCAAAGAGTTTATGAAAGCATAGGTATATACCTTGGTGTCACAGAGAACACATGACAAAGGCACACATCACAATAGTACATGCCAGAATCTGGAGAGACAGACCTCTGGCATTTGTAGGCACTATACCACCAGTCTACATCATCCACAATTGCCTTCACAGTTGCCATAACTATGAAGAACCCATCCTTCCATTATAAAGCAAAACAATGAGAAGGTTAAAATGTAAATCACAAAAAAAGTACGACAACTTGTGTATGGTTTGAGAAATAGAACGGGGAAAAGTAAAATTAACAGTAGCAGGAAATTGTGAAAATGTGCAAAGACTAAGGCCCCAACAGCAATAGAATGAAGAAGTGAAATATTCAAAAATGACAAGTGGAAAAATATAGGTAGACAACAAAATGAGTTAGGTTCACAGTTAAGCATTTGTAGCAATTATGCCAAGTAAAAGACCAACCGTAGGTGACACCTAAATCAATACATCAATACATTTAAACAAAGAGGATGGAAAGCTATTGTACAATGAAAATGGATGATTTAGCAAAATAGTTGACCATGTACTCCAAATAACATAACAGGACACACAACAAACCTTTTTCCACTCAGTGATCTGATCAATGGACTTTTGGTCATGGAGTTTCATGAAGTCATCTTCCATGGAAGTTGTATGCAAATCAGGAATGACACTCAACCGTTGACTGCCAATTAGGCTATCTTCAACAATCCTATTTTTGAAAGAAATCCAGTACACATGAGCAAATTAAAATGGTTGGTAGAACTAAATATATGGATAGCTGAAACCACATAGAAGAAGTGTGTATACAATAACATGACACACAAAATGTACCTTTGTCTAAAAGCAATGACCTCAGCAATTGGAGGATTGAACATGATTTTGGTTGCATGCATAACAGTTTGGATTACAATATTGCCTTGGAAAAAAAATAATGAAGAAAACCACAAGTGGACGAAAAGTATGTGTGAACCCAAAAAGCAAAATGAAGGACATAAGCAGGAACACTGAAGGAGGTTAGACCAAACAGATAAAATGAGCAACAAAAAAAATCCCAAAAACAAATATACACATGGTTACCTCGGAAGAGCTTCACTTTAGCAAGTTGGATGACGACGACAGGAAGGTCAGCATTACCTTCTGTTAGAAAAGCATTTAGTTGATCAACATATTCAGTAAACAAAGCACACTCAAGCTTGACACTGTGAAAATGGATCAAACGTGTTAGTCACAAGTTTAAAATCAATAACAAATGATGCAGTAAGATGTGAACATAATAAAATGAATTTTATGAAATATTAATGAAAGGCCACGTGATGGGAAAATAAATCACCCACTTGCAGTCAGAAAGCTCTATTACAACCATCTTAGTTAGCTTTCCATCCCGTTCATACTCCTTTTGGCTAGAAGTGGCAACCAAGAGACCTATGACATCTGCAAAGGGTACAATATGTAAGTAAACAAACTTATTTGAAGAAAACCAAGGATATATTGGAAAATGAAATAGTAGGTTAAGAAAAGTTGGATCAATAAGGAAGTCAGAATCTCCTTCATTTCCTAAGACATCACCAAATGCCACAAATGACAACCTATATTGTGGAGCAATGACAGAATCAGATGGAGCAACCGTAGTCCTAAATTGAAAAATAAGGCGAAACTCATGGTGTGTAGCACGATAAGCTCCCGTATTTGGAATGACGGTGAAGCAACACATCTTGTAGACACTGCCCTCTGTAAGAACATTGAGGAACTTGTAGACTAAGATTTTCCTCACACTTGCTTGAATCTTACCACCCTTAAAACAAATCCACAATGTCCAACAATAAAAAAGTCAGAACACGAAATGAATAATAGAAGAGTATGAACCATGTAGCAAAAGCAGCAGGGGAAATATTTCATTACAAACTCATCCAAAAGAAGCATCTCGATGGATCCTGGTAGTTTGGAGTTGTTGTATGAAGGGACCTTCCACAGCCTCAAGATCCTAACCCTAAACCTCCAAGCCTCTCTCTCAGGAACAACTTTCATCAAGGCATCAGATGGTGGAGCCATATCAAATGGGTAAAAGCACCAAAAGAGATATCATAAATCAAGAATAGGGAAAACAACACACAATCAGGGCAACAACACGGAATAAAAAAGTGAAGAAGATTGAGAGTCAGTTTCAGATATGTTAAGAATGCAAAAGCCACCCTATAAATAAGGAGCAGAGGGTCACAATTCAAATTCAAATTTCATCAAAATTGGGGGGAAATTGAATACTGTAAAACACCACCAAAACAAACACCCAAACCATAATTGTACACATCACTGATAGACATACCAATCAAAGAACCGGACAATAAAAGTTACAATAACCTGCTGGAGTAGGAGCATGGGTAGCTAATTTATAGACCCCGCTCCTCCTCCTACGCTAGATTCGTCGATAGTCGGCCTTCCTACGGACATGCCATTGCCACAACAACTCCACACCTTGTGCATGGTGTCAGATATGTTCTTCCCTCTTGCAACGACACGATAGGATAGAGGTTGAATATGAGACGTGCAGTTGAGTGCGCTGGCTTGAGGTTCTGACTACACCCACTCACTAGGAACGACACGATAGGATAGAGGACAAGAGAAGAAGGAGATGGTGAGAGATGAATGAGGAAGAAACTCTGTTTAGGTAGAGAGTTGTCAGAGAGAATGAAGACCAAAATTTTGGGTGGAAAAAATGACCAATGCACCCTAATTGGTAAGGACAGCAATCGGTAAGGCCAAAAAATGGAAGGACAAAATTGGGACTGAATTTTCTTTAAAAGGCAGCTTAAGTTAGTAATATTGGGAAGACAAAATTAACTCCCATCCAACCGACCACAATTAAACAAAAGTAAAAATTGTTTGCAAAAAAGTAATTTTACGTTCTGTGTATCTGTGCTTGCAACAAAAGATGGACGCGTGGATGTGAGTAGGAAATGTACAATGGAATTTATGGTTCTGCATTTGTATCGTGTATTGATATAAAACAAGAAAAATTGCATGGAGGATGACCGCCAATTGCTTTGTAAAATCTTTAAGGAATATAATGAAATTGAACTCAAAATGTAACATAATTATCATTTATCAGTCATTTTAAGTTATTTAGATCGTAGGTACATTTGTTTATATGCCCATACATGAAATTTATGTAAACATGATCATGAGCTTCGAGCCTTGCCTAAATTGACGATTACCATCTTGAAAAAGAATGAATGCCTTTATATATTTTTTCTTTATTATTATTGGTTAGAGACACAATAACAGACATTAGAAAGTTAAACCGCTAATTCTAATAACGCTTAAATTTGAGAAAATAATAATTTTTTTAAATATTTTTGAAAAATACTTAATTATAAATTATTTTAAATATAAAATTAACTAATTCAAATGGAAACTAAAAAAGTTGATTATATTTGAGGACGATTGGGGCAGAGACAGACACAATAGCATAAACACTCTGCTCAAAGTCAAAGCCTCAATTAAACTATGTGTGGAAATGACAACCGGGACCCCCCACTATGAGAGGTCACCGTATTACCTACCACCGATCAACTGTGAACCAATCTTCTTTTGAGGCTCCTAATATGAACAGTAAGACAATTCACCTAAAATGGTCGACCTTCTTTTTCAAGAATATTCTATTCTTTATTTTCTCTTTTCTATACATGTCTACATGATAGGAGCAGTTGAACAAACTTAAATAATTTTTTATTAAAGGTAACAAATATCACTTTGTCAAAATTACTTTCCCTCTAAGATTAATAGTTAAATACTTAAATATTATACCAAAAACAAAATACTTAAATATGTCAACTTGGCTCGAAATTAAGTTCAAGATTATTTATAAATCTCTAAAATTAATTTGAGAGTGGCATCACTAAAAAGTATAATCACTGAAGGGCTCAGTTTGAATTTTTTTTGAAATTTGTGTGATTTTTATCTAATACTTTTTGCCACAGAAGAAAAATGGAAAAAGATTCTAGACAATTAAGAAGAGTTGGATCACGTCTATGCTTAAGTAATTGAATTAAATCATTTGGTAAACAGTAAAATAATGGGTTGACATGATTGTGTTCTTGTAGGTACTACTTGAAAGATGCAGTCCTTGAAGGTGGCATTCCATTTAACAAGGCGTATGGAATGACAGCCTTTGAATACCATGGCACAGATCCAAGGTTCAACAAGGTTTTCAACAAGGGGATGTCTGACCACTCTACCATCACCATGAAGAAAATTCTTGAGATCTACACAGGCTTTGAGGGTCTTAAATCTCTGGTTGATGTTGGTGGTGGGACTGGAGCAGTAGTGAACATGATTGTCTCAAAGTATCCCTCTATAAAGGGCATTAATTTTGATTTGCCCCATGTCATTGAAGATGCTCCATCTTATCCAGGTATTTTTAAGTTCACATCATGTGAAGTTTAGAGGCCCTGCTCCGTTTACCTAGCATTGCCATCTGCAGACCGCAGTTAGTGCTAGGCTTTATTTATTTGAATAATATTGCTTGGCTATTGGTTACGCTACTTGGACCTCAGGTGACATTTTCTTAAAACATGATAATTTAAAATTTAACATTGGTGTTTCGTGTAGGAGTGGAGCATGTTGGTGGAGACATGTTTGTCAGTGTTCCAAAAGCTGATGCTATTTTTATGAAGGTGAATTTTACAAGTTAGACACTCATATATAGTATCCACTGGCATCTCTAGTTTATTCAGCTTGTATAACTCTTGGATTAGAACTTAGAATAAAGTTTTAGCATTTACTTTTTGATACCTCAAATTATGTTCCACTTGTTTATGCTAATGACGTTAATATCACATAAACATTCAGTGGATTTGTCATGACTGGAGTGATGAGCACTGCTTGAAATTTTTGAAGAACTGCTATGAGGCACTTCCAGACAACGGGAAGGTGATTGTGGCTGAATGCATTCTTCCAGTGGCTCCAGACTCTAGCTTGGCCACAAAGGATGTAACTCACGTCGATGTGATAATGTTGGCTCATAACCCTGGTGGGAAAGAGAGAACAGCGGAAGAGTTTGAGGCCCTGGCCAAAGGGGCCGGATTCCAAGGTTTCCGAGTCTTGTGTTGTGCTTTCAACACCTATGTCATGGAATTTCTTAAGAAGGTTTAAGTTCTTTGGCGTGGATTCAAATCAGTTGCATTTGCATTTTGATTTTGTGGTTGTGGTTCTACTTACAAAAGCTTTCCCGGAAAATGTAATACACTAGGAAATGAATAATCAAAAGGTTCATTGTATTCTGCCTATATAAATTGACAAGTTTTATATTGTGGATTATAGTTTTATATTTTATAGAAACGTACATGTGTTAATAAAATTCCACTGACCAAGGTTATAATTTTCTTTGGTGGCAAATCCATCATCTTTTTAAATGAAGATAACATTATAATAAAGAGCTATCACATTGACCTCAGATCGACCCTAGTCCAATGAGTACACTGGGCCAGTGGTTCTTCGGTGTATAAAAAAGATAGTCAGCAATGTTTGCCTTATACCCGCAATTTAGCAATTTAAGGAACTTCATGTATCATATAAATTCAAGACATGAGCAAAAATTAAAACAAAATATAAAGCGTATCTAAATTAGCCTAACGATTAATTGAGATTGTGACAAAGAAAACTCTTCTAATTAGATTTTTTTTATCTACATTTTGTAATAAACAGATATCGATGAAACAAGTCAGATAACATAATAAGGTGATCACAGATCAAATCGAGTTGTGCAGGAAGGTTAGGTCCAAAGTGATGAAAGGACCTTAGGTTAGGTTGGTTCAGGTTAGGAGAATGTTGCTTGAACAACTCGAACCAATTTGACCAAATCCGAGTTGGTTCGGGTAGGGCCGTAGGGGTCATCAGGTTATAGCCCATCTTTTTTTTTTCAACTTGTATAAAAAATTAAAAAAAATTCCAACAAAATTAAAAAGAAAAAAAAACCTCCTGTTGGAAAATGGAAACCTAACCACCCTACCCCCTTTCTCTCATCTCCCTCTGCCTCGGATCTCAACCGCTGAGGTTGCAGATCGCAGGCGCAGGTCGAGGTGGTTGTTCGCTGCTATTGATCAAACACGTGTTTGTTAAGTCGTTACCCATTCGAATATAGGCTAGGCGAACATTGCAGACAGGACATCAGTTCGATCTTTCATGGGTCTAGCTTATAACCAGATGTCGATTGAGCCAACACAGTCTATAGCCCCATAGTTTGGTTATCTGTGAAGATGGGTCAAGCTTATGAGTGGTTGGATGCCAATTGGGTCAAGATGGTCCACAGTCCCCCAGCTTGATCATTTGTGAAGATGGACTGGGCTTATGAGTGGCCAGATGTTAATTGGGTCAGGACAATTCATATCATTAATTAGTTTTACACTTACCGTGCTTGTCTATAACTAATGTTAGCATGATTAATTATAATTGAGATTATAATTTATTACAATTGATTTTAAGGATTATTGTAATTGATTTAGTACAGAATTAGATTGATTTATTACATAATTATATTTTATTATTTTCTTTTTCTATACAACATTCTTCTTCTATAAATAGAGGTTAATTCTCATATATACACATATTCAAATATATACATAAATTATCATTATTTTTCTATATTTTTAGCATGGTATCAAAGACAAGTTATCCACCTTGAGGAGAGTTTCTTCTTTTTACTATGTAGAGTTCGTGAAACTCATTAGAATCGTTACTAATTACCATCAAATCCAGATTTAGTTTATTGTTCTTTTCATCTTTGTCCACTTCGGTCCAATCATTCCGCTCTTCCGTTGCACATCTCCGTTGCGCTCCTCTGCTACGCTCAAACTTCGTTCTGATGTCAGACTCTGTTTTAAACTTCGTCCTAGATTCCATACTTCGTTTTGATGGCAACACTCCATTTTAGACTCCATCTTAAATTTCATATTTCGTTCTGATGGCAGGACTCCTTTTCAGACTCTGTTCTTATTGTAAACTCTAGACTTCAGACTCCAGATTTCAGACTCAATCATCATCCTGACGATTCCACACTCTAGTTTCCAAACTCAAGATGGTTTCTTCTATACCCACTTGAGTTTGAGGGGGATGTTAACATAATTAATTATAATTGAGATTATGATTGATTACAAATGATTTTAAGGATAATTGTAATTGATTTAGTACAAAATTAGATTATTTTATTACATAATTATAGTTTATTATTTTTCTTTTATATATAACAGTCTTCTTCTATAAATACAAATTAATCCTCATGTATACACATATTCAGATATATACATAAATTATCATTACCTGTATTTTTAACAACTAAAATCATATTGTTAGCCCATTTTTAACAAAACAAAATCTCACAATTAATTGTAATCTACATAAGGAAAATTTCCAATACATCATTCTCAGAACTATGACAATAGAGTTCCAAACTTAGATACTTTTCCATAATGTTTATCCTAGACCAAGAATAAATAAGCAGCACTAAGAAATTTTGAAGGTTCAACATATGAATATTACATTACATTTTTCCCTTCCTACCATAAGGCTACAAGGGCATGCTTGCTTCTGAGGAAAGATGTCCACATGGAGCAAAAGAATAAGCACTTCGGCCTTGCAGCCCAATTCATGAGAAATTGATGAGTGTCTGACAAAGTTATGTGACCAACTTCAATTTGCAATAAGCAAAGGCACTAACAATAAAACGGCAAAAGCAATAGAGAATTGACAATAATACTGTGCTTAAAAGGAGTGAGGATAAGATAGGAAGAAGGGAGGGAGGAGTGAAGTTTGACAATATATCAAGATATTCGTTTTGTCAAATACATTGTCAATTTTTTTTTCTCCCTCCTCCTCCATTACTCTTATTTTGGTTCTCGCCAATCACACCTTAGAAGTCACTTGTTCTTGAAAAGTTCCAAACAGTGTTCTTGGTCCAAGTTCCTACTCCAAAACTTCTTATAGTATTCTGCATATGTAAATCCCCTGTATATTGCTCCAGTTCCATCTTCTGTAAGTGGTCTTGCAGGGCTTATCAATGCCTCGTCATACGGGCAAAGAAATGAAGCCACAGAAACTCTTGGCTTATCAACATTGACAACAGCCCGGTGCCAGACACTCTTATAAAGCCCATTACTCAAAGCCTGCAACCACTCAAGTGCAATATCAAAATGGTTGTCACAAATATAGGCGGTTAGAGCTGTTCATGGATTGGTAACCTGAGGACTTAGCCCATCGAGCCTAATTTTGCCCACTTTAAGGGCCATGGGCTTATAGGCAACTGTAAGATCTGGCCGAAGACAATATCTAGGCCTAACTTTAGCCCAAAAATGAAACCCCATCTACCTAATTATAGGGAGCATTGCAACCTTTTCATTTTGTGCCCTCTGCTCCTCATTAAGTGTTAGTCTCTCTTTCGATTTTCTCTCTATGTATGAAGACGAAACTAAATTTATCCTAAAATTTTTGGGTAAGATCTAGGTCTCACCTAGTGGGCAAGGCAGAGAGGGCCCCACTAGGTGCCCCCATAATGGAGCCTGGTGGAGGGATATGAAATAGGAGAAGAGAAATTAGGATACAAAGTAATTATGAGAATTGAGCCCCACTACTTTACTTACATGTCACGAGCTCCTATTAATTTGTGTGCTCACGTTTTGTCATATTGTAGGCTTTGCCCATTTGCTTGATCCAAGCCTAGTTATGAATAATGGACCTAGCTAAGATTAAGTTTGGGCTTAGACCCAAACACTTAAAGCCCACAAGGGTATAGGCAATGTTAGACTTGGCTCCACCCATGAACAGCTCTAGTTAGAACATGCATAATGGAAAGCTAAATCAAGCAAAAGAATTTTTTTTAAAAAAAACTGTTGATTACTTCAAGGGGAAAATGAATTGGGAACTTGGGACCTTTCGAAATGAGCTGTTGCTGTATGATGAGTGTGTTTGAGTAAAGGCTCCTAAATTGAGCTACCAAATTAGGCTTGCATATTATGAACATGTTACCTGCAGTTGATCGCCTATGTTAATGACAAAGGCATCAGGGTGCGGATTAACGGCGAGCCACTTGCCGTCTTTGAGAACTTGAAGGCCAGTAACCTGCTGGTCTTGGAGCAGAATTGTAAGTGCATTTGGGTCTGTGTGCCCTGGCAGTCCATAGGTAAGTTCTGGTTCTGGGCATGGTGGATAGTAGTTCACTGCCATGTGCTGCCCTTGTTCCCCCAAAACATTCTCTATGTAATCTTTTTCTAGGCCCAAGCTCTCTGATATAAATTCTTGTATTCTGAAGCCCAATTCCCGAACTTCTTTGCAGTAATTTGTCACAGTTTCCCTGCCAACGCCAAACGAATTATCAATCATGTGGGAAAGTTATTTGCTTATGCATTATCTCCCAACCAAAACAAAAATTGATGGTGGGGACTTGTTTATCTCAAGAGCAATGTTTTAAAATTTAAACAGAAGATCGAATTGGTGAGATTTTTTAATTATGATTCAATTATTTTAATTGACTAAATTTATAATTAAATCAAATATTATTTGAATAAAAAATATGTCTGATTTTATAATTTAACTAGTTTAACTAACTAATTTGATCTAATTTTTAAAACACAGCTTAAAAGTCTTGTCGCAATTATGTGAGAAGCCTATTGCTAAACAAATGGTGAAAAGAAATAAAACCGCAGAGTGGAGTTGTAGAAAATGATGTGATGGTAAAGGAAAAGAAAAGACAAAAGAGTAAAGGGCATCCATTATCTTTGTTTGCTATAATTGGAAGGAAATGAAGTGACATATTTATTCTCTTACTCTAGGAGGAGCATCTAAGAATATTTCTTTCTTTCTTCAAAAATGAACCTTACAGTGGAAGAGAACAGGAATCTAAATCATCTCTTTTTCGCCCAAATTAGCCCAGCCAAACAAACAATCAGAATTAACGAAATACTAAAATTAGCAACTCGACTGTATCGCATTTTTCAAAAAAAGGTGTTAAAATGTACAAGTAAAAAACGAGATTATGGTTTAATTAACTTTTTAGTCCTTATAAATATATTTATTTTTAATTTCAATTTCTATAAAAAAAATTACTTCATTTTTGTCTCTTTAAATTTTGAGATAAGTAAAATTAATCTTTAAAAAAAGTGTACAATATGATTAAACCTCTGAATGTAAAACCTAATTCAAACGCTATAGTGTAATGGACTTATAGCTTTGGACCTAAATGCACTGGATTCAACCTGCCTCATGCCGCCCATAGAAAATGTTTCATGCTTATAACAAATCTTTACCTATATCCTGTGAGCGTGACCTCCGACTCTTACAAATAAGGGCTTTTTTTTTTGGGTACATAAGGGCTTAGCCCATGTAATGATTCTGAAATCATTTTCTATCATTTCATAAATATTCTTCAAATCTATAATGATTTGAAAATGGGAGTGAATTCAATTATTCAACATCCTAACAATCTATGCATCAAACTTTTTTTTTTCAATTACCCATCACCTCAAAACAACACACTAAGAAACAAGAAGTTAGAACAAGTTTATAATTAATAAAAAATTATGAGTTTTATATATATATAATACTTCTAGTTTTACTTGTAAAAGAAGCCAGTACTCATAAGTATATGAAAAACCGTTTATGGGTAAGGAAATTTTTTTAAATAATCTGAGTACTAACTTTTAAATGTAAAAATTTAATTTAAATCTTTTTATATTATATTTTAAATTTAATTATATATATATATTGCTAATATAGTCCTAAAAGTAATTATTAAGAAACTAAGACTAACAAATTTATGTTATATTTTTAGTAGTTAGATGAATAATTTTAATTTTTTCTAATAATATTTTTAATTAATAAATAAAAAAACATTGATTAATTTTTATATCCCAGAATATTAAATTCATTTTTATTTAATATTTTTTAATTTTATATTCAATATTAAAAAAATTATTAAAATAATATTTTATGATTATATAACAAAACTTTAATTAAAGTGAAATAAATCCTCTCATATAATTTTTTATATGATAAGATCATATAAAAACAAACATAAAAGATATATATATATATATTTATATAAATTTTAACTAAATCTTATTAATATAATCTTCTTATATTTATTTCTCTTCTTCACATAAATTTGTTATTTAAAAATTCACATAAAAAGATACTTTCCACAGTTTGATACATACGGTCACATCTGGTTAAGAATTTTTCAAAGAAAAGGGAAGTGGGGAACACGTTAAGGCGATATCGAGGTAGGGTAGGGTAGGCTAGGGTAGGGCAGGGACAAAAATTCAAAGAATCAAAAAGGTTACGTCAACACGGAAAAATCTAGTGACGTCACCACCTAACAAAATATCAGGCCCTGATCTGGCACTTAAAAAGAAAATGTTTTATAAAATTAGAAAAAGAAAAAAAAAGAGTTTTTTTTATGTGATATTTCAAAATAATTCTTTATTCATTTATATATATATATATTGTTAAAAAAACTTAAATTTATAAAATTTTATTAAATATTAAAATATCATCATTATTATTTAACTACCTTATTCTTCTATTTCCTTTTCATTTGATTTTTTTTTTCAAAATTGCCCTTCAAGAAAAAAAAAAAAAAAAAACGCGCCCCAAATATAGATCTTCATATCTATCTTATTTACTATATATATGGGTCCTAGTGTTCGGACAAACCTTGAGGACCGATCCCATTCTCGCCATTGCCATCCTACTTGTTGTCTAACTCTAAGCGGAAAATGTTTTTTTATAATTAAATATGTTTTAATTTTTTTTTATTATATATTTGTGTAAAAAATGTCAAATTAAATTATATATAATTATAATATTTTCACAAGATATAATATAAATTTATGAGTTAAATAAAAAAAATTAACATATTTTTAAAAAATAAAAAAATATTATATAAAAAGTATTAATAGTACAAGTAAATTAATAGTGATAATTATTTAGCTTTAATTTTTTAACTTTGAATTAGTTAAATAATAATATAAATTAAAAAATTAAAAATATTACTTAATAATGTATGTGGTCTAATAATAAAATACATTTTATATCTTTAGTCTTTTAAGTATTATATTTAAATCTTATAATTTATCTTTTTAATACTTAAATTAAAAAAAAAAAAAAAAAACCGAGTCAATTCAGATCAACTCAACTAGGCAAGTCTAACCAAGTTTGACTGGGTCAATAACCAAAATTGTTCTAACCAATAATTGAATTGACCCAAAACCTAAATCACTGGTTTTCCGATTGGACCGATCGGTCCAGCCCACACAAACAGTGGAAAAACCTAAAAGCTCTGCTATTATTTTATTAAAAAATGCTTCCTACACATCCTTTAATGTCTCATATCTCTCACATTTATTTAAATGATAAAATCAGAATATAAATATACAAAAAAAAGATACACGATCAATCAAATAATAAAAAGTGTATAAATGCGATATATGTGTAAGTGTGTGTAAGTAACATTATTTTATTTTATTTTATTTTGCCTGCCTTTCAATTTTGTCTTCCTCTTCATAAACCTAATCTTCCCTTTAAAAATTCGAAAAATAAGTGTGTAAAAGTCAAAGAGTTACGTCTACGTTTAAGGATTATTGTAATATATTTTAAATTAATTATAAGTGATTACTATAATGTCTTCTTTCAATCACTCATTTTTTAGTTGATAAACTTTTCATTTATTAAAAACCAATAATTCGTAACCCCTAAACTTGCTACAATAAATTGGAACAGTAAAAATAGTGAAATTATGAATGATCTTACTTCAAATCATGTTAATTGTTGCTTCTAATAGTTGATTATCATCCTAACCAGAGTGTTAACATTTTGTGCAAGATGCAAAGGTCCTTGCGACGTACAGCCAACTTGCTAAAAGTGTTACAACGAACTTAGTTTCACCTGAACGATTTGGATGAGAAATAACAGTTCAGGAGAGGAGTAAATGCAGCACACTTGCTGCGTGTGTAGAGTAAAGAAATTCAAGAGAGAAATAAATCTTGATTTGTTAATGAGATTTAAAGAGAGAGAGAGATATGAAATGTATCACATTTGATGGAATGAGAGAAACAAAATGAACAGATTTGGTTCAATAACTAGAGACTGAGTGAATCTACCCAGCAGATAGTCCAGCTAGTCATATATCACTCCCAATGCGTTAATAACATCAGTTTCGACCAATGCTATACTGATTAAAAAAAAAAACTAATGTTATACTATAAAATATTGCATTCTTAGATATTTGACAAAAAAGGGTATTTTGATCTTTTTATAATAACATTAGTTTCGACCAATGCTATACTGATTAAAAAAAAAAACTAATGTTATACTATAAAATATTGCATTCTTAGATATTTGACAAAAAAGGGTATTTTGATCTTTTTATAACTTTTCTTTTCAATTTAATCTTATAATTTTTTTTTGTCAATTTAATTTCTTAAATTTAGAATTATCAATTAATATAATCTTTTTGTCACCTCACTAACAGAAGTAATAATATGTCATTGATCGATGACTACTGCATCGCATCATTATCATTGTCATATTATAACCATATCATCTATACATCATCACTTACATTAGTTTAAATGATAAAATTATTATAAAAATTACATTAATTAGCAATTCAAACTTAAAAAGACTACATAGATAAACAAAATTAAAGTTATGAGAACAAATTAAAAAATAAAGATAAAGAAAAAATTCTTTTTCCCTAAATATTTTCATATATAAGTTCTTTTCAAACTCGTTCACCAAGTTACTTGAAAGTTAAAATTTTCAAAATACATATAAATATAAAACAAGTTCTAAAAGATAAGTAAAAATAATTTAAAGATTATGTACTTAAAAAAAATAAACTTCATTATCCATCTAATTTTTATATGTCTAACTTTTTTAATCCATTCACAAATTTATTTTATATCTCACAAAAATACTATAATCATATATAATATAATTTAATATCTCTCATACACAAATATATAATAAACATATATTCACTATATTTTTAATAGATAATAAATATTATCCTAAATAATAGCATATTTAGAAACAGATTAAATTTACTCCAATATATGTTAAATGGCCAAAACATATGTTACTTTTGAAAAACGTGGTTGGGTATTTATGAAGAATGTTATTGATTGAAATCATTTGTACAGGAACAGCATTTAAAAAAAAAACTTAAATTTGAACATTATTTAAAAAATTTATTAAAATTATTCTTAATAATAAAATATAAATATTATTTTATTTTTAATTAAATAATTTTTTAATTAATTAAATAATTTTTTAATTATTTTATATTTATTTTAATAATTTAATATATAAAAATAATTTTTTTATATAATTCAAATAAAATAAATTAATTTAAAATTATTTTTAACTAACATATTTAAATATAAAATATTTTTTATAATTAATTATAATAAAAATTTATATAATAATTAATTATTAAAATAATCAAATTTTCATAATTATCTCAAACAAACATTAAATATTTTAATGATTCAAAATATGGAGTTACATAAAACAAAATCAGAAGTCAAAGTCAATGTGTAAAAAGAGGCACTTCTTTGAAGCCAACCGCTTCGTCAGAAAATCGGCACAAAGTCGCTTATCACGGCGATCTAGGCATACGATGAGGGCCCACCTAGAAGAGCGTGTATAGATATATATGCCCTTAAATGACGGACACTATTTTATTTTTTTCCCATAAATAATTCGAACATAAAAAATTCTTGTGATTTAAATAAGTTAGATTAATTTATTTTGTATTTAAACAATTTATAATTAAAATATTTTAATAGAATTTTTTAAAAAATTATTATTTTTTAAAATAATTAAAACTAAACATGCTGTAAGTAATTATACACATAAAAAGGAAGAAGAGTGAATGTAAGATTTAATTCTAAAATCTTACATTTACCTGCAAAAGACGACTTTATATACTAATCCTAGGCTTTGTCACTTTTCTGTCTTTCCACTTGGGTAGCCAGAAATTGGCACAACTCCCACGACGTTTTGCATTATCCCACTTTGTCCGTATTGTTTTTTAAATTTTCCCTTACGTTAAAATATTAAATCTTTGTGTTTTGAGAATAGAAAGATTATACCAAGGAAAATAAATGTTGGAATTCAAAGAATACGAAATTAAGAATAGGCCAAGGCTAGTATGCTAAATTAATTAGGAGAAGGATATTTTTGTCTTTATATTTGTAGTTAATCTCGCTATATCATCTTAACGATCTAGCTAATTTAAAAAACTAACCTCCTCTAGAACATCACATGTAGGTACATGGTAAGGTCCGTATAAAAAAGTTAAAAGAAATTTAAAACGAGGTCTATATGACCTAAAAAAAAAACGAAATACTACTAAGTAACTACTTACACTGAGAAGAATATTCACCGAGCTCACAGATTTGATTTTTCCATTATATTGTTTATCTTGTTCAGAGGAGAGAGGGGCAAAAAGACACCTAAAATAAATTTAAGAAATGCGATCATCTGTGATTCTGTGTGGTTAGACGTATGTTTAATTAACACCGCTAAAAAATAAAACATAAGAAATTGACAAGACTTGACGATATTTTTCTAGTAAATATGTAAATTAGCTTTTGGAATTATTATTTACTCTTAATTTATTTCATGAATTTATTATGTGTATGAATTAATCTATAAATTTATAAAACTCGTATTAAATTAATTTTTTTAATTTTATTATAGTCTTTAAAAAGAATAACTTAAAGTGCATTTTGTAAATTTAAAGACAAATAAATGAATTCAAGAACTAAACTTCAAGTAATGATAATTTTAGAGAATAAGTTGCCTATTTACTAGATATGTTATAGTTTTGAACCACATAAAAATAAAGTAAATTATTGATTGATATAGGTGTGAAAGTATATGTAGGAAGGGACATATTCAATGTCTAAAGTCAAGATTAATCTCACACTTAATAAGTTATATAATCTTGAAAAACACAAAAAATATATTAAAAAATAATAATTAAAATTTTTGCATCTTTTAAAAATTTAAGTTCAATTACTCCCAAGAAGCTATGCTTTTAATTAAAACATGAGTGAAAAGAAACACAATTGTTTTTTATATATGACTAATACCATATTTTGTATTTGGCAAGTTTAAAGTATCATCTGTTTTTTTAGAGAAAAAAAGCTTTTAATCAGTCTAAAAAAGATGGAGATGATTAAAGTTTTGGAATAACAATTTTTTTCTTAATTTATCCCAAATTAAGTAAAAATTTATGGATATTTTTTTAAAAAAAGTAAGAATTTATGGAAATAAATTACTCTCATATCTTAATTAAAAAAGTCACCCACAAGGAGTGTTCGAGTGGCGAGTAAGCTCAAATTCAACAATTAAATGACATATATAATATTAGCAAATGAGATTAATTTCAAACTTAAAAGTGTGAAAATACTCAAACAAGAAAAAAGTTTACTAAAGAAGATTTTTTTCTAAATATTTAACTAAAATATCCATCTAAGTGTTGTTATGTGGCTAATTTCTCAAGTACTATTATGATTAATAAACTCTCTTAAGTTCAATAATAACCCTTTTTAAAATTTGAACTTTAATTTTTGTCTTGACTAAGTTTTAATATTAAAAAGGATTGATTATATAAAAAATTAATATTATATTTTTTAACCTTAACTTAAAATTGCAAGAGTGTGTCAGAGAATGAAATAAAATATGAAAATAGACAATTAAATCTTATTATTTAATTTATTTTTTGCACATATGATACTGATTGGACCACATTACTTTATAACGAAATTATGACAAATTTACATTCCAAAAGAAAATATGATAAATAATGTTAAAGTGTAGACGTACACGTGCATAACTAAAAAAAGTTTGTACTCGTCATTATTTTTTTAAAGTTATTTACTTTTAGCAATATTATTCGTATACTTAAATTTGTATACTTTTTATTACCTTTTATGAAAATAAAAAAAAGAAATTTTCTCTTGTTTTTCTCATAAAAGATAAGTGTGAAAAATAAATAAAAAGTGTACGAATTATATTTTTATTTCTTTTATCATAATAAAAAAACAGAAATTTCACAAAGGCAAAAATAGATGGTTGAAATTATTTATATAATGTATAAAGTAATAGTTGATTAAATGGTAGTGTAATTTTTTGAGAGAAGTCATTCTGTATATATCTATAATCTTATCATAAAGTAAGTGAGCCCCTCATGTATATTGCATCATAATTTTTAATAAAAACAAATGTTTCAAATAAGTATGAAACATGTCACAAAGTATGACTTAGTCAGCGGCACTTGTCCACTCACGAATTTAGATTTTTTCAATTTTTTTCTTACAAGTGGTTAAGTATAAAAAAGATAAATATAAAAATTATAAAAAAAAATTCATACATTGTAATTAAGTCTCATTAATAATTTTTTGTTTATTTATCGTTCTCCTTCACTTGATAAATTGAGAGAGAAAAATTGAGAAAATCCAATTCATCCACTTACATATGTATGGCTGAGAGAAATGAAGATAGAGAGAGGACTTACTTGAACGAGGGAGGATTAGAAGGCCACTCAGGCACATACTTGTCCAAGGGATAGCAATGGAGCCTAAGGTAGTCTCTCCAATTATGCACAGTCTCTTTGTTCACATTAAAACTAGTGGACAGTCTCATTGTCTTTGATGGATCATCTGAGTACAACTTGAGCTTCTCCTCCACAGGCAAGTTGAAGAAGTCATATGCCAACTCTGCCATTTCCTTCACTGCTTCTAAAGGCACCCCATGATTAATTACCTGTATAATTAATTAAAAAAATATAACTTCCCAAAAGTAACGATATTATAACATAGAGTGGGTTTAATAACAGTACTAAATACCGATTCACACATAATATTAATCAATCAAAATTTTAATTTTTTTAAAAAATTATGAGTGATTAATAAAGAATATAAATAGATAATTGAGAATACTAATAATAACATTCTATAATATATAATAATTAAAAAATAAGAAAAATATTGAAACATGGTGCAGGACCTGGAAAAAGCCATAGAACCTGCAGGCTTCACCGATTTGCTGCACAGTTTGGGTTCTGTTGTGAGAACCCAAGTCGATAATAGGAACATCATCACACTCAGAGACTTCAGAAAGACGAGGTCGCTCGGATTCTGGCCTGATATAACTCTCCGGCAAATTTGAGTACCGGATTCCGGAGGAGAGCATCTTGGTGTCCATTACTTAAAATCTTTAAAGCTAGGTTGGGAAAAGACAAACAAAGAACCAAAAGGAAACAAAAAAATATAGCAACAGAAAATACGCCCGTGGGACTTGGGCGAAGTGAGGAAGGACTGAGCAGGTTCGACGAAGATGACCCTAAAGAGTCACATAGCATGCATTTATATAAAGAAAAAGATGATCCTATACTTAGAACTATAGGTATTGTATACATATTTTTTAAGGAAGTGTAATTGAAAGAAAAAAAAATAAAAATAAATAAATATAATAATAATATTAGATATAGTGTAAAAAAAATATATATATATTATTTGTGATAAAAATATTAAAATTATTTATATAAAAACGAAAGCGGGGTAGGCGGTCAATTTTATTTTATATTGACATCATCATGATTGATTGTCACATTCTTATTGGTTGATTATTTCATACTTTTTCCAAGTTTCAAATACCTACAAGAAAAATGTTTTTTCCCCCATGAATTGTGCTACAAATTAAAAAAATTCTTCAATCGCAACCAAATAACTGAAGCTCTTTTCGCCAAAATATTCAAAGATTTCATGTCCTTTGTCTATTAAGAG
The DNA here is from genome assembly GCA_029884595.1 of Ormosia semicastrata. Lineage (NCBI taxonomy): Eukaryota > Viridiplantae > Streptophyta > Magnoliopsida > Fabales > Fabaceae > Ormosia > Ormosia semicastrata. Next base: position 27,827,276 of record JAQQTO010000046.1, on the reverse strand, counting down.
TTTATTATCATATGCCCAAATTTATAAGTCATGAAAATATATATTGAAAATAAGTTGAAATTAAAGCATGTTTTTTGTGGGAATTACTTTCGGAAGAAAAGTGCATTTTTAGAAAGAAAAGTGCATTTTGACTATTGTATTGTACATTGACGTTTATTTGATGTCGGTAGAATGTGTCCATTTTGAATAATATTTGGAGGGTTATCTAAATACGTGGTTGAAGGTGGAACCTTCACATTAGTTGTAGTGGGTAGTGTGAAGGAGATGATACATGTAAAAGGTATTCGAACACTCACGTTAGACTATGTATAAGGAAGGCAATGAGTAGCATTGGATTAGATACATACTTTTGAGATTTTATAGGATATTTATAGAAGTGCTTTGAGTATTAAGAATCATTCAATCTGAATTAAATATTATTAGTTAGGATTAAAATCTAAGAGATTGTTATCTTCTATAACTAGAATCTAAGAGATTATTATCTCTTATAACTAATTTTCTTAATTGTGTGATATGTAATTAGTGTTCATATCTACCAAAGATTTTGTGAAAAATTAATGCCTTATAAATAGGCAGATGTACTTATTAAGATAGTGCGCAATAATATACGGATACTATTCCAGTGGGTCGCGTAGCTCGTGATCTGTTGACCCATAACCTGGATCAAAACAGTTACCCCATAGCTTAGCGCTTAGATGGAACAACTAAGTGTTAAGATATCCGAGTTAGTAGGAGCACATACACGCGATGGATAAAGGGATCCAAGTTATAATGTTAATGTTAGATCTTGTAATATTTTTTTTTTTTCCAAAAGGTCAAGGTTCATGATGTATCATAGTATGCTCCCGAGGTTAATGAATAAGGTCGAGATCTAGAATGGATCACTTTGCTTAAGTCATCATACCGCTATTTGGTATTCGTAGTAGGTTGCCCCTATGTGAAGTTTGTGGGGCCCGTCTAATGAATGTAATTCGGACTAGAACTGAAATTTGTGTTACGGTTTTACAATGATGTCTCGATAAAAGTCCGTGATTTGGCTTAGTGTCCTTCTAAAACGTCATGCGTCGTTTCAATTTCGAGCGTTCTGAGCATTATCCTTTCAGTTGCTTTTGTTCAGAAACAGTACTCCACGTGGTTAAAGAATAGTGGTAGCCACCGTTTGGGATTCCTAACGTCATGATTAGCCATTTTTAATTTTCAAAATGTAGGTGTCATGATTAGTCATTCTCAGTTTTTCAAAACGAAGAGACATTTCTATCCCTTTTCATGACAACGGTTGGGGAGGTTTTTCCTTGCTTATAAATAGGAGTGGGGTTTATCCCTTCCCACTTCTTACATTCTCTCACATTTCTGACTGTCTTCTCCGGTAAACCAAGTAATTTCCAGTGAGTACCTACGGTGGTTTTCAGCCTTTCCAAGCTTTCTTCACCATTCAAAAGTTCTTTTCACCGTTCAAATTAAAGGTACTCTTCATTTTCACCCTTTCCTCTTTCTGAAAAACACCATTTAGTGAGGGGGGAAATGTCAGGGAGTGAGGAGACAATGCCAAATAGTGGTCTGTCAGTGGAGGTTCTGAGTTCTTTATTGTCCCCACCGCCTTAACCATGGCGGATGCTTCAAACCCACAGTGGAGACTTTGATGATGTTCTGAATTCCTTGACTAGGATGATGATTCTGGAGGCGATTCGGAGAGCGGATCATGCCAGAGAGTTGGCAAGGCAAAGGTCAGCTCGTTCGCTCTCCGAGTTTATGGTAGTATTAAGAAACTTAAGTGACTTTTTAGAATCTAATACGAGTGTGTCCTCTACAGGTGACGTCATGGCACGAACCTAAAGAGTGGCATCTTCAGATCAAAGGGATCTTACCTTCCCTCGCTATATCAACTTGTATTAATAGGTTGACCAGAAGGTCTTAGGCACTCTTTCTCACGTGGTTAGCGCTAAGGATGCTTACGAGCAGCATTATCTTCAACTGACCCTGGATGGGCTAAGGGACATAGAGTATGCAATCTGGCATCCACTTCAAGAAGAAAATATATGTTCTATGCATACTGAAGGTGAAAACTTCTTGTATACGTACAAGGGTTTCTTCACCAGGATCGAAGTGCAACTTCTGTTCTCTGATTTCGAGATCGGTGTCTTAAATCGTCTATGCGTGGCACCAACTTAACTTCACCCAAACGCGTGAAGGTTTGTCTGGGCATTTGAAATTGTATGCTGGGTCTTTGAGTGGCCCTACTCAGTTAGATCTTTCTTCTTTCTCTTCACCCAGTTCTCGCCCACCAAGAATAACAAAAAAATAGTGGGTTATTTTACAGACATAATCCGGACACAGAGTATTCAAGCCCTACCAGGAGTCCTTTAAGAACTTCAAAAAAGACTTCTTCATAATAGAAGGGGCTCCGGGGTCAACTCCTTTTTTTGTTACCCCGAATGGCTAATCGTGTCTATACTTGTATTGGACCTGGGCCGTCTGGGAGCAAAAGAGTGAAGAAATTGAAACTATAATATCTAAGCTTCTCGAGGACGAGGTCGAGGTCCTTCACTTTCTTGTGGAGTGGGCCGACACAAATGGGGCCATTTATTGTAAGGATGTTTTGGACGAGTTGGCTAACTATGTAAAAGCATTATTAGGTATTTCATCTTGCACATTTGTTTTTCTTGCATTTAAGCTTTTTTTTTCTAAGTGTTGTAACACTTGTTTTCTTTTGTAGAAAGCATTGCGCCTCTAGCCAGACTTCAATGTCTCGCCCAAAGGTTGATAGCTAGGAAAGCCCGAGCACCCAGATCTCGGGCCCCGACAGCTGCCCCAAGGTTGACCATATTAGTCCTCCAGCCTCCACCCGAGGTTCAAGAAGTGGAACCTAATTCTCTCATACAGCCATTAAGATCTTGGAAAAAGAGGGCTAAAAACAGAAGGGACCAATATGGCAAGAGGCCAACTATCGAGGCCATCTAGGAGGGTGCTGAAGTACCTGAAATTCCAATTGGTTTGGAGTCAGCCATCCCAGAGGGAGCTCCACTACGCTTTCCCTTCGAGTCAATATGGACTCATGAGGCTGATCCTATAGTGATCATTGACAACACCTTATTATCTCTTATTGACACTGATGTGCTCATTGAGCGTGATATGGCGGAGCTCCTTCAGGATGCCTAAATCTGGTGTTTGCGCAATGCCTCCGTCCTCAGGTTTTTGGATGGGGCCTTCACGTCTGTTCAAGAAGCTCAAGGTTTGGAGAGGGAGCTCAATGCCCTTTAGGGTGAGAAACAAAGTCTTGAGCTGACTGTCACCCAAAGGGACGCACAGTTACCTTAAGCAACAAAAAAGCTAGAGTTGTGTGGAACCGAGATTGCCAGGCTCCAGGCCAAGGTCACCCGCCTTACCGAGGATGATATCGAGGTAGTTGTTCTCCGGGCTCAAGTTGTCGAAGTGGCTACACTTTGAGCTCAAGCCACCAAGGTAAACACGCTCCGAGTCCGGCTTGCTGAAGCTGTAGCTCAAGAGAACACAATAAAAGAGCACTTAGCCTCTGTCGAGTCTACCTTCGTCAACGTCCGGGCTAAGAATGAACTCCTCTGTTAGAACGAGACCAAGATAAACGAAGAAATTATAGAAATGGAAGATGATTGATCGAAGTCTGTGGATGAGTCATTGGAAAACGCTCTTGCCCAACTCCACCTTCTAAACTCGAGCCTTAATGAAGATGGAATTGGTTCATTAAAGATTATCTGAGATGGTCAAATCGTTGATGTTGTTGTTCCTACTACTACTTCTAATGACCAAGTTAACTAGAGGGCTGATGCCGGATGAGAGGAAGATACAACACCGGAAGGTGGGCAGGAAGAGGCTAGGATTGCAAAAATTAAGGTAGTGGTGGTGACCCCGAAAGATGATGTTTAACCATACATTTTCTTACTTGTTTCCCCTTACGCGGGGTTTTATAGACGGACAAGTACCGATCTCGAGTGCTTTTTATTTAAGTATTCTGCACCTAGTATTTTTATCATTCTTGTTGTTCTTCTTTTTCTTCACCTGGATGAGTTCAACCCTCGATCTTGGTGACTCTTTTATATTGTATTTTTACTTTTGTAATACTAAGATGAGTCCAACACTCGATCTCAATATTCGTTTTACACAGTAATTTGCCCGTGTAGTTTACCGAGATGGGTCCAATGCTTGATCTTAGTGGCTATTAACGAACACTCGTTTTACCAAACTGAGATGAGTCAAATGCTCAATCTCGGTGGTTGGTTTCATTTAGGAATGGTTGACACTTAGTCAAACTTTAGGTGTAATGTGACACAAAAGCCTCTTAGAGTGATGTTCACTATCTCGAGCAATGGTCTGATGCGCGTAACCACGTTAAACCTTTTCTAGGATTATGAGTTAGGCTTAATGTTTTAACTGCGTTAAACCTTTAGGTTTATAAGTTAATTCTAGTCTTGGAATTGTGAATTATAGTTGATACGGAAGCCTCTTGGTGTAGAGTCCATTGTCTCAGGTTACGGTCGGTTACACTTAACCACTATAAAGCCTGGTCGATTTATGGATTAAGGTCAAGCCATAAGGGTACGGGTGAAAACCCTTGACTGCACTCCTTGAACTCATATACCATTTAAGTGGATTCTCCTGTCTGGCCATCGTGTATGTATATTGAAATAACTGATCCTCTTCGGACCTTGTATTCCTCAGACCTTACTAAGGTATGTTAACCTTGTGAGTTGTAATAGTCATAGATGAATCGAGCAAGCGAAAGTTAAAAAAATCACATTTATTCACATTGGAAGATGTCTCTTACATGATAAAAGTAACAATTTAAAATTATTTAACTATAATACTTTTTTAACTTGTTTGCATTCCAAAAATTCTTAATGGCCTTGCCAGATAGGGTTTCTAAAGTATAGGCTCCCGTATTGGTTTTGGATGTAATTCTGTATGGTTCTTCCCAGTTAGGAGCTAGCTTCACATCTTTTGCATTTTTTTCTCTAATATCTGCCCTGTGTAGCACAAGTTAGTCGAGGTTAAAACGTTGTGAAATCACTTTAGAGTTATACCACTCCTCTATTTGATGGATGCTTCCTAAGCATGGACAAAGCGGCATTATTCTTCTAGCAAGTCCAATTCATGGTGGATGAGATCTAGGTTGGCTTCTTTGGAAGAGTTTTATTTTCTCTAGCTTAGCTTTCCTATTTCCACCAGGATTATGGTCTCACAATCATAAGTTAGCTTAAAGAGAGTTTCTCTTGTGGAGGAATAAGGCGTGGTTCAATATGCCCATAGGACATGATCGAGTTGCTCTACTCAATTCCCTTTGACATTGTCAAGTCTTTTTTTATCCCTCTAAGTATAACCTAGCTGGAAACTTCATCTTGCCTGTTGGTTTTTGGATGTTCCACTAAGGTGAAGTGTTGTTTAATCTTAAGCCCGGCTAGGAGATCATTGAACTTCTGGTCTATGACTTAGGTTTTGTTATCTGTAACAATTGACTCTGAGATTCCAAATCTGCTAATGATATTCTTGTAAGTGAATTTTTGAATTTATGTGAAGGTGATTGTGGACAACAGTTCTACCTCAATCCACTTGGTGAAGTAATCAACAGTTACCACTAAATACTTGATCTGCCCTGGAGCTTGGGGGAAAGGTTCTACGATGTTCATCCCCTACTAGTAGAATGGCTAGGGAACAGACATCGTAGACAACTCCTCTGGTGGTGCTAAGTAGATGTCTGAATGAAGCTGGCATTGATCATATTTCTGCACATGTTCCTTGCTATCAGCTTCCATGGTGGGCTAATAGTATCCAACCCTCAACGCTTTCCATGATAAAGACTTTCCGCCGAGATGATGATCAGAGCTTCCTTCATGAATCTCGCTCAAGACATATTCATCCTCCTTAGGTCCAAGACACTCGAGGAGGGGAGAAAAGTACCCACGACGATAGAGCTAGTTATCAAAGATGTTGTACCAAGCCATTGTCCACACTATTTTTTGGACTTCATTATGATCTTTAGGTAATGAGCCATTTTGGAGGTAGGCAATTATAGGTGTCATCCTTGTTTCTTCATCTTCCAGTAGGAGAATTTCATTATCTGTAATACTAGAACGAGTAAGGTATCTTGGATCACGGACCTATTGTTGCCCGAGCTCTTAACACTAGCAAGCTTTGACAGTATGTCGACTCTAGAGTTCTACTAACTTGGGATGTGCTCCACCTTAACACTATCAAAATCTTCATCAACCTTTGAACCTTGGCTAAGTACTTCTGTAGTAGGGTTTCCTTAGCCTGGTATTTGCCTTAGATTTGGGATGTCATCAACTATGAGTCACTGCAAGGGACAATATCTATTGCACCCATCAACTTTGCCATCTTAATGCTTGGGATGCATGCTTCGTACTCAGCTTGATTGTTTGACGTAAGAAACTTGAACCTCAAAGAATGTTTCAATATGAGGGCAGCTTCATTTTCCAACATTACCCCGACACCACTCCCTTTAGGATTCGAGGATTTATCAATGTAAAAGGTCAATGAATGCGCTCTAGGATGGTTGAAGTCCAGTGTGAGCTCAACCAAGAAGTTAGACAATACTTGAGCCTTTATAGTTGGTCTTGCTTCATAAGTAATTTCGAATTCGCAGACCTTCACTAACCAAGCAATCATTCTCCCCGTGAGATCCCACTTGTACAATACTTGTTTGATTGGCTGGTTTGTCCTCACTATTACTGGGTGGTATTAAAAGTATTATCTCAGCCTTCTTGCAGTGATTAACAATGCCAGTGCTAGTTTCTCGATCTTCTGGTAACGAATCTTAGGGTCTCACAGGACTTTACGGACAAAGAAAACTGGCCTCTGATCTTTGTCTATTTCTCTTATTAGAATTGAGCTAATTGCCTCAAGGTAGGTATAAAGTGTCTCACCAGGCTCTAGCTTTGTCAGAATTAGTGGCGTGGACAATATCCTCTTCAGCTCTTGGAAGGTGGCCTCAAACTTCGGGGTCCACTCAAAATTCTTTCCTTTTTTTGGAGTTTTAAAGAATGAAAGAGATTTTTGGGTAGCCTTGACCAGGAAACGTGTGAGGGCTGCTATTTGACCTGCGTCAACTGTTGCATTTCTTTGACGGACTATGGACTGTGCATGTCAAGCACAACTTAGCATTTCTCTAGATTGGCCTCAATACCTTGGTTTGTCAATAAAAACCCCAAAAACTTGTTAGCCTGTACACCAAAGACGCATTTCTCTGGGTTAAGTTGCATGTTGTGCTTTTGAATCTGGGTAAATACTTCTTCCAAGTCTTTCATGTGGTCACCGGTGTCCATCGTCTTGACTATCATGTCGTCAATATAGACTTCTAACATCTTATTAATCTGTTCTTGATAACTCCATAAAGTGTAATTATTTGTGTCCTATATCTGTGCTATATAGGTTGTTTAGTCTTTATCTGTATGCATGAATGAAAGATTTTAACATCATATTTATCTTATTTTATTTTGATGGCTTCCATTGTGATCTTGAGCAAATACTTTTAAAACTTTGATAAATTGAGTACATTTGCATGAGTTAATAAAGTAGTACTTTCTCTATTATAGGTAGGTCTCAAATAAAGCATGAAAATAAAGAACTTGGAGTAGTTTTGGACCAGGAAGCCTAAGAGGAAGCCAAAATTGAAGATCTGCACTCAACACCGAGATGTGGGCATGATAATGCCGCAGCGTTGAGACTCCCCTGCTTCAGTAAAAAAAACCTGAGGCTAGAGCACCGCGGCGTTGAGAGTGGGCGCCTTAGGCACCTGTGACCTAATTGTGCACGCTGCGCCGCGATATATTGGACGTCGCGACATTACCCTATTTTATTCAGCCTATAAATACATTTATATCCATTTTCTATGGGAGTTTATCATCATTTTTTGGAGAGCAACTGCTGGTTTAGGGTTTTAGACCTAGAGAAAGCAAAGAAGGCTAAGGTTGGAAGCCATCCTTCATATGGAGGGTGAATCAAGCTTAGAAGATGAAATCTAATGAGCTTTCTCCCTTTCCTCTTTTCTTTCTTTCTTTATTGATTCATGAACATGATTTATATGTTTATATTTTCGTGTTTCATGGCCAGTTAAGCTGTATGTAGTGTTTTCTTTGTAGTCTCCTATGAATATTGATGATTTTATAATCTTTCGAGTATATATTGATGTTTAGTTATTTTTAATCATATGGATCTTAATGCTTTTGATTTTTTGATCAGCTTTTGATTGATTTGATGAAATCTGATGAACCTAGACATAGAAATTTGAGTTTTAGATCATATGTATGATTGATGCATGTTCGATGAATTCAATTAGCTTAGATAAGTTAATTCGCTAACTAAATAGAAATATACATTTTAGCCATGTATAGCGGGTGATTGAGAATAGATCATTCATGAGTGGAGTTTGCACTAGTTCTCAAGGAAACTTAGTGAATTAGGTAAATAAAATCATGGTTAATTGACCTAGACATAGGCTATTAACTAAATCAAATTATTAAGCTAAGTTAACAATTCATTGATGTCGCTTGTAAGGATTGCATGTCATTAGTATGAAATAGGAGGTGAAAAAAGATTTCTTATTCTCTATTTATCTTAGATTTATTGCTTTTTAGTCTTTATATTTCTTTAATTACTCTTATTATAAATTTGATGTTCTTGGATAGCATTAATTGGGCTATTGGTTAATATTTGAATTTTATAAAAAATACATATTTCTTGTGGGAACGATATCCGACTCTTAACTATAATACAAGTGCGATCCGTGCACTTGCGGTAAGCAAAAGAGCGATCAGTTCTTCGAAGACTTCGTTCATCATCCATTGGTAATTGCCCCTGCATTCTTCAGTCCGAACGGCTTGACACGGTAGCAGTAACTCCCCATCTCGATTATGAAGACAATCTTGTCTTCATCTTTTGGGTTCATGGGGATCTAGTTGTATTTGAAATAGGCATCCATGAAAGAAAGTAGTCTAAAACTAGACGAGTTATCCACTAGCTTATCAATTGTGGGAAGTGGGTAAGAGTCTTTTGGACATGCTTTGTTCAAATTAGTGTAATTAATGCATATACGCCACTTCTCATTAGCCTTCTTAACTAAGACCATAATAGAGAGACATGTGGTGTAGAAGACCTCCCTGATGTTCCAGCGTCTAAGAGCTCCTTCACTAGTTTTTGGATCACCTCTCGCCTTTCATGATCGACCTTCCTTTTACGTTGGACCACCGATTTTGTATTCTTCATAATAGAAAGTCGGTGGCAGATGAATTCTGGGTCTAAACCCGGCTAGTCTGCGGAAGTCCAGGCAAACAAATTCTTATTTTTCTGCAGAAACTAGGTTAACTAAGATTTTTCCTCTTGACTGAGTTGCTTTCCAATCTTGGTTACCTGGTCTGACTTGGCACTAAGTTGAAAGGACTGAAGTTCTCTGTCAGGTTAAGGGTGTGTATTATGGATCTCTTCACGTACGTCCAACTCAGTCAAAAGGATGTTAACAGTGTCCATAGTGACTTGAGTCGGATCGCTACATTAATCTGTGGCCTGATGTTTCTTAGCAATTCTTAAGCTCTAGTTGTAGCATTTCCTCGTTGTGGCTTGGTCTCCTTTGACTATCATTACCCTATCCTATTGGTCCTAAAATTCCATGGCTAAGTGGGGTGTGTAGATCACAGCCCTAAAGACGTTCAATGATGGGTGACCTAATATGATATTATAGGCTGAAGGATAGTCAACCACTAAGAACCTGACCTTGATATTTTTGAAGAGGGAATCTTTTCCTAAAGTCAGGTAAGTCTTAATATACCTAACCAGGGTTATCTTGTCTCCTGTAAATCCCATTAACTCACTAGTGTACGAGATTAATTCTTCTTTTGATAATCCTAGCTTTCCAAACAAGTCTAAGAACATGATATCAGTCGAGCTCCCTTGGTCAACAAATACTCTATGAACCTCAGCGTTTGTGATTATCCAGGAGATGACCATGGGGTCATTGTAACATCCTAATACAGATATCTAGGTATATCTTAACTATACAGAGATATCACTTCTACATACTACATACTAACATATATCTATAATCACAACTGAGTAATTATAGAAAACCTTGAGAGATTGCGAAAAACTTAAACTCATAAATATATATATATATATATATATATATATATATATATATATATATATATATATATATATATATATATAACTCTAGCCACAGAAGGGCATATTGTAATATATACTACTTAAAACATATAAAGCAAATATAAACTTATACATAAGCTTTGTCTACTAAAGTATATAAAAATTATACTAGTCTTCAAGCTTCATCTTTATTCCCTTAAAAGGATCTTTACTTGGATTTACATGGAAGAACAATTAGGGTGAGAATTATAATTCTCAGTATAAGTAATTCTAACACTAGTTAGCCATAACATTGTATAAACAAATATAACAATTGCTATAACTACAAACATAGGAGTTTCCTCCTCTAATACTCATAACTGCATACTACCAAGTAGTGTGATCTAAACTGATAGCCTACATACCGTTAGATAAACAATTATCCATACAATTATAAATACCAACAGCAACAGACAATACCTATACAACTATTTGTAAATGCAATGCAGCTGATATGCAATATGATTATGCCTAAGAAGATATGAAAGATATGCTTATGCAATATTTTGTTTTAAAATACATACAGAGTTTTATATTGAAAATAAAGAAGTTCATTAGGAGCTGGTTCAATATATTATCCCGTGGTGAATAGAGAGAAAGCTCATCCTCACATCACACGTATCATAGCATGCTGAGAAGTTCGGTCTTCATCCTTCCTCAAAGAGGTTTTCGGATTTTCCATTTATCTCCTTTGGCCTTGGCACTAACGAAACATCAGGGTTATGTCCTTCCTCAATTGAGTCGATCAGACACCCTTCAATCTCTCTTGGCCTTCATGAATGGACATCAAAAGATACTCACTAAGATCAATACTACTAGACCATTTCTTTTATATATATATATATATATATATATATATTTATTTATTTATTTATTTATTTATTTATTCTCATATACTTAGGTCATCTAAGACCTAGACATGTTTTACGAGGAAATTCTAACTTCTCATGTTTACCCCCTTATAGATAGGAAAAACTGAAATTCCACACTACATGCAACCCTATCACTTGGTTAGGAATACTTATCTCCTTAGGGACTTCTTGACTCCCTTCTTTCTTGGCTAAATGACCTCAAGTCATATAAGTCACATTAAAAGGTAGACAATGCCAACTTATCCTAATTTACTTATATCTAACACCTCTCATCTTCACGTCTATAGTAAAGTTAAGTAAAAATAAGTTGCCTTAGGTGCTAGACACTTATCTTTAGCAAACCCTTACTTTTAGGTTATACTAAGATTCTCAGCTTTCACATACAAACTAGATTAACTAACTAGTATGTAAAAAGCGTAGTATTATGTTTACCTTTTACATAAATACCATCTTAACAGTCCTATAGACTCAACTCATCCTATTGAAAAAGTCTACCTTAGCTAATGCCTCATTCAACCATGCTTAAGGAAATAATGAGCATTTTGTTATAACTTTGCATACTTAATGAATGTAAGAAGTTTACTAGTTAACATTCATCCTATTATGTATTCTACAATGCACAAAGTCCCGTTTAACTAGAGACTTATTACATAACATCCCCTTTTTGGAACTACATACACAATCTTATCTCTACTCAAGTGAATCTAACACAATAGTGGTTCATACTTACAACTCTTTGTTACTTAAGGCTTTAGGTACCTTCCAAAGGTAATCAATTACTCTTGGATATCTTAAGGCTCATACCTTCCTTATTCTTACTAGAGTGAATCCTACGATCTATCCTAGTATACTCGTCTCCATTGCACCATCTCATCACATCTTGAGTGATATCTAATACAACACTAGGTTGCCTAAGGTGCTATGTCCTTACCTAGGGCAATCCCTCACTTTTGGATGCTCAAAGCCTAAGCTTTCTCATTCATTCTAGGTGATAATTTCCTTCTTGAAAACATCTTCATTTGTGCCTTAACATACTTTAGGTAACGTATACAAATGATCTCATTTAGTTTATAGTTTCAAAACATCAAAAACAACATTTTTAGAATTCCTGGTGCTCACGCCGTGGCATGGCATTCTTCACGCTGCAGCACCCTAGCCTCGGGTCTCAATACTGGGTGTAACAGCACTCTCATGCCGCGGCACAGCGTCTTCACGCTGCGGCATAAGCAGCAAATTCAACCCCACGCCACGACATGATGTACTCACGTCGCAGCATGCATAGCTGAGACTAGATTCTGTAGAATTCTGCAGAATCATGATACTTTTTCATTGGTTATTTTCATATATTTTGGTCATTCCAACTTAGTTTCTAAGTGATTCTAAGTCCCTAATCAGTTCTTGAACACATAAGAATCATTAATCACAAACTTAAACCTCTTAATTTGGATTATGAATCAAAACCCCTCTTGCTTGACCTAAAACCATTCTTTGTGAATTAAGGGCCTAAATGAGATGTTCTAAGCTTCTAACTTCAACTTATGCTATGAACAAGACATAAATAACCAAAGAAACACATTCATGCAAGTCAAACACATTAAATACCTTTAGAACTCATTTTGACCTCTTAAACACCAAAGGTGCATCTATGGTAAAAATAGAGAAAAGAGATGAGTATGGACATACAACCCCTACCTCTTGGCAGCTGAGATGATCCATCATCAAGCTTGAACTTGATCCTTGATCTTCATTTCCTCCTTCTCCTTCTTCCTCTTCCTTTCTTCCTATTTTGTCTCTTCTCTTCGTTTTCTTCCTTCTCTATTTCTCTTCTCAGTCGAGAGAATGAGAGATAAATAAGAAAAGAAAATCAACTTAAGTTCTTGTGCTAAAACTTATATATGCTAAGAATACCCGAATTATACTAATTCAAGTTTTTAACTTCCAACAACTTTAGAATAAATCATAAGATTCATCTAAATTATTGTTTCATCATTTTCATGATTTTTCATATCTGTTGTTAGCTAATCCGGCGTTAAATAGACAATCAGTATATCTAAAAATACTAAACAAACTCTGATTATCTTGAAACTTTAACTACACCTTGTTTCACTTATTTGTGGCTTAGAAACAATCTCTCTATGTTTATTTCCCTTAACTTAGCAACTTATACTATTATCTGAGTTATTTTAAGCTACTTTTCAACTTCTGTGTTGCAACTAAATGCCTAAACGAACTCAGTTTGTCATAAAACTTCACTGGCATTTTAACCAAGTTATATACTACCTTTTGAACATATAAACAAGTCTAACATGTTACTAAGGGTATTACATTTCTCCTTCTTTTTTAAAATTTTGTCCCCAAAATTGGTCACCTCATGCAAATAACTCTGGGTAAACTCTCTTAACAAGGAATTCCAACTACCATATAATCTTTTTGAAGTACTAGCTTCCCCCAACTGCACCTCTGTTAGAGGATATTTACTTTTCTTTAAGCTCTTGAACCCTCTAATTGGATGATAAGTTGTACTAAAACATAACTTAGCTTTGAACTCCTCCTTGTAAGGCTTTCCAAAACCAAATGTGAATTTAGGATCTCTTTCAGACACTACATTCACTGAAACTCCATGCACTTCAACTATCTCCTTCAAAAGTAGCTAAACTACCTTATCTAGAAAATAGCTAACTTTACTTAGCGAAAGGTGAGCATATTACTTAACCTCTCCACCCTTACTTGCAACATAACATATTTTGCTATGTTTTTTAACATATTAGGACACCACTTTTTTTTTTTTTGTTAACTATTGAAAAACCTTAGTAGCCTCTAGATAGATGGTACACTTTCTCTTATGAGCTTCCTCCGGGATCCATTTCTTGATTTTTGACCCTCTTGGAAAACAAAGTTCGTCTCTAAACTTCGTCATTCCCTCTTAGTCATAACAAAATCCTCTAGGGTTCCTTAGAAGATCTGCTCACTATTGTCACTTAGAGTTTCATTCTCCCTCTAAGCTTCTAAAAATTTGAATCCTTAGGCCTCTTACTATGTCCACCTTGCTCATTGAGATACTATCTAGAATCATAGTCACCACGAGACTCAAATTCTCGAAACTCTAAAGAAATTCACTCTCTCTTGGACTATCATCTGGGACACCTGTAGGAATTTCCTACCTAGTGCATCAGCCACTACATTGGCCTTGCCCGAATGATATCACAACTCAAGGTTATAAGCCTTGAAAAACTCTATCCATTTATTCTGCTTCATGTTCAACTTCCTCTTATCAACAAGCATCTTGAACTATCATGATCGTTGAGCACCTTGATCTAGAGTCCTTATGAGTAATGTCTCCAAAACTATAAGGTCAATACCACTGTGGCTAATTCCAAATCGTACCTAGGGCAGTCTCTCTCTTGCAGGTTTAACTGCCTTGATGCATAGCCGTCTACATACCTATTGTGCATCTGAACACACCTAGTCCCTTCTTCGAAGTATCACTAGCTACCTCAAAGTTCTCAAGAAAATCTGGAATTACCAACACTAATATAGTAATCTACCTCCTCTTGAACTCTTGGAAAACATACTCATTCTCTAGAGTCCACTGCTAAGCACTACTTTTCCTAGCTGACCTAATCTAGGTAGCACTAATTGAGAAAGTCTACTTATAAACTCTCTACCCTTGGTTGCAATGGATATCTTCCCATTGTACCTCTTCTTAAACTCTACTAGGGTTCTCTACATTTTCCTCTATTGAGAAATTACATGACCCTTAAATTTTACCACTTGTAACCTAAAACTGACTTTCGACTTATTTGGCACTTAACCACTTTTCTTCCAAAAGTTTCCAAAACTACATTTAACATACTCTTCATGTCCTTTCGTAATCCTGAAAAACTCTTTGAGATCTACTCTTCTTAACTTTACTTCTCTTACAACCAAGTCTTAGATCATCTCGTGAGAAAATCTAAAGCTTCTCTCAACTAATCTACTTGATCATCCTTTCAAGACAAAAGAAAAACATTTATTCTCGATAGTCTCTTTGTTCAACTGCTTAACATTAAGCATAGTCTCACACTTCCACTAAACAAGAACATAACATCTTTTGTCTCTAAAACAACCAAACCATACCAACAAAGTAAGCAAGCTAGACTCACAAAGTAAACCAACATGATTTACAAAGTAAATCCATATTCTCCTTATACACACCTTAAAAGATTTCTCTTTACATGTGCCCTTACTTCATACTAAGTTGGAAGATTTCGCCGCCTCCTCTGTGCACTCTTATCTATATACTGCTTACGCATCTTGATACATTGGAGTCTGATTTACCTCTTTCCTTTCAGGTTGCTTATCTTGAAAGCACATTTCTCATACTCATAATTCCCCAAGCTATCACTTAAACTTGTGTTCCTTTGTCTGATAAAAATTGAGACCAAGAGGCACCCTTACTGATCTCAACATCTGATTTTTTCCTCTTTAAGGAACCTTTTAACTCGTGTTCTGTCGAGGCTCTAAGATTATTTGCTTCTACAACTCTGCACTCACTGAATAGAGCGAAGAAGTCCTTAACTTTCTTTTTGCTTCACAACCCTTTTGATGTCCTCTCCAAGTTCTACTTCAAATTTTACTCACTTCCAGTCTTCATATGGATTAATCGTAAAATAAGAAAAGAACTCCTGACATTCCTTGAATTGCTCCGTATACTAGTCCTCAATAATATCCCTTTGCTTAGATTTTATAAATTTCTAAATTTTTATTGCCTTCCATAACTCAAGGGAATAATACTTGTTTAGGAAAGTAGCTCTAAACACTTATAAGGCGATTCGAGTACCAACATCTTCTAGTAACCTCTCTACTTCATCTCAACAGCTATCGGCTCTTCCTACTAACCCTTACGAAGTAAGGTCACCTTTTATCCATCAGCGCACGCCATGAACTCAAAGATCTCTTACATCACATGAAGTCATCATTTGGCTCTGACTGAACCAAACTCTCCCTTGAAAAAGAAAGGAGTAACTCTTCTAAATTCTGAGAAATATTGATCTCTCATAAGTTTCTTCTCGTTCCCGCACTAACTAGGCGAGTCCTAGTCTATCGCTTCTGATAGACTTCTACAGATGACAGTCTACTCTCTCAAAACAGCAGTCATTTCTCTAAGAGCTCTAGTTATCTTCTCCTTTGCTTGTCTCCTAGTCTCATTTGTTCGCCTGGTAGTTACCATAGTTTCTTGTATACACAGAACATTACATATTGAGTTAGCTAAGCTCAATATCATGTAGCTATGTAACAGTAGCCAATAGCATCCATACCTAAGGCTACTCATACAATTCCATTTGCATATCTCATAAAGAGATAAATGAATGCATAACATTCTACTAAACTGCTACTCATGCCTAAGCACAGTCAGTCTATACCCTGACTCAACAGGATAAACTGGTCTGATACCATAATGTAACATCCTAATATAGATATCTAGGTATATCTTAGCTATACAGAGAAATATAAAGATAACCAGTACTAGCGACATCACTTCTACATATTACATACTAACATATATCTATAATCACAACTGAGTAATTATAGAAAACCTTAAGAGATTGCGAAAAACTTAAACTCATACATATATATACAACTTTAGCCACAGAAGGGCTTATTGTAATACATACTACTTAAAATATATAAAGCAAATATAAACTTATACATAAACTTTATCTACTAAAGCATATAAAAACTATACTAGTCTTCATGCTTCATTCCTTTAAAAGGGTCTTTACCTAGATTTACATGGAAGAATAACTGGAGTGAGAATTACAATTATCAGTAAAAGCAATTCCAATACCAGTTAGCCATAACATTGTATAAACAAATATAACAATTGCTATAACTACAAACATAGGAGTTTCCTCCTCTAATACTCATAACTGCACACTACCAAGTAGTGTGATCTAAATCGATAGCCTACATACCGTTAGATATAAATAATTGCTAATATAATTGTAAATACCAACAGCAACAAACAATGCTCATATAACTGTCTGTAAATGCAATACAGATGATATGCAATGTGATTATGCCTAAGAAGATCCTAAATATATGCTTGTGTAATGTTTTATTTTAAAATACATGCAGAGTTTTATGTTGAAAACAAGAAGTTCATTAGGAGTTGGTTCAGTATATTATCCGGCGGTGAATAGAGGGAAAGCTCATCCTCACGTCACACGTATCCTGGCACGCTGAGAAGTTCGGTCTTCATCCTTCCTCAAAGAGGCTTTCAGATTTCCCGTTTATCTCTTTTGGTCTTGGCACTAACGAAATATCAGGGTTATGTCCTTCTTCGATTAAGTCTATTAGACACCCTTCAATCTCTCTTGGCCTTCATGAATGGACATTAAAGGATACTCACTAAGATCAATACTACTAGACTATTTCTATTTGTATACATATATTCATTATCACATACTTAGGTCATCTAAGATCTAGCCATATTTTACGAGAAAATTCTAACTTCTCATGTTTACCCCCTTATAGATAGGAAAAACTAGAATTCCATACTACATGCAACCCTATCACTTGGTTAGGAATACTTATCTCCTTAGGGACTTCTTGGCTCCCTTCCTTCTTGGCTAAATGACCTCAAGTCATATAAGTCACATTAAAAGGTAGACAATGCCAACTTATCCTAATTTACTTATATCTAACACATCTCATCTTCACATCTATAGTAAAGTTAGGTAACAATAAGTTGCCATAGGTGCTAGACACTTATCTTTAGCAAACCTTTACTTTTGGGTTGCACTAAGATTCTTAGCTTTAACATACAAACTAGATTAACTAATTATTATGTAAAAAATGTAGTGTTATGTTTACCTTTTACACAAACATCATCTTAATATTTCTATAGACTCAACTCATCCTAGTGAAAGAGACTATCTTAACTAATGCCTCATTCAACCTTGTTTAAGGAAATAATGAGCATTTCGCTATAACTTTACATACTTAATGAATATAACAAGCTTACTAGTCAGTATTCATCCTATTGTGTATTCTACAATGCACAAGGTCCCGTTTAACTAGAAATTTAGTACATAACATCCCTTTTTCAAAACTATGTACACAATCTTATCTCCACTCAAGTGAATTTAACATAATAGTGATTTTTACTTACAACTCTTTGTTACTTAAGGTTCTAGGTACCTTCCAAAGGTAATCCATTACTCTTGGATATCCTGAGACTCATACCTTCCTTATTCTTACTAGAGAGAATCCTACAATCCATTCTAGTATACTCGTCTCCATTGCACCATCTCATCACATCTTGAGTGATATCTAATACAACACTAGGTTGCCTAAGGTGCTACCTAGGGCAATCCTTCACTTTTGGATGCTCAAAGCCTAAGCTTTCTCATTCATTCTAGGTGATAATTTTCTTCTTGAAAACATCTTCATTTGTGCCTTAATATACTTTAGGAAACATATACTAATGATCTCATCTAGTCCATAGCTTCAAAACATCAAAAACAACATTTTTAGAGTTCCTGGTGCTCACGCCACGACATGGCGTTCTTCAAGCTGCGGCGCCTTAGCCTCGGGTCTCAATACTGGGTGTAACAACACTCTCATACCGCGGCATGCATAGCAGAGACTAAATTCTGCAGAATTCTGCAAAATCGTGGTACTGTTTCATTAGTTATTTTCATGGATGTTGGCTCTTTCGACTTAGTTTCTAAGAGATTCTAAGTCCCTAATCAGTTCTTAAACATATAGGAATTATCAATCACAAATTTAAACATTTTAATTTGGATTATGAATCAAAACCCCTCTTGCTTGACCTAAAATCACTCTTTGTGAATTATGGGCCTAAATGAGATGATTTATAGTATGTTTGGATTGCAGTTGCATTCAACAAACGTACGTTTACTCTGTCTCGAACGGAGTCTTTTTTGTTTGGCAAAAGTCACTTTACGTTTGTCTCAAAGCAATTTGGTCGTTCAACGTACGTTCAAGTAAAAGCAAGATTTTCTTACTTTTGTGTTGAATTTTCTCATAAATTACGTTACTACAAACTCACTTTAAACTAAACTTAAGTTTGCAAACATACTTTCAACCAAACTTAAGTTTATCAACTATAATCTAAACACACACTTAAGCTTCTAGCTTTAACTTATGCTATGAATAAGACATAAATGACCAAAGAATCACACATTAATGTCAGCCAAACACATCAAACACTTCTAGAACTCATTTTAACTTCTTAAGCACCAAAGGTGCATCTATGCTAAAAATAGAGAAAATAGATGAATATGGACATACAACCCCTACCTCTTAGCAGCTGAGATGATCCATCTTTAAACTTGAACTTGATCCTTGATCTTCCTCTCCTCCTTTTCCTTCTTCCTCTTCTTTTCTTCCCCTTTCTCTCTTCCTTTCATTTTCTTCCTTCTCTGTTTCTCTTCTCAGCCGAGAGAATGAGAGATAAATAAGAAAAGAAAACTAACTTAAGTTCCTATACTGAAACTTATATCTGCTAAAGACACTCGAATTATACTAATTCAAGTTTTTCAGTTTCCAACAACTTTAGAATAAATCATAAGATTCATCTAAATTATTGTTTCAACATTTTCATGACTTTTCATATCTGCTGCTAGGCAATCCGACATTAAATAATAACTAATATATTTAAAAATACTAAACCAACTCTGATTATCTTGAAACTTAACTACACCTTGTTTCATTTATTTGTGACTTAGAAACAAACTCTCTATGTTTATTTCTCTTAACTTGGCAACTTATGCTATTATCTGAGTCATTTTAAGCTACTTTTCAACTTTTGTGTTGCAACTAAGTGCCTAAACAAACTCAGTTTGTCAAAAAACTTCACTGGCATGTTAAGCAAGTTATATGCTACCTTTTGAACACATAAATAAGTCTAACATGTTACTACGGGTATTACAGTCATCGTGATCTGAGATTATGTTTCCATAATCCTCATCAGAGAATAAAATCGATGGGGTTTTTCTCGGGCCGCTGCCCAACTTAGTTCCTGAGAGTGATGCTACACTTGACATAGCCCGAAGAGCCTTCTTCTTGGCATCTCCTAACCCACTGCCACCCACGAATCCCCCGATATAGTGTTGATTATCCGGGTTACTTTGACATGATGGCGGTCATTATCCTGATTGTCATCTCAGGTCTGTACCTTTTCTTGGTTTTGGGTGTTACCCTGAGATGATCCTGCATCGAGGTTTTCATTCCTGGTGGCGGAATATTTTCTTTGGTTGGCAGAGATGCATTTGTTCGTGGGCTGTAGCTCTATTTTTTGTAATTCTGCCCTCCCTTATGGTTGTTCTGAGATTGGCGCACTTAACATCTTAGGCAACCATCTTGAATCAGTGACTTGATGACATCTTGGAGGTTGATGCAGTTTCCCGTGTTATGTCCATGGCCATCGCGTCATGCATAGTGCTTGGACTTGTCTTTCTGTGAATGTTTCTTCAATGAGGGAGGTTTTTACACATCTCGGAGGTTAGTATTCATTACTTCCTAGTAAATCTGAGCCCGAGATGTGTTGAGAGGAGTGTAGTCTTCATATATTCCTTTAAAAGGTTGTTTTGAATTTTGGCCTTGCTGATTGGGCTGTCCAGACTTAGGTTTTACATCTTCTCCCTTCTCGAGATGTTTCCTAGCCCGGAGAACATCCTCAGCATTAATGTATTTGTCAGCACGGGCACAGAGCTCATCCATGGTCTTGGGCTCCCTTTTAGCAAAAGAAAAAGAAAGTGGTCCAGGTCAGAGCCTTTCTCTTATGTAATATTATCCGAGCCTTTCATCCCAGTCAACGTACATTCAAAATCTCCTTGTTGAACTGGGATATAAAGTCTTGGAGAGACTCTTCCATTCCTTGTTTGATCTGGGAGAGGCATGAGATAGATTTAGGTTGTACCTTGTTGGTGGTGAAATGCAACAAAAATCTCAAGGACAAGCCCTCCTAGTTAACAACATACTTAAGAGTTAAGGCGGTAAACCATATCAAGGCGGCTTTCTTCAAAGACAAAGGGAAAGCACAGTACATGAGTAAGTCACCACCTCCAGCAAACAGGACTACAGAAACATAAGCATCTAAATGCTCTGAGGGCCTGTGGTCACATCATAGGGCTCAATATTTGTAGGATATTTGAAACACTTAGGGATCTCATAGGCCATCAGTTTATCAGAGAAAAGTCAATTTTGTGAAACTAAGTTCCTTGCTCAATGTTCTTGCTCTCTTCTTGGTCGAATAGAGATTCAACATTATGACCGAGGTCTGCGATCCTTGAATTTTTTGGTTGAACCTCATCTTGGTCTTTATCCCTTTGGTTTTTTTGATTCCTTCTTGGAGTACAGTTCTTGCCTTCATACTCCTGGTTAACAACTCTCTCCAAGTCATAGATCCATTCATCTTGGAGTCTAACCAGAGAAAGGACTTCTACTCTGGATAGCTCTTGATGAGCAGTTTCAACACGGCGAGACCAAACTTATTCATTCTCTACACGAGCTCCAAGGTGTTGCAGGGTTGGTACTCATTGTCTGACATCTCTAAAAGGAACCCTTTGTGGACCAAGACATTACCTCACTAGAACTCGCGAGGGTGGAGGAATGAGTTCTCCAATAAAAGAAGTCTCTACCACATCTTGCATGGGTTCCGGTTGGGCAGCGACTAGTTTTGGGATTAGCTCATGAACAGGGGCAGATGCTGGATGGCAGTTTGGAGACAATGGAGGTGGTGGATTCCGCATAGCAGATGTGTGATTCTGATTGGTAGAGGCTTGCCTTATCCCTATGTTAACCATGATGATAATGTTGGGAATATAAGTTTATTAGTTTCCCACAAACAACACCAATGTTCAAAACAAAATTCTAAGGGTTACCTGAGTAGGTAGTTGAAGGTGGAAACCTCCGTGACACGACAATTGCAGCGGTAATGCGAGGGGTGGGTACCTACAAAAGGCACTCTGATACTCAAGTTAGACCATCCACAAGGAAGGCAGTGAGTAATATTAGATTAGATGCATACTTTTGAGACCTTACAGGGTATTTATATGAGCGTCGAATCGTAATTCAATCTGAATTGAATGTTGTTATTTAGGATTAGAATATGGGAGATTGTTATGTTCTATAACCATAATATCAGAGATTTTTATCTCCTATAATTAATTGTCCTATTTATGTTAGATGTAATTAGTGCTTATATCTATCAAAGATTATGTGAAAGATTAATGCCCCGTAAATAGACAGATGTATTTATCAAGATAACGTACAATAATATCTGGATACTATTCTTGTAGCTTGGGTTGTTCTTGATCCATTGGCCTATAACGCGATCTAGAACAGCGCCAAAACTTTAAGGTTTATATAAAAGAAAAAAATGGGAAATGAGTGAATGGCGACTAATAATGTATTATGAGAATGGTAATAAGATAATATATAAATATAATAACTTAATGCACCTATTTATATTACTAATTAGGTTAAGTATGGGTACTAACGGTACAAGCTAAATCCCAATAATAATAACCTTAATATATTATAACACTTGTCCTCAAGTTAAAGCTTACTTACAAGTAGTAAACCTATACATTGAAAACAAAGATTACTACTAACATTTAAACCAACCCAACCAATCTTAATGAAGAACTTAGGAAACTAGTACTCCCTTTGAATAACAAATCCTTGGCAACGTCTTTGGCATATCTGTAGCTCTTTGCTTCTTCTTGACATATGTCCCAATAAAATGAGGCTATTTTTGGAGTCTTCAACCTTTATGTTCAATGGTCCACTTAACCACCAAACTGGTTTACAAAACATTGAGTTGGGTATTATATCACCTAGTACTAACCTCCAACCAGGTTTACAAATTACTGATTCAGATATTATACCACTGAATAACACAAATTGGGTCTTTTACTAATGTTCAAAGTCTCCAATCAACAAATTGTCAACTGCAAAAGAAAGAAACCATGAACAATAAACTCAGAATAACACAAAACATAAGAAATTACTCCAAAGCCTCGAACAACATCTTATTCTGAAGCTAAATAGGTAATGTGTAAGCAGAACAATAACTAAACATGCCAAAAAGAGGTGAAACAACAATCAAGCAGTCCCAACATTTCAAACAGAGACGAAATGAGGCAAAATTGATGAAGGAAAAGTAAACAAGGCAAATCTGACCACAAAGATAGGAAAACATAGCAAAAAAGAGGGTTGAGAAATGCCATCCATATGCAAAACATGGAAGAAAGGAATTGAACCTAAAACAAAAAATAAGAAGAAAATAGAGTCTAAAACAGAGTCATTGGAAGACTTATTAGACTTCCGATCACTGGCTTTATTCATCATCAACCAACACTTCAAGACAGTCACCTGTCTAGTTGCACCCCACTGTTGCATCTTCGGCCACCTATCTGGTTGTTTGTTACTAAAAATAACAAAACACATAAAAGCAAGGAATGCATATAAACACCTGCAAGAGCTGCTACGCCCACCACCGACCACCACAAGTCTTGTCGGTCATCCTTTGACTCTAGTCGAATACAACTGGCCAGCACCCACCGCTAGTTGCTAATGTCACCTAAAAATTGAATATCGGTACAACGGAAGGATGCCAAAAGCAAAAATAGAGCCTTCGCAATTGGGAAGGCTCCATCATTTGCCTCTCTGTTCTTCTCGTCGGCATAGGTCGACCATGACTAGCCTTGAATCATAAGTGACCACCCTTGGGTGGCTTGGAAATCTAAAGACCAACCAAGTTGCCTAAATATTTATTCATGATAGTTTCAAAAGCAAACTGACTTAGAAACAAATAGGAAACAAGGAAAAAAAGGTTTTAAAAAAATAAATATATAGAGAGTTTTGTAGAACTCAACATAGTGGAAAAGACAAATCCATTCAAGTTGGATGATATCACTCTAATATCATGTTGAAACTTCAATGTTTAGACAGGGAAAAGGAAAAAGAGTGAATGATGGCTAACAATGTGGTATGAGATTGATAGTAAGATGTTACACAAATACAATAACATAATGCACTTATTCATATTTTTAATTAGGTCAACTCACTATGATGATCACATATTTGATACATTATAAGCTCAAATTTACCCTTTACTAAATTAGACTAACACTAACACTTTGGCCATATCTTGGGTTCATTTGAAAGATAAGGGATATAACTTTTATGAGACCTCAAAGGCCCAATCACACGAGTAGATAACTCAAATTGGGGTTGAAATAAAGAACATAGAATTTTAATTTCATTTTTGGGCTAGATGTTGTAAAATGGACTTTTGGATTCTGAATAGTTAAGACCCATATCTACAACTTTCATGTTGAATTTTAATTTTTGATGTTTGGAGCAAAAAAGAATCAAGGAATAAATTGTAATTGAATTGGAGGATGCTATCAACTTTCATGAAGACCACTTGGTTCAAAAATGACGATGGTTGGTGCATGATTTCAGAGACAAGGAATCTCCATAATTTCTCACTCATTTAATGTCATGGTGGGGGCCTTGAGTTAGTTACCAAAATGATACCATTTTGTTACTAGGTTTTCTTTTCTGTAATGATCCTTTGTTCTAAATGAAAGTCATGTTCTTCTTCTCTTCTTCTTTCTTTCTTTCTTCTTATCTATGAGTAACTAAGTTTCATTTTACTTGAGTGAAAGGGTGAAGCTCTTGGTAATAAAGTAAGGTTAGATTTATTCTTCTCTTGAAATGATTTATATTTTCTAGTAACCATTATACGATGGTTGTTTCATAATTTAGAAATCATCTTTGTAAAGGAGTTCGTTGGTAGATAAAATATTGCACAATGAATGCTTTAACCCATTTATAAGTAGTGGTAATATTTTTAGAAACATAATATAATTACGGATGATGGTTGTAATGTTTTATTTTCCGAGGAACGCCGAGTTATAAAAGATAATCTTGTCAATTTACCAAGAGTGGATCATTTTACCCAAGTAAATAATTTTTACGTAGCAACAAAATATTTACCTCACCATAATTAATCTTCATCAATTCCCTGTAGATCGTTTAGTTGAAGGCACTGCGACTCGAAGATGGTGGTCATCACACTACTAATAACACTAAGAGTTCATTGGGATGCAGTAATTGGAAATAGAACATAGTTTTATCGAGGATGCCACCATCGGAGTTGATGATGAATTGATTTTTATGTTTGGAGCAAAAAAAGAATCAAGGAATAGAATTGTAATTGAATTGGAGGATGCTATCAGTGACGATGGTTGGTGGACGCTGCCAATGATGGTGGTTAGAGGGTGCCGCCAATGATTGTGGTCGAAGGGTGCTGCTGACAACGATGGTCAGAGGACGTTGGTGACCGTGGTCGGTAGACATTGTGGATGATGGCTGTTGGAGGACGCCGTCAACGATAGTGGTCAAATGACGCTTCCAGCGATGGTAGTTGAAGGGCGACTCCGAAGATGGTGGTCAAAAGGCGCTGCAGGTGATGGTGATCGGAGGATGCCACCATCGACGATGGTCGTTGATGCCATTAGTGATAGTGGCGGAGGACGTGATTGTCAAGATATACAACAAAGATAATAATAATTGTAACATATTATTTTTAACTTTTGTGCTTGAAATTGATAATTCTCATGATCTTAGTGAAGAATTGAAAATAGTATAAAATAATTATTTTCCAATTGCATAGAATTAAAATCTGAATTCGAATTCCAATTTTAATGTGCATATCAAACAAAATAATTAGAATTTGAAAATCTAATTCTAATTCTAAAACTTAATTTCAAACTTAATTCAATGCGTCGAACGACACTTAATATATCCTATTTGTTAATATATCCTATTTGAGTGCATTCTTCTGCCAACGGAGTGGATATCCTTGAGGGAGAATGTATTTTCTTTACTTTTACACGTAGTTTTATAATTTTGTTCTTATTTGTAATACTTAAAAATATTTTAATTTTTTTATATATTTATAATAATTTTATAGAAATTTTTTTTATCTAATATTATCTATACAAAACTCATTTTAACAAAATTACTTTTAACTAAATATTCTCAAACACAAAACGCATTCTTCTAATATATAAGCATACAAAGAAAAATCACAATAGGTAGTATAAAATGTTATTTTTATTAGAAAAAGGAGAGCACAAAACGTAAAAAAATCTAATTTTAATGGATTAAAAGAGAAATTATTATAGTGGTCTAAAATCATGTATCTTCAAAACTTTAAGATAGTAAATTTATAAATATTTTTACTTATACAGTCTTTACTTTATTCACTTAAAATTCCTAATTTTTTTTAAGATAACATTGTCGAGTTCAATTTCTAATAAGACATATTGAAAATAAATAAATAAATATTATTTGTACATTTTTTTACATCAAACTTTTATACTTTTTTTTAAAAGGAAAAGAGAAAGAATAAGTGTTAGAAGATTTGTTTTTTTTCTTTTTTTTTTCACTTAAAAAAGAAGTTGTAATATTTTAATGTAAAAAAAATACAAATAACATTAAAAAAAAATCTTAATAAAACACGAGGTTTGAAAGGTTGTGGTGGACTGCTCTCGAACCTGCAGCAAACAAATGAGACGGTAGTCAGCAAACCATTAGTACTGCGAGACAGGCAAGGCACGTGGTAAATGTTATGAACTTATGACAGATTATTGGCCTTGAGCCAACACTTTATATGATCATAAAGTTGAGATGGATCAAAATCAAATTGAATATTATGGCTTGAATGCATAAAACAGTTATAGATGTATCCTTGTGAAGATAATTATTTTAATATAGTTGCTTTACCATCTCATATTAAAAAGGATCCAATTTTAATACCAAAAATAAGGGGTCCAATTTCGACCTGGTAATTTTTCTAGGCGTAGAGCGAGCTTAAGTTGATAAAAGTGTTGAAGGGATATGGGTTTCTGTTTGAATACATCAGAAATAAGTGGGCCAGAAAAGTGATGTCTTTCCAGAGCACAGGAACTGGTTGCTCCATCAGGAGTATAGACCTCACGTTGCAGAGTTAACCCTTAAGAGGGGATAGAAGAATTGACCTAAACTAAAGTGGGCGTGTATGTGGTTGGAAACCATAGTTAGATAACTCGGATTGAAAAGTGATCTGAACAAAGGTTGGGCTTGCAGATAATCCAATTGCAAATTAAATTATTGAATTGAAAAATTTGCATAAAGAAAAAAATATTTTTTTATAAAAATACTACATGAAAAAGATATTTTATATAATAAAATATTATATGAAAAAAAATATCATATAAAAAAATTATTAATGATGTAATTAAACCAATAATAATAATTATTCAACTTAATTTTTTAAAATTAAATTTGTTAAATAATAGTATAAATTAAAAAAATTGATATTATTCAACAAAAATGTGTAATCTATTGACAAATATATTTTATTATAAGAATTCTTTAGATATTAGGTTCAAATTCTAGTCGGCAAGTCACAGAAATTTGATCGAATTGCGGGTTTTTTAGTCGCATTGACGGGCAGTCGACCCATACAAATACGTTGGAAACCCTGCATATTGAATGTGGTGGTCCTGGGAGTGACAGAATATGTACCCAGTTACTTTTTCTGGACGCAACACTGATTTTAACTGCTGATTTTAACTGAGTCAACACAGTACTAAACCGTTTTAGCTTTTGTGAATTTTACATAAACAAATGGAAAATGATGTTCATAAGAACATCATCTTCTTCCTTATACCTTTTTTACATTTATTTTATATAAGTATGATTAAATAAAAAATATATAATATATAATATTAAAAATATATATATATATATATATATATATATATATATATATGCTATTTATAGTAAGAATATCATAATTATAAACAAATATGCTCCGTTTGTTTCCAAAATGACCCGGGGGAAGTGGGAATTGATACCGCATAGATTCAGACGTATCAAGTGAAAGGCGATTGTCAATCCTTTCGTGCACCATTCAAAGATCTATTTTCTTGAAAAATATGCATACAAGCTGAAAAGATTCCTTACTGTTTACACCGTACATAAATCTATTACAATTTACACAATTCCAAACAAACAAGCTTTTGAGATTCCTCAGTTATTACTGCATATTAATTAATTCAAGTTTTAAAATCAAATGTAAAATAAATTGACCATAAATTTTGTTGACCTTATTGTTTTTGCCGATTCTTATAAAGATAAATTTTAAAATACTCACCAAATATTAAAAAGTTTTGTAATTATTAATTTTTAATTTAATAATATTTTATTTTTTATTCAACGAACATATATGGATATAAATATTATGTATTATAATTTGAGTAGATTAGTGTAATACTTTTCAGACTATGTAACCTCTCTCATGAAATTAATGAGATAATTAAAACATCATATGGGCTGCTGCCTGCCTCTTAAAAAATGAAGTTGAAGCACATACCTAATGTATTGAAAGATTCATACACGTGACTATCACACAAAACGACTAGCATAGCAGCCCTGGTATATATATTTAAATGAATTTTCTTAAAATGTGTCCCAATGTGCAACTATCATGTAACGTCTTACTGAAGATAGGCTAAATAAACAAAATACTTTGGGTGGAATTCAATATAAAAATCAATCAATCCATTAAAAACTTATATTACTTGAATTAAAGCGAATATTACGTCTTCATTTTTTTTATATATTCTATTGTTATGATTTCCTTGATAGATCCATTCGTTACATATTTTGAGGGACGTACCCACGTTGGTGAGTTTGGTGCCACATGCCTCCACTAAAAAAATATATTTACTACTATATATATAACACATTATTTTTATTTTTTATAAATTTTGAAATTTTTTTACCTAAACATAAAAAGTAATTGGATAAATTTTAATTTTATTGCATAGAGCTATATTTATATGCATAACCATTAATTAATATTAAATGATTTATAAGTAAATTCTTCTTAAATAAATTAGTGCTTATACACTAAAAAAAATTAATAATTATATTAATACTACATATAAAAAAATGCATAACAAATATCACAATTGTTAAATAAAAATTATTCCTAAAGAATTTGCTCCCACTAACAAAATTTTTTAGATCCGTCAGTGCATATTCCCCAGCATTTTTTAATCCTCCCATGGCCCAACAAGTTATGAGGAACCATACGAAACTTAAACCTGTTTTATGACTTATCCTTTAATTTTTTTTAATTAATCTTCCCATCGATGTAATTTGTAATGTTAGAATGATGATATATGTACATCAAAATTTTTATACTTTTTTTCACACCATCTTATTCAAGAAAACAAAGAAGATGTATGTTAAGATATATATATATATTATTCTATTGTCAAAAAAGAAATATAAAAATAATATAATAAAAATGGTGTGAAAATAACTAAAGAAAAATATTTTATGTACATAAAAATAAGCATATTATATTTATGCTATATGTTAATATAAAAAAGATGTTAAATCATTTTATATATAACTATAATATTTTTATAAAATATAAAATAAATTTATGAGTAAATTGAATAAAATTAAATATTTTTAATTAGATAAATAATGAGATTGATAACTAAATATCATTGTTGTAGTGTCAACAATACATTGAACCAAAACCATGTGGATGAGATCTATTTAAACATGCAGCTAGAACTGGCAAAACGGGTTAACCGTCGTCAGTTAATTATCAACCCGTTATTTTTTTGTGGGTTGGATTCAACCCATATTTTTTTTTTAACCCGCATAACCCGTCCCGCATAACCCGCGGGTTAAGCGGCGAAGCGAGTTGCCTACGGTTTGATTTGGCTCTTTTTTGAAAAAAAAATTGATAAGTAATATTATAAATGAAAAATTTTTTGATGTTATATAATTTATGTTTGAATATTTAATTAGACTATTTTAAAAATTATATTTTAGATATGTAGTTTGAAATTTTTTATCATTATTATGTATTACTTTTTTATAGTATTTATTAATTTTTTATATAATTTTTTTTATTTTTTTAGATATGTATTTGAAATTTTTCATTATTTTTTTTCATTTTATCTTTTATGCGGTAACCTCTTAACTGTCAACCCGCTTTTAAAAGCGGGGTGGATTAACTCTTCTAACTTATTTTTTAAAACAAGCCAACCTACTCCACCTCGTATTTTACAAGTTGACGTAGGTCAAGACTAATCGGGACGGGTTGACCCATTTTGCCATCACTACATGCAGCATCTTCCATCTCGTGCCTCGCCTCTTCGGGATTCATTATGAAAATATCACGTCAATGTCTTTTTTTTTTTAAGTTATATATATTCTCCTAGAAAAGAAATAGCAAAATGAATCTTTATATATGAAAATAATTCTAGCCATAGGCATTTTTACTTACGTTAATTTATATTTATATAAATTTTATTATTTAATTATATTTATTTTATTTTTTATATATTTTTATTCTGATTCTACTGTATAAATAGATATAAGAGTGATTGTATCTAATTTTTTTAATATATGACGACTGCATAATTGCAACCCATGAAACCGAAATAGGTGTACTAAAGCATCTTCCACAGGCCTTGCAGGCTTGCACATTCTTATCATCATCAAGTCATCAATATGTGGTCCTTCTTCCCAAAAATGAGCAAGAAATCAGACTATGCTCACTGTAATAAGACTATTCATCATTAATATGTGGTCCTTTTTTGTTGGATGCTTTTTTTAGTAGTGTAGGACACAGACAAACTATTAAGATTGGTCGTAGGCAATCAGAACTGGCCAATCGAAATTTAGAAAACATTTATGATTTTTTATATTATTTTTTATATTACTTTTTATATTATTAATTATATTACTTTCTTTTTATTATTATTATTATTATTTAATCACAACTATTAAAAGTATGATAAAAAATAATATAAAATAAAAATAATATAAAAACATTATTTTCTCTTTTCCTTTAGAAAAACACTTATTTGAATTGCACAGAATATATGTTTTTGAAAAGCAAAACAAAAACAATTTTTTTTAGATTTTTATAAAAGGATTTACGTGTAATAAACTTTTTATTTTTATAATTATAATGAGGAA
Organism: Ormosia semicastrata; assembly: GCA_029884595.1. Classification (NCBI taxonomy): domain Eukaryota; kingdom Viridiplantae; phylum Streptophyta; class Magnoliopsida; order Fabales; family Fabaceae; genus Ormosia; species Ormosia semicastrata. The sequence goes on along the minus strand of JAQQTO010000046.1, from coordinate 27,796,134 downwards.
CTAAATAATCAGTTTAATTCTACCAAAAAAAAAAGTACTCTACCAAAAAAAAATCAGTTTAATTTAATTTATTTTAAAACAAATGAATAGTCCCTATAATTGACTATTTAATCTTTTATTTTAATTATTCATACGTTTAAAAAATTTCCTAGATATTAGACTGTATTTTTGTAATGATTCAGTAAAGAGAGATTTAATTATACATAATTATATCACGTTATTTTTATACATATTTATAAAAAATTAAAAAAAAAAAGACTCTATAAATTTATTTATCATAAAAAATTATCTTCTCTTTTTAATTTTTTATGAGTACATATAAAAATAATGTGATATAATTATGTGTATACAACAATCAATTCCTTATGTAACAATTCCTTTATTTTTAATATCTTAAGTTCTCACCAGAATCAACTCCTCATGTAACAGGAAAATTGTTTCCCAATAATTATAAGGCTGATAGATTTTGATTTACTCATGATGATAATTCCGTCAAGTAGGAACTTGGTCTCTTCATTATTTTTTTTTCATCAACAAAAGAATTAAATGTATAATATTCGCTCCAAAAACACGGCCTCTCCCATGAGGCTCTACGCCTCTACTATAGGGTTGCGCTGCCATGCATCCTTATGCAGCTGTTTCCATGACCGTGTCCGTCCTTTCCCTTTTGGAGTCTCTCTAGTCTATCTAGCATTTTGTTCTCTCTGCAAGAAACTCATCGTTGTTCACCATTACCAGCTTCGCCTGGTGGTGACCGATCCTTTCCGGTGCTGTCCTATTCCAGCGTGCCTCTTCATCGTCATCATCTCCAAGGACGACTGCGTAGAATCTGATCCTTGCTCTTTGGCCCAGATCCCTGCTGGTTTTGTAAGCATCGGCTCATTGCCTCTTTCTGTCTCGTAATTGTGTCAATCCATCTGCTCGCATTGGTTCTTTTGACCCTGTTCCAAAGTCCACCGTTGACACCTCTGCCTCGCAAACCGCCTTCGCACCCTCCGATCTGGGTTGCTGTTCTCGTCACAGCAACATCCCTTCATCATCTCTGGGTCGCTTTTCTCGATCCGCTACGGGTATAGATCTCTTCTGGTGGTGATCAGGCGAGGAGCCCATGTTTAATTGCTCTGCGTGGCTTCCTTATTTCCCAAATGGAAGTAGCTCGTCGAGATCAATTAGGTGAGGTTTATTTGGTCCATCCCCAAGGGGAAGCCCCCATGGACGCTGTCGTGCCTACCATTTGAAAAAAGCTAAAGGGAACCGGCTGCGAGGGGATCGAACCCACTTTGTAGTATTTCTATTTCACGGAGAAAGAAAGAGAAATTAGTCAGTGGCTAGTCATAACTATAATGTCGAATTGGGGGACTATCATCGCTAGCCTAATCACTAATGTTGGATTAAACCCTCAAATTCAAATCGTCTAATTAAGACACTGTCTAACAAGTCGAAGGAAGGGTAATCAATAAGGTCAAATCCAACACTACAATAAAAATCACGATTTACGAAGAATAAATTCGCCACAAATCACCTAAAATTTGCCATAAATTTTTAATTTGCGGTGAATTCATGACCACCACAAAAATTATCGTTACAATTTTATTTGTGGTAAATTTTAATTTTTGCCACAAATTTGTGGCAGATTATTCTGTCATAAATCTGCTGCAAATCGCTTTGGCAACAAGCCGGAATCATTCCCAAAAAGCCGCTAATTTGTGGCAAATTTGTTCACCGCTAATTTGCGTTGGATTTGTCCATCGCTAATTTGAGACAAATTTTTCTGCTGCAAATTAGCAGTGGATTTTTTCACCACAAATTAGAGGCAGATTTTTTCGCCACAAATTAGCTGCACATTTTTCACCGCTAATTTGCAGTGAATTTTGCGGCGAATTTGTCTTCCTTCCTACGCTAATTTTGTGGTGGATTTTGCCGCAGCAAAATTTTTGAATTTTTAAAAATAATTAAAAAAATTGTTCCAAATCCATAATTATATTATTATCAATACATACAGCACTCAGACATCAATTTCAACCTGTCAATGCATTTAAAATAACACTTAAACATCAATTTAAACTTATTAATGCATTTAACTAATCCATAAAACAAGCATAATCCAAACAAAGTTTCTTAAACAAAGTTTCTTCAAATACAAAGTTTAGCAAGAACTATCAGAATCCATACAGTACTCAAACATCAATTTCAATCCATATGATCATCTTCATGATCATCTTCAGTATCCTCATTGTCTTCTTCTATTGGTAGTTGTTGCTGGCTTGGCTGAGTGCCAGCAGCTTGTAAATATGATTTCATCATATTACCAATCATTTGTTGTTGTTGACGTTGGTATAGTTCAAATTACATTTTCCACTCTGCCTCACGTTATTGGCTCCGCTGCTCCATTTGTTGTTGAATCTCCTGAACCCAATCCAACATCTCCTGCTACAACTGCTCCTTAACCTGATTAATATATGTAAATACAAATTCATTAATCATTCCACAAATAAATTATTTAACTAAAAATACGAAAAATGGAATGATTGAGTACATCCATCAAAATACAAAAACTAATTAATAAACAAATGTTGTAACTATTACTTAACTTGATTAATAATGTGCTTAGGAACTTGACTCGATCCAGGCCTTGAGGAGGATGATTCTTCATGGTCATAGATAGATGCTTGAGAACCAAGGCCATAAATACGACCCTTCTTTATCCCGCCAACAGTTTTAATCCAAAGCTCTCAACTGATCATTTGTGTACCATATGCCCCTTCTTCATTTGAGCACTGAGAAGATTGTTTAGATTCATTTGCTTTGAATTCCTCCTAAAGATGGAAATAAAAAACCTGTTATAGTTATTGTTTTAAGATGAGTTAATATTAAAATAAAAAATTTCAAGTAAAGAAATACTAACATATACATCCTTAGCTTTTGTAGAAACTCATGCAGTACGGTCTTCTTTCCTCAAATGTACGTGACGAAAGATCTTATCAACTGTAAGCTCTCTACCCAAGCCTTAGCCTATAATAATGAGAAAATAAGTTAATAACAAAATAATAAAACATATTACTAAACAACTGATGATAATAGTTACTAATTTTTGCGCATGGGTGCCGATAGAAATGCAACCACCTGTGTCCAAGCATCCACCAGTGTCAGAAGCACGATTCATCTTTGCTTGCTGACATTTCTCCTTATACACGCTACTAGCCCAGTGCCTGCATAAGTCTTCCCATATGCCTTCTCCAATCCAAAAAGGCTTTTCATTTAAGTTGTGTGTCTGCCCTAGCAAACCTGACAGTCTCTTCGAACTATGACTATTATATGTCTTTCGCATATGGTTATGATGCTGAGGCATCCACCAAACATAACTCTTCAAAAATATGTTGTAAATAACATTAAAGTTAAAAAAATTGGGCTATTATAAGACAAACAAACATAATTAAACAAATAAAAAATGATACATATTTAAAACTCTTGAAACCACATTTCTCCAGTATCCTTAGGTATTTCTCCCCAAGATGTCCAAGGTCTATTATACCTAGATCGTATAATCTTTCTTATGGTATTAGCAGCAAGTTTAGATGGCAGAAACCTACGATACAATTTAAAAAAGGAAATGTAAATCTTCTCAACAAAAAATTTGAAGGTGCATAACTATAAATGAATAACAAGTAGGTGTACACATACCCAAAATCACCATCGGACTCAACAAATGTCTTGTTGCTTTGATTTGTTGCAGAAATGGGAAAATTAGAATCACGGGTAGCCGGCGACTCATGGGAACCCGGTGGCTCACGGGTACTCGGTGATAGACTAATAGTAGGTGACCCAGAATCATATGATGTACCATGTAGTGAATGTGAAGTATGTGATGGACAGTGTGATCCAGGTGCGGGTATTATAATGTACTCAAAAGATGGTGGCTGAAGCAAACTTGTAATGGGTAATATTGTAACTAGAGGTGGAGATGATCCTGATGTTTGCCCCCTAGGTGGCCTCCCTATATTGATCCTAAGATGTTAAGGTTGTTTCTTCTCCTTCTCCTTCCCTTTACCCTTATCACCTCGTGACAATGACATCTACACAAATAATAAAAATATAATGTAAATATAATTCCAAACACAACACAATAATGTATAACTAGTAACTACAACATATTAATATAATTCTATACTCATAGTTATGAGGAAACATTATTCTCATCACTATTTATTTCATATTCATTATTGGAAGATGTTTCATCATCGTCGTCATTAAAACTTTGTTCATCTTCATCATTTTCATCTTGTCTACTAGAACCAACATCTTGAACTACATCAAAAACCACATTAGTGTCTTGCAAATAGTCAATGAGATCCACATCAACAATTGGATCCACAGGAATCATAGTATCATCTTGGAATGTAATTTCTTGGGCACTTTCAATTTCAACTCGACCTCTTGCCTTGGTCTTTATTACGACCCACCATTGGACATTATCCTTTTTCCTTCTAGGAAAGGAACGTAATACACTTGTCTTACAGAGGAAGCAAGGATAAAAGGATCAAACCTCTCGTATCGTCTAGTGTGCCGAACCTCGACAATCTTATAATCTTTGTGAACTCTTGTACCTCTATTAATCATAGGATCAAACCATTCACATTTATAAAGAACAACTTTTTTTTGGTTCCCCAAGATATTCTAACTCAACCACATCTTTTAGTATTCCATAATAATCATTTTCATTTTTACCATTAGTTGAGCCTTTAACACACACGCCACTATTGATTATTTTCTTCCCATCTGACTAAGCATCTGTGTGAAATTTATATCCATTGACAAAATACATTGGCCAAGATGTCATACACCTACTAGGCCATCATGCCAAATCATGCAAGTAAGAATTATTCACCATATTTTGTGGATTATGAACCTAGAAAAAAATATAGTTAATGTTAATGATCTAAATCATATATAATGATTGGGAACAACAATTTAGTAATGTTTAAATACTTACATAACTTCTGAATCACTCTATAAAATTTGCATTTATTCTTTCATTTGAATGTTTCACAAGAATATTGAAATATTGTAAAAAAATACTGAAAAATTAAATGTTTATGATTTGATTGTTAGTGAGCAATACATTTGAAATTTAAATTAAATTATTAGTACCGCTTACTTGAAGTATGATTCAACTTCTTCACAATTTAGCAAGATGTGCAATGTTGTAGATTTTATCTCAGCATCATTTTGCCACTGTATTTTTTATGTTCCATAACCTCAGCCGGGTTGATTAAAAATTGATAAAGTCGATTCCATTGACATATTTTCATCTGTATCATCATTTCGTCCAACTCTAGTTCTCATTGACTTAACATGAGGCTCAAAGTAAAATGAACAGAAATGAGATATCTCTTGAATCAAATAAGTTTCACAAATAGAACCTTCAACCCGAGCTTTGTTCTTAACTGTTTTCTTTATCTTGTTTAAATACCTCTCAAATGGATACATCCATTTGTATTGAACTGGCCCCCTACTCTTGCTTCATAAGGTAAATGGATTGGTAAATGTTCCATGGAATCAAAGAAACCCGGTGGAAATATCATTTCCAATTTACACAAAATCACCGGAATGTTCTGTTCCATTTGGAGCATGTCTTTTTCCGTCAAAGTCATTGAGCACAAGTCTCTAAAAAATTGACTCAATTCAGTCAATGTCTTCCAAATTTGATCTGGCAACAAAGAAAAAGTAATTGGAAGCAAACTCTCCATAAACACGTGACAATCATGACTCTTCATCCCAGACAATTGTAATTAATTCATGTCCACACATCTGGCCAAGTTCGAAGCATAACCATCTGGCATTTTTAAATGTTGCACCCATTCACAAACAATTTTCTTTTGCTCTTTTGTAAAAGTATAATTAGCCTTTGGTTTCATGATCTTACCATTTGAAAAATCAATAAGCTCCAATTCTGGTCGTTGACGATATTTTTTTAAGTCCATTCTTGCTTTCACATTATCCTTTGTTTTGCCCTTAACATCCATAACAGTGTTGAATATGTTATCAAAGACATTTTTGTCAATATGCATGATATTTAAATTATACCTAATTAAATTATCCTTCCAATATGGTAACTCCCAAAATATGCTCTGCTTAGTCCAATTATGATCAAAACCATACTCATGGTGTTTGCACAACTGCATTTCAATTATTTTACTAAAGGCACTAACAATCTCACTTAATTCATGTCCAGATAATCATGGTGGAGACAAATCAGTCACCACAGTTTTCTTCTTAAATGCATTTTTATTTCTTCTAAACATGTGATTAACATGCAAGAATTGACGATGGCAGTAAAACCACGATTTTTTTCCCCCATGCTTTAAAATGAATGTCTTTGTTTGATCTATACAATATGGACATGCTAATTTACCAGCAGTCATCCATCCAGACAACATTCCATATGTTGGAAAGTCATTTATTGTCCATATCAATGCCGCCCTCATCATAAAATTTTGTTTGCTTGACACGTCATAAGTTAAAACATTCGCCCATAAAATTTTTAGTTCATCGATTAATGGTTGTAAATAAACATCAATCTTGCTCTTGGGATTGTTAGGGCTGGGAATAATGCATGTTAGGAACATGTATAGGGCAGTCATACACATTTCTGGAGGCAGATTATATGGAGTGACTATCACAGGCCAATTAGAATAAGGAGAAGCAGATTGATTGTATGGAGTAAAACCATCGGCACACAAACCAAGCCTAACATTTCTATGATCAATTGCAAATTCAGGATATGTCCTATTAAAATGCTTCCATGCTTCACCATTGGATGGGTGAGACATCTTCCCCAACTTCTTATTATTTTCAGCATGTCATCTCATGTGTGCAGATGAGCTCATAGAGGAATATAACCTCTTGAACCTAGGAATAAGAGGTAAATAATGTATTCTTTTCACCGGAACTTCATTGTTATTTCCATTACTGGTTTTATGAAATTCGTATCTTTCAGCACCACAAAACCTACATTGTCTGGCATTATCATAGTATAACATACAACTATTTACAACAACAATCTATTTTTCTTGAAGCAAGCCCGAGTTTAGAAACTATTTTTTTTGTTCTACAGTAATTCAGAGGAATTCGTGATCCTGGTGGAGCAACCTCTCTTAATATCTCCATAAATGAATCAAAGCATGCATGTATTACATTATAATCAGATTTGAGACTTAACATTCGAACTACCAAGGATAACTCAGAATGAGTTTCGCAGCCAGGCCATAATGGTTGACTTGAACCATTTAATAGATCATAAAACTCTTCGGCCTCTGGATGTGGAGGCTCCTCAACACTCTATTGAAAATGACTCCTAAAATCCCCAAAGTATGTTCCAGCCGCATCACAAACCATATTTTGATATCTATCAACCACATGTTCCTCCTCTAATATAGGACTATTAGTAGTGTTCACATCAAAGTTTATATCTACACTAATTGGATCAGGCTCTTCCTTTCCATGATCTGTCCAATACCAATATCTAGGTTTGAATCCTTTTTTATACAAATGAACTTTCACAATATCAGGTTTCAACAATTTCCCACTATAACACATCAAACATGGACACCTAATTGTTCCTTCACTTAAGTAATGGGAAGATCGACATGCATAATTCACAAACTCTTCAACTCCACGAGTCCTATTATACATCCATCTACGATTTTCTGGAACTACCATTTTCTGCAACAATAATTTTACACTTAAATCAAAATACAAAAATGCAAAATGCACAACATATATTGTATAATTAATATATTTTAAAATTATACTTGTATAAATATTTCAATCCAAACAATTATTATTTCTAAAATCTTAATATCTCTTAACATGGTATGACCCTATCCTATTCAAGAAGATACCTTTTCAGCACTTGATTGATAGTACTCACAAAAATGACACAACATATATTTGATGAAATTTCGGCAGCATTTTCTATTGGTCTCCAAGTGCACAACTAGAAAGTTGTGACATCTACCATGATCAAGTGTGCACCCAGAGAACAAAAAGAAATATTGCACAATAAAATTTTATCAAGTATATGGTATGAGATTTAATGAGTAACTATAATCAAGTGAAGTAAAAGTTTCTTCCTAAACTGTCCAAATTGGACAATTCAAGATTCAATACAATGAGCAGTACCTTCAAAAAGTACGTATGCTCACTAATATTGAATCTCAAACGGGAAACTAAGGCTTCACTCGGTAATACAATTTACCACATGCATCAAATATATTACAAAGATAACAATACCAGGCAGAGTTACAGTACATTGTAATAATCAAATTCTAATTGATCATGGACAAATAAATTTTCTAAACCCGATCGTAAGCATGTGATCAAACTCTAAATCTACAATTCACAATGACCTTCACAATGACCCTCATTATCCCAAACTGCTTTATCATATCACCTCAAGAATTACCCCAATCATCTTCTCAGCAAACAAGTCATTAGTTCAAACACAAAACCAACATCAATAGACTATTTTTACATCAAGCATCTTACAATACATAAAAAAAATGAAAAGTGATGAACAGAGCAAGCAATGAACAGTGGGGTACCTAGTTGGTAGGTGGCGTCACACGGACTGGTGGAGGTGTGGAGCAGTGGTGGTCGGCCGGGTCGGTGGTGCCGTGGTGTTAGGGGGTCACGGGTGGCGGTGCCGCTAGGTCGGTGGGTCGCAGTGGATGGGTCGCGGTGCGTCGGGTCGGGGCCGTGGGGTCAGGGTGCTGGTGCCATAGGGTACCGGTGCGTCGTGGTCGCGGGGTCGCGAGTCGTCAAGGTGTCGCGGCTTGGGCGCATGGTCACAAGGTGGCAATTGCGGAGGACGGTAGCGATGGTCGGTGGCGTGTTGCAAGAGAGAAAGGGGAGAGGAGGTTGAGAATGAAAAAAGGTTCGGATAAATGAGAATGCCAGAAGAAGAAGAGGTTTTAGATCTAGTTTTCGGTGGATTTTTTTGCCGCAAAATTATATTTTAAATTGCAGCAAATTTTTGTGGCAGATTTTTTCACCGCAAATAATTTTTAATGATTTTATGGATTTTTATTACTTTTATATATTTTGAGGCAAAAAAATCCATTGCAAATACATTTTTCAAATTGCGGCGATTATTTTGTGGTGGATTATTTCATAGCTAAAAAAATTTAAAAATATTTTTAGTAATTTTTTATTAGTTTATCAATTTTGCGGTGATATTTGTTAGTCACAAATTTATTATTTTATAAATTACAGTGAATTTTGAGGCAGATTTTTTTGCCGCAAATTGTTAATTTTTTTTTTAAATTTTCCTCTCAATTTGTTGTATGTTTTATTAAGTTTTGCGGTGAAAATATCCATCGCAAACATTTTTTTCCAACTGCAGAAACATTTCACAATGGAAATGTCACCAAAAAAATTTTGTGGGGGACAATCCTTCGCAAAAGCAGCCGCAAAAATGATCCACCGTAATATCCATCACAAATTGAGATGGATTATAATCCGCTGCAACATCTTCCGCAATTGCGGCAGATACGAATCCACCGCAAAAAATTTGCCGCATATTTATTATTTTCTTGTAGTGCAAGTTACGATAATCAAATGAAGCCTGGACCGTCCTGAGTCAATTTGTCATCCATTCATTTATAAACTCGACTCATCTTAACAGATGACTGAGTAGAAGAGTTGTAGATCGTCTTAGACCTTATAAAACGTCTGTCATGACCAAAGCAGACCTCAGTGGACTAACTATACAAGCCAACATCTATACTAGGTAGGCTCATTTCTAAGCTACAAGTCCAAGAAGCCGGGGTCAACCCAACCGGCTAATACTTGAACGGGAAACGACTCATTAAACTTGTGCCTAGTATGATCTGCCAACAGTTATCGAACATTCGACGCCATCATGACCAACAAACGTTAACGACTTCGCACCATAATGACAGATCATAATGTCATCCTAACGTCTGGAGTCCTAAATGGCCTGAACAGTGGGTATCCGAGGAGTCAGTCCTCAGACCATTTATATAAACTGGCCTGGCAGCCTATGCCAGACATGTTCCATCTTTTACCCAGGTACTCAGACTAACCTACTTTGCATATACTTTGCGATCATTTTTTTGACTTGCCTAGGTATCCTTGACTTCAATATTGCCTCACTCGTAAGACTCTAGTGAGAACCCTTTCAGCCTACTGACCTCTACCGATATAGGTCTCGGTTAGTACTCAGAACAAAGCCTATGAGAGTGATTTCAGTCTGTGATTTTGTTGATGTAGAAGATCAAAATAGTAGAGAAGATAGGATAAGGTAAACTTAATTGCATGGCCATTATTTAACTATTATGGTTGCGCCCAAGGCACAAATTTGCTATACTTCCAAACTTGTTGAATAGTTGGGCAAATGCCTATTTCAATTATTCTTGATACTTTGATTCCTTTTTCATTTTCTGTAATGAATTTTGTGAGATTCAAACTTAAAACCAATTGATATTAAGTGAAGTGACTCAACAGATATATAAATCGTACCCGAAATATTGAGACAAGCGATGTGAGACCCTTAACACCCCCTCCACAGATGTATGGATAGAATAGGCAGAAACAAGTCTAACTAAATAGGCGTAAACAAAGATGTAAAGACGGATTCAAGGGGGGCAATCATGAGCCTTGGCCCCCCTCTTCTCACTAATTTTTTTTAAAAATGTCAATTATTTAATCTAATTTATTAATAGATAAATGGATAATTATATTGACCTCCCATAAAGTTAGTACTTATTACATTGATACTCTTCTTATTTTAAAATTATACCCACATTCTTGATTTAATGTATTATTGTTACACTTCAATACCTTTCTTTGTTTACAAAATTGCACATATCTCCCATACTTTATGTTTAAATATTACACAAAGTCTTATTAAAAATACAAAGTAAGGGAGGTATGAGTAATTTTTAACAAGAAGGGTATTAATATAATAAGTACTAACCTCAGAAGAGATTAGTATAATTATTCCAAAGATAAAAATGATAAAGTTAAAAGAGTTTATACTTGATATGTATTTGACATATGATTTATGATTATTTTATATACATTAATATTATAATTTTAACTCATCTTTCTATTAATTTTAAATCTTTAAATAATAAACCTTCTAACTCCTCTCATTTTTAACTTCACTCTCTTCCCGTTTTAAACTCTAAATATAGAAAAACTTTATTTTGCTTATGAATCATGATATAAATGATAACTACTATTGTGATGCATTTAATATCTAATATAAATGTATTTTTTATTATTTTTTCACTTTATTCATAAAACTTCTTATATAATTAAAGGAAAATAATTTTTTAAAGTGAGTAAATAATAGTATATCTACCATTAATTTAAAATAATACATTTTGATCTTAATCTACTAAATATTATAAGGGTAAATACATATTTATTTATTAACTTTAAAGAAATTTTTTCTATATTTAATAATATAATTTATGATTTTCGACCCCTTCATTAAACATCTTTTGCATCCGTCCCTACAAAGATGAGATCTTAACTTTGATACCATATGAGATTTTAACCTAAAACCAATTGACATTAAGTAGAGTGACACAACAGATATATAAATTACACCCAAAATATTGAGGCATGCGATGTGAGACTGTTAACAAATTTTATCTATTTTTGATAAAAAAAAAGAAAAAAAAAGTTAAATGCCCAAGACCTACACATTATATCAACGAGGAAGCTCAGACATCTTGTCAACTTTCACACAAAGAGCCATAGCCAGATCAAAACAGAGAGAAATGAGAGAATGATGAATGAAAAGAGAAAAGAAAACTCAACTTATCTGAAATGAGTAATTCTCATTTATGAGAGAAGAAAAGAATGATAGCAACAAGTATTTATAGCTAAGGAAGGAAAACGAAACTAACTAACTAACTTGAGCTGGCATGAGCTGACATAATTAACTAACTAAACTGCCTGAAATAAATACAAGTTAACACCCCCCCGCAAGCTTGGCATGTATATCAAGCATTCCAAGCTAGGCATATAAGGTAGAGAAAGGACCCAATTGCAAAGGTTTCGTCAGAATATCAGCTATTTGATCCTGAGTTGTAATGGGAAAGAGGTGAGTAACACCAGTCAGAACTTTGTCGCGGACATCAAGCTCAATGTGCTTGGTTCGCTCGTGAAAAACGGGATTGGCCGCAATGTGTAAGGCAGAAAGGTTATCACAGAAAATGGCCACAGGTTTGGGATAAACAATGTGTAAATCTTTCAGCGAGTATAGCAACCATTGTGCCTCACATGTGCCTTGAGCCAAAGCTCGATACTCAACCTCAGCTAAGGAACGAGATACAACTGTTTGTTTCTTACTTTTCCATGATATAGGGGCATCACCAAGGAAGAAACAGAAGCCTGTGATGGATCTGTGGGTGTCGGGACAGGCACCCCAATCTGAATCTGTAAACCCACGAAGGCACATATCTGATTTTGCAGGAAGAAAGATACCTGTTCCTGGGGCATTTTTGATATACCTGAGGACCCTGTGTGCTGCCTGTTGGTGACAATTAGTTGGATTGTCAAGAAATTGACTCAATCTACTCACAGCATAGCAAATGTCAGGCCGGGTGTGAGTAAGATAGAGTAATTTCCCAATTAACCTGCGGTATGAGGAAGGATCAGTTATCTGTGTGCCAGTGTCTTTACTGAGTTTTATGTTGGGGTCCATGGGTGTTGAACAAGGTTTGCACCCCAATAACCCAGTGTCCTGCAATAAGTCCAGGGAAGACTTTCGTTGATACAAGGATATTCCTTTAGTGGATCGAGCTACTTCAAAGCCCAAAAAATACTTCAGTTCACCCAAATTTTTGATGCTGAATTTATGGTCAAGTAGTGCTTTGAGTAGCTGGATTTCATGTAGATCATCCCCTGCAAGGACCAAGTCATCCACATAGATCAGTATGGCAGTGAAACCAGTGGATGTCTTTTTCGTAAAAAGTGAGTAATCTGCCCGAGACTGAGCATAACCAGAGAGGATGAGTGTCTCAGTGAGCTTGGCATTCCACTGGCGACTAGCCTGTTTCAGGCCATACAAAGATTTCTATAATTTGCAAACCAAAGATGAATCGGATACTTTAAGGCCTGATGGTAGTTGCATATACACATCTTCAAGTAGATCACCGTGTAGAAAGGCTGTATTCACATCCAACTGATGTTTGAACCAGTTTAAAGAGGCTGCCAGAGAAAGGAGCAGTCTCACGGTGGTCATCTTGACCACTGGGCTGAATGTTTCAAGATAATCAAGCCCTACAGTTTGGGTAAACCCTTGAGCAACTAGGCGGGCTTTATGCCTTTCCACAGAACCATCAGCATTATATTTGAGTTTAAACATCCATTTGCAACTAACAAGAGGTTTATCAGGTGGTAATGTGGTTAGGGTCTAGGTTTGGTTTTTGTGAAGTGCAGCTAGTTTAGAATCAATGGCTGCTCTCCATGATGGGTATTGGATAGCTTCTTGGTAAGTGGATGGTTCAGTTGAGGATGAGATGGTGAGAGAAAAATGCTTATGAGGAGGTGATAGGTGGTCATAGTCTAGGTGATGAGAAATGGGATATTTGGTAGTGAAGATGATTTGGTTTGCTATTTTTAGGTTGCAGTGATAATCCTGTAAGTAAGTTGGAATTTTTCTGGTTCTGTTAGATGTTCTAGGAGGTAGTGGAGGAGATATATTGGTTTGGTCAGAAGAGTTTTGGTAGGGGTCATGGTTGGATATTTGATGTTGTGGCAGGTTTTGGTTTAGAGGTGATGGAGGGTTCTGTTAGAAGAGACATGGATTGGTGAAGGTGGCAGGGTGGTCTGTATTGATGGTAGATTGGTGGTAGAAAAGGGCTGTGGTGATGGTATGTTAAGCCATGCATCAAAGGGTGAGGGAATTGGTAAAGGTGTGGTGTTTTGGTAGTATGTGTCATGTCTATTTCTCAGAAAAGGAAAAATATCCTCATGAAATGAAACATTTCTAGACAGGAATATTTCTCGATTTTTAAGATCAAAGAGTAAATAACCTTTGGTTCTGGGTTTGAAGCCAATATGCACACATCTTCTTGATCTTGTGTCTAGTTTTTGTCTGTGACTTGGTAGTGTTGAGGCATAGCTCAAACAGCCAAATACTTTGAGGTGTTCCAATTCGGGTAGAGTGTTGTACAGCATCTGGAAAGGTGACTTGGTGTCCAAGTAAGGTGTGGGAATTCGTTGATCAGAAATACTGCATGACTAGCAGCTTATGCCCAGAAGCATTTTGGAACACCTGATTGGAACATGAGTGCTCTGGTCACAGTCATAATGAGCTGGTGTTTCCTCTCCACAATTCCATTCTGCTGTGGAGTTTCCACACAAGTGGTTTGATGAAGAATTCCCTTTTTATTGTAAAAATCATGCAGCAAAAGCTCCTTTCCATTATCAGATCTTATACATTTAACTCTGGTCTGAAACTAAGTTTCTACCAAAGCAACAAAATTCTGAACATGAGTTCTTGTTTCTGACTTTAGCTTCATAAAGAATATCCAAGTGTGTCTAGTGTGGTCATCTACCACAGTTAGGAAATATTTATGGCCAAGCATTGAGGGGGTTGAGAGAGGTCCCCAAATATCCATATGCAACAACTCAAATGGTGCATTAGTCTTACTAGTACTGTGAGGAAAGGGAAGTCTCTTCTGCCTAGCCATATAACAGACATCACAAGGCAAACTACTTTTATTACATTTGATGAAAGAAAAGTCTTTGTTCAATTGAACTAGTCTCTCATGAGAACAGTGGCCTAATCTTAAATGCCAAATGCAAGTATTATTAGTTTCTATAGCATTTACAGAATGAGAATGAAATGTAAATGATGCTCCTGCCTTTGAGTTAAGTGTGTATAAGCCATCAGTTAATCTAGCTGTACCAATCATCTTCAATGTAATGCTGTCCTGTACATGACAGGCATTACAATTAAAAGTCAGCTTGCAGCCCTTTGCTTTAGCCATTCTTGAAACAAAAATGAGGTTGAAAGTGAACTTAGGTATAAAGAGAACATCTGTGAGGCACAATGTATCATTTAACACAACAGTTCCTGCTATAGAAGTTGACACTTGTGATCCATCTGGTAGCTTAATGAGAATAGGTCTAATTCTTTTGTAACATTGAAATAATGATAAGGAGTGACACACATGGTCTGTGGCTCCTGTGTCTAAGATCTAATTATCACAAGTTAAAGAGTTTATGGCAACACATAGAGTACCTGATTTCTCTGACTGATGAGTGACAATGTGATTAGCATTGTGACTTGTAGAACCTTGCTGCAGCATGGCCAGAATAGCCTTATGTTGCTCAGGTGTGAAGCTGAGTTTTGAGCCTTCATCTGCTTCTTCTTTCAACTTGAAAGATCTTACAGATCTCTCATCCTCTTCAATCTCATCATCCATGACACAATTGTTGGCACTATTTTTCTGAAAATTCTGAAAGTATCCAGGAGGATATCCATGTTTTTGTAGCATGTGTCTATCATGTGTCCATTTCTGTTGCAATATGTGCAGTATTTTGCATTTTTGCCTCTGCCATTACCTCCTCTACCTCCTGAATATGAGCTTTTTCCTCTATAACCATAGCCTCTTCCTCTGTTATTCCCTTCATTGGTGGTATTCATCAGTATCTTAGATTCTTCAATAGCCATTCCCATTTGCCTCTCTTGTTGAGTGAGCATAGAGAACACTTCACCAATGTCAGGTAGTGGTTTGATCAGCATGATTTGGGACTTAACTGCTGAATACTGCTCATTAAGGCCTTTCAAGAACCTTATCACATAATCATTTTCTTGATATGACTTTATTGTAGGAATCAATTCACAGGAACACTTCACTTGGCAATTACATGAAGGAATTGGCCTAAAATTTTCCAATTCCTGCCAAAGTCCTTTTAGATGAGTAAAGTAAGTGGTTATAGAAGAATCACCTTGTTTATGTAGGTAGATCTCTTCCTGTAGGTCAGAAATGCGGAATATATCACCTTGATAGAATCTCTTCTTCAAATCTTTCCACACCTCACTTGCAGTTTCCATCCACAACACACTTGGCTTGATGGACGAATCCAGTGAGTGAATTTTGTAAGTAGGATCTGTAACTGGTGGTTTTGGCAAAGAACCATCAACAAATTGCTCCTTATTCTTTGAGCTTAAAGCAACTATCATTGCTCTAGACCACTGTTGGTAGTTAGCACCATTCAAAGAATTCAGAAATCAACACTGATCCTGGATTTTCATTCTGGATCATGAAATATGGACTTGTGAAATCCATAGTTACATTTGTCACCGCATTTTGTTTTTCAAAGATTTGCAGCATTTTCATTCACAACTTCTGCCATCTTGATTCGAATCAACACACAACAACAAGAACACAAATCAATTCCAGAGGCAATTGAATTGAATTGAAACTGTCAATCGTATAAATCACGATGAAACAGAAAGAAAATCTTGAGAAATCAACAGCTCAAGAAAACCGAAGAATCAATTTCTTCAACAAAACTGCATTCAATCGATGCAGAAAAATGAATCAAATCATCAGCAACGAACAGAAGATTCGATCCAAAAGAAGAAGATCATAGTAGTTAGCAACAGCAGCAGAGCCCCTAGGAAAGGAGCTCTGATACCATGTCAACTTTCACACAAAGAGCCATAGCCAGAGTAAAACAAAGAGAAATGAGAGAATAATGAATGAAAAGAGAGAAGAAAACTCAACTTATCTGAAATGAGTAATTCTCATTCATGAGAGAAGAAAAGAATGAAAGTAACAAGTATTTATAGCTAAGGAAGGAAAATGAAACTAACTAACTTACTTGAGCTGGCATAATTAACTAACTAAACTGCTTGAAATAAATACAAGTTAACACATCTCTTATTATCAAGGAGAGTATTGGCATCCAACGCCGAAACAATTTCGCTTTGTAAAACTAGGATGAAACGATCTTATTTTCAATATTATATTGTAGTCATCGTCTTCATTACTTTTATTAATGATTATCACCAATATTACGATCAGTTTATCCATATGTATATAGTTATCGTTATAATTCAAAAATTATGACTTCTATCAAAATGTCTACCTGCCCTAGTTATTTTTATTATATACCTCATCCAAAAAAATCCTTAAATAGTTAGGATTGGGGCAGACATTGAGAATAATGTAAGCAGATGCTGGTAAACCGGTCATTTCAAATGATTCTTTTTTTTTTGAACTGATCATTTCAAATGATTTCATAAAATGCAAATAAATAATGATTAATTCGCAATCAATTTGAGGGTCTGTCACTTAATCCTTATATATAATTATTGTTATAAACAAATCTCCCTTCAGAGGTACTCGAATATTGACTTAACCTTGGCGGTGATATCCTTCAATATGTATATAGTAATGGAAGTTGAGGATTAATAATTTTTTTTTATAAGTGAGATGAGGATTAATAATTTAAGGATCCAGACTCAAGTTCAAAATTTAGGCATGTGTTAGTTACAATTTTTTTCTGCTTTATTATTTTTTGAAGCATAGACTATTTGAAATTGCTGATCTATTTTACAAATGTAACATTTATTTATCTAACTATATACTGTAGCTATGTTGGAAAGAAAAAATAATTTCTTAACGTTGATTGCATGTTTAATTTTTTTATTGTTTTATACTAAAAAAATAAACTAAGAATCTAATATTAGCTTTTTTTAAGTGAAATAAGATATAATGCAAACCCGGATTTTTTTTTTACACGGAACCCGCATTTAATACAGAAAGCATAAAGAATCTGAGTCATATAAAAAAAAGTCTAAATTAAGTTATTTAAAATTAGATGAATTAAGTGCAACTTTAATTAAATGTATATCTTGTTATGCGTGCAAGTAAGGGTGCTCCAATTTAATTCAAATTGAAAATCAAATCAAAAATTAAAATTTAATCAAAATTAAATAAATTTAGTTCATTTTTATTTGATTTTTAAAAATTGATTAATATAATCTAAATCAATTAAAATTATATAATATATTTATTTATTATTAAATTTATATTTTTACTTATAATAACTCAAATTTTTCATACATTTATTTTATTTTATGTAATTAAATATTATTTTAGACTTCTGAAATTGATTTATTTTTTTATTTATTTTTTTATTTCTTGTTTTCCTTTTTAATAAGTTTAAAATTATTTTTAACTCACAATATTCTAAACTTTAAATAAATTTTGTCAAAAATTGATTAAATCAATTCATTTCAAATTGATTTGTTTTTAAAATGTAATTAATCTAATTTAAATTAATATAAATAACATTATTTAAATTAATTAATTTTTTTATACAAAATCGACTTAAATCGAAACGCAAACACTCTACTGAGCAATTTTAAATGAAAAAAATAAAAGTTAAAAGAAAAAAGTCTAGAAAAAAAAACATAATTATAACCCTAGTTTAATTAGGCACCGTTCGTAGTGTTGGACAGGTTCACCTCTAGAGAGTGGCTTGCACTATATAACGTATGGTTCGGTTCGAAGACTCAGAACATTGTAAAGAGTTCTACTTGCACTATGATAAATTAGCAGAATCCGGTCATTATATGTGGTGATTTTTCAATGGATGGTTCTCATTTAGTAGACGGCAGGGGAAAGGTACATTGAGTTTGAATAAAATGTCATGCATGTGCCAATTCTAATTTGTGGGTCCTTTTGTAAGTCTGGTTTTTGCCTTCATCTTCCACCGCCTCCGAAGACTTTGTCTCCCCTCTAGAAAAAGAAATATTTTTAGTTGCATACATATGTATAATACGTTAAATTTATATATAAAAGATAAAAAATTAAAAAGAAAAAAATAAATTTCACTAAACTTATTCATAATAAAAAATTATTTTTTCTCTAATTTTTTATAAATATATATAAATATCACGTGTTATATCTATATATAACCAAGAATTTCTCCTAAACCAACGCATCTTTAGGAGATTTGGACATGACTGGAAAACTTCTTGTCTGCTTTTTGGAAGAGGAAAATTTTTCTTCCACTAGCCCAACCACTGTTAGATGTTTGCATGGATCACAGATTCACATAATCAGAAAAAATCACATATATAAATGTAATGATTGGTATGTTTTTCGAATAGTGGCCAATAGTTAGGGCGGAGGATCAGGGAGGCTCACCGAAGATCTGTGAAGAAGGTGGCGGTGAGGGCAACTGTTGACTTAGGCTGGTTGGATGAAAACTATGATTGAATGCTAGGTTAGTAGGCTTAAGTGTTTAGGGTGAAAGTAAAACATGTCTGACTTAGGTGGCCAGTGCAAATATTTTTTAAGGGCTCTAAGACTAAAGTCACAGAAATGTATGTTGGGCGAAACTCTTACACGTTCAGCTTGGATCGCTTCTGGCGATGACTGTGATGATGCATGAGATCGTTACCAGCTATGGTTGGGACACTAATTTTGGATCACGTTGATTTCGGAATGATGACGAAGTTCTGTATTCAAGCCAAGGGTGGCTCAGGTCAATTGGACCAAGTCGAGTTGACCAGTTCGGGTTGTCAAGGTTCCTAATGGGCTAGGCTTGTCATTGACTGTATAGGCTTGTGACCGGTTCAGGGCGATCAATAGATTCCCAATTTAACCATCTACAAGGATGGGCCGAGTCATTAGTTGGGCGGAGACATGATAGACTAGCATGATCCACAACTCCTCACTTAGTTATATGTAAAGATATGTTGAGCTTGTTGGGTAGACTAAATATGTTATAGGCCTTTATAGTCCAGTATCTTTCTGGAAGAAGAATTCAAGAGCATACAAACATTTCTCATAGGTCTGAATGTGTTTTCAAGTGGCCGACAGTGAAACAGTGTCCCTATCTTCGTTTTCATTCCACGTGTAGTTTACTCTATTACGAAAAATGAGTCGATAGGTCCACCTTAAATTTCAGTCTAATCAATTTTTTTTTTCCAGTTTCACTCTTTAATATTTGAATCGCACCAAATGACAAATACTCAAAGACTTAAATTATCAGAACAAATAAGGAGATTGGAAATATATAAAAAGTGCAATAATGCACAACATTATAAGTGATATAGATTTCTTGCAAATAATAAAAGTATTGTTTGATAATTTTGAGTTTATGATTTTTCAGAAAAAAATATTTGTACAAATTACGTGCACAGTTTGGGTTATTCAAAATGTTAGACCAATAATATTTAATAACTTAGATGGGAGTTACAAAAGTGTATGAGTGTAAATTTATACAAATATTATAACTCATAACTTTTTGAATATTTTTTTCCCATGTACTTCTCCTCATAGGTAACTTTTTAAATATTTGAATTTAATATAAAAATATAAAAAAATGTTATGTTTCTAAATAAAAACCCATAATACAATATCCACTTTTTTTTTACTATATAATACAATATCCACGTTGTTTCTGGAAACAAAGGATATAAATCCAAATTAAAGTTTCGGTCTTCCATTATTCAAGTTGCAGGCATGGAAAGTTTGCTATTCTTATCCATTTCCTGTTATGGGGTCCGCTTATGCTTTTGTTAACTAACCCACAATTGACGGTCGCCAGAAAGGCAATGCCAAAGTGCCAATCTATATAAACTCCGAAGCTCATTAATTCCTGGTTAAATTCACATTGTGTTCAAATTTCTTTTTTTAAAACAAAAATGAAAACTGGTGAGTATTCATACATTATGAGTAATTCTTAAGTAGACATAATTTATTATAAACACTTAAATTATTATTTGATATGTGTAAAGTAGTAAAAACTATCAAAATTATATCAATTTTTAATAATATTTTTACATATATCAAATAATGATTTGAAAGTGCGTAAATAATAATGTAATAGACCATATCTACCTAAAAATTTCTCGTACATTAGACATGTTTTTTAAATTTAGGTAGAGTTTTAAAAAATATAAATTAAAAAGAAGAAAATATTTATAACTAAAGAGAGGAATATAGATAATTAAATTATAAGAGAATTTAAATTTAAAATTTAAAAAATAAAGGAAACTTCAAAATAACATATGTTATTATTGGTTGAGGAAAATATAATGATATATAATGGATTAGAATTATTTATGATTTTAGTAATTTAGGATTTTATAGATAATTATGTTATTTTTAGGAATTTTATCTATTTTAATATTTCAGTTTTAATGGGATTATATCAAATCTCAAACATTATCTTTGATTAATTGTACTTAATTTAGATTTGGTTTGTTCTATCTAAGCATTATAAATATCCCTTCTATGGACTTTAGAAGTTGTTGATTATTGATTATTGAATTCAGTGGATTATATTCTTACTTTGAGATCGAGTCTCTTGACACCAAACCCCGAGGGTTCATTGTTCCTTTTCTCCATTGGCCCTACATCAATTTGGCATTTGAGCCTTGTTGATCCTATACTTTGAACTACTTGAAAGCAAATATTTTTCACAGCCAAAGTTGTTACGCTGCTTACCGTTCACCATATCTTTGTCAAAAGGTCGTTACAACCTTCGTTTCCTTCATCAGTAAACACAACCGTACGTACTTCTTCAAAACACTATTATCCAAACCTCGTTTTGAGACCCAATACCACCATCAGAATCAAAAACCTCAAATCTACAAGACTACAAAATTTCTGAGGATGAGTAACATATTTCTACCTCTCAGACTTATTTAGATTTTTGAGGATGATCTCCGTCTCTTAGACCCTCCTTTTTTGAAGGAGTACCAACTTTCTAACTCTCTAGAGGAGAGTCATCTCAGATGGGGAGAATGATACATAATGGATTAGGATTATTTATGATTTTGGTAATTTAAGAATTTATAGATAATTATGTTATTTTTAGGAATTTTATCTATTTTAAGATTTTTGTTTTAATGGGAATCTATCATATCTCAATTCATATATTTAATTTGTTGTATTTGATTTAGAGTTTATTTGTTTTGTTTGAGCGTTATAAATACCCCTTATACGCACTTTAGAAGTTGTTGATTATTGAGTATTGCATTTAGTAAATTATATTCCTACTTTGAGATTGAGTCTCTTGGCACTAAATGCCTTTGGAATCTCGAGAATTTATTGTTCCTTTTCTCCATTGATCTTACATCATATAAAAAAAATTGAACCATTTTCAAAAAGATGTACTCTATCATTAAGGGAAATGATTTTTGTCCAACCCAAATATGTCCACCGTATGTCTACCGCATATTTATGTAAGAGATATGTCAAATCAGATTGTATGTTACTGTAGCTTTCTCGCGGGATACAGAATGAGTTTGTGAGAGGGTTGGATGAAAGTTTGAGTATTTTAGTTGGACGAATAACGCTGCTGATCATCTAATTTAGTACTCCTTCCGGTTCTGAATAACTGTTGTTTAAGGTTTTTACATACATATTAATGAAGTAAGTAAATAACCTTAAAAATAGTAAAAAAAAATATATATGTTAATTTGATGAAATTGCCTTTTTATTATTAAAATTTTAACCCCATTTATTTCGCCTCATAATTCCTGTTTTCAATGGTGGAGTGCTAACAATTTATGTTGAGATATTTTAGGAAAATAAAATAAATTTAATATGAATGAGTGAGATAAGATTTTATTAGTTGAGATATATCAAAAAAATGAAATTAATAAATACATGTAGTTATTACTTCTTTGGTTTCTAAATAATAGTCCATTAAGGTTTAAGCACACTAATTAAGAAACTAATTAAAAGACCCAAAATTTTAGGAGAAATTATTACATGTGCTCTTGGAGTGTTGCTTAAGATTGTGCTCATTTAATTTACATTTTGACATTTTAGCCTCACCACTAACTTGCATATTCCTTTCGGTTCATTTTAGGTGTCACTTTAGTGTAACATACAAAATTAAGAAACATTAAATCAAGTCTTAATTGTGAGAATTTTTTTACTAAATTACACTTATTCATTTTAATTAATTACTCTAATTTATTATGTTCATCTAATTTCTATGAATAGTTGAGATTATTAAAGTATAAAGATAAATATGGAATAATAACACAATTAATGCTCTATTGGTATGCGAAAACGTCACTTATAATGGACTAAACTTTTTTCATCAATGAAATAGAGGGAATATTAATTATTATCCCAATCTTATTTTTCATTTTTTAAAAATTTAGAAATAATAAATATGCAAGATAGTGGTAATGTTGAAATGTCAAAATGTGTGAATGGAGTAAGCACAATCATACGTATTGCTTCAGGAGCATGTAATAATTTCTTAAGTTTTAGGAAAAAAACTAATATTTAACAAAATTACCCTTAAAAAGATAAAGAAAAAAACAACTAATATGAGAGAGAAAAATGTTGTTAGTGGATATAACGACAAAGGAAAATACAAATAAGGGTAAAGTTGAAAGCCAAGAAGTATCTAAATGCGACAAATAATTTTGAATAAAATAAGTTTTGAAAAGTAACTATTATTTAAAAATTGAGGAAATAGTATATTTAACAAGGATAGATAGGGGTAATGGTAAAATTGAAAAAAAAAATCAAAACGTCTTTAATTTTTTAACAACTCTGATTTTTTACATAATTATTTTTTTATATTACTTTTTATACTACTTTTATGTCATTAATTAAATTATTTTTTATTATTTTCTCTCATTTAATTATAATTATTTTAAAATAATGTAAATAATAGTATATAAAAAATGATATATGATCATATTTTTTATATTTTTAATTTCTGACATATAACTTGAAACAAACTTAAACTTAAAACAACAGTCATTCGGAATAGAAAAAAGTGTAAAATTTTGCTAACAAATGCTTTTAGAAAACAAAAAAAGTAAGTGTTACATGAAAAGCTTTTTTTATTTTCTATGATATTAAATACTTTACTTTTTATTTAATACTTATTATTATTTTTCCTTAACCAGTGCTTTAGGATACTAGTTTGACAAACCCTAGGGGTGAATTTAGAGAAAAAGAAATTGTTCAATTTCAAAGTCAAAGCAACACAGTTTCTTTTAAAATATTTGTCCTTCTAGAGAATGAATTATATATCATTTTATTCGTTATTTTAGAAAATTAAAAAGACATTAATTTTTTTCAATTTTATTTTTATTTGTATCTTCATTAAATGAAACATAAAAGTATTAATGAAATGATAATTTTAAGTATTTTATTAAAAGATAATTGAGTTAAAAGTAATTATATTTTTTAAACTGAAATTATTTTATAAATTTTTTAATCTTTATAATTAAATAAAAAACTTCAAACGACAAATATTTTAAAATTTGAGCCAACCCTCGTCATTACATTTAATTCATTTCTAATTCTATATAATGCATTTCTTGTGCAATTCGCGGCTTCCCCCAATAATTAAGTTCAAAAGTGAGGGTTGGCAGAGAATCAATGCCAATAAACCAGAAACTCTGATGCTTATTAAAATCCCTGCTTTAAGTTCTGATTGGGGGAATTCTAAGTTATTCAAGGATATAATCCTACCCTCAAGTTAGGGGTGAAAATAGGTTTAGAAATTTGCATTCAGTACATAGCTTACTTTAACTTACTACTGACTGACTGACTAGCGCTTTCTAAACAAGTTAGGTCAAGGCTTTTTAAAAGCTTATTTAACTAAAAAGTAGTATCAGTATTTAATAGGCTTTTTAAGCTTGGTAGGCCTACTGTCTTATTTAATTATATATAATATAATATATATTATTATATTAATTATAAATTATAATTATAATTATTAATTTATTATAATATATAAATATATTTTTTAATTAAATTTTAATAAAAGTCAATAATTAAAACTTAAATTAATAAGTTAGAATAGAAATAACATATAGATGCTCACCTATTAATTTTATAGATGTTCACTACTTTCTTACTCTAATCTTTGATTGATGTGGGACTTGAAAGACTAGAGTAAGAAAGTGAGCAACTTGATATATCTCCAAGTCCCACATCGACCAAAAATTAGAGTAAGAAAGTAGGAAACATCTATAACACTCACCCCTTACTTTTATAGATGCTCACTATTTTCTTACTCTGATCTTTGGTCGATGTGGGACTTGAAAGACTAGAGTAAGAAAGTGAGCAACTTGGTATATCTCCAAGTCCCACATCGATCAAAGACTAGAGTAAGAAAGTAGTGAGTATCTATAAAATTAGAAAGTGAGTGTTAAATTATAACAAATGCCTATTGGCTTTGAGTAGGCCCGTTGGCTTATTTCAAGGCTTAGGCATATTAGTTTGTATAAAGGCATATTGACTTATTTAAAGGTAGGTCCGTTAGCCTATGTAAGACATGTTGACCTATTTAAAGGTAAGTCTATTAATCTATGTAAAGGCACATGACCTATTTAAAGGTAGGCTGTTAGCCTATTTAAAGGCCTCATTGCAAAGTAGGCTTTTAAATAGGCTTTCAGCCAGGCTAGGCTTTTAAAAAGGTCAGGCCAGGCCTTAAAAATCGGCCTATTATAGGCTCATAGACCAGGCTCAGGCCTTATAATTGGGATACAGGCCAGACCTGTTTAAGGCAAAGCCTGGCCTAGCCTGACCTGTTTCCACCCCTACCTCAAGTGCACTTTCATCAAATAATTATTATTTCTTTTTAATATTATTTATATTATTATTTTAATATAAGTTTTTAAACAAATTTTAACTTCGAGAGTTGAGAGTTATACGAAGGTAGGATAGTGTGACCCTGTGATTGATTATATTAATGTTCAAAACACGCATTTTCCTATTGAATTTGCGGCTTCCTCCATCCATTTCGCAACTAATTGACACATTTTATTTACCCAATTAAATTTGATATTTTGATTTTTCTCATATCCCTTTTCTTATAATTTTCTAGCCTTTTGTTCTGAAGTAGATTTAGGGATGTACCTGAAATAGGTACATTACAGTAGTTTCCTTCTTGAATAACAGCAACTGAACGTGTTGAGACAGAGGAGTTGGTACCTACAAAGGAACTTCAACGCTCAAGTCAGGCTGTGCATAAGTAGAGTTATGCTATAAGTAATAATTTACTGATACTTGTTTAAGATTACTTAGTCTGGTATTTATACATCATGCATAGAATCGTAATGCAATTTGTATTGAATGCAGGTATTTAGGATTAGTATCATGGTAGAGATTATTATCCCATTATTGTTGGGGCAAATCCCTATAAGTTAGAAAGTTAGATATGGAAGCTACTTAGCAGTCTGAGACGTTTACGGGTCCTATAATATCATAAGATGATGATTGACACTTACAGATATTTTGGGGTATATCTTCTGCACAAATCTAGCAATCTTGATTTTATGACCCAATGTCGTTCAACGTGCATGGCTTCGAGGTTTGAACTGTCATCAAGGCTTTAAGTTGAGTCATTCAGGGCGGAGTCCGGTTGTACGCGTGTCGGGTTGATTCGCTAGACGGAATCCCGAATCACAATCTAGAACAGTTGCCCCCAGCTTGACGCTTGGATGGGACAGCCAAGTGTCAAGATATATAAGTTTCAAATGGATCACAAGGCATGCGATGAAAAAAGGAGTCCTAATGTTGATATCAGATCTCGGATGTTTTACGCAAAGGGCCAAGGTCCATGATGTATAATATACCTCCGAGGTTGACGTGTAAAGCCAAGGTCCAAATCTGATTGCTTTGCTTACCTTCTTACTCCACCATCCAAGGTATATCAAGTTGCCCCCACGTGTAGTCTGTAGGGTCTCTTAAGTATTCTTTATACAATCTCTGATTCTATAGATGGTAATAGTAAGAGATTTCCTAGAAAATTGCTGCTTTGACTTTATTGGGAATTAAAGATCCTTTAAGAGGATATCAGTTTCGTACTATTTCCCAACTATCTGCTACTCCCGTGACCAATTAGAAATTGGGAGCGTTAAATGTGGCTTCCATCATACGATCAGTTTACCTTTCACGGGATCAATCAAAGTGCTTCTTTCCCTCTATAAATAGGGAATGTTTACATTGAGGCTGACATTCCATTCTTTGTATTCCTTTTGCGTTGTAATTATGTTTGAGAATGATCTTCTTTCAGAGAGTGGTTTCCTTTTCATTTTTGTACATACATAGAGGGTTTTGTCTTCTGCGAAGATCATCGTCTTGTTCTTTCCAAAGTCTTTGAAGGCATTTGTTTTTCTGTAATTAATTTCTTTGATTGAGGCCTTTCTTTCTCGGCGTAATGTCTGGGTCGCCATGCATTTGGGAGGCAAAAGCCTTTCTTTCCCGGCATACGTGGGAATGTTTGATTTACCCATTATTATCGGGGAGCAGTGAGGTTTCTGCCGTGGTGCATGGAGACAATCGGAGACGCTCCGTCCTTGCTCCTCCTCCTTTCTGATTTGGAGGTACCAGGTCAGTCTTTTGGCAAGTCCTCTAAGGGCAATTGGATATGCAGGAGGGCGGCTCCCTTGGAAGGGAAAATCCTCTTGGATTAACTTAGGGTAATGCGTTCTCCTGGGGTTGCTGGCCTTTATTATCACTGTGGAGGAGGCAGTGAAGAAGAATTTGGATGGTAGTGACTCCAGAGGCCATTATCATCGTGAACGAGTGCTCTGTTTCGGTTACCTTTATCACGTTTTCCAACGAGCATTATGTTCAACAAGGAAGAAACTGATGCTGGTTTTGGAGGGATCATAGAGGTGGCAATGATCCGGGGCGCCGTGATTGTGATGTTAGTTACCTTCCCCGGGTGCCCCAATGAACACTATTTTCTGAGCACTTTTGATGTATATTTCCTTTTCTTTTTGTTAAAGTTGATGATGAATGGAATGAAAGCAAGTAATAAAATTTTTCTTTTTGAATTTTGTTTTGTATCTTCTTCTTTTTCTTTCCGCTTCTTGCTATTCGTATTGCTCTCTTTCTACTGGGGTGAGTCAAACGCTCGCCCTGTAATAATCCTAAGTTGTCCCCAGATTGGTACTTGATTGGTACAATGAAGTGACAAGCTTTAATTCCTGCCCCTGGGGTCCATGTTCCTCGCGAGGTTAAGAATTCTAACTTGACCATTCGGGACCAACCATTTGACCTTTTCTGGGGGTGCCATAGTTTGCATTAATCTTTCGTCGTTTTATCATAAATGGACACTCCAGATGTACCCGGGGTCCGTAGTAAAAATCTGTGGTTTGTGAAAAATTTTCGAACTCAGTCTTGCTAAGATTGCATGTCTTTTGGCCTGCTGCGTGATACGCGTAAAATACACTAAGAGCAAGTGCACTATATCGCAAAGTAATATAGGACTTGAGTCCCAGTTATTCCCACGAGGAATCATTTCAAAGATAAGACAATCGCCCATACAATTATCTTTGAAATGCAAATGCTTGTGCATACTATAGGCTCATGCCTATGCAATATCCTAAAATAATGTTTGTGAAATGCAATGTGATGGTGTTTATGCAGTTTTGTATCGCTTGCATACTCCCCATTCTCTTTAAAATTGTAGAGAGGAAAAAATTGACATCCTCATACTACCTGATAATGAGTGGACTGGTTTCTACTCACACTAGCGAGTGTATTGATTCCACTACATAAAATTAGTAACCCTTGCTCTATTGATGGGGACTCTATCGGGAAGTCTTATACTAGGAATATAGGATACCCCTCCCCATTAAGAATTAACTCCTAAAATTCCCATCTGTGATAAGGACCCAATTTGAGAAATCTCAGCTTGAGAATTGAGGATCCCCATCCTTATCAATGATCATTTCCTATAATTCTATGGCCAAATGATTTTGGCATGTTTTAATTTATTGTTTGACTAGTGGTCATCCGCACTCAATGAGTAGATCTATATGAAATCCTAAGATTAGATCGGTGAATGACCAAACTTTAATTTATTCTATCAATGGAATTGACAATTATGTTAGTTCATTTCTTGAATTAGGGTTTAATGCATTCCTAATTAATTCAACTAAATGACCAAATAAGTGATTTAATTTAGGAATAGAATATTGTTTCATCCATAACCATTGGGATTCAATAGCAATTAAGAGAATATTGGCAAAAGAATTACCTTACATTATAAATGAATAAAAATATGATTAAGTGGATTTAAGTGAACCTTGCACCATAGTTTCTCTCTCATTGATTTATCTCTACATTGTTTAATTGTCAGTTCTGATAAGAATACAAGTAATATAACAAACTCAAAAGAAATTATCTTAATCAAATTTGAATTCAAAAATAATCAATTAGGAAAACAAGATCGCCCATAGCCCTGGCTATGGGATTAGCTACTCATGTTCAATATAAACAAACTCATATTACAATACAAGTCCATGGGAAAAAAAACCTAAAGAAAAGGGAAAACTAGAAGGAAAAGAAACCAAAACCCCTTTTTATTGTGATTGTGATCTTCAAGCCTTCAAGAACTGAATCCTCTCTTCATAGTCATCCTCCAGAGATTTGAGGCAGTTCTCTCTTCTGATCTATCTCTCAAAGTCTGCTATCGTACAAGTGTGCTTTCAGGTTTAGGGGTTCGCTTTTATTTATAATGGTGAGAGGAAAAACTGTCATTTTTATGCACAGGAGACCTTACACGGCTGTGTCTAAGTTCGACAAGGTCGTGTGAGCTTGAATTGCATAACTCACACCGTAAGGGAGACACAGCCGTGTGACCTAGAGACACAACCGTGTCTCTTAAAAATAATAAGACAAAAGCTTACTTCAAGTTAGACAGAACCATGTGAGCTTGGCAAAGATGTTTTACTAAGTTAGACAGGGCCGTGTCTAACTCCTCAATCGCTCCTGAGTTGACACAGGGTCTTATCTAAGTCAAAATAGTCTTCTTTTACTCTAAAACGCAGTGTCTTCACCTGCTTTCACTCCAAATGAGATAAATTGCATTCAATCTGTAAAAATGAAGACAATGATAAGGATCCATATAAAATTCACTAATAAATATAAGTAAATTATCACAATTTATCTAGTTTAAGACTATAAAATATAGGCTTATCACTGCGCAACTGTCTTTTTAACCGCTGTGACAGTTGTAAGGGCCATGTGTCATGCCCTAATTGGTTAGTCGTGCTTAGAGATTTGTGCGCCATGATGAGTATCTTTTAAAATCTGTGCTGTCAAGATGAAAATGCCCCCTAACCATCTGGCCTCTATAAATAAGGATTAAAGCCCTCTTTTTTCATTTTTACTATTTATTTCTCAAATTTGGTTGCCTGAGACAATTTTTGACGGTTTTCACAACGGAGGAGACCAATTTGCAATAGTTTTTGGTGGTTCAGACTCTAAGTTGACCATCTGTCCTCATTTTCTACAAGGTATTTCTTCCTTCTTCCATTTGCTTCTACTATTTTTGAGTCGTAGAGTAGTCGTGCACTCTTTTTTTGGAGAACACTCACTTCTTTCTCTCAATGAAAGAAGTTGGGAGTGTTAGTTCTTGTGTTTCCTCAATGGCATTGCCCTGTGGAGCACCTCCTTCACCATACTATATGAGGCGGAGGTGTCCTTCTAAGGCTTTTAGCCTTGGTGGGTGCAGAGGCCAATACGTGGGCATGAACAGTCTTTTTCTATTTGCCCCCTTTCATGTTTGAATCTTTAAAATTAGTTGATTCTGACAATTGCTCACCAGCCTCTGTGGGTGTTTCTAGGAACTTAATGGCCAGGAGGCCTCAAGCACTGGTCTCAGAAGTTTGGGAGCTGATTGAGGAAGATCTAATCCGGATTCAACATGGTACATGGTTAGTATACCCATGGGTCGGGGATGACGTTTATGACTGGATATCCCTATTTCAACCTGGTATAGAGCTTAAGAGCCTCCAAGGCTACTTGATGTTAACTGAGAAAGGCAATCGGGATCATGAGTTTCAGATTGTATCATCAGAGAACGAAAGGGAGTACTCTACACGACAGGCGGGAGCGCATTATACGTTCATGTACGAGGATTTTTTTACTCGGTTTGGACTCCGACTTCCTTTCAATGACTTTTAACTTGCCGTCCTCTGAACTCTTCAAGCTGCTCCAAGCTAGATCCATCCGAATGGTTGGGCGATCATTCTTGCCTTCAAATGAGTGTGCCGGTTGGTTGTGTTACGGTTGTCAAAGAGGGTGTTTTTCTACTTTCACATACGATGGAGTTTTTAGGGTGGCAATGCTACTCAAAAGACATGGATTTCAGTGCGGTCAAGGCAGGGTCAGAAGATCTTTTACGTCTACCAAGACAGTTACAAGGACTTTAAGGAAAAGTTCTTTAAACTTCTGGCAGTTCTCGGTACTCGCCTTTTCTGGCTGGATGTCAATGGGAAGACGAAGTTTAGCATGTATTGGACCGAGATGGCATGACACGTTCCTATTCAAATGATTGAAACAGAAAAGCCCCAACTGGATGCCGATGAGATTAAGTGTGTTGATTTCTTTATTATGTGGGTTGAGGAAGTGAGTCTTATATCTTATCGGGACGTGTTGGAGACCACTGATGACGGCACTATCTGGGCCATTCTAGGTAGTGTAGGCCACAATCTATATTTAGCCTTATGCATGATAATAATGAAACTTTCTCTTGTAAATTTTCTTGTTATTTGACTACTTTCACTTTTTCTGATCTCTCTCCTTGTTCTGCAGATAACCTGGCCATTAACACGGGTGTCATGTCCTCTATTTGAGCGCTTCAAGCTTTAAGGGCTAAGAACGATAAGGCAGGACCTTCCCCTCCCCCGGCCTCCGGTTGTCCAACTCTTGTTATCCAAGAATCGGGCTCTGATTCGAACGCATAACCCCTCTAAAGGAGGAAAAGGAACGCCATTAAGAGTGTTGAGGTAGAAGATCATTGTAGACCTGTTGTGGAAGGACACTGGGGCTCGGGTCAATCCTCTACCACTAATAACCAAGGATACACTGCCAGCGAAATTTATTGTTAATGTCTTCCTTAGTGATGATGTTGTCAAACTCATCACTTGAAATAAAGTCCTCGAGACTTTATCATTGTTTTAGACCTTTGCCCTCCAAACTGTTGCCGAAGTCTGGCTTCTGGAGAAGACTGTGTTGTCGTTCGAGAAGAAGGCAGAGGACCAATTGAAAGTGGTTGAAGCTGAGGGGAAATGACAACTAGAGCTGGCTTTTAAGGGAAGAGAAGAGATGGAAGCCAATATCACAAGGTTAGAAAATGAACTTGTAGACTCTAAGTCCTTGCTGAGAAATAAGAGAGCCTAATCGGATAAAACCCCTATCGACCTTCGAGCTGTGAATATGGAGTTTGAAGGGGAGAACGCAGAATTGTTCTCCATTAGCAATAACATCGATGGAGAATAATTTTGGAATGCGATTGCTCAAGTCCAGTACTTTAACCTTGAGATCGAGCTGCCCTTAGGGGATTTGAGCCCCGATAAGTTAATGAAGAATGGACGCTTGGTTACGGCGAGCCCTCTAATGAGCCTGGCACCAAGGTCCACCCCTCCAAGGCCTCAACCGGCGTGTTGGATCTGACCGAAAGGGCATCGGATGAGGAGAAACGGGGCCCGGGTGAGAACGAGGCCGAGGAGTAACCTTCCCTTCCTTTTTTACTTGTTGCATTTTGTTGCCCCTTATGTGGAGTTTTTTTTTTATCTTTTCTAAAGACAATTGCTTCGGTTGCCGGGGTGCTTTTAAATGCTTTGTTGTCAATTCTTTGTTGTTGAATGCCTGCTTATTTTCCACGGTCCACTTTGGGTCCAATGCCCATTATGGTGCTTTTTACAACCACTTCATAGACTTAAGAATATTTTTTATGAGGGGAACCATGATTCGGGATCCAACGCCCTTTATGTTTAAGCACTTGGAACTCCATTTAGGACTTCGGTATTATTTTGAAAATAAGACCTTGTCCGGGGTCCATGGCCATCGCTTTGGCATTTAAGATCCCATTTGAATTAGGTATAATTTTAAGTGGTTTATAGTCGTGGTCTTTTAATGTTTACAATTTAGTGCATGAAAAATCTTAGGATTTTTCTACTGCAAAGCATGTTTAACATAAGACAACTTCACGACAAGTACCATAATGGCTAGACATAGATTTCACTATCCATGCTGCCAATAACCACGTAATGATTTTAGGCAAGTGTTAAGGTTTTTGGGTGTAGACCCTACAACTCATAACCAACCCACGGGAAAAGGGTTTAATGGGTTGTCTTCTTAACTTGGAAGCTATGGCGCTCCTTGATCCCATTGGGAATGAGCTCTTAAGGCTACTCAAGGCGGAGTCCAACTTGAGGGCCTTTTATCTTCGAAATCCGGCTCCCATCAGGAATGGGCTCGGTGGACACTTCCAAAGCTGTTTATAGCCTTGAGGGTCTTTCAAGACTTTTTAAATGCAAGTAGATGTGTAAAAATCACTTTGCCTTATTAATTTGGTAAAGGATTAAGGTCCATACAAAGTGCTCCTATAATAATTGGGGCAGATCAAACATGAAGTAAACTAAGAGACTAGGCCTTATAAGGTACTTAGCTATAGTACTTTCTAAGTTTGTTTACATTCCAAAAGTTCTTGACCGACTTGCTTGTCAGTGTCCCCAAGGTGTAGGCTCCTTTGCTAGTGCTGACCATGATACGGTAGGAGCCTTCCCATTTAGGGGCTAACTTCCCTTGGGAGGCATTCCTACCTTCGATGTCAGCTCTGCGAAGAACGAGGTCACCTAGATGGAATTTCCTGGGAACGACCTTTAGGTTGTATAGCGTTGCCACCCTCTGCTTGATGGCGAAATCGTGTATATAAGTAACGCGCTTTCTTTCTTCTAGAAGATCTAGGTCTTCCTTGATATTGTCTGGTGAGAAGTGTTGGAGACGCCAGCTAGGTTCTCTTATTTCTACAGGGATTATAACCTTATACCCATAAGTGAGCTTGATGGGAGTTTCACCTGTTATAGAGTAGGGCATAGTCCGGTAGGCCCAGAAAATATGGTCTAATTGTTCAGCCCAGTTTCCTTTAGCTTCATCAAACCTTCTCTTTAGTCCACGAACAATAACTCGGTTGGCGGCTTCAGCTTGTCCATTTGTCTGGAGGTTTTCAACAGCACTGTAGTGATGCTTGATTTTCAAGTCAGCAAGTAGTTCTTCGAACCCCTTGTCTTTGAATTGTGTCCCGTTGTCCATCACAATGGATTTCAAGATTCCAAACCTAGTAATAATGTGATGCCAAGTAAATTTTTGGATTCAGGCAGAGGTGATAATGACTAAGGGCTCTGCCTCAATCCATTTAGTGAAGTAGTCAACAACTACTATCAAGAATTTAAGCTGTCCAGGTGCTTGAGGGAACATACCCAGAATATCCATACCCCATCTGTTAAATGACCAGGGTACGGATGTCGTGGATAATTCATCAGGTGGGGCATGATAGTGGTCCGAGTACTGTTGGCATTTATCGCAGACTTGGACAAGCGCAAGAGAGTCGGCCTCCATCATTGGCCAATAATATCCAGCCTTGAGTGCCTTTAGAGCTAAAGCTTTTCCTCCTAAGTGATGTTCATAGCTCCCCTCATAGACCTCAGCCAGCACATACTCTGCTTCTTTTGGCGTGAGGCATTTAAGGAGAAGTGAAGAGAATCCGCGCCGATATAACTGTCCATCATAGATGGTATATCAGACCACGATTTTAACTAATTTGGAGGCGTCCTTTGGGTCTTCAGGATAGATACTGGATTGTAAGTATTCCATTATTAGGATGATCCAAGTACGCTCTTGTTCATCTACCTGGAAAATGGATGAGTCCATAATGGAAGGCTGTGAGAGGGTCTTTTAGATCATTGAGCGGTTGTTATCTGGGTTCTTTATGCTGGCCAACTTGGACAAGAGGTCGGCCCTTGAATTTTGTTCTCAGGGAATATGCTCCACCTTCACTATTTAGAAGCTTTTGAGGAGCCTTTGTACCATTACTAGGTACTTATGTAGGAGGAGCTCCTTAACCTGATAATCACCTTGAATTTAGGAGGTCACGAGTTGGGAGTCACTACAAAGTGTAATCTTTGTTGCTCCCAAGTCTTTAGCCATTACTAGTCTGTCGATGCATACCTCATACTCTGTTTGGTTGTTTGAAGTGGGAAATTCAAATTTCAAGGTTGTTCTCAATGGTTACTCCTTCGAAATTTTCAATGATTACCCTGGCGTGACTCCCCTTGGAATTTGAGGAGCCGTCAACAAACATAGTCCATGACATTCCCTCGAGATCACCAGGGTCTGAAGTAAGGTCAGCAAAGAAATCTGAGAGTGCCTCTGTCTTTATTGCTAACCTGGGCTTGAACGCAATTTTGAACTCAGAAAGCTCGATGGACCAGGCAATCATTCTTCCTACTAAGTCTGGTTTATGTAGTATTTAATGGATTAGCTGATCTATCCTTACCACTATTAGATGGCATTAGAAATATTGTCTAAGTCTTTTGGCTGTGATGATGAGGGCGAAGACCACCTTCTCTATTTTCTGATAGTGGAGCTCGGGACCTTGCAACACCTTACTCACAAAATAAATCGGCTTCTGACCTTCAACTGTTTCTCAGATAAGCACTGAAGTCACGACCTCCTCATGAACTGAGAGGTACACGTACAACGTCTCATTTGGTTCCGGCCTTGTCAAGATGTAGGGAGAAGACATGAGGTTTTTCAAAGACGTAAAGGCATCCTCATACTCGAGTCCACTTAAAACTTGTCCTTTCTTTTAACAACTTGAAGAATGGGAGAGATTTGTGAGCAGTTTTAGCGAGGAACCATGTGAGGGCCGCAATCCGTCCTGTTAGTTATTGTACTTCTTTGACATTTTGAGGGCTACGCATGTTGAGCACCGCCTGACATTTGTCTGGATTTGCCTCAATTCCACGGTGGGTCAGCATGAAGCCCAAGAACTTGTGGGCATGGACCCTAAATGCATATTTTTCTGGATTAAGCCTCATGTTGTGCTTTCTCAGTTGTGCGAACTTTTCTTCAAGGTTCAAGGTTTGTGATCCATATAGTGGGGTTTTGACTATCATATCATCGATGTAGACTTCAAGCATTCTCCCCACTTGATCTTCAAAAAGCTTGTTCATCATTCTGTGGTTGGTGGCTCCTATATTTTTCAAACCAAATGACATTACCCTATAGCAGTAGCTCACCCTCTTAGTAATGGAAATAGTTTTGTCTTCGTCTTTGGCGTACATTAGAATCTGATTGTACCCTAAGTAAGCATCCATGAAAAGCAGTAGCTGAAAGCTCGAGGAGCTGTTGACCAGTTTGTCAATGTTAGGGAGGGGGTATGGATCTTTAGGGTAAGCTTTGTTCAGGTCCATGCAGTCTACACACATCCTCTACTTCCTGTTTGACTTCTTCACCAAGACCACATTGGAGAGCCATGTGGTGTATGGGATTTCCCCGATGAAGCCAGCACTAAGTAACTCCTTGACTTGCTCCTTAATAATCTGTTGTCTCTCAAAGCCAACTTTTATTTTCTTCTGGGAGACAGACTTTGCATCTCGTTTAATAGATAAACGATGACATATGAAAGTAGGGTCCAACCCAGGCATATAGAAGGACGTCCAGGCAAAGAGGTCATTATTTTTCTACAAGAGCTCTATAAGTTGGCGCCTCTCTTATTCTTCCATATTTGCACCCATCATGGTGACTTAATCCGGCTTGTCACCCAACTGAAGTGGAAGCAGATCTTCTTCTGTCAGGGGTCTGGTACCCCAAAGTTCTTCACCTACGCTTAACTTGGTCATAAGGATGTTTACTTGAACTAGGACCAGGCTAGATGTACATCTTTTTGTTTTCCTTGAGGTCCTGCAGATTTTAAGACTTTCAATATAGCATTTGTGCGTTGCGATGTGGTCGCCCTTAACTGTGACCAATTCATTATTCTTATTGAAGAATTTCATGGTCTGGTGAACGGTAGAAACTACAGCGGCAATGCCATTCAACGTAGGGTAACCCAAAATATTATTGTATGCTGATAGGCAATCTACAATTAGAAACATGACTTTAACGGTCTTATAGATGTTGTCAGCACCCAAGGTTAGGAATGTTTCAAAGTAACTCATCGGGGTAACCTTGTCCCTAGAGAAACCATTGAGCTCGCCATCATAAGGGGTTAACACAGACAAGGGGAACTCTAACCTCTCAAAGGCTTCCATGAACATGATGTCTGCCGAGCTTTCTTAATCGACGAAGATACGCCGAACCTCGACGTTAAATATTATTCCGTAGATAACTAGCAAGTCATTGCGATCTTGAATAATATTATCGTAGTCCTTGTTTGAAAAGGAGATGAGTGGTTTTTCCCTGTCTTTAGCATGGGGCTTGTGCATAGAGCTGGAAACGCTTAACACCGCTATCTATAGTGCTTTCTTTCGGGAATTGCTGGATGACCCCCTAGCTACAAATCCTCCGGAGATTGTGCTAACAAGTCGATCCTTTCTATTGCCTCCACTTTGAGCATTATGGTTTCGATCTTGCCAATTTTTAGCATCACAGCGAGGTAGAGTTCGAGATTTTCTAGTAGGGCTGTGGGTTCTTCTCCTCTGGAACGGAGTCAGACTTCACCTTAGACTGCGGCTACGTCTTCTCTCCCTCCGTCTTTTGCGATTCTCAATCTTTCGGATACTACTTATATACTTCTGCAGTCGTTCCTCCTTGATTAGGGATTCAATGACATTGCGGAGGTGATAACAATATTCTATTTCATGGCCATAGATTTTATGCCATTTACAGTGCTTTAAGTGATCCTTCTGAGCCTGTTTCTTCAGGGGAGGCAACCTCTTGATATCCTGGAACTCGATCTGAAGCACCTCCCTCAAAATTATCTCTCGTGAGGTGTTCAAAGGAGTTTAATCAAAATATTTAAGCCGGTACGCATCTCTTAAAGGAGCTTCGGGGCTTGTTTTTCTAGTGAGTGAGCTCACCTTAGTAACTTCTTCTAGTTCGATATACTTTTAGGAGCACAAGTGGAATTCGTTCAAAGTATCTAGCTTCCTTTTTGCCAAAGACTGGAAGAAGTCTGAATCAGTCTGGAGTCCACTCCGAGCATAGTGAAGACCAATCCTGTCATCTAGGCTTTCTACACAGATGTAAGCATTATTGAATCTCTTGATGTATTCATGAAGGGGCTCGTTGCTCCATTGACGAATAAAAGAAAGAGAATTATCCGACTTGGGCTGCTCTTTAGTGGTGGTGTAGTGTAGCAAGAAGCGTTGTTTGAGGTCTTCCCATCCAGTGATGGATTTTGCTCGTAAGGTGACGAACTAACAGAGGGCGTCATTCTATAAAAATAGGGGGAAGGCGTGGCACAGCAACTCTGGGGATCCTCCAAGGAATTGTATAGACTGAACGTAGGCGTCTACGTGTTCCTGAGGATCTATTGTCTCATCATAGGACTCCATGTTGGAAGGAAACCTAAAGTTTCTTGGGATCTTATACACCATTAATTCGTCTGAGAAGGGTTGTTGTTGGCTGCTGGGGGCCGAGACGTTGTTTCTAACAGCGTTGCTAGCTTTATCATGCAGCAGTCTTCTCCGATTGTGGGCAGCATTCATCATTCCATTATCATTCTCCTCATGCACATACCTCCTTAACTCGTCTAGTCAATAACATTGGTCGTCTAACTGACGACATTGTTCTTTGATCTGTGCCATTTTCTAGGTCACTAACTATTGGAAGCGGTGACTGGTCATCTCAAAATGAATAGTGCCCTAGTTGGACACGCAATCAGCAACATCGTCGTTCACGGGGATTAGGTGTGATTGCACTGAGATCCTAGACCCTTGAACAACATTGTTAGCTCTTTCCTTTGGGCTGCCAAGTCTGTCTCTCATAGATACTCTATGCGATGGGTGGGGGCTTTCATCAAAAAGTAAAGTCCCATGGCCATCGCACGGATGTTTCGGGACAGATGCTTGGTTTCTCACAGTAGAGACTTCAGCAGCAGGTGGTGGAATAGGATAACGAGTGTGTTGCGCTGCTGGTCCCTGCCTTTGGTTTGATGAGGGTTGCGCAACGTCCCTTCTTGAGTTTACGTGTGTATTCACCATGGTTGGGTGAGATTATAAGTTTATTTTTTCCACAGATGGTGCCAATGTTCTAAAGTGGATTCAAGGGTGTACTTGAGATAGGTACGTTACGGTGGTTTCATCATTGAGCAGCAGTAGTTGAACGTGTTGAGACAGGGGGCTTGGTACCAGTAAAGGGACTTCAACACTCAAGTCAGGCTGTGTACAAGTAGAGTTATGCTATAAGTGATAATTTACTGATAACTATTTATGGTTACTTAGCTTGATATTTATAGAGTGTGTATAGAATCGTAATGCAATCTGTATTGAATACAGGTATTTAGGATTAGTATCCTAGTAGAGATTATTATCCCATTGTTGTCAGGATAAATCCGTATAAGTTAAGAACTTGATATGGAAGCTACTTAGTAGTCTGAGACATTTACAGGTCCTATAATATCGTAAGATGGTGATTTACAGTTACAGATATTTTGGGATATATCTTCTGCACAAATCTAGCAATCTTGATTCTATGGCCCAATGTCGTTCGATTTGCATGGCTTCGAGGTCCGGACTGTCATCAAGGCTTTAAACTGAGTCATTCAGGGCGGAGTTCAGTTGTACGCGTGTCGGATTGATCTGCTAGATGGGATCCTGAATCACGATCTAGAACACTTTTGATCAAATATTTTTATAGACATTGTCGTGAAACTAATCATCATATGCTTTTTCTTATAATTTACAATTACATTAGTTATTTGTTTATTTGTTTTCCATTTTATTTGTTTATTTGGAATGTCATGCTAAAAAAGTATATCCTAACCTTCAAGAAGGGTCTTGTAATATTTCTTACAATGAGTCTTCATGTTTTGACTGTGATTACGTTCCTCGTTCTTGTAATTTAGTAGTGGATGTTCTAAAGTTTTCTAGTAATTGTGATTCTAGTATCTGGATAGAGGATCCCCCCCTGTGATTTTGTTAGTTGTTACTTTCTGATGCTTTCTGATGCCAGCATCACTAGGCTAACAATGAGCTAAGCTAAGTTAAATTTGGCCTGACTTAAGCTAAACTCAATAAGAAATCAAATCGAACCTATTTTTTTGGCTCAAACTTGAATTACGTTAAAACTTGTGAAATTTTTGAAGTTAATGAGCTAATATTGAACCTTATATAAATTGAGCTTTTTAGACTCATTGAGTTATATTTGAACTTGTAATTTAATAAAATATACATTCTTTTGCGTATATTTAGTTACAAAATAATTTTAGAAACATTGGGACATTGTGTATTTAGACTAAATTAATATTTTACATATATTTAGACAAAATTAATATTTTATATTTGATTTTACATGTATTAAAATACTGTGTGACATCGGTCTGAGTTGGAATAACCCGAAGTGTGATCCAAATCTGACTCAAAAATACATAGGGTCTAATTCCTAAAACTCGAACTCGTTCTAATTAGCTCGGGTTGGGATTGGTTTTGAACACTTGTATTCATATATATCTATTAATTTTAAATGATAATTTAAAAATCACAAAACATACTAAAACTTAAATGAATAAAATTTAGCTCTGCATATCATAATTTTGTCCAATAATTTAAATTATTTACAAAATTAAAATAATGTCACAAATAATATACCAAGTTCAACTATGTTTGTAATAATCAATCCACATGAATTTTTATTTCGAAACTTTTAATGAAAACTGGCTTAAATTTATTTATGAACTAATTTTATTACCCGTGCGATGCATGGATTTATTAAATTAAATGTGAATTTTTTTAAATAATAATTTTTTATTTATTATAATTTAAGAAAATAAAAAAATAGATTAATTATTTTGATTGCCTGTAATTACTATTTGAGTGGTATAAAAATATAAAACTTAAAGTCTTTGATTGCCTGTAATTACTATTTGAGTGGTATAAGTTTTTTTGCAGCAATCTTTATCATTGTAGACTCTTCTACTAAAAAAATCTATTGTAGAATAATAAGAAAATAAAGATTCTCACATCATGTCAAATAAAAAGAGAAAAATCACAATATGTGAAAAATATTAAAAATAGAAATTATATTTTTCGAGTAACCATTGGGAAAGTATTATGATATGATCCCACCTCTACTTATTAAATGGGTTTCCAACCCTGTCCTATCGTTGGAATATATTGTTATACTATTTTATGTGGAGGGAGATCCTCATTATCATGTTTGCTCAATGTGGAATATATTGTTATAATATTTTATTTCGATTAGCATAAATCATATTATAATTTTATAAAATCTCGATTAATTAGATATTAAAATTATTAGAACATTTTACTTAACTCAAATTGTGATCAGTATTGTTATTGGGTCTGTTGTTGTTAAGCACTACTTATATATGAGTTTTATTTATGAGTCCAATGTATGAGCTTACCATAGTGGGTAAGTTTAACTCATTTTAGTTATCCTATAACAAGGAGAGACCCATATTCCTAATATCTCTAGTACGTACAGTTGCCCCATTAATACTAATGCGTGAGCGACTACTATGGATAGAAATAATATCTTTCCTTCATCGAGATTGATTTCAAGGATTCAATCATGGAAACCTCATTAGCATCTTTTCAATGTAACCTTATAACTTATTCTATATTATTTGGGTATGCCATAATTTGGGGTTAATTGATCCGAGAACTCTAGTAATTGGTATCAGAGTAGTTTTAATCCTAATTATAGCTATCAACCTTTCTATTTTTACCTAAAAATTGTATGAGATTTAAAATTGAAGAAACCTGAAACCCTAACGAATATTATGTGCAATTCAAAAAAAATTATGATTAATTTTGAAAATCAAGTTAGGGCTTTTGTAGATCAGAGTTTCCTGATTTTAATAACGTGCATATCATGTTAAATTGATTAGAAACCGGTAAGAAATTTTGTAAAACTTTATGGAACCCTCTTGCTTTTATTCCAAAATCCAAATTTTCCTTTTGGTGTATTGTTTTCTAAAATTGGTTTGGGGGTTCTTTATATCTCATCTTCCTAAATCTAAATATACCAATATCGTGAATTTTCGTTGAGAAAATGATGAGAATTTCGTAAAAACTCATGAAACCCTTTTTTGGTATAGCTCATAAAAACCTAATTTTTCAAGCATTTTTTTAAAAAAATTGTTTTGGTGATATTGTAGATCCCTTTCCAATGATTCTAATGAGATATAAAATTGCATTAATTGGTTGAGAATCGAGGAAGAATTGGCTTGCGACCTGCGAACCAGATTCCGGGTTCTGTAACGGGTCGAGCGACACGAATCTGTGAAACGGGTAAGGAAGACATAGCTTTCTTTCTTTGCCCACGCTCACATTGAGCGCGTGTAGGCACGTGTAGGCGCGTAAGGCAATTCCAGGCATGCTTTTTCAATTATGTTTTTTTTTGTTCTCGATGCACCCAAATTTATTTTTGGGTGAATTTTATTTAATTTTTTATGCCCATTTATTATTTATTCCAAAATTTTTAGAGTTTAAAACTATATGGTACTCTCCACTTTTATCTCTAGAATTTTTGTTTTTTGTATTATTGTGATGCTGCTGGGCATGATATATATTGTGCACTCTCAGAGATGATGTTGTTTTGCCACTAAAATAATTTTTGATGCTATTTTGTGCATAAATTAATATGTAATATTTTGAAAACTATTTATCTTATTGTTATTTATACAATATAATTCTGAGAGTTGTTGTTTAAAATATTGTGGTACTGTTTTGGGACACTTTGCATGATTGTGAGCTCACCTTCGCAGGACCAATTATGTTGAGGTATCATTTTGTTGATATTTTGTTAATAATGTTGCATTGAGGATTGTGTTGATGATGTACTTTACCTTATCAATTTGTCTTTATTAATATGATTCCCGATGATTTGTTAAAGCCATTAAGGTTGTGTCCTTAGAGTTCTTAGTATCCTCTTAGTACTAGTTTTAGAGACATGATTTTGATGTCTATAGGAATTTGCTCATGTGTTATAATTTGAGACTCTTAGGCAGGATTATAATTGCATGAGAGAGCTTCATTATGATTATTTGCTTAAATATTACATATGTTGATATGCTTGACAAAAATCTTCCTTTAATGCATCGTTCATTCTGTAACATCCTCTTTTTAGCAAGTTAGACTAGTTTATGGTTACCAAGGTAGCATAATACTTATTTAACATGTCTGTAAATTTTTGTGATAAACTGAGTTAGTTTAAGCACTTTGTTGCAACCAAAAGTGTGAAAAGTAGCTTAAAATGACTCAGATAGTAGAATATATGGCTAATTTGATGGAAATGAATCTAGAGAATTTGTTTCTAAGGCACAAATAGGTGTAAGAGGATGCAGATGAATTTTAAGACTAATCAGAATCAGTTTCGTATTTTTAAGTATATTGGTTGTGCATTCAATGTCTGATTGACTAGCAGCATGTAAAAAAAATGATAATGGTGAAACAACATTTTTAATAAATCTTAGTATTTATTTTTAAGTTGTTAGAAGCTGGAAAACTTGATTCTGCAAAATCTAAGTTTTCTTAGCAGATCAAAAAGTATCAGTATCATACTTAAATGAAACAAGTCACAAATGAGGAAAGCCCTTTATATTGACTTTTTCCTGATATTTCACTCACTATTATCTCATTTCACACATCTTCTCTCACAAAATAGCAAGGCCAGCAGCAGAGAGCAAGGGAAGCCAAGAAGAGAAGGCTAAGGAGGAAGAGGAAAGGAGGAAGAAAGGGAAAGGTAAAGCCAAGGTTCAACAGCCACCATCACTAAGAACTTGAGGTAGGGGATTCTAAACTTGAAACTCATAACTTTTCTTCATATTTTCTATTGATTAAAGTTAGGTCATTAGATGGAGAAAATAGGTTTTAAAGAGTGAAAATCTATTTTCTTTACTTGATTATTATTTTTTTTATGGGAATTAGCTATCACAGATTAATGAGAGCATGAGAATTAAATTGGACATTTGATATGGTCAATTAGTCCCTAAAGTGGGAATTTAAGCAATGAACAAGTAGGTATGTGAATTTGAAAATTGATCCAAGTTTAAGTAAACTAATAGGTTGTAAAAGTGTTACAACATATTTAGGAAGTGTTGGTGCAGTTAGAAATCACCTAAAAGCCAATTTCAGATGATTGGAAGCTATTTTGAAATCAATGGAACAATGCACAAAGTTGTTTTCTGTAGAAAATGCCTCGCGCTGCGGCGTGAATGATGC
Organism: Ormosia semicastrata; assembly: GCA_029884595.1. Taxonomy (NCBI): domain Eukaryota; kingdom Viridiplantae; phylum Streptophyta; class Magnoliopsida; order Fabales; family Fabaceae; genus Ormosia; species Ormosia semicastrata. The sequence goes on along the minus strand of JAQQTO010000046.1, from coordinate 27,751,919 downwards.
CACACTAAGGCGTGAGTTCCAGTGAGTGAGGCCGAGAGTAGCGCGCCGCGACGTGAGTGACCAGAGAGCTTGGCGCCATGACGTGACAATGCTGCGCCGAGGCGTGAGTTCCAAGAATCTCCAAGGATGCTATTCTCCAAGGATGCTATTCTTGATGTTTTAAGGTTCCCTGCTAGTTAGGATCAATTATATATGCTTTCTTAAGTGTAGTAAGACATTTTTAGGGATATTTCACAAATGAAATAAACACCTAGCATATAAGAACAAGTTTGAGTTTTCTAAGTTTTTCTAGAGTTAAGAATTGTTTGGAATTAGAGGTTAGTCAAGAATTGGTTCCTATACCGGTTAATATGGAACCATAATATGATTATCTTAATTAAGAAAGTGAGTTAAACCCCTTAACCTTGCAAAGTAATGAGTTAAACTCTTTGTTAAGGAGGTGACTGTAAGAAGAAAGTGTCGGTACAATACTTTACCTAGGACAAAGAAGTGAGCTAAGCTATTTGTCAAGTAACATGAGGAGTATGATCAACCTTATGTGAGTGTAGTAAAGCGAGATAAACTTACTAACATGAGTCTTAGGATGAGTTAAGTCTTAAGTTAGGCATTGAAGCGAGTTAAGCAATGTGCCAAGTTTAGTTGATGTTTCACAATTGTATGAGTGATTGTGTAATATCGAGATAGGTTAGATTTCTATACATTATACAGTTATATCGGTGATTGTATAATGTTGTTATTAATTATGTTAGTATGCTATTTATGTTAGTGAATGCCATGTGATATATATATACATACATATATACATATATATATATATATATATATATATATATATATATATATATATATATATATATATATATATATATATTACTTGGAAATTTTTATGCTTTCACTCATTTCTATGTTTCTATGGTAAAAGTAGGTCCAGACCCTAGTAAGGAGGTAAAACAATTGAAGAAGGAGCAACACGACTAAATAGTTTTTAGTTTTTGTTGTATGAACAACTCATGTATATTGTACTCTGAGTTGTACTTTAGTGGTAGTTTTGTTGTTGTATATATAACATTATGCCCTTTGAAGCTTTTGATGTATATATTTATGACCTACTTTTATCATGGCTCTCTATATTTGAATGTTTAATTATATGGGATTAGTAAGATAGTATGATTAGAAGTAACATGATTAATGCTTTATGTCTTTGTATATGAGATATATTGAGATAATTGTATTAGGGTATTATACTTTCAGCTTTATCAATGCAAATGGATGCTTTAACGAAATTGAATGGGACTAATCATGAGGACTGAGTGGATTCTGTTAAATTGTTCCTTGTTGTCTCTAATATTGATGCTACTCTCATTGAAGATGAGCCTCAATAACCCACAAATGCATCTTCCACTACAGATAGGAAGAAGCATGTAAAGTTAGTTTAATCCAATAAGGTCTGTTTGATGACCATGAAGTATAGTATGGATAAGACCATGAAAAAGAAAATTCTTGAAACATATAATGTTAAGGAGTTTCTGAAATTTATTGGTGAGAAATTCAAGAAGTTTAATAAAACTGAAAAGGACTATTACATCTCTTTGTTTGTAAAGACTACATATGATGGTACGAGTGAACATATCTTAAAGCTTATGAACTGATACAACAAGTTAAGGTCCATGAAAGTGGAGTCGGGAGAGGACTTTCTGGTCTGGCAGGTGTTTGAATTTATTCCGACTAGTTTTGATGTTCTGAGAACTACTTACAATGCTCAAAAAGAGCAGTGGATTATTGATGAACTTATATTTGTCCTTACTCAAGAGTAGCAGACAATGAAGAAGGCCAAGACCTATAATGTTCAATTTGCTTCCCACAAGAATGGTGACAAGAAAAAGAAATTTGCTAAAAGGGAGAACAGTAAGCCTTACTTTAAGAAAATTGAGAATAATAAGTCTGGATATCCTTCTAGGCCACTGTCTAGACCACCTTCTGGTCCTGGTGAGTTTTATGGTGTTAAGCCCAAATATCGATTTAATGGAAATTGTAAGTTCTATAATATATATGGGTATAACAGTCTGATTGTTTGAGGTTCAAGAGCTAGTTTGAGAAAAAAATAGGTAACATCTTGGCTCTAATATGTTTAAAATCAAATCTAGTTGATGTTCCTTCTAATACATGATGTTTGGATATTGGTGCAACTTTTTATGTTACAAACTCATTGCAGCAATTCAGAACCAGGAGGAGACCAAGTGAAGGGGAGTTGATAATCACAGTAGGAAATGTAGCTAGTGTCAAAGTAGAATGTATAAGAGTGGTTTCATTAAAATTATGTACTGGACATGTTTTAGTTTTGAAAGATACAGTTTATGTGCCTTTTACGAAGAGGAATTAGGTTTCAATTTTTGTTTTGGATAGTTGTGGCTACTCTTTTTACTTTAGTAATGAAAATGTTTTTTTATATTATGATTTTGCTCTTATTGGTTCTGGAGTTTTGTCTAATGGTCTATACATGTTGGACGTTGATCCCTTTTTTTGTTAATCAATGACATTCAAATGTTAATAATGTTCTTGGGAGCAAGCGTGATAAAGTTGCTAAAAATTCTTCTATGTTGTGACACAAACGTTTAGGACATATCTCTATGGAGAGAATGTAGAGGTTGATCAAGGAGAATATTCTTCATGATCTGGACTTCTCTGACTTTGATACTTATGTTGATTGTATAAAATGAAAACTTATACACAGTGCTAGAAAGAGTAAGGTTACCAGGAATGAAGGAATACTATAGTTAATTCATACAGATATTTGTGGGCCTATTACTCCTATTACTATGGGAGGTTTTAGGTACTTTATCTCCTTTATTGATGACTTCTCTAGGTATGGTTGAATTGATTTGGTATACGAGAATTCTTAATCTTTAGATTCCTTTAAAGCATTCAAGGTCGTTGTTGAATTAAAATTTAGTAAGCATATCAAATGTGTGAGGTCTGATAGAGGTTATGGGCACTATGGTAGGTATGATTAAATTAGTAGAAATCCTGGACTTTTTGCTAGATTCTTACAAGACTGTGGTATTGAGGCATTGTACACTAAGTCTGGCACTCCACAACAAAACAAAGTTGTAGAAAGGTGAAACCGTATTCTTATGGATATTGTGAGATGTATGCTTAGTCATTCTACTCTTCCAAAATTCTTATAGAGAGATGCCTTGAAGACTGTTGCTTATATATTGAATCATGTGCCAAACAAATCTGTGCCGAAGACTCCATATGAGCTTATGTTAGGCAAACGACATACTTTGAGACATTTCTATATTTGGGAGTGTAAGGCAGATGTAAGGCCTTATAACCCACAATCAAATAAGCTTGATCCCAAAATCATTAATCATTTCTTTACTGGTTACTGTATTGGCTCAAGGGATTCTATGTTCTATTATCATTCTTATACTATTAGAGTTATTTAATATAATTAGGCTGTCTATTTTGAAGAGAACTTAGAATATGGTGGAACTCAGGAGCCACGTATGATTGATTTTAGAGAGGAGCATATTTTCGTTCCTATTCCTATTTTTCTCTTTCTAGGGATAATGTCATCTTCTTTGATCCATGATAATGTTGTTGATCCTATTGATAATGTAGATATCCATATGTTGTTATGGTTCCACTTAAAATATCTAAGCGGGTTTCTATATCCATTGAGTCTATTAGATTCAGATATTATGTTATGTACCTATAGGAGCATGAGTTTAACTCAGCTGAGGATTCTAATCCTATTTCCTTTCAAGAGGTCATGGCTAGTCCTGATAGTGCACAATGATTGGTGGCTATGGAGGATGAGCTGGCTTCTATGAAATAATGGTGTTTGGAAATTGGTGGAGTTATCTGTTGGTTGTAAAACTATTGGTTGCAAATGAGTTTTTAAGACCAAACGTGATGCTAGAGGTAAATTAAGAGGTATAAAGCCAAACTTGTTACTAAGGGATATAACCAGAAGGAAGGCATTGATTATAAGGAAACTTTCTCACCAGTCTCAACTAAATACTCTTTTTGTGTTGTGATGCCCTTGGTTTCTCATTTTGATTTGGAGCTCCATCAGATAGATGTTAAGACTGCCTTCTTAAATGGTGATTTGTATGAGGATGTGTATATGGATCAACCTGATGGTTTTATTGAAGATGGTAAAGATTATATGGTATGTAAATTGAGAAGATCCATTTATGGATTGAAACAAGCTTCCAAGCAATGGTACTTGAAATTTGATCATATTGTTAGCTCTCTTGACTTTAAAGAAAATATTGTTGACCAATGCATGTATCTAAAGTTTAGTGGGAGCAGATTCATCATTCTTATCTTATATGTTGATGATATTTTATTGGCTAGTAATTATATTAATTTTCTGTATGAGACTAAGTAGATGTTGATAGTGCACTTTGATATGAAAGATCTTAGTGATGCCTCTTTTGTTTTGGGAATTGAGATTCATCGTAACAGATCTCGTGATATTCTTATTTTGTCTCAGAAAACTTATATTTAAAGGATTCTGAATAGTTTTAATATGAAATCTTGTAATTCTTTTACTGCACCTATTCAAAAGGGTGAAAGACTCTCTAATACTTAGTGTCCTCAAAATGATAAAGATGGTGCTAAAATTAAGAAGTTCCTATATGCTTCCGCTGTAGACAGCCTAATGCATGCTCAAGTTTGTACACGTCCTAATATTGCCTTTGTTGTTAGTGTGCTTAGGAGATACCTGAGCAAACCTGGTATGGCTCATTAACAGGCTACAAAACAAGTTATAAGGTATCTATAGGGTACTAAAGATTATATGCTCACTTATAAGAAATCGGATCACCGTGAGGTGATAAGCTATTCTGATTTTGATTATGGTGGTTATCCAGATGACCACAAGTCTACATCAGGGTAAATCTTTATGTTGGCAGGAGAAGTTATTTCTTGAAAAAGTGTTAAACAGACACTTACAACCACTTCTATTACAGAGGCAGAGTATATAGCTTGTTATGAGGCTACGCGTCAAGCGATATAGTTGAAGAATTTGATTACTAAGTTTTGTGTTGTGAAGAGTTTTTTCAGGCCTCTTACTATTTATTATGATAATTCTGTTATACTGTACTTGTCTCAAATTAATAAGAGCTATAGGAGCTCAAACCATTTTGACACAAAATATATATTTGTTAGAGAGAAGATTTAAGAGTTTATGACTCGTGTCGAGCATATCCTTACAAAGCTTATGGTTGCAGATCCCCTAACCAAAGGTTTAGTCGTTAAAGTTTTTATTGATCATGTAACTCGTATGGGTATAGTGAGGTCTTTTGATATTTTTAGTTAGTGGGAGTTTATAGTTTTTATTATGACATCATTTTATTATTATGTCTCGAGACCTTGAACAATTATGTTGCTACTACTACTACTACTAACTCGTATGGGTATAGTGAAATCTTTTGATGTTTTTAGTTAGTGGAAGTTTGTTTTATGATTTTTATTATGACCTCATATTATTATTATTATTATCATTATTATTATTATTATTATTATTATTATTATTATTATTATTATTATTATTATTATCATCATCATCTTTGCAGTTTTATTTGTTAGTATTATGGCATATTGTAGAGACATTTTGGACCTAATCTCATTTTGTTATTAGTCTCATGACTTTAGTACCACATTGAGCCTCCATAGTTATATATTAAATGTGAGATAAAACAATAAAGTCTTTAACTAATATAACTTTATTCTTTTTTACTATAAATTGAAATTTATTCGAACAAAAGTATAGTGGCACTTACAATTTCAGTAAAAAACATAATAGATTTATTAAGAAAAAAAATAGATACAATCTTCGCCCATAACTAACCCATGATCAATAGCTTTACTCCTAATCTGTAGATTATTGGTGATGACACATATTTCATTATGGAAATTGATATATAACGTGTTGTCATATGAAGAGGGTATTACATCTCTTACTTTAGTATATATGAAGGTCTTACTGTTCTGTAAGGCCAAAACATAAGGCAGATCAGAGAAAAACAAAGTTAAAAATTTTTAATATATCAAGAAATAAGGTAGATATGAGAAATTCAAAATCGAACTCTTAGATCTATTAAAAAATAACAAATTTAAAAGATTTGGATAAATTTATCAGAGAAATAACTACAAAAACAAGAAAAACTCGAAAGCAAATGGAAAGGGCTATTGCTAAAAGATAGAGGCTGCAACCCTATTAGAGAAATATCCATGAAAGGACTCAAAGCACAATAAAGGAGTGAGAAGACAACAATAACAATAACCAAAACATTTTCTCATTAAGTAGGGTCAACTACATATATCAAATTAACGACGTCATTGTGTTATGTCAAAAACCAAATTTTCAGGGAGGCCATTTACATCTAAAACCTTTTTAATGGTTTTACTTAAGATTTTTCTTGGTCTTCTTCTACATCTAATTATTGGACTATCCGTCATCTGATTAACTTTTCTAATTAGAGCTTCTATTAGTCTTCTTCTCATATGTCTATGTCATCTTAGATGCGATTATACAATCTTTCCCTCAATAGGTACCAATAATATTTTTTCTCTAATAATACATGCATTCTCAATCTTATCTTTTCTTGTATAACCACTCATCCAACACAACATTATCATCTTTTCAACACTTATCTTATGCTCTTGTTTGTACTTTACTTCTCAACATTCAATACCATTGTTGGTTTATGGCTGTGGAGTAAGATTTTTCTTTTAGCTTGATAGGCACTTTAGGTTAATAAATAACACATGAAGCATTCTTCTATTTTATCCACCCAACTTAAATCTTAGAGTTTACATCTCTCACTATTTCTCCATTTCTTTATATATACATATATACCTTATATTATACCTATTACTTCTTATTTAATTATGCACAAATCTTTTATATAATTATATTTGCCTTTCTTTAACACTCTCTCTTAAGGTTGATAAAAGAAAACGTCGTAGAATCCTAGATTTATCTCATCTAACTACTCGCCACTCCTATAGTGTTAGTCCAAGGCTAAAAAAAACAATTTAGTAGCCCAAAGTCCTACAATAAGGTTTGCCTGATTGCAGGCACAAAAGTGCTTCTAGTTGTACGCATATTTGTATAATTTGGATTAGAGGTTGATTTAGGCAAAAGTTTAAGTCACTAGGTTCTGTTCTGGCTCTTGGGTTAAGCGGTCAAATGAGAAAATCTTAATAAATAAAGAAAAAAATTTAAAAATACCCCATGAAACAAGTACTTTACTACTTTATATAGGAAAAATATATATGAAAGAGTATTATATAAAATTATTATATGAAAAAAATACTTCATTTGAAAAATACTATATAATGTAACTAAACAAGCATCAATGTTTGAAAACTAGATTGGTTAAACAATAATATGAATTAAAAAATGGAGAATATTGCTCATTAAGAGTGCATGATTTAGTGGTTAAATGCATTTTATCACAAGGGTCATTCATGTAGACTAGATCGGTTTAGGGGCCAATTTGTGGATTTTCATGTTGAACTAGGTCAGTTTTGTCCATTCAATTCAATCAAAAGCTTTTTGTGTAAATAGACAACTTAGTTTTTAAAATTATTTTCATTCGTAATTTAGTCCATAAATTTATTTATGTGTATAAGTTCATAACTTTATAAGACTTGTATTATGTTTGTGATTTTTTTTTAGGGTACATGCATTTTGTTAATTTTTATTGTATCTCACTTTAGTTTATAAGAATGAATAACTTGATATGACTTTTATAAATTTAAAAACTGACTCATACATATAAATAAATTTTGGGACTAAACTGTAAATGAAAAATAGTTTTAGAGATTAAGTGTATGTTTGGGATAATTTTGAAAATTTAATTATTTCAATAATCGATTATTGTATAAAAAGTTTTTGTTATAATTAATTATAAGAAAAAAATTTATATTTAGATATATTAGTCAAAAGTGATTTTAAACTAATCTTTTTTATTTGAATAGTATAAAAAAATTATTTTTATGTATCAAATTAACAAAATAGGTATAGAATGATTAAAAAATTATTTAATCGATTAAAAAAATTAATTGAGAAAGAAAATAGTATTTACATCTCACTATTAAAAATAATCTTAACAGTTTTTTTCAATAATGCTCAAATTTGAGCTTCTCATCCAATAACTTTTTTCTCAAAAAAAAAACTATTGATTTTTTCTAATAAAATGCCAAACACGTTGTTTAATAAAGTAACAACTTAAAAAACAAAAAAAAAACGGTTGGTTGAACAAAACATGCTCTAAGTTACTTATTTTTCATACTTTATCTAAAAAAAAAATTAAAAGCAAATTAGCATAAGCTATTCTTACATTAATTTCTAATATATCACCCTTTATATATTTCTTTTATGAGAAAAAGTGAAAAAGAGAGGAATTTTTTTTCACTTTTTCTTATAAAAAATTAAATAAAGGAAGATCAATGATGTATAATCAAAATGGTGATATAATTAAGTAAGATCTCAAATTCAAATTTTATAAATGAAAAGAATTAATATTAAAAAACTTTACACTTTTATAATTTAACTTAATTTAATTTTAAAATAATTAAATTCTAATACGATTTTTAAATTCCGAGATTTACATCAAGAATGGTGATATTAGAATAATATTACTCAAAAAATTTAAAATGATCAGTACAGCTGTTACTTTTGGCATATTTGTGAATTGATGCGTGTGATGCTTCTCAAATGTCATGGATTTTACGTCACCATATGACGATGCTGTGACGCACGTCTATTAGTCCTTGACAGTGTCCACATGTGTACTCTCAAAAGTCCTTACGTTCATACCAATGCAGATGCCACGCACCAAGGCAGCATCTTTTTCTCTCTTGTTCCGATTTACTAGCAGGACAAATTTCTAGCATGATATAGTTTCTACAATCTAGTGCAGTAATAACTTTCAAGATTCTACAGTCTACGACTACAACCAATTTGTTTATTTAGGTAAAAGTGAGGTTATCACAGTGGCCGAAGTTAATCATAAATTTTTGGGGGACAAAAGTTTTAAAACTTGACTTAAATGTTTAGTAGAGATTAATTATAACTTAGATTGGTATTTTATATATAATATTTCATCCCCTCCTTCATAGAGAGTAAGAAATGCCAAAATTATATGTACATAATTATAAAATGTAAAAGTAAGGGGGAAGCCAGTAAAGTTCAAAAATTAAATCAATTTGACATCAATCGTTTAATTATAATTAATCTTTCATTTAAAGCTTAGAGCTTAGATAATAAAAAAAACCTTACACAATTATAATCAATTTAGAGATAAGATGAATAAAAGCCTTACATTTGGACTTAGCTCAGCATACTGTAAATGAAGTTTGAGTATAAAACCTTGGGTCCAGCTGCCCCCTTAGGCCATGAAAAGTTTAGCCAATGGTTATTAGCTCAATACTCGTGAGTGTCAAGCTGACAAACATGATGTTCACTACTCACTAAATATATTTGGTGAGAGAAATATTTATTGTAAGAAGTGAAATGAATGAATCTTGATTATTTGATCTTATATAAATGTTTAAACTTAAAACGTAAATGTATGTACTTTTTTTAAGTGATCACATGACTTTTAAGTAATTTTTAATCTTAATTATTCATGTATGATTATATGGTCAAGATTTACTCATTTTACTCTCTCACAATAAAAAAATTCTTCTCACTAAATATGTTCCTTAATAATATTACCACAAAGTTGAAGCAGCAAAGATTTGTGTGCACTAATCCTAGTTATTATAGTTGAGAGAGCATTTAATGGAGTTGGAGCAACGAAATACAAGTCCATTAAAAGTTTTAAAATCACAGATTTGAATTCCCTCTGCTATTGCACGGATGCAGTAAGAGAGAAAAGAAGAAAACATGCATGTGAAACTTACAAGTGAGATCTACAGTGAGTCCTACTTATTCTTCATTTTTTCTAACTGCAGGAGATTCAAATTCCAAAAATACATATCTCAATTTAAAGTATTATTATTAATTAATAAATGAGACAGAGTGATAGCTTTAAACCATAAAATGACAATGTTTAAAACAATTATTTTAAATTGTTTAGACAGTTCAAGTGTTAGAGGTATCTTGCAAGTATAAACTTCTAAACAGCAACCAAGCTGCTTTAGGCCAAATATAGCACTCAAAAGTCTTCACAATGTAGCAACCTATCGTGCTCTTTACACAATAATAGAGCAAATATTCATTTCAAAACCAGTATAATATTATAATTGTCATTCTCATTTGCACTAGTATGACAAATAGCATTAAATAGTTTTATTTTAACCATATTCTTATTGAAAATCGATATGATTATTGCATGATTTTTATTTTGAGCTATCCCGACCTTCCAGATGCTCGCTTCAAGTCTTTCGTCATTAAATATTATCATATACCCCTAGCAATTTGATTGAATAATATACTTTTTAACGGCGCACGGAATGAGATTCTTCGTCAAATATCATCACTGATGAGGAAGTTAAATATTGGATTAGAAGGCGATCAATTGGAAAAATCATTCATGAACATCGAGACAACTAACAAATAGGTATTATAAGATTCTGCTTGAGACTTTGTTCAATCAAAGATTAAAATTTAAGGCACTCTTTCATTGTCACACGACAGCAAAGTTGGATGAAGTCAGTCAAAACTTACCTACTTTTTTATAATGTAGGTCTTGTGCCACAAGCATTATTTATGTTTTAGGAGCATGATAGAGCTTGAGAGAGTTGAGAGAAATGAGACTGGGGAGAAAAGTGAATTTGTATTCAATGGAAAACGAGTAATATTTAATTAGGTGAGATCTATCATAAACATTTAAATTATTATTTGACATTTGTAAAGTTATAAGAATTATGTTAAAAATATATTAATCTCTATAAATGTTTTTATATATTGAATGATGATTTGAGTGTCTAAAAAATAATGTAATAGACTGTATTTACTTAAAAATTTATCATATAAAAATTGTGTGCAAAGCCATGGGCCATAGCCACTAATGTGGCTTATGTACACAAGCATATTGAAGAGAAAGTAACAAATTAGTAACTAATTTACTGGCTCAACAAAATAATCTGCCTAATCTCTAATGAAGTTAACTAAATTGAAGCTCTCTAACTATAGTAATAATTTAGACCATGAACTTGGCTCTTGGGATAGATAACTTTCGTTTTTGGACATATAGATAGCTAACTAGTATAACAAGTCTTGGCTTGTGGATTGATCTATCGACTAATCTGGTTCTTAAGCTAGTAAGGGCTCGTTTAAAACTGGATCAATCAAACCTAACTTGTTTAATCCATTTGTTAAATGGGTAGCAATATATTAACTGAAGAACAATGTCTCAACCTATTCTCAGAAAAAGAAAAAAGAGGTTTGAAACTCGAATGTTTAATATAGAATGAATGTTTGATTGATTTTTAAATGTTAGAGATTTGATTATTTACATTTAGACTTAGGATTAATAATCAATGTACTCATGATTAAAGTTATTAAAATAGGTCATTCGACTCATTCATTTAATTTAGTCTACTGTGAGTTAGAAGTTAAGTGAGTTGAGTCGTGTTAACTCACTTTAATAGTGGGTTAAAAAAGGGGCTAACTCATCAACTCATTTCATTTTTAAGGATTAAATGGGTTAGCTCACAAGAAAAATTATAAAATAAACTCAAAATAAAATAGCATGGACTTTGTCTTTGTTCTGGGGTCACCATTTCCTCATTGGGGCACTGCTACATAGCCCGGATGTTGAGAGTCCGGCTCCTACCGTGTAGTATAAAAAAGGGTAGTACAAAATAGGTGGAGTCCATTAAAAAAAATTAAAAATCCACACTTTTATAACCATCCGGTCAATTCAGGAATTCTTTCAACCGGGCTGCCTATCTTTTTCCTTCCTCATTATTTATAAATCATAAAACCCCAGACTAATTGATTGACAACAAAAACTTCAATCTTATCCAGCCATTCACTCCAAAATGAAACCAAAAAAATGGCATAAAGGCTTCAAATAGCACTTAGTAAAGGCTCAAGGCAGAGCAATAGGAGCTTGGCTACAGCTTGGGTGATGGAGGCGTCATGCATGGGATGCAGCATTGTTTAGCAAAGGTTGATTGAAGGTGTAGTCATTGTCTAGAGCCTACAGCGTCATCACTATCGTCTAAGCGTGGTGCAGCAGTAGGCTAAATTGGGATGTTTCTATTTGTGTATGAATTATTATTATTATTTAATTCTTAACCACCTTACACTTGCTTAACTCGCGAGTTAAATGAACCGATAATTAAAGTAACCAAGTTTTTTTGAGCCAGAAAAATGCTCAACCAACTTTGATAGCTTTACTCTTGATTATTTAAGTATTGTTTTCTTTTCTTTTTATTTTCAAAAAGCTGATTTTTTTTTACAACAATTTATTTTTTATCTTTGTAATAGATTAGTTGGTTGGTCCGTAACTTTAAAAGGACTGGTTAAGATTCTTATTCTCTAAGGTCTGTTTATTGAAGGGGCTAATTAAGGCTTAAAATACTTTTGTTGGTTTTAAACAAAAAATACTTTGTTTAAAACTCACAAAGGGTGTGTTTAAGTAGTAAATAATCTTAATTTCCTAAGACAATGATGTAATTCAAATTTTTGGAAAACAACTCTTATTAGAAAATCGTATAATTTTCATACTTTCACGGTCAAACGAAAATTAGTTCTATGAACAATTCAAATAACAAAACGTGTAAAAATGTCTCACAATCTCTTTAAAAAAAAAGATCCTTTGTTTAAAATGATTAAGTTTGATTTCTTCTGTCAACAATATTTAATATGCAATAAATCACTGAAACTTGTGACATGCCTTAATATTAAAAAAATGGGATAGCCTCCCTCCTCTTAAGTCTTTTTGTAACACTAAGAAAGGGCTAACTAAGGCCAAGTTGGTTTGTATGCATGAATGATGAACTGGGTTCTCAACTATGACAACTTAGAGATAAATCCTTAAGTAAGAACTTTTTACTATATGTACTTAAATTAATAGTATATATGTGTAAATGAATTTTTTTATATTGATCTATTTCTAATACAATTCACATAACTTTATACATGTTAATTAATGAATTGAGTGCTTGTGATTAAAAGTTCTTATATAAGAATTCTGCATTTAACTCGGACCTTCCTTCTCATTTGTTGCTCTGTTTCATCGTTCCAATGTCGCGGCAGCAAATTCATTGGGCGAGCAGGAGCACATTTATAGCGTAGTTCCATATTATGGACTTGGGAGTTAGGACTTAGCAGTTTTGCCCATTCCTAATTTGATAATATCCTGATTCTGGGCTTGAAAGCGCTCTAATTTTAGTCTCTTTTGAAATAGTAAAGCACACTTTGGTCTACTTGGATTTGGACTATGCAAATGCAAAATTAATGCTTCCCTGCGTGTTGCTCTGTTAAATGGCATCATACGGTCATACCCAATACTCAACCCAATCTGGGCCTTACAGGATTCGGCCTTACTTTATTTGATTTTTTTTATGGCCATGGCCCATGGGGTTCAAAATTAATTTTTTTAAGAAAAACTCTTAAAAAGAGTTAAACCCTCCTCTTTTAAATGAATTCTTAGTCTTAAAGTATTTTACCTAATTCACTAAAAACTATAATACCTGAATAGTATATTTATACATACCGTAAAAATTAGATTTAAAATATTATATAATAAAATTTAAATTAAATTTCAACAGTTGAGTATAATATTTAATATTTAAGTAATTTTCTCTCTTTTTGAGAAATTTTTATATAGACAATGTCTTCATACATAGACACCGTCGTTGACTTTATGCTTTATAATAGGTCTTGTGTCGTATGTATATTAAAATCGTGATGAAAATACCAACTATATAACAATGTTAAAAATAAAAAAATCATCGTGAAAGTGATATAGGAAACGTAAAATAGATTACGTAATACGTAGGTGCCAATGTATTCTTTTAGCCAACAATAATCAGCATAATTGATAAGGGTGAATTACATCAATTAAATTAGTCAATGTCTAAATTTTACAAGAGTTTTGTAAGTATTTTGGTAAATACTTGAGTTCGGGAGTTTACCTTGACCCCCCATAACCCTAAGTTTTTTTCTCAAGAAAAATTAATTGGATTGTATGATAATGTATTAATAGTGGCGATGGTGATGAATCCATGTTAAACTTACGAAAAAATCACCACGATAATAATAAAGATTTTGTTAACGTTTATCCTTAAGAATTAAAAAAAAAATACATATAAGCATGAAGTTAAAGTTTCAAAGCTTTAACATTACCATTGCATCAATCTATATCATTTAATGAAAAATATATGCACTAATGTAGAATTTGAAGTTGCCATTCATATTTTGTAGGGGTTAATGTTGTTGGTCAAAGTCTAGAGACACAATAGTGGTAAGGCGCTACTAGTGGTAGTTCGATCTGGAGATGCTATAGTGAAGAGAAGAGATTCCTACTTTCACGTATGGAGTGCGGAGTGTTGAGGAGAAAGATTAAGGGACACGATCATCATTTCTCTCATGACGGGAAACAAATAAACTCCTCAGAAGTGATAGCATGTGTGTAGTAATCCATTAAAGGAATCGTTATCTTCAAAGTGTGAAGAGGATGATCAATAAGGGCCAACTCATTTGCAATATTCTAGAGAGAATGAAGGAAGTCAATCATGGATGACATACCTTTGGTGATAGAGCTCAGACGTTCTTTAGGAGACATGATGCATGAGTTGGAGTGATTGGCCTAAGCACACTGAAGCTTGAGTCATGCTTCAGTAAAAGTGTCATCAGAAGACATAACAACACATGTTTCAACTTCACAAGAGTCAAGAATTGCAAGATACAATAAGAGTTGGTCTTGACACACCTAATAAGAGTGTGTAGGATTGGATGTGGTTGTCACACCATTAATAATGGTAGCAAGAGGACAAGGAGTGGCTTCGGTGATAGCCAACAAGATTATGGCCAACAAGAAGAGAGTTGATTTGTTTGCACCAAACTGGATAGTTTTTGCTAATAAGTTTGATAGGAAGTTAAATGGTGTTGAAGTGAACACATCCTTGGGGACAAGAATGGTTGTAGCCGGTTGAGGGATGGGTTGGGTAGTAGCATTGGAGTTTTTAGAGGCTATTAATTGATGAGAATTGAAGGTGTTGGTTAGGCAAGGAGACTTCAGATATCATATCATGAACTAACTATCTCAAAAAATTAAGCTATTAGATGAAGACACATGAATAATTTCATATATCTAAGATAAAGGATGATGGTGTAGTAAAAAACTAACCGTTGATAAATTAAGAGATGCACATGCAATTTCACAAAAGAAAACAAGGTTAGGTATAATTAACATTATCTTTAAAGGAGGTGAATGTGATTATAAAAAAAAGGAAGATATTAAGATATATATATATATATATATATATATATATATATATATATATATATATATATATATATATGTACACAGATAATGTTCACATCACTAAGAAGTACATTACTTTATATTTGTGTGATGTAGTAAAATCAGAGTGTGTGTGTGTGTGCAGAAAGCGATAAGGACTATATAAAATCAGATAATGAAAATTATATAGATGTAAAATGATCTATGTGTAAGTGTGTGTATATAGTATTATTATTTGTAAAGCAAGAGTGCGGTTGTTTGTACTTAATTTAAAAAAAACACTTTTTATTTAAAAAAATTACTTCTCAAACATATGTAATTGTTTAGATAAGATTTTTTTAAATAAAATCTAAAAAAAGTTAGTGTTCTACTTTTGATCAGAAGCTGAAATGAGTAATTAGTTTTAGGAGAAATGTAATAGAAGAGAGAGAAAATAAAAAGTACGTTTTGTAATTATATCCAAACACAAAATAACTTTTGATTTTCATGAAAATCTAAAAAAATATAATAATAATATTTTTTACTATCTTAAAAAGTAATTTTAAAGCTTATCCAAACCCAGCTAATACTATGTAGGCTAAGGATTCTCTCATGGTATAGGAGCATGCTATTGGAGAGAAATAGACATAAAACTTATTATATAAGGATCCACCATAATAGATTATAGAGTCCATTAATTTTATTTTAAGGAAATTGTACATTTCTCTTTCCAACGTGATCCTCTCTTGTTATTCTGAGAAGAGAGAATTTTGATTCTATTGCTCAAAATTAAACTTCTATTACTATATCTTAAAAGGAACCCTACTCCAATTCACGTCATTCTTTGAGAAAAAAATTTCTCACCAAAACCTCCCTTTTTTTTCTTGAAGAAATCTCATCTTTTTATTTTCCTATTTACATTATTATTTATATATTTTTATATAGAAATTGTACATATTTTCTAGTATAAAAATGTTTATAGGGTGGGGGGTAGTGCTCCCCCTTCTCATCATGGGTATTCATTTATAATTCACATCCACTAAATTTGCTTAAGCTAAATTCTATCCACGGAAGGTAGTTTTTTTTTCTTTTATTCTTATTAACTACATTATTAATCTTATTTTTATTTTTATTTTTCTATCAACATTATTTACATGTCCCCAGATAATGGGATAGGGCGGAATGGGTAGTGCTTCCCCAATGCCGTTTGTTGGTACCCATTTGTGCACGGGGAAACAGGTGCCTATGGGTATTCGTAGGTATTTGATAATTCAATATAAAATTTAAAAATTCACCAAAAAAAAATATAAAATAAATTTTAACATCCACTGAATTTGATGAAGCTGAATTCTATCCGTCGAAAGTAGTTTCTTTTGCTGAAAACTCAATGAATACAAATCTTACTAGCTACATTACCAATTTTATTCTTATTTCTATGTTCCTATCTACATTATTTACATATCCCCATATAACGAGGTGGAGTTGGGCGGGTAATGTCTTTCCAGTCCCCATTACGATACCCATTTTTGACCCATGTAGAAGTGATAGGAACCCATAGGTATCTCCGAGTATTTAATAATTCAATATAAAATTTTAAAATTTACCAATAGAAAACATAACAATAAAATAAATTTTAGCATCTTCATAATTTGTTGAAGCCAAATTATATCCACCAAAGACAATTCTTTTGCTAAAAACTTGATGAATAAAAAATCTTATTTGTTACATTGTTAATCTTATTCTTCTTTTTATTTTTCAATCTACATTATTTACATGTTCCAAGATGGAAACGTCAACGGGATGGGAGCAGATAGTGCTTTCCCTGTTCGCATCACGGGTACTCATTTATGATCTTCGCGGGAGAGGCAGAGTACCAATGGGTATCTGCAAATATTTAATAATTTAATATAAAATTTTAAAAATCACCAAAATAAAATTGAAATATTATATATGATATGTTTTATTATTTGAGTTTAATTTTGATGCATTGTCAGTGTAAAATTTGTTATACCATCAACTAATTATATATTATCATATGTGTGACTTTTGAAGTGATTATTGTGAGTGTCAAACATTTTTAATGATATGAAAATATATATTTGGTTAATGATTAAAAAGCTTTACACTTATAGTGCATATAAATTAAATCCTTATTTTTATGCTATTGAATTTTTGTAATTATTAGTGTACAATCTTTTAATTACTTTATCTTTTAATTACTAACTTATTAAATGAATCAGTATGTTAGATTAGTATTTATTTTTACATGAATAAATTGTAATTAAAGTAATTTGAACAATAGTAAATACTCAATTTCGTCCCTGAAAAAAACTTCAAACCTCATGTTAGTCCCTAAGCAAAAAAAAACTTAACATGTGGTCCCTGAGGATGATGATCGTTTGCCATGTTCGTCGCTTGTTAAATTAGCTCCATTATACTTAACGGATGTGCACACTTGGCACGTTAAACTCATGAGTTGGCATTTGTATTTTCCAAGTTAGAATTAAATGTTTTAGTTGGGATAGAATTTGTAATCCTTAGCCTAAACGACCTCGTTTGGGGTATAGGGTTTCAAAAATTCCCAAATCCAAAATTCCATCTTCTTCCTCAATCAATCTTGAAAAGCCAAAATATCATCTTCATCCTCATCTTCTTCATCTATGCAACAAACTAGAAAACCTCCATTGAAGATCCATTTTGATTTGCAAAATGATGAATAGTTGTGGAGTGGGGAGCTCGCATTGACTGAGACAAGCAATGGCTAACATTAGCTAGAGTAGGAGTGCTGCAAGCGTGGGAACTAGGCTTCATAGTAAGGGTGGTGCTTCGAAGTGTAAATGTGGGAGAAATGTTGAAGTCTACACCTAAAAGTTTGTTAAGAACTCAAATAGACCATTCTTTAGGTGCCTATATTACAAGGTTATGATTGTGATTTTGAGATTTTTTTTCCATCTTTCTTCTTAGGTGCTTTTTTTTCCTATCTTATTCTTCTCTTTAGGCCAAGCATCTACATCAACATTTTCCTCATCTTGGTCTTCTTCACATGGTAGGGGGAGGCCTGTATGGTGAATCATCTACACTCTTATAATCATCATGAGAGGAATTGAGAGGTATGTCATTTCCTTACCCGTTGCCCTCATGACCCTCATTTTCTCCTACCTCACTAGTAATTTTTTCATTTCCTAACTCACACATTGACCTCTTATTGTCATTATCAATTTATGTAACCTCAGGTTCTACTATGGGATGCTCAAAGTAAATATGCATCTCATTCTCATGCCTATTACTTAAAGCAACCTCACATATGACATTAATGTCATTATCCCCATTTATAACCCTTAATCTTGATTCAAGGTCAAGCATTGCCCAAAACATAGTTTTATAGGCATGATATCTAAAGTCCTTAAATATCTTTTGTAAGTCAAACAGATTCACCAAATCCACATCCATCCTAGGCAATTATGTAGGAAAAACATAACAAACATGTAGGAAAAATATACCAAGAAAGGCACATTTTATATGAAATTAGAACACTGATTTAATAATTTACTTGTTGAAGACATGATTCGATGAACCAGGATTTGCTTCTGTATTGCACGTATGTTGCACGTATCCTTGGAACAAAAGGCCAAGTCTTCCTTTGTCTGATCACTCACTCCAAATTCTAGGTTTTCAATGGGACAAACCTAGAGAGCAATCTAAAGACATGACGGTAAAGGGGACCTAGCCACGCTATTTATTAACCCTAGGCACCTCCCATTATGGGCCTAGTGGTTAGGCTCACACTGTCTCCCACACACATCAAAATTAAGTGTCCAAAGCCCATTAGTAATTAATCACATTTTAGTGGGCTTAAGTATCATAGAATGGATCATAATATCAGCTCGTTTTAGCAAAACAAAATGTCACAATTGATTGCAGCCCACTAGAATTTATAGAAAAATTCTAACATTCTCCCACTTAGGCAAAATCAATTGTGTATTTTCAATTTTAAAAAAATATATATTTTGAAAACGACTCTCGAGCTAATAGCATATTGTGGCCACAACACATATGATCCCAAGATACAACACCTAATTAAAACTTCATCCAACAAAAGCCATGTAACATCGAATCATGACGGTAATTGCATCCCTTATTGATGCAACACCTTCCATGGTTACAAATATCACTGATTCTGTCGACTAGTCATGAATGTGGAGTGTGGCAAGAAAATGACGTGCCAACGTGATTAAATAGCCATACCATCATTTTCTTTGTCAGTCCTTAATTTCTCTCAAATGCATAGAAGCCAGAGAAATTACATGGTTTATCACTAAACCATCATGCCTCAGCTCCAAATCGGTATCAACTACGGGCACAATAGTCCTAACGACACCAAGCTCTAACAATTTCATATTTGATATACACATTAAAAAAAAGTTATAATAAAATTCATCTCATCATTTATTTCATCAAATCAAATGTAGAATATCATCAATACATTATTTCCTAAAATTCAAAATAAGAATTTAACAACATAAAAGAGGAAATAACATAAAACTAAAGCTCCCACTAACCAAACACATGAAAAGAACTCACAATGCCCATGTTCTCAACATGTCTTTTGAAAACAATGGGCCTGAGTCCCTTGGTTAAGGGATCAGCCAACATGGAATCTATGTCAATGTGTTCTACCACTATAGAACCTTCTTTCACAAGATCTCTAACATCAGTACTTCACTCAAGTGCTTAGAACCACTAGAATTCTTATTGTTCTTTGTATAGAACACTCGCAAAGACCTTGTTGTCACAGAAAATCCTAAGTGGCCTAGCAATGGAATCCACAATGCGAAGTCCTGTCACAAGATTCCTCAACCAAATGGCATGAGTAGCAGCAGCAAAACAAGCAATGAACTCTGCTTGCATAGTAGAAGAGGCAACAAGAGTTTGTTTCTTACTCTTCCAGGATATCGCACCCCCAGCCATCATAAAGATGTATCCAGAAGTCGATTTCCTATCATCAGGGCACCCACCAAGATCTGAATCTGTGTACCCCACGATCTCCAAGTTGTCAACTCTCCTATATACAAGCATATACTCTTTGGTCCTCTGCAAATACCTCATTACCTTCTTAGTAGCTATCCAATGATCATTCCCAGGGTTTGACTGGTATCTACCAAGAACGCCAACTATGAAAGCGATGTCAGGCCTAGTGCATACCTGAGCATACATGAGACTACCCAAAGCACTACCAAAAGGTCTATTATTCATTTCTACTTGTTCAATCTCATTCTTAAGACATTGATCCTTGTTGAACCTGTCACCTTTGACGACCGGAACGTCTCCAAGCTTACAATTCTGCATATTGAATCTCTCTAAGATTCTATCGATGTAGGCTTTTTGGGATAACCCGAGTGTATGATGTGATCTATCTCTACGAATCTCGATCCCTTGCACAAAAGAAGCCTCACCAAGGTCTTTCATGTCAAAAGATCTAATCAACATCTGTTTTGTCTCACACAGCATGCCGAGGTCATTAGAAGCCAGTAATATATCATCCATGTATAGCACAAGAAAGATAAATTTGCTCCCACTGACCTTAAGATATATACACTGATCAACCTTATTCTCCTCAAACCCCATAGAAGTCACCACTTTATCAAATTTCAAGTACCACTGCTTGGAAGCTTGTTTCAAACCATAAATTGACCTCTTCAGTTTACAGACCAGATCCTTATTACCACCAATATGCAAACCCTCAGGTTGCTGCATGTATACTGTCTCACTCAAATCACCATTCAGAAAAGCAGTCTTCACATCCATTTGGTGCAACTCCAAATCAAAGTGAGCTACAAGAGCCATTATGATCCTAAAGGAATCCTTTGTCGATACAGGTGAAAAAGTCTCACTAAAGTCAATGCCCTCCTTCTGAGTGAAACCCTTTGCCACTAGTCTGGCCTTAAATCTCTCAATGTTACCCTTTGGATCTTTCTTTGTTTTGAAAACTCATTTACAACCAATTGCCTTACAATTCTCAGGTAACTCAACAAGTTCCCATACTTCATTGACTGACATAGACTGCATCTCTTCATTCATCGCATGTTTCCACATTTCTGATTGTGAACAAGATACAGCTTCCTGATAGCTCTTCAGATCAACAATATCTCCAATGTCATATACATCCTCACTGAGATAGACCATAAACTCATCACCTATAGCTGGTCGCCTCTGTCTAGCTGACCTCCTCAAGGGAATCTGTGCAACTGGCTCAATGGGTTGTGGAAGCTCAACCACAGCAGGAGGATCAAGTATATCATCATTCTGAGAGCCGGCTATATCCCCAGTCTCGAACCTCGGTCTCCACTGGAACAATTGGGACCCTAGTCTCAATCGTCAGAATATTATCAACAAGAACAGGTAATGGCAAAGAAACGGTCTCAAGTGAAAGAACATCAGTCACATCAGGTTGAACAATAGGATCTGCTACATCAAGCTCCAGAAATTTAGCATTCATAGACTCTACAATTCTACTCCCCTTACCAGGATAGAAGAACCTGTATCCTTTAGCGCGATCCGGATATCCAATGAAAAAACAACGACTCGTCTTGGGATCTGTCTTTTTCTGCAAGGGATTATAAATTTTGACCTCAGCTGGGCAACCCCAGACTCGAAGATGGTTCAGGCTAGGTTTTCTTCCTGTCCAGAGTTCAAAAGGAGTTTTGGGAACGGATTTACTGGGAACTCTGTTAAGAATATAAAGGGCTGTTTTCAAGGCTTCACCCCACAGATATTCTGGCAAGTTACATCTACTCATCATGCTTCTCATCATATCTTTAAGTGTCCTGTTACGCCTTTCGGTTACACCATTTTGTTCAGGACTCGCAAGCATGGTGTATTGTGGAACTATTCCACAATCCTGTAAGTATAAAGCAAATGGTCCCATATGTTGCCCTGCGACACCATATTTACCATAATACTCTCCACCACGGTCAGATCTTACAATCTTGATAATTTTTCTCAATTGCTTTTCCACATCAGTTTTAAAAATTTTAAATTTCTCAAGAGCTTCAGATTTTTCTTTAATCAAATAAAGATAGCCATATCGGGAAAAATCATCAATGAATGTAATGAAAAACCTGTTACCACAAAATGTAGAAGACAGGGGCCCACTAATGTCTGTATGAATAATTTCTAAGAGATCTGAACTTCTAGTTGCACCTACCTTTTTGGTCTTAGTAAACTTTCCCCTAATGCAATCCACACAAGGATCCAAATCATCAAAAAACAAGGAAGGTAGAATATTTGTCTTTGTCAACCTCTCAACCCTTTCCTTAGAAATGTGACCTAAGCGCTTGTGCCACAACATAAAAGATTTTTCCTCAACTTTAGACCTTTTAACAACTGAATTCTCAACAACTAAAGATGAAGAAAAACTATCAGAAGCCAAAGATAATTTATATAAACCATCCACTAAAGATCCATAACCAACAATTTGGAAGTTCAACATCATATTTATTTTCCTATCACCAAAAGTAAAATTGAAACCAAGTCTGTCTAAACAAGAAACGAAAATCAAATTTCTCCTAAAAGAGGATACATAAAAAATATGCTTCAAAATCAATTCAAAACTTGAATCTAAAACTAGGCTGAGATCTCCCACTTTCTCTACAAAGACTTCAAGATCATTTCCTACCCTTAGCTTGCTTTCCCTCGGACTAGGCTCCCTCAGATTTCTGAACCCTTGTAAAGACATAGCAATGTGGGTTGTGGAACCACTATCAAGCTACCAAGAATTCATAGAAACATCAACTAGATTAGACTCAAGACAGACAAAAGCTAAGTTATTACCTCCTGATTTATGCTTGTTCTCTAACTAAGTCTTGAACTTACTGCAATCAGTTTTCTTATGCCCCTTCTCCTTACACCAAAAACACTAAATGCTCTTCTTAAAGATAGCTGGTTGAGGACCTCCTACATTGTGATGCTGACTCTTACCTGGTTTCCCTGTACCTCGATATCTATGAGAAGCATTAGATGCACTCTTTGTATATTTCCAATTTCCCTTACCAGAAGTGGGTTTGCCATGGATAGATAATAAGGCTATGTCACTCTTTTCTTTCTTGAGTTTCTCTTCTTCAACAACATATTTGGTAATGAGGTCATTCACAGTCCATTTCTCACCAATGGTATTGTGGGCAGCTTTAATTTGTGTGAAATCAGCAGGTAGACAGTTTAGGGCATGTTCAACAATGAATTTTTCATTAAGGTCAATTTGGTGGGCTTTCAGTTGGGTTTGGATGTGAACCATCTTCATAATGAATTCCCTCACGCCCCTAATGTTGTCATATCTCATGTCCGTTAACTGTTTCATTAGACATCCAGACTCAGCGTTGTCAGATACTTGGTACCTCTCTCCTAGAGCGGTGAGGAACCCCTTAGCTGTCCCTTTCTCTGGAAGACCACTCAAAAGATGTTCAGAGACGGTCCTCTTGATAGCAATCAGACTCAACCTGTCAGACCTCTCCCACTTAGCCAAAAGTTCCTTCTGTTCAGGCGTACTATTCTCATTTATCACAGGCTTGTCTTCGCGCAAAGCTAAATCAAGATCAGCAATTCCTAAAGAGAATTCCAAATCTTGCCTCCATTTCCCATAATTTGATCCATTCAGGATCTCAATAGAAGCAGAACAATTGTTCACAGAAAAGTTCACTGTTAAGTCAAAACAGGAATGCATTAGAACATATTACAAGGCAAGATATAGCTCAAAATGCAAACAAGCTATCATAATGAGGCCAATATCATGGCACATTCTCCTTTAGGCAGAATGCACAAACCAAGGTCATAACCTGGGCTAAAACCTCAGATGGGTTAATCCATGAGTATACACTGGGTTTAGAAAGTTGTCTCCTTTGGGCAGACAAGTCCCTTTAGCCCAACATATTCCCTAATAACTCCATCTCAAATCAACTTTCAATCACTACACACAATAATCCTCTTTGGTCAGGTAACTGCATGCAATGGTTAAAAGCATTCCTCAATTACAAAGAGACTTCCATGAACTGATACAAGTGGCTCCACTTTGGTGGTAACGACTCACAGCAATCCATAAAATTTCTTGCACAGGAATCATCATCTTCTCTTGCTCAGAATCATATATCAGCATTCTCAACATGTTTTGTACTCAAACAGTTTGTTAAAGAATTATTAAATCATGTTAATTTCACGATCCAACTTAAAAAATATATATATTTATATATATTAACAATAAATTTACAAAGAATGAAAAGGAAAGGAGAAAAGGAAAAAAGGAAGAAAAAATAAATAAATAAATAAATAATAGCAATCTTGAAAAGCTGAAAACGCACATTCAAAACGTTAACGTGCCTTTATATATATATATATTTAGCCCAACAAAACCATAATAGCACAATCTGGTGCAGTGGTCGTGCATTTGCATAATTCCCTATGCACTTATGTTTGAATCCCAACAAAGCCAGTTTAACATTTATTTATTTTATTTTTCAAAACCATATACAGGCATTGAAAAACTCATACGGCAATAGGAATTGAAATACAAACCCATACATGAATTGAAAAACCCATACGGCGATATGAATTGAAAAATAAACCCATACATGAATTGAAAAACCCATAAAGCAATATGAATTGAAAAACCCATACAGCAATATGAATTGAAAAACAAACCCATACATGAATTGAAAAAACTCATACGGCAATATGAATTGAAAAACCCATACAGCAATATGAATTGAAAAACAAACCCATACATGAATTAAAAAAAAAATCCATACGGCAATATGAATTGAAAAACAAACTCATACATGAATTGAAAAAACTCATACGGCAATATGAATTGAAAAACAAACCCATACATAATTAACAATCAGGTCCTAAAACATATAAAACCTGCTCTGATACCAAATGTAGGAAAAACATACCAAACATGTAGGAAAAACATACCAAGAAAGGCACATTTTATATGAAATTAGAATACTGATTTAATAACTTACTTATTGAAGACATGATTCGATGAACCAGGATTTGCTTCTGTGTTACACGTATGTTGCACGTATCCTTGGAACAAAAGGCCAAGTCTTCCTTTGCCTGATCACTCACTCCAAATTCTAGGTTTTCAATGGGACAAACCTAGAGAGCAATCTAAAGACATGACGGTAAATGGGACCTAACCACGCTATTTATTAACCCTAAGCACCTCCCATTATGGGCCTAGTGATTAGGCCCACACAGTCTCCCACACACATCAAAATTAAGTGTCCAAAGCCCATTAGTAATTAATCACATTTTAGTGGGCTTAAGTATCATAGAATGGATCATAATATCAGCTCGTTTTTAGCAAAACAAAATGTTACAATTGATTGCAGCCCACTAGAATTTATAGAAAAATTCTAACAAATTAATCCACTTTTCCATGTATATAATTTAGCAGACCATTGTTCTCTTTTACAAATAGATCCCCATGATAAAATACAAGCACAATGTATTCAGTTATTTGTAAATAAGAATGACTAAATGTCACACAAATCAAACATTCATATTTTACCAATAACATACACATCAAACATGAACATTTTACAAAAAAGGAACATGCACAAAGGGGTCACACAAGCACTCAGACACCACATTCACTAGCACAACCATTATTTTATACACACAGGGTCCACACTCAGCCAACCAAGACATATACAAAGGGACCAGACATACCATTGTTGAGGATAAAACTTATTTTATTCTCAAACATTATCTTTGGGACCATAGAGAGGGAAATTTTCAAAAAAAGAAAGGCATATTGAGAGGGAATCAAGCTACTTACCTTAGAAGATTCCATAAATGATTTGACAAATCACAAGATTATTTGAATGCTTTCATCAACCAAGTCGTATAGCAACTAAAATTGCATAGAAATTTACCAGGGTTCACAAATTGTTGGGAACAAATGTGAATGTAAAGGCTTTTTTGTCTTAGGATTCACAAATTGGAGGGAAGATGATAAGTGATTTGGGGGAAAATGTTTCACCTACGGTTCTTTATCCTTCTCAGGGGAGGAAATGCAACATTTTGTGTGGAAAAGGATGGAGAGTTATTGAGTTTTCAAACCCTTATCAAAACGATGTCGTTCCATTTATCTAACTTGACAACATAATGTAAGTGTAAATAATGGGTGCCAGCATACCAATTTAACATGTCACATGTCCACATTAATTAAGTATCACGGAGCTAATATAACAGAAGGACAATCGTGGCAAACGATCGCTATCTTCAAGGACCATGGGATGATTTTTTTTTTTTTCCAGAAACTAATAAGGGAGACCAAATTTATCTTATGAACTAAATTTATCTTGCCAATACTTGTGTTCCACACGCATAGCTACCAACCTCGCGTGGGATTATCTAATCACCGAACACCAACTGAAGGAGATGAAGCCAGGCAAAGCGCTTTTAATTTTCTTCGGTCTTCCCCATTGACTCCAGTCTCCTCTGCCACCTAACTTATATCTCCCACACCTTCACCTTCCCCATCACCGGTTACAAGTTACAAGTTACAAATTACAACTTACAACAACACCCGTTTCATCATTAACCTCCTCCACCACGCAAATCAATTCCCCGCTCCATTTTCCTTCACTTTCCCGAGAAAAACAAAAAAAAATGGAGAATTCCACCCAAGAATCCCACCTCCGATCCGAGAACTCCGTAACCTACGAATCCCCCTACCCTGTCTACGCCATGGCCTTCTCTTCCACCCCTTCTTCCCACTCTCACCCCCAACGCATCGCCATCGGAAGCTTCATCGAAGAATATACCAACCGTGTCGACATCCTCTCCTTCAACCCCGACACTCTCTCCCTCCGACCCCACCCTTCTCTCTCCTTCGATCACCCTTACCCTCCCACCAAGCTCATGTTCCATCCCTCCTCCCACCACCACCGCAACAACCCCTCCTCCTCCTCCGCCGATCTCCTCGCCACCTCCGGCGACTACCTCCGCCTCTGGGAGGTCCGCGACACCTCCGTCGAAGCCGTCTCCCTCTTCAACAACAGCAAGACCAGCGAATTCTGCGCCCCTTTGACCTCTTTCGACTGGAACGACGTCGAACCAAAACGAATCGGCACTTCCAGTATTGACACCACATGCACCATCTGGGACATCGAAAAGGGTGTCGTCGAAACGCAGCTCATCGCGCACGATAAAGAGGTTTACGACATTGCTTGGGGCGAAGCTCGAGTCTTTGCGTCCGTTTCAGCTGATGGGTCTGTTAGGATTTTCGATCTCAGGGACAAGGAACACTCCACCATCATCTATGAGAGTCCGCAACCCGATACCCCTTTGCTTCGTTTGGCTTGGAACAAGCAGGACTTGAGGTACATGGCTACTATTTTGATGGATAGTAATAAAGTTGTGATTTTGGATATTCGATCGCCCACTATGCCGGTGGCGGAGTTGGAGAGGCACCGTGGGAGTGTCAGTGCCATTGCTTGGGCTCCTCAGAGTTCTAGATATATTTGTTCTGCTGGAGATGATTCACAGGCTTTAATTTGGGAATTGCCTACTGTGGCTGGTCCCGGTGGGATTGATCCTATGTCAATGTATTCTGCTGGTTGTGAAATTAATCAGCTGCAGTGGTCTGCGGCTCAGCCTGACTGGATTGCAGTTGCTTTTGCCAACAAGATGCAGCTTTTGAAGGTTTGAGGTGAGAGAATAGCTTACTGATAAGAAATCAATCACACATTGTAGTGAAACTTGAATGTGCACCAGATATGACTGGTTGATATAATGGGAGAGGTATGCTATAGCTTCTTTTGGTCTTAAACTACGCTGCTTTTCAATTTTTTTAGCTTGTGTATGAGAGTTAGTGCTATTATAGTTGGTGCAAACTAGTTTGCCTTTTGTAGCAAATTCGAAGTCGCATTTGGTTGTTGAAGAGAGAAATACTTAGGTAGACAAAGTCTACCCAGTTGTGTGAACTAAACCAATCATCACTTATGTGGATTGGTTTAATCCACATAATTTGTGTAGACAAGGTCTGCACAAGTATTTCTCTGTCGAAGATGGAATTGATCTATTTAATATTGAAATTGCTGCCCATTTAGATAATAGTAGTTAAATATTCGAAGTCTATTCTCATTTAATTGTTATTAAAACACCCTGGTATGTATGGATCACTAGTTTTGAATCGTCGTCTGCTTTGACACCTCCACTACTTTTTGAAAAAGTCAATTTATATGCAAGATTAGATTAGTGGCAATTTAGCAAATGCTTATTTTTGAAACTTTGCTAATGCCTTTATTGGGACTTGGGAGCAATGGAGCATCCTTGCTATTTATGTAGGCATATACTCAAAGAAGCATGGTCTTTTATCCTTAGTGTTAATCGCAATTCTAAAGTATGAGAGTATGACATTCCTATACTAGTACAAACTTATCAATTTTTGGAACTTACTAAGTGGAAATTGATGATCAGGTTTGACAATTGCATGTTAACTTTGAAGCTCGACCCTAAAACTCTAGTCTTATTAAGAAATATACCACTTGTTCAGGCCCATTTGGTATTGCCTTTCAGAGTGCTGTTCTGCATTTCTAATGATAAAAAAATTTAGTGGTTTTGGTATTTAATTTAACAAAAAAATTAATGCAAGCTTTTGTCCAAGGCAGTTTTGACAACAAACTTGAGTTCTTTGTAATTTGTTACCCTCCTGGATTATTGGTTCTTTGGGCATCATTTATCATATACAACAATTCTGTGTTTTCTTCCCTACTTCCTACATTATGCTCTTCTTCCCCCCGCTCCCCCCTCTCTGTCTTCAGCGTGGTCCTCATATTTGCCCTTATCTAGTGATGGACCTAGGAATTCTGAGTAGTGCGGGCAACGAATATGGGAGTTAGAAATTTAGATAAATAACTTAATGAATGTTCACATATGATGAAAGTTAGTGAATTTTTTATTGAAATTTTATCTATCCTTCATATGAAAAAAGTTAATGCCATAAAAATTACTTAATAAATTTCATGAATAGAAGTAAATTGTAAACAACTTTGAAAGTAAAATTAATAATATAGTTGTATAGTAATAGAAAAACTGAGAAGTCAGCGGGGGCATGTGTGATGAATATACTTTCATTAACATGGGCCCGTCCCTGCCTTATCTATAAGTTGTGTGGTGTTTGATAAATATTCTTGTGGCATTGTGGAGTAACCTCACTCTGTGGATCTCTTTGAAACTGTGTTTGATATACTTTCGTATTCTTGACTGAATTATTGATTTGAAGCGTTTTGTAATCCTTACTTACTCAACCCATTGTCAATCATACTTGATACGTTTTCCTTATTTTACATGACATTTGGAATGTTTCTTTCTTAGAGAAGTAGGAACTTATAAAGCCCCTGCCTTGCCATTTCTGCGTCAAATACTTGGTTTTGACAAAAACATGATAGGTGCTTCTACTCTGAATATATGTATATAGGATGGATTTGTTGTCTCCTTGTTTTAATTACTTTTAATGAGTTACAACTTATAAGGTACCAATTAGCTGCTGTTTGCTCGTTAGTCTGTTCAATTTTGTTATCTTCCATAATTCAAGCCTTCAAGGCACTGTTAATCTGTTATCCATGGTTACATAAATTGTAATTATACCTGCTCTTCTCTCTTTTTCTTTTTCAGTTGCTGTTTGCTCATTATTTCTGTATCTTAGACGTACCCGCCCTTTTCTGTCATTGATCAGTTTTGAACCACAACTTGCTCCTACCATCCTATCATCCTAGAGCATGTTGATTTTAATACTACAGCTCGTCTGTTTTTGCAAATGTCCCCGCTACTTATGCGGCTGGATCGCTTAGTTATGAAGCCCATGACTCCTATTAATTTAAAGTTTTCTGTGATCAATTTTAGGGTTGGATATGTGTATACTCATATATAAGTTGGCTTGCTCATTGCATTTATCAATTTTATTTAGAAAGCAAAGTTATAAGAATATTCATGAATGCCCTACTTACTTGAGCTTATCATTTCCTTTTCAGCAGATATCTTAGTAATGGTTAGGAAGCTCATAAACACTTTTGCCTGACACGGCCTCCTCGTGTATGACGAAAGATTAGTGTTTGCTTTATAGAAATAGATCTTGAGTGATGTTAGGGAATTTATTGAATTGCCGCAGGTCTCTGTCTCCTGCACATCAAGCATATAAATCTACTGAATTAGTGGTACGTAATATTCTGGAATATTTAACTGTTCCTTCTAAGATTCTGGTATAGTGCAGAGTAACTGTATTGCCTCACTAATTCTCATGGTGAAACCATGTTTCTTGGAGTTGTGACAATGTTAAATTAAAAGGTAATGTAAAGTACATGGGTGTAAATATCCCTACTTGTCAGAATTATTTGTTGACCCACATGTTTCTAAATTTCTTTAGCCTTGAGAGACCTAGGCTGGTATTTACATTTTTGGAAGACATGCAACATGTCAACCAAAAGCTATGGTGGATTCCTTCAGCAATATAATTGCTTTTGAAGTAGAAACAAAGAAATTAATAATGCAATCTAGTCTAGATGGTAAAAGGGAAGAAGACAAGGGCGTTTGAGGTCATATTAACATCCAAGAAGAATTAAATGAATAAATGCATGAAGCTTTAGCTACCGTTGGTGTACCTGCTCTTAGCAATTGTTCCGTTCCAGAAGCCCTGAGTCTGAAACAAACTATTCTATGGCGTTTGCATCTATATCTTTTCAGAAATTTCCAACAGATGTAGCATAGGATGATTTTCTACTCGTTTAATGAGGATTATAATTATAATGATGCGCTATAACATGAAGACACTGTTGACATAGAAATACACTGTTGTAGTATGATTTGTTACTTGTTTAATCATGATTTATAACTGTCGGATAATAAGATTATGATGAGCAAAGGTTTGAGGAAAAGAAAGAATTATCTTCTAAAATAAAGAATACTAACTTCCTATGCTGGAACCTGAACTTGACAACAGAAACTTTTGACCAGAAGATAAATTGAATAGCAACCGGTTCTAGAACGTTGGGCGAGGAAAGGGCAAGTGCAAATATGCAATCAAGGGAGTTTCTCATTTCATTCACAACTCGTACACGACACTTAAGCAAGCTTAGACTATGCTCGGCTATATTCATCCACATAAATTAAAAGTGAATTGGACAAAGTTGCATGAATGTCAATGATGAAGTGGTAATTCACCATATTCTGACAACGAATTTATATTTTGGGAATCTGACGATTCTAAATCATCCATTTAGCTTTGTCAGGGACAGGGATTCCTAGTGGATGTCACATATTTATGCTGAAAGCAGAGATGAATTAGCCACGTGTTAATCAACTCTTCGTTTTTAATGATGTCGATCAGGATCCAAATAGGGGGGGGGGGGGGACAGCACAAAGCCTTATAAGCTATTTAATTATAATTAGAATAGTAAGTGAAGAAACATGTGAGGTTAAAGGGAAAATTAACTTTAAAAGAATTATACTGCACATGCCAAGTGATTAACCGATGATGTTCATTGATGTCCTTTATGCTAATCTATTTCCAACACTTTCATATCAAATTTGAAACTATTACATTTTTTATCACTTTGATATTTTTAAAACATACACTTTATCTCAGAAGTTTTCAAAGATTCAAAAACACTGAAACTGTTAATAATTTCGTTGAGTTTTACAATAAAAAAGCAATATGCTACACTTAAAATAATTTTCTTTGAAGAAAAAAATCATCAACAAAGTACAGTCTTTTTCAATGGTTTACTTTTTAATGTTTAGGACTAGTAATCATATTGTCACGCATTGCTCTTTTTTAATGTTTAGGACTAGTATTCATAATGTTAATTGAGAAATGTTTGCCTAGGTTAATCAATTAGTAGATGATAAGGTGGAAGTATTATCTAAAAAAAATAATCTTGATTTTCTTATCATATTTTTCTTTCACATCATTTTTTATACTATTCTCTATATTATTGGTTATATCACTTTTTTTATTATTTTTTTACTTAATTATAACCATTAAAAAATATAGTAAAAAATGATGTAAGATAAAAAAATAATAACATCATTTAAAAAGAAAAGTACCTAATTCACAAAGACCCTGTATTATTGGGCCTTTGAATATACTGGCCACTGCTCCATCGCTCCAATTCAACTAATGCAAAAAGTGGGATGAGATTGATAATTAGGGATAGAAACAGGTCAGATTTTATTTTAAATAGGTTGATTTGTATCTCAATTATGGTCAAGTTTTACGTTAAACAAGCTTGGCCTGTATTCTAATTATAAGGTCTGAGCCTAACCTGTAAGTCTATAATAACTTGATTTTCTGGCTTGACCTTTTTAAAAATCTAGTCTAACTTGAAAATGTATTTAAAGGTCTACTTTGTAATGAGACCTTTAAATAGATTAATATGTCAACCTTTAAATAGGCCAATATACCTTACATAGGCTAATATACTTACTTTTAAATAGGCCAATATGCCTTACATAAACTAATAGACATACCTTTAAATAAATCAACATGTCTTTACATAAACTAACAGACTTAAGTTTTAAAATAAGTCAATGGGCCTACTTAAGGTTAATAGGCATTTGTTATAATTTAACACTTACTTTTTAATTTTATAGATACTCACCACTTGCTTATTCTAATTTTTAGTCGATGTGAGACTTGAAAATATATCAAGTTGTTCACTTTTTTACTCTAATCTTTCAAGTCTCACGTTGACCAAAGATCAGAGTAAGAAAATAGTGAGCAACTGAGCATCTATAAAAGTAAGGATGAATATTAACTTATTATTTTCATTCTACTAAATATATTATATTAAATATATTAATAAATATATATTTTTTATTTTAATTTATTAACTTAAGTTTTAGTTATTAATTTTTTAAAATTTAATGAAAAAATATATTAATATATTATAATAAATTAATAATTATAATTATAATTTATAATTATTATAATAATATATATTATATATATTAAACACATCAGATCAACTTTTCAAATTTAAAAAATTTATTAAATAACTTAAAACTTAACTTTTTTAGTTAAATAAATTTTTTTTTTAAAAATGATCTAATTTATTTAATAAATAAATTAAATTAAACCTTAAACAAATCAAATCATAAATCCCTAATGAACAACTTGAGTTACTTTTATCCGTATTCATAACCTTAGCTCAGTATTGACCTAAAAAAACCAAAAAGAGATAGAGCACAGTGAATGGAGCAGAGAGAAGCCACGTATGAAGAAAGAGAAGACCCCGAACCAAACAATGAAATAACTACTATGGACCAGAACAAGCAAATGAAAGAAAGAACATAAAGCAAAACCAGAATATCTGGTCCTCATCCCAAACAATTACAAACCCTTCCCAACCTCTTATTTTTTTTCCGTAAACCACTTTGGTTTTGACGCAACCCGGCCCCTTGGCCTTGCTCATCTTCTTTACCTCTTCTCTTCTTTCTCTTCCCACAACACCATGGACCTCACCACCACCACCACCCCACTTCTGCTATATCATCAAAATTACAACTTTCACCCTCACAACAACCACCGCGGCTGAAATGTCACCACCGCCGCCGCTGCCACTTACCAACCTCCACGACAGCCTCCTATCTCAGCCCCTAAACCTCCCTTCCTTACCGGATCTCTTCCTCACAGCCCTCTCCGTCTGCCTCCTCTTCACCACCTCCTCCGCCGCCGCCGCCAAGTCCCACCACCTCACCACCACCAGATGCCCATTCCTCTCCTTCCCTCTCAACCCTCGCCGCTTCCTCAAAATCTCCGCCATGTCCCACTCCTCAACAACCCCTTCACCATCAAACTCCTCCAACCTCAACCTCCTCCTCCTCCCTCCTCGCCGCCACAACTTCGCATCCCCACAGTCCCTCTCCGACTGGCTCAAACCCCGTTTACCCTCTGACTCCTTTGCCTCCTGGGGCGTCAAACCAGGCACCAAGAACGTCCACAACCTCTGGCTCGAGCTCGCCGAAGGCGAAACCTCCCTCGCCGATTCCACCCCTCCGGTTCGAACCGTCCACGTCGTCACGGTCCGGGTCACCGGAAAAGACGGCAAGTTCCTGGTCGAGTCGCACCAGGAACTCTCTGACGGCAACGTGAGGAAGCGGGGAAGACCCTTGTCGGAAAAGATGAAGCCCAACGAGGACCCCGAATCCGCCGCCGTAAGGGCGATCAGGGAAGAACTTGGGTCCTTGATTGGTGAAGGGTCGGATTTTGAGGTGGGTGACATTGTGAGGATTGATCCGAATTCGTATGATATGAGGCTGGAGGAGCGGAATTCGGATTCTTATCCGGGTTTACCCGGTTGCTACGTTTTACACACGTTGAGTGCCACGGTGGAGGGTTTGCCCGAGGGTGATTTTTGCACGTACGAGGTGGATGAGTATGGAGATTTTGATGAGAAGAGAATTGCAGACCAAGCTGTCTCTGTCAGGAAGCATTATTGGACTTGGGTTAGTGCTGTTGATTCCATGAAACCTTGATTTGAAGCTGACATTTTGAGTTTTTTTTTTCTTTTTTGGCTATGTTGAAGGATTTTATACATATGGATATTGTTGCCAACAGTTTTTGTTCTTGTAAGTAACATCATTTTGAGGTTTTGGGGGTAATGGTGCAATTATTATTTTTCGTTGTTGAAGTTTTATAGATAGAGAGTTAAGCTGCTACTTCCAGTAGATGTCAATAAAGCCATTACAACGGGTATATAATTTGCTATTTTATCTTTAATTATGTTGCATTAGCTGCTTACTTTGATTGTAAACATGACATTTCATGATTCTCTTTCAATTCACTGCTGCATTCTGGTATATGCTTGTGAGTTGTGACCATACAGTGCATACTGGATAGCTTCCTATTCCATTGTTATTTACTTTCTACTGGGCACATCAGTAGTTCTGTAAGCGAACATGAGGTGGAATTTCTTTCATATGAAATTATGAATATGTATGGGCAAAAAATTGTCATAGTGATGCTAGTAAGTGGTGATGTGAAATTTCTTCAATCAAGTGGCATGTTGGGAGTTTACTGAAGATACGTGATGTTTGAAAATGTACCAAGAGGCTATTGAAATCTGATATACTTAGCGTTAGGGATTTGTTTGTTATGTTACAATCATCAATGCTGGAGACATGTTTAAGAATCTCTAAGTTTTGTAGATATGTATTGGCAAACTTTGACATGATGGTATGGGTCAAGTATGCACGGATGCTTCAAAATAGTCGCTTGAACACTTTTGGATACTATAGCTGCATTCTACAATTTTTTTCCATATTTTTTGAAATTTTGTACTAGTACATATGGGAGTATCATAATAATTAGATAAATGATAGTATTTTATTATGTCTACAATGAGTAATGTTAACTTTTAAAACATTGATTCTTTCTTTTAATATAAGATTTGTGTTTTTATGTTAATTTTAGACTAATTTTATATGTTGTACTATAGTCGTGTCACGTGTCTTATAATTTTTAAAATTTATCGTATTTTTGTGTCTGTCGTATCTTATTCATGTCTCGTGTTGTATCCGTATCCATGCGTCCTAGTATGGGTGAATTGTGAAGCTCTGTATTGCCTTTTTTTTTTTTTTTTTTTTTTGGTTACATATGTTGGCATTTCTTTCTTGAATGGCAAAGATCCAATCTGTTCAGAAGTACTTTTAAATGGCAGTGGAAGTCAGCTAACTTAGATGAAAAATGGACCGAATGAGATGCTGTTAGCCTGTTACTGCTTTAGGCTGTGTTGCTATATGTGATTAGGGTTGTAAATTGGTTCGAATAATCGACGAACCCGATTAATTCAAATTGAACCAATTAAATTGGTTCGGTTTGGTTTGGGTATATTGATTGGTTTGGGTAAAATCCAAACCAATTAAAGTTTAATTAGTTTTTTGGTTCTCGATTTGAAATTTTAAAATTTTTTCAAACTAACCCAACAATATAATTATAAACTTGACAGAAAAGAACAGAATAGTAAACAACATTATACTAATAAGCCAATTCATAAAGAATTTTCCAAACCAAACCTTGATTCTATATCTATAATGTTGATTAGGTGCTATTCTAAAAATTCTTGGAGAGGTGAGAGCCTTAAAAACTTTAGATCATTCTTTCAATGAACTCTCTGGATTCATTCCTATTAAACTTCAAAATCTACATGTCATTCAACTTTTGAACCTCTCTTATAATGATTTAAAAGAAATCATTCTTAATGATGGAGTTTTCCAAAAATTTTCTATTGTCTATTTAGAAGCGCAATAAAAAACTTTGCTTTTAATTAGTATTTTGCATGTGAGTCACATCTACTATAGAAGGGCTAACTTCATTGTCGTAAAGAAAAAAAAAAGCGTATGACATTCTTATTTCATCAAGATCATAGTTATAGTGGTAATACGATACTATGTGCTTAACAATTTACTTGCTACTATACATAGAGAAAGTCGAGAAAAGTGAAAGTAACATAGAACAACATCATCTAAACTTGAAAGTTTGGAAACGATGAATTGACTTTAAATGCTTCTAGTATTGATTTTAAAAAAAACGTAGAATGGTCCATAGTTTCTTCTACGACCATGAATTTCTATAAGATTCTAGTTTATGAGTACTTAAGTATTGGGTGCTTAAAAGATTGGATTAAGGGAAAGAGAAAACATGCAAATGAAAATATGACTGCAAAGGTTGGAGACTTTGGATTAGTTAAATGTTGAAAGGTGGAAATACAACTTTTTCCTTGACTTTATTACCCTTGATTTGTTAAACATTATTTAAAAAAGCCCTTCTTCCATTTTCTTCTCAACTCTTTCCGGTTGTTAAAAACTTTTCATCTTCCTCTCAGTATTGCTTCCTTTTCACATGTTTTTAATCATTAGGGGTTGATTGATTACATATATACCTTCAGTTAATAGCGCCAACTTTCTCTTAATTGAATAGTAGTAGTGTCACCTCCAAGATCGGAGGAGGAATACAACTCAGAGTTAAATCTCTCTTGAAGAATTTCAAATATAATTTCTCAATACAAATATTAATATGTTTTTTTATTCCCTTTTTTTCATAAACCTTTTAATACACATTTTAAAACAAGAAATAATTATTAGTGTTCAAATTAATAAGATTGTTTCTATTTCTAGAAATTTTTTCATTAGTTTATTTTGTATTTTTTTTGAAAAGTTAATTATTTAGTTAATTTTTGTATTAAAAAAATGATCAACCCGATCCCTAATCAAACCAATCCATAGATGTTCGGTTCGGTTTGGTTGGTTGATTATCAAAAAAACGAAGACTAAAGAAATACGAAAATCAAACCAATTGATTTTGATTGATTCAGATTTATTTTTCCTCAAAAACTAAACCAAACCACTCACTTACACTCCTATATGTGATGCATCTATCTTCTGTCTCCGTCGGGAAACGGAGGACTTTGATGTGTTTTATTCCTGTGTTTCATTATTTACACTTTGATTAAAAGAAGTTGAAGTCAGGCATGAGAGTTCTCTTCCCTCAGATCATATTGTGAATGAATTCACTCTTATATTATAAATAAGAATATTCTCTCGAGAGGTAAAATTTTAATTTTTTTTTTCTTTATCAAATGGTCATATATATTTTCTCAATGACTATTATGTGTTTTTTTATCTAATATTTTCTCTCACTTTTCTTATATTTAATTATCTTTTCAATAATTATTTTTTTTAACTTAAAAGAAAGAATCCGTTATCATTCTTCTGCCCTGCGAAAATTAAAATGGTTCATTTGAAAAAATGAAATAGAAGTTTTTGAAAGTTGTAGACATTCTATTTTCATGGATTTCTATATTCAAGTTTCAATTTTTCTTCTCTCTCAAATTAAGAAATTTGAATTATGTATGTTTATTTATAATTTATTTATTTTTATTATAATAAACTATAGACCATAAAAACTAGATTAAAAATATACAAACTTCCCTGAGTTTTCAAAATCTTGCAAATATTTCTTAAAAGGGAATAAAATAGGAAGAATTCTTTGGAAAAATAGAGAGCAATTTACTAAAGAAAACTATGTTATAGTAATTTTTGAAGTTTTTGTTATTTTCTATTCTTTAAGGAGACCTGCACCGTAAAAAAAAAGAGAGGAATCTTTAAAAAACTTAGAGCATTGTCTAAATTAGTGTAGGTGGACTTGATTTTTTATTTTTTCAAATACTAACATTCCAACAATATAATTATAAACTTGACAGAAAAGAACAGAATAGTAAACATGTACATTATACTAATAAGCCAATTCATAAAGAATTTTCACTTAAAAGCCAAGAAAGGGCCTTGATTCTCACTGGAAAGCAATTTCACAAACAATTTTCTTTGCAACTAATGTTGAGTCTAGAGAGATTCTTCACTGTTGAGCTGCACTTCAATCAATAAGTCCTCTAAAAATCCTAGCTAGCCATGGATTTTTATCAACTTGAAAACCATTAATTTAATTACCTTGTCTAATATAGTACTTGGGCAATTGGGTTTCTTTTCAAAAGTATTGATCTTTAACCTTGTACTTGTGATGAAGCAAAAGTTACTACTCATGTCCTTAAGTGCCTAGGTTGAAGCATTCCATAAAGGAGTATATTGTTGGAAAAACAATGCAGCTTATCAACAAAAGAAAAACAAATTAACCAATTGGTTAAAAAAATCAGTCTTGCATGGAAATGCAGTTCATTTCATAATTCAATTCAATTTCAAGACTGAATTTGATTCATGATTTCCTCACTATTCAAAGAATCAGAATTGTGTTTAGAAACAGAACACCATAGACATCAATCAGAATCATTTCTTGTACTTTGTCTATTCCTCTAAAATTTCCCGTTTATCGCTAGTCGCCAAGAAAGGCTTTAGGGAACGAAGAAGAAATAATGCCAAACTTGATTAGTGATTACCAGGGAAGTTAATCAATGTTGCAGTTCTTGGCTGAAGCAGGTTTTTTCCAGTAGATATTCCATAGGAGGGTGACTTACGTAATTTATTCAGAAGTGTAAATTAATAATAATAAAAATGTAAAGCATCAGTTATTGATATTTTGCCTTAAAATTTTAAATTAACTCTACAGGGTGTTTTCAAATTCTGATCATGAGCAAATTTAATATTCGTTGATTAATATTGTATGTGGTAAAAATTGTTCTAGAAAGTTATTTTTCAAAAAAAAAAAAGGAAAGTAAAGAGTTTATCAATCATCAGTTAATTGGATTCATACTTCGGAATGAGATACAAAAAAAGACAATTTCAAAATTGCATGTATTCCTCACATCTACTATAGAAGGGCTAACTATAAAAAAATCTAGAATACATCATTCCAGAAGGAAAAAAAATCAGCAAACCAATAAAAAAAATATAATATATTCTTTTTTTTAATTCTTAGATAATAAAAAAAAAATTGAAACCCATCAACAAAACTTCAACAAAAAATTGATAAATCTTTCCTACGAATGAATCAAATCTAATACTGCAAATAAATATCAATAACAGCAAGATCCATTTACCGTAGCTTTGCAAGGTTTGGTCATTCTTCAAGATGTGACACTTGTAAATTAAGTGTTGTTGATCGGTGGAGGTGTCGCAATTCCTAGCAACAATACATAGAAAACTTCAGGCCGAACTGAACTTGAAATCTGAAGAAGACAGAGGGAAGAGAAGGTAAAAAATGTCTGAAGGTAGTTAGGAATTAAATTTCCCCATTCAATTCTCTCAACGGACAAATCTTTCAACACAAAAGCAAGATTTTCTTGCTTCTCTACAAACGGGAGTTAGAGGGAGGAAGTGTGTTGAAGCAAAGGACACGAAAAAAACCCAAACAAAAATCCACTGCCGTTCGAGGAGGATGAACGGATGTTTGCAGCAATGAACGGAAAACCAAACACACACCAAGTCATGAGAGAATGGGTTTTTGGGTTACACCTGCTCTGGTTTATCTAGTATCATTCTTTCTTTTCGTTATTCTGTTATAATAAATATGAACTTACACAAATCCCTAAGTCAAGTGAGTTTATGAAACTTACAAGTCACACACGGAAAATTCTTATATATCTTTGGAGGAAGATTTTTTCTTCCAATAACACCTACATGAATTTAATGGTTGAAATTTTTCATAGGCCATTAGGAGCATATAATTTCTCTTCACACACAATCAAGCAGTTGAAATGTTGCATTTTTACTTTTTTTTTTCTAAATTAAAACATTATCTTTGAAGATAAGTACCATAATACAATCTGGCAACAACCAAACTATTGTGCAATGAGAAACGGTTAGCCAATAAAAATTCATTCAGCTTCTCTTTTGCTTCATGCAAAATCTGATGAGGTATTCAACTCTATTTTCAAAGACTCATTCATTCTTGCAAATTCTCCAGATTATCACAAAACAAAAACTACCTTCAACAATTTCTCATGGCTGTGAAAGTATGACATAGGCTTAATGATTAATCCAACCTGTTAGGGGGAATGCGGGGGAATATCGCATTCCCCTATCAATCTTATTAAGGAATATCATATATCTTTCAATATCTTTCGGGAATACCATATTTCCTTATACATAAACTTGTATATAAATATTAGTAATTGAGAAAAGAATCACACAAATCACGCACAAGGTTTAACATGATTCATTCAACATATTTACAGTCACAAATGAGAAGAGTCAGAGTTATCATCAAAACAAATCTAACTTGTAGCCTTACAAAACGCAGATTCTCATTCTCACTCTCATAACCCTTACAATTCTCTAATACAAACATTTATAGCCTACCAAATCTTGCTTAAAAAGCAATCATTCCTAGTTTCCTATTATAAACAATCACGCATAAGGTTTTACATAGTTTGGCCAACATGCCTATATTTATAGATGAGAAGAGTCAAATCTACTATCAAAACAAATCCAACCTGCAGACATTATAAGACAATCTCTCTCAGACTCTCATTCTCACTCTCATAACTTTACCAATTCTCAAATATAAATATTTATAGCCTACCAAATCTTGCTTAAGAAGCAATTATTCCTAGTTTTCTATTATAAACAAATCTCTTTTAAATCTCTCATATATCTTTTACACATTTATCACATATCTTTTAAATCTTTAACATATCTACCATATCTTCACAAATCTTTCAAATCTTCACAAAATAGGAAATTAGCGATAACAATCTTTAATGAAATTTGGATCAAACCTAACACACCCATCACTAGAATTGTTTTGCAACTCAACATGGTCAGATTCAGCTCAAAAGATGAATGAGACCAAACACCGAGCATGTTGTCACACTACACCTTTCTTAGATACTCATGGGGTTAATTTTTTACACAAACACTTGTTTTCTAGAGAAGCCTAGAACATTGGAGAAGAATCTAGGACTTTCTAGAATGTTCTAAAACCTTTAAAAACATTTTAGACCTTACTGAAAGGACCTAAAACCTTGTGAAACTTTTTAGAACACTCTGAAGGGTTTTACAACCTTGGGGATGATTATAGAGAACTTTAGGTACTATGAGAGTTCAAGAACATTCTAGACCTTCTGTTAGGTTCTCTAAGAAACTTTAGAAGGTTCAATATAAATAACTTACATATGTTAAAGTAAGGAGGAGGAAAGTTTCTAGAACTAAATCCTCACTGACCATTTGGCAAGATCTCCACCATTTGTTGAGAAGGTGGAACTCCTATAAATAGGATAAGTCATTCTATGTACAATCATACTGAGTTTGAGTCATAATGAGTTTGAGAGTTTCCTTGTATTAAGCCTTCATCAAGGAATAATAATTCTTGCTCATTTCATTCTTTTGGCTGACACGGTTGCGTGTGATAGTGTGATCAGTGAATCAAGTGCAAAATTATACAAAATTTAACATTAAATAGTCTAAATTTAACAACCACATGAAAGAGGTTGTGTATTACACTTGATCCAAGTCTTTTTTGGACTTGGAAGGTTTATGTATTCTACAAAAAATCTCTTTTGGGAGAGATGATTCATGATACGTTCCCTTAGGAAAACCTATCACATAGATATCGCCATGCATATCTGATGCCTTCTCGATCCACAAAATGGATTGCATGATTGAAGGTGAAATTGACTTGTGAATCCAAGGAGTGACATCTCTTCCATCTCCTATGCCTCAGTGACTGGAGGAAGTTGAATGGCTCCATTGATGAACTTCAACCTCTGCAAACTCTTCTTTGACTAAAGAACCATCTTCATTGATATGGTCCAAGGATGAAACTTTCTACCATTTGACAATGATGTTACCAGCACCAACAATGGGTTTTCGTTGGAATGAAAGAAGAATGGACTTGCTGGATTGATGAGATAATTCAACATCTGATTTTGATTTTTCATGAGAAAAAAAAATTGCACAACGAAAGATGATAAAAAAATCAAGAGAAACGAGATGCCTAGTGTGATAAGAATCAACAACAACAGGATACAGAAGATGTTCATGAATAAATGTTAAATGTGTAATATATAAAGAAAAAACCCAGAATTTGCCCCACTATTCTTAGAAGTTTGTTTATACATGTTAATTATTAATTTAAATACTTATAATAATTAGTATTTAACTATCTATTTAAGAATTTCTTTTGTTTTAAAGACAAATTGTCCCTAAGATTTATTGGAAGAGCTTATACCTAATTGGTTGTGTATGAATCTTGTATAGGATGCAACATTATTTGTATATAAAAAATCAATTTCTTCTTAAATCAGTTAAATGAACCAAAGATGCATGATGTTAATGGCAGTGTTTGTAACAAGGCGGCCTGGATTAGAAGAGTGTATTACTCTGTTAGATGGTCAAGTAAATATGTATTTGATTAATCAAAACAATTATTTAATACTGTAGGCATAAAAGTTCAGAAAAGGAGAAACTCATAGTTCTATTTTATATCATTAAATTTATTTTTAAATTTGTGTGTCCTCACATTAATACAAATTTACATACTATTCATTACTTTTGTCAATGAAGTGTGTTGTCTACTGTTCAAAATTTATTTCTCCAGTGTTGTGATTGAGGTCCCAAGTTTTCGTTATTTAGAATAATATTGCATCAGTAAAAAAAAAAAGAATAATATTGCATCACAAATTAAAATTAGCATCATTTCTAGATTTTACAATTCTTTTAAAAGAGGTGGTACCCTATGCTTAAGCTTAACCACTAAGTCTTCTGAAGTTCTGATTGGCGGTTACCCTACTCATTTGCCCATATACTAATAATAGATGAGGACTAGGGGGTTGGAGTTGGATATGGTAGAAGCAAGCTGAATAAGTAATATTACGCAATCAACTTTTTGACAAAATTGTATGACACCTTCGTAAAGTCACACGGTATTCAAGCAAACGAAGTTGAATTCTCGGGTTCATCAATAACCAAGGCATTGCCTAACAAGCACTAACATGGTTGGAAGCAACTTTCATGTACTTAAAAGGCATTTGCACATCAATTTTTCAAACGTGAAGTGTCAAACTAAATCACAGCCCAGCAGCACTTTTGTAATTGCCTGCCCTTAACCAAATAACCTACAACCAATTATTGGGTCACCTATTGCCTCAACATCAAGGTACACTTTTATTTTTAGTCTCATTTATTATTATCATTTAAACCTAAGTTACATTCTTTTACTTTTAGTCCTTACCAAATTTCAGGAAGGAATAAAGTGTTCATTTTCATGGAATTACTTCCATTGATAGAAAACACTAATGTGTGACCTCATATTACCAGCTCTTGCCTAACATTGAAACTATTTGTTTCTTTTTTCATTTTTAATGCGTATTTAGGATAACTGTAAAAATTAGATTATTTTAATAATGATTATTGTATAA
This sequence comes from Ormosia semicastrata, assembly GCA_029884595.1. Classification (NCBI taxonomy): domain Eukaryota; kingdom Viridiplantae; phylum Streptophyta; class Magnoliopsida; order Fabales; family Fabaceae; genus Ormosia; species Ormosia semicastrata. The sequence continues at coordinate 27,707,623 of JAQQTO010000046.1, read as the reverse complement.
AAACTTTGTTATAATTGATTATAAAAAAAGTTATATTTAGATATGTTAATTAAAAAATAATTTTAAATTAATCTATTTCGTTTAAATGATATAAAAAATAATTTTTATATATTAGATTATTAAAATATGTATAAAATAATTAAAAAAATTATTTAATTGATTAAAAAAATTATTTGATTGATGATAAAATAGTATTTACATCTCAAAGTGAAAAATAATCCCAACAACTTATTTAAAAACCGCTCAACATTTAGCTTTTGAAAAAAAAAACTATTGCTTTTAACAATTTTTCCATCAACAAATTTTTGCCAAATTAGCCAAACATGTGTTGTTGGTTTACAACAATTTTTTTAGGCATATAACGTATGTTGGAGACAGAAATAATCTATCTCAAATATGTTCTTAATTTATTGATTCATCCTGTTTTTAGGCCTCCTAAGGCCAAGCTCATCAACGAAAAAAAGACAATCCTTAACCCAATATAAGAGAATTGTCCCAATTGAACTAATGAGACCCTAACAAAGTATCATAAAGCGAGACCATACCTTGGAGTTCTTTTAGGGTACAAATTTCCTTGTATACTATCAACTGCCAAAAGATTTTCCTATAAATAGTAACATTAAGAATATTAGTAAGCATATTGTTCTTAGAAAAATCTAACACATTATATTAACTTGAGCGTTAAAATGTATTTGCAAGTATCCAATTCTTGTATTCATGACCTTCAAGCTCTAATACTACATAACAAGGACCTGGTTCTGGCCCAATCAGCCCCAAGAGCACCATGACAGAACATTTACTAATAATAATAATATCGCTGTTAATAACAAGCTTTACCAATCCTTCTAATTTCATCATGATTTTTGGCACGTCTTACCTATTCTACTTGCTTTATAATACAATATATTTGCAATGTGTAATATTTGTTGCGCATTACTTCCATTTTACATTGCAATTTTTATATAATAATTATTTTCTATGCAGAATCCACATGTAAAGAAGTGATGTAAAGAAAATGAAGCACAAAAAATCCGAACCCCGCAATGGGGTAGCTTGTATCACATTCATGGCCTAAATAAAATTACTTGGACACTCTTTTAATTTATTGGGGTAGACAGTCAAAAGCTACTTTTTTTATAAAGAATTTCTGTTGAGGTTGGTTTCCGTATTGGTTGACCTTGTTTAACAAAGATCCTATGTCGGACAAGTGTTAGCCATAGTGCTGGTTTCTACTCAATGTTTAAGAGGGAAGATTTATCCCCCTTCCTCTTGGTACTAGCACTTGTATTTGTATCACACTCAGATTAGATGTTACGAGTTATTTAACAGTTAACACATAAGACTTTTCCACTTAATAGATTATATTTTTGAGTTGGACTTTTTTTATAGACTTTAAGTCGTATGAGAGTTGAACTACGAAGATGACTACCAATATTAAGTCGTAAAATTAGACCTAATGAAATTGGAAACTATTAACTTGCTTTATGTACTACATCCATTGGGACTGGGCTTGGGAGTTGGGATGGTGGGTGGAATTACTTGCCATTGTCAAGTTTCTGTGCTTGCCCTGCGATTTTCATGTTAATATCAGTTCCTATTGTAGGGACTGGTAGGTAGAGTAGAGAGTTCTGGCTTTTTAAATCTTCAAAAAGTTTTCTAACTTTATAAAATTTGTGGTTTGGCACTTGGTTTTTTCCAGTTCCTTTTCGTTTTTCCAAAAAGCAATGGTAGTGGAGTAGTTTTTTTCTGCATTATAATTTTTTTATTTGAAGAGTAGTATGATAAGAGACACAATCTGATGCTAAACAATTAAACTAATTAGTAATTACCAAATTAGTTGCACTTAACTTTTGTAGGTTTACACCTCTACAACGGGCTTAGCATCTGTTTGGTCAATCATTCGCTTTAAATAGCAAAATACACATACAAACACCCCCAAACCTTTTGAACTAATTGTATAATAGGTAATTAGGTATTAATGGGATACATCTGGGAGGGTTAAGTACAAGTTCTTCAACTGGTAGCTCAGCACATGTAAGAAACTAAGAATTCTGAAAACGATGGCATAGATGAAGTAGCTCTTGGTAATTCAATGCTCTATGTTGCTTTAGACAAAATGCTGAAAATCAAAAAGTGTTTTAACTATCCACTTCCCAGTTCCTACTGTTAGCATCCCCTGGTATATTCGTTTAGACATGGATGGCCAATCTCATCTCTTTGGTATTGCTCAAAAAAGAGAGAAAAATGTAAGCTGATTCATGGCTACCAAAAGTTTTATTAAAGTATACCATAAATGATTCTTAAAGGTAAGTAATTGACATGTAATCTGCAGATTCTCCAAAGAAAGCTACCAATTTCCCTCCCTTTTCTTTCTCTCTTTCTCCGAATCTCGCCTACATATTCTTCAATCAAAAATTTTTATTTGCACGCGCAAAACAACCAAAGAAACAAAGTTGACCCAATATCTACTCATGCATCCACTCCCGAAAAAAGATATACTAGAGAAAAAGACAATGAAATCCATCCATCTCCTTTCTGCTCCTTTTCATTTTACCCCTTCACGGTGCCCTCTACCATCACATGCAGAGCAAAACCAATTTAGATAGATAGTGGGAGAAGAGAGAGACAGAGAGAGAGAAATGAAACTAAAAGCAAAGAGATAAGGTTAACCATCTAATATGCATCCATTTTTCATTCTCAGTGACACTCACAAATTGGTAACTTATGGTTCTATCATTCATATATTTTATTTACAAATCACTTAAGTGGCTGCAAAGTACCTTTTAATACAAAGCCAACCAAAAGCTGAAAATAAGAAAAAATAAAACTTGAAGAACTCGCTATAATATCATATGAATAGTAGATTATATTGAAGTTAGCAATAGCCAATAGTATATATGCTCCAGTTTAAATTGTGGTAGAACACTGAGCCCCCTGGTTTGAAGTCAGAGGACCTGCAGGCATAGAGGGTCCAAAGGTCATCACAGAAACACAATTAACATTGAACCTGTAACGTCCAGAGACCCAAGTTCCCACCTTCCAACGAAGCTTTCCATTAACCTTGAGATTCAAAACTAGTCTTCCAGCAGTTTGATCACGACCTACTTCATAACCAAGAGAGGGAGCCACAGGTAACCCATTTGCTACCAAAGATGCTGTTAAGAGATTACTCTCTTCTTGGCCTTGGTAGAAGGGAGGCACAGAGGTGTCACCGGTTATCTGCTGGCCCTTGTAGGTTGCATAAACTTGAAACTCGTCGTAGTAAATGCCAACTTTCTGGTTTGGATTCTTGGAGAGGAGAGTGAGTTGGATGGAGGAGTTGAGGTTTGGTCCTGACAGGTTGAGCTGGTAGATATCAACTTCTGTAAGGGAGAACTGAGGCTTGGCAGGACGGAGGATGAGCCAGATGAGAAGTATGAGTGATAGGATTGTAGTAAAAAATGCAGAAAAAGCAAAGAAGAGCTTCCTATAGTTCCTCTCAATTCTCAGTGTTTGCTTGTCAGCACAGTGTTTTGGAGATTTTATTGTGATTTGAGACATTTGCAAGCGAGAGAGAGAGAGAGAGAGAGAGAGAGAGAGTTGAAAGTTGAAAGAAGGGATGTTTACAACGTTAAGGAAGAGGAAGTGAGGTGGGTTTATAAAGAAAGCGGAAAGCATATTTTGCCCTGTAGCACGCTTTTGGCTGGTAGCTCTAAGCTCCTCATTGAGGTGATTAGTTTATTATTATAAGATATTAAAGTGGTAAGCTTCTGGAAAATTGCTTGTTGTATTGGGGGAAATACTATCGTGACAAAGACGCAAACGCGTGTCTCATTAGCATGGGTAAATTAAACTGTAAAATTTGCTTAAAAATTGCCAAAATGAGGCTTGTGTAGCAGCTTTTCAACTCTTTTCTTTAATAGGAGAGAATCTCTCAAAAAATTTACATGGAAAGATTCATTTCGAGAGAATAAAGATTTGAAGTCCCTTGAAATGCCACATATAAGGAGAATAAAAACGTATTATTTCGTATCAATGATTAGTATCACACCAAAGAATCTATGAATATCCAAGAGAGAAAAAATAATCTTTTCACCTTTTTTTTTTCCCATATAACAGAAAAGGAAAATGCCCCTTAAATATGTGTGCACTTGGGGACGCTTAGAATGACCTATTTTATACGGGTATTTAGGTGCATCTGAACCAGTTGACACTGCACCATTCTCCACCACTTTCTCAACCAAATGTTTTCTTCCGTTTGCAAGCAATTTTTTTTTTCTTTTTGGTGCAACCTTTTGCAAGCAATTACGGGGCAAAGTTTTAGTGGGACAAGCTTAGCCTTTTTCCCTTAAAACAAATTGGCACGTTATACGTTCATAGTTCAAAGACTAACAACTGCAAAAAGTTCACACATGAACTGTAGAAAGCCTATAAAATAACCTGGCTGTGTTAATGCAATAGGTATTTACGGTTGTTTTCACAGTTCTCCCTTTCTTTAGGCCGTAATAGTAATACACTTTAGTCGCTTTCACACTTTTGCATAATGAGATGATTGAGACTGCCATATAACACTATGAAGCAACTTTGTGGCAATAACTGTCCCCAGTCCAGCATGCTTTCTTTGCTGCAATTGGGTGCTCAAAAGCTTACTGAAAATGAAAAAATCTGTTGCATACAACTTTCTTTGTGCATTTTAAGCGAAAATAGAATTGAGAGAAGCCAAACAAAAAAAAATAAATGTGCAATTTGAATTCAACCTGTACCTACTAATAATTCACACGAGCTTGATATGTAATTGTATTAACTTTCAAGTATTCAATATAATTGTGATCTCCTATACGGCTCTTTTAAAAGCGTTGCTTTTGCTTTTCTTTCCTAATCAACCATTCTAGCTAGAAGAGTTATCCCGTATCCTCTTCCTTCAATCATCGTGGCAGTACCAGATTGTATGAGATTTTTCATAAATTTAGAATACTTAAATTTAGTGTATTTAATTAATTATATCATTAATTATAATAAATTATAATAATTAATTATTAATTAATTATAACTATTATTCATTAATTAATAATATAATTGATCAAGTATATTTAATTTGAATACTCTATATTTATATAAAAATTTCTTCAAATTGTATATATTATCATTTAAATTTGAAAAGCCTAAAACATCGTTATCAGAGGTACCAGAAGGCATTTTATTATCTGCATTTACACACATATTTATATATACATAACTTTATGTCTAATTTTAATTATACCACCTAGGCAGTAACCTAAGTTAATATGCAGGAAAGGGTGTGCACTACGTATTTTTTTATTCAATATATGTGATATTGTGATGTGGGGACCGGTTGTGTTTGGGAGACCTGTGGACCTAGGACCCACTGAATTATGGGTGTACCCTCTTGTACGACACGTGTCTCACTTTTGTGATTACAGCTGGTAATCCACCACCAGTGACTTGCACTTCATGCGGCTGATTGGCTTCATCTTTACCATAGTTATCATGCCGGATTGGGATTAGAGTTCCTTTTGGAACTGCATGCATCTCCACCATTGAAAATCATTTTAGAATGTAATAAAATATTGATAAAAATGTATTTAACAAACTTTGGATGGTGAGACGTGGAACTGTACATCCTGCAATTATTTTTCAAAGGAAAAAAATTATTATATATTTTTTTAGGAGTATATACATTATTAATATTTTTTAAAAATATTAAATTTAATAAAATAATAATAATAAAATAAATATGAAATAATATTAAGAGAAGTATAACAAAAATATATATACTACTAATAATAAAAATATCATAACTATTTTTCAAACTACAATTAGGAATGTACTTACGTTGGTGAATTTGGAGGCACATGCCTCTACTAAAAATATATATATATATTACTATATATAAAAATATTATTTTTATTTTTATAAAATTTGAGGAAGTTTTATCTAAATATAAAAATTAATTGAATAAATTTTAAGTTTATTGTATAAAGCTATATTTATATATATAACCATTAATCAATCTTAAATAATTTATAAGTAAATTTATTTTAAATAAACTAGCCCTTAAACACAAAAAAAAAAAATTAATAGTCACATTAATATTATATATTAAAAAAGCATAATCAATATCACAATTTTTAAATAAAAATTATTCATATGATAAAAAGAAAGAATTTGTCCCCATTAATAAAAATTTCTGATCCTTCATTGACTGCAATGGAACTTTTCAATGTCTGAGAAGGGAAGCAATATAATACAAATAACAACTTCAAGATATCTTTGTTTACTTGGAAATTTTTATTGGTAACGTTTCCTGAAGAAGTATAACATTTTCAATCTAGTGCTAATTCAAGTAGTAGCCTATCTATATAGCCTTTGTTCATTATTGGAGATATGGTGCAAATGACCTAGTGGCACGCCCGTCTCCCCTTGTGCCTATTGGAAATGAGATATCCTTGGTGACGAATACAAGAATTTTAGGTAGTGGTACGTGGATAATATCTTTTATTATTGTTAATCTACAGAAATAAAGAATAGTAAGAGAATAAAAATTTTGTATTTTGAATATATTATTATCAAATTCACATGAGTATTATTAAAAAATAAAAAAATAATATTATATAAGTTTTATTTTTTATCATTATAAATTATTAATTTATCTGCATATAAAAATAAAATTTACACAATATATATATATATATATATAATATAAAAAATATATATAAAAAAGTTTTAAAGTGAGGTCACGTGTCCCACTCTTAATCCGTCACTATCCTAACCGCTTATTGTGATGTTTTATTCAAAGAAATTACTGAGACTTGTGGTTGTGTGTTTCTAATTTTAATTGCGCAGTTTCATTTCATAAAACAACAAATTGAGCAGAAAAAGGAGGGAACATGGAGAATCACTTAAATGGCTTTTTGGAAACCTCCTGGAAATTATTGTTATGTGATGATTTCTTGGCCTTAAATGTGTTTTAGACTTCTCTTTTTTAAGTTGAGAAAGGTCCCACTTCCCAGATAATTTTCCAGTTGAGGGACCAGCCTTAATTTGCATTGTTTGATTAATAATATGAATAGTCTTCAAAATATTGATAAACTATTAAGCAGTTGATTAGCCAAATAAATAATTAATTAAGCAAGGGATTACCATGGGATGTTCATCATGCATATAGATACATGATGATGGTGGACCATTTGATTGCTTGAATTTTGGGTCAATTGCTAATATGGGACCCCTCTAGCTAGGAGTCTAGATAGCAGGGATGTTTGACATTAAAAGCTCCTTTTTCCAGTTATTATTGAGCCCTTCAATAAAGAGAAAGTTGATGACCCCCTAACTTAGTGGTTTCTCCTCTTCTCAGCTTTGTTTCTCGATTTCTTTTGATTATATCTTTGCTCATGGACCATAAAGACTCCCAGTTTGTTCAGATTATTGAAGGGGTAAAATATATTTTGCTTAGTTTTATTGGGAGATAAAATGCAACTTTCGGAGCTCTGATTATGTTGGTTCTTTGAATCACTTGTATACCGGGGCTAAGATCTCTGGCATCAAACAAACCTGAGAAACCAATCAAATAGGCTAATTGCGTTGTTAAAGCATGAGTAAAGCAAACAAGCTTCTTGTAACAAAAAGTAAACAAGCTTCAAATTTGGTTGTTGGGTAGTACAAGCAACAAAAAGGGGGATGGTGGAGGAATGGCTTGTTTAGACAACTTTTGGCATTATTATTTCCAGAATGATAAGGGTCCCCTGATTGAGTATATGGCTACTTGCATTTGTCCATTTCTGAAGCATGTATTCTTTCCACGTTTCTTCTCAAATTTTATCCACAAACTCGTTGGAGAACCTCCCGGCAATTCTTGAACATAAGTTTGAGTCCATTCAAATTTTCAGCTTTCAGGTGATAAGATCATTCAAACTCTGATATTAGCATGTGAAAAGAATTTGTTTTTAAGCTCCTGGATTTTCTCATACTTGGCATTCTTTACGTCCCATACTAATTTTATTAAAAAATTGAACATCTCATCCTCATCACAAACTTCGAAATAACTTGGCAAAGCCATAAAAAGATGAATGGCGTCCTGATACGAGGCAGCTTCCAAGGGAAAATCTATCATGCTTCTCATTTTTCAATTCTCCTTTTTGGGGAATATGGGCAGTGACGGTGGGACAGAATCATTTTGAAACTCTTTCAAATGCACTCTTCAAGAAAGTTTGCTTGAGAAACCGGCAACCATGTTTAGGTAGATGGAAAAGTGAAAACAAATTTTATTTTTTTTTAAAAAGGTACAAATTTTGAACAAAACATAAAAACTAGACTGGTTGTAAACTTGTAATTACTAAAAATCAGAATGTTATGGTATTGTATAAAAAGCTCCTACATGATTAATCAGTGACTCCTTGTAAGTAAACAAATCCTTACAAATAAATAAATAATGAACCAGGAAGATCTCTCTGAAACTGTATAAAATTACAATGATATATTACATTAGGTATATTATATATCACGATCTAGTGGAAAGCCAAATGAGGAAAATGATTCTAGAAAGCATATACAGATCAAGTGGTTCAGGTATTTAAGGATTCAGGAAAACAAAATCTTCAAGCAACTATACTAACAATTCAGTGCTCTCCTCTTCAATGAGTAAGAAATCCACTAATGATCATATTCAATGCCATCTTTTTCCGCAGCAAGAGGATCAGGATGCACTTGACGAACAAATTGTCCTTTCACTCTGGGACGCTGCTCTGCTAGTTTCTTTCTGCTCTCATATCGAACCTATTAAAAAGTATAAGAAAAAGTTAGCATATGAGGAAAATCTTTATAAAACAATGATGGCCATGCTAATAAAAGGTTATGCTGATAGGGATGGACCTTCTTCTCATAGCATCTCTCTTTCCGTTTCAAACGGAATTTGTTTAGAGCTGCTTCTCTTTGGATAGATCGATGAGAACTTCCATTGTTTGTGAGGCCTTCATTCTTACCCTCTGAAGCTGCCCTGACAATGGCAGCTTGATCAACATTGCTGCTACTTCCACAATTGCTTCCATAACCGATGCTGTTAAGATGGCTTGCATTTCCATTACAGAAACTACTGGATACACTTTGATCAGTTGCAGGAGAGATATGTCCTCGATCCTCTGCATGTTCTGATTTGTGTTCCTGTCTGTACACAATGTGGTTTGAGCCGCTGTTTCCATTTGGACCACGAGGCTCATAAAGCTGCTCTGAACTATTTTCTTTAATATTTGACTGATAAAATGCATTTACTTGAAAGGTTGGTTCAAGGAGCACGACTGAACTTGGACTTGGCATTGATGGTGGACCTGACTCTGTACGAAACATTGGAGGAAGTACAGAACCATAGGTTGAGCACAGATCATTGAACCTTATACCTTTTACTGGAATTGGGAGAGAATGCTCTTGCTGGGAATGTGAAGTTGCAAGTTCAGAATCTTTTGATTGGGCTGTAACTGGAGACATAATACATCTTTGATTACTAGGTGTTGAACTATCTGAGTTGCAGCCAGTAGCTATATGTGAGATACTTTTCTCATAATTTGTTCCCTGTTCTCTTTGTTGATTGGAGAAATTAATCAACACTGCAGGCGAGGCTTGCAATTGCTTGTTAGTATACCTGCATGAAAATTCATTTTAATGATAAGCCTATAGAAATTCAACGAGGCAGGAAAGTTTTTAGAGGCCACATGACAAAATTCAAAATATTATTATCACTCAATAGTAGTTATTTAAACTTTTGTTTTTATATTCCTGAGAATCTTATATCATCTTTTAAAGTTCCTCAAAATTATCACCCAACATTCAGCATTTTTTAATATATTTCACCAGGTATTTTTAACAAAACTCCAAATCCTGTACTTCATAATTTATATTGGAGATTTGATATTTCCACACCTGTTAATTTGTTTGAACTTTGAAGATATTCCATCCCTTCAATTCCTTTACAGTAAATTAATTAAATATGTAAAGATGTACAGCCATTTACAAGCAACCAACTGATTCCTACTAGTTTATGAATACTAGAAGTGACTCTAAAAAAATTTTAAATCTCAGAAAGGAAAAGAGAAGAATAACAAGGGATTTTAGCAGTTACCGCTTGAAAGCTGAAGCATTAGAATGCATGAGGGTGTGCCTTTCTTCAGAGAGTTCATTCTCAAAGTTTCTGGGATGAGATCTTCTCAGGGAAAGATCCAATTGTGGAGAAAAGTCAAACTTGCCTGTGCAGTTAATTGTTGAGTTTTTGAGACTGCAGTTTGGATGAGTATGAAATGCTCCAATCAAGTCAATAGCTTCCTTAGAAGAGCTAATTTGAACATAGTGATTGTCATGAGCCTCACCACTAATGCTAGCACTCCTAAAATGCTCTGGATCACCATCCTTGCCATTAGTTGTGCTTGTGTCACCATTTTTGGAGATACCCACAGTTAATCCTAAAAAACAAAAGTTTGCCGCAATTTTAGATATTCTTCCTTGTCAAGTAGAACAAAAGATTATTGCAGTAAGGGACAGAAATTTTACCTCCAGCATGACTGTCATGCATGATCAATGTCTGGCCTAAGCGAATGCACGTTTCAACCTCTTGCGTCATTGTTCCACTTGGATATGCTTCACCACATTTCAGAGGAGAAAATTCCTTCACGTTATCAACTGGGCCACTCTCAGCTTCCAGATCAGGCTTTGTACAAGAGCTCTGCAAGAGACAGCAAACATGCAATCACTATATGAAAACTTCATGTAGCCAACCCAAACTGAAAGTAAATTTCTTTTAACTATAAGAGGCTTATAAAAATAGATAAATATCCCCCAGAAAACATTACACATTTGGAGTACATTGACTAGGACTTGATCAATCTAGATTCTAGAGGGCTGTTACCATACCAAAAGGCGTCTTCTGTAGTAGTGGAAAATAAAATTTACATAAGAAATAACTGGTGGGCAATTTCGGGCATACATATGTTAGAATTTCCAAGCTGAACAGTGATAAGTATGCAAGAGAGTCAAAACTGGAGACTCTATAGAATGTACAATCAAATAAAGATATCCTTGCAGCTTTAAAAAAAGCTTCTCATTTGCAATGAATAAACCAGCAAAAATAAATGGAAGGATAATAAAAGGATTCCATCTAAAGTCCACAACCTCTGGTGATAATATACCAAATCAACTTGAACTGTGTTTGTTCTTTGTCCTTTGTCATAAATGTCTTCAAATGTTCTCATAACAAACAGCAATAACATAGAAAACAATGGAAAACTAACCTGCGCATCACTTCCTTTCTCAATTAATTCCTTATTTCTCTGAATGCAAGCAGCATCACCACTTGAACGATTACTAGCAGCATTATTTTCAGCAGTGGCTTCAACCTTCTGCTGTGCATCACTCTCATATTGGGGGCCATTTATGCCAATGGTTGACTGACAGAGCAAATATATTAATAATAATTAAAATTTTCAACCAGTTGTCAATGACATTTGAGTACTTAAGAGAAAAAGAGAAAAAATACTGAAAAGTGAGTAAGCAGAAGTCCTACTGATTGTCTTCTCCAAACATGCTGCCACAAATTCCTTAGTTCATTTTTTCTAATGGGCTTAACAAGATAGTCAGCAGCACCTCTCAACATGCATTTGTAGACTGTGCTAACTGAATCTTGTGAGGACATCACTGGAAAAGCATTAAAAAAATCCAGCACAATTAATTGAAGTATTAATAAAGTGGGAAAATTCAGTAATTTAACAGCTAGAAGATTTATCTTTGATATCATACTTATGACAGGGATGTTTTTGCAAATCTTATGCTCCATAATTAATGTGAGAAGTGCATAGCCAGATATGGATGGCAGATCCACTTCTGTCAGTATTAGATCAATATTGTGTGGTCTTCCCTTGAGTATTTCCCATGCCTTCAAGCCATCAGGAACAGCAGCCACTGCTCAAAAAAGATGAACAAAGTTATTTTAAAGTTCCAAGAGCATGTAATTAAGTTTTAAGTACTCACCTTTTTCAAATTACAAGCTTCAAACAAGAAGAAAAAGTAGATAATAAAAAATTTATATGGCAAACAGACATTGAAAATAATTGTATCAAGTTTATGGCTTAAGCCTGTAGTTTCCAGACTGCCAAGACTCTTACTAAATAGAGCAAGTTGGAAGGTGCCATTAATTCCTTAGACTTACATTGAAACCAAATCCCCATCACTTACCTGTATGAAAATAGATAATTTTTTTCTTCATTTTTTTCATAAGGAAAAAATTATTAAACAATACAAAAAACAGAGGGCGCATTTTTTTTCTTTACTTTCCCTTATAATTGTTTATATTAAATCCTTATAAGCTTTGAGGTTGCTGGTATACTTTATATTACAAAAAGTCATATGTCAACCCTTTCTCAAATTTGCAGTCCAAAAACTTCGTTAAACTAACAGCTTCTTTTCTTCTTCTTTTTTCCCCTTTACTTTGTGTCCGGTCAGATATAACCTTAATGGCTCAGACCTCAGAAAAGATAAACCAATATTTATATTAAGAGTGTGTTTGGATTAAAAAGAAGAAGAATCATTAGACCTAGATGCTTATATGACAGCAGGCCACTGAGCACGCAAGCCATAAGAGGGGGAAAAAAATTGAGCAGAGACGTAAAGAAAGATCGAAGAGCAAGAAAGCATGGAAATTGTAATCATGGCCTTAACTCGAGTGAAATCGATAAAAACAAACACAAATCTCCTACTCGAGCTTCAAAAACCAAACCAAGTCATTCAAAAAAGAAGAGTAGAAGACGAAAACCCAAATGATTAAAGAAACTCATTTATCTTCACGAAAACCATGAAATTAAAGGAAAGAAGCAAGTAGATAGAGAGAGCAAAGAAGAGGTTGAGAGAGATGACCTTTATAGCTGCATTTCCTGAGAAGCGCGGCAATAATCTGCCTGGTAGAGTCATCAGCTTCAACCAACAACACCCTCAATATCATCCTCGGCAAGAACTTCTCCCACCTCATCAGTCCCTTCAATTCACCACCTCCTCCTCTGCTCTCTTCTTCCTCCTCTTCCTCTTTCTCTTCCCACCTCTCTTCCTCCTCCACTTCCAGTAACTTCTCACCACTAACCACCACCTCACCCATATTTAACAACCGAATCAACTCCAGCACCCAGAATCACAGTATAGTATGAGAATCTTCCCTGGTTGTGCTTCCAACCAAAACCTCAGCACACAGTTTGATATCTTGTTTCCCCCAAATACCAATTTTGGAGGGTAAAAGAAAAAACAATTAAATATAAAAGGAAATATCTGGATGGACACCGTTAAGTTTAACAGTGTGGGAGGAGATCCTACGGCGTGGGATGACACACCAACGTTAACTGCCTCTCATCCAACGGCTCCCGAAAATATCCTCCACACACAAAATATCTAAGAAGGCATGGAGGCGCCGGCCCACATGGTCCACGTCATCAATCAGATCTGATTTTCGGCCAAAGATCTAAAGCGAAAGACCCATTGGCTTCTCCTGGTTGGTTCTCCTACTAGTGGTGGATATTATTTCCACACTCTTTTCTCATTTTTTTTTTTCTTACCTTTGGCTCTCTATTTCTCCATGCTTCGCTTTCCGCTCCATCCAAATCCAAATCCAAATATCAAAATATGTGTATTAAGATATTTTTTTTTGTGTGGGACAAATTGCACTGCGTGGGGCCCATTTCGGAGAAAATATATTAGGATTTAAACCCACTCTCAAAGATATTTTTGAGTGCTTTAAGGGTGCCCATGAATCGCATGGACCTCACTGCGACACGTGGCTCTGTGTTTGGGGATGTTTCGTTTTGTGGTTTTGAAGTTGTCAAACGCTATCTACGAGAAGGAGGCGTCGTCACGCGCTCAGGGGTGTGTGAGGCGGCTGGGTACCAGCTCCTTGGTTGGATGGTATCTGTGAGTGAGAGTCGGTGATTGGTCTTTGTTTTATTGAATTTACCGTAATGGGGTTGGGAGAGACTGAGTGTTTACCCCTGCGCGTGGGGATGGGAAACGATGTTGAGACTATGTTAATGAACCTAGGGACACTTTGCGATATCCCATTTGTTACCGCCCGGGAGGCGCCTTATCTGATGATTATATGTTAACTATTTAATTACTCCTACACCTATCTCCTAATACTCCTTACTTACTGCAAATCCTTTCACGCTTGTTCACATTGGTGAGTGTACGGAAAGTTATTATAGAATAATAATGCTTCTTGTATATTATATAATGAGTTTGTTTGGATGAATTTTTAAAATAGTATTTTTTATGTGATTTTTTTAAAGTTTTTTAAAAATAAATGATATTTTTATAGTTAGATGTAATATTATAGAAATATTTTTTAAAATATTTAAATAAATTTTTTATGTTATAAGAAAGGTATTTTTTTAAAAGTATTGAAATCCATATTTTAAAAAAAGCATATAGTACTTTAAAAAAAACAAGTTCATTCAAACATGTTAAAAACAAATAAAAGTACTTATTTTATAAAAAAAAAAATTAATCTAAAAAACACATCCAAATAAATTCAATAACTTATCTCTTTACATAAGGAATAAATGAAAAAACCATAACATAAATATATAAAAGTAAAGTAAAATTAATTATAATTAAATAATAAAAATTATATAAATGTAAAACAATATGTATAGGAGTGTGTAGTGTTATTCTAACATATAACTCAATATATATCTATTGTCTTTTGTACCTCTTAATATATATATATGCTAGGTCTTCTCATCACTTTTAATTACGATAGTTTTACTCATCGAAAATCATATCATGACTTGAGAAATGGAAGAAAAGACCTAGTCCCTCAATGAGATCAAGATTAATATGATCATAGCTGGACCGATAGGTTCCTATTTGGCCCAAGTCCAATCTTGCATGACCGACCAACTATCATAAATTATAAGGGTCTTATCATCTCTATTTAAACACACCCAAGTAAAACACCCAAGGTATGTATATCTAAGCCTTCACCCTCCACTTATATCATACTCTTAGTGACTTGGGCGTCGAGATATCATTGTAGGAGAACTTCTTGTCATCATGATGCTCAAAGGAGCTCAGAGTATTACTCACCTCTAACTAGTCAGCCACAACTTAGGCAAGAACAATGTACTCCATAATTCTTTATAATATTTGTATACAACAATACGATTTGTTTGAACTCATGACCTTCAATCAGTTAGTATTAATTTATACATAATTATTACTAATTAGGGAATTAGTTTTCTAGTTAGTGTAAACTCATGACCTTCTATTAGTTAGTATTAATCTATAAGTAGTTACTATTAATTAGGGAATTAATTTTTTAGTTAATGTTGTTGACTACTTGTATAAATAAGATGGTTAGAGTCCCTAATCACTTATGAGATGATTCATTTATGAAATAAAAATAAAAATCTTAATATGCTAAAACATTTTAATATAATTTTTTAGTTAATGTTGTCGACTGCTTGTATAAATAGGATGGTTAGAGTCCCTAATAACTTATGAGATAATTTATTTATGAAATGATAATAAAAATCGTAATAGGTTAAAATACGAAGTTCTCTTGATTTGACCATTTTATCTATTTGATTCTTATTAACACGAATGCTTAAAATCATGACTTTCTATAAGTTATCTAGATCTTAATTTCATCACTAGCCTATTGTGATTGGCTTAATATTATAGTTTGATGGAGAAATTGTTCCTACACCCACATACATGTAGATGTGCCTATGCAGTTGTATAACACATATATATTGATGTGCCTTGCTGTTACATGACATATACTGATAGACAAAAAGTAATTTCATTTTTAGAGTAAATCAAGATAATTAATAAAATTAAATTGAACAACATATACAATTGATATGATAGGCTTTACCTTCAGGAAAAGACAAAGCAAAATCCAGCTCAAGAGCTTAAAATTTTTACTATTAAATGCCAGCAGCACGAAGTACATTCACAAATGCACTTTTCCTCAATTTTATTGTGAAATTACTCAATGTAATAACTTTTACAAAGAGTGCATGTGGTGCCTGAGTGAATACGGCAAAGCAAAGGAAAAGAGAAAAAAAGAAAGAAAGAAAGGTTAGTTCTGCAATCCGCATTCGGTAAACAGGTGGAAAGCCACGTGCATGAGCATGTGCAAATGGCGATAACCAACTAAATTTGCCAACAACTTTTTGAATGCAAGCTACAATGAAAGCAACACAATTCAATGTAATGCTGATCAAATAACTACACAACTTAGGTAAGGACGTGACCGCTTCTGAACATATGAAACTAATAGAAGGCTCGAGAGAGAGAATCCAGAGCGCTCCAGAGGAAGAGTTCTGGATAATAGAATTGTGATTCACACACTACTAAATAATTACATGTATAGGGAATACATATATAAGCATGAGCACCAACCCATACTTTGGATGGAGAGAAATTGGAAGGAAAGAAGGTGGGTGGAGAGAAAAAGAGTAGAAACAAACTTTTCTCTCATTTGTATAAAGAAATTTTTGCTTAAACTTGGAACATCCAGTTAGATGTATCAGGTCAATCAGAATTAATATTTTTATAAATTTTTATATCATATAATTAATTTTATAAAGATTCATGAAAATACTAAATCCCAATTAACTTGGTGTACCTAACTGTGATACTCCAAGTCCAAGTAAGAACTTCTTCATTTGGATAATGCAATAAAATAGGGAAGAAAGAAAGAAATGACGTGGAACCCAACCAAAAAATTTCTTCGCATATGTGATAAGAAAATGGAGAGAAAACAAACAGTGGCAGCTCAGGAAGCAAAGGAACCATGTTAGAAAACCCAAAGCCATCCTTTATACCTTATAACCAGAGAAGCCAAGACCTCTCATTTTTTATGTAAGATTCTCATATTTCCCAAGAAAATTCATAAGTAAACTAACTTCTCTACAAACGAAACTAATTTCTCTACAAGAGGCAAGAACTCATTACTTGTGATTTTGAAAATAAAACTCAAGGTTTAGTATCAATGAAATAACATTGATGTTGTATTGTTTCTACCACATCCTTTGTCCAACTGTTAGTGACGAAGGAGGAAAAGGTCAAGTTTTGATTTAGGAAAATGATTCACTTTCAGCTTATAGACTAATTCAATGTTTCAGTTTTTTAGCAAAGCTAAGCAGGTTCATTCAAAGTTACCATGGATTTTGATAATGATGTTTCTAGGTTTGGGTGAAGAGAGAGGGAGTTCCATCATCGAAGTCCATGCTGGATCATCCTAGCCCAATTCTTATCTAGTCATTCATAAGCTCGGCTTATCTTCGCAGATGACCAAGCTGAGGAGCTGTGGACCATCATGGACCTTATAATAAGTCTGTCATGACTAAAGCAAACATTAATGGACTGACCATACAAGCCTAATGTCTGTGCTAGGTAGGCCTAATTCCGAACGACAAGCTCAGGAAAGTCTGGGTCAACCCAACTGACGTTTTACCTTAAGATCCGACTAGATTAAACTCGAATGGTAGCGACTCGCCTAATATGTGTTTAATATGATCCACCAACGGTCATTGGTCGTTCGACACCATCATGACCAACGATGGAAAACGGCTTCATGTCATAATAACTGGACATAACGTAATCCTAACGATCAGAGCCCTAAATGGTCTGAACAAAAGGTATCCGAGGAGTCAATCCTTATATTTCTATATAAATTGGTCTGGTAGCCTAGTCCAGACATGTTCCTTCTTTTACCCAAACACTCTAACCAGTCGAGCTTGCATGCTATTCGACCATTCTTCTAACTTGCTTAGGTATCACTGACCTCGTTGTTGTCTTACTTGTAGGTCTCCAATGAGTCCTTCCTGCCTTCCAACCTCTACTGACCTAAGTCCTAGTCAGTACTTAGAACACATGGCGATGGGTCCTAAGAGACCGAAACTACTTTACAGTTTTAAATGACCCGACACGTCCACTTGCAGAGAATGACAATCTACAATGTCAAGGCATAATAAGTCAACGACTAGTGCATGTGAAAGGACTCAGATTGGAGGATGACAATACCCAAATCTCAACTTGAGGGACAAAGAAATGATTCTAAAGATTATATAAATATGTCAGTAACTTGATCATGAGTAGAAATCGGCAACAAATGAACAAGGCCCTATTGCACTTTCTTACATATGAGATGATAATCAAGCTCAATATGCTTGGTATGCTCGTGAAATGTAAGATTAGTTGCATTGTATCGAGCAGACTGATAGTCGCAAAATAAAGCCACTATTTTGGAGGTTGCACAGTTAAAATCCTAAAGAAAGTATTAAAGCCATTGTGCTTCACAAGAAGTTGCAGTCAAAGCTCTGTATTCAGCTTTAGAGGAATGACGAAAAATAGTAGTTTACTTCTTACTCTTCCAAGAAACTAGTGAACCACCAAGGAATAAACAATAGCCAGTAATTGACCATCATGTATCAACACATCTGGCCAAATCAAAATCACTAAAACCATGCACATATATGCAAATCAGGAGTTGCTAGATAAAATAACCCATGAGCAGGGGTGCACTTGAGATACTGCAAGACCCTAGTGGCTACCTTATAATTCTAAACCATGGGCTTAGCCAAGAACTTGTTGGAAATTCAAGTGTGAGTGTTGAAGTCTCACATTAGTAAAGAATGAGTTAAGTGAAGAGTATATAAGTAGGAAGACCCATAGACTCATTGCTTTAAGGTTTTGAGTCAAGATATGACGTTAGACCCATTATTGTGATTTCTTACTTAGCCCATTAATGGAGGTCTCCTTTACTTTTGGGCTCCTTTATGCCCCAACAAGTAGTATCAGATTCAATGGTTCGTCTGAGCTGAGTATTTGAAAACAGTGGTTGGTGCTTGGGTTCAGCCCAAACCCATGTTGTGGATCACAATGACAAGATTTAGGTATTGGTTGGTAACCCTGTTAATACTCGGAATCCCTTCTACTTGAGAGGGAGCATACTAATGTTGGGACTCACACTTGAGGAGGAGAATGTTAAAAAATCAAGTGTGAGTGTTGAAGTCCCACATTGGTAACGAATGGGTTAAGTGAATAGTATATAAGTGGGAAGACTCATAAACTCATTGTCTTAAGGTTTTGGCCTTTTGGGTTAAGATGTGGAGTCATGACCACTATTGTGGTCTCTTACTTAGTCCATTAATGGAAATGTCCCCTACTTTTAGACTCCCATATAGCCACTTGGTTATTGCAAGGCAAAAGTAATGTCCGGCCAAGTTGTGGTCAAGTAAAGAAGTCGACCTATAAAACACCGGTATAAGGGAATATTGTCAAAAGGAATGGCAGTATCCTAATGAAGCTTAGTGGAAAAATGCATAGGAGTGGAGGCAAGCTTACAGCCAAGAAGGCCAACATCTTGAAGAAGTTCCAATGTATACTTAAGTTGAGATAGATGTATGCCATGCTTTGAACGAGCAACTTCAAGCCCTAAGATGAATTTCAAGGAGCGAAGGTCCTTGATCCGAAATTGATCATCAAGGATCTGCTTCATGTAAACTATCTGATCAAGATCATCCTTAACTAAGATCAAATCGTCAACATAAGCCAAAAGGCCCGTAAAGTGAGAGAAGGTCCTCTTGGTAAATAAGGAATGATCTAAAATTGATTATGTTTATCCAGCATTCAACAAGGCAGTAGACAACTTGGAGAACCATTGACGACTGGCTTGTTTCAAGCCATATAATGATTTATAAAGCTTACACACTAGATTAGGTTAATTAAAATGAACACCATGAGGTAGGCTTATGTACACTTCTTTATGGAGATCTTCATAAAGGAATGCATAGTTGACATCCAGCTGTTATAAATGCCAACTACGAGCTGCAGCTATAGCAAGTAACATCTTCACAGTGTTCAACTTTACAACATGGGAAAAGGTATCTAGATAGTCCAATCCTTCAGTTTGT
Source organism: Ormosia semicastrata (assembly GCA_029884595.1). NCBI lineage: Eukaryota > Viridiplantae > Streptophyta > Magnoliopsida > Fabales > Fabaceae > Ormosia > Ormosia semicastrata. The sequence continues at coordinate 27,687,683 of JAQQTO010000046.1, read as the reverse complement.
GTATACCCCTTTGCAACAAAACGTGTTTTATACCTTTTTATAGATCTCTCAGCTCAGTGCTTGATTTTGAATACCTATTTGCAACAAATAGACTTTTTTTTCCCATCAGGAAGACTATTAATAATCCATGTCCCATTATGTTGTAAAGCACCAAGTTCAGTGGCTATGGCTTCTCTCCAACTCTGGTGCTCAACAACTTGAGTATGAGAGTTAGGCTCAACAGGAGAAGAAATGGCAAAAGTGAAGTGCGTATGGGAAAGGGAAATATGATAATAATCTAATTATGAAGAAAATGGATATTGCTTACCTGAAGACAGAGAGGTGCAAGCCTTAGTCCCCATTATGCAGTGGTAATCCTCTAGGTAGGAGGGCGGCCTACATGAGTTAAGAGAGTTCCTGGTGGCAACTGGTGGAGAAGATAATTAAGTTTATATGGGCTCAATAAGTTGGGTGTATATATGTGGGTTTATGGTCTCAGTGGGAACAGTCTCAGTTGTGTGTGGATGGATGCGGTTGAGAGGTGGTTCAAGTTAGACAAAGTAAGGTTGATTTTGGATGGGAAAAGAATTACCAAGGTTAGTGGTAGTAGGCAGGTTAACGTTACAGGGCATGTTAACATTAGAATGGCTAGGCAAGGGCCTAGGTAAAGTAGGCACGACAGGATGTAAAGTAGGTGGTGACATTGTCACATGTGCTGCCATCAGAGGCATATAGACCAATGGGTAGGATGTTGGAATGTTTTTGTTGCATAGTTGGGAAATGACCAAATAATCAACGGGTGAAAAGGACGTAGCAACAGGTGTTGCTAACAAAAGAGAAGAGTTTTGCAATGGAAAACATTTTTTCATAGAAGGACACGTTTCGAAAGGTAAAGACTTCATGTGCTTTTAGATTAAACAAGACAAATCATTTGATTCCAAATTTATATCCAAGGAAGGCACAATTTCTTGCACGAGCATCAAATTATTTTCTTTGCTAAATAAGAGTTGATGTATAATACATGCAACAAAATATTTTAAGATTAGTAAAATATGGTAGATTTCCATGTAAAACTTCATAAGGACACTTATTTAACAAAAAGGGAGTTGACAACCTATTAATGAGGTATATGGAATAAGAAATGTCATACGACCAGAAAATTTTGGGCAAATTGGATTGAAACATTAAATCTCTAGCAACATTTAAAATATGTATATATTTTCTTTCTACAACACCATTTTATTGTGGTGTATTTACACATGAAGTTTGATGAATAATTTCATTGGAAGTATAAAATTTTGACAAATTAAGTTCTCTACCATTATCACTTTGAATAATTTTTGTTTTTCGATCAAATTAAGTAAATTAAGGAGACAGAATCTTAGCCTTCCCTGACTAGGATCACTCCTACACATGTAGCATTTGTGATCGGCCTACTCAACTATGTATTAATAATTGAAAGGAAAGGTGACACAACCCCCATGGGAGTGATTATGTCTAGTATGTCCCCCTTATTCTCGACATTCTATGGTGCCCTAGGGTGGGTAGGAGCGAGTCAAGTCTGTATCGTCATGGAGCATCAGATAGAGAAACTTCAAATTTATGCTTCAAAAAGAAAGCCTAAGTGTATCTAGATTTGTCATCTACTATAGTAAGAAAATATTTTTGTCCATGAAGAAAGGGAATTGAGAAAGGGCCTCATACATCCATACACTCTAAGTCAAACACATTTACAGATAAACAAAACTTGGCTCCAACCCTTTCCCTCCAACCCTTTTAATCACCCTTCATTTGTCTATTAACTTAATTAAGTGGGGTTGAAAGTAACAAATGAAGGGTGAATAAAAGGTTTAGAGGGAAATTGTTGGAGTTAAGTTTTATTTTTTACATATTTAGATGTACTCAAAGTAAAGGGTAGTTTTTTGTTTTTCTAAATGAAAAACATCATATGGGTTATTATGGTGTGCATGTGTAATGAAAGGAAAAAACTTTTGCATTATTTGAAGTCTATCAATAGAATGATGGCCTAAACGAAAATGCCAAAGATCAATATCTGAGGCAGTAAGAGAATTCACAAATGAAGGAAATGAGTTTCAGTTGGTTGGATATATCAAAGCATAAAGTTCATTGGTGACCTCAGCTATACCACACCAATCGTCTTCGAGGTAGTCAAATCCTATATAACATAAGATATGTTAGAAAAAGTCAATTTGCAATGTAATGAAACAACCAACTTGACAACATAGATGAGATTGAAATTAAACTATAGAATATATAAAACACTAACCAAATAAAATTGACTTGAAAAGGAAATGGAGCTTGAACAATTGGCAACAACTTCACTTCCATTCAGTAATCTGACACTTATGGGCTTGACCTTCCTATAGGTAAGAAACTGATCTAATGAGTGACACACATAATCAGTTGCACCTGTGTGTGTCCAGATATCCAAGTTTAGACTTTGACAAAGAAGCTAAAGTAATTGAGTTACTTGGGTTATGAGTGGTTGAAGACTCTTGGACAGTGTAAAGGGACACTTGGGAAGACATTTGGTTTGTTACATGCACTACTTGCAGTAGAAACATTTTATTTAGGTGGCTTCTACAATGGAACATGTGGTCAATGGTCCACTAGTGCACCACTAAAATTACCTGGTATAATAAGTTTTGAGTATTTATAAGTGAATCCAATAATTTATTTGAGAGGAAGTCCTACAAGTATTGAATTTTAATTACGAATCCCTTTCCAATATTTAGGTAAAATCGTTCATCGGAAATGCTAGAGTAACTTTGGACAGAGCTACTGGTTGGGGGCTTCAAATTTGAGAAGTAGAAACCATGGAAAAGTAGAAACCTTCAAAATTGTCGAAGTAACCCGACACCATGGAAAAGTGGAAACATTTCTTAATTGTCACCAAATTCCCTTCGTCTCTCCCACCGGTGACCTACTGATGCATGACAAAACTCGTCGATGTCAGAATCGAAGACCTCGCCGATTAAATCAATGGCGGGTGGTGGGTGGCGGCCGAGGTTGTTGATTTTATGTCATATGGTGAGATTTCAACTTAAAACTAATTGAATGACCCCTTTCATGTAATTTACGTTATATGGTGAGATTCCAACTTAAAACTAATTAGCATTAAGTAGAATGGCCTAACAGATATATAAATTGTACTTGAAATATTAAGGTAGACGATGTGGGACTCTTAACACCCCCTCCACAGATTCTTGGATAGAATAGGCGAATCTAGCGAAATAGACGGGAATAAACCTATTAAAGTAAACGACAGAAATGAGATCTTGACTCTGATACTAATTTAGAAACAGAAATAGGAAGACAAATAATGATAAATTTATGTATATTTCTGAATAAATAAATATAGAATAATTAACTTCTATTTATGCAAGAAGGTTGCTATACAAGAAAAGAAAATAATGAAATATAATTCTGTACTAAATTAATTATAATCATACTTAAAATTAATTGTGATCAATCATAATCTCAATCATAATCAATCACGTTAACATATTTGAGATGGACCATCCTATTAGCATCAATAAAAGCTGGAGATGCCTCTGAATCCATTGAATCAGGGTCCTTCATTCGTTCTACATACATTTTGATGGCCAACAGACTTGCTGGTGGCTGCCCCAACATTCGAGTTTATGGCATTTAAGGATCCATTAAGTGCTTGATGATTAGGATTTCTTCGATGTAACTGTGCACTGTGTTGCTGAAATAGTTGCATTTGTAGTTGTTGTTCTCTAGCCTTCATTTGTTGGCCTTCAGGAACCCGCATCTGGAGGTACTAGTTGATGTGTGATGCGGCTAGGTCCGACGGAGAGTCAAATAGATCGATGACGACATGGAAGAGGAACTCAATGGCGATTTTGACCTTGGATTCTCCTATTTGCAGTGATCACTTCTGAAAATAAAATTTCATAGCCTTACCTATTACACAAGTTGTCAGTTTTTATTTATAGCCATTCATCTATTTTTAATTTAAACGGTTTTAACCAAATGGTGCACACCTTAAACGAAGCCTTTTATTTATCCTACTTTCTATATTATTATAAAAGAAAAAAAATTTGGTATCTAATTTTTGTTATTATAAAAAAAAAAATTAGACATCAAACTAAAGAATTCCGTTATAATACTAATATAGAAGATAATATAATAAGTCGGAATTGGATAATTACCTTTTTTATTGTTTTATTTCTCCAAAAAATTAACAAGTGGATAATTTGTAATTATTAAAAATATAAAAAATATACTATCTGAATGAAAATACGGAATTAATTGATTTGTGTGAAAAGACTCTAGTACATTGGGAGGATGGCTATATTGTAATTAACATACGATTTTAAACACCATGTTATAGAGGAGGGCACTAAGCATTGTGGAAATGAAAATGATGAGGCAGAACTGAAGTTCCATTAAAAGTAGCTTTTGAAAATACCAACAATGTTAATGCAAGTCGTAGAGATATAAAAAAAATATAATAAATGTTAGATATATTATCTTTTCATTTAGATATTAGGGTTTAATTTGAATGTATTATTATTGTAAAAAAAATATATACTATCATCTAATCATATATTATCATGTCATAAAAAATATTTTATTCTCATATTAATTACTTTAAAAGTCACATATGTAATAATGTATAATAGATTTGAATCACTTTATGTCATTTTTTTTTCTTGTAGTCAAGCAGAGGAAGAAGATAAATATAAAAGTATTTATTAGTAGAATTCAATCATAATTTATGAAATTTCTTTTATAACAAAGGTATTTGTCTTTCTCCTCTATTTGTTCATATGAGAGAAAAAATGACATAAAAAAATTCAAATCTAATGTATAATTAGTTGGTGGTGTAAAAAATTTAAAATTTAATTTTGATACACTAGTAGTATAAAAAAGTTTTACATTATCATCCAATGATGTGATGTCATATTATTGGATGAGTTAAACATCTTATATAAGTTTTAATTTATTAAATGATATGGTAATACATCATTAGATGATAGTATAAATTTTTATAATAATAATGCATCAAAATTAAACTAAAAAATTTAACACTGATAGTACATCAAATTTAAACTCTACATATTATTATATTTAAATATGTTTCTAATTTCTCATTTTTCTCAATACATATATAACCTTAGTATATAATATATGTTCACACTACTACGAAGTTTAAAAGAGATAAGGAATCATTTTGCATTGCTCTTGATGTGTTGGGACTCAATCTGGCAGCAGAGGAATCTGGTTTGGAGGGGCAAGGAACTAAAATCTAGTGCTGAGACTGCAAGGTCAGCACATCTCCGCCTGCAGGCTTATAAGGAGGCTAGAGCCTCTCCATCGTTGGATTCTCACCGGAGTTCTAGTGTGCATAAGTGGCAGAGACCCTCTAAAAACACCTACAATATAAACGCTAATGTCGCCATATTTACAGAGAAGCACGCTTTATGGTATTGGTGTGGTCATAAGGGATGAGAAGGGTCAGTTCATGGCTGGTAAAAGTCAGAAGTGCTGGGGGATATTTGTTCATTGATGCTTCTGGTTAATGCAATGCTTTATTTTCAGCTAAAAAAGATAGAGAAGAGTTGGAGACTTATTACGGGTATGAAGCTAATTAACAAGAATCACGCCATGTTGATTGAGATTTTTTTTTTTTGGTTAGTTTCACTGACTTTTCCACAATTTTTATAATTCATGAATGAGTTTTGATTTTTTTTTTCGTATAACTTCTTTTACATTATTTTTATACCATTTCAATTTCGATAAAGGAATTAAAGTGCAACTAAAGCATGTATATGGAGGTTGCAACTTTCATATATCCTCATCGATTTAAGCTCCCAGAATGATTGCGCCAATATTCTTCCAATGGATAGAACGAGTAATGATACTTAGTTATTTACACATCATTTTCTTTATGTCATTATTCTATTACTTTTTTTAGGTAATAAAATAAAAAATATATACATTTCAACATCTTTTTTTATCTATTTTTCATTTTCCAAACAAGTCAAGTGTAAACATGATGTTAAAAAACAGAAGTCAATTTATTAAAAAAGTCAAAATAAAATAATTTAGATAAAAACAAAATATTCAATATATTAAAAATTAAAAAACAACTTATTTATTTAAAACTTCTTATTTAAAATCTTTAGCAAAACTCTAAAAATAAATAATGTGTAAATATCATTTCACCAATAAAATTACGTAAATCTGCTTCCATATACGCTTAACAATTATATTACCGGTATTTGATATGAATTCTTGAATAGTCTCGGATTAGCATCTATCAAAGACTTAAAATCTTCAAATAAACATCCCTTGATGCTAATTTACTGAATTTTAGAACATACATATGTTTTACATATGAATTAAATTATAAATACTTAAGTAACAGAAAGGGTGAACCGGAAGGAAAACAAAACACCATCAAAGAAACAAAAAGGATGGGTAAAAATTTATTTGGAGCATCCTAAAAAAAGAAAACATTTTGCGCAAAGACATGTGCCACACTTAGCACTCTCTGTATCTCCCTGCTGAAATTGCTTGTGTTACTTTTCCATAACTTGTTTGATACGTGGAATAATGATTTCATTTCATGTTTAAATTCATAGATGTAATATTATCTAGATTGAGTTGGATGGTTTGATTGGTCGCTGTTGAATCGGTAATCCACCCAGTTATAGTTCAGCACTTTAGATTCACATAACTAGATTCATAGTCACATAATTTTAAATTGGTGAAAATGAAACAAAGTCAATTTTAAAGAATATTACAAATATATTTTTTATTAGATCACATTATACATTAGAATATAAATTTAAATTTAATTACATATTAATTAAATTAAATATATATTAATTAAATTAAGTATATATTAATCAAAATTAATTATATATTTTAATATATAACTTAATTTAATAAAAAAAATTAGAAAAATATATTCCTAATATTTATCTTAATCATTGTAATGGAAGTCTCAAGTCTCCCTAATTCATTGTCTAATCAAATTTTAATAACATCGTACAATAATTTTAACAACAATGCTGGCTCAGGTCTAATCAGACTAGCAAAAAGTTGCCTTAGCGTAGTGCTGTGCGGAATAACACTCGCTTGTTCTCTTAATCATTAATGTTGTGAACTGCGTAAATGACAGTATAAATCGTCATGCTGATGTTATTATCATTCCTCCCAAACTGCAAGTAGAGCTGGGTATGCAGGCCGGATGAGTCAGCATTGGCCTGGTTTATAATAGACTATAGTTTGATGGATTAGTGCGAATCAATCTATAAAATAAATGGATCAACATTTTATTAGTCTACCATTGCTCCGCGTTGGATCACATATCCCACAAATCAGTCTACGACCTGCACTCTTTTTTTTTCTTTTAAATAGCATACAACAAAAAATAATATTCCATTTTTTAAAATGTAGTTTAGAAAAAAATTAAAATCTAACTTTTTTATTAAATTCAACTCAAAAACGTCATTTTTAATGAAATAATGCAAAGCAAATTATGGCTATCATGCAATAAACTAAAATATGTTATGCACTTATTTTTATCAATCATCATATTAATACTAAATTGATTAGAAATTTTAAAAGATTTTAAATTAATTGGGCCAGCAAGTATTGTCCCAATTGTCAAGTCTTAAAAAAGGAAATTTTAACCAAACCCTTGAATTGGTCTACAAATCCACAAACTAAAATTTATTTAACCGCGAATTGAAATGGATTAAGCCAATAAGCTCGTATCTAAACTAACTAATATTTCACTTGGTTTTAATCCGTACGAACTACGGGTTATGCGGACTAGTCCACTGGCCTAACCCCATATACCCACCTTTAGCTGCAAGGCATGAAAGCAATTATAGAGGGAGATAGTGATTTGCTGAGAAATTTTTTATTAATATGCCTAACACGACATTTTTCTTGGTGTTGAAAAAATTGCACCGGACAAGACCAACCACTTCGGCTAAAAAATTAATGAATTGATCACAAGTTTAGTCTATTTAAATCACAAAATCCATTTGTGAGAAAACTGGTTAAGACCTAGTAAAATTTGTAGCAAATCAATTTGAATATGTTTTATTAAAAAAATTAAACTTTTTTCTTTTTTTTGTCAACAATTTTTTTAACTCATTAAAAAATAACTTTTGAGTCAAAAAGAAGTTTAATCCTAAGTTACAACCGTCCACATGTAATCTTGAAAAAAGACATAAGCATGCTTGCTCTTCTTTTGATTTTTATATAAGTTATATATTTTAATATTTCATTCACTACTTTATATGAGGTTATGTAAATGTGATTTTTTTTAAATTTTATATATGTTATATGTTTAAATATTTCATTTATTATAAAATGTGAGATTTTAAAATACTAAATAACATAACATGTAATATTAATATATTAATTTATTGTTTAATATATTATATAATATTAAAAATATATATTTAACTATCATCAATTTAACCACAATTTAATCATAATTGACTCAATGAACCATAAATTAATATCTTTATCAATTTAATAACTAGTCTAATTATATAAAAAAATATTTTTACACCCAACTAATAAAAATAATGTATTAATCATGTATTCTTACAAGAATTTCTGGTGCTTCTAATCTAATGGCACTGACACAAACTCTTTTTGGCATATATTTATTATTATTTTTTTACAAATTTTTATTATCTTTTACTAGTGGATTGAGAGGTGCTAACGTGCCTTTCAATTCGTATTTCTTATTTTTTGCTATATTTATATATATTATTCACAATTTATTAAATTAATAGATTTTACAATAAATGTAAATAGTTAAAGGTTTAAGCACTATAAACAGTATATATTATAAATCATCGAAATCTGATAGGCCATGCCACAAAAAATGAAAGCACCCTTTGCTGTAGTTGGCTAAGAGGCAATCTGCCTTTGAAAAAGAAAACTCCTGAGCAGTTACTGGAACGTGATCACTTTTATGCAGTTTATGCGGCGAGAGAATGAAGGTGAAAAACAGTTTAGGTTGAAATAGATTATTGGGTGGAAACGTGATCACTATTACTAGCGTGTAGTTATGCAGTTTTAAAAGAAAGGATGATTACAACTTTATCACTCATTTAAATTAGGATTGCGTTTGAGGCATATGATAATATAAAATTTTATAATATAAGATAATAGAATAAAAATTAATAATATAAAAACTTGATAAATTCTAATATTATTCAATATTTGATCACTATCATATAAAAAAATTAATTATATATAAAATTATTTATTATGACAATATTATCCTTTAAATATTTTTTTTAACTAGCTTTTGAAAAAGACAATAGTCTTTTTCAATGGAAATCTAGAAGATATCAATCCACCCTGATTTGTGCAAATCTATAGTTAATATAACCATTTATGGAATAAGTTAGAAAATACAATAAAAAACCAAACATCTATATACAGGTAAAATTTATCAAATTTATCAACACGATACTAAAAAAGTGCTTCAATGGTCAAGAAACCCACAAGGAAATCAAAGGGGTTTATCCTAAAAGTTTTAACTTTAATCTCTTTTCAACTCAAATTTTTAATATCATCATCCGATAATGAAAAACAAAGGTACCCGGATCAAGGAAAGAAAAAAAATTGAACTATCAAAATCTAACATTAACAACATAGAATAATGGGTTTTCTTTTTCTTTTTCATTTATCCCAAAATTATAGGAAAATATTTAAGAAAAAAAAAACAATGGAGTAGTGCACCTTGGGCGGAGGGGATTCCGTTTGTCAAGAGAATAGGCCAAGAGACCCAAAGGGCCAAGGTTGATGGTGACGGAACCAAGGTGCACAGAGGCGAAATGTTGCACTAGAAATTCATCTTTCAAGGCTGAAACAGATTGTGCTACTTCAAATCTATTGACTCCACATCTTTCAAGCACACATGGAGTCACTTCTCTCTCGACCATGGCTCTAGATCTAAGCTTCCACGGAAGTTTGTTGGAGAAAAAGATTCAAGCAAAGAAATTAGTGACCGGCGGTGGTAAGCAAGGGGTGGCTAGCATGGGTTCCATGGAGGCTTAGAGTGAGAGGCATGAAGGTGAGGGATAGAGTGAGAAAAGATATACTATCATGTCTTATCATGGGATGGGGGAGAGGATATTATTATCATATTATAGTAGTATAAAAATATTTGACATGATTTTATTATACTATCAAGTAAATATACCAAACACTTGATAAAATCTGATAGCATTAACTTATACTATCAGATTCTTCCTATACGATGCACTAAATGCAGTCTAAATTTACAAAAAAAGATAAGACAACATTTACGATGCGTTACTGCAACCCAATTTACATTTTATAGTAGGTTAATTAGTTTTTTTTTTGTTTTTTATTGTGTGAATAATATTATTAATTAAAATTTATAGAAATATTTTATATATACAATTATTTATAATAAATAATTAATCTAAACTCTCTTTGTGTGAGTTTCTATATGTGTAATTGTAAAATTTCTTATATATGGAGTAAAAACTATATTTGTTACTTGTTATATAAGTTATAAATAATAAATTAGAATAATTGATTTATTTTAATAATAAATCAACGATATTTGATCATAACAACGGTGGTTCTAAAAAAATTAAAAGTGACATAAACTTTCCAAAAAAGTAAAGACAAAGTTAGAATAAACAAGATAGATACCAAATCTAATAAGAAGAATGTTAATTATATATTTTTTTAGTTTTTTTAATATTTATTTTATTATTAATTCATCTCATATATTTAAAAAAATTATTAAAAAATTATTAATAATGTTTATTTTTAAATTAATAATAAAATAAATATTAAAAAATTATTATTAATATTTCTCAATCTAATAATCACTAATATAATAATAATAGTAATAAAATAATAGATAATAAATTTAAATTAGATTTACATAAAAGGTAATGACAAGGTTGGAATGTAAAAGGTCGACACCAAACTTGAGATTTGCCGTTATAATAGTAATAAATAATAGATAATAGATAATGTTCATTCGTTTAGCATTAGATTCACCGAGAGTGAAAGGGCAACCGGAGTCTCTAGAATTTCTTTTTGTTATGGATAAAATCAGCTGGAGTATGGCCACGTCTGACACAGGACAACATTGAATATTCATCATCATCCAGCAGCAAAGAACGAGACATACCCAATATTCAATGCTCTAATGCTGTCCCTCTCACTCACAGCAACACCATCATCCCCTTCCCACAACAACATCTCTCTGCTCTCTAATCAGGTTTCTCATTTCCCAATCATTCCCTTCTTCATCCAAACTAACTCACACCAGCACTTCTTGTCATTTGTCAATGGCCACTCTCTTGCACTTCCACGCCACCCTTTGCTCCTCTTCTTATCTCCCCTCCCCATCACTATCACAATCATCATCATCATCCTCGTCTTACCCACTCTGTCACTTCTCCAGAAGACCCTCTACTCCCACAAAGCTCACAACTTTCTTCACCCCAACCGAAACCCTCAAACATGCTGCCAATGCCACCGCACCCACAACCAACCGTGTCGGTGGTTCACTCTCCTCCGTTCGCATGTCATGGGACGGGCCACTCTCTTCCGTCAAATTGATCATACAGGGCAAAAATCTAGAGGTATGGTTAGCAACCCGTCACTTCTCTTCCTCACAAAAAGAACATTTTTTGAACCAGAATTTCAAGGTATCTTGAACTTGAACTTAAAGGGGCACTGAATAAAATGAATTATCTGTGTAAATTGTCATGGTGTTCAGCTCACTGATGCGTTGAAGCAGCATGTGGAGGAGAAGGTGGGGAAGGCGGTTCAGAAGCACAGCCACTTAGTTAGGGAGGTTGATGTGAGGCTATCTATTCGAGGAGGAGGAGGAGAGTTTGGGCGAGGACCCTTGACACGTAGATGTGAGGTGAGGTCAGCCTACTTGCATTTTCAAGTTTCAATTTTAGTCATCTGGGATTGCAGCATTATATACACAAGCACACAAACCAAGTGGGTTCAATTCATTGATTCCAATTTTGCATTTTTGTTTGTTTGTTTGCACTGCATTAGGTGACTTTGTTTACAAAAAGGCATGGAGTGGTGCGTGCTGAGGAAGATGCGGAAACTACCCATGGAAGTATAGATTTGGTGTCATCAATCATTCAGAGAAAGTTGAGGAAGATAAAGGAGAAGGAGTCAGACCATGGTCGCCACATGAAGGGTTTCAATAGGTTAAAGGTTAGGGAGCCGGTAGAGCCACTACCCCTGGATGAGGATGAGATATCTCCACAAGAGGAGGAAGAATCAATTGACGAGGTTGGTAGCTGTTATTTGATAGTTATGAGTCTTCCTTTTTGGTTTCATTCTATCTTTGCCTTATTATACTTATTATGATTTTGGATTATGTTTTATTTATTTCTCAAATTTGATCTATCACGGCCATGCATTATTCCCAATTTATATGTATCTACACATCTTGAATTGGGTTCATGCATGTTTATGTGTCTACACTTGGGTTCATGAACTCCAGAAAAGAAGTTTGAGATCTTCTCCAATACTACCCCCTCCTTCCAAAAAAGAAACCTAATATTAGGCTGTGATAAATACTAGAAGTTCAAGTGAAAACTGTTCTACACACACAGAATAGAAAAATTGGAAAATTGTCTGGTTTGGAAATATATTTGAAGGGTTTTTTGTTATGAGTAATTCAAATCTTGCATGCATAATGGAAAACTCCTATGCTATCTGTTGGTAGATATAGTGTTGCTTATCTCATGAGATGGTGGTTTTCTTTTTCTTTCCTTACACCTACTCAAGTTGTGAAACTGTCTTACAGGTTGTCCGCACAAAATACTTTGACATGCCTCCATTGACTGTGCCTGAAGCAATTGAGCAGCTTGAAAATGTTGATCATGACTTCTATGCTTTCCGAAATGAAGAAACTGGTGAGCAATTAGGTGTAGCTGTCTTTTGTTTGGCTTTGTTTCTCCTTCTACCAATTTCTTCTTGTTTTTTTCCCTAATATCAATAATCTATTTTTTGCTATCCCGGGAACTAAATTTATTCCCTCTGCTTCAGGGGAGATTAATATTGTATACAAAAGAAAAGAAGGAGGTTATGGACTCATTATACCCAAAGGTGATGGTGAAGCAGAGAAATTGGAGCCTTTAGTGGCTGAACCAGCTAGAGAACCCTCCCTGAACGAATGAAGGCCACTCACAAGAAACTCTTTTTGTAAGAACATAAGAGCTTGTACATGATTAGGGCAATTTCTTTGGAGCCAGAAGTGCATAGGCTTAGGCAATTTCAATGGAAGCTTTGGCGTTTCAAGTTTAAACCAAGTTTTCAAATATGGTATAAACTTGGATGACTGGCGATTGTAAAATGAAAGAGATGCACCACTGTGTGCACTGCACATAATGTCCAGAATACTCCTTTCCTCTAACAATGCCACCTACTTTCTTTGATCCCTGGTTCATGTCTACTGCTTTTCCAGATTACAACATAAAATGTTAATCATGTTTTCGCTTCAATCCTTTATTGTCTAGCAAATTTTATTGTGTGTCGCTGTGTTGTGAAGAGTTGATTAGGTAAATGTCGCCTGCCAAGAGAAATCTAACAAGAGTTTGCAAGTTAATAGTCTTGCTGATGAATGGTATGTGATGGAATAAAATGGCCAGATTTGTCTTTAATGTATCTGGTTGTACTGCTACAGTTATGGTCTTCAATGTAGAGTTGAAATTTGAAAATTAACGTATCATGTTGTAATGCTAATTATGCTATAGTTATGCCAAATGGAAGCTCTATAGCAGCCTTATAATTTGAGTTGACAGGTCCAACATTTGTGGCTGTTCTGGTTATGGTTATTGAGTTTCTAAGGGATGGAATAGTTATGGAAGGTAGGTTGATTTCTAGCAGAGTGTTGTTGATTGGGGCAGGGCGTGGGGTGTTCCATAAGGTGGGAAATGATGGATTACTGTTGCCCACGGCACAGAGGTATTGTCTATGATCAGCTATATCCATGTCATACACAAGAACAGGATCTACTGCCTTATTTGGATCAGCAAGTTTCCGTGGCTCTCCCTCACAAAATATTGGTTCCTAGACGGATCGGTTGTCCATGCTGCAGCATTTTTTTTGTTTTGTTTTGCAAAGTTGACGCTTTTAGATGATAAATTCTTCCAATGAATAATTAGGTACTATATGATTTATATATGCGAAAATGAATTATTATTTTTGAGGTTATATTGCGTAATTTGGCCAAAAAAACCTTGGTGGAACCCAAGAAGCAAAGTTGCAAAAACACTACCATGCTAAGCTAATGTTAGCCCAGCAAAGTGCTGATTTCGTTTTTGAGCCAGTGTTTTTTTACTACTTCATAAATAACAACTTCTATTCAATGCATCTTTTTCACTAGCTTCACTAGCTGTTCTCCAGCAAATATGCACTTTTCTCTATCTGCATAGCTAATATTTTTTATATATATGATCAATAACTTGAGAGAGTTTCATCTTTTCTAGATGTATCAACAAGCACATAGAAATAACAAATACATTTTCAGAAAAACATTCTTGTGCACCTGGCTGCTAAAAGTAAGGATCCAAGTTCATATATCACAGGTTAAAAAAACAGCTAAACTAAGCTCTTTGCTGATCATCCTAGAGTCGTCACAACCTTTAAGACAGTAGAGCAAAGTAAGGTAAAATCTCTAAATTATATAAAATAAAAATAACATAAACAACTTCTATTCATTTGCATCTTTTTCACTAGTTTCACTAGCAGTTCTCCAGCAAATATGCACTTTTCTCTATCAGTATAACTAATATTTTGGAACTGTTGAATGTTTAATATATCCCTTTCTTCTTCTGGTCTTTCTTTCTGCAGTGCTGCTGCAAGTATCATGACAAGCTTTGGACAGGTCCTCGTTTGCAGAGTTGTCCTATAAGTGTGATCAAATATTCTCCCATACTTGCACATTTGTCTCTTATGTGCAGGCCCAGGGTCCTTGATCTTTTTTAGAACTTTCCTAATGGAAGACAGTTGCCTCTCATATTCTTGTGATCTTATTGCAGTCAGTAACACTTCCTTGTCACAGTTCAGAGCCCAGCGGAGTCTGCAGAAGATGGGAATAATATGCATCCCTGTATGGGATATATGGAGATCAAATAAGAATCTTCTAAGACTTAAAATGTTTATCATTTAGCCTTGAAGATAACATCTTGAGAAAATTATCTGTGGATTTGTTCTATTACATCCTTCCTGAGAGAGATGCCAGATATGGGGCACGGCACGGAATAAAATGTCTGATATGAATCCTTGACAAACATGGGGTCAGGCTTTACAATAGTTTTCTGGAGATCTTGAAAACAGTCGCAATAAAAAGGCTGATATAAAGCTGATAGCTTTAGCTTGTTCTATTTCATTTCCTCTCCTTTGAAGACTTACTTTGTCATGTTTTCCCTCCAGGATGTCAGCATCGAATTCAAGGAGACTTTACTATTGTTCCGGGTACTGACCGAACCTAGATCACTTCGAGGACGACCCTATTCTCGTTTCCGAACGGGTGTCAAGATATCTAAGAAACCAGGCTAGTCAGTCAGCACTAGGATCGTATGACAGGTTTTCAGTAAATAGTATGTATCAGGCTAAAAGAATGGAACATGCCTGGCTTAAGTCGCCAGGCCGGCTTATATAGATATCCGGAATACCTATCACCGATCAATCCGAACTCCAGCCGTTGAAGACATTCAAAGTCCGAACGTTGGGATTCAGTTACAATCTATTCCCTAAATGCCAGGTTTATAGTCGTTGGTTACTCACTTGAATCGGTAAGTTATTGTTACCACTTATTTGCCGTTATTCATAGATCCGATATATGCCTAAGTATGGAAGTCGGGCCGGATTCTGCCAAGTCTGCTATTATGTTGGGCATTACCACTATCGGGCCTACTTTATCGGACCCAGAATGGTCCACGACCCCTAGCTCGACCATATAGAAGATATGAGCCGAGCTACAAGAGACCGACTTAAAAGAATACAGAATGGTCCATAGCCCCCTAGCTTGACCATATAGAAGATATGAGCCGAGCTACAAGAGACCGACTTAAAAGAATACAGAATGGTCCATAGCCCCCTAGATCGGTCACATAGAAATATATGTACCAAGCTATCAGAGACTGGTTTAAACGAAGAAAGGTATTCAGCCCAATAGGTAGATCGTATAGAAAGGACGATCTTAGAGATATAAGAGACTCGATCAAAAATGCGATTTTGATCGATTATTAGAGACCAAAAAGACCAACTTAGCTTCCTGCAATCCTACTTTGCTCAGGTACATTAGGACTCGTTGTTCAAGGTGCCTCGTGTAACCGTAGTTGTTCTGGGGTGAAAAGACGTGGGCCACGTGTCATTCATCTATTACTTAAGTGTCGGTTTCATTATTGCACCATTAAAGCAAGCTGTACCCGATGGCATGCGCATAGCTGTTGATCTTCGGCCTAACGGCCTTCCCACCATTGATTTTGGCTAGTATCGATCCTGGGCGCAAGATTCATCTGACGGGTGGAAATACAACTTTTCATTTTCCTTGACTTTATTACCCTTGATTTGTGGCGGCCTAAACATTATTTAAAAAAGCCCTTCTTCCATTTTCTTCTCATTACTCTTTCAAGTCCAACCGTTAGCTTCTTCCCAAAAAACACTCCACATTTCATCTTCCTCTGTACTGCTTCGTTTTCCAGAAAATTTTCATTGTTGTGCCTTCCTACATTCGCTCATCAAGCGTATTTAATCAAGTTCTGGGCCCTTCACTATTTCCTCAAAAGGTTCTATTGTCACGAAGCTTTCGTATTTCGTCTTCCGAAAAGCAGTACTTTCTCACCTTTCCCTTTCCTTCTCTGTAAATTGCCTCGATTTAGGATTTTGGACCATAAGTAGTAACATGTCGGTTAGAAGCGATAGTAGTGGTAGCGAGTCGTAGAGATTACAGGTGAATCTCCGGTGGCCGTTTCTAGTCAACACCCAACGGGCCCACCCACCGTCAAAGGAAAAGACACGGTAGACGAAGGAACGCCCGATCTTGAAGGTCGGACGTCACCTCCAAGATCGGAGGAGGAATACAAGTGGGTTAAATCCGCTGTTAAGAATTACTGCTCGGACTTTAATTCGGCCGAAAGCATACACATCCTCCGAAGATGTATAGTGATGGCATCCAATGGAGACGAGACCAAATTCGTGTGCCAACATTGCCGACCTGAAGAGAGGATTTTTATGTCTCCAGGAAAGAATGACGACTTAGGATGGATTTATGTATATGAAACCTTTTTTACCCGCCTCGGACTCCGTCTACCCTTCTCGGATTTTCAATGTAAAATTCTGACTAAGTTAAATGTCGCGCCTACCCAACTCCATCCAAATAGCTGGGCATTTGTTAAAGCTTTCGAAGTACTACTTCAGTTTTTAGGTCGGGAACCAAGTATTAGCGTGTTCTTTTCCCTTTTTCAATGCAAAGGGGTCGGTAAAGGGGTTGGGTATCAATTAACAGATCATCCCCGTAGAAGACTATTTTACTTTTAGACTCGTCATACAAGAATTTTAAAAATAAATTTTCGGGTGAGTTACATTCGATCGATCTTTCATTCTTCTTGGACGAATATGGGATAGAGAAATTCCCCTTATCTTGGCGTGCTTGAAACCCGACTTCCATACGGGGTATAGAGTATAGAAAGTTACCACCCGAAGACCGAATATTGGTCGACTTGTTGGAAGAAGCTTCGGTCTTTGAATCTTGCTTCCTTGGTAAAGTTTGGAAACAATCCAACGGAATTACCAAAAATAATGCGTAAGTCTTATTTATTTTTACTATTTTGCCGATCTTGGATTACTAATGTATTTAACTACTTTTAATTTCTTTTCAGAAAAAATGGCTCCTAAGATAACTGTTCGCGAAATGCAACGAAGACTAAAGAAATTGAAGAACGAAGGAGCCTCGGCGGTAGAAAATGTTGACGACATCATTCCCCGATCCGAACCAACACCCATTAATCTTCAACCGGAATCTTCGGATACCAACTCGGATCCGATGATTCGAAAACGCAACGTCGGTCGAAGTCCGGATCAAAGTATGAAACAACACCCTTGACATCGGTAGTCGAAGGCTCGTCCACGAAACTCGGGTCTAAAAACGGCCCTCGAGGGTTAAGCGATTTCTTCTTTGGAAAAGACAAGTCTTCCCTATGGTCGACCACTTTTCCCTTCGAGTCTTTGATAGATGATCACATTTCTCTTTCGGTCGACAAAGGAGCGCAAGGAAAAGGTCGGTGATATTGGGCTAATACGATGGGCGAAGTACAACTTCTTCGGTCCGTTAGTGTACTTAGGTCGGCCGAGGCGAAATAGCGAAACAAAAAGAAAATGTTATCCAACGGTCTTCTTTTCCGTTCGAGAAATGGAAAAAGCGACTAAGGCTCATCATCTTTGAAGTCTCGGGTGAAAAATGAAATAGAAATTTTTAAAGTGAAAGCTCACCGAATTGATTCTCTTGAATCTTCGGTAAAGCTTGGAGGAAGAAAAGAAGAACTTTGAAGAAAAGTTGTCGGCCGCCTTAAAAGACAAGGAGGAGTCGTAGAGCTCTTAAAGAAGCCTTGGGAGAGAAAAGTAAGCTATTTCTTTGAGTTGGAGGGAATTTGAAAGACGAGATTACAAACCAAAGAGTCGCTGGCTTTGATACTTGCCTCCAACAAGCCAAACTTTTGAATCCTGACGGAGTTTTCGACAATCGCTTGGGGGAGATGGGTCCATTCCACAAGGTAGTCGGTGGTCGTATCGTTGAAGATGATGATGAAGAAGAAGAAGAATCTTAAGTATTTCAAGTTTTCAATGTATAACTCTGTCGTTTAAAAACAATGAATTAGTCTTTGATACCGTATGTGCATCTTATGTCTAATTTTTTTTTTTTATCTTAGTGCTTGCCGACGTTTCCTATAATAATTAATGGCGGAATGACTTTTCACAAAATCTGATAACACGGAAATTTATGCCCTCTGAAACATCATTTAAGTGTTTTAAAGAGAATTGATTGAAAATTGCAAAAAAGTCTTGTTTTACTGAAATAAACTTTAATTATTTTTGAAAGTTTGTCTGCATTGGCGATTTTTCCGACTTGACTTCAAAGGTCATTTTCGTGGGTGATTATTACAGGCATCGGTGTCATTGATCGGATTAGGCTCGAATGCCATTTTCTTCGGTGACTATGACCGGCATCAGTGACTTTGACCGGATTTGGCTCGAAGGCCATTTCCTTCGGTGACTATGACCGGCATCGGTGACTTTGACCGGTTTTGGCTCGAAGGCCATTTTCTTCGGTGACTATGGCCAAGCATCGGTGACTTTGACCGGTTTGGCTCGACGACCATTTTCTTCGGTGACTATGACCAAGCATCGGTGACTTTGACCGGTTTGGCTCGACGGCCATTTATATGCAAACTAAGTTTCAAGATGATGATTTTATTTGAGTAAACGAATGAGTCAACGGTAGGCCTCGTTAAAACCTTTCAGGAAAAAACCCATCGGGAAAAAATCCTGACAAGGAAAAAGAGTGCACTACCTTTAACTTTCCATACAAAGTTTATAAAAGAAAATATAAACAAGAAGAACTTAGCTATAATATCTCCGAAGTGATGCCGAATTCCAAGTTCTAGGAAGCGGACATCCAATGATATCGCCGATCTTATACGCTCCTCCGCCAATATCTTTAAGTATTCTGAAAGGTCCTTCCCAATTAGCCGATAGCTTTCCTTCTCCAGGCACCCTTCTGGAGTCTTCGATTTTGCGCAGCACCAGGTCTCCCTCAACGAATTTTCTTGTTTTCACCTTCCGATTATATTTTCTTTCTGCCCGAACTTTCGCAGCTTCTTCCTGAATATGTGCTATTTCCTTTCTTCTTCTAACAAATCTAAATCGGCTTTTACATTTGCATCATTTTCCTCCTCATTAAATGCGATCTTCTAAAACTCGGTCCTCCGATTTCAAGCTGGGATCATAGCATCCGCCCCGAAAGTAAGTCGGAATGGTGTTTTGAGTGTTGACGACTGTGGTGTAGTGTGATAAGCCCACAAAATGTTCGGAAGTTCTTCTGGCCAAAGGCCTTTAGCATGGTTGAGCCTCTTTCGCAGTCCGAGTAATATAACCTTGTTGGTGCTTCGGCTAATCCGTTAGTTTGTGGATGTTCTACCGAGGTGAATACTGTTTAATTCCATTGCTAATACAAAACTCTCGAATTTTTGTCAGTGAATTGTGTTCCATTATCAGATACAATAGAATAGGGTAAACCAAAACGGCATATTATATTTTTCCAAACAAATTTCTTAATTTTTTTGGAAGTTATACTGGCAAGTGGTTCGGCTTCAATCCATTTTGTAAAATAATCAATGGCAACAATAATGTACCTCGGTGTCGGGCGGTTTGTGGGGAAAGGACCTAACGAGGTCAATTCCCCATCGGCAAAATGGCCATGGAGTCTCAATGCTGTGCAATTTTTCAGGTGGAGATTTGTGTAGATTGGCGAATTTCTGACACTTGTCACATTTCCGAACGTATTCTAGGCAATCATACTTCATAGTAGGCCAGTACATTCCCGATCTTAAAACCTTGCCTGCTAACGATCGTCCTCCGATGTGACTACCACAGACTCCCTCATGAACTTCCTCCATAACCGCTTTCGTCTGATTTTGATTTATACACTTCAAGAGGGGGAGTGAAAATCCTCTTTTGAACAATTCTCCTCCTATCATCGTGTAATAACTGGCCGACCTTCGCAATTTCTTAGCTTTCTTTTCATCAGCTGGTAACTCACCATTTTCCAAATACTTGACAATTGGGCTCATCCAGGAACTTATATTGTTGTCGATTGAAAAAATCTCCTCTTCTTCAACGCTGGGTCGATCAAGCATTTCTTGAATAACGGATCGGTTGTTACCTGGACCTTTTGTGCTGGCTAATTTTGACAAGAGATCAGCCCTTGCATTCTGCTCTCTCGGGATATGAATAATCTCGAATTGTTCAAACTTTTTTACCACATCTTGTACTTTGAGTAAATATTTAACTAATTGCGGGTCTTTAGTAAGGAAATCACCAACTTACATTGCCCGGTTACCAGTTAGGAATCCGACTTTGCGATTAACCTAGTAGCCCCCTCTCTGCGCCAATGCTAATCCGAGCAATGAGTGCCTCATATTCGGCTTTGATTATTCTTTGGCCCGAAAATTAATTTCGATGGCTTGTTCAATTAAGATTTCGTTCGGGCCTTCGAGATAATCCCCGCTCCACTTCCTTTAACATTCGACGCTCCATTGACAAAAAGAATCCAAGTATCATTATTCTCATTTTGAGGATAAGGGAAGATAATTCAACCAAAAATCAGATAATACCTGGGACTTGATAGGTCCTCTTGGTTGATATTGAATATCAAATTCCGACAATTCGACGGACCACGATATCATTCGTCCTAGGCAAGCTCGGTTTTTCGAAGCACTTGTCGATTGGTTGATCTGTCCTCACGACGATGAATGACTTTGAAAATATTGTCGGAGCCTCCTAGCCGTTGTGACTAGCGCTAACGCCATCTTTTCGATTTTTGATACCGACCTTCGGTCCTT
Source organism: Ormosia semicastrata (assembly GCA_029884595.1). Lineage (NCBI taxonomy): Eukaryota > Viridiplantae > Streptophyta > Magnoliopsida > Fabales > Fabaceae > Ormosia > Ormosia semicastrata. Next base: position 27,666,021 of record JAQQTO010000046.1, on the reverse strand, counting down.
GCAAGACTTGGCTAACGAAATAGATAGGTCGTTGTTCTTTTCCTATTTCTTTCACCAATCTGAGAACTCAAAGCTTTATCAGAAACAGAAATATATAAATATAAAATATCACCTGATTCTGGTTTTGTCAAAATTGGCGGAGTCGCCAAGAAAATTTTCAGTTCGCTGAATGCTCGTTCACATTCCTCCGTCCATTGAAAATTTTTGGTTTTCTTGAGGCATTGAAAAAATGGTAGAGATCGGTCAGCTGATTTAGAAAGGAACCTCGAGAAGGAAGCTATCCGTCTTGTTAACCTCTGCACTTTTTTAATCGTTGCTGGGCTTCTCATTTCCATTATTGCTCTACATTTCTCCGGGTTTGCTTCTATTCCCCTGTTGGTGAGGAGAAAGCCAAGAAACTTTCCTGCTTGAACTCCGAACACACACTTCTCGGGGTTTAACTTCATGTTGTACTTTCTCAGTTGCGCAAAGCATTCGGACAGGTCGGAGCAATGATCCCCACCTTCAGATGTTTTGGCGACCATGTCATCTACATAAACCTCGATGTTTCTTCCTATTTGCTTTTCGAAAATTCTGTTCATCAGCCGTTGATAAGTAGCTCCGGCATTCTTAAGGCCGAAAGCCATCACCACAGCAAACAAAAATTCCCAAACTCAGTGATAAAAGCGAGTTTTTATTCGTCGTCCGGATGCATTCTAATTTGGTTGTATCCAGTACGCATCCATAAAGCTAAGGAACCCGATAACCGAGGCCCCGTCAACTAGTCGGTCTATCTTTGGGAAGAGGATAGGAATCCTTCGGGCAAGCTTTGTTCAAATCGGTGAAGTCTGTACACATTCTCCATTTTCCTGACGACTTTTTACCATAACCACATTCGACAACCACGTGGTATATTCTACCTCCCTTATAAAGCCGGCCTCCAAAAGTTTTTGGTCTCCTCGGTTGCAGCCCTTTGTCTTTCCGATCCCAGTTTCCTTTTTTTCTGGGCTACTAGTTTTACTTTTTCATTTAGGGAGAGCTTATGGGTGATGATTTCTGGATCAATTCCAGGCATGTCTGCTGCAGTCCAGGCAAAGATATCAACATTCTTTCTTAATAATTGCTCCAAATCTCTTTTAAGTTCGGTTGGTAAATGAGCCCCGATATGTGTTACTTGGCTAGATTTAGGACCCAATGGTACTGCTTGCAATTCTTCGATTGGTTGAGGCCTGTCTTTTTCATCACTCCGCGGGTCCAGTTCGGCCATGTTAATGCTATGAATCGGTCGCTTACGGTCGATCTTATGAATCTTTTCATCTTGTCTGGGTCTCAAACTTTCGTTGTAGCAAATCCGAGCTTCCTTCTGATCTGCATGTCTTGTCTTGTCTTGAGCCTCGGTCTTAGAGGGGAATTTCATTGTTAGGTGGGGGTTGAGACGAATGCGGCCTAAAAGATTTAGGGACGGTCTCCCAGGGATAACATTATAGGGAGTATAGCGGTCTATAACCAAGTATCTTACGGGAATGGTTTTAAGTAGAGTACTGTCCCAAAAGTTGTTCTAAGTTCGACGAACCCCTTGACATTTACTGCTCTCCACGAGAACCCGATCAAAGTTCCATTGAATGGAGTTAAATCGTCTTCGACATCTGCAACCTTCGAAGCGTGGACATGTAAAGAACATCGGCCGAACTTCCTTGATCAACTAGAACTTTCTTTATCGAAAGTTCCACTGCTATAACGAGATATGACCATCGGATCATCCAAGTTTTCGTCCAACCTGCGTGTCGGCTGCTTGAAAAAGATGATGAGCCGGTCCATGATCGAATGTTTGTCTTTGCCTTTGGGAAGGGTAGCTGACCGACATTACTGCTCGGAGATGTCGTTTCCGAGATGAATTGGAACTCCCTCCACCGGCAAACCCCCCTGCAATTGAGTCAATTATCCCTCTGACAGGTTGGTCTCGGTCGTGGGGGCTTGTGTCAACTGCCTTTTTCGTCATATCCGGGCTTGTTCCCCTTCGATTGGATTGATCTCTTTCTTTTGCCTCCCTGCTCCGACTCCTGCGGCGATAAACATATTTTCCTAGATGTCCCTCCCGAATAAGTTGCTCGATCCTGTTTTCAAGCTGATGCACTCCTCGGTTGTATGTCCGAAGGTTTTGTGGAACTCACACCTTTTACTTTTATCCACATTTGATGGTATCTTTTGATGCCCAGCATTTTTTGGGAGACGGATCAAACCCGTGTTGTATATTTCCCGGAATATCCGATCTCTTCTAGAATTCAATGGAGTGTATTCATTGAACCAGGGTTGTACTCTATCCGTTATTGCACGTACATTTTCGTATGTCCGATCATTCTTTTGTAAGTATCTACCTCTAATTTCTGATCCCCGTCCGTTATATTGTCGGTCGTGAATACTTGGTTTGATAGAAATAATGGGATTATTTTTTCCTCTGCGTTCTGGTTCGAAAAAATGTTGCTCCATTTGCCTCTGGCGAGAGCGATTTCTTCCATGTTGATGTAACCCTGTAGATCTGTTCCTTAACTCGTCCGGATCTAACGGTGGTTTCTGGCGGCCGGAATCTCGCAAATGGTCCGGATTAAGCCGACCATGATAGCATGGAGAGAAAGCTGGCGGATTGAAATCTCTTATCTGCGCACGCTTCCTCCCGAACCTTCTCATGAAATCTTTGAGAGATTCTTCTCGGCCACCCTCGATTGATTAAGCTTCTTGATGTCTTCGATGTGTCACCTTGTAGAAAAATGGTTAAGAAATTTAACGATAATTCGGAAAAATCGTAAATTGAACTGTTTCAATGCTTGAAAACCAGCAAGGCTGATTTTTTAGAGTTGTCGGAAAAGCCACGCATTTAATTGGGTCAGAGCTTCCATTTAGAAGCATCATAGAGTTGAACATCGTTAGATGTTCCTGTGGATCAGTCGTCCCATCGTAAAGCTCCATCGTCGGGAGTCTGAATCCCTCCTAGCGGGATTGACATAATGAAATCGAGAGAAAGGATGATCCGCTCCAGGGTATGTTATTTATTTGTCTCCTTCCGTCATGATTACTCGTTACGGGGATCTTGGTATGTCCTTGAAAATCCACTGCTCGAATATCTTCTTCACGGAATTCTCTCCCTGCAGTGCACTTTGCTCAATCCTCTGTTGATCTCTGCTGGTCTCGGCAATTCGATCGATTCGACCATTAATATCTCTGATTGCTTGCAGGAGCATCTCCATTGGACTGAGCTGGTTGTTTTCTAGAGTGATTCCATTCAGGACACCGTTTTCATTGCTAGCCATATCAAGTCTATAAGGTGTTGGATGTGCCGCGAAAACAGCTGAAGGATCGTGGAGTAGGAAAGTTTTACCTAGCCCCACGGTGGGCGCCAGAGGTTCCGGGTACTGACCGAACCTAGATCACTTCGAGGACGACCCTATTCTCGTTTCCGAACGGGTGTCAAGATATCTAAGAAACCAGGCTAGTCAGTCAGCACTAGGATCGTATGACGATGATTTCAGTAAATAGTATGTATCAGGCTAAAAGAATGGAACATGCACGGCTTAAGTCGCCGGTAGGCTTATATAGATATCCGGAATACCTATCACCGATCAATCGAACTCCAGCAGTTGAAGACATTCAAAGTCCGAATGTTGGGATTCAGTTACAATCTATTCCCTAAATGCCAGGTTTATAGTCGTTGGTTACTCACTTGAATCGGTAAGTTACTGTTACCACTATTTGCCCGTTATTCATAGATTCGATATATGCCTAAGTATGGAAGTCGGGCCGGATTCTGCCAAGTCTGCTATTATGTTGGGCATTACCCTATCGGGCCTACTTTATCGGACCCAGAATAGTCCACAGCCCTCTAGCTCGACCATATAGAAGATATGAGCCGAGCTACAAGAGACCGACTTAAAAGAATACAGAATGGTCCAACTATATATTGAGCATTGATGCCCTATTGAATTTATCCATTGTGTCAAGTAAAAACCTTGACTCAATATATGCTTGTTTTTTTTTAGCGTAAATTTTGTGTAAATACAAATTTGGCCCTAAACCAAAAAAAAATGTGGAGACATTGGTGTGGCTTAGATGGTGGTTTCCGGTGGTTTAGATTTCTGCTATCCCAACGCTAGCCAAAACCAAGCTTGGAACCACGCACTTGGACGACACCGGAGACTTCGATCTCTTCCCTTTTCCAGTCATCGGTGAATGGTCTCTCTCTGCCACTGCAGTCACGTTCTTCCTCCACACCGACTGCGACCTCTTTCCTATCGCCAGAGACGAGAACCTCTGCAACGGAACTTGCATATTCTCTTTGGGCGCAACGGGTTGCCTTGAAGACCTAACCTTTTGTACTACTACTTCTTATTCACCTTTGGGCTCCTTAAACTCGCTTCGGGATCATGGGATCTTCTTCCCAGAGAGGTACACAACGAGTGGGTCATCGGAGTGATCCGAGTCAGAAACGGGTTGGATAGCGAATTCGCACTTGGAGAGGGAGATTCGAGCGACAAGAGGTTTGGGGGTTCCAAGGAAGGGGTTGGTGTCGCAGGGTTATTGTTCTTGTTTTTTACTTCTACATGTTCAATCACAAATTAGCGATGATGATCATATCATTTTTGTTTTTTGTTTATTCTAAAATTCTGATAAAGCCAACTTGTTATCCAAGTTATTGGTCTTTAATCTGACTCATTGTTCATTAAAATGTATAAATCAATAGTCATCACTTTAAGAGTATTTATGCTCCTCAAATTTTTATGAGCATTTAAAACGTTTCCCGAATTCAATATATGCCATGTCTCCCACACTCTCCGTCTCAACTGAGCTTCCAAAAACACTCTCTGTTATTCTAAGGCCGGCTCCTCTGAGTTGATATGCCAACAAAAAGATGGTTGCTATAGCCTCCTGCCTTGATACCCCAATCTGTAGTGCTGGCTGGGACTAATGATTCTCCCAAGTTATGATTTGTTGGTCAGTCAGTAACTCTAGCTTAATACCAGCTCTATCTTTCCATTCCTCCTCGCAAAAATCATCCTTGGATACTACAAGATCTTTAACATCCCGTAAGTCTAGAAGATAGTGTCTTATAGGAGGGAGAGTGAGGGTTATCTTCTTAAGTTTGTGATACGAGAAGAGATGTAGTTGATGTCTTGTCTAATGCAAATGGGGCAAATAAATCTGATCCATCACACAGGGAACAGCTCAAACGCAATAGGAGAAGCTGAAGGTGGCTTGAAGGCTTTGTGTAGCTTGTTAAATGAACACACCAGCTGACACTAAGTAGAATACTCTAGAAGCTTTAGAATTACAATTCAGTTTTTACCTTTTTGTTATAAGAGTTTCTTTTACATTCTGTTAGACGCATGTAATGGATCATAAGCCAGGTGGCTAGAGATCCGTATTTGTAGAAATTTACGTTTCCCTATATTTAATTATAAGACTATGAATGAATAAAGCAGAAAAGGAGTTATATCCACCAATTTTACAGACTCTTTATTTTTCCCCTTTCCCATTCTAGGAGTCTCTCCCACTCTAAGAGGAGAAAATCTCTTGATCCAGTATCAGTTTGTCAATAGCAGAATCTCTAATATCACTGACACTGGGAAGTATTCCAAGTTTCCAACATACCCAGATAACGATGTTCCTTCCCGTTGCGCTTCTGCTTCTCTTTCTCTTTCTCTGCGTACTTTATTTTGGAAGCTAAGCATGAGAAGCTCTTCACAATTTAGATTGGTGGACATGTTATTATGCATAACTCTGTTAGCATATCAAGGACACAAATCAATTCAGAGTTCAAGCAATTCAAGGCTTGAGCTTAATTGCAGCAAGCATATATAAAAGATTAAGGCTATGTTTCAATAACTTATGGGTGATATGAGATGAAATAGAATGAAATGAGATAGGTTAATATAAAATTTGCATATCATTGTTTGGATTGAATTTTTAATGATGGAATTAAGGAAAATTTCTATTTAATTGTTTGAAAGTTTTAATGGAATGGAATGAAATAGTAAAAATTTAAATATTTTATTTTTATGTTATTTCATTCAATCTCATTTTTCCTAATTTGGGGGAAGAAAAAGTTTTAGGGTGGAATGAGATAGAATAGATGTCATCACATGCTATTACATTCCATGACATGTTATTACATTTCATCCTAATTTTAAAAAAACTAAACAATGATATTAAGCCCATTTCATTATTTTTCACTTCATTCCATCCTTTACCTAAGTTGGAATTGAGTCATGCCAGCTCGTGAGCTACTCCTAACTCAGTTTGTTAATAACTCAATAAGTTGAGCTCACCAGTTAATGAGTTGAGTTTGATATGAGAATTTGAGCTCATTTATTAAATAAGCCGAGTTTGAGTTTTTTCATATTCAACTTAATAGTTCGTGAGCTAGCTTGACATATATATATATATATATACTAAAAAAGATAATACAAATATGATAGAATACATGATTAAATATGTCAGTAGTTGTTTAATTGAACTCTTGGATTTGTTAGAATGCAAATTTGCCGTTTGGTCCGATGAAATATTTTGAGTTGAATTATAATTAATTTAGATTATGGTGTGTTGGTAATGATTAATGAATGTGACTTGATAATTTAGTATTATGTGTATGGTATAGAAATTATGTTGAAAGTAGGTTATGGACTTATAACTAAATACCTTAGCTTATTAAGCATAAAAGGCTTAATTTGTGTTTAACTTGAACTAGCTCATTGAACTTGAGTTGCTTGTGAGCTTATAATAAATTGATCTCGAGTTAAGAAATCAAGCTCACTTCTTATTGATTTTGAGCTGAGCATATTATCATTGAGCTGAGCTTGAGTTATGTCAAGCTCGACTCACTTCCACCTCTATTGTTTGGCTCATTACTCTCTCTCTCTCTCTCTCTCTCTATATATATATATTTGATTTTATTTTTTATATTATTGAACTCTTTTTTAATTGACATATAAAAGTTTTTCAAAAAACTATTTGACATAGGATTTGACCTTAGTTTATCATGTTCGAGCAATTCATAAGTTAAGAGTGAGCCGAACTTGAGTTAAGAAAATAAACTCACTTTCTTATTAAATTGAGCTTAAATCGAGCTTATACTTATTGAGCTGAGCTTGAGTTAAGCCTAATTCAACTTAACTCGGTTCACTTCCACCGCTACCTTTACCACCAATACACACATACCCTAAAAGCACATTCTTAAATGATAAAACACGGTTCAAAACCTTGGCATTGCCAATAGGTTTACACAAATAAATGCTAACGGTAATTCGTAAACTGGTTACCTATTCCTAAGACAAATTATTATTCAAATTAAAGAACAATTGCGGCAATCCTTTCTATTTTGTTAAATGGCAACTTCATACAGAACGTGAACGTACCTTTGTCCCTGCGACTGCGAGTCAAGACCCAACCTCCATCAGCGTCACAGTCTACAAATGGGGGATTCTGAATTATGAATAAAAAACTTTTATTTCTATTTTTAATTTTTTATTCTATTTTTTAACATAAAGATGCTTAGAAATATTAAATTAATAAAATTAAATATTTTAAAAAATTGATAAAAAAAATCAAACTATAAATGAGCTAAATAAGTGAAATCTAAAATTTAAATTTAATTCATCCAAATAAAAAAATCAAATTTAAATAATCTCTTTTTTCTTTTTATAAATCAAACTTAAACTTCAAATATTTGTCCATTTGACTCGTTTGCACTCTATGCTTCCAGAGTTTATTTTGGGCGTTGGCACTCTGATGGCAATTGGGTTACAAGTCACAACCCACAATGCCCATTTAAATTGGCCTTGGCAGCTTGGCCCCAACCCAGACTGCCAGGCCGGACCAAAAATTGCTCTGGGCTAATAAAATGTTAACCTAACCGATTTTTATCAGATTATTTAAGTTGACTACACTCAACCCATTTCGGTAGCTGCCCAATCACAAATCTCAAAGTTGCTAGTTGGACAGACCAAAAAAAGAAAAAAGAGTTGCTGGTTGGGGATGGCGGAAAATAGTTTCAGGTACACATCAAACTCTGAATAACTATTGATTTGAAACCGATAGAATAACATTCACTCACAAAATCACAACCCGAGAACAGTTATGTGATCAAACTCTAATCAATGGACGCGTTTCCCGTATGGAGTACCGTCCTCCACCAAAATTTACATGCTACAGCAGGTTTTTATTTTAGAATCTTGTTATTATATGTAAATAGGGAAATGTTCAAATTAGTATAAGTCAAAGTCGTTATTATATTATTGAATAATTTGTTATTGAATAATTTTTTTATTAAATTTATTATTAGATTGAAAGTTAACGCTCATATAGATCATATCATATATTTTTATATTAATTTAAAATCGTTTAATACTTACGTTGATATACGTCAAGATTAACGTAATATATATTTTTGAAATATATGAAAATAATAACCACTTGATTATATTTTTATTGATATTTAATTTTTTTAAGATTTAACACAAATGATCAAGGTCTTAGATAATTATAATTTAACGGTTGGATCGATAAAAATCACATTCTATAAAAAGTTATTGAGTGGTGTAAGTATGTCAAGTAGGATTAAGTTACTGTAGGTGTAAATCAGATAACGCATTCTTATACCATTAAATAACTTTTTATTGGATAATTTTCTTACCAAATCTACTATTAAATTGAAAGTTCTTATCATATAAATCATATCTATAAAATTTTACATTAATTTAAAATTGTTTAGTACTTCATTAATATACGTCGAAGATTAACATAATATATACTTTTGAAATATATGAAAATAAGAACTGCTTGATTACATTCTTATTGATGTTTAATATTTTCAAGATTTAACACAAATGATCAAGACGTTAAATAGTTATAATTTAACAGTTAGATCGATAAAAATCACATTCTATAAAAAGTTATTGAGTTGTGTAAGTATGTCAAATCTTACACTGGTGTAACTTGATCATTTCCCTTTATCAAGTTACACTGGTGTAAGTCAAAATCATTCTTACACCATTGAATAATTTTTTATTGAATAATTTTCTCACTAAATCTACTATTGGATTAAAAAATTTTATCATATAAATCATATCTATAAAATTTTACATTAATCCAAAATCGTTTAGTACTTCATTGATATATGTCAAGATTAACGTAATATATACTTTTAAAATATATGAAAATAAGAATCGCTTGATTACATTCTTATTGATATTTAATTTTTTTCAAGATTTAACACAAATGATCAAGGCGTCAGATAGTTATAATTTAACGGTTAGTTATAATTTAATGATTAAATCGATAAAAATCATATTTTATAAAAAGTTATTAAGTGGTGTAAGTATGTCAAGTCTTACACCGGTGTAACTTGATCCCTCATCATGTAAAGGGGATGGATCAAGTTACAATATAAGTCAACGTCATTTCAAAATTACATATTATCGTTAAAATTTATAATTTTTTTGTATATATAATTATTTATGACAAAAAATAATTATTTTAATTTTTTTGTGTATAAATTTAAATGTGTGTAAATATTATTAATTAAAATAAATAAATAAATTTACATGTACGAATTATACTTATTATTTGCTAATTAAGTAATAAGTAACTAATTACATCTATTCTTTATTTTTTAATTTTTTACAATAAATTAATGATTCATGATAGGATAGAGTATCATAGTGAAACATTTTCCTAATCAATTACGTAGCACATAAGTTGGAACCTTTTTTATTTAATGACAACCAAGTAAAGTAAGTTATTTTTTCTAGTTTTTTTCTTTTTCAAGTAGAGGTGACAAAACAGGTTAAATTACCTCACCTCACCCTTAACTTGCCAAAATATGGAGCGAAATGGATTGACCCGTATTGAAAAATAGTTCGGAAGAGTTAACTCATCCCGTTTTAGGATGACTTGATAAGTTGGTCTATCTAAAAGATAAAATAAGAGAAATTAGATAGGTTAGGTTGGTTAATTGGTCTAAAAAATAAAAAAAAAAAAAAAAATCATAAAAATAAAAAAATAAAAAAACTACAAATTGTAGAGACTAAAAAAATATAAAATTTAAATTTAAAATTATACTTATAAAAATATCACAAATACAAATAATTTTACAAAAACAAAAATACTACAAAAAAAGACAATAAGTTGGCCTATCTAAAAGATAAAATAAGAGAAATTAGATAGGTTAGGCTGGTTAACTGAAATCTAAAAAATAAAAATAAATATAAAAAAATCATAAAAATAAAAAAATAAAAAAATTGTAATTTGTAGAGACTAAAAAAATATAAAAATTAAAATTAAAATTATACTTATAAAAATATCACAAATACAAATAATTCTACAAAAACAAAAATATTACAAAAAAAAGACAATAACTCGATGAACCAACTCGATCCCAACCTGTTTAACCTACGGATTAAGTGAGACATGTTATATAATATGAGTTCAATTCTTAAAATCAATCTACCAAAAAATGACAAATTGACAAGTTAACTCAATGAGTTAAACTCATTTTGCCAACTCTATTTTTGGAGTATAATCTCATATTTTATTCTAACCTTCACAGCCAACGCCAATTTGCATGCATTACCATCGTCTTTTAAGTGATAAAATGAACGGTAAGTTATCTCATTTTTCTATTTTGTTGTGCCGTTTTACAAAAAAGAGTTTCGTAGAATTTAACATTTTACTAAAAATCAAATAAGGGAAAGGAAATACTTCCAAAAGTTTCTAGGAAACATTTTCAAAGAAGTTGAAACAGGGATAAAATATTTTAATAGAAATTGGTGTAACTTCTAAAAAATCTTACAATTAATTAAGTAGAAACGTATTTAGCTCTTTTAATTGTAGAAGATTGTCTCTCTATAGCCACTAGGTTTAGATCTTTATAATTTTTTTTTCCTAAAGAGCTAGAAATTGTGTTGCTTATGCTTTGGCTCATGTCTTTATCAAGTCTCAATGTTGTATGGATTGAGGAAGTCCCGGAGAACATATATACTTTGGCAAATGTGGACTTTTATGTCCCTTGATATCATAGTCTCTTTTTCAATGAAAAAAAATAAAGAAATATATTTTTACATTGACAATACCAAATATAGGAATCATTTTTCGGATAATACTTTTTGTATCAAACATATGATCGCTTCATTTCGCCCGTCCCCTTTTTTGGCCTGTCAATGACAATCTCCCTTTTGAAACAGTGAAAGGCACATGGAGAAAGACATTCCATTTTACCTTATACTCTTTATTTCATAGATGTGCTTAATTCTGTCATCGACCTTGTATTCATACGTTGGAAAATCATTAATTCCTTAATATCACGAATAGGAGTGTCCAAAATCCAATTGGGCCTAATAATCTAGTTCGGCTCAAAGCTATTTAGGTTATTTTTGAATCTTAAAAATTAGACTCAATACATTTTGGGGTTGGTTCTTGCCATATTTTGATTTAGTTTGATTTGGTTTAATGATATAAAATATTGTAAGACTTGTAATTTTTTTAAAAATCAAAGATAGATTACAATTTTATTTTATTTAAATGAATATCTTATACATATTGTGATAATAATTTTTATTAATATAATTTGTTTAAAAAAATATTTTGTAAAACATCTCTTAATTTAATTTTTTATTTATAAAATTTTATAACTTAACTATAAATAATGTTAAAATTTGTACATTTTATTTAAATTTTGGATTGACCTGATCTTGACCTAATCATTAATTTAGCTATGACTGATTCGATACTTAATCTAAATTTCTACCTCTATACTTGTAATGTTAAATTGTAATAATTTCTACAATATAATATTTTTCTCTTGCTCTAAATCAAAAGCACACACTGTGAAATTTGAATTACTCGTGTAACTCGTCTACTCGGGCTATATGCTATTTGATTCCGTTATTTGTACAGAATACAACATTCTATGTTGGATTAATGGACGTGAATAATGAGATCAAATTTTTTCTGTCACTTCGTAGACAAAAATGTCATACTTTGAATCAACATCTTCTACCTATACAACTAAAAGCCTGTACTATAAATAATTTTGTTTTTTTTTATCCGATTTAGATATCCTAACAATTTATTCTCCTTAATGTTTAAAATCAAAACAGTATATCAGCATCATGAATAAATCTGGAAAAAAAAAATCTTTCCCAAATGCCTTTCTACATAACAGGAGACTAGTATTTTCATAAGGAAAGCTTCATGATCTCGGTAAAATAGAACCAATATCTTCACTGCTTCAAGGGAATCAAGTTGTGGTTTGTATATGCACAGCACAAGCAGCAAGTATCAGCAGCAGCAGTTGCCAGTGAAAGATAGGTCTTTTGCAGTAGAAAAATGCTACTTCTCAAACACAGCCGCAAAGGCCACAATGGCATGTGCCTGTCTGTATTTGATTGCAGGTGGTCTCATTTCATTTTTTTTTTTCCTATCAACACCTAAGTAGTGGTGATAGTTATCCTAAGTAGTATTACTCTTTGCAGGAAAATGATTAACTCAATACCTTTCTTTCAATTCAGATCGTCTATAGCAAAGGCCTTTTTCCGTTTGCCAATGAATCTCTCAGTTGAAACAGTTAAAAGCTTATTGAGAGACATTCGTGCCCCCCTTGTACTCTTCTTTACTTCATACCTATGCTTAATTCTGTCATCAAACTTGTAACCAAGGAATGCAGGAAAAACCAGTAACTCCTCAATGTCACGATCCATCTCCTCTATCAAGTACTTCATCTTTTTCTCCAAAGAAGTATGATTATACTGCAGTATCTGTGGTTGCTTCTTGCTCATTGCAACAATGTCTTCACATGAAAACCCATAACTCAAGAACAAACTGATCACCTTTTGCATGTTCTTATAGCTTGTCCTAGTAGTAGACCCAATTGCCATTGCCAAGTCCTTCGTCCTATATTTAAACCCAATCTTGACCAGAAACACAAGTTTATATGCAATGTTCTCATGAAATGAATGGCCCAGAAACAAGGGTGCTTTGATCAAGAACTTGAAGATATCACCTGAATCCAATCCACAGTTCTTGAGAAACTGTATTCTAGGACGCAATTTCCTGTCTCTGCTAACAGTAACTATACTTGGGAATACAAGTATTATCTTAAATATTTCTTGGTCATCTAACCCTGCAAAAGACCTCAGAAGCTCAACATGTCCCTCCACATGTTCCACACTATAATTCAAAATTGCCGGTAGCTTGCGCAGCACTTTCCCGGTGCCATCCTCATCTCCTCCACTAAGCTCAATCAGGACTTTAATTCTTGGAATCAGCTGATTCTTCAAATCATAGTTGAGAATTGTGGGGCGCTTTACAATCAAACTAACACTACCAAAGGGTTCCAAGAAAGCTATGATCCTGTCAATTTCATCCAATGACCTATGACACAGTGCCTTTGGCAAATTCACCTTGTTGAGCACATGGACAACCTTGTCGCGGGGAACTCCTCGGTTAACAAGCAATTCAACCTTCTGAGAAAAACCCACAAAGGATCTTGGTTCTGTAGCAGATAACAGGTGCTCCAACTGTGCTTGTTCAAGCTGTCCTTCCAAATCATCACTCAAAAAACTTAACAAGGGGTCAATTTCCTTAGCTGTCAACACAGTTGGGCGCTTTGTGACCAAGTGATACATTGCAACACGGTCAAGGCCCAGAGACAGTAAAGAAAGAACCCGAGACCGCAATGAATCAATTGACACCAGTGTAAGTTCAGGGTTATTGATCAAGAGCAGTTCCGTTTCGTCATATCCAATACCCATTTCTCGAAACAAAGAGAAGAGCGTCCCTGAAAACAAACATGAGGCAGTGAGACACACACAGTAAACGGGTGTAGCTGGTTTATGCAGTTGGAACGAAAGGTGTTTGAGAATTTGACGCAGAGAGTTATTCACCTGATTCAGCTAAAGGAGTGGCGAGGGAGGTACTGCATCGGCACCGGAAGAATGCATGAATGATGGGTGGTCGGAAATACTCCTTGTTTAGTGGTTGAGATTTGAGGTTGGGTCTTAATGTTTTGGTGAGGGAGAACAAGGGTTGAGCTTGAAGTTTAGGATAAAAGGTTGAAAGTGAAATAAGGAAAGGTGAAGGGTTTGGATGAAAGGTCATAGAAGAACAAGACCATGAAAGGTTGGAAGTGTTTGGGAACAGACCGAGTGCTGCAACCATTTCTGCGAACTGGCACCGGAAGAAAAGTGGCACCATTTCTGCTGCAGCTAATCACAAGTGTGCGATTATGGACCGGAAGAAAAGTGCTCTTGGAAATATTTATTTTTTAATTTATTAAAATACAAAAGTATTAAAAAATAAAAATTAATTAGATTGAACATAAAGAAATTTGTTATTGGCATTTATCACATTACCAACCACAGATATTAGAAATTATTTAGATGTTAGAATAAATGGAAAAACTCGATATTGGCTAAAGTCTAAATGTCACAAAATTTACTTCTTTATATCTAAATAATATAACCAGAGAAAATGATGCAAAATTGCTAATATTGTTGCCCAAAAAGCATACGTAAATGATAAAAATCTTAGGCTATATTAAACAGAATCGGGCTACATCATGCAGCAAAACACCAGCATCACATGATTTGGCATTCTTAAATTAGGAATAAATTAATACAATCCCTTCAAATTTAGATTTTTGACAAATAAATTATCAAATTTTAATTTCGCCAAATTGTCACCGCAAAACTCTGAAAAGTGTTTTTATAAATTTTTTATCTATTTTTGTATAGTCAATCTATTTTCACAGGGCAATAAATTTCTAAAGGAAATATCTTTAATCTTTCGGCCTCTTAGATTTTATAGCCTAACTGTCCAATGAGGCCCACCAAACATGAAACACATAATTGTCACAGAAAAAGTATCAGTCCCAGCATATTGATTGTCAAACTGAAGGCATTAGCTTTAGTTAAACATTGTTCTTGTTCCTTTGCTCTTTTTATGAAGGAACGGCATTTATTGAAATGATCAAAGATGTGTTTTCTTTCCTTGATTTCCTGCGAGATCCAAACAAGGAAAGCTGCAATGTATTATGAAGTAATTTTAATAATACATTCTTTTGAATATTTTTTAATATTCATTTTATTATTAATTTAAAAATAAGTGTTATTAATTTTTTTAATAATTTTTTAAATATATAAAATAAATTAATAATAAAATAAATATTTAAAAAATGTGTTACTAACATTATTCATATATTATGATATATTTTCAGTTAATGTACAAACGGAAAAGTGCTACTGGAATTTATGGCAATGAGTATTGAAGATAAATGAAAGGAAGAAGATCGATCTATCTGGACTCTCTCATAATCTAGTCACATCAATTTCCTTCCGTTTCCTAGTCTTCAAATAATTCCTACCAAAAATAGCCTGATTAAAGCATTAGAAGAAAAAAAATTCAATAACCACAAGCAGCTTGCAAATACACTTGCCTTTTTTTGGGAGGGGTTAGATCATATATTCGTGTGCCTTTACAGGCTTCTCTCATGTTGAGTATGTATCAAACAAATATAATTGTGAAATAATTTTTTAATAATTTCATTCGTCGTAGTTATATAATATATATAGTACAAATATTGATAAAAAAATATTACAAAAAATATCTTATAATTACGGAATAAAAATAGATTATACAATTAAAGATATTAATCAAATCTTATCCTTAATTTTAGTATCAAATATTGACCAAATCATATCCTTAATTTTAACACTCTTCCTCAAGTTGAAGTATGTATATTTCACATGCTTAACTTGTTTAAAGAGTGACCAAAAACACTGTTGACAACAACTTTGGTAAGGACATCGATTAGTTGGTCTTCAAACTTTACAAATGGAAAAACAATGATTTCGAATTCAAGTTTTTCCTTAATGAAGTGTCTATCAATTTTCACATGCTTTGTCCGGTCGTGTTGAACTGAATTATGAGTAATCTCTATAGCAGAAGTGTTATCATAATACAACTCCATTGTCTCGTAAGAGTGAACATCCAAATCCTTAAGCAAGTTCTTCAACTATAGTAACTCACATACTCCAAAAGTCATGCCTCTATATTTAGCTTCTGCACTTGACCTTATTACCACCGGTTATTTTTTACTCCTCCAAGTCATAAGAGGTTGTCTCCTACAAAAGTAAAGTATCTTGATGTAAATTTTCTGTCGTCAGATGAACCAGCCCAATCTGCATTAGTATACCCTTCTACCTTCAAGTGATTATTCTTGTTGAACAACAACCCTTTACCTGGAGCAGACTTTAAATATCGTGATATGCGTTCCACAGCATCCATGTGAGGTTTATGAGGATCATGCATAAACTAGCTCACTAAGCATACTGAATAAGCAATATATGGCCTAGTATGGGACAAATAAATTAATTTTCCCACAAGTCTCTGGTACCTTACTTTATCGGTAGAAGTTGCATGCAAACACTCAAACAACTTCTGATTTTGTTCAATAGGGGTATTCACAGGCTTACATCCAAGCATACATGTTTCAGTTAACAAATCAAGAATGTATTTTCGTTGAGATAAGAAAATATCATTCTTTGAGTGGGCTACCTTGATTCTAAAAAAGTATTTTAAATCTTCAAGTTATTTCATTTCAAACTCTAAGGCCAAATGTCATTGTAAGCTCTTAATTCCTTCTTGATCATCTCTTGTCATCACCATGTCATCAACGTATATAATCAAAACAGTAACCTTACCTATTCGATGCTTTAAAAACAAAGTATGGTCTGAGTTACTTTGTTTATATCTGAATCTCGTCATAGACTTTGTAAATCTACCGAACCAAGTTCTTGAAGACTGTTTTAACTCATACAACGTCTTTTTGAGTTTGCACATCTTTGTAACATCTGAATATTTTTCCACACCTGGAGGGGGATCTATATACACTTCCTCTGTAAGATCTCCATGTAAAAAAATATTTTTTACATCAAGCTGAAGAAGTGATCAATCTTGGTTCACTGCCAAAGATAAGAGCACTCTAACTATATTAAGTTTGGCAACAGGTGTAAAAGTGTCCTGGTAGTCAATCCCATAAGATTGCGTATATCCTTTCGCAACCAATTGAGTTTTATACCTCTCAATTGTCTCATCCGCTTTATACTTGACTGCAAATACCCATCTACATCCCACGTTCTTTTTTCATTTTGGTAGAGTCACAAGCTCCCAAGTATCATTTTTTTCAAGCGCTGTCATTTCTTTTGCCATGGCTTGAGTCCATCTATGATCTGCTAGAGTTTCCTTCATTTTACTAGGAATAGGAACATATGATAACTATAGCACATAATACGCATATGACTTGGACATTTTTTGGCAAGACACATGATTCCTAATGGGGTATCTAACTTTGAATTAAGGATTAGGGTCATATTTAACAGGTGGTACACCATGATTAGAACAAGTGGAAGACGATATTGAGACACTTGAGATTCAGAAAAAAAAAATATCATCATTACAAGTGGAATTAGGATTAGTAGATACCTCTGGAGGAATCTTAGAAGAAGACTGACTCAGTGGTTGTGTTGAATTGTTGGATGACATTGTACTATCATAAATAACATTATCTTCAATATAAGAAGTCTCTGATTCAACAACCGATAATTCTTCCCTTTCATCTGAAAATTCACCCTGTACTAAAGAATCTTCGGACGAATAAATATTTTTTGAATTTTTGGTAAAAAAATGAGACTGAGTAACTTCCAACAAATGTCAATTTTTTTTGCTCCGTTACACCATTTTCTTGAGGAGAATATGTGCAAGATGTTTGGTGAATAATTCTTTCAGAGTGCATAAATTCCATCAATTCTTTCTTTTTGTACTCATCACCATTATCAAAATGAAAGACTTTTATTGAAACAACAAACTAAGTAGTCATCATTTGATGGAACATGTGAAAAATTGAACAAACATCACTTTTGTGTTTTATTTGATAAACTCAAGTCATGCGAGTGCAATCATCAACAAAAGTTATAAACCACTTCATCCCATTAAGAGTAGAAATTGGGGTCGGTCCCCAAACATCTGAATGAACTAATGAAAAAGGTAAATCTGTTTTATGATCATTCAAATGAAAAGTAGTACGATGACTTTTTGCCTTTACACAAGTTTCGCAAACAAAGTATGAATGATTATATCTATGAAACAATGATAGAAATAATCTCCTAAGATAGCCAAAGGAAAGATGTCTCAATCTCTTATATCATAGCCAAATTTTCTCCTTTTTTCTTATTCACCGAATCTCCATTTACCACAAGAGCTTACCCTTTTTTATTGGAATATTGGAATTCATCTTCAAGATAGTACAACTCTCTCATTTGTCTATCACTGCCAATCTTCTATCGAATATGGATGTTCTAAAAGACACAGTGAGTAGGAAAAAATAGAGCAACACAATTATAAGATTTGGCTAATTGATTCACAAAGAGAATATTACAATTTAACGATAACACAAAGAAGACATCCTCGATTTCTAACGTGAAAGATAATGAAACTGTACCAACTTCAATAATCAGAGATGATACACCATTAGCAATGGTAATAATGGCTTTGGAACATTTAGGAGATAAAAAACTAAACTTATAACGATCACAAGTTATATGATCTATTGCGTTAGAGTCAATTATCCAATCACTATTTCTAGTAAAAGACATACCTGACTTAACAGTGAATACAAGGGTTGTAAAGAGAGAGGAAATTTCCTGCAAATGAAGGCCAGACACAATAGTCAAAGATTCATTCTTCTTTGGTGATTTGGCATCACTTACTTTAGTCATGGTGGTACTAAAAGAAAATTTTGCAGCGGAATGATATGAACAAAAACAACAATTGTAAATACAGGACCTACTTCAATTTTTAGTGTCAAGAAAAAGAGATTGAAGGAGACTCTGATATCATATCAAATAAATACAATTGTGAAATAATTTTTTGATAATTCCATTTATCGTAGTTGTACAATATATATAGTACAAATTTTAACAAAAAAAGAATAAAAGATAATAGAGAAATATCTTATAATTACAGAATAAAAATAAATTACACTATTAAGATATTGACTAAATTATATCTTTAATTTTAATATCAAATATTAATTAAATCATATCTTTAATTTTAGTAGTATATTCACTTGTCTATGAACATGGCCGCAGAAGAAATACAAAAATTCTTGTTGGCTTATTATATATATCTATGTAATTAATTTAGATATTTTAGATTATATTTTATTTGTACTTTCTGTACTGCACCTGTATTATTATTGTACAATATTAAAACTATAAATAAATATAAAGGCTATTAATTGTACATATGAAATTCAGATAATACAGAAAACCGCTTTTAGTCTCTCCCTTTGTTTTTTCTTTGTTTCTAACATTTTTTTTGCTTGCACAATTGTGTGTACATGTAGCATGCCAAATCCTGAAAATGAGGATATTGGCTTCATGTAATGAACCACAAAAATAAAAGAATAGCTTAATATAGTGATTGGCTTATTGCAACTTTTTTTTTTCGGTATAAGACTTATTGCAACTTATTTCAAATGTGGAACACATTGCATGTAGTTGCTAACTTCACAACTTGAAATGCAACAAGATTCAGCATAATATATATTTATTTACGCATAGTAGCATAACAACTATAATATGAACTGATAGCCAAAGGAGAACATGTGCATAGAGTTACTTACAGCTTACCAATTATTACTCAATTAGAAACAAAATTAAATAATACAAAGGACAAAATGGTTTGGTATTAATTCTACGTACAAGGTAATCCCCTAACAGCACAACCCAACAGCAGTTTAACAGAAAACTAGCATGCTCTTAACACTAGATCAACATAACATAAAGATGTCTTATCGAAAGTTTCTTATAAAGCTCAAGGGAAATTGAGAGGGAAGGGTATATATTAAATCACACTAACCACTAAGAACGAAATTCATAAATAAAATTATATGAGAGTTTTGACTGAAATACAACATACTGAATTTCTTGGAACACAGATAATTCATGCTGAATTGCAAGACTTACAACAACAATGTGTTTGTTAAAACTTACATCAAGAATATAGAGCGAATAATATTAATTGGAATTTAATGCAACCCTCTCTTTTCTACGAGAAGGAACAATTAAGGATTAAAATAATTATGGTTGTCTCACACTTGGTGTGCATGAAATGAATAACCTGTGGCATTCAGAAAAGAGGTTAGTCAAATATACAACGGCTTATAGAGAAAGAGTATTAAGATGTGTGTGAGAGTATCATTTTTTAAAATTAAATTTTGTTAGTTTTTGACAGATATCTCCACACTCTTTAAATGTAGGACTAATCTCATTTAGATTCTAAAATTAAATTTGAACTGTTGAATATAAAAGGAAAAAAGAAAACTGAATATCTCATAGAGGTTTATCTTTAAAAAAAAAGGTGAAAATCTTATGCATAACATAGTATGCTAACAGTAAAATTAATTAATATGATCTGCCCTTTTTTCCCTTTCTTCCTTCGTTTCATTTTACTTCTGGCTGGCAAGTTGGTGTCCTCAACAAAAACAGTTGTATGCAGTTGAAGGAAATATCATCATACACATATTTGAAAGAGAGGACAACACAACTACCCAAGTGATTGTTAGCATATCTCCAAGCCTATCTCAAGAAAAGAAAATTAGGTGGCCATAAGCACCTCATCAAGCTTCATGTGCAAGGTGGCATTTAATTGTCCATATGGTTGGGTATATATATTTTCCTAATATTTCTGGTTCTACAAATTAAGTAGCAGAAAGAGAAGGGAAAAATGGTATAAAAAGTTGAAGAAGCGTGCCTGGCCTAATGCTATGTTTGGATATTTTGTGATGAATGGAATGGAGAAAAGTGAAATGGAATAGAATAGTATGAAATTTTCATATCATTATTTGGATATTTAATGGTAGAATGGAGTAAAACTTTCACTCAATTGTTTAGAAATTCTAATAGAAATGGATGTAATGTTAAGAATTTAAATTTATTTTTTCTGTATATATTACCTTTATCTCAAAGATATTATATACCTAATTTTTTTTATAAAATTTTATATAAATAAATAAAAAATAATAAAGTTACTTGAAATTACAAATCTCACACTAATTTTTGTTATAACTAAGCTAGATAAAATATGATAATTTATTAAATATTAAAAAAATTATGAAAGAAGAGTGAAATACAAATATCAGAAAGTGCAAGAAAAAAAAATCAATAATCTGTTTACTTGAATAAAGGACACTTTACGAAGGTTTTTTTTTTTTTTTTTGGGGGGGGGGGGGGGGGGTTCTTTCAAGTTATATAAAATCAAGTTATAGAAAGCTATACAGGTTATAGCGTTCCAGAATAGTGTGCTTTGATCAAGTTTCTTGTGTTGTAGTTTTCTCTGTGAAATGTGCATTAGACATGGAGATGCCAATGCATATACCAGTGGTAGAATGACATACACGAAGCCGACAGAAGCTGTGCATGGCAACAAAGAGAAGGCAAATTTGTTGGGTTAAAGGAGGAACGTGTAATTACATTATTATATCAATAAAATAAATGTTGATTCCATCTCATTTCCCTCAATTTGGAGATGAAAAGTAGGATTATGGGATGGAAAGGAAGCCACCACATATTCCATCCATTTTTTAAAAAACCAAACAATGGTTTCATTTCATTCTATCCATGTCCATCATTTATCATCAATCCAAACATAGCCTAAACACTTTTACTCAATGGAAAATACAAGCCTCATAAACATTTTTGTTCAACATCACATTTTTACACAACTTTCATTTTCTTTCTATCTATTTTCTCTTCATCCAAATACATGGAGAGAAAACATACTTTTCTACCAATTTTCTCTTTACTTCATTTTCTTTACTCCCATTTTCTCTCTTTATCGAAACAAAGGCTTAAAGCATACCATCAAGTTTGGTGAGCACCCATTAGTAGTAATAAATATTTACCAAAGTAAACACAATTTACCCCTGTCATCACTACAAGCCTCTAATTAAATGTCACATAAAATTGAACTGACATTTCTGATATTGAAACCTAAGTAAAGTAAACATAACTAACATGACATATTAAACTTCAACAGCAGTACTAAAGTTGTACATGAGCACACAAAGTGCTTTCAAGCAAAGATTCTTCAATATATATGAACATGGGGGAACGAATCAGACAGTAATCTGTTATGAACTTGAACCTTCTTTGGAGGCAAAAATAAGCTTTACAAAACAAAAGCCAACATACAAAGAAAAAGTCAAAATACAAGTCTCCAAGGATCAGCATTAGCATTGCCCCTCTCCCCAACTATCCTTCTGCCATCTAAACCCATCGTCATGCTCAGCAACAAGTCGGGTTACCTCAGATTTAGATTGAGAAAGGGCAGACTGAAGCGTAACAATCTTACCCTTCACCTTATTCAGTTCATCCTTGTAGGCAGTCACCTTGTTATTTTCAGCATGCTTCTCTTTGTTGAGTTCTTCCACTTGCTCCACTAAAAACTCAACAGGAGTTCGAAGCTTCTCACAAAAGCCCACCCATTACGGTGAAGTTGGGTTGGAGCTACATTATAATTTCATTTAGAATCCCTACTTGAAAATCAGAAAATGGAAGCCGTAACCCTAATCTCACGAAGAACGTCTCATAGACATAGAAAAAACCCTCCTCTTCCTCAACCCTATACAAGCAAACACGGTAAAACTCGTTGCAGGTTCTAAACGTTACAGTTTTGGGATCAATGTCTGGTTGGAGGAGGTAGGCATAGGTGAGAATATTGTTCTGTTTCTTGCCGTGGACTATGGTTGACCGGATTCTCAACACTTCAGGATCCACCCAGTTATGGGATCATTGGAAGAAGTTCAAAATATGTCGCAAAATTAATTGTATTCTATTTTCAATATGTACTGAGAATTCTTATAGTTTAATATTCACTTATTGCTGATCTTAGATTTTGGACAACCTTCATTTGCTTCCTATAATTGTCACTCTCAAAACAAACACCAGTTCTGATCACCTTTTGCACGTTCCCACTGCTTGTCCTAGTAGTAAATCCAATTGCCGTTGCCAAGTCCTTTGCCCTATATTTGTGCCCAATCTTGACCAGAACAGAAGCACAAGTTTATACATCATATGCAATGTTTTCATGAAATGAATGGCCTAGAAACAAGGGTGCTTTAATCAAGAACTTGAAAAGATCACCTGAATCTAACCCACATTCCTTAGAAACAGTATTCTAGGATGCCGCTCCCTCTCTCTGTTAGCACTAATAATACTTGCGAAATGAAAAACTTGATATTAGCTAATGTTCAAAAGCCACGAAATTTCATTCTTATTATCTAAATAATATAAAATATGGCTAAGTGGCTAATATTGTTGCCCAAAAAACACACAAAATAATAAAAATCTCATGCTATACAAAATGAATAGAAGCCTTTCAATTTTATATTATGGGTGTGTTTGGATAGGTTTTTAAAAAAAGTAATTTTAAGATAGTAAAAAAATACTTTTTTTCTCTTTTTTCTACTTTTTAAATTTTTTTCAGAAGCATCATCTTAACCTTTCAAAAAAAAAAGAAAAATTAATTAATTTTAAATTCCACTTATTTTAAAAAGTTTATCAAAATAATTAAAAGTTTTTGAGATGTATTTTTCATTATAAAAAATGCATTTCTTATTTTAAAAAAGCATAATTTATGCTTTTTAAATTATAGAATGAAAAAATGATTTACGTTTACCTATTGTTTTACTACAAATATATACAATAAATAAAAGCAGAAACAATTGCTGACAAGAGGCAAAAAGTAATATAATTTCTTCTTCACATCACTTACATATTGTCCGACTCCTTGAATGATGAATGAAAAGTTAAATTTTTATGTCATAATCTATTCAATACCTACCTTTGCTCTTCCAACCTCATTGTTATGGCACTGTATGTCACATGGAAGACAACCAAGAAGAATATGAAAATGTGTAATTGATGTAACCCATGCACAGATATAAGAGACGTGTATCCCTACACAACATCCAACATTATTCAATTACATGAGCTTTCTACTAACTACTAAGATCTGACTTAATTTCAACAATAATGAGTTTTTTACTACTCTGGTTGGCTGGAATCTGAAACTTTATTAGAAGTGGAAGTGGAAGTATTACAATGCCATATTGAGTGAGTAATTAATAAGGAACTCACAAAAATAAAATAAATAAAAATAGGTTGAACACTGGTTGGGTAGAGTTTACTACCATTTTACACTTGTTCCCTTCACCACCACAACAAAAAACATCAATATAATCAAATCCCAAGATGGCATTAACAGCCAAAAAATAAGATATCAAAACTGAGGCATGTTAGCAGATGTGCAACAAAAAAGTGGCATATAAAACAAATAATGCATTTGTGAGCTTAGTCCAAAGAAAAACTTATGGTGAAGTAGGAACCCTTGATCAAGTAAATTCATAAATCATATTCAATAAAAAAACACTACTACTGATTACTTATTTATGAAAATTATATTTATATATGATTAGTCAAATGAATTTGAAGATTACCTGAATAGGAATAAGGAAATGAGAAACAAAAAATAACATAAACACATTACTAATTTCCAGTTCTAGGATCTAATATATCAACAGAGTCTACTGCATTGAACCAAGTTCTATTATAATTTTCTTTTTTTCTAGTTTTCTTAGTAGGTCCAAAATTTCTATTTAGCTACATTGCGAATTTCAATTCATCAATGGTTTCAAATAGCATAAACACTTATCAGATCATCGAAAGCCATAAATCAAATAAATATGCAGTTGCAACATAAAACACCTCAATGCGATTAAATCTGACACAAAACCAAGTTAAGCTACGTGATTTTTTTTCAATGAAGAGGGTTATGAGAAACTTACCATGAAGGGATTACATCATCTTTGGCGGCGAAGGGGTTGGAGTCGTAGTTACTCATGGGATTTGGGACCAAACACTAAGAGAAAGAGATCTAAATCGAAAATGAGAGAAAGAAAAATAAAAAAATAGATAGGTCTTGGAATGAATGACTTCTCTTTGCAATATTGTTTGTTTAGCTGGAAAGGAAAACTAAAGAGAAAACGATAAGAAATGGATTGAGTTTTTTGTTTGAGATTAGGATTTTTTTAATTTGGGATTAACAATTTCTGATTGAGTGAAATGTGAGTTAGGGGACTTTGTGGGTCAGCCCCCTCTTGACCACTAAATTAGTGAGTTTAATGGGTTATGACTACAAAAAGCCCCATCATATGGTGGACTTAAAAAAAATAGGCTAAAGAGGGGAACTTAATAGGCTGTAGTGTGAGAATAGTTCATATTGAATGTACTAATCATAAACATACCCTCAGTCTCTCTATATATATAATGGCAGTATGAAAATTTAAATAATCATGTAAACCCTCACCACTAACCCATGTTAGCGGCATAGCTGAAACTCATGCTAATACGCCTTCAATAAGAATTATCCCAAAATATGAGCTTCATTAAGAGACAATAAAAGATCCTAATAACAAAGGAAGAAAAGAAAATCAACTTAAAGCTGCATATATATTGAAGAAAAAATGTTGCAAGTTATTGAAAATGGAAGAGACATTTACATGGTGTATTGGCAGTACAATGGATGTTAAGAATCTCAAACCTGACTTATACAAAGATCTTCAAGAGGAAACATAGTTTTTAATTGATAAATGATAATGGATGACCAGTAGTGCCACCATAAAATAGCACCAGAGAGAAGCCTGCATATTAACTAGCTGCAGCGAACTTAAAATTCCAAGAAATGACCTGTAAAGACTTGAATTATTGTCTGACTCCCTTAGCTTTTGTTAAACTGTGTGCTTGTTCATTTGCTCTTTTACAATGGAATGGCTTTTATTAAAATGACAGATGTGTTTTCCTTTCTTGATTTTCAAGAAGACCAGGAAAAAAGAAACCTGCAATGTATTCTGTTATATTTCCAGGCAATGTACAAACAGAAAGGGTACTGGAATTTATTGCTATGTTTGGTACAGAGTATTTGAAGAAGAGAAATGAAAGGAAGAAAATCAATCTATCAGGACTTACCTGGTATTCTAGTAACATCAATCTCCTTCAATTCCCTACTCTTCAAATTCTTCTTACCAAAATAGCTTGACTAAAGCATTTAAAGAAAAATCAGTAACCACGAGCAGCTTGCAATAAGTGCACTTGCCTCTTTTTGGGATGAGGCATTAGATCACCTTGTGTGTCTTTACAGGCTTCTCTCCCCTCATGTTGACGATATTGTCCCTTAACATGGCAGCACAAGAAATATAAAATTTCTCAGGCCCGCACAATTATGTGTACTTGATCCATGCCACATCCTGGAAATTGGATGCTAGCTTCATGTAATGACCCTAAAATAAAAGAATAGTTTATTACACTGATTGGCTTATTGCAACAAGAGGCTACTATTTTTTTGAAGTTTGTATATCCACTAGTAGCAAGTACCTGCAGCAGTACGTAGGCAGTGAAGAATAAGGTCTTTTCTACTAGAAAAATGCTACTTCAAAAACACAATCGCTGAAACATCCACAATTGCTTGTGTTTATATTTGATTGCAGCCTCTCTCTTTTTTCTCTACCAATACCTAAGGAGTAGTGATATTTATCCTCTAGGTGTTGTGGAAATAGCATTACTTTTTGCAGTAATGCTCTTTAGTAAAGGCCATGAGGCACAAGCAATTAATAAAATGAAATAACTGGGGGCAGCAAAAATGGACACAAAAGGAAAATAGATTAACTCATTCACATTTGATTCAATTCAGATTGTCAATAGAAGAGGGCGTTTTTTAATTATTTATCATAAAAAATAAAAAACAAAGTTGAAATAATAAATATATAAGTTAGTAGTGAATCTCACCATTAATAAATACTTAAATATTGATGTGAGTGATGCGAATACAATTCTACGTGGTACTTTAAAAACATGCAATAATTTCTCTTTTTCAATATATAATATCATTTTTATATACATAAATCTTAATATTGAATTTAAGACTACATATTTAAGTGACTTGAGTCTGTTCCACTCAAATAAATATAATTAATAATTACTAATGTATGTTAATTCGAGTAGAAGGAGTTCAGATCCTTTAAGTATGTAGTATTGGACTTTATCTTGAGATTCATGTATATAAATATAATATCATTGAGAATAGTTTTTGTTTAAACACCTGATAATATCTTGAGAAATTAATCTCTCTATTGAAAGAGAAGATAATCTTAAAAAACATAATTAATAATTAATCAAATGCTTAACAATATACTCTGAATATTAAATCTTAAAAAAAAAAAAAAATGTTGAATGCACAGATTTTTGCTGTACAGAAAATACATGAAAACCATTAATGGCTTAAAAGAAAAGAGAGACTAAAAGATATAAAATATAAATATTAAAAATTAAATCATCTTTAAAGAAAAATCTATGTACATACCATTATTAAAAATTAATAATAAGTACTGAAGTAATACTCGTAAAACTTCATATTTTTCAAACTTTGTAGGTTTTAGTTATTTGTTTATCTTTTTCTAATTAGAAAATTGTTACCTATGCAATTTTTTTTTTTTGAGTTACATCTTTTACAGTTGTTTATGACAGAATCAAAATATGATACTTTAAAAAAAGTTATATCTAATTATAATTAAATAATAAAATTATAAAAAATATAAATTAATATGTGTATAAATATGTTAGATTATCATTCATTTACTACACCACATCCTGCGTACTTGCAGGGGATAATTATTAGGAAAGAAACCCAAGATACGCATATGGATACGGTAAAGGCTACTTCGAAGTGGGTCCTATTCCATATGAGTTTGCCAGTCGTTGCTATGGTACACCTTATCTTAATAAGATAAGGTGTATCATATTTTTTGACTTTATCTGTTGTTGTAAGTTTTGTTTTTAGGTAAGTTTTTTTGTTTTATTTATTATTATTTTTGTATTTTTTTTTTATTTTTTTTATACATTATCATTACTTATTATTATCAATCGACAATAATTTATCGTCATCATCATTCATCGGTTACTATTTTTTTTAGGTTATATTATTTATTTTTTTAAAATTATATAATTATATAAATAATATTAATTAAAATTATATTAATTTTTATATTTTTTTCATAAATAATTATACATATTAAAATTTTATAAATTTTAACTAATAATATTTATATATAATAAAATTTATAAAATTTTTAATATGTATAATTATTTATAAAAAATATATAAAAATTAATATAATTTTAATTAATATTATTTATATAATTATATAATTTAAAAAAAAATATATATATATAAAAAAAGTGATAGTTGACAATGACTATAAACGGTGGCCAGTGACAGTTGCAGACGGTTTCTGACAATGGTTGGAGGTTGCCTTCGGTAGTCGGAGGTTGGCGGCTTGCAAGAGTGGGCGACGACAGACATGGTGGTGGCTATTAGCAGCTGTGGTGGTGATAGTTAAAAAAAAACTTAAAATTAAAAAAAATCAACAGATTATAAGTGATTAGTCCTTACCGTTCATATATTTTTTAATATAATTAATAATTAAAATTATCAAAATATATCATACGTCATCTTCTAAAAGGTGTATATTAAAATTGGGCTCACTACCTATATACAAGACAAACCTTACACAAACAGCTGCAATAAGGAGTCGGAGAGAGAAGTTAACCCTATCGCACGCACACTTGTCCAGCCAGGATGAATGTCAGTTCTTTTGAAAAATTATGAATAAATTTTTAGAAGTTTGGCTTTTAATTTGAATATAGATATAGGTTTTATTAGCTGAGAATAACTTTCCAAGCTTGAACCAATATATATGTCAGTTAATATTTTAAAAATTAAATCAGATTAATCGATTAAATCAGTTGAATTAAAATTAATCATATTTTTAATTTGATATTTTTAATTTAATTACACTTTAATTACAATTTAATTATAAATTTCACAAATTAAACCAATTAAATTTAAATACGAAAATCTTATTCATTCAATCTCTGACTCGTCAACCTTCAAGCAACAACTGTCTATCAGTGCAATCTACAGTACCATACCCACGTGTTGCTTTCTTGGCTTTTCATCATTTATTTGGCTGTTTTTCCTCCCTCATAAGTAGACCAATTTTTTTTTTTTGTTTTTTCATTTAACAGCTTTGCATTCACAAGACATTTTCTATGACATCTCTCAAAAAGGTTTATAATTATTTAAAATAAATTAGTCATATAAATTAAATTTGTTTTATAATTAATTTTAATTTATTTTTAATTTAGTTAAAATTTATCTTAAATTGATTATAAAATGTAAATATTAAATATTAAGAAATAAAGTATGAGAGAGGAAAAAATAAAAAAGATAAGATAAATGTTACACAAAAAAAAAAAAGATTAGAGACAGTATAAAAAAGTTGGATTATTAAAAAATCAACTTTAAAATGATTTTTTTAAACCAATTTTATCTCAAATTTATTTTAGATAAGAACCAAGTTTTAAAAATTTAGATGATTACCAAATATGTTATATTTAAATACTAATTCTTCTGTATTTAAATATCTAATTTTTGAAAGTTTTCCAGCACCTTACAAAATATTGGATTTAGGAGTTATTTTTATATTTTAAAAATTTTAAGGTGAGACTCATATTTAATAAGAGATATAAAAGATATTTTTATTCA
This sequence comes from Ormosia semicastrata, assembly GCA_029884595.1. Lineage (NCBI taxonomy): Eukaryota > Viridiplantae > Streptophyta > Magnoliopsida > Fabales > Fabaceae > Ormosia > Ormosia semicastrata. Next base: position 27,636,280 of record JAQQTO010000046.1, on the reverse strand, counting down.
TGTCTCATTTCGAAAAATATTTATTGATCACTATTTTCACCAAATCATTCTAAGGGAGAAATAGATTGAGATGATTCTCATGTGATAAAAATAATTATAAAACTACAAAATGACTCTCTTACTCACTCTTACCCTCAAACTTTTAGAATTGTCAAAATTAACCAAACATAGTATGATAGATTTCTAAGAATACTATTTTTCAGAATATCATTCATAAGAGTCATATTCCTGAAAATGAAAAATTAACTCTTAAACCAAACACCATTTAATGACAGGGACTTGAGATAGTAAAAAGCTGGCTAACTCAATATTCGACTGAACGGCTTAATCTAATACAAGGCAAATTAAATTGGATAATAATATTTACACACTATTTTCTTACACCAATTTTTAATAAAATATAAAAAACACATATTCTATCACCCTCCTCCTTTTGTGTCTTTACAGACTTGTATCCTCTCATGTTGACTACGTTGTCCATGAACACAGCAGCACAAGAAATATAAAAATTTTCAGACCTGCATAATTATGTGTTCTTGAAGCATGCCACATCCTGAAAATATGGATATTAGCTTCAAGTAATCACCTTAAAATAAAATAGTTTATTATGCTTATGCTTATTGAACTTATTTCAAAGATGAAACGGATTGCATGTATCACTCTTCACAACTTTTAAAGCAACATGGTTCAGCATAATATATATTTATGCATAGTCAGCATACCAACTTTATGAACTGATAGAAAAAAGAGAACAAATGCAAAGTGTTATATCTTACCAATTTTATTCATGTAGAAAAAAATTAAATGATGCTAAAAGCACACACTAGTCTTAATTCTACACGGTCTATTGTCAAGGCAATCCCCTAACAGCCAAGGCACAAATCAGTAGCAGTTAACAGAAAACTAGCAGTTATTCAAAAAAAAAAAAAACTTGGAAGCTGTTGACTCTAGATCAATGCAACATAAAGATGTCTTATGAAAAGTCTCTCAATAAGATTAAGGGAAATTGTGAAGACGGGGTAGATTGGTAATATAAAAATAAAATGACCACCAAGATCAGAATTCGTATAAATCTAATGATGTGAGTATGCTGATTCAAGTTCAACAGACTGCATTTCTTGAAACACGTGATAATCCATGCTGAATTACGACAACAATGTGTGCATTAAAACTTACTTAAAAAACTCTAAAGAACAATATTGATTAGAATTAAATGCAATCCTCTGTTTTTAATGAGAAGGAACAATTAAGGATAAAATTATGGATGATGATTAATTGTCTCACGGTGTTTGGGAATAACCTAAGCCATTTCGGAAAAGTTTAACAGGGGTTATTCTAATATAAAATGGCTTATAGAGAAAGGAGTGAGACGTGTGTGAAAGTATCATTAAAATTAATTATGAACAGCTGAAAATAAAAGGAAAAAGAAACCGAGCTGGTCAAAGGGGTATCATCTTCAAAATACATCAACAAGCTTATACATAGCAGAGTCCCCTAACAGTAAAAATTATCATCATGATATTCTCTTCTTTCATTCCTTCTTTTCATTTTACTTCTGGCTGTCACCTGGTGTTGTCAACCAACAACAGTTGTATGTAGTTGAAGAAATTAACATGATATTTATACTTGAGAGAGATGACAATAAAAGTAATTAATAGCAGATCTCCAAGCCAATCTCAATAAAAGGGAATTAGGTGACCATAAGCACCTTATCAACCTCCACCCATTGCAAGGAGGCAGTTTGTCCATATAGTTAGATATATTCTCCATATATTTCTTGTTCTAATAGTTAAGTAGCAGAAGGAGAAGGGTAAATGGTATTAAAAGCTAACCGTGCCCGCTCTAAAAGGAGCACTATGACTGAATGGGAAAATACAAGCCTCATGCAATTTTGTTCGACATCACATGCATCAATACAGAAAGCTCTTCAAAGCATACCATCAAGTTTGGAAGACCCCATTAGCTGTAATAAATCTCTACCAAAATAAACAAAACTTACTCATGTCAGCACAACCTTCTGAATGCACATAAAATTGAACTGATGACATTTCTCATATTAAAACCACAGTAATCATAATTCATAACTATCATGGCATAATATTAAACATCAACAGCGGTACTAAAGTTGTACTTGACCACACAAAGTGCTCTCAAGCAAAGATTATTCAATATATATGAGCAAGGGAAAGGAATCAGATAGGAACATGTGATGAGAAGTATTAATATCATTATCATTCACTCTTAGTTCTTAATGACACCAATATTTTTATCACAAAAAACTGCAACATGTCCCTTTTCTGGGTAACGGCAACGAAATAAGCATCACAAAAGAAAAGGCAAGATACAAAGTGTGAAGGATCAGTATTGCCCCTCCCCCAGCTATCTCATCGTCACCCTTAGCATCTTCAATATGGTCCTGACTTTTATTCATTCTATTATTCAATAGGCTATTAAATATTAAATATTAAATAATTTACAAAATACATTTTTGTCTTGTGGACTTTTTAGCCCTATGGGCTTTTTGGCCCTAACTCATGTAGACTAGGGCTTGATGGCGTGTGCTAAGCCTTTTTGTAAGCTCTAGTTTTCATTCTCGTGTATTAGGCTACACACATGCCCTCGTATTTATTGATTGATTTACAATCAATTAAAGAGTAATTTAAGCCAACAAAAACTAAACTATTTCTTCCCCTTGATGCAATAAACTAAACTAATTTAAGCTAATTCACCTTTAATAAGAATTATCCCAAAACATGAGCTTCCATTTGGCGCAATAAAGATCCGAATAAAAAAGAAAGGAAAGAAAGAAAAACAAGTAAAAGTTGCATATATATTGAAGAAAGAATGTTGCAAGTTATGGAAAATGTAAGAGACATTCACAAGGTAAATGTTTTGGCACTACGGATCATGGATGTTTGGAACCCCAAATGCGACTTAAACCAAGCTCTTTTCAAGAGGAAACATAGTTTTTAATTCATGAATGCCAATGGAAGACCAGTAGTGCCACCATGAAATACCACCAAAGAGAAGCCTGCATCATAAATAGCTGCAGCCAACTAAAAATTTCAAAGACTTGAATTATTTTCTGAGTCTCTTAGCTGTTGTTAAGCTTTGTTCTTCTTCCTTTGCTATTTAACGAAGGAATGGCTTTTATTAAAATGACAGATGTGTTTTCCTTTCTTGATTTTGGTAAAGGAAACCTGCAATGCATCATGATATATTTCCAGTCAATGTACACACAGAAAGGGGTACTGGAATTTATTGCTATGTTCGGTACAAATTATTCAAAGAGGTGAAATGAAAGGAAGAAGATCCATCTATCTAGACTACCCCGTAGGCTAGTTACATCAATCTCCTTCCATTCCCTACTCTTCAAATCCTTCCTACCAAAATAGCCTAATTAAAGCATCAAAAGAAAAATCAGTAACTACAAGCAGCTTGCAATATGTGCACTTGCCTTTTTTTGGAATGACGCATTAGATCAACATGTGTGTCTTTGCAGGCTTCTCTCCTCTCATGTTGATTACATTGTCCCTGAACATGGCAGCACAAAAAATATAAAAATTCTCAGGCCTGCACAATTATGTGTACTTGAAGCATGCCACATCCTGGAAATGTGGATATTAGCTTCATGTAATGACCCTAAAATAAAAGAAAAGTTTATTGTGTTGATTGGCTTATGGAAACTTATTTTAAAGATGAAATGCAAGCAAAAAGGTTCACATAATATATATTTATGCATATTCAGCATACCAACTGTACAAACTGATAGGAAAAAGAGAACAAATGCAGTGTTATAGCTTATCAATTTTACTAATGTTAAACAAAATTAAATAATACTGCAAAAACTGGTAGTAAATCTACAAAGTCTATTGTCAAGGCAATCCCCTAACAGCACAAAGCACAAATCAATAGCAGTTCACAAAAAACTAGCTTGCTCTTAACTCTATGTCAAGACAACATAAAGATGTCTTATGAAAAGTTTCTCAATAAGCTTAAGGGAAATTGAGAGGAAGGGGAAGAATGGTAATATTTAACCAAAATGGCCACCAAGAACAGAATTCATATAAATCTTATCATGTGAGTATGCAGATTGAAGTACATGGATAATTCATGGTGAATTGCAACAAGAACATGTGTGTTAAAACCTATTTAAAAAACTATAGAGAAATAATATTGATTAGAAATTTAGAATTAAATGAAATCCTCTCTTTTTTATGAGAAGGAACAAGGATAAAATTATGAATGATGATTGTTTCACAGTGGTTATGTGTGAATAACCTAAGCCATTCAGAAAAAGTTTAATAGGGATTAGTCTAATATATAATAGCTTATAGAGAAAGAGTGAGCTGTGTGCCTGTGTATGAGAATATCATTACTCCAAAATTAATCATGAACTGCGGAAAATAAAAGGAAATAGAAAACTGAGCTGCTCAGAGGGGTTTATCTTCAAAATACAGCGAGAAGCTTATACATATATAATAGAATCTCCTAACAGTAAAATTAATCATCATGATCTTCCCTTCTATCATTCATTTCTTTCCCTTTTGCTCCTTCTTTTCACTTTACTTCTGTTTGTCAAGTTGTATTCCCAACAACCAACAGTTGTATATGGACATCAAGGAATTATCATCACGCTCATATTTGAGAGAGAGGACAATACAAGTGATTATCAGCAGATCTCCTAGCCAATCTCAATCAATCAAATGGAATTTATAGGTCATAAGCACATTATCAACCAGCACCTATTGAAGGTGGCACTTTGTCTGTATAACTAATATATTTTTCCTTATATTTCTTGTTCTACTAATTAAGTAGAAGAAGGAGAAGGGAATATGGTATAAAATGCTCAACACGCCTGCCTTAAAAGAAGCACTCTGACTCAATGGGAAATACAAGCCTCATAAGCCTTTTATTCAACATTGCATGCTTCAATACAAAGAAAGCTCTTTAAGCATACCATCAAGTTTGGCGGGCAGCCATTAGCTGTAATAAATATTTACCAAAGTAAACACAATTTACCCATGTCAGCACTACTAGCTTCTAAATATCACATAAAATTGAACTGTGATTTCTGATATGGAAACCTAAGTAACATAATCATAATTAACATGGTATATTAAACTTCAAAAACAGTAGTAAGTGCTCTTAAACAAAGATTATACACTACATATGAACATGGAAAAGGAAACAGATATGAATCTGTAATGAGAAGTATTATCATTGTCTCTTAGTTTTTAATAACACCAACATTTCTATCACACAAGCTGTACCGTGAACCTTTTTAAGGGGCAACAGGCAGCCAAACTTAATCAAGCTTAAGATCATAAATCAGAACAGGAAAATTGATGGTATCTGAAACAAGCATAAAAAAGATAACTTTAGGGAAGATACTGAATCCCCCTCTTGAAAGGGTTATCACATAGTGAGTGAGATCCCATGCAATCATAATAAACAGCAAGGAAACTAATTTTTTTTTTCCATATTACACTAAAAAATGCAATTTTGTCGTTCACCAAAACGCTGTCAAATCTAAGTTAAAACTTTCACACGAGAGATGCTGAAATCATCATAAACAGTCAAACACACACTGATATCATCATTCTAAACTCCCATCAGCACAATTCATGAATAGCACAGCGAGCAATCTGCCAAAACCAACATAAAATATAAAGGAACCACCATTTTCCTAGCATGCAATAACAATGCAGACAACAGAAGACATTCCATACAGCAACACACCCAATATAGAAACAAAAAAAAAAACAAAGACAGTGGCGGCTCTCATATATAATAACAGTAACACAGTCCAAAAAGAGACACAGGCATTGGAGCAGGCAATAATAAAGTTTGTATATTTGTACAGAGCGCTGGTATTAGCAGTGAATAACTTCAAGTTTAAAAAACATTTGAAACATTGAATTGAAGCAACACATTATTGTAGAAACACACCAAAGGTAAGCTCTTACTTGGAGGTCCCAATTCCATTAATATCATCATCATGATGATGCCCATGAGCCACGAGAGTCGCGTTGCTCTTCTTCTTGGCCAAAAACCTTGACTTTGGTTTCCTCTCTCTGACTTTCCAAACGTTGTTCTTCCGAAACACGAACTTGTCGACCTTCCAACCGGGGCAACTCGTGTCGATCACGGTCACCTCGCTCCTCGAGAAACCCTTCAACTCGTGACCCTCCTTGTCGTTTTCCTCCTCGTCATCTCCACGATCCACGGCTTCTTCTTCTTCTGGCTCTACAACATGGATATTAGACGAATTGGTGGCGGGGACGGTGGGGATGGCGGTGGTGGTGGCGGAGGAAGAAGAAGCGAGGAAGAATTTGGGGTGGGTCTGCTTCCTGGGGCACTTCTTGAAGGTTTGGGTTTGGGTGAGGGTGGCGCCCATGTTGAAAAGCTCGGCGAGGACGGTGCTCATTGGCGGGTCGTGGGTCTCGGGGGAACGGGTTCGGGTCCGATTATGGGGGCGGGCATCCAGGGAATTATGGGAATGGGAGTGGGTGGTGGTGAGGAGGAAGGAGTCGAGGTCGAGGTTGTCGCCGGTTGGGATGCCCCTGTTGGACCGGAGACGGTCGAGCCAGTTCGAACCGGACTTGCCGGGCGGAGCTGAGCAGAGCATAGTGGTGGTCGGTGGACGGAAGAATGGGACGAAAGAAGGTTCTGGAGAAATTGGGGCTCCAAGTGAATGTGAGTGAATGTGAATGTGAAAATTTGGGCAATGGCAATGGCAAAGGGTGCGCAATGCGCGTCGTCGTCACCCGTCGGTGACTGCCACGTGGAGCACAATGTGACAGGGTGATGCTATGTTTTCAAATTCAAACATGTTTGTGCACACTAGTTACTACCTACGAAGTACAAACAATGAACAACAAACACAACACACAATGTGACACGTGAGTTGAGATAATTTTCAGGATTTTTTTTTTAAGATATACATTTGTTATCTAATTTTATTTTAGTTTTTAAATTTACCTACTAACAAATTTTTATTTTAAATTCATCTTCTAAGTTTTTAAATTCAAATAATGTATTTCTCGAAGTTAACTCCATCTTCTTGCGTTTTAATTTTGTTAGTGCTTCATTTTGCATAGTAAAAAATAACTTACATATCATTTGATTTGGTAAAATATGTGTGGTATTATATAACATGAAAAATACACATATAAGATTAAAAAAAATTATCATTACATTGTGTAACCATCTTTATCTCCATTTGAATGTTAGGTTAAGATTCCTGCTTCTCTTGATTCTTCTCCAAATTGCAAGTACTCTCTTTGTTGAAGACTCTTCAAGCATGGGTACTCATTTCCAACATTCATGAGGAACAGTGAGACTCTAAGCAATCTAAGGATTTCCCATCCTCCAAAACCATACCCATCGACAATAAAGATGACAAGAGCAATGGGTAAGTTTTGAGATTCCAAAATCCCATCTCCGTCCATGCAATTATTGTCCAACCGTTTCATATTCTCAACCCTTTTTGATTTTTTCTTATACCCAAAATTTATCTAACCATCAAAACCCAGAAATTACTCCCACATCCATGTTTTTTCCTTGAAACCTTAATATGTTACAAGCTCAAAATTTTGAGCATTCAAGAATACCTAGAATATACCTAGGATGTGTGCCAACTTTAATTGACCCAAAAGCCTCACCACTGCTCCCAGTGCTACTTGGTTCCAGCCACCTGATTCGAGAGCCTCTTCCACCCCGAAAGCTATAGATGCAAACCATTGTTACAACTTACAAGTTTCTTGAAGCACGAGTACATGGTTAAATGTACATATGCTTTCAAATTTCCCTTCCAAGTGTAACTCTTCTATTTCTTTTAATTTGTTTTTTTCAACATTCAACAAATCTTAAAACTATGTCGTTTGCATTCCATCTCGAGTTAACAAAAGTCTAACGTTGTAAAAGCTATATATATAGGAATCAGGTAAGCTTAGTTATTAGTGCTATTAACGGAATTGGGCTTAAGAAAAACGTTGTTTGGATTTAAAAATTTAGAAGATGAATTTGGAATAAAAATTAGTTAAAAGACCAATACGAAAATTACTCTTTTTTACTAGATGCGTGAGAATTATTGCTACATCACAACTATTACTTGTACATATGTAGAGTTACTACAAGAGCAATGATACTTGTACATATGTAAGTAATACGGATATTTCCTTTTACAATATAACACAGATATTTCCATGGCGGATTATTTTACTGTTTTCTAAGTTTTTTTTTCTCACTTTTTCATAGTATAAGTAAAAAACTTTTTTTAAAAGTGAAAAAACTAGTCACTAAGCTTACTTTATAGTTCAAGTCATTAACAAAGTACAAGTCTTATCATTTCTCAGAAAAAAAAAACCACTACTAACCGAGTCTTATTATTTATACTAACCAGGTACAAGCCACAAACTGTTGTACTCAATTCCCCCGCCCAATAAAAATATAAGAATAATTTTAAAAACATTTTTTTCATAATCTTTTTATTAATTTTCTTAATTATTAAATTAAAAAATATTAAATACTTTTTATATTTTTAAAACATTAAATATATTTATTTTTTTATTAAATACATTTTTATTTAATATTAAGAGAATTACAATCTTATTATTCCTCTATTAAAAATATTTTAATTTTTTAAATTCATTTACAAATTCATATTATATCTTATAAAAATATTATAATAATATATAATTTAATTTGACATTTTTCTATATATAAAAATACACTAAAAAAATTAAACATATTTAATTATAAGACAAACGTTTTCAAAGAATCATTTAAAAAAACTTTTAAAAAGATATAACCAAACTCAAAATATATAACAACTTCAGTACTCAATTGCCTAATTTTCTGTTCATATCTTTCACGTGCCTACTACTTTGTTTTCCGTTTCCAAACAACAAACTTAAAAAGGTAGAGACATCAGACATGCATAATTATAAAATTTCTTAACATATTAATAATAGTTGAAGTCTTAATTATCTATGTACAAGTGTTAGAATTAAGTATCGATGGATTATTTATCAGAGAAAATTGAAATTTTTTATTTTTTTATCCTAATGAATTATTGACGGATTATTCGCCAATAAAAGAGAAACTTTTTCCTAAAATAATTTTTTAGGATAAATTATTATCGGAATATCTGTCGATAATTTCGCCTTCCAAAATTACTCGCCAACAAATGAAGAATACTTTGTTAGAATTGCTGTCATGTATTTCTCTTCCATCCTACTATTATTTCTCCATAAAAATAGTCCTAAAACAAAATGTAAGAAACGCGGCAAGGGAAGAAATAGTGAAAATAATAATACGGATAAGAGACGTAGAACTTATCCAATCCACAAGATACAGTTTCACTTTTATTATTCGTTTAACTTTTATATTTTAATTTTTTTCAATTCACTCATAGGTTTATTTTATATTTCACAAAAATATTATAATTATATACAATTTAATTTAATACTTATCTCACGCTAAAATATAATAGACATACATTTATCATATTCTCAGTATAAAAAAAAATTCCGATATTGTTTCCATCGTTCGTATATGAAGGGTCAATTATATATAACTCTTCACTAATTAAAGTGCGTTTCGTCTTGATTTTGTCCGCCTCTTAAATTTTTAAACTATAAAAAGAAATAACGACTTTTATAATTCTTTTGATGCATATATAGTTTAATATTCAATACTAATTAAAAGTTTTATTAGCTTAAAACATATCGAACATGTGAGTGAACTTACGGGCAATGCTATTAACTAGTAAAACAGCTTGTCTTAAAGTTCATATAATAATGGATTACAATAATTGTATTTTGACATTTTGTGTTCGATTTGTACAGTAAACCTTTTAAACATCGTATGGGCTGTGCTGCTAGAACACCTTTCAGTCTTTCACTAATGGAGGTGTATGTAGAAAAAGCACGAAGGCCACCTTCTGCCCCGTTCCTGTCAATTAGGCAATCCAATTTGTTTCTAACCCTACTCTGGCGGGGATTGTTGTTGTCGTTTGCTTTTTTTTTTTTTTTTGGGGGGGGTAATATTTCGTTTGCTATTTTTAATTAGCAATATATCAGAACTTATCTTTTGGTAGCTAGGATAATAAAGGACATATCTAATATTATAATTAAGGACATCACTATGTGATATTTTGAATCAATCTAATGATGGTTATTAGTTGGCCCACAATTAGCACACAACGACACTAAAAAGAATCATTCATAACTTCTCTCAAGCTAATAGCAGTGATGTATATCACAAATTCAAAATATAAACAGGCTTTAAAAATGTGTATTCCTCCAAAAAAATTACAGTCAATTCTGCTATTAAACCCACATTTTTAGGAGTAACAAGGATGGTCGTGCTGACTATTTACTGTAAGTACTATGAGAAATGATTTATCCTCTTACTCAATTTTTTTACTAATCATCTTAATTATTAAATAAAAAAATATTAAATATTTTTATATTTTTAAAATATTAGATACATTTACTTTTTTATTTAATATTTTTTACATTTAATATTAGGATGATTATTAGAAAAACTTGTAGAGGATATAAAATTATTCAAGTACTACATATAACCTATCAAAATATCAACTATCAACATGTGAAGTCCTAGTTCTCAGGCATATTGAGGATAATAAGGAATAACTTCCTCAACTACTTACTAAATGTTGCATATTCTTTTAGGGATTTGTTAATAAAAAAATATTTAATAGAGTACTGAATGCTGCTTAATCAATGCTTTTAAGGCATTCATTAGCAAATATCCTAGTATTTTTTTAAGGACCATTAGCACGAATGAAGAATTTTTAGCTTATCTTCAACGCCAGTTTGGGCTCTCCTAAAATCTATCACAAACGTGCCATAAGATTGTGCTGAGTTTTAAGAATTTAGTAGTTTTTTACTGTATATAGCTCGATATTATGGGATGAAACTCAGCTGGCCATTAAGTATGTGTTTGAAAAAATTGTAAAATTTTGATTATTTTAATAATTGATTATTGTATAACACTTTTTTTTTATTATAATTGATTATAATTAATTCATTTTTATGTTTGGATATATTAGTTAAAAAACGATTTTAAATTAGTCGATTCGTTTGGATGATATAAAAAAAATTATTTTTATACATTAAATTATTAAAATAAGTATAAAATGATTAAAAAATTATTTAATTAAAGAAAAATAATATTTATATATTAAAGTGTAAGAAATAATTTATAAACTAAAATCATAAGTTTTAACTTTTAGTATTATGAAAATTAACTTTAAAAAATTTTAATTTTATATTAAATTTCGTATAAGAATTAAAACTAATTTTATCAAATATAATTAAATACTATTACAATAGCTTTTTTCAATAAAAAAAAAACTAAATTTATCTTTACTAAACACACTAGGAGGATGTGATGTGCTTAAAAAAAATTACCAAGCTGCAGTGATTATTGCATAATATTCTCTCTCTATAGAGTAAGAATGTTTTGCAGTGCCAGCTTCCACATATGTTGCTGCAGATAGTGCGGCTAGCATATCCTCACTTGATCGATCTTTGATCACAATAATGTGGAACATGGTCGGTGGGATAATTTTCCACCTTCTCATTAGTCATTATGTAACCCGAGTCTTTAGTGTGCTTTTGGTCTAAATTCGTACGTCTCCTTCCAGGAAAGAGAAACAGTGCTTCAAAACCGTGTTTGATGACCTTTTCACTCGCAAGGCCAAGCTATACCCAAATAATTATTGTATATTTTATGTAGCACAAGTTACATCATATATAGACTTAACATATTCAAATCCCACGCATCAAATGCATCAAATATCAACCTCAGGCATCAAATTCCTCTATGTCAACCATCCACTTTGGTCTCTTCAAACCTTAAAGTTATTCAAATAATTATATTAGTTATGTGATTTGTTGCTCAGTTTTACCAATAGATGCCTCCTATTTAGAAAGCAGAACTTAGACTTGACCATCCAATTTGACAATATAATAACAACTACATCGACCAAGTGAGAATTGCATATCGCAAGGTTACCCCCTACATTTCGAAATGTAACAGGTATCTATTGACCAGGCAATTAAATATCAATTGCACGTTATAGTAATGTGAATGCTGCTGAGTACTTCGACTTTTACTAATTCATAATGTTTGATTTCCCTTTCCTTTCGCTTTCTTTATTTTTGTTCAATATATTTTTGGAATAAACCCAATTCCCACTCATTAGTTGGATGTGATAGGTGCTTTCTCACGTTAGGTGTTAGAAGTTGGAACTTGCAACACTAAGGCTTGGGGTGATGTTATAAACTTATAAGTTGGAATAGACCCAATTCCTACTCATTAGTTGGTATAAGTTGGATGTTGCCCATGAGATTACCCTTACATATCTCATGTACATGAGATTACTCGATTGTCAAACTAATTTGATTAATAATATATTTATGTGTAACGATAAACATTTAAATTATGATTTTTTTTTCAATCTCATCAAATAATTAAATGTAAATAATTAATTAAGAGATTAAATCAGTTTCACAGTTAATTAATTACGAGACATGAGGCAAATATTTACATACAAATTACATTTCTTATAGGCTTGTCTTAATTCGTTGAAAAGGTAAAAGTGAAGAATAAAAGTGTATTATATAGAGACATGAGAACGTTTTGACTAGAAAACGAGAAAAAAATCTAACGATTGAAGATCGTTTTGCATGAATTTCTTATGTTATATATTCAACTTATGGAATTTAACCATAGAAGAGAAAATTAAGGATGGAACTCGTCAAAAAAAAAATTTTAAGGATGGAATATAATGGTGACTACTCTATTTTTGATTTAAAATATTTCTTTTTCTCATAAAGTGAATATAGAATAATGTATTTTTTATTTCAACGTTGTAAGTTGTAACACCATACTTTTCAAAACCAAAAATTGAAGTGAATCTTCCCACAAATCAATTTATAGAGTCTGGGATTTTTTTTTTTCATGCATGCTGGGGAAGTAAAGGTTTCTCCCAATATTGAATATTCACTAACCAAGTCATATAATATAAATGACTAAACATACCAAGCCAAACAGGTCGCCGCCCAACTGGAGCTGGTTGTGTTGGGAAATTTGGTAGAGTGCCACAGTCCAGAGAGGGAAGGCAACTAGGCAAGGTCAGAAATATGTTTGGTGTGTAAGGGACCACATATACAGTATTTGATATGGCATGGTGTTACACTGTATCTAAGCCATTCATCTTATGAAAAAAGGAGTTGTTAGGGTAAAAACATGTTTTTCTTTAATTAAATATTATATTTTTTTATAAGATATTAACTTTTTATTAATAATTACTTTTTATAAAAACTATTTAAGATTTACTAAATATAATCAAATTTTTATAAATATCTGACAATTTGATATTGATTTTTAAAAAATATAAATAAATACTCAAAATTGTATGCATAAACAGATTTAGACATCATTTAATCTTAATATCTTCAAAATAATAATAATAATAATGCATGATAAAACTTGGACATAAAAAATGCAAGGAAAACGCGCACTCACAACGTGAAAAACAAGGCCTAGGAGATAACCATATAAACCAACGTGCTGCTTGCTTTGAATTGCCTCAATTTACTTTCATCATTTTTCCCTAGAAGCAACAAACACCGTCAATTGACACACGTTAGACTTCCGAGTTCCAAAACCTTGCTTTCAACATCACTCTGCCAATTCACACGCATCTCTCCTCCATCGCTTGTTTCCCTTCCCCACCATTCATTCTTTTTATTTGGCCTCTGATTCCCCTTCTCGCCCATTGGCCCCTCAAAACACTTATCCTTTTACATCCACCAATAGTCCAATTCCCAACAACACCACCGTCATTAGTTGCGAATAGCTATGATGCCCCGCCACACGACGGCGTCGTCCTAGGATGAAACCGTAGCCAAACTTCTTTATTCTTCTTCTTCTTCTTCTCTTATTTCTACCCTTCACGTCTTAATCACTCCACCCATCTACACCCCATATCCTTTTGTCTTAATCTCCCTCTGTTTTTTCGCCAAATTTATCTCCTTTTTTGTTTCCTGTGCCTGATTTTTCTTCACCTAAAATCTTCTGCGGCTCCTTCTTGCAAAGCCCTTTAACCTTTTTCTCCTCAATTCAAACCAAAAGCTGTTCTAACAAGAAAAATTATAGAAAAAGGAACTATTTTTAGGAGCTGAACAGATTTTGGGTGTGCTTTTTTTACTCCCTTCTTGTTTTTATTCTTGAATTTTGAAACTTCTTTGTTGTTATGGCTTTGCCACAGCCTTTTCACGATATGTTGGAAAACCCTACAATCTTGGGTGTGTGTACAGGGATGGCCATGTTTCTGGGTCCTATCTGGTTAGCATTTTTCGTTGGTGTCATCGTTGGATGGTTATGGAAACCAAAATGGGCGAGCTTAGGGAAAGAGAAATTGACCAGTTCCCTGGCCAAGTCCTTGGATTTTTGCTCACCGTCCTCGGCTTCTCCTTCAAAGTCTGTGTCGTCGCCCATGAAGAGCTATTCTTCTCCTTGCCTCAATTCTATTAAAATGCAGTCCCCAAATCCAGAAACTTTGGTCGTCAATAAAGGGATGGATAAAAAGGCTTCATCTAGTTCCAGCAGGTATGGTTACATTTATCCATTATTCTATTATTGGGGGTAAATATTTGTATAAATTTAGAGCTATACTTTTTAGTCATTTATGTTGTTAGGAACTAGGAAGATTGTTAAGGAATTAAGTTGTTGAACACTAATTAAGATAACGAGTGGGACCAAATAAATCAATCGGGTTAATTGCTGAACCATACCACATAGTTCCTGCAATTTATTAAGTCAAAATTAAATCCATCCATAAATCAGTCTAGGACAAGGAGAGTCAAAAAAAATTGGACATGTTGTCATCCGATTTGTAACTTGTTATTGTAATCTGCATTCAAGTTATCTGCTTGACAACTTTAATGTTTGATTCTCTGAGTTGAATAAATAATTTGTATACTGTCATGGCTCATCAAATATTGTTTAAGAACCAATTTCTCTGGCAGTGAAAAATGAAAATGAGATATAAGCATATTATGTTATTGTTTGTTTTGATATTGTGAAATATTTTGCTTTGTATGTTTGTCTGTGTCTGCTTGTGTGTTAAAACATTAAATTAAGGCCATGTTTCTCACTTTGTTTGTACTGTGCAGTACATTAAATTCCAATGAAGAAACATCTAATGCTGTTACAATGGAGGATTTACATAATTTATGCCAGCTTGTGGAGGAGAAAGATGGAGGTCTCCCTTGGATACACATGATGGATCGTTCTACCCCGACCATGAGCTACCAAGCATGGCGTAGAGAACCAAAGGTATATTTTGTTTTGGTTATTTTGCTAATTTGAAGATATTTTTTTCTTAAATCAATTTCAAATCTTTACTCGATCTGGTTTTAACATTCTCTATTTCAACAGAAGATTGCTGTCACTATTATCTATAATGTCTTGTGGTTTAATGAAAATTACCTATTTGATATATTGATTCTTTTCTTGTTGATTTATTAGGATGGTCCTCCCCAATATCGAAGCAGCACTGTCTTTGAGAATGCCACTCCTGAGATAGTGAGGGACTTATTCTGGGATGATGAGTTCCGATCTAAATGGGATGACATGCTTGCAAGCTCAACAACAATAGAAGAGTGTCCCACTACTGGAACTATGAAAGTGCAATGGATACGGAAGGTGGAAAACCACTTAACTCTTTTTAAGTGTAATTCATTGTCGTAGTAGCTCAATGTGCTTATGCTTGATAAATCTTTGTGGTACAGTTTCCCTTTTTCTGCAAAGATAGAGAGTACATAATTGGTCGACGAATATGGGAATCAGGAAGAACATACTATTGTGTTACAAAGGTATGAGGAGATAGTACACTTTATTAACTGGAATATGTAAAGATATTGATGGATGATGATTATATTTCTATTGTTTAATTGCAATGACGTTCTTACCATTTTTTGTATTGTTCCATTTTCAAATTTAGGGAGTAGATTGTCCTTCTGTACCAAGACGAGACAAACCAAGACGTGTTGACGCTTACTACTCAAGTTGGTGCATTCGAGCTGGTATAATTTGATGTCCCAGTTATTGAATTACTGTAATCAACTAACTTTAATTCCAAATTGAAGCTACTCGTGTTAATCAAGTATTAGATCAACTGTAGGGTGTTATTTAACCAACTTTTTAATGCAGCCATAACTTAACTACTATACTAATATGCTGTTTTTCTTGCCAGTGGAATCAAGGAGAGTGAAGGGCCAGCTGACTGCTTGTGAAATTCTACTCTTCCATCATGAAGAAATGGGTATTCCATGGGAAATTGCAAAGCTTGGAGTACGAAAAGGAATGTGGGGAACAGTCCAGAAGATTGAGCCTGGTTTGAGAGCCTATCAAGAAGCAAGAGCTTCTGGAGCTCCACTCTCTCGTTCAGCCTTTATGGCCCAGGTCAACACAAAAATAAATCCTGAATATTTGCAATCCATAGGAGTTGCTGACAATTCATTAGTGACTGAAAGTGAGATCACTTCTGAGAAACCACAGGGTGTGAACATACCCAAGATGCTTGTCATTGGTGGTGCTATTGCTCTTGCCTGTAGTCTTGATAGGGGACTGGTGACCAAGTATGTTATATTTGGTGTTGCAAGAAGATTTGCTAATATAGTTAGAAGATAGTTGGACAAGGGGTAGATGCAATTCCTGCAATGCTATTGCTTGGTACAGTTGACATTCAGCATTGTAGTCGCTTTATTATTTCTTGGAAATTTAGAGGTTCTATTATGGACGAATTCAAATAATTAAAAAGAAAAAGTCAATGGGAAAGAAAAAAGTCCTGGCTGGTGAGGGGTATTATTTCAGTTATGAAATTTACATACCATTTTTTGCATATTAGTTGTATGTGGGTATATTAATTTATTACTAGTATTAATCGATTATCGACGATTAATATTTTTGATCATTACATAATACATTGTCGATCACGGATGTTAAAATGCTCTGCACAAAATGTTGTACAACTATCATTTTCGTTATAAATTATGAACTTTACCTAACTATAAAGTGGCAACAAGCTATCAATTTTAGCTCGGTTCCATTTATGGATCCGACCCTGCAATGTCAGGAGCTTATTTGGATCAAAATGATGATCCTGGGAGCTGTACTACGATCATGACCTGGCATCTCAGCTTGGTGATGGAGATTATTCATATGGAAATAATCTTTCATTTGATTCGGGTAGTTGAGGCTTATGAGTTATACTTGTCATAGTATTCCAACATTTATAAATATTTGGCTTTTTGAATAGGGAATGGATATGATTTGAAATAAATTGAATAAATAATTTGAAATTGTAGGCTGGTAATGTCACATAAATAGCAATGAATATTAAGTTTGCCATCCATATGTTAGCACAATATAATTAAGTTCATACAGCCCCAAGCGAAATTATTTCATCACCAAGGTTTCAAAGCAATGCAAACCATCGAGCTGTGGTGCCACTTTTGGCATCTGAAGGGTCTTCACTTGTTCTTTCACTTCTACAGCTGCTATCATTTTTTGGTCGGAAGTAGAAATCCCTTTTCTGATTCCCTGTAGGTGAGATTTTTAAAACTTCAGGTGTACAATTATATCTCAATTGTTTTTCAAAGCTAATATAAAAGCAATACATATAGCCTTTCTTACCTTGACATAGTTTCTGTCTACCAAATAAAATCCAACAGCAGCTGCAACGGCAGGCACAGCTGCATAAATGGTTCCCGTAGCCATTGCTCTTCTTGAAAGCTGAATTCTTGAAACGAACCACTCGCCTTTCTGCGATATATATCACGAGTGGGGAGAGAGAAGAGAGATGCCTTGGTGATGAAGAGAAGCAAAGAATGGTCTATAAAGAGAGGAAACGGATAAAAAGTGATTTGAAATGTTTTGAACTTGGTGAAAAGTAATCTTGAAATGACAGCAACATAGTTATATATAACACTACAAGACTTCTTATATTTTGTAATGGGAAATGTTTGATGTGCATTAAAAATTATGCGTTATATGTTTATATTATTAAATTAAATTATATGTGATTATAATTTTTTTATAAGATATAAAATAAATTTGTAAATAAATTAAAAAAATAAAAATAAAAAAGCTAGACAAATAACAAGTTGATCTGCATTAATGTTGCGTTATGCCTTTATTTTCTCCAAGCGTTAAGCAATTACGTTATTCCTTTCTATTTCCTCTGAATTTTATTCACCCCTACTGCAGAGTAAATCCGAGGCCTCCCTATAACCAAAAAATAAAAAATAAAAATATCCAAGGCCTTTCATTGTCAATTGAAGAAATGTAATTTCTATTTTCCTTTCTCTTTATTTCATCATGTCAATTTTATCAATCTCGCAGAAAATATAGATGGTCAGTGGTGAATATAAGTTACTCACTATTAAGCACATACACAAATACAAATATGAGATATGATATAAATATGGATGTAAAGACATATTAAATTTAAAAAATATAGGACATGAACATGACATATATATATATAAATTAATATCAAAATAAATTAAAAAATTTATTTTATGTATTTATATAATTGTAAAATTTAAAAAAAAATCATAATTCATTAATATTATTTCTATAAGTTTAAAAATTTATAATATATTAATATATATAAATTTATTATCATAAAATACTTAAAGTAGTTAAAAATAAGTTCACAATCTTTCGCAAATCGTTTGACAATCAATTTTATAATTGAAGTTTATTGAATGATCGTAGATAATTGAATATAATTTTTTACTAATGAACGTAATAGTCAAGGAGACAATATCCAAATAAAACAATGAAACAAAGGCACAAAGATGAACAGAGGAGAGTTTAGAGAAACAAACACACAGTCGTTTATCCCGCTCAATCACTATCCACTTGTGATCTACGCCCAAATTCCTCACAACACCTTGAGATTTTCCACTATATCTTCAAGCTTTGGGTGCTTGAAAAACCACTACAACCTTTAAAAAGCTTGAGCCTCTATTTTCCAAATATATTAAATACTTTACCTCACCCTCACTAATCGAAAAGTATAAGATTGAAATAGAAGAAGCTTTTGTTTACAAATCAAGCTAATATTGCTTCTCAAGGATTTTTCACGCTTTTTAGTCGAAAAGCGAGCAAGAAATGATTTTAAGAATTGATTCACGTTTTGAAGTATAATGATCAGCTTTTGGTTCAAGGTCAACCAGAAACAAAGACCCAATCTGGGTATTTATAAGTTTCTCAATTAATAGAGTAGTTGGAGGTAGTTGGGCATGCATTTAATGCATTTAATATAGCGTTGACTTGTCAGATGCGCTGTAATCGATTACATATCTCGGTAATCGACACATTATTGTCCAACGTTTTAAACTTTCAAGCTCGTGTAATCGAACATTCTTGAGGTAATCGAACATATTACTTTCGACTTTCTTTAATCGATTAAATGATCATGTAATCGATTACATGACTTCGACTTTAAGAATTGATTACAATATCCTCAGAATCGATTACATGTCTCGTCGAACATGTTTTTTGAGTTTCTGGGTTTTGTGTAATCGATTACATATATTGTGTAATCGATTACATTTCTTGTCGAACGTGTTCTTTGCTTTTCAGGAAGCTGTAATCGATTAAATATTGTGTAGAATCGATTACATTTCTTGTCGAACGCGTGTTCTTTGCCTTTCTGGGCTTTGTGTAATCGATTACATATACTTGTGAATCGATTACATAATTGACTTAAATCGATTACATTGTTCATGTAATCGATTACATTCTTCTGTTGATGTGTAATCGATTAAAACATTGTGTAATCGATTACATTTGCTTTGAACACAAAGTTCAATAACTCGTGTAAGTCATTTCCAACACCTCAAAACATAAATCCTTTTAAGAGTTTAGATTTAAAGTTGAAACTTAGGTTTTATTGAAAGCCATGTTTATCTTTGAAATTTCCTATTTATTTTGAAATCATATATTTGAAAACCATTTGGAAATCTTGAGATTTAACAGTAATGTCTAAGTCTAAATAACTAATTAAACCTTCTGATCTTGATTTTTTCCTTTTGTGCTTTGATCTTCTCTTTTGCTTTTGTTATCATCAAAAACCTTTCAACATGCCTTAGAGACATAAGCATTCACAATTACTTAATAAATTTCTTTTAAAAAATATAAAATATAATTTTTATTGACATTTTTTAAAAAATCTCTTAAATTAATTTTTCTTAATAGAACTAACTATATCCAAATACATGTACATCTAAAAACAAAATTAATAAGAGGAAATATTGGTGTAAGGCAAGTTTCGATGACCACGAAGTGGAGCTATCTGACTCTGAAATGAATTAAAATGAATGAAGATAAAAATAGTGATGTGTGAAAAGATAAAATTTAAAAGTCTAATAGTAACATGTGAAAAAATAAAATTTAAAATAATAGTATGTGAAAATAATAATTTGGAACATCAGTCCTAAGTTTAGGTGAGTTACAGACTTACTAATTAGACGTTAATTATAGAAATTAATTTTTAAAAGAATAATAATAAATTGTGTCTAAGTTATGTCCTAAATGTATTTAAGAATATCTGAACTATATTTAAGACGTATTCAAATTAAAAATAATAACTTTTTTAATTAAAAACATTCAAATATATAAGATACATATATCGTATATGTATCTCTATATATCTAATATAAATATGTATATAATACATAAATATATCTCAAAAATAATATATTTGTGCTGAATTAGTTGCCCATTGTTGGATTACTCCAACCATGTGCACAATAAAAACAGAAGGTTGACAAAAGGATAACCCTATCTCGAAGTGACGAAGTCATTGCTTTAAGCTATGTATAAGATAAGCCACGTCATTGGAATGTGTGAACCGCATTAATCATTTAGCATTTTAGCTGATGCTTTTTTCTATCCTCCACGCAGACTTGGAAGTTACAACCTAATAATCCGTTATTTTTGCTTTTTATTTACGTTTTAGTGCATGTTTTACAACAAATTTAATATGTTGTCAACAAATTTTTTTTTATTTTTATTATTATTCAATTATGTTTAGTAAAATTAATTTCAGTTTTTAGACAAAATAATTCAATGTATTATAATTTTTTCTATAATGTTGAAGATTAAAATTTATAATTTTAAATTTTAAATTATTTTTTTATTTTAAGATATAAATATAATTTTATTTTTAATCAAATAATTTTTTTAATTATTTTATATTTATTTTAATAATTTAATATATAAAAATAATTCTTTTTATACTATTTAAATAAAATAGATTAACTTAAAATTAATTTTAATTAATATATTTAAATATAAAACCAATTCTATTATGATTGATTATAATAATAATTAATAATTTAAATAATCAAATTTTCATAATTATTCTCAAACACTCCCTTATTTTTTAGCTTTTTAATCCAAATATAGCCAACTTTATCTTTATTTCCTATTCTATCGTTCTTTCAATTTTTTTTTTTCAAAATGCACTTATTTTAGATAACTTTGAAATGTTAGTTTAGTAAAAATTGACTCCTCAATATGAAAACTTAAATTTTTACGATAGTGTTGAGAAGTTGATACAGAAGAAACCGACTTCTCAACACCATGTTATATAAAAAATTTTGATAACTTGTTGGAACTTCTTAATAGGTGTTTTTGTTTAATTACTATAATTTTGTTTAAAACTGATATCAATTACTATAGTTTGTTTGAGACTTATTATATTTATGTAAAATTAATTATGTGATTTTTTTAGTTTATTAGGAACATATGTTATTTTTAAACAATATGTTATTTTAAAGTAAGACGTGTTATATATAATGAATTTTTTATTTCGTATTTTAAAATTTATTTTAGAAGGAGAATTTCTTTTTATGTGTATTGAACTCACGTATTTGATCCAACACAATCTATTTTTGAGTGGATTAGGACCAAAAATACTATAAAACTAACTCAACAAACATCTCTAATAAATAATCAAATTATATTATTTTAACTATGGATAAAAAAATTACTAATAAGCAAAAAAAAAAAAATACATAAAAGACCTTGTTGAGAAGTTGGTTTTAAAGCAATCGACTTCTCAATAGGAATGTTAAAAAAATTTGATTTATGATGTTAAGAAATTGATTTCTCCCAAACCAACTTCTCAACACCATATTAAAACAAATACAACTTCCCAATGTTATCCAAAATATATGTATTTTGAGGAATAATATTGAAACAACGGTACATTTAAAAATAAGATTTGAAAGTGCATTAACAGGGTAAAAAAACACTTACTCTTCTTCTTTTATTTTCTGCTAGTTTTTATATAAAAATTATTTTAGTTAAATTAAAATTTAGTCCTTATATTTTTTTATTTTTTTATTTAGTCTCTAATAGGTTTTTCAAAACTAGTTTTCTCACCTACAAATATTTTCAAAATAATCTTTAGTCTTTATTATCAATTTCTCAATTTTGTCCTACTACAGCAAAAAAAAAAAAAGAGAATCTAAAGAAGCATTTGTTGAATAAAATGCCTACTCAAAAGAAATGAACAACTACTACAATGAAGGAGTACTAGAATTATCAGAATTTTTTTTTTTTACAAAAAAAAGGAGCATATAAAGAAACACTGCTAGATAAAGAAGCACTTAGTGAATTAGTTAACTAATAGTGTTAGTAAACGTAATTGTATAAGCCTGTCTAACTGTGAGATCGACTGATCGAACAAAGATGTAAGTCAGTCATTGTGATTCGAGAGTCCTTAATGATGTTATAATGAGAATTGATGACATAAACTATTTTGAAAAAGTTTAAAAGTGTAAGAATTAATTTTAAAAAATTATAAAACTAAATTGAAAACAGCATATACAATAAAGACTGAAATTTTAATTTAACTAATTATTTTATACTAAAATTACGTTTTTCTTCTTTAGGTGGCTCTTAGTCCATAATCAATTAACAGAATGTGAGTATCATTTAGTTATCATATCATATACGCAGATGTACCCATTGAAAACGTGGTTGGTCTTTCTCATCTTGAAGGAGAGTGGAGACCATCAAATCCTATGTAATTCGTTTGAGATGGGCTCAACTCGGCAATTGGGAAAACGAGTAGGAGGACCAATTTTGATAGCAATCATGTTACATGCGCTACATGGGGTGGATACTTGGTCAAATTAACTACCGAAAAAATAAAGAAAATTTGCACATGCTTTACATTTTACTCACTACTAAATAGCATTGTAGCAATAAAACAAATTGAGGGAAAAATAATTGATATTTATTTGAACACATATACTCTGTAAGATGTGTGACGGGTTTATATTGGTCTTGGTTAAAATTTAAGTGAGAAATAACGTAAGTCAAAAGACTTGGATTATGGAACCAATAAGTAATTACCAAACAAAATACTATTTAGCTTTCTCCTTACTTGAAGTATATCTTCTAGTAGACGTGGTGCAAGCAAACTGAAAAGGATTTTAGATGAGTTTAAATTTGTTACATTGTAAGTGTAAATATTTTTACAATATTATTTAGTAAAATATTAACATATTAT
The DNA here is from genome assembly GCA_029884595.1 of Ormosia semicastrata. Classification (NCBI taxonomy): domain Eukaryota; kingdom Viridiplantae; phylum Streptophyta; class Magnoliopsida; order Fabales; family Fabaceae; genus Ormosia; species Ormosia semicastrata. The sequence goes on along the minus strand of JAQQTO010000046.1, from coordinate 27,612,636 downwards.
TAAAGAGTTAAAATTCTTAAACAGTTATTATAAAAGTCAAACATCACATGAAACAAACAAATACATCACATAATGAAAATTATCAGTGGATTATATAACTTTTCAATGCTTCCTGATAGGCTGATATTGAAAATGGCTATTCCTGCCCTACCATTCGGAACCCAGAAGACTGATCAACGCGTCTTTGATGCCAAAATACCACTCAACCCCATTGAGAAAGTTATACATCAAGAATCCAAACGTTTTCCATTGATTAAAAGTAAAGTGATGTTATTTTGTACAACTTAAAATAGATAACTTTGAGATAATTTAGATAAGTAGTGAACGTCTTTAAGATAATTGGTGATTTCAATTGCTTAAGTAATTATCTTCTTTTATTACATATAATGAATTAAAATTAAAATTTATCACATTTTACACAAAAATTATTATGTGGTGATTAATAAAATGATAAGTAATGATCTTTATTATTTATGTGATTGATTATAATTTTAATTCACTATATATAATAAAATAATACTATAAAAATAATTAAAATCATCACTTATTTTAAAGACATTTACCACTTATTCAAATTGTTCTAAAAGTAACGCTAAACTAATAATAAATTCTAAAAATAAAAATTCAAACCCACAGCTATCTATCTATTTACAATGTATAAAAAGTAAACTCCAAATACTATGAGAATGACATATCAACAAATTCAATCTCTCTCAAATGGAAAATTTTAAAATACTTTGAGTAATATTCTAAATAAATTTATAATTATTCAGATCTAATTTGACAATATTTAAATTTTAATCTCATTATTTATATAATTATAAATAATCATATGTTATAATTTTATTAGAATAGTGTAATATTTTAAGAGTATAGAAAAATATCTCCTCTCTAAAAGCATATCAGATGTTGCTACACTGCTATTCATGGACACTTCATCATACACAATTGGTCCTCCATTTGACTTTAACAACTTCTCCTCATTAGCCACGTCAACAACCCACTCTCTTCTTTGAGCCCATCTTCTCATTCCTCTTCCATGGAACGCATTAGATGCATCAATTACGAAAGTGAATGACCATGGGCAGTTTCATCCTTGGTAACACCAATTACTACTTAAAGAGCGCCGATGGCAATCCACATTAGTGGCTTTAGGATTGCCCTTACTGCTAATTTCTCGTGGTGAGAGACAGTTATAGGAATTTTATACGCTCTTTGGTGGGTTTTTCTCCTGAAGCTTTCGTTGGGCTCTGGGAATTCTTTGAACTCTGGATTCTGGAGACATGCTTGCATTGGTATATATAAAACTAAGTAAAGTTATATTTCTCTTTTAAAAAATTTAAAAGAGGAAAATTTTTTCCTTTAAGATTAGTAGCCTCTCATTTTTTATGACTCACAATAAAAGAATTTTTAACCTTTGATTAACAATCATCAAAGATAAAGGAACTCACCTTTAAATCGAGTCTCTATCATTCATAATTCATCAAGTCATTAAGAGAGCGAAAAAAAAAAGTATTTTGTTTTATTTTAAGAAATTTTTTCTTAATTTATTTAGAGAGATATGTATTCTCATGTATCAAGAAAATGTGTCATTGTTCTTTTCTTGTGTTCAGAGTGAAGGTTTAATATTTTCCTCAAAATGTAAATTATTTATTTATTGCCAATATTTTGTATTAATTCATATATTCTCAACTCTATATTATTAGTTGTATCATATTTATAGTACCTAACAATGGTGTCAGAGTAGGTTGTGACTAAATTACTATTCATGTGCGAGTTATTATTCATGTAAAAGTGAGAATTATTCAGTAGAGAAACAAATCATAGTAAATACCATGACACCAAAATATGAGATTAAAAATTTTAGTAGGAGTAATTCCTATGGAAGTTAAAGATAAAGGCAATTTTGAAGAAAAACAATTGCTTAGTAACAATTGAAGGAAGACCCACTGACATACAATGACAAGTTGAAGGAGATGGATGACAATGCTATTAGAAATTTGCATTTGTTATTGGCTAATGCCTGATACAGTCTTGTCAAGTGTTGCAAAGAAAAAGACAGCAAATGAAATTTAGGATGCTCTCACCAAATTATACGAGGTCAAGTCACTTCACAACAAGATATTTTTAAATATGAGACTTTATACTCTTCGAATGAGTAAATCTACACTGGTAACATATCACATCAATAATGTGAATATGATATTTTCCCAACTTACGACATTGGATTAAAAAGTAGCAGAGAATGAACGTGCAGAACTTCTACTTCAAAGTCTACTTAATTCGTATGATCAGCTTATCATCAACATAACAAATAATGTTCTCACTAACTATCTATCATTTGATGATATTTGCCATTGTGATTCTTGAAGAAGAATCTAGGCGCAAAAACAAAGAAGATAGATAAGAGAGTTTAAGGAAGTAGAGGCATTATATGACGAGTGGGAGATCAACAAAACGTGGCTTTAGTGGGAGACAAAATTATGGTAGATCGAAATCATGAGGAAAAAAGAATTTCAAATGCTATAACTGTGACATGAAAAGGAACATAAGGAAAGATTATTGGTATTATAAGAAGAAATAGGGTTGCATATGGGTCGGGTAGGGCCGGGTTTAAGGAAAATCAAAGTCCAAACCAATTAGCTAAGGTCGGGTTGGGTTTGGTTGGTTTTGGAAAAAATTTCTAGGTAACCCGAACCGAACCAACCCGATATGTAGACGGGTTGGTTTGGGTCAAGTAGTTGGGTTGTGTCTTCTTCTCTTTCAATCAATCCACACATAGAGGTTAACGCAAAAAATGTAATAAATAAATAAATAAAAATATGAAGAGTAAGAATACATAAAAAATACTTAAAAAATAAGGGAGAAGCACCACCACCAACTTCGGTATTGTTCACCACTGCCACCAACTTCAGCACAGTCACAATGTCTGGGCTAGCAAAATGGCAGAAGCACCCCTCGACACTCATCGATCAAATCCAACTGTCATTCACCAAATCCAGAAGCACCAAATGTCATCCACCGAATCTAGAAGCACTTGCAACAAATATAAGCTCGCATAAGCTCCCATCCACCAGATCTATGCTGCACTGTCACACGCGTCGTAGTGGTCAAGTAATGACGCACCTCATAAAAGCACCCATCGACCAGATCTGCGCCTCACCTCACCCAACGATGCAACTCGATGAATCTCATGGTGGCTGGTTAGACGTCACCTGTCAGCGTCGTGGTGGGGATTAGGGAGGACAAACGAAGGTGGCAAGGAGGGGGCTAGGGTTTAGGATCAAGAAGAATGAAAATATGGAAGAGGAATTGGGAAATGAAAGAATAACTTTGAAGTTTTTATGTAAATAGCACAAAATGATAATGTTTTACTTTGGGTAATTGGGTAGTCAGGTTGGGTTCACGAGTTGCAATTATGAACTCGCCATCTGAACTAATCTTTGAATGGGTTGATCGAATTATATTGGAACTGACCTGATAACCCGAACTAACCTAAAAATATAAAGTTGGGTTAGGTCAGGTAGTCGAGTCTACCTAGACACATGTGCAACCCTAAGAAGAATGTAGATAAGTCTCATGAAGCATTAATTTCTCAAGGATGTGTTGCAAGTATCTCTGATGATGGAGAAATCATGTATAGCGAAGTAGCATTTGGTTCTAAAGGTGGAAAATAACTCACTTATATGGATAATGGATTCAAGAGTAACTTGCCACATGACTTCACGTTGAGATTGGTTTTCACTTATGAACCTATCTTAGAAGGATCTGTGTTCTTGGGAAATGATAATGCTTTAGAAATTGCTGGAGTTGGTACTGTCAAATTTAAAATGTACAATGGTACAATTTGCACAATTCAAAAGATACGACATGTGAAAGACTTGAAGAAGAATTTATTGTCTATTGGGCAATTAGACAACCTTGGGTGCAAGACCCATATTGAAGATGGAGTTTTGAAGGTTCTTAGAGGTTCCCTTATGGTGATGAAAGTAGAAAGGATTGTTGTAAGTCCATAAATGCTTATGAGAGACATAGTGAAGAAAGTAGATGCAACATAGATTGAAGTTTGAAATATCTATTGGTAGGAGCAAACAAATATTAGACTTGATTCATTCTAATGTGTAGGAGTCACTGGAGATATCCTTAGGAGAAGCAAAATATTGTGTCATTCATTGATGACTATTCTAAGAGATTATTGGTGTACTCAATCAAGAAGAAGTCTGATGTATTTTCAATATTTATGAAGTACAAAGCACAAGTGGAGAGAATTAAATGCTTGAGGACATATAATAGAGGAGAATATGTAGACAGGAATTTTCTGGCATTTTACAAGCAATAGGGTATTCAAAGGCAATTCACAGTTGCTCATACACCTTATCAAAATGGAATAACAAAGTAGATGAATAGAACTCTCCTAAAAAGAATGAGGGTTATGTTGAATACTGTAAGTCTAGACAAGTCTTTCTGGGCAGAAGCCGTCAAAATTGCCTGATATGTTATAAACTAGTCATAATCAACTGCAATTGGTTTCAAGACACCAATGGAAATATGGAATGGTAAGCCAACATATTATTCTTCCTTACATATGTTTGGATGTCTGTTATATATGTTGTATGATTCATAAGAAAGAACAAAGTTGTATCCAAAATCTAAGAAATGCCTATTCTTGGGTTATCTGACAATATTAAGGGGTATCTCCTATGAGATCTCATTGTCTGCAAGGTTGTAGACTTATAGTCAGCAGGGATGTGATATTTGCATAAAATGAATTGCATGGAGAATAAGAAACTGACAGCACTTCTAAAGAGACTACTACAATTTAAATAAATGAAAAAGTTGGAAACGATTATTCTTTACGAGCAGAACCAGAGCATGAGCATGATGAACAATAAGTAGATGAGGTCGAAACAAATGTTCAATGATCATCATGTCAATTAAGGAAACCATCATGACACAAAGACTATGTATGGCCAACCATGATGCAAATTATCTTCTAATAGAAGAAAGAGAGCCATCGACTTTTCAGGCAGCTATTAGTAATCCAAATGATTCTTTGTAGATGACAGCAATGCAGGAAGAAATAAAAGCCTTATATTTGAATAAGAGATGGGAACTTGTTTCACTCCCGGAGGGACGCAAAGCCAGTGGTAACAAATGGGTCTATAAGATCAAACGAGATGGTAACAATAAAGTGGAACGATATCGTGCAAAACTAATGGTTAAAAGGTATGCTCAAAAAGAAAGTATTGACTTTAATGAGATATTTTCTCCAGTTGTTAGACTAACCACTATTAGAGTAGTCCCAGCTATATATGTGCGCTATATTCAATTTACATATTGAACAATTAGATGTGAAAACAACTTTTCTTCATGGAGAACTTGAAGAAGAGATATATATGCTTCAACTAGAAGGCTTTGAAGAATATAGTAAAGGAAACTTGGTTTTCAATTTTGTCTAGGTCATTAATCTTTTTAATAAGAAAATATAAATAAAAAAAGCAAAAAAATAAAAAATAATTAATTAATTAATTACACTAATAAGTATTTCTTTTTCTTTTGGCTCATTTCCTTAATTTTTTACCCAAATCAAACCCAATCTAATAGGAAATATGTTCAAGTCTATTTAATTACCTAGGCCCATTTGTCTTAAGTTTCTTTTATTAAAAAAAAAAAAGCTAACATTGCAGGGAAATGAACAAAACCAAAGAAAAAAGACAAAAGCATGCCTTTTTTTTGGAAAGACGAAAAGTGTGATACTGAAGTTTTTCAAAATGAAACACCGAAAAAGAATGGATATGCTTCCACAATAGCTTATGTAATACAAGTATGCTCTGATAAAAAAAAACTGAGCCAAAAGGGATGAAACACAAAGAAGGAAAATCTGTAGGAAGCAAAGAAAAAGGAAAAAAGCTTGAAAGCTAAAAATGGAGAGGAAAAAGATCATACAATTTGGTCTCCAGAACTCAACCTGTAAGTTTTTCTTTGGGTCTATAAAATGGAAAGCAACACAGAGAGAGGGGGGATTTATTGGCTGGTGAGAAAAAATTAAGAGGAAAGGTAGGAAATAAAATTCCTTTGTGTAGAGAAAACTTTTCCAGTTTACAACTCTGAGAATTTGGAACCAATACCCCTACAATAGAGTGACTCCATCACAACCAAACTCCTCACCATCATCCTCCAGCCACCACGTTCACCCATTGTGGAAATAGGTTTGTCCCAATGATTTAATATGTTAAGTTTTGATGATGACAAACACAAAACAAAAAGAATGATGTTTATGCTTTATACTTGTGCTTTATAGATAACAAATGCATTACAAAAGAATATTGATCATGTTACATAAATGTGTTTAATGAGAAATATTATATCATGCATGATTATGTACTTTATCTAATTATATTTCACTTAATAATCATGCAATAAGATATATGTAATATTCATCATATAATATATCCAATAATATATTATATGAGTTATAAATGAATTAATATTGGATATGTCTATGAAAGTCTTGTATGCATGTTAGACTAACTAGAGTTATACATTTATGAATCATGCATATGAAGATATTGAGTTATGAATTTGGACTAACTATGTTTGGTTAAGTGAGCAATATTTTGTAGGATAGTTCAAGTACTAAGAGTGAGCATTGCAACAAGAAAGCAAAAGATCACAACTATGCTCAACTCAAGGAGAATGAAAATGAAAAGATGTTCCAAGCATTTGCAAGTTTTGAAGAGAAGATTTTCTTTGGAAGCTTGGATTACATCAAGAAGTGATGGTGGTAAAAGATCTAGTCCAACATATTCAAGCTTAACTTATAGGACTTAGATCTTGTGTAAAGGTAAAAAGGAATCACACTAATCTCAAACAAGTTTTAAACATATTTATAAGTGTTTCTAAAATGTTTAAATGCCCAACAAACTATTTTTGGAAAGCTAGTCTTGGTGGTATTTCAAATCTATGAAAAATAGTCAAGTTTGTGTTTTGCAAAACTGACATATACTTACTCTTTTGATCATAACTTTTAAAATATTTTGAGTTTTACTTTAAACTTATCTCATTTGAAAATAGACTCAAATATCTTTCCAATGACTGGTTATTTGCTTTAAACGGATAAGAAACGAAAAAGTTATGACCAATTAAAGTTTGAGTTTTGAAAATCTGACCTTTGGTTACTATTTTGATCATATCTTTCAAAATACTTTGAGTTTTGTTCTGAAACTTCTTTCATATGAAATTAGACTCAAAGAGCTTTCCAATGAATGGTCATTTGCTTTAATTGGATAAGAAATGAAGAAGTTATGACCTTTTAAAGTCGGTTTTGAAAACCAGAAATAGTATAATCGATTACACAAGTCATGTAATCGATTACAACGTTGACAGAAGCCGTGTAATCGATTACACAGAGTATGTAATCGATTACAAAGTGCCCAGAAAGCTTGTAATCGATTACATGAAGCTTGTAATCGATTACAAAGTGCCCAGGAACGTTTCTAACGGCTATAAACGGCTAGTTTTCATAGAAAATCATTTCTAAACACCTCCAACGGCTCTAAAACTCATTGGGCTATAAATAAAAGTGTTTGGGCATCAAAAACAAGTTGGAGAACATTCTGAAAATTACCCTTGAACATTGAAAACGAAATTCATCATCTTTTTCTCCAAATCTTTGTTTTGAGCTAAGTGTGTAAATCCTTGATACCCATAGAGCTTCAACTTGTATTATCCACTCTTGAGAGAGTTTTCTATCATCTATACTTTGTTCTTCAAGTTGTATATCTACTCTTCAAGAGAGTTTATATTCTTTCTATTCACCTTGAAATCATTGTAAGAGGGTGAGGTATCCCTCAAAAGAGAAAAGGGTGAGGTATCCATTATAGTGAGACTCAAACACAAAGGGTGAGGTATCCCAAAGGTGTTGTGAGTGCTCTTGATTGTAAAGGTCATCAAGCACCTGTGAAGCTTGAAGAATTGGAGGCTCTAGCACAAGGGTGAGGTATCCCAAGGTGTGAGGAGTGCTCTTGTATGTACAAAAGTTTTTCTAGCACCCGTAAAGTCTAGGAGATAGTGAAGAAAATCTCAAGTTAAGCTTGAGGATTGGATGTAGGCCACAAGTGGTTGGTGGCTGAACCAGGATAAATTCTTAAGTTTGATTCTCTCTTCCCTACACTCTTTAAATTCAGTATTTGGTAGAATATATTTATCTATTGCATATCTTGATGTTTTGATTGTTACAACTTGATATCTAGCTTATTCACTTAGTTCATCATATATCTCAAGTTGTATTTGAGTAATCCTCGATAGTTGTACATTTATTAGACTTATTCCGCTGCATTTATTAATTGAGTTATTCAAAATGCATAATTTGTTAAAGTTGCATTAAAACTAGGCATCACCCAATTCACCCCCCCTCTTGGGTAATGGTTGCCATGGCTAACAAGTGGTATCAGAGCTTCGTGCTCTGGTAAAAGCTTAACAGCTTGGAATTAAAGATCTTTGTTTGTTTGGCAACCATTACAAGCTTTTCAAAATGAATGGTTTTGAAATTAATAAACCACCACTCTTTGATGGTGCGAATTTCGTTTATTGGAAAGCTAGAATGGAAATTTATATGCAATCTATTGATATTGATTTGTGGGATATTATGCTTAATGGATTTACATGCAAATCAAAACAAACTTGGAATGACTATGATAAGAAATGCTTTTCATTGAATATTAGAGTAATGCAAATATTGAGAAGTGGTTTAAATGATGATGCTTATGCTAAAATTAAGAGTTGCTCTAATGCTAAAGATATATGGGATGCTTTTGATAATTTTTATCTTGCTAACAATGATTTCTTGCAAAAAGTTGTATATAGAGAGCAAGAAGAGCAAAAGTCTCTAAAGGAAGACAATATTGAAAAATGTCCTCAAGAAGATGTTCTTGAATCCTTGAAAGACAACAATGAGGAAGATGATGATTCCTTTGAAAAGTCAAGTATGCTAGGAATGGAGACTACTTCATATATGGTCAAAAAGGACTTTGAGGTAAATAATGCTAAACTAGATTATAGTCCTTCCTATGATGAGTTACAATGTGCATATGATGAATTATATGATGATTTGTTGAATTTAGGAAATAAAAATTTATCTTGTTTGGAAAACATTTTCTTCATCGAAACTGAAATTGAGATTTTAAAAAATGATTATGCTTTTCTTGATGAGGAAATGCTTTTGAAATGTGAAACCTCAACTTCTTGTGAAAAATGCATTAATTTAGAAAATCAAGTTGAGAACTTATATTGTGAATTTTCCAAAGCTAATGATTCTATTTGCTTACAATCCATGTGTGTTAATAAGAATGCAATTGATGCTATTTCACATGGAAATTCAAGTAAGGCTTGTGGCAAAAATGACATAGAATATAAAAACAACAAAAGGCTTATGTTTTCCAAAAATGATCTTCAAAGGACCAAGTCATCATTAAATTCAATTGTTTGCAATTTTTGTGGTCATTTAGGACATATTTCTCATTTATGCAATTATAGAAGAAATTCTTATATGAGAAATAATATGGTATGGGTTCCTAAAGGTCTTAAAGGTTCTAGTACTAACATTGAAGGACCCAAGATGAAGTGGGTACCAAAAAGTCCTCCTAGTGTTTCAATTATGCAGAAAACTTCTCAAAATGATGGATTAATTGGTCAAAAGAAAAATGAATCATCAAAGGGAATGCTTCTAAAGCCCATTGGTAGAAGTTTTGATCAAAGAAAGAAGACAACTTCAACCGAAGCTTCTCAAGTACAAAATGTGGAACTTTCAAAGTTCAAAACACCAAAAGAGAAGCAATGGGTAAGGAAAAGAGCTTCCTTGATCATTAAGGCCAAGGTATCAAAAGTTTCTACCTCTTATGCACATTCACTTGTAAAGTCAATGAATTTGAGGTATATTTCTTGTAGGCCTTAAGTGATTAATTGAATCATGGGTACTTGATAAAATTTGAATATTATATATAGCACATGATTATATTCTTGTTACACCATTTACTCACTACCTTGCATATTTCTTGATAATAGGGTATTCTATGACTATGGATACTTTCTATGCTTTAAATTTTCTACACATTTCTACATGTGATAATATGATAGATAAGTTCATTTCTTGTTTGAAGTAGCATATTCGATAAAAATATTTTAGAACTTGGCATATTGGATAAAACATAACTCTTGCTAAAAATCATAACACTTGCTGCATAAAGTTACAATTTTCTGCATAATTTGTAGTTTTTGTATAAACATGAGTTTTGGATCAAGAACTGGTCAGTTTTTAAGCTTATATGATGCTTGGAATTGTTTTGGAAAGTTTTGGAATTAATTTGAAAGCTTTGAGTTCTGGACCATTTACTTGTTTGAAGTGCAAAAACGAATTCAACAAGCTTGTAATCGATTATAAGACCTCATAATCGACATTACGAGGCTCTATAGCGTTCCAAGCAAAGTCGAGAGCGTGTAATCGATTACACATACTATGTAATCGATTACAACGTCTCGAACTCGTGTAATCGATTACACCAAACATGTAATCGATTACATGGATTCCGTAGGAATTGTAATCGATTACACACATATTGTAATCGATTACACAGCTTTAAAAATGGTTTTCAATGCTAAAATGATCATTTTCACTTAAGATTGTCTATATATCATGAAAGCATGCATATTTTTGGCTATGTGCTTAATGATAATTGATTGTTTACATTTGTTGTGCTCAAATTACATACTATGCAAAATTTAATATTTATGAGAGCATAATGGATTAATGATCAATGACTAACCCCTATGGATCCAAAATTAGTGGATACCAAAGAAAATGCTTTGAATTATATTATAGGGTGACTATTAGCTCAAGCATGCAAGTGAAGTGAAAATATGCTACTTGAGTTTCGAAAACTTGAAATGATCAAAGTTTTCTAAGAATCATGAAGACTTGAAACTTGGAAGTTGGAGTCACCTACAAAAACTCAAAGAGTACACTTTTGGTGATATCAATCTCTTATCCTTACTTATACTTTAAATTGTATATCATGTGATAGTTGGATAAGTAAAGATTTATTTTTATGCCTTATCATGCCTTAAGTTGAGCTTTTCTAGCACTATATTTTAAAAATATTTTTATATATGCTAACATGTTAGATATGCACACATTTTGCTTGGAATGACATGTTATGACAATATCTTTGTTCTTGAGCTTGTGACCAATTCTCTTCGCTCAAATATGTAAATTCACTTGCTCATTAGTAGTTCTAATCCTTTCTCTTTGATGCTTAATTGTCTTATATATTTATTTGGAGATTGGAAAGTAAAATGTCATATGTCTTTTGTAACACCCCAAATTTTTAGACTATGTTGTAAGAGTGATGCAATTACACTACTTTGTGTTTTCTGTGCATTATAAAAATAATTTGATTATTTCGATACTATTTGTGATTATTTTGTGTGATTTGCTCCTGGTCAAGAAAATAATAATTTTCGGGTCGGAAAAATTCTTGTCTGATTATTTAGAGACGAGGGATCTTACTTAACCCGAATCTGAGTAACACAGAAAAGAATCTATTAATTTTTAGAATTTATCTGTAAAATAATTCTATTTTACTGATAAATATATGTTGCTTGATGCATAGTCAAGTATTGCTATGAATTATTTTGACCCTATATAGTTTAATTTGCCATTATACTCAACCGACCAAAATTCTGGAATTCTAATTCGACCAAAATTCTGAAAATCCCAATCCGACAGAAGTTCCTCAACATTTTCCCAAATGGTTTTCATTTCAAAACCTGTTTCGACAAACCGAATTCGACAATTTCTTTTGAGAATAGATTCTTGTCGATACATCGACTTCATTTCAAGCCTATTCCGACAAACAAAGCTCGGCAGCTTTATGAATATACTCCTGTCGATAGACTCGGTCTTTCTCAAGCCTTACAGGATCCAAAAGATCAATCTCACGTAACTCATTCGACAATCCAAGATTTTTGAAGGTCTTGACATCGACAGCAATTTGGACAAGATCCAAACACTTGGAAGAAATTTTCCTAACATTTTGATTCCGTCGGATTTAATTACGAATGCAAGCATAAGTTAAATGGTGAGTTGAATCCGACACCTTCGAGCATTTTCCCGACAACATCAATCGGTAGTTCGACAAAACCCAAAATACCTCAAGACCGGGATGAAATTGATTCTCAATTCTTAAATCGACATCAAAGATTTTGGTCATTATGGTACCTCTTCCGACAAAGACCATCTATTCCGACCAAGACCATCTTTCCGACAAGACCATCTATTCAAAACATGGGAGAAGTCCTCAGGTTCGACAAAGCGATGAACATTCTGTTAGCAAAGAATCAGTCAAGAACAATATGGTTCTCCTTTTCCCTAAATCCTGTTGGACGATTTCACAAGTCAAAATGAAGATGTTTATATTCGTTGAAACATGATCTTTTAAGACAATGTCATATCCATCGAATTTGGACTTCTATCCAAATACGTCGAATTTAATCTTCTTACTATTTGGTACCAAGTTAAAATTTGTCGAGTGAGGATGCTAGTATCAGTTAAGTGAAAATGTCAATATTCGTCGAGTGAGGATGCTCATGTCTGTTGAGTTAGAATGTCAATTTCCGTCGAGTGGGGATACCAATGTCCGTCGAATTTGAATGATAATGTTCATCGAGTTATGGTGCTAACGACCGTTGAGTAAGAATTCCTGATTTCAGTAGAAAAACTTCTCTAATGTCAAAATCCGTCGAATTTGATCTTCTGACCATATAATATTTGGTCGATTCGACAATTGGAAGATTTCTCCAACATCAACATCTGTCCGACGAATTAGGATATTTGTTGATCTTTTCAAGTTCATCCGACAGCCTTTCATTTTCGTTTGACAAATCACCATTCGACGTGAGTTCTCATCCGACAACACTTGATTTTAACCATTCTTGGGAAATGATGTTCTCCCATCTTACCGAATTTTGTTATGTCATTTTTCGTCGAAAATTTCCTTGAAACTCACGTTCATGCAAAGAATTTGGAGGGTGTTACATCTTTTATTTGAAATTGCTTGATATGTTCATACTTTGAAAACAAGAAGTAAATGATTCATTTTGTGTCTTGAACTTGTATTTGAACTTCAATGTTTTTTTTATGAAGTATATCTTGAAATGAATTATAAATATTCAAAAATTATAGTTCCATGGTTTTTCAATTCCTTCACTACAATAAGAGATTTCTTGTTGTTGATTGGCATGTGTACATTCTAAAACGCTTTTGAAAATGTAATGTGTTATTATAAAATTCTTTTTGAAAGGGGAAGAAGTTTTTTTTTTAAATGATTTTGTTTGAGGGATTAAGAATATGTATCTATGCCTTGCTTTTCTTTATAGTAATGTGCTTATATGATCTTGGTATGCATATTTTCCTTTATCTATCTTGTGCTTCAATAAGGGGGAACTTATCTTACATATCATTCTTCCATATCCTTGTTGACTAAGAACATATGCATAACTATGTTAAACCATTATATTTGATATTTTGATAACATGCATATTGTGTGGGGGAGCCTAGCTATTAGATTATTACTTATATCTCTTGGCTTACATCCTTACTTGACATGAAGTGTTTTATTGTTAATACTATCAACATGTCAACAAAGATCATCGTTCATTCTCTTTTCCTATATCAATGAAAGAAGGTAAACATTCTTAAACTTCATATCTTTTGATTTTTTTCATTAAGAAATGCTTGATATGTGACAAGTTGTATGATCTTTTATTTGAAAACCTTAATTCCATGATCTTACATGAATATTTTGTATCTCCTATCAAGTGATATCAAGTGGTACTTATTTATGATGTGGTATGCAAGATATTATATGTTAGACATAATTTCTTAAGCTTATTGCTATCATATGCTAAATGTTGAAATACCAAAATATGACAAGTATTGTATGAATAATCTTTTATATCTTGAAAGCATACTTATTTCATCTCTCCTTTCTTGAATTAGGTATATAATTAAATAAGGAGATATAGTGATGAGTTGAATAACTTGAAGAAGTTTATGGTTTTGATGATCCTACCCTTTTTGACAGCATGAGTTTTATCTATAAGGGGAGAGAAAATTATTATCTTTCCTTCCTAAGCCTTTTTGTTGATGTCAAATAGGGGAGAGAAAATTGAAAAGAAAAATATGTTCTTGTGCTTAATTATTTGATATGCTTACATGAATATCTATTCTTCTATATTGCTCAACATATTTTTCTTTAGTGATTTGTCATCATCAAAAAGGGGAGATTGTGGAAATAGGTTTGCCCCAATGATTTAATATGTTAAGTTTTGATGATGACAAATACAAAACAAAAAGAATGATGCTTATGCTTTATACTTGTGCTTTATAGATAACAAATGCATCACAAAAGAATATTGATCATGTTACATAAATGTGTTTAATGAGAAATATTATATCATGCATGATTATGTACTTTATCTAATTATATTTCACTTAATAATCATGCAATAAGATATATGTAACATTCATCATATAATATATCCAATAATATGTTATATGAGTTATAAATGAATTAATATTGAATATGTCTATGAAAGTCTTGTATGCATGTTAGACTAACTAGAGTTATATATTTATGAATCATGCATATGAAGATATTGAGTTATGAATTTGGACTAATTATGTTTGGTTAAGTGAGCAATATTTTGTAGGATAGTTCAAGTACCAAGAGTGAGCATTGCAACAAGAAAGTAAAAGATCACAACTATGCTCAACTCAAGGAGAATGAAAATGAAAAGATATTCCAAGCATTTGCAAGTTTTGAAGAGAAGATTTTCTTTGGAAGCTTGGATTACATCAAGAAGTGATGGTGGTAAAAGATCTAGTCCAACATCTTCAAGCTTAGCTTATAGGACTTAGATCTTGTGTAAAGGTAAAAAGGAATCACACTAAGCTCAAACAAGTTTTAAACATATTTATAAGTGTTTCTAAAATGTTTAAATGCCCAACAAACTATTTTTGGAAAGCTAGTCTTGGTGGTATTTCAAATCTATGAAAAATAGTCAAGTTTGTGTTTTGCAAAACTGACATATACTTACTCTTTTGATCATAACTTTTAAAATACTTTGAGTTTTACTTTGAAACTTATCTCATTTGAAAATAGACTCAAAGATCTTTCCAATGACTGGTCATTTGCTTTAAACGGATAAGAAACGAAAAAGTTATGACCAATTAAAGTTTGAGTTTTGAAAATCTGACCTTTGGTTACTATTTTGATCATATCTTTCAAAATACTTTGAGTTTTGTTTGAAACTTCTTTCATATGAAAGTAGACTCAAAGAGCTTTCCAATGAATGGTCATTTGCTTTAATTGGATAAGAAATGAAGAAGTTATGACCTTTTAAAGTCGGTTTTGAAAACTAGAAATAGTGTAATCGATTACACAAGTCATGTAATCGATTACAACGTTAAGTTGCGTGTAATCGATTACACACGTAGTATGTAATCGATTACAAAGTACCTGAGAAAGCTTGTAATCGATTACATGAAGCTTGTAATCGATTACAAAGTGCCCAGGAACGTTTCTAACGGCTATAAACGGCTAGTTTTCATAGAAAATCATTTCTAAACACCTCCAACGGCTCTAAAACTCATTGGGCTATAAATAAAAGTGTTTGAGCATCAAAAACAAGTTGGAGAACATTCTAAAAATTACCCTTGAACATTGAAAACGAAATTCATCATCTTTTTCTCCAAATCTTTGTTTTGAGCTAAGTGTGTAAATCCTTGGTACCCATAGAGCTTCAACTTGTATTATCCACTCTTGAGAGAGTTTTCTATCATCTATACTTTGTTCTTCAAGTTGTATATCTACTCTTCAAGAGAGTTTATATTCTTTCTATTCACCTTAAAATCATTGTAAGAGGGTGAGGTATCCCTTATAGTGAGACTCAAACACAAAGGGTGAGGTATCCCAAAGGTGTTGTGAGTGCTCTTGATTGTAAAGGTCATCAAGTACCTGTGAAGCTTGAAGAATTGGAGGCTCTAGCACAAGGGTGAGGTATCCCAAGGTGTGAGGAGTGCTCTTGTATGTACAAAGGTTTTTCTAGCACCCGTAAAGTCTAGGAGATAGTGAAGAAAATCTCAAGTTAAGCTTGAGGAATGGATGTAGGCCACAAGTGGTTGGTGGTGAACCAGATAAATTCTTGAGTTTGATTCTCTCTTCCCTACACTCTTTAAATTCAATATTTGGTAGAATATATTTATCTATTGCATATCTTGATGTTTTGATTGTTACAACTTGATATCTAGCTTATTCACTTAGTTCATCATATATCCCAAGTTGTATTTGAGTAATCCTCAATAGTTGTACATTTATTAGACTTATTCCGCTGCATTTATTAATTAAGTTATTCAAAATGCATAATTTGTCAAAATTGCATTAAAACTAGGCATCACCCAATTCACCCCCCCTCTTGGGTAATGGTTGGCATGGCTAACACCCATAACACTCCATCACCATTCTCAACCAAGTCATCTTCATCACCATCATTCTCCAGCCACCACAACCCCATTTACCATCTCAACCACTAAGTCAAAACTTCACCACCCAAAGAACTACCACCAAATAAACTCCTTCCCCACGTTCTCTTCCTTATCCATTACCACCACTCCACCACGTCCCATCTTCTCCTAGCCACATTGTTCCCTTCAACCTCCAACTACCCTTCACCCACAACGCAGCAAATAGAGTCACCGTGAACCAGCCTACGACCAAACTGCACATAGCCAACCCTCGTTCCGCACCGTGAATGAGCCCAGAAAAATAGCCTCCACCATACCCCCAAGTTGCGTCATCCTCGCTGTCTAACCGCTACCCAAATAGCGCCACCATTTCAGCCAAACTGTGCCTAATCAACAACCACCAAGCCACCTCTACCCCTACAAACCAGAACCACCGTTCAACAACCAATATCAGACCACCGAACCCAAACGTCCCTCCAGATCCACCACCTGCAACCACCTCAAACCCAGACCTCCGTCGTTCTCCACGAGCCAAGCCACCATGTCGCTGCCATCCTCAACGCTGCAGATCTGCCAGCTGAGTCATGCGTGGTCCACCTAGCAGCACCATGCGTAGCAACTGCACCCAGCTGCCGTGAACCACCGCGCAACACCCAGCCACGAAGCCCCCTGCTCACAACACTCCTCCATTTGTGTGTGCACGTAACAGAGCCTCTTTCTGTCTTTTTTTTTTTTGTTTAAGTTAGTGTTGGAAGGGCTTGGAATAATGGGTTTAGTGGGCTAAGTATCTTTTAGTTAGTAGGCTGAAACTTTTTTTGGGTTAGTTTTTTAGAAAATTAAAAAAAATTGAAAAGCAAAATTTAAAAAAATGATAAATATAAAAAATATAAAAAATATAATTGAACCTTGTTAAGAAAAATAAAATGGGATTAGCTGAGTTGTGATAGCTTCTTAATTCTGTGTTTTTTTTAATCATCTAAGTTGCGACAACTTGATGATTCGTTTTTCTAAAAAATAAAACCAAATGAGTTTTCAAAATAAAAATCTTTTCAAAGTTAAAAACAATCAACTCATAATCGTTTTTCTAAAGAACGATGTGACTTTGAATTCCTTATTACATCCAAGGATACATAGGAGCAAAATTACTATTCTGTCCAGTTAAAATTAAATTTTCATAATTTATTTGTCTATTTAGTTTATCGTTTAACAAAAGGGGTAAAACAAATGTTTTTAAGAGTTATCAAAATTTGCATAATTAATTTAAGGTAACTGTTTTAGGGCGGATGTACTAGGGGTGTTGTGGGGTTAAGTTTCTACACTTTCCTATGCATAATTTGACTCCCAAATCTGAATATTTGAACGTAGACCATTTTTTAGGTTTTCTAATTTTTCTTAATGAAAAAATATAAATAAAATTGGCGGCAACTATTTTATTTTATTTTTCAAAATTTCGGTTGCGATCTCAGTCGCGACACTAATTATATATTGGTATACTATATTTATTTTATATAAAGTATAATAAATTTGATAAAAGTTATACTTATTTGAAAATTAAAAATTTTGAGTTTTTTTGACATATATGAAAATCTTTATGTAATGTAGGCCTAGACTTTTAAATAAACGTTTAGGTTAAGATTTGTGATCTTATAAACAAGATAAATTGAGCTAAAAAAAGTCTATAATAAACAACAGATTAAACTCAGGCTGACCAGTTATCTAAACCAATTTAAATAAAAATTAACTTAACCTAACCTAATTCATTTTCACCCTTATTGATTAGTGACATTGCATTTTCTCTCTCTTTTATTTAACCAATCTTTCATTTACAGCCCAGCATTCATATAATTCTTGATGAACCTAACAATAACCGTGGGTCCAACTCTTTTTCAACCCATCTATTTATTTGGGCCTTTCTTTGTTTTTAGCCAATGAAACGCATGTTTTATTTCTCATGTTGGCCACACCCACATATATCAGTAGCTTGGAATTTCTTCTTTTGTGCATGTCATAATTTCGTCTTTTTCTTCTCCGTCAACTCTTCTTATTAGCACGTTCAAACACCTTATTTGACGCATTCCATATACTTGTTTCTTGACTTCAGGGCTTTTACTTTGTGCTGCGTACTAATAGTTTTAGTGCACCAAATTTAGTAGTTGCGTTGCCATTTTCATTACTTTGAAAATTACTTTTTATTTTTATTTAAATTGACCTACACATTAAAATTATTAAATAATGAGACTGAATTAATCAAAAATAAATACTAGAGTAGCAAAATCATTAAATTTAAAGGCAAAAGAATGTATATTTAAATTATGCACATCAAAACTCATTAATAAAGGTTAGGGTTATGACCCATTTTTACCAATTTATTGTTCATCTTCACACACAAATAATTGATGATGCATAAAAAAATATGAGTTTTGCAACGTAAAAAGGACATGTAATGAAAACTGACTAAACACCTTGAATTTGTTCATGAAATATATATATGAATAGTTTTGTTAACTTCATCTACATTTTGGTAGCATTCATATTACATGCTCTGTTTTTTTTTTTTTTTTTGGTAGAAACACGGTTTACATGCACTATTAGGGGTGGACATATACTTCGACAAATTAACTACTAAAAAAGAAAAAAAAAATCCACAGATGCTTCATATTGCACTAAAAAAATGAGGAAAAAAAGAATTGATATTTGCACACATATACCCTGTAAAGTGTGTAGTTTTAGTTAAGATTCTAGTTAAACAAAATATTAACTTAAAATTCAAACAAAGTAACTTCATATATGTACATATACAAGAATTTTGTAGTAAGCATTATCTAGCGTGTAATTTGCCTTGCTCGGGTATAGAAATTATCGTTCACCTAATACAAATTCTTTTCTCTTTTTCTATTTTTTTTAAATTTTAAACTAATACAAACTCTTTTCAACCAGCCGAAAAAGAGGCTTGAAAGTTGAAAGTTGAAATTAAACAATATTTTCACGTCTTAATTTTTTTCTCTTTTATTTGGTAAGATTTAAAAGTAATCGTGCTTAATGAAACTCTTTGATTTTTTTGTATAATTGGTTGTTGTAGCTTGCTTATAATTCGATGATAGATCGAGATTGCTTGTTAGTGTCGTTGGTATAGAAAATATAATATCAGTATAATTAGCAATAAAGGAACGCTATTGTTTTCAATTAGCAATTTTCATGTTACTGTTGAGAAACGAAATTTGAACTCGTATTAGTACATTGCTTTCTCAATTATTGATTTAACTATACGATAAAAATAAATGGAAAATGATGTTATTACATCATTTTCTCATCACATTATTATTTATATTATTTTTTAATGGTTATAATTAAATGAGAAAAAATTATAAAAAAATAATATGATTAATAATATAAAAAATAATGTAAAAAATAATGAGAGAAAAATAATGTAAAAAAATTATAATTAAAAATAAATAATTAAATAAATAAAATTGATGGTATTAAACAAACTGAGATCGGAGTTGAAATGATCCGTCAACAGGGCAGGATAGATTCAAAGTAGTGAAGGCCATCCAACTCGGGCGCAAACCTCGGCCTCAAACGGGGCGGATTTTGCTTGGCTACACTGGGCGGTGATGAGTTTGAATCTTTTCTGGCAGTTTTGAACTCGGCAGCGATCGAGGTAGAAGGGCCTTCCATGTTGGACTTCGGATTTCCATCTTTTGCAGGGCCCATACCCAAGGAAAAGCTCCACTTCTGGGATTGCGAGATCTCGAAGTGGCTGAACATAGACATGAACATGCTGTTGTTGTGTGTGTTTGTGTGGGTACGAACTATGAAGAGATTAACGAAGAAATTGGTTGATCAGCGTGCTCAGCTAACTGTGTCTGCACGGATTCAATGATGATGATGAGCATTTATATTGAACTCGACGGAGAGTTGGAAGAAGAGTCGTAGAAGATTGATTTGTAATTTTCATGAAATTCCTTTCTATGGTAACTCTGGACTGGGCTGGAAGTTTCTTGCTTTGACGAGTCGTTGAACCATTTACTACTACAACTCCACACTTTTTTTTTAATAAAAAAAACAAAGAACATAACTCCACCCTTTTTTATCTCAGTATCAAAGAGTAAGTCAATTTTGATTGATTCAATTGAATTTTCGATAACTTTCTAGTTGACTATACGTGTTTGACAGCACGACCAACTATGTGGTATTTGTATATTATATTACAACTAGGCTTTTGTAATTAAAAAAATGAGATATTTATCAGTGCAACAATTACGGATAAATTTGTTGGTGTTTTCGTAAAAGAAAAACAAAAGTCTCAAGAAGTTAACAAGTAGCGAAAGATGTATTTATTTATGAGTTGTCTTATTATTTAAAACTCAGGATTTTTAATCCTTTTAACAGGGATAAGTTTTTGAGGAAGTGTTATTCTTTAATTGGATTGATCCCACATAAGTTAACAGGAAGTGTTTAGCCTTATCATTATTATGTCTCCCTAATATTTAAGAGTTTTACTGTTATCTCGGCGGCTTGGATTTTAGGTGACAGACAGTTAATCCTATGCCCCTATTCAAATTAGTACTAAACAATAAGAAATTCTTTGATCAACCCGATTTCCAAGGTCTTATTACTTGAATATTTCCCGAGACTAAGGTTGTTTCCGAAAAACATGAGTCTTTTTCCTTTAATCCGAGGTTATCTTTGTCTCTAATTCAAAGTCTATTTTCTCTAATCTAAGATTATTTTTGCCTTTAATATGAGGTCTTCATTACTTTAAAACCCTGAATAATGGATCGGATTCACCCGAGAAATAAGAGACTCGATCTTGGCTTAAAAGACTCGGTATTGTTCAGTTTCTGTGTCTGAGTTCATTGTTATCATGGATGTGAAAGATGAATCCCACCGTATATTTACTTTGTTCAAGTATAGAAATTATCATTCACCTAACACAAACCCTTTACTTTTCTCTTCTTTTCATTTTTTGTATTGAACAAACTAATATAAGACCCTTTTCAGCCAGGGGAAAAAGAGTGATGAAAGTTGAAATTAAACCACAATTTCACATGTCTCAAAAATTTATTTTATTTGGTAGGATCTACAATTAATCGCGCTTAATGAAATCCTTTGATTTGTTCGCATAATTGGTTGTTGTAGCTTGCTTAATTCGACGATAGATCGACATTACTTGCTAGTGCCGCTGGTATAGAAAGAAGAATACCAGAGTATAATTAGCAAAAAGAAGAACGCTATTGTTTCAAGTTTCAACTAGCAATTTTCACGTTACTAATGAGAAACAAAATTTGAGCTCACTCATACTAGTACATAGCTTTTTCAACTATTGATTTAACTATACGGTAAAAATGAATAGAATTGAATTGGATAATGATTTGATATATATGATGTGATGATAAACAAATTGAGATTGGAGTTGAAATGAATCCATCAACAGGGCACGATGGATTCAAAGCAGTGAAGGCCATCCAACTCGGGCGCAAACCTCTGCCTCAAACGGGTCGGATTTTGCTTGGCTCCACCGGGTGATGAAGATGGATTCGGATCTTTTCTGGCGGTTTTGGAGTCGGCGGCGACGGAGGAAGAAGGGCCTTCCGCGTTGGGCTTCGGCTTTCCATCTTTTGCGGGGGCCACGGCCAAGGAAAAGCTCCACTTCTGGCCCTGTGAGATCTCGAAGTGGCTGAACATGGACATGAACATGTTGATGTTGTTGTTATGTGTTTGTGTTGTGCGGGTATGAGGTATAGAGATATTGATGAAGAAGCTGGTTGATCTATGTGCTCGGCTTGCTGTGTCTACAAGAATTCAATGTTGATGAGCATTTATATTGAACTAGATGGCGGGTTGGAAGAAAAGTCGTGGAAGATTGATTTGGAATTGAAGTTTCTTTCTATGGTGGCTGTTGACGTGTGGACTCGGCACTGGGCTAGGAAGTTTCTTGCATTGACCCGTAGTTGAACCGTGTACTCGTTCAACTCTTCACCCTTTTTTAATCGTAATCAAAGAGTAAGCCGCCTTTGATTCAATTGAACTCTTATTGACTCTATACGTGCTTGACAGCACGGCTAAGCGGCTACCTATGTGATATTTATTTTTATATATTATATATTACAACCACGTTTTTATAAATAATAAAAAAATTATGATAGAGCAATTGTTGATAACTTAGGTGGTAATTGATGTGATGTATAGTTATGCATAATTTTGTTTAATTTTATATTTTTATTTGTTAATATTTTTATTTTTATTTGATTTTATCATATTTTATTTTAATTAATTTTATTTATATTTAAATATTTTAATTCCACTATTCATTTTATAACTTTATTTAATTTTTAAACATAATCTAAAAGATTTTAGATTAAATTAAAAGATTTTGAAGATAAAACTTTAAAAAAGTTCAAATTTTAAATTATTAGTGAAGACTCAAAGCTGATTCTAATTGAGTATCCTTATCAAAAAAATCAAGAAGTTATAAACTTAATTACATTGGGTGCAGAGTAAGTTACCAAATCAGAATAAATAGAGAGGAGTGCAGAGCGAGAACAAAACGTAGAAGAGGAGTAGCATGCAGAGCAAGGCATAATGAAAGAAAGAACACATGCCAACTAAGTTTTTATTCTATTTTCTTCTTCTTCTTATAATAAGTATGATGAAATTTTCTATATCATTAGTTAATTTTATTATGAACTTTGGGCATGTGTTCTCATGAAAATTTTATGAAAATTCATCATGATATAGAAAATTTCATCATGCACATTATAGGAGGAAGAAGAAGAAGAAAATAGAATAAAAACCTAGTTGTTATGTATTCTCTCCTTTCTTGTGCCTTGCTCTACATGCTACTCCTTTTTTGCATTCCGTTCTCGCTTTACATGTGACTTACGCACTCAATTTGATTAAATTTTTAATTCTTTAATTTTTTGATAAGGATAATAATCTAATTAGAAATTTGCTTTGAGTCTTCATTAATAATTCAGGTTTTAGATAAGATTTAAGATTTGAATAAAAATTCTTTAAAACTTTATCTTCAAGATCTTCAAATTTAATTCAAAATCCTCTAGATTATACTTGAAAATTCAAATAAAGTTATAAAATGGATAGGGAAGATAAATATATTAAAATCTAAATAAAAATAATAAAAATAAAATAAAATGGAGATAAAATCAAATAAAAATTGTAATAAATAAAAAAAAAAATGTGTATAACTTTATATCACATCAGTGATCAAATAAAATTACTTGCAAAAATAGACTCGATGAAAGTGTTTTCATTAGAGGTGTTCAAATTCAATCAAAACTGAAAACAAAGTCAAAAATCCAAATTGAAAAATCGAAATCTAATTAAATCCGAATAAATTAAGTTCTTTTTTGATTAAGTTTTTGAAAACCAATCGGATCAATTGGATTTTGGATTTGATTTTTAAAATTGATTTAATTCAATCCAAATCGATTAATATTATATAATAGATTTGTTTATTATAAAATTTATAATTTTACTTATAATAACTCTAATTTCTCACACACTTATCTTATTTTATGTGATCAAATATTATTTAGATATGTGAAATGAGTTATTTCTATTTTTAATTTTCTATTTCCTTTTTTTGCTAAATTTTTTTAGCTCACAATTTTTTTGTTTAAAAAGATTTTAGGTCAAAAATCGATTAAATCAATTCAATCCAAATTCATTTAAATCGGATTGGATTAGTTCAATTTTCAAAATATAATAAGTTCAATCCAATTCAAATTAATATAAATAATATTGTTTGAATTAATTAACTTTTTAATTCAAAATCGATCTAAACCGAATGGTCGTAAGTGGGCGGGATTTTAACTCTAGGGTAGAGACTAAAAATTAAATACATGTTTCTAAATATTTAAGTTAAAAAAAATTAACTATCATATAATGTAAACATAAAAATAAATTCAATTCAATTCATAATCAACATGTTTTAAATTAGAAACATTTATAATAAATACAATTGAATATAAGACAATTTTAAATATATATCTTCAATTTTTAAGTTGTGTTCAAAGTTGTTTTATAAAATAAAAGTCATTTATTATTGTATTTGTAGTGAATTTTTTTAGCAATTTTTTTAATATAAACAATCATGTAATATGTGAAAAAATCATCTTTCATCTTATTTTATAACTTTATTTTAATAATTTCATAATTAAAAAGACACACTTAATAGTTATTATTGATACAAAAAGAGTCAAAACAAACTAAAATAATTTATCATTTAAAGGATAAATATTTATTTTTTTATTAGAGGGACTAAAAAAAATCATGTATATATAAAAAAAACTCAATTATTCAAAGCTGGGGGGACCGTGGCTCATACACGTCCCCCCCTGTTTCCGCCCCTGGGTGAATATCCTAATTCTCATACTACAAATGCACTTTGATGTATTGTTGAGAGAAAATTTTAAAAATTAATAAGTAGAGGAAGATGTATTTAGCAAAAGAGTCCCTTTAGGAGACTTCATAATTAAGGATAACTCTTAGCAAAAAGGTTATCCTTTAATTGGATTGATCCTAGATTTGTAGGTTTATGAGTTTACCCCTTATCCAGTCATCCTTAGCAATCTCCCTTGTATTTAGAAGTAAGTCTCCCTTGTACTTAGGGGTTTTGCAATTTGCCGATTATCTCAGCTTGTGAAACCCATATCTTGGTTTGGGTAGTTAATGATTTGGACCGTTACAGGTAATAATATTAGTACCAAATATAAAAGGAATATTTTTGTTTTATCTTTCTGCCTAATCCCGTTCTCTTAATTAATAACATTATACCCGAGAGACTATCAACTACAACGAGGGATTGCGTAAAATAATCACTGCATATGTACGATGTAACATCCAATGTACGTCAGTCGTCAGACATATGATCTATCATTATTTTTAAGACATCCAACAAAATTAGAATTAGAGGTAATTTAAGTCTAAATTATAAATATCATGCTTACTTCTCTTTCTCTCATTTAAAGGCTTATATTTTACTATAATTTACTCTACAATAAAATTAACTCAACCTCGGCATTACATCTACTTCGATATTATAAAAAATTTAACAAGTGTTCATTTGTTGCCATATTATTTAAATTATTATTATTATTTGACATCTTAAATAATAATTATCATAATAAATTTCTTTTAAAGATGAAACAATACATCATTAATTGTTTTTGTTATGTTAAAAATATATATCTGGTATTGCAGTTGATGGTAATTAACGGCTCACGTTTAATCTAAGCACAGGCCAATTTACTATTATAAATGTACTTTAGTATCCAATTTTATTTTTTCAAAATTATCATTATTAATTAATTAATTAATAATTTAAAAAAAATTAAAACTGTAAATATATCTTATTTCTCATTAAAAAAAATTAAAGATAAACATAAAAGCAACAATAAGCCAGCATCACATTCCTCACATATTTTTATAGACTTCACAGAAATATATCATGCCAATCTCAGTGAACTTAATAATTACCTATTGCAAAAGAGGGTAAGTATTTATCCCTAAAATTACTAACACATTAATCATCTCATCAATCTAGTAGGAACATCGACTCTATAACTAGGTCACCACAAGAACTGCTATCTCAGATTATGGACCCACAAATTGAGGCAGCTAATATATAAGAAATTCAATATCTCAATACATGCATAACAACAAATTATTGAGAAATTTATGGATGATATCAGCCCACCCTAATTGTTCAAATACTTAGTACGAACCATAGCACCTGACCGATATATATATATATATATATATGAACCATAGCACAACACATGTAGCACCAAGGGGTCCAGAAGCCATGGCGCACAACGCACTAACAACATAAAGCTGCGGTGCACATTATATATTATTATCCATAAATATCACTAACATGGATCAGAATGAATATTATAATACAACATAACCTATTGTAGTGGAAAAAATTAGTTCACAACTGCTATAAGACATGAAGGATTAGATGGCATAATTATATATGCAAAATTATGACTTCAACAAACAACAGCAAGCTGCAACAGGTCGAACTACATAGCCTGACATGATCTGACAAACAAGAGGAAGAAGCCGCACTGGGATTTCTGTAACTCGAGGACCACAAGGTATACCGTGAAGACACTCGTGCTGCTGGACAGAAACTACCAACCAGCAAGAGAGCAAATAAAAGGGGTAAAGCAAAGCAGATGAAATTGAGGAGGCAATCAAAGCAGACAAAGAAGAAAACAACAAAGATCCCTTCAGACATTTACAAGTTACAATGACCAGTAAGAAAGAGCAAATCGAAGAGAGGGGGGACTGAAAAAGAAGAAAATAAAGATCCCTTGAGACGTTTGCAAATTCTACTGGCTCAAAAAATACCTCTGCATGATCAGACTAACATTATAGGTTTGTTGGTATAAAATAAAATCTTTTTGACCCCTAAAAGAAATAGATTGACATTTGAACAATCTTGACCAATCTAATTGATAAACTTAGAATTCGATCATCTTATCAAAAACTAGTTATTTTCGAGTTTTGTTCAAATTAATGTTTGCAGGTTAACAAATAATCGAATACATTGTGAAGGTGAATTTCGACTAAGTGAGTAAAAGCTGTTGAGAATACATTGGAAGATTGAAACAACACTTACAAAATTTTTCAGAATAACAAAAGATGTCTTCGAGACCAAGGACATTATAAGGCAGATTCAAGATAATTATACTTAGTTCAAAAATTCAAATTTAAATGTTCGAATTTGACTTTACTGTTATATTAAGACAAGACAATCATTACTGTTAGATTATAAAGTTATTTCTGTCAAGGACACTTATTCTACTCTTGTTAAAATGACAGTTACTTCTCCTGCCTATAAATACTCAAGGAGGTGAAGACATTTAGTTGGTTAGAAAACACTTACACAAACTCTCTCACAATTCCTATCACGTCTGTCGCAGACTTTAAAATATATTCACAGAGACTAGTCAAATATGCCTTCAACCCAACTTTATTTTTGTAATATTTACTTTATAATGCAAGTATACATCAATTTCTTTACATTTCTTGCAAACTTCCTTTCATCTTTTAATCGAGTGATTATTTGAATCATTTGATTTTATTTGCTCTTTTTTAAAAAAATTCTGCAAGTTTTACTTTCTTGCATTTTTATTGCTTTCTTTTAATTACTTTGTTTACTTCCTTGCAAGTTCATTTCTTTGTATCTTTATTGCTTCTCTTTTACTTGCTTTCATTTAAATTATAGTCAAATTTACCTTTATGCAATTATAAGTTCTGTTATTTACTTGCTTATTCTTTTTCATGTTTTTTTTTACTCGCTTTCTTTACATGCTTTTGTTTGTTATCATTTTCGATTTTCGATTGCCATTTACATACTGCTTTTGATTTACTTGCATTATTTTAATTTTAAATACTACTTCGATTATTTACTCAATTCTTACTTTTTACACTAATACTTCACTACATTTTCTTGTTAAACTCAAAACAAGTTTCTACTATTCTTCCGATTCACAAATCACTTGACACTTGAGAGTCCTTGAGAGAAAGAAATTCCCTTCCTAGAGTGATAATTGGAATCGAAATTTGTCTTTGACAAATTTTACAATAAGCAAGGTTTCATGTAACAGTTGTTAGAGGCCTGCAGTGCACTTTGGCTGCACAATTGCCCATGGGATATGCAATTAATAACAACTGTAGGGTGATATGTTAATTAATCCATCTTACTAATCTGTAACACCTGAAAACAACTTTAATTTAAATCATCATCCACTAATTTCATAGGTCAATCTTGGTAATATGTAACAACAAAAAAACAAAAAACTCTAATTGTTCATCATCTATTTTTTGCACCTACCCTAAAAATTGCTATAGTTGTCAATTTCTTAGACTCTTTATTAGGATACTCGTAATTGAAAAGAAAATTATATGATTACATATAGACTAAAAAATAATTTACATGTTATTTGATAATTAAATATCTAGAGCAGCCCAAAGGAAAGTGACTAAGAAGAAGTCCAATGTAAGATCAAACTCCATAGTCCATATAGATCCAACGAAAGAACCAAGGATCAAATTCCAAGCTTGCAAAAATAGACTTAGGAAAACTTTTCAAAGGAACCTTGCAAAATGTACATTACAAACTTGATACAAGGCCAAAAATAACATACATTTGATTCATAGTGAGCCTTAAGAAACTTCTTGTCAACTACTCTACTTTAGATCTGCAATAAAATCATTCCTGCCATCCAACATCAAAGTTTTATCACTAAATTTAACAGTAAACAACCCTCAGTAACCTCTCTAACTATTTTTCCACAACATTTGTCTATAAGAAAAAAGTTAGTCTGCTTTTAGTTCAATAAGAACAAGAGAACTGAGTACTGACAGAACTCTTGATATAGTCTTCTTGTGACATCCACAACATCCTTCTAGATCGATCTCTGATGATCTTCATTCCAAGAATCTTCTTTACTGCACCCATATCTTTCATGACAAAAGATTTGCTCAATGCCTTCTTGAGAGCAACTATCTTTGTCTTATCTTTCCCAACAATCAGCATATCATCAACATTCAACAATAGTATGATGGATTCACCATTTTTATAGTTCTTCACAAACACACAATGGTCTGCGGAGGTCTTCCTAAAATTGTGTTGGGTCATGAAGAGATCAAACTTCTTATACCATTGCCTTGGAGCTTGCTTCAAACCATAGAGGTTTTTCTTCAGACGACACACTAGATGTTCTTTGCCTGGTTCTTCGAAACCTTCTGGTTGCTCCATATAAATTTCTTCCTCTAAGTCTCCATGTAAGAATGTTGTTTTAACATCAAGCTGTTCTATTTCCAAGTCTAGTTTTGCAGCTAGACCAAGGATTACTCTAATGGATGTCATCTTCACCACTGGTGAGAAGATTTCTTCAAAATCTATGTCTTTCTTCTGGTCGCACCCTTTCACAACAATCCTTGCTTTGTACCTGGGATTTGGGTTGTTCTCTTCAGTCTTGAGTTTGAAAACCCACTTGTTTTTCAATGCGTTTCTTCCGTTTGGTAATCTCACCAAGTCATACGTCTAATTCTCTTTCAGGGACTGTATTTCTTCTTGCATTGCTTGCATCCATTTCTCTTTATCATTCGTCTCAATGGCTTCTATGAAACTTTGAGGTTCTCCTTCATCAGTGAGAGTGACATAATCATCTGAGAAATACCTTCTTGATGGTTGTCTGACTCTTGTTGATCTTCTCGCTTGAGGTTCTTGTTCTACTTGATCAGTCTCCATCTATTCTTCATGCATTGCCTGACTTTGTTCTGTCTGGTCAAGTTGTTTCGTCTGAACAGGTTGCTCCATCTGATGAGGTTGTATTGTCTAATCAGGTTCTCATTCCTTTGAGGAATTTCTTCCCCTGAATTGTGTACCACAATGGTCTTTGGCTTCTTAGATTGCTGAATATCCTGGATTGTCTGATCTTCATAGAATACCACGTCTCTGCTTCGAACAATCTTCTTGTTTACAGGATCCCATAATCTGAAGCCAAGTTCATCAATTGGTGAACCAAAGTATATGCACTCCTTCGTCTTTGCATCAAGCTTTGCTCTTTCATCTTTAGGAATGTGGACAAATGTCCTGCACTCAAAGACTCTCAAATGACCATAAGAGACTTTCTTTCCAGACCATACTTCTTCTGGAATCTCTTCATTTAAAGGTCTTGAAGGAGACAAATTGATTAAATCAACTGCAGTTCTTACTGCTTCACCCCAGAATGCCTTGGGGAGTTTTGCATGAGAAAGCATGCTTCTGACTTTCTCTGCAATTGTTCTGTTCATTCTCTCAGCTAGTCCATTCATCTGAGGTGTCTTGGGGGGTACTTTCTCGTGTCTTATCCCATGAGTCTTGCAATAATCCTCAAATGGACCTCTATACTCTCCACCATTGTCAGTTCTTAAGCATTTCAACTTTCTTCCAGATGCTCGTTCTACAGAAGCATGGAATTCCTTGAAAGCTTGAAGAACTTGATCTTTCGTCTTTAATGGATACACCCACACCTTCCTAGAGTGATCATCAATGAAGGTAACAAAGTATTGGGCACCGCCAAGGAACCTTTCAAATGTTGAGCAAACATCTGAGTGAACAAGATCCAGAATCTGCTTTTTTCTTCTTGCATCATCTGATCTTTTGAAAGATACTCTGTGTTGTTTGCCTGCTAGGCAGTCTTCACAAGATTCAAGTGGTTGCTCTTTTATGTTTGGAAGATGATCTTTTGCGAAAATCTCCAAACCTTTCTCGCTCATGCTTGCATCTTGAGCAACATTCATCTCCCCTTTGCATATCTTTCCCTGCATAATATACAGAGAGCCTTCCTTTCTGCAACGAGCAATAATCATGCTTCCTCGGCTGAGTTTCCATCTGCCGGCACCAAACTGGTTTATCATTCCGGCTTCATCTAACTTTCCTGCTGAGATAAGGTTCAGACGCATATCTAGAACATGTCTTACCTCCTTCAGCATAAGTTTGTTTCCATTCTCAGTAATCATCATTACTTCACCAATGCCAACAATCTTGCTTGTGACATGGTTGCCCATCTTTCTTGTACCAAAATCTCCTTTTTGGTATGATGAGAAAAAACCTTCATGAGGTGTGACGTGGAAGGATGCTCCTGAGTCAATTATCCAAATGCAGTCATCAGATGCAACATTCAGATAATTTTCCTCTCCGATAAGAAATATATTCTCATCAGTCGAGGCTACTGCATGGTTGTTCCATCTTCCTTCTTCTTCTTTGGGTTAATGCGGTCGGGGTGGTGGCTCGCTCCACTTGTTGGTCTCTCTTCAAGAATCTGCACTCAGACTTTATGTGGCCTGGTTTACCACAGTAATAACAACTTAGTCTAGTGCGAGATTTGGATCTACCTTGTGATTTTCCACGACCTCCTTTTTCACGATTCTTGCTCCTTCCTCTGTTGTCAACAACATTGGCTTCAAACTGGTTGTTCACGCCCTTTCTCTCCGTCTTGACTCTTCATTCAAAGAATGCATGTAATGAATCCATGCTAAGCTTTCCGTCTGGAGCAAAATTGCTGAGAGTGACAACTAGAGTGTCCCAACTCTCAGGTAGAGAACTGAGGAGTAGAAGAGTTTGCAACTCATCGTCTATCTTCATTTTTGTCTTCGTCAGTTAATTCACAATACCTTTGAAGATATTTAAATGTTCGATCATGTTTTGACCGTCCGAGTACTCCAACTTCACCAGTCGTCTAACAAAGTGGGCTTTATTCCTGGGCGTCTTCTTTTGAATCAAGGATTCAAGTTTCATCCACAAATCATATGCGTTGGTATAAGTTGATACATGTTCGAACAAACTTCTGTCAATATATTTTCAGATCATAGCTACTGCTTTCCGATTTTGGAGCTCTCATTCTTTGTCGGTCTTCCCTTCCGATTTATCTTTCTGGGTGATTGGCTCATGCAAATCTTTGCAGTATAAGTGGTCTTCCATCATCGACTTCCAATAGGAGTAATTATCTGCAGTTAGCTTGAACATATCTCCATCATGAGTGACAGCTACCTCCATCTTAAGTTACACAGGCTAATACAGTATACGTGAATAGTGTCGTACAGGTAAATAGTACCGTATACTGAAATAACTGTAGTATGCAAATAGTGCACTAGGTAAGTTCCCAGGAAAGAGAGGTGGGTCACTAATGGACACACTTAAATACCAAATCTTTCCTAGCCAGAACTTTTCCTAGACAACACTTTCACACCACCACACGTTATTCCCAGCAACGAGAATAATTCTTTTCTGATGTGGAAGATCAGACAATGCTGCAACCACAGAGCATACTAAGAATTTTCTTATGAATCCAGCACTTAGTATCCCAGAGCTCTGATACCACTGTTGGGAAATGTCAGCATAATTTCCCTCCTCTGTGAACTCAAAAATAGGCACTATGCCAAAGCGTAAATAAGAATAATAACAACACCAGAAATTTTTAGCGTGGAAAACCTTCTCAATGTGAGTAAGGAAAAAAGCCACGGGACCCGTAGGTCACTTAAATCTCCACTATAACAATAATGGGAATACAAATTTCACCCTTAAGTGGATCTCAAAAACTCTTTCTATTTTTTTCTCTCTATTTTCTCTCACTATTTCTCTATGTGAGGCTCTCTAGGATTTGCTTGTTCCATTCTATTTCTAATTGAGCTTCTTGCTCTTCTATTTATAAGAAGAGAATGGGAACATGATTTGCTGGAATATATCATGCCAATCTCAGTGAACTTAATAATTACCTATTGCAAAAGAGGGTAAGTATTTATCGCTAAAATTACTAACACATTAATCATCTCATCAATCTAGTAGGAACATCGACTCTATAACTAGGTCACCACAAGAACTGCTATCTCAGATTATGGACCCACAAATTGAGGCAGCTAATATATAAGAAATTCAATATCTCAATACATGCATAACAACAAATTATTGAGAAATTTATGGATGATATCAGCCCACCCTAATTGTTCAAATATTTAGTACGAACCATAGCACCTGACCGAGATATATATATATATATTATATATATGAACCATAGCACAACACATGTAGCACCAAGGGGTCCAGAAGCCATGGCGCACAACGCACTAACAACATAAAGCTGCGGTGCACATTATTTATTATTATCCATAAATATCACTAACATGGATCAGAATGAATATTATAATACAACATAACCTATTGTAGTGGAAAAAATTAGTTCAAAACTGCTATAAGACATAAAGGATTAGATGGCATAATTATATATGCAAAATTATGACTTCAACAAGCAACAGCAAGCTGCAACAGGTCGTACTACATAGCCTGACATGATCTGACAAACAAGAGGAAGAAGCCGCACTAGGATTTCTGTAACTCGAGGACCACAAGGTATACCATGAAGACACTCGTGCTGCTGGACAGAAACTACCAACCAGCAACAGAGCAAATAAAAGGGGTAAAGCAAAGCAGATGAAATTGAGGAGGTAATCAAAGCAGACAAAGAAGAAAACAACAAAGATCCCTTCAGACATTTACAAGTTACAATGACCAGTAAGAAAGAGCAAATCGAAGAGAGGGGGGGCTGAAGAAGAAGAAAATAAAGATCCCTTGAGACGTTTGCAATTTCCACTGGCTCAAAAAATACCTCTGCATGATCAGACTAACATTATAGGTTTGTTGGTATAAAATAAAATCTTTTTGACCCCTAAAAGAAATAGATTGACATTTGAACAATCTTGACCAATCTAATTGATAAACTTAGAATTTGATCATCTTATCAAAAACTAGTTATTTTCGAGTTTTGTTCAAATTAATGTTTGCAGGTTAACAAATAATCGAATACATTGTCAAGGTGAATTTCGACTAAGTGAGTAAAAGCTGTTGAGAGTACATTGGAAGATTGAAACAACACTTAGCAAATTTTTCAGAATAACAAAAGATGTCTTCGAGACCAAGGACATTATAAGGCAGATACAAGATAATTATATTTAGTTCAAAAATTCAAATTCAAATGTTCAAATTTGACTTTACTGTTATATTAAGACAAGACAATCATTACTGTTAGATTATAAAGTTATTTCTGTCAAGGACACTTCTTCTACTCTTGTTAGAATGACAGTTACTTCTCCTGTCTATAAATACTCAATGAGGTGAAGACATTTAATTGGTTAGAAAATACTTGCACAAACTCTCTCACAATTTCTATCACGTCTGTTACGGACTTTAAAATATATTCTCAGAGACTAGTCAAATATGCCTTCAACCCAACTTTATTTTTGTAATATTTACTTTATAATGCAAGTATACATCAATTTCTTTACATTTCTTGCAAACTTCCTTTCATCTTTTAATCGAGTGATTATTTGAATCATTTGATTTTATTTGCTCTTTTTTAAAAAAATTCTGCAAGTTTTACTTTCTTGCATTTTTATTGCTTTCTTTTAATTACTTTGTTTACTTCCTTGCAAGTTCATTTCTTTGTATCTTTATTGCTTCTCTTTTACTTGCTTTCATTTAAATTATAGTCAAATTTACCTTTATGCAATTATAAGTTCTGTTATTTACTTGCTTATTCTTTTTCATGCTTTTTTTTACTCGCTTTCTTTACATGCTTTTGTTTGTTATCATTTTCGATTTTCGATTGCCATTTACATACTGCTTTTGATTTACTTGCATTATTTTAATTTTAAATACTACTTCATCTTTCGATTATTTACTCAATTCTTACTTTTTACACTAATACTTCACTACATTTTCTTGTTAAACTCAAAACAAGTTTCTACTATTCTTCCGATTCACAAATCACTAAACACTTGAGAGTCCTTGAGAGAAAGAAATTCCCTTCCTAGAGTGATAATTGGAATCGAAATTTGTCTTTGACAAATTTTACAATAAGCAAGGTTTCATGTAACACTTGTTAGAGACCTGCAGTGCACTTTGGCTGCACAATTGCCCATGGGGTATGCAATTAATAACAACTGTAGGGTGATATGTTAATTAATCCATCTTACTAATCTGTAACACCTGAAAACAACTTTAATTTAAATCATCATCCACTAATTTCATAGGTCAATCTTGGTAATATGCAACAACAAAAAACAAAAAACTCTAATTGTTCATCATCTATTTTTTGCACTTACCTTAAAAATTGCTATAGTTGTCAATTTCTTAGAGTCTTTATTAGGATACTCGTAATTGAAAAGAAAATTATATGATTACATATAGACTAAAAAATAATTTACATATTATTTGATAATTAAATATCTAGAGCAGCCCAAAGAAAAGTGACTAAGAAGAAGTCCAATATAAGATCAAACTTCATAGTCCATATAGATCCAACGAAAGAACCAAGGATCAAATTCCAAGCTTGCAAAAATAGACTTAGGAAAACTTTTCAAAGGAACCTTGCAAAATGTACATTACAAACTTGATACAAGGCCAAAAATAACATACATTTGATTCATAGTGAGCCTTAAGAAACTTCTTGTCAACTACTCTACTTTAGATCTGCAATAAAATCATTCCTGCCATCCAACATTAAAGTTTTATCACTAAATTTAACAGTAAACACAACCCTCAGTAACCTCTCTAACTATTTTCCCACAACATTTGTCTATAAGAAAAAAGTTAGTCTGCTTTTAGTTCAATAAGAACAAGAGAACTGAGTACTGACAGAACACAATTCTATGTGCAACCTAAGAATATAACCGCTTCATTATGTAGGAATATTTCAATAGCATTTAAATTTCTTCATATAGCCTTTTATACATCCATTCCAAATCCAGACATTCATACAAATAACATCTCATGAACAACAACATTAGTATTAGTGATTAAAAAAATATAAACTAGCACCGGTATATAGCCTGGAATTTTAACCAGATTTTTATATCAAATGCACGTTGCAATGCTTTAATCAATGTGATTATGCACTGAAGTTGGATTGCATAGTGTAGAACTAAATACACATTTCGGATTGTGATTACCACATTTGAATAAAATTTGAGTTTAAATGCAGAAGATACACAAAGAATAAAGTAGCAATTTCTAGTGCAAAGGAAATAAGGTTTCATTAATCCTACATCATTTATATACTAAAATATAAAGATGATAATCTTAACCAGGATAGTCATTTAGAAGCCAGCATTATTAGAGAGTAGAAACAAATGAATAAGCAAATTTATCATTTTTACAAAAATAATTAGCTATGTTTCAGCTTTGGTCCTTGTTTTTTCTTTTGGAGCATTTTACAGAGCTTAAGACCTTCCAGCAGATTATCTTCCCTGACAAATCATAAAGAGATAAAGAGCAGACAGACACAATTGAGATATTGAAATAACAATAACACTTCAATATGCTAACACTGCTACCCATATACCCAGATATCATGGATATACCCATACACTAAACATGTTACTAAAGTAAGTCAAGCAATTACTATGGATAAGGGTAATGTCACTCACAAGCTCTACAATTGAGCAGCTTGCACACTATTACCATCAAGCAAAAGAAGGCTTCCAGCACAGACTGCTGTTTTAAAAGCACCAGGGATACTATTAATATTGACCATTTCAATCTGCTCACTGATGTAATCATACCAAAATAGTTCCTTAGAGTCCTGTTCTATAAGCACCTTGGAACTAGTCTTGGATAAAAGTAATGGCTTGCGAGGCAATTCACAATTTTCAAAAACAAAGAGTCTACACCAAGACTCATGCACTCCATACTCCTTCATCAACCAAACCTCTTCACGAGCCTTTGCTTTATCATTCAGGCACAAGCAAAGACAATCATTCAGATCACTCAAACACGAGAAAAACCCACATTCCAAGTTATTTGGAACAAGATAGTTTTGAAATTTTTCATTTGCAAGATCAAAAGCAATAACAAATCTCGGTGACTGGCCAGAATCCCTGACACAAACCAACCAATGCAAAGCACCATTGACATGTACTGATGGAGTACAAAGCTTTAAGTCATTGAAAGGCAAGTCATGAACCCTTCTCCATGAACTTGTCCTTAAAGAATAAACTTTGACTTCAGAGGTCCAAAAATTATGCTTCCAATAATCACCCCTTTCCCAATCAGCATAAAGCACGAGCCTAACAATCTTATGGTCACCACTGACCATGTCAAACCCAAATCCAAAATCCACCAAAATAACACTACCGGGAAATCCGCAACCCTCGAATCGCGGTAAAGTTAAGGTCTTTTGCTTCTGCAGTATTGGGTTCCAGAGCACAAAAACATTGGCCCAAGCTCTGGTGACGAAAACCAAGCCATTGCAGTGACGCGTTTGAAAACGTTCCCCACGGAAGGGGTGATGAATCCTCAAGGGGTGGCCCGAGATGGCGTCGTCGACAAAGCGTGCCAAACGGAGGATTTGATGGTCGTAACGCAATTGTTCGAAGATAAGGATGGGGTAGTTGGGGGTTGTGATGACGGAACGGGAAAGATGGAGGTTGATGAATTTGGGGTGTGTGATAAGGGAGTACCATGACTTGCAAACGCACCTGAAGCGTAGAATAGCGTCAACGGGTAGCCATGAGAGTATTTCAGCTATTATCTCAGGCGGGAACTTCATCGTACTCGTTGTTGAAATAAACGACGATGGCACTGCTGCTTAGTTGTTGAGGTAAAGTGGTAAACCGTTGACCTCGTGCGACCAAAAAAATAAAGACAACCCACTGCACTGCGGTGAAGGAGGGAAGGAAATACTAGGATGATCATGTGTTGGGTCGAGTTTATTCGAATTTAATAGAGAATATCCAATTGGTTTGGATTTGTAATTTTTTCACAGTTAATCCGAATCGAACCAACTTGATCAGTTCGGTTTATTGGGTCATTCACAAATAATTAAAATCAGATCAAAACTTACACACAAAAAATTAGAGCGAAAAATACTTCAACCAAAATCATTCACAAACAAGATTAGGCCCAAAAATCACTCAAACATCATCCACAAAAAAACTCAAAAATCACTCAAAAGATAAATCATCATTAGATAATTCATAATTTTTTCTTCTGTGAGATAAGGAAAGGAACGCAAGTTGTAGCACGGCAACACAAACCTCCATCACTGGTGGTCTCGACGTCATAGGTCGTAGTAGGAACTCGCCTTTGTAGTCATTGGTCTTCGACATTGCAAGTTGTGTAGCAATAACTTATCTTAGAACTCAATCTGTCACATAACAACTCGTCTCCATCATTGGTGGTCATCGAAGTGCAGCAAGAACTCGACTCTGTCGCAGGAATTCACCTCCGCCGCTGGTGGTTGTCATAGAGATACTAGGGCATGGTTCTCTTGTCGGATATGAAGGCTTTCGAGACCTATGAGAGATTGATTGATTTAGAATACTACACTTACCCAAAATGCATAGCACAATGCTATAATATATTAAAAAGAAAAAGAGTATGTGGTTCATGATCTTTAATATTTTTATACATCATTATCATGAATTTTAATTTTTTTTAATTAATTCATAAATTTTAATTAATTTTTTAATAGATTATTACTTTTAATTTGAATTTATTAATTTATTAATAATAATATTGTGTAATACTATTTTATTATTATTAATATTTTTTAGAGTATTTATTAATTTATTTATTAAAATTTGATTATAAATATATTTTGTTATTACAAAATAAATAAAAACAAATTTTGTTTAAAATAAATTTGTTTTTTTATTTATTTTGTAAAGAATAAAATATATTTAAAATTAAATTTTAATAAATTAATTAATAATCAATTTTTAATTAATGTTAATACAAATAAAATAATATCAATGCAAGATTATCATTAGTGAATTAACATATTCAAATTAAACATAAAGATCTATTGGGATATTAATTAAAGTTTATAGACTAATTAAAAAAGTTTTAAAGTTTGTAGTGATAATTGGTAAACTGATCAAAGTTTAAAGAATCTCTATATTATTTTTTCTTAAAAAAATAAAGAGAAAAGGCAGAGTGGTTCAGGTCATCGGGTTAAGGGTTTGGGTTTAAGAAATTAGCTATGTCTGAGTTGAGACCAAGTCTAAAAAATTGACACAATCAAAATATTGAATTGAGATCAAATCAAGTTAAACATAATTCAATTTAACCCATGAGCACCCCTAGTTTGTGAGAGATGAATAGTTATTGAGAAACATGAATACTTGTTGATTGAAGTGGGTAAACAAGTCAACCTGATGCGCACTGTCCCCACATACAATAAGTTAATTATAAATGACTGGATTGGA
Source organism: Ormosia semicastrata (assembly GCA_029884595.1). Lineage (NCBI taxonomy): Eukaryota > Viridiplantae > Streptophyta > Magnoliopsida > Fabales > Fabaceae > Ormosia > Ormosia semicastrata. The sequence continues at coordinate 27,573,269 of JAQQTO010000046.1, read as the reverse complement.
TTAGCTTGCGTTTTAATCAATATTTTTAAAATCGGGCTGGCCATTGAATTGGTGAAGATACCCCCAAACCCCATTATTAGGTTTGCATTCTCCAAATTAGGTTTTTATACTTTCATTACAAAAGTCTCTTGAGACTCGCCATCGCCACTCCAACAAGTCACCACCATCTCTGAGTGAGACCACTGCAATCTAATGCTACTAGCACTCCATCCAACCTCCACCATCGTACCTCCATGAGACCAGCTGCCACCAAGAAGTGACGTCTCCCTCCATGAGCCTGCCGCTAAGCTGCCATGCTCGCAAGCTAGTGAAGCCACTTATCCATGATGCACGAAGGCCATTCCAACTCCACTGCAAAGATGCTAAGATGCACACTATGGTGAGTGGTGCAAAGAATGACCAGGCGAACAAGAGAGAAAGTCGAACAGTCTTTGCAATTAAAAAAATGAAAAAAAAGCCATTTAAACTAGTGAACCATCAATTTTACCAATTTTCCCTGTTCTTCCTATTTGTATGTGATTTTCTATATTATTGGTTTTATGCTATAAATAGACTGGATACTAGATTGGTTTATCAGTTTTTCGGTTGAATCAACTAGTTTAGTCTGATTTTTTCATCATTGATTTTAATGTGCAACTAAAATGCTAACTCATACTTAGCCTATATTAGCCCTAGAGTTATATGGCCTACTAACTCATTACTTTTCATTTGTTTTTTTTAAGAGTTTTTTATAATTATTTAGAATTTTGGACCCTATTTAGACTATTGATATTTTTTTGGGCTTGAGATATATTTTTTAATTATTATTAGATAAGAATGCCAGTTGAAAAAAAAGAGAGATTAAAATAATACTTTTTTTGAGTGGAGGAGTGGAGCTCGTGTTGCAGTGGTTCCTGGCTGCGATATGGGTGCTTGGGGTTCTACCATGGAAGGTAAAGGGTCGCGATTTCTGGAAGATGAGCTTAACAGTGAAGGGCGACATGGGTGATGGCAGCGACGGAGGTTTATGGTGGTGCGTGGTGGCCGGAGTTAATGGTAACTGGTTCTGAATCACGACAGTGGTTGGTTATGAGTTAGGATTTTTGTTAGCTATTGGTGGCTATGGGTTCAGTGTGGCTTTGGTGAATACTGCGCCGTGGATGGTTGCGCGTGGACAAAGACGATGGCTGCTGGACAGAGGCTTCGGTGGTGATGGGTTTACACTATTGTGGGGGTTAGTGTCGTGGTGAAGTTGCAGGTGCTTGAACTGTGGTTTCTAAGTTGTGATGGCTTTATGGAGGTTCGGATGATTCCTGGGTCATGGGTCAGTTTAGGTTTCCTGGTAGAAGGTTTATGATCTGTTGCGGGCTTGGGTGATACAGGTTTGGTGATTGTTGGGTTCTTGGTGATGGATCGATGAAGGCTCAGATGGTTCCTGTCAGCGGAGTGCAGTGAATGGAAAGTGGAGTAAGGTTCTTGTGTGTGAGTGTAAAAGTTAAACCAACATTCCAATTACACTCACAACAAGTTAATCAAATAGAGGATGAAGAGTTACATTTTTTGCAGGCTGAGGAAGCTCCCCCCAAAAAGAAACTTCCCTCCCTCTCAGATTCCTCTCTTTTTTTTCATACGTGAAAAAAACCTCCCTTTTTCTTGGTGCCAGCCTTGGTATTTTAAGAGAAAATTGGGGTTGAAGAGATGGTTATGTTGGGTCTATTTTTGGTTTCCTTTCTTGTGCTTCGTTTCTCTGCCCCATGCCTCCTCTTCTTCCCATTTGCTGCTCCATTCTTTTTTCTTCATTATGTTGCTAACCTTGGATGCTATAATTGGATTTTGAGTATTGTGCATTTCAGCTTGATAGCGAGTGAACCTTGGTGGTGTTGCAGAAAAGGCATTGAGCCTTGGGTTGCAGAAAGTTTGGAAGATGATTACATTTCAACTAATGGTTAGAACTGAATTTCGTTGGAGTATGTGGACTTAAACAGGATGGAGTCAACAAAGAAAGAAAAAGGAACGTAACAAGCTGTAACTATCTTTCTTTTTTTTAGAGAAAACAATTTTATTTTATTTTTTAAATATTTTTTATGTTCAAAATAAAATAGACAAAGTAAAAAAATAAATGGACTAAAACATGATTAGAGGATTTGGTGTATGTGGATAATTATAAATTTCATTTTTTTCATTTTTTATTATATTAATTTCCATTTTTTAAGAGCTCGGGTAAAATGGGATGTTCACAATAATCCTAACCTATAGTTAAAGGGTTGGGCTTTGGGTTGAGGGCTGTTTATCTAACTTTACTTGTTAATCTATTTTTCTTTTTTTTTGTAAACATTCAAATATCTAAAAATCACATTGAGTCCTGATTAATTCGGAATCGAGTCGGGTCAGATCATAAAAATGAAAAATTCTCACAGCATTGATTTTTTTATTCATAAGACTCGAATTCGAGATCTTACTTAAATGAAATAAATGCTGAATCACTTGAATCAACTGGTATAGCTATCAAAACGGGCCATCTTGGCTCATTCGAGCTAGCTCGGCTTGGGCTGAACTATTTTTTGAGTTAGGTCAAAGTGGTTTATGTGAGTTTTAGATTGATATTTTGTTAACTCAATCTATTCTTATGTAATATAAATGAGTCGGATTAATTCATAATATTTTTAATTTTAAACTGACAATTTATTAATCTAACCTATCTATTTTGTTGAGCTATTCAAATCGACCTATCAAGCTTCACTCGTTTGAAGACCCTACCAACTGGGTTGTTAATCAATGTTTAAATGTGTTGGGAAGATCCCTACCATTTTTTTTTTCGGTCATCACATGATCCCTACCCTTTTTAGTTTTTGTTTGGTCGTGATCCCTACAGTTAAATGCAATATAATACACTGCAGTTGAGCCCCTCCCTCAAAAGTAACCTATTTTGATAAATTATTTCATCAACCAAAAAAAAAAAAAGAGAGGCTGAAAACAGAGCCCATCCCTCAAAAGTAACCTATTTTGATAAATTATTTTATCAACCAAAAAAAAGAGGCCGAAAACAGAGCCCATCCCTCAAAAGTAACCTATTTTGATAAATTATTTCATCAACCAAAAAAAGGAAAGGCTGAAAACAACCCAAAGGGTCAAAAGGCCCATGTAATGGGGATCCAAATCGAAGGAAACCCTAGCTCTCTGACAACACTATATATTTCACAGCTCTCCATTCCAAAACCCTAGTATCCTCTCTGTGCCAAACAAAAACAATCAGCTCCTACCCTAAGACAGCGGTCGAATCTGCTCTGCAATGGGTTCCAGCGAGTTGGGTTGCACCTACGCCACTTTGATCCTCTACGATGATGCAATCCCAATCACTGTGAGTCTATATCTCCTTCCAATTTAACATTTTTTTTTATCATCCTCAGATAATAGATCTCGATTTCAGTTACCCCTTTCTGCGTTTTATAATAATTGTTTTATTCTTTTTTTTTCCCTCTTTTTTTTGTAGGCGGAGAAGATTAGCACTTTGTTGAAGGCGGCTAATGTCGACGTCGAGTCGTACTGGCCTAGCCTATTCGCCAAGCTTACTCAGAAGAGGAACGTCGAGGACCTCGTCTTGAATGCCGGCTCCGGCGGTGGTGCTGCCATTGCCGTCGCTGCTCCTGCTGCCGCCGGTGGTGGCGGTGCCGCACCCGCTGCAGCACCTGCTGCTGAGGAAAAGAAGGTACTCGTTTTAATGCCTTTAAGGGATATTCTGCTTCTCAGGTGATATTCATGAATGATATCTTATTGCGTATGCCTTGTACCTTCATAGTAATAGGTAAATTATATTCTATTGCACATAGCTACATGTTATTCTCAATTCAAATTAATAAATTACCTGCACATACAGGTGAAAAAAAAGGAAATAGATGTTGCTTTGCAATGCCGCAGGGAACCTAATAATCCTGAAAATGTATTAGATTATAGAGTTGATTAATAACTAATTGGTGTTCTATAATTTACGGAGATAATCTTGAAAATTAACGTACTGATCTTCCCCTTGTTTAGAAAAAAAATAGTTGCATCTAAAAAAATCATTATCTTTTCAAAATTAAAATAAGTAATAAGGATGTAAGTAGCTGTGACAATTGTTTGCTGCATAAAGATAGCTCTGTATTTTAAAAACTTATCTATTTTTCTTTGATTTCGCTAAAGCATCTTGCTGAGTTTTGTGACTGGTTTAAGAGCAGACTAATGTTATGTCCCAGTTGGACTACAAAGAATTTGCAATTTGTCTTGTAAAACTTATAACTAGGTAATTTTTAGTTATAAATAAATATATATCCAAGCTGGCAATTAGAGGGCTTATTGTGCATTGAGGTGATCATATATCACTGCTGTGTTCCATAATTGCTCACTCCAACAACTCAAAGTAACCCCTAAATGGCATCATAGAGTTAATTTGATTCATGAAGAAATAGTATAAAGCTTTTTTTTTTGGCAATAACAAATGTATTGAAGAATGATCAAAAGCAGTGATGCACTTTGGTTAACGATGTCCGTATTAGTACTTTTAAGGTGAGATTTTTGTCCTTTCCACGAAAGTTTATAAAACTATCATAGCTTGATGCACTGCAAATCCAGCTATTGAGTTAAGATTACAGCCTTGCATCCAAGCCTTTAAAGAATGGTTAGCTTTAGATCAATTATATTTCCAGTTAATCTACCATTAATAATGAATTATGGTAACCTTCTCATACGTTTCCACTAAGATTCCATAGCATGCATTATTTGATGCGTCTTTGTTCTAGTGTCGTGTTTCCTTTTTGCTTGGTCTTTTGGTATTCTTTGTTTTATCAAGTAGGATATATATATATATATATGTAAAACTTGCACTACCTTGATTTTGGTGTACATAGTGAACTAAGTTGTTCAGTTATTTGTCTGTGCAAGGCTTTTTTGGTTTTTTACTTAACACGTCTGAATTTTGTGTTTGCAGGAAGAGCCGAAAGAAGAGAGTGACGATGACATGGGGTTCAGCTTGTTTGATTAGGTTTTTGTTTTTTAGTTTGTTGTAGCCAAACTTGGACTCCTTTTAACGAGGGATGGCTGAATCGGAAACTAGTTTTGTTCTATAAAGTGAATCTTAGCCAATTGACTATCTTAATTAATTGTTGAATTTTGGTGGTTTTTTTAATATATTTGTGGCAATTGAATTTCTGAATGACTTGTTTATTTTCGTATTCTGTTTGTCATCAAATATAGGGATTTACTATGGCAGCCACTGCAATAAAATGAGAATTTACTATGGCATATACCATAGTAAGGGGATTTTGTTGGAAAGATGTTAAGGGGATTTGCTATTGCATATACTGCAATAAAATGTATTATGGTGTAGTATTTGCTGCATTCTATAATTTTTTAATGGGAAAATATTGTTTACCTCATTCCTTCTTTTATACTTTAAAACAGAGAAACAAACTTAAGCTTCTGCTGATAAAGAATGCATGGTTGTTTGACTTGTTTCTTCTCATCCCTTGATAATTTGGTTAGTAAGGGATGAATCTTGGGTTTGAAGTGGCTATGGCGAGGGTGACTCTCATGTGTCTTGTTATTCTGGTTGACTGCTTGAGCAAGGTGATTTGAGATGATATATATATATACACACATACTTAGTTTTCCTTCTTCTGTAATGGAGGGTGTTTGATGATTGTACATGGGTTTATCTAGGAAAGTGGGTTAAGCTTTGAAGATTTTGAAGACATTGTCTGGGCTGTGGGTATGTGTGTGGTGCTCTCAGATTTTATCAAAGGAGGAAAAACATAGTTGTACACTGGTAGATAAAAAGATCTCACTCCAAAACCAAATGATAATAATAAGCTCAACCAAATATATGTGAAGACCTTTATATAATTTTCTTGTTTTATCCTGTTGATGGTGGTATCTAGACCCTTTACCTTCATCGTTTATGTTACCATTTGTTAAGTGATTTGTGAAAGTCATTCATGTTCTTTATGTCTCCACCATGGCTCATGCGCTTAAAGCCAAATCCTCACCCATGAACAGTGGCGGAGCCAACCCCCTAGCCAGCTTCAAAAGTTAGGGAAGTATTAATAATTATAAAAAATTATAATATAAATTTATTAAGAATATCATCTTAAGAAATATATTCATATCGGTGTGTATAATATTAAAAAAATTACAATTACATTAATTTTTCTAAATAATTATATTATAGTATTTGAAATTTTTAATACAATTACATTAAATAAGCTAAAGTTTTAAATATGAATAAATTTAAGCCATGAAAGCGAATTAGAAGTGATAAAGGCATAAAAAAAGAACAATTAGATATTTCTAAATATCAATAGCATGAAAGAGAGAGATTTCAGAGGTAACACAAGAGAATTGAAAGAAAGAAAAAATGCTACCTAAAATGTACATATGATCAAGGAGAAGGAGAACTTAATTGAAAGAAGGATTTTCACTCTTGCGGTCTTGGCAATTTGGTCAATAAAGAATTGAGAAATTTGTGCAATGTGTTAGGTTTAAACAGCAAAGATGATGTAATATTATTTAGGGAGATAAAGTCTTTTATTTTTTTTAAAACAATACTAGTTACTCTATAAAAAAAAAAGGCTCTCCCTTGATAGGTGGTGGCTTTGGCGCTACCCATGAAGCCATAGCCATGGGTATTAAAAATACCCACCATAGGTTTTTTTTTATGAAAAAAAATTATCATCCTTATAATCTCAGATAATTAAATATGTTTTACATTAAAAAAAACAAAAGAATTCAAGTCAAGTTTGAAGAATTGAAAATACCCAACCAAAGTATCCAAGTTAATTCATTTTTCTTTTAAAGCTGGAACCTACTAGCTCTACACATATCACAAGCAAATACCTTATTCTTGTTTCGCCAAAAGACGACTCAAGATATCTAAGAAACCATGCTCTGTAGATGTTTATAGATAGGATCGTATGACAAGTTTACAAATAGTATGTATTAGGCTAAAAGAATGGAACATGCACGCTTAAGTCGCCAGCCGACTTATATAGATATTCAATCCCGATCCCGATCAATCCGAACTCCAATTTAGTTAAGACATTCAAAGTCCGAACGTTGGGATTCATTACTAATCTATTCACTAAATGTCGTTTATAGTCGTTGGTTAATTACTTAAGTCGGTAAGATTCATGTTACCACTATTTGCCCGTTATTCATAGGTCGGATATATGCCTAAGTATGGAAGTCGGTATTTTCTCTCTCGTTGCAAAGTCTGCTATTATGTTGGGCATTACCATATCGTGTAAAACTTTATCGGACCCGAGAATGGTCCACATTTTCTAAAGTCGACCATATAGAAGATATGAGCCGAAAATATAAGAAGATCGATTTAAAAGAATACAGAATGGTCCATAGCTTCCCTAGCTCGACCATATAGAAGATATGAGTCGAGCCATAAGAGACCAATTTAAAAGAATACGAGCAATGGTCCATAGCCCAGATCGGTCATATAGAAATATATGTACTTGAGCTATCAAAGACCTATTTAAACGAAGAATGGTATACAATCTAATAGGTAGGTCGTATAGAAAGGACGATACCGAGATATAAGAGACCCGATTAAAAATGCGATTTTGATCGATTATTAGAAACCAAAAAGACTAACTTAGCTTCCTGCAATCCTACTTTGCTCGGTACATTAGGACTCGTTGTTCAAGATGCTTCGTGTAACCCGTAGTTGTTCCCGGGGTGAAAAGACGTGGGCCACGTGTCATTCATCTATTACTTAAGTGTCGGTTCATTATTGCACCATTAAAGCAACTGCGTACCAAGAATCCGCCGTAAACCGTTGATCTTCGCCGAAACGGCCTTCCAACCATTGATTTTGGCTAGCATCGATCCCGGGCGCAAGATTCATCGACGGTGGAAATACAACTTTTCGTTTTCCTTGACTTTATTACCCTTGATTTGTGGCGGCCTAAACATTATTTAAAAAATCCTTCTTCCATTTTCTTCTCATTACTCTTTCAAGTCCAACCGTTAGCTTCTTCCCAAAAAACACTCCACGTTTCATCTTCCTCTCGCATTGCTTCCTTTTCCAGAAAATTTTCATTGTTGTGCCTTCCCTACATTCGCTCATCAAGCGTTTTTAATCAAGTTCCCGGGCCTTTCACTATTTCCTCACAAAGTTCCACCGCCACGAAGCTTTTGCATTTTGTCTTCCGAAACAGTGTACTTCTCTCACCTTTCCTTTCCATCTCTACACCTAAATTGCCTCAATTTAGGATTTAGGACCATAAGTAGTAACATGTCTGCATTGAAGCGATAGTAGTGGTAGCGAATCCTGTAGAGATTCTCAACAAGAATCTCCTGCGGGCGTTTCCAAATCAACATACAACGGGCCCACCCACTTCATCAAAGGAAAAGACACACCCCAACCGACGCCTTACGAAGGAACGCCCGATCTTGAAGGTCGGACGTCACCTCCAAGATCGGAGGAGAAATACAATCGGGTTAAACCCGCCACGTTAAAAATTACCGCTCGGATTTTAATTCGGCTCGAAAGCATACACATCCTCCGAAGATGTATAGTGATGGCATCTAATGGAGACGAGACCAAACTCGTGTGCCGACATTGCCGACCAAAGAGAGGATTTTTATGTCTCCAGAAAGAATGACGACTTAGGATGGATTTATGTATATGAAACCTTTTTTACCCGCCGGACTCAAAATCTACCCTTCTCGATTTTCAATGTAAAATCCTCGACTAAGTTAAATATCGCGCCTACCCAACTCCATCCAAATAGCTGGGCATTTGTTAAAGCTTTCGAAGTACTACTTCAGTTTATAGGTCGGGAACCAAGTATTGGCGTGTTCTTTTCCCTTTTTCAATGCAAAGGGGTCGGTAAAGGGGGTTGGGTATCAATTAACAGTCATCCCCGTAGAAGATTATTTTCTGCTTTAGACTCATCGTACAAGAATTTTAAAAATAAATTTTTTCGGGTGAGTTCTGCTCCGACCGACCTTTCATTCTTCTTGGACGAATATGGGATAGAAAAATTCCCCTTATACTGGCGTGCCAACCCGACTTCCTGTTGGGAATTGCGGATCAAAATATCTCGCAGCGGAATAATAGGATTCCCACACAGGATCCATGCGAAAAGTCCATAATTCGAGTTTTTTTTTTAATTTACCTCTTGAAGCGTGATAAACACAAGCGAGGTGAATCACCAACACCTGTAATAGCGACGATGTTTGGCAAGCGTATCCACACGAATAGTACTTGCAAAAGGAGTCACGCCTCTGTTTTGCGGTGCTGCGCGAATAGAAGAGAAGAACCTTTCACCGTCTCTCACTCACTTTCTTAGGTGCGGCTAGGGTTGTGATGTAACATCTATAGCAGCCCCCTTACCGATATTATTTATAATAGTGGCTGCCTTAAGTGAGTGTGCAAAAGAAAAAGGTAAAGATCAAACTAGTGCAACCCTAAAACCCATCTCGTCGAGTTAGGCCCACAATTGAATCCGAGTCCAACTTGGATCCTTATTGCTCCAATTTAGTCTGTTCTAAGTGTGTGACCCTGCAGGTTCTTATTACGTTGGCGTATTAAAATCTCATTTTAATATTACAAGCGACGAGCGGTATCTAGCAACACGTCGTGTCGCTACCCAAGTAATAAGAATGTCGGTGATTTGACATAACCTTCCGTGACCAATGTTTCCGTGTCGTTTAGTCCCTTTGTCAAGATATCTAGATTGAACACAAGGCATGGAATGCGTCACCCTTGTATAGTCCAATCATTCGTTTCATTGATACTCGAGTAGACTTTGTAACAATAAATGAGATCAATATCTCATATTGACTCATTTGAGCATGACCATGCATTTCGCAGTCTCACTCAATCGGGGGCCCGAAGATATCGCTCTTGTTATGTAGGAGTGACAAATTCCATCTAGGTCACTCACATCCCTCTCGCATGATTTGCGGTATGTCCAATAACCAACTTTATAATCACCTTGTTACGGATGACGTTTGATGGCATTAAAACACACAACTCCTCATGTAGGAATCGTAGTGATTTCGAGGTCAAAGGACCACAAACACCATTATCACTATGAGAATCGCTTATGACACTCACGTAACGATCCATGTAGCGTTCTCATAGTGGGTCAAATCCAAGACATCATTACTCTAATATGTACCAATGTGAAGACTTGATATCTCATATCCATGACCCGTGAGATGCGGTCATCGGTCCTCTACACATACTAGTCTCAATGTATTATTGTTGTCCTAATTAACAATAATACTTGACTAGTGGACATTTAAGAATAGTGTTGTAACCAAAAGGATCTCACGATTAAGTCATCCACTTGATGTCCTATGGCATCAAACTTACTATTCTAAGAACTTTATTATGTTTATCAAAAAAGAACACAATAAATGAAATGCCTCATATATAAAATAGCATAATAGAATATATGTAAATACAGAAAATGTATTAGCCTCTAGGGCATACACCAACACTTCCCTACTGGGTATAGAGTATAGAAAGTTACCACCCGAAGACCGAATATTGGTCGACTTGTTGGAAGAAGCTTCAGTGCTGGATACTGCTTCCTTGGTAAAGTTTGGAAACAATCCAACCGAATTACCAAAAATAATGCGTAAGTCTTATTTATTTTTACTATTTTGCCGATATTGGATCTCTACTAATGTATTTTAACTACTTTTAATTTCTTTTCAGAAAAAATGGCTCCTAAGATAACTGTTCGCGAAATGCAACGAAGACTAAAGAAATTGAAGAACGAAGGAACCTCGGTGGTAGGAAATGTTGACGACATCATTCCCCGACCCGAACCAATACCTGTTAATCATCAACCGGAATCTTCGGATACCAAGTCGGATCCGATGATTCGAAAACGACGTCGGTCAGAAGTCCCGGATCAAAGTATGAAACAACCTGCCTTGACATCGCATGATCGAAGGCTCTTCGCAGAACTCGGGTCTAAAAACGGCCTTCGAGGGGTTAAGCGGTTTTGCGGCTGGAAAAGACAAGTCTTCCCTATGGTCGACCACTTTTCCCTTCGAGTCTTTGATAGATGATCATATTTCTCTTCTGGACGACAAGGAGCGCAAGGAAAAGGTCGGTGATATTGGGCTAATACGATGGGCCGAGGTACAACTCCTTCGGTCCGTCAGTGTACTTAGGTCGGCCGAGGCGAATCGATTCTCTTGAATCTTCGGTAAAGCTTCTGGAGGAAGAAAAGAAGAACTTTGAAGAAAGCTTGTCGGCCGCCTTAAAGGACAAGGAGGAGTCTAACCGATCTCTTAAAGAAGCCTTGGGAGAGAAAAGTAAGCTGTTTGCTGAGTTGGAGGGATTGAAAGACGAAATTACAAACCAAAGAGTCGCTGGCTTCGATACTTGCCTCCAACAAGCCAAGCTTTTGAATCCCGACGGAGTTTTCGACAATCACTTGGGGGAGATGGGTCCATTCCACAAGGTAGTCGGTGGTCGTATCGTTGAAGATGATGATGAAGAAGAAGAAACAGAATCTTAAGTATTTGAAGTTTCAATGTATAACTCTGTCGTCTTAAAAATAATGAATTAGTCTTTGATACCGTATGTGCTTCTTATGTTTTAATTTTTTAAATTTCAAAAAATATCTTAATGCTTGCCAACGTTGCCTATAATAATTAATGGCGGAACGACTATTCATAAAATCTGATAACACAGAAATTTATGCCCCTTGAAACATCATTTAAATGTTTTAAAGAGAATTGATTGAAAATTGCAAAAAGGTCTTGTTTATCGAAATAAACTTTAATTATTTTTGAAAGTTTGGTGCTTGTAGAATTTTGGGCAATTTAGTCGAATTCGATTGTGGGTGATTTTGACCCAACTTGGATCTAAGGCCGTTTTTTGTCGGCATTGGCGACTTTCCGACCCGACTTCAAGATCATTTTCGTTGGTGATTATTACTGCATCGGTGACATTGACCTGGATTTGGCTCGAAGGCCATTTTCTTTGGTGACTATGACCAGATCGGTGACTTTGACCGGTTTGGCTCGAAGGCCATTTTCTTCGGTGACTATGACCCAAGATCGGTGACTTTGACCGGATTTGGCTCGACGGCCATTTTCTTCGGTGACTATGACCCACATTGGTGACTTTGACCGGTTGGCTCGACGGCCATTTTCTTCGGTGACTTTGAGACAGCATCGGTGACTTTGACCTGGTTGGCTCGACGGCCATTTTCTTCGGTGACTTTGACCTATGAGATCGGTGACTTTGACCGGATTGGCTCGAAGGCCATTTTCTTCGATGACTTTGACCGGATCGGTGACTTTGACCGGTTGGCTCGAAGGCCATTTTCTTCGATGACTTTGACCTATCGGTGACTTTGACCGGTTTGGCTCGACGGCCATTTTCTTCGGTGACTATGACCGGCATCGGTGACTTTGACCGGATTTGGCTCGAAGGCCATTTTTATGCAAACTAAGTTTCAAGATGATGATTTTATTTGAGTAAATGAATGAGTCAACGGTAGGCCTCGTTAAAACCTTTCAGGAAAAAACCCATCGGGAAAAAATCCTGACAAGGAAAAAGAGTACACTACCTTTAACTTTCAATACAAAGTTTATAAAAGAAAATATAAAACAAGAAGAACTTAGCTATAATATCTCCGAAGTGATGCCGAATTCCAAGTTCTAGGAAGCGGACATCCAATGATATCGCCGATCTTATACGCTCCTCCGCCAATATCTTTAAGTATTCTCGAAAGGTCCTTCCCAATTAGCCGATAGCTCCCTTCGCCAGCACCCTTCTCGGAGTCTTCAATTTTGCGCAAAGAATAGGTCCCTTCAACGAATTTCCTTGTTTTCACCTTCCGATTATATTTTCTTTCTGCCCGAACTTTCGCAGCTTCTTCCCCGAGTGTGCTATTTCCTTTCTTCTTCTAACAAATCCAAATCGGCTTTTCTCGATTGCAACATTTACCTCCTCATTAAAGGCCGATCTTCTAAAACTCGGTCCTCCGATTTCAACTGGGATCATAGCATCCGCCCGAAAGTAAGTCAGAATGGGGTTTCGAGTGTTGACGACTGTGGTGTAGTGTGATAAGCCCACAAAATGTTCGGAAGTTCTTCTGGCCAAAGGCCTTTAGCATTGTTGAGCCTCTTTCGCAGTCCGAGTAATATAACCTTGTTGGCTGCTTCGGCTAATCCGTTAGTTTGTGGATGTTCTACCGAGGTGAATACCTGTTTAATTCCATTTCTCATACAAAACTCTCGGAATTTCTTGTCAGTGAATTGTGTTCCATTATCAGATACAATCGAATAGGGTAAACCAAAACGGCATATTATATTTTTCCAAACAAATTTTTTAATCTTTTCGGAAGTTATACTAGCAAGTGGTTCGGCTTCAATCCATTTTGTAAAATAATCAATGGCAACAATAATGTACCTCAATTGTCGAGCGGCTGTAGGGAAAGGACCTAACAGGTCAATTCCCCATCGGCAAAATGGCCATGGAGTCTCAATGCTGTGCAATTCTTCAGGTAGAGATTTATGTAGATTGGCGAATTTCTGACACTTGTCACATTTCCAAACGTATTCTAGGCAATCATACTTCATAGTAGGCCAGTACATTCCCGATCTTAAAACCTTGCCTGCTAACGATCGTCCTCCGATGTGACTACCACAGACTCCCTCATGAACTTCCTCCATAACCGCTTTCGTCTGATTTTGATTTATACACTTCAAGAGGGGGAGAGAAAATCCTCTCTTGAACAATTCTCCTCCTATCATCGTGTAATAACTCGCCGACTTTCGCAATTTCTTTGCTTTCTTTTCATCAGTTGGTAACTCACCACTTTCCAAATACTTGACAATTGGGCTCATCCAGGAACTTATATTGTTGTCGATTGAAAAAATCTCCTCTTCTTCAACGCTAGGTCGGTCAAGCATTTCTTGAATAACGGATCGGTTGTTACCTGGACCTTTTGTGCTGGCTAATTTTGACAAGAGATCAGCCCTTGTATTCTGCTCTCTCGGGATATGAATAATCTCGAATTGTTCAAACTTTTTTACCACATCTTGTACTTTGAGTAAATATTTAACTAATTGAGGGTCTTTAGTAAGGAACTCACCACTTACCTGCCCGGTTACCACATTGGGAATCTGACTTTGCGATTAACCTAGTAGCCCCCATCTCTGCTGCCAATGCTAGTCCGGCAATGAGTGCCTCATATTCGGCTTGATTATTGCTGGCCCGAAAATTGAACTTCAGTGACTGTTCAATTAAGATTTCGTTCGGGCCTTCCAGAATAATCCCCGCTCCACTTCCTTTGACATTCGACGCTCCATCGACAAAAAGAATCCAAGTATCATTATTCTCATTTTGAGGATAAGGGGAAGATAATTCAACCAAAAAGTCAGATAATACCTGGGACTTGATAGGTCCTCTTGGTTGATATTGAATATCAAATTCTGACAATTCGACGGACCATGATATCATTCGTCCGGCAAGCTCTGGTTTTCGAAGCACTTGTCTGATTGGCTGATCTGTCCTCACGATGACTGAATGACTTTGAAAATATTGTCGGAGCCTCCTAGCCGTTGTGACTAGTGCTAACGCCATCTTTTCGATTTTCTGATACCGACCTTCTGGTCCTTGCAAGACTCGGCTAACGAAATAGATAGGTCGTTGCTCCTTTCCTATTTCTTTCACCAATACAGAACTCAAGGCTTTATCAGAAACAGAAATATATAAAAATAAAATATCACCTGATTCTGGTTTTGTCAAAATTGGCGGAGTCGCCAAGAAAGTTTTCAGTTCGCTGAACGCTCGTTCACATTCCTCCGTCCATTGAAAATTTTTGGTCTTCTTGAGGCATTGAAAAAATGGTAGAGATCGGTCAGCTGATTTAGAAAGGAACCTCGAGAGGGAAGCTATCCGTCCTGTTAATCTCTGCACTTCTTTAATGGTTCTTGGGCTTCTCATTTCCACTATTGCTCTACATTTCTCCGAGTTTGCTTCTATTCCTCTGTTGGTGAGGAGAAAGCCAAGAAACTTTCCTGCTTGAACTCCGAACACACACTTCTAGGGTTTAACTTCATGTTATACTTTCTCAGTTGCGCAAAGCATTCAGACAGGTCGGAGCAATGATCCCCACCTTCAGATGTTTTGGCGACCATGTCATCTACATAGACCTCGATGTTTCTTCCTATTTGCTTTTCGAAAATTCTGTTCATCAGCCGTTGATAAGTGGCTCCAGCATTCTTAAGGCCGAAGGCCATCACCCTGTAACAAAAATTTCCAAATTCAGTGATAAAAGCAGTTTTTTGTTCGTCGTTCGGGTGCATCCTAATTTGGTTGTATCCAGAGTATGCATCCATAAAGCTAAGGAACTGATAACCAGAGGCCCCATCAACTAGTCGGTCTATGCTGGGAAGAGGATAGGAATCCTTCGGGCAAGCTTTGTTCAAATCAGTGAAGTCTGTACACATTCTCCATTTTCCTGACGACTTTTTTACCATAACCACATTCGACAACCACGTGGTATATTCTACCTCTCTTATAAAGCCGGCCTCTAAAAGTTTTTTGGTCTCCTCGGTTGCAGCCCTTTGTCTTTCCGATCCCAGTTTCCTTTTTTTCTGGGCTACTGGTTTTACCTTTACATCTAGGGAGAGCTTATGGGTGATGATCTCTGGATCAATTCCAGGCATGTCTGCTGCAGTCCAGCAAAGATATCAACATTCTTTCTCAATAATTGCTCCAAATCTCTTTTAAGTTCGGTTGGTAAATGAGTCCCGATATGTGTTACTTGGCTGGATTTAGGACCCAATGGTACTCGCTTGCAATTCTTCGATCGGTTGAGGCTCGTCTTTTTCATCACTCCGCGGTCCGGTTCGGCCATGTTAATGCTATGTATCGGTCGCTTACGGTCGATTTTATGAATCTTTTCACTTGTCTCGGGTCTCAAACTTTCGTTGTAGCAAATCCGAGCTTCCTTCGATCTGCATGTATCAGTCTTTCTCTCGGTCTTAGAGACCGGGAATTTCATTGTTAGGTGGGGGTTGAGACGACGACACCACAAAAGATTTAGAGACGGTCTCCCGAGGATAACATTATAGGGAGTATCGCAGTCTATAACCAAGTATCTTACAGGAATGGTTTTAAGTAGAGTACCTGTCCCAAAAGTTGTTCGAAGTTCGACGAACCCCTTGACATTTACCTACTCTCCTGAGAACCCGATCAAAGTTCCATTGAATGGAGTTAAATCGTCTTCTGACATCTGCAACCTTCGAAGCGTGGACATGTAAAGAACATCGGCCGAACTTCCTTGATCAACTAGAACTTTCTTGATCTGAAAGTTCCCTGCTATAACGGATATGACCATCGGATCATCTAGGTTTTCGTCCAACCCAGCGTAATCGCTGCTTGAAAAAGAGATGACCGGTCCATCGTCGAACTGTTTGTGCTGCACTGGGGAAGGGTAGCTTACCGACATTACTGCTCGGAGATGTCGTTTCCGAGATGAATTGGAACTCCCTCCACCGGCAAATCCCCCTGCAATTGAGTCAATTATCCCTCGACAGTTGGCCTCGGCACGGGGCTTGTGTCAACCGCCTTTTCGTCATATCCGGCTTGTTCCCCTTCGGTTGGATTGATCTCTTTCTTTTGCCTCCCGCTCCGACTCATCGCGGCGATAAACATATTTTCCTAGATGTCCCTCCCGAATAAGTTGCTCGATCCTGTTTTCAAGCCGATGCACTCCTCGGTTGTATGTCCGAAGGGTTTTGTGGAACTCACACCTTTTACTTTTATCCACATTTGGTGGTATCTTTTGATGCCCTAAGGCATTTTTTGGGAGACGGATCGGACCCGTGTTGTATATTTCCTAATATCCGATCTCTTTGAGAATTCAACTGGAGTGTATTCATTGAACCAGGGTTGTACTCTATCCGTTATTGCACGTACATTTTCGTATGTCCGATCATTCCCTTGTAAGTGTCTACCTCTAATTTCTGATCCCCGTCCGTTATATTGTCGATCGTGAATACTTGGTTTGATAGAAATAATGGGATTATTTTTTCCCCTGCGTTCTGGTTCGAAAAAATGTTGCTCCATTTGCTTCCTGGCGAGAGCGATTTCTTCCATATTGATGTACCCTACAGATCTGTTCCTCAACTCGTCCAGATCTAACGGTGGTTTCCTGGCCAGGGAATCTGCAAATGGTCCGGGCCGCAAGCCAGCCATGATAGCATGGAGAGAAACTGCTGGATTGAGATCTCTTATCTGCACAGCTTCCTCCCCGAACCTTCTCATGAAATCTTTGAGAGATTCTTCTCGGCCCTGCCTCAGATTGATTAAGCTTGCTGATGTCTTCTGATGTGTCCTGCTTGTAGAAAAATGGTTAAGAAATTTAACAGATAATTCAGAAAAATCGTAAATTGAACCTGTTTCAATGCTTGAAAACCAGAGCAAGGCTGATTTTTTTAGAGTTGTCGGAAAAGCCCTGCATTTAATCGGGTCCGAGCTTCCATTTAGAAGCATCATAGAGTTGAACATCGTTAGATGTTCCTGTGGATCAGTCATCCCATCGTAAAGCTCCATCGTCGGGAGTCTGAATCCCTCTGGAAGCGGGATTGACATAATGAAGTCGGAGAAAGGATGATCCGCTCTAGGTATGTTATTTACTTGTCTCCTTCCGTCATGATTACTCGTTTTGGGAATACTGGTATGTCCTTGAAAATCCCTGCTCGGAATATCTTCTTCTGGAATTCTCTCCCTCTGGTCTGCCTGCTCAATCCTCTGTTGATCCCTGCTGGTCTCAGCAATTCGATCAATTCGGCTATTAATATCTCTAATTGCTTGCAGGAGCATCTCCATTGGACTGAGCTGGTTGTTTTCTAGAGTGATTCCATTCAGGACACCGTTTTCATTGCTAGCCATATCAGGTCTATAAGGTGGTTGGATGTGCCGCGAAAATAGCTGAAGGATCGTGGAGTAGGAAAGTTTTACCTAGCCCCACGGTGGGCGCCAGATGTTCCGGGTACTGACCGAACCTAGATAGCTTAGAGGACGACCTTATTCTTGTTTCCGAACAGGCGTGTCAAGATATCTAAGAAACCATGCTAGTCAGTCAGCACTAGGATCGTATGACAAGTTTACAGCAAATAGTATGTATTAGGCTAAAAGAATGGAACATGCCTGGCTTAAGTCGCCAGGCCGGCTTATATAGATATTCCGAATCCCGATCCCGATCAATCCGAACTCCAGTCGTTTAAGACATTCAAAGTCCGAACGTTAGGATTCAGTTACAATCTATTCACTAAATGCCAGGTTTATAGTCGTTGGTTAATTACTTAAGTCGGTAAGTTACTGTTACCACTATTTGCCCGTTATTCATAGGTCGGATATATGCCTAAGTATGGAAGTCGGGCCGGATTCTGCCAAGTCTGCTATTATGTTGGGCATTATCATATCGGGCCTACTTTATCGGACCCAGAATGGTCCAGTATCCAAGTTAATTCAATTTTTTTTAAAGCTGGAACCTACTAGACACATATCACAAGCAAATAATCTTATTAATTGGAGAACGCCAAAAGACGACTCCAAAAATGCTTCATGTGGGGATGCTCTGTAAAATGCTTCATGTGGGGATGCTCTGTTTAGATGTTTATAGAATAGGGATTATGGACAGAAGTTATCATATGTATAGGTTGAGGTGGCTTCTAACGTGCACCGGAAAAAATGGGTTGCATGAATACACCAAGTGAAAATTATCATTAATTTATTATATAAAAAATCAATTGTGATGTCATACTTGTTACTTGTTGAGGAGGTAACATTCATCAAGTAAACTCAAGGGCTGTATGATCCTTTAACTTGAAACTTGTTTAAGAGATCATCGAAAACACATAACGGGGATAATCATCCTATTTTCTCTCTCGTTGACAGAGGGAAGCCGTCTCTCCGCGGGTGAACACCAGCTTTCAAGTGTAAAATTTAGCCACGATTAATAAAAATATCTCATTTTAAAGTGCAAAATTTAATTTCAAGTAAGCAAAATAATAGAAGGATCTCATTTTCAAGTGCAAACTACAGAACCCCTTTAGCTCAAACTGCACTATTCTTGTGGGTCGTGGGGGTCACCTCCATGGTTGAATTTGTTGGAGTAGATCTACCTATGCGCCACCAGCAACCCATTGCTTCATGGTTTCATGCTCTATCAATTCTTTTGAGGATTAAGGCTATCTTGTACGAACACAATAGAGAATCTATTAATGAATTAATGATACAATCTATTTTTATTTTTTATAACAATTAAAACAGTACTATGAAGACATTAATCATCTCCCCAAGCCTTGTCTCTCAATTAAAGCAATACAAAGAACAACATATTCTTGCTTTCTATAATCTCCGGACCCAAAGCTCGTGGATGACAATTTTAACCCCATCCCATGCGCAATCAGCCACTGCGTTAGACTCTGAGAGAGATAGAGGGGGAGAGAAAAGGAGTAAGATCTGACTTTGTGCGACCAAAAAGAATGGTGGCTTGGGAAGATAATGGTAAACGACAGAGCGAATGGACGAGATGAATGGTGCCTGTCCGACGGAATGCATAGAATGTGAGAAGGCTAGAGATGCATTTACAAAGGCTTTTATTTATGAACTATTATATTCTTATATCAAATAATATACACATCATTTTTTATATCTCATTTAATATCATTCATTATATATATTTTTTTATCATTTTTTCTTACTCAATCACATCCCTTAAAAAAGATATAAATAGTATTTACACTTTTTTGTAAAGATATAAGATGATCATTTTTCTTTATTTATCTCATTGAAACCAATTAAAAACACCCTTCACTTATTATATCAGGTAAAAGTAGGTGGTGTGTAACCAATACACCAAAAAAATTTAGGTGCATCATAGAAGCCACCTTAGGTTGAAGCAAAAAATAGTGTTGTCTTCAATACACCTAAATTTTGGGGGTGCATGGCTGCGCCACAAATAAAAATGCATTGATTTAATAATTTTAAAAATGAACCTAGAGATGGGAGACTAAAAACCTATTCAACAAGTAATCTTGAAGTTTTTTCTCTTCTTCTTCCTTCACTTCATCACAACCTAGGCCACACCACCACCCCAACCGTCAGAGCCTTGCACCCCTCCTCTATAGTTACTGTCGAAGAATCGCATAATTACTCAAGTCGTGTTGTCACTCCTGACCTTTGCCACACTGCCATTGCCCATTCCTTGTTCTTAGCTCCCATACACGTCTATCGTCAAAGGCCACAACCTTTGCAACTCCTAAACCTCGCTAGAAATGAAGTCTTTTGCCAAGCATCAAAGCTGTAACTGCAAGGTGACTCAATGTATTGAGGCTAGCAAAGTCCAAAATTTCTCAAAATGACCAAATGCAAAATTTCACAAAGAGAGCATGGGCATGGCTTAATAGAGGAGACGCATTGAGAAAGATTAATTTCATTTATGGGCTTCTCAAATTAAACCAAATTCAATTTTTTCTCTTATATATATATATATATTATAATTTTAAAGTAGTGCTTTAAATGTTTAAATTTAATTAACTTTGTTCATCAAATAATACCAAAAAAAAAAAAGCAGCTTTGTCCATCAAATATGACACTTCATATCTAATAAATAGAGTGGATCCTTTTGACTCGGTTTCTATTTGGGTTCTCTTGGTGGTGAAATAAAAAGAGAGTCCATTCAACCAAATATTATTAGTGGATGACCCAGATTTGGATGCTTAGAAGTCCATAATCAAATGAAGATGAAGGAAGAGGCTCAGAAAGAGCAATGTCGAAAGCTAATGAAAATGATTCAGAATTGTTTCGTGCTCCAATTGAGAGGTTTCAAATTCCCAGAGATTTTTGGGTTTAAAAAACATAATATGAAAAAAATAAAAAATATTTTTTTGATTAAAAAAAATTGATTGACCTGTTATTACATGTAACTCTCAAGGTGCTTCCATGCACCAAAACTTATTTAGGTGCATTGTAGCATTCACCAAAAATCTTTGAGAATGTACGCTCAATTGGTCATTAATGAATGTAAGCGTACATAAGGTTTTGGATAGGTATAAAAATGAATTTAAGGATAAGTGGTCATATTTGGTGTAGTAATTTTTTGTATAATGTCTTTATTTTTATGTTTTTACATAAAGATTGTAGGTGAAGCCACGAGGGTGAGGGTTTTGAGTTTAATTAACTACCATATGAGTTAACATAAAATCTAACGTTTTGAAAGTAAACAAAATTGTAGTTTTAGGCTTTTAAAGGTTTTTTTCTCATATAACCAAAGCACCTAAGAAGATATATCATTTTTTTACAATAGGTGTTGTCCTTACTTTCTCTATAATATAATCATTCTTAATCTTATATTGTCTTATATGTTTACTCATTCAATGAACATCCTTATCTCTGCAACACTTAACTTATACTCTTATTAACTTTTTACCATTCATCATTCATTATCATAAAGCATCGCAGGTCTTTTAGCTATGCAGTAATTTTTTTTTTCAAGTTTGAGATACAATTTTCTATCACAAATAACACTAGAAGTCCTCCTCCATTTCATCCACAATCTTATGATTTACATTTCCTTTTATTTCTCTATTATTTTGTATGATAGATTCAAAGTACCTAAACCGTGTCAGTTATGGTATGATATAATCTCCAATTTTCACATATAAGCTACTGTTAACATTTTTTTTGCTGAACTTACATTTCATATACTTCGTTTTATTTCAACTTAAAAGGAAGTTGTGTGCTTCTAAAGCTTATCTCCACAGCTCTAATTTTCTATTCCCCCTCTCGACTCTCCCACTAGGATTATACCATCTACAAAAAGCATGTATTGTGACACTGGCTCTTGGATATGTTCAGTAAGCACATCCAATACCAAAGTAAAAAGAGAAGAACTCAAAGTTGACCTTGATATAATCCTATAATTTATAGAAAAATTTTCTGTGACCCCATCGCCTAAGGTGAGATTCTATTATTTTTTTCATAATAGGTGCTACTCATATTTTCTCTCTAATATATTCATTCTTAATCATATGTCTTGTATGTTCACTCATTCAATACAACATTCTCATTTCTGCAACACCAAGCTTATGCTCTTGTTGGCTTTTTTTTGCTCAACATTTAGTACTAGTCATGTGGTAAATTTTTTCTTTAAACTAGAGAGACACTTTTCTATCACAAATAACACCTGAAACATTTCTCCATTTTATTTACTCAGCTTGAATCTTATGATTTACATTTCCCTTCATTTAACCGTCATTTTGTATGATAAATATAAGATACATAAACCATGTCACTTGTGGTATGATATAATATCCAATTTTCACCTATAAGCTAGTGTTAGCATACTTTTTGTTGAACTTACATTCTATATATTCTGTTTTACTTCAACTTAAACGGAAGTTATGTGCTTCCAAAGCTTGTCTCCACAACTCTAGCTTCTTATTCATTCCCTCTCTCGACCCCCCACTAAGACTATATCATTTGCAGAAAAACATGTATTGTGGCACCTACTCTTAGATATGCTTAGTAAGCATATCCAAGCCAAGGTAAAAAGATAAGGACTCAAAGTTGACCCTTGGTGTAATCTCATAGTTATAGAGAAATCTTCTGTGACCTCACTATGTGTTCTAATACTAATTTTAACCACATCATACATATATTTAGCTGCTCGAATATAGGTGACACAAATCCTTTTCTTTTCCATAACCTTTCACGAGACCTCTATTGGCACCCTATCATAGGTCTTCTCCGAATAAATGAAAATCACGTGTAAATTTTTTTACTTCCTTTGATACTTTTCCATTAATCTTTATAGACGGTATATTGCTTTCATGATTGACCTCTTAGGCATAAAACTAAATTAATTCTCTAAAATGTGAGTCTTTTGTCATAATTTATATTCAATTACTCTTTCCCATAACTTCTTTGTATGAGTCAATAGATTAGGTGAATGATAGCCCATTAGTTAGAGGTAGAGCGCTAAGAAAAACTATAGGTAAAATCTTTAAAAATGACTTACATTTAATTGGTCTTTTTTGAATAAATGTTTATGATATAATGCAATAGTGTCGTTTGATCCATATAGTCAATCTCACATAGTAAAAAAAAACTTTATTGTTGTTATTTATTCCATTTGTCCATTTTTATCTGTCCACTTAAAAATGTTATTTTATCCAATTTTATCTGTCCATTTAGAAAACCAATGAGTTATTAATTATTTTTTAACTTTATCCTTAGTATTAATAAGTAAGAGAGAAATAGTAGAATGATAATAATATTTTGAGTATTTTAATAAAGGATAATTCAATCAATAAAATTAATTTTGCTTATAATCGATAATTTTTAATGACTATTTTAATTTGTATACAACAACCTTAACAGACAAATAAAAGTGAAGCTATGTGAGTCCTGTTTTCCATTCCATAAAGAGACAAGTGGCAAAAATACGCCTAGTTTAAACCTTGAGTGAGTAAATCCGTCTCTATATTATAAATTAGTACATTTCACATGCATTGCACATATTTCTTTTAATTTAGAAAGAATTTTAAAAGAATAAATTAAAAGATAAAAATGTTTAGAATTACAAAAAAGATATGTATAATTAATTTATTTAAATAGAATCTAAAAAAGATATATATTAAAAGAGAAAAAAACATTTAAAATTAAAAAGGAGAATATACATAATTAAATTAAAAGAGAATTTGAATTTAAAATAAAAAAAATTAAGAATGAAAAGTGTCATTTTGTGAGGAAGAATATAGTAAGATAATAAACCACTCTTAAGAGAATATACTTTAATTTATTATATACGAGTGAATTTGAGTACTCTCTTTTAAGAATAAGTTATTCTTTTTTAGTATTATATCTATATTTAGACCATATTTATTTTATCTTCAGAGTAAATAAATTTATTTGCATACCCTCTCTCGGTTAACGACGTTGCCTTCTTAGTTGTCTAATACAATTTCTTTTGTGTTCTAAATCTTCCTTCTTCGTTATCTTCTTAATTGATTACACATAATTTTTTTTTCATCTCAAACTTTTCATTTTTGTCCCAATTCCTTTTAGGATAAAGTCTATTATCATTTATTTGACTATTAAAAGACAATTTTTTTTGTTTATCCGAGTATTCTTCTTGATATATGAGGGACTAATTTTCTGTGATACAATCATATGCCTTTTTTAATGATGTTATTTCTATATACATTAATTCTAAAATCGAATTCAAAATTACATACTTAAGAGACTCAAATTTTTTCACTCAAATCAACACATGTTAATTATTAAAAGACATTTTTAATTACTCATTTCAAGAATTCATTAAAAAAAATGATGGTCATACATTATTTTGATGTTCACATTCTATTTTACACTCATTTTGAATAGATGTGATTAAATAAGAGAAAGTAATAAAAAAATATGATAAATAATATTAAGAAAAATATAAAAAAAGATGTAACTATTATTTATGATAAAAATATCATAATTGTTAAAAAAAATGGATACCTAGCAAAATATATGACAAAATATCGAATAACTAGATACCCCAATCCCCACGAGACAGCCCGTGAAGATGATGATAAATATCTGTGCCTGATTAAGGATAGAACCGAGTACATAGATCGATTAGATCGGTATTTAGATACCTTACCTTTACTAAATCCAATGCCATCTGCACCTTTACATGCTAAAATTGGCTTTTTGCTTAATTTAATTTATTTATCTAGTTTTTCATGTACAATAAACAAAGGAAATCAGCTGATCTCATTTTTGTTTTTGTTGTCAAATACAGCATGATATCAAACTTTATTCCTGAATAATTTAAGGAATTATATTATTAAATTTATCAAATTGTCTTATTAAGCTTCTCAAATTCTTTATTATGACATGCTGCCGGAATTTTTCCTTGATTCGCATTGTTCATTGAATCCATCAATTTGCTCTTATTTTAACAAAGTTGACTATGACTTGTAGATAATTCATCAACATGAGATTTTCATAATCCAACTTAAGCTATGCGCGTGTGATGGAAAAGTAAGCCAACTTATATTGGCCTTAGAATAAAAATTATTGTCTAAGGGTCATACTGGAGCTGGACTCAATGAGTGCTTTTAGCCTTATAAAGAACAATAGAGACAATCTACCAAAAAAAGAAAAAGAAAAAGAACAGTAGAGACAAAAACCATCCAGCAGCACCTCTGATCCAAAATATTCGTCAGTTGCTGGCCTGGCCAGACCTTGGAAGGTGGACTTAGCTCACATTTACTGTGAAGCAAATAAAGCCGCGGATGGCTTATCCAGACAAGGACATCTTCAGGACTTTCGTACTCTGTTTTTTTTATGTTCCTCCTTCTTGAATAGCTTGACATCCTGAGAGATGTTTTTATTTTTTTGGTCTGATAACATCCTTAGAGATGATTTAGATGGTGTGGCTTTTAGTAGGCCAGTGCTTTAGTTTTTTCTTTGTTGGGCTGTGTTTGGCTCCGTCCACTTATAAAAAAAAATTATTTAACTGTTATAACTCAGAAATTATCAAAGGTGATAAAACAAAAAGAGCAAATTATCAAAAAGATGATAAAGCAAAAGAGGCAATGATTTTGCAACTCAATAGGAAGGGAATTAGACTAGTGTGTGATGATATCACATGTTCTACTTATTTTTATTTTTTTAAATACTAAATCCTATTAAGACATAGAAAGTGAAGTTTCGAAGATTTTCATTAAGAAGGTCATAAAAGAGATTGAAAAAGAGGTAAGGAGAGAGGATATTTCATTGAGAAGTATTGACCAAGAATTTACAAGTAAATATCTTAATTAAATGAGCTAGCGTTACATGATAATATACCTTTTATCTTGATTATTTGAGTAAAATATTACACAATAATTACAAAAAAAAATTACCTCTACTTAGAAAAATTTATTTCACTAAAAATACGCTGTATCAATTTATCTCAATTAAAATGTAAGAAGTTTGCACTTACCAAAAATTGCCTTTAGGATATCCATTCATGATTTTTCTTTTGTTCTCTTATGCATCATTGATCCATTGACATTCTATAATAGACTTTTAATAGTGTGAAAATGTTCAACTTAACACTCAAAATGACGAAGAGTAGAGTGCGATAAACAAAAAATAACATCCATTGTGATTGTGAGGTGCACTCAAAAGGGAAAGAGGGACTTGCCTTTCGTGATCTTGGATCCGAGAACCCGGATTCACACCGCCTCTCACCCAAACTCACTCTAGATTCCACATTCCAGGATCAACCACCTATCCCTTGCCCTTGCCCTTGCCCCAAACAACAAGCCATCCCCTCCGTTACGCCAAAACCACAATCCAATCCTGCTTTTCAGAGTTGGGAAAGAAAATCACTACCAACAGTGAAGAAGAGCGACCGCATGGAAATCCAAATCTCTTTGCCAAACCCAAAGATCTAATCGACCCACTTCTTGCCTTAAATTTCGGAATTCATTCAGCATCCAGCTGACACCCCCAACCGCTAGTTGCTATTGCTGGGTGCTTTCGCTCGCTGCAAAACACTTTTCTTTTTCTTTTCTTCTACTGGTCTTGCCCACACCATCAAAGACCAGTGAAGCCCCAAAAAATTGCACCTTTCGGCATGCTCCAAAGGAATTGCAGGTACCCTTTTGGTATTTGTAAAGATTAAGTCCCTAGTTATTGGTCAATGCCAATTGCAGTTGCTGACATTAAAAACAGGGAATATCTTCTTCTGCATTGCCTAATTCTATATCAAATTTTGCGCCTTTATTATTATTAATTTTTTTTTGGGAGCATATACTATGTTTGCATGTTTGACTATGTCTGGGGATATATGCTGGTTGATTATTTGGTTCTCAGTTTTTCAAAGGTGAATTCATCCGAGACTGTTTTTGTATATCATCCACTTTCTGTTAGTTTCAGCTGTATCTCACGCTTATTTTCTGCCTTAGTTTTCTTCTTCTGCATGTGCTGTTGGTGAAGTTCATGACATATAAGAAATCCATGACCCCACCTCCTTCGATGTTGTACATTTGTTAATGATCTGACTTGTTGAACAATGTGTCTTTTCATTAACATCATATATATATATATTAAATTAAGAGCCATCTTATCTGTTATTTGCTGCATACACTTAATATATTTATGTCCATAGCACATGTGATGCTACATAAGTAATTCCTAGTATTGATCCTAATGGCAATCAGATTAAGATGACAATGAAAAAGTTTATAAGGAAGTTAGTAATTAGGTCAAAGTACGCAGTTGTAAAACATTCTTTTTGGATGTTGTACTTATCTTATCTACTCTGAGCACTGTGCTGTATGCTTCTTTGATGAACCAATTTGTTTGTACATTTTCTTGTAGATGTTGCAGCTAAGTTCAAAGTCAGTCAGTCTGGGATTGGTGATGTAGAGTCACTGAGCCAAGATGGCATTTCTAACAAAGATAAAATGGGTTGTTCTTTCTGTAGTCACTTTATCTGTGGCATCTATCATCATTCATCTGTCTTTGGCAAAGTTTTGGGCTGTTAACATAGTGCAGTACAAAGCACTGCCTAGTCTTCCTCAAGATTTTGCTTCCGTATTGGGAGGTCAGGTAAGTTGTGATTATACATGTATCCGCTGCATTTGTATGGTCATGTGTTTGGGTTTCACTTAAGTTATTTTGACTTTGTTTGCTTGAAACGCTACAGGGTATAAAGAATAAGAAGCTGTGGGGTTCCATAAAGTCTTTGGAAGCATTGCAGCCTTATGCCAACACTAGAAGCAATTATTCTGGTAATAATTTTGCTGAAATTTCTTTGCTCTTTTTTAGGGAGACATGGGAGTAATGGAAACTGCAATTTATACTTGTAGTTGAGTGGGTATGACGTAGAGCTTTGTTGAATTGTAAATATTTTACATCATTATGCTCTGTTTTTTGTTTTCACTTACAGATATAAGTAACATATTAAAGAACTGAAATCATATACACGTTTTCCATTGCGAAGTCATTATCCAGTTACTAGATTATGAGAATCTCTGCTCCATGCGATCTTGGAGATGATTAATTTTTTCATAGAAATTACTTTCATATTTTAAAAGATCTTTAAAATAAAATTTTGATTATAATATGTTTTAAAACAGTTTTAATTTACGAGTGTAACTGAAGTTGAAAAGTAAAGATTTGTGGCATAATCTTGTGTTGGCTATAATAATTGAATTTTCTCTAGTTTGTCTATGAATGTACATAATTGAGCTAATATTATTTGGTGATGCTGATCTTTGACAAAATTTAACAGAGAGCTTTTGTACTCACCGTATTAAAGATTATATATATTTCTTCATTTTTTATACGTGTATGATTTTCATCCTCTACATCTTCCACTTCAAGTTTGTGTTTCTTTTCTTCACAGTTCCAAAGGAGCAGAGCAATGGTTTCATCTATGCAAAAGTTTTTGGTGGGTTCGCAAAGATAAGATCGTCGGTATGATCCACCAGATGCGTATAAGTCATTTTCTATTATTGTTTTGTAAGTTAATAACAGTTCTCTTGATTTTACAGATCTGTGATCTGGTCGCCATATCTAGGCTTTTAAATGCAACTCTTGTCATTCCAGAAATTCAAGAAAGTACTCGCTCAAAAGGAATTAGGTATGTGCTGCAAGGTTTCTGCAGTTATTAGTGTGCTATTGTGATTTATGCTATTAATATTTTCTTGCTGTGATGCATATATACATAATTTATTTATGTTTTTTAAAATTCCATTCAGCTCGAAGTTCAAGAGTTTTTCCTATATTTATAATGAGGAGCAGTTCATAGCATATCTCAAAAATGATGTAATCATTGCAAAGACCCTGCCTGAAAGTTTGATGGAAAGGAGAAGAAGAAATGAATTTCCTACATTTAAGCCCACAAGTTCAGCTTCTCCAAACTTTTACATGAAAGAAATTTTACCAAAGCTGAAGAAATCGAAGGTTATTGGATTAATTATTGCCAATGGTGGAGCTCTGCAGGTATTTCAGTATTCTAAAATTGTTCTTCTGTTATTTGTGGATACCAAATATTATCTATATATAATGTTAAAGAATTATAGGTTTATGGTTTAGGGAAAGAAAAGAGAGAAAGATGGCTAAATATAATAAACAAAAAATATAATTTATGAATGTAATGTGATACAATATAATATCCTAACCTTATATTCCTATTTATTTATTTATACTAATAATTAGGCCAAGTGCTAGTATACAAGCCCAAGCCCACTAATAAAACTAATAATTTAATAACCGTAATATCTTAACACTCCTCATCAAGCTAAAGCTTACTAATATCTTAACACTCCCCCTAAAGCTTACTAACCTTTAGCTTGTTACAAGTAGTAAACCCATAAACATAAGACAAATAACACAACCCATCTTAACATGAAGCTGTCACCAAGAAGAGAAGAGAAACTTAGCACTCTAAACACAGCATGCTGGACCACCCAACGCCCAAGTAGAAGAAAAGAAACTGGGAGGACTCTTGCTCCTAGACTGCGACACTCTTGGTTGCAGCTTTTTGGCTTGCCACAGCACCCCTGGTCACCGGAAACACCTTCTACGGCACCCTTGGCCATGCATAGAAGAGGAAGAACGGAGGGAAGAATAACCTGAGCAAAAGGTTAGACTTACCAGAAGGTAGAATCAGAGCCAAAGCCTACCAAACCATAACAAGAAGAAGAACAGCAACAATAGAAGAGAGGTAATGAGAAGCCTTATCAGATCTGTTGTGGGCTAGAATCACTACCACAGCTAACCAAAATAGTAGTCATCTACCACAAAGGTCGCCCGAATGATCTTTGGCCAACCCAAAACTTAGCGATGGTCACAGAACAAAAGATTCATAGCACAACACCATAATAAAACACACCAAATCACCAACCATCTCGCCAGAATCTTACAGAAGTTTTCCAAATTCGAACAGCCTCAACTCAACCCAAAACAAAATCAGAATAATTGCTGCGAAGCCTCTGAACAGTCTCAAGTGAACTTTCAGCCTCCATACTTGCAACCAACAAGATAAACTAACAAAATTAGAAGTCAAATCTCGCCCTGGCTAGAGCAGCTGTCAAATCACTCGAAGAAAGAGGCAAAAAGCACCCAAAAACGCACCAACATGCTTGAAACACACCTCACTGGAGACCTCACCGAAACTTCGACCACTGGTGACCCGATCTGTGCCGGAAAAGAGAGCACCCAGCCACGAACAAACACCCAACAGAGGATGCACACAACCAGTGGCCTCCAAAGATGAACAAAGAAAAGAAAAGCGCACAACCCAGGCCTGAAACTGCACTTCCCAGCGACATTGCCTAAGCTATCACACATTGCTGGCCACCGTTGACCCTTGCCGGCTGCCCATCAGAGCTACCCCTGTTGGAAAATGCACAACCCAACGCCATCTAGTGTGAGTTTAGCTCCAAGACATGTGAGCAAAGAGAATTGCACTCATCCATGCCACTGTTGGATGTCCTCTCACCACTGGTCAGACATGACCGGTCTGATCCTCACCGGCAACTGCCTAAGGGTCACCTGAAACTCTGAACAGCAAAAGCAAAGGCGTTGGCTGCACAAAAACCACTAAAACGTAACTTGAGGTCACAATGGCCAGTTTTCTTTTCCTTTTTTTTTTTGAGAGAGAACTCATGCTGTCAAAATACAGAAAAAAAATAAGAGGAAATTATAGGATTTCATGAGGGGGGGGGGGAAGAAATGGGAGAAAAAACAAAGTAGAGTTCCATATTTTGGGAACTCAGACAGCGAAAGCAATCGTGGACAGGTCACAGTTGATGGTACTACTTTGATACCATGCTAAAGAATTATAGGTTTTAAGGTTAGGTAGGGAAAGGAAGAGAGAGAAAGATGGTTAAATGTAATAAACTGAAAATATAATTGATAGATGTAATGTTATATAATATCCTAACTTAATACTCCTATTTATTCTAATAATTAGGTCAAGTACTAGTATTACTAGTACATGCCCAAGCCCACTAATAAGACTACTAACCTAATAACCCTAATATCTTAACATAGAAGAAAGTAAATTATTTTATCTCTAGATGTTATCGAAAGTACTTAATGCTTAGAACCTCGAATTTTTGTGGTAACCTCTGCTTGAGATCTTATTGTGGCATGTCCTCTTTTTCATGTACTTATTGCTGACTTCTTTACCTGTCATGGACTTCCATGCATATACTTTAGCAGCTTAGCTTCATTCTTCTCTTATGCAAACCAGGAAAGTCTGAACAAGTTAATAAATGTGTGTAAGAACTGGAGGACTTTAACCCTCTATCAAATAACCCTCTATCAAATGCTTCATGCTTAATATTAAGATTCTTAGGTTCCCATTAATTCATCATATATTTTGGACTTCAAATTTTGCACGTTGCATGTGAGTCAATTTTCTTTTTATTTGCTACATTTTGATCTTTGAAAATATTAAACAAGGGATGTAATTCCTTCAGCATTTTGCCATCACCTTAACCTTTCAATGCCTTTTCCCTTTGTTCAAATGCTTCCTTAAGTTGTGTTTTTGCTATCCCAAGGGCATGCTTCTTTTGGTGTGCTTTAAGCTTCTGAGATACTAGATTTTCCATCCTTACACTTTCTGTCTGTGCATGTGTATTTTTTACCAAGTTGCTAGAGTTGACCTGAGAACAATATACATTTTTGCAGTCAATTCTCCCACCTAGCATGGCAGAGATTCAGAGGCTAAGATGCAGGGTTGCTTTCCATGCCCTTCAATTTCGTCCAGAAATTCAAATGCTTGGCCGTCGGATGGTTAACAAGTATGAATACCTTTCAGTTAAACAAATTGGTCTGCATTTGCTTTATTATAGATAACAACCTTGTTTTTTGGCGCTGCAAAATTTCTTTTTTCTTTTTAAATTTTTTTTTTTAAATGTGTGGTTCCATGTGTTTCTGTTATCCAAACTAAGAAAATGAGAATGAGAATGTAATTTGTTAAAATTATAAAATTTAGCTTGCCAGTAGAGTTTTGTATGGATTTTCTCTATGGTGGTCATGCTATGCCCATAAATCACTACCATTTCCTGCAGTTTATAAGAGATTTCTGCTGTCTTTTTAAGGTTAAGAGCGTTAGGGCAACCCTTCTTAGCTTTTCATCCTGGCTTACTTAGAGAAACCTTGGCATACAATGGTTGTGCAGAACTTTTTCAGGTTTGCTTTTGCATTCTCTTTTGTATCATTGCCTAGAATTAATGGAGCTATGGTTCTATTTCTACGGTGCATATATCGTTTAGGGGTTCATTTCTTCTAAATTCTTTTAAGTAGTATTGGGTACATTAGAAATTTGTGTCTATGTTCAGCTCTTCCCTCCCCATCCATCCCTTCTTTTTCTTTTCCTGTGGTTATCTTGTTAAGAAGGTTTTGTTTTGTCAGGATGTACACACTGAACTCATACAGCACCGAAGGGCTCAAATGATAAAGGAAGGAATTCTTAAAGAGGAATTGAATGTGGATTCACACTTGCGAAGAGATAAAGGTCTATGTCCTCTTATGCCTGAAGAGGTATGCTAAATTTTACAGTAGGGTTTCCTGGTACTGAAGATGTGGTTCTTGTGCCATTTTCAGTTATAATTGCTGTCACTTCTAAGAGTTTTCTTAAAAATAGCCTTTTGCACTTGGGGACAATGGCCAAAGCGATCCTGATTCCATTTTACACTGAACGTGGATGGATGTCATGCTTGTATGCCAAGTGTTAGCATCTGCATGGATTGATTCTACCTAATATATAATCAGAATAGATATTTTCCCGAAACTGTTGGCTTGGGTTTAATTTCTTAATATTTTGCAACAATTGTAAAAGGTGAATGTCATTTGGACAGTTCCAAAAAAATAGGATATTCAGTGTTGTTTGTAGTAGATACTAACAGTAATGGGAGAGGGGAGTCCATTTCATTATGATTATCACATACATTTTTTAGAAGTAAACTGATAAAATGCCTTTTGAACTTGTCTAGAATATTGCATGTAATTCACTCAAGTATATGTACTTTGAAACACAGAGAGTTATTCTCTTGCTTTTATGATTTACTTACTCCAAGAGGAAGTTGTGGATCATTCTATAAAAATGCCTATAATAAATTTATTTTGGAGCCATTGAAGAACCGTTAAAATTATGATAGCATTTGCTTAGCCGGTTTCCAATTTTATGCTTTATGTATAAAAATATGAGAGAAAAGATTAATTATCCTTTTCAATTGTTGTCTTTGTTGTAGGGCTAGACATAAGATAATATGATTGAACTGAAAGATCTAAGTAATAAATTCATGAATGATAATGATGGAGTAGAATTAGTTTTGTGGAGAGAAAAGAAAGGGGAGGTGATTGAGGGTTTGGGGGGGGTTTCAATTAGTGGTGCTTAGTCAATCGTGAAGTAATGACTTTGATTAGGATTTTATAAATTAAACCCAAGGTTACCTTATTCCTAATATTAATAGGAAGATGAAACCCAAAGAAATACCTAAATTAAGCTTGTTATTTATTGGAAATCGGAACCAAAAAAATAGGCAGCCTGTTGCTATAAAGCTCCTGCTATGCTTGAGGTCCATGGAAGGGTCAAACCCACTATGTGGGTCTATAGTTGTCAGTCTTAACTTGCATTTGCAATAGGCTGATTCCACAACATGAATCTCTGACCTCCAGGTCACATGGGAACAACTCCCGTCGTTGCACCAAGGCTCCACTTTGGAAGTCAGAACCAGAACATTTTTAAATTAGTACATATCCTTAACTTCATGCCTAACTTTGTGATTGGATGAAGTAAATTAGGAAGTTGACTCTAAAGTACCTTGTTTGAGTAAAATTTGGAAATAGAGGTATTTCAATCAAGAACTTTAAAAGTGAAAATAAGGAATTCAAATCATGCACAAATAGTTGGAGTTGTACAAATTCCTTGATTGTATCCAGACTTAACTTTGAATTAGTAAGTCAACCAACACCTGTTACAAGGCGCCTCTATACTCAAAGGTTAAACATTTATGCAACTCATCTTCAGAATTTCCTTGCTAACAACTGGAATGGACTTCAACAATGGTGAGCACCTTACAGATACAGTACCAGAATCTAGAGTTGTCCAACAACAGAGGATAAAATATCATGTTCTTTGGGACCTGTTTTAGAGTGAGGATATAATTATATGTGATTGAGTCCAATTTAGCTGTAGAGCTACTTTTTAATATGTTAATGACTCCTAGGTATGTATGCGGGATCTCAGCCTCTGCTGAGGTCAACCAATTTTACAATTACAAATGTAGTATAAGTAATGTGGCCTTCTGGGAACATTGCTTCCAGTTTGGTGGATAAGTATGGATTGTCTTTTGGAATTTCAAAATTTTACATAGGGAGGTTAGATGTTGGTTTATTGTTGTTGTTTAAACTTTTGCAGGTTGGCATTCTCCTTCGAGTGATGGGTTATCCTTCCAAAACAATTGTTTACCTAGCTGGCTCTGAAACATTTGGAGGTCAACGTATTTTAATTCCTTTACGGGCCATGTTTACCAATATAGTGGATCACACTTCCTTGTGCAGTGAGAAAGAGTTGTCTGACTTGGTTGGACCTGAAACACCTCTTCCTTCAAATATTTTTCGACCACCTCCTGCAAAAAGTGAGGAAGAACTTAAAGAAGAGTGGAAGAGGGCTGGTCCTCGGCCTCGGCCTCTTCCTCCACCTCCAGATAGACCAATTTACCAACATGAAAAAGAAGGCTGGTATGGTTGGATCACCGAGACTCCAACAGAACCTGATCCTTCACCTATGGATCTGAGGATGCAAGCGCACAGGTTACTTTGGGATGCACTTGATTACATTGTTTCTTTGGAAGCAGATGCCTTCTTCCCTGGATTTAACAATGATGGTAGTGGATGGCCAGAATTTTCAAGCCTAGTCATGGGACATCGATTGTATGAGACTGCTTCTTTTAGAACATACCGACCAGACAGGTAAAGGAAGTATGATATAAAGAGGTTTCATTAAAAGCATTACATTTCCTTATTTTATTAGGGAACCAAAATGGCAAGGTTGCCTAGTTGAATAAGCTGTAAAAGATGGCATAGTTTCAGGACCTCTTGCTTTTTGGGCTGGGGCCGGGGGGAGGGGTAGAGGTGTAGGGAAGACAAGCCACATTTATACCTTTTACTCCACTTCCACAGATGTGGCACGTTATTTGTTGAGCATTTACAACTTTCTTATGCCCTGTTTCAGACATCCATGCGTGTCAGATTTAAAAAATTGAAAATCAATACTTCTCTTATAGCAGACCTCGGACATGCCTAGGACATACATATCTTTGGCACTTCCTGCACGAAATTTTTGTAGATTTCTTGTACTTGTTCCGTGCATTAAGGCTATTTATTAAATGCTTGCATGATATGCCCTCATTTCCACGTGTCATCTTTCCTTTTTCTTGATTATGTGTCAATTGATGCCTTGAGAATTTCATGCATATCTGTATCCAAAGAGAAGAGTATGATGCTCTTCCTTTTCTTCATGCTTCAAACTTCTCAGCATGCTACTTCTTTGAAAATCTGGTGGTTGCTTGTGTTTTTAATTAGTAGTTGACATTTCTCTATTGAATTTATCTATTGATATATCCCTAAATTTTGCATTTTATTGTGACACTACTTTATCTGGTCTTTCACAGGAAAGTTGTTGCGGAACTTTTCAACATCACTCGTGAAAATTTGTACCATCCTAAACATAATTGGACAATTTTAGTGCAGGAACATCTTAACCATAGTATGACTGAAGAAGGCCTCATAAGGCAATCTCTCTTGTCAAAACCAGCAATGTTCCTTTCACATCCATTTCCAGAATGCTCCTGTAGAATAGCTTCTGCCAAGGTTGCTAATCGAGTCAGAGGCAAGGATGGCCGGTTTCTATATGGAGATGAAGACCAGTGCCCCAAATGGATGCAGCATGCTAATAAGGCAGGTTCGTTGGGGAAAGAAGGGGTCAAATCCGAAGATGATGGGCAGCCAGATTATGAAAGTAATGATTTTGTTGATGAATCTGAATCTGACAAAAATGGTGGCAAAACCAATCAGACTCCACTCTGGGATCAAGATGAGGAAATGGATCCAAATGACTAAAAGTGGATGTGCGTATCATAACTATAGTCTATAGTTATACAACATCCAATTTTCCATAATTTCTTTGAGAGGTATAGGTTATAACATACTTCCGCGGCATATACATGTCACAATGCTATCTTTCCTGAGCATATGGGTATTCAAATCTATTCTTTCATTAGTTTTGGGTTATTAATTCTTCATGGACAAAGAACATTTATCTTTCTTTTTTTGAAAAAAAAACTTACCACTTCCAAGGGAATTTTTGTTGTAACATACACATTACAAAAAGAAGGAAAAAAGATCAGCCTCTGGCTTAATAGGAGCACAACTGATGAAGTATCTAAGTAGATTTTTAACTTGTGTCTAAGTCTATGTGGTATTTAAATAGTTGTAGTCCAATTGTTTCTGTTTTGTTCAATACTACACGTATCTCCTATTCTTCAGTTATGTTGATGTACATTGTCTCGATCAGCTTCCCTTGGATATTCCTTTTTCTTCCACAAATTCATGGTGAACGCAGATGTAGTGACTGGTGATGCTTTAAACAAGAGATTCTTGTCTCTTTTCAGCAATGCTAGTTGCCTAGTTGTGCGTGTGTTTTCCCCAAATAAAAAGAGCACAAAGCTGGTAGATGTTAGCTATATTTTTGAATTGGTTAAATTAAGATTTGTCTTTATATTTTTTATTCTTTTTTAATTTAATCTTTATAATTTTTTTCTTATCAAATTAGTCTTTATATTTACAAGTATTTTTAAAATAGTCTTTATTGTTAATTTTTGTTATAATATTATTAATTTAGTTTTTACTAGATATTTTATAAATAAAAAAATATCTAATTGAGCACATATTATATAAGAGACTATTTACTCAGAAAAAATGAGAGCACTTATTGAAATGCAAGAGTATCTACTAAGAGCATGTTTGTAATGGCTTTTTATTAGCTTTTTTGAGAAAAAGAATATTTTACATATAAAAGAGCATCTAAAATTTTAAAGCTAATTTTCATAATGCTAAAGATTGAAAATGATTTTAACTTATAAATTATTCTTTACATTTATGTAAATATCATTTTATCTAGATATTTTACATATATATCCAAACGAATCGAGCATAACTAAAAGAGTTGGATAATCATAAAGAAAAAGCTTTTATGCAATAATCGATTATTAAGCATAATCAAATTTTTGTAACTTTTTCAAATACACACTAAATATTTTACATATAAAGAAGCATCTAAAAGAACACTTACTAAACAAAAAAATATTTACTAAGTTAGCCAACTAGTGATGTCATAATAGCGTTTGACTGTTATAACGGAAGTTGATGACAGTGACTATTTTGAAAATAATTAAAAATGTGAAGATTGATTTAAAAAAAATCATAGGGACTAAATTAAAAATAAATAAAAAATATATAAAACAAAACTTTAATTTATGCTTTAGAATTTTAGAACCACAAAGTTTTCTGTGATTGAATCTCATAACTAATTTTCATTAAATAAATTTATAAGTGATTTTAGCTCAATAATTTAACATTTATTAAGTTATAGTACCTTTTTTTTATATATTTCAAGTATACTAAACTCATTTACTAAACAATTATCAATTTTATTATAAAGTTATTTAACATTATGTTATTCAATTTTTAAAGAAAGACAGAAATCAATCTAACATTATTTTATAATGACCAATTTGGTTGAGTTAGCGGTAGGGGACGACCAAGAACTCAAGAAGTCGAAAAAACCACAACACCTTCCACAGGAAAGGGAGGCTACCACGTTGCATATTACTTCTTTATTTGTTGGGGTTTATTATGCTGTGTTATTTTTCTTATATAACAACATACTAATAATAACTGAATATTAGATGCTACTAATATATTATTATTAGTATTTGGTACATTTATATTTATTTAATTATTATAAATTATGTGATTAATGATATCATTTATGCATCTCTTCCATTTTATCATTTGATGCAATGTTTTAAAAAGAGGACCAAATCCACTAGTTGAACTGGTATAATTGTGAATCAATCATATTTCTAGTTAAAATATTTTTTAATTCAATTACATTTCAACTATAAATTTGATATGTTAAATCAATTGAACCATAATTTAAAAATCTCTTCAGTTTAATTGATAACTTTTAGATAATGATTGCTAACTTAAATTTTTTATGATTTGATAATATGTAATTAGATGATAATATCACAATTAAATCCTATCATCTGAAGAAAGATAATGACCATATATAATTTAGGTAGCTGATTCCGCTTCCTAATATCTCATTTACTTAATCTACAAGCAGCAATAGCAAATTGTCATAGTCGGTCAAGAAAACCCAATCTTTATAAATGCCCACAAGATGCCATAGTTACCTAGCTTGTTCTTCATTATGGCAACTCCACAACCAACAGCATTATTCTATTGCATCAGCAGAATTGACCATCATTCACATCAACAATACCCCAAGACCGAGGCCATAAGTTGGTTCAGATTCATCTTCAAGGGTTTCCTCCGATCCCACTCGACTCATCCCAACTCTGATTATCCACGTCCCTTAACAACCATAAAACCCCTTCCCTTAACCCAGTTGCCTCAATATATAGGCTGCAAACGGTTCTTCCGAGAGGGTCCAGATTTCCTACGAACAAACTTGTCTAACCAATACCTTTCACGTGAGGATCTTGACCAATTAATAGAGGGGGCCATGTGTGAAGTTCAACAACTCTTTGACCCCCATCCTTCTTCTTCTCATTCTCAACACGCATTTGGAAATTCCTATGTGCTCCCTTTATGTTTGGTCATCTTCATTGACGCGCTGCTGGTCGACAACGATCCTATTGAACAAGTGATGGAAGAGTCCATGCAACAACAAGTCAGAATGATTCCGGCATCCAAAGAAGCCATCGGTTCCCTGGAGAAATTCAAGCCTACGAAACAGTGTGGACTGTGTAGTATCTGTATGGAAGACTTTGATCTCAATAATGGTGTTGAGGAGGTATTGGCCATGTCCTGTGATCATTTGTTTCATCAACAATGTATTGTCTCCTGGTTGGAAATCAGTCATACGTGCCCCTTGTGTCGCTACCCCATGCCCACTGCGCCACCACCAACCATGACTCTATAGAACGGTAGTGCTGAATTTTTTTTGTTTTTGTTTTGATGGAATTATTTTAACATCCATCTGCGGTTTGATTATAAAAGAATTGATATTGGAAAAATTGCTTTTAGAATTTGGAAGTATAGTTACTTTTTGGAAAATTATGTTTTAGTTGTTGGTTTTAATTTAAAAAGATAAAATTTGGATAACGATGTACTTATTGGATGTCACCCAAATTCATGTTTTGATGATTATCAGTAAGTTTCTACCAAGTATCTCTTATAGATTTTTTTTTAAATTTAGAAAGAATTTAAATAAATATACATTAAAAGGTAAAAATATTTAAAATTATAAAAAATATATACATAATTAATTTATTCAAATGGAATAAAAAAATTTAAAGAAAATATATTTAAAAAATATTTATAATTAATTAAAAAATTAAATTTAATATTTTTCTTTAAAGAAGTTAACAATAACATGTGTCATTAGAGGGAGAGAAGTTTAAGAGATTAAGTCACGCTAAAGAGAATGTACTTTCATTTGTTATATATGAGTGAATTTTTGAGTTGTGATTAGTATTAAGATGTGTGAGGGATAAGGGAAGTGATTTTATTTTATTTTTCTAGTACTTGAGGTTTTTTGTTCTTTTAAATAGAAAACTAAGTAAAGAGTCTTTATTTCCTTAAAGAATTGGTTGGGTTACGAGAATGAGGATGAATGAATTGATAGTAATGTTGAGAGGAAGGTTGCAAACTTTGTCTAAAAAGTTATAATAATAGAGTATTTGTAACTTAATTTGTCCATAAAAGTTTCATTAGTAGAGTGTTTCTTTGTTCATTAAAAGTTATACTATAATGTTGTTTATAATAGATTTAATTTTTTCTCATATGTAGATGTATGTATGTTGGACCAAATTACATTAAATTTTAGGTGTGATGGGCGTTTGTTATATGTGTGTGTGTGTTAGAAAATTGCACTTCGCACTGTGAGGTTTGCATTTTAAGTGTGTGTGGGGGGGGGTGTGGGGTGTGGGGTGTGGGGTGTGGGGTGTGGGGGGGTTACATGTTAATTTGATACTCGATACTCCTCTTGTTCCAAAAATGACATTGTTTGCTTCTACTTTATGTTTCATGACTACAATTACGCCCCTTCTGCATAACGTGTTGTTAGTATTACTAATAAATCTATGAACACATACCACTCATGTGCCATTTATGCACCTCTATAAAGGAAAATACTTCTTTGTCTATTTTTTCATTTAAAATGAGGCATTTGCCTTTTCCCTTTCGTATAAAATCAAGCTCCGTAACTATAAGTGATAGAGAAATCGAAATGAACAAAGAGAGAAAAGTGAAATGTAGAAGTTAGAACTAAGCCTTGAAACTCCAAATTTCCATGAATCTTCACAAGCTCAAGCCTTCCACTATGTGAGAGTCCTATTAATTTCATCGACTCAAGTTTTCTTAATCTCTCCTGCGCTGAACTTCCCATACAGCTTAAAGCCTTCACTTTCTTCTTCACCTAAAAGAGAGAGAGAAATCATTGTTGCTTGTGCCATTATCTTCCTCCTTCCGCCATTCTCTTTTGTTCATTCCTAGTGAGTGCTTTGTTGGTAAAACCCCAATTGGCCAAGGTCGAATAGATAATCTGGAAGCATACTTCTCTATGGAATTATAAGATTTGTTAGAGTAAACTTTTCTATTTTGAAAGAAAAAAAATGATAGAGGAGTTCAAGCCACTTGGTACTGAATATTGATTTAGTAATTTCAGACTATAAGCTATTATTTCAATTGCCATCATATGTTCACTATTTCGTGTAATATCTTGGACAATTCAATCCTTCTTACAATGAGGAAGTTTACCATTGTATTTTGTGGCTAATGGCAAATGGATTCTCTAGAGTAATTTACTTATTTCGATTAATGTTTTGTTTCTAATTTTATAATGCTTTGTTTCCTTCTCAGAGAAGGTGTAGGAAAAAATAAAAAGTAAAAACAAAAACAAAAAAAAAATCATGTCTCATGCTGTAGGAAGGTGCAACTTTGGGTGCTCAACATGGCCATTAAGTGGGCACTACTAGAATTGTTTCAATTTAGGGATGAAGGAAGGTGTGGCGAGGAAGGAGAAGTATGGGTCTTTTGTGGAGCTTGCATTTGAGGAAGCTTTTGTCGTTGGTGGTGGTGGTGGAGGATCAGAGGGTGCACCTGGGGTAGTTGTTTTTGTTGTTGGAGAGGGGTTGGACAAAGAAGATTGAGAATATTGCACGGGTAGGATAAGAAGAAGAGGATAATATAGAGAGGGTGCTCTGTTTCCTGTGAGTCGTGGATAAGAAGAAGGGGTTGGATAAAAAAGGGTTGACCCTTTTCTTTGTCTTTTTTTTTTAATTATGATTTGTGAGGGTATATAAGAAATTTCATCCATTAGTTAAATGGTAGATAACACCGTTTCAAATAAGGAAGGCTAGTGTCATGTTTAAAACAAGAGAAGTATTAAGTGTAATAAACGCAAGTTTTAGAAGAAGTAAGTGTATTTTCCCCATATATATGAAGAAATTTTAAATAGAATGTTAGCTTAACTCAATGAGAGTCAAACTAAAAATGTTTATTATATAATCAAATAAATTACATAATATAACAATAAGATAAGATAAAAACAAAAAGAGATAAAAATAACTAAAGATAATAAGAGAGAAATTCAAACTATATATCAAACTAAATCCTAGATAAGATATATGTTCTATCAACCCCTTTAAATTGGACGTTGCTATGCAAAGGCCAAGTTTGGATCTTGAAAAATGATAGGTCCAAAAGGTGAAAGACATATTAGATTTTTAATCGACCTCACAAGGTTTCTACTTAAATCTATGGTCAGATCGGGCAAGTCCTTAAGAAGATGACTAGATGCGCTAGTGATCAAACCTCTTGCTAAGTGATATGCACGTCCGAAGGGAGGAGATCATAGGGAAAGGTGCTGGAGTGTCTTCGATAAAGCCACCAAGGCATAGGGGCGTTTCTCCGTTTATAAAGCCACCAAAGATTTTGATAGTGGGTATGACGTTAATTGTTGAAATGTCTCGATTGGGTGGATCCAAAGGCATCTCTGGGTTTCCAGGTGCAGGTGTTTCACCATTGATGAATGTGGTGAAGGTTGGGAAAGTGTTTGTCATCTTTGAATTAAGGTGTCAACCATGGTAGACTCTGATAATATAAAGACGTTTTGAATAGAAAGTTAGTTGTTGAACTTGATGAGAGTAAACCTAAAATTTTATTATATAAGCAAATAGATTATATAAGATAACAATAAAACAAGATAAGAACAACTAAAAATAACAAAAGATAAATTCAAACTAAATTCTAGATAAGATTTCTATCGATATATAAGTGTGTGTGAATGAAGGATGAGATATAGTATTCCCAACACTAGTATCAATCGTTTTAGAAAATTAAATAATCCATCTCAGTCAATTTTGCTCACATCAAAATCTATCCATGAGTCACACTTTCATTAGAATTGATTTCTACAATTATTTGATAATTGATTTTTGATTGGTAAATTGATTTAGGAGAGTTTAAAATCTAATACAAACATGCACCGAAAGTGTATCT
This sequence comes from Ormosia semicastrata, assembly GCA_029884595.1. Lineage (NCBI taxonomy): Eukaryota > Viridiplantae > Streptophyta > Magnoliopsida > Fabales > Fabaceae > Ormosia > Ormosia semicastrata. The sequence continues at coordinate 27,530,425 of JAQQTO010000046.1, read as the reverse complement.
AATTAGATGACGTAGTGTATAATTGATTTTAATTAAATAATGTATTTTGATGTATAAACGCATAATGTATTTTGAAAGAATTAACTTTAAAGGAATAATAAGTTTTATGTTTGGGAATGTTTAAAAAAATATAATAATAAAATTTATAAGAATTTTGTTTTTGTAAATATAAAATGACAAAGCCAAAAACAATGTATTACAATGTCTCACTTTTATGAGTATATATATATATATATAAGTTGTTGAGAAACAATACGGTAGGCATAACCTTTCTTCATGATGCCGACTTCTTTCCCACTCACTAGCTTATCTAGGAAAAATTATTTTATATTCTTAGAGCATAATAAATATATATTCTAAAAATATTTTTATTATTTATTTTGAATAAATTTACATAAATTTTAAGTTATTAATTAATTTAAAATTATTAATAAATATCTTTTTTATGTATTTATTATATTTTAAGAACATGTAATAATTTCTCTTTATCTAAATATGTTATGTGAAATTGTGCTTCAAACTCTTAATTATCATATCCAACTAAGTAACTATATAGAAAGAATAAGTATCTCTACATACATATATTTCTACTCCAAATTCATGAGTTTTGGGAATTAACAACCACCATTTGTTCAACGAGTAGTGTTATTTATTGTTGGAGAAGATCTCATCACCTTCCTTACATACTTGCATAAATACAAATAAATAGGAAAAACATCATAAACACATAATGTACAAATTTATCGGTATAATTTTTGTATAAATAAAATTGTAAACCTGTCCCATTATAAAATTTTACATTGACAAAGCTACCAACTCTCTTTTAACAACTATAACTTTTATGGATGAAGTTGCAAACCCTTGTCGATGCAACTTTTATGGACAAAATTACAAACTCTCACCGACGTAACTTTGGAGGACAAAGTTACAAATCTTCCACTGTAATATTACTCACAATTTCACATCTCTCATTCTCATAACTTTACCAATTTCACAATACAGGTATTTATAATTCACAAGTACTTGCTTGACAAGTGATAACCTTTTTACACTCTATGACTTTTCTATTTTCTTATTAAAAACAAAATATCTATCATATCTTGCATATCTCTCTCATATTTTTTCATATATATATATATATATATATATCACATTTCACATATCTCAATATTAATTTTAAGATATGAATATATAAATAAAATAAAAAATCATCTATAATAATCTTTATATCAAGAATTTGAGTCAATCCTAGCACTTATATATAATCAAATTAAGAATTTTCACGAACTATAACACGAATAATACTAATTAACTATGCAGAGATATAAAAGGAAGACAACTTAAAAGAAAGTAGAATGAATCTAAACCCAATTGTAAAGAAAATCAACATATAGTTACATACATAATATTGCAAGCTACATGGCATGAATGTTTAAATTTATCTTACGAATTACTCAAATCTCTTACCACTTGTCCACTCATACTAGCTTTCAAACTATTAATGATAATCATTGTTTTAAACCTAGCCAAATGTAATGTAATCAGCAGATCATTGGTGTGGCCATGTGGACATGGGGTAGCGACACAAAGGGCACATATGACTCGTTTCCAGCCATATGGTGATGCAATCTTGATGATACATATGCTTGCATGGCATGGCTAAAACCTCCACGCCGTCAACGAACTCCTCCAAACAAATAGTACACTTTTCTAGGGTGGCATCTTTCTCAAGCTTCACCTTCTTGAGTGACTCAATGGCAGACTTTGATGCAGGAATCATTGCGACTTGTCTCATGGACTCTTCCATGACCATATTGATAGCATCATCGTATACTCTTTGAACCACAATATCCAAATTTAAATTGAACAAGCGAAAATGGCCACTTTCATCATGGAAACTAGGACTACAATTTTTGGCATATGTTGTCATTTCTGGCATCATTGTGTCCAACAACTCACGAGGAATGATATGGTGGGGAAAGTGTGAGCGCATGTAAGATGAACTGTTTTCCAAGAACTGTGGGCCGGATAGAAGCATGGATGAATATAATTCAAAATAAGGTCTTATTGCATGTGGTTGTTGTGGCTGTGGCTGAGCAAAGATATTTTGAAGCCTAACATGGACCTTGATGTTGAAATAATCTCCCCTATGCTCTTGTGCTAGGGTTCGGTATAGTTCCACTTCGGCTTCATCTAATGGGGCAGAGACCACTTCCCAAGAGAAAATATACGGCATAGACGCCATGGATATACCTTTGTTCGGTGAAAAGTGGGAACTTAATTGTGTGAGTAAGGAGAATCAAGCGAACGATGAGAGTCGCACAAGAATTCAAGAGATAACTAATGGCATCCTCTTTGATTATTTTCTTGACAAACGCGTATTCTTCAATTATAGTCTTCATCTAGTTATTTATCTTTTATATTTATATCTATATTTATCTATCTATATTTAGTAAATAAAAACTAACTAATAAAAAATAATGTTAATAAAATTAAACTTTTAAATTTAATAAAAATAAATTTAAAAAAAGTGGAATAATACTATTGAAAGGATTGCTATGAATTCAAAAGTCGCTAAATGAAGAAAGAAATACATGTTCGTATGAGAAGTTTAATAAATAAAAATAAGTAATCAAGGATAATGTTAACAAAAACAGAAACTTGAATTTAAGAATAAGAAATAAAAAGTAAAGTAAGATAATCCTATTAAAAAGATTCTTATAAATTTATGAGCACTTAAATGAGGAAAGTGTTATATGTATGAGAGATTTAATAAATAAAAAATAACTAACAAAATTGAAAATTTAAATTTAATAATTAAAAATAAAAAATAAAATAGGATAATGCTTCTAAAAAGATTCCTATAAATTTAAAAGTCATTGGATAAAAAACATACATGTTAGCATGAAAAGTTTAATAAATAAAAAATAATTAAATAAGGATAATGTTAACAAAATTGAAAACTTGAATTTAATAATTAAAAATAAAAAATAAAGTAGGATAATGTTATTGAAAGAATCTCAATAAACTTAAAAGTTATTGAATAAAAAAGTAATACATGTTAACATGAGAAATTTAATAAATAAAAAAATAAACCAATAATCATGCTAAGAAAATTACAAACTTGAATTTAATAAAAAATAAAAATTAGATAATAGTGCTAAAACATTCACAAGCTCAAACTATAAATTAATTAAAATATAGAAGCTTATTGATTGTCTTGCATATGATTATGTATTAATTTAGATGATATTACTTTTTGCAAATATAGGGATCAAATAAATAATAAAAAGTGAGTAGAATATCATTCTCACAAAAAATTAGTTTATCATGTACCACTTCTCTTATATTAATATTATTTAGGCAATCAATAATTAAGAGTGATTCAAAGCAATTAAAAATATAAAATTATAAAAGATAAAAATACACGAAATTAAGAAGAAAAAGATAAATCAAAGCACACGAATACAAAACATATTAAGGATGTAAACATACAAAATTAAAACACTAGGGATCTGATTTCACTGAATTCAACAATCTATCATAAACAATAGAGTAGTTTTGAAATTTTCATTCTAATTAATTTCTAGTTATACAATTAATGAAGAGAATCTCTTAATTAATTAAAACTCAAAAGATAAGATGAGTGTATTTTACACTCATCACTTACAATATTTTTTATTAAAGAATAGTGCTAAAGAAAAAACTTATGCGTTCAATTATTTTTCAAGAAACCACCAAATACCCTTGAGAGTAATTATATAACAAACTAAAAAAGTCATAAAAACTTTCCTTTTTTCCTTTATGAGCAATTAATATACTGGTTATAAATCTAATCTAATCTAGTATCTAATCTAATCTAATCAATTATAATCTAATCTAATCTAATCTAATGTACAAAGTAGAAGTGACTGCAAGAGAAAAAACGACACATGTTAGCATAATAAATTTAGTAAGAAGAAATTAAAAAATGAAAGCTTGAAAATCAAGTAAAAAATTATAATTAATTAAGAATAATGCAAACAAAATTAAGGTTAGCCTTTTGAGCTATCACATAAATAAAATAAAAATGACACATGTAAGCATGATAACTTTCATTTAAAACTAATAATAAATTAAATAAAAAGAAATAAAAAATAAAAGAGCTTGAAAACCAAGTAAAAATTTATAATTAATTAAGAATAATGCAAACAAAACTAAGGTTAGCCTTTTGAGCTATTAAGTAAATAAAAATAGCTCTGTTATTTATCACCAAAAAAAAAAATTCATAACAAGTTGATCACGACAGACAATGCATATAGATACATTGGTGGTCAAAGAATTTTGAAAGTAATTGACACATCATTATATTCTATCAGCCAATCACATCAGCTTCATAAAAAAATCATGAAAATAATTTTGTGAACAGGTAAAAATAAATTTAGATAAAATTATTATTAAAATGATTCGTATAAATATATGATTTGAATAAAATTTGATATTTATATATTTAGATATTCATATTCTATTAGTTAATCACACACAAGCATACTATTATAAAGGATATTTTACATTTTGGTGTCCAAATTTTTTTAATTATTAAATATTAATTTAATGATTTAAAAAAAAAAAAAGGTTTATTAATCATTTAACAGTTTAAAGATGAACACCAAAATGATAAACTCTTAATTTTTTTTTCTCCTTTAAAAACTTTTTATTACTTCGACAGGCGACATGGGCCTGTTCTGCAGTGGAAGCCCAAATCCTTTTCTGGTCCATAAATTCGTACTTCAACCCTAGACCCTTAACCTTTCTGTTCTCTCCAATTCGAATCGATCTTGTACGCCAGCTTCAGCCTCAGCTTCAACTTCAGCTTCAGCTTCAGCTTCGCGAAGGGTCGATTGGGCTCTCAAGCTATTCTCTTTCTGGTATGGAGTTCATCGAATCATCCCTGTCTCTGTGAATTTCCGTTTCATTGCATGTCTTTGTTCGATTTTAGATGACCCGTTGGTCAATTAGGGTTTTGAGGTGAATTTGATATCAATTCCATCGGTGAGCTTGGAATTTCCAATTTCTTCAAAATTCTTAACGTTCGATATGCGTGAACGATATTATTAGGGTTATTGTTGGCATGTTCTGAAGAATCTGCTTAATAATTACATCGAAAATGGTTGTCAGTGCTTCATTGACCCATTTGAATCCTGCATTGCGTTTTAATCTTGAATTATCTGTCTCCTTTTGCCCCCTTTCTTTTGATGTTGCTATAGGATGGCAAACTCCAAATTAGCTGATTTCATTGTCTCTTATGGTTGGGGTGAAATGTTTGTAAGAGACTGAAGAACCCGATTACCGGCTATTCCTTTGTAACCTGTGACTTTCAGGGTTGCAATTAATAGTACCTCAAACAAAGGATTCGTTCTTATGGATGGTTTGTGTATATACCCGTGTATTTCAGATAGGGAGACTAGAGAAATGTAGTTCCACTGCTTCTCCAGGACAATTAAGTAGCTTTAACAAGTGTATACAAATACAATTAGGGGTAATGATTTTTGCCAGTGTTGATTTTTCAATGCTGTTAAAAGAGAGCTGAGTAAGGTAAAATGCTTAAGTATATGTCGATCTTAATTTGTTCTTATGACACCAATGCTTTCTTTATGATAGATGACAAGCGCTTGGACAAATATGAGCTTTGCAATCAAACATAGGGATATAGAGAGGGAGTGGGAGAATCGGGGTGGAGTTGTGGTTATTTTTTTAAATAATTGGAGATTCTTGCTCTCTCTCAGAAGATGTATGCCTGCTAATATTCTGGAAAAGGATGAGGAGATCAAATTTAATTTCAATATTGTTATAGCTTTGGAGCATCTTGGAGCAAATGAGCAATGGAGCTTGTGGAGCACGGCTCACCTCAAGGATTGCTCTCTTGGTTTGCTTCATAGTTTTGGTTTTATTTACTTTTGTGTAATCATTAGAGTAATCATGATGATAATTAGACATTTCAGGATTAGGCGTGGCGTCAGAAAGTGAGAGAATTCTTCTTTACTGATGAGCTTCCAATTTTTGTTTGTAGAGGAACTGTATAACTTCGTCTATCAGATATGAGTGGCCGTTTTTCCCGCACAATTTATGTTGGCAACCTGCCCTCAGATATAAGAGAATCAGAAATTGAAGATCTATTCTACAAGGTTTGACGAGCACTTTTCTTGTGTAATATATTGTGGTGCATCCAATTCATTATATTTTCTCTATGTTCAGTGGGCTTGAGTTCTGAATTTCTCTCTATCTCACATGTTGTCCGGAACCTACCTTCATGCTAGTGTGAATTGTGAAATGTAAATTTCATTACTAGATCCATGCAAAATTTATTGAAAATCAATTAAGATATTATATTAACTGATGAGTAAATAGTATGTAATATTATATTCTAATGACTTATGAGCAAGGATAAAGAATCATCTTGAATTCTTGTTTCTTGACTTCCCATACTCGTGCATTTTCTTATGGACTTAAGGATAAGGCTTGTACCCTTTATTGTGTAGCAATTGCATAATGTTTATATCCAATGTAATTTATAGTTCTAAGGGTCTGATGGGTGGGGTTGGTAGTTGTGTGTACTAATGTAGTGTTACAATGGTATTCTCTCTACAGTATGGCCGTATAATGGATATTGAACTGAAGATTCCACCCCGCCCTCCATGTTATTGCTTTGTTGAGGTATTTATCCTTACACTTTTTTGTACTTATTTGTGGGAAACTCTCTCTCTCTCTCTCTCACACACACACACTCTGTTTCTCTTCCTCCCTTTGATTATTTCTTGTTTGTTGGCTTGCTAGTTTGACAATGCTCGAGATGCAGAAGAAGCAATTCGGGGTCGAGATGGATACAACTTCGATGGTTGTCGGCTAAGGGTAATGAGCCGTTCCAACTTTTATATTCTGAGGTTAACACTTCTCCTTGGTGTGTTTCTCATCTGTTCTTGTTGTAGGTGGAGCTTGCCCATGGTGGTAGAGGGCCATCATCAGGTGATCGCCGTGGCTATGGTGGTGGTGGTGGTGGAGGTGGTGGTGGAGGTGGTGGTGGGAGTCGTTTTGGCATCTCTCGCCATTCTGAATATCGAGGTGTGTCTATTAGGAGAATTTGTTTCTTTGATATAGATAAAGATCAGGAGAATATGTTAAATGGTTTTTTTCTTCAGACTGTTCACCCATTTAGCCATGCTTTTTAATTCTATATTTATCATTAATTAAGAATTAAAATGCTTCAGATGCATGTCATTCCAATATTTTTCAGTCTTAATGCTTAGAACTTGGGAACCATGTTCTATGATTATCACCTGCGCTGGAATGAGTTTGCCATTTTCAAAAACTTGTTTTGCATGTGTTTTCTTTGCTTTATATGTTTCATAATTTACATGAGACAGCTGTTTTGTGTCAATTACAAATCAGCTATAGTTATTGAAGGTATTTATTGTTTTCTATTTTTCATGATTTTGTGTACACTGTACAGCTTAGTGTTTTATTTTTTATCTATAGTTATTGTTCGTGGACTCCCATCTTCTGCATCCTGGCAAGATTTGAAGGTATCAGAATGTTTATACTTAAAAATTAACAACTACTTAAATCACTCTCCCCTTATTAACTGTGTTTTGAATATTCGGTTTTAGGATCATATGCGAAAAGCTGGTGATGTTTGTTTTGCTGAGGTTTCCCGTGATAGTGAAGGTACACCTTCTTTTTGGTTTGTGTTTTGACTATATTTTTAGTAGATTATTACCATGAATTACAATGTATACATTGGAGTAAGGTTGTGATGTTTTCTCATTAAGTTTATTGGTTGTGTCTGTTTTCATTGCAAAACAATAGTTCACGAAGCTTAAGTTGCCAAATGTAGTCTTAGGTTCTATAACTTTTAGCAGAAAAATGTCAACCGCAGATGCTTTTTGTTTGCTTAAGATAGCTATGGCCCTCCCTCTTCTTTTACATGAAAATAAAAATAGTATTAAAAGATCCCAGGGCTTGATCTTCATAACCTAGAAGCATACAAATACAAACTGAATATTTATAAGTAGGAGATTCTGATGTTTGAAGTTTGAACTAATAAGATTGAAGAAAAGAAGCATAGTAACAAGAAAAATTCAAACTCTTAAGTAGACACGGGTTTTGAAATTTGTCTTTTTATTGTTTCTATAGGGGTGCTTAACACCTTGAAACTGTTTATCTTTGTATTGGAGTACTTTGTATGCAGTTGGAGGACAAAAGCGGAAATATAATCTTTTTCCATTACTTTTAACATGCAATACCTAATAATTAATAATAATATCCATTTTGTGCTTCATCATCAGTTTGGAGCTCACAATTCATAGACTTAGGATACTGCTAGAGGTGGCATAGAGCGATTGTTAGGTTCAGAAGTGAAGTTCAGTGCCCGCAAGGCTACATAAGCCCTATGAGGGCTTTTAACAGTGAGGGTCTGATAGGAACGATTTCATTGAATGTAAACACTCTGCATGTGACCTCTGCTACTGATATCAGTGGGATTTCAGCTCAGAAAAAGGGTGTATACACTATAGAAGAAGAAAACAGAATAAAGGAAATAGTAGAGACAGCACAGGCACTTTGAGGTCCTCTTCTCCCAAGTCCTTACCCAATTCTTCCTTCTCTTTCCCTCTCCCGTCACATTTTATCTTCCTCCGTGACAGACTCCACTCTTTCCATGCCTTCTTCTCTCTCCTTTTCCAAATCAGCATTCCATTATTAATGTAGTGAATATTCCCTCTCTCCTCCGTACTCCCCTTGTGTTGTGATCCTCTGCGGTTTGGGTACATCTTCCTAGTATACACGTGAATAGGAGGTGCAACAGGATCTAAATTTTACCCTAATGGCATCATATATGATCCTTTTCTTAATTGCTTCATTACCATATGAAGGATCATAAAGCCCACCTCACAATCCAACAAAACCTGATTTAGAGCGTGCCTTCCTTTCAATTGAAAATAAGATCTCTCACCAAGGCACATCATTGTTGAGACTTGAGAGATAAATACTCTGCATTCTATTTATTCAGCCAGAGCTGATATTTTGATGCTCTATTTTATATCTCTTGTTTTGTGGTGGCTGTCTTCCTAATTTCTAGCCTAGTTGTGAATGAATTTTTGCTTTTCTCATAGAATCTTAATCAGTAAGAAGTGTGATGAGAATGATCAAATTATAATTACCTGAAATGATTCAACTTTTATATGTATCTGGAATGATATTAAGTTGGGAAATTACATTTTTTAGGATTAAGGGTTTGCAGTTGAGGGCTCTAAATATAATACATGTAATACCCTTTTGCATCAATCCTTGCATTAGTGCAGTTATTTTATTTGGCATCAAGTATCCTAGATATTCTGGTTTACACTGTTTTATTGCATGAAGGCATCTATGCCATTTGAACTGATAATTTATTCTTTACCCATTGTTTGTTTCAAGAGAAAATGAGTGGAAAGAAAATGGAAAGGGAGAAAATGAGAGAATTATGCCTTTTTCTCCCGTTTGGATGTGCAGAGAAAATAGAAAATTTTCTCTCCAAAGCTGCGAAGAAAATGGGAAGAAGAACGCTGATGTTGTAATTTTACAACTTTGCCCATTCTCTATCTGCAACATGCTAACACAGTGACTTTGCCCATTCGCTGCAAGAACGAACGGTTTTGAACTGGTCAACGCTGAGCTTCTTGTTGATGAATTCGACCTTAGATGTCGGAGGAAGGAAGATCTGATCTCGTCGACGTTGAGCCAGAGGAAGAAGCGCTGGACCTGGATGCCCTTGAGTTGGGTGATGGAACCGTAGCTGAGCTTTCCGGTGACGGTTTTGTCGTAGTAGACGAGGTAGTGAACTGACATAGCAGGGCTTCTCCAAATCGACGACGAATCGACCGTCGTCTTCGGAGAAGGTGTAGTTGGTCATCCGGTAACAGACCGCTCTATTTCGGCAGCAATTCGTACACGCTTTCTTCGTTGTCTTTTGTTGATATTGTTTTTGTTGCGGCGGTGAGGGAAAGAGTGAAGATGGTGGTGATGGCCAGAAACAGAAGATGAGATTTTGGGGTTGTTGCCATGGCTGTTGGTGCCTCCATAGATAGCAGAGAGAAAGAGAAAGAGAAAGAGAAAGAGAGAGTGGGTGTGCCAATTTCCAATAGAATGCCCATCGGTGTGCTCTGTTCTTTGTTTTTTTCATTTTGTCAACAAGTCTCTATTCTTTATTTGAATTTGACAATTTGCGAATGGACATGACTTTGAATTTTAAATACCAGCACAAAACGGTTTTTTTTTTATTATATTTTTTATATTATTTTTGATATTATTAAAATTATATAGGAAAATCATATTAAAATTTATATATTTAATATTTAAAATAAGGATATTTATTTTATTATTAAATAATCTTAAATCAAATTTTACAATTTAAATGCCAATCACTTAATTTCTAAATTAATATTTATTATAAAATATATTTATTTATATAATATTTACAAAAAATGTTTAATTATAATATAAGGATATATATGTTATTTTAAATAATTACATCTTTTTTTTTATTCATTCTCATTTTCTTTCTTCTCATTTTCTCTTCGTCCAAACATATAAAGAGAAAACTCACTTTTCTATTCATTTTCTCTTCTCTCCATTTTCTTTCTTCTCATTTTCTTTTTTTTCATTTTCTTTCCTCACCCAAACAAAGCATTAAAGTCTCCTTACTCTGAATTAAGAGTATGGAGTCAATTGAGTGTATTTATGTAGATCTAATGATTAGAAAGGTTGAGGAGCAGTTTTCTAGTGATAATGACATGCCAGTGCCTCAACTCATATAAGCCTTTGTGATATTAGATGGCTACTTTTAACTACTATTTTACAGAATGTATTCTTGTTCCAGCAGATTTTTATGCTAACAATAAAGTTTTCATGCCTACCGCTTATACCATTGTTCTCTGTTTAGGGACTTTTGGCATTGTTGATTACACTAATTATGACGACATGAAATATGCTGTAAGTTTTTGAGAAATATGATCAAGTTTCATTTGGTTGAATGATACCAAGATTGCTACTAGATTCCTCTTCCATCTGTTTAACATATCTTCTGTTTCACAGGTTCGCAAACTGGATGACACTGAGTTTAGAAATCCTTGGGCAAGATCTTATATTCGGGTAACCACCACCTCTCTACTTACATTGATAAAATTTCTTGTCTGTCATTGTTTTGCGTCTAGAATAATTTTTCAATGCATGTGATTATTGCAGCAGATTTTTCAAACTTCAAACAACTTTTACATGCTGATAGATCCTGCACCCTTCTTTGTTGTCTCTTTATTTATTTTTCTTGAAAAATATCTTGCATCCCCTTGCTTGAAGCATGAGTGTGTAGGATTATTACATGGTTTGAATGAGAATTGTTTCTGGAGAGCTATTCTTAAGTAAAAGTTGTGCGCAATAATCTTGATGTGCAGGTGAGGAAGTATGAGAGTAGTCGTTCAAGGAGCCGCAGCAGAAGCCCCAGCAGGAGCAGAAGTCCTAAAAGGAATAGAAGGTGCTTTCACTTTCTGTTATAGTTCATTGTTGTGCCTTTTAGACATTTCTTTTACTTATGGAAAGTCCTGCTGTTTAATTCTCCAGTAGATCTTTGGAGCGATCTGTGTCTAGGTCACGATCTAGATCCAGATCAGCATCACCAATCAAATCTTCCAGGTATACAAAGCATACTATTGTTAAATGCGGTTTGTTGGTGTAAATGCACCATTTTTATGTACGTGAACTGTTTATTCAATTATGCAGGCCAAGATCACGATCACGATCACGATCTGGATCACCAGGCCAGGTATTTAAAGCTTTTGAATTAAATGATTGAGAAGCACAATCAGATTAGTGAAGTAGGGAGCTTGACTTAAAATTGAAAGCATTTCCAATATATCAATATATATTTGTGGATTTAAAGCTTTTGAATTAAGGACCTGTTTGACATGTTGTATTAGACTTGATAAGATAAGTTAATACAATACATTATGACTTTATCAATTGTTTGGTACAAATATTGTATTGTATAAGCTTATTCATCAAATCCCTTATACATTAAAATGATGGATAATTTAATCAAGTCTTAGGGGGTGGGATTAGACCTGATTGAATTTTGATGTATAAACTATTATGAAAACTTTTCTATTATAATTTTAAACACTTTAATATCCCTAATCTATACATATTATGCTTTATACTATCTGATATTATATTATCAGGTCTAATACTATCAAGTCTTATCCTATTCTTTATACCAAACGATCCCAAATGATTGAGAAGCACCAGATTCTTGTAGTGAAGTAGGGAGTTTGACTTAAAATTGAAAGCGTTTCCAATATATCAATATATATTTGAGGATTTAACTTGTATTATAAAGATGTCTTCTGAATTTTGTGCACCTTGTTCTCTTTTGTTCAAAGCTTAAGTTTATAGAAAGTTGGAAAAGTTGAAAATTTAAAGTTTATAAAAAGCACAGGTTTTTGTAACAGAGTAGTAAGTTCAATTGTAACAGAGTAGACTCTTCAAACTTAGAGGGAGGAATGAACTTTTCTGTGATAAATTCAATTGTTTTCAATGTGTTTTTTACCAGAACAGAGAAGTAAATCACACGTTTTTTAGTTCTTCTTTGCCTATTTCTTTTGCTTTTACATGATTTGTTATAGAAATTAGTAATGTATCCTAATAACATGAATTTTTTTGCAGGTGCTGTCAGGTAGTGGTTGATTTTCTCACAAATGCAGGTGCTTCTCGGGTGCTACTGTCCCATTCTGGGCAGTCTTAGAATTCTATTTGAGTTGTTGGTTTAAATTGTTTTAATGGAAAATATTAAATGTACCAGAGCTGTTTTCTTGGTAATTGTTAGAGATCAGTTTGGTGATTCTGTAGGGCATATACTTATTTCGATCTGCTGCTTACTATTCTGGTTTTGCTTCGTTTAAACAAAGAAATGTTGGATATTTGACTAGCGGTTGTACTTTTAAATGAGTTACCTGTGAGTCTGTGACAATTCTTAGTATTTAAACTTTTTTTGTTTTTGGTTTGGCGGAGAGGAAATCCATTTCAAAATCAACGGTTGTGTTTAGAATCTAGAATCAAATAAAATTAAAAATGATTTGATTTTCAAATCAATTGAATCTTATTTATTTTTCGTTTCTTTTACACCGAACAAGATACATAAGCTCACCATCCCCTATTAACAAAAAAAAATCGGTTGGGAGGAAGGAATTAATAGCACGAGAATTAAGAATTTGAGAAGTTTAGCTACTAAATCCCTGTGCTCTGGTTAATATGTTAGATAAGTTTGTGGATTATTTTGAAATGGAAATTATTAGTGTAAAACCTTGTGGTTGTCGTGGTTTTAGTTCTATAACAAGTAAATTAAATATTTGTTTTTAATAAATTTTTTCAACGTGTTCCAAAATCCGTTCATGTTTCTGTTTTTCCGTGTGGGTAGGTCATGGTCTACCTAAATGTAACAATAGATACCTTATAAATTAGGTAATTGGAGGTGGATTGTAGTGGAAGCGGTTTGCAAGCAGAAAATGGTGGCTGTGTTCTTGCTGTAAATACTAAATAGACTACGTAAAATCAGTATTTTAGATTCGATAGCATATTCGGGTGGAGAAGAAATAGAGGTTTGAAACTAATAATTTTGTAAAGCTGTTTTGAAGCAGACGATCAGTTATGGACTAATTTTTAAATTGTAGGAGAAGTGAAAAAGAATTGAAAGTATTTAAAAAAGAAGAAATGAATTAGCCGAGGCGTTGTATAAAGGAATCCTTACTAGGAATCGTGCCTTGTATTTTACAACCAATAATAGATCAATACTGCGCGTATATACAGAAATTTTATTCCAACTTATCCAATAATGAATGGGAATAAAGTTGTGATTTTTTAGACTTCCTAGTTCCTACTAGTACTAAATAAATAAAGAAAAATCTACGCATAAATATTGTACCTAATAAAACCTAAATGACGTGTACAAAAAAAAAACTATGATATAATTGTTAGACATAAATACCCGAGGCGTGTGCTAAAACTTAAAACCACTTTTGGTGTTGCAACTAACAACTTATAATTTTTGGGATAATTAATTTTGACATGCATTGAAGTCTTTATGATCAAGCTTCACCCTTTACACTCCTAATATATTAACTTTTTGCACAAGGTTTAGGAGGGTTTACACTTTGTCAATCCTTTAGTTTAATGTAATAAAAAAATCTTTAAGTTTAATGAACTTTCACGTGAGTGAGCGTGATAGATATAATGATTTATTAAATTGCAACTAATAGTTTAAGCTTTTGAAAGGATTAATTATTGACAACAATAAATTCCAAGGTTTAAAGCCCAATTCAGCTTGTAAGATGGACAACAAAACGTCTATGTGGAGTTACTATAGTAGCATGTATTAGCAGCTTAGCACATTTAATAATCCTAATAATTCTGATCTAGTAATGTCTGTATTATTACATTTTGCCCTAATATCCAAGCTAAGCCGAAATATTGAGATGTCTTGATCTTTAAACTTTTGGTTCCCCTGATAGGCTGATACTATTGCTATCTGTAGCAATTTGTAACCCAAGTTCACTTTGTTTTTAAACTCATTTAGTTTATCATTTTGCTTTGCAGTGTAAAGGTTTGGTTGGGCGACAATGACAAATTGCTGAAATAATCAAAAGTGGATCACGCTCCTTTCTTTTTAAGATGGTACTTGGCACTTTTTTCCTGCATTTCTTTTCATTTATTAGACTAAACGAAATAAATGGAAGGGAGTAATTTATAATGTTCCTAATAAAGTTTCGAGTATTGATGTTCCAACTTCCATGTCATAAAACTATTGATTTGAGAAAATTTTAGATCAATGACTAAGAATAAAGAAGGATAACCTGTACAACAGGTAATTAGAAATAATTGTAAATTACAAAGTTAGTCCCTTAAAAATATTAAAATTGTGTATGACTATTTATAGAAAAGTTCTTCTACTCTTTAGTTTCATTACATGTCAGAAAAACTTTGATATCATATATTCCCTCTTCGTTGCTGGAGCTAGTGTTGCTGTTGGAAGCGCTATTTGGGGTCACATTTCTGGCTTTGACAGAGGCACGATGGACACTCACAGGGTAGGAGAAATTGCAAGCTCGGTGGTGAAGTGTAGAGCGACAGAAGTCTTGGCAACATCACAATCTGGATCGCGCGGTGGCAGTCTGAGGTGCGCGCGTGACATATTTGGGTGGAGGTCGGGTGTAACATGGCGACTTGAGGTGGTTCGCGACCAGACTTGGGTTCGTGTGGATCGAGGCAAAGGACGACTCGTGGTGGTTCCGGTCAATGTGGGTCGTCAAGCTCTGCTCGCGAGTCACCTGTTCTGGTGAGGACGGCAGTGGATTTGGTCGCGGGTTTGTGTGAAGGTGATGCCACTGGGTGACAGTGCACTAGGGAGATGGGACAATGGCGAGATGTGGTGCAAGCTGGGTTCTGTATTGGGCTTTGATGGCGGTAGAAGGAAGATGTTGTTGTGATTGTTTGAGGCTTCTGGCAGAGGTGGGGATGGTTGGGTTGATGGTGGTTCGCGACATTGGGTTTTGGCGTAGAGAAGGGCACAGACTATGGCGTGGCTGGGTGGCGTGGTGTGCGCAGTGGTGAGAATGAGCTAGCAGATTTTGTTTGAAAGATTAAAATGTAAAATAAATGAGATAAGAAAAATAAATAAAAGAAGAACTTCTAATATAATATTGAAACCTGATAAAATAGTCAAACAGCACGTAATAAGGAGTAAATTCAATGGAGCATTGAGGCTCTCAATTTATTTAAGAGCATTGTAAAAGTTTCCTAAATGGAAGACCCAAAAATTATACTGGTACAATTTAAAATAATGCCTACATTTAGTCTTCATTGATCAATGAGATTTTTATAAATCAAGTATTATTTCTTTCACCTTAGTTTCTTTAAATTAGATCACAAGTATTCTTTATTTCGTTACCTTAGATTTTTCAAATTAGATTAGAAATATTCTTTATTCTATCTTAACCTTTTCAAGCTATTTGAGTAGTTCTTTTTCTTAACACTAGCCTTTCTAATCTAGATTAAGTTACAAAATCACGAATTATGAAAAAAAATGTTTAAAATAAGTACACTAACACCCAAATCTAAAGATGAGAACTCAATGCAGAAGCGTTGTTGAGACTGAAACAAAGCATTAGAGAATAGGACAGAAATTTGAATAATTGCAGCAAGATGCTAGTCAATTGTTATTGTTCATTTGTTGAATTCTCTTTTTAAATATGCTCGAGAAAAATAGTAGTTAGACACAATAGATACAGGATCATTCAGCAAATTAATTGGCCATATTGTAATGTCTTAATTCTAGTGTGGTATTGTAGCAACATTTTGCTCAAAAGACCGGTACGTACAGTTGTCTGCCAGTGGGAGTATATTCCCAATGCATGAGATGAGAGCGACACTGGGGGTGTCTTCCTGACTATGCTTTCAACCATTCTTAAAACTTCTTTCAACGTATCTTATTTGCCACTATTCTCGTGAGATGTTGAAGGTTGAGTGCACTTGAGAGTTGAGAGCATGCTAGAACAAAAACTCGTCTAAAGTTTAAGTGTTCTGCGTGTTTTAAAAACAGCTGAGGGTTAAGTGAGTTAAGGATATTTGTATTATTTGTTAATGATCAAAATTACAATAAAAAAGCAATGAGAGCTTCGGAACTTACAAGATACTCACTCTACCCACGTTAAATATTAGGTTACAAATGAGAAATTCCTAGTTATTCTTATCTTTTTTTTTCCTCTGTAGTCAATATTATTAAGAATGTACCACTTTATTTAAAACATTAAAAATATAATTAAAATGAGAAATAATAATAATTCATATAACAGAGGTAATACATATTTAATAGTATACAGTAAGATATTTCTTTTACTCTAAGAAGAGTTAAAAATATCTCATTACAAAAATGAGAAGAATACATGTATAATTAAAAATGATTGGACTAGTGGTAAGAGGCTTGGATAATTTGCATGTGGTCATAAATTTAAACACCATTGTCACCTTTGTAAAAAAAAGAAATTTATTCAAATTGTTAATTTAACAGGAGGGGATGAAATAAGAAAGGTGGGTGCACGATATGGATGTACATGTATATGTTGCTGAGACTTAAATATGCTGTATATAATGAGACACTCTACCTTCCTTAAGCCGTGCAATGGTACAAGCAAATGAGCCAAGGCATATTAAAGTGACTCTAGTAAGTTCAATATTTTCTTTATGTTCACTTTCGAACTTCAGTTTGTTGTGGAAAAACTTCGAGATAAGGACATAATAAGGAAAACATTCTGTTAGGTAAGGCATTTCTAGAAATTATCTTTAGGATTGAATTGCATATTGTTACTTGAAAATTCTAACCTAGGATACAATGCATAACCAAGAATAAAGAGTCTGTAATCCTCAATATTCTTATAAGCATGACCAACTTAATAGGAATAGGAATGAAGAAGGCATAGAATAGCCAATAGAAAGAGCATGAAGAACCTGCCTTTGGCCCAACCAAGAAAGAGTTCCTTTGCACGAGTAAGAAACCGATGTATTTCCACGGGTCGCCCTCGTTCCGTATATGAGTTCTTTCGAATTTCTCGTATCGTTTTTCGTGGATTAGCATCTCGAGGTCCTTTGATGGGCATAAAGAAATCGTCTTGGTAGCAACCGCCAAACCAATAGAACAAGGGTTAGCTCTGCAGCTGGTCCACAAGCAAGGTAAGTAGGTCCATTACTTGTCGGAGGTGAATTAGTCGAAGTATTCGTAAATTTGCTTGAACACTACCTAATTGTAATATTATAAAAGATGATCACAACTAATCAGAAAATCAACTATTCTTGAATTTAATTCATCATTAATTACTAAGAATTTATTTAATTGCTAATCAGATTCTTGGTCTTTGATCATATCAAGAAACTTTAAGATGATCCATGAATTCTCTACAAAATAAGCATTCAGAATTTAATTAAGGTTAAATGAATTAAGCACTCAACTAATCCTAATTAACCTAAAACTCATATTTCAACCAAGCTTAACAATTTATCAAACACATTTAATGCATTATTTAGTTTCTGTAATCCTTATTAAACACGTTATGCAATTATCACATCAACATCCAAATCAAATTAAGCAATTCAATCTAAATTTAACAAAATCAAAAGAGGTAAACGAGAAACTTGATTAACAAGTAGAAGAGAAACTTGATTAACAAGTAAAAGAGAAACTTGTTTAACAATTAAATATAAAATAATTAAAACAAAATCTCATAATTAAATATCAAGATTATCAATCCCTATTATTGATTAAAAAGGGTCTATGCCTCCATGGATGGAAGGGAAGAAAAACTAGAGAGAAGGGAGAGGAAGAGAGATGAAGAGAGAAAGTGCAAGCAATAGCGGTTAAGAGAAAATTAGGGTTAAGTTTGTGGTTGTTGTTACTACTTAAATAACTATTTATAAAATTAAAAATTTAAGTTTTCCCTTAGCTTAGGGTTGATCTTCTTCCTCTTAACTTTAATTAGACACCTAATTTGCATAATTTGGACTTATGATGAGAACATTATGCCTGAAACATTCTTAACAACTCTCTAGACCCGTCATCTGATTTCAAAGGATAATAACACCATCAAAACATCACATTTTTTATATGTGATATTCATAAGATTTGAAGATCCTTGTCTAAGCTTTCCAATGGCGCTAGTTTCATCTCCATATGGCTCCTACAACCCAAATTATGGCCTAATCTCTGCATATTATCCAGGTTCCAGCGACAACATCTCTGTTCTAACTTCTAGGCCCAATATGACTTACTAAACATCTGATTCAGCCTTTGAGCTCTCATAAAAGTTGTATTGTTTTGTCTCAGTTTTCCTACAAGATAAAATTCATAATTTTTTGATATCTAGAACTCAAGTTATGCTCAAAATACAGAAATAGTGTAAAATTCTCAATAATACTGAAAAATATAATTAAACCCAATTTGAACTCAAACTTATAAAATGTGGTCAAGACTAATCAATTAAGCACATAAGAGATCTAAGATACTAAACATGAGGGTTAACTAATATATGAAAATTATGTTTATCACTGTACTTTCCCTCTCTCTCTCTGAAGAAAGTTACCTTGAGATAGTTCACAACCGTAGCTCTGAAATCTGTGGTCAACTAGGATGACATGTCCTCACAATTTCTACTGTATTTTACCACAAGTAAGGTGCAGTCGAGATCCATTTTATGCCCCTCCCACATCAAACAAGGGAAAGGACGAATCCCTGCTTGATTACATAACCAAATTCAATAAGGAGTGCTTGAGCATCAAGGATTTGGATGAGAGGTTGGCCTTCCACTATATCAAGGACGACCTTCGTTCAAGTCCTTTCTTTACATCTCTGGCAAAGAAGGAACCCGGACCATGGACGAGTTCAGGGCAAGGGCGGATAAGTACATTAACACGGAAGATATGTCATCCGCGCAAGAAAGAATGTGGACAAAGGTGAGGAGGTGAAGCCAAAGTCCACCCAAGCCCCTTCACAACCATGCAATTCTAAGCCGCCACCAAGAGGGAGGTATCCAAACTATACCCCACTTAAAACACCTCGATCCTAAATCTACTAGGAGGTGATGAATACGGAATTTCACAATATTCCCAAACCTCCACCACTGAGAAAACATGTCCAAAAAGACAAGTCTAAGCACAATACCTTTCATGAGTGGTACGAACATGCAACAAAAGATTGCATCTGTCTCTGATGCCCAAATTAGACTGTACTTAAGTGGGTAGTGTTTAAAGGCTTAGATCCATACATTGGTGACTTAGTATTTTATAGGAGTATCATGCTTATGGGTAGCAAAATAATAAGAAAGATCATGTTTGAAATGAGTATTAATGGATAATAACTATCGTTAATAATAATTCTTATAAATGAGGGATTTGTTAAAGAGATTATCTCCTAGTTTTTTTAGAGTTGTTGTGACTCAAAGTTGCATGTATCGTGAGCCGGGATCCATCCTAGGCAACCCGAATTGTTCCTTGTTAAACTATTTCAAAATCCAATCTAGAACAATTATGAATGTCTACATGTCACATTTTTATTAAGACAATGTATTAATCTTAGAGTATAGAAGAATTTTTCCAAAACAGATAACAGAATCCCTTTACTTATGATTGCAATCATCAGAGGAGATGCATTGCATTCTAAATACCCTTGCCATTATGTTGACCGATCCTCACACACTTCGGCGTGATTCAGATCCCCACCGAGTCATAGGTAAGAACATATGTATTTTAAATTTATTTATCTATCTATGTATTTATTAAATATTATATACAACACAATTGACCATTCATTTGAAAACTTCCTATTATAATATATATATATATATTCTATGTCAGAGGACTCCAAATTCAAGCCTACTTTGATGGAAAGAATGATTCATAATTGACTGGCTAAGAATTGAGGGGGCTCCTCTTGAATTTCAAGATTACCATCTCCTAAGGGAAAGGTCTCTAACTCTGACCCTCTCTTGGTTGAATGTCAAGAAACTCGATTCAAATTCTATGTGAAACTGAAACAATCACCTTCGATACTATTAGCGTGTTGTGTATGGTTTTCCGGTGTATACTGTATACGTTGGCAAAACTAATATGACAAGGGAAAAAACAAAAAGAAACGCGAATCTACGTTTTGTTATTTGATTTCAGTCAGAGTTGACACAATTTACACATAATTTTAGTAATTTGTCTTTACTAATAGTAATATACCAATAAGATTTTTAAAATGATTATGTTATAATACTTAAATAAATTTATAACGTTATTACTGATTCTTTGATAATTACTAATCTTTAAAATTAATTTGTTATAAACTTAATTGAAATGGACACACTTTTCCTTGGAAACTTATGAAGAGAATTTAATAATAATAATAATAATGGAAAAAGAAAGGTTACAGAAAAGAAGAGAAAAAGAGGAAGGACTCTTACTCCGATTCTTATTCTTCTGTAATTGTGACGATGTGTGATGAAATAAACCTTTGGTATTAAATGAAATGGGATTGAATTGGAATGGTGGGTAACAACAGTTTCTTTTGGAACAAAATGGTGCAGTCGCCGTCACCTTTCTCTGTGGGACGCGAAGTCTTTCGTCAGAATCACGTCTTATTAGAGTCCCCATTTAATGCATGATTAAAGTCTGAGTGTGAAAAGATTTTATATTTGCATTAACAACAAAAGGCGTAAGCTATGTGTTTGTGAGTTGAGATTTTGGAGGGTTTGGGTGAAGAAGAGAAAGGAAATGTTCATTTTTTATTTTGAATAAATATTTTTTATATTTAAGATTTTTTTTTAAAATAAAAGAGTAAAATGAAATATGATCATATAATTATTTAATTATCTTTATTTATTTGTATAAATATTTTTAATTTTTTTAATTTAAAAATAAAAAATAAGACTTTCTTTTTCTTTTCTTCTAAAACCCTCCATCCAAACATTAACCTGACGAAATTATTTAAAAATAAAATATTAAAAGTTCCTTCACCAGATATTGGATCATGATAATTATTTTATATAAATAGTCGAATCATGTCAGGTTATTTATTTTTTAACAAAATATGATAACATATATAACATAATAAATTATAAGTATAATTTTGATCCATTATAATTTTTTACAATATTACTCAATTATGCATAATCATATCATTAAAAATGTAATTTTTAAAATAATTATTATGAAATTTAAACTTTTTTAATAGTATGACAAGGTATAATTGAATTAAAGTGTAAAATTTTTTTTACATTAATAATGTGTCAAAATTAAATTTATAAATTATAGTTTAATTTTCAAATTTTAAATGAAAATTGATGCTTATCTTCTCTAATCTTTTAAGTACATGGATTCTTTAAGAAAAAGGCAAGATGCAAAATATTCCTTCTAACTATAAAGTATTTGTCGAAAATTTATGTTTCAAAATTTATCAACACAACTCTTTGAATTAATTAAATTGTGCATTTAACTGTATTTACTCATTATGTATACGCAAAAAATCTCCTTATAATAAGTCAATATGGACAATTTAATAAGTTTAATGAATTGTGTTATGAATTTCACATGACCTATAGTTAGTGCTAATTTTTTACATTTTATTCTTAAAAAAATGAAAGCGCATACCACAAACTATATAAAGGATGATCATAAAAAAATCATCAAGAAACTATATATAGGATCATTAGTAATATTAAAGCTTAATTTAAAGATGAATAATGGAAGCATTATTATTATAAGAGAAAATTATACTAACTCTTTTGAAATTTGATTTAATTATATATACTCTTCTCATTTTAAAAATTACACTATTTTTTTTTATATTTATATTATTGTTATACTAGTTTATTATTATTATTATACTTATCTCTCCTAAAAAAAAGTTAATACAAGTACAAACAAAAAAAATATCAGATATAATTAAGCTAAATTTCACATTAAGTGAATTTAATTTTCTCTTATTATAATATGTCAGACAGATTAAAAAAATGACACTAGATTAAAACTTGAATGAATATCTCTCTAGCCATAAGCCCATACAAACACAGCATCAACCATTATCTCATTGATAGTAAATTTTTAAAAACAACTGTCACAAGTCACAACCTGAATCATATGTTATTCTCTTCTTCTTTTTTCACTAAAATTTCGGATTGCACTACCTGCAGCGGATCTTTTAGATAACTATGTTCTTACAATAATCCATGTGTCAGGAACAAAATAATAATAATAATAATCTATTTGTAAGCTAGTTCTTAGGGAGCGTCCTTTATCCATGTCGAATCAACTCTTATATTTTTATATTATATATATATATATATATATATATCTTATTTAATATTATTTATTATATATATTTTTATTATTATTATTTTTACTTAATCTCATTTTTTTAAAACAATGTAAATAATATTTATACATTTTTAAAAAATGTAAGATAATAATTTTCTATATCAAATTAGGATAGTCAAAAGCCAACGAAGCTAAGCTTACACATGGATTATTATTATTATTATTATTTTGTTCCTGACACATGGATTATTGTAAGAACATAGTTATCTAAAAGATCCGCTGCAGGCAGTGCAATCCGAAATTTTAGTGAAAAAAGAAGAAGAAGAAAATAACATATGATTCACGTTGTGACTTATGACAGTTTTTTTTAAAAAAAATTACTATCAATGAGATAATGGTTGATGCCTGTGTTTGTATGGGCTTATGGCTAGAGAGATATTCATTCATAGTTTTAATCTAGTGTCAGTTTTTTAATCTGTCTAACATATATTATAATAAGAGAAAATTATATTCACTTCTTATGAAGTTTAACTTAATTATATTTGATATGTACAACAAAGAATTTCTCGGAAGTAAAACGCCTGGTATTGTTGGATGTACTTGGCTCTGATTCTTATTAATGCTATACAATATTTTGACGCCAAAAAAAAAAATCCATGTGTCAAAATTCAAATAAAAGGGTGAAGTGGGATGTAAAAATAGAGATTAGAGGTTAATTTTAATATAAATAAAAAATCATATAAAATTAATATTTAGCATTGCAAGCAAGATTGGATGCTACATCTTACCACGAGGCACGAGCGCCCATGCCGTATCAAGTTGAGGTTTTGCATACACGTCTAAACTTCCGGCGAACATGTTCAAAATTAATGTGGATATAGCAATACCTTTTGATGAATATGCTTATCGAAGTGAAAAAATAGTGAGACTCAAATGAAGAATCCATGGTTGGAAAAGATCACAAGTTTCGTGAAAATTGTAGACGCTCATAAAGGAGAGCTTAACGTATATCTTGAAGGAATGTTTATATCAATTTCGTGGTAGCATGGATGATCACTCCCATATATAATGGTGCTAAGGAAGATTTTTCTTATAGTTTCTTGCTTCAATATATTTGATTATGGTTTTGTTTCTCATAATTGTAATATGGTGGCTGATTGTATTAGAATAATTGGATTTAAACTCACTTCAAAAGCTAGTTTAATGAGAAAATGGTTGTTTAAGTCATTATAAGGGGTCACACCCTCCTCATGCCCAAGAATAAACATCTGAGTGTAAATTTTGTAAAATTAGACATATGTGGTTCAATATCGGAATTGTGATAGACTTTGATACTATTATTAGAATAACTGTACTTAATTCTATTTTAAAAACTAATATAAAGGGAAAAGATTCTCCAACTCATTATAAAAGGTATTTTGTCCATATACTTATCTAATATTGGACTTAGTTATCAGATTGTCTAACTAACTATGCTAAAGTTTACAAGCAAAGTATTTGGTTGGAGAATTAACCAGATTTCATTAGCAGACTTCTTACTCATGATTTAACCTTTTGAATAAACTCAGTTTTTAGATTAAAAATGTTAAATTAAGACTTTAGTTCCTATATTTTAATTTTTTTAATTTAGTTTTTATATTTTTTTTAAAATCAGTCTTCACACTTGTAAACATTTTTAAATTAGTCATCCTTTCTGTCAATTTTTGTTATAGAGAGATTTTTAAATGTGTTCTCGGAGCAAAAAACTTCTTTTACTTTGTATCATTAAATGTGTTACAAATAAAGTATAACATTAAAAATATCTTTAAAGCAGGGAACAATGATGATCTAAAAAATTGATGTGACATACATTAATGATATATAACAATAACAACAAAAAAAATTTCTATAAGGTGGGTTTGGTTATATAGATTAAACAACGTCATTGTACTTTGTCATAAACAAAGTATTCAAAAATGTCATTTAAATCTAAATATTTTTTAATCGTCACTTATAGTCTTTTTTGATCTTCCTCTACTTTCAACTATTGAGTTATTCTCCACCTAATCTACTCTTCTTACAAAAACTTCTAAAGAACATACATTAATGATATAAAGTAAGAAAAATATATTGCTCCGAGAGAAACTAAGAATTTCCCTCTGTTATAATACCGTCAATTTTTTTTAAAAGAATATTTAAAGAAGCACCTATTAGATAAATGAGCACATACTTAAAAAAAAGAACACCTATAGAATCACCTATTAGATGTTTTATAGGAAAAAAGAGTATCTAAACGATCACCAATTGATCAAAGAAATACTTACAAAATTAGTCAAATGATAGTGTTATAATAGAAGTTAATAATAATAATTATTTTAAAAATATTTATAAGTGTAAAGACTCATTTAAAAAAAATTATAGAAACTAAATTAAAAATAAGTAAAAATTATACAAATTAAAATTTAATTTAATAAAAAAAACTATACCTCAACATAGCCATTTTTATTAATTTAGAAATCAGACAAGACAAAAAAAATAAAACAAAACTAAAATGCATAACTCTATAGGAATATATAGGCCATACAACTTATCAAAAACTTATGGTCTGGTTTGTTTTTGACCTAATAACATGGCCCGACTTGTTTATCATACAAGGCAAACTTTTAAAAAAACTTTTGTTTAGTTAAGCAGGTTAAGCTTATAGCCTTTAAAATATATATGTTTGGCCTAGTCACAGAAAAAAAAATATTGGCCTAATAAGTCAGCATATTTATTTGTTTTTACATATATAATTACAAAATTATAATATTTATAATTTATTAATTATTTATATTATTTTTATATACAGTATTTTTAATTAAATATTTATGCCTATTTAAAATGTTGAAAATCTAAATTTTATTATCTATTTAAAGAAGTTCATGTATTATAGGTTTTTAAACAAATTTTCATATACTATATTAGACTTTTATGTAAAAATTAAGCCAAATTTAAAAGACAAAAAAATTATGTTAGATAATATGTAAGGCAATGGTTTACAAAACATATCTAACTCATTTATGACAAAGTTGAACTTAGCTATAGGCTTATTTCCCCCTTTATGCACAAGCACTGATTCTAAAGGACAAAAGACATAAAAGCAATCACAAAACGTGATTCATGCTCATCTTTTCCATTGTTATTCACTTATTTCTTGAGGATGTGCACTAAGTCAATCCTCATAGTTATAATTACCATTATTTAAAGGATGACTAAGCACGTGCATGGGCTAATTTCACCTTTCAAATTTGAAGTTTGCGGTTTGTAATACTCAATTGATTAATAACAATGACATCATAATGTTTATAATTTTCTTCTTCTTTTGTCCCATCTTATCCCTAATTTGTAAGATTTGTATAAAGACAGCCAAATGCTATTTCAAACACAGGAATATTTTTGCTTAATTTTGTGCATATTAGAACCTTTTTTTATTATTATTAAGAGGCTGTGTATAATTTGAATTTTTTGAGTGAGGAATAATAAGATTAAAGGGGAAATGATGGAAAGCAAATATTTCATGACCTTATTTGAAATATTTATGAATGATAACAGGAGAAAGGAATGTCATCAAAATTATTTTTTCTCAAATTTCAAACTCTCATTTCTTGTTCCCTTTATCAGGAGAAATTTTAGTGTGTTTTTGAAGTAATAATTTTCAATTGATTTGTTTAAAATTTTTGTCCGTGTATTTAAAATTAATTGTAATTTTTAAATATATATTTATTATTGTTTAGTGTTTTATATGGGTGTATTTATTTATTATTGTTTCAAGAATATCCATTTATGTGGGACATGAATTGAAGTTCGAAGTGAAAGGTTCACTTCTCCTTATGAAGATTACTTGTTCCTAATATCTGTCTCTTTTATTATTTTTTTACTTATATTTTATTAAATATAAAATAAAAAAATAAAACATATAATTAAATTTAAAATATTTAATAAAATTTAAGTGAAGTGACAAAAAAAAAAACAAAAAATGAAGATAGGATAAAAATCATTTATCCTTAATTTCTATCCTTTTTCTTATTTATTTACTTAAATTTTGTCAAATAAAAAATAAAAATATAATTAAATTTAAAATATTTAATAAATTTTAAATAATAAATAAATAAATAATAAAAACATGTGATACTTATCCCACTTCTCCCTCCCTCTTGTTTAGCTGAGATTATCTGTGATGATTTGGCTGGTGTAGGCGTGTAGCCATGCCCCGTGGCCCCGTGGCCCCGTGCTATGGGTTTGTGTGTCTGTTTTTTCTGTTTTGAGTGGGTTTCCACTTTCCACCCCGCTGTAAAAAAATTAAAAAAACAATACGTGATAATCTCTCCTTTTATCAGTAAAACACATTCGTTACTAAACACTCTTCTGAGCTTATAATTATCAATGTATTATGTTTAATTCTTAGCTCGCGTGCATTATTTCTAGTTTTATTTCTAGACAAAAAAGAAGCTACCAGAGGGTTCTGATTTCTGAATATTATTTACGTGGCTATAACTGTACTGGGGTGTATCAATAAATAATGCAATAAATTTGAGATTGCCATGTCTCTTGGTATGTGTTTGGTCCACCGCCACACTCTTGGCTGAAATATAACCATGGAGGACCTAAAGCAGCTTCGTGGGTCCATGTAAACTTTTGGTGCAATCTCCACTATAGTAAATGTTTTTTATTAAATCCAATATAGTATTTTTTTTACGAGAAATCCACTATAGTAAATTACTACATTAACATTGGTTTGTACCCGAAAAAAAATTACTACATTGGTTTATTGGTTTTCTGTTAAGAGAGATAAAATATTTTAATCTTATTTTAAATTTTTATTACATTTAAAATGCATAAGTCTTATTCATGTTAACATTAATTATGTTTTATGGTTTTTTTTTGGGTGGCCATGTTTTTATTCATGTTTTATTATATATGCAAGAGTTATTATTCACCTGATATTATTTGTGATTAATTATTATTATTTTTGAGAAGAGCGTTAACTTGTTGAGTAGAATCATTTGATAATGCTGCGACTAGGTACTGCAACACAATTCGTAATTATTTCAATACAGCGTCAGTATTTGTTAATACTTCTATAAAACTTGACATATTGACATAGTTTAATATATTTTTATAAATAAAATAGATTAATATAACCATTAAATTATAGATAAAAGTTTTTTTTGGAAAAACTACCAAGTGTCTAAAAAGAGTTAACGGTCAGGAACTCATGTTATACGTGAATGTTATTTGTTTCGAGATTTAAACTCCTTTCAAATCAAAAGAAAAAAATATAAATTTTCTTTTATACAATTTATTTAGAGATAAATACACGTCCTTTTTAAAAGACATGACTCACGCGTTAGCTGACGTGGGTAATTATAAATCAAAATTAACCATATAAATTTTAATAAAATACAAATACATGAATAATAAAATTACAAATTTATTAAAATCTATTATTTAAGTTTTTTAATAATTACGACTTCTACTTTATTCTTTTATAAAACATTCAAAGAATCCAAATCTAAGTCTAAACATCCCTTTATAATAAACAAGCTGAGGAAACTCAACATTGGCTATGCTTTTGCCGGAGGGCAGCAATTGATCTCATTGAATATTATATTAGGTGATTGGATGTATAGCTGTAAAAATAGGCCGGGTAAATTTCGGGCGGGGCACTTTAAATTAAATATGTTTTATGTTATTATTTTGTTAATTTAATTTAATCTATTGTGGGCTATGAATTAGGCGGATTAGTTCTTTTTTTAAAAAATATAATAAGTTTAATTTTTTAAAAATGAAAATTTGGGTAATTTAATTTTAGATTAATGATAAATAAATAAATAAATAATCTAATTATCAATTGTGTTCTAATTTTTCAAATAACAAAAGGTGATATACTCTTATGTGATAGATTGTTAAAATAAAAAATAAATTAAATTTTAAAACATCAAGTTAAATTAGATATCAAATCAAGTTAGACTAAATTAAGGGTCATTTTTAATATACACATTTTAAAGGAGAGTGTATCATATACTTCATAATTTAAGTCATTAATTTATTTATAAAATAAATTAAAGATTTAAATCAATTACAAGAAATCATTAAGTAGGTTTTTTAGATTTTTTTTCAATTTTTTTAGTGTTATCTTTTTTTTTATATCTTATTACTAATTAATTACATCGATTCTGTAACTTGTTGACTAAACCTAAGTCACTTCTAATTTTTTTAAATTGTATAATTGTATAAATATTATCGGTTAAAATTTATAATATTTTTCAAAAAATACAGTTATAATTTTAGGAAACTCGATCACTTCTAATTTTTTTAAGTTGTATAACTGTATAAATATTATCAGTTAAAATTTATAAGATTTTTCAACAGTAATAGTTTTAGAAAAAAAATTCAGTATGCACAGTTATTTATGAAAAAATATAAATACTGATTGATATAATTTTAATTGGTATTATTTATAGAGCTGTGTAATTTCAAAATATGATCAATACTTTTTGACATAAACAATTTTTTTTTTCAGCATGAACAATATTTTTTGACATGAACAATATTTTTTTGGCATAAATAGTGTCTCCGGCCTACCTCTGACATGAATAGTATATGATCTGCAAAAAAGAAGAAGCAACCTATAAAAAAAAAATTTACTGTTACAGATAAAAGTTAAGGATGTATGATACATTTAAACTTAACAAAGTGTACCATAACAGTACCTCTAAATTAAGTTCAAACTAATATTTTATTAACTCAACTCAAATATTTTATCGGGTTGACAGCTCTAGTTGGAAGCTCTTGAGGACCACTTTGTTATACAAATATCATCCTAAATTATTTTTGTTTGAGTATCCTAAAGTCTTATAGCATTAGCTCATTAAAGCTGTATTCGTTTCAGTGGAATTGGTTTTATACTTGTAATGTCTCATCTATTTCTTTTATTGAAAAGAATTAAAAGTCCAATATAACAAGCAAAAACATATGCAAAGAGATCAGAACATCATATATGAATGAATTTTTCAGCCAAACCTCAGTATACTATTATTATTATTATTATTATTATTATTATTATTATTATTATTATTAAAACCGACAGATAAACTTAATATGAACTAATGAATTATCAATTATCATATTATAAATACAAAAATAAATAAATAAATAGACAGACAAACAAGAACAAAGGTTTTTGTAATAAAATTTCCTGACAAAGAAAGCACCTAACTCATACCAATCTTACATCTTAGCAACCTCTCAAAGAACATACCGCACTGCTTTACAAATTACAGTCGAAGATTTTTTGGTTACCACAGTCGAAGATAACATTTCTAATAACCTCCCTTGTCTCCGCATTTATACTTCAGATAACATATCTGGTCGGATGCTTTATTTAGAGATACAATAACATGATTTTTTCATTTTCAGATTACAAAAACTAATCAAAGCTATAAAAACGGACTTCATTGATACATTAATTTTTTTTGAATAATAGCTTCAGTTAACTTTTAATTATTTAAATTTACTACAAATAGTTTTTTATTTAAAAAACAATAAAATTTCTATGATTGTAGATAATATTTGTCTGCTAAAATAAAATTTTAAAAATGTTTGTGTACATTTTTAGAAAGGATTATATATGTTTCTGTTCTGTCTCAAACTCAGATGGAGTTGAGCTCCTTGGAATAAGACTCTTCTTCCAACAGCTTCTTTGAGTGTAGGAACTGGGGTTTAAACACCTATAAATATACTCTAATACTCAAGTTAATTATGGTTGTAGTAGGAAGTTCAAACGGGAGAAAATCGTTATTATAAAGTTACAGTTCTTTATTTATCTGTGGAAGAGGTACGTAAGCACCATCAGATTGTGAGGGCAAGGAGGTCATTTCTCCTTTGGGAGAGGAAATTTCTCAGCACATTCCTTCCTAAGAGTTGACTCTTCCTAAAGCCTGCTCAAAGGTTGCTTTGCAAGGACATCCTGTTTGTCCTTTATAGGAGGTCACTATAGACCCTGTCAGTGGGCCTGGCCCATTAAGGCCCAAATTCCACTATTGAACACTACCCTCAGGTCAATGCTTTGATGGCATCAAGGTGTCGAGCTCTGATCTCTTGGGATTTTTGGGCCACAAGTCATTTGTTATTGTTGTCCTTCGTATTACGGTCGAGTTCGGGGCTAATTCTGCATAGTGACGAAGAGCGAGATATTGACTCGATGTCTTTCCTATATCTGACCTCATAATGTATAGCGAGTTCCGGAGTCGTGATGGTATGGGATTACTTCAACTTTTCCCGAGTTCCGTTATTCGATGAAGCCCTTACGGAGCGTCGTTTAGTGTGCGCCAGAATGTTATATTCCTTGAGGTGCTGTCTTTTCACTTGCCACATGGTGGTCTAGGAGTGGTGAGCGTGCAACAGTCGTTTGGTTCTCGTGCCCCCTCATTATTTCAAATCATTTCAAAATTGGGGTGATTTTCCAACATTGCCCCTAACTTGGCATAGCGGTTACACTTTGGGTTTCTTCTATAAATAAAGGTTGAAGGGAAACGATTCCCATTTTTATGCAATTTTTTTCACTCTTGAATCCCAGAGACAACAACTGCAAGAAACACTAAGTCCTTTGGTCTTTCTTCCTGCCAACATTTTTTGCTATGGCTTTTTCCCCCATTTTCGACAGTGCTATTCTATTGTGAGGCATTTCTCATTCACATTTGTCTTCCCCCTTCTATTTTCCAGGTATTTCACTTTCTTTGTTTCTCTTTCCACTTTCTATTTATGACCATGGTAAAGGAAATAGGGAGTAAGGAAGAGGAGGAAGTATCCTTGGAGATTCTAGAGCAGTCCCTTTCTTTGTTGCGTCGTGCGTAGCGAGGAAGGGTCCCTAGGGGTGTTTTTCCCTCTGGGGTGTAAAGGCAGCCTTCCATCATAGAGTCCTGTGACCGCGATATGAGGTAGTTGGAGGATAAGGTCAGAAGCATCATTCTTGGGTATTTGCTTTTTTCCAAAATGATAGGGATTCTGCATCAGCACCCAGGGTCTAGTGATAGAGATTATGATGGGTCTTCTGCCTCTGTATTGTCAAAGCTTTGAAAGGTGGTTGAGATTATGGTTAGGTTGTGTTTTTCTATCCAAGAGTGGAAAAGGAAGTATCCCCCACCTCTGAATGCATCGGAGAACAAATGGGTTCATTATGAGCCCTTGGGTATGCATTCGCGGTTTAAATCTCGAGAGATGATCATTGAGCTCCGTACCTACAAGAATATGACTCAATATAGGATGCCGGAGGATAACTTTATGGTGCCCCCCTATGAAAAGGATGATAGGATTTGTTTCCAACGGACGTCAGGGACCACTTTATGTACATGTATGAGACTTTCTTTACCAGAGTCTCGCTCCAACTACCATTCTCCCAATTTTAGATAGTCATCCTTAATACCATTTAGGATGCACTCTCTTAGCTTCATCTGAATGCATGGGTATTCATTCGAGCGTTCGAGATTGTTTGAGATCACTTTGAGCTTCATCTCTCAACAAACGTCTTCTTCCATACATTTTCTATTCTTTCGAAGACGGATGTTGAGAGTCTCTCCTGGATCATCATCCGGAGCCATACAAAGCAGCAATGTTTTGAACTCTTTGACGAGTCCTAAAAGGACTTCAAGGATGAGTTTTTTAAAGTAAAGCATTTTATGGCTCTCCCCTTTTATTTGGATGGTAACTTCGAACCTCAGATTCACCTGTACTAGAATTAACATTTTCGTAGTAAGCAGTAAATTGCTGTGAAATGGTCAGAGATGTCAGAGGAGGAGTAGGAGACATTTAAGATTCTCCATGCGCTATCTAGGCGCAAACTCTTTGAATGCAAACAATTAATCTCTTTTGATCCTGGCGAAGTCATCGCCATTCTTAGTGGACACCATACTCATAGAGTTTAGCTATTTCATTTCATTTTTGTTTTTCCCTTTTTACTCATCATGTATGACGTTAGTTTTTGTTTGTTTTGCAGATAGCATGGCACTTCCAGATGGGATGTCTAGACTTAGGCAACTGTTGAAGGAATCTAGTACAAACTCTGAGGCTACCAGGTCGAATTTTGGAGCCCGAGAGGTCACTGCTCCTTACGAGAATCAAGGTTTTCCTGAAGTTGCTCTTAGTGCTTCAAGGGTGCCTTATCCTACCCCTAACCCCTGCACGTAAGTAGAAAGAGCAATTGACCATGAGCGATGGGTGCTCCAAAAAGCAAAGTGCATCAGGTGCTACTTCTTCCACTCTGCTTGCCATTTTGGAGACTTCTTCTGGTGAGACTGGTATTTTGGATCTGACCACGGGCATAGATGACCGCGAACCCACTGTCTGGGACAGGTCTTTAGACATTCTTAGTCATATTGATAGGCATTACCGAACAGAAGAGGATATGGCCATCTTGAGAGAGCATTCACCTGCTGAGATCTTCTTAAGAGCACTGAGGTCGTCTCTATAGCTAGCGAGTGCTATCTGATACTTGGAGACTTCGGTTCTCGATGTTAAAAAGATCTCTTTTCTCAAGGTCGATTTCCAGGCTTCAATGGATCAGGTTAAAGCCTTGGAGGCCGAGAAGGAGCAGCTAGGAAAATATATTAAGGATACTTGCCATAACCTTAGGTTGGCAGATCAAAAGGTGTTAGATGAAGGTATCAAGGCTAATGGGTACAAGAATGAGCACAGGATTTCTGAGGTCAAGGTGAAAACATTGGAAGTTAGAACCAAAAAAGTTGATGAGATTCGCTTCCGCCCTAAGCTGATGGCGGTAGAAGATAAGGTTGAAGAGCTTGAGAAGAAGGTAGTTGACCTCGAGGCGGCCAAGTTGGCTTAGGAGGTGGAGATAAATGAATTGATCAAAGAGTGAGATAACTTTGCTCAAGAGGCTTTCAACAATGTATTGGCCCAAGTATCTGTGCTCTAACCATCAATCACCAATTTCTCTAGCACATACTATCTCATGGAGGTTATTGACTGTAAGTTTGTGAACCCTGATGCGCCAAAAGGAGGTGTGGGTGCCGATGATGAGGTTGATCCGAAAACTATTAAGACCGGTGAGGACCAAGCTGTCGAGGATGCTAAGACTATAGATAATGAAGCATGATCTTTTGTTTCCTTTTTGTATTTTCCTTTTTCTTTTGGGAAGGACAACCTCTTATTAGGGCCTTTACTTTAACTTGTAAATAGTTCTTTGTGATCTTAAACTTCTTTTTTCCTTTATGGTCTTTGAGGGTTGGTGTCTGACTTGTTAGATTGTAACTTCTTTTTCTAGATTCCCTCTTTTTATACCTTGGGGGTTTAGTGTCTCTGGAGTGTTGAACATACTCCTATAGCTTTCCCTAGGGTACCAAAGTTTATATAGCGTCTCAGAGATCGACACGGTCTTTTATGTTATGGTCATAGCCTTTGTAATAGCTACAGTGTTTTGTCTTGTCGACACACCCTCGAGTTTTTAACTGTTGTGGTTATGTGATCTCTGTGAGCTCAGTGTTGTTCACTTCTTCTAAAATTTTGTTGTGGAAGACTTTGAGGGGAGTGTACTCGTCAAACTTTCCTCAAGGTGATCCCCGCGGGCTTTGGTTATCTTTAGGGCCTTTGATATCGGGGGCCTTTTCCTTCTTCTGGGATGGCTCAGCCTTTCGATAAGCATCGTTTTTCTGCTTTAGAACTTTATCTATATTTATGTATTTCTCAGACCTGTTCTTCAGTTCGTCCAAGCTTTGAGGAGTTCTTTTGGCAAAGAACTTAGTGAAATCCCCAGTTCAGAGACCTCATATGATGGTGTGCATGGCCAGGTGCGGGTTGAGGTCAAGTGCTTCTCTATTAAAGTGAGTCGTGAAGTCCCTGAGGGGCTCATCTTTTCCTTGCTTAAAGCTCAAAAGGCTAGAGACAATTTTGGATTATACCTTGTTGGTGGTGAAGTTAGTTAAGAAATTGCAGATAACTATCTAAAGTCATTGATTGATCTTGCTGGCAAAGAAGAAAACCATTTGAGAGTAGCCTTCTTGAGGGTTAAGGAGAATACGTGACACATGATGGGGTCAAATGCCCCCATGAGGAGTATGGATGACATGAACATATCTAAATGCTCTCCAGGGTTCGTAGATCCATCGTGTGCCTCGATCGCTGGTGGTTTGAAACCCTTGGGAAGGGCTACTACAACAATGAGGTGGGAGAACATATAGCTGAACCGATAGGGCCCCTTTGCAAGTGAGAGGGGCCTGAGGCTACGAAGTGCTCATTCTCTTTTTACAGTTTGCAATCCTCAACTGGTTGTGGTTTAACAGAAGGGCCCACGTGGAGCACGGATCCCAACCACACGATTCTCTGCCACTCATTCCTGTGACATCATTTGCACAAGCTCGGAGATTTGTTGCTACTACTTTGTGAGCAAGTCGAGAAGTTCTTGGTTGGTTGGTGGTTGACGAGCTAAAGTACCAGCTACTGGAGTTGGTTGTGTTGGGCTGGGGAAGGGATGAGGCTCCTAGTTTTCAATTTGCACTCTTTCCACCGTCAAATGCACGCGAGCAATAGGCTATTGTTCATTTGGAGCTTGACTTGCAATAACGGAGGTTTCGATACCATCCCACTACTAGTCTTGGCTCACGTCCTTTCTTTGTGTGTTAGCCATTGTTAAGGGGATGGGAATAGCAGTTTACCCGCTTCCCACAAATGGCGTTAATGTTTTGTCTCGAACTCTGAGATGGAGTTGAGCTCTTTGGAATATTACTCTCCTTACAACAGCTTCCTTGAATGTAGTAATAGGGGGTTGGACACTTGCAAAGACACTCAAACACTCAAGTTAGTTAGGATTGTAGTAGGAGATTCAAATAAAAGAAGATTTTTATCATAAAGTTATAATTTCTTATTTATCTAAGAAGGAGGTACATAAGTACCATCAAATTATAAGGGCAATGAGATCATTTCTCCTTTGAGAGAAGAAGTTTTCCATCACCTTCCTACTCAAGAATTGACTCTCCTTAAAGCTCACTCAAAGGCTCCTCTATTAAGGATCTTGTTTGTTTTTTATCATAGGCCAGTATCAATATTGCTAATGGATCTAACCCATTAAGATCAAAATCCCACTATTAAACAATTTTTATTAATCTTAAACAATATTACTTATAAGTTATAAGAAGCTGAATATATTTTGGATTTTTACAATATATAGTTTTCTACATCCCAGATGATCGGGTGCTCTTAAACTTCTTCTTTGTTTAGGAAAAAAAAGGAAAACCTTCATGTTTATCTATTTTTTACTTTTGTTTATCCATATATGTCCTCCTCAACGTACGACGCCGTTTATACTGGAAGCTTCATTGTTTTCAAAAGCAAGCGGCTTCTCCAATCTGAAATGTCCACCAACCTCAAGGGACACGTGGACGCCATGAGAAGCCAGTGGTTACATATATTCTTACGTAGAAAACTACGGCTCTGATCAGATGCGAAATTGTTGGCTGTACTATACTACAGGGCACATGCCATTGGAGTATTGTAGTTGGACTCTTACTCTTATCATGAAATTTGATAATTGAATTTGATGCCTTTCTCAAGAAAAATTGGTGATGTCTCATTAATTAATTGGCGATGCTCATCAATTGATTGATTGTTAGTTAATGGTGATGGATTCTCAATATTATAATTCTTTATTCCCAATATATATTAACATTTACCAAGGAGATTGACGAATTCAATTGTTTGAATTTATTTAACTTATAAACATAAGAGATAAGAGATAAAAAAACAGTTTTTACAGTTGATTTTTTTTTTTCAAAATTGCGGATGATTAATTCAGAATTTGAATAAGCAAACTACTCAAATTATTTATTTATTTATAATTAGTTAATTACTTAGTCTAATTAGTCCATTTTTAATTGCATCACATATAATTACTAACTCATACGCGCGTATTGCATACTGCATATCAAATCTAAAACTCATCATCAATCCACTTTCTACAAATATATTTGAATTTTTTTAAATATTACTGTAGCTTTTCATTTAAGCACAATATGTTTATATATATATATATATGAGAAGACATTTACTTACTCCAGATCACGTCTTAAGATTTATTCTCAATATTTTATTATTAAATTTATTTTAATTTAATAATTTTAAATTATCTAACTAAATGAAAGAGAAAATAATAAACACTACCATTAATAGAGAGAATAATAAAATGTGATTTTACTAATAAAAAAATTTAGTTATCAAATCTACTTATTAATTTAAAAATTATTTATTAAAAATATATGATAGTTGCACCATAATATTACAGATAAGAAAATCTTTCTAATCATGCTTATATTATTACAATTAATTTTTTTAATTATTACAGTTGCTTAGCAAATAGCAAACAAAAAAAAAACACATACATAAATAATTTTAGAACATAATTAAATTATCATAATTTTTTAATAAAATTAGTTATACTATATTGATGTCAAATAGTTATATAATGTTTACTTTTTGTTCATTTATATAATATCTATAGTATCCAACTTTTTAAATATTTATATAATTTTTTAATAAATTTATATGTTAAGTTTCTGAGGATGTTAATTAATTTTTAAAATTATATTTAATTATCTTTTTTTAATATGAGAATTTATTTTTTCTTTCTTCATTTAATTAAATTATTTAAAATTATAAAATTAAAATAAATTTAATAATAAAATATTAGGTATAAGTCTTAAAAGTTACACTTAAAATAAATGAATCCCCTTCTTTTATATATATATATATATATATATAAATATATATATATATATATATATATATATATATATATATAAAATGAAGAAAGTTATTTCTTAGAGCATATTGTTATCATATCTAATATTATATCTGTGGCTTATATGCTCAAAATGAAGCAAGCATCTTGTTTAAAGTATTATTACCATTTATTTCCCCAATATTTCTTAGAAGCAAACAAATCTATTTATCGAAAAACTGACATGAACTCAGTTGTTTTACTTTGTCTATTTGGATAAAGATAGATTGTAAATATCAAAAATAGAATATTTATATAAATATTTTTTACGATCAAATTCTAAATATTTAACATAGTAAAAATTTAAACCTATAATTACATACTTACCCACACAAACTTATGGCCGTTTATTATTACGTTTAGTTGCCAAGTAATCATCATATGTTGAATAATATTTTACGATCAAAATGTGGTCTTTTTCAAAATCATCATCATAAGCCTCTTAGACTAAAGCTTACTTAAATTAATATTTGAGATTGTAGTTTTACCCTTAAAAAATTGGTTAGATATAATAGTTGTTTGCATAATTACACCTAAACATTATTCTGTTTTTTTGCCCCTTAAAATGATACAATATTTATAATATTTATTATCTGGCTCTCAAGCAAACCCTATAAATTGTAAATACTCATATTCACCAAAAATCAAAAGCTATATTTAATAAGTTTTAATTTGATAAATAAATAAATCCCATGTTAGGTAACTGATTATATTCTATCTTTTTTTAATTCTTTCCTAAATCAACACTTGAATATCATGTTGGATGATATGACTCTCGGAATATTCGGAAATATATTATTGCTTGATTTGTTCATGATTTGATTTTTATATATTATTATTTTATTATGAATAAATTAGGACATTATTAAAAAAATTTATTTATAATAATAACTATTAAATAACTTAAATTCATTTGGAAATATCATATATGATTAAATAATAACAAATTTTATTTTTTATATCAATAATATACTACAATTTTTATTTTTCAAATGCCTACACTTAATCATGGATTGATTTTTCGTTCTTGTTAATGAAGGTAAGCGAATTATACTGATAAAAAACACTTTTAACACATGCTTCTATGCATATTCGCTAACATCTCCGTATAAGTTGTAGAATTAGGCCTTACACCTATCAAATAAAAAAAATCATATTTTGAGAAACTAAAAAATATAAGTTGCTGAATCAAAATATATATTCGATCAATTCCAATTAGTTATATATATAGTAAACTGAAATCTCCCCTAATATTTACTAAGAAAATGTAATTACGTGACAAGAATTTAATTTCTTGCATCACCATATCTTATTCCCCTTAACACCTGTCTTAAACAAATTGAAGTCATGATTATCAATTATCAAATCCATTTTCCATGGCTTGCATACCTTCTGTTGGATTTACCATGTCCATGTATCCCTGCGGATGCATGATGTACTACTGAAATGTATGATGACATATCGCAAAAAAGAAAAAAGAAAAAAGAAAAAAGAATTATGATGACATGTGTAAGTAAATGGGCAGTTATGGAAATTAATGAAAAAATTTGGTCTATGGATGTTCATTTTTTCCTTTGCTACGTTCATCATCAATCAACATTCAAGACATCAAATTTGGGACGTTCTTCACAGGAAGGTCCAAAAAGGCAGTGTGCAGTGAAAACGGACGATCCGAAGAATACCCGTTTCCTCTCTCTCTACAATAATCATCATCTTCTTCTTCAATAATTTAGTAAGATAAAAAACCTCCTTCTTCATTTCACAAATCTCTTACCTTTCTTTTCTTTATATATATTTTTTTGTTTGTGGGGTTTTGAAGTACTTTTACCTAACAATCTTCAGGATCAATTTGATCTTATGTCAATGGAAAATTTTTAGATAAAACCCAGGTATGCTTTCTTTTTCAGATATGGTTTTGTGGGTCATTTCCTGTTTTTTTTTTTTTGGGTCCTTTTGACTAGTTCAATCTCTTGACACAGGTTCACAGAGAAATCTGAAAGCTGAAAAAAGATAAATTTTTTTTAATCTCTGCACAAGTGGTCTCTTTGATTATGGCGGTTGCTGAGAATGCTGGGGCCAAAATCGGTTCTTCCAGTCAGAATTTGGACAACAGTGTAGTGTCATCGGACACCAGTGAGGTGGAGAAATCGAAACCCAGAAACGGCTCCGTCAACGGCGATCAGAATCTGAACGGTGTGTTCAATCACCATGATAGAGTTCCTGGCACTGTATCAGTCCCCAACAGTAATTACAAGGCTCAAATGGGTCAGATGCGAAATGGGTTTGAAGGAAATGGGGTCCAGAACCAGCAGATGGTGGTGAACAATAATGGGTATGTGGTTAATAATGGGGAGAACGGGGGTGAGAGTTTCAAGAGGGATATGAGGGATTTGGAAGAACTTTTGTCAAAGTTGAATCCCATGGCTGAGGAATTTGTGCCTCCATCACTAACAAATAATCATGGCTACTTAGCTGGAGCTGGTGCTGGGTTTGGCTACACTAACAATTTTGTACTCCACAATAATTATGGCAGTGCTAATGGGCAAGCTAACAGAAGGGTATGAATAAACTTTTTTGATTTATTTTTAATCTGCATGGTAAAATATTTCTGTTTATATTCCTCTGAAAATTAGCTTTCACACTTGAGTCAAATCAAGGCTCTGAATTTGTCCTGGAGTTGTGGTTCATAGTATTTTCCTGCTTGTTCCCAATAGAATGTTACTAGCATGAAGGTTTTACTTTTCCTAATACAATGATGATGTGTTACAGAGGAAGAATGGCTATAATCATGGGAAGCGAAGAGTCAATCATAACATAGATATAGAGAAAAGAGAAGAGATGATTAGGAGGACCATTTATGTGTCTGACATTGATCAACTGGTACAAAGTTTAGCTGCCTTGTGGATTCTCTAATTTCAGCTAGATTGCAATGTTTGCCATGTGTATTCATTTGAATGATTGTTGTTTTCTGTTGGCATCTAGGTTACTGAAGAGCAGCTGGCAGCTCTCTTTCTTAACTGTGGCCAGGTAGAAACGGTTACATTTTGTTTACAATGTGTTTTCTTCTTAAAAATGGTGGACCATGTTACGGAATCAACTCGTTTTTCCTGGCCATAGGTTGTTGATTGCCGTGTTTGTGGGGATCCTAATTCTATTCTTCGGTTTGCCTTCATTGAGTTTACGGATGAGGGTAACATTGCGGCCGCCAAATATATGTTCTTCATATGCTGTAATTATTGACATTTCACTGTATTAACAGTGTTATGCCTGCAGAAGGTGCAAGAGCTGCTTTGAACCTGTCTGGAACCATGCTTGGGTATTACCCATTGAGAGTGCTACCTTCAAAAACTGCCATTGCACCTGTTAATCCAACATTTTTGCCCAGGGTAATGTTTTTTCTTAGAGATGCCTATTGCATACTTTAGAAGATGATTGACCAGAGTGAGCTAATGATGTATCTCTTTATGTCTTACCTTTCTAACTGTGCCCTATTACATACTTTAGAAGATGATTGACCAGAGTGAGCTAATGATGTATCTCTTTATGT
Source organism: Ormosia semicastrata (assembly GCA_029884595.1). Lineage (NCBI taxonomy): Eukaryota > Viridiplantae > Streptophyta > Magnoliopsida > Fabales > Fabaceae > Ormosia > Ormosia semicastrata. Next base: position 27,489,179 of record JAQQTO010000046.1, on the reverse strand, counting down.
CTTATCTTTCTAATGGTTCTATATTTCTCAGTCTGAAGATGAAAGGGAGATGTGCTCAAGAACAATTTATTGCACAAATATCGACAAGAAGGTAGTTTAGGATTTGACCCTTTCTTAGAGTCCTGCTCGGAGGAACTACTTGGTCTTTTTCCATGTCTTTTTTGCAGCAAATCTGGCTCATAATTCTTAAAATTTCCTTTGTTGTTATTTCTGTAGCTTACTCAAGCAGATGTCAAACAATTCTTTGAATCTGTTTGTGGAGAGGTTTGTAGCTTTTCATGAAACCAGGCTTATAGTGTTTATTGTTGGTTGAATTTCTAAGTATGTTATGAGATATTTTCCTTTATTTTGGTGTATTCATCTAGGTTCAATGCTTGAGTGTTTGTTATTGTTTGAATTTAAGTATCTTGTAAGATATTTTCCATTATTTTGGTGTGTTCATCTAGGTTCAACGCTTGAGGCTTCTTGGGGATTACCATCATTCAACTCGAATTGCATTTGTTGAGTTCACACTGGTAATTACTCACTAACTTTTCAACCTTCTTATTTTCATCTGAGTCAACTCTGGTTTACTTAGGTATATTTTATATTCTCTATCTTTTTGTGAAGTTATGTGATGGGCCCTTAACACTTGAGTATAAGAGAAGGGAAAGGAAGAATGAGAGTGGGCTGGAGAGAGTAATGAGGGGCAGCAAGGAGCATTTATAGCTAGTGGGAGTGGAGAGTAAAAAGGGGGCAATGAGGAGCATTTATAGCTAGCGGGAGTAGAGAGTAAAGAGGGGGTAGCAAGGAGCATTTGCAGTTAGTGGGAGTTGAGAGAATAAAGAGGGGCAGCAATTAGCATTTAACTAAGGGGGTTATAGCAACTGAATAGGCACTTAGTGGAGGGAATAAATAGGGAAGTGGAGGAGGGGAGAAGGCATCCAATCATTTGAGTAAAGAATTGGGGCCTTTGGACAGGGAGGAAGCAGACCCTCGAAGATCTGCAGGTTTCTTTGTTTTGTTTTCTATTTTTCAGTGTAATCAAGAGGGGTTTTCCCTATTGTAAGGAGCTAGACTCCATTGTTTCTTTCTCAATAAAATCAGTACCTATCATTGGTATCAGAGCTCCCGATCCTGGGGAGCTTGGATGGTATCAACTAGAATGGAGAACAGATTGGACGCGATGGAACAACAAGTGGAGGGGCTTAGGCAGGAGTTGCAGGAGACGTTCAGGAGGCAGATGAAGCAGATGGTGGTGACAGTGAGGGAGCAAATTGGAGAAGCTCTGAGGCATCAAAATGGTCGTGGAGAGGAGGAGGGAGACGGAAGCAATAGAGGAGGAGGAGAGTCCCATGGAAATGTAGAAGGGAGGAGAGGGGAAAGGATGAGAAGACTGGAGGTACCTATCATTATAACCCTCAGATTGAGTGCTAGTGCTGGCTTTGCAGTTATCCCCACCCCACCCCCACCCCCACCCCCACCCCCACAATTACTTTGTTCATGCAAAGTAATTGCAGTTAATCGAATCTCAAATTGAGTGTATCCCTCAGTTTCATGCCTATTTATTGAACGATAATAATGTCAAATGGCTTTAGGTGGCTCTTCCTTTGAAAATAATCTACTCCACATTTTATGAGGGAAGGATGGCTGCACTATTCACTTTTGTTCATCCATGGAGCGCATATGAGAGAAGGATGGGTACACTTTTCACTTTTTTTCATATATGGAGTGCGTATGGGAATCAATATAATATGAGCCGTACAAAGTTCATTAGTTTTGCTTGTCTCTATAATTGTTTGATTTTCAGGAATCACATGATGGTGACTCTTGGTTCAATTGTGTTGGTTTGTCGTCCATTATAGTCACCCATGCTTGAGCTTCCTTAGTTTGAATTGGTGGAGCTATTAAGCTTGTTGGAGGTCGTTTAGAACTTAATAATTTAAGTTTAATCAATTTCTTTTAAAGGATGAATTTCAGTTTGTATAGATAATTTTCGTACAAGACTGGCACTATAAAATCACCCCCCCCCCAAATCCCCTGCGACCTCCAACCCCCACGCGTCCAAATATTATTTATTATACTTAGGCTTCACTTTAACGGAGCTATACTCAGCCTTCTGCTGTTGACCCAGGTTAGCAGTGACCTTGAGTTGCTTGCATATCTTGTGGATCTTTTGCTTGCCCAAGGCGATTGGTTCCCCCCCCCCCCCCCACCATCTCTTGGCAATCTTCAAAATTGTTTTCTTCCCTTTTTCCCCGTTAGTTTTGTTGAATGCAATAAAGCTCTCACCCAATAAGATGTTGCTTCTTTTACCTTTCTTTGTATTTTTTGCATTTCTATATCATCTTGGCTCCGTTAGTTTCGAATTCTGTCTTTTTGTATGATACATTTGTGGAGTTGGTCTTGTTCTTCACTGGTGTGGTCCTGGTCTTCAACACCCTATTAAAATGCCATAATGCAAGAAGGATTTAAATGAATTAAAGTTGTGTGTATCTTTTAAATTGATCAAATCTTTTGCTTTTTAATTTTAATAATTATATGTTGTGCTGACAGGTAAGTATTAACAATTGTCTCCAAATATTTTTGAGCTCCTACTTGTTTTGCAGTGTCTTTTTTTATTTTTTGGTTGTCTGAAGATTTTCTTTGCCTCATTCTTGCAGGCTGAGAGTGCAATTGCAGCTCTGAGTTGTAGTGGTGTGATTTTGGGTTCACTGCCTATAAGGTAGGATTAACAGATTTCTATTTGATGTTAACTGTTCTAAAAACATTGGGAACTCTTAATGTTTCTTTAACTATTCTTATGTTTGGTATGCTATTGCAGGGTTAGTCCATCAAAGACACCAGTCCGTTCACGTGCTCCTCGTTCTCCTATGCACTGAATCATCCTACCATGTTACTTATAGGTTATAATTAAGAAGCAGACAATTTTTTCTATTTTTACGGTCTGTATTTTTCTTCTACAACCCAAATGATCGTGTGCTCTTAAACTTATTTTTAAAAAATATATTAATGTTTATCTAGAATTGTTTTGTGTGTGTGTCTTTTGATTATCCACATCTTTCCAGACTGTCCTTCTCAGCGTACGACACCGTTTAGTACTGGAGGCTTCGTCGTTTTCAAAGCAAGCGGCTTCTCCACCAACCTCAAAGGATACGTGGACGCCATGAGAAGCTAGTGCATACATATTATTACGTAGGAAACTATGGTTTTGATCAGATGCGTGGTTGTTGTGTTGTACATATACTACATGGTACATTCCATTGGAGTATTGGAGTTGGACTCTTCCTCTTATCAAGAAATTTGATAATTGAATTTGATGCCTTTTCTCAAGAAAGCTGGTGATGTCTCATTAATTAATTGGCGGCCAAATGATGAGTGCGAATCACATCAAATAAGACTTCGTTGGAATTTGAATTTTGTGAGGTTTGTTGTTGATGAGATATATGTAAGTATTCCTGTAGACGAGTATTGAGCTGGTATGTCCTGATTTTAGAATGAGTCATCCAATTTGATCCTAATTTTAAAAAAAAAAAAATAAAACTAATTGGCGAAACTCATCAATTGATTGTTAGTTAATGGTGACGGATTCTCAATATACTTTCTCAATATGTATTAGCAAGGAGATTGACGAATTCAATTGTTCTGATTTTTATTTTTTCATGTGAAGAAGAGGGGCAAAGCCCCAAAAAAGTTAAAAAATTACTTAGACGAAATTGTATAGGCAAGGTAGTTTAAAATAAATCATTAAAAATTAATTTAATCAAGTCTCTTAGAGGATCTTACACTTTATGCAATTTAAATTTTTGAGTCATCTCTTAGTTCACTAATCAGTTAATACAACAGTTTCCCTTATGCTAGGTATGATTGAACTTAATCTCCCATTCTCAACTTCAATGCTGCTATCCTGCAGACAAGTTGATGATTGTGCCCAATAAAATTCCTCAACTTATTGATAAGAGTAACAATAGAGCAGAAGTCACTCTCCACCAAAACCCATCGAAATCCTATCTGCAGGCTATCTCCAAGCCATCCAAAATTCCCCAAAACTATGTGACAAATGCAGTGCAAGTGCCAAATTGCCAATATGGTAGGCATATCCTCCAATCCAGTAGCCGTCGTCTTTTCTAAAGATACCCCCTGGGTTGCTTTGTGATGCACAAGTGACGGATGCACTTGTTAAAGAGTGGAGACACATGTCTTCACTTTACTTTGGAACTTTTCTTTGATCTTATATATATATATATATATATATATATATATATTTATTTATTTATTTATTTAGTTTTTATGTGTAATTTTTGTTTTCGTATGTAGACAAATTAATAAATTTATAATGATAAAAAATAAAATTTATATAATATTATTTTTTATTTTTTTCAAGAGCACTAACTTAGTTTGGTACATAAATATATTCATATAATATTATTTTTCATTTTTTCATAGTACTCACATAGGTTTGCACCAATATAATTAAAACACAAATTTTCTTTTCTCACTGATTTTTATATCTATAAACTAACGATGATAGAAGATATTATCCGCTTAGATTCACTTGTGTCTGTTTCGACCATAGAGATATTTGTCCCTACTGCTTAAAATTTCTGAGTCCGTTACTTTGTCCTATCCATCTTGTGAGTGGATATTTCTAGTACACAAAGACTGTAGACTTTAATTTGTTAAACATAAATAAAGAGATGAAACAAACCTTTTTTACAGTTGATTTTGTTTCAAAATTGAGGATGGTTAATTCAGAATTTGAATAAGCAAACTATTTTTTTTTTAGTCTTCAATATGCAAATTACTCAAATTCTTTATATTTAGTCCATTTGTAATACCATCACATATAATTACTAACACGCGTATTGCTTATAGCATATCAAATATAAAACTCATCATCAATCCAATTTCTACAAATATATTAGTGGAAGAATCATAGGTTATATGATAATTAAATAAGTTCGTACATTAATATTTTTTAATTATAATTTTTTTCTTAGAGGATCTCTCACTCAATAAATGAGAGATTAATCTCCTAAGATATAGTCAGATGTCTAAATAAGAATCCCTCTTAATAGTATTATTTCTATACATATGAATCTTGAAATCAAATTTAGGACCACATATTTAAGGGACCTAAACCCCTTCTACTCGGATCGACACAAGTTGGTTTGTTATAACTTTTCTATTATTGCAGATTTTCATCTAAGCACAATATGTTTAAAAAACAATAGTGAAGAAAGTTATTTCTTAGTTCACATCGTTGTCATATCTAATATTATATTTGTGGATTATATGCTCAAAATTAAGCAAGCATCTTTGAAGCAAACAACTTTATATATTGAATATCTGACAAGATTTCCTATTATTATTATTATTTTTTTTTAAAATATTGCGATCAGTGGTGTTAACATCAGTTTGGGTGCACTTTAACTAATTTACTTTTGCAGTCCGTTTAAAACTAGACCATTCCCATTGGGACAAGAAAATTCACAAGAAAATTTTTTAAATTTAAGTAATTAGCATAATTAAGATTTGAACATATAATTATATGTTACTCACACATCAAACTTGTGACCTTTTACTATTATGTTTAGCTACTATGTTACCATCTTATGTTTAATAATATTTTACTATAAAATATGGTTCTATTCAAAATCATCATCACCAGCCGCTTACTTAAATTAATGGATAAGATTCACCTAAAATAAGTTTGTCTTTAAAATGAATAAGTAAGGGTGTATTACTCTTGATTTGATAAAGTGTATCGAGATCTCAACCCACTAAATAATTTAAGAGTAGATATACACTTACTTACTCACTTTAAAGACAAACTCACTTTAAAAAAATCTTTTCCTAAATTAATCTTTGAGATTATCAAAGAAAAATAAGTTTTACCCCTAAAAAATTGGTTAGATAGAAGAATTGTGTGAATAATTACATTTAAACATTATTCTGTTTTTCCTCTTTAAAATGATACAATATTTCTAAAGTTTATTACCTGTCTCTTAAGCAAACCATATATATAAACCCTATAAATTGTAAATACTCATATTCACCAAAAACTAAAAGCTAGATTTAATAAGTTTTAATTTGATAAATAAATCCCATGTTAGCTAACTAATTTTTTTTAAAAAATAAAAGGTACTCCTTCTGGTCCATTTTAAGTGTCATTTTAGTAAAAAAAAAATTGATCCATTATAAGTAATGTTTTCGCATACTAATAAAGCATTAATTACTATTTTTCAGCTTTGCCCTTATATTTTAAATTCTCTCAAGTTTCAACTACTCATAAAAATTAGACAAACATGAAAATGGAGTAATTAATTGCTAGAAAGTAAATATGGATAGTTTGGTAAAATAATTTTCACAATTAAGGCATTTCTTAATTCTTGTGTCTTGCATTAAAATGACAATTAAAGTGGACAAGAGGAGCAACAAATTATATTATTATTAGTTATTATATATTTTATTCATTCCTAAATCAACACAAAAATATTGAATATCATGCTGGATGATATGACTATTGAAATATTCAAAAATATTTTCTTGCTCGATTTGTTCATGTTTTTAATTTGGATAAATAAATCTCCCTAGAGGTAGTTTGGGAATATTACAACTAATCACATTCTTGTCCCAATATTATAATCCACCCAAGTGACACTTGAATTGGTGTTAGTGTGGGTTAGTTAGGGTAACATGGTTAAGTATCATTAAATGAAACACTCTCACATACTTTACTAATCTCACCTACCTATGGCAAATAACCAATTTGGGCAGGAATAATGAAAAGACATTGCAATCTCTTATCTGAACTTCATTTAATGGGTGTAAAACAGTCATAGGAAGACATACACCCACTAGTTTACGGAGAAGAACAAGACAGGGAGTGTAGTGCGACTGAGGAAATACAAGGGAGAGTTTGACTGTGAAAAGGAAGATGTGTGTGGTGCGAGACTAAGGAAGAAGACCCATAGGTCAGTCTTTGCCTTTGTATGTTTTTATTGTGCATGCTTTGTGTTTTGTTAAGGAAGAATGGGTGACAGTAACAAAGTCCCGTGTGTGAAGTCTAACATATCTCTCTTTGTTTTTTCCCCCTTGATTTAGTAACAATAGGGGATAACACCAAATTTTGCTTTGTGGTTCATTAGAAGGACGACTTCTTTATAATAGACAAATTTAACACCAATTATTTAAGCTACATGGGCCTTGCAAGTCAAGTGCATGCATGTTGGATTGAGGCTGGATTTTGAGATATAATTGCACATATAAGAGGTTTTGCCCGATAATAGGAGGATTTTGGTGGAAGATGTTCACGCACTCCTCAAATGATTCAAGGTCAATGGTGCTAAAGGTAATCATTGGCTACACCATTTTGTAGAACCTTTGAACCATGTTCTAGAGCAACTTTTAGAGGAGCTTGTTGAACGAACCAAAAATAATCCTAATAGGATTGATAGTGTGTATATTGATTCTAATGATGAAACTTTTAAAATTCCTGAGGGTAAAAATGTTGGTGTAGAAACTACTGAGTTGGATGGTTTTGTGTGTGCATGATCATAGAGGGGAATTGGATGATTATTCTGATTTTGATCATGATGATTATGTTTTTGACTTTTATGGTCTAATACTAGTGAAGACAAACCATACTTGGATATGGCTTATACTGGTAAAATATATGATAATGATAATAATATTACCCTAGAAAGAGGAATGTTGTTTGCAAATGTTGATGCATTTAGGGAGGTGTTGATAGATAATGTAATACAATAGGACTTTGAGATAGTTAGGATTAGAAATGAGAAAGCTAGGATAACTACAATATATGCTGGTCGTGAGTGTGAATGGTATATGCATACTAGTTGTAATCTTAGTGATGTGAGTTTTGAGATCAAGGCATACGAGGCAAAACACACTTGTGTGAAAAACAGTACTAACTCTAATGTTACATCAACTTGGATAGCTACTAAAATGGCTAACCAGTTTATGGTTGATCCTAATCTTAGTTATGAATTAATTCAAGAGCATATGCTTTCTACATATGGATTTGAGGTTTATAGGAGCCAAATGTATCAGGCCAAAAGGAAGGCAAAGGAAATGACAGAGGGTAGCATGCAAAAACCTACTATAATCTTAAGATAGTATGCAGAGATGGTGAGACAAGATAACCTTGGGACAATGGCCAAGTTACAGGTTAAAAGGGTAAATGCAATGACAAACCCTGTTTTAAAAAGGCTCCTCTTGTGCTTACATGCAATGAAGAAGGGTTCTGCATGAGGGTGTAGACCTTTAATAGGAATGGATGACTACCATCTAAAAGGGCTCTATGGTGGGTTAATGTTGTCTGCTCTCATTGAATGGCAATAATGTCATATTCCTATTTGTATTTGCTATAGTTGAGGTGGAAAACAAGAACATCTAGACTTGTTTTCTACAATTGCTGGAGACAATGACTAACACATCAGTAGAGGACAAATTATTTGTCATCATGACTGATAGACAAAAGGTATAACTTACACCTTTTATTGTTTTTGTTTTGATTTTCGTATTCTTCTATTTTTATGACTGATTTAGTTTCTTTCCATTTCTTAATTAGGTTGTTGACCAAGCAATTTGTGATGTCTTCCCTGGGGCCCAACATAGGTGGTGCTGTTGTAGGCACTTGTACAATAATTTTAAGGCCTAATTCCCTGGTATTATGCTTCGAACCCTATTGTTAGGAGCTGCAAGGACTTATTGAAACTAAGTTTAGAGGGACCATGACAAATATAAAGAAGGAAGAGTTGAAGGTTTTGAATGGTTGGAGAAGATTCCCCTTGCAATATGGTCAAGACATACATTTGATCCACTACAAAGAGTGACCATATAACCAACAGTGTGACAGAGTGCTTCAATCAGTGGGTTGGACAGCTGAGAGGAAAACATGCTCTTACTTTGGTTGAATCAATGGTGGTGAAATTGATAGGAAAAATTCACAAGAGATGTATAGATGGTTGTGTTTAGGAAAACAATATCACACCTAAGGCAATGAAAAAAATTGATCAGATGAAGAGAAGAGTTAATAGGTGTAGTCTAGTACTTGCAGGTCAAAATGGAATTTGTTGCCAATGATAATGGGAAAAGATTCCCTATAGACTTGAAGAAGGGAATATGTTAGTGCAAATCTTTGGAAATCTCTGATAAGTGAACAACAACAACAAAAACAACTAAGCTTTTTCCCACTAGGTGGGGTCGACTACATGGATCAGACGACGCCATTGTGCCCTATCATAAACTAAGTCTTCAAATATGTTATTCAGATCTAAATCTTTTTTAATCGTTTCACCTATAGTCTTTGTGAACACCCAATTTTGACCTAGAAATAAAAAAATAAAAATAAAATAAAATAAAACAATAATAATAATAATACCAAAAATAATAATAATAAAGAAAATACTTTCATTTTTTCCTTCTCTCGACCAAGTCCAATCCCAATGAAAAAATATATGTCCAGTTCCATTAATCCACCTTGGCCCATTTTGTTTTAAGGTCCCTAATATACACAAAAAAAAAAAAAAGAGGGGAGAGGAAAGCTAACGTTGTTAAAGTCAGCGAGTCAAAGAGAAAGAAGGCCAATGCATGCTTCTTTCGTTGATTGCAAAAGAAAAAGGAAAAAGCGTCGGTAGAGTTTTTAAAGTAAAGCATCAAAGAAGTAACCTTTTCCTTCCTATTGCGGCTCTCACGCAACACAAACAAAGCCAAGAGCAAAAGGACAAAACGAACACGCTGGTGATAGCGAAGGAAGGCGAAAAATGAGGTTAGAGATTTTGAAAAATGAAACACCAAACAGGAAGGTCTTGCCTGTCTCGATGCAACCCTTGCGTACTATCGCCTTTGATGCGGCTCTTGCTGTATGCTATCCCCGATGCAACTCTTGCACGTTGAACCACAAATACATAAAACGGGATAGGGGCGGGAAAAAAAAAAAAAAAAGGAAGCAAGTTTAAAGTCAAAAATAGAGATCCGACAGGGATGGCACAACCTTGTCTTTGCCCAAATTGATATGGAGAAGGAGATATTTTTTACGAGAGAAAGGGACTACACAATTGACGCTCAGGCATGCCAAGCCGAATTCTAAGTGCCTATATAAAGAGGAACAATGTAGAGAAAAGGGGGGATTCTTTTTTTTGAGGAGTTGGTGTTTTTTGTTGGTTCCAGTTTTTTTGAGAGAGAAATTTTTCTTGGTTTACGCTTCTTCTTCTTAGTTAAAAATCTGGAACTCACTTGCAGCTACTGTTTGCTACTGGTGAGAAAACTGGATATTGAGAAAGAGTGAGAAGTGAGATTGTAAAAAGAAAGATTTGAAAAGAAAGAAACTCAGTTTGTTTTTGAAACTCAGAGGTATATTGTTCGCTCTTTCCTTATGCATCTTGACTTTTGTCATTATTGCCTGCATCTGAATGGGCAGGATTGTTGATCTTATTCATATTGTTCTTGCTTTTGTTCTCGTGTTGGTTCTCATACCTTCATAAGCACATACGTTCACACCCTCATCCTCTTAAAAGACCCATCAGAAACCACCATTTTTCCCCTTATCATCTGCATACTCAAACCGACACCCCCTCCATCCTCACCATTCCGACACTATTTTCATTTTCAACCTCCCATCACCTATCAAAACTATCATACGACCACCCTCCATCAACTCCCGACAAACCACTCATCCATCCATTCCTTCATCTTACTATCCATTTTCAACCTCCCATCACCTATCAAAACTATCATACGGACCACCCCTCCATCAACTCCCGACAAACCACTCATCCATCCATTCCTTCATCTTACTATCCATTATCTCCTACCCCTTCACCGTGTAACCACCACAAAATCCCAGATCAAAACCGACCGTCGGACCTCAAGAGACCAAATCTCTCCTTTCGACCGACCGTCGAGCCCAATACCAGATCTCTCCTCAGCCGACCGTCGAACCCAACACCAAACCTCTCATTTCAACCGACCGGCGAAACCAACACCCAACCTCTCCCTTCAACCGACTGTCGAACCCAACACCAAACCTCTCCTTTCAACCGACCATCGAGCCCAACAAATCTCTCCCTTCAACCGACCGTCGAACCCAACAAATCTCTCCCTTCAACCAACCGTCGAACCCAACAAATTTCTCCCTTCAACCGACCGTCGAACCTCAGAATCCTTTCAACCGACCGTCGAATCCAACACCAAATTTCCCCTTGCAACCGACCGTCGAACCCAACAAAATCTCTCCTTTCAACCGACCGTCGAGCCCCACACCAAATCTCTCCCTTCAACCGACTGTCGAATCCAACACCAAATCTCTCCCTTCAACCGACCGTCGAGTCCAACGCCCAAATCCATCCCCTCACCGACCGTCGGACCTCGCAGAGCCAGATCCTCCCAACCGACCGTCGGATCCCAACACCCCCAACACGATACCTCACGTTTTCATTTTCCCACTTCAGAGGCTGAGAGCCTCCCTTTTTCCCTTATCAGAGGCTACGAGCCTCTGTTTTCTGCTTTCTTCCTTTTTTCCCTTATTGGTTACTTTTTTTTCTTTTCTGGTTAACTTTGTTTATCATATTTATCTTTTTTTTCTTTTCTTTTTTATCTTTTTTTGCCTTCCTTTTTAGCTGTTGGTTTTTGTTAAAAAATAAATAAATAAATAAATAAAATAAAGTAATTAAACGTTGTTAAAAAAAATAAAATGAGATTAGTAGAAATTTCATGTGACTTGTTAATTTCCTCTTTTTGATTTAGAATCATTTAAGTCGCGACGACTCGATGATTCACGAAATCTTCTTTTCCTTCCTTTTTATTTATCTATTTTTTAATGATAAAATAAATATTCTCGAAAGTTATAAAGTTTCACACAATCAATTTAAGGTACCGTTTTTAGAACAGGTGTGTTAGGAGTCTTTGTGGGATTAAGTTCTCGCCCTTCCTTATCCATAACCGACTCCCGAATTCAATCTGGTTCCAAAGACCATTTCCAAAGAAAGGTTTTCCGATTTTTTCCTAATTTAAATAAAATTGGTGGCGACTCTATTTCTTTTTTTTAAAAATTATGAGTTGTTGCATCCGCCGCGATCCCGGTCGCGACAGTCTTTCTTGGTCTTCCTCTACTTCTAGCTATTGGGCTATTATCTACCTGATCTACTCTTCTTACAAGGGCTTCTAAGGGTCTTCTCCTTATATGTCCAAACCACCTAAGGCGAGATTCTCCCATCTTTTCCACAATAGGTGCTACCCCTACTTTCTCTCTAATGCATTCATTCATAATCCTATCTTGTCTTGTATGGCAACACATCCAACGCAACATCCTCATCTCCGCAACACTGATCTTATGCTCTTGTTGGCTTTTTACCGCCCAACATTCAGTACCACACAATATCGCGGGCCTTAAGTGAAATTGAATTTAAATATGGTGTGATATTCATTGCGTTTTTAATATGGATAAACTGACTTTCATTGTGTCTTATGCAGGCTTACCATGCGAGCATGCCTTATCATGAATTGCATACATTAGGCTAAACATTGATCAATTTTGTTACCATGCCTATACCAAGGCCTGCTACCAGCTAACATATAGTGAGATTATATACCCTGAACCAAACCTGAGCATAGTGGAAATTCATAGAAACCTTGAGGGTGTTGTGCTACCCCCTGTACTAAAGAAGCTTCTAGGAAGACCTCAAAAGAACATAATAAAGGAACTTGGTGAAGCCCCTAGTGGTCCTAGTTCTACAAGAAATCCAGTTACTGTTAGATATGATAATTGCAAGCAATTTGGCCACAATAAAAAGACCTGTCATAGAGCCCCTGTAGCAGCTTCAAGAAAATCTACCACCAAAATCCCAAAGGTACATAATCATTTAATAATTATGTTGATAACTTCTAGTGTTAATTACTCCATGTTGGTTGTTGAGATAGTTGTTGAATTAAATAAGTTGTAGGGAAAAAGGCATGGTGCCACTACAGGAAAAACCATACATGAACCAACTGAGAGTAGTTTGAGTAGAACACCTCCACAAAGTTAAGTTTGTGTTGGAACTGCCTCCAAACAAAGGACAAAAGGAAGAGGAAGGTTGGAACCAAATCAGTCTCTAAGGCAAGAAAGGCTAGTGCCAAGTTACCAACCATGGGACCATTCCACCCAGATGAATCTAGTAAAGGCAACATTGTTAGTAATGTGGTTGCACTTGCTGCTGAAGGTTGTGTAGGGGCAACTGTTGTTGAAGGTTGTGCAGGGGCAACAATCATAACAGAACTAGATGGGAACCCAATGCACCTAAGTCAGAATGAATATGCTGCAATCTGAAATGATAAGTTGATTAGGTCTGTTTTTTTTTTTTAGAACTTAACTTATGTGAATGAAGTTTATTTATGGAGTCTGCCTTTTATTGACATATAATATGGTGCTGCAATGTTGTTATTAGCATATTTGGTTATTTTGGTAGTTAGTAAATGATGTTTATAATGGATTTTGTTAAGGGACCCATCTACTTATCATGTCTTTGTGCAACAACCATTTTTTTTTTGTTATTTTGGTTTTTGTAAAGTGGCAGCTACTTGTTTATGATGGGCCCTTGTCATGTTACAAGATATAAATGATATGCCAACTTTTTCTTTTCTCAACAAGCTGTATTAATTACCTTTTCTTTGTAACCTCCTAGATTAAGAAGGTTGATGCAAAAAATAATAGGGAGGTCAATTTGAATTTCACTTATTTGTAATTGCAATCAATGTTATACACAGTAATAGAAATACACACGCACACACATCATTACAAGCACCTAATATGTAAACACATGTACTACATGTTTCCAATTTATCCTTAATCATACTAACTTCTGTAAGCTCCAAAGTCATTATGTGCTTAACAGTATATATCATGTTTTGATGATAACTAACTATGTTGAAAATTGAATTTCATTGCTATTTGTACTTAAAATATTTTTGTGAAAGTTTTTGTGTTAGACTAACCAATGCATGACTAGAATAGTGAAAAAGATTAATTTTGGGTGAATAAAGAGACCTAAGAAGATCAAATTCTGACATAAGAAGGTTAAAGGAACTCTTGAGAAAGTTCCCGATGAACATGAGAAGGACCACCCTAAGAAGGTCCTGAGAAGGTTCATGAGAAAGTTCAGAAGACTGAGAATTCTCATAAGGATAAATTCAAGAGCAACTCAAGTATAAAAAGGGTAGCTATTACCATCATTTTATCAAAGGAATATTCATATGTTATGTTTTTAAAGATGAGAAGATTGAAGTTCTTTAGGTGGTGAGAAAGTTAGCTAAGAAAATTCAGTGAGAAGTTTGCCAAATGAATTTTCTCACTAACTGAAGTTTGGAGAAGATACATTCTGACTCATCAAGAAAAGACAAGAACAATAATAACCTGTCACAAAAAGGACAGTTACCATTAGGAAATGCCTAACAACTATATTTTTGAAGTCTATATAAGCATCCAAGTTGAAAAATTTGAAGGTTATGAACTTTGAAGCCAATCAAATAGTGTGAATTGCGAACTGAACTCTCTCATCTGTGTACCTACATGTTCTTAAATCTATTCAATCTACTGCAGGTGTACTATAAGCTCTGTAAACCATTGTAAATCCACCCCTTGAGTGTTTTCGTGAGCTATCAAGTTGTTATAAACATTTACTTTTATTATATTGATTCGTGAAGTAGTGTAAATGAGCTTATGAGTTGTACAAGTCACTAGTCGATCAAGCTAATTAGCCTGAAGAGGTTGTGAACAAAGAATACTTGTAATATTAGTCTAGATTGTTGCATAGAATACTCATCTAGAGGAAATCCCAGTGAAAGCTAGGTATTGAAAGTAGTCCACATGGATTTGAGGTGAACCAGTATAAAATCCTCATGTTCTGATGTTCTTACTTGATCTTGTTCTTTCTGCTCCTAATGTATAACCTTCAAATCTTTTGATGTTTTCTTTACTGAGATAGTAATTGAACTGAAACTAGTTTTCCTAAGTCCTAACCTTTAAGAGTGTTCAAATCTGTCTAAAGAAAAATATTGATTAACATTCATTCACAAATACAACTGATTAAATATTCTTTATAGTTGGTTTTCAAATCGTATTATCTGCAAAAGAATATCATTCTTAAACTTTCTACCAAGATACTGTCATAAGGGCCAAAGTACAATACATTGCAAATAGTGAGAAAGTTTTACTCAACTAATAGCATTATTAGGGAACTCTTTCATTGATACTTGTTCTCCTAGCTAGTTTGTACTTTCTCACTAACCATTGTTTAAAGTTCTGAAACTTCTCATATCCAATTCTGGATTACTTGAGAAAGCAGTAAAAAGGTTAAATATTTTAAGAAAAGATAACACAATTCAACCTCCTTCTTGTGTTATTGCCAACTTCAACTTCTCCTTTCAGATTTCCAATCTCCATTAGAATAGATTCCCACTGTCTGCTGTTGCTACACCTTTGTTCCCCCGTTTCAACTTCATTGCTATCTGCTGCTTGCACACATTCAAAGAAGCTGTATGCTCTATCTTGGTAGTTGCAGTAGAGCCAAATTTTGTGTGCATTTGACTCTGAGCACCTTATAGCTACAGACCTCCCACAATGGCATATTATGTTCACATTTCTCAGCCTTGCATAGTTTGATTCGTGTGGGTTAGATGATGCCATCTTTAGTCTGTCTACCCAAGCTTTCTGCAACACAGTAATGGCCACCTTCAGAAGTAATGGTTTTGACAAAATACAGGGGACAAGGTATGAGACATGCAATGGAAAAGGTGGCACTTACCTTCCCTCCAAACCACCACCTAAATCCTGGAGTATGTCTTCGAAGCAAGCCAAGATGAATATATGGAAAATTTGGTGGGATTGAATGTTGAACCCATCGCTAGTTATGCCCCTATTTTTCTTGTTTTCAATGGTTGTTGGATTTTCATGGATGTGTATCGACGGTCAGCCCTCCAATGATCATTTGCATTTTTTTTTTAAAGAAAAAAACAAGGTTAACCTTAGTGAATTAGTGAACAGAGAATAAAATATTCTCCTGACATTTGTTTCTGGCATCCATTAAATGGGGCGAATTGCAATATTCATATAAGAATAGGATTAGTTATAATATCCCCAAACTTCAAAAGTGGTTGTTGATATTTATCCTTTTAATTTTGTATATTATTATTTTATTATGAATAAATTGTAACGTTAATAAAAAGGTTTATATATGACATTAATTATTTAATGAACTAAATTCATTTAATAATAGTATTTGATTAAATAATAACATATTTTTTATTTTATTTTTCTCTCTTTTTAATAAAGGTAAGTGAATTATATTATGAAAAAAATGCTTGTTGCACATGTTTTTATTCACATTTACTAAGATCTTTGTATAACTGTCATAATCAAAATGTAAATGCAAAAATTTTAATAGGATAAACTACAATCAAATAATAAAAATCACATAAATGTAAAATAATATATATAAGTGTGTAGATAAATGGCTCTTTAGCTTAAATTGAATTTTTTTCCTAATATTTACTAAAAAAATTGTAATTATGTGATAGGAATTTAATTTCTTACATCACCATATCTTATCCCCTTCACATCTGTCCTAAACAAAAAGGTAAGTGACTCATTAATTGAAGTCTTGAATATCAAATCTATGGATTGCGTAACTTTTGTTGGATTTATTAATAAAGTGTATTTATCTATACATACTTATATATAGTTATTTTATATTTATATAATTTTTATTATTTAATTATAATAATTAATTTTATTTAAATTTTTATATATTTATATTTTAATTTTGTCACATATGTCAAATGTGCATAAATGTGTTTGTTAAAAATATGCATTTTTCTTATCAATACCATGTATCATATCCTTGAGGAGACATGATGTAGTGAAATGTATCATGACATGTGTAAAATAGATAGTTATGGAAAGGAAAATGATTACTATGTATCATCTCAACATGCTTTTGAAGAATAATAAATCAAATGATTCAAGATAAAATTTTATCATTAATTTTAAATTATTGACTTAAAGTTTATATATGTTTATTTTAAAAATTAATAATAAAAATTCTTTTTAAAACATATACTTATTATTTTCTAAAAATATGCTAAAATTTATCTATGTTAAAATTATTGTATTCTAGGATTATATATATTATTGCTTACAATTTACCATACACCATACATTTTTTATATTTGTTTATGTCAGGATTACGTGATATTAATTGTAATAAAATAATAAAAATTTTAAAATAAATATCAATACTATTTTGATATAATATGAAATGATATGTATATGAGTGGATATTATTATATTATTCTTATAGAAATTAATGAAGAAATTGAGGGTATGGATGTTCATATTTTTCTTTGATACGGTCATCACTCATCATCATCAAGACAACAACTTTGAGACGTTCTTCTCAGGAAGGTCCAAAAAGTCAGTGCAGCGAAAACGGACGATCCGAAGAATACCCTTTTCATCTCTCTCTACAATTATCATTATCTTCTTTTTCTTCAGTAAATTTGTAAGATAAAACCTCTTCTTCTATTTCACCGATTTCTTACTTTTTCTTTGTTTCTTTATGTATTTTTTCATTGTGGGGTTTTGAAGTACTTGTAGCTGACGATCTTCAGGATCACTTTGATCTTATGTCAATGGAATTGTTTTAGATAAAACCCAGGTATGCTTTCATTTTCAAATAGTCAATCTCTTGTTTTATTGGTTTGATTACTAGTTTAATATTCTTGATACAGATTCACAGAGAAATCTGAAAGCACAAAAAAGATAAAAACTTTTTCATCTCTGCACAAGTTGTCTCTTTGATTATGGCGGTGGCTGAGAATGCTGGGGCCAAAATCGGGTCTTCCAGTCAAAATTTGGACAACAGTGTAGTGTCATCGGACACCAGTGAGGTGGAGAAATCGAAACCCAGAAGTGGCTCCGTCAACGGCGATCAGAATCTGAACGGTGTGTTCAACCACCATGATAGAGTTCCCAGCACTGTATCAGTCCCCAACAGTAATTACAAGGCTCAAATGGGTCAGATGCGAAATGGGTTTGAAGGAAATGGGGTCCAGAACCAGCAGATGGTGGTGAACAATAATGGGTATGGGGTTAATAGGGAGAACGGGGGTGAAAGTTTTAAGAGGGATATGAGGGATTTGGAAGAGCTGTTGTCAAAGTTGAATCCCATGGCTGAGGAATTTGTGCCCCCATCACTAACAAATAATCTTGGCTACTTAGCTGGAGCTGGTGCTGGGTTTGGCTACACTAACAATTTTATACTCCACAATAATTATGGCAATGCTAACGGGCAAAATAACAGAAGGGTATGGATACAGTTTTTTTGTTTATATTCCTCTGAAAATTAGCTTTCACGCTTAATGGTCTCTGAATTTGTCCTGGAGTTGTGGTTCATGGTATTTTCCTGCTTTTTCTCAATACTATGTTACTAGCATAAAGGTTTCCACTTTCTTAATACTATAATAACGTGTTACAGAGGAAGAATGGCTATAATCATGGAAAGCGAAGAGTCAATCATAAAATAGATATGGAGAGAAAAGAAGAGATGATTAGGAGGACCGTTTACGTGTCTGACATTGATCAACTGGTACAAATTTTAGCTGTCTTGTGGATTCTCTCATTTCAGCTAGCTTGCAATGTTTACCATGTGTATTCATTTGAATGGTTGTTGTTTTCTGTTGGCATCTAGGTTACCGAAGAGCAGCTGGCAGCTCTCTTTCTTAATTGTGGCCAGGTAGAAACGGTTACATTTTGTTTATGATGTTATTTTCTTCTTAATAATTGTGGACCATGTTACTGAATCAACTCCTTTTTCCTGGCCATAGGTTGTTGATTGCCGTGTATGTGGGGATCCTAATTCTATTCTTCGATTTGCCTTCGTTGAGTTTACAGATGAGGGTAACATCGCCACCAAATATATGTTCTTCGTATGCTGTAATTATTGACATTTCACTGTATTAACAGTTTTATGCCTGCAGATGGTGCAAGAGCTGCTTTAAACCTGTCTGGAACCATGCTTGGATATTACCCATTGAGAGTGCTACCTTCAAAAACTGCCATTGCACCTGTTAATCCGACATTTTTGCCCAGGGTAATGTTTTTTCTTAAAGATGCCTATTACATGTTTTAGAAGATGATAAACCAGACTGAGCTAATAATGTATCTCTTTTCTGTCTTACCTTTCTAATGTTGCTATATTTCTCAGTCTGAAGATGAAAGGGAGATGTGTTCAAGAACAATTTATTGCACAAATATCGACAAGAAGGTAGTTTAGGATTTGGCCCTTTCTTAGAATCTTGCTCAGAGGAGCTACTCGGTCTTTTTCCATGTCTGTTTTGCAGCAAATCTGGCTCATAATTGTTAAAATTTCCTTTCTTGTTACTGCTGCAGCTTACTCAAGCAGATATCAAACACTTCTTTGAATCTATTTGTGGAGAGGTTTGTAGCTTTCATGGAACCAGGCTTATAGTGTGTATTGTTGGTTGATTTTAAGTATCTTTATGAGATATTTTCCATTATTTTGGTGTATTCATCTAGGTTCAATGCTTGAGTATTTGTTATTGGTTGAATTTAAGTATCTTGTAAGATATCTTCCATTATTTTGTTGTATTCATCTAGGTTCAACGCTTGAGGCTTCTTGGGGATTACCATCATTCAACTCGAATTGCATTTGTTGAGTTCACACTGGTAATTACCAACTTTTTTCGTCCTTCTTATTTTCATCTGAGTGAACTCTGGTTTACTTAGGTATTTTTTATATTCTCTATCTCTTTGTGAAGTTATAACCGTCATATTGAGTGCTACTGCTGGCTTTGTAGTTATCCCCCCCCACCGGGTCAATTTTTTTTCCCATTCTGTTTGTGCTGCTTGTGGGTACACTTGTCTCGATAATTGTGTTTAGAATAAATAGTTACTTTAGCTTTTTCTGGTAGTCTTTAAATCTTACTATCTTAGCTGTTTCATAGCAAAATGCGTGTTTATTTCATTGTTTATATATATTATGAAGCATGCTAATCAAGGAAATATTGTTTGCGAATTGAAGTGAAGCCAATCTGTGAACATTATGTGGTGAAAATTGGCTGTAATGGTAATTTATTGATACAAAGTAAAAGTGGTTAATTGAATCTCAGAGTCTCGGCCTGAGTATATCCTTCAGTTTCACACCTATTAATGGACGATAATAATGTCAAATGGCTTTAGGTGGCTCCTCCTTCTGAAATAATCAACTCCACATATTATGAGAGAAGGATGGCTGTACTATTCACTTTTGTTCATCCATGGAGTGCACATGAGAGAAGGATGGGTGCACTATTCACTTCTATTCATCCATGGAGTGCGTATGGGAATCACTATAATATGGGCCTTACAAAGTTCGTTAGTGTTTTTGTTTCTATTTGATTGCTTTAAGTTGCAGTATGGAGGTGGAAAATCCACTCCATTGATGTGGATGGGTGTAATTAGAGAGGCAGTTGATGTGTATGGGGAAGGCTGTAAGAGGCAGTTGGTGGTCTTTAATCTGGTACTTAAGTATGCTTTTCACCTTTAGAAGTCCAAATGAATAAATACAGTTTTTGATGCTTCATTACGTATTACACTTAGCTTGTACTGTACTCCAGTATGATGCTTCGGTGATATAGTGATTAAGAAATGTGTATCCATTTGCTATATTTTTTAAGGTGGAGGCTCACTTTGGGCCATGAAAGGGCAGTAGTACTTAGGCTTGCTTAATAAGGTACAATTTGATTTTCAGGAATCACATGATGTTGACTCTTGGTTTACCGTGTTGGTTTGTCTTCCATTATAGTCACCCATGCCTGAGCTACAAGACTTGCACTATAAAATCACTTGCCCCCACCGCCATCCCCAACCCCCTTGCATCCTAATATTAATTTATTAAATCTAGGCTTCACTTTAACGGAGCCATACTCAGCCTTCTGCTGTTGACCTGGGTTAGCTTTGACCTTGAGTTGTTGCAAATGTTTTGGATTTGTGCTTTTGCCCTATGTGGTTTTTTTTTTATTTCCCTCCATTTCCTGCTTCTTTTTTCATTGTCTTGTTTTTGGCAATGTTCAAAATTGTTTTTTTCTCTTTTTTCCCGTTAATTTTGTTGAATGCAATAAAGCGCTCACACAATAAGATGTTGCTTCTTTTACCTTGGTATTTTTTTCATTTATTTTCTTGACTCCAATAGTTTCAAATTCTCTCTTCTTGTATGATACATCTATGGAATTGGTTTTGTTCTTCACTGGTGTGGTCCTGGTTTTCACTCCCCTAGTAAAATGACATAACCCAGGAAGGATTTAAATGATTAAAGTTCTTTGTATCTTTGAAATTGATCAAATCTTTGGCTTTTAAGAATTATATGTTGTGCTTACAGGTAAGTATTAACAATTGTCTCCAAATATTTTTGAGCTACAATTTGTTTTGTCTCTTTTCTTTTTTAGATGGCTGAAGATTTTCTTTGCCTCGTTCTTGCAGGCTGAGAGTGCAATTGCAGCTCTGAGCTGTAGTGGTGTGATTTTGGGTTCACTGCCTATAAGGTAGGATTGACAGATTTGTATTTGATTTCAACTGTCCCAAAAACTCTTGGAACTCTTCTAATGTTTCTTCAACCATTCATATGTTTGGTATGCAGGGTAAGTCCATCAAAGACACCAGTCCGTTCTCGTGCTCCTCGTACTTCTATGCACTGAATCATCCTTCCTTGTTTTTGGGGTTGATTGCTGCTCAAAGATATATTTACATATATACATACATAGAAATGGATATATTATAAGGTACCTGTGATGTTTAGTTGATACTTTTGTCCTCGGCTCCTGCAGTATGGTATCTTTGTTTCTCCTTGGGGTTATGGGTTATTTGTTTAACTTGTAGAGTTGGTTGGCACTTCGAGGATCTTGATGGCTTAATTTATGATGCACAATGTGATGTGTTGATCTTGAAACGAGAGAATTTTTATGGTTGGATGTTTCTAACATGGAATTTTATTTAAAGTAACGTGTTACAAAGCCTTTGTTCGTCAAGAGCTGTTTATTTGGCTTTGTCCGTTACCATTATTACCATAACCTGGCCAACTTCTGGACTTGTGGGGATATTGTCTTTGCCATCTACTGCTTGTCATCCTGCATGGCCTTGCATGCCTATCACCAACCATCAACATCACAACTGCCACTTGTTGTACTGTTGTCTTTTTACCATGGTTTCTGATCATAAGCTACCATTGGCTGCTATTGGTATTATGTTTCTGGGGCCACGTTTTTCCTACCAACCATTAGGTAGGTGGGAGGCCTGGATTCCGTGTCGCGAGGAAGCCACCTTGTTTGGTTTTGGAATGATTCTCAGTTTTTTCCCCCTCCAACTCAGCTAATTCCTTAATTTATATCAATATCATCCAACCAACCATGTTCCCAATTCCCCTCGACTTCTTATTTTATTTCTAAAATCTATATATTCCTCTTTCGTGACTGGAGTTCACCTCCCTACCATGCCCATTTTATACATATATTTAGAAGTTCTTGGGTTCGATTTTTGTTGTTGATTCTCCGGTTGATAGGTTATTATAAGTATCATTAAAGTTTTTACCGAGTCTAGTGGTATGCCTTTATCTTTGCATAGGGCAACGTCTTCTCTCAAAGTTTTTGTGGTTGAATTTGATAATAAAAATGAGTTGGAATTTTGATGTATTTTCGGTGTAAAAAAAATGTTATACTATCATCTAATGATGTGTTGTCATATTTTTAAAAGAGGTTGATATTTTATGTAAGTTTTAATTCATTAAATGATGTTTTAATATATTATTGGATGATAATAATTTTTTATATTAATAATGTATTACAATTAAATCTTATAAAAATACACTCAAAATGAGGATAGGCAGATAATTTAAATGTTGTGAATGTAGGATTATTCAAAACTCTATTTTGAAAGTTTAAAATGAAATAAGAACTTGCTAGCTGTATTTACTGCAGCGAAAATAAATTCAAGGATAGTCGGTATGGAAATTGCTGTGTCACAAGCAATGCTGCACTACATTTTTTGGGGGAGGTAAAAATGCTGCATTACGTTTGATGTTTGATGAGACTTTGGTAAGTATATCAAGTCATACAATTAATATAATTGTGAGACAGTATCGTTCCGTGAGGATTGTTCAATATTGAATACCAAATCCGTTAAATAATGTAATATCTAAACTATAATTGAAATGAGAGTTATATATTTAATACATAAATGCAACGACAACTACCTATTAGAACTACTAAAGAACTAACATAGTGTTGGTCCAAGTAGTAATTGGGCTTGAATATCTTAAGCATATTGTCAGTGGTTCGATTCTTAACTCATGTGTATAGAAAAAACGCGGTTCGAAGGGTCGCCCTCTTCGGTGCCAGCCAGTATCGTGGGAGATTAGTTTTTCGCCTACCAGGTGAGGGGATACTACAGGAAATACTCAAAAAAGAACTATTAAAGTATTTTTGGGTGTTTTCAACAAGAAAAGGATGGATTAAAATCAATGGATGAATGTGCTAAAGGTCAATTATCACTTAACATTCCCTTAGTTTTCACAAATTCTAATTAATTATGTTTACTTCCTTCAATTGATGGTGAGAATACACTAAGTTAGCCAAAACTCAATTTCTTGGTGAATTAACCCTCTTCCAATTGCCCAAAATTACAATCCCTTAATCAATTTCATGCAATTAGAAGGTTTAAGTATGAGATACCCAAATTAGCCACATAATCACCAATACCCATCCTTAGGTATTGACAAATTATGGTGTTAATATTAAGATTAAAGGTATAGAGGAATTTTTCAATTCTCAAAGCACCCAACAAAAAAATATATGATTAATCAAGTCATAGAAACATTAAGTACAGAAATTAACACTCAATTGAGTAGAATCCATTAATAAAAAATTCATGTACATCAAGATTGAGTCAAGCTAAATCTCCTAGTTATGAGAGATTTAGCTACTCATAGAGAAAAACGAAAATAAAGAGAAAAGGAAAGAAGGAACCAAGATGTCCATGGAGATGAGATGAGAAATCTTCACTCCTTTGTCTTAGATCCAAGCTCCTTGCTCTTCAAAAATGGTGGAAAGATGAGAGAGAAGGGAGAAAAGGAAGAGGAAGATGAAGTACAAAGGGGATCACTTAAGAATAGGATAAAAAGTACACCAAAACGTCAAGCAATCCTATTTATAGTGGGTCTTAAGTAGAGCTGGCAAAACGGGTTCAACCCGTCGGGTTAACCCGCTAACCCGCCATTTTTTTGCGGGTTGGGTTCAAGGATTGAACTTATATTTTTTTTTTTTCAATCGCATAACGTTAAGCGAAGCGAGTTTGGCCTGCCTTGACTCTTTTTAAAAAATAATAATAATAAGTAATACTATAAATGAAAAACTCTTTAAATGTTATATAATTTATGTTTGAATATTTAATTAGACTATTTTAAAAATTATATTTTAGATATGTGGTTTGTAATTTTTTACCATTATTATTTATTATTATTTTGTAGTATTTATTAATTTTTTATATAATTTTTTTTTTTTTTTTTTTAGGCTTAAGGGGTTGACTTGCGAACCCGCATGCAACCCGCCTTAAAGCGGGGTGGGTTAACTCTTCCAATCCATTTTTTAAAACAGGTCAACCCACCCCGCCCTGCATTTTAGCAACGGAGTCACCATTTTACCAGCTCTAGTCTTAAGGGAGTCACATGCTTCAACACGTTTCTGGTTTCAAACATCCAAGCCTTGCCTTAGGTGTTCCACGCTTGGACTTGGAGCATTCAGTTTCTCAGAACTTGCGACCACCATGCCTGGACTTGGTGGCACCAAGTCTGAATTTGGATCTTTACCAAAACAGTATGCTCACCAAGCTGGGACTTGGTAAATCCAAGTCAGGACTTGGAGACTTTTCTTTAAAAATTCTTCAATTCTTCAATGTATCTTTATTCCTTTGGTGTTTAATCGTCTTATCCAGGTTCCTTAACTTCTCCAAAGCTTCTTTTTGTCTTCTTAACCTAAAAATCACCATGCCCCACTAAGTTTTGAATCAAATCTCAACAGTTGTATTCTTTTTTTCATGAAAAATCACTAAATAATGCAATATTAAACTTTGTTATAAATGATTAAAGATAAATGAAATCATATGCATTTTTTCATAAAAACTAAGGAAGATTGAGATCTTATGCTCACAATTGTATTAGTTTTAAGATTATAATAACTTCATTTCATGAAGTTATTAATGTTTGACTGTCTAGTGTTCACATGATAATATATAATTTGTTTGTTGATGCTATTTAGAAACAACTTCCCTTTTAATTTAATTTCTTATCCCTTTATCTTTAAGTTTCTTTCTTTTCTTTCAAACCCTACATGGTTTAGAGTATTACTTTTAACAATTTTATAATCATCTAAATTTAATTTAATAGTATTTTATTTTTAATTCAATGACATGCATGGCTATATAATCTCACGTGTCACTTTTTTATTAGAATAAAGTATTACTATTAGACTATACAATAATTTATCTCCCTTAAACCCTAACGGAGTACCCTTAGGGTGGAGTCTCCCTTAAACTTTAATTCACTACATTAACCTTTTAGGGTTTTATTTAAAAAAAAAATACATACAAACCTCCAAAACTTTAATCCATTTGCAAATAGCTACCTAAACTACAAAATCTTTTTATTTAATCTCTAAATTATAACAATTATCGTAATAGGCCCTTCTATCCAAATTTCTTTAACTGTTAACAGTTACGAAAGTCACGTGATCTGCATATACTTACTTATTGACGTTGCAAAATTTGCACTAGCTAAAATCAACAAGCAATTATTGTAATTTCTGAACATTAGACAAGTATTCATGAATATGAATGTCTTTGACACTAATTGTTTTAAATCAATGATAGAAAATTAACCATTGATTAAATAGTTCTAAAAGAAAATATCACAAATTCCAAATGAAAATGTAGTAAAAGTCGACACAGTCTGCTTTTTATTATTATTTTGATTTTGTTTTAACTTGTAATGAAATAATAATAAATATATAGAATAAAAATAAAAATAAACTATTAAGAACAGTCGGGATTACAAACAGATAGAAGGCTTTGATCATGTCAAATCACTCCTCTGATAATAACCTAACGAATAGCTGATGGAAGGGCATACTTTTCCCATAATAATATCATATCATAGGCATAGAACTGATATTTATTAATTAATTTTTTTAGGCCATAAATCAAGAACATAAATAATAATATATAAGACAGCAAGCTTTTTGGTTGTAATATCATATTATATAATTATATCATTGTTTTTCCTATTTTCTTCTAGAAAAATATCACAACTTCCACAATTAATAGTTGTTATATCATATCATATCATACTTTTCTCCATCATAATATCATATTATATCATACTTTTTCCTATTTTCTTCCAGATCTATTTAATTAATGGTTGATTTTCTTCATTGATTTAAAACAATTAGTGTCAAAGATATTCATAAAAAATATACAGTCCTCATGAATTCCTGTGAGATCGTTTAGAAATTACAATAGTTACTTGTTGATTTTGGCATGCACAAATTTCGCTATGTCAGTAAGGAAGCATGTATAGATCATGTGATTTCCACAACTAGTAGTAATTATTTGGATTAGAGTTAGTAAATTTAAGTTTGAATTAACTTGATTTTATAAATTTATGTTTGATTGAAAGTGAGTTTATAATAATATGATTTATGTTTAAAAAATTTTGTTTTAAAAGTGAATTTGACAAAATGAATGTTGTTTGGATGAAAATAATTGGAAAGGTAAAAACTTCATAGAAGAAAGTTGGAAATTAAATTTTCTCATTCAATTCTCCCAATAGACAAAAATTTTAACACAAAAGTAAGATTTTCTTGCTTTATTCCAGACGGGAGTTAGAGATAGGAATTCTGTTGAAAAAATAAAACACAAAAAGCCCAAATAAAAATGTACCACCGTCCGAGGATGGTAAAGCCACGTTTGCAGCTGCCAACGGATTTCCAAACACACACTTAGTAATTTAATGAAAATTGGATAAAATGACCTTTTATGATAATTGTTATAGTTTAGAGATTAAATAAAGAGATTTTATAGTTCAGATGACTATTTGCAATGTTATAGTTTAGAGAAATTAAATAAAAATATTTTATAGTTCAGATTACTATTTGCAAATAGATTAAAGTTTTGGGGGTTTGGATGCACTTTCCCCCCTTTTTTTCAATTTTTTATATATCAAAATTTCATTTAAAGATTGATTGTTATGTAGGATTTACATATCTATAATTTTTTTCTATGTAAAAATTAAATCAACTCATATAAGAATTAAAATAATAAAAAATGATTAAAATAAATTTTAAAAGAAGACTTTTCTCTTTGTAACACACAATGTTTTAAAAATTGGATCGAATTAATCGATTGAACCAGGTAGATCATGAACTGATTATATTTTTTGTTCAAATATTTTCCTATTTAACTATAGATCAATTACGATTCAATCATAAATTTAACCTATTGAACCAATCGAACCCTATTTCAAACTCTTTGCCGATTTAATATCCCATTCGATTTTTACAACATTATAATGCAAGACGGGTTTATCCATAAGAAAATGTTTCATGTATAATTAAATACGTTCACCGTCTTTACACCGTATGTCAAACTAGTTCAAAATATCAAATTATCCAGTATGCGACTGTAGCATTCCCGTGACATATAAAATGATTTTATAAGTGAGTTGGATAAATTAAATATATTTTAATTAGACGAATGACGAGACTATTATCCATAGTTCGCTTAATATAACTTCATTTAGATATTACCCTTTCCCCTCTCTTTCATTATTTTGATTTTTACTTTTCATTTTGTACGAGACAAAGTTTTCAATTGAGTGGTATTGAAAGAGAAATTTAATGCGCATCGATATGCATAGGTTTATTGGGTACCTTAAGCATATGGTTAGGAGTTCGATTCCCAACTTTTATGTATAGAGAAAATGCAGTTGGAAGCGATCTCCCTCTTCGAAGGCAAATAGTATCGCGACAGATTAGTCCTTCACTTATTGATACATAATAAATGATATGATAAAACTGCATTCAAATGTCTTTTATTAATGCAATGAAATTGAATAAGTGAAAATGAGTTGAAAAGGAAGAGAATGATCGAAAAAAAGCTACATATTTTCTTGTATGAAAAAATAATAAGAGAATGAAATAAAATTCTAATATTTTATTTAAAAGTTAATTATAAAAAATAGAACATAATATAAAATATTATTTTATAAAAGTTTAATTTTTTCATTCTACCTCAATTTTGGAATAACATAAATTAAACATTTAAGGAAAAGAGGAGAATAATAAATCTCCTTGTGCTCTTATTCTTTTCTATTCATTTTTAAACTTCAAAATAAGGAATTTTCTTTTCTTTTCATCTCATTCTCTTTATATTCTCCTCATTACTTATAGTCTACACAGTATTTAGATTTTTTCTTTCTTTCACTCTGGGAGTAACTAGGAGAAGATGGAATTTATCGACAGGCCTTTACATTCACATGCAACCGACACCTTCTAACAAACAGTTACATATATAAGTTTCAATAAATGATATGAAAATTTTACAAATAGAATATTAGTATATTACTTTAGTAAAGAAAAAAATTGTATATTTCTGTAAAATTTTAATTAAAAATCATTAAATATAAATTGTACAAAATGAAGGGTAAAAATAATTAGCGACACACATAATATATATGAAATTTTTAGGGGGTCTCTGGTGGCCCGACCCCACGTCCCCAATTGATTCGCGGTTGTTGTTGACCTGATTGCAATTTGCAAATCGAGTTTGGCTTAAGTTTTTATTCTACATAAAATTTTGCGAGGAATTTTAAATTATTCTTCTAAAGATTATAATAAAAATATTATTAAAAAATAATATTACTTATACATATTTATACATATATTATCTCATATTTAAAAATTTTCATCATTTAATTTATAGTTTTTTTTACACTTATATTCTAATTTTATTACATATCTATAAATATAAAAAATATGAGTTATAAAAATGTGCAACTAGCATTTTTTATTGTCAAATGCCAAGTTCAGCCTTATATTCAGGTCTAAGGCCGAAAAGAAAAAGAAAAAGGCCCAACCCACAGATTTGATGATAGCGTTGTGATGTTTATCCATTTATCTTTAACAATGATTTGATTTGGCTGTTTCCGAATATATTCTTATTCTTATTCTTATGATTATCCTTTATGATTCTAAATTATAATTGTGACTTACTGTTTTCCGTCCCGTTGTGAAAGTGGATTACATGGTATGTAAGCTACGGCGTCAGCATTTATAAAAGGAAGCATTCGTTTACTTACTTTATATGGCAAGGGAAATATTTTATCCACGATAGAATGTACATATCATATTTATATTTATTTATATTATATGTTAATGTGAAAGATATTAAATTATTTTATATATGATTATAATATTTTTATAATATATAAAATAATTTTATGGATGAATTAAATAAAATTAAATATATTTTAATTAAAAAAATAATGACACTGATATGACAAATTACCAAGACAAATTACCAAGTCAACATAATCACGTATGCCTTACGTTAGAATCTGTTCAATACTTCCTATTAGAAGTTAGCATTGGTGAGCAAGTTTCATCCCAATACACTATTATTTTATATTACTATTATTTGTTTTTAGAATAAAGATTTTCTAAAATTATGATTTTTATAAAGTGAGTAAGTAAATTTACATTAATTATTAATAATTAATGTAAACTTATTTATCAATGATTGATATAAATTTACTTATTTACTTTACAATAATCTTCACTTTAAAAGATTTTTGTTCTTATTTTTTATATAGAAAAAGATAATTACATAAATTATGTATGATATTGTATAATTTAAAGGATTTAATTTAAATTATTATGAATGAATTTTATTAAAAAAAAAAGTGTGAAATTAAGAGGATGCGAAAGAAACCTATTGGTATCAATTATACTAGTATAAATTTATGATACGTAGTTACTATACTTTTTTTTTTAATGAGAAACAACAATAATATTTGTTTTTTTACAAAAATTCAGCCAGAGTCTTTTTTTTCAATACCCATTTTGATAATTAAAAAAATGGCTTCACTATCTAAACAAAATTAATTCTTATATAAATCACTTTCGATTCCCTTGGAGTTTCTTTGGTGTTAGGTGCAATTGTTGGATTTTCAACATACATTGTCAATCTTTAAGATTTGATTTTAAAGAGAAACAATCCCAAAACCGGGTTTTAGTTAAGCTGAAAACAAATAGAATTGCTATGAGGAAGGATGGAAAGAATTGCTGAAAAGAGATAGAATAGCAATTTTAGTTCAGCTATCACAAAATTGGGTTTGGCAATAGGAGTCCCATGGAATGCAAAATATAGTTGTAAGAATTAAAGAAGTATAACAAGCATTTTTTTTTTCATCAGTAACTGGCCTCTAAGATCACCTGTTCCTGGATGAAAAACCTCAGTATGTTATTTGTTTGATTTAGTTACTTTGCTAGACCACATCATTGGGCATGTTCTTAAAGCTTTCTGGTTTATTGAGCTGTGTCGTTTTTCTTTTTGTTTTCTCTCTTCTAGTCAATTGATGGAATTTGCTCACAAGCTTAAGCTGAAGATTTCTGCTCTTGGGGGGATCCTAGCACTCCTGTTGCAGCTACTGTTCCTGTGATTAGTCCTGCTGCAATTCAGTACAAAACGAACATAGAAACTAGTTAAGATTCGGAAAATTTTAGTCAAAACAAAATTATAGCATTAATTAGATACTGAACCAGTGCTGGAAATTGAAGGAGAAGTTGAAATAGGTTCTGATAAGCCAGCAACTGTGAACTCCTGAGGTGACATATCAGGGAATTGTGCCTTTTTCACATATGCTGTTGGAATAAACGGTCTACTAAGGCCATAAAAGGGTTGGTAATATGCTGGTATCCAGCGAAATGGAAGCTGCTGTCCACCATATACATTATAGTAGTTCTGCTGAGAACAACAAAATTCAGATAAAAAAGTTGTAAGTATACATTGTAATCCGTCCTAGTATACCATAACTGTAATTAAAAAATGTCTCCCTATATGAACTGCAATGATTTTGTAAATTTTGGTTATAGCTTTCAAGCATATATCCACTTAAACTCAGCAATCCAAAGCTGATATGAAAGAGCTACTTCTTTAACAAACTAACCATTTCATAAATTCCTTGTTGGGGAGGATAACCAGGATACCTGAATGTTGGAGGGAAACGTTTATTTAGAATATGATAAAATTGCTACATAAATTTGTCAGATATAACAGTTTCCTTTACATGTTTGAATTGCATACCTGTAGGTTGGATATGGAAATGTATACTGTGGTATGTGCTGATTATAATAAGTGGAGGTGCCTTGAAATGGGATTGGTGCCGTAGTCCATGAAGGGCTACTGAATTTCTGCCTTCCTACAACATTTGAAAGTAGAAAAAGGCCATAATAAAAAGACTCTTATTAGCCATCATAAACATGTTTGCTTTAGTTTGCATGCAAGGAATTTAGGTCAATATTTACAAAATTATTATCAAGAAATTTTAGAATTAATTAAAACAAACAAAGTGAAAGACCTGTTACGGATGGATCAAATTTTTGTGCACCAAGAGCTGCAAGATTACAATTAGCTCTTCTTCCATCAATCACAGGATAGGGATTCTGGCAAGCTCTCATTGCAGAATTTGGGTCCTTGAAGATCACCTAAAAAAACAAAAACAGCAGAGACTAAAGTGAATGGAGTAAAAGGAAAAACAAAAAGAGGAAGACCAAGTGCAAAAGGGGTAGTAAGAATGGGTGTTACAAAGCCATATCCTTTTGATCTTCCATTATTTCTATCAGTGATGACAACAGCCTCTAAGATCTCCCCAAACTGATCAAAATAGCGTTTCAGAGTGTCTCTCTTTGTCTCCCAAGCCAACCCTCCGACAAAGATCTTAGTATAGGTTGTGTCACCAACTTGTTTGGCAACGTTTGG
The DNA here is from genome assembly GCA_029884595.1 of Ormosia semicastrata. Classification (NCBI taxonomy): domain Eukaryota; kingdom Viridiplantae; phylum Streptophyta; class Magnoliopsida; order Fabales; family Fabaceae; genus Ormosia; species Ormosia semicastrata. The sequence goes on along the minus strand of JAQQTO010000046.1, from coordinate 27,457,063 downwards.
ACTCATCATCTTGTTTTGCCTTGGCTGTGACATCTCAATTCAGTTCACTAAGCCCTGAGTGACTTAAACACCGTGGAATAAACCAAGTGACAGATAGGATCCCAGAAACCAGAGCAGAAACAGGACTAAAAAGTCAGAATAGCCGTTTGGTTGGTTGTAAATTATGAACAGTAAACAATCAATCAAATCAACACCAGAGAAAATCTTCCATCAACATGTGCTCTAGTGATTCTCGTTCATTCTAGCCAAGCAAAACTACTTGATTTTCACACTGCCGTTTCCTCAGATTCTACAACAAAAATTCCCTTAACAAGAAACTTAATGAATAGTAATGAAGGGTTGAAAAATGTAGGAGAGTAAAAGCAGAGAAGCATAGAAAACAAAAAGAGAAAGAAAAGAAAAAGGAAATTAAAAAAAATCCAATTATTTATGCAAGATTTGTGCATATCATGATGTAGAAGAGTAACTTAGTAGGCGAAATGACAATAGGAAGAGCAAGTAAAATAAAGCAAATTGTATTGAAAATATTTTGTATAATATTTTTGAAAAATACTTGGTACATATTTTATAGAGTTACATCGCTTTATATCTGTGTAAAGTGATGGAATCAAAATGTAATTAAATAAAAAATAAAATGAGATTAATTATAATCAGATAACAAAAATTATAAAAATATAAGATAGATGTATATAAGTATGTGTTATGGTTATTTAATATTTTTTACCTTTACTTCCTTGTAGAGTAATGCTACTCGTACCCTTAGCAATAAAAAACACAACAAACACCTCTATAGATGCCGTTAGATCGATTTACCAAAATTATGGATGTGACAAATTGAGAAAATCTAATGGCAATGTGCGTTTTGGTAATTAAATTGAGTGTGTAAATAGTAGTACTCTCCCTTTGTACATGTTTGCCCATATCAAAGCTTTCCAAACTTTTTAATGGGTCCAAAGATACGTGCCTGGCTGTAATCAACTTTCCATCTCCTTTTGTCTGTTCCATCACTTATTTAATCCCCATTTATTCGTTTTCCATATTATTATATTACGAAATTATGATGCTTACCGCGTGGAATAATGTATTGAGGCCATACGGAGCGTTTGGACCACGCAGAGAAAGAGAAAATCCATTGACTATATACTTTTTTCCAAGCATCAAATTCATCTTATTTCCTCTTCTGTAAACAGAAAAGAGCGTGTAGACAATCAAGCTGTCCTCTGTTGTACATTCAGAGTTTTATGGTATATAGTATTAATGATACCCCATTTACCATCTAATCCATTTGTTTGTCTGGTCTTTTTTTTTCGCTTTTTGGGTTTTGGGGTTAAATTTTCGTCTACCCCAATCTGGTATAGCTTTTTAAGTACGGTACTTTTAATATGTGAAAAAAAGATGTCACCCCTTTAGGGTTAAACTTAGCCACTTTGGGTACCTTCCAGTTTGTAAAAGTAGTGTTTTATAAAGTTGCATTCACATGATGAGGCATTCTTGATTGGATCAAAGGGAAAAATGAAAAAAGTGAAAAGCAGATGAAAATTATTTTGATGGCTTCTAGCCAACCGCATTCCTTGAATCGAAATCTATTTTAGTAGCATTTGTTTTAGCATTGTGAGCTTCTACATCAAGATGCATTGGCAAGAACAAAATTGAGACTTTCTTTCGTACATCGTATCCAATATAAAATCAGGATAATCTTATGTTTTACTATTAAATGCTTAGATAATAAGAGGAATTCTCTAATTAATTTTCAGACTACTGCTGAAGCAATAATGTGTTTATAGACTATGATGTGCGTAAAAGCATATGATGTTGTTGAAATAATAATACTATTTATATATATTTATACATATCTTATATCTACGTAATTTTTGTCATTTGATTATAATTAAATCTTTCTCATTTTTTATATAATTACATTTTAATTCTGTCAATTAGTCAAATATAAGAGATGTAAGAGATAAGATTATGTGTATTCAGCATTTTCCTTGTTGAAAAGAGACAAATGGAACTTGTAACTAAACTGTAAAGATCAGAAAGTCGGAAAGATCACTTGTCCCAATTTTAGTATAATCATAAATTTTGCTCAAAATTAATTTATACTCCATCAAGCGTCCATATATGCTTAGATAAAAGGATAATACACCTGTTTTTGGTACAAAAATTTAATAAACCTTTTAAACAAGAAAAGTATTCCCTCTGTTTCATTATAACATTTTTTAAAGATTTTTGTACAAGTATTAAAGATATTATTTAATAATCTCAAATATAAAAAATATAGTTTGATATGATTAAATTATTTTTTAAAAAAAATTGTAAAAGTTAATTAATTATGCATTATGTGTACTTATTGATTTAGTTAAAATAATAAATGATAAGAATAAAATTGAAAGAAATTAATTAATATTTTCTGATATTTTTAAATGAGAAATAATTTAAGATAATATAATTTTTTTTAAAAATAATTATAATGAAACGGATGAAGTATTAACTATTAATAAATTACTTGTCAATCTTATAAAAAATGTCAGCATTTTAATCACGGTCGTATTCAATTATTGGCGGATATAGATATTCATTATTTCATTTCAGTGACCCCACTTAGCATTCTTTGTTGGATTCAGATGAAACCATGATAAGGGAGACAAAAAGTCATGGGATTACCATTTACCAAGTAGCATGACGTTTTATTAAATAATTTTATTTTGTTTGTTTTTATCTCTCTTTCCCGAGGGGGTTTGAGCCTTCCGGTTTTTTGGAATTCGTTTGAGCCCCTTTGGGTCACAAAGGATTTTGGACCTAAACTTTAGTTGAGAACTTGAGATAGTTGAAAATATGTTGGACCGAGTCCAGTCCATGAAGGCCACCATCAACGCATCAACTATTGCCCTTTTGGACACAAGCAACGATTCAATGGATATGGATTATCATTAGACAGTAGACTGTTGATTCTTAGCTTCTGGCCTGTTGAGCCCTAATAGTGAATTTTATATTTATGGTTTCTAGTTTATCTTTTGATTCTTTTGTAACATTTTATAGTTTATTATTGTTACTTTTTATTTTATTTTAATTTTTTCATAGTTATTTCTAGTCATTATTTTTTAAGAATATATATGTGTGTCTGTGTATGTATGTATTTTAAAACAATTATTAATTTTTGTAACCAAAAGAAAGTTATTTTGTTTAATAAGAAAAAACTCATTTAAAATAAGTTTGTCTCTAAAATGAAAAAGTAATAATTTATATACCCTTGTATCATTTAGTGAGCTAAAATCATAATACACTTTATTAAATTAAAGATAAATACATCTTTATTTATTTACTTTAGAGACAAGTTTATTTTAGAGGAATGATTTCTTTTTTAATATACTTACAATATCATTCAGTTTAGTTATTGATTCAACAGGTTGAATCAACTCAAGACCTGATAAATTTTTGGATGATTATTGAAGCATAATTTTAAAACATTGGTGGAAGAAGGTAAAAAAGTGACCTTTTTTATTTCAAGAATTTCACCCACACAAAGCGATTTTGCTATTATCATATCAGCAAGGTAGCTGTGAAAATGGAAGGCAAGGCATTTGTGGTTGTGGACATCATTATCAATAACCACATGAATTTGTGACCAGACCCTAATTTTTATGAAAATTTGTATAGTACTATAATAGATTTGATATTTATGATGAATTTTCAAGCATTTATTAAATAATGAATTCATAATAAATGTTTAAAAATAATCGATAATTTATAAAATATTTGATAATTTATCTTAAGTATTAAATTTCAAATAAAGAAAAAATGAATACCATAAAATTCTTAAATTTTAATATAATTATTTTGAGTAATGTTACATTCACAAGCATTTTTCACACATAAATCACACAAATATTGACGTGTGCCTATAAAATTTTAACCTTTATTTTACAAGTATTATAAAAAAAAAAAACCTCAGTCACTCATCTTAGTCTTGTAAGGTACCTATAAAGTTTCTGTGAAAGTATTTTTACCCTATTATTTTCTCTTGTAACCGTAGATCAGAGCACAAGAACACCCCATTCCCCCCAAAAGAAAGAGCAGAGGACTTAACTCCGAAGTCCCTCACGCAACGTATAATAGCAAGCAACACATACATATGAAGATGGCAATGGGAGTAGGAGTGTCAAGTGTGGGACAAGGCTGAAAACGTAAGCAAAAACTAACTCGGCTAACAAAAGCAGAAAGCTTTTACGTTTAAAGTTTAAACTGCCCTCCTCCTTTTTTGTCTTGTTCCATTGATGTGGTTTGGCTGATTGGCTCGCCACCTTCTCCTTTTGTCTCTAACAACCCATTGCATTAGAATTAAAGAGCTTGCTCAAGGAGCTAGCCTAATGTAATCATACAGAAGACGAAAAGCAAAACATAGAGAAGGAAGCGTGTGGAATTGTTGCTCCTATAAAGGGCACGCAAACTAACCAAGAAAAATGGTTACATGGAAATCATGCTCTTTGAATCTTTATCTGTGACTAACTAAGTGAATTCATTGGAAAAACTTGCATGGATTTTGCAAGCAATGACCTTGTGGTATGGAGTGTGGACCACGCACGGTCCTACATGGAAGTGGATGCCTCTAGATGCAGGCCAAAGATCAAAAGAAGGCAGCACTACAGGGTCCTTTCCACAGACATATGGCCCCCCAATGCCCCTCCTTTCTCTTTTTTTATGTTTTTGCTTTTAAGCTTTGGAATCCAAACAAAGAGACTGTTAGAATCTTGTCCCAGACAGTTCCATAACCATTTACATGATTTTAATATGTATATATTGTCTATGACCCAAAAATAAATAAATAATAAGGTATTTGCATCCTTGAAAATTAAAGGTGTCCATAGCATTTTAACTGAATATATACATGACTATGAGTTTCTTTCTATTTTTTTAAAACAAACAATCTTTGACTAGGTCTAATGAATATGATTGTGTATGATTATAAATGCAATAATTATGTTAACACCATATTATGTTAGTGAAATATTGATATATTTCTTGATTGAAAGGAAAAAAAAAAACTATGCTTATTTAGGTTGTATTCATATATTAAACAGAAAGGTTAAACACTTTATACAAATTATATATTTTTATATATAGATTAATCAAGAAAATATTTTATGAAGATTTTATTGAATGATATAATGAATAGGGATGAGGAATAGCACCATCTTTTAGTTTTGAGAGAAAGTAAAACATTATTTTATGTTTGTATGAAAGCTAGATCTAGGGTGCATCAGTAAGCAATGGCCATGGCTACGACTGTGATTCATGTGAAAGTTTTAAGGGTTTTGCGTACTTGTTAGAAGGGTAGTGCTATGGTACATTCAAGCGCTTTTGATTTAAAAAAAAACATTTTATTTTAAAATTTTAACAAATATTCTTAATAAAATCTAAATTTTAATTCAACGTGACAGCCACACAACACAATTATCATAGAGACAATTGGTCGACAGAGTGGAATTAAAAGTAAAAAGATTTATCATCTTTGACTAATTGTTCACGTAACTTCGAATTAAATGTAATAATCAAATAAATTTTTTTTAAAATGATAATTTTAAGATTTAAATATTTGATATTAAAGATAAAATTTACCTTAATTCATAATTCACTTTCACTATAACTAAGAACTATTTGGCTACCAATATTACTACTACATGTATTGTGTGACAACCACGCGAAACAAAAATTTTCATGTGCATTATAGCCATTCTATAAATCCAATAAGCCATTACTCAGTGATGCACTGGTGATCCTTTTCCGAGGATACACCATTGACCTAAAATATCAATTCACCTAATGTGGAATAAAATTTTCTTTTACGTTGTGACATAATTATCATTTTTAACTTCAAAACTAAAGTAAATCGAACCTTTTAAGAAAACCATTAGGAGTGGATTAATAATTAAGAATTTAAATAATTTACATCACGTCATAAATTTAAATTTCAATGTTATTATTATAAATATATATATAAAATTTGAGAAAATGACTCGGTGTGACGCTCACTCATGTTGGAAGTAGATGATCAAAGCTTACTGTGGATTTTATTGATTTGTACTTTTTCACTTTTTAAAGTAAACACAAATCTTATTTGGCTGCAAGCGCCAAGCAGACAAACTTTCTTATTCAATGACCAGAGGTTTGCATGACATGTTATTATTGTTGTTGTTGTTGTAAGGAAAGAGTAGGTATTTTTACGCGTGTTCACATTCTTCTCTCGCTTAAAATGAAAATATCAAAATAGTTTATGTATTGATTAAAATATTTTTATTTTAAATAATTGAATGTATAGAAAGGCAGACTTTAATACTGGTGGAGGGTTAGGTCCGTTTGATGTGCAATTGAGGAAAAAAAAGGTACTAGTAAGCTGGGAGGTCAACAAATTCAGTAAACTTATAACAAAAGGGGCTTTGTGGATTTAGAAGATCTTTGTCTGATCTTTATATTAAAGTGTGACAATGACATTGTTTAGTTGGACCCAAGGCTACCTACGAGCACTTAAAGCAACTAGACTTGTTTATTTGTTTCTAGTTTATTTATTAGTGAGTGCATACTTAGCAAGTGAGCAACACCTATTTTTTAGGTTTCAAGTGAATAACACCTATAAGGCTATAGCTATTCTATATACGCTCTCACGCACTAGTACTCGAATTTCCCCAGTATAATAGAATGTTAGTTTTTAAGGATGTATGTACTGCAGAGTGCATAATGATGCACTCGGCTTATGGCTTTGGTGTATTTATTTATGGAATTTAAAAATGCAGAATAAGGAGTAAAATTTTGATTCATCCCCAATTTCGGGTCTTGTTAGCCATTAAATCAGATAAGTGGAAGGATGTAAATATGCATGTATTCAATCTTCAATGAAACTGACGGAAGGTTGCAGGTAACGGGGTATTTTCAATGAATGGTCAGATGTAGCTGTTGAATCTCAATTGTAGATTGAATCCCATGGGAAAGTAAAGAAGGAATGTGACATGTTACAAGAGATTTCACGCTTCAATGATTATGCTTTAGACACTTTAAGGTGCATTTCTAAAACAGGTATAATTTTATATTTGTAGTTTGCCACCTAAAATCTTACCTTTTGTTTTATTCTGAATCACTAGTTCTTTCTCAATTTTCATACACAATTATGTTGGACGAATATGGATACGAGTATTGATATCTATGCATATTGAATACAAGTATAAGATCATTTAGGAAAAATCTAATATAAATGATGTATTGTAACCGTATCAGTATCAGTACCCATATATACTGGCTATTGTTACATGACCAGTGTAGAAGTAGATACACTGATATTATATTTATTCAATACTGAAGAGAAACGGCCAAATAGCAGTTAGCCGTTAACTAATTTCTAATAATCTCCAAACGAATATAAATATAAATATAAAAAAAACTACAAATCAAAGTACAACCTACCTTATATAACTCTGGCTTTATATTACCAGAACCATGTCATATGAACTGCTTCTGATACGTCACTGCCTCAGCATGACACACAGATTAATGTTATCTCTTCCAACTCAACTATATCCAATTCCTCGTTTCCTTCCTAACGAAAGCCAATAGGAAGATGGGGTTCCGTTGTTGCATCTTTTTGTTGTGTTGTGCCATTGTGTCTAAAGTTTCTTTGAACACTTAAAATATAATATTTTTATAACACTACATTCATTTATAGATATAGTACAAATTCTAAAGTCATATATATGATATACAAGAATAAAAAATCACATTCACATATGATATGATATTTCTGATAAGTGTAAAAAAAACATTTTTTAGAGCCGCCGAGCAAATAAAAGGAAATACAGCCATTTTTAATTTAACTTGTCTTTGACATCACCAAAACCATAAGGCTGATGCAATATGAAAATAATAAACAAACATAATCATATCTATGGTTTAAAAGCAAGATATATATATAAATATATATAAATATCGTACATGAACACAAAAGGGTACAAAAATATCCCTCTCCATTTTAACTGGTTCTAGTAGATTTTTTTTTTCCACCACAATTGGGACATGGTAGTTTAGTCCAAAAGCAATGCCTAGCTGCATGCCCACACTACCACACCATGCCACTTGTACCATTTTTTTGAATTTCATATATGGCATAGACTGTTTATTGGCCAACCTTAAGTATAGGAGTATAGTTGCATCCATTGGGGTAGAGGGGCTTAATAAATAGTTAAATGAGCAATGCAATTGCGCCACTTTCCACTAACCGACCTATTGCATGCGTGTCGACAAATCTTTCATTTTCCATTCCCAACACAATGCCTATCATATATACTCACTCCTTTCTTGCCCTCATTCATAAGTTTTCTACTCAACGGAAAGACAGCTTTCTACTCCACTCCACACGCGAAACAAACCCCTCTATTTTTTTAAAATCCCACCTCACTATATATCTCACTTGCTTTCCCTTCAAACCCGCAAAACTCACAAGTCACACTTTCCTCTCAAACTCCCCTCTTCCTTCTCATCCTTTCTCTCTCACACACTCACACACACCTTTTATCAAGGCTTCCCATTTTTATGCACTCCATGCAGTTATCTCTATAGGCATAGCTATCTAACAACTTGGCTCTCACCAACACCATCTGCTTCAAGCGTTTATATACTCCGATCCTACATCATTTTCTTTAGAGCAAAATGGGCAATTGTCTTGCTCTTTGTAAACCCAGTTCAGGATCTTGCATAGCAGGTGCTATGGCAAAGCATGGTAAAGTTGTAAGGGTAGCCAAACCAGATGGAAAGGTTCTAGAGTTTAGCTCCCCAATCCATGTCAAGGACATCTTGACAAATTTTCCAGCTTTTGTTGTTGGTGTTTCAAAGGAAGCCCCAGAGCCACTCTCCCCAGATTATGAATTGAAAACAGGAAGATTGTACTACTTGCTTCCCTCTCTACGTTCCCCTCCAAATCTTACATCTCCAGGGAACACAGAACCAGGTAGTGGGATAAAGAGGATCAAAGTTGTTATAACGAAGCAGCAGCTTCAGCAGTTAGTGACCAAACAGGTCTCCATAGAGGATATACTATCAGAGGTTCAAACAGTTAGTGTTGATTTACCAAGCAATCTGAAGCCAAAATTGGACCCTATACCTGAAGAAAATGAGTAACATACAAATATATAAATACTTGTTTTGTTTTGTTTTGTTTTTTTTAATTTTCTGGTTGTTTGACCTTTCCTTTCCCTTCTTCCTTCCTTTGTTATTGTTCTTTCTTTATGTGTGGTAGTCATGGCCGTTATTGTAATAATTTGTTTAAAGATGTGCGGTTGTAAGGACAGAAAGAAAGGATGAATGTAAAGGCAGACATAGAACTTAGTATAAATAAATAATAAAGGTCGGTTCTCAAATTTCGCATTCACTTTGCATTGGCAGGTTTGTTTTTAACTTTGGAATAATGGTTAGGTAATTCTGCTCACTAATTAAGAAATATACATATTGAGAAGTTTATGATAAATTTGATGTTCCAAAACATTGTTGAATGAACCAACGAACACAATTTTTATCTGAAGTTCCAATCAAAGAAGTCACGGATTTTCATCTAATGAGTAGAAGAAGAGGAAGAAACTGACATCTGGAGACACTGATATTGCACAGATTATTTTATTGTTTCCACACTAAACAAGTTACATATTAAAGAGATGTAAAAACAGGGCAAAATGCAGAGAGTTCCAAAAGGACACTGTAGAGAGCCTTAGCATGTCACTGAATTTCAACATCAATAACCTTGCGTTCAACTTTGGTCTTAGGAATGGTGATGTAAAGCACACCATTTTTCAACTCTGCCTTAACCTTATCCTTCTCACAGTTATCAGGAAGCTTTAGACGGGTGTTATAGGAACTATAGGTCTTGCTTGACCAAGAATCATCTCCACCTTGTTCCTTCTTGAGGTCACCTTTTATGAGAAGCACATCGTCCTCCACGGACACCTTGACATCTTCCTTGGAAAGACCCGGCATGTCAAACCGCATCTTGATTTCATGCTCTTCATCTTTGATGTCCCAAGGGGCACGGATCTCTCCTCCTCCTCCCAGGTTTCTTCCAGGGAATGCTAAGGTATCTTCGAAAATTCGGTCCATTGTGTCCAGCATCTGGCGCATGCTCCTCATGGGTGACCACGGGTCCAAGAGACCTGGCAATAGGCCACACCACAAGTCAGTATACTTGTTTAACTACCAATTGAATGTTGAAAGCAAGTTCAGGTAAAGGATCACTTGAATTATATATATATATCCTATGAATTTGGTTAAATTTTAGGTACCTATTGGAATTAATTAACCGCAAATTCAATGGCACTCATTTTTTTTAAGGCACGATATTCATGAAGCATTTCATTTGCTGATAGTTTTTTTTTATATATAAAATTTAAAACATTTATTATAAAATCAGCACAATACGTAATACCGTATCCATCAGCATACCATAAAAAATAAATTATCTAGGATTGACATGTAAAGGATTTTTCTTTACTTTTTTTCTTTTTCAATCCGCTCTGCTTTTCTTGTTTTTTGGCTTCTGCTTGAAATCTTGTGTTTGGTTGATGAAGTTTTCTTACTTGTCATTTTCATACAGTTTCAGTTGAAAGTCCACAAAAGAATCAAGCCAAAAAGATTATACCAATATTTGAAGCCAAGTTATGTATCCAATATCAACGATTGTTCTTTTCTTTATCATGCCAAACTTGGTTGCTAAGCGATCCTATTATTTCACCATAGCAAGATGGTTGAACTTAATAAAAAGGGAGTAAAAATAATAATATGGAAAATTCTACTAGTGGCAATGGTGGAATGGATGACAATAGCAACCACTACAATATTTGTGAAGCATCACCATGACAGAATCACAACCTGAGCAGATATCATTTAATAATCATTATATCAATTCAACTCAATTACATGCAAAATTTAGAATTTTGTAATAATAGTCTGTCTAAGGGGGCTATATTCTAATGCATAAGAATTATATACTCCAACTTAAAATATTCATTCTAATTTTCAAATTAAAAGAATCAAACAAGGCTACTATGAAAGGATGCATTGATCCGTTATGATGGATGTACCTGAAAGATAAAATATTATGTCAATGTTAATGAAGAGGACTAGGAAATGGTAGATACTATATATTTGTGTGGATTTGCTTAAAAAAGAATGGTAGACTTACCAAATGGTGAAGTGTCCATGGCAACTCTGCGAGGCTTCCTCTCCACCGCGGTTTCTTGGTCACCGTTGCTAATATGCACGTCCACAGAATTGTCGTTTTTATCACCAGTGGCCTGAGCTCTCACCCTTCTCACCCTTGGCAATTGCTTCCTTGATGGAAAGGAGACCAAGCATGGTGCAATGACATTGTTGTCCCGTTTAGCAGAGTACCCTGCTTTTTGGCACAGCAGAGGTGAAGTGGTTGATAAGGACAGTGCTTGAGCCATAGTGATGGAAGTAAGAAAATGGATATTGAGCAACAAGATCAGTAGCAAGAAATAGAGAATCAATTTCAAGCGTTGATGAAGGTGAGAAGTGAGAATGCTGAATATATAGGCAGTTGATGTGAAAACTGGAGAAGGGTCTTGAGAGTTTGAGAACAAGTATGAAAGTTCTGGACCGAACACTTGTCCCTAGCATTTGTTTTTGTCTCAATGATGGTTTCGGGAATGGTCTTCAAAAGTGATTTCACATCCTGAAATAGGAACAAATGAGTTATTGCAGCTAGACACTTGAATCTTTTGTAATTTTTAATCAGCCCCGTTATGGTTATCAAAGTCCTTGGCCATTTTTGAGAATCTATCCTCTTCTTTCTCTTCTTCTCATCGAACAGTTGCCACTTGCCCGCTAATAAACAAAGTATGGAATTTGCTTTTCATCTAAGAAAAAAATATATTTAATATTAAAAAGTTAAGACAATTTAATGAAAAAATTTAATGATTCTTAAACAATATGCTTAAAGCACTGGTTAGCAACAACCATAAAGTATTGCTACAAGAAGATCAAAAGTATTAGAAAAATAGAATTGAAGAATGCTTTATTTACATTTAACTTTTACGTTTAACATCACAATAATATATACAAGTGATCGAAAGGAATAATTTGAATACAATAAAATTTGAATTTGAAACAAAACTAAAGTTATCTTCTACGGATGAGAGAGGGAGAGATAATAAACCTATATACATAAATATACAAAACAAATTAGGATAATGTTTACTGGGTGATTACACCAATAAAAAGGACGTCAATTTTTTGTTTTAATCATTTTAGTGAAACATATATCGAGCTATATAATAATTAACAATGTGATATAGTTTGTAAATGTTGCTGTACCTGATTGTCATGAAGACATGAATACTTCTTGTTTTGTTGCTTTTGGAATGCTATGGTTTGTGTTTATTTAAAAGGGAGAAAAAGGGTATTATACCAGAATATAGAAACTTACTATTTACTGACCTTGCCATGGCTGTATTGGTGTCTTAGATGAGAGACTTTCTTCAAATTACTACCAATTTGTCTCCCTCACATTCATATACAATAAAGATTTGACATTCTGTAATTATGGTCATGCATTTGTAATTGTATTTTTTTGTCTAGACTTTGTCTTCTCTCTTGTAATTTGATACATACAAATACTATAAGTCCTCTCTTTGTGAATAATATACAAAAATCATTCAATCATTGTCTTATATTACCTAAAATCATTCAATAATATATATTAGTTTCTGAATGAGGGTATTTGTTTAGTTTTATCTCAAGGTTGGCGCTTAAGTCATGTCAATAATATTTTTCTTCATGGTCAAACTAGTGAGGAAGTCTACATGGCACAACTTCAAGGCTTCAAAATTAGATCTTTCTCACTCATGTGTGAAAACTCAAAAAGGCTCAGTATGGTCTAAAGCAAGCACTACATGCATGGTATATCATTCACTAAAGGAGTTCCTTGTCTCTTGTGGTTTGCCAAACTCCAACTCGAATGCCTCTTTATTTATTGACAAGCATAATCATATTATTGCCAATTTCTTAGTATATGTTGATGATTTATTATTCACAAGAAACAATGAGTCATTTCTTCATCAATTTTAAGATGTTTTATCTCAAAAAATTTATTTCAAAGATTTGTGTCGGCCGAGTCACTTTCTTGGAGTTGAGATTAACTTAACATTGCAATGACTCTTCCTCATCCAACATCACTATGTTCATGATCTTCTAGCAAAAGCTAACATGGAGGGTGCCAAATTAGTAACCACACCCATGTCAACTTCGTGTAATCTAGAGCCTTCGCCGAATGAGAACCCATGTGATGCCTTATTGTTCTGCCAGCTTGTTGGCTTAATGTAATATCTTGCCTTGACAAGACCCGGCATTACCATCTTGATCAACAAACTAGCTCAGCACATGCAGGCTCTCGTGATAGCCATTTTCAAGCTCTAAAAAGGGTCCTTCGCTATCTCAAACATAGCATTGATCATGAAATTCTTCTTCTCAAGTCTAATGATGTCCAACTTCGAGCATTCTACGATGCTGATTGGGCAGGGGATATCTCTGACCATAAGTCAACTTCGGCGTACCTTGGTCCAAATGCAATTTCCTGGGCTTGTCGTAAGCAACGCTCTGTTGCCAGATCCTCCACCAAAGCTTAATATCACACAATTGCCTCCACCATTGCCCAAGTCATATGGCTTCGCAACCTACTTCATGAAGTGGGTGTCACTATATCGGGTCCACCAACCATTCTTTGTGACAATGTTGGTGCCACCTATCTTTGTGCTAATCCAGTCTTTCACTCTCGAATGAAGCACATTGTCATTTGACTACCATTTTGGTCGTGATCTAGTGGCCAGCAAGTCTCTTCAAGTTACATATATTTCATCCAGCCTTCAACTAGTTGATCTTCTCACCAAACCTCTCTCCTTGACCCACCACAACTTCTTGTTAGAATTTTCCTATAAATTCTAGTGGGCTGTAATCAATTGTGACATTTTGTTTTGCTAAAAACGAGCTAATATTATGATCTTCTATGTTACTTAAGCCCACTAATAACGTGATTAAATTATTAATGGGCTTTGGACACTTAATATTGATGTGTGTGGGAGACAGTGTGGGCCTAACCACTAGGCCCATAATGGGAGGTGCCTAGGGTTAATAAATAGCGTGGCTAGGTCCCCTTTGCCGTCACGTCTTTAGATTGCTCTCTAGGTTTGTCCCATTGAAAACCTAGAATTTGGAGTGAGTGATCAGGCAAAGAAGACTTGGCTTTTCGTTCCAAGGATACGTGTAGCACAGAAGCAATTCCCGGTTCATCAAATCATGTCTTCAACAAGTAAGTTATTAAATCAGTGTTCTAATTTCATATAAAGTGTGCCTTTCTTGGTATGTTTTTCCTACATTTGGTATCAGAGCAGGTTTTATATGATTTAGGACCTGATTGTTAATTATCATATTTCAATTCAACAATTGGATTTAGGTTTGCCTTATGCCTACATATTTCAATTCAATTGGATCTGGGTTTTTTCAATTCATATTTGGGTTTTTCAATTCATATTGCCGTATAATATGTCCTACATTTGGTTTTTCAATTCATATTTCAACAGGCTTGTCATTACGTGTTTTTTTTTATTTGCTCTATCTTCTAAATCATCAATGAATGTAATCAAGATATTTGTATAGCATGATATTTGACTTTTAAAAGGAATGATAAATTAATGACGAGATACAAGAAATCTTCTTGTTTTATGGGAAATCAAATACAGCAAGATATTTGTACAGTAAACTTTTATCTAATGTTTTAAAAAAAATTGGTATTTTAATAATTAGTTGTGATTTTGCCCCATTATTTTCGTTGACTGCCGTATGCGGTTTTGTGATTGAAAAATAAAATAAAATAACCAAATGTTAAACTGGCATTGTTGGGATTCGAACTCAGGTGCACGAGGAAAATTACAAATGCATAACCACTGGACCAGATTGGGTTACTATGGTTTTGTTGCGCTAAATGTATATATAAAGGCATGTTAACGTTTTGAATGTGCATTTTCAGCTATTCAAGATTGCTATTATTTATTTATTTATTTATTTTTCTTTCCTTTTCCATTCTTTGTAAGTTTATTGTTGATATATATATATATATATATATATATATATATATATAGTTGGATCCTGAAATTAACATGCTTTAATAATCCTTTAAGACTGTTTGAGTACAAAACATGTTGGGAATGCTGATACATGGTTCTGAGCAGGAGAAAATGATGATTCCTGTGCAAGAGTTTTTATGGATTAATATGAGTCGTTACCACCAAAGTGGAGCCACTTGTATCAGTTCATGGAAGTCTCTTTGTAATTTGAGGAATACTTTTAACCATCGCATGTAGTTACCTGCCCAAAGGGGGTTATTGTGTGTAGTGATTGAAAGTTGATTTGAGATGGAGTTATTGGGGAATATATTGGGCTAAAGGGACTTGTCTGCCCAAATGAGACAACTTTCTAAACCCAGTGTATACTCATGGATTAACCCATCTGAGGTTTTGGCCCAGGTTATGACCTTGGTTTGTGCATTCTGCCCAAGGGAGAATGTGCCATGATATTGGTCTCATTGTGATAGCTTATTTGCATTTTGAGCTATATCTTGCCTTGTAATATGTTCTAATGCATTCCTGTTTTGACTTAACAGTGAACTTTTTTGTGAACAATTGTTCTACTTCTATTGAGATCTTGAATGGATCAAATTATGGGAAATAGAAGCAAGATTTGGAATTCTCTTTAGGAATTGCTAATCTTGATTTAGCTTTACTCGAAGACAAGCCTGTGATCAATGAGAATAGCACACCTGAACAAAATGATCTTTTGGCCAAGTGGGAGAAGTCTGATAGGTTGAGTCTGATTGCTATCAAGAGGACCGTCTCTGAACATCTTTTTAGTGGTCTTCCAGAGAAAGGGACAGCTAAGGGGTTCCTCACCACTCTAGGAGAGAGGTACTAAGTATCTGACAACGCTGAGTCCGGATGTCTAATGAAACAGTTAACGGACATGAGATATGACAACATTGGGGGCGTAAGGGAATTCATTATGAAGATGGTTCACATCCAAACCAAACTGAAAGCCCACCAAATTGACCTTAATGAAAAATTCATTGTTGAACATGCCCTAAACTGCCTACCTGCTGATTTCACACAAATTAAAACTGCCCACAATACCATTGGTGAGAAATGGACTGTGAATGACCTCATTACCAAATATGTTGCTGAAGAAGAGAAACTCAAGAAAGAAAAGAGTGACATAGCCTTATTATCTGTCCATGGTAAACCCACTTCTGGTAAGGAAAATTGAAAATATACAAAGAGCGCATCTAATGCTTCTCATAGATATCGAGGTTTAGGGAAACCAGGTAAGAGTCAACATCACAATGTAGGAGGTCCTCAACCAGCTATCTTTAAAAAGAGTATTTGGTGCTTTTGGTATAAGGAAAAGGGGCATAAGAAAACTGATTGTAGTAAGTTCAAGGCTTGGTTAGAGAACAAGTATAAATCAGGAGGTAATAACTTAACTTTTGTCTGTCTTGAGTCTAATCTAGTTGATATTTCTATGAATTCTTGGTGGGTTGATAGTGGTTCAGTCAGCGAAAAAATATGAATTGAAAAACTCAAATCCAATTGAATTGATAGTGATTCCACAACCCATATTGTTGTGTCTTTATAGGGGTTCACAAATCTGAGGGAGCCCAGTCCGAGGGAAAGCAAGCTAAGGGTAGGAAATGATCTTGAAGTCTTTGTAGAGAAAGTAGGAGACCTCAGCCTAGTTTTAGATTCTAGTTTTGAATTAATTTTGAAGGATGCCTTTTATGTACCCTCTTTTAGGAGAAATTTGATTTCTGTTTCTTGTTTAGACAGACTTGGTTTCAATTTTATTTTTTGTGATAAGAAAATAAATATGATGTTGAACTCCCAAATTGTTGGTTATGGATCTTTAGTGGATGGTTTATATAAACTATCTTTGGCTTCTGATAATATTTTTTTATCTTTAGTTGTTGAGAATTCAGTTGCTAAAAGGTCTAAAGTTGAGAAAAAATCTTTTATGTTGTGGCACAAGCGCTTAGGTCACATTTCTAAGGAAAGGGTTGAGAGGTTGACAAAGGCAAATATTCTACCTTCCTTGAATTTTGATGATTTGACTACTTGTGTGGATTGCATTAGGGGAAAGTTTACTAAGACCAAAAAGGTAGGTGCAACTAGAAGTTTAGATCTCTTAGAGATCATTCATACAGACATTAGTGGGCCCCTGACTTCTACAATTTGTGGTAACAGATTTTTCATTACATTCATTGATGATTTTTCCCGATATGGCTATCTTTATTTGATTAAAGAAAAATCTGAAGCACTTGAGAAATTTAAAATTTTTAAAACTGAAGTAGAAAAGCAATTGGGAAAAATGATCAAGATTGTAAGATCTGACCGTGGTAGAGAGTATTATGGTAAATATGGTGTCGCAGGGCAACATATGGGACCATTTGCTTTATACTTGCAGGATTGTGGAATAGTTCCACAATACACTATGCCTGGGAGTCCTGAACAAAATGGTGTAGCCGAAAGGCGTAACAGGACACTTAAAGATATGATGAGAAGCATGATGAGTAGATGTAACTTGCCAGAATATCTGTGGGGTGAAGCCTTGAAAACAGCCGTTTATATTCTTAACAGAGTTCCCAGTAAATATGTTCCCAAAACTCCTTTTGAACTCTGGACAAGAAGAAAATCTAGCCTGAACCATCTTCGAGTCTGGGGTTGTCCAGCTGAGGTCAAAATTTATAATCCCTTGCAGAAAAAGACTGATCCCAAGACGAATCGTTGCTTTTTCATTGGATATCCAAATCACGCTAAAGGATACAAGTTCTTCTATCTTAGTAAGGGGAGTAGAATTGTAAAGTCTATGAATGCTAAATTTCTGGAGCTTGATGTAGCAGATCCTATTGTTTGACCCTATGTGACTGATGTTCTTTCACCTGAGACCGTTTCTTTGCCACTACCTGTTCTTGTTAACAATATTCTAATAATTGAGACTGGGATTTCGACAGTTCCAATTGAGACTAGGGTCCTGTCGCGACCGGAATCGCGGCGAAACATAGCAACTCGTGGATCTTAGAAAATGAAAATGGAGTCGCCACCAATTTTATTTAAATTAGGAAAAATTGGAAAACCCTTATTAGAAAATGGTCTTTGAGAACCAGATTGGATTCGGGAGTCGGTTATGCTTAGGGAAGGGTGGAAACTTAATCCCACAGCACCCCTAACGCACCCGTCATAAGACGGTACCTTAAGTCAATTGTGCAAATTCTTGATAATTTCAAATATATTTACTTTACCCCTTTTATTAAAACAACACTAAAAATAAATGAATAATTTGTGAAAATTTAATTTTTGGCTTGACAGAATAAAGATTCTGCTCCTACGTATCCTCAGGTGCAATGAGGAACTCAAAGTCACGTAGTTCTCTAAAAAATACTTGTGGGTTGATTGATTTTATATAAATAACTTAATTTTAAAAATTTTAATTAACAAGTCGTCGCGACTCAGTTAATCGAATTAAGATTTGAATAGGTGAAACTCGGCGTCACGCTAGAGACGTCACCCATTGAATCATCAAGTTGTCACAACTTAGATGATTATGAAAATTATAGAATTAGCAAGCTATAACAACTCAGCTAATTCCATTTTTATTTTTTTTCTCAAAAATATTGAATTATTTTTTTATCATTTTATTTTTATTACTTTTATTTTTTTATTTTTTAGATTTTTAATAATAAAAAAATGCAAAAACAAAAAAAAAACACAAAGAAACAAAGAAACAAGAAGAAGAAACAGATCACAAACTGAATATGTGTTTGTTGTTGGATTCAGTGCGTGGTGGGTGGAGTTGGACGGTTTCTGGTTCAGTTGTTGGGCGAGGGGTTGCTGGACGGAAGTTGCGCAGAACAAGGGCGGTGGGACGGTGGTCTTAGCTGCGTGGGGTTTTGGTGGTGAGTGTTTTTTGGAGGAAGGTGGTGAAGATGGAAGGTATTTGTGGGAGAAGGTGAATTAACTCGGGAGTGAAATGGAGGTTAGGATAGATGAATGAAAAAGGAGTTTGGGTTCTGTTTTGGGCTGTCGGTGAGGGGAGTGGAATTCATGGTTTGGAGGTGAAAGGGTAGTGATCTGGTTTCTGAGATCCGACGGTCGGTGCAGGGAGGGATCTAGTTTCTGAGGTTCGACGGTCGGTGCAAGAAGGGATCTGTTTTCTGAGGTTCGACGGTCGGTGCAGGGAGGGATCTGGTTTCTAAGGTCCGACGGTCGGTGGAGATGATGTGATGGAGTTTGGGTCACGATTTAAGGAGATTGTGGTCCGACGGTCAATGGAGAGGGTATGATGGAGTTTGGGTCACGATTTAGGGAGATTCGACGGTCGGTGGAGATGATGTGATGGAGTTTGGGTCACGATTTAAGGAGATTGTGGTCCGACGGTCAATGGAGAGGGTATGATGGAGTTTGGGTCACGATTTAGGGAGATTCGACGGTCGGTGGAGAGGATGTGATGGAGTTTGGATCACGATTTAGGGAGATTGGGGTCCGACGAGTGGATGTGATGGAGTTTGGGTCACGGTCCGACGGTCGGTACAGAGGGTGTGATGGAGTTTGGTTCACGGTCCGACGGTCGGTGCAGAAGGTGTGATGGAGTTTGGTTCACGGTCGACGGTCGGTACGGGGTGTGATGGAGTTTGATTCATGGTCCGACGGTCGGTGCAGGGGGTGTGATGGAGTTTGGTTGATATTCGGTTGTTATGGATGGCCACGGTTGGCTTGATTTGGTGGTTTTTGGTTAGGCCGTGAGGGGTGCGGGGGGCGTAGAGGAGGTTGGTGGTGTGAAGGTTTGGATGGGTTGCTATGGAAGTGGTTGGTTATAGGTGATTGTTTTCTATTAGTGTGAACTGTTGATAGTTATTGCTAATGGTGGTGATGAAAAAGGATGGAGGTTGTTAATGGTGGGGGTTTAGACGTGGCAGAGGATATGGTGAAGGGTTTTGGTTCTTGTGGGTGGAAATTGAGATTGAAGATGAGGTTGGGTCACGGTGGGGATTGGTATGGATGGTTGAAGTTGAGTATGGAATGGATTTGAGGTTTTGTATTTGGATACGTGAACTCATCTTTTACTTCTCTACTGTGTGGTATTTTCAGAAAAAAAATGTGTGTGGATGAACAAAATGTGACTTTGAAAGGCTCAGATCAACCAGAATCAAAATAAAACAAAGTCCATTTCATGATGGAACTAAAAAGAAGACAGGGATTCTTATTTTGAAGCTTCAAGAAAATCAAAAGAAATTTTCATATTTCAATTCAAAACTAACCTTTCTCTTCTCTTTTCTTGCACTTCAAATGTTCTCCTCAGAAACTTTACCCCAAAATTCTCTGTTCTTCTTACTCTCCTTTTATTTCTTCCAAGCTGCCCCCCAGAGATTAGCCAAAAAAATGTATCCCCTCCCAACCAAAACTCTTTTTAGCTTTTTATATCCCTTTGTCTATCTGTTCTTCTCTTTTTTTTTCAACTCCCTCCCTCAATCTCTTTTTTTTTTCCTTTCTGTTATGCTGCAATCAGTGTATATGAGTGGGTGCTGCATTGTAGGTGAGGACGTGAGTGGTGGGTGTGTGTGTGTGTGTAGCAGCGTGCAAAAGAAAGTGGGAGCACAAAAAAGTTTGTCCCCTCGCCATGGTGTGTGCTACGTGAGTGTAGTGAAAATGCATGCCCAAAAAAGGAAAAAAAACAAAGGACAAAGAAAAAACAAACCGATTTTTACCAAAATAATAAAAATAAATCAACAACAAATCTTTTTTTTATTTTTTTTTTTTTATTTTTTTTTTTTTTATTTTTTTTTTTTTTTTCTGTTTCTATTTTTTTTTTTGGGCTTATGTATTTGGGTTAGAAAAATGGGCTAAAAATGTGAACAACAATTCTTTAATTAATTTTTTTTATATTTTCACCTTTTTGTTTGTTTAAAGAAAATAAATTAAAAAAAAAGTTTGGTCAAAATATGGTTTTCACGGGTCCTAATTGTTCCAGTAGAGACCGAGGTTCAGACTGAGGATATTGCTGGCTCTCAGACTGATGATATGCTTGATCCTCCTGGTGTGGTTGAGCTTCCACAACCCATTGAGCCAGTTGCACAGTTTCCCTTGAGGAGGTCAACTAGATAGAGGCGACCAGCTATAGGTGATGAGTTTATGGTCTATCTCAGTGATGATGCATATGACATTGGGAATATTGTTGATCCGAAGAGCTATCTGGAAGCTATATCTTGTTCACAGTCCGAAATGTGAAAACGTGCGATGAATGAAGAGATGCAGTCTATGTCAATTAATAATGTATGGGAGCTTGTTGAGTTGCCTGAGAATTGTAAGGTAATTGGTTGTAAATGAGTTTTCAAAACAAAGAAAAATTCAAGGGGTAACATTGAGAGATTTAAGGCCAGACTAATGGCAAAGGGTTTCACGCAGAAGGAGGGCATTGACTTTACTGAGACATTTTCACCTGTATCAACAAAGGATTCCTTTAGGATCATAATGGCTCTCGTAGCTCACTTTAATTTGGAGTTGCACCAAATGGATGTGAAGACCGCTTTTCTGAATGGTGATTTGAATGAGACAGTATACATGCAGCAACCTGAGGGTTTCCATATTGGTGGTAATAAGGACCTGGTCTGTAAACTAAAGCGGTCAATTTATAGCTTGAAACAAGCTTCTAGGCAGTGGTACCTGAAATTTGATAAGGTGGTGACTTCTATGGGATTTGAGGAGAATAAGGTTGATCAGTGTATATATCTTAAGGTCAGTGGGAGCAAATTTATCTTTCTTGTGCTATACGTGGATGATATATTGTTGGCTTCTAATGACCTTGGCATGCTGCGTGAGACAAAACAGATGTTGACTAGATCTTTTGACATGAAAGACATTGGTGAGGCTTCTTTTGTGTTGGGGATTGAGATTCATAGAGATAGATCACACTATACATTCGGGTTATCTTAAAAGGCCTACATTGATAGAGTTTTAGAGAGATTCAATATGCAAAATTGTAAACCTGGAGATGTTCCGGTCGTCAAAGGTGACAGATTCAACAAGGATCAATGTCCTAAGAATGAGATTAATCAAATAGAAATGAATGATAGACCTTTTGGTAGTACTTTGGGCAGTCTCATGTATGCTCAGGTATGCACTAGGCCTGACATCGCTTTCATAGTTGGCGTTATTGGTAGATACCAGTCAAACCCTGGGAATGATCATTGGATAGCTGCTAAGAAGGCAATGAGGTATTTACAGAGGACCAAAGAGTATATGTTCATATATAGGAGAGTTGACAACTTGGAGATCGTGGGGTACACAGATTCAGATCTTGGTGGGTGTCCTGATGATAAGAAATCGACTTCTGGGTACATCTTTATGATGGCTGGGGGTGCAATATCCTGGAAGAGCAAGAAATAAACTCTTGTTGCCTCTTCTACTATGCAAGCAGAGTTCATTGCTTGCTTTGCTGCTGCTACTCATGCCATTTGGTTGAGGAATCTTGTGACGGGACTTCGCATTGTGGACTCCATTGCTAGGCCACTTAGAATTTTCTGTGACAATAGTGCTGCAGTATTCTATACAAAGAACAATAAGAATTCTAGTGGTTCTAAGCACTTGGAGCTGAAGTACCTGACTGTTAGAGATCTTGTGAAAGATGGTTGATGCACAATTTTTAGTTTCAAACAAGTCTACAAACTTGATGCGGGATTAATTGTTGCTTTGCGAACCCAAGTGCAGGTTGTCTCAAGTAATAAATTTCTCGGGAGTCCGAGGTCGATCCACAGGGAATTGTTGAAGATTAATTAAGGTGAAGTAAATATTTTGTTACTATGATAAAAATTATTTACTTGGGTTAAAAGATCCACTCTTGGTAAATAAAGTAAATGTAAGATTAATTTCTTTTATAACTCAATTAGAATCCTCGCAACATGGAGGTTCCAATCGGAAAATACAACATTAAAAGTCCATTTAAAATAATATACGTAATTATATTTTGTTTCCTAAAAATATTACCACCACTTATAAATGGGTTAAAGCATTCATTGTGCCAATATTTTGTCTACAACAAATCAAGAACTCCTCTTTACAAAGATGGTTTCTAAATTATAAGAAACAAATTATAATACGTATAATGGTTACCAGAAAATATAAATCATTTAAGCACAAGATAAGAATAAATCTAACCTTATTTTATTACCAAGAGCTTCACCCTTTCACCCAAGTAAAATGAAACTTATTTACTCATAGATAAGAAGAAAGAAAGAGAGAAGAAGAAGAAGAAGAACATGACTTTAATTTAGAACAAAGGTAAATTACTACAAGAAAACCTAGTAACAAAATGGCATCATTTTGGTAACTAACACCTAACACCCTTAATGATCTGTCAAGGCCCCCTTTTATAGAGGATTAGAGATACAAAATGACAAGGGGGCTGAGTCATTAGTGGTTGGATGAGTGGAAAATGAGTGGAAAATGCCAAATGACTTTAGGTGAGTGGGAAATTATGGAGATTCCTTGTCTCCGAAATCATACAGCTCTGAAGTCATTGTATTCGTCATTTTTGAACCAAGTGGTCTTCATAAAAGTTGTAGGCCTGGATCTTAGCTTTCAAATGGCTTTGGTTTGAGTCCAATATTATTTCTCTAACTCCAGATACGTTCAATTTACTGAACACTGCCCAGGCCCAGTCACAGCTCCTTTGTTCTGACTTCCAAGCCCAATCACCTTCAAGGAGTCCGATTCTGGAAGAGTGTTCAACATGAAAGTTGTAGATATTGGTCTTAACTATTCATCATCCAAATTTCAGCCCATTTTAAAACTTCTATCCCGAAATATGTGATGAACAATACTTATAGGTTAAGCTATAAGGAAAAACACTCTAATTCTTGCTTCAATCCCAATTTGAGTTATCTACTCGTATGATTAGTGTCGCGACCGATTTAATCGCGGCGAAATAGCAACTTAAATTAAAAAATTTAATTAGGAGTCGCCACCAATTTTATTTTTTTTATTTAGAAAAAATTGGAAAACCCAAGAAAAATAGTCTTTGAAACCAGATTGAATTCGGAAGTCGGTTATGTGTAGGGAAGGGTGGAAACTTAATCCCACAGCACCCCTAACACACCCGTCCTAAGACGGTACCTTAAATTAATTATGCAAATTCTTAATAATCCTTGAAAATATTTGTTTTACCCCTTTTGTAAAAAAATGAAATAAACAAATAAATTATGAAAATTTAATTTTTGGCTTGACAGAATAGAAA
This sequence comes from Ormosia semicastrata, assembly GCA_029884595.1. Lineage (NCBI taxonomy): Eukaryota > Viridiplantae > Streptophyta > Magnoliopsida > Fabales > Fabaceae > Ormosia > Ormosia semicastrata. The sequence goes on along the minus strand of JAQQTO010000046.1, from coordinate 27,432,688 downwards.
TTCTGCTCCTACGTATCCTCAAGTGCAATGAGGAACTCAAAGTCACGTAGTTCTTTAGAAAATATTTGTGAGTTGATTGGTTTTATTAAAAATAAATTTTAAAATTTGAATTAACAAGCGTCATGCTCACTTATTCAAATTAAGAATTAACTAGGTGAAGCTCGCGTCGCGCTAGAGACGTCACCCATTGATTATCAAGTTTGTTACAAAATTTTATTTAAAATTATCCATTAGCGATTTAACTTAAAAAATTTGAAAACATGATAAATATAATTTAAATAATAATAATAATAATAATAATAATAATAATAACAACAACAACAACAACAACACAATAATAATAATAATAATAACAATAATGTAAATCATCAAGTCATCATGACTCGGATGTTCACAAAATATAAGGGTTAGCAAGTATCATAACTCAGGTAACCCATTTTATTATTATTATTATTATTACTATAAAAAATTATTCTTATATTTTATTTTTATCCTTTTCTTCTCTTTTTCTTTTTTTTTTTTTTTTCTAATTGATTTTTTTTTTATCATTTTTCGGCCCAATTCTTTTTTACCTTAAGCCCACTTCCTTTAAACAACCCAAAATAACTCCCAAAAAAAAAAACTACAATGAAAACCAAAAAAAAAAAAAACCAATACTCACAGTTCAGCAAAGGGGAGGGGCTATTTTGGCTCCTTTCCCTGCTTTTATGCAGAAATCAAACGGAGAGGAAAAACGAGGCAACCGACGGCTAGCAGTGAAGGATCGACGATGGCTGGGCTAGGAGATGAAGGCGGCGATTCGGCCGGATCTGGGTCGCGATACGTGGCAGGAACGGACGTGGCTGAGAACGGCGGTACAGCGCGGTGCGGGTGTTACGGTGGAGGAACGCGTGCGGCTTCTGGTGCAGCTGGCCGCTCCGGGCTTGACGGCGAACAACTTCGGTAGTGACGCAGGTTCGTGCTCGGGCGACAGCGGCAAGGACAGGGGTTCGGGTATTGAACGGTGGCCTCGGCTTGGGTTCTTGGTAAGGTCTCGGTTGGGGTAAGAATGGGGAGCTATTTGTGTGTTTTGCTTGTTGGTGGTGAAGGAGATTTGCAGGGAAGATGATTATGGTAGCTTGATGGTGTTGTTAGGTGGAGATGATTAGGAGGCTGTTTTAGTTATGGGGTAGAAGATGAAGTTGTGATATGGGAGAATATGGGGATATTAGAGATGAGGAGGGGTTGTAAACGTGATGGAATGGTAAAATTGAAAAGGGTGATTATGAAAAAAAAACTTTGGCAGAGAGGTAAGGTTACGTGAGTGAAGAAAAAAGGTAGGCAGAAGAGTGTATTTTATCTTCGTATATGTTCTCAGTGTAGGTTTCTGTTCAGTGCTCTGTGTTTTTGTTCTGCCTTTTTCTGTGTGTGGGTTAGATGTTTTATAGGAGAGGATTAGGCTGAGGTGTTTGAGTTAGAATGTGATTAGGAGTTTGTTTAGGATAAGTGACGGGAGGTTTAGGATAAGTTTATTTAGGATGGGTTTGAGATAAGATGGGTTTATGTTAGGATAAGTTTGTGGTAGGATGAGTTTGAGTTAGTTTAGGATAAGTTGGTTTGGGATAGTTAGGATAAGTGTTTGGGGATTAGGATAACTGATGGAGTCTGTTTTAGGATAAGTGCTGAGGTTAAGGATGAGGATAACTGATGGGTTGTGGGTTAATGGGTGATGGGTTAACGGATTGGTTTATGGGTTAATGGATTAATGGGTTAATGGGCCAATGGGTTGAAAGATTATTTTTTTTTTATTTTTTTTTATTTACAAAACGCCCCGGACAAAATTGGGTGTTCACAATTAGGCCTTTGAGGTCTTCATGAAAGTTATAGAACTCTCTCTTATCTTTTAAATGCCACTAGAATCACCTCCAAAGACCACCTACAACACAAGATATGACCCAAATACTGAAAATGTAAGAAGATATGAATCATGCTGAAAAATTCAATTAAGTTCAATTTGAGTCCAAACTTACAAAACATAATAAAACTCAATCAATTAAGTACATAGAGAGTGTAAATGACTAAGAATAAAAGCTTATTAATGTATCAAATATGTGATCATCAAACTCCCCACACTTAGCTTTTTGCACTCTGAGCAAAACACATAAGATCACTCACAAAAAAAAAAAACAGACTCAAAAGCTAAACACTCTAAAAGACTCAATTTCTAATAATATTTAAAAATGAAGAGCAATCATTCAAGTAATCAAAACATTCATGAGGTAACATATCTTCACTTCTCAAATCAACAAGCAAGGATATTTGAATTGAAAAGCATGAGTCAAGAATGATAGATTTTCACAAGATTCACTCTCAATCCCTCAAGTGTTTAAAAGGTAGGTATTTCACTCAATTCAACCTATGAAAATTGCACTACCATAAGCTTGCTTATCTTCTACTTCTCCACTACTCGAACACATGCACACACAAATCATGAGGACTTTATTCAAGGTTGTAATGGGGTCAAGGTAAAGGAGGAGGTAATATAGATATGACAAGATAAACACCAGAGAATAAAAGAACATGAGAGCTGAGTTCAATTAACAAGCATGAAAATTCATCCCAACTCCACCTAATACAAATTCCCTTTACATATTCTTTTCCTTTCCTTTATTACCTTGTTGACCCTCTTCTTTTTACAATTTTTTTTTTTGATTGATTTTTTTTTTTTGATTTTTTTGATTTTTTTTTTAATTTTTTTTTTTTTTTACAAAAAGAACATCATATATACATTTTTTTAACCATTCTGCACACACACCCCCACACTTGTTCAAGAACTCATCGAATGACAAAACTAATGTTCTCTTATTCCCTAAGGTCAAGTAAGAACATGGTTTTTCATTTAAGGCACATAATGAGTTCGAAACAAAGAATAGTCAAATAAGCTCAAAGGGGTTAAGCAAGGGGAAATAGGTCATTTCTAATGCTTTATGTTACCAGGAATCAGAGAATTTCTAAGAAGTCATAAGAGTGCTTGATATCATATTGAGACAACATGCTGCTAAACAAGGCTGGCTATTTAATTAAAGTAGCTATTTGAAGAAAAATGCTTCAATCATATTTATGTATGCATATGAAAATGTAGTCTCAAAAAGAATCAAAGCAAGTTCTAGAGCAACAATTTCATGAGTGAGATTCACACAAGAAAGAAAAGAATGGTACAAATGTTCAATCCATTCATCAATAGGCTCAAAATCTCACAAGGCATAATTCTATCATTCTTAGTCCACCAATTCAACATCCATAAACAAGCATGTGAATTTTAAGAAAGAAGACAATTTACTCAATCATGCAAATTTCCCTGAATTTGAATTGCTACTTCCACATAAATTAGTTACTACCCTAATTACTCCTTACTCTGCCACCAATTTTTGATGCGTTTCAACAGTAAATAATTTACTCTTTACTCTGCCATCCCTAATTACTTTTGTTGTAAAAAAAATTGATGACAAACACAACAAACATAATCACAAACACACTTTTGAATTTTTTTTTTTGGGTTTTTTTTAAACCATCCTTCCCCCCAACCAGATCACAACATTGTCCTCAATGTCAAAACATAGATAGGTAAAGGATAGAATATATTACCTGTTGCTGCAATTACTGAAAAGAAAAAAAAAATCTCACACAAATTTAAACAGAAACAAAGTACGATAAATAAAACCAAAGCTTGTAATTATTTAAATAGTTGGAGTGTCTTGGCTGGCTTTCTTTTCATTTTGCTTCCTTCACCACTTCCTTCATCGCTTCCTTCGAGACCAATCTATCTCGAGTTATTATTGGATCAGTTCATAAACAAATGCTTCTAATTTATCAATCAATTCATCAACAAGTAGAAGCGAGAGATAAGGAGTTGTCTTCTTGAAGGTGTGACAAATTTATGTTCCACAAACATGGTCAACAAAAGATAACAAATTATCAAAGAAATTATTAACATTCAACAAACCTATGGGTTTATGGTGGATGTTCAATTGGGCCCAAGAGACAACTTGAAAGACTTCTTCCAAAGTACCAAAACCACCAGGTAAAACAATGAATGCATCAGAGTTTTCAAGCATTGCCTTCATTCGTCCATGCATAGAGGATACCTTAATTTCCAGTCCAACTGTCTTTCCAACGATGTTCTTTCGAGTTAAAGGTTCAGGAATGACACCTAAAACTTGACCACCTCTTACAAATGCAGAAAGTAAAAGACAGGAATTAAAGACAAGGAGCCGATGCGCTCAAAAGTAAAAGACAGGAATTAAAGACAGGGAGCCGATGCGCTCAAAAAGTAAAAGACAGGAATTAAAAGACAATGAGCCGATGCGCTCAAAAGTAAAAGACAGGAGCCGATGCGCTCAAAACTAAAAGACAGGAATTAAAAGACAGGAATTAAAAGACAGGGAGCCGATGCACTCAAAAGTAAAAGATAGGAATTAAAGACAGGGAGCCGATGCGCTCAAAAAGTAAAAGACAGGAATTAAAAGACAGGGAGCCGATGCGCTCAAAAAGTAAAAGACAGAAGTTAAAAGACAGGGAGCCGATGCGCTCAAAACTAAAAGACAAGGAGCCAATGCGCTCGAAAGTAAAAGACAGGAATGAAATGACAGGGAGCCGATGCGCTCAAAAGTAAAAGACAGGAGCCGATGCGCTCAAAATTAAAGAGCGGAATTAAAGACAGGGAGCCGATGCGCTCAAAAAGTAAAAGACAGGAATTAAAAGACAGGGAGCCGATGCGCTCAAAAAGTAAAAGACAGAAGTTAAAAGACAGGGAGCCGATGCGCTCAAAACTAAAAGACAAGGAGCCGATGCGCTCGAAAGTAAAAGACAGGAATGAAATGACAGGGAGCCGATGCGCTCAAAAGTAAAAGACAGGAGCCGATGCGCTCAAAATTAAAGAGCGGGAGCCGATGCGCTCAAAAAGTAAAAGATAAGAGCCGATGCGCTCAAAAGTAAAATGCAAATGCAAGAAGCTGATGCACTCAAAAACTTAAAATGCAAATGCATGGAGCTGATGCCTGAAATGGAAACATTCATGACAGTTAGACAATGCCTTAAAATCTCTTTTTCTTCTCTCTTTTTTTTTCTTTTATATTTATTCTCTTTTTTTTTCTTTCTTTTATTTTCTTTCCTTTAATCATTCGAACCAATGACGACTTTTGGAAAGCTTTGACCAATCAAACCCTTGTTCACTTGCTTTTCTTCCTCAGACCCTTTGGCTAACTCAGAATCTTTTTAACCCTTTCTCCTCTTCATTTTCTTCATTTTTCTTCTCAATTCTTCCTTTCTTTCTCGGTAACAAGTCACATTGCAAACTATACTTTGAGCTACTGAGATCTTTCAATCTAGCTCAACCATTGAAGGATTGCTGTAAAAATGTCAGAATCAAGTTGTTGACCTTAAATTTATGTTATTTGAGACTTAACTTAATGAGTTAAACATGCATTCATGTATGGATAGAAATTCGTTAAATGAACAAACTTCTTTTCATTACTTTGGTAATATGATGAATATCTGGTAAGACACATGCTTAAAAGACGAAAACATAGAAACAAAAGAAAATTGCAAGGGAAAGAAAATTTGCCCCAGTTTTGGTTCCTTGTTTCCTCATTCAATTGATTTCCTGCAATCGTTTGACAACCCAACTGTTGTCTCTGTTGCTACTTTCTTCTACACACCTTTCCTTTAATCTTTCAGACATTTTCCCCCAGTATGGCCAATTGAACACAGAATAAAAATTTCCCCAGTTTGGAGTTTCAGACCTCCTTCCTTTGAGATTTTGCCTATTTATTTGTCCTAACTTTTGCTTAAGCCGCCCTTTCGGACCTTCTCTTTTTTTTTTTTTTTTACTCTAACTTTTACTTAGGTCGCCTCTTTCGGGTTTTCAACCTAACGAGCTTCCTCTTTTTTTTTTTTTTTTTTTTTAGGCATAGAATCTCTTGACAATATCAGTATTTACTGGCCTTGGCAATTCTTCTCCATCCATATTCTGCAAAATTAAGGCTCCTCCAGAAAATGCCTGCTTGACGATGTAAGGACCCTCATAACTCGGAGCCCATTTTCCTCTAGCATCCTCTTGATTAGGGAGAATCTTCTTCAATACTAAATCTCCTGAACAGAATTCTCTAGGACGGACTCTTTTATTAAAGGCTCTGGCCATTCTGCTTTGATACAACTGTCCATGACAAATAGCTGCCAGTCTCTTCTCTTCTATCATATTCAATTGCTCATATCGAGTCTTCACCCATTCAGATTCTTCCAATTCTGCTTCCATCAACACTCTTAAAGAATGAATTTCAATTTCTATGGGAGAGACAGCTTCCATCCCATACACCAAGGAGAAAGGTGTTGCCCCAGTGCTTGATCGTATATTGGTACGATATGCATGTAAAGCATAGGGTAACATTTCGTGCCAATCCTTGTAGTTCACAACCATTTTAGCCATAATTTTCTTGACATTCTTATTTGCAGCTTCAACTGCACCATTCATCTGAGGCCTGTAAGGAGCTGAATTATGATGCTTGATCTTGAAATTTTCACAGAATTTCTTAATCTCGGCACCATTAAGATTAGCAGCATTATCTGTAATTATCCTCTCTCGGGATTAAATATCTGCAGACAATATCCCTCTTGAGGAATTTCAAAAATATCTTTTGAGTAATATTAGTATACGAGCAAGCTTCTACCCACTTGGTGAAATAGTCGATTGCTACTAAAATGAAACGATGACTCATTGGAAGCTTTGGGGTTAATCGGCCCAATGACATCTATTCCCCACATCGAGAAAGGCCATGGAGATACCATATTGTGCAAGGGGAATGGAGGTGCATTGACTCGATCTGCATATATCTGACATTTATGGCACTTTCGAACATATTCTATGCAGTCCGCTTCCATGGTGGACCAATAATAACCGCTCCTTAAAATTTTTCATGCAATCATATGACCATTAGCATGAGTCCCACAAATTCCTTCATGGACTTCAGTCATGATTAAACGAGCTTCCCGAGCATCCACACATCTGAGTAAGGTGCCATCATGGCTTCTCTTGTATAGAACTTCTCCATTCAAGAAAAAGGCCATAGCCAACCGGCGAATAGTCTTCTTATTCACTTCACTTGCCCCAGTTGGGTATTCTCTATGTTGGATATACTGCTTGATATCATGATACCAAGGTTTACCATCTGGCTCACCCTCCACATTGGCACAATACGCGGGCTCACTATGTACTTTTACTTGGATGGGATGGGCTGGACATTATTGTGGATATCCAACTTAGTCATTACGGCCAAAGTGGCCAAAGCATCTGCGAACTGATTCATGTCTCGAGCCATATGGGAAAAGGTCACCTCTTCAAATTTTTCAGTCAACTTGGTCAAATACTTTTGATAGGGTACCAACTTTGGGTCTTTAGTTTGCCATTCACCATTCACTTGATAAATGATAAGTGCCGAATCTCCGAATACTTTTAATTGCTTGATCCCCAAGTCAATTGCTACTTGTAAACCACAAGCACAGGCCTCGTATTCCGCAACATTATTAGTGCACTCAAAATCCAACTTAATAGCAATCGGATATTGTTTTCCATCGGCGAGACAACAACAGGCTCCTATGCCACTTGCCATACATGTTGGCTTGCTCCATCAAAATACATCTTCCATGCGACTCTTTTTTCCTTCCTCTCCTTCGCCATCAAAATTTCTCCATCGGGGAACTCGGATGTCATTAGTTGTCCACCCTCAAGAGGATTTTCACCAAATGATCCGCAATTGCACTCCCTTTGACGGATTTCGAGTCATGTACTTGATATCAAACTCGATAATATCACTTGCCATTTTGAAACCCTTAATGAGACATGAGGGCTTTCAAATATATACTTCAGAGGGTCCATTCAGAGATCAACCAAGTGGTGTAATAGAGCATGTACTTTAGTAATCGTTTTGAGGTCCATACTAGAGCACAACAAGTCTTCTCAATAGCCGTGTAACGGGCTTCACAGTCATTAAACTTCTTACTCAGGTAATAAATCGCCTGCTCCTTTTTTCCTGATTCATCGTGCTGCCCCAGCATTACCCCCATTGAGGTTGACAAAGATGCTGATTAAGTATAATATCAAAGGACGACCGGTGTAGGGGGTACCAACACGGAGGGTTCATCAAATAAGCCTTTATCTTATCAAAAGCTTCTTGACATTCTTCATCCCATTTTCCTGGATGATGCTTCTTCAACAACTTGAATATAGGCTCACAGGTGCTGGTCAGATTAGCAATGAACCTAGCGATGTAATTAAGTCTCCCAAGAAAACTTCTCACTTCTCGCTCTGTCTTAGGAGGAGGCATCTCTTGTATTGCCTTTGCCTTATCCGGATCCACCTTTATCCCTTCTCTGCTAACGATGAATCCGAGTAATTTTCCAGTGGATGCTCCGAAAACGCATTTATTAGGATTGAGCCTCAACTTATACTTCCTGAGTCTTTCAAATAATTTTCGTAAGACTGCTACATGACTTTCCTTTTCTTTGGATTTGGCTACCATATCATCTACATAAACCTCAATTTCTTTATGCATCATGTCATGAAATAATGCAACCATAGCACGTTGATAGGTAGCCCCAGCATTCTTCAATCCAAAGGACATTACTGTGTAACAAAAGGTTCCCCAAGGTGTAATAAAAGTCGTCTTTTCTTTGTCATCAATATCCATGGGGATCTGATTATATCCTAATACCCGTCCATAAATGAGAACCTATGATTTCTTCTTTGTATTGTCAACAAGAACATCAATATGGGGAAGCGGAAATCATCTTTTGGACTGGCCTTATTTAGATCTCTATAATCCACACACATCCTGACCTTCCCATCCTTCTTTGGTACTGGCACAATATTTGCTACCCATTGCGGGTGTCTTGACACCTCTATAAATCCAGCTTCTAGCTGCTTAGTCACTTCTTCTTTGATCTTTAGTGACATATCCGGGTGCATTCTTCTCAACTTCTGCCTTTTTGGTTCTACATCTGGATATAGTGGAATTTTATGTGATGCTATTCCAGGGTCTAATCCAGGCATATCTCTGTAGGACCATGCGAACACATCAAGGAACTCTCTCAATAGTGCCACCATTTCTATACGCTCAGGATTATCTACTATTCTCAACTCTTTCTTATCTTCTTCTGTTCCCATGTTAATTACTTCTATTACCTCATTGCTCACATCAAACTTCCTCTCTGAGTATTCCAGCATTTTTTCAAATTCTTCAACAACCTCTTTCTCTTCACCAAATCCTAGATCCTCTTCATCAAACATTGCAGGGGAATCAATTGACAAGTTTTCAAGGTCCCTCTCATGAGACGAATTCTCTACAAGACTCACATCCCTGGAAAGTAATTTATGGGGAGTTGGAAAGATAAAATAGAGTAGAAATGATAAAGCAAGAGAAGGAAGTCTTTTTTTTTTTTTTAAAGGGAAACACAAGAAAAGGAAACTAATAAATGTAAAAAGAAGGTAAGCAAAGAGAGTGACACAGAGGAATACTGAATAAACATGCAACTTTATTTAGTTAATTGTCTCAAATAACATAAATATAAGATAAAAACATAGCTAGACATAAATATCTGCTTGTTATAACATGACTAGACAATTACTTGGAAGCAATAACATCAATCATTGATTCGATTGCCAGTTCTTCAATGGCTCCTCTCCAGTGGAAGGCCGGATTGCTTTGTACTCTTCTTGAGCCTTCTTCATGCAATGCATTGATAGTAAGATGGTATTGTGGACGAATGACTTCTTCGAGCATGATTACTTTGGTTGGTGCCTTGGAATGTCTCCCTCGGTGAGAGGAATATGCTTCATTTCGCCCTTATCACTCCTTTTCCCCAAAGTCACATTCTCTATTCTCTCTTCCAGGAGCGCTTCGTACCCCAATCCGAACTTGTCTAGCTTTTACCGGAAGTGAAATCGGTGTCCGAGTTCCTTGTAATTTTGAGCCCAGGCCTTTTCCTTTCTACGGTACCCATTATTAGTCATAATTCGGGCCACCACCGATTCACGGTTGCATCGAGGGCTCACCCCACTCGAATCGGTTTCAACTACCTCAAAGTTGTGCCACAAATTCTCCTCATCTTTCTCTGCACTTTCCACATACGGCACTGAGACCGGTTTTGACACCATGATTTCTTCTTCTCCGTGTATAGTAATAACTGACCCATTCTCGATGTATTTAATACTCTGGTGTAGTGTAGAAGGAACAGCACCAGCAGCATGGATCCATGGTCTCCCCAGGAGCATAGTGTAACCAGGCTCAATGTTCATAACTTGGAACAATACCCAAAAATTACTTGGACCAATCTCTAATGGCAACGTCACCTCTCCTAAAATGCCTCTCCTATTTCCATCAAAGGCTCGCACTACCATTTCTCGAGGTGTCAATTCATCCTCACTTATCGACAATGAGGTTAGAGTCGACTTCGGTAAGATATTTAGCGCAGACCCCCATCAATCAAAACCTTTGCAACTATATACCCTTTGCATTTAAGGGTTATGTGTAAGGCAGTGGGTTTTTCTCGACATCCAGAGAGGTGATCTCTTCATCCATAAATGTGATCATGTTAACGTGCTTTCTGGGTCCACCATGCGACAACATTCTCGGGGTAACATCGGGTTTGACATAAGCCTCATTCGGTACTCTTAGCAACTTTTCGATGTAACTCGGATGTCAAAACGCAGTGACAAAAGAGATATCCTTCTTTGAGTCTTCTTAAGTCGCTTCCATCACATCGTATTCACTTTGTTTCATAATCTTCAAAAATTCTTCCTCCTCTTCTTTCCCTCTCTCCTCTTCTCTTGCATTTTCCTCATTACCCCATTCTTTAACATTCTTCTTCTTCTCTACTTCTACTGGGCTATAACATCGCCCACTCCTTGTAACTATATTAGTCACATACCCTTCATCCTGGAGTATTTCAGCAACTCGGGGCTTTGAAGTCTCTTCCCCGACTCCTTTTGTTTCCACCTTAGCTTCATAATTCCAGGGTACTGAGTGAGTATCATCATAAGCAAATGGCATCGGCTTCTTGACTGTAACAACTACCCTCCCTGGCGCCGGGACTTGATTGAGAGGTGGCACCTTCAGCACAAAGCGTTCTACCACACTAACTTCTTCAGAGGAAGCTACCCCTTGTCTAGCTTGTATTATTCCCAAAGTGAGTAAATCCTGGACTCGAACCTTGAAGTCCCAACAGTTCTCAATATCGTGTCCTGTTCCCCCACAATGGTAAACACATTTTGATTCTTCATCGTACTTCTCCTCTTCTTTTACCGATGAAGCTGGTGCCGTGATATCATAACCTGCTTTCTTCAACCCCTTAAATATTTGAGTCATCGGCGTACGCAGGCTCATGGCATTCCTTATTGGGGGTCCTTCCATCTCTAAAGCATTTACCACATTCCTTTCACCATGATTAGGAATTGGATTGCTGACAATACTAGGTTCAGCCTCTTCTTGAATGTCCAATTTTCCACAAGCAATAAGCTTTCTTACCGCCATCTTGAAAGACTCACAGTCCTCGATTGAGTGCCCCGAAATATCCATATGGTACTTGCAAGTTAAATTGGGGTTGTACCACGCTGGAAATGGTGGTTGTAGGGGACGTACAGGGTTCCCTGAGATGAGGTGAGCATCAAATAGCCTTTGGAATAGATCTGCATTTGAGATGGACAGTTTTGGGAAAGGGGGTAGGTTTTGGGTACGGAAACGGCCTTTGATTTTGGAAGTTTGGTCGAGGTTGTGGGTAGTTTTGGAAATTTTGCGGAGGCCGAGGTGGAGTGCGAGTATAGATTGGGCGAGGTTGGTGCATATGGTGAGGTACCTAGGGATATTATTGATTTGGAATGGCTGTGTTTGAGGTATATTTACGGGAGGAGCAGTTGGGCCAGGTAGATGGGATGGTGCAGGTGTCTGATAAGAAGGGTACGTGTTTGGGTTGTATGGGGGTGGTCGGTATGTAGGGTAGGATGGCGAATATCGGGGTCGTAAAGGCTGCAGATTCGCACATAACTCACTTAGGTTCTTTTTCTTGGGGGAACCCTTCTTGAAACTACTCTCATTATTGCCAGTGGCAATTTTCCCGCCTTTACCAAAATTTCAATTCTTTCTCCAGCAGCGATTAAATCAGCAAAGTCTCTATAAGCGGCGCCCGCCATTGTCCCAATATAAGGAGCTCCTAAAGTTCCCAAGAAGTATGAGCACATCTCAGTCAAAGTTAATGGCGGTTGCACTTGGGCTGCAAGAGTTCTCCACCTCTGGGCATATTGTTTGAATGTCTCCTCATTTTTCTTCTGCAATGTTCCCAACTGCTCTCGAGTTGGGGCTGTATCCAGATTAAACCGATACTGACCCATAAATAAATTCGCCCACTCATCCCAAGAGGAGATTTTTGAGAGGTCCTATTGGATACACCACTCCAAAGCGGGCCAGTCAAACTTTCATGAAAGAAATTGACGAGGAACTTCCAATCCCTTGACCAAATGGACATTTTGGTAATATAAGTTTTTAGGTGGAAAAAGGATTGGTGCTCCCATCATACTTGACAAATTCGGGGACTTTGAAATCCTTGGGGATGACGATGTTAGCAATAGGGCACAATTCTTCTATCCCAAGGGGCCGTAGGTGCTTTGGGACCCTTGATCGCCTTAATTTGCTCTTCCATCTTTTCCATCCACTCTTCTTTCATCTTGTCATTCTGAACAGTTGCATGTCCGATCGGTAGGAAATCCAGTTGTCATCATATGTGGCTGTTCCCACGTGAACTCAGTATTACCATGGACCTCATTGCGAGTACCTTCTAATGAATGATATCCTTCTCCAATAGGAATCACTACTGATGCAGTGTTTGAGGTTCCTCCCACATAAGGTACCTCAGTAGTGACTCCAGGGTTTGTCCTCATGGAAGTGGTATTCAGTGGGTGCGAGTGCGCCCCGGTTACTCCTGTACCTCCAACTGCCCCCATCAAGGTGAGGGTCTCCCTCATGGCTGACAACATTTCCTCAATTCTTCTTTGAGATTCTGTCACCTCATTCACCCTTCCTTTCACTTCATCTACTTCCAAACTTAGGTTCCTACCTTCGTTCTCAGCCGCCATTGCTGCAAGCAACCTTGTTCGAGCCCTTGTGTTATGAACACGGGTTTGATTGGTGTCTTCTTTCCTTGGTCGCGCAATGGTTTTAAATTTTCTGTGAACAATCAAAGTAAAATTTGTTAAAACAACCATGATTATTATTGATTTGTTAAAGGACCATTGTTAATTTGTGCCAGGCGGATTTGAGTGAGTATCTTTAATCTTTGCTCGTCATGACTGTTTCTTAGAACGTCTCGTTCAAAAGTTTGTCATGACCATTACTTAGAACGTCTCGTTCAAAAGTAATGGATCTTCAGTGCAACATAGGATCAGAAGAACAAAAAGGCATACTTTATTCAATTGAAAAAGAATCATCAACATTATTTAAGAGGAATACATCATTTCCACTTTACTTGAAATACATCATTGTCTAGTCTAATTCCTCCTTCTCAAATGACTGCACCCTGATCATCTGCTTCATTTGCCCAATAAGATTCTTGCAATATTCAATAAAGTCATTGATCTCTGCCGGAGTCTTAAGAGGATCGACCATCTTATCCGCCACCTTTAAGTAATATGGAATGTCTGCGATCGCCGTGTTGGCTAGGCATGCCAGCTTCGAGAATTGGTCTCTCCAAAAATGGACTTCTTCTTTCCATCCATTAATGTCCTCGTCTTGTTGTCTTGCATGATCTATCATTTTCTGCAAGTCCTCCTGTCCCCGTCGCAATCTTGCTTCATACCCCCGCAATCTCCTCGACAAGTCGCAACCTCTCAATTCCCGATCATGTCTTCATATCCGTTGACACTTGTCTCCACTTGTTGCCTCATACTATCTCGCTTGCTGAAGAGCCTTATTCTGTGATGCTTTGGCAATTACAAGCGACTCTCCTTGAGTTGTTGATTTTCTGTCAGAGCCTTATCTCTTTCCTGCCCTCGGAGCCTTAGTTCTTTATTTGCAGCTTCCAAACATTTTCTGATTTTTGACATACTATCTTGCTTTGTCCTTTGCCTTTTGTTTGCTTTTTCGAGAGCAACGTTTTTCTCAGCATTTTCACGTCTTAAAACTGCACATGTCTGGCGAACCTTTTCCAACTCTGCCTTTAATTTCCCTTTTTCTTTGTTGGCTTCAGCTAACTTTTCTTTTATTTCTTCATCTTCTATCGAAGTCAGAGGCAAAGATTTACCAATTGTAGAGGTTACTGGGATTTTAAAGGGTAACTTAACTTCCTGCGCCCTGTTCTTGACCCACTGCTTGTAACTTTCTTTAACTCCGCAGCTTCTGACTCCCACTCTTTACTTTTTCTAATAACTTTCTTCCAAGCGTCTCGCACTCTCCTAAGTGTCTCAGTACACTCCATTTGCATGTCATAGACAAAAGGAACGGTTTCCAATTCTGATGGTGGCCCCATCATGGGATAGCCTAATTGTCGCAATGCCAGTGCAGGGTTGTAGTTAATGCATCCCCGAGTACCCATGAGAGGAACATTAGGAAAGCCTTCACACTGATAGACCACTGTTTGCCCTTCTTTACGCTGTGGGTACCATACAATTTTCTTTTCCTCAAGTTTGGCCAATTCTTCGGCCCATTCGCGGCCATTCCTGGTTTTCAACTGGAGCATCTTGAGACTTGTAATGGGACATGGGTCCTTGTAGCCCCTCTTGAACATGTGACTTGTGAGCCATACGAATAACATTGGTAGACAACATAAGATCCGCTTACCCTTCTTTTCATGGCAGAAATTCAAAGTATAATAAACATCAGCAAGAAGGGCTGGGACAGGATTAGCAGCATTATTCCTTCGAGCGAGAAACACATCTATCGCTGCAAAATCTATCAAGTCTTCATTACTCGGGAATAGGATGCTGCCATAAATAGTGAGGGCTAACACATCCATAAAGGTATTCCAGTCTTCAACCTTGGCTAGGTGGTGCATGTGTTCCTCTAAATATTTCCTTGGGAATCCCTCTGTTCCTTTCCTATTTTGCTTTGCTTTTTGCAGATCCTTCACATGAATCTTCAAGATGTCTGCTATGGTTGGCATGGATGCATGGTGGCCTATAAAGAGGTATGGCTCTTCCTTTTCCAACGGCAAGCCCAAGATCTGCTCAAACTCTTCATGGCAGATCTTTATACTGCGCGTCATGAGTGCAGTAATACCAAGACGGCTCAGCCAATCTGGGCATTCTTCTCCCTCCCGCTTGTGGGATATTTTGGATTGAGCTACGACGCCACTAATTAAAGTGCGTAAATCTGACAGCTACCACCAACGACCACGGCCAGTGGGAGGTCGGCCCGAAGAGCCCATGGCATTAAATCACGGGATCCACCGAGAGGCATTGTCACGCGAGAATGCAAACACGGACGCTTCTTTCTCGTCATCAACAAGCGAGCCTTTGGTTAAAACACCGGGAATGCTTGCGCGGCTCTCTACTGAGCATGACACACGAATCTTATTTACCGACCGGCATGCGAAGGTCCACCCGAGTCAATGACGGTCTGCACCACTCCACCGGCGGAGCTCTTAATCTAATTAAAGACCAAGTACAACCGAAGTTTCGCCTTTTTTAATTTTTTATTTTATTTTTTTTATTTCAGTTTTTTTTCTTTTTTTTTTTTTTTTTTTTCTTTTTTGAAAATGTACAAGATAATATATACATGTTGTTGTGATTGTGGCTCACATCTTCCTCTCGTTTCACGTCCGAAACGGCTTAAACGCCTTCTATGAGTCGAGGATAAGCTTCCCATCCAATTTTCTTTTAAATTGGCAAACAGGGTCTTTTTGAGTCAGATTCCCAAGACTATAACGCTCTTGTTCGTCCTTGAAGAGATTCCACAAACTAAGAAGTTCACGCTGCACAACTCCACAAGAATGCATCTCAAGAGTCAATAAGATATTATCTAATGACTTCTTACTCAGTCCATTCTTAATGAAGAATATTTTATCTTCTCTATTTACAGAAACCATCCCCAAAGAGTGACATCGCGTGTTGCAATTCCATCGTGCACACTTGTAACAAACTTTCATTCTTTTTGCTCTTCTCCTTTTTGAAAATGAACTTTTACCGAGACCAGGCATGTATGGGACAAATGAATCTGAAGATTCACCAGCTAAACGAACCTTTGCTTCGATTATCCAGCGTATATCTTCTGGGATGCCCTTATACATTAACAATCTCAGTCTTTCACACCTAACTTCATAGACTTTTGTTAGAGCATTTAGAGAGAGAGAAGGAAAATGTTTTCTTAGATTTGAGAGAATGACATCCATTTTGAAAGGAGAAGAAATCAGTTATTATGGGAAACTGAAAAACAAACCAACTTGAGAGTCACGGAGTACCGTTATCCGCCATTTAACCGGGAACACAAAGAACTGCAAAAAGAAAGAAACAATATTAAAATAAATTCTACTCATAACAAGGATTAGAAAGAGAAATGGATTCTACCTCAACAACTTGATGTTCCAAAAATGGTTTGAGTCTTTGTCCATTAACCTTAAATACAATACCATTCCTAGGATTCTCAATGTCTATGGCCCCATAAGAATACACATGTTTGACAATATAAGGACCAATCCACCTAGATCTCAATTTTCCAGGGAATAGGTGAAGGCGAGAATTATAAAGCAGAACTTTTTGACTAATTTCAAAAATTTTTCTGAAAATTGATTTGTCATGAAAAGCTTTTGTTCTAGCTTTATAAATCTTTGAGTTTTCATATGCATCATTTCTTAATTCCTTAAGTTCATTCAATTGCAATTTGCGTAACTTGGAAGCATCATCAAGACTTAAGTTGAAAGCTTTAATGGCCCAAAATGTTTTATGCTCCAATTCTACAGGCAAATGACAAGGTTTTCCATAAACTAACCGATAGGGAGACATGCCCAAAGATGTTTTAAAAGCAGTACGGTAAGCCCAAAGTGCATCGTTTAGTCTTAAAGACCAATCTTTACGATTTGGGTTAACCATTTTTTTCAAAATTTGTTTAATCTCCCTATTTGCTAATTCAACTTGTCCACTTGTCTGAGGATGATAAGGGGTTACAATTTTGTGGGTAATGCAATATTTCTTCATTAAAGTTTCAAATGATTTATTGCAAAAATGTGTTCCCCCATCACTGATGATAGCTCGAGGAATTCCAAATCAACTCAAAACATTTTCTTTTAAAAATTTTAGAACAGTTTTATGATCATTGTGTCGACATGGAATTGCCTCAATCCATTTTGAGACATAATCAACTGCAACCAAAATGTACACAAATCCAAAAGATGATGGAAATGGACCCATGAAATCAATTCCCCAACAATAAAAAATTTCAATGACAAGGATAGGGTTCAAAGGCATCATATTTTTTTTAGAAATGGACCCCAATTTTTGACAACTTTCACAACTTTTGTAAAAAGTATAACTGTCCTTGAATAAAGTGGGCCAATAAAATCCACACTGCAAGATTTTCGCAACTGTTTTCTTTGAAGAAAAATGACCTCCACATGCTTCTGAATGACAAAATTTAATGACACTACTTACCTCATTGTCGGGTACACATCTCCGAAAGATTTGATCAGGACAATATTTGAACAAATATGGGTCATCCCAAAAGAAATTTTTCACCTCAATCAAAAACTTTTTTCTGTCTTGGTGTGTCCACTGAGGCGGCATCTTACCTGTTACAAGAAAATTGACAATGTTAGCAAACCAAGGCATGGAATTGACGGAAAATAAAAATTCATCGGAAAAGAATCATTGATAGGTGTGCTATCAAAAGATAAGCTTTGTTATCGCCTTGACAAATGATCTGCAACAACATTTTCGGCTCCTTTCTTGTCTTTTATTGTGATGTTAAATTCTTGAAGCAACAAGATCCACCGTATCAACCTAGGTTTGGCATCCTGTTTAGACATTAAATATCTAACAGCAGCATGATCAGTGAAAACAACAAAGTGGATGAACCAATTAAATAAGCTCAAAATTTGTCCAATGCAAAAATTACAAAGAAGTAGTTCTTTTTCAAGAAGTGGTGTAATTCATTTGTGCACTATTCAAAGTTCGACTTGCATAATAAATTACATGAGGCTTACCTTCCTTTCTTTGGCCTAAAACAAATACCAACAAAGAAAATCACTAGCATCACACATCAACTCAAAAGGCAAAGACCGGTCAGAGATTGCATGATAGGAGCGAAGTCAAAAGACCGATTAATTTTTCAAAAGATTTTTGACAATCTTGAGTCCAATCAAATGGTGTATCTTTTGTTAGAAGATTACATAAAGGTCTAGATATAACACTAAAGTCCTTTACAAATCTTCTGTAAAATCTTGCATGTCCTAAAAAGGAACGAACTTCTCTGACTGTTTTTGGGAAAGGCAAATGAGCAATTAATTCAACTTTGGCCTTATCAACTTCAATTCCTTTAGAAGATATCACATGACCTAATACTATTCCTGAGGTAACCATGTAATGACATTTTTCCCAATTTAACACAAATCCTTATTCTTCGCATCTTTTAAGAACTTTTTCCAAATTATTAAGGCAATTTTCAAAAGAATTTCCAAAAATTGTCAGATCATCCATGAAAACCTCTAAATAATGCTCAATCATGTCACTGAAAATACTTAGCATACATCTTTGAAAAGTTACCGGAGCATTACAAAGACCAAAAGCCATTCTTCTATATGCAAAAGTGCCAAAGGGACAAGTAAAAGTAGTCTTTTCTTGGTCCTCTAATGCAATTGGTATTTGATTATACCCTGAATAACCATCAAGAAAACAATAGTAGGGATGTCCTGCTACTCTTTCTAGAATCTGATCAAGAAATGGCAATGGAAAATGGTCTTTCCTAATGGCTGCATTCAATTTTCTGAAATCAATACACATACGCCAACTAGATGAGACTCGGGTAGGTATTAATTCTCCTTTTTCATTTTCAACCACCGTTATTCCGTTTATTAGGCACAACTTGTGTAGGGCTTACCCACCGGCTATCGAGAGATAGGATAGATAATTCCAACATCAAGTAATTTAAGAACTTCAGCTTAACTACCTCTTTCATGTGTGAATTTAATCTTCTTTGAGGTTGTTGAGATGTTTTAGCATTATCCTCTAAATGTATTCTATGTGTACAGATTAATGGATTAATGCCTTTTATATCCTTTAATGTCCATCCAATTGTACTTTTATGCCTTTTAAGTACTTCTATCAACTTACCTTCTTGTTCTTTGGTCAAGGATGAGGAAATTACCACTGGAGAGCTTTGTTCTTCTCCCAAAAATGTGTACTTCAACCCATCAGGTAATGGCTTCAGTTCCAGTGTGGGTACTTCTTCATAGGCATTATCATTCATGGATTTTAGCTCTTCGAATCTTGGCTTCCATCCTTTGTATTCCATTTCCTGTGTACAGTCAAGCAAAGAGCATATTTCAGAAATATCATCATCTAATTGTGTAGCTGAATCAAATGAATTAATTAAACAGATTTCTAATGGGTCAGAAGAACTCCTGATTTGAAGGTGATCATCTATAATAGCCTCAATCCCTTCAATCTCTTCATTGTCATCATAAACTTCATGTGGTTGCTTGCACATGTTGAAAACATTAAACTCCAGTGTCATATTTCCAAAAGTTAGCTTCACCACTCCATTTCTGCAATTTATCAAAGCATTAGATGTTGCTAAAAATAGGCGACCAAGAATAACAGGAACTGACTTAGAACTATCAACCATAGGTTCGCTTCAAAGACAATAAAATCCACAGGATATATGAATTTATCAACTTGTACCAACACATCTTCTACTATTCCTTTTGGAATTTTAATTGATCTATCAGCAAGTAGAAGAGTTACAGAAGTTGGTTTTAACTCACCAAGGTTGAGTTGCTGATAAACTGAATATGGAAGCAAATTAACACTAGCACCAAGATCAAGTAAAGCTCGTTCAATTTTATGTTCACCAATAATGCATGAAACTGTAAGACAACCAGGGTCTTTATATTTCAACTCATTATTGTTTTGAATAATGGAGCTTACCTGTTCAGTCAAAAATGCATTCTTTTTCACATTATGTTTCCTTTTAACAGTGCACAAGTCTTTCAAATATTTGGCATAAGAAGGAATCTATTTGATAGCATCTAACAGAGGAATATTGACCTTCACTTGTTTAAAGATTTCAAAAATGTCACTGTTATGATTCACTTTACTTGAATTGTTTAATGCTTGAGGAAATGGGGGTGAAGACGAGGGTTTGATCTCCTTTTGGCTAGGTGGCTTATCAACTCCTTCCTCATCTTTGGGAATTGACTCATCATCTTTCTCAAAAAGTTCAGGAATTTGTTTTTCAACAACCTTTCCACTCCTAAGAGTTATCACTGAGTTGACTTGATCTATTTTTTAACTTTTTGAACTACCCTCATTTAGGCTAAACTGACCCTTAGGATTTGGTTGAGGTTGAGAGGGAAACTTTCCTTTCTCATGAATGGCAAGTGCAGAAGAAAGTTTAGCAAGAGTGTCTTTTATGTCAATCATGGCTTGAATGTTTTGACTATTGATGGCCTCTTATTTTTCCATGAATGCATGCAATGTTCCTTCAAGGTTTTTCCTATATGGTGGGACATAGGGTGCATATCCTTGAGGATTTTGAGAATCTTCTTTGTGCTCGAGGAGGTGGTGGTTGTATGAATTGTGGTGGTTGCTATTCCTCCAACCGAAATTCGGTGATTTCTCCATCTCGGATTGTATGTATCCGAAAAAGAAGAAGTGAATGGCTTTTTAAAATTATTCATTGCATTTACTTGCTCATGCACAACTTCTTTAAAAACAGAATTTTTGGACATTCATTTGTTGAGTGTCCTAATTCATCACAAATGCCACAAATTTCTTCATTTTGCACAGATTTGATTTCTTTTACTTTCCCGGATTCCATGGCTTCAACCTTTCTAGCCAAACTAGCAAACCTAGCATTCAGATCTTCTTCTTGACTAAGATGATATTTTCCTTTACTAGCATTTGCAAGGTTTGATCTAATTGAATTTTCAGAAGGATTAGTACCATGCCAAGATTGAGAATTTTCAGCCAAATGGTCTAAATAGTCTAAAGCTTCATCAGGTTCTTTATCAAGAAATTCGCCATTGCACATTGTTTCCACAAATTACTTGGTTTCAGGTGTTAACCCTTCATAAAAGAAGCTTAAAGTGCGCCATTTTTCAAAATCATAATGTGGGCAAGAATTCAACAAATCTTTAAAACGTTCCCAACTTTGAAAATATGCTTCATTTGAATTTTGGGAAAAATTTTGGATTTGTCTTTTCAAAGCATTGGTTTTATGTGTTGAAAAAAATTTCTTCAAAAACTCACATTGCATTTCTTACCATGTGTCAATTGATCTTGGTTTCAAAGTGTTAAGCCAAGATTTTGCTTTATCTTTCAAAGAAAAAGGAAACAATTTAAGCTTAACAACCTCTTCAGTGCAAGTTTGATCATGAAAAGCAGTACATACTTCCTCAAATTCTTTTAAATGTAAATATGGGCTTTCAGATTCTAAACCATGGAAATTAGGAAGTAAAGAAATCATACCTGGCTTGAATCTAAAATTGTTGGCATTAACTGGAAAGATAAAACATCATGGACTAGAATTTCGGGATGGTTGCAAATACTCACGCATGGTTCGCAACGGTTGATTTTCATGTTCATCATGCACACTTTCGTTTTCAGCCATTGTGCTTAATGTGTGTGATTGTGATTCAAACAAATCAATATGTAAAGTACCGGATTAACTCTAACCAAACGACGAATTTAAATCACGATACCAATTAAGCATAAACAAGTAACTTATAGTATAAAATAAAATGTTCAAGATAGCAATATAAACTGCCCATTAAATATTAACAAATGTGTGGTATAAACCAACCACCAAATAAGTTAATAAGCATAAAAATTAAAAAGTTAGTATACGATAAATTAAAATGTTAGAAGCGTAAAAAAGTAAAAAGTTAGATAGTTAGTAAGAGAGTTAGTAAGTTAGTAAACAAAAAAAATGACAGAAAATAAATAACAAAAAATAAATGACAGAAAATAAATACGAGAAAATAAAGTACAAAAAAATAAAAGGGAGAGTTACCCCACTAAGTTAAAATGTACAAGAAAATAAAATGGAGAATTACCCCCACTTTATGTAAAATTAAAATGCAAAAAAAATAAAGTGCGAAAAGTAAATTTAAAGAAAAAAAAATAAGTAAAAGGGAGAGATTCCTCCACCAAGTTAGTGCGTGAAATAAAAGGGAGAAGTTCCCCCACTAAGTTAGTATACACAGTAAATTAAAAAGGAGAGGTTCCCCACTAGTTAGTATGTTAGTATATATACAAATTTTTTTTACACCGTAAAATTACTTCAAATCAAGTCCCCAAGAACGGCGCCAAAAACTTGATGCACAATTTTTAGTTTCAAACAAGTCTACAAACTTAATGCGGGATTAATTGTTGTTTTGCGAACCCAAGTGCAGGTTGTCTCAAGTAATAAATTTCTCGAGTCCGAGGTCAATCCACAGGGAATTGTTGAAGATTAATTAAGGTGAAGTAAATATTTTGTTACTATGGTAAAAATTATTTACTTGGGTTAAAAGATCCACTCTTGGTAAATAAAGTAAAGGTAATATTAATTTCTTTTATAACTCAATTAGAATCCTCGCAACATGGAGGTTCCAATCAGAAAATACAACATTAAAAGTCCATTTAAAATAATATACGTAATTATATTATGTTTCCTAAAAATATTACAACCACTTATAAATGGGTTAAAGCATTCGTTGTGCCAATATTTTGTCTACAACAAATCAAGAACTCCTCTTTACAAAGATGGTTTCTAAATTATAAGAAACAAATTATAATACGTATAATGGTTACTAGAAAATATAAATCATTTAAGCACAAGATAAGAATAAATCTAACCTTATTTTATTACCAAGAGCTTCACCCTTTCACCCAAGTAAAATGAAACTTAGTTACTCATAGATAAGAAGAAAGAAAGAGAGAAGAAGAAGAAGAAGAACATGACTTTAATTTAGAACAAAGGTAAATTACTACAAGAAAACCTAGTAACAAAATGACATCATTTTGGTAACTAACACCTAACACCCTTAATGATCTGCCAAGGCCCCCTTTTATAGAGGATTAGAGATACAAAATGACAAGGGGGCTGAGTCATTAGTGGTTGGATGAGTGGAAAATGAGTGGAAAATGCCAAATGACTTTAGGTGAGTGAGAAATTATGGAGATTCCTTGTCTCCGAAATCATACAGCTCTGAAGTCATTGCATTCGTCATTTTTGAACCAAGTGGTCTTCATGAAAGTTGTAGGCCTGGATCTTAGCTTTCAAATGGATTTGGTTTGAGTCCAATATCATTTCTCTAACTCCAGATACGTTCAATTTACTGAACACTGCCCAGGCCCAGTCACAGCTCCTCTGTTCTGACTTCCAAGCCCAATATCACCTTCAAGGATTCCGATTCTGGAAAAGTGTTCAACATGAAAGTTGTAGATATTGGTCTTAACTATTCATCATCCAAATTTCAGCCCATTTTACAACTTCTATCCCGAAATATGTGATGAACAGTACTCATAGGTTAAGCTGTCAGGAAAAACACTCTAGTTCTTACTTCAATCCCAATTTGAGTTATCTACTCGTATGATTAGGCCTTTGAGGTCTTCATGAAAGTTATAGAACTCTCTCTTATCTTTCAAATGCCACTAGAATCACCTCCAAAGACCACTTACAACCCAAGATATGACCCAAATACAGAAATAGTGTAAGATATGAATCATGCTGAAAAATTCAATTAAGTTCAATTTGAGTCCAAACTTACAAAACATAATAAAACTCAATCAATTAAGTACATAGAGAGTGTAAATGACTAAGAATGAAAGCTTATTAATGTATCAAATATGTGATCATCAATGGTTCTATAGTGGTAGAGCATATTGATACAAATTCCATGTTGGCTGATCCCTTAACCAAGGGACTCAGGCTCGTTGTTTTCAAAAGACATGTTGAGAACATGGGCATTGTGAGTTTTTTTCATGTGTTTGGTTGGTGGGAGCTTTAGTTTTATGTTATTTCCTCTTTTATGTTGTTGGATTCTTATTTTGAATTTTAGGAAATAATGTATTGATGACATTTTACATTTGATTTGATGAAATAAATGATGAGATGAATTTTATTATAATATTTTAATGTGTATATCAAATGTGAAATTGTTAAAGCTCGGTGTCGTTAGGACTACTGTGCCCGTAGTTGATATCGATTTGGAGCTGAGGCATGATGGTTTGGTGATAAACCATGTAATTTCTCTAGCTTCTATGCATTTGAGAGAAATTAAAGACTGGCAAAGAAAATGACGGTGTGGTTATTTAATCACGTTGGCACTTCATTTTCTTGCCACACTCCACATTCATGACTAGTCAACAGAGTCGGTGATATTTGTAACCATGGAAGGTGTTGCATCAATAAGGGATGCAATTACCACCATGATTCGGTGTTACATGGCTTTTTGTTGGATGGAGTTTTAATTAGGTGTTCTATCTTGAGATCATATGTGTTGTGTGATGCACAATTTTTAGTTTCAAACAAGTCTACAAACTTGATGCGGGATTAATTGTTGCTTTGCGAACCCAAGTGCAGGTTGTCTCAAGTAATAAATTTCTCGGGAGTCCGAGGTCGATCCACAGGGAATTGTTGAAGATTAATTAAGGTGAAGTGAATATTTTGTTACTACAATTAAAATTATTTACTTGGATAAAAAGATTCACTCTTGGTAAATAAAATAAAGGTAAGATTAATTCTTTTTATAACTCAATTAGAATCCTCGCAACATGGAGGTTCCAATCGAAAAATACAACATTAAAAGTCTAATTAAAATAATATACGTAATTATATTATGTTTCCTAAAAATATTACCACCACTTATAAATGGGTTAAAGCATTCATTGTGCCAATATTTTGTCTACAACAAATCAAGAACTTCTATTTACAAAGATGGTTTCTAAATTATAAGAAACAAATTATAATACGTATAATGGTTACTAGAAAATATAAATCATTTAAGCACAAGAGAAGAATAAATCTAACCTTACTTTATTACCAAGAGCTTCATCCTTTCACCCAAGTAAAATGAAACTTAGTTACTCATAGATAAGAAGAAAGAAAGAGAGAAGAAGAAGAAGAAGAACATGACTTTAATTTAGAATAAAGGAAAATTACTACAAGAAAACCTAGTAACAAAATGGCATCATTTTTGGTAACTAACACCTAACACCCTTAATGATCTGCCAAGGCCTCCTTTTATAGAGGATTAGAGATACAAAATGACAAGGGGGCTGAGTCATTAGTGGTTGGATGAGTGGAAAATGAGTGGAAAATGCCAAATGACTTTAGGTGAGTGGGAAATTATGGAGATTCCTTGTCTCCGAAATCATGTAGCTCTGAAGTCATTGCATTCGTCATTTTTGAACCAAGTGGTCTTCATCAAAGTTTTAGGCCTGGATCTTAGCTTTCAAATGGCTTTGGTTTGAATCCAATATCATTTCTATAACTCCATATACGTTCAAATTACTGCACACTGCCCAGGCCCAGTCACAGCTCCTCTATTCTGACTTCCAAGCCCAATATCACCTTCAAGGAGTCCGATTCTGGAAAAGTGTTCAACATGAAAGTTGTAGATATGGGTCTTAGCTATTCAACATCCAAATTTCAGCACATTTTACAACTTCTAGCCCTAACAATGGCATGAACAGTATACATAGGTCAAGTTGTCAGGAACAGTACTCTAGTTCTTACTTCAATCCCAATTTGAGTTATCTACTCGTGTGATTGGGCCTTTGAGGTCTTCATGAAAGTTATAGAGATATCTCTTATCTTTCAAATGCCACTAGAATCACCTCCAAATACCACCTACAGCCCAAGATATGGCCCAAATACAAAAATAGTGTAAGATATAAATCATGCTGAAAAATTCAATTAAATCCAATTTGAGCCCAAACTTACAAAACATAATAAAACTCAATCAATTAAGTACATAGAGAGCGTAAATGATTAAGAATGAAAGCTTATTAATGTATCAAATATGTGATCATCATTGTGACCACAATATGATATTAGCTCGAGAGTCGTTTTCAAAATATTTTTCAAAATTGAAAATACACAATTGATTTTGCCCAAGTGGGATAATGGTAGAATTTTCCTATAAATTCTAGTGGGCTGTAATCAATTGTAACATTTTGTTTTGCTAAAAACGAGCTAATATTATAATCTATTCTATGATACTTAAGCCCACTAATAATGTGATTAAATTATTAATAGGCTTTGGACACTTAATATTGATGTGTGTGGGAGACAGTGTGGGCCTAACCACTAGGCCCATAATGGGAGGTGCCTAGGGTTAATAAATAGCGTGGTTAGGTCCTCTTTACCGTCACGTCTTTAGATTGCTCTCTAGGTTTGCCCCATTGAAAACCTAGAATTTGGAGTGAGTGATCAGGCAAAGGAAGACTTGACTTTTCGTTCCAAGGATATGTGTAGCACAGAAATAATTCCCGGTTCATCAAATCATGTCTTCAACAAGTAAGTTATTAAATCAGTGTTCTAATTTCATATAAAATGTGTCTTTCTTAATATGTTTTTCCTACACTTCTAACTATCCAAGATTGGTGTTGTCGTCACCTCCATCATCTTGCGGGGGTGTATTGGTGTCTCCTACACTTCTAACTATCCAAGATTGGTGTTGTCTTCACCTCCATCATCTTGCGGGGGTGTATTGGTGTCTTAGAGACTTAGACAACTAATGAGATACTTTCTCCAAATTCCTATCAATTTGTCCACTTCACATTCATATACAATAAAGTTTTGACATTCTGTATTAATTATGATGTAATTATGATCATTCATTTGTAATTATATTCCTTTTCTAGACTTTGTCTTCTCCCTTGTTATTTAATACATACAAATACTATAAGTCCTCTCTTTGTGAATAATATTCGAAAATCATTCAATCATTGTCTTACAGGCCGGTTAGAAACAATCAAAACAAGGAATAGCAATACAAGTCAACCGCTGTTTTTGGACAGATCTGTCCAAATGGATATACTTGGGAGCAATATGAGAACATCTTTTTTTGTGGCTGGTGGCCTTCAGATTTCTCAATTTCATTTTTTT
The DNA here is from genome assembly GCA_029884595.1 of Ormosia semicastrata. Lineage (NCBI taxonomy): Eukaryota > Viridiplantae > Streptophyta > Magnoliopsida > Fabales > Fabaceae > Ormosia > Ormosia semicastrata. Next base: position 27,405,365 of record JAQQTO010000046.1, on the reverse strand, counting down.
TGGTGGAATTTTTCAGCTCATGTGTTTGTGACTGGAAGAGCTGAAACTATGGGAAGCTTCTAGCATTCTTTGAGCAGATAAGCCTCGTAAGCACAACTTGTTTCCTTTCAGAAAATGTAAACAGTTTGGTTTTAATTGAATTGCAATTGATTGAAGAGCATAGAAACGTGAAAAGATCGATTAGGTGTCTTTTGCCATTACAATATAGGCATCACGTGGATCTTTTCTTTCGCATGGAAAAAATTTATGCGTTCAATATGTTTCGTTGGATCCATATTAAAATTGAGTTTAATTTTGATGTATTGTTAGTATAAAATTTTTTACATCATCAATCAATCATATATTATTATATTAGACTTTTAAGATAATTATTATAAAATTTTTTAATGTAATAATGTATAATTAAATGATAATGTAAAATATTTTTACAACTTACAGTGCATTCAGATGAAATCCCTTAAAATTTTCAAAGATGCAGAGCTGCAAACTCTTGGCATTCTGGATTATACCAAGAGATTGGTCCATTCTTTCACTCCTCAACCAAATGTTGACCCATTGAGTAGTGATAACTGACAAGTGATAACATCTTCAGAAGAAATTCAGTTAACTGATTTGATGTAATATTCATTCTAAGTTCTAACAAGCAATGAAAATTGCTGCTTGCAATTTCAAATTAAGGACGTGTGAGAATGAGAATTTTATACGCTGCAAAACAGATCCGGCCACTACTTGGTTGATATTATTATTTCATATGGTTGCGTTGCAAAGTACATGCCATATTATTCCCATACTGCCATATATATAAAAATAACTTGTATCGTTCCTAAGAAATCATAGTATTACAAACGATGCTAACATCAATTTAGGTCACAGGGCAGTACTTCAGAGTAGACTGGCTGTCAGCCATTGGTTATTATCTTCCCCTTCGTGGTTAATAATTTCATGGTGCCGGTGGCGGTAAGTTATATCCTCCACCACCAGGATATCCACCATAAGTGGGCAAGGAATCTTGGAAAAGTTTTCGCCCTGCACCGTATAAAAAGTGAGATACATAAATAAATAAATAAATGAGACCTGAAAAAAAAATAAAAAAAATAAAGGAAGGATATAAAACATGGATAGAAATCATCAATCCCATGTTCTAAGTTGGGAAACTACAGTAAAGAAAACCATGAATATGCATATGAGTGGATTTGGATATGGTTCAGTATATTCTCACTATTGTAAAATTAACAGTAACAAATACGATGACATACCCAGATTAACATTATTAGGTTGGGCCGCAGTTCCCAGCTTAGGGGACATGAGTAAGAGAAGTATTGCTAAAAGAGTTGCAAATGACATCAATTTGGAGGCACTGAGGAGGGCCATTTCTAACAAATATGTGGCTAAGTGTGAGATTGAGGATGGGAAGTATATCACTTGAAGAGTTGGTATTTATAGATGAAGATCACGGAGATCTTTAAAAGCGTGACCATCCCGCAGCTGACTATTCTTATGACTTATGTGATGCATGGCCGGAGACTAATTACTCCTCTAAAAATTCTTATATCCATGGGGAAGATTCTTTAGGTGAATCTTTATCTACTGATTACTCCTCTCTTGTTTCTCACATCTTATTGGTCTTCCACATATAAGACTAATTCTAAATTTTTTTAATAATTTTTTTATTAATTATTCTAACTATTAAATGAAAAAGGTATTAAATTTTTTTATGTTTTCAAAATATTAAATGTATTTAATTTTTTATTTAATTATTTTTTTAATCATTAAAAAATTATTAAAAAAATATTTTAAAAAATATAACAAAACTCTCTTCCTATTATAATGCATGGCAGTGGTCAAAATTAACAACTATTCATAAATTCAACCTCCAAGAAAAGGTCGACTTTGACCAATTGATAAAAGACAATAGTCAACAGCAGAAGGTATGATCAATGGACGAAGACGAATTCAACATCAAAACCAAACATAATTGTGTACTTTACAGTGCAAAGCGGCATGAATAGCTTGTGATTTGTGCTTTGTCTTTTCGTGAAGTTATCTATATTTATATTTACATATAATATACAATTTAAGCCTTTTATCAGAAAAATCTATGTTACATGTCATATTTTTTTATATTTAAATTTTCTCCATTTTTTAAATATTTTTATTAATAGTAAATATTTTGAACTTTAAAATTTGAAAAACACAAATAATATAATTAATTATTCAATTTTTAATGAGAATTATGAGAGAAAAAAATAATATAACTAATTTTATTTAATTTTGTCATAATTAGGAAATAAATCAAATTAATTAAATTAAATATATTCTATAATTCAAATTAATTAAATAAATTGGGTTGAGTTTTTATTTATCATGCAGTATATTTTCTTCTTAATATACATATATATTATATTATTTTTAAATTAAAAATGCTAAATCCAACGAAAGTTGGATTTGTGAAACAACCCACAAAACAATTCAATGCAGTGTTTTGTTCTTACATTTTATTTATGGACAATCAAGTTATGACATATATTTATTAATATTTTTTATTTTTTTAAATTATATATATCATAATTTAATTAATAAAATAGATGTAATAGATATAAAAAAATAAACTTAAGTTTTGTCCTTTACCTATTACATGAGTATTTATTTTTTTTATATTAATTTAAGTTAGTTACACCACTTTGAACGATGTGAATAGTGTTCAACTCTTTCCTAAATCCATTCACGAAAATGTCTTTGTGAAATATAGTATTGCTATTTTTAAATTGAAAAATTTGCATGGAGTCCATATATTAACTAGTTAATAAAATTTATTATGATTTCTTGCTCTAATCAATTAGTCAGTAATAAAAAATATAAATTATATAATTCACAATATAATTAAGGATGTCTATTAAACTAGAATAAATGAGAATTTTCTTGATATGTTCACTTATTTTGATGTAATTCGATTTGAGTAAAAGTTATCATAAAGATAGTCATAATTACTTAAAGTAGAGAAATCGTAAAAAAAAAATTTAAAGTGAGACAAAATTGTCTCTACAAATCAAGTATAACATATAATTATAATTTCCATCAATAAATAAGATTTATCCAAAAAAAGATGTATACTTCGAACAAAAAATATACATACTCAATCAAATAGTCATGGAAATGGAAATGGTCCAAATTTCATGCTATAACAAACAAAGAAATCCAAATTTCATAAAAATAGTTTTGCTTGATGAATTTGTGAGTAGTCATATTCTAATATCAAATGACTTAATAACTACTATTTATCTTAATTTTGTGATTGTGACGATTTAAATTTTTTTAATTCATATATATAATATGTAATATTTAAATATCTTATATTTATATTTCATGGGATTAAAAACTTTAGATGAAAATATATTAATATTTACATTTATAAAATAAAAAGTTTGTAATAAAACATGATAAAATACATTAAAAAATATTGATTTATAATAAAGTTTGTTTAGTAAAATTGTTTAAATGCAAATGAGCAAATTTCATATTATATAACATCAAGGTTTTATTGATGTTTTAAGTGAAATTATTTACAAGAATTGAGATAATTTTTGTGGACAATTAAGGCAAGAAATTGACTTTAATGAGATTATTGATAGAGAAGATATAATGGACAAGTTATATTTATGTATAAAGAAAATAATATTAAAGAACTTAATAAGTCATATATATGTCAATAGATGAATAAAACAAGGAATATAGAGAGTCATATATTGTTAGGAATTTAATCTTTTCATATTGTTCAAGTTACTAAGTGCATATTTCATGGTGATAAATAATTGTTTCTTCTATTAAATAAATAAAATATTGTTCCTCATTTAAAGTGATGTTATAGTATTTTATATTTATATATTTTTTATTCACATTGCACTAGATTAATAACTTTACATAAAAATATATTAATATCTAGATGAGTTTGAATATTTTATAAGAAATCATAGTAAAATTGACTCAAATAAAATTTATTATTAGAAAACTAAATTAATTAATTCTATTTTCAAATTAATATATTATTTTATAAATATATATTTATTCTATATTATTTTTAAAACTTCAATATATACATTGCATGAGAGTAAAAATTTTACATGAAAATATAATAAAATTAATTAAATGTATTTTATTATGAGAAAAGTAAGAAATTATTAAGTATTTTTAAAAAAATTTCGTTCATATATATAATATATAATATTTAAATATTTTTTATTTATATTTTTTGGGATTAAAAAATTTACATGAAAATATATTAGTATTCACATATATGAAATAAAAAATTTACAAGAAGATATGATAAAATCAATTAAAATGTTCAAATTTATAATAAAGTTTATTTAGTAAGACCATTTAAATGCAATTGAAAACCCATATTATATAACATCAATGTTTCATTGATATTTTGAATAAATTGTTTATAGGAGTTGAGATAGTTGTGTGGATAAATAAGGCAAGAAATTGACTTCAACGGAAGTATTGATGAAATATATATAATGAGCAAGCTATAGTTGTGTGTTATTTTAAAATACATTGGATTTGTGAAAGATAACAAGATTAAATAACTTAAGAAGTTATATGTTAATTGATTAATTTAACTAATGTGTTATTTTATTTAGTCTACTTAAATTTTGTAAACTAAATGTATATGTTATAAAATGTTAAAGTATTTGAATACATGGAGTATCATTGAGTTATATTATTATTGACTATTTCAATTTTTAGTATATTTTCTTTTTATTGTTATTGTAATATCTATTCATCTAAGATTATTTTGAGTTAAATTAATGTTTTGGTCCCTATAGTTTACACTCATTTTTAATTTAGTCCATATAACTTTTTTCTTTTCAAATCACTTATCATACTTATAAAAGTTTTAAAAATAGTATCGATCGTTAACTTTCATTTCAACATCGTTAATTTAGTCTGTACTGCATATTTTAAGAGTAAAAAATGACATCTAAAAGAGATCATATTGGATAAAAAATACTTATTGAGAAGAAATATAAACATCTGGTAGAATATAAAGGAGTATTTACTCAAAAGAAATAAGCATATGTTAAAATGAATAAACACATATTTGACATTTTACAAAGAAAACGATCATATAATGGAGTTCCTATTAGAGAAAAAAAAAATATTTTGTTAGCTAATTGATAGTGTTATAACAAAAGTTAATGACAGAAACTATTTTAAAAAAATTTATAAAGTGTAAAGACTGATTTGAAAAGAAAAAAATTATAGAGACTGAATTAAAAATGAGTGTAAAGTATAAGAATCAAACCTTTAATTTAACCATTATTTTGTTAGTAATTTGGCATTAAGAGTTAGTTTGGCATACTCTTAATAATAAGTTTTTTTTTACGAGTACTATTAATAATAAGTTAATAAAATATGCAAATGAATAAACACATAAAATTTAATATTAAAAGAAAAAAAGTTATAATATAAAAAATTAAAACTATATCAACTAATTATTTATTGAGAGGTCATATAAAAAAGTTTATTGGGAGAATACATAATTCGATTATCATAATATGAGAAGAGTCGGTTAATGAAAATAACAAAATAATTTTTATATAATGGATTTCATTAGATTCCACTAATTTTAATTGAATCATATTCATATGAACTATCTAAAATATTATATCTTTAAGCTAAATATCTTTTTAATTTATTTCTTGTATTGCACAGATAGAAAACACTAGTATGTTACGTGTTAACTAACGAAGTATAAAAGTAAATAAGTTGTATTTCATTATTCGGATCTAAATTGAAAAGGTCAAAGAAAAAATTAATAATTAATCTTGATTTATGACGGTGAAAAAAAAATCGATTTATAGTTGTAGGATAGAATATGGAATTTTTTTTAAAAGTTGAATAAAATTTATAAAAGGATAGGCTTAAGAATCACTAGTTAAAGAAGCTTAAATACAAAACAAAGTAACAAACACTGGAAGAACACACAAGTTTATAATTCTAAGAAAATTTATTGGTACGTTTGACACGATGTATAAAATTTGATAGGATAAGTTTATATAATATATTATGATTTTATCAATTATTTTGTGTGATTACATATTGTATAAACTTATCTAATATATTTTTCTTATACATTAAAATAACATATAATTTAATTAAGCATTGAGAATAGAATTAGACTTGATTAAGTTTTGATAGATAAATTTATCTGAAAATATTTCTTTTATAATCTTATCACTCGAACATCAATCTTTCGTTGTCTCCTCCTTTACAGCATCACCCAATCTTGCCTCCACCAACCGCCACTGTTCCCAACCTGTCGATCTCGTCCAAACCACCACAACTAGGATTGCACAGCCTCATCCATAGTTGCGGACCTTTACTCGTCACACCAAACACACACCATCACAACCTGTCACTGCCTTCCTCCGCCACAGACAATTTCAATCACTCTACGAACTACCTTCTCCGCCATCAATCAAAATCATCGCTGCCTAGCCACCGAGCACTGTCTCCATATGCCCTTGCTCCTATTGAACTCGCATTACTATCACCTATTTTCTTAGACTCTGCATCATCTCACACCCAAGAAAATTTGCTCTTCCAATTTTTTTTTTATTTGAGTATGTTATTATGAGTTAAGGCCTAAGTTAACTTAAGTCCAAGTTTGTTATTTAAAATTGAGTTTTTGTTTTAGTATGTATTAGAGATTAAAGATTATAAGCTAATATTTTTTTTTAGCTAAGCTAGATTTTTTATTAGTATAACATAATAAATTTGTATTAATATGGTACATTTTTTATTAAAAAGTATTTTTTATTGTTGATATCCAATTTTGTCCATTTTCTTTTTATTTTCATTTTTATCTTATTTAATTTAATTTCCTTCTTTTAAAGAAAAAAAAGAAAATAAAAAATTTTGTACGGGTCAACCCATGACCCAATTTCATCTCAACCCGTAACCCAATTTCATTTTTAACCCATGACCCGATTTCATTTTTAACCCATGACCCATTTTTTTCATCTCAACTCTTCCCTTTCCCCTTCATGCTGCTGCCACCGAGCCATCAATCAGCTTGCATTGAATTGAATTAAAAACTTCAGACAATTTTCTTTTTCAATCATCAAGTTCTGCTTCTTATTTGCATTCATTTAGAAATTAAAAGTTCAGACCGTTTTGCATTCCAATCATCAGAAATGGAAGAGTTTTGTTTTGGCATTCCTTATAAGATTCACGCATAAATCAATCAAAGGGGGACGACAGGGGATTGAATCGTTCAGGGGGGTTCATACAAAAACAAAGAGCAATCACAGATTGAGAAGAGATTCTCCAGACACAGATTCATCACACGAAAATTCATTCACCATAACCATCAACTCACCTCAACTGAGTTGACTCAAGAAATCCATCTTCACCAACACCAAGCCACCCGGTTAACTCACCCTCTTCAATCTCATAAAACCAACCATCTTCAACCTCATAAAACCAACCATCTACAACCTCTTTCCATAACCCCTTCATCTCCACCGTACACGCCTTCCCCAACCACCACACGAACCCAAAACACCACCCAACCGAGTCCCACCACAACCTCTGCACGGCACCACCGGAACTTGCTTCCCCCCGCCGTGAACCTGTGAGCCGTGCGCCCTCCGCCCTCGCAACCAGATCCGCGAGCCGTCGAACCCGCACCAGCCGCCTTCGCCGTCCGAGCCGTGCGCCTCCGCCGTCCGAGCCGTGCGCCTCCGCCTGCATCGCGCCTCCGCCAGCTTCGCGCCGCCGCTCGTGTCTGCCCCTGACCCGCGTCGCACTAGCGCCCGGAGCCGGCCCCATCCTGTTGTCACCGCTGTGCCTCCACCGGATTCGCCGGATCTCCACCTCTCTGCACCACCGTGAGTCCCCTCTCGCCCTCTACTTCTTTTTTCTATTTTCGTTTGATAGGATTAAGGCTAAAAGCCTCTCTTTGTCTTCTGTGCATTTCACCCTTTTTTTTTTTTGGACGATGGGCCTCACCCACTTTTTTTTTTTTTTCTTTTCTTTTCTTTTTCTTTTCCTTTCTTTCTTTCTTTTTTTTTTATTCTATTTTACTAAAATAGAGAAAATGTGTGAAATAAATATTTTTTTTAATTTTAGGATTTAGTACTTGTTTGACTATATTTATTTTTTTCTTAATGATATGCTTTATATTGTGTTTTGTGATTAATAAAAAAATAAATAAATAATAAAAAATAAATAAAAATGTAATGAAAGTGAATTTGTGATTTAATTTGATTTGATTATGGTTTGTCTGTCTCTTTATAATTTGTGAATTTATCTTATTGATTAAAACTCGCCTATGACGGAAAAATTGGGAGAGGATCGGAGCGCCGATCAAATTACACTATTCCCGATAATCTTGAGGTTTTATATTAGATTTTGCCAGGAGCGCTAGCGAGGTCTAATCCCCACATAAAAATTAAAATGATTATGTAAATTAAAATACAACTTTTTTAATAAACCAAAATAAAACTTTTCTTTTATAAAATAAAATATTCAAATAAAAGTGAACAATTTCATACGCTTTCAACATCATAGTTGTGGTGAATTAAAGTTTTATTTTTCATGAAGACATTTTTTTAGAAATTATTACAAAAATCTCATTGTGCCAAAAAATATTTTTCTTGATTATAAATAATATTTTATTTGGCCATTTATTTTGCAAATTACTTCTCTTCAAAAAAAAAATTTTGATTCACCACTTTTATATAATATGTTGTAGACTTAGAATTTGTTCCAAAATAATGACTATTTAGTCACCTATTGCTTGTCTTAATCATTTATCATTCTTGATATTATGCTTGACAAAATGGGACATGTCAAAATAAAAAATAAAAAAATTTCTTTTAATTAATAAAGGACCAATTAAATTAATCTTGCAAATAACATTAGATTAAACAGGTAACCGTTCTTAGAACGGACGGTGTAGGGTGCTAACACCTTCCCTACCCGTAATTAACCCCCGAACCTCAAACTCTGAAACGTAGACCATCTTTTAGGTATCCAATTGCGTCATTCCATTTAATGGATAAAGCGATTGGTGGCGACTCCCAACACCCCGAGGTCCTATTTTCCTCTTTTCTTTTTATTTTCGCGACGTCTTTCGGGACGGTTGCGACAGCTGGCGACTCCACTGGGGAAAGTTAGAGGGTTAAACCTTATTTTTAATCTCATGTGATTTGCTCTTTAATTATGTTGGTCCGTTTTTATTTTATTTGTTTATTTGTTATTTGTTTCATATTATTGTACATTTTGTTTGTATTATATGTATTATATTTTTGCTTTGTAAATAAGTTCTCTCATGTACACCTACACACACAAAGCTCTCTACCCGAGCTCAGTACCTTGTAGACTTAGATAGAGGGTGAAGTAGTGTTGCTTTGTGGGACCGTTGGTCTCCGTTTAGGCACATGAAAACCCCTCGTTCAAATTGAACTCTTTCCGCTTGTAACCTATCATGGGTGAGGATGGAAGACTCTTGCTAGCCAAAGTGTTGGTGACAGCAAGGGACAATTTGGGGACCTTTTGTACGTTAGGGATCTAGAACCAAAGCTCTCACTTGTAGATATAATCTTAGAGCTACCATCGTCTATAGAACTCATCCTGCTGAACGGGTACCAAGATTAGGTACCCCTTTTCCTCTAACATATGAGGAATTTCTGTTTGTCTTTTATTTTGTAGTTGTTAACTTTTCTTTTATCTTGCATTTGCATATGTGGTCCAATCCTGTGAAGATATCGATAAACCTCAAGCATGAATAAGGGAAAGATGACTCTAATGTCTGAGGTGGCAGAGAGTATCAGGGCTGTCGGTGAAGAGTCTGCAAGAATTCAAGCCAAGGAAGGAAATAGTTTGCATCGCGAGGATGTTCCTTTACCTCTCTTAAAGGGGAGCCATGACTTTGAGCAAAACGACCTAAGGAGGCTCCGTAATGTGTGGTGTAGCATGAGAAAACAAGAAGAGTTCAATAACAAGTATGGAGATATTGCAGCTCTCATGTTCATCACCCATGACCTCCAAATGTTGAAAGCTATGCTCCATTTTTGGGACCCCTCATATCGATGTTTTACTTTCCAACAATTTGACTTGGTGCCCACGATTGAGGAGTATGCTAGGCTTCTTAATAGAGACGACGTGCCAAAGGACAAAGTGTACTCACATGACCCTAAGAAGACGCCCAGAAGGATGCTGTCCAAATTGATAGGGATTCATGCCAATGAACTGGACAAGTACATGGTGGATGAAGGACAAAGTCTAGATTCGGAGTTCTTGCTTAGGCTGGTTGAAGCTCAAATTGATCAAAGGTTTGGTTTGGTAGCACTAGCCCTTGCTATTTATGGGTTAGTAATTTTTCCGAGATGGAAAAATCAAATAGATGGACATGTGATCAATTTGTTCGAGCAGATTGAGCATGGGGTACACCCAGCCCCACCAATTTTAGCCGAGATAATTCGATCCCTGAATTATTGCCGAGTCCATTAGAAAGGAAGATTTTGGGGATGTGCACCATTACTTGCAGTATGGATGCTTAGTCATATGCCAACGTTGAAGTGCTTTAACCATCCAGAAATTGATCTGAAACAGTATGTCATACTTAAGCACCCGCTCTCTCTATATGGTCATGACAATTGGCCTCCCCGAACTCCGACGATGAGGCAATGGATCGGTTTTTTCATGGAAATAAAAGAAGTGGTCTGGAGGGCCAAGTGGTTTCCTCACACTTATACCATATATAGATGTGGAAGCAAACCTTGGGTTCCACTTATTGGCCCATGGGGAGTAGTGGGCTATACTCCAGCTATGGTCCGAAGACTAATGGCATCTCTGCAATTCATTCCGATGACTCATGGACTGTCCAAATTTGAATTCTCGTACGGCGATGAAGGAACCAGTCATAAAATAAAAGAAGTCATTGAAGATTGGAAGGACACAAGAAGTGTGAAGCCCGGTCTCCCATCATCTGAAACGACACCGAAATACCCAATTTGGCAGGCTAGTAGGAAGAAGGGGTTTCTTGCTCCCAAGGTACAGGGTCCAGAGTTACCAATGCACCAATTTAATGAACCCAATGACTACTATGCTGAAGCAGAGGGGCGGTACGAAATCATTTATCGGCAGTGGACTACTGAGAGAAGGTCATTGGAAGAACAACTTAGCACTGCAAGAAGAAAAATCCAAAGTCAAGAACAAATGGCCTCTAAAGATATTGAAATAGAGAGGTTAAGGAAAATATGTCAAGCCCTCGAAACAATCATTCAGGGGAAGGATGGTCAACTTCAAGAATTCAAGAATGAAGTTAAAATCTTGAATCAACATTTGGAAAAGCATGTTGAATGGTCTACTTTCTTGGAAAGTAAGAAGAATCGGTTAGAGGATGATGTTCTTTTCTTGACTAATGAAAAGAATTTCTATCGTAATGCAAGCCAAGAAATGGAGCGGAAAGCCGAAATGGTTCTTGATAATATGAGGGAAATCTCCAACCATTCAAGAAAAAGGGCAAGAGAAATCATTAAAGTGGAAGCCAAGCTAGCACCAGGAGAAAACCAAGATATTCTAACTCGGGTTAGAAAGGACCTTGACTTCCTAGGAAAATTTCACTGAAATTAGTTTCTTGTTCTAGGAATGCTAATGTAATCTTGTTTTGTAAAGCTAACTCCTCCATCTGACTTGAGGAGTAGCAAAGATCAATATGTGTAAAACTCTCTATGACCATAGAGCTTTTTCCTTTTGAATAAATGAGATTTATCGATATCGCTTGCTGCTTTGGATCACATCTCTACATGCATAGTTTTATTTTTGTTTGCATTTTCTTTTCCTTTTTCATATTTTCTAATAAAAAAAATGAATACAGAAAGGAAAACTGTCTCTACGACACCCATATAGGACTCGCTCTCAATCAAGAGTCATGGATGAACTGGGTCAGTCACAAGAGGAGTTGAGAAGTGAAGTAAGTCAGCTAAAGGAACAAATGGCTAAGATTTTGGAAATTCTGGAAAAAATGAAGAACACAGAGGGGACTCCTTCAAAGGCAAATGATGATCCTTCTGCCACGCCTGCTCACCCGCCCGGCTTTACGCCAGTTCCTTGGCAATATCCTAGTGTCACCTCTCAAGGGGCCATGATGCCGCTCACAATTTGCTCAAATAATCCTGAAACACAGGCATCTTCATTCCCACCATATGGCCTTCCACCTGGTTATGTGCCACCATTATCCACCAATATTCCTGAGGGCAGTGCACCGACAGTCCCAACGACTTCAAACCCTCTCTAAGGATCTCAACCAAATACCAGTGAGATTCCTCAGTACCCGGTTTCTATTCCACCTTATGGCATTTCTCCTGGTTTTATGCCATCCCAAATTACCAACCCTCTTGAGAGCGGCTCATCATTGGTAATACCTACTTCAGGGCCACAAGGCTCGACTCAGGCCCAACCTCCTTTCTACATGCCACAGTTTTTTCCCCATAAAGTCGCTGGAACTTCTTCGCTGAACCCTTCAACTGAAGGCATTCAATCCAAGGGAAAATTAGAAGTTCTGGAAGAAAGATTGCGAGCCATAGAAGGAGCAAGTAGCTATGGTCTTCTGGATGCCGCAGAGCTCTGTCTTGTCCCAAATGTGGTAATTCCTCCAAAGTTTAAGGTCCCAGATTTTGAAAAATATAAGGGAACCACTTGCCCAAAGAATCATCTGACCATGTACATCCACAAGATGGCATCCCATGCTCATGATGATAACCTGTTGATTCATTTCTTCCAGGATAGCTTAGCTGGGGCAGCTTCTAATTGGTATACACACCTGGAACGTGCTCATATACGATGTTTCAAGGACTTGGCTGATGCTTTCTTGAAGCAATATAAGTACAACATCGATATGGCACCAGATAGGTTACAGTTGCAAAATATGGCTAAGAAAGGAGCTGAAACCTTTAAAGAATATGCTCAGCGGTGGAGAGAGATAGCTGCTCAGGTTGAACCCCCATTGACAGAAAGAGAAATGGTGGCGACATTCATTGACCCCCTCCAATCACCCTTCTATGACAAAATGATAGGGAGTGTATCATCGAATTTCTCAGACATGGTCATCATTGGGGAAAGAATTGAAGGAGGAATGAGAAGTGGAAAGATTGCTGAAAGCTCAATGGGGACATTTAGTGCCAAAAAGCCCCTAGCAGGGAAGAAAAGAGAAGGAGAAGCCCATGCTGTGACTTTCGATCAAAGGAGTTTTGCCCAAGGGAGACATAGCCAGGCACCTGTTAACCCTTGTCGCGACCGGGATAATCGCGGCGAGAAAATAGCAACTCGTAACGATTTTAAAAAATGACAATGGAAAAATGGAGTCGCCACCAATTTTATTTGAATTTGGAAAAATTGGAAAACCTTTTATTTGGAAATGGTCTTTGGAACCAGATCGGATTCGGGAGTCGGTTATGCTTAGGGAAGGGTGGAAACTTAATCCCACTGCACCCCTAACGCACCCGTCCTAAGACGGTACCTTGGATTAATTGTGCAAATTCTTAATAATCCTTTGAAATATTTATTTTACCCCTTTTTACAAAAGCATTATAATTATTTACAAAAGCGAGACCACAAAATTATGAAATTTTAATTTGGGCTTGACAGAAATGAAATTCTGCTCCTACGTATCCCCTGGTGCAATGGGGAACTCAAAGTTACGTAGTTCTTTAGAAAAATTAGTTTGGGTTGATTGAAAAAAATTGAAAAGGGATTTTGCTTGAAAACACATTCAGCCTTGCACGGGGTTCAAGTTAGCACTAGGCTACTCAATAAACCCTTATGATCCAACTGACATTGAAGATAACATCCGTTATAAATTGAAAAGGAATTTTACTTGAAAACACATTCAGCCTTGCACGGGGTTCAAGTTAGCACTAGGCTACTCAATAAACCCTTATGATCCAACTGACATTGAAGATAACATCCGTTATTCAATCAATATTAGTGTCATTGCATTGATTAAAAAAAACCTTTTTATTTTTTATCATTTCATTTTTGGGAATACTCTAAGACAAACAAGTAAACATAATTTTTCATGAACCAAGTAAATATAATAAAAACACAACATCACAAAACATATTTTCTTTTTTTTTAACATTTTTATTTTTATATTTTTTTATATTTTTTTTATTTTTTTGAACTTCCTATTAATTACAAGATATAATACAAAATACACAATTAAATTAAATAAACACTATTAATAATTCTAAGTAACACAACCAATTAAACTCAAAACATTTTTATTTTATTATTTATTATTATTTTTATATATTTTTTTATTTTTGATTTTTTATTTTTGATTGATTTTTTTTTTTTATTTTTTATTATTTTTTCATTTTTTTTCTTTACCTTTTATTTTTATATATTAAACAAAGAAGAAGAAAAAAAAAAAAAGTAAGGATATCACGTGAAAGTGGCATTCCATTCAAAACTTGCTTATATCTTTCTTTGCTTTTTTTTTTTTTAAATAACCAACCAAAGAAAATAAAGGTGCGAGACAGACACGTGAAAGTGGTGTCCCGTCCAAAACTTGTTTACAAACTTTCTTTGATTTTTTTCTTTTTTTAATTATTTTTTATTCGAAAAAAAAAATGCAAACAGCCACTTGAGAATGGTGTCTCGTCCAAAACTTACTTTTTATCTTTTTATTATTATTTTATATAAAAAACGAAAACAAGGAAACAAGAAAGAGGCTTTATTAGCCTCTGAAAGAAAAAATGAAACAGCCAACACTTTCACGTGTTTTCACTTTTTTATATAATTTAACTTTTCTCTTTTTTTTATTAATTGTTTATTCAAAATGTAAAAAAAAAATGGCATACAACAAGTTATCGATTTTCTTTAATTCAAAGCCTCCACTATTTATTTTTATATGTAAAAAAAAATGCTGACCCAAATCAAAATATCAATTTCAAATCATAACCACGTTCAATTATCAAGAGAATACAATCTACAGACAAAAAAAATAAATAAATAAATAAATAAATAATTATAATAAAATAAAAACAACTAACTAAATAATAAAACACTTACAGAAGATAGAGATACAGAGGAATGAAAGACCAAGCTTTGGTCTTCTCGTGAAGACAGAGGGGAATGGGCACTACGAACAAAACAGAGACCCAAAAAAATTTCTTTTTTTCTTTGCTCTTCAACTTCCTCGCAAGCTCATCACTCCTCTTCTTTTGATTTTTTTTTTTCTCAAAGTGACAAAGAATGAAGAAAACTTCTTTTTTTTTTTTTTTTTTTAGAGGTTGAAGATGAAGGTTGGTAGGGACGGTTGAAGGTGAAAGTGAAGGGAAGAAGGTGATGGTTGGTTTGGACGTGGAGGAGTCACGGTTGAAGTTGAAGGGAGGGTGATTGAGATGGTGATGGAGTGGATGAATATGGTGGTTAAAGGGAGAGCTTGCTTTGTTTGTGGCTAATGGAGGAAGATGAGTTTTTTTTTTTTTTGTTATAATGGTAGGATGGTAAAAAATGGAGCTTGATGGAGGTTTTGGTGAGTTAACGGTTATGGTGGTTGAAGGGAATGGGTTTTTTTTTTGAAAGATGATGGTGAGTTTGTAGTTTGAGAGAATGGTGGAAGAAGTGATGGTTGTGCGTTTCGATTGGAAGGGATTTGGAAGGAATTGGGTTATGAAGTGGGAAGTGAAGGAGATGAAGGTGGTGGTGTAGTCCGGGTGGTGAAGTTGGATGATGGGGATGAAGGAAGGGTCCTTATAAAGGGTGCGGTAGTGGAAAGAAAAAGAAAACAAAAGGTGAGTGGGTGCAACGCCGAAAAGTGAGTGAGCGAGGAAAAATTTAAAAAATATGTTGTGGGTGTGTCTTTGAAAGTGAGTGGAGAGATGATGGAGTGGGTGAGTGTGTACGTGAGTGAAGAAAAAATGAGTGTGTGCAGTGAGGAAAATTAGTGAAATGTGAGTGGGGAACAATAGAAAGTGGAGACTTTTTTTATTTTTTTTTTTTTTTTTTATTTTTATTTTTTATTATTTTTTATTATTTTTTATTGTAGTCCCAGGTCAAAATTGGGTGTTCACATTGCCCTCTTTACTTGTTTCTTATTAGATAAAAGGAAAAATTGTAGTTTTTCATTTTATCGTTGTAAGAAACGAGTAAAGAAATGAACTCTAATTTTGTCCGGCAAAGCACAAGATGTAAAACAAATGCGAGAAATAACATGCAAAGCGTCAAAACGCTCAAGAATTAAAATTCATGGAGCTGATGCGCTCAAAAGAATTGACATAAATTAAAAATGCATGGAGCCGATGCGCTCAACAGAATTAAAATGCAAGGAGCCGATGCGCTCAACAGAATTTAAAATGCATGGAGCCGATGCGCTCAAAAGAATTAAAATGCATGGAGCCGATGCGCTCAACAGAAAGTAAAATGCAAGGAGCCGATGCGCTCAACAGAATTTAAAATGCATGGAGCCGATGCGCTCAAAAGAATTAAAATGCATGGAGCCGATGCGCGCTCAAAAGAATTGACGAAATTAAATGCATGGAGCCGATCGCTCAACAGAATTAAAATGCATGGAGCCGATCGCTCAATGTAGAAAGTAAATGCAAGGAGCCGATGCGCTCAATGTAATTTAAAATGCAAGGAGCCGATGCGCTCAATAGAATTTAAAATGCATGGAGCCGATGCGCTCAACAGCAATTTAATATGCATGGAGCCGATGCGCTCAACGAATTTAAAATGCATGGAATGCAGGGAGCCGATGCGCTCAATGTAATTAACAAAATTAAAATGAACACAAATGGGCAATCGAGTCCCTAAAAACAGATTTTTCTTCTCTTTTTCTTCTTCTCTTTTTTTTTTTTTTTTTTCTTTTTAGTTTTATTAAAAGACCTTTGAACCAGCGGCGACTTTTGGAAAGTTTTGACCAATCAAACCCCTCGTTCACGTGCTTTTGCTCGTTGGACCCGATAACTTCAATCATTCTTACTCATCCTTTTTCTTTCTTCTTCTTTTTAATTCCCTTTTCTCCTTGGCAACAAATCCAATACTTTGCGTTGCAATGTGGTTCGAGTCATTGAGATCTTTTAGTCCAAGTCAATCATCGAAAAATTGTTGTGGAATTGTCAAATCAAATCGTTAACCATAAATTTATCCTATTTGAGACATAACTTACTAAGTAAACATGCATTCACGAATGGATGAAAATTCGTTGAATGAACAAACTCCTTTTTATTGCTTTGGTGATCTGATCATACATGAACTTTAGTAAGGCATATGCTTGAAAATAAAGGAAATTACAAAGGATAAGAAAAATTTGCCCCAGTATTGGTTCCTTGTTCCTCATTCAATTGATTCCCTACAATGTCCTGATAACTCAAATATTGCCTCTGTGTGGTTACTTCCTTCAACACATCTTCTCATCAGTCCTTCAAAAATAATTGCCCAGTGTAGCCAATTGAAAGCGAACAAAATTGCCCCAGTTTAGGCGATCAAACATAATTCAAAATTGCCCCAGTTTGGGTGCACCTTTCAAAGAGTTTCATGCCAACTTTCTTTGAGATCTTGCCTGTTTATTTGCCCTTACTTTTGCTTAGACCGCCCTTTCGGGTTTTCACCTAACGGGTTCTTCTTTTTTTTTTTTTTTTTTTTTGTTTTTTTTTTATTTTTTGGTTTTTTTTTTTTTAGGCATAGAATCTCTTGACAACATCGGTGTTTACGGCCTTGGCGCTTCTTCTCCATCCATATTCTCAGTAAAATTAATGCTCCTCCCGAAAATGCCTCGCTTGACTATATACGGCCTTCGTAGTTCGGAGCCCATTTCCTCCGGCATCCTCTTGATTAGGGAGAATCTTCTTCAAAACCAAATCTCCCGAACAAAAGTCTCGGGACGAACTTTCTTGTTGAAGGCTCGCCATTCTGCTTTGATATAATTGTCCATGGCAAATAGTCATCGAGTCTTTTTCTCTTCTATCATATTCAACCGCTCATGTCGAGTTTTCACCCATTCGGATTCTTCCAACTCGCCTCCATCAAGACCCTTAGAGAAGGAATCTCAATTTCTATAGGAGAGACGGCCTCCATCCCATATACCAAAGAGAAAGGCGTTGCCCAGGTGCTAGATCGTATATTGGTACGATATGCGTGCAAAGCATAGGGGCAACATTTCATGCCATTCTTTGTAATTCACTACCATCTTGGCAATGATTTTCTTGACATTCTTATTTGTGGCTTCAACTGCACCATTCATCTGGGGCCTATAAGGAGCTGAATTATGATGCTGAACTTTGAAATTCTCACAAAACTTTCGAATCTCAAAGACCGTTGAGATTAGTGCCATTATCGCTTATTATCCTTTCTAGGAATTCCATATCTGCAGACGATATCCCTTTTAAGGAATCTCAAAAACACCTTTTGAGTGATATTGGCATACGAGGAAGCTTCTACCCACTTGGTGAAATAATCAATCGCCACTAAAATGAAGCGATGACCATTGGAAGCTTTAGGATTAATGGGTCCAATGACATCTATTCCCCACATTGAGAAAGGCCATGGAGATACCAAATTGTGCAAGGGAAATGGAGGTGCATTTACTCGATCTGCATATATCTGACATTTTTGACACTTTCGTACATATTCTATGCAAATCCGTTTCCATGGTGGACCAATAATAACCACTCCTTAGAATTTTTCGTGCCATCATATGACCATTAGCATGAGTTCCACAGATTCCTTCATGGACTTCGGACATGATTATGCGAGCTTCACGAGCATCCACGCACCTAAGCAAAGTGCCATCATGGTTTCTCTTGTACAAAATCTCTCCATTCAAGAAAAAGGCCATTGCCAACCTACGGATAGTCTTCTTATTCACTTCATTTGCCCCGTTGGGTATTCTTTATCTTTGAATATACTTGCTTGACGTCATGGTACCATGGCTTACCATCCGCTCATCCTCTACATTAGCACAATACGCAGGCTCACCGTGCATCTTTACTTGGATAGGTTGAACATTATTGTGAACTTCCAATTTGGTCATCACAACTAAAGTGGCCAAGGCATCGCGCGAACCGGTTTTTATCTCGAGTCAAATGGGAGAAGGTCACCTCTTCAAACTTCTCGATCACCGGGTTAAATACTTTTGATACGGCACCAACTTCGGGTCTTTGGTTTGCCATTCACCGTTCACTTGATAAATGATGAGCGCTGAATCTCCGAATACGCTTAGTGTTTGATCCCTAAATCAATTGCAACTTGTAAACCATTAGCACAGCCTCA
Organism: Ormosia semicastrata; assembly: GCA_029884595.1. Lineage (NCBI taxonomy): Eukaryota > Viridiplantae > Streptophyta > Magnoliopsida > Fabales > Fabaceae > Ormosia > Ormosia semicastrata. The sequence goes on along the minus strand of JAQQTO010000046.1, from coordinate 27,386,075 downwards.
TATTCTCGCAACATTATTGGTGCATTCAAAATCAAGCTTGATAGCGACTGGATATTGCTTTCCGGTTGGTGAAACAACCACGGCTCCTATGCCACTACCATGCATGTTGACCGCTCCATCAAAATACATCTTCCAAATGGGCTCATCCTCGCTTTCTTCTTCTCCTTCTACTCTCAAAATTTCTCCATCAGGGAACTCGGATGTTACTAGTTGTCCACCCTCAAGAGGGTTTTCAGCTAAATGATCCGCAATTGCACTTCCTTTGACGGATTTCTGAGTCATGTATTTGATGTCGAATTCTGATAGTATCACCTGCCATTTTGAAACCCTTAATGAAACATGAGGGCTTTCAAATATATACTTCAGGGGGTCCATTCGGGAGATCAACCAAGTGGTGTAATACAACATGTATTGCCTTAACCGTTTTGAGGTCCATACCAGAGCACAACAAGTCTTTTCAACAGCCATGTAACGGGTTTCACATTCATTGAACTTTTTACTCAGATAATAAATTGCCTGCTCCCTTTTCTCCGATTCGTCATGCTGCCCCAACATTGCTCCCATGGAGGTTGGCAGTACAGTTAAGTACAATATCAGGGGTCGACCCGACGTAGGTGGTACCAAAACAGGGGAATTCATTAGATAAGCCTTTATCTTGTCAAAAGCTACTTGACATTCATCATCCCATTTTCCTGGCTGGTGTTTCTTCAGCATCTTGAATATAGGCTCACAAGTGCTGGTCAAGTTGGCGATGAATCGAGCAATGTAGTTAAGTCTCCCGAGGAAACTCCTCACTTCACGCTCTGTCTTAGGAGCAGGCATCTCCTGTATTGCTTTCACTTTATCTGGATCCACCTTTATTCCTTCTCTACTAACAATGAATCCAAGTAGCTTTCCAAGTGGATGCTCCAAAAACACATTTAGCAGGATTCAACCTCAGCTTGTACTTTCTGAGTCTCTCAAACAGCTTACGCAAAACTGCCACATGGCTTTCTCCCTCTCTAGACTTGGTAACTATATCATCCACGTACACCTCAATTTCCTTGTGCATCATGTCATGGAACAATGCAACCATAGCGCGTTGGTAAGTAGCCCCAAAGATTTTTAATCCAAATGGCATCACTTTGTGTAGCAAAATGTCCCCAAGGAGTGATGAAAGTGGTTTTTCTTTATCATTGACATCCATGGGGATTTGATTGTACCATGAGTACCCGTCCATGAATGAAAACATGTGGTTCTTAGCAAGCATTATCAACCAACACATCGATATGAGGTAGTGGGAAATTATCCTTCGGACTAGCCTTATTCGATCCCTGTAGTCCACACACATTCGAACTTTCCCATCCTTCTTAGGCACAGGCACAACATTAGCTACCCATTCTGGGTGTCTTGACACTTCTACAAAACCTGCTTCTAACTGTTTAGTCACCTCTTCCTTAATCTTCAGGGACATATCAGGATGCATCCTCCTTAGCTTCGCTTTTTTACCTCAACATCTGGATATAATGGGATTTTATGAGATGCATCTCCGGATCTAATCCAGGCATATCTCGATAAGACCAAGCAAAGACATCCATATATTCTTTGAAGAGTGTAATCATTTCTTCGCATTCAGGATTTTTCACCATTTTCAACTCATTTTTCTCTTCTTCTGTCCCCATGTTAATTACCTCGGCTTCCTCACCATTCAAGTCAAATTCCTTCTCGGAATACTCCAATAATTTTTCAAAACTTTCAACGACTTCTTCCTCTTCATCAGATCCAAGATCTTCTTCCTCAAACATCGCATGGGAAACAATTGATGAGTTTTCAAGGTCCCTTTCGTGAGGCGAACTTTCTATGAGACTCAGATCCTGGAAGGTAATTTTCGTGGAGTTGGAAAAGCGAGAATGGAGCAGGAATAGTAAAAGGAAAACAAAACAAAATATTATATGAAAGGCAAAAGAAAATGATAGATGCAAGTGGACAAGTTAAAGTGCAAAGAGGAGGAATGTTGAATAATCATGCGAATTCATTAAGTTGATGTCTCAAACAGCATAAACATAAGCTTAAAACACAACCAACCTTAAATATCAGCTTAGCACAAATATGACCAGACAATTACTTGGACACAATCACATCAATCACTGGTTCGGACTGCCAGTTCTTCAGCGGCTTCTCATCAGCAGAGGGACAGATTGCCTTGCTTTCTTCTGGGCCTTCTTCATGCAACGCATTGACAGTAGGATGGTATTGGGAGCGAATGACTTCTCCAGACATGATTACCTCGGCTGGTGCTGGGAATGTTTCCCTCAGGTGGGGAATATTCATCACCTTGCCCCTGTCATTTTTCTTCCCGAGGGTCATGCTCCTTGTTCTTTCTTCCAGGGATGCCTCATACCCTAACCCGAACTTGTCCCACTTTTTTGGGAAGGACACTGGTGACTAAGTACCTTGCAATTGTGAGTCCAAGCCTTTTCCTTCCTCGTAACCATTACTTGCCATAATCCGGGCCACCACTTGATCCACACTTTGCGTCGGAGATTCATCTTTACCGACTCCAGTCTCTACTATTTCAAAACTTTGCCACAAATTCTCTTCATCTTTCTCTGCACTTTCCACATACGGCACTGAAACTGGTTTTGACAACATAATCTCTTCCTCCCCATGTATGGTAATGATTGACCCATTTTCAATGTACTTAACACTTTGATGCAGGGTTGAGGGAACAGCACCGGCAACATGGATCCATGGTCTCCCCAAGAGCATTGTGTATCCAGGCTCAATGTTCATAACTTGGAATAATACCTGAAAATTGCTTGGACCAATCTCTAATGGCAACATCACCTCTCCTAAGATGCTTCTCCTATTTCCATCAAAAGCCCGCACCACCATTTCTCGAGGTAACACTTCATCCTCACTTATTGATAATGAGTTTAGAGTCGACTTCGGTAGGATATTTAGCGCAGACCCCCCATCAATCAAAACCTTTGCAACCATATACCCTTTGCATTTAAGGGTTATGTGTAAAGCCCGTGGGTTTTTCTCAGACCGAGAAGCGATCTCTTCATCCATGAATGTGATCATGTTGACGTGCTTTATCGGGTCCACCATGCGACAATATTCTCAGGAGTGACATCGGGTTTGACATAAGCCTCATTTAGTACTCTTAGCAACGCCTTTCGATGTAACTCGGATGTCAAAATAAGTGACGGGAGGGATATCCTTCTTGGAGTCTTCTTCAACTGCTCCACCACATCGTACTCGCTTTGCTTCATTATCTTTAGGAACTCTTCTTCCCCTTCTTTCCCTCTCTCCTCTTCTCTTGCATTTTCCTCATTTCTCCATTCTTTATCATTCTTTTTCTTCTCTACCTCTATTGGGCCATAGCATCGCCCGCTCCTTGTTATTCCTCCTACCCCGACTATGTTAGTCACTGGGTCTTCTTCTTGGTGTATTTCTGCCACTCGGGTATTCGAAGTCCCTTCCCCGACTCCCTTTATCTCCACCCTTGTTTCATAGCTCCAGGGCACTGCGCGGTGTCATTACAAGCAAATGGTGTTGGCTTCTTGACCGTCAATACCACTTTCCCGACTCCGAAGCTTGGTTGAGGGGTGGTACTTTAAGTACAAATCGTTCAATCATATGGACCTCTTCAGAGGAAGTTACCCCTGATCTTGCTTGTATTACTCCTAATGTGAGCAACCTCTGGACTCGATCCTTAAAGTCCCAACAATTCTCGATATCGTGTCCCGTTGCCCCACAATGGTAAATGCACTGGACTCTTCATCATGCCTCTCTTCTTCTTTCACCGCCGAAGCCGGGTGAAGTGATAACATAACCCGCTATCTTCAGTCCCTCGAATATTTGAATCATCGGCGTATGCGAGCTCATGACTTCTTTTATTGGAGGCCCTTCTATCTCCACGGCATTCGCCTCATTTCTTCCACCATGGTTAGGGATCGGGTTGTTGACGATCTGGGTCCAAATCTTCTTGAATGTCAAGCTTCCCATAAGCAATAAGCTTCCTTCTTGCCATCTTGAAAGCTTCACAATCTTCAATTGAATGTCCCGGATATCCATGTGGTATTTACAAGTCAAATTCGGGTTATACCACGCCGGAATGGTGGTTCTAAGGGACGTACAGGATTTCCGAAATGAGGTGGGTGTCGAACAACTTTTGGAACAGATCCGCATTTGAAATGGACAGGTCTTGGGAAAGGGGTAGGTTTTGTGGACGAAAGCGACCTTGATTTTGAAAGTTTGGCCGAGGTTGTGGGTGATTTGGGTAGGCTTGTGGAGGTGCGGTGGGTATCGAGTATAGGTTGGGCGGCCGGCATATATGGTTGTGGTGTGGGGACATTATTGATTTGGAATTGCGGAGTTGGGGTGATGTTTGCGGCGTGCATAGTTTGGTGGGGCGGGTAATAAGGAAGTAAAGGTGTTTGATATGGAAGGTGCGAGTCGTGGTTATATGGTAATTGGCGGCTTGAGTTTTGTGGGGAATATCGGTCTCGAAGATCTGCGACGTTGGACATAACTCACCTCGGGTTCCTTCTTTTTCGGTGGAATCCCTTCTTGAAGGCAATACTCTCTCTGTATTGTTCACCGGCAACTTCCCAGGCCTTGGCCATAACCTCTATCCTTTCTCCGGCCATTATCAAGTCCGCAAAATCCTTATAGGTGCCTCGACCATTGCCCCGATAAACGGGTTTCCCAAGGTTCCCGGAAATACGAGCACATCTCAGCTAGTGTTAATGGGGGCTGAACCTGAGCTGCCAAGGCTCTCCACCTCTGCGCGTATTGTCTGAAAGGTTCATCACTTCCCTTCTGCATCGAGCCCAATTGTTCCCGGGTCGGAGTTGCGTCCAGATTAAACTTGTACTGGTCCATGAATAGGTCGGCCAACTCTGTCCAACGAGAAATCTTAGAATGGTTTAATTGAAGATACCACTCCAAAGCAGGACCTGTGAGACTCTCGTGGAAAAAGCTAATCAGGAATTTATCATCCTTGGACCAAACAGCCATCTTGGTTCCATAACTGATCAAATGAAACCGAGGGTTGCCACTTCCATCGTACTTGGCAAAATCAGGAATCTTGAAGTCCTTAGGGATTATGACATCAGTGGTAGGACACAGTTCTTCTATTCTCAGAGGCCCATAAGCACTAGGGCCCTTGATTGCCTTGATCTGTTCCTCCATTTTCTCCATCCACTCTTCCTTCATCTTGTCTTTCTCAGCCATGACGTGGCTATTCCCAGAGTGAGGTATTGTTGCTTGCCCTATGATGGACACATGAGGTTGTTCCCAGGTAGGGCCAGCATAACCTGGAACTTCATTATGAGCACCTTCCAAAGTGCGATACCCCTCCCCAATAGGCATGACAACCGGTGTCGTTTGAGGTGGTTGTTCATGGATCCCCATAGTGATGCCTGAAGTAATAGCCGGGAAGGTCGGGGCGGTCATTGATGACACATTTGCATATGCTTCAACCTCATTTGTACATCTATTCCTGCTGATTAAGTGAAGAGATTCCCTCATGTCTTGCAATATTGCTTCCAACCGTATTTGGGCTTCTGACACCTCATTTATCCTCCCTGTCATTTCATCGACTTCTCTGCTCAAATTCCTCCCTCGCCTCAGGATTATTAGCACCATCCTGGTCCGAGATCTGGTATTGTGAACTCGGGTTTGATTGGTATCTTCCTTCCTAGGTCGCGCAATGATTCCCGAATCAAATTGATTTATTAAAACAAAACAACATTAAACAAGAAAAGGAAAGAAGAGGTTAGCGCTATTGTGAGGATGCTTGGTGATTGTGGAAAGATCGGCACGGACATTCAATAGCAATGCAGGATCCCAAATTCTCGCACTTTGGGTTCAAAGATCCCTTAGGCAAGAATATGGTTGATAGCGATCCCAAGGGAGTATTCTCTCCTCAATGGGTGTTTGTCTTCTTGGATATTCACATGCAATGCGATTACCCCTTCACCGAATACTAGGATTCCTATACTTTCATTGAAGGACGAATTGTCTCGTGTTGAGAGCGAAGTTGACAAACTTATTCAAGAGGCATTCACCCTTCAATGAATAATGTCCAGTGCAAAACAATAAACTCAATGTTTGGAACAAAACACCGCAATTGATCATTCATTTTCATTTCAAAATTTAATCACCCAAGGTCTTAGACAACATTACATTAACAACTTTGTTTGTTTCTTCCTAAGACCTTTAGCAAGACCTCAACAATATTTCATGAACTCGGCTATTTTTTGTGGTAGCGTAACAATGGATTCAATCGAATGCGGAGGTCTCCGCCTCTTCAAAACGATCAACTAGTTGCGCAAAGATAATATTGCACACTATCGGACATGCTCTCATATTTCTTCTTCCATTCTTCTTTTTCGACCCTTTGCTCTTGTCTGTCTTGATTGCCACATTTCGCCCATTCTTCTTTCTGTCTTACTAGTCTTTGGGCCTCGAGTCTCCACTGCTCATGGTCTCGCCCCAACTCTTGAATTTGCAGCTTTAAATGCTCATTCTCTAGGTTCGCTTCCATGAGTGCATCATGATATTTGGTAGCTAATGCCCGTCCTTGGTCAGAGCGGCACTTTGCTTCAGTCAGAGCTTCTTGCAAGGCTTGCATTCTACGATCTTGTACCTTAGCATTTGTCTCCAACTTTCCTTTCTCTTGCAAAACCAACGCCATTGTCTCTTCCTGGGTGCTTATCTTTGCTCGCAATTCACGAACTTCTGTTGTGGCCTTTTCAAATTCTATCTCCTTTCCTTTCTTTGCCCTTTTTACTCGGCTTGGGGTCTCAGCCATATTTGCACATGTGTCTTTTAAATATTCAACTTCATCAGCTAGCTTCTGGCATCGACTCTGGTGGATGACTACTTTTAGCTCAGCGGCTTCCTTTTCTTGTTCCAAGACTTTCATCTGTGCTTTTAGTCTTTCCATCTCGGTGGCCATTTGAGGTATGATCTGAGGATGACCTTTATCCTCTGAAACTATCCGAGGATGTTATTTTGCACCCTTCTTGCCTCTCTCCATTGCAAGTATTCGAGGGTCTGATTCGACTACCACATGCTTCCTCAATTCCTTTGTTCCCGCCATATGTATATTCTTCCAAGCATCTCTAATCTCTTTTTCGAGCTTAGTAGTGTTTCCATCTTGCTGGTATAAGAAGCTGAACCCTTCAAGTTGCTTTTCGTTGGGCACATATTGAGTCCATCGGAGTTGTCTAAGCACAAGGATTGGCGCGTATGACACACCACCTCTAGGGCTCATCAAAGGAACATTAGGAAAGTCACCACAGCTGAAAACTACCTCTTCTCCATGATACCATGGGCATACCCACTTAAAAGAATCTGGCCCCATCCTCATGAACTCATTTTTCCATTCATAAGCTTTTTGTTGCTTCACTGGTATGCGACCAAAATTCCTTAACGGGTCAGGTAGGAGTCCCAGGCGATTGCGCACATCCATGTGTGTTATGATCCAAACATACAACATGTGTGTGCAACATCGAATCTTTCCACCACCCTTTTGATGACAGATTTCCATCGTCAAGAAAGTATCAGCAAGAATAGCAGGGACTGGATTTGCTTTATGCTTCTCAAACTTGAAGAATACATCCATTGCTGCTTGATCTACCATATCTGAGGTAAATGGGAATAACACTAACCCAAAGATGGTTAAGGCTAGTGTTTTGTTGAAGAAATCCCACTTTCCTTGTTGCGCTAGATACTGAAGATGTGCTTCGAAGTAGCTTTTCTTCAAGCCTTCTGTTCCTCCCCTTTTTCCATTCCCAATTGACTTGTTTGACCCTATCGCTCTGCTATCTTCCCTCTTGACACATAATACCCCCATAAAGATAAACTTTTGGGTGTTTGCTCATTAAGGGAGTCTTAACATGATAGCGTACTCTTCAATGGTTGGTGCAATATCTAGGTCAGGCAACTCAAAACATTTCGTAGACCGGTTCCAAAATTGAGCTAAGCCACTCAAAACAGGCTCTTCAACTGTGATGCGCAATAAATCCAGGATCTGCCCATAACTACTCGAAAACTCTGATCGAGCTTCAGGAGTCATCTGTTGAGTAATGTCTCTCACAAGCCTCAGGTCACTGCCATTAACAGCAATCTTCATGTTCCTCTTGTGGTCAACTGCATTGCTTGTGTTTTGCCCATGACACCTTTCTTCCATTCTTTGCTATTGATAAGTACCAATCTTTCCACTTTTCCAAGCAAACTCACCCTACAATACTAAAAAAAAGTGTAAGCATGCCAGAAAAAGAATGGTGCATTCTAGGGGTACCTCTTATCGAGGTAACCCTAGAGAACGTATGCTAACAATCTACATGAAGAAACCCTTATAGGGTCGTAAACCCAAAGGATAATGCATGCCATGTAAATATACATTTTTTTGAGTTATGACAATGCAAGAGGGGATATCCCCCCCTTTTTTTTTGAATGCTAGGGATGTTATGCGTGATTTTTTTTTTTTTTATATATGCAATGTCATGAAAATGCAAGTTTTTTTTTTTTTATGCTAGGGATGCTATTAAGATGCATGATTCTTTATTATTTTTTTTTTTTTTATTTTTAGTCAAGAATGCCATAAAATGCATGATGATTTTTTTTGAAATGCAATGTCATGAAAATACAAGTTTTTTTTTTAAAATTTTCTTCTTTTTTTTTTTTTGCAAGAATGAATGATATGAGAAACAGATAACTAAAGAAAAAGAAGTACGTTCCCTTTTGTGCCCTAATCAGGTGGAACCTAAGATTTGACAGTCACTACGCTCAATCTATCAGTGCAAGATTTTCGGGACAGGTCTAAACTTCTAAAAAGTCATGGTTCCCAGATTGCCCTTATCTCGAAAGACAAAGACCCAAATCATGAATTAATCACAAGTAGGGATAAACCCTCTCAATATGATTAGTTCACGATATTAGTAACAATCTGAGTGGTGTCTCAACAAATGTCAAGTGAGCATAAAGCCCCTCAATAACAAAAGTCGAGACCCCTCCTACTCCTCGGGTTCGCACACACTCGGGTATAGAGCCCAAAAAGTGTGTGAGGTAAGTGATAGTGATGTGTGTGAGGGAGCATACAAACCTGTACCAAATTTTTAAAAGATAAAACTACCCCAACCTGCAGAAACATATATACAATAACCAGGCAGCAATCATCTATCCTAAGGTTTCAACAATTATGCAACAAACACAGGGATAACGCTATCAAATATTTACATAGAACAAAATAAATAAAATCTATTTACAAACAAGGATAAAAAGGGTAAAATAAATAAATGAAAATTATTAACAATTTGCACAACTAACAACGACAGGCTTGACTCTCCAAATATCCCAATGAGTCGCCATCTGTCTGTCGCGACCGGATAATCGCGGTGGGAAAATAGCAACTCAAAACGATTTTAAAAAATGACAATGGAAAAATGGAGTCGCCACCAATTTTATTTGAATTTGGAAAAATTGGAAAACCTTTTATTTGGAAATGGTCTTTGGAACCAGATCGGATTCTAGAGTCGGTTATGCTTAGGGAAGGGTGGAAACTTAATCCCACTGCACCCTAACGCACTTGCGTCCCTAAGACGGTACCTTGGATTAATTGTGCAAATTCTTAATAATCCTTTGAAATATTTATTTTACCCTTTTTACAAAAGCATTATAATTATTTACAAAAGCGAGACCACAAAATTATGAAATTTTAATTTGGGCTTGACAGAAATGAAATTCTGCTCCTACGTATCCCCTGGTGCAATGGGAACTCAAAGTTACGTAGTTCTTTAGAAAAATTAGTTTGGGTTGATTGAAAAAAAATTGAAAAGGGATTTTGCTTGAAAACACATTCAGCCTTGCACGGGGTTCAAGTTAGCACTAGGCTACTCAATAAACCCTTATGATCCAACTGACATTGAAGATAACATTCGTTATAAATTGAAAAGGAATTTTACTTGAAAACACATTCAGCCTTGCACGGGGTTCAAGTTAGCACTAGGCTACTCAATAAACCCTTATGATCCAACTGACATTGAAGATAACATCCGTTATTCAATCAATATTAGTGTCATTGCATTGATTAAAAAAACCTTTTTATTTTTTATCATTTCATTTTTGGGAATACTCTAAGACAAACAAGTAAACATAATTTTTCAGGAACCAAGTAAATATAATAAAAACACAACATCACAAAACATATTTTCTTTTTTTTTTTTTTCTTAACATTTTTATTTTTATATTTTTTTATATTTTTTTTTATTTTTTTGAACTTCCTATTAATTACAAGATATAATACAAAATACACAATTAAATTAAATAAACACTATTAATAATTCTAAGTAACACAACCAATTAAACTCAAAACATTTTTATTTTATTATTTATTATTATTTTTATATATTTTTTTATTTTTGATTTTTTATTTTTGATTGATTTTTTTTTTTTTATTTTTTATTATTTTTTCATTTTTTTTCTTTACCTTTTATTTTTATATATTAAACAAAGAAGAAGAAAAAAAAAGTAAGGATATCACGTGAAAGTGGCATTCCATTCAAAACTTGCTTATATCTTTCTTTGCTTTTTTTTTTTTAAATAACCAACCAAAGAAAATAAAGGTGCAGACAGACACGTGAAAGTGGTGTCCCGTCCAAAACTTGTTTACAAACTTTCTTTGATTTTTTCTTTTTTTTAATTATTTTTTATTCAAAAAAAAATGCAAACAGCCACTTGAGAATGGTGTCTCGTCCAAAACTTACTTTTTATCTTTTTATTATTATTTTATATAAAAAAACGAAAACAAGGAAACAAGAAAGAGGCTTTATTAGCCTCTGAAAGAAAAAATGAAACAGCCAACACTTTCACGTGTTTTCACTTTTTTTTTTATATAATTTAACTTTTCTCTTTTTTTTTATTAATTGTTTATTCAAAATGTAAAAAAAAAAAAATGGCAGACAACAAGTTATCTGATTTTCTTTAATTCAAAGCCTCCACTATTTATTTTTATATGTAAAAAAAAATGCTGACCCAAATCAAAATATCAATTTCAAATCATAACCACGTTCAATTATCAAGAGAATACAATCTACAGGACAAAAAAATAAATAATAAATAATTATAATAAAATAAAAACAACTAACTAAATAATAAAACACTTACAGAAGATAGAGATACAGAGGAATGAAAGACCAAGCTTTGGTCTTCTCGTGAAGACAGAGGGGAATGGGCACTACGAACAAAACAGAGACCCAAAAAAATTTCTTTTTTTCTTTGCTCTTCAACTTCCTGCAAGCTACTGTTACTCCCTCTTCTTTTGATTTTTTTTTTCTCAAAGTGACAGCAACGAAGAAAACTTCTTTTTTTTTTTTTTTTTTTTAGGGGTTGAAGATGAAGGTTGGTAGGGACGGTTGAAGGTGAAAGTGAAGGGAAGAAGGTGATGGTTGGTTTGGACGTGGAGGAGTCACGGTTGAAGTTGAAGGGAGGGTGATTGAGATGGTGATGGAGTGGATGAATATGGTGGTTAAAGGGAGAGCTTGCTTTGTTTGTGGCTAATGGAGGAAGATGAGTTTTTTTTTTTTGTTATAATGGTAGGATGGTAAAAAATGGAGCTTGATAGAGGTTTTGGTGAGTTAACGGTTATGGTGGTTGAAGGGGAATGGGTTTTTTTTATGAAAGATGATGGTGAGTTTGTAGTTTGAGAGAATGGTGGAAGAAGTGATGGTTGTGCGTTTCGATTGGAAGGGATTTGGAAGGAATTGGGTTATGAAGTGGGAAGTGAAGGAGATGAAGGTGGTGGTGTAGTCCTGGTTGGTGAAGTTGGATGATGGGGATGAAGGAAGGGTCCTTATAAAGGGTGCGAGGTAGTGGAAAGAAAAAGAAAACAAAAGGTGAGTGGGTGCAACCGAAAGTGAGTGAGCGGGAAAAAATTTAAAAAATATGTTGTGGGTGTGTCTTTGGAAAGTGAGTGGAGAGATGATGGAGTGGGTGAGTGTGTACGTGAGTGAAGAAAAAATGAGTGTGTGCGGGTGAGGAAAATTAGTGAAATGTGAGTGGGGAACAATAGAAAGTGGAGACTTTTTTTATTTTTTTTATTTTTTTTTTTTATTTTTTTATTATTTTTTATTATTTTTTATTGTAGTCCGGTCAAAATTGGGTGTTCACAACCCTCAACCATCCTTCCAACCTCCCTACATGCCTTACTATCCATACATTGCTAATGCCTCTCAAGCTCCATACCCTCAACCTTATCACCCAATGATCCCTTATCGTGCACCGTCTCCTATCCCAAATCAAACACTCCCTACCATGCCATACCAACCAACCCAACCATGGGCCCAAAACTCAAATACCAACCAAAGAAGGCCTCCAGTAAACCAAGAAAAGAAACCTGTCCAATTTGACCCAATTCCCATGACCTATACTGAACTGCTACCACAACTCTTTCGAAATTCCTTATTGGCTCCTTGCCCAATGAAGCCATTGGAACCTCCCTACCCAAGAGGATTTGACCAGAATGCCAAATGTGAGTACCATCTTTGTCAAATTTGTAGGTCACTCAACAGAAAATTACAGAGCCTTGAAGTTCAAAGTGCAAGACTTGATTAATGCCAAATGGTTAAACTTTAAAGAAAAAACTCCTAATGTAGGCCGTAATCCCTTGCCTGATCATGGAGGTCCTGTAGTTAATGCCATAGAGGGGTCTTCTGGACGATGCCTCATAAGTCAGGTAGCTGATGTGAAAACTCCCATGAGAATAATTTTTCAAGAGCTTTGCAAATATGGGTTGATACAAAACCAAGTTGAGTTTAAAAAGGCCAATGAAGATGAAACAGTGTGCAAGATCCATGGGGAAGTTGGGCATTCTATTGAGGAATGTGATGAATTCAAGCAGATCCTCCAAAGTTTAATGGACAGTCACCTAGTGCAAATAAGTAATCAGTACGATAATGGTGACGTCTATATGGTCAAGGAAGTTACACCTCCACCAGTTCAAGAGGCTGCTAATACCTATGCAACGCAACCAATCATAGGGCAAGCTCCAGGAATACCAAGGCCATTGACGATTCATTATAGTAAAGAGGTGTCTCCGCAAGTCTCTTTTGGTCGGAATCCTATCACTATCCAAGTGCCGACTCCTTTTCCCTATAAGGATACCAGAGCTGTGCCTTGGAAATATGATGTGCAAGTCGTTGTAAATGATCTCCAGGACAATCAAATGAAAATCCCATCGGCTATCTCTAGCATATCTGGGATTGGTGGAATGACTCGGAGTGGTCGTATTTATACACCTGAGGATCTGCGTAAAGACCAAGTGGAGGAAGTGGAAAGAACTCGGAAAGGGAAAGGCAAGATGGGGGAAACTTCTATTGAAAAAGTCTTGAAAGAAAAGGAAGAACCAAAGGCAACACAAAGAAGAGGTCTATAAGAAAGAAGTGACCAGGAAGAAGCTTGTGAGTTCTTAAAATTCATAAAGCAAAGTGAATACAAGGTGGTGGATCAACCGAATCGCACCCCGCAAGAATATCACTCTTATCTTTATTAATGAACTCGAGCCACACAGAAGGTGCTAATGAAAGTGCTTAATCAAGCCCATGTTTCTCATGACATAACGGTTGACAAGTTGAATGGCGTTATCGAACATCACAAACAGATAATTACATCACTTTCACCGATGATGAAATACCCAATGAGGGAAGGGGACATAATAAAGCACTTCATATCTCAGTAAAATGTCAAGACCATATCATGGCTAGAGTACTGATGGCAATGGCTCTTCCTTGAATGTGATGCCGAAGTCGACACTCTCCAAATTGCCTTTTGATGGGTCACACATGAAGTCAAGTGCGATGATAGTAAGGGCATTTGATGGCACAAGGAGAGAAGTCATAGGGGAAATTGAAATACCAATTCAAATTGGTCCTTGCACTTTCAACATACTCTTTCAAGTGATGGACATTGCACCATCATACAGTTGTCTCCTAGGACGACCATGGATTCATTCTGCTGGAGCTGTGCCTTCCACATTGCACCAAAAAGTCAAATTTATAGTTGATAACAAGATGATTACTGTCTTTGGTGAAGAGGACCTACTGGTGAGTAAGCCGCTAGACACCCCTTATATTGAAGCTACGGAAGAGGCTTTAGAGACTGCCTTTCAAGCACTCGAGGTTGTCAATACCGTTTATATAAAAGAAGGAGCTCCAATTCCTAAGCCGCAGCCTTCTGTTGCATCTGTAATGATGGCAAAAGTTATGCTAGAAGGGGGTTATCAGCATGGAGATGGGCTGGGCAAGAAACGACAAGGTGCCACAGGACTTTTTCAACCATTTGAAAACAAAGATAGATTCGGGCTGGGGTACAAACCCACCAAGGCCGATAAGAGGAGGATCATGGAAGAGAAAAAAGGAAAAGGCTGGCTCGCTTGGAAAATCGAGAACCTAAAGTGAAGGGAGTCCCCATCTGTGATATACGACAAAGCTTCCGGAGCGCGGGAGTTGTGTTCATAGACCAAGTGACCGCAGTTGAAGATGACGATTTTGTCAGTCATACGAACCTGGTGTATGCATGTTCTTCAGATACAAGACTCAACAATTGGGAGATCTCCGAGTTTCCCATAACCTTAGATTCTCTTTCAAAGTAATTCTGTAGTGCTTTTCCTTTAGCTCTGCCCAAGGCTTTAGGATTTTCATTTGTAAATGGGCTCACATGTTTCATTTCCAATAATTGTTATTAATAAAATGCATTTTTGAGTTCTCTCATTTTTCATTTCATTAGCTTTCATCCCACCATTATCATGACCTTTTATTCATTTCATTTTTCTTGTGTCAACATAACTTATTGCAGATCTGAAAATGACTCTCTTGAAAGTGACAGTGTCAATATCTCATCATATAATTTTGAACACCCTGTTAATCATACTGATGAGGATAATGCGGATGATTGGGAAACTTCACCTGAGTTAATGAGATTACTTGAACAAGAAGCTAAAGAAATCCAACCCCATGAGGAACCAATTGAAGTAATTAACTTGGGGACTGAAAATGATAAGAAAGAAATCAAAATTGGTACCTCGATGAAAGAGGATGAGCGTAACAAGTTGATTAAGCTCTTGTTTGATTATAGTGATGTTTTTGCATGGTCATACCAAGATATGCATAGGCTAGACACTGACATAGTTAAGCACAAATTGCCACTAAAACCTGGGTATCCTCCGGTTAAGCAAAAATTGAGACGAATGAAACCTGAGATGTCCCTAAAAATCAGAGATAAAGTAAAAAGACAGTTTGATGCTAGATTTCTTGCAGTTGCAAAATACCCACAATGGGTTGCCAATATTGTTCCTATCCCAAAGAAAGACGGGAAAGTCCGAATGTGTGTGGACTATCGAGACTTAAATAGGGCCAGCCCTAAAGACGATTTCCCGTTACCTCACATTGATGTTTTGGTGGACAACACTGCTCAACATTCATTTTTTTCCTTTATGGATGGTTTCTCGGGATACAATCAGATCAAGATGGCACCGGAAGACATGGAGAAAACCACATTCATCACTTTATGGGGAACCTTCTGCTACAAAGTGATGCATTTTGGTTTAAAAAATGCTGGGGCAACGTATCAAAGAGTTATGGTGACATTGTTCCATGACATGATGCACAAAGAAATAGAAGTTTATGTGGATGATATGATTGCAAAGTCAAAAACAGAAAAAAATCATATAATCAATCTGCAAAAGCTTTTTGAGCGATTGAGGAAGTTCAAACTCAGACTTAATCCTGCAAAATGCACTTTTGGTGTCAAATCAGGCAAACTATTGGGGTTTGTGGTGAGCCAGAAAGGAATAGAAGTTGATCCTGACAAGGTTCGAGCAATACTGGACATGCCGGTCCCTCGCACTGAAAAGGAAGTTCGGGGATTTTTGGGAAGGTTGAATTACATCGCTCGATTCATATTCCAACTCACAGCAACATGCGAGCCGCTCTTCAAGTTGTTACGCAAGAATCAGCCAGTCAAGTGGAATGATGATTGCCAAAGAGCCTTTGAAAAAGTCAAGCAGTATTTACAAGAACCCCCAGTTTTGGTGCCTCCAGTGCTAGGGAGACCTCTCATTATGTATTTGACGGTGCTTAATGAGTCTATGGGTTGCATATTGGGGCAGCATAATGAATCCGTGAAAAGAACGCGCCATTTATTACTTAAGTAAAAAGTTCACCGATTATGAGGCAAAGTACTCATTGTTAGAGCGAACTTGTTGCGCCTTGGCATGGACTGCCCATCGATTGAGGCAATACATGTTGTGTTACACTACTTGGTTGGTGTCCAAAATAGATCCTATCAAGTATATCTTTGAGAAACCCGCTCTCACTGGGAGAATCGCGCGATGGTAAGTTCTGTTATCGGAGTATGAAATTGTTTATGTCACCCAAAAGGTAATTAAGGGAAGTGCCCTTGCAGATTATCTGGCTAACCATCCTATAGAAGATTATGGGTCGATGCAATGTGAGTTCCCTGATGAAGATATAATGGCTCTGTTTAAAAATGAAGAATCTTCTGAAAAAGAAAAATGGACTATGTGGTTTGATGGAGCCTCTAATGCACTAGGGCACGGCATTGGAGCCATCTTGATCTCCCCTGAAGAAAAATTTATCCCAATCACAGCAAGGTTGTGTTTTGACTATACTAACAATATAGCAGAATACGAAGCGTGTGCTTTGGGTATTCAGGCAGCAATAGAATCAAAAGCAAAGATCTTGGAAGTATATGGCGATTCTGCCTTGGTCATTCATCAACTAAAAGGAGAATGGGAGACCCGGGATGCTAAACTGATCTCATACCATGTTTACATCAAAGAATTGATCGAGCAATTTGATGAAGTCACTTTTCATCATGTTCCTCGAGAAAAAAATCAGTTGGCTGATGCTTTGGCCACACTATCATCAATGTTCCAAGTAAGTCATGAAAGAGACCTACCACTTATAAAAATGGAAAGTCGTGGCTATCCTGTATATTGTAAAGTGGTTGAAGATGAGCCTGATGGGAAGCCATGGTATCATGACATCAAATGTTTCATCAAGAATAGGGAGTACCCTCCTGGTGTTTCAGAAAATGACAAGAGGACCCTGAGGAGGCTCGCAATGGGTTATTTTCTGAGTGGGGAAATACTTTACAAAAGAAACCATGATATGGTGCTTCTAAGATGTGTTGATGCAATGAAAGCAAAAAAGATTATTGAAGAAGTACATGAGGGTTCCTTTGGAACTCACTCCAATGGACATGCAATGGCAAGAAAAATCCTAAGATCTGGTTATTATTAGTTAACCATGGAAACTGACTGCTTCAATCATGTAAGGAAGTGCCACAAGTGCCAAACATATGCTGATAAGATCAATGCGCCGCCAGTCCCCTTGAATGTCCTAGCAGCACCCTGGCCATTCTCCATGTGGGGTATGGATGTCATAGGTCCTATTGAACCTAAGGCCTCAAATGGGCATCGCTTTATCCTTGTTGCGATAGACTACTTCACCAAATGGGTTGAAGCTGCTTCTTATGCCAATGTGACCAGGAATGTGGTGATCAAGTTCATCAAAAGAGAGTTGATATGTCGTTATGGTCTACCGAATAAGATCATCACTAACAATGCAACCAACTTGAATAACAAAATGATGAAGGAAATGTGCGAGAATTTCAAGATCCAACATCATAACTCCTCGCCATACCGCCTAAAGATGAATGGGGCTGTTGAGGCAGCAAACAAAAACATCAAGAAGATCATCCAAAAAATGGTTGTGACATATAAAGATTGGCATGAGATGCTTCCCTTTGCTCTGCATGGTTATCGCACGTTTGTTCGTACCTCAACTGGGGCAACTCCTTTCTCTTTAGTTTATGGAATGGAAGTCGTACTCCCTATTGAGGTAGAGATCCCTTCATTAAGAGTACTAATGGAGACAAAACTGGAAAAGGCCGAATGGGTCCAAGCTCGACTAGATCAGTTGAATCTTATTGAAGGTAAAAGGTTAACTGCATTGTGTCATGGCCAGTTATATCAAAGGAGGCTTATGAAAGCCTATGCAAAAAAAGTGCGCCCTCGATAATTTCAAGAAGGAGACTTAGTGCTCAAAAAGATCCTGCCAATTCAAAAAGATCATCGTGGAAAATGGACTCCAAATTACGAAGGACCTTATGTCGTGAAGAAGGCTTTCTCTGGAGGGTCCTTGATTCTTGCAAAAATAGACGGTGAAGATCTACCACTTCCTGTAAATTCAGACGCAGTCAAGAAATATTATGTGTAAAAGCACTACTTGTCAAAAAAAAAAAAAAGAAAAGAAAAAGAAAAGAAAAGAAAAGGGAAAAGCATGGCTCGCTAGGTGGAAAACCTGAAAAGGCTACCTTGGCAAAAGTTAGAGCGACCTGGTAGGTTGAAAACTCGAAAGAGCGACCTAGGCAAAAGTTAAGGTCCAAAATAAAACGACAATAGTGCTTGATATGACAAAGGAAGTGAGACCTGAGCAGTTGAGTCTTCATGCTAGGGAGGAGCAAATCTCTACTTTTGAGCAAACTAAGTTTTCCATATTGGGGCAAGCCAAATGATCTCAACTGGGGCAATCAAAGTCTTCATAGGCTGGTTAACGGGTGTTCAAAATCGGGTATGCAGAGGATTGACGCTGATTACAATAAAGGGTTTCATTGGAAGAGCTGAAGGCCTTTGCCCTTATCATCCCTCTGTAAATTTCATGTTGATGACCACAATAATACTTTCTTTTCACCATTCCCATTTCAATACAATATCATCATGTTTTTACCTTTGCTCTTCTTCTTTGACTTAATATGCATTTTTCTAATAGTCATATATTGGAATGTGAAATGTGACATTCTTTGTCCGAGCATTAAGAATTGCTAATGATTTGAAAGGTATGGGAAACACAATGATTCCTGATAAGAGTGTTGATAAAAGAGAAAGGACAACCAGGTCAACTCAAGGGTCATCTAAAGAGTTTTCCTATTACTCTTATGTGTCACATCTAATGCACACTCCAAGGGTCATTTTGGTTGGACATTTCAACCATCGGCTGAATAGACAAATGAAAGGATACCATTAAATCCTATTCCAATTCATCTTTGAAAATGATTGCAATCATGTCCTCAAGGGTCGTGGAGACAAAAACAAAAAAAAAACAAACAAAAAAAAACAAACAAAAAAGAAAAAAAGAAATTTTTTTTCATACTCTCATACATTTGAAGCATGCATTGCATAAGTGCATTTGTTCTCATTTTGCTAGCCTTGACCTACAAAGGTCCAAATTGCTGTTTCTTTTTCTGGGTCCCCGTACTTATTGTCCTTTAAGTTTTTAGGCCCCGCGCCCATTGTCTATTAGTTTTTGGGTTCCTACACCCATTGTATTCTCATTTTCGGGCCCCCGCGCCCATTGTCTTTTCAGTTTCTGGGCCCCCGCGCCCATTGTCTTTTAGTTTTTGGGTTCCTGCACCCATTGTGTTCTCGTTTTCGGGCCCCGTGCCCATTATGTTCTGGTTTCCGGGTCTCCGTACCCATTGTTTTTAAGTTTCTGTTAAGCTTCAACGGATACCCGACTCCGTAAGCTTCTTACCTTGTTTTTGTTAAGCTTCAGCGGATACCTGACTCCGCAAGCTTTTGGGCCCCCGCGCCCATTGTCTTTTTCGGTTTACGGGCCCTGCGCCCATTGTCTTTTAGTTTCTGGGTTCCTACACCCATTGTGTTCTCGTTTTCGGGCCCCGTGCCTATTATGTTCTGGTTTCCGGGTCTCCGTACCCATTGTTTTTAAGTTTCTGTTAAGCTTTAACGGATACCCGACTCTGTAAGCTTCTTACCTTGTTTTTATTAAGCTTCAGCGGATACCTGACTCCGCAAGCTTTTGGGCCCCTGCGCCTATTGTCTTTTCAATTTCTGGGCCCCCGCGCCCATTGTCTTTTAGTTTTTGGGTTCCTGCACCCATTGTGTTCTCGTTTTCGGGCCCCGTGCCCATTATGTTCTGGTTTCCGAGTCTCCGTACCCATTGTTTTTAAGTTTCTGTTAAGCTTCAACGGATACCCGACTCCGTAAGCTTCTTACCTTGTTTTTGTTAAGCTTCACGGATGGATACGATCTGCAAGCTTTTGGGTCCCCGCACCCATTGTTTTATGTTTTCGGGTCCCCGTACCCATTGCTTGTAAGCTTTTTACCTTTTGGGTCCTCGTACCCGTTGTTTTCGGGTCCTCGTACCCATTGTTTTTAAGTTTCTGTTAAGCTTCAATGGATACCCGACTCCGTGAGCTTCTTATCTTGTTTTTGTTAAGTTTCAGCGGATACCTGACTCCGCAAGCTTTTTACCTTTTCGGGTCCCTGCACCCATTGTTTTATGCTTTTGGGTCCTCGTATCTATTGTTTTTAAGTTTCTGTTAAGCTTCAACGGATACCCGACTCCATAAGCTTCTTAACTTGTTTTTGTTAAGTTTCAGCGGATACCTGACTCCGTAAGCTTTTGGGTCCCCGCACCCATTGTTTTATGTTATCGGGTCCCTGTACCCACTGCTTTTAAGTTTTCTGTTAAGCTTCAGCGGACACCTGAATCCGCAGGTTTTTACCTTTTCATGGACAAAATTGAATCAATTCCTTTGTTTTTCATTTATTCTAAATGTAAAACAATGGGGGGCAGCTGTTGATATCCAATTTTGTCCATTTTCTTTTTATTTTCATTTTTATCTTATTTAATTTAATTTCCTTCTTTTAAAGAAAAAAAAGAAAATAAAAAAGTTTTGTACGGGCAACCCATGACCCAATTTCATCTCAACCCGTAACCCAATTTCATTTTTAACCCATGACCCGATTTCATTTTTAACCCATGACCCATTTTTTTCATCTCAACTCTTCCCTTTCCCCTTCATGCTGCTGCCACCGAGCCATCAATCAGCTTGCATTGAATTGAATTAAAAACTTCAGACAGTTTTCTTTTTCAATCATCAAGTTCTGCTTCTTTATTTGCATTCATTTAGAAATTAAAAGTTCATACCGTTTTGCATTCCAATCATCAGAAATGGAAGAGTTTTGTTTTGGCATTCCTTATAAGATTCACGCACAAATCAATCAAAGGGGGACTACAGCGTATTGAATCGTTCAGGGGGGTTCATACAAAAACAGAGAGCAATCACAGATTGAGAAGAGATTCTCCAGACACAGATTCATCACACGAAAATTCATTCACCATAACCATCAACTCACCTCAACTGAGTTGACTCAGCAGCCTCCATCTTCACCAACACCAAGCCACCCACTTAACTCACCCTCTTCAACCTCATAAAACCAACCATCTTCAACCTCATAAAACCAACCATCTACAACCTCTTTCCATAACCCCTTCATCTCCACCGTACACACGCCTTCCCCAACCACCACACGAACCCAAAACACCACCCAACCGAGTCCCACCACAACCTCCGCACGGCACCACCGGAACTTGCTTCCCCGCCGTGAACCTGTGAGTCGTGCGCCCTCCGCCCTCGCAACCAGATCCGCGAGCCGTCGAACCCGCACCAGCCGCCTCCGCCGTCCGAGCCGTGCGCCTCTGCCTGCATCGCGCCTCCACCAGCGTCGCGCCGCCGCTCGTGTCTGCCCCTGACCCGCATCGCACTAGCGCCCGGAGCTGGCCCCATCCTGTTGTCGCCGCTGTGCCTCCACCGGATTCGCCGGATCTCCACCTCTCTGCACCACCGTGAGTCCCCTCTCCCTCTCGCTTCTTTCTTCTATTTTCGTTTGATAGGATTAAGGCTAAAAGCCTCTCTTTTGTCTTCCCCGTGCATTTCACCCCTTTTTTTTTTTTTTTGCATTTCACTTTTTTTTATTTTTATTTTTTCTTCTTTTCTTTTTTTTTTTCCTTTCTTTTTTTTTATTCTATTTTACTAAAATAGAGAAAATGTGTGAAATAAATATTTTTTTAATTTTTAGTACTTGTTTGACTATATTTATTTTTTTTCTTAATGATATGCTTTATATTGTGTTTTTGTGATTAATAAAAAAAATAAATAAAAAATAAAAAAATTTTTTTTTTTTTATCAAAAGTATTAATTTTATCATATCAATATTATACGATGCATCAATAAATACATAATAATATTATTTTATATAATATAATATCTTATATAATATTACAACAAATATTAGATAATATTAAAATTTTATTAAATCATTTACTATCAGGTCTTATAATATTAAACCTAATACAATCAAATATTATCCTATCTTACATATCAAAATTGTCCTATAAGACAAGAAGGAAATTAATTTATAATAAGTTAGATTTACTAGTCTGATATGGTTGGCACCAAGTCGAATATTTAGTGGCAACTGGCAATTAAAAATAAAAAAATAATGTTCCTACATCATTTTTGAAAAAAATATTACTTTTGACACCACTTTAAATAATTGTGATTAAATGAAAAAAAATATAAAAAAATAATATAATTAATGGTATAAGGAATAATATAAAAAGTAATGTGAGAGAAAATTTTGGTAAAAAAATTATAGTTGATTAAAAATTAAGTATTAGTCTTGTAATGAGAATTAAGGAAAACGTTTCTCGTCCAACCAAAATACTCCAACTTTTCTCCACCGTATGCTTCCGTACGTATGTTTGTTGACTTTTCCGTATGCCAATATTTTCATTTCAAGCTTTTCATTTCCCGCTTCTTGATTCAGAAAAAATTTGATTAACCACTTATTCCTAACGTATTAACCATTTAATTTCCCGCTTTTTCATTTTCCGCTTTTGGGATTCACCAAAATTGTTCTTAACGTATTAAATTTAATTTCTCGCTTCTCATTTCCTACTTCTTGATTCACCAAAACTAATATTGATTAACCACTTATTCTTAACGTATTAACCATTTACTTTATTGAGAACTCTTTCTTGGATTTACCGAAACATATACGATTGATAACCACTTATTCCTAACGTATTAACCACTTATTCATTATTAGGAACTGATTAACCACTTATTTCGAAGGTATTAAAAATTTATACTTGATTAACCACTTATTCTTAACATATTAAGAACTTATTTCGAATGTATTAACCGAAAACTTATACTTGATTAACCACTTATTCATAACATATTAACCACTTATTCTTAACGTTGAAAAGCTTCATATTTCAAATTTCAAATAATGACACGTATTGTCGGTGATACAGTTAGATCTTTTTCGTTGACAAATAAGCGACCGAAATTAAATACCAAAAAGTCGTGTAGGAAAAAACAAATTCGGCATGTCCACGCTGAAATTTCACAATTGAAAGGTGAATAAAGAACTGAAGAATTGTATGCCTATTTTGCCCAATGACTTGGGGAACAGACTTTTGGGGTATAACTTAGGCGTATAACTTAGGGGAAACAGACTTTTGGCGTATACTTGGGGGAACAGACTTGGCATATGACCTTTGAATCAGATCAGCACATTATACATATAATTAGAGCACTCATAAAATTATCATTTCCGTGCATCGCAATACATGTAATTTTTTTATTATTGTAATATTATTTATTTAAAGTTATAAATATAATATTAGATTTACTCATAATGTTATCTGGATAATAAAATACATCAACAAATAAAGTATTAAAATTTGCTTTATGTAACAAAAAAAAATTGCTTTAAAAAATTTGAGTACTAGAATTTGTTTTATATGTATTTTTTTCAAATTATATTTACATTAAATATAGCATGATAATCATCTTAGTAATTTTAACTACTTCGTGAGGAGCATATATATTATATATTCGCTAAAAATAATGTTATGTTTTGAAAATAGTAAAGTTTTATCTAGATTATGTTAGTGTTTATCTAGACTATATTAATGTTAAGTGTACTTATCTTCAAATCATAAGGAAGAATTTAAACTAGTTCGATGATTATTAGTGGAATTTATTAAACTCAAGTTTCATTTATTGAATTAATTTTTAATATATCTATTTTGAAATCATGAGAAGAAGAAAATATTAACTTGAATTTTGAGCTAATTAAAAGATTATTAATGACATTTATTAGAGCTAATAAAAAAATATCCATGGCAATAATGGAGTTTAAGTCAATTTTACTATATGTATAGATAGATAGATTCAATTATGTTCTGTGGTACTGTATCTTATTGATCAAAATTAAATTCTACTTACAAAGATGTCATAGTATTTTAAGGTAACACATAAGAGACATTTTTTGTTGGTAATAATAGTGTTCATACGATTAATTTTTTTATATGAATAAAATGATTAGCTTTAGTTTAAATAATTGAGTGTAAGAAAAAATTTATGATAATAAGATTTTTTTTTTAATTTTGTGTTTATTATATAAACTTTTTACTTTGAAAGCCTACATAAACATCTCACGATAGTGTAAGTTTGTGAAAAAATATCCAAATAAAATAGAATTATATAGATTTTTCAATGTGCAGTTTTAAAATTTAAGAGAAAATTAATTTGTTTAGAATTTCATAATACAGGGACATAATCTTTTTAGCAGGGATAATTAGCTTTCTTTGAAGTTAAAACTTATTACACCTGACATTTCTCTTTTGTGAAAATATATCATATACTGAGTAATTTCAAAGGATGTGAATGACCAATTCTACTACACTATGAAGTTATAGTGCATAAATACACTATAATATCCTTACCATTAAACTTTTGTATGCAAGTGTGAAGATTGTGATTATGTCATATAACTAAAATTAAAATAATTGCGCATTTGATTTTTTTTATAATTATACTATTCCTTATTTTTAAGATAAGAGAATTTTTTAAAAAGAAACTGTCTAAACATCGTTGGCTGCTCTGCCGTTGAAGGAGCAATGACCAAAACGAGTGTTGCTCCTGTATTTGTTTGGGCAAATCTTCAATCATATCACACCATTGGGCATTTTAGCGATTCTTCAACACAATGTCGGTAGTTAATTTGCTATAAAAATGAGAAAATTGCATTTATATTAATCCGATTTTTTCAAAATTAAAATTTTTGGCCTTTTGGCTACGATCAAATGCAACTGGCTCAACTAAGTTATACGCATGGCCTACCAAACAAAAACAAAAAACAAAAAACAAAAGGATGCAACTTGTTATAAGTGGCAGCACAAAATTTCTCAACATGCATGCTGGGAAAAAAATGTTCCAGCATCCTACGAAATTTCACAATTGAAAGGTCAATATAGAACTACAGAAAAGTCAAATGTATGCCTACTTTCCCCTTAGACTTAGGTAACTGTCTTGGGCTCTTGGCTTTCATGTGACTTTCTAGTTTGTTTGTTTGTTTTTTTTAAGTGCTAAGCATTCATGTGACCTTGCCCGTTCAAAATTTATTTTTGGTGTACTCTAAGTGCCTTTTTTTTTTTTACCACCCTGTTCATAAATATGTGTGAGAAATGCATGGAATTATTGTGAAAGTCTTGGAGTGTGACATTTCTCCTCGTTTATTATATTAAGATTACTAGTACTTTTAAATGTGCGTTGCACGATTTATATATATATATATATGTTTATTTTTTTATGATATTAAATTTTTTAATTAAATTATTCACTATTTTTGGTAATAAATTATAGATTGTTTATGGTAGTATTTAGTATGTATATATTATTGAAATATTGAATACAATAATAAAAATATTGAAATTTTATAATTTAAAATGTACTTGATAAGTCGAAAATGTAAATTTAAAGAAGTAGCAAAATAACAATAAGATAATAAAGTGAACAACAACTGTAATGAAGTAAGATAATCCAAAATCATAAAAAATAAATAATATTACTGATCATTACATTAATTTTGAAAGTCATTTGATGTTCACTTTATTTTATTTCCACATCATAAGCATTGTCAACCTAAATAATGAATTATTAAAATGAAAAAATTTAATATATAATGGATATATTTCATTAAGATCTTGTAAAGAGAATTACATAAATACCTGAGTAAATGTCATAAACATAATTAATTAAGGAAATCTCAAATTAAACCTATGAATAAATCTGACACAAAGAAAATTGTATCAATAAAACCAATCGATATATTTCCTGTGATTGATAATCACATCTCTGGACATAACTAGTTGTCTAAAAACTATAGCATTTCGAGAGCACCAAATCTGCTACAAAGTCACTAAGAAGAGAATCCATCTAGGTTGAGAAGAAAAGTTTTTTAACCAATTATAAATATTTAGAGACAATATGAACCTTTCAATGTTTGAAAATCCTAGCAAAAGCCAAATTTGGGAAGCAAACTTGCAGTCCCATAAGCAATGGACTATAGTTTCTGCATCTTCATGACAACATACGTTCTAACCAAGATGCGTCAAGCCACAATGAACTCGAAGAGTATTAAAGTATTGCCCTATTTGACAGATGATAAGCTGACTCAACTCGTCATCAAGCATGGAGAATGAAAATTTAAAGCAACAAAGCAAATGGTTACGATGGAGAGACGATAGACAATGTATCACTGATTGAGAACAGAGGGAAGAGATACCACTGATATACAGAAGATAAGTCACAAAATGTTGAGAACAATTGAGACCAAGCGGAAGGAGTGATGAAAAGAACAAATATAGAAATGTTCGACTGATGAGACCTGAGAGGGAGGGAGATGACAATCCAATTGCTGCAGAGAGGAGACAATGAAGGAGAGAGATGATCGTTCAATATTTTAATGGAGACTGGAGTCAATGGGAGACAATAAAGCCAACTGAAAATTAGTTAAGTGAGATAATAAATGATAAGAATAAAAAATTTCAAAATTAAAAAGATAAATAATAGATAATCATATAAACAGATTTGACTCTTCAATGGTTAGGCTTGGAAAATATCAAAGTAACAATCACTACTAGAAAAATTCTATTTAGAGACGAAATTTAGAGGTGGACACAATTCCATCTCTAATAGAGACGGACACAAAGACGAATTTGATGATTCAGAGATAGAAAAAAAAATTACAATTTAAAGATAGAATTTAGAGACGAAAATTATCTGTCTCATAATTTTTCATCTCTATTTCTGTCTCTGCACGGTCAATCTTGAGTTTTAAAAGGTCAAATACATTTAGAGATGGAATTTAGAGACGAAATTTACTCATCTCTAAATATTCCATCTCTAATTACATCTCTATTCCGCCTCTAAATAATTCTTATAATTTAATTAATAAAATTATTTTTTATAAAAAAAAAGATACGAATTGTTTTCGTCTCTAATCTCTTCAAAATTTAGAAACCTTGTTCCCAAATTTGGAACCCTACTATGAAATCTTCTTTGCTCTCTCTGTCGTACAGCACGTTGTTTCTGTCTTCCGGCCCCAACTTTGAAACATTCTTTGCTCTCTCCATCGCGCAACACTCTTCTCTGAGTTTGGTAAGTCACCACATACCATTTTTCTCTCCATTTGACTTGCGGTACGCCTCTTCCTCACCCTTTCCTCCATTCCCACCACCACCCTGTTCCTCCCCATATATAGTTGGTCTTCCTCCCACCATATTCAGATCCATATAACTAGTCTCATACTCAGTCTTCCGCCTATACCCGAACCCTTATTAGTAACTAGGTGCCTCATATTTGTCCTTTTGTGCATACCCAGACCCATATTCAGAACTGGGCACATCATACTCCTACTTCCATAACAATAAATAAAATGCTTCAGAACTTGAATATTTGGTAAACTTTTACTGAATGTGCTTAAAAATGTAACATTGAGTTGGTGGTATTATCTTAAATCACACATTCTGATTTAACGGACGGGTGGTCTTATAAAGATTGAGTTTATACTGCTCTGTTCTATTCTTAGCTGCATTGAAATTTAATGAACAGACGAGTATTTATCTTGCTTAAGGTAACACTTCTATTTTTTTTTTCCTTTTAAATATCAAGTTGTATCATTTCTAATTTTGTATTTGCACAAGTTGTTTTTGTCTTTGGTAGTTTTTTTAATTTTGTATCCATGATTGTTGGCATGAACCTACATAGTATCATCTCATAAAAACACATACATATATCCTTCATATGCTGCTGTTAGAATATCCATGGGCAATTGAGTATATCATGCCATCTCTTTTGCTCTCTTATTTATAATTTTTGGTCTCTTTTACAACTATCAGAAATTGTAAATCAAGGTAAATTGGTGTCAGATGAAATTATTATAAGTTTATTGTCAAAGATACTGGCTGCCAGGGAAGCTAAAGGCAAATCAAGGTAGATCCTTATGTCTCCTCCATTTTTCATAATCCACCACTCGCCCAACAGATCTCAACCTTCACGCCTCTGGTATGAACCCTAACCCTTTTCTTTTCTTTTCACTGCTTCTGATTCTTGTTGTGAAATCGGCAAGTGCACCGAATCGCAAAAGTAATAAAAAGTGAATAAGAGTATCATTCCCACGAGAATTATGTTATCAATTACTAAATTTACCAAGTCGATACTATTCAAGCTATCGAAAAGAGAGTTGGTAAACAACAATAAAAAGAAAGAATAAACAAAAATAACTAAAGTCAAATTTAATTAATTGGATTGAGTTAGAAAACAATGATATGAAAATGTTAAAGTCAGATTTCACTTGAACTATTTAAATGCAAAATCAAATATTGGTTTAATCAAGTCCTATTCTAATGATTCATGGTCAATTTCTAAAATTAATCAATATTCAATCCATTAGTATATTAATCCTCTTACACTGTTTAAAATTAACTAATCATTTAGTCTAATCCCAAATTGAAAGGCATTATCAAGAACGAGAGAATTAAAAGAAAAGACCACATAACCCACAATGTCTATTCCTAGTGATTACAGAAATTATAGTATTTATCACAAGTTCTAGGTTCATGTAAATTTTCTCAAATAATACATAAATCCAAAAATCATTCCCAAATTGGCCAGATTTAGAAAAGCATTAAGAAAAGAGATAAACACATAAATCATAAAATAAAAACATAGATTAAACCCATAAAAAGAATTTACATCATTCAAGAATAAAATCCATCATCACCCTAGTGAAAAAGAGTTTAGTTACACATGAAAAAAGAAGAACACAAATGGAAGAATATGACAAACTTCATTGTAGATAAGTGAAAAGGTTGAAGAGAATTCCTAATCTTCAAGCCTAATTGCGCCCACACCACTTTACGGTTTGTGTCTCTTGACGGTTGCTGTGTTCTATCCAAGTGTGTGTTGAATTTGGCTTAACTTTCTTATTTATAAGAAACTAATGTGCTCAATTATGCATTCAACGCTCAGGCACTAGATTTTTGAAACCATGGTGTGGTATTTGCAACCAGCACTCAAACACTGATTGTCCAACACTCAAGCACTGGCTCACTTAAACGAAAATTCTCCAGCGTGCGTTGCGCGCTCAAGCGATGCTGACCCAGTGCTCAAGCGCTAAGCTTCTAAATGGATTTTTTTCATTTTATTGCTTCTTTTAAGTGTCCAATATAGTCTATGTGCAATTACCTAACAAAAAAATACATAAAAACACGTAATAAGAACACAATTAAAATAATAAAAACATAATAAAACTTAAGAACAAAATTAAATCAAAAAGATTAAAAGAGGATGAAAACCTAAGATTTTGAACGGTAAAAATATAATTTTTTGCAGGTTCATCACTCTTCCAAACTTAAGATTTTGCTTATTCTCAAGCAAAAAGAAAAAGAAAAACAAAAAGACTAAACAAATAAAAACTCAAAACACAAAGACTCAAACATAGCGACACCGGGTATTGACAATCATACATATCCTCAGAAACTACTGCGCAATCTAATTTCAAAGTGTCACATATGAATAATCAAATTACCACATCGTCTCTCACATGCAACTCTTATGCATAAATGACTTCCCAAAAACATAAATGAAAGATTCAATCTCCTCATAAAGTACAGGCCCAAATAGGTTTATGAAACTGCAAGTGCACATCAAACCCACATCCATAATGTTGTTTTTCATCTCTCACTCCACTAATGTAAACAGCATATAACTAATGATCAAAAGAGTCTTTACAAAACTTGTAATGTAAGGTCAAGGATGAAGGTTAAGAAAGAAGAGATATGATAATGAAAGTAAAGGTTGAGATACATAATAATGCATATTTCAAAATTCAAGCCTCAGAATGTACAACAAGTGCAAAACGAAGCATAAAAAATAATACATCATTATCTTTTTTTTTTAAAAAAAATTTCTTTAACAACCTCCATCTCCAAACTTATTTCTTTGCAATACCTTGGGTGAACTTTCTCTTTTTGATTTTTTTCTCTTTTTTTTTTAGCTCCACAAAACTTCATGCACAAAAATAATGAAGGCTTGAATAATAAAATAATACAAGATATGCACTCAACAAATGTTATGTAAAAGAGGGGAAAAAAATTTTCTGTGGGTAAAGAAAAGAAATAAAGGCCAAACAATAACAATGATGCAAAAGGGACTTAAGGATATATTGTATATACAGGTTAGCTTGTAAGGCTTAAACGGTCCAAAAAAACCCTTATCATTTCCTTAATCATGCACTGCCTAGGATTTCGCCCTAAGAGAGCATCAAACAACTTCTAGATGCAAATCATCCACACACATACCTTCCCATAAACTTTCTTTAAGCCTGAAATGCATGCATAATCCAAGGTCTATCAAACATAAAGATGGGAAGAACATCCATACACAATTGAAATAATAGATATAAATGCAACTCATGGTTTCTCATATGATATCCTAAGAAATTAAATCAATCCACAATTCAAACAATCATTGGATATTACCGGCATGCACAATGTCAACAAAATGACTCAAAACGCAAAAAATGATGATGGTAAAACAAAATCAATAAAAAAACAAATAACTAAATGAAATAAATACAAGAAAGGAAAAGAAAAGAAAAATTTGGCGATCGACACTATATACTTCCCCTTACAAAAGCTCCGAACTCGTAGAGACACCTAAGCCAACTCAACACTAGCTAACTACAAAACAAAAATAAAAAAATATTAGTTAACAAGAAATAACAAAATAAAAGCAAAAACAAATAACTAACTGAAGAAAAATAAACAAATAACAAAATAAAGAGTGAAGGAAAAGAAAGAAAATTTGGGTTGCCTCCCCAAAAGCGCTTGTTTAACGTCATTAGCTCGATGTTGCCTTTTCTCAATAAATCATGGTGGCTTGAAACAAGAGAAACACGATGACACCTTTCTTTTGTCAGATCTTTACCTCCATACTCGATCACTGGCCTTGGAATCCTCTCCAAAAATATTATGAACACCAGTTAGAACTAGTTGTCCCAAGTGTGCCTTGGCATCAGAAACTCCACTAGGCCATGGGATTTTCAATTTATCAACAGGTAAAGTGCTAAGTTTCATCTTGTTAGAAGAATTCAGATCAGTTTGCACTAAACTCTGAGAACTAGAAGAATCTTTTTGTTTTTCAGCAATCTTGGGGATAGGAGGACCTTTCTCTTTCTCATCAACAATATTGGAAGTACAAGAATCAACAATAATGGATGAAGAAGAGTTCTTATCATCCAACCCTTTTTGAAATTTATCTTGAATGTAATTAACAGGGGCATGAAGATCTTATATTAGGGCAGACTTATTAAAAACATTTATAGTCACTTGATCTCCATCCACTCTCAAAATAAGCTCTCCTCTATGTATATCAATTAATGCTCTTGAAGTTGCTAGGAATGGTCTTCTAAGAATTAACAAGATATCAGCATCCTCGTCTATATCTAAGACCACAAAGTCAATTGAGAAAATAAATTTGTCTACCTTCACTAGCAAATCTTCCACAATACTATACAGACGTCTAATTGATCGATCTGCTAATTGAAGGGAGACCATAGCAAGCTTAACTTTCTCAATTCCCAGCTTGCGTAAGATTAACAATGGTATCAAATTAATACTCGCGTCTAAGTCACATGAAGCTTTATGAACATTCAACTTCTCAGTGGTACAAGGGATATTAAAACTTCTAGGATCCCTTAACTTTGATGGAAGCTTCCTCTGGATAATGGCACTGCACTCCTCAATAAGTACTACAGTCTCATCATCTTCCAACTTCCTATTCTTAGATAGCGAATCTTTTATAAATTTGGCATAGGAATGAATTTGCTCAAGTGCTTCAGCAAAGGGAATATTTATCTATAACTTTTTGAAAACATCCAGGAACCTTGAGAATTGTCTTTCCTGCTTCTCTTGGGTGTCTTTCTTCGAACACTGAGGGAATGGAAGTCTGGTATACAATGAAGGGTCAAAAGGTTTATTCAACACTGAATCATTTTTTCTTTCTTCGCACTCTCAGCTGTTCCTTTTTGGCTTTATCCTTCTCAATATCTTCTTCTCGAGCATCTTTTCTTGATTAGACATTGGAAGATCAATTCCTTCCTTGGTAACATCTTCTTTCAGCTGAGGGCTAACAACTCTTCCACTTCTTAAAGAAATTGCTAGACACTGCTCCTTTGAATTGACCACTGTATCACTTGGTAAGGTGCCTAGAGGTCTCTCGGAGAGCTGTTTTGCTATCTGTCCCACCTAATTTTCTATACTTCTGATGACTGCCTCTTAATTTTTAAAATTAGTCATCGTCTCCTCCATAAAAGTGCTAGTACTAAGAGCAAGTTTCTCCACAACACTTTCAAGATTAGATAACTTATCTTGTGGAGGTTGAGAAGATGAAGACGACTGAGGTTGATGTAATGGAGGTGGTAGTGGTCTCAACATATTCTAATTGCTCCATGAAAAATTTGGATGATTCCTCCACCCCGAATTGTATGTATTTGAATAATAGTTACCTTGAGACCTTATAGGATTACCCATGTAATTTACCTGCTCTTGAGGAATGACACCCATGTTGCTTGCATCACACTTACTATTAGCATGGTTGCCTCCACAGAAATCGCAAGTCAATACTTGATGGTTCATTGAATTTACCTGTATGTTACCAAGTTGCTTGGTGAAGTT
Organism: Ormosia semicastrata; assembly: GCA_029884595.1. NCBI lineage: Eukaryota > Viridiplantae > Streptophyta > Magnoliopsida > Fabales > Fabaceae > Ormosia > Ormosia semicastrata. Next base: position 27,353,100 of record JAQQTO010000046.1, on the reverse strand, counting down.
AGCTAACTGCTGAAAAAGACTTTTATTCTGAGCAAGTAAAGCATCGAGAGTGCCAAGCTCTATAACTCTTTATTTGACTACTGCTCTTCAACTAGGCAACTGATATTCATTGGTAGCCATAGTCTCAAACAATTCCTGAGCTTCTTCAAGAGTCTTAGTATTCAGAGATCTGCCTGCAGATGCATCCACCATAAGCCTTGTGGAATGATTCAAACCATTGTAAAAAATCTACACATGCTGCCAAACTTCAAAAGCATGATGAGGACACTTTCTAAGCAGCTCCTTAAATCTTTCCCATGCTTCATAGAGAGATTCTCCTTGATTTTAAGTAAAGCAAACAATCTCACACCTTATCTTCACAAACAAACATTGATGGAGGAAAATACTGAGTAAGGAACTTACTAACCAGATCATCCCATATGGAAATGTTTCATTGAGGCTGGGCTTGTAGCCAGCTCTTGGCTTTATCTCTCAAAGAAAATGGAAAAAGTCATAACTGTATGACATCATCACGAGCTCCATTATATTTGATAGTATCACAAAGTTGCAAGAAGTTAGTAATGTGCAAATTTGGATCTTCTGCTTGACCTCCCCCAAACTGATTCTACTGCACCAGCTGTAACAAAGTTGATTTAATCTCAAAATTATTTGCTTGGATAACAGGTTGCACAATACTGGTTGAGACATTTTCAAAAGATGGAGTAGCATAATCAGCTAAAGTGCATCTTCTCGGTGCATTAGTGTTCTCAGCCATATTTTCTTCAAGGCTTCTTCTTTCTCTGATTGCTTTTTTAATTGCTCTTTCTGTTCTTGTTATCTCTGGATCAAAGAGTAATTCTTCTGACTTCACAGAACAAATGAACAAGCAAACCAGAGTAAAGAAAAGAAAAGAAATTAAAAATAAAAATAAAAATAAATGATTAACAAAAATAAACAAAGAAAACAAAAATAAAAAGAAATAAATTAAAAAAAAAAAACAAATGTTTAAATTAGTATCTTTTCAACTACTATTTAATATTAATAATAATAATCCCTGGCAATGACGCGATTATTGTGAAATCGGCAAGTACTACCGAATCGTAAAAGTAATAAAAAGTGAATAAGAGTATCGTTCTCACGAGGATTATGTTATTAATTACTAAATTCACTAAATCGATACTATTCAAGCTATCGAAAAGAGAGTTGGTAAACAACAACAAAAAGAAAGAATAAACAAAAATAACTAAAGTCAAATTTAATTAATTGGGTTGAGTTGGAAAACAATGATATGAAAATGTTAAGGGTCAGATTTCACTTGAACTCTTTAAATGCAAAATCAAATATTAGTTTAATCAAGTCCTATTCCAATGATTCATGGTCAATTCCCAAAATTAATCAATATTCAATCCGTTGGTATATTAATCCTCTTGCACTATTTAGAATTAACTAATCTATTTGTCTAATCTCAAATAGAAAGACATTATCAAGAATGAGGGAATTAAAAGAAAGACCACATAACCCACAATGTCTATTCCTAGTGATTGCAGAAATTATGGTGTTTATCACAAGTTCTAGGTTCATGCAAATTTTTCCAAATCATACATAAACCCAAAAATCATTCCCAAATTGGCCAGATTTAGAAAAGTATTAAGAAAAGAGATAAACACATAAATCATGAAATAGAAACATAGATTAAACCCATAAAAGAATTTACATCATTCAAGAATAAGATCTATCATCACCCTAACGAAAAAGGGTTTAGTTACACATGGAAAAAAAAAGAACACAAAGGAAAAAATATGACAAACTCCATTGTAGATAAGTGAAAATGTTGAAGACAATTTCCAATCTTCAAGCCTAATTGCACCCACACCACTTTAGGGTTTGTGCCTCTTGACAGCTGCTACGTTTTGTTCAAGTGTGTCTAAGTTTGTGTTGAATTTGGCTTAACTTTCTTATTTATAAGAAACTAACATGCTCAGTTACGCGTTCAGCTCTCAGGCGCTAAATTTTTGAAATCACGGTGTGATATTCGCAACCAACGCTCAAATGCTGATTGTCCAGCGCTCAAACACTGGCTCACTTAAACAAAAATTCTCTGATGCGCGTTGCGTGCTCAAGCAGTGCTGGCCCAACGCTATTTTGAATGGATTTTCTTCTTTTTATTACTTCTTTAAATGTTCAATCTACTCCATGTGCAATTAGCTAACAATAAAAAAACACATAAAAACACGTAATAAGAATACAATTAAAATAATAAAAACATAATAAAACTTAAGAACAAAACTAAATAAAAAATATTAAAATATGATAAAAACTTAAGATTTTGAATCGTAAAAATATGAATTTTTGCAAGTTCATCAATTCTATTGAATGAAATTGTCATTCAACTTCTCTTACCGTATTGCTTTTCGCACAGAGGACGGGAAGCAGGAGACGAGAAAGGAATCTAAGAAAACAAAGCTAGTTAGATCAAGGTAACTCCTTTTCTATTTATTTCAATTTTATTTCTTTGATTTTTTCCTCATATTTACATGTTTACAGAATGGGTTGAGTAATTTGGTTCTAAACTGTGATTGAAACTACATAATGGGTTGAAAATTTTTTGGATAAGCATATGTACTCTTTGATACACAATACTTGTTTTATAAAAGTTTCTATGTGATAATTCTGGTTTGTAGTATGACCAAGGTCATTTCTTGATCAAATGTTTTCTTTTTCTCTGGTGCAAACTGAATCTAAGTGACTTGTCATGTCTCATTTGTTTAACTCTGTGTGTTAATGATAAAGCCTGAGAGTGAACCATAATAGATCAGAACCAAACAATGGGATTGTTTAAATGTGGGAAATGTCTAGTCCCTTTTTAGGGCATGCTTTTTTGTTCCATTATTGAATCAAGTCATTGATGGATTTCATGTTTCTTTCAAAATAGTGATTTAGGTGCTGATTCAATCATGGTTGATGAAAAATTGGGGATTTTAAGTGAAACCAGCTAATAATTTAAAGGATCACGAATTCAAGGGTCAAGCAAATCTTCCTTTGATATTAAATTGTCAAATTATGTTTTTTTAGTTAAAAGTGTGATTTTGGCCCTTTCCCTCCTAGTATCGTGAGTTGTGTGCCTGAATTTCTATTTCTATCATTACTATACACCTAATATGTGACTTGTCAAATGCATACTTGATTGGTGAAAGATGTGTGTGAGGTTTTCTGTTTTAGTATTCTGTAGAATTAGATGGCATGTAGGTTATAAGAAGTTTTTGTATGCATTTGGTTTTGGGGAATGCTTTGGTTGAATGAGACAATAAATTTCTATGTTATGTTACTTATTTTCTTGTATGAATATGGTTTTGTTGAGAAGTAATGCTATTAAGAATTTTGTATGTGTTTAAAAGGGATAGATGCATTGTGGTGTGCACGAAATAATTAAGGAAGTTGGGTTTACATGGTGCTTTAAGAGTATTATTGGGTTGTAATGCTTCATGATGATTGGGAATTTGTGGCATGTTGATTTTAAGGGACATGTGTTGATTCTAGGTCTTCAGTGGTTTAATTCTGTTTTTTTTATGAAATCTTGATTTTCCTTATGCTTCAGTGGTTCATTATATAAGAATGTTTGTAGCGTGTAAATAGTATCGGGTATATATGAGCAAAGAATGCATATGCAGTCTCACTCGGGTGCTACTAATTGGTAGCTGTTATTTTCCTTTTATGTTATCTTAGTTATAAACAAGTTCCAGCTTTTAATATGATCATGTCTTTAGGTTCATACTTTTAATATGTTATCTTGAGTACTAAGTCACTATGTCATTTTGGTATTTTGTGTCTGTCATCCTATTTGTTTCCGTGCTTAGCTGATTAATTGTTTAAGATAGTATTTGAAATGATTAGCTATACTAGATGCCTCAAATCACAAAAGGGAATGTCTCTTCTTCACTCACTGACTTTGTTGAAGGTATTCTAGTTTTGTTTTTTTGTTTGTTCATAACTTGAGCTAGGCTTGTTGAGATTGGGAGTTGTTTGCTTTGTTGGGGACTTAAATCCTAAAGCTTTTAGTTATAAAAAATTTGAGATTTGAACTTTTATCATTCGAGGGGCATTTTTTGGTTTGGTTATAAGTCTTGTTTCCACGACTTCTTTGAAGACGTTATTTTTCATTTGCTATTTGAGCTGCAAATGAACGAGCAATAAATGAGCTGCCAAGTGAAAGTAACATGGTTTGCACCATAGGACCTTTGTTTTAGTTCCTTGACTATGTTCCCTTTTCTTTTGGGTTATGTATTTGATCTGTGTATGCTAAGAATGATAAGATGTTATGACCCTTAGGATGGTGCAATTTTGCGAATTATTTATTAGATTTGCTTTGATAAATTTCTTTGTTAGTATTTTGAATGTCATATGAACATCGTGTTACTTGTAAGTTGTTTTTTTTCAAGGATTGAAACCCCTATTTGTATGTTGGTTAATCTTGAATGTGTGTTGTTTGCTTAGTCTAAGACCTAAAGCTCGTACGTAGTTTTTCTACTGTAAAAATATGAGAATTAAGCTTTTATTAATCAATGAATATTCTTTTGTTTGGTTGTTATGTGTTTGCAGTTATAACTGTCTTTTAAACTAGTTGGAGACTATTATTCTTTAGGGGATACAAGATTTTTACAAGAGACAAAGGCAAGAAAGAAGAGGTTCTTTCAATTTTTGTTCTTTTTTTTGTTATAACTAATAACTTGTATTTCAAATCATTTTTTTCTTTTTGGGTCAAATTTATATTGTATCTAAGTGTACAATGCACTTTATAGTCTGATAATGCACTCTACAATCTCCCTCATAACATTGAATTTAGGGGGAATGGGGTACTTGATTTTGAGCCTTTTTTGGATATTGACTACTTGATTTTGATTATTTATTATGATTTTTAGTAAATTTTGGTTTTATATAATTATGTTCATAAGAAAATATATATTTTTAAAATAAAATTAAGGCGTCTAGTTGTGGTAAATCGCAACTAGATGTATTTTTTAAATATATTTTTTAAAATATTAGAGACGAAAAAATCTATCTCTAATTGAGATAAGGAAATAGAGATGAAATTTTTTCGTCTCTAATCAAAGAATTGAAGATAAATCTTGGTAACTGAAGAGTGACAGAACTTTAAAATTTAGAGACAACAAAATTTCTTCTCTAATTAGAGATGAAATTAATTCTTCCGTCTTTAACAATTAAAAACGTCACTTTTAGCGACAGATCAATTTCTATCTCTAATTTCATCTCTAAATATTTAGAGACGAAATTTTAGCATTTTAGAGACGGAATTTGTCCGTCTCTAAATAGGATTTTTCTAGTAGTATTAAGATAGTTTCTTAGGAAATTTAAAATATTTAAAAATTATTTTTTTCATTCTATAAAACATTTAAAAATTGTTAAGTGAATGATAAATATAGCAATTAATTTTTTTGATAAAAAAGTATTTAAGAGATATACATAGAAATTTAGAAATAATAAAAATATATTTGGGAACATAAATTACATAAATTAAAAATTACAAAATTCAAAAGAGATTATGACTTTATTAAATTAAATTGGGAATTAAATCATTGAAATTTACAATGTAATTCAATTAAAACTTATTAAATATAAATTACTTAAATTATCTTCAAATTAGAAGGAAAAATAAACTCTATGACAACACTAGGATATTCTTCTTTTATATATAAAAAATCCTTTTTTATAAATATTTTTTGCATGTTTGAATTCTTGATACTGTAGAGGTCCTTCATCTGTTATATTCTAAACTCAAATTTACTTATCACTTAAACTACTTCTTGTAAGTATTTATAAAAGCAATAGCAGAGCTAAAGGAAAAAATTATTATTGTATGTGGGATCATACTCTAGATTTTAGATATAATTTTTTTAAAAAAATCTCTGCATAAATTATCAAAATTGAAGAAATTTGAGGAGGGTGGGGGGGAGCCCCTTCAGCTATAACCACGCGCCACACCTAAATGAGAGTCATACACAGTTGTGCATAATATGTTTTTAAATATATATTTTTATTAATAGGGTAAAAAAAATTAATTTGAATTAAATTGCATATGTGATAATTCCAAGAAACTGCATCTACAGCACATTTTTTTAGGGTCAAAACAAGGGAATTTTAATGGATTTAAACTCAAATCTTAAGAATTTTTCATGTGAAAAATATGTGAAAGTCATACATTTTGGGGAATTATTATAATATTTTAATGAGTACAATATTCAAGATAAGTTATAAAGAATTCATGAAGTGTAGGATTAATCCTCACTTACTATATTAATACTGCTCCTCTTTCTAAGTTATTTTCACTTGTTTAAACTCCTTATATTAAAAAGGTTTTTCAATGGTTAAGCTCAACTTTACTTATCATTTAAAATATTCTTTTTAAATATTTATAAAAGCAAAGATGAAGTTAGAAGGAGGAATTATTAATATATGTGGGACCATACTTTAGATATAAAAAAAAAAAATATTCTCTATGTAAATTCTTTAATATTGAAAAAATTTTAGGAGGCCCACACGTCACCCCTAAATGAAAGTCATACATAGTTGTGCATAATATGATTATAAATATATATAAATCTTTTAATATAATTGTTATATTTTTCATTAAGAAGTATTTTTGGGTGTTTTCCAATTTAATAATAAGGTCAAAATAAGTATTTGTTGTCTTGAAAAATATCTCTTCCATTAATAAGGTCAAAATAAGTAACCTCGAGATTTGAACTTGAAGTCTAAGGTATTCCAATCTTATTTGCATATGCTACACTTATTTTTATTGTTAAATAATTGTAAATTTATGAACATATCAATATTAGTTGCATATTATCATTCTTTTTTATAATATCTCAAAAATGATATTTACATACCATATTTTTTACAGCTGTCTTGTATTATTTTCTTTTAAGATAATAAAAAAAGAAACGCATATTTCAATCCACTCTCTTTATCTTTCCTTTCCTAAACTAGAAAAGTATAAAAGTAATATAAAATTTATTATATGCAAATTTTGTTTGCCTTATACTAATATTTTTCATTCAGAAAGTTTATGAGATATTTCATCATTTTTATTACATCACCCCAATCCCACTTCCAACACAGGACCCAAAACATTCAACCAAAGAGTTTAAAAAAATTATGAATAAGACTTTTTAAAATAAATTTATTTTTAAAATAAAGAAGTAAGTAAAAAATATTTATTATTAAATTTTAGTGAATTAAAATTATAATATATTTTTAGATTAAATTAAAAGTGAATATATCTTTACTTTTTTATTTTAAAAATAAACTCATTTTAAAAAAGTTTTTCTCAAAATTTATAAACTTTTCCAGTGCCTTTTGTTTGTGTTGGGTTTTGAAATCCATCTGATGTGGAGCAATAAATAAGTGGCATGTGTTCTATATAAGAAAAGAAAGTTGTTGATTTGTGAAGGTTGATTAATCTCTATTTTTTTTTAATTTGAAAAAATTATTAAGTAAATCTAAAACACTCAAATTTAATGTAGTAAGTTAATTATATTATTAATTTAGATTGCCAATTAAGATTAGCTATTATCTAATTATAATAATTATTTATTAATTAATCTTGTAATATCTTAATACACCTAATTTGAATGTTTTAGATTTATGTAAGAATTTTTTTTTAATTAATCACCAAATTTTTATCCTTCTTATAGAATTACCCCAAACACTAGAATATTTTATTATTTTACACAATCTCCCAAAATACCAATAAAGCCAAACTCCAGCTCCAATGCAACAAGCTCACCAAACCAAGGTACAAGTCCCAGCACAACCCTTCCAAATTGTCACCGCCGAGATCGTCCTGGTTTCACCGGTGCTCCACCTTCTCCACATCACCGATGAGCACCAAAAGCAACGGCAACAATGACAATGACCACCTTGTAGATTCGGTTTCGCTTATGAATCCTTTCCACGTCGACGACGATAAGGTCAGAGTCGAAGTAGATGATTCGCCAGACAGTGGCCGGAAGCAGGTCGGTGAAGTAGATTCGCGCGTAGTTGAGCGCTCGGCGGATGGAGCAGGAGATCTTGCCGCTGACGAGGTTGGAGTCGAAATGCTAGAAGTGGAAGCTGAGGTACGGGAATGTGGCGGTGATGATGCGTCGGAGCTTCGAGAGGCAGTGCATGCTGGTCATAAAGTGGAAGACAGTGTTTTCTGGGCACGACACATGCTACAAGACAGAGAAGATGTTGGCGACTGTGCCGCAAAGTTAGGCGGCGTCGAGCGTCTTGTTGATGTGGTTGATAGATGGGTTGTAAGCTCGCTTGTCGGCTGCAGTGGTGGACCACTCAATGCACGGGCATTCCCTCCTGTTGCGAAATATAGGTGCTTCACGGAACGTGGGAAGCTCACTGTCGCCAGAAAATATGCAGCAGGAATGGCGAGGTGTTCTAACCCTTCTTCACCGTTGCAATTGCAAGGGTTGGAGTTTGGCTTGTTTGGTATTTGGGAGATTTTGTAAAATGATAAAATAGTTTAGTGTCAGGGTATTTTAGTGTTTGAGGTAATTCTTTAAAAAGGATAAAAATATGGGAATAAATTAAGAGAAGGTTTGAGAACGATCAACCTTCACATGTCAAAATCTTTCTTTTCCTACATAGACCACATGCCACTTATTCATTGGTCCACATCATATGAATTTCAAAACCCGACATAAAAAATAAAAAATAATTTTTCATACATCATTTTTCTTTATATATCTTTTTACACATTATTTTTGAATAATTGTAATTAAACTTTTACACACTATTTTTGAATGGTTTTAATTAAATAAAAATAATAATAATAAAATGATGTAATCAATGATATAAATAATAATATAAAAAATGATATAAGATAAAATAATATAAAAAATCAAAATTAAAAAAAAAAGGTATATGAGAAGAGAAGTCACACAAAAAATTAATTGAGTCCATCAGCAATGACTGGTTCCAACTTCCAAGCAAAGTTTATTAAGTTACAAATATCTGGATGCTCATCCGGTAGCACATAAATATGTAACCCAACATTGCCTGCCTACTTTCATTCGTGATGATCCACGTTCGACTTATATAGCTCCTTTGTTTCCCACTTCATCATTTTCATGGCATCATATGCAACAATGAGATTGTGTTAAGGTGATTTTATAAAGTTGTGAGGGAATTAGAGTCTGAGTAGGTATGCACAATGAGATGAGGGCAAACTAGGAACTAGGTCATGGTGGCCAGAAGGAGAAATGAGAAAGCACAAGTGATAAGCCTTAAAGGGGAGCGAATCTGGAATCTCTGAGGGTGTGCAGCCTTACGGAAAGGGGGGGGGGGTATCATTTTGTGGTTCTAAGTTCTGGGTTGAGTGTGGTTATGGGAATAGAGGTTTGGCTATGGTGTTTATAGAGGTTTTCATGTGGGTAAAAATATGTTTGGGGAGTAAGATGATGGCCTTATATAATGGTCTCATGGAAGCTAAAGATAAAAGGAAAGGACTATAGTAGTATAAGGTATAAGGTGACGTGACAGTAGAGATGGCAAAGTAGGAGCCGCCCCGACCCGCCATGGGTCAATCTCTAAACAAAATGAGCAAGTTAACCCGTTTTAAAAAATGAGTTGAAAAGGCTAACCAATCCTGTTTAGTGTTGGTTAACGGGTCAATTCACCTAATTTTTTTCTTTTAAAAAAAATAAAGGTGGAGGATGAGGATGGAGTTGCCAAGTTGGTTTGATCTTAGAATTAGAAAAATGCACAAACTAGAATCAAAATCATCTCAAAATTGAAATGCACAAAATTGGAACAAATCTAGAAATTTAGAATTTAATTCAGGCAAAAATCAGAAATTAAAAAAAAAACAACACAAAATAAAAGACAGAAACTAAGCTTGAGTCGCGACCTTGTGCTGTGAAGGGCAGTCGTTGTGGTTGGTGGTGGGTGGTGGAGTCACAACTCACGGCTAAGAGAGAAAGATAGAAACTCAGGTTGAGTCGTGTCTACCAATGGTTGGTGGTGTGGTGGTGGAATCACGACTCGCGTCGAAGCTCGTAGCTGAGAGAGACAAACGTCGAAGGGCAAAGGCTTAAGGCTCCCTGGTTGCTGGTTGTTGTTGGTCTTGTTAGCGGTGCCATTTGTTGGTGAGTGTCGACTGTTCCTGCTTGTGTTGGTGGAAGTCTAGAATATGAAGATGGTCACTCACTCACTTGGTGTCTAAGGCTAGAGAGAAATTAGAACAAGGGAAAGAAAAACCCTAACCTAATTTAATTAACCCAAACTTCACCCACCCAAATGCCTAACTTGAAACCATATCCATTACCCAACCTAGACCCAACACTAGGAAAAAAATAAAAGCTCTTGACCAGTTAGGTCAACTCACTCCGACCTGATTTAACCTACGGGTTAGGCAAGTTGCATTTAGAAAACTAGTTGAGTCACTTAATCCAAGTTGAATGAGTTGACCCAATAGGTTAGACCCGTTTTACCAATTCTATATATGTGACAAGTAATGATGGTGTCAACTTTTTTGGGTATGAGGTTTAAGGGTTTGTCAACAAGTAGGCTTGAAAAGGTTAATGTGGTAAGGATTAACGTTGTAGCCCCATAGGCTCTGCTATGCAGCCCTGAGACCCACTTTCGTCTTATCATGCAGGCTCCTTTCTTAGGCAATGACGCCTTGGAGCTTTCTCTCCTAGAAGCCTTCTAGGCCATAACATAGGATATTTCCAATATGTAGCTCTGCTGACCCTCAGGTGTCGCTCTACGGCCAGGTGCAGCATGCGTATTTAATGCCATTTAATGCATTGTCTGACCTTGATTTAGTTGGAACATAATAGGATTCCACTAGCATTAGTTGTGATCTCAAATCCCCTGGATTATAGACACAAATAGAGATGCCCTTCTTTCTTTCAAATCCCAAGTGATTGACCCAAAAAATGCTATGTCTAGTGGGTTGCAAATTCCATTCATTGCACTTGGTAAGGTGCCACTTGCTCCGAACTTGGAAAAAGAATCCAATTACTCACCCTACTAGGACTTGGCCTTTCTGGAAAACTACCCTTTCAGCTCTCCAACCTCGCTTACCTACATTCACTTGACCTTTCCAGCAACTTATTTCATGGCCAAATTCCCCTAGAATTTGGCCATTTCTTACTTCTCAATGTGATTAAATTAGCTTTCAACAATCTCAATGGTACACTTTCAAAACAGTTGCCACATCTGCGTTGTCTACAAAGTTTAGACTTGTCTGTCAATAATCTCACAGGTAAAGTTCCTCCTTTATTTAATTTGGCAATCTCTTGTGTCTTGAATATCTTGCCTTGGCAAGGAACTGTTAAGAAAAATTAACATGCCCTCGATCCAATCTATTGTATAATTTTTGGAACACATTGTAATCATTTTATTTTTTGATAAATAACCTGACATTCAGTTTATTTTGTCATATTTATTATTTAATTATTTAATTAATATGACAAAATCCTTGATTAAATTTAGACACTTGCATGTCATCATGATAGAGATCATGATAATGAGAGACGAGTTTTTATTTATAATTTAATCTAAAGTGTTCTTGATTGTAAGATTATTGAGAATAGGACATTTGTAATCCGGATAGATCAATATATATGTGATTGTCTCTATTGGATAGAGATTGATAGATCTCATTTATTAATTCACATATATAGATGATGCATATAGAGATATGATCATTGAACTGACTCAACTGAGAATTCTTAATGGTTTATTATACCGTTAAACTGTCAATAGGATACTCTCATGAAGAACATGATGCAAACTTTTTCTTTGATCTAAGATTATCATAGTAATTAATAAGTTATTTGTTATACTTTGATTCCGAACATCTAATGCCCTAGGGCGCTAGTTGAATAGATATTGGGTATGACTAAATACTTGTAAAATTAATGATATATAAGGAATCTATCAACTCTTGGTAGTGAGTTTGAACTCTATGATTATAACTAAGACCTTGGCTAGAGTAATTGAATGATTGAAGAAATGAGTTTCTTAAGTCATTCATTAGTTGGTTATAAAATATAAAGGTTTACCTATTAAAGTTTGACAGTTATATCACATTCTAAGGTTAACTTAGAAATGAAACGATGGAAAGAAATATTGCATTATTCTTCTAAAGGTTATTGAAGAGAAAAAAAATGTTACTTCATGCTATCCGATCGTTAAGGAGTGTTGCTAGACACTAACCTTGATTATAATTTGGTTCAACTTACTACCAGCTTAGTATTGAACCTATGAGGTCACACACTAACGAGTGTTCCAATCTTTGCTAAACGATTATTTATTTATTATTTGATAATTAAATTAGAGAATTTAATTTAATCAAATAAATAATTTTTTATCCAAATGGAATATTATTATATTCTTTGCTAGCACTTAGAATACAATTAATATATGATACAATTATCTGAAGAATTTCTGTTGGAATAGAAAAATCAAAAGTTTCCAAACGTTGTAGCCACTAATGTTTTAAATCCTATTGGATAGGATTTATTGTTGCACGTTATCTTAATAAATAAGATTTATTATTTCACGTTATCTTGATATATGAGATTTATTGTTACACGTTATCTTGATAGATAAGATTTGTTGTTGCACGTTATCTTGATAGATAAGATTTATTGTTGTACATTATTGTGAAATCCTATTAGATATGCACCAAAAGTCAAGAACGTGATACAAGCAGTAACCAATGGTTGGTTAAATCCTATTAGATATGAATATGATATGCTGCACATTGGACTTGATCGATATGTTGCACGTTAGAAAGGATATGTTGCACGTTAAGTAAGATTTGACAAGTTGCCTGTTAGATAGGATTTGATAATACTACATGTTATTTATTTTTGGAATAAATAAATAAAATAGCTTGTATGGCTATTTAAGGTGTGGAACAATGAAACTTCAAGAAATACTGATATATCATAAATAGAAAATGTATGTTTTTGTACTTTAGTTTTTTATTCTCAAATTTTTGTATAAGTTTCATATTTCAAATATGTTGATAACAAAGTTTGGTTTCGGTGTGGATGCGCATAAAATCTTCGTATAATCGAAGAAAATTTTTAAAGTATCAAGTACTTTCTATTAAGTATTTCAAATTTATCTTTATAATGTTTAAATAAATTTAAACACAAAAATAATTTTTTTTAATTACTATTACGTTGTTTCGCTGCGTATTTTGATCACTATGCAATCCTCCTTGAACAGATTTCATGGTAGGATTCCAAGTGAACTTCGTAATCTCCGCAATCTTTCCTGACTTCTACTCTCAGTGAACTATTTCACTGGCCATTTTGCTACTACTATCTTCCACATCTCTTCATTAGTCTGCTAATCTGTGACAAAGAACAATTTGTCAGGCAAGTTACCACAATATTTGGGTAATGCTCTTCCAAATCTAAGGACTCTATCTCTGCCAACCAATAGGTTTGAAGGGGCAATTCCTGATTCCATATCCAATGCTTCACATCTTCAATTTATTGATCTTGCTAACAATAACTTTCATAGGTGGACATATGTTCAACAACTTGAAAAACCTTACCCACCTGATTCTTGGTAATAATTCTCACTCTTCCACCACGTCATTGCATTTTCAGCTCTTTGATTCCCTTAGAGACTCCACTTAGCTGCAAATTCTCATGATCCACGATAACATCTGGCTGGGGAACTTCCGAGTTCTGTTGCAAATCTGTCTAGCAATCTTCAACAATTCTCTGTTGCTAATAATTGGCTGATTAACTGACAACATTCCTAACGGAATGGAGAAATCTCAAAACCTTATGTCCTTGTCTTTTGAAAATAACTATTTCACTGGAGACATACCATAAAAAATAGGAGCTCTAAATACGCTAGTGTAGGTTTTGAAATACAAAAACAGATTGTCAGGGCAAATTCCAAACATTTTTGGCAATCCTACAAATCTATATATATTCTTGCAAAGGGAAGTAACCAGTTCTTAGGTAGAATTCACACAAGTATTGGACAACGCAAGAGATTAAATTTTCTTGACCTTAGAATGAATTGGCTTGGTCGGACCATACCAAAGGATATTTTTCAGCTTTCTAGCTTAACAGCCTTGTACTTGACTGGAAACGATCTTTGCATGGATCACTTCCATGCGAGGTCAACACCATGAAGCAGCTTGAGACCATGGATATTTCTAAGAATTACTTGTCAGGAGACATCCCTAAGGAAATAGAGGGTTGTTCTAACTTGAAGTCACTTGTGATGGCAAGAAACAAGTTCAATGGCTCAATCCCAAATAGTCTAGGGAATTTAGCATCCCTAGAGACTTTGGACCCATCTTCAAACAATCTCACTAGCCCGCTTCCTGAAAGTATAAAAAAGCTCAAGTTTATGGTGAGCTTAAATTTATCTAAGCATTTGGAAGGGGAGGTTCTGGAAGTTTTCGGCACCTTGTAGCATGGAATATGGTTAGATAGGAATCAGGTGTGCTTCCTAAACAAACTCCAAGATCCTGAGCAAATCATTGATAAATCGTTGTGGGTTTGATTTGACTACAAATAGGGGATGTTGGCTTCTTCACACCTCGATGGGTCTTTGGAGATGGGCACTGTGCATCATCCTCAACGCTGGCACCCTTTGAATAAAGGAAAGGTGAAGATGAATGTGGGACAGATTTGTTGGAATTTTTTAAATAAAGATGGAATGGAATGAATCTAATGGAGTCTAATTCATCTAATTTTATCTAATCTCTTTATTTTCTTCCTCCCAATTTGGGATATGGGATGTAACCAAGTTATTGTTTATTAATATAATTATTAAATTGTTAATTTGTCCATAACAAGCCCTAATAGAGAGCAATCTCCTCCTGCCTCCTTGCTCACTATACTTGTGTTGCCTGCTCCTACCTCCTTGCTGCCTCCTCCTACTGTGTTGTGCGTGTGTTACACTGTTATTGCTTCTAAAGTGAAGGGAAAGTAAAAGTCTTTTGGGAAATGTTTAAGCAAAAACACCAAATTTCTTCACTAGTTCAACCAAAATTCTCGAATCCTATGTCACACTTACATTTTTTTTGTTGGTGGACAGGCAACCAAAATGGAAGCAAGAGTTTGGGCGCAATTTGAAGGGATAGACAACCAAAATGGAAGAAAGACTGCGTCAGGGGAGAAAGGGACGAATGAAAGCAAGAGTGTGATCAGACGAGGAAGGGACGAAACCAAATGTTTGGGTTTAGGGCAAGGCACCCACAATTGGCAGGAGAACAAATGTTGGGAGGGAGGAGACCATCATTTCGTCACCGCCTCTCCCTCGAGAAGCACTTAGTTGCCACAATTAGGAAACTCGAGGCCTTCCAACTCTAGCAGTCTCAGTCCTCCAGAAATGCCAAAATCAACAAGGAGTAGTTCATTAAATCCCTAGCCAAGTCCATCATTGTTTGACTTAATTTCCTGCTCAAAAGCCCTGCTTTCTGCGGTTGCGACTTGTCTATCTCCGGAGTCCAGATCGGATATACTAATTTTGTGACGCCAGCAACCAAGGAGAAGAGAGACAGTGTCCCCGAAATTTCCGTCGTGGTCTCGGGATGACTACCATGTTGTTGGTAAGGAAAATGTTACAACAGAGTTGCCGGATTCCATGTTTTCGTACTCGAGGGATTCCTTGAAGGATGTCTGCAGCTTTGATGATTTGAAGAAGCAAATGAGGATTTATCTAAGCCTCGAAACTTGGAAAGATATCTTCGAAGCTATGAATCAAGTCACAAAGGTTTGTTTTCTCTACCATAGGCTTCGCATCAATTTTCTGTCAATAGTTAGAAGGCTCGGCATATTGTGTGCTCCTTCAATTATGGATGTTTTGAGTATTATAGTCTTGTGACTGTCAAATGAAATCTGCTTTGAATTATACGGCATTGAATATTGTGTCAATTTCCTTTGTTTTGTTTCTTAGACAATTGACGAAGGAAGGCATGCCGTTTTCATCTTCCCTGCAATCTCACCGCCACCCATATTTTTTGTTCATTCAAACTTATGCTTTCAGGTTTAGGATAGTTTTCAAACTCAATTCAGTTTTACAAATTAAGGATTAGGGATTTTGTTAGGATTCTAAGAGAACCAAAGTAATATTGCTGAATTACTATTCTGTATTAATCGTCACAAACGAATGCTCTTATAGAGCTACAAAGACAAAGAAGGCACAAGAAGGCTAGTAACAAACTAACAAATCGAAAACTACCAAACAGTACTAACGTAACTAACTGACTTAGACTAACTGACTTTCTATTAAAAGCTAAGACCTATCATAACAATCCCTCCCTTAAACTGTTGCAATTATAAGCAACTAGTTTAACTCAGGAATTTCACAAACTCCCAACTCTTCTAAGCTTCAGGAAAGAGTCTAGCTTGAGTGGCTTTGTCAGCAGATCTGCAATTTGCTCCTTAGTTCCACAATGAACCATTTCTATGTCACCATCTCTAGATAGGTTCCTCAGAAAATGAAACCGAACATCAATGTGTTTACTTCTTCCATGCATGACTGGATTTTTTGAAAGTTTGATAGCTGAACTATTGTCACACATTAAGGTAGTGCAACCTTCCTGAGTATGTCCCAGCTCCTCCAATATTCTTCTCATCCACACAGCCTGACAAGCACAGGCTGCAGCTGCCACAAATTCTGCTTCTGTGGTGGAGAGAGTCACAATTGGCTGTTTCTTGGATGACCAAGCTACTGCTCCATTACTCAACAGAAATACATAACCAGAGGTGCTTTTTCTGTCTTCCAAGTCACCTGCATAGTCACTATCTGTGTAGGCTAACAGTTCCTCATTTCCTCCCTTCTTATACAAAATGCCAAAATTCACAGTACCTTGAAGATACCTGAGAACTCTCTTTGCAGCCTGCATATGCATTTGAGTAGGTTGACTCATAAACCGACTTATCAAACTGACTGAGAACATCATATCAGGTCTGGTACTTATAATGTACATAAGACTTCCCACCAATTGCTTGTATTGAGTCTCATTTACCTTTATTCCTGTTTCATCTTTGCATAGTTTGTAACCTGGCACTATAGGAACTCCAACAGAGTTACTATCAGTCATGCCAAACCTCTTCAACACTTCTAAGGCATACTTTCTCTGATAGATGTAGATTCCGTGTTCCTCTTGCAGCACCTCTATTCCAAGGAAAAATCTCATCTTACCAAGGTCAGTCATATCAAATTCTTCCTTCATTGAATTCTTGAAGGTACTCATTAAAGATTCATCATTGCCTGTGTATATGAGGTCATCAACATACACACTGACAATTAGAAACCTTCCCTATGAAGAGTGCTTCAAAAACAATGTCTGCTCATGATTGCTTTTCTTGAAGCCTGCACTAATGAAGTATGACTCAATTCGACTGAACCAAGCTCTTGGAGCTTGCTTTAATCCATACAAGGCCTTGTGGAGCTTGTACACCTTGTGCTCACTTCCCTTCTTCACATAACCTTTTGGTTGTTCCACATATACATCCTCAGTAAGAGTGCCATATAGAAAAGCTGATTTTACATCAAGTTGATACAGCTTCCATCCTTTATGTGCTGCAAGTGCTATAATCATTCTCACAGTATCCATTCTACTTACAGGGGCAAACACTTCTGTATAATCCACCCCATACTGTTGAGAGTAGCCTTTGGCCACTAACCTGGCCTTGTACTTGTCTACTTGACCAAGTTCATTCAACTTAGTCTTGTAAATCCACTTGACACCTATCTTCTTTGCTCTAGCTGGTAAGTCAGTGAGTTCCCATGTACCATTTTTCACAATTGAATTGATTTCAAGCTTGTCTCCATTTGACACTTTTTACTTTGCTTTCAAAGTCGTCGGGATCTGTACATTCAATGAAGGCCATGTTGATTGCGTCTTACGGTTCCTCGAGAACTCTTCACCGACATAGTCACTCATCCAGGCCGGTGGATGCCTACTCCTCGCCTCCTTCATCTTTAACAACTTCGGTTCTCTCGGTTTGTGTCTGAATCCCATCTTCCTCATCATTGGACTCACTGCCTGTGCGCAACACTTTCTTCTTCAAAAACAAAGAATGCTTTCAAAGATCCCCACTTTCGGTATCTACAATTAGTTCCTCCTTTTGCTTCTGATCCCAATTCCATTGAGTATCTTCCTCAAAGATCACATCTCTACTTACAACAATCCTTCTTGTAGTTGGATTATAAAGCCTGTATCCCTTAGATTCCTCACTTATTCCCAACAAAACACATTTGCAGCTTTTGTCCTCCAGTTTAGTCCTTTTGGCATCTGGAATGTGTACATGAGCTACACAACCAAACACCCTAAAGTGCTCAACTGAGGGCTTCACTCCACTCCAGGCCTCCTCTGGAGTTTGATTCTTCACAGCCAGGGTTGGTGATCTATTCAACACATAAGTCACCCAATTCACAGCTTCTGGCCAAAAGGACTTTGGAATCTTCTTCTCTGTCAGTAAAGTTCTCACCAAGTTCATGATGGTTCTATTCTTCCTCTCAGCCACCCCATTCTGCTGTGGAGTGTATGCTGTGGTCAATTGTCTTTTGATACCTGTTTTCTGGCAGAACTCATTGAATTCCAATGAAGTAAACTCTCCTCCTCTGTCAGTTCTAAGACACTTGATCAACAAACCAGATTCTTTTTCAACTAATTTCTTAAAACATTGAAAATAGTGAAAGGCTTCTGATTTCTCCATCAAGAAATAAATCCATGCTTTTCTAGAGTAATCATCTATAAAGCATACGAAATACCTCTTTTGGCTATTGGATGATGGAGTGATAGGGCCACAAATATCTGCATGAATTAGTTCCAGCTTCTGAGTTGCCCTCCATTGACTCTTCTTAGGAATGGGATCTCTGTGCTGCTTTCCTTTCATACAATCTTCACACACTTTCTCAGGCGTAGATAATGAGGAAGGGAGACCCCTGACCATGTCTTTACTCTGAAGAGTTTTCAGCCCCTTGTGACTCAGATGAGCATATCTGCAGTGCCATAAGACGGAAAGATCTTGTGCAGTAGTGTGGAAGCATGCATCATTCTTGGTTGTAGTCTGTGCAGACAAAATAAACATCCTGTTTGTTGTCATGCTAGTCTCCAAAATTAACCCTTTGTCAGGATGAAAGAGCTTGCAGGTTCCTGACTGAAACATTATAGTCAAACCTCTTTCTTGCAACTGCCCTATGCTTAAAAGATTGTTCTTGAGTTCTGGCACCAAGAACACATCTCTAATTATATGAGTGACTCCTCTAATGTTCAGCTTCACACTCCCTTTACCAGTCACCTCCATTCTTGTGTTATTTCCAAGCTTCACATACTGCTTGAAAGTATCGTCCACCTCCTTGAACCAAGATCTGTTTCCACACATATGATTCGAGCACCCTGAATCCAAGAACCATGCATCTGCCCTTTGCTCATCATTCAATTCCTCATGAGCCATCAACAAAAGTTCTTCTTCCTCATTGAAAGAAGCATAATTGGCTTCTTTATCCCAGTCAGGACATTCATACTTGTAATGTCCAAGTTTGTGGCATTTGAAACATTCAATAGTGGCTCGGTTTTGCCTCCCTCTTCCCCTTCCTCTTCCTCTACCTCTACCTCTTCCTACATTATAGTTCCTCTCATCAGAACTTACTTTGAGAGCCTGCTCCTCTCCATGATTCTTGTGGAATTTCTGCTCATGAACTATCAAAGAACTCTGAAGTTCATCAACAGAAAGGGAATCGGTATCCTTAGATTCCTCAATTGAACAAACTACATAGTTGAATTTGTCAGTTAAGGATCTAAGGATCTTCTCAACAATGATTACATCCTTCATCTGTTCTCCATAAGTTCTCATCTTGTTAGTCACACTCATAACCCGAGAGAAATAGTCAGTTATTGTTTCACCTGTTTTCATCTCCAAAGTCTCAAATTCTTTCCTCAAGGCTTGAAGAATTGATCTTTTTACTCTTGCATTGCCTTCATACTTTCTCTTCATTAAATCCCATATCTCTTTTGATGTGTTCTTTTGCAAGATAGTCTCCAAGATTGTTCTATCTATGGCTTGAAACAAGTAGTTTTTGACCTTCATATCTTTCAGCTTCAGCTCATCAATTTTCTTCTGCTGAGCTTCATCAACACGCTTTCTTTGTCTGGTTCTGCAATGCCTGTTTCCACCAAGCTCCAATACTCTTTGGATCTGAGAAAATTCTCCATTAGCATGCTCCAATGATCATAATGACCATCGAAACGAGGAATTACAGGTTGCACAAAACCACCATCATTTGCCATTTCTCTCCACTCACAAGAACACCAAGACTCACGCTTTCTACTCAGGCCCCAGTAGGAGCTCTGATGCCAAAATGTTAGGATTTTAAGAGAACCAAAGTAATATTGCTGAATTACTATTCTGTATTAATCGTCACAAACGAATGCTCTTATAGAGCTACAAAAACAGCAAGGCACAGTAAGGCTAGTAACAAACTAACAAATCAGAAAACTACCGAAACAGAAAGCTAACAGAACTAACTGACTTAGACTAACTGACTTTCTATTAAAAGCTAAGACCTATCATAACAGATTTAACAGAAGAAAAACTTAACATTAGTTTTCAAAGCCCTTTCTATTCAAATATACAACAATACACTGTTTAAATCGCAAATATTACTTCTCTATACAGATTAAAATGCAAATATCACATGTTTGAATGTACCATGTAGCATTACCTGTTTAGTAGGTTACAGGTACTAAATCTTAACCATTTATTAAATTTATAATTACATTAACAGTAACGGTCTCATGGAGCATACATACTCCCAATTTATATTAAACGTCTCCTGCATTTATATTAATCCATTTTTTTCAAAACTAAATTTTCTTGGCCTTTTGGCTTCGATTAAATGCAACTGGCTCTACCAAGTTATACGCATGATCTACAAAATAAATACAAAAGGACCCAAAATGTAACTTGTTGAAAGTGGCAGCACAAAAATTTCTCAACATGCATGCTGGAAAAAGAATGTTTCAGCGTGCTACGAAATTTCACAATTGAAAGGTCAATACAGAACTACAGAAATGTCAAATGTATGCCTACTTTCCCCTTTGATTTGGGCGAATGTCGTGGGATTCACGTGACCTTTGGTTCAGAGCACAGTATGCTCAGAAGCCCATATTTTAAAATGGTAATTGTCATATCATTATATGGTACTTTTATATTGGATACATGTATGGTATTTTAAAGGATAAAATTTGGGTAAAATTTTTTAAATGTTTGTCATATTATTTTTTAATAAAAATATGATGTATTTTATATTTTAGATATCTCATCATTTTTTTAAAAGTTTTTATTAATGAATTATAATATATATATATATATTATTTTTATTAAAATAGCACTATAAGTACTTAAAAAATTTATTTAAAATTTATCTATTTTTAAATACTTTTAGCTTATTAATTTTTAAATTTTTGTACCAATACAAGTAGAATAACAAAAAGATTAAATAAATGATATTATTTTATTGTGTCTACATGATTAAAGTTAACTTTTGTAATATTGATGTCTTTATTTTAATTTAAAATTTGCGTTTATAAATATGAATTAACTTTATATGTTGTATCTTAGTTGTATTATGTCATATAATTTTTAGAATTTATAATATATTTACATATTAATACCGTGTTATATTCGTATTTCATATTTGTATTCAGGCTTCTTAAACAACTATTTATAAAATATACCTCGCTATACTGAGAAAGAAAAAATTTGAAGATGAGATTTGATCTTAAATCCTTGTATTTACCTGTAAAGGATTTTATCACTTGAGTTAACTAGTATATCCATGAAAATCATACATAGTTGTGCATAATATGTTTGTAAATATAAATTTTTCAATTTAATTTTTTTATTTTTTTCATTAATAGGGTAAAAAAATTATATTTGAATTAAATTGTATATGTGATATTAGTAAGGAACCGCAGGCTGTAGCACTTTTTTTTTATAATTTCAAAATGGAGAATTCAAGATGAAATCAAATTCAAATCATATAATTGTTATGATTGAAATGTTGATCAAGGAAGCTAATTTCCATTGAAGTCTGCAATACATCTTTTTATTGTTAAATTTAATTGCAAATTTATTTATACACACATCAATATTAGATGTATACTATCATTCCTTCTTATAATATTTAGGTGTAAAGTAGATTTTAGTCTCTAAAATTGTCATTAATTTAGATTTTGATCCCTATAATATATTTTTTTTAGATTTTAATTCCTATATTTTTATTTGTTTGATTTTTAATCCCTATTGTTGAATATCAATTCCTATATTTTTTACTTATTTAAATTTTAATCCCTATAATTTTTATTCATCAAAAGTAAATGGTCTTTATTCTTTATGAAAAATTAATCCTTATAATTTAAATTATTAAAGTATTCGTCCTTACGGGACCAAAACCTTAATAGTAGAATATTCTAAAGACCAAAATAAAAAATTTTTAAATATAATGACCAAAATTAAAATAGGGAACAAGTATAAATATAAAACTAAAAATTGCTTTAAACCTAATATTTATCATTAAGGAAGTTAGTGTCCATTACGTCACTTTGAGATTTTCATAATTTTTATTACATTACTGATTACCCCAATTTGGCTCCCAATGACCGCTGACCCAAAACATTCAACCGAAGTTTAAAAAAAAGAAAGTACCGGTGTCCATCTGCTATGACTGGTTCCAACTTCCAACTTCCAAGCAAACTTCATCGAGTTATAAATATCTGCATGCTCATTGAGCTGCACATAAATGTGTAACCCAACATTGCCTACTTTCACTCATGATGATCCACTTTCGACTTGTATTGCTCCTTTGTTTCCTACATCATCATTTTCATGGCATCATATGCAACAACAACGATACAGATAGAGATGCCCTTCTTTCTTTTAAATACCAAGTGACTGACCCAACATATGCCCTGTCTGGGTGGGTTGCGGGTTCCAATCACTGCACCTGGTATGGTGTCACCTGCTCCAAAGTTGGAAAAAGAGTCCAATTACTCACCCTACCAGGACTTGGCCTCTCTGGCAAATTACCCTCTCTACTCTCCAACCTCACTTACCTACATTCACTTGACCTTTCCAACAACTCATTTCATGGTCAAATTGCCCCAGAGTTTGGCCATCTCTCACTTCTTAATGTGATCAAAATAGCTTTCAATAATCTCAGTGGTACACTTCCAGAACAGTTGGGCCATCTGCACCGTCTACAAAGTTTAGACTTGTCTGTCAACAATCTCACAGGTAAAGTCCCTCCAACATTTGGCAATCTCTTGTCTCTTGAGTATCTTGCTTTGGCAAGGAACAAATTTCTTGGTGAGATTCCAAGTGAACTTGGTAATCTCCACAATCTTTCTCAACTTCAACTCTCAGAGAACTATTTCACTGGTGAGTTTCCCACTTCTATCTTCAACATCTCTTCCTTAGTCTTCTTATCTGTGACAAAGAACAACTTGTCAGGCAAGTTACCACAAAATTTGGGTCATGCCCTTCCAAATCTAAGGACTCTATCTCTGGCAACCAATAGGTTTGAAGGGGTAATTCCTGATTCGATATCCAATGCATCACATCTTCAATCTATTGATCTTGCTAACAACCAATTTCATGGGTCCATACCTATGTTCCACAACTTGAAAAATCTTACCCACCTGATTCTTGGCAATAATTCTCTCTCTTCCACCACTTCATTGAATTTTCAGTTCTTTGATTCCCTTAGAAACTCCACTCAGTTGCAAATTCTCATGATCCATGATAACCATTTGGCTGGGGAACTTCCAAATTCTGTTGCAAATCTGTCTAGCAATCTACAACAATTTTGTGTTGCTAATAATTGGCTAACTGGCAACATTCCTCAAGGAATGAAGAAATTTCAAAATCTGGTGTCCTTGTCTTTTGAAAATAACTATTTCACTGGAGAGATGCCATCAGAAATAGGAGCTCTAAACAAGCTGGCGCAGCTTTTGATATACGGAAATAGATTGTCTGGTGAAATTCCAGACATTTTTGGCAATTTTTCGAATCTATATATTCTTGCAATGAGGAGTAACCAGTTATCAGGTAGAATTCACGCAAGTATTGGACAATGCAAGAGATTGAATTTTCTTGACCTTGGAATGAATAGGCTTGGTGGGACCATACCAAAGGAAATTTTTCAGCTTTCTGGCTTAACAACCTTGTACTTAGCAGGAAACTCTCTGCATGGATCACTTCCTTCAGAAGTCAACACCATGAAGCAGCTTGAGACCATGGATATTTCTGACAACCAGTTGTCAGGATACATCCCTAAAGAAATAGAGGGCTGTTCTAGCTTTAAGTCACTTGTTATGGCAAGAAACAAGTTCAGTGGCTCAATCCCAAGTAGTCTAGGGAACTTAGCATCCCTGGAGACTTTGGATCTATCTTCAAACAATCTCACTGGCCCAATTCCTGAAAGTTTAGAAAAGCTCAAGGTTATGGTGAGTTTAAATTTGTCTTTTAACCATTTGGAAGGGGAGGTTCCTATGAAAGGTGTTTTTATGAACCTTAGCCAGGTTGATCTCCAAGGAAACAACAAACTCTGTGGCCTCAAAAAGGAAATTGTGCAGAAGTTGGGAATCTTTTACTGTGTTGCAGGTAAAAAGAAGAGAAACATTTTACTCCCTATCATACTTGCAGTTACAGGTGCTATTGCTCTGTTCATTTCAATGCTATGTCTAGTGTGGATAATAATGTTCAGAAAGAAGAAAAACAAAGAGGGGAAAACCAGTTTGCTATCTGCTCCTTTCAAGGGGTTGCCCCAAAATATATCATATGGTGATATTCGGCTTGCTACAAACAATTTTGCAGCTGAAAACTTGATTGGAAAAGGAGGCTTTGGTTCTGTTTATTAGGGTGTGTTCAGCCTCAGCACTGGTGAAACCACCACCCTTGCTGTCAAAGTCCTGGACCTGCAACAAAGCAAAGCTTCTCAGAGTTTCAATGCAGAATGTGAAGCTTTAAAAAATGTTAGGCATCGGAACCTAGTGAAGGTGATCACTTCTTGCTCCAGCCTTGATTATAAGGGAGACGACTTTAAGGCCCTTGTGATGCAATTCATGCCAAATGGTAATTTGGACATGAGTTTATACCCGATAGATGATGAGTCAGGATCCTCTCTAACCTTGCTGCAAAGATTAAACATTGCCATTGATGTTGCTTCTGCCATGGACTACTTGCACCATGACTGTGACCCACCAATAGTCCATTGTGATCTGAAACCTGTTAATGTCTTAATAGATGAAAATATGGTTGCACATGTTGGAGATTTTGGATTGGCCAGGTTTCTTTCTCAAAATCCATCAGAGAAAGAAAGTAGCACTTTGGGACTAAAGGGATCAATAGGCTATATTGCCCCAGGTACACAACATTGCTTCTTAATCAATTCAACACTAATCCTGTTTTTCTGTGTGTGTGTATGTATGTATATGGCTTATATATATATATATATATATATATATATGGCTATCTAATATTGGGGTGATATGTTTCAGAATATGGCCTAGGCGGCAAGGCTTCAACTAGTGGGGATGTCTACAGTTTTGGGATCCTACTGCTAGAGATGTTCACAGCCAAAAAACCAACTGATGAAATGTTCAAAGAAGGATTAAGCCTAAACAAGTTTGCCTCAGCCATGGATGAGAATCAAGTACTGAAGGTTGCTGATCGAAGGCTTATTAACGATTATGAATATTTGACACAAAGCTCAAGCACTGATTATCATAGAGATGACTTTAGCGGCAACAGCTCTAATAATGGTAACACACATTGGACGCGCAAAGCTGTGGAGTGCATAGCTGCTGTGGTAAGTGTTGGCTTATGTTGTACAGCTCAACAGCCCAAAGATCGTTGGACCATGAGAGAGGCCTCAACGAAATTGCAAGGAATTAGGAAGTCTATGCTGGGCTTGTGAAGTTGCTCTCTTGCCCACAGCTATTTTTTGAAGCTTATGTAACTCGAGTGATATATAAATATTCCACAAAGGGATCAGCTCAATTACACTCTACTTTTATGTATGTAGAGGCAATGTTATTGTAAAGAATAATGTTTCTACACATCATCTCGAGAACACATCTCTTATATCAGAAATATATGATAGAATTAAAATATGTGTATAAAAATAAGTGTAAGTATGTATATATAACATTGTTATATTATATTATATTATATATATATATATATATATTGTACAGTAAAACCTGTTAGTCCCGTAAACTGATAACTGAGGGGAGCAATCCAACAAAAAATGCCTGTTAAAAATATTTGTAAATTCTAATATATCATATCTAATACCCCTCCTTGTGGTCAAATTTTCTCATAATAAATTTTTATAATACGAGTTAGTATTTGGAATTCTTTCTAAATAGAATCAAAGTTGCAAATAAAGTGAGTCCAGTACATTGAAATTTTGTTCCTAGCAAATGCCGCAAGCAAAAAAAGAAAAAAAAAATTGAAGGCATTCTACTCCCTCTTTCAACTATAATAAGTTTGTACTACTATTTCCTTACCCGAAAAAACAAAAACAGTTTGTACTACTATTCAAGTTATTTCCAGTTTCATACCAATGTAGCACAGCAAAGAACACCGCCTAGAGAAGCTTTTGGATCACAAAGTTATCCTTTGGAAACTTGAGTTAATGTGATAACCTTGATGTCCTTTAATCATTGAGGAAAAGCTTAAATCCAAAAAAGAAAAAAACCTTCTCTGTAAGCAATGCTATTATTTATAAAATTCTTGGCTTGGATAACCCTTCCCTGTCTTCCTTCGAAGCAAGATCAAAACGAAATAGAACCTCTTTCATGGCACTCTTCCGTTCACAAATTTCTACGGCATGAAAAATTTAGAGTAAAAATTATTCTATATTTGTCTGGTATAACAAAAATATGAAAAAGTAAAACTAAAGTATACTTCATTTTTATTAATGGTTAATAATCATTTTCAGTGGTTTTTTTTTTTTACTTTTGATTTGCTCCACCGGTTATTTATTTTATTGGATTCAAGGAATATTATGGACTTCCATCATTTACTAAATGAATTGGGAATTGAGAAATTATTGTATACATACGTATATATCATATATACACTCACATGAGATGGGATAGAGTTCACCTCATATGAGTGTATGTATAATATATGTATATATATATATATGTGCAAGAATTTTCCTTGGGAATATTGTAAGTTGGGAGCAAGATGCTAGCATGTGCAATCATGTGCTAATTTTATTACAAGGAAGTCTTAAGACTTAACTGAATAATCTTGGGGGGAAATATCGTGTTTCAATGAAGGTATTGAATATGGCCAATTGGTGCAACAACTTCATTTATTCATTTTCCTACTATTATTCTGCAGTGTGGGCTGTTGTGGCCAATGGATCCAATATATATATGTATTACGAAGGCGAGTGAGATTACTATATTAAAAAAAATTAAAAATAAAAACGATAATCTTATTATATTTGATGACAATATATGAAAAAAATTACTCTTTAGTATTCTATTCATATTTAATTAAGTGTATTACATATTTAATGGAAGTGTTTATTTAATATTTAGAACTATCAAAACAATGTCAAATAGCTCTGTACCACAATTAAATCTAATTTCTCAGAGATCGGAAATTATGGAAATTAACAATACCACTGGCAAGTCATCTCCTTGGTTCAGAAGTCTATTAACTTTTTAAATAAGGGTGGCTCAAACTAAGATTTAGACTAGAACTTTTGAACAAGCCAAGCAGAGCAAACTAATTTTGGATCCGGCCAACGGGTCAAGGCTCATTTCCTACATAGTAATGTTACATAATTATAAAAAAATTGATAAAATTTAATTAAAATTTGTCAAAATTTTAAAATAATTGATAGATAAATCAAAGTTGTGAATACTCATTTATTTAAAAGTTAATAATAATACTAACTCATTTTGTCAATGATGATGGCAAAAAATCTGACTCTTTTAATATTTTTCTTTCCAATCCGGCAACCCGAGACCGTAAGATGCTCTTTTCAAATTCAAATCTAAATTTAATGGGTACTATACAGTACACATCTCTCACATGAAAGAATTGTGCTCCGTACTTGTGTAATAGAAAGCTTAACTGAATAATAAAAAAAAAAGGAATAACTGTATGTAATTCTTGCAATGGTAAGTGGAAAGAAAATTACAAGTTGGATAACAAAGGATAGATGGATAATTCAGATTAGAGACCGACCCGATCAAAAAGTCAAGTGATTGGATTAAAATTTGATTACGGATCAAATGATTAAATTAAAAAATTTAAATAAATAAAAAATATTTTTTTTAAAAATATATTATTAAAAAATATTAAATAAAATTAATATATGAAAAAATACTTTAAAATAAGTGATAATAACTTATTAATTAAAAAAATATGTATTAAAAATTTAAAAATAATACTAAATAAAAATATATAGTCTAATAATAAAATATACTTCATAATAAAAACTTTTAAACATTTCAAATTTTTAAAGTTTCAATTAAAAAAAACATTAAAGGGGTGTTTGAGAACAGTAATAAAAATTTAATTATTTCAATAGATTATTATATAATCAATTATTATTATAATTTATTATTATTATAATTTATTATATTATAATCAATTATAATATAATTAATTTTATGTTTGAATATATGAGTTAAAAAATAATTTTAAATTAATATGTTTCATTTAAATTGTATAAAAAATTATTTTCATGCATTAAATTATTAAATAAGTATAAAATAATTAAAAAATTATTTAACTGAAGATAAAATAATATTTACATATTAAAATATAAAGAATAATTTATAATTTAAAATCATAAGTTTAAATTTTTAACATTATAAAAATAAACTTTTATAATACATTAAATTTTATATAAAATATAAAATTAATTTTATTAAACATAATTAAATAAAAAAGGTTTTTAAAAAAAGATATTGACAATAAATTTAATCTGTTGTTAAATATGCACTAAATCAACCTACTTCGCATGTTGCCAGATATGACTGTAAGAAAAATGGCTCAATTGGTTAACCAGACCAAAAACCAAGTCACAAATTTCCCAAACAAACCGGGTAGACCGGTCCTGTCCATTCAACAATGTAACAAAAGCTCTAACAACCCCACTTCCACTTGTTCAAGGCTGTGTATTCGTTTTTACTTAAAAGAATTTTGTCCTCGCTGCAAGTGCCGCATTTGTACTCTTACACATATTGATGTTAACTACAGTTGACTATGTCAAAAAATTAGGAGTATGTCTATTATCACATTTATTTGTTTATGGGAGATGTTTCTTTTATACTCAAAATACATATATTATATTTTCATCATATATTCATATGAAAGAGATATGATATCAAATTATATATGATTATAATATTTTTATAAAATATAAAATAAATTTATAAAAAATTAAAAATAAATTAAAATAATTTAGTTAGACGAATAACGAGTCGTTTGTTTATTGTTATCCTTCTCCTGTTATTTCTTTCCTCATTTTTTTTTCAAAATGTCCTTTCTATTTTATTTTTACCATTTGTTAGTTTCTAAACATTTAATTAATTACACCCTACCTTCTAAATGTTCTTATTTTAAATGTAGTACCTTTTTTTTTTAGTTATAAATGTAGTACCTTTTGTTTAGCTTATTTAGCCCTTAAAATAAAAAGATTAGAAAAGAAAAAAAAATCAAAAGAATTAAAAAGATAGTTGTAAAAATAAATATACCATATATATATATATATATATATATATATATATATATATATAAATAGTTTTTTAGCATTTTCTCTAATAGTTTTTCAGCTCGCCAACGTATCAAATCAAAACCGAAGTAAATATATTAAAGCTTAGCTATGTATGTAGTTGCTAACTTGCATTTGACAAAAATTCAACAAAATGTAAGGGAGAGCGCAAAAAAAGAATTCAATTGGTACATTATGATTAAATATTAAGAATTTTTCTTAGCTTTTAACATTACCATTGTTTCATTTACTATTTATTTGTCATATTCTATACAAACTTTTATTGGTGCCAAATTACATTAATTTTACTATATATTATTATATTACTTTATATATATTTTTGGAAAAAGGTGATCAAATTAGAGTAATTTCCTAATTTTTAAATTTGTAATATATTAGATATAAATAGAATTAAAAATGGAATTTTACGTTGAATGTAAAAAATTCATACTATAATTAGGAATTAATTTTTATTTAAAAACTTATAATTGTAAATTATAAATTTAATTAGGTATAAGAGTTAATAGAACACATTTAACTCAATTATTTAATAAAAAATATTCTAAGAAAGTTTAAAAGAAGTTAATTAGGAAAGAGTGAAAATATGAGTTAGAGTTAAAATAAATACTCCCAAAAACTAATCTTACAAAAGATAACTGTTACACTTTATTTGGCACCGTGTATCAGTATAAGGGATCCACTATAGTGCAGTTGTCCAGCAAGAGAAAGAGACACCGGATTGAGAGAAAAAAGTAATCTGTATTTAAAATACTATATCACATGTATTTTTACTCACATTATTTTATATTTTTATAATTTTTATTATTTAATTATAATTAAATTCATTTTATTTTTTACATATTTATATTTTGATTTTATCAAACAGATATGAGACAGATGTGGGTAATAATGATGTATTAGTATTAGACTCATTTTTTTGCTGTTTTTCAACAACTCTAGAGGACGGTGATCCGAATATGGCTGCTTTCTCCAGGGGAACAAAAAAGGGGTGAGGTGCTACGGATAGAAGACTCCACAGTAGTTAGACCTTAATTTGAGTCAAACGCTTCTTTAACTAAATTATTAAAAAAACCCTATACTACACTTCAATTTTCACCCTATTGCCAAAATTTAAATTATTGTGAAAAAATCAACAGACGTAGCAAATAGAATAATTTTGAAACATACTTTTATAGTTTTATTAGAGCGATAAGATGAGTACAAATATGAAAGACCAAAATAAGATGACTAGATATGTTGATATGGTTGGGGAGAGAGAACACTGAATAGGTACATAGTTGACATAGTCAAAGTTAGATCTATGTCTTTTCCGACAGCTTGGGCCAGGACCACGTAACAAACAACCCCATAACATTTAGTACACACTCGGTGGTAGAGAGAGAAGTAACATCGTGACGTTTCCATGAAGGTGGAATTTAAAGCTGCAAAAAGAAGCCTTCTTCACATAAACAGATACATAGGTTGTTCATCACAATTTTTTTTAGTACCTATATAACAAACCGCCCTGAACAATAGGCTGTAGCTATATCCAAATGCATAGCATAGTTAGATAAATATGCAAAACAAAATAAGATTACAAATCACTATCCCATTTAAATGAACTAAAGTAGATGCTAATTTACTTTTGATTGAACCTGAGCAAGGCAATCTCAGAATTGGCCCTTGATAAAGCAACCCTTGGGCTGCTATTGATACTACTATCAGACAATGAAGCAAGCGTTTTCTGCAAAACCCCAGATGGGGAAGAGACCATTGTTCCAAGAGGGCTGCTGGATTCAGTATGTGTTATGACTGGAGATGATAGATTGGAGGGTGCTTCATTGGTGGCAGTGACACTGCTTGGCCTTAGAACTTCAGCTAGTGGACCCCCAGGTGTTGAAGCCACCCAAGGTGCTGGGGTGAGCCAATTTGAGAGATGGGTTTTAGCATCATTGTGTGTGCTTCCATCAGGCTCCATTAGGCCCAAACCCATTTCAATAGTACCCATGTCTTCATGGACAGAACCACCCCCCATTGATAGATCAAGAGAAGAAAGGGATAATTTACCAATTGATGCAACATTGTTCTTGTTGTTGGCATTGGCATTGCTTTCCATTGTTTCTGCATTAGACCAAGCATCAATGAAACCCCTTGGTTTTTCGGATTGGAGGTTTTCCATAGGAACGACAAGAGGATTAAGGAAGAGAGGAGGGCGTTTGTTCTGTTGATCCAGTACTCCAGAACCATACAGTGCAAGGGAATTCAGATACTGAGGCTCAGTGTTATTACAGGAACTCATAGTGGTCAATCCAGCTTTGTTATGCATTAGAGACTGCCATTCTGAGTCGGAAGCACCCAGGGAAATAGGATCTCCATTCAGCATCCACTCCAAGCCCCTTGACATTCAAATCACCAAATCAGTAACAGAGTAGCCATGTAAGTATATTACAACAGAACAAAATCAAACAAAGCATTTCCTCTGCGACTCTAATGAGGAATAAAGGAATATAGACACGCCCACACACACAACCAGGTTTTATGACAAAAATCGCCACCTGTATAGCTTTTAGAACAAAACTCAAAAAGTTCAAAATTTCACCTTGATGCTATGATGCACGGATTCGGTTTCGAGTATCAGATACAATACAAGTATGTTACGAGAATACGATTTTTGTTAAAAAATTAAACTAACATTTACCAAGTATTTGAGTATCTGAAACAGATACAGATACGTATCCGACACGAATAGGACAGACATTATGAAATAGCCGTGATTCATATCCTTCATGTAATGAAAAAGGAATTAAAAGAGAATACTAGTTTATCACACTTTCAAGTCGCCATGATATCTGAGGCCTTGGAGTGCGAGTTTCATAGAGGAAAATTTTAAGTTTTATTATCTTGTTTTTCAGTTTTGTTTTGGACTAACCAAACAAAGGTCCATGACGGCAAAACATGGCAGGGGAAAAGGAAAAATTAGAACCTTAACAGAAACAAAGTCATAGTGAATCCAAACTCCAACTCACCTGGGTTCCTTATTTGAAGAAACAGGAGCCACGGAGTCAAAGTTTGAAGCTTTGACACCAAAGTTATCAAGAGAAAGGGAAGATTGAAGGTATGTCTGACTGGTAGCAGAAGAAACAAACTGAGAAGAAGATCCATCTTTTCTGGTTGTGGGGTTAGAAATAGCCACAGTAACATCAGATGTAGGAAAAGGATTACAATCATGGCGAGCCCTCTTGATCTGTTGGTTGTTATTGTTGTTGCTGTTGGTGTGAACTTCCACAGGCTTTCTTGAACGGGGACGGCCTCTATGCATATGGCGCTCACAATACTTGTGGTTAGGCGCTACATCTCTAGAACATCTCCATTTCTTACCATCTGTTCTCCTACACCTGCCTGGTTCTGAATCAGTGCTGCTTGATAACCTCAAATTGAAACCGCCATCCACTGCTCAAAAGAAAAAAAAAGCACAAGAATGCAAATTTCAAGGAACAGTGAATAGACATACTGAAACCGACATCATTTACTACTGCTAAAAGAAAGCAACACATGAAAAAAGGTCACAGTGATGGAATCCCAAAAGGCATAATCTTTGAGACAAATACAAGCACTTGTTGAGAGAGAGGGGCAGGCAAAGAGGCAAAGACACAAACTTTTGTTGAGGAATAGACTAAAAAAGGCATGGGAGTATCTTCTTTTCTCAGAGTGTGCATGAACTGTGAAAGGGAGGTAACTAGTAATATCCACAAGACATGAAACAATGATGAAAGGGAACAAGAGTAACAAGGGTCATACAGGGAGAGCGAGAAGCAGAAGTGGGGATAAGGAGATCAGGAGGAACAGGAACAGAAGCCATCATGTACTTGTATATCATAGCTTGTCTTTCAAGCTCCTTCCATTGTGCACCTGTGAAAGGAAACCCCAACGAAGCCGCCATCACACCTGCTATAAACACAACCAAGATACAAACTATGCTCAGAATCTCAGACAGAACAGTGCTTCCTCCCATTTTCTCTCTCTCTCTCTCTCTTCTGACCCTTCTTTAACTTTCTTCTACTTTTATTTTTCTAGTACAAAAGATGCAATCTTTCGGATAATATTAGTAAGAAACCACAAATTATAAGAATTGACTGGAACAAAATAAACCACAAACCTGGGGATTTGAAGGCTGGGTGAGTGGTGGTACCAGAAGTATAAACAGATTTGTCAAAAGGCTGCAAAAGTCTTACAGGTACAGAAGCACCGCCACCATCAATAGCAGCACCAAGAGCAGAAGCACCACTAGTAACAAGGTTTATATGATTAGTCAAATTAGACATGTAAGTAGTGGGAGTGGGACCATCACCATCACCAGCAGCAGCAGCAGCACAGGAATTATTATCAAACGGTGACAATGGACGGTGGTGATGATTATGATGCACCATCATCATCATATTCTTACTAGGAAATGCTTCAAGGGTCTGCACCTTCTTCACACCCAACCCAAAAACACTAGTGCTGTTGTTGCTGATGCTATTTTTTTTAGCTTCCTTGTCTGAAACGCCAAATTCACCCATAACTCGAGCACTTAATTAAAACCACTTTGCCCAAATAGGAAATCACTTTCCCATCAAAAAAGAAATCACCCACCCAACTCTTTAGCTATACCAAACTTTTCAGGTAACTGGGGTAAGGAAGATACTTCTGTTTATGGCCTTGTGATGTCTATCTATCTATCTAACAGTAATAATAATTAACACGCAAAGTCAGTGTCTTTCTCTCTCTATCTCTCTTGCCAGGTGTTGTAAATGGAGAGAGTTGTGAAGTTGATGTGGGATTTTATTATTGAGTTATGGGTTGCCGCCATTCTCGGCCTTTGCTTTGCTTCCATGCTTCCAACATTCGCACCACACGCTAGCAGACAAATTAGTAAAAAGTGACCCTTTTTTGTTCCTTTTCTTTTCAACTCTTTCTCTCTCTTGCTCGATTTTTATCTCTCATCATTATTATGTTATCTATCACTTTCTGCATGTATGGCTAAACCCGCCTCAATATCAAGATACTCTTATCTTACCCATGTAATTTAGTGGGAACGTAGCACACAACAAAACGGAGGAACATTAGACTGGATTTGGGCACTCCCATCCCTATTAACAGCCACCGTTTTGGTTTTTTATAAACGAATAATGTTAATTACTCCTTTCTAAAAAACACATTACCTTATATTTAAAGTATACACAACAGAACAATAAATAATATAAAATTAATTATAATTAAATAATAAAAATTATAACATCAGATTATATATATATATATATATGTGTGTGTGTGTGTGTAAATTTCAATACTCTTTATAAACGTTGCGGCATATAAGAAGGCCTTAGTGGTATATAACGCAGGCAGAAATGCAATCTTTCGCAGAGGACTGAACTCTGACACAGCAATACGGGAAATTATTAAAACAACGTTTATTTATATATGAAAGTGTTATATTACATATCTATAAAAAAAGTAAATATGATGTTGCATGTATTTATCATCGATAAATATAAAAATATTCTTTATATATTTGCCATGACGCTTATAAGCCCCTGTTCTAGCTAGCTCGTTGTTGGGGTTTATTTATTTTTCACTTGTAAACCTCCTTTGATTCTTTTCACTGATACGCATTGCAGTTTTCCAACTTCACTAAAGGAAAGTACGAATCATACTGCTTTTATGTCTGTAACTAATGACAAAAAACACAATGCTACCTACGATAACAAGTTAGGAAAGCAGAATATTTATATACAAGTGAGCAAGTTGTTAGGGAAGTCGCAACCTTCTGCTTTCCAGTATATACTGGACACGTTTCCATTAACAGTTCAATGTATAGGAGTAAGACACGAGTAAATTCCAAAGTCACAGTTTCTACTACATCCCAATTTGCATATATAAGAAGAATTCAATGTGCTAGGTGAGCATGATCCGAGATTCTTGCTGCAATGTCACCCTTCCTCTTATCAAATGTACATTTTGGTATAGCAAGGTGAGGTCTATGCCTAATAAGGTTTGACTTCTGAATAATATTGTTCTTGACATATGTAATGGCATGGTGGTATGTGACAGTCACATGGAATCTTATGAAGTAAATAGTGCTAGCTCAGTGTGTGAAACACATACACGGTAAATGGTGTGTGATAGGAACACAAGCAGACACACACAGCGTTCCAAGGGTGCTCCTACAAAAGGTGAAGCCCCAGGTTCGATTCCCATCTCCCCATATCCCCCAGCTAGAAAATCTAGCTTTAACTATTTATACCACACACAAAAAAAAAGGTGTGTGATGGAGACATACAAGCACGGCATGAAGAATTAGCATTTCTAATGATCATGTTAATTATTAATGAGCATGACCAGATCATAGCCATTATTACTTAGATATATGAGTAGTTAGTGTTTCAAATATGAAATACGACACATCACATGGGCTTTAAACACAATGACGATTAATGTCCTCCTTCCATCCTATTTTATTTATTTTTTAAATATAAAAATTATAATTTAATATAATTAAATTATATTTTTTTTTAATAAAATATAAAAATTAATTATTTATGAATTATGTATAATTATTAAATTTAGTTGAGATAATAAAAGATAAAGATAATATTTTTTGACATTTTCAAATAATTAATAATTAAAATAAAATATTTTAAAAAAATAGAGGAAATGAGACGGAGAAAGTACCACAAAAGAAACTACTAAGTGTGTGTTTGGTTTGCAGTTAGTAAACTTAAGTTTGGTCAAAAGTGTGTTTGTAAACTTTAGTTTGATTAAAAGTAAGTTTGTAGTAACATGATTTATGTTTAGGAACTTTTGTCTCAAAAGTGAGTTTGATAAAATGAATGATGTTTGGATGTAAATAAACAAAATCACTTTTAAATGTGTAATTACTAAAAAGGGTATGAGTTTATATTATAATATTAATATTACATTTTATTTTATTTCATTATTTTTAAGTGTGTATGAAGAAATTATATAAATGTTGTCATCCACGCATATGCGCGAGACCACGCGCGTGCGTGACAAATACCTCTGTTTTGATCGAAAAAACTTACGCATGTATGCGCAGCGAATTCGCGCATGTGCGTGACGCCTCTGTTGCGGATTAGAAAAACTTACGCATGTGCGCGAGGAATTCACGCACATACGTGACAGTCTCTGTCCTGGGTCAGCAAAACTTACGCATGTGCGCGAAGAGTTCACACACATGCGTGGACGACTGATGCTCATCAAGGAGGCCGATTCTTTTCCATTCTTTTTCGCTCTTTCCACCATTTTTGCAAGTGAGGGGCGTGGATCCAACAAAAAAGGGACAAATCAAAAAGAAAATAGGATGTAACCATAAAATCTTAATCTGAATCAGAGAGACATAAAAGGAAAAAAAAAAAAGAAAAAAAAAAGCCAAAACAGAGTCATGTGAGAGCAGATGACAGTTGACTTCAAAAAACATGAGAAAACATATCTCCAACGCGAAATCTAAAACGCAGGAAAAAAATAGTTGTAGAAGAATTCAGTAAAAACTAAAGTGTGTTATGTGAGTGGAGAGAAATCAGTAAAAAGAGAAGCTGCCAGCGACGAATACCGAACGACAGATAAAGGTCAAAGGCAAACGAATTGAACAATCTGAAGAAGAGAGGGCATGTTAAAAACATCTAAAGGTAGTTGGAAATAAATTTTCCCATTCAATTCTCTCAACGGACAAATCTTTTAACACAAAAAAAAGATTTTCTTGCTTTTGTACAAACGGAGGTTACAACACTAAAGTGTGTTGAAGCAAAGGAAACAAAAAATTGCCAAACAAAAAATACGAACCGTTCAAGGAGGATGAATGGACGTTTGGAGGGAAAAACGTAAAACTAAACACACACTAATTCATTGCAAAACGTTATTCCTCCTGAAAGCCCCTTTTTTCTTTTCTTTCATCTTTTCGAGGCAATTAATTGAGGTAAGAAAAGATAAAATTGAGATAAAGTCTTTTAAGTACTTGTATTGTTATTTTTTAATAAAAATATAATATATGTATATTTTTTTATAATTTATTAATAATAATTTAAATAATAATAATTAAGTGATTAAAATTTAAGATATATATTATATTTTTATTAAAAAATAAATACAACGACACATGCATTGCCAAACTACTTGTATCGCCATTCCACTAGCCGTATGCATGTGTAATTCGCATGTAAACTTCAAACACCGCTTATTAAAGATTGAATACTGACAGTGTGTGACCCCATTCAGGTAGGTATGAGAAAAAGTGAGGCCAGGCTAAGTGCCCTGTGTTGCTTCATCTTTAAAATTAAAAGTACTTGTCCTAATTTTGGGCACCAAATTTTATCTAAACATCTTGCTTTGAGGACAATACATGAGGGACTGGTGGAGTGTCCTTCCTTCCCCAGCCAAAGGCCCAAACCTTTATTATGATAGTACTTTTTTTTTTATATAAGTTAAATCAATTCGTTGTCTTTTTATGATGAGCGTCAAAATCTGAACCTAAATCATGTCTTCCTGAATAGTTGTTATGTACGATTGTGAAGTCCACATAAGCAAAGGAAATTAGCAAAAGCCATCAAAACGGTGTCATGTTTTTTGTCGTTAAACTATGGCAGTACAGACACCGTTGCGTTGAACACTCCGTGTACTCCGTAATGCGGCGAGAAGGCGCGTCGGATTAAGCCACAGCCCACAAGAGTGTAGAGTGTAGAGTGTAGAGTGTAGGCTGTTGTAGATGGTAAACTTGAACCAATGGTGTTGAGGATGTGGATGACCGCCAACCATTATTGTTGTTTTTTAGCGAAAGCTCACGCTCAAACTATACGCGTGAATCCACCCGATTAGGATAGCCTCACTCTGGTGTGATGTGGATAGTGCGTACTGCGTAGATACAACAATCAACAGTGCTTTCACGTCTCTTCACATTAATATGAGATGGTGGAATGAAGTGCCGGTGTCAGAATGAAGATGTGAATTTTAGTATCAATTGCAATCAAATCAAATGATAAAAATTATTTGGTTACGAGGAAATATAACTATTTGGTTACGAAATGATAAAAATTATTTAGTTATAAAGTACAGTATATATTTAAAAAGTATGAATATATATATATAAATACAAAGACATGAATATGATAAGATGTTAATATGTCAAAATAATAAACTTTTAAAAATAATTAAAATATATATAAATAAATAATATTTAAAAATATTAAAATATTCAATATATAATACCATATATTAATATAATGATTATTTTAAAATATCAATATTGCATAAATATGTATGAATAATGAAAGTATGTGAATGGCGTTATTACACAGCAACTACCACTTCTAGCCCACTCAAACACTATATATTAGGGGTGTATGTGGATGAGTTAACTCAGGTTTAAAAAAAAATAAATTTAAATTAATTAAAATTAATTAGTTTAATTTAGTTTAATTTTTTTATTTTTGAATAATCAAATCTGAACCAAATTGAACTAAACATCCATGGTTTAATTTAATTTGGGTGATTGAGTTGATTATTATTATTTTTAACACAAAAATTGACCTTTTGAATAGTGTAATTGTGAGATTATTAAAAAAAAGAGAGAGAAAAATAGTATAGTACACAACCGTATAATCGTGTACGTGACAGACATATCAAATTTAGTAGAATACACGACTTATACCATGTAACATGTCATGGCCGTGTACTCGTGACAGCAATCATTTCAGCCATTTCCCTCCTTTTTTTTAAGACTTCTTCTTCCCTTCCCCCATTTCTCTCTCTTCTCCAACACAGCCCCAACCTCCTCCACCACTTCCTCCTCCTTCAAATCTTCCATTTCCATCATTCAAATTCATCATTACAATTATATCTGTGTAAAATGTCTCTGTACTCTATATTATAGTGGTTGATTCAGGTAGTTTTTTGAATTTAAAATTTTAAATTCGAAAATCGAACCAATTAAATTCTCATTAGTTTAGATTTTATCCGAATCAATCAAAATACTCAAATCAAACTAAATTAACTTAATTAGTTCAATTCAGATTAATTAGATTGATCAAATTATCCTAACTAATTTACACCCCTACTATATATAACAAAACATTCTAGGTGCTCTCGGATGAATATTAACAGCATTCCGTAATTTGTCACGAAAGTGCAATATTATCGAGATTAATTAAAACATTTTAATATTCTCCTTTTCTACATTTTTGGACCGTTACCACCAAATATAAATAAAAACATTTTTCACCCGGCCCTACTTCATACGCGTTCTTCTTCTTCTTCCTATTTATACTTCCTTTTATCAAAAACACTAACTCTCAAATTCATTTTGAGATAATGGAATCTTCTCTTTATGGACTATAGAGTTAATTTGCAGCACAAATTAAGGGTGTAAGTAGGTAATTTAATTTAATTTTTGAAAAAAAAATAAATTCAAACCAATCAAAATCAATTAGTTTGGTTTGATTTGATTTTTGTATTTTTTTATAATTAAATTCGAACCAAATCAAACTGAACATTTATGAATTGGTTTGATTCGAGGATTGAGTTGACTATTTTTTTAATATAAAAATTAATTAAATAATTAATTTTTCATAAAAAAAATACATAATAAATCTATAAAAAAATTAGAATTGATTTTAACATTAATAATTATTTCATATTTTTGAAATATGTATTAAAAAGTTCATAAAGAGGAAATAAAGAAATATATTGATATTTGTATTAAGAAATTATATTTGAATAAGTTAAAAAATTCTTCAAGAGATATTTAACTTGACAAGTTATATACTACTATTATTCAATTAAGAGAAAGTTGTGAGGTTACTAACTTGGAGGTATATATGTAACCAATTGAACCCCTAAGGACATGAGTGGAGTTAAAGGAGATTTGATTAGTTAAACTTTGAATCAGCAACCTAGCGAATTCAAAGTCTCCAACTTTTGCAGTCATATTTTCATCCAAGATAATATTGTTGGGTTTCAAATCACAATGCACAATAAGAATTTCACTATTATTATGCAGGTAATCCAATGCACAAGCAGCATCAATATCTATATTTAGTCTCTCCATAAGGTTCAACTCATTTTCATTTGCATGCTTTCTCTTCCCCTTAATCCAATCTTCCAAGCTCCCATTACTTAAGTACTCATAAATTAGAACCAGAAATTTATTATTTTTAAAGTCAATACTAGAGCATTTAAAGTCAATTCATCATTTCTAAACTTTCAAATTTAGATGATATTATTGTTGTTACTTTCATTTTTCTGGTCTTTATGTATAATAGCAAGTAAATTGTCAGATATAGTATCAGTATTACCACTGTGACTATGATGATGTAATGTCTGGCATGTCTTCTTTCATGGTCATGGGACTCACATGCAAAATACAAGTAAAGTTTTTTATTACCTTTTAAATGGATAAAAGAAAGATTTTGAAAAACTCTACCATTAGGAATGGTTCCTTCTAAATCATTATAAGAGAGGTTCAAAAGCTGAAT
This sequence comes from Ormosia semicastrata, assembly GCA_029884595.1. NCBI lineage: Eukaryota > Viridiplantae > Streptophyta > Magnoliopsida > Fabales > Fabaceae > Ormosia > Ormosia semicastrata. Next base: position 27,311,770 of record JAQQTO010000046.1, on the reverse strand, counting down.
GACATGTAGATTTTGAAGTTCAATAGGAATAGATCCAGAGAGTTGATTGAAGGAAAGATCCAAAGTTTTTAAGCTTCTCACCTCTCAAAAAGTTATTGGAATAACACCTGATAGCATATTCTTGACCAGAACTGCAGTGCTGGTGAGCATAACCGAATATTTTGACAGATGAGTTTTCTAGTCTTCTGTGTTAAACTAAAACGATATTTTAAGGGTTAGAAACTGAGAAAGTATTACAAAAAATTAAAAAAATAAGTAGTAACCAAAAAATATTGTAGCATAATTTTTTTTAAAATAAAATATATAAATATATAATTTAGTTTAGTTCGATTTAATTCGATTTTGAAATTTCAAATTCGAGAATCGAATCAATTAAGTTTTAATTAGTTTAAATTTTACTCGAACCAATCAATATACTCAAACTAAATTGAACTAATTTAATTAGTTCGATTTAGATTAATTGAATTAGTCGATTATCTGAACTAATTTACACCCCTAACACAAACTAATTAGACCTTCCAAAGATGAATAAGTCAAAACGGAGTGGAATTTTATGAGTGGAGGTGTGTGTAATCCTTGTACAGTACTTATTTAAGCATGTGAACAAGTTTGAGGAAGGCAATGACGAATGCCAAATCTGAGAAGAGCTTATTTGGTACCATAAGCGTAGAACATTACAAAAGCCTAAATTGTCTCACGATGTGGAATCACAAATGACATGACTGTGGACTGTGGACTGTGGAGGGTAAACATTTATACGCTTGTGAAGAGGAGGAGAAAATCAAATATATGCAAAGACATTTTTTAAAACTAAGTGTATTTTAAACGTAATTCCCACTGCCTAATACATGCTAATTGTTAAGTTCAGTATCTAATAGTAAGAACTTTCTCCTTAACAATTTCCCTAAAAAGAGAAGAAAAGGGTTTATGATTGAGAAAAACAAGTGACGTGTGGAAAGAAAGATAAGACCAAGAGAGGCAACGCAAGTGAGTCCGAAAACAGTGAAAGGAGGGGGAGGCCAAAAGGGAAGACAGCTGTAGAATGCAAGCGCGCTGTCTCCATCAGTACCTGCAATTTGCAAAGTATCGCAGCACCCACCTCATGAATTGAAATTGACTACTTTTCGTTGCTACCATTCCCCATTTGCAAACCGGGAATTGCACTCCACTCTCTCTATCTCTTACACAGAGCATGAGCATTAACATTAGTGGTGCTTATTTAGAGCTTGAGGATGAGTATTAACATTAAAACTTTTTTAAAATGAGTAAGAGTTTGATTTGATAAAATACATAAAAAATTTAATTTATTAAATAATTTTTTAAAAATAAATATTTATTTATTTATTTATTTTAGAGACAAATTTATTTTAAAAAACTTTTTCATGATACTTTGGCATGAACGCAACGAAGCTTTAACGCAACTCCTATGCTCTTGCCTTCCTAATCTTGTACGTTATTTATTTTTAGAGTAATTTTATATTCTTTTACATAATTTTTTTAATAATTTTTTTAATATTAAATAAAAAAATATTAAATAAAAAGATAAATATATCTAATATCTTAAAAATATAAAAATTATTTAATATTTTTTATTTAATAATTAAAAAATTAATAAAAAAATTAATAGAATAATTTATTTCTCTTTTCTTTATTGGTCATTAGGTTGTAACGTGAGTTAAGATTTCTCGAGTACGAGAAATTAGTCACGGTTTTCCTCCGACCTCGGTTAGTTGGAAGATAGGGGACAAAAATGTTATGGTCACATACCGTCTTGACCCGTTTGTTAAATTATATCGATTTAATAAATGAAAATATTAAACAAATGAAAGATATTTGAAATGAAGGGAATAAAATAAGGGTTTTGCTATAAAAAGATCGCAATCCGTATTAATTGTAGATTCGCATCCATCTAAAGAAAATGTGATATGCAAATATGCAATAGCCATTACTTATATATAAATCATGAAAAGAGTACAAAGAGTGCATTATAAAGAGTCTAACAGTCTGTTGAGTACGTTGTTTTTACTCAAAGACAAAACTAATGACTAATGTTATTTAAAATCCACTCTAAATTATATGATTAATCATAGTTGTAAATACTTTTGGCTTTCTCCACAAGTTGATTGATACAAACGAACATCATTTATCTCTACGATTTTGTTGCAATAGGCTTTGAGGCCTCTATGTGCCGTCACTGTGATTCAGTAGGGATTAGGGAAGTTTGACGGAAGAGATTTTTATGGCACAGTAGCACCAATAACTGTGATTGGTGTAATTAAACTTAGGTGTCAGAAAATGAAAAACAGTTTTTTTTTCCTTTTTCTGAAGAGTGAGAGTTGGCAAGGAGTAACCAGTGTCACGTTGAATTTTTATATGTTTAATTTTTTTAAATTTATTCACAAATTTATTTTATATTTTATAAAAATATTATAATTACATATAAATTAATTTAATATTTTTTTCATATTAACATATAATATATAAATTGTACACAAATAATTTTCCATGAGTAATATATGTGTGAGAGTGAGGGGCAAATGAACCAAATCAATAACGACAGCATGGGCTGCTTGGGATGTGTATGTATGGGGTCATCACATCTCATCTCATCTATTCTGCTGTCCTCCTTTGTCCATTGATGATTCCAAAGCTACCACCGCCAAGGAAACACCGACTTTGCAATGATTTTTCCATTTGAATTCTTTTTCTTTCTTTCTTTGCTTTCATGGTGGTTTTCCTTTTTGCCTTTTCCTATTTTCATAATTTAGAACTTGCCTTCCCTGTAGGGGAGGGAGGGACCATTTCTATTTCTATCTTCTCAAGATGCAACCGATATGGATGGCCACTTCTATCTCCAGGAACCACCCCCACATGGTCCCATATATCAACATACTTTTCTTTTTTTTGTTTTCCTAGGAAAATGGATTATATTCTTTGCCTTCCCAATGTATATAACGTAAATAAATATTGAAATGATTTCTTTATATACTTCCTCATTTTACATTATCACAAAATTAATGTAAAACATAAATGTACATTTCTTATGATAAAATTATAGCTATTGATTTTTTTCTGGTATTTATATGTTAAGGAATAATTGATGTTTTGCTTTTTGCAATAAATGCATTAAGTTTTATCTAGGTAAAATGTATTAAGCATTTATATATAATGTTATAGAAAAATTCTAATTTTGAACATTTTAAATAATATTTTAATTATTTTTAATAATATATATGATTATATTGATACTGTGTATTTCACAAAGGAGGTGTTTTGAGTTGAAGCGTCTAACCCTGTACATTTGATAATATACCCATAGTTAGTACGGGAATATAAGATCATCATACGCATCTTAATAGTTAATGCACACTACTCAATCAAAATGGCAAGTATGTCTGAACACGCGATCCCTTTCAAACACCGAAATCTTACATGCTTGAATGAATTACCAATATTTTTCATCATTAGTTTTTTTGTTGTTGTTGTAAATAACCAATCATTCTTACCAATTTTATCATCTCCTTAATTTATTAATACTAAAGAATATTATGTATAATATCAAGAAAAAATTGTAATTAAAATTTTTAAAATTATTGACGCGTTATTATTTTTCAAATAACAATATAATTATTATTATTATTGTTGTTGTTAAATATTCTTAAAGTTTTAATTAATAATTTGATAAATATGTAACTCTTTGTTAGTTATGTATACGAACTTAGGAGGACATTTTTGGAGATATCAAATTAATGTGTAAGATTACTAAGTATAATCAAATAATATCATTACATAAATTTCTTCCAAACATCTCATACTTCTACTTCTTCTTTTTTTTTCTTTTTTCTTTAGGGAGATAACATTTACTAGTTAATATAATCGTAAAAAAAAAAAATACTAGTTAATAAAGGAGGAATTTAAACCTATCTTCACATGAGGGAGAGATTCTTATGTAAACATAACATACAATACGCTAAGTCAAAAAAGTATTGTCATAACTTATGTACCATTCATTGTATATACAACATCTGAGCAAATCAAGAGTTTATCTTATAAGGAGTGAGGTTATCACTTGAGCAACTCAAGTGGCTCATGCTTAGTAGACATCTTAGATATATACCTAAACATTTAAGATACCTTTTTATAATCTTGCATCATTAATTTTTAATTTTCTCTTTCGTCTTCTTCTATTTTATTTTATTTCTTAGAATTTATTAGATTTGATACTTAATTAGTTGATTATTTATATTTTTTTGTTGAACTCTTCTTGGTCCTTGATATGATTTGAGAGAGTTTATTTTAATTGGTGTATTAATCATGTGTTTGTGATTATTTAAGAGACTAAATAAACCAAGTAAAAAGGCCCAAAACGAGGCAGCTGTCCAATAGGAGACAGGCATTACTATTATCAGAGGCCTCTGCATAAGCATTTACTTCAATTTTCCCTCCACTACCCGTTTCAAATGGGTTGGACGAGACAATTAATTGTGACATAACATCACTTAGGCCCCACAGATGTTACTCCTCTAAAAATCAGGCCCATTTCCTTTGACTTATTTGGTTGGATTCTTCTCATGAAATTATTCCAAAATCATATTTGGGCGTAGAAGTCATGTCGTATATATATATATATATATATATATATATATTTAGTATTGACCATTAAATTAAGGAGGTGTGCTATTTATTTTCACTTCTTTAATTTTAAATTTTGGATTCAATATTCATAAAAGTTTTTCCTAAATGTTTTAAGAGGAATGTCTTCATTTAGAAAAGGAGATTTAGTCTCAATTAATGTTTTAATTAGTTAAAAAATACTTCTTACTAAATAATTCAACTGAAAAAATTTGGTTAATTTCTCTTCACAGTCACGGGCAAATAAAAGAGAAAGCTTTTCCGCTGTCCCAGCCTTTTCCCCCGATAAACTTCAATATAAAATGCTAAACTAAGTTAATCACGTCCTACAGAATCCGTTTTTAGTGAGTTACCTGTAAATAATAGATATTTATTAAACTTAAAAACCTGCTGTCATCATAGGATGAAATAACTACCTTGACCTTAAATTTTTTATATACAAAAAAAAAAAATAGTAAACTACATATTCTGCGTTAGAGAAATTTCATTTTCAACTAAGTTGATCAACTAAACTCATGTATCTATTAAATTCATAGAGTTAGCATTAAGCCATACGTTGTAAATAAAAACAACAAAGAAAACACAAGTTCTCCCAAATATTCATTAATCACCACAAATAATAGCGATAAAAGTTAAATGCTCTAGGCTCAAAAAATAATCCAAATTACATACCGAACTGATCCTCACTCTTCAGGTGAAAAACTTCAGCCAGATGAGGTGCCATAAAATGAGTTAAATTGAACTTATTCCCCACAAGGGTAAACAGTGAACAGTCACTTTTCATAGTGAGTACATCCAGTAAAAAATTTTCCACAACAATTAACTACAATGACTGCCCCAGAAGTCAGTCCGGACACTTATTCTGTTGCTTCCGCCTGTTGTGAAGTTTCAGTTTGTTTCAGTTTTTCCAAGGAAGAAATTCGACCGTCCAGTGATTCATGAAGGTCTTTCATCTGGAAAAGTAAAGAAAGTTCAGTCATCAATTGAAGTAGCACACGGGCTGTAAAAATTACAATTCCAATTTTCAAACAAAATTCACTCTTTCCCTTCCATGCAAGGAAAGGAAGGAGGGAGGAGATGGCTGTTTATATGCAAGAAAGCTTATAGCCAAGAATTAGTAAGGATTAGACATACTTCGGGGTTTAGACAGAGTAATGCAAGCCTAATTCATAGGAAAAATGAAAAAGCTTCATCTTGTAGAACAAACGGCATATTTAACAACTGCTATCACAACTTCTCAGAGCCCACTTTGAAATTGTGCCAAGCAATGGAATATCACCCCTTGAATCTTAAATCGGTTTTGTGCCACAGGACTTGTTCCGTGTTTACAAATCGATTCCCTATGCATGCCAGACTCAGCAGCATGGAGCGTGAGGAGAATTATGCACAATTTTCAGGAGGAGTTGTTGCCATCATTCTCCACACAGTAATGTGATTAAAATAAAAATTGAATTTAGTAATCTAAATCAGCAACTAGTTGTGAACCATGAATGCCACATAAGAGATAAGGAAAAAAATGCTTATTACAAAATGTGATGAATGTATCTCCAAATAGGATTGAAGTGAAAAATACAGTTCAATTCAATGTGTAGACTTCTAAGTAATTTGGCTTAATGATTCAAACAGAGAAATCCCAAATATTTGGCAGCAAAACATGTCTTGGTGCAGTATGAAAAATTAGAAAAAGAAACCAACTGCATTTTCTTAATGTGACAATGAACATATTGACAGTTTGAACCATGAGAGAGAGAAGACCACATTCATAACTCATAAGGAGACAACAATAAATTATGATGCTAGTTTGCAGCTCCCATTGCATTCCTCATTCAAGCAAAACTTCCACTTGCCTTAAAAACTTTTTTGATGGCAACAACTGAAGTATAGGCTATAGCATTTACCACTCACACCCAAGAATATAACAAAAGGATATATGGACTATTTAGTGTGTGTTTGGTTTGCAGTTAGTAAACTCAAACACACTTTTGGAGTTCTCAAAGGGCGTGAAATCATGTTTGGCATTTTTACTTTTCAGTTAAATTCAACGAAAAATACTTTCAAAAGTGCGTTGGAGTGAAAACAAGAATTTCTTGCTTTTCCATTGGGCAAAAGTTCGTTGGAGAACATTCTCCTCTTCAATCTTACTTCAAAAGTGATTTTAATCTTTCATCCAAATATCATTCATTTTGTCAAACTCACTTTTGAGACAAAAGTTCCCAAACATAAATCATGTTACTACAAACTTACTTTTAACCAAACTAAAGTTTACAAACACACTTTTAACTAAACTTAAGTTTACTAATTGCAAACCAAACACACAATTAGATTCATCCTATATTTGAAGTCCATAAGAAGCACCCCTCAAGAAATCTTTGCCTGTTCTATTTGTCCAACAAACAAGATTAAGAGTTAAGTCACCAAAAATAAGACCAGTTTGCATATCCAATAAGGTTAGACAGAAAACCACTGGAGCCAAATTAAGGGAATAAAATATATCTGCTAGAGAATATGAGGTCTTGCAGAGCAGAACAAGGAGAGAGAATTTGTTTACAGATTTAGGACACAAGACAAGAGAAGGAATCTTATGACACCATAATAATATTTAAAAAAGGCGAGGAAAAAACATGCCAAGGGCAGGAGGGAAATATATACAACAAAACTGGCAACAGAAAGAGCAGACAGTCTTAAAGTTAAACATATTACACAAACTAAAGGCAAGCTCCGAAAAAAAAAATGCACAGATTACAAGTATGTTTTAATCGCATTAAGTAGGGAAAAGATAATAATTCTATAAAATATTGGCTCAACATACCTGCTGTTAACAGGTAAAGACTTAGGATATTGCACCAGACAATGACCTCTAAAGAATTTGGACATCTATGAGACTAAGACTCATTCTGCATAATGGAAAGTAAGTATCAACAGCATATCATGACTGCCTCTCAATTATCCAAACTCAATATGCCCATCAAGAATATAGTCGCTCCCCCAACCAAGGCCTTCCTGATCCCCCAAAAAGAGAATCCTGATAAAAATCAATAGAAGATGATCCTGGGTGGAGTCTCAAGCCCAGACTAAACCATATAGAGAATGTTTCCTTCAACCACTGTAAGAAATTTCTTAAACAAAAGATATATAATCAAAACCAGGATAAGGAAATGAAGCAAGATGTAGTCTGCCTCTGTGCAGTCCTCATCAATCAAAAGACCACAAGTATGCATTTTTATTTATCATCTGAATTTGAAGAAATGAAAAGTCACCCTCCATTTTCTAGCTCTGGATCATTAGAATAGCTTTAAAAGATAGCACAGCATTGCTATATCCATTGCACAAGACATCTACATTTACATTTAAATTTACTTAGCCGCAGCAACAAGGAGCAGATTCATGAGGTAAATAGAAGGCCCAACTTATTGCAACATACTCTACATGTTGACATTTCCAAACCAGTATTGAATTCAACAATTCAGCTTTATTCGTTGCATCCCACCTTCCTCTTTTCAACCAAAAAGTACAAAAAGGCAATCTAATTACTGCCCACGAGTTCTTGCAATAAATAGGTCTTGCAAATGACATGATTTCAAAAAACATTGAAAACAACATAAATCTCCCCGAAGAATGTTCGGAAATACCCAATTGCCGAAAGAAAAAAAAAAACCAAAATTGATATGATTTTTCCATGTACCTGTTGAGCAAAGGATTGCTGGGCAACCCTGTAATCCCTGTGAAGGATGTAGAGACTCACAAACGACGCCGTTGCAGCCCCCGTGAAGAACGCCGCCAGTCTCACTCTCAGCACATACCCCATTTTCCTCCTTTCCTTTCTCTGTCTCTCTCTCTCTCTCCTTCTAAATTGCAGAATAAGATTAACAAGTTAATAACACCTCTCTCTTGCTAAAACGACGCCGTCCTAAGAGCCCCAAGAAAGGCACGCGTGCCTACACTCGCCCAATAATTGCAGCGACGTCGTTTTGAAGTGTTGATATAGCAATGGCATTCGCCATTCTGGTTTGTAGGGGTGTCCCTAACTTGGGTTGGATTGGATTGGATTTGTAACTCGATCTGCTTATTCAAGAATTGGGTTGGGTTGTATCGAATTGGAGGAGTTTTTTATTTAACCGATTAGCTAACAAGTGGGTTGGATTAACATATTTGGCCGAGTAGCTTATTTGATAATGATTAATTTGAAGGAAATAATATTCTTTTTTCAAAAGTTTTCATAAAGAGTTTTTTATTATGAGTTATTTTGAATTTAAAATAAATTAATTCAAACTGACACTGATACGGTGAAATCAGCCCAAGGAGAAACAAGTAACCCAAACATGCAAATTGGGCCTCAAGTGGGGAATCGTAAGTCCAATAGGGTTCAAAAGAAACTAACACATTTGAATGACTATGTCTGATGATGAAATAGCCTCAAATAACTTAAGAATATTCTAGAGTAATAGTTTGTTACAAATATGCTTTTTGAGTGACCAGGTGTCCTCTGATCAATATGATCAGGAAAATATTGTAATTCGTTAGTATATTACATCATTATGAATGAGAATGAGGGGCGAAAAGAATTATACAGTAAATTTCTTCTTTCTCTGAGGAGACCCATTCCCTTCTCAAACTAGGAATTTCTTTTATTTTTTACCTTATTAACATTGGTGCTTTCATCTTGTTACCATGCCAACCTGCTCTCAAACTGGTGGTACCTCAGAATTCACCCAACTCTAAGAAGCCATTGCTGCTCTCACCTCAGCTCTAGGTGATTTTCGTGCATCCTAAGAAGCCCGTCATGAATCATACATGGCTAACTTCCAACATCTCCAAGACCAAATCACCCACCCTGAAACCAGCCCCACACCACTACCCCCACCACCACCTCCTTCTCCTCCTTTTCCAGAACCCATTAAACCTCCTAAGTTGTTTCTCCAACCATTTGATGGTACCAACCCTTTGGAATGGATCTTTCAGGCTAATCAATATTTTGATCACTATTCCATTCCCAATCACACGCCTCTCAAGAATCTCTTGCTATATGACTGGAGATGCCATTGGTTGGTTTCAATGGATGTATAACAACCACTAATTGTCTACCTGGGAGGAATTCCTAAGGTCCTTGGAGCTGCGTTTTGGACCTTCGGCATTTGAGAACCATCAACAAGCTTTGTTTAAGCTTCATCAAACAACTTTTGTCACTGACTATCAAAGAGAGTTTGAATGCCTGTGTAACCGTGTTGTTGGTTTGCCTTATGATGCCATCCTTGATTGTTTCATCTCTGGCTTGAAACCTGAAATACAAAATGAGTTAGCAATCATCCACCAACCTCCATTTCCCAAGCAATAGGACTTTCCAAATTAGTTGAATAAAAAATCCAAGCTACCAGACCCCTAGCCACCCATTTCCCTCGACCCACACCACTTAAACCACCGCCCCACTCCTTCCCCCACCTTCACCGCGACTTGCCCTTCCAGCCCCACCCAACACTAAATTCCCCATCAAATACTTGTCCCCCACCAAATGCAAGCTAGGAAAACTCAAGGCCTTTGTTTCAATTGTGATGAAAAATTCCATAAGGGACATCGTTGCAAGTCTAGGCAGTTTTTATTACTTCTAAATACCGATGACACTACCCAGCCACTAGAAATTTCCCATGAGGACCTTCACTGCCTAGCTGAAACTGAATCCCCACCCCCACCCTTTCCTACATCCCTATTACCTGCACAAACCACTCATAACCCTCCTGATTCCCCAAATCTACCCTTTGATAATTTCCAACTATCATTACAAGCTACAACTGGGCAACTTTCACCTAAAATACTTCGATTTCCAGCATCAATTAAGGGACATTTTGTCTCTGTTTTGGTGGATATGGGCAGTTCTCACAACATCATCCAGCCAAGGATTGCCCATTTCTTAAGCTTACCAATTCACTCTATTTCACCCTTTACTGTCATGGTGGGTAATGGTGCACGGTTACAATGCTTTGGCCAATGTTTGGACATTCCCCTCTCAATGGACAAACACATTTTCCTTATTTCTTTGTATCTTCTACCTATCCAGGGTGCAGATGTGGTTTTGGGTGTTCAATGGCTTCAAACTATAGGCCCCTTTGTCTCTGATTACAAGGTGCCTTCTATGCAGTTTTATTATGAGGGTTCTCTCATCACATTGAAAGGTATACTCTCTCCTACACTATCCATGGTAACCTTTCCCCAATTCAATAGAATGATACATACTGATGCTATTGTCACTCTTCACAATATCACTATGCTGCCCAAACCCACAACCCCATCCTATCCTAATAATTCCCCCAATTTTAATTCCTTAACCATAGAAGATTAAGCCCACATTCAATCCTTTCCACCTGACTTAGCCACCATACTCCTTCAATACTCACCCATCTTTACCATACCCCGTGGCCTACCCCCTAACCGCCCCCATAACCACCACATACACTTGACCCCTAACTCTTCCCCGGTTAATATACGCCCATACCGTTACCCTCATTTCCAGAAAGAGGCCATGTCCCTAATCATTGCTGATATGTTGAAAGAGGGCATCATGCGACCTAGTACTAGTCCCTACTCATCCCCGGTTCTTTTGGTTAAGAAGAAGGATGGGTCGTGGCGATTTTGTGTGGACTACAGAGCCCTCAATTCCATCACTATTCGGGATCATTTTCCTATTCCCACTATTGATGAACTTCTAGAAGAATTACATGGTGCTACCTATTTCTTTAAGATCGATCTTCGATCCGGTTATCATCAAATTCGTTTGGCACAAGAGGACATTCCTAAAACCAGGTTTAGGACATTTGATGGCCACTGTAAATTTTTAGTAATGCCGTTTGGGCTTACCAATGCCCTATCCACCTTCCAATCGGCCATGAATGACCTTCTTAGGCCCTATCTTCGCAAATTTGTATTGGTATTTTTTGATGACATCTTAATATTTAGTCCTACATGGTCCACTCATCTTAACCATTTGGAGGTGATTTTGCACCTTCTGCTCATCAACCAATACTATGTCAAACTCTCCAAATACAATTTTGGTATGTGTTCTATTGATTATCTTGGCTGCATCATTACGGGCCAAGGGGTGCAAGCTGATCCTGCTAAGTTACAGGCCATATCCGAATGGCCAACCCCTACTACTGTTACTGCACTTAGAGCTTTTCTTGGCCTCACAGGGTTTTATAGACGCTTTGTTAAGAACTATGCTACCATAGCTAGCCCTCTTACAGACCTTCTAAAATCTTATTCATTTTCATGGAATCCTAAGGCAGACGAGGCATTTCAATTACTTAAAAAGGCTATGGTTACATTACCCTTTTTAGCTCTTCCGAATTTCAGGCAACCATTTGAAGTCACGACTGATGCTTCCAATGTAGTAATCGGTGCAGTACTCTCCCAAAACATCCATCTGATTGCCTTCTTTAACCGAAAAATGTGTCCTCGAATGTGCTCCTCTTCGACTTATGTCCGGGAATTGTTCGCTGTAACTGAGGCTGTTAAAAAGTGGCATCAGTATTTGTTGGGTAATACTTTCAAAATATTTACTGATCACAAAAGCATTAAGAGTCTCATGGCTCAGACTATACAAACACCTGAGCAACAGAAATGGTTAACCAAGTTGATGGGGTACAGTTTTGAAATTTGTTACAAACCTGGCAGAGATAATGTTGTAGCTGATGCTCTTTCTCGTATGCCCGATCCCGCTGCGGATGCTTCTCTCCATACTATCAGCTCCCCTGCTTTTGCCTTCATTTCTCAGTTACAGAAATTTTATGCATCTCACCCTGCAGGGCAAAATTTAATCTCAAAACTCCACGATGACCAGGCAATGCAAAAAAAAATTTCTTTTAAAGGAAACTTACTGTATTTTGGGGATCGCTTGTTCATTCCCCGGGATTCCAGTTTGGTTCCACAGTTATTGGCTGAGTTTCATTCCACACCTTTAGGGGGGCACTCAGGCATCAAGGCAACCCTGTCTCGGCTCTCAGCTGCCTTTTTCTGGCTTGGAATGTTCACCGATGTGAAGTAATTTGTTGCTAAGTGCTCAACCTGCCAATACAACAAATACTCCACGCAGGGCCTTTATGGTTTGTTACAACCTCTTGCCATTCCAAGCCAAGTGTGGGAAGAGATTTCCATGGACTTCATCACCCATCTTCCCAACTCCTTCAATAAAATAGTTATATGGGTTGTGGTTGATTGTCTTACGAAGTTTGCTCATTTCATTGCTCTACCCACCAACACCACGGCTGCTTCCTTAGCCTCTGTGTTCATAGCTGAGATTTATCGCCTTCACGGTGCCCCGAAAACTATTGTCAGTGATCGTGATCGGGTTTTTATCAGTACCTTTTGGAGGCAATTGTTCAAAGCCCTTGGAACCACACTAGCCTTCAGTAGTTCCTACCACCCTCAGACTGATGGGCAAACAGAGGTCTTGAATCGTTGCTTGGAAACTTATCTTCGCTGCTTTGTCAGTGAGGAACCAACTCAGTGGACCCGATTTCTTCCTCTTGCGAAGTTTTGGTACAACACATCTTTCCACTCAGCTATAGGAATGACATCATTTGAAGCTTTATATGGTCGTACCCCTCCAACCATTACCCCTTATGTTCCAGGAAGCTCAAAGGTTGGATCTTTAGATGCTTCTTTGACTCAGAGAGATGAAATATTGAAACTTTTGAAGAGCAACCTGGTCAGAGCATGAAATAGGATGTTACAATAGGCAAACAACAAGAGAATGGAAAAGGAATTTGCAGAAGATCAATGGGTTTACTTGAAGCTTCAACCTTACAGGCAAACCTCTGTCAAGCACCGTGTTTCTTAGAAGCTGGCTAAATGCTTCTATGGACCCTTTCGCATCCTTCGCCGCCTCGGACCCATGGTGTATGAGCTGGAACTCCCCCCATCTTCTCGCATCCACCCTGTGTTTCATGTGTTTCTCCTCAAACTCTGCCATGGACAACCCGATACCCAGATCTGCCCTTTACCGAAAGCAACCGCCGCCGCGCATCCCCTGCTATCTCTGCCCGTGGTTCTGGATTGCCGCTGCATTTCGGGAAAACAGGGACCTCACTATGAGCTTTTGGTCCAATGGGAGGGACAGGATCGTGAAGAAGCCACTTGGGAGTCAGAGTCAACCTTTGTCCAAACTTATCCCAACTTTGATCTTGAGGACAAGATCATTTTCAAAGGGCAGGGTAATGATACGATGACACCAGCCCAAGGAGAAACAAGTAACCCAAACATGCAAATTGGGCCTCAAGTGGGGAATCATAAGTCCAAGAGGGTCCAAAAGAAACCAACACATTTGGATGACTATGTCTGATGATGAAATAGCCTCAAATAACTTAGGAATATTCTAGAGTAATAGTTTGTTACAAATTTATGTTTTTTGAATGACCAGGTGTCCTTTGATCAGTATGATCAAGAAAATGTTGTAATTCATTAGTATATTACATCATTATGAATGAAAATGATAGGTAAAAAGAATTATACAGTAAATTTCTTCTTTCTCTGAGGAGACTCATTCCCTTCTCAAACTGGAAATTTCTTCTATCTTCTACCTTATTAACAGACACTAAGTTAAATCTGTAGGTATACATTAAAAAAATAATGTACTAAAATAAATGATAAAATATGAAATCAGAATTATTTTTTTATCTAATTAAAATAAAAAATTTATTAGAAATAATAAGTCTTAACTATAATAAATACAAGTTTAAAATAAACTAAAAATAACATAATAAATCAAAAATAAACATAAGTATCAAATTAAATATGGTAAAATAGTAAGTTTCAAAAGTCATAAATAATAAATTATATAAGTGGATTAAAATTAATCTCATCACATATAACATATAAATTATTATAATTATTGACATTATTATTACTTTTTTTCAAAAAAAATTATCATTATTTAAATAATCTATCAATTTATCTTAATATGTAAAATATTTTATTAATTTATCATCTCTATTTTTTTAATCACATTTTCAACATGAGCATGATAAATATATTTTTAACTTAATTAACTATATATAAAAGCAAAGTTTATCTAAAAAGTAAACAAAAATGAAAGGAAAGGATATTTATATATATATATATATATATATATATAAGTTAAGTTGTTGTGCCAATTAAGAAAGTTTCAACTCATAATTTTGACTCATTTTATACAAATTGAATTTTTTCTATAATCTAACCCGATTCAATCCAACCCATAAACTAATTGTGGGTCGGGTTGGTCAAAATTTTTAAGTTTATGGGTTCACCCATTGATACCTTGTTTCTAAAAAACTCAGAATTGCAGCAAACACTATACATATTTGAACTTGGAAGGCTGATTTCTGGGGAAGAACTAGGGTTAGGGTTTTAGGTTGGATTTTGCGTTTTTTGGTCTCCCATTGTAAAGAAGCAGCAGGAAAATGTTCAACGGTGATCCTCCATTGCCTCCTGTCAATACCCTCTCAACCGAGCAGATTCAGAAGGTGCCAACATTTTTACAATGACTCATTGCTCTGCTCCATTACCTATGTCATATTACGTTGTTTAAGGTTCTAGATTTATCTCTGCGCTTATGTTCGTGTTGGGGTTTCATAAAAATGTGACCTTTGCCTGTTGTGCGTTTTTTCTTGTCCAAATTTATGTTTAGTGAATGGCACCAAATGTGTATGGTGCTGACCTCTTTCTCTTTCCTTGTCCCCTAAGTTATTGATTTTGTTTTCAGCTTTCGTTAAATTTTCCACATTTTTTGAATTGAATGTACGTGATAACATTAATTATATAAGTTCCTTCGATTGAATGGCGTATCTCTATGTGAAATTTACTTTATGAGTGTGGTTTGGTGCTCCCTATTCATATCTCTTCTTGGTAATCCAGGGGCATCAACTTTTGGAAAGGAATGTGGGGTAGTAAAATTTCTTGTTCAAAAGTCAGACGAATGCAATGCATAATGCATTTTGTTAAGTTTGGACCTTTAATTGAATTTGAAACAATGGTCACTAGAGTTTCTGTGTCAGCTTATCTCATGTAGACCAGTTCTTGTCTTTGGTGCAGTACTTGGAGGAGAATAAGGAGCTTATCCTGGCAGCATTGGAAGGTCAAAATCTGGGAAAGTTCGCCGAAGTCGCCCAGTTAGTAGCCTTTTTTTTTCGTTGCCTATGTTTGTTTCTAGGTGGTACCAAGTGGTTTCAGTTTCTTTTTCTTTAGGTTTCTTCCATGGGCCTCTGAAGCATTTTCTTTGTACTTCTGCATTCTCTTGCATACCATTTAGTAATCTATGGACTTTAGCTTTTAAACCCCCTACTTCACATGAACATATCGTACCTATTCTTCACCTGAAATTATATCTCACTTTATAAGGCCATTAGCACATGCATTATTGAAGCTGTGTTTCAGTTGACAAATTGCAATGTATGCTTACATTGAAAAAGCAGGACTACCAAAGTTATATGTCTTAGATTACAACAACAACAACAACCAAATCTTTTCCAATTAGGTGGGGTCGGATATATAGATCAAACGACGTCATTGTACCCTATCATAAATCAAGTCTTCAGAAATGTCATTCAAATTTAAATCTGTTTTAAACGTTTCATTTATAATCTTTTTTGGTCTCCCTCTACTTCTAGTTATTGGGCTATCCTCCACCTGATCTACTATCCTTACAGGGGCTTCTAAAGGTCTTCTCCTTGTATGTCCAAACCACCTAAGGTGAGATTCTCCCATCTTTTCCACAATAGGTGCTACCCTTACTTTCTCTCTAATACATTCATTCCTAATCTTATATTGTCTTGTATGGTCACACATTCATCGCAACATCCTCATCTCCGTGACACTAATCTTATGCTCTTGCTGACTTTTTACCGCCCAACATTCAGTACTATACAACATCGCGGGCCTTATAATTGTGCGATAAAATTTACCCTTAAGTTTGAGAGGCATTTTTCTATCACAAATAACTCCTGAAGCACTCCTCCATTTCATTCATCCAACTTGAATCATATGATTTACATCTTCTTTTATCTTTCCGTCATTTTATATGATAAATCTAAGATACTTAAACCATGTAACTTGTGGTATGGTATGGTCTCCAAGATACCTATATATTAGTGTATGGTATCACAAATGTCTTAGATTACAGCACATATAATCTGATGAAGTGGAACTCAGTTAAGGTGTAAACAGGGATTAATATGGGAAAAAGTATGTAAAAAAATCTATTTTCCATATGCAGCCAACATTGAATTGTATAATAACTGCAGGGGATAAACTTTTGTAACAGAATGCTGCAATTATGAAATTACATGCTTATGAAACACATATTGTAGAAATAATGTTTTTTTCTGTTCGAACCTTTCTATCTTTTGTACCTTTTCATTCATGGAGTGACGCAGGTATGTGGTTCTCACTGGTTAAAGAATATATATTAGTGTAGAAGAAGAGAGGACCAGAAAATAGGCATCTTTTAGAAGTAAAGTAGCCCAAACTGCTGCTCAAACGGAATTTATTTATAACAAAGAGTAATATACCTAAGCTGAGGTGCTTTGAGTAGAAGAAGAAGTTGAGAAAATCTGAGTCTAGAGAAGAGGAGAAGACATGTCTGTTATCAGATATGGTCATAAACAATGGGAAGGTGAAGAAAAATTTAAATGACCTTAACAAGTAATGGGGACTGGGTTTTTCTTCTTCTTTTATCATTTTTACGCTTATCTTGAGAATCATATACCAAAAGCTGATTTCCACATGTTTGAAACATGATTGTGCCACCTGAGGTTCTTAATAACTTTGCTTTTATCCATCTTGTATATAGAAAACTGCAGTAAGTTCTCAAGATTCTCATATTTCTTATGACTTTTTATATTATTGAAGTTCTATCATAAATCGAAATATTATATTATCTTGTCCCAAATTATCTTCTTCTCTTTGCATTTGATGAATATTAAAGTCATTTTAAGGTGTTATTATATTTGAATTTTTCGTCTTGCAAGTATTAATGTTGACTTCTCAATTGTTATCTATGGTTTATCATTTATACATTAATATAATTAAGCACGTGCACTGGTTTATGAAATATTACCCAAATACCTGATACAGATATCAAGCCAAGCTTCAGCATAACTTGACTTATCTAGCCAAACTTGCTGATGCTGGAAGTCAGGCACAGATACATTCTCAGGTTGTTAAGCTGATTAAATATAGTTTTGAATTATAACTTTTGCTCACTTATGTGAAAAGTGTGCAGCTCTCATCCCGGTTTATTGTGCAACAGGGGCAAGGCACGCAGCACCCTCATGTAGCAATGTCTCAGCAACAACCAGATCTTTCTACCTTAAACTTGCCTTTCGATATGAATGATCAGCAGCAGGAACAACATCATGTTGCAACGTCTCTACAACAACCCGATCTTTCTACTTCAAAGTTGCCTTTTCAGATGAATGAGCAGCAACATAAGCTGCCACCTTTCTTCCAGCAACAGCAACAGCAACAGCAACTCATCCCAGGACCAATGGGTAGCTTTCCCGGTACCAATAGTGGCATATATCAGCCATTGCAAACCAGACTCGGTAATCTGCCGGATGCGCCAGAAAGCAACCAAATTGGCTTAGATGTTGGTCCTATTTGGTCTCTAGGGAAGTCACCATCTGGACCCTACTAGTGGAAATGCAAGCCCATGAAGATCTGTTTCAATTTATTTTTTTGTCATATTTTTATAATCACTAACCATATTTTATTTTATAACTGCCTTTTTGCCGAATTAAACTATTATTTTTAATTTCTTTCCATATGTGAATATATGTTAGTGCTATCTTTTATTCCTTTCTCCCAGATGAAAAATACATTCGGTTCAGTAAAAAATACTAATCTCTTGGCATGTAAAATTTTTTATTGATCATTCAATCCTATGGAGTTCGTTTTCGGGAAATATTACTTTCAGTGATTGCAACAAAAAAAAAAAAAATAAAGCAAATAACAAAAAATCAAAACAAACAAAAAAAGGTACGTGTACATTAAATATATTAGAATGTGAAACGTGCTAATAATACTATTCTTAGTCCTATATATATATATATTAGGTTATAATTGAAAGTTTTATAGAAAATGAAAAGAAATGACTTGTAATAGAATAGAATGGATAAGCGAAGAATGGAATGAAAGAATATATCATTCAATTGTTTCAATATTTAATAAATTTATTGAGAGAGAAGAGTTGAGTGACAATTGTTTAGATATCTAATAAATTTATTGAGAGAGAAGAGTTGAGTGGCAAAGGATAGACCTCCTTAATCCTCCTTTACCATTTCACTCTCTCGTTTAAGATAACTTTCAGACTTTCATTAAATTTGTTTAAGTCATTCCCTCCTTTCCCATTCTTTCAGATTTAGCCTCAAAGCCCCATGCTGATCGGGTGCCTACAGTTGACATCCCATAACTCTGGTTGCAACGCCTCAGTTACGAAGTGGACAAACCTAGTTATGCTTTTGAAATGTAGGCGGGCAAAGTGAACAGACTACAAACAACATTTGTGCTTGGCTTAATTTATCTATTACGCATTTTTTAACATATTATATTCTCTGGGTAAATTTCTCAGATTTAACATAAAAAGGTTAATATGTTACAAGTTGTCTAAACAACGGGTTTAACATTTTCTGCTACAGAACCATATACCCATTTTCGGAGTTCGTACATAGATCAACAGAAAATCATTAAATTGAAGACCATCAGAATTAAAACCCATAAATAGTGGAATTTAGAAGATTGTGTTTAAAATTTTCCTGAACTACTGCCACCTCAAATCGAATCCATATACAACTTGCAATATGCAACTGTGATATCGTTCGACCGGCGTATCAATTGTTAGATCTTCCAAACCAAGAAATTAAACTGACAATATTGAACGGACAAATAAGGAGCTTTGCAAACTGAATATGTTAACTATGTTGACTAATTTTTCAAGCATTGGCCAAAAAAATCAGAGTTATCAGATGCAATTGTATGCATGAATAATCATGGCATGAGCCCGACGTATTAATGAAAGCACACCAAATTGTAACAGCAGGGAGAAATAAATTAACTACAGAAAATGGAGATAGCACCGACAATTTAAATCACAATTTGCTTAGGACACAAGATTGCTCCGTCAGTGCTTCAAAAAACGTTCTCCCACAAACCCGATAAACATCACCATACATGTTTCCATCCGCACCCTGATGAGACAAGGATAATCTACGCCCCTCCATGTTTCCTGTCAATATAAACAGTAATTGAAATTATGAATGCATGGCAATATTAATACATAGCTCAGAAAGAACATACAATCGTAGTGAAATAAATGGAACATAACTGACTCATGCAGTAGATGTCACCATATTTAAAGACTCATGGTCTGAGCTATTAAGAATACCGCAAGCTTGCATTCTGTAATAAACATTTATATTATACTTCTTGGTAATAGTGAGATTAGATAAATCTTGAAAATCATCCAATTATTGATCCTGGGCAAAAATCCATCTATGTATTGATACATTTTTAAATTAAGAATCTAACTAACTACAATGGAGTAATTCAAACTAACTACAATGGAGTAATTCAGAATGCACTACTTTTTACTACAAGAAATCAATCTTGCATGTGTCTGATGTGTCTGTACATATACAAGGGCGCACACATGTATATGCACAATACAGAAAAGAATCTTAAACTATTATTTAACATCAGGACTCAAATTGCAAAAATTGACAAATTACTTCATAAATGGGAGGACATGTTCAAATACAGATAAATAAGACAGACAATAGGCCCAAGGTTATGGATAAAAGAGAGGACATATGGATGGGTATATTCCAATATGTCAAAAACTAATGAACAATAAAGGAAAAAAGAAGAAAAAAACCAAATTAGTTCCATCGATGCCAAACTGAAGCACACAACGGCAAAAATATTTAACTCGTCCATAGATATTCAGAGCACACGTCAATAGCATTTTTAAATGCCAGTAAGAAGACTCACTATCTTCGAGAAGGGTATACAGCACCAGTTGCCCTGTCATAAAAAAACAGTTAGCACAATTTTCTTTTTCTAGTAGCTATCATCATCATAGACAACGAGACATAAACATAGTATAATGAAGATATTATCATTCAGCAGACAATGTAGAGGCATACCTGGTCTGCTGTTTTGAAGCAAAGCTTGAAACTAGTCTCCCATTTGCAGAGCCTGAATTTTGGGCACTGCTCATACTTGATCTGTCAAGGCTTCCCCCATAGCCAAGAGCTAATTGTACGGAAGGCTGGACAGCCCTGCTTTCAGGGCCATTCATTTCCCGAGAATCTTTAGATTTACTCAAAATTTTGACATTCGACAGACCTCCAGCAACATTAAACACACCATTTGATTGCTGATGCTGCATTACTGACAGTTTTAGGGGATCATCACCCATATTTGAAGAGATGACTGCATATTCCTGAAGTGGCTTGTCAGTTTTGATATTTTTGGAATCAATTGAAGGAGCCTTCTTCAAGCGATGAGACTGAGCCATTGGTGTAACTGCCACAGTGGGCATATAAGAAGAATAAGGAGATGATGCAGCAGCTGCTGCAGCAACTTTGGCAACAGCTGCAGTTGCAGCTACCATTTTTTGTGCTCCTTCGCGAAGCTGAATATAGTCACCCTCAATCATAAATAACTGAAATTATTAGGAGGAAGAAAAATTGTCAGGCTGTAATGCAAATACATTGCCAGTATATAATATGAACTTACACATGCAGATAATTCTATGAAAATTGCAAGACCACCAGAACTTTTTAGCCAGAATTTTTGACAAAATGAGTTGGCATGCTTTTATGACTCTTGGATGGATGAGTGGTCCCTACCACTTTATTCCATCAAACAACCCTCGTTGAATCTAGCTGAATTTTGTCAAAATTCTGGCTAATTAATTTTGGCTGTATAGCGTTACTCTATATTCTATACATCCAAACTTCAACTAAAAAACTTACTTCAGGATGGCTAGCCACAAAATCATCCAGCTTTCCATACTTTTTTTTGTAATCATGCCAATGTAATGGTGCAAGCATCTTGCCCAGTCTGTTAGGGAGCTGTGTTTGAAACATAATACATGAAAATTACATCAGGTTAAAAAACAAAACAGCCATCTTTCAAGAAGAGCCTAAGATTTCACACTTAAAGCTCACTAACCGTTGAACTGATTCGAATCCGTCCACCAGCTGGAATAGTGCGAACAATACAAGCTAACAACGACCTTTCATCAAGAAGAGCAGTCTCTGAAGTCTTTGCAATTGTTGTTGAAGTAGTCTGCCCAGTGGAGGTGAATGTTTCAGGCAAGACTGAATCAGTAGAATTGCTTTGTACCATTTCATTATGATTAATGGACTGGCTTGTGACAGATAATGCATTTACAGAAGAACTTGCTTGCTCTGCCAATAAAACTTGGTCCACAGGTCCATCATTAGCTAATGTCACAGAATTCTGCTCCTGCACAAGGAAAAAGGTTAGAGCTGTCATCTTCTTAGCTGAAACAGCAACCAGACCAAAACCATTATGGGATTGCTTTTTATAAGTGCACTCTACTCAGCACCTTGATACATGTTAAAAAAATAAAAAATTGAAGTGCTTGGTAAATTCCTCAAAAGCCACTTTTAAATATGTTATGGTGCTTTCTGAGCATGCTTTTAGAAGCATGACAGCAGATGTATTCAGAAGCTACTATGTACTTTCAGTTGCACTAAAAAACCTAGACATCTTCACACAATTACAATGAAACACAAATATTTACTTGCTGTAACTTCTATCATTAGCTTTGAGAAGCAACTTTTAACAAAGTACAAGCAATACAAACTTAGCCTATCAAACTAACCTTGCAAGACCGACCAAACAACAAAAAGATCAAAAAGGTAAGAAGAGTAGCAACAAACCTTAATTTCACCATTTGGTTCGAAAGAGTTCAATCTTAAGGCATCAGAGAACTGTGAAGAAATTTGTTGTAAGCTTTGATCTTGTTGGGAAGCTACAAGTTCAACTTTATCAACTGACTGAAGAACCTTCAAAAAATTCAACTAATTATCATTAGTATCTCACAAATCTCATGAGAAGTAAACTGTACTAAGTGAATAACATAATCATTAATATAAAACCTGTGTTTCCCCGGTAGATGATGAAATCACAGTTTGTGGCTCCTCACTTTGGTGGATGTGAGCATCCAAATAGTCTCTATGAAAAGCTTGTCCATTAACAGACATTTCATAGTTAAATTTAGCATCCGATCTCAACAAATTTTGATCATTTTGGGATGATGAAGAATCATCCTGTATGGATACCTGTGATCCCTCTGACACAGCCTGAAGAAACAAGAATAAACTCACTGCGTATCACCAAAAGTGAAAAAAATACAGACAGCTTAAATATTTGTATCTTTCAATACCTGTTGATTCTGCCATTGCTGTAGAGGCGACATTGCTGGCACTGGGTGAAAATGTCCAACATGTGATTGAGGAACATGAGATGCAACTGAATTGGGCACTCCTTGTTGATGCATAACAAATGGATGCAATGCAGTTACTTGGCCAGGGGGGAGATATGAAGGCGGGACAAGTAGAGACGATGGAGCAATAGGGACACCAGGAACATGATCAGTCTAAAAATAACCACAAAATTGACAAAACGGTAAGATATATTGTTGTTCAATTTCAATCCAGTGAAAGTATATTGTCTATCACATCATACAACAAATTAAAAGGCATACAGCTAATTCATCAGGTATAATCACCTGATCATCTGAAAAATGTTCAATGTCGCTCATAAATCATAAAAATAGAGTAGACACTGGTTTTATAAAATTCACTTCCTCGTTAATGATGAGGGCATACAATACTAGTTTTTTTATCCATGTAAATATATTAATAACCAGATTCATACTAAAAGAACCAATAAGATATCATAACTTACAAGCATTGTGCATATGCACTACTACTTTTTTCCTCAACAACTATATCTCTGGCAACCGAAAGATTCAATATTAATGTTTGAGACCTATCTAATTCTTCAAACCAAACCATTCAATATTAGATATTTCTTTCAGTCATCCATATTTGTAAACATCACATTAATCTCAATTTACACCTTGTCTTGCCACAAAATTATCAATCCATTGACACAATACTAAGCAGAACAAAACAAACAACCCTCCTTTTCCCAGGGTTCCAAGTTCATTCACAAGTATTGTCAACCTCAGCAGGAAAAGGTCACCATTCTAGCACTAAAATACAACATGTGATCTTAGCCAGTGAGTTACCCAAAAATTAGCCAAGTTATCAATTATAAAATACAATAATTGAACACGTGACATGATGACATCAATACAGTTCTTCATTGTCATGCTTTAGCATACATCAAAATACCAGAGCTTTTTCTATGATATTAGTCCATTACATGCAATTATAGAACAAACTGAATATGTCACCATCCTTTTCTTTCCAAGCTAATTAGCATCACTGCAACAGTCCATTACTCGTATGTAACATTTTCACCCTGGCAATCTTCATATTTCAATTTCAACACCTCATCAACTGTGTGCCACAGTATACAATCTTAAAGAATATATAATCAATGTCAAAGCTCCAAGTGAAGTATTAGGAAGGATTTGCTTGTATCAACTGTGAAGAAGGATAAATCTAACACAGTAGAAACAGAATACAATGAAAACAAATTTGCCTTGTGCTGCCTGATGAAAACCCATAAGTGAACCCTACACGACAGTCATTCACAAGCTACAACATTAAAAGTTCAATTGACATTTCATAAAAATTGTTTATAAAAATGCATAGCATACGACACGACAATCTGCAAATTAGATTTCTGGGAATAAAACCAAGTAAACAACTAGCTGTTTGTCTATCAAACTATTAATTATAGCACCCAACCTGGATTGTCGCATTGCCAGTAGATGCAAATGGTGGAACATTATCTGAGTTTTCATTTGGAAGGAGACCATTATTTCCACCAGAAGTATTGCCTCCATTTAAGTCAAATTGGTTTCCATTTTCCTGTCCAAACTGAGTTACATTCTTTTTTGAATTCATTTGGGATACTCGTGAATCATCATTATAAGTTCCACTCCTCTCTCTCGCATCAGCCAGCTCAAGTTGTAGTTGCTGAATAGTATGCAAATGAAGTCTCTCCATCTCTGCAAACTAATGCCACCAAACCAAAAACTAAACAGATTGAAACAACATCCACTATTATTTCAAGTAAATAAACACAAATACTATACTAAGAAGTACCCAAAAAAAAGCTTATATAGCTAATAAAGAAAACTAAATGTATAATACTGCTAATATTTCAGCACAAGCATACTAATAATATCATATGACAAAAATTTTGATTAGACATTGTATGTCATGCAAAGAATCTTCAAAACCAAATCACAACAAATTACTTGGTGAATATGCATTTTATTACCATACAACTGATGGACACAAATACAAAACAAAATACATTTATGGGTGTGTAAAAAACAAACAAAAAATTAATCCTCGATGCAGAAAAGGGATGGAGAATCAACCTGTCTCTGAAAACCCATCCAGAGCTGGTTATATTGCTCTGTGCGCTCCCGCAATTCAGCCTGTAATGTCTGGTTTGTTGTTGATTGGAAAACATCCATCTCACGAACACGAGCTATCCATGATTGGGCCTCTCTCAACTGCTCATCTTTATACATAATGGTCTCCTGAGCAACCCTTTGCTGAAAGAAAGAATCATCATTAGGCCATTTAAACCAACAACAAACTTTTAAATAAACTCTTTTGTAAACAAATCATATAAATATAAGCTGTCTACTTGTTCCTGCAACTCAATAAGCTGCCTCTCTTTTTCTTGAATATGTTCTTGAAGATCATGTATTTGTTTTATATGCTGAGCTCTTTCAGCTTCTGAATGATCACGCTCCCTTCTGCAAAAGGATTTACCAATTGAAGCATGTTGTCCAGCTGCAAAGACTAAACATGCCATAAATAATTTGGACAAAAGAAAAACCTGAAAGTTGCTAGTTCTTTGCTTTGCTCACGGAGAAGGTCTTGTTTAGCCCACGCCTAACATAATAATAGAAGAGATTAGCATATAATTTAATAACAAATATCACCCAAATTAATATCATGCGAAACTAATTAAAAAGAGAACAAAACTTGGCTCCAACCCTTTCCCTCAAACCCCTTTAATCACCATCCATGTGTCCATTAACTCAATTAAGTGGGGTTAGAAGTAACAAATGGAAGGTGATTAAAGGGGTTGAAGGGAAGGGTTTGAGGGAAAAGGTTGGAGCCAAGTTTTGCTCTTAAAAAAAAGGGGGGGGGGGGGAAGCAGCAATTGAACAAACCGCTTCATTGTCTAATTTAATAGTATGCAGCTCCCTGTCTTTCTCTTCCATTTTCCTTTCCAGTTCATGAATTGTGTGCTCCATTTCACTAAGTTGCTCCTGCAAGGCCAGGTAAATAAGTTTTAGAGTAGACTAACAATTACTGACCTCCTGTGAGAAGTAAAACATGTAGCTTAAAATACAGATGTTTAAGTATAAAATGCCCCTTGTTGCCATCAGAAATAAAACAGCTGCATTTGCCGTACCAAACTATCATATCAATAGAAATTGACATAATCCACTAGCTGTTAACCATAAAAGAGCATAAGTAAATGTCTAAAGACGTGTTCTTCTTGTAAATTCTGAGAAAAGCCATTTTTTTCAAAAATTGGGGGTAGATCAGCTCAGACTCCGGAGTCCATATAAAAGTTTGAATTAACACCTGAAGCTTGCTGGCATTATTAGCATGTTCCTTGACTTGAGCATCAAAGGTGCTTCGCATTTCCATTATCTCAGTTCTTGCAATCATTTGAGCTTTCAGTTCAATCTCCATTTGCAGTAGTTCCTGTCTTTGTCTAACAACGTTATGAATCTGTTGCTGCAAAATATCATTGTCTAATAATGTTCCATCCACCGTTATTGAACAAAAATCAACATCAAGAGGCTCTCTTCCTTGCTGCACCTTGAAAAACAGGAGGAAATCATCTTCAGGTTCTTAATTCCAAAAAACTAGAAAGCAGCTTCTAATGCTATCACCTTACCTCATATATGGTCCTCTCGTCGGATTGTCCTAGTTTTGCATTTTCTAACTCCTGCACATCAGCAGATGTCCATTATCAATCAAACAAATAACAAAACAGAAAAAGCTCACTCTACCACATACAACCATCTGCAATGAGAAAAAGGTAAGCAATCAAACCTCCTATACTATCGATACCTACAACCTTAAGGTTTAACTTCAAACTTTAAAAATGACTTATCAGCTAAATTCTGATGACAAGCAGACCATGTTGTTCACTTGGCTAGGCTAGAGTTCCGCGTTTTCAATGCTCACGTTTTGAAAAAAATGAACATGCCTATAAAGAATCAAATTTGTTCACTTCAAAATACATGCACATTTTACATGCCTAGTGGTTTACATTAACAACAAATCAGAAAATAAAGCTTGGGCCTGATAGACAAAATGGGATTTTCCCTTGAACCAAACGTTAAAACCATAAATACCTCTCCAACAGAAAGAACACTGTAGAAATAAAAACTAGAAACCGAATCTCAATTACTTTGCGTTCAGTCCTAGTATGAGAAAACACAAGTGAACCCAATAGGAACTAAAGTCCGTTAAACAGAGATACTTTGCTCCACACACACACACATACACTCAATTACTTTTTGAGTTTAGTCCTAGTATGAGAAAACCCAAGTGAACCCAACAGGAACTAAAGTCCGTTAAACAGAGATACTTTGCTCCACACACACACACACAAACACAAAGTATGCATATCTCCGAACTCCAAAGTATAATCACATATCTCATAACTCCAAAGTATAATCAAATAATCAAACTATTGACCACATTATCCACCTAGACACAGTCACACACCATGTGACATATGTTTTCCCAAAATCTTGCTACCGAGAAAACCCACGAACGCCTAAAGCTTAAAACGACAAAAGAAAGAGAAGGAAGGACTCGCGTCAAACGACATTGTTAAACCCTAATCCCAATTCGGTCGGTAAGGAATTTTACAAAACCTAAAAATAAAAGACAGAATCGAAATTTCTCGTTTTCTCAACTTCTAAGAACGGAAAAGCTCTAAATTTTGACAACGCTTATGCCCTCCATAATTCTCTGAACCACACCATAAGACAATGTGAAGTGTTTCAACACCAAATCAGTACCTCGTCCTCCTGGTTTCGTGCAGAATGATGATGCTCGGCAACAGCGCGCCATTCTTTCCGGGAGGGAGGAGGTGGCATCTGGAGAGAGGCGCCGCGAGCGGCGGTGGCGGCAGCGGCAACGGCGGCCGTGGCCTCCATTGAATGAAAAATCGCGAGGGTGCCCCCACGTCTGTACCCAGTGGGTGAGACTCAGTAGAAAAATATAAAAATAAAGAAAAGAGAAATCCCTAACCCTAAAATTGAAAATTCGAATAATGGAGAGAGGGATAAGATACGAGAATGAATGGGAATGGGAATTGGAATTGGAAGGGCGAGAAGAAAGAAATAGAGAAAGGGTTGGGATAGGGAAAGGGTTTTGCTAGGATGGTAGTGTGTTATTGAAGAAGGAGAATGAAAAGCGAGTGAGTAAGGGGAGGAAGAAAGTGAAGAAGAAGATGATTGGCTGTGACAAATTTCGAGCGGCTTGGTGTGAACGCCATTTATAGGGCTTTCTTACTCCCTACTTCTACTTAGATGTCATCTCATCGCCTCACGCTTCTCGCTCCCGCGTGGATCATACTTTCTCTCTGTGTTTTGTGTTTTTGGGCCACGCTCATTTTCAACGTTTGGTTTTTCAATATGTTGTTGCAACAACGAAACGGGCCTCGATAGCCCATTTAATAAATATAGTTCTGGTTTGGAATAGTTTGCTGAGACCAAGGCAAAGGGCTGAGTTCTATACTGTTGACTTACCGAAGTGGATAGAATTAAAGATTGCATTTGGTGTATATAATAGTATAAGATATAATAGTATAAAATAATATAAATAAATTGATAAATTTTTATATTATCAAATATTTGATACAAATAATATATATAATTATTTAATATGACTACATTTCTTTTCATCTTCCTCACCTTCTCTTATACATTCTCTTTCTCTCTCTCTCCCCTTCACAATCAATCCATTCATCCTTACACCTTTCCTTTTTTTTTTTCTCTCTCTCAAACTCATTAATTTCAATCCCATCCTCATTTCTAAGATCATATATAGCATTTGTGTAGAGAGAAATATAGGCAGCAGACTTTATCTTGAAGTTTTTGTGCTTTCTCGATAATGTTTCTCACTCTCCTTGTGTTTTGATTGAATTCATGAATTCCTTTATTTTTGTTATTTCCTTGGCATCGATGGGTGCTTGTCGTGTTATTGTTATCATTTCTTTTCTGGTCATATGGGATTATCATTACTTTATCCTTTTCTGGCCACTTAGAATGCGCCAAATAGGATGGCGCAACCTACGTGGATGCGCCAAACAGAAGCGTTGTTGTTGGTAGACACGGCCATGTCTCCCAAAAAATTTCAGACAAAAGCGTTTTGAGAGTTAGACATGGCCCTGTCTAACTCCTCAATCACTCACAGGTCCTGTGAGAGCCAAAATGATTATCTTTTGCATGGATAATGATAGGTATTTGCAATTTGTCACTTTTAATGTGATAAATCTCATTAAATTTACAAAAAATAAAGATAATGATAGGGATATATGTTTAAAAAAATTAAAATAATGTTTTTTTTGTATATGTTACTGCATGTTTATTTGAGTTAAAAAAATAGCATTGTTTGAAACGTTTATTTAGTGAGTAGGATCTCAATCATCTCTCTCCCAATTTTCAATCGCTCACTTTTTTATTATATTTTTAGTTAACGCAGAAGGACATAATGTTTGATATAATTAAACCACGGTTCAATCATTCAAATTGGAGTGAAAATTTTGACAGAGTTCCCCTTAAATGTTGGACCTCCCCAAAAGTACATGAACCTATTTAATTCAACCAGTTACCAAGATCTTTAATAAAAACTAAAACTGAGCGGGAAACATATTTAATCCAATAAGGGTACTAAATTCACAATAGAAAATTATCAATAGTATTTTACGCAAACCACTAAATATAACATTATCAGACCCAATATTATACATATAATTACATGTCAATGAGATGGACCCGCATCAAAATGTGGTGGCCTGTGAGAGGGATTGGAAGAAGGACCTGACTGTGATGGGTAAGGTGGATAACCTGGTGGCGGATAAGGATATGGTGGGTAAGGATATGATGGGTAAGGATACAGCGGGTAAGGGTATGGTGGGTATGGTGGGTGATATGTAGGTGGTAGCTGAGTGGGTGAGTATGTAGCAGTGGTAGGAGGCTGAGTCGTGTGCTGGCTGGTAGAGCCGGAGCCCTCGGGATGTTGAAGTCGTGTCCGAGTGCTTGCTAATCCTGTCCTTCATCTACACCGCGTTCCCTGTTGACTGGACTCCTCGGGCGGCCCTGAAATGTCATATGTTGTTGGAGTTGGACGCAGATGTTCAATTGTAATGCGGTCATGCTCCCGCAATGAGTGTAGGATCTGTGTAGCAGCTTCTCGAGCGGCAGTGTCAGTAGTTGAACTGAACAAATGCTCTGCAATGTCTGCCTAAGAAATAGATATAAATTATTTCATTATACTGAATACAAAATACCTATAGTCACTAGCAAATTGGTAAAGAACTTACCGCATTCTCAATAGATGCACTAGTGGGAGAAATCCAGTGTCTGACAATTCTTTTATACTAACGCATGTACTCAGAACGCGAACTGAGGGGTGCGAGCAATGGGATTCCCCTAACAAGCTTTTCCCTTCGACTATCCCATGTGGCTATGTAAACAGCATGTGTAGCTGGCCAATCCTCATCATGTCTACCTGCCAGTGTAACTGAGTGCAAATTGTTAAGCTAGAGCGGTCTCCGTGGTATGGGCTGGTCAAGACTAAATTGGTGCATCACTCGGTCTGGCTGGTGCCACTCAACAATGTGAAAACATATGAGGGGGACAACTGCTAGTACTATGTCCCTAGCAGCCACACAAAAAGGTGGGAGTGATGCCACTTTTTCATCTGTGTATGGTTGCCATATAATCTGCAAAAATGAGATGCACACAAGATTAAGACGACATATACATAAGTAAATAATTCAAATGAATGTAAAATAAGATATACCTCATCGTTCTTCAACTGATCAAAGAACTGGCGATAATATTCAAGGACGCAGGTCACAGTATCACTCAAAACTTTATGCTTGCGTCACCTATTTATAAATAAAAGTATTATAAACGTAAGTTATAAATATTAACAAAGTAATTGAACAAAGTAATGTAAAGAAATGATATTAAATAGAAACTTACTCCCATCCTAAGGGATGTAATTGACCATGATCAGCACCATAGAACACATCAAGTTCAACATGGTCAGCTAGTGTAGGGGCAAGTCGGGGGAATCTGTACCATGCCCAATACTGCAATAAGATGCATGCCCCTTCGATCTCGTGTGCCTTGTAATCCATAGCTTTACAAAGCTCTCTATACAAGTACGCCAAGACTGCAGACCCCCAGCGATATGTCCCGGCAACAGCAAAGTTTTTCAACAATGGAAGGAACATCAAGTGCACTAACTTACTATAATGATCGGGGCATAAGAAACCGCTAAGCAACCAAAGTATGTAATGTTGTGCACGCTGTTGTATGTACTCATCATCATCATCTTCAGTGATTGTAGTGACACTCGGCTGCCACAGGTATGTCATGTCAATGCGTGCACCAGCTATGAGCGAGGGAGTCTCATCAATCCCTAACAACCGAACATATAGACCAAGCCAATCAGTCCTATGGGTAAGGCCAGTGACTGCAGTGCCGTCAATAGGAAGACCCGATATTATATCGATATCCTCCAATATAATGGTGCACTCTCTAGTAGACATGTGAAATGTATGCGTCTCTGGACGCCATCTCTCAACCAACGCAGTGATCAAGGAATGATCAATGCTGCAATAGCCCATATGGACAAACCCTAAGAAGCCAGCCTGCTGTAGATACTGAAGAATTGGTGCAGAGGGGTCCATATGTTTTGTCTTCTGAGCACGTCTAACACGAAAGTGCCGGTCCTCATGTCCCTGTCGTACATGTTGAGAAACATGATAGTCCTGTAAGTCCAAAATCGAGTAATCCTCTGGTCTGGAGTTTACACGGAATGCCATCTGTCAGCTGTATGCCAAACAATAACAATTAGTATGACAATACGATTACTATAATAAAATATGATATGACCATATGATTACTATACTAAAATATAATATGAGAGATCTGAAGTGCAAGCTGATAATCAACTACCATATATTAATAGTATTCGAATACAACATCATAGATGAGTGATACAGAATAATACAACTCTAAAATACACATTGGTGGTTGGCTAATACAAGATTCTGACAATGAAAATATGTCTTAAATCAACTAGATGTCCCCGCTCCATCATCCCTCAAGGAACTCAATTCACCGGCATGACATATGCGAGAATTATGTCTAAGTTGATGGCATCTTGTACACGTTTGTCCTGGCCTTACTTCACTCCAATCCATCTCATTCCTGATTCGGGTTGATTTTGGTCTACATTTAGATCTAAGCAATGCACGATCTGACACCAAAGTTATGTCAGGACCTGTAGGCCACCATGGTTCAGCCCGAACCAGTTCAAAATTAAACTCGTAAGCTTTGTAAATGCTCTTCATGCTGTAAACCCTATGCACATATCGAAATGGGTCAATTTCCACATAAACACACGCAGCAATCGCATGAGAGCATAAAAAATGCAATGCTTGGAATACCCCACAGTCACACCGGCCTTCTTCGAGATTTAAAGTATAAGAAAGTCCACTCTGTTGTGTTACAAGGTTAAAAGCCTTTTCAACTATGAACCTTGTGTTCTCTCTATTGTATCGACGAACTTAGTGTGAGCTGGCCTTTGCCATGTTGACTCTCTAGTGCTTCAATAAGTCATCATTTCATTCCTGCCCAAATGTCATCAATTTCGAATTTGCCTCATCTTTTTGGTTGACAAAGTATTCTACTAACTTTGTATATGTCAACTGAATCAATGCAGTTATAGGTAGATTTCTGCTACCCTTCAAAACTCTGTTGATGCAGTCTAACAAATTGGTAATCATATGACCGAATCTGCAGCCACCATCATATGTCAAACTCCATTTTTCTTTTGGAATTGCATTAATCTAATTTGCCATCTCCGTAGTAGCTGTCAGCTTCTCTAGCCTAACATCAAACTTTATTGCAATTGGTTCATACTCTGATTCAACAAATGAATTGACTTAATATGAGAATCTAACTATTCTTATCATAAATTAGATTACAAGTTCAAAATTTTAAGTACCTGTGTTGATCAAAAATCTTTTCAACTTCTTATTCTGGAATTTGGAGTTAAAATTGGAACCAATGTGCCGTATGCAGAAAACATGATACGCATTCGGTGACTGCCATCCAAGATTTTCATTTGCCACTGATTGTAAGATGCCTTGATGTCGATCAGAGATCAAATATAAGCCCTCTTGTTGTGTGACATGCAACCTCAGGTGGGCTAAAAACTAACTCCAAGCATCCTTGGTCTCCCCCTCCATAGTGGCAAAGTCAATTGGCAGAGGTTTTCTATCTCCATCTTGAGTTGTTGCAATTAACAACTTATGATGGTATTTGTCATGTAAATGAGTGGCATCAATCTGAACAATGGACTTGCAATATCGAAACCTAACAACACATGGTCTAAATGTCCAGAATAATCGACAGAAAACTCTTTTTGAATGATCAAGTTGGTTATTCACAAAACATTCCTCGTCTTGCAACTCCACCACTGTGCCTTTCATGTCTCTTCTCATGGCTACTAGCCATCTGGGCAACACCTCGTAAGAATTGTCTCAATCCCCAAAAACACTCACAATGGCCAGTTGTTTTGCCTTCCAAACTTTTCGATATGAAACTCGGTAACCGAATTAACTTCGAATCCGTTCAACAATTAAGCATACAGGTGCATCGAATTTTGTTCTAACTAACTCCAAAATATAAGAGCAGATCATACGAGAGTCCAACTTTCGGTGATCTAATGACACAGCTGGGTTTATGCAACTGTGAGATCCATTATATTTTGTAATCTACCACGTATTCGACATCTTGCTTTGTATGACTCTAACTTTCCAATTACAACATTAATCAAAACTAGGGCACTTAGTAGTAAGCCTTTGTGAATCAGAATTTTCAATCTTGTACTCTTGATGTCTGTGAATCGAATAATGTTTGAGGCCTAACTTCATGACATCTTTTGATGAAAATTGTAAGCCAACATAGAATTCATCATTGATGCTCCAAGTCCCACGATTATCTAATCCAGATAAGTTATCAGGATTACTCAATGCATCCCAATTGATTTAAGAAAACTGAGGGTATGGTGGCACAAACACAAATTCAGGGCCTCGAGACATAAACATGGATTGAGGAGCAACCGACAATGGAACTTGTAAATTTTCTTCGGCATCAAAGTTTTCTGCCTCTATGTCAATGTCTGAATCATCAGCCTCAACTACCTGTTCTCCATCTTCACTTGTCTCCCATATTGCATCTCTGACAAGTGGGTTATCAGCTTCAACCATTGCACCACCAATAACAATCATATTGCATGGCTCAACTTGATTAGAAGGACCAACTTGAGCTTCGGTTTCACCAGGAGCTTCAACATGCTCTTCCTGCCCACTTGTTTCTGCCTCAACATATAACTCCATCGAGGGCATATTCGGAGTTTGACAGAAGAAATCTATCATATATTTTATATTATCATCGTCTTCTAACGGAAGACCTACCCATCTCCATGGATTGTAGCATTGCGGACACCGATAGACAATCTTTAACACATGTTGGTTTGCTTGGAGCCTCAACTTTGAATGGATCTTATTTTTCAACCCATCCAACATGAGACCCTCTTCACCATCATACATTGTCTCACTGAAGTAAATGGCATTCAGGAGTTTTGCTATGTTAATTCCACTTCTGAACAATAACAATTCAACACACATGTATTCAATGCACACGTGTCAATTACAATAAAATTGGACATATAATAATGAATTTATATTATTTTACGTATAAATAACTTCCTAAACCCTACTAATTTGAATTAAACTACATTTACTTATTTAAACTATGTCAAGTACTCAAGACAAAAAATTATCCTATTATTTTACCTACAAAATAATAATTCATACAATTCATACTACATATCTTATTAATCACATTATTAATTAGTCAATGAAAATAAATTTTGGGCCTCTAAATACGTATACAATAATATAAATGTATAATTAATACTAATATAATAAAAAAATCAACAAATCATTAACAAAAAATTCAAACATTGAAAGACATACTTACATATAAAGAGTACGATCCGAATTTGATCACAGATAGAGATCTAGACACCACTTCTAGTGAGAATTGAGTACATTTAGTGAGTTGAGAGCGTTTAAAGAGGAGAAATTTGTTGAGAGATAGTAAGAATTAAGAAAATGGAATGAATGTCACGGATGGGGAAGGGGGGCAAGATATATACTCATGTTGCGCCAACAAGGTTGGTGCATTTAGCTGGGTTACGCCACCCTTATTGGCGTATTCAATGGAAAAGCCACTTAGGATGTACCAAATAGGATGATGTATCTATGTAAGTTGCGCCAAGTGTGTTGGCGCAACCTACGTGGATGCGCCATCCTATTTGGTGCATCCAATGTGGTCAGAAAATGTTTAAAAATATCACGTAGGATAAAAGGGTGACAGTTTGGTATATAATTTCAAAAGAGTGACATTTAGATAAATAGTTTAAAAAAGATGCAATTTGGTAAATAGTTTAAAAAAATAACAACTTGGTAAATAGTTTTGCTAACTGTGGCAGTTTGGTAAAAAAATCTGGCTATGACTCATCATGTTTCACCAATGGAAGGCAAGCTTGGAGGAGAAGCTTTGACCACTCACACCCTTCGAGTGCACGACCAAGGGGGAGCTTGTAGGACAAGTTGAAAAGGCAAAAATGGTTACTTAATCTCTTAAGTTTATCTTGTCTTTTTTTTTAAGAAACAAACTATCAAAACTCTCTTATTTTCTCTCCTAGTAAATTTCGGCCAACACCTTAAACATATTCTTCAACCTTGTTCAATCCAAACTAACCTTATATCTTGAATCTAAACAACTTTTGGAGATACTTTCATGTTGTGAGTTTATTCAAATAAATTCATCTTCAATCATTTTCTCAAAGTTTAAGTTTAAGGATTTTAGGTGAAGTTCTTGATCTTCATTTCTAATTTTTATTCTCAAGTTCTAGACTATAAACTTGATTCATGGTCATCTTATTTCAAGCCTTAGATCTTAATAATTGTATGTTTGATTTATTTTAATGATTTTTTTTAAGGTAAAAGCTATTTCAAGAAGACAACAAAGGAGTTTTTGATCATCACTTAAGGTAAGAGGGGGATTAGCCTCATCAACCAACTTGATGGTGAGAAACAAAATTTGTGATTTGTTGGTGAAAAATTCATGTGAGGATTTATTCACTTGTTTGTGTGAATTTAATGGTTTATGTTTGTTTGGCTATATGTGATTATATGTTTTTGATAGTATGCATGAAATTGCTATGGTAGAAATTGATGATTGAAATGCTTTACATGCTTTGAATCATGTGTGAAAGGCAAGATTTTTGGTTTCAAAGACCTTATATGACTCACGACCATTTAGCCCAAGAAGGGGTATCTAAGGCAAAAATATTTTATGAAGTGAAAACCTAGATGATTGGGTGATAAGAATATGATTTAAGAGTTTACAAGTTAAAAAGAAGATGAACAAAATTTTTTTATTTGAAAAGAGTTGATTTTCGGCCAAGATAATGGAAATAAGTTTTGAAGGAGAATTTAAAATTTAAAGTATTTTATTTAAGAAAATTTTTAGTAAAAGTAATAGAATTTTTTTTGAATTGTCTTGATTTAATTGAAATAATATAGATTTTTATGAAAAATGTTAGAAAATATCACTTAGAGGAGATTTAGTAAGAATATATTAGAATTAAGGTTCAAATTTTATATTAAACATAGAAAATCTCAAAATTAAGCTTAGAATATCGATAAATGTTTTACGCAATTAAAAAATATTGATAAAACCTCACGCGATTCAAAAATGTGAATTTTTTAGTTACGTGATTAAGAAAATATTTTAAAATCTTTACGCGATTGAAAAATGATGAAACAATGTTACATGTTTTAGTGACGTAACAAGAAGTGTTACGCGATTGTGAAAATATAGTAAAAATATTTCGCGTTTGAGAAAAATAGCAAATTGCTGTCGGGCTGACGTACTGGACCTGGAGATGTCTGTTGATGGCTTAAGCCTAGTGGTGGCTGGTTTTCATGGAATTTACGTAGTTAATGATTATTGATTTATTAAGTCATTCGATCATGTATTGTGAAAGTCGTGGTGACTTTGTTTGTTAAGGCTATATCCTTAGGAGATTGAATTACACCTTTGTGCGGTGTGCGAATTGCGTAGTGAAGATCAATAATTGATCTTGGGGGCGTCGGGGCGCGGGTATCCCACAAATGGCCAGTTAGTAGCTCTACTGTGTCGTGGTGACTGATGCAAATGCACCGACGATCTCAATGAGACACTATTCCTATTCCCGATCTGGTGTAGAATGTCTTGTATAAGGC
Source organism: Ormosia semicastrata (assembly GCA_029884595.1). Lineage (NCBI taxonomy): Eukaryota > Viridiplantae > Streptophyta > Magnoliopsida > Fabales > Fabaceae > Ormosia > Ormosia semicastrata. The sequence continues at coordinate 27,274,282 of JAQQTO010000046.1, read as the reverse complement.
ATGATGCATACACTAATCAATTTGAAGCACTTGAATTAAGGCTGACGATATACAGACATATCTCCCGATCATTCTCTCTGAAGTTTGGTTTTAGCTCCATGGAGTAGGGCTCGGTTCATTGTACATTTGTATAGTCAGTAGACATGTTGTTGTGATATATATATATATATATATATATATATATTGATTATATATATATATATATATATATATTTAATATCATATATATGTTGATTTATCTGTTATTTAATATCATGACTGTCATAGCTTTATTGTTATTACTGTTTCTTTGCTGTCATACTGGTATGTGATGTAGGGGATCTCACCTTTTTATGGTATTGTTCTGTCTGTTTTGTTTTATGTTTATGTTCTATGAAGACTACAATGGCGGCGAGGCGGGATCTTCTGGATTTCGTTAGGTTGCAGTTCCATGGAAGCACCGATGCATGGCCATATGGATACTGAACGTATAGAGTATCATGAAGATGTTACTCTATCTTTGAGTAGGACCTGTCATGGGGTTACTACTTTTTCTTTTAATGCCATTGTTTATCTAGAGTTTTATATATCTGTTAGGGATTTATGGGGTGATATTCACTACACTCCTAGGGAGGGTTTTGAGATATCTTCTGCTCGAACTCCTGTTCGTCGAGACATACCCCAGTTGGGGGATTTGTCTACTGAGGATTCAGAGGAGGATCCAGTGGAGGACTCTTCCCTCTAAGTGTTTTGAACTTGGGCCAGTTTATGTTTGTTATGATAGTTGTATTTATGCTTTTTGGTATGTAAGTCTTATATTTTCATGTTCTCAGAAAATATGTACATATATGTAGAGTGTATTATTCAGTTCTTTATGACTTGTGTTCTCTATATTCTGTTAAGTTTATGTTATACGCGAAAAGAAATTTTGAAACCCGTATATTATAATATTAAATCTTTTATGACTTAGGTTTAGTTTTAATTTGTTGGTCTGAAATGTAATTCTCTAATGAGGGTGTTACAGTTTTTATTGGGATGGAGAAATAAGAAAATTTTTTATGAAGGTTTTATAAGACCAAGACCATGGAAGGGAATAAAAGGAAGCATGATAAGAGAAAATCTGGGCCAGAGGATGTGGGCAAAGAAGTAATAAGGGTGGTATAAACTGGGCTAGTTGTGACAAGCCCAATGGGGAGTGAGGGAAGAAATGAGGAGAGTACTGATCTAAAAGTAGGGCTGCACACGAGTCGGGTCGGTTCGGGTTTCAGGAAAAATAAAATCAAAACCAATCAATCAAGCTCGGGTTGGGTTAGGTTGATTTTCTTAAATTTTTTTTCGGATAACTCGAACTGAACCAACCCGACCTATAGACAGGTTGGATCGGGTTGGGTCATCGGATTGTTCTTTTAACCCTTACTTCTCAGTTCCTCTGTTCCACAACCTGACAAATCCATCCTCAGACGCAGTGGCTCCCCCTGTATTATTCCCCCAAAACCCCTCCTTTTTCTCAAGTCTCAACCTCCTCTCTCTCTTTCTCTCACCAAGCCAAGCACTTCCTCCAAACACAAATGCAAAGCATTCTAGATCCTTCTTTCTTTTGACTTTACATCCTTATGCTTTATGCCTCCTTTCCATCCTTCCCCTCTTCCCTTTCCGTACGACGCCAACTGCTGGACAAGTAATGATTAGCTATGATGGTTCTGGGCAGAGGCATGAGTCGCGACGCAGATCTGGGCAGAGGCGTGATGCAAATCTGGCCATTTGGGCAGAGGCGCAATGGGGTGGTCCTGGGCTTGCAGTGGAGGACGGCGGGTTCTGGGCTTGTGGGTGGAGGATGATGCTTCTGGACTTGTGGGTTAGCGACGTTTCTGGGTCGTGGCATTTCTGGGTCACAACGTTTATGGGCTTGTGTCTTGTGGTTTCTAGGACACAGTTGCACGTGGAACAGGGTAGCAGAGCAATGACTCTGCATGGGTAGGTGAAGCTCGCGGTAGAGGACAGTGGTGCATGGGATCTAGGTCGCAATGTTGAGATTCGCGATGGCTGGTGCTACGGCTTCGGGTTTTGTCGTCGACATGTTGATGGGTAGCGCTGGCACCTGACAAGGTGGTTCTGGTTTTTGGGTTGCTGGATGGTGGCTGTACGACCATGATGATTTAGTGATGGTTGGGGGATTTGTTTTCTAAGTTGATTTGGGAAATTTGTTGAGTGAATTGCTAAAGTTTGAGGATGAATGAATGGGTAAAGATGGTTTTGGGATTTTTTTCTTTGATTTTCGAGTCATCGAGTCATCGGGTCGAGTCATCAGGTTAGTTTCTTGAATTCGTTACCCGAACTAATAAATAAACGGATGGATCGGGTTTTACCCGAACGGACCCGATGACCTGAATCAATCCAGATATTTTATATTGGGTTGGGTCAGGTTAGTCGAGTTCTCAAATCATTTGGGTTAGGTTGTGAAGCCCTTATCTAAAAGGAGGAATAGAGATAGACTCGAGGGATGGAGACAAAAATCGGCCTATATTAGTTGTGAACCCTTATATGCCAAGGCCACCAGACAACGGGTGTGCAAGTGGAGTAGAGATGGAACAATAGTGCAACCTGCAAGGAGAGGGAAGCTCAACGAGCCCAAGAACAGAAGTTCGGCATGATGTAGCTATAATGAATTTAGATTAATATGAATATAAATAGCTTAAATAGGGATGTTTTTGTATGGAATTGTCGTGCAGATGCAAATAAGGCTTTTACATAATTTGTAAGCAATAAATGGAAGGGAATTATCCTAATATTATAGTAGTTTTGGAGCTTCGAATTGATCCTGACAGTTTTTGACTAGGACAATGGAGATGTTAGGATTTGATGGATGTCTATGTAGAGGAGAAAGGGCATGCAGATGGAATAGCTATAGCTTGGAAAAATAACATTATATAGGAATGCATTATTGTTTTTTTATTATATAAATTTACATGTAATCTAATGGCTTTACACTGTTAGAATTTTATTTATGGATAAACATAAATCATATTATATAGAACCCAGATTAATTGGATGTCAAAATTATTAGAGCATTTTGTTTAGCCCAAATTGTGATCAGTATTGTTAATGGGCCTATTGTTGTTAAAGCACTGCTCATATATGTGGGTTTTGTTTATGGGTCCTGTATATGGGTTTGCCATAGTGGGTAGGTTTAACCCATTTTAACTATTTTATATATACAGGGAGAGGCCCCTATTCCTAACCACTCTAGTGCGTACAGTTGCCCCATTGATACTGATGCGTGAGCGACTATTGTGGGATAGGAATAGTATCTCTCCCTCATCGTGTTTTACTTTTCAGGATTGTTCGACAATATCTTCTTCATCGATGCTATTTCAAGGTAACCCTAAAATCTTTTATATGAAATTGATATGTCATAAATTATTGGGATTAATAGATCCAATGAATTATTTTCTATCAATTGGTATCAGAGCGTGTGTTTTAATCCTGATTATGACTATCAATCTTGTTTTAATCCCGAAATCTTAACGTATGTAATGTTTAATTAACCTTTTTTTTTATAATCGATTTCAAAGAATAAAGTTAGGGCTTTTATACATTGGGTTGTTCTGAATTCAGAAACATATTTATTGTATTTTGATATTGTGAATTTACAAATAATTTTATACAAATCCATTGAACCCTAAAGTTGCAATTCTTATATGATTCATTTTCCTTTTGGAGTTTTTTCAACAAATTGACTTAGGGCTATTGTAGATCCCTGTTTCATGAGTCTAAACACGTATGGATCGTTTCTTTTGGTTGTGAAAAAATTGGAAATTCTCTAACAAACAGTACACACGTTTGTTCTTCTTTTGGTTGAGAAAACCCATCCTTTTGTGTCATTTTTTTTTAAATTAAACAAGGAAAATTGTAGAGCCCGTTTTTATGAATCTATAGACACCAAGAAATTGAATTTTGGTGGAGAATCGAGGGAGAAAATCAGCGCGACCCGTTCCTGGATGAACCGGGTCGCGCGACCCGTTACAGCGAAACGGGTAAAGAGGGAGACCTGCTCCCAGACGACGCCCACTCGCGCTGGTGGCGCGTGCGGCCTCCTGAAAAGTGTTTTTGAACTTCTGTTTTTTGGGTTGTGCTCCACGCGCCCTATAGTATTTTTTGGTAATTTTTATTTATTTTTAATGCCCATTTAATATTTATTTTAAAATTTTCAGAAATTAAAATTATTATAAATATATAGTGCTGTCCTCTTTTGCTTCTGAAAATTTTTTGTGTATTATTGTGATATTGTTGGGCATGATATATATTGCACACTCTCAGAATTGATGTTGTTTGGTCACTCAAATATTTTGGTGCTATTTTGTGCACAAATTGATATATAATGTTTTGAAAATTATATGTCTTGTTGTTATTTATGCGATTAATTCTAAAAATTACTGTTTAAAGTATTATTGTATTATTGTAATCTCACCTTCGCAGGACCAATTATGTTGAGGTGTTAATTTTGTTAATATTTGGTTAATAATGTTGCATTAGGATTTATATTAATAATGCGCTTACCCTATCGGTTTGCCTTTATTAATGTAATTTCTAGTGATTTGTTGAGTGATGTTATTTTGGGCACTTTTCATAATTGTGAGCTCGCCTTCGTGGGACCAATTATTGTAAGGTGCTATTTTGTTGATAAAATATTGTTATGTTGTGGCTTTGGGGATTATATTGGTAATGCGCTTACCCTATCGGTTTGCCTTTATTAATGTGATTCCTAATGATTTGTTAAAGGCATTAAGGTTCTGACTTTAGAGTTCTCAGTATCCTTTCGATACTAGCTTTAGGGACATGATTTTGAGGTCTGTGGGAGTCTACTCATGTATTGTAATTCGGGACCCTTCGGCAGGATTGCAATCGCATGGGGAAAACTCAATTATGGTTTTGCTCAAATGTTGTACATGTTGATATGCTTAACAAAATCTCCCTTTAATGTATCGTTCTTTCAGCTTCATCGATGCCAATGAGTGCTATAACGAAATTGAATGGGACTAATTTTGAGGACTGGGTGAATTCTGTGAAATTGTTCTTTGCTGTCTCTAATGTTGATGCTGCTCTCACTGAGGATGAACCTCAGAGACCCACAAATGCATCTTCTGCTACAGAAAAGAAGAAGCATGAAAAGTGGGTTCAATCCAATAAAGTTTGTTTGATGACCATGAAGTATAGCATGGAAAAAACTATTAAAGAGAGCATTCCTGAAACAAATAATGCTAAAGAGTTCCTCAAGTCTGTTGGTGAGAAATTCAAGAAGTTCGATAAAACTGAAAAGGCCTATTACCTCTCTTTGTTGACAAAGACTACATATGATGGTGTGAGTGGTGTTCGTGAACATGTTTTGAAGCTTGTGAACTGGTACAACAAGTTGAGGTCCATGAAAGTGGAGTTGGGAGAGGATTTCCTGGTCTGACAGGTGTTTGAGTCTCTTCCGGCTAGTTTTGATGTCTTGAGAACCACTTACAATGCTCAAAAGGAGGAGTGGACTGTTGATAAACTTATATCTGTTCTTACTCAAGAGGAGCATACCATGAAGAAGGGCAAGACTCATAGTATGCAGTTTACTTCTCACAAGAATGGTGAAAAGATGAAGAAATTTACTAAAGGGAAGAACAGTAAGCCTCAATTTAAGAAAAAGTGGAATGATAAGCCTGGATATTCTTCTAAGCCATCTTCTGGTCCTGGTGAGACTTCTGGTGTTAAATCCAGATATCGTTTTAATGAAAATTGTAAGTTCTGTGATATATATGGACATAAGCAGTCTGATTGTTTAAAGTTTAAGAGCTAGCTTGAGAAAAAGAAAGGTAACCCCTTGGCTCTAGTATATTTTGAATCGAATCTAGTTGATGTTCCTTTAAATACCTGGTGGCTAGATACTGGTGCAACTATTCATGTTACAAATTCATTGCAGGAATTCAGAAGCAGGAGGAAACCAAGTGAAGGGGAGTTGATGATCACAATAGGAAATGGAGCCAAAGTCAAAGTAGAACATATAGGAGTGGTTTCATTAAAGTTGTGTACTGGACATGATTTAGTTTTGAAAGATACAATTTATGTACCTTCTATGAGGAGGAATTTGATTTCAGTTTCTGTTTTGGATAGTTGTGGCTACTCTTTCCATTTTAGTAATGCAAACGTTTCTTTATATTATGATTGTGTTCTTGTTGGTTCTGGAGTATTGTCTAATGGTTTATACATGTTGAATGTTGATTCTCTTTCTGGTGATCAACGAGATTCAGATATCAATAATGTTGTTGGAAACAAGCGTGGTAAAGTTACTGAAAAATCTTCTATGTTGTGGCACAAACGTTTAGGACACATCTCTAGGGAGAGAATGGAGAGGTTGATCAAGGAGAATATTCTTCATGACCTGGACTTCTCTGATTTTGATACCTGTGTTGATTGTATAAGAGGGAAACTCACAGCTAGAGCCAGGAAGAGTGGGGTTACCAGGAGCGAATGAATACTACAGTTGATTCATACAGATATTTGTGGGCCTATTACTCCTATTGCTATGGGTGGTTTTAGGTACTTTATCACGTTTATTGATGACTTCTCTATATACGGGTGGATTGATTTACTGCGTGAGAAATCTGATTCTTTAGATGCTTTTAAAGCATTCAAAGTCACTGTTGAATTGAAATTTAGTAAGCAGATCAAATGTGTGAGGTCTGATAGAGGTGGTGAATACTATGGCAGGTATGATGAAACTGGTAGAAATCGTGGACCTTTTGTTAGGTTCTTACAGAACTGTGGTATTGAGGCACAGTACACCATGCCAGGCACTCCACAACAAAACGGAGTTGCAGAGAGACGAAATCGTACTCTGATGGATATGGTGAGGTGTATGCTTAGTCATTCTACTCTTCCAGAATTCTTGTGGGGAGATGCCTTGAAGACTGCTGCTTATATATTGAATCATGTGCCAAGTAAATCTGTGTTGAAGACTCCATATGAGCTTATGATAGGCAAACGGCCTACCTTGAGGCATTTCCATGTTTGGGGATGTAGGGCAGAGGTGAGACCTTATAACCCACATTTAAAGAAACTTGATCCCAAAACCATCAGTGGTTTCTTCATTGGCTATTGTATTGGCTCAAGGGGTTCTAGGTTCTATTGTCCTTCTCATACTACTAGAGTTATTGAATCCGATCAGGCTATCTATTTTGAAGGGGACTTAGGACATGGTGGAACTCAGGAGCCGCGTATTGTTGATTTTAGTGAGGAGCATGTTATTGTTCTTATTCCTGTTGATCCATTTCCAGGGATAATGTCATCTCCTCTTATCTATAATGATAATGTTGTTGATCTTGTTGATGTTGTCGATATCCCTCAACAAGTTGAAAATAATGTTCAGATTCCATATATTGTTGTGACTCCATTAAGAAGATCTGAGCGGGTTCCTATATCCACTGAGTCTACTAGATTCAGGGACTATGTTGTGTACCTGCAGGAGCATGAATTTAATTCAGTTGAGGATTCTGATCCTATTTCTTTTCAAGAGGCCATGGTTAGTCTTGATAGTGTACAATGACTAGTGGCTATGGAGGATGAATTGGCTTCCATGAGAAAGAATAATGTTTGGGAATTGGTAGAATTGCCTACTGGTTGTAAAACTGTTGATTGTAAATGGGTCTTTAAGACTAAACGTGATGCTAAAGGTGAAATTGAGAGGTATAAGGCCAGACTTGTTGCTAAAGGATATAACCAGAGGGAAGGCATTGATTATAAGGAGACTTTCTCACCGGTCTCCACTAAAAACTCTTTTCGTGTTGTGATGGCATTGGTTGCTCATTTTGATTTGGAGCTTCATCAAATGGATGTTAAGATCGCCTTCCTAAATGGTGATTTGTATGAGGATGTGTATATGGATCAACCTGATGGTTTTGTTGAAAATGGTAAAGATCATATGGTATGGAAATTGAGACGATCCATTTATGGATTGAAACAGGCTTCCAGACAATGGTATTTGAAATTTGATTATATTGTTAGTTCTCTTGGTTTTAAAGAGAATACTGTTGACCAATGCATTTATCTGAAGTTTAGTAGGAGCAGATTCATCATTCTTGTTTTATATGTTGATGATGTATTGTTGGCGAGTAATGATTATGTTTTTCTGAATGAGACAAAGCAGATGTTGACAGCACATTTTGATATGAAAGATCTTGGTGATGCCTCTTTTGTATTAGGTATTGAGATTCACCGTGACAGATCTCGTGGTATTCTTGACTTGTCTCAGAAAGCTTATATTGAAAGGATTCTGAGTAGATTTAATATGAAATCTTGTAATCCTTGTACTGCGCCTATTCAAAAGGGTGAAAGACTCTCTAATACCCAGTGTCCTCAAAGTAATAAATATGTTGCTGAAATGGAGAAAGTCTCATATGCTTCCGCTATTGGCAGTCTTATATATGCTCAAGTTTGTACACGTCCTGATATTGCTTTTGTTGTTAGTGTACTTGGGAGATACTTGAGCAAACCTGGTGTGGCTCATTGGCAGGCTGCAAAACGAGTTATGAGGTATCTACAGGGTACCAAAGACTGTATGCTCACCTATAGGAGGTCTGGCCGCCTTGAGGTGATAGGCTATACTGATTCTGATTATGGTGGTTGTCCAGATGACTACAAGTCCACATCAGGGTATATCTTTATCTTAGCAAGAGGAGTTGTTTCTTGGAAGAGTGTTAAACAGACACTTACAGTTACTTCTACTATGGAGGCAGAGTATATAGCTTGTTATGAGGCTACGCGTCAAGCGATATGGTTGAAAAATTTAATTACTGAATTTCTTATTGTGGAGAGTATTTCCAGGCCTCTTACTATTTATTGTGATAATTCTGCCGTAGTGTGCTTCTCTCAAATTAATAAAAGCTCAAAGCGTTCAAAGCATTTTGATACAAAATTCATTTTTGTTAGAGAGAAGATTCAGGAGTTTCAGACTCGTGTTCAGCATATCCCTACAGAACTTATGGTTGCAGACCCACTAACTAAAGGTTTAGCTGTTAAAGTTTTTATTGATCATGTGACCCGTATGGGTATAGTGAGGTCTTTTGATATTTTGGGTTAGTGGGAGTTTAATTTTGTAATTTTGTTATGACGTCATTTTATTATGTCTTGAGACAATTATATTATTATTATCGTTGTCATATAATATTGTTATTGTTATTGATCTGCACAGTTTTGTTTATTTATGATATGACATATTGTGGAGACATTTTAGACCCAGTCTCATTTTGTTGTTGTGTTGATATGTTAAATCTCAGAAAGCATCTTGGGCGAATGCTTAGGGCCATTTTGTTGGGAAATGCACTTTGATCACATATTGGCATGCAAATTTTGGATGTGCTTTCTCATTACCCATTTACCACATTTTGATGGGTCACCAAGATATGAGTATGTTGCATGTATGATATCAGTACTCCTTCGAGTATGATTTTCTGCATTGTTGGGATACTTGTAGTCTCATTTTGGACCATTTGTTGAGAGTGCTAGCTCGATTTTGACATCATGCTGTGGCCACATATTGTTTGATTAATCTAGAGAATTGTTTTCTTATTAAAGTGATATAATGTGACTTATGTTGCCCAAGTGGGAGAATGTTAGAATTTTATTTATGGACAAACATAAATCATATTATATAGAACCCAGATTAATTGGATGTCAAAATTATTAGAGCATTTTGTTTAGCCCAAATTGTGATCAGTATTGTTAATGGGCCTATTGTTGTTAAAGCACTGCTCATATATGTGTGTTTTGTTTATGGGTCCTGTATATGAGTTTGCCATAGTGGATAGGTTTAACCCATTTTAACTATTTTATATATACAGGGAGAGGCCCCTATTCCTAACCACTCTAAGTGTGTCTGATTCTATCGATTAATCGATGCGTGAGCGACTATTGTGGATAGGAATAGTATCTCTCCCTCATCGTGTTTTACTTTTCAGGATTGTTCGACAATGTCTTCTTCATCGATGCTATTTCAAGGTAACCCTAAAATCTTTTATATGAAATTGATATGTCATAAATTATCGAAATTAATAGATCCGATGAATTATTTTCTATCATACACTATTTTCTTTTGTATTCCAAAAAGTTATCTACCTACTTTTTCATTTATATAAGAAACGTAGGGGCAGAAAAAAATTTAAAGAAATTAAATATAAGTTAAACAACAATTTTTATATACTACTAATTAAATCTTAGATCAGTTGGCCCCACTAAATCTATCCCTGGATATGTATCCATATATCTATAATTTTATAATAATAGTATTGTATAGTATAGATTATTACTATTCATTTTTTGGTACAATAGATTTATACTCGTTTAAAAATTTAAAGATAAATATAAGAAGAATAAAATTACAAATATTTCTTATTCTTAAATTATTATTGTCTTAAAATACTTCTCAACTTCTAACATATAATTATAACTTAATTCAAACACCCTTTATTTAGAGTTTAATTTTGATACATTATCAAGATAAAGTTCTTTACACAATTAACTAATCATATATTATTATTATATGTGTGATTTTTGAAATAATTACTATAAGAGTTAAATATTTTTAGTAACATGTCAATACATGATTAGTTGATAGTGAAAAACTTTTACACTTACTACTAGAAAATCAATTTTTAGCGACTGATTTAATAACCAAAAATAATCGATCACAATATTGACTGATTTAGAGACCAAAATGGAAGGAGAAAAAATAATTTAGTGACTGATTTTTTTATAATAAAAAAAGAACATTTTTTTTACATTAGCGACCAAATTGATTGCTAAACAGATAATCTTATTCTTTTCACTGTCATAAATAATTATTTAAAAAACAAAATTTAAAATTTAAAAAAATTAGCGACCAACAAGTGACCGATTTGGTAGCGACCGAAAAATCGGTTGCTAAGTATAATTAAAAAAATTATGGTATTTTAAAATTTTTAAAATAAAAAAAGGTATCGATCGCCATTTGTAGCAATAAAAATTTTAAAAAAAATAACGATCAATATTTTGGTCACTACCTATAAAATTAAAAAAAAAAAATAATAAAGTAGCAATTGATTTATGGTTGCTGTTCAAAAATATAATATTATATAGTAGCAACAAAAAATTGGTCGTTAATGGCCTTTAAGAGCGCTAAAAACGTGTCTTCCCTTCAAATCACATGTATCTTCCTTTCTCTTCAAGATTTGAACTCCCCCTCCTCAACCCACCTCTGAACCACCCCTTCCCTTCCCCTCCTCCAGTTGGCATGCCGCTTATCCTCCCTTATCGCTGGCATAAGTACTGTCTCGTGGCTGTAAGTGTCAGTGCGCCGCTGTCCAGTGGTGGCAAGCACCGCCCATCATTCTTTCTCTTTCTCCTTATTGCCTGCGCCATCTCGTCGGCCTCCTTGTTGCCAGCGTCGGCGGCACACTAGCGTCCTCTCTCTTTCCTTTCTCCTTTTCACTCCCAGGTTCATCACTTCCTCACAATCCCTACTCTTTATATATAGCTACTTTTTTTTGCATTTTATTTAATTTTATTTATTTATGCTTTGGTGCTTAGTTGATTAATGAGTTAATATTCTCATTTTAGAATTAGTAGAAGAATAATTAATTATTGCATGAAAAAATATTATTTAAGCATGTATATATATATATTTTTTTTTAATATGAGATTAAGCATGTATAGTTGTACAATGGGTGATGTTGTGTTCAATCTACCATGCTAAGGAATCCATTTTTTGAATGTTATTTGATTTTCCCACTTGTTATTGCAATCATGGCTATTACATTTAGACAAAAAAAATTGTTGAGGTTTGTTATAGATAAAGAATGGAATAATTATATTATATAGATTAAAAGTATAAGCATTTACAAAATGTTTAAGTTGGTAATTGCTCTTGGCATGAGTTTAATGTTTAAACAAAGTACATGATTACTAAAATTACTCCTAACTAGTTTATAGGAATGTAAGTCTTAAGAATCTTGCAATTAATTATTGTTAATAGTTCATGTACTAGTTAATTAAATCTTGCTAGTAAGTAATTAGTTTTAATTAGCAACTGAATCAGCGATCGATTTTGAAAAATAATAAAATATTTAACAGTCAGTGACCAATTTTAAAAAATAATAATATATTTAGCAATTAGCGACTGATTTAATGATTGATTTTTCAGTTTCTAAAAATTGATCACTATTTAAAAAAAAAATTAACGATCAAATGTTGACCATAATTAGTGATAATTATTTTATATAATTAGTCATTAAATCAGTTTTTAATTTCAGCCACCAACCTAAATTGGTCACTAATAATTAGTGATCAAGAATGTCACTAAAAACATTTTTTCTAGTAGTGACTGACAATGCATATAAATTAAATGATTTTATTATTAACTTTTTCACTTAACAAAAACTAAAAAATATAAAATTAAGAGACAAATAGTGTGGTAAATATGCTAGTACTTCATAATTTTAATACCTTTTACTCATGCATTATCTATTTTGTGAATCATTTACTTAAACTTGATTTAATTCAAATGCATTGTGATATTTATCTCTTTACACTAATTATGTTAACCTCTTCTTATTCATGGAAGTAGCATGCAATTTTTTTCCTTTTTTTTTCAATTTTTTTGAAGTGAGACATCATGCAGTTCCCACTTTAAACTCACTGCTCACAGAGTATGATGTAAGTGAGATATGTGTTGCAATTATTCTATTAGACTATTAGTTGTGTAATTTGCATATACTAACTTAACAAACTCCTATAAATTTGTGCTATTATATACTTTAGAAAATAACAGTTATAAGTTTGGGTTAAAATTTTACTTTTATGATATGAAGCCCCCAAGTAAGAGTGGAAATAGGTTAGGCCTTCTTTAAATAGGTCTAGGCCTATTTTATAAAATGTTGATTTGAGCTTGACCTAATATTTATCATAGCTTTTTTTCTTTCTTTCTTTTTTGCTTGGTTTGACTTGTTTATAGAAACATAAAAATTTGATATGATTTAAAAGTCTATTTAAAGACATATATTACATGAAAATCTTTATATAAATAAAGAAACCTGAACTTTTAAATTTTTAAATAATGATAATTTTTTAAATAATAATAAAAAATGAATAAAAAGTAGGTGCTTGTGGTGTTGTTCTCTAATAAAAATATAACATGTGTCTTATTTTTTAGCCACCTCATCATCTTTTTTAAAGTTTTCTTTGATGAGCTGTAAAAAATGTACACATGTTATATTTTTATTGAAAAATAATACCACAAGCACTTAAAGAACTTTATCTAAGGCTACTTTAGGAGTTTCATAGAGGAGGGAATGAAGTGACTCATAATGGAATAGAATGAAATAAAATGTATCAATTCATTATTTGGATGTTTAATAAGTTTAATGAGGGAGGAGAGGAGAATTCATGTTATTCCCTCATTGAACCTCCAATTAGGGAGAGACAAAAATGTGAAGCTTTGAGTAGCAAGAGAAAGACATCCAAACACACTTTTTTTTTTAAGTTTGGTCATTCCATTTCATCCAGCTCCCTCTATTGTCATCTATCCAAACATAACCTAAAGTTTTGTCCCAAAAAAATTAGGCAAGCCTAGTAGGTCAAATAAGATTTATTAAAAATACAAGCCTTAACCTACATAATTAAATACTAAATAGGTCTTCTTAAAATCCTAGTAGACCAAGTATACTCTTTCTCAGCCTACTTAGGCATACCCCATTTAGCAAACAAGTTATACTTAAACTTTTAAAAATGCCTATTTAGTGTTAACTATGGAGACTAAGGCTTAGGCTTTGAAAATGCCTATTTGACTAACCAAGCTTGTCTATTGATTTATTATTTATATATATAATTAAGAATTTACCACTGCTTACTTAATTTATTAGTTATATATTAGTATAATATATTTATTTTATACATAATATAATATAATAATCTAGTTAAAAGGTTATACCTATTTAAAGAGAATAATGTTAGTATAGACTCGAGTTTATGGTAAACCCTATACGTGACAATATATTCACTATTAAATTTTGCAATATACATATATTTATAATTCAATATACATATAGGATTCACTGTGAACTCGAGCATATGCTAATATTATCATTTAAAAATTAAAAAAAGTTTAAATTTTTTGACATATATGAAGGCCTACATGTATTCTAAACCTTTAAATACATATTTAAGTCAGACTAGCCTATTTATATTTTCATAAATAGGCTAGGATGAGCCTAAAAAAATAGTCTATAATAAGTAACAAACTAAGTTTGAGTTAGCATTTTGTAAAACAGATCTAGATCTATTTAGACAAAGCTTAGCCTACTTCCACCTCTATGCATGACTTGAGTTTAAATCTAAAAATCCTCAATTGATAGATGATTTGTAACATCACTGTAAATATTTACTTCCCTTCACCTTAAACTTTTTTTTTAAACAAAACTAAATATAACCCAAAAAAATAAAAGTAATGCAGGCCATGTGTAAAAATCTCTTACTGCTTTAAAATTTACTAACATGATTCTTTAAAGTCACCAAACCATTCATAAACACTTTTATATGGAGATTTTTTACATAATTAATATGCAGTAACACATTTTGATGGAGTAAACCCTTATTTTAATTTCTAAAATTATAAGCACCAGTTATATTAATCCTTCACTTTAAAAAATTATCATATTAGTCATTGAACATGTAAAAATAAGTCATATTAGTCCCTTATGATGATCATTTTTTAATCAAATTAATCTTTATTGATCTTTAGATAAAGATTAATTTGATTGACGAATTAAAATTTCAAAGATTAATATGTTAATTTATTAAAATCAGATACTAATATAATCGTTACTTATAATTTCATAGACTAAAATAAAGATTCACTTCACTTTGATGGGTTAGGGAGTTGTGTTTGGTGAATCTTAAAGCATAGAGAAATTTCTATACTTCACCTATGATTAGAGAAAATTCCTTACATTTTTTTTTTTAAAGTTAAAGCAAAACAAACTAAACAAAAAGGAATTTAGCGAAGTGATGCAAATGACAAAGTCCATCTGGCCCACGACGTATCCCCCAATGTGTCATAAAGCAAAGCGATGAAGCCGACCCGAGTCACGCAGTGCATCTCGGATCTCGCATCGCTCGCAATACTCAACAACAATTTTGTCCTCTTTCAAATTGCAGTTTAGGAACTGGAATGGTATTTGGATAAATTAAAGGATTTTTTATAAGGATTTTTCTAGTTTTTATTTATTTATCAACCCCAATTTAGATGGTTTAAATTTATAAAATGGTTGTCAAATTTAAACTATTTGAAAAAAATTAAATAAAACAGTTGTTATTAATTAACTTATAAAAAAATTAAAATATTAGATATGCTAGACGTTGACAAAACTAAAATTATTGTATCAGATGCCAGATGAAAAAAAATTATTGTATCAAATGACATTATAATTTATATATTGTCATATAGTCAACTAATCTTTTTTAAAAAATATAACAAAAGTTAAAAGCGTATTAAATTGTAATGATTGGGAATAGAATAATGCTAATTCATATGAAAATTTATCTTACCAAATTTTATGAATGATATGACACTTTATTTTCTAACTCAAATAGAATTAACTGTCATAAGAAAGTTGAGATTATAGAAATAAACATGAAGTAAGATTTATCTGAATGCGTTCTTCTTTTGCCTATTCATAAAATTTGTAAAATTAACTTTAAATTAACATCCCTCTAATAGAATATTTTATATCTTTTATTATAATTTTTACAATAAACTAATAATATTGACTATTTGACATAAATTCACAAAAGATTTTATATTATTTAAAGTTTATTTGATTGAAGTTAATTATTTATTTATACTGCATTATGCTTACGTTTCCACGTTACTTTATTCTACCAAAAAACCGCGTTTTTTTTTCAAACGCGTTTTCCTTTCGAGTATAGTTTTGATACATAAGTTAAAAAACGTATTAGGAGAGGAAATGTTCGTTATGTTTGTATATTTAATAATAAGTAGAATTGAATAAGAATATATAATGTGATGAGATAAAATAAAGTAAAATTATTATTTTATTATTTGAAAAATTGATAAAATTGTAAGAGTTATAATATATCTCCAAATAGAAGAAATAAAATTAATAATTTTTTGTAAGATAAAATAAAATTCATCTTATTCACTTTCATCACATTCTATCATTTTTTAATATAATAAAATAATAAATTTATGTTTGTTTTATTTCATTCATTTTTATTCTACTCAATCTCACTCATCCAAATATAAGATAAGGGAATTTCCTTGATTAATTTTTGGTTATATAATATACTAATAAAAAAATAAAAATGTGCAATTTTTATCAATGGTCAACTCGTTTGTGGGTCAACTCACTTTTCATGCGGCGCCGATACGTCTTCTGAGTTCTGAGTACTGATTCTCAGTCTCAGATTTGTTTTTAATTTTCCTGAATAACAACTACTCCATCTACTAAATTAAAAATTGTAGTTATTGATGTTTTAATCCTGTTAAAATTGTCAATGCAAAATATAATTTATATATGTAAAAAATAAATCTAAGGATAAATACACTATTTTCTTTCCTACCCTCACTTATTATCAAGTTTATCATTTCGCCCTTTTCTTAATTATGGCAAGGAACATGAAGTTTATAGTCTTTTTGTAGTTTATATACCCTTTGTAGAAGCATATAATTTTTTTTTTGGGTAAACTTCCACAAGCATATAATAAAATCTATGAAAATAAGTTCTTACAATACATATAAAATAATAAAACTCTCTTTTATAGCAGAAAAACAAACACTTTTTTATAAAACAAATAAAGAACGTATACTTGTAAAATGAAAGAAGTCCAATGATAAGAAGATAGCGTCATTTCAAGCGAAGCTTTAGTCAACTCGGATGCTTGGTGCTAATTTTTTTGGGTGTTTTAGCAAGAAAAGAACAAAAAATAGCTTTTCTCTCGTCAATCCTGTAGACTATAGAGCCAGGAAAAAGTAAGCAGTAAGCACACGCAAACCTTTTGCAATATTTGAATAGTCTAGGTAACTTAGAAAAATTAGTTACAAAATTGCAGAAATTTGATGGAAAAATTGTAATTTTAAATTTTTGAATTTGTAATATTAAATGGCGTTACTTCCTTTAACATTTATTAAAATTTTCAGTTTGTAATTTGCTTAAACCGTAAATCCATGTTCACTAAAATATATTGCAAAATTTGTTGATCCGAAATAATTATTGTATCAAATTGTCCCTCCTCCCTCCTGAATATTAAGTGTAGTTCAACAACATCAAAGCCCCTATTTGAATGTCCGGCTACCATCATTTATGTGTTCAAACTTCAAAGAGGTAACCACAGCAATACCAAAGAAAATTAAAAACAGTGACCACAATAACTATACAAAAATTTTACCACACATAACGTCAATGTTGATGTAATGCAATTCCTGAATCAAAGAAAAAGTTTCCAAAACCAACGAAACTTCGTTTCCTGGCAAAATGCTCATATATTCGCCGGTCCTCCAAAGATATGGGTACTATATCGTTAACGCTATTTGACAACAAAGATATACTTAACTGCTTATCGTTTGCCAGCCTATACTATGTACATACATGAAAAATCACTCATCTACACATGAAAAAAAAGTTCAAAACAATTTTAGTTTTTTTGAAACATGGTATAATATTCACTAATGAGATCATCTATAAACAAAGGCTGATAATAAAACTTTTCTTTTTTTCATAAATAATTGATCTGGAACTTATTTCAACCAGTATCATATATACTATCGAGGGAAAACATTTTTACATTCACTTGCAACCAACTTTAACAGCTAAACTAATTGAAATTTTTTTGTTAAGCACTTTCAAAACTTTTTGTTTCATTCAAAAAAAAAACATTACAAAGAATAAATTCATATATAAAAAGGAGTTTTGTTAACCAATATCTTAAAATATTTGTTAAGAATTTAAAATGTATTTTTATAAAAAATAAAATATTTTTTTAGTTTTAATAAAATATTTAATACATTAAAATATAAAAAAATTAATTTTCATAAAAAAATATTTTAAATTCTTTAAAAAGTGTAATAAAACCCTATAAACAAAAAGCATGGCAAGAGGATGTTAAGTTATTTACAAAATAATAATAATATGTGATAAAAGATATTGAAATCGAAAAACACCATTGCATGAAGGGTGATCAAAGAGATCCAACCAACGTAGGAAGCAATTTACTTTCACCCATAAATGAATACAGTTGGACTGCCTCCTATTAACCTTAAATCAATCCTCTGACTTCAAAATTTAACTCACTTCCCTTTTCCTTTCTTTCCATCTTCCTTTTTTCTTCTTAATACTTTTACTTCTTCACCTTTCTCTCTCTTTATATTTCTCTTTCTACAGTGTTTTCTCAATTTCTCCGGCGAAGCTTTCTCTCTCTTGTTGGAGCATTTGACTTTGGCCGATCGCTGCCGTCATGGGCCATTGCTGCAGCAAAGGCGTTCCCGTCGACAACGAGACCGTCGCCGCCGATCACGGCCTCAAGCCGCCTCATAACGCGGCATCATCATCGCCTCAGCCGCTTTCCGGCAACTCTGTCTCCGGAAACTCCGTCTCCGTCTCCGGCGCCAGTGACGCGACACCCGGCAGGTACACTCCGGCGAGCTCCTTCTCCATTAACAGCCCCTTCCCCAGCCCTCTCCCGCAGGGAGTGGCGCCGTCGCCGGCCAAGACTCCCGGCAGAAAATTCCGGTGGCCCCTGCCGCCTCCATCGCCTGCGAAGCCGATCATGGCGGCGATACTGCGGCGGCAGGGGAAGACAAAACCGAAAGACGGGCCCATACCGGAGGAGCATGGCGAAGGTGGTGGTGAGGGAGATAGGTCTCTGGATAAGAGCTTCGGTTATGGAAAGAATTTTGGGGCGAAGTTTGAGTTGGGGAAGGAAGTGGGACGAGGGCATTTTGGTCACACTTGCTGGGCCAAAGGAAAAAAGGGAGAGCTCAAGGGACAATCAGTGGCAGTGAAAATCATATCCAAAGCTAAGGTGAGAGGTTGTTGTATGTATTTTTTTTTTTTTATCCGTTGATGATGTTTATATAAATTTGCTTTTGATGAGAGCTTGAATTGAAATATAAACTGTCAATTGTGAAGATAATTTAATATGGTTTTACTTTGAGCTGGTAAACGTTGACTCTTGGTCAATTCTGGATCAATTCCTGACTAACATGATTGTTTTGGCACTGGAATTCCATGTTAAGTTTGGTAAATTGTAGTAGTAAATGTAATGTGTGATTAGTGATTACTTATTTTTGAATTTGGAAATTCAATTTAGCTGTCTAGTCTGCTTCTTGGAAAAATTATGGCACCATTTTTGCATTTGTTTCTACTTTAGTCCATATGTTCTGTATGGATACCGTTACGAAACCTGCTGAGGTAGTAGTTATGCACTTTAGTTCCAAATGGTTTTATTTGTGATGTTCGAGGTTACTTTCAGGTTTACAGTATTAAACTAACCTATGTTATGATTCTCATTTTCTAAGTTAATGGTAGTACCACAAAGGAAAATGGAGACCTGTTTTCTGGAAGAATGTATAAAATTCAGAAGTATGAAATGCAAATCATTGCAGGATTAATAATGTCAGATAACACTTATTTTTAGAGGGAAATTATGGGGGAAAAGTGATGATGACAAGCAGTTTTGGCTGCAAATGCTGCTTACCTCTTGTGGGTTTCTTCAGAGCATTACAATAAATTCTTGATAATAGGTGGCAGAAAGCAAAAGGTGAAGTTGCAACCTCTGTAGCAAGGGCAAGTTGTAGGAAAATGTGGCTTTTGCTGAAGTTATTTTATATGTGGGAACTATGATTCATCATTTTTTTTTCACATTTGTTCTATCAATGGCCAATTGGTTGTGGCTTGAATGGTAGAGGCTCCTTTGCTTGAGGTGTGAAGCTCATTGGTTATATCTCCTTGTTACCAAAGCACAAGAGTAGAAAGTGGGAGGTTTGCAAGAGAACATCCAAGTTACTTGTTTGTTTGATAAAAGCTGTTTTATGCTTCTTGGTTAGATCATTAGTAAGCATATTGGTGTTTAGTTGTAGATTTAAGAATGCATATAGGGAACCTGGGTGTTACTGTTTTTCATCTTCCATTATGAGCTAAATTGGAGGATACTTGTGAGTTCATAAGGTAGATGAGTTACTGTTTTTCATCCTCCATTATGAGCTAAATTGGAGGATACTTGTGAGTTCATAAGGTAGATGACTTGACAATGACGCTGGCACATAAGCTTAAAAAGAACAGAAGATGAAGAAGAAAATTAAGATCATGGAGAAAGGGAACAAACAGCAGGTTTCTTATTGATTACTAATGAACGTTTTAGGTATCCCTTTATTGCAAGCCCTATGGGCATCAGTTAATGTAAAACTTTCAATTCAGTTACTTGGCATATGATGGATGATGTTTCTGGGAAGAGTATGCGCAAAAGCTGACTCTATACTTCTGCACTTTTTCATTTTTCTACTATACAATCAAATTGGCGTGTGAGAGTAAAATTTAATTTGGGGTGGGGGAATTATGCATTGTGAAGTTTTGGTCTTAGCTTCCATAGTTTGTTTTTTAACATACATCAACATTAATTGGACTTTCGATTTTTAAGTTGTGGTCAATCTGACCTTATAACTTTTTTTATTGATAATGGTTATTGTAATTAACTGATTTTTATATGGCAGATGACTTCAGCAATAGCAATTGAAGATGTACGGAGGGAGGTGAAAATGTTGAAGGCCTTATCTGGACATAAGAATTTGGTCAAGTTTTATGATGCATTTGAGGATGTCAATAACGTCTACATAGTGATGGAGTATGTGTAGAAACATTATTTCTGATAATTGCTTTCAGTACTGCTAGGATTTTGTTCATATTTTTGTTTACTGGTTGATTTGTATTCATATATCTTTTAAAGTCATTGGGTATAAGTTCTTGTTTCCAATAATATTCATAATATGGGCAGATTTTGTAGCTGGGTAGTATAGGTACATACATACAATTGTTGAATTAGATATTTATTCTGAAGTAATAAGATATTCTTGTTCTTGTCAGGTTGTGTGAGGGTGGAGAACTACTTGACAGAATTCTAGATAGGTAAAATTGAAAGGCTATCTTTCATTTGTCCTATCTGTACCTTTTTTGTCCCTCCGTACTTTCCTCATTGAAGTTTGGTTTTGAATAACATGATTATAATTGGATTATTTTGATTTAATTATTTGTTAAAGAGGTGGAAGATACACAGAGGATGACGCTAAAGCTATTCTTGTACAAATTCTAGATGTAGTTGCCTATTGCCATCTTCAAGGAGTTGTTCATCGTGATCTAAAACCAGAGGTATGGCATTGTGAAGTTGAACAACTTAGAATAATTTGGTCATTCCTTTCAATGAATAAGCAATTTTTTGTTTGTATAATCACCTCTCTAATCTATTCTATCAAAAAAATATTGCCTCTCTAATCTATACTTTGTCACCCTGAATGCTTTGCCTGCTTTGCAGAATTTTCTTTTTGTCTCAAAAGAGGAGAATGCTGTGATGAAAGTTATTGATTTTGGTCTATCAGATTTTGTTAGGCCAGGTAATATAATCGATTAACCTACTATAGTCAGTTTAAGTGGTATAAATATAATAAAGCATATCCAAGTTTTCTTCTTTTATAAAAATAAAATAAAATGAAATAAAGCATATCCAAGTTGCTAACTTTCTCGTATTTAGCACTTAGTTTTAGTTTTTGGTATTAATGCATTGGCATGGTTGAATTCATACATGCAAACTGCCGGAGAATACCAAGGAATCAAATATGGTTTCCTGCAATATGGTTAATGCTTTTAGATTTTGTGAGATACCGACACAGTACAATGGAGGAATAGTGATATTCTACCATATCACATTTCATAAGTCATTAATTTGGTAATAGATATCTAAAATTAAATTGTAACAGTTATGGTTAAGAACACAACTTGCTTTAGCATTTTTAATAATATTTTCCATCTGCTTGAAATATCTGATACATTACATTTGATATGATATCTTGATACAATTTGTAATTCCTTGAGAATAATATTTTTAAATGGTTTCGCTTCATGTAGACATTTTGTACGAAATTTAGTTTTCTCTCTATTTAAGTTTTTTGTGAAACATAATTGAGATCACATAACCAGAGATACCTGTAGTGCTTGTGTTGAACAGGAAGATCTTAGTTATATATGTCAGTTCTATTCCTCTAAGGCCTATGGCTGGATTCATTCACCAAATTTATGACCATATTCTGTAAGAAGCTAGCTTTCCTCATAACTTCCGCAATTCTGATGATTGACTACTATTGTTTGTCATTGCCTTAAATATTGCTGGTTTAATTGATATAACCCCTTTACTAAGTGCTTGATTGGATTATATCTCAGTGTAATTGATTTTAAAAGAACTGATTTTAAAACAATTTGATAGGAATTGATTTTTTTTTACTGATAAAAACAATGGAGACTAGCTCCTTACAAGAACAGAAAAATGCAGAAAATGAAAGATAAATCTAGAGATTCTGCAGATGCATAAAACCTCTAGCCTAAACCCATTCCCTTTTCCTCTTAAATTTTGCCTGCCTCTCCTCTCTCCCTGCCCTCCCTTATATTCTACCCAATTCCTTCCCTTGCCATCCTGTCCACCTGCCATGTGTCCAGGTGGTTACAATCCAGATCCCCAACATGATTGTCATGCATTTTCCCTTCCTTGGTCACGTGAGACTCTAATTCACTGTTGTCCTTCCTTTTCTTCCTACTTTACACCTTAGTAATAGTTGGCTGCCTAACACAATTGAGTTTAAAAGAATTGATGTTAAATAATTGATTTGAGTTTGGGAATGATATTTTAAAAGTTGGTTTAGAAGAACTGATTTTGTTTGGATGGTGTAAAGTAAAATTACTTTTACATATCAAATTACCAAAATATACATTATTATTTGAGTTTGGAAAGACACATATATATGAGGTTATTTCAGTACTTATACCCATTTGGTCTTACTTATTTTAGAATTGATTCTAGTAAAAGCTAACACATGCTCATGTATCAAAAAAAAAGCTAACACATTCTCCTTCCAAAACAATCAATTTTTCTTACCACTGGGTGACATTGAAAACAATTGAAAGAGAAGCCAAACACCTTTTAATTTTGTTGAACACTGCAAACCCCCATTTATAATTTTGTTGAACGTCTGTTTGAGACACTTCAAATCTAAAACAAACATGCACATGCAGTAACCATGCAATACTAATATATGGATTTATGACTTCTGATTGATATCTATACCCTCTCCTCTCTCCATTTATAATTTTATTCTGATGCTTAGGCTGAACTCCTATACATCATTTTTAACTAAATGAAGGGAGTTCCACATGCAATTATGTTTTTTTTTTCTTAGAACGAAAATTTAATATTATGATCATTGGATTTATGAGAAAGCAATTTTTTATAACATGTTAGGATGATCAAATTATTGGTTGTGGTTGAAGAAAGGCAGACAGTAAATAATCCTCAAGTTTGAGTACTTAATTGGATATAGATTTTTCAGACTTTCATGTACTTCTGCTATCTTTTCGGGAGCTTCTGCTTGGTGCTTGCCCTAAAAATGACATTAGCTATGATATGCTGCTTTCAACTAGTGCATTGAGAATGTTAAAGCTAACTCCAATTTTAAGTATGGCATAGAGCTCACAGCTTGGTAGGAGTGAAAAAAAGGTAGTTAAAAACAGAGGAATGAAAATGAGGGATGTGTCTAAACTTATTTTGTGTCCAAGTACCTTGTCAATTTTCACTCCAACATTTTTTACCTTCCCATTTTCACTTTCCATTTTCTACCTTTCACTCCAACCAAGCACATCCTTAACTCTTCATTTAAAATAATTTATTTTCTCTCTTCCTTTTTAT
The DNA here is from genome assembly GCA_029884595.1 of Ormosia semicastrata. Taxonomy (NCBI): domain Eukaryota; kingdom Viridiplantae; phylum Streptophyta; class Magnoliopsida; order Fabales; family Fabaceae; genus Ormosia; species Ormosia semicastrata. The sequence goes on along the minus strand of JAQQTO010000046.1, from coordinate 27,250,285 downwards.
GTTCTGGCAGATTGTATTGAGTGTAGTCTGGCAAAGAGACTAGAGGAATATTCATTGGAAGACTTTGCTAATATTTGTATTGCTAATTAAGTAATGTTATTCTATGCTTTGGTCAAAATCATAGAGACATATTAACAATAACTTGATCTTTTCAACCCTCACTTATTAGAAATTTCCCTGTTCCAGGCTCTGCTATAATTCTATATGTTTGCTTGTCAATTGCATTTCACTAATTTACTGGTATAGATGAATCGCAGGACATGCATTAATTTTTGGTTTAGAATTGCCTCCATTGTTCAAAAGAATGTTTATCCTTTATTCTGTCCTATGATCATTGCCATCCTCTTATTGATTTTTGCACTGCTAAGAACTGACACTTCTAATAAACATGCAGATGAACGCCTTAATGATATTGTTGGCAGTGCCTACTATGTTGCAACTGAAGTTCTCCATAGATCTTACAGTGTTGAAGCAGACTTATGGAGTATCGGAGTTATATCATACATATTGTTATGTGGAAGTAGACCATTTTGGGCACGCACTGAGTCAGGAATCTTCCGGTCTGTGTTAAGAGCAAATCCTAACTTTGATGATTCACCTTGGCCATCAATATCACCAGAAGCTAAAGACTTTGTGAAGAGACTTTTGAACAAGGACCACAGGAAAAGGATGACTGCTGCCCAAGCTCTAAGTATGTTTTATTTGAATCTTTTGCTCAGACCTTGTCTCAACAATTGATTGCTTGTAATTGAAATTCTCTCTCACACACAGACTCCTAAATCTTATTCTATGTTTCTTGCTGATGAAGAGTACCTCCATATTTGCAGCTCACCCATGGTTGAGAAATGAAAAAACTGCTATTCCTTTAGATATTTTGATTTACAAGTTAGTCAAGTCATATGTGCGTGCCTCACCTTTGAAACGTGCAGCATTGAAGGTAATGTTATGCTGCCATTAAAACAGATGCATATTATATCCTCCCCTTCTCCCCCTTGGGGTGAGGTGGGGGACAATAGAACAAGAATAATGTTTTCTGTTGTTCTTTTCTTTACATTAATGCAGGCTCTCTCAAAAGCATTGACAGAAGATGAGCTTATCTACCTTAGAGCACAGTTTAGCCTCTTGGAACCAAAAGATGGTTTCATTTCGCATGAAAATTTTAGAGTGGTAAATGCATGGTTATTGCAATTTTATTCCCTCTATGACATTAAGATGTGTTCTTAAACGTACAATATTGGTATCTGTTAACCCTATATAATGTAAATATGTTATCCTCATCTGCTAGCCTCAGTAAATTAATCCGCCTTAGGTTAGTCTGTTATAGTTTAAACTTTATTTGCTATTGTTTCCACAATCCATCAACTGAACTTAAAATGAAATTCAGGCTCTCATGAAAAATGCAACCGATGCCATGAAGGAATCAAGAGTCCCTGACTTTTTAAATTTGGTGAGTCATCTTATATTTGTAGTTTAGATATATTTATTTATTTTTAGCTCTCTCCATTCAGATATTTTATTTGCCCTTTTGCTCCCAACTTAGCATGTACCACGTCTTGATTGGTAATCATATAATAATATGAAAAGAAGTTGCATGATACGACTTAGTTGACACTTAGTGTGAGGTGAATTAAATGCTGTAACCTGTAAGACCTGCACATTTCCTTGACAGCTGCATTTAATGAAAATAGGTGGCAGAAAGGAGCAATTATTTGTTGAATAATGCTACTCACAACACACTTACATACATATCACCTCACATTTGCACAGTTTTTACCATCTGATTCATTTCGTTTTCTACATACCTATACTTTGATTCTGCCACCTCACTATGATGTGAGATGATGTGCACCCAGCGTTATAGTTATTTTTTTATAGTGAAATATGCAGATAGTATAGTATAGTTGATTATTCTGACAAATGCAAAAGCTTACCTGCACTGTTGATCAGTAACACCATGCTCATATATCGTTAACTAAACTGTTATAATTTTTGTCATTTTCCTTATGACAGTGCATTGCTTTTTTTAATGCATTTATAATACTCAAAATCTGAAATGCATATTTCTTGAATTAAGATGGAGCCACTCTCCTATAAAAAAATGGACTTCGAAGAGTTTTGCGCTGCAGCAATCAGTGTATACCAGCTGGAGGTTCATCAAGAATGGGAGAATATTGCTACCACAGCTTTTGAGTATTTTGAAGAGGCAGGAAACCGAGTCATTTCAGTTGAGGAGTTGGCACAGGTTTGCGGATTCTTTTCAAGAGCACACCTACTAGAGTTGATTTTGTCTTAAAGTTATTAAATAACCCACTGACTTTTTTGATAATGTTTTCAGGAGATGAATTTGGGCCCTTCAGCTTACTCTTTAATGGGTGATTGGATTAGAAAATCTGATGGAAAACTCAGCTTGGTCGGATATACAAAGTTTTTGCATGGTATCACAATTCGTAGTTCAAATACAAGACAGCGACAGCTGGTATGACTATAGGGAAATTTTATTATTATAATATTTGTTGAAATTAGTTCGTGTCTTGTTTTCTTTTTTAATTTGAATTTAAAGGAAAATGGTAGAGAGGGTCTAAGCAATTTTTTTGGGGCTTTGGGGATTGGATCATGGAAAAACAGAGCTAACATATTGTTTTGTTCCTCATGTGATTTGCGGTGTAAAGTCAAATTCTCCTATTTTACTTGTGAGCACAGATGCCACTTGCTTTCTTGTAAGATTCCGTGTGTAGTTAAGGACGCTTCTGTTTTGGTTAACTGCATCATATGGTAACAATGTCTCACATTGTTTTGTTCCAAAAGAAGATTGAGGTAGAAAAATGTGATGGTGAACATGGGTAAAATTCTTCAATTGCTTAATGAATTGTGTGTATTTGGTCTAAATCCTCGTTTAAAACATCGCACGATTTTTTTTTTTTAGCACTGGTCAAAAGACGAGACGTGCTTCTCATAACCCGATGGCTTAACACTTGGTGCATTGTATTTGTTCTAAAAATAAGTGTTCAATCACATTGCCGTTCCATTTTTTTTATTGGCCTAGTAAGTTAAACAGAGAAGAATGACAGGATCAGAAAACCATGCAGCTTGAGACTCCTACAAAACATAAGCTAGGGAACAAAGAGAGTTAAAAAAAAGAAAAAAGAAAAGATGCTAGTAACTTGGGATGTCCGTGAAGATAGAGAATTGCACATTAAATAATTGGAAGTTAAAACATCTACCGAACTAAACTTTGTCCATATTGAGAGCTTTAATGCCTCTGGGTTTTGATGATTAAAATAATAAGTTACATCATCATTTGGAGAATTTAAAAAGAAATAGTCTGCAGAACATGCCAAGTTGATGGGGGCAGGATTAGTTGTTAACGGCTGCATTGACCGCTGGAACAAGTAAAAAGGTGCTAACTGCAGTAAAGGCCTAAACCCAGATTGGAATTGGCCAGCAAAGAAGGAGGCGGACTGGTTCAATAAATGTTCACGAGAGCAGACAGACGGAACTAATTTGGGTAGGTTCATGTAGTGCAAATCATAAATGGTGGAATGCCCCTAAGTTCTGTCTAGTATGAACGAGATAAGAGGGAGATAATTTCTTAGAAAACAGCAAACAATTTCGTGATGACCAATCCAAACAAAGCCTTAGGCTTTTACCAACAGAGAAATTTTAAAATAAAAATAAAAGCCAACCAAATGTGATGACTTTTTAAACCAATTGGTGACTGCCCACAACCACAACACCTGAGTATTTTTTTTAATTTTTAGCACATTTTTTAACATAAAAATGGATTAAGAAAGTAGATTCAAAGTCAAGATCACCCACAATCCACAATCGTGAAACCACTAGTTTGAGTTCAATCTCTGCTTAATTTTTGTATGACCCTCTAATAATAGAATATGCAAAACTTTGCTTCGTGAAACCATAATCTGAATTTCTTTCTTCTTAATGGATTCATTAATAAATTGCTTAAAAAGAGTTCACTTGGGAATATATTAATAAGCTCAAAACACGAGAAGATCTGCATCTAATTGGTTAACAGAAAAACTACATAAGTGAATTTAAGACTATATCTTAATTCAAAACTTTAAGACTTTGGGTTTAAGGGTTTTTTTTACTTATATAACCTTTAACTTATTCATTTATTTCCAACGTGAGACTTCTTTACCTACATCCCACTTACACTTGAAATTTTCAATAATATCCTCCTCAAGCGTGAATCCTTCACACATGGTCACTTTCTCTTAAGCAAAGTCTATTGAGTATTTGATAGTATCGTCAAGAGCCCAGCCCGCATCTAAGAGTCTCATTTTCTCCCGATCAAGCCACACATGCTCTTCTTCATACTTGTATGGTTCTCGTCCATCATTTACAACTAAATAAATCACCTAACCTCTATATCACTAGGAAGACTTTTGACACAATGAATTCCCTGCACCATCGTCTATGCTAATACTCGTTCTAACCGAACCATTGGCTCTGATATCACTTACTAAGATCGATGGAATGCAAAATACCAAGAAGATTTGTATCTAATAGGCTAATAAGCGAATAATCACGTAAGTGAGTTTGATACCACATTTTGATTCAAAATCTTAAAGTATTAAGTCCGTGTTTGGTAACGATTTTGTTACCAATAGCTTTTTTTCCAAAAAAAAAGAAGCTGTTGTAACAGTATTCAATCATGTTTTGTAAAATTAGTTTCAGTTTTTTTACTAAATTCAATGCATTCTAAAAGTTTTTTTTTCATAATGCTGAAATTTCAGCTTTTGATTATAGATTATATATTATTCGTTACACTTTGAGATGTAAATACAATTTTTTCCTTAATCAAATAATATTTTTAATCAATCAAATAACTTTTTTAATTAACTAAATAACTTTTTAAATTATTTTATACTTATTTTAATAATTTAATGCATAAAAGTAATTTTTTTATATCATCTAAATGAAACAGATTAGTTTAAAATCATTTTTCAGTTAACATATTTAAACATAAAACTGATTCTATTATAATCGATTACAACAAAAAAATTTTTATACAATAATTGATTATTGAAATAATCTAATTTTTACTATTATTCCAAACACGTCCTAAATCTATGAATTTGTTTCACTTATATAACTTTCAAGTTGTCTATTTTTTCTTTTAATGTTAAACTTTTTCACCTACATTTTACTCATATTTAAAATTCCCAACAATAAATAAGATGGACTAATGGAACGCATAACCGCCAACTCTCTTTCGTCCACAACCATTCCACCGAACTTCCTATCAATTTCCTAATCACAGCCCATACAAAACCCCACCACAAAGAAACCAAAAGCAAGCGACAATACTTGATTACAAAACTGAAAGAGAAACGACACAATAGCTGAAAGACAATGCCAAAAACTTTGTCAATGGGCCCTCTCGTACATGTCCTCTTTTAATTTAGCCACAAAAATTATAAAGAGATAATTTGATCTCAAATTTTCCAAGTTAATCTTTATCTTGTGTAGTCCAATTCTTATTAAAGAATTATTAAAGAGCCAAAAAGTCTACCCTTCCCTTTGTTCCAAATTCCAACCGTGTCTGTCACGCTTGCCACCTCCAACAAACAAACAGCTATTTGCTTTTCTTTCTTTCTTTCTTTGGTAACATTCACGCTCACAAACAAACAGCTATGTTGTTCATTTTTTTTAAAAAAAATTAAGAACATCTATTTACTTTAATTCGTTCACATTTGTCATAAGAATTAAGAGAAAGAGAAGGAAAAAAGAAAAGATAACCAAGAATACGCATCGATCACATCACAACATGATTCTCATTTCATTTCTCATTGATCAAACATTAATTACACCAAAAAACCATACAAGTTAAGTTCCATCTTTTTCGTCATTATCATGAACACCTCATTCTAGATGTTGAGGAAAATTAAAAAGAAAAAAATAAAAATAAACATGTACATAGTAATTTTAATTTGCTTGAGTAATTGAATCAAACTTTAAAGCACCAAGCATGATGATGATGATGGTGGTGAAGATGTTGAGATTTCTCCCTGTCAATCATGCCTTGAACAGTGCGAAACTCTTCCACGTGGCAGGGAATGGTAATGGGGCCTTTCTGATCGAACCCATATTCTTCTTCAGCTTCTTTCAACAGCTGCATGAACAGTGGGTGGTTGATGTAAATCACAGGGATCACAAACCTTTGTTGCTCCTCCCCTTGGCCAACCAAGATTGCCAAGCACCCTTTTGGGATGTCCTTCAGATCCTTCTTCTCATGGTGGTGGTGAAAATGGAGGTGAGGGATGTGCATATGAAAGCTCATGTGGTGCTTTTGATTATGATGATGATCCCCAGCAATCCCCATATTCAAGAAACTAAAAACCCAAGAAAGCTATAGGAAAAAATAAAAAATAAAAAATAAAAAACCAAAACCTTAGTGTTTTTGAGCAAGAACTGGTTTGAAAGATTCTTGAGGGTTATAAGAAAACAAGAGAGAAAGGCCAGGGATCAGAGGCTGATATGGCAAGGTTGAAGAGGGTTAGGGAAGAGTCGGTGAGAGATCTTGGGATATTGCTCATGATAAATGGAAGAAAAAGAATACCCACATAACAAATGAACGTTAACAAAAAGAAGAATGAAGAGGATTTGCAAAGGGTGAGATAGGGTTGTATATATAGGGGCAGGGTCAAGGGTCACCAATATTGTGAATGTGAAAGAGAGTGTTGTGGTGGGTCACGATGCTTCTAGGGTTTGCTTACTGTGTACACAAAGATTGGTTCTGTATATTTATTAGGCTCCAGAGAGAGACCCCAAAACTTGGAGGAGGATGTCTTAATTTGATTGGATGCTCATCTAGGGTAAGGATATATTCTGTATGATTAAAGTAAACGATTTGATTTTGAATTTTGATTCACAGCTGGAGATTTTGAAATTGGAATGGGAAGGGCAGCATGAATTTGCAGGATAAAAACACAGAAGAATCGTAAATTGAATTAAATTACATACTGGCTATATAGTTCCATTCCGATTGACTTGTTATTTACAGGGAAGACTTTGTCATAAAAATTAAAATATTGTGGATTACGGCACGCTCTATCCACACGTCACTATAATTGTTCTCGCCGATAGTGACGCGGACTTTCTTTTCTAATTCTATAATAATAATATTTTTTAATAAAATATTTATTTTTATTAATATTTTACTTTTGAATAAAACTGCATGAAAGAGTAAGAAATTATTATTCAAGTAAGGTGATCACAAGTAAATTATAGTGTTTGTGTGTGTGTGTCAATGATATGATTACTTGCTTTTCCTTTTTTTATTTTTACATATTTGCTTTTAAGTTTTTTTTTCTATAATTGACTATATATAAATAGTTTATTACTTTCCAAACGAAATTTTTAATTAATTAATGTAAAATAATTTTTTTATGATTACAATTGTACATCATTTATTTATAACTAATCATATTAGGATTATAAAGTTCTCTCAATAATTACATTTTTTGAAATTTAAACTTTGATCCTTCTTAATTATAAAAAGACAATTTGTTTATCACGATGTAGGACTTGTTGGTGTAATAATTCACTCTTATTTATTAAAATAAAGTTTATTATTTTGAAAGTGACTTAATCTTTTGTTATACTATATAAAAAAAATAACAAATGTTATTCTCGATTTTTTTTTAATTTCAAAGTCAAATATTCTTTTAAATTAATTATGCATATGATCTCCTTTATAATTTAAAAAAAAAATCTCTTGTTGTTTATGTGTGTGCTGAGCTGTTGATGACCACATGAATTTCGTTTTTTAGGTAATCAATTATCTTTCCTTTTTCTTTTTCTCCTGAGATGATGCAGTAATTCAGTAATTCTCTTTTTGCTTGGGCTTGAAGTGATATGGAACGTATTTAATGGGATTTGGTAATTAAAACGCAATTCCCAAATTAAAGGGGAAGGGAATGAAAATAAGAAAAATAATTAATCCTTTTAGTTTATCTTCATAATAATTCTTTTAATTATTAAATAAATAAAAATTATTAAATATTTTTTATATTCTCAAGATATTAGTTATATTTATTTTTTATTTAATATTTTTTATTAGATAATAAAATAATTATTAAAAAATTATTTTAAAAGATATAACAAAATTCTAAAAATAAAGTCTGGATCTAGAATACCTGTTATGACTTATGTGTACTCCATTTAAAAAAAAAAACAGGACATACTCCAAAATGTCAACCTCGAAAACTGAAATACATTTTTTCCTTAAAAAAGGTAATTATTTTCACCAGATAAAATAATAAGAATTTAATTTTTTTCCATTAGATAAAATAATGAGAAGAGGAAAATATTCCCTTGTAAGGTAAAGCATTTTGAAATAGGATCAAACTTAGATAAAAATTTTTTAAGTGTTTATATTATTATTTTTTAATAAAAATATGATATATGTATTTTTTTATAATTTATTAATAAAAATTTAAAAAATAATAATTAAATAATTAAAATTTAAAACACATTATATTTTTATTAAAGAATAAGACATATGTCATTTTTTTATTAAAAAATAACACTATAAGTACATAATAAACTTTAATTAATTTTTTTCCTTTGAAATATTGGTAAGTGCTACCGCACACCTTCCACACTTTAGAGATGACCAAAATTCAAGAATATACCTGCACGATAGTATACCAATCCAATGTGAAAGAGAGTATACTTGTGAGGTTTTCTAAAAGCTGCAAATCTGATTATATTTTCTTATTTTTGTTAATAATTTTTTAATAGTTTCGCACATATATATCTGTTAAAGTAATATTACGCGTCTTAAAAATTGATAACTTAACATGGGGCATTTCAAAATGAGCTAATCAATTTATCTTGACAAAATTACCCTAAATTTCATCGATATGGGAACGTTACAAAATAGGATAAAATTATAATGATAAATAATTTGGTATACTTGCCTCAGTTAATAAAATTTAGGCGATCAGGTATGTTAAAGTTTAGAGATAATGATAATCACAAGTCACAATTGGCTAAAAAAGAGTTTTAATTTTGATACACTATCAATATAATTTTTTTATATTATTAATTAATTATACATTATTATATATATAACTTTTAAAATAATTATTGTAAGAGTCAAATAATTTTAATGACGTAGTAATATATGATTAAATGATAGTATAATTTTTTTTATATTGATATTACATTTAAAATAAAATAAAAATTAGGCTATTAAAGGATGGTTTTTGAGTTTCACAATAAATATTTTTTTTGGGTGAAGTTATATAAATTGCTGGCAGCAACTAAATAAACAGCAAAATCAAGACATATTAGTAATATTTGAACCTTTAAATGCAGAAATTCAGTGCAATGTTCCATTTTATGTTGTTAAATAATTACTTGTTAACTTGTTTCGAAAAATATTTTGTGCTTCAACCAACTCATACTAGCATAATAATATATACCACCCTAAAATTATAAAGTAAGGATAAAATTAGGTTTAGGGTCTTTGGCTCAAAAGCCATGATAATCTTAAAGTAGGAAAGTAACTTAGGAACTTAAGAATTCAGTAATTACATATGTCAACTTTGTTCCATTTTTTTTTTGTGGGTTTATCTATTGCTTGTCGTGTTAGTTTTGGAGGGCTAGCAGGAGATACAGATTATATATTATTATTGTGTACGTCTCATCATTATTATTTTTTCCAAATTCATATTTAAAAGGCATATATTATATTAAATAACAGTGATTATCTCGAATTAAAAATATAATTCTGTTATTTTTTTAATTAAAATATTTTTTTTTAATTTTTTCATAAATTTATTTTGTATCTCACAAAAATATTATAATTACATATAAATTAATTTGATATCTCTCTTATATAAATATATGATATAAATATAATATATGTATTTTAAGTATAAAAAAACATTTCTCTTAAAAATATTTTATAAGGGGAGAAGAATTTTCTTATCGACAATGAGGTAAGATGTACATCATCATGATCAGAAAACAGCCAATCCAACATAACCATGTTGGCATCAATCTGATGTCAGATTACTTTAATACTTTTTTATTTGTATTATTATTTAATCAACTTTGAGCAATATTTCGGTGGAATAATTCATAATAAAACAAAATAAAAACAATTTATTTAATTAGCTAAGAATGTGGAAGTTGTACCTTAGCGTGGTACCCTGAAAAACACGGCTAAGAGAAGAAAACAGGTGGACCCAGAGTACCGAAACTGCCCTTAACTTTCGGGGCATATTCTCCTGATGGTGGGATCCCTAGCCCTAATACAGCTTCATCCAATGCCAAAATCCAATTTAGGAGCGGAAGCTGTGCCACATTTTGTTGCATGATTGTTGTGTCAACAAACATACTCAATTATTTTGCTCCATTGGCCGACATCTTCAATGGAATGGGCTCCATAATTACGTGATTGCTTCATTGGTTAGCCCCTTCTACGTAATTTTATTTTACGTTTGACCAAAATTTTATATAATGATATATTCTTTTTCTACTCCATTCAAGTTGGCGTAGTCCTAGCGCTAGTGAAATTAAGGGTAAAATTATTCATAAAACTCATATTGCCAGCGAATTTAGCTATACTTTTATTTATTAATTTAGCTACACTTTGTGATTATATATAATGGTATAATGGTATTTATGTTTATATATATAGTGAGAGGAATTATTTTTTGTGAGAGATGAAAATAATAAATCTTGACTAATAAGTCATATATAGATAAAAAAAGATTAAAAATAATTTAAAAGTCATATAATTATTTAAAAAAGTTACAAGACTTTATATTCTAATATTCTTGATAATTTATATAAGATTTAATAGTTAAAATTTATTTAACTTATTTTTACAATTATTTTTACAATAAGTTATTCCTCTCACTTAATACACTATATATATATATATATATATATATATATATATATAAGAGAGAGAGAGAGTATGGTGACATAAAAAATATTTATTTTTAAAATTAATGTCACCTTAGAGTCAGTCAATCGCAATCCTGATATAGCTTGGAGAGGGAAAAGAAAGGCATCTCAAAGTGCAAATCGATAAAGAAAGAAGTTACTACTTGGAGGGGTGAGATTATATAGTAGAAACTGGTGTTAAGTGATTTTAGTGTAAGTTTTTGTGAAACTGATGTAAAATTGCACAAACAACTATATTGTGCTAATACGGTTTTTGGGTGTTCATATTGTTGAATTTTAATTCAAATATATATATGTTATGTGGATTAGCATTATTTAATAATTAAAATATTATTTAAATTATTAATATATATTAATTATGGAATTATGTTTTATAATATAACACTTGGTCAATTTATGAATATTGAATTGACTTTTATTGTAAGTAATTTCAAGTGATGGGTTTGAGAACATTGCTCATTCAAGCGCGTTGACAAGTCCTTACTCTCATCTCGTAAGTTATAAATTGCTTCCTCATTAGGCAGTTTGTAGTACGCACAGAAAATCTACCAAGATTAAGAGCGATTTTTTTCTCACACGCGAATTCTCTTGATCTCTTCACTGAACAACAATGGATTATGGAATCATGTCAGGTACACATTCTTAATCTATCTCTTGAATATATAATTCGTTTAATATACTATAATCTTGTATCTATAATTGATCTAAGTTTATAGAATTGTTGAAATCAAATCCTTCAATTGGTATCAGAGCCTAATTAGATACAGATTAAGGCTATTATATATATATATATTAAATAAAAAAAATATGAACCCTAATTTTTTTTAACCAAATTGATGAAATTAATTTGGGAGTTTTTCTTAATTCATATACCCAAATATGACTGTTGAGCCAATTGATTATATCCACCACCAATTGATTATATATGAGTTTTCTGCCAGAATACATGAAATCAAGTATTTTAAGTGGTTATACGCTTATGGATTGGTGGTCGATACTTTTATATCAATTGATATAAAATTGATTATACATGAGTTTTTCACTCCTGCCCAGTTTACGATACTTTTCCACCACCAATTTATTATATAATAATCAATGGTCAAAATGATTATATAATATCTATATCCTGATACCGTAAAGAGTTCTAAATAGTGCGACCTCAATATACAAGTCATTGTTATTTAATATTTTAATGCTTTAAAATTTTATCAAAATTTTTGGACATATATAAATATTTTATATTAATTTATTTGAGATTACTTTGTAATTTTAAATATTGTATTCTCAGATTTTGAGCCTGAAATTTTTTGTGACCGTTCCTTACTTTGCTAATGACTCTTTGGTATATGACACACTCTTTGTTAATGTGTCATAGTCATGAATTTTTTTTTGGGTATATATGTGAATTGAATTTTTTTTATATGAGTTTATCATATTCTATTAAGCATAATTACTGATAATTTGTATAATTGTAAGCTCACCTGTCGTGGGTACAATTGTGCAAATTTTGTGACTTGAATGATTAATTTTTTTTAATCATAATTCTTATTGCATTGATAGTAATTACACCCTATCGGTGTGTTATTATTAATGTAATTTGTTATTGTACAATGTGCTGTTAGATTTATGCTTATGTCAATTATCCTTCAAGTACTCTCGGTATTAAAAATTTTGGTGATATAAGATTTGTGCATTGTATTATTATATTTCTTATTTATTATGGTTCGGGACCCTTAGGCGGGACCATGATAAGTAAGAAATTTTCTAAAGGGCTTGTTTGGTTGAGCATACGGAACCATTTAATTCTCTTGTTGCATGATAACATTGTGCATATTAAATGTTTCCTTTTGTTGTTTTCATGCCAGCCTCTTTGCCTATGCAATTGACTGCTGTCAAAACTTTAAATGGGACTAATTTTGAGGATTGGAAAGAATATCTAAATCTTTATTTGGCTATCACTAATATGGACTTGGCTTTGAGGGAAGAAGAGCCAGCTGCTCTTCTACTGAGTCTAGTGCTGCTGAAAAGACTTCTCGTGAAAAATGGGAGTATTCAAACAGGGTGTGCCTTAAGGTGATGAAATACACTATGGAGAAGTCAATTAGACAGAGCATTCCAGAGAGCGAGAATGCTAAGGAATTTCTGAAATCTGTTAGTGAGAAATTCACGACTTTTGATAAAGCTCAGAAGGGTCAATATCTTTCTTTGATTGAGAAGACTAAATATGATGGTATTAGTGGAGTTCGTGAGCACATCATGAAGTTAGTGCACTATTTTAATAAACTAAAGTCTCTCAAGGTTGATCTCGGTGAGAGTTATCTGATCTGGCAGGTTCTGGAGTCACTCCCTTCTCAATTTGATGTTCTGAAGACCTTTTATAACACTCAGAAAAATGAGTGGATTGTTGATGAAATGATTGTTATTGTCTCTCAAGAAGAAGATTCTATAAGGAAAGGGAAATCACACAGTGTTCAGTTTGTTGCTTCTACTTCTGGTACTATCCTAGCTTTAGCTTATTTTGAATCAAATGTGATTGATGTTGCTCCCAATACTTGGTGGTTTGACTCAAGTGCAACTATTCATGTTGTGAATTCTTTACAATGGTTCACAAGTCTGAGGAAGCCAAGCAATGTTGAATCCACGATCATTGTGGGAGATGGAACTAGAGTATCAGTGGAAGAAATAGGAGTAGTTACCTTGTTTTTACCTCTTGGACATACTTTATTGTTGAAAGATGCTGTTTATGTACCTTCCATGAGAAGGAATTTAATTTCAGTTTCAGCTTTGGACAGATGTGGCTACTCTTTTGAATTTGGTAATGAAAAAGTTGTTGTTTGTTTTGATTTTGTTGCCGTTGGTTCAGGAGTTTTGTGTGATGGGTTATATATGCTGAATTTGAATGATATGTCTGTTAACTCTGTTGTTGGAAGTAAGCGTAATATGACTTATGAGAGTTCTTCTATGCTATGGCATCAACGTTTGGGGCATATCTCTAGGCCCCGGATTGAAAGACTGATAAGGGAAGGTGTTCTTCATAACCTTGACTTCTCTGATTTCGAAATTTGCGTAGATTGTGTTAAAGGCAAGTTCACTGCCAAAACTAGGAATAAAGGAGCAAACAGGTGTGATGATGTGCTACAGTTGATTCACACAGATATGTGTGGACCCATTACACCCACTGCCATGGGTGGATATAGGTATTTTATTACCTTTATAGATGACTTCTCTAGATTCGGTTGGATAGATCTTCTCTAGGAAAAATCTAGTTGTCGCGACCGGGATCGCGGTGGGAATAGCAACTCGAAGGATTTTAGAAAATGAAAATGGAGTCGCCACCAATTTTATTTTTTATTGGGAAAAATTGGAAAATCTCTCTTTGAAAATGGTCTTTGGAACCAGATTGGATTCGGGAGTCGGTTATGCTTAGGGAAGGGTGGAAACTTAATCCCACTGCACCCCTAACACACTCGTCCTAAGACGGTACCTTAGGTTAATTGTGCAAATTATTAACAATCCTTGAAAATATTTATTTTACCCCTTTTTGCAAACATTATAACTAAAAACGAAACCACAAAATTATGAAAATTTAATTTTGGCTTGACAGAAATGAAATTCTGCTCCTACGTATCTTCTGGTGCAATGGGGAACTCAAAGTTACGTAGTTCTTTATGAAATACTTGTGGGTTGATTGATTTTAATTTAAAAAAATGAAAAGGAATTTTACTTGAAAACACATTCAGCCTTGCACAGGGTTCAAGTTAGCACTAGGCTACTCAATAAATCTTTATGATCCAAAAGATAATGAAGATAGCATCCGCTATTCAATCATCGTCATCGATCATTGCATGGATTAAAAAATTTTATTTTTATTTTATTTTTTATTTTTTATTTTATATAAAAAAAACATAAGGACAAACAAGTAACAAAAACAACATATTGTAAAAAAAAAAAAATTCAAAACAAGTTTCATTTTGTTTATTTATTTTTTATTTTTTTAGTTTTTTTATTCAGTTTTTTTTATTTTTATTTTTTTACTCTTTCATTTTTTTTGTTTAACAAAATACCTTGAATTATTTAAACAAAATAAAAACTTGGCCAAATAAAAACCTAAACATGAAGAGAGAGAAAGAAAAAAAAGAGAACCTATCCCACGAAAACAGTGTTCTCAGAAAAAAAAAAAGAAAACAAGGGGGAGACCTTCACGTGGTGGTGGCTGGGGATTTTGTGGCCGTGAAGGGGATGGTAGGGTGTTGTGGAGGAGCTACGTGGTTGGGTAAGAAGGAGGGTGCTGCTGGGAAGGGGTTGCTAAGTTGCACCGAGTTGACTCGGTGGGAGTTTGGAAAATGTGGGAGTTGAGTTGGTTGTCACGGTTTGGAGTGGTGAGGGTGGAAGGAGGGTGATGAGTTTGGTGTGGATAGGAGGTCACGGTTGGACGTTGGGGGGTTGCTTGGCTTCACGTGGTGGTTCTTTGTGGTGGTTTGGGTGTTGTTACGGTGCATGGTGGAGTTCACGTGTGCATGGTGGCTGGGAGGCGCACACGGTTTTGGAGGTGAGAATGAGGGGTTTGAAGGGTGTTTGGGAATGGAAGAATATGGAAGTTTATGATGAAGAGGGATGCTTTGCATGATGGTCACGTTGGAGAGGGTGAAGGGAGGAGATGAAGGGTGGTGGCAAATGTGCTTAACGTGTGCATGGGAAGTTGAAGGTGGTTTGGTGGGGGTGGTCGCTTTGAGGAGATGGTGGTGATGGGTTGGTTCACGGTTTTGGGGTGATCCTGGTTGGTGCATGGGTGGTGTGGGTGGTGAAGATGGAGATGGGAGGGGGTCTTGTGGAGATGGTTCACCGAGTTGACTCGGTGATGTTGATTGTTCTTTGTGGGAGAAAGGTTTAGGTGGAGGAAGATGATGAGGAGATGATGTTTAGGAAGATGATGGAGGTTCGGAAGTGAGTTTTGGAGATGGGTGGTGATGGGAGGTTGGTTTCACGTATGCATGGGTTCGGTTGAGAGGGTGGTGATGGGTTGTGGAGGTTACGTGGATGGTGGAAGATGGTGTTCCACGGTTGGAGGGTGGCAAGAAGGTGAAGGGTGGTAGGTTATGGAGGTTGTGTGGAGATTTGTGGCAGAGATGGTGAGAAGGTGGAAAGAAAAAAAATGATGAAGATGAGGTAGTGAGCATTGGCAGGAAGTGAAATCCCCTTTTGATGAGTGATGAAAATGAGATGAGGAGGGAGTTGGCTCAAACAAAACCTTCAGCTTTCAAAAACAAGCAATAACAAACATGTATATAAACAAACAACAAGGCAAAAAAAAAAAAAAAAAAGGAAGAGAAAGAGGAGCCTTACCTCAATTCCAGCAAGCTAAAAACCAGGAAAGGAAACTAGCATTTAGGTGTGAAGAACTCCTGAAGTGAGATGGGTGAGGGCTACGGTTGGAGGAGGATGGTGGCAGAGGAGAGGAGGATGATGGGAGATGGGAGGAGAGTGGAGTTAGGAGGTTTATGGAGCGAGAGAAGAAAAAAAAATGATGGAGGAAGGTTTTTTTTTTTTTTTGGAATGCAAGTGGGAGGACGTGATTATGTGTGTGCTGCGTGAGCGTGTGCAGCAGGTGAGTGAAAGTGAGTGGACGTGAGTGAAAAGAAAAAGTGGGGAACAGTATAGCAGTGTGTGCTGCGTGAGTGAAGAGGTTGTGTGTGTGCAGGTGAGCAGCTTGAGTGTGTGCAGTGAGACGAGAAAAATCGAAATGAGTGTGACCATTTTTTGTTTTGTTTTTTTTTTTTTTTTGTTTATTAAGTCAAGGCTTATGTGTTTGGATTAAAAAGATGGGTTAAAAATGTGGACAACAATTTTTTGATTTTTTTAATTTTTTTTCTTTTTGATTTTTTTTTTCTTTTTTTTATTTTATTTATACTTTTTTTATTTTTTCTTTTAGCCCGGTCAAAATTGGGTGTTCACACTAGTTCTTTAGATGCTTTTAGATCCTTCAAGGCTACCATTGAATTGAAGACAGGAAAGAAGATCAAATGTGTGAGGTCTGATAGAGGAGCTGAGTATTACGGCAGATATGATGAAACTGGAAGAAATCCAGGACCGTTTGCCAGATTTCTTGATGAATGTGGAATTGAAGCTCAATATACTATGCCTGGTACTCTTGAACAGAATGGAGTTGCAGAGAGACGTAACCGCACGCTTATGGATATGGTAAGATGCATGTTGAGCCATTCGTCATTGCCAGAATTTCTTTGGGGAGATGCTTTGAAGACTGCTGTGTACATTCTTAATCAAGTACCTAGCAAGTCTGTACCGAAAACTCCCTATGAGTTGATGACTAAAAAGAAGCCGAGTTTGAAAAACTTTTATGTATGGGGTTGTAAGGCGGAAGTTAGACCTTATAATCCTCAGCAGAAGAAGCTTGATCTTAAGACTGTTAGCGGCTTCTTCATTGGCTACTGCGTGGGCTCCAGAGGTTGTAGATTCTATTGTCCTTCTTACTCCATGCGAGTCATCGAGTCTGACCGAGCGATATTCTTTGAGGATGATTTGGATGGTGGGAGCCATACACCACAACCAGTCACTCTTAAAGAGGATCGGACCGTAGTTCCGATACCGGTTGTTTCACTTCCTGCAGATATCATGGTTCCAGTAAATCATAATGATGATCAAGTTCTTCGAAGAGAAGACGATGTAGTGGCACCACCAGCTAATGAACAGGAACCAGATGGCATTGATGAAGTAGTTTCATTAAGACGATCTCAAAGAGTACGCAGGCCTTCTATACCAGATGACTATGTAGTGTATCTTCAGGAGCACGAGTTTGATCTTCATGATGACGATGATCCTATAACTTTTAAGGAGGCAATCTCTAGCTCTCATGCTTCTGATTGGCTAAATGTTATGCATGATGAATTGTCTTCTATGTCTCATAATACTGTTTGGGATCTCGTGGAGTTGCCAGTTGGTTGCAAACCCGTTGGGTGCAAATGGGATTTCAAAACCAAGCGTAGTCCAGATGGTAGAGTTAAGAGGTACAAAGCTAGACTAGTAGCAAAAGGCTATAGTCAAAGAAAAGACATTGATTATAAGGAGACTTTCTCACCGGTCTCTACAAAAGATGCATTTCGAGTTGTTATGGCTTTGGTAGCTCACTTTGATTTAGAACTTCACCAGATGGACGTGAAGACGACTTTTCTGAATGAAGATCTAGCCGAGGATGTTTATATGGTTCAGCCTGATGGTTTTGTTGAAACAAGTAAGGAGCATTTGGTTTGTAGACTTAAAAAGTCCATTTATGGACTGAAACAAGCATCCAGGCAATGGTATTTGAAATTTGATCAGGTTATCACTTCTTTTGATTCAAAGAAAATGCCTCAGATCAGTGCATTTATTTGAAGATTAGTGGGAGCAATTTTATAATTCTTGTTCTATATGTTGACGATATTCTTCTTGCTAGTAGCTGTGTTAAACTTTTGACTGAAACAAAACTGATGTTGAGTAGCCACTTTGATATGAAGGACCTTGGTGATGCTTCAGTTGTTTTAGGCATCCAGATTTACCGTGATAGGTCACGTGGCATTCTTGGATTGTCTCAGAGAGGATATATTGAAAAGATCCTCAAGCGGTTTAACATGCATTCTTGCTCCCCATGTGCTGCACCTGTTCAAAAAGGTGATAAACTCTCTAAATCCCAATGTCCTCAAAATGATGTAGAGATAATGGAAATGGAAAAGGTCCCATATGCTTCCGCTATTGGCAGTTTAATGTATGCTTAAGTTTGTACTCATCCTGATATTGCTTTTGCTGTTAATGCTTTAGGGAGATACTTGAGCAACCCAAGTTTGGGTCATTGGAAAGCCGTGAAAAAGGTCATGAGATATTTACAGGGAACCAAGGATTATTTGTTGACCTATAAGAAGTTTGATCAACTTCAGGTCATTGGTTATTTTGATTCTGATTTCGCAGGTTGCCCTGACGACCGAAAGTCTACTTCCGGCTCTATTTTTTTTATGGCAGGAGGAGCTATCTCTTGGAAGAGTGTCAAACAAACTCTTACAGCTACTTCTACCATGGAGGCAGAGTATGTCACTTGCTATGAGGCTACTTGTCAAGCCATGTGGCTAAAAAACTTAATCTCTGACTTATATATTGTTGAAAGCATATCTAGGCCACTTGTGATATATTGCGACAATACTGCTGCTGTGCATTTCTCTCAAAACAACAGAAGCTCTTCTCGCTCAAAGCATTTTGATATTAAATATCTATTTGTTAGAGAAAAAATTCTGGAGTTTCAGACTCGAATTGAGCATCTTGCTATAGAGAACATGTTAGCAGATCCACTAACTAAAGGCTTAACTGTAGGAGCTTTTCAGAATCACGTAGCTCATATGGGTTTAGTTAAGTCTTTTGATGTTTTGGGTTAGTGGGAGTCTAAAATTTTATATTTACTTATTGTCATTCTTATGAGATATATATGAGATGACATCACTTTTATTATTATATCTATTATAGCATTTTCAGATGCTTGGACTATTCTTGGATTGCATATTTCTCTTAATTAATTATGTTTTTCCATATTCATTGTTCTTTATGTGAAATATGAGCATTTAACATGTATGATCTACTTCCCTATCGAATACTATTTCTGCAGAGTTAAAGCTTATATTTCTTAGACTGTTAGTTGACAAGTGTTTTGACCATAGTTGGTATTCTAGTCTTAATGATTGTTGTATTTTAATGATTGATTAATGCTATCCAAGTGGGAGAATTGTTGAATTTTAATTCAAATATATATATGTTATGTGGATTAGCATTATTCAATAATTAAAATATTATTTAAATCATTAATATATATTAATTATGGAATTATGTTTTATAATATAGCACTTGGTCAATTTATGAATATTGTAATTGGGCTTTTGTTGTGAGTAGCCCGTGATGAGTTTGGGCTGTTCATTTAGTAGCCCGTTGAGAAGTCCCTACTCTCATCTGGTAAGTTATAAATTGCTTCCCCATTAGGCAGTTTGTAGTACGCACAGAAAACCTACTAGGATTGAGAGCAGTTTTTTCTCATACGCGAATTCTCTTGATCTCTTCACTGAACAACAATGGATTATGGAATCATGCCAGGTACACATTCTTAATCTATCTCTTGAATATATAATTCATTTAATATGCTATAATCTTGTATCTATAATTGATCTAAGTTTATAGAATTGTTGAAATCAAATCCTTCACATACTTGATTAGGTTTTGCGAGATTAAGTATTTTGTAAGTGTTTTTTATTTTTTATTTAGTTTGTGAGATTACCTATGGCCATTTGGAGACCAATTATGGTTAGTTAGACAAAATTATGAATATGAATCTAGCTGATGTTTATTCATGCAGTTCTTCTCCAAGTTATTGTTTTGCTCTTGATTGTGTTAAATGCTTATATGACTGTTCTTGTGATTGATTAGTTTATAATGGCTGAATCCAGTTCTTATATGTTGATTGGTTTATGGATTCTGTTTGGTTTGGTGTAAATGATGATTGGTTTATGTTGCAGTTTATGGATTTTGGATTTACAAGTCAAATGCAGGGTGTATTGGTTTAATGTATTCTCACATTACTTGTTACATATTTTGCCATAATTCCTGTGGTTTATTGGTTTGGTTTAGAGATTGATTTAGTATAACGATGAATTGGTTTAAGTTCTAGTTTATTGTTAATCATGATGAGTTGAAGGATTGGTTTATGGTTTGCAAGTTTCATATGCAGGTTTGGTGTAAATCATGACTGGTCTAAGGATTCATAAGTCAAATGCAAGGCAGGATTGGAGCCATGAACCAGTGGCAAGACCATGGACCATTGGATGAGCCATACCTATAACAAATTAAATTCTCCTCCTTCAAATGTAGAAATATGATAACGCTCTGTTTTATGGGTTTTTCCTCATGAATGTTGGCACCAAAGATGACAAATTCATGCCTAAATCTACTGGTTTAGTTAGGTATTGTTTGAGTTGACAGAAAACTTAGCATTTTAAACCTTAATCAAATGTCAAGGGCTAGGAAAAATTCTTTAGCGTCGTGAAACATTTATAATACAAAAGGGCTTGTTTGGTACGCAAGATAGGATACTACATGATTGTATTAGTCTTAATAGTATAAGGTTTGATAAAATTTTAATACTATCCAATATTTTGTGTGATATTGTATAAGATATTGTGTTGTATAAAATAATATTATCATGTGTTTGCTGATGCACTATATAATACTAAATATGATTAAAAAATAATACTTTTGACAAAAATACCCTTTAATAAAAAATATATTATTTGATTTCATCAATGACTAGAGTCACATCATTGGTCGCACTGATTTCTGGCGACAAACCATTAGTCGCTGCTCAAAGATCGGAGTTTATGGGTCATGGGTCACTACTTAAAAATCGAAGGTTGTTTTAACATGAACATTATGGTCAAAGGTTTAGTGATGAACCTTTGACTTTACCTATGATAATAAGTTTTTTATATTTTACATAAAAATCATTATACTATATTTATTTACACATAGAGGCCTTTGCATCATCATCATCTTCAACACACTTCAACTACCACCTCCCCCACCGCATCTTCCACCAATTCTCCTCCAGCTCCTCCAACACTTAATCTGCCACAGATCTGATATCCCGATTTGCTTCAAGTTTTTTCCCCCCACTATTTCTTAGTTACAGTTTTCTTCTTTTTCTTGCATACTGCTTATGAGAAATTTTTTTTCTATGACCCATATAGTTGAGAAATTTTAAGTAATTTCAGAGAGGCTTTGTTTGTGGCACTGACTCCTCCTAGAGTCAATTTTAGAGTTGAAGTAACAGTGACAACAGGACCATACCAAGGGTCGTTTTACTGTAGACCTTCCAATCAAACTTAGATTATAGGTTTTTAATTTTTGCAAAAAGGGCAAATATTTTATTACTGAAATTTTTTCAAGTATTTGTATTTTCAGATCAATCCTTCTCCTATTTTGAAGTGAAATAATTTATAGTAGATTCAGATTTAAAATCTCTCCCCGATGGTTGGACTACGAACCCAAGTTCTTGTTTCATCCATTGCCATGACAAATCCATAAAGGCATCAAGTTTGATCTTCTTCCCTGTCTGTATCTGCAGCAGTTCATTCCTAAACAAGACGCCCTCAAATGTAAGTAGCAATATGACCATCCTAGGAGAAGCAAGTTGGGTTCTGAAATGGCCTAGACGGTGACTTCTCAACTTAAAATAATTTCAACCAAAATAAGTTAAACAAATATTCATTTTAGCCAAACACAAGCTACTCTTCCTCTTGTTCTCTTCTTCAAGATTCTAAAAAAATGTTTTTTGTGTTACTTCTTCTTTTATATGTATTAAGAAGAAATAAATACTATGACACATTTTTTTCCTCTCATAAAGCAATTTTCATTTGTTATTATATCAATTTGTATAATATTTTTTTAATATAATGACAATTGAAAAATAAATATTAAAACTTATGAAAAATCACTACCCAGAGAGAGAGGGGGCTGATATCATTTTTAGAAATAGGTTTCAAAATTCAATTTAGTGACACTGTTGTAAATATTATTTTCACAAGACTTTGTGTTTTAATAGTAACGAAATCGGTTGACCAGGTAAACTGTGTTATTTTTGGTTCGTTGATATGTTTGTCATCATATTCAATGGTTATAATGATAAGGTCCATCCATGGACTCTAATTTACAGAGTCCACGATAAAACGACCCCCGGAGTTCGTGGGTTGCTGCTCAGAGACTAGAGTTCATAGGTCGTGGGTTGTTGCTCAAAGATCAGACTTCGTAGGTTGTTGCTCAGATCTTCACGCTTCTGTTCAGATTAGAGTTCGATTGGACTTCACCATACAATTTTCCTTCTACTATTCGGCTTCTCTGTGTGAGCAATAGGTGGATTCTCCACCTCCGACAATGGCAGCCTCTTTCTTCTTTTCGTCTTGGGTATTTTTCGATGGCAGCGGCGACTCTTTCTTCTCAACCACTGCTTACATCATACCTCTTTGCAAGATGACGAATCAAAACTAATTAATCCAGCAACATAGATGTTCTGTAGCACTATCCCAGAGCTGACCATAATGGAAGAGCAATGATATATTCAAAACGGAACTGCTGCTTACTGTTACTAGGGCTTTAGATGGTGAGGCAGAGATCAATGAAGGAGTGGTAGCTAGAGTAGAGATCAGTGATGGTCAGAAAATGAGGAGATAGCGTTGGTGGCTGGAAAAGGTAGGCATGGTGGTGGTGGTTAGAGCTTGGATAAGTAGCAGTGATTGTTACAAGAAATGAGAGATGATGGTAAGGTTGAAATAAAAACTTTATTAGAAAGGAAATATTTTTAAATGAATTTATTCATCAAAACTTAATCAAACCTAATCTTATTCATAAGACTTGATTAAGTTATACGTTATTTTAATGTGTAAGCGAGATATATTAGATAAACTTATATAATACTGTGGTCACACCAAACAACTAATAAAATCATAATATATTATATAAACTTTACATATTAAGTCTTATACATCATGTTAAACATGACCTAAAGGTAAAGTGTATTCCCTTCCTTTTTTTGTGTACTAGTATTTTCCCTTTATTTTTAATTGTGAGTTAAAATCTAAAAGAGTCTTTATTTTTCTGATAATAATTATCTTATTCGGTAAAAAATAATATTATAATTAATATTAGAAATCTATTAAAAAAACTCAACATCTTTTTACTATTCTACCATGATAATTTAACCTATGAGACAAATATTATAACTTTTTTTTTAAAGAAGTATCAAGCAACTGCTCGTAAAATTAAGAAAAAGAAAAAGAAAAAAGAAAGAAAGAGTGACAGGCAACTGAGATTACACGCAACTTCTTAAGCTCCCTTTTAATTTTTTCCTTTAAGGAGATTCCACAAACTCAGTTGGGATGTCAAAAGGTATTTGCTTAGTGTATTGTAGAATTTTCCACGCACTGCTAGCTAATTAATGGGCATATGAAAAATTTGAAAGTAAAAGTTTCATGAATGGCATCAAGAATCCCAGATAATGGGGGATAAGTGTACATGAGATTGTACACCTTTCAGTGTTCTTTCCCTTTTTTTTATTATAAGAAATAGAAAGTAGCCATTGGACTGTGAAAGGCATTGATTTAAGGTTTCAAGCTTCAAGTGCTTCCCACTTTTTTGTCAAAAGCAAAATGATTATAGCAAAGCATAGGTTTGGATAATGCAGCGCAGCGAACTTTCGTTTTTACCTTTCCTTTTATCTCACCTACTTCCAGATGGTGCATCTTTTTCCACAATTTGGTGGTTTTAGAATCAGATCAAAAAATTAAGATTAGCTTGACCTAGGGCCTTTGATTTAATAATACTTCCACATGGCGAAAATGATATACATCCATTCATAATAATATTTTTCATTAGTCATGTACCCAAAAAAAACAAAAAATTCATTAGTCATAATCACCTTATAGTAATTCACAACAAAGGGACCCAACTACCACCAAGTCTCATCCTTATAATAAAAAAAGACAAGACCTTTTCCATTAAATTCACGTTCTCTAGAAAATTTTCTCAAAAGGACAAGGCTATTGGTGAGAAGACAACCTTTATCACAATTGGCTCGGTCTCTTGATCAAGGGTTCAATCTCCTAGTTAGCAACATGGTTTTGATGAGATGAACGTGTTCAGTTCAAGGAAGCGCAAATCAGCTATATATAGTATTTATTAACTGCAACATGTATTAAAAAAAATCAACTTGTTAATCTATGGTCAACCGTTCAAAGGCACAAGACAACTTTGAGTTACAAAGATCAAGAGAGCTTCTAATATGGTCGCTAGTTTGCAGTTGCTACATCTGATATATATATATATATATATATACATATTCTGTCAAGTAGTAGTACAAGTAGGTATTCTATTTTTCATCTACGAAGACAATGAAAAACTAAATTGCACAAGTCCATTGGTCAATTCTCCGGGCCTTTCTACATGGTACATGGTACAGTTGGATTTTTCTTACCCTTCCGAAACAAAGCAAGTTCTTGCCTTCTTGGTCACCTCTTGCTCTTTACTCCCTAAAAGGGTGAATGAATGTACTATTGCACTGCTTTTGCTATCCTTTTCAAAATAGCGTAATTTGAAAGCTCTTAATATTTGCAGACTCGTCCATCTAAAATACATATAATTTTATTTAATTCATTCACAAAATTATTTTGTAAGTCATAAAAATACTTCAGTCGCATATAAAATAATTTGATATATCTCTCAAGTTAATATATACAGTATATGTATTTTGATGTATATAAAACATTTCTCTAATATTTGTTTTGTGCAGTAGCAGTTAAATACTATCACGAAAGTAAGAAATAGAATAAAAGAATGTATAAACATAGGAAAAAAATAGCAGATATATTATTTTCTCTTTCTGCTTTTATTGTCATCACGACTATTTTTTTTTTTGGGGTCTGATCATCAAGCCTAATGGATATTTGACCAAGCATGCCCAACTTCTGGGCCAAGCAGGCCCAAGTAGCAAAAGCAAACTTTATATGGCCCAGCCTATTTAGTTAACAAGTTAATCTCCGAACTCTTTGGTCCATAAAGGTTAGAGGCCTGCGCTAATTTAGCAATGATAGCCCATCATCAATTCGTAGTGGTTCATAACTTTAAACTTATGATGTTCATATTTGGGTCCATCAAGGAATTTCATAACAGTCCATTAAGATATAAAAATTACAAACTCCCATTTTAGATCCCCTTTTGACAGAGAAAACCCCGTAAGTTTATGGCCCAAAAAACGCCCATTATTACCTATCGTCATTCTTGGTTATGGAAGTTGAGCTTGTCTTTCCAATGGTACAATGTCATTTAATATGAACTTTTTCAGAAAAAAAAAAGTTTTGCAATTCTAAGGTTTTGGTTTAATAATTATGGTCAGTTTTGTGATATGCAATTAAATATATTATTACTATAAATTTAAATATTAGATTTATTAATATTTTGATTCAATAACCTTCCAGTCCTAAGTTTCGAAACTTGAGTTGAAACTCAAGTACATAAATTTGTAAATACCATTGTAAATTTATTCCGATTAATTCGATTATATTTTAACAGAAAACATGAAAATAACTTTCATACAATGTAAATTCTTACTATCTCTCCTTAACTTTTTAAGGTTTAGTCGTTTGTAAATCTATACTAGCAGACAGACTTTGTCATCAATTGCAATAGAAAAGTGATGAATTAGTCGAACTACATTGTTGAGGAAGTACTGTTTGGTGTCACTAGCTGTGTTCTCACATTGTTGTCATTTGTATATCACTATCGAAGATCAGGTCTCGTGATTGCAGAAATTATGGTTGTTTTTAAAATACAGATAACAATTAAAATGCCTCATTTCTGATAAATTTACTGTATAGTTATTATTTGTATGAAACGAAGATGGGAATACGGTTAAATTGGGGCTTTGGTTGCGATGAATCCAACAAGGCACAGCACGTCGTCAACAGCTGACTCAGTCAATTCAAGTCTTGAATAATGTTGATGGTCCATTTCATATGTATTTGTATGCATCATGCTTGCTCATGGTCCCATGCCAGTCTCACTTTTAAGGAGGAAATTGATCTTAAATTATTAATAAAAAAAAGTCTTACTATTCATCTAATTTTTATACATTTATTTTTTTAATTTACTCACAAATTTATTTTATATCTTATTATAATTATATATTTGATAATTTTTTCACATTAATATATAATATAAATATGGTATGTGTATAAATTTTCCTAATAAGAATTTGCACTCATCTTCTCTTGGGGAGAAAAGTTTTTCATTTATTTTTAGTGTTTAATTTTGATTTGTTTTCAGTATTATTTTCTTATATTATCATTTACTAATATGATTATAACACAACATTAGAAGAGTTTAAGTTATAAGCAATTATTATGTTAATTGAATTCTTTTTATAATTTAATGAGAAAACTGAGCTGACACCTTTTTTTTTGCCAGATTTTTCGTAATAATGATTTGGTATATTTATTGATAATGGAATAAGTGAGTAGTATTTACCACTTTAATCATCTAACAATAACCTTTTGAATCTCTTGAATTAAAATCAAACTTGTATATGATGAGAAAATTTCTTTCATACAGCACATATATTCTTAAATATTTGGATTTTCTCAATTTATTTTTCAAATAATCAATTATAAGAGAGAGAAAGATACAAAAAAATTATTAGTGTCGGATGAGAATCACTTATTCTAATTTTCTGTCACCTTTCCTGTCTTTCTACTTAAATTTTGACAAATATTTTAAACTTAATTACATGTTCCCTTCTCACATAATTTATTTTACACTTATCAAAATTTAAGTGAAGGAACAGGGAAGAGACGAAAAATGGAGACAGGTGATCTTCATCGATTAGTATGACCCAATTATTAGTGTGAATTTTCTTTTGTAATATTTGTGTCTTTTCTTTATTGAGTTTTACTATATCTTTCTAAAACATTCTCTTAATAATCCTCCTACTACCTAATAAAAAAATATTAAATTAAAAAATTAAATACAACTAATATTTTGAAAACATAAAAAGTATTCAATACTTTCTTTATTTAGTAATTAGGAAGATCATTAGGAAGATGAGTTAAGAGGATTAATTATTTTTTTTTTACAATTAACCACTTGAAAAAGAAAAAAAAAATTGAGAGGATCTAAATCCAAGTACTTATTACCTTTATATTTTGTTTGACATATTAAATAAAATTGAATTGAACAAGATAAATTATTCTATTCGACTTTGTACAATATTTAGAGTAGATGTAGAGAATACTAATAGTTTAGAAACTTAACCCTATTCATATTTTGCTTGTCACCCCCTTTTTATCACTACTTCGTCACCCTTAATTTCAAATGAGGTAAAAATACATTTTCTTAAGTAAATTTATACGACCAGTTCTTTACACAGAACTTGCACCATAAACCTAAATGGATTGATTCCTAGCTAGTTTAGTATACACTTGTCAAAACAACGACTATATATTTGTTTATCTGTGTTCCTTTTAATTTAGAATTTGATCCTATAGAGGAGGAAGAGAAGGTAAAGAATAACACCAGAAATTTAGGTAAATACATAATTAATTCATTACTAACTAAAAAAGAAAAAAAATAAAAGAAGTACAGATCAGTTTGAGGAGAGGAAAAGAGAAAAACAATTTTTTTTGTTTTTGTTTTATCAACTTTACATTAACCCTCGTGCACTGCACGTGCAGGAAAAGAATAAGCAAAATCCTGCATCTAAGATGACCCAAAAACCCATCTTCATTGGAGTGAAATTACCACCCTACCCCTCACATCATCCCTCCTGCTAAACACACCCTTCCCGGACGGCAGCTTCCCCCTCCACCATCTCAGGCACCGGCGACTCCTTCGTCTCCCTGCCGCCACCATCATCACGCGTGGTCCACCGACAACAGCTCCCTCCTGCATCCAACGCGTCGGAAATCGGCTTAATGACCAAAATACCCTCCCCGGTTACAGCACAGCAAAACGCCCCGAGGAACACCACGAGTGAAACGACGCCGTACACCTCCTCGTCAGGCCTCCACAGCGCCGTGAATCCCAACGCCACCACCTGTAGTGGCAGCGCCACCAAAACCGTGGAAGCCAAAGCATAGATCCTCACCCTGAGGCCCTTGTTGATGACCAAGGAAAGCACCTTCCAACAAGAAAACAAGAACCATAAAGAGTACCCTACGCCGAACCCAGCAAACACAACACTGTTCAAGAAAGGGTAAGCACATAGCACCGTCTCGCTCCCAAAACCATCGCTAAGAACCACGGAGGTTTGTCTAAATAGCCACGGCACGTGATGCTCCAAGGGGTTGAAGAAGGTTAAGAATCCTTGGAGGGTGGTGATGGGGAGGCACGTGAGGAGGACGAAGGTGATGGCCCACACGTCGTTTGGGGTCTTCTTTTTGATGGAAGCGTTGAGGAGGAAAAGGAGGGTGACGAGGAACGCGGGTTGGAAGAACCCTAATGAGAGGACCACGTGGAGCTTGCAGAGTTGGGCTTGTTGGGAGAGGGACACGGTGGGTAGGAAAGGGTAGAGGTATCTGCGGCGGAAGAAGGGTAACCGGAGGAGTTCGGTGATGGACCAGAAGAAGATGAAGAGCACCAAGAGGAACCGCACGGTCCAGAGAGAGTTGAAACCTTGGAGGTGGGTTAGGGATTTGGATTTCAAACGTAGGTGGAAGATGCAGCAGAGGGAAAGCACGGAGAGGATGATGAGGGCGGAGATGAAGGTTACGGTGGTGAGGTCGAAAGCTGAATTGAGAACTGGTAATGCAGGCATGAATAACATGGATCGATACGTACGTGTATCTCTTATATATATGTGTATATATATATATATATATGAGGGTGTGTATATATATATATATATATGGATCTTTATAATCTGTGATCTCTTTGATATATATATTTCTCTTTCTCCAAATTGATTACCCCACCAAATCTTTTACTTGGAGGAATGGTTTTGAACGAAGATGATGGGGTTGTGGTGGTGCTGGCTCTGGTGGCGGCGGCGGCACTGGCGGTGGAGAGAGAGTGAGGTTAAGCATGGGAGAATGGGGATTGATGATGTTGTAGGGTGGAAATGCATGTATATAGGGGGTGGTGTGGTGGTGAGTTTGGTCGGAAGGGGACAGTGGGGGGGGAGGGATTTTTATGTTTTGCTTTTGTTGCCTCTCTCTCTCTCTCTCTCTCTCCCCACTATTCCCAACCGATGTGGGAGAACAGCTACAAAGAGATTTGGGTTTTGAAAGAGATAAAACCTGAAGGAGAATAGCAGAAAGAGAGAGAGGTTGCTTTTTTTTTTTGTTGGTACAAGGAGGGGTGGCTTTGTGGTGTAATGAGAAGGATCCTTTAATTTCGGTCCTGTGCGGTTATGAAGAAAGAAACAACACCCTTGCCTTCTTTCATCTTTCTAACTCCTTTTATCTTTAACACCCTTGCCTTCTCTTTTTCAGTTCTCACACACAAAACATATATATATAAATAATAAATAAAGGTTTTATATAATCTTTTTTTTCCAATTTCTCTCTGATCTTTTCAACCTTATATTGGCTAATACTATGATCATATGATCATTGATTTAGCTGGGCTTGTGTTGTTCTATTTGGTCCTATATACACCTATATATGATTAGATTTTGTTGGTTTGCATTATAATTATTGTTATCCTAATGGTACCAATTTTTGCTATCCAACATGCGCACACAGTTACGTATAGAACAATTATCTGTGTATTCCAGTTGTCGAAATTTCTAATACCATGTTTCTGATTTGGCAGGTTAATATATTGAGCGGGTAGTTATGGTATGTTGGGTCATTTGATTTGTTGTCTTAAATGAGTAACAAAACGGATTTCGGGATTTTTGGTATTGTATTAAATGAGGCAGGAAAATGGAATGACAACTAATGTATGCAAGTGCAATGTCTAGTTGTGTCTGTCTGTATGCACAAAAGTTAATGATCAAATTCAGTTACTTGGTTTCATTTCATCTGACAGAAAAATGTTTTATTCTCTTATCTAATTTTTTTATTAATTTTTTTAATTATTAAAAAAAATATTAAATATTTTTTATATTTTTTAGATATTAGATACATATATTTTTTATTTAATACTTTTTTATTTAATATTAAAAAATTATTAAAAAAATTTGTAAAAAATATAACATTACTCCATCCGATAATTCTAACAGTTGGAAGAGTATATTAATTTGGATGGTGGACACTGAGTTGGATCACTAGATCAGATGGATTGACCAGCTGCAAGATGGACGCATAGCATTTTGACTCTTGAAATTAAAAAATATGTTCATGTATTTGGAAAATTTTCTTATGGATAGCCTATATATGGAAAGTTACACTGAGAATGTGGAGAAATTTTTGCATACACGGCATATACCATGCGGTATTCAATTAAAAAAATATTAATATAATAAATATATCAGTTTTAATCGATAGTTACATAATATTTTTAATGAAATTGTTGTGTAATTCTTAATTAAATGTTATTTAACACAAATTCTTAATTGAACAGTGTAAAAGATACATAATATACCAATGCATGCAAAAAAAAAAAAGAAAAAAAGATGTATATGTTCTATGCAAGGTTATAAAGAATAAGGTATGTTATACATGTAGGCTAAATAGATTTTGTGATTTGAATCTTAAGGGCAGTGAGCACTACATATGAAAGGAAAAGAGGATCGAGCTCCTGATATGGTAATACCCAAGAAATGGACCCGTATTTGGATAAACTTGGATGTACTAATTTGTCATAGTTGGTATCTTTTTGGGATTAAGAATTGAGCTCTTGCACACAAGGACAAATATAATTCAGAACAAATGATTGATAAGGTTCAGATAATATAGTCTCACGACAATTATATATGTTATATATCTGATGCAGAATGGATAAGTTTATAATTTATTATAATTTGTAATTTTTCATAATTTAAATTAAATATGTTATAAATAATTATATTTTAAGTTTTTTATATATATAAAATATTTGTTTCTTATTTTTAGAGATTTTAAATTTTAATGATAAAAAATATTATTTCATCATGATTTTATATTTAATTTAGATTTTGATTACTTTTAAATTATAAATACTCTTTAAGTGTCTATGTTATTCCAACTTTGATTTTGATAAAAGAAATTACTGAGTTGATTATAGAGAGTTCTGTGATTTTGTGTTTTGAAATTATAAGAATTTCTAATGGTTGGAACCTACTCCTTCTTTTGCATTCATTCCTTACCATACATATTATTCATATTTAAATTAAGCATATTTTATTTATTTACTTAACTTTTTGGTAAATATTACATCTATTTTCTTCTCTTGATAAGATCTATTACTTTTTATAGTGATTATAAGTGCTATAAGGCTTTTATTTTAGTGATTTTTTTATTTTCTTGTCAATATATATAGGGAGTGTATATTTGGTGAGATGAATATTTATTATAAGATATGAGAGAAGTGAATCTTGACAATTAGATCTTACATGAATGGTCAATATTAGAACATAAATGCATGTGATTTTTTAAAGTGGTCACATGACCTTTAAGTAACTTTTAATCTTGACCATTCATGTATCGTAAGAGGAGTTTTTATGTGTATAGTGAGAGGAGTTTTTATTATGAGAATGTGAGATGAGTAAATCTTGACCATACAATCATACATGAATAGTCAATATTAAAAGTTACTTAAAGGTCATGTGATTACTTTAAAAAGTTACATACATTTATATTTTAATCTTGATCTTGATCATTTATGTAAGATCCAATAGTTAATATTCACTTTTTTCATCTCTTACAATAAACACTCATCTCACTAAATATACTCCTTATATATATATCCCGACACCTCCTGCACGGCGGATCCCGACATAATCATTGTCAATTACGACACAGTCGTTACACCATTAATGCACAATGATAGCAGTGAATCCCACATTAATAGGGATTGTTACATATCCCTTAATTGGATATAACTACCTATTAATGGGATTCCAACGTTAAGATTCCAATTTATCACATCCAACCCTTGGATTATTCTCACCTATAAATACAGAATAAATCACTCAAGTACGACTCTGAACATTATCAACTCTCTCTAGTATAACTACTACATTGAGTGTTAGAGTACCATTTTCAGGTGCCCCTCACCTGTGCTCCACCGTCAGAGTACCATTTTCAGGTGCCCCTTGATAAGCCTATATTTTATAGTCTTAAATTGGATGTATTGTAGTTATTTGCTTGTATTTATTGATGAATTTTAGATGAATCCTTATCATTGTCTTCATTTTTATAGATTGAAAGAGATTTATCACATTTGAAGTGAAAGCAGGTGAAGACACTGTGTTTTCAAAGCAAAAGATAACAATTTTGGCTTAGACACGGTCGTGTCGAGCCTAGACACAGCTGATACACACCATTTTTATATATTACTTAACTCTCATATTCAGCATTTTAGACCTCTTTTGTACTTAATCGATTGATTTTGGCCACCATTTATAAGTTTGAATTCAAATTGGACTTAGTTGTATTTTTCAACATTGTGGCAATTTTACACTATTTCTATATTTCGGGTATAACTTGAGTTATAAATATCTAAAAATTATGAACTTTACCTTGTAGGAAAGCTGAAAGGAAGGCCTACAACTTTGATGAAGAGCTCCAGAGCTGAATCGGATGTCCAATGGGTCATTTTAGGCCTGAAAGCCAGAACAGATGTATTGTCACTGAAACCTAAGTAGTTTGCAAAGATTGTGTCGTATCTTGGGCTGTAGGAGTCATAATGGGATGAAATCAATGGCATTGGAAAGCTGAGACAAAATCCTTCGACTTTCATGAAGACCATTTATCCAAAAGATGACGTTTTGATAGGATTTTTAACATCTGAAGTTAGACAGGGCCCTATCTAACTTAGAAAATGCTTCTGACTTGGAGACACAGCCATGTCTCTGGGTCACATGACCGTGTCTCCCCTTATACTGCAAATTACGTGATTTTTCAAGTCACACGACCGTGTCAAACTTAGACAGGATTGTGTGAGGTCTCCTATATGTAAAACGAGCAGTTTTCGCCCCAAACATTATAAATAGAAGCAAATTCCTAAATTTGAAGTAAACTTTTGCGACGACAGACTTTGAGAGATAATTCAAAAGAGAGAATTGTCACAAATCCATGGATGACGGCTACGAAGGGAGGATGACATTCTTGAAGGCTTGAATATCACAATCACCGTAAAAAGGGTTTTAATTTCTCTTTCCCTCTAATTTTTCTCCTTTCTTTAGACTTTTCTTTTCATGGATTTGTTTTGTGATATGAGTTTGTTATTGAACATGAATAACTAATCTCATATTCATGGATTAGTTATTCATGGATAACTAAACCTCTAATTAAAACTTTTGCGACGACAGACTTTGAGAGATAATTCAGAAGAGAGAATTGTCACAAATCCATGGATGACGGCTACGAAGGGAGGATGACATTCTTGAAGGCTTGAATATCACAATCACCGTAAAAGGGGTTTTAATTTCTCTTTTCCTCTAATTTTTCTCCTTTCTTTAGACTTTTCTTTTCATGGATTTGTTTTGTGATATGAGTTTGTTATTGAACATGAATAACTAATCTCGTAGTTAGGGCTATGGAGGATCTTGTTTTCCTAATTAATTGATTTTGAATTCAACTTTAATTAAGGTAATTTCTTTTTGGTCTATTATGTTGCTTATATTCTTGTCGGAACTTGATC
Source organism: Ormosia semicastrata (assembly GCA_029884595.1). Classification (NCBI taxonomy): domain Eukaryota; kingdom Viridiplantae; phylum Streptophyta; class Magnoliopsida; order Fabales; family Fabaceae; genus Ormosia; species Ormosia semicastrata. Next base: position 27,215,986 of record JAQQTO010000046.1, on the reverse strand, counting down.
ACTTTTAGCATGTTTTAATTCATTGTTTGACCAGTGACTATCCGCATATAATGAGTGGACCTAATAAACCTAGGATTAGATTGGTGAATGACTAAACATCAATTTATTCTATCAATCGAATTGACGATATGTTAGTTCATCTCTTGAATTGAGATTTAATGCATTTCTAATTAATTTAACTAAATGACCAAATATGTGATTTAATTTAATAATAGAATATTGTTTATCATTGATCATTGGGGGATTCAATAGTAATTAAGAGAATATTGCCAACATAATTACCTTACATAATAAATGAATGAATATCTGATTAATTGGATTCAAGTGAACTTGTGCCCAAGTCTCTCTCTAATTGATTATCTCTACATTGTTTGATTGTCCATTGTTCTTCTTTATTTGTTTAAGTGATTTCTCTCTCTACACTTTCGATTATCTAAATAACTAAGAATTTAACGAATCTAGTAATTACTTCTTATTTCTCGCGGGGTCGATAACTGTGACTCAAGTTCTATATTACTTTACAATAGAATGCACTTGCTCTTAATATATTTTACGCGTATCACCCCCCACCTGTGCTCCACCACTCATGCTACTGTGCTATGGACGAAAACACCATCTACCCCTCACATAAAAGCCTTTCAAGTATAATTTTCTAACTAGTTTAGATTTTATATATATATGTACACACACACAATGGAGATAGTTATTATCCCATTTTTTACTATGAAATTTGCAATCGTTATCACAAAAAAAAATCATGTTTTTTACACATAAAAAATCATATTTTTTGAAAGAAGAATATTTATAATTACTTTTTACATTTCAAAAATAGAAATTAAAAAAAATAATGGACTGATTTGAGAATTAAAATGTAGAAACCTTTTCTGTACACTTTTTAAGCTCAAGTCATAATAATGATAACTTCTACATGTAAAATACACACTACAAGAAATTAATAAATTTTCTATGAAAAATTTTGTAACTAATCCCAGCTAATCAATTTAGCTACAGAATGGTTACATATTAGTCTCTAGTCTAATTTTTGTGGCTAATTAGTTACAAAAAAAATTTGTAACTAATTCATAAATTTTCGTAACTAATTTGTAATTAATTTATAGCAAATTTTCATTCAAAATTTTCATAATTTCCGTCGCTAATTTGCTACGAAATATTTGTAACTAATTCTGTAGCTATTTTCGTAATTAATTTTTAGCAATCCATAGCAAGTTGGAAACAAACTTGTAACTATTGTGTTCCTAAATTACTAACAATTCTTTAGCTATTTCCTAACTATTTTGTTAAATCACTAGCAATTCCGTAGCTATTCTGAAATTAATCCGGATTAATTTTATAATGACAATTAGTATATTTTAAAATTATACATGTATAAATATTTCAACCCAAACAAAAAAACCCAGCAAATAAGTTGTGCAAAGCAACAAAATATCATAATTGTATTAATAAGTTCAAAACATGTTTTACAAAGAAAGCATAACTGATCAATAAGTCTAAGTTAATACAAATAGTTCAAAACAAGTTAGCCTCACAATCATCATCATCATTCATCAATAAACACAACTAATCAATCCAAGTTAGCCCTATTATCATCATCATCAACTTCATGATCCTCCCCAACTGCGTCGTCTTGTGATAGTGTCTGTGACACACCACTTCCTGCTTGGGAGCCAACAATCCTATATAGGATGGGCTTCAACATAGACATCAGTTATGTCTAGATAAAGGAAATCATCGCTTTATTAGCTTCCTTTATGGCTTCATGTGTTGGAGCGGTGCTGGAGGAACTAACAACCTGTGAGGATGAAGCAGAGCTAAATCTATGAATAGCAATATCTAAGTCATGACTCATGCCATGAACCTATCTCTTCTTGTTGGGACCCGTCACCTCCAGTCATACCTCCTGATCAACCATAGGATGCATTGAAAAGTCTTCTCCATACTACTCTAACATCGTGGTGTCACAAGAGTCTTGAAACAAAAAATGTAGAAAACTTTATCAAAACAATCAATAACTTAATAAATATGATTAGTTTTAATTTTAAGGACACCTACAATGAAGTTCTTTGAGCGCTGAGTGACATATTCTTCATTTTTCCTCTTATGAGCACTTTCATACAAATCTCTGAAAGGGACTGAACGCTTCAGCTTTGCCTCCTATAATCAACATCTGTTAGAATATAAAATTCTAAAATCTTTACTACAAGAAACTTTGTGTCTTATTTATAAAATGAGACCAATCTCATACAATTTAGATTCATACAACCAAAGCTATAATACAAAACATACAAGTTGTCAGAACCTTAACTCACTTGTACTATAATTATACAATAGTATAATATAGAATTATTAGGATGTTGCAATAATTTAAAGAGTATTTTACTCGTAACAGATACTAAGTTCTGCTCTTTTCATCATAAACCAGTAACTTTACCACCAACTAGGACTCATCCAGATTTTAACTTGGGAATTCATAAAGCCATAATTTGTGACAACAGATACACCAAAATGCAAATATCACTCAGTTAAGAAGAAAAATCCCCCAAGAAAAGCAAACCAGATCTAACCTAAAACTAGCAGGTTCAATGGATTCATGAAAATAACTTACATTTCCTCTCCAACACAGCATACATTTGATAATCAATAATAAAGACTCTGAATGGACAGCAAGGACCAAGAAACACTAATTTAGACACGCAATTCACAGAGGAAAATAAGAGAAGAATCAAGATCATACTTAAGACTCCATGAAGGCACTACTTCACAGGTTAGTAGCAAAGTGAATTTTTACTTAGACCCTAATTCATTGACTATCTACAACATTAGTTACCCTCCTGTCAAACATGACTAAGTAATCGTTGTCCATAGTTTTAAAAATATATGGCTAAGCAATGACTCAATTAGAAAATGAAACCAACAAGAATACTAAGAAAGGGGTTCAAACACTTCCAAAATTTAAACAATCCAATAAACATGTTTTGACTCTTTTATGACTTAATTTCAAGTTCCCCCTCTGACCCAACAGAGCTGAACACAAGCATCTTGGAATAAGCTCTGATAATCTTCCTTTAGATTAGTAACTTTACTTATCATTTGAGTGTTTTTCTCCCTTTTAATATTCATTAACAGGAACATGCTCAAATCTGATATAGGTATAAGAGAAAGCTAAACAATGAAAGATCGGGGAATTGCAGAGATTCATAAATTTAGAAAACAAATCAACACCAAGGCATGGTTTTATCCACTCAGAACATGGTCATTGATAGGCTGATTAAATTCTCAAAGTCTAACCCACCTATGACTCAAAAGAGGTATGTTATGCAGGGATTCAAAAATTTCTCTCTCTCTCTCTTTTTTTTTAGCAAATTACGTGCGTCAAGGAAAGATTTTCAGGGTATTAATCAGAAAGAGGCACCTATTCAAGCCATGATTTAATCTAATCCTTAAGTCCCAACACGAGTAAAAGAAAAAACCCCAACAGTGAAAAACATATTTTACCAAAAGCGTATGCTACCAACAAACAAAACTAACTCAGCAGCTATAGAGCAAGTCGCTACTCAAGTTTTTCATCAAATAAATGGTCTTCATATACACAGTTCATATTAAACCATCGAGATCATTACAACTCTTATATCACAGGTCATAAATTTCAACAACAGCAGATTAAATCCACAATACAGACCGTATAAAATAAAAAACCGATTACCTTGGTTTACCCCCTTTTATGAAATCTTGTAACCCTAACCTGGGTTGCGTGTTGCAGTGGGATTTTCTGACGCGAAGATCCTTGGCCGAATTGAAATAAGAAACCCAAAAGCAAAGCAAAAGCAATATTAAAAATAAGAAACAATCTTAACAAAATAGGACCACCAGAAATTGAAATTACTTGGCCGAATCGCCCCCCTAAATCTGCTGCTCTTCCTTGGTTCCGTGCAATGGGTGGGTTTGGTGAGCGATTTTGTGGAGAGACGAGACGAGAGAGTGAGAATGTGAGAGACGAGAAAAAATGGTTGAGAGCTATGAGAGTGTGCAGAAGTAAAAATGAAGAAAGAAAAAATGAATTTGATGTATATAAAAAAATTAGATAACTTAGTTTGCTACCAAATAATTTCTAACTAATTTAGTTAGTTACAAAATTTTATTTAGTTATGAAAATTTTTGTAACTAAATTATAATTATTTGTTTGATAAATTTTTTTATCTTTAAGCATTCAAAATTTAGTTAAAAAAATTTATTTTATAATTAATCTGTATTTAATTAATTATAAAAAAATCGTAATTAAATTTTGTAGTTAAATTATAATTATTTTATAATTATTTATTTGATAAAAAATTTCTTTAAACATTTGAAATTTAGCTAGAAAAACTTATTTTATAACTAAAATTAACTACAAAAAATTATCATAACTAAATTTCATAGCAAATTTGTAAAATTATACATATATTAAAGTTATAATGGACTGAATGCACTTCATTGTTTGACACCTGCAATTTGATTAATCAATCGAATAATCTGGTGCAGGCCTTGATATTTTTATTTTGATTATAAAATATAGAAACGTATGGTGTGGGAAAGGATCAAAGGAAGAATACATTAAGGGTCCATTTGCTAGGAATAATAGAATAAGATTTGATAGTATAAGGCTTGATAGTATAAGACATGATAGTATGAGTCTGTTTGACATGCTGTATTAGGTCTGATAGGATAAACTAATACAATACATTATGACCTTATCAATTATTTGATATAAATACTGTATTGTATAAACTTATCCATCAAACTCCTCTTATACATTAAAATGATGGATAATTTAATCAAGTCTTGGGAGGTGGGATTAGACCTGATTGGATCAAACTCCTCTTATACATTAAAATGATGGATAATTTAATCAAGTCTTGGGAGGTGGGATTAGACCTGATTGGATTTTGATGTATAAGCTGTTATAAAGACTTTTCCATTATAATTTTAAATATTCTAATATTCTCAACCATTACGTATTAGGCCTTATACTATCAAATCTTATACTATTAGGTCTTATACTATCATATCTAATACTATCAGGTTTTATCCTATCCTTCGTACCAAACGGACCCTATAAAGCTTAATATGTAAAGGTTTGAGATATTGAGGTGTTTAGAATTGTAATGAAAAAGTCTTTATAAGAGCTTATACATTAAAACTCTATCAAGTCTAATCTATCCCTCCAAGGCTTGATTAAGTTATCCATCATTTTAATGTATAAGAGGAGTTTGATGAATAAGTTTATACAATATAGTGTTGACACCAAATAACTGATAAGGTATAATGTATTATATTAGCTTATCCTATTATACCTAATACGACATGTCAAACAAACCCTAAAGTGATGACAACTTATAATCCAAAGCTTACGGGCCAGCGGACGAGGCATTTGCCTTAATGGTTGCTGTATATGTTTGCAAGAAATATGACCGGTTTCGAGGCCATTTCTAATAAACACTCTGCTATGCAGGATGTATAGTGCACCTGATGCATCTCAACCATTGATTGTGTTGAAAAACACATCAACGACTATGATCAATGACCTGTAACCTGTTGCACTGTTCACCATCACTGTTCACCGTCCCTTTGAAAATACTGTTCACGACAGAAAAAATAATGTTCACGCGAAAAAATACTGTTCATGCTGGGAAAATACTGTTCATGTCGAAAAAAATACTGTTCATCGCCGGAATCCACCTTGTTCTTGCCAGAAAAAATACTGTTCATTGCCAAAAAATTATACTGTTCATAACCGGAGTTATTGTTCACACAGTTACTATTTTATTTTTAAGTTACATAATTATGTAAAAAATTATCGTTAATACCTGTTAAAACTATACTAGTCTTTATATTTTTTTTATAAATAATTGTGCATATTAAAAACTCTACAGATTTTATTGTGTGTAAATATTATCAGTTAAAATCTGTAGAGTTTTCAGTATACACAGTTATTTATGAAAAAATATAAGGACTAGTATAATTTTAACTAGTATTATTTTTATTTGTATTATTTACACAGTTATACAACTTAAAAAAATAAACAGTATAGCCTGAAAAAAGGTGGTGGCCGACTGGCAGTGAATAGTTACTGATCGACAACAGTAATGGTGATGATGTGTAAAAATAAAATAAAAATTAACCTAAAAAAAATAACTTGAAAAAAAACTAACTAGAAAAAAAAACTAACTTAAAAAAAATGTTAACATGAAAAAAAACCTGCTATTGCAGATAAAAGGCAGAGTGTATTATACACCCAAAGCTAGCAAGGGGTATAATAGCACCCGCCCCGGTTTTGATTCGATCCTCAGCTAATATATTTCTAGCCTAGCTACTTTCTCATTTCCATCCTTCTTTCGTTTTCCATCCTTCTTTCCTTGAGGCTCCATTTGGGTATCCTTAGGAGTCACCCCAAGTTGTTAAAAAAATAAATTTTAACAACATTACAATTCATATTATATATATATATATATATATATATATATATATATATATATAAACTTAATGTACCATTATTTTTTTTATGATTATAAGTTGTTATATGTATATATATATATATATATTGAATTTGATTCTTTTAAAGTAAGTAGTTTATTTTGTTTAAAAAATAGAGTTATAATCATAAGAAAATCAATGATACGTTAAGTTTATAATAAAATACATACAATTGCATGTGTGTGTGTATATACTACAGCCTAATTAATTGTTATGGGATTTACGGACCAACTTAAAGGCTTGTGGGATAATGTACTTACTCAATAAGAAAAGGATTTTATAATGAATTTCACAAAAAAAAAATGATCAAAATGGACAAGTATTTAAAAATGTAGTAACAACTCTTCTTTATACAATAACAAAGTATTTTATAGGAGAACTTTTAAAATTTCAATAGAGAATAGCAAACTAAATTGTTAATTTATATTATTCCTCTATATATGATTATAGATGGTATAAGGATATGTTTTTGTCTAAGCTATCTTAAGAAGTGATATATCAGCTGATTATTAGAAAGAAATATTTATTGTTGGACTTCCTAAATTGTTTGTAGAAAAGGTAAAAGTAATGATTTAAAATCAATATGAAGGTACAATTCCTTATAATCAACTTACGTTTGGTCAATTGTCTAATTATATAATAGAAACTGGATTGCAAGTTTTTTTAGATCTTAAACTTCAACATGAGCTTAAGAATGAAGCCAAAACTACTAGGAAAGAACTAGGGTCGTTCTGTTCCCAGTGGAGAATAGAAGGAGTTAAAGCTCCAAGTAGGCAAAAGCAAAAGAAAGTTCAAAGGTATGTTCCTCATAAATTAAGAAAGTCTAGGAGATAATATAAAAAACATTACAGAGAAGAAGGAAGCTCATCAAAACTCAGATCATCAAAGAAAGATAAGCATAAATCTTCTAAAAGAGAAATAGTATGTTACAAATGTGGTCGAGTAGGACATTATACAAAAAATTGCAAAGTAAAACAAAAAATTAATAATTTTAAAATTGATGAAGAATTAAAGAAAGTTTTAATAAATATATTAATTAATGAATCAGAATCCTCAGAAGAATAATATAGCTATGACGAAGAAATAATTAATCAATTAAAAGAAACTTCCTCATCAGATTCAGAAAGTGTTGAAGAAAAATAATGTACAAGTTTAAGACCAGAATTATGTGATTGTTCATCATGTCTAAAAACTATTAATGTAATTACAAGAGATCAAGCATCATCATTATTAAGCATAGTAAAAAATTGGAAGAATCGTCAGTAAAGCAAGAATTTATTCAACAGATAAAAGAATTTCTAGATTATGAAAATAAGAAAAAAGAAGTACAAAAAATAGATATGAAAAATGTGTTAGAAAGATTTTAAAAACCACAAAGAAATGGAGTTACGTTAGAAGATTTACTACAAGAGATAAGAAATTTAAAGAATGAAGTTAAATTACTCAAAGAAAAAGATATTGATTTAGAATTCAAAATGTTAAATTTATAAGCACAAATAATAGTTCAAAATTAAGACATAAGTACTAATCATGATAAAAAAATATACAAAAAGATCCTTATATTCATTTATTAAGCCAAGTAATTGTTCATAAATGGTATTGTTTGACAGAATTAGTAATGAAAGATGAAAGATTTAATTTTATAACACTAATAGATTCAGGAGCAGATATGAATTGTGTACAAGAAAGATTAATTCTAACAAAATATTATAATAAAATAATAGAATCGCTTAGTAGTGCATCTGGAAATAAAATGTTTATTAAATATAAATTAAATAGTGCTAAGATATGTAAAAATAAATTTTTTTATAAAACTTCATTTTTTTTTGTTAAGAATATCTCTGAACAAATAATTTTAGGAACCCCTTTTTTTACTTATTATACCCATTTTCGGTAACTGAGAAAGGATTAATCAGTAATACCTTAGAAAAAGAGATTTGTTTTGAATTCATCAAACCTCCTCTAATAAAAGAATTAAATATGGTTCAAGACTCTCTAATTTCTAAGATCAATTTAATAGAAAAGAAGACAAAACATATAAATATGTTAAGTAGAGAAATTCAATATAAAAGAATTCAAGAACAGATTGATAAACCTTAAGTTAAAGAAAAGATAAAAACTTTACAAGAAAAATTTGATAAATAAGTTTGCCGTGAATTTTCAAATACTTTTAAAGAAAGAAAGAAGTATATAAAGTAATCAATGTTCCAGAATCAAGTTTAAAGAATATGCATTTTGGTTCAAAATCAGATAATTCTATTGAAGAGATTAAGAAAAAATTAGAACAATTAACTATAGGAACAACATCTATACCAAATATACATACATTACAAAAAATTGAAGAGTTAGAAAATGAATTTTTAAATCTTCAAGTTAATAAATTAAGAAAAGATATACATGTTTCAACAATTAGGAATTACTATTCAAGACCTAAATATCCTGATGTCCAATATGAAGAAAGACTTTTTTTAGATGTTATATCCTTTACTGGTGAAGCAATTAACGAATACAGTATAGATGAGTTAGGCGAACAACAAATTCTAGATACTATCCAAATGACCATAGCCACAACACTCTTTAAAGAAAAGAATAATACTGATAGAACTATTTTATTATTTCGTTGATTTGATCTATATCTAATGGAGGATATTGTGTCTTCCCTTGATTGTATGTTACTTTTCTTTTGTATTGCATTCTTTCCCCGCCGTGTGGTGTCCATTTACATTAATTTGTTGTCCTATGTGCATGTCTAAAATTCGAAGGCACCCAAAATAATCCTAATTAATTAATTAGTTTCATTAATCCACCTGATCTCTATATTGGTACAGTGCTTGCCCCAAACTACTTGTTAAGAGCAGGACTAATCAAATGGATAATCATGCCACCATATATATATATATATATATTGGGTACAGATGCCAACCATATATATCTTTAATAATTGTCTAATTGAGGATCTAAATACTATGCTAGCTATTTGATCAATCAGTCAAATAAAAAAAAAAGTTATTTGATCAATTAAATCAGATGAAGAATTTCGACAGCATGAGCGATAAGAGGTGGATTAAACGAATCTGTCCCGGTGTCCTAAGCAATCGAGTGCACCAAAAAGTGAAAAAACAGCAATGACAACTGGATTCGGATTACCAGAATATATCCCATATTCAATTAATTAATAATGTATAGAAGTTAAACTTTTTGGGCTGTAACGGCAATTTCAAACTTCTTACCTCTTGTTACCATATTGTTTGTTGGCAACTTTTTAAAGTAATCTCGCATGGGATGGCCAGATTTTTTTTTTTTTTGATGAAATTTTATACATATATGGGAATCACGTACCTATACTTTTTTAACAAAACAAAGATGAGAAAATTTAAACAGTGTGTATTGTATATATGAAGAAAATTTACTAATTGACCATATTCAAGGACGGAGCTTGAGGATTTTCTTTGAAGGGGCTAAAGAAAAACCATACTTTATTAGGGAGGTTAAAAAATTTGTATTTATTCAAAAAAATAATATGTAAAACACTTAACTTTTAAAAGTTTTGGGGGAGCCATAGACGTGTACGGCTACACTATCCTTCACATCTGACTTTATTCAATTATTCCTAATACTTGAGTTAATGAAATTTGTAAGAAAAATGCTAAACTGTTATTGCTAAAATTGTCAAAATTCTGTTTTTTTTTTCCTGTGTAGCATTACTCAATTTATAAACATGTGAATTATTCCAGTTTTTGACTGTCCTATTAATTATATATATATATATATATATATATATATATATATATATATATATATATATATATGAGTCATATCTAGTTAAATGAGTTTTTATTATGAGAAGGTGAAATGAGTAAATATTAATTATATAATTATATATAAATGGTCAAGATTAAAAGTTATTTAAATATTATATGACCACTTAAAAAAATTACATATGTTTATGTCTTAATCTTGACCATTCATGTAAGATCTAATAGTCAAAATTAACTCCTCTCACCTCTTATAATAAACACCCATATCACTAGATACTATATATATATATATATATATATATCCATGCATGTATTCATCTAAGTTAAATTGCAGCGATAATACAATGAATGATAGAATAATTAGAGGTAGAGTTAGTGAGATTGATGAAATCTCTTGTGATGTTGATTTGCCAGAATGTTTGAAGTCAAATTAAGTAATGACTGGATTAAAGGAAATGAGAATGCGTTAATTACGTTAATGTTCTAATTTGGACTCAATAACAAGCAAATACAACAAAAACAAAATGCCGGCAACCTTGTTAATCTCTCATCCCAAACCAAATCCTGCACTAACCAAGCTAGACTTATATTATAAAATAAATTTGAACATTTTAGTGGAAAAAAAAGTAGGGAAAGTGAAACTAGGGTATGATTCTGCCAACAACTTAACAGGCAATACATATAAAACCTACATTTCCAGTGATCACTTCCTGTTCCACCCATAAACATATAAAAACTTTTCTTCTTTTCCTTTGTCCGTGTGTTGCGCACCTGCATCCCACTAGTGATAATAAAAATATTGACAATTTTTTGTAGTTTAATTTTGTCATCCCTAACTAATATCATGCACCGTGGTCCAATTCGAATGAAGTAACTAATCAAGGGATTAACGTAAATTCACCAGCTCGCAGCACTTGAAAATAAAATTTATACCAACATGGGGCTTGAGTTACTTAAGCATATAGTTTTAAATTTGATTTTAAAATTTATGTGTATAAAAATAATACTGTTGAGATGAATTATCGCTTATGCACTTGACCGTATTTTGAGATATTAATTTATCACCTATCAGGTGAGAAGATATTATGAGAAACAAAAAAAAATTATCTAATTTAAATGTTAATTTTATTGAATTTGAAAATAAGGATAAGTTTATTAAAATGAAGCTACTTTAATTTCTGAAAGCAAGTTAAACGAGCAACAATAATTGAGTGAACAAATTAATTTTTTGTTTGTCTTAAAGATATAATTAATAAAACATTCATGCCTTCATCTAAAAGCTTAAACTTTCAAAAGAAATGTATAAGCATGTCACATTTCAAACTCAAAAATATTTTTATGTAAGAAAATGTATTAAAGATATAATATAATCATTTATGTGTCTTCACTTGACAGCTTAACTTAAAAGATTAGATAGTATCTTTATCCTGCTGACAAGAAAAAGGAAAGAAGAGCTCTGAGACCTCACATTGTGCTTCTTTTTATACATGGCCTTGGGGTTTTGTCTTAATAAGCAAGGAAATTATCAGCCCCGTTATTCAGGTTTGGGTACAGTGTAGCAGCAACAGCAGCTGGTCTAATTTTGAGGAAGAGTTGAGAATGCAGAAAACCAGCGAAAGTGAGAAAGAACGGTGCAAAGGGATTGTCAGAAATCAGAAGTTAATTTTCTTTTCATTACGTAGATCAACAAGATAATTAGCCAGAAGATGAAAACCTGTTTATCATTAAGAAGCTGATCGATGGAACAAATTTAACATATTGCTGGTCTTACATGCATGGGTCTAATCAAATCAAACTTTTGATTTCTAATGTATAGAACTATAGATGCATGGTGCAATTTAAACTAAAAATGTTAATCAAACAGTGTAGGGAATCAACTTAATTAATTAGAATATCTTCATTCCACACTCCACAGTCATCATCGATTAACTCTCTAAAAGTGCTTGACAAGAAGACAACTTGTTATTGATCAACCCATAAAGAAAACTTACTCTTTCGGATAAGCAAAATCCCTGCTGATGATCCTTTGATTCCTTTCACTTTTCTTTTGCCACCCTTTTTGTGCAACAAAAAAGTTTCTTTGTTTTGTGAAATGAACCCGACCTGATTAACTTGCCTTTCGTTTTTCATTTTCTTCTATATATATTATCTCTATGTGTGTGTGTCCTGACAATATGAATATGGCATGCATTATTGGAATCTAAGCGAGATATACATCTATATATATTAATTACTGCTGAAATTAAGATCATTTAGTTAAGATTAATGTAAGACTCTGGTAAAATTAAATTTGTAACTTTGAAACAAATATTAATTATTCAAACTTCATTAGAATTAATTTGAGCCGAACTAAGGGAATATATTTGTAGAAGATAAAATATATAAAGAAAGACATAAAGAGGGATTCAAAAGAAAGATTTTCAAAAGACAGCAGAAAGAAGTCTCCTTTTATAAAGAAAGAAAAGAAAGCAATAAAATAGAATCTATTCTACAGAATAATTTGTCACGCTATATGCTTCAACATACTATCCTTCTCCATCTATGTCTTCCACTCAAAAGGAACTTATTACTGAAAATGATGAAAAGAAAATTAAAAGAGGTAAAAAAGAACATAATTGAATAATTGGTAAAGCTGAGACGGTGGAGATCCATACGGCATGCAGGTCTAGAAATTAAATAGTACCCACATCCACAAACAAAGAACAATTTGAAAATCAATAGATCATTAAGTAATCGATTTGTTATGTTTTGGAGGTTTAAAAAAAAAAAATTCCATTTCGGTAGATCATTTTTCTTTAGTCTATACAGATATCAGGGGAAGAAGAGCTATCATATATATAAAGGTTTCATGCCCAGGATTCTACGTACCTTAAAAGTCTAAGGCGTTGGCTATGAAAACCCTAAGAAACTATAGGAAAAAGGACAACAACAGATCCTATATATAGAGACAAAAGATCCTGAAAACCATCATGTGAAAATTCAGATCCAATGAGGGGCAATAGCCAACAATAGAAGCATAGGATATTGAAACTGAAACAACCATGATAGCCAGAACTGAAAATGTAAAACTAGAACTCAAAAGCAAATGATGGCTGCCTTTTTCTCTTGTGTTGAACTGAACACAAGGGCATGTACAGTCAAATCTTTTCATCATTACACGGATCCACCATCAGTGAATCACACGCATAAATCTCCACAATAAAAAAACAAAAAGGGGATGAAAACGCAAGAGGATAACAAATGAATAAACTGTAGGGTATATATATATAGCTGAAAATTGGAAAAAAATAATAATTATTATGATAACTCACCCGGAGATTATATATATATATGCAGCTCATGGACTGAAACCTCAGAGAGAAGAGAAGAACACCTATTTGTATTGGTTCAGATGGAAGCTGTAATTGAGGGGAATGAAGCCTGGTCCGAGGAGACACTAACTCATGAACAGAAATTCAATTCAAGCCGCAGATTATTACATATCTGATAAACTTGTAAAGATGGGTTTTGTGTGAAGTGAAAGCTAGTGTCATCTCCTTGGACCAGACAGCATTCCCCACAAAAGATGAAAGCTTCCCGATCTTTGTTCAAAGCTAGCTATATATATCTCAAATCTGATCTGACCCTGCGATTCTGTTTAACAGATAAGCTGGTTTAGGTTGTGTTCATTCAATCATTCTGATGTCCAAGAAGGCAACATCCTCCTTAAAGGAATGAAGTGAAAATTGGGTTTTGCGGTATATGAAGGAAATGCCATGATGAAGATAATCATTTGGTTTTAATAAAGAGTAAAAGTAAGCAGAGAGAGAATAGGAAGGGAGATTAATATGTGTTTCTGGAATAAGTTTTTTTTTTTTATATCATTTAATTATTATCATTTTAGCTACGTCGAACATTGATATCTTCTTCTTTAATAATATTTTTAGTATTATAGCTAAAACAACATCAATTAAATAATATAAATAAAAAACCTTTTGTTATTTAAGGGCATCTAAAAATTTCTCTCAAATAGTTAACAGAAAATGGAGATGGGGTCTGGTGGTCTTGGTCATTTCTGGAACACAGCTGTAGTTGTTGGCTGAGGATTAAAGCTGCCTCTATTCTTATTACGTGTCTGTTTCTTTTATTTACGACTTAGGAGAGAGAGAGAGAGTAATGCAATGGTATTAGGATAATGGATGAATTCGTGCATATATATGTATATATCATACATATATTCATATGAGATGAGTTTTATGGGTGAGACTTACTATGTGAGAATATATATAATGCATATGTATATATATAAAAAATTTCTAAGATAATGAATAGAGTTAATTCGTTCTGCTTTGTACCATTACATTTGATATTTGGATGGTTAACCTAGTTCATTAGATTAAAGGTTTTTCTAACAAATATCTTTAGGATAGTTTTTAGACAAATTCTTATTTTATTTTTGCTTAAATTTTGAGCAAACATTTACAGTATTCGTGTACATTATAATTTTTTATGTTAGACGCATTTTTATATAAAAAAATAGAGCAATACAAAAATGGGTCAAACAAAAAAAGTTAAATAACTCAGCACCCTAATAAAATAGAAAAAATACTCCTTAACAGAGTCATTAGATTTTTTTTAGTACAATACAAAGAGTCACTAGATTTTTATTCAATATCAAATGAATATAGTGAGCATGGGATTGAACAATAAAACAAATATATGATTTTTTTTGTATTTTTATTTTTATTTTTGGTTTTTTAAGATATCTCTGCATTTTTAGATGTGAAACTAACCTCTTAAAAAATAATTTTATTATAAAATTTACTGTAATTCTAGTTACTTTTTCAAGTAACACAACTATATATATGATTATGGAAACTGATACTCGGTCCAGATGGTAATATCCGGGAGGCTGCCCGGATGATAGTTATCTAATCACATGGTAGTGTGCTTTTTTATAACTTTAATTTTATTTGAAATATTAAGACAATTTTTACAATTTTATTATTCATCTAATTTTTATACTTTAATTTTTTTCAACTCACTCACAAATTCATTTTATATCTCACAAAAATACTACAATCATATACAACTTGATTTGACACACATCTCACGTAAATATACGGTGAATATACGTCTATTATATTTTGGGTGGACGAGAATCATTTTCTTAATTTTTAACATAGTCGAGAGTTCCCTGGCTTGCCAAGCCGGGCTCCCTATCATGACTCTATGATTATATGAGCAGAATTTATGTTAATTAATTTTTTTTTATTGCGGTCAGGTGCTATTCAAGTTAGCTTGCACGTATCTTAACTAAATTATTTTTCGTCTAGACAAAAGTAAATTATCTATGTCGAGATTAGGAGATTTATAAAAATATTCCTTACATTCTAATCTCAAGAAATTAACGTAACTAAAATTTAACCTTATAATTGTGCACCTACATACATATTACATACTAGTCTACTGGTAGTCCAACCCTTAGAGTTTGATGTTAATTAGTTATACATTAGGAGGTCCTACTTTTTTTGGTTCTTCTCTACAATATCTTTTTGCTTGATAAACGAATGACTAATTTACAACAGTATTAGTTGACTCAAAATAGAATGACTATTTCTAACCACATTTTCTCCACACGAGTTAAAAATCTAATCCCATAACCAAATTCATAAAGTGCTCAAGCCCAATTACTATTTAAACCAACACTATGTTGGTTAGGAGGTCCTACTTTGATACCCTTGATTAATTTTCAACCTCAAAATATCGCTTGACCACTTTACTTATCTTACAATCAAGAAAAGTTTTTTAATATTATACCCTTAACTTTTAGAAATAGCAAAAGAAGTGACGTGTACGATATAAATCATTACTCTTAACTTTCTTAGTGCATTTTTAAGCTAATTAAGTTTTAAGATAATATTACTTCAAAACAATATTACTCTCAACATGAATGGTACCAAAAAAAAAATTGCATAAAGGCTGTGCAGATCAGTGGATAAACAGCAAGATATCCATTTGATAGCTTTATCAATCATCCAGTGACCTACACAAGTTGTTTTAGCTAGGCATTACTTTTGAAGTGATACTACAAATATAAAAATTTATTCTTTTTTACATTATAAATTTATTTAAAAATCACATTGAATGTTTTATATTGATTTATATATAATTTAAGAGTTTTTTAACCAATAATCTTAAAGAATTTTAAAAAAGTTTTGTATAAAAAATATATATATTTTAATTTTAAATACATTAATTACTCTATTTTTCATAAAAAAATTTATTTTAAATCATTAACGAGTGCTGCACTTATTAACAAAACTCATAATTTAATAATTCTACATTGTACATACTGATTTGTTTCTTTCTGTTTTTCCAATAAATGATTTTATTATTATTTTCCTTGTATGAAAAAGGTTATAATATTGCTCGTGATTTCTTTCTTGCGCCCCTTGGAGGCTTTGCTTGACTTCGTGGCTCATGGTCATGGGAATTTAGAACTCCGTTAGTTCCTAACAGTGACAAGTTAGTTGAAGGTATTCATTTGGAAGTTCGTGCATGATAGATTGCCAATAGAGTTATAACATGTTTGGTTCAGGTGGATTATGCCGTTGAACAATTTTTTTCTTTCATAAAAACTTTTTATTTTTTTTGCAATTTGTATCATGTTTGGCTCCTTCTACTAAAAGTTGTTAATTTTTTTTTAAAGCTATACACTTAAGCATTTTGCTCAAACAACGATTAATTATTATTTTAGTTTGAGATATAAATATTTTTATTTTTAATCAAATAACTTTTTTAATCATTCTATATTTTTTTAATAATTTAATGTATAAAACTGATTCTTTTTATATCATTCAAACGAAATAAATTATTTTAGAATCATTTTTCAACTAACATATCTAAACATAAAACTAAGTGTGTGTTTGAGAAAGCTATAAAAATTTAATTATGCTTAGTAACCGATTATTGTATAAAAGCTTTTTGTTATAATAGATTATAATCGATTCATTTTTATGTTTGGATGCATTAGTTGTAAAGCGATTTTAAGCAAATCTGATTTGTTTGAATGATATAAAAAAGAATCACTTTTATGCATTAAATTATTAAAATAGGTATAAAATTATTAAAAAAATTATTTGATTGAGGACAAAATAGTATTTACATATCAAAGTGTAAGAAATGATTTATAAACTAAAATTATAAGCTTTAATATTCAGCATTATGAAAATTAGCGTTAAAAAATTTTATTTTACATTGAATTTCGTGCAAAAGCTGAAGTTGATTTTACCAAACATGATTAAATACTATTACAACAATTTTTTTCTCAAAAAAAACTAATCATAATCTATACCAAACACACCCTAATTTTATTATAATCGATTATAACAACAATCATTTATTAAAATAATCAAATTTTCACAGCTAATCCAAATACATACTTAATTTGCAAAAACATATTCAATGTATTGACATAGTTTGTCCAATTTATGGCTCAACGGCTGAGTTTTCTATTCATCTATCACTGTCCTCAAGCAATTCATTCCTCCTGCATTTCATGATGGCAATAGTGAATGCAGATGCAAGTAGCGTGTTCTTTGAAATGAAGGAGTGCCATGATACAACAGGCTCATCCTTGTTAGGTTCTATGTTGTGGCAACTACGGAAAGCAATGTTGAAGTCTTTGAGCTAGCAAATTCTCATATGAACTCCTTAAGTTTGTTTTAGGGAAAATTATTGCATGTACACAAATGTATCATACACATATTCACATAAAATGTGCCTCACTGTCTAATGGAATTCACTCCATGTAAGTGCATGTATGATGCATATGCAAGAATATCTCTTGTTTCAATATGTTTATCTCAGTTCTGTGGGGGTTTATCTAATGTTTACATAATATTTTTTTTTTTTGGTGCTTTGGAAGGCCAGAGGCCCAAAGAAAAGGAAACTAAACTAGGTAGGAATTACTACGGGGCATGACGACCCCTGAAACATCAACAAGCAAAAAAGGTTTGAGTTGAGGAGGGGGTCTCACCCAAGCTTTTAATCCCAAATCCTGAGATAGACTAAGGCGGGCCAAGAAATCTGCACAAAGGTTGCCTTCGCGGAGAGTATGCACGAACTTGACTTCCCAAATCTTGTTGCTCCACTCACGAATCCTAGCTATCAATCTGTTATGTTCCCTATGCTGTATCCCTTCTTTATTTACAGCTTGAATAACAGCTTGGGAATCACACTCCACAATAATCTTTGTAGCACCATAACTCCAAGCTAAATGCAAACCAGATAGGACCCCCCATAATTCAGCCGAAAACGCGTTACACGTCCCAATCTGTCTAGAGAATCCTTGAATCCAATTTCCCAAAACATCCCTAATAAGGCCACCACAGCCAGCCTCACCAGATTGCCTATTGGCAGAACCATCTGTATTAACCTTTAACTAACCCGTAGGGGGGCATATCCAGTAAACAGTCACAATTTGGCGCAGCCCCACCGTATTAGGAGTTATCTGGGTTCTGGCCAAATATTCAAACAGATTTGATCTTGGATGACTGGTATTGTATTGAAAGGCCGTTGGAAATGGCTATCAAAGCGCTCCTTGTTTCTCCACATCCACTGATACCAAGTGGCTACCATGAACAAATCCCACCAATTCCCTGAATGGGGAAGACCCTGGTCAACTCTAAAATTATTTGAGACCTAAGTTTTCAGATCACCCAAAAAGAAGGAAACGATCTTATCTGAGCTGACCAGCCGGATCCAAGTCTGCGCAGCTAACGGGCAGTCCCGAAGAGCATGGATCAGCATCTCCGTGGCGCCTGTACAGAAAGCACAGTCTGGGCACCCTCCATCATTCCAACGGCTACGTTTTTCAACTGTGAGGAGTTTGTCGTGGAAGACCAGCCACATGAACATCCTAATCCTCTGGGGGCCATTCCACTTCCAGATCTGGTTCCAAATCAAATCCACCATGGGACAATCGGGAAAGAGGGAGTCATAGATCTCCTTTAAAGTGCACGACCCATTTTGCCCCCAAGTGATAGAGTCTTCACCGTCTAGGCAGCTAGTGGGACAAATTGCAGAGATCCTGTGAACAAGAGTAAGGGGCAATAAGGATTGTAGCAGTGGGAGGTCCCACTCACCTTGCTCATTAATAAAGTGACTGACCTTAGCGTTGCTATTCTCTGCTTCAGAGGGATCAAGAGCAAAATTAGCTAGCTTTAACACACCATCAACCCAAGGTCATGCCAGAACACTACCCTATCTCCATTGCCTAAGGAGTGATTCACATTATCCAGAAGTTTTGGCCAAATTTTAACCATTTCTTTCCAAAGCACAGAGTCTGAGGCGCAAGAATGGATTCCTTTAAGGAGTTTTTGGTGTCTACCATATTTACCAAGGAGCACTTGGACCCATAGATTATTAGGCCTAGACAGAATACCCCAGCCCATTTTGATTAGGAAGGCCTCATTCAACTGAATTAAATTTCTGAAACCAAGGCCTCCATAGTCTTTTGGGGAGCATATCACACTCCACTTAACAAGGTGAGGCCTTCTTTTCGTGGGAGTATCACCCCATAAGAAACTCCACTGGGCTTTTTCAATTTCCTGGCAGATACTTTTTGGGAGCCTTGTATGTTGCATGTCAAACACAGCCAAAGTTCCCAATACTGAATGGGCAAGGGTGGTACGACCGGCCAGGGAAAGGTATTGAGATTGCCATCCATTTAATTTGGACTGAACCTTTTCCACAATATGTCTGAAATGAGTTTTAGAAGCTCTTCCTTGCCCAATGAAAGCACCTCAGTAGCGACCAAGCTCCTTCGTGATAGTAAAATCACATTTTCCAGCAATTTCATTAACCACTTCCTGAGGGGTATTCCTTGAGAAGATTAAGCTTGTTTTTTGGGGATTTACTTGTGCCCAGAAGCATCACAAAAAGTATTAAGAACTTGCAGGATGCAATTCATCTGATCTACGGAGGCTTCCGCAAAGAGAAGAAGATCATCCGCAAATAGCAAGTGGGAAATATTTGGACCATTGCGCCCTGCACTCATAGGGAGCCAATGCTGCACATTAACCTTCTCGGCAATCAAGTGAGACAATTTGTCCATGCATATGACAAAATTATATGGGGATATGGGATCACCCTGCCGAATCCCTCGGGAAGGGGAGAATTCTTTTGTTTTGTTCCCATTCCAAAGGAGATTGTAGGAAGGGGAGGATATGCAGGACATAATTAGGTGACAGAGTGAGTTAGGAATACCAAATTCATCCAAGCATTGACTAATGAATTGCCAGCTAAGTCTATCGTATGCTTTTTACAGGTCGATCTTTATAGCCATGAAACCTCTATTCCCTTTAATCTTCCTCATGGAGTGAGTGAGTTCCTGAGCAATAATAATGTTGTCGTGAATTTTTCAGCCAGGGATGAAGCTGGCCTGGTAAGGGGAGATCCTGTCTTTCAACATAGGCTTTATCCTTTCCACCATTAGCTTGGATAAGCATTTATACACCACATTACACAAGGCTATAGGGTGGAATTGATTTATGAATTCTGGTTTATCCACTTTAGGAATAAGGACCAACATAGTCTGGTTTAACTCCTTCACTTTGTTGGGATCTGACCAAGCTTCCTTGACCACCTTGATGACAATATCCTTAACAATATCCCAATTCCTCTGGTAGAAGATCCCTGGAAGCCCATCCTCACCCGGACTTTTGAGAGGGCCAATGCCAAACATAGCATTTTTAATATTTTCATCAGATATGTGGTTGGCAGGGTCATGTTGGGCATGCTGGTCGAAAGGGGGATAAGAAACAACAGAATTCAAGATAGGTTTGTTAGGAACCTCTTCCTCATACAAAGAGCGAAAGTACTCGCTGGCCAAACTTAGGAGTTGACTCTGGTTTTCAACCCAATCACCTTGAGGGGATCTGAGGGCGAGAATTTGATGTTTACATAATAATTTCTCCTTCCAGACTTATTCTTATTGCTTTTTGAAATTCTTTGTTTTTTGGGGCCACTAGAAGGCCATCGAAACCAAAACAACTTTCCTATATTTATTGGCAAACCCAGATTGCTTGATTAAGGCAAACCCAGTTTTTTGTTATATATGATGTTACGACTCCAGTCAGTCTTATAGGACCATAAAATCATTGGGCCAATTATTGGTACTGTAGCCCGTGCAGAAGCCCAATTACTAGTGTGGGTTTCCGATGACAGTAACCCTTCGATATTCCCGCATTTACATCAGGGAGGGAATGCTTTTACGATTTACTATGAACAATTGAATATGCCAAACTATGGCAGTGCTATTTAAGATCCAAGCAATAATTTTCTTATAATAACACCAAAAAAAAAAAACATTCTTTCACTTTGGATCATCCTCGACTCATGAATGACTTAATTTAATTCCAAAACTACAATATATAAGCAAATAACCAAAACAACAGAAGAAGAAAGCAAATAACTAAAATTTAAATTTCACAATAGCAAAATACTTCAACATAATAATTTAAAATATCTTCTAAACGTAATTCAAGTGATTGGAGTGAGTTGAGATTTCAATAAATATTATATATTTAAATTGTGGTAATAACTCTTTAACATACCGAAGAAAAAAAAAACCTTTCACAATCGTTTTTAATCAACCGGTTAAAATCACTTGTTCTAATACAATACCAAAATGATGGTTGTTTAAGCAAATGGTTCTCATAAATGTACTTTTTAAGTGTTAAGGCCTCCAACTTTCAAGTGGTCATTTACTTGCCTTATGTTCAACACCAGGTAAATATAGGCCCAAATAGTATAAGAAAAGTTGTCTTTACTTGCGGGGTGGTATAAGACTACTTAGAGAAGCTAGAGAAGTCCTCATTACTCGAAAATGGGGTAGAGTATATGCTGAGATATTTCGATGCTTAAGTTTAAAAATTAGGAAGAAAAATATTAGTAGAGAAGTGAATATATTTAGAGTATTAATTAGTGTGTGCTTAAATAAAGAATAAAGTTATGAGACCTAGAATTGGTTATGAGCATACCATTGGGCTTGGGCCAACAAAGAGATAAAGTTGATTATCATTTTATTCTGTATTTACCCGTTAAACTCTAGTTTATAAAAGAGTCAATTAGATTGGTAGTAATATATATTAATGTGTTGATTTGAGTAAAAAAAGTCTGAATATCTTAAATATATAGTTTTATATTTGATTTCAGAATTTATATATATAAAAATAACTCATTAAGAATAATTTTTATTTAAATATTTGATATCTTAAGAGATTAATATCTCATTTATTAAGTGAGAGAATATTTTGAGAAACAAAAATGATAACGACGATAAGCAACATCTGTATTTAAAATTGGATTGCTGACATATCAACATATATGATTCCTATGCCAATCTTCTCTTCATTTACCTTGATTCTTTTCACAAACATTAACGAATCTAACTCAACCTAATAATGATTGGAAGACCAATCAACTCAATTTGGACTTTGAGGCACCCAATACCTAACTTTGCTTGCCAATTGGTGTTGAGGGCCACACATTTGGCACAATTGGCTCCTCGACACATATCCCATCCTCAAAAGCAAAAGGACCCCATGGCCGTAAAGATTTTAATAGCTTGACGTTTACATGAATACCAACTTGTGGGATAATTCATACTTACCCAAACGGAAAGCAAGGCTAATCATGGCCGTTTGAAGACAAAAAATGGTGTCATTTTCACAAAGAAAAAAAAGTTGACATGGACGGGGGAAATGGGAATGCTTCTCTCCCCACGCAGTTTCTAGCAGAAAAAGATGAAAGAAAAAAAAATATGGCTGCCCAGTTTCCTGGACTTGGACAAGCATCATTTGTTTATTCATACCAAACGCCTAAAAAGACCAATGACCCACTCACTACCTTTGCCGTTTGGTATTCTTGGACTTTCGTTACATTACATAATTTGTGTTATGATTTAAAAGAAAAAATGGCCATATAACTCTCTTACAAGTGCTTGAATCCATGAGTTTATGCAAATTATCTATTAGTAAAAAAATAACACTTTTTTAATTTAATGATTTTGATTAAGTATCGAAAGATTACTTTTTTTTATTAGAATTAAAGGTAACAAAGTCATTAAGTTGATGTTGTTAGATTTGAAATTTGACAAAAAAAATTATTATGATTTGTCATCAAAAGATATTAGATTATAAAATTTGTGTTAAGTTTCGATTTGATAATGAAGATATTATTTTCGATTTCATAATTAAGAATTTCGAGTGAATTCTGGAGATCAAAAATCTCAACAGTTGTTGGAGTTGTAATGAAAATTCGAAATTGACAAAATAAGTCTTAATATGAAATTGAGGTTGTTTTGACTTCATAATAGGTATTGAGATTTTGATTCAATATCGAAATCTAGATTTGAAAAATAGTTACACTTAGTAAATTCTTGAAGAAGAATAGAAGATCTCGACTAGATAGAAAACTAGAAAGTGGTTGAAGATTCAAGTTTGAATTAAAAAAAAATTTGAATTTAAATTAGAAGTTAACAACAGTTGTATATGTTAGATCAAGACAACATAAGGATTGATGATTGAGATTAAACAGTTACTTGTAGTATGAGGATCACTGACAAGGATTTAGTGGCTATTAAACAAAGATTACTAATCATTTAGTAGTTATCTTTGTTTTAAACACATGTCGAAATATTTTAAAAATGGTAGTTACTTAGAAAGTCTATAAATACCAAGAGGATGAAAACATTTAGGGGTTGAAAATTTATTACTTACAAACACTTGTAACTCATGCTCTCACGTCCATTGACATTTCGAGCAAATAGTACGTAAACCTAGTCTAGTATGTTTCCATCCACTTTCATTTCTGTACAATTTACAAATTCAAGGCAAGTTTAATTTCAATCCATTTTACTTTTAGCCATTTTACTTTATTACAAAACTCTTTTCTACTCCCGATCGAGTGTTCTTTCGAGATCATTTGATTTCTTTTAAATGTTTTATTTACTTTCTTGCAATTTACATACTTGCACGTTTACTTTTCATTGCATTTATTTTGAATTGTTTTATTTTATGCTATTTATTTTTTACAATTTACGTTACCTGTCATATTTACTTTAAATGCACTTTAATTCTTGTCATTTACATTTAACTTATTTTCATTTTGCATCTATTTCTCTTATTTCTCGAAAACAAAGTCTCTCTTATTTTCAAACTTATTTTTCATTAAGTTAAATATCATGCATAAATATTTGATTTTAGATTTGCATAACTACCTTGTATTCGAAATCATCATTTGCATTCTTTTAAGATACTAACTTGGATTAGAATCCCAAGAGAAAGCGATTCTCTTCCCCGAATTGAAATCGAGAATTAAACTTTGTTCATTAGATAAAGAGTTTACTATAGTCTAATAAGTTATTTTCGAAATATTTTGGTAAACACTATCCAAATTACTCATTAACCTTAGTGGCTTTACAAGTGCTTATTCTAAACTCCAATCTACCCCCTCTTAGCCCCCTTCCCCAAGACATGTGGCATTCTTGGACTTTGGTTAAATTCTTGGACTTTGGAAGATGTATAGAATGTGTAGGCTTTCCTGATCAGGAGTTGCTTCTCAAAATGTTCCACAAGTAACTCACGCTCACTTAGCGTGCAATTATGAGTTATGACCTCTAGTGTTGGGGCATCTCAGCTTCTTAACCTAAGCTTTGCTTTGCTTGTATACACGAGACATTTCACCAAACACCAACCACAACACCAACCTAGACTAGGCAATCTGCAAATGCCATTAGCCAGGGATGGAGCTTGATAAAGAGAACCTAAAACATGCTAAAGTTTAATCCGATAGGGACTTGTAGCCATAGTTTTGCTATAAAACAAAACCAGGAATTAAGTGGGTTTGCCTGAGGCCAATTAGTATGATTGTCAATAAATGTAAAAACTCGCTTTCTGTGATTAAACTCCACAATTCGACAATGTTTTTGTCTGTATTAGGCGACATCTATTGACCCTTATCTTGTGAGTGATGGAAGCTCTACATTATTAAATGATTCCCATCTCATCTTATCTTCTTATCCAACTGACAAACAAATGAGAAAAATGACAACAGTATAGCTTATTATTATTATTTTTTTGTACATACAACAGTATAGCTTATTTACTGCTGTTAAATTGCTTATAGTAGTAGTGTAGTTAACTGCCTCCAATTTTGTATATAAAAAAAGAATTGGTAATACTTCTACGTACAACCAATCATTCTAAAATAATAGCTTTTTAAAGGAGAACACCTTAGCTTTCAAATGGGCAAGCAAATATATGTTTTGTCTAATCAAAGCTCTTACTTTGTGGACATTGTATATGTACACATGACATGAGTTAGCAAACTAGTATGAACTTATTATACACGTTTATGATCAGGAAATGAAGTCATTTTTCTACATTTCTCTTTTCTACTCTATAGCTCAGGAACTACAAAAACAAACTGTGTAGAAATTGCCTCTTTTCCTATCCTAATTATCTTTGCCATCAACTACGTCAATCAAACAAACTATCTGGTCCTAGTTTGTATAAATTATGCTATCTTCTCAACTTCAGAAAGCAACCAAAGAATAGTGACAAAGGATAAGAACTTCTCGTCAACAGATCCAAACAACAAAAGAGAATTAGGTCCATTATTGACAGAAACATCAGTCCTTCCATAACAAAGTAACCTCCAATTTGGTTGGAACTTACAATCATACAATGCAACATCTTATTCCTGCCACCGTCGGTTTTTGGCAGCCACTGAGTGAGAGTAATTGAGCTTAATAATCATACTGATGTGCCTTCCAAGTTGTTTTTTCCCTCTTTTTCTTCAGTTAATTCCCAAGGAAATAATTAGCCTCAAACAAATGGCGACGTTTACAACATATTACATATGGACCTTGTTTGTGTCAGTTTCTAAGTTGTTGTTGACCATTCTTTCTATTCTTGTCACTTTTATTTCTTGAGGTCTACAACATTATAACCAAAGCTTTTAAATATATGAATGCTTATAGTTAATTTATATGATTAATTACTTGACCAAATTATAAAAATAAAGGCAAGTTAACGTGCTTACACGAGGAAAATGATGTCATGAGTGTTCATAGGATCAAGCTGCATCAAGTCGATTTCAAAACATTATGATACAACTATTAGGTGACTGTGTATCAACATGGACATAATGATATGCCAAAGTTAAAAAAGAATGATGAAATTCGGAAAATAATGATTGCACGTCTTTTATTACACATTTTTATACCTAGTTTAGTTAACGATGCATAAATATCTAATTAATAGCGTATTATGAGATTAACGAGGCTAATAATCAATTATCAATATAGGAAAGCCACATAGAAGGATTTCTGATCAATGTATTCTTCTGTAGAACCCGTAAATTTTTCCCCTCCCGCTTTACTTATAAAAAAGAAAAAGGAAAAGAGATGTGTGCTTATATGGATGACAAGTGACAAGTAGACAGTTCCTTCTACAAACAAAATAGTATAGGGCCTATAGATAGCCAACAAGTAAACAAGCAAAGATAATTTTTCTTCCCACAGAGCAAAAGATAGTAAGCTCCACACGGTATCTAATACCATAGGTCACCATGATCCTTCCATTAGAAGTCCCAATAACGTGATAGAAATGGCCTTGAGATACTTTCTCTATGGCTAACTATATATTCTACAGCCAATTGCACTCAGCAGACCTTTAAATCATATTTTTTATTTCTTGGGGGCAAACAAATTGTCTTTCCAATTTCAAATTCACTCATACACTTTGAAATCCTCCCTTTCTCACTAGCCATATGATGGAGGAAGATGAGTATATTCAAGCATCAAAAGGTAAAAACATTGCAAGCTTCACTTGCTTAGAGCCACCTCAAAATCCAAGGAAGAAAAAGAACAAGAAAGAAAATAAGAGGAGGTTTAGTGATGAACAGATAAGATCACTAGAATGCATATTCGAATCAGAGTCAAAGCTGGAGCCAAGGAAGAAGTTGCAACTAGCAAGAGATCTTGGGCTGCAGCCTCGCCAAGTTGCCATATGGTTCCAGAACAGAAGGGCAAGGTGGAAATCAAAACGGATAGAGCAAGAGTACAAAAAGCTCAGAGATGAATATGACAACTTAGCATCTCGGTTTGAGTCTCTAAAGAAAGAGAAGGAGTCTTTGCAATTAGAGGTAATTAAATTTGTGGTTCTTCTAACAGGACTACTTAGTGCAGATACTCAACAAAGTATATGCAGTTTCCTAGGCCTTAATTGTGCTATGAAAAAGATATTTGTACACCAAATTTTGTACACCACTTTTACATGGGTGATTAATGTGCAAATAACAGGTAAACAATGTGTATTATGTGCGTGAATAGCAAAACTGATCGTTTTATTTGTTTTTACAACAGTTGCAGAAGCTAAGTGATTTGACGGAGACATCTCATGATGGTAGAAGGGAAGGCAAGGTTTGCAAGGAAAATAGCA
The DNA here is from genome assembly GCA_029884595.1 of Ormosia semicastrata. Lineage (NCBI taxonomy): Eukaryota > Viridiplantae > Streptophyta > Magnoliopsida > Fabales > Fabaceae > Ormosia > Ormosia semicastrata. Next base: position 27,188,208 of record JAQQTO010000046.1, on the reverse strand, counting down.
CAGAAGATGGTGGTTCAGGCAGTGGATACAGCAATTGGAGGGTTGAAGCAAAGCCAAGTTTTTCCAATGAGGGTTTGGAGGACAGAGAAGCCATGCATTCAGATGGTCAAAATGAAAAGAGCAGAAGGACTGAGAAATCTGAGGACAGAGGACACCAACTTGTGGGAATGGTTGAGCATGAAGAGATTCCGTTGGCATCACTTGAAAAATGGTACAGTGTGGATCCAAGTGTTATCTTAGATCAGCCATGCAGCAGTTCTCAATGGTTAGATTTCTGGACTTGAAAAAGGGCACCACACTCTAAATTGCATGTTTGATGTTTCCTTGAAGAAAGGAACAAAGACCGGTTGGCTCTTGTGCAGCCAGCATGTCAAAACATGCCAGCTCAAGCAGGATGATAAAACTTATGTTGGATAGGCCAAGCAGCTCAAAGATGAAGTTTTGTAGGCTTGATTTGATAGAGGGAGAATTAAGATAGCCTCACTCAATCAACTCAATTGTTTAGAGATTTGGAAGAAGAAAGAATGTGCCATGTCTCTGTTTGTTCATGCTTGCATGGCTTTCCAATCCGTGTGTGCGCGTGTTGTTTTTTTTCTTTTTTCTTTTTCATTGTTGGGTTACAAGGGGTTTAAATCCTAGACCTCTATCTATTCTTAAATTAGCATCTCTTTTATCACTTTAGCTAACATGTGTGATCTTTAGGACATGACTAGGACACATAAGTATAAAATGAATAGAGTGAATGAGAAATTGCTTGACTTAATGAAGCAGTGAATTTGTTAATTTCTTAGCTTGTCTAACAGACCCATTTCCATTTTGTACTGTGTATGGAATAAATGCAGCTGATAATCTTACTTTGATCAACTTTGTTCATTAGGATTTCAGTATAAGGCAATCAGTCTTATAATAAAGTGCTAACACTCTAAAGCAGTAAGCGCTAATTAAGCAGGAAAATATGGCAGATATACGAGTCCAGAAAAGGGAGTGTTTCAGTTCATCTGATTTTCGTTTGATAGCTTCTCTGAAAGGAGGAGTATGGTTCTGTTGGATCCTGCCTAAGTCATGTGAAGTACTGTCTTAAAAAATCCTATAAGAGTGTGTTTGGACGGAATATTTTAAGGAGGTAATATATTTTTTTAGGGAATTTAAAATTCTTTATTTTAAAATATTTTATTTAGATAATTGAGTAAAGAATTTTAAGAATTTTAAAGAATTTTAATCAGGAATTTTGTTAATCAAATTTAGAAAATTTCAATTCCCACCTAAAGAGACAGAATGTCTAAAATCCCTCTTATCTCTCCGTCACTCCCTCTTTCGTCACGTTCTCTCTCTTCTCTCCCGTCTCAGTTGTCATCGTCACGTTCTCTCTCTTCTCCCCCGTCTCAGTCGTCATCGTCACGTTCTCTCTCTTCTCTCTCCGTCTCAGTCGTGAAGCTCAATCATCCATGGCTGAAGCTCACTATTCTCAACCTCTATAGCTCAATCTTACTTTCTCAACTTTCATAGTTCGATCTCACTCTTGTTCACTCTCGATCTACTCTTCTTAGCGAACCCCAACCACGACCACCGCTGCTTCCATCCGCGCCGCAAGCCACCACCGTCGCGCCCAGATCCATCGCGCGCCACCCATCTCGAACCCAACCCACCACCGTAGCACCTCCATCCACAATATATACCCAAGATTCAAAGCCGCCCCTTTGGTGTTGTGAGAACACGATCTGTACACTTTGTGCGAACACTATGTACTCAAATCAAACTTTTATCACTTTTGAATCTGTTGATTTTGTTTATTTTCGTTTTGAATCTTCTTCTTGGTTGTGTATGGCAGCTATTGCATTTGGTCCTTGCTTGTTTTTATATCATCTCTCTGGTAAGTTCTCTCTGGTACTTATGAGATTGTTTTTGTGATTTTTGATACATTTGTAGGGGGTGGTGTAATTTTCTATTTTTTGTGCATTTTCAATGCTTTTGTAACTTTGGTGTTGCCTGGTTTTTTTTTTTTTCATTCACTATGCTAGTGAAAACTGTTATGCTGTAGCTGTAGTTCTTTACTTTTGTGCTAAAACAAATGCCTGGAAATGCTAGTATCCTTTCTAGTTTAATGTTTGGTCTAGTTTTTCAAACATTAGTTTGCATAGCTTTTGTACTTTACCAATCTTTTGCACATCACCCATTATATAGCTATACCAAATTATAATGATTTGTAGTGGTAGATGCGCTTTTGTAGTTAGCAGCTTTTGCACATCACCAATTGTATAGTTATACCAAATTAGAAAGATTGTAGTTGGCAGCTTTTGTAGTTAGCAGCTTTCGTGAGTTTTTATACCAAATTATACTATATGAAGACTATTGTCAACTTCTAGCCCAAAATCTCTGCAAATTTTATAACAGTACAACAAGGTTATGATTTCTTAGAGAATAGCAGATTTTTTTTGATAATGTCTAAGTTTCAAAAATTTCAAAAATTGCAAGAGAGTTATGATTTTTTAACTCAATAGAAGGAAGAGAGAAGTTATTAAATCAAGTTTACTCTCTAATTTACTTTTTACGAAATCCAATTCACAAGTTAATATATAAATTCTTTTGAATTCTTACTTTTAACCAATGTGAAACTTTATTCTTTTAATATATTACTTTTTTTATGACAAGTTCAAATTTTAGAATATAAATTTCCGTCTTCAATTTCTAAAGTGAAATAAGGAGAGAATATAAACTAATCAAGCAGTTGTGACTGAGGACTTAAAACAAAATCATCAATATAATAATACTAATGGCGTACACATGATAAATAAATAAATAAAAAGCAGCGCAAACTGTTACCTTTGGTCCTTTACAATAATTGACTTGTAAGTGTTAGGTTAAAATAATTTTGATTTAGTTTATTATTTTTTGGTTTAAGTAAGTGTTAAGTTACAAAAATGTCCATAAATGTTGTTATTAAATGAAGAAAGAGACTGAATTTTTTTGTCCAAAATAAAAAATAATGGAGCTTTTCTTTGTGTAAGCTTAATGTTGTTCAGATATTATTTTTTAAAACATTAGTAACTGAACATTAAATAGTTTTAACTTAATGATTTAAAATATTAAAAATAAAATTACTCAAACGTACTTATATTATGTTTTATAAATTACAAGATATTATTATATTAAAGAAGTATGTTCTGAGACTTCTATTTGCTCTGATCTCCACCTCACATTTATCACTTATCTAATCCCGTATTAACAATGGTGATCTTTATGACATTATGAAAGCACATCAAGTATGAAGTGAATAGATTGAGTTAGATATTTGAATTTGATTATATATATATATATATATATATATATATATATAATTTATTTATTTATATAATATAAATAATATAAATTTTTCCACTAGAATTGTCATCTGACATTTTTTAAATTTTTATTTTTTAAATTCTTTTCAATTGTAACTTTATTTATTTTCTTTGATTCTTCATTTCTTCTATACACATCTCTCTTAACTTTTTAACTTTTTTAACATTTTAATTTTTTTTTTTTTTTCTCAACTTCTCATATTTTCTTGACTTTTTATTATTATTTTTCACGTCAAATATTTTAAATTTTTATAATTTTGTAAAAATAGAAATCAAAGGGTATTCGTTTTTAATAAATTATAAAAAAAAACTTATTTTATTTCATAAATTAATCTTAAATAGAGAAAAACTAATAAAAATATACATTTGTAAAATGCCCTTTAAATACCATTCTTTTACATATTTATATGAATTTTATTATCTTTTAATCTTAATCTTATAAGTTCTTATAATAAGAATATTTAAATAATATTACAAGTTTATTTAATTTCTATATATTTCATTGATAATATATTTCTATTAACATAAGATGGTTTAATTTTTTATAAATATATATAAGATGACATAGTAAAAAAAAAATCTTTCTTAGTACATGATATATTTGTTAAGAAAAAATTATCAAAATATAATTGAGGTTTAGTTAGAAAAATATTTTGTAAAATTAAAAAAAAAAAGAGTAACGAATTTAAATGTTTTTCATGTCCTAACATATCAAAATAAATATAATAGTCTTTTTCATTTAAATTATGTATATGAAGTTAAAAAGTGCATCTAAATATTACTACAAACAAACAAAATGAAATTGAGTAATATAGCTATTAAATTTTAAATATAAGACTCTCTATTATAATTTTGAGTTTAATTTTAATATATTGTCAGTGTAAAATTTTGATATACTATCAATTAATTATATATTATCATATGTATAATTTTTGAAATAATTATTTAAATATTTTTAATGACGCGACAAAATGAATGATTGATAACAATATAAAAAAAAAATTATATTAATAGTGTATCAAAATTAAGTCCTATATTTTATAAGATTCTAAGTATGTTTAGATTGATTTACTCTATACTTAAAAAAAACTTTTAACCAAACAATTTCTTTAAAATATTTTGATTATCGACTTTTCTTAAAGTAAACTAAGTTAATTTAAATATGTATTAAATATTTTTTGTTAAATAAAACTTCATAGTCATATATACTCATTCTATTCTTTTTTATCTGTCGTTTTGCAACTTTTTTATATTCTATATTATATGTTATTTTACAATTTTAACACAAAATTTAATTATTTTATTAATTTTATTTTTTTTTCTTACTCTATTAATTATTTAACTCTTAGAAACTCTCAATTTTATTTATCCAACTTTATTTCTCTCTTATCACCTTTTTTACTAGCTAATCACATTCTTTTTTTTTAAAGATAATATTATTTTTTGCAATTATTTTTTTCTTAAAATTAAGACTATTAAATTATTTTATTAATATCAGTATCATTTTCTTAAACGACAAATAAAAAACTACTTAATTTTAAAAATCGTACAATAAACGGGTAACAGAACTAGTTGTCTTAAAGATCCATCTCCATTTTCATAGTACGTGTATGGAGTAAATGCAGCCGATTATCTTATTTTGATGATTTGATCAACACTGTATAATTGAACAGTACTCAGCATATGGAAATCTGTTCTATAATAAATCAGTACAAGAAGCATTATTAAGCACAAAGCAGGATAATGGTTGGCAAATGCAAAGTCTAGAAAATATCTTTAAGTTCACTAGATTTTCATTTGATACCTTCTATGAGAGGAGTATGGTCCAAAATATTGAATATAAAATCCAGTCTTCAACTTCCCCTGCCTCTGGACTTCTCTTCAAGCATTTTGATCACTTTGAAGATATGGAATAGGCTTCTTGCTGTATATCCTACACTCCCATCTGCTGGCAATTAGTCTGCACCAATATTTCAATAATGATATTTGTACATTACTTCTATTATATCATTTTTATACCACTTATTTTTAATTAATAAAATAAAAAAATATTTTTTAATACACATTCTCTCTTCTTATTTTCAAATTATACCTGATAAGTTCTTGTCTCCCATCAATCATTTATTTCCAAAATTCATTTCAAAAAAATCTTTCTTTATAACTAATGTATGAGAAAATATTTTTTTTTTATTTCTTAAAGTATCTCCTACTTTATATATGAGAGATTAATCTTTTAGAGAACGATCAAACGCCTAAACGAAGACTCTTTTCAATAATAATATTTTCATATATATGAATATCGAGTTCGAACTCAAGATCACATACTTAAATGACCTGAGTTCCTTCCACTCGTACTAACACACATCAGTATATTTGGGAAAATATTACTTTCACGTATATTTCTTTTTACATTTATTTTCACTGGCTTTTAATTTTTTTAAAATTGAAAATTTTATAAATATATATATTTAAAAAAAAAATATAACAGTGTGTATATATAATTTACTTTTACGACCTTTTCAACCAAGACAGTTTGGCCGAGTGGTCTAAGGCGCCAGATTTAGGCTCTGGTCCGAAAGGGCGTGGGTTCAAATCCCACAGCTGTCACGTTGTAGTTTTGATTTATTATATTTTCTGTTTCCAAACAAAACTGAACTGATCCATAACGAGGTCGAGGATTCAATGGTCACCACACACAGCACAACACAGCGAACAAAACTGCTTCAACCTTAGAACTAACAAACCAACTGATCTTGAGTTAAGTTGTGTTGCTGACTCTGCACAAAACAGTATTCAGCAATGGCACTCTCGGTTTGCAGTCTTGGCCCTTCAAATATTAACCCACTACCAATACCATCTTCCCTATTCAACTCTCTTAAATTCCTTCCCTTCTGGCCAAAGCAAAAGGTGGGTTACATACGCTACAGTTTTACCTTTGAACTATCTATCTCTTTTGAGTTTTCAACTACTGTGTTGTGTGATGTGAGTAGCAACCTTCAATGGTGTTATGGCAGGTGAAGATGGGCCCTTTGAGTGTATCTCCAATGGGGTTTGGAACGTGGGCATGGGGCAATCAGTTTCTTTGGGGGTACCAGGAATCCATGGATGATGAGCTTCAACAAATCTTCAACATGGCTGTGGAGAATGGCATCAATCTCTTTGACACTGCTGATTCTTATGGGACTGGAAGGTTAAATGGGCAGAGTGAGAAGCTTCTGGGAAGGTTCATTCGAGAATTTCAAGGTTCATCAGACAACCCTTTCCCAATTCAATTTAATTTGCTATAAACTCTTCCGCTAGATGTTGTAGATTGCAGTGCAGGTGTAAGCTTTAATCCATTGTAACTTGGCCTGCCTTTATTTCATGGCTCTGTTGTTTGATTTATGTTAATTTGTGGTGTCATCTTTAGGAGAAATTATAGCATGCAATTAATGCCTAAAATTTATGTCAATGTACCTACATCAATGGTGGGGATCTTCCTGGAGAATGCATTAGCCAGCCTACAATTCTTTGCCATTGTGTAACTTAAATAGTTAAATCTATTACGTCATAGTTTGTTTGATGAGTGTCTTGTGTGATTTGGCAAAACAAGTCCTCGTGTGAAAGTTGCTGATACTGAGAAGATCAGTAAAGGCTTCTCTCCATACTAGCATAAATAAGAGCTCCTTCATTCATGTCTTAATGTGAAAACATAGTACCATATTGTAATGAATTCTTATATTCCCAATTGTTCACCAATTTGCGTATTCACTTCCTCAGAGCAAAAGGGGAGCCAGCGTGACATAGTAATTGCTACGAAGTTTGCTGCATATCCGTGGCGCCTTACACCAGGGCAGTTTGTGAATGCTTGCAGGTATTCTTTTTGTGTTGTCCCTGATATGTTCCTATTCAAGCTGAATGATAGTACTGGATTAAAATATCCACGCCTATCTAATTCTTCCTGAGCTTCCCATCTCGTCTCCCATAACATATGTTTGCATGATTTATCTCTTTGCTTATGATATTGAACTTCAATAAAATAAATTTTCAGGGCATCACTAGATAGGATGCAGATTGAGCAAATCGGGATAGGACAACTACATTGGTCAACAGCAAATTATGCTCCTTTACAGGAATTAGCTCTTTGGGATGGTTTAGTGGCAATGTATGAGAAGGTTACAATAACTCATGTTTAATAGTAGGATTATCTGGTATATATACATAATACCTTGAGTGAATCATTATTTAAGGACTTGGGTCGATGGTTCTCCTATCTAAACACCATAATTGATGTTTGCAATGCAACATGAGTAGTATAAACCTGTTAGGGAAGGACACAAGAATCTTACCTTAAAGTACTGAATGTGGATAAAGTCACTCAGGGTGCTTTTGATACTTTCTTCATTTGCATGGATTTTCATTTTTCATTTCTTCTTTTCCAGTTTCAAATGAGCATATTTAGACATTGAGTTCAATGGTTATTTCTAGAGAAAAAAATCGTTTTGACTTATTCAATGATCAAAATTCCTGTACTCATGTTTATGATGCCATTTAGGGTTTAGTTCAAGCTGTTGGAGTAAGCAATTACGGACCAAAGCAGCTTTTGAAGATACATGATTACCTAAAAGACCGAGGAGTCCCCTTATGCACAGCCCAGGTATAAAGTTATGTATAATTGTAAAATTTAACATTCAAATTTTGCTAGACATACAACAAAGCCTTATCTCACTAGGTGGGGTTGGTTACATGGATCAAACGATGACATTGTGTTCTTTCATAAATCATGTCTTTAGAAAGGCCATTTAGCTCTAAGTCTTTTTTAATAGTTTCTCCTATAATTTTTCTTGATCTTCTTCTACATCTAACTATTTGACTATCCTCCATCTGATTTACTCTTCTTACTGAGAGGATTTTAATGGTCTTTTTCCAACATAGTCAAATCACCTAAGGCAAGATTCTACTATCTTTTCATCAATAGGTGCTATCCCTACTTTCTCTCTAATGCATTCATTCTTGATCTTATCATGTCTTGTATATCCACTCAAGTCAATGCAATATCCTCATGTCTGCAACAATGAGCTTATGCTCTTGTTGGCGCTTTACTGTCCAACATTCAGTACCATAAAGCATCGCGAGTCTTATTATAACTATGCGGTAAATTTTTCCTTTAAGCTTGGGAAGCACCTTGCGATTACAAATAACACTTGAAACACTTCTCTATTTCATCCACTTCGCTTGAATCTTATGATTTACATCTCCCTCTATTTCTCCGTCATTAAATTTTTGCTAGACATAATGTACCAAAAATATTTTGGTAGACATATGGCAAAAATTCCTTTTAATTCCAATAGTGACTAATAAGTATGGTCTGATTGTCAAACCAGTCACAAATATCCTTGAGAGACCCTAAAGAAGAAAAGGAAAAAGAAAAGGCAGAGGAAAGGTACTTATAACAAAAGTACAAAACTAATAACTACAATATATTATCACGGCTCGTTGAGTTTCTGAAAGAGATATCAATGTAATATGAGTTGCCTGAATAATAACTCCAAGCAGTTGTGAATTCCTTGACATCGTGCTATCAGTATGCGACAACCAGTCCAGCAATTGTCATGCTTTACTGGTATTCTTATTAATCTTCTCTACAATTTCAACATTTCAGGTGCAATTTTCTTTGCTAAGCATAGGGAAAGATCAATTAGAGATCAAGAGTATATGTGATTCTCTCGGTATCCGCTTGATTGCTTATAGTCCCCTAGGACTTGGAATGCTTACTGGGAAATACTCACCATCCAAACTTCCAACTGGGCCAAGGTGTGTTGATATGTAATCAAATATTTTAAAACATTATTTAGTGATTAACTTTATAGCCTAATGCATTATTAGCTTTCTTTTTTTCATATTACCTGGTTATATTTCGCAGGGCGTTACTATTTAAGCAAATACTTCCAGGACTGAATCCTTTATTGAGTTCCCTGAGAGACATTGCAAAAAAACGGCGCAAAACAATGTCACAAGTAATCTTTTTCCCTTTTTTTTCCCTTTATATATGCTACTAATTCTTATTGCTGTCTTGTGACTAACGGTTAGTTAGTGCTACAAAATATAATCTCAGTCTAAAAGAATATGTAGGAATAATATATCTTGCATGAATGTCTTTGAGAAGTAAAATATGCACTGCAGACTCACTAACTAAATCATTAAAGTTTAATGCTTGTTTAATAGGTACCAAGAAAGACAATTATATTTATTGTCCTATTTCGTTGCCACTACTGGATATCTGTAAAAGAAATATATATATATATTGCCATCAGTTAATAGATAGTGCTACAAGATTTTCTCTCTTTTTTGTAGATTTTATTTCCTCACATTTATTTGACTGGGAAGCACACCAACTACCAAAATCTATATTTAGTTTTCCCATCCATCAAGTGCATGCTTACAGTTTTGATTTTGGATCATCCACTTTTGCAAATCTAGGCCCTTCCGGCTTGCCCTGTCTTCAGGAGAACATAGTTTGATCCAATTCAGCAGTTATACTCAGGCTATATATAATAAGCATCTTTCTTCAGTCTCTTCATCAATCTTTCTTGTACACTACGACCTCTTTGCTCGTTCTGAGCTCCACGGATCAGCCAATACCAAACTCTACAAAAAGAAAACCAAGGTCTTATTGTCAAAAAAGCACCTTGTGCATATTAGGTTATTCAATTAAAGTATCATGTGATATCATACGTTATAAATATCTGCACAAAAGGAACTGCCAGTATGTTATCCACAATAACATTAGAACTATTCTTGGTTCATTATTAGGACCAACCACCACAGCAGACAACTTTTAATGTTATGTTACAAATGCCATGTTCACTCACGCAACCCTTTTTTAAAGGTTCGAAAGTCCCATTTATGGAACTGTCGACCATCACACGTAATTGTCCTTGTCTTGGACTCTTAGGTGCGTGACAAATGACAATGCTGACCACTGGTTCTGACTTCTGACCAACCTTGCCTGCACCACATACTTCATCATCTAATGCAGCGCTTTCATCATGTCAGGTTGCTATAAATTGGTGCATATGCAAAGGTACAGTTCCAATTCCGGGAGTTAAGTCAGTAACACAAGCAGAGGAAAATTTGGGTGCTCTTGGTTGGCGTCTCTCTTCAGACGAGCTGCTTCAGTTGGAATATGCAGCACAGGAATCACCTCGCAGGATGATCCAGAACATTTTCCAAACCAGGTATACATACTATCCCATTTTTTAACAATTATAGTTCAGATATTAAAAATAAAATAAAACAAAAAAAAAGTAGTAAATATCAGTGTTTGACGTGGCTTGGATTTCATAACAGATAATATCTGTGGCGAGGCCTCAGCACAAGGTGCTGACTGAGAATAACAAGGCATATATTAACTGACTTAAGGCCACAAAGTTTCTATCATCTGGCGTCGTATAAGATTCAGCAGAGAGCAGATAATTGAACCATTTCATTTTTACTCGTCCAGAAGAGATACGAGCAACAGATCACTCTGAAAGCAATTCTCATCCTTAAACTAACGAATGCATTTACGTGCGTACTATATGACGAGCTCTATATTTACGTGAGTAGTGATGCCGCAACATACTTTAGTACAATCATATTGTCACGCTATTACATTACCTGAACATTTTTATGATAGATAATAGTATTATACCATGTACTAATAACATTTTATTATTAAAAACAATCCTACTTATACATATAAAAAGTTATCAACACAGTATTACTATATAGAAAAAAAATATTAATATCGTTATTGAATATATTTTGCTATAAAGATTCAGCCACGCTTACATTAACAGAAAATAGGAAATAGAGAATTCGTTTGCTTTCTTTCTCTTATATCCACCGCAAATGGTGGGGGCCTACTCGATGTCATATATTACATCAAATGCAAAAACCAGTGAAATAATTTCCCTCCCGTGTCACTGTAAATTAGTAGCACAAGTCGTAACTAGTTAAAAACACTAGCACTTTTAATCAATGAACTTGGATTTTCATGAGTTGAAATGAAAAATGGATCAGGTATTCGAAAATAGGGTGAAATATACGACGGGAAACAAAGACAACAAACGCATCATTATCAAAAGCAACAAAATTATGTCATCACATGGAACTGAAGCATAATTGATATCAACCCGTCTCAAACTGAATACCAAAATCATAACAAAGTAACTCTGCCAGTGCAATTTCCAACAGATTTCCTACAATACTAAGACGCTAATGAAGTTATCAGGATTACAAGACATCCAGCAATCCACGACAACACAATTCCATTTTGCAATCAGAACAGTTTTACTTGATCTTCTTCTTTGGCCTCAGCTGCAATACAATCAATAAACACCACAATGACTAAATAATAACAATAACAAGAAGCAAGTGCCAACCAATAAAATAAGAAGCACAAGTGACAAAAAGAAACATCAATCAAAATATTATACCTGGTTGCTGTGTCCACACTTCTTTTTCCTGCAGTTGACAGCACGGGGGTGTAAACGTGCATAACACCTGCAAAGCACAATGACACATAAGAACAGAGCACATGTAGCAATGGTTGCAAATTAACAATATACAGTATAGATTAGTCTCGGCTCCAATCACATATGGCAGTTATTTTTCAAGTAATCACTGAACATGAATAATACAAAGTTATGGTATCGCATAAACGTGTGGGCTTTATAATATTTATCTTCCAAGATGCACATCCTCTTGGACCCTTGGTCCTCAAAGAAAACATTACCTATGAATACTACCATTCTTTTTTTCAAGAAAGAAGATCTGGTTGTAAAATTACATTTGTAACACTATAATTATAGAATTGAAAAGAATTCATTTGAAATGAAATAATTTATAAATCCTATCAAAAGTTATAAGGTTTACAAATAAGCAAATATTACAAGTAATATGATTTGTAAATGAATTGAATTCTTCAATTCTCACTCCAATCAAGATTCATACAAGAATCCAATTATAAATGAAATTATTCTTTTATTTCAACGGTTCCAAACACAGTAAGACAGTTAGGCTATTATTTGAAAGTTGATGCTGCTACATACATTTCATGTCATCCGAAGATTCCTGCTCATTGTGTAAATTCATGCACATCAAGATTTCAATGCATCATCTTTAACACATCAATCATCACACATTAACTATCCAGAACATGAGAACCATATTTGTAACTACAACTTCCAGAATGAACCATATGCTACTACTTACAATTCAGGATCCAATTCTAATAACACAAAAGCTAGATTGCATGAACTTACTTGCGGCAGATCATCTTATCCTGATTATATTTCCTGGCCAATGCCATCAAAGATGGCTCAATAATGCCACCACGAAGCCTCAAAACAAGATGCAATGTTGACTCTGCAAAATAGAGTAACTGATCTAATAAGGCTCACAATTTAAACTCCAGTCACTGAGATTTGAGCATAATTCATCCGATCTAGGGTCCGGTCTGCTTGCTCAAGCAGGACAAAAGTGCTTGAAACACAATAAAGTAAAGCGTTTGAACATTGTCAATTTTTACATTATCATAGTTCATCCATCCAGGCTTTACTATATTCATTATCAATTTTCCAACTTATAGCTCTCCACCAACTCAAACACGCATACCCTGAGCATTCACACACTTTGGCTAAATACAATTTCTACAAACCATAAAAACAGGAAATTAATCCATTACTGCAATTAAAATGACCAAAACAATATTTGTAATTTCAGCTAGTTAAAAAAAAAAATCAACCTTCACTTTTCACAGAATTATAGGACTAACCTTTCTGGATGTTATAATCAGCGAGGGTACGGCCATCCTCGAGCTGTTTTCCGGCGAAGATCAACCTCTGCTGGTCCGGCGGAATCCCTACACAATAAAGAGCGAAGAAAACAGAATCAGCATAAATCATCGATCTTATCTTATTATTATTCAGTCACAATACGAAAAGGCACACCATAATACACCTTCTTTGTCCTGAATCTTAGTTTTGACGTTATCGATGGTGTCGCTGGACTCCACCTCGAGGGTGATGGTCTTCCCTGTTAGGGTTTTCACGAAGATCTGCATTTTTCCTTCTTCCACTGATTTTATTTTCCCAATCCGCTCAAAGGGTTTCTGGCCTCTTCAAAATAATATATACGGGGTGGAAGTTTTTGGATTAGGGTTTTTCAGGTTTCACGGTGTGTTTGGTAACCCAAGTTATATTATTCCCAGACCAATTCCGCTGTTTGCCAATTGTCGATGGTTCCTTAATATTTAATCCCTGAATAACTATTTTTTTTTTTAAATATTCTCCACATAATAAATAAAAAATTAATTTTTTAAAATATAATTAAACGCATAGCTATTGTCCAATGTTTTTGGATCAAACTTAGAATTATATATATATATGAATTCCAGCAGCCCAATGTTTAAACTTTAAAGTGAAAAATATTTATATTAGTAGTATTTTCAATGGTTTTCGTTTATATCGTATCTATATTTTATTTTATATTATATTTATGTTTCTACTTTTTTTTTTGAGCTGGCTGTTTTTACTGTTTTGTAATAGGAGCATCCTATACATAGGAAATTATGAAAAATAATTATCTTACATTTTAAAAAAGAGGTATAAGTATTGTTCTACTATTTTGAATAGATGTAATTGAGTGAAAGAAAATAATAATAAAAATATATATAATAAATGATATTAAATAAAATATAAAAAAATATATATACACTATTTAAGGTAAGAATATAATATTTAAAAAATTATTATCTAAAGTAGACTAACACAACTACACTCAACCTGAATTGGGGGATGATGATATGGTGTAAGTAAAGAATATTTATAAAGAAAGATGAAGAAAGTCTTGAAGATTCTTAGGGCTGTCTCCAAGCTAGATTAGGTTCAACCTTATTCAATAAGCAGAGATTATATATACTAGGGTATGTTTGGATGAAAAATTTTAAAAGAAAAAAAAGAAAAGATTTATTTTATATTTTTAAATCATGAAAATTATAAAATATTTATAAAAATAAATAAAAGATGATTGAAATATTATTTGACCATTTATCATTTTATTCCTTAATTTTGAAAAAATATTAAAATATAAAAATATTTATTCAAAATAAAGAATAAGTTCTTCATTTTATTTCTCTCCAAAACTTTAATTCCTAAACATATCATAAGATAGTGTTTGAAATCAATTAAAATTAAAAATGATTTGATTTGAATTGATTTGATTTGATTTAAAAATTAAATTTTGTATTTAAAACTTATTAAAAAAATAAAATTTGAATTAATTTAAAAATCAAATTGTGTGTTTGAAATTCATTAAAATAAAAATTAATTTGATTTTATTTTATTATTTTATATTTTTTTTCTTATGAAAAGTGATTATATGTAATTATTAAGAATAAAATAATCTATTCATTTTAAATCAAATCAAATCAAATCTTAACAAATCTTATTAAATTTGATAAATTTTTCAAATAAAAATAATAAAATTCATAAAATTTTATAAATTAAATTATTTTTTTATTTTTTAACATTTTAAACACATATTTAAATAAAATTATTTATTATTTTTTTACATTACAAACACACTCTAAAAATTTATTTATTTTGATAACAGTTACCTCAATAAGAATATATCCTAACATTGCTAACATATACACTAAAAAGCATATTAAGTTTAGAGTAACGGTGACTTATCAAACATCCACATCACCCATGTAAAAAAATAAATAAAGAACTTGGAGAGGGGGGTAGCTGCCCTCTCAGCCCTGATGAAGCTCCACCTCTGGATATGTGTGACCGTAAAGCTTCATGACAACACGTGATACCCATGTGATTATTTTTTTTGGCCTAAGTACATGATGGTTTGTTTTTTTTTTCTTTATTTAGGTTACAAAAAAATAGGATTCTAGGTGGTAGCCTGGAGTGCAAGAGCAAATTCCCACGTACCCACCAGAGGCATTGCCCTAGTCAGCCTGGAGGAGTGCAAGAAAAGCAAATTTCTCCACGAGAGTGTAGAATATATGAAGGAAAAGAAATGGAGGGTTTAAAATATATTTTTATCATTTTACCTTTTATTAAAAAAAAATAACATAATTAATGTTATTTTATCTGATGGCATGACACAGTACAGCGCCATTGCTCCCCACGCCACTCATTCACGCACAAGACAAACTTCAAGCAACACCATATTCTCACCCACTTTTCCAAATTTACGGTTCATCCAAAAAAAAACCCATTCACTTTATTATAAGCACCCACCCTATCGTCGAAGAAGAGTAAAATAGTGTATGACATTATGAAAATTTAAAAATCCCCCAACAACAAATAATATTTTTTCACTATATTTTTTTTCCTTTCCCTCCTACATTTGTCCAAATTTACGGTTCAACACCGACCCTATCCTCAAAGAAGAGTAAAATAGTGTATGACATTATGAAAATTTAATAACAAATATATCATTTTTTTTATATTATTTTTTATACTAATCATTTTTTTTATCATTTTTTTATTTAATCACAATTATTAAAAATATAATAAAAAATAATATATTTTAAAAAATAATATAAGAATATCATTATTCATTTAATAATGTCACTACTGAACCCGGGCAAGAGCAAAGCATTGAGTAACAATAATGTCATTGTCATAATAATGTGACCAGCACAAACAAATCTTTTAATTTACGGCTCAACCTGTCTAAAACGTGGCTGATCCAATGAGCAAATTCGAATACCTCCATAACTTGGCGTAGGCTGGGCCACTTCAACCACAACCTTCAATGGTTGATTTTGTTAACTCTAATATTTTTACCGCAAATAATACATATATTTTTTTTTACACTTCATCTAATATTATTAATCATACTTATTTTTTTTTTATTTTTTCCTTTTTAATTACATACTTTAAAAAAAATGTGTATAATACTTATACCTCTTTTAGAAGTATAAGATGATCTTTTTCCTTTTGTTAATTACATAGATGTTTCTTTGTTACACCAAAATTTTTTTTATTGATCTAACAGTCTAAGAGATTTTTTTTTTACATTTTTTTAGTAATTGAGTTTTTTAGTAAAGTGAAGGTTGTATCATTCCAAGATATAGTAGTTACATAAGATTTACCAATAAAACATCAGTAGCAAGAATCAAACCTATTTTAATTGTTGCAATTCAATCCTAGTTAAGCCCAAAGTTTGAAGAGTATTTTTTTTTTCATTTTACACTTATTTTTCACTTTCTATGTGCTTGCTTCTAGTCTAGTACTTGCTTACGGATCCATACCTTGCTTCCAGTAGTAGCAAAAGGATCCGAGCATGTAACATAAATAAGTGTGGCCAACATCTAAGTGAAATGCAAGCTACAAATCCACAATCAACACTGTTTCTAATTGTTGACCAATTGCCACAATACCACCAATGGCCACTTCCGCACCTTTTTCCTTCTCCTGCACTCCACAAAGTAGATTGCTCTCCAAACAGAAGTCACACACACTATCCCCAACAACATCATTATTGTCACCCCAAGTTGGACAGAAATCCCTTTGCTACCCTCTAAGGTACAATGGGGTTTCTCCAATTGGCATGAATCTCAAGAGAATTAATGTTGGTGTATCAGTGAAGGCATCAATGGACAACAAGAACGTGGAGGTGCTCACCAAGGAGCATCTTGCTGTGTCTTTGGCCAAATATGTCTCTGATCTATCCAATAAATTCATCAGAGAGAGAGGGTTCTTCACTATAGTTTTATCTGGCGGGTCTGTTAAGTACTTGAAGTAAGCATACAACATATGGTCATATCATATTATACATATCTTGGGTATGGGTGATTCCTGTTTGTTTTTATCATCTTCCTCTTGCACTGGGATTGAATTAAAAATTAATGGCTTAGAGAACTTTTTCCAGCTTAGCAGCCACAAAAATATGTGGCATTTTATGGTTTGTTTTTTGGGAAAGTTTGGTAATTATTACTTGACGTTACAATTTCAGGAAGTTGGTGGAATCTCCATATCTGAAATCTATCGAGTGGTCTCAGTGGCATATATTTTGGGCAGATGAAAGAG
Source organism: Ormosia semicastrata (assembly GCA_029884595.1). Taxonomy (NCBI): domain Eukaryota; kingdom Viridiplantae; phylum Streptophyta; class Magnoliopsida; order Fabales; family Fabaceae; genus Ormosia; species Ormosia semicastrata. The sequence goes on along the minus strand of JAQQTO010000046.1, from coordinate 27,170,792 downwards.
TAGTGCCTAAAACTCACCTAGACAGCAACTACAAGCTTGCTTATGATGGATTTATTTCCAAGGTATATCATTCTTTAAAACGATTACCACAATGTCACATTTTAGGATTTTTTTAGCCAACATGCACTTAATTATTGAAAATTGTTCTCATTGTTCTCTTCGGCAGGTGCCAATTCCTCCTGACAATGTCAATACCATTGATGATGCCCTATCAGCTGAAGGAGCAACTGATGTTTATGAGACAACTATCAAACTCTTGGTTGCTAGAAATGTAATAGCTTCATCATCAGCCACTGGATTTCCAAAATTTGATCTCATGCTGCTGGATATGGGACCAGATGGGCATGTAGCTTCTCTACTCCCGGGGCACCCTATCGTGAATGAGACTAAAAAGTGGGTTACCTTCATCAAGAACGCACCAAATCCGCCACCAGAGAGAATTACTCTGACCTTTCCAGTGATTAATTCTTCTTCAAACATAGCAATGGTGGTGACTGGGGCTGGTAAAGCAGATGCAGTCTACACTGCACTGGAGAACGTTCAGAGTTATGATAAGCTGCCGGTTCAATTGGTTTCACCAGAAGGAGAGTTGAAATGGTTCTTAGACAAGGGTGCAGCTTCAAAGCTGTATAAGTAGATCCTCAAGTTATGCTGTTGAATTTACATATTCATAAACTTCTGCTAAAGAGAAAATAAGGCGTGTGATGTTGTTGCCGGCCTTTGTTGAAATTATTATACGTCTTCCATATGAAGCTCTAATGTCTGATTTATAAGGCATTAGACACAAATAATGGGAACTTTTTTTTTTAACCTTTTGAAATTAAATGGATAATATTTAGTTAAGTACCTAAAAATTATAGATGAATATAATCTAAATATTTTAAATTGCTAGCTCCTTTTGGTTAGCATCCCAGAAGGAGAGATAGGTGAACTTTTTTGCGACTTTAAGCCTTGTTTATTAAATGAAAAATTATATTTTACAAAAAATTTAAATACATTTTTTCTCCACCAATCCTATTTATGTTGAGAAGAGTGTCAATATTTTTAAGAAAAAAGTGTAATCCAATTTTCAATGGTCAAAATTGACATTAATTTAATATTTTTACAAATAAAATTTAAGTTAAATTATAATCATTAATAAATCAAACTGAAATGAATTTAATCAAGGGAATACTTCAAACATATATCATAAAATCAAATGTTTTTTGGTACATAAAGTAACTTTACCTTATATATGTGGCATCTCACAAAATTACATTACCTTATATTCGTGTGAAGTAATAAATTTAAAATGTATTTATATTAAAAAAACAAGGTAAAGTAAGCTATAATCAAATGAAGGTAAATTTATACATATATGAAATTATGCATATATTATTATTTAATCAATGAGCTAGAGATTATAGAAATTGATATGTGAGTGATGAAAAGAGAATAAATATACACTTTAGTTTTTGAATATTTTGTAATATAACACTTTAGTCTCTAAAAAACATTTGACACACACGTTAATCCTTGAAAGTTTCCTATCACATTAATCATTTTATTAACCACTTATGTGAGATGTTAACGGAATTGCTTCTTTGTACCATTAAGTGCCAAATAGGATCCCACCTGTTTAAATATTTTTTTCAGGAAAACGCATCGTATTAGATAGAAGGAGAAGAAGTGGCACAACATCATTCCCCACCCACGCATGAATAGAGGTCGATCCCCACCCAAAAATCCCTAATCTTCTTCCTTCACAATTTCTTACAAGTAAATAGAGCTACGTACAAATTGCTTTAGTGGTGAATTTGTGCAGGCAAAGCGATTTGTTTGAAGATGGGAGATGATTTTGTGCAAACATCAGAGATGAGTTCTAACATTAGTGGTTCATCGGTGATGGGGAGCAGATGAGGTGTACAAATTTCTTCTGAGAAGTATGGATGCGGACAATGAGTGTTTATTTATACTTCAAAGAAGACAAGGGGTTATGGTTGTCGATTTCTTACGTGCCTTTTACGGAGAGATAAACAACGGACTTGTGGCTTTTCCAATGGTTAGATGATAAAGCTGGAACAGTGGACGAAAGTGATGAAAGGGATGACATGAATGAGGAAGAAATTAGTGAGTTTAGGAATAAAATTGTGTTGTGTGAGGAAGAAATGAAAAAATGAAAACTAGTGAGTGAAATTTTGTTTTTTATTTTGTTTTATTTGCGATGGGTTGTTTAGCATATAAATGAGATTGAGAATGAATCATTGTGTGAATCAACTGTAAGTAACTATGATGTAATTGTTTAGTTTATTATAATTTTATTAATGGAATAATATTTCATTACCATTTTCATAGATTGCATATAAATGTTTACTTTATGTATTCATTAGTATCAAAAAATAGAAATTATGTACAGAACAACATATCATGATCATTTCCATAAATTGCACATAAATGTATAATTTGTCCATTCATTAATACCAGAAAACAAAAGTATAGGAAAATGTGTCAATCCCATATAGGTAACCATTATAAAACAGTATCCAACATGATGCTTAATCCAAAAAATCAAAAACTAAAAACTATGATTCAAAATCCTAGTCATCTTTCATATCTAGCACATTACACCTAGTATCCTTCACACCCTAATACTAACTTAATGGTTCATTACATTACACCCAAAATACAAAAACATAAAGCTTGTCATGGTTCAATTGCAGTTAGTCCACTGCTGTTGGATGAAGCCTATGATTAAATTATTGAAAAGAACCTTGTGCTTGTGCCTTGACTTCTTGCTACCATGGTCTCTCTAGTCACACAATGCACACTCTAGTTGAAATATGCTTTGGGAATATTTCTAGGCAGGTTCCTTACTTCTTGAGGTGGTCTGAATCCTGATTGTGTTTATGGTGTAGGTGGCTTGAAGTTTGGTCCTCTAGAGGGTGCATTGTCAATCCTTGAGATCCATTAGTACATGTTTATCAAGTAATAGAAAATAGTTAGCCAAAATGTGACTACAAAAATAAAACATAACATAACATGAAAAAAGAATTTTTTTTACTTACTGTTGTGATACGAGGGTGCATTAGCTTGAGATTGTTGAGTATTTGGCTCAAGTTCAGTTTGAGCACTTGATTCAGGTTCTGTTTGAGTTGCAGTAGGTTGAGGGTCTTTTGTCTTCTTCACGTGTTTCCTTTTTTCATTCATTAGAGCTAACTGACAACCTCTACTGTTATGACCTGTCCTATTACACTTTTCACACTTAGTTTCCCCATACTTTCGCTTTAGCTTGTATGGATTTTGAGGTTCATCCTAGTCCTTTTTCCTTTGCTTTTTAAGCCTTCCTGGTTGCCTCTTAAATGGTGGTGGACCAATTGATTCCTCATTGGTCATCTTCCAATATTCTTGGTTTGCAACAGACTGAATGTGATGCTTGTACAACTTATGGTAGGTATTTATTGAATATCATGGGTGCACAAAATGTCTTGGCTGCAGATTATTGTAAGAAAGTGCTGTTATGACATACATGCAAGGGATTCCACTCAAATCCCATTTCCTATAGGAGCAAGTTCCTTCACCAATATCCACTGTACATTTCTAGGCTGACATGCAACCTCAAACTTATATCCTGCAGGTTCTCCTGTCCATATGGGTGTCCAATATCTGCTTGATTTTCTATTTCCTTCCAACCTACTCTGAGTTTTTGGTGTGATTAGGCTTGTGTATCTTGCTAGCCTTAAATGTTTATCTCACATCTTCCTCATGATGTGAGTCCTTATTTCCTCAACATGGTGAATATTAGCTTTCCTCTATACTTAACTATGACCCCATTGAACTGCTCACAACTGTTATTCAACAAATTGTCACATTTGGTGAATGGGGAGAATCCTGCCTTACTCCAATGCTCAGGTGGAATTCTATATAACCACTTCCAAGCATTCTTAGGATTCCTCGTCATAACCTCCATCTTCTGCTAAAACTCCTCCATAGTAGTTGTCTTAGCAATCTCCCAAACTATGTCTCTCAAATCCTTATTCATGAATACCTTGCAAAAGTTGGATTATACATGTCTAACACAAAATCTGTGTCTAACTCCAAGCATGACCTCCTCCATTACAAGTAATAAACCTTAAACAAAATTGTGAACATTTCAACTCAATTAATGGAAAACCAAACAAGAAAAAATTATAATAGGCAATTTGAAATCAAACACAGCATACCTTATGTTGATTAGTGATAAACTCCTATCTATGTTGTCTGTAGTCTCCAATGTCATCTAGCAAAATCTCCAAGAACCATTTCTAAGAGTCTTTGGTCTCCATGTCCACAATTGCATATGCAATCACATAATAAGCATTGTTCCCATCCATACTAACAGCTGCTAACAGTTGACCTCCATAATGCCCTTTTAAATTACACTCATCTAAGTTTATGAAGGGCTTGCAGCCATCCTTGAAACCCTTCTTACAAGCATCCAAACAACATAAAACCTTTTAAAGGAAAACATTTTAGTGAATGTGTTTGCTAGGTCCACTAGTAGTTTCAAAGTGGAACTAGGGTTAATTCTTGCTAACTTATCCACATAATCTCTTATCTTTGAGTATTGCTCCTTCTCTGAGTCTTCTACCAATTCCTTTGATATCTTTATGGCCCTATGTATTTTGACACCATTACAATGGATATTGAATCCTTCTTTAATGTGATTAAATGCTTCCTTGGAAGTCAAATGAAGTTTAGTCCTCATCTCTGAAACTATTTTCTTTGCAACCCAATGCCTATTTGCTTTGGTATTGCTAAATTGTTTGCAGCATATGGGGTTGTCACAAAAAGTTTTAATCTAAAAACTTCATGTTTTATTACTCCAAGAACAAAAAACTTCCTATGGACACCTTTCCCTCACACATTTAGCTTTATCCCTGATTTTATCATTCTTCACAAACTTGTACTCCCTCCCTAGTTCCACATTATACTCTCTCATAGCTTCCTTGAACACATCTAGACTTTGAAATTCCATGCCTAACTTTAGATACATCTCCAAAACTTGCAGAAACATTAAATTAAGGGTAGACCTCATTGGCGTTGTCTTCCTCATCAAATGAGGATTGATATATATCTGGACACTCCTTAGTATACCATTTATCTTCTGCACTAGCCTGAATTTGTATATGTGATTTAAACTTATCATTCCTTCTATGCTTGGTTGTCACATTTTTAGTGCCCATAACTTTGTCATTTCTCCTCAGTATACCATTTACCTTCCGCACTAGCCTGAATTTGTATAAGTGATTTAAACTTATCATTTCTTCTATGCTTGGTTGTCACATTTTTAGTGCCCATAACTTTGTCATTTCTCTTATTAGTAGGGTTCACATCATTACCCTTTTTCTTCCTAAAAAAGTTCACATGCTTATGGTCCACCTCATCCTCTGTAATATAAAAAAAATCAACCCCTGACTTATATGCTTCATCCTCTGCATTATCATCATAGTTAGTTTCAGTGTTTCATCTGCACCCTCATTTGGATGTTCATCATGTGCATTAAACCCCTCAGCTTCACCATTTGCAGCTTCACCATTTGTAGCTTCACCATTTGCACCTTCACCATTTGCACCTTCAAGTGGATATATGACCTATAGAGGTTGTTCCCATAGCACCTTTACATTTTTAGGTTCTTCTTACCCACCTTGTTGCAGTCTTACCCCACCACATTCTCCCTCTAGTAGTGGATTCCTTATCACACATTTGTCAAAATAAATCTCTACTTCCTTTGCCTGTAAACAGTGCTTCATCAACTCTAAGGAATCTTTGTCATTGTTTAATGGCTTTAAGCCATCTCTCAAAGACAATACAGGAACAACCCAAAAACATTGTTCATACAATGCCTTTAGACCAAAGTAATGTTCTTTAAACAGGGAGTTTATAACATGAATTGAAAAATAATCTAAGTAAAAATGTTTCCATACTTCAACTTCTCTATTAATATACTTATTTTTTATTCTATTAAACTGACCCTTAGGTGTAAAACTAGGTCCACCTTATCTACCATTATGAGCTGTGTGCGTGTTTGAGATAGTTATGAAAATTTGATTATTTTAATAATCGATTATTGTACAAATTTTTTTTATAATCAATTATAAGAAAAAAGTTTTATGTTTAGATATGTTAGTTGAAAAATGATTTTAAGCTAATCTGTTTTATTTGGATGATATAAAAAATTATTTTTATGCATTAAATTACCAAATAATAATTACAAAAATTATTTGATTAATTAAAAAAGTTATTTAATTAAGAACAAAATGATATTTACATCTTACTATTAAAATAATCACAATAACTTTTTATAATAATGCTCACCCAACAGCTTGATTTTTAACATTTTTTTATCCAATAATAAGCTGTTAATTTTTTTATAAATGTTCACCCAAAACACATTTGATTATTTGTGTAACAACTTAAAGTTGAAAAAAAAGCTGTTGCTTCAACATGCTCTGCATTCAAATAAACAAACATAGACAAATAGATAAACCCAAAATCACTATATTAATTATATCAAACACAAACAAAACAAAAAAAAAATATTTTAATCACACCAAACCTCATCAATGCTATGAAGGAACCACATGAAATAATACAATCAATAATCAAAAAACTAAAAATAAAGAGTGATACCACTTTTGTCTTTCATTGGGCACACAAAGTGTCAATACATGGAGAATTTTTAGAAAAAAAGCATATTTTGAGTTCGTACTTGAGTAAGGTAACAACTTAAAGATTCTCACCCCAAAAGTTTCAATCAATGGTATTGGTTCTCACAAGCTCATCCTGATGATTTTGATCAGAATATTTGAGAAATCAAATTAAAATTTTTTGGGAGTTAATTATGCAATATTTGGGAATGATGTTGCGCCACCTCTTCACTTTCTCCAATACAGTGCGTTCTGATAATATTTTGTGCTAAAATTTTTTGTTTAAGCATGTGAAATTCTATTTGACACTTAACATTACAAATAAGTGGTTAACAAAAATTTAACGTGAAATCACTTAACTAATGTGTGCGTCAATTTTTTTTTTAAATTAAAATATTATATCACGAAATATTTAGGGATTAAAATATATATTTACTCTTAAAAAAAATTTATATTTTTGGGTTCTAATTCCAAAGTACCCCTTCATTGTTGGTATCGCCATGTCAATGAAACCACTCACTGCAAGAGAAGAAAGTGCACGAAATGGAAGGCTTCCAAATTCAACTTTCAAGTTACCATTTTGGGTCACTTCCAGTGCCACCGTGTTCCATTTGATTTGAGTGCTCCTATAAGAATAAGCCCTGTGCGCAGTGCGCATGGCCTTCACCGCATCATCCACTTTCCTCTCCAACACTCAGCGAACCCCATTCTTCTCCCTTATAAACCCAAACTTGCATCCACCCCGCAAATTCATCTGCAGCCCCCTGAGATTCAAAGGGGTTTCTTTTTCTCTGATTAGCGCGAAACCCAACAGAATTGTCTGCCAAGTGAAAGCGTCGATGGCGGAGACGAAGAACAAGAACGTGGTGGTTGAGGTTTTCGAAAAGGAGGAGCTTGCGGTGTCTTTGGCCAAATACGTTGCCGATCTCTCCAATAAGTTCACCGCAGAAAGAGGGGCTTTCACCGTCTGCTTGTCCGGTGGCTCTTTGATCCATTATCTCAGGTCAGTTTATTTTATTTTATTTTTTTATATTCATATAAAAGCTCCCATTTTGTTTTAAGCAAAATAAAAAATTGCATTGAATTAGATTAATGTTATTGGTTTATGGGATTACAACTGTTTTTTTTTTAATGTTGATTTCAGGAAACTTCTGGAACCCCCTTATGTTGATTCTCTTGAATGGTCTAAGTGGCATGTGTTTTGGGTGGATGAGAGAGTCGTGCCAAAGACTCATGAAGATAGTAACTACAAGCTTGCTTATGATGGGTTTCTCTCCAAGGTATGTTATGTTGTGTTGTTCCTGATTTTTCAGGTGTCATATCATAAATTGTTTATGTTGCTTGAACATGTTTTCCAATTATTGATATTTTTTTAAAATGTTCGTTATGTGTTGCTGTCAGAAAATTGAAAAAAGAGGAGGTTAGTTCAAAGTATGTATCTGTTCAAGTTGAAACCATTGTATAAACAGCCCATATGTGAGCATAGGAACACCATTTTGGAATTGGATAGAACATCGTATATGGACATGTTTTCCTCCAAAAGATTGCTTGAGAATGTTTATTAAGAGAGGAAGTGAATGAATAAGTACAAGCATTTCAGGGAGAGACTATTTATTTGTAGAAGATCAGGCAAATGAATCCTAATAATTTGCCTTCACCTACGTGCTTAAGCTTTAGGGAGAGTTGTTCTTGACATGTTATCAGAACTTCTATGACTGAGTGGTTAGGAATTCAATTCTTACCACTCCATTCTTCTAAATAAATGTTGAATTTCAGCACATGGTAAATATGGGCCTATACATTATCCATGCTTTAAGCCCAAATGGCTCATAGGTGAGGGGACATGTTAGATATATAATAAAGTCATTCATGTGCCTTGTAGGATAGGACGGTATTATATTGACAAGTTTGTTGAGTATATTTTTCATTCCTATAATATGATGCGAGAGGGAAAAAAATTGCTATCAGTTTCAAGTTATATGCTATATTTTATTCATGTATAGTCTTTTAAAATGACTGCATGACCAAAGTATACTGTCTCCCTCCCTAGTGTTCTATCAGGATAATCTTCTATAAATCTAACCTGTTGGTAATTTCATCACGGTTCTCTTGGCAGGTGCCCATTCCTCCTGGCAATGTTTATGCAATCAATGATGCCCTGTCAGCTGAAGGGGCGGCTGATGATTATGAGACATGTCTCAGACACTTGGTAAAAAGCAATGTGATAGCTTCATCATCAATCAGCGGATTTCCAAAATTTGATCTTCAGCTGCTGGGTATGGGCCCTGATGGGCATGTAGCTTCTTTGTTCCCAGGGCATCCTCTTGTGGAGGAGAATAAAAAATGGGTTACCTTCATTAAGGACTCGCCAAAACCACCACCAGAGAGAATAACTTTTACCTTTCCAGTGATTAATTCTTCTGCTTACGCAGCACTTGTGGTGACTGGTGCTGGTAAAGCAGATGCAGTTCACTCTGCGCTGGGCGGATCTCAAAATTCAGATAAGCTTCCTGTCGCATTGGTTTCACCTGAAGGGGAGCTGAAATGGTTCTTAGACAAAGGTGCAGCCTCAAAGCTGTAGATCCTGTGCTAAAAAGTTGATCTATGTGTTGCCCTAGTGTATTTGCCTTTGCAATGATGATCTATGTGTTGTGCTAGTGTATTTGCCTTTGCAATGTATGAGAACTCATTTAGTGCTGAATCTCCTTATCTCAGTGATAGTTAGCACTGGAGAGGGGTTTTCATTTTTCTTGTGGCAATAAAAGTACTAAACTGAATAATAGAGTGCAATATGAAGTTCTGTTGCTTCAAAAATTCTGAATTCTTCCCCATCCCAATTTTTTATGTGAAGCAACCCCACTCTTCCCTCTTCATCCAATTGAGATGCTTTCAGCTGAAACGTGCGTAGTGTGCATCCCAAACTGATCAGATTCCTATGTAAGGGAGGGGACAGAAAATAAGTGGACTTATCTTCACTTTCTTTCAAGTCGTCCTTTGAGTGGTGTTCATTCGATTTTGGAATGCGATTGTTCCATCGTTGTCATTTAAATGAACCAAATGACAATTCTGTTACTTTTTTAATTGTCCTCTCCCGCAATCAGTGGCATGTAATATGTATTCATTATTTTACCGCTACACATGTTCCTTGGTAATTTCCCCTGGAGATATTTTTTGGTTGCGTGTTTGTATCATGAAATGATACTGTACTCTCACTGTATTCCGAGAGGATAATGCTTTATACAGAATACATGCGAGTCACATCACCTTCCAGAGTCACATCACTTCATACAAAGTAGAATTAAAGTGTAATTATATAAAAAATGTGTTACAAGTAATTGTAATTAAATAATAAAAATTGTATAAATATAAATTAATGTGTATATAAATTTGTATTGTTAGCATTATTCATTCATAGGACTCGGCTTTCTGCAACCGGCATAAGGATAACATAAATTATAGGGAGAATTACTGAGCTGAAAAAGTCAAGATAGGAAACTGAATCTAATGACATGGAACTAATAAATGATAGCTGATGAATTATTAAAGTGGCGAATAAGTGGTTCTGCTGTGTCCCTTGATTCATAAGTTGTTCATTGATTGTTTTTAAAATTAATAGCTTTATTAAGTTCAACTTCTCGCGATTTTTCCTTAAAATTTATGATATCTCCAACCTGATGGAAATATGGTAGCCAGCTGAATTATTATTTCATGTTTGGATGTCAAAAATTTCATTGGTGGAAACTTCTTGATTACTAATTTCATTTCCAAGTGGAATATGCAGAGTAGCATTCCCTACTTCAGGTAAATTTGAGTTGAGTTCTCAGGAGCTTATCAATTTCTGCTTGTGAACGATATATATAAAAAAAAAAAGCATTTTAATTATCAATGAAAACAATTTCTTCTTGTAAGCAAATAAAACCAGAATACCATTTCCTTTACAAAATGAAAAAAGAAAACAGAATAAAACAAAGTATCATTTCGTAATTATTAATAAAAACAAATCATCTGAAAATAAAAACAATAAACAAACTAAACAACACAGTAGTTTTTGAGTTGTCACGGTGAACATTTCAGGAGAAAACCTTGAATGCAGACTTATTTGGACTTGATCTTATACTTAACAGCCACTCCAAGAATATCCACAGTTGCGACTTGTTAAATGCATTAATATAAGCAAGAAACCTCCTCTGAGCACATGGGCAGTTTAAGTTTGGGGGACGCAAACAACGTACTCCTTACCTCGCATTTCATACTTTAAATGTTCACACAACGTTTTATGTGTCTTTTGTGGTTTTATATGGCATTGGTTTTTGTACACTTTTCTTTTCCATGTAAAGTATACATTGGTTTCTAATCCTGCATTCATTTTCTCAACTGAGTATCTTTTCTGCTGCAATTTGCAAGCAAATCGGATGCTTGGTCCAAGAAGATAATGTTTTGTTAGGTGTAGTAGTTTATCTTTGCTGTCCTCCTCCCTCCTCACAAAAAAACCACACTTTTTGGTATTAGATGTTACTTTAACTTTAAGTACATGCCTGGGAAGGGAGTCTCTGCAAATAGCAAATTCTGTTCTTATTTGACACAATGATCTACCAATCAGGAACGGATCCACGTTATAAGACATGGTGGCATGTGCCCCTAAGTGAAATTTAAATGAAATTTGTATTATATGTATATATGTTAATTTATTCTTTTCATTATATTATCTTGTTTGTTTATTGTCCACATAAGAAATTGTAAATAATAATAATAACTCAACTAATCAAATCATTTTTCTTTTTGTAATAACTCTAAACTTTTGATAATTACAAATTAACATTATTTTACTATTTTGATTTTATTTAATTTTTAGAATCTGAAAACAAAAAGAAACAAACTTATAGCATATATATTAAATGTTATTTTTAAAGATTTTAGGTTTAATAATTTTATGTTATAAATATCATAAAAAATTATATACACAATATATAAAAAACTTCTTATTATTTATATTTTTAATAATAATATATGATATTAAATATAAACATTTAAAAAAAATTAGTATATATATTTTGTCCTTATTTACTAAAATTCCTCCATCCGTCACTATCTACCGTATATGCCAGCCTTATTCATCCTCCACATAATAAGACCATCACAGCTCTTACTAATACCAGGTCAGACCAAATTGGTCAGGTTTCCTGTAACTTGAGCATATCTATAAACGAAAAGTTCCAAAAGGAAAAGGGAAATAAAAGAGAAGAAGACTGGAGGAAAAATGTACTCAGAAGTTTGTGAAATTAAATCCCATGTCATTAACAGTTAACAGATATTTACGTTTTTAGTTTTACTTTTTTGTTTCTGCAGTCTAGCTAACTGGTTTAAGATAGAATTAATACCTTTTGCCTTGCCATTATGAAATAGCCCCAATCAAGGCTCAGAGTTGCTTAAGAACCAAAACAACCACTTCATCATTAGCAAATTTGACTGCAATCACTTCACATAATTTAGGCCATACTTTAGGATAACAGCGAGTGCAATGTTGTAATTAGGGTGCAATACTTACAACACACCCTTGGCATGGGGGTGCTGTCACTATCCTACAGAAGACAAGGCTCACTTTGGACTCACTGTTTATTCTTTGGAATCTCTTTCATCATTGTGGTAGATGATGAAAAGGACCTATAAAACATGAAATATTCAAAAGGTAAAACATATGGGCCTCAGAAGATTATTTCTTTTCTTTTTTTTCTTCTCATTTTTTAAGAAAGTGGTCTACCTTGCATGCCAATGACCCAATTAGTATGCTTTCTGGTTGCTCTGGTTGATATTGCCATGGCCACTGTTGCTGTTAATAGAGAAAACATGGGATTAATCACCCTAAATATTTGTGTATAGAAAGGTAGTACATGGTATTTTTAAAGCTGCCTATTCATCATGACAATGTTGGATGGTTCAGGCCACCAAACGAAAGGCATCCATTGCAGCAATGGAATTGCAGATAATATGTATGATACATTATGGAAGACAATACATATCATTTAGGGAGACTTTATTTACAGTCCATTGTCGGATCTCGAAGTGGGAATTGATTTGAAAGCAATAAACTTAGAGGAGAACTATGGAGCCCACAAGAATATGAAAATATCATACCATCTCAAGTGCCCACTCTCAACGAGTCCAAGAAAAAAAAACAAAACAAAAACCCCAATAACAATCTTGGATATTATGAAAATAGATCCTTTCTCTCTTTATTTTTGGAAATTTTATATTTTAAAAATAATTAAATTTACCATATTTAAAATTAATGGTTTGGTTATTATTAAAACAATAAATTTAATTTTCATATTAAAAAGTTTAACTATTATATTATAGTTATTGAAAATATATTTTTTAATAATTGAAAATTTAAATTAAATAAGTATCAGAATTTTATTAAATAATAAATTTGTTTAAATATATTTATTTTATTTACTTTTCTACTTCTGTCACTTTTATCCCTTTTTTTTTAGTTTCTAAAATCACTGCGCCTGCTTTTGTTGACTAATATATATATTTTTTTCACATACACAATCCAAGGTTAGTTGTTAGTTAGTTGACAATTACCAATAGTTGAAACTTGTCATTTTCTTTAATTAAATAAAATAAATAAATAAATAGTGTAAAGTGATCTCTTGGTAGTTCAAAGAACCCCAACTAATAAGTTTTGGCCAAGTTTCCAATCAACTTGGCCAATTGCACTGCCGGTAGAATCATGCTATACTACAAAGTAAAAATCTTTAAGTAATGTTTAACCTTTCTACAAAGCAACTACCATCTGTGACATGTTTTTCAAGAGTGGCTTGAAGTTCGGTTTGACAAGTCGGTGGTATTCTCTATACAAATTCAATCTCCTTTTGACTGAATATGAAACGTTAGGCTACGGTTACTATTATTGTATTGTCTTAATCAAATCCATCTTGACAGTAATTTACCTTTTATAATTCTGAGGATTCCATAACAAATAATGAAAGTGTAACAAATTATTCAAAGTGAACTAAAGCTGGTTACCACTCATTGGCTGCTAGTTTTTGGTGTAACAAATTATTCACACAATTTTAAAATAAGGTGGTGATTAAATAAATTTTTTCATAAAATGATGATTCTAGTATTTAAATTTGTAATATTACATGTAAAATTTGTCTAATTTGTCTACTACTAGTTTAATTGAAAGAATATGCTGCCCGTACTTTGATTACTGCTTCGGCTGATAAAAATGGAAAAGAGATCTTGACGGATGAGAATAATTTCACCTAAACATAAAATAACTGAAAGAACAAGCACCCAATCACATGAATTAAATCATTTAAGAATACTTGGGCTTAAGATTAAGATTAGAATAATAGTAGCAGGAGCTCAATTCTTTAAATATGTAATTTTAGATTTGATCTTAGAATTTATGTATATAAAAATAATATTTTAAGAAGAAATTTTGGTTTAAATGTTTACTTGTATCTTGAGAAATTAACTTTTTACCTATCGAGTATAAAAATATTCTAGAAAACAAAAAATAAAAGTGTATTACAGATTTCTCACAAAACTTAAATTAATAGGTGAAATTATTTTATCCCTCATTTCACCCATAATCCAAAAAATGACGAGCCATTGATTTCTTAACATGTGAGATTTTTATGAGAGTGCTTATTATTATTTTTTTGTGCCTATTACTACTTTTATTTCATCAAATTTTTTTATTAAATAAGTTAATTTAAACTATTAAATTAAAATTAATAAATAATAAAAAAAAAAAAAATAACAATAAACATAAAAGAGTGACAATAAACACTTCATTTCCACACTAAACTATTTGTGCATTTAACTTTTCCCTTCAGATAACATGTGGAAAGTTATTATAACCAAAATCAAACAATAGTTTTTTTTTCCTAAATGCAATTTATATAATAGTTTATGATTTTAGGATAATTTAATTTAATTTTAAATGATTTTACATTAATTTTAATATAAAATGATGAAATAAAGTATAAAATTATTTTAAATCTAACTGTAGATTTTGTAAAAGCCTCGTTTTATGAAAACAAAAAAATATTTAGTAGTATAAGTTATTAAGAGTATTGGATGAGTTAAGTTAATTTACAAATTCATAGGTTTTGACTTGACTCAATATATAAAATGTGGGTTGAATTGAGTTTGCAAGTTAAAAAATACTTCAAATCACGAGGTAAAAATGTTAACTCGCATAAATCCAACTCACCCAAGTAACTATTTTTTTAAAAGTCATTTAACCATTAAGGCATTTCAAAATACTTTTTGTTGACTTTTTTATAGTGACAATTAGGGGTGAAAATAGGACAGATAGCTCATTAAGTGTCTATAGCTTGGCCTATTTAAGGCCTAGCCTGACTTGACTCATTTAATAAAAAGGTCGTGTCAAGACTTTTTAAAAAGTCTATTTAGTTAAACAGGTCAAGTTTCAAGCTTTTAAAAAAGCCTTTTAGACTTAATAAGTTAGTTTATTTAATTATATATATTATTATTTTATATATATTATGAAATTTTAATATTTATATAATATAATTAATTTAATAAATAATATAATATTTTTTAAAAGTCTAAATTTTGTTAGTCTATATAAAAGCTTAGGCTCATTAACTATCTCATTGACTTATTTAGAGGTAAGTCTATTGACTTATTTAAAGGTTTTATTACAAAATAAGTCTTTAAATAGACTTTTAGGACAGATCAAACTTTTAAAAAGGTTAAGTTGTGCCTTAAAGATTGGTCTATATCAAGTAAATAAGTCAGATTCAAGTCTTGCATTTGAGAAATAGGCTAGACCCATTTAAGATACATAGTTACGTTGAGAATGTAGACTCAATGTAACTAAGAAAATATAGATGAGAAACTCGTGAAGCATTTAACAAACTATTGCAATGAAAATTCAATGAATCACTTGGATGACAAACAGTATGTTGAGAAAATAAAGAATGAAATAAATGATTATGTCAATTCATATAATATATATGAAGACATTAAATTCAATTGGCCAATATGATTTGTTGTTTATGATTTTTTAGACTTATTAGTGTTATAATATCTAGAACATATTTCAGAATTAAATTATACTTGATTTTGTATTATCTTAGGTGATTTCTACATAATTAGAGATACTATTTTGATTATATTTTATTGTACTTCCGTCTTTATATAAACTTCATTTCTTATAAATAGGGAATCCTCTTGTATATACTAATAAATTCAAAAATATATACAAATTATTAATATTTGTCTCATTGTTTCTATTTTTAACATGGTATCAGAGAAGTACCATCCTCCGTGACCTGTCTCATCACTATTCCGGTGCATAGTTCTCGAAAATCTAGAAATCTGATTAGTCACCTCTCATGTTGTATTCTACATATTCTAACAATCCTTCTGCTCACCGTCACCATTTTTTCGTCACTCATTTCCAGACTCAGTTGCCACAACTACCATCCTAAATTCCAGACTCTGCTTCGGACTCTGATTTTTGTCCTAAATTCTAGACTCTGCTCTAGAATATGATTTTTGTCTTAGATTCCAAACTCCATTCCAAACTATGATTACTGTCATAGATTCCAGTATTCGATATGCATTTCTGTTTAATTTCACTGATCAGTTCTGTATGATCCAACTTGAAAAATTGGTTTCGCCTTTGTTGCTTTAGCCTCCGATTAGTTCTGTTTGATAGATTGATTTTGTCTCCATTGTTTTAGCCAAATACAGATTGGTTCCATCCTAGATGCAGTTTGGCTCCGTTCCCATTGTAGATTTTTTCAAATGCAGATGATTTCATCTCAAATGCAGTTTTAACCTCTTGGCTTCTCCAAGATCTCAACGTTTTGTTTTTATAATATTTTAGCTTATTTTATTTTTGTGTGTCTAATTGTAACAAGCTATAACTTAATAGTTTTAACTTGGTATTAGAGTATCTAGAACATATTTCAAAATTAAAATTAGGCTTGATTTTATGTTATCTTAGATATATAATTTTTTACATAATTAAATATATTATTTTGATTATATTTCATTATTTATATAAATTCTCTTTTCTATAAATAAAAATCTTATTGCATACATTGATTAATTTAAAAATATATACAAATTATTAATATTTGTCATCCTATTTATGTTTATAATTATTAGTTTCCTTTAGTTTATTTAAAGCTTATGTTAACTTAGTAAGTTGTTATGTTTAGTTATCTTATTTGAGATTTATTATGTTTGTGTAATATTAATTATATAACTTTTTTAATTTATTTAGAACATTAATAATTTTTAATTAAGATGTGTTATATATTATAAATTTTTTATTTCATATTTTAGCATTTATTTTAGTAAGAGATTTTTTTAATATATATTAAACCCACAAATTTAACCAAAACCCAACTAACTTTTTGTGTGAATAGAGTTGAATGAAAAAATTTCCATTAACCAAACGCAATATTTGTTAGGCGGGTGAAGTCCAAAGTTACCGTAAAACCTATTCAACCTGCCATTGGACACCCCAAACATGCTATGGTATTATTTTAAGTTCAGTTGCTTGTACTAACGTAATTTTAAAATCAAGAACATGTGACTTGAGACAGAAACTTGGATTGATATGACTAATCTTAATTTGATTATTGCTAAGAGATTCTGTTCGCTACATTAAAAATTGCATTAAAAAAAAGGTATGTAATTGAAATATGAAGATTTGTTTTGGTTTTCAAGATTATCTCTATATTTTTTTGGTCTGAACTAATTATTCGAGTCCAAAATAATTAAGTTTGCTCCACAAATTGTGTTTAGAGTTCAAAATTTTGTCATTTTTTAAAAAGATATATCGCTTATTACTACATTAAACTTTTTGCAAATAAAACATGCAAATTAAGTGAGAAAAAAAAATGTACGAATTAATTTAATAACCAATTTTGATGTGCGTATAAAGAGGGAAAGAGTATTTAGGCACTCAAAGACTAGTCGGGTTTATATTTGGTGAATAAGGATGAAAAGAATACGTATGTATTTGACATTTAATCGCTTTCCCTATAATAAAGTTTTTGACCCCATGATTGGAATAGATTACAAGGCAACTTATTTATATAAAGAAGGCAACGTGAGTGAGGAGGACAATCTTATTAAATTAAATTATTAATTAAAACCTCAACCTCTAATAAGAAGGTTTCAAAGAGGTTAGTTTGAATGATGTGATTAAGAAAGAAACGACACCGTTTTACCATGCTGGGGTAGTACTAGTTCCCCTCCATGACTATGCCCAACAAAGTAAAAACCCAAAGCTCTTTCCACAACATATGCATAGATTCTTCCCCTACTGACCAGTCTTCCTCTATTTCCATCTCAGTCCTTTATCTCTCTCTTTCTCTCTCAATCTCTCTCTCTCAAAAATCAAAACTCAGAAGCAAAATAGACCAAACAAACTTGGCTTTCGCGTTCTCCTTCTCAGAAAGAAATTTCAGAATCGGAAGAACAACAACGAGGGAAGAAGAGGAGAAAGGAATCACATAGGAAGGGGCATTCCAGTAATTTCAGCTCCCTCTCCTCCATGTTCACATCCACTCACTTGAACACCAACAACGACACTCCCTTCCTCTCCGGCGGCGGCGGCGGCGGCAGGTTCTCCTTGATGGCCGCGGCGGCGACGCCCTCCTCTCGGGCGGTGCTGTTCACGGCCTTGGCTGGGCTCGCTCTCGTCGCCATCATCTTCTACGGTGCCAGTAGGTAAAAAACCAAACACCGTTCAAATGCGAAAACCCTAGCTCACTCCCTCAGGCGTATACATAGATGATGTTGTTTTCGATTCCGATTTTGTTGCACTAAAAAGGAAAGAACACAAAAGTGTATATAGAAGGAATTTATAGATGAATCCCCGTAGACGAAGTCTCAATTCATCTTCGTCGTCTTCGAATTCCTCTCCTTCTTCATCGTCGTCGTCATCGTCTTCGTCGTGGATCCATTTGCGTTCGGTTCTATTCGTTGTCACTTCTTCCTCACCAGCTTCTTGTTCCTCCTCTTCTGATCGGTGAGTTCTTCTTCTCTCTCATTTTGCTATCACTTCAATTTTTTTTTTTGGATTCAACTTGAAGAATTGTTTGAACTCAGATTTTCTATTACTTTCTGTTGATTTCGTGCCAGATCTCCATTTCTGGGCATCCCCAATCTTGCTGTCAGTGTCAGCTTAGGTTGATCAGCTTGTGTGTGTTTGCGTATTTGTTCTTCACACTTCCATTGCGTCTGTTTTGGGTCTCTTTGTTCTGCAGCATTTCGGTCTGACTCTGTGATTCTCTGGTAGAATGGTTGATTTGGTTGGACTTACAATGCTTTTAAAAAAATAAATAAATAAAAAATCCTGATTTGTCTGTGAAAGGAGGAGAACGGGATAGTGAGATGGACACAGATCTTTCTTTTGGTTTTGGTGAGAGTGAGAGAGATTTCTTCAATCTAGTTCCTTTCCTCTTGCCTTGAACTTTATCCTCTGATTCCCATTTCTCGTGTCAAATCAATTGCGTGTGAAGGAATCACTTGTGCTCAGAGAAAATGTAACTTAATGGTGATCTCGATCGGATATCCAAACCCCTGTTCTTGCAGTATATCTTGTTTGTATTGTATCTTCCTGAACTGGAAAGGAAGATATATGCTAGAGTATATTTAGTAATCGGTCCCGTTATTCATCCATAAAAAATATTTCAACTTCTTTTCAACTCACTCATAAACTCATGCACATACAATTTAATTTAACACTTTTCTCACACAAAAATACAGTCGAGGAAAGTTGGATGTATTTAGATGTATGAAAAACATTTTCCTTTAGCAAGCATGCTCATTTGGAGACTGGAGAAACATATTTTGTGGACCTAATTAAATGGCGTCTAAGAAGATTTAAGAAAATATATTATAAGTCATACTCTGTCAAGTGTCAATCAACCTGTAGCATCAAGGATTATAATTTTGGGGCTTTAATATTTTGGATTTTTTTTTCTGGATATATATCTGAGGGATGTTGATGTCTTCAAGTCTTGAAGGACAATATTTTATAATTTATGCACTCTTCCTTTATTTATTGTTTTTAAAATCTCTTCCTCACATCCCGATAAATTGTTACTTGGAATAGTTTGGTTCCTTCCTTCCTCAGAATAAATTAATTAAGTAATTACGAAAGTTAAAAATTTAAACGAACAATGCTGATCCTGTAATCTCGTGGTTGGAATTTGGAGGCAAATGTTCTGATTTTCTAAGGCTTTGTTTTGTTGAGTAACTTTAGCAGTACGCAGAGTGACAAACATGTTGTATTATTGAAGTCAGTGCTAAAGGGCTCATTGGACAGGAACTCCAATGATGAATTAAGTAGTAGACTGATGCGTCTCAAACTTGAAGTAGTTGGTTTTGATATCATGATATGTAGATAGAAGTAGGTAGCACTGAATGGATTTATTTGTTTCATCATGAAGGAAATAAGATAGTTCTACATGAAACATTTCACTCCAAAATCCATAAACACTAACAAAATGAAAATGTATGAAATCTGTGACAAAACTGTAATCAACATAGATTTGTAGTTGTAAAAAGTAAAATACTGAAATTTATATATGCTTGCTCGGTCCCTCAGTTTTTTCCATGGAGAAAGAAGAAAGGCACAATTGGCTTGAAAAAAGTTAATCTATTATAATGGAGCACTATGGTATGCTTATAATCTGGAAGAATATCTTTTTCTGTGTACTTTTTCACTCCCCTAAATTTCTTAAATGATTGTTTGCTGCTTGTTTTCTATTCTAAAACTCACTTGCACCCAGGCTGTAGTAATGAGTAATTCTTTTTGGCAAAATTTCAGGGGTCGTCTTAAATCACCATGGTCACGCAGGAAAAGAAAACATGTCCTTTCAGGTCATCAATGGAAAAGCTTGTTTACACAAGATGGGAGACTCCGTGATGGTGGAATTAAGTTCCTGAAAAGAGTTCGCAGTGGAGTGAGTTTACTAATCTGTTTATCTAGATTTTAAATTTGTGTTTTTCATGTTTCTCTTTTGAATTAATGACACTATAAATATCTGATGCAGGGTGTTGATCCTAGTATTAGGGCTGAAGTTTGGCCATTCCTACTTGGAGTGTAAGCATGCTGCTTTTCTTGTTTCATTTCTGAATGATCTTTACTATTTATTTTCTTGCATACTTGGGATCTAGGAAGTATGGACATTCATGAGATACAAAATTGATATACACATGGAGCAAAATTTGTTTCCCATTAATATTTGAAGTGTCGTGCGGTGTCATATTGTCTTACTCCTCTATTGAAAGTCGAAGTGTCTGTGCTTCATAGCTTGGTTGGGCTGAACCTTAATTATCTTTCGGTTTGTAATAGCTCAAACTTGGTGCTTTGCTTCATGTTATGCATTAGGGAGGATATTGATTACCTTCTCCTTTCTTTATTTTAGTCTATTAGAATTGTTATTTCCCATTCTTTTCTACATGTGTTCAGCTGTTTAGACAAACTTTTGTCTGGTTACTGATTACATATTCATTTAAACAGCTATGTCTTGGACAGTACCAAAGAAGAAAGAGATATGATAAGAACTCAAAATAGGTAGGCATAAAAGTTTGATCCCCAAATCCATGCTCGATCCATTATGTTTCTCCAGTCTTCAAAATTTTATTTTGTTTGTACTTCCCCCTTCTGTTTGTTCACTTTAACATCATATTTTGCTTTTATGCCAAATATTTAAACACAGAAAGGAATATGAGAAACTCCGCAGACAATGCCGGCAACTGCTAAAGCACAGCAATGGGAGCTTTAAGTTAAATGAAATTGGTGAAATCAGCTATGAAGGAGATGGTGGAAGTCTTATTCAACATTCTGGTTCTCCCAGTTCTGAAGATGCAACGAGTGCCAGGGAATCCCTATCTAGTGAGGAAAGGAGCCCAGATGTTGATTACTCAGATGATCCATCTTGTGCCCTGTTGGAAGGAGATGATGTTCCTAATGTCAGCAATGCTGATGTCTCTGCACCGGATACTGATTCCTCTGATTCAGACTCCTCGGATGGTCCTGAGGTTATTCAGGCATTTCCTTCTGATCATGTTCGGGAAGAGAACAATTCCAAGACAGCTTCCAAGGAAAATTCTTCTCCCTCCCAAATGAAAGTCCCATCAAAATTACGAACTAGTGAAGATTTTGCCACATGGCAACGGATCATCCGACTTGATGCAGTACGTGCCAATGCCGAATGGATGCCATACTCCCCCTCTCAAGCTGTTGTACCGGACAGTAGGGCACATCGTTCTGCTGAGGCTGTTGGCTTGAAGGATTATGGTCACCTAGAGGCCAGCAGAATCTTTCATGCTGCTAGACTAGTTGCTATTCTTGAAGCATATGCACTATATGACCCTGAAATTGGCTACTGCCAGGGTATGAGTGATCTGCTATCTCCTATAGTTAGTGTTATATCAGAAGATCACGAGGCTTTCTGGTGTTTTGTTGGATTCATGAAGAAGGCACGGCAGAATTTCAGGCTTGATGAGGTGGGTATTAGGAGGCAACTAGATATAGTTGCAAAAATAATTAAGTTTAAGGATGCCCACCTGTTTAGGCATTTGGAGAAGCTCCAGGCCGAGGATTGCTTTTTTGTGTATAGGATGGTGGTGGTATTGTTTAGAAGGGAGTTGACATTTGAGCAGACTCTTTGTCTTTGGGAAGTAATGTGGGCAGATCAAGCAGCAATCAGGGCAGGGATTGGGAAATCTGCATGGAGCAGAATTAGGCAGCGTGCTCCGCCTACAGATGATTTATTGCTTTACGCAATAGCAGCCTCAGTGTTACAGAGGAGGAAATTGATTATTGAGAAGTATAGCAGCATGGACGAGATCATTAAGGAATGCAATGGCATGTCAGGACATCTTGATGTTTGGAAGCTGCTGGATGATGCACATAACTTGGTGGTCACCCTTCATGACAAAATGAAAATAGAGACATCATTCCGATGACTGCAGTTTGATACTTAAAACAAACTAGTTTATAATATCGTCAAAAGGTCTTTACTTTCAGGCTGCCAGATTTCACCTCTGCATCTAAAAATAATCACTGCAAATGCTGAGTTTATTACATCCAGGTCTGCTGCTTGCTTAAACTTGCCACTGCTTATTTGCAAGGCTTTAGTTTCCACAATGTTGCCTTATGTGGGGATGAAAAGTTAGCTAGATTTACTTGGCATCATTTTCTTTCTTTTTTTTTTTTTGGCTCCATCCTTTTCTTTGTTTTTCATTTTTAATTCTGATTTGAGACACATCTCGGAGCACCTTTGCGAAAAGCAGGTGGCCAGGTGCATGTAACCGTTGTACGTTAGAAGAGGCTGAGATATTATCGTTATCGACAATCATGAATGTTGTCCCTTTTGACTGAACTCATGAGTTCTTTGACTGTTTGAGCTATTGACCAAGTTGCATATCATTTCAGTTTCTGATTTTTTTATTACAAATAGTGTATATATATTTTTTTCATATTTTTTTAAATATTATTTATTATATTTATTTTTTTGTATAAGTCTCTCTTATTTAATCACACATTTAAAATAGATATAAAAAAGAGTGTGAAAAGAAAAATAACGTGTGATCATTATTTTCCTTTCAGTTTTGGGGGATTTACTACGGTGCTTTAGGGGTAACGGTTAGCCCTATAAACTAAGTATTCAGCTTCTCTCTAAGGGATCTCCTCCATGGCCACCCGCTCGTTATTAAAAGATATTAATTTAATATTAATTTTTTAATATTTAAAAAAAAAGCGGCCTAGATTTTCATCCAATCGGTCCAAACTCCAGCTGCTGGAGGCTGCTGGACCTCCAGCAGCTGGAGAGAATCCATTTCCATAAACTAATGGCCACATAGTCGGCCACGTAGCTCACATAACCGGCCTAATACTTTGCTTTAGGGGTTCTGGTAAGCTAAAAATAATGTTACCCATGCACCAAAATAATAATAATAATAATAATAATAATAATAATATTATTATTATTATTATTATTATTATTATTATTATTATTATTATTATTATTATTATTATTATATACTTATACACTTGCTACTTTATCTCTGTACAATTTTAATTGATTATAGTCAAGTCCGTTTTTTTTTTTTCCACATATTTATACCTTGATTATGCAGCTTCAATGTGGTGTGAAGTGTATCTTAGAATTGTATATCAAGCATTATTCATAAACTAATTGCCAAGTAGTTTGGCCACGTAGCTCACTTAACCGGCCTAAGACTTGATTCTGGATTGCTTTTCTTCGTGCCCTCTTTTATGTTGTCTTATTTATCTCACTTGGTCCTATATAAACATTTTTCACGTCCAAAAGCACTCAATTATAATTTGGATTTAATTTTGATTGACTGTGGGTGTAAAAATTTAGTTATATTTAATCATATATTATCATACTATTAGAAGTGTTTGGCTTCCTTAAATTTCTCTGATGATGCGAGTAATGGTGTTGAACTTTTTAATTTACCATTGATCAAAATTGAAATCTTATTCGTTGATATATCTACTGTATACAACAACAAAAATAGATCCTATCAGCTTAGATGTCAATCTTGAGAGGGTTACATTACATGATAATGTCTGTATTCATAACACAAGAATTTGTTTCACAATAAACTATTTTCACTTTCCTTATTGAATAAGAACCTTACTATTGTTTTTCTACCCAAAAAAATATTTTTCATAGTAATCAGACTCAAAATAAGAAGCTATGAATAATCGTCAAAAATAAGATTGAGTCAAAATTAACAATAGCCTTCGTAGAGTTGAATTTAGTTAGTGTTCTACTAGAATATGCCTCCGTGAATTTCACGGATATTGTTATTATTTTTACCCTATTTATATTTGGTATATTTTTGTTTCTTTATAATAATGTCAATATAATTTTAACTTGATGTTTTATTTATATTTATATAATTTGCCTTAAATAATTTTATTTGTAGAACACAATCATTTTTCTTTGAAATAACAATTAAAAATGTAAAATTAAATTACTTAAGTCTAAATAAAAAAGCTTTTAATATATTTTTAAAATATTATGTAGAATTATCTTAACATAAAATATTAACTGATTATAAAAACATCAACCAAGATTATTGCTCAAATTATGAAACAGATATAAATTATAAAAAATTCTTAAAATGATAAACGATTTTATTATTAAAGTTACTATCAAACATGTTTTAAACTATTACAAATAATCAATAAATATAAATTACTTAGAATGTGTTTGGTTTGCAATTAGAAGCTCTTCGAACAATGATAAAGATGTTATTTGATTTTTCTCGTTTACACCTGTTTTAATACAATTTTGGCTTTCAATCCCAATTTGAGGAAAAGCAATATTTTTTTGTTTTTCCATTAGGCAAAACTAAGTTGGAGACATGGATGAATATTTTTCCTTTCAATTTTGCTTCTAAAGTAATTTTAATCTTTTATTTAAATAACATGTATTTTATCAAATTCACTTTTAAGACAAAAATTTTTAAACATAAATCATATTATTGTAAACTTATTTTCAACTAGGGGTGAAAATAGGTAGTCAAATACTCAAAATAGCTTATGGCACAGTCTCATGCACTGAGCCTGACCTAGTTTATCATGTTTACTAAACAAGTTAGGTCAAGACTTTTTTAAAAGTCTTTTTAACTATAAATGTCGGTTTCGTATCTAATAGCTTTTTTAAGCCAGTGTAATCGACCTAACTATTTAATTATATATAATATAATATATATTATTATAATAATTATAAATTATAATTATAATTATTAAAATAATTATTATAAATTATAACTATAATTATTAATTTATTATAAATTATAATGATAATTATTAATTTATTATAATATATTAATATATATTTTAATTAAATTTTAATAAAAGTCAATAACTAAAACTTAAGTTAGCAAGTTAAAATAGAAATAATATATTTATTAATATATTTAATATAATATATTTATTAGAATAAAAATAATAAGTTAACACTCACTCTCTACTTTTATAAATATTCATTACTTTCTTATTCTGATCTTTGATCGATGTGAGATTTGAAATATTAGAGTAAGAAAGTGAGTAACTTCGTATATCTCCGAGTCCCACATCAACCAAAGATTAGAGTAAGAAAGTGGTGAACATCTATAAAATTAGAAGGTGGGTGTTAAATTATAACAAATGTCTATTGGCTTTGAGTAGGTCTATTGACTTATTTCAAGCCTTATGCATGTTAGCCTATGTAAAGGCATATGACTTATTTAAAGGTAAGTTTGTTAGCCTATGTAAGGCATGTTGACCTATTTAAAGATAAGTTTATTAACCTATGTAAAGGCCTGTTGACTTATTTAAAGATTAACATGTTAGCTTATTTAAATGTCTCATTACAAAGTAGGTCTTTAAATAGGTTTTCAAGTCAAGTCAAACTTTTAAAAAGGTCAAGTCATACCTTAAAAATCGACCTATTACAGACTCACAGGTCAAGTTCAGATCTTATAATTGGGATACAGGTCAGGCATGTTTAATGTAAAGCCTAACCTGACCTGACCTTTTTTCACCCTACTTTAACTAAACTTAAGTTTACAAAACTAAATTAACTCAAACTTAAATTTATAAATTTTAATCCCAATATACACTAACATCAATTTTCTGTCTAGCATCTTTCTATCTTTTACTTTTTGTCTTTGTTCAACACAAACAAGCACTGTAAAAGAGAAGTGAAAAATTCCTTTTAAAAAAAAAGTGTTATCGTATCACAACTATCACATATAATCTAAGCAGCATCTATAATCTATCTATCCATAACTTATCTATAATCTATAATAATATATAAAAGTTCTTTCACTATAGTAATCACGTGTCAGCTATGAAATACGGAAACGGATATGAATATAGGACACAACACAGATACGGATACAGAGACATACCAAATTCAAAAATTTTAGGACACAGACACGGCATATATATATATATATAGAGGAGGGATCAATTTACACCAGTGTAAGTCTTTTTTCTCTTACACCCATTTTCAACCGTTAGTTCTACTTTCATCTAATGATTGAGATTATTTCATTAAAGGTAACCATTCAATGAAATTCTAATGATTGAAAATGAGTGTAAGAGAAAAAAAAGACTTACACCGATAAAGATTGATCCTCCTCATATATATATATATATATATATATATATATATATATATATTTTAATTATAAACATTCCAAACACAACTCCTTAATGACAACACAAGTATCTTCATTTAGAACTAGAAAAGAAATTAATAATAATTAAAAATTAATCACCAGACCAGAGTGAAACTCACTTGAAACTTGAACTATTAGCACACAGTAAACATAATGTATTGAGGAAGAATACAAGATTTTTCCTGAGGGTGAGTTGGGTGATATTGGGCTTGTGGGCTGTGATATTAGTACACTGCCATACAATAATTTTTTTTAAAATTTTAATGGGTTATGTCCAATATGTGTCTGCGATGTGTCCTGACTGTGTCTGTGGTGTGTCCTGGTTGTGTCCGAGCTAAAAAATATTAATTTTTTTAATTGGACACACTCGGACACATGAGACACGCGTGTCGTATGCGTGTCATAGTGTATTCGTGTCAGACACGTGTTCGACACGCGGACACGCCAATAAAATGGCGTGTCCGTGCTTTCTAACATGTTAGCAACGTATTAAACTAATTTTAAATTTTAAATTTTTACATATTATTTCTTGCATTAATTAATTTCATGGTTAGAAATTAACTAACTTTAATTGCTCTTTCTAAAAATAAATGGTATAAATTTATGATTTGTATATTTAATTATATATTTTAAATTATTTTCTATATTATGTATGCATTTTCAATATTAAAACTTAAATAATAAAAACATGTTTAAGGTACATAAATCATACTTTTTATTTAATAATTAATTTATAAAAAATATATTTTTATTACTATCGTAAGTCTCATTTTCATAGTAAAAAATATTGTTTTATTAACAAAGGTGGTTGGGGATCTAGCTTTGTTAGCTGTGATTTGGAGATGGAAGGGGAGTTTTGAGAGTAGGTTGGGAGATAGAATGAGAATAATCACATGTAACTCTACGTCTGGTCGAAAGAAAAACACTACGTGAACTATTGCTTATGAAAAATTATTTATTCATAATTGAAAAATTGAATTTGCTTATAGCTGATGCAATGAGTGTTACCTTCTGTAGGAGTTAGTGTGTGTTTGTTAAAATTATGAAAATTTGATTATGCTTAATAATTGATTATTGTATAAATTTTTTTTGTTATAATCAATTATAATCAAATCATTTTCATGTTTAGATACATTAGCTGAAAGGTGATTTTAAACTAATCTGATTCGTTTGAATGATATAAAAAAATTATTTTTATATATTAAATAACTAAAATAGATATAAAATGATTAAAAAAATTATTTGATTTAGAACAAATTAGTATTTACATCTCAAAGTATAAGGAATAATTTATAAGCTCGAATCATAAGTTTCAATCTTTAACATTATAAAAATTAGCTTAAAAAACTTTTATTTTGCATTAAATTTCGTGTAAAAGTTGAAACTGATTTTGTCAAACATGTTATAATACTGTATAAACAGTTATTTGTACAATGAAAAAATTAATACCAAACACACACTTAGTTTCTTGTCTTTATTTTCAGCTGTACCAAAAAAAGATTGAATTTTAAATTTTAAATTTGATTTTATTACTCAATATTATATGTATGAATTAAAGGATTTTAAAAAACTTTGCATCTACTATTATTAATTTAATCATTTGAAAAACTTTATCTTTATTCTTTTTAGTTATTTTTTGAAAAATATTTTAATTTATTTTTATTGAGTGAAATTACTTATTTATTAAATATTAAATGTATATATTAAATATTTTATTTATGTATTTATTATAAATATTAACGACAATTGACCAAATTGAGCTGCATTCATTTATACATTTTAATTTTTTTAGGTACAAAAAGTTTAGAATGAAAAGAGGCCTTATTCTATATACTTTTACCAAAATAATTCTTTAATAAAATTATTTATTACAAAATATTTTTGTGCAAGGAAGAAGACTAGTATAACATAAATTTCAACTTTTCTTCATCTCATTAAATTTGATTGAAGTGGATTCAGATGATACTTGAGATAGATAAGTGCCAGAAGTTTTCTCCTTGAGCAGCAGCGACCCAGTGTATAGTCACAGGGGGGTGGATACCTACAAAAGGGACTCCAACGCTCAAGTCAGATTGTATACAAGTAAGACAGTATATGATGAGTAATTTACTGATACCTGATTAAAGTTGCTTAACCTTGTATTTATAAAATGTGTATAGAATCCTCATACAATCTGTGTTGAACGCAAGTATTCAGGATTAGTATTCTGGTAATATTATCTTCCCACTATTGATAGGCGAATCCTTATAAAATAGGAACTCTGATATAGAAACTACTTAGTCATATGAGACAGTTGTGAGTCTTATAATATCGTAAGTTGATGACTAGCAGTTACGAATATTTAGGAATATCTCTTCTACATGGATTACACAATCTTGATATTATGGCTCAATGTCGTTCGATGTGCATGGCTCCGGGGTCCGGACTGCCTTCAAGGTCTTAGCTGCGCCGTCTAGGGCAAAGTTTGGTTATACATGTGCCAGGTTGATCCACCAAGACGGAATCCCAGACCTCGGTCCAGAACAATGTTAAAAAAACCAGACAAGATCAGTCATAGTTCTAGTCCATTTGACTCACAAAATCAGTATATGAGAGAACCATTCAGAACTAATCAAGAACTGGTTGAACCAGTCAAAAATCGATAAAATCAATAGTAAATTGATTTGAATCGATTTTATTAAAAAAAATAAAACTTAGTTTTTGAACAAATTTTTAACTTATTCAATTTTTTTAACTAAATAAGCCTAATGCCAAGATATAAAAGTCTACATACCGAAGATATGCATAAGAAGACTTGTCTCCTCTTGACTTTTATATAAGCTATATGTTTGAATATTTCACTTACTATTTTATGTAGAACTTGTAATTGTAAGTGTGTCTTCCTCTTAACTTATATATATATATATATATATATATATATATATATATATATATATATATATATATATATATATATTATACTTGTGTTTCACTTATTTTACAATATGTTACTTTAAAGCAATAATTAATATAATATGAGAGATTAATATATTAATTTATTATTTAATATATTATATAATATTTAATATATATATATATATATATATATATATTTAATTATCACTAGTTCGACTATGATTCAACCAAGTTTGAATCAATGAACCATAAATAATGTCTTTATTGATTCAATGACAGATCTAATTTTAAAAGCATTGGTAAAGGTGATGGCAATATAAGTCTTTTAAAAATTGAAAATATTTCCACCAAAATATTTTAATTTCAACCTCCTTCTTCTCTTATCTTTTAGCTTTCTGCGATGTCCTAAATATAATTTTAATTTTATGATTTGTTAAATTTTAAAAACTAAAAAGAAGAAAAATTAAAATAAGGAAAAGGCATATAAAAAACAAAAGACAAATATAATAAAAAATGGATAAAAAGTGAAAACGAAAAGGCCATTCGGCCAAATATTACAAAGTCGGACACAAATATAAGACACGATACAGATACGAATATAGAAACATATTAAATTTGAAAAATTGTAAAGTATGGACACGATATATATATATATATAATGAGGAGGACATGATACATATTTTCAACTATATCTATATAATATATTATTTCATTATATTAAAAGGTATATATATATAATAAAAATATATATATATATATCTCTCTATATATATATATAAGTAAATTAAAGAACTTAGTTTATATATATAATTATAAAATTTAAGAAAAAGATTCATAATTCATTAATATCATTTCTATAAGTTTAAAGATTTATAATATCTTAATATATGTTATATATGTCAATATTTACTACCTAATAAGTCATTTTTAAAAAATATAAAACATAATTTTTATTGATATTTTCTAAAAAAAATTTTAAATTAACTTCTCATAATAGAACTAATCATGTACAAGTACACGTGCATAAAAAAAATTAACTAGAAAAAATATTGATGTGAGGCAAGTTTCGATAATGATAAAGTGGACGGCTTAGTACGACCAAGGGTAAAAGGAGCAAATGAAAATAGTCGTATGTAAAAAAATAAAACTTAAAAGTCTAATAGTAGTGTGTGAAAAGATAAAACTTAAAATACTGGTATATGAAAATAGTAGTTTGGGACATTAGTCATGTGATTGAGCGTAGGTATTAACTATTAACTGAAAGTTTGTTTCAGCTAATTGTATTTAATTAAGTAATTAGCTAGATCGTCAGTTGTAAATGATAGTTAGTTACATAGCTGTATATATAGCAACAGAATAGTTCATTTGTAATCAGAACAATAATTTCAGTTCATACAAAAATGGAATCGATGATTTCCACCAATTCTCTCTTTGTTCTCTCTGTTTTCATTATCTACATGGTATCATTCGCTATCTGATTCGCTTTCGCACTTTTCATTCGTTCTTGCACATCGTTGTTTTTTGTGCATTTCTGTCATTTCACAAATCTTGTGTTTCTGCATTTGCGATCTTGCAATTTTGCGTTTGCAATTCTGAATTTGCAATTCTGCGTTTCTACATTTTCGATTCTAGGTTTTCTTCTTCAATTACATCCATGGCGATTCCTTCAAATTACTCTGATTATGCTTCAAATGCTACGAATCCATATTATTAGCATCCGAATGAAAATCCTTCAGTGGTACTGGTTACGCCACTTCTTGATAACAAGATTTACCATAATTAGGCGCGGTTGATGATGATCGCCCTAATTTCCAAGAACAAGGAGAAGTTTATTGACGGCACTCTTCCTAAGCAGCCGATTACAGATCCTCTGTTCACTCCTTGGACGCGTTGCAACACTATGGTTATTTCTTGGATTCAACGTTCTTGCTCTGAATCCATTGCGAGGTCTATTCTCTCCATTTCTACTGCTTCTGGAGTCTGGAAAAACCTGCGCACGAGGTTTTCACAAGGTGATATTTTTCACATCTCTGACATTCAGGAAGAACTGTATCGATTTAGACAGGGAAATCTTGATGTATCTGAATACTTCACACAATTGAAAGTTTTTTGGGATGAACTTGAGGATTATCATCCCATTGCATACTGTAAATGCTCCATTCATTGTTCTTGTGGAGGTTATGCTTCCATGAAAACTTTTTGGGAACAAGACTATGTCATTCGGTTCTTGAAAAGTTTAAATGACAGATTCATTCACACTAAATCATAGATCATGGCCATGGACCCATTAACTGATGTTGACAAGGCTTTCTCTCTAGTTATACAGAAGGAAAGAGAATTACTCAGTCATGCTAATCATGAAGCCAATGCTGATAACTCTTTGGCTCTTGCAGTCAATGTTTCACAGTCCAATTATGCAGGCAAAGGGACTCACAATTCTGGTAATAACAATTCTGGTTCTGGTTATGGGAACAATTCTGGTTCTGGTTATGGGAATAAGGCATCTTACAATGGCAAAGGAAAGGCTTCGAATCCTTATAACAAGAATCACTCTGGCCAGAATCGCGTTTGCACTCACTGTGGTAGGTCAAACCACATAATTGATACTTGTTTCATATTGCATGGATTCCCTCCTGGCTACAAATCTAAGGTCAAAAATCAGGCCAATTACACCTTTACTGATTCTTTAGAACCTGCAAATTCTTCTTCTCAGGCCAACACTACAAACAGTCAGCTCAATCAGAGTTCAGTTTCTGGTTTTACATGAGAACAGGTTCAAGGCATTCTTTCCTTATTGCAGCAATCAAACTTGGGTTCTGACACCAAACCTTCTGCTCACTTGTCCAATTCAGTAACCACTAATTCTTTTGCACTCAATTCTGCTTCCACACTGCCAAATGGTAAGCATTCTCACACTTGGATCATTGATACAAGTGCAACTGATCACATGTCATTTGATTTTCATTTTTTTGTTAATTTCAAGAGAATAAAACCGATTCTGGTTTCATTTCCAAATGGAAACAAAACACATGCTACCATTTCGGGCACTATCAAATTGTCTAATTCTCTGATTCTTTATGATGTGTTGTATATTCCAGAATTCAGCATCAACCTTATTTCTGTTTCTCAATTAACTAAAACCAATGATTGTTTCCTCTCATTCTCTACTAATCAGTGTCTTATTTTGCAGAACCATTCCAGGAAGATGATTGGTACAGCTAGACTATATGGAGGATTGTATGTGATAGAGGGTGTTTCGCATTGCCCAGCAAAATCTGCTTCTGCACTTGATTCTGTAACACAGAATTCTGTTTGTAATTCTGTTTCAAATGATTCTGCCTATGTTTGGCACCTAAGACTAGGTCATGTTTCCAATTCTAGTTTGCAAATCATTTCTAGACAATTTCCTTTCATTTCTTACAATGATACTCTAGCACCATGTGATGCTTGTCATTTTGCTAAACAGAAAAAGTTGCCATTTTCTCATAGTATGACCAAATCTGCTGCTATTTTTGATCTTTTGCATGCTGATTTGTGGGGCCCTTTGGCTACACCATCATTTCTTGGCCATAAATATTTTCTTACCCTTGTAGATGACTTTTCTAGGTTTACTTGGGTTATTTTTCTTAAAACCAAAGATGAAACTAGCACTCATTTACAAAACTTTGTTGCTTATATTGAAAACCAATTTCACACAACTTTGAAATGCTTAAGATCTGATAATGGATCTGAATTTGTTGCCATGACAAAATTCTTTCTCTCTAAGGGCATTCTACATCATAGATCATGTGTTGAAACACCCCAACAAAATGGGGTGGTTGAAAGAAAACACCAACACATTTTAAATGTAGCTAGGACTTTGTCCTTTCAATCTCATGTTCCATTAACCATGTGGAACTTCAGTGTCCAGCATGTTGTCCACCTCATAAACCACATTCCAACACCACTTTTGAAGTCCAAAACCCCCTTTGAAGTGCTTCATAAACAGCCTCCTTCCCTAGTGCATCTCAAAGTTTTTGGTTGTTTGGCTTATGCCTCCACTTTACAAGCACATAGAACCAAATTTAATTCTAGAGCAAGAAAAGCTGTTTTTCTTGGTTACAAAGAAGGTACCAAAGGATTCATTCTATATGACCTTAATTCTAATAACTTGTTTGTTTCTATAAATGTCATTTTTTATGAACAACACTTTCCATTTCAGCCATCTAGTTCCAAAACTGATGCTGCAGTAGATCATTCTTCCACAAACCCTTTGTATGATGATCCTCCTATTCCACCAATAGCTACATCTTCTCCATTTATTTCCACACAACCTGCAGCTACATTAGATTCTTCAGTAGCAGAATCTTCTTCATCTCAGCCTATGACTGATTTTGCTCCTGTAAGGCAATCTACCAGAATCAAACAACCACCTAGCTATCTCAGGGACTATCACTGCTCTCTTTCAATTATCAATTGTACCAATGCATCTTCAGGTAATTCCATTTATCCCATTTCTTCTTGTCTTTCATATGATAATTGTTCTTCTACATACAAACATTTCTGGTGTAGTATTTCCTCTATCACTGAACCTAAGACTTTTCACCAAGCCTCCAAATCTGATTGTTGGAATAAGGCCATGGATGCTGAGTTACAAGCTCTTGCCAAAAACAACACTTGGTCTATTGTTAATTTGCTTCCTAGTAAAACCCCAATCGGTTGCAAGTGGGTGTATAAAATTAAGTATCATGCCAATGGCTCCATTGAGAGGTACAAGGCTAGGTTAATAGCCAAAAGTTACACCCAAACAGAGGGTGTTGACTATTTTGACACATTTTCTCTAGTGGCAAAGCTCATAACGGTTAGAGTTCTTCTTGCTTTGGCAGCAATTAAAGGTTGGCATCTTGAGCAATTGGATGTCAATAACGCTTTCTTGCATGGTGATCTCAATGAAGAGGTGTATATGACTCTTCCTCCTGGTTTTTCTAACTCCAATCCTGCTCAAGTATACAAGCTTCACAAATCCCTTTATGGTTTAAAACAAGCCAGTAGACAATGGTACTCAAAACTGTCCACTGCTCTGCTTTCTCTCGGCTATTCTCAGTCTCAGGCTGACCACTCTTTATTTGTGAAGTCTGCTGGTCCAAATTTCACTGCCTTATTAGTCTATGTTGATGACATTGTATTGGCTGGTAATTGCCTCAGTGAAATTCAATCTGTCAAGCAGTTTTTAGACATCAAATTCTGCATAAAAGACTTAGGCCAGCTGAGATACTTCTTAGGTCTTGAAATTGCAAGATCTAAATCTGGAATTATGCTTAATCAAAGAAAGTATGCTTTGGAGCTGTTAGAAGATGCTGGATCCTTAGCTTCCAAACCTGCCTGCACACCTTTTAACCCTTCCACAAAGTTGTTTGCTCATGAAGGGACTCTTTTGCCCGATGCCTCTTCATATAGAAGGTTGATTGGTCTATTATTATATCTCACCACAACTAGACCTGATCTTTCATTCTTGGTGCAACATCTCAGCCAGTTTGTTTCTAATCCAAAGATTCCTCATTTTCAAGCTGCTCAAAGGGTCCTCAAATACATCAAAAATTCTCCAGCCAAGGGCATATTCTTTTCTACTTCAAGTGACCTTAAACTTCATGGATTTGCTGATTCCGATTGGGCATGTTGCCCTGATACTAAGCACTCTGTCATGGGCTACTGTATCTTGCTAGGTTCTTCACTTATTTATTGGAAATCAAAGAAACAAGGGACAATTTCCAGGTGTTCTACCGAGGCAGAATATCGCGCATTAGCCTCTTTAACCTGTGAGTTACAGTGGCTGCACTACATGTTTGATGATCTTCATTGCGATTCTCAAAGCCTCGCATCTGTCTACTGTGATAATAAGTCAGCAATATACCTTGCTCACAATCCAACCTTTCATGAAAGGAGCAAACACATAGAGTTGGATTGTCATGTTGTTAGAGAAAAGATCAACTCCAAGCTGATTCATCTACTGCCTGTGCCTTCTTCTTCTCAGCTTGCAGACATATTTACTAAACCTCTCCATTCTACTTCCTTTAATTCGATTTTGTTCAAGTTGGGCCTTTGTGATATACATAATCCCACTTGAAGGGGGTATTAACTATTAACTGAAAGTTTATTTCAGCTAATTGTATTTAATTAAGCAATTAGTTAGATTGCCAGCTGTAAATGATAGTTAGTTACATAGCTGTTAGTTACGTAGCTGTATATATAGCAATAGAATAGTTCATTTGTAATCAGAATAATAATTTCAGTTCATACAAAAATGGAATCGATGATTTCCACCAATTCTCTCTTTGTTCTCTCTGTTTTCATTATCTACAGTAGGTGAGTTAAGAGTTTACTAATTGAATGTTAGTCATAGAAAATAATATTATTTTAAAAAATATATATTAATGGGTCATATCTAAACTATGTCTTAAACGTATCTAAGTGTGTTTGAAACATATCTAAGGGTTTTTAAAATGTGTCTAAATTAAAAAATAATAATTTTTTTAATCTGACACATTTAAATACATAGGACACGTGTGTCGTACGGGTGTTCTCATATATCTGACATGAACACATGTCCAATACACAAACACATTTCAAAAACAACGTATTTGTACTTCATAAAAGATCATTTGGCCTTATTTTTTTGACACTTAAACTAACAAAAGTTACAATATTTTTTAAATGAAACGTTACAAAATTATTTTGTTAACAAAGAATACAGCGTGTTTAACCCAAAAGAAACTAAAATAATGTTGATGCAAGTAGTAATTGAGATTGGGTACTTTAAATATGTAATCAAGAATTTGATTTTTGACTTATGTGTATAAAAAAAATGTGATTGAAAGTAACCACCTTTTTTAGTAGGGGTGTAAATGGGTGGTTTGGTTTGGTTTTTGAGGGAAAATAAATCCGAACCAATCAAAATCAATTGGTTTGGTTTGGTTCGGTTTTCGTATTTTTTAATAGCCAAATCCGAACCAAACCGAACCGAATATCTATGGATTGGTTTGGTTCGGGTGATCGGGTTGGCCACTTTTTTAATACAAAAATTAACTAAATAATTAGTTTTTCATAAAAAAATACAAAATAAACTAATGAAAAAATTTCTAAAAATAGAATCAATCTTATTAATTTGAACACTAATAATTATTTCATATTTTAGAATGTGTATTAAAAGGTTCATAAAGAGGAAACAAAGAAACATATTGATATTTGTATTAAGAAATTATATTTGAATAAGTTAAAAAAATGTTCAAGAGAGATTTAACTTGACAAGTTGTATACTACTACTATTTAATTAAGAGAAAGTTGTGAGACTACTAACTTGAAGGTATATATATAACCAATTAAACCCCTAATGACACGAGTGAAGTTAATGAAGACTTGATTAGGTAAACTTTGAATCAAAGAACCTAATCCAAAGTCTCCAACCTTTGCGTACCATATTTTCATCCAAGAGAATGTTGTTAGGCTTCAAATCACAATACACAATAGGAACTTCACTATCATTGTGCAGGTAATCTAAAGCACAAGCAGCATCAATATCTATATTCAGTCTCTCCATAAGGTTCAACTCATTTTCATTTGCATGCTTTCTCTTCCCCTTAATCCAATATTCTAAGCTCCCATTACTTAAGTACTCATAAACTAGAGTCAGAAATTCATTTTTTTTAAAGTTAATACTAGAACATTTAAAGTCAATTCATCGTTTCCAAACTTTCAAGTTTAGATGATGTTGTTGCTGTTACTTTCACTTTTCTCGTTTTTATGTATAGTAGCAAGCAAATTGTTAGACATAATATCGAAATTACCACAATGATGTAATGTACATGCCTTCTAACACAATAGGCTTTTTTATGCAAAATACAAGTTAAAATTTTTTATTATCTTCTAAATGGAAGACAAAAAGCTTTTGAAAAACTCCACTATTAGGAATTAAATCATTATAAGAGAGGTTCAAAAGTTGAATGACATAAGTTCAATAAATGGATCCAATTGGTTGAAGGAAAGATCCAAAGCAAGTAGCACTGTAATATGTCCGCCGTAACTACACTACGAGAAGGAGTTTTCTAGCCTACTGAACGAAAACCACGTTTTAAGATGTAATCAAAAAATAAAGAAAAATAAGTAGTAGCCAAAAAATATTGTAACATAATTTTTTTAAAAATAAAATATATAAATATATGGTTTGGTTTGGTTCGGGTTGGTTCGGTTTTGAAATTTCAAATCTTAACCGAACCAATTAAACTTTAATTGGTTTGGATTTTATCTGAACCAATTAATATATCCAAACCAAACCGAATCAATTTAATTGGTTCGATTTGGATTAATTGTGTTGGTCAATTATCCGAATCAATTTACACTCCTATTTTTTAGAGTCAATCAATATCGCACAAGATTTATCCTTCATTTATTGGATAAAAGAAATTGCTAAAAAGACAAAAAAAGAAACCAAAAAAAGAAAAATGTCACATAGGGTAGTGAGTAGCGAAAGTACGGGTACGCTCCTGCCGGTGTGTGAGTAGAACTAATTGGAGGAGCAATAAAACGGTAGTATAAAACTAAGTACAAAAAAAAAATTGATATTCTTAGTATTATCAGTGTGTATATGTCTTTTTATATATTTTTTAATATTATTTATTATATTTATATTTATTTTTTTATTATTTTCTCTCATTAAATTTAATACGTTTAAAAAAAATCAATAATACATACAATCTTAAAAAAGGATATATTATGATTTTTTTAAAAAAAATAAAAAAAAGGTAAAACAAAACTGAAACCTGTGTCAGCAGCCAAAGGACTCAACAGAAGTAGAGGAGAAACTCTTGGCGGGAAAGATTTAGCATGAATTAAAAGAAGAAATTGCCACATAGCAATTAGAAGTAGTATAATTAGTAAAAGATAATATATTTATTTGTAATCGTGGTTTTCTTATGTGTTTATATCCCCCTAAGGTTCTTCCTTTGTCCACTTTAAAGTGCGTTCTCTTCGGTTTTTCCTTTCGTTTTCTCCATTTCCCTTATGGAGTTCCTGCCAGTAGCCTGGTAGCCATAACCTCCTATTTTTTCTGTTTAACGGTTTTCTTGCCTTTTTTGTTTTCTTTTGTTTTATATATATATATATTTCACAATATAGTGTTTTCTCATCACATGTATTACTTCTTTATAACACTTTTTTTTTTTTACCACCATTGGACCTTAAGGACATACCGATCACAATTGACATCAAGTTGCAACCCATGGATATTCAAGTTGTGGCTTTTAGTAAATCCCAAGGTAGATTCTTTGCTGTATTTTTGGAGAAAAATTGTTTGCCCGTTGTAAATACATTAAGGTTGAATAGATTTTAAAATTTTTGTTTTTCTGTTACTCAGTCCATCATATTTTAAGCATATTATGTTCTAAATTTTTTATGAAAAACAATGACTAGCAGCCTAAGAGCTCCAGAAGATTTCTCCCTCTTGATAACCAAGGCATGGTGGGCAAATTAATGTCCTGAGCTGAGACAGACAAGAATCGTCGCATAATCTTAAGCTACCACCCTTTGAGGGGGATGAATTCATTTATCGCTCAAGCAAGCGAGTGGTCTTAGGATGATACGACTTGAATTTAGGTACACCAACCATCAGGTGTAAGACTGTTATTTACATTGTATCACTGAACGTGTGGCTAAAAGCTAATTGCTCCAAGTATCTTGCACTGTTGCACATGTTCATATAAAGAAGAAAAAGAAGGGCCTCACAAGGGTACAAATTAAGCTAGGAGTTAGGTGATCCTTAAAAGAAAAGAGGACGAAAGAAAAGAAAATATTAATGAAGCATCGATGCTGAATAAACCGAAACGAGACTTATTATCCAATATAATGTTATTCAGTCATAATGACACTAGTACCATTGCCAAAGAAAGTTAGAAAACATTGGCTTACTGAACTATGGTCTGTAATCCAGTTTCAATTTTCAAACACCAGAAATAAACTAAACATTGTCCTTTTAATGACCTTGTATAGAAAGCTAACTGACCCTTCACAAGGGTCCAATGTAATTAAGAAGAGACTACTCTTTCTTGGTGTAGTGTCGGACAGCAAAGGCTAAGGCCAATATCAGGAGAGGGACCAGGAATTGCAAAATCTTGATCACAAATTCCGGAGTCTTGTCAGGATTGTACTGAGCTTGCTGAGGTGGAATAAAAGTCCGCTTTAATGGGACAGTTGATGCATCAATCTCGCCAATATAGTATTTTTCCATCATTTCTTTAGCAGAATCACTGTGTCCCACATCTTCAAAATCAGTGGTTGCATCTTTCCCTGTAATGCATAAAGTAGAGTATAATCAATATGGTTATCCTTTGGTGCTTTTACCAATACTCTTCAGATGATACAAGCATACCTGTTGCAGATAACAAAACTTCATCGCCTCCAGGATGGTCATCCATAAAAGGGGTGACATCATACACCTAATATGGTTGAAGCACATAAAGTTGTTAACTGGCAGAAATTAACATCATAACATACTAGAACTAAAGTTCACTAGAATTGAAGTTCAAAAGTTACACTTGTAGCTAATAATTTATTATAACAGGACCTTTGGCCTAATGGTTACCATCCATGCCATTATACATGGGATGGGATTCTATACTTTGCAGGGTGTTTGAATAGCCTCAAAATCGGCCATCTGATTGTACCATCTCAGTTACTGTTTAAAATAGTGAAAGTGGGTTTCTTTCTCCTAAATGTCCATATAGGCCAATGTCTTGTAGAGAGGACGTGTTAGTAGAAGGCAGCATTAAGTTGTATCAAAAGGGCGATGAGGTTATATGAAAATACTATAGCTAATATACAGGAGGATTGAGGAAGATCACCCCTTGAAGCATAATTGACTAACATCTTGATGTTTTAACTAGGAACACAAACAGCTTGCATAAAAAAGAATGCTACCATGCTATTACCATGAGAGCAGTGAAGATTCCCGCCATTAAGGGTAAGTTTGGGAGTTGGGAGGGGAAGGAATCAAATTGGGGAAAGGAAGAGTATGGGAGGTTAATTAATAACTTTCCCTCCCCTTGTTTGGATATTTAAAATCCTCATAAGTCCTCCTAATTGGGGGAACTTTAAAATATTCATAAAAATTAATGAGGGTTTTGAGGGGTTACATGATAATCCCCCATTTTCCTCCCCTCATGGGTGAGGTTTTACTTAAAACCCTCCCCTCCCAAATCTCCCATCCAAACATTAAATAAATCTATAGGTTAATCCAAATCTTTCAAGCATCCATAGAGATTCATTCGAGAAAGCCCCCACAAGATACAAAAGCATATGAAAGGAACTACCTGGAGACTAAAGAGGATCTCTTGGTATTTCTACATCTATTCCTAGCATAAATTTTTATAAGTTTGTGAGATATTCCATTATTAAAGGTATGGAATTCAAAACCACCATATTTGATATGACAATTTAAATAGTAATACACATGATTAAAGCTGCTGCCCAACTAGTAATGCACATGCAGGATGAGCAGCTTCTTAGACTCTATAATTATCAAAAAATGACTTAGACTAACAAAATGGCAAATTCAAAACCAAACAAAGCACCAAACAAAGTATCAAAAGAAGTCACAGATGATAGTAGTGACACATGTAAGTTGTCAAAGGGAACTTTTGAGCTAGTACTTCTTATTCTTTTGTGTTTTTTTTTAACCTAACCTTAGCATAAAGATGAATAATGCTGCTTATACGTGCAGAGGCAGCCAGAAAGCAAGAGACAGTATCTTGATACAAAATCATATGTTACAAGTAATTAGAATTTCTTCTGATCATTTGTCAACAAGATTTTATATTCTACTCAACCACTGTCTTACATGTAGACTGATCAGTGCCAGGATACTATGCAACATGGTGATCCATGTTATT
This sequence comes from Ormosia semicastrata, assembly GCA_029884595.1. Lineage (NCBI taxonomy): Eukaryota > Viridiplantae > Streptophyta > Magnoliopsida > Fabales > Fabaceae > Ormosia > Ormosia semicastrata. The sequence continues at coordinate 27,129,088 of JAQQTO010000046.1, read as the reverse complement.
GCGTGGTCATCCGCAAGAAAGCAGCAATGTTTAAAATTGCAGCACCTATAGAGCTGCTCGTGTTTGAATTCAATGTGATATAATGAGATTCTAACTCAAGGTATAGACATGTAAAGCATGTCAAGCATGTCATGTAGGAAACAAGTTTTAGTCTACAGTATATCACATAAACTCGAAATGTTGTAACCACAAATAAATTTTGACTATGCAGCCAATCATTTAATATTAAAAAAAGATGCTGCAGTCATGGAGAAATGCAATATTGTACAAGTACAAGAGTCAATGTCTGGACAGGAACCTTAAATTTGTTATGCACACAATGCAGACATAGCATAAACAAAACACAAATAACATTCACCCTCAAAAATAGGAAACCGAAGTGGCAGATAAAAAAATTTTAAGCAAATTTGAGCAAAAGAAAGCGAGATAAAACAAGTTCTCTAAAGATGGTATTGCAATAAGGAATAGCTTGCAAAGATACAAATGCACAAGATCAGGGAGGGAAAAAAAGACTAAAGCACTCATAATGAAGCAGGACAAATAGGACATGCATGAGTTCCAAATGATCATAATTTATAATAAAAAAATTGAATCAGATGAGGAATTTAAATTCCAATAAGTCAACAAATTTCTCATGCAAGTGTCCGTTATTGATTACAGTCAGCAGATTAGATAAGATATTAGATTTATACATAATTTACTCAGATCAAACCATTCTATGTCTTAAATCAGCAAACTACAAAAAAGCATATGCTGAAATCCTGATTATTTGTTCCTCAGTGTCAAATCAATCACTTCAGAGAATCAATCATTCACGGAAAATTTAAAATTCTTAAAAAAACTTTACCTTCCCAGAAATGATAAGCCAGCAATCTTTGGTCTGATTGTGCTTTGCCACCTCTTCGAAAGTGTGAAGCTTTGGATCTGAGGCCATTGTTTTTTTCACTGCCACAGACCAAAAAAATTCAAGTAAAACCCACAATTTTTTTTTAAAAAAAAATATGGGGTATGGAGAAAAAAATATCTAAAGAATCAGGAAAGGGAACAATCATCAATCATTTGAAAAGAGAATAACAAAAAGCAAAAACGCGATTTTTTATTTACAGATGGAAAAGCTTAGAAATTTAGAAACGAATCGATATGAAGGAAGTGGGGGGGATAAAGAGATTCTTCCGGGTCAATAACACTTACCAGAGAGAAGGGCTTTTTTTTGGGTAGAAAGAGATACCTTTACCTACCTTCTCTCTGTGTTGATGCCGATTGCCGAATACTGTCAAGTCTCAGTCTTTGGGGACTGCTGAAGAAGCCATGTTCTATATAAATATGGCAGCATTTTTGTGGACCACAAAAATAGCCTCATGGTTTATTCAAATTACATCATTGACCTCCGCGATTAGTTTCTCCTAGGTACTCTTCAAAAAATCGTTGACATCCCAATCAGACAAGTAATGTTAATGAAGAGAAATTCTAAAATGAAAAAAAATATATTAAATGTTTTTGTTTTGTATTTTAATGATGTTAAATAATTTCATATTTTTATTTAATACTTTATGTTTTAAGTGATTAATTTTTTTATAATAAATGATGATTGATTAAAAATAATGCTACTCATATATATATTTATACATATATTATGTTATATTTATGTGATTTTTATCATCTTATTATAGTTAATCTTACTTTATTTTTTTTATATATTCTCACTCTAATTATATCATCTCATACAAATGTAAGATATGTGCAACTTATTATTGTACACAAAATATTTCTCATTTTTAAAAAGATTTTACTCTTTAATACATTTTTATAAATGAGTGTTGTTATGGGTAGGGGTATAATTGGGTCAAATTAGTTCATATTTAGAATATAAAAAAATTTAAGCCAATTAAAAGTGATTAATTTAGTTTTGATTTGAATTTTGCTTTTTTTGACCTAAAAACTCGAATTAAACTAAACTAATAAGATACGAGTTAGTTCGAGTTGAGTCCATGAATTAGGATATTTTTATAAAAAAATTTAAAAAAAATCATGAAAACAATATCAAGTTAACTTGGGTTCATAAGAGAAATTTTTTTTAAAAAATAAAAACTCTAATTAGATGAAATTGATTTGGTTCGAGTCCCAAATTATAAAACTCGAGATCCAAATCACTTAGGATCAATTTTAATAGATTTTTACCAAATTAGACCTAATCAACCTTCGATTCAATTTCTTAAATTTACCTTATCCAATCGAACTAATTTACACATCTACTTACAGGTCCCATACTGCAGAGCCCTGACTTGTCAAATAATGCTATAAATAAGAGATAGATTCAAAACATCCATGGTAAGATGTACGTCACAAAATTCAATATTTGTTCATCTCTTTCTCTTGGTACATTCGGGACAATAAAATTCAGGACACATATGTTTTGTTTTTTGAAATTGATACAATATTTTTAATTTTTTTAGAAATAAAAAAGTTAGAATTAAAATTTTTGTCAGAATTTTTTTGTCTGAATAATATATATGCTTGTTAACTATTAAATAAATAAGTTATTCTTTTTTATTTTATTTCATCCAATAACTATTCTTATATATTGTCAAAATTTTAGTTTTTCTTTTTTAGCTTTGTAACGTTAGGAAATTGTCAATCATCACCTCACATTACACAAATGTGAGGTGATGTGTATCATATACTATTGGCGTCAAGCATTTCTCTGCTTTAAAAGGATTTTGCTCTTGCATACATATTTTTAAAATGAGCGTTGCTATGGGCTCCGCGGCTCTAAGTACATGTTTGGCTTAACTATTTTTACTGTTAAAACATATTTTTTATAATAAAAAAGTTATTTTAATAATATTATAATATATTTAATTAAATTAATTTTAACTTTTATATAAAATTTAATGTATTATACTTTTTTTATAATACTGACAATTAAAACTTATAATTTTAATTTATAAATTATTTTTTATATTTTGATATGTAAATATTATTTTATTCTTTAATAAAATATTTTTTTAATTATTTTATATTTATTTTAATAATTTAATATATAAAAATTTTTTTATATCATCTAAGTAAAATAAATTAATTTAAAATTACTTTTAATTAATATATTTAAATATAAAATTATTCAATTATAATCAATTATAACAAAATAAAAATTATATAATAATTAATTATTAAAATTATTAAACTTTTATAATTATCACAAACACACTAAGCTCATACTTATCATACATGCTATAAATAAGAGATAGATAAAATATCCATTGTGGGGACTCACATCACAAAACTCGACATTTATTCATCTCCAATCACATCCGGACAATAAAATTTGGGACATATATATTTTTCTCTTTTAAAATTGACACAATAATTTTAAATTTTTTTAAAAAATTATTAACCATCAATTGCGATGAAAATAGGTCAATCTATTTGTCAAAAGCATGTAGCTTGGCCTACTTGAGGTCTAACTTAACCTAATCTATTTACTAAATAAGTTAGGTCAATATTTTTTTAAAAACTTATTTAACTAAAAGAGTTAGGCTTCAAGCCATCGAATAAGTCTTTTCAAGTTTGGTAGGTTAGTTTGACCTATTTAATTATATATAATATAATATATATTATTATAATAATTATAAATTATAATTATAATTATAATTATTAATTTATTATAATATATTAATATATTTTTAAATTAAATTTTAATAAAAGTCAATAACTAAAACTTAAGTTAGTAAGTTAGAATAAAAATAATATATTTATTAATATATTTAATGTAATATATTTATTAGAATAAAAATAATAAGTTAACACTCACCTTTTACTTTTATAGATGCTTACTACTTTCTTATTCTGATTTTTAGTAAATGTGAGACTTAAAAAATTAGAGTAAAAAAGTGAAGCAATTTGGTATATCTTCAAGTCTGGCATCAATCAAAGATTAGAGTAAGAAAGTAGAGTATTTATAAAATTAAAATGTGAATGCTAAATTATAACAAATGTTTATTGACTTTGAGTAAGTCTGTTTACTTATTTTAAGGCTTATGCTTGTTAGTCTATGTAAAGACATATTGACTTATTTAAAAGTAAGTTTATTAATCCATGTAAGACATGTTGACCTATTTAAATATAAATCTGTTAACTTATGTAAAAGTCTGTTAGCTTATTTAAAGATAGGTCTGTTAATTTATTTTAAGATCTCATTATAAAGTAGACTTTAAAATAAATTTTTAAGTCAAACTAGACTTTTAATAAAGTTAAATCATAACTTAAAAATTGATTTATTACAAACTCACAAGTCAAATTTAGACTTTATAAAGGAGATATAAATTAAATCTATTTAAAGTAAAATCTGATGTGACCTAACCTATTTTTACCTCTAACCATCAACAAAGATTCTTACAAATTTAATTACAAATTAATCACACTGTATTTTTGGTATTTTTATTGGCTTTTTAAAATTTGTATTTGTTATGTTTTAACCAAACAATAATGATATTTACACAGTAAACGTTCTTGATAAATTTTATACAAGATTTGTCAACGCCAATCCGTTCTCTTTTTATTTCTCTCTTCATGTCTTTTCCTCCCTTTCTATCAACGGCTCTCTCTGTATCTCTTGTGTTGTCTGTATCTATCTTTATTTGTGTATAAAACTTTTTCATTAACTAAAAAATATGTAAACATGATAAAATATTTATTGAAATAATTTTCTTGTGATAAAGAATTGTTCTTTCTTTTAATAAAAATAATAGATCCTCTTAAAACATAAAATTTAATAAGTTTTTTTTTTATTGTTTAAAGAGTTAAAAAAGAAAATGGTATACTTTCTTAAAAAATTGTTTAAGTAATTTTCTTAAGTACTAAAAGAAAAAATAAATGTCGAAATAGGTAATTTTAAAGCTATTAAAAACATAAAATGCACATGTCTTTTTATTTTTTATTTACCTTAAGTAATGAAGAGAATTTAAAACTTTTCCAAGAAAAAAAAAACACTAAAAGGGAAGTTTAAAATTTCTCAAAATAATTAGATACATATGTCTTTCTTTATTCTTCCATCCATAAAAAATTAGAAGGATCATCAAGTTAATTAATATAATCATCAATCAATTAATATAATATAAAAAAGATATATGACTTAAAATTCTATTATGTGTCAATCTATCTAACAAACAAAATTTTAATTTTCTATTATATGTCAAATTGCCTACTTATTATAATGTCGTATATTTTTATAAATAAGGAAAAGTTATAACATAATATTGACATGTCCACACATGTGGACACCACATATACAAATACTAAAAACTAAATAAACAAATAAAAACCCTTCAACAAATAAAAAATCAAAAACGAATAACCATTAAGGACCATGTTTTTAGGGGACCAACGTGAAACATAGAGCAAAATATTATTTAGAGTTGGTTGATCATCGGAATCTCACATGGTCAGCCGAACTTTATTAGGACATAAATTTTGATCTATGTGTCATAATCAGTACTATTATATATTAATGTAAAACTCAAGAAAAAGTGTCACCGTGACAAAGAGTTAATCTCATTAAAAGTCATTTTGAGTCCCAAAGAATGTTATTTTTGTACTATTTTAACTTTTTTCCCTTAATTTTTATAATTTATTTTGTAATTTACGCTTTTGATTAGGTTTAGCTACATTTAAATACTTTCATATTATAGTGTTTGAACATCACATTTTGATTAAACATTTCTAAATTTTAAATAAACATTTCTATAATTGTCATTTCAAATATTTTTGGCAATTAATATTACAACGCCTTAAACTTTGTTACAAGTTGACGACGCCTGAAAATTATAACTCTGCTAAAGACACATCTTCTGATACTCCTATTGTCAAATACTACTTATTCTATTTCTTATAAAGGGACCAGACTCCTATGAAGTGAGAATGTAAAATAAGTAAATTTGTACTATTAAAATAAATTAATGGTTTACATTATAATATCTTATCATAAAATATTTTATTAAAATGATAAAACTTATTTTAATGGTACAAATTTATTCACTTCTCACTTCAAAGGAGCTGGATCTTAATAACTGTATACAAAGATTGAAAGAATATCTATACAATATAAATAAATAAATAAATAAATAAATTAATTAATATTTAGTGCCGTTGTTGTTAATGGTATTATATAACGTGTTTAATTTGTACTTATTTATATGTCATACTTTAATATTTAGTTTGTTTAATCGTATAAAAGTCATGATTAATTTATTTTATTCATAAACATTTTCTTCTGAATTTAATTACTTTAAACTTTTTTTGCATTATTGTTTTGTATTATGTCCGTGCATTATTTCTATATTTATTGATTCTAATTCTACTAAAAATAAGGGTTTTGTTATGAAGAAATTAAAAAATATATTTTTATGAAAACGACTAAATAATTTTTTTTAATTTTTAATTTTTAATATAATAAATATTTTATTTTTATTAAAAAAATCATATTTTAACTTGTTAACAAAATCCTAAAATTAAAAAAAAAACTTAGAATGGTACAGAACAAATAAGTACATATCCCAAACTTATCTACCCAATCATGTTATTCATTAAATTTTTATACGTTTATTTTTTTAATTTATTTATAAACTTATTTTATATTATGTAAAAATATTATAATCACATATCAAATAATTTGATATTTCTTATATATTAATATATAATATAAATATAATATATATAAAATTATACACAAAATATTTTATTTATTTAATACTATTTACAAAAGAATAACTCTTTACAAAATTCTAATCCCGACAACAACCTCCCCTATCTTTAAATCCAACGGTGACAACCACCCAAATGTGATGTGACCGTACATGAAATTATGTGCAAACATCGTTTATCTACATACTATAATAACTCTATCTAATACAGATATTATATGTCCATTTTGCAAACTTAAATTCCACAAAAACCCTTTTTTTTTTTAAGTTTTTGCTATTTTCATTAGCAAAACTACTGATGGAAAAACATTGAAACAACCGTGATCACCACTTAATAACTTTATAAATTTGGCAAACAAGAAAAAGTAATAAATCAAAGTGAGGTTTTATTGTTGGTTGGTGTAATTATTAATATCAACAAAATTGTGCCCCTTTCCGTATGAGGAGGATGAGGTGATAGGGGTGGATTCTGGTCTATCAATACAGAATCGACTTTTGGCCAATGCCCACTTTCCTGCTGCTGAGGTCATAAAATGGGCCCGGATCAAGGCCGAGCATCTTTTCGATGTCTCTTTTCCTTCCTAACGCGAACGGCCACTTATTCTCTTTGACCATATTTAGAAGGAGAAAAGTTTGAAACTTTAAATAGGAAGGAAGAGATTCTTTAACTCTTAATTGTCATTTTAATCTCTTTTTTAAAATAATTACAATAATAACAAATAAAGGAAAACTTATAATATAAAAAAATGTAATTCTAAATTTAATAATTTTTTATACAATTAATTATTATATAAAAGTGGTTGTTTATCAAATTGAAGGTGTAGCCATAGTGTCCATAATTGAATTATTATTATTAATTATAATGCAAAGGTGGGTTGTTGTATAAGATGGATTACTCCACGTTCTATATAATGATGAGACGTTGTTCTTATCAAATTCTTTTACTTTTTGAGCATATGACCAATCGTCCCTCAAAATATTAAGGCTATTTTTTTTTTTTGCAAATACTTTTGAACATATTCAAAATTTTAATATTACAAAAATCCTTCAATTGAGAGGCGCGAAGTTACTATTTAAGTCATCTTTAAAGAGTTTTGTACCCAATCATGTCTCTAAGTGTAATTTTTTAATTGTCTATTTTTTAAACGACAGATGAGAACAGGGAATTTGAATCGTACCTAAAACCAATTTTCACACATCTACTAACGTCAAAATTTGAGTTTTAGCTTTTAAGGGGACATAAAAGTGAGGAGGAAACTTGACCTTAAGAAAGGACGAACGAAAAAAAAAAGTTGACTAGTCTTCTACTACCTCAGAAACGATGGGCTAGTCAAACTAACAAAATCAATGGTAATTCAAATGTGAAAAAAAATAATGATATATATATATAGTGAGAGAAATTTTATTATAAAAAATAAAAAAAATAAATTTTGATTATATAATTATATATAAATTATATTTAATAAGAAAAACTTTTATCAAAAAAGAATAAAAATAATATATTTTGATTATATAATTATATATATATAATTAAAATTAAAAATTACTTAAAAATTATATAATTATTTAAAAAATTATATATATTTATATTCTAATATTAATTATCTATATAAGATATAATAATCAAAATTTATTCTTTTTATTTTTTATAATAAGCACTTCTTTTACTAAGTATACTCTTTTTATATATATAATTTTGAAAGGAGCAAAGCTATGGAAAGCCAAACAACATAGAAAACAATTTTTATAAAAAAAAAAAATTATTACATTACACAAATCTCAACAACTTTTATTTAATCCAAGTGTCACGAAGCTTGAGCAGATCGCTCGAGCTTATAATTGCATAATCTTTTTGAAAGGTGCCATTCGTTTAAGAAAAATGCTACTACATAAATTTTTTTATTACATTTCTTACACATATTTATGTGATAGAAACAAAATATAAATATAAAAAAAATAAAATAAATTTAATTATGATTAAATAATAAAAATTATTAAGATATAAAATAATATATATAAGAGTATGTATAATTAATATTGGTATTCATTTAAAGACTTTGTCTTTATTTTTTTTCATGTGATACTTTGTAGCATATATTCACCACTTGTCATGCTATCATTTGTACTCTAGATCATATAGTCTCACCTCATTTCTCCAACCTTATCTCTAACTCCAACTTTATCTTAGTTTTGTTTTTTCTTACTTTTATCTTAATTTTTCGATATAAGAGAAGGGTCAAAGCCCAACTTTTATGCGTATAAGTGTGTAAAATAGGTTTTTGATTTTGTGTAAGATGGAGGTGGGAATAAACTTAAAGGTTATAATGAGAAGGTTTTGTCAAACGTCGGCAAAGAAATTTTAATCAAAGTTGTGGCTCAGTCTATTCCCAATTACATTATGGGTTGTTTTTTTGCTCCCACAGGAATTATGCCACAAGATTGAATCTATGGTCAATAATTTTTGGTGGGACACTAGAGACAAAGAAAGGAAAATCCATTGGGTTAAGTGGGATTTTCTGTGTTAGCCAAAAAAGAAGAGTGGCATGGGTTTCAGAAGTTTTAGTGCATTTAATTTAGCTCTCTTGGCTAAACAGTGCCGGAGGATGTTGAATAACCAGAGCTCGCTTATCACCACAGGGTGGATGTTATTATATACTCTCTCTTAAATTTGGATGCATGGTATATCAAGATAATTTTTTATTGTAAGTTATTTGATTTTTTAAATTTATATAACTATGTAAATAATATATTAGTGAAAATTTATAGGATTTTTAATAATATATATGAAAAAAAACTTCTATAGACCTAAAAAAAAATTGTATCAATCTTTATATTTTTTATAAATAATTATGTATACTAATTTTTTTTATAAATCTTAATTAATAATATTTATACATAATAATTATTTTTTAAAAATATTTCTTATAGTTTTATCCTTGTAGGTGTATAAGAGATTTTTAAATATATATATATATATATATATATATATATTAATTGATAATATTATTAAATTTTAACCAATAATATTATATATAATAATATATATTTTTAAAAAATAATTTTTTATAAATAATTGTATATATTACAAATATTATAAATTTTAATAAATAATATTTATATAATTATACAACTTAAAAAAAAAAGACAAGACAGTGCTACCTAAAAAAAAATCAAATCAGTTTTATGTTATTCGTCATGATCATGTATTTTTCAACACACTAAATGATGCGACACACCATATACCTGGCTTTGTTCCCATGCCAAGATAAATTTGTCAAGGGTGAAACTCAGCAGGGTGAGTTCTCAGTTCATTCAGCTTACAGATTGATCAAGAAAAGTGATCCGAGTATGATGGGGGTAGGAAACTCTGATCCTCTGAATAATGCAGAAATTTGGTCTAAATTGTGGAAGCTCCAGGTTCCCCCGAAATCCATCCACTTCATGTGGAGAATTTATAATGACACAATTCCCGTCATGAAGAACATAGCTGCTAGAGGAGTTAATATTGATAGCACATGTCCAAGATGTGGATTGGCATAAGAGACTAGTTCTCATGCGTTTCGGGATTGTGCGTGGGTGAAGGCTTTCTGGTTTAATTCTCCCCTAGGACTGAGGATAGAATCAAATGAGAACACCCCCTGGATATATGGTGTCAGCACAGGATTCGATCTTTCCCAAAAGAAGGTTCTGAGATCTTTGTCGCACTAATGCATGGTATTTGGCTTTCAAGGAACAAGCTGTGTTTTGATGGTAAAGACATACCGACTGAATTAGCTATCTCCAAGGCAATGTCAGTTCTTAACAGTTTTCAGGAGGCAAATAAAGTACCTCCATTAAATTCCCAAAATGCCAGCGGTGAATGGAATTCTAGGCTGTAGTAATCAGGGACCATGAAGGAAATCTCATGGAAGCTGCTACTTGGATTGTGCGCTAATCTATGGAGGTGAGACTTGCTGAAGCGGTGGGGATGCAACTTGGATTAGCTTTGGCTTTGGATGTGTTTTTTCCAAATTGAAGCTGAGACAGACTGCCTAGAGTTGGCGGTGGCTCTGCAACAAAGGAAATCCTATAACTCTTACTGTGGTCCTGTGGTGATGGACTGCATCAACTTCGGAAGTCAATTTCGTAGCTGGAAGGCTTCTCATGTGAGCAGATTAGGAAATCAAGTAGCCCATTCTTTGGTTAAGTGGGCTCGTACACTATGTGGTTAAATGATAAGTAACGAGATGAAGAAAAGGAAAAAATAAAAGAATTTTAAAAAATGAGATAATTTCTTTTTTTTGATAGTTTTTTGTTTTTTTTTAAAATTGAAATATATAAATAATGAAATGAAATTTCGTTTATTTCGTTAATGAATTTTCATAAAGAAATATATTATTTCTTTTTTTTTCTTTTCCTTTCCAATCTCACCTATTCAACTTTTATTTTTTTCTAAAACAGCTTGAAATAAAATTCATTGGCCAAAACGGAATATATGATCCTAATTGAAATTTCAGTTGGAGGGTTCGATAATATTTGCCCCCTATGTGTTTCAATTTTTAAATAAAAAATAATAATTAACTGTTTGCAACAACATTTTATGAACTGTTCCCCGAAAATTTTTTTTCCATGTCCACAACAACTTGTGGCTATCTTCCTTCTAACTCATCATTCCTCCTACGCCCCAAATTAATAGTCATCCACTCACAGACCACAATTTTCAGTAAAACCAACAATTCATTGGGTATATGAGTCACGGATTAGTCCCCCACATCTACTTCTTCTCAAGTTTGTATTCAAACTATCATCTGCCACAAGCCAAACAAAGCACCTAACCCTTTTGGCCCCTTTATTCCCTATATCCTTTTCCACACAGTATGCTGGCTACCCCCATCACCACTCTTCATCAGTCTATATGCATTTCTTACACTAAAACCACTTGTATTCTCCCCAGCCCATATGATCATATCGGGCTCATACTCAGCCAAGGGAGGCAGTTGAACATGGAATCTGTTGACAATATCCCGACGCAAGAGCCTACAGATCACGTTGCATTCCCACTTTGCTTCACTGTTAACCGAATCCCTCACCCTCTAGTTCTCCATTTCCAAGGGCAACGTGCCTGTGTAATTCCTTAGACACACATATTTGCTTAACTATTTATCCTTCTATACCTTCATCTTACACCTATTTCCTACATCCCACCAAACCATCTCCCTCATCTTACCCCATGTAGAAGCAATACGCTTCCATATCATAGAATTAATTGGTTTTACTATATCAATAGGCTAGCAACCGCTTCGTTCATACTTTCCTCTCAGTGCTTGAACACAGGGAACATTGCAGCCTGAAACAATCCTCCAATTCATCTTCATGACACACGCAATGTTCATTATATATGTCTTTCACAGCTAGCCCCCTCTTCCTTGGCCTTGCATAACTCTTTCCATTTAACAAGGTGACACTTTCTCCTCTGAGAATCATGTCCCCATATGAAGCTTCGTTGCAGCTTTTTAACTTTCTCGTGCTCATCCAGCCTGGGAAAACTGATGACAGTTTGCTCATAATCACCACTTAGCCCCTCATTTATATACAGGTGCTTATAAAAATCTCTAGCCATGTTGTGCAGTACTAGCTGGTCTTGCTCCCAGTCACCGTTTTCATTTCTTAAGCACATAATTATGCTTTTTCTCCTCCTGATTATTGAATGCGTCATGTTTAGTGTATGAAAGGATTTGTTTGCTTTAAAATTCCGATTTATCTGAGTTCAACTGTGCTAGCTTGGATGTGAAAAAGGTCCACAAATGAGCCAGTAATATACTTTCTTTCCTCTCAAGGAAAGAAGTTCCAAGACCAAAAAAGAAAAAGAAAAAGAAAAAGTAATGGAAAGAAGTTCAAAATATTAATTTTTAAATAATCAAATTAATTATTAAATTCTCATATTGAAGTTTGTTATTTATTTACGGGTCTAATTAATAATATTTATAATAAGAAACATAAAGAATATTAAATGCAATTTTTTTAGTGATTACTTTACAAAAATTACAAGTTCAATCTTCAAAATTATTATTGTACCCAAAAATAATTTATAGACAAGTCAATATAAAAGTCAAAATTTGACATAGTTTAATAGAATTATATGTCACCAATTTGAATATGTTAACTTCTGGATTTGCACCCCATGAAATAACTGCAGGGATCCAAATTTGCCTAGAGTGAAGGAAAGTGCGCTCAAATTGGTCACTCACCCTATTCAAAATATGTCAAAATTTGTCACAATATTTTAGTGTAAAATTTGATACTTTGAGCTGGATTTATAGATAAAAAAATGTTAACAATACACTCTTTTAGACACTCTTTTTAATAATTGCTTTACTTTTAGTCTAAAAACAAATGTGACTAATATCTCTCTCCTAATAATTCTTTAAAGTGTATGAGGTAAACTAATAGTAAAATAAGTGTTAAAAGGTTCAAAAGAGTGAATTGCTAGCATTCCTCTTTACATATATATCTCTACATTTGCCTTCATCAAAAAAATAAAACTCTACATTCGCCTTTGACTAAGCGTTGCATCTTTATGAATTATATAGCTAATAACTAATAAGCAACCTCCTATGACACTATGCCTATAATTACCTTAAGTAGTAATTTGACTACATCTATTTCCTCTGCTCCCAATATGTGATTGTGAACTTCTACTTGGTTGACAAGAAGCTCATGCAGATTGGGGGACGAACCCTGAGCAAAGCAAGAACGGATGAAGGGAGAATCCATAATCCATCTCCACAAATCAAACCAGAAGCAACTGCAGGAACCATCAAACCTGCCTCCATGCTGTTTAGCAAGTGCCAGGCATACACAATCAAACTACCCATGCACATGTCAATAGCAAAGTAACCACCAACTAGGAAAGGGACAGCCATTGCCATTGGAAGTGGAACCCATCTACCAACCTTTTTGGGGGTAAGGTCTCTAACCAAGTTGGCTGCTATGGCAAATGCAAAAAATCCATAACAAAGCTGCAAGCAATGATGGGGTAGGGCAGAAACGCCTTGAACACCAAGAATTGCCATGTTTCTATATATGATGGCATATGGGGCCTTGTAATCACCATCTGGATTCCCTACATCAAAAGCCTTGTAGAAAAGGAAGAATGTGAGGGGAGCAACAACACAACCTATTGCTGTCCCAATTGCTTGGCTTAGAAGCATTGAACGTGGGGAAGTGAAAGTGAGATGGCCAGTCTTGAAATCATGCATCAAATCAGATGAAATGGAAACAATAGATTTAATTAGGCCACACCCCACAAGTCCAGCAACCACGCCATCACTTTTTCCAGCCAAGGCTGCTATCACAAAGAGAGCCACTTTCCCATAGTTATAGGCCATGTTCATGTCAGTTAAGCCTGCACCATAGGCATTGCAGAAGCCAAGAGAAGGTGCAAGAAGATAGGCAACCACCACATAATACCACTTCAACTGGGGGAACATCAAAGGGATTACAATGATAGAAATGATGGAGAACAATAAGTACCCTGTACATCCCAACCATATAGGAATGCTTTCTCTTACAAACACTTCATTCCGTCTAAGATCATCAAAAGGCAGCTGCTTCTGGTTATCTGAAACTGCAGTGACAAAGAAATAATAGATTTCACAGACAAACACCAGAATTACTGATATCATAAACCACTCTCCATATTAATATTTGTTTACTTGGTAACAGATATTGATTATTTTGTTTCTCTTTTTCTTTCTTTTTTTTTTGGGAGGGGGGGGGGGAGTTTGTCTGTTGAGATGATATCATTTTTTACGCCATAGGAATAAGAAAGCTGTGAGTGATAAGAGTATGTTAAGGATCAGACATCCTCAGGAACTCGAAAATTTTGAAGAGGCCATTTACTTACATGTATTATGATTCTTCTTTTTCATGCTGGCATGGATATTTGTGCCAGTGAAAATGAGAATTTTGACAAAATTGTAGAGCCCATCACCAAGGATCAAGGCAATGGAAATAAAAACCTGAGACAAGAAAAAAAAAGAAGAAGAAAATCAAGGCTTGAAATTGAAAGAACTTAAATCAAAAAATATAGCTCTGATAGAATCCAATTCTAGCTAAATTTAGACCTTATATCCATTAAGACTCTTCATGCTACTTTCTGATATACTTGCAGGGAACCATTCTCCTTTTTGTGCCCTGATTAACGGCCACATAATGCCCCATGAAAGCACAGCACCAAGAAGCAAGGATAAGTTTACAAGATGGGAACAAATCATTCCTGCTCCAACATATGTCATGCTGAAATCGAAGTAAAATCTGCCAAATTCAAGCGCTTTAATCAGTGACAAAGGACAATTATTCATGCTCGAGAGGCTTTTACTAGTAGATGAAATACGAAGGAACACACGAGTTTTTCCAGGCTTTCAATCCAAAAGTAGGAAACTGAACAAATCCACAATTATCTCCACCCGTATAGAACCATTGAAAGAAAGCCCAAAGGAAACTGGCTGAGAAGAATTTCATGAAACCATGAACCTGCTTCCTGCAAAAGAAGTTGAACTAGTTTTAGCTCCTTTACAGATTCACCTTGTTTAACTTGAAAAGACAAAAAAACAAAACAAAACAAAACAGATTCATACTTGGCCATCGCATCTCCTTTAGAAGTATGAAACCCGTTAATAAGAACAGCAGTAGCAGTTCCACTTGGATAAGTTAATTTGTAGTCTATTATCATGATCTGTTAAATAACATAAATTTCATCAGCAACACCACTCAAGTCACACAGAACCAAATACTTCTGAAATTGACATTATCATCACTTCTACAGTAAACTACTGAACTAATAAACTTCTAGAATAACAACCTTTGAATAACCAATTGTATTCAATGAATCATGTGAAAAATCATAGAATTCATTACTCATAAAAAGTACCTTCCTTATGGGGACCAAAGCCAATAGCCCAACAAAGCTGGTCACAAAGAGAAAGGCTGTCATCCATCCAATTCCAGGCTCCTTTGTGCTACCAGGAGTATTCCCCTCAGTATCAACCCCTGCTTGCTCATAAGTCCTCCTATTCAATCCCAAGAGGTAAGACCCAAAACCACCTACAATTACACAAGTTTAACAAATTACATATGCAAAGTTGCAAACACTATCATTTACATAAAAACAAGTTAAAGGATCAAATTTAGACACCAAACAGCAGAGAAGTTACATAAAAGACCCACCTCCTACTGAGATGCTATAGCAAGCCACTGCACAAGTCTGGATTATGGTATTCTCCTGTCTAGTGAATGGAGTTGAAACAATCTTGGCTTTTGCAAGCAGCTTAGTCCAAGTTCGAATGAACACAAAGCCAAGGAGAGCAGCTGAGACATTGAGATTGGGGACTAGTCCAGTTGTGAGGTTCAGCTTCATCACAATCACACTATAAATGATTCCAATCAGGAAGCTAGCTAGTAGTCCCCGAATTGTGATCTGTCTTGCCCATGGTGCTATTCTACTCACGTCCTCAGGCTCAACTGAAGCCTCTTCAATGTCCTCCTCTCTGTTGAAATTCTCAATCTCTTTGAGTTCTTCATTGTTTATAGTACCCATTGGATTCATCAAATCGTCTACTCTGAGTGAATCAATGATCACAGTCACAGAAAAGAGAATAAGGAAAAAATAATATTCAATGATTGCTAAAACTCTGTGCTCCTACACTTCACTTGGCATCTCTATTTAAAAATTACAAACAGACAATTTATAAAGCAAGTGGATAACAGGATTATAATTATAATTATAATAATAATTATTATTATTATAACTAATAGTATACAAACATTGTAATAAAGAGAACTAATAATAATAATAATACATCTAAAAAGATAATTGGACGGTTGTATCAGAAAGAAACAGAACAAAAGGAATTAGAATCCGATTCTACAATTGAAAAGTTGAGAGATTTTTATGCCACGTAACGTAATGAGTGGTGAAAGATGAAACCCCATCAAATATCTTACCTTAGTTTCCGCTTCGATGATGGAAAAATTGAATCTTTGTGACAAGGAGGACCAAGGCTTCAAAAACCACAATTTGGCGTGGTGCTTGCAGGTTCGAATGACGAAAAACCACAACAGAACAGAGACGTGCAAAAAAATGGGGTGTAGATGGGAGCGTTTAAATGAGGGTGCAGAAGCGTGAGAATCCCAAAATCTCAGGCAAGGATTCTGACAAAGTAAAAAAAAACCTTATCAGATATCAACTCTAAGATCGAGACTTGTGAGGAAAAGATTTGCAGGAAAATCCGCTATTTATATTTGTCATTGCAACAGAATGCTCACCAAATTAACCAACGAGGACCCTCCCTGCATGTAGTACAACGTAGTGGTGTGGTACAATACAGAAAATGCTTTTAATGTTTTTGTACTACACTTGCAGAAAAAGTCTTAAACAACCCCACTTTCCAAATAAGCTCCACATATTTGTTCGGCTGTTAAAATTTTCGAAATTGAAATGCTTCTCGTTGACTCAGATACACATCCAGAGACAGAGGTGGTGGTGGTGGTGGGTTGGAGAAAATAATGGCCTCTAAAAGTTGGCTGCTCTTTCTTTCTTTTCTTCACTTCTTGGCTTTAAGTTAAATGTATGCTGTGTTGTGTTGTTATTCTGGGTGGGTTGGGAGTGAGTGAGAGTGAGTGACAATGAGGCATGTGGCGTAAACATGGGCGTATCAAATATCACACGAATGCAAGGTGGAGCGAGGGAGACACACTCCCTCGAAAGGTCAACGACCCATAACTCGGATAGAAAAATATTTGGTGGATATAATCCGTCTCATTATTTGTTTAATTTTTATATTTTAATTTTTTTTAGTTTATTTATAAATTTATACTGTATTTTATAAAAATATTATAATTATATATAATACAATTTGATATTTATCTCATATTAAAATATAATAGATAAAAATTATAAATATTTTTGATATACAAAAAACGTTTTCAAGACATAATTAAGGCACGCCAGGCACTGGGGCACTGCTTTGCAGGGATAAGATTAAAAAAGAAAATGGTAGTTGACATGAGTGGGGTCCACCAGAAGCGTTTTTAGATTCTCCATCCACTTAATGCTTTGTTTTGATGAAGAGAGAAAAAAAAAAAAAAAAAAAAAAAAAAAAAAGAAAGAAAATAGAGAGAAGAGAAAATAAGTAAAAAAAAAGTATGATTTCTTTTTATGTGTTTTAATAAAGAGAAAATGAATAGAAAGAAAATGAGAGTTATGTAAAAAATAAAAAGAAAATATTATAATTATATAAAATAATATATATGCTCTTATAATATATGTAATAAGATAAAAATATATTTAATTTTGTATCCCTAAACTTACTTATTATAAATTACATAAATAAATAGTTTTCAAATAAATATTACTTTACAAATAAAAAATAAATGTTTAAGTTATTAGTATCTAAATTATAAATTTTGGTTTTAAATAATTTGCCATTTATCACAATATAATATTTTTTATTTTAATATATAAATTTAATTAAAAATATTTGTATATGTAAAAAATGACAAAATCACTTAAATCTCAGTTTTTGAATATAATTTTACTCTTTTTTCTTTTAATCTCCAGTCTCCGCCCTCTTTTTCTATTCCCTCCACAGCTACCCTTCCGCAACCCCAACCCCAACCCCAACCCCACGCCCATCCCATTTGATTCTCTGCTTTGTCTTTTTTCTACAAGTGGGGTGTGAATGGACTGTGTTCATCGCGGTTCCTGGAATACTTGTGGTGAAGAAGAATATGGGCAGCAATGTAATTTTATAATTTTAACATGGTTCTCTCCCATTTTCTTCGCATATGATCGAAGAAATTTTTTTACCTGAATCCCATTAACATTTTTTCTCTCTTTCCTCTTCTCTCTTGTCATCCAAACAAGAGAAAATATGAAAATTCACACATTTTCTCCTCCCTTGTTTTCTTTCTTCACATTTTCTATCCAACCAAACAGACGCTAAGAGAGCCAAAGGAAATTCATTCATTCTTTTTTCACTTTCTTATGTACGATTGACATGCATGTAAAAGTAGCAAGACACAACACAAGTCACATCAAAAGTACTGATTACTTTTATATCATTTTTCCTCGCATCTCTCGCATAATATGAGCGGAAATGTTTTTTTATCATTAAATTTTATATTTTATATAGACATTACATTATAAATAAATATCAAAATATATAAGTAAAATAGATATATCATATATCAATATCAAAAAAGTATAAGTTGAATATCAAATTTTAAATATACAAATAATAAAATTATAATTTCAATCAACATTATTTTCTTTCTCTCATTTTTTTTTAACCAAAGTCAATTGTTCATAATTCTCTATGTAAATTTATATAAACTAAAATGATGTGAACTAAACTTTTCCTAAAACAATTCCCATTGGAGTTACCTTTGGTTTTGTCTTTTTGATCAGGGTTCAGGAGAGCGAATTCCTGGAGTTTGAGTTAGTCTTTGCTTCACTAATCTGAATGTAGGCTATTTCTAAGGTGCTCCGTGGTTAGTTATGGAGCACCGGTGCACTGAGTTCAACTTGTATGTGAACCTGTTATTTGAGGTATGCAGCGAAAAGTTTTCTCTGGCATTGGTTTTGGAGCGAGGCAAAAACTTAGTTGTCATCACACTCGTGTGTGGTGGCAGGGCAACGTCTAATATACACCCTCCAAATACACCTTCCTTTGGAGGGTGTATCATACACCTTAAAACACTTGGATTAATTAGCCTGCTTAGCAGGTTTTTAAGCAGGTTTCTTTTTTTTTTTTTTTAGTTTTTTTAGTATTATATTTTTTTATATATTATCATCATCATTATTAAATCATTACAGTACGCTTCTTAACTACCACTTATCATCTGTAATTTTTAAATTATATAACTCGTATAAATATTATCAGTTAAATTATATAAAATTTTTCAAAAAACACAGATTATGATTTTAGAAAACTCGATCACTTCTAATATTTTTAAATTGTATAACTCATAAATATCATTAGTTAAAATTTATAAATTTTTTCAACAAGTAATAATTTTAAAAAAAAATTAGTATACACATTATTTATGAAAAAATATAAAGATGATTGATATAATTTTAACCTGTTATTTATAGAGTTGTGTAATTTTAAAATATATAAACAGCATTCTTTTCCCTGTATAAACAGTATTTTATCAGGCGTAAACAGTGAATTTTTCGGCATAAACAGTGAATTTTTCAGTGTAAACAATATTTTTGTCATGAACAGTACTTTTCTACAGTGTAAACAGTGCATATGATTTCTGAAAAAATAAAAAAAGAAAACCTTCTCAAAAAAAAAAAAACCTAGATTTGCAGGTCATGGTCAATGGTATATGATACAGCCCAACTTAATGAGGTGTATAGTAGCAACGACCGTGGTGGCAGAAAGATCTCAAGATCACGCATCTGAAGAAAATAACAAATGGAAGCACTTTCCTTCCTGAGGCATAATCATTCTTGATGACCTTTGGCCCCTCTTTGTACAAATACTGGTCACCCATGGAGTTCATGCCTTTATTTATTTTTTATATTTTACTTTAAAATAACCATAACTGATTTCAACCCAATTTAATCAATATGACCATGAGTACAGACAAAATTAGTTGAAACCCATGATCAAATTTTGAGATTTTGCAGAATTCCACAACGGGGGCAGCATTGTCCAATCTTTTTCTTCACAAATGCTCAACATAGTTTTCAAACAAGTAAATTGAATAGAAAAAGGCTAACTGGTATCATTGAAGCAAAATTTTTGAGCAAATTATATTCAAATTTCTAACAACAAATTGAAAGTTATCCAATCAAATACAATATTCCCATTTTGATGCTTCTTTTTCTTATTCCCATCCCATACCTTCATGAACTAGACAGACTAGAGAAGTAACTCTCAGACCTGGTAAGCCCAGAACTACTTATTTCTCTGAGTCTTAGTTGGACTACTTGGTGTAGAACTTACTCTAAGAGAATCCAAACTCCACCTAAGAATCTGTCTCATAGCTGATATCAAATGCACTGTGGGGGTTTGGAGGAGGCCCTGAAGCCTTGAACTTTTTGCAGAAATTCATGTGCTTTGTCAATGCTTCTTCTGTGCTAACAAGCCTCTCAGACCTTACAATCTCATCCTTAACAGCTTCAGCACATAACCCACAAACCCATTTTCCATGGTAGCGCTTTCTGATTCATTCTATGTAGGCTGGGGTGCACTATTCTTTTAGTCCACAGTAGTCACAGATAGCAAATTCAACTTCACTCTGTGCAACTAGTATGCTAGTTGCTGGTTGAGTTTCTGGTGCCGATATTACCATCGGATCACTGATGGAAATGGATTCTCTCCAGCTGCTGGATCACTGATTAAAATTGTTGCAAATATTAAAAAAAATATCTTTTAATTGCCAAAATGTTCCACCCTCCGATCCGTGATTATTGTTGCAAACATTGCCAACCACCCTGTGAAGAAACAATGCTGCTACGCACGCCGCCGTTGCCAGTGAGCTATATATCATCCATTTGATTTCTCTGTGTCCACATCTGACGGCTGACAAATAAGGAGTATCTATGCTCCCTGATGATTAGGAAGCATGTTAGAAAAAGCCTATGAATGTATCAGAAGCTTACCTGTTTCGTTGTTAACTTTTTGTTTGGTTATGTACTTGTACTTTTTATCCCAGAAAAAAATAAAAAAAGATGTACTAACCCAACCGAAGACAAAAGGAAAACACCAATGCAAAGAAAGAAAGAGAGAAAGCTGTAGTACAACGCGTCCAACTCGGAGGCTCACTGTTGCTGATCATATTATTGCCAAATTTACTGTGTCTTCCGCTGTTTCCATTGAATGCCAACGCGTTGGAAGTATTATATACTTTTGATTTTAACCTATAAAAGTAGAGAATTTTTTTAGACAGGTTGTTTCTTTTTTTTTTCTCATACCATACTATTTCAACCAGAGATAACTTTTATTATTCATGTCAAAAAATATATTGTTTTATATTAAAAAATATACTATTCATACGAAAAATATAGTGTTTATGCCATAAATATATACTGTTTATGTTAGAAATTATATTATTTATGCTAAAAAATTTATTGTTTATGTCAAAAAATTTACTATTTATATCAAAAAATTTACTGTTTATCAAGCCAAAAAAGATTGATATTATTTTTTTTAAAGTTATATAATTATATAAATAATATTATTAAAAATAATAATAGTTAAAATTATATCAATTTTTTATTTTTTTATCAATAATTATACATACTAAAAATTTTATAATATGTGTAAAATATTATTAGTTAAAATCAGTAAGATTTTCATATACACAATTATTTATTAAAAAAATAAAAGATTGATATAATTTTAATTAATATTATTTTAAATGGTATTATTTATACAATTATGTAACTTAAAAAAAATAGATAGTTTAACATTAAAAAAAAGTAGTGACAATTGTTGGTGATCGGCGATGGTAGACAGTGATCGGTCGATGACAGACAGTGATTGAAAACCATAAAAAACATAAAACATAAAAAAATGTGAAAAAAATATAAAACAAAAAAAAAAACCTGCTAAGCAGGTTTCCTGTAATTGATCCAAGTCATTGATTATTTTTATGATTAAATCAATGACTTAGATCACATTATACACCCTCCAAAGGAGGGTGTATATTATAAATAGTCCACGTTTTGACGGTTGATTGATTCTTACTTTTTTTATTCTTCTTTTTTTATTCTTTTTTTTTTACATTTAAAAAACTATATTACAACAAATAATGAAAGATAAAAAATCAGTCCACATACAACCATATATATACATATCATATACATATGTAAATACTAAAAGCCTAATGAAAAAATAAAAAATAATACTAAAATATCCAAATGAAATGAAGTAAAAGAAAATAAAAATGAAAATTTTATGAAAGTAAGTGTATTCTTGAATTATTTATTTGAGTAAATTATACTCACCTCTTCTAAGTTTGATAATATTACACTCAACTCCATTCTTTTTAAAAATGACATTCACCCATATTAATTGATCAAGTTACATAATTATGTAAATATTATCAATTAAAATCTATAAGATTTTCAAGATTTTTACTGATTATTTATGAAAAAAATATTTTTTAAAAAAATATTATTATGTATAAATATTACCAGGTTAAAATCTTGTAATATATTTTTATCGCTTAAAATTTGATAACATTACTAGTTAAAAAATATATATTTTTTTCAAAAAACTCTTACACATCCACACAAAGAAAATTGTAAAAGTTTTTTTATAAAAAATATTATTATATATAAATATTATTAATTAAAATCTATAAGATTTTTAGTATACTGTGATTATTTTTAATATACGCTTTTTCATAAATAACTCATGAATCTTAAAACTCTATAAATTTTAACCGATAATATTTATACAATTATACAACTTAATCAATTAATTGAGGGGTGAGTGTCATTTTTGAAAAAGATGGAGCTGATATTTTTAAAAAATATATGTTTTTTTATAAATAACTGTGAATACTAAAAATCTTATAGATTTTAACTGATAATATTTATATAATTATGCAACTTGATCAATTAATAGGGGTGAATGTCATTTTTAAAAAAGAATGGAGTTGAGTGTAATATTATCAAATCTGAAAGGAGGTAAGTGTAATTTACTCTATTTATTTTGTATTCAAAATAATTAATAATAAAAAAAATTCACTAAAAGAGCTTTTAAACATAAATGGCTATTTCTCCAAAAATAATATTTTCTAAACATGCATTAGCACTTTCACTTAATTTTGGGGTAAATTTTACCAAAGTCCTTCGGGGCAACATTTTTGCTTCTTTCCCGAGCCTGCTTTCTCGTGTTCTTTCTCAACTCTTAGAGCTCTCTCTTGACCTCTCTCTAATCTTCTGCAATGGTCCATCCATCAATCCTCTGTCGTCAAATTAACATTGTCGAATATGTCATCACCTCTAGAAAGCACCTGGATCCATCACTGAGCTATAGATTCGAAGTGAATGGTTGACAAGTTGAAGCTTTCAAGCTAGATCAATATGTCCATTTCTCAACTCTTCCATGGCAGAGTTGCAGAGGTACTATAATTTTCAAGGACAAGTCTCATAACTATGATTTGTCTTAAAAAATTGTTTTCTCTTGAATACTAAGAATCTTACCATACCCATCTGCATGAGTCGTAATGCCCACAAACAATATAGCCCTAGTTGGTGATCTAAAAGGTAGAATCAACTTGTTTTAAAGATACATGGAATATTATTTATTTTATAGTTGTGTTTTTTTTTTAATACATACGTTATGTTATGTTTTGTTGTCACATTTTTCTATCAACTATGTAACTGGAATAGAGGAATATTAAGACACATATGTTGTAACCAAATTCTATGTCAAATTATTTTAAGTTTATTGTTTCCTTTATTTTAGTTTCAGTGGCATTATTTATACCGAAATTAATCATCATAAATTTATATATATACACACACATATAATTAAAGTTGGCTCTTACAATTATATACTTACACCTCATTAAAATTGCTTTTGTGTGCTTATGTGGCTTCTTAAAAAGTAATAACCTCACATTATTAAATGCTGAAGTGGCACACTAAAAATAAATAACCTTTTATATTCTCTACAATTTCTATAATAAAAGGTAAAAATACAGTTATCATTTATATTATATGTGATACATCATTAACATCAATTAAATAAACTAGCCAAAATATTAAGCACACAACATTTTATATATTTATATTATATCTATATATATATATATATATTTATTCAACATTATCTTTTCAATAACATTAACTATAAATATTAACATGCAAGCGCCCACGCAAAGGTGACCTTTAATATTGACAGTACATTCTTAATCTTTGTGAGCTCTATGCAAGGAAATGTTTGCATCGTTTTAGTTTGTGTTAAAAGCAAGTCCTACCCAATAATTTCAAACAGTAACTATTATATAAAAATTTAAAATATTTGTTAATATATTAGTATCTAAAAAGTAATTTAATACTTTATTTTAGGATAATTTATTATTGATATAAAAATATTCATAGCAAAATTATTAAAAAATATTTTGATCCTGCTATAATTTTTTTTTAGATGATCCAAATGAATCTAGTTTAGAGTCCGTAAAGTGTTTGCGAGGATAAAATGTCACTACAAGTATGTTTTCCTTCAAATAAATGAGGAAAACTTAAAATTAAGACTTCCGAGTCCTATTTGATGTATAATTTCTATGCACACCAACAGACTACTTGTTGGCAAGTATCTTATGTTGCAGGAGAATGTTGGCATCTTTCTCGCTTGACCATTTCTTTTTCTAGAAAATGTTTTTTTATTATTATTATTTCACAAGGAATTTAATCACCATTTGAGTGTTGTATGAGGTTGCCCTTCTTTATAATTGCTGTTTGGCAGATTTGCCTTTCAATTACTAAGCTCAAGTTTGCTTACAATTAACCCTTTATGAATTTGTTTTTTGAAAAGAGATTGTTTATGATGTTATCATATCTTGTGTGTTGTAAATACTGCATTTGATGTCTAAGTTCTTCTACTTATTACCTGTTTAAATTATATGTGAAAAAATTTCAGGATTTTTTTTTTAAAATTCTAAAAAATATTTCACAATATTTTTATTCTATTACATGAATGAAATACTTCTGTGCTTTCTTTACCAGAATAATACTTCTGTAATTTATTTAAAAAATTCAAAAAGGAAAAGTACGTTTTAATTAAAAATAACTTTTGTTGATCACACATTATGACATATGCCTAAAGATAATTCCATTGCTCTTGCGAGCGGAAAAATTTGTAAGTATTATGTGAATAATACCTAATTTGATTTAAATTTTATTATATAATACTTTAAGTTTAACGACACATAATTATATTGTTTATATATTACATTATTAATAAATTGAACACAGTAATATTAGAATATCATGTATTTTGAAAAATTAGTCTCTCACTTATTATGTGGAGATGCTCTATATATATATATATATATATATATATATATATATATATATATATATATATATATATATATAATGTATTTGGTGAGAGAAGTGTTTATTGTAAGAGGTTGGATGAATAATTATCGTAAAAGGTGAGAGAAGTAAATCTTGATCATTAGATATTACATGAATGGTTAATATTAGAACATAAATGCATATGACTTTTTTAAGTGATCACATTACCTTTAAGTAACTTTTAATCTTAATCATCGATGTATGGTTGTCCAGTAAAAATTTACTCATCTTATCACATTCTCACAATAAAAACTTCTCTAACTAAATATGTCTTATATATATATATATATATATATATATATATATATATATATATATATATATATATATATATATATAGCATATCTGATGAGATGAATGTTTATTATAAGAGGTGAAAAGAGTAAATCTTAACCATTTGATCTTACATGAATGGTCAAGATTAGAACATAAATGCATGTAACTTTTTTAAGTAATCATATGACTTTTAAGTAACTTTTAATTTTAATCATTCATGTATAATTGTATAGTCAATATTCATTTCTCTTAGCATTTCATAATAAAAATTTTTCTCACTAATTATGTTCCTAATATATATATATATAGGATCTTACTCTGGTAAGAGGAGTGTTTATTATGAGAGGTGAGAGAAAATAATCTTGATCATTGGATCTTACATGAATGATCAAGATTAGAAGATAAATGCATGTGACTTTTTTAAGTGGTCACATGACCTTCAATTAACTTTTAATCTTGACCATCTATGTATGATTGTATGGTCAAGATTTACTCCTCTCACCCTCTCACAATAAAAACTTCTCTTACTAGATATGTCTTTTATATATATATATATATATATATATATATATATATATATATATATATATATATATGTCCTCTATAAGTCACATGTATTTATGTTTTAATTTTAACCATTCATGAAAATCTAAAGGTCAAGATTCATTCCTCTCACCTCTCACAATAAATATTCCTCTCACCTGAGTAAGATATATATATATATATATATGAAGTGTATCAGGTGAGAGAAGTGCTTATTATGAGAGGTGAGAGGAGTAAATTTTGAATCTTTCATAAATGATCAAAATTAAAAGATAAATACATGTGATTTTTTTAAGTGGTCATATGATCTTTAAATAACTTTTAATCTTGATTATCCATGTATAGTTGTATGATCAAGATTTACTTCTCTCACCATATCACAATAAAAACTCATCTCACAATATATATCTCTCTATATATATATATATATATAAAGCAGTGGTGATTTGGGAAACGCACGCATTTTCTACATATCAACACAATGAACTATTTTTGTTTAAGCAGTTTTCTTTACTTTCAATTGAATTGACCATCACTTGTATATATTCTCTTCAATCAAATCCTCTCCTTCCCCTTAGCCCATGTTGCAGCATCTAAAGACTATACACAACGTCCAGCATCTAACTGCCTTTACATTGAATGATTCTGATAAAAATTATCAGAGTATTTGAATATATACTAGAAACTCGACATTTATCATCAGCCTAAAAAGTAAGTAACGAATAAAATAGGGGTCTTGCTCTATGAAAGGATCCCACTACTTGTTAATGGAGAAGCGGTCATAGGGCTATCAGTCACTTTGCTCCACTGGTGTAGAAAATCTTTGTTTATTCAACAATGGAAGGTTCATCAATCTAACATTGCTCGCTAAACTTTGTGTAAAAAATTGTTCCAGTGTTCAACTATTAAAAATGCACTAAAGCGTTGAGAAGTGTCTGAAAATTACCACTTCTCTAACTAAAAATATTATATATATGATGACGTGGACTTGCATAATTTTGTTTTACTTTTCAGTGATATCTATCCTTGTTTATTCAACAATAGAAGGTTCATAAATCAAAGATTGCCCCGCTAGACTTTGTGAAATAAATTATTCCAATTTTAAAAATGCACTAAAGCGTAGAAAAGTGTCTGAAATTTACTTCTCTAACCTAGAAAATTATACATACGATGAAGTGCACCAGCATAACTTTGTATTACTTTTGAATGATATCTTTCTCAAATCAATAACAAAAGCACATTATACAAATGTATTTGATATTCTGTTTGCATCATTGATTGTAACATTATACATCTTAGTACAGAATAATTGGTTAGGTGTCTCTGTTAATCTTCTTACTACTCTATCTTAGAAAGGTTTAGTATTTTTTTTATTGTTTATTAGAAGAGTCAATAGAGTTGATTCACATATATGGTCAATTTTTCGCTTATCATAACTATATGACTTAAGTTTGAATCTATAAGTATCTAATAGTGAGCGATATGTTATATCACTATAAATTCTTGGTAAAGTTAATGATTTGTCTTTATCTTAGAATGAGGTGAATTTCTCTTTGCAATAAATTTTTATGTATAAAAAAAAGGAGTTGCATTCTTATTCATTTTTCATGTATAATCAATTATGACTGGAGTTTTCAAATGGGTTGAGCTAGTCCATTTAAGCTAATACTATTATTTGAGCGGATAAAGTTATTTTAAAGTAAGTTTGTCTTTAAAGTAAATAAATAAGGACATCAATAACTTGACCCCTGCTAGTTATAAAGTTATAGGTAGGTTTAGACAAATTTCATTTGAGGTAGATATCTGAGTGTCACGTATAGCTCATAATAATTTATCTTCCAAGGCATACGAGGATTTTTTCGCCATTTGAAACGTTAATTTACCCACTAAAACATCGTCTGTCTCTACCGAAGATCACAATTCCATTTTTGTCTAACTTTCAAAGTAAATGGGCTTCTAGATGTGAAATTTCATTAATAATTCTTCCTGGACCATGACTTGTCACATGAGTCTAAATTTTATATTTTCGTATGTGAAAAGAAGTATAAATATCTTTATAAACTAGATGTTCACTAATGAGTACATCATCTTTAGAATTGTAACATTCTCATGACATATGTATTCATGATTAAATTTTAATAAATTAAAATTATGATACACTCTAAATTAAATCAAAAGTAAATATAACTTTATTTATTCACTTGATAAATAAGTTCACTTTAGATGAACTTTTCTCTTTTTGAGTAGCATGATAAAAATTGAACGTATAAAAATATGATTATCAGGAAAATTTCGAATATTTTGTTTCAACACTTACAAAAAAAAAATGAAAGAGCATGCCAAGGTCCAAATTGGGTCAGCCTGACCAAACTAGACACACCCTTTTAAGCTGGTCCGACTCAGCCTGAAAATTTTCAGGGCAAACTCTGTGGGCTTGGATCAACAAGAACTTTTTCTCATCGAGATATGGTCCTAGCCCAACAAACTACTTGGGCCCAAAGAAACAAGTCCTACAAACCCACTTTTTCGTCATCCTCAACCTCAAGCAATCGTATTCTTTTCCCTTTCCTTTATTTCCAGAACCCTCGTTCATTCCTCGCCAGAATTGCAGAGAAAGAGAGAGAGGAAAAAAAAAGAAGAAGCGAATTTTGATTCTGAATGCACCTTACCCATATCGTAATTTAAATATTTGATTGTTTTGAACAAAGGAATGGGGGGTTCATCAGATACGAAGTTCCTGCAAGACCTGCTGTTGTACGCGGCGAGCGCTGCTCTGAGTTGCTTGGTGTTGTTCGCGGGGCTCCGACACCTCGACCCGAACCGAGAGGCATCCAAGAAGGCTCTCGAGCACAAGAAAGAGATTGCCAAGCGTCTCGGTCGCCCCCTCATTCAGACTAACCCTTACGAGGTACTCTACTCCTCTTTCTTTCCAATGCTCTCTGTTTTTTTTTTTTTTTTTGTATTTTTGTTAGGATTGTTTTTAGGGTCCTTTTGGTTTGACTTTCATTCAACGTTGCTATTGCTTCAATTAGATAGGCTGTTGATGTCTTTGGAATTGGGATGAATTGTGAAAGTTTCCTATTCTGTCGGTGGGGTTACAACTTAAATTAAAATATGTGTACCTGGTTGACATAGTTTTGAAGCCTATTAGTATTACCTGATTTCTTTCAGATGTTTAAGGCATAAATTGCATCTTAATAATAGAAATAGTCCGTGAGATATTGAAGGATCCTATCAGCAGTATTTGGAACTTATTTGAACTTGTTACACGTTCCAATCTTGCAAGTCAGTTTGTAATTTATCAAACTTATGTGCTGAATGTTAACACCGTAGGGGTACTTATATGTATCATTGATGTTGAGGGTAGTCTTTTTTTTTTTTCCTCCCTTGTAAAGATTAGTTATAGGATCTTTATGCCACCTTCCTGATTCCTTTTCTTTACTATCTCTTAGATATGGTTGGTTTCTGCCACAACTTTCCATTGCCTAGTTGTGCCTTTTCTTACTGAATGACAAGCTATTTAGCACCGATACAGCAACTCCCTCCGCCGTCCAGTGTCCCGAATTTGTCGATGTCCATATTGAGCAGGAGACGGCACTGGCAGGATACGTCCTTATCCCGTATCTTTTTCTCCCTTCATTTTCGACTGCTGCTTCCAGACGGCTTAGATTATATGATGGTGATACAGGAAAAATACAGAGGCTCTATAAATATAGCATTTTGGGTAAAGAAATCCAAATATTGAATTTTGGGATTTGAGAGTTGGGAGTTGATTTGTATCCTCAATCTTCATTACTACTCTGCTCCATGCCTGACTGAGAAGAGAAATTGAGAAAGGAGTGGAAGGGGGTTGCACCCACTTGCAGCATTACCTCCTTCCAAAGATGAGGAAGGGAAGGCATGGAGGTGCTAGATGAGCCAGAGAAGAATAATATGACGTTGTTCTGTTCTGCGGTTCAAGCTTGTCAATATATTTTGTTCTGTGATTTAGGTCTGGTGATACAACGTTGTGAAAGAAGAGGGGGAGTAAGAGAGAAGTGGTCATTTAGAATGAATGATACGGCAGTGTTTTTGGCAAAGAGGAAGAGAAGGGATTTGAGTTACGTTATGGATGGTACAGTGCATACAGTGCAGTGGTGAGAGAAAGAGAAAATAGGAAGATGTTTAATGGTTGATTAATGCGGAATGTGCTGGCTTGCTGTATTACCAATTATGTGATATTGGCATTATTATTTGTTGAAGAATAATAGGATTAAGGTTAGGGAGGAAGCAAAAGGGGGAAAACGGCTAGCAATGAAACACTGAATATATTATTGATAGGAATAAGATGTGATGCAATTCCATAACTTAGTACTCTTATTTATACTAATACTTAGGTCAAATACTAACACTACTAGTACTGACCCAAGCCCACTAACATAAGACTAATAACTTAATAAGTAATAACCCTAATATTCTCTACCACCCCCTCTCAAGCTTAAGCTTATTAAACTTAAGCTTGTTACAAGTAGCAAACCCATAAACATAAAACAAATAACAGAACCCCATCTTTATCCAAAAGCGAGAAGAGAAACTCAGCACAGTAACATTGAACCATTCAAATACGGCATAAGGAAGAAGAGAAGATGTTGAACCATCCGAGCGTCCAAGAAAGAAGAAGAGAAAGTGGGAAACTCTTGCTCCCAAAACTGCAACACCATTGCTAGTGAGAATCTATGGCGGCTCTACCTCGCTAATAGCTCTTTCCTCCTGACGGCTCCATCTAGCAGGTAGCCTTTCCTCTAACATCTCTAGGGCGGCTCCACCTCGTTGGTTGCTCTTTGCCTCCAACCGGGCAGCCCTTTCCTCCAAACTCAAGGTGCACTAAGAAAATCCATAAGAAGAACAAAGAAACACAAAATAGAACAACAACTTCAGCCTACCTCCTTCAAAGATATTAAATCGACATATCCATAACCCAGCCACTAAGCCTCCATCATAGCAGCAAACCAAATTCCAAACTCACAAATCACAAGATAAACTCAGATCAGAAGCCAAATCTCCCCCTAACCAGAGAGGTTGCCAAACCAATTGATTTGAACCAAGACTCCCCCCAAAATCATCTCCTTGGTTGCACTTGCACTCATTCAGCCTAAAAAAACCCAGAAAATATGGAAACATGAAAGAAAAATAGACTCTGATACAGAACAGAATAAAACAAATCCGCAACAAAGTTACCGGAAAACTCGCCAGAGCTCCGACCAACCACCGTCATCCTTCGTCAACATCAACTACCCGCCGGTCTCTGGTCCCTGTCGCACCCACCATGGCATCTTCGGTCACCCAACTGGTTGTGTGAGTAACCAACAACAACAAAACACACAAAACAGGGGAGGCGCATAAACACATGCACAAGCTCTATGCCCACTGCTAGCCACCATGAGTCCTACCTGTCCTCCTACGACTGCGGTCGAACACGCCAACCAGCACCCATTGCGGGTTGCTGTCAGTCGCCTGAAACGTAAAAACAGAGCCCTTGCAATGGGGAAGACACAAAATGTCGATCACCACCAACCTTGCCGGTTGTCTTTCCGGCACCGTCTGGCCATGTCCGGCCGCCAATAATCGGCGATCGCTTTTGGGTCTCCTAGAACACAGAACCGCGCACTAATATGAACAATGACCAATGCACGGTTTCAAACAAACAAGATTTTTTTTTTATAGTTTCATAAACTGAAAACAGAGGAAAAACTTTGAGGAAAACAAATAGGGAAAAATATACAAAAGAGCTCCATAAAACTCAACACAGCAGAAAAGGCAAACCCATCAAGGTGGATGATACCGCTCTGATACCATGTTGAAGAATAATAGGATTAGGGTTAAGGAGGAAACAAAAGAGGGAAAATGGCTAGCAATAAAACATTGAATATATTATTGATAGGACTTGATATGCTGGAATTGCTTGAGAGAAATCCTCTCAGCCCTCATTCAATATATACAGCAAGTAATTACAAAAGGAATCAATCAACATCCCAAAGTAATAGGAGTTTCCTAAACTATAGAGACGTAAGTAAAAACAGAAATAATCAAAGTAAATCCTAATCTAATCACAATCAAATCTGAATATACAATCAGAATATACAATAATCAATACTCCCCCTCAAGCTGGTGCATATACATCATAAGCACCAAGCTTGTTACATATGTATGTCATCCTTGGACCCCATAGAGCCTTGGTGAGAATATCTGCAAGTTGATCATTAGAGTTTACAAATGAATTATTGATCTCCCCTGAAAGAAGCTTTTCTCGAATGAAATGACAATCAATTTCTATATGCTTAGTTCGTTCATGAAAGACAAGATTTGAAGCAATGTGCGAAGCTACTTGACTATCACAAATCAATTTCATAGAGCCTATCTCGCAAAACTTCAACTCTTGAAGTAAATGTTTTAGTCATATGAGTTCACATGTAGTGAGGGCCATGGCTTGGTATTTTGCTTCTATACTTGATCTCGCAACTACATTCTGCTTTTTACTCTTTCAAGAAATAAGATTGCTCTCAGTGAAAACACAATATCCAGAAGTTGACCTTCTATCACCAGGAGATCCTGCTCAATCTGCATTTGTGTAGGTAACAATGTTTGTGTGGCCTTTGTTCTCATAGATTAGCTCCTTTCCAGGAGACCCCTTGATATATCGTAAGATGCGAGCTATTGAATCCCAATGACTATCACAAAGGGAGTTAAGGAACTAACTTACGACACTAACAGCAAAGGATGGATATATCTGGTCTGGTCATAGTGAGATAATTCAATTTTCCTACCAACCTCCGATATCTGCCTGGGTTTGAGTATGGCTCCCCCTGATTTGGCATAAGCTTAACATTCAGATCCATAGGAGTATCGACTGGCTTATAATCTAGCATCCCAGCTTCTTTCAGAATGTCAAGTGCATATTTGCTTTGACAGATGGCAATGCTTGTCTTTGATTAAGCAACTTCAATCCCAAGGAAATATTGTAACCTGCCCAAATCCTTGGTTTGAAAATGTTGGAACAAGTGTTGTTTTAGACCATTGATCCCTTCATGATCATCACCTGTGATTACAATATTATCCACGTAGACCACAAGATAAATGAACTTATTAGACAATGAATGTTTATAGAACACAGAGTGGTCCACCTCGCTACGAACCATACCAAACTGCTGTATGACGTTGCTAAACCTCTCAAACCAAGCCCGAGGAGACTGTTTTAGGCCATATAACGATTTTTTCAGTTTGCAAACAAGACCCGACTCCCCCTGAGCAATAAACCCAGGTGGTTGCTCCATATAAATCTCCTCCTCCAAATCACCATGTAAAATGCATTTTTAATATCCAATTGATACAAAGGCCAACAATGCATGGCAGCCAACGACAAAAAGAGACGAACATAGGCCATTTTAGTAACAGGAGAGAAAGTATCACCATAATCGAGACCATAAATCTTAGTGTATCCCTTTGCCACAAGACGATCCTTCAACCGATCAACCGTGCCATCGGGACCAACTTTGACAATGAAAACCCATTAGCAGCCAACTGTAGACTTCCCAGGAGGGGACGGAACGGAACAAGAGTCCATGTATGGTTAGATTCCAGGGCTGTCATCTCATCAAGCATAGCCTGTCACCACCCAGGATGGGATAGTGCTTCCTGAACAGTTTTAGGAATAGAAATGGACGACAAGGCAGAGACAAAGGCATAATGGGAAAAAGATAAATGATGATAACTTAAAAAATCATAAATAGGATGATGATTACGGGAAGAACAAGTACCTTTGCGAAGAGCGATGGGTAGGTCAGTCGGAGGCTTAGGGTGGGCCGAAGTAGGGGGAGACGCAGGAGCAGGAGGTGAATCACTGGTGTCTGGAACAGGGGCAGCTTCTGAAATATTAGGACGTGGACGATGTTGGTAAGTGAGGCGAAACGGCTGGATAGGATACTCTGAGGCCGGTGAATGGTCGAGCATCTGTGGCACAGAAGGAATAGAGATGGGAGAATCAAAAGAGGGGACATTTTATACCTGAGAGACAGATTCTGGCTCAACCGGTGAGACAAAATAAGGTGTATCTTCAAAGAAGGTGACATTGACATCGGCTGAGATGTAAAAACGATGGGTAGAGGGAGAATAACACCAGTACCCTTTTTGGACACGAGAATAACCAAGAAAGACACACTTAATAGCACGAGCAGCCAGCTTGTCTAGACCTGGACCAACATTATGGACAAAACAAGTAGAACCAAAAATACGGGGCGGAACAGTATAAAGGGATTCCTTAGGGTATAAAAGAGAGAGGAATCTGATTATTGAGAACAGAAGATGGCATATGATTTATTAAATAACCAACAGTGAGAACAGCATCACCCTAAAATTTTAAAGGGACATTGGCATGTAATAAAAGAGAGCGAGCTGTTTCAACTATATGACGATGTTTGCGCTCAGCTACACCATTTTGTTGAGGTGTGTGAGGACAA
Organism: Ormosia semicastrata; assembly: GCA_029884595.1. NCBI lineage: Eukaryota > Viridiplantae > Streptophyta > Magnoliopsida > Fabales > Fabaceae > Ormosia > Ormosia semicastrata. The sequence goes on along the minus strand of JAQQTO010000046.1, from coordinate 27,093,989 downwards.
CTAGATTGATGAATCATACCATGAGATGCCATGAAAGAATTGAAAGGGACAGAAAAATTTTCTTTTGCATTATCACTACGTAAGACATGAATAGTTTGACCAAATTGATTGAAAATTTCACTACAAAAATTTTGAAAAATAGTAAACAGCTCGGAACGATCTTTCATTAAGAATAACCAAGTACATCTTGAGAAATCATCAATGAAAGTAACAAAATACCTATAGCCTAAGACAGACACGACATGACTAGGGCCCCAAACATCAGAATGAACAATATCAAAAAGAGACTCAGAATGACCCGTAACCTTGCTTGGAAAGGAAGCCCAAACATGTTTTCCAAGTTGACATGACTCACTCCAAGGACTGTAGGTGAGAGAAGTGAGGAATCATTTTCTTGAGTTTATTCAGACTTGGATGACCCAAACGACGGTGACGAAGGCTAGGTGATTCTGTGGCAGCACATATGGTTGAGGACGGAGGCTGCAAATAATAAAGACCATATGATTCAGATCTTGCTCCAATCGTCTGTCTCGTATTCCGGTCCTGGATAAGGAAAGAATTAGAAGTAAAGGTTATGGAACAATAGAGATCGAGTAAGTTGACTAATAGAAATTAAAATAAAGGGACACCCGGGTACAAATAAAACTAAATTCAAAGATAGAGGGGGAAGAGGTGAAGCTTGAGCAATGCCGGTGGCCGTTGTTTTAGAGCCATAAGTAAGAGTAATGTGATGTGGTGTTTTGGGAGTGGATAAGGTGGAAAAGAGGGAAGAATTACCTGCTATATGATCAGAAGCACTAGAATCCAAAATTCAAGAATCAACAGGAGATGGATGAGAGAGACAAACCGTGGAATTACTAGTATGAGCTATAGTTGCTGAAGATGAGGCTTGTTGGCTGGCCTTAAGTTGAAGGTACTCCTTGTATTCATTAGCTGAAAAGAGATTCTGATTGTCGCTTCCAAATTCAATTTTCTTATCAGCAGAACTTGATGCCTGAGACTGTGTTACATTAGCTGTCTTTTTAGGAAAACCATGTAGAGAATAGCACTTGTCTTGAGTATGTCCCGTGCACTTGCAATAAGAACACTGAGGGCAACCACCTCTTCCACCATGTCCACGGCCTCGGCCTCCACACTCTACTGAGTTTGAGACAAAAGCTGAAGTTTCTGAAATTGTCTGAGAACCAATGTCAGATGTCTCCTCCAATGAGGGAACCCGAAGTAAACGGTCAATGAGTTCCTCCACCGTAGGAATATTAGGATTTGTCAAACATTGATTTCGGGCAGATTCAAAATTTTTATGTAGACCGTGGAGAACAAAGATCATATACATGTTGTCAAGTTTTTTTAGTACCTTTGTAAGATCATCGCCTGATAGGATGAGTTTGATGTCTTCAATGACTGACTGAGCTCTGTTTAGGTAAGAAGGAAGGTCATGGTCTATCATCTGGAGCGTGGCCAAGTTATGGACAGAATCATAGAGGCGTTGTATATCATTAGAATACACACTCTAAGCCTTCTTCCATATGTCATGACATGTTTTGTAAGAACGGAAGTGCACCAATAACTTCGGATCAATAGATTGCCATAGTAAAGACACTAACTAATAATCAGTCCTTTTCCACTTATCACGCACATCAGCAACAATATCTGTTTCCTTCTTGGTGAGGTGCTCATAGAGACCTTGACCTAAAAACCACACCTCAACAGCATTATACCAATCTATAAAATTCTTACCATTAAGTTTCTCTGAAGTTATAGTAGGGCTGCTAGAGAAAGCAAATGAAATGAGATTTTTCTTCACAGGTCCAGAATTGTCAATAGTAGATGAATGGGTTGTGGAAGCCATTGTAGAGAGAGAAAACAACCCACGAGTTCAACAGGGGTTCAATTGGACAATCGACCACCAGAACGGAGAGAGGAGGCGTCGGCGAGCAGAACAGAACAAACGGCAATTCAAACGGAGGCCGATACAGTGGCGCGTGGTCTGCACGCGCTGTCAGTGCGTGATGACAGAAGCCGCGCGTGAGGGCGCATGGCAGGGACCTCTGGCGAGCTGCTCAGAGGGATGGCTAGCCGGATGCTTCTGAGATGATTCGTGCCCTCACCTTGGTGGTGGAGGCTCTGGAGATTAGAGTTCTAGCCGTGACAGTGACGTAGAACTACAACGGGGAGCAGAGACGTGTCCCTGGTTTGAAACCTGCTTTGGATACCAACTTGATATGCTGGAATTGCTTGAGAGAAATGCTCTTAGCCCTCATTCAATATATACAGTAATATACAGTAAGTAAACAAAGGGAATCAATCAACATCCCAAAATAATAGGAGTTTCCTAAACTATAGAGACGTAAGTAAAAACAGAAATAATCAAAGTAAATCCTAATCTAATCACAATCAAAATATACAACAATCAACACTCCCCCTCAAGTTGGTGCATATACATCATAAGCACCAAGCTTGTTACATATGTATGTCATCCTTGGACCTCGCAGAGCCTTAGTGAGAATATATGCAAGTTGATCATTAGAGTTTACAAATGAAGTATTGATCTCCCTTGAAAGAAGATTTTCTCAAATGAAATGACAATCAATTTTTATAATAGGAATAAGATGTAATACGATTCCATAACTTAGTACTCTTATTTATATTAATACTTAGGTCAAATACTAACACTACTAGTACTGACCCAAACCCACTAACATAAGACTAATAATAACTTAATAAGTAATAACCCTAATATTCTCTAACATTACTATTATATAGCTGTATCAATATCGCATTGTACCGGTATCATATTTTTAGCATGTGCTTCATAGATGACAAGTTTACGGGTGGGAAAGATGAGATACGATGATGTATTTTAGTGTATTGCCCAGGTGGTCCTATGTATAATTGTGTGTGCACACGCATACACGCGTCTATGTATTGTTCTTTGGCCTTCTCATGCCAGCTTAAGTTTGTAGGTTGAATGATTCTTTAATAGGAGGAATAATGTGTTCTTAGGTAGCTAAGCTCTAGTTTTGACTTTAAATGCTGGTACTGATATTATCTTCCTAGAGGGATAAGGCTTAGTTGTTGTTGTTGTACTAATATTATCATGTCACCTCTATAATCAATGCAAGGATTTCTAGCTCTTGGCACATGTATTCTGAAAAGATATTTTTCAATTCCTTATGAATTAAACTATTATGATTTCCTAATATTGACCAATTTCTTTGATAAATGAAGGAATTAATATAAACATAGAATTGTATCCATATAAACATAGAAAAGAAGTACTAGTTGCTAACACATATCCTCTATGAATATATGGCCTTTATTTTGGCAGAAGTTTTTTTAGATTTTCTGAAAGATAATGGACCAGAGTTAAGTCTTTGTTTTTATTTTTATTTTTAATTTGTGCCCTTTACTGTTTACAGGATGTCATAGCCTGTGATGTTATAAATCCTGACCACATTGATGTGGAGTTTAACTCTATTGGGGGACTGGAAACAATCAAGCAAGCTTTGATTGAGCTTGTTATTCTGCCTTTAAAAAGACCTGACTTGTTTTCTCATGGTAAGCTTCTTGGACCACAAAAGGGGGTCTTGTTGTATGGACCGCCTGGCACTGGAAAAACCATGCTTGCCAAAGCAATTGCTAAGGAGTCAGACGCAATTTTTATTAATGTGAGGATATCAAACCTGATGAGCAAGTGGTTTGGTGATGCCCAAAAGCTTGGTAAGTGCACGGGTATCTTTATGGCCACTTCTTCTATACACTATAAAACTACAGTCTATAATTCATTATAGTATCTTCAGCATTGAATTTTTGTGTTGGATGGTTATGATTATCTTAGTTCAATAAATCAAAACTCTTATATTTTTATCCCTTCCTTTTCATAAACGTCCATGTGTACTCACAAAAATTCAACCGAGAAGAGTATCCATGCCCCAAACTGGTATTAATCTTTTCTGGTATAAAATTGGCTACTTTTTTAACGATAAGACAAACTTTTGTGCAGGAAATTTCATGGCAATATATTTAGATTGGATTGTGTCTTGTGAAAGAGTATGTAGCAATGATTTAAAAATTGAATTGGGTTGCCCGGTTCAACCAGTTAGACCATGAACCAGCCATGTTTCCGGTCCAATCATTTCTTATTATGCTATTCGGTTTGACCTTGTTTGAACCACAATTTAACGAGTTGAACTAATTAAACACTAACCCAGATTTTTGCTGGTTTGATCTCCGGTTCAGTTTTTAAAACATTGGTATGTAGGTAAAACTGCATGATTGAGCTTTATTTTTGGCTTCCCAAATCCCAATAGGTTTGTTTGACATCCATATAGTTTATACTATGGAGTGTGGATGTTCTTTTGAAATGATGTTCCGACATGTTTCATGGATAAGGTTGTCTGTGTTTATCTAATAGCAATCTGTTGTTTCCAGACTGATAGTGGCCTGGCATTGGGAATATGAGCTTATAGCAGATCAAATATCATTTCAAAGTAGAAGGGAAGCCCCCTTACTCCACCTGTTTAAGGCCATTTGACAAATTTTTGCACCTACTAAAAGCTTACAGTCAGTCAGGAATATACCATTTTCTGAAAGAAGTTAATATAGGAACTTATTTTTTTAAATAATAAGGTTAAGATCTTACAAACAATTCCAGTTTTAGAATGAGTGAAACGACTCCCCTATATGTTGTTGCTGGTTGAGTTTGCCATCCTAACATGTTTGTTTCTCATGAGGAGTGGATAGTGATGGGCCACCCCTGTGTATGTTCTCTAATGATTGTAGATTAGCAAATGTGTGGTTGTTTGGTTGAAGGCTTGAAGCTGTTCAGCCAGAGAGATATATAGGGCAAATCTTCATCTGAAAAGTTAGTTAACAAGGGCATTTTGGTATATGTAACTATGCTTTCATTTTCCAAACCCTGCCTTTTTTATTAGATTATGCCAATTTCTATCTGATTTTTAATGTACTTAATTGTGCTTTATGTTCTTCATTTGAATTGTGGTTCTTTATTTTGATTTACTGTTAATATTCTGCTGTTCTTCTGCAGTGGCTGCTGTGTTTAGCCTGGCTTATAAGCTCCAGCCTGCCATCATATTCATTGATGAAGTTGACAGTTTTTTGGGTCAGCGTCGTACAACAGATCATGAGGCTTTGTTAAACATGAAAACTGAGTTCATGGCTCTGTGGGATGGATTTACCACAGATCGTAAGTTTTAAACTTGTTATCATATAATTTTCTTTTGATGCATAAATATTCAAAATAAGTTGCAAATAGGATAATAACTATTTTGATGGAGATTTACTTAGTATTCTCAAGTTATCTATATTTGAGTAGAATTGTTAATTATGATGACTATTTTTTTGGTTTTTTTGTCAATGGAATTAATGGCAAAATCTCTAGTCATTAAAACAGCTGTGCAATTGTACATTTTGTAACTGTTATTCTTTCCATAAATAGGATATCACAGCTGTAGGTGTAATTGTTATTCTCTCCTTAATTAGGATAAATGTATATATGTCAGTTAGCTAATATTTTGGGCTGAGAATCAGCTTGACAGCTTGTAATTAAATACTATTTATATGAGAAACTCCAGTAGGAGAAGACAGTTATCTGGCCTACACATTTCTGCATTTGACATTTTTGTCTGTGTGTAGAGAATGCTCGAGTCATGGTCCTTGCAGCAACTAATCGTCCTTCAGAACTTGATGAAGCAATACTTCGGCGTCTTCCTCAAGCCTTTGAAATTGGAATGCCAGACCAGAGGGAGAGGGCTGAAATATTTAAGGTTATCTTGAAGGATGAGAGGGTCGAAGACAACATAGACTTTGGTTATGTAGCTGGCTTATGCGAGGGTTACACTGGTTCAGATCTATTTGATCTCTGCAAGAAGGCTGCCTATTTTCCTATTAGAGAATTACTGGATGAAGAGAAGAAAGGGAAACGATCTCCTGTTAGTATATTTGTCACTCTCTTCTACTTTCTCCATTTCTTTAATTTTTTCATTTTCCCAATTGTGGATACTATGCTATTTACGGCTGACTTGACCAGAATGCATATCTATATCTGTTTCAAGTTCTGTTAACTAGAGAACAAATCAATTTTGAGTATGTCTATTTTATTTAAAACTATCGTATGCACCCAAAGTTATATTTGCATGCTTGAACTGCATCTCTGGTCAATGAAAGCGATTGCTTAATGTGCAAGATCAACTTGCGACTTATCATTAGATATGACTCTCATAAATTGTCTTTTTAAAGGCTTTAAGATGATATGGTATTGAAGTGGAAGCTGCAATTTATTCTTTCTTTACATGGAGTCAATTGTTAATACTTTCTCCTTTGCTGTTATTATTGTAAGTTAATGGATGGAAGTGGCAAAAAAAAAAAGGAGTAGGAGTGTCTCATCTAGAAAAAGAAACTGATTAGTCTTCTTGGTGGCTTTCTCATACAAGTAGTGCTGGAGATGTTGAAAATTGCTGAGCTGTTTTGTCTATTTTTCACGTTTCAAGCACCTAGGCCTTTGTCGCAGTTAGATTTGGAGAAGGCCCTTGCCACTTCACAGAAGACGGAAGTTGCTGCAAGTGAATATGGTGGATTAAGCCTACAGTCACCATCAAGATGGACAGTGCACAGTGAGTTAGGTGATTATCAGCTTCAAGCTGCAATCAATGAATACTCTAAGCTTGTGGTTTCTCACATGATTAACCTCCACCAATCAGATGCCCAGGATCCTTAAAATGTTGACTTTCTTTAGAGCATTCTTCTATTGTCATTTTGCCTAGGCCAAACTGTGACAGCATTTACTTCCTTAGTTATACTAATTATAAAACATATGTTATTATATATTGATTATGAAAGTGCCGTGGTTGGCTATTGCATTTTGTTCAATCTTTGATGCATCAATCCTTCTTGTAGCACTTTTTAATATTCCATTTACGCAAAATTATATCTCTGATTACTATTTCGGTAATGCAAAGAGATATTTTTGGTTGTTCCACCCTCCTTTATATATATTGTAATATAATATGATGCATTAAAATGACATAAAATGGCAGCTAATGTCTATTTCAGGTGTCAGATACATCCACATTCTATGACATTGTATAGTACTAGCCAAACATATACAAGAGGGGATAAAATAAATTTCCAACAGGCCTAAGCTGTTAAGTGGACTCAAGGTCAAGGGTAGAGTTGAATCACGCATTCTATTCTGTTCTGTTTAGCTTATGACCATGGGGAAGAGAAAAGCATACTATTTTTTGAATCAGTTCTGGATGACTATTATTTCTTGTCCTGTTAATTCTAACATAATCACAAGGTCATCTGTGTTGCTGTATTATATGATTAAATCCATGATTAATACAGTTGGATCTAACACTGACATGCCCAACAACTTTAACAGTGTAAGCTTAAGATTCATCAAGATGATGCAGTTAGCAAGTTGCCAACAGCCATCAATGATTGAGACCTGTGGGAAATAACTGGCATTGGAGTGGGTTCAGCATGGTTATACTTTTAAGCACTGTGGGTCAGTAATCATCCTTGTGTTTTTGTTGTCTTTCTGGTCCACCCCCGTAAGATGATGATTAACTCAAACCCTTGAAAGTTGCAAGCTCTTCCCATCACATTAATTCATTATAGTTAGGACCACAAATTTGTACTTTTCTTTTCCTCAAACATATTTCTATAGTGAAGACAGGACCACTACTTAGGGGGCGTATCTTCTCTAGTTTATCCCGTGTGTGGCTTTGTTGATGCCTGCCTCGTGGTTCCATCATTACTAAGCCACTTTTAAGGTTAGAGAAAAAAACTAAAAAGTTGAATATCGAACAAATTTAACAAAACGGAGTAAGAAAAGATACATTAATGTACATGATTGATGACAATTCAAGAAGAAACATCATCTCTTTAGTTTCAGATTTAGGGTTTTGGAAGTGGCTATTTGGTTTCGAAATATTCCCGTCGTTATCGAAGCCCCAAGTCTTGTGGAGATAACACCCTTGCAGATGATTGGACACAAATGAAAAATAATATGGTACTGAAAGTGGCATGACAACTCTCTATACTTTAACCCACATGACAATCTAGTTTATGGGAATTTCCTACTTTCTCGTGACCAAAATCATTTTACACTAGGTTTTAATTATTCAGGTTATAGCCATGATTGATCAAAAACAAGGAACTGTCACTATTGTTAATGGCGTTTCCTCTTCTTACATCACGCGGCCCAAGGAAAGAATTGTCTTCCACAAAAAATGCAATAAATAGTTTCAGAGGTTCATATGAATCATATCGTTACAGCAATTGTCATTTGTCAACCTATTGGCTGATTCGTGCAGATTGCATTAATTTTTTTTACTTACAATGAAAGATTTTCATTGTTTTTTAAAACGTGTAGAACCATATAGTTCATTATAACCACAATCAAACTGTAATCAATTGGCTCCTTCAAAAATTGAATTTTAAGTAAAATCTTTTAGAGCAAGGTATTTTGTAATAGTTTATCATAATGTTTTCTTAGCTCTTCCTTAACTATTGCGCTAATCCCATTTAAGTTTCATTAAGCAATTTGGTTTTATATCAATTATTTCAAATTAATAACTTGTTATTTGAGTTAATTATTTATCATAATAATTTAATTGATTACATATAGTTTGAATTAATTATGTACTATAACTAGTAAATGAGAATGAAAAATAATGATATCTAATACTTAAAGAAAACTACCAAATAATCATATGCCCTCAGAAGAATTGGGCTATTATTATTATTATGTAATAAGCAGCTGGAGCTGTAGGCAGTTGGAAGTTGAAACTATGCTTACGAGTTCAAAACTAGCAACATGCTAACCTTCAAAATCAAAGGAGACAATCAAACGTACCTTTGAATGCAATATCAACTTACGGCTATTTCTAATATGCACCTTGTTATACAGGGCATACGGTGCATCTGATGCATCTCAATCGTTAATTGTGTTAAAAAACACATCAACGGTTATGATCAATGACCTGTAACTTGTTATACTATTCACTGTCACTGTTCACTATCCCGCTGAAATATTATTCACGCCAAAAAAAATATTGTTCACGCCAAAAAATACTATTTTTGCCAAAAAAAATACTATTCATCATCGAAAAATTATATTATTCATAATCGGAGTTATTGTTCACGCAGTTATTACTTTATTTTTAAGTTGCATAACTGTGTAAAAAATTATCGTTAAAATAATACCAATTAAAACTATAGTCTTTATATTTTTTTTATAAATAATTATGCATATTAAAAACTATACAAATTTTATTGTGTGTAAATATTACTAGTTAAAATTTGTAGAATTTTTAATATACGATTATTTATGAAAAAAATAAGGACTAATATAATTTTAATTGATATTATTTTTACTTGTATTATTTACACAATTATATAACTTAAAAAATAAACAGTATAACCTGAAAAAAAAGTGGTGGCTGACAGACGGTGGCCATTGATGACAGCGACGCTATGATCCGATAACATGATGGTGATGATGTGTAAAAAAAAATAGAAAAATAACCTAAAAAAAAAAACTAACTTGAAACAAAAAAATACTAACTAAAAAAACTAACTTAAAATAAAAAATGTTAACCTGAAATAAAAAAAAAAACTTGTTAGTACAGATAAAAATCAAAGTATATTATTTACTCAAAACTAACAAAATGTATAATGGCACCCCCCCAATTTACATAATGTCTCCGTTTTTCTTCAATTTTTCTCCGCACGTTCCCTTTGACTTCACCCTTTCCGTGTACCAAAATTAAACAATAAAATAATTTTCATTACTTTTCATTCTTTGGGCGCCGTGTTGTATGGAAAGCATCTTCGTGGTTCGGCTGTTTAAGGATTCGGAATATGTTGTCTGCAATACAAGCTTATGAATTAAGACAGCTAATTATCATTGACCAACCATTTTATATTAGGCTATCTTGAAATAAACCAATTCCATTATTACAGGTAACTGATTTATTATTTGTATTCAAAATGAATTATTATTTGAAATATCGCTTTTCACTAAACTAAGAGCGAAAAAATTAATGATCTTGCATGTCATTGACACTCATTTTCTTAAAAATATATTTAATTTTGTGGTTGATGTTAATATATCTTAATATTTGCACTTAGATTATCTTTTTCTTGTTTTTATTTTGTTTTTACTTGTTAACAAAAAAAAAACAGCAATTATGCATTTGTTAATAAATGAAGAAAATATGTGCCAAAAAAATTATTATTTGCATTCCATTTTTTATAAATAATTTGATCTCCCATTTTCCCACCAAAAGATTTGTTTAAGACTAACAAATTTTATGTGTGTGTGTATACGCACATATAAATTTAATCTTTAAAAAAAGTCCTCCGTGGATTGCTGTATAATCATGTAATCAAATTACATACAAAAATTGGTATACAAATAAATTTATTTCATACAAGCACAGACAGTAAAACTAGTTAACATATAGTCCACGCAAGAAGTTGATTTGTGGTTCATTTCAGCATAATTGCTAAGTTACTAATCTAAATTTAACAGTTAAAACTACTCATTGATACACAGTAGTCTCCTCTCTATAATTGTGAACTAAAAATCAAATACGTGCATTTAGTCTTAAAGACTCTAATGAAACCAAAAAAATAAAAAATAAAAAATAAAAAATAATAGATGGTTGCCATAACAACATTTATTACGTACATGGTTGATTAAGACAACTTACCTGTGGTGTGTCATTTTCTGCAAAGTGTCACTTTATGAAACCTATCATTATTCATTCCTTATTAACATATGCCAAGAAAATATAAAAAAATTAAAAATTCTTCTAAAATGAAAAATGAAAAATGAATCCAAAAAAACGTTTTAAGGATAATTGAGAAGTTTCAGCGCAAAATAGGCCACCAAGAGTCAAATATCTAGAAAATCAAACACCCCAAAGAAGAACAGATATATTTATATAATTTTTTCTTTGAAATATTAAATTTGCCGGCACTGACCTGATGCAGCGATGACCTCTTCAAAGTTCAAACTCATCCAAAGTCCCATTAACATTAAAACAACATTCCCCAATCCAAACCCATGCATTTTCATGATCATCATCACTCATCAACCACAACCAGATCATTTTTCTCATCTTTGCTTATAGTTTCAATTTCAATCAAACATGATTTGGCCTTTGGCTACCTCCATGATCTCCTCCATTTTCTTCATCCTAGGTTTTTCTTATCTAATCCTTCGTTTCTTCCGCAAAACCTCAGCACTACACATCCTCAACACATGGTGGCTCTCCTTCGAAAACCGCCTCCACGTGTACCAATCCTTCAAAATCCCACTCTACAACCACCATTTCCAGGAAAATCAACTTTACCGGAAAATCCTCACCTACCTCGATTCCCTCCCTTCCGTCCAAGACTCCGATTTCACCAACCTCTTCTCCGGCGCCAACCCCTCCGACATCTTCCTCCACCTCGACGACAACCAGATCGTCCACGACACCTTCCTCGGAGCCAAGCTCCAATGGACCAACCACACCGCCGCCGCAGCCGGCGACTCCAATTCCGCCGCGCTGGTGCTCCGAATCAAGAAGAAAGACAAGCGCAGGATTTTCCGCCAGTACTTCCAGCACGTTCTCACGGTAGCGGACGAGATCGAACAGCGAAGGAAGGAGATCAGGCTGTACATAAACTCCGGCGCCGGCGAGAACTCGCGGTGGCGATCGGTGCAGTTTAATCACCCGGCGAGCTTCGACACGGTGGCGATGGACGCGGAGCTGAAGAACAAGGTGAAATCCGATCTGGAACAGTTTCTCAAGTCGAAGCAGTATTACCACCGGTTAGGGCGCGTTTGGAAAAGGAGTTACCTCCTCTACGGTGCGTCCGGTACGGGAAAATCAAGTTTCATCGCGGCGATGGCGAAGTTCCTCTGCTACGACGTCTACGATATCGATATCTCAAAGGTAACGGACGGCTCTGATTGGAAGACGCTTTTGATGCAAACCACGAGCAAGTCGCTGATCGTGATCGAGGACCTTGATCGGTTACTCTCGACGAAATCAACGGCTGTGAATGTGAGCTTATCGAGCGTGTTGAACTTCATGGACGGCGTCGTTTCGTGCTGTGGCGAAGAGCGCGTGATGGTGTTCACGATGAACGGTTCTAAGGATGAGGTGGATCAAGCGGTGTTGAGGCCTGGGAGGGTTGATGTTCACATACACTTCCCCTTATGTGATTTCTCCACCTTCAAGATTCTCGCGAGTAGTTACTTGGGGTTGAAGGAGCACAAGCTTTTCCATCAGGTGGAAGAGGTTTTTTCTCAGACCGGGGTCCGGCTCAGCCCAGCCGAGGTCGGCGAGATTATGATATCGAACCGGAACTCGCCGACCCGGGCCTTGAAAACCGTCATCACGGCTTTGCAGGTGCAATCCAATGGCGGACAGAGGTTGACTAAGAGCGGGTCGGGTCGGAACAGCGACGAAGTGGCCGAATCCGGTGCGGTGATATGTAGGGAGAGTGTTCACACGGTGAGGGAGTTCCGAAAGTTGTATGGGCTTCTGCGTTTGGGGAGTAGGAAGAAGGAGGAGTCCTTGGATTCGGGGCCCATAGAGAAATAAGCTCCACGAATCGAGGGTCGGGTCGGATAAAATAGGTCCGAATGAGATTTTTTTTTCTTGAACAAAAACCATGTAAAGTTGCTTGAAGTTCGCAGTTCGCAGTTGGCAGTTGGCAGTTGGCACTAACAATTAAATTGTAGTTTTTTTTTTTCAGTCAGCAATATTATTGTTGTGTTTTTTTTATCTAAATTTTTATTGTTGTATGTACCACAGAAAAATAATGATATGGCAGTAAGGCCAAAAGGAACAACAATTCATATTGTAGTTTTTTTTTTTTGTTGGGAAAAGCATATTGTAGTTTTTGAATTTTTTTCTGAACCAATTATATGGTGGTATGTAGTTATGTATGATACACCCAACAAAAATGATTTGGTGGTAAGGCTAAAAGAAAAAAAAAAGGTTTTAATCCGTTGATAAGAGCCTATATTCAATGCCTCGCGTTATTCTTTAAATTCATTTTTTGGGTCAACATTCTTTTTTTTTTTTTAAATTTGGGTCAACATTCGTTTTGAAATAATGAGACAACAAAATTAGGATTTTGGAATCATTGACTGGCTAACAAGGAATTATTCCATTGGAGGCCATGGAATTTGGGATGTGTCCTTCAACCAACGTTAATTTGTGACCTATGGCCGTTAAAAACAAAAATGATTTCTTTCGGCCACAAAAAAAGAAAGAAAGATTTGATTGTGTTACACTACACACAAATTTGGACGAAGGTTAGATATGGGTCAATTCCTGAAGATTTTCGAAATCAATGAAATAAATTCGGGCTGCGTTTGAGCCCTCAAAAGTGGAGTATGCTTGAAGCTGTGACGATTACTACAAGTCTGAAGTCGATCATTTGAGAATTGAGGTAGACAAGAGAATAAACAAACTTGCAAACCATACAAGAGGATGGCCCAACAATATGTGTACAACCTAATAGGAATAAAACAAGGCAGCCAGTTTCACCTCCAGACAAATAAAAAATAAAAAAATGGAGGCAGCCATTCTCGCAGCTCTAATGGTTTGCTCGACTTCATTCCATTAGTTGGTTGCAGCCTGCAAGTCAGGGAGTTTTTTTTATTAGGAGTGTAAATGTATTAAGTTAGGTTAAATTTTATCTAAATAGGTTTAAGCTTGTTTTGTACTATTTTGATCTAAGTATGACCTATTATTTGTTATAAGTTTCTTTTAAGAATTTGGCCTAACTAATTTATAAAAATATAAAAGTTTAATTTATTCTAAAAATTTATTTAAAAATCTACATTACATAAAAGTCTTTATATAAATTAAGAAACTTAATTTTTAAATAGATATATAACTTTTAATAAAATTATTATATTATATATTAAATAAATATATTATACTAATATATAATTAACAAATTATATAAGTATCATAAATTTTTAATTATATATAAATTTTAAATAAATATATCAATATGATAAATTAAATAAACTTTTAAAAAAATTAAAATATTAATTTATATAATTAAAAAATATTTCAAAATAGTTAAATTTAATTTATTTGTTAAATAAATCAAACCTACTAAAACTTAAAACAGAATAAGTCGTAGACTCTAATGAGCTGCATGATTTGTTCTCAGTTTCTCACCCTTATTCTCTACCCAAACCCAAAAGAAGGCAAGAACTGTTCAACATATATTTGTTGCATTCTCATCAAGAGTTGACCAAAACAATGCCTAAATCCAAACCGCGAAAATAATGGCAATGCCAATGTCAAACCAAATAAAGGAGACAGTTGGATTGTTTGGACGGTACCCCCGGGGCGATATTCTTGGTTCAGCTTTGACATTAAGGGCGATAACATCGTCATATTGCATTTAAAGAATTAATTAATTCCTGCTGACCCAAGGATAAAACTTAAGTAGTCAAGGCAAGAAATGCACCATCTCCTTAGTATATTTGGATAATATTTTATAAATTTAAGTTTGAGCTAATTTGATTTTATTAATTTGATTTTGGTCAAAATGAAACTTGTAGTAATATAATTTATGTTTTAAATTTTTTTTTATCTCAAACGTAATTTTGATAAAATAAATATTATTTGAAAGATATTAATTAAAATAACTTTTGAATGTATAATTATTGAAAAAGTTATGAATTTTATATTGTCACATTAATATTTTTTATTTTATTTCATTATTTTTTAAATATACTTAAATAATATATATATATATATATATATACACACTAAAAAAATAGCAACAAAATGTATAAATTATCCTTATAAAAAATTAAAATTAAAATTAAATACACATAAAAATTGTAATTAAATTAAATTTTTTCTTGATGGTTTACACATGATAATTTTTCTTGTTCTCTTAATTCATTTGATTATCCAATTATTATTTTTCTTGAATAAAGATTAAAGAGTGATTGGTTAATATTTAGTACAAAATTAGTGAGTAAAAATGGACTACAAGAAAATTTCGTCATTCCTCAAAAATTTGAAGTGCGCTTCTCATTTAATGTATGTTTAGAATAGAGTTTGTAAACTTAATTTTGGATGAACTTAATTACAATAAATTTTAATAATTATTAAGTTATATGATATAATTATTTATATATTATTAAAATAATATTTAATATCAAATTATAATGTATATTTGTCTATACACACAAAAACATATTTTCTCTTAATGTAAAAGCAACAAAATGTTACTTTTTCATTTGAGGGACTAAATTTAAGTTTGCACTCAAACTTAATTTATGTAGAAAATTTGTCAAACATGCTGGCACAACATTCACGACAATTTTGAAAAATGTAAACTTAATTTTAAGATTGCAAACGACAATTCAAACACACTTTAAATTTATTTATTAGGGTTTTGTTAACAAGTATCTTAAGGATAGTTATTAAAGAAGTTAAAATAAAAACTTTTAAATAAAAATAAGACATTGAATGCATTAGAAATTGAAATAAATTTACTATTTACCTTATTTCTATCTAAAAGTTTCTATTTTTATCTTCTTAGCAAGTTAGCAAAATCCTATTTATTATTGTTTAAGAAAAATAGATAAAACATATAATCTTTTTGTGCCTAGAAAATGAAATTAAGACTTTAGAGAGACAGAAAGAAGATAAGAATTTATATAATTGGGTAATAAAACACAAATTCATCATTATTCGTATGACATTAAATTTGTAGTTTTAAATTTTATTATTTTGATAAATTGCTCATAACTTTGTATTTATGAATTTGATGGAAGACTTGTATAAAATTTAAATTGCTGAAAAAATGAAATAAAAGAAAGAAAAAATATTAAAATATTAGAATTTCAGATTCATTTCAGACTAAATCTAACATCATGTGAATGGGGTGAGCCCCTCAACATAAACTTTTGATGTACTAAAAAAAAAGTTCAACACCATATACTTTTTCTAACAATTAGATGCCATTACATTACCAAACTAGTGACATATTTTTTTGATTAACACCAAACTAGTGACATGTGTCATAGAACAATTCATATTTGTATTTAGAAAATCACATAGTCGTTTGCTCATTTTTCAGGTCCATCGAGAATTTCTTACAAGACTATAATTAAAGCCTTCATTTGAAGTTTTGAACAGAAAGGCAGTTAGTCCAAAGTTGAAACGTGTCAAGGATTTGAATTGTACATTCGTTATTTTGAGAGGAGATTAACTAATCAATACTTCTTATATAGAAGTATGTGAGTGTAATTTAAAAAAAGTCCAATTTTAAAACGTGTAAGTCAAAACGACTTTGTCTAATTTTAAAAAAAAAGTCAAAACGTGTAAGTCTAATTTTTTTCCCCAAAATATTAAATATGTACAACTCATCTAATTCGATAAAAATCGTTAGCTCACACTCAGAGTCTTTGGGCTGAATAAAAATCAAGCCCATCCAATCCAACCCAATTAAAAAATAATGGACACGGACACGGCCCACACACTACACTTCTCTGAAACCTAGATTATTCAGTTAGGTCATGACTCTTGACACTCATAATCATGAGATTAATTTTGATTTATACCAAAAATGAAATTAATTTTTAGGGGTAATTAACCCGAACCAACGACCCGAAAACCCGATCGACCCAACCAGATTACAAATATCCGGGTTGGTTTGGGTGTTTAGGTCAGTTCGGGTTGACCCGATTAAACCCGAACTCTTATTGGTTTGAATTACGGGTTTAGGTGACTGACCCGATGACCCGACCAAATGACCTATAAAACGACGTCGTTTTGCTTAAATTCAAGCATTATTTTATTTAATTTTTATATTCCGACCCGATGACCTGATCAACTCGATTAATCCGATTACCCAACTCGAACTAACCCGATTATAATTGGGGTGGTTCGATTTGGGTTACTTGAAAAAAAATCGCAAACCCGACTCGAACCAACCCAACTTTACCTGATTAGTTTGGATTTTTTTTCTCCCCAAACCCGACCCGACCGTGATCACCCCTATTAATTTTGATGCATAGAATAAAGTTTTATATAATTAATTAATTATATATTATTAGGGGTGTCCAACGGGTTAGGTCAATTCATGATCTCACAGGTTTTGACTCAACTCAAACCACAAAATGTGAGTTAGGTTAGGTTCGCAGGTTGGGTCGAGTTAGAAAACACTCAAACCTGCAAGGATCAAGTCGGGTGGCGGGTTTAGAAAGTATCGACCCACGCAAACCCAACCCACTTAAGTAAGTTTTGTTGTTGTACAAGCCATTTAGTCATAATGGCAATTTATGTTATTTTTTCCAGGACTTTTTTATACAATTAATTAAATTTAGGTGTAGATATTGTAGTCACATTGAGAATGTGACCAAGAAAATAGTGATTATAAACTCAAAAAACATCTAACAGATTAATGCGATGAAAATCTAACTGACTGCTTAGATGACAAAGAGTATCATAAGAAAATTGAGAATAGAGTAAACGACTATGTCAATTCATATTCTATATATGATGACATTGACTTCAATTAGTTAATGTGATTTGTTATTTATAACTTTTATGACATATTAGTTTTCTTTAGTTTATTTTATATTTATGTTAACTTAGTAAGACTTGTTAAGTTTATTTATAATATTGACTTGTATTCTTGAGAACAAACTCTTAGGAATGATTAAAAGAACACAATAAACGTAGAATCAGAATTGTGAATTGCATATATTTATATTTATAAACCAATTAAAGGAAATAAATAACTCAAAAAAATAATATGCTTATTTTACTAACATTTCATAACTGGATAAAGGATTTTAGAAGATGTTCTCTACTTATTAAGAAAATTTATATGTTAATAAACCTATAATGCATTTCAAAAAAGCTAGAGAACAGAAGCATGGTATAGGAAGTTTTCTTACAAGTATTTGAGTTATGAATAGTTTTATTTAGTTTATTCCAAATTTAGTAAGACTTATTAGTTATTAATTTATTGTGCACTTATTGACTTATAGTATTTAATTTATTTGAAATTGATACCTGTTATATTTGAGTAAGGTCGATTGAAACTTATGGTGTTAATTTGGTAGATTGAGACCTATTATATTTGAGATTGAGACTTACGATATTTATTTGTTATATTTTATATTTTAACTTTTTTTTCAAGAATTTTTTTAAAAAAATATGTTGGACTCAGGGATTCGACCCAACCCAACCCACTATTGAGCAGGTCGGGTTGGGTAGGATTGAGAGAAAAAAATTTCTTAACCCAACCCAACTCAACCCACTGCTCTGGTGAGCGGGTCGAGTCCAAAAACGCTGTTGAACCCACCCAGCAAACACCCCTATATATTATTATATATATAATTTTTAAAATAATTATTATGATAATCAAATATTTTTATTAATGTAATAATATATAGGCTTAAATACACTTTTAGTCCTTATACTTTCACCCTATTTGGATTTTGGTCCCTATAATTTTTTTTTGGATCTGAGTCCCTATACTTTCATTCCGTTTTCACGTTAGTCCCTGCCGTTACCTACCGTGATGACCCCATTAAATTTTGTCATACGTGGCAAATGGAATCCTACTTAGCAGCAACACCAGATAAAAATTAAATTTTTTAATTCATCTCATTTCCCTTCAACAATAATAAACTATTACATAAAAATAAATTAACATTCCCTCTTCCTTTTTTTAAAACCATCTGAACATTCCTCTCTCTTCCCTCTTCCTTTACTTCCATTCCAACACCATCTCTGTCTTGCACTGCTTCACTCATTCGGTGACATTCATCATGAGAAAGAAGCAAATGGCGCAAGTCACACTCCACAAAAATTTTGAACCAGTTTTGTCATGGGAGGAACAACCTCATGCCTGTAAGTTTTTAGCAAAAACTCATTTGTTATATTTGGTGCAATGTTAATGGAAATGATGTTTATCCTAAAATGTAAGGTTTTTTGAACATTAGTTTATGATAAATGTATGTAGTGTGGTTCTGATTTTTGTGACAGAGTAGGAATGGAAAATGGTGCAATGTCAATGGAATGAGTGATTACTCATTTATGTTCAATGCATGTTACTTCTTAGATGAGAAATTCCATTTTACAACTTCTAATTTTCTGTTAGTGTTTAGTTTTTGTTAGGGTTAGGATTGTACTTTTGATTTTGTGTCAGTTATGGTGTTTTGTAAGTGTGTGTGAGTATTTTGCTGCGTTTACTGTATTGCAATAATTGTAATGTCAGTTTTGCAACTTCTGATTTTCTGTTAGAGTTTAGTTTGCTGTGTTTACATCATGACTTTGGTTGCATTTATTCATCTAGGCAACAAGTGGTTTCATGTGTTGATAAATGTTTCATTAAGGTTGAAATAAATTGTTGATGAGTGTTTCTCAAGGGTGGGTGCTTGCATGAGCTTTAGCAGAGAGATGATATATGTAGGTTGATATACATTAGTTCACATTTTACCAATTGAGTGTGTTTGAGTCAAAAGATTTTTGCTGAATGTTTTTGTTGTGTTGGATAGTTTAGTTGATAAATGTCATCCCCTTTAGTGGTCACACAACTCTATTTATGAATTCTAGGACCACTAACATGTTGAATAGATATTTGGTGTGTTGCTGCATAATCCCAGCAGGCCAGTACATCCCATTTAACTTGTGTCTTGTTTTGGTTCTTTTATGATTGTTATTTTAGTTACCTTGGTGTATTGTTGTATAATTATTGTGTTTAATGTATTTGTTGTGTTTGCTGTATTGCTATATTGCAATGTCAGTTTCGTAACTTCTGATTTGTTGTGTTTAATGTGTTTCTTAGATGGCCTACCTGATAAGTTCATTGTCTTCATATACCATGGGGGACATTTGTTCCCTGATAAGAAAGTGAGGTATATTGGTGGGAGAATGCACACTTTGAAAGATTGTGAAGAAGATTTGTGGTCACTGCAAGAATTTAATGAGAGAATACACTCTTTCCTGCATTTGTTCCCTAGTAAGAAAGTGTGACATCTATATGAACAACATAAGTGAAACATTTAATGGGAGAATTTTGGAAGCAGGAGATCAGCCTATTATCTCAATGTTTGAATGGGTAAGAGTGTACATGATGACAAGATTTGCTAGAAATAGGGTGATGGTTGAGAAGTACAAGGGAAATGGAAGATTTGTCCAAAACCAAGGAAGAGACTGAATAGGAATACTGTTGATTCTGGAAAATGGATGGCTACATGGGCTGGAGGATCTAAATATGAGGTCAAGTGTTATCCAAGGTAGTTTATAGTTGATGTAGATGAAAGAAGCTGTAGTTGCAGGTACTGGGGGTTGACTGGTTTACCTTGTTGTCATGTTGTTGCTGTAATTTTTGCACACAATGGAGATCTTTAAGATTTTAGTCATGAATGTTACAAATGCACAAATGTACCACTAGAAATGCTATCATCTGCTTATGTATCTACTGCAATTGCTCAAAATACAAATGCTCAAGTTGTAAATGCATATGCTGGTACTGAATCTGGTTCAAGACTGAGGCCTAAAATAGGGGTAAGATGAGCTTTTATGTGGAGAGGGAAACCTACTGTAGCCAACTCATAAGACACTATGACACAAGGATAGAGACAAGGAAATGTGTAAGACACTCGCGAGTCTGTCAATGGACCACACTGAGTTTGAGGAAACTAAGGCCAATGGACCACATTTGTCTTTTGCTTGTCATTTATGATGGCTCAGTGAGTTATTATTGATATTAGTTGTATATTGACTAGTGTATGACAATGACTAATGTATTGACAATTGTGGGTTGATGTATATTGGTTAATGACTATTATATTGACAATTACAATGACTATTATATTGATGTTAATGACTAAATTATGGTTAATGGTGACTATTTGTACTATTTTAATGACAGTGTGATTATTTATACTCCTTTAATGATTTGTGTATTGGTCCCTATACATTACTGACAATGTCAATGGTTAATGACTAATGGCGACTATTTATACTCTATTAAATTATGATTAAATTCGTCCTCATACTTTCATATAATTTGTGTATTGGTCCCTGTATTTTCCTATGATTTGTGTATTGGTCCCTATACTTTCATATGATTTATGTATTGGTCCCTATGGTCACCAGTCAGTTATCCAGTCTCTGTAATTTCATTACTTGGTCCTTATTGTCAACATAATTGTGGTTGCACAAGTAAACATCAAACAATGCAAAATCTAAAAGTTTTCAATTAATTGATCAAAAGGAGATTACATAAGTCAAGTCATTTGTTCAATTAAACCATCCAATACATTTGCTCAAACCTTAAACATCTACCCACCAACATACATTAACAGTCAGAACCAATTCAAAGTAGCTGATACAACATTCCTCTGCCATATTAAGTCCACATGAAAAACAAGACTAATCATAGTGTCATTCCACAACAAATCACCATCAATAGCTTGTACATCCTCAGTTTTCTTTTCAAACCTCGAATCACTCGTTGTTGTATTTCAAGAACTTCCCTTGCACCAGTTGGCATTGGTGGATCCAACCATTCAAACAAACCACAACTCCAATCTTCTTGCCACAAAAAAAATCCCTTCAAATCACTGGAGTAAAGATGGAAATAAATCATAAACCAAAAAATCTCCTTACTCTGTAATTAGGACACCTAAAAAATATTCTTCTTAGATTTCTATATGTTTTTGAAGTATATATCACCACTCTACCACCACAAGTATAGAACATGCTTGTGATCAAGCGGCTCCTATAAGTGGAACAACTACAATGTGAGTTATGGAAGCTGTAACTGCTGCTATCAATGGTTGAGTATGAAGAAGGAAAAAGGAAGAAGTGGAGCTGCACAATTTCAATAGAGAAATCTTAGATTTTAGGAATTTTTATCACTTTTTATAAAAATTATTGAATAAAAATAAGGTAGATTAAAAATTTAATTATTATATGGTATTACTGACAACTAAGATTCCATTTGCCACGTAAGACGAAATTTAACGGTGTCATCACAGTAAGTGACGACAAGAATTAACGTGAAAATGAAATAAAAGTATAGAGACTCAAATAAAAAAAAAAGTATAAAGACCAAAATCTAAATAAAGTAAAATTATACGGATAAACAATGTATTTAAACTTAATATAATTAGAGGACAGTGTAAATTTTTTTACACAAGCTGTATTTAAATTAAATCATACCCGTTACGTAATTTGTAAAGCCGGAAATACGACATCGTTTAGACGGCACCTTCTCTACCGTTGCTGAGGCAGAGACAGAGGAGAAAGAAAGAGAAAGCTCCAACTCCAACCAAAAATGGTTAAACTGGTGGTGGGAATGAGGCACAACATGTTCACATTCCACAAGCGTTTCCTGAACCAAAAGCCTCCGTTCGTTAACGGCATTCTAGCTTCGTGTTTCTCTACGCGCGTGGGCACTCACAGTGGAACCTTTCACTGCGACGAAGCCCTCGCTTGTTTCCTGCTTCGCCTTTCAAAACCCTTCTCCAATGCCCACATTGTTAGAACAAGGGACTCAAAGGTAGTCGTGAGTGGTCACAACTTTTATTTTTTGGGGTTAATTTTGTTTTTTGGTGCTAAAAAAGAAGAAATCTTTGGTGTGTTTTGTGATTAGGTTTTGGAATCCCTGGATGCAGTGGTCGATGTTGGAGGCGTGTATGACCCGCTTCGACACCGTTTCGATCATCACCAAAAGGGTTTTGATGAAGTGTTCGGTTATGGCTTCTCCACTAAGCTTAGCAGCGCTGGCCTTGTCTACAAGGTGTTTGTCTCATTGACTCGCTGTTTTTCGTTATCAATGATGATTACTTTTTTTTTTTTTATCTGATATGTTGACCGAATTCCTGTAGCATTATGGGTTGGAGATAATTGCAAAGGTGCTCCAGCTTGATGAAGGGCATCCTTATGTGCATCAGTTATATCAAGCTGTGTACAGAAACTTTGTGGAGGTAGGGGGTAGCTAATTTTGCATAGTGCCATTTGTGATCTAATGTAACATGTTATCTAATTTCATTTTACTTAATTTGTTCTTTGATGAGTTTGATACAACAAAGTATGCTGAAATTTTTGTTTTATTTTCATTTTTTTTATAAAAAAAACAAAATATTATACTTATTCTAATGAAGCTAACGTTAATCAGTGTTAGAGGGTGGTAACATGGTAGCTGTTGGTACTAATGATGCTGCTTCTTGGAGTTGCTTTGGGCCTGGGTCTATAATTGTTTAGCACCCCATACTACTTAAACTCGGTGTATTTTGTTTCAATATAGATTTATGAACTGATAGTAGAGAGAGATGGTAATTTCATATATCATAAATCTGAATTTATCAGTGCGTTCTGTATTCATACATGCGTTTCCTGAACAAAATTCATATTAGTAGTCGACATTTTAATCCTTGGATTACGAAGTCTTAATTTATAGCGTAAATCTTAGTATCAGTGGAATTGGTAAAATTAACTATCCTTAGCTTCATCTTTTCAAGATATAAGCCTTTCTATCTTTGAGCTTATCTACTTTATCTAACCTCTTATTATGCATGCTTTTGTTGGTTACAAGACTGTTTTCTTGACAGGCAATTGATGCTGTGGATAATGGAGTTAATCAATATGACCTAAATGAACCTCCAAAGTATGTAATTAATACAACCCTGTCATCTAGAATAAAACGATTGAATTTGGACTGGATGGATTCAGACCAGTCATCTGATAAAGAAAATGAGGCCTTTCATCAAGCAATGGACCTGGCTGGTGGTGAGTTTTTGGAGGTGAGATTGTTTTGAAACGTCCATATTTGATTATTGTTCACTATATTTATACTGTTTCTCATATATCCACCGAACAATCATTTTAGTTTTTGACAAAAAACCAGCACGAAGCTGGTCATGAAGAGGAATAATTTCTAAATGTTTTTTTTTTGTATTACAGAATCTGAACTATTATGCAAAATCATGGTTACCAGCGCGATCAATTGTTATGGAGTGTCTTGCAGCAAGAGAAAGTATTGATTCTAGTGGAGAAATCATAAAGCTAAATCAATCTTGTCCTGTAAGCACACAGGGCATCTAATTAATCTCACACAAATTTTTAGTACTTATTATAAGAGTTTTCTCTTTATATCAATGGAAGGTTAAATTACAATCTTTGCTGGGAAAATGATTTTTGGTTTTGAATATCGTTCATTATAACTGTTACCTAAAACCTTTTCTCACTTGTTCCACAGTGGAAACTTCACATACATGAGCTTGAGGAGGAAATGAAAATCAATCCTTCCATCAAATATGTTCTTTACCCGGTATGTTTGTTTAACTGAATTAGTCAATGAATCTTTGAGATTGAATATAAGCGACTATCATTGTCCAACACCCCCCACCCTGTACAGTGGTTTAGTTATCTTCCAATTTTGTATTCAATTCTACAACGTGATCATCATATCCAAGATTACTTGTAAATTTGTCGTGTAATAATGTCTTTCTTCTTAACCATTCATTCTTTATTTTCCTATTTATAAATTACTATTTGATCTATAATTTATATAGTAGATCATTGCTGCTTGTAGGATGATAGGGGTGAGACTTGGCGACTGCAGGCAGTGGTAATTTCACCTGCTAGATTTGAGAGCAGAAAGCCATTACCATATCCTTGGAGGGGTTTGGAAAATGACAAGCTCTCTGAGGTTGCTGGAATCCCAGGTTGTACATTTGTGCACATGAGTGGTTTTATTGGAGGAAATCGAAGTTATGATGGTGTTCTAGCTATGGCACGAGCATCTTTAAAGGCTTAGGCAGTGGCAGGTTTAACCAAATACCTTTTTTTCCAAACATTTTGGGTGAAAAGATTTTTTGTATTGGATTGGACATCTTAAGGAATCGAAAGCAATAGAACCAGAAATGCTTGAACAGTGAACACTGATATGTGGACCCTTTCCAGTATAAGCTAGGAAGCAATCTTTAGAGAATGGAACTTGACATTTTTGTTGTCAATATTTGCACACTAATTTTCCGCACTAGTTCAATGATGACATTTCAATTCATTGGTTCTATTCTTCATATGCATTTATCAGCATTCTCATTATGGTCAAAACTAGGTCTAGCATCGCTGCAAGCACATTCATGGCACCAGCTTCACTCCTCCGAAACACTTGGCAGACCCTCTTTCAACCATGTGTAAAGACCGCCTTCTAGATGGAAGACATTGGTAAAGCCGTTAAGGACCAGCAAGTAAGCTGCTATAAGAGACCTGTGAAAGTATCAAAATGTAACCATTAGAGCAGCAGATCAATGGTTTGAAGAGCTAATATTAATTTTTTTTTCATAATCATATTAAAAGTGATATGCAACATACAGAGTACAGCCATAATCACATGAAAAGTGATATGCAACATACAGAGTACAGCTGTAAGAAGATAATATATTGCAGTATTGCACCATCCCTTGTGTATAGATTGGGAATACTTGGTATCTACTAATGATACGACCATATAACTTTCACTGATCTTACATTCATGCAATCTAAGTTATATTAATTGCGCCTTCCCTTGTGTATTTTAGCCGATGAAGAACTAATTTGGATTTGAGAGCTAATTGTGGATGGATATGACTTGCTTCTTATCAACCATTTATTAATTATTACTTTAAGTAATTAATAACTTGGTAATATGGTTTACAGTAATATAAATCTCATTTACCCTATCCTTTAAAATCTTATGTCTATGAATCCGAGGATAGGTGCAAAGCGCAAACACATTCAAAAGGTTTGCCTCAGAATTGCCACACTTGAGATTTGAATACCAAATGGATACATTTCATAAAATGTCATTATCGACCAATTTTGGACTTTATATACTTATATCTATATATGAAATTCTGAGCAAAATTGAGTCTAGAGGGAGAAGAAAATAGGCACAGGAAAAAAAAAACTAAATAGAGAAAAATTAATACCTTGATTGTTGACCTTCTGGCAGATTTTGTGATGGTCTCATTGTACCCCCTGATGAGCAAGCTACTATTATCTTTGCATTTTTATCTAATTTTGCTTCAACAGCTGCCAGCACGAATCAAATATTTAGCTTCAGAAAACAAGAAATGCAAGAATTCAAGGAATGCATGGTTAGTTAAATGTATCGTACTCTGGATGAACTCGGGGTTCTCTTCTGTACCAGCAAAAATACCAAAAAATGCAAATGCGGCACGTCTGGCAATGTCCCATGCTGTCCACTCTTTTATAAGCCTATATATTTGAACATTGATAGCATCTGGAGGATGAGCCTGCACTAATAGCCAAACCCATCAGTTTTTTTTTTTCCTTGGTACCCCATTCCCCATATATATAATGACTGATGGAAATTAGAAGCATCAAAGAGACATAGAAAAATGCAACTTGAATGTGCAGGCACATTGGAGTTGGAATACAAGGCTTCCAAAACTTTTCGTTCTTGCTACAGTAGGGAAAGAGAATCCCGTGTTCACTAACCTCTTTGAACTCTGCTTCTGGCCTTACGTCGAGAATCACAAAATTATTTTCTTTCTGAAGGCGCAGAGCTTCCTTTGCATCCACACTTCTTACCTGCAATATCATATTATACACTTTTAAATATTTAATCTGCATATGATATAAATCGTGACATCACATTCCCTTAAATTTTACACAAAGACTTAGGCATACATGTTATTATTATTTATAGCATTTGTTTGCCTAGTTTGGTTGTCCCTTTGTGCCATTGTTTTTCTTTCTACCATTCTATGATCTCTCGCACTCTCTATCACTTCCCATCCGCTCTTGTCAGATCATAGCTGTTTGTGTATTCGAGATTTTATACCATGATTCTAAATTTGGAATGGAATTTCATATGCTTCAGAAGACATTTGAAGCTTGTGTTACCGTAATGTTTTGCAAGGTTTGCATTATCTCGAAATTTCTTTAGCTCACTTAATCTGAAATGCTAAAAATGCAAGTGTGCTTATTTGTGCATTTGGGAGAGTATTTGTGACACAGAAATGGAGCTGTACCTTTTTTTCCAGCAGATATTCTCGCTTAACCTTCCAATCTTCTTCAGCTAATACCTCCAACAAAAGGTGAAAAAGGAGCTGATTAAGGTCCTATGATGTCTTCAAATTAGTGCTATGAACAAAAGAGTAACTCAGAACAAGTACCTGGTGATTTTGCTGGTTTTGTGGCTGCACTCTGGATTGTTAGCCCCCTTGCAATATTCTGTGGGTATAATCTTTGAGCTGTAGATTTGTGTGATCTCACTCTCACCCACCATGAATTATGATCACGTGTACCTTCTAAAGAAGGTACCAGGAGTTGTAAAGATGAAGTAGATGAGTAATGTAGAGCAATTGATGTAAAAGCAGCCATGTTTT
Organism: Ormosia semicastrata; assembly: GCA_029884595.1. NCBI lineage: Eukaryota > Viridiplantae > Streptophyta > Magnoliopsida > Fabales > Fabaceae > Ormosia > Ormosia semicastrata. Next base: position 27,066,550 of record JAQQTO010000046.1, on the reverse strand, counting down.
GAAGCTTTCAGTTTCAACAAAAAATATCAGATAAGGGATTTCAAGATTTTCTAGCTAATGGTCAATAGTTGAATTAATAGAAGTACTTGGCTGGGATCAGCCGAGAACATAGGGTAGTTTCTGGGTAATGAGTATCTGCGTGTTGTGGATATTTAGGACTCAGAATCTGAGTTTGTGGTTGATGTTTACGGAGTCCCTTACTATTTGGATATCCTTCGTTTAGTTGTCATCCTTGTTGTCTTCTTTCGTTCTCTCTTTTCTTAGCTCAATTGACACGGTAGTCTTGATGAGAAGAGTTGAATTTTATTTTTATTTTTATTTTTTCCCCAAAAAGTAATGTCTTTCGACATAAGCACTTCAATGTAATGTTTGCAAATTTTCTTCTATTTTTATAATATTTGAAATTTCATGTGAAACATATATTAGGTTTTGATATAACATTTAAACTTTTTAGTAAAAAATAATGCATTAAGTTTGTTTATTTATAATATATACATTTCCCGTAACAAAACTACTTTTAATGGCTGAGAGTTTCAAGTTCATTAAAATTGGCATTTTTTATAAAATTTAAATTTTAAAAAATGAATTCAGAGGCCCATGATACAGATAAATCCTGCCTTGGCACCTAAAAGTAAAATTTCCTATTTCTGCCTCTCTCTTTTTCCCCTTTACTTGTTTGGACGTTATTTATGTAGTAAGGAAAAAAAAATAGTATTGTTCGAGTGATGTTTGAGTTAACTTACGCATTTCTTGATTAATCCGTTCTTCTAATTTAATTAAAGATAAGTCATCAATATTAAGACCAAAAGATTCATAAAAATATTCTTTACGACATTCCATGATTTGAATATATAACTATATGCATACTTCATAAAAATATTCTTTACGACATTCGATGATTTGAATATATAACTATATGCATACTCATCTATTACATGTTGGTCTATTACTAAGTCGACCCATAAGATTCCTCATAAAAAATATTTAAATGTAGCTCAGCTGAAGGCAACCCATGATGCATTTCCTGCTGAACTGTACTAGAAGATTATGCTTCCATTTACCCCAATGCCAAAACGATGATATCTTAGACCCTGGCTAGAAAAATGAAAGTTGAGGACACTGACATATGATTATTTTGGATTTTGGCATCCAAGACAGTTTTATTTTGTTAGTTCAAGCTCCCAAGTCCTAATGTAAACCAAAAGAGAAAGGAGATGTACTAATTAGATTGTCATAAGCCATGCATGGCCTGTTCAATAATCTAAAATCAAGTCCCAAAGCTAGGATCTTCTATGACATGGAGTTGGTTTTACATTCAAAATAAAGGGGGAAAAAAAATCCTCCACTGTAATGACTAAACGAGAATCGTGTTTTTGCCTATACATCTTTAGCTTTACCGAGGGTTGTTTTATCTTTTATGGTACTCACTCTGGTCAAGTGAGTACCTATACTCATTGCATCACAATCGTCAATGGTTGGGGTTGCTACCTGCAACCTCAACAAAGGGTAATTTAGGATTTACGGATAATTTGGTCATTTTATGGTGCCCATTCTGTAGGAAACATTATTGCCCTTTTTGGGAGAACTCCTACATTTTTTTAAAGCCTTCTGAAGCTTTTTTTTGTAATTGTAACAAAAGCATTTATTGGGCTTCATTCTAACTGGAGCATATGGTCCATAACTTCCAATAGCATGTTTGAAACAATGAGTATCGATACTCACTTTATCGTAAAACAACCTCTCTACCGAATATCTTAACTTGGTTGAAGAATGAATTGGAGGTAAAGGAAGGAGATGATCAATTGTAAAATTATTTTTTAGAAATATTTTTATAGAATTTTTTTTTAGGGATTGATCTTTTGTATAGAGTTTTACACATGATGGATCTCATGTGTAAAGATTGGACCAATCTTTATATAAAAATAAAAATGGTATACCGTCTAAATCACAAAAATAATTTGAGAAGTGTAGCACTCGAATGAGTTATCTTGTTATGTAGCATAAATTCTGTTGAACTTCGACAAATTTGTTGGAAGCTTTTGTGATCATGAGCATGGGGATTTTTTTTTTTTTGGTCATCAGTTTCTCAGTTCCAAAGGCCAAAGGCCAAGAGTCCAAAGCCAACCATGGGCCCAACGAAAGCAATACAGCACAGCACATAAGATAGTCCACGTGCTTGCTTGCATGGGGCATATGGGGGAAGCTTTAGTTTCATGTGATAATTCCCTAAGAGATTGGTTTAAAGCCCAAGTGATTTTATCTCCATGTTTTTTTGGGGCTGAAATCCTTGTTAACAGAATAACAGATATGGAGTCTTTATTTTTTATTGGATAAAATTATAAGGGTGGGGAGATAGTGTGTCATTATAAGGTCAGGTATGCTGTAGTACAAGAATGGAACTTCAATTTTTTTTTTTATCTACGTTGTTTGATCTTACTAGATGAGCGTATGTGGGTTGGTCTTCTTAGAAAAGGATCCCGCACAAAAAATGGACTTGTGCTTCACAATGATTAAATATCTACCCAAAGTCTTGTTCCTCGCCAAGTTACAAAATGGATGGCATTTTCAAAAAATTACACAAGGTGTAGCAGAAAGAATGAACATGTTAATAGTCCAAAATGGGTCAGTGTAGGTATGTAAGCTAAAATTATAGAATTTGTCTCCTCTAGTACGAGGGATTTACTTAAAATAATAATAAAGGATCTCAAATGTTGATCAGAAGCAAGTCAACTGATATTATGAGATTATAAAGAAATCCAAAGTGCCAAGGATTATTTGGCTTCCCAGCATATTACTTCATTTACTTGAATCCCTAAATAACTAGGCAATTTTAATGGTATCAACATATACACATGATTATCCACAAGGGAATTGTGCTTTTAGGGAAAGATAAAAGTTCGAGCCTTTGAGATATCATTTATGAGAAATAATTAACTATATCACTTTGTGTCTAAAAGGATTAGTCTCACATTCGAAAAGTATAGAAATATATGAAAAACAAAAACATAATTTGATAAGAATAACTTTGAAACCCTAAGCAAGTGCAAATTTTAACATACGTTGTCTCTTTCTTGTAAAATTTGGTTTAAATCCTAAGAAAGAATTTGTGAGTGACTCTTACTTTTTGTTGAATGATCATTTGTTACTGCTGAACGGTTAACGATTTTAAATAAAGTTTCATGTATAAAGTTTTATGAAATTAAATAAAAAATTGTGAGTGGTTATTTTTTGATGAATGATAATGTGTTAATATTGAGTGTTTAACGATTTTAAACGAAGTTTCATGAAATTAAGAAGAAATTTATGAGTGATCATTACTTTTTAGTGAATGAACATTTGTTAATACTAAGTAGTTAGCAATTTTAAATAAAGTTTCATATGTAAAGTTTTATGAAATTAAGAAAGAATTAGTGAGTGACTTCTGCTTTTTATTCAATTGTCATTTGTTACCATTAAACAGTTAACGGTTTTAAATGAAGTTCTATGTGTAAAATTTTATGAAATTAAGAAGAATTTTGTGAGTGATTATTATTTTTTATTGAAAGATAATTTGTTAGCACTAAGTGTCTAATGATTTAAAATGAAGTTCCATGTGTAAAGTTGCATAAAATTAAAAAGAAATTGATGAGTGGTCATTGTTTTTTGTTAAATGGTCATTTGTTAATACTAAGTGACTAACAATTTTAAATAAAGTTACACGTATGAAGTTTTATGAAATTAAGAAAAATTTGTGAGTAACTTCTACTTTTTATTAAATGGTCATTTGTTACTATTGAGCGTATAACGATTTTTAAATTATGTTCTATGTGTAAAATTTTATGAAATTAAGAAAAAAATTGTAAGTAATCATTATTTTTTATTAAGTGATTATTTATTAACACTGAGTAACTAACGGTTTTAAATGAGATGGTCATTGTTTTCTATTAATGATAATTGGGTAATTCTAACCATTAAATAAAATGAGATAGTTCTTCTCTTTAATTAAAACTTAAATATTCTTTTTTAATAATTTTTTGTCACTTTAAATTAAATATTACTCCTTAATAATTCTTACCATTAATTTTTTAGAAGAAATCGACCTCTATGCATAAGTAAAAAGTTCACTATGTAGGCAAAATATAATATAAATAAGTAAGAAGTAATATTAATTTTTTCTCTAAAAAATTAATACGACTAACTTGGAGAAAGATTAACTAAATATATTTTGTTATTCTTAGAAAAAAATAATAATATATAAAAAATAAATTACTTATTCTCAAGTATAAGTGGTCAATTTTATAATATAAGGATGAACAAGTCAAATCGTTGTGTTACACGGGAAGAAGGCTATTATAGATCTATTTTATTTGGATTCTTAGATGAATTATCTTCTTTTTGTATATGATAATATTTATATATAGATCTAAGTATATGTATAAATTAACAGTTAAAATTTTAAATTATTTATATATACAATTATTTATAAAAAAATAATTTAATTAATTTTTTGTATAAATCTAAATATTACTAATTGAATCTAACATTTTAATTTTAATTAATTTATTTTAACAATAAATCAATAACTAATTTATACTTACTCTATCCATAAAACACCCTAAAATTTATCCATATTAAAATTCTCCGTTACTCGGTGCAGATAGTTGAATGCTTTTCAACATTAGGTAGGCAGCACATTTACTCAAATTAACATGTCATTTTCGTTACCAAATCATGCACACTTATTTTCCGCGCTAGAATCAATTCAATGGTGATATTTCACATCATAAAATTAATACATACATTCTTTAATTTAATTTGATTATATTGTTAATATTTAAGATTTTTACAATGTTATTTAATCAAATATTATTATATTATTAAAAATATTTGATATTTATAATAATTACTTTAAAAGTTATATATATAACAATATTTAATTGATTGATGTTATTAAAAATTTAGTGTATCAGAATTAAATTCTGCATTTTTTTCTTGATACAATATTATCAGCATTCTCACAAGTATAAGATAAAGTTAATCTGAAAAAATAAAATATAAAAGAAAAACACTATATCTTTTTAATAAATCCTCGTAATTATTTAAAGAAGTGTGCTGAGAAATGCTCAAGCATATAAGGAATGAGCATCTAGACACCGTTTTTTCCCCCTAAAATAACCTTTTTAATGACAATACCCGCATTTCCATTTTTTTAAAATCCAAAGATGAGAAGGCTGAGGGCATAAGCAATCTAGCATGTAGTAGAGTATTAAATAAAAGGATAATACTATTAAAAAAAAACTCGACTGTAAAAACGCTTTTATTTTTCATTGGTTATCAGCCAAAAAGCAACAGTAGTATGAGTTTTTTTAAAAATAATTTTATTTTACAACACAGTAGTGTGAATTTTAAAATTAAGTGGAGTTCACATTTTTTAGCCTTATAACTATTATGTCAAAAGTCGAGTATTAAGAAGATTAAGAATATTGTAACTATTTTGTAGTGTTATAACTATTTTTTAATGTTTTTTCTAAGTAATTAAGAAGATTATTCAATCTAAAATATCCATGCAATTGAAAATTTATAAGAAGAAGAAAACATAACTCGGAGGATTAAAAAAATTAATTAAATAAATAAAGATCAGAAATCACCCCTTGATTATTGACCTTCTTCACTTCTGGATTGGTTTCATTCTACTTCTGATGAACAAGCCACTGCTATTCTTGCATTCTTATGTATTTTTGCTTATACAGCTGTTACATGAGTTAAATATTTAAATGATGAAGCGGGACAGACAAGTGGAGCTCACACTTTTCTGCAGGAGAAGTTCTCGCTAAATCATCCAGTGAATCCAGCCAAAAAGAAAAAGTGAATTAATGAATTAGGGTTAGGGTGGATTTAGGATTTGAACATGCTAAAATAAATAAATATAGGCTCACGTTTGATGTATTGAAAGTGCTATGTTTTTTAAGTTCAATAAATGTAACTCAAAAAAAGTACCTAGTGATTTTACTGGTTTTGTGGCCGCAATCTGGACTTTTAGCCCATTGAGATATTCTGAGCATCTACTCTTTGCCAAGTGGATTTCTGGGATCACACTTTCTACCAACATGAATTATGAATAGAAAAATATTATTATATATATTTTTAAGAATATATATATTATTAATATCTTTTTAAAAATATCAGATTTAGTAAAATAAATAATAAAAAAATAAATATGATAAATAATATTAAAAAAATATAAAAAGAAATATACATATTAATTATGATAATCTAAAGGATAAATGTATCTACCTGTGCTGCCCGTGTTAAATATACTTGTTATCACCCAGATAAATTTTTAAGAAGAACATATTTTTGAGTTTTTCTTGTCAATTTCTTAATCTGAGAATAAACAACTTGCAGGTCAAGGAGATTGACTAATGAAAATGTGCGCTACATACTACATAGCACTCGAACTTAAGGACACAGGACGAAATTGTATAGGTAGAGGCTGGCACAAATGCTATTAAAAAAACTAGCTAGTCTTGGTCAATGTCAGTCGTGCGTCTACGTGAGTGTCGAGTATAAAGTATTTATTAATTTTGTGCGCAACGCAACAGTTGTTAGGCAGAAAACAAATGAAAGTACCATTATGTATATGTATGGCTAATGTCAATGTCTGCCATGAATCAGCATGATGACTTGCTTAGCAGTCAGAGACTACTGCTCGAGATCCACAGATTGACTACTACAAGATTTAAGCATTACCGACATTCTGTAATATTTTCATTTATTTGTTTAGGAATAGCTACCTAACCAGCCCCATGTCTAAAAGAGCTAAAGACCAAGAGAAAAAAAAAGACATATTTTATTTTCCCCTCACATGCTTTGTATAAATGGATGGAAAAAATTAAAATAGTAGTATTTTTAATTAAAACATTTAAAATATGTTTGGTTGGAATTATTTTTTAAACTAATAAATTTTCTTAATTTTAATGTTTTTTTATTTATTATTTATGATATATTTGAGTAATTCTTTAATAACTTTTTATAGGAAATTTAATGTATTTTAATAATTTTTTATAAACTTAAAGTTTGAAATTTATAATTTTAGAATATAGATTATTTTAAAAATTTTAAGATGTAAATATCATTTTGTCTTCAAAATTATTTATCTTAAAAGATGTATAAAATAATTAAAAAATTTATTTAATTAAAGACAAAATAGTAGTTATATCTCAAAGCTGTTGATATAATCTATAATATAAAATAATAAGTTTCAAACTTCAAATTTATAAAAAAAATTGTTATAATACATTAAATTTGGTATAAAAACTAAATTAGAAATTACCAAACGTATGATGAATAATAAAAAAACTTTTAAAAAAATTGTTGGCACAATGATAAAATCTATGCTAAACATACTCTAAATATTCTAACAAATTAATTATGTTTGTTTTGAAAAATAGAACAGTTATTGAATTTTTTTATCTATGAATATTGATTTTATTAAGAGTAAAATGCATTAAGCTTCTCAAGGTTAACGAAATTTTATGTTAACACTTTTAAGAAATTATACTAACTTATACTTTCTTTTTATCTAACAAATATTTTTTTATTTATTTTTTAACACATATGCTTCATTTTGAACCTTATTCTAGACGTAACATTAAAAAATAACCACTATTAGAGAGAATATTTGCATAAAGTTTATTGATCTCAAAAGAAGTTAGCATAATTTGCTCTTAATTTTATTGTTAGACTTATAAACTTTTAAATAATTTCAAATTCAGTTCACAAGTTGGCAGTTAATGAACAGGCCTAACAACTTGATTCTTCTTTGACAGTTGAATTTTATATTTTATTCTTAGAAATTTGTGTGGTATCATGACATGTACAATATTTAAGATGAATTGTTAAATATTTATTAAATATAAATTTTATAATAAATATTTAAAATTATTTAAAAATAACTAATAATTAATAAAATGTTTGATTATATCATACCTGAAAAAATGATGAATACCGTAGAATTATCCTTTATTCTTGTTTTGAGACTTTGAAATTTAAGCTCCAGGTCTAACAAGATAGTGCAAGTTGGCCTTGGTCTCCCTATAGTTTAACGGAACTGTTGTTTCTTTTACTCTTTGACCTTTTTGAACCAATAGAAAAGATTCCATCAAAACTCAAAAGCTAAGGTTGAACATTGTGCTTCTGTTAAACGAGCATATAAGAATTTCATCTTTCTTTCTGCTGAAAAGCACTACAAACGAGCGTTTAACATAGTCATCCTTGCTAATAGCTCTTCCCAAGTAGGTAATTTTCCATTCTTTGTTGGAATGTTGATTGTCTTTCTCTCTATTAATTTGCTTAACACCACAGGCTAAGGTATTTACACTTTATATTTAAATATCAAAATCTGTACAAGGTTCAAATGAAAAACACGAGTAATAGTTTCCAAATCCAAAGCGCAAGCAATAATTACAATATACAAAGCAAACTAAGTAAAAATATGCATTACTAAATTTGAGATTTTGATACCCAAAAACTGCTCTCAACTTCAATATTGGGTATATATACAAGTATTGGGCAAAACCGTAGACTTTCTTTCTCTCACCTTAATGTGCGCATATATGAACTTTTTCACTAAATTGTTCTTAATGTTAAAATTATTTATTAATTTGTCATTTTTTGAAATTATTTATTAAAATATTATTCTTTTAGTCATGTTAAAATTTTTTATTATTTTACGTTCTACGTAAATAACGTCAAAAGATATGACATTTTCAATAAGTAAGCGTCAATGGGTTGGGCGCAACCAGTGTGATAACGCCAATAAGGGAGGCGTTATCTATGTGGTAACTGGATAACGCAAAGTGTGCTGGCTTTACCACTTGGATAACGCCACACATGTTGGCGTTATCACGTGGTTGCGCCCAACGCATTGGCGCTTTCCTATTGGATGCCCTATTTGAACAGCTCTCCCCTCCTTCCACAGGCCAAATTTTTAATTTCTCAAATTTCTACATTCTCTCTAGGCTTTTTCTCTCACTAAACTCTCTCCAAAACCCTCCGTTGGCTGTAGCTTGTGAGTTGATACATTTAGGGTTTAGGGTTTGTTAGAAGATGGGAGGAGATTTTGTGTATACGTCAGAGATAAGTTCTAGTATCAGTGGTTCATCTGTGATGGGGAGCAGAGAAGGTGCACAAATTTCTTATGAGAAGTATGGATGCAACCAATGGACTTTGATTTATACTTCGAAGAAGACAATGAGTTATGGTCATCAATTTCTTATGTGTCTTTTATGGAGAGATAAACAACAGACCTGTGATTTTTTTTAATAGTTGGATGATAAAACTGGAATAATGGATGAAAGGATTGACATGAATGAGAAAGAAATTAGGGAGCTTAAGAATATAATTGTATTGTATGAGGAAGAACTGAAAAAATAAAAATTAGTGAGTGTGATTTTTTTTTCTTGTTTTATTTGTTATGGGTTGTTTAGCATATGAATGAGATTTAGAATATTCATTGTGTGAATCAACTGTCTCACAATTATGATGCAATTGTTCAGTTTATTATAATGTGCTTATTGAAATTTAACTACTTTGTTTGAATATGATAAACAAAGTTGTTTTATAATTTACTTGTGACTACGATTAAGTTAAAAAAAGTGTAAACAATATAAGTATATCACAAAAACGTATGATAAATTTGTGACCACTAAAAACTAGGGTCACGACCAGTTCACGGGCAAAAATACTAGCCTAACAAGCCTATAAAAATCAACTAACATTAATAGTTCAAATATTCCAATTTTATAAAAAAATTTGACAGAATATCTCTTAAAAATTGAACGTTCTCAAAAGTACTTCATCTTATATAATGAAACATATCAATATATATTTTGATTTCCAAATCAACAGTCAACAGAGCACAAGATGCATAACAGAAACATTTGTACATACACATACAATCATCACATATTAAGCAAATGTAATAAAAGATAGATAAATTAATCTAAGTATGATAACTATATCAATTAGAATGGTTAGTGTCAGAATGCAGTGGTCTGTGAAGGGGATCAGAAGAAGGTCTTGAGGGTTTTGGAGAGAGTTTAGTGAGAGAAAAAGTCTAAAAAAAAAGTGAAAATTTGAGCAATGAGAAACTTGATCGGTGGAAGGATGGGAGAGCTGCTTAAATAGGGCGTCCAAAAGGGAAGCGTCAATGCATTGGGCGCAACCAACGTGATAATGCCAACACGCGTGACATTATTCACGTGGTAAAGTTAGCACGCTTGGCGTTATCACGTGGATAACGCCTCCCTTGTTGTCGTTATCACGCTGGTTGCACCCAGTATAGTAGTGCTTTTCGATTGGAAACATCATATCTTTTGACGCTATCTATATGTAATATAAAATAATAAAAAATTTTAACATGACTAAAAGGGTAATATTTGATAAATAATTTTAAAATGATGACAATTTAATAAATAATTTTGTTACTAAAAATAATTTGTTAAAAAAGCCTGCATGGCATAAGCTTATGTGTGTTTCTTTGGGTTCAGATGAAAAACACGAGTAATAGTTTCCAAATCCAAAGCGCAAGCAATAATTATAATATACAAAGCAAACTAAGTAAAAATATGCATGACTAAATATGAGATTTTGATGCCCAAAAACTGCTCTCAACTTCAATATTGGGTATATATACAAGTATTGGGCAAAATCGTCGACTTTCTTTCTCTCAACTTAATGTGCGCATATATGTGTTTCATAGAACTAAAAAAGTCAAAAACAAAAACATGCCTCAAACACTTGTAATTTTTAGGGAAAATTACACTCGATACTCTTGAGATTTGCAACTTTGACATACAATCTTTAGGGAATTATACATATTTTTTTCTATCACTTTCTTCATTCAATCACTTTAAAAGGGGTGTGATTTCACCCCTTTTTTAAAAGGTGTAAGATTAACATTTTCCTTTGACATATAATACTCTTTAGTTTCAAAAATGACACATACCTCCCTTCGTTTAAACGGTGTAAGCATCCGTTTATGAAAAATGTAAAATACCTATTGTACCCATCATATTTAATAAGCTTAAACCTAATTCCCTACATTTTTCCGTTCAGCCCTTCCCACTGTGATGATAGCTCTATAGAGGAAGATTGAAAAACCATATCCGGTCTGCACATAAGAATGAAACAGAGGGGCAAATCTTGGCTGGGGTAAGAAAGACGTTGCCGTGAGGTTGTATGGTGGCTTGCAGCACTGGAGTTCTGACGGTGATAAGGCTGTAGTGGCTCGACGGCGTCTTGAATCGGTGGTTCGCAGGTGGACGATGGGGCAATGCGGTGGTTTGCAATGCAGTTTATATGGGTTTTGGTTTGGATATGGTTGCTATAAGGGAAGATTTGTGAAGTAGTTGAGTTGTTGATTCAGGCTCTATTTTTGAAATTGGGGTTTTGGCGTGATGATTGGTCTCTGTTGGGATGACTTTGATGGATTTTAATGGAGTCTGTTGGTTTGGTGGGTTCATCTTGGTTATGACTGTGAATGAGGGTTTCGATTTGGCTATTGAGGTGGGAAGCTGTGTTTTGGTTTCGGTTGAGACTTGATGCCTCTCTTATGGAGGTGTTTTCATGGTTGAATGGGGATGGATTGCACAATTGTTTGGGTTGCTACTAAGTTGTTTTCTTGTGTTTTGAAAACTTTAATGTCAGCCTTATTTTCACAAATACAAATTCTGGCCCTTGATCTAGCACATCCACTTTTACTTGCACCACTTGAAGAAGCCATTGGACATATATCTAAGCAAAAAATAACAAAAAATTAGGTGAGGCAATTCATCAAACAGGTTCTCAGCATGATTCAAACACTAAAACAACACTGAATTTTTCTTCTAAAACAATAGAAGGCATGAAGTAGAAGAATTAATGGGTTAACTTAACACCATACTATTGAAGAAGAAAATTTAAGTTAGGACTCACCTATTCAATGAGAACCACGTTGAGTTGTACACCAATACAGGGAAGGGGGTTCAGTCTCAAGGCTGGTACAACATAAGAGGAGAATGGGAAGCTGCAGCCATGAAGGAAAGGGCATAATACTCATATCTCATTAAAAATCATGTGACAGTCACATGCACCCATTTTTGACGAAAATACTAACGGCACGTCAAGGAGAAAGGGGCTAACCTCAATAACGAAACGTAAAGTGGGGGTATACAGTATCATTTTCGAAACTAGAGGGTTATCGTGTGTTAAAGTTACAAATCTAAGGGGTATCAAGTGTAATTTCTCCTAATTTTTATATCATTATGAAAACAATTTAACTATTAGAAGTGTTAAAATAAATTGGACTGAGTTGGGCCAAAGTTGTTGTAAGTTAACAATTAGTTAGCCCAACCCAACCTTATATGAGCTACGAGTTTGGGTTACGTTCACTCATTGACTCGATTTATTTTTATTTTTTTAAATTTTTAACACTTAAAATTTTTATTTTTATACTTTATTATTATTTTTTTTTCATACTTATACTATACTTAAATTTTTTTTATATTTTTAATACCTATAATTTTTACCTTATACTATATTTATTTTTAAACATTAAATAAAATTATTTTTTGCACAAATATTAATTTATATATTAAAAAAATAAAATAAAATCCTTTATAAATTATAACAATAGTTAATTAAATAATTAAATATCAAACCATGGGACTAGTCTAGTAGCCCAGTCAGGTCAAAAGTGCATTTAGACCCCAATTTATTTAGTTTAACTCTCACATTTTATCAAATTATTCAAAACCAATCATTTTGACACACCTATTGACTTTGTTCTTTTTAACTCTCAGGTTTTGGTTTCTGTAAGTTGTATATATCATACATGGTGGTAAAAATATTAAAATATGACTCTTCAATATATATATATATATATATATATAGAGAGAGAGAGAGAGAGAGAGAGAGAGAGAGAGAGAGAGAGAGAGAGAGAGAGAGAGTTCGAAAATAATAGTGTAAAGAGTATGTTTTCCTTTTTTTCTTTTTGTTGTGAGTAAAGTAATTTGTTTTTCAACCTTTAACATAGAGAGGTGTTAATTTACAATACACGGAATTATATAATAATTTTGTTATTTTTTGAACGATCATATGATTTATCAATTTTTATTTTTACTTAATTAAAAAATAAATATTTTGGTTATGTAATTTTTATGCACAAAGAAATTTTAGTTAAACACAATCTATTATATATATTCAAATTAATAGTTAATATATGTAAAATTGTGCAAATTATATTAGAAATGTATTTATTTCTGAAAATGCCTTCTATATATATATGTTAATTGTTAATATAACTCGTACATATTTAACAATTATTTTTTAAAAAATGAAAAATTAATATTTGAACCAGAATTACAAATTAAAAATTAAAAAATTTAATTCGTACTCATAATATATAATATTAATGTTATTAAAGCTGAACCAAACAATGAAGCAGAAATTTTTTTAGTTCAAGTTTAACTGATTTGATCGGTTAAATAGTTTAGTAAATATGATAATCTTTAAATATATAAATTTTTTGTATACCATTTATTGGATTTTGTTAAGAGTACTTGTTAAGAATTTATAAATAAAAGAAGTTATTCATGAAAATTATAGTATTTAATATATTGATAATTCTATAAAAAATTGAAAATTGAAAAAAATTTATTTTTTCTATAAAATTTATATTTTAAATATTTTAATAAGTCTCATTAATAAAACTCTAAATTATTTATTGTCAAATCTAAACTTTTTACACATTAAATTGATATTACATAATAAAAATATTTAATTCAACTTAGTCTAATTCGATTTATCCCAACTCAACTTAAGTTTTTGACCGATCCAATTACAAAAATGATTGTAACATTGAACCAAAATCAAATTAGAAATTAATTCATAATTTTGATAGTCAGATTCACTGATCCGACTCGGTCTAAACAATAATGTATAATATAAGAATTTTGTTATATTTTTCTAAAAGTTTCTTCTAATAAATTTTTTAATATTAAATAAAAAATATTTAATAAAAAATAAATATATTTAATGTCTTAAAAATATAAAAAATATTTAATATTTTTTTATTTAAAAATTAAGAGAATTAGTAAAAAATTTATGTAAGAGTATTTAGAATTATTGATAATATAATTGATTGATGCTTTGGTATAATCCAAATTAGATGTTGGTTTAATAGTTCTCAAACTTTAGGTCTTGTTATACTGTATTTATGAAACTAATTATTCATTCATTAATTGAGTGCACACAGATTAAGTGTAACCAAAGTCAAAACAAAATTTAAATATATATCCATCAATTAAGGGAAGGATGGAATGGTGGGGGTCCACTACTACACTGCACTATCCATTTATGCATTTGCAGTGAGTAGTAGATCCGAGACCTGGCCGCTATGAGCATCTTCTCTACCGCGGCAAAGCCAATAATCACCGACACCACAGGAACAGAACCACTAACCCCTTTGTACTCAAAAAATCAATATTAATCGCACGTCTCACGTGCCTCCACGTGTCATCCCTTCTCAGTTAAACAATGATTATTAGAATATCAACCGCAAACCGCGTCGTCGTCCACCTCATGATCCTCTGCAACGTCATCCCTCCCTGATTCACGCGCCTCGCGCTTCACCTTGTTGTACCTTCATTAATATATACTACTATTATTACCGTTTTTTATTTTTGTATTTTTTTACTAAAAACCCACACTAGCTTGGTATTGCTGTTCAATCGGTGATATGAAATTCTTGTTATTATCATGAAAAATATTTTCTTATAAAAAAAAATGTCATCATCGTCTCTAAATAAAATGTTAACTACGATTGTTCCTTTTTAAAATATTACAATTTAAAAGCTATTTCCAATGCCAGTGTTAACGGCTAACATCTTCTAACCATGATTGAAATGAATATGACTAAAATCTTAAAAAAAAAACTTTTTGGGATTAACTTGTCAATGATAGACATGACAATATATATATATATATATGTGATAAATGTGAGATTACCTTTCGACAAAACATGACATGATAGAAAATAATGAAAGATGTCAGCCATAATATGACTTGGTGATGAAAATGACTAAGTTACAATTTGATAGAATCAATGCTGACAAGAGAACATTATTTGACAAGAATGGCTAAAAGTCAAGTTCTGTCGAATGAAGATCAATTCTGTCGAATGAGATCAATTATGTCAAATAAAGATCAATTCTGTCGAATGAAGATCAATTTTGTCGAATGAAAATCAGTTCTGTCGAATGAAGATCAAATATGTCGAATGAAGATCAGTTCTGTCGAATGATATATAAAGCTGTCGAAGATACTAGAAAATCAGCAGAAATTCTAATTCGATGGATTGATGTTGATATTGAAAAAATCTTCTAAGTGTTGAACCAACAAAAGTACTAAATGGTCAGAAATTCTAATTCGACAGATATTGACATTGAAGAAATTTCTCAAGTGTTGAACCGACGAAAGTGGTAAATGATCAGAAGTTGGTTTTGTCAAAAGTTGGACAAAGTACTAGTGTCGAATATTTGACATATAACTGCCGTATACGTGTCTAATTTTTAGGAGTCAGTTATTTTCATAATTTACCTATAAATATTATGATTCACGATGTACAAAGGGTTGGATACTTGATTGAAATCCTAAACATCTCACTCAAGCAGATACACAGATACAGATCAAGTATACCTTCCACTCATTACATTCAAGCAAGTTAAATTTCAATGCAATTTACATTCAACTTTTTTACATTTCTGCACTTATCTTTTATATTTCCTTTACTTTTCCTGCACTTTAAATTCACGTCTTTTTACATAACGTTCTTTACTTTCACTGTACACTTAAACTTTCTGCATTTTACATTTATTGTCATTTACATATTTTCTTTTAAACTTCTGCTCTTTAATTTTTTGTACCAATTTTCTTACATTCTTTTAATTTATCAAAGCTTTCTTTTCTGAACTTCTGTTTATTTCTTTAAACTTGCATTAAGACATTCTTTTATTTATTTTAAGTTAAATCTCAAATCCTACAAGATTACCGCATAACTCGAAACCCACATTCCTCTTATTTTCATTTATTTGTTTGTCAGACTTGGTCTTAACCAAAAAACACCGTAAATAATTTCATGGTAGTATTTAATAATGTAAACTTGCTTTTATTAGTACTTAAAAAACACCTATTTATTATTTTTCTAAAAAATCCTTTAACATAGTAATAACAAATCTAAAAGATTTTTTTTAACATTATTAATGTGTGTTTAAATTAACTTATTTTGTATTAAAAATAATTTATAATAAAAAAATTTTAAAAGAGTTTTTTAAAAAAAATAATTATTTCCTTAAAAATAAGCTTTATCAAACATGCTTACTTTTAATCAAAGGTAATATGTTTAATTTTTCAAATGGCATAAAGAATTCTAATGATTAAAAAAATCTAATAATAAATGACTCAAGTAGTATAATGGCATAATTTTTTTTGAATTTTTTTAAAGTGAGTTTATATGTGAAATAAGTAAGTAATAGTCTACTTTTAATTTCATATAGAGTATATTAATTTTAACTACTAAATAATTAAAGGTATATATATTTTTATTTATCCACTTTAAAAAATACTTATCCAAAATGTTATTCTTAAATTTCTACTAATATTTTTTTATTAATAGGTGATTATCACAGTAGAGACCTTGTTCATTCACTTCCTTGGAATAAGGCATTGGGAATGAAGATATAATAATGAGATAAATTTTTTAAAAATAAATTTATCTTTAAAGTAAATAAATAAAGTTATATTTATTATTAAATTTTAATAAATTAAAATTTTAATATATTTTAAATTAAATTAAAAATAAATATCATGATAAACTCAATTTAAAATAACTTTTCGTGTGATATTGATAGGTAGTGTGAAGCATGAACACATAATTTTTTAAGCGTGTTTGCATGTCAGACATGTATTTGTATCTGACACATGAAAACGTGCGTATGACACATGTATCTTACGTGTTTAAATGTATCTAATTAAAAAATTATTATTTTTTAATTTAGACACATCTCAGACATATTTTGAATACATTTAGATACTTTTTAAACATGTTTAGACACTTTTCAAATACATTTAAATATGTTTAGAATACGACTTGAATATGATTCATTATTATTATTTTTAAAAAAATTAGAAATAATATATAGAAATAATATTAACATATATTAAGATATTATAAATTTTTAAATTTATAAAAATAATATTAATGAATTATAATTTTTTTTTAAATTTTAAAATTATATATATATATAAATTAAATTTTTTAATTTACTTTGATATATATATATATATATATATATAATATTATTATCTTATAATTTTTTAAATTTAATATATTTCTATATTCATATCCGGATATCCGGATTGTATTCTCTATCTATTTCTTTATTTGTGCTTTGTAAATAGTGTAACATTCAAAGCATAAATAACAAAAGGTAAGAGGTACAACCATTTTAGCCAGTTAGTTATAGGATAGTAGAGTTGCAGCGTAGCACCTGATCACAGCACCGTTTTAAGCCACTATATAATACCCTCCCTCTCTCTCATCGTATTTCAGAAATCGAACGTACACTGCTCAGTGCTCTCTGTTCTGGGCATTCCATTTCCTTCTTCTTCTTCTTCTTCTTCTTCTTAATTCCCAATTTCATTTCATTTCTGAGAAAACAAAAATGGAGTTGTTCTACTACATGGTGTTTGGAGGATTGGCCGCGGTGGTGGCAGCTACGGAGCTCAGCAAGAACAACAAGGATCGAATCAACACCTCTTCCGCTTTCAATTCCTTCAAGAACAATTACCTCCTCGTCTATTCCCTCATGATGGGTACCTTTAGATCTCTCTTTCTCTTCTTAGATCTCGCTTCAATGCCTTTGGATCTGCTCCTTTTCCATTTTCTTCCTTGATCTACTCCTTTAACTTGTGTGATTGTGGTTTTCTCCCTCGATCTGCACCTGATTTTGCCTAACATTTTTGGTCTTGTGTTTGATTCGTTTGATTTCTGAAATTCAAACCGGATGGAAACTTGTCACTGTTTTCTTCTGCATTTAATTTCTAAAATTTTTATAAAAAAAAGGGAAAAAAGTGCTTATCTAATAATGGATTGTGTTGTTTTATTTGGTTTTCTTGCTTGACAACAGAATATTAATTATTACAAAAAAATAATTTAAAAGCCATTATTTGTTGTTTGTAAAATTGAAACTAGGGACAAATCAAAAACATTTTGAGATGGATCCTAGTTAATCTGAATGGACAAGGGGTGCTGCCATATGCTCTTAGTAGCTTTGGATTTGGTTTCCTGTGTCTTGTGGTTCTGGAAATTGTAATTTTTACTTACTTTTTTGTTGTTGCAAAATGGATGTGTACATTTCACGCTATCCTTATGTTTTACTAAGATTGTCGAAGTTCACTATCTTTTTTGAATGTTGTTATTGATCCTTTAAATTATAATAATGTTCGCTGAGACTGAGATCATATTTGAACTAAAAATTTTCATTTAGCTAAGTAATCCCTTTAAAGGGGTCGATTAAATTCATTTTATTTGATGTGTTTATCTGATTTTTGGTTACATTTTTCACCATTGAGTTATGATTTAGATGAAATTGTTGTTAGTGATTATATTAGGCAATGGAAAATGTACTGAATGTACTACAGAAATTGTTAGCAGAAAGAGAGCTGTTTCTGGTTTGTCTACAGTTGCATATGCGCTCGTGTAATTGTTGAAGAAGACAAGTGTGGATTGAAGTTACTATTGTTAGTTTTCGGTAATCTAATAGGTTGCTTTTTCTATGGCTATAGCTGGAGATTGGTTGCAAGGTCCATATGTCTACTACCTTTACAGTACATATGGATACGGGAAAGGGGAGATAGGACAACTGTTCATTGCTGGTTTTGGGTCTTCCATGCTGTTCGGAACAATTGTGGGATCTCTAGCTGACAAACAGTGAGATTCCTTTTTGTTTTCTTACTTCATCTTGCCACATCAATGTCATAACATTTTTCGGTCTCTCATGCTTCTTACCCTCAAATCAGGGGGCGGAAGAGGGCTTGTGTGACTTACTGCATAACCTACATTTTAAGCTGCATCACCAAACATTCTCCTCAATACAAAGTCTTGATGTTGGGCCGTGTTTTGGGAGGTATTGCCACTTCGCTTCTGTTTTCAGCATTTGAATCGTGGCTTGTTGCTGAGCACAACAAGGTGAGGAATAATTGTTCGTTTTTAAAAGGTTATCTGCTGTTTATCATGAAATTTTCCTCTGGATATGTTGATTTTAGACACACAAGAAGTGCTTTATAATTTGAAGGCATTCATTGACCTGTAAATATGGTAATAAGATTGTTCTTTGTGTTTGGGGGCTGTAGATGGCTTGAATAATACAGGTGTTATTATTACTGCTATAGGCACAAGAGTGGGTTTTATATCCTCAAAATGATAATGTTAGCTTGATTGTTTTGCATTGACATTCCAAAAATTGGGTTAATTTATATGTTGTGCTTACATTATATTACATAAACTTCTTAAGATATCATTCCAAACAGAACTAGCTACTAGTTAGATCTTACAACTAAAATTTTTGAAAACAAATGCACTAGTTTCTATATGTTAAGTGCCGCATAGTTTGATTTTCATGCTGTCAGTTCACTTATTGAAAATGATATACCTAGAAGCATGACTGTTTGATGCCATCTGAAATTTGATATCTTTATTGTGTTTAATTTAGGTTCATATCTATAAGTTTCCAATATCCTCTAGATGTTTATTATGCTTTATTATTCTTGCTTCTCTACTGTAGAATCTCATGTTTTCTGAAGCAACCTGTTCTAGCAAATTATGTTGATTCCAAAAGATGCTGATTTCCAGGTTTTATAAATTAACTATTTTTGCCTCTCTAAACAAGGTAAAAATGCATTTTTAAATATCTGCCAAATTCCCAATGAAGTGCTTTTTGGTCATCAAAATTCATTTTTACCCTCAAACTTTGTGACAAATGGTTTCTACAATGTCTTGATATCCTTCATGTTGCATCTTGTGTTTATGAATCTCAACTGTATTTTTTTTTTGTTTTAATTCATCTGTCAGAGGGGCTTTGATCAACAATGGTTATCATTAACATTCTCAAAGGCTATATTTCTTGGAAATGGTCTTGTTGCTATTGTGTCTGGGTTGTTTGGAAATGTCCTTGTTGATACGTTGGCTCTTGGACCTGTGGCCCCCTTTGATGCTGCTTCATGTTTTCTTGCAATTGGTATGGCCATCATATTATCTACATGGACAGAAAATTATGGGGATCCTTCCGAGAACAAGGACTTGCTTACCCAATTCAGGGGTGCTGCTTTGGCCATTGCTTCTGGTAGAATTCTTACCTTAGATTATATTTTCTCATTGTCTTTATACAATAATTCCATGTAAAACATATAAAATTGATCTGCATAAGGACTGGACTGTTCACCTTTTGATCCCATCCTGGCAATGAAGTATGTCAAAATGAATCTATTCCCAGTCCCAGGTGCCAAATCTGCTGTCAAACAATTAAAATGAGGCAGGGACTTGGACTATTAAGTGATAGAGTTGCCTCTCTTCCCTGGTGCTGTCCAGGAAGTTAGAATCCATAGCTAACTACATGGAATGTATATTTTCTGTATAGCTCTAGAAGAGAAATGTAAACATTTTTGTAACCAATAGCAGTTGTTATTAAAGCTACCCTAAACGGCATTGCGCAAGCAAATTTGTTCTTTGGTTTTCCGTATTCTGTTGTTATCATTGTATTTTATTCATCTCGACTCGTATTTTTGTTCATTGCTTACTTCCCATGTTCATTTATTATTTCATTCTTTGTGTTTCAGATGAAAAAATTGCCTTGCTGGGTGCCATACAGTCTCTTTTTGAAGGTTCAATGTATACCTTTGTGTTCCTATGGACTCCTGCATTGAGCCCAAATGATGAAGAGATTCCGCATGGTTTTATTTTTGCAACATTCATGTTAGCTTCAATGTTGGGTAGCTCACTTGCATCTAAGTTGATGGCCCGTTCAGCACTCCGAGTAGAGAGCTACATGCAGCTTGTTTTTGCAGTTTCTTCTGCTTCCCTAATACTTCCCATTCTGACCACTGTATGCTATTCTTCCAATATACTCCCCCTTCCCTCGCCCCTCTAGTTTTTTGATTTACATCTCATACTATTCTGCTATATTCTGACTTGGTTATTGCGGAACAGTTCTTGGTAGTTCCTTCCAAAGTGAAAGGTGGAAGCATCTCATTCACCGGTTGCATTCAGCTTCTTGGCTTCTGTACTTTTGAGAGTTGTGTTGGCATATTCTGGCCATCCATTATGAAGATGAGATCTCAATACATTCCCGAGGAGGCTAGGAGCACCATCATGAACTTTTTCCGCATTCCTCTGAATATTTTTGTGTGCGTTGTGCTTTACAATGTAAGTTGCACAATCTACTACTTAGATACATTGCTTGATCTTAAGAATGTAATATTTCTGTGGATGTAGATTGCTGGAGTCCAACAGTCTAGCCTACTTTTTTATTGCACTAATTTGAACCTGGAACTATCAACCCTTTTTTAAATGTCTGGTTGGACCAGCTATTATCCCATTGAATTCTACTTACTTATACCCCCCTTTCTTGGAAATATATTCAATCACTTTCTCTGTTCACCCTACCCCAAAAAGCAAAAAAGTAAAGAAAAGAAAGAAACGTGTACCTATTTATGTGTATGTTTTTGACTAATTATGTATTTTCTCTGTGCAGGTTAATGCATTCCCTATCACTGTTATGTTTGGCATGTGCTCAATTTTCCTTATGGTTGCGTGTATCTTACAAAGGCGACTAATGGTGATTGCAGATAAGCCAAGTAAGACCCTCACACTATATGATTTGTTGCTTATAATAGAGATTTAGAAATTGGACAGCAATGGGCTCAAAACTTAATTAGTCTAATATACTGTATAATGACTTTATCTTATCTTGGAAATCACTAGTACACCTTTGGCTTCTTTGCCACATAATCCTTCTGTTATATTTTGCCTGTGCCTGAAACTTAAGCAGGGCATATTATTCTTGTATGCAAAAGATGATAGCCTATTTTGGTGAGTTTGTTTTACCTTGAAAAGGATTAGCCCACATGTTCCCTCCTTTGCTGTTAGGGCCCCAAGACCTGTCATGTCTATCTTATCTGGCATAACACATGGCAATATGACTGACATGATAACCAGTGTTGAGTATGGAAATGAAATATGAACCAATGAAATTTTCTTTTCAAACGTTATTTCTCCTTTTTATTGAACAAAACATGTTCTTACTTGGAGCTGGGATTATTTGTGTTCGAAACAGAAACAGAAGATTGGCAATTGAAGGAAAGGGACACTGAGTCAGAGCCATTGAACATCTAAAGGCACTGAACGCAGCTGCTTCAATCTTAATGCAGTTTCTGTCTAAACTGTGTACGAAGCGACTTGAGTATGAAGGTAAACCTGCGCCCAGCATCGAAAGGGGTTCAAGCAGGAAGGATGAGTGGAGCAATTTCTTTTAAGTGGTTTTGGTATCAATACTAGTATTAGGTTTCTATTAGCTATATTACTTACGGAGAAATCTCCGTTTTGGTAGTTCTGATGTTATTCTTTTGGGGCGGGATCTACAGTTCGTCCCGTTGGGAATAGTATATGTGCCACACTATTTCTTTCATTGTCCTTTTTACTTTTGTAATGAAATTGCACTCTATTCGTTTAAAGCTTCCTTTTTAATCTTCATTTACTTTCCTTCAAAGTATAGGGTAGCGCATTTGTTGACATACAACTTCGAGCATTATGCTCACGAATGAAAAGATGCTAGAATTTGTTCACTTCCAATTGATCGGATGAAACTGGGAACAAGAATCTACTTGAGGTTCCATTAAGTTTTGCCCAATCAATCAGGTCAAGATAACTAGTCCTGCACAACTAATATTAACAACCATTCATTGGATGCCCGCCAAATCAGGGAGGGATTTGTTGAAGAAAGGGCTGCATTGGATGGTGGATGTTGATGAAACCATGGCTCCTCATGGCTGTGAAAATTTTTCTGAGGTCAAGTCTCTACCAAATGGTGTGCGTTAGTTTAGGGTCTCTCGGTTGTCAGAGTAGGTATTCCTTTGTACAGGGACATGGAGGACTCAACACAGTTCTGAAGTAGATAGATGATCCTCCCAACACAGTTCTGAAGTAGATCCCTCAGCCATAGTGATTTGTTCTGAAATATATTTACATCTATTGTTTACGTCCTTTTTTTTTTTGGGTTCGAAGCTTGATATTTACTTGAAGAATTTTGGTATCAATCTTTTAATTTCTAAAAATTGTGTTGTGTGTTAACATCAGTCGTTTTCTTTATCGGCATCAATTATTTCTCTTTTATTCTTTGGCACAGAACGTGTTCCAGTAGTGGATAGGCTTAAGGATGACGCCAAAAATATGAATTTATTATTTATTAATTTATTTAGTTTGCTTTTCTGTATCTGTAGAGTGGTTAGATTAATATATAATTGGTATTATCATATACAGATTTAAAAATAAGTTTAAAAATACAAAAAATGAAAGAATGAATAACATAGAAGGATATAGGTAAAATGACTTTTGGCTAAATACTTACTGATATCATAACCTTTCAATTTTCACTTTAGAATGAATAGAAGCAATTCTTTTCTTTCTTTTCTTACACTGTATTTAGATGGTACGGAATGAAGGGAAAAAAAAGGAAATGAGAATAAAGAAAAAAAAAACTTGTTGGGAAATTTATTAAATGATATGATTAGAAAGGAAATCATAATGAACTATTTTTTTTTCTCTTCTGTTCAAATAATAAATTTTTGCTCTTTCAAAATTGAGATGGAAAGGAAAAAATAAACCTGTACAGGATATTCTGAAAATAATATAATCCTATGAAACAGACACTATAGTTCTCGTTTTTCCTTTCTTAAATTCTCATAGTTGATTCTCATTAGAACTTAGAAGGAAGAAAAAGGCTAACTTTTTTTTTTGCTTCATTTATATTTTAAAAAGTCAATTTATAACTGGTAAAAAATAAAATAAAATTATAACTTGTTGATCCAGTTACACAAATCGATTAGGCACATATAAAAATGTAAAGCAGTTACTATCAATATTTTTATCATTTATTTATTTCTTTTAAACAAATGCTAAAAAGGAGAAGAATTATAGAAGAAGAGATTTGAGAGGTACAAATAAATACTAATGATATGTGAGATGAGATAACTAAAGGAATTAGGAAGGTAGCAAAAAAGATATTCGATGAATAAAGAGGTTTTGGACCTAAGGATAAAGAATCTTGATAGTGAGACGCAAATGTACAAAATAAGGTTAATGTTTAAAGGAAATGTTATAAAGCTTGACACATATGTAAAAATGATGAAAATTAAGAAAAATATAAGACAACTAAAAAAGATACTAAGAAGGTGGTGAGCGAGACGAAAACTAAAGTGTTCAACTAGTTATATCAATCTTTAGACACTAAAGACGGAGAAAAGAATATTTATAGGCTTGCTAAAAGTAGGGAAATGAAGATAAGAGACTTTGATCAAATAAAATGCATTAAGGATGAAGAGGATAAGTCTTAGTTACGTAACAAGACATCAAAGATCGATGGAAGAGTTATTTTCACAAGTTATTTAATGAGAGACATGAGACTTTAGGAAACTTGGATATTCTAAACACTAGAGAGGATGACCAAAATAAAACCTTTTATTATAAAATTTGAGAATTTAAGGTAAAAGAAGCATTGAAGATGATGGATAATAGAAAAGCGGTCAGACCGGATAATATACCTATTGAGGTATGGAAGTGCATAGAAGAGAAAAGTATAACCTGACTCACAAAACTGTTTAACGAGATAATGAGATCTAAGAAAATGTCGAATGAATGGAGGAAAAGCACTTTTATCCCTATTTATAAGAATAAGGGAGATATACAAAACTGTGCAAATTACAGAGGGATTAAGCTCACGAATCATACCATGAAGTTATGAGAAAGAGTAATTGAATAAAGATTAAGACAATAAACTCATATTTCAGAGAATCAATTTGGTTTTATACTTGGGAGGTCAACCATGGAAGCAATCTATCTTTTACGAAAATTGATGGAGAGATATCAGAGGAAGCAAAAAGACTTACACATGGTTTTCATAGATCTGGAAAAAGCCTACGATAGGGTATCGAGAGAGGTATTGTGAAAGGTTATGGAGAAGAAAGGAGTTCGTATCACTTATATTTAAACAATCTAAGATATGTATAATGGGGCTAAAACTAGTGTGAGAACATAGGGTGGAGTCACAAGAGATTTCCCTATAATTATAGGACTGCACCAAGGGTCAACTTTGAGTCCATATCTTTTTCCCTTGGTCTTGGATATGCTTACTGCCCATATCCAAGAGCCTGTGTCACAATAAATGCTTTTTGTAGATGATATAATTTTAGTTGGAGAGTCGAGAGAGGAAACAAATGAGAAGCTAGAGCTATGGAGACGAGCTTTGGAAGAACATGACTTCCGTCTAAGCAGGAGTAAGACGGAGTATATGAAATATAAGTTTAGTAAGAAGCGTACTAATACTAGCTTAGCGGTAAAAATTAGAGATCATATCATACCACAAGTCACACGGTTTAGATATTTTGGATCCATCATACAAAATGACGAAGAGATAGCGGAAGATATAAATTATAAGATTCAAGCTGAATGAATGAAATGAAGGAAGAGTTATTTGTGATAGAAAAGTGTCTCTTAAGGTTAAGGATAAATTTTACCACACAGCTATAAGGCCCGCAATATTGTATGGTATCGAATGT
The DNA here is from genome assembly GCA_029884595.1 of Ormosia semicastrata. Classification (NCBI taxonomy): domain Eukaryota; kingdom Viridiplantae; phylum Streptophyta; class Magnoliopsida; order Fabales; family Fabaceae; genus Ormosia; species Ormosia semicastrata. The sequence goes on along the minus strand of JAQQTO010000046.1, from coordinate 27,040,645 downwards.
TGGACAGTAAAAAGCTAGCAAGAGCATAAGATCAGTGTCGCTGATATGAGGATGTTACAATAAATGTGTGGCTAAACAAGACAATATAGAATTTGGAATAAATGCATTAGAAAGAAAGTAGGGGTAACACCTATAATGAAAAAGATGAGAGAATCTCACCATAGGTAGTTTGGACATGTAAGAAAAGACCCTTAAAAATCCTTGTAAGAAAAGTAAATCAGGTAGAAGATAGTTCAATAGCTCGAAGTAAATGGAGATCTAGAAAGACTATATGTGAAACGATTAAAAAAAAATTTAAATTTAAATAACATTTTTGAAAATTTAATTTATGATAAGACACAATGACGTCGCTTGTAGCCGACCTTACCTAGTGCAAAAATGCTTGATTGTTGTTATTTATTTCTTTTAAACAATGAAATTAAACTTGACATTTCAACCCTAACCTTAGATCGACAGCTAGATCCAAACTCGAGGCAACATTTAGGAGAAAAGATAGGATGACATTTGACATATGGCCTTTATGAACTGAGAAAGGATCCATGATACGAACAGAAGTATTTTCCTTGCTTGGAGGGAAGGAAACCTCCAAAAGAATGACGAAAAAGAAACTAAAGATAAAGGTAAAAAATAACAGTGAATATTCTCTTATCTGATTCATTACTCTTATGAATGTTACATTTACAGTTGTGTGATATATTCTAGAGCTTTCCCTCCCTAAAATTATGGATTTGTAACAAGCTATCAATAGTATACTAATAACTTTAGCACATGCTTTTAATCGCATACACAAGTCTAGAATATTCCCATGCCATTACTCATTCCTATCAGTCCACCCCAGTAATTAGCGTACTTTGGACCTGGATCATGTAATCAGATTATACAGCGTTACAATGGTTTATACTTGTATAACAGGACAAGCAACCACTTGTGTTGTGTGATTCTCATCTGAAGAGGCTACAAATCAAAGTGCTGCAAAATAACTGAATTCATTGTTTAGTGATACAAATAAATATATACATAAATTAATGCTTACATACAGAGAAGTTTTACAGTGAACTTCACCACTGGATTGAATACTGGAGATGATCATATCACACGGCTACGTTTTGCATCTGCAGAAGCAACTTCCAAATCCCCAATGAAAAATAGGATTCTGTCCAAAATTCCTCGACATGATCTCTCTTCAGCTACAGAACCTTCTCCAGTGAAGTCCCCTTCTGAACTAAAAGTATGGCAGCTGTGGCCAGTTACTCGTTCTCGATTTTTTCTTGAACCCAGGTATCGCTGAATCTCACCTTGGTGAACAAGATAGTAGTCACTGCCTTCTCTGATTATCTTCAAACCCCTATTTTGTGAAGAATGAAAAAAGTCATTCCCTTTAGATCAAAGTCCAATAATTGTTGCCACAGACTAGATCATTTATTGTAGAGAGATTAATGTATACTTTGAGAGTATTAAACTCAATCCAATAGAAACATGACAAGTGGACCGCATAACCAAATAGGCTGTTGGATTAAATTTTAAATTTTTTCTTGGGTACTTAATTTAAAATATTATTTAATATATACAAAATCAAATCTCAACCGATGAGAGTATTACTCAGAGTATATTAGGATTTCTCTTTATTGTATTAGTACAGAACTACAGATTGAATTTCAGACTTATTTACTAATTCCAACACAATTTTGAGACAATAACTTGTTTTGTTGAATAATTATGGTTCTTGTTAGAGCTCATCAAGCTCCAGATAAGAAGAAGCCAATGTCAAATGTTAAGTTCAGTTCATGTCATCTCAAGGGGAAAAAATGCAAGGAGTGATTATGCAAGGAGAAAGCAAAAGCTCCTCCAACCATCATGGCATTCAAGATGGCATATCAGTGGTGTCAGTGTGCATGTGCATGTGCATGATCTCACTCTCAGTAGAGTAAATTAAACAACTTACACTCCAACTCGATCACAACGATCTTGCACCTCATATACATCTTTCCATGATTTTGAACCAATAGGAGCATAAAAAGCAGCATGATCTCCTCCCCATCTCTCCTTAAACAGGTTAGACCATAGAGCATTGTCTGAGGCCATGAGCTTCCACTTCCTGCATACTGTACAACAAATTGTCAAATTCATTGCTTATCAAAATAAGGAAATGAAACTCTGAATCTAGAAAGAAAATTAAGTTAAAACTTTTCAATTTTTTTTTAGGTACAATATTTATTCACCGTTATCACTGTCAGTTGCCAATTACCAAATCCCTGATTCTAACTCATGCTTATACTTGCATGATGCATCCAAACTCTTATTATTATGTTCAACATTAGAAGGAAGACAAAAGAAAAATTGACACATTGTTGGGAGTAAAATTCCAAAATCCTAATCAATAAAATGGCATTAAGGAACAAAGTAACATGTAGAGAAGGAAGACAAAAGAAAAATTGACACATTTTTGGGACTTGGGAGTAAAATCCCAAAATCCTAATCAATAAAATGGCATTAAGGTAAAATGCAGAGATATATAGAACCCTTTCTCATTAATTATTTTAACCATTTATTAATATTTTCCTGAAAGACAAGATACGTGATTATAAATGAAAACATGGCTTCAAATTTTGTGCAACTTGCATCTCAGTCTAAATGATTTCAAGGTAGTTAATTTTATATTTTCTGGAAATCTGAACAACCTTAAGAAGCTTCATTCACACATTATCACCAGCTATTAAAATTGTATTTTCTAGAAATTTAAACAACATGACAAAGCCTCACACATTACCCCCAATACATGTTCCTTATGGGCCTAATCCCAAATTTTTTATTTGATTCAATTGTTTTCATAGAAAAGTGGTGGACATCAAATGAAACTAAAATCACATTAATGATTAATCTGTTCATCACTGATCAAAACAATAATTGTAAGTTTGATTTTTAAAAACAAACAGAGGAAACATCAATCAAGGCCATATGGCAAAATTTGGCCAAGCTCCAGATGTCAATGAGAGATGCTGTGTTAATGTGTCATGTTTCTTGAAAACCATGGTGATAGTTAGAACATGGACCAAGGAACAAAGTGCTGTATTCGATTGTTCCAAACACGGTTGATAAGAGAATAGAGATTGGAATCTGTAGGAATAAAATAACTAGGGTGGAATTATTGGACACAGGTTGGGCAACATGTGACATAGGTAACATTTTTATCTGTTTCTTCCCAAAAAATGGAAATTATATAACAACCAAATCGTGTTGTTTTTAATTCCATTTCATTAACATTGGATTTCAGAAGCCAGAACAGGCAATTTCAATTAGAGATCCACACTAGTCACTGCATTTCCTTCCACCAATTTGTTTGATTATAAAAACGTATCAATTTAGACATTAAATCAAAAGGCAGAGTCGGTCATTGAGATGATTTGGAAAAGACTGAACAAACCAATCAAGTAATCAACAGATTTTGGAAGGTCAATTCATGATCACTTTGAATTTCCATCAATATGTGTAGTACCCACCACCAAATGGAGGATCCAATTCCAATAGATAGAAAACAGAACAAAAAATCCAAGCCAATATATAGAATTGAATCGAATTGAAGAAATTGAATTCAGATTTAACATCAATATTTCAACTGACAGAACATGCTGCTAATTTGAAATTTAGAAATCAATTAGAATGCTTATTGGATAAAAAAAATTAATATTTTTAAAACACAAAACAATCTAAAAATCAAGAGGGGGTATCACTGACCTTGTTGAGCAACTGCAAGATGCTGGTAGTCCAAGAAACAGAATATCTTGAGACAGATTTCCATAGGTAACCTCTCCATTTTGAGGGGTTCACAATCCTAGCTTAGAGACTATTCAATTCATGCAACAACACCAGCAACAGTTTTTGGTTCCACTTTTCACTTTCACCCACAGATAGAGAGGAAAAAAAGGTACAGTTGTTGTAGTTTCCTCGTTCTTCCTCAGATTCTGTCCTATGGTAATAATAATAATAATATAATATGGTACTGTTTCAAAGGCTGCCTTTTAGTTGAAAGATATCTATCTAGTTACTTCTAGTAAGAGAAGGACAGAAGCTTCACACCGCTATGGAAAATGTTATTCTTACACCCCTATATATATATTTACGCTTTTTTTAAAGCGTAACATTAAATAAAAAAAATAATAAAAAAAAATATGTATAATTAATAATTTTAAATAAGATGTATATATTATGTAATTAACTCCAATTTTTTTACATTATTTTTTAATATTATTTTTTATATTAGTTAATAAAATATAAATTTATAATTAATTATATAGATAAATTAGTTAATGAATATTCTATTAATTAATTATTTTTTATATAATTCTTATTAACTAATTAATACACATAATCAATTATAAAAAATAATATAAAAATGGTGTATTTTGTTTTTTGAGGTGAGATATGAACATATCCCTTGTGAACTCGCTTTGTCATCCGTTCATGAGATCGCATGCCACGAATTGATTTATAAGGGCACACGTAAGCAGTTCTAGTAAAGATTCATTTATTTTTCGCAGCAAATTATATGCCATGCTGTTACATATTTTAAAAAATATTTTAAAAAATTCACTGTTCAAGTAAACAAAAAATCTCATTTACTATAACGTTGTATTTGCAACTTTTTTTTTTAATTCATGAGATAGAAATTTTCTATTTAAAGTGAGAAAAATAAAGTTCTAAGAAAAGAAAATTTCAAAATGCTTGTCAAATCACTTCCAATAAGTCTGGAATGATAGCTAAAACAATGTCCTAGGCGCCCTAAAACAAAACCAGCCTAAGTAATTCAACATTGTGCAGCTTGCCTTCACCACCCTTCTCAAGGTGCACACTTGTTTTCTATTGCTTCTTTGCTCATTAACTTATTGAGTGTTAGTGATCGATTGTTTGCTACAAGTTCATCAACCTTACTAATATTTTTTCTAGCACGTCTTTTAATCCTTAAGATCGATCGAGTTACTTGATTAGTTCTAGGTTTTGTCAAGCTCGCTCGTCTTGATGTGAAGTTCCTATTGGTTTTGGGCATTGACAATGATTATTATGTTGGTTGAATCCAGCTCCTTCAAGAATGAGTTTGAGGAATGCTCTCTTTCTAAGTTTCAAAGTCAGGATGCAGTTTATTTTGGGGAAGGCTATTCGGGGTTTCTTCGTTATAGGACCAGGTGTATCTTGTTGGGACTCTGGCGCTTCCAGAATCTATCTAAGAATTACTTACTATTCAGCATCTCTGGGGTTTCTAGTATCTCATTTGCTACTCTTTCTAATCTTTAGTAAATAATATTTTTGGTGTAACTATTGTTATAAAATCTGGTTATTTGAAGTTATTATGTAATGAAGAACAATTACTTAAAGTATAATTTAAATAAGAAAAATGTGTTTGTTAAATGATGTGATACAAAATTGCACACGTTGTTTGGTTTATTTATTAGAATTTTTTATTTGGTTTCAGTTAATTTGATTAAAATTTTAGATAATTTCATGCCTTTTATCTTTTTTATTTGAAATTTCATGTGTAATCTATGAAGTTTTGGATTAAAATTAAGAATTATCTTGAAGAATGATTTTTTTGAGAGATATTATCTTATCCTAATCTTAACCAAAGCCAAAAGTGGATGGAAGATTGATTATTAACTCTGGTTTGATAGAGATCCTTGTCAAAAAAATGAAGAGTCAAGAAGAAAAAGATAAAGATTACACCACACACTTTAGAGAACACTCACTTTCACGTATAGGAGAGCAAGGGAAGACGACTTTGCATTATGGAGAAGTTGGAGTTGAAGGACACTTTCGAGGAGGATTCAACGCACTTAATCTAGTTTTATTTCTCTTTCATTGAATTTCCTCATGTTATCTTTTAATTCCATTGTTTTCTTAGTTTGTTTTATGACCATGAGTGACTAATTCATTTGTCTCTAGGATTAGGAGAGTAACTCACTAATGAGTTTGTAATTAGATCTATTTCTACTCTTAGATAATTAAAGATTTTTTTTATTCAATTGTAGTGATCTTAATGTTTGCTATATGTTGCACGCCATATGAGCATCAGATCTAAGATAATTGAGTAAAGAATCGAAAAATGGAACTCATTATTGGAACCTCTACCAATTGAATTTAGGAAATATGACCATGAAAGTGGGCTTAATCATTCCAAGAGCAAATGAATTGTGAAGGAGCTTAATGAGTTTCAATTATTAACTTAGTATCACAACAGTAGATATTACTTTATGGTATATTTGGAAGGATGAAAATGGAGGGAGTGACAAGGAATGGAATGACCAAATTTAAAAAAATGTGGTTGGGAGTTATTTAATAGGAGTGAGTGGAATGGCAAAGGAGGGATCTCTCCCTTGCCATTCAAAACCTCACATTTTTTTCTCCCCAAATTGGGAGGTCAAGGAAGGAATAACATGAATTTCTCTTTTCTTTCTCATTAAACTTATTAAACATCCAAATAATAAAATGACATATTTTATTTCACTCTATTCTTTTTCATTTCATTTCTTTTAATTTCATTCCATTATGAGTCACTCAATTCCTTTCTGAATGAAACTCTCAAACATAACCTTATTAATACATTTTCTTAGACTTGAAAGAAAGATCAGAATTACTTAAGACAAGAGCAATATTTATTTTGACTAAGAGGAAATTAGAAATGATTATGACTAATTAATGTAGTGAAATCCCGATATTAGGTGTTAGCTGATTGAATTCTCACTAATCTTATTTTGGTGCTTGTGTAATTTTTGGTTTATTTAATGTGCTGCTTTTAATTTATTTAATTTGCTGTTAAACTTAATTTGTTTTAATCCTTTCTTAAATTATTAGTTTAGATAATTAAAATTATCATAGGTTTAGTACTCAATACCAATCCTCGAAGTAACAATTCTTTCCTCATCAACTATTACTTGGTACTTGTGGATCTCGTGATACATTAAACAATGCATCAATCTACAAAATAATACACGATTTGGCTAAAAAGAATTATCTCAATATAACTTGCCATTTATTTTTTGAAAAATTTCATCACGCGTAGACTTTATCAAGGCTAAAATGCAATATTACTGAGGACTTGTTCCCTCAAATTTGCACCGTTTCTTTTCAATCGAGTGGTACTCCACCCCTCTGGGCTTTCTACTGCTAGCTTGTGTCATTACAATTTTTATAATAAAGGTTTGGTCACTTTGGAAAAAGCTCGGTGAACTTATATTTAAAATAAACAAATAATTATAAACTTACCTTTAATTTAATCTTAGGTGTATTAAATCTCAATTCACTAAAATTTAATAATAAATATACTTGTTCACTTTAAAAAAAACCATATCCTATTTTTTGGTATACATAATTTGAGCATATTTAATTAGCTTCCTAAATTAATTTCAAGAATAAAAAAATTAAAATAAATTTAATTTTTTCTTGTTCTTCGTTGAGTAGACAAGTACACAAGTCGCAAAACGCAAGGCCAGCTCGGAAGACATCTCTAGTATATTAACCAAAGCAATTGTCAACTAAAACGGGGCCGTAATACATGGTCAAAAAATTCTTAGACAGATTTACATGTGTGAATGAAATTTTGAATCTCATTTTTTTCTTTTTTGGTGAGAGCACGAGTTATCCCCACATTTCCGGCCCATTTGAACTGCTCATAAAACTAATCTCATCCTAATTTGATACAAATACTACTCTAAAACGAACAGTTCTCTGAAAAGGATAAAAAAAGGGTAAAGAGGGGGTGATAAAATTGAAACTTGTCATCTAACACTAGCAGAAAGCAATGGCAATGTGGATTGAATCAAATTGCTCAGCTGGCCTCTCAAGCTGCTAACAGTATTCTTCAATGTTTTACTTGTTTTCTCAACAGGGAACTCACTGACCTGAAGCATGTGGAGCTGCCTTTCCAGATACCTATTAAGACTGGCCTCGGCAATGTTGATGAGACTGAGTGATTCATTAGTGTGCATAAATTTTGTGACAAGAAATCCAGCTAGAACATGCTGATCAGCCTTCACAAGTTCTGATATGAAATTAGGGAAAAGGATCCGAATGAAGAGAAGCAACTGATTCTCATGATCTTCACTATTGCTAATTCCTTTACCCGATACCAGAGCTTGTTGGCATTGATTGGATAAGTTTCCAATTAAATAGCAGAGATAAGAGAAAGTAGTACCATAGGCAGCGCCGGTGGTGATAGAAGTGATAATCCCAGAAGATAAAATGAGAATTAATAATTCATAGTCCCTGCTCCTTGTTTGAGCGAAGCCTTGTTTTAAGTTATCCTCAACTGCACCCAAGCACTGCAACTGTAATGTTTTGTAAGGCAGCAAAAGTGCCATCTTCAAAGCCAAAAAGCAATCCATGCCAAGTGATATCTGGCATAAACTCTTGGCATCATCTTCATCAAGCAACAAACCATTAGGTTTTAATGATGATTGATCAATCAGTCTCAGCACATCACTAAACCTTGATAGGTTTATGAGTTTTCTAAAAATCTCTGTCCAACACACATGCAAAGGGTGAACAAAAACAGAGTCCTTCTTCTTTTCTTTCTCAGGATTGTCTACTTCCTCAAGACTTTCCCATCCCTCGTCCCAATCATCATTGTTCCAGTCATTTCCTCCATCAGATGCTTCAGCAGTGGTTTCTCCATCTTTCCCGGTAGTGAAAAGTCCATCCCACTCTTCCAAAATGGCTAACAGAGCATCAAAATGGAGATCTGTACTAGCTTCTCCACACAACCTCAAAAAGCAAGAAACAGCCGTGTCCGCACTCAATAGATCATCAGGGGTAATTTCTATGTTGGGAGAGATTGATGCCACAAGCTGAGATGATTTGAGAGCAACCAAAGTATTTGTAAACCTACTAGAAGAGTCCTTTTGATCTGGCAACTGCTTGTCAACATCAGTCTCACTCTTTCTACTTGCATAAAGCAACTCATTCCATTCTTCCCATGGTTGGACATTGGCTTCTATTTCTGTAGAGAAACCCTTAATACTTTTACCTGAGATAAATTGCATAAGCTCTAGCACATAAACTCTGATGGAACTTGGCAACTGTAAATTGTCAGAGAACTGGACCATTCTTTCCCAAATTACAAGTCTAACACATTGCATAACTTTTAAATCACCTTCTAGCTTGCTTAAAGATGACAATATATGATACAGGTTCTGGTTCTCATGAGATCCATTGACTAATTCCTGCAGAATAGCTTCCAGAATATCTAAATAGAAATGAGGAAGATCCTGGGAACCTGTGCCACAATCAGAAGCTGAACCAGTTTCCGATGATGCAACAGAAAAAACCTCTGCGATGGCACCAAACCCACAACCAGAAAAAATCATAGCTTTGCAGAAATTATAAATTTCTACAGCAGAATCGCCACTTAAACCGCATTTGACATAGCCATATATGCTGCCCCAGCCCTGACTAGGGGAGATGATATCCTCCATAACCAATTTCATAAAAACCTTCAGACAACTCATTAAACATTCTGGATTGAAGCTAATAGTTTCTCCTGAATTTTCCAACAATGCAATTTCTTTCATATCATCTGTCAATCTCATCCAAAAGTTTAGAAGAACAATAAGGCAGTCTTGCCATGTTGAATTGTCAGGTAGGAATCCATATGAACCGTACAGAGGCATGATTACAGTGAAGTACTGCTTCATGATCCCCAAAGCATCACACTGGCTCAAAAGTCTAATATACATTCGGCACAAATCATAGCTCTGGTCAAGCTTACTTATAAAGCCTTGAAGGTATTCAGGAGTTCTAATACTAGAATCAGTTGTAGCTTTAGTCTCCAAAGCTCTCAGCAAACTCAGGATGTAATACTTGTAGATATCCTGCCATGACATGAAACCCTCAGGCAATGAATCACCATAAATATTGACAAGAGCCTGTACCATTTTTGACAAAGCTGACAAGCTACTTTCCTCAATACATGCATAAACTTCATCACTAAAGCACTCAAAGTTCAAACCACGTAACCCAGCTATATTTTTGAAGTTCAGGTTATTAATAAAGGATACATTTTTACATTCTTGCTCGATGACCTTGTAATAATGAGCGAACCTTAGATTGGCATTTGCATGATCAGGCTGTACTATTGGTGATAAATCTTTGGTATTTTCCAGCTGCAAGTAGCACTCTGACAACAAGCCATACACATAAGCAAGGCGTAGCTTGTTGCACCCATCAATTGCGGGGTATACAATTGTTGAGATGGTTTCAATGGTTTTGGCACCATTACCAATTATTTCTCCTTTATAACCCGCAATTTCAGCTGTAATATCATCATTTGTCCAAACATCAGAAACAAGGACAGCACTTAGGTACCGCAATAGCACCTGTAAAGAAACAAAGAAATAATGAGTTCTCATCAATTTATTATGCAAGCATTTTGTTCAAAGAATTAGTTGACCTAAAGGCTCAAGCTGTTAAACATGGGCCTGAAAACAATTTTTATATCTCAACTCCCTTCACATGAAAGCTCATTGAGCATGAAAGATGGACAAAAATACATGTTTATAACTGCTTTATGGTGAAAATTAACACTGTTTTACACAGAAATTTTAACTGAGAGACCAGAGTGGCCAAGAATAGAAATGTAGGCAAACATGGTCAATGTGCCACGGAACTTAAAGATAAAGGTTTCATCGTAACCAATGCATTTTTCTTCAAGATATATGTTTCAACACATATTCTTAAAAATCCTCGTACCTCATTACAGTTCAAGTCATAAGTATCAGCCAATTTTAAAATGTCCTTCAAAATGTGCTTTTTCTCGAACTTTACTGACTCAATGAGAGAGAGAACAACATTCTCAATATAGATGGAGTCCCCAGACAAAAAGCGCTCTGTTTCAACCCCAGGAATTATTTTTTCTAGTGCTCTAGAATGCTCAGTCAGACGCTTTTGCTCTTCTAGCTTCAGTTTCCACTCTCTCCAAAACGAGGACTGTACCTTGCCAAGTTTATTGATTTCATCTGAAAATTAAAAAGAAAAAATGGAAACAACGTCTTAGTTAGTTATGGATGCCAAATAAGAAAGAAATGAAGGTGGAAGAAAGAAGTCCACAATCAATTCAAGCACGACCAACAAACAACATTTTAAATAGAAACAGCATATGAAAAGTAAAAAATATGCAATCAAGGAGTCAACTACTAAATAAATATACAAGGAAAATAAAATAACATAGAAAAGCCAATTACCAGAACTGGGTGATGCATGCTTTTCCTTAAACCTCCTCTGCAATAGCTCCTTCCTCCGAGCAGGGTCAGTCCCTATTCCAGAGTTGTGTAGTAAGCTGTACGCCAACCCAACATTCATGATGCTAGAAATTTCTTGGTAGTCTTTTCTTATTTTGAGCTGTTCTTCTATAACTTCTACCCCACTAAAGGCATCCACAAGATTCAAAAGATAGGAGCACCCCATTATATCTTCCTCTTCAGTAGCTGGCGGTTCCATAATTGATTTTGCTAGAGAGGCAATCAGATTGTCTCTGGGAGCAAATCCATTTCTAGCCAACCAGGACAAAATGGTCACCACAGCTTGTGCTCTGGTGTTTAAATACTGCTTTCCAGTACTAAATTTCTGACCATGTTCTCCTTTACTACTCAATTCAAGCAACCAAGGGAGTTGTAAAGCAGCAAAAGACAGAACTTTCCCATTTTCAGTCAAGCCCGCTGCCCAATCTGTTTGATCCCCAACAGCCAAGGTTTTAGCAATAATGGAAAGCATGTCTTTAATTTTCTCAAGATGAACATCCTGATTGTCAGTGCTAGTACCGTCAAACTCTTGAAAGCAACCATTTCGATTTAGTATATTTTGAATACTTTGCTCTGTAAGTGAGTTTACAGATGAACCTTGTATTGAAAAATTTGAAGAATTTGTCCCTGTTGACATCATTAATGTCTCACACTGGCCTTGCATATCTAGGTCTTTCCATGCATGGAGAAGCTCACCAATGGATTCCTCATCACAGTGGCTCAAAGCAAACCCTAATAGCTGCTTTCGAGAGTCCACATCCATATTTTCAAGGGCAGGACCTCTTGCAATTGCAGCACATAAATCCCATACGTAACCATGTCCTTTTCTGGCCAAAACAAGACAAAGATCAAATGCCAATTGCAAATCACCAGAAACTGCAGCTTCTCTAGCAATAGCTTCCTCAACAGCCGATATGTCATCTGCAGACCTCAAGCCAAGAAGTCTGGCAACCTCAATAAGTTCATCAACATGAAAATATGCTCCAGTTTGATTTATGATTGCCATTTTTACAATTTCCATTGGATCTTTTATTTGCTTGAACTGCATGGGCAGAATATTCACCCCAAGGTTTGGAAGCTTAACTGTAAGCGCATCAATAATATCTGCCTCTGCCTTCACATTTCCACTACTTGGATATAGATTAAGACATTCTTTAGCCTTCCAGATCTGGAGCAAATTGCAGCAACTTAATTAATCAATTCATGTAGTTGAGACTAGGTTAGCATAAAAAAAAGCTGCTTAAAAAAACTATCCAGAACTTCAATTTAATGAGAAAATGGCTTCGCAGGGTGATTTAGACGACAATTGACAAGCATAATACATATATATTAGACTCTATATAGTTTCAATTACTAGCTCAAAGAAGGAAAGAAAATTTCAAATCTCAAAAAAAAGAAAAAAAGAAAAGAAAAGAAAAGATGTTGCACAACCGTTCTTACAGCTGAATTCATGCTTGTGTTAAGATGATGAAGGAAGCTATTGTCACGAGAAAGGGTAATAAAGATTTCAAATATTAGATGTTACAGTTAATAAGTTGTTACAGCCAATCTTACTTCAGAACAAGAAAGACTTGAAGCTGAGAAAAAGTACTCTCTAGCTGCTTGAATGACAAGGTTTTCTGCCTTCTCTGATGCCAAAGCAACTGAACTTGTACCCTTCAAGTAGTTTCTTGCAAGAGAAAACTTCCCAGCTTTAAGCAGTCCTCTGCAAAATTCAATCAAAACATACTCCAGGTCCAAAAAAGGAAATGCCTTTTCCCTCAAGTACTGCATATCACGCCACATGTTGGCCCATTCACTATCTGATCGGCTAGGCTGACGGCGAATAAATTTAGAAAGAATAAGGCGAATAATCTGTTTAACACCCTTTTCATCTGATTGAGCCCCTAGGAAAAAGTTTAATGGCTTTGGAACCTGCATAGATCCATAAGATAACTTGTAAACACAACCTGGCTAAAAAACAATAACATGAATTTTAGAATCATATTGCCAAATAGTTGTAGAGGGAAAAACAAAGCTAAAAAACAATTGTGTAATCCAAACTATGGTGACGTAAACACTAAAATATGAATAACTTGTATAATCATTGACTTTAGAGATCACGTTCAAGAATAACTCAAGGTGTACAAGTTCCATTGCTCATAAAGGAGAAACCACCAACCTGGTAAAACGCCAAAAGCCTCCCTACTTCAATATGACCTTCAGCAATTCTAAGTCTTCTCTCAAGGTTCTCAACTTGAATTGCACCATCTATGCAATAATACATATTTTAATGTACTCTTTAACAAATTGATACTAAATGTGACTGAATCAATCATGTCCACAAAAATTCACTCAACTACACATGCAAACACACATAGATATGCATGGCTATGTGTCATTGGTAAGTTTTGGGATTCAAATTATATGCAAACCCCAGGTCAATAGCACAAGTATATGACAATCAAATATACAATGAAAGGACAGCAAAACAATATTAATAGCTGGATTGCTAGCAGAATTCTCATCTACACTGAATGACAAAAACAAGAAAAGACATTGTCAGGACATGAGTCAATATTCTCTGGTTGATAAAAGATACATGGTATAACCAACGTGTGTTGGTCCGAGTGGAAGGGGCTTGGGTCCCTTGAGCATGTGGTCCTAGGTTCACTCTCGGGATTCATGTGTATGGAAATAACACCATTGGGAGGAGTCCCTGCTTAGACGCCTAACCGTATCTCAAGATATTAATCTCTTACCTATCAGATGAGGGATACTCTGGGAAACAAAAAAAAAACAATACATGGTATAGGACCATAAAAGGCAATCAATTAGACAATGAACACTTCACACAATTTGTTTTTTCCCCAACCAATTCTATTTGTCGTACAACATATGGCTACATTAAAATGCATCCATTGATCCTAAATGTATCTATTGAGATTTCTATATACTTAATTGAAGAAAATAAACAAGGTAGAACAAAGCATAAGCTTGGGGACCCATCGAACCCCACCCCCCCTTCCCCAAAAAAAAAAAACTTTTGTTAGTTCCTAAAATTCCCTGATAATAATTTGTTAAAAATATGATGACCTCCTCTTAAATTTAAATGTTTTCTTAAAACTCCTTACTATATATTTTTTCCCCTTTAATGTTTTTATTCATTTACCTGGATATGTTGACTAGAGCAATAAACAACCAACCAACAAATTATTAAAAATTTCAACATCTCATTGCCATTATGATATTAGAATCAACATGAAGCCGAACTCACCAAGTAGTTGAGGAAGTTTAGATAGTATGGCTGCCATGATACTCCAACTATCTGTAACAGTGGACAAATATATGCATTGCAAAGCACAATCAACAGCTTCAACCTCAGTTTTGAAAAAGAAATTACTTTGGAAGTTTCTGCACCCTTCCTCAATTACCACCAAGCATATGTCCAATTTATTCTCTGATGCAGTTTCCTTCAACCATCTGACTAGAAATGATTCCTCCAAATTTTGATTCGTAGAATCAGAAAGAGTGACATCTCCAACTATGGATACCCTGTGAAACTTTTCACGCATAAATGGAATAGCTCTATTGTGTAATCTTTCAGTTACATTTTCCTCTTTGACTCCCTTGAGCATAAATTTAAATTTATCATAGTCTGACAATTTTCCCCACGCAACAAGCCTCAAATCGAAGTTCATTTCACCATCATTGTCATCAGAATAAATAATTTGATACAAGTGTAAGACGTCCTGATGGAACTGCTGCAACTCAGATATACCTTTGCGAAGAGCAAACTCAAGAAAGCTGAGGCAATTATCCAGTTGCCCACTAAAATCATCCATAGCTCTAGCTCTATCTTTATACCAATTTGAAAGCTCATCAATTGATGGCCAAAAAAAACCAAGAAAATGCTTAACAAGAGATTCAGTTTTGACTTGGATTTGAATGTCATGATTTTTAACTGATGCATTAATGTAGTGAACCATCTTCTCGCATTCAACCCAATCATCTTGCCTCACAGCAACACCAGAAGGAGGGGACCTCCCAGGAAGAAGCTGCCCATATGTTTGGACAGGAACTGTTTCTGGGATGGCAGCTAAAATT
This sequence comes from Ormosia semicastrata, assembly GCA_029884595.1. Lineage (NCBI taxonomy): Eukaryota > Viridiplantae > Streptophyta > Magnoliopsida > Fabales > Fabaceae > Ormosia > Ormosia semicastrata. The sequence goes on along the minus strand of JAQQTO010000046.1, from coordinate 27,025,280 downwards.
TCCAACATAAAGGGAGACAACGAATATGGATGACGCTTGAATAGCAAGTTTAAGGCACCAATTTTTCCACTTTCAGCAAGTGCTACAGCAGCTTCACTGATAGGCATAACACGAAATTTGCTATATTCCTGCACAGAAAACCTGCAGAAAACTGTGTCAATGAACTTTGAGTCAGTGGAAACCATCAGAATTATTGAACAATCACGAATGTCAAACATCCTATGACTTGTAGTCATAATAATAGCCATATATTGGCATGTCTGCATATATGTATGTGTGTAGGTATTATTAACGAGCTATGGTACAGGAAAAGGGGGTATTTGCAACATAGCCACACAAAAAAAGAAGGCAAAGACACATTAAAGTTTCAATTGTTATCACAACCCTTGAAGTTTACCTTAAAGAACTTATTATCATTAAGATTTAAGAATACATAAGGATATGCCAAGGTTTCAATAGAGTTTAAGGACTGAGTGTTTTTTTTTTTTTTTTGGGTGTGTGTGTGATAAAAACAGTCTCAGCAAATAGATGGTGGTGAATTTAACCAGATTAACCGCGTGTTCAATATTCCTTCCCATTATATTGGCAAATTATTGAAGGATAACCTTGGGAATAAAAAAAAATGCTAGGAACACACTCTCTATCACATTCCTTTTAACACACTCTTTTCTATTGGGCCACGTCATACACTAAAGCACACACTCAACCTCGATTAGCGTGTAATCAAGTTTGAGTGTATGCTTTAGTGTGTGACGAAACCCAATAAAAGAGAATGTGTTGAAAGGAGTGTAATAGAGAGTGTGTTCCTAGCACTCCTAAAAAAAAAACTTAATAAATGTTGCTTTTCTTCCTGATGACGATATGGACCTAATTCAAAAATCTATATTGCATATAAATGAAGAAATCACAGTAGAGTGTTGCATGGGAATAAAATGGCTTAAGAAAGTTAAAGTGAAGCTAAAAGCAAGAAGAGATAGAAAAGTAAATAAACCAAAAGAATCAAGTCAAATTAATGTGATAAAAAAAATTTAAATGCCACATAATTCTATTTCCCCTGATATCTGTGTTATGTGTGGAGCTAGTTCTGAATCAGTTCCTTATCTCTTCTTACATTGTTCTGCTGTTGCTTCTCTTTGGAAATTGGAACTCTTTGTTTGGCATTTTTGGTGAATATTGGGTGTGCCATTGGTCCTTGGACCAAGTTTTGACGATTATCTTTAATGGTTTTGGTAGAAGTAAACAGGCTAAAGTCTTGTGGCAATGCGCAATCTATGCTACAATATGGTGCATACGGTTGGATCGTAACTCTCATATCTTTAGGGAGGTTTCTATGGCACAACAGCTGATTTGGGATAAGTTATGCACTTGGCTTCCATTTGGTGTAAAGTACACGGTCTTTTTAAGGGGGTTTCCCTAGCAGATATGTTGAGGGATTGGCAACTATGCTTGATTGATGTTTTCTTTTTCTTTGTTGTTTTGTGTTTTGCTTTTTGTTTAAGAGGATTCCTTATCCTCCAACTCATTGTAATTTATTCTCTTCTTAATGAGATTGATTTTTTATCCATAAAAATAAATAAATATTATGGTAAAAGCATAAAAAATATATATAGTCTATTTTATCAACATTGATATCTATAACTCTAACGTTACCTTCCCATGTTTATTCCAAGATATGTTTCCAGCCTGTCTCTAAATTGCAAAATTTGAAGTCTGGCCAAGCGAACATCCCATACTTGACTAGAATTATCATCATCTACTTCTGAGAATCTATGATGGTCAGTGATGCAGAGACCATAAGCAAGCAAAGCCTTCACAGCATCTTCTGTTGGTCCAATTCTATCAACACATTCAGAAAGTACAAAATCTCTATCCTTCATATTTGACAAAAATATATTTATTTCATTTAATCCTTGGCTAGAATTCAACCACTGTGACTTCAGAACTTCATCTTTATCCAATCCATGACTATCAGCAAAATCCAGAGCAGCCTGATATCTTTCCTTGCTAATCAAAATACAATACATTTCAGGGACAGATTTCTCAGTAAATGAAATGAGGCACCAGAGCAACCTAGAAAAGTGAAATTGATTAAACCTATCTTCAGTGATCCACTCTATCTGATGCAACTCATCTGTTGACCCAAAATCAGAAGGATTATATCTTTCTTGGGATGATGGACTCGCTAAAATAAAAAGATAGCTCTTATATTTCTGTGCTCTTCCCAGAACAGGCAAAAAATATGCAGGATCCTCTTCCTGAACTTTTGAACCACTAAGGATGTCAATCAACATAACAACACCATTCCTATCTACAATGGCAAGGATATGGTCACACCACCAAGTAAAATCCATAAAACCCAAAAAAGATTCCCTCCCTCCATTTGATAAATTATCAGACATTGGTGAATCATCTCTCTTTCCCCAGACAAACCGGGAGAGTGTAAAGCCTTCTTTGTCCAGCTTAAAAATATGCAAGCACCCTGTCAAATCCAGAGTAGCAATGAATGTACCTTGTGGTGAGATTAGCACCTTTGGATATGTTAGCTGACCTCTATAACCTTTTGGTTTTAAATATAATCCCTCAAACTGCAAAGAGAACAACTGCTCCAGTTCTGTACTTGAATTTTTATGCCAAAGAGAAAGATGGCAAGACCCTATACATATATGCACAACTAGTCAGTGAAGAACTTGGACAAACAACATTTAGCAGATAAATGACTTGTAAAACTCTGTAGTGTATTTTCCATGTTCCGACAAGAATTTATTTTATAAAAGAAGAAATATCATTAGAGAAGATAATGGAAGAAGTACAATAGCAGAGGATAAGATACATGTTTTGAAAAGAAATTAAGATTACATAATACAAGTTCAGTAATGAATTACTCCATATCCGGGACCCAAACGAAAAATTTGGATTTCCATGTATATTTTAACTTTTAAGACATGAAATCGGTGAATATGATCAGTCAAAAGATATCATGGCTTGAAAGGATGCCCACACAACCTAGTCTCTTATAAAAATAAAACAAAACAGAAAATAAAGAAAAAAATTGACCTTCACCTTTAGAGTATCTGCATGATATAAGATACATCTTTTAAAGTTTAGACCCTTAATTTTTTTATAAAATTTTAAAATGAAGAAAACCTCACCAAAAAAAGAAAGTTAATATGCTTCAAATTTTCTAGTAGCCTAAATCCCACCTATATTTGTTATAGTATAGAATTATTGTAATTATCTAGAATAACAATCGATTTCTGAAATAAAACAAAGAATTCCTTTTCATACAGTAGAAAGATAAAAAGAAGAACTATATACCTTTCCAAAAAATTAAAACAAAGGATATCAGATATCATACATATATAGAGAAGACAAGCACAATATATTGTTTAATCATAAAAAAACTTCTTGAAACTACGAGTAGAGCATGGAGGTCAGCTTAATGCAGCTTGTAAGTAATTCAGCCTATTTTTAACAGTCTAGGTAAAGGTTCCTAATGGCACAAGAACTTTATTTTGCTTTCTAAAATATTTATTACAATGTCCACCTTGTTGCTTTGTTTCTTTTTCTTTCTTTCCCTTGTTGAAATTGATTGACTGAAACTGATCAGGTGAAAAGTTAACATATGGCATTAACAGAATCAATAGCCAAAAGTCCTCTACAATTCCTAATCATTTACCATGTAGAAAGGGGATTTTCTTTCAGTATCAACCTATTAGTCAGAAGTTAAAGAGAGCTTACATCTATTATTATATTACATAATGGACTGCTTAAATTCAGAACCAACACTAATATAACATAGAAAATAATTGAGAAAATAACCAAAAACATACCAGAGTTCTTGTGAACAGCTACAAAAAGGTTAAGTTCATGATGGCGATCAAAGCAGAAAATATTGTTGCAGAGATGACTCCTGTGATTAGAAATGTACTTGGGAAAGGTAGAGCCACTTTGTGCATAACTGATCTCAATTTGTTGAAGTGAACCATCTGATGTAATGATGGTGAACCTACACCTCAACAATACCAACATTTCAAATTGACATTCCATCTCCCTTTAATAAGTAGATTCCAGCATAGTATTCAAGTGTGGAGTTGTCCAAACAATCACAGCATGACCATATTTTCAAGATCAGTGACAAACTAATCATGTTTCAATTTTTTGTACAGTATATCAAAAGCAAGGGACACAGAGAAAGGAAAGATACTTACAAGTAAGACTTCTGTGTATCTAAATCATTATCAGAAAATAGGCCAACAATTGGTGAAGAGACTTTCAAATGCTTCTTCGTAATTTCTGTTATTACTTCACCATTGAATTTGATAAAATACAGTGTATCAGTGTCATCAGCGACGCCAAGAATGTCATCATCTTCAGACCAAGCTCCTACACTAAATGTACCAAGGCTGCAACCTAATGAACCAATTGCAAATCAGAAGAAAATTTAGAGACAAAAGCAATCAGGTATAAATTAATTTCTAACATCTTTTCATTCAGAAATCAGAAGGAATGAGTTCATTAAGAGAGAAAGGAGTGCAAAACAGGAGGATCAGCAATACTCCTAAAACAGAAAAAAGAAACAAAAAAGGAAACACACCAACTGAAAAGAGCAAACTATCCAATTGCAAATCAGACAAATAAACACGCTTCAAAAGCCCAGGAGCTGAAACCCATAAGGAAGCTAAGAAAATAAGCTTGTGGAATTACCCAAATGCCCCATCGCCAGCCAAAAGAGCACAACTCCAAACCCCAAAGCACCTCGCTGTCCACACTATAATGCTACCACTTGAATAACGCTACTTCAAATGAGCCCACAATTTTTCTTTTCAACATGAATTCTTACAGGCTCATATCACATGTCAATTCCAATTCTAATTATATGAAGACAGAATTCCCTTCTTCTATACTTGCTCTAAAACAACAGATTCACATCTAATCTAATTATATGCTAAACAACAGATTCCAAAGAACACACGATTTTAGAGTGTAAAGAGAGTAGATGTTACTGGTGAAAATGCCGCATGGTTGTTGATAGTCATCCTCTTTACTCAGAATCGTTATCCGATTCCCAGCGGCAACAGCAACATGTTTGGTTGTAGGGGAAACAAACAGCGATACCAATCTTCTGAGTCTCTTCGGTTGATTATATTCGGTCCATTTCTCCTTGAGTTGACTCACACCTTCACAACACCACATAACATAACCATTGATTATAATTAATTAAAGACCAACATTGAGTTGGATCCAAATTAGCGTTAATCAGGACTCAATGATAACTGAATTTGATCGTTGAGTAAGACCAAAAAAAAAAAAAAAACGAGATGAACGTACCTCGAACCGAAAGCAATGAGAGGAAACTCCCTGTAGCGCCCTCATTTGCCTGAAATTGAACAGAGAAATCAAATGAATTGAGATGATCAACGAAATTGGTTAAAAATTGAGGGAAGAAGGATGCGAATTGGAAGAAGAGAAGAAATGAGTGAGATCTTGGGGGACCTGTTGTTGAGGAGGGTAATTGAAAGTGGAAGCGTGCGGTGCTGAAGAAGCGTGACGTCGCGTCTCGTAAAGCGGAACCTCCATATGGAAATGGAAGGGGTTACTATTCCTTCTTCAAACCCCAGACCTCAAAAGTTGCACCGCATTCGAGTGCGTAGCTAGCTAGCTAGATGTGTGAGAGAGACAGAGATGGCTTTGATGGCTTCGGTTTCGGTTCATTCTCATTTCTGTGAAGTTACTTTCTTTCTCTTTCTTGTTTTTGGTCTGTCACTTCGGTGTTGGGCCCTCGATCCGATGTTAAAATTCAGCCCAATGTTGCAAATTGTGAATGATCATGTGGGTTTCGTTGGCCCTTGGTGATTTCCATATCATCACAGTTCTTCAACATTCTGGCCCACTGGTTGAAAATTTTTGGTTTTTTTTTTACATGGAAATTTTTGGCTTTGTTTAGTATGAAATCAGAGATGTTGAAATTTGGATCTAACGACTTAAAAAACAAATATATTTCGATCTTATTTTCACTAGTTTACCCAAAATATGTAAAAAAATTCTTTTTGTCTTTTTTTTTAATAATGCTACACATATATTTATACATACATCACTGTTACATTTATATAATTATCATCATTTGATTATGTTGATCTCATTTCATGGCACACATCCACTCTAATTATTTGTTTGATAGATTTATGAACTCTAATTCTTTTTTTTGATAGAATAATACATTCAAATTCTGTCACTTATAAATATGTGAGTATATGTGACTAATTAAATATGTCAACAAGTATTTTTCTTTTTTTCATTAACTAAGGACGTCCTAATTTCATTTCAGTACATATAATCTTCGGAAAACCTTTTTCCACACCATTTCTTACACTTTTTTATTGGAAAAAAGAATATAGTAGTGCTTTTAAAAATTGATCAAAGTGATTGATTAGATCATAAATCAATCATATATTTAATTTTATTATAGTTTAATTATAAATTTAACTAATTTAACTAATTAAACTATAAATCAAAAATCTTGTCAGTTTATTATCTAGTTTGGTTTTTAAAATTTAAAAAAATAGAAAAAGTATGCGTTAGATATTATTTTTTTGGTCTAAAAAGTGATTGGTGTAAAAATATAATAAAAATGATGCGAAAAAAAACACATTGTTGATAATCTTTTTCTCAATCACAAGTTCCCACGTAATTTGGTGAAAGCCAAATAATCTTTATTTTTTCTCTTTTCTCTACAATATTTGATAAAAAAAATTATCATAGTTAAAACTTAAAACATATATATATATATATATATATATATTGACCGGGTTAAAACATAATCTATGCTATGTAACATTGTAAATTATTCAATCATATAACAGTTGCATATAAAATATAAGAAAAGCTCCGGTGCATTTATAAATTTATAAAAAGTATTGATTGCATTGAACCTTTGTTCTGATTACATAATAGACGTGTATACATTTTTGTTTAAAACTATCAATAACATTATGAAGAAATATTTAGATAAATATGATTTATTATAAACACTTATTAAATCAATAATTAATATATTTGTATAGATCATATTAGAAATGCAAAAATTCACGTATCTATAAATCAATTATTAATTTGAGTATCAATAATAGATAATAACAACATAAGATTTTCTCATAACATCAACATTTATATATAATAATAATAATAATAATAATAATAATAATAATAATAATAATATTATTATTATTATTATTATTATTATTATTATTATTATTATTATTATTATTATTATTATTGTGAGTTCTCTCTTTTGAGAGTTGATTAGTGTTATCTCTATTTTTTTTACACATTACACTCTCTTTAAATGCCACGTATCTTATTTTTAAACACTTATTTCTCTCTTTTTTAATTTTTAGCATTCTTATGCGTATTTATCTTTTAGTTTCTTTTAAAACCCTATCCACGCTTTTTTTAAAAAATAACAAATAAAAAGACGTAAATCCTATCCATATCATTTGTTACAAGGCATGCCTTGTATGTAAATGCAAGTTTTAGTGATGTTTTGTGACTGATCTAAAATTAACTTTTGATACTTTGAAATTTTAAAAGGCATTATTAATTTTTACCAAATCATTTTTGTGAGTCAATACTCGAACATGTTAACTAATGAGATTTAAACTATTTACGTGATATTGGTATGTAAAAGAGGCAATAAAACATAGTTTTTGTAATACAGTCCTTACATTCTTGTGATGTTTTACTAAAATGATTTTGTGTGAAACAATATTATTCCATTTTAAAATAAAAGTTTTTTCAAATTTAGTTCAATCTATTTGTATTTATACAATTTTAAAATCAATGTGTCTTTCTTATATTTGTTTTTTACATATTCTATGAAGTTAATGTATGTTTTGATTTAAAGAAAATATAAATAAAAAGCAACACAGTACAATTTAATACCAAAGCAAGTAAAGTAAATGAAATTTGATGAAGAAAACTATAAATGTTTTTAATTTCATTCTGCATTTATAATATGAAGAAAAATAATATATTAATAATATGTGCAAAAAGATTTATTAAAATAACCGTATAAGTCACGAGACACTCATGAGTTGTGTACAAATTAAATGAGTATGTTGAGGGAAGGATTTAGATTTTTTAAAATAATTTATAGGTAAATAAGTATTTATTAATTGTTAATAAATAAATAAATTCATTTATTAATAATTAATAAATATTTATTTACTTATAAATTATTTTAAAAGATCTTCCATGGAGAGAGGCCCATCTCCTCAGTAATGACATGCATCAGTCACTTTCCAACACTTGGACCATCTATCAAGTTCATTACACCTCTTGAATTATCTGATTCAGCTCTATTACATCTCGCCACATGTTAAGACCTATTCACTGTTTGCCAATGCTAATAAAAGGCTTATCAAATCATTCTCATGCATTCGAGAAATTACATGCTTATGGAGCACAATTTCACCATGCTTGGCAACAAATATGATGCCAGCATACAATTTCTTAGCATTACATAATCTTCAAGCTCACACATATACACATTGCATAAAACGTAACAACCTCCCACGTCAGAGCCTTCCATAGGAAAAATCCTTACATTTTCTTGTAGAAAATTTTTTTTCTTCCTTTAAGAGCTTTACCATTAAATTCAACCCACATATATAGTATATATTTGGTAAAGATTTTTTTCATTATGTAAATAACTTTTTTTTTGAAAAAAAATTGTTTGTATTATATTATTATATATTTGTCAAAATTAACTTTAACTTTTTACACAAAATTTAATATATTATAAAAAAATTTAAAGTTAATTTTTATAATACTAAAATATTAAAATTTATGATTTTAACTTATAAATTATTTCTTATATTTTAATATATAAATATTATTTTGTCTTCATCAAATAAATTTGTTAATTATTTTATATCTATTTTAATAATTTAATATATAAAAATAAATTTTTTTATATTATACAAACAATCGATTAATTTAAATCACTTTTCAACTAATATATCTTAACATAAAAATGAATCAATTATAATTGATTATAATAAAAAAATTATATAATAATCAATTACTAAGCATAATAACATTTTCACAATTTTCTTAAACACACATAATTTGTATGACTTACCTAAATCTAATGGTAGAGATTCTCTGGAGGAGGACCAGTCGCCAAGTGCAACAAGCTATTCTATTCTAGATCTCAAGATTACAAGTTGCCCAACATATGTTATGTTGTCTTTCTGTACAGTGTATTAAACCGTTGTTTTTTTTTTTTTTTGGTCTTACTCTATACTAAAATAAACTGATAACTTTCAAGAGTTTTTTACCCCTTCTTTCTTTCCATAAGATAATATTGTTTTGTAGCATTAACTTGTCTGGATTGCTAACTTGCAACTAGATAAACTTTTTAATTACACATTGTCAGGAAACATATATATAGTACCTATATGAATAAAATCGAATTTAATTATTTAATTATTACACCATAAAGAATATGGTGTAAGTACTCTGTCTAACTGTTTTATTGTTGTTTTTGTCGAAGGCTAGCCTCTGTACTTTTTCTTTCTGTACACTAACAAAACATAAAAAGTATTGTATAAGTAATATGCTTTGCTTTCATTCCAAAAAATTAACCATAAATATAAATTCATGGCTTTGAGTGACTGAGATAGCATCCTAGACTAAATTGTGAAATCCATGAAATGAAATTATGGAAGAGAATATTAGCAAATAAATAAAAAAGGATTAAAATAGAGAATACTAAGAGGATATAGCATTTCTTTACATGTAGTTGTGAACTGTGATGGAAAATATAAGGTAAATAACACGAATTAATAAATAATGAAATTAGATTAGTGGGGCCGTGGGCAAGGGCGGCTAAAAGCATACTATTTACAGAAAATATTTATTAAAAAAGAGAGATAAAGTTATAATATGAGCGTAGATTATGATTTGAGTTTTTCTTTCTTTCTACAGACTATGATTTGAATATGTATGTATGTATATTACACAACCAAAGTATTATATTTATTATTATTTTATTATCGGAGGACCATCTTGAATTCCGAGTCCTACACATGTTGAGCTCTCCTAATCCTAAACTTGGCATTTAAATAAATAATAATGAATACATACGCGAATAACCATTGACCAATCCCAAACGCCCTCACCATTCATATAATACGTTTCCCCGCCTCCTTTGGACCAAAGCGTATGTCTCTTCCATATATGCAAGTTGGCAAAAGAACCTCGTGTGTATAATTAGGGCGACTAAGATGCTTGTTTCGGACAAAAGTATTTGATAATAAACAAAGCTTTTTTTCTTTGACGGATAATAAACAAATTTTGTCTTTCTTCACCATAGGAATCTATGTTAACTTGCGTTGAGCTAAATTCCACTATTAAAGACAAATATGTTAGGGATGCTTAAATTAAACAAATTTAATTTCGAAATGGTTAAATTAGAATTAATTTTGTGAATTATATAAATTTAAATTAACTTCGTTATATATTTATTTTTTTAAAAAAATTGAATTTGAAATAATTTAGTATTAATTATTGATCAAACTTTATTATATTTTTAAAATTTTAGATAAATTGAAAAGGAGAAAGAATGAGAGAAATAAAATAAACTTGATTCAAATATAAATTGGCAAATTTGAAAATTTATTTTTTACTCTTGAACTACTTTTGGTTTAAAAATTAATCAAATGAGTTATTATTTTTTTTAATTTTACGTGAGATTTTAAAATTGGCTTCATTGTGCATAGTTATTCTTTTTTTTTTTTCATTAATATTGATTAAGTACGTTTTCTCACTGTCAAAAGGCTTAAATTTGGAAGATTGAGCAACATCTAATGAATTAGTTGTTCAAATGACAATAATCATGATTTTTATTGTGATATGCTTAATATTATGGGTTCAATTCCTACCTTGGCTCATGAAAAGCTTGAGCAACAATTAGATTTTGCTCCTTAACACTACTCACATCATATACTGTAAGATCAAATTGAGAAGTTCAATTCTTTCCCAGCAGTTTGTACTTTGTATAAAACACTTTAATTGAAAAAATAGGGAAGAAGAGTAGGAGTTTCTAAAGAAATTCTATGAGAATATTCTTATTACTCAATGAAGGAATTTCACATGCTTAATTATAGCTTAATTATATATATCTATATTCCGAGAATCTAGAGCCCTTTGATACATATGATTTAATAAATGGTCATTATGATTAACTAACTATCTTTTCCTAGTGTTCAATCTGTAAAGAGATAAGGGGTGGTGTCTGAATTCCCCTTTCTGCTTAGGGAAAAGAGATTCTGTTATATATATTTTAAATGTTGTGGTTTAGAATACGTTTCTTGTTTTCTCAAAACGACCTAGACTTGCACAATTGATTAAGGGCATAACGAGATTGAATTTGACCAAGCATAAACTTTTTTGTCGTTTCAATGATTAATGCTTTCTAGTCATGCTTACACTTAATCCATAGAGTTTTGGTTTTTGCACCAGGTACAAGCATTAAGCATTAATATGAGACTATTTTCCTTGGATATTGTATTGATTAGGAGGCTTTGTCCACAATTAATTTATCAAAAGTTTAAAGGCTTAATTGTCTTTTTAATTTCTATAAATATATATATATATATATAGACACTTTTTTTGTTTTGGTTTCTTAAAAATTTTTGAACTTATTTTGGTCATTTTAAATTTTGAGACATGTGAAATTAATTTTTGTCGTATTTTTTTTTTAAGGATTAATTTCATTTATTTTAAATTTTAAAAGGACCAAAATAAACTCAAAATTTTATAAGGACAAAAATAAAAAAATGAACATATTTAGATGAATTAAAAAGATAATTAAGCCAAGTTTAAACTTCAATCCTTCTATAAAGGCTTGCTTATCACCATGCCCAGTTGATACTTAATCCATTGATCGTTGTTCTCATATTTCATCACTTGATGATTAATCATTGTTTTTGTGATTTATATTTTGTAAAATTTCTACATGCACATGGTGTATTTGATGAATGTAACTGAAAAAGGAAGAAATGTAAAATGAGCACTGAAAGTAAGTTATGTATTTAAACACGCATGAAGCTATGAATTCAATTTCTAATTACAATATATATATATATATAGCATGAAGTCTAGGTGTGCTTTCTATAACAGTAAAATGAAAGAAAACGGAGGAGTGAAAATTGGTAAATAGTATATATAAGCATTACTGTATTATTTCCATGTCCAAATACATTGTTAATTTTTACTTAACCTCTGCAGATAAATCTAAACCTTTGCAATCTTTGGACTGGTGTTTCTTGCTACCGTTATGCTTTAATTGGTTCCAATCCAAAGCAACGAAAGGTTTGGAACCTTATGAAGTCAACTCTAAATTGGTAAGATTCTAAAATTCTTTCTCTTTTACCCTGTCCCTATGTACTGTAGAATAAATCACTATCGGATAGATTGAAAATAAGCCAACATCTACTTTCTTGAAAGAGTATGGAAATAAATAATTGCTTTAATATAACTTTTTCACTCTTTTTTACCGAAGAGCTATACCATAGCTGTTGGGCTAAGGGAATGGCCACGACATTTGCAATAATTTTACGTCATAGGCTAGGAGACATGACTTTCATAGTAGTTTCACGTACTATAATTAAAGAATTAGTCCTCCATCATGCTGAGTGTTGATAAACAATGAGGGGATTGATTGACAGTGGAATTTGTGAATCTTGATCATGATAAATATGTTCTAGATGCTTAGGCATTGTATATGTTCTTCCCTATCACGTCCTTGGGTATCTACCTACCTAGAGAAATCATATGTAGTACTATACTGAGATAGTAGCAGAGTGCTTTGGTTAGTCCTATTTATAGGGAGGAGAGGTTGCCGTTCTTTCCTCAAAAGAAGCTGAATGGCCTTGTAAATATATAGCTTCTGCAAAAGTAGACACGGTGTGGTATTGATCCGGCTCATCTTCAACCATTATATTATATATATCAACTTCAGACGAGCCGAATCAATATCACTCTTGTTTGCTTCATTGCATATATATATATGTGTAGCTTTCCTTTCAAAATCAAACTATCCCTTGTTTGTTCCTTTTTTACTCATTATCAATGAAATAAGTTCCATGAATCCCCTTACATATATGATGTAGGAGATATGCAATTTTTTCATAGGAAGAAGGCTTATAATCTTATATATATACATCATCTGCGTATCACTTAAGTAGAAAGACCTCTGAAGTCGATTCTGCAGAAGTAGACAGGCGTGGTATTGCTTCTGCTCGTCTTTGTCACATCGGCTTAAGATGAGCCGAATCAATATCACTCCTGTATACTTCACTGCATAGCTGTTCTTCTATCCCTTGGTTTGTGCTGATTTCAGAAATAATGAAGGGGAGGATTATAAGTGGAACTTCATTGCTCTTACTCATGACACATGTTGCAAAAGCTAAGTGGTTATGTAAATGTTGTTCCATTTTCACCAATTCTTGTAAAGGTTATGTACCTTTTATTTTTGGAGAAGTAGACAAGCAGTGACAGGCTCCACTTTGCCCCAGCCAGAAGTTATTGCATAGGTCTCTCTCTCTCTCTCTATTTTTTTTAATCAAATTTTCCTTTGTTCTGTGCTGTGTATCCCATGTCATGTGTCGTTGCATTCTAAGAATGAGGATGTTCAGATTTCTTGAAATCTCGTTGTATCCAAATAATAATTGCAAGGAAACATACTAGGCTAATTAATGTGAGAGGCGACCAAGAGAAAGATGTTTTGCGGCACTTCTGTATCACAGGGGGAATAATGTCTTCTGGAGCATGTTCATCATGAGGACAAGGGAAGAATCTTCGTCTGAATATATACTAGTTGTCCTTTCTTTCTGAGTTCATTTGGTAGTGAGGTTGATTTTTATTGTGGTATATTCCCCAAATTTGTTGATCTATGACTATTTCAATTGATGCACTATTTGTCCGGGAAACTGAAGCATGGCAACAGCTAGTGTATTGGCATTTTCAAAGCTGCCGAGTGCTAATATACATTGGAATATTTATCAAATATCAAACTCAATGTAAGCCATTAGTTGGTTGCTCTTGAGATTATTATAATTCAAGGGATCAAGTAAATACTTTCTGGATTTTTTACCTTTTTGAATTGTAGTTAGAAAAATGATGTTCTTCCATCATTTTTCATCCGGGAAACTGAAGCATGGCAACAGCTAGTGTATTGGCATTTTCAAAGCTGCCGAGTGCTAATATACATTGGAATATTTATCAAATATCATACTCAATGTAAGCCATTAGTTGGTTGCTCTTGAGATTATTATAATTCAAGGGATCAAGTAAATACTTTCTGAATTTTTTACCTTTTTGAATTGTAGTTAGAAAAATTATGCTCTTCCATCATTTTTCATCTTATATTGTGTTTTATCACACTTTTTAATAGTTGTGATTAAGTGAAAGAAATTGATGAAAAAAAAGTAATGTAATTAATTGTATAAAAAGTAGTGTAAAAAATTATGTAAGAAAAAAGTAATGCAAGAAAATCATGGTTGAAGTTGTGAGTTCAGATACTCTTGGAATGATTATAATTTGGATTTTTTTGTGATTTCACTTGTGTCGTTTGGATGAGTTTATATTATTTCAATTTATCTATTGTAATAAGCACTTATGAAGCATTTTATCCAAATCAAAAAGTTGTTAAAATCTCTCATAAATTTAGGATTGTTACAATCACTTTGTTTAACTGGTAATATTAGTGTTAGAAATATAATATAGAGTGGTATTTTCACTTAATAGATAAGTTTCTAAAAGAGTTAGTTAATGATATGGTATCATAACTTCATGAGATGGTATGAGAACTTAGCCTTTATGATAAAGTGATATAAAGTTCATTTTTAATCACCTCCCATTCTTTTAAATAGAAATTAAATTTTAGCATATGATAAAGATGAGTCTGTACATTTTTTATGTTTCACGCCTCACAGGCTCTATGAGGAACTATGTTAAAAATATAATAAAATCATTCACATGTCTTCACTTAACAGTTTAAACTAATATCATGCTTCACACCTCACATTATGAAAAATCATGTTAGAAATATAATAAAATTATTAATCATCTAACATCTTAAGCTAATATCGTGCTTCACACCTCACAGGCCCTTTGAAAGCTCATGCTAGAAATATAATAAATTCATTTACTTACTTTCATATAACAGCCACAACTAATATGACACCTGCTGTTATCTTTTCTACAAAACCTGTAGTTTTCACTTTTCTCCACTAAATCCATTTAGCTAGCCCGTAAGTCAAGCCATCCCACTTCTTTAAAAGCTTTGAAATTATACTTTCAAATTATGTCTAAAACTATGTTGATGGATGACTAAAAGACTTGGTAAGTTCCATGAAAAGAATAAATTCTTTGAATAAATTTAATTAGAGGACTAGATTTTGGGTCCGCAATTTAAAAAAAAAAAAGGCAAGGACAAGTTAGTTTGCCATATTACAACTTTGACACTGACTCTTATATTAAAAACCTCATTGGATTTCTTTTAAAACACAATAGCTAGCCGTCCAGGTTAGAAATTTTATTAGCTAGGAGACATATCCAGTAAAGCTTTGTTTTTTATTCCCTAGCAACCACCGGTAGATTCAAATCTCCAATGTTTTTTTATTTAATTTATTTATGAAAAATTAGATCTTTTTACTCTGTCCCTATCAAAGAAATTTCCTTAAGTCAGCTATAGTGACACCATTATAATTGTCATAAAAAACTATAAATTCCTTTCTTTGTAAAGCCATCCATCTTCTTTTTGGTTTCCATGTTTTGAGAGGATACAATAACTTGAGAGAAAAATTTCCTAGTATTCTGCTATGTTGTTTCTACGCTTTTTACATCCAACATTTTTATATCCAGTTAATCAACCTAATTGCTGATTCTTTATTTATCATTTTAAGGAGGATTTTTTCGACTGAAAAGAATCGCTGTTTCAGTAACTGCTCAAACAATTAAATTACTAGGCACAGTAATTATAACAGGGAATGATTTATCAGTTCAAAAACAAGACCTTAAAAGTTGAAACTATCCTAAGTAGAAGCCCTCTAATTAATAATTATTTATTATCCATCAGATGGCAAGGACTTGGAATGTCCATCTCTCCTAGGTGAGCTCCTTCTGTATGACCAGATACTAATTGGAGATAGAGCTATTATATTTTTAACATTGCTTTGTGCCTCTGGAATTAATATTTATCATCCACATGGATCACCAGTTCATATAACTTTTATATAAATCACTACACTCTAGCTGTCTTAAGAGTTCCTTGCAAAATCTGCATTTTCTTTTATCTTCAAAAGTAATAGATAATGAAGCATTAACCTTGGAACTTCACCCTTCATTCTTCGCAGGGAATGAAACAAATACCATTTAGAAGATTATAAGGTTTTGCAAGCTCTTCAAGTATTTGGCGAAGGTACCAAAAATCTGTGTAATTAAAAACAAGATGCAGTCACAGAAAAAGGAAGAGGTACAAGCAGTTTTCAACCTCCTATCCAAAGCACTTGACCAAGGAAAATGCTATATTGATATGTTTTTTTGGTACAAATACATATTGATATGTTTAGATATTAGATATACAGCCACAAAATTCAGCTGTTCATTGAACTTATGCAAATTGCATTAGATATGAAACTTGCATATTCTTTCTTTCCTTTTTATTTTTCGGGTTTAGATTCTGATGAGAAATTTTTATAAAAAAATAATTGCAACAGTCTATCACTCGATCCTTTACGTGATGAAAATAATAATAAAATATGTTCACAAAGTGGAAGAAGTCAAACTTATAAGGAACAGCGGATACTGTGGGGGAGGGGGGGACCTATGTGAAATTCGTAACCTTGAAGGACCATTCCACTTGAAAGTGCTGGACCTGCTCGTAAATCCTAAATGTTGACTGTATTTGCTCAATGTCTCTTAGGATTTGATAAGCTTGACATCCCAACTTATAACACAGATGCAGTCTCTCAAGCTATATACAATTTTAAAAAGTTTTAAAGAAATAAAATTATAATTTTTAACCTAAGCTCTATCTAAAACTAAAAGCATATAATATAATAATTGATCACCCCACGTTGGCAAGCTCACGAGAGAAACATAAGTAATAATTCAGCTACTTAAAATATTCTTCTTGCCACCTGATTTCTCTGCTGAAGTTAATATGATATATATTACTGTGCACTCAAGTGCTGATGCAGGCAATGATATTAATTTGGTTTCTAGCTGCAGCCAACCAAATTATAATAATCAAAATTAAAAAGAGAAAATTCAAATGAAAATAGAATCTATGGTCTTGCTTGTAAGAAATAACCCAACTTAACAGCTTTCTCTTCAGAGTTTCCAGAAAATGTATGAAATACATGGTTTCAATTTTCAAACTTTGAACTTTGAACTTTGAACTTTCCAATATAGTTGTTGTAGTTGATTCCAAGTTAGGACCTGACAGGGCTTTGACTTGAACATTAGTTGGTCTAAGTAGAGATCAAATAAAGTAATTGCTAATCATTGTATTTATAATTTATCAGTCATACTCATATCTATCAGAGGAGCCAGGTGATGGCCTACCAAATAGACAGCTAACAACTTTAGACACGTCAAGCAATAGTAAACTCATATGGCGAATGAGATGCTTCACAAATTTTATTGATACAGAAAACTTTTCAAATATGGAATCCTATTCGCCTTCAAGTTTAAATAAGAGCTTTCACTTTGTTATTCAAATAATGGAATTGATATGCATTGAATTCTTAATTTGAAAGGGGTTCAAAGGCATCCTTAAAGTTCTTAATCACGATTGTTTACTCCGCATTACCCGTTGGTTTAAGCTATTATGTCTTATGAAATGATTTCGATAGTAATTGTCAACTGAATGAGACCCCTAAGACACCACTATATAGTACCAACTAACCAGATATAATAAAATGATCGCACAGTAATTTAGCAGATAACTTATTGCTGAGGAAATTTCTGCATGATTTCGTGAAAAGGAAGGGCAAACAGGAAGCATGACTGGGAAGTGGGAAGATAATAATGAAGCATACTAACTCCGTTGGTTAAACTGTAAGATTTAATTTGATTTGCAATATATGATCATAGAATACCAAACACATCATAGAGATATAAATTATGTAAAGTGCGTATCTTATTTGGGCATAATTAGGTTGGATAATCACTTTGAAGGCTAGGTCTTCCTCTCCAATTTCCAAGTGGAGATGAGACTCTCAATGGGTAAATTACACGTGGTTAAGAGTGGAGAGTGGACCTAACCTATATTTATAATAATGTCAACTCTAATTAGTCTTTCCATCACGAGCCACTAAGGAACTGACTTATATTAATAGCTGTCTGACACATCAGCCCAATAAGATGTAATAGACTTAAAATAAATAGATCACCTTTAGTCTATTCTTTCTTCTGTATGGATCGACCATTAACCTTTTTTAATATAAAATCCAAAACATTAATTAGTAGTAGCTCATATTAAAAATATTCTAACATTTTCCTATTCGGGCAACACTAATGAAGAATAACAATTTGAAAAAATATTTTGTTTTGAAAACAACGCTTGGGTTAACATCTAATTTTCACAACGTACATATCTACGATTTCAAAAACAATGATCCATGGGATAACGCTTTCAAATTGATTAAGCCCAGACCATTGACAATACTGAATCATGGTGGCAATTACACCATTTATTGATGTAAGACCTTCCATGGTCATAAGCATTATCAATAACATCGACCAAGTCTTGATGTGGTAATGTAGTATGAAAATAACACCAAACCTATGATCCAATAGTGTTATTTTCAATATCGGTCCTCCAATGATTTCTCTTCAACACCTTCACTCTTTCTCGAGCGCAAGAAATCACTGCCATGCTCATTATGAGCAAGAAAACTGATATGCTCCAACATGCTCAATAGAGCATGTACAACATTATTTGGCATAAATTCATATGCCATTATATCTCATAAAGCACACAATTTAAAATATCAATCATATGTGCATATAATAATAATTACCAAGTGTACCAAACAGGGCAAGCAAATGCACAATATAAAATAATCAACGTGCAAAAGTTATAATATTTGTCATGCCCTAAAACAAAGGTCTTAGAATAAACAAAAAAGTGTAGTAAATAAATGTAAAACTATCCCACTAACCATGTACATCAAAAGAGCTCAACACTCGCATGTTTTCAACGTGTACTTTAAAAACTACAAGTCTAAGACCCTTGGTTAATGGATCTTCTATAATCGACTCTGTGTTTATGTGTTCAACAACTATATGTCACCTTTCTTCACAAAGTCTCTAACTGTTAAGTACTTCAACTCCAAATGCTTGCATCCATTAGAAGGTTTACTCTTCCTTTTGAAATATAAAAGTGCACCATTATCACATTAAACCTTTAGTGGTTTAGAGAAGAAAAAAAACAACCTGAAGACTCAAGATAAGATTCTTAAGCCATATGATCAAAGAAGCAGGACCAAAACAAGTATCGAACTTAACTTGCATAGTCGAAGGAATCGTAATGGTCTACTTAACACTTTTCCTGGATATGACACCACTAGTTAGCATAAAGATGTAACCAAAAATAGATTTGAAGTCATTAGAGTACCCTCCAAAATCGGAATTTGTATATCCAATCATTTCTAAGTTATCTACCCCCCGTATACAAGCATGTAGGCTTTTGCTTTCTGCAAATATATGTTCACTTTCTTGGAAACAACCCAGTGATCATGCCCCGGATTACAGACATATCTCCTAAGAACACTGGTAAGAAAAGTCATGTCTAATGCAAACCTAAATATATATCAAACTCCTTACAACACTCGCATATGGTATTTTCTTCATTGATATCTTTTCAATTTCATTTTGTGGGCACGGGCTCTTATTAATTTTGTCACCTTTATTGACAAGAACATCTCAAGCTTGCATTCTTTCATATTTGACTCCTCAATGACTCTTTCAATGTAGAATTTCTACGACAAACTTAATAAACCATGAGTCTTATCCCTATTAATTTGAATACCTAAGACAAATGATGTCTCTCCAAGGCAATGGAAATATCATCAACATAAAGAACCAAAATAATGACCTTGCTCCCACAGACCTTGAGCCATATGCAATGGTCTACTTTATTCTCCACTAAGCCTAGGTTGCCCACTACTTGATTAAATTTAAATACAACTAGCGAGAAGCTTGTTTCAACCCTTAGATGGACCATTTTAACTTGCATACTGAATGCTCTCTCCCACTCTCCTCAAAACCTTTAGGTTGTTTCACCATTAAGGAAAGTAATTTTCACATCCATCCAATGAAATACTAGAACCATTAGTGTTACCAGGGTCATAATAATTCTGAATGAATCCTTGGAGGAAACTAGAGAGAAAAGCTAAACGTAGTTGACCCTTTCTTTCTAAGTGAACTCACCCTAGCCACCAATCTAACCTTGAAACAATCTAGCCTTTGCAATCTTTCTTGGTCTTATACATTCATTTGCTATCAATAAGTTTACACCCATTAAGAAGTTCAACAAGCTCCCATACTACGTACATTTTAGCCATGGATTGCATCTCTTCTTCCATTATATCTATTCACATATCAAATTTGGAAGAAGTTACAGCTTCAACATATGTCACAAGATCAATGACATGTCCTACGTAGGAATGGCAATTTTACCCGCCCCCGCGGGTACCCGCAGGTAATACCCGTGACGGAGGCGGGTAATACCCGTCAAATTTCTCCCGCGGATATAAATACCCGTTTAGTGTTATCCCCGTTTAATAAACGGGGCGGGGGTGGTTTCCCAGTGCACCATGGGTACTACCGCAAAAAATTTATATAAATATTTTATATAAAATTATTAAAAAACTTAATTATATAAATTAAAATATTGTAAAGTTATATAAATTAAAAGTATTTTAAGTGTTTGACATTATTTTTAGATTAAGTTATGTTGGATAAATTTTAAAAAATTATAGTATTATACTTTTTTTTCATTTTTTATTTTTTTATTTTATTTTTTTAAATTTTTTGAATTTTTTTTACAATTTATTGGGTACTCATGGATATCCGCGATGTCTGCTTACCCAGCAGGGAAAGATAAACGTGTACCCGCACGGATATGGAGGCGGGGGCGGGGGCGGATATTATTCGCGGGGGCGGGGGACGGGGGGCTACTACCCGTCCCCGCCCCGTTGCCATCCTTAGTCCTACATTAGAAAACATGCTCGATCTCCCAAAAAAAATGGCTCATAACAAACAGGAATAGTGGACCTTCTTTCACATTTACCTTCTCAAAGGCTCTTGTGCAATAGACACAACTGGTTGGGGAACTCTAGCAAAAGCTGCAGGCTCAACATCAAGATGCTTATTAACATGAGGCTCAATAACTATCTGATCACCTATCTTAACTAGTGTCGCAAGTCTCGAACTCCCAAACGTAGGCAAAAGTATAGGGACAACTTCTATCTGACTATCTTGTAACCTGTCTAATCTCAACATTGGCAACATCAAACTCAAAAAATTTTGCAGTCATGAACTCCACAATCTTGGTAACTCTCCCAGGGCGATAGAACTTATACCTTTTCGCATGGTTTGGATACCTAATGAAGTAACACCTAACGGATCTAGGATCAATCTTCTTAGAATATACAAGGTCGTTTTAATGACTTTTCCCTAGAGATAATCTGGCAAATTAGTCCTACTCATCATGCTCCTCATTGTATATTTAAGGGCTCAATTTCACCTTTCAACTACACTATTTTGTTCAAAACTACCTAGCATAGAATGTTAGAAACAATCCCACAATCCTACATATACTCCGTAAACGGCTCCATGCATTGGCCAAACATGTCATGTTTGCCATGATACTCACCACCCCGGTCAGATCTCACAATCTTGATAACATTTTCTCAATTGCTTTTCAACTTTAGTTTAAAACTAAAATTTTAAGAAATTCAAATCTTTCCTTTATCAGATAAAGGTAGTTACACAAAGAAAAATCATCAATGAATGTGATAAAAAACTTTGCACTACAAATTGTAGGAGAATAAGGACCACTAATATCTATGTGCATAATCTCTAGTAAGCTAAAGTTACGGGTTGAACCCTTATTCATAGTCTTGGTCAGCTTTCCCCTTATACAAAACATACAAATTCCCATGTCACTAAAATCTAAGGAATGAATAATTTCATCTTTAACAATTTCCTTATAAATATATCCCAAATATTCATAACATTGAAGACTTTTATTGATTTTAGACTTCTATGATACTCCACATTCAACATTCAAATAGATTCTTGACTTTTAATGCTTTTTTACTAAACAGCCACTGTTGGTAAAACTATTTATCAAATTGTCATTTCCTTTAAACTATTTACTAAATTGTCATTTTTTAAATTATTTACCAAAATGTCACTCTTTTGAAACTATATACCAAACTGTCACCCTTTTATCTTACGTGACTTTTTTTATTATTATCTGGCCCAACCAGGATGCGCCAAGTAGGATGGCACATCCACGTAGGTTGAGCCAACATGCTAGGAGCAACCCACATGGATGCGCCATCCTACTTGGCGCATCCTGGTTGGCTATTTACAAGGAAAACTCCAACAAAGGTGGCGTAACCAAGCCACCTGCGCCACCCTTGTTGGCTCAACCAGCTATATATAACCTTCCCCCTCCCCCATCCGTGACATTCAAACTATTTTCTAAATTCTCACTATCTCTCTATAAATTTCTTCTCTCTAAACGCTCTGAACTCTCTCAACGAACTCAATTCTAAGTAGAAGTGGTGTCTGGATCATTAGTTGTGATCAAATTTAGAGCGTATTCATTAACACTGTAAGTATCTCTTTCAATATTTAAATAGTTTATTTATTATCTGTTGATTGATTTTTTATTATGTTAGTGTTAATTATAAATTAATGTTATTATACATTAATATTTTTATTGGCTAGTGAATAATAGAGTTGTATGATATGTAGTCTGAATTGTATGGATCATTATTATTTTGTAGGTAATCGAATAGGATATATATTTTTTCTTGAGTACTTGACATGATTTAAATTAGTAAATGTAGCTTAATTCAAAATAACCGAAGTTTAGAAAGTTTTTTGTACATAAATAACTATATTGAATATTATAATTGATTTTTAATATATTGAATAAATATATGTAATATATTATTATACATTGTTATATATTGTTATACATTATTATATTGAATAAATATATTTATACATTATTATATGTCCAATTAATATTGTAATTAATTTTTAATATATTAAATAAATATGTGTTGAATTGTTATTGTTCAGAATTGGAGTTAACATGACAAAACCGCTGAATGTGCACATTTACTTCAATGTGACAATGTATGATGGTGAAGAGGATGTCAAGTATCAAGGTCCTCCTCCTAGGCCTATTGTGATCACAGCTAATATGACTTTGGATGGGTTGAAAAATAAGATCCATTCAAAGTTGAAACTTCAAGCAAACTAACATGTGTCAAAGGTTGTCTATCGGTGTCCGCAATGCTTCAATCCGTGAAGATAGGTAGGCCTTCCAATAGAAGACGATGATGGTGTAAAGTACATGATAGATTCCTTCTGTCAAACTCCAAACATGGCGTCGATGGAGTTGTATGTGGAGGTAGAAACAAGTGGGCAGGAAGAGCATGTTGAAGCTCCTAGTGAAATCGAAGCTCAAGTTGGTCATTCTAATCAAGTTAAGCCATGCAATATGATCGTTATTGGTGGTGCAATGGTTGAAGCTGATAACCCACTTGTCAGAGATGCAGTATGGGAGTCAAGTGAAGACGAAGAACAGGTAGCTGAGGGCGACGATTCAGACACCGACATAGAGGCAGAAAACTTTGATGCCGAAGAAAATTTACAAGTTCCATTGGCGGTTGCTCCTCAATCCATATTTATGTCTCGAGGACCTGAATCCGTGTTTGTGCCACCATGCCCTCAATTTTCTCAAATCAACTGGGATGCATCGAGTAATCCTGATAACTTGCCTGAATTAGACAGTCATGGGACTTGGAGCATGAATGATGAATTCTATGTTAGCTTGCAATTTTTATCAAAAGATTTCGTGAAGTTAGCCCCCAAACAATATTCCATTCACAGGCATCAATAGTACAAGATTGAAGACTCTGATTCACGAAGACTGACTACCAAGTGCTCTAGTTTTGACGAAAGTTGTAATTGGAGACTTAGAGACATACAAAGCAGGAGGTCGAATACGTGGCAGATTACAAAATATAATGAACCTCATAGTTGCGTAAACCCATCTATGTCATTAGATCACTGGAAGTTGGACTCTCGTTTGATCTGCTCTTGCATTTTGGAGTTAGTTAGGATAAAACCCGATGCACCCGTATCCTTAATTGTTGAACGGATTCGAAGCCAATTTGGTTACCAAGTTTCATATCGAAAAGCTTGGAAGGCAAAACAACTGGCTATTGTGAATGTGTTTGGGGATTGAGACAAATCTTACGAGGTGTTGCCCAGATGGCTAGCAGCCATGAAGAGAGACATGGAAGGCACAGTGGTGGAGTTGCAAGATGAGGAATGTTTTATGAATAACTAACTCGATCGTTCAAAAAGAGTCTTTTGTCGATTATTTTAGACATTTAGACAATGTGTGACTGGCTTCCGATATTGTAAGCCCTTTGTTCAGATTGATGCCACTCATTTGTATGGCAAGTACCGTCATAAGTTGTTGATTGCAACAACTCAAGATAGAGATAGAAAAACCTCTGCCTATTGCATTTGCCATTGTGGAGGGGGAGACCAAGGATGCTTGGAGTTGGTTTTTAGCCCACCTGAGATTGCATGTCACCCAACAAGAGAGCTTGTGTTTTGATCTCTGATCGACATCGAGACATCTTACAACCAGTGGCAAATGAAAATCTTGGATGGCAGCCTCCGAATGCATATCATGTCTTCTGTATACGACATATTGGTTCCAATTTTAACTCCAAATTTCAAAACAAGGAGTTGAAAAGATTTTTGATTAACACATGTACTTTACATTTTCTATTTGTATTATAATTTTATCGATAATAATAGTTAGCTTCTAATACTAACCCAATTTATTTGTTGTATCAGGGTATGAACCAATCGCAATAAAGTTTGATGCTAGGCTAGAGAAGCTTAAAGTTACAATAGAGATGGCAAATTGGATTAACAGAATTCCAAAAGAAAAATGGAGTTTGGCATATGATGGTGGCCGCAGATTCGGTCATATGACTACTAATTTGTCGGAGTGCATTAATGGAGTGTTGAAGGGTAGCAGAAATCTATCTATAACTGCATTGGTTCAATTGACATATACGAAATTAGTAGAGTACATTGTCAACCGAAAAGACAAGGCAAATTCCAAATTGATGACATTTAACCAGGAATGGAGTGATGACTTATTGAAGCACTAAAGAGTCAATCTGGCAAAGGCCAGCTCACACAAAGTTCGTCGGTACAATAAAGAGAACACAAGGCTCATGGTTGAAGAGGCTTTTAACCCTGTAACACAACAAGGTGGACTTTCTTATACTTTGAACTAGGAAGAAAGGCGATGTGACTGTGGGGTGTTTCAAGCATTGCATTATCCATGCTCGCATGCGATTGCTGCGTGTGCTTCAGTGGCAGTTGACTAATTCTGATTTGTTCATAGGGTTTACAGGATGAAAAGCATTTACAGAGCCTATGAGTTTGATTTTGAATCGGTCCGGGCTGAACCATGGTGGCCTGTAGCTCCCGACACCATTTTGGTGCCACCACGTGCATTACTTAGATCTAAAGGTCGACCAAAATTAACCCGACTCAGGAATGAGATGGATTAGGCGTGAAGCAGGGCCAGGACAGACGTGTACAATATGCCATCAACCTGGACATAATTCTCGCACTTGTTGTGTCGGTGGATCGAGTTCCTTGAGGGATGATGGAGTGGGGCCATCTAGTTGATCTAAGACTTATTTTCATTTTCAGAATATTGTGTTAGTAATAGTGTGTACTTTGGAGTTGTATTATTTTGTATCACTAATTTATGATGTTGTCTTCGAATACTATTTTCCTATATATGTTAGTTGATTCTCAGTGTTAACTTTATTTCTTCCATATTATATTTTAGTATAGTTATCATATGGTCATATTATATTTTATTATAGTAATCATATTGCAACACTAATTGTTGTTATTATTTGGCATATAACTGATAGATGGCATTCCGTGTAAATCCCGTACCAGAGGACGGCTCGATTTTGGAGTTGCAGGAGTACTATGTTTCCCAGCATGTATGGCAGGGATATGAGGATCGGCACCTGCGTGTTAGACGTGCTCAGAAGATGAAACATATGGACCTCCCTGCTCCGATTCTTCTGTATCTACAGCAGGCTGGCTTCTTAGGAGTTGCTCATATGGGCTATTGCAGCATTGATCACTCCCTGATCTTTGCGTTGGTTGAGAGATGGTGCCCAGAGACGCATACATTTCACATGCCTACCGGGAAGTGCACCATTACATTGGAGGATATCAGAGTGATATTGGGTCTTCCCATTGACGGTGCTACAGTCACTGGCGTTACCCATAGGGATGACTGGCTCAATTTGTGTGCTCAGTTGTTAGGGATTGATGAGACTCCCTTGCTCATAGTTGGGGCACGCATTGACATGACATACCTATGGCAGCTGAGTGTTACTGCAGTCACCGAGGATGATGATGATGAGTACGTGCAACAGCGTGCACGACATTACATACTTCGGTTGCTTGGGGGTTTCTTATGCCCCGATCATTCGAGGAAACTCGTGCACTTGATGTTCCTTCTATTGGTGGAGGACTTTGCTGTTGTCGGGACGTATAGCTAGGGGTCTGCAGTTTTGGCGTACCTGTATAGAGAGTTTTGTAAAGTTACAGACTATGACGCATGCGAGATCGGAGGGGCATGCATCTTATTGCAGTACTGGGCATGGTACAAATTCCCCCGGCTTGCCCCTACACTAGCTGACCATGTTGAGCCCGATGTGTTTTACGCTACTGATCTTAGTCAATTACGTCCTTTAAGATGGGAGTAAGTTTCTATTTTATTTCATATTTTTACATTACTTTCTTGACATACTTTGTTAATATTTGTAACTTACGTTTGTAATACTTTCATTTACCAAATAGGTGGCGCAAACATAAAGTATTGAGTGATACTGTGATTGGCGTCCTTGCATATTATCGCCAGTTCTTTGATTAGTTGAAGAACGATGAGGTATGTCTTCGTTTACATTCCTTTGAATTATTTACTTATGCATATGTCGTCTTAATATTTTGTGCATCTCATTTTTTCAGTTTATATGGCAACCATACACGGATGAGCAGGTGGCAACACTGCCACCTTTTTGTGTGGCTGGTAGGGACATAGCACTGGCAGTAGTCCCTCTTATATGTTTCCACATTGTTGAGTGGCACCATCCAGACCACGTCATGCGCCAGTTTGGTCTTGACCAGCCCATTCCACAGAGACCGCTCCAGCTAGATAGATTGCACTCGGTTACACTGGCAGGTAGGCATGATGAGGATTGGCCAGCTACACATGTTATTTATATAGCCACCTGGGATAGTCGTAGGGAGAAGCTTGTTAGGGGAGTCTTATTGGTCGCACCCCGCAATTCGCGTTCTGAGTACATGCGTTGGTATAAAATAATTACCAGACGCTGTATTGCTTCCACTAGCGCATCTATTGGGAATGCGGTAAACTCTTTACCAATTTGTTAATGATTATATGTATTTTGTATTCAGTATAATGACATAAATTATATTTGTTTATTAGGCGGACATTGCAGCGTATTTGCTCAGTTCAACAACTGACACTGCCACTCGAGAGGCTGCTACACAGATCCTACACTCATTGCGGGAGCATGACCGCATTACGATGGAACAGATGCGTCCAGCTCCAACAGCAGATGACATTACAGGGCCGCCCAAGGAGTCTAGTCAACAGGGAACACGGCCTAGACAGAGGAGAGGATTAGCGAGCACTCGGACACGACTTCGACATCCTGAGGACTCCAGCTCTACCAGCCAGCATACGACTCAGCCTCCTACCACTACTACATACCCCCCACTCAGCCACCACCTGCATATTACCCACCATACCTACTATACCCTTACACACCGTATCCATACCTGCCACCGGGTTACCCCTCATATCCTTACTCACCACATGGTTACCCACCATATCCTTACCCACCATATCCTTACCCACCACCAGGTTACCCACCATACCCATCACAGCCAGGTCCCTCTTCCGAACAATCTCACAGGCCACCGCATTCTGATGCGGGCCCATCTCATTGACATTGACATGTAATTATATTTAGTGATTTTGTGTAAAAGACTATTGATAATATCTTCTTGTGAGTTTGGTACCCTTATTAGATTAGATTTAGATTATATATGTTTTCCGCTCAGTTTTAGTTTTTGTTAAAGATCTTGGTTACTGGTTGCATTAAATAGGATCATGTGCTTTTGAGGAGATCCAACATTTAAGGGAAACTCTATCAAAATTTTTACTAATTCGAATTACTAAAAAATTGGGAGGGGGATTATTGGGATCCGAACCCTACTCACTAAATAAACATTTCAAACAATGTTATTTTTTTACTAACATAAACGTCTAGCAACATACCAAAAAAAAGGCCTATAAATTACAAGCATAATGTTTTTTTTTTATGATATTTAGTTAAAATACTAATTTAAAGATATAAACTATAAGTATTTGAAAATATCTAACAAATATCTGATACGATACGTATTGAATATTAATATAACTATTATTTTAAAATATCAATACTTCTTAAATAGTAAATACTTTTCATTAACAATTTTATGTAATGGATAAATTCTCTCAATTACTTAAAAACTATAAAATATTTTAAAAATTTTTAATATATTAAATATTTTATTTATTTATTTGAATTAATGTAAGAATAATTCAATTGATATGACTAATAAAAAAAAGAGTGTTATTAATCCAAGATTGATTAGGAATCATTTAATACTCATATCATCAATACTCACTTTCCTTATGATTTGACTAATAATAAAATAAAAGTCATTGAAATTTGTTTTAAGGAATATATTAACCAAATACAACCTATAGGTAATACGTTTCTTTTAAAGGATATACTATATTATTTCTTTGTCAATTTTTTAATTTTATATTTTATATTTTAATTCCGTAATTAGTATGGACTCATTAATAAATACTTACAAAAATTTATTAAGTAATTTAAATAATTTACAAAAATGTAAATTCAAATTTTTTAGTATTTTTTTTAAATTTTTACTAAATAAAGGATTACGCTAACATGGGTGGAGTTTTCCTTGTAAATGACCAATCAGGATGTGTCAAGTAGGATGGTGCATCCATATGTGAGTTGCGCCTAGTGTATTGGCGCAACTCACGTGAATGCACCATCCTACTTGGTGCATCATGATTGATCAAATAATAATAAAAATGGTCACATAGGATAAAATAGTGACCGTTTGATATATAATTTTAAAAGAGTAGTATTTTAATAAATAATTTTAAAATATAATAATTTAATAAATAATTTAAAAAATAATAATTTAATAAATAATTTTATTAATAATGACAGTTTGAAAAAAAACCTGACTTTTAACTTACTTATCTCTCTTGTGTGGCATAAAAGTCTTTTAACAGTGATAATTATCTATTGACAAATGCAAGTCATCGACTAACAGGGTGCATCACATGTTTGTTAGTGATCTCATTTTGTTTACACAAATTATAAGGTGGTTCATTTAATCTTTTTTAGACTGCCTAAAGTTGGGCCAAATTGCTTGGGATATCATTATCAATATTGCAATTTATAGACTATAGAGCAACTACCTCCTGTAACATCCTATTTTTTTAAAAAAAAATTATTTAATCTTTACAATAAAGATTAGAAGTATTTTTCTTAATTAAGATAAAATTATTAGTGTATTATAAAAAGATAGAGATATTATAAAAATATATTTATAAGAAAATATTAAAATATTAATAAAAAATCTATAAAATAATATTATTTTAATTTAAATATCTCTAAATCTAATAACTACTCGTATAAATATTTTACTTTATAAAAATTAAAAAGAATGGAAGGCCAAGATTAGATAAGAAGTAATTATTACTTTATAAAAATCTAGTTGCAGCGTGGTTCACTCATAACCAAGTGGATTTGCTATAAATAGGTAAGATGAAATAGAAAACTTGAAACAAAGAAGAGAAAAAGAAAGACTGAAATGCTGTTGAAGTGTTAAAAGAGAGAGAGAAATAGAAAAAGTGAGAAAGTGAGAAACCGTGAAGAAAGAGAGTGAGAGAAATAGAAGAAAAGAAGGAGGAAGAGAAAGAAATGGAGAAAGAAAAAAGCAAAGATATTTTGTAAGAGGTAGAAATTGAATTTTTTTCAAAAATAAAATTATAATTTTTAGTGTGTTCATATGATTTATTAGTTAATTTATTATTTTAATATTTTGTATATATTATTATTATTGTTAAATTTATTATGCACATGTAATGTTATGAAAATTTGATTTTTACTTGATTTTGAAATGTTTATGATACTTGATAAAAGTTAGAGTTGTTATAATTTGAATGTTGACTCTTTTATAGAATTAATATAATAAATTAAAATATTACTCAAGACTTAAGTTAAATAAATATTTTTAATTATATTGAGCAATAAATATATGTACTTAATTTATATGAACTTTCTTATATTTACTTTGGTTTAGAAGTAATTTTATGATCTTTATTTTGAATCTTTGCAATAAAAGGACTTTTGTGTAATGAATGCATTATCAGCACCAGGACAAACTATGAATTATGATGAGGATCTGACAAACTATGGACTATGATGAGGATCTGACAAACTATAACCTATGATGTGGACTTTTAAAAGAATTATTAAATTAATTTTAATTCATAATTGGTCCCTTGAAGTACATATTGACATTTAAATTTAATGATTCTAAATTTTGTGAAATTTATTTAATTACCATGATTTATTTATAGACTTGTATATGATGAAATTATTTATGATATATTGATAGTTTGTATTGCTTATGTTTGTGTGTGATGATAAACAAGTGATTCATGAAAAAGTTTGGACCTAACCGTTAAGAGGCAGATGGATGAATTTCCTTTTATGTCACTTGTCTACTTTGTGTTGGTATGTTTGGCTTTGTTGTCAAAGTAACACCAGAAATAAAGTGAATTCTCTATGGAAGTGAAGACCTTCGAGTAAAATGTGAGACAAGTAGACATGGAAAGAAAAAGTAAAGTAAATGATGGATTCTTTGTGATGAGAAACTTGCTTGCTGATGTTGTTGATGATTGATACTTGTTTGCCAATGTTTGAAAATTGTTTACCGAGGTTTGAGGAACTTGCTAATGTTAATGTATAAGGCTATATTGCATGATTTATTTAGCATCCGTTTCGTTATATTGAAATTGTGTTGTTCTTATCATACCTGAGTTACCATAAGATTTTTTGTGTATATTACACAGCTAAAACTCATTATGTGTTTTTAAATGTTTTTATAACTGTTCATTTCCTGCGGAGAATTTTCAATTCTCATTTTGTTCATGGTGTTTTTAGATTAGTACAGGATGTATTATGATTATCATCATTCAAATCGATCATGTATAGATCCTAAATCTAAAGGAGGAAAATTTATGTATATTGGAGTTATTAGAAATATATGTATTTTTGATTAAATAACGACTCTGATATAAGCAAGTAAAATCATGATTCTGTTGCTGAGTTTATAAATTAGCACTTATGCTTCTAATTTTGTTTTTTCTTTACTTATTATTGTCTTGATTTTGATTAATGCTTTTCGATGTTGAACTTTTGATTTTGAGCTCTTCTTTAATTTTTATGAAATTAATCCAATAATATTAATATTTTGATCATAATTAAAGAAATTAAGAGTAATACCTTCAATTAGTAATTTGGCTAACAAATATTAATATAATAAAGGAGTTACACCTCCTCCTGAAATGATATTTGGCAAAACGATCCTTATTCAACCCTTTTCTTCCGGCTTATCTTTTTTTTTTGTCCCCTCATCACTAATCCACTTCAGTGATTGATATTTTATTTACTGATTAATGTTATTCTCATAATAATAAACTCACAAAGTTATGCATACCCAGTGGATACCATTCATATAATTATAAGTAGTGTTACTCATGCTATAAATTTGCACACTTCTCTCACTCTTTCTAAGTCACTAGATAACGATAACCTTAAACAGTTAAACTTGTTATGAAATCCAATTATCATCCTTTAAATATAAACTTTTTGGTAACCTTAATTTTGTGAGAGTAGCATTAGTTTTAGATAGAGGTGGCAAAATAGGCTAACCCGCCCCAACCTGTCCCTACCCACTTCAACTCGCTAAAATGCGGGGTAAGATGGGTTGGCCCGTTTTAAAAAATGGATTGGAAGAGCTAACCCATCTCGCTTTAAGGCGGGTTAGCGGGTTGGCCCGCATAAAAGAAAAAATGAGAAAAAATAGATGAGTTGGCGGTCAACCTAGCTTAATCCCTAAAAATAAAAAAAAAATTATATAAAAAATTAATAAATAATAATGATAAAAAATTACAAACCACATATCTAAAATATAATTTTTAAAATAGTCTAATTAAATATTCAAACATAAATTATATAATATCAAAGAGTTTTTCATTTATAATATTACTTATCATTTTTTTTTAAAAAGAGAATTAACCTGCAGGATCAACCCGCCCCCGTCTCGCTTAATTCGCGGGTTATACGGGGCGGGTTATGCTGGTTGAAAAAATAATATGGGTTCAATCTTTGAACCTAACTCGTAAAAAAATGACTGGTTGACAGATTAACCCGACATGTTGAACCCGTTTTACCAACTCTTTTAGAATTAAAGTAATATACACTATTAGTACAACAGAGTTTTACAATACTATTTATTAAATTTTTAATACGTGTGTTTTTATTTTAATTACTAAGAAAAAGATATAGTAATAAATATTGCTTTGTGAAGATATCAGTGAATGTCAATGTAAAGTACATATCAATTAAACTTTTTGTTTCAATTTAATAAAAACATTATTCTCTAAAACCTCCTCAATTAAAAGGTTGGTAGAAGATTACCAAAAAAAAGGGCTGGTAGAAGTGCAAAAAAAAAAAGTGGATATAATTAGAGGTGAGTATACGAACTTTGGTCCGCGTAACCCGCGGCTCATGCAAGTTAGAACTAGATAAAATATAGGTTTGTTTAGACGCGTGCTTATTGGTCAGATCTGTTTTAATCGCGATTAAATAAATTTTGCTTTGTAGATTTGCAGACTAACCTGCGAACCTACTTAAATGTTCTTTTATTTTTTCTTTTTAAATTTGCATTGAATTTGAACAATTGAGTCCAACACTTTTCAATTCATTACTTGGCCCAGATGGAAAAAAACATTTAGATTTAAAATAAAATAATTAAATAACAAAAAAATAAATTAAATAAAATCAAATCATATTTTTAGCTATTTAAAAGGTATTAAAAAAAAGAAAATTGTAGATTGTGGACTAATGTGGTGTTGATGTGAGCCAACAAAATGCTAACTCATTTAAGTTGTAAGTCAGCTCACATCGACTTGTTTAACTATGATCTGTTGTACATCGAGACAGTACAAATCATCAAACCAACCTACATACCCCCACCTCTAGATAGAATGTAAACAAGTAATTAAATTTATGCCTTTTAGAGACCTTATACAGTGGCTTTTATTTGAAAGGGAAAAAAATGACATTAAACATCATTAATTATTTAAGGTGTGTTTAGATAAACTTTAAAAAAGATATTTTAAAATAGGTATAAAAATGATTTTTCTATACAAAATTCTATGGAAAACAAAAATTATTTTGTGTTTGAACATAATTATAAAAATTATTTTTTATTTTAAAAAGTGAAAAGTAAAAGAATAAATTTTTTTAAGTTGTCCATCTCAACTTCTGATAAAATGTAGAAAATGATTTTTTTTAGATTTTATTTTTAAAAAATCTTATCAAACAATCGTATTTATCTGAGAAGTAATTTTTTTAATAAATATTTTTCTTTCAAATTAAACTTAAACAATCTTATTCTTAAGAAGTATTAGTTTTAAAATTGGAGTTAGTGCTCATCCCATTTTCTCTTTAAACTATAAAATATCAGCATGTGACTGTTTTTTTTTTTTTAATGAGAGAGGATAATTACCATGAGATCATTTATTAAAAAAGATTTGGTTAGTTTTGAATATAGAGTGTAGATTTGAATTTTAGAACCGTTACTTTGTGAAGAATTTTATTTAATTATCATAATTAATTTGAAATTATGTGAGTAATTAATCGAAGGTAAAAAGAGTATAAATTATATTTATTTATTTATTTATTTTTAGATTTTACATATGATATATCTTTTTGAATTTGCAAGTATTGTTAAATTTTGTTCATAATGAATTTTCTTTTTTTTAAAATAAACCAGAAAAGATGAGATTCATTTTGTGTTTGTCAAACCGATTTTTCTTTTCTTTTTTAAACTTTTACATATTATACTTTGGTAAAGAAAGAAAGTGAAAGTGGGTGTGAATCATCAGACAAATCATTCGTGATAATTTCTTTAAAAACAATTCGTATAGCAGTCCTCTTTTTTGAAGTTTGAATAATCAAATCGACAAAATTAATTTCAAATAGACAAAATCGATAAAATAATGTACCTGTGAGAGAAAAAAAATGAATTTACCTGAACATTTTGTACGACCATTCAAATGTTTTTTTAAATAATTAATAAATTGATGTTTTATACATGTAGATAATGCTATTAAAATTAAACACTTCTTCGTCTTCTTTTATTTGAAATTTAAACTAGAACTATGATAAGAAAAACATTCACTTAATATCAAGTGAATTATCATCGGACTTTTATCAAAGGCCTGATTGCTCTTTTTTTATTTATTTTACTTCATCATAATATTTTATACGTTTTTTTTTAATTACATATCAATATGCATGAGGTGTTATTACCACTTGAACTTTTAATGATATATTTTTGTTCTTTTAAATCTAAATCCCTATCACTCTCAACTATTTTAACTATGCCCAATTAAAACCACAAATTTACTATTAAATATTAATTACCATATTGTTAGAGTCACCATATTGTTAGCTGATTTTATAAACTTAGCGTATGGTCCAAGTACGCAGGTCACTCGCTCCAGCAGGTATGTCAATTGGGAGAACCCTCCAACTGCCTTCTACAAGCTCAATGTAGATGCCAGATGGTAGTGCCTTTGGTAATCCGAGAAAGGCTGGTTTCGAAGGGCTGATACGCAAGGACGACGGAACGTGGTGCCTGGGGTTCTCTGGACATGTGGGTATAACAACAAATCTTCGTGCAGAGCTTCTAGCTATTTTCCATGGCCTCAAACTTGCGTGAAATGCAAGTATAAGGAGTATCATTTGCAATTCATTTCTTTTCATGTTCCATAAGTAAGCTGTCATTGTCTAGGAGATTTGTACCTTTTTCACTACCAACTAGGAGCTTAGAATCAATCATGCCTTGTGGGAAACCAATTAATACTTACGCTGACTACCTTATTAAATGTGGCGTTAGGATGGATGATCACATCAGACTTTGAAAGGCCCCTCCTCCTTAGATGAATTCTCTTCTTCTTGTTGATGCCTTGGGCTTTGCCTATGTTAGAAACTAGTCTGTTTTTTTCCTTTTATGTCTTTCCCATGTACCAAAATTTATTCTTTCTTACCCACACAGGTCTTTAGCAGCCTCTCTTTATGGTCTACTTTGTTTCCTTGTCTTCAAAATAAAAAATACAGTTTGGTAACTAAACTCAAATAAATGAAATGACAGTTTCTGTTCATCACACAATTAACCATGCATAATCATATATAGTCAAATTCGAAATTCTAATTAATAATGGAGAATTTTCTTTACTTACAGTTAAAGGGATAACCTATATATACCTAGAGTTCTAGAGGGAAGCAAATATGAAATAACGAATGGTTAAACTTTAAAGACAAGATTGCCGATTCCAATTCAATTATCTTTCAATTATGGCCTAATCTATTGTAAGAAATGATTATCTTTTTTAAAGATAGATTAGACCACAAGGTATCTTTTCATAAATTAGGCTTGAACACATTAGTGCCTATTTACTTTAACCTTTGAGACCCTTATAAAAGCAATCAAACGGGATTGTTACAATACACATATCCCTTTTCATCTCAAAATAATAATAATAATAATAATAATAATCCATTTTTGTGCAGACAATATATTTTTTTGGCTCAATTTTAGAATCCTTAAAAACATGATTGACTTTATTTGAATTTAATTTATTTTTTTTAATTTACTAAAATTTAATTTCCATACTTAAAAATATTATAAAAAATATGATTTAAATTGATAGTAAATTAATTTTTTATATTTGAAACATATTAAAAAAATCTTTTTAATATTTTATAAAAAATGTAAAATGAATTAAGTTTTACATGTATATAAGTAAAATTATAAGGATATTTTAAAATTAATGAACTTTGCAATTAATGTATAGGAAAATATGAGAGAAATAGAGGAAGATACATGAAGTGGGAAAGGTCACAACCATTTAACCCATCAGAATCAGTTACATTAACATTTGCACTTAGTAGATTCTTCCTTTTATCTCTTTCTTTCGGTTGATGATTATGTTCTGTACAATTATCAATGAAAGTTATAAACGTTATATTTGAGGATTTTGAGTGTGTGAGACTTTGAGCAAAATATGAGAAAAACAATACGAAAGAACTACTCTGGGGAGAAAGCAGTGTTGAGCATCAGCCATCAATCTAACTTGAACTTGGGAGGAGATCTTTCTGAGAGCAAAATTTCAGCTGCATGGCTCCCAGTTTTACAGAATATTTATACGAACCCATACCCATCGATATTGAACGAGACCAGATATTTGTTGAGTGCATATATTTAATGTTGTATGACAGCATTACTCAACTATAAAATAATCTACTCAATATATATACTTGGAACATTGAGCTACATGCAAAATCACTATCAATGCGCCGTACGTACTCGTATGAATAGTAAGTACTAAGTAGTTAACATGTTTTACCATTCAAATCAACTTGAAACAATAAGTAAATGACATAATTTCATACATAGAGGAATGTTAATACTAGTAGATATATAAAGTCCGAAAACACATGTTATCTTTGTTTGCAGACTGTTCTTGGGTTGTTGGCTCCTTGAACTATCTCTTAGTAGCTTGGATGCGTTGTAGATTAGGGGTAAATACTTATAAGATACTTCAAAGTTTAAGTTAGTGAAAGTACAAGGTGAGTACACAATGAGTGAAAAAAGTAAAGGTAACAGGATGAGAATATCGACGAGGCTCGACGGTGGAAGTGCGACGACTGTTTGACGGTGAAGGACTAAGACGGGTGGCAATAGAAGCGTGTCACAGGGACTGGAATTGATGGTTAAGATTGCTTATGAGTGTTGTTTGATGGTGTCAAGAGGGAGGAGGCACGGTGGAGAGTGTGGGAGGAAAAAGGTGTAAGAAAAAGTAAGTAAGTTAAGAAAAAAAATAATAATAATAAAAAATTACGATATTAAATAGATATTTAAGTAATAATAATGTAAAAAATATAAATGTATTTTTATAATTGAGAAATACAACCACAAGTACGTACTTTATTTAAGTTTTTTCTTTTTCAACTTATGTAAAGAAAGAGTAAACGGTAAAATTACTTATATAATATTTAAATGTTGAAAATTATTTATGAAATTTTTGAATATGTATTTCATAATTCAAATTACTCTTTTATGTCAATTAATATTTGAACATTTATGGATTAATTTATATAATAAAATATACATTCAAGATTTTTAGAGTAATTTTTATTGTTCAATAACTAATAAGATCGATACCTTATTTCTTTTAAGGACTAAATGAAAGTTGGTATTTCACCGTTGCATTGGCGCCACTTTCACGTAACGTAAGGCCCTCTAACGTAGTCTCCACTGCAACATTAGAGTTCAACGGTGTACGTTCATTTCTCACCATCCAAAACTCGCCACGATACCACATCTTTCATCAGCAGTCCTATAATAATGAAGTGGCAAAATATGATAGGTGAGCCCGGTAGATCTCGGAGGTAAAAGTTTGAGTTTTGAGTTTTGACTTGGTTTGTTGCAAGTTGTAACTTGTTGCCACTTCGGAATAGCAGGAGTCAAGGAAACCGAGTGAGGAACGTAGACAAGTCAAGAGCCAAAGTTAAAACAGTTTCAAGGCTTCTTCCATGCTAAATTCTCTCTTTCCCTTTCCCTTTATCGGTCTTATGTGATCAGATGATTCACGAGCACAATCTTACTCTTATAAGATCATTGATCACACCCCATTATTGTTTGATTTAATTTTATTTCTTTTTCTTTTTCTCTTTTTTTTGATCCGGTGAATTCTGCCAAAACTGGAACGTTCAGGTTAGTTCCTGTATCTCTCTGGTTTGTGAAGAAATGCGTTTGTTGTAGCATATAGCATATATAATGAAGTAATTGAATTTAATGGTTAAAGAAAAAAAAATCTCTATTCCATTGTCTTGAGTCTTTGATTTTGATGTTCAATGCCAACATTATTTTAGGGAGGACCCTTTCATTTTTTCATGTTTCTTACATTACATTGTCTCAGCATCCAAACAGAAATCATCAATGACTTCATGCTTTCTTTTCCTCAGTACTGCTTATAGGAATGACCAGTTGAGCATGAATTTCATTTTTTGTGTCGTTATGGTCAATATTATTTTCTTTCTTTTTCTTTTTTGGACTTGACACTTATGAGTTCTGTTCATTCAGTCAGCTCACCCCAGTACAGCCATTTGTCTCAATTGAGCTCGGTATTTCTCAGCTTACCAATGTTTTTGTTTGACTCATTTAGTTGTGAACTTGAGCTTTAGATTTGAATCATTTGATCAGATGAAAAATTATATTTATGTTGATATACAGATAATAAGAATTAATCAGGTATCTGTTGATTTCACCACTGTTCTGGTCAGGTTTCTATGTTTTTCATGCTTGATTGGAAAATGAGTTTTGAATAAAGCTGAAGTTCATTCTTCCTTACAAAATATCAGTAAGGAAATGGCGATGGAATTAGTGGTTCGCGCCTCACTCATCCCAGCATCTGAGTTGCTTTCCCAGACCATCTTTGCCATATTTGATACTGTCAAAGCAGCCAATGAGGTTGTCATTCACAAGGAGAATTTTAAGAAATTCTCAATTCACTTGGAGAAGATCTCATTTATATTGAAGTCTTTATCAAAGGAAGACACATTCAATCCTGAGAGCTTGACTAACGCTATGGATGTTCTCAACCGAGAGGTTCAAGTTGCTAAGCAACTGGTTTTTGAGTGCAACAGTAGAAGTAAGGTTTATCTTTTAATCAATTCCAGAAGGATTGTTACACGCTTGAAGTGTTGTATAGATGATATAAGTCAAGCAATAAGCCTTATCCCTCTTGCCTCTTTAGACATTAACTCGGGTTTAAACAAACAGGTAAGTGAGTTATGCCAGAACATGTTAGATGCTGAGTATCAAACAGCTGCAGCAGATGAAGAAATCATAGAAAAAATTGAGACAGCAATACAAGAGGGAAATGTTGATCGGTCATATGCAAATCAGTTGCTAGCTTGTATTGCAGATGCCATTGGGGTCTCCATTGAGCATGCTGCTTTAAAGAGAGAATTTGAAGAGCTGAAAAATGAAATGGTAATTGCCAAGTCTAGGAAAGATACGGCAGAAGCTCTACATATGGAGCAGATTATTGCAGTACTTGAAAAGGCTGATTCCATAACATCGGCTCAAGAGAAGGAAAAGAAGTATTTTGAAAAGAGAAATTCTTTGGGAAGGAAACCATTGCTGCCTTTGCAGTCATTTTACTGCCCAATCTCTCTTGATATTATGGTGGACCCTGTGGAAACTTCTTCTGGAAAGACATTTGAGAGAAGTGCAATAGAGAAGTGGTTTGCTGAAGGGAACAATCACTGTCCCTTGACCATGTTGCCTTTGGATATTTCAATCCTAAGGCCCAATAAGACTCTTCGACAGTCTATTCAAGAATGGAAAGACAGGAACACAATCATTACCATTTCTACTATCAAATCCAAACTTGAAACAGATGAAGAAGAGGAAGTGCTTCAGTCCTTAGACAAATTGCAGGACCTATTCTTAGAAAGAGAGATGCACCGAGAATGGTTAAAAATGGAGAATTATATTGCTGTTCTTATTGGATTTCTTGGTTCTAAAAATCGTGAAATAAGGAAGCGTGTTCTGCTTATCCTGTATTTGCTTGCAAAGGATGATGCAGAGAACAAGGTACCTCATAAATCCTTCACATTGTTAACTCTACACTTTTCCAGATGGCTCCATGTAAGACTGAAGAGAACAATATTGATTTTGCATAAAAAAGATACTAATACTTCTTTTCTTGCAGGAAGATATTGCTAAAGTGGATAATGCACTTGGATCAATTGTTCGCTCACTTGCACGTCAAATTGAGGAAAGCAAGTTAGCATTGCAGTTGCTGTTGGAGTTATCTAAAAGTAACATGGTGCATGGTCTCATAGGAAACATTCAAGGAAGCATACTTCTCCTGGTGACAATGTTAAACAGTGATGACGTTGAAGCAGCCAAAAATGCACATGAGCTACTGGAGAACCTCTCTTTCCTTGATCAGAATGTTATAGAGATGGCAAAGGCAAATTATCTTAAGCCTTTGCTGCTGAACCTTTCTACAGGTATTCCATGAATGAGACACACCATCTGAACTTCTAGTGATTTATGTCTTAATCAGCATCCCTGCAGATTTCGTACTCTTAGAACTTCATAAATTTTGTGTTTCTTTTTTTTCTTTCTTTTTTAGAGAAGGGGGAAGGGACATCAATTTTATTAGTTGACATTGATCTCCATATCTATGAAGTAGGATATAAATACAACATGTTCACATACTTGAGGAAAATTTTGTCTTCTGTAAGAATTATGGAAGTCACTCCACTGCTATCTCATATGTAGAATTAATATGCGTTAATGGCTTGTGCTAATAGACAAAAGTCTTTAAAATTGATAATGCTCACAAAACAGAACAGAGAAGATTCCTAATATGTTTCTTGTTTCGTTTCCTTTCATAATGTGTATAAATTATCACATACCTGTTAAAAAAACTATGTGTTTGTGAGTGCAGACACTTGCATCTGTATACTGCACATATATGTTCAAACCAATACAGAAAATGGATGAAATAGAGAAAATAAATGAAGCAAAACTGAATATGAGATAATTCAGGAGAAAGTGGAGACATATAACTTAATAAAGCCAATGGAGTGAAGGAGGAAATACAGTGAATGTTTTCTTACTCCTTTCGGATAAAACTTTAATACTTGATACTCACTGATTGTCAATACTAATTTCCTTGATGTAGGACCAGAAAATATGAAGATAATCATGACTGAAACTTTGTCGGAAATTGCATTGACCGACCAGAATAAATTGTCCCTAGTCAAAGATGGGGCATTGCAGCCTCTTCTTCAGCTGCTCTTAAATAATAATGTGGAAATCAAGAAAGTGGTTGTCAAAGCTCTATTACAGCTCTCAAGCTTGCAAGAGAATGGCCTGCAGATGATTAGGGAAGGTGTTGCTCAACCACTATTGGAACTGCTATACTGTCACAGTTTACAGTCACCTACTTTGCGTGAACAGGTTGTTACCACAATAATGCATCTTGCCATATCAACCACTCACCAACAAGCTGTAGAAGAACAGGTTTCATTGTTAGATTCTGAGGAAGACATTTTTAAATTCTTCTCTCTAATTTCTTTAACGGGACCTGAGATACAAAACATGATTCTCAAAGCTCTCCAGGCATTGTGCCAATCTTTCTCTGGCTTCACCATCAGAACGAGGTTGAGACAGGTCTGCACTTTTCTTGAAGTTCCTTAAGAAATTAAAATTTGAAGAAATATGTTTGAAGGCAACAAAGAGCATTTTGGTGCTTTGCTATATATTTCTTGTCCTTGCTGTAAATTGGAATGGCAATTTAGAACGAAAAGAAGCTATATGTTATATGATAAGGAAAATAAGAGATGAGAGGAAAACAAGATAAGAAAATCTCTAATCTATTAGTACACTAAAAATCCCTTTGTACTGCATTTCACTTATGAACCATGCTCATAATTTTAATAATTGTAATTCTCTAAATTCTAACCCCCTAAAAAAATAGTTTAAGCTCTACCCAAACATCCATGTCTATGATTTATAAATATAATTAGCAGTTTTCTATTACATTCTCTGTCGTACAGTCCCTGATTCCTGTTGGTTGAAAAAATGCTTCTTATTATATCGAACTTTGGAACAAATTATTTCTTTCAAAATAGCAGCCACAATTAACAACACCAACAACAATAATAGTTATAATAATTATATTATCATTATTCATGGTATACAAGTGATTTCATAATATATTCGTTAATTACAAGTTTCATTGTTATAATTAATGCAGATCTCAGCTGCCAAAGTATTGGTCCAATTGTTAGAGCTTGATACCCAAACAGTGCGGGTAAATGCCTTGAAGCTTTTCTTTTGCTTGATAGAAGATGGTGATTTTAGCAACTTCTCATCACATATAACTGGAAGATTCATTAAAGTCTTGCTTACCATCATTGAGGCTTCTGATGACGCAGAAGAGATGGTTGCTGCTATGGGAATCATCTCTAAACTACCACAGGAGTCATACATAACCCAGTGGCTTCTAGATTCTGGGGCACTTCACTCTATTTTGGCTTGTCTTACGGATCAACATAAACAAGCCTCACACAAAAAGCAAGTCATAGAGAACTCTGTCCAAGCTCTTTGTCGCTTTACCGTCTCAGCAAATGTGGAGTGGCAGAAGAGAGTAGCTGAAGAAGGCATAATCTCAGTGCTAGTGCAATTGCTCGTTTCTGGAACACCTTTTTCAAAACAAAATGCAGCCATTTCAATCAAGCAGCTTTCAGAAAGTTCATACCGCTTGAGCATGCCAATAAAGAAGCCGAGTATTTTCAAACGCTGCTTTATAGCCAGTGAAATTGGTTGTCCAGCACACCTAGGCACCTGTACAGTTGAGTCTTCATTCTGCATTTTACAAGCTAATGCCCTGGAACCCCTTGTGAGGATGCTTGCGGAGCAAGATGTTGGAACATGTGAAGCTTCCGTAGATGCACTGTTGACTTTGCTTGATGATGAAGCACCACGAAGTGGAAGTAAGGTACTTGCAGACGCAAATGCTATTACACCAATGATAAAATTATTGAGTCTTCCAGCAACAAGGCTGCAGGAAAAAATTCTCATAGCTTTAGAACAAATTTTTCAATTAGATGAAGTGAAAAATAAGTACAAATCTGTGGCCACAATGCCCTTGGTAGACATAACTCAGAGGAAAGATAGCCGTTTGAGAAGTCTTGCTGCCAAAGACCTTGCTCAATTGGGTGTACTTGATACACAGTCTTCTTACTTTTAGGAACCATCTCTCAATTATTTGGTTGCTTGTATATTTTAAGGCACAAGGTAGATGGATGAAAGTAAAAACACAAATTTTACACGACAACATTCCTGTTTAAGGTTTAACTTTTCCCATTCTCTGCTTCATCCAAGAACCAACATCCATACATAGTTATGTTTCTATGAAGTTAGTCTTGTCCTGATATGTGCACTGGGATATAAGAACTGAACTTAGTGATAAGATTGTATCCTATCTACTGTTTCAAACATGAATTCATGTACAGTGGCCAATGCATCAGATTGAAGAGTGCATATCTGAAAGGCTTCCATAGTTACATCACAACAATAAAATGCTCATCCATGTTCTGAAAATATTGCATCCAGTGCAATAGTATAGATGCTTTCATCACAATGGCGGCATTTTCTAACACTTTCTACAACAAATATGGGTAGAGTAAACTAGATGCAAATGAAGATGACAGACTCATATAATGGCATTTATTAAGTACCAAAGATGTTGTTTACACTTGAGTCTTCAGACCATGAAAGGTTGAATGTTTTGGTAATTAAGAAAGTTAAAAACAGAAAGAGTGAGAAAAAAGTTGATGAATATATGTATATTTCTGAACGAATTGTATACAGGAGCATTAGCCTCTATTTATATAAGAAGACTACTATACCGAAAAGAAAAATAATAAAATACAATTATATACGAAATCAATTACAATCTCAATCAATCACAGTCTCAATCATGCTAACATCTCCTCTCAAACTCAAGTAGGTGTAGAATAAACTAACTTGAGTTTAGAAACCAGAGTGCAAAAACAACTAGGATGATGAGCTTTGGTGAACACATCAGTTGGCTAGTCAAGAGTTCCAATGAAAATGAGATGAAGAGCACCACAAAGAATGTGTTGAAAAATGAAGTGATAGTCGATCTCAATTTGCTTGGTGCGCTCATGAAAGACATCATTGTGAGCAATCTGAATAACACTCTTATTATCACAATAGAGAGTAGTGGAATTGGACTGAGGGAAACCCAAATCTTCAAGAAGTCAACGTAACCAAAGTATTCCAGAAGTGGTGTCAGCAAGTGCCTGATACTTTGCTTCAGAACTTGAACGTGTAGTTAAAGTATGTTTCTTGCTTCGCCATGAAATAAGAGCATCACCAAGATAGATACAGTAGTCAGTGGTGGATCGACAATCAATAGGATCTCCACCCCAATCAATACCAGAAAAAGCTTGTGTTTGTCCCAAAATAGGCCGCAAGTG
This sequence comes from Ormosia semicastrata, assembly GCA_029884595.1. Classification (NCBI taxonomy): domain Eukaryota; kingdom Viridiplantae; phylum Streptophyta; class Magnoliopsida; order Fabales; family Fabaceae; genus Ormosia; species Ormosia semicastrata. The sequence goes on along the minus strand of JAQQTO010000046.1, from coordinate 26,980,320 downwards.
CACGAGTCATCCAAGTAGTAAAGTAAAAAGTATAAGTTCGTTTCCTCGATGATAAGCTTACTTCCAATGCTAAGTATTAACCAATAGCTTACCTCATTCTATTCGAGAACATAAAAAATAGGAAAGCAATAAACTGAACTAAATCTAATCTATAAAAACAATAAAGATAATGGTTTAGAGATTAGTAAAATCCTTCTTCACCCTTTACTTCAACTAATAACATGAAATCTTCTTCATAAATATGAATGCAATAATTAGGTTAACTTGAGAATCTTTATTAGCTAAAAGCCTATGTCTAGGTCATCTAATCATAGCTTTAATTGCCCAACTCACTATGTTTCTATGAGAGCTAACACAAAATCCACTCTTGAACGATCTATTCTCAAACACACGCTATACATAGCTAAAAGGTATATTTCTATCCAGTTAACTAATCAACTCATCCCGCCAATAGAATAGAATCGAACATGCATCAACTATATATTAGATCTAAAATCCAAAATCCTATGTTTAGGTTCATCAGACTTCAACAAATCATTCAAAAGCTGATCAAACATTCAAAAGTATTAAGAATCGTATGATTGAACAAAACCATACATCCATACAAAATCATAGGAAAACAAACTCATTAAGTTCATAAAAAGGATTCAAAGCATTCCCTAAAAAAGTTGCTACATCATTGAACATGAAAATACAAATCAAAATACATGCTCAAATGATAAAGAGGAAAAGAGAAAGAAAAAGGAGAATGAGGAAACTTATTAGATGTAATCCTTTGAAGCTCCAATCAACTTCCCTAAGGAAGAAGACCTCTATCCTTGGCTCCTTTGGCCTCCTCAACCTCCGCACATGAAGAACAAGACGCAGCTTCTCTAAACCTAAAAAGCCATTCTAATAAAATCTGATAAAAATCTATGTATAGGCTCAGTTCAGCATAGCGCGCCGCGACCCTCACTAACTTGCGCCTCGGCTCGCATTGAGTCGGTTGACTAGCGCCGCGGCCCTCTAGCCTCGAGTCTAAGTATGGCAATTCGATGATGCCCCTTTGCGCAGCGGCCCTCATAATTATGCGCCGTGGCCCTCTCTCCTGGAATGCCACTTATCTTTCTCTTGAGCTTTTGAGCCTTGAAACGCTTCAATTCCTCTGTTTTAAGCCCATCCTACATTAGGAAAATCACCAAGTTAAATAAAAGTTATAAATTCACTTAATCATTTGCATAATATGCACAATTTGCTCATAATCATATAGAGAGATATCCAAAGGGAATTTAACCAATAAAAGCATAAAATCTCCCATAAAAACAAGGACATAGCATTCTATGAAGCACAACCATGGGGCACAAATAACTATATTTCATGTAGTTATCACACCCCTAAACCTAAATTGTTGCTAGTCCTCGAGCAACACAAAGTATGATCAAGTAAACTCACATTAATCAGTTCATGCTCATATGCATTCAACATTTCAATTTTCATTTAACGACAACTAGTGCACAATGATTGTTTAAGCCCTCAAAAGATGCATATGCCTCACAATTAAGCTAAACACATATACAATCCTAAACATGCCATCAATCTAGCTTTCAATCATTCACATGATATTTCCCACAAACATGCAAATCAAACTTATCTTTTTCAAATCATATTCATCCGGATAAGTTTATGAACCTACACATGGATATAAATCAAAGAATCCTCAAAATTCTAATCCAACCATCTCTCCACTAATGTAAATCACACATAACTGAGGATCAAGAGGCACTTTCATAGCTTATAATGTAAGACCAATGATATGGGCGAAAGAAATGAAGGGAAATGATACAATACAAATATTGAGAAACACAACATACTACCTCAAGTCATGAGCCACTAACTGATATTAGAAGGATATTCAACAGTGAATGCAGAAAACTCGCTAGAACCATTTTCGATACTTTTTGAACTTTACTTATCTAATGCTTTGCTTTTTCTTTTTTTTTTCTTTTGATTTTTATTTTTCTTTCTTTTCTTTTCTTTTTTACAAAGCAATGATTTTTCTTTTGACTGCATCTAGTTCCTTTAAACTCATTTTGTATTGAATCATTAATACTCTTAATTATAGGACTCACTTCAAGAAATAACATATCATGAACTAAACAAACATTGATGGTAGGAAGAAAATGCAATGCTTTCACATACATTAAAATGGTTAACAGGTTAACAATCACAATGGTAATGAAAAACAAATAAGGTCAAACAGTATAAAGCTTCAAAATGGGACCCAGAGATATCATCATATCAGGGTAAGCTTTTTAAGGCTCAATTGGTCCAAATAATGCATTAATAATTTTCTCAATCATGCATAATCTAGGATTTCACCTCAAGAGAGTTGACAAACAAATTTTAAGATAATTGAATTTTCACATGCATTGTCCATTAACTTTCTCTAAGCGAACATGCTTAGTCTTTCCAAAGTTCAAAAAGCATGCAATTGGGAAACTCACCATGCATAAAAACAAACCAGATTGCATTGACATGCTTCAAGATCGCGAATGGTTTCACAAAACAGAGGGCAATTTGCAAGCATTTATATCATTGGCCAACCATCATACACTAGCAAATGGAAATATGTCATGCATTCCAAAGATCTATCGTTTTCTATTCAAGGATGCATAATAACATATACAAAGTGCGAAAAATTGAAACTTGCATCAACAGCTCACCAGTAATAGCCAAAATAGGATATAATCATGAAAGCATGATGACTATCACTAGTACATACTTTAAATATCAAAACATATGTAAACATTAAGCATTAAGGATGAAAACATGTAAAGATACTCCCCCAAACCAAAATGAATGTGTTCCTTGTTGCACATAGTCTATAGGGTACCCAAGCATATCAAAATAGCAACCAAACTAGCACTGAGCATACTAAATAAAGAAAAACAAAGAAAATAAATAGAAAAAGTAAAAACAGGGTACTGAGCCGCGGCGCAACCATGCCTGGGTCGCGGCGTGAGTAAAAAGCTGCAGAATTCTGCAAAAAAAAGTGCGTGTGGGCCGCGGCACTCACTGACTTGGCCACGGCGCTCAGAACTCAACCTGCAAAATTCTGCAGGGAAATGGTTTCTGCTGCCATTTCTACTTCAATATGGCCTCCAGCACCAACAAAATGCGCCTACAAACTTAAAACACAGAATGTACAACAAAAACATACTAAAAACACAAAATCAAACTATAACTACATATTTAAGCAAATCAACAACAAAAACATAAAAACTTGAAAATGAAACTATGTACAATAACAAAACATAAAAACTTGAATTAGGACTAAGCAAACTCATTGTCAATATTAGCAATATAAAAATAATGCCTTATCCCCGGCAACAGCGCCAAAAACTTGTTTGTCCCAAAATAAGCCGCAAATGCACTAGTCATCCAAGTAATAAAGTGAAAAGTATAAGTTTGTTCCCTCGATGATAAGTTTACTTCCAATGCTAAGTATTAACTAATAGCTTACTTCATTCTATTCATGAACATAAAAAATAGGAAAACAATAAATTAAACTAAATCTAATCTACAAAAGCAATAAAGATAATGGTTTAAAGATTAGTAAAATCTTTCTTCACCCTTTACTTCAACCAATAACATGTAATCATCTTCATAAATATAAATGCAATGATTAGGTTAGTTTGAGAATCTTCATTAGTTAAAAGCCTATGTCTAGGTCATCTAACCATAGCTTCAATTGCCCAACTCACTATATTTCCATGAGAGTTAACACAAAATCCACTCTTAAACGATCTATTCTCAAACGCACATTATACATGGTTAAAAGGTATATTTCTATCTAGTTAGCTAATCAACTCATCCCGCCATTGAAATAGAATCGAACATGCATCAACCATACATTAGATCTAAAATCTAAATTCCTATGTCTAGGTTCATCAGACTTCAACAAATCATTCAAAAGCTGATCAAACCTTCAAAAGCATTAAGAACCATATGATTGAACAAAATCATACATCCATACAAACTCATAGGAAAACAAACTCATTAATTTCATAAAAAGAATTCAAAGTATTCTCTAAAACAGTTGCTACATCATTGAACATGAAAATACAAATCAAAATACATGCTCAAATGATAAAGAGGAAAAGAGAAAGAGAGAGGAGAAAGAGGAAACTCATTAGATGTGATCCTTTGAAGCTCCAATCAACTTCCCTAAGGAAGAAGACCTCCATCCTTGGCTCATTTGGCCTCCTCAGGCTCCATACACGAAGAACAAGGCGCAACTTCTCTAAACCTAAAAAGCCATTCTAACAAAATCTGATAAAAATCTATTTATAGGCTTAGTTCAGCACAGCGCGCTGCGGCCCTCACTAACTTGCGCCTCGGCCCGCATTGAGTCGGTTGACTAGTGCCGCGGCCTTCACTAACTTGCGCCGCGGCCCTCTAGCCTCGGGTCTAAGTATGGCAATTCAATGATGCCCCTTTGAGCCGCGGTCCTTATAATTGTGCACCACGGCCCTCTCTCCTGGAATGTCACTTGGTCTTTCTCTTGAGCTTTTGAGCCTTAAATCGCTCCAATTCCTCTGTTTTAAGCTCATCTTCTATTAGGAAAATCACCAAGTTAAATTAAAGTTGTAAATCCACTTAATCATTTGCATAATATGCACAATTTGCTCATAATTATATAGAGAGATATCCAAAGGGAATTTAACCGATAAAAGCATAAAATCTCCCATAAAAACAAGGACATAGCATTCTATGAAGCACAACTATGGGGCACAAATAACTACATTTCATGGAGTTATCAGCTTGGAGGACTAAGGAGGAGTTGACTGAAAAATGAAGTCCATGAAATAGAGTCTCTTTTATATATTGAATAATATAAAGAACAATAACATAGTGAGTAGTGCGCGGAGCTGATATAAACTGACTAACTAAATGTACAACATATGAAATATCTGGACAAGTAACAGTAAGATAAATCAAGCTGCCAACCAATTGCCGATAGAGAGTAAGGTCATCAAGTAGTGTATCATCCAGAGGTGTAAACCTGATATTAAGTTCCAGAGGAGTGGACTCGGTGCGACTGTCTGAGAGACCGGCTCGAGAAATAAGATCCTAAACATAGCTTGAGACAAATAAATACCATCAACAGAGAAAAGAACCCCAAGACCTATAAAATAATTGAGAGGACCAAGATCATTCATCTCAAAATTGTGGCTCAAGGATGCTTTAAGATCAACAATACCAGAAGTATCTTCACCAGTAATGATCATGTCATTAACATAAAGAAGTAGTAAAGCAGTGTCGCTATCAGTCTTTCAGATGAAAAGTGTTGAATCATGAGAACTAGAGGAGAACCCAAGCTGACTGATGGTGGAACTGAACTTAGCAAACCAAACTTGAGGAGCTTGTTTAAGACCATACAAGGCTTTACGAAGAAGATAGACATTGTTAAGTGGACAAGAATAACCAGGTGGTGGTCGTATACAGATTTCTTCTTCTAAGTCACCAATGAGAAATACATTTTTCACATCCATTTGATTAAGAGTCCAGTTGCGGGTGGTAGCAATAGCAAGAAGCGTACAAACAGAAGTGAGACGAGCAATTGGAGCAAAGGTTTCTTCATAATTAATCCCATATTCCTAAGTAAAACCTTTGGCTACCAAGCGAGCCTTATAACGATCAACAGACCCATTAGAACGAGTTTTAATCTTACAAACCCATTTACATCTGACAAGAGCCTTATCAAAAGGCAAATCAACCATTTCCCAAGTACTATTATTCTGCAAAGTTTGTAATTCTTCTTTCATAACTTGTTGCCAACGAGGGTCAATGGATGCCTTTAGATATGAATCTGGTTCATGAAGGTGAAGCATGGTAGAAAAACAATGATAATCACGAAGGTAGGTGAGAATGTTTCTTACCCAAAAGGGACAAATAAAAGTGTCAAATACAGAATCAACGGTCAGAATAATGTCAGCAGGATGAGTCGCAACTTCAAAAGATAATGAGAGCTCACTGAGAGAATCGGACGAGGAAGCTGTAGCCGGAGAACCTATCTCAAACACATCTGAAAACTCTGTATTAGAATCATTTGGAAAAAGATCAATAGATAGTGTAGTGAATACGGGGGTAGCAGTGGAAGAAATGGACTTGAATTGAGACAGTGAGGAAAACAAAGTATCTTCTCAGAAGACAACATAACGAGAAATACGAATGCGCTGAGAGACTGAATCTTAGCAACGATAGCCTTTGTATTCAGTACCATAACTAAGGAAGCAACGGGCACAAGATTCAAACTTAGTGTAATCATGGAGTTGAAGAAGAACAAAATAGACACAACTAAAAACTTTAAGAAATGTAAAAGAGTGCACAAAGACTTGCCAATATGGCTAACATAGTTGTGATGTCTACTCCAGATCTTGGTTCTTTTGCCTGAGGGTGTTACTAACTCCTTGGAAAAGCAATATGTTGGCTAACTCTTTCCCTTATGCACGGTGACACTGGCAATTACCTAGGTAATGTGACAAATACCTGCTTGGTTTTTTCTCTCATGCTGAACGTATCAGTTACATATGGTCTATATTTATTTGAAAGGACAAGAAAGCCATTTTTTTTCTCCTTGAAATTTTTCAAATAAAATAACAATAGGAAGATACCTAAGTAATAAAGCGTTTCGGAATCTATTTAAAATAAAAACTGTTAAATAAAATCATCATGATAAAATGACTTATATTTATAATAAGGAGACATGCTCAATGCATTTTTGTATATAATAAATACATCAACTATAACTGACATGCTTTATTTATATATATATATATATAACATATTTTATAAGAGAAATATTTATTATAAGAAGTAATAGAGTGAATATTAATTATTAAATTTTATATAAATGATCAATATTAGAATATAAATATATATATATATATTGACATGACATATTCTAATATTTTTAATCAAACTTTACATGAAGCACCAACTATAGCAAATATATGAATACGTATAATTATTACAGTATTACCTATTTCCTATACCCTAATTAATTATTAACAATATATTTTTATTATTTAAAAAAACACCATAGTCCAAGGTATATGTTGAAATCTATCAATGCTTAATATAATGAACAAGGTTCACATTCTCTATTAAAATCTTTTTAATATACTTTTTTTATTGGTTACGTAACATATTAAAATATATATTCAATTTTAGTTAGTATATAATTAACTCGATTAACGTATAATTAAATTTGAGTATGTATTTTAGTATATGATGTGATTTAATAAAAAAATATATTAAAAAGAGTATAATAAAAAGTGTGTTAGTAAACATTCTTTTATATTGAAAATTGTATTGGGCCTGGCCTGGATTCAAAAGAGCGTATCATGGATTTCAAAAATCCGTAGAAGGCCCACAATGGTCCAAATACAGAAACACTGGTTACGTTTGCATCCCTCTTTCTCTATACCATTTTCAGTGTCACTCACACGCAGTCACAAAATCAGACTCACTCACTCACTGCTGAACGCTGCAAAACATGTTCAAAAAGTACGCTACATATCTAAGAAATGAAAATCACCTTACCTTTTGTAGATTCACCACTTTCTTCTTCTTCTTTTTAATTTAATTTTTTTTCCTATTATCATTTTTCGGGATTTTGTTAGCAATTGCACCATAGCTGGTGGTGATGGTGCCCTAAATCCTCAAATATTTATTCAATTTGGTATCGGAACCACACGAAACCCCCCAATGCTCACTTTTTTCGTGCACCTTCTTTCCCCAATTGCTCAATAATTTTATGCACAAATGTGTTGCATGCTTTATTTCATGAATGATTGAATATGATCTTATTGCTTCCCCCCTACAATTTTTTATTATAATGATGATTTTTCCATTAACTGAAGCTGCTCCCCATCTGGATGTATCTTTAGATTTACATTTACATGTAAAAAAAAAATCTTTTTTTTTCCAGGTTTTCATCTGAAGATGTGTCTGCACAGAACCAAGTGAAGGCGTCTGTTCAACGAAAAATTAGGCAAAGCATTGCAGAAGAGGTGATGTCAATTTTGGGGTTGGCTGTTTGTTGTAAATTTTGAATCTTAATAACACAAATCTAACAAAATATGCATTCCCTTTTTGCTGCACATCGATTTGTGTTATGACACTAACCTCGCAAACTCCACTGCAGTACCCAGGCCTCGAACTGGTTTTGGATGATATACTTCCCAAGAAGTCCCCTCTTATAGTTGCTAAATGGTTTGTTTGTGATTCTTTTTGCTGTGCTTTTCGCCGCCCTGTAACTTTTGTGGTTGCTAACTGGTTGCTTTTTCCCTTGTTCTTGTAGTCAGAACCATCTGAATCTGGTCCTAGTGAACAATGTGCCGTTGTTTTTCAGCGTCCGTGATGGACCATACATGCCAACCTTGCGACTTCTCCATCAATGTAAAGTTTATATTTCTTGCAATTTTTAACTTGTCTAAATGCTCTTTCTTATGGGAATAGGTACAAGTTAATGAATTATAAATATTTCACTGGATACCTTTTATGGTCCAATAATGCACATGTGCCTGAATCAAAACAGCATAGGATGCAGCTGACTTGGGGTTCAACTCATGTTGTGAAAAGGATATTGAAATACCTTATAGGGAAAACTTATAGTTGCTTGTTTTGCTTGCTTGGTGCAACCAATCATTGGATGAGATAGATTAACTTTTCTAGAAACCGGTATACAGAGCTTAAATGAAAATGATGATTAGTTGGATTCTAATTCTTCAACTATACAGTTGCATACCAAAGGCTATGAGGAGAACCAAAGTTCTGATTGATTTGATTATCATGACTCGTGTCAGTGGGAAATTGACCTAGGCTTTTTTTTTCTCTCCTACCTGTATATCTTTCTCTCAAGCATGGTGATGGAAGTTTCGTGGTGGGGTTAAGTTCTATTACAGCAAGAAGACAGGAACATCTTTATTGACGTGGTTTATTGGCTCATTTTATGCGTACAATGTTGGAGTGTCCCAGAATCTTGAACAACTCTCAACTTATAATATGGTTGTCTTGTTGCTGTTAGGAGTTGTAGTATGCTTGAATTCACATCTAATAGTTTTGCTAGTTATTCTGACCAAGAGGGAATGTGAAGATCATATGGTTCTACTTCTATTGATGATCTGAAATTTAATTGTTATATTCCTCTGATCCCTTGAAAATTGAGAGAGCTTTCCTCCTACTTGGATTCCTCAAACCTTTTAATCCAGAGATTATACATGGTTGTGTGGGTAATATTTTTAACCTACAGTATAGAGAAACTTGATATAGAATAGGATAGAAGAAGGAAAAAAAAAGGTAATTTGAAGAGAGGGAGGGGGAACAAACCATTGTTGTTGCCTTATTGGTACCAGTTGCTCACTCTCTTCATTACATCCATCCTCATATTTAAACGCAGGCTGTGATTAGTAATTTATCAATTTTAATTTCACTTCCAATGCTTTGACCAAAAGCACTTATAAAGCTTCAATAGAGCTTCTAGGCTCAAGCATTGAAATTATGCAGTCTGCAATTGGTCATTTTTTATATTGCATGTGAACTGTATTATTGTTTTTGATTTTACAGATCCTAATATAATGAAGAAATTACAAGTTGACCGTGGTGCAATAAAATTTGTCTTAGCGGGTGCAAACATAATGTGTCCTGGTCTGACATCTCCCGGGGGTGCTTTGGATGAGGAAGTGGAGGCAGAAAGTCCTGTGGTACTGCCATTATATTTTGTATATTGATTGTTATACACAAAGTAACCATTTTCTAGTGAATGTATATTAACTTTCAGCACATCACGTATATATCTGATCTCAGGCCATCATGGCTGAAGGAAAACAGCATGCTCTTGCTATTGGGTTCACAAAAATGTCAGCAAAAGACATGTAAGAAACTTGTCTTATCTCTTCTTTTGACTGGACAGGAATGTTGAATGAAATAAATATGTATTTTTTTCCCCAAACAAATGGAGATTCTGCCAGATATTCCATTTTTTATTATTTTATTCTCTGCCTGACATTGATGAACGAAGAGAAGAAATTATTTGTAATAATTTTTTGTGCCATATCTCATTATCAGCCCAACAACTGATGTATGGAGTGAATGACTTGCCACTTTAATTGATAACTATGGTATCCATTCGCACTACTCTCCCATTAATGGTCATTCAGACAAAATGATCAAGACACGAAGAGCAAACCTCTATCTTGGTAGTGTGTAACTAGCACTAGCTCAACTGAAAATTCAACATTGTACCTTAAAGGCTTAAGGCTGGAAAATCACCTTTACTGCCACTACTGTCAATGTTGCTTGATTCTATGCCTTAGTATTTGTTTCTGATTAAAGAATAAAACTAGAAAGGGGTTAATGCAGAAATAAAGGGAAGTTATGGCTTGCCTAGTTTCATCTTCCTTGGTCGATTGTTGTACTAAAGAAGTTTAGTTACTTTCTTGGTTTCAGAAAAGCAATCAACAAGGGAATTGGGGTCGACAACTTGCATTATCTCAATGATGGCCTTTGGAAGGTATTGATTGAGATATGCTTTCCTTCTTATTCTTATCATTATTAATAAATAGGTATATATAGTAGTCATATTTATGATCTTTGATGTTGTACCAGCAACAAATACTATGGCTTTTCTTATATCTTTCATTCTTTTTTTTTATCTGAACAATATCACTTTTTGGTCTTAAACATTGAAATACAAATCAAATCCAGTTTCTAATGCAACATTTTCTTCTTTCTAAATTCTGCAACTTCCATCCAGTGCTTGATAATATATTTTCCGCTGATTTCCATTATATTCTTATTATCTATTTTCTACATTGTAGATGGAGCGACTTGATTGAAGATGTTGCAATAGCTGCAATGCCAACTAATGATTAAAGAATTCCTGTTTTCTGGACCTTGATCCAGATTTTAGGGATCATATGCGTACTTTGGTTATTTCTTCTCATATACCCGTGTAAACAGTGAAGAAATGGATTTTGTTCCACAGATTGCTTCTTTTAGTAATTATGTAGATTTCATGTAACTTGTGGAATAAACTGTGAGTGTTGACAAATGCAAAGTTTTGTTCATTTCCATATTTCAATTGAATTTTGGAACTATGCACCTGAGTTTCATCAAACTTAGGTAGAGCCATTTGATCTTTCTTGCGTGTGCATATACCACAGATTGGTCTGAAGGCCCTCAAACTTCAAATATACGTTTCTCACAACTCATACCTCAAGCAGACATTTTAGTGTATGCTTGATTGGAGTAAAAATTGGCTGGTGAAAAAAATTAGACCCTATTGCATTTATACAGAGTCATTTTTCACTTTCTTATTTACCACTTATTCATTTTACACCAATCAAGCTTAGTCCTACACGGCTCAGCCATTTCTTTCAGGCTACACACTAGAAGTAGCGCCAATCATCTTCCATGCTTGTTCTAGAGTATAGAAAACGCACTTGTCTGTCATTCTGCAAGTAACAGAGTTAGCCGCTTGGTAGAACATTGGAAACTTTTGAATGCTTTTCTATTATCTTCGATCTTCCTGCACTTTTCCTAGTGCTATAAGAGAAATTTTTAGATAAATTCGGAATATCTAAGTTAGGTGTACTTGACTAATTATTTTATTAATTAATGGATAATTATTATATATTTAAATAATAATTAGTTATCTTAATATGTTACAATTAATGATATGATAGGTTAAGTATACTTAACTTAGATACTCTAAGCGTATGTAAGAATCTCTCATTGCTATAATTATAATGATTGGGTTGTGCTACAGAGGTCAAGTGTTTTGGTTTGCCGTGTTCTTTACATAAAATCTCTGGTTCTAGCTTTACTTATCTTGGAAAAACCCTATATTAATGAGATTTAATTTTGACTGAATTTGAGTGTACAACATTTTTCCATTGCCAACGTTAGAACAAAATTTTCTGAATTTAAAAATGAATCTTCTTATTTTTTTTGTTTCTTAAAATATCTTCTATCAAATAAGTAGAGACTAATATTTTGAAATACGATTAAGCGCCTAAACAAAGACCTCTTCCAATAATATTATTTCTATACACATAAATTTAGACCATATGTTTAAAGAAATTGAATATCTTCTAATCAAATTAACACACGTTAATAAATTTGCTTATTTATTAACTCTTTATATATATAAGAATTACATTATGTACAAATTATATTATTGATTCTTTTTTTTTTCCTTTCACGTTCCTAGAAAAATATTATTTTTATTCAATTGAATTTTAAGATACAAGAAAATGATGTCATCGAACAAACTATAAACTGGAAGATTTTATTATTTGGTAATTGCTGCCTTAAATTTGTAAGAGCAACATTTTATTATTTATTTATTATTATTAGTTTTTTGGAGCAGAAATCGTGCTGTTTTCAAGGATGGGCTTGAGTACTGGACTAGTATTGAAACACTTCGTTTGGCAAAAGACTGCAGTCTGAACGTGGACAGTTTTTGCTAATTTTCCAACTTGTGGAACGTAACTATATGTAGGCCAAATATGATTATATTGTTCGACTTCGAACAAAAGGATTTCCTGTCTTCAGGCACGAGAGTGGCAGAGGCTTGTGACGGTTATAGGTGAAGGTTGATAATCGGGGTGATGGATTTTTCACATGGGTTGCAAGTCAGTTTCGGTGACTAACCTTAATGGTCCAAAAAGTTAGAGGAAACTGCATTTCTTTTCCTTTTATTCCCCCCATTTGATTATGTTTCTTTTTCGCACTGCCGTGGTTGGCATTTTCTTTTCATAATTTTGTAAAACTTGGGAAAAATAAACTTAACATTATATGTTCATTTCATTAAGGGATTATTCACACATCGGATAAAATGAAAGAGATGCTATGCATTTTGCCCTTGAACACAACTTCAGTTTCCAAGATGGAGCGCAGTTATTTTACTTTCTTCACTGGTTATTTGCACGCATGATGCATATTATACATGTCGATAGTTAGACTTATTACATATCATACAAATAAAAAAGAATTAACGATTAGAACCAAATCAAATTAATAATTGATAATCAAATACCAACCCACCAATAACTTCTTTGAGTTTAAATTTCCAAAATATTAAGAACCAATAAAAGGTTAATCTGACGGAAAGTTACGCTTCAACTGAAACAATCCAACACATGAACACCCAACATGCAATCAAACCAATCAAACCATCATCCATATTCCCAATTAATGGAAGCCGAAGCAATAACCCATACCGGATAGGAAGAGTTCAAAACCTAAAAAGAAATCGTCCAAAGCGACATGACCTGTCCTAAACACCACTACTCCAAGTCAGTATCCGAGAAATGATTCAATAGTAGAGGGGTCCACACAATAAGAGCGCGAAGGGGCTATAAGCGTCCAATTTAAGGTTATGGAATTTGATGAGTGTTGTTACTAAAAATACTTGCATTGCATTCCATAATAAGGTGGCTTAGCATGAATTTGACTCGCGACTAATTGCCAAATGCCAACTCCCACTCACAACTTACAAAGGAGCAAGCCCAAAGGAAATCACCGACTAGCCGACAACATGCATTGCATCTTACAAAAACAGCAATACCATAGGATTTGTGCTCTCAAAGGATGTCAGCAACTTTAAGTGCTTATACACTCCGCAGCACCTCTTGTCAGTGACTTCCAAAGCAGCACTCAAACACAGATTCTCCCTTAGCAAGCTAACCATTCTGTCTACCTCGTTAAGGTGTTTTGGCACAACAAGACACACTTGGACACCTAAAATTTTCTAATTACTCGTGGCTTAGATAGTTAGCTATATGGATCACATCAAAAGTTCATAACGAGCAACAGTTATAAACGAGAAATGATACATGCACAAAACCTCTCCCTCACAACTCAACACTTCCACGATGGACTCATTTGCAGACTAATCCATTGCTTTACATCCTCTCAATTTCTCTGCTGTGAGGATTTTGTGAGGGAAAGAGTGCATATGTATCGTTTCTCGTTAAAAATATCTGGAAGCCATAGTAAATAATTGAAGTCGCAAGATTTTTACCCAACAAAATCTGAACCATGACAGCTATTTTATTCACTACATGGGTTAAGTTTCTTTTCTAATTGTGTCCTATAAAGCAGCCCTAGTTAACGTGGCACCACACAAGTAACAGGAGTAAACCCAGTGAACCTCAAGTCAACTAGACAAGTCAGTCCTAATTCCTAAATCTAACTTTTCTTAAGGTTTCATGGGAAGCCACAACTAGAAAACCCAGGTCTACTTGTTCAGAAAGCTTCATGCAGCGAAGATCAACATGAAAAGTTCCTTATAGCGCAAGTGACATAGGCGCATGCGGCATCAGATCATATTTAATAATGGCTAACAAAGATCAAATACAAAGAGCTATGCCTGCACACCACAGGCTGCATCCATTTATATAGACACATCAAATGGCTGATAGCTATGTCTAATAATCAACCATCAATATTTTATCATCCTGGTCAAATTGACAAAAACTTACATTGGACTGGACACCCACAAAATAAACACATAAGTAATAACTAACACCGTCCTCATCATCATATTATTATCACTGCTATTACTGTCAGATTAGCATGGTCATTACTACCAGGATTGTACTAAAAGATCGGGCCCACAAACGCAAACCAACAAATAACAAAATTTATAGATCCAACACTAACTTGGAACACAGAAATTTATGAATCAGAAGTCATCCCATAGCCTGAGGAACATGTTTTCAAGAATGGCTGGGAAAACTTACAGTATATATATATATATATATTAATTAGGAAAGCAAATAAACAGATATTTAATATTAAAACTACATATGATAACCTAACTCATATTAAGCAGAAAAATATTTGCATATACAACTGAAACCTAAATTCCACTCAAAAACCAATTACTATACTATCATTTCCCCACATGAGCCAAGTCTCAATGGCAAAACTAGAAGAGGAAAGTATGTAGATAAGTTAGATTTGGGACAAAGCAAGAATGTGTGCACCAAGATTTGCTCCAGATATAACCCTTCATCCAGGAACAATCAAAATTTCTCAGAGTCTAAAAATTAGAAAGAAATTTTATATTAAGACTCTAGATAGTAATTAGGGCTCATTTGTCTTTCATGATTAGACCCCAATTAATAAATTTCTTTTCATATGCATAAAGAAAAATATTCAAAGTCATTTATAAGAGTATCTTTAGAATACTTGTCTGCATTATACTAATTAGCCACAATTAATGGTCATCTAATTAAATTAACAATTGACAAACAATATTGATATCTAAAAGGCTCACTAGCAACATGCATGAAAAACATGCTTCTTATTCCCAGATATTCGCAAGAGCAGTAAAACACCTTCGAAAACAGAAGTTGTACCAAACGAGACAATTTGAAGCAAGTTATACTAAATAAATTAGACAATTTTCTCAAACAAATGCACACTCTGAATCTCTAGCGAACGCTCCCCACATACGAATACCACAAGGTTCAACATGGTCCTAACGAAAGTGACTGTAATTCTCGACTGCAAGGCTGGTCTCTTTGCCTCTCATAATCGTAACCTCCCCAATTCGAGTGAATCCTACATAGAATTGTCGTTTCACGATTTCAGCACGATTAACCGTTCATATTGAAGCTTTTAGTCAGCACCCAATGACCATTAATAATAGAGTGTCAACGTATCGAAATAACAGCATTAATCACCTGTAGATTGCATAATTCAACGCTTGCCGCGATGCACGGCACCTGACCTTGCACCAGGATAGCGAGCAAATTGAAACCTTAAATTTACCGAGTTGCGGTCAAGCTCATCAAATTTGTAACCTGCAAAATTAAGGTTCATTGTTTTACGCTGAACAACTAGCCACGTTCTGAACGGCGTATTAGGGTGTCAGCAGGCAGATGATATAAGATGCGTGCTATATCTTACCTCAGCTTAAGACATAATAAACCTGAAATACATCTGAAAACGTTCAAACCCAATATCCAACATAGGTGAAAATGTGAATCCCTCGCTCATTACCAAGGGGTCAAACGTGCGACTTAAGAGAAGGAAGAGGAAGAAGGGTGAGTAACCTTCGGTAAGTCTCTGTCTTCACCTTTGGGCATTAAGTGAAACGTCGAATATTCGAAGAATATACTCTACTCTAGTTTAGGTATCTATGCAGCAGGCACAAGAACAAATAAAGCATCGTGACATGAAAGGATGTTTTGAGGAAATAATCCTTACACCTACCAATAGTCACAAGAACATGTCCTGCATTTATTACCAAAAACATATCCTGTATATATTATCTAGAAGTCCCACACTCCTGAAGCACTGGCACGAGAGGAAAAAGAATTGTAAAGAAGTCACATATACAGATCGCTCTTTGGCACTCTATGTTGGTGATATTCCCGAAAAATGTTATACTCAAGGGTGCTATTTTTCTATATTCAGCACATTGAAGGGAATAAAGAAATGGAACACATTGGATTGGCCAAGACATGCATGATGCTGTCATTCCAAGAATAAAAGAAAAACAGATCTTACCCTGCAATGCATCCATGGCAGTTGCTGCATGAGCTGGACTCACAAAATCGACAAAACAAAGTACCAGTGGATCACCCCCAGGCTGCACATAATCTCAGTCAAAAATCCACCAATGCAAATCATATTAATTTTCTAATTTTTATTTAAACTTACTTGTCTTGATTCCTTGCTAACAAGTCTGACTTCTTTGTAGCCAACAAAAGGACGAAAGATATCTGAACCTCCAAGTTAAGGAGTAGGAATCTAAAATGAAAAGCATCAAAGTAAGGGGAACCAGATTCAAGGATACGAGCTACTTCCCGTCTTGTACAGTTGGAAGGTAAACCCTCCACAAACAGTGTACTGGTAGCATCAGGTGGAAGAGAATGGTCAGCCCTTCCACTACTTAATCCCAGGATCTTGTCTTTTCCTGGGTCTACTCCCCCAATATTTGCGACATGTGAATCATCAACAGAACGACTGGGAATTCGCCCACCAATGGTTCTAGTAGACTGTCCCGCACCATAAGATGAAACTTGCTGAAACAAGGAAAATATGTTAGCCTTAAAGATATAGGCCTCTTTGACACACCAGATTTGTCTTGTGATAAAACAAGATTGAACAGGATCTCCAATCCAGTGGAAAAAGTTATCCCATCACATGCTCAGTGTGACTTGATAGGATTTCAGAACAAGGTAGAGTTTATAATCTTGTGTTTATTTACATAATAAAAGGACAGGATACGATACTATTCATCTAAGAATTACTCTAAGAAATGAGGCCTTTCAACTTTTCCCCTAATCCCTCCAAATCTCCCTATGAGAAATTAGGAACTAAAACACAAATTATTTGGAATTATTTTAGCCATTAGTTTAAGGATTAAAAATCCAGTTGACCAATCTCTATCCTATCCATATACATAACAAACAGAAAATAAAGTAAATACATCCTATATGCGTATGCCTATAGATTCAACATGCCAATTGGGGCCATAAAAGAACAAGACAGATTATTAGCCATTTAAGAACAGAAAAAATAACTAATACCGCACTACGGAGGTAACGCTCGTAGGATGCTTCAAGGGATTCAGTATCTCTAATTACTCGGAGTCCTCCTCTATCATCATCATGGGGATAGTAACTGGGCAAGTCATGAACGCCAGAGACATCTTCAAAATTAAGCAATATTTCAAATTAATGAGAACACAGACTGGAAGAGCAAGGTAGAGAAAAAATCATTTGCATGATGATTATCAAGGAAGAAGATTAAAATCACTTGAACCAGGAAAATTACTATATCAAGATATAAGCCTAACAATAAGATAATATTGAATTTAAAACAGTATGGCTTGGCTATTGAAGAGTAAATTATCTCTGAATTAGAAAGATTTACCAGAAAATTAGACAGACCTACCTAAAATACCATGCACTCTTGCTAAAAGATCTTAAAAAAGATCAAGGACCCCACATTCAGGTTTATGTCATTTACAGATCTCCAGATTTTACTTGTTTATTCTTTCAACCAAAAGAACTATATGGCCAAGGATTTAAAAACTTCTTTTATATATATTTGACAATGAAATGATAAAAATGAAGTAGCCGACATCAAACTTTAGCTATCCTTTACAAATGGAGATTGTTCATATATTTTAGACTGAATATGGAAGGCTTGCAGAGAACCAAACTAAGGGCTGTTTGCTTTGCTCATTTTCTGCTTTCATTTTCACTAAAAACAGAAAATGAGTGTAAAAACATGTTTAGTTAACTTTTATTGAAAACATTATCTTAAAAACTTTCAAAAAGAACCTAAATTTGAAAATGATAAAAAGACGTTTTCACTGTTTTATTCTCACACTCTCAAAGAGCAGTGGCAAGTTTGGTATATAAAATGAAAACATCATTTTGAAAAGTTCTTGACAAATTAGCAGCGCGGCGTTATCACTCCTTATCTCCCCACCATCTATCTCTTTGGTTCATATCTCTAATTTTAAATCCATCTTATTCATATTTCTTCGTGACTGCAAATGGGCTATGCTAATAGCACCTCAATTGCTTTGCCCTTTCGTTTTGAATGTGATGTTCAATTATGAAATATGTTGAATGATTCATGATGGCATTATGTAAGACTAGGTTTTTATAGGTGAACATAACTAATTTGCAAGGTAAAATTAGTGTGTAAAAAATTTGAAACCAAACATATTAATCAAATACTTTCCATGATTTTCATTTCTTGAAAATTTGAAACCAAACATATTTCTTAAAATGCAAATAATTAAAAATGAATATAAAGTTTAGAAAATGAAAACTCAAAATGAAAATAAGAAAACATTTTTGAAAACAAACAGACCCTAAGACTGCCCAATACCTTTTTTTTTTTTTATAGCTACGAGTATGAAACATGTAAATTGTAATCTAGAGAGATTTAGTTCAAGATCCACCACTGTTTTACATTGGTCAGAACTGAAATTCCTTCTATTCTTTCTACTCACTAATTAGTAATTAGGGATGTGCAATTATAGACTACCATGCAATGCATAGATAATGGCATAGGGCAACAAAGTAAATCTTATGAAGCTGTCAGACTACATATTTATTCAATTGCCTGATAATGTCATTGAACAGTTAGATTTCAATTGATAAAAATAGATAGAGCTTAAAGTCATGTAAAAATGGAAACAAGATTCCTAGGACATGCTGTTAAAATTAAAGAATGGATTAAGAAAAAGTGAAAAACATGATTGCAATAGGTATGAATCTATGATTTTAATAAGTAAAACCTACTAAATAAAGACAAAAAAGCACATCATAAAACTGAGCATCCTACAAAACACTAAAAAAAAAAAATGGCTACCTAGAGTAAAAGGCATAAAGATGGACTTCTAAATACTAAATAAACACATCAACTCATTATTACTCGGAAGCACCAGCTTTGTGTTCTATGTGTCATGTGTGAAAACTAAATTCTTAGATCATGTATACACCCAAAGTTCAAATAGCAGAGTTCAAACAATACTAAAGAAACACATCCAGAGTTCAAATAGCAGAAGGTCCAGAACTCAGCTCTTTTGTTAATTAAACAATCAAAAAAAAAAAGGAAGCTATTTAAGGAGGAGGAGCAAAAATGGAATGGTGAAAAATAAAAATTAGCATTCTGAAATTCGTTATACGTTAGAAATTGGGATAAGAAAACCTAGGGAAGAGGGAAGGGGGGAAATGATGAATGAAAACCCTAATTGGAATTGGAAATGAAGAGAAGGAGTGTGGGTAGATAGAAAGGGAAAGAGGAAGAAAAGGGGGCATAGGGATAGGGATGCATACCGTAGTCGGAACGGGAGCGCTTTCCGGCGATGGAAGAGGGGCCGAGCCGTGATTCCCCGTATCTCCAATAACCCTCCGACATCACGACACGAATTGATGAACAAGACAGACACTGATAAATCAAACAAAACTGAAAAGTTCAGATCAGAATGAGATGGTTACTTGTCTTGTCCTTTATAAGCCACTTGCTACCCTCTTCCCACAAAAACCACTCAACTGCCACCCCCCGTTCTGGATTTTCTCTATGTACTATACCTTTTCTTTTTGGGTTTTTTTTTCTTCCCTTAAAAAAATATTTATTTCTCTTTTTTTTAATTACATAAAAAATTTGTATTCTTATTTTTATTAAAATTATATATTTTAAAATTATTTTCAGATTCTTATCTTTTATCTTTTTATGTCCCTATTATATTAATTATAAAATTTAGGTAAAATTTTTTAAATACTTGTAGTGTTATTTTTAATAAAAATATTACACATGTTCATTCTCTAATAAAAATATAACATGTGTCTTAAGTTTTAATTATTTAATTATTATTTTTTAAATTTTCATTAATGACTTACAAAAAAAAATGCATATGTTATATTTTTATTAAAGAATAGCACCACAAGTACCTAAAAATTTTACTTGAATTTTATCTTTATATTAAACATTGTAATTCCATTGTCTAATTTAAACTTACTTATCAGATAAAAAAAAAACTTACTTATAATTTGAGTCATTTTTTATATATACTTTATTTTAGTATTTAAGTACATATATTTTTATTATATAAGTAAATTTTTTTTATCATACGATTAATAGATTTTAATTTTGACAAATATTTTGCTTAAATTCTAAATATTTAACAAATAACTTTTGTAGTTTTAATTTTGACAAATAATCATTGACATGTGTTGATTTGAATAGAAGAAATTTAAGTCTTTAAACATGTATTTTGAGTTTGATTATAAAAATTTATGTAGTATGCGCCATTAATGTAATTTATTAATATTTTGACACTTTTATTTTTATTTTATTTTTAATTAATTATATATTAAATATTTGGAACATGAAATTTGTAGGATTAGACATCTTTAAGTGGCCAAAATAAGATAAACTTTGAAACAATATTAGAATAATTAAGCTTAACTTCACCCCCAAAATTAAAAGATTTACTATATATTTTAACTTTGTTTATATAACTCAATGATATTTGACTATTCTCCGGCCAATTCTTCAGTTTATTTTTCTGTTTGGATTTTGTACCTATGGTGATTTATTTCCAGTACATGAATGAAGCCTACTGCAGTTGCTGGGCAACTCTTGCAGAGGCAGAAAAGGAAAAAATTGCAGAAAACCTCTAAATGCTATACTAGTTTGTGCATATTTCACAGAAAGAGATGCCTATTGTGTAAGATAGGCCCAATAATGATACCAGAATACAAACAGAAATAATAGTACATCCTTTGTAAGATGTTACAAAGGTCAATTGGACTTGTATGCCTGCAGAACATCATACAAAAACTGAAAAAAAAAAAATCAAAATGCTGCTAGTATGCATTATTTTTCATTTTAGCTGTATATGTATATACATACATATCTACCTTTGAATTAGAATTGACTTTGAGAATATCCAATCTTATCTGAGTAAAATAAATAAATAAAATTAAGGAAATTAATTTGTTTAAAAAAAAGAAAGAAGAAGACAAATTTTGTTTTTATCTCATGGACACCAAAGACTCATTAGATTCAAAATTCACTCCATTTTAAACTTAAAATTCATTCCCGAAACTTAATCCAATTTCCAAATCCATAACTTAACATCTTGACTCTACCCAAATGTCCAAGCCCATAGCCCAAAAACCAAACCCAGCATATTATTCATACCAATAGCCTAAAAAAAAATTGAAGTCCTTACCAAAAAAAAAGGTAAAACACGGACGGTGACGTCTGCAGGGATAGGGAGCAGAGAGGCATACGAGTATTGTTTTTGAAAAATGTTGATCTTATACTTTTAAAATAAGATGTAAGTATCATTTATATTATTTTTAAAAGATATATTTAAGTGAGAGAAAATAATAAAAATATATATATAATAAATAATATTAAATAAAATATAAAAAATATATATATATTATTTAATGTAATAATATAACGATTGATTATTTTTCAATCATAATTTTTTTGCATCGTCTGTTTTTTAGCGTTATTTTTTATATTACTATTTACATAATTAATCACATTACTTTTTTTTTTCTTACTTAATCACAATTTTTTTTCTTTCCTCACAGACCGAAAAACCTTCACCACCAAAAACCATCATTGTCTTCCTTCACAAAAAACAACCAAACCACTTTCAGTATCAAACCAACAACACCTCTTCAACCCAAACCTCCACCAGCAACCATGGCAGCCACCAGTCACAAATTAATCAACCCCAAACCAACCTGCAACTTGTCCTCATGAACCAACTCACACCCAGTGACACCAGAACCATGATCTTATCACCATGGCCGAACCTCCATAACCACTAGCCGCAAGCCAAACTTCACCATGAGCTCCCTGCAAATTGCCAATATTACCACCAAACCCGAACAACTTCATCATCAACCCAGTTACCATTAGCAGCCACCATAACCACCGGCATTTGGAAGCCACTGAAACGCACCATCGTCACTATCCTCCACCTACAGCGACCACCCACCATGAAACTCATGACACCCAACCACCACGCCTGTACCTTCACACGAAGCTTCCACCGACCTCCTTCCACGACGTCGCACACCCCCCACCAAATTTCTGCCACCACCCAGCGACCAACCACAGTCCTGCCACCACCGAACCAGTCCCAGCACCGCCACGTCACACGGAAGCGCCACCACCCATCCACTACTCAGCCTAGCCGGCACTCGTTACCATCGCAAACCAGACCCCTCCTCACCGCCGTCAGTTGCCACATCAGCAACACGAGTTCCGCTGTCTCCGCCACCATCGGACCTCACCCTTCCCCAACCTCGCTGTCCATATGCATGACGGTGAAGAAGCTCTTCCATGTTTCTTCATTTTCTGCGTTTCTTGTTTTGACGTTTCTTTTTTTTTTTTTTAATTTTTTTATTATGTTATGTTTATGTAGTTTTGTAAAAATAAAATAAAATCTGTTGCATTTAGTTTGGACTAAGGATCATTTTGTACCTAAATGAATTTAGTTAATGTTAGTTTTGTTTCTAGTGAGTTAAGGTTAGAGTTTCTTTATCTTTGATGTTGTAAGTTGTTCAATTTTTTTTTAAAAAAAAGTAGTAAAGCAAATAATAATAATAATAATAATAATAATAATAATAATAATAATAATAATAATAAATATGTAAAGGAATTGTAGAATTGATCAAGAAACAGAAATAAAAAAGGAAACAGAGAGAAAATCAAAGAAAATGAGAGAGAAGCTTAGAGAAGAATTTGTATAATGAATAATGCTTGATTGATTGAGAACACAGCTAAACTATCATTATATATAAAGAGAATACTAAACTAACTAAGAGAATACGAAACTAACTAATCATAACAAACTAACAGTAGCTCAGTTTACTCAGCAAACTAACTAACTAACTTATTATAACTAACTAATTTATTACAACTCAGCATAACATCCTATACTCTAATACTGTCCCTTTAATCATAAGTGGGTTCTAAACAATACTTCTCATACTGTCTTAGACTTAAGTGTTGAATTAAGAACTATATGATCCTTAATCGTGAGCAAGGACCTCAAATGTTGAAACCTGGTAGCAGCTAAAGGCTTTGTGAGAACATCAGCAATTTGATCTATGGAAAGAATGTGTTGTACATTTAGCTGCTTCTGTATAACTCTTTCTCTGAGAAAGAATATGTCTAGCTCCATATGTTTTGTTCTGGAATGCAGAACAGGATTGTGAGTCAGAAGAACAGTGCTTTGATTATCACAGTACACTACTGGTATAGTGGAAATTGAGACTTTAAGTTCTTGCAACAAGGATTGAAGCCAAATGAGTTCTGTAGCAGTTTGAGCTAGTGCTTGATATCCAGCTTTTGTGCTACTCCTGGGAACAACTTGTTACTTTTTAGACCACCATGAGATGAGATTAGGACCTAGATAAATACATGAACTGGAAGTCAATCTTCTGTCATCAGGGTCTGTTGCCCAATCTGCATCACAAAAGCCATACAATACAAGTTTCTTTGCTGGTCTAATATGAAGTCCACAGTGTAAGGTACCTTTGAGGTACCTCAGTATTCTTTTAACACTTTTCCAGTGTTCCTCCAAGGGTTGGCTCATGAATTGACATACTTTATTTACACTGTATGAGATTTCTAGTCTAGTAATAGTGGCATACTGTAAAGCACCTACTATAGACCTGTAAAGAGAAGCATCTTGTATGTAATTTGCACCATGTTTAGTAAGCTTTAAACCAGATTGCATAGGTGTTGAAATTCCATTTGCAACTATCATTTGAGCCTTTGTGAGAATATTTTGGATGTACTTCTGCTGAGAGAGATGAAGAGAACCATCACTGAGCCTTAGTACTTCTATGCCAAGAAAATAGGTAAGTGGACCAAGATCTTTTAAAGCAAAGGCAGTATTGAGCTTGGATATCAAAGTTTGAATACTAGATTGGGAATTTTCAGTAATTATAATATCATCAACATACACCAATATATACAAACAGGAAGTTCTAGCAGTTTGAACAAACAAGGAAGGATCACATTTGCTGGGAATAAAACCAAGATGCTGTAAAGTTAAGCCAAGTTTCTCAAACCATGCCCTTGGAGCTTGTTTAAGTCCATAGAGAGCTTTTTTCAATTTACAAACTAAGCTGCCATCACCAATTTCAAACCCTTGTGGTTGTGTCATGTACACCTCTTCATGCAGCATGCCATTTAAAAATGCATTATTAACATCAATTTGATGTATTGGCCATTATGTTGTAAGAGCTAGAGTTAAAATTAATCTCACAGTGATAGGTTTTACTACAGGTGAAAAGGTTTCTGTATAATCAAATCCAGGTTGCTGGTGAAAACCTTTTGCAACAATCTTGCTTTATACTTTAGAACTAAACCATCAGGATTCTTTTTTATTCTATATACCCATTTGCAACCTATAACTTGTCTCTGTGGAGGTAGTTGAACAAGTTGCCAAGTGTTGTTGGTTATCAGTGCATGATATTCCTCCTCCATGGCTTTAAGCTATTTTGGATTTTGTAGAGCTTGCTTGACTGATGTAGGTTCAGTTTCTGTGTGAATAAGATAAGCCTTAGGCTTGAAAATACCTGATTTTGCTCTGGTGATCATAGGATGATAGGATTGGGTTGCAGGTAGAGGAGGTATAGGTGTTGATATAACATAAGATTGATTTTCAAACTCTGGTGCATAATTGGAAGGAGACAAAGAGAAAGGTAAAGATGGCAGAACAGTGAGTGAAGGAGGTTAAATAGAAGAAGAAACATGTGCTAATACTGATACAGTAGGAGAGTGATTCTCAGATACTAGTTCAGTGAAATGAGGAATGAGGTATGGATGGCTGAGTAGTATTACTAGAGGACATATTAGGATGCTGTAATACAGTAGACTATAAAATGGGTAGAACAGATGAGATGGAAGGCTGTTGGGGAGAAACTGCAGCATTAGAGGAAAAAGAGGAGGTAATGACAGTAGTGGTGAATGGAAACTGCTTTTCATTGAACAAAACATCTTTTGAGATAACAATTTGACCATCAGAGGTTAAACATTTATATCCTTTGTGAGATGATGAGTAGCCAAGAAAGGTACACTGAGATATTTTGAAAGCAAACTTGTGTTTATTAAAAGGTCTGATATACGGATAACATGCACATCCAAAAGTTCTGAGAAATGAAAAATCATGAACTAATCCAAACAACTTAGTAAATGGAACAACAAAAGAAATAGCAGAAGAAGGAACTCGATATATGAGATAGACAGCTGTGAGAAAAGCATGATCCCAAAATTTAAGAGGTAAGGATGCTTTAGCTAAAAGGGTAAGTCCTAATTCAACAATGTGTCTATGTTTTCTTTCAACTAGACCATTTTGATGATGAGTATGTGGACAAATTACCCTGTGAAGGATACTTTGTGAAGAGAGATAAGTAGAGAATGGTCTATACTCACCACCCCAATCAGTTTGTACTGATTTTATTTTTGCAGTAAATTGAACCTCAACCATCTTTTGAAATTGAATAAATGCTTGTAGAGTATCTGATTTCTTTTTAAGCAAAAAAATCCAAGTGAATCTTAAGAACTCATCTACAAAGGCAACATAATAAGAAAAATCAGTTGAAGAGGTAACTGGAGCTGGTCCCCACATATCACTAAACACAAGATCAAAAGGTTGACTATAGACTGTGGATGAAGCAAAGGAAAGTAGTTTGTGCATTTTACTACCAAAACAGCAAGCTTCACAGAAATTATGGAATGAAACATTTGGAGAAACTGAAATATTGGATAACTATAAAGCCTTTTTAAGAACAAGAGAATTAGGGTGACCAAGCCTCCAATGCTAGATATCTAAGTCAGTTTTATCAGATACATGCTTAGAACTAGCTTTGTGAGCAAGAAAAACTGAAGCAAATGAATTATCAGTCTTACCAGTAACAGAATCAATTTTAATATCAACTGAGTAAGAATTATTGTCAGAAGTACAGAAACTGAGAAAATTACATGACTGAAATGGCTTATTAGGCCTCAAATATTTACAAACTACAGTGTTACAAACACACTTGGAATCACTATTTTGAATTCTAAAACCTGAAACAGAACTTTTATTGCAACTTGATTGGAGAGATGACTGAGTTGTCAAGTGAGTGAAAGGAAAACTTGTAAAGTTGTATAGACCATCAGCACCAAGACAGCCTTCCAGAAGGACCTCATGGGTGGCCTGCGATTTCACACAACAATAAGTAGGGTGAAACTCAAAATAAACACAGTTGTCCTTAGCAAACTTACTTACACTAAGTAAATTTTTAGTAATTTTAGGTACATGTAATAATTGATGCAGAGATAAGGAAATGGATGCATTAAAAGGAGATGTAAGAAATGAGGAGCCAATATGAGATATGGACAAACCTTGTCCATTACCCATCAGAAGTTTCTCAGGACCAGTGAAATCTTATTTATGCAGCAAATTTTGAACCTCATTAGTAACATGAGTAGTAGCACCTGAGTCAGGAAACCATGAAAAACTAGAGACAATTTCAGGTGTGGCAATCATAGTATGAGGAAAACCAGAATGCTGAGAGGAAATTGAGGGATGAAATTGAGAAGATTGAGAATGAGAAGTGGAGGAAGGCAAAGTTATGACAGTCGGATGAGAGTAAGTGTAGGAAGCAGATGGGAACTGTGAAGGTGAATAATGAAAAATAGTAGAAAGTGGTTGTTGACTGGATGAACCAGCATGATACACAGAAGGAAAATTTGGATAAGCGAACAAGGTAGACGAAGATGGAGGAGAAATATATGAAGGAACATGTGAAGATGAAGAAGGAAACTGATAAAGTAGAGTTGGAGATAGTAATGGAGCATAAGGAAACTGAGAAGGTGGTGGTGGATTCAGTGGG
Source organism: Ormosia semicastrata (assembly GCA_029884595.1). Taxonomy (NCBI): domain Eukaryota; kingdom Viridiplantae; phylum Streptophyta; class Magnoliopsida; order Fabales; family Fabaceae; genus Ormosia; species Ormosia semicastrata. The sequence goes on along the minus strand of JAQQTO010000046.1, from coordinate 26,952,868 downwards.
TTCAATGGTGGTGACTGAAAACTATAGTTGAATCTATGATAGCAAACTGAGGCACCATGACCTGGTTTACCACAAACTTGACAAACAACTGAGGATCTTGCACCAAATCTACCTCCACGACCCCTAGATCTGCCATTTATACCAGATCTACCACCTCTAAAAAAACCACAATTTTCAAGAACATAAGATCCATAAAACTGAGAGTTAAAATTTGGAGAACTTGAAGGACCAAATTGATCACCAAATCCTGGTGGTGGTGTGGAAGGAATAGTTTGAGACGAATCTTTCTGAGATTCAATAGAGGATTGAGATTGCAACAAGGTTCCATTAGGATTAACATGTGCAATATTAGCATAAAATGAGTCAGGAATTGATTCTTTGACATGTTTTTCTAATCGAGCTTCTTGAACAAGCAACAGTGGTTCAATCTCAGCAAGTGAATAAGGTTCAATCCTACTTAATACTGAAGTAATAAATGGATCATATTCCTCAGGTAATCCATCTAAAATGATTTCAATATGTTCAGAAAATGAAACAGGATTACCAGTTGACATCAAAGCATCAATTAAGGCTTTTATTCTGAGCAAATATTCACTAATTGAACGAGATCCTTTTCTTGTATTACCCAATTCAGATCGATACTGGCGTGTTTTGGCTCAATTTTGAGAGCTGAAGTAATGATGAATTTGCTCCCACAATTCAGAAGATTTGATACAACTAACAAATCTGGTAAGCATTGATTCTGACAAAAATGATAGAAGCCACGATAGAAGAAGTTGATCCTGAGCTTCCTAATCAAGAAACAGAGAACTGAGAGTACTGGATTGTGCATCTTCATCAGATGTAAACGGAGAAAGAGCTTCATGTGCATTATCAAGAAAATGATGCAGTTTGTGACTACAAATCGTTGCAAGAATTTGTTGTTTCCAAAGCATGAAGTTTTTATCATCAAGTTTGATAGAGATTGGATGAGAAAACGAGATTAAACCAGTGTTTAATGCTGATTTAGGTGCAGCATTTGCGTGAGGATCAATTGAAGAGCTCATGATACCATAAAAGGAATTGTAGAATTGATCAATAAACAGAAATAAGAAAGGAAATAGAGAGAAAATCAGAGAAAATGATATAGAAGCTTAGAGAAGAATTTGTAGAATGAATAATGCTTGATTGTTTGAGAACACAGCTAAACTATCATTATATACAAAGAGAATACTAAACTAACTAAGAGAATACAAAACTAACTAATCACAACAGACTAACAGCAGCTCAGCTTGCTCAGCAAACTAACTAACTAACTTATTATAACTAACTAATTTATTACAACTCAGCATAACACCCTATACTCTAATAATATGTAAGTGTTTTTTTCAAATAAAGAAAGAAGAAAGAGCCTTTAGGAATTAATAGACAAAACAATCAAAAAAATAAAAATAAAAAGAAATATCATAATTTTCTTTTGTTTGGGTTATTTAAAATTAGTTTAGTTCTATGTGTATCTTTAATGGCATGATTTGTTGTTAATTTTAGAGTGTTGTTGTTATTATTAATTTTATTGTGTTTTTTGTTTTTAGTGATAAGTGATTAAATAATAAAAAAAAGAGAAAAAAAAAGATAAAATAAATATTTTTAAAGGTTAAAAAAAATTGTGATTTAGGGTAATTGTCTTAAAGATGAGTGTATTAGGAATATTGTGAGATTTAGTTTTTACAATTCCCTTTGCACAATTGATTTTCAAATTCAATATAATTTCAAAGACTTTTTTCTTATAAAAAGGTTTTTTAATGCTTTTTCTTAAAATAAATCTTGATAGCGACTCTATTTTCATTTTCAAAAATTTTATTTTTGTCACCGCTCCATCATGATCTCGATAGCGACAACCTACACATATGGTGAGACTTTGCTCTCATTTCCATTGTTCGGCTGCTCAGGCAAAAACTGGACCAACCTTTATGTTCTCTTATGCAAGACAGAGAACTCGTAATAGGTCTTTACAATGTTGCAGACATCAATTGCAGTAACTGAGGTTGGAAGCATTAGGTTGAAAGTACATACGAGCTTAAGAGGCATGACAAAATTGAAAGGGCAAAGATTGTCAAGGAATACTAGCAGATTTATTGAAGGTATATATAATAATCGAGTATAATATCACTACGAAATTTCCTTCTTTCTATGTGTAATATTAAACGTCCATACCGAATTATGCTATTCCTTACTTGCATTTCTTATTCTGTATGGGAGACATTACATTTATTAAATGCTATATAATATGTATTGCTTAACGAACAGGAACCTACTTTTCTCCCTAAGGTTGTGCTTGGTAGGAGTGACAACATAAGGATTGGGAGAAGGGAATGAAAATTGATAACGTATCAAACTTTGCATCTCATCCATTGGCCTTCTGGGCGTTCACTTTTTATACCTACCAAGAACACCAAGTGTTGGTCATACACAGCAAGATTTATCAGATACTCATGTGTCTACAGAAATTAAAGCTTCGACAGGAATATTTTGCAGTCACCTTCAATTGCAAGGTTATATTAATGTTAACATCTTAGCTTCAATTTTTCATGATTTTGATATGGCTGACATTTGGTCACAGTATCCAAAACTGCATGGACTTTCCATATACTATATAGATGGTCAAGCCAGAGTTAATCCTAAAATGATAGGGCATGATAGTTACAAGTCAAGATATAGTTTGCTTGAATCATAGAATAGAATTTTGTGCCTCAATTTCACCATTTTATTATCAATGGAGGGTGGAATTTTCAATTTTCAAATTTGTCAATTGCTCTGGAATGAAAAAGTAGCATTTGTATGGAAGTTTAAGAATGGAACATTATATAGAATTGGTAATGGTTGCTGCTTACTGATAGCATGTATAATGTACACATATTTCATGTCAATTCCCTATATTTTGATTGGTAAAATACTTGTAATTACAACCTTATGTTTGTATTTTGTGTTCTGCGGGATAGGTTGGAGAATTAGATTAAAATGGACTCAAAATGGAGTTTTGACAAGGAAAGAGCATGATAGAGCAACCAGAAGATGTCTGAGAACAAGGCGTGCCCACGTTCTAAACCCACGCCTAATGAAATGAATTTCAGCAAATCCTATTTTTAATGATACGTGTGTCACCTAATTATTTTGGAGATACTCTGGAAGATTGTTTAGAGCTTTATTTTAGGAAGTTATCATGAGAATATTATCCTTAAAATTTTGGGATTTTGTTGACTCTTTATCTAGGTTTTTAATTTAGATTTTGTTTCCTGATTTAGTAGGATTATCTTTTAGGATATTTTCATATTTATATTTTTTAGATTAATTTTAGATTTTATCTCCGATTTGTGAGGGGAGTGAGGGCATTTTAAAAAGGACTTCAACAAAAGAAAAGAGGACAACTTTTGTTTTGATTTTTCTTTGTATTGTTCATGGAAGTCATGTGTAACTAAATCCTCTTTCTAGTTCAAGGATAATTGAAGTTTGATTCTTCAAGAATTGTGAGATCTAATTATTTTCTTCTGTTCTTCTATTCTTTGATATTTATATACCTTCTGAGATTATTCATCGATTATTATTTTGTTTATTGATACACCTTTGTTCAATTAGCAAGACAATATACTGCCAATTAGGACATTAGATCTGTAATTGTCTAATCGTTCTAATAACTAGTGGTAAAATAACAGGGCTCAATACAAGGTATTCAGATTATGTTATGTGGATATATAATCTAGTCTAAATGAACCGAGCTTGTGCATTTGTTGGCTAGAATTGAGTCTCTCTAAATCTTAATGCTATCAATAAATTAAATCTTAAGAGCTTGTTTAGGGTTGTTTATTGGTAAGGGAAGTAATCAAAGAACTTGTTTTGGTTATCCAGAAGGTAAGGAGAGATTGATTATTAGAGCTTGTTAATAACTATAACCAATTTATTGAAGGATTCAAGAATTTACCTTTGAATTAATGATCAATTCCATGAACCAATATTGAAATTATTCCTTGGGCTAGATTCTACTCCTGATTGAATTTTATCATTTAACTTTTGCGCTCGTTACCTTATTCGATTCCTATCCAACCCCCCTTTATTAATTTTATTTTATTAATTTTATAAAGAAGTAAGTTTTATCAGTCCCTGTGGATTTGACCCTGCTCATCACTATATGCAAATTATTTTTGTTTAAAGAGTAGGATTATATTTGTTGGTTTCGACACCCATCACTTACGCACATTATACATTAGGAATGATGCTTGTGTCCCAGCTTAATGCTGATTTAAAAAGGTCTAACTAGCGGTGTTAACATATGCCGAGTCCAGTGGCAGAGACACATATATTTGAGAGGGAGTACATGCTCTCCTTGAAACTGTTTTAAAAAAATTAACGAGTATTAATAAAATTAAAAAGATTTTAGTGTCCTCTAAAAAGAAAATGAAAAATACTTCATACATATCACATTTAGTCACATCACCTAACATCTGTGTGACATAATAGAACCATAGTGTAGTTGTGCAAAAAAATAAAGTAGGATAACTTATAATCAGATGATAAAAATTATGCAAATATAAAGTAAAGTGTCTATATTTAACATTATTCAAAGAAAATATTACATCCTATGCCCTTATTTTAAACCTAGTAGATTGAAAAATACATTTCTAAACTTTCAATTCTCCTAAGCAAGTCGGTTAGATAGTAACTTAGAGATCAAAAGTGAAAGCCCTCTTTTTAATTTAGTCATAATAGTTAATTTTAATTTATCTTTTATATATGTCACGATGTTTATAATAGATTATATTATAAGTTTTTATATTTAGTGCTCCCCTAACTTCTGAGGCTTGGCTCCACCGCTGGTCGAGCCCAAATTCGACTCGAATAACCCGATAAAGTGTGCAAACTAGGTTGAAAAAATTGAAGTCTAAATGCATTTTGACTAGACTGTGCTAGCTCAGTTTTGACTTGGCTCGACTCGAGCCAATTCATAGTGAACTAGACCAACCTGCGAACCTGAAGTTTAATTATTTAATTAATAATTTTTCTAATATATACAAAGATTTTACCCTTACTTTTTTAATATAAATTAATTTTATGTCACAAAAATAATTTTATTTAATTTTTTTAGTATTTAAAAGATGCAATAATAATAATAATAATGAAGTATAAAAAAATTAAGTGTTAAAAATATAAGCATTTTTTTTAAAGAAAAAAATTTAAATCGATGGGCCTATCCAGCTCAGCCGAGCCCAACCCACAACTTGTATTGGAAAGAGTTTGGTTAACAAATTACTAATCCATAACAACTTTGACCTAATCTAATCCAAGAATTAACTTGACCCACATAACCAACATGAATAGACCGAGCCGACCAGTTTTTATACCTCTAAATTCTACTAACCAACCAATGGAACGGTTGAACGAAAATTGAAACTTTTGTCACAAAGCTTGGCAAGTGATGTTCAAAATTGGTGCACCTGCTATAATTTCATAACTTGTCTTCTATTCTTTACGAATAATTTTAAATTCTTTTAACCAATCATTTTATTAATTTTCATAATTATTATATGAAAAAAATATTATTTTTTTATATTTTAAGATATTAATTATATTTATTTTTTATTTAATATGTTTTTATTAACTATTAAAAAGATTTTTAAAAATATATTTTAAAAGAATTTAATAAACTTGTTTTTTAGATGCCACTAGGAAGATTACTCTCAAAAAGTTGCAACTTGGCATCTACATTCAATTTGTCCCTGCATTTTCTATATGCAAACTTATTGACTTTGAATATCAACTGTTTTGCGACTCGACCAACTTACGATATGTTTAGCCAAAAAATAGTGTAATTAAATAACCGAGTTATTTATACTTTTGACTGAACTTTAACTTAGTTTATTTTTTTATCAATAAAAAACTTTAATTTAGTTTTACTTTTTTTAATAAATCTCGGGCCCAAAACAACTATTTCAGGTCAGAATAAAAAATTAAGAAAATTATTTTTTCTCTGATTTTTGTTTCCATAAGATAAAACCATAAGAAAGTGTCAGTCAGTGTGTTAAGTGTAAACGAATCACCAGAGTTGTAGAGCACCGAGTTTCCGCCGCTTTTACACCGTTTCGGTTTCACCTACGCTTGTAAATTTGCCATCGCCCTACAGAACACGCACGTGCTAACATGCTAGTTTCCGCGCGTGGAATTGCAATCACCACCTAACTTACTCAAAATTAATAATGCCCCAAAAAATAAAAATAAAAATGATCATTCCACAAACTCAAAGTCTATTATTTGAGTTCCACTTTCAAACATGGAACAGTGTCGGTGTTACGGTGCATTTTATTAAGTTTGAGTGTATTATATATTTTAAATTTTATTTATTATTGTAGATTTTTTTTACAAGTTATTTTTTTTTATAAATTAATTTTTTTTCATGTTTTTTTAGATACTGTTCATTGATATTATTTACCGAGAATCGATGGCACTGTTTACCAGCACCACCTTGCACTGTTCACGGGCACCACCATGGCACTGTTCATCGATCATGGTACTGTTCATGGCAACGGCATTGTTCACCGGCCGGTGTGTTACTACTCACCGCTGTTGATACTGTTCACACACCGTCGTACTGTTTATCAATCATATTGTTTATTTTTATAATTTAAATCATTATGTAAATAATAATCGTTAAAATTATATTAATTTTTATATTTTTTTATAAATATTTATAAACACTAAATTTTTTTCTTAAAATTATAATTATATTTGTTAAAAATTTTATAAATTTTAATTGATAATGTATAATTGTATAAAAATAAAATTTGTTATTTTTTTAAATTGTAATTGTATTTATTAAAAATTTTATAAATTTTAAATATTAATATTTATATAATTATATAATTTAAAAAAAATTAAAATTGACAAATAAATAATGTATAGTAACTTACTAACTAACAACAGTAATAGTATATAAAAAAATATAAAATTAAAAAAAAAACCTACTTAACAAGTTTATTTTCATTGATGCAGTCATTAATTTATTTTATGAATAAATGAGATTTTTCGCCCAAAAATCCCCTATTAGACTCACCCCATGCAACAGAACTAACACTCAGACACGTTCAAGGTGAGTGAGTCATGGAATAAAGAAACCCATCACAACTTGCTTCTCCTCCTTTTTTTTCTTATTCTCTGTTTAGCGGTTTCTTATGCTTATGGTTGCCTTACCTAATTTGCTAAAATTAATTCTGATTTCATTCTGAAGCAACCAATAAACCGCTTCTTTTCTTAATTTACTTATTATTATAATTAAATTCAAATAAATAATCTGCCTATATTCTTTATTTTATACTTTATTTGAAAAAAAAAATCAAAATTCGGTTTTTTATAGCTCAGATCCTCATCAACCTCAATTTTCTCTCTGTCTTCTTGCTACAGGATTCTGTTCCGGTATATTTATACCTGAAAATCAAATGGGTTTTTACTTTTTATTTTACTTTTATTTTAATCGTTTATATATTCATGAACCATGATGATGGATGATAACTATATGCATAGTGTTTGGCGTTTTTTACTCTTTAGCGGCCTTGTCTTTATCTGATGACTATATTATATATCTTTTTTTTTTTTTTCAAATTCTTAATTGGGAATCTTCACTCAACTTTGTGATCAATTAATTCATTCTAGCCTATAAGCCTATAAGCCTATTCTTGCACGCTAACGTCCTCTTTTCTTCTTATCTTATTATTTGCAGACTTTTGGGTCATCATTGAGCTTGTTGTAGGTAAAGAAATTTCATCGCTTTTCCTTTCCTTGCCTCTATTGTTATCTGACCCTTTTTCTCCATCTGATTCATTTGTAATCTAAACCTTTGCTTTGCTCTCTTGGGTAACTGGGATTTGGTTTATTTGGAGCAGTGAGGGGTTTAATCTGAGAATTTTTTTACCAATTCCATGGCGGAACTGATAGGACCTCGCTTGTACAGCTGCTGTAATTGTAGAAACCATGTCTCACTCCATGATGATATAATTTCTAAGGCTTTTCAGGTGAAGCATCAAGCATTTTTTTTCTTTTCTCCCTCACTCTCTTTCTGTTTTCCTTTTTTGGGTGGTTTTGGGGACCAAAGTTTTAATTAGAATGTTACTTATTCTTACATATTATATGTAAATTATGTGAATTTTACTGCTGCCTTCTTTGCAAGATGATGGTTTGTTATCAGTGCCAATAAAATGCCACTTGAAAAATCCCTATCTGCAGCTGCCTATTCTTCTTTCTGGCTTTGTTTAATTTCATTTTTCACCTCCAAACCCTTCCTCCTCCAGGATTTTAAAAGGTAAAGCGGTAGCTGAATTTGATGATTTGAAGGTGCCATTACTGTTAGAATGTTTTGTGATAAGGAAAGGTAAAGTGGAGAAATTATAGGGTGATTTCAGGAAAGGAAAAATGTTGAAATCATGTTCTGCAAATGAGATGAAGTACGGGATATCTGTGGTTCAATCAACCATGTGACTAGACTTACTAGAGCCCTCTTCTAAAGCCAAACATGTACATTTCTTAATACTATGATTATTAAGGACTGCAATGATTTCAGGCCATATTTCAAATTTGAAAAAGAAATAAGTTGCTTTTTAGTTTCAATGTTAGGTTCAATTTTGGATAATTCCTTATTCATTTTCTTTGATAATAGGAAATAAGAGAATTTGTTCTATACTATGTGTCAATACTGATGAATTTCTTATGCATTATGGATCCAAGTTTAATGTAAGGATTACATGCTTGGTAGAATAAGTAAAACTCCCAAGTTCTAGTGAGTATTGAATTTTACAGATACCAGGTAGTTCGTGGTGCAAGTGGTAGAGTGAGACTGATGGTGTTAGTGGTGATTTAGGTTGTGAATACTGAAGACATGTTTACAATCAATTATTTGCCTGTACAGAATGTGACGAACACTATAGCTGTCTATTGTCAGTGACTGTCACAATGATTTCCGAAGTATGGTTATCATCGTAACAGCATTTCAAATGTGGTGGGAAGACAATGGCAGTGTTAAAGAGATGGGTTATTGTTGAGGAAAGTAGGTGATTAAGATTTTCAACCGTTAACATCTCTTTGCCAAGTTTTACATCACAGCCAAATATCCCTAAGACTTCCAATATGTTTTGTTTTGTTCACTAGTACATGTTTCCTAGATGAAAACATTCCCGAGGGATCTTTGTTTTCTCATTTGGATTTCCCCTATTCTCCAACTTTAGGCTTTTGGTTGTTATTCTTGGTATTTAAACTTGCATTTCAGTTTTATGATTTTATCTCTCACCAAAGCTTTACCAGATGATTTTCTGAAGTTCGCTTCATAATTTTTATAACTAGGGAAGAAACGGCCGGGCTTTTCTGTTTTCCCATGCAATGAATATTGTCACAGGACCAAAAGAAGACAGGCATCTCATGACTGGCCTCCACACTGTTGCTGATGTTTATTGTCGTGATTGCCGTGAAGTGCTGGGTTGGAAGTATGAAAGAGCTTATGAAGCATCCCAGAGGTACAAGGAAGGAAAATTCATACTTGAAAAGTCAAAAATTGTTAAGGAGAACTGGTAGCACTCCCTTATGCTTCCCAATCCATTAATTCCGGTCTTGATGTAGGTTCATTCATGCTTTGTGATGTTCATCTTGTACAGGAAGTTCTCACCTTAACCATTTGAAATTTGTCATTGTGTCTCCGACTTCATTATTCCCTCGTGTTGTGACTAGAAGTGAAGTTGTAAGATAAACTGTTTATTCCTTGTTAATAAAATTGCGTATTCATTTTCTGGTCTATGAATATCAAGATTGAAATCTTTGAAGAACAATATCTGGTCCAAACTATACCATCATGCAAATTTATATATGTAAACATGAACTTTGCTTACATGAAAATTTTTGCTTCAGCAACCTTTTTTACCCTCTGGTGCTGTGGTTTCTGATATATGAAGAATAAGTGGATGGAGGTTGCAACCCTTCTTATGATGGAATTTAATATTTGGTATTAACATAAGTTAGCAGAGCTTCAATATTTGGCGTTTTGGATGGCCCCTTACGATGGTGTACTTCTTTTGAAGTTTTGCTTCCCTTTGTCAACAGACGCAAGCTGCACATACATAACAGCATATTATGTAGCCGAAGCCTACACTGTCTGGCCTTCTGCTTCCATTTTCCTTTACTTGTCCATTTTCCTTAACTTATTCATTGGTATGTTATTTGTAGTATCACTGGAAGCACTTGCTAAGGCTTGCAGTGTGACAACCTCCTATTCTCCTAAACTTTTTAGTACCCAAAAAAAAAAAAGAAAAAAAAGAGAGAGGAAATTGATGTAACTGCTATTCTACAGTTACATGAGTTTGCTTTCTTTCCTTTTCGCCCAAAAATACCAAACATTGCAACCTTTCATCAAGATCTCCTCTAGTACCTTGCAGACTGCTGAACGCTCTGATTGGGGTCTAGGCCCATTGGGCAGGAGAAACTCTGCCTTTGAATTTAAGACTTGGGCTTAAGGAATGAGCCCAAAGAGATATAAGCCTGGGTTAATTTCAAGCCATAAGTCAATTTTACTTTTTGATATTTAAAATTATATATATATATATATATATATTGAATGGAAGAATTTGAGTACTACTTTTACCTATTGCTACTCGTACTACTTTTATTTACCGATTTTTAATCGTCCTTGAATTTGACTATTTGGGCATCCCATTCAACTGCATATCCATTTCTAATGCATCAAGACTAAAACAATTCTCCAACACCACAGCCAAAGGGAACAGCAATCCAATGGCAACGCTTCCTTCGTACAGGAATTATTGAAAAAGAAAAAACGCTTCCACAAATAGAACACCCTCTTTTTTTTTTTTTTTTTGGTCTGAGGAAATCAAACACCCTCTAAGTTGGCCTAAGGGTTCAATTGGATTCCTTGGTTTCTTATTATTTTTAGTATTTTGCATATTTTGGGACACACACATATATATTTGGGTCCACGGGACACTTCTATTTAAATGAGGTATTGAGCATAGTCGGGCCGTTTCTCCCTTATCCAACATAGTTCCGCACGATAAGTCCCTTCTGTTGACCAAAACCAAAAAATGCCCCTTCTGAAATCGATCAATCAGATCATATATACTTTTTTTAAAAATTAAATCAGAGCATACTTTTTACGTAAACCTAACAAATTCAATTTTTTGTTGATAAATAACTAAATGAGAGCTAATTTGACCTGTTGCACCATTTTTTTTCTTGTGAGAGCAACATCGATGTTTTTTTTTTCGTCAGCGAGCAACATCGATTTTACGTAAGAATACGAGCAACTTTTGACAAATTCTTTTCATTTAGTTTAATTCATATTTCGATTTCGATTTTATTAAGGATATCATTATTTGGAACTCATCATCTTTAAACAAATTTAATTTACATTTGTTTTTTCATATGTAACATTTTGTCATTAGATACAACTTACTTAAGCTTATCATGTTTACTTCAAAACAAAAATGTTAAGTATGAAACAATTATGAGTAAATTATTGTTTAAGAGCCTAAATATTTTGTGATAAATCAATTAAGCTATTAAACTTTTATTGTTATCCATTAAACATCTCAACTTCAGTAAAATCAGGGACAAATTCATAAATCAATTAATGAGGAGACTAAAATTATAATAAATAAGAATCAAAATATTTAAACAAAAAAATCCTACTATATGCAAGATACGACAATTTTAAATAATTACAAAATTAACTTTTGTTTTTAACTTATGCGACTTTTTCCTCTAATACCAAAAACAGCAAAAGTTGATATTTTACTTTTACTCTAATACGTCTTTATTATTAGTATCGTTTGACTCTTGAAATTGAGTATAGAATTAGAACTTGGAATTGGAATTGAACATCTTAATTCTAATTTTTATGTTTAGAATGTCATTTAGAATTTGAATTATAATTCCATAAATTAATTTCATGTAATTAAAAAATAATTAAGTTAAACATTTCTCAATTCTTAATTTATATATTAAGAATTATCAATTCTATAACCTAAAAATTAAACTTCTCTCTCTCTCTCACATTTATTTATGAACAATCATATTTATTGAGATTCTATATTTATATAGAAAATTATTTTTATATTTATATAAAAATTATTATAATAGCTACTTTTTTCTAAAAAAATTAATGAAAAATTTATTTATAAAAAATATGACTATTATATTATAAAAATATTATTATATGAAATATTTTTATTAATTTTAATTTTGTAAATAAATTTTTAATATTTTAGATCTTACCTTTAAATAATAAGATTATAATTGAATTTAAAATTATAATTTATTATCATAATTCTTTGATAATCTCAAATATAAAATTTAAGATTCTAGACTAATTCTAATTCTGAAAGAATTAAAATTGAAATTAAAATTCTATATTTCAATTTTAATTCCACTATCTAAACGGACTCTTATTGTGAAAATATATCAAAGAAGTATATTTTTTTTATTGGATATGTGTTGGAAGAGTTGAAATTTTTTTTTGTCTCTCACTTTAAAACTTAGTACACTTTTTACTTGAGTAAAAGATCACTTTTAATAATTAAATTAGCCGAAGCCCAATAACTTCGTTAAAATTATTTTAGTCATTCATTACATGAGTCAATACAAAGTAGAAGCAAACACATTTTTTTTTCTAACATACTAATACTACATGTATCATGAAAAATTATATAAAAGTTGGAGGGACAATAGCATATGTTTGCCCCCTGTAAATCCGTCCATGATTAAAAATATTTTTATTAATAAAAATGTTAAAAAAGTAAAAATATCTAACTTAATAAATATAAAATAATTTATAATATGAATAAAACACTTGTCATATATGTTCTAATCTTTTTTTCAATTGATAAATATTATTAAAAATATTTTTATTAAAGTTGAAGTTCTTAGAAGTCCTTATTTGATGAGTTTTAAGGTTAAAATTTTTAATTAGTTATCATAATAAAATCGAGATCTTTCTACAATAATTTTCTCAAACAATTATCTTTTGACTAAAAACAATTTGTGTTTCACGTTTTGTGTAGGTTTTTTTTTTTTCAATCAACTTAGTTATGTAAAGATATCATTTATTGCAATTAAGTTCGATTGTTAATTTCAATTAATTTTCCAATATTTTGGATTTGGGTTCAATTTAGTACCATTATTAACTTGGCCTGAATTATCTAATATGGACAAAGCATCGTATGTGGCCCATCAATTGATGATTACACTTACTTGGAATTTTAGTAAATTATTTCAACGCATCAAGGCTCTCAACTAACTGCTTGTTAGAAGCCCATAAATCCTGAACAACAGATGGTAAGCGTTTTTATTAATCATTCAAAGCTTATTTTAAATGTCGTCGTTTGAGGGACTTTGGGTGGATATTATAATTTCACAAACGGACAAAGTAATTGAACAATACACATATGATATACTAACATTTCGTATATGATTTATTCAGCATTTAATATGCCACGTAACACGTGTTGCCTAACATTCCCTTTATATTTATTTTTGGAAAGCAAATTTGACTTTAAAGTCTAATTCCTAAATATATTTTTAAAAAGAAAAATGATACTTTCAATGCACTTATCCTCATAAACTCAGGTTGATTCATCTAGATAATTTTTTAAAAATAATAGTGATATCAATGAGTCATCTAATGACTTAATTACATGAAAGTCTATAAAAAAAATTATAAAAATAAAATCTATACAAGTATCTTTAATCTTCTAAAAACATATTATGACATTCCAAATGTTAAATTAATAATAATCTTTCAATTTTTTTGAGGTTTTAATGATATGCAGTCTTTAAAAGATAACCCCAACGAAACTAGATATAAAGTTAAGTAGAATATTTAAGTGCATGTATGAGTTATACCATCTTTAGACTCTCCATCTCATCACACGTTCGATAAAGTTGAAAGAGAAATGCAAAAGAAAGATGTTAACTTTTAGGATACGTTTGAATCGGTGAGATTAAGTGGAATAAAAAGGAATGAAATGGAATAGAGATATGTTTTATTGTTTGGGTTATGTTAAGAAAGGGATGAATGAAATAGAAATGGGTGAGATGGATTCTATCCTATTCCACAAAAAACTATCAATTTTTTCCCCCAATTTAGGAGATATAGGATGAAATCATCTTTATTATTATTATTATTATAATTAAAATTTCATCTCATCTCACCAAAAACCATTCACTTTCTAAATAATGGAGTTGTAACTTTATTCCATTTTATCCTAAAATATCCAAACAATGAAATGGTACTTTTATCTCATTCTATTTCATCTCATTCCATCTCATTCAATCAATTACTAAATATCCAAACATAACCTTAAGGGAAAGAAGTCTTGGCATCTTAATTTATATCTACTCCTTTGCTGCTTGTCATTATTCTTTCACAAGTAATGCACTACTTTTTTTAAAAAATAAAATAAAATAAGATTTAAAAAATGGATAAGTTGTCATACAATTAAGTAAAATAGACAGATAAAAAAATTAAGAATAAAATAGAATGCATGGTAATTAATTATATTAAAAAAACAAAATTCAGGAAGGTGAACATTTTGGAAAGTCGTAACCTGCTCGTAACCAGTTCAAAGGTGAGCTTTTTTTTCACCAGCACTAACAATCTCGTTAAAAACTCCCCCTTAACAACCAACAGTTATTAGTAGTTCAGGTTAGACTATGGTTTTCTCCCAGCTCTCATTCCCCTGAGTTTATCTCGGGCTAGCATACGACACTGTGAACAGATAGGGGTCTGCTTTATCTTCACGAATATCAACATGTAAGAATTGGTTATGACTTTCTACAATGTTCACCTTTAGATGATCATCATTAAGTTGTTATACAATTAAGATAGAACTGGTTATGACTTTCCACAATGTTTCACCTTGATATGATCATCGTTTTTTTTTCACCTTTGATATGTTCATGACCATCGATCTCTAGGATTATGTACAATTATTTAATTTTACGTAATTATTTATACAATTTGCATCGGTTGTATAACATACTATTTTCCTTATACTTTTAGTTCGAGTTCAAGGTTATTTATGGTCCGATTTTAGGTCTAATTTCAATTTTGGCTAGAGATATCAGCTGTAGGTGTAGCTTAGGGTCAGTTTGGTACATAGAATAGGATAAAACCTGATTGTATTAGACTTGATAGTATAAGGCCTGATAGTATAAGACTTGATAAAATTTTAATACTATCCAACATTTGGCGCGACATTGTATAAATACTGTGTTGTATAAAATAATACTATCATGTATTTGTTGATGCACTGTATAATATTGGATATGATAAAATATTAATACTTTTGACAAAAATATCCTTTAATAAAAAATATATTATATTCATCTAAATTTATCATGTTATACTATTTTTGTAAAAAATAAAAGTCCTCAAGGTCTATAAAAAAATCATGATTGGTATGTATATTAAATAAAAAACAACTCGTGCCTTCACAACAAAAATTAGCAAAATTTAAGAAATGTCTAGATCGAGTAATCATTTTCGTCTTTATTTTGGTAAGTCCATCTTAATAGCAAAAATTCACAAGAATTTATATGACTATTTGATTTTTGAATGCAATACATAATATGAAAAATAACTCAAGTTTACACACAATTTCATAAATAGTAACTATCAAGTTCTAATAGCAAGTACCATAAAACACCACCAAATTAAAAATAACATCTTTTAATAGCAAGTATCATCAAATTCTTACAAGTACTACTAACTGTAGTCTACTATGTATTTTATTTCTAGTTTTGAAACACTAGTACCATTAGTTATCATTAAGTAAATCTTTCACAAATTGAACTCTCCATTCACCTTGAAAGTCCTAAAACAAATGCACAAGGAGAAGGTTTTGCATAAGCAAACGATCAGCCTTGTTGCGTTCTCTAGGTGTGAGGTCTTCTAATTTCATCAATTCATCAGCAATAGCCCTTGAATCATCATAGAAGTCTTTCACAACCTTAATACCTTCAGATATTATCTTGACACTTTCAACCATATCAGAAGAAATGATGTTTTCAAGTAAAAATCCAATTTTATATAACTCCAAGTAACTTATAACAATCAGAAGAAATGATCTTTTCAAGTTAACAGTTTGCCTGACAACTGACAATTGTAGAGAGAACGCTTCTCTCTTATAATGTAAGCAGTATTGTCGGCAAATTCACAAGTTTGGTCTTGATATCCTAAATCATGCTGGTGGCACAAGGGCATATCATCCAATACCTCATCCTCCATATCGACAACTATGTTATGTAGCATACAACAAAAAAGAACAATTTTTAGTAACTTCTGTTTATCAGGCTTCCACATCACACCTTGAATTAGCTTCCACATCTCCTTCAGCCTTGCCAATGCTCTCTTGGCCACCATTTGGGTTACAACAAGTCATTTGTTAAACTCAACCTAAACATCTGAGAAGCTTTCACCTTTATAAGGAGTAAAAAGTCATTGCAAAAGGGGAAATCCTGTATCCCTAATTATATATTCCCTCAGCATTGTTCCTTCTTGGACTATTTTCTTACCCCCCCATTCAACCTCTTCCCTTCTTCATCAAGTTTGAAAAAAGCAGAGCTTCAAAGCACAAAGTCATCACTAAGACTTCCTGGCCATCTAGTAACTATGTCACGAAATCTCAAATTCGAATCCAAAATGGCTTGCAAGATCATGTTGCAGTTCTTCTCACGGTCAAGCCATACATTATTCAAAGAGTCTATAGAGGGCAAAGTCAT
Source organism: Ormosia semicastrata (assembly GCA_029884595.1). Lineage (NCBI taxonomy): Eukaryota > Viridiplantae > Streptophyta > Magnoliopsida > Fabales > Fabaceae > Ormosia > Ormosia semicastrata. Next base: position 26,936,071 of record JAQQTO010000046.1, on the reverse strand, counting down.
CATTATGTATGTGTTGTCAACTACACCACAACAATTAGAAAGGCCCTGTATATTCTCAAACTTAGACTTTATCTCTTCCATTTCCATTTCAGTTGAAGGCCAACTAAGATGGCAGAGCCCTCTCTCTTCCATTGCTTCCACAAAATGCCATGTTATTTGGGAAACAGTTGATTGGTTCATCCTAAACGAGTCACCAATGGTTGATAATGACTCACCAGAGCTAAGCCTCCTAAGAGCAACAACTACTTGGTCATTCAAAGACAAGTATTTGCCATTTAAATCAACGAAATTTGAGGATCTGGCCAGCATATCTTATTCCACAAGAGAACATATATAGTTGAACGTCTTTCTTGTGATCTTGAAAACAAACACAAAATCTTTAGATTGAGATAAAAGTCCTAAAATTAGCAAAATTGAAACATGAACATATCAGATGCACAGTCGGTTTTCACAATTAAAACAATATATTGAATAATTTAGTACATTGGGCAGCATCTATCAGACATAAGCATAATCAAATTAGAAATAAATGTGCAAACCAGACATAAGCATAATCAAATTGATCTTCTTTATAATCAGACATAAGCATAATCAAATTAGAAATAAATGTGCAAATTCTTTGTAACCAGATGATTTTTCTAAAAGTCAGTTTAAACTGGATTTTGATTTAAACTAAAAGTCAGTTTAAATGTGCAAACCTTCTAATAATCAAACACTTCTCTTCTATTATGCAAGCTACTCAAAGCCAGGAAAGCATACATATCAAATTATCTGAACATCTAATGGCTTGTCTATGACAAAATTTTGATTAAGAGCATCAGTATAGTAATGAATTGAATTAAGTGTTTAATGGAAAAAACTAGAAAAGGGTTCATCCCTCTGCATTTATGCTTTTATTCTTCTTTCAAAACCTCTTTAGCTGTCAACCATATTCCAAAGTTTTCAACTCATAAGAGTGCATTTTTTATGATATCGACTACATCATTCCAACATTTATTCCCATTTATCTTTCTAGGCAAGATTTTGATTTTCTTCACAGGCTTTATCAGAATATCAAAGGCACATTCTCACATTTAACCAAGCAACTTCTATAGAATCTATATACTTCTATCTTCATTTAATTCAATAAGCCAAGCACAAAAAAAAAACTATTCAATAAGTAGTTTTATTAGTTAGAAATTATCATGTTGATAAATTAACTAATAATCAAGAGACTTCAGTTAAGTAATCTCATTGCTCAGTTATTTGGTAATTAGTCAGTATGAAGAAGAGATTGCATATTATGTGACTCTTCAAAGCAGAAATTAGGAAGAGACAAAAAGCCAGATTATGGGAAGATAGATCATTAGAGATGTGATTCCAATTCCATTCTCTCACTGCTCCTTAACCTTTATCACTACATAGATCATTGGAGATGGAATATAAACAATGGAGATGAAAGGCCAAAATAAGTATAACTTAAATTCCATGACAAGTATGCATAAAGAGTGAATGAAACTACAAATTTCATGTGAAAATAATGCAGAAGATACCCAAATTTGGAATCATCCTGATTAACAGAAAGTATATAGCTTCTATGCCCAAATTTTGCTACATGAAAAATCACAAGGAATCTCATGAGATGGAGCAAATGGGGGAAAGAAATGATACTGAGAAATATAGATAAAAAATCCATGGTCAAGCACTCACCAAATGATGGCATGCAGAGAGATTAAGAGCTAACCTTATAATGGGAGAGAGAGATATTGATATGGAACCTTGCCTTGCTGATTGCAGCTACCACCGACAACAGCTACCAAAGAAGAGCTTGTCGGCAACGAGAGGAGGGGAGAGGGTGGTAGTGAGAGGCCAGAGGAGAGATATCGGGTTAACTGGGTTAGAATAAGAAAAGTTTTACATTAGCTTATACATCAAAATTTAATCAGGTCTAATCCTACTTCTCAATGCCTGATTAAATTATATATCATTTTAATGTATAAGAAAGATTTATTGAATAAGCTTATACAATACTATAGTTTCACCAAATAACTGATAAAGTTATAATATATTGTATAAATTTATCCTATCAATCCTAATACATTATGACAAACGCACCCTTATTCTCTTTTTTCAATCTCATATCATCATTCTCAGTCTCCCCCCAAAAAGGATACTTTTTTTTCCAAAGATTCAATATAATAAATAAAATATATAGATCCAGAAATTGAGAAATCAATTAAATTTAAAATCACGACCAAAAAATAAAATTGAAGCTGGTTTTTTTTTAGGGGACTGAAAATATCGCTGAGAAACATGGGAAGAATCACATAAAGAAATAAGGAGAAAATGAAAAACGTAAAATAAACTTGGATTGAAATGAAAAAGGCTTATATATGATACAGACTAATATATAGTTTATATAAACTAGAGAGTGTAACTAGCCACTAAATTATATATATAAAAACTAATTAGATAACTCAATTAACTAACCAAAACTATGATAATAAATATGTTTTCAAGACCAAATTAATAATGTAGCCCAACTATTACTTGATAAATGCCAATGATGATTGTAAGGTATAACAAAAAGAGTAGAGTTTAAGCGTGCAAGTAGTGGTGGGGCCATTGAAAGTCCATGGAATAAAGTATGTGCAAAATGCTAGTGCATGTGTGGCTTAGTCTTAATTCAAAAGGCACCTTTTTTTCTATAGTTTAAGTGATATTCATGCTAGTTTACCGGTATTTCGACCAATTTAGCTTTCTAATCCAATCAAAGTATCGTTTAAATCGGAATATATCTTTTTATATCAAATTTTTATATGATCTTGTCATATATGAAAAGATATAAACATAAAAAATTCAATACATGATTTACACATTTTAAGATAGTCTCATTATTTAAATTATTTTTATTTATCTCTTTTTTCACATGATAAGATTATATGAAAATTTAATATAAAAAGATCTATTCTCCCTTTAAATTCCTTATCTTGACAAACTAAAAATATAATGGTGTGAATAGTTTGTGAAAAGGAAAATTATGTAATTATTATTAAAAAGATGCAAATTAAAGTTTAAGTGCGTGAATGGGTTTATTATCCTTTTTAAAATCAATGCTGGACTTTAATAATCAAAATTAATTGTATCTGTAATTTGATTTTCTCTACACAAAGTATATAGGTGGCTTCACCTAAATATAAAAAGAACCATGCACTACAATTTTGTACCAGTTTGCATGTGAAAATAAAAATAACACAAGTACTCAGTAAATCAGTTCATGTTTTATAAATTTGTAACAGTACTGCTGTACAGCACAAAGGCCTATTACGAAATGGGCAAACGAATGATGTGGATTAATCACGTCGACAGATATAAAACAAAAGCCTGGTCTCATGTACAGTGTCAATGAAAAATTGGAGGGTATTATGACACATTTAATTCGTATTAGATTTCGTGAAAACTCTTCCGTGCGACATAGCATTATTCAATTCTTAATGACTTTATCTTTATAAAACTGAGTTTGTGTGTCCCTCCGATTTTCACTTCCGTAGTTTTTTGATATTGTAATCAGATAGTGTTTATGTCAATTTGTACACACTTCGATTAATCTATTTTTCTAGTTTAATTAAATATAAGTCATTTAAATTGAGATTAAAAGATTCATAAGGATAATTCTTACGACATGACTTCAAGAAATTAATGTAATTGAGATTCGAATCTATGATCATATCCCTATCAATACATCACATTCTCATCCACTAGTAGGCCAACCTTTAGAATCACTTCTGTAATTTTTTAGAAAGGGAATTCATGTCCGTATAATTTGGTAATTAAAATTAAATTCATATATAGCACAAGTCTGATAAAAGGCCAAACCGGTAAAATTAATTGTTGCATGAGCACCTAATAATGTGTTTATTTGATGGAAAAGAGGGGATTGGGAAATGAAGTTACACGAATTAAAGAATCATATTGACAAGATTAAAAGAATATATATCATAAAATAGGAAAGAATCCAATAATAGGGAGATGAGAACAGGGTTACGTTCTCATTCGAATAGGTTATAAGGCAAGTTTAAGAAGAATTTCATCTCCGGAGGACAATAATGGGAATGCAAAGCCAATCCTATCTTGTGACTTGTCCGTATTAATTTGTGTGTCACATACAACAAGTCCAAAATGGAGACTCAAAGTGCGCAGAGTTGAGATTCCATCCCCAGGTCTTCTAAGTGCTAACAACGAAATCTCAAAGTACTTGTGGGGCAATACCTCGTCAAAAATCAAACTCTATTGAAGACTAAAGTTTTCTGCTCAAAAGAGCCATGTTATTCATTCTCATTCAAGTTTTAAATGAACTTGTGACTTCACCGGGTTTTAAAGATCAAGCATGAGGGACTTAGGCAGTCCCCAGGTACTAGGGTTAGAGTGGGTGTTTATCATCAATTTTGGCAATGAATGAAGACCTCACGACGAATCATATGTATGCATAAACAAGAAGAAAACGTGAATGCATTGCAATTTTATCAATCTTAACGCTGAGCCTACAGGTCATAAATAAACACGATGGTTATAGCTATATCTATAAGGCTATAAGCTAGCTACCATTGTTGATATATATGAAGTAGCATCGTGAGTCGGCCCAACGTTATATATAACTTCACAAGCATCTTTCATTGACTTAATTCGGGAAAGTTGGATGTAATAATTAATTTTCTTTCGATGGAGGGAATTAATTAGATTTGCAAGATAAAATTTTTATGGCTAGCCCATTCTTTCTTGTGCCTTGACTTAATATTGTTGCCAAATGTAGCGAAACAAATTGCTTCGAGGCGATCCCAATGGTGTACATTTCTTAACATGATTCCGTTAGAAAAATGAATGATCACCTGCTTGCACATATATGGTCCCGCAGCTATGTGAATAATTACCCTTTCTGTCCTTTATGTTAGGGCCTGCCTAGTACGTAGAAACCCTAATGTAAAAAGGTCATGATTGGAGAGAAGCCATAGGTGAAAAGGATCGTCCTCTAGGGTTTCATATCCAATGCCTACATACATCAATTCCATATATATGATTTGGTCATAAGGAATGAGAATTTCCTTGATAGCTGAATAAATCATGCTTTTCCTAAACCCTAAAAATAGGAGACTCGTTCTTCTAGGATTTAAAGATATAGTACCGACGCAAATCCAAATGAATGATAGTACATTCTCCTACATATATATTCCTATACAAAAGAAAAAAAAAATCACTGTTTTTTGTTCAATTGTTATGATCTGAATTCCCGAGATACGTAGTGGGTGTTTTTGTGGAGTAGATGAATTTGGCAAGAAAGAGATTCCCCCCATGATACGCAGCTGTAGACGTTGATTTAATATATATAGATATACATATGCTAAACACGTTAGACCCAAATAAAGGCACCACTAATTTAATATTTACCAAGTGTATATTATTATATTATTATTATTACAATAAAGTGCACAAGGTCTATCTCATATATATGGAGGAGGACTTGCAGTGGAGGATATTATTCTTGCACGGTTACCAAGAGGAATGTTTGTAGGACCCCCCACTGGTGGAATGGAGGAGACTATAGTCAAGCTTCAGCTTCTTTGGCTTTCAATATAAGAAAAGGGAAAAGAAGCCCATGTGGGGGATATATAAAGTGAAATAATAATCTACACAAAAGAGAAATTCTTAGCTTTTAACACAGATGACAGTAGAGAAGAAACGATCTAGCAAGGTTTTGATACTCATTTCTATATGGGTGGGAGATCGGAAAGCATAAAGAAAACTACCATGCTCGTTTTGTTAAGTGCAATTTGCTAACCTTGCGCGTTGCATGATCAATTATACTATTACAAAGGGCTAGTTAGTTATATAGCTTGGCATTAATTAATGGATAAAGCTTCTTGCACGTGTAAGCCCATCAGCTCATACTTGAGTATGTCATAAAATCAAAATATAAGGATAAAAAAATGAGATAAAATTAATTATAATTAAATAATAAAAATATGAAAATGTAAAATAATACATCTATAAATATATGATAAAATATAAAAATATGATATAGTATATGCATGTATAAATATGTATATATATAGTATTATACTTAATGAATGGCTCATGGTTCGTCCCAAGCAAGTCATACATTACTCTCGTGTTAGATCCCACTTGGTTGCTGCGTGAAAACTGAAAACTGCTTTAATGGAAGGAAGAATCTGAAAGACCAAGATGGTACTGTAAAGATCTGACACTTCTGATCGGTTGGCAAGCAAAAAGAAAGGAAAAGAGAAAGGCAAAAGATAGGGAGACCACTTTTGCTGTAAAGGATTTGACAGCCATCATTCCAACTCACTTTATGTCCCAGGACTAGCTATATATAATCACCCAAAATCAACCATAATATCCCAGTTTACAATTTACAAATAAAAAGACTAAAACTAGTGATTAGGTGCACTAACCTGCATGATAAGATACATTAACCAAAATTAATTAGTTAAAAAACAACCATTAAACCGTTCACACACTTAAATCTCATCAGCTTATATATGACCGACGAATCTCTGTTGGTACCTGACAATAAGGAACAAATAGTATTGATTGATGGCAATCCTTGGTTCCTTTTCTTGCTGTGGTAGAAGCAAACCGTGAGCGCAGATCCTGGTAAAAGCCCAAGAACAATAGTTGTTGTCACGGGTTATGAACTCGTAACTCCTAAAGCTTAACCTAAAACGAAAAGGTAGCTTCAAAATGCATCCACATTCTTCTGGACTCAAAAGCCAAAAGCTAGAACAAGCCAAAACCAAAGTGGGACTAGGGAAAGGAAAAGAAGACCAAAAATTGAAATGGATTAAAGAACCAAAACAGAAGCCATGTACTCTATTTTGTTAGTGGTTCTGATCACTCCAAACAGCCACTCACCAGAATAAGAAAATAAAAAATAAGAAAAAAAAATAAAGGCTAAAACACCAACACCAAAACCAACCCCTTTGTTCAGCTTTCTTCTTTTGCCTTTTCACTTTTTCAAATTTTCATTCTCTAATATCTACCATGATCCTCCACCTAACATGCCATTCCAATACCCAGTTGAATCCCCTTGACTTCTATTATGCTCAAACTCAGCGGTGCTTGGAACCTGCTGCTTCAAATCCTCTACAGGAAACAAGATCCTTGCACCAGTACCCTCTTGATGAATTCCATGGAGACCCCCATAGCCATTTTCAAACCCCTCGAGACTGAAGTTAAGGCCGGGCTTAAAGTCTTGGAAAGGAAACCCACTTGAACTATACATTGTGTTGGAATCTGATAAGGACATAGGCATGAAAGAATTTAAACCCCTTGATGAAGTAGTGATCCCAGTTTTGAGAAGCTCCATAGCAGACAACTGAGAAGATGTTGATGAGGAATTTGGATTTTGAAGCTGGTGATGACTATGAGTTTGACTCTTGTCTAATTCAGTGTTGTAAGGAACTTCAATGAATTTAGATATGCTGTTGTAGTCCTCAGCAGCTGGTGGATATGCTAAGTTAAGATCTTGGCCTTGATGGATCTTTGGGTTCTGAGAAGCTGACTGAGGGAAATTTGGTGTTGTCAGATCAGGAAGCTTCTTATTAGTTGATGATGGAGCTGGTGAGGATGTTGATGTTGAAGATGATGGAATGGATCTCTTGTTCTTTCTTGAGCCCCCACCCACAGGAACGTTTCTCAAAGACCCACCCTCAGTCCAATACCTTCTACAAGTCTTGCAAAAGTACCTTGGCTGGGAGAGGCTATAGTTATTGTAGTAGCAGAATTTAGTGTTTGTTGAATTGCACCTTGGGCAGTTCAAAGCTTGATCCTTCTGAGGCCTTGCCCTTCTCTCTAACATAGGAGGAGGAGGCTTTGAAGAACCTTCCATAGGTTTAACCACTCCAATACCCTGAAAAATATCCAATATTAAAAATAATAAAAACAAAAGGACAGGAACAGGCCATAGCTGAACTCAAAAAAAAATCTTTAGGGAGAAAGAAAGTAGGAGGAGGAAGAAACAAACAAGTAAACAAAACAAAGAAGCTGCTTTTACACTTGGAGGGATTACAACAGCAGCAATACAAACAAATTTGTTGAATTTTTTTCTTGGGTCCTTTACTCTTTTATCAGATGGTGGAAAGGAAAAAAATGGGAAAAAGAAAGGTGCAGTACTTTCAATAGCAGAAAAAAATAAAAAGAGGGAAAAGATCTTAAAAAAGACAGCAGGGCTTTGCTGAACATCAGAAAAGTTGGGGAAAAAGTAAAACTTGCTTATAATCAAATCAATTTCCGAAACCCAAAACATAATAATCTAAATTATGGTTTGAAAATCACAAACCCCAGAAGAAATTTCATGATTATATGGAAAGAAAACAGAAAAAAGGTCTGTATACCTGTGCCCACTGAGCTGTGTCCATGGATTTAAGAGGAATGGAAAAAGGTAAAGCTATGGAGTCCTCAGAGAAAGAGAAAGAAAAACACCCACTTTTCTAGAGGAGAGTCTTAAAAGCAAGTGTGGAGTGGAAAGCTTAGAGAGTTGGAATATAGTGGTGGTTCCCTGTGTTGGCCAACTAGCTAGCTATATTGCACATAAAGGGGTAGCATAGTCTTTTGGGTGCCTTTTGATCACTGTGATATATGATGACACATGAGGGAAATTTGTGTACATGGAATGTAAGCCTGCTGATAAAAGTATTTCACAGAAGTCAACAATATTCTTCCCTGGTGTCTTTTTGTACAAGCACAGTAGATTTAGTCGGTTGATTCTTTTATGACCAGAGTAGGAGGAACAGCTGATTCTTCATCTTTTTCTTTCTCATCAATTAATGACTAGTTACTCATATTTTAAAATATATATATTAATAAGAGTTTAATGCAATAACAAACTAATTACATTATCAACCAGAAAATTAAAGTTCAAACATTATTAAAGTCAAAAGACCAAAAACATATATATCTAATATTCTTTTTCTCATATATTTTCTTTGCCCTTAGCATGTAACAATTATAAATTTAAGAATGAAAAGTTGTCCCATGTTAAAGATAAGATACGTTATAAGTTTTAATAATAATTTGTAATAGTTAAATTATATTTAGAGATGATCTATAAATAAAGGATTATTATTAAAATTTTAATAAAAACATTCGTTTACCAACACTATTTGATATTAACAGTTAAATTAACCTGATTGATACTTATTATATTGTATGAACTTATGTAATGTAATGTATAGTTGTCTCACCATAAAAAAAGTAATGTACAGTTACTAACTTATAACCTCCTTTTATTAATATTACTTACACAAGTATTGTATTTATGCATAACACGTAATAAGTGACTATTAAAGTTTGACAAAGGAAAATTGATTTGAGTTAGTTAAATTCAAATAATGGTACTTGTAATTATGATTAAAGTTGTGTTTTTGTTATACATTCATTTTTAATTTAAAGTATATTTTAGTCCCAACACTTGTCTTTATTTTGAGTTTTGGTCCTTATAATATATTTTTTAAGTTTTAGTCCCTATATTTTTATTTATTTGATTTTTGATCTTTACCGTTGAATATTTATTCCTATATTTTTTACTTATTTAAGTTTTAATCTTTATAATTTTTATTCATCAAAAGTGAATGGTCTCTATTCTTCATAAAGAATTAGTCTTTATAGTTTAACTTACTAAAGTATTGGTCCTGAGAGACTAAAATTATAATGATAGAAAACCCTAAAGACCTATATCCAATATATATATAAAAGGACCAAAACAAAATAAAGAGAAACTATAAAGACTAAAATCTATCTTAAACCTTTATTTTTTTATTGTGGAGAGAAATAAAGATAAATAGAGAAAATGGAGATAAATGTATAGCACAAGTGTACAAGAATTAAGTAACAAAAAAGAAATGCAACTATTGTTTTGTGTTAATAATTTGATAATTTGAAAAAAAGAATGCTACTATTGACATACAAGTGTACTTTTGCTTCTTTTTTAAATTTATTCATCTCAATTTTTATAATAACACAATGTTCTTACATGATGTGGTTCATATTTTTATAAAATCTTGATGCATTTTGAGTGTAAAAGAATTTTATATTATTACTTAATTATATATTATCCATGTCATTAAAAAGTATTTAATATTTATTTATTTTAAACATTATATTTTTTAATAACATAACAATGTATAATTAAATAATCGTATAAAAAAATATATGTTAACAATTAACAATACATTTAAATTAAGTAAATTCCATATATGTCACTACTTTTATAAAGCAACGAAACCATTGCATTAATATGCTTGAATAGATGAATGATTAATGAATATTTGTTGTTATATCAGAAAATCATTGCCTTTCCATTGTTTTTATATTTTTTGAATCACACTTGTTTTGGGGCGATGAGGTTTTGGTATGAAGTGGGGTCTTACTTCAATAAATTTGTCCAGGGTAAAGCAAGAGTGGTAAAGGGAAAAAGCAAAAGAAAAAGTAGAAAAGGGAGAGACAAGAATGGTTCAATCCAAATGAAAGAAAAGAGAAAAAAGGAACTGTGGGGATAATCCAATTAAGAATGCTGCAGGGTTTTTATTTCTGGCAACCTTAACAAATGTTGTACGGATAAATTAGGGGTGTTAAGTAAGACAAGTTAATCTACAAATTTGTGGGTTTTAATTTAATATAGTCCATAAAATGTGGGTTGTGTAAGGTTGATTTGAAAAATGTTTTAATTTGTAGTGTGTGGATCGAATAGTGAGTTAGAACACGTTTAATTTACATAAATCTAACTCATTCATTATTTTTTTTAGTAAAAAGTCATTTAAATGATAAATAGTATATAAAAAAAATAGAGAGTGAAGTTAATAATTATGTCGATATATATAATATGTGTGATGATACTAATTTCGATTATTTAGACTAATTTATTGTTTAAGTTATGACTAACTTTATTCAATTTATTTTAAATTTAATAAGACTTATTAGTTATTAATTTGGTATGTTCTTATTGACTTATGGTGTTTAATTTATTTGAGATTGAGACATATTATGTTTGAGTAAGATCAGTTGAAACTTAAGGTATTAATTTGTTATATTAAGATATATTATGTTTGAAATTGATACTTATGATATTAATTTGTTAGATTGAAACATATTATATTTGATATTGAGACTTAGGCATTTTTATTAGAATACAGTTCCCTTTTTTTATTTGCTGTTTTATCGAACTTTTTTTATTATGTACCAAAATGTGCTTGTTATAAAAGTAATTTAAAAATCGTTATGAGTTATGACGGTTTCTAACTTGTATAATACTTTTTTTATTAAGTAGTTCAGAAGTCGCTATGAGTGATAACAATTTTTGACTTGTATAATTCTTTTGTTTTTAGAAAGTAATTCAAAAGCCATCATGAGCGATAACAGCTTCTAAACTACTTACTAAAAAAATTTCACAAGTCAGAAGCCACCATTACTTATGGCAGCTTCTGAACTACTTACTAAAAAAAATTACATAAGTCAAAAGTCGTCATCGCCAATAACAGCTTCTGAACTACTTATTAAAAAAAAGAATTACACTAGTCAGAAGTCGTCATCATCTATGGTGGCTTCTGAACTACTTTTTAAAAAAAATATATACAAGAAGTATACAAGTCTAAAGCCACCATCACCCATAGCAACTTCTAAACTATTTACTAAAAAAAAGAATTATACAAGTCAGAAGTCACCATAACCCATGGTGACATATCAACTACTTTTACAAGAAGCGCATTTTGGTACATAATCAAAAAGGTTCGGTAGAATGGTAAATAAAGAAAAAAATATATTCTAATAAAAATACTGGAGACTTATTATATTAATTTATTAAATTTGTATTTTAACTTTTTTAAGGATTTTAAAAAAAAAACATGTTTGACCAATGAGTTCGACTCAAATCAATTCACTCTTGAGTCATTCAGATTAGGTCAAGTTGAACGAAAAATCTCTTTGACCCAACCTAACCTAACCCACTGTTCTAATAAGCGAATCAAATCTAAAAATATTGTTAAACACACTCAACAGATACTCTTAAGATAAATTATTTGTGTAAAAGGGTACAGGCCAAGCAACGCTCAAGATGTAAAGGCTGACATCAACTCAACACATTTGCAGATAAATTATTTTATATTATTATAATTTTTTTATTTAGATTTAATTTAAATATTAATATTAATATTTTTATTATTATTTAATTATATATTATTACATTATAAAAGATATTTAATATATAATTAATTAGTGATATAAAAAATTTATATTAATAATACATCATAATTAAATTTTATAATTACTGATTTTATTTATTTTATTTTTATAATTACACTTTAATTCTACATCATTTCATCATATATAAGGTGATGAACATTCTGTAATTTTTTTAAAAAAAATAAAAAACAAAGCAAAAGAGAGTGTAGTGTTTGTGTACAGGCCTGCAAATGGGACAATGGAAGCAGCAGTGACAGATGAAAGGGAACCGACGGCGGTGCGGCGGCGGCTCGAAGTTCAAGGGAGGAGGTTGAGCTCCGGGAAGGAGGAAACAAGAGAACACGTGGCAGAAAATGAGGGGGAGATGTGGCTGTTTGGGGAATGTTAAAAGAGATGAACTAATCTGATAGCGAAACGTGTTGGTGACGTTAGAATCAGAACCAACAATATGTGGGGTCCCCTTCACTCCTTCCACATGTGGGTTGTGGACCACCGTCAGATTTCGTCCACTCATATAGACAGAATCTTCCCCTACCGTCTGATGAATCGACAGGTGATTCTTACTTCTTCCTCAAGACTATAACCTCTGCAGTCTACTCTACACTGCATGGGCTCCACCTGTTTTCTGCCGCACAAATGCTATGGAAACAATAAGAACAAAAATACCAGTTGTGGAAAACATTGCTTTTAAAACCAGTTTAATATTAGAGCGTGTATAGGAAAGATTATTTCTTTTCACAACAGTTATTTTTAAAAAAATTATTATTTGATAAATTTAGTTTTAATTTTTGTATAAAATTTAATGTATTTCAATTTTTTTATAATACTAAAATTTTAACTTATAATTTTAAATTATAAATTATTTATTATGTATTAAGATGTAAATATTATTTTATCCTTAATCAAATAATTTTTTTAATTATTCTATACTTATTTTGATAATTTTATTCATAAAAACAATTTTTTTCAATTATACAAACAAAATAGATTAGCATAAAATTATTTTTCAAATAACATATTCATACATAAAATTGATTCTATTATAATTGATTATAATAAAAAAAATTTATACAATAATTAATTATTAAAATAATTAAATTTTTATAATTATTTAAAACACGTACTTAATAAATTGAATTGGTTGAAATGTAAATTGGTTTTTTCATCAGTTTTAATTTATTTAAAATATTAAATAAATATCTGAAACATAAAAAAGTAAATAAAATAAAATAAAAATTGATAAAAGCTAATAAAATAATTGGTTAAATTGAATAATATTTTATTTAAAATTTTTAACTAATTTTTTAAATAGATAAAAAAAATAAAAGTTTATATAACTATAATATTGACAGTTTAATAACTAGTTAAACCGATTCAATCATAAATCACTCAGTTCATTAATTTAACAATTTAATTAATTTTAAAAACATTGATGCAAAGTATAAGTTAATTATTTTTTTTTATAACGTATTTTATTTTCACTATAATTATTTGAAATATTATATAATTTCAAGTTTTATAATTTTTAAAAAATTTAATTTTAAAAAATTATATAACAGTTGAATTAGGTAAGACTAACTCAAAATATAATCTAAACTTAATTTAAAAATACATCAAATTTAATCTTTTGTTATTCAAATTCGGCCCAATTGATTTTAGGCTAAGCCAGATTATCGTGCAAATCTTGAATACCCCTAATATTTATGAGCCAAATAAGAATTAAGGTATTTGGGTAACGATAATAGGGCATATATTGACGCAGGCAGATTCTAAAGTATAAGCATATGTGTATTCAAAATATTCTTTTAAAATATCTTAATGGATTTTTTTTTTTGGAGAATAATGACTTTCAAGTCAAACGACCAATCAAAGAGGGATTTGAATCAATGTAAATAGTAAATGTGTAGTCATATTCAAATCCATTTCAGTCAATTAAGCGAACTCACGTTGAAAAATAGTAAAAAATGTTTGAGCTGTATAAACAAATTTAAAAATAATTTAATCATAAGAATAAACACAAATTTTTTATTTCCCTTTCTTATTTTGCTTTGTTATGCGCTATGGGGTTTATGGGATATTGGGTAGAACTGTAAAAATGGCTTGAGTATGATGGATTAGTTTGAATAGTCCTATAAAATAGATGAGTTAGGTTAGTAAATACTAACTTGAAATTAAAAATGACTCGAATGGGTCAGCGCAAATGGGCTAGCCCACAATGAACTAGGTCAGCCCGACTCATTTACATTAAAAAGAAGTGGGTTAGATTGACAAAATGTCAACCCAAAATTTACATGGCCCAAAGTGGGCCAACTCGAAAATGGCTCGACTCGACCCGTTTTGACAGCTCTAATATTAGGATCGATCAAACAAGTAACTCGTTACAACTTGAATGAAATTAATTAGTGCGTCAAACAAGAAACCGTATAAGATGGACCTAATATATATGAGTCCATCGATGGACCACTATTACACAACTGTTAGATGATCATTAAAAGGAGAAGGTTAATATGGACCGACTAAGAAGATATTTATCTATAAACTTGTAATTTATAGGATTTATATGTAGATTTAGGTATATATAAAAATTATCAGTTAAAATTTATAAGTTTTTTTATATATACAATTATTCATAAAAAATGATTTGGTTAAATTTGTGTGTTAATATGAGTATTACTAGTTAAAATCTGTAGAAATCTAATCTTTTAATCTCAATAATTAATTTATTTTAACAATAAATTAATGACTAATTTACACTTAGTCCATTCATGGACCACCCTTGGATAGTCCATATTAGACGTTCCCTCATTAAAAAGGATGGATGATTATGATGATGACAAGGCGGAACTTGCTATTATGGACCCATTATATTTGGGTTCATAGATGCACCACCTTTTTTTTATCTGACAGGATCTATATGCAGATCTGAGTGGATGTAAATATTACCAGTAGAAGTTTGTAAGTTTCTTGTATGTACATTTATTCATAAATTAAAAAAAGTGATCTGACTAAATTTATATGCTAATCTGAGTGTTACTAGTTAAAATCTATAGAGTTTTAAGTAATTAATCTCAGTCGTTGATTTTTTTATTAATAAATTAATTATTTATTATTGTTGGTTCTTCAATGGACCATATATTTTGAGGTCCATATTAGACAAACCCTGGCAAGACAACTAGTTGGGTCCTAATATCTCTGGGTCCATCGATGGGCCACTATTACACAACTGGTAGATAGTTATTAAAAATGATGAATGATTGTGATGATGGCAAGGCAACTAGTTGAAGTGGTAATTAGATGGTAAGTGAAATTTGCAAACTAGTCCTGCCATTCCCCAAGGTTTTCTTCAATCGGTTAAGTCTTCTCCTCCGCCACAATCATTGCCTCCACTCGCACAATCACCACTGCCAGCAACTCCCCCACCAATTAGCTCCCCCACCACCTACATCGCTCCCCCCGCCACACCCCTTCCAGCATCTCCTCTCCCAGCAATCCCTCCTCCAGCTTCTCCACCTCCGGCAACTCCTCCTCCGGCGACACCTCCACCAACAATTCCACCTCCTGTAGTTCCTCCACCCACTGTCCCTCCACCCGCACTCATACCTCTGTCATCTCCTCTAGCGACTTCTCCAGCTCCAGCTCCTGCTCCGGCGAAGGTGAAGTGTAAGGCACCGACACTAGCACCAGGCCTTATATCCCTATCAGCGGAAGCTCACGGTCCGAGCTTGTCCCTTTTCGCTCTAGCTGGTGATGATGTAAGCTCTCACTGTTACTTTTTTATTGTGTTTGTTGCTAACTCTAAATGATGCCGTTGTAGAGTAGTGTAGCAAAATCTGATGATGATGTCTTATTAATTATTATTTGATCTTTACTTGTTTATTTATTTTATCATTGCTGTCACAAATCTCTCCCTCACCACCGTCTATCACTGTCTACCTCCTTGCATTAGCCATTCGCATATTCTACCCTTTAAGCAGAGTAGATCTAATTTGAAGAAAAAGACTTCACTGCAATATTAAGTAATAGTGGGTTTAATGCATAAATTAGCATTTGATCCAATTTCATAAAATTGTAAAACGAACAAAGATAGGTTAAAAATAGGTGAGTCCATCATAAAAGACCGTGAAACAAAAGTTGAATTTGATTGAGGAGGAAAAGTCTAACATGGAAGATGGACCATGGCCTTTTTTGCCATTGATTTATTATTAAAATAAATCAATAGCTAAGATTAAAAGATTAAATCTTTACAGATTTTAATTAGTAACACTCAAATTTACATAGAAATTTAGCCAAATCATTATTTTTTTTTTACGAATAACTATACATACAGGAAATTTACAAATTTCAACTAGTAATTTTTTCATATACCTAGATTTATATATAGATTTTGTCAAATTAAAAAAGGAGGTGGTCCATTTATAGGCCGAAACGTTTTGGATCCATGATAGAAGGTTCCGATTAAGGAATAATGTCCTATTTGTTTTATCTTTTTGGTTGAAAGAAAAAGAAAAAACATAAAATATGAGAAATTTTTATGAGAAACCAAAATTTTCTTATTTCTTTCAAAATATTTTTTACACCTTAAAAAAACTAAATCAAACATGGAGGCTTCTATCATGGACCCAAAATGTTTAGGTCTATGGATGGACTACCTCATTTCTTGTTTGTACAGTTATTTATAAAAAAAGAGTGATTTGACTAAATTTTTATACGAATTTGAGTATTACCAGTTAAATTTAATTTTTTAATCTCAACCATTGATTTATTTAAACAATAAATCAATGACTAAAAACTCATTAATCCATTCATAAACCATTTTACAAGTAATCCATATTAGACAAATCCATCAAACGTACCCTGAACAAAACAAGTAAAAGTGCTATTATTGGGGTTGTAGCAATGTGGTCATGTCATTAGACCCGAGCAAGGATGGATCCAGAAAATATTTAGTGACGGGGTCGAAAATTATGAATCATATTATTAAATATTAAAAAAAATTAAAATTAGTAAATAAAGATGTAGTCACCCTTAAATTATTTAGTAGGTTAAGATCAAAATGCATTATTTTAAATTAAGGGTAAATATACTCTTATTTTCTCACTTTAAAATAGTATTTTTCTTTCATTATATAGAAATATTTATGAATAAAGTGAAAAAAGTAAAAAAAAATTATTTATATTAGATATTAAATTGATGAACCTGCAAAAATTCATATTTTTATGGTTCAAAATCTTGGGCTTTCATCCTCTTTTAAATCTTTTTTATTTAGTTTTATTCTCAAGTTTTGTTATATTTTTATTATTTTAATTGTGTTCTTATTACATATTTTTATGTGCTTTTATTAGGTAATTGTACATAGAGAATATTAGACATTTAAAGAAGCCATAAAAGGAAGAAAATTCATTCAGAAGCCCAATGCTTGAGCGCTCGTTGCGCGCCAAATGATTCCATATTAGTGGGTCAGCGCTTGAGCGCTGGGAAGTTAGCACTTGAGCGCTGAACACGTAAACAACAGCGTTAGTCTCTTATAAATAAGAAAGTTACGCCAAATTCAATACACACTCACACACTTGGACAAAACGCAGCAGCCGTCAAGAGACACAAACTCTAAAGTGGTGTGGGCACAATTAGGCTTGAAGATTAGAGATTTTCTTCATCGTTTCCACTTATCTTCTATGGAGTTTGTCAAATCCTTATCTCTCTTTCATTCTTCATCCATGTGTAACTAATTTTCTTTTTCGTTAAGGTGATGATAGATCTTGTTCTTGGATGATGTAAATTCTTTTATGGGTTTAATTTATGTTTCTATTTTATGATTTACGTGTTTATCTCTATTCTTAATGCTTTTCTAAATTTGGCCAATTTGGGAATGATTTGGGTTTATGTATGATTTGAGAAAATTTGCATGAACCTAGAACTTGTAATAAACACCATAATTTCTACAATAGCTAGGAATAGACGTTGTGAGTTATGTGATCTTTCTTTTAATTCTCTCGTTATTGATAATGCCTTTCTATTTGATATTAGACTAAGGGATTAGTTAATTCTAAACAGTATAAGATGATTAATATACAAAGAGATTAGATATTGATTAATTTTGGGAATTGACCATGAATCACTGGTATGAGACTTGATTAAACCAATATTTGATTTTACATTTTAAGAGTTCAAGTGAAACCTGACGCCTAATATTTCTATATCATTATTTTTTAACTCAACCCAATTAATTAAATTTGGATTTTGTTATTTTTTTTATTCTTTCTTTTTATTATTTTTACCAACTATCTTTTTGATAGCTTGAATAGTATTGATTTGACAAATTCAGTAATTGATAACATAATCCTCGTGGGATGATACTCTTACTCACTTTTTATTACTTTTGCGATTCGGTGCACTTGTCGATTTCATAACAAGTTTTTGGCGTCGTTGCTAGGGATTATTGTTATTAATATTAAATAGTAGTTGAAAAAATACTAATTTAAACATTTATTTTTCTTTGTTTATTTTTATCTTTAATTGTTTAATTTTATTTATATTTTAATTTATTTATAGATAATTATTTTTCTTATTTAATTTTATTTTTCTTTATTTATTTGTTTTCAATTTGTTTCTTTTTATTTTTGTTTTCTTTGTTTATTTTTATTAGTCATTTATTTTTAATTTTAATTTTAATTTTAATTTATTTTCTTTATTTCACTCAGATTTTCTTGTTTGTTTGTTTGTTTATGTAAGATTCATTGGAGTCAGAAGAATTACTCTTTGATCCAGAGATAATAAGAACAAAAAGAGCAATCAGAGAAGGAAAAAGAATTGAAGAAGAAAATAAGACTGAGAATACTAATGCACTGAGAAGACGCACTTTAACTGATTATGCTACTTCATCTTCTAAAAATGTCTCAACCAATATTGTGCGACCTACTATCCAAGCAAATAATTTTGAGATTAAACTAGCTCTTCTACAACTAGTGCAACAGAATCAGTTTGAGGGAAGTCAAGCAGATGATCCAAATTTGCACATTGCTAACTTCTTGCAATTCGGTGATACTATCAAATATAATGGAGCTAGTCATGATGTCATCAGATTAATACTTTTTCCATTTTCTTTGAGAGATAAAGCCAAGAGCTGGCTACAAGCTCAACCTCAAGAAAGCATTTCCACATGGAATGATCTGGTTAGTAATTTCCTCACTCGGTATTTTTCTCCGTCAATGTTTGTGAAGATAAGGAGTGAGATTGCTTGCTTTACTCAAAATCAAAGAGAAACTCTCTATGAAGCATGAGAAAGATTTAAGGAGCTGCTTAGAAAATGTCCTTATCATGTATTTAAAGTTTAGCAGCAGATGCAGATCTTTTATAATGGTCTAAATCATCCTACCAGGGCTATAATGGATGCATCTATAGGCCGGTCTCTAAATACTAAGACTCTTGAAGAAGCTCAGGGATTGTTTGAGACTATGACCACCAATGAATATCAATTGCCTAGTGGAAGAGCAGTAGTCAAACAGGGAGCTATGGAGCTTGGCACTCTCGATGCTTTACTTGCTCAAAATAAAAGTCTTTCTCAACAGTTAGCCAACCTCACTAAGCAACTTGGTACCATACAGGTAAATTCAGTGAACCATCAAGTGTTAACTTGCGATTTCTGTGAAGGTAACCATGCTAATGGTGAGTGTGATGCAAGCAACATGGGTGTCATTCCTCAAGAGCAGGTAAATTACACGGGTAATCCTACAAGGTCTCAAGGTAACCCCTATTCAAATACATACAATCTGGGGTGGAGGAATCATCTAAATTTTTCATGGAGCAATCAGAATATACTGAGACCACCACCACCTCCACTACATCAACCTCAGTCATTTTCATCTTCTCAACCTCCACAAGATAAGTTATCTAATCCTGAAAGTATTGTGGAGAAACTTGCTCTTAGTACAAGCACTTTTATGGAGGAGACGTGGGCTAATTTTAAAAATCAAGAGACAACCATCAGAAGTCTAGAAAATTAGGTAGGACAGATAGTTAGATATCTCATAGAGAAACCTCAAGGCAGTCTTCCAAGTGATACTATGGTAAATCCAAAGGAGCAATGTCATGCAATCACTTTGAGAAGTGGTAAGCAGTTGGAAGAAAACATGAAAGTAGCACCTAGTTCTTCAAGAGCTGAAAAAGGAAAATATGATATCTCCATTGAAGATGCCTCACTTTAAGATATCTCAATGCAAGCTGACAATGATGGATATGAGAATGAGAATGAAAAAGTTAAAGATAAACAATCGAAAGTGAAAGGAGAAAGAAGAAAGAAGAAGGATTCAATTTTGTGTAAACCTTTTGACCCTTCATTGTATGTCAGAGTTCCATTCCCTCAGTATTTGAAGAAGGATACTCAGGAGAAATAGGAAAGACAATTCTCTAAGTTCTTGGATGTGTTTAAGAAGTTACAAATTAACATTCCTTTTGCTGAGGCACTTGAACAGATGCATTCCTATGCTAGATTCATGAAGGACTTGTTGTCTACGAAGAAGAAGTTGGAAGAAGATGAGACTGTAGTACTTACTCAAGAGTACAGTGTCATCATCTAGAGGAAGCTACCACCCAAGTTAAGGGATCCTGGAGTTTTAATATCCCTTGCACCATTGGGGAGTTGAGCATTGATAAAGCCTTATATGATCTAGGCGCTAGTATTAATTTAATGTCATTGTCCATTTTGCGCAAGCTGAGATTTGAGAAAGTTAAACCTACTATAGTCTCCCTCCAATTAGCAGATTGATCAATCAAACGTCCGTACAGTATTGTGGAAGATTTGTTACCGAAGGTAGACAAATTTATTTTTTCAATTGACTTTGTGGTCTTAGATATAGATGAGAATACTAATATTCCGTTGATTCTGGGGAGACCATTCCTAGGAACATCAAGAGCTTTGATTGATGTCCCTAGAGGAGAGCTTATTTTGAGAGTGGATGGAGATTAAGTGACTATAAATTTTTTTCAATAAGTCTACCCCAACATCAGATCTCCATGCCCCTGTTAATTGCATTCAAGGTAAATTTTAAAAGGGGTTGGATGATAATAACTCTTCTAAGATTATTGATGAGAAAGAAAAAGGTCCTCTTGTCTCCAAGATTGCTGAAAAAGAAAAAGATTCTTCCAGTTCTCAGAGTTTAGTGCAAGCTGATCTGAATTCTTCTAACAAAATGAAACCTGACACTTTACTTGTTAATAAATTGAAAATCTCATGGCCTAGTGGAGTTTCTGATGCCAAGGCACACTTAGAACAATCAATTCCAATTAGAGTTCAGAATATTTTTGGAGATGATTCCAAAGGCAGTGACCGGGTATGGAGGCAAAGATCTAACAAAAGAAATGTGTCATCGTGTTTCTCTTGTTTCAAGCCGTCATGATTAATTGAGAAAAAAGCAATGTCAAGCTAATGACGTTATACAAGCACTTTTTAGGAGGTAACCTAAATTTTCTCTTTTTTTCTCTTTTATTTTTATTTTTATTTTGTTATTTCTTATTTTTCTGTTTTTGTTTTGAAGGTAATGTTGAGTTGGCTTAGGTGCCTCCCTAAGTTCGAAACCTTTGTAGGGGAATGTATATAGTTGTCGGCCACTAAAAAGATTTTTCTTCTATTTCCTTTAGCTTTTAATTTTTGCATTTTTTTATTTGTTCTTTTTTATTTTATTTTGTCGTCATCACTCTATTGTGTTTTGAGTCATTCTGTGTATGCCGGTGTATTGAATTCAATATCCAATGATTATTTGAATTGTGGATTGATTTATTTTCTTGGGATATCACATGAGAATTCACGAATTATGTTCATAACTATTGTTTCAATTGAGTATGGATGTTCTTCCCATTTTTATGTTTGATAGACCTTGGAATTTAATTTTCTGTCAGGCTTAGAGAAAGTTTATAAGATTGTTCTTGTGCAGATGATTTGCATGTAGAAGTTGTTTGATTCTTTTTTGAGGCGAAATCCTAGGTAGTACATGATTAAAGAAATGATAAGGGTCTTCTTTGTACCGTTTGAGCCTTTCAAGCCAAATTGTATAAACAATATATCCTTAGGTCTCTTTTGCAACCATGTTTATGTATGGCCTCTATTTTTTTTTCTTTACCCACATTTTCCTTTTCCAATATCCATTAAAAAAAATCTAGTCTCTTACATAATCTTTTTTGAGTGCATATCTTGCATTATTTTATTGTTCAAGCCTTCATTATTTTTGTGCATGAAGTTTTGTGGAGCTAAAAAATTTTAAAAAAAAAGGAGAGAAAGTCTACCAAAAGTATTGCAAAGAAATAAGTTTGGGGGTATAGAAAAAGAACAAAGAAAAAAATGAATGATGTGTTATTTCTTATGCTCCATTTTGCACTTATTTTATATTCTGTGACTTGAATTTGAAATTTGCATGATTTTGTATCTCAACTTTTATTTTCATTATCCTACCCTTTCTTTCTTAACTCATACCCTTACCCTTACATTACAAGATTTGTAAAGTCCCTTTTGATTCTTTGTTATGTGTTGTTTACATTAGTGGAAAGAGAGATGAAGAACAACCCTATAGAAGTGGGTTTAATGTGCATTTGTAGTTTTATAAACCTATCTGAGCTTGTACTTTATGAGGAGATTGAGTCTTTCATTCAAGTTTCTGGGAAGTCATTTTTGCATAAGAGTTACATGTGAGAGACGATGTGATAATTGGATTGTTCATATGTGACACTTTGAAATTAGATTGTGAAGCAGTTTTAAGGATATGTATGATATTCACTACCCGGTATTGCCATGTTTGAGTCTGTATGTTTTAAGCTTTTTTTATTTGTTTAGTCTTTTTGTTTTCTTTTTCTTTTTACTTGAGGACAAGCAAAAGCTTAAGTTTAGGGGAGTGATGAACCAGTAAAAATTCATATTTTTATGGTTCAAAATCTTGAGTTTTCATCATCTTTTAAATCTATTTGATTTAGTTATGTTCTCAAGTATTATTTTTTTATTATTTTATTTATATTTTTATTACGTGTTTTTATGTATTTTTGTTAGGTAATTGCACATGGAGAAGATTGGATATTTAAAGAAACCATAATAGGAAGAAAATCTATTCAAAAGCCCAGCGCTTGAGCGCTAGGTCAGCACTGCTTGAGCGCGCATTGCGCACAATCAGATTCCAAATTAGTGGGCCAGCACCTGAGCGCTAGGAAGTTAGCGCTTGAGTGCTGAACGCGTAAACAGCATCGTTAGTTTCTCATAAATAAGAAAGTTATGCCAAATTTAACACACTTTTACACACTTGAACAAAACACAGTAGCCTCCAAGAGGCACAAATTCTAAAGTGGTGTGAGCGCAATTAAGCTTGAAGATTAGAAATTTTCTTCATACTTTCCACTTATCTTCTATGAAGTTTGTCAAATCCTTATCTCTCTTTCATTCTTCATCCATGTGTAACTAATTTTCTTTTTCATTAGGGTGATGATGAATCTTATTCTTGGATGATGTAAATATTCTTATGGGTTTAATTTATGTTTCTATTTTATTATTTATGTGTTTATCTCTATTCTTAATGTTTTTCTAAATCTGACCAATTTGAGAATAATTTTTGAGTTTATGTATGATTTGAAAAAAATTGCATAAACCTAGAACTTGTGATAAACATCATAATTTCTGCAATCGCTAGGAATAGACGTTGTGGGTTATGTAGTCTTTCTTTTAATTCTCTCGTTCTTGATAATGTCTTTCTATTTGAGATTAAATTAAGGGATCAATTAATTCTAAATAGTGTAATATGATTAATATACCAATGGATTGAATATTGATTAATTTTGCGAACTGACCATGAATCATTGGAATAGGACTTGATTAAACTAATATTTGATTTTACATTTTACGAGTTCATGTGAAATATGACCCTTAACATTTTCATATCATTATTTTTCAACTCAACCTAATTAATTAAATTTGACTTTTGTTATTTTTGTTTATTTTTTCTTTTTATTATTTTTACTAACTCACTTTTTTTATAGCTTGAATAATGTCGATTTGGTGAATTTAGCAATTGATAACATAATCCTCGTGGGACGATACTGTTACTCATTTTTTATTACTTTTGCGATTCAGTGTACTTGCCAATTTCACAACATAAATGCATCACAATAACAGTTGTCATTTACATCATGATTTATACGCAAAATGATTTTTTTATACATATAGATTTTAAAGAATGAAAAAGAATGAAACTAAAAGTGAGAGGAGCTAGTAGATTTATTATATACAGATTAAAAATTAATAGAAAGATGAGTTAAAATTGTAATATCAATGTATATAAAATAATCATGAATCACATGTCAAATACATATCAAGTATAAACTCTTTTAACTTCATCATTTTTATTTTTGATATAATTATACTGACTTTCCCTGAGGTTTATGCTTATAATATTGACACCTTTTTTGTTTGAGAAATTATTCATACTTTCCTTTCTTTGTATTTTCAATGAGACTTTGTGTAAGTTTGTACATAAAGTATGAGAGATATATGTAATTTTATAAACAAAGAAGGATGTTGAAGTGTAATAATAATATATAAAATTAGGAATGTGGGTATAATTTTTAAATAAGAGTGTCAATATCATAAATACTAACTTTATAACAAATTAAATTAAATTGTTCATACTTAATGGTGAGAAAAGGAGGGTTAAGGCCCATGCTCGCCCCCTTAGATCCGTCCCTGGACCTGAGCTGCTTGTGCTTGGGTAGTGATATTCTTTGTTTCTTTTTTCTTTTTTGTTTACTTGTTGGATAGTAATATTTTGAAAAAATGAAAGGTGATGAAAACAAATTTTCCTTATTCTTTTTCTCCATCTCTAAATTAGGAATTTAATAATGTTACTTAAATATATTTATACTCATATTATTTTATATTTATATAATTTTTATTATTTGATTATAATTAAACACATCTCATTTTTTATATACATATATTATAATTTTTAATATAAGCATATGTAAGAAAGATATATGTGAAATTAATATGTACATAACATTTTTTTAAAAAAAATTAAGGCTGAGTTTCAAGTAAGCATGTGGATAAAAGAATTATATTGAAAAAAAAACAAGTGATGACTTAATAAGTAGATTTAAAAACTTTTTATCTTAATATTTTGGGTTAAAATGTTGCAGCACATTATTATAGTTGTATGACAAGTCCATTAGTTTGTTGATCTTGATGTGAGGAGATGTCCTGACCCGTGTTGAAGATAGTGAATAAACTGTAGAGAAAAAATGAGAGGAAGAGAGAGAAAGAGAGAAAAGAAAGAAACAAGATATGGAAGAATGAAGAAGAAAGCTCAAAGAAAATTCTAGAGAAAGTGCAATATTGCAAAGTGATATTTATGATAGATTGATAGAATAGACAGTATGTACAGTAATAGAAAGTTAGCTTATATATTATATTGAGAACCTATCCAAGCTAGTTACCTTTCAATAGAATCCTAACCAATTCAGTTGAAGGGTAACTAACTTTAACTAATTAATTTCTAACAAACTAACTAATCTGACTAACCATTAACTATTTTTAACATGTCCCCGTAATGTGAACTCTCTCTTGAGATAAGTCTGTAGCAGTCAGCTTGTGTCTAAAAGAAAGAAACCTTGTTGAAGATTGAGGCTTGGTAAACACATCTATAGGTTGCTATTCAAAATAAATATGTTGAATGAACAATTCTTTTTGCATGACTTTGTCTCTCATAAAAAATAAGTCCAACTCCATGTGTTTAGTTCTGTTATGCAGTATTGGATTGTGAGAGAGCAGAACTGTGCTCATGTTATCACAGTGGATGATAGGTTCGCTAACATGAATCTACAGCCCAGTGAGCAGTGACTAAATCCAAGTTAATTCTGCACAGTTCAGGCTAGACTCTTATACTTAGCTTCAGTACTAGACCTTGCCACCACTTGCTGTTTCTTGGACCACCAGGAGACTAAATTACTTCCAAGGAAAATACAGGCATCAGAGGTGGATCTTCTGTCATTAGGATCACTCCCCCAATCCGCATCACAAAAACTTTGTAGAGCTAGGTGTGCAAGCTTTTGCAAGTGAAGACCATGATTCAATGTACCAGTGAGGTACTTGAGTATTCTTTTGACTAATTTCCAGTGGCTATCTAAGGGTTGTTGCATGAACTGGTAGGCCTTATTGATTGAAAAAGACAATTCTAGTCTAGTGATTGTTGTGTATTGGAGAGCATCAATAATTGGTCTATAGAAAGCTGGATCTGAAAAGAAATCTGTACCATGCTTGGACAATTTTGTGCCAGTAGTTATTGGGGTAACAACTTCCTTAGCCTTTATCGTATTAGCTCAGGCTAGTAGATCCCTTATGTATTTGGATTGGCTGAGATGAAGACTGCCATCTGCTAAGCTGTGAACTTCAATTCCCAACAAATAATGAAGAAAGCCAAGATCTTTCAGAGCAAATTTAGCATTACATTAATAGCCAGCTGAGAAATAAAGCTAGTAGAAGAGCCCGTAAGAATGATATCATCTACATAAACTAAGATATAAGCGCAGCTATCTGTGGTCTTTCTTATAAATAAAGAGGGATCACATTTACTGTACACAAAACCAAAATGATGCAAAGTTTGTGCGAGCTTTTCAAACTAAGCCCTTGGGGTTTGTTTGAGACCATATAGGGCTTTGTCTAACTTATAGACTAAGGAACTATCTGTTGAGAACAATCCAGGTGGCTGAGTCATGTATACCTCTTCATTAAGTTCCTTATTAAGAAAAGCATTATTGACATCCAGCTGCTTAAGAGGCTAATTGTGCAGTAAGGCTAAGGTTAAGATGATTCTGATTGTTGTTGGTTTAACTACTGGGGAGAATGTTTCAGTATAATCAAATCCATACTCCTGATGAAACCCCTTAGCTACAAGCATTGCTTTATATTTTTGAATAGAGCCATCAGGATTTTCCTTAATTCTGAAGACCCACTTAAAACCAATTGATTTTCTATCAGGTAGAAGTGGCACAAGATGCCATGTTTCATTAGCCAATAAAGCATTATATTTAGTTTGCATGGCCTAAGTCCAGTGAGATGAGTTAAAGGCTTCTTCAGCAGAGGTGGGAATGGTATGAGCTAGGTGTAAATTTGGCTTAAAAACACCAGCTTTGGCTCGGATAGTCATAGGATGGATGTTATTAGCTGGAGGGAGAGAGGATAAAAGGGGAATAATACTAGAAGTAGGAAAAGACTCAGAATGAGTAGTAGGAAGAAACTCAGAATGACCAGAAATAATAGTGGGAGAAAAGTTAGTATGAGCAGAGATAGGTGACATATCAGAAATTACTTGTGTAAGAGAATTTGATGGTGCAGCAACACCAGAATAACTAGGGATACCTGTTGATGCTGCAAAACTAAAGGCAAAAATATCAGTAGCAGAAGTAGAGGATGATAGTATAGGATTGAGTGAAGAAGAAGGAATAGAAGAGGACTGAGAGGAACTAAAAGGTAGAGAAATTAGGATAAGTGGAGTTACTAATACTGGGAGAGTAGCAACAGGATAAGAGATATTGGAGTTAATGAGTTGGAGTTTAGTAAAAGGAAAAAATAATTCATTAAAAATCACATCCTTTAAGATATAAATCTTGTTTGTTTCAAAATGAAGACATTTGTAACCCTTGTGAGAAGAGTTGTACCCAATAAAGATGCATTTAAGGCTTCTAAATTACAATTTGTTTGAATTATATGATTTAATATTTGGGTAACAGGCACACCCACAAGTTTTGAGAATTGAATAATTTGGATTTTTGTGATAGAGTGTGGTATAAGGGACTTGACTAGACAAGAATGAAGAGGCTAGCATGTTGATCAACAACACTACTGTTTAGAAGGCATGATTCCAGAAAGAGAGGTAAAGAAGCATGGGCTAAGAGAGTGAGCCTAAGTTCAGTAATCTGTCTATGTTTCCTTTCAATAACATCATTTTGATGATGAGTTTATGGACAAATCAACCTGTGAGAGATACCTTGTGAGGTGAGATATGAAAATATTGGTCTAAATTCACCTTAATCACTTTGGACAGTTTTTATTTTGTAACCAAACTAGAGTTCAACTGTCTGTTGATAGGTTTTGAAAATAGAAAGGGTTTCTGTTAATGTCAAAATGTGTTGCCTATTTGTTAATTGCAAGTGCACGGGTCGCGCAAGTAATAAAGTGAGAAGTTAAGTTCGTTCCCTCGAGGATTAAAATTATTATCTAAGCTAACTATCAATCAGTAGTTTAAAAAATTCTATTCAATGACATTTAAATTGGGAGAAAGGGTGTGAATTGATTAAAAGACTAGAAAACTTTAATAAGGGATTAAGAGTCAAGGATTGGAGAATAGGGACTCCTTATTCACTAACTATTTCACTTGATAATATGCAATCAATGTGAGTATTATGCATGAATGAATTTGTTGACATAAGAAACTCTACTAGTTAAAAGCCTATGTCTAGGTCAATTAACCCTATGTTGTTTGCCTAGTTCACTATGTGTCCATGAAAACTAGAGCAAATTCCATTCATTAAGATTGATTCTTAACAATTGCCATGCATGGCCAAAGGATATATTTCTATCCCGTTAGCTAATTAACTCACCCATCCATTAGAATGAAATTAAACATGCATCAACCATATTCATGATCTAAAACCTAAATCCCTATGTCTAGTTCAATAAATTCAACCAAAACACAATAAATGTTGGCCATACATTCATGAGCATCAAGAGATATATGGATGAACAAAACACATAATCATAAATGAATCACAAGATTACAAAATCATCAAGTTTACATAGAAAGATCCAAAGGAATCCCTAAAATGAACTTAGCTAGCCATAGGACACGAAAATGCCACAGCCATTTCCATGCCCATGCCCTAGAATGAGAAAGAGAGAGAGAGTAAAGAGAGAAGAGAGGAAACACTATAATGTTGGTGCTTGGAAGGATGATTCTCCTTGAAGAATGGTGGATTCCACTTCTAGTCCCTTCACAGATCTCCAAAATGCCGACAAATGAGCCCTAGCTGCGTTCTCTCACGGCCCAGAACTCCCTCCTCTTTTCTAATCTGATAGCATCGTATTTATAGGTGCTGCTGATATCTACACGCCGCGGCGTGCAATTGTCTACACCGCAGCGTGCTAGCCCCTGTCTTCTCAGTATGCAGCAATCTAAGAGCTCCACGCAAACTGAGACGTCTCTTGGTTCTTCTTGATCTGTTAATAATTTCAGCTCTTGAATGTTCTTTGTTTGATCTAATTGGATTCCAAATGTGTTTAATTATTGACGTTTAGCTAAGTTTCTGATTTAGAGTTATCTTTGGATGTTTATTGTGAAACTTTGCTTAAATGTGGTTATAGACACTCATAAACGTATTGTGATTTTCAGGAGATCTACGAGTGATGGAGTCCATTGGTATTAAGCTGTTGAGAAGAGAGTTAAGAGACTTAAGGGAATCAGTATCAACCTCTAGAAGCAAAGGAAGAAGAGCATTCATGAAGAATCAAGGCTGGATTTGAAGAAAGTAATTAACACGACCCGTGTGAAATAACACGGGGTAGGCCGTGTATCATTCTGACTTTGAAAACTGGAAGGTTCTAATCAACACGGCCCGTGTCAAATGACACGGGGTAGGCCGTGTATGCCTCTGACTTGACGAGGAAGGGTAATTTCAAGTCTTGACCGATAACACGACCCGTGTCAAGTGACACGGGGTGGGCCGTGTTCCTTTCTGACCTTGGAATAGATGGAAATTTATCTCCAGAATCAGACACGGGTTGGGCCGTGTATCATGACACGGCCTGTGTCGTCGCACCAGAATGTTAATTTCGTGCTTTAATGTTAAATTAGGTTCCCAAACCTATAAATAGGGTTGCTTAGAGCCCTTTAAGGTATTCTGGACAGAAAGAGCCGTGAAGGAAACTGAGAGAAACACAAAGACCAAGAAGGGGAAGGATTCGATCGAGGATTGGAGACTCGGATTCGAGCAATCAAAGATCAATCACTCTCAAGCCTTGGAAACTAGTTTGATCTTTAGTTTTTCTTTTCTTCTTTTGTTCTGAACAATGTTTTCTTTTAATTCTTCTTCTGTTTTCGAATTTGCCATGTGTGGCTAAACTTCTTGATTGGTTAAGGGAGGATGAAACTCTAGTTTTGATTATGTGAATCTTGCATACCTCTTTATATCAATACAATTATGTTTTTATTCATATGTTTCTGTTCATAAATCAATATAAAGGTTTTTATATTCTTGCCAAACTTCGAAAGTGGTAAAATTAGGATTGCTATGCGCGGTTGCGGTGGTATGACTAGTAAGACATATGATCTAAGTAATTTAATCCCGGTGTGTGATTAGACCTTAGTGTGATTGGTTTTCTAATTCTTCATGCAATCATTAGGTAGGTGTAAGAGCGGTTGCTTTACAAATAACTAATGGTTAGGGTTTGATTTGAGCGGTTGCTGAATTAAGCGAAACTTAAGGAAGACATGAGATTTATCTCACAATTACATAAGAACATAATTGATCATGTTGGTATAAAGGGTATGTAAGTTGGCATAATCATATAAATCTAGGGGTGGATTCCATCTCTTAACCAATATCTTTAACTTGATAATTCAATTTGTGTTTACTGTTTTGATTTAAGTTTAATTTCTCTTTTTAGTTTTAATCAACAAAACCCCCCTTTTACTTTTACTGTTTATTTTTCATCAGAGTTTAATTTAGGAATTGGATTGATAGTGTTAATTGAATTGGTTCTCTGTGGATCGACCCTTGCTTACTACAATTGGTTGCAAGGTTTTTATATTTTTGGTAGAACTTGGCAACTGTTTTTGATATTATATTTAATCACAATCCACACCACACCAAATTTTGGCGCCGTTGCCGGGGAACCAATTTTTCAATTGCGCTATTAATTTGTTTCCTATTTCTCTCTATTTTTGTTTTAATTTTGATAATTTTATTTGTTCTCTTCAACTATCTTGCAGGTGTTCATGTCCGGTGAAGAGGTGAACGAGCAATTGAGGAATCTGAGGCATTACTTTGAACAAATCAGCTCGCAATTCACACCTGCTGACGTTGAAGCTGCCCGTCACATAGATCTTTCCAGTTCTTCGCAAAGATCGAGATATCTGAACCACCTGAAGAAGAAGTGATGGCAGAAAATACACTAAGGATGTTGGGTGCTCCGGACTTAGACCAACAACCTCTGTGCATAGAAATTCCTGAGAATGAGGAGGCATTTGAGCTGAAATCTGGTCTAATCCATCTTTTGCCATCTTTCAATGGACTAGCTGGAGAAGATCCGAACAAACATATGAAGGAAATCCATGTTGTGTGTTCTAGCATGAAGCCCGCAGGAATTTCAGTGGAGCAAGTCAAGCTGAGAGCTTTTCCGTTTTCCCTAAAGGACTCTGCAAAGGAGTGGTTGTACTACTTGCTACCCGGATCAATTCAGACATGGCAGGACATGGGTCGGGCTTTCCTAGACAGATATTTCCCAGCATCAAAGGCCGCAACCATCAGAAAAGAAATTTGCGGCATCCAACAAAGACATGGGGAATCACTTCATGAGTACTAGGAGAGATTCAAGAGATTGTGTGCTAGCTGCCCTCAGCATCAAATCAGTGAATAACTTCTGATACAGTACTTCTATGAAGGTTTGCTAGTGATGGACCGCAATATGATTGACGCTGCCAGTGGAGGAGCCTTGGTTAATAAGACTCCTCGAGAAGCTAGGAACTTGATATCTAGAATGGCTGCGAATGCTCAACAATTCTTCATTCTGAATGATACAGGAGTGAGAGTAGTTAAAGAAGCTGACACTACTAGTTTGCAGCATCAAATGACTCAGTTGACTGCCATGGTCCAGAAGCTGATGGACAATGGGAAAGCACCAGTACAGGCATGTGGGATATGTTGCTCTTCAGGACATCCCACTAATATGTGTCCCACTTTGCAAGAGGACACGAATGAAGAGCCCAAGGCAGTAGGGGGATTTTCTGCTCCATCTAAGAATTACAACCCCTACTCCAACACATATAATCTGGGGTGGAGAGATCATCGTAACTTTAGCTATGCGAAGCAGCCCCAAGCTCAAGCGCAACCTTAAACTTATGGGCCTCCAGGGTTTCAGCAAAGGCAAGCACCCTTTCCTCTGAGGCAACCACAAGTTCAGGCCCCTAGGCAACCTGAGCCTTCGTTGGAAGATCTAGTGAGGTAAATGGCCACTAGTAATATTCAGTTTCAGCAAGAAACAAGGGCCACTATTAGTACTTTACAAAACCAAGTGGAACAGTTGGCTACTGAGATCAATAAGGTGCAGAGTCAGATTTCAGGGAAACTTCCCTCGCAGCCAGAGGTGAACCCAAGAGAAAATGCTAGTGCTGTCACCTTGCGAAGTGGGAAGACACTTGAAGGACCCGCGTATTCCCAAGTCACTGAAGACAAAGCTCCAAATCCTCAGGAAGTAGATGAGGAGGGGATCAATTCTAAGACCCCTAAGGTAAGTGTTTCTGACCCACTTTCTAAATATGTCACTAAGGCTCCTTTCCCGAGCAGGTTGGTTAGAAATAAGAAAGAAGAAGCGGATAAAGAGATCTTAGAGACTTTCAGGAAAGTTGAAGTTAACATTCCTCTGTTAGATGCAATAAAGCAAGTGCCTAGATATGCTAAATTCCTAAAAGAGTTATGCACTAACAAAAAGAAGTTGAAAGGTAATGAACGGGTCTAAGTGGGAGCAAACGTTTCAGCTGTTTTTAATAAGAAGCTCCTAACTAAATGTAAAGATCCTGGCACATTCACTATACCATGCACTATCGGTAATGCCAGGTTTGAGAGAGCTATGCTAGATTTAGGTGCATCCATTAATGTCATGCCCTTTTCTATTTATGCATCTTTACATCTAGGACCTTTAGAACCTACTGGAGTTATCATTCAACTGGCAGACAGGTCTAATGCATACCCTAAGGGGGTTGTTGAGGATGTTTTGGTGCAGGTCAACGAACTGGTGTTTCCGGCAGATTTCTATGTGCTGGACATGGAGGAGGACAAATCTCCTAACTCTACCCCCATTCTGTTGGGGAGGCCTTTCCTCAAGACTGCCCGAACTAAAATTGATGTGCATTCGGGAACATTGACTATGGAATTTGATGGAGAGTTGATTAGATTCAACATCTTCGAGGCTATGAGATACCCGAGTGATGTGCACTCTGCCTATGTTGTTAATTCTTTTGATGTTGTTGAATCTTTAATTTCTACTATTTTTGAGTTTGATCAATTTGATGTTCTTGATACAATTATGACTCGCAGTTTAGATTTTCAGGATCCAAAGAAGGATGACCAAGGGGAGCCATGGAGTGAGGAGATTAATGAAGTGGTGGCAGCCTTGCATACACTTTCTTCCACCTCAGAAGGGCATGAGGTATCGTATGTTGAATTACCTTTTACCACTGATGTACCTAAACCTTCTGTTGTGCAAGCACCAGAGCTGGAATTGAAGGAATTGCCCTCCCATTTGAAATATGTTTTTCTGGGTGAGAAGGAGACACTTCTGGTAATAATTGCTAAATCCCTCACCAAAGAGCAAGAGGAGAGCTTGATTTACTGTGTTGAAAGAACACAAAACACCATCGTGGACTATTACGGATATCAAAGGTATTAGCCCCTCCATTTGCATGCATCGAATCTTAATGGAGGAGGGGGGCTAAACCAGTGAGAGAACCACAGAGGAGGTTGAATCCCCCGATGATGGATGTTGTGAAGAAGGAGATACTGAAGCTCCTAAGTGTGGGGGTCATCTACCCCATTTCTGACAGCAAGTGGGTAAGCCCGGTCCAAGTAGTACTAAAGAAATCTGGCATTACTGTGGTAAGAAATGCTGAGAATGAGCTTATTCCCACTAGATTACAAACAGGGTAGCGTGTTTGTATAGACTATAGGAAATTGAATGCTGCCACCAGAAAAGATCACTTCCCTTTACCCTTTATTGATCAAATGTTAGAGAGGTTAGCTGATCATTCTCATTATTGTTTCTTAGATGGATTTTCAGGATATAACCAGATTGTGATCGCTCCAGAAGATCAGGACAAAACCACTTTCACTTGTCCTTTTGGCACCTTTGCTTATAGGCGAATGCCTTTTGGACTTTGCAATGCGCCAGGGACCTTTCAGAGATGTATGGTGAATCTTTTTTCTGATTACATAGAAAACATCATTGAGGTCTTCATGGATGATTTTAGTGTATTTGGGAATGGTTTTGAGAAATGCTTGAAACATTTGACTTTGGTTTTAAAGAGATGCATTGACACTAACCTTGTTTTAAATTGGGAAAAGTGTCATTTCATGGTAGAAGAAGGTGTTGTGTTAGGTCATGTAATCTCTGCTAGGGGCATTGAAGTTGATAAAGCTAAGGTAGAACTTGTGCGTTCATTACCCCCGCCCACTAGTGTGCGGGATATTCGCTCTTTTCTTGGTCATACAGGTTTCTATCGGCGCTTCATCAAAGATTTCTCCAAGATATCAGCCCCCCTCTGCACACTTCTCCAAAAAGATGTGCCGTTTCAATTCAATGAGAAGTATATGAAGGCTTTCCTTACACTTAAGGAGTTGATGACTGAGGCACCTATCATTAGCCCACCAAATTGGGATCTTCCGTTCGAATTAATGTGTGATGCGAGTGACTTTGCGGTAGGGGCTGTCTTAGGACAGCGAGTTGATAGGATTCCTTATGCTATTTACTATGCATCAAGGACCCTAAATGATGCTTAACTGAATTATTCTACAACTGAGAAAGAACTCCTTGCTGTTGTTTTTGCTTTGGAGAAATTTAGATCATATTTAATTGGCTCTAAAGTAATTATTTTTTCTGATCATGCAGCTTTGAAGTACCTACTGGCAAAGAAGGAGGTGAAGCCAAGATTGCTCCGATTGATTCTGTTGCTCCAAGAGTTTGACTTGGAGATTAAAGATAAAAAAGGGAGCAAAAACTTGGTGGCAGACCATTTGAGCAGATTGGTGACTGAAGAAGAGGATATGCCTATTCCAGAGAGCTTTCCGGATGAGCATTTAATGACTATCGCAACCACTATTCCGTGGTATGCTGATATTGCCGATTATTTGGCCACCAAGGATTTTCCGGTAGGCCTAAACAAGGCACAGCGAGATAAGTTGAGGAGTGATTGCAAGTACTATATTTGGGATGATCCTTACCTTTGGAAGTATTGCGCAGATCAAGTGATTCGGAGATGTATCCCGGATTCAGAGACTCACTCCGTTCTCTCTTTCTGCCATACCTATGCCTGTGGAGGACATTTCGGCATAAAGAGGACAGCCACCAAAGTGCTTGACAGTGGATTTTACTGGCCTACCATCTTTAAGGATGCTTATAATTTCTGTAAGTCATGTGACCGCTATCAAAGAACAGGTAATATTGGCCCACGAAATCAAATGCCTCAAACTCCAATAATCTTTGTGGAAATCTTTGATGTTTGGGGCATTGACTTCATGGGACCATTTCCTCATTCTTTTGGTTTCTCCTATATTCTTTTAGCTGTGGATTATGTTTCAAAATGGGTGGAAGCTAAAGCCACTAAATCTGATGATTCTAAGACTGTTGTGGATTTTGTGAAGTCCTTTATCTTTTCCAGGTTTGGCACTCCCAGAGCCATCATTAGTGACCAAGGGACACATTTTTGTAACAGAATCTTTGAATCCCTGTTGAAGAAATATGGTGTGGTGCACCGGACCTCTACCCCTTACCATCCACAGACGAATGGCCAGACTGAGGTATCCAATCGAGAGATCAAGTCTATCCTTGAAAAAACTGTGAATCCCACGCGCAAGAATTGGAGTACTAGACTTACTGATGCCTTGTGGGCTTATCGGACGGCATACAAGACTCCTATTGGCATGCCCCATTTCCGATTGGTTTATGGAAAGCCCTGTCACTTGCCAGTGGAGTTGGAGCATCGATCTTACTGGGCTATCAAACAAGTTAACTTGAACTTGGAAGGTGCTGGCAAGCAGAGAAAACTCCAAATACAGGAGTTGGAAGAATTGAGGAATGAGGCCTTTGAGAGTGCCCTCATTTACAAGGAAAAAACCAAAGTATTTCATGATCACATGATCTCTAGGAAAAGTTTCCACCAAGGCCAAAAAATGTTACTATACCAATCCAGACTCAAATTATTTCCAGGCAAGTTGCACTCTAAATGGATTGGCCCATTTGTAGTAACTACTGTTTTTCCTTCTAGAGTAGTGGAAATCATGAACGAGGCTTCTGGAAAGGCGTTTAAGGTTAATGGGCACTGTCTCAAGCCTTACCATGAACTTCGGGAGAATGCAGAAGTTGAAGACATGCCTCTTCTCCATCCATATTATGAAGAATCCTGAGGAGTATCATAATGTCTGGCTGAGGGCAATAAACCAAGCGCTTATTGGGAGGCAACCCAAGCAGATTTGCTTTCTTTTTCCTTTCTCTTTTACATTGTTTAGTTTCTTAGTTTAGCCTATTTTTAAATGTTTCTTGCTTGATCTTTGTCTCCTTGCTGATATTTGTGTTTGGACTTGCTCAGTTTTTAGCTTGATTACTTGAGTTCATGGTTTGTTGAGTGTATGCAGTCCTTAGGAAACGTTTAGAATGATTCTTGTGAGTCAGCAAAGTACATGAGGTGGGCCGTGTCCAATAACACGACCCGTGTCCTCATGACAGCAACCCCATTTCTGCAGTAAACTACACGGGGTGGGCCGTGTCATGTGACACGGCTTGTGTTTTCGAGGATAAGACGTCTGTGATGCTTCCAGAGAAGTACACGGGGTGGGCCGTGTCACATGACACGGCCCGTGTTATCATGCGCACCTACTCCCTAAGACAGAGGAGTACACGGGGTGGGCCGTGTCATATGACACGGCCCGTGTACTCGTGGCAGCGCCCAATTAAACCCTCATTTAGGGCTTTCTACCCTAATTTTCTGCCCCAATTCCCCTTTTCCTTTTCTTCTTCTCTGCGCAGCCATCACACATCACACTCTCACCCTCCATTCATCACCATTCTCCACCGTTCTTCACTGTTACCCAACACCATTCCCTTCCAATCTCCACCATTCCCCTCCAATATTCACCATTTTTCACCGTATTACACCATTATCATCTCCACCTTCCCCCACGCGCAGCTCCTCTCCATCCTCTCCATCAATTTTCTCATTTCACCTTCACCTCACCATCAAAATCTCTCTTTATTCTTCATTTATTTTGATTCCTCCATTGATGGGTCCTAAAAAGCGTGTCAAGACAACTGCTGCGTCCTGTTCACTCCATCCCCATCGTTCTGGCTCTAGGTGTGCTCGGTCTCCATCACCCCCGCGTGAGCCCTCACCCACCCAGGTGCCAGTCAACCCTATCGACAGAAAGGTAGTGGTTCCCACTCGCTTTTTAGATATTGTTACCCTTAGGGCTATAGGGTTATATGATGAGGTGTTTGCTCTGTTGGGTAGAATTGGTTGGGTTGATTTTGCATTGTTACAGAAGCTTACTTTTGCTGCATTGACTAGGGAGTTTGTTTCTAGTTTTAATCGCAAGCTTTACCCTCTGTCTGATCAAACTAGATGGCCTGGTGAAATCACCTTTAGGTTGCTCGGTAATTCTCATTTTGTTAATATTCATATGTTTAGAGCCATTTTTGGTTTTCCTGAAGGGGAAAATATGTTACCCAGTGATTTTAATGCTGATCATGTGTGGTCTGCCCTCACTGTGCCTGAGTCTGATAACTATGATCCTAAGATGTCTAAAGCTTCTCAGCTTAGGTCTCCTGCCCATCGCTATATTCAGAAATGGTTAGCTAATACTCTGTGTGGTCGGGGGGAAAGTCAAGGGACAATTAGCCATTCTGAGTTATTTTTCTTGCACTGCATGATTGAGGGAGTGCCTGTTAATGGGGGGTATTGGCTCTATAATCAGTTTCATCATGTCGGGACCACTTTAGCTGGCCGTATTGTGCTAGGAGGGCATGTGACTGCCATTACTGATCACTTTGAGTATTTGGATTTGGTGGAGGAGGCACCGGTTCAGGGTCCCAATGCTATTGATGGGGCCATTTTGGTGTCTATGAAGCTCTGCACTCGTCTCAATGGTGCTCTCGTCTTGCTTGGCGCTGATGGAGCTGCCTTGCCTAAGGCTGATCCGGCCCCTGAGCCACATGAGGATATCGCTATCTCCCCTCCCCCCGAGTTTGCTAATGATGCGGGCCCTTCCACTCAGCCAGGCGCAGCTTCTTATGATGCTATCTTGGCCTGTATTGATTGCTTGGAGTTGGACCATGCTGCTTGCTTCCAGCGCTTAGAGGATCGCTTTCAGGCTCTGGAGGTTGTGCGCGATCAGAAGATGGATGCCATTGATGGCAAGCTTGATCTTCTGCTTCAGCGTTTTTCATATCCCCCTCCCCCATCTTGATGTATTTTCATTTTGAGGCTGTGTCCTTCATTTTGCTGGCTTCATGGATATTATTTTGGTTACTATTGGTTTATCTTTTGTATTTGCTTGAGTTTCCTGATGCCAGACTCAATTTTTCATATATACTTTGCTTATGACTGTGGATTCCTTTTATATGTTGTGTATGGTTTGACATTGAGGACACTATTGTTAGTGTATGCCCTAGAGGCTAATACATTTTCTGTATTTACATGCATTCTATTATGCTATTTTATATATGAGGCATTTCATTTATTGTGTTCATTTTTTGATAAACATAATAAAGTCCTTAGAATAGTAAGTTTGATGCCATAGGACATCAAGTGGATGACTTGATCGTGAGATCCTTTTTGGTTACAATACTATTCTTAAATGTCCCTAGTCAAGTATTATTGTTAATTAGGACAACAATAATACATTGAGACTAGTATGTGTAGAGACTGATGACCGTATCTCACGGGTCATGGATATGAGATATCAAGTCTTCACATGGGTACATATTAGAGTAATGATGTACTGGACTGACCCACCATGAGAACGCTACATAGATCGTTACGTGAGTGTTATAAGCGATTCTCATAGTGACAATGGTGTTTGTGGTCCTTTGACCTGAAATCACTACGATTCTTACATGAGGAGTTGTGTGTTTTAATGCCATCAAACGTCATCTGTAACAAGGTGATTATAAAGTTAGTTATTGGACATACCGCAAATCATGCAGAGGGATGTGAGTGATCTAGATGGAATTTATCACTCCTACATAACAGGAGCGATATCTTCGGGCCCCCTGATTGAGTGAAACTGCGAAATGCATGGCCATGCTCAAATGAGTCAATATGAGATATTGATCTCATTTGTTGTTACAAAGTCTACTCGAGTATCAGGAAACGAATGATTGGACTATACAAGGGTGACGCATTCCATGCCTTGTGTTCAATCTAGATATCTTGACAAAGGGACTAAACGACACGGAAACATTGGTCACGGAAAGGTTATGTCAAATCATTGGCATTCTTATTACTTGGGTAGAGCCGACGTGTTGCTAGATACCGCTCACTGCTTGTAATATTAAAATGAGATTTTAATATTACTGCCAACATAATAAGAACCTGCAGGGTCACACACATAGAGCAGACTAAAATTAGAGCAATGGATCCAAGTTGGACTCGGATTCAAATATGGGCTAGACTCATAACAGATGGGTCTAGGGTTGCACAGCTTACCTTGCTGCTGCTCACACTCACTTAAGGCAATTACTATTATAAATAGTACTGCTAAGGGGGCTGCTTTGAGATACAATTCTGAACCCTAGCCACACCTACAGAAAAGTGAGTGAGAGAGCGACAGGTATCTTCTCTTCTCTTCGCAGCTAGCACTGTGCAAGAGACGTGGGGCTCTTCTTTGCGGATGTTGGACGTTCGTGAGTCTGTTCGTGTGGATAACGCAGAGACATCATTTCTATTACGGTGTTAGTGATTCACGCTTCAAGAGGTAAATCATTTAAAAACTCGGATTATGGCTTTTTCGCATGGATCCTCGATGGGAATCCCTGTTTTCCGCTGCGCGTTATATCCGCAAAAAATTCCCAATAACTGTCTATTTTAAGTGTGGGAGGAAGTTTGAAGTTTGGTTTTGACCTTAATTGCACATTCTGATCTTAATGGCATATCTGGTGCATGTCTTTCTAATTGGTTTTGCGAGTATATTGAGCAATGAGCAAGCGATTGATTTTTATTGACAAGTTTTTAAGCCTTAAGGAATTAATTTTCTTGATTCTAAACTTGCACTGAGAGGTTTTGAAAATTGAAAGGGTTTTGAGAATATGATAAAATTGGACCTAGTGAGTTTTTGGGCCTTAATGTGAATGACTAATCTTAAGTCATTTCTGTTCTTTGTTGTGTGATTCCACTTGTGATTATATGCTTTTCAGAATTTGATTTGACTCTCTTTTAAATTGCAAATGATCACTGTACATTTTTGAGATGATAAAGGCATTTCTTTCTTTCAGCCACTGGCCAAATAGCTAGCATTGTATTTTGATCCATTGTTTCACCCCTTTGAGCCTGAATTATATCCTTTCTTTTTATTATAGCTCAATACAAGCCTAATAGTGAAAAACCATTGCTACCCTACCTTAGGGAGTAGAAGAGCTTAATAATTATGTTGGGAATTGTGTTTGAATAAGTGTGGGGGTGATTACACTGTTTTGCCTTGGTAATTCAAAAAAAAAAGGGGGCTCTCAAAGGAGAAAAGGAAGAAATATGATTAAAAAAAAAGAAAAAAAAAAGAAAAAAAGAAAAGAAAAAGAGATTGATAAGTTGGTTGATAAATGGAGAAAGTCAAGTAAAAGATGAAGATGGATTGAAAAGTGTTGGGGTAATTGTGCAAAAGTGTTTGGTTTTTATTCCCCTTAGCTCTTCTATTTCCGATGGTCTAACTTTGTTTATGCTTGATATATCTTACCTTGACCTTGACCTCATTACAACCTGATTAAAGACCTTTTGATCTTTGTGTGCATGTGATTTAGGTGGTGGAGAAGTAGAGGCTTGTCAAGCCTATAGTAAGACATGTTTTCATGAGTTGGTTGAGAGTAAATACAAGCCCAAAATACTTGAGTGAAATAGAGTACATCTGTGAGGATTTATCATATTGACTTAACCCTGATATTGGATTGACCTTGCTTGCTGATTTGGATTGTTGAGAGAGGAAATTCTTGAATGCTTAGATTCCTTGAAAGAACTGATGTGTGTAAATCTTTGCTCACTGTTCAGTACTTTTGTTAGTTTTTGAGAGGCATGTGCTTAGTTTTATGTTTTTGCCCAAGAGTGCAAAAGGTTAAGTGTGGGGGTATTTGATCAGTTAATAATTTCAGCTCTTGAATGTTCTTTGTTTGATCTAATTGGATTCCAAATGTGTTTAATTGTTGACGTTTAGCTAAGTTTCTGATTTAGAGTTGTCTTTGGATGTTTATTGTGAAACTTTACTTAAATGTGGTTATAGACACTCATAAACGTATTGTGATTTTCAGGAGATCTATGAGTGATGGAGTCCATTGGTATTGATTGTTGAGAAGAGAGTTAAGAGACTTAAGGGAATCAATATCAACCTCTAGAAGCAAAGGAAGAAGAGCATTCATGAAGAATCAAGGCTGGATTTGAAGAAAGTAATTAACACGGCCGTGTGAAATAACACGGGGTAGGCCATGTATCATTCTGACTTTGAAGACTGGAAGGTTCTGATCAACACGGCCCGTGTCAAATGACACGGGGTAGGCCGTGTACGCCTTTGACTTCACGAGGAAGGATAATTTCAAGTCTTGACCAATAACACGGCCCGTGTCAAGTGACACGGGGTGAGCCGTGTTCCTTTCTGACCTTGGAATAGATGGAAATTTGTCTCCAGAATCAGACATGGGTTGGGCCGTGTATCATGACACGGCCTGTGTCGTCGCACCAGAATGTTAATTTCGTGCTTTAATGTTAAATTAGGTTCCCAAACCTATAAATAAGGTTGCTTAGAGCCCTTTAAGGTATTCTGGACAGAAAGAGCCGTGAAGGAAACTGAGAGAAACACAAAGACCAAGAAGGGGAAGGATTCGATCGAGGATTGGAGACTCGGATTTGAGCGATCAAAGATCAATCATTCTCAAGCCTTGGAAACTAGTTTGATTTTTAGTTTTTCTTTTCTTCTTTTGTTCTGAACAATGTTTTCTTTTAATTCTTCTTCTGTTTTTGAATTTGCCATGTGTGGCTAAACTTCTTGATTGGTTAAGGGAGGATGAAACTCTAGTTTTGATTATGTGAATCTTGCATACCTCTTTATATCAATACAATTATGTTTTTATTCATATGTTTCTGTTCATAAATCAATATAAAGGTTTTTATATTCTTGCCAAACTTCGAAAGTGGTAAAACTAGGATTGCTATGCGCGGTTGCGGTGGTATGACTAGTGAGACATATGATCTAAGTAATTTAATCCCGGTGTATGATTAGACCTTAGTGTGATTAGTTTTCTAATTCTTCATGCAATCATTAGGTAGGTGTAAGAGCGGTTGCTTTACAAATAACTAATGGTTAGGGTTTGATTTGAGCGGTTGCTGAATTAAGCGAAACTTAAGGAAGACATGAGATTTATCTCACAATTACATAAGAACATAATTGATCATGTTGGTATAAATGGTATGTAAGTTGGCATAATCATATAAATCTAGTGGTGGATTCCATCTCTTAACCAATATCTTTAACTTGATAATTCAATTTATGTTTACTGTTTTGATTTAAGTTTAATTTCTCTTTTTAGTTTTAATCAATAAAACCCCCCTTTTACTTTTACTGTTTATTTTTCATCAGAGTTTAATTTAGGAATTGGATTGATAGTGTTAATTGAATTGGTTCTCTGTGGATCGACCCTTGCTTACTACAATTGGTTGCAAGGTTTTTATATTTTTGGTAGAACTTGGCAACTATTTTTAATATTATATTTAATCACAATCCACACCACACCACTTCTCTTCCCATGCTGGGCCATATGTTGCTCCAATTCATCTATTTTTTAGCCTATCCTACAATTTACAGTCCACTCAGTTAATCACAAGTGCAAAATCAACAAAATCTAACAAAAGAATTGGAAATATGTTCACGAAACAAAGAGGAAGACATCAACAAACATTTGAATGAAAATAAGGCTAAAGTCTTCCAATTATGCCTAAGAACAATGAATGAGCAATCAATAAAGCATTGATATAGGGCACAAATAACTACATTTTATAGAGTTATCACACCCCCAAACCTAGATTTTTGCTAGTCCTTGAGCAAAACCAAGTATGAATGCATATGCATTGATAAAATCTACTCATCATGCATTCAGCAGCTAACATGGATTCCAAATTCACTTTCACCTCTCCTAGTGCATAATGGTTGCATAGTCCTCAAAGAATGCTCATGTCTCACAATCTACTCC
This sequence comes from Ormosia semicastrata, assembly GCA_029884595.1. NCBI lineage: Eukaryota > Viridiplantae > Streptophyta > Magnoliopsida > Fabales > Fabaceae > Ormosia > Ormosia semicastrata. The sequence continues at coordinate 26,892,399 of JAQQTO010000046.1, read as the reverse complement.
ACACACATGCAATCCTTATCATATAAATGACATTTTCCACAAGCATGCAAGCTAACTTTTCAAATCAAATCATGTTCATCCGGATAAGTTTATGAGCATACACATGGATATGAATCAAAGAATCCACAAGATTATAATTCAACTCTTTCTCCACTAATGTAAATTACACACAACTGAGGATCAAAAGGGGCTTTAATAGCTTGTAATAAAAGGTCAAGGTGATGAGGTGAAGAACAAGAGGGAAAGGAAAACATACAAACATTGAGAACATAACATAACATTTCAAGACTTGAGCCACAATAAGGGTACGCAAAATGATATAAACAACACTATCCAAAACCACTTAATTCTCTTTCACATTTACTTCCTTTCTTGCATTTTCTTTTGTTTTTGTTTTTTTTTTAATTTTTTTTAATTTTGACTTTCCTATTTTCTTTTCTTTTCTTTACAAACAAAAGTAATTTATTGCGTAGCAAATGGTTCCTTCAAGTCATTATTGTATTGAACAATATAAACACCCTAGTCATTGGACTCAAATCAAGAAATAACATGTTATGCACTCAACAAACAACATTGATGGTAAGGTGAAAATGTAATGAAATTTCATATGCATTAGAATGGTTACATGGGTTGGGAGAAATGAAGGTGATGAAAGAAAGTAGAAGGCCAAACATTTATAAAGTTTCAAATGGGACCAAAGGATATGATCATGTAAAGGTAAGCTTTTTAGACTCAATTGGTATAAACATTGCCCTAATCATTTCCTCAATCAAGCACAACCTTGGATTTCGCCTCAAAAGAGTTGCAAGATAATTTTATTGGATAAAAGAAATCTCTATGTGTATAGATCATAAACATTTTCTAGATTCGCACTCAAATCATTTCAAAGTTACACAAGCATACGAGTGGGATGTGCTCATACTAGATTGTTTCATCATGCATTAGAGATTGCATATGGATTCACATAAATAATGAGATCAAAATATATCCATACTCATCATTGGATAACCATCAATGCCCTAGCAATTGGCATAAACAATGCATTCCAGAAAATTTTGCTTTTCAATATACATTAAGAACAAAACATAAACAAGTGCATCATCTAATTTCAAAATCAAAAAGATTCAGCACTACTACCAGCAATAGTCAAAATATAAGAAGTACCAAATACAAAATAACAAAGCATGTTAGAAACCCCCCAAACCTGAGAGGAATAGTGTCCTCACTGCTCAAAATATCTAAAAAGTAATGACAAAATAAGACAGAAGATGCCCTGGCTGCACCATAACTAAGCATCATCATTTTCCAAGTCATTTGGGATGATCTCAGTATGACCACCGTTATCATGATCTTCAGTTGCTGGATCCTGGGGCTAATGGAAGGGTCTAGCACCATCGTAGGGAGAGGAGTCGGACCCTGAAAAGCTGTCCATGTGAAACCCCGAGCACTCAGCCAACCACCTCAGCATGACAGTCATCTGAGTCAGCCGAGCATCCACAAAAGCACGTCACTCATCGTCAGACGAAGGGGCCGCTCGGCTGCTCTCTGCCCCCGCCTCTGCCGCTATCCTAGGGCTAGAGGATGTTTTAGCTTCTGCAGGATGGTATCATTAAGAGGCTGTTTGATATAAATGACCTCCTCATGGGGGCCCCACTGTACCAGACATTTACTGCAAAGCTAGTGGATAAGGAATAGGAAAAAGAGGCTCCTAGACTCATTTATTGATTTGTTAATCTGCTCATGGATGATCCTAGCAACATTAATGGACCTGTGCTCAAGAATGGAATAGATGAGGATGGCCCGATCCCTAGTCACCTCGGACATATTAGCAGAAGGGATGATCCGAGCACTAATGAAATGGTACCACACGCGAGCCTCAAGAGTCAGATATGAGCAGGGGAAGTTCATTGGCCACTGATCTTGAACACTGAGGACCCATTGCATAGGTTTTGCCTCTGGAATACAGATAAGGGCAGTGATAATATCCAGGTCAAGGCCCTCCTCCGGCCCTACGCGGAGGAACTCTGAGTACTCACATATCTCCTTGGGAGCAAGTAAGCCCAATGCTCGCCGAATATCCTCAATGGAGAAAGTGACCTGGCAGCCACGCACTCTGACTATAGAAGTCTGCTGGTCAGAGAATGCAGCGTTCGCATAGAACTCGCGAAACGATCAAATGAACGACAGACACTAGGTGTTTTGCAAACCTCTTCCATTTGTAGTGGCCAGTGGTTTGCTGGATCTCTTAGTAGAGAGCTTGCTTGAAGCTGAACCCCTTCTTAGGAATTATTGGTTTAGTGACCAGTACGGAGTACCTCGCTTTAGCCTCGGCTGAAATGAATTTCACCCTATCAAATTGGCGAGGCGGAGAAGGCTCCCTGTTGCACCGACTACCATCACCCTTCTGGCGCTTATAATTTATGATGCAGTGAAAGTAGGGTACCTAGTTCTGTCAAAAATAAAGTGCCAAAGTTAGAACAACAAATTATCAAAGGGCCTAAGATATGTACAAAAATAGAAAAAATAAGTAAGTTAAATAAAAAAAATGGTGGCAATTGCATAAAACATATAAATTAGAGCAAACAACAAAGCCACCAACACAAAAATGGAAATAGGCCTACAAAAGAGTTCACGCTGCGGCGTGCAAATTCTTGTACCGCGGCGCGCAAGTGCAGCGACGACGCGCATGGCAAGAAGTTTCAGCCACCAATTTCCACCCAAAAACAACCATAAACAGCCCCAAAAACAGAGATTTATAGCATTTTCTCTCATTATCATCATTTAAAAACAGAGATTTAAAGCAAAAATCATAACAAAAAGTAAATGAATTGCGAAATAACAAGGAAAAGGGGAGAAAACTCAAAATGAAAGGAGGAGAGGGTGAATGGAGTGTTACCTGGAGGGGGAGTGAGAGTATGGGTGGAAGAAAATACAACAAATCAAGAGCAAAATGTGGGGAGAGTGAGAGGAAAAAGAGAGCAAATGAAAGAGAAAAAGGGAGAAATTGAGGGGAAATAACAAATGAGGGCTCACGACCCTTTTAGTGCAGCTAGGGCTCCTTAGTGAAACGCACGTTTCACGCCCCCTCTTTTTTTTTGAATGATGGCATCGTCGCGTCGCGGCGTGCTTATTTCTATGCCGATGCGCACTGCTCGCGGCCTCAAAATCCTGATCAAACAGAGACAGGCACGCCGCGATGTGCAAATTATCACGCCCTTTATAGTCCAAGCAAGACTTTTTCTGCTACTATGCTAGGGCAGCCAATGTGAGGGAGGTCTTCTCCCTATCAATTTCTCCTCCTAGATAAGGCTTCAAGCACTGGCCATTGACTTTAAAGGTTGACTTTTCCTTAAGATCTGCGACTTCAACAGCTCCATAGGGAAACACCTTTTCCATTTGAAATGGACCTGACCACCTTGATTTCAGCTTTCTTGGAAAAAGTTTGAGGCTGGAATTGTAAAAGGAGGACTTTTTGGCCTTGCTCAAATCTCTTATGCACAATCTTCTTGTCATGCCAACTCTTCACATTCTCCTTGTATAGTTTTGCATTTTCATAGGCTTGAAGCCTAAATTCATCAAGTTCATTGAGCTGCAATAATCTTTTTTCACCAACAGCTTGTAAATTAAAATTTAACTGCTTTATAGCCCAATAAGCATGATGCTCTAACTCAACGAGAAAATGGCAAGCCTTCCCAAATACAAGCTTGTATGGAGACATATCAATGGAGTTTTTATAAACTATCCTGTATGTCAATAGTGCATCAGCAAGTCTTCTTGACCAATCCTTACGGGATAGACATACTGTTTTCTCAAGTATTCGCTTAACTTCACGATTGGACACCTCTGCTTGCCTACTCGTCTGTGGATGGTACGCGGTGGTAATCCGATAAGTTACCCCATACTTAGCCAGGAGAGCATCAAAGTACTTATTGCAAAAATGTGACCCTCCGTCACTAATAATGGCCTTAGGAGTACCAAAGCGGGTGAGGACTTGTTTCTTCATGAAGTTTATCACTACCTTAGAGTCATTGGTAGGAAATGCATACGCTTCCACCCACTTGGACACATAGTCCACAACCACAAGAATGTACAGATTCCCATAGGAGGGGACAAAGGGACCCATGAAGTTGATGCCCCACACGTCAAAAATCTCAATCTCAAGAATGGAATTGAAGGGCATCTCATTTTTCCTCGAGATGTTTCCTGCTTTTTGGCATTTATCACATTTGCTGACATGAAAGTGCGCATCCTTGAAGAGAGATGGCCAATAAAAGTCAGATAGTAGCACCTTGGTTGCTGTCCTCTTCCCACTATAGTGTCCACCATACGGAGCAGAATGACATTGGTTCAAAATTTGTTCAACTTCCTCTATAGGCACACATCTCCTCAATATGTGGTCAGGGCACTATTTAAATAAGAATGGTTCATCCTAGAGATAATGTCTGACATCATGTAAGAACTTCTTAATTTGCTGGGAGGTAAGATCCGGAGGCAACACACCACCCACTATGTGATTCACAATGTCAGCGTACCAAGGGTATGGACAAGTTGTTATAGCAAAGAGTTGCTTATCGAGGAATGCCTCATTAATTGTGATTGGTTCAACTTAATATTCCTTATTTTCCAATCTAGAGAGGTGATCTGCAACTTGATTCTCTACCCCTTTCTTATCCTGAATCTCTAAATCAAATTCTTGCACCAGTAAAACCCAACGAATCAACCGCGGTTTTACATCCTTTTTGCTCATCAGGTATTTAATTGTGGAGTGATCCGTGTAGACTATCACCTCAGTGCCCACTAAGTATGCCCGAAACTTGTCAAATGCGAAGACAACTGCCAGAAATTTCTTTTCTGTTGTTGTGTAGTTTAGTTGCGCATCATTGAGAGTTTTGCTTGTATAGTATATGGAGTGAAACACCTTATCTTTTCTCTGCCCCAAACCTGCACCAATAGCATAGTCACTGGCATCACACATCAATTCAAAATGCAATTCTTAATCTGGAGTGATTATCACCGGGGCTAACACTAGTCTCATTTCTAGTTCCATAAATGCATCTAGGCATGATTCATCAAAGTTAAACTGGATATCCTTCTCCAATAAGTTGCAGAGGGGCTTATAAATCTTGGAGAAGTCTTTTATGAATCTCCGATAAAAATCGGTATAACCAAGAAACCTGTGAATTCTTTTTACTACATTTGGTGGAGGTAGTTTATCAATCACCTCAATCTTTGCCTTGTCAACCTCCAACCCTTGATAGAAACCTTACGGCCAAGAATAATGCCTTCTTGAATTATGAAATGACATTTCTCCTAGTTTAGGACTAGGTTGGTCTCTTCATATCGTTTCAACACAGAAGAAAGAATCTGCAGACAGCTATTATAAGAATCTCCAAACACTGAAAAATCATCCATAAAGACTTCCAGGACATGCTTAATCATATCCGCGAAGATAGTCATCATGCAACGCTGAAAGGTTGCTGGTGCATTACACAACTAAAATGGCATTCTCTAGAAAGCAAACGTACCATAGGGACATGTGAATGTTGTCTTTTCTTGATCTTCAGGTGTTAAGGCAATTTGGTTGTATCCAGAGTAACCATCAAGGAAGCAGTAATAAGCTTGTCCAGCCAATCTATCCAACATTTGGTCAATGAACGGGAGTGGGAAATGATCCTTCCGGGTAGCTTTATTCAATTTTTGGTAATCCATGCATATCCTCCATCTAGTGACCTTGCGAGAAGGGATGAACTCATTATTTTCATTAGTAACCACCGTCATACCTCCTTTCTTTGAAGCACATTGGACTGGAGAAACCCATGAACTATGGGAAATAGGATAGACTATGCCAGCATCAAGCCATTTAATTATCTCTTTCCTCACCACTTCCTTCATTATTGGATTCAGTCGCCTTTGGTGCTCCACTACTCCATTCATATTATCCTCCAACAGAATCTTGTACATACAAATGGAGGGGCTAATGCCATGAATATCAGCAATAGTCCATCCAATGACATGTTTGTACTTCTAGAGTACACGAAGAAGCTTCTCCTCTTGCTCACCAGTGAGTGATGATGATATGATTACTGGCAAGGTAGACATTGCTCCCAAGTAAGTATATTGCAAGTGATTCGGCAAAGGCTTCAACTCAAGCTTTGGGGGTTCCTCAATAGAAGGCTTAGGAAACTCCTTAGATGCTTGGAACTCTAGAGGCTCAAACTTAGATGACCTGAAATACTTAGGAAAAACATCAAACTGTTTAACAAAATCAAGTACAACATCCCTAGTATCATCTTCCTGGTCAGTTGAAGTAGTCAATGCTAATACAAGAGGGTCATCAGGAAAGTTAACATGAAATGCATCAACAATTATATTATCAAGCATACCTATATATGAACACTCTTCAGGATCATGAGGAAATTTAATTGTCTTTAAAATGTTAAAAGTTACCTCATGATCCTGAACTCTCATAGTCAATTCACCTTTTTGGACATCAATGAGTGTTCTTCCTGTGGCCATAAATGGTCTGCCAAGGATTAGAGGCATGTTTCTATCTTCCTCCATATCCAGAATTATGAAGTCTGCAAGGAATATGAACTTGTCCACCTTGAGTAAGACATCTTCAACAATTCCCTTTGGGTAAGAGTAGGAGCGGTCCGCTAGTTGGAGGGTAATTAATGTCGGCTTACATTCCCCCAAACCTAGCTTCTGGAAAATTGATAGGGGCATGAGATTAATACTTGCCCCCAAGTCACACAAGGCTTGCCCACATAATTTTTCTCCAATTGCACATGGAATTGTGAAACTTCTGGGATCTTTCAATTTTGGCGGAAGCTTCTATTTCAAAACAGCACTACACTCTTCTGACAATGCCACTGTCTCAAACTCACCCAATTTCTGCTTTTTTGAAAATATATCCTTCATGAACTTCACGTAACTAGGCATTTGTTCTAATGCCTCTGCAAATGGAATGTTTATTTGAAGCTTTTTGAAGACTTCCAAAAATTTCTTGAACTGTGCATCCATTTTATGCTTGGCAAAGCGATTAGGAAATGGCAAAGTAGGAGAAGTACTTTCTTCTTTTTTCTTGATTTCTTCCTTATTTGGCTCATCTTTACTCTTGGCAATCACCTTACTTCTTTGGTCTTCCTGGTACACAATCTCTTCTTCTTGTGTCACCTTAGCATCATCAACAAGTAGTTTGGTCTTGTGATTCCTTTTTATGTTCTTCCCACTTCTAAGGGAGATAGCTCTGCAATCTTTTGGGTCACCTTTTGGATTACTGATGGTGTCACTTGGAAATGACCCTGGAGGTTAGTTATTGATAGCATTTGCCAATTGCTCCATCTGTGTTTCCAATGCTCTTATTGATGCTATTTGGCTTTGAATCATTGCATCATTTCTAGCCAAATGAGCATCGATTTTAGACATATAAGCATCAGATTTAACCCATAAATTGCATGAACATGTCCTCAAGTGATGGTTTCTTCTCTTGTGGCGGTGGTTTTACTTGTGAAAAGAAACTGGGAGGACAGTGTGGTCTCTCATTTCCAGCTGATGAAGAAGTCGCTCCTTGGTTATCCCTCTATGAAAAGTTTGGGTGATTCCTCCACCCAGGATTATACTGTTGTGAACATAGGCTATTCTGAGGAGGACGATAGTTTCCCACATATTGAGCACTCTCGATATTAGATGGGCATCTATCCGTTGCATGGTTGTCCCCACATCGGTCACACAACATGAATAGGCTTTGATGAGAGCTTACACCCAAACTGTCCAACTTGTTAGCAATTGCAGCCACCAGAAAGTGAAGTAATTACGTCTGCATCATGCACTCCAGCCACCCTTTTCGGGGTATTTCTTGTAGATGGCTATTGATAGCTATTAGCGGCCAATTCCTCCAATAATTGGTATGCCTCATCAAATGATTTACTAAGCAATGAACCACTGAAAGTTGCATCCACAATTAGACGGTGGTGAGGCAGTAAGCCTTTATGAAATGAATAGATTTGGTGCTATAGTGGTATCTCATGGTGAGGACATATTCTCAGAAGATCATTGTACCTCTCCCAGGCTTCATACAAGGATTTAGATTCAGCTTGTGTGAATGAGGTGATATCATTCATTATCTCCGCAGTCTTAGCAGGTGAGAAGTATTTGTTCAGAAACTTGCCACATACATCAGTCCGAGTGCTTATAGACCCTGCTGGCAAAGATTGCAACCAGCTCTTGACTCTGTCCCTGAGAGAGAAAAGAAAGAGCCTTAAACAGATGGCGTCTTCAGAAACACCATTATGCTTGAAGGTGTCACATATCTCCAAGAAATTTGACAAATGAGTATTTGGGTCTTCACTTGGCAAGCCACCAAATTGCACCAATGTTTGTATCATCTGTATGATGGCAGGCTTGATTTCAAAATTATTGGCTAGGATGAGAGGGCTTGTGATTTTCCATTGAAGATTACCCATCTGAGGAGTAGCAAACTCCCTCAAAGGCCTCGTGTGATCATTGTGATCCCCCATTGCAAGTGTACCTAAAACAGAGAAAGAATGAAACTTGAATTAAATTGAAACAGAAAAAAACTTGAACTAGAACTAATCAAACTTGTTGTCAAAATTAGCAAAGCAGAAATTAGCCGTAATCCCTGGCAACGGCACCAAAAACTTGTTAATGTCAAAACGTGTTACCCATTTGCTAACCGCAAGTGCACGGGTCGTGCAAGTAATAAAGTGAGAAGTTAAGTTCGTTCCCTCGAGGATTAGGATTAATATCTAAGCTAACTATCAACCAGTAGTTTAAGAAATTTTATTCAAGGACATTCAAATTAGGAGAAAGGGTGTGAATTGATTAAAAGACTAGAAAGCTTTAATAAGGGATTAAGAGTCAAGGCTTGGAGAATAGAGACTCTTTTTTCACTAACTATTTCACTTAATAATATGCAACCAATATGAGTATTATGCATGAATGAATTTGTTGACATAAGAAACTCCACTAGTTAAAAGCTTATGTCTAGGTCAATTAACCCTATGTTGTTTGCCTAGTTCACTATGTGTCCATGAAAACTAGAGCAAATTTCATTCATTAAGATTGATTCTTAACAATTGTCATGTATGACTAAAGGGTATATTTCTATCCCATTAGCTAATTAACTCACTCATCCATTAGAATGAAATTAAATATGCATCAACCATATTCATGATCTAAAACTTAAATCCCTATGTCTAGTTCAATAGATTCAACCAAAACACAATAAATGTTGGCCACACATTCATGAGCATTAAGAGAAATATGAATGAGCAAAATACATCATCATAAATAAATCACAAGATTACAAAATCATCAAGTTTACATAGAAAAATCGAAAGGAATCCCTAAAATGAACTTAGCTAGCCATGGGACATGAAAATGTCACGGTCATTTCCATGCTCATGCCCTAGAATGAGAGAGAGAAAAGAGAGAAGAGGGGAACCACTATAATGTTGGTGCTTCGAAGGATGATCCTCCTTGAAGAATGGTGGATTCCACTTCTAGTCCCTTCACAGCTCTCCAAAATGCCAGCAAATGAGCCCTAGTTGCGTTCTCTCACGACCCAGAACTCCCTCCTCTTTTCTAATCTGATAGCATCGTATTTATAGGCGCTGCTAACATCCATGTGCCGTGGCGTGCAATTATCTACGCTGCGGCGTGCAATTGTGTACGTCGCGGCGTGCAATTGTCTACGCCGCAGCGTGCAAGCCCCTGTCTTCTCAGTACGCAGTAATCTGAGAGCTCCACGCCGCGGCGTGAACATGGCTATGCCGCGGCGTGAGAAACTGAGACATCTCCTGGTTCTTCTTTTCCCATTTTGGGCCATATGCTACTCCAATTCATCTATTTTTTAGCCTATCCTACAATTTACAGTCCACCCAATTAATCACAAGTGCAAAATCAACATAATTTAAAAAAAGAATTGGAAATATGTTCACAAAACAAAGAAGATGACATCAACAAATATTTGAATGAAAATAAGCTAAAGTCTTCCAATTATGCCTAAGAAGAAGGACTTGGCAATCAAACAAGCACTGATATAGGGCACAAATAACTACATTTTATAGAGTTATCAGTTTCAGATTTGGACTTGAGAAGATAGAGCCAAGTGAACCTAGTATAAGCATCAACAATGCTAAGATAATACTTATGATTAGTTGAGGTTGCAACAGGCGCAGGTCCACACAAATCCATGAATAACAGTTCAAAAGGTTTACTATAAATAGAAGTAGACTTGTGAGATGGTTGTTGGTGACTTTTGCCAAGACAACAGACTTTGTAAAAATCAAAAGGTGTCTTATTTGGAATGGAAATGACACATAACTATAAAATTTGTTTTACTATTTTAGCACTGGGATGTCCCAATTTGTTATGCCAAATAGAAAATTGAGAACAAGTATGTGAAGAGAATTTGGGAGAAGATGGACTAATTGCAACATAAGTTGCATTCTTATTATTAGAAGTAGAATTACAATATATGGCGTTACAAAATGCCTTATTACTAGAGAAACAACAAATAATATGATTTACATTGGATGGTAAAATGGAACTACAATTTATTGTAATAGAACAAGAAGTACAATTACTATTACTTATGGATTTTACAAGAAATTATGAGAAAACTGAAGTTGAGGAACAATTTGAACTTAGCTGAGAAGGAAATTGTAGCAGCTGCTGATTTGCATTGCCTGAATGTTAAGGAAAGAACTGAGAGAATTTGTACAATCCATCAGGACCAATAGTGCCGTGAAGTAGAACTTCATGATTGGCCTGAGATTTGACATAACAATGATTAACATGGAACTCAAAAAAGACATGATTATCCCTTGCAAACTGACTAACACTGATCAAATTTTTAGTGATAGCAGGTACATGAAGCAAATTAGATAAGCGAATGGTAACTGAAGAATTTAAAGGAGATTTAGCAAAAGAATTACCAATACTAGCACTTTGCAAACCTGAGCCATTGCTTAGACAAATTTGGTCAAAACCTGCATAAGGAGTCTGATGTGTCAGATTTGATACATCAGCTCTAAGTCTGAATACCAAGCATTATATTGAATAGTAGAGGGTGAAGCTAGCATGACTTTGACAGAAGAAGAAGGGCTGCATGATGATTGTGAACACCCAATTTTGACCGGTTTAGAAAAAAAAAAGAAAAAAAAGTAAAAAGTAAAAAGTTAAAAAAAAAAGAAGAAAAAGAAAATAAATATATTTGAGATTATCAAGAATTTGCACAATTGACTTAAGGTACCGTCTTAAGACGGGTGCGTTAGGAGTATTGTGGGATTAAGTTTCCACCCTTCCCAAAGCATAATTGACTCCCGTTTCAAAGACCATTTTCTAATAAGGGTTTTCTAATTTTTTCTAATTTAAATAAACTTGGTGATGACTCCATTTTCATTTTCTAAAATCTCATGAGTTGCTATATTTTCTCCGCGATCATGGTCGCGACCGATGGTGACTCCACTGGGGATATTTGGAGAGTTAGGCCTATTATTATTAGTTGTGTAAATTATTAATGATCTCTTTTTTTTTACCCCTTTTGTTCTTTTTTTGTTTTCTTATTTATTTGTAAATAGATTTTATTTACTACTTTTATGTAAATATTTAATAGCATTATCCTATGTATATTATGACTTGTATATATACCTTGTGCTTAATTATTGAAACCCTAGGGTAAATAATTGTTGGTTGGCTGTTATATATATGTTTTTGTAGGTTGGGGGTAATTTTTTATCTTTTTAAATTTTTGTATAGGTTTGTATACTCCTTACACACACTGTACTTACATGTTTATCACACACATCCGAGTGGGGCCCTATACTCGGGTCTGAGTGAAACTAAAGTTAGGTAGATGTTACGTAGTGGTAGCCATTTTGGATGTACATCCTATTTGGTTATCGCGAAAACCTCATCTAGAGTGTGCCTTTTTCACGAATGTCTCACACCTAGTGGTTTACTCACTGTTTGTGGTCGACATTCTGAAATGAGACTTAGCTCTAGAGGTCTTTAGAATAGAAGTGCTACCCAATGAAAGCTCTCATGAATTAGAAAAACCCATAAATCCTTTGGATAGAAATCCTCAAGTTTAAGCCAATCCTATTATGACACAAATGAAGCATACTTTTTCTTTGTATCTTCGTCATGCCATTCATTCTTACATTAAAAAAAAAAAATAGCTTACACTTTCATTCCTAGCAAAAAAAAAATCTTCTTTATCTATCTATTCATCATGTCATTCATTTTTGCATAAAAAAATATACATCATATCGCATTTTCATTACATTCCTAGCATTCAAAAAGAAAAAGAAAAAGAAACTTCATATTGCATTTTCATGGCATTCCTACCATTCAAAAAATAAAAATAAAAAGATATATCATTTTGCATTTTCATTGTATTACTAGCATTTTTTTGTGAAAAAAAAGAAAGAAGAGAAAATGTTTTCATCCTAAAATTCATTCAGTTCATCTTATGCATCTCATACATATTATTCATTTCATCTCATCATTTGTCTAATGTTATTTTGTTTCAATAAATCAAAAGGAACCATTGTGCGGCCTAAGAAAAAAGATACCAATCAAACCCAAGTTCATAACACAAGGGCTCAAACAAAGCTTGCAACGATGGCAGCTGAAAATGAAGGAAGAAACCTGAGTATAGAAATAGATGAGATGAAAGAGAGGATGAATGAAATGGCAGAGTCTCAGAGAAAAATGGAGGAAGTGTTGTCAGCCATGAGAGAGACATTCACCTTGATTGGGGCAGCTGGAAGCATAGGAGTGATTGGAGCACATCTGTGCCTGCCAAATATCCCTTCCATGGGGACAAACCCTGGGATCACTACTGAGATGCCCGTTGTGCGAAGGACCTTGAATAGTGCTTCAGAGGATACTGCCCCTAAGAAAGGAGTCCAGTCAAAAAAGAAAGAATTTGAATTGAATCATGTCTAACACCAACAGACCTCCAGACCCCGATATTCACCACGATACCCAAGTCATTAACTTTCATATAATCCTAACCTTCATTTTCCATACCAAACATCTACACCTATACTTCCTTACTACCCACCTCACCAAATTGTGCCAACCACAAATAGCACCCCAACTCTGCAATACCAAATCAACGATGTTCCTACACCATAACTATATGTACGCCCATCCTATACTCGATATCCACCTGCACCTCTACAATTTTTCCCAAAACACCCCCAACCTCGGCTAATCTCCTAAAATCATGGCCGCTTTCGTCCCCAAAACCTACCTCTTTTCCCAAGATTATCCATTTCACATGCGGACCTATTCCAAAGGTTGTTTGATGCTCACCTCATGTCGAGAAATCTCGTATGTCCTTTAGAACCACTATTCCCAGTGTGATATAACCCGAGTTTAACTTACAAATACCACAGGAATGTCCCAGGGCACTCAATTGAAGATTGTGAATCTTTCAAGTTTACAGTAAGTAAGCTAATTACTTATGGGAAGCTTGATATTCAAGAAGTGGCTAGACCCAGTATTGTCAACAACCCAATTCCTAATCATGATGGAGGGGATGAGGTAAATACTTTAGAGAGGGAAGGATCACCCATAAGAAAAGTCATGAGCTTTCGTACGCCAATGGCTGAAGTATTCGAGGGGCTGAAGAAAACAGGTTGTAGTAGCACTGCATCAGCTGCAACTATGAAAAAAGAAAAGAAGCAGGATGAAGATTCAAGTTGTGTTTATCATTGTGGGGGGATAGGACATGATGTTGAGAGTTGTTGGGACTTTAAGGTGCGGATCCAAGAATTACTCTCTTCAAGGGTAATACAAGCTGGGTAAGATGTAGATTCCTCTGAAGAAGTCAATGTAGAGTTGGAGGAAATAGTGAGGAGTATAACTCTAGGAGAAGAAAATGATGCAGCACATTCCTCATCTGAAGGAAATATTCCCAACACCAGTCAAGATAATCATATCTGAAGAAGTCATTCGCCCTCCAACAGCTCGAAACTTCTGAACAATTGGCAATCTAAGGCGTTAATTGATGTGATTATCATGTTAGACTTTTGAGTTTTTGAACTCATGTTAACTTTCTTGAAGCATTAATGTAATGGATTTCAACGTACCTTGTTTCATTTGCCTATGTTCTTAGCATTCATGTTCTTGTCATGTCTTTCTTATTATTATTCTCTTTCCTTTACTTGCTTTCCTTTGGTTCGAATCCCATATGACTCTCATTCTAGAAAACTTTTGATGGTCATGAAGTCCATGTGTGTAGGTGTTTTTTGTAAAATAAAAAACCAAAAAATAAAAAATAAAAAAAAATAAAGGGAACAAATAAATAATCACTGGGTGTGTATTATCTTTGTCTCTAAATTAAAATTTTTGAAAATGAGCAATCAATATTTGAAATGAAGAATGGTCATTTTTATCTATCCTACATAAGAATTCATCTTTTCATTATCTCTCATTGTCCCATTTTGAGCTTGAAAGTTTTCTTCAATAAACCCTCGATAAGGATCACCCTTACAATAGGGGAAAACACAAAACAAAGGTTGATTGTCATGGTGACTATTCTGAAACATAAAAAAGGGAAAAAAGAAGAAAAGGTGAAAGGGGCGGAAAGTAAAAGCAAAAAAAATTTAACAAAGTTTAAGTTTGAACAAGGAAAAAAATGGAGAACAATAAGAGAAAAGTGTGCTTGAAAGCGCAAAAGCAATTGACAAAGTTTAAGTTTGAATAAAGATCCTTGGTCCTACTTAACCTTTAAACACTTGTTTGAGCCTTATATCTTTCCTTTCATAACCCCTAACCTTGGCCACGTTACAAGCTTCAAAAAGTCCATTCTGATCAATGAAGGGTTATTGTTATTTTCATTAACTTTAATTTTGAGACAAATGTTATGCTCATCTAAGTATCTAATTCATTGCTCCTAAAAAAAAGAAAAAAGAGACTTACACTCGGGCATGTTTCTACCCTGTTCGAGCTGGTCCCACACGGGGGCATTCTTCTCCCTAGTTCAATTTGACCTACATTGGGACAAATCTTTTGGTCACTAGGGCGAGTTTTTGCCCTATTTAATCCTAGACTGGGGCAAATTTCTCTTTAATTCAATTTAACCTTACACTAGGACAAGTTTATATTCTGCTCAATTTGACTCTAAACTAGGGCAATTTTTTGTCATTCTCTTGGTTCAATTTGACCTATATTAGTGTAATTTCGTGACTTACATTGAGATAATTTTGTTCACAAATGATATACCCTGAGTCAAATTCATTTGATACCCTACATGAGGGCAGATTTTTGTAGATACCTTTTGTCAAGTAAAGATCAATCATGTCCATACTGGGGCAAAAACCCTTTGGCTTTCTTGCTATTCTACTTCTTGTGTCTTTATCCTTTGTAAATGTCCTTTGTATAGTCATACTCCCAAAATCAGTCAAAAAGTTACTCAGTTAGCAAATTCCTTTTCTATTGTACATTTTGAATTCATGAGTGTCTGTTACGTAATGCTTCAGGTAAGGTGAACTTGAGTACAACACTATGATTTGACCATCTAATGGCAATCTCATGATGAATAATTCAGATTGAAAAGAACTTAAAAATCCCAATTGAAGGAAGATAAGGTACCCGAGCCAAAAAAAAAGCTCGTTAGGCTGAAAACCCGAAAGGACAGCCTAAGCAAAAAAATAGAGCAAATAAAAAAAGAGAAAAACAAAAAGAAAAAGCTCGTTAGGCTGAAAACCTGAAATGGTGGCCTAAGTAAAAGCTAGAGCAAATAAAAAAAAGAAAGAAAAAATGCTCATTAGGTTGAAAACCCAAAACGACGGTCTAAGAAAATGTTAGAGCAAATAAATAGGCAAAATCTCAGAGAAAATTGACCTGAAACTCCTTGAAGGGTGTACCAAACTGGGGCAATTATGAATTGTGTTTGATAAGCTACACAGGGGCAAATAGTTACAGAGAATCAATTAGATGAGGGATAAAGTGAAATACTGGGGTAAAATTTTCTTTCAATGACTCAGTCAAATAAGGGTTCATGATAAGCGATGATCATTTCATTTCTCAAAAAGAGAGTTAAGAGTGGAAAACAAGGAAAGAGAAAGAAGAAGAAAAAGGAAAGAAATGATGAATAAGAAGGATCGAGGTTATCAAGTCCAACGAGCAAAAGCATGTGAACAAGGGTTTTGATTGGTCAAAGTTTTTCAAAAATCGTCATTGGTTCAAAGGACTTTTAATAATAAAAAAAGAGAAAGGAACAAAAAAGAAGAGAAAGGGAAAGAGAGAGAAAAAGAAAAACAAGAAAAGCAAAAGCAAAAGCAAAAGAAAAAGACAAAAAAAGAAAAAAAAAGCAAACAAATATCAAACAAAAAAAACAAAAACAATGTTTTAAAAAAAATGTGTTTTCTAATTTTGAACACATCGGCTTCTTGCATTGTCATTTAAATTCAGGGACTCAGTTGCTCATTGTCATTTAAATTCTGGGACTCAGTTGCCCATTGTCATTTAAATTTCAGGGACTCAGTTGCCCATTATCTTTTAAATTCAGGGACTCAGTTGTCCATTGTCATTTAAATTTCAGGGAGCACAGTAGCCCGCTTGTTTTTTAAATTCTGGGACGCAGTTATCCATTGTCATCTTAAATTCTATTGAGCGCATCGGCTCCATGCATTTTAATTTCTTTGAGCGCATCGGCTCCATGCCTTTTAAATTTCTGTTGAGCGCATCGGCTCCATAAATTTTACTTTATGTTGAGCGCATCGGCTCCATGCATTTTAAATTTCTGTTGAGCACATCAGCTCCATGCATTTTACTTTTTGTTGAGCGCATCGGCTCCATGCATTTTAATTTCTTTTGAGCGCATCAGATCCATGCATTCAATGCATTTTAAATTCATGTCTTTACTTTTGAGCGCATCGGCTCCATGCATTTTAATTTCTTTGAGCGTATCGGCTCCATACATTTTAAATTTCTGTTGAGCGCATCGGCTCCATGCATTTTAATTTCTTTTGAGCGCATCGACTCCCTGCATTTTAATTTTTGAGCGCATCGGCTTTATGCATTTTAATTCTGTTGAGCGCATCGACTCCATGCATTTTACTTTTTGTTGAGCGCATCAGTTCCATGCATTTTAATTTCTTTTGAGCGCATCAGCTCCATGTATTCCATGCATTTTAAATTCATGTCTTTACTTTTGAGCACATCGGCTCCATGTATTTTAATTTCTTTTGAGCGCATCAGCTCTATGCATTACATGCATTTTAAATTCATGTCTTTACTTTTGAGTGCATCGGCTCCATGCATTTTAAATTTCTGTTAAGCGCATCGGCTCCATGTATTTTAATTCCTGTTGAGTGCATCGGCTCCATGCATTTTACTTTTTGTTGAGCGCATCGGCTCCATGCATTTTAATTTCTTTTGAGCGCATCAGCTCCATGCATTTTAAATTCATGTCTTTACTTTTGAGCGCATCGGCTCCATGCATTTTTTAATTTCTGTCATTCACTTTTAAGCGCATCGGCTCATTGCATTTTAACTTTCTATCATTGTTCTTACTTTGTTTTGCATTTATCCTCTTATGCATTGTCGGACAAAATTAGAATTCATGTCTTTACTCGTTTCTTACGACGATAAAATGAAAAACCACAGTTTTTCTTTTTATCTAATAAGAAACAAGTAAAGATGGATAACTGTGAACACCCAATTTTGACTAAGCAAAAAAAAAGAAAAAAAAAAGAAAAAAGTAAAAAGAAAGTAAAAAAAAAGAAGAAAAAGAAAATAAATATATTTGAGATTATCAAGAATTTACACAATTGACTTAAGGTACCATCTTAGGACGGGTGCATTAGGGGTGCCGTGGGATTAAGTTTCCACCATTCCTTAAGCATAACCGACTCCCGAATCTAATCTGGTTTTCAAAGATCATTTTCTAATAAGGGTTTTCTAATTTTTCCTAATATAAATAAAATTGGTGGCGATTCCATTTTCATTTTCTAAAATCTCATGAGTTGTTATATTTTTGCCGCGATCACGGTCACGGCAATGATAGAGTATTTGGATAGAACTAATGAGAATTATGAGAATTTAGTTGGAATACAGAAGGTGAAAATTGAGAATGATTATGTGGTGATGGAAATTGTTGAGATTGAAAAGGTGATGAGTGAGCAGGATGAAAAGTAGAAGGTTAAGATTGAGGAGGATAGAATGGTTGAGATCTTGGAGTAGGTGAGAAATGTGAGTAATAATTCTGATAAGTCAGAAAGTCAGGAATGGAAGATGATGGTGGCTAAAAATGTGGATCAAATTTGTGCAAGCAAGTCAGTGAGGTATGGCCAGATTTGTGGCATAATTGACAGGAAAAGTTTGATCTGCCTCTGCCACGACTACCTCTACCTCGAAACCTTGCACCAAACCTAGTACCTTGGCCCTGATCTAAAGAGCTGCCTCTAAAATTGGTGAAATTCACTGATTGATAATCAATCTTGAAATAAAAAAATTTGAGGAAATAAAGAAGAATCAGCTAGAGTTTGTGACTAGTTGTTATACTGTTGCAGATTCATCCTTGAAATAGATTTGTCAACTGAATTGACATTAGTGAGATTAATTGAGTGCAGATCAGGAGAATAAGCAATTATGTTATTCTCAATTCTTGTTTCTTGAAGTAGTAATAGTGATTCAACATCACTAATGGTGTAAGGTTCCAATCGAGAATTAACCAGAGTCACAAATGTATCATACTCATCAGGAAAACCTTCCAAGATAATCTCAATATGTTCTTGTGCACTAATAGGATTTCCAATTGATACTAAGGAGTCAATAAAAACTTAATTCGAAGCAAATACTCACTGATCATTCTAGATCCCTTCTTTGTCGTATGAAGTTCATCTTTAAATTGATGAATTCTTGCTCTAGTTTAAGAAGCACAGTGAGATTCAATCTGACGCCAGACTTACCAAGAGAAATTACAACTAACTACTTGCGTAAGCATGCCCTCAGAGAGTGAAGAAAGAAGCCATGAAAGCAGTAATTGATCTTACTGTTCCCAGGTTAGATATTCAGAAGAAACCTTATTTGAAGCTATATCTCCAGGAGATCTAAATCTTGGTGGAATAGACTCAGCACCTTCAATATATTGAAGAAGATTGTGACCTTTGATTGCAGCAAGAATCTGCTGCTTTCATGGTAGATGATTCTTATCATCTAGTTTAATCGTGATTGTGTGATTAAACGTAATTAGAGATCTAGCTGTTGAAACTGTGGCGTCACTGAGAGAATCCTTAAGATCATCAGCTCTGGATACCATGTTGAAGATAGTGAATAAACTGTAGAGAAAGAAAATAAGAGAAAGAGATAAAAGAAAGAAACAAGGTCTAGAAGAATGAAGAAGAAAGCTCAGAGAAAATTCTAGAAAAAGTGCAATATTGCAAAGTGATATTTCTGATAGATTGACAGAATGAACAATATGTACAATAATAGAAAGTTAGCTTATATATTATATTGAGAACCTAACCAAACTAGTTACCCTTTAACAGAATCCTAACTAATTATGTTGTGCTTTAACTAACTAATTTCTAACAAACTAACTAATCTGACTAACCATTAACTATTTCTAACAACCCGTGACGAGTGGTAACATAGTAGTTTAGTGAAGAAAAGTGGCAAGAGAGGCTTTCATGGGAAGGACACTTTTAAAGATAGATTATTGATGATTTAAATGTGAATTCCAAAAAGATATATACGAGAAAAAAAATACTTGTATTAAAAAGAAATAGATTAAATGAGAATTTTATAAATAGAATGACCTATAAATCCAATTCTTTCAATTTTTAAGTTAAAATATGGTGTAAAACTTATTTTCTTGAATTCTGGTCAAGTCCATTAATAACATATCTCCTTAATATTTTGAAATCCCTATGATGACCAAAAACTCTCTTGAGGGTGAAAAACCATTTTTTTCTCTGATTTCCCTTTCATTTGTCCAGATAAATGTGTAATGAGAACATGTATAATTAGGTTAGATGGTCATCAATTGTTAAATTTGTTGAGAGGTGTTTTGGGCTGGGTATGGACCCATAAGACTAGAGCAACCTGACTCGCCAGGTCAGTCCTCAGACGTGCAATGCGCAAAGAACTGCTCGTCCACTAAGCATGTCCCCTCTCTGATAAAAAAGAAGAGACACCACTCCACTCAGATAAAGGAGACAGATCATATGGAATAAAGTTTTCCCAAATTACAAAGTAACAACGCACGTACGCCATTAATCGTTCAAACCCCTTACTCTTTTTACACGCTTATACATCTTTATATGAAGGCCAAACGAGAGGACACAAGTGTGTATTAATTCCATTGCACATTATCCTCCTTGAGTAGCCACTTACTTGAGCGTCAGAGTGCCTTTTGCAAGTACTCACCCCTCGCTCCTCACTCCTCACACCATTGCAGCTGTGCTATGGAGGAATCCATAATTGCTTACCTTCTCAGGTAACTCTTAGAACCCAATTCTAAATAAGAGGCAAACAACTATCAAAAGGAATATGAGTAATATCTAATTTTATTATATAATATTTTATTATGTTTTATTTTATTTTGTAATTCCATTCATCACAAGGATACAAATGCTTTTCTTTAATTTATCACATTTTTTTCTAAAGTATCGTCCATCCAATAAGTGAGAGATTAAATCCCGGGATTGAATCCAGGACCATATATTTACGGGACTTAACCCATTTTCACTCAAATCAACATACATTAATCTAATTTATCACATTTTGAATCATATAAATTGCAACCAATAATTTATTACCAAACATTTTGTCTTGATTTCAATAAATTTTAATTTTTGTTTTGCCATATAGTTTTTACTATGCTTTATGTAACAAAATAATTTACTCTTTAACCATGCTTATCTTTTGTTCTATGTTGGGCCTAAAGCCTACTCATGGCTAAGATGGGAAAAAAGGCCTAGTCTAAATAAGAAGCCTCCCTTTAGACCAAAAAATAAAAAATAGGAAGCCTCCCATCAAGTTTGTATTTCAATTTACACTACATCCTTAAAATTTAAGTATAATATTGAAGTTAGAAGTTATTCTAAACGGGTCAGAGTGATTTACTTGAGAGTCTTTGTAGTGAAGGATTGATGTGTTTTCCTTCGTAGCATGGTGGCCTGAGCGATGGAGTAGAGGGGATGAAGTACCTGCAAAAGGAACTCCTAGGCTCATGTCATTCGATGCACTAAGAAGTGGTATTAAGGTCCAGATTTTTACCTGGGTGATCAAGCTTGGTATTTATAAGAGTGTGTAGCTCAAAGGTTGAGCGAGACAAAGGGAAAACTCCCATTTGAATTCTCATTAATTATGGAATATATAACAATTGTTATTTATGAGATATTTGCTTATGTGATTACCCATTTATTGTGTAACAGCTATATAGTTGGCAGCGCTGGTTCATGTAACACCAGTGAAAATATGTTAGACTTGCATATAATTACGAAGGTAGCCTAATGATTGCTTAACATATCAGTTGAATTTTGTGACCTTCTGAGCATTTTTAGTAACTTTGCTGTAATACTATGTGTGAAATATAGCTGTTATTAATCCCAAAATTGGGTTAAACTGCTTAGTTAATGGAAATAAATGTGAAAAATTTGTTTCTAGGTCACAAATGTGTATGGAAACGTACGGAAATAGTTAAACAAGATTTTTTATAAATCTTAGGATTTATTTGAAACTTGTTGGAAGTTAAAAAATTGGATTTGGTGGAATTTAAGTGTTCTTAACATATCAGAATTTTTTAGTACCACATTAGTGGCTATCCTTAAGAAGTCAAATCTGACTTGGATTCTTATTCTTTTCTTTTATTTCTCACGACTGAAGGCAGAAACAGAAGTGGGAAATGAGAGAAAGGAGAAAAGGAAACATGAAGGAGAAAGAGAAAGAAGGAGGAAGAATTAAGTGGATGTTGGCTTCATCTTCAAAACCTTTAGATATGGGAAAAACTGTTTTGCACTTTCTTCTTCTTTTCTCCATCTTGTTGACGTGATGACTTGGTGTGAGTAATGGGGTTTTAGTATGATTTTTGGTGTTCTTGGCTTGAATCTTGTTGTAGAACTTGAGAATGACTTGTTTGTGGTATTTTAGGTTTTTAGGATGACAAATAATTCAATGATGTAAATTGGAGTGAGTTAAAAATTGTATGAGAGTTGCAATGTGTTAATGAACCTTGTGAGGTGTTGGAAATCACTTAAAATTAAAGTTTGAGTGATTGGAAGCCTCTTGTTCCTTAATGGAACATTGGTTGTTTTGCAAAATTCTATAGAATTTTGTTTCTGTTAACTAGCACTTAAGCGTTGGGTGTTGGGCACCCATTGCGAAACAGAGAGTTACTTCATGTTGTGCGAGGAGCGCCTAAGCACCCATGTAGGAGCGCCTAAGTGCGCGACGAGCGCTTGAGCACCAGGCGAAGAGCGCTTGAGCGCTCATCACAAAGGAAAATAGGGGAGACTTTCTGCCACCCGAGCGCTTGAGCGCCCAATGTTGAGTGTCTGAGCGTTGTTCGAGCGCCTGAGGGCTCAACATTGAGGGCTTAAGTGCCTAGTCTAGAATTTGAAAGGACTTTTATTTGATGAAAGTGAAGCTCCTAATTTGTGTAGTTCATTCTTTTATGCTTCTTAATAAGTGATGAGTCTCTAATAGGAGTATTTAACGGAGAGTTTATATGGTGAATGTAAAACAATTGATATGTTGATTATTATGATACTTAGCATCATTGTTATTATTGCTTAAGATGAGATGAATATAATTCAATTGGTATGCTATTTATTGTGATAATTAACTTCAGTATATGTCATGCTTGTAGATATGAATGTAAGCCAATTGGTATACTAGTTAGTAGTAATTGGCGTCATTGTCTTTCATATCTATGTGGAGAGGATGAATTCCTCTATGTTGTTGAAGACCGTGTAGTTAATGGATTCACTACCCGAAAGGATGGATTCCTTTACGTTGGTGAAGACTGCATAGTTGATGGATTCACTACCCGGAGAGAAGACTGCTGGAACTGGGTTTCAGTGCTTGTTCAAGGCATGGAACTGGGTTCCTTTGCGTTGTTCAGGATTCATGCATATCATTACAATACCATGGAATTGGGTTCCCGTAGATGGTGTCATACATTATTCATTACATCCTTAGGTTATTGCATAAACATGAATATAAGGCATAATTTGGCATAGCATGACAATTGTATGGATGATTGCTAATCATAAGATATTCATGCATTGCAATTGTATGGGCAATTGCGTGTCTCTGAGATGAAGATGGTGATTTTATTAGTGCAGTGATCACTTGAAGACTGTTTGTGGAAAAAAAGTTTTCTTTACAAACTTATAAAAATGAGAATCTATTTCAGGAAGAGAAATGACTTAACTTTAGAATTGTATTTTTTTCCCCAAAATGACTGGAATGATTGTGATGGCATATTTTGATATAAAGACTACTAAGAATATGTGATTCTCACCCGTGTGTGTGTTTCCATGATGATTCAAGATAAGAAGACTTATAGAAAGAGAAGTGTAGACAAGAGTTTGGAGAGCTTAGCTTAGTGTAGCTTTGCAGTTTCATTTGAATTTATGTACGTGTTGTTTTTGTGAGAAATACAGATGTTGTGTAATAAATATATTCTTTCATTTGTGACTCACATTTTCTATATACATGGTTTTGCTATATCAGAAAATGCTTATAGTAGTAAGTAACATGCCTGAATCTAATTACTGTAGTATAATATAGATTATACTATGGTTATTAAATTTGTGGTGTTACAGTTCAGGCCGGACTCCATTGTGCAAGTAGCGTTGAGATGTTTATATTGGCAAGGATGCCCCCAAGGAATCGGGTCTTGATCTCAGACCAGAACAGGAGTTCAATTTTTTTACCAGACTATTTTGCTTACCTCTCTTACTCAAATGCTTGTAAAGGTGGGTAAATGACTGATGGCTCGCAGAGCGAGTCATTTAACCCACAACTTGTATAGATTAGGACCAGACATTTTGTAGGTCAATTTAAATGTGAGTCAATAAACCGAATTAATTTAACTTGTGGCTTAAACAGGTTGTGACCCATTAACCTGCAAGTCAACTTGCCATCTCGTCAATTTTTTTTAAAAAAAAATACTATTTTAACATTTTTTTCCAACTAGTTCTCTTGCCCAATAATTCTTTTTAAAAAAATTCTGAAACCCAAATGACTTTAATGGTCTCCTCTCAATAGCTAAATAAGGTCCAAAACTCTGAATAATTATAAAAGAAAAGAAAAGAACCTGAAAAAAAAAAGAAAAAAAATAAGCCTACGAGCCAACTTGCTAACCTATGGACTAATGTGGCCCGAGCCCAAGTTAGCATATTTATAGCCTGTTTAAAATATAAGTCAAGTTGATCTAACTAAATTATAAGTAACCCTTTGGAGATCGAGTTAGCCCGTTATCCACCTCTAATGTAATCTTAAAAAAAAAAGACCTAAGC
This sequence comes from Ormosia semicastrata, assembly GCA_029884595.1. Lineage (NCBI taxonomy): Eukaryota > Viridiplantae > Streptophyta > Magnoliopsida > Fabales > Fabaceae > Ormosia > Ormosia semicastrata. Next base: position 26,867,884 of record JAQQTO010000046.1, on the reverse strand, counting down.
TTAACCAAAAATATTAGGGCTTCAAAATTAAAGGCCTAAGCTTAACCCAAAAATTAAGTTTAAGGATTGCACTAGAACATAAATTTAGGCCCAGTTTAAAATTTGGTTCAAACTTAGATTTGAGAACTAAAATTCAGGTCAGACTCTTTTTGTTTCCATAAATTAAAAAAAAAAATATATATATATATATATAATAATAATATTGTTGTTGCATATATACTAGGGTTGTATTAACATGTGTTTTTTAGTATATCTTAAGTAATTAAAATATAAATTATTAAATAAAAAATATTTAATATCCTAAAAATTCAGTATTTAATATTTTTTAATAATTAAGATGATTTGATAAAAAAATATTAAATATTTCTTAACATATATCATTAAGATATGCTAATTTAATTGCACAAGAATATATATTTGTACTAGCTTTTTTTTAAAAAAAAGGGGATTAGTGCGGCGTTAAACCTGTGTCATGGATTAGCACTACAAGAACCCAACACCTGTTCGACCCTAGAGTCACATGGGTATGGTCAACCTATAGAAGCTTATCCAAAGAGAGTAATTTTTAGGTAGACACGGTTTATCATAAATACTCAAATTATTATTTGACATTTGTAAGGTGATGAGGATCATAATAAAATTACGTCAATTTTTAACAATATTTTTATACATGTCAAATAATGATTTAAGTGTCTAAATAATGACGTACTATCCAAGAATTTCTCTACCCAAAGATTCAACACATACCATTATCTTGATAATGAAAGCATGATCCTTTTTATTTCATAGTTTTAAAATAAATATATGCAAAAAATTTTTTTTAATCTTTGCTCCCCCAGCAAAAATAGTCCAGCTCTGCCTCTCCTTATGGGACCTGCCAAACTTCCTTGTTTTGATGGTGTTTTTTCAGATTTTGCTTTTGCTTTTCTCTAAAGAAAAAAGGGATAATTCACAATTCTAAATCTTAAAAGGTTAAATTATTATGCATAATTTTTTTTAGTCTTTATTAAAACTGTCGTGAAATTTGCAGCTTTAACAATTTATAAACCTAAACAGGCTAAAGTAAAATAATAATAATAATAATTGCAGATGAGTTTCCTAAACATTTTGAGGTATTGTTTCTAACTAACATGCGCAAAAGCACTTACTTAAATGATACAATAAAATTGGAGAAACTTCGCTATACTTAATAATATTTCAAGCTAATTAAAACTTGACACATCATATAAAAATTATAATGTTTGATTATATTTTAAAGTAAAGTATGTACCTTGGAAAGCATTACTCTCAGAATTGTAAGTATTTCTTCTCTAACTGTAACTCACTACATTTCATATATGATTGGTTGGTTTTCTTGTCATTAGGATGCTTTTTTAGTAATTTTTCCTGTCATAAGATGGCCAAGTGATGTTTCAAATTTCCAATTTCATTACCAAAGGCACGGTCCATGTAATTTTTGGTGTAGTTCTATTAATAAGCCCTTTTCTTTTATGAAGGAGAACCAACCCTATGTATACTCTAAGATCCGGATGAAATTTCCCTCTCAAAAGGTTCATTAAGAATTTTACAATCCGTAAGCTCAATCACAAAGGCATTCCACTTATGGATCCTTACTATCTTTACAAGAAAAAGACTTATTAAGAGGCTGGTCCATCTTTAGGTGGAACCCCCTAAGCATGCAGAGTTAACATGCTGAGCTAGCTAACTCAATAAAGAAAAAGGAGAGCTTTCTTAAAAATCATTTGGCCACAAAAGGTTTACAAAATCTACCATGTCTTATCTACTAAAGCTTGAACTAGTAGGTTCTTTACTTGGCCACTCCTTGCTCGCTGTTGAGTTTTCCATATCTCCACCCGTATCCTGCTTTTCCTAATAACCAATCCTTCACTAATTATTTTAATTGCAACACCAATTATATCAAAGCATTGTGCTTTAGAATGACCGAACCCGACTTCAATTTTATATTATATAATAATACAGTAAGGAAGCACCTAAAGCGTACAAACAATACATGGCAAGTTATTACTGTATGCAATTAGGTCTCAAAACTCAATGTAAAGGTGAATGAGAAAAATGAAAATTTAAGGTATGCTAGCAGTTGCATGACAATTTCTCAGCATTCAGCAACCTCTATTTTATAGTCAAACTCGAAATCATCTTTAAAGTTTAAACATTCCTTTCCTAAGGATAATATATAATCCACCATCAAAGCCGTTTAGCCCGGTTCTTTTGTCTCCTGATTCCGTACAATAAATTCCATTGTTCATATTGGGGCACCACAACACAGAAAAATTATTGCGTGCATGATCCTTAAGTAAAACAAAAATACATGCTCTAGAAAGGATTTCTATCATTAGTTTTAAACAAATTTATATAAAATTTAAATTATGAATTTAAAATTAAAGATAAAAATATAAATTATTAATTTATATAAACAAATTTACATGTATTTATTATGTTCTAGAAATATGGTACAATTCTTTAAGAAAAAGAAAAGGGGAAGAGTATGCTAAACCATTGCACTCCCTTCTTTTATTTTGCTTTAGTAATATTTTATTGCAACTCCTTTTTGGGGGAGGGTGGGGGAGGAGTGGTGGAGCTGAAACTACTTGGCAGTTTGAACCACAGTGAGAGGCATATTCAAAGGAAAAGGAGCACACTAAAAAATTGCAAAGCCTCTCATTCAGTCACAATGGCTGAGAGGCGTTGGTTCTTTCATCAACTGAGCCATAATTCGAGGAATCAGTTCATGAATATTAATTTATAAGACCATTTGGGACAAGTCAGCGCAATCGCATTAAAATGATTTATTGATTCAGACACATATTTTCAACAGTAAGCAAAGATGGAGGAGAGAACGCATGCGAGCTCAGTAGCATTTTTTTAAGATATCCAGCTTTGGCATACAGCTTTAACCCATTGAAACCAAATTAAAGGGTCCACTCAGTAGAATACACAGCTACAAGAGTGGGAAGTGGGGTCACAAGCTGTGATCGCCAACTTAATGTATAGAATATATATAGAGAAACGTTACATGAATAGATTGCATATTGAAAAAAATATATTGAAGCGACAACGACATTTTTTCCCCCCCTAATTTCTTCAATGGAGAACTACGCGATGTCACCATCATTCGAGTGCACATCCATTGAGAAGTTCAAATTAGTCACTCAACTTGCAAACGTCAATGAACTTCTGTACTGCATTATGGTATTGGGTTCCCTGTATATAACACAAGCACAGAACGTGCATGTTACAAAGTTGGCTATATCGTCATACAGGATATGTCCATGTACTGATTACATGTAGAAGAGAGATTCTTGAAGTTGACGGCGACTTTTAAAATCCTCCTAAACACATAAGGAGCATGGATGCTGAATGGCCTCAAGGCCGTTGATTTTGTGAAAAACAATATCAACGGTTAGTGTTTATTATCTCACTTGTAACTTGAATAACAGATAACTTTATTATTTACATGGTTGGTCCTTTTATCGTCCCAGTATCCCTCAACGCCATTCCACACGCTGCTTTAATGGAGAACACAAGGGTTTTCGGTTTCTGAAAATATGAGAAACTTAATCTCTTTGAATTTAAGTCCTTAAAAAAAGTTTCATTTTGAATGAGAAGAATATGTTAATTTTATCTATAATTCCTTTTGCATTTTAAACAATTAGCAGAAGCATTTTGAGATTTTGTATTTTTTCTGCCCAAATTCAAATTTTTGGTGATTGAGCTTGATTGTCAAACACCAACCTAGACAAAATACTATATCCTCATTTATAAAAGCTTTACAAGTGTTCACTTCTGCCACTTATTCGACCATTGGCCTAAACTAAATTAAGGTTGAAGAGCAAGTTGCTACTTAAGTTTTGATTAATGGGGCTTTGAAACCATTATTCGACCATTGGCCTAAACCAAATAATGCAATCTGTTATTCGACCATTGGCCTAAACCAAATAATGCAATCTTTCACTAGGTTTTGAAAACCTTTATCTCACCCTCCACTTTTATTCTTATGAGACGACATGTTATTGCAATTTACAAGTTTAGAACCAAAAGGACATTAGTTGCTTAGAACAATGTGGCTGACTTTAAACTTTTCAACCAAGATTATATGATTCCTATATTTCCAATTACTAAAGTGGCTGAGAATTACTGTTTGTTTCTTCAGTGCAGTATTGGTGCTACTTTGTTTCAATCTGAACATTGAAAGATGGTGCTGCTGTAATGTTGAGGGAGAAAAGAAAGAGAATTGACGAACTATTCAGCAAAAAATCAAAACTGAAGATTTTAAAAATAAATAAACCAATTTTAACTTGAAAATTATTAAAATTTAAAGTCAACACAATTTTACTTATAAAAATAATAGGTAAGTTTCGTGGAACATTTATGCTCAAAAGTATGTAGGAACAGTGAAAACGGCACTCTAAATTGACTATTATTTAAGAAATTCCCACCTAATAATTTCTCACATCTAGAATGCCTAATGATAATCAGAGTTAAAGAAATTTCTTTTCACTTTACTTTTTTTCCCCTTTCTCAAACTAATAAGTAATAACTGAAAGAAAAACACATAAGACGTTCACTACTTTTGAAAAAAAGAAACGGACAATTCATTTGGCTGAAAGGGGAGGAAAAATACTGTTCATTTGATCCTCCAAGTATGTGTTCGACATTACATTGACCCTTCATTTTGTTTTGGATTTTTCTTTGCCGTCCAAAGCTTTTCTGAACAAAAAAGTTATTGGGTACAAATGGTGATATATTTGTGTGAAATTGATGAAAACAAGTAAAAACTTTTTTGCTTTGGATTAAACTGCTGACACAAAAGTTTAAATTTGGATATTATGTAAAAAAATTGTTATGATTATTTTTAACAGTGATATATAAATATCATTTTATCCTTAATTAAATAATTTTTTTAATCAATCAAATAATTTTTTAAATTATTTTATATTTATTTTAATAATTTAATGCATAAAAGTGATTCTTTTTATATCATTCAAATGAAACAAATTAATTTAAAATCACTTTTCAACTAACATATTTAAATATAAATTTTTTTTCTTATAATTAATTATAACAAAAAAATTTATATAATAATCAATTATTAAAATAATATAATTTTCATAATTATTCTAAACACGCACTTAGTCATATCAAATGATTCTTCAATATCAATTAATACCATCAAAATAGATCATGAAGTGCCATTAAATTGGTCTTTAGTAGAGAGAACTGGTGACACTAATTTTCATTAAAAGACAAATTTGGTGTCACCTATAAATTAAAGAAAACAAAAAACACTTCTAGTGCTTTATATTGACTGAATTATGGTTTCATTATTCTTACACTAGTATGCCCTCGTGGTAGAATTGGACTCTAACCTTCCCATGAATATGTTAAAAATAGTGCATAGGAACCACCCTTCAACTTTAAGATTACAGTGTGATAAACAATTAATGAACTTAACTTTCAAACTTACAAATCAAGGGATTAAATCGAATAGAAGAATATTTTAATTATACATAAAGATTTTAGGTCACCTATGCCAAATGTTTTGATCATGTTATGATTTTTTTTTATTAAATAAAAATTTAAGATCAATGGTGACTGTCTCTTTCCAAAATTAGGACATGCACACAGGCTCAATGAGTGCTTACATGAGTAATTACAAATAAATCATTAACAACGAATTTTAACAAGATTCAAATTCCAACCAATTTAATTAACACAGTTGCTCTTATCCATTTTTGGCATGTTATAAATTATTTTGATATAACAAGTTGGATATTATCCACTTTTAGCCTTTTTTAATTAATAAAAATATTTCTCAATATGGTTAAAGTTCATAACTGTTTTTGGGCCATTGATTAGTTAATGTCAACGTTTATAATGGGTAATAACAAAATTTAATTTTTTAATTGGTTTATCATAAAAGACTTTGGATCCTCAAATAATAGTTCACATCATTGTAAAAATTGTGCCAAATTATCCAGCAAAAAAAAAAAAGTGCCAAACCATTCAATTAAGTATCTATTAATAATGTGAACAAAAATTATTAATAAATATTTAGGCATGGGCCAAACCCCGATTAGTCCCAACTACATAGGCCATTAATCCAACCTCTAATGATGGGCCAAAATTAAGTTGGGCTTGGGCTTGATACTAAACCCTAACACTTAACGCCTCCTAAGCTTTCGCCCAACTCGACGTGACCAAACATATAAACAACTATAAATTAGACACATAGATTTATATAATTATTAGCATAATCTACTAATTCGTAAACGAGTTTGTACAGTATGTACCCTTGACTCACCTCTTTAGTTCTTTTGTTTAATTCCTGCACAAAGTATGCAGCTCAATCTTGCAGTAAGATATTTAAGTTGAAAGAGTAAACCTAAGTATACCTTATATTTTGGAATTTCTAAAATACAAGTAACAACGGATAAGTAATTTTAGAAAATGCATAGTTGCATACTCAGAATTTTTTTGTTAGTATCTTTTTTTATAAAAAAATTTATCATCATAGTTTTCTTTTTCCCCCTTGTTTGAGCTCAAACCAATTAACAGTTCGAATGCATACCCAAAGGCTGAAGCTAGATGCATAGTTCAGTTGAGTGAGCCCATATGCAAAAACGCAGAGACAAATGAAGTATAAATTCAAGGCCCAACTCCTTAGCCCTTAGTTTAGCTCTATGAATAATAGCCCAAGATGGGGACAATAGGTTTTAATATTATTATATGCAAATATTTAGCAAAAACGGATCCGTGGCGCAATGGTAGCGCGTCTGACTCCAGATCAGAAGGTTGCGTGTTCGATTCACGTCGGGTTCAATATCCCGATCCGTAAACTACCAAAGGATCTATTATTTTTTTTAAAACAAAAAAAATTGGCCACAATTGTGCAAGTTCGCCCTTGTTCAAACACTTTCCAGCCAAACCTTTACATTGATTTCTCTGTTTCCCCTCTTGCTACTACAGTAAACTTCACATGAAATTTAGAATATATGACTGCATCAAAACATGCCTTTACATAATTACATTATCCTGATTTGATGAAATGATACTTGTTATCTTATGACTGACACATAACAGGATTATAATTCTTATCACCCATCTGTGTGATTTGTGAGTAACTGGGTATAATTGGCCAGCATACGGCAAAGGTGACACGGGCCACAAAAAATTTCAAACATTGGGCCTGCAAAACGCCATACATATATATAATTATTATACATCACAAACTCCACAAAGAAAAAAAAAATGCAGCTGATAAATATATGAATAATTTTTTCATTTAGGTAACAGAAATTTAACTTAGCATGAAATTATTCAGATTAAAAAAACTTAATATGAAATTATGAAAATCTAAAATTGATTTTACCTTCCAACAAAAAAAAAACAAAACTAGTGCTTATATGTTGTTTGAACACTTCTCATGGGCAAACAAAACCGAAAGTGAGAGAGAGAGAAATCAATCTAGTGTGTTGAGAAGTGAATTAGAATGGCAAACAAGCATGCCTTTTCTTCTTCTTTTTTGCAGCAACATACTCTTAAATTCTTAATTGCAACAATTAATTAAAAACAACACATCATCTTCTGATGATCTTCATCAGAAGGAGAACAGCCACAATTCTCGACAACTGATTTAATTCGAAACAATAAGTCGCGGCATAAACGATTGCCACTGGCGAAACGTCGAAGATTTCGTCGTTTCAGTCTTTTGTGCGCGCTATTCGTCCTTTGCCTCTATACTACTCGTTGGGGGAGTGTTTGAATAACCCTGCTTGCTGCATTTTTTAACTCAGAGACTTTTGAAAAATGATGGTGGATTGGTGGGTGAAGGAGAAAGTTGTCGAAGAACAGGGTGAGCAGCCGATGTGAAGAGGATGAGAAAGAAGTAAACTGACAGCGTTAGCTTTTTTTTTTTTAAAAATAATGTGTTATTATCTTTTAATTGAGTTGTCCAAATTTGATTGAAGGAACAAGGATAAGGAAAGGGACAAGTGATTTCAATAAAAAAATAAAAGCTCTTTGATAACATTTCTGCTGTATATATAATCAGTGCAGGTTACTTATAGTGAAGCATACATGTATGCTTGGCCATCCGTTTGGTTAGAATTAAAATATGAGGATTTTAATACATATATATATATATATAAAGGAGAAAACTATGTGAACTAAAAATGCTCTTATATAAGATAAAAATTACATCCATCTCATCTTCCAATTCTTTAGCTTTTCTCCCCATCTCGCTGTGGATAGCTAGATTAAAACACGGTATATATACCTTGTTCTTTTCCTATTTGTGATTAAGCATCAAAATAATAGAAGACGAAACACGGCTTCTTTTTTCTTCTTATTTTCTGCTCCATGTGTAATTAAATTCTCGGATGTTGAAAATTAAATCCCATCAACTTGGTAAAGTTATCCTTTTTGCCTTTTATGGTTATACGTCAAGAAGCTCGTTATATATAATTAAATGAAGGGAGTTAAAAAGAAAATGAAGAAGGGGCAAAAACACATGATGAGAATTGTGAGAAAAAGTGGAAAGGCCATGCTGCCTAATTAAAAGACGTCAATGGGGGCGGTGGGCACCCATTCTAATTAACTCTATGCAGAGAAATGCAACTATCAAAGTCCCACAGCCAAAGCCACACAGCCCCACACTTCCCACTGTACTAGCTTGTTTGGTGGAAACCTGTCTACACCACCACAACACAAGCCTTTCCCCTCTCTCACACTCACTTTTCACAAAGATTTATCCAAAGCCGTGGTACTTTGGATTTGTATGATGGTGAGCCCCATTAGCATTGCACATGTTTCAATATCACACCATCTCTATGAAAGGAAAATATCCCACTTGTAGTTTTTTATATTTCTAGTCCTCCACATTTTTTCTATTTCCATTGCTTCAAGCTTGAAAAGATAAGCCTCTTTTGGGAATTGCATGCATATAATCTGCTTTCTTCTCCCTCTTCTAGCACTTTGTGCGTTTGAGGGAGGAAATCCCCAAACGCATTACACTGTTATCGAAATAGATATGAATGGATTTCCAAGTCCTTTGATTTAATCTCAATTGAGTCAACTCTGTTCTGGGTCAACTGCACCTCTCACCATACAAAGTCTTCCACATTTGATGTTCAATGTATCCCGTTATGTAAAGGATAAAACGCATTAACCTATTGTTGCACTTTCAACAAAGAGCACAATCCAATTGAATCCTCAAAATTTCGGCAAAGTTAACGACTGGTAGTTAAGCAATGTATGAGCGTACGACGTAAATCACAATCTTGTATTGGATAGAGTTGGTTCAAATGTTCCATCCGCGATAAGAAAAGGTGACAAAAACAGGAAAAAAAAATTGTTGAAGTAGATATAATAAGTTTTTTTTTTATCTTCCAACAATATACATTAAAACTTGGAGTAAAATGATATTTTGACTTTTTTTTAATCTGAAAAATGATATTTTGATCTTTGAAAATACACTTCACTTGTAATTTAATTCCTAATTTAAATTATATTTATAATTCAGTCCATAAATTATTCAAACTCATTTAATGTTAATCCTTACCAAAGGTAACAAAATGATTAACATAAAATGAGCTTAAATAATTTAAGAACTAAATTGTCACATAATTAAATTAAGGATTAAATTGCAAGTAATGTATATTTTTACTGACCAAAAATCTAATTTACTATGAAAAAATGTATTTATAATTTTTTAAAATAGAATCTTTTATCCTTTTATAAATAAAATTTAAAATTGTATTTATAAATGTAACATTTTATAATTTTTAAAATAATAATAAATTTATTCTTTTACAAAAATAACAAAATTATATATATATGTATGTATGTGTGTGTACATATATTACACCCATTAGATAGATGTTTATTGTGAATGTTCATTGTTTTTTATGCACAAATGTGACAGCAGCCTCAAGAAAGGGTGTCATACCTTGATGATACTTGGCAGCTGGAGAGGAAGGCTTCTGCTTGTCCTATTTGTCGTAAAGAATTTCAATGATCCGTGTTAAAATTTGAACCCCACAACGTGTTAAATAGGAGTGTGACATTAAGTTCCTTGACCCACAAATTTGATTGGATTTTTGCCCCAAATGGATTACAAAAGTTAGCTGGCCTGAATATATTGAGTGCAATTAAATTTAATGCACTCAATGTAAAGATATTTAAATTTCATCCAATAATTTTTTTTTTACGATCCATCCAATAATATGTTAGTATGTCATTAAAAGAGTTATACCTTTTTTTATAGTAATTGTCAAAGTTAAACTTTTTAATAACTTAACAATTTATGATTAGATAACAAGTTTTACACTGTAATACGTCAAAATAAAATTCAAATAATTTTACTATGCAAAAGAAAAAAAGGAAAACCATGCTTATACATGACAGTAAAGGTGGAAGTTAGCAACTCAAAACTTATTGAAAGAGTTTACCTCTCCCGTCTCTTAATAATTGTCTTTTTAAAAATTTTAATTTGTCTTAACTTTTTTATCACTTGAAAATATTAAGAAAATATTAATTAAGTTCTTTAAACTTTATCATTATTTTTTCTAAATTTAATAACTTTTCAATTAATTATCTTTTACCATTTCTTAAAAAAAAATTCTCCTATACTTATTAGAATTACATCAAATATCGACCAACCATCAATAAAGCTAATGAAGAGAATTAATAAAATGAGAGATATGATAATTTAGTCTCATTATATCACATTTCTTTATATTTAGGACTATTTGATTTTATTCTTAATCTTTGTGAAAAAAATTAAAAGACAATTTTAAAGAGATGGACAGATACTTAAGTTTGGGGATACCTTGAATTTTCGTGAGAACAATTTGCAACCAAGTTATGTCTTTTATTTCATGCTATTTACTCGGTATTTACAACTCACAATGTCTTGAGGTTTACAAACTCACATTGTCATTTTCAATGAAAGAAATTAACAAGTCCAGCTAAGTTGTTTTAAAATTTCAGGATTAAGGCATGATATGTGTCTCGAGAAATTTAATACATTTTAGACTAGCAGCAATAAGAAGTATCGAATTTGAATTTAATTACTTTTAAGAGACGATTGAGTTCATCTTTGATCATAAAATTTATAAGCAAAATAATTCCTTTTGAATTTTCTGAGTTTTGCATAAACCAAATTTTTAAGGAAAAAAAAACGAAGTGGGTATTATTCAAAGGCAAAGGAAAAAAAAAAACTCCTTTGTACATACATATGTGTACAAGTTATAACTCAAACCAGGCTGCCGCTGGTTATCATTGATTTTGTCTTCTCTTTATTTTGTTTTGCTTTGTTTTGTAATTATTTTGTTTTATTTTTTGATTTTTTCCTCCTTTGGGCAATCAAGGGTCGGTATTCGGCGGTGACCTAGAGTACTCATATCCCGAGAATAAAATCCTAATTTTGATTAAATAATTCTAAATCTTTCATAATAACTTTTCTAATATTTTTTATTTATTAAATAAAGAATATATTAAATATTTTTATATATTTTTAAGATATTGAATATATTTATGTTTTATTTAACAAAAGTCATTTTGATTTAATTTGTGTATATTGTAGTTATTGGCCATTACTCCTATTAAAGCCTAGTTATGACGGGAGGATTTGGTCACCTACCTCACTTTCCGCAAATTTTATGGTACTCAAAGCTATAACACGGCAAAGAGCCAACAAGCACTGGTTTCAGATTGCTAGTACACCAACCATTGCCCATTTTGTTGTCACCAAAGTCATATATAACCAGCTTGAGAATAGAGAAAAGAGAGTATTATTATTCTGTGTGAGAGCCACATGGCGTTCACATGTCCCAACCATATGTTGAGTATATGGAAGTCTTCATCTTTTCTTAAAAGCCATAACCCTCAATTTCTTAAGCATGCATGCAAATGATTCTCATATCATAGAATGTTTGTTTAACGACTTTCTCATTTCTGTTTTTATAGGGATTGTGCTTCTTGGGAGAAGGGAGAGACGCCCAACCCAGTCTCGCACATGGTACATGATGATATTAAAAAAATTGTCACTTACACTCAAGATTTTGCACTGTTTATGTTCTTTAATTAGCAAGTTTTCACCTTTTTTATTTTTATTTACTCAATGTCTTTAATTTGATTACTTGAGAACCTGCTTACTTTAGTTGAAGTTTATAGAATACTCGTGAGCTTTAATTGGTAGCAAATAGACTCAAAATTAATAAACCATACAATTTGTCATTTAACTTGGAGTAAACTTTGTCTTTATCTTTCTTCAATTTTATTTTTTATACAAAATTTAATTTATTTTAAATATCCACAGAGATTTTTTACAGATAAAGTTTGTAAAAATTTTAAAAAATAAAAATATTCTGTAAGTTCTTTATTGTATGATTTTACAGTTTATAAGATATTTGTATACGTTTTCAAAATAAAAATTGTATAATGAGAATAAAATGAAAAAGAAACTAATTTATTCAAAAGTTTAAGTAGTAATAATAATTCTGATTCCCAACATATAAAAAGTGTTCATATAATTCAAGGTTTAAAAGTATTAACATATGGAGTATGATGTGAGGTCGTTTTTGCGATCTTGGGCCCAAGTTGTCAATCGAAATTCAAAATAAAGTTGCTGGTTTGACGTGTGATAAACATGAAATGACACCTAAAAAATATTACTTGAGGGGAACAGCATGATTACAGCTTTTAATTCAATGGCCTATGTTTATTGAGTTATGTTTATATTCTTTTTTGGGTTATGAAATAAAACAATTTTTATGACTGAAATCGTGTGTAATAATTATTTGAAAACTGTAGACAATCTCAATCCCTACTTGAGCTTAAACAATAGGTGCTTTATTTAAAAATAATAATAATGACAGTACGGAAGTGTTTTTTATTTTTTTAATCATAATTTCCTACCAACTATTCAAATTCTTTACTATTAGTTTATTTTTAATAAATTGTAAGTGCTACTTACTTGGACTTTGATTTTTCTTTCTATTTGCTTCATTTTTCTTTTAACACCATATATATGATGTTCTCAAATCTTTCAATTATAGGACTAATCCTCAATCAAATATAAACTTTTATCTGTTTGAATTTGATTATTTTATATGAAATAATCAATTTTTAAAAAAATATTTCTCAATAATTTTTTAATTATAAATTATTTAAAAACAAAATAAACTAATTTAAATACATATTTAGTCGTTAAATGTTTTTAGTAAAATTTAAATACCTACAAATAAAGTTTATTCACATAGAATTCATATTACTAACTGAGACTATGAGACAAATTTGAGCATTTATTTGCTTCTCTTCTATATTTTCCCACAATTTTACTTATATTGAATAAAAAATATCGTGCTTCGGACCAATAAATTAATTAAAATGACAAGTGAGATCAATTGAGTCTGACAAAATTTGATATTATCTTATTCGATTCGTAGAATACTTTTTATATAAGAATTTTAGATTTCATATAATTTATCTCAATTTAGTTTTTTAATAAAAAAATTGCTATATAGAAATTATGGGAAATTTAGAAATAAATTGTTCAATGAATTTTGTATACCCATGCATCAAAGCATGAAACGTTATTTTTCGTGTTCGCATACTTGCCAACAAAATAGAAATGTTGAACAAATTCGTAGTACTATTTTGAAGCTTACTACAATATCTCTAAACAATCAAAACTCATTGGAGGCTTGTTCTGATTGTCCCCATGTTTATTCCCACCTTAGAATTTTGGTTCTCTTGCTATCCTAATTAATTCCTAATCTCGCTGCCATAGTTCCTTACAAATTGTCTTCTAGCCCCCGCATGTATCTTCTTAGGTTACTCTCAAAATCATAAAGGGTATTGTCGCCTTGATTTGGTCACCAACAAAGTTTTGGTTTAGATACATGTTATATTCCACAAGTCAATTTTTCTTTATCCCAATTAATGTCCATACAGTTTACAACTTCTACTTCTTTTCCTCTCCACACTGTTTCCTCATTCTTCAATCATAGCTCTGCTTTACCTCTTATGCAAACTCTCTTCTTCATATAATATTCTCAATCAAATTCCATCTCTCTCTATTTTTAGGCAAGTTCCATCTCTTTCATCTCCATTTCCAAGGTATATATATATATATATATATATATATATATATATATATATATATATATATCCTAATATTAATTAATCAGTTTCCAATAATATAGCTTGTAGGACCCTCATTCTAGGGCCATCAAAATTTCCCTTCGCTTCTTCATATCGAGGATTCCTCCATACCCCATAACCATGCCAAAAACTCCGATAAGTCAATCAAATTCATAAATGTCATCAGACTATGAAGGAGGAGTGTCACGGTCTATGGTTCAACAACATTCTGTTTCTTGTTCCCCGCCTTCCCATATTTTTTTGGTATGTTAGTAATTCTTGATTAGGCATTGGTTACTATAGACATTTCATATAATATTAAACATGTGTAAAATTATTAATCCAAATTAATAATACACCAATTTTTAAAGTGTACATTTATGCATGTTAATTGTTGAATGTAATGCCTAAGAAATGATTTAGTTTAAGTGTCTATATAAGAATTTCTCAAGCTGCAAGTGAGTTTTTCTACTTAAAATAACCAAGTCCTTTGGTGCCATTGAGAGTTACAAGGCCTTAGTAGATCAAGATTTCTCTCATATGGCTGGTGTAAACTATGATCAAACCTATTCTCTTGTTATTAAAGCAGTTATAATTATGTTTACTTAAAAAAAAACAGCCATAATTCAAACTTTTATCTCTCTAGCTCTGTCCGAAATGTTGGACTCTCATGTGAAGAATGCATTTCTTCATTGTCATCTTCAAGAGGATGTTTATTGAAACAACCATCAGGGTTTCACTCTTGTCTTCCTCATTATGCGTACGTGCAAGCTTCACAATGCTTTGCATGGATTTTCATCATTTACTTAGCACCTAGTTCAACTTGGTTTTATTCGAAGTAAAGCAGATTCATCTATCACTCTTCTATGGGTCGAGACACGACAATGGTACTTTTGTATACGTACATTGATGATTCTACATTTCTGCATGACTGCATCCAATTTGTTTCAAAATATATTTTCCAATCGTTAAAGTGAATTCAACATGAAGCGCCTTTTGGTCTACTTCATTATTTCCTTGGTGCACAAATTACTCAGAATATTGATGATTTGTTGCTTCATCAATCTAAGTATGTCATGAATCTTTTATAACGAATTGGATTAAACATGCCAAATATGCCTCTAACTTCTAAGTCTAATTACTTTGATCAAACCTCTCACTTCATTTCTAAAATCACTACTTATCAAAGCCATTTTGGCGCTTTACAATTGTTACTTTTACAAGGCTTGATATTTCTTTTGTAGTTAGTTAGGTATCTCAGTTTATGTTGTGCCCTAGGGAAGTTCATATGCATATTCACACTGTGTCAAGAGGATTATCTGCTCTATCAAAGGTATAATTAATTATTTTGGTATTTAGTTCTATAAGAATACATCCACTAGGGGTTATTGTTTCTTCTTATGCAACAATTTGATCTCCAAGAGTGTCAGAAAACAACCTACAGTGTCACGGTACTGAGTGTATCATGCTACTTTCTCTGCTAGTACTACTCAATCTCAATGGATTCGTCTCAACTTGGTCAGAGACAACGATCTTACTCCATCCTTGCCTGTGATATAAACTCAATGCCGTACTGCCATGCGCTTTCTCACATTCCTTTTCATCATGCCAAATGGAAAACATTCAAGTTGAGCATGTAGAATATAACTGCTAAATTATATCCACGGACAAAACAAAAAATATATGTTTAGGTGCAAACATTATAAATATTTAATATTAAAATAAATTTGTTATTTTAGATTTTATTAAAACTATTAAAAAAAAATTCCTTCATGGGTGCAGCCGTCCCCCACCATGAATATGTAGGTCCGCCTTTGACAACATCCTATTCATATTTGTATATAATACTATTATTTTTACTCGTGTATTACACGGCACATATATATTTCTTATTTATAATGATTAAAATTTGAATTAAATTGATCATTATTTATTTGTAAAAATTTGCGTAATTATTGTGGTAGTATTTAATATGTATATATTAAATGTATCATAGAGTTACTATCAATATAGTAATAAAAAATATTAAAATTTTATAATATAAAATATATTTGACATCTCTAAAAAATATATTAATTTATTTAATGTTTTAATAATAAATTAGATGTAAATTAATTATATTATATATTTATATAAAGTTTTTATTTCTGTGAGTAATAGATTATGATTTCATTTAGTGAAATGCATATTTAAATATTATAAAATAATATAAATATCAGGATAACAATAATTATCTATAAAAAACCAATAATTAATTAACCTATATTTCTAATAAGTTTAACTGATTTTATTATGTATTCATAAAAAGTTTTTATTCAATGAAATGTATATATTTGAACTTTTGAATATAACAAAACAATCATGAATTAGAATAAAATATTATTTTTTAAAAATATAATGGATTTCGGTTCAATTCATAGACAGGTTCAATGTTTTTATTATTCCATTAACATTCTTTCAAAGAATATTTATTTAATAAAAATAGCTCAAAAAACAAATAATAATTATGTCTAATACTAATTAGTTAGTAAGAGGTAATATTATTATTTATATAAAAAAAAAGTTACATATATATAAGAGTGACAAATAATGAGATAAATAGGTATATATAGTAACTTTCGCCGTGCACGGTATATATGTATCCTCAATTTCCTTCTACTTCTTTTTTAGAAGGATGATGTTAGCATTTACACATTTTATTTTTGGACAAAAAAAAATCACATCCTTTCTATTGAATACAATTTTTATTTAAAGGGCATATTAGTAAAATTTTAATACAAATCTTTAATTTAAAGTTAAATATTTAATGAAAAGAGAGAGTATAATGAAGTCTTATTTTAATGAAGACAGAAATGAGATATGCTACTTTCAATAAAGAAAGAGGATATAAAATTGATTTATTTTTTTAATAAAAATGCAACACAAAAATTATTTTAATAAAAATATTAAATGTTTAAATTAACAATTTTTTAAAAGAAATTGATACATATAATAAGGTAATAAGGTTATGTACTTTAAAAATTGCATGTGAAAGGAATCAATTTGTTTCAAATAATTTTTTGGTAAGTATAAATTCTGTTAAATAATTTTTTTAATAATTTTTTAAATATATGAAATGAATTAATAATAAAATAAATGTTGAAAAGAATATTTAAAAGAATTAATGTGTTACTAACATATATCAAAGTATAGATAGATAGATATAATTAAGAAAGTTGTATGACAATAATATTATTAGAAAAATTATCTTTGCTTAAGTTTAATAGTATTCAAAAAGATTAATTTTCACTTCTTGAGTGAAGCAATATATTAGGAAACCAAAAAAGAAAAAGATAGATAGATATAGTTAAGATAGTTGTATAAGAATTGTAAAACATTAAAGTAATTGCATATATAAATTATCTAAAATATCTTCATTTTATGAGAGAAAGTGAAATAACAGGATAACTAGAGATTTGATTTACTTTTACATATATAAAAATTTAATTTCAAGTGAGAATTAAATTATTGAAAACTTCAAAGTAATTAATTGTGAGTGTCATTGAAGTTTTTTTTATTTCATAGAAGAGTGTCATAGAAGTTAACAACATGTATATGAAAGATAACAACTAAAATTTATACATAAAAAGCAGAATAAGTTTAAAAGCCAATTAATTATATTTTTTATTAAATGATAAAGAAAATAAAATTATATATATAACCTTATAATAAGGGAGAAAATTTGTCCTAAGAGAATTTTAGAGTAACACTAGAGTATTCTTTTTTATTATATATAATATAAAAGATATTTATCTTTGTTTAACAAACGATATATAAGAATAGTAAGTTACAATTATATATAACATGTGTAGTTGTTATATTTTGAGTATTTAAAAATTATTTTTAGGATCAAATTCACATATTTTTGTTTAATAACTTAAACTTTTAGAATAAATAATTCATAATATAAAATTAGAGTATCGATAATTAAATGATTTAGAGTTTAATTCCAATTATTTTAGATAAAAGATAAATTTCAATAAAGCGCTTTAGAGAGAGTTGATTCAACGCACTAAAACTGTGACTGATCACATTTTTGGTTTTTTGATAAATTGTAACAGATCAATATTTGTACTGTGTATATTCATGTAAGGAAAATATTTTTCTTATCACACTTTTTTATTATATTTTTTTATTATATTGATAATTATAATTAAATTAAAAAATAAAAAAATAATTAATAATATAAAAAATAATATAATAAATAATATAAAAAAATATGATAAGAATATAATTATTGATGCACATACTATCAATGAGAACTGTAACCTTTTTAAAGTATTTTACACTATGGATACTACGTGTTTTTTTTTTTTTTGGTGTACATTGACGGATACTACGTTTTGAAAGTCATAAGAGACTTCATAGTCTTAAAAGGTAAATGCATATGATATGATGTGACTGATGCTACGGCCTATACAAAAAATTAATCATAAAATAATGTTGTAATTCAGATTAATATTATCACAACATTATTAATTAAATTGGAACAATTATGGTAAAGTTTGAGAAAGAAAAAAAACAAAAATATCGTAAATCACATCATCTTTAATTGTAAATAATTTTTTAGTTAACTGTAATTTTTTTAAAAGTTAATTGATGATGTGGCTCAAATAATTTACGTATTCTCTAATAGAATAAATTTTAAGGCACCCAATATTAGTGAACCAACTAATAATATGTTTGTATTAAAGTTTGAATACCACAAACCTGAATTTAATACAAATTAAGTTTTATTTATAAATAATATATTTTATAAAATTATGATTAAATTATCTTTGAACATAATTTTAGATTTCAAACTATGATTTGAGTATAAATTAAAAAAGAATTACCTTTTTCTTTGAGTTAAGCTATAATTTACAAACTATAATCTAAACCTAGTGTAAGTTGTTTAATATCAATTTTAGTAAAATTAACTTAAAAAGAAGGGCAAACTAATTATTACCAAAGGTGAAGTCAAATTTTCGGATACATCTTTCTACTTTGCTTGAAAGAGTTGTCGGCATGTCGATTATGCCGTATACAATTCACTATACTATCTAAAGACTGCGAACAAAAAGTTGAAACATTGAATCATTAGTGTTTTCTTTGTTGGTTTTACAACTAGGTGCTCATTATATAAAATACATTTTCTCCCTTAGATATCTCTCTTTTTCAATACTCTTTCTCAAGCTTGGTCATAATTATACTCGTTCTTACACTTGAATCAAGCATAATAAGACAGATACCAAACACTTTGAAGTTATATTTGTGGGTGGCTACTAGATAACCGCTAGTGTAGGGCTTCTAGACAATGGTGATAAAGAGTTAATAAGCAATTGAAAGTAACTTGTTGGATTAATTGGAAGCAATGGTTGCCATCCTTTTTTGACTTTTTAGGGTTTGTATGGTCCTAAAGGAGACAAAAACCCCATAATCTGTCTTCAATTAGGCACCGATATATAATAATTTATAGGCAACCAAAAAATTTGTACCAACTATTAAAATATGAATCCTTATGATTATTATTATTTTGTATAGAAGAATCTCTTATGCTCTATTAACTTCGGATTGATGAGAGTTGAGTCAGTTAGTAAAATCAAACTGTTTTGATACAAAATATTTTAAGTTTGATTCATATTTATTGATCCCTCGATAATAGAGTATATTAATTATGGTGAGCTCTTTTTTTTTTGTCAAAAAAATGATTACACTCTTATCGTAATTCAATTCCAATAATTTATAACGTGGTTCCCCTTATTATAATAGAAAATGCTTAATATACATATCTTTTGAATCACATTTCTTTATATATGATGAGGTGATAAAATTAGAATATAAGCATAAAAAGGTAAAATTATCTATAATCAAATGAAAAAAATTATAAAAATATAAAATAATATATATATATATATATAAGTGTATTGTAACATTATTATATTATATTATATAATAACAATAACATAAATTAATCATATATATGTATACTTTTCTTTTGCTCATGCAACATCCCAAAGTAAGATGTCTAGCTCAATTCCTATTCATTATATCACTCCAGACATGTCCAAGTGAATACAAACACAATTTTTTTCTTGGGAGCAGCAAATAAAAAATTAACGATACTAATCATATTATTATGTAGGCCATTAGAAATTAGTTAAGAACTTGCTGCATTTTTTAGAAGTCAGGTCCCATCAACGGTGTACATAACATGATTGAGATATACATCTCAACAACCATTAAAATGACTGAAACAATGATGTGGAGGAGGGGGAAAACAGTATATAAAGGAAACATAGATGCATGCAATGTGAAGAATAATCTTACTCTTATATACTTATATATATAATTTTATATTTATATAATTTTTATTATTAAATTATAATTTATTCTATTTTATTTTGTATATAATTACACTATAATTCTATTACCTTATTATAATGTGAGATAATGTACATTTTAAAATTATTTCCTATATATTATTCTAATGTGAATGGTTTTATTAGAAATGTCAAGTATAATATGTGGTAATATAAATTTTTGATGAGAGCAAAGGGTGTTTTGGGTATAAAAGCACATTTATTGGGCTAAATTTGGCATGACGTAATTGCCCATGCCCTGCTAAATGCAAAAAGGTTAGAAGAGCTGGGAAAAGGGTGACAATGAGACGATGATCACTTGAACAGTGCCACTCAATTATAAAGGGAATAAAAACAATTTATGGGTCGTATCTGACGGTTGACTAATTCCTCATCCACGGTCATTCATTCTTTTCATAAATAATAATTAATAATAAACTTTTTTTTGAAAACAATTCAACTCTAGAATAATGTGGACCCGCATAGAGTTTGAAGATAATTTCCGGGTCAAAAATATTGTGATGCAAGTCTAGGTATATTTGTTTCAAAATATTTTATTATTCAAATTTAGAATTACTCTTAAGATTATATCTGGTTTTGACTGAGTACCATATGTTACACTGTAAGTGCATAATTTCATCTCTAGAAAATAATAAATTGGCAGTGTGTTTATCATGCAATTCTTAACTTTTGACAATATACCAAGTTTAAACTCGAATTGTTTATGAAACGTAGTTGATCATAATCAAAGAATCATTGTGAATGTAAGGAGATATAATTATTTCAATTGAAATTAATTAGATTTCTTATTAACAATATACTTTTTGTGTCAACTGAGATTAGGCATTTTTTTAAACGATTTTAAAGAATCAATCTGGTACACTATGAAAAATTAAGTTCAGTAGTGCTTTCCAAATTTAAACTTGAATAATCAATATAAGGAGTACATTTACTAAATTATCAATAAAGCAACTACATATATACGATTACTATATGTAAATGATTTTAATTTTGATCAATGGTGTGTGTAAAGTTTTTCATACTCACCTAATTCTGTATTGACAAATCGATAATGGTATTTGACCTTTTATGCTGTTATCATAATTAAATTCTTTTAATGATGTATCCACACATTCCATAAAACAAATTTAATGTATCCACACATAATTGTTGTTATTATAGTTGTGACTTTTAAGTTAGTTATTAAAAAAGTTAAACTTTTTAATGATGTTTTTAATTTTATGTTAAATTAAATTAAATGTTTATATATCTTTATTTATTTATTTTAAAGATAAACTCATTCTAGTAGAGTTTTTTCAATTAAGTAATAATGTAAAAATATCTTACACAAATAATATATTAAAATTAAATCTCATAAATAATAATTTATAATAGATCAATAAAAATTAAATAATAATAATAATGATATATAATTATTAATTACAAGGTCAGGGAGTTATAAAAGCTACACGTATTGTCCATTTATCGCTTTTTTAACTTTTTGAGAATTACATTAATATAAGGAAAAATATTAGTTACACATTTTTTATTAAATAATAATATGCACATACATTTATATTTATGTTATTATTACCTTATATTTATATAATTTTTATTATTTAATTATAATTAAATCTACATCATTTATATATATATATATATATATATATATATATATATTCTGATTTCATCAGTTAAACAGATGTGATAAGGATGTGTGTATATAATGTCCAAGAAACTTTTTTTTACATCTTTTATATTTATATAAATGATAGAATCATAATTTATGTTTATAAAAGAGGTAGATTTCACTATAATTAAATGATAAAATATATAAATATAAAATAAAATTAGTGTATATAAATAAGATTGGTATAGGACAAGATATTCATCCAAGCGAAGCAGTGAAAAAGGGAGGATGTGCACACACAAACACATAAAACACAACACACACACACCCCCCCCTTCCCCTGCGCAGTGCTCTTCCTCCAAATCTCGTTTCTGGGGCCATCCCCTTTCGTCACCAATATCGATGAATGTCTTCTGTTTTCCTGTTTTGCCCTTTACCTCCTCTCTCTCTCTCATTTTCTTCCCTTGAAAACGGATTTTCCATCCCCGCTTCTTTTCTTTTTTCACTTTACTCATTTTTTTTTATATATTACATATATATATGCCCTTCGTTTTTTGGTTTTTGCTCATATCATATCGTAGTGCTCCCTCTCCCCGTTTTTGCTTCGTCGTCAGAACACACTCCAATATTCCATCGATGCCGCTTCGATCTGCACCCTCCTAACTTTCAATACGCAATCTTCTTGTGATCATCAACACACCCCACAACCCCATGTAAGCCATTTTTCGTTACCTCCTCCACATTCCTTCCCTTCTTCCTTAAATACTTGTTTCTTTCGTTGCTCCTTCCAACACTTCGCCTCTTTGCTAATTCATTTCTTCCATCTACGCCTTTTATCTTAACGGGTTTTCATGTGCTTTCCATCCTTTTTTATTTGGCTTCATTTTCAATTTGTGTGTTTTTTTTTTTTCTCTTTTTTCCATTTTTGATTTCTCGTTAGTGATTTTTTTTTTTTTTACAATTCTAATTGTCGAATGCTGGTTCCTTTTTAAGACCAGGTTCAATGGTTGTGGATTGGGATCCATGTTGGATCTCTCGGTTTCTGTTTTCGTTTTATTAAATTATTATCATTGTTGCGTGGTTTAGTAAAATGTTTATATTGGCTGATATTGATTTCTGTGTTTTTTTTTTAAGATATATATATGTAGTTCATGATCTGGGTGGCTTCGTCTGGAGAGAAAAATTGGATTTTGAGACATTCCCAGTGCTTAAAATATTGTTTCTTTGAGGGGTATTTCATGGGTTGAACTCGAAGAATCATGGGTAGCTTCAGCGAAGACGAAGAATGTCGGTTTTTCGATGCTCAAGAGGATGTTTTGTCCATTGCCGATGTAAAATCTGATGGCACTGACACTCCTGACACTGATTCTACTTCTAACGAAGGGATATTCAATGGTTTTGATTATGAAGTTTGGATTCGGAGCCCAAGGAGTGTGAGAGAGCGTAGGAGCAAGTTTATGAAGAGAATGGGACTAAGTGTGGATCGGATTGCCCTTGAAAATTCAGTAGATGTGTGTAGTGTTGAAGGGGAAGAAGTGATAGATAGAGTGAAAGATAGTAGTGAGGCTGTGACCACAACTTGTGGTTTTGAAGAGGACTTCTGTTCAAGTCGGTCATCGTTGTCTTGTTGGTCTACTATGAATTCTTCAGAGGTGTTTGGTTTGGTAGAGAACTTGCCATGTCAAGATGGGAATTTGGAGAGGGGGATGGGGTGTAATGGGGATCAGGAGGGGCAGCATAGGAAGATGAGTGATGGTAGAGATGTGGATTCAGATCAGTTGGTGGTTGCTGAGGAACCTGAAAACACCTCTGGGGTGTCTCCTTCTTTCCAAGGTTTGGTGGGTAGGGAGTTTGAGGAGATGGATGCGGATGCTTTTGACCGGAGGACGGACAGGGGTAGAAGGGGTTGGTTCAGAAGATTGCGGTCGATAACGTGCATGATTGATAGGCAAAGTGAAGGTGATAATGGGAGACAAGAAGGCAGTTGTGCATTCTCAGGGTGTAGGCTTCCGAAAGTTAAGGTCCGTCATTGCAGGAAGCAAATGAAGGAACTTTCAGCTCTTTACATGAGGCAAGATATCCAAGCGCATGAAGGTTCAATTTTGACCATGAAATTCAGTCCTGATGGGCAGTATCTTGCCAGTGCTGGTGAAGATGGAGTTGTGCGATTGTGGCAAGTGGTTGTGGAGGATAGATGTAATGAAATTGACATTCCAGAAATTGATCCATCCTGTATTTACTTTACGGTGAATAATCTCTCTGAATTGACACCACTGTTTATGGATAAGGAAAAAATTAGCAAAGTGAAGAGTCTGAGAAAAACATCAGATTCAGCTTGCGTCATTTTCCCTCCTAAGATCTGCCGGTTGTTGGAGAAACCTTTGCATGAGTTTCGCGGGCATAGTGGTGAAGTTTTGGATCTCTCTTGGTCAAAGAATAATGTGAGTGAATGTCATAAATTCAGTTTACTGAACTAAGCATACCCTTAGGTATAGATGAAATTTTGGGGAAATTGATTTGGTTCTTCATCTTCTTTTTTGATGCAGTATCTTCTGTCATCTTCAGTTGACAAAACTGTCCGTCTGTGGCAAGTGAAATATGACCATTGCTTGAAAGTTTTCTCACACAGTAATTATGGTGCGCCTTGCTGCATTTCTGTTGTGATTTTCAGGCTTGTTGTGCCATTATTCTATTTTGTTTTTATCATTTCAAATTGTCTCACAATTTCTTTGTTATTTGATAATGTTGTATAGTGACATGCATACAATTCAATCCCGTGGATGATAATTATTTCATTAGCGGATCTATAGATGGAAAAGTGCGCATCTGGGCAATTCCTGATTGTCATGTTGTTGATTGGACTGATATCAGAGACATAGTGACTGCAGTATGTTATCGGCCTGATGGGCAGGTAATAGTTTTTTTTTTACTAATTTCATTCTATAATAACAGACTATATAGGAAATCATTTCAGATGAATGATGAATGCTCTACTTTATACAGGGAGGGATTATTGGCTCCATGGCAGGCAATTGTCGGTTTTATAATGTATCAGGTATCATCTGTGTTACTTATTTCTCCATGTTTTCCTCTAGTTAAACCAGTTAGGTGTCATTTGGTAGATTTCATAATAATTGCATGTGATTTGGATTTCAAATTGTTATTTTTATGGTTGGTGAGTGATACATCCTGCACATGCTCGATTTCTGAATTTGTTTTGTGACAAGATTCTGTATGCCTCAAAATGTTCATCAAGTTATCATTGGGATGTGACTGTCATTAGCTCTATTACAATCACTTCAAGACTTGAGCCAGGTCCTTAACGCTGCTGGTTTTCATTTTTGCTTGAACCAGAGAATCACTTGCAGTTAGATTCCCAACTATGCTTACTCAGTAAAAAGAAACTTCCTGGCAGAGGGATAACTGGCTTTCAGGTATTTTTTTCCCCTTTTGCTTCTTGTGCCAAGTGAGTTGTTTTGGCTATTTTCCCATGTATTTTTTGACTTTCTATATAAGCTCTTTTTCCTATGATCAACTGATTATATGTTATTTATTTCAGTTTCTTCCACAAGATTTTAGCAAAGTTATGGTTACCTGTGCTGATTCAAAAGTCAGAATCCTTGACGGGCTTAATGTGATTGGGAAATACAAAAGTATGTTCCTTTGTCTAATTCCTACATTTATGAAGAATTTTCCTCGGTTCCCTACAGATCAATACAACTGTACATTCTTTTAGGATTTGATAGGTTATTTTTCTATTCAACTTGTTCTGGCATTTTTGTTAGCAAACTTAAATGCTGGCATGATAGCTTGAAGCTTGATGAGGCTTAGCTATTATTCTTATTTTTATTGCTTCAATAACCTCTACTTTGACTTTTATTTCATTGTATGTTCTGTGACTAAGGTTCTTTATATTTTGTTTTCAGGCCTTGGCACAGGGGGCCCAGTGTCTGCATCTTTTACTTCTGATGGGAAACATATTTTATCAGCCTGTGAGGACTCTAATGTATATCTATGGAATGTTAGTCAGGAAGAGTCTAATCCCATGAAAGCTAAGAAGATTAGGTCTTGTGAGCGATTTTTCTCAAATGCATCCGTTGCAGTGCCTTGGCATGGTTTGAAATCTCAAAATACTGAAGATGAACATCAATTGGATGTCTTCGATAAAAAATCACCTCAAGTTATAAGTCTCAATCCACCTGCTTCTTTCTCTCTGGGCCAAGAATTTTTGTTGGAGTCTTTTCCCAAGGGTTCTGCAACTTGGCCTGAGGAGAAGCTTCCTGTTTCAAGCTCCAAGGCTAAAACATCTGCAATGCATAAATCTGAATACAAGTTCTTGAAATCTTCTTGCAAGAGTACCTCCTGTTCTCATGCATGGGGTATGGTCATTGTGACTGCAGGCTGGGACGGGCGGATAAAATCATTCCACAATTATGGGTTACCAGTGCCCGTTTGAAATGAAGTGGCTTTTCCTAGGTTGGAGAATAGAATCAAGATTCATTGCTTTGCATGGGCAAGCTGTCCTTGGAAAATTACAAGCTGCTAATGTTCTTGAGGGCTTGGGAGTGATGTTGACTTTGGCAGCATCAGTAACAAAGCAGGTTGAGGTCAAACTCTAATCAGGAATTGCAATTTAGATGAGTGAGGAACTTTGGCTTTTGGAGGGTCCCCCTTCAGATTTCAGGGGATTAATATTGCCCATTGGTTCATGACAAGTGGTGGCACTACTGTGGTTCTATTGTAATCCTACTGGAAATAAGCAAGTGGCCAAGTTTTAGCTTGTCTTGGTACCCAGTCTAAATTGCCTTTTCCTACAGAAGAATCTGCTGGCCCCTAAAAGAGATGCAAAGTCATGTGTTAGAACTTGGAAGGGGCCTATGAGATATTATTTTGATATGTTCCAGGACTGTGGGACCTTTGTAAACCTTCATGTTTACCAAGATGAGAGGGGTGGAGATTCAAGAGCTGGTGGCTGAAGTTACCTTTGATAAAAATGCTGGGGGTGTTCATGATTTTATTATTGGCAGGGATAACTAATTGAATCTCTTTGTCTGCCAATCTTACCGTCCATCTCATGGTAGGGCCACTTGTGCCTGGGGCTGGAACTTGGAAGTGTGGTGAGGATCTGTGTGGTGGTCATTTCTGCTTGAATAGATGCTTTTAGCTGCCTGTTGCTCCAATGATACAAACAGTACGTGCATCCAATCTGGTTACGTTCTGTTTAGTCGTTAGTGGCTTGGAAGTCTAACTGACTATCAGAGCCTTTGGCAACTGCTGCGGTCCTGACAAATATCATTGCTAACAAATATTCCGTATATGGTCTCAATTTTAGGCTGACATCACTTTTGATTAGTTGAGTTACTAGGATCTTATCCTCTGTAATTTTATTTAATAGTATTTCCATTTTGGTGTTGGCAGATATGTCAATTTGTAATTTGCTTATGTAAGTAAAATTTTGTTGTCTTGGCCTCTGGTATGATGGATGGAATCATAAGTTCTTTGTATGATCGCTCTTTTTAGTCATCAAGTAAAGAACAATTAAACTGGAATTTTTAAGGGATACTCTTTCCTTCAACAAGTGAAAGGCTGCAACAAACAGCATTGTTCTCTCTCTAGCAAGATCACGAGGAAAGTTTAATATGTAATCTGCTTTTTTAAAGAAGCAAAAGGGACTTGAGGGAAATAAATCACAAAGGGTCTAGACAACTAGATCTCAAAATGACTGATGGGTATCCTATGTTCCTTGTCACCATGCATAAATGCGTTGGTTTGTCCTCCCCTCAAATTAAAAGGCCTATGGCATTTTGTTTGCAAACTAATTTGAGGTCTGTACTGCTTCAATTATGTGCCCTTCTGTGTGGCTGTAGAGCCATAGCTAGTCTTTATTTTTCCAATTCCTACTTTGATGTAATGAGTGATCATCTTTGGTTAAAGAAGTATTGAAAGTATGCAATGACATTAACGTTGTGATTAGCAATCCAGTAGGCTCATGTAAATTCATCTGTCCAACGAGATAGTGACTCATGAACTAGTGCACTGAATGCTGATGCATTATTGCCTACCATGTACTTTTAATACTCAAATTCGTCCTTTCTATGATGCGCTTTGCACTTTAAAAAGTAATATATTTTCTGTTATTGGAAAAATGGAATGTGTGATACTCACATGGAGTGTAGTTATCCTTGGTACAAATGATTAGTAGATTTTGTTCTCTAGTTCCTAAGTATGTCTCATTCAATTTACATTCCTTTTCTACTAGTGGAACGGTGAATTGTCATCCTATTGGTTTACATTTCTGACTGCACATATTTCTAACTCAATAACAGTTAGTTAATGACTTAATATTGAACTAGCAAGTTTAGTGATTGAAACTTAAACAAGTGCAATTTGCAAAAGGAAAAAATTAATGAGAGAAAGAGAGAGAAGCATATATGCATACGAATTAGAAACTTATTATAGAGAGAAGCATATATGCATACGAATTAGAAACTTATTATATAGGAGTATTTTTTGGAAGAATATTTATGTTCTGTCTTGGCTTAACCATTCAAATAATATTTCCAATTAATGATGTCAATTTCCAACAGAAAAATATATTTTGTAATCTTGGAACACTCTGTATCGTCCATAATTGTTCTGAATAATATTTAAAAAGGAACACAGGCACCTAAAACATGATATGCTTATTGAAGAAAAGCATCTGAAAACAGTTACAAACCAAAAACTTTGTAGAAGAAACAAAAGATGATTCCTATACGGGGAAACTATAAAGCATGATCAGGCAAGCCAAATCAAAAGCACATGGTAGTGAACATTATGAGCGCATATAGACTCCAGAAAGGAATCGAATCAAGGACAGAACGAGGAAAAAAAATGAATGATTAATTGTTGAAGGAGTTTTAGGCTTTCCTGTAATCTTACTCAACCTCCTCTTTGGCTTATATCAACCTATATGCTTATTCTTTTCAAGTTCTTTATGCGTGACAATTAACCTTTTGAGATTAGGCCAACCAAGCTAGTACGCAGTGTTACCCACCTAAGAACATTGGTGCAGAGAATCAAATGCTAAAAACAGTGTTAATCGATGAAGAAAGGACAAAAAGCATAACTTTGGATTAGCTTAGCAGAGAGATATGTTTTGATAAAAATATTTACAGCCGACAAAGAAACATGTAACAATTGTTTGCGCTCTCTCCGTGCGGTACATCATGATTATAGTTAATTAATTGTTTAATTACTTTAACAAATGCATTGGATTTACTGTGTACATTGAATATTAATTCTTTTGATCTCCATCAAGTTCTGAATAGCTGAAGAATAATGATTGAAAATGGTAGGACAGAGAAAACTAAAAATAGTTTTATTTTGATGCACGGTCAATTTTATACTATGGAGGTGTTTAGATAGTTTTAAAAAAAATTTATTTTTATGTATTAAATTATTAAAATAAATATAAAATAATTAAAAAAATTATTTAATTAAGAATAAAATAATATTTATATTTTAAAATATAAGGAATAATTTATAATATAGAATCATAAGTTTTAATTTTTAGTATTATGAAAAAAATTATAATACATTAAATTTCGTACAAAAGTTAAAACTAATTTTGTCAAATATAAATGAACAATGAAAAAAAAAACTTCTTTTTTCAAAAAAAGAAAACTGTTGCCAAACATGCACTATCATTCAATGATATTTTGTTACATTATTTAATGAGTTTAACATCTAATGTAAGTTCTAATTCTTTAAATGATGTGTAAATACATCATTGGATGACAGCGTAAAATTCTTTTACACTAACAATGCACCAACATGTGTTGGTTCGAGTGAAAGAAGTTCAGGTCTATTAAGCATTTGATCTTGAAATTCATGTATATGAAAATAATATTGTTAGGAGGGGTTTTCATTTAGACACTTGATCATACTTTAAGAGATTAGTTTTTCATCGAAATTAGTCTCCTACTTATTGAGTGAGAGAATATTCTGAAAAATCAAAAAATAATGCATCAAAATTAAATTAAAAATTGTAAAGAGAGAATGGATTATAACGTAATCTTGTATTAAACATGTTGAACATAGAGTATGATAAACTCGAGTAGAGACCATGAGGTAATGTAGTGAATTCCTTGGTGATTTTAGCAAAACGTTCATCTTATGAGGTGGTGCTTACTTTTTTACAGAGGTCATGAAAGTGAAAAAAAGTGCGACCTTCACCCTTTTATTGGTGATCATGAGGTAGTTATGAAATGTTTCGATAAGAACATGTTACATTGCCATACTTTCTAACTAACTTAATTTTAAAAGCTATATTCATGCTAAAGGAGCTTTGATACCTCTTTCTTGGGCCTATGTCATAAGCCCATGATAAAAAGTGTACAATATGTAGCTCTCCAAACTTAGAGCGATGAAGTATCAGACAAACTTAACATATTTTGAGTTATGAATCAGTTTTCTCAACCTGTTGGACGAGTAGAGATATGACCCACTAACATACATATTGAATCAAATACTCATTAATATATATATATATATATATATATATGTACATATTTAATCTTTACAATAGTTAAAATTTTAAAATTCGATTCTGACTAGTCATGAGATTTTATATTTGTTATTATTATGTTGTTTTTTCCTCTTTATTTTAGACGCAAATAAGTATTTGTAATAAAATAATCATATTAATTGTCTCATAAAATTATTCATGAACAAAAAACACATTCATCTCTTTTTTTAATAACATTCGTCTTCTTTAAAAAGTAATCTATTTTAGTGTTTAAAAAGTCAAACTTTTAATTAAATTTATATGAAAAGAAATGTATTGATCGTGATATTTAATATTTTATATGTTGATAGAGTTTTTAGAAAAATATTTTTTTTTTCTAAAAATTGTTAAACCAAACATACACTCACATCTAACTAATTTTTACTTTAAATTTATTTTAAAAATTAATTTAAACCGATCTTAGTCATAAAATATATATTTTTTATCACAAATGTTTTCAAATAAATTAGCTATTTTTTATGATTAATCATTTTCCTCAAATCTAAGTATGTGTTTATAGAAGGTAATAACTAACTTTATTATTAAAGTCTTTTATAGGTGAATTTACCCTTATTCTTTCTTAACATGTGTGAGTTAATAATCATCTATGGCAAAAAAAAATATATATATATATATATGTTTATGTTTTATACTAGTTTATTGAATTTTTTTGACTAATATTTTTATAACACGTCCTAAGAAATTTTAAATTTTAAATTTTATATAAAAATATATTTTTTAAAAATTTTAATATATTACATATTCTATTTTTTTAGAAAAAACTTTTTGAATTTTCAAGGAAGAGCATTAGGAAGACCTTATTTTATTTTAATTCAAAATTTTTAAAATTAATACAGACAGTAGTAGAACAGTTAAAGAAAAGGAAGTGAAACGATGCGTTTGGAGTGAGAAACATTTGTGTTGTGTCCATCTTCTTCCAACCCCGTGTTAGGGTTTTGCAGAGTTCCGATTTCGCTTCATCTCTCCACACTCACAAGTCGCATCACAGTTCACACAAAAAATTAAGGTCTTCAGTTTTCTTCTTTCTCCCACCCGTTCACTCACACAGCCACACAGCCACGCGTCCCTCTTCCCTCTTGCGGCTTCTTCAGTTTTCTGCACCACGCAGCCACAGCCTTGCAGGTGAGCCTTCTTCCTCTGCTATTTTCATGTAAATCTGGAACGCTCCTATGAGCGTATTGGGTCGCGAACGACCCACGCTTGGGAACGAACGTTCCCAAACGTGGAACGTGATGGGGTTAAACGATCCATGTAACACTTCTCTGTTCACTGGTTGTAAGTTTTGTAGACTATTATTTCATCTATCAATTGCGGAGGATTCTATGATGCACTGTTAGAGTTTTGGTGCATTGATAACCGGTCTTTTTTTTTTCCTGATGCACCAGATTTTTTACCTATGATAACCGGTTGGGCTTTTTTTTTTTCGCCTTTCACACAAAAATTCTCCACCACCCACCCACCCACCACCGCCTGAACCACCACCCCTACCCCAATACCGCACCACCGTGTCACAGTCACCACCGCCGGATCTGTGCCACCTACCGGACTCAGACCCAACACTGTCCACCGCACCCCCGAAGCCTTTCACCCAACCAGATCTTCCCCAGGCCACACTACCATGTCCCAGAAACGTTGTCTGTTACCACTGCGTCCCAGATTGCCACCGCATAGAACCCCGAACGCAACCCACAACCACACTGCCTTGCTGCCATCGCCAAACCACCACCACACCCCAGCCACCCAAAAGCGTCCCTGCCTCCCTCCGCCACCACAAATTGAATCTCAACGTTGTTAGCTGCAAGCACCGCTACCCTAAGCTCCCACACAATCCAGCCAACCTTCTATCGAGAACCACTGCTGACTAACTCGCTGTTGAGTATCAGAACTGATAATAAGCAATATAATTTGGAAGAAGAAATCTACACCTAGAATTGAAAGATAACTGGCTTTAAATAGCCTTACACCACAACCACCTCACAGTAACGTGGGTTCACCACAACCACCTCACAGAGATGTGGGCTAGAGAAAAATATCAACATAATGGGACCTTGTTGTGTATACTTCACCTCTTCCAAAATTCTTCTTAGCCAAATACCTTGACAAGCACATGATGCAGCAGCTAGAAACTCTGCTTCAGTTGTAGATAAAGTGACAACAGGTTGCTTCCTTGAAGACCCTGCAACTGCAGCTCCACTTAAGAGAAAGACATACCCGGATTTGCTCTTACGGTCATCCAAATCCCCAGCATAATCACTGTCACTAAAACCAACTAACTCCTTTCTTTCACTCTTCTTATAGAACAAACCATAGTCAATAGTACCTTTCAAATAGCGAAGTATCTTTCATGCAGCTTGATGATGGAGTTCAGTTGGTGTTTCCATAAACCTGCTAATGAGGCTGACAGCATACATTAAATCTGGTCGAGTGGCTGACATATACATCAGACTTCCAACCATTTGCTTGTAATAGGTGCTGTCAATCTTCACTCCTTCAACATCCAGAGTAAGTTTAGTTCCATGAACTATAGGAACCTGAACTGGATTACAATCATCCATTCTGAACCTTTCCAAGACCTATTGAGCATATTTCTTTTGACAAATAAAGATGCCACCTGCAGATTGAGCCACTTCTATGTCAAGAAAGTATGTCATCTTTCCCAAATCAGTTATCTCAAATTCTTTCATCATAGACTGCTTAAACTCTCTAAACAGGCCTTTATCATTTCCAGTAAATATTAAATCATCCACATATAAGCACACGATCGGAAGGTTACCTTTTTCTCCAGTTTTGATGTAGTGTGTATGCTCATAAGGACACTTGTGAAAACCAGCCTTGTTGAAGTAGGTGTCAATCTGACTGTACCAAGCTCGTGGAGCTTGTTTCAGTCCATAAAGAGCCCTTTTTCAGCTTATAAACCATATGCTTGCTTCCCTTCTTTACATAGCCATGTGGTTGTTCCACAAAACTTGCTTTACAAGCTCTCCATGTAAAATGGCAGATTTGACATCAAGTTGAAAAACGGTCCACTTGTTCGTGGCAGCTAATGAGATAACTATTTTTATTGTGTCATGCCTTGCCACCGGTGCAAAATACTTCAGAATAATCAACTCCATATTTTTTAGTGTACTCTTTAGCTACTAATCGAGCCTTGAACTTGTCAACTTCCCCTTTTTCATTCAACTTTGTTCTGTAAATCCATTTTACTCCCACTGTTTTTTCCCCTTCTGGTAGCTCCACTAACTCCCATGTGTTATTTCTTTCAATAGCTTCAATCTCTGCATCCATAGCCTGTCTCCATTTTGAACTTTTAAGTGCCTCATCAAATGCAATAGGATCACTTCCTGCAAATAGGGCAAGGTGAGCCAATGTGTCTTCATCTGAAAGCTCTTCACCACTTGTATAATCATCCATCCAAACTGGTCTTCTCCTTGGGTGTTGCATGTTTTGCAGTGATGTTTCAGCTGCCTCATTCACACTATCAAATCCATATTCATTTGATTCTTCCCCATTACTGTGTGCATCCTCTTCAATTTCAGCTTTTTCATTTCCCTCGAGTTCAAGAGTCACTGATTTTCCCTTATCTTTGCCTTCCCAATTCCAGCTGCTGTTTTGATCAAACACCACATCTCTAGAAATGCAAATCTTCTTTGTTATAGGATTGTAAAGACGGTAAGCCTTAGATTCTTCACTCACACCAAGTAGTACACATTTCTCTCCCTTTGCATCAAGTTTCTTTCTCTTTGGATCAGGAATATGTACATAAGCCATGCAGCCAAATACTCTGAAGTTATCAATAGTTGGTTTTTGACCAGACCAAGCTTCCTCTGGTGTCATATTCTTCACAGAAAATGTTGGACTTCAATTGAGAACATGCACACTCCAATTAACTGCCTTAGGCCAGAAAGTCTTCGACATGTTCTTGTTTGCTAGCAGACTTCTCACTATATTCATAATGGTTCTGTTTCTCCTCTCTGACACACCATTCTGATGTGGTGTGTACGATTCAGTTAGCTGTCTATTGATTCCATTGCTTTCACACACATCTACAAACTCGTTAGATGTGTATTCTCCTCCATGATTTGTTCGAATGCATTGAATATTCTTTTCTGTCTCGTTCTCAACTCTTGCTTTGAAACTCTTAAACATTTCAATAGCTTCAGATTTTTCTTTTAGGAAGTACAACCATGTCTTTCTACTAAAGTCATCAGTGAAAGTTATGAAGTACCTTTTGTTGTTGTTGGAGGTTGGATTCATAGGATCGCATATGTCTGAGTGTACTAGTTGTAGAACCTGACTAGCTCTCCAAGTGCTCTCTTTAGGAAACGATTCTCTATGCTGCTTTGCAATTACACATTCTTCACATACATGAGATGGAGCTTCGATCTGAGGAAGCCCTTTCATCATCTTTTTCTGCTGCAAGATTCTGAGTCCATTGAAGTTTAAGGGTCCAAACCTGTAGTGCCACAACCATGAGGAATCATGAATAGATGATTTGAAACAAGTTTGATCTTCAGAAGTTTCTGTTTTTAGTTTAAACATCCAATTTCTAGACATCTTAACAACAACAACTAATCCTTTTTTTGGATCATAAATTTGACAGCTTCCCTTCTGGATCACAATTGCACAACCTGTTTCTTGCAATTGTCCTAGGCTGATCAGATTGCTCTTAAGTTCTAGTACATAAAACACGTCACCTATATTCTGCATCTTCGTGTTCATCAGCACTTTAACACTTCCTTTTCCCATAACACTCATGCCAGAGTCGTTTCCAAGCTTGATATTTTCTTGGAAATTTTCATTTAAATCACAGAAAAGGCTTTTGTTACTTGTCATGTGATTGCTGCATCCAGAATCAAGGTACCATATCTCTCCACTTCCAGCTAGCTTGTTCTCGATGTAAGCCATCAACAACACTTCTTCTGTTTCAGCAAAGTTTGTTGTATCTTCTGTTTTGTCAGGGCACTCCCATTGAAAGTGGCCAATTTTATGACAATTGTAGTATTCAATGGATGCCTTGTCAAAGCTTGCCCCTCCAGTGCCACGACCACGTCCCCTTCCTCTTCCTTTGAAGCTTCCACAGCCTCTGCCTCTTCCAAAGAAATTTCCAGCATGAGTCACTTTGAGAGCGTGCTCTTCCTCAATGTGATTAGACATGCATTGTTCATGCACTAACAATGAACTTTGCAGCTCATCTACTGACATAATGTCAATGTCATGAGATTCATTTATACTTATTATTCTCTCTCTTTCTTTGGTAACAAAAAAATTAGGGTGAAGGGTGGTTACTCTATTCTAGGTTCAGGGCAGGTCTCCAATGTGATGAGTGATGACGTAGATTAAGGGGAGGGATAATGTTGGAATTTACTTTTCTTTTAAAGGACATTTTGTCATATTGTCTATTAAGTTTTTTAAAAAAAAAAAAAAGAAAAGGATCAGATTTGTTTTAAAAAGAGGAATAGAGTGACTGAGACAAGAACGTCTCTTCCTCTTCTTCCTCAAAGCCTGTTGCTCCATTTGGAGCCATAGCCAAGTCTCCATTTTTTTTTTTTTCATTTTGGCACTAAATCTTTGCACCCACTTGCACCAAGAATTAGAGGTAAGTTTTTACTCTTTTATTCTTGTTTCTTTTGTGTCAAATCCTATAATCCCTCAAGTATTGCTATCTCAAAAATTATGGGTGAGTGTATTTTGGGACTTTGAGTGAAAATCTAAAGGTTTAGTAGCTTGGGTTCTAGTAAATGGCAATGGGGAAGCCAAACTTTGATTTTTCTCATGAGTTTCTTGAAAACCTTAAACCCTATAATTAGGGATTTTATCTAATCTCTTTACCCATTGTTAGTTCAACCATAAATGAATTTTCTAAAAGCTTTATCGTTTGAAAATAAAAAATTAATTATGATGTAGTTATTTTATTTATTCATGGAGCTTGAATTTTAAATTCCTAATATCTAGTGGGTAGCTCTATACTTTAAGGGAAGGGTAACAAGTTAAGAGTTGGGGATAATTTCTAAGTTAATTAGAGGTTTGGTGGTTAATTTGAGAGTAGAAAACCTTCATTTCTTAGAAAAGTTTATAAATTTTAGAGTTATCTCTAAAGGAAATGCTCCCACCCAAGGTTGCTTCTTAATGTAGTTTCTTATTTCATTTGTCTTAATTTGTCAAAATATTTGTTTATGACCAGATTCAGTGGGTACTACACCACGTGCTTCTCCAAGAATCGTGGAGAGCGATTAAGTTGATTCTTCGTATTTGTGAGTGAAAAATTTACATTGTGGCTATTGGGTTGTGTTATTTAATTTTTTTTTCTACCGTACTTGCATTTATCTTCTTCTAGCTTACCAACTAAAATTTTTAGTTACAAATCTAAAATTTATTTATGATATCTTGTATTAGTTATTCAAAATTATGCCAAGACAATACAACCTTTCTTTGTTATTGTTGTTTCCTTTAGTTGAAGCAGATGGA
The DNA here is from genome assembly GCA_029884595.1 of Ormosia semicastrata. Taxonomy (NCBI): domain Eukaryota; kingdom Viridiplantae; phylum Streptophyta; class Magnoliopsida; order Fabales; family Fabaceae; genus Ormosia; species Ormosia semicastrata. Next base: position 26,830,674 of record JAQQTO010000046.1, on the reverse strand, counting down.
GATGGAGATGGGGACGGAGGGCGAGAAGCAGAAGCATAAGCATAAGCAGTTTGAGGTGGACCTCGGTAACCTGATGGCGTTCGACCCTCATCACACCTTCCCTTCTCTCCCAACTTCTTCCAGGTTTCCTTAGTCTATCTTTTTAATCTCATTTTAGAGACACCCCCCCCCCCCCCCAAAAAAAAAAAATTCCTAACTTTAATTTTCTGTAATAAATAAACGTAGGGAGGAGCTCATCAAGGAATGTTTACACAAAGGCACTGACTTAGCTCAAGCTATCGCAGATGCCCTCTTTACTTTGCCATCAACCGAAGATGTAGATGGACCCCTTGTCAAGTTGCCTCCACTCCTCACTAAATTGCCCAGAGAGAAACATGTATGTAACAACACCACACCCCCCCCCCAACCGGCCTCTCTCTTACTCTTACTTCTATTCATTTGTTTATTTTCATTTTCTTTTTTCTTTTTAATGCTTTCTGTTTTGTTCCTTTAGTGCTAAAATTTTCACCTGTGAGTAATAATATTGAGCTAGTTGTGTATAAGTAGGAATCGATCAATTTTTATTCTCCATCTTACTTGTATTGTTGTTTTATATTTGATTAGGTCTGATGTAAAAGCTTTGGTAAAGTACCTTGTGTGGATATGGTCTATTTACCAAAAATAAGTGAAGCAAATGAATTCTTCATACTATAGTTATTATCTCTTAGTTTGAAACATATCTCCTTTATATTCCACGGTTCTACTGTTTCTTTCTGTCTAAATGGCAAAATCATTTGCTCATGATATTTTGTAATGCTTTCAGCTGCCAAAGCCAAAACCTCCAACAAAATGGGAAATTTTTGCCCAAAAGAGAGGTTAGTCTTGCTGCATATGCGCCTGTCAAACAATTTTGTATTGCAGAAATTTCATATTGCAGATAACCTTAAGCCTGCTTCTTTTCTCGATACTGTTTATGTAGTCCGATTTGGGCTTAGGGTTGTTTTGTAATTTTTACTAGCTGACCATATTCTCTGTTATTTTGCAGGCATACAGAAACGGAAGAAAGACAAGATTGTATATGATGAACAATCTGGAACCTGGAAACGCAGATATGGGTATGATCGTGCTAATGATGAAGATGCTGTTCCTATTATTGAGGCAAAAGCAACTGATGGTAAATAATTGAACAAGCCTTTCCTTATGAAGGATAAGGAGTCATTATTGAAATCACTGCTACTATGTTTATTTTAATTAATGGCCATGTCTGAGTCATAGTCATAGACACCCTTCTTTGAGGTGTCACTGTTGAGCACCAACAGAACTACTACACATGTTAGCAATAGGATAAAGGTGTAATTTCAGATAATTCATGTCAAGCCTGTGTATGGCATGTACACAGACAGAATACAAATTAGAAGAAAATCTGAGTTATAGCACCACAGGTCCATCTGAAGATCCAAACTATAAAAAGGAACCATTTAAATATATGATATATCAGGTCATGCAAAATGATTAATCATAACATATAGTTGACCAGAGCTTCTTGGTTTCGGAGAGTAGTATATCAAGTATCTAATGGAGTACCCGTCAGTTAGGGCTCTAAAATGCAGATGTTATTTTCGTACTTAATTTGCATTTTGGACATTAATACTCTTATGTTTGATAATGTGGATTGTAACATCCCGAAAATTCTTTATTTCATTATAAATAATTATTTTATAATATTTGTGAATTTTAGGAAACTTTCTCGAATTTTTTCTGTGAATGATGAATATTTTAATATATTTTTCATTTTACGTGTATATTTTTGGAGTCACTGAAAATAAAATTATTTTTCCTAAGGTGATAAACTTTGGACTGTGGAAACGTTGACGGGGATCTTACTAAACCCGAGAAAATGGAACCGAATTAGATTTACGTTTCACGAGACTTTATCGATACATGAAATCATCATCATAAAATCATCCGATGAGTAATAAAATATTATTCTCATCAATTGTAATTTTATTTCACCGAGAAAATAATTTTGGCATCTTAATTATTCATCCGTCGATGAATTTAATTAAGGTGACAACCTTACACTTCATTTCCTCGAGAAGCGCACAAAGCTTCTCAAGGAAGCTTCCTATTTCCATCTAATCAACCTTTCCTCTCTCCTCCCCAATTTATGCCGCACGGCCATCTTGTTGAGGGAATTATTACATTGACTATTCCAATTTTTCCCACTCCCCATGTCTCATTCTGCTCATTCACATTTTCCATTTCATTTCTCCCATTTTCTCTCATTCACGCCGCTCCTCCCTCTCACGCAGCTCTCACTCTCTTTTCTCTTTCTTCTTCACGGCCGCACACCACCCACATTCACCATTGTTGATCTTTCAAGTCTTCTTTACTTAATCCGACAGAGACCATTTTCCCTCTCCACCTTCACACCTTGCTTCATGATGAACTCCTCCCTCGTGTCTTCATTTTTCTTTCTCGCTCAAAAACAGTGAAAAAGCTTGGACCTTTAAGGTTCTGGTGATGGTGAAGAAAATCAGATTTTCAAGCATGAAAGGAGCTTCTTTATCCCTGTTCTTCACTTAGGTAAGAGGAAGACACTCCTCCTCAACCTCTCTTAGCATTTAGAAACGTCAGTAATTTGTGTTGAGAGTCTTTCTGTTTTTAAATGTTGTTTGTGATGTATAGATGTTAGCTGATTGCGGAGTTTTGTATGTATATATATATATATTTGGAATGTGTAATATGGAAAGAAATGAGCCCTGCTTTGGTTCTCGTATGGTCACGGTTTGAACCGTAAAATAGAGATCCTATATTGAAAATGGTAATGACTTGGTTTGTTGATCCATTCGAAAGTAAATGTTAAAATCCGTCGAGAGTGAGTAAGCCATGTCCGTCGAATTAAGATGTTGAAACCTGTCGAATATGAGCTCTTGGCCAAACCTGTCGACAAGTGGGGCCCTTCATCATGTCAAAAGTTGTCGGCTAGTGACCCCCCTCATTAACACCTCCGTCTGGTGAATTGTCGAATTAGAAAGTGTGGCCCTCTTAGTGTCTGGAAATTTGACTAGTATAGGTGAAACCTCAACATTTTCCCAAAGTCGAATTGAGCACGAGTGACATACCTGTCGAGTTTAGATTTCTGACCACTAAAACACAATGAGAAAATCCGTCGAGTTTAGACTTCTTACTTTTCCGTTGAATGTCAAAACCCGTCGAGTGTACTTGTCGAATTAATATGAGTGAAACCTTAACATTTTCCAGGATCTGTCGAGTGTATTTGTCGAATTAATATGAGTGAAACCTTAACATTTTCCAGGATCTGTCGAGTGTATTTGTCGAATTAATATGAGTGAAACCTTAACATTTTCCAGGATCTGTCGAGTGTATTTGTCGAATTAGCATGAGTGAAACCTTAGCGTTTTCCAGGATCTGTCGAGTTGCATCTGTCGGATCGAGGGAGTGAAATCTCAACGTTTCAGCAACTCCGTCGAATTAGAACCTTGTAACCCTAACATTCTTGTCGGTTCGACAGGAACGGGACTTTCCCCATTGTTCAAAATCTGTCGAGTTAGAATTGAACTTTTAGCGTATTCGTCGGTTGAACACGAGTTAAGATGTGAAAATCTGTCGAGTTAGGATGGGAATAGCCGTCGAAGTTATGGTGTGAATGCCCGTCGAGTAGAGTTCTGAAGGTTTAATGGAGAAACTTACCCAATGAGAATATCCGTCGAACTAAAGTGTGGAAATCCGTCGAGTTAAGATGTGAAAATCCGTCGGGTTAGGCTGAGAATTATATCTGTCGAGTTAGGATGTGAATGCCCGTCGAGTGGAGTTCCTGATTATTAAATAGAGAGATTTTCTCCAAATCCGTCGAGTAGAATTCTGAAGGTTTAATAGAGGAACCGACCTAATGTCCGTGTCCGTCGAATCATGTTTTCTGTAAATGTGGTAGCATATTCGACAGCTTATATACTTCATCTGGTCGAAGTTCGTTCCCACCCCCTAATTGACAAACACTTAGAGTTTATCCCCCGCCAGATTGTTTTCCATTTACTTTGATCCTGTCATCATGTCGCTACTGTCGAATCCAGCTTTTGTTTCTACCGATACACTTTCGTCGAAATTATAAATATATCTCAATTCTTTTACCTAGCAAACGAATGGATGATTCTCGGCCTTGTGACCTCCTGATTTCAACTTTTGGGACTAATATACACTATATTAATCATAAATAACATCGATGACTAGAAACAAAGTAGGGACACATAATGAAGGAAAAACAAGGAGCGTGATTGAGCCTTACAATACTAGTGAGAACTTGGAATAAAGGAAGAACATGAGAGTGTGAGATTTTGAGATCTTAGAATAATCTTCTAAGGACATATGAATAAATTACCTAAGAGGATTTAAGTTAACTAAGAGAATTCCTTTAGAGATAAACTCTGTAAGTAAAGCTAAACCTAAGTAAGAATTCATAATACGCTTTAAAAAGGTATTACTTTATTTAACAACAATATCATGCTATTGTGGGTCCATTTGGGTGACCATTGATTTGGGTTAATTCTTACTTGGGCAAATTGTGACGCATGATGGAATAGTATGTAATAATGATCATACATGATTATGCATAGAGTCTGTATGCATTGTGGACAAATTATATGACATGCATTTGAGGCATGATTGACCGAGTTGTCATGAGAAGCATGATAGAGTCATGCATTGCACAAAAGAGAAAAAGAATGTCTGTTGGACTTTGCTGAGGATTTTAGCCTAGGAGTTGAATAACACCTTAGTGCGGGTCGAATAGACACGTGGGGTCCTAGATGACCTTGAGGGCGTCGGGCGCGGGCGTCTCGCGAGAGGCGTGGTAGCTCCTCCGGACCGTGGAGACAGACCGATACACACGCACCGACGATCCTAATGGCCACAAATCCCCATATCGAGATCTTGTGAGAATGCTGCTGTATAAAGCCTTGTTGCGCAAAATGACTGATTATTTTCTGGAAAGCACTTGTTTTTATGGCTGACGAGATACTAGCATGTCTCCCTGATCATTCTCTCCGACTGTTTTTGTGTCTAGCTCCATGGAGTAGGATTTTGATTATTGAGGGCACATGTGCATAGTGAGTCCATGAATTATCTGGCATACATTGTTATTATAATTGGAATGATTGTATTTTCGATGTATCCATACATATATATATGATTGCCCGAAACTGTCCCAAATTATAACTCACTACTAAATGTTTATTATCATTATTGCTTTCATAAATGCTATGTGGGCGTTTTGCGCCGTTTGGTTTCTCGATGCTATAATTGGTAATGATGGTAGGATGTCTTACCTCTTTCTTGTATTTTCTTTATTCTATGTAAATCTTTGGTTAAAGACTGTAAGTGGGAACGAGGTTGGATACCTTTGGACTTTATTGGCTTGCCCCGTTGTACCTTGGTGTTCTGACTCGCGAAGGGAGCTTTTTTGGGTTTTGGTTCGAATTGTTTCACTGGCGATGCCCACTGGCAAGTCAACTGACCAATAGCGTGTGTGACATGCTCGGATCTCGCTTTGATCATGAAGAGGACCGTGATTGAAGACCTTATCTTATATTTCTCACTACACCTAGGTGAACTTATAATTGCCTCACGATTCTACCTTGATACGATGGAGTGCCCAACTCCTTAGTCGTAGATATATTATGGGTAGTTTATATTTTATTTTGCATTACCTATATAAAGTGTATTTTTGATTACATGTATGCTTCAAGGCAATTATCCAGACTTAAATGTTGTAAATTGAGTACATATTATAATTCATAATTTAACTGGTTGTATATGTAATTACTCATTCGTGGCTCTTATTTTCCTCATATAAGAAATGTTAAGAATTTTATGGTAAATTTATTGTTTGACAAACTTAGCACGCCGACATTTAGTGACCGTGACATAATGACGATTGTGCATTGGTTATTAAATCGAGGGGTGTTACATGGATCATGTTAGATAGTTAGACTTAGTTGATATGTATCTATTTTGAATCATTTATGAATGTTATTTAAACCTCTTGGGCTATTCATATTTTTTACAATTCTATCTTTTCATGTGGACATACAGGGTGCGAATTAGAACAGGGTGCATACTTCTAATTCACATTTATGTGGGCATATAATTTTATGCACTGATATAAGCTATAAAGATGGTATATCGGTAATAATGTTGTAACATTTTGCAGATCCAGAAGAGGATCCTTTTGCCAAAAGAAGAGAAAATAAGAAGAACCGAATTGAAAAACAGGAGAAAAATCGGCTACAGAACTTGAAAGAAGCTGCAAAATTTGGTGCTTTACCAAGGTTTTTCTCTTACCTTTTTCCAATTAGCCTTGAGGCTTTTGGACCATGGGAATACTATATGTTACTATCCATCAGAAAATACATCATAGGATTGTAGTTGTGCGTATAATTTTTTTCATTGATCATTGGTTGCTTTCTTGAAATGATAACTGAGGTGGAATGACATCTACTCTATATTGACTTTCTTCTCTTATCCTTTATTGATTGGTCTCTTCTAGCAGTCTTCCCTCCCTTTCTTGACTAGTTCTTACCTTTTTCATGCTGTATTAAAGTTCATTCTGCTGTACCTGCCTACCTGGTCAGACCTTAGCCTTTTATTTGACCTTTCTGGACTTGTCTTAGATGCTGCCTACTTTCTTTTTTGAGGAGTTTGCTAAGTTTCTTCTGCTCGACTTACAAACCAAATGATATCTACAAATTTTTTATGCTATTATCTTCGGTCAATTAGTGCTACTACTTTTTTCTTCATTAGATGCTCCAAAGCTCTTGGTTTATTACAGAGTACAATGGCGTCGTTTGCTCTATGTAGCCGACTCCACCTAGTGGAAAAAGACTTGGTTGTTGTTGTTGTTGTATATGCTCCAAAGCTCTAATTACTTTTGCTTGCCTGGTAAATTGGTATTCTCAATGGATGGTCTTACACCTGCTAATGGTGGCACCTTAACTTCTAGTACATGTAATCATTTGTAGATTTGATTATTTATCTGTCCTTCCTGTATGTGGTAATCTCCCCAACTTTGGGACCACCGAATAATCAATAGGCAACTGCCTCCCAAAAAATGGAGTGACAATTTTTCACTAGTTTGTTGGAGAGTTTTGACCTAGTACTTTTTGTATACCTTTATATCTATATTCTTTTTCTCTTTCATGCATATATTAATGCTTTGTTTTCTCTTGTTAAGAGATCTGAATAAATTTCTATGCAGCCATGTTCAGTTGGCTGCTACAGCTTTGCCTATAACAGGAACTCAAGCAGCACCCAAGAAAGTTACTAAGGATGAACTAGGTAATGTAGCTGGAATTGCAGCAACTGCAACAGCCAGTGGTGGGAAATTTGACAAGAAATTGCTAGGTGAAAAGCCTGCACAACATAAAGGAAAATATCGAAAGGTTGAGCACTGTGCTCTTACAATAATCAATTTCTCTGATCCATGTAATTATTATATGTAGAAGCACCCATCTTTCATTAAATTGGCTAATTAACTTCCTTTGTTTTGTTTTCATGTAGTTCCTGCCGGTTGTGGAAGGAACAGGTATAGGATCGCAGGAGAAGGAGCAAACTGAAAAAATATTGAACAAGATTATCTCCAAGAATTCCCATGACATACTCAATGTTGACAAGGTACACTCATCTAGTGACCTCGAATTCAATTTTTACCAAATTTTCTTAACTGTTTATTCAAAATTGTATTCTCTGTATTCTAGGCCGTCACAATGCACAATGTGAAGAAAGAGAAAAAACGAAGGAGTGAGAAAGGGAAGGCTTCAGCAACTGACAGCAAATTAAAAACTCAGAAAAAGTCTTTTAAAAAGGGAAATTTCAAGAAAGGCAAGGCAAAAGGAAAATAGATGAGATTTTATCAGAGGTTGTTGAGTTTTGGAAACACTGTTCACTGGTTTGAAGTTTTGTAGGCGAATATTTCTTCTATCAATTGCTATACTTGTTACTCTCTCTCTCTCTCTCTCTCTATCAAGTGAAAAGTCAGCATTTAGCACGCATCTCTCTTAGACAAAAAAAAAATTCCTTTTAACTTTTGGAATCATCTTAAATGATAATGCCTATATATGTGGCAAGCATCGGGCATATTCATTCCGAGCTCTTCGTGTTTAGAATTTACAAGCAAGATGCTTAGAGCCTGATAACTACCCCATTGATAGTAGAAGTTCTTGATTTGGTATGTCTTTATGAGGTATCCATCAAAACAGCAAATATCTCATAAGTATAACCTTCATCCATAAAATGCTTATACCATTATTATTCGGGGGCATGTTAAGACTTTAAGAGTAATTAATTTTGCTATTTGCAGATTCCTCCTAGGTTGAAAAACAAAAGTCGTGAGTGTCTGTTACTCTGTTTTGTCTCTGTAGTATATTAGTTTTATCCAACTGTTGTGGCCAACGATGACCTTAATCCAACAAAAGAATTAATGGATAATTCAGTTTATTTACTATTTAAAAAGAAGATTTTATACATCATTTAAAATAATAAATTTGAATTTATTTTGGATCTTTCTCACACTCACACAAAGGGACAACATCTACATAGCTAGCACTAGCATAACATTGATTCCATTGAAAACTACCGACAATGATTTTTACCAGTAAACAAGTAAGTTGATATCAATTATTCATAAATAAGTTCATTAATATATTAATGATTAATATAATTTTACTTCTCCACTTCATAAAGATCTTCAGTTCAGACGGTACTTATCCGTTATATACCATCACTTCCTTTATTCTGTTCTTTACCTTCATTACCGAGGTAGAGAGAGAGATAGAGACAGGGAGTTTACCTTTATTCCCCAATTCGATATCTTTTTTGGTTTGGTCTTCATTCTTCCTTGAATTACTCGTTTTCAGCTAACTTAGTTTTTGTTATCTCCTCTTTAATTTGCATATTCTTGCTTGCCCATTTGTTCCAAACCATCTCTACCCTCTTGAAACTTCAAAAGTTTCAATTTTTAAAGGAGAAGCGGTTCTGTATATTGGCATTCAAAACTAGAAGGAAATAACTTGTTTTGGTCTTTTGGAGCTTAGGATAGATGGGTAGAGGAAAGCTGCAAGCTGTTGAATATGGTTACAAAGATGTAGTAATACGTAGTTCTGGAATCAAGTTTGAATGGGGTTCACGTGGGGGCAATGTTCATCCAACTGGCTTATTTTCAAGTGTTGGTCAAGCGGGATTGGGATTTGGGTTTTCACCAAATCCTCCAACTGCTACAGACCGTGGCACCAAACTCCCGTTGTTGGCTAATTCTTCCATGAAATACATTCTAATGGCTGAAGCCGACTTTCGAGGTTTCAAGGATTGATGAGTGGTGAGGCATTTGAAGTTGATGAGGAAGGCCTTGGCATGAAGAAGAAGAAGAAGATGATGTTGAAGCGGTTTAAATTGAAATTTAAGATTAGGAATCCATCATTGAGGAGGTTGATAAGTGGGGCAATTGCTGGTGCAGTGTCAAGGACTGCTGTAGCACCATTGGAGACTATAAGGACCCATTTGATGGTGGGGAGCTGTGGACATAATACAACTCAAGTGTTTCAATCTATTATGGAAGCTGATGGATGGAAGGGCTTGTTCAGAGGCAATTTTGTAAACGTCATCCGAGTTGCGCCAAGCAAGGCCATTGAGGTGTGTAGACCTCATGTTTTTTATTCTTAGATATCATGGTAGATGTGATTTTTTGGATATTTGACATTCATAAAGTATGCCACGTTTGAAATTTCTTATGGCTTTTGTCCTTCAACATTCTGGTTGAACTCTAACTGCTAAATTTTTTTACACATTTCCATTCTTTGGAATGACTTGATTCCTTAGTTTTTTATCCATAAAAGATCAAATTATGGCTTAGTTGAAAGCTGAAAACCCAAATTGTAGCCGGAAGATGACAACTTGTTTAATATTTAGCTTAGTGACTTAGGAATGGACTTGGATTGTTATGGACCTATGGTTTAAGTTTTAACACACACAGGATAGCTTCACTTCTATGTGTAGAGCTATTAGAGTTCCTTTATACCCTGTTGCTTCCGGTTTTTTTTTATTATCTATTTTCTCTCTCAATATCTTATTCATAGATGTTTTGGCAGACACAGGTGCACCATTTATGTCAATTTTTGGTGTTCTATCACCTGTCTTTCTTTTGCATATTATTCATTATTTTTGTACTTTATTGTTGGCTGACTTTGGCCACATATTCAGTACGTGAAAATTGAATGGTATATGTTGTGACACCGAATAAACCGTTTGCCAGAAATGAGTTTTGTCTTTGTTAGGATCTATAAAGTTAAAACTTTTCCACTCACAGATAGTAGTAACTTATCAATACCACCGATTTTTCTACCTTGATCAACTAGGAGTTCATCATTTCATTCTACAGCCTACATTACAGTAACTTCATTACATGCTTTAATGACATCTGGTGGAACATGCAGTTATTTGCGTATGGTACTATTAAGAAGCAATTATCTCTTAATCATGGAGAACAGCCAAAAATCCCAATTCCTGCCTCATTAGTAGCAGGTGCTATTGCTGGAGTTAGCTCCACCCTATTTACAAGCCCTCTTGAGCTACTTAAAACTCGTATCACTATTCAGGTATGCACTCATAGAGACCTGATGATCTTGCTCTCATTTATGCTGCGACTGATGTAAGTTTATATCATTGCTTTTATAGCAAAGAAAGGTGTACAAGAACTTTCTCGATGCATTTGTGAGAATTGTTCGAGAGGAAGGTCCTGCAGAACTGTATAGAGGCCTCACCCCTAGTCTAATCGGTGTAATCCCCTATGCTGCTACAAATTATCTTGCTTACGATACACTAAGAAAAGCTTAGCTTTCAATAAGGAGGACATTGGGAATGTCATGACTCTTCTAGTTGGATCAGCTGCTGGTGCACTTTCAAGTAGTGCAACATTTCCACTTGAGGTGGATAGTAAGCATATGCAAGCTGGGGCTCTAAATGGAAGAAAGTACAGTAACATGCTTCATGCCTTAATGAGTATACTTGAAAAGGAAGTGCCTGCCGACCTGTATAGAGGTTTGGGACCAATCTGCTTAAAATTAGTTCCTGCTGCTGGGATTTCTTTCAAGTGCTACGAAGCTTGCAAGAAGATAGTGGTTGAAAATGAACAAAATTAATAACGTGTGGATAAGTGAAGATTCTTTCCATGAGATTTATTTGTATTTTTTTTGTTTAAGAAGAGTGGACTAATTTGTCGTGCTAATTGTTGGTTTTGCAGATTTTGTTTTTCCTTACATAGTTGACTATTTTAACCAGGGCGTTGTTTTAAAGTTTTATTGATTATATAGACCACAGTGATATTGTAATGTCTTTCATATTTAGTTGTTGGTCTTGGCTGAGATTAAACAACTTGTAAGTGATGTTTTATTTGTAATAGTGCGAGATCTGTTACAGTGTTGGGTAACATTAAACTACGAAAAAAAATGTGTTTCCTGCACAGGAAAAGTGCACTTTTATATGTAGATTTTGGCCTAGATTTGAATGGAATAATTTCTAAGACATGTTTGAAAGTCAAGTGATGGCCCTTTATGATATTCATGATACAGTCAAATAGGATCTTCTGAGTTTTGTTGTTACCATTGTTTGGTTGCTTTCTGCCACAGTACTATTCAGAACTGCCAGAATGTGTCCCCCTCTGCCCCAAAGATGCTTTGCCACAAGGATTGGTGACGGATTTGAAGAAGAGCATCTGATTACAAAAACTAAAAAAAGATAGGCCTTACATTGAACTTTTAAAACGGGAATACATTATTCAAAAGTATGATCAGTGGGGGAAACCGCTCAAGAAGAGCAGTCACACCATTAGATAACATAAGGACCCATTTAATGGATGGGATCCAGCCGACATGCGTAATTGCCCATCGAGGAAGCCGAGAAATGTAGAATGTAAAAGTGATCCGAATTGCAAGTTTCTCACCTGAAGAAGAGTGGAAAAAAATACAAAAAGATTTGCCTCTTTCCCAAACTTCTAATGGATCTCCCTTGACTTTGATCATTTGACATATCATCCATGAAGTTTACCGTCAACTTGGACTTTTATATGTTGTAATCATATATAGCACAGCCCCGTCAACTAGATCATTTGATCAGTCTTTAACAGATGTTTAAGATAAATTAGTCCTGTTGTTTTTCTTAAAGTTCACATTGATAATAAATCTTCATAGGATGTGCAGAACAAGCCTATCTAATCATGAACATTCTAAAAGAAAATTACATTCATCATATCTAGCAATATGAAAACCCGAATATCATATACAACAACAAAACTGAATTTCTTATCCATTTTGTTTCTCAACCTCAATATGAATTATCTAACCTAGCAAACTATCAAACACTTAACATGTACCATCGCAGAACGAATCCACAACCACCAAAACCTGATACTTAGAACAACCCCCTTTTAACTCTTCTCTTCATCTCCAATATCTCTTTCCTCCGCATCAGCCGCCATTAACTCATCAAAATTCTCAGTCTTTCCTAGCAGTGTCTCAATCTGAAGAAAGAAAGAGATTTTCACACATAATATGAGGAAGGAAACTCAATCCCAACATTTCTAGAACATAAGAGCACAAATTAGCAGCAAAAGCCAATTAATATGCCTACACTACCGTAGGACGGGAAAAACCAATTCAAAGGGTGTGTATGCATGTCCTCTGAAGCAGTAACTTAATAAATCACTTGTCAAGTAATAGTGAACAATTATGTAGACTAACCTACAAATTACAATTTTTGGAGAAAACAAAAAGCACTTATGCAAGCCTCTCATTGAAAGAGGCGACATAAAAACCAAATTGTGTGTGACTAATAATAACGCATCTCAAAATTACTACCTTCGATTTTTGAACAGGCCGTCCTCTTGAGTCATCCTTGATGTCAACTGTTGAGGGTGTGATCTCTGCACAAGTTGAACCTTAAGCTTAATTAACCACACGGTAATTGATAGCTCATACAAATTTAATCATTAAGTGGGCGTTGATATTCTTACTCTTCTCAACGGCCAATCCATTAATTTTCAGAATTTCAGCAACCGTCACCACTGTGGCAATAGCTATACACAAGAAAAAAAAATAACAATTATGTTGGAAAACCCACAAATAAAGACAGGAGACAAGTCATGACGTCCACAGTGCACTTTCTAAGTCGTTATAACCGTTTCCCACCAAAAAACTAGAGCACAAAATACACATGGGGGAAAGAAACAACCAATTAATTAAAATAAGTATACCCGAGTTTGTTCTGCAGAATTCACAATTAATTTCACGAAGTACAGTTCATAGGAAAACAAATATGTATTAAACAAAAAAACAATTCTTTTTAAGTCAAAGTTCAAAAATAATGAAAACAAACTTTTGACCTTATATTGGAAACTTTTTTTCTAACAATTGCAGGGTCAGCAGTTGCCAGAAGGAGTTACAAGCACACGCATAAGTTCTAGGCCTCAAATCAGCTAAGCAAACCAATCTCTTTAAACCTCCATATAGGGCATTCCTAAAAAACAATGTATCCCTCAACAATAATTTTATTTGCAAAAATAGAAACACATTATTCATAAAACACAGCTAAAATACAGAATTGTAAGCTCATATATTCTCTGGCTAAATTGCCACAGAAAATTACTAAAATCCAGTTTAGCTTAGAATCCCAAACTAAATTACTCAAAATTCTAATTGAATAGGAATAGCAGCTTGGCATTTAAAGGTTGTTGTTTGTATGCAATGGTTTGTGAATAGAGACAAAGTTAATTTCGAGGAACACTCACCCATTCCGAGGGCAGAAAGCTCCACTTCATCATTCTGTTGCATGTATCTTTGCACATAAAACATTGAAACAAAGCAGTATAAAGCAATTGCACATCAAGTTAGTTAGGGTAAGTGGAAGGTGAAAAGAGTGAAACCTTGGCGAGATTAACGTAGAAGAACAAAGCTTTCTTGGTATTAGATACTTGAATCTGATTCTTCTTTTGCGAATCTGCGCGGCTGCGCCCAAGCTGATGGCGTTAGCTCAGCTCAACAATTGCAATTGCAAATAACCCTAACCCTAACCCTAAAATCAATCTCTTTCTCTCACGGAGAATAAGCGCAGAAAGAAAAACAGAGATGATTCGAAGAGAGAAAGAAGCACTACTGCAACCGAATGTTCCAGAAGCTGTTGTCGTTGGCAGACGGGCACACCTTACTTAACCATTCCACTCTGCAATTGATTGCATTATTGCAATTTTCAACCAAGCCTGGCCCTGTGACTCTTCCCAAATAATAAAACAAAATAAACCAGGATTAGTTTAAGGGAGTTGGTATTATATTTTATTTTAACATATAATCATTGATTGATCTTTTATAATTAATGACTAAATTAATTAAACATATCAGTATAAAAATAACAGGGATATTCACTTAGATGTCTTATCATACTTGAAAAATTAGTCACTTAATTATTGAGTTAGAGATACTCTAAAAAATAAAATAAAAATTAGTTAAACATATCTAACATATAACCAAAAAAAAGAAAACACATCTAACAAATAATAGATATTTAATAACTCAGTAAAATATCTCATATCTAAAAATGTGCCAATAAAACTTCTATAGAATATTGTACAACTAAATAAAAAATAAACTTCTAAAGAATATTTGTTATTTTTTAAAGATTTTAATTTGAATATAATATCAATAAAAAAATTATCATTAATCATATATTATCATATAATAAAAAATATTTGATTTTTAAATAATTATATAAAAGATCACATGTGTATTATATAATAATATATAATTAGTTAATGATATAAAAAATTTTACATTAATAATATTTTAAAAGTAACGTATATTTTTGGTAAAAAAAATATTTGCTAATATAATTTAAAGTAAATTATTTCAATATACTTTATCCTTAGTGTTTGTACTTTTTTTTTCTAATGCCAAAGATTCATTTTAATGAGCGTGAATGGGCCTTTTAAAGAAGTTTCTAGATAACCCTTTAATAAAGATCAGGAGAGAAGTAAGAGGTATAGGAGAAAAAAAATTAAAATGAAGAGCAATTGCAAAAATCAAATCTCATTATTCTTATTGTATATTCCTAACTCTAACTAACTAAATATGTAAATCAGTACTTATACTTTAATCTGTTAATAATGCTTTTCCCAATTAAAAAAAAACCGTGAATAACACATTTAATATACGTGCAAGACTCACAAACTCTAGATTGAATTATAGTTAGATGTACCAAAACTGTAGTTCGTATGAACTAATAATCGGCTTATTGAATCAGTTCATTTATTGGAATAAAAAATATATATAACCCAATTTTGACTTCTATTTTTTATATTTATTGGATATGATGAACATCTATAAGAAAATTATGGTTCTTGTATTAAATATGATGAACTTCAATTAGGTCAATTTAAGAAGATTACTACTTATGACTTCATTGATTATTATATTTTTAATTTGTATTAAAAAATGTGTCTTAATAAATAATGAACACTTCTATGATAAATAATAATTTGTCTGTAAAATTTAATTAATTTTAATTTCAACTAATTATATATAACAAAAAATGTTACCATATAAATAATTTAAATTACTACTTATTATTTTATTAATCATTACATTTTATGGATGTAAAAATTGAATTTATAAATATTGGGGTTAAAAAAAATTTTGATTACTTGCACAAATGAATCATTGGAACTCAGCGTAATTAATAGCATGTTTAAATTATAATTTATGCACTTTAAGCCCTTATTTAGAATGTACAAATTAAGTTTCATTCACAAATAATATATTTAAAAAAATTAATTCGGTTGTCTTTAAACGTGATTTTATATCAAATTATGCTTTAAATAAAATTTTGAAAAAAAAGTTTTCTGTAAAGTATATAAGCCGAAATTCCAAAAAGTTGAACCAATGTACTGAATACGACAATTTTCTTTTCTTTTTTTTCCCGATGGAATAAGACATTTTTCAAATTATTCTTTACATAAATCAATAGCACTATTATTTACATTAACAAGAAAAAAGAATAAAGTATGTTGAAAAGTTATTCTTTACAATTAGTGCCAAAGATAAATTGAAAAGATACTAAATTAGAAAATATTTTAAATCGATACTCATTACAACAATTCTTTTAATTTCTTTTCAGATAGTTTTAATAGATATACGTACAAATTTGTTAGTAACTTAGTATAACTTGGTATTTATATTTATATTTTTTAATCTGAACTTCGTATGTATATTTTATTTATTTATTGGATCTAACTTAAAGCATATAAATAATTAATGTAAGTAAAAAATAACCGATCTGATCGTTAACTCAACTATTGATCCCAATTCTATCAATAAGTAAAATATGTAGTCCAAATTCTCTAAGTACTAAATAGAAAATACATTCATTCACAAAGCGAGCTTATCCATCCTATTAAACCACCTAAACTTGGATAACTAGCTATACTTAGTCTTCAACATCACTGTATATATAACATATTGTTTATCAAAATATTTCAAAAATAACTAATTAGACTATGGTAAACCTTTTATTTAATGGATAAAGTTTAATTCTCAATCTCAATTCGAAGAAGTAAATCGTTTCCTTTTAAGATTCTAGTCCAAGTTAATATCTTAAAAGAATGCAAATAATAATTTCAAATTTCAGATGATTATGCAAATCAAAAATCGAATATTTATGGGTATTTTTAACTTAATAAAAAATAAGTTTGACAATAAAGAGACTTTGTTTTTTGAAAAATAAGAATATGCAAATGCAAATGAAAATAAGTTAAGTGTAAATGACAGAAATCAAAGAGCAATCGAAATAAATGTGATGAGTACTGTAAAATGCTTAAAATAAGAAGCATAAAGTAAAACAGTTTAAAGTAAATGCAATGAGAAGTAAATGTGCAAGTATATAAATTGTAAGAAAGTAAAGAAAATAATTAAAATAAATCAAATGATCTTGAAAGAACACTCGATCGGGAGTAAAAAAGAGTTTTGCAATAAAATAAAATAACTGGAAGTAAAAATGGACTGAAATTAAACTTGCATTGAATTTGTAAATAGTACAGAAATGAAAGTGGATAGAAACATACTGGATTAGACTTACGTGCTGTTTGCTCGAAATGTCAATGGACGTGAGAGCATGAGTTTATAAGTGTTTGTGAGTAATGAATTTCTAACCCCTAAATGTGTCCATCCTCTTGGTATTTATAGACTTCCTAAGTAACTACCATTTTTACAAGATCTTGACATGTGTCTGAAACAAAGATAATTACTAAATGATTAGTAATCTTTGTTTAATAACCACCAAATCATTGTAAGCAATCCTTGTACTATAAGTAACTGTCTAATGTCAATCATCAATCCTTGTGTTGTCTTGATCTAACATTTGCAACCGCTATTAACTTCTAATTTAAATTCAAAAAATATTTCTTTTTTGAATTCAAACTTGAATCTTCAACCACTTTCTAGTTTTCCATCTAGTCGAGATCTTCTATTCTTTTTCAAGAATTTGCTAAATATAGTTACTCTTCGAGTATAATGTTTTGATAGTCAATCGAAACCACTGCTCTCAACATTATGCCGAAATGACCCCAAATTGATATTTGAATCGAAATCATTATTATCACTTTGATTTTTTTTAAGAACAAGTCCATAACGAATCATGTTCACACTAAATTTTATACTGATCCATCGAAATGACATTAGATCGAAAAGTGTTTATTTTATACCAACACATATATATCGTACCATACCCCTCCATAGTAAAAGGGATGCAACGAGCAAGCTCTAGTCTAGTCCCTTCCAGTGGGAACAACAGATGCATAAGCACATGGCCCATCTTCAACCTTCCTACCTCTATACAAATTGGTATTGGCATCGGTGTAATGATAACTGCCAGCAAAAAATTGCATTTTTGTGATGTCATAAAAGGAATCATTATTGGAGTTTGTGGTGTCAAAAGAGGTATCAGTTGATTCCACAGCATGATCTGCATCACCATTAGTACTGAAATAGTTAAAATTATGCACCTCAGGTTCAGTGACATTTCGACAGTCACGACCATCATACTTGCTAGTTGTCACTGCCATAGCGCTGAGCTCGATGACTTTGACCACTAGGTGACGAACACTCAGCGCATTGACTGAGCTAGGAAGGAAGTTCCAGGTTTGCATTTGATTATATTTCCTTCTTTATATAAGCTTTGTCACCTGTAAATAGAGAATCCTTTTGTACACACTAATTAATTTAGAAATTCAAATATAATTTAGTAATTCAGATATTCAGATATAATTATGAGAATATCCAGAAACTTTCTCCAAACTTTTTCTTTTGTCACTATTTCTCTATTTTTAATATGGTATTAGAGTCATAGTATCCATCTTGAGGAGAGTTTCTCCTTTTTCGTTATGTAGAGTTCGTGAAACTCGTTAGAATCGTTACTAATCACCATCAAATCTAGCTTTAGTTTTGTTGTTCTTCTCATCTTTGTCCACATCGGTCCAATCCTTCTGCTCACCGTCACTGTTTTTCCGTGACTCCGGACTCCGTTCTAATGCAAGACTTTGTTTCAGACTCCGTCCTAGATTCCAAACTCCATTCTGATGCCAGACTCCATTTTAGACTCCGTCTTAAATTTCAGACTCCGTTTTAGATTCCGTCATAGATTCCAGACTTCGTTCTGATGACAGACTCCATTTCAGACTTCGTTCCCATTGTAAATTTTTCTAGATGTATATAGTTTCATCCTAAATGCAGTTTGAGTCTTTTGATTTCTTCAAGATCTTGAAGTTGTATTTTTAGATTATTTTTAATTTAATTTATTTTTGCGTGTTTAATTGTAACAAGCTAAAGCTTAATATTTTTAACTTGAGGGAGAGTATTAGAATATCTAAAACATATCTCATGATTAAATTAGGTTTGATTTTGTGTTATCTTAGAGATTTTGTTTACACATAATTAGAGATATTATTTTGATTATACTTGATTGTATTTTCTTCTTTATATAAACTTCCTCTCTTATAAATAAAGAAATCATCTTATACACACTAATTAATTCAAAAACTTAGAGATAATTCAGTACATTAGATATTCAAAGATAATTTAAAAAATATACAAAAATCTTCTCCAAACTTTTTCTTGTGTAACTGTTTCTCTATTTCTAACAAGTCCATCAAGGGCTTGTGCAAGAGGGATGTTCTTGTCACTGAAGAAGGCAATGGCTAAACCAAAATTGCCAGCATGAGCTGTTCTGTCAATCCTATGTACGCAGTCATCTATGTCTCTAGACAAGTCAAAGTTGATAGCATGGGCCACATGCGGGATATCCAAACCTCAGGAAGCAACATCAATTGCCACCAAAATCGGAGTAACACCACTTTTGAAAGATCTTAAAGCTCGTTTCCTCTCCTACATATAAAATGTAGCAAGAAATTACTTAATAAGATTTAAAAATAATATGGCAAAAATTGCAGGTTAATATTTATGAAGAGTTAACATTCATCGCATTGGTACAATTATGTATAAAGAAAGTCAATTCACTGTTCTCAGCATCAAAATGCTCATTGTTGCAACAAAAAATATGAAAGAACATTTCCAGATACAAATTTCCACAAACAACTCACCAGTTTGAATTCGTATGTAAAACATAATGTTGGCATTTGAATGCATGAGAAACATCAAAAACCATCCGAAATAAGGTCTAATTTATTGCAACAGTAGCCAATGCAACATAACACAAACAGAGAGGATTCACAACAAGAACAGTAAAAGAAAATGGAAGAAAGAAACCGAAGTAAGCAGAAGATGCTAACCATTTGAACTTTGTCACCATGTATTGCAATAGCTGGAAACTCATTTCTCGACAGCCAATATTCTAAATTATCCGCTCCTCTCTTTGTTTCAACAAATACAAGAGTCAAAGCTTGCTGCATTGCAGAAAACAACAATTATATTGAATCCATAATCCAATATATAGCATTTAACAAGCAAATTGTATTTGTGCAATAATAATGGCAGATAAAAGCATCAGTGCATCACTTATCTAATAAAACTGCATTTTCACCTTCCCATTGGCTCCACGTACCCTTTGACAATGGAGAAGATTCATAAGATGGTTTCTTTTGTCTGTATCCTGAACAAGTTCAATTTTCTGTACAATCAATTCAGTGCTTGAGCCAACCCTTCCAACAGCCAGGAATATGTAGTCTGATAGAAAGTCAAATACAAGCTTCTGCAACTTGCAATACAAGTGATTAATATCCACCAAGCGCCCAGGAGTTGCAACCAAGATGTCAACACCTTTCTCCAAATTGCGGAGCTGTTTTGAGTTTTAAACAACAAATTACAAAACAATGGAGAAGGGAGAGCAGAGCACCCACTTTGTATTGGGGCATATTACAAGCATACAATACAAGTGATTAATAAATTACACTTTTTCAAGTACAACATTTTCTCTTATCTTAATTGACATCCTTTGAAACACATTTGGGTGATCGAAAAAGCACAATGTGGAGTGACCTTGGAAAACGTATAAACAAGTGAAAAATCCCTTACAAACAAGTGAAAAAGACTTGAACGTAAGAATCACAAAACTATACCAAGATATTATTAGCTCATTTTCCAATTGTACAAGTTGAAAAATAGTATAAAGTATGTAAAGTACAAAACACTGACTTGCTGAGTAATGGAAGGCCCACCATAAGCAACTATAACCTTTACTCTTGTTTGATAAGCAAACTTCTTTGCTTCATCATGTATCTAGCAAATTTTTTTGACACAAACAGAAAGAGCTTAAAACAACTTTCCAACTAAAACCAGAAACCCCAAAAGCATAAAAAATCACAACACAACTAAAGAGGAAACAAAAAGGTGAAAAACCAATCAATAAACTTGACACAACAACTTCCTTGTATGAGACAAGATAAGTGCAGTTGGATATGTTGGAAAAAATAATAAATAAATTATTATGTGTGACTCATGTGAAATAATATTTTGGGTCTGTATGTAAATTAATGAAAACAAAGGGACTTATTAGTTAATGTGAGAAGTTGAAAACTTCTAATAACTTGTGAGAAGTTGAAAACTTCTAATAACTTGTGATAACTTGATGGGAGTAATCACTTTTATGTTTACTGGTTCTGTCTCTCCCATAAGATTTCTCTGCCATTTTGCTATCAAGAATAGGGTCTGAGAAAGAACTTATAGGAAGAGATAGATTGGGATTAGGAGAATTGTTTTTTCTCTACAAAATTATTTCATGGATCAAGGTAAGTTTCTTTTCTATGTAAGAATCATAAATTCCAAGATCCTTTACGTTTTTGGTAATTTTTTTGAATGTGAACCCTAGGAAAACTATAACTTTCATGCGGTATCAGAGCAAAGTTGTGGATTTTATGATTCTCCATGTATGAATGTATGATTGTTTTCCCAATTTTTTTACCAACTCTATTTTTTAAAATTGGCAATTTATAAATTATGATTGTGATTTGCGCTGCATATTGTAAATTGACATTTATCTGAAATTGTGGTAATGAATTGTTATCATCGATCAAGCATTGTAATTCACTGTAATTGTCTCTTTATTCTCCTTGTTCCTGTACGTGATGACAATTCAAAATCAAGAATAAAGTTTCCCTGTACGTCGATGCATTCCAAATGTATATATTGAATTGTCAATTAATGTACGTCATTTTCGTGTTTATGATCAAGTGGCATGATTTGACAAAGTGAAAGGATAGTATAAAAAAAATTAATAGTGGATCACGAGCTCTCTGTTAAAGCATGAATAAAGCCAATTGTGATTGAATATCGACATTTTGAAGCCGTTTTGACAGCATTGTACATAAAAGAGAAAACACATATTTTTGAATACGTGTTATTTACCGTGAAGTGTTGAATGGTGTATTGGCTCCACTGTTAATTTTAATTATTAATTACTAAAATGTTGAAATTTTGGAGTTAAATGTATGATGGATTTGTTAATCACCAAAGTGGTCAAATCTGTAAGTTTATTTAATTCTAAATTAATGATAATTTATTTCAATTACCCATAGAATAGATGCTATAAATGACATGATGATTATTAGTTTATGAGTAAATTAAAATTTATTGTTATAAGACATTTATGGATCACCCAAAGTTTGATTAGTTGTCCTTATAATTAATGGACATAATTGTTGGTAATGTGAATGCATTATTAGTTTTATTTATATATCCAAAGATATTAAATATTTCTATTTAGTGCATGTTTCATTGTCTGATAATGTTGTTTGTATTAGCATCATTATATTTGTTGTATATTGATGTATCACCCAAAGGAGAACATTGATGTGCACTGAATGTTTAATGTTTATTGTCTGAATTTGTATTGAATGTTAGATTATAACTCAAAGCATTAATGTTAGACATGTGTTCACTGCAGTTTCTGTCCCTATTTCCTTGCACTCACATGCTTCGTCTGTTCCAATCTTTAATGGGTTGAATTTATCTGATTGGAGTGAACAAGTCCAATTTCACCTTAGTGTGATGGATCTTGATTTGGCTCTTCAAGTTGAGAAGCTTGCTGCTATTAAAGCTACTAGTAGCAATAAAGAGAAAACTCATTATAAGGCTTGGGAAAAGTCAAACAGACTTAGCTTGATGTTTATGCGAATGAGCATAGCAAGTAACATCAAGTCAGCTCTTCCCAAAATAGAAAGTGCAAAAGAATTTATAAATTTGTGGAAGAGCGTTCCCAAACTTCTGACAAGTTTCTTGCTGGGACATTAATGAGTAGTTTTGTAACACCCACCTTAGGGTGACACATTTATTGTAACTTAATTATAAATTACCTCTTCATTATAAATTATGCTTTGTAATGTAAATACAAGCTATAAAATTTCTTAATAACAATAAGATAAACTTAGCGAAAAATAAAAACATTACAACATCATCACAACTAATTTACATAATATATATATGTCCTAGTACTGTCATACTTAATTATTTACAAACTAAATTTTTAAAATATTTAAACTTTAATTTTAAACTAATATGTTGCTCAAGTACTACTAGACAGTAGAACTCTCAGACGGGTCCTCCTCAGACTCCTCAGCAGATAAAAGTCCAGACTGACGTGAAGTCTTACGAACAGGTGTCCGCACAGACGACACTATACTAACCTCACTAGGAGTACAGTAGTAAGTCCCCCAGTACTGCCTAATGGATGTTGGAAACTCTAGGTATACATAAATATCTATAGTAAAATAAGGATGTCCAAGATGTTGTCTACTCAAAACAATATTTAGATCTTCCATATAGTAAATACGCTCTCTATCCAAATCAACGTGCCATGCCTCTAGTCCTCCACGAAAAGTCAATCTCATATACCCAAGGAAACAAGGCATCTCCATCGTCTCAAAACTCAGTTTCCTCTACGGGAATCTGCTCCTCCTCAGCTTCTCGCTCAAGTTCTTGCTCGGCGTCTTAACAAATATAAATACAATACAGAATAGGCATACAAAGAGGTGAAATCACCTATGCCAATACCAGTATGGTAATAATGAAGATAAACACATACAATATATAATATAGCTACATCATACCATAATTACAGTTATATCATCAACATCATCTAACATCACAACACATGTAATACAATAATTACAATCATGCCACTACCAATATTCAAATATTTAACAATTCTATTATCATAAACAATAATTATGATAATGCCCTCAATAACTATGCATATGCACATAGACTCAATTTCTTACTCCATAGAGCTAAAACTCAGGTCGGAGAGAGTGATCGAAAAGATTTATCTGTACCAACATGCCTCAGACCACGTGTTTAGTTTTGCACATCTAGCATATACACGACAGTCTTTATCAGATCTTGATTAAGAATAGTGTCTTAGTTATGATCATTAGTGTGTTGCGTCGGTTTAACCCACGGTACATAAGAGCTACCAACTGCCCATTGTAGGCAACCCGCACCCCAATGCCCCCAAGGTCAACGAGTGACTTACACTACGCATATCACACTCACTCAAGATGTGTATTCTCTCTTAGGCAATTAGTCTCATACAGTTCATCGGACCTTTCCAATGCATGTACTATGCATCATTCACAGTTCCAATTCATTATCACATATTCGGAGTCCACACATTGACCCAACAGTATTTTTACTGTATTTTTATCGCGTAGTCATATTTTTGCATTTTCTCAATCGCGCAACAATTATGTTGTATTTTCAAATCGCGTATCAATTTTTTAACGTTTTCTCAATCGCGTAAAATAATTTTCACACGTTTTAAATCAAAAATACTATTTTTCTCATTTAAAACTAAAAATTGACTTTATTTTCTATATTTACATAATCGTCCCTCAAAAACATAATATTTACATTATAGTCCTCCTTTAAATAAATATTTTTACAATAGTTCCTCATAAATCTCATATTTACAAATAGTCCCTCTATTATCAAGTATTTGCAATACAGCCCCTCTTTTATAAAATATTTGTAAAATAACCCCTCTTTAAATAATAATTTGTAATATAGTCCTCCTTAAAATATTAATTATAATATAGTCCTTCTTTTATAAAAAAAACTCTAAAAATTAGTATTTGTACTGTTTTTCCAAAATTGGCAATTCTTTCTTTTACTACAGATATTACATCTCAAATTTTTCGGACGCGCTTCTAAACCCATAGGATGAGGTATACGTCAGTAAACTTCAAGTATTGGCATCCATTTTATTTCATAACTCATTTATTTAATTATATCAAATTATTTTTCCAAAACCATTTTGTTTGCTACACGCAAATTTTTTCAAATTCATTTCCTTCTCATTTAAACCATTAACCTTAATCTGAAACCATCATTTTCAGGACTTTGGTCCTCTTTAACCTAGTATGGCCGTGAGCCTCAAAGCTCTTTGGAGCTCTCATGAATTCGTTCCATCATGTTATTCATATCCTAAATTACACATACACTTGCATGCATTCAAAATCATATAGACAAGCATATTATCAAAGCTATAGTCATACCATCACACATGCAATCACAAATATAAAACCATAAACATCACAATCACAATCAAAGAGACACCAAACAATAAGTGAACAAACCCTTATGAGTTTTTCACCATACACAACCATCTTCTCACCACCAAAACTTGGTTGGTGAGGTAAATCTTCATCTTAACTCTTGAAGACAAGAATCCACAAGCTCCTTCCTCCTTCTTGATTTCGTGTGAACTAAAATAATTCCCTAAAAATTCTTAAACAATTAATAAAATCACAAACAAAGCTTAATAATGAAAAATCATGGAACAATCATGGTTTAGAAAATTAAAAACTAAATTTTAAACCATAAAATCAAAAGTTTACCTTTAGGAAAGTAAACCAAAACTTGGATTTGAAGCACTTAGGATAGGATTTTGACAAAACTTCCTAAATGAAAAGTGTTTAGAAGGTTGTTTAGGTTTAGGAAATGTCAAGAGGAAAAATTATAGAAGATGGGTAGGGATTCTAGGTGCTTGGGCTGAAACTTAAGAGAGAAAAGGGAAGGAAAAAGTTCTTGATGTTCTTGGAAATTTTGAGAGAAAATAAGTTAAGTCTTTAGGTGAGAGAAAAAGTGAACAATGAGAGTGAACAA
The DNA here is from genome assembly GCA_029884595.1 of Ormosia semicastrata. Taxonomy (NCBI): domain Eukaryota; kingdom Viridiplantae; phylum Streptophyta; class Magnoliopsida; order Fabales; family Fabaceae; genus Ormosia; species Ormosia semicastrata. Next base: position 26,804,977 of record JAQQTO010000046.1, on the reverse strand, counting down.
AAGAGTGCAGCCGTGAGGTGAGTGTGTAGGGAAATTAGGAGATTTACTTGAACCAAAATATCTCAATTTTGTGTTCACATTGAGAGCACATGGCTTGGTCATCATGTGGTCATCAAAGTGTCACTAGGATGGACCTGGAACATAATAGAACTTGGTAGAAATTGGCCTCTTGGCCGTGGAACACTAGAGGGGTTTAGGGACTTGGTTTGACTTCAATTAAACTTAATCACATGCTAATTAGATGGCTAGTTAATTAGGTTAAGTTTCCTAATTATACTTAATTAATTATCTAATTACATAGCTAATTCATTAACTAGGTCATTGCATATGTCATGCTTAGTCATAGCTTCTAGATGAAATTAGGATATCTAATTAGTAACTAGATTATAACCAATTAGTAATTAGGTTAGTTCACTTAGTTTCTTAATTAAGTAATTAGGTTAACTAAGTTAGGTTTAATTAGCTACTTAGTAACTAGTCAAGCCATTATATTTGACTAAATCTCAACCCTTGAAACTAACTTTATTTCCTAACCATTGATTTAATCTAAGGTGGATATCACTTAGTGATTTTATCAGGATTGTTCTCACACCATTGATCTAATCAACGGTTATGATTAAAAATATCTTAATCAAATTTTTCATCTAATGGTCCACAATAAAGTTCATACCCCTTTATTTGACCAATTCCTATTGGTTTAGAAAAGTTTAGCCATCGTTTTTGACTGGTTCCTATTAGTTCATTCTAATTTAAGTTACAAAAAATATTCTAAGCACATTTTCTGTCAATTAAAATATATCGGGTCCAATAAATTATAACAGAAACTGCTATAAATAAAATAGCAAATATTTATCAATGAAATATTTTTATTTTACAAATAAATTCTAAAAATTAAAAGATTCTTTTCTGTGTCACTCAGATTTGAGTTTAGTAAGATCTCCCGCCTCCGAATAAATCAGATAAGAATTTTTCCGGTCCGAAAATTATTATTTTCCTGACCCAGAGCAAATCACACAAAACAATTAAAAATAATATCAGAATAATCAAATTATTTTTATATCACACAGAAAATACAAAACAGTGTAATTCTGTCATTACTGTAACATAGTTTAAAATTTGGGGTGTTACAACTTTAACCACCATGAAGTTTGATGGTTCTCGTACAATGCATAAGGATGTCATTGAAATAGGAAATTAAGTCATGATCTTGCATTTGAAGAGTTGCCAAATTGTGGACAGAGTCATAGAGTTGCTGAATGTCATTAGCATAAACACTTTTAGCCTTCTTCCAAATATCATAACAAAACTTATAGGAATGGTAGTGAACCAGCAGTGATGGATCAATGGACTGCCAAAGAAGAGACATTAATTGATAGTCAACCTTTTGCCATTCATCCTTTAATGCAACATCAATTTTCTCTACTTGAGTTGTCAGATGATCAAAAAGTCCCTGACCAAGGAACCAAATTTCGACGGCTGAACACCAATCCATATAGTTTTTGCCATTAAGTTTTACAGAAGTAATTGAAGGAGTCTCTGAAAAGGCAAATGAGATGAGACTTTTCTAGCATTGTCAGAACTTGTTGCTGATGCCATTTGGTAGAAAAGAAATCAGAAACAAAAATACTTAAAGAACCGAATGACAAAGGCTCCAAGAGCATTTAGAGAGGATAGAGGCGCGTGGTGGCACGTGCGGCGGTTTCCGGCAACGAGACTTGGAAAGATGGCCAGAAATGACCGTCTAAGATGACTGGGGCCCTTCCTCTAACAAATGAGGGGACTTTGAACGAGGTTCCAGCCTTGACAGCGGCGGAACATTAATGCGAACAATACATGAACAGTGCAGGAACAGTAACGAACGGTGACGTGAACAATAATGGAACAGTGCGTGAACAGTACAGGGCACGTGAACAGTACGAAATAGTACATGAACAATACAGAACAATATGTAAATAGTATCAGGAACAGTGACGGGAACAGTACGAGTTGAGAGACCAGAAGCGGGATCAACCCGCTCTGATACCAACTTGAATATCAAAGAAACTTAGAGAGGATTTCTGAATTACTTGAGTGAATCATCCACTTAGCAGATAATCTATTTATATACATGATCAATACAATTTATAAGAAGGATAATTAATTCTAGCTTTAATTCCCAAGTTACAATGAATCTTAAGGGTACAATGAATTGTAAGATACAATGAATTCTAATTAGTGGAATAATAATTATATCCTACTTCCAACATAATTATTTATTTCCAACAATCTTCTGACAATACTTAGGCATGGCACTCAAATGTAACTGGTAATCGTCAGCTCCTTCTCTTACAGGGCGTCTCGAGTAAGCAGGGTAATAATACTTGTTTGTCGAAAGTATTAATAATGATCAAGATTTATCGTTTTGACTGTTAAAATTGCAAGATGTAATATCAGGAGTTTAGGTCAGGATCCAGATTTGAGGTGTTATATGTCATGGGAAACAGAAATAGTATGATTGTGTTTATTTGAATCGATCATCCAAGTAACTAATGTTGCGTTTGTTTAAAGGTTTAGCAGGACTTTACTAGGAATGTGAATTTTGGAATAAAACATTTTCACATTTGGTATAAATTTTAAAAAAATATTCCTTAGCATTATTGATTCTCATAAAAGTCACATTCCTTTGCCTAATTTTCATTCCCACTACGAGGGGTGCACGTTATTTTTTCATGGTATGAGAATAAAAATACCTGCCATTAACTTTTATCCTTACATTCTCTCACTTTCTTCTTCATGTTTTTAAGAAACAATTTTATGAATAATAAATAATAAATACTAAACAAACATGTCTTTAAATTTTTGCAAGAATAACATTACTAATCATAACTTTTCTAGGATTATATACAGTATTGGTCATGAATAGACATTGACAGTTTCTTATGCTATCCATGTTAGTTATTGAGAGCTCACCAAAAAAATGTTAGTTATTGAGGAATTATTAAAAAAAAAAAATTATTTAACCATGATGGATTCGGCTTCAGACATGTTTTGCATAATTATCATGGACAGTCATTCATTTTTCGAGCATCAGTTTTCTCTGATAGGGTATATTAAATATGAAACATTAGCTGTAGGACCGTCCTGTTATGCATTATATATCATCTGGTATTGCACAGGCTTGGAGTTCTGTACTACGAAGGAAATTCCCAAATTGATCGCTTATACGTGTATACTTACCACGCTTACATCAAGTAGAAGATAGAATGAATTTTCACACTTATACGTGTATACTTTTCTTGCCCTCACTCTTAAAACAACAAGTGAATTGCAGTGTTTCTGTCAAGTTTCGCATTCTACAAACCATATCATTTAATTAAAGATTACTGGAGTGCATGTTACACAATCCACTCATAGAAATCAAGATTTCATAAACGAACCCAACATGAGATGGATTCCTTAACGCATGAATGCAGGAAAGAATCTTAAAAGAGCTCTATTACATTAGGCGAAAACTTAATAATAATGGAATTTTAAACACCAATAAACATGTTAACGCCACTATGTGGCTATCAAAAATACCAACTTCCTTAAGACCTAAGAATGAGGGAACTTGCAGGTCCGGAAGTGATGTCAATTTTCAAAACTCTAATGCAGTAATAAAATCGTGCATGGTTTTACAAACATTTTTTTTTTCAGCACTTGTTTGAACATCAGCACCTACTGCATTGTCAATGTTCACCCACATTTTCAAGCATCAAATTTTTTTCATTTTGGGGGTTCTTACTAGAATTTGTTGTTAGTGGATTATATGTATGTAACCTTCGTTGAACATAGAAACCTATTTCAGCTCTCCTTGACCCTAAATTTTTGTTTATTAAAAAAAAATTATTAACTACAGTTTCATTTGATTTTCCATTTTCCAATAACATCACTCCAAAATCCAAATCCAAACAAGAATAAAAAAAATGTTGAAACATAAAAATAAAATGACAAATCAAACAAGAGGAATATATAATAATTACAAATTGTGATCTGAATTTATATTCCATCATGTTTTTTAATGCAAACCCCAAAAGGAAAATAAAGAGAAAAACGACAGAATCCATGGGACATCCATCCATCCAGAATATGAATTACAGAAAAGGGAGAGATTACCACTTCATCTCATCTCAGACAGGGAGGTTTGCGACGTCGTTTGTATTGGAAGGAGGAGGAGGAGAGGGATCGGAGACGGGGACGTGATCGGCGAAACTGACGGAGGAGGAATTGGGGGAGAGGATGAGAGGGGCGTCGTCGTGGTCGTCGGAGGTGGAGAGATTGATGCAGGAACACCGTTCCAGGGAGGCGAAGAAGGCGGAGGCCAAGCTCGTCCCGATCCAGCTCGCCATACCGTTCCAGCATGCGCCCTCGCTCTCCATTGTTTCTCTCACACAAAGGCAAAATGATTTCAATTTAGATATTTGGTTGTTCTTCTGATTTTGAGATCAGAGAGAAACTCGGGCCAACATTGGTCAAAGTCAAAATAGACATGTAAATGTAAATGTTGAAGATATAAATAATTAATTAATTACCGTTAATTGCCGGCATTCTTCCTAAACAATATTTCTGGATCAAATGGGCCGGCCCATTGATAAAAACAAAATCAAAAACAAAATTCATTCATTAATTATTAATTATATTCATTGTTATTATTTAGTTCAAAAACACAAAAAGTTATTCGAATTAAAATAAAAAGTATCCTGGTAAGTCAAACATTTGGGTTATTTTTCTAATTTTTTTCACGTGCATGATGGTGATACAGATATACTTAGTATCTAGCCAATCATGAGCATCCACGTAAAAATATTTATAATTTTATTTTAAAAATAGTGTTTTTAAGTTTTTTATAATCACAAATTTGATAATAAATTAAGAGTGAAGATTAATACGTGTAAATTTAAGTTATTGATAAATATACATATTCAATTAATGTTTTTTAAGTTTATTTTAAATCAGTTAATAATATTATATTTATTTATTTATTTTATAATAATTAATTATTTGAAATTGTTGTTTCTGATTAGTTGGTAAATGACATAAAAATTTATGAAATATATATTGATGTTCATGAAAATATTTTTTGTTCTTGTTATTGTTATTTTAAGTTTTTAAGAATTTTTTATATGTTATTGTTTTTTAAAATTTATTGGTTGAAAATATTTTCTCTAAACTTTGAAAATATGTTGCATTAAATAGTCTTAATTAAAATTAAATAGCTTTAGTATTTTACATTAAATACTCACAAGTAGAATTAAATAGTTTTATATATATATATATATATATTTAATTGTCACATTATCACTTGTGATGATTTGGTATTAGAAACTTGCAAGAGTTACTTTAATGTATAGTAAGTATATAGATATATGGATATAGATAATATAGAAATATATAGATAGATATCAACTATTTTTGGTAAGTCTATATACATCAACTAAATATATATCAACGATGATAAGTTTGGTTGTATTTGATTTATTTAAAAATATTTTATATTTTATTTTAAAAGCAATCCTGTAGTGCCACGTGTCATGCCATGTAACATATTTATCCGCAGATAAGCGTCAGTGGAGTGGTCTTGAAGCTCCAAAACTGAAGAGAAGACTGAAGAGAGAACAATGGCCAACGTTTCAATTCCACTCCCACGAAACGGTTTGTCCATACGCAATTGCTCAAAGAAACGCCCATGTTTCACCACTTCAGCTTCAACACTGAGAATCTCTTGCTCTGGTCTGAGTCGTAGTCTTTCTCTCTTTCATTTTGTTATATGATTGCTACTATTACTTTGTTTCCAACATATCAAATCAATGTCACCATTAGTTATGTAAAATCCAGTAAAGACTCTTCTCCCCCTTAATTATTAAAGTTTGATAGTGAAATTTGTTTTTTGTTTTTGTTTTTCCTCTTCTATTTATGGAAGTGAATTTTGCTTCGTTAATAGAAAATTCTAGTGTAACTAATGTTTTCTAAGGTGTATTGTAGGAGTAGCTGAGTTAGATGGATCTGAGAATAAGGGAGGGTTACTTAACTTCAGCGCAATCAAAGGCGTGGCCTGTGGTATTCTTGCAGCTTGTACTGTGACTTCTGCTGCATTCCCCGTTACTGCTGCTAGCCAGGTTCAAACTGAGCTTAAATATTATTTAACACTTAACAGTGATAGCTAAACTATCATTCTATGCTATGCATTTGCTACTAAATTTATTTTTCCCACATATTTTAATCTAAGAAAGCTAATGGGTACCTCTCGTTATAACCAGCATACTGCAAGATTGATGCTTTCTTAACCCTCTTTCCTGCCTCCTAAACTTCAAAACTCTGAGGTTTTCTTTTTGCAATCAATAAACAATCGTATAATTAATAGGTTACTAGGTTCTTGGGGGTGCCTTCCTTGTTTGCAGTAGTGTTAAATGCATACTTGACAAAAAGCTGTTGGACTTGATCTTCCTTAAATTCCTCTTATTCTCTGTTAAGCTGCAATTTTGCTCTCTGAAGCCAATATCCATAGTCTTTAGGTCTATACTCAATAAGGAAGTTTCATGGATGATTTTTCATTTGCTGAGAGATGAACAAACAAAAATTCAAGGAGAACACTTGACTTGACTGTTGTTCATAAGAGTGCTGAAGTAGGTTACATGTGCATGATAGATACTGGACTTATTAGATGCTTATTCGAAGGAATGTTATAGGTACTGATTTTATTAAAGGAATTAAATAGGAACTTCAAGGAGCAGAACTCCGATTACAGACCTGGAAAACTGGAAATGTAAAGGGACTATGGAAAAATAGAGAAAAGGAAGAACAATCAGAGGTGCGATACACAACCTCTGCCCTTGGCCTAAGCCTCCCCAAGATTACCCAAATTTTCCTCTCTCATACAAAGGTTGAGGTCTTGCTTTTATAGTACAAGCAAGAGCTTTCCAAACTACAATTATTGAACTAAAACTTCCTAGGCACAACTTAATAGAGTGCAATTTATTAGAAACAACTCCCAATTTAACTGTCCATGCTACCGTTTATTCTGCTGTCCATTCCTTTTATTCTTTCCTTTCCTTTTATAGACATGCGTTAATGGCTCATCAATACCCACCCCAATAAGCTCCACCTTGTCCTCAAGGTGAAGGGCCAGGGAAGTCTTGTAACAGCTCAAGGGAATCCCTCCAAGGTCCCATTGCTTGAAACATGAGTGAGACTCAAAATGAACCCTAGGCGAGCCAGGTAACTCTAGGTTGGGGTAAGCTTTCTGCGGCTTCATCAACAGGATTGACTTGATGTTCAACTGTACACTAAGTAGCTTAACAATATCGTATTCCTCAAAACAATTTTGTTGAATGCAAACAACATGAAACTTGTGTGGGAGTGATGAACCCCTATTTTCACGGATCCATTGAAGCAACTTGCAAGAACTGCACCCCAAAAGCTGCAAGCCCAGCATTCCAATGTTTATATCTGATTCAAGAGGGCACTTGTTATCACTTGCTTTTTCATACTCCCCAAAATATTCACCTTCCCCAAAATAAATTCCTGACAACTAGGGGTGTCAAAATGGGCCAAGCCCGATGGGCCGGCCCGTATAGCTCGACAAAATGGATAGGCTGGGCTAGCAAAATGCTAGCCCGAAACTTATATGACTCGAATGGGCTGAGCCCAAATGGGCCGAGCCAGCCCACTTTTTTAACACTACATAAGGCTAAATGGGTTGGGTTGGACTAACAAAATGTTAGCCCGAAACTTACATAACCCGAATGGGCCGGCCCGAAAATGGCCCGACCCCAAATGGGCCGGTCCGTTTTGACACCCCTACTGGCAACAACTCTTTCACATACACATTATAAAAGGTCATAAGAGAAGAACAAACTGCGGTGCTGCACTTTGCAATCAATAGCTGCTCACCTAAGCTGTCAGCATGAGTAGGTGTCCCATATTGAAGTGTTGGCTCACATATTGGCTCTTGCTCAATCATAGGCTCGGTTTCACTCCCACTGTTCCATACGATGGACCGCTGCCCAGACCACGAATTGGGCTCAATACCCCACCTCCTTCCACCTGAGTTGTCTTGGGCCCCAGCCCATTTATTAGTCAACGTGGGCATGTTGGGAATAGACCCAATTCCTCGGGCAGAATACCCATAATTTTGACCCAATGCCCGATTTCTATCTTCCACCCTTTGAGCCATTGTCATCAAGGAATGGAGATCCTTTGAGCTGACCAATCGCAAGTCTGCTTTCACTTCATCTTTCAATCCATACATGAATTCTCCGCGCATGAATTCCTCATCCGCGTAACGAAGTGGAGTGGATAGGAGCTTGAATTGCTCTCGATACTCCATGACCGAACCTCTCTACCGTAGTCCGATTAACTCCTCATATGGGTTTTCCAACAAAGCGATTTGAAACCTCCCCAGCAATCCTTGTCAGAAAACTGGCCAAGTCACCGCCCCTATCTATAGTTGCCACCACTAGTACCAATTCAACACCCTTCCCTCCAAACACACCACTGTCGTAGCAACCTTCTCCACTTTTGGGATCTGGTTGATCTCAAAGTACTCTTCAAAACGGTACAACCACCCGTGCGGATCGTCACCCGTAAAATCTGGCACCTCTATGTGTCGCATCCTCTCCTCTCTGTGTACGGCTTCGAGATCGGCGTCCTCTTCGTTTCTTTCCCAGTTGCCATGATTGCTTCCTTCTCCTTTTGGAATCACTTGCGCATTCTGAACGGCCACCGCGATCTGCTCCGTCATCGTCCTCATCATCTCCTGAAATTGCTGTTCAATGGACTCCATCTGTGTTCCACTGCTTCTAATCGGCTCTCCATGCGTGTAGATGCCATCCAGACGCTCCCCGAATCAGGAGTTCTGATACTAATTGATAAGTATTGGTTTTATTAAAGGAATTAAATAGGAACTTCAAGGAGCAGAGCTCCAATTACAGACCTAGAAAACTGGAAATGTAAAGGGACTATGGAAAAATAGAGGAAAGGAAGAACAATCAAAGGTGCGATACACAGCCTCTGCCCTTGGCTTAAGCCTCCCCAAGATTACCCAAAATTTCCTCTCCCATACAAAGGTTGAGGTCTTGCTTTTATAGTACAAGCAAGACCTTTCCAAACCACAATTATTGAATTACAACTTCCTAAGCACAACTTACTAGAGTGCAATGTGTTAGAAACACTCTCAATTCTACCGTCCATGCTATCGTCTATTCTGCCGTCCATTCCTTTTATCCTTTCCTTTCCTTTTATAGACATGCTTTAACGGCTTATCAATACCCGCCCCAATATAACCAGTACCTATCAATTGGTATCAAAGTCTTCCACCATGCTTTTTAGTTGCAAACGAGCGCGGGTGGTGACGCCGGCATTGCAGTGTTTGCCCGGGACTAGTCAGAGGGCTAGTGCACAGCCAGCCCGTGTGGGCGTCGGGGCTGCGGAGCATGGTGGAATGTTAGGATCTAATTGCAAGGTATGAGACTTGAGTCCCACATCAGAAGTATGGGATTCCGGTGTGGAGTTTATATGGCCTTGGGCTCTCTAACTACAATGGCTAGCTTTTGTGGTGTGATTCTCCTAAGGTTCGTATCAAAATGGCAACTAGGCTTTAGAAACAGATTTTACTCTGAAGTTATCAACCGAGGTTGGAAGTGATCAAACGATTTCTCCATCAATGTGTCTTTTGATTCTTTTCATGCTAACATGATTATTGACATATCTGTTGTTAGAGCTGATAGGGTGAATTTTTCTTTGGTTACCATAGGATGGATAGCTTGTGGTTTTGAGGGTCATATGAGATAATTGTTAACATTTAGTTGGAAGCAAGAAGTATGTTCAAATTACAACATTCAGGTTTTGACATGTTAAGAAACTTGAGGTAAACTGCAACTGTGTTTTGAGTCTGGTTCCCTCTATATATAGCATTTGATTAGGAAGTCTATTACAAGTTTGGTTGAAAATTGGTCTATCTTCAGAAACATTTCTTTCACCATTTAATTCAAATGGTCATTTGGATAAATCCTGAGAGCCTAAGATTGATGTCCTCCACTGCTTTGCAGATATGACATGCCAGTCAAGGCCTATTTTCCCTTAAGGCTAGTTGTGCATATTTCATAATACGTTATTATTTTCTTCTGATAAAATGTGCAATTTGTTCAGTTTCAGTGATGTATCATGTCAGTTATAAATGTTATTATAAGTTTAAATATGTGAAAGACAAATGTGATTTACACTTCTCTTCAAAAGAAGCAGTTGAGGAGATAATACAATACCCAATATGTTTTCCTTGCAGAGGCTGCCCCCATTGTCAACTGAGCCCAATCGCTGCGAGCGTGCATTCACTGGCAACACCATTGGTCAGGCAAATGGTGTATATGACAAACCATTAGATCTCCGGCTCTGCAATTTCACAAATGAAAAATCCAACCTGAAGGGGAAGACCCTGTCTGCAGCACTCATGTCAGATGCTAAGTTTGATGGTGCTAACATGTCAGAAGTTGTAATGTCAAAGGCGTATGCTGTTGGTGCCAGCTTTAAAGGTAAGTTATGTAACATTTTTTACTTGTGCAAAATCAACCAAATTTTAGCTTGACTGTTTGTCAGCTTTCATAGATGACCAAGTGCAAGTTTTTCTACAATCTTATTTTTCTGAATGTTTGAATGCCATGAACTTTTATATATCAAGAGTAATTTTATTTGTTGAGAGACACCTTTTAAGCTTGAATGGTAAAAGATATGACCTCCAATATTATTCATCTTTCACAAAACCGGATTACCTGCTTAAGAGATGTTCTGCTAATAATCGTGAAGCTCTTGCCAACCTGTGGAATGACTTATGAATATTCATTTTTTATAGTGTTCGGCCACAAACTTAGAGGAATGGTGAACTTGTGGGATATTTTATAGAATAGAGTTCCAAAAGTATATGTCAACATGCAAGTTGTGATTCATATATACTATTTGCCATATAGACAAGACAATGACCTAACAATCTTTAACAGGTGTGGACTTCTCAAATGCAGTCTTGGACCGTGTTAACTTTGGGAAAGCTGATCTTCAAGGAGCTGTATTTAAGAACGCAGTATTGTCGGGCTCCACCTTTGATAATGCTAAGCTGGAAGATGCAGTTTTTGAGGACACTATCTTAGGTTACATTGATCTTCAGAAGCTTTGCACAAATAAGACCATAGGTGATGAAGGGAGAGCTGAACTAGGATGTCGATGATGAGCAAAGTCTTCATCGATCATATTCTTTTTCTTGTAAGCTGCTATGCCATGACAGATATTTTGGTGAGGGTAGCTAGTAGATGAATGCTACATCCAAAAGTAAATTGAGTTCTTTGCTTTTCTTGTATGGCATTTGATTTTGACTTAGAAATTGAAGACATTTGTATAATATTAATTACTTGAATTTGTTATTCTAATGTCCAGTTGATTCTTTCCAACATTGTTAAAATTTCAGTTTTCGCCACCATCTCGGGTGTCAATGACCTATATTTTTTACTATTACTAATATCAAATACTAGGATACTAGAATTTAGGAAGCATTATTTCAACCAAATGGGAAACCATTCAACTAGAGAATAATAGTTTACAAAATTTAGTGTAAGGCGCATCTGGTGTAGTGGTATCATAGTACCCTCCCACGGTACTGACCGGGGTTCGATTCCCTGGATGCGCATTTTATTTATTTTCTTGCTTTTTATTATTTGGCCCAATATTTGGTCCTAATGCTACCTGTTTTTCAAATTGAGGACAGGAAAATACTCTGAATATTTGAATCCCACCCTAAACAAAAGCGAACAGCATCACATAATAATGTAACGAGTTCAGGGTTCTTCTCTGGACTGGGATTGTGCATGTGTGCTTGTCCTTTTTTTTTGGGGACAGACATGTGTGCTTGTCCTTACAGTTGTATCGTTTTTTGGTCTAATCCTTACAGTTGTATCTGTTGCACTGCTGGTGTGCTTGGTGGAGGGCTGGGCCGAGTTTTTCCCAGCCCACTTCCTTTTTGCGTTGTAGCTTTGTACTGCTGACAAAAAAAAATGTAACGAGTGAAAGGAAAATGTTGCTTTATACGAAAAGATTTTCGTAAAAGCTTCACATATGTGAGATGGTATGTAGGTAATGTATAAAGGATGGGGTAGTTATTTTCAAACCTACTTTTTACTTTAACCACCTATATATTAGAGAAAATTTAACTTATTTTTAGAGTATTATTTTGAATAGTTTTTATAATTATTAATATTTAATTTAATAATATTTTATTTTTCAATCTAACGATATTTATGATTACAAAAAATACATTTTACATTTTTATTAAAGTGGTGTATTGTTTTGAGAGTGTATAAAAACTTCTCCATATATTGTTATACTCATCTTTCGTAGTCAAGTTCGTATGATTCTCTTCATACCAAATGGGTCATTTTACGGTATTCACTGTAGTCAAGTGAGTATTGATACTCATTCCATCACAGCCGTCGAATTATGGTGTTGAAAAATCAATAGTTGGGATTACTACCTGCAATTTGAAGAATGGGTAAAAGTGAACCAAAGTGAATTGAGGGGGTTTTGTCAAGAGCGGGGCACTAGTGTCGGCTAATTGAGACCGTGGGCCAATGGGGTTCCAAATGTGGATGGGGTAGAATAGCGGTGGTGTCGTCTACGGCGAGCGACATTGCCAGTGACCAGCTCAGTCATTTGATGGAGCAAAGATGATAAAAGGCTTTGTAGATACCAGACCCTCCATCAATTTCTAAAACCCTATATTCATCAGTTCAAAGACCAACCACCCAGTTCTTTATTTTGCAGAGGAAAGCAAATATCTTGTATTATTGCTCATTGTTTTGATGTGGGATTTAAGGGAACAGGGTAATCATCACCCTTCTGTAACTAAGAAAAACCCACAGAGTCAGAGACCATGTTTTGATGTGGGATCATTCCAGCACCATGTTTCAAACCCACATAACACCCGACGACCCACTAGGGCGAAATGCGGCGGAAAGGCTTAGGTGGTGGGTGGTGGGTGACGCGATGGACATGGAGGGGTTTGATGTTGGTTGGATGGTAGAGGCTAGTGTTTGGTTGGTGGCTGTCGGACATGGAGTGTTGGTGAATTTTTGGACTGATACCAGTAAGACGACACCATCCAATGAACGAACAAGTCGTTTTTGAGGTGTGTTTGTGTGTAGGACACATATATGTAGAACACATAAGAATGTATATATGATACATGTGTTTTGTATGTTTGAATATATTTGATTAGAAAGATTATTTTTCTTTAATTTAAACACATCTTGGACATGTTTTAAATACGTTTAAATATATTTAAGGCATACGTGACTGTATTACGATTTATTAATATTTTTTTAAATTATTTTTTATAATTAACATCTAATTAATAAGTATGTAATCCACTCAAACTGTCACATGATGATGTCTCAAATTATTATTTTTTATATTAATATTTTAAATTTTATCTTTTCACGTCACTATTAAATTTTTAAATTTTATCTTTTCACATATTATTATTATTATTTATTATTTTTATCTCTGTTTCATATTAAGTCATCTACTTTATCGTCATTGAAACTTATCTTATATCATTATTTTTTTAATTAATTTTTTTAGATGTATATATATTTGTATATAATTAGTTTTATTAGGAGAAGTTAATTTAAAATATTATTTAAAAAATATTAATAAAAATTATATTTTATATTTTTTAAAAAATTTATTAAATAATAAATATTAACATACATGATATATATTAAGATATTAAAATTTTTAAATTTATAAAAATAACATTAATAAATTATAAATTTCATATATATATAAATCAAGTTAATTAATTATATATATCGTGTTTATATCTTATAATTTTGTAAATTTATTGTATTTTTATATTTGTATCGTGTCTGTGTACATGTTTGTTTATGTTGTGCTTCGTACACACCACCACACGGCAGGGGACGCACGATTTGCAATCTCTCTCGGCCTGACATTGCTGACCGGTCTCCCTTTCGCTCTGCCTCTCAGCTCAATGAAAAGCACAAACTTGGTTCAGATATAAAAATGCTAATTAAATTATATAAATTTAAGTCCAAATTATAATGAAATTGAATTGAGGTCCAAATTTGTTTAGATCAAGAACATACACAAAGGAGTGATGTGCAGGAAAAATGAGGGAGGCAAAGCTAGTTCATGGGATCGAATGGAATGAACAGAATGGATAAAAGAAGGGATCCGAAAATGGCTGTGTTAATTAGAGGGCTATTTTAGAGTACAACCTGACTAGAACACGTCGTAAATGTGTCCACACCACATTCTCTAGAACAAACCATTTGGGTGAGCCAATAACAGTAGTTGGTTGCGTCAATGAGTTTGGGACCTTTCACGTCACATATCTAAATTTATCTAGGATGCAAAAAGCCTTATCTAATAGCCATTATTGGCTCAAAGTTTTAGTCTGAAAAATCATCTTGTTTTTATCCAACCAAAGACCATGAAGTATTATGCAAAAACATTCAAATTCTGCCTTTTGACATTTCTTCCAGATGAGGTTGAACCATTCATGAAACTTCAGATTCTCCAAAGATTGGGTTCCATATGCTTCGCCAAGTATAGCTTGGCACATGTCCCACGCCAGCGTGTAAGAAATTTGAACAAGGAAAGTATTTTGCCTTGAAAGTTCTAGCCATTAAGGAATTATGGGCTTCTCATTAGCCTTCAGTCTTGTTTTGCTTGAAGTGCTAGATTAAAGGCTTCAAACTTCTTGAACCCCAAGCCTCCACTATGTTTAGATTCACAAAGTTTATCCTATTTCACATAATGAATTTTTTTTCTCTCAATTTTTACTGCCTCACCAAAAGTTATTAATCATAGGCTCAATGTGGCTGGATAGTGACTTTGGTAGCTGGAAACATCATATAATATATGTAGGAATCGATTGTGCAACAGATTTTATGAGGACTTCCTTTCCCACTTGAGATAAGCATTTCTCCTGCCAAACCTTAAGCTTCTTCCACACCCTCTCTTGGACAAAGTCAAAAACTTGGCTCTTGGAACTTCCCACAAAGGTTGGTAATTCAAGATATTTGACATGACTCTTTACTGCCTTAATTCCCAACCAATTCAGGATATCTAATTATCTGGAAGATGACATATTTCGGCTGGAAGAGAGCTCAGATTTGTCAAAGTTGATACGTTGGCCTGAAGCCAATTGGTAAGAATGGAGAATATGTTTAATGCAATGAATGTCATCATATGATGCTCTAGTGAAGAGGATGTTGTCATCGGCAAAGAAAATATGGGATATCTTTGGACTTCTCCTGGCAATTTTAATTTCATGCAAGCATCTATCAGCCTGGGCTTTTAGTAGCAATCCAGAGAACACCTCCGCACAAATGATGAACAAGTATAGTGAAAAAAGGGGTCACCTTGTCTTAGGCCTCTAGATGGTTTGAAGACATCACAAGAGATATCGTTTAGAAGAACATAGAAAGAAATTAAGCTAACACATTTATGAATCAGATCAACCCATTGAGAAGGGAAACCCATCTGTTGGAGCACAACCTGAAAGAAATCCCACTCAACTTTGTATCATAAGCCTTGGACATGTCCAATTTTAAGCCCGCAAAACCTTTCTTTCCTTTTTTCTTTTTTCTCATGTAGTGAAAAGTATCAAAAGCCACCAATGCATTATTTGTAATCAATCTTTCTAGAACAAAAGCGCTCAGATATTCTCCTACAATGAGAGGCAGAATGATCTTCAATCTATTTGCAACAGTTTTTGTGATAGTCTTAAAAATAACATTACACAATGAAATTGGCCTGAAATCTTTAATATGGCTAGGTTTTTTCACTTTTGGGATAAGGCATATATAAGTAGAATTTAACTCACTTGGGGTCATGTCTAACCCGTTGTTTGAATGACCCTTGACTAGGGGTGATCACGGGTCGGGTTTGGAGAGAAAAAAATCCAAACCAATTAGGTAATATCGGGTCGGGTCAGGTTGAGTTTGAGATTTTTTTCTAAATAACCCGAACCTAATCAATCCGATTACAATCGGGTTGGTTCGAGTTGGGTAATCGGGTTAATAGGGTTGGTCGGGTTATCAGATCGGGTTATAAAAATTGAATAAAATAATGATTGAATTTAGGTAAAACAACGTCATTTTACAGGTCATCGAATCGAGTCATTGAGTCGATCGTTTAAAACTCGTAATT
This sequence comes from Ormosia semicastrata, assembly GCA_029884595.1. Lineage (NCBI taxonomy): Eukaryota > Viridiplantae > Streptophyta > Magnoliopsida > Fabales > Fabaceae > Ormosia > Ormosia semicastrata. Next base: position 26,788,744 of record JAQQTO010000046.1, on the reverse strand, counting down.
CGAATTAATAAGAGGTCAGGGTTTATTCGGGTCGACCCGAACTGATCCGAATACCTGAACTAACCTAGATATTTGTAATCAGGTCGAGTCGGGTTAGTCGAATTCGCGGGTCAACGATTCGAGTTGTACAGCCCTACCCTTGACTATGCACTTTTCCACCCAAATTCCAGCATGCTTTATTATAACACTAAGCTCCAATACACCAACATGCTGAATGAACAACCTGCCTTTAATGGGTGATGCAACGGCTAAGTACAATGGGACCACCTCTTATGCCAAATCGGAAATCATCATCAATAGAAAATTTTTCTACACTCTTAGAGTAATACAATGCACAAATAAAAATGTGATATATGGATATTTATAATTATACTGGCTGTTAAATTGAAAATAAAATATTATTAAACTAAAATTAGACAGTTACCAAACCATTGAGAGTATTATTCTCGTTGTAAATAAGAGTTTTCCCATCATATGAAACCATCATTTTTGCTCTCTTCCATGAAAATGTCAATCTCGGCCCACCATTGTTAGGAGAACTTTATAGGTTTTTCAGACCCAATAGGAGCCGTTGGAGAAGCATGGCAAAGGAACACTAAATATGTTCGAGGGATGGACTTGGATTGTGGGCACACTTGGAGCTACCGTTGAGATTGATCCAAATCCAAATGCATGTTTGTTTTTGCTTAGTTTTTTTTTCTACAAAATAGCTTTTTAACTAAATTATTTTTTGCAACATGTTAATTATGAGATTCTCTAAACACAAAATAAAGTTATGCAGATTCTATCTCACACCGTGTAACACCCACCTTAGGATGTCACATTTATGTTACATAATTACCAAATCAATCTTATTTAGATAACGTATTTTGTAGGAAAAAATACAAAATTCAAAAAAATTCTTAATAACAAGAAAATAAACTTAGCAGAAAATAAAACATCACAGCATCATTACAAATAATTTACATCATTTATACATATTCAAGTCTCTTGTTATACATATATAAGTCTTTAACACTATCATACTTAAATATTACATATATACGAAACAAGGGGCTAGCTAGGTACTTTGCGAACCAAGTGGGACGGGTTAGCTGCGAGATCAACAAGGTGCGAGTCGGTTCGGGAACTTCCCTCGCAGCTAGAGGTGAACCCAGAGAAAATGCTATGTCTTTGTCACAAGTGGGAAGTCTTTAACACTATCATCTTATGTAAATATTACAAACTAGTCACTCCAAAAATTTTAAACACTATTTACATTGACATCTTTGCCCAAGTACTACTAGGCACCGAGCCCTCAGAAGTAGCCGGACCCTCAGATGGGTCCTCCTCGGACTCCCCGGGTGGGGGAATACCAACTCGATGTAAAGTCCGGGGAACAAATGTCCGAGCGGACGATACGACATTACTCTCTCTAGGAGTGCGATAGTACGCTCCCCAATGCTGCCTGATGGATATAGGGAACTCTAATTGTACATAAATAGTAACGAGAAAAGTAAGGGTTCCACGACGTAGCCTACTCGGTCTAATATTTACATCTCCTAGATAATATATACTCTCTCTCTCGATTTTCGGTCCATGCCTCGTCCCTCCGATAAATGTCGGTCTCATGTAACCCAAGAAACTAGGGATCTCCACCGCCATCAAAACTCGAAGTTCTCAATGGAATCGGACCTTTCTCTCGCTTCTCGCTCTACGTCGCTCGGTCTCTTAACAACACATAAACATGATACAACATATATATACAAGAGGTGAGATCACCTACGCCAATACCAAGTATGGTAGCGGTGAAGATAAACACATCCAAAATATCATACGGATGTCATACTATAATTACGCTTATGCCATTAACCTTATATATCATCAATTACACGGAAATAAAACAAGAATTACGATTACGCTATTTTCAATACTCAAGTATGCAATATTTTAATTATTACGAGCTATAATTACACATGAGTAAAATTACAATGATATATCCTCTATGAATGCAAATGTACAACGACTCAATATCCTACTCCATGGAGCTACAACTCAAGTCGGAGAGAATGATGAAAAGATCTGTCGGCACCAACATGCTTCGAGACCACGTGCTCAATTTACGCACATCTAACATATGCACGACAGTCTGTATCAAATCATGATTAGGGATAGTGTCTCGGTCCCTGGATCATTGGTGTGTTGCATCGATCTAACCCACGGTACGCGAAAGAGCTACCAACTGTCATTGTAGGCAACCCGCACCCCAATGCCCCCAAGGTCAACAAGTGACCTACACTACGCTTATCGCACCCACTCAGGAGGTGTAATCTCTCCTGGCAACTTGCCTTACACAGTCCTTTGGACCTTTCCAATGCATGTATTATGCACTATTCACAATTTCCGTTATATCACATGTGCAGGGTTTATATAATAATTTAACAACAGTATTACTGTAATTTAATTGCGCAGTCATATTTTCGTATTTTCTCATTCGCGACTCAATTCTGTCGCCTTTTCAAATCACGTAATGATTTTTTAATGTTTTTCAATCGCGTGAATATTTTTCATACGTTTTGAATCAGAATTACTGTTTTACTCATTTTAATACTGAAATTTACCGTATTTCTCTCATATTTGCAAAATAGTCCCTCAAAACACATAAATTACATTTTCGTCCCTCAAAACAGATTAATTATGTTTTCGTCCCTCAAAACACATAAATTACATTTTCGTCCCTCAAAATATAGTATTTTCACTATAGTCCCTCAAAATTTTATATTTACATAATGACCCCATATTTCCATAATATTTCCAATTGAGCCCTTCCTCATAAAATTTACCGTATAAATTTCACATACATACAAAGATAAATTTTCTTTACAAAGATATATTTCACATACATACATAATATCAGTTACTTAAGCATTTCGGCATACGGGTAAGCATTGAAATAAAATTATACCTCACGGATACTACACATACGAATATAAAAACACAAGCAGGCACATCCCAAATACAGTCCAAACATAGAAACACAAGCAGACACATCCCAAATACAGTCCAAGAATCTCAAACAATAGGTGAATAAATCCTTAAGGATTTTTCACCGAACAAACCATCCTCACACTACCAGAACATGGGTGGTAAGGTTGAGTCTCCCTCTTACCTCTTGAAGATAAGCTTTCTAAGCTCTCCTCCTTTCCTTGAAACTTTGTTAATCTCCTAAACAAGCCCTAAAATTTTCAAGAAAATTAGTAAAGGATCATACAAGAATCAAGAGTGAAAACCATGGAGAAATCATGGTTAACAAAATAACAAAAAAAATCAGATTTTGAATCATTAAATCCAAGCTTACCCTTTAGGAAAAGGTTGAAGAAGCTTTAAACAAGATAGGATAGGTTTTGTGACAAAACCTTGTGAAGGAGGAATGACTAGAGTAGAATTTGAGTTAAAATAAAATCAAGAGATGAATGTTTAAAGGCTTGATGGTGTGATTTGGAGGTGGTGACCGAATGTGAAGAAAAGAAATGGGAGAGAGGTGCGTGAGTTCCTTGGTGTTTGAGAGAAATAAGCTTATATTTGATAAGTATAAAAAGCAAAGGATGAGGAAGTTTCAAGAAGGCTGCTGGCAGTATAATAACTTGTGACATTTGGAGAGATTTATTTGCATAATTATCCCTCCTTCCAGTGCATGCCGTGAATGAAATTGTGTTCTTGACCGTGTGAATTACTTGAGTGATTATTTAATTTTTGAGTGCATGAAGACAACTTGCCACCGTGTGATAATTTGTGAGATTTGAAATGATTTTACTTGAGTAATTTGTCCAATCTTTCCAGTTTGCTACCATGAGTTGTTGCCGTGTGATTTGTGAGGAGAAATGAAGAGAATTATTTGGATAATTCTCCCAATTTTTACAGCTGCTGCATGCTATTTTGTGATTGACCGTGAATGACATTTTTGCCTGAGTAAGTATCCATTCTTTAATTGCACAAGGACACTCACTTCTCATTGGTTACACACTTGACTTTGCAGGACATTTGAGTATTCAAATATTACATAGAAGCTTCACAAATTGCTTGAACCATGGCTGCTGCTTCACGCTTGCTAGGCGTCCAATTACTACTGCTCTTGTTGGTAGTGTTCTTTGCTCCAAGTTTTCTCTTTGGACCGTCTCCATTCAATTTTTCTGAACGGTGGTTGTTTAGGTAAGTTTAAGGTCCTTAATTCATTATTAATTCAAGCCTAATTACTAGTGAATTGATTAGTTAATTAATTAAGTTTAATTTCCTAACCATCCTTACTTAATCATCCAAGTATAAAACTAATTTAGTTTAACATATTTAGCATGCATCATCACCTCTAATTAAAATTAGGATATTAAATTAAGGATTAAGTTATAACTAATCCCTAATTAAGTTAGTTTACTTAATTTCTTAATTAGGTATATTTCACATACATATTAGGTAATTAGGTCAACTAAATTAAGGTTAATTAGTTTCTAAGCAATAGTCAAGCAATTATTGTTGACTCAATCCTATCCATTGAAAATCAATTTGATTTCCTATCCATTAATTTTATCTATGGTGGATATTACTTGATAGTTTTGGTAGGATTTGTTTTACACCATTGATTGAATCAATGGTGAAGATCAAAGCTTTTAAGTCAAGCTTCAAATCTAATGGTCTATAAGGAAGTCTAAGCTTCTTTCCTTGACCAATTCTCATTGGTTAGAAAAGTCAACCATTTATTTTGACTATATCCTATTGAATCATTTTAATTTTAATTACAAGAAATATTCTAAACACGTTTTCTATTAATTAAAACTTATCGGGTCCAACATTCATAGCAACGATCGCTATAAATATAATCATGAGATATTTATCAAGATAATATTTTTATTTTTATAGATAGATTCTAAAATTTAAAATATTCTTTTCGAGTCACTTCGAATTCGGGTTTAGTAAGATCCCAATGATCACGTCTCCAAATGAAACAGATCAATTTCCTACCGAAAAATTATTATTTTTCCTGGCGGCCAGAGCAATCATACAAAATGATCAAATATGATATCGAAAACGTCAAATTATTTTTATACCACATGAGAAAATACAAAAAAAAGTATAATTATATTACTATTCATATAGTCGAATTTGAGGTGTTACACAGTACACATGTTTTCTTACCCCAAATAAATTGATAGTAAAAATTATTATTTATTTTTAATATAATTTATATTATTTTTATTATAAAAATAAATTTTAATTGGGAGTAAGAAAACTCTTGAAGTAGGGAAGTGTAACCCTTTCAATTCAATATAGAAACTTGACTGGAAAAGGGGAAAATGTAAATAACACACGAGACTAAAGAAAAAAACTTCTAAAGACCAAAATGGGGAATCCGAACATCTACTACAACATTGAGTTTCTCATTATACTGTCTTCTTTTATAAAGGCAAAAAAAGAAAAAAAGAAATGAATCAATCAAGTATCTTCCTTTTAAGTGCTTCTTTCCTTATATGTGAGCTCTCTCGACAATGGAGTCATCTATCATGTACGAAAAACGTTTAATTTCATGGATGATTTTTTTTTAAATTTGATACTATTTATATATAGATTTAGTTGTATAAAAAAATTACCAATTAAAATTTATAAATTATATATATATATAGTTATTTGCAAAAAGAAAAAATAATTTAACTAAATTTCTATATAAATATGAATATTATTAATTAAAATCTATAAAGATCTAATTTTTTAATATCAATTATTGATTTATTTTAATAATAAATTAATGATAAAAAAGATCATAGTGCATTCATAAACCACTTTTGAGGTGATTCATATTAGACCTTTCCCTTAATTATATTTCATTATCTCATCAAAATTATACTCGCAGCCTCCAACGTTGTTCAATATTTAAAAATAAGAAAATTTATAAATATGAACATATTTTCAATCTAATATTAAAAAGTAAAAATTTTTATAAACTCTAAATCCTAAACTCAAACAAACCTGATGTAAGATAGAATCTCCCATATTGAAATTGTTTTAATCAATCAGTTTGTCATTTTAGTATTGTGGATTAATTTTAATATCGCCATTTCAATAACATGAGTTTGGGGAGATTAAAGTTAAACTGTATTAATTTTTTTCAAATGTTTGGGGTCCAATGTCTTCAAAGCTATTATACAGCCAGAAGATAATGTACTAAAACAACAAAGTAAAATGTGCTGTATAGTATTATTCCAGTTTGTCATTTTATTATTGTGGATTACTTTTAATCTCGCCATTTCGATAACATGAGTTTGGGGAGATTAAAGTTAAACTGTATTATTTTTTTCAAATGTTTGGGGCCCAATGTCTCGTAAAGCTATTATACAACCTGAAGATAATGTACTAAAACAACAAAGTTAAATGTGCTGTAAAGTATCAGATCAAAAAAAAAAAAGAAGGTGCAGTACAGTATTGGATCTTATTATATTATGAATGACGTTAATAATACTTATAGTTATACCTCTGCTTGACCATCAACCTGTAACATTAGGTCAAAGTATATTACATTTGATCTGATTTACTTGTCTAAGAATTAATGATAAGTTGGGCAGTTGGCCCTTCTTAACACCATTAGAATACTTTTTATGAGTGCATTCTTTTTTTCTATTTTTTGATTCAGTTATGAGTACATTCTTAACACCATTAGAATGAGATTCACATAAAATTTTGTAATCATATAAACAAATTTCCCTGATCCCATGATTACAGTCCAATGATGGTTCATCACATCACCAACTAAAATAAAAACAAAGTCCGTCCTATAGTACAACGTGGTCCAACTCATTCTACGCTCCATCAATTTTTTTTTTAAAAAAAAAATGCAAAATTGTTCCAAAGATTCTTTTTCTTTTTTCCTCTTTAGAGAAATAGAATGATCACCGTTCATCAAAACGTCATATTATCGTCGGTGGCCATTACTTAAATCAGTCGTTAAACGTGTTGCTGTTTGAATGACCTCGCTGTAGAATCACACGTTTTCTGCTCTTCCCGATGCATGGTTCTCTCTCTCTGAAAATTACTTCGCAATCTTCCTCAATTTCGTCAATGCTTTCTCTATCTCTAGAACCAGAAGATGAACGGTTTCTAGGGTTTTAACTTGTTCGTACGACCCACCCCAATTGGCACAAAAAACCTAAGGTCAAATCTTTCATTTTCTAGGGTTTCAACATTGACGAGGATGGGTGAGTGGCAACCCCTCCTGCAATCCATTTTCATTGGCCTCATTTTCTCTTACCTCCTCGCTAAGCTCATCTCATTCGTCGTCTCCTTCAAAGACGAAAACATCACCACACCACGCACCACCACCACCGACCACGAACCCATCCGAACTACCACACACCCCGATACCAAACACGACGACGCCGTTTCAGATGCCAAACATGACGACACCGTTTCCGATGCCAACCACCCCTTCGAAGCCGACTCCGTCATGGCCGAACAGGGCAGCGTCAGGAACGAAAGTGATGATGATCATTACGACGATGATTGGGAAGGAGTGGAAAGCACCGAATTGGACGACGCCTTCAGCGCCGCCACGGCTTTCGTCGCCGCCGCCGCCGCCGATCGGCTCTCGCAGAAGGTTTCCGGTGACTCGCAGCTCCAACTTTATGGGTTGTACAAGATTGCCACCGAAGGTCCCTGTAGCACGCCCCAGCCTTCGCCCCTCAAAATGACAGCTCGAGCCAAATGGTATTCACTGTTCTTATATAACGTTGCCATTGCTTTTGTCTAAACTTGTTTAGTGCGTGACTGTAGACCAAAAAAGGAAAAAGCTTTAACAGTTCGGGTAATAATATATATTGGAATATTTATTGCTGTTCCATATAGAGTTATCGAGTGTATTGTGGGGTTAAATGGATTGGATGTATTTGCAGTTTGCACTATTAAAGCTGAGACTGATGTTACAGTAAAACAGTAATTCTGTTTTGTTTATTGTTTTTGGGCCTACTTCTAGGCTTTAGTTACATTAAAAAGGTTTAAGGTTTTTTTAACGAGTTTGCTAAGGGTATTGATAAAGAATCAAAAATAAAAAGTATTAAATGAATGGAAGAGCATTTAATACGTTGGGAACTCAAAAAACTCCTCTTTATTTAATACCTCGTATTCTTAATTCCTTAACAAGTGCTCAGAAAAGGGAAAAACTTAGGCTTCAATCATGGGAGGAGTTATCTCCCTCCATCCCCCTTAATCTGTTGTCATGTGTTCATTTTATTATTCACCCATATCACTTAATTGAGTTAATACACATGACAACAGATTAAGGGTGTTGGAGGGAGATAGTTTCTCCCAAAGTTGGAGCCAATCCCTCCGAAAAGCCCAAATTTTTAATTTCGGAGCCTAATGATGTGGGAAATATCTTATGTTCTAGCTATAACTGACTATTGTGTGCAGTCATTTTTCCTAGCTGATCAAATAAGATCCTTTCCTTACTTGTTTGCTTTGGTGCCTCCCCCCTCCCTTTTCCCTTTTTCCTTTTTGTAGGCAAGCATGGCAGAAATTAGGGGCTATGCCTCCTGAAGATGCAATGCAGAAGTACATTGATATTGTGACAGAGCTATATCCTTCTTGGGCTGATGGTTCATCTTTGGTGAGCTAATAAGCTGTTTCTTGTGCTCTGGATGGATGAATCACTTTCATCAAAAGGAAGAAAATTTATATTTAAAATGAAAGTAGTATGTTTACTTACATTCTTTTTGGGTGTTTATTTTTGTCTTGTCTCTACCTAACTCCTATTGTGTTTGTAACAGAGGAGCAAAAGTGGCGATGCTGGTGGCACTAGTTCAGAGGCTAAGGCAACAATGGGACCAGTATTCAGCACTTTCGTTTATGAAGAGGAATATGGCAGTGACTTGTAAGATTCCTAAAACTTCAAATTGTATGAGTTTTAGTGTATATGTCTAGATGGCAATGCATCACTAATTTGTTATGAATGGATTTATGTATATGGTATTAAATGTAATTACATGAATGTTTCCCTGACATCTGTCCAGTAATTAGAATGACAGGATATCTTGGAAGGGTAATTCTAATGGCTTTTGTTTCTTTAGTAATTTTTTTCCCCCTGGTTTTACGAGGTTTCCCCACACTATTTGAGTGCGAGACTAATCTTCACTCGGGGTATTGAGGCTGCCCCTCCACTTCTTTAGTCGTGTTTTTGTTGACAGGATCCTTTCTTAAGGCTTTGATGTGATCCTTGGCAGTTTGCACCTCTTATATTGGGTCTTTTAATATTATACCTTTGGTATCTATAATTTATTTTTACTGTTTTTTTAAAAAAATAGACTGTATTCTGGTAATATTAATGTTCATTTTGCTGCTTTTCCTGAGACAGTTGGTTTCATAGGGTGATTCTCTTTATCTTTTCTTCAACCAAAAGTACTGTTGGGTATTTTTAGTTGTTTACCGCAGCTCATTCTTAAAAGGGAGTCACTTCATAAGATTGTTTCTCTTCCTAACTATGTTTTGTTATATGCTAGGATACACTCAAAGTGATGAGAGGCCTTGTCGATCTAAAATGTAACAAATTGAACTGGTTATTTTAAAAGAACAGGGAGAAAATATTGCTTTGTGGGTTGGTAGTGTTGGAAATGATCATATTAGATCGACTGCAACTTCCAGGGATTAAAACAACCTTCTGTGAACTTTTTAATTTAATTTTTTTTTTTGGAGTTGTAAAACTAATATACATATAAGCATATTCATTGGTTAAATTCCCAATGTGTGCCTCCCAGAAAGTCATCTCTATCTTAGGATACAGTAAAAATTTGGATTTATATGGTTTTGATACTGTTGAAATTGTATGGTTAGATAGGGAAGAGGAAAAAAGATGATAGAGACTTTGAATAATATTCTCATGTACAATGATGTGATACAAAATACTAACTCAATAGTCTTCTTTATACTAATATTAGACTCCTAATCATAATTAAATAAAGAAACATATCAAGAAATATAATTAATAGGAAATAACTCCAAAGAGTTCATCTAAGATACTCTAAAATATTCTAAGATACAATAAAGATATTATGAGATATTTTCTAGATATTCTAATCCTATAACTAATTAGCACAATTATTTAGTATGGAGTTCTCTCTCATTGGGAATTTTAGTCACCTATTTGTCATATTAATAATAGGTAAGCTTGGCATTTACTTTTGTTTTCAGCAATTATTCCTTGCAAAATGGAACTAGCTTATGGTGCAATTTTGTAATGTTTGGAGTCCTTGTGAAATGCTGTTTTGTGTGTATGGAAGGAACAAGTATTGAACTTAACAAAGTATTCTTATATTGGCAACCTTTGAAGTTTCTAAGATGATAGGGGATAGGATAGCATAGAATCTTTGGCATGGTTCTCTATCCTTTGCTTGATAACACTAGTACAGATCCTTCTCAAGTGTTTATTGTAATCCGTCTACTTGTCATGTCCTCTTTCTTGTACATTGTTAACACTAATCACGAATCCTTACCTATTCTGAGTGTGGTCCCCCCCCCCCTTTTAAGCTATTGACATTTAGGAGGATTTTATAGGCTGATCACAAGGTCGTTTTAGTTATAAATTAGCAAACTTAATGATTTTATTGACTTATTTCAATATACCAAGCACCAAGGATATCTTATGAATAACATTTGAACAACAATAAAACTCAGATATCATGAAACTTCATCATCAAAAGGGTATAGTTTCATAGATATCGATGTTTCCATATCTTCTTTTACAGGAAAATAGATGCCATTCATGGATTTGCCAGAGAAGGAGATATGGCTAATATGCTGAAGTGTATTGAAAATGGTGTTTCAGTGAATTTGAAGGGTGAGTTATTCGCAGCCTTTTGCTTTTACAAGTTTATACATTATTCTCAAGTGTGCTCCAAGATGTCTTTATTTTTTTGTGGTTTTTAAATGGACCAAGCTCCTCTCAAACAGCTTGTGCTCAGCACTAAGAAGTACAATTACTGATTTAGTGAGACAACATCAACCTGCATTTTAGCAGGATTGCTTTACAAGCCTAACATGTGCATATGTATGCTTGACTCTTATAGAATTGTTTAAAAACTAACGTAGGTTATGTTTTTATAAACAAGCCTAAGTAACTTGCTTGAAGACCTATTTGAAGATAGAAAGTTGACTGATAACTGATGTGACACGAAAATGAATAAATCTTGTAGTGCTTGCTTTAGGAATTTCATCTCAGTTATTAAAATTAGCTGAAGTGAGGAAATCAGTCTTGCCACATGTTGAATTTTCATTTTTGTTTTTTTATCTGCACTTGGTCTCTCTTGCACCTTTGTTCTTAGGGAGGAATAATACCAAATACCAATGATTCACTGTTGTTTTTTATAAATGGGAAAGTTTGATGCGTAGTAAGGGATGTAGCTGTAATCAAAGTCAAACTATAATTGTTCTTGTCTTTCAGAATACGTTTTCTTAACAAATTATTGATTTTGTAAGCAACTGTTTGTAAGTCAATTAGTCAAATTTATATATGAAAATAGAAGTTGAATGGCCATTGTGGCATGACTGCATGAGAAAAATTAATCTTTTAAGACTCCCTGCTAATTTGGAAGTTCTTAATTATTGTACCTGTAGAGGATACAGCAAGATTGATCATCACATGATATTGGGATAGTAGAGAAAAGTGTTTCTTTTCTTGATTGCCAATGAAGTCCCAAAAAGATTATCAGTGGTCTTATTGTGATTGATATTGCTGTCTCATGCCACAGTGGGTTATCAGTCAGCTACCTATATTCATGAAGGTTCTACATGCTTAAGAAATAAGAAGTATCTGTGTTATTGTTCTTGTGTATGCTACTGTATATCAAATTAATATTTGCTTTTGACAACTTTTATTCTTTTTCTTTTGCTTTCTCAACATGCATTTCTGAAATGGTTGCAGACAGTGAGGGCCGGACACCATTACACTGGGCTGTAGATCGTGGGCACCTTAATGTCACAGAGCTGCTCGTTGGCAGGAATGCTGATGTAAATGCCAAGGTATTCATCCATATATGTTATAACTTTTAACGTAACCCTTCAGGGGCTATCTATATGCTTTATTGGCATCGCCTTAACTCTACAGAATGGAAACAGGGCAGAACCTTAATTGGATTTTGAACAAGACAGCACTATTCCTCACTGCATAAGTTGCATAATCTCAAAGTTTAGCTCAGGCTTTTGAACATGCTTTTGTGCATCTTTTAATTATTGACACTAATGTCAAATTTGCTACTTTTTGTTAATATCATGTTTTTCTTTTTGGAAGGATAATGATGGACAAACTCCATTGCATTACGCTGTTATGTGTGAGAGAGAAGCCATAGCTGAGTATTTAGTGAAGCATAATGCAGACACATATTCAAAGGATAATGATGGCAGTTCCCCGCGTGACATCTGTGAGTCAAACTGGCCGTGTCTGCAGCATGTGGGGGAAGTAAATTGATTGATTGTTTGCTCTGTTGCTGCTTTTGGCAAATATAACCTTAACCCAAATCCCTTCAGGATGTACGTGTCTATATAACATTTTTTTCTCCCTACTTTTGGTATATACAACCCTTTTCACTGTAGTCTATGCCTATGCACCGCTTACATAATGGTTAATCAAGTGTATTCTGTTTTATTCTTGTTTCCTCTGCTCAACTCCTAATTTTGGCCCTTATTTCTTTATATTTGATGGAGAAAATATATACATGAAAACTAGAAAGAGTCACAAGAAAAGGGAATCATTACTGATATCCTTTCCCGACACCCCCCTCCCCCCCCTCCTCTCCAACACCCTATCCAGTATCCACTTTATCCTGTTCTATTGAAGATGATATCGAATTTACAGGTTGTGTTAGGTCAACAGATGGTTTAAAATGGGAATCCAGATTGCTGTGAAATCATTGATTGATCATGCTGTCACAAGTATGTGGAATCTAGTCTATTAAGGGCTGTTTTTTTCTTTTTTTTTGTCTAATCTATAGAGACATGTATACCAAAGCAGATATTAGACTTGCATGCGGGAGAAAAGGTGTTGTTGCCCTTATACGAATTTGGTAATACGGCTAGTAAATGCATTATTAACTTTTGTCCTCGGTTACTATGTTTGGATATTTAATAATGAATGAATTGGAGTGGGACGAAATGGATTAAAATTATTATACCATTATAAAAAAAAATTACTATACCATTCTTTGGATAGATTATAACAAAATGAAGGAAAAGATTTTATTCCATTGTTTGAGAATTGGACGGAATAACAAGAATTATATTATTAAACGAGAATGAATTTTCTTAGGTGAGATTTTTATAATAAAATTATGTTAGAATCTTTGTATTTAATTTTCTTTTCACATGACAAGAGTTATATTAGTAAACAATAATGGATCTTGGCAGGTGAAATTTTTATAAGATAACTATGTTAGAGCCTGTGTTTATTTTTTTTTTCACGTGATTTTGTTATGTGAAAATTTTACATGATATGATTCATTTTCATTAGTAAATAATAATTTGGTTTCATCTCATACTCTCAAATTGAGGGGAAGAAAAATAAAGTGATTAGATGGAATGCGATAGAATATACTCCACTTAATTTCTTTTATTTCATCCTAATTTAATAAATCAAAATAATGATAATTAATGTTATTCCATTCCATTATTTTCCATTAACCTCTTTTCACCTATTCAATCGAATGAAGACTACACAAATCTCAGGTTAGTCTTGTTTAAAGAGTAGGAGAAATAGTAGTGAGATTTTCACAAACTTTTAAGCATAATGTTTAGAAAAATACTAGAGAACTATATCAGTTTTATTAAAATATTTGACAGAATGATTTGGCATGTGTGATAATTCTTGAATGGGAAATTATGTGATATCCATTTATTTAAAATATTTCATTGATTATTAATTATTTTTAATCATTTATTATGAAATTAGCATGAGAAATTTTTAAGTGTTTTTGGAGTAAGATTTTTCTTATTTTATATCATTCAATGTGTGTCACTTTAATTTTATAAATCATCATTGTCTATCATTTTAATAATATTTTTAATGTTAAAACTAATGTAACACATATTAAATAATACAAAATAAGATATTTTTCTTACTCCAATAACATCTAAGAATCTTTCATAACAATTCACTATGGTTACCATAAAAACTTTCATGTGGTTCTATATCTATACTACTTAATAAAAGGCATTGTCCCTTTTGTTCTCAAACTTTGATCTTCCCAAAAAAATCATCCTCTTTCACTAAACACAAATAATAAGAAGGGTGTAAAATAATATTACATGGGGATAAAACAATAATTTTTACCACTACTAATTGTCAACCATGTGCCACTATCACTTAGTTATCAGCAGTGGGTGGTTTTAATTTACAAACGGGTAACTATCTAAGAATTATCCTGCCTTTGAGCACAGTCAAAAGCAACAATATCAGACAAAAAAAACAATAAATTACAAATATAGAGATGAACGATTATAAAAAAATAGACAATTAGAAATAAAAAATACATATTGACACGTACGCTAATCCACTAGTGAATTTAATGTGGGTAAGTTTGATTTTGATATAGTGGTATGGGAACTCACCAAATGACACTTAAAAGTAGGGAAATTGTGGGGTGTCGCTGGTGCTATTTCGTAGTACGAAAGGTGATGCTATGTCATCCATACCCAATTTTGTCAAAAATAGTTATTAACAAGTGAGTTCTAGTTCGCACGAACTATTTTTGTTAAATACTTCACAGAACAAACATGACACTTAACAGGTGAGAAAAAAAGGCAGGAGTTGGGACAAAAATCCTCGATAGCTAAAAAAAAACAATTAGAGAATGAGACATGTATCACAAAACAACAATTTTTCTCTCTCTCTTTTTGTGAATCGTTTTATGAATTACTTTTTCTGTGAAAAAAGCATTTTCCTTGACAAGCAGTATTCCATTAATTTTGATCCAGTGTAAAGTCCTTTTTTGTTTTACATTACCTTTTATTTATATTTTGTAAATTTGCAATATTATTAAAATCATTTTTATATAATAATAATAATAATAATAATGTTAACATAATAATAATTGTAAAAATTAAATTCATTTAATAATGTGATAACATATAAATAAATCATATATAATATGAAATTAACCATTATTTCTATTTTATCTTCATTACCTTATTCAGGAAAAAAAAATCTTCATCAGCCGATTTCCATAAACTTCTTATCTATTACAGTTATAACTACCGGTCAACCCCTCTCGTACTACCACTATTTTGAGTTGTGAATAATGTAAAAGAACATTTTTATTTAAGTAAATATTTATTTGTAAAATCAACTATTTTATTCAGTTGTACACAAAATAATAAATAATGAAAGAATTCATTAATTTTTAAGTTATTCTACATCATTTTGTCTTCGTATACTATTATATCATAAAAAATAGTATAGAGACTTGCTTTTTTCCTATCCTTGATGGGACTGGACTTCTGATTTTAATTAGGACTGTTTTTTTATTTTCTTTATTATGTTTAAAAAAAATTATTGTGACACAGCTGGCATCATACGCAGGCTCAGTCCAGCGTTGGTAATCCGGGACATGTAGCATTGCTCATAAATCATATCATCTGTAGTATATTATATTAAATTAGTGTATTGCTGGTATTATATATTTGTTAATTTGTGTTTTTTATTTTTATTAAGATAAAAATAAATAATAATAAAATAAATTTTTATTTTATTTTTAATAATTTAAATAGGTAAATGTATTTATAATTTTATTTTGGTTTTATTTATTTTTAATTTTTTAAATTAGTAATAGGATATAATTATAATTTTATATTCTTTTATATTTATGTTTAAATTTTAAAATTAATAATTAATAATAATAATTTAAAAAAAAAATAAAAATTAGATACCAAAATGAGAAATGCCTTTATATATAGTATAAATAGATTTTTTTTAATGTAGACTATAAATAATATCTTAAAGTCTAAGTATCACATAAACTTTAGAAGACTGTTAACGCACCAAAAGGAAGACTGTTTTTTTTTTTTTTTTATCTGCAAAAGAAGACGGTTAAAATGTCTACTTAAAACTAATAAATGAATATATTACAGTTCCATAGTCAGGAATATTTTTTAAATATTTTGATATTTTTATTATTAATAATATATATATTTTATATTTTTTTAATATTATTTATTATATTTTTTTTTTTTACTAAATTTGACATTCTTAAAAAAATTAATAATATATATACCTCTAAAAGAGATACAAAATGATCTTTTCTCATCTTGAATTGAATCTTGTAGAAAATTATTAGCCATCCCAAATATTCCTTAGTCCTTTACACAATTTTTTTTATAAAGAAAATAGTCCACTAACAAAAAGAAAAATGAAATTCAGGCCATTGATAGAGTCATTGATGGTCAACAAGTTTTTGAACTAACAAGAGCCGTTGATATAGTTGACTTCTTCCTCCTACAATTCAATTGGTTTGCTACACTAATGAATGAATGACACAAAAAAAAAAATTATTATTCAAATCAAACGCGGGCCCGTCGCCCGGGCAAAAGACACCGCCTTTACGCGCTGTACACAGCACACTCCAAAGTCTAATCAAATGAATTCTCAAAAGTAATTTATAAATAAGTAAATATTTATTAATTATTAATTAATAAATTTATCTATTAATTAATAATTAATAAGTACTTATTTATTCATAAATTATTTTAAAAATTCAAATTTTTTATTTTCAATTTCAATAATAAATAAATCTCATCTCAATACTAAATAAATGGGTTTATTATTATTATTATTATTTTGTATTTTTTTTATTCTTATTATTTTGTGTTTTTATTAACATGTGTCCTTATAATGCATATTAAATCATTGAAAATAATATTTATTATTATTTATTATATTATTTTAATTTTTTAAAACAAAAGAATTAAATGTCTTTAAATTTTTTAAATAAAATGCTTTTTAGTAAATTTTTAAAAATATTAAATATTTATATTTGTAATTTCTTAACACGTAATTTCTTTAAATGTAATCCCAATTATTTTATAATTGGAATCTAGCGCTTGTGATTGTAAACGCAGTTGCTATTACTTCTTCTTCTTGGAGTTCGCTTCACTACTCTTGAGTCCTACTCTCTCACTCACTTTCCTTTCCTTAGCTCCCTCTCTATTTTCTTCTTTCAGATCCCAAATTCTCCGATTCCAGGTAATTCGATTAATCCAATTTCGCTTTTTTTTTCTTTTCTTTTCGGTTCTCAAATTAAATATTGATTCGATTTGACTTTTTTTCCCCTTAAATTTTTGTTTGGGCGTTTTGGGATTTCGTTTGCTTTTATCGCAATCGTACTAGGGTGCCTCGATACGTTGGTTTTGTTTTTTGTTTGGGTTATGATCGATTTGAATGCGTTTTTTTTTTCTTGTGTATTGATTCGGATTCGATCTGTGCTTTTCTCTCATCGGTTTGAATCTATGAGCGGTTTTAATGTTCGATTTTTCTCACTCGGTTATTTTGGGTGAAACACAAGGACACAAGCAGTTGGCTAAGTCAACTGGGCTTTTGACCACAGCATCTGTGTTCCACTATTCCGTATGCACTTAATTGCAGATTTACTTGGTTTTCTGTTTTCATGTTAACAAGCTATTAAAAGAACCAAAAAAAAAAATGATCTTTTAACACATGTGAACTAGAATAGAACGTGGAAAAATAGAATTATTGACTCATATGTTGGACTTGGACCAAAGCTGCCTCATTTCAACTAATGACCTAATTTGTTAATCAAAATACATGTGGGCATGTACTACTCCTTTGATAATCAATTTGAATATAGTTTCTGCAGGTCATTTTTTTCCTGCTTCGTTCCGGATACTTATGATTTTATATTTATTTTGTTTTCCTGCTCGATAATGTTGCTGCAGTATAACTTCTCAACTCGCTGGCCATTTTGTTGATTTCTGGATCTGGGGTTGGGATAATTTAATAAATACTTGCTTCTTGAATGGACCCATTGCCTTGCCAATCCCCCCCCCCCCCTTCAAATTTTCAGTGAAAAACTTAAGAGATAATTGTTTTGTGCCATTAGGTATAGCATGGCAATGGAAGTTACCCAGGTGCTTTTGAATGCTCAATCCATTGATGGGACTGTACGGAAGCATGCTGAAGAAAGTCTGCGACAATTTCAGGAGCAAAACCTTCCTGGTTTCTTGGTCTCTCTCTCTGGAGAGTTAGCAAGTGATGATAAACCAGTTGATAGCCGAAAGTTGGCAGGTTTGATACTTAAAAATGCATTGGATGCCAAGGATGAAAACAGAAAGCGGGAACTGGTTCAAAGATGGTTGTCACTGGATCCTGCGGCAAAGACCCATGTTAAGTCATGCTTGCTGCAAACACTCTCTTCTCTCGTACCTGATGCTCGATCTACTGCAACTCAAGTTATTGCTAAAATTGCTGGAATTGAGCTTCCCCTGAAACAGTGGCCTGAGCTGATAGGATCACTTTTATCAAATATTCATCAAGTACCTGCTCATGTCAAGCAAGCAACTTTGGAGACTCTCGGGTATTTGTGTGAGGAAGTCTCTCCTCAGGTTGTAGATCAAGACCAAGTAAATAAAATACTTACTGCTGTAGTTCAAGGTATGAATGCATCTGAAGGGAGCAATGATGTTAGGCTTGCTTCTACTAGAGCATTATATAATGCTCTTGGATTTGCTCAGGCTAATTTTAGCAATGATATGGAGCGTGATTATATCATGAGAGTTGTTTGCGAGACAACTATGTCCCCTGAAGTGAAAATACGACAGGCAGCTTTTGAGTGTTTGGTCTCAATTGCAGCCATGTATTATGAGAAATTGGCTCCTTACATCCAGGATATATATAACATCACAGCAAAGGCTGTTAGGGGTGATGAGGAGTCTGTTGCTCTTCAAGCCATTGAATTTTGGAGTACAATTTGTGATGAGGAGACTGACATCTTGGAAGAATATGTGGGTGATTCCATCGGAGACTCTGATATACCTTGTTTTTATTTTATTAAGCAAGCTCTTCCTGCCCTCATCCCTCTGCTGTTGGAAACATTACTCAAACAAGAAGAGGATCAGGATCTGGATGAAGGTGCCTGGAATATTGCAATGGCAGGTGGTACATGCCTTGGTTTAGTTGCTCGTACTGTTGGAGATGATATTGTGCCACTGGTAATGCCCTTCATTGAAGAGAATATTACAAAACCAGATTGGAGACAGAGGGAGGCGGCCTCTTATGCATTTGGCTCTATCTTGGAGGGGCCTTCCCCAGACAAATTAGCACCTCTTGTTAATCATGCTTTACCATTTATGCTTAGTGCTTTAGTGAAGGACCCAAACAACCATGTGAAGGATACCACTGCTTGGACCTTGGGACGAATGTTTGAATTTCTTCACAGTTCAGTTGTTGGTACACCAATTATTAATGATGGAAATTGCCAACAGATTATTACTGTTCTCCTTCAGAGCATGAAGGATGTGCCCAATGTTGCTGAGAAAGCCTGTGGTGCTCTGTATTTTCTCGCCCAGGGTTATGAGGATGTGGAACCTACATCTCCTCTAACTCCCTTTTTTCAGGAAATTGTTCAATCCCTTCTCACTGTTACCCACAGAGAAGATGCTACAGAATCACGATTGAGAACGGCTGCATATGAAACATTGAATGAAGTAGTAAGGTGTTCAACTGATGAAACAGCTCCCTTGGTGTTACAACTAGTTTCTGTCATCATGATGGAGCTGCACAAATGTCTTGAGGCACAAAATCTTTCATCTGATGAAAGAGAAAGGCAGAGTGAACTGATAGGCCTTCTTTGTGGGTGCTTGCAAGTAATTATTCAGAAGCTAGGGTCTTCAGAAGCTACCAAATATGTTTTCTTGCAGTATGCTGATCAGATAATGGGACTATTCTTCAGGGTCTTTGCTTCTAGAAATGCCACTGCACATGAGGAGGCCATGCTAGCCATTGGAGCCCTTGCCTATGCAATAGGCCCTGATTTTGCAAAATATATGCCTGAATTTTACAAGTTTCTGGAGTTGGACCTTCAGAATTTTGAGGAGTACCAAGTTTGTGCTGTCACTGTTGGTGTGGTAGGGGACATATGCAGGGCATTGGAGGATAAAATACTGCCTTACTGTGATGGGATTATGACACAACTTCTCAAGAATTTGTCAAGTGATAATCTGCACCGTTCTGTGAAGCCCCCATTATTCTCATGCATTGGTGATATAGCTCTTGCAATTGGAGATAACTTTAATAAATACTTAATGTATGCAATGAACACACTACAGCTTGCTGCAGAGATGTACGCCCACACGGCAGGTTTTGACGATGAAATGACAGAGTACATTAATTCTTTGAGAAATGGAATATTAGAGGCATATTCTGGGATTTTTCAAGGGTTTAAGAATTCATCAAAAACTCAGCTTTTGATTCCTTATGCGCCTCACATCCTCCAGTTCTTGGATAGCATATACATGGAAAAAGACATGTGAGAAAGGAAAAAAGTCCATCTTTTCTTTTCAGTTTTTTCTTTGTAATATATTCATAATATTTGGTGACTTTATTGCCTTTTTTAATGCAGGGATGAAGTGGTTATGAAAACAGCAATTGGAGTCCTTGGAGACCTAGCTGATACACTTGGAAGCAATGCAGGTTCTTTAATACAGCAGTCTTTGTCAAGCAAAGAATTTTTAAACGAATGTTTGACCTCAGAAGATCATTTGATTAAAGAATCTGCTGAGTGGGCCAAGTTGGCCATCAATCGTGCTATATCTGTTTGAGGTTCATCTGAGTTAGCATATCATTTGTCATAAACTACCTGCATGCATTTGGGTGTGTCGAGGTGGGTCTTGGGATTGCATGTGTCAAATTGTCACCATGGTCAGACAACAGAAGGTATCAGTCTGAAACTCTTCAAGTTGTCACTAACTCTTGCATCATCACCAATGCGTCACTGACTTTTGCATGAGCACCATCAAGTCCAGTTCTGTCAAGAGGAAGAAGGTAGCAATGAGTTTGCAAATGTGGGTGTAGGTCATCATGAGACATGTAATTGGTTGAACGTCTGAGGGGAGGTAACTGGTTCATGATTGAGAAACTAAGCTACTCTTAGTTGGATGTTGAGTTTGAAGCAGATCTTGTTAGAAGATAAACTCATTCTAGCCTGAAAATGGATTTTTCCTAAACTGGTCATGGGTTGTTGGAATGGATGAATTCACAGGGTTGAGAAATGGTTTTGTTTCAAGAGAATCTCTTCCTTTTTCTGACTTCTAACCCTGCATCTTCTTGAATAATTTTTTACGACGTCCTATTGTGTATAATTGTCCCTAGGCTGTTTGTTATCCATATAAAATTTTTGTCTACATACTTGCTTTTCTAGGCTCGGAGTCGTATGTGATTGTTGGACACAGGATGGGAAATATTACATCCTGCTTGCATTTTGCATTTCTTTTTTTATGTCAGTTGGTTTTCTTAGGTCAAAATTCATCATGCATTCATGAAATCACCAACCCTTCCTTAATTTCTTTACATGTGTCCTTTTGTGTTGCTTTTGAATTGCGTATGTAAATCATTATACTGGCTATACCTATGGATTGGTCATTGGTACAAAAGCTCGTCGTATGTTCTGATAATATCAAAAGAACCAACAGACTGGTGGATTGCTGTTTCTCTTGTTGGAAGACAATTGTCTGAGTTTAGCCTGTATTCGTTATCTCTTGTCTATATATAAGTTTGTGAATTTTCGTGCACTTCACTTGGGCATTTTGCCATGTTTCCTGTATATCTTATGACGGATTGGTGATATGAATTTTTTGTTATTGATATAAGATAAAATCATATAATGTTGTTTGGCTGCTTTCGTAGGCACTTTGGCAGTTTTCAAATTACAAATTTGGTGATCATCATCTTTAATGATTACTGTTAACCATTGCAATCTCGTACTTGGCTATTTATTTCTATAACTGCTTCAATATTTTGTTAACTTGGATGTTATGAGAATCAGATAATGAACTATTCTAAACTTGAAAAACAATTTGCAAGTAGTCATGCATATGTAATTTCTTTCTGATTATTATTATTCTCAAACCATTTTTGTGGTGCACTGGTGCTAGAAGTTTTATTTCATTCAAATATTTGCACTTTGCTAACCGAAAAGTCATTTGTAATGAAAATATTTGTTGCTGTAAGTGATGAAATGATCCATAAACTGTATAGCCAGTCAAAATAAAAATCCTCACGCGTTTGTCAGATTCTTCATTTACGTCAATTTTTAAATCGGCGGTGTTTGAAATGGAAGAAATATTGTGTGTGTGATAAATTATGTGATTTAATAAATAAATGAGATTAAATAGTAATTGATTAATGATGGTTGAGAATAAGTTTTTTAACTTTCATTAACTGCGTGATGAGAGCAATTATTAATGTGTAAAAAAGTAAATAAAAACTTGTCTTCTATTCTTTTTGTACAGTTTTATTTTTTCATAATTTTCATCAAGAAAGAAACAAATGCAGAGAAGAAAATGAAAAGAGAGAGAAAAGAGTTTTTACTTTAATCAAGATTTACAAAATTGAAGTATTAATTTTTATCATGAAAAAATATTAGCATATTTTGATATAATGATATGAATGTGAAAATTATGAATTTTTAAAATCTGTGTATGTAAAAATTTAACATGTGATATCAGAGATTAGATTTAAGAATTCATAATTTTTTATTGATGATATTTATTCATTTTTTATCCATGAATGTTGCTTCTGAAATTGTTCTTAAGTGCTTAATTTTTTAAGAATTAAGTGTTAAATATTTTCCGCTGCATGAAATTTATGATGAATGCTCTGAAGATATTATGAACCTCCGCCCAAGAAGCCACAACCGAGCGAGATAACTCTTACCTTTGTTTTCGCTTGAACTGGGACGAAAGAAACACGAGTTACTTGGGCACAGCAAGTGGGTGGTTGATGAATTGTGCACAACAAGTGGGTAGTTAAAGAAATCCCACGGGTCAAATCAAACGTTGTTTTATGAGCTTTTTGAAATGTATTAAATATAAATGCCATTATTAACACCAAGCTTATGAGTTTAAACTGTCAGGAAAAGTTACAAAGCCTTAAATGATTTTATTGGTTTTGCAATTTTGCAAACCAACGAAATGGCTTATTATATTTTACTGAACATGAAATGCCTACTTTAATGATTTTATTGGTTTTTAATTTTTTTGTATGAATGCAGCACAATATTTAATAAAAGTAATGTGAAATTTTATTTTCTCTAACCTTTATGAAGTATTGATATCTTAAAATTAAAGTATGATAAATTTATTAATCATTAAAATGATCAAATCTTTAAGTTAATTTAATTCTAAATTATAAGATAATTTTATTTCAATTACTCATAATTTTAATGTTATAAATGACATGATAATTTTTTATTTATGGATATATTGAGGTTCATTATTATAAGACAGTTAAGAATCACTCAAATGTTGATTGTTTATTCTTATAATTAATGAGCATAAATGTTGGTAGTGTAAGTGCACGATTAGTTTTATTTATATATCTAAAGATAATAAATATTTCTAATTAGTACACATATCATTGTCAAATTATGTATTTTTATTAGCATCATTATGTTGAATATGGTATATTGATAGATTGCCCAAAGGTAAACATCAATATGCATTGTATGAAGTGTTTTTCTAAATATGTGTAGCATGTTAGTATGTAACTCAAAGCATTAATGTTTTTAAATCTCTATTGCTTGTAGTACTTGTTGCTTTGCATTCGCATATCTCATCTGTACTAGTTTTTAATGAACTAAACTTCTCTGAATGAAATGAGCAAATCCAGTTTTACCTTAGGGTAATGAATTTGAATTTAGTTCTTCAAGTAGAAAAATCAGATGTTATTACCATTTTAAGCACTGATGAAGAAAAGGTCCATTATAAAAACTGGGAAAGGTCAAACAGATTAAGTCTGTTGTATATGCGGATAAGTATAGCTAACAACATTAAGTCAACTCTTCTTGAAACTGAAAGTGCTAAAGAAATGATGAAGTTTGTGGAAGAGCACTCTCAAACTGCTGATAAGTCTCTTGCTGGGACACTGATGAGTACTTTGACCACTATGAAATTTGATGTTCTCGTACTATGCATGAGCACATCATTGAGATGAAAAATATTGCAGCAAGACTTAAGTCATTGAAAATGGATGTGGATGAAAATTTCATTATGTAGTTCATCTTGAATTCATTACCGCCTGAGTATAGTCCTTTCCAAATGAATTATAACACAATGAAAGACAAATTGAATATGCATGAATTGCACAATATGTTGGTTCAAGAGAAAACCAGACTTAAGAATCAAGGAAATCATTTCATCAATTATGTTAACCATCAAGGAGCAAGTAGGAAACATGACAAGAAAGGAAAAGGACTCCTAAAGATCAATAAGGTTTCTTCCTCTCAAATCTACAAAAATGAACCAAATGAACAAATGTTATTTCTATAAAAAGATTGGGCATTTCCAAAAAGGTTGTCGAAGACGTAAGGCTTGGTTCAAAAAGAAAGGTAAGCCTAATACTTATGTATGTTTCGAATCAAATTTAGCTGAAGTTCCTTATAATACTTGGTGGATTGATTCTGGTTGTATGACTCATGTTTCTAATACGATGCAGGGATTCCTTACAACCCAAACCACAAGACCAAATGAAAAGTTTGTCTTTATGGGTAATAGAATGAGAGTTCCAGTGGAAGCTGTTGGGATGTATTTTTAATCCTCGACACTGGACATTATTTGGATTTATATGAAATTATTTATGTATCTAGAATATCTAGGAATTTAATTTCATTATCCAAACTTGATAAAACTGGATACTCTTTTAAATTTGGTAGTAGTAGTTTCAGTTTGTATAAACATAACTACATGATTGGTAGTGGTATGTTATGTGATGGATTATACAAGTTAAATCTTGATACTCTTTATGCTGAAATGCTCTTAACCTTGCATCATAATATTGGTACTAAATGTGATTTATTTAATGAATGTTCTGCTTACTTGTGACACAAATGTTTGGGACATGTTTCCAAAGAAAGAATGGAAAGATTAGTAAAGAATGAAATCCTTCCGGATTTAGATTTTACCGATCTGAATGTATGTGTGGATTGTATTAAAGGTAGAGGTGACAAAACGAGTTCAACCCGTTGGGTTAACCCGCCAACCCGTTATTTTTTTGCGGGTTGAGTTTAATATTTCAACCCATTTTTATTTTTCAACCCGCATAACCCGCGGGTTATGCGGAGTGGAGGCGGGTTGGCCCATTGGGTTCGTTTTTTTTTTTGAAGTATTATAAATGAGTTTTTTTATTTGTATTTGTGGTATTTTTATGGGTATGATACTAATTTTATTTATTATTTATTTTTTTAGTCTTTATAAATTATAATTTTTCTATTTTTTTAAATTTTTATGAATTTTTTTTTTGTACATTTTTTTTGTTTTTTAGGTAGATTAGACGGGTTGACCCGTCAACCCGCTTACTTTTTCTTATTTTCTCTTTTAAGTAGGTCAACTTGTCAACCCAACCTAAAACAGGGTGAGTTGGCTCTTCTAACCCATTTCCCAAAACGGGTCAACCCGCCCCGCCCCATATTTTGGTGGGTTGAAGGCGAGGCAGGGCGGGGTAGGGCGGGTGGTGTGGTGTGGAATGCGATTGAAAATTAATATTAAAAACAGTTGTCAAGTTCCACCAAAAATATAAAAAAACCTTGCAACTGGTTGTAGTAGGCAAGGGTCGATCCACAGAGAACCAATTCAATTAACACTATCAATCCAATTCCTAAATTAAACTCTGATGAAAAATAAATAGTAAAAGTAAAAGGGGGTTTTGTTGATTAAAACTAAAAAGAGAAATTAAACTTAAACCAAAACAGTAAACACAAATTAAATTATCAAGTTAAAGATATTGGTTAAGAGATGGAATCCACCACTAGATTTATATGATTATGCTAACTTACATACCCTTTATACCAACATGATCAATTATGTTCTTATGCAATTGCGAGATAAATCCCATGTCTTCCTTAAGTTTCGCTTAATTCAGCAACCGCTCAAATCAAACCCTAACCATTAGTTATTTGTAAAGCAACCGCTCTTACACTTACCTAATGATTGCATTAAGAATTAAAAAACCAATCACACTAAGATCTAATCACACACCGGGATTAAATTACTTAGATCATATGTCTCACTAGTCATACCACCGCAACCGCGCATAGCAATCTTAGTTTTACCACTTTCGAAGTTTGGTAAGAATATAAAAACCTTTATATTGATTTATGAACAGAAACATATGAATAAAAACATAATTGTATTGATATAAAAAGGTATGCAAGATTCACATAATCAAAACTAGAGTTTCATCCTCCCTTAACCAATCAAGAAGTTTAGCCACACATGGCAAATTCAAAAACAGAAGAAGAATTAAAAGAAAACATTGTTCGAACAAAAAAAAGAAAAGAAAAACTAAAGATCAAACTAGTTTCCAAGGCTTGAGAGTGATTGATCTTTGATCGCTCGAATCCGAGTCTCCAATCCTCGATCGAATCCTTCCCCTTCTTGGTCTTTGTGTTTCTCTTAGTTTCCTTCACATCTCTCTACGTCCAGAATACCTTAAAGGGCTCTAAGTCACCCTATTTATAGGTTTGGGAACCTAATTTAACATTAAAGCACGAAATTAACTTCCTGGTGCGACGACACGGGCCGTGTCCTTCTACACGGCCCAACCCGTGTCTGATTCTGGAGCTAATTTTTCAGCTATTCCAAGGTCAGAAGGGAACACGGCCTACCCCGTGTCAATTGACACGGGCCGTGTTGATCAAAACTTTCCAGTCTTCAAAGTCAGAATGACACACGGCCTACCCCGTGTCAATTGACACGGGCCGTGTTGATCACTTTCTTCGAGTTCAGCATTGATTCTTCATGAATGCTCTTCTTCCTTTGCTTCTAGAGGTTGATATTGATTCCCTTAAGTCTCTTAACTCTCTTCTCAACAGCTCAATACCAATGGAATCCATCACTCATAGATCTCCTGAAAATCACAATATGTTTATGAGTGTCTATAATCTCATTTAAGCAAAGTTTCACAATAAACATCCGAGAGACAACTCTAAATCGAAACTTGACTAAATGTCGGCAATTAAACACATTTAGAATCCAATTAGATTAAACAAAGAACATTCAAGAGCTGAAATTATTAACGGATCAAATACCCCTACACTTAACCTTTTGCACTCACTGGGGCAAAAACATAAAACCAAGCACATGCTTCCCAAAAAGTAACAAAAGTATTGAACAATGAGCAAAAATCTTTACACATCGGTTCTTTCAAGGAATCTAAGCATTCGTGAATTCCTCTCTCAACAATCCAGGATCGGCAAGTCGTCTATCCAAAATCGTGGTTAAGCCAACATAATAAATCCTCACGGATGTACTCCCTTTCACTCAAGTATTTTGGCTTGTATTTACTCTCAACCAACTCATGAAAACATGCCTTACCATAGGCTTGACAAGCCTCTACTTCTCCACCACCTAAATCACATGCACACAAAGATCAAAAGGTCTTTAATCAGGTTGTAATGGGGTCAAGGTCAAGGTAAGATATATCAAGGATAAACACAGTTAGACCATCGGAAATAGAAGAGCCAAGGGGAATAAAAACCAAACACTTTTGCACAATTACCCCAACACTTTTCAATCCATCTTCATCTTTTACTTGACTTTCTCCATTTATCAACCAACTTATCAATTTTTTTTTAACTCCTTTTGTTTTTTTTTTTTGAATAAAAACATAATTAAAACAGTGTAAATACCCCCACACTTATTCAAACACAATTCCCAACATAATTATTAAGCTCTTCTACTCCCTAAGGTAGGGTAGCAATGGTTTTTCACTATTAGGCTTGTATTGAGCTATAATAAAAAAGAAAGGATATAATTCAGGCTCAAAGGGGTGAAACAATGGATCAAAGTACAAGGCTAGCTATTTGGCCAGTGGCTGAAAGAAAGAAATGCCTTTATCATCTCAAAAATGTGCAGTGATCATTTGCAACTTTAAAGAGAGTCAAATCAAGTTCTGAAAAACATATAATCACAAGTGGAATCACACGACAAAGAACAGTGACTTAAAATTAGTCATTCATATTTAGGCCCAAAAACTCACTAGGTTCAAATTTTATCAAATTCTCAAAACCCTTTCAATTTTCAAAACCTCTTAGTGCAAATTTAGAAGTAAGAAAGTCAACTCCTTTAGGCTTAAAAACCTGTCCAATTAAAAATCAATCACTTGCTCATTGCTCAATATACTCTAAAAATCAGTTAGAAAAAACATGCACCACCGGATATGCCATTAAGATCGGGATGTGCAATGAGGCTCAAACCCAACTTCCCCCCACACTTAAAAATAGACAGTGTCCTCAATGTCAAAGCATACACAACAGAGAAAATGAATCCAAGTAAATAAACAAAGTATATGCGAAGAAATGAAGTATTGCATCATGAAACTCAGTTCAATACAAAAGAGTAACAATAGTAATCAGAACAATGTACAATAAACCATCAAAATGAAGGACACAGCCTCAAAAGAAAATGAAAATACATCAGGAAGGGGGAGGGGGAGATGAAAAATGCTGAAGCAAAAGGTCAAGCTTGCCATCAATGGCATCCATTCTCTGATCACGTGCGACCTCCATAGCCTGAAAACGATCCTCTGCGCGAAAGCGAGCAGCAAGTGGTCCAGCTCCAAGCAATCAATACGGGCCAAGATAACATCATAAGAAGCGGCGCCGGTGAGTGGAAGGGCCCGCATCACCGGCAAGAACACGGGGGAGGAGAGACGAGCAATATCCTCATGTGGCTTTCGGGGTCCTGGATCAACTCTAGGCAAGGCACTCCATCGGCGCCAAGCAAGACGAGAGCACCATTTAGACGAGTGCGAGCTTCATAGCCACCAAAATGGCCCCATCAATAGCACTGGGACCACGAGCAGGTTCCTCTTCCACCAAATCCAAATACTCAAAGTGATCGGCAATAGTAGTTACATACCCTCCCAACACACATACGACCGGCTAAAGTGGTCCCGACATGGTGAAACTGATTACAGAGCCAATACCCCCCGTTAACAGAGCACTCCTCAATCATACAATGCAAGAAAAACAACTCGAGAACGGCTAATCGTCCCTTGACTCTCCCCCCGACCACACAGAGTATTAGCTAACCATTTCTGAATATAGCGATGGGCAGGGGACCTAAGCTGAGAGGCTTTAGACATCTTAGGATCATAGTTATCAGACTCAAGAACAGTGAGGGCAGACCACACATGATCAGCATTAAAATCACAGGGTAACATATTTTCCCCCTCAGGAAAACCAAAAATAACTCGAAACATATGAATATCAATGGAATGAGAGTTACCTAGCAACCTAAAGGTGATTTCCCCGGCCATCTAGTTTGATCGAGACAGAGGGTAAAGCTTACGATTAAAACTAGAAACAAACTCCTTAGTCAATGCGGCAAAAGTAGGCTTCGTAACAATGCAAAATCAACCCAACCAATTCTTCCTAACAGCAAACACCTCATCATATAACCCTATAGCCCTAAGGGTATCTACGTCTAAAAGCGAGTGGGAACCACTACCTTTCTGTCGATGGGGTTGGTTTGGCACCCGAGGGGTGATGGAGACCGAGCACGTCTAGAGCCGGCACGATGGGGATGAAGCGAACATGACGCAGGCAGTGGGTCTTGACACGCTTTTTAGGACCCATCAAGAGAAGAAACGAAAAAGGAGAGAATGTGGTGGTGGGTAGAGGGTGAAATCGAAAAAATTAGGGAGAGTAGAAAGAAAAAGCTGCGCGTGAAGAAGGGGAGATGATGGAATACGGTGGAGAATGATGAAATACGGTGGAGAATGATGAAATACGGTGGAGAGGGAGAATGTGTGTGGGAAGAGGTGGTAATGAAGAAAAAATGGTGAAGAAAGGAGGAAAATGGTGGTGGTTGGTGGTGGGTAAGAAAAAATTGAAGGGGAGATGGTGGTGACTGCGCAGAGAGGGAAGAAGAGAAGAGGAAATTGGGGAGAAAACCCTAAATTAGGGTTTAAGTGAGGCGCTGAGTGCGAGTACACGGGCCGTGTCATATGACACGGCCCAACCCGTGTACTACTGTCTCGAGTAATAAGCTGCGCAATACAACACGGGCCGTGTCAAATCACACGGCCCACCCCGTGTACTTCTCTGGAAAACAGGGGTTCGATGAGTCAGGACCACACGGGCCGTGTCATATGACACGGCCATACCCGTGTACCTCTCTGGAATCTGCACAAAAATCCTATCCTCGAAAACACGGGCGTGTCATATGACACGGCCCCCCCGTGTAGATTTACGTAGTAATGGGGCTTTCTTGTCATGTGGACACGGGCGTGTCATATGACACGGCCCACCCCGTGTGGATGGTGACTTACACGATGCGCTCTAAATTTTTCCTCAGGACTACATACAGATCAACAAACCATGAACTTAAGTAATCAAACTAAAAACTGAGCAAATCCAAACACAAATATCAGCAAGGAAACAGATATCAAGCAAGAAACACTTAAGAACAGGCTAAACTAAGAAACTAAACAATGTAAAAGAGAAAGGAAAAAGAAAGCAAATCTGATTGGGTTGCCTCCCAATAAGCGCTTGGTTTATTGTCTTCAGCCAGACATTGTGGTGCTCCTCAGGATTCTTCATAAGATGGATAGAGAAGATGCATGTTTTCAACCTCTGCATTCTCCGGAAGTTCATAGTAAGGCTTGAGACGGTGCCCATTAACCTTGAATGCCTTGCCAGAGGCTTCGTTCATGATTTCCACTGCACCAGAAGAAAAAACAGTTGTTACTACAAATGGGCCAATCCATTTAGAACGTAACTTACCTGGAAATAATTTGAGTCTGGATTGGTATAGCAACACTTTTTGGCCTTGGTGGAAACTTTTCCTCGAAATCATTTGGTCATGAAATGCTTTGGCTTTGGCCTTATAAATGAGGGCACTCTCAAAGGCCTCATTCCTCAATTCTTCTAACTCCTGAATTTGGAGTTTTCTCTGCTTGCCAGCACCTTCCAAGTTCAAGTTAACTTGCTTGATAGCCCGATAAGACCGATGTTCTAGCTCTCTACCGGCAAGTGACAGGGCTTCCCATAAACCAATCGGAATGGGGACATACCAATAGGGGTCTTGTATGCGTCCGATAAGCCCATAAGGCATCGAAAGAAGTCTAGTACTCCAATCCTTGCGCGTGGGATTCACAATTTTTCAAGGATGGACTTGATCTCCCTATTGGATACCTCGGTTTGGCCATTCGTCGAGGATGGTAAGGAGTAGAGGTCCTGCACTACACCATATTTCTTCAAAAGGGATTCAAAGATTACTGTTGCAAAAATGTGTCCCTTGGTCACTAATGATGGCTCAGGAGTACCAAACCTGGAAAAGATAAAGGACTTCACAAAATCCACAACGGTCTTAGAATCATCGATTTAGTGGCTTTAGCTTCCACCCATTTGGAAACATAATTCACAGCTAAAAGAATATAGGAGAAACCAAAAGAAGGAGGAAACGGTCCCATGAAGTCAATGCCCCAAACATAAAAAACTTCCACAAAGATTATGGGAGTTTGAGGCATTTGATTTCGTGGACCAATATTACTGTTCTCGACGGCGGATCCATGACTTACGAAATCATAAGCATCTTTAAAGATGGTAGGCCGATGAAACCACTTGTCAAGCACTTTGTTGGTTGTCCTCTTTATGCTTAGAAATGTCCTCCACAGGCATAAGTATGGCAAAAAGATAGAACGGAGTGAGTCTCTGAATCCGGGATACATCTCCGAATCACTTGATCCGCGCAATGCTTCCAAAGGTAAGGATCATCCCAAATGTAATACTTGCAATCACTCCTCAGCTTATCTCGCTATGCTTTGTTCAAGCCTGCCGGAAAGTCTTTGGTGACCAAGTAATTGGCAATATCAGCATACCACGGAATAGTGGTAGCGATAGCCATTAAATGCTCATCCAGAAAGCTCTCTGGTATAGGTATGTCCTCCTCTTCAGTCACCAACTGCTCAAATGGTTACGCCACCAAGTTTTCGCTCCCTTTTTGTCTTTAATTTCCAAGTCAAACTCTTGGAGCAACAGAATCCATCGAGCAATCGTGGCTTCGCTTCTTTCTTTGCCAGTAGGTACTTCAATGCTTGCATGATCGAAAAAACAATTACTTTAGAGCCAATTAAATATGATCGAAATTTCTCTAAAGCAAAAACAACGGCAAGAAGTTCTTTCTCAGTTGTAGAGTAATTCATTGAGCATCATTTAGGGTCCTTGATGCATAGTAAATAGCATAAGGAACCCTATCAACTCGTTGTCCTAAGACAGCCCCTACCGCAAAGTCACTCGCATCACACATTAATTCGAATGGAAGCTCCCAATTTGGCGGCCTAATGATAGGTGCCTCGGTCATCAACTCCTTAAGGGTGAGGAAAGCCTTCATACACTTCTCATTAAACGAAATGGAACATCTTTTTGGAGAAGTGTGCGAGAGGGATGCTTGATATCTTGGAGAAATCCTTGATGAAGCGCCGATAGAAACTGCATGACCAAGAAAAGAACGAATATCCCGCACACTAGTGGGTGGGGGTAATGAACGTACAAGCTCTACCTTAGCTTTATCAACTTCAATGCCCCTAGCAGAGATTACATGACCTAATACAATACCTTCTTCTACCATGAAATGACATTTTTCCCAATTTAGAACAAGGTTTGTGTCAATGCATCTCTTCAAAACCAAAGTCAAATGGTCCAAACATTTCTCAAAGCCATTCCCAAATACACTAAAGTCATCCATGAAGACCTCAATGATATTCTCTATGTAATCAGAAAAAAGACTCACCATACATCTCTGAAAAGTCCCTGGTGCATTGCACAATCCAAAAGGCATTCGCCTATAAGCAAAGGTGCCAAAAGGACAAGTGAAAGTGGTCTTGTCTGATCTTCCGAGCAATAGCAATCTGGTTATAACACGAAAATCCATCTAAGAAACAATAATGAGAATGACCACTAATCTTTCTAACATTTGATCAATAAAAGGTAAAGGAAAGTGGTCTTTTCGGTGTGCGACATTCAATTTTCTATAGTCTATACAAACACGCCACCATATCTCGTAATCTAGTGGGAATAAGCTCATTCTCAGCATTTCTTACCACGGTAATGCCAGATTTCTTTGGTACTACCTGGACTGGGCTTACCCACTTGCTGTCAGAAATGGGGTAGATAACCCCCACACTTAAGAGCTTCAGTATCTCCTTTTTCACAACATCCATCATCGGGGGATTCAACCTCCTCTGTGGTTCTCTTACTGGTTTAGCCCCCTCCTCCATTAAGATTCGATGCATGCAAATGGAGGGGCTAATACCTCTGATGTCTGCAATAGTCCACCCAATGGCTGTCTTGTGTTCTTTCAACACAGAAATCAAGCTCTCCTCTTGCTCCTTGGTGAGAGATTTAGCAATTATTACCGGGAGTGTCTCCTTCTCACCCAGAAAAATGTATTTCAAATGGGAGGGCAGCTCCTTCAATTTCACTCTGGTGCCTACACAAGAAGGTTTAGGTACATCAGTAGTAAAAGGTAATTCAACATATGATACCTCATGCCCTTCTGAGGTGGAAGAGACTGTATGTAAGGCTGCCACCACTTCATTAACCTCTTCGCTCCATGGTTCTCCTTGGTCATCCTTCGTTGAATCCTGAAAATCTAAATTGCGAGTCATAACTGTATCAAGGACATCAAATTGATCAGACTCAAGAACAGTAAAAATTAAAGATTCTAAGATATCAAAAGAGTCAATAACACAAGCAGAGTGCACATCACTCGGGTATCTCATGGCTTCAAAGATGTTGAATCTAATCAACTCTCCATCAAATTCCATAGTCAATGTTCCCGAATGCACATCAATTTTAGTTCGGGCAGTCTTGAGGAAAGGCCTCCCCAACAGAATGGGGGCAGAGTTGGGAGATTTGTCCTCCTCCATATCCAAAGACATAAAAATCTGTCGGAAACACAAGTTCATTGACCTGCACCAAAACATCCTCAACCACCCCTTAGGGTATGCATTAGACACATACTCGCGGTTGAATGATAACTCCAAGAGTAGGTTCTAAAGGTCTTAGATGTAAAGATGCATAAATAGAAAAGGGCATAACATTAATGGATGCACCTAAGTCTAGCATGGCCCTCTCAAACCGGCATTACCGATAGTGCATGGTATAGTAAATGTGCCAGGATCTTTACATTTAGTTGGGAGTTTCCTATTAAAAACAAAAAACATTTGCTCCCACTTGGACTCGTTCATTACCTTTCAACTTCCTTTTGTTAGTGCATAACTCATTTAAGAATTTAGCATATCTAGGCACTTGCTTTATGGCATCTAACAGAGGAATGTTAACTTCAACTTTCCTAAAAGTCTCTAAGATTTCTTTTTTCGCTTCCTCTTTTTTATTTTTAACCAACCCTTTCGGAAAAGGGGCCTTAGTGACATATTTAGGACATGGGTCAGAAACACTTACCTTAGGGGTCTTAGAATTGAGCCCCTCCTCATCTACCTCCTTAGAATTTTGAGCTTTATTTTCAGTGACTGGGGAAGATGTGGGTCCTTCAAGTGTCTTCCCACTTCGCAAGGTGACAGCACTAGCATTTTCTCTCGGGTTCACCTCTGGCTGCGAGGGAAGTTTCCCTGAAATCTGACTCTGCACCTTGTTGATCTCAGTAGCCAACTGTCCCACTTGGTTCTGCAAAGTACTGATAGTGGCCCTTGTTTCTTGCTGAAACTGAATATTGCTAGTGGCCATTTGCCTCACTAGATCCTCCAATGAAGGTTCAGGTTGCCTAGGGGCCTGAACTTGTGGTTGCCTTGGAGGAAAAGGTGCTTGCCTTTGCTGAAACCCTGGAGGACCATAGGCTTGGGGTTGCGCTTGAGCTTGAGGCTGCTTTGCATAGCTAAAGTTGGGATGATCTTTCCACCCCGGATTATATGTGTTAGAGTAGGGGTTGTAATTCTTGGATGGAGCAGAAAATCCCCTCACTGCCTTGGCCTCTTCATTTGTGTCTTCTTGTAAAGTGGGACACATATCAGTGGGATGTCCTGAAGAGCAACAAATTCCACATGCCTGTACTGGTGCTTTCCCAGTGTCCATCAGCTTCTGAATCATGGCAGTCAAATGTGTCATTTGGTTCTCATGAGACTAGTAGTGTCAGCCTCTTTAACTGCTCTCACTCTGTATCATTCCGAGTAAAAAATTGTTGAGTGTTCGCACCATTCTAGATATCGATTTACGGCTTCTCGAGGAGTTTTATCAACTAAGGCTCCTCCACCGGCAAAGATCAATCATGTTACGGTCCATTCCTAGCAAACCTTCATAGAAATATCTTGTATCGAAGTTGTTCACTAATTTGGTCTTGAGGCGGCTAGCACACAATCTCTTAAATCTTTCCCAAGTACTCATGAAGTGATTCCCCATGTCTTTGTTGGATCCCGCAAATTTCTTTTCGATTGTTGCGGCCTTTGATGCGAGGAAGTATCTGTCTAGGAAAGCTCGAGCCATATCCCGCCATGTCCGAATCGACCGGGTGGCAAGTAGTACAACCACTCCTTTGCGAGTCCTTTAGGGAAAACGGAAAAGCTCTCGGCTTGACTTGATCAATCGAAATTCCCGCGGGCTTCATGCTAGAACATACAACATGAATTTCCTTCGGATGCTTGTTAGGGTCCTCTCGGCTAGTCCATTGAAAGATGGCAACAGATAAATCAGTCCGATTTCAATTCAAATGCCTCTTCATTCTCAGGAATTTCTATGCACAAAGGTTGTTGGTCTAAGTCCGGAGCACCCAACATCCTTAATGTATTTTCTGCCATCACTTCTTCAAAGCGGCTCGAGATATCTCAGATGCCGCGAGCTGGAAAAGATCTACGTGACGGGCGGCTTCAACGTCACGGTGTGAATTGCGAGGCGATTTGTTCAAAGTAATGCCTCGAGATTCCTCAATTGCTCGTTCACCTCTTCACCGGACATGAACACCGCAAGATAGTTGAAAAGAACAAATAAACTATTAAAATTAAAACAAAAATAGAGAGAAAAATAGAAAACAAATTAATAGCGCAATTAGAAGATCAGCTCCCCGACAACGGCGCCAAAATTTGGTGTGGTGTGGAATGCGATTGAAAATTAATATTAAAAACAGTTGCCAAGTTCCACTAAAAATATAAAAAAACCTTGCAACTGGTTGTAGTAGGCAAGGGTCGATCCACAGAGAACCAATTCAATTAACACTATCAATCCAATTCCTAAATTAAACTCTGATGAAAAATAAATAGTAAAAGTAAAAGGGGGTTTTGTTGATTAAAACTAAAAAGAGAAATTAAACTTAAACCAAAACAGTAAACACAAATTGAATTATCAAGTTAAAGATATTGGTTAAGAGATGGAATCCACCACTAGATTTATATGATTATGCTAACTTACATACCCTTTATACCAACATGATCAATTATGTTCTTATGCAATTGCGAGATAAATCCCATGTCTTCCTTAAGTTTCGCTTAATTCAGCAACCGCTCAAATCAAACCCTAACCATTAGTTATTTGTAAAGCAACCGCTCTTACACTTACCTAATGATTGCATTAAGAATTAGAAAACCAATCACACTAAGATCTAATCACACACCGGGATTAAATTACTTAGATCATATGTCTCACTAGTCATACCACCGCAACCGCGCATAGCAATCCTAGTTTTACCACTTTCGAAGTTTGGCAAGAATATAAAAACCTTTATATTGATTTATGAACAGAAACATATGAATAAAAACATAATTGTATTGATATAAAGAGGTATGCAAGATTCACATAATCAAAACTAGAGTTTCATCCTCCCTTAACCAATCAAGAAGTTTAGCCACACATGGCAAATTCAAAAACGAAGAAGAATTAAAAGAAAACATTGTTCAGAATAAAAGAAAAAAAGAAAAACTAAAGATCAAACTAGTTTCCAAGGCTTGAGAGTGATTGATCTTTGATCGCTCGAATCCGAGTCTCCAATCCTCGATCGAATCCTTCCCTTCTTGGTCTTTGTGTTTCTCTTAGTTTCCTTCACATCTCTCTACGTCCAGAATACCTTAAAGGGCTCTAAGTCACCCTATTTATAGGTTTGGGAACCTAATTTAACATTAAAGCACGAAATTAACTTCCTGGTGCGACGACACGGGCCGTGTCCTTCTACATGGCCCAACCCGTGTCTGATTCTGGAGCTAATTTTTCAGCTATTCCAAGGTCAGAAGGGAACACGGCCTACCCCGTGTCAATTGACACGGGCCGTGTTGATCAAAACTTTCCAGTCTTCAAAGTCCGAATGACACACGGCCTACCCCGTGTCAATTGACACGGGCCGTGTTGATCACTTTCTTCGAGTTCAACATTGATTCTTCATGAATGCTCTTCTTCCTTTGCTTCTAGAGGTTGATATTGATTCCCTTAAGTCTCTTAACTCTCTTCTCAACAGCTCAATACCAATGGAATCCATCACTCATAGATCTCCTGAAAATCACAATATGTTTATGAGTGTCTATAATCTCATTTAAGCAAAGTTTCACAATAAACATCCAGAGACAACTCTAAATCAGAAACTTGACTAAATGTCAGCAATTAAACACATTTAGAATCCAATTAGATTAAACAAAGAACATTCAAGAGCTGAAATTATTAACAGATCAGCGGGTTGACCCGTTTGCCACCTCTAATTAAAGGTAAACAAACAAAACACATAAAAAAAGAGTCACAAGAAGCATCCAGCTTCTTGAAATTATACACACTGATATTTATGGACCTTTTGATGTTAATTCTTTCAATAAAGAAAAATACTTTATCACTTTCATTGATAATTATTCACGTTATGGTTATGTCTATTTGCTGCATGAGAAATCTCAGACTGTAAATGCCTTAGAGATTTATATTGATGAGGTGGAGAGGCAATTAGACAGAAAAGTAAAAATTGTCAGGTCTGATAGAGGTGGTGAGTATTATGGAATATATGATGAAAGTGGACAACACCTAGGTCCATTTGCTAAATTCCTTGAGAAGTGTGGTATATGTGCTCAATACACAATGTCAGGTACACCACAACAAAATAATGTATTAGAAAGGTGAAATAGAACCTTGCTAGATATGGTTAGAAGTATGTTAAGTAATTCCTCTTTACTCATTTCATTGTGGACTTATGCTCTAAAGACTGCCATG
The DNA here is from genome assembly GCA_029884595.1 of Ormosia semicastrata. Taxonomy (NCBI): domain Eukaryota; kingdom Viridiplantae; phylum Streptophyta; class Magnoliopsida; order Fabales; family Fabaceae; genus Ormosia; species Ormosia semicastrata. The sequence goes on along the minus strand of JAQQTO010000046.1, from coordinate 26,750,333 downwards.
TATTTGTTGAAGAGGATTCCTAGTAAGACAGTTCTAAAGACTCCTTTTGAGCTGTGGACTGGAAGGAAACCTAGTCTAAGGCACCTGCATGTTTGGGGTTGTCAAGCATAAATTAGATATTACAATCCAGAAGAAAAGAAACTAGATGCAAGAACTGTAACACCCACCGTAGGGTGTCACATTTATGTTACTTAATAACCCCCAAGTTCATATAAGGTGACGTTGTAATAAAAAGATAAGTCAATTTTTTTTTTTGACGACCATAAAATAAACTTAGCGGAAAATAAAACATTATAGCAACCTCACACATAGATTACATCATATACTTATTGCAAATGTACTGTTGGAATTATTTATTTTACAGCCCATGTCTCAAACTAAAACACACTTAAATAAATTACATACATAGTTCATATCAGAGTTCAAACTTGCCCAAGTTTAACTAAGCAGCGGACCCCTCAGATGGGTCCTCCTCGGGTTCCTCAGCAGGTAGGAATCCGTTATGACGAGTAGCCCTACGGACAGGTGTCCGGGCTGACGATACTATACTGATTTTCGTTGGGACATAATTCCTGGTGTCCCAGTGTCGCCTGATATGCAACGGAAATTCAACATGAACTAAGATAGTTACACAGAAAAATGGATCTCTACGCTTGATCCGCTAATGCTAACATCGGATATCCTCATAAATAAGTCCTCGCTCATCGGGACTTGTCCTCCATTCTTCGACTCTCCGTGAAATTGTAGACGTACATATCCGAAGAAAGCGCTCTTGTCGTCATATCTTTGTCGAGTCGGCGTTCCCAGCCGTGAGAAGTAATTCTTCTTCTACTTCTTGTACCGTTTCTTTCTCAACGTCTTCACCCAATTATCAATATAATATACAGATATACATACAAAGAGGTGAGATTATCTACGCCAATACAAGTATGATAGTACAGAGATAATACAAACAACACATCATGCAAAATATCATATCATGATCACAATTATACCATCATCATAGTGCAAAATAATAATTACCATTGTGCCACTATCACTGTTTAAATCATACAACAATTACAACAACACCATCATATAAATATAGATGCTCAGTTTCATGCATGCGTACATAGACTCAATGCCCTACTCCATGGAGCTAATACTCAAGTCGGAGAAATTGATCGAAAAGAGTCATTTGGTATTTCGTGCTTGAGACCAAGTGCTTATAATTATATCTTGCACATCTAGCACATACACAACGTCTTTGTCAGATCTTGATTAAGAATAGTGTCTCAGTCCAGATCACCAGTGTGTTGCATCGGTCTAACCCACGGTACAGAAGAGCTACCAACTGCCCATTATGAGCAACCCGCACCCCGATGCCCCCAAGGTCCATAAGTGACCTACACTACGCGTATCGCACCCACTCAAGAGGTGTACGTTTCTCCTAGGCAATTAGTCATATCCAGTCCATCGGACCATTTTCAATGCATGTGTAATGCACCAATTACCAACCAAAGTTAAATCACATAATTTCTCATACAAAGTTCAAATACTATTTTACGTTCGTAAAATGGATTTATGTCAATTATAGGCAAATTGCTCAGTTTCTTGTACAATATTCACATACTTGATTTTTAACTGTAAAGTTTTTGTATAATTAATAACAACATTATATTATTGTATTTTTATCATTCGCAAAATATTTTTGTCACATTTTTACGGTCATGTAATATTTTATTACGTAAACAATGATTTGTAACATTTCTATTACGTTTAAAAATTGCATAACAATTTTTTTTTTTTACTTGTATTCTAAAATACGTAAAAATATTCTTTCATTTTTAAATCGCATAGCGATTTTTCTACAACATTTCGATCGTGTAAAATGATTAAATGCTTTAAAAATTACGTAGAAATATTTTAACATTTTTTAAATCGTGTAATTTAAAAATTACGCTTTTGAGCTACATAAATCAATTTTCACCGTTTCTACACTTCGTAAAAATATTACTTAACTTTGAAATATTATTTTGGGCTTTTCTTAATATAATATAATCTCTCACCTCATTTCATTCTTATTTTTTTTTTAAATATTCCTTTTCCGTAATATAATTACTAAAAATTTCATTTTACTAATTTGATCTTGTAAAATCTCATCTTGTTAATTTAATTACTATTTTTAACTTAAAATATCATATCATTTTCCAAAGCTTAAAAATTAAATTATCCTTAAATAAATTTAAGTTACAAACGTTTTCTAAATCACTTCTAAAAATTTATTCTCTTAAAATAATTTGATGTTCACCACTTTTAAATTTTTTTTTCTTTATTTTACTAAAAATCCTTTCTCAACCAATTGATAACACTTGAATTTCCCTTTTAAAATCCTTCTATGGAAATTCTTATATTTTATAATATCAAAACATTTTTTCTAAGTTTATCAAAACCTTATAAATGGTCTTTGGAACCATCAAATATTTTTCTTTGAAACATCTAAGTTCAAATCTTGTTTTATACACAAATTATTTTACTAAAACTCCATACTAAAAACTGTGAGCATCATTGTTTGGAATAACAACCCTTTTTATTATTTTTTTTTTCTAAAATCATTCAATTTCATCCTTCTTGAAAATCTAATTTTGTAAACACCAAGTTGGTTGGTGTCTTGGCTGAAATTTTCTTAAGTCTAAGGACTAAAAAAAAAACAAGTTCATTGTTCTTGAAAATTTTCAATAGAAACCTTAGTTTTTGAGAGCCAAAACCGTGAGCTTCCTATGACCTTTGAAGCCATAATTTCTTGTTTCCAACATACATTCCATCATAATATATTTAACATATATCATCATGCATATTATAAGCATACCATATAAACAAGTAAAAATCATACTAAGCATGCATACACAATTAATTCATGCAAAGCATATCAAGCATAAACAAAATAATTAAAAACACATAACACAAATAATTTATTACATGACCATGGATATGAATCCTCACATGGATTCATTATCCATCAAATATAACCATCTCTCACCACCATGCTTGGTTGGTGAGATAAATCTCCCTCTTACCTCTTGAAGAACTCCAAAAGCTCCTTGCTTTGAATTTAGAACAAGATCTCCTCCAACAAAAGTCTCTTGAACATAGAACAAATACAAGAAAATTAGTATATTGAACTTGATTAAGAGGAACCATGGATCAAACATGATTTAGAACATGAAAAAGAAAAGAATAAAAGAAGTTTTCTTACTCTTCACCAACAAGAGTTCTAAAACTTGATCTTAGAAAAAGTCTTTCAAGATGTAAGAATTTGAGAAAATTCTCAACAAGAAAGTTGTTTAGAACAAGGTGATGATTTAAGAAACTAGGTTGTATGAAATTAAAGAGTGATGAAGTGTGGGTTTTGGTGTGTTGGCCGAATGCTTCTCTAGGAGAGGAAATGGAGTTTTTCTTCTTGGTTCTTGAAACTTAGGGAGAAATGTGAAGGAATGATATTATGAGGTGAAAAATGAATTCTTTTGTTTCCTAAAGCTATGCATGGCCGTGGACTTCATGGAGAGAAAAGCCAAAATGGAATTTTGAAAAGCATGCACATTAATTGTCGCAATAGTAACTTGTCTTCATCTTTTCTTTGGGCAAAAAGGCTACTCCCTAAAAGTCCAAGCATGTCTCCTTCCTCCTTGTTCAACAAAACCGTCCCCCTCCTTGCATGATTCATGCAATTTGTCATCTTTTCTAATAATCATTTGAGCATTCCTAACCATTGATTCATTCAATGGTTAGGATTTAAGTAGATATTGATTTTTGGAAGACAAAATCTGGCCATTGGATCTTTCCTCTTTAAATCCTAGCCATTAGATGTGTCTTCAAATGGAAGGTCAAGATTGCATCTTCAAACTTTACATCCAAGGGTCCAAAATGGTTGTAGAAATTTTTGATGACTAATTCTCCACCATTGATTTAAATCCAAATCCAATGGTCATTAATGATCCATCTCCACCATTGATTTATTTTACATCCAAGGGTTGATAATGGTCATAGTCCTTTATAAGATTAAATCTCTACCCTTGATTTAATTTCCATCCAACGGTTATAATTGATCCTATTTACTTTCAAGATCAAATCTCCACCATTGATTAAATCAAGATTAAATTTCCAATGGTAATTAAATTAATGGTGGATATCCAATCCACCAATATTAACTTAATAATATAGAATATTATTTTGATTCACTGTAACCCCACAAAACATACATTTACTGTATTTTTATCGTCACGATAAATAAATACAGTAAAAATACGGATAAAGGAAATTTTCTAAAACTGTTTTGGATTCAGGTTTAGTAAGATCCTCTGTCTCCATCTAAACAATACAAATTTTTCTATGCGTAGAAAAATTTTCACTTTTGAGACCCACCGGGCCCACGTATGTAACCACACAGGCCCACAAACACCTCATGAGGCCCACAAATAGTAAAAAAATCAAAATCACACATAAAATCACAAAAATTAGAAAATTCACAAATATCAAATCAGATTACGTAAGTTAATTAAGACCAAGCAATAAAAATTAATTTACGTAAATTTTTCCGGTCCGAAAATTATTATTTTTCTGACATGGAACAAATCACTCAAAATGACCAAATATGCAAACGGAATATTCAAAATAATTTTACAGTGCACAGAAATCACTAAACAGTAAAATTCTGTTAACTGTCAAAATTACTTATTTAATACATAGAAAGTTTGGGGTGTTACAAGAACAATCAGTAGTTATTTCATTGGTTATCCAAAAAAGTCAAAAGGGTATAGATTTTATTGTCCTAACCATACTACAAGGATTATTGACACTGAATGCTAAGTTCATTGAGAATGGTGAAGTTAGTGAGAGTGAAATACCACGTAAGGTAGAGATTTAAGAATTGAGAGTGCAAGTTCCTTTGACTTATGTCTCTAATAAAGTTGTTGTTCCTCAAATTGTTGAACTGATTAATAATAATGAAGAACAACAAATAAACGATCTCATTATTGACAGTGAAGTTGTAGTAAATGAGCCTATAATAGAAGAACTACAACAAATAGCATTAAGAAGATATCAAAGAGAAATGAGATAAGCTATTTCTGATGATTATGTGATATATCTACAAGAGTCTGAAGTTGACTTAGGAATAGAGATGACCCAGTTACGTTTTCACAAGTCATGAATAATGATAATACTGATAAATGGTTAGATGTCATGAAAGATGAGTTGAAATCTATGGAACAGATGAGGTTTGGGACCTTCTTGAGTTACCAGAAGGTTGTAAAAGAGTTGGTTGCAAGTGAGTCTTTAAGACCAAACGTGACTCTTATGGTAACTTAGAACGTTACAAGGTCAGACTAGTTGCAAAAGGGTTTATTCATAAATATGACATTGACTATAAGGAAACATTTTCACTGGTCTTTAAGAAAGATTCTCTTAGAATTATCATGATATTGGTGGCTCATTATGATCTAAAGTTACACCAAAATAGATGTGAAAACTGCCTTTTTAAATGGGAATTTAGATGAAAAGGTTTATATGGACCAACCAATAGGGTTCATAAAAGAAGGAAAAGAACACATGGTGTATAAACTTAATAAGTCAATATACGAACTTAAACAAGCTTTTGGACAATGATATCTTAAGTTCAATGATACTATTATATCCTTTGGATTTAAGAAAAACATTATTGATCGGTGTATATATTTGAAAGTCGGTGGGAGTAAGTTTATCTTTCTGGTTCTATATGTTGATGACATCTTACTTGTAACTAATGATCTTGGTATATTAAGTGAGATTAACAAGTTTCTCTCCAATAACTTTGAAATGAAAGATATGAGTGAGGCAACCTATGTGATTGAGATAGAGATATTCCGTGATAGATCACAAGGATTATTGGGTTTGTCTCAGAAAGCATATATAAATAAAGTGTTAGATAGATTCAGAATGGAAAAGTGCTTAGCATTTTCGGTTCCAATTCAGAAAGGAGACAAATTTAGTTTCAAGCAATGTCCAAGGAATGATATGGAACAGAAACAAATGGAACCAATTTCGTATGCATCTGTTGTTAGGAGTTTAATGTATGCTTAAACTTGTACCCGACCAGATATTAGCTTTGTAGTTAAAATGCTGGGAAGATACCAAAGTAATTCTAGTTTAGATCATTGGAAAATAGTAAAGAAAGTTATGAGATATCTGCAAGGAATGAAATATCACATGCTTACATATAGGAGGTCTGATCATCTTGAAGTGATCAGATATTCAGATTTAGATTTTGCTTGTTATGTGGATACAAAAAAATTCACTTTTGGTTATTTGTATATTTTAGCTGGAGAAGCTATATCATGGAAAAGTATGAAGCAGTCTGTCATTGCTGCATCCACTATGGAAGCTGAATTTGTGGCATGCTTTGAGGCCATGATTCAGGCTAAATGGCTACGGAATTTTATTTTAGGGCTTGGAGTAGTCGATAGTATTGTCAAGCGGCTGAAAATTTACTGTGATAATTCCGTAACTATCTTCTTTTCTAAAAACGATAAGTATTCCAAAGGTGCTAAACATATAGAATTGAAATACTTTGTCATTAAAAAAGAAGTTCAGAAACATAGAGTGTCAATACAGCATATTAGCACTGATCTTATGATTGCTAATCTTTTAACAAAAGGATTATCACCTAAAACATTTATTGATCATGTTAAAAGTATGAGCATTATGTTTACTAGTAAAAGTTGAACATTATTGTTTTGTTTCAATATATATTTGACACTCTGAGCTTATTAATGTATAAGTTTCTGAATTTTTATGTTTTCAAAATTATGTGTACATATATGAATGATAATATTGGAAATAGGATTTGTCTTTAATAAAGACATTACCGTTGGACACATTATGTACTTCCCATTAAAGTGTCATGTTAGGAAGAAGGCTAATATAATAGTACACAGAAGGAATTATGTCGATTTGATGATATACAACCGCTATGACTCTTACATTATGACTTATGATGCGACCAATGTATGAAACTTTTAGCCTTATTTATGCGCATTTGATTGATATTTTATTAAATCATGAAATGATACTTTGTTATATGAGCCAAGTGGGAGAATGTAAGAAATGTCTCATATGTGTGTAGTAAATTATGTGATTTAATAAATAAATGAGGGACTAAATGGTAATTGATTGATGACGGTTGGGAAGAGGTTTATTAACCTCCATTAACTACTTCATGAGAGCAGTTGTCAATGTGTGAAAAAGCAAATAGAAACCTGTCATCTCTCTCTCTCTCATACAATTTTATGTTTTTATAACTTTTATCAAGAAAGAAAGAACGTAGAGAAGTGAATGAGAAGAGAGAAAAATGAGTTTTTACTTTCATCAAGATCTACAAAATTGAAGCATCAATTCTCATCATAAAAAAAGGTTATATACACCTTGACATAATGATATGCATTTGAAAATTATAAATTTTCAAAATTTTGTGTATGTTGAAATTTAACATGAAAGTGCAGTAATAGTAGTAGTAATCTATACTAATAGATAAAGGAGATTTTCTTTGTTTGGTTTCCAAAATTATTTTTCCTACTTTGTTATTATTTTTATGTTAAACACGAAAAAGTAAAAAAAAATGCATAGAAAGTAGAATATATTCAATTCTTAATACATTGAATATTTTACTTTTCATAAAAAAAATTATTTTAGATCTTTAATAAGTATCTTAGTGAATTTTTAGCAAAATCCTAAAACTATAATTACATAGTGGTTATCTTTCCACCACTATCAAAGGTAGCTACAATAAGAACAGTCTCCTTTTTCAAGAGTATAGGAAAATAAAAAATGCGGAGTGATATTTAATAATAATAATAATAATAATAATATGGTGATATAATAATTAATTCGAGTGAAAGAAATTTCGGTCCCTTAAACATATAGTCTTATGTTTGATATTCATATTTATGTGTATAAATATAACATTGTTGGCAGAAGTTTCTATTTAGGTGCCTGAATGTACTTCGAGATATTAGTTTCTCATTTATTAAGTGAGAGATACTCTAAGAAACAATAACAAAAAAAACTAATTTTCTATTCTATTTATTAATAAGCACTTCCACAAATGGTCCTTATGAATTGTTTACCTAATGGAGGCAATCATTTCTATCTTTTGGCCTAGTCTTTTTCATTTTTTTTTCTTGCTTTTTTTGTTTTTATAATTTTTTTTTCTAATAAAATTATTGAGATCTTTTTATGTCCGTTATTATTGAGATAAATTTTAAAAGTTTGATTTTGAATTTCTTAGATTTGTCTCATGTTATGGTAGATTTGAAATTCATCATTTTGTTTCTCTTAAATTGATCTCTTGCTTTATTTTTACAAATCAGTAAAACCTTTAAATCTACTAATATAAGATACGTGATACCTTTTTCATTCAGTATGACATTATATGTCAGTTTTTACGGATCAATATTTTTTCAATTTTTTTATCTTTCAAGTGGTCAATTGTAAGAGAGAAAAAGACACAAAAAATTATTAATGTGATCCAGTTGAAGCTTGTGAAATTTTCTTATAATATTGTGTATTTCTCTCTATTACAATTGACCACATGAAAAAAAAATTGAGAAAATCTTAATCTCATTTTCCACCATTAAAAATGTGTTATCATTAATAGTCAAGGTAGAAGTAAAACTACTGATCTTGAGTTGGCTTTTATATAAAAATTGTATCTATTTTTTTAATAGATATATTATTTTTACTAAAATTATAAGCACTGCTAAGCTTTTGTTTGAATTAATTTAAGTTTATGATAAGAAATTAATAAATATATGATAATCATATATTTACCCAAAAAAAATTCAAAAACGTTAATAGACTAAAATTTACACGTTATAAATCTATAATTAGCTTAAGTCCATTAAATACATATGACGTAAGTAACTCGTGAGGTTAACTTAAGTTGAATATGAGTTTGAAATAGTAACACACATCTAATATAAATAAGTCATTATTCATTAGGTGAATTGAATATGATCAAGTTCAAAATTCCAAGTTTTAATCATAGAGTATTTGTGTCTATCTCTTTAAGTAAAAATTTAACATGAAAGGATCTATTTCCTACTTGATATTGATTATGGCATGTGAAAATTACTTTTTTCCTCATTACTAGTTTGATGGATTTCTTATAAGATATATGTCATCTAACTAGTTCTTTAAAAAAAAAAAAAAGAGAGACTAGTTAGACAACGAAAATTTGTGTGAGTGCAGCGTTTATGGTAGGATCACTCACAAGTCACAACTGTTTCGGATTCATGTGAATTTTACCATGTCTTACTCTTACACATGTTGTGAGTATGCCCACCATAAACACTTGTCCACATAAAAAGGAAACTCTTGATAAAAATATGGACAGAAAAGTAAGAATATAGTAAATCTGTATAAAAAATGAGCATTTTTCTATGTAATATCGTATCGCACGTTATTTTAAATAATTTTCTCAAAATTAATTCTGAGAAAATGCACATTGAAAACCCAAACAACGACAACGCAGTCAAATCTTAATGCTTGCTTTCCCATGATATGGTTTAGATTCCGAACCCCCAAAAAGTTCAGTAACTAATCTATCAGGTAATCACAATATGAAAGAAGAATGAGAGAGCAAAATGAGTAAATAATCACTTTAATTCTTGAATATTTTGAATAATAATAATTTTGTCTTTATAAAAGAAAAAACATACATTTTGATTCTTGAAAATTTTAAAATTTTGTTATATTCATATTTCTTAGGAACTAAAATGTTATTTTTTAAGTGCGAAAGATTAAAATATTATTTTTTTAAGGACTAAAATATTATTATTCAAAATTTTCATAAATTTAAGTGACTATTTACTCGATTAAAAGAGTATATAAGTGTATTTTTGTCCTGTAAGACCCCTGAAAAAGCATCTTAATAATATGCATTGTATAAGTAACAAGTGGTCATAATAAAGTTAGTTCAAAGAAGAAAAAGGAAAAAAAAAAAAAGACAAGTTAGGTTTTTCCATGTTCTATATAATTTGAGTCTTAATGGAGAAGGGATCAAATGAGGGTAATTTTCTTACTTTTAAATTAGTTCAGAGAAAGTGCTTGTGAGCTTTCCTGATCTGACTGCCACCAATGTATGTCTAATAAAGCAGTGATTTGGATGTGAATGAGATTCTCCATTCTCATTTTTGTTTCTTGCTTCTATTCTAATTCTATTTAAATTGTTTTTTAATATTTCTGGCAATCCATAATCCATGTGAAATTACTAATTAGAATTTGGAGACTTTGACTACTATATGATATACCACTCATCGGAAGGAACACAAGTGTACAGACATTTCTAAAACGATCAAATAGTTTGGGAAAATAGAGAGAGGAAATCACAGTAAGCATCCAAGATGAACAGCATCACCACTTTGAGCATCTATCTATATAGTGACAGAATGCATTCATTTCTGCTTGGCTCTTCATTTCCAGTTTTCAGAAAACAGTGTCACTCATATATATTGTCCTTGTGTGGATAAGAATTGCTCAACGTATGCAATAGCACACTGAAAAATTGCATCTTTCTCTGTGTACTCCAACTAAAGAGCTGTGCATATGCCGACACTTCATGCTCACAATTCTGTGATGGAAGTCAAGCCACTTTAAAATAAATTGAAAACCAATTTAGAAAGAGAATTCTAAGTGTATGTGCAATATTGTTGTTTATCTAATTGTTTTTGGTTTTTGCCTATTCGAACAATATATAGTTTATTCCATTTGTTGGCATGAGCATTGCTAAGCCACACAAACCAGAGTGCCCCCCTTTTCCCACAGTGATTAGTATAAGGACTTCTGGAGAATGCACAATTGCGCATAGGGGCAAAGATAAATATGCAGGTACAGATATAGGCAAATTCAAAGGTATAAATCTTCAATAACAACAACAAAAGTCTTCTTCCATTAAGTGGGATCGGTTACATGGATCAAATTTCATTGTGTTGTTATAAATCATGTCTTTAGGAAGACCATTTAGATCTAAATCCTTTAAATCTATGTGTATGTAAAAATCTTTTTTGATCTATCTTCACCAAGAAAAAAAAATAAAAAAAGAGAAAAGAAAATTGATATCTATGACTATGAGCATGTAAAAATCTTCATCATATGGGCAAAGAATATGCGTATATTGATGGGCTGATGGTACTTAGGGCACTTTTAAGTTCTAATACCAACAGTACTTTTTCATTGGAGATTATGTATGGTACTTGTTAGGATGGTACATATGTACGTGGGAATGTGTTAGCGTAAGTGTTACTTAAGGACTACTAGCCTTCTGTTCCCTACAACCTACAGATCATTGCCAAAAACAGATAAAGTGTTAGCAAGTTTAATTAGTCTAGGATGACCATCATTACCAAGATATATTATGGTCTCCTAGAGGATAATTAAATTAACATTTCTTTACTTTAATGTAGGATTAAACTAGTAATGCTGTTCCTTGTCCTTCTTTTGCTAGTGCACCCACTAAGGGCATTCCACATTCAACTCTTTTCTTGCTCTCCATTTGAATTCATCTGTAGCCCACTCTACATGTCTGTCTCCATTCATTGACTAAGAAAAGTGACCAAAGCCGAAATATGAGGATCAAAAGCACCATTCCACTAAAGTGGTGATTGGTACCACGGAAAAAATTGAAATCTACGATAAGTTTTAGCAGCTTTCACTACCAAATTCGTGTGAATGTGGGTTTTCGTATTAATGCTAATGAAAATGCTTGATGCACATTTTTTGAAATCACATCACCTCACCTCACACATAATTAGAGTGTAGTTGTGCATAAAATAATAAAGTAGGATCAGTTATAACCTATGAAGTACAGACACGTCATTATTGAGGCATGTCCGCGTGTTGGACACGTGTTTATGTCAGATACATGGGAACACCCGTACGACACATGTGTCTTGCATGTCAGAATGTGTTTGATTAAAAAGATTATTTTTTTTAATTTAGATTTGTCTCGGACATGCTTGGACATGTCTCAGACATGCTTGGATACGTCTTAAATATGTTTGGACATGTTTAGGACACAACTTGGACACAATTTATTAATATATTCTTTTAAATAGTTTTCATGATTAACGTTCAATTAGTAAGCTCATTACTCATCTAAGCCTAATCACATAACTAATGTCCTAAGTCACTATTTTCACACATCAATATTTTACGTTTTATCTTTTCATATATCACTATTAGACTTTTAACTTTTAAGTTTTATCTTTTCACACACCACTATTTTTATCTACTTCTTCTACCTTTTCTCGTACCAAATCGTCCACTTTGTCGTCATTGAAGCTTACTTCATACTAATATTCTCTCTAGTTAATTTTTTTTATGCACATGTACTCGTTCATGGTTAGTTCTATTAGGAGAAGTTAGTTTAATAGATTTTTTAGAATATATCAATAGAAATTATGTTTCATATTTTTTAAGAGAGGCTTATTAGGTAGCAAATATTGGTACATATAACATATATTAAGATATTGTAAATCGTCAAGCTTATAGAAATGATACTAATGAATTATGAATATTTTTACTTAAATTTTGTAATTATATATATGTGTGTATATATCCGTATATATTATAATTTTATAATTTAGTGTGTTTCTTACAAGTTTTGAATTTAGTGTGTCTCCGTGTCGTGTCCCGTATCCATGTCCATGTTTGTGCTTCATAGGTTGTAACCATATAGCAAAAAATTGTACCGATATAAAATGTTGTTTGTATAAGCGTGTGTATTTAGCAGTATTCTGGAGCTAATTAAGATCGTACTTAGAATATGAACCATATATCAACATGGATTTAAAAAATAGACAAGCACATACGATAATTTATATGCCAATGGTGCAACTTATCCTGATTATGAAAGTATAAAATTAACGGTCTCGTTATTCGTCTAACTTTTATACTCTAACTTTTTTTCAATCTACTTACAAACTCATATTGTATCTCGTGAAAATACTACAGTTGCATACAATTTGATTTGACACGCTTCTCACACAAAAATACGGTAGATGAAAGTTGAAAAGTATTTGGTTAAATAAAAAACATTTTCCAAAAATTAAAGCTGGTTGACTTAAGAAAAGGTGGACAACCTATAAGTGGCTAGCTGATTTTGAGCCAAAAAAGGCTCATGTTTTTTTTTTTAAAGTAAGTAAGTAATTATATATCTATTCTTAATTTGATAAAGTATATTATAATTTTAATTCATTAAATAATCTAATTATAAATATACCATTACTTTCTCACTTTAGGGAGAAGCCCATTTTGAATGAACTTTTTTCCTTTTGAGCCATGCAAGGAAATGTTAGTAATGTCCACATGCAAACGATTGACTGTTTCTCTTTTCTTGATGCAATTATAGAGTCATATAGAATAGTGCAGTTGACTTAAGTGTTGTGGGCTAAAGCCTAAAAGTTATTGCATTTCATCATCACTCTGTTGCTATTGGGTGGGGTACACCATGACAATAGCTTTCTCGTTGCCAAGTTTAAAAGGGGATGCTCCTGCCTGCACCTGCACTTCCCTACCAAGGCACGTATAGGTCATGTTCTTAGTTCCAATCTAGCTACTAATAACGAGAGGAACCATACATACCTGCATACTTGCCATGGCTCTCAAGATCAAGGCTTTCCTTCTAGTTCTTCTCTTGGTCCTCACTCCCTTATCTTCAGGTGAGCAAGTTCTTTTTATCAGTGAATACAATTTTGCAGACATTTAATTCAGTGCAGAAATGTAACAGAAGATTTTTCCTCTTAGGCTTGGGTGAAGGCTTCAGGGAAAGCATGCATCCTACTCATCACTCACTTTACAAGGTACCTTACTATCTGTCTGTCTTATTTTAAAATGGTGTAAGAATGGACCTTATAAGCTAGAATACTTGAGATAAATATCGATGGAGCTACATTCAGGCAAATATATATACTTGGTTTTTCTAATGTTAATGTCTCTTATGGTTTCCACAACAGTTTGCAATAAAAAAAATGTAATCTGTTGTGTCAGCTCAATATTTGATATTTTGATGTCTAGTTCTTGCTCTTTTAACTGACAAGTTTATACTTTTCATTTTGGTTTTGAATGAAGCATGGTATCAAGATGAACTCGAGGAAGCTATTTGACCATGACTTTGTGTTGGATTATGATGAAGCAGGACCCAACCCAAAGCATGCAAAGAAACCTGGCAAGGGCCGTTGATTACTTCTATACCTATTCATATAAAATAATAAACCTATATTCTCTCTCTCCCCCCCCCCCCCCCCCCGCTTTTCAAAATGTTTTGTTCATGTATGAGGAGACATAACATAATTATAGACGAGTTTCTTCATCGGAGCCGCCACATGTGTGTGTCATGACTTATGAGCCAATAAAGTATGATATTTTATTATTATGTAAGATGTACACAAGATGTTACGTATGTATGGACCGTTAAGCTGAGTAATTGAGAATAAAGTCATACCATTTGTTTTCCAACTAGCAATCCTGTTACAAGATGTAATGTATGTAACTTCTCTTATTCAGAGAAACAAAACTTGAGTCTGAGTCCAGTACTGAAAAATATGAAATTTGTTGCTATCCCACATAAGCGACTATCCCACAAGGGAAAAAAGAAAAATTCTCAAATAACAACTTCTTATCATAGGCACTCAAATCAACACTGGACATGTGTAAAGGTAGTTTTTAAACATAGGTGTATTTCTAACATAGCTCACACAATCTTTACACATGTCGTGTGTTGATTTGAGTGTCTATGGTACGAAGTTCTTACTTAAGAATTTCATGGAAAAGACAAACAGAAAGAAGTATCAGACTATCAGCAAAGATTTTGCCCGAAATAAGCAATTAACCATTGTCTAACCAGGCATAACAGTTAATTTTTAACTATATTATCCAAATATAAACTTCCTATAATGCAACAATGAAGCCTTCATTACTAGTTAATAGCTTAATTATGCAATGTATTGTCAGCCATGGAACACAGATTTTTCTTTTGACTGTTATCTCTCAGTAATTGTCTAAGTTTATCTTCTTTCAGTTATCTTTCCTAAACCGGTACATGACTAAATGGCTAGAAGATTTGAGAACACGCTACATTAGGCAATAACAGAGCATCAATGATTTGTTTTTCCCTTCTCATCACTGAAAATTTTTCTTTTCGCTGGAAACATGTTCTGGTCGGATATTTTGCTTAAACAAAGCACATGTTGAAAGCGAGAAATTTGTACCTAAACTCTGAGCACCCAGATAGGTCTACTAGACTAATCAAGATTTAATATTTTTATGAATCTTTATGTCACATAATTAATTTTACAAAAATTTATAAAAATATTAAATCTCGATTAGTCTGGTATACCTAACTTGAGTGTTCAGAGTTTAGGTAAGAATTTCTCGTTAAAAGCACACTGCCATACTTGATAAAATGTTAGTAAAAATTTGTTAGGATCTCAAGTGTGACGGAAAGATGTCCCAATAAATAAAAAATAAAAAAATAAGTAAGAATCATATAAATGGAAAGACTTATGAGCTTAATGCCAATAAATAAAAATAAAAAAATAAGTGAAAATCGTATAAGTGGAAGGTCCTATGAGCTTAATGTTTTAAAGTTCCTTTTCTAAGCCCATGCTAGAAGATCTCCCTAATGAGTACTTAAAATTGGGTGAACTAAGAAGTATGAATATAGATACAAGACAACTATATGATATACTATGAATACTATACTAAAAGATATATAAGCAAAAAATATCTAAAAATATCAAAATATCTTATATGATACTATCAAATACCAGCATAATGCGTATTTTGAAATATTAGTACTACACAACGGGTGCATTAGGCCAATATTAAGGGTACCTTGACATATATCAACGTCAAAGAAAGTTCAACTTCGGCTTTCCAATTCCTGTGGCTGACATATCGTTTCCTAAGGAACTTTATACAATAATAAGGGGGAAAAAAGTTAGCTTCAAGATGTTTCTAATTGTTGAATTCAGGTCCATTTACACTGTTCAACAAAGGTTTTTTTTGTGGTAAAGATTGACAATGACATCAGACTTTCTCGTCCTTATTTTTGGTTTCAAATAGAGTTCTGGTTAGACGTTAATATGTCCTGCTTGCCTAACATATTGAAAGGCCCGAATGAAATATGAGAAGCCAAACGATGCCAATGGACCTAACAAATGGATTGGTTTAAAATCCAAATGACATCAGACTTTCTCTTCCTTAATCTCATTTGTCATGAGAAGCCAGAACCAAATAAAACATTTGGATTTTGCAACGATGCCAATTCCTTCTCCAACAATTTACTGAAGTATGAGCATCCAAAGGAGTTAAAATAGAACAACCTATTAATCGAATTGTATCCAGTTAAAAAAAAAAAAATCTAAACCCAGATTTTGTTGTGGCTGATAGGCAAGCTTGGTAAGTAGATATAAATAAGAGTTTTGATCATATGCCGCTTAACTTTAGGATCCAGCAGCCATAGATGTGCTAGTAGGAAATTTTAAAAGTCAATGCAGGCATATATATCTTTTGACCCTAGATGATAAATAATCCAGTACTAAACTACTAATTTAGATTAGCTTATGTTGTGTTTTTAAAAGTTTAAATCAAAAAATTCAAAAGATAACTTTCAGATGAAAAGCTGTTTTTAATAAATAATAATAATAAAAACCAAACTTGCTTAAACTGTACCTTTTGTTATGTACTTGAAGACGTCAAACTTTCGGACAATCTAATTTTAAATAATTTAATATGGTAAGTATGGAACAATTTTTGAAGCTCTTTGAAAAAAGGAAGAGAAATTAGTCAAAGAAGTATGCTTTCAAAGGCTAGGTGGAAGTAGCCGAGTCACCGACACATTAAGGGGCAATACATGCAAAACAATAACTGAATTTTAGAATCAGAATATAAAATGAACCCTTAAAAAAATAATTCTTTAGTGTCCTAAAACAAGTAGATTCTAGGATGTGAGACATGTACAATTAGATTATACAGGAAGTTTACGTGTATATTTCTGTTTATATACATGACTGGTATTTTTTGAAATTATAAAGAAAACTGAGATGAAAACCAAATCCCAATTGACACAATACCAATGGTGGCAAGGGCTTGGACCAGCTCAAAGATAACATTTTGTTGCTGCAGTGGTACATTCTGCCAGTCTGTCCGCCTACAAGCACTCAAAATAACACACATTATGATTGATGAAAAACAAGAATAATGATCATTTTACCTCAAATATTATCAATATCCCTTTTAACACCATATTAAAGTTGGTTAATGAAGTATAAATTATTGGTTAATAGGTGTGTACAAATGTGTAGCCCTTTCAACTTAACTCTGTTAACCAACTTATATACATCATTAACTACTTTTTTGTTCTTCATTAACCAACTTTTGACATATTCATTAACCAACTTCTATACGTCATTAATCATGAATTTGTACTTCATTAACCAATTTTATGTGGTATGAAAAGTGATGTGATTGAAAATGAGTAAAATTATCGGAGTTGGAAAAACAATTAAAATAATTTGATTAACAAGAATTGGTTTTAGTAGCTGATTCAAAAAAGCATAGCACTTTTGCAGCAGATTCAGCTTATATAATCTTCTAAATGCTTTAAACCACATTTTACTAAATACTGCCTTGAAAAATGTTCAGATGATGGGAACAATCCATACTTCTACGTAGCAAGAATTTCCATAATCAAATTATTAATTTTACTATATGCTAGCTCCAGTTTTGTTTTTCACATAGGCCAATAATCAGAACTTAATTACCAAAGTCATATATAAATGATATACATACCCTAAATCGGCAATTATAATGCTGACATTATCCTGTGTACGTCGGTCCTGCACAGTATGTAGCTATATATTACTAAAACTGGTAAAATGCCAAAATAATAATTTCATAGTAACAACTGCCACATAATTTGTTAAAAGTTAAAACTTACCAGAGCTGCTTGTGCAAGCGCTTCACAAGCTAGCTGAAATAAGAACAAGCAAAAAATCATTGCGGCCACTTCGATGGCTTACTGAACACACATGTATTTATAAATGCAATAGCCTCAAGTGTAATGCATTATGCATACCTGAATGTTTCCATGTTGTCGCAGTTGATCCCTCACAAAAGAAACTGCATCTGAGCTGCAATGTAGCAAGAATGTGAAGGTAATTCTCTGAAGAACCAGAAAAAGAAAGGCAGCAGAAATGAGTCCAAGGGTCATGCAATAGACCTGCTCATGTAATCCCATAACCCATCAGATGCTAATACTATAAATTCTGCATCTGAGCCAAGAGCTACTTGATAAATATCAGGGCTTGCAACAACCAAGTCATTGTTGAGCTGTACACTGGGTCACAAAAAGCATTGTTATATTAAAATTTAGTCATTAAAAATTTTATAAAGGTCAATTTGAATGTGATAGTAGAACACACAGGACGAAAAATAAGAAAGTTCTATTTATGTTGTCCTAATTGTCTGTCGCAGAATCAGGCTCAAGTTCAAGAAAATAGGAGCTGAAGATCTGGATTATGTATTTTAGATTTTTAGTATGGCAAGTGCGACAGAATAAATGAGGCCTTGGCGCAAGGAAGAAACTTCATTGGAGCAAGATTAAGACACCTTAAGTTCAATGTGGAAGACGGGTGTAACCTTTTATTTCGTCTTTTTACTCCCTTCGTTTCTTTGTTAGGATTTAATGGGAGTTATAGTGTTTTTTCTTGTCATGTTTCTTCCTTATTTCTTTCCTATCTTGTAGGAAAAGATCTTGGGTAGACGGCCATTGCTTTGTATATCTTGGAACTATGGTTTCCTCTTCATTCTTAGTACCGAATTCTCTCTATCTTTGGCAAAGAAGGGGAGGGGGTTAATAGCAATTGCCAACCCTGCTCATTTCTCAGCATTTGACAACCAAAATGAAGCTTCGAACCATTCTTACTCAAGGAATCAGAACTTTCAAGGGCAGAAAAGTATAATTAAGACTTTCTAGCAGGCTAACGGTATCAATGCCAATTTTCCTTTGCTCCCTTTGTCTTGCTAGTAGTTTACTTTTTAGCCAGATATAAATCAAGGTGAAACAATTCACATCCATTATCTTTGCTAATGTAATACAGCCCACATTGGAGAGAGAATATAAGGAACAATTAAGACACGCATAAGATTACCTACCGAGAAATAAATTTTTCTGACCATCTTCCTTCCTGAACTCCTTTTTGCAGCATCCTTTTCACATGCAAAAGGTAGATAACCCTTAGGAAACACTTAACAGTGGCAGACCATTTATAAAAATTTAGCATAAAATCCTTTATATTAGAAGGAATAAATTGCAGAGATTAAGGACTGTACTCATTCTTCTTTGTTTTGAATCGCAAGTCCCCAAATGCACGAGATACAGCAATGTCTCCACAAATTCTACCATTGACAATCTATCGACAACATACATGTGAGTTATCATCAGCCATGTAATGGGCTTTTATTTATACAGAATGGTGAGAACCTTCATAAATTATAAAAAGAAACCATTGCCAGCTCAATTGAAAGCATGATCTTCAATCAAATTGTAATTTGAACTATAAATTGAACCTGAGCAGAACACCTAAATATCAATAAAATTCAAATGACCAATTTCCAATCACATGACAGGCTATGGTGGGAAGAAGCTATATTGATGTTTATGTGATAATATTTGACCATGGTTCCCTTGTGGGAAACAAATTACATTACATGTTGTAGTTTCTCCAACCACCAAACCATAATAAATAAATAATCAAACCTAGGAAAGAGAAAATAGGTTATATGGCCCATAAAACTTCAAGTAAGTTCTCATCCTAAGTAGTCACAATTTTCAAATCAGATTTTTACTTTCATTATATAGAATATTGATACATGTTGACTAGCGTAGATGGTCAAAATGTATGTAAACAAAATGAAGGAACAAGGAAAACACACCCATCCACCTGCTTCTCTGATTCTTTTGATTTCTTGAAGAGAAGCCTTGTTGCTCCCATATGGTCGGTGAGGACTAGTCAGCACTTCTGCTTTTCCTGATCTGCATAGAACCTGCAAGAAGAAATGAGCTTAAATAGAAGTCATGTAATTTAGAAGACATTTAATCTCCTATATACCCTAATTTAAAGATGAATATCTGAATAGTCCACATCATAGATTTTTTTCTTGATATTTCTTGGAAACTAAAAAAGTATATAAAGAACTAAAGAAGTACATTTTTTCATCAAAAGCTGGAGTCAGATGTAACATCTGGGGGCCCAATAAGGATTGATAATACATACCACAGATGAGTCACCAATATGTGAAATGAGCAGCTTATCATCTCCTATGAACACCGCAGTTGCTGTGGCACCTGATTCGTCCTCCTCTCCATTCATTTCAAGCCTTTAAAAATGAAATACTGTCTAAACCTTCAATGCAATCATACCAAATCTAGAATCATATGGAAACTATTTAATCAGACACATTTTATGGAGAGTATCCATTGTAAACTAGTGTATTGGCTTACCATTTTAACAACCTTGTGTCAGCTTTGACAAATGCCTCCTGTAATGCTTCTTTAATGGCTTTGAAATCTTTCTCAACTAATAGTAACCCACCTTGTAAAGCTTCAAGACACTCCTTGTACAGCTCATCCCTGTAGTTGGCACTTGGCACATCCAAAACAATTCAGGTTATGCAAAGAATAATAGTTCATCTACTAGAGTCAATTCAGAGCCAAAGGAAATCACATATCCACACAGCACAAGGAATTATGAGAGCATAGGTGAATGAACCCTCTAACTTGTAAATAAAGTTTTAATGGGAAGAGTTAAGCTGTTGTGTTGAAAATATTGCAAAGAACACCACAGACTGTGACCCACACTCTTCAAATTCATTAAACTATAAGGCTTAAAACAATTAATTGTGGATATCAATTAATTAATTTTGAATCCTATGCAAGTAATTACCTTAAACTATATTGTGGAGCTTTTCAATTCTTTTCAACTAATCATGCCAACACAACAAGAAAATTGTTACCCAGCTTCAATTTACACACCCCATTATGGCATTAAATGGATATAAAATAGGCAAGCAAACAAGCAAGAAGACATGAAATATTCTACCAAAGCATGCAACATGATCACATGGACAATTTCATTTATGCAAAGACCTGAGGAACTCCACAGAAGAAAACCCTCCATGGCCATCAAAAACGGCTGCAAAAGAGAAGCCGTCAAGGCCATCAGGTCGAACAATGATATCATCTTCCATCTCTTCTCGTAGACCCTGCAAAGCAATGGATCCCCATCTTACACCAGGCACCTCAGTCAAAGATGATGGGGCATCAATGGCTATGGCAGAGCAGCACCGGCTTCTGCTTGTAATGGTAAAGCTACTTCTGTTGGTGTTCTTGGAGGTGGAGCGGCTGTGGAGTTTGCTTAAGAGGAATCTTTGTGTTTGTGGGCTTGACAAGGCCATCGGCTACACAGTTGAAGCCTTGAAGGGTTCAGGGTTCAGACAGTGATGGGAATATGAAGGTGAAGGTGAAGCTGAGAGAGTTGTTGTGGTGGGGGGATAAGTGAGTTAATAGAAGCCTCTAACTGCTTTAACGGATTGGATTCTCTAATGGGATGAGATTCTCTGCTGGCTAATCATGTGCTGGTGGAACACACCTTGAATGGGTCCAGAAACTGATCGATGTGGCAAAATAGGGGACGTGGGACTGTGGTAGGCAATGCCCTATGGACCCTGGGGTATGGTGTCCTTGTAGACCTACTTTGGCTGGCTTGCAGCTGTAATGGCAAGAAGCATGTAAACCACCGATATTACTTTTGAGTGGTCAAACTTGAATACCAGCTTTTCTACAGAATGCATGGTTGTTGTTCAGATCAGATAATGTTTGGCTTGTAGTGGAGTCAACAAGCTAAGCTTGTTGGCATTGAATCCAAGACTAAACTACAAAGTAAAAAAACCACTATTATGTGGCGCACAAAGATTAGGTTTATAGTACTAGTTCATGATGTCAGGTTGTATAGATCGTTCCTTTATCAATTTTTATATTTTACATTAAATAGTATATATATATTTTTTTATATTTTATCTAATATTATTTATCATATATATTTTTTTATTATTTTTTCTTATTTAATCACATCCATCAAAAATAATATAAAAAGTAATACACTCTTTTTTTAAAGTATAAGTATATTTTTCCTTCCTTTATTGCATGCTATGGAGAAGAGCAACAACATAAGATGAATATAGCTTCAGGGAAATGTTAGTTACACCAAAATTTTGAGTATAAATATTACGCAAACCCCATGAGCATTGTTGATAAGAAGGAGAAAAAAATGAAAAAAAAAAAGGATAAAAGAAGTGAATGAATATGATGAAACTGTATTTTGTGAAGAACTTTTTTTGTATATATATCATTACTCATAACTTTACGTGTGCTTTTAAATTAAGTAAAAAAGTTTTTTGACTTACTTAACAAACCAAGCTCCATACACGTTTATTTTATATACAGTGCAAGAGTTTAAAGCCCATTTAAGGTACCTTTTGCCGTTAAACTGACATTCTAGCGAAAATTAATCCAAAGCTCAAAGATGTTACCCCCAAAATAAAACCAAAAAAAAGGGTTTACATTTTTCTTCTTCTTCTCCGGTCTGGGCAAAACCAGTTTTTAGAGCCCAACTCAGCCAAAGGTTGATTAGAAAAACAAATGCAACTGCAAGGTACAATCCATTTTCAACTTCTTTGGAATGCTTTTCAAGGAGTAGCAAAATACCTTTATTTTATTTCCGGTTTTAATATAGCTTTAATTTGCATACATACAAACAACAGCAGCTAATTTAATCGGACATCGATAGTGCTAAGTGAAGCAAAGATGTAAATTCTTAACCCTAGTTTAAGATCTCAGCATAACATTTCATCTGAACTCATGTAAATTCTTCTTTCAAATAATGAGGCCCGGGTTTGAAGGGATCAGACTCAGCATATGCCTCTGGTCGGTAAAACCCAGAATCATTCACTCGGTTGCTCAAAACATGAAGAATGGCCTTCTTCTCAAGTCCATACTCATCCTTGTTGCTCTCAACATAAGAATTGGCCTCAGCTGCTATCTCATTCACAAAATCAAACCGATTATCTTCCGATAACAATAACCTCTCTATGTCCATTGTCAAGAGCTTTCCCTGCTCCTTTATCATCCTCACCTGCTCCTCGAGGAAAGGAATACGCTCCATTTTGTAGGGCAAATATTCATCCTTTTTTGTCTGCAACAAAATGAATTTTTGCTTAAGCATTCAGGTTAATTACACATGATATTAGAGGAGGCTGTGCCAATAGCATGAATCACGGGACACGGATACTATAATTCACCAGCACAACCACTGTGTATTCATTCTATAATTATTCATTTTTTCAGATTAATTAGAAAAGAAAAAAGAAAAGCATTGCAGAATCTTCATGTCCATAGTAGTCCACTTTATTGCGTGCCTCAAGATTCAGCAGAAATCGGTATCTATAGAGACTTCTATTATAATGTGGGGAGATGTGAAGTGAAACCATGATAAAAAGAAGCAAAGATATGAATCAAATTGAATTTGGCTTATCTTTATCACAGGAGATGAGCAAAAGCAGTTATCTTTTGCAAATGGTTATGTTCTTTAATAGCAACAGATACCTCTGTAAAAGTCGTAGCATGTCTACTTGCAATGCCATGAAACTATCACGTGCACAACTTAAAACTCCAGATTGGTATTTTTGTTTCAGTTTTCCAGTCTGCTTTCAAACCCTACAATCCTATAAATCTGTCTATGATAGTACCATTAAGCTCTTTAACTTCTACTCCCCTATCTAACTAATAAAGTTTAGATTTAGAATGCTTCAACTAAAACCCTTCCTTTTCCAGCAAATGAACAACAATGGGCAAATGTTTTGTAAGGAAATACCATTTCCTGATTTATCAAGTTGCCCTTAAAGCAACATCTCTTCCAATTGAGGCCAATGCCCAAGAGAACTACAAATACACATTTTCCTCACTCTGCAATCCTACCCCTTAAAGTCAAAGAAATTGACAAAAACAACTTAGTTATTACTAATTTACTTTGCTTGAATAGTCCCACAACTAGCATTTACATCTTGAAAAAAAAAAAATCTTTACAGCCTACACATAATTTGCAAAACTTATAAAGTGGCAAAACCTTTTTTTTTTTTTAATTTGGGAATTTAGACAAACAGGTTAGAGGCAAGCATAAATAGAAAACCCAAAAAGCCAAAATTGCAAGAAAAACAATATGGGGGCAGAGAATACCAATTTTCTTCGCCTCCATATTCGCCGTCCACGACCCTCCTTTCGCATTTGGGGCATCATCTGCACCAAAAACAAAAAACAAAAAAAAAACGCATTAACAAGTTGAATTTGAGACAAACGCGAGACTGAAAATTTTCGAATTTCTTGTACCTGCGAGCTAACCGAGAGGCTCGGGCTCCATGAATTTCCAGCTTTTAACTCTATCTTCTGCAGAGAAATATTTTATACGATTTGATTTTCAAGTAACAATTTCAGAAAAATAAATTTAAAAATTAGAAAAAAAAAATTACTTGTCGTAACTCAGTGCATTTTCTATGAAGACAAACAGAGATTAATAGGAGAAAATCAGAATTACAGGAAAAGCGGAAGATAGAGTGAGTGAGAAAGGGTTGATGCGGATAGCCATGCCGTTGTGGTCACTGCTTTTTCTCCCACTGTGTACTCTGTACTCTTCGCGTTATCTGGAAAAAAAAACTCTATTATTCAAATTTAAATATAGTGTGTATAATTCACATAAGATTTATAAAATTAATAAGATTGTCGTAAACTTTTAAGTAATATTTAATTTAATGAAGTTAACATAAGAATAAAATTACATATTATAATTCTAATTTAATTATAATTATAATTAGATAAAAAATAATTAATAATAAATTCTTTCAATTATATATGATATGATATGTAATTTACATTCCTTTAAATTTTTTTCTCATCTTTAGATTTTTTATTTTACAAGATTTTCGTACTCCAATAAAAAGTGTAATACTAATCATCTCGAACTCTTAATGTTGAAAAGTCCATTAACGACTGAGGACTCAAGCTTGCCTAGTTTTTATTAATAAAGAACTATAATACTTGTTATTGTTTAATGATTTATTGGGTAGTAAAATTTTTCAAATTTATTCAATTAAAAAATACTTTCAAAATTATAATATATTATAAAAATTCTACTTAGTCGTTACTAAATTTCAATTAATTGCAAGTGATATGAGCTATTTTTTTATAAATTCAATGATAAAATACACTAAAGTCCATTTAACCATATTTATTGTCTAATTTATTTTAATAATTTAGTCACTTTTTTTTTCCTTTAGTACAATTAATTAATATTAACTTAAAAGGCTTAAATTCTATTCTCATTGCCAATATTTTCTTTTATTAGGTGACTTTGTAGTATTATTATAAAATCACGCTTAGTTATCCTCTGAATAGAGAAGTTTTTTCCCTGAACTTTAATCAATAAATTCTTTTTATAAGTTTAGTTATAAATGTTACATTTAACAATTTTTACATATATATTTCTTAAAATCACAAGGTGTTTCCATTCAAGCATAAACATGTGTTATGAACACAAAATGTTTTAGTAAGATACTGAGATTCGAACCTTTATATTATAAGTAAAGTCTCTGCTTATATAAAATTTATTTTGTCTACTAAATCACGTTTTATAGTTATTTTATATCATGTTTTGTACACAAAATGGTTATCTCATTTTATATTTTGTTTCATGTGATGTATATTTTCATGTTTATTATGAAAAAAAATGTGTAGAGTAATATCATTTCGTAGAATTATAAATTGTTATTTTATTCTAACAATTAAAATGAGTGATTTCATATTCCAGTAATGTATTGATATTTTTCAATTATTTTTACTAAATAATAGTATAAATAGTAGAGGTCTCAAAACTCACACAAAAAAGTCTATTCAACATAGCATTATGGTGTTACCAAACAAATCTAAAAATTAATTAATGATGTGGCATGTTTTATATGGACTACCACATTACTGATGCACTATCTTTTAAAATCAGATTTTGGATACTTAGTTACTGATAAACTATTTTTGGCATTCATGATGCTAAATTAAATTTGATAACTCTTTTAATTAATAGTTTTTCTTTAAGTAAATCCTCGTTTGTGGTTTTTTAAATATATACGGGACATTACATTTATATTCTATTTATAATTGTATAAAAAAACTATTTATAAATTTTAGCGTATTAATCAGTATTACGTGCTTGTCAATTTTTTTTTAAATGTTAATATTTAAAGAATAATTGATAATAAAGAGTTTTTAAAGTGAATTACAAATATGTAGTGAGAGAGTCAGCTAGCAGCAAGAGGCTTAACTCGGGGAGGGAATGACCCAATAAGCAAGGCTTAAGCATTCTTAGATCCATGTTTGGCTAAGAGATTAGCACAACTATTGCATTCTCTAAGGTTATGAATACGGATGAAAACAGGTCGGTCGTATGCGTCGACTTTTACCTTAAACAAGTCGGTTGTGTTACAAATATCTACCAGAGTCGACTATTACTGTCAAAGGCCTTTTTTGGTCGACTCACTGTTTAAGAAGTTTGTCGCCTAACACGAGCTGTTTAGAAACTTGATTTATATTAAGACTTCTAAATAGGCCAGCAGGCCAAGGCTTTTATATAGGCCTCAAATAAACCTAAGCCTTTAAACAAGCCTTAAAAGGCCATTGAAAAAATATATATAATTTTATAAATAAATATAAACAGGTCGGCCTAATAGGCCTAACAGGCTTTATTGAGAGGTCAGGTCTGACCTACTAAATGAAACGGGCTTTTAAAAAGGCTTGAGCCTAACTCATTTTCTAAACAGGTCAGGCCTAAAACAGGCCAAGCCACAGGCCTCTGACAGGCCAGCTGACCTATTTCCATCCCTAGTTATGAACGAAATGAACTTCCTAATCCAAATTTAGCATATGTTGTATCACTTCAATAATTGCAAGATGAGGATCAAAAGGAGAAGGAGCACCAAATATAAGCCTCAATGCAATCAAACAATCAGATGACAGACCTATATCCATGCTCCCAGGCAAACTGTAAGCCAAACCTGATGGCTTGGAGCTCAACAATAGTATTGTTTGTGCAGTCTTGTTATTCGGCCACCAAAGATATTTTAACTTTTTTTCACATCACTTATAAATTCATATTATATCTTACAATAATATTACAGTTATATATAACGTGATTTGACATTATTTTCATACAAAAATATGATAGATAAAAATTATAAATATTTAGTTGAACGACAAACATTTTTCTTGTTTGTACAATCCAAGTGTGCAGAGAAATAAGGTAATCAAGAATTGTGCATATCCCGAATGAGACAGCCAAAACCTGCCTTGTTTGGGTTGCTTAGAGAACTTGTTCTCCATGACTTCTGTTAACATTTTGGTGAGAGTTATAATTAATTGAACCATAAGTATTTTATAATTTTATAATTTTTGTATTTATTATTAAATCTTTAAACGAATAATATGATGTATTTATAATTTTATTTTTATATTTATCTTTAAATATTTAAATAAGTAATTAATAATGAAAATTTGGTGAAAGATATTTAATCATATGATTAATTAAGTATACTTAATTTAAATGCTCTAAGTTTATGCCAGAATATCTAAACAATAATAAATGGATAATTCAATCTCATAATTTTACTATCAAATTAGTCTTTCAATGAGGAAACTGATGTCATTGATTATCATTAAATAACTAATTTGATGTGGCTTATAAGTAAAGTACTAATGTAATGTCATATATACATTTGGGAGTAATGCTAGGGACATACACTTTTAGTTTAGACACACTCTTCACAACACTTACTATTAACCAAATACCAGACTTATTTAACCAACAATCTACCTATAATTACCAATTAGTTTGTGGCAAGAATTGTGATTAATCATAAGTAGTTAAGTGGTAAATGATATGCAAATTTTTAGTTAAATAAGTTTGATATTTGATTAATAAAAGTAATGTGCAGGAATGTGTTTGAAAGTATGTGTGTAAATTTATTATATATTTGAAGAACAAAAATGAATGTTTACTCGCTTTCCTTCCTTTTTAGCTTCCAATGAATTAGACCTTTAGAGATATATTTGGATTAGCTGTGAAAAAATATTATTTTAATAATCAATTATATGTATAATTGATTTTTTTATAATCAATTATAATAAAATTAGTTTTATATTCAAATATATCAACTAAAAAGTGATTTTAAAATAATATATTTTGTTTGAATTATATAAAACAATCACTTTTACATAATAAATTACTAAAATAATATAAAATAATTGGTTTAGAAATTTAAATTATATAATATTTGGTGTTAATTTGGTAAAAATGCTACAACTTCAAAATAACCAGCTTTAGCTTATAATCAAAATGCTGAAAAAAAATGTTTTTGAAAGAAAAAAGTTGTTTTCCAATGTAAAAAAGATAATCCATAAATTATAAGCAATTTTAATAATTTTTCCCAAACATTGTTAAGAAGCATTCAAAAAAGTTTTTACTGAAAAAAACTGTTTTGTTGGGAAAAAAATATTTTCCAAACATGCTCAAATTTTTTTCTTTTGCAAAAAAAAAAAAAAAGAAATTAGACCTTTAGTTAAAAGAATACGAATAAATCCACCCCTATATATTAGTTTTGACTACTCTTTTTTAATAATGGATGAATTTGTCCAATTATTCTCTATATTCAAATGACATGTGTCTTTTTCTTCAAATACTATTTTCTCTTTCTAAGAATGTTAACATTTTTTATTAATTTTTTGCTTTTTTAAAACATTTATATTTTTTTAAAAATGTGAATTCTATTCATAATAAATTACAAAACAAATGAGATCTGCTAAAAAGGATGAAATGTAAAAAATAAGTTCATTCTAAATATTTACACATTTATGATGATTATAAAAATTATTACTCCACTTACTTGCTAGTTTTATTAAATTTAACTTACAAAATCAATGTCAATTAGGTTGGTGATGTGGATCCATTTCAAATTAAAAGTATGAATTGTGCTAATCACTTTTAATTTTGTTTAATCATTAATCATTATTAAACTTGAATTTTAAAATCACATTCAAATGTCTATAGCCCGTTAAACTTAGGCTAAGCTCGGAAGTTAATGAAGGGAGTTACAATGAATGGAATGATCAAACTTCAAAAAAGTATGTTTGGGAGTTATTTAATAAGAGGAAGTAGAATGATAATGGAGGGACATCTAATTCCTCCATTGTTATTCAAAAGTTTATATTTTTGTCCCTCCAAATTGATGGGTTAAAAAGGAAATGACATGAATTCTCATTCTGTCATTCAATTCCTCCTTATTATTCAAATTTATACCCTCCAAATTGATGGGTTAAAAGTAAATGACATTATATCATTCATTTCATTAAACTTATTAAATATTTAAACAATGAAGTAACACATTATATTTCATTTCATTCTATTATGAATTATTCTCTTCTCTTTTTTTATGAAACTCTCAAACATAGTCTTAGGTGGCAACAGTCACTTTTTTTCCATAAACAATTAAAGTTTTAATTTTTTTGTGTAATTAAATTTTTCATAAAAGAAGGAAATTTTTTAAGAACAATTTTAATTAGTTAATTTTTTAGAATTTTATTAGCATATATCCTTAGTACGGAATTAAAATATACAATATTAAATAAAAAGTATAAATATTTTTATATTTTAAAAAATTAATATTTTTAAGTAATGACTAATGAAGATAATTAAATAAATTATTTTTGGTGAGATTATGAGATATTTGCACAAATTTAACTTATTTAAAAAATTGTGATTAAATAAATTATAATAAATATTTATTAATCTATACACACGTTAACAAAAGAAAGACTCATTTAAAGTGAATTTGTCGCTAAAGCTAACAAATAAGAATATGTTCACCATAAAATTATTTAGTGAATAAAATTACTATACACTTTAAATTTAATTAACAAAATATTTTTATATAAGTATATAATTAACAAAGCACAATATAAATTATCTTTTAAATTTACAGAAATCAAGGGCCAAAAATCCATTTAAGTGCCAATAAATTTTCAATCACAGTCCCATTAAATTAAATAACCATACTAATAGATATGGCTATGAAATTCTCATAAATAATAATTTTGAATTTTAATTATATTACATTATCATTCAATTATATATTATCTATTGTTATATATTATATAAAAGCACAATTCATGCCTTAGTTAAAAATAGTAGATGGCATGATATGGTGAAATCAATTTTTCTCCAAAATTTTAGCTTTCTTAAATAATCAATCCTTTTTCATTCTTCTTGTAATTTTATATTATATTATAATTATAATTATATTTCACTTAAATAATATTATCATTAATATTTCACTTTTTCCAATGCTCATCTTTATTCACACAACCCTAAAAGGTACATGGATACTTTATGAAACTAAAAAGATAGTGTCCTGCCCAAGATTCAAACGTGGAAGCATACCTAACCTAAATTAGAAGGAAGAAGGACTAGAGGATGTTGGGAGCATGTTCCCAATAGAGCGGTAGAGTTCGATGCTAAAAATAGAAATGGTACTAGAAAGTAAGAGTGTGTTAAAGAGGATCCTATGCCTAAGAGTTTTGTAAAAGTTTTGCCTTATATACACAGTGAGTAGGTGCTTGTAAATGAAGTAACCCTAAGAGTTATGATCCTTATTATTTAGGGATTGATGGGATTTGATGCATTTACTCCTTGATATTGCTAGATTTAGTGTCTTCTTTACACTTCAAAAGGATTCAATTGTTACCTAATGGGACCGAGATAACTAATTGCCTAATTTGAGTTTCTAAGCAATGGTGGGCCTGAGCTCGAGATGTTGTATGAAACAAATAGTAATAGAAATTCAAATTCAAAATTGTGTAGTAATCATTGCACATGACACGTAGCACAAGAAAATTATAACACATGTGAAACTTTTAACCAGACATTAGTGCTACAAGTTGGACTAGATACTTAAACAAAATTCTAAAATCTCAGTTATCCTTGTATATACTATATTTGTAATAATTTAATTTTTTTAATCATGTCCTTAAACCCATAAGGGATTTGATGAGCAAACTACACTCCTATAGAGGACAAAGGTTTGAGCTTTGGAGGCGACACTTGTGGAGATGACCTATTTGTATTCGTTAGTGTTTGAAAGGGGTTAGTCTCACACCCAAAAGGTGTAGGGATACCTTATGAAACAAAAAAAGATAGTATTCTATCCAAGATTCGGGTGTGAAAGCATACATGACCTTAATTAGAAGGAAGAAAGACTAGAGGATGTTGGGAGCAAGAACGGTAGAGTTTGATGCTAAAAATATAGATGATACTAGGAGGCAAGAGTGTGTTAGAGAGGATCACATACCAAAGGGTTTTGCCATATATATATAGTGGTAGGTACTTGCAGAGGAATAAACCCTAAGAGTTATGATCTTGTTATTTAGGGAATGATGGGATTTGATGCATTTATTCCTTCATATTGCAAGATTTGTTGTCATATCTATGCTTTTAGAGGATTCAATTGTTACTTGATGGGATCGAGATAACTAATTATATAATCTGAGTTTTTAGGCAATAGTGGGGCTAAGCTCAAGATGTTGTATAGAATAAATAATAATGAAAATTTAAATTTAAATTTGTTTAAAAATCATTATGAATGATGCATAGCACAAGATAATTATAACACATGTGAAACTTTTAACGAGACATTAGTGCCATAAGTTGGACTAGATACTTAACAAAATTCCACAATCTCAATTGTCCTTTTATATATTATATTTGTAATAATTTAATTTTTTTAATTATGTCCTTAAACCCACAAGGGGTTTGATGAGCAAACTACACTCGGAGAACAAAGGTTTGAACTTTGGAGACGACATCTATGTTAGCCATGACAACCATCACCCAAGAGGAGGTGAATTAGATGATTACAAATTTTTAAAGCAAACTTTGAGAAATTATGCATTTTGATATTTTTAATCAGCACATGCAACAAAATAAGTCTAACAAAGATACAACTATTGTAGATTACTCAAATACAACTTGGGTTATGAGATAAATAAAGCAAATAAACTAGATATCAAGTTCTTAGAATTAAAATATAAAGATGACAAGATATTCAATAGATAAATATACTACACCAAATATTGAAATTAAAAAGTGTAGGGAAGAGAGAATCAAACTCAAGAATTTATCCTGATTCAACCACTAATCACTTGTGACCTACATCCAATCCGCAAGCTTAACTTAAGATTTTCTTCACTATCTCCTAGACTTCACAGGTGCTAAGAAAACTTTTGTACAAACAAGAGCACTCCTCACACCTTGGGATACCTCACCATTGTGTTAGAGCCTCTAACTCTTCAAGCTTCACAGGTGCTTGAAAAAATCTTTACATTCAAGAGCACTCACAATACCTTTAGAATACCTCTCCCTTTGTGTTTGAGTCTCACTACAAGGGATACCTCACTCTCTTATAATGATTTCAAGATGAATAGAAATATTAGAAACTTTCACAAGAGTAGATATACTACTTGAAGAGCAAAGGAATAGAGGAATTTTGTAATAAAGAGTTCAAAATATGATTTTAATGATTCAATGATCTAATCAAGTGTTCAAGAGTTGTAAAAGCTTCAAATATCACTTATATATAGAGCCCAAGTGATAAAATAGTCGTTGGTAATGTTTAGAAATAATTTTTTATGAAAACTAGCAGTTTATAGCCGTTGGGAGCGCTTCTGGACATGTGGTAATTGATTACATGGCCTCTGTCAAAGTTGTAATCGATTACGGGACTTATGTAATCGATTACATGCACTCTGATTTTGAAAACTAACTTTAAATGGTCATAATTTTTTCATTTCTTATCTGTTTAAAGCAAATGACCACTCATTAGAAAGATCTTTGAGTATATTTTCAAATGAAATAGTTTTAGGACAAAACTCAAATTATTTTGAAAGTTATGATAAAAAAGTAACCAAATGTCAGTTTTTCAAAACTCAAACTTGACTATTTTTTATAGTTTAAAGTAAATGGTCATAACTTCTTCCTTTCTTATCCATTTAAAGGAAATGACTACTCATTGTATCTTGAGTCTATTTTCAAATGAAATAGGTTTCAGGATGAAACTCAAAATATTATGAAAGTTATGATTAAAAGATTAATCAAAGGTCAACTTTTCAAAACTCAAACTAGACTATTTTTCATAATTTTGAACTATTACCATGACTAGCTGTTCAA
Source organism: Ormosia semicastrata (assembly GCA_029884595.1). NCBI lineage: Eukaryota > Viridiplantae > Streptophyta > Magnoliopsida > Fabales > Fabaceae > Ormosia > Ormosia semicastrata. Next base: position 26,716,890 of record JAQQTO010000046.1, on the reverse strand, counting down.
AATATGTTTATTAGGCATTTTAGCATGTAAGAACCATTTTTAAAGATTTAAAAGCATATTTGAACTCTTTTATTGTAAAATCTCTATCTTTATATAGGAGAAAGCCTAAAAGGATAATATATCAATTCTAATCCTTAGGCTTCTTGATGTAATCCAAGCTTTCACAAATTTCTTCTCTTCAAATATTACAAATGCTTGGAACATTTTATCATTTTCATTCTTCTTGAGTTGAGCATAATTGTGACATTTTACTTTCTTGTTGCAATGTTCACTCTTGGTACTTAGACTATCCTACAAAACATTATTCACTTAAAACAAACATAGTTAGTCCAAATTCATAATTCAATATTTTCATATGCATGATTCATAAATATATAACTCTAGTTAGTCTAACATGCATATAAGAATTTCATAGACACATCCAAATAAGATATTTATCAATTACTAATAGATATGCTCTATATAAGATGCAACAAAGAATACTTTACATATTTTTATTTAAATAGAATCAAATTCAATATTAATTTAATACAATTTATATGACACATTATTGGATATATTTTATAAAAGATGCTATAAAGAATATGCATGATTCTTATGTGAAATATAACAAGATGGAGTACATAATCATGCATGATCCAGTATAATCTATTAAGCAAATCTATGTAACATAAACATCTATTAAGCAAATCTATGTAGCATAATCATCATTCTTTTTATCTTGTATTTGTCATCATCAAAACTTAACATATTAAACCATGGTGGCAAACTTATTTTCACAATTTCTCCCTTTTTGATGATGACAAATCACTAAAAAAAAATATGTTGAGCAATATAAGCATATCAAACAATAAGTACAAGAACATATTTTTCTTTTCAATTTTCATTCTCCCTATTTGACATCAACAAAAAGGCTTAGCAAGGAAAGGGATGAAACAAGTTATTCAAGTTATTCAAATCATAATTATCTTCTCTTATTTGATTCTACATATGATTCAAGAATAAAGAGATGAAACAAGCATATTTTCAAGATATAAAAAATTATTCATATAATGCTTATTACATTTTGGTACATCAACATTTAGCATATATATGATAGTAATAAGCTTAAGAATTTATGTTTAATATATAATATCTTGCATACCACATGATAAATAAGTATCACTTGATGAGAGTTACAAAATATCCATATAAGGTCATGAAATTAAAGTTTTCAAATGAAAGATCATACAACTTATCACATATCAGGCATTTCTTAATAAAAGAATCAAAAGATATGAAGTTTAAGAATGTTTACCTTATTTCATCGATTGAGGGAAAGAGAATAAGAGATGATCTTCGTTGACATGCTGATAGTATTAACAATAAAACACTTTATGTCAAACAAGGATATAAGTCAAGAGATATAAGCAACAATTTAAGAACTAGGCTCTCCCTCAAAATATGCATATTATAAAATATAAAATATAATAGTTTAACATAGTCATGCATATATTTATAGCCAACAAGGACATGGAAGAAAGATATGTAAGATGAAAAGGATAAACAATCATTACAAATCAACAAATAATTACAACAAGTTATAAGAAAAGAAGATAAACTCCCTCTTATTGAAGCACAAGATAGATAAAGAGAAATATGTATGCCAAAATCATGTAAACACATTACCATAAAGTAAAGTAAGGTAAAAGATAGTTACTCTTAATCCATCAATCAAAAACTATTTTAAAACTTCTCCCCCTTTTAAAAAGAATTTTATAGGAACACATTACATTTTCAAAAATATTTTAGAAGGTTAGAGATGTTTTATATTAAAACCACATATTTATTGAGAGAGATCTACCCAAGTCAAAAGAACATCTAAAAGTACATCTCCTTTTTTCTCATTGAATAAGAGTCTTAAGAAAATAAAACACTTTGAAGAACAAGACTTATCTTTTAAAGTATCAAAATGAGTTTTATAGAATATTTCAAAAGATCAATTTGAAAACTTTCTTAAACATTTTCTCAAGATTTAATAAAAAATTTCAAAACAAATGAAGAGAGTACTACATTTATAACACATATCCAAAGATTTCTAAATTTTCAAGACATGTAGGAGATGACAATACTTTCAAGGTCTAAAGACAAGTTCAAAATATTCTTAAGGATATGGAATTTGAAAAGTTTCTTTCAAATATGATAAGAGATTTTGCTTTTAAAAAAAATTAATCAAACTAGAAACTCTTTTTAAAAAATAAAAGCATGATTCTCATAGGTATTATACCACTAATAAACCATAAATCAAGAGAATCATAGATATCAAACATTTACCTTAATGAAATATGCTATAGGGATCAAAGTATGTATAGAACTAATATCATCCACCTTATATGCAATGACAAAAATTAGCAAGTTAATATTCAATTAGGCACATTGTCAATGCTAAGCATACTTCTCATGTAAGAAAAACATCTAATTATTTAAGATCAAATTATCAACAAGTGTCATACAATCCATAACATATAGAAAAAGCTAAGGGATAGAGATACTTATTGAGTTAGGTAGAGAATGATGCTCCTTATTTATTGGTCCTTTAATTTCAAACTTATTGAGTTAGGTAGAGAATGATGCTCCTTATTTATTGGTCCTTTAATTTCGAGCTTTCTTCTTTCGAATTCTCCATTTCATTACACTAGAAGAATGTTTTCTTTATCTTCCTCTTCATTTGAACTTCATTAAACTCTTATCATTTATCTACATATACTTGTATATAAAAAATTTGATGGGTATATTTGAAACATATAGAGAGACTTGCAAAGTTAACTTCAAAAGTTCTCTAAATCATAAGCTATCATCAAATATCATTTAAGCCCATTTACAAGCATAATTCAAGTTAAAGCATGTACCACATTATCAATCATACAATGTTAGCTCTAACAAGAATGCATAAATTACATATGCACTTGAATCTAAAAAATAAGGTTTAAGCATTTTAAGGCACGATTTAAGTTTATCATGAAATACATGATCATCATCAAAACTTATATAGACATTTTAGGCAAACAATGATCATGTTAGACATGTTATATTAAGTAAGAAATTCTAGTATGCACATATGTCAATCAAGAACAAAAAGTCCCTTATTGTAAAGTAAGAATTGAAAAGTCATGGAATTATAAATTTTAAAACCATTTATGATTCATTTCAAGATATACTTAAATGTAAGAATCATTGAATTTCAAATACAAGTTCAAGGCATAAAATGAATCAATTACTTCTTATTTTTAATATATGAACATATCAAATAATTTCAAACAAGAAGACATATAACTTTTAACTTTTCAAGATCCAAGTAAGTATATAAGACAATTAAGCATTAAAGAGAAAGAATTAAAACTACTTATGAGCATGTGAATTTTCATATTTGAACAAATAGAATTAGTCACAAGTTCAAGAATAAAGATATTACCATAAAACATCTCATTCCAAGTAAAATGTGTACATATCTAGCATGTTAACATATGTAAAGATACTTTCAATACACAATACTAGAAAAGCATAATTTAAGGCATGTTAAGGCATAAAACAAGTCTCTACTTCTCCAAATATCATATGATATTCAATTTAAAGCAAAAATAAGGATAAGAGATTGATATCACCAAAAGTGTATTCTTTGAGTTTTTGTAAGTGACTCCAACTTCCAAGCTTCAAATCTTCATGAAAGAATAGAGTTTCTTTGCACCCTTTTTAGAAGTTGAGTACTTTTAAATTTTACTAACCTCAAGTTGAATAATCTTATTCCATTTAAATGCTTACTTGAGGTAGTTATCACCCTACAACACAATTCATTGTACTTTATTTGGTATCCATTAATTTTGGATCTATAGGAGTTAGTCATTGATTATTAATCCATTATGCTCTCATAAAGATTAATTTTTTCATAATATGTAAATTGAGCACAACAAATTAAATAATTAATTGTAAATAAGCACATAACTAATAACATGCTTACTTTCATGATATATAGATAATTTAAAGCATAGAAAGCATACATAGTCATAGAATATCCTATGATCAAGAAATATGTAAGATAGTGAGCAAATGGTGTAACAAGAATGAATATAATCATGTGCTATATATAATATTTAACTTTTACCAAGTACACATGATTCTATCCTTGCCTACAAGGAATATACCTCATATTCATTGTCTTTTTAAGTGAATGTGCATAAGAGGTAAAAAAATTTGATACATTGGTCTTAGTAATTATGGAAATACTTTTTCTTACTCGTTGCTTCTCTTTTAGAGTCTTGAACTTTACAAGTTTTATATTTTGTACTTGAGAAGCTTTGGTTGAAGTCATCTTCCTTCTTTGACCAAAATTTCTACCATTAGGCTTTGGAAGCATTCTCCTTGATGATTCATTTTTCTTTTGACCAATTAGTCCATCTTTTTGAGAAATTTTCTGCACAATTGAAACACTAGGAGGACATTTTAGTATCCACTTTATCTTGGGTCCTTGAATGTTAGTACTGGGGCCTTTAAGATCTTTAGGAACTCATACCATACTATTTCTCATATAAGAATTTATTTTATAATTACATAAATGAGAAATATGTCCTAGATGACCACAAAAATTACAAACAATTAAATTTAATAATGGTTTGGTCCTTTGAAGAACATTTTTAGAAAACTTAAGTCTTTTGTTGTTTTTATATTCTAAACTATTTTTCTATAAGCCTTGCTTGAATTTTCATGTGAAATAATATTAATTTTATTCTCATTAACAAGCATGGAATGTAAGCAATTAGAATCATTAGCTTTGGAAAATTCTGAATATAAATCCTCAACCTGATTTTCTAAATCAATGCATTTTTCACAGGAAGTTGAAGTTTCACAATTCAAAGGCATTTCCTTATCAAGAAAAGTATATTCATTTTCTAAAGTCTCAATTTCATTTTCAATTGAGGAAATGTTTTCCAAACAAGATAAGCTTTTCTTTTCTAAATTTAACAATTCATCATATGCACATTGTAGCTCATAATAAGAAAGACTATAATCAAGTTTAGCATAATTTACCTCAAATTCCTTTTTAGCCATATATGAAGTAGTCTCAATTTTTAGCATACTTGACTCTTTAAGGGAATCATCTTCTTCCTCATCAATTTTGTTTTGCTTTGTCTCTTCTTCAAAATGAGCACCATCATCACTAAGAGACATTTGGCTCCCTTCAATAGTTTGAACATCTTTTTGAAGATGTTTTTCATGACAAGCTTCCTTCAATGACTTTTGCTCTTCTTGCTTTCTATATACAACTTTATACACAAAATCATTATTAGCAATATAAAGAGCATCAATGGTGTCTAAAATTTCTTTGGCACTAGAACAATTTTTAATTTAGCATAACCATCATCATTCAAACTCCTTCTCAAGATTTGCATTGCTCTAATATTCAAGAAAAAATATTTCTTGTCATAATCATTCCAAGTTTATTTTAAATTGCAAGTAAATTCATCAAGCACAACATCCCACAAATCAAAATCAATAGATTGCATATGAAATTTCATTCTAACTTTCCAAGAAACAAAATGCACACCATCAAAGAATGGTGGTTTATCAATTTCAAAACTTTTCATTTTGAAGAGCTTTCAATGGTTGCCAACAAATAAGAATTTTTAACTCTAAGTAGTTAACCTTTCAACAGAGCACGAAACTCTGATACCACTTGTTATCCATGGCAACCATCACCTAAGAGAGGGGTGAATTGGGTGATTACAAATTTTTAAAACAACTTTGAGAAATTATGCATTTTAATATTTTTTAATCAACACATGCAGCGGAATAAGTCTAACAAATATACAACTATTGTAGATTATTCAAATACAACTTGGGTTATGAGATAAATCAAGCAAATAAGCTAAATATCAAGTTCTTAGAATTAAAACATCAAGATAACAAGATATATAATAGATAAATATACTACACCAAATACTGAAATTAAAGAGTGTAGGGAAGAGAGAATCAAACTCAATAATTTATCCCAGTTCAACCACCAACCACTTGTGGCCTACATCCAGTCCCCAAGCTTAACTTGAGATTTTCTTCACCATCTCCTAGACTTCACGGGTGTTAGGAAAATTTTTGTACAAACAAGAGCACTTCTCACACCTTAGGATACCTCACCTTTGTGCTAGAACCTCCAACTTTTCAAGTTTCACAGGTGCTTGAAAAAACTTTTACATTCAAGAGCACCCACAACACCTTTGGGATACCTCACTCTTTGTGTTTGAGCCTCACTACAAGGGATACCTCATCATTTTCTCTCTTAAGAGATATCTCACATTCTTACAATGATTTCAAGATGAAGAGAAAGATTAAAAACTCTCACAAGAGTAGATATACAACTTGAAGAATAAAGAAATAGAAAAATTTTGTAATAAAGAGCTCAAAATATGATTTTGATGATTCAAGGTTAAATCAAGTGTTCAAGAGTTGTAAAAACTTCAAATATCACTTATATATAGAGCACAAGTGATAAAATAGCTGTTGGTAGTGTTTAGACATGATTTTTTTTTATGAAAACTAGTCGTTGGGAGCATTTTTAGGCATGTGGTAATCGATTATATAGATGTTGTAATCGATTACAGGACTTATGTAATCGATTATATGCGCTCTGGTTTTGAAAATTGACTTTAAATGGTCATAACTTCTTCATTTCTTATCCGTTTAAATCAAATGACCACTCATTGGAAAGATCTTTGAGTATATTTTCAAATGAAATAGGTTTTAAGACAAAACTCAAATTATTTTGAAAGTTATGATCAAAAGAGTAACTAAATGTCAATTTTTCAAACCTCAAACTTGACTATTTTTTATAGTTTAAAGCAAATGGTCACAACTTCTTCATTTCTTATCTATTTAAAGGAAATGACTACTCATTGAAAAGATCTTTGAGTCTATTTTCAAATGAAATAAGTTTCAGGATGAAACACAAAGTATTGTGAAAGTTATGATCAAAAGACTAACTAAAGATCAACTTTTCAAAACTCAAACTTGACTATTTTTCATAATTTTGAACTGCTACCATGACTAGCTTTTCAAAACAAATTTATTGGGCATTTTAGCATGTAAGAACCATTTTTAAAATTTAAAAACATATTTGAATTCTTTTCTTATAAAACCTCTATCTTTACATAGGAGAAAACTTAAAAAGAAAATATACAAATTCTAGTCCTTAGGCTTCTTGATGTAATCCAAGCTTCCACAAATTTCTTCTCTTCAAATATTACAAATGCTTGAAACATCTTATCATTCTCATTCTTCTTGAGTTGAGTTAAACATAATTGTGATCTTTTACTTTCTTATTGCAATGCTCACTCTTTGTGCTTGAACTATCCTACAAAGTATTACTCACTTAAAACATAATTAGTCCAAATTCATAATTCAATATCTTTATATGCATGACACTACAAGAAATTAAGAAAACAGCGAGGGAATTTTTCCTCGCTTTTATTTCATCGCTAATTAGCGAGGGAAATTATTCCCTCTCTAATCCGTCTCTAGAAAATTAATTTTCCTCGCTAATTCCTCTCTAATCCCTCGCTAATATTCCCTCGCAAAATGGCGATGGAATTTTCGTCGCTATTCCTTCGCTAAATTATTTACTAATTTTGTCAATTTCCCTTGCTATTCCCTCTCTATTCCCTCTCTATTAAATCCATCTCTATTCCCTCACTAATCCCTCTCTAAATTCTCTCTCTATTCCCTCGCTAATCCTTCGCTAATTAATTAGTCGGTATTTCCTCGCTAATCTCTCGTTAAATTTTTCGTCACCATTTCCTCTCTAATTCCTCGCTATTTACCTCTCTGTCGCTAATCCCTCGCTAATGAGCTAATTTTTTTTAATAACCTGTTTATATATATAACTTTCCTTAAAACCTGCATATCAAACCGCAATCCAGTAAACAGAAATCCAACAAACAACAATCCAATAATTATAAAATGCTACAACAAAAAACTTATACAAAATAATCCAATAATATAGTTAAAAAAAGTTATTATACAAATAATCAATCAATATAGTTGAAAGTTATACAAATGTAACAATACGAATAAAAAATGACAATCAGTCTAAATTATCTTCGTCTTCGTCTTCGTCTCCTTTTGACCCTCCCTTTAAATCTTGCGATGGTGGTTGTGGAGCAACATTTGTTGATCCGATCGTAGATAGAAACGATTGGAAGGGCGCCAACATAGGGACAAGTTGACTCGGACAAAAGAAGTCATCGGCTGCAGACCACTTCTTGTGTTTGACTTTAGATATGTCTTGTGTCAATGGTGTAGAGTGGGAAGGACCCGCAACCGAGGAGGATGAAGCGGCCTGGTGTTATTACCAATGTGCAAGCTTCTACCTATACCATGCACACGTCCTTCTTGTTGGGACCGCCGCATCAACCAAACCTCTCGGGTCAACCATAGGGTGAGAGGAAGAGTTTTCTCCATACTTTTCTCATCATTGCGGTGTCATATGACTCCTAAAAATAACAAAACAAGAAAAATATTAACAAAAAAAATGAACAATCTAAAATATATATGACTGTTGAATAGGAACAAGACACTTACAATAAAATTCTTCGAGCGCTCAGAAACATAGCTTCCGTCTTTCTTCTTATGAACTTTTGCATACAAGTCTCTATAAGAAACCGGATGCTTTAACTTTACCTCCTGTAATCCCATATGGAAGAATATTATATAAGAAACACATATCAAAAGTAAGGCAATCCCTCGCAATTCTATGTCATACTCAAGATAGGCAAATAACTCAAGTAATTAGAACATGTTCATATACAGATGCTTATCATTAAAACTTTAAATGTGAAAGTTATATTACCATCTTGCTCTTGTGTTGACCAAAGCTTATCGACCTGCCTGTATGCTTCAAGGCATCATGCATGGTCGCCTTTTCCTTCGAGCATTGCAACCTCGTCATCCATTTATCCTCATCGCCAAAATATCGACCAAGTCATCCCACACTTCCGTCCTCATTCCTCTCGGGCCCATGGCCCTTAATATCAACCAAGTTGTTTGAATTTGCCCTCTCAAAGGCCTTATCTCGTGCTTTGTTCAAATGGTCCGGATAACGGTCCAAGATAGTCCGTTCCCAGTACAGGTTCTCGCCATACGCGATCGATCGGATGTGAACTGATGCTTAGCCTACACAAAGGATATGTATGTATATTTATTTTTCAATAAACGTATAATATATAATTCTATAAACACAATTACTTACCATGAAGTCAGTAAATAGTATTTCCTTCATCTCAGCTGGATAACCTCGCCACGTACTAGCCGGAACAGGCATTTGTGTCATGACATTGTACATAATGTCACGTGTCACCCTCGACGGTAGAAACCTCCTCCTGTAAGTACAATAAGATAATGTTAGTTATCTGAAAGTAAATACATGTAATAAAAAATGATATATCACTAGTACTTACGGTTCAGGGACAGGCGCCACATATATAAGTTCCCTGCTATCTGTTTCTACATTTGATTCTCCACGTGAAGGCACCACATTCGGTGCTAGTGGGTGGGTCACGAGGGGTGGCATAGAAATCACTTGGGTCGGTATAGGGTGGGACGGGCGATGCGCCTCCAATGGTCAATGGACTAGACGCCGGTAGTAGGGCGCCCGGTCGATGGGCCAAGGTCAAGTTGCACCTAATATAATTATACATAAAAAACACATATATATTATATTTATATAAACTACGACTTAATAATAATTAAAAAGATTATCCTATAGGTATACCTAGAGAGGGCTGAGAATGCTGTACTGGTGGAGAATGATCGGTAGATGCACCATTACGGCCTCTCCCACGACTGCGTCCAGCACCTCTACCTCGAATGGTCATGATGGATATCTGCACAAGGAAACATAATGAAACATGACTCCATTTAAGCAACTATATGTCAATAAAAAGCTCAAAATATAATAATGATAATCCAGTGTAAATACCATTAACGAAATTTATTGAACAAGCTTCAATTTTAACTACTTAAGTCTGAAGCAAAAGATTCCTCATCTTCATCTGAGAATTCATTAATTTCATTATTTTCGTTGTCATCAATGAACTCATCATCAACCAGATCGTCCATTGGATAATGTATATCACGTATGTTAACTTCTTCCATTTGGGCATGTGCATCAAACAAGGAGACGCTTCATCATCTATCACGAGGATTGTGTGTTCCAAGGGATCCATCATCTTGGTAATAATCAGTGGCAGTTAAGTCATTCAATTCATCACCTTCCTCATTTAATGTCTCAGCCACGAAGAGTTTTGCTCTGACCTTGCAAGCTGCCCACCATTCACCATTAGCTCTATTCTCGCTTTGTGGGTATCTTGTATAGTACACTTATTGTGCTTGTTCGGCTAAGACGAATGGCTCGTTTGAGTGAAGTCTTGATTTATGCTTGATGTCAACCAACCCATATCTCTCATCAACATTGACTCTATTTATCGGGTCAAACCAATGACATTGTAAAAGAAATACTTTGTTCTGATTTCCTACATATGACAATTCCAATATATCTTCAATTATGCCATAATAGTCGAAGTCATTCTCACCATATATACTATCTCTAACACATACGCCACTATTTATGGTAGCTTTATTTTGTCCGTACACCTTGGTATGAAATCTGTACCCATTAACTATTAGGCCACAGTAAGAAGTCACGGACTTGGAAGGACCGTAACTTATCTCTCGTATCATTTGATCCTCGACTTGGCCTATATTAACCTGTATCATTACATAGACGGTGAATAATTATAACATCTAGCATAATGCACATTGAATTTAATATGATAGATCACTATTATGGATAAAAGGACTCACTAGATGTTTTAGCCACCTACTGAAATCCTTATCTCGAGCTTCCAATATTTGATCATCAGTTATATTGGGATCTGTATCCCTTAACGAATCCTCGAATTGTCTAATCAATATAATAATTAATATTTATCATAAATTTAGCACATTAATAACAAATTCATTAGATAGAGAATAAACTTACTGGAGATAAGGTTCTACTTCTCCACAATTTACAAGCACATATGTCTCAGCAATCTAAAGTTCCACATCCATCAAGAATCTATTTCGACCTCTCCCGACAAGACGACATGGATATTTAAAAACAGACAATCGTTCGTTAATTGCATCTTCCCCACCGTCGTCATTCCGAGGAACTTGAGTGCGCCTGGTCTGTAGGTGGGGATCAAAATACATAGAAGCAAAATTAGAAATTTCTTCTAAAATATACGCTTCACAAATAGATCCTTCAACTTTCGCCTTATTTCGGACTTTTCTTTTCAAGTACAGCATACACCTCTCAAAGGGATACATCCACCTGTAATGCACTGGTCCTCCAACCTTAGCTTCATAAGGAAGATGCACGACTAGATGTTCCATCACGTCAAAGAATACTGGAGGGAAAATCTTCTCTAACTTGCAAATTGTTTCAATGATAGAAAGCTCTGCATTCTCAATGGTGGAAGCACGAATTTGATTAAGCAAACTTCTTTAAAGAACAAGCTTAGTTATATTAATCGGTCCCCATATAGGTTTTGGCAAGATATCACGAAATTCCAGAGGAATTAACCTTTGCATAAAAACATGACAATCGTGACTTTCATTCCATATATCTTCCCGCCGTCTACATTGATGCAACGTGCGATATTCGACGCATACCCATCAGGAAATTTCAACTGTTTTATCCATTCACACACCATCCTTCTTTTATCGGCATCCAAGACATACGTCGCCTTTGGTTTTTTACACTTGTCATTGTCAACTATTAGCTCCAAGGTAGGACGTTTGCATATTATCTTCAAATCTTCTCTTGCATTTGCATTGTCTTTTGTCTTGCCCTTTATGTCCATGACAGTGTTGAAGATATTATCAAACACGTTCTTCTCAATATGCATAACATCTAAATTATGTCGTATTAGATTAGTCGACCAATAAGGCAATTCCCAGAATATGCTTTTCTTCACCCAATTGTGGTGTATACCAAAGCCATCTTATTTTTGTTTACTTGAATTCAAACCGAAAATGATTTCCTTAAGTTGAGTCACTCTATTGAAGACATCTGTCCCACTCAGGCGTTGCGGCGGAATCGATTTTTCCACTGTTGATCTCTTAAAAGAGTTTCGATCACGTCGAAATGGATGATCAAAGGGCAAAAATTAGCAATGACAATCAAACCAACAACATTTCCTACCGTGCTTCAACACAAATGACTTACTGTGATCCATACAAAGCGGACAAGAAAGTTTTCCATGAGTGCTCCACCCATACAGCATTCCATAGGCTGGAAAGTCACTTATTATCCACAACAATGCCGCTTTCATATTGAAATTTTGCTTCTTCCAGGCATCATAAGTTTGCACCCCAACATCCCACAATATCTTCAGATCATCAATTAGGGGTCTAAGATAGACATCTAAATTTTTACCAGGTGACTTTGGTCCAGGAATCACAAGAGTGAGAAATATGTATTCCCTTCTCATACACATACTTGGAGGTAGATTGTACAGTGTGACAAAAACAAGCCAACATGAATATGGTGTGGTTGAACCGCTGAATGGATTAAAATCGTCTGTACACAGGCCAAGCCTAACATTTCGAGCGTCTAGGGCAAATGTAGGATGGGTAGCGTCAAATCGTTTCCAAGCCTCAGCATCAGCTGGATGCCTCATCACTGATTCATCTTGACGCACTCCATCCACATGCCAAGTCATATACTGTGCAGTATTTTTTGACATAAACAGACATTGGAGTCTTGGCATAATGGAAAAATATCGCAACACTGAGTGTGACACATCCTTCTCATTCGATGAACGTCCCGCCTTCGGTTTGAATCGTGGGTGTCCACATACTAAGCAAACTGAGTAGAGTCTCTTGTCACTGTATTCTTTGTAATACAACATGCACTGATTAAGACACGCATCTATCTTCTCATATCCTAATCCTAACTCACGAACCATTCTCTTCGATTTGTAGAAGTTTTCGGGTAACCTTTCAGGCTCTGGAAGCATGCTCTTAATTATGACAATCATTCTATCATAACAACTCTCACTCATGTTAAACTCTGACTTCAAGTTCAAAAGTTGAGTTACAGCTGACAATTTCGTGTGCTTATGGCAACCATCCCATAAAGGTTCGTCAGCGTCTCTTAGCAAGTCATAAAACTTCGCAGCTGATGCATTTGGATCCTCTTCTAAATCTTGAGCCTCTGGATTTAATCTATCACCTGCGGCATCCATAACCATATCCACGTATGGATTCCTAGGCTCCACTTCATCATCATGGACAATGGATGTTGAACCGCTATCCCCCCATATGTCCTCACCATGGATGGTCCAATTTACATAACCATTCACAAATCCGTACTTATACAGATGTTGTTCTACCCCAAATACCTCCCTCCAAGCACGATTCTTACATCTAGCACATGGACAAAGGATGCGATTTAATGCATCACTAACTGTCGGGTCTCCTTGAGCAACCCTAATGAAATCATCAACTCCATCCTTGAATTCTTCACTTATATAGCCGGTAGGATCCTTTCTTCGTAACATCCAACTTCGATCGGGTCTCATGATTGCTGAAATTGGTTTAGCACAGTAATACAAATCATTATATCAACCGATCCTTCTTAACATGGTATGGCCCTATCCCATTCGATAAGAAACTTTTTCAACACTTGGTTAATAGTTATTCCTTAAATCTCATATTTTATACTTGACGAAATTTTGGCAGCATTTCCCATTGGTCTCCAAGTGCATGACTATAACGCAGTGAGATCTACCACGTTTAAGTATACACCCAGAGAACAAAAGGAAATGTAGCAGACCGAAATTTCAACAAGTATAAGATATGAGATTTAAATAATAACTATTAACCAAGTGAAGGAAAAATTTCTTACCAAATTGTCCCACTTGGACAATTCAAGATTCAATACAGTGAGCAGTACGAACAGTCAGTATGTATGCTCATTCATATTGAATCTCAAACGGGAAACTAAGGTTTTGCTCAAATCTTCACTCGAATAAGAAAATAAAACTTTAAGCATATGTTAAAGCACAATCAAAAGTTAAATGAAACCAATATTCTTAACACATAAATCGTTAGAAATTCATAAATGATTAGGCAGCGGCTGTGGAATCATAGGGTGATTCAGTTAGGGTTTGTTTTGATTAATGGTTTCTAATTTTCTTGTTTATGGCCTATGAGTTTCTTTGGGAAACTTTTGTATTTGTTTTGAGAATTATGAGTTTCACCAAGCATCACTCAAATTCTAAAGCAAAGACCTCATCAACCTCAAATAGAAAACTCAGCTCCTACTACATAAAACAATCAAGTCAGAGAATTAAATCCCCTGCTTCATCGCTCAAAATACCAACCACGATCCCTATTTACCAAGCCACAACATCAAAACAAAATATCACCTCAATACCTAAAACAACATTCTCTAAACCACACTTCCCACCCATATAAACCAAGTTGTTAGCTCATGTATAAGTATCCCAAAACAGAGACCAAGAAGCACAATAATGAACTCGTATAAACACCCATAGTTTCCTCGAACCTGAGCAGAACACCCAAACCCATAAGACAATGCACCAGCCATGCCAAAACTCACCCATAGTAATGCAAAATGGGGGTTATAGGTTTCTTAAATATAAAAGAATAACGTCAATTATAAATGGTAACCCCACACGGGAATCACAAAATCTCACATCGAATTGCAATAGTTACAGATGAAAACCATATGAAACAAACACTTGAATAATAATCAAACAAACAAAAACATGAAAACCCCATTTACAGAGAGAGATAGAGAGAGAGACAGGGTAACTAACCAGTGAGAGTGATAAAGACTGCAAGAGAAAGAGCAATAACTAGAATGACCCCCAACGCTAAGGGACTTGGAGCTCGTGTTAGCGGTGAGAATAGAGGCTGCGGCTTTGAGTGAGAGAGAATGAGAATGAGAGTGAGAGCATGAACGAGAGAGGGTGAGGGTGAGGCGAGAGGGAGAGGGAGAGGGGGGGGTGACTTTGTAGATGCATATCGTCATATTCATGACTTTGTACTTATTCGATTAAAATTCCTTCAAAAAGAAGTTTTATTCTTGTGGAATATATCCCATCCTCGTTCCAATTCATATATATATATTAGTCAAGGGCAGAGGGCTAGACTATTTTACTTTGGACCAAAGAGAAAGATTCTCCATCTAATTGTACCTCTCGGCGTGAAATCACTATTAGGGGAACATGGTATGTGGTCTGTGTTACTGGTCCTTCATATATCTTTAAATTAGCAATAGAAAAGTTGCGCTTATATATGCAGGGGTGAATATTTATAATATTGAGAAGCAGACAACAAAAAAAAAAAATACTTATAGCCCTCACTTGTGTGGATCAGTAGATGTAACTATCATTGTTAAGAACTCACTGGATTTAAAAGTTTAAATTGCTAGGTAAATTGAAGTCTTAAGAATGACTTTTCTTTCTCTAAACGTTCTTTGTCTAAAGAGATGTATCTACCTGGGACCTTTAGGCTTCATCTTATAGGTTATATTTGAGTGTTTGACAGCCTGCATGTGTTGAAAGCTTTTGTTGGTTTAAATAGGTGTGCCTATACATGTTTCTTCTGTAGTTTTATGCAGAAATTAATAATTGCTGTAATTTTTCTTTCCAGTGTTCATAAACATCGATATTCAGTATGTAGGTAAATTCCTAAGAACTCAAGTGTTATTTTAAACATAATCCTGTGGTATGCAACTAAATAATTGATGGAGTAATTAATAAATAAATAAATGTCAGACCTATAATGCGTGAATTAGACTACGATTTGATCAGGGATTCTTTGTCACAACTTGGGACAATAAACAAATATAAACTTGAAAGTGGGTGTAGGCTGATGGGTCACTTAGACCCATACCCAGGCCCAAAATCCAGCAAGTCTACTCCCGCAGGCCCAAGATGAAGGGAGGTGCCAACTAATGGTCTGTTAGTGGTGTGGTGTGTCTGTTAGAGCGTCTGTTAGAGGAGAGAGTAACAGAAGGGGTAAATAGGTGGGGAATTATTCACGGGGGAATTATGTGATTGTTTTTTTTCTGTTATTGGCTTAGCAGTTGCGTTTGCTAATTTGGGAAGGGGAAGAACCCGATGTTGATTCTTTATTAGCTGTGGAAGAGAAGGATGAGAAAGAAGATTGGGAAATGGTTTGCCAAGTTGCTGATTATGATGGAATGTGCTCTCAAGACCATGCCCAATCCAAAACTATTAAAATTGAAGGTCAGCTAGCAGGATTTCCCATTTTACTTCTTATTGATAGTGGGGCAAGCCACAATTTGGAGTTAAGTTAAGTGATGACCAAGCGCTACTCTCAGGGGATGTGCAAGGGGCTGATTATTATGGTGGGAAAGACTAAGCTGCAATTGGATGCTTATGTTCTGGAATTGGGTGGTATTGATTTAATTTTGGGAGTGGATTGGTTAGAGACATTGGGTGAAAATCAGAATAGTAATTCAGACGGGGAAGCAAATCTTTTACATTTCCTTTCAAAGAACTAACACGCATCTATACAACTTGAGCATAAAGATAAACGTCATTAACATACTTGCTGTCTCTGCTTAATCCTCTAAAATCTGCTGTCGCTCAAGCTCAAGTACGAACAGTAAAGCAGTAACGATATACAATCTCAGAACCCACATAAATCCCTAGTTCTTTGCATTTTTTCCAGTTCAATGTCAAAGTAAACACCTTTTAAATGCACTCTTCCTCACCAAAACCATCTAATCTGTATATTTGCTATTTCTAACATAATATTAGGGAAAATGGCTATTTCTAATCTGTGCAGAGTGAGTATGAGCAGAGGAATATTTTAAAAAAGGAATGGGTGCTACGTGAGTGTGAGATTCTGCAGAAAACACATGAGGGAATAGGTGGAAGAAAGAAGAAAATTAAAGAAGACAAATGAAAGAAGGCTTACCAGTAAGAAGTCATGTTGCTGTGGCTGCGTGGTTGCTCGTCACTGGCGCCGCTGCAAAAGAAGGGGATTTGACTCGCTTGGGCATGTTGTGCTTAGCTCCTGGAAGGTGGTGGAGGGAAGGCGAGTCTCGGGTCTTGTGGGTGGGAAGGAGATGTGGAGGGAAGGCCGTCTCGGGTGGGAAGGAGATGTGGAGGGGAAAGGGGAAAATCAATTCTAACCTAAATGAAATGTTTTGGCTCTTAACCGAGCGGGATGGTCCTTTTATTTGCAAGGGAAATTATTCCCTCGCAATTCCCTCTCAATTAGCTCGTCAATTTAGCGAGGGAAAAATTTACCTCGCTATTAGCTCGTTCATTTTAGCGAGGGAAATTCTATCCTCGCTATTCCCTCGCTTACTTTGGCGAGGAACCATACTTCCTCGCTATTCCCTCGTTGATTTTGGCGAGGGAACACCTATCCTCGCTATTCCCTCGTTGATTTTAGAGAGGAAAATAATTCATTCGCAATTACCTCGCTATTCAGTGGCTGTTAAAATTTTTTTAAATTTAGCGAGAGAATATTTTTCCCTCGCTAATCCCTCGCAGTCCCCTCTCCGATTAGCGAGGAAGTTGCGAGAAAAATTTTCCCTCGCAAAATTCCGTCGCTAATTTATGAATTTCTTGTAGTGTGATTCATAAATGTATAACTCTAGTTAGTTTAACATGCATATAAGAATTTCATAGACACATCCAAATAAGATATTTATCAATTACTAATAGATATGCTCTATATAAGATACAACAAAGAACACTTTGCATATTTTCATTTAAATAGAGCCAAATTCAATATTAATTTAATACAACTTATATGACATATTATTAGATATATTCTATAAAAGATGCTATAAAGAATATACATGATTCTTATATGAAATATAGCAAGATGGAGTACATGATCATGCATGATCCGGTATAATCTATTAAGCACATCTATGTAACTTAAGCATCTATTAAGCAAATCTATGTAGCATAATCATCATTCTTTTTATCTTATATTTTTCATCATCAAAATTTAACATATTAAACTATTGGAATAAACTTATTTCCACAACTTGTGGAGATGACTTATTTGTATTTGTTAGTGTTCGAAAAGGGGTTTGTCTCACACACAAAAGGTGTAAGGATACCTTATGAAACCAAAAATATAGTGTTTTGTCCAAGATTCAGGCGTGGAAGCGTACATGACCTTAATTAAAAGGAAGAAAGACTAGAGGATGTTGGAGCAGGAATGGTAGAGCTCAACCCTAAAAATAAAGATGGTACTGGGAGGCAAAAGTGTGTTAGAGAGGATCACATACTAAGGGTTTTGCCTTATATATATAGTGGTAGGTGCTTGTAGGGGAATCAACCCTAAGAGTTATGATCTTATTATTTAGGGATTAATGGGATTTGATGTATTTATTCCTTAATATTGCAAGATTTGGTGTCATCTCTATGCTTTTAGAGGATTCGACTGTTACTTGATGGGATCGAGATAACTAATTGCATAATTTGAATTCTTAAGCAATAGTGGGGCTGGGATCGAGATGTTGTATGAAATAGATAGTAACAAAAATTTAAATTTAAATTTGTTTAATAATAATTATGAATGATGCGTAGCACAAGAAAATTATAACATATGTGAAACTTTTAATGAGACATTAGCGCCATAAGTTGAGTCAGATACTTAACATAATTCTACAATCTAAGTTATCATTTTATATATTATATTGGTGATATTGATTCATTTTTAGCATAAAATTTTTTATTATTTAATAATGTATTATTATATCATTAAATAAATTTTATTATAATATTTTTGTTTTAAATAAATTATAAATAAGAGCAAACCACAAACCTTATTAAAATTTATATTAAAAT
Organism: Ormosia semicastrata; assembly: GCA_029884595.1. NCBI lineage: Eukaryota > Viridiplantae > Streptophyta > Magnoliopsida > Fabales > Fabaceae > Ormosia > Ormosia semicastrata. The sequence continues at coordinate 26,697,946 of JAQQTO010000046.1, read as the reverse complement.
TTCAAATTACTTACCAATAAGTCATTTTTAGATTTGAATCTAAGTCATGCCGTGGTTAGGGGTGCAAAACTATACACCAATCGTACACGTAGTTGTTGAGTGACAACCAAAAATCGAATTCTTTTTAATATTAAATCAAATTTAGTGATAATGTGAAAATTTTGATAGTAATAGTAAAATAAAAAATAAAACCTGTAAAATAATACAATCGCAGCTCAAGTTGGACCTTGACTGTTGAGTTGAGTGGCACTCATAGCATCAAGTCGTATATATAAACAAATTAAAAGTACCATCAACACTTGCCTCATCTTGCTGCTAAAGTCTGCACAGATTCTCCGAACTTCTCTGTTACCTGCTTCACTCATCCATTTTCTAGGGTTTCACACTTACACAGTCACAGAGAACCATGAACTCAGATTCGTTGATTCATTGCACAATCAACTCAACAATTTCCCCATGACAACAACAAAAACAACAACAATGTCTGGATTTAGATTCTCTACGAATTCCAGAACCTCGAACTTTCAATTTCTACTTTGAACTCGAACTTGAACTCAAAACCCGAATCCAAGTCATGGAGAGGTCTAGATCTAAGAGGAACTACTACTATGACCAAGACTATGATTCTGAGACCTTAGCTAGGACCCGGCCTCGCTATAACCACCACTACAACGCCAGTTCCCACCGTCACCGCGGCGGCGGCGGCGGTGGCGGTGGTGGACGTCACATTAAGACGCAGCAGGACTCGCCGTTAACGGTGACCACCAGTTACCGCATTCTGTGCCACGACATGAAGGCCGGCGGCGTGATCGGCAAGTCCGGCAGCATCATAAAGTCCATCCGGCAGCACACCGGCGCGTGGATCAACGTGCACGAGCTGATCCCCGGCGACGAGGAGCGCATCATCGAGATTTCCGACACGCGCCGCCGCGACCCCGAGGGAAGAATGCCGTCGTTTTCTCCGGCGCAGGAGGCGCTGCTGCTCATCCAAGAGAGGATTCTCGAGAGCGACGCCGCGTTTGGGGTCGCGGATGAGGAAGAGGACTATGGCAGCAGTGGTGGCGGTAGCGGCGGCGGCGGCGGTGGTGGTGGCAGGGGCAGCCGTGTGGCCACCAGGTTGGTGGTGTCGAGAATGCATGTGGGGTGTTTGTTGGGGAAAGGAGGGAAGATCATTGAACAAATGAGGATGGATACCAAGACCCAAATTAGGATACTCCCTAGAGATCACAATCTACCTCGTTGTGTTTCCATGTCAGAAGAAATTGTTCAGGTGCAACAACAATAACCCCAAAAAAGAAAAAAAAAAGCTTGGAACTTTTTTTTTCATCTGATGCTTTCTTAAGTTGCATGCATGATCAGAACCCGAACTTCTGAGTTTCATTAATTTTGTTGTGAAAATGTGTCCATCAGTTACTATAGAGCATTCTCTGGTTTTTGCTCATTCTCACTCGTGGTGGTTCTTTTTTGCTTTTGGAGGAATAATTAAAATTGCTGAACTGAAGATAATGGCTTTTAACGTTTCACTCTAATGTGTACTTCTTTCTCTCTTAAATAGTCAGAGTCTCATAAATTAATGAAACAAAGCATGAGTGAGATAGCAATCATTAGCTGATTTTAGCTATGGTACGAGTGGCATTTGAAGCTACTTTATTACTTTCAGCTAACGAGCTGGAAATGAGGAAAGATATTCAGCTTCAAAGCAATCTGGCTTTCAATAGGTGGTTCGGAAGGCATTTTATGTTGGATTATTGATTTTGTGCTGCATTTCCGAAGTTTATATTAGCAACTGCTTTTGATTTAGTGGTGGATCTTGTGCTTTTGTAATGATCTGGTTGAACTTGGTTAGATCAAGTATGTATTTATTTCTTGATTTTTCCTTGAATTTAATCCGCCAATTGTGACAGAGAGCAGGCAGTACCAATCTGAGGATAATGTTACTTGTTTATAAAATATTTAAAGTTTAAACTGAAAACTATTAATTATATGATATTCTTCTATGCAGGTTGTAGGTGATGTAAATGCTGTAAAGAATGCTCTAGTAATTATATCATCACGGTTGAGGGAGAGCCAACATCGTGACCGTGGTCATTTCCATGGACGTGTACATTCACCAGAGCGTTTTTTCTCGCCTGATGATGATTATATTCCTCATGTGACTAGTGGATCTCGTAGATCGTCTATGGACGGGCCTGCTTTTGGATCACGAGTATCTGCCACCAACTCCAGAAACAATAACCACCCCTCATTAGGTTATGCAATGGAGCTAGGGGCTGCTCCTGTGGCTGATGATGCACAGCCCTTCTTTGGAGAGGACCTTGTTTTCCGTATACTCTGTCCAGTTGAGAAAGTTGATCTTATTATTGGAGAATCAGATGGAATTGTAGAGTTCCTTCAGAATGAAGTTGGCGTTGATATTAAGGTCACTGATCCTGTTGGTGGTTCAGATGAGCAGATAATTATCATTACTTCAGAGGAGGTACTTTCCTTCTCTTATTCTCTCTGTCTCTGCCTGTAGTGTGGATAACTATTGGAAATTCTTTTAGGTCACTAGTCAAGGTTATAAGTGTTCTAGGGACAATACTCTTCCTGCTTAAGTAGTTGCAACTTCAACTCTTTTAAATGCAGTTCAATATGTTTTCCACATAGATCTAATTTATATTACATGTTTAAAGTTCTAACTGTTCTTATTATGTACTTAAGGGTCCTGATGATGAGCTGTTCCCAGCTCAGGAAGCTTTGTTGCATATACAAACTCGCATTGTCGATCTTGTTCTAGATAAGGACAATACTATAACCACCAGGCTTGTTGTCCCATCTAGCGATATTGAATGCTTAGATGGAAAAGATGCATCACTATCGGAAATAAGGAGGTTGACTGGTGCTAATATTCAAATTCTGTCTAGAGAAGAACTACCTCTCTGTGTTGCAAAAACTGATGAGCTGGTACAGGTTTGTTATTTGACCTACACTACTTGCCCAAATATTCTATTAGACTCCTTTGGAAAATGTAGTCTGAATGAGTGAATGATAAATGTTGAACTTATAGTGATGATAATTCTTATTCCTCAAAGCATCATACTTGGCGGCTGGCCTATATGTACCCCATTGCTCTGCGAACTAATTCTACAAAGGGCTATGCTACGCAGCCTGAGTCTCGTAGCACGGAATGAGCCCGGCTAATGAAAACATAAAAGTGGGTTAGAGTGGGTCCCACTCTGTACCCCACTAATTATAACTGATCCGGTCCATCTGGGATATGGGAAGGAGTGAAGGACTGTTAACAGTACAAAATTAAAGGTGAAGGACCAATAGCCATTCCCGTAACTGCAATGACCATTCAGAATGGTTAATTGGTCCTTCCCGTTAATTTTATATTGTTAGCAGTCCTTCTCATTAATTCTTCCTAATATTTTTCCACGTCGAGTAGCTTTTTCCTTCTACAAACCAAAGAATCTACAGTTTTCATTGACTTTTGTTATTAGGAAATTTCCAATAAATGATATACAGAGGATCCAAAACCCTACGTTCCACGATGCTAAAACAAAATTTTGAATTCTGCTTTCTACATTTCTCAATTGTTCCTCTAATGCCTCTTCAGATTGTTGGAGAGATAAAAGCAGCCCGAGATGCTGTTGTTGAGGTGACATCAAGATTAAGAAGTTACTTGTATAGGGATTTCTTTCAAAGGGACACAATTCCACCATCGGCCCCATCATCTAGCATGGAGGCATCTTCTTCCAATAATATAGCTCCAGTTACTGAAACAACCACAACCTATCAGAATGTGCAAACCGTGGCAGCTGCAGCCCTACCATCTAAGGTATTCTTTTTGACGCATTGAGAAATGATATTTTGTCTTCAATATTACCCACCTTCACCTATCTGTTATATAAATGGTTGTTGTTTGGGAGATTTATTAACCATCTTTAGTATATATCTCTTCCCTGAAAATAACTTTTGAGTGTATAATACCATGGAAACTTCCATTTTTTTGGGGGTATAATACCTTGGAAACTTTTACCTCAACAGTTTAGGTTTCCCTGGACAAGAAACAGGACAATTGATTTTTTTGTTGTTGTACTACGGCAAACATTTTTTTTAATGGGTGCTACCTTTTCTTGTTTTGGGGGAGGGGGTCTCTCTCTTACTGTATATTCCCATTTTGGGTCTGTATTGAGTTAAGCTGTGTCATCCATAACCATTGATAGATTAAATGATTAAATGAACCCATAGATTATTATCCAATGAGCAAGTGATTTTTTTTTAAAAATCAAGCTATATTTTTTGCAATGGCTATTCAAGTGCACTTTACTATCTCAGATGTTCTATACAATTTAGGGAAGCCAAATCCTGTCAAAGAAGTTACGGCCTGGGCCAAATTATAGAGAATGCTGATTTTTTATTTGAAGAAAGAAACTTACACTTCTTTCTTTTTGGAAGGAAACTGGAGGATCTAGCACTGAGGCAGGAAAGCAGAAAGAAAATGACCGCCGTGATGATATACTGAGTGGTTTAAATAGGTAACTGGTCCCTACCTTATTTCATGACAGGATGTTATATTTTAGTCTGGAGTCACTTCTTCATTAGGTTGATGTGGCAACTTTTGGATGCTGTTTTCTTTCTCCCCTTCCTCCTTTATAATGTGTTGTTTTTGTTGTTTTTCTTTTTTTAACTTGTGGTTAGAATCGCCGTGCCACTTGTCACAAGGAGCACGCTTGAAGTTGTTATACCGGAGTATGCAGTTCCAAAGCTTATAGCAAAATCCAAAAGCAAGCTTGCACAGATAAGTGAGGTGTGTGTGATTAGATCTCAGTCCCTTGTTTTAATATTTGAATTGTAAAGTGCTAAAACAGACATTCTTATACCAAGCAGTTGGTGCCTTAAAGTGTCGTGCTTACTTTTATGTTGGCATCTTCCCTCTGATATCATTGAGGAGCTTCCCCCCCCCCCCCCCATTCTATGAGCAATTTAGTTACTCTTGGAACAAGAATGACAGAACTAGTTATTTCATGATTCATGAGTTGATCTACTTGCAGATTGTATCTAGATCATACTTAATTTATTTTTATTTCTTGTTTTAGCTTCAAGAACGAAAAGCAAAATCCTTAATAAGTTCTCAATATTTTTTTGTCTCGGATTTGGATTCTGGAAATTATTATCTTTAATAACTTCCCAATCCTTAATTTGAATAGAAAGCCATGTATTTTCACTTATGTTTTGATGGGAGCAGTTGTCAGGAGCCAATGTAACGCTTGTAGAGGATAGACCAGATGTGACACAGAAGATAATTCAGATATCTGGTACTCCAGAGCAGGCAGAGAGAGCCCAGAGCTTGCTCCAGGGATTTATTTTGAGCAGTAAGTCCTCCCTTAATATGTTGGGCCTGGCTATGTTTATTCTCATGCATGCATTAGTCTTCTTCTTGTTTCTTAAACACCCATGTCTTCGTGTTAAATTGAAATGACATATTTTTGTTTTTACCCTCTTACAGCACAAGAAGATGGCCCTTAAATGATGGACATACCTAAAGCTGGTTAGACAAAAGGATAGTGCTATCGATTTAGTGCCTGGGGCATTTTGTTCCATATGCGCTGATTGGTTTTCCATATATTTACAAGATTTCTGTTGCCTAGAGTTGGAATTTGCAATGTGAGAGAAGCATTCCAATGTAAATATTGTACTAAAAGAGCTTCTTTGTTAGTTGTTTTGTTAGTATTTTCAGCAAGTGCAGGGGAGCAAATGTTGGCTACCCTGAATGATGTTTTCCTGGTTGGCCATGTCTTTTATGAGTAAGAAATCGAAAGCTTTTCGTCAAGGATGAAACAGAAGCATTTTTCCCCCCTCTCAATCCCCGAGAAATTGAAATTCTAGCATTCTCCTATATCAATAATAAATGCATGATTGAGGAAGATTTTTACCATTGAATTGAGACGGGTTGTTTAAAATTTATGTGTGTTTAAAATAAGTGATAAAAATCTTTCCAAAGCATGCATTTTTAGGAGCATGTGATGATTTCTCGTGGTTTCAATTAAATACAATTTCACAGCAGCAGCAGCAGCAGGCACGGCTGTATTGCTATTAGCTAGTTCCAATGACCATTGTACCTCCTCATTTATCAAAGAATAAAATGTGGTTTCAATTTTTTTCTTTATCTCTTTTAATCACTTTTTATTTTTCTATTAATTCAATTAGGTGAGATTTGAAGTAACAAATAGAAAGTGATTAAAGGGGTTAAAGGGAAATGTTGGAGGAAAATAGTTGAAGCTAAGTTTTATTCTTTATCAAAGCATTATATTTAACTCGTACGTTGATTTTCTTTTTGAAGCACACTTCCGAACAAAAATGCAAGTTGGAATTGTTTTCTTTAATTATTACAATTGCTTCATAACCATTCTGCATTCAGTAAGCAAAACTCGGAAATGGACGCTTGAGTTGGAGTTAAATATGCGTACTAAAGTTAGGACATGGGTGATTTGTTATAAGATAAAACCTAGAAATTACAATGATCCTCTCTCTCTCTCTCTCTTTAAAAAAAAAGTTTTCATCCTACAAAAGATAGTACTGACTACTGAGTATTTGATAAAAAAAAAAGGGTATTCATTTGTTAACAATTAAAAATGAAAGTAATGTTTGCAAGAAAAATGTTAAGACAATCAGAATTTTTAAACTAGAATTTTGACATAATGAGTTGGGATGTTTTTTTGACTTTTAGATAGATAAGTGATATTTATCACTATTACGACTAGGATCGTGTCACAACAATTATTTTATTTCATCTAACAATTATCTTTGAATTTTATCAAAATTTTGAATGATTGTTTTTCCCTTGATATGTTACATTATTTTGAATGATTGTTTTTCCCTTGATATGTTACATTACTCTTTTTATAATTAAAGAAAAATTTAATATTAATGGATCTCAAAGAAAGTTAAGGGTTTTGTTAGCATCGGCACACATTAGGTAATAAAAAATAGAAATTATTAAATAAAAAATATTTAATATTTTAAAATTTAAAAACATTTAATATTTTATTCTTTAAGTAATTAGTGAAAGAGTAATAAATATTATTTTATGTTATTTTTATTCTTGATATATACCTTAAGAATACACGTTAACAAAATTCTATAATAAATGAAAAAATATCTTCTAAAATAAGTTTGTCAATAATAAATTATGAATTTAATTTTGATCTATTATTTAATCAAATATTAACATATCAATAAAAAAACTTAACTTTTTCAATAATTATTTCAAAAGTCATATTATTAAAAATGTAATAATGTATAAATTTTATAAAGATATCGTGATTAATTACAAAAGTCTTTATTAATTGAGTTAATTAACATATACAATTTAATTCTGATATATTATTAATATAAATCTCGTTTATACCTTTTCCACAAAAAAAGTTTAATGTGAGTTTCACTTTTCTTTTTCTACTATAAGTGTAGGTTGAAATTTATAAGATTTTTTTATATATCTAACAAAAAAAGTATTAGACTTAAATTCAATAAACTATACTATATGAGTTTTAATAAATTAATTAACATGGTGATGATTGATTTGGATTTCATATTTGATATTTTTAGGGATTTTAAAAATGAAAATAAGAAAGTAATAACCACCAAGTATTATTTTTTAGTCTGACAGTCATAGGGGGATGTTGAATGGAGGATGATATTGATACCTATAGGTTTATAAAAAAAATAAATAAAAAAGATACCTGTAGCCTATAGGTTAGAAAGGAGAAATTTTTAGGTAAATATGATCTATTACGTTATTATTTAGATATTTAAATTATTATTTAATATATATAAAAATATTATTAATAATTAATATAATTTTATAATAATTTTTATTATTTTATATATATTAAATAATAATTTAAATATCTATAATAAATCGTGTCGACTCACTAATTGTTCGTTGGATAGTCGGTATGTTTGGTGGTGACTAAAAGGTCAGTCAAACTGGGGGCCACGTGTCCTATGAATATTGGTTCTTAGGCCTGATTGTTACTTAGGGACATAGTGATGTGTCAAGTGTAATGTGATCTGGTGATGTAATTGGGAGAGATTCCTCCGAAAAGAATGGTGACTTATCCGTTGGAATATAAAATATGTATTTATTGGTGGTCAATTTTTTTTTTTATAAAAATGGGTCTTCAATTATTCTTTTAACTGTTCTAAGTCTTTCTTTTATTGTTTTAATTTATTATCTATTTTTTATATAACTATTTATTCTTTTAATTTCTCTTTGTTTTTTACTGTTTATCGTACTTATTTTAGTTCCTGATCTGATATCAATTATCAGTCTCTTTTATTTTTTGACAATTTTTTAATTTATTTATATTCTCTATTTTAAATATTGTGATAAATATTTTATTTATACTATTAATTTATTAATTTTATTATCTTCAATTATATTTTTTGATTCATTAAATCTAATTAGTTTTAGAATCTAATCTTTCTTAAATTTTAATAATTTTGGTTTATTTAGAAATATTCTTAATTATGTTATTTCATTTTTTAGGGTAATAAATTTTTTCAATATCCATAAATAAATATGGTATATCTATTTTATTATTTTCTTTAAATGTAATATTATGATGTAAATTTGTTGATGCATAATTAACATAATAAGTTACTAAAAATATTTTATCACTTGATCTCATTATATTTTTTCTTAAGAATTTATGTTCTAGAGTTAGTGTTTGTTCTAGTCTTTGAGTGATTAACGGTATTCTAATATTTTGTCTAACTTCAAATTTTAGTTTTCCATATACTAAATTTCCTTCTATTATACCTAAGATTTTATCTTTTGGGTCATTAATTCTGTCATCCTTTAAGATTAATTCTATTGGTGAATTAATTTCTTCTTGAAAAGTTGATTTAATTAATACTTGTACTGCTCCTATATGAATATATCCAATTTTTCTTCTATCTTATTCTTTCTTTATTTTCCCTCTTAATTCTATAAGTTTTTTCTTATTTAGTAGTTGTAAACACATATTTTCTTGAGTGTTTGCTATATCCATAGTTGTTTCATTATTTAATTTTCTATAATAAATAATATTTTTTCTTTGGTTAAAATTTTTTAGTATTCCTCTAAGTTTTCTTTTTCCTTCCATGTTTGCATTTTTTGTTAAATCAAGTTCTTCCTTTTGTATTTTTTTAACAGAGATTTGTTTATTAAGATATTTCATTCATAATTTCCTTCTTCTTCAAGAATGTATAAATGTTTTATATCTTCTATTTTTTCTACTTCCATTTATAAGAATTTAACTAAGTAATCTTTTATTGTATAAATACTCGATTAATTCTTGGGATTTCTATCTTTATATCATTTAGGGATATAATTATTTCTTCAAATTTTATTTCGTATGGTTTTACTACTTCAAGGAAGTCTATTCCTAATAATAATTTAGTATTTGTCTGATTTGAAACATATAATTCAATTTGAATATTTATTTTTGAATTAAAATAAATTTCTATAATTGTTTTTTTTTCTGAATGTATTTTCTTCTTGATTAAATTTTACTATTGTTCGAGGTTTTGCCTCTATTATTTTGCTTGTTAAATCCTTACTTACATAACTAAGACATGATCCAGTATCAATAAGTATAGGCATAAGCATAATGATTCCATTTACTCTTCCTAGTATATGATATTGAGAACAATTGTCTGAGATGAGTTTGATAAACATACCTGATCTATGATTGTAAGATTCTACTGCGCTCCTTCCTTCTTTCTACTTTCGTTGCTTTACCAGGGAAACTCTATAAGCCCACTACTGCTTCCGTAATTGAATTGTTTTAGAAATTTTGAATAAAGTATTTGAGGAAATTGGATGGAACTAAGAGATTTTATTGATAAGTGATTATAAGTACAAGGGTTTGGACACACTCTCAAGTGCCCGACTAGATCTCATGAGAGATTAGCACAGGGTTTTCCTACGGAAAACAATCTCGAAGTTGAGAATTTTCGTTCTGAAAAACTCTGCCTTGCCTCAACATAAGAGGTCTTATTTATAGGCCAGAGTGCCTAGACCTTATTTACAAAAGTATCATTACAAACGTAAGTGCTTACATAAGAGTTTTAATAATTTTACATAGTGACGTAAGGGTTTACATCACTCCTCAATTATAGCTTCATTTGACGAGGCGTCTTCTTTAATTATGTCTGCCACTCCTTTGCTTTTTGCACATCTTTCATATGCGTGGTTTCCACTTTCTTTAATCATTGCGTACAAGCCGTTGAGGACAGCTGGTATGTACTCCATTAGTGGGCCTTGAAATGCGTAAAAAGGAAATTCGAAGCTTATCAGAAGATTCATGTCTTTCTCCTTTATTGTTTTGCCACTTGTTTTACTGAGTAATAAAGTTGTCGGTGCTTTGTATAGAGGCTTGATGCATGATTCCTTTCCAATGCTTTGACATTGTAAGTAAATACTTGCAAGTTGATTTGTCATCATGACAGTGATTTGATCTTCTTCAGGGACAACTCCATGTGGTTCATCTCTAAGTGGAAAGTTATTATTGCTTATTCCTACATAAACCAAATGTTTGGCTTGCTGCTTAGTGATGAAGTCTGGATAGGCTGAGTAGAACTTTAGGAATATACTTCATTCTTTGGCTATATTCTTTTTTAACATCTGAACTGCATCCTTGAAATTATGAGGAAATAAGTTAATTTATTCTAAATTCAAGCTTAAATAAAGACAATCAATAAAACCAAACTGGAACATATTGAATGCCAGTATTGATAGTGCTCCTGGGAGGATGATTGCTTTGATGCCGAAGAGCTTTCGACCAATCATGTAAAAACAATTGACTTTTTCTTTGTCACTCCAATTGACTAGTCTTTTGAAATTTTCCCATAAATTTTCTTCTGAGAATTGTACCTGCAGTTCATGTTCTTTTCTGGAAGTGATTTGAAAATTATCTAGAGAAGAAGGTATTTTTCCTAAAATTTTAAGTGGTGATTGCTTTACTGGTGGATTCTTGGCTGCTTCTAAGAAAGTTCTTGGTCTAAGATAATTTTTTTTTTCTTTTCCTTTTTCTAAATATTCTTTCAACGCCTTTTCAGCTTCTTCCTTGGTTGAATATGACTTATGTAGAACTCTTGAGATCTTCTGACTGTATGGTGCTGCTTTGAACCATTCGTCATAATTCCTGGAAATGGTCCGTTGAAGACTACGTACCACTTGTTGATCTTTTTCTCTTCTTATTGAAATGCTTCCGCAAGAAATCTTTCTGCTTTAAGTTGCAAATTTAGAACTTTAATATCTGCTTCAATCAGTTCTAATTCCTTCAACTTTTGATTTTTTAATGCTTCTTTAAGTTCCAGTTGCTGCTTGATCATTCCTAATGTGCTTCGCTCCATTCTCTGGATAAGATATTTACAAGAACGTTCTTCTCCCCTTTAATATGTGAAATTGAATAATTATACTCGGAAAGCTTCATTTGTCATCTGATTAGTCTTTCTTGCTTGTATGTTCCTTTGTAGTTGATATTTTTAAAACCTGCAACATAAGTGGAGTCCGTTCGGACAATAAATTATTTATCAAACACATAAATTCAATATTTTTCCAACATACGAATTAGTGCCAAAGTTTCTTTTTCATGAGTAGGATAATTAATTTCACTATCTGAAAATGTTTCAGACATGTGTCGACATAGTAATTATTTCTTTTGACTGAGAGATTTTGCTTTCATAACACCACCCCAGTGTTCATTAGATGCATCAGTTTCAATAATAATTAAGTCATCATCCGACGGATGATATAATTCAAGAAGATATTGACATAAGTACTTTAATTTATTAATAATTATTTCATCTTTCTCTGTCCAAGACCAGAGGGCATCCTTCTTTAATTTTTGCTGAAGTATCTTTCTTTCTGCAGCAAGATTCTTTATAAATCCTTCATTGGAAATATATGTTAGTAAGCCAAGAAATCACTGTAAATCTTTTTTATCTTTTAGTTTAGTAGAAAAATTTTGAAGTTTTTCTAATACATGTTTTGCATTATTATTTTTCATTTTTCGATTTCTAACCCTAAATAATTAATTCTATTTTGAGTTAGAACAACTTTTTTCTTACTTAATACTACTCCATATTCTAAACATTTATTGAGTATTATTTCTACCCTTTTAAAATGATCATTTAAATTTTTATTAGTAAAAATTAATATATCATCAATATAAATAAGACAAAAATCTTTAAATTCTTTAAGAATTAAATCCATTCTTCGGTAAAAAATACCTGGTGATTGTTTCATTCCCATTGGGAGCACATTCAATTCATATTGTCCTTGAGGACAACTAAACGTTGTTTATGCCTTGGATGCTTCTGTAAGCTTTATTTGATACAACCATGACTTGCAATCAAAAGTACTAAACCAGTTCATATTTCTTATTTGTTCAATAATTAAGTCTTTTCTTGGAAGATAATATACATCTCCTTCTATAGCATCATTTATTTATTTATAGTTAATTACCATTCATTTTTTTTTACCTCTTTTTAATTCATTATGATTTTCAACATAGAATGCTGACGCTGACGCTGAGTGTTTACTTTTTGATGGTCTAATTAATCCTTTATCTCTCATTTCTTTAATATCCTTAGCACATTCATCTATATCTTGTTTTGTGCAGATCATAGACTTACATTTTATTTCTTTTGTTGGATCTTTTAATTTTAATTCAACTAATTCTACATTATTATTATTAATTTTTGGGTCAAGGGGGTTTTCACTATATGTTTTATCTAAAAGTTCTTCAATATAGGCTGATATTTTTCTTTCTGGTTTTAAATTAATCAATACATGGTGAATTTTTTAGCATACTGCCTCAATTAGCTCACCACGTTTCATCTTGCTAAGCTCTGATTGCTTTTTAGAATAGATACTTTCGGATTAATGAATGATTGGAATTTCGATTATTTCCCATAATTGTTTGTTTCTAATATATGGTGTTTTAAGAGATATATGGTCTAGATATTGACAAAATGGAGAATATAATTGTAAGAAATTATTTACTAAGATCATATCTAAACCAGTTTCTTGTTGATAGATAGTTGGGACAATAAATAATTTATTTTGAATCCTTAAAGTAAGTCTTTTTGCTACTAAATACAGGGGATGTATAAATCCATCCACAATCTGGATTTTTAATGGTTTTTCAAGTTTTTCCCATTTTTCAAATAATACTTTTGTTGCCAAACAAATACTTGCACCAGTATCTATATAAGCTTCTGTTTCCTTATTACTTTTTTCAATTTTTATTTTAATGTAAGTACTATTCAGATTTTGTTTCTTCTGAAGGTAATCTATCTTCTGAATATTCATATATACTATTTTTCGTATTACTTAGTTCTTCTTCTAATGGTTCTAAATTGTATATTTTATATACATTTTTATTAATTTTATTTTTTCTTTAAAATATTTTTTTTTCTTTGAGGACATTCATTTGCATAGTATCTTTCTAGATTACATATTCAATGACACATTTCTTGTTTCCCTTTGTACAATATTTTCTTGGTGTTTGTCTTTTCCTCCTAAAATATTTTTTCTTAGTATTTTTATAGGCTCTCCTTCTGGGATAAGTTTTTCTTAATCTAGATTTTCTTTTATAGTATTTTTTTCTTTGTAGTTTGATTACATCCATAATTTCCTGATTTTTCTATTTCTGGTATATCGCAACAAATTACAAATCTTCCTTTATTTAATTGTCTAATTGCTTCTCTTTGTATGCATTGTTCTCTTAATTCATGATAAAGTATTTGTATAATTCCTCCTAGTGTATTAGCTGTTTCCATTGGCTGTGTTTGTCATATAATTCTTATTTTTGTATTGAGTGGGTATGGTAATTTATTTATAAAAATATTCATATATATATGTTTTGTATCAGTATTTAGCTGATAATAATATTTTTGATATTCACATATGAAACTATCTATTTCACACATATTGCATATTTGCATTTTGTTTAGACGTGCTTTTGCTTTCTCATGAAGGAATCTATTTACTTCATCTCTGTGTTCAATAGAATTATAACCTATGAATTTTTAATAAATTAAGTGCATGATTAATCTAGCAAATTCTTGATTATTTCCTATAATTATTGAATATTGATATCATGTTTCATCACTAATATTTATAAGAAACCTTTGCACATTTCCTTCTGTTTTATAGACCAATAAGTTCTTAACGTCTAGTAAGCTTAATCCACTAAATCTTTCGTCTGTTGCTATAAGTAAAGTCATTTTATTTGTCTATTGTAGGAGTAATTCTTCTTTATTTCTTATGCAATCAATATTTAATTTATTTTCAATTCTAAAGCTTTCATATCAAGGTTTGAATTCTTCTTAAATTTTATTCTATCTATCATCTTTTCTAGCATATCATTTGTTATACATTGTTTCCTGTTCATATTTATCCTAATACTCATCAGTTTTTTTCCCAATATTCTTCCCATTTTCTTTTAGTTTTTGTTCCACTAGTTTTTTCTTTTTTATAAATATTTCATCATAATCTGATTCAATTTATGAAGTACTATAATTTAATATTACCTATTCATTTTCTTTATTGGTTTCTATTTGTTTTATATTTTACATTTGTCTATTTTCTTCTTCTACTATTTTTAATTATTCTAATAATTGTTGAATTTCTTTAATATCATTTGATTTCTTTAATAATTTGACATATTCATCTTTCAACCCCTCCATGAGGTTACTGACTTTAAAAATTTTGACTGTTCTGTTTCTATTTAATCTTTTGTTTTTATTTGTTTGATTAATTTTCTTGGTTCAGTATTTAACAATTCTTCTAAATCTTTTTTTGTTATATACCTATTATTTTGTTCATATTCTAAAAGATTTTCTAATTGTAAAAGTATTTCTTCAATCTTTTTAATATTTTTATTTTCATTAGTTTTTTCCCTTCTTTATATTGTTTAGCGTATCTCTTATATTATTTATTTTAGTTATTTCATTTTGTATTCTATCACATATACAAATTGTAATTCTATTAATATTTTGTATTAATATAATTATATTTTTATTAATTTATTCCATCATTTTTATTAATTTCTTACTCATTATTTCTATTTATTCTGTAATTCCCATTGTTTTGAATGTTTTTGATTTTTATTTATTTGTCTTATAAGTGGTATGGTGCCCCACTCTCCACCGAAAAGAATTTTTTATTTTAAGCATGTAAATTAGATTTTAGTATATATAAAATTGTGTTAATTAAAATATATATATATTTAATATGATTTACACATTTTTACTAATATCAGAAGTTATTTTACATGCTTAAGATAAAAAACTCCCACAAAAAATTTCTGTGTAATTGGTGTGGAGAAATTTAAAGTGGACCATTTTAGATGAGACAGCTCAATACACACCCTCAAATTTCGCCTGACTTTTTTTTTTTTGTGTGTGAATAATTTCGCCTAACTTTAATTAGCTGGGCATGTTTAGCCTCGTGACGTGAGAATGGTAACATGTGTGAGTTTTAAATTTTTTTTTTCAAACATAGAGAGAAACTTCTAATCAAAACGTTCAAATTTGTAATATTTTAGTTGAATTTTTTTAAAAAAGAATTAAAATAATTAAAATCAAACATACACTAAATTTTTTTTCTAAGTACCTCTGGTAGTTAAAAGCACAACTGAATTTTAACTTAATTAGTAAGATTGAATTGTAGTAACATAAAAAGTAATATATTTGACTTTAGTTAATCATATCTCATTAATAGACATTTTTTAATTATGGTGCTCTGTTTTTAGTTGTAGAGTAATAATATATTTTATAATTTTTCAATACTTAAAAAAACCACAACTATTAAATGACTATTTGTTTTTTTGAATCTATTAAATGACTATTTGTTACACATTAGAAACAATAAATCACTCTTGTATATCAAAAAAAAAAAACAACAATTCACTCTCAATTACTACATTATTATTCAAGATCAGTGATAGATTTAGGGTAAGTGTAAAATTGGGCCAGTCCAAATGAAATGATAGCAAATAATGCAAGCCCGAAGCTATTTAGTCTGGCCCAAATGCCTGAGTGGTCATTTTTTGGAGCTCACAATGGCCCGTTTGATATTAGGCTGGCCATAATCGGCCCACCTGGCCCGTTTCGTTTAGTTCAGTTGTAACTTGGTTTATTTCAGTTTGAGTTTATGATAATTGCCGAGGTTTGATCCAAAGACGAGACGAGGTTTCTATGTACAATGGAAGCTTCGTTTTTTCTTCCCTCGCCCTCTTTCACTTCATTCAGGTTCTCTCTCTCTTTCTCTAACTTGCCTGGAATTCTGTAAGGTCTAAATGAGATAGATATGATTCTCTCTGAATTGTGAATTGTGCTTAGTTGGTTCTTTAATGCTTTGCTTCTCCCAATTCCCAACTCTAATATCACAACTACCACTTCCATGCCACTCTTTTGTTTGCTGCAAAAATCACCTTAGGATAGAAACAACTTCAATTCAACCTTGTGAGCTTTACTGATTCACCGGCTACTTTAACTTTATGCACTCCTGACATTGCATAAGGTGGTTGGACCAATGCACTTGCTTACTCGTTCAGACTCTGGACAACACTCAACTCTGATCTCCAGTAATATTTTTAGTCAATTTACTTTTCTAGGCTTCAAAATTGGTATGGTTTAAAGGAACAAAACTCCTTTCGTTACTTCAATTTGTTCAACTAAAAACCATTAGAAGATGAGTGGATGAAATATGCATGTGTCAGTCCAACATATGGCACTGATACTAATTAATTTTCGCATGATTGCTTCGTATATCAAAGTAACTTGTTGATTCCGGGCCGGCTCGGTTGTCATTTTATGAGATTAGGGCGGCCAACATTTGGTGCCAAGTATTGAAATGAAGTTCGTCATTGTGGGAATTCATCTCTGACTAGATTGTCTTCTAACTTCGATTATAAGGATTTGAGTTAATATGGGTTCTTGTGATGCTTTTACAGTATCATAGAAAATTAACTGTCTTGAACCATCAGTTCTATTTGAAAATTTATGATATATTGATCAGATGGAGCTGGACACAGGCACACTCATGTATATAAATGAAGGCAGAAGTTATTTTAATAATTTAGGTGCAAGTCTTTGGCTAAGCTTTATAATATTTAATCTGTCAGTGAAAATGATCGTTTCCGTTTATCCTTATTGCTTTTTAGTTGTCAAGTCTTGATTTAATTGTACATATCTGATTACAATAATTTGCGATGGCTTAGTCTAATGTCCTTTGTTATTTATTATTAGGGCAAGCAAAGAGCTTCCACATATGCTGTCACTGTGTGAGTTGAAAAGCATAACATGCTTCTCAGTTTGTAATCAAAAGCCGAATTACAATCGAAAGATTTACATTATGCCCATTAGGACTGTTGCTCGGTTCTGCATCTCAAGATCTTCAGTTGGGTCATTGGAATTTGGTGGGACAGGCCCACATAGTGATGCTTATTCGGGTTTTTCAGCTCCAAATGACTATCAGAGGTGGGAATTGGTTCAAGTGATATTGACTTCTTCCTTTCTTCTACTACTTATGCCTATTGTGTTTTTGAAGTATTTCTGAGTTCTAATATTGTGCCCAAAATTTTTCTGACCAATGTATTAGAATTTTATCCTCTAAGGATAAGGCATCTTTATTTCATCATTATAACTAAAATTGTTAATTATCGGATTGACAATGTCCCTTGACTCTGCAAGTTACCTATTCTCCACAGAATGAGCAATTTTGAGAGAGAGTTGGAAGAATTATTTGATGAAGTGAAAAGAATGATTAGGATGGGAAACAAAAATGATGCTATAGACCTGCTTAATGCAAATTATGAAGTGGTAAAAGAGCAATTGAATGCAGGCACTAAAGGCATAGAAGAAGCTGCAATTCTGGACATCTTAGCACTGGGTTACATGGCAGTTGGAGACTTAAAATTTGTTGGTTCTCTGTTGAATGTGGTATTTTTCCCCCTTTTGCCCACTCATGTGCATTCTTCAGTCATTTTGATATCTTATATAATTATAGTTGAGACTCTTTGGATTCATAGTAACTGAATTTATATCAGCATAGTGTGTCATTAGTTGACCTCTCAGAATCCGTACCATTTATAAGTGTGGTCATCAATATTCTATACCTTTTTAACTGTTTAAGAGTTAAGACTAAAGATTTATGAGATGGTAATGGTATCAGCTTTTACTGTAATGAGAGTACAATGAGGATTCAATTGTTGCTTTTATTTTTGTTTTCTATTATGAGTTAAAAAATTTGTCAAATTTATCATGGTTTGTGAAGCCTGAATAAATAAATGGTCACCAAAAATATATGCAGTCAAAATATCTGCAACCACTCTTGACAGGCATGTTTTCTTGCACATGAAGCTTAGTGTTTCCACCTATCCAGTCACTAACTTTCTATTAGTATGACATGTTTGACTCCCTTATGCTGAAGTAGTTTCCCTTGTAATTATCTTAATCTGTATATGGCTAACTGATAATTGCAAATAATTAGATGCTCCACATTTCTGTTGAAATCATATTTCTATTGCTAAAGGCATACATTTGCACACCTCTTTCTATTGTTGTTCCCTCTAAAATTTATCAGTGTCTCACTCCCTTTTCTCTATGGTGTCCATTCTTATATTTTCATTAATGGCCAGATGAAAGAAGTTGTTGACAATTTGAAGGATGATGCACCACATCTAGATTCAATACTTATGCATATGGGAAGTATGTATGCAACATTAAGCAAGTTTGAAAAATCATTGGACACATATCAAAGTGCTGTCTACATTATGGAGAGGACCTATGGTGAGTGGATTTTTCAGCTAGTAATGTTAGTCTTATTTACTAATTTAGTCACAACTCAACCAGTTGAGTGGTTGTGGTTATGTTGGGCTGCTAATCTGTTTGGTTAAAAAACTGGAGCTATTTTCTTGACATTTTTCTATTTGTGCATTTCTAGTTAGAAGCTACCTTTGACTGCTTTTCATCTACAGATACCTTAGCAGAAATGATCTGCGGTGAAGTCAACTTAGCTTTTAATTGGTTTTCCATTTTTCAAAATTCTGGTTTTCTCAATATAATTTCTTCTTTTAGGTAAGGATAGCATATTTCTTGTCACACCCTGTTTGGCTATGGCAAAAGTTCTTGGTTCTATTGGAAAAGCAACAAAAGCAATAGAGAAATACCAGCATGCAATCACTCTTTTGGAATCAAATAGAGGTGCTGAAACTAAGGATTTGGTTGTACCTTTACTTGGTCTTGGCAATCTTTTACTGAAAGAAGGAAGAGTCAATGACGCTGAAACTCATTTTACTAGGTTAAGCTTCCTATTTTTTGTTTTCTCCCTTCTATTCAGTGCATTATTGGCTCTGCTTTCTTGTTTATTTACATTTATTTGTTCTTGTTTTCTAGGGTTCTAAACATATACACAAAGTTATATGGACAAAATGATGGAAGAATTGGAATGGCCATGAGTGCCCTAGCCCAAGTGAAGTGTGCTCAAGGTAACTTGACAATCTTGCTCATGCAATTTGTTTGTTGTTTACATATTCCTTTTCTCTTTTCTACCACCCTTTATCCATTCTTTCTTTCCTTTGCTTTTTTTTATTTGGTTTTGTTTTTATTTGGTGGCTGCACAGTTAACATGAATGTGGTTTAGAATTAGAAGTTCTTTCATACATGATGGGTCTTGTATATGCAGAAGAATGGTGGGATAAACACTTATATCTACACAAACAGTTTATTTGGCGTTAAGTCACATATGGAAATCACCGTGTCACATATGGAAATCACCGTGATGATACTTTTTTTTAAAATGGTGTCCAAGTACAGAACTGGTTTCTTCTTTCCTTTTTTTACTTTTTTTGTGTTTTTTTTTTTTGGGGCGGGGGGGTGTGTACAAAGTTTAGGCACTGATTGATGTGCGATATATTTTGCAGGGAAGTCAGATGAAGCAGTTCATTTGTATAAACGTGCTCTTCAGGTCATGAAGGATTCAAATTACATGTCACTGGATGACAGCATCATGGAAAAGATGAGGGTGGATCTAGCTGAATTACTCCATAATGTTGGGAGGTAAGCTCCTCTATAACCTTGGTATTAAGAATGAAAGATTTAAGTATTTTTTGGCATTTAAGAATAAAGTCGGACAACTTAAAGTAATTTTTCTGCACCTTTTGTATCTTCAGATAACCTTATGGTTTTTCTGTATCACCCCCCTTGCCCAAACAAAAAAAAGACAAAGAAAACGGAATGGAAAAAAGGTTAAGAATAAGAACATAGTTGTTTGTTAAATTGAAGCTTTGTGCCTATGGAAACTTGACACATTGTGGTTTCTATTTCTTTTAGAGGACAAGAAGGCAGAGAGCTATTGGAGGAATGCTTATTGATCACTGAGAGGTCCAAAGGAAAGGAGCACCCCAGCTTAGTGACACACATGATAAATCTTGCAACTTCTTATTCACGGTCAAAGAATTATGTGGAGGCTGAGCACTTGCTAAGAAAAAGTTTGGAAATCATGATAAAGCAGAAGGGAACTGATGACCAGTCCATCAGCTTTCCTATGTTGCACCTTGCAGTTACACTCTACCACTTGAAACAAGATGAAGAAGCAGAGAAACTTGCCCTAGAGGTTTTGCGCATCCGTGAGAAGGCATTTGGAGAAGATTCTCTTCCTGTTGGTAAGTTTTCCCTTTCCTCCCCAAAAACATGGTCAGGCTCAAGTTTTACAAAAAATTGTTGGATATGGTGAAGGTAGTTATTATTCAGACAATTCAATTGAGTTGCATTCCACTGATGAGTGTATTAACCAAATTCTTAACACGGTAGAAAATAAAAACCCTGAGCCTAATTTTTTTATTTTTTTGGCTGAAACTAATTTTTATCATATATTATACATGGCAGGGGAGGCTTTGGACTGTTTGGTGTCCATTCAAACCAGACTTGGTAAGGATGACAGTGAGTTACTTGAGCTGCTTAGAAGGATACTGAATATCCAAGAGAAAGAATTTGGATATGAGAGTGAGGAGGTTTTGGTTACCCTGAAAAAAATTGTATTCTACTTGGATAAGCTAGGGAGAACAGATGAAAAGCTTCCCCTGCAGAGAAGGTTGTCTGTGCTTAGGAAGAAGTGTAAGCAGATGATTCATCACTAAAGGGGTATAATATGATATTTGCTTTCTTTATCCTTCCTTCATGCCTGAAGCATTTCTCCGAATGTGTCCATGTGCAATCAATCATGCTTTCTAGTGAGGGGAACGTCTGCCTTAGTGCTATTTCTTTGTTATAGCTTAAACGGCATTCTTCACGGTTCACGTTGGTGGTGCCAATTCAAACTCTTAAGTTAAAATAAGAATGAGAGAATTCACCTTCATGATAACTAGACAAATTTTGGACAGTTTTATTTTATTTTATTTTAATTTACTCTTATCTTAAAAAAAAATAGTATACTCACGTTAAAAAAAAAAAGTAAGGGGAAGGAATATAGGATAACCTCAATTTCATTAGATTGGATAATCAACCGCAGTAATATTATTACACAACATCTTAACAGAATTCCCAAAACTTGAAAGAAGAGTATTGGCAGGGATTGAATTAGAATAAAAATATTGAAGTGACGTCTAAGAAGAGGCAACTAATTAAATGGATGGTTTGGATGTAAATGTAAGCATCGTTTTCTTTCTTATCTTATAAGGAAAAAAGGGTAACTAATTAAATAAAATAACTAAACGTTACACTTCTCCCAGCCAAAACAGAAAGAAAAAAACAAGGAAAAAAGTGGTACAAAGACAAGCCACAAGATGACTACGAAGGTGTCACCGTTAGTCCCCACCTTTCAAAGCTTAGCTTAGAGTGATGATAACACAAACTATCCCAGAATTGGGACACTACAAACACAAATACACGAAAGAGAATAAAAAAAATACGTGAAAAAACATATATTTATTGAGAGGACAACAAATAAGTCAAATAGAAATAGAATACTTTTACCCAAAAAAAAAAAAAAAAGAATACAGGAAGAAGAACTCAAAAAACATTGGACAAGTTCATGGGAACAAAGGAGAGAGATTTTTAGGCACATGAGTGTAACACAATTACCATGGTAAGTTTTTCAACACTTATATTTGTAAGTCACACTTGTTTTTTATACTAGTTAATGACATATAAATTTTATTAATAATGAATATTATTTGATTAATAAATTAATAATTTATTATGTATATGTTAATCATTTAATCAATTATTAATTTATTAATTAGATAATATACATTTTTAACAAAAAAATTTATACATTATTAAAAACAATTTTAAAAAATCGTGTACTAAGTACAAGCATCATTTTCTTTAATGTCACAATTACCATGCTCTTGCATATATCATCATATATAATATATAAAAATAAAGTACATACATATCTTCAAATCATGATATGTATCATTCTAATATTACAGTATATGTATAAAATGATGTCATGTAACAAATATGTATTTCTAAAAATTGTCATATGACATATCATTGTACAATTTAAATGAAAAGTGTAAATATGTCGCTACATTAGAAAAATCATGTCACGTTGAAAAAAAATCTTGCCACATGAAAAATAAAACACTTCCAAACCAGTTAGCAATTAAAATTAAAATTTATAAAATTATTAAAATAAAAAATACCAAAATCAAATAGATGAACCCAAGGCTTCATCATTTTTGGGTTTTATATTGTACTCCATAATTCCTCTCTTACACGATACAATCTTCTACGGCAAACCACTGCTTCGGCACATAACAAGTTATGGTAAATGTTACAAGTTATGTCATTCTTGCATTTCCCACCAATCATTTTTCTTTCACATTTATACATTGTTAATCTACTAATCAAAATCTTGTCTTTCACACAACTTGATCTAACCATGTTTAGATTCACGAACACTCAAAGAAGCCTTGCAAAGTATAAGAGATTCGAAAAAAAAACCTACTGCCAATCACACAACTTGATCCAACCATTATTAGATCCATGAGCATCGGTAATGCATTGCAAAGTATGAGAGATTAGAAATTGGGCTTTGTAGCAAAATGTCCTTAGTGACAAACTTATTTACTAAATTACCATCTTTTTGAAACTATTTATTAAAATATCATCATTTTTGCCATATTAGAATTTTTTATTCTGTATTGTTCCACATAGGATGCGCCAACGTGCTTTGCATATCTTATGTAGATGCGCCAACACGCCTGGCGCATCCACGTAGGATACGCAAGACGCGTTGGCGCATGCCTACTGGATGCGCCAAGCGTTTTGGCACATCCAAGTCATACCCCTATAACTCCACATTTCCTCTCCCTCTCACGGCCACTTCTCTCATTTCTCAAATTTTCACATTCTCTTTAGAATTTTTATCTCTCTAAACTCTCTCCCAAACTCTCCTTTGGCTATAACTTGTGAGAAAGACATTTTCTGATCATATATGTAATTAGTATTTTTATCATTATATTGTTGTTATATTGATTGCTGAATATTTTTATTGCTAGAAGTATTGTTTTTTTTTAGGTTTCTATATTTATTGTGTATTGTGTATTTATTTTATTGGTAGAATTATTGATTGTTATTATTATGTATTGTATGTTTGTTTTATTGTTAGCTAGTAGGTTTTTGAAATTTGTTTGTACAAAAAAATAATAATTTGATTATTATTAGGGTTTTTGTAATTTTTTTGTTATTTTCAATTGATTAAAATTGTTGGCTTATTGAAATTGAAATTAGTTGGGTATAAAACAAATTTGTTTTAGTTTTCAAATGTATTAATTGATTTCATACGTGTTGTGTTGTTATTATTCAGAAGTTTAAGATGACCAAACACCTTGTTGTTCTCATTTACTACAATGGAAGAATGTATGAAGGTGAAGAGAGTCTAATGTATGAAGGTCCTCGTCCTAAGTCTATCATGATTCAACGTGATATGACTTTTGAGTTTCTAAAAAGGAGAATTCATTTAAAATTAAGGCTCCAAGAAAATCATGTTGTGTCCAGTGTTGTGTATAGATTTCCACAATAGAGTAATGTACTGAAATGGATAGGTCTTCTATTAGAAGATGATGAAGACGTTGCTTGCATGATTGATTGCTTTGATTAACATGCTAACTTAACTTCCATGGAGTTGTATGTCGAGACAGAAACGAGTGAGCACAATGAGCATGTTGAAGCTCTTTCTGAAACAGGGTCACAAGTTGGTCTTTATAATCTTGCTGAATCATTATACCCTATCAACACTCAATTCTCTATGACACATGCTCATGTCCTAGTACAATATCAAGAAGTTGGTACATCTACAATGCCTGAAGGGAGCTCATTTAGGTTGGACTTTGAAACCGATAACCCGCTTATGACAGATGCATTATCTGACACAAGCAATGATGAAGGAGAGATGCCTGAGGGTGAAGATACAGACACTGACTTAGAAGAAGATCAATCTGGCCCTGAAGTAAATATACAACAACTAGTCCCTCCATTGGTAGTTGCTCCTGAATCTACGTTTGTGCCTCCATGCCCTAAGTTTTCTGAAATCAATTAAGATGCGCTGAGTACACCTGATAATCTGCCTGAATTAGATTCTCGTGATATTTGGAGTCTAGATGAATAATTTTATGTTGGATTGTAATTTCCCTCTAAAGATGCTGTCAAGTTGGCCCTAAAATATTATTCAATTATTAGACATCAGAATTACAAGGTTGATAATTCTGATACACAATGGCTAACTGTTAAGTGTCCAAGATGTGCTGATTGTTGTAATTGGAGGGTCAGAGCTATTCAAAGCAAGAAATCAAACATGTTAGAAATTAGAAAATATGATGGACCTCACAACTGTGTCAACCCAGCTCTGTCATAAGATCATCAGAAGTTAGACTCTGTTATGATATGTTCTTGCATTTTGGAGATGGTTAAGCAAAAACTCGATTTACCTATATACCTAATTATTGAAAGGGTTCGATGTCAATTTGGATATGACGTCTCTTATCGAAAAGCTTGGAAGGCAAAACAAATTGCCATTGTGAAGGTATTTGGAGATTGAGATAAATCTTATGAGGTGTTGCCTAGATGGTTACTTGTCATGCAAAAAGACATGTCAGACACAGTGGTGGTGTTGCAAACCGTTGATTATGTCGAGCGCAATAGAGTTGACCATTCAAAACTTGTATTTTCTCGCTTATTTTGGACATTCAAACCATATGTTATTGGATTCCAATACTACAAGCCCATTATTCAGATTGACAGCATTTATTTGTATGGTAAATATAGTCATAAACTATTGATTGCAACAACATAAGATGGTGATAGAAAACCTCTGTCAATTGCATTTACCATTGTTGAAGAAGAAACAAAGGATGTTTGGAATTAGTTCTTAGCCTTGATTCGAAAACATGTCACATAACAACAAGGCTTGTACTTGATATCTGACTGACATCAAGGCATCCTACAGTCAGTGGCGAATCCACATCTGGGATGGCAGCCACAGCATACGCATCATGTTTTTTGCATTCGACATATTGCCAGTAATTTTAACAGCGCATTCCGCAATCTGGCCCTAAAGAAATATCTAATTAACACAGGTAGTTAAACAATTCAATTTCTATGAGTGTACTATACTACTTACCATACTACAATTTTTGTTGCCAACACTAACTTATTCAATGTTTTAATATCAGGGTACGAACCAATTGCATACAAATTTGAGGCTAGGTTGAAAAAGTTGACCACTACTCCTGAAATGGCAAATTGAATAATTCAATTTCAAAAGAAAAATGGAGTAACATATGATAGTGGCCACATATTTGGTCATATGATGACGAACTTGTCTGAGTGTATAAATGGAGTGTTGAAAGATGGTAGAAACCTACCAATAACTGCACTGGTTCAGATGCCATATTACAAATTGGTAGAGTACTTTGTTAATCGAAAGGATGACGCAAACAAGAAACTTGTTGATGAGGCTGATTGGACTAATGATTTTATGAAAAGCTGGAATGTGAACGTGCTCAAGGCAAGCTTTCACCAAGTCCATCGATTTGATATACATTCCACCAGATTTTTGGTTGAAAAGGCATTCAACCCTATAACAGAGTAGGGTGGAGTTAAATATTCTATAAACCTTCAAGAAGGCACGTGTGACTATGGCCTGTTTCAAGCGTTGCATTTCCCTTGCTCTCATGCAATAGCAACATGTTCTTTTAGGACACTTGACGCTTTTCAATATATGCATAGTATTTACAAAATGTATACTTTGTACAAGGTTTATAAGGTTAATTGAGGAATCATTAAGGATGAACCATGGTGGCCACCAGCTCCGACGATTACATTGGTACCCAATTGTCAATTGCTTAAATCTAAAGGTCGACCCAAATCAACTCGACTTAGAAATGAGATGGATTGGCGTGAACCAGGATCGGGACAAAGATGTAAAAATATGGTGAATCTGAACATAACTCTCGTAGTTGTCGTCGTGGTGGATCGACTTCCTTGAGGAATGACCAAGACGGGCCATCTACTTGATTAGGACATAATTTGGTAATCATTATATTATAATTGATGACTATCAGTGTGTAATTGAGGATTGTCAGTGTGTAATTTGATAATCTACTTGATGTATGGATTTCAATGATGACAATTTCTATTTGATTATGTTTGTTTAATATTATTCCTCTTTGTGCTTTTAGCAGTGTCTTATAATTTGTATTCGACACACTCATGTTTAATATGTATATTCGTTTTATAGTATGTCTTATTATTTGAAGACTTACCCATTATTGCCTGATTACAGCGTGGGACATGGCATTCCACTTGCGCCCAGGCCCAGAGGACCCTTCAGTACTGGAGTTGCAGGAGTTTCATGTTTCACAACATATATGGCAAGGAAAACCTGATCGTCATCTGCGTGTTAGATATGCTAATAAATTCTGACATATGGACCCAGATGAGCGGATGCTTCCATATCTACATCGGGCTGGCTTTGTGGGGGTTGCCATATGGGATATTGCACCATTGATCACTCATTGATTACGGCATTAGTTGAGAGATGGCATCCCGAGACACATACATTTCATATGCTTACTGGAGAGTGCACCATCACATTGGAGGACATAGGTATTATCTCGGGACTTCCTATTGACGGTGATGCAGTTATTGGTTGTACATCACGTGAAGATTGGATGCAGCTATTGACGTATTAATATGTCGTGGTTTTGGAGTGCATTCAGTAGACGACTTACTCAGGCCGATGGAGCTGCTTATGTGATGCACTGTACACAGGCATATATACTTCGGTTGATTGGGGGATTGCTATTTCCTGACCATTCTGATAGATACGTGCACATGATGTTCCTTCCACTGTTGGAAGACTTTGAGGCTACTGGGAATTATAGTTAGGGAGTTGCGGTCTTGGCTTACTTGTACAGAGAGCTTTACAAAGTCACAGACCACAGCGTGCACGAGATTGGAGGTGCTTGCATATTGTTGCAGTATTGGGTTTGACACAGATTTCCATCCCTGGTCCTTACACTTGTAGATGATACTGACCCTGTCCTGCTAGCTGCCTATGCTGTTGATCGTGGTCACCAACATCTATTGGGATTTCAATAAGTTTCTCAAAATATCCTTTGTTTATATTAGTTTGTTATATGTACTACTTGTGTTGACATTATATTACTTTGACATTTAAATAAGTGGCATAAACATAAGGTATTGAATGAAACCCCAAAAGGGGTGCTTCCGTACTATCACCGATTCTTTGATCAATTGAAGAGTGACGAGGTCAGTTTACATTGATTTAAATAAGTTACTTTGTCTTGATTTCTAATGCTTTGAACATATCATTTTGCAGATAACATGGCAACGCTATACGGATGGGATTGTGGCTTCACTACCATATTTTTGTGTTGCTGGTAGAGACATTATACTAGTAGTAGTTCCACTCATTTTTTTTTTCACATTGTTGAGTGACACCAACCAGATAGAGTGATGCATCAGTTTAGTCTGGACTGACCAATACTGCGGAGACCACACCAACCTGATGAGTTGCACTCGATTACATTGGTAGGACGACATGACGAGGATTGGCGAGTTATACACCTACTACACATAGCCATCTGGAATAGTCGGAAGGAAAAATGTGTTACGGGAAGGCCGTTGGAAGCTCCCTCACTGCGCATTCTGAGTATATGCGCTGGTACAGAAGAATTTCCAGACATTGAATTTTTTGTACTGGTATACCTATTGGGTTTGTGGTTAGTTATTTACCAATATGTTATGTTATTTGCTAAATATATTTTGTATTGATGATGATATATGTTATATCTGTATCTTAGGCTGACATTGCAGAGAACGTCCATGCTTCGGCCAGGAACCCTAGTTCAGAATTTAGTATGGCTAGCCTTCTACAGTCCATGGAGGAGATATTATCCTCAGTGATGAAGTATGATCGCATTACATTGGATCAACTTCGTCCAACTCCTCTTGCAGATGACATCCCAGGACCATTCGAGCAATCCGATGAGCAGAGGACGCGCCGTAGAAAGAGAGGGTTAGCAAGTACTCGATCACGACTATAACCTTCAGAGGACTCTGATTCTTTAGGTGTGCCTAGGACTCAACTCTCGTCCACTACTACTGCTACTTATCCACCATCTCAGCCACCACCTCTATCTTACCCACCATATCCAGGTTATCCACCATCTACAACATACCCACCACCTACTTACACTTATCCATCATATCCTTTGACTTTTACCCTTATACCGTCATTTCTATATCCAACGTATATAGGTTACCCACCACATCCTCACCCATCACAGTTATGACCTTCTTCTGATCCACCTCACAGACCACCACATTCTGACCTTGACACTTCTCATTAATGTAGTCATTGCACTTAATGTATGGATTTATTATCCTTTTATTACATTTTTCTTAAACTGGGATGACTGTATGTATATGTGTAAATGCTTCTGTTATGCTTATGCATCTTATATGTGCTCTGTTGATATGGAATTCATAATATATATAAATATGTTTCATTATACAATATGGTATACTTTTGAGAACGTCTAATTTTTAGGGGATATTCTGTCAAATTTTTTATAGAATCAGAATGTTTGAACTACTAAGGTTAATTGAATTTATTAGGCTTTCTAGGATGGTATTCTTGTCCATGAATCGGTCATGACGTTAAGAGTGTGATCAACTTCGATTTTCAAAATCAATTCAAAGTGTAAAAATTGATTGCAATACGCTAAAAAAATGCTCATGGCTAGATTTAATTAGTAAAATTTAACTTGATTATTTCATAGACCCAATTTTCTAAACCTGGACTTGGCCTTAGATTTAATTGGGTCGAGACTTGACCTAATTGAGATTAAATACATTGTATCAACTTTTATTTTTTGTATAGTTAACTTATAATATTTAACAAAATAAAAAAATATAAAATTTTTTATTTAAGCATACTACAAATGATTTGATAGTAAAACAGTTTATTTTTCACGTCAACAAGGCTCACATGGTCATATGAGAACACGACACAGTCTTCTTAGCATGAAAAATGCACTTTTTGGTAGACACAGTCGTGTGATAACTATACACGGCTATGTCTCAAAGTTAGAAGCTTCAATTGAATTAGACACGGCTATATGGAAATAGGAAGCACTGTTGTGTGTTTGATACGCAAACTAGGTATGCGCATCCAGTAGGCATGCGCCAACATGCCTTGCATATCCTACGTGGATGTCCCAATACGCCTGACGCATCCAACGTGGATACGCTACCCTCTTTGGCGTATCCACGTTGGATGCGCCAAGCGTGTTGGCGCATCAATGTAGGATACGCAAGGCGCGTTGGCGCATCCTACGTGGAACAATAAAGAATAAAAAATTTTAACATGACAAAAATGATAACATTTTGATAAATAGTTTCAAAAAAATGACAATTTGGTAAATAAGTTTGCCACTAAAGACATTTTGGTAAAAAAGCCTTAGAAATAGTATATGCTGTCAATGAGACTTCAAATGAGGAGTTGAAGCGGAGTACAACTTTGCTTTATTGAACACAATGTTCAACCTTTGGGGATATCAATCCACATGAAAACCCCACTAAGAAGGCCAATAACAATAATCAAAAGGAGAATAGTAACTTGCTCTTCAGTTTCTTTAATCTTCGTCAAAAAATGTTTAATATAAGGATTTAGAAGATGATGATAATTCACGTGAGAACCTCTGAATAATTGTCCATTCTTTTTTTTTTGTTTTATTTTCTATGTAGTTTAATTATTGATTTACTTGATTTGCTAATTTTAATTCATTGTTATATGAAATAATTTTTTATTTGCTTCATTTGTTTTATAGTTTAATCATTGATTGAAATATTCACTAATATAGTAACATTAGCAATTGTTGTACAAATATTTGGGATAATTAACCCAAATATTTCTTTCCTATTTTAATTGTGCAAATTAATTTGATCATTTTACATAAATATATAATGTATATCTTTCATTATATATTTTTCAGTTATTTATTTTAATTGTATTGATGATTATTAAAATAAAAAGTAACTTTTTTTAAAATCTGATTAAAATAAGTAAAGTGCTTGGCCATAACTAATAACATTAAAAAATTATTAATCAAATTCGTTAGTCCACAAATTTTACATAAATAAGTTTGAAATGTCTTAAATATATTAAAAAAACATTTTTATTTAAGTCTAAAATATGATAACAAATCTTAATAATAATAAAAATAAAAAAATAAAAATAATAAAAATAATAAATATTAAGAAAATATGAAAATTCTTGAATTGTTCAACAAATTGTATCAATTATTTTTAATTAAATCAATATATTAATTTAGTTACTTCTTATTTCACTTTCATGCGTCTCTTATTTAAATAATACACAAATACACTTAAATCTCTCATTCTCTACTACTCTCACTCTTTTTTAACTGTTGATTTTAGAAACTTTACAAATAAAGTACTTATTCAATACTTTATATAAAGATTACACTAAGTATTGAAAATACTTAGAATAATTTCTCAATTACACTAAAAATATAAAAAAATTACAGATATCTAACCAATATATAAATGAAGTTAATGAAATCTTACTCGACAAATTATAACTTAATTTTCATTCAATCATATGTGTATCTAATAATAAAATTTATTATATCAATAATAAACATGTAATATACAAAAATAATAAGTAAAACAATTGAGCATTGAATTTTTAATATTAGATAATTTTTTCTATATATTTCTTTTTTTTGTACATATGTCTATATATTTCATTTAATAAAAATATTTTATTATATTTATCTTTATAACTCAATTATTAATTAATCTCATGCATAGCATATGGGCATAAGTAATGTTATTGTTCATTATACTTATATAAAAGTAATGTTACAAATTGTCAATGTTAAAGAATATATTTTCACATATTCTTTATAATTTTTTTCTAAGATGATTTTAATATGCCATTGATATGTAGTTTAAAATTACATAACTTATATTCCAAATTCTATAATTTTTTTTCAAATTTTGTTTATTATATTACATTTGAATATTATTTTCTAAAATCATTAAATATTCTTATTAGTTGTTTAATGTATTAAATCATATACAATGCATCGCATGAATCCAAATAAAATTATTATAAATTACTTCATAGAGATATTTTTAATTTAAAATTAATATAAATATATAAATAAAAAATAGTTAAAGGAATAAAATATTAATTCATGCGTCTTGTACACTACAAGTACACACACATATATATATATATAATATAATTAATATAGATAATTTTACAATTTCTCGAGAACGAAAACTTCGCGGACACAGGAATACGATCCCCATCCTTATCCCTACACCTATATCAGAAGGATTTTTATCCCGTTCCCATTCGAGCGGGGAAAATATCTTGAATTCGAATCTCCAAATGAGATAGCTCCAACAAGGATCTCAAAATATAAAGAGATTTTATCATTTCAAAATCAACTTATCACTTTATTTATATAAATTAAATTAAATTATATATAATTTTTAGTCAAATTAATTTATTAAAATATTTTTTTATAAAATTATTGAATTAAATTATTCATTTAGAAAATAAAGATTTTTTTATATTATAAAGATTTTTTTAAGTTTATAAATTATTTTATAATAATTTTATATCTAAATTTTTTAATATTTATATTAGAATAATTTGTTTAATGAAATATAATAAAAATTATATTTTATATATTTAAAAATTAAATTTATAAATTATTATATATATTTTATTTAATAAAATTATTTTTTATATGATTATATTTATTTTTATTATTTAATGCTTAATTTACTTATTGGATCGCACGGAATAAAATCTAATTAGAATTTCGAAGAGGATTCTCTTGTACAGGTGTTAATACGAATTCCTGACATGTTTCGTTGTAAGAAGTAAGAAACAAGAGCGAATGAAAGAAAATACTCTCTCTCTTTCTAGTGTTCATTCATCCACTTAGTATTGTACTTTTCAGATCTTATAAGCAGCAAGGCAAGTCTTCTCTCTCTGTGTTCTGTCTCTTTTCCTTTAATCAGTTAATCGAACATCCTTGCTTGTTTCTTTGTGAACTCATGTCTCTAATGATGGTCGTGTTGTTTCCTTGAACCTTTGTATTGTCATGTTTCTTTGTACCTTTTTTGTTGGGATTTCTGCCAAAACTTATTCTTTAAAAAGTGCTCTTGTTTGCATTCGTTTTCTGCGCGCGTGAATTTTGGTTTTGCAGTTTTGGGTGTCATTCTGTCTCATGAATTCTTCGTGTAATTGGCAAGAGAAATCGTGGAAGTTGACTTATCTGGGATGTTTGCTCTGACCCCATTCGCTTATTCAAAATAATAATGTGAATTTTGCAATAGCCACCCAAAGTTTTTATTTTGACTCGAGCATTGGCTATATTACTCATCAAAAGCAATTTATTGATTTTGGGTTTTCATGATTCCACTCCCTAATGTGTTGATACTTATTTATTATGAATAAGTGCTTGCAACTTAATTCTTTCTGGGGAAAAAAAGACAAAGAAAGTTTGCTCTTTTTGGATTCCTGCTCTACTATCTTAAGAAATATAACTTACTAGTTACTATCATTAGTACCAGAATGGTTCATTCTGTTTTTATGAGTCATTGACCTTTTGGTCTTGAATTCCTGCTTGACCTCATGTTTGATGATGATCTAATGTTTATTTTCCTTGTGTTAGTGTTGGGCTATATGTAGGGAAAGTAAAAAAATATTCTTATTAATTAGGAAAAAATACTTTTTTTTTGGTAATAGGGAAAAAGACTTTTTCCCATTGATTGATTGATAGGGAAAAGGAAATATAGTCACCAATTGACATTCTACAATGATTTTTGAGGGGCTCTAGTAACAACTGTTGGAGCTGGGGGTTCTACTTTTCCTTTATTCCTTTTGCTTTCATATGTCTTTTCAGGTAAATTTGAAGATTCGTAATTTGTTAGTCTTGCAACAGTTTGCTTTTGCTGATTTATCTGTTTATATGCTAGAGATTTGGGATTAACATTTCATTAAGATTTGAGTTTGCAATCTGCTTAGATAGCATCTAATGTTTTGAGTTTATGTCTTACTGATTCAACAGATGCCCACTCTATCAAATGTTGCCTCTTAAAATAGGTCATCAATCAGAGACCAAGAGGTAATGGCGTCAGCAGAAGGGAGGGCTGGTTATGCAGCTAATTGTTTCACCCAAGATTTCAGGAAGCCCCCCAATTCTTCTGACCACCCATCATCAGTTTCAAAAAAATTGGAATCTGATTGGGCACCTAGTAATTCTATTAATGATCGTATTCATGCCAACTCAGGTTGCGCACCCCATAATCCAAATTCTGATAGGTTACCAGACATGAAATGGTGGCTGCATGTGAAAACCAATATGGGGGGTGAAGCAAATTATACATGCCAACATCTAAATTCCTGGGAGTCCGAGCTTGATGCTGTCTATGCAGGATTTCTCGATGACAATGTCAAAATTGCGGGAGATCAATCTATAAAAAACTTTGATGCTCTTTCTTACACTGGAAGATCTAATATAGCTGTAGAGCAGCCATGGAATGTCTCTCCTACATGTATGAAAAACAATAATGATGCCAGAATGCCAAAAATTGAGGCTGCACTGAATAATGATATACATTTAACTCCAAAGAAGAAAGATCAGGGGGAATTCTGTTTCTCAGATGGTCATTTTATGGATTGTGATCTTACCAATTTCTTGGCCTCTGATCAATGTAAAATGACATCATCTGATCTGGAATCACATTTGATGGGCGCTGAGAAAACCGGACCTTGGTGGCGCACTGCCGGAAAAGATGAGTTGGCTTTCTTGGTTGCTCAGAAGTCACTTGAGCATATTGAGAACTGTGATCTCCCTCAGCCCCAGACTAAGCATTTTCGGCAGAGACCCCTCTACCCAAAGGATGTTGACCATGATAAGACTCTGCCATCATCTTTAGATCAGAAAGCCAAGATTGTTTCTTCCAATGCAGATGATTATACATCTGGAACACCCACTTCTGGCTGTTCATTTCAGGATTCAGACAGGCATTTCAGGTAATGTTGTAGAGGGATACTGAACCCTTTTTTAGTTTTTTTGGCTGTTCTCTATAATCTTCGCCATCGAGAACAGTTTTTTAGGAAGAAAATTGATGCTTCTTCATACTTAAAGTATTGAAGTGCCAAGTCAATTGTTAAGTTTGAGTAGGGCTTAGGGTTGTTATTTACAGGTGCTAACGACATTACAATACCTTATGCATGTTCTTTCCAATGCTATTTAATGAGGACTGAAGCTAGTTATCTCATGTGCCAAACCTTCCATTGTTCCCATGAGATTGTACTCTTTTGTTTTATAGTTGAGATGTTCCTTACTGTATATCTATTGTTTGATTTTAAAGTTTAAACCCAAATGAACTAGCTGTTTTCAAGTAACAAGAGGAGACCTCTTCATTGTTACTCATTTGGACGGATTTCAAAGCTATTTTATTTTCCTTATACCTCTAGGGGTAGTGATGCTTCTTCCCATAACTGTGCCAGTTGCAATATGTCTTTTGAGTGTCATAACTTCATATATTATTACTATGCACCATCCAATGGGTGGGGGTTCCTAGACCCACTTCTCTCTTGGTCCATCTTGATATGGATATATTATAATGCCACTAAGATTTAATTTTCCTGCATCTCCTGGTCCGACAGACTTTTGTCTCTGACTACATGCCCTTACCAATTTGCTAGAAAAAGCTTTAGGCTAAGTTTGGATAATTTAGTGTGGGTGGAATTGAAAGGAATTGAATGAGATGGGATGAGATGGAATGAAGTGGAGCCGTATTAAGTTTCAATACCATTGTTTGGATATTTAAAGATGGAATGGAGGAAAATTTCCATCTCGTTGTTTGAAATAGTGGGTGGAATGGAATGAAATGACAAGAATTATAATATTTTGGGCTTTTTGACCATTCTGCCCTTAGTGGCAAAACTATTTACCATATTGTCATACTTTTGAAACTATATACAAATTGCCACACTTTTGCTTACGTGGATTATTTTATTATTTACAATTAATCCAACACATATGGCGTAATTATATGGAAAACGCCATCAAAGATGGCGCTATCCACGTAATAGTGCCAGTGCTGCTGGCGTTTTCCACATAATTATGCCATATGTGTTGGCGTTTTCCCGTAATAATGCCATACATGTTGACGTTATCATTAAATAACGTCACGTCACCTGTAAAACATTCAAATAAGATAACGCAGTAAATGAGATAACACCAACCACAAAGAATTTAATTAATATTTTAATGTATTCTTATTATTCCAATGCATTCTTATTACCAATGCATTCAAATATTATCTCACGTTTGACGTTTCAAACGTAATGGCTATTAAATTCTTTTTTTTTTGAATTTTTCATTCCAATGCATTCTTATTATTCCAATGCATTCTTATTACTAATGCATTCAAATATTATCTCACATTCAAAAATTCTTTTTGAATTTTTCATTCTAATGGTGGTACTAGTAGCAATCAAGTTGCTTTAATAGCCATTACCAATGCATTGGAATAATAATAATGCATTGGTTTCCACGGTGTTTACCTGCATCATGGAAATAAGAATGCATTGGTAATGGCTATTACCAATGCTTCACAGGTGAAACATTGAATCCATTAAATTAAAAAAAAAAAAGAATTTAATAGTCATTACGTTTGAAACGTCAAACATGAGATAATATTTGAATGCATTGGAATAATAAAAATACATTGAGATATTAATTAAATTCTTTGTGGTTGGCGTTATCTCATTTACTGCATTATTTCATTTGAATGCTTTACGGGTAACGTGACGTTATTTACTAGTAACGCCAACATGTGTGGCTTTATTACGAGCAAAACGCCAACACATATGGCTTAATTACGTGGAAAACGCCAACACATATGACTTAATTACGTGAAAAACGCCAGTAACACCAGCGCTATTACATGGATAGCGCCATCTATGATGGCGTTTTCCATGTAATTACGCCATACGTGTTGGCGTAATTGTAAATAATAAAATAATCCATGTAAGCAAAAAATGTGTCAGTTTGGTATATAATTTCAAAAGTATAGCAATTTGATAAATAGTTTTGCCACTAAGGATAGAATGGTCAAAAAGCCTAATGTTTTGTTGATATGTCATTCCATTTCATCCCATTTTGCCCATGTTGGGAGAAGAAAAAGTGGGGTTTAGGATGGAATGGGATGAAATAGATGTCATCCTATACCATTCCATTCCATCCTAATTTTAAAAATCCAAATAATAGAACCATACCCCATTCCATCCCGAACCACCAATCCAAACAAAGCCTTAGTTATCCATCTCATGCTAACAGAGAATTTGATGATGCACAGATTCAACTGGACTTGCTTTTATATTTGATAAGCAACTGCGTTGTATAAATGCATAAAGCTACTAAAACATGTGCAGGAAATCAAATAATGTATGAATTAATTCAGAAAAAAAAGAAGTTTTGGAGGATATTTGCTGAACTTTTAGAATTATATGCTTCCCACTCTCTTCTTAAGCTATGGTTAAATCCCTTGAAAGATATATTTTTCCTTCTGACTTTGCATCTCAATGTTTTTCTTTTATTAGATGTGCTAAGTCATGGACATGCACTAGCTGATTCCTAACCATTGCTCTCAAACCTCACTCTAGTTTCAGTTACAAACATTTAGATTGCATTTAGTGTGCCAGCATCTTAAAGAAACTATCCAAGATTCCCTTATATTTTAGACATGTTTACATTCGTTATGTTGAAGTCATTTATTGAAGACAATTTTGTAGTTGCATAAATTGGAAAGTAGTTTCCCAGATGCTACACATTCTTGGAAAATTTATGATAAATTTTAATTGTTGTACTAGGTATATTGAATTCCTGACTTATGAAACACAATTTGTTTTAAAAAAATTAATATTTTAGCATTCTGATAAGTAGGAATTTAGGATATTGCATACCAAACACTTCCCTGGTGACTTTCTTTTTTTTCCCCCCAAAAAAAGTTCTACAACTTTTATATTGGTGAATAGAAATTTCATGATTATGCTAAGTTCAATTTATTATCCAACCATGTTACATGTGTTTAGTTCCAGCCAGAGCAAAGATTCTGGTTCAAGCCACAAGGACTGCCAAATAAATTCTGAGAACAATAACATGGCTGAGCTGTTGGAAGCATTATGTCATTCTCAAACAAGAGCAAGAGAGGCTGAAAAAGCAGCACAGCAAGCCTACAGCGAGAAGGAGCATATCCTGAGTCTCTTTTTTAGACAGGCTTCACAACTCTTTGCTTACAAGCAGTGGTTTCACATACTGCAGCTCGAGAACCTCTGCCTTCAACTCAGAAACAAAAACCAGCCATTGCTAAATCTCTTTCCAGCAGCCTTGCCCTGGGTTCCATGCAGGGGAATGCAGCTTAAGAAGAGTCATGGCAGAGCTGGAAAGAGGAAGACTAGTAACAGAAGATGTGGGATTGGAAAATGCGCTGTCGCTTTCGCTGTGGGTTTAGGTCTTGCTGGTGCTGGTTTGCTTCTTGGTTGGACCATGGGATGGATGTTTCCTCCATTATAAATGACATCTTGGTTGAGACATTGACCAACTACTCGTGTGCTTCTGCCATATCTTACTGGTGTTTTGAGTTCTGTTGTGCTGATAAGATTCAGAAGAAGTGTATATATGATGTTATCCATGGTTTCCATTTCCATCATTCGTAAATATTCCATGTCCATTCAGACCCGCTAGTTGTATATATTAAGGAAGACATAGTGTACAAAGAATGTGATTATTAGATATGGATAATGTTTGCTTTAAATATCAAATATATTTAGTTACTTGAAATATGTCTATGTGTAAGTCATTTTTCAATTGTATTTTACGAGAAGAAAAAATTGTAGGGAGATGTGATTTGCATTTTAGGATGTGTTCATATGAGATAATGCGAGAGGAATGCAGGTTGCTGCTGAAATATTAGTGGCTGCGCCATCACTGTCAATACTGAATGTCCCATATTTAGAGTTGGTAATCTCATCCTGCACCGCAAGTACCCAACCCTCATGCCGGTTTTAAACCTGGTACATTGCAGGGTGGGTACGGGTTTTAGTCAATCTGTCCTACACTTTACATTTAAATAAACTTTATGTTTAATTTAATTATTAATCAAGTCAATTATATTAACTAATTTTTAATAGTTAACACTTATCTTAACATATTTTTTTAAATTTATATGAGGTGAATTAATTTTAAGATTGTGATTGAATATTGTATGAATTTAGTGTAAAATATTCATAAGTGTGGGACAGTCGAGGATTTTAATATTTTTCTTGCGAGACAAATGCGAATTTTAATCTTAAAAGTATAGGACAAAGTTGGGTTGAGCAAAAACTCGTCTCTAGTTACCCCATTATCAAGCCAAAATATTTCGAATCTCTAGCTGCAATAAAAAATGTATGACTAATTGACTATGAAAATGAAGGAATAATGCTTATTACACATCTTCAAGGTACACATTACCTCATATACCTCATGTAGTATGGGATGACAAAATTAAAGTATAAGTGTGTAGAATTTTAATGGCTCACTTACAATCAGGTAAAAATTATGCAAAGGTAAAGTGATATGTGTGTGCAAAAATTTTGGTGGGCTCACCTCCAATCAAATAAAAATTGTGCAGATGTGAACTGATGTGTATATAAGTGTATCTATCTAGCATTATTCAAAACAAAATTCACAATAATTTTTGTCAAATGAAAAATACTTATTACACACACTTTAATGCACATTTCTTCACATACCTACATATGTGGCGAAGTTAGAATATATATGTGCAGAAGTTTAGGTGGGACTCATTGCAATTAAATGGTGAAAATTGTGTAAGTAAGAGTGATGTGTGTACAAGTATGTGTGAATATATGTACTCTTCTCAAATTGGCCTCACCTGGAAAATTGTTTGAAAGTAGACCTGTGTTTGGGCCAGTTACTTTCGAACTTGATGGATTAAATCCCTACCCAAAGCGGCAAAACCCAATTTCAGTGAAGCGTCATATTCCTGTTCCATATATGTAGTGAAGTTAAACCCTTCCCAACTTCCCTCAAGAGTCCACGCTCCAAAGTCCACCCTGAAAGGCCATAGCGGTAAGAGTTTGTTGCAGTGTTAGCTTACTTATCTGTGTCAGAGATGGCTGCTATACCAGAACCAGATAATCAATCCCAATGGCAATTCAGCTGGTTAATCTTTCTCTCCCTTTCCCACTTTGTTCTATATTTCTTCATCCTTTAGCTTTCTATTCTTTCTTTAACTATGCTCTTATGATACTCTTCTGTGACCTTTCTGGGTTTGATTATCAAGCTATGTTGTTCTCAAAAAATGAATTTTTGTAGGATCTATTTGCAATATTTTATGCTCATGCTACCAAGCATCAGATCCTGGTGTGTAGATTTTCTATGTGCCTTGTTTACATATATCCATGTTGTCACTCACAAATTTGATCGTTGTCTTCTTTTCTTCACTATCACTTAGTCAGTGTTTTTCCAGTAACATCTCCCTGTTGTGGCGTCGAAAGACGTGGGAAATGAATTACATAGCTTATCCTCGGTTTCTAGTGTTACTTTGATCGTCCATACCCATATATTGAAAATTCTCAAACGTACTCTCTCTGTCTATCTCCTTCTTTCTTCCAATTCTGATCTTGCACATGTAGATAGTCCCTCATTCTATTTATGTGGTCTTAGCTTTCACATTGTATTTGAGCTTGAAGTTGTTTTCTTATTTTACAGCGCATAATGTTATTTTTAGAGATATAAAACCAATCTTGACATGGTACCAGAGCCTTTTTAACCAAGTGGTCAGGAGTTCCATAATTGCCACCCCAATTCTTCTAAGAAAAAAGTTGAATTTCAGCACAAGGTATATTGTGTTTGTGCAATGTCCACACTTTAAGCCCAAAGGACTCTTGCGTGAGAGGACGTGTTAGAGCCTTAGAGATATAAAACCAATATTGTGCTTCACCTATCAGCTTAAACTTTTTGGAGGATTGGTCCCTAACAGTTATACCATCTATAGATTTATGATTATAAAGTTGTAGCATGTACAAGTGATTAGCTTGTTATTTGCACCTGAAGTCACCAACTTCTGATAAATACTTAGATAACACTGATGGCCTTCTGAAAATAATAAATTTGTTATCAATGTTGTTAAAGGTGTTTGAGTTTGGTTTGTATAAGTCACTGGTAGTATTGTATATGAAGCACGGACACTTTACAAATTCTAATGGGGTGTATAAAAAATTTTAGTTTAATTGGTATGCACTGTCGGTGTAAAGGAATTTTACACTAACATCCACTAATATTTTGACAAATTAGTTTTTTCTCTTATTAATTAAAATAAAAACAAAAGTGTCAAAATATTAGTGGATGACAGTGTAAAACTCTTTATACGGTGCATACCACTTTAATTCAAAAAAAATTTCCATGTTGCCATGTAAGTCTCCCATGTCCATGCTTGTTAGATTATTCTATACCTTGAGAAAAGCTTGCTTTGAAAATTTTCCTTTATGTGCCGAAATTGGTACAAACAAATTTTTATTGAAAACAAATGAAATGACAATTACAGTGACCTGGAAGTGGATTGTGGATATGAAGAGAATGCTTCCATTTTATATGCAGCCTTAGCCGTTGATAAGGAGGTGACTGTCTGAAGTATGAAACTTTCAGTGCTTTACCGATAG
This sequence comes from Ormosia semicastrata, assembly GCA_029884595.1. Classification (NCBI taxonomy): domain Eukaryota; kingdom Viridiplantae; phylum Streptophyta; class Magnoliopsida; order Fabales; family Fabaceae; genus Ormosia; species Ormosia semicastrata. The sequence continues at coordinate 26,656,575 of JAQQTO010000046.1, read as the reverse complement.
TTTCTCAACTAGTTTTTTTATTCAATTCCATGTCTGCTGTAGTTGCAACCGGACAAAGTGAAACGACTCATGACAGTGTCTAATGGAAAACTTTCAGTGTGAGTATCCTCTCTATGGTATTATTCAGAGTATTCTTTTGTGAATGATTGAAAGTTCTCATGAGTGGCGCATATTGTTATCAATTAGGGGGTGCTTAGTTTGTTCTTTGTTTTCATTTTCAGTTGATATGTTTTCACTTATAATTACAAAAATGTCACATTATTTCCATTTTGTTTCCTATTTTCAAGATTTTGTAAAGGAAATGATGAAAACAACAAACTCTTGTTTTCAGTTGATTTCACCATTTCCTTCATAAAATCTTGAAAACAAGAAACAAAATGAAAATAATGTGACATTTTTGTAATTATAAGTGAAAACATATCAATTGAAAATGAAAACAAAAAACAAATCAAACACCACGTTAATGTTCCAAGAGTAAGTAGGATTTTACATATATTGTTTTGAAAAATCAGGTGAAATGTATATTTGTAATCAATCTTCAGTCATCATTTTTGTTTTGTTTTTTTTTTTTTACGCTTATCATTTTTGTTGATGAAATGCCATGTATGGAAACGTGAGGTCATGTTTGGCTTAACTGCCATGAAATTTTTCATTAATTGATGTTATGAGAATGTCTAAAATTTTGAATTTATCATCTGGAATATGAGGCAAGTAGTCTGTTTAATTAAATATTTGCTGTCTTTTACCTAAAAAATAAATTTTCTGCTGTAATTAGTTGATTCAGCTTCAAGGGCTCCGCTGAATATGTAATCTTACTTTTCCTTCTCTGCTTTCAATCCGTTTCATTCAGGCACTTTGAGGCAATAGAAGCCAGATTTCTTCGAGCATCTTTCAGTGCTTTTGTAGATGTCCTTACACTAGCCACAAAAACAATTGAAGAATTTGGTCAAGGAATGGAGGTGTGACATTATCTTTTACTTGTTTGATTCTTAAAAATGTTCTGTAACTTCAACCATTACATGCCTCCTATTAGGCTTTTTTATACTTCATCTATACTTCTGACTTCCGTGGATTTTAAGAATTCTTATGGATCTCTTCTATTGATGTACAAGATAGACCGTAGACGTCTGTCTTAAGATGGTGTAGCCAAGTTTTACTTTTTGATGTGGTATAACTGCTGAAAAATAGATATTCTTTCAAGCAAGGAAAATATTTCACAATCGCTTTTGAAAGTTTATACACGAGGAATGCTGGAGAAGCCGAGCAATTATTGATTTTTCAAGGATTTAACCGATAGCATGTGTCAGTATGGAATGCTGAAGTCACTTCCCCACTAGTCTACTCTCTATTCTCAACTCCTAGATGCTAATTGCTGACAGAGAATGACCATGGCACTTGTTTTTCTAATTCTAAAAGATTTTAAAAAATATATATATTGTCAAAAGTTACTATAAAAATGATTAATGGGAAGTGAGAACATATATCAAAAGGGCAAAGTTTATTATGCAACATCACATTTTTGTTGCACCTATGCAACAGCCTGGGAGACTGTTGTTGTACTGTTGGGTTGAATGAGTCAAATAAAATCTATACCCTAGTAGACTTGTTGTCACTTAAAACTGTTTGGTCATACTCTTTCAATTAGCAGCCTAGGAGAGTTGCCTAATATTGTGCCCCAATTCAACAAAAGTGCATATTGCACCATCTACTGCCATATCAAAAAGTCAAATTTGGATCCCTTCCTTTCGGGTGGAGAGGCAGAGCTGCGATTTTGCCTCCCTCTCTCTGTGTTAGCATGTGGGTTCACTCATTCAATTGAGTGACAAAGGGAGAATTGCACTCCTTCCTTTACACCAGGGAGTGAGATCCCATAAAGTAAGAATTCTTTATATTTCTAAGGAGATTAAATAGCTTTGTTTGTTTGGTAACATGAAGGAGAAAGGAAAAGAAGAAATATAATAAAAAGGAGAAGAAAAGAAGGAAAAAGTGGAGGTTTTATTACTTGCACTGTTTGATATCATCTAATAAAAAGTAAGAGAGAGGCTTCTCTTTCTTTATTTAGTTTTATTAAGGAAAATAATAAAAATACATGTTAATAATATTGAAATAGGTGAAAATATATGGAGTCTACTTCAATTTCATGTCACTCATGTCTTTTCTTCCAACCTGCTCAAAAAGGGAGTGATGAAAATTCATGGGATTCAGAGAAACTTAATTCATCCAATTCTCTTTCTTTTTGTCAAAATAGGTTAAACTCGATGAGTTAGTTTGAATAGTATGACAAAATAGATAGATTGAGTTAATAAAAATGAACATAAAATTAAAAATAACTTGAATTTTAAACTCGATGAGTCAGTCCGAATAATCTGACAAAATGAAAAGATTGAGTTAGGAAAAATGAATACAAAATTAAAAATAGCCTGAATTAACCCAGCTTGTTAACACTACATAGAGACAGGTTAGATTAACAAAATATCAATATAAAACTCACATAACCCGATCTGACTTAATCCAAAAATAACTCAGCCCTCGAATGGGTCAAGCTGGTCCATTTCGGCAACTATAGATTTTATTTCTATCAAACAAGGAATAACTCAAATCATAAGGTCTCTTCTTTTCTTTTCCATTTATGCATAACAAACAAACCCAACCATCTACATCAATTTTGTAACTTCATAGACCATAAGCAATAACTCATGTGCCAAATTTTATTTCATTTTGTAGTCGAGAGTTCTAGTTAATTATAATATTGTAAATACTATATTATACATAAACGAACTTCAAAAGCATTATAAGTACCAATTATTTTTTTTATTAAAAAAAAGCATCATAAGTTGTTAGCTATGATTTTTTTTTTTCTGGTTTATATTGGATCCAACTTATAAACTGTACTTAAATTTCATCTTCTCTAATCAGCTGAACTAAACTAGAATGAAAGTTGTGAAATATAACTTTGTTAGAATATAGGAAGTATTGAAATTTATATTTTCTTAAAAAATCGATCTCTTATAGAAGCATTTAAAAAGAAAATGACAGTAGCTTTAAAGTAGTTGGCTATAGGTTTATGACTTTTCTGAATTTATGGGCATCCACTTTAGGTGCGAGAAATTATGATAATTGACAAGGATATAGTGACATGTTATTTTTTTATTTTAAGTTTTTCTTAAAGATAATGCTAATATGAATACTATTTAAGAGAAAAAAAATATATGTAAAACCATTAATTTGCATGTAACATTACACAAATTCAGAGGTAAATCTGATAAAAAAAATTATGTAATTTTTTATATATAAAGTATTATTTATTTAACATTACTCTTCCTCAATTCTGACTTATTTTATCATATAACATCTCATTTTCCTTAAAAAAACATGAGTGTAGTACTGTAGTACTCTAAAATAAAATTAAAAAAAAAATAAACTACAACAAAACACAATTTCTTGAAGGAAAACTCATTATTACTTGTGTAATTTACACAATCATATTTTGAAGGAGGACAAAAATAATCCAAATCCAAGATATTCAAATAAATCCGTGTTTCCATTCATTCTGTTGCTCACTCCCTAGTTTTGTTTATAGCAGACAATTTAGCGAAAATAATTGCAGGGAAAAATCATTCAGCTTAAACAAGGTTTAATTCGTGGTTCTGACACCTTGAATTTCAACTTGTTTCTTTTTTTTTTCTTTTTTTGGTAAGGCCTTATAGCACAAAAAGGAAATAGAAATGAAGAAAAATTTACTTAATTATATAACAACAATATGATCCATTGATAAAAACAAAGCTTGAAAAATTACACTATCACACAAGATAATTTTGGGAGCTTACATTAATTAAAACAAGGAAAAAGAAAAATTACGGTATTAATCTTCATTTGAAATGACAAAGAAGTGCAACCTATTAATTAAACCAAATGGGTAAAACTAGCAAGCAAAATTGAGTTGTTTCCAATCCTCTATGACATCTTTCCCTTGCTTTCTATAGATTTGTACTGTATCAGTACTCGTCCAAGTATGTATATAGCATGTCATCTTTCTTAGACTTGCGCCTGCTTAGTAAGGCCTTCAGGAGACGTTTACTTTTACTGGGGTATTGTTCTACATCTTTGCCATTGTCTCTTTCAGCAGATAATCGCATTGAAGCTGATTTGCGCGGCTCGGAAGGGTACTGGTAGAAACATAAATGGAGATGCAGTTAAAGAAATTAAAGAATTTATTGGCAATGTACTGAGCATACAACTATGATTTATGTCACTCATCTTATTGCAATATGTGAAGAAACAATTGCATTCCACTTACCCTTTGTCTTGCATTAGAAGGATTTGGTGTGGTTGGTCTGCTTGGGTTTGGAGTAGTTGGTCTACTTGTCTTTGGTGTTGTAGGCCTGCTTGACCGAGATACAGTGCGTAAAAGTGGGAATCTATGCGGTGAAACCGAGCGCTTCTCTGCAGTACATGTAAAAATGATTGAAAATTCAAATAGTAGTGAGATTTATATCTTCAGCGTTTATGTGAAAATGACAAAGAAATATGAGGAATGAATATGGAAGACAACAGTAATAACTAAAAGAACTAGATATCTTATTATACTATGTGTATACAACCTAAATCTTTCTTCGGCATGGTTGAAGTGAATGAAAAAGCTCCTGGTCTCTGAGTTTGTAAAGAAGGTGATGGGGAACGCCCTTTACTGCATTAAAATAAAGAACTATATCAAGATCCTCATTGAATCATTGTGGAGTTCAGGAAACCTAGATGAGCATTGACCAACTTAATCCTATAATAATATGCAGAATTTGTAGTTACCTTGCTGTAGATGTTGGTGTTTCTCTAATTGTAGCTCGAACAGCTTTGGACACAAATCAGAATATAAAGGAATATAAGCTTATATTTAAGGTTTATCCCTAGATAAGTGGAATTAAAAATATTGGGGTGTAGAAAGATATACCATTCCTAAAGTGATGCCAGTCATCTTCGTCATCTAGGCTGCACCCTATATATTTCGACTTTGTGCGGTTGGCACCATTCATGGTCTCCCCAACTGAACTTATGAATTTAAGGAAAGTGATCGTTTAACATCATAGACAAGCTTTCTAATAACTAACAGGAACAAAATATAATAGAAATGGAAAAAGGAAAACCGCCCTATAAGAAGATAGAGTTGAGGAGAATGCCACATATACTTGCCTGGCAAGATATAACGCTTATGATATTTTGGAGTACTGATCACCAATGACTGTTGGGTACGCCCCTCATGATCCATATACTCTTGGCACGTCCTTATTCTCTAATTTACCACATTAAGGAAAAACAATGTTAGTGATCTAAACAGAATTTCTCTTCCCTAATATGACAAATAATTCAAAGTTCAATAATATCAAGAAGGGACAGTCTTCAAAGCCACAGCCGCCAATGCAAAATTATACTTTGAATTGAATGTGGCCAGGTATCTTAAATAAAGCATTAAACAGCCTCACAAATACCAGGGTATTGTCGAAGCAAGCTTTTGACTCAAAATTCATACATAAAATACAGATAATTGTTAGATCAGGTATGGATTCACTATGGCCATCAGTATCAGGCTATCAGCCATCAACCAAAATAACTAAGGATGACAGTTCCATTGATCTTTTATTACTATCATTATTCTTTTACCTGGTACAGTTTTCCAAAGGAACATTCATCAAACTACCATTATCTGATATAATAAATTCACATTACTCTCTAAAAGGTATTATTGTACTTGCTAAAGAACAATAACATACTTTTCTAGATCATGAAGTTCATTTACTAATACTACCACCATGACCACCATGATGAAATTAAGCAGCGTAGCAAATGAAACTTCTCAGAGTTTTTCAATTAAGACCTGGAGCTGTGCTATGACTGCAGAACTCTCAGTTTCCTTTTCTTTTTCTTCAATTTTTAGATAATTGAATGCAAAGCTCTTCAATAAGCATATAATGCAGAAAACTGATAGAAAAAGTTCTCTTTGATGAAGTATAATACAACACTAAGAAGTAGTAACATTTAGATAACTAGATGTTTTATAAATGTCAACAAAGGAGAAGAACTATACATGAAATGCTTTTCGGCATGCTATAAAATATTAATTCTCAGCACCTCAAAGCAATGAAGATAATTTTTATCCTATCTCAAGAAATTATGTCACCTAACAAGTCATGTTGATGATATCAATAATATATGACCGTGGTAAATCAATTTTTCATCTTAGCAATTACTTTCAGCATTCCTTTAATGGACTTTCTTTATCTGAAGCTGAATGGAGATGATTAAGTATACCTGTTCAATACAAGATACACGTAGCTCTGCTCCTGAAATTTCAACAACCTTCTCATCCAACAAGTCATTCACTTTATAGGTCACAGAACCTAAATGGTCCACTGTATTTACAATGGCTTTGATGGCATAATCCTTCAATGTTTCTACCACTCTGCAAACATAAGAAAGAAAGAGAAAACAAAAATAAAGAGGTGGTATAAAGGATATAATTATACCAGCAGAAACATAGACCAGCTCTTGCAGAGTAACCCACATTTGTTTTTGGTCATCGTTGGTGTATGAGAGTTCAAAATACTCAGCTGCAGAGTATAATTGTGTTCTCAGATTTTTCAAATCCTAGGAACAGAGATGAAAAAAACATAATTAGCAAAACACTTCAATACTAGAGCCCATTTAACTAAGAATTCTATTCCAAATTAAGGCATCAGAAGCATTAGACAATGATCTTAACAGTAAAAACAAGGGCTTGAGTCATCAAAACTATAGTCTAAACAAATTTCCCCAACTAAAAAGCAAATACAGTATCAAAAGTACCTTCAGACTATCATCAAAGAGCAAGCTCTGCTGCATGAAAACCTCATCATAATTGGAAGCCTCTTGAGATACAGGCTGCGTTGCAGAAGTTGTGATCTTCCCCATGAATGAAAACAATGGAAGAAGGACCACCTTATCCATAAAAAAAAATGACAGTAAATTCAAATTCAAGTTTGGATAGTGAAGAGGGTCAAAAAGAAAGCAATACCAAAGAAAAAGAGAAACAGATCAAAACCGAGATTAGTAACCTTTTAGACCAAGATAGTTAAAACTAAAAGCCCATGATAAAATATATAATGACAACAACCGATGTTAGAAGAGGGATAAAGAAGGAGACAGCCTCTTCTCTAACAACTAATAAGATACCAAAAGCTGATTATCTTACAAGCTGTCTGAAAAAGTATATATCAGCATACACTTAGTGCTTGAATAAAATCAGCTGCATATAATATAACCTACACTGCTTCTGAGACAGTTTTGCAACTACACCTGACAAGAAATTAAACTAAACAGCAGAATTCCATCATTTTGTCTGAATCTTCACCAATACTCACATTGTACTAAATTTCAAATTAACCCTCGAAAAGCAAACCCGACCCAATCCTTAAAAACATCAAAAGTTGTAAAATTTGCAAAAAAACTTATGTAAAACGATAAGGAAGTGGACTTGGGTAAGTGAAGGTGGCAACTGGTAACTTTTCCTCGTTCCTCAATTAACCCCTTCTACTAACAGCACCCAAAAACCAATTACAATTTCCAAGTTGATTACTTTGAGCAGTGAAGATAACAAAGTGTGTAGTGGGTATACGAGGAAAATTGCAGAAACCAACCTGGTAGCCTTTTTTGCTTAGTTTGTTGGTGTTGTTGTTGTGCTCAGCTGAGAAAAGTATCAACTATGCAACCTGAAAGTGTGAAACATACTTCCCATTTGAAACCAAATGTCAAAGATGACACGGCCCTTCACTCCAACACTCATCAAAACGGTTTGGTAATTGGTTTTTGACCAAAGCAGTGGATAGAGACAGCTCAAAATTTCCTACACCGACAGTTGGAGAGTAGAGAGGAGAGGAGAGGAGAGCACGTCGGAATATTGGCAGAGAAATCCGGAGAAATTTGATTTGTTTTTATTTTATTTTAATACTATTAAGTATATTAACAAATAAATAAAAAAAGAGAGAAGAAAAGAGTCTCCTGCTTTGGGAAGCAGAAACTGGTCAGTGGTGGTGGCCAGACTCATCTATCATCATTCTCATCTGATGGCCCCATTTTTAATTTTTCTTTTCTTTTCTTTTTTCAATTTTGGAATGGCATGTTTGATTTTTAAAAAAGGTGTAACTAGTACACACAAGGTTTTACTTTTTTTACCTTTGGGGTTTCTGACTTCTATTTCTCCAAAGTGGATGAAGTTGACAGGAATAATGCAAATCTATATATAAAATCATTCAACATGATAGATAGTGTTTCATTGAAATCATTCGACGTGCAATAACTGGCATTGTAGCAAATGAATGTAAAAATAATAAACAATGTCTAATATGACTCAAGGCATACAGAAGAGTCTTCACATTCTAAATTTGAATTATAATCCTAAAAAAATATTATTATCTTTGTTGCGCCGTTCAAAGGTTGCAGACTGGCAGGATTGGAATTTAAGGTCTTTTTGTTCATGTTGTTTAATCTTATTATTTAAGTTAATTCTAATGAACTTTTAAAATTAATTTTGATTACATTTTGAACGATGAATATAAATATAAATATTATTGACATTGATAGTTCCTAATGCAATTCAACTCGTGAATGATTAAGGATAAAAAGATATCTATTATTTTTGTATTCGGGTGGGACCAAGGCGTTATAAAACAGTCCCACCGTATATCACACGGCCACGCCCTTGATTGGCACGCGAGTCCTGAGTCCTGACCTGCTAAAGTCCTAAACAGGAACAGCGTGCCACGTGCTGCTGTGCTTCAGCTTTTAAGTTTAACTTGCAAGTTACTTAAAAATTATTAACAAATAAAAGAAGAATGTTAATAATATATATTTTTTAGATTTTTTAAATATTTATTTTATTATTAATTTATTTTATATATTCAAAAAATTATTAAAGGTGAAATATTAGTAATATTTATTTTAAAATTAATAATAAAATAAGTATCAAAAAGAATATTTAAAAGAATGTATTATTAATATTTTTTTGAAATAAATTAAAAAAGATGTAAAAAAATGAAAAAAGATTAGTTTTTAGTTATAAAAAAAAGTAGTTAATTTTTTTTAAATGTTTTAGTACAAGAGTAGTTTAATACTTTAATTAGTAAAGATAGTATATTGGTCTCCTATCCTATTGGAGCGTGGTGTGTACGGCATTGGTGTGAGGTTGGAGTGGAGCTACTCATTTTATGGTCGTATTGTCCAGCAGTCGACAACAACAACAAAGGCCGAAATCAAGTCCGAAGTCACTCCGGTCTGTCCGTCCAAAAAGAAAAGCCGTACCGAGTCCTACAAAGAAAAATGAATAGGTGAGGCAGCTCTCTCATCACACCCACACCCACACCCTCATTGCCTCTCTCAATGACTATTATTATCTTAACATTCTTCATTGTCTGTTTTTTCAACTTTCATAGTCTTGTTATACGTCTCACCAACTAAATTGGCAATTCTCGTTTCAATTTTATGCTCTGCTTCCAGTCAACCCATCTAATATTTGAAGTCTTTGCATCTCTTGTACTTAATGTCTATCCTGATTTATTTATTATGATTTTGTTTCATTTTTCTTATATAAGAAGATAAATATTTCTGTTGAGTAAGATCACCAGGTGTTCTTGTACTATTTTAATGAGATTAATTCCGTATTAGACTACTTGACAAGTAAAATATGCTCACATGGAGTTAAATTTGCTAACAAGGAGATCAATGCTGTAGTCATCATCAACTTATTATTCTGAAAAAAGGTGATTTATATTATTTTAAACTTTTTAAATTTTATATGATTATTTATATTTTAATATTTCATCAAAGACCAAATATGATAGTTTGTACATTTTAAACTTTAAATAAGCGCTTTAAGTATAAAGTGAGTGAAAAAAAAATGAATACAAATAATTTTAACTTTGATTACGATAATTTAATTAATATCTTAAAAAATGACAGAGAGTGAAAGACGTAATAGTGGTCATGAAAACTTTCATAGGATTATTATTATTATTATTATAGGAATAGCCTCCATCCATGGTGTCGCTCTCGGCCCTCGCACCTCTTAATCTTATATCCTCTCCTCCTCACTTTTCCTTTTACAAACATTCCTTTTTGATTTAAACAAAAGAATTATGCCATGAACTTTATGAATTCATCATATTAGTGGATTTGATAATCAGCGGCGTAATTTGAGGGAAGTGGGTGAGTCCTGTAGAAGACCCTTTCCTTCTCTTTTTTTATTTTTTTATTTTATTTTTGAAGTCAGTTAAACTCTTCAGTCTTCTTTTATATTTTGGGCAGATAGGGCTGCTTTATAATGTATTCTCTAGGCTGAAGCTTATGCTTGCTGCTTTTAACAGAAGACGAGCCCGAGCCCGAGCCCGAGCGGGTGCTTGTTAAATTTGTAAGGGCCCTGATTCTTCAGGATTGCACTGATTGTAGCCCATATACCACAGGCCTATCCAAAATCTTCCATGGTTGCTTAGACAAAAATGAATATTGATCAACTTATCTTAATCATTTTAGAAAAATACTACCAACACATCTCTCATACATGTTCATATAACAAAATCAAAATATAAATATGTAAAAAATAAAGTTGATCAAATTAAAATCAAATGATAAAAATTATAAAAATATGAGATAATATGTGTATAAATATGTGATGTTAATATTGTTCATCATTTTATATAATAAAGTATGTCTGATTCGTTAAAGAAAGAAGTTAAGAACTTAATAACATCCATATCACAGTCGTATTCTTCTAGTTTACAACTTGCAAATTTAAAATGTTACCTATATACTGTTTAAAGGAATAATATTACATATATAATCTTATATTTATATAATTTTTATTATTTAATTAAAGTTAATCTCATCTCATTTTTATATATCTATATTCTTATTTAATCACATACTCCAATGGATGAGTGATGTAAGATCATAAGATGTGCATCTAACATTTTTCACTTATAAAAGTATTATTTCTACATTTGGATTTTTATACTTATTTTTTATGAAAAAGGGTGAGCGAAACTCACATTTTTTTCTCTCTCCATTCCTCCCCCCCCCCCATTAAAACGTAGATTTATACAGAGGTATACAAATTTAATTATAAGAATAACATTGCTTTATAACTTAGGCATAATCTTATTCATATACTTTTTTTAAAACAGTATTACCATACACCTTCCTACTAGCGGATTTTTTTATCGGGGCTATGAGGCAGCTGTCTCCCAATTTAAATTTTTTTTTTAACTATGACTAACCTTTTAAGTTGTTTATGGAATCTTCGGGATAAAAAATATGAAAGAGATATGAGACATTCATACGATATAACATTGATATATGAATGTAATAAATTTAAAAAATTATAAGACACAATTCAAATATGATATAATATATAAAATTAATATAATATTAACATAAAAATATAAATTTTAAATTAGACTAAAGATATTAATGTTTAATAAATCAACTTTAATAAATATAAATACAATAAAATTCTATCATTTTATCTAATCATTGTGATATATAATTTATATTAATATAAAAGCTTAAAAATACTTAAAAAATATAGACTAACAGCATCTCAAAATATCAAATATGATATGTATCACGATAAGAGTTTGTTATTATGGACCTTCAAAACTTGTTGTCCATCAATGGACCCGGTATTTGACCCACATTAATGAGTTAAATTTTGGCAGTCAATTTTCATCAGACGTTAAGTGACGATTTTGTCATTTAAACACATCTATTGATTTTCTTTTTCATCCACAAACCACCACTTTCCTCCAACCAAAACCACCAGCCACACCCCAGCTATCATCATCCCTTCAAATGACGAACCTCTACTAGTCGTGACCACCACTGCCACAACCTTTAACCACTGGTTAGTCACCCCATCCGTGTCAGAGCTCCACCATCTCCAATCAGAAACAACTTTTGTGACTCCATCAAAGACATACCTCCGCTGTGAAGATCATATTGTCACCTGTGTTGAACCGCCGTGCCCCTCTCCTCCACCATTTGAACTAGACTCGCGAATTCAGACCAGCCACGATGCCGTCATCAACCACGACATACCACCATAGATTCAGAGACCAGAACACGACCTGGCCCCGACCACCCATTCCGCAACGAAACACTGTTGAGCAACTTGTCCGAGAAGCCACACGTCGAGCTCGTGTCACCACGCGTCGTGATTGGATGTTGGTGGCTGGGTGGTGGCCATGGATGGTGGCTAGGGTCTTTACCAATGTTAAAATAATAATATTTAAATTTTTTATTAATTTTATTAAGTAAAAAAGAATTACTTTATTATTTATAAAAAAAATTGACAAAAAACTAAACTTGATTTGATGTTCATGTCCATTTCAATAATTTTTTCAACCATCATTAACTTCTTCACCCCTTTTCTCTTACTTCATATTCACCTTTCATTTATTTAATCATTAAATCAAAGATTTAAAACCAATTGCATCATTCATGAACTACTTTAAATATGGTTCATAGTAGACTTCTCCATCACCCTAACTATTTTAAAGTAACATAGACAAATCTTGGGAATAGAAACCTAGCAACATTAACTTGAGCCAATTTAACAAGTTCATTGTTGCATAGAAACATACCACTCAATCATCAACGTCGAAGCTGAACACCCACGAATTTTCCCTGGCAATTCCAACAGGAACCAAGTTAAAAGTTTAGAATCAAAGTATCCACTTTCTTTTTTTTTTTAAATAAGAAAAACAAAATAGTTCAAAAGTAAAAGGAATAATACCCAAAAACAAACAATAAAAGTAAATCAAATGAAAAATGCAAATTACTAGTACTATGGTACTACCTCAACCTGGGCAAAACCTCAGGACAGACGCATGCAGCAGCCGCCAGCCACCATATGACCAAAAGCTGAAACAAAATGACAAGAGAATGATGCTGTGCTTCTTCAACCAAAAGAAAAAAAAGACAAAGAAATAAAAGCAAAAAAGAAGAGAAAGCTAGTGGGATTTTTCTTGCTTAGCTAGTTCTAGACGGACACACTGACATGGGGTGGTGGGTCTCACTGTTTCACTCTACAATGGAACTTACCTATGTAAGTGTGTTCATTTTTTACAGTGTGCCAAAGCTAAAATTTCTCCTGCGAGTAAGTGAGCATCCATGGGGTACGATATTTGGATATTTACGAGAAGTGGCCTTCGCAGTTCGCACCAACAATGAGGAAAGTGGAGATAAATAGAAGGAGAATGATTGGGCGAATGGAAGTATTTGAGAGTGTAGAGACACCAAGTTTTCACATTTGAATCTTTACATCTGTTCGCTACTCTTAGAAATATAGATAACTGCTGTAATAAAACAGAGTAAAAAAATAAACTGATACACATCTTGTAGGCATACATCATTTTATATTTAGCATAAGTGACAAAATTAAAAGTATACGTATTAAAAAAATAATTATAATTAAATGATACAAAATATATAAATATGAGGTAATATGTATATTGTTCTGGACTGTAATTCAGAATTCCTTCTAGCGGATCAACTCGGCATATGCGTATAACTAAATTCTGCCTTGGACTGCGTAGTTAAGGTCTTGATGGTAGTCCAGACCCCAGAGTTATGCATATCGAGCAACGGTAGGCCATAATATCAAGATTTCTAGATTTGTGCAGATGATATATCACTAAATATCTGTAATTACTATCAATCATCAATTTACAATATTATAGGACTCATAACTGCTGCAGACTGCTAAGTAACTTCTATAACAAAGTTCCTAATTTATAGGGATTCACTCCAATAATAGTGGGAATGTAATCTCTACCAATATATTAATCTTAAATACTTGCACTCAACACAGATTATATAAGGATTTTACATACACTCTATAAATATTAGGCTAAGTAACCTTAAACAGGTATCAGTAAACTATTAAAAAATGATTTTGTTTTATCCAAGTTTTGACCTGGTCATATTACAACGGTCATATTCTAACGGACATATTCCAACGGACATATTCCAACGGACATATTCCAACGGTCATATTCCAACGGACATATTCCAACGGTCATATTCCAACGACCAAAAACTGTTTTCTATAAATACCATCCTTGATTAAGTTTTGTGGTTTGAGAGACACATAGAAAGAACTTCCTCTTCATTATTCTCTACTTCTATTCTCTTTCTCTACTGGGTTACGTGACTTAAATCTCTTGTAGTTCTTGAAGCCCTGTCAAACAGGAAGAACCTGCAGTACCCTGGGGGATTTTCGTCTATACCGAAATAATCCTTGAGGGCAGTGCTTTGCACGCTACAGGTTTCACGATTTTGCTGTCTCATTTATTTGCAGGTTTCGATTAAGGCTGCACGGGTGACAACAATCTACAACAATCTCAAGGATTATTGCTGCACGTCAATACTATCCATACAATATTTAATTTTATCGTGGAAAGGGAAAGAGAAGCTCGTCATTTTGGACGTAGGGGCAGAGATGCAAACAGCGTTACGTGGGTTCACGCGCTGGTTTTGGGTGGTGTTTGCTGTTGTGGTGCTTAGAGGTCATGTGTTCTGTGAATGAGGCAAAGATTTTCTTTGAAAAATGCTTGGCTTGAAGGAGATCAAAGTTGCAAAAGCAAAAACACACAAAATCCTCAAACTCGTTTTGGAGAGTGAGAAGAGACTAAAGTCGTTACTACTCCACTGCGCGCTGTCGTCAGCCACCAGGTTTTTTTTGTTTTTTGTTTCTATTAAATTAAAAGGAAAAAGAAAAATAAGCACATTTAGAGTAAGATTAATGTTAATGGTGAAGCCGTGTATAGATGAGGGTAATGCACTAATTTTGTGATATGTGGTTTTGCTGTTTAATTGTATTTTGAACTTATGTTAATTTATGACTTGATATAAATATCTTAAAGTGTGAAAGTGTCTAACTAAAATTCTTTACGTGAACCAAGAAAGAGACATTGTGGTGCTTTTAATTGTGTGAAATAATTTTTTAGAAAGACAATTTTGTTTATGTCTCTTTCGGATAAATCTGTTTTTATATTGAAGTTGTTTTAAATTTAAAATCATGATTTAATGAGATTAGAAGTGAGTTAAAGGCTACTGAGTTTAGAATATGATCTAATAGTGGTGCATCACAATCTGAATATGCTTAAATATTGTTAGCATTTATATACTTGATTTTGCATGTGTTATAAATTGAATGAGTAAATATACACATATAATCCTTATAATGGTTTATGTAGAGTTTAAAAATTAAAATAGAGCATTTGAGTGCTTCATATAATGTCTTACATAGTATCACATATATCCTTGTTATTTTTGAGTTATTATTAACTTGGTTATGTGACATGCATTGTTAATTATATACGTATAGAGTGTGATAACCATGATCTAGATGTACATGATCAAGTATTTGATGATGTTTGCATGAATGAATTCCATGTCCCTATTACACTATGAGATTAGTTGAGATTGATGAGACTATGGACCAAGAGCCATGGTGTTGAATTTGAGGTGTGGACATGATGATCATAATGCTAAATAAATCATTGATTCAAATGAAATTAAATCCACAAGTGATTTATTTTTAGCCTCAATTGAGGTGATGTCGCTTGGAAGTCATCCAAGCAGACCTGTATAGCCAGATCTACAATAGAGGCATAGTTTATTACTATTAACTTGGTAGGATCTGAGGCTGAGTGGCTAAGAAATCTCTTAGCAGATATTCCTTTTATGGAAGAAACCTGAAGACATAGATTCTTCAGAGTCTGTGATTGCCAAAATGGCAAATAGTAAGAGCAAACAAAATTATGTATAATGAAAAGTGACATATATATATACGTCACAATTCTATGAAGCATATGCTAAAAGATGGAATTAAATCTATTAATTATGTGAAGTGAAAATTTGGCCAATCCTCTGACAAAATCTCTGTGTAGAAAATGAATAAATACCACATCGAGGGGAATGAGACTTAAGCCAATTTGAAATAGACAGTGATGGTAACCCAACTTTTATGAGTGGAGATCCCATGAAAAAGTTCATATGGGTAATAACAAGTCACTTGTTAGTCTTTTAACCGTGTCTGTCCCTCCTATGGTGTGAGAAGCATGAGAAGTGCTAGATCGCATTTATTGTGAGGATAAGCTATATGCTTTTAATGAATTTCATATCCCTTATGGGTGGTGTATAAAGTGCAGTATACACTTGATGAAATCACCTATATGAGTGTGGAGTGGGGCCGCTCCTATGAGATAATGGCATAATCTCTAGAGCACTCATGAACAACCAGCATACATGCCAACCTGCGAAAAGTTAAAACTTAAAAGAAGAGATAAATAAGGGTGTAAATGTGATCAAGTGGGATTCTAATTTACACGAAAAATGTTTTGGTTCATAGAAGTTTAAACTTCACCAATTACATTGTAAGTTAAAATCCTATTTATCTAGGTCTGGTTCATAGTCCAAAAGACACCAGATTCGAAACGTTTGCACTCATGATGTAACCCAGATTCTGTTTTAAAAAATTATTGATTTTATTTAATATTCTTTTGAAATATGTGGGGGATTGTTGTGAAAAATGCTTTATTTCAAAAGAATAAATGTCTCACATTAGTTGGAAAATAAGTTTTTGAAGAAGTTTAAAAAATGATTTTGTTTTATCCAAGTTTTGACCTGGTCATATTACAACGGTCATATTCTAACGGACATATTCCAACGGACATATTCCAACGGACATATTCCAACGGTCATATTCCAACGGACATATTCCAACGGTCATATTCCAACGACCAAAAACTGTTTTCTATAAATACCATCCTTGATTAAGTTTTGTGGTTTGAGAGACACATAGAAAGAACTTCCTCTTCATTATTCTCTACTTCTATTCTCTTTCTCTACTGGGTTACGTGACTTAAATCTCTTGTAGTTCTTGAAGCCCTGTCAAACAGGAAGAACTGCAGTACCCTGGGGGATTTTCGTCTATACCGAAATAATCCTTGAGGCGATGCTTTGCATACTGAGGTTTCACGATTTTGCTGTCTCATTTATTTGCAGGTTTCGATTAAGGCTGCACGGGTGACAACAATCTACAATAGTCCAGACCCCAGAGTTATGCATATCGAGCAACGGTAGGCCATAATATCAAGATTTCTAGATTTGTGCAGATGATATATCACTAAATATCTGTAATTACTATCAATCATCAATTTACAATATTATAGGACTCATAACTGCTGCAGACTGCTAAGTAACTTCTATAACAAAGTTCCTAATTTATAGGGATTCACTCCAATAATAGTGGGAATGTAATCTCTACCAATATATTAATCTTAAATACTTGCACTCAACACAGATTATATAAGGATTTTACATACACTCTATAAATATTAGGCTAAGTAACCTTAAACAGGTATCAGTAAACTATTCACTAAACAATACCCTACTTATGCACAGTCTGACTTGAGCGTTGGAATCCCTTTGCAGGTACTTACTGCCTGTCTTAACATGCTCGATCGCTGCTGCTCAAAGGGACCACTGCAACGTGTCTATCTCAGGTATCCTCTAAATCCACTTGAGAACATATATAATGTGTATATATAATATTATTCTAAAAGAAATTATGCAATAAAGGCTTAATACTTTCATTGGTTCATCTCTAGTATATATACAAAAATTTTCATTATAAAATCAGTAGGCTTTCTCACAAAATAGAGATAATCATTGCTACTAATCGATTAAAGTTGATTTTACCCAAAACCACACTCAAAACTCAACCTTCAACCAAAATAATACTCAAATTCATATTTTAATAAAAGAAGCACACAAACTAAAATAATCATTTGATTTTCTTTGATTTTTTATAATGTGAATTTTTTATAAGCACACAGATTGTTTAAATAGTAAAATTAAAATCGTTCTCACAAATATCAATACGAGTACTAACTCTTATAGCAATACTAATTATTTAAGCGGTTGGAAGTGATAAAAAAATTAAAGTAAGACAAAAGATCGACTAATAAAACAAGCAAACAAATTTTTAAAAAAATAAAGTTCAACCAAGTTATAAAGGCATTATAACTACAATATCTACTATGATGAATATCAACTCTATCTTTGCTAATGATCAATTATGTTCTTAAAGGCGATTTGTCTTAAATTATTTAAATTTCAATCTCTTAGCACTAAAAACGTGTTAAAATCCTATTAATCTAATTCTCATAGCAATCAATGAATTTAGTTATAAGCCATTATATAAGTTCCATGACAACCATTTTGCTCATCGAAGGATTCAAGTCTATCTCTATGTCTCAATTCCTAAGTTCAATTCTTATATTTTCAAACAATTAGATTTCATTTCTCGATGCTTCACCTAATGCCTAAAATCATGTAAATATGGCGCGCAACAAATTACAAACATTAAACACACTAAAAATGAATCAAGAGTAATAATTTCTCATTAACAAAGAATCAAGTCAATAATTCAAAATAGAAAAGTAAAGAGTTACATCACAATCCTAGAAATTAGAAAATTAGCCACACATGATAGTTGTAGTACAAACAAAAATAATAGACAAAGAGGCAACCATGATTCTATCTAAAAATAGGAAAACAAAAAGGAAGAAGGAGAAGAAGGAGAAAAGTAGATGTTTTCGATTAATGTCTCCTTGAACTCATGTCAAACATTGTGCCTCAAATCCTTGGTAAAAGATACCCAACCTCCTTTCCTTGCTTTATTAATAGGAAATTTAACCTAATATGAGTATATCTTGCACAAAATATTCTTAATTAATCTCAATAAGTCAAATAATCAATTTAGGACACTCAAAATGCGTTTTTCTAATACGCACACAAGGTACCCTGTGTGACACTCTGGGATGATTTTGACACCTTATACAGGGTTGTGTGAGGTTCTGGAGTGGGATTTTAGTCTTGAGGTCTCATAAAAGTTATAACTCTCCTTTTTAACTTTCCAATGTCACCAAAATCACATCGTTTCAACCTCTATAGCTTGAGTTATGGTCGTTTTATCATGCAAAGGTCAAGAGTTTCGCGAATCCCGTCTATCTGAGTTCCATGCTCAACTTCTTTTCATTGTGCCCATCCAAGTATTCACGAATTCATGTCAAACCACCCAGTTTAAACCTAAAATCATATAGAAAAGACAAACTCACATTACCAAAGATAATATCATAATTATGCAAATCAAAGTGGCATAAATTCTCATAAAATTCACCTCAATTTATATCAAATCAAGCACAAGATGTGTGTATTTTATCGACACATCATTTTACTCACTCTTTTCTTCATAGTTCCTCCAAGATTATTCAGCTGTAGATAATATGTTACTATGTTAAAAATATAAGGAATTGCTGAAATAGAATAGAGGAAAAAAGAAAAGAGATTAACGCAGCAAAGGTTTAATACTTTCATTGATTAATGATGTATATATACAAGAGTTTTCATTACCAAATTAGTAGCCTTTCCCACAAAACAGAGATAATTAATAATTGTTACTCACCAAGTAAGGGTGTTTAAAACTCGACCTGTCCTAATGACCCATTTCGACCCAAAAAGTTAATTTGGATGGATTTAGATTTATGAATTGGATCTGGTGTAATATTTTCAGGTCGGGTTAGGGTCATGTTTTGAGTTGTTCCAACTCGACCCAATATTACAAAATACTTTAAAACTTATAATTTTTTGATAATTAGTGATAAATAATAAAACTTTCTAACTTAAATTAATACTTTTTACATAATATTATAATATATTTATGTTAATATGAACTATTTCAAAATACATATTGTAAAATACCACATATTTTTAGTTTCTTATTTTTAAAATTTTATAACTTACCTATACAAATGTCTATATTTGTATAATTCATTTTATTATCCGGTCAACCCGATATTGACTCGATCATTTGTTGCTGGGTCATGGTCTAAAGAATTAGCCTGATCAAAATATCGGGTCGAGTTTGGTTCAAGGTAAAACTCATCCCATGAACACTCCTATCACCAACTAAAGTTGGTTTTTCCCAAAACCACACTCAAACTCAACCTTTAACCAAAATAATAACTCTGATTTTAACTAAAATAGCACACAAACTAAGCTAATCATCTGACTCGAGGAAAAGTGTGAACAACCAACATTGACTTGCTTGTTTTAATTAAATTATTATTAGAGATCTTATAAAATATCTTTTTTTAATCAAAATCTTATAAAATTTTGTTAATCATGATGTTAATATGTTTTATTTGTTAGATTTTCTTTAAAGATAGATATACAGTACATAAGCATAAAAAACAACTTTATGACATAAAAATTTTGAACAAATAATTCTCACAATATTATTAAGAAAGCATACTTGATGTAGAAGATGAAGAAACCATTGCTATGAGAGACACATAAATTTCACCAAAAAATTAGTTTCTCTCTCCTTTGGCCTTTCTTTTCGATTATAGTAGCTTTATATAGAATTAAGCGTATGCTTTTCTCTGTAACCCTAAAGGAAGGGAGGACTACTTTATATATGTTTACCTTAAATTTGGTACATATTCCATCAAATACCAAACAAATTAACACCCGAAATTTGTTTGCTATTAATTAGACCATAACAGCATAACGGTATAAACATAACATTAATTTCACAAATATGCCATTATCAAACACTATTATGTAAGAACTATATATAACGTACAAGCCGTTTTCATCAAAGCCATAGAATTATGGGCTCTTAACGATGAGAAGGCTTCTAGAAACACTAATAAACATTGGATGGAAGTGGTTTGGGATCATTCTCTAAAAGGTGCTTTTTAAGTTAAACATTGATAGAGCCTCAAAAGGAAATTTCTTGTGCAGTAGAAATTAGAGATCATTTGGGAAATTGGTTTGGTGCCTATTTAAGATAGATAAATATTACTTTAAATTTTGTGGCTAAACTGCTAGACTGGCATGAGATATGGCTGTTAAGAGAAAGCTAGTGGAAATAGATGCTCTCTTTCGGCTATACAACTTATTCACCATAACTCCCAGTCAAATGCTCACATGTCTTCTTTGATTATGGATTGCAGGCAAATTCTGTCAGCTTGGGATCAAGAGGATTGAGCATATGTACATAGAAGTAAATAGGGTTGCCGATTGTCTTGTAAACTATGATATGACCTTGGAGATTAAATTAAATTATGTATTTTGAACTCTCTAGGATACTATTATGCATGTGGAGTTATTGCTGATATATGGCTGGCACTCTCGGGAACTATGTAACAGTGTTATTTATTTGTAATTTATTGTCCATTTTTTCTTTTGTTTTCGGGGATTAGTTGTCATCATTGCATTATAAATATAACTTTTTAATCTGTTAAAGTAAAGTAGGCAACAATAATTTAACCCATTTTCTTCCTAGTAATATAAAGCTTAATTATTTGTACCAAAAAAACACTTAATTTTGAATTTATTCATTGAGAGACCTTATTGAATTAATAAAAAATATACAAGTAAATTTAAATGTAATTTGTTGTCGTTATGAAAATTTAAGCATTACCTATTAACATAAAAGTGTTATATTAATTAAAACGTTTCACTAGTAAAATATTTTTTATTTTTAAAATATATGATGTCATATAATTTACAATGGTGTAATATATCAAAATTAATGACAAGTGTTGTAAATAAAAAAGAAAAGTATTGAGAGATTAAAACAATGGAAATATGGACTCAGGTTTTTAATACTTCAGGAAATATATAGTTGAGTTCTTTTTTTTTATTCTTGTTTTTTTTATATGAAAAATCATGTTTTTATATAATACTCCAAACAATAGTTACAAAACTTTACTGGCTACAAACCAATTATGTGCAATGGTTACAAAACCATCATGTCCATTATGCACAGTGGTTACAAAATAATTAGACATACCGAAAGTTATAACCACCAACCTTTTTCTAATGACATCCTCAATATCAAATTAAGATAATCATTCACTATATGCAAAATATACATGTTTTACATTACTTCTCCTGAAATGATTATATATTATGAACATGCTTCATTAAAATCTTGTTAAGAAAAGAGTACAATATTTATCAATGGTCATAACCTTGACCTTCGTCATACCCGAATTTATAATATGAAACATTCATTTCAAGGAATAGAGTTAAACCCATTTAGGGGCTTTGTGGTTTTTTTTTTATCAATAACTCATTTTTGTGTTTAATCACAAAAATGCATAAATTTGATTCAAAACATTTCTTGAAATAATTTTCTCATTTTTGCTACTGCATAAGCATATTTGAAAAGGCACAAAAAGATATATGATGTATTCTCTCGTTTTTCTTTATTTCAAAATATACTAAGATCAAATTGATCTTTTTAAATTTCAATCACGATCTAAAAGTCTATTTTTTCAGAAACTATACCACAAATCTTCATATAAATGATAATTAAGAAAAATTATTGATTTTATGCAATCATATAGGGATGCTTGAGCAATAATTTATTCCAAAATTTATCAACAGTAAAAAATTTAATATATGACCAAATATGATAATTAGCCAAGAATGTTTGATAATAAAATCTATGGATGGAAACCAAAATATATTTCTTACTAAAATTAACATGAAGAATAAAGCTATAAGAAAGAGTAAGGTCATGAGTTAGATTAATCCAACAAGAGTGAGAAAAAGAGGTTTGATAATTAGTCAAGAATGTTTGATAATAAAATCTATGGATGGAAACCAAAATATATTTCTTACTAAAATTAACATGAAGCATAAAGCTATAAGAAAGTGCAAGGTCATGAGTTAGATTAATCAACAAGAGTGAGAAAAAGACAAACTCTTTCAATAGAACCTCGAAGCTGATTAAGCTATCACTCAGTTGGTTAGAGCGTCGTGATAATAACGTATTGTAAATAAAGAAAAAAAGTATAAAGAGATTAAAACAATTGAAATATGGACTCAAGTAACTAGTTCTTTAGGAACTAGTTGAATTCTTTCTTTCTTTCTATTCTTGTTATTTATTCATGACAAATCATGTACTATGTTTGGATGACAGATCAAGAATGAAGAGAATGAGAATAATCTCCTCTGTTTGAGAGTTTAATAATAGATAGAAAGGGAAAAGAACTCAAGGAGAATCATTGTCCCTCTCTTTCCCTCAAATACTAAATTTTTGTTCACCCTCAAAATTGGAATAGAATGGAGGTAAATGAACCTATAAACTTAAAAATAAGTATTTCACTTTCCATTCCTTTCTTTTATGATTTATATAACTCCCAAACAAAATCATGAAGTTCCTTTCCGTCTCTTATTAATCTTCCAAACAAGAAGAAATGTGATTTTGTTTCGTTCCTTCCCTTTCCTTTCTAGTCGTTCTTTACTGATTCTGTTTTATTCTATTAATGAAAAAACATTCAAATACAATATAAAACTCTAAACAATGGTTAGAAAACTGTTACAAAACTGTTATGTGTAACAGTTACAAAACTATTATGTCCAATGGTTACAAAACCGTTAAGTCTGTTATTAATAGTGGTTACAAAGTAATTATGCATATCAAATGTTATAACCATCAACTTTTACTATAATGGCACTTTAAGTATCAAATTATTAAGATAGTCATCTATTACATATCAAATATGCATGTTTTACAACAAGAAGAAATATATATGGAATAATGCATTTCTTTAAATGAAAAGCTTGTTAGATTTCTATTATTTGTTCATTCCCTGATTGAAACTTTGAATTGTGAGAGGATTATTATTAATAATATTGGCTATTGGGGGGAGAGGGGGGTGTTGATTAGTAAGTTAAGTCGAGATAATGAACATGGACATGAAGTGTAATGGCATGCATGTATGTGTATATATAGGCGTTAATGAATAAGCCTCGTTATTCCGCCCACTAATTAATGACTAATTACGAATTAATGCAAATTCAAATGCATATGATTATGATGCAGCCAGTAGCCACCTTCTATAATTACGATTCAATGGCTCCACAATTCAATGTTACATTTAACTCACACCCCCTCTGAAAAAACTAACCCCTTTCTTCTTAATCCTAATTCTAATTCACCCCTTTTTCTCAACGTCAAACCTTCATCTCTTACTATCAATACCATTGACAGTGATATATAAATATTTCTCCCCTTTGCCTCTGAGACAAAGTAGTACACTACGTCCACTCACTCTCACTCTCACCCTGACTTTCCCATTCCCATTCTTTCCCTCTCATTTCCAGTTTCTCATTGACATGGACTTCTTCACCGAACTTGATTTCCCCAACATTGAGATTCCTCATGGCCTCGACTGGTTTTGCTCTGCTCCACAAACAGAGAGTACAGACAAGTAAGAATGGTCACTATCACTAATTTCATCTTCAGCTATTCTTTGTTCCCTTCACTTTATCACTTCAAATTTCTTTGTAGCTTAACCCACTACACTTTTTTTTTTCTATTACTTTGAATGATGATTTCTGAATGACCCACATGGAGTTTTCCTAGAATGATTTATGGAACATTCTCTCGCGACTTTCGAGGTCGATAGTGTCTTTGTTTTCTTGTCATGTGTAACACTGTTTCCCTTTATTCTTTTTGGTTTTTTTCTTTGAGTGTGCAGAATATTGGATGTTTCGCCATTGGAGGGTTTTTTCGAGTTTGATTGGGCACCCCAGATACCATACCAAAGCAAGCAACTTTGCTTCAATGAGTTCCCAGATCTTGAAAATTTCAACTTAGATGACTTAGGCCTCCCAGCCCTCGATGAAAATTTTGTGGTCGAACAAAAGCCACTGAACATAGCTGTGCCACCACCACCGGGGCATTGCAATTGTGAGAGTTTCACAAGTGGTTTTGGCAACATTGGAAGTGGTGCTGAGACTTGTGTCAAGAAAGAGGAGAAGGAGAATCAAGTGATGCCATTGCCTAGTAGCAGCAGCAGCAGCAAGAAGAAGAGATCAAGTAAATTGGACTTTGAGGAGATAAAGAAGCATTTTGGTGTTCCCATAACAGAAGCAGCCAAGGAGATGAATGTGGGATTGACCCTTCTGAAAAGAAGGTGCAGGGAGCTCAACATCATGAGGTGGCCTCACAGAAAACTCAAGAGCTTGAAGTTACTCATCGACAACGTTAAGGTACCTATGTTGTTTTCACTACAATGATTCCCTGCCTCCCACTTTCAACAACCTAAAAAATAACATTCTCCTTGGATAATTCAATTTCGTTTGTCTTTAGTCAAACAGTAATTTTGGCTTTTACAAGGTGAGATTCAAACATTAAACAATTGTAGGACCCCATGGAGAATGCTAATTTAAAGGGTTTTGTTAAGACTACTTGTTAAGAAAATCAAAATATTTTTATTTTTTATAAAAATAAGATATTCAATGTATTGAAATTGAAATTTTTTTATTGTTTGTCTTATTTTCATCAAAAGACACTTGTTAGCAAAATAAAAACTGTGGTTTGTACTTTGTACCCTTTGGTGAGCATTGGAATCAAGAAGATAAATTAACATGAGGACTATTATGTGATGATTTTGTGTGTCTTTAATTGTTTATTATCTAGTGGTCAATGGTTCAAAATGTTTTGTTCTTTGGTGCAGGAATTGGGTTTGCCCAACGAGGTTGCCATGCTGGAGCAGCACAGAAAGATGTTGGAGAAACTACCTGGAATGGAACTCAATGAAGAAACCAAGAAGCTGAGGCAGGCTTGTTTTAAAGCTAATTACAAGAGGAGAAGATGTTTAGCCCTCCAAGTTTGACCTTCATGGTCTTTGCCTTGAGTTTTGTAGACAATAGTAACAGTAAAGGACATATAAACAAACACTACACAGAAGGACACCTTGGTAGTTATCTTAAATCTGTTAATTCTATAGCTTTGACTTGTGACCATAGCACGTTTTTTGGAAAGTTCAGTGAGAATAGGCGAGGCTAGGAAGGGAGTTTTCAGTCTTACTATATGAGGGCTGCCTTCAATATTACTCTGATCAAATTATTTGGTAGTTTCCAGTTATCTTTTAATGCGAAGTTACTTTGGAACCTGCGAGGAGATTTCGTTCTATTATTCTCAGTTAGTATATATGGCATATTCTTCTTTAATACGCATGTTTTTATTGCCTACTGTAACTCTATGGAACCAACTGCTCAAAGCTTTCTGAGAATGGTTGTCCTGAGATGTTAATATATATGACATCATTTAGATAACAAGCTGACAATCCAAAGCATAGTTGTAACTTGTATGATTTAAACTGGAGGTCGAATTGGTCGAAAAAATTAGTTCCGTTTAGATAGCGAAATTAAAATTGAAATATAGAATTTTAATTTTATTTTTAATTCTTTTAAAATTAGAATTGATCAAGAATTTTAAATTTTATATTTGGGTTGTCAAAGAATTAAGATAAAAAATTATAATTTTAAATTTAATTATAATTTTATTATTTAAAAGTATAATATAAAATATTAAAAAATTATTTACAAAATTAAAATTAATAAAAATTTTCATACAATAATATTTTTATAATATAATAGTCATTTTTTTTATAAAAAATTTTTTCATGAATTTTTTTAGAAAAAATAAATATCTATTATAATAATTTTTATATAAATATAAAAATAATTTTTTATATAAATATAAAATCTCAATAAATATAATTGTTCATAAATAAATATAAAGAGAGAGAGTTTAATTTTTAAGTTATAAAATTGATAATTCTTAAGGTATAGGCTAAGAATTGAGAAAGATTTAACTTAATTATTTTTCAATTCCATGAAATTGGTTTATGAAATTACAATTCTAATTCTAAATGACATTCCAAACATAAAAATTGAAATTAAGAGGCTCAATCTAATTTCAAATTCTAATTTCATGCTTAATTCTAAGAGTCAAACGGACACTTAGGAGATGTTCAAATTGGATTCAAATTGAAAAACAAAATGAAAATCGAATTGAAAAATTAAAATTTAATTAAAATCAAATAAATTTGGCTTTTTTTGGTTTGATTTTTTAAATATTGATTAGAATAGATCGGTTTTTAGTTTTGACTTTGAAAATTAATTAACATTATATAATATATTAATTTGTTATTGAGCTTATAATTTTAATTTTAATTTTTCATATACTTTTTCATTTTATATAATTAAATATTATTTTAGCATGCGAAATGAGTTTTTTTATTTTTTTATTTCTTGATTTTTTCTCTTTTTAATTTGTTAAGAGTTTTATATCGTCTGCGATTTATATATTTATTGAGTCGCTCTATTTAATGCCAATTAGTTTTAGGTAAGAATCTCACATGGTATTAGAATATATATCCTATCTTTATTTTTGCCTACTTTGTTAAATTTGTTTCTGCCTATTTCGTCTAAGAATCTCACATAATTGACTAAATTAGTCTCATTCGTTAGACTTGTTTCGTCTAAGAATCTCACATAATTGACTAAATTACTTTTAACCCATAACATTCTAAATTTTAAAAAGCTTGATAAAAAATTAATTAAAACAATTCAACTCAAATTAATTTAAATCACTTTGGATTTGACCAATTTTTATAATATAGTCAAAACAAACTAGTTCACTTGAGCATGGGTTCGACTGAAAAATTCTGACAGAAGCCCATAGCCCATCTTTAATTGAGCTCTCACTTAATTGACCAATTTAAGAAGCCCATTTTTTTATATTTTGATTTTTTCTCTTTTTAATTTGTTAAGAGTTTCATATTGTATGTGGTTTATATATTTATTGAGTCACTTTATTTAATGTTAATTAATTTTAGATAAAAATATCATATGGTATCAAAGTCTATATCACATCTTTATTTCTGCCTATTTCATTAAATTTGTTTCTGCCTATTTCATCCAAGAATATCACATAATTGACTAAATTAGTCTCATTCATTAGACTTGTTTTGTCCAAGAATCTCACATAATTGACTAAATTACTGTTAACCCATAACATTCTAAATCTTAAAAAGCTTGATTAAAAATTAATTAAACCAATTCAACTCAAATTAATTTAAATCACTTTGAATTTGACCAATTTTTATAATATAGTCAAAACAAACTAGTTCACTTGAGCATGGGTTCGACTGAAAAATTCTGACAGAAGCCCATGAGCCCATCTTTAATTGAGCTCTCACTTAATTTAGTTTTTCAGATGTCATACGACATGATAAAAACCAAAAGACAAGATAAGCAATTCAAAACCTTATAATTCAATATAGGCATAGTTTTTCATAGAGGCATACGAAGAAGATAACAAGTAAATAAAAATAAAAAAGCAAAAATAAAAGCAAAACTTAAAAGTAAAAAAAAAACTACTATGTTTGAAAGTTTTGAAAAGGATAGAATAGAATAAATGACTCATAGTGGGAGTGATTTAAAATATAGTAGAATGAATAGCAAAATAATATCATTCTATAGGTTAAAAGTATTGGAAGAGAGTTCTTCTCCATTATTTGAAAGGCACAATGATAATTAATGGAGTAGGATGGTGTTTAAGTAGAATTTTGGTCAATAGGTCAAAAGAAATTTTAACAAACAAATAATTATTCATCAAATAAATATGGGTTCAAAATTATGTGGTAATTTCGTAGGTTTTGAAAATTAACTTAAAATAAGAAAAGCTTTAATGCACGTTTAAAGAAATAAATAAAAGTTTAGAAAGGAAAGCTTTGAAAAGTAAAGAAATAAAGAGACTGAACAAGAAGTTTAAATGCAGAAAATTTAATGCAAGTATTAAAGGAAAGCATGTAAAGAAATTTAAAGAACAAGACTGAAAAGTAAAAGAATTTAAAAGAAAATTGTATTAAATTAAATGACTTGAAATGAAAAGGAAATGCATACTTGGATCAAAATCCATTAATCTGCTCAGGTGAGATTTTAGGATTTTGTATCAGCAAATAACCTCCCTTTTTACATTATGAATGCTGATATTTATAGACAAATTACAAAAATAACTGACATATTAAGATTTTGACACATACATGACAATTATGCCACTAATATTTCCCCAATTTCCCGACAAAACTAACTTCTAACCATTTTAACATTTTTCGTCGGTTCAATCTCTTGGAAATGCAACCCTTCTGTCGGATTAACTACTTATCCGACATCAATATCTAGTGGCTGCATTGGGTCTTTCAACCATTCAGCACTTCCGTCGGCTCAACACTTAGAAGATTCTTCCAACATCATCATCCAGACGTCGAATAACTAAATTGTTTATTTCACCCCTAACAGATGCCCCCCAAAATTTTTCTTTCGACACCGACAGAAGGAAGATAAATTTTAATCCAACCTTTTAATCAAAGTCCTTTCAAATGATTTTTTTTTTAAAATCCAGTAGAACCTTCCGTAAGTATTTGGACGGACATAACTAAACTTATCATTACAAACATTAAATAGTCGTTCCTAATAAATAGGGCTCATAAATACCCTTATTTTTCGTAAAAAAAAAATAGCTTTTCAAATTCACACACCTTTTTACTCCATTGTCACTGTTCATCATCTTCAACCTTTCTCACTGTTCATCGCCTTCAACTTCACTTTGTACGTCCTCTCTGCAAATCTCTGCCTCTATCCATGGCTTCCAGCTTTCAATCCCCTAATGCACCAGCAGTAAACTTAGGCAACCATGCCATCGTTCAAGACCCAACTCTGCAGAAGTCTGAACTTTGGCATCTTTCGAAGGTAATCCTCCCCATTAATGACCCTTCATTTTCTTTAGACCCTCCGGCTGCTTTCTTGGGCCCAGTTTTGCCCAAAGAATTCATCACTGATGAAATAAATTCTTTCTTTCCTTGTAAAAATCCTCAAGAAGCTATCTTGGTTTCCCTTCCTTCCATCCCTATCAGCTATTTCGGAAAGTCCGAAAGGCTCTTCAGAACTCCCCCTACCCATATTAATGGGTATCTTGAATGGCTTGATAGAATTCAAGCTTCTAAAGAAAGTTTATGGAGGGAAATAGGTATCTTTGATTGTATCCAACTCTCTCGTTACCCCATAAAAATAGATTCTTGCATGTTGGGTGCTTCATTTTTCTTCTGGAACAAAACCACCAACTCCTTTCAATTTTCCTATGGTATTATGGGTCCTAGACTTTTCGACATAGCTTCCATAACTGGTCTTCGACCAGATGGGAAAATCATCACACCTGTTCTTCAACCTTCAAACACTATCGATGTATACTCAAAAGCCCCAACTTCCTTTTCAAACTTCATCAATTTCTACCTTCTTGAAGCTGGTCCTGTAACTGACGAAGAACATGCAGCTTTCCTTCTTCTTTGGTTATCAGCTTATGCTGTAAGATCTAGGTCGGTTTAGGTATCCAAATCTTTCATTCAGCTTGCTAATCTTCTTTATGAAGGTCACCCATTAGTCTTGGACAATTTCTCCTTGCTAATCTCTACCTGAGCATAGGTGAAATTGTCCAAAGTATTAGATCTCAGGTGAACAAAACCAACTCTGGTGGCCCAATGTGGCTACTCCAGCTTTGGTTGAATGTCATACTTGGAGACTTCTTGGTCGACACTTCTCCCCCAACAATTTCTCTTGCTACATATGGCATAAAACTTTGCCATGTGAAACACGAAAAAGTTCACAAACAGAACTTAGAAAATTTCATGCACTTCTTCAGTATTTTTCATTTTATCTCCTTTAATATTGAAGACATATATTTTGCTCCCTTTGCTGACCGTTCCCTTGGTCCTGAGTGGTTCACCTGATCAATTCTTTCCAATGACCCTTCCACTTAGGCCGATAATATTTCTATTAAGTCGAACTTTCTCTGTCGACAAATCCTAGTGGCTAGTCTCCCTAGTTCGACAGACAAATCGTTAGAATTGTATCTACCAAATATGGTAGCTCGACAAATAGGATTTTATCAAGCTATTCCAGCACCATTTTCGAACAAGGCCAAAGAACACCTCTTCAATGGCCATCTGCAGAGCATGTCGGATCTAGCACGAGTGGCTTCGAGGAATAAAAAACACAAGCAGCACTTCAAGATCTCTGCATTTACTCCTTACAGAGGAGCTTCCAATGACTTCATCGAATGGTGGACTAAATACTACAGTCCTCACCATGTCGATATTGAAATATGTCAAAGCCGCATCACTGAAACTTTGGTTCCTGTGCAGGGTCAAGATCCTTTGACAAAGACCAAAGGTAAACATATTCAAGACATCAAAGCTTTTGAAAAATACTACAAAATCAAATGAGACTTCAGGTTTCCTAACTTAATTGTTCGACACTGCAAAGGAGTCGTGGCTAAACTGAAACAAGCACACGAGGAAAAATGTTCTACTAACTTCCTTTCAATTTCCATAAAAAAACCCTTTAGCATGACTTGAGCCTTTTCAAATTCCTTTTCCAAAACTAGTGCTTCTTCCTTGTGCTCGTTTTGGTTTGGCCGACGAATTCCTAGGTAAACCTACAAGGGTTGGTAATTTTCCTATTTCAGATAGGATCTATTCTATGAGTAATATCTTTCTTACAAGAGCTCCAAAAGTCAATTTTACTCGTCGGTTTGCCTTGTCGTATGAATAATTTGCCAAGAATACCCAGGTCATCACTGAAATACCTGAAGGTATTTTTTCCCTTATATTCTGACATTTTGATTCTTTATCCCATCTACTAAACATATTTTCTTTATTACAGTACTCCCATTGAAAAGAACCTTGGAGTACAAGCAACCTCAAGAAGGTGATGAGGAGGAAGAACCTCAAGAAGGTGATGAGGAGGAAGAAGAGGAAGCCACTTCTTCAAAAAAGAAGAAAAGCAAAATGACTCAAAATCCTCCCATTCCCAAGGCTCCAAAGGCCAAATAGACCGTATCTATCTCTACAAAAAGCTCCTCGAAACATGGTGCTATAGCAAAGCCTCCAAAATCAAAAACCCTAAAGGTATACATACTTTTTGACCAAACATCAAAACTTGGTTTCTAAATTTGCTCAAGTTTAATTTGATGTCGAATACAGATTGGTGAATCTACCCCTATCACTTCTGCTGCACTTGTCGAGCTTCAATCACATCTCCTTAAATCCTCTAAAGGTATGCCTTGTACTACTATATATATTCTCTATCACTTGGTTAAATCTCACCTTACCTTACCTTTACAGAAGAAAAAGAAGAAGACTCAATCTACAAGTTCCACTTTGAAGCCTACTGTCGAATTGGAGACAAAAACTATCTCTCTTTCATCCAAGGTAATATTTTAATCGATATACTTCTTTCCCTCAAATTCTTAACTCTTACCATTCATCTAATATCTGATTCTATCATTTCAGGATCCGGAGGCTGAACAAACTGCTGATCATCCTCTAGAACCTGTTGTCGAACCAAGAGTTGAAGAGCCAATTCGATAGTCTCCCGAGGTAATATATCTTACCAAACTCAACTATTTTCATGATGTTATTTATCTAAAATTTTCTCTGTTTATCTACAGGATTCAGCAAACTTGGCTATATCTAATAGCCTACAAAGGTTAGGAACCAAAAATCCTCCAGAATCCCAAACTTCTCTAGCCCTTGCAAAACCTGCTGTTTCTCCACCACCTCCGACAGAAACCCAGACTGTCGTGGTCATAGAAAAAACTCCAATCCCCCCAGGCATTGAGAGTTCTTCTCAATCAGACAAAGTCAATCTTGTCCAAATTCTCTCAGAAGAATTTGACATAGATACTCTCATGGCAGAATTTGCTTTAATCGATCCACCTCCATCTCCTCCAACCAACTTGATTGCTTCTGTGCCAGAAGATACTGAAGACATGGAGGCAGGTTTAGATAAATTAATAACAATGTTGTCGGGTGGCCACAAAAGTTCTCCTCAATCAGCTCGCTCTTCAACACAACTTGGACAAGATTCTAGTGATTCTCATATCACTAGACTCTTAGCCGAATTGAAGAATGTCTTCACCTATTCTTTCGAGCACTTGATTTTTGATCAACCCCTTCAAGAAAGAATGGTGGCAATTGTGACTGAACTCGAACCCCTTGCTCAACAATTACCAATAACCAGTCGAGCTCTTCCTACGAATGTTAAAGATTTTCTTCAAAGCTTAACAGCAAAGATGACTGTTATTCATCGAGTCATTCCTGCTTATACAAAAGAAGTTCAAGAAAAGTCTAGAATCTTGAAACAGTTGACCGACGCAAAGAGTGAAAATGCAACTTTGAAGAAAAATCTTGTAAAAGGAAAAACCAAAGAAGCAGAGCTCGATAAGGAAATTAAAGACTTGGAGAAAAAACTTGAAGCAGCCCATCGTCGCAAACAAAAACTTCAAACAGCATTGCAACAAGGGGCCGCTAGGCAGCAAAGTATTGCTAATAATACCAAACAATGGACTGTCGAAGCCAAAGCTATATTGGTAAAAATAAATTCCCTTGAAGCAGAATATCAAACTGCCTGTTCCGACAAATAATCTTTAGAAGATTCCTGGGGGTTCTATAAAAATTCTAAATGTAACTTTTCTTCCATTTCTAGCTAATTGTCAGTTTATTCTTTTGTAAAGTTTTGGCAATATCAAGTTGTAACATTTGTCTAACATTCTTATTTTGACAATATAACTTGTAATCGCCAAACACCTAAATAAAATTTTTTTTCTCTTCATTCTTTGTCAATTTTTACTTCACACATTATCGGTCTATATGGCTTCAAATATTTGTCATTAATCAACTTAATTCTTAAACCAGAATTAATTTCGACAAGTGCATAAGCATTTCCTGAAAATACTTGGGTCACTTTAAATGGTCCTTCCTACTTTGGGGACCATTTCCCATATTCTCGACCATTTCTATCAATGGACAAAATCACCTTCCAAACCAAGTCATTGACCTTAAAAGACTTGTATTTAATTCGACTATCATAAAATTTAGTAATTCTTTCCTTTTGTTGAATTAAATTTTCCAAGGCAATTAATCTTTCATCACTCAATTCATTTAACTCATCAAACATTAAGTCTCAGTAGTGTTCAACTGGTAACTCGTCTTGTTTTTGAATACGAACTGATTGAAGATTAATTTCAACGGGCAATACTATATCATGACCATATACCAACTTGTATGGTGATGTACCCATTGCTTCTCTTGGTGAATTTCTATACGCCCATAGTACTTGATTAAGGGTATTATGTCAATTCCTAAGCTGTCAACCAATATGCTTTTTAATTAGATTTATGATTATTTTATTCATGGCCTCTACCTGGCCATTTGCTTGGGCATAATATGGCGTCGACGTGAGCATTTTAATTTTCCTTGAACTGGCATATTCGACAACTTTCTTTCTAATGAATACTGATCCTTGGTCGATTGTCAAAGTTTACGGTATTCCAAACCGACAAACAATATTATCTTTAATAAAGTCAATCATATCCTACTGGGTTACATCCTTCAAGGCTACAACCTCAACCCATTTGGTAAAGTAATCAACTCCTACTAGAATATATTTGAGTCCCTTCGACGAAGTAGGATGAATTTGGCCAATTAAATCCAAAACCCACCCTCTGAAAGGCCAAGGTTTAACTATAGAATGTAATTCACTAGTAGGAATATTTTGTATATGGCAATGTATTTGATATTCTTCACAAGACTTAGCAAACATTATACAATCCCTAACCATTGTAGGCTAATAATACCTTTGACGTCGAAGGACCCATTTCATTTTTTCACCTACCTGATGAGCTCCACAAATTCCTTCGTGGACTTCTGCTAAGGCAATATAAGCCTCTGCTTCACTCAGACAAATCTCTAAATTTCCATCGATAGACTTTCTATACAAGGCTCCTCCTAATACTACAAATTTTGACTCTCTGTACTTGAGCTTTCTATCCACATCTTGACTCGGATTTTCCAACTAACTTAGTATTAGTTGTCTCCAGTCATTAATCGTCGAAATATCATTTTGTAGTATATCTCTTTCCTCTAATAGATATAAGAGTTCCCTTATTTCCATTAGATTTGTAAGAACCTTGGACGAAATTCTATACCCAGAGGCTAATTGCGCTAATTCATTAGCCTCTTCATTTAAACCTCTGAAAATGTGCTCGACAGTTACCTCGTCGAACTTCCTCGTTAGCTTACTTGCCACAACATAATATTTTATTAGATTTTCACAAACACATTTATATTCTAGGGCAAGTTGTTTAACGACCAACTGTGAATCGCCAAAAATATGCACACTATGTGCTTTCATTTCTACTAATATTTCTAATCCGACAATTAAGGCTTCATATTCAGCCTCATTGTTGGAACAAGTATACTTAAGTTCAAACATGAACTTAGTTGGAGTACCTTGAGGAGAAACAATTAAAATCCCCACTTCAATTCTATTCTGATGCCTTGAACCATCAAAATATAAACACCAAGATTTTAAACCGATAACATTTATGTTATCCATATCTAAACAAGGGTGGTTGGCCAAGAAATCAGTAATTACTTGGCCTTTCACCACTCTCATTGGAACATATTGTAAAGAAAATTCTGACAAAGTAATAGTCCATTTTCCAATATGTCCATTTAACACTGGTTTTGATAACATATATTTTATTATATCAGTTTTTGATATAACCAATACATTACAAGGCATCATATAATATTTGAGTTTAGTACATGAGAAATACAATGTTAAACAAAGTTTCTCTATTGCACTATATCTCCTCTCGGCATCATTTAAAACTTGACTAAGATAATACACAGCTCTTTTGATGCTATTTTCATCTTCTTGAGCCAACATACTTCCTATGGTTTCTTCTGATGCTGATATATACAACTTCAACGGTCGACGAGGCACTGGAGGCATCATGACCGGTGTGTTTGTCAAATACTATTTTATCTGGTCGAAGGCTTCTTGGTGGCAAGGTTCCCACACAAAATCTTGTTCAGCCTTCAACTTGATCAATAGAGCAAAAACTCTGGTTCTTCCCGACAAATTGGATATGAATCTTCTCAGGAAATTAACTTTTCTTAAAAAAGATTGCAATTCCTTTTTGTTTGTCGGTGGTGCGGCCTCCAAAACTACCTTGGCTTTATTCTTGTCCACCTCAATACCTTTTTTATGGATTAAGAAACTCAAGAATTTAGCAGCCGATACTCCAAAACTGCATTTTGTTAGATTCATCTTAAGGCTGTGCTTTATCATCCTGTCGAATGCCTGCCTCAAGTTCGTCAAATGGCTCTCCTTTGTTTTTGACTTGACAATGACATCGTCAATGTAAACTTCCATAAATTTTCCAATGACATCATGAAAAATTGTATTCATTACTCTTTGATAGGTGGCCCCTGCATTTTTTAAACCGAAAGACATGACTACCCATTCATATGTCCCAATGGCTCCTGGTCATTTGAAGACAGTTTTCAACACGTCCTCCTCGGCTATAAAAATTAGGTTATAACCTGCATGACCATCCATAAAACTTAACAATTCATGTCCAGATGCGGCATTAACTAACATGTCCGCAATTGGCATAGGATACTCATCTTTAGGTGTAGCAGTGTTCAAATTTTTAAAATCTACACATATTCTTAACTTGCCATTTTTCTTAATTACAGGAACAATATTAGAAAGCCATTTGACATACCTGGTTGTTCTGATGAATTTGGCTTTAAGCAATCTTTCGACCTCTTCTTTTATCTTTAAAATCACCTCAGGTGCAGCAAATCTCCTGTTGGGTTGCTTGACAGGTTTGTATCCTTCTTTCAAAGGCAATCTATGCTCGATAAGATCTCTACTCAATCCAGGCATTTCATCATAATCCCAGGCAAAATAATCTTTATATTCCATAATTAATTTAACAAGCTTTTCCTTGAACTCTTTTGGTAGAAATGAACTCACAAATATAGGCCAACTGTCTATTTCAGTGCCCAAGTTTATTTCTTTCAAAGGATCTTCCACTTCTACACTTTACTTTTCATCAAGTCCTTTTTCAAAACATAAAGGATCATCATCGATTACACAATCTGACAACATACTTTCAACAGTGTATACTGCTCTATCGGCCAAACAGGCTGACAGTCTTTCTGATAGATCCTTAACACTCATAACTAGTGCTTGGCCGATCTTCTTCGGCCTTCTTCACCAGTCGAATGCCAAACTGGTCTATTAAGCAAACTTCAAGTACCTCTTTGTTAATGACCACATCATTTACTAAGACTGACTTGACATTTGGAGCATATATTTTAAAATCGACGTGAAGTTGTTGTAGATAACAGGGACTATCATCTGCCTCTATTATTTCTACTTAATCATCTTTATTCCAAAGAATAAGCTTTTGATGAACCGTCGATGTTATTGCCCTGACAACATGTATCCAGTATCTTCCTAGCAAAAGATTGTAACTTGATTTTGTTGGAATAACCACGA
Source organism: Ormosia semicastrata (assembly GCA_029884595.1). Classification (NCBI taxonomy): domain Eukaryota; kingdom Viridiplantae; phylum Streptophyta; class Magnoliopsida; order Fabales; family Fabaceae; genus Ormosia; species Ormosia semicastrata. The sequence continues at coordinate 26,619,195 of JAQQTO010000046.1, read as the reverse complement.
ATAACGTCGGTCTTGCAATAGATCCGATTTGTACCTTCAGCATCACCACTCCGTCTGACGGGGAGGTTTTACCACTAAAGTCAGTGATAATCATGTTAGTCGAAATTAAATCAGACTCATCTTTCCTAAGTTTCTTGAGCATCGCCTTTGGGATCAAATTGATAGCTGCCCCCCCTCCGCGTCTATCAAAACTATATTGGTGGGTTTTCCTTCTAATAGAGCCTTGACATGTAATGGCCGTAGATGAGCCATTTGCTCTTCTGTAGATTTCTCAAGCTACGCTGTGTTATCGAACACCGTTACCATGTTATCCTGAAAAAGAAGCCAGTGATCTTCCAGGTTATCCAGATCTTCTTCATTTTCCCCAATGTATTCTATCTCGTGATATCTTTTGAATTCTGCAAGCAACACTGAAATTAAATTTACACTCATTGACTTCAGGAATTCTTCCTCATCAGACAGCTCTTCATCACTTCTATATCTTCCAATCCTGAAGTAATCTTCCGATAGCAAGTTACTATCCATAGCCGTTAGAATGTCTTCCAAATTTTCATCCAAGTTGATGTCCATGTCGAAGGATCCTGACCCTGCACAGGAACCAAAGTTTCAGTGATGCGGCTTTGACATATTTCAATATCGACATGGTGAGGACTGTAGTATTTAGTCCACCATTCGATGAAGTCTTTGGAAGCTCCTCTGTAAGGAGTAAATGCAGAGATCTTGAAGTGCTGCTTGTGTCTTTCGTTCCTCGAAGCCACTCGTGCTAGATCTGACATGCTCTGCAGATAGCCATTGATGAGGTGTTCTTTGGCCTTGTGCGAAAATGGTGCTGGAATAGCTTGACAAAATCCTAGTTGTCAAGCTATTATATTTGGTAGATACAATTCTAAGGATTTAACTGTCGAACTAGGGAAACCAGCCACCGGGATTTATCGACAAAGAAAGTTCGACCAGACAGAAATATTATCGGCCTGAGTGGAAGGGTCATTGGAAAGAATTGGTCGGGTGAACCACTCAGGACTAAGGGAACGGTCAGCAAAGGGAGCAAAATATATGTCTTCAGTATTAAAGGAGATAGAATGAAAAATACTGAAGAAGTGCATGAAATTTTCTAAGTTCTGTTTGTGAACTTTTTCGTGTTTCACATGGCAAAGTTTTATGCTATATGTAGCAAGAGAAATTGTCGGGGGAGAAGTGTCGACCAAGAAGTCTCCTAGTATGGCATTCAACCAAAGCTGGAGTAGCCACATTGGGCCACCAGAGTTAGTTTTCTTCACCTGAGATCTAATACTTTGGACAATTTCACTTATGCTCAGGTAGAGATTGGCAAGGAGAAATTGACCAAGAGCTAATGGTCGACCTTCATGAAGAAGGTTAGCAAGCTGAAGGAAAGATTTGGATACCTGAACCGACCTAGATCCTACAGCATAGCTTGATAACCAAAGAAGAAGGAAAGCTACATGTTCTTCATCGGTTACAGGACCAACTTCAGGAAGGTAGAAATTGATAAAGTTTGAAAAGGAAGTTGGGGCTTTTGAGTATACATCGATAGTGTTTGAAGGTTGAAGAACAGGTGTGATGATTTCCCCATCTGGTAGAAGACCAGTTATGGCAGTTACGTCGAAAAGTGTAGGACCCATCATACTATAGGAAAATTGAAAGGAGTTGGTGGTTTTGTTCTAGAAGAAAAATAAAGCACCCAACATGCAAGAATCCATTTTTATGGGGTAACGAGAGAGTTGGATACAATCAAAGATACTCATTTCTCTCCATAAACTTTCTTTAGAAGCTTGAATTCTATCAAGCCATTCAAGATACCCATTAATATGGGTAGGGGGAGTTCTGAAGAGCCTTTCAGACTTGTCGAAATAGCTGATAGGGATGGAAAAAAGGGAAGCCAAGATAGCTTCTTGAGGATTTTAACAAGGAAAGAAAAAATTTATTTCATCAGTGATGAATTCTTTAGGCAAAACTGGGCCCAAGAATACAGCCAGAGGGTCTAAAGAAAGTGAAGGGTCGTTAATGGGGAGGATTACCTTTGAAAGATGCCAAAGTTTAGACTTCTGTAGAGTTGGGTCTTGAATAATGGCATGGTTGCCTAAGTTTACTACTGGTGCATTAGGGGATTGAGAGCTAGAAGCCTGGATAGAGGCAGAGATTTACAGAGAGGAAGTACAAAGTGAGGTTGAAGGCGATGAACAGTGAGAAAGGTTGAAGATGATGAACAGTGACAAGGGAGTAAAAAGGCGTGTGAATTTGAAAAGTTATTTTTTGTGAAAAATAGGGGTAATTATGAGCCCTATTTATTAGGAACGACTATTTAATATTTATAATGATAAGTTTAGTTGTGGCCATCCAAATACTTACGGAAGGTTCTACTAGATTTAAAAAAAAATCATTTGAAAGGACTTTGATTAAAAGGTTGGATTAAAATTTATCTTCCTCATGTCGGTGTCGAAAGAAAAATTTTGGGGGGCATCTGTTGGGGATGAAAATAAACAATTTAGTTATTCAACGGCTGGATGATGATGTTGGAAGAATCTTCTAAGTGTTGAGCCAACGGAAGTGCTGAATGGTTGGAAGACCCAATGCAACCACTCGATATTGATGTCAGATAAGTAGTTAATCCAACAAAAGGGTTACATTTCTAAGAGATTGAACCGATGAAGAATGTTAAAATGGTTAGAAGTTGGTTTTGTCGAGAAATTGGGGAAATATTAGTGGCATAACTGCCATGTACATGTCAAAATCCTAGGATGTCAGTTATTTTTGTAATTTGTCTATAAATATCAGCATTCACAATGTAAAAAGAGAGGTTATTTACTGATACATAATCCTAAAATCTCACCCGAGCAGATTAACAGATTTTGATCCAAGTATGCCTTCCCTTTTCATTTCAAGTCATTTAATTTAATGCAATTTTCTTTTAAATTCCTTTATTTTTCAGTCTTGTTCTTTAAATTTCTTTACATACTTTCCTTTAATGCTTTCATTTAATTTTTTGCATTTAAACTTCTTGTTCAGTCTCTTTATTTTTTTACTTTTCAAAGCTTTCCTTTCCAAACTTTTGTTTATTTCTTTAAATGTGCATTAAAACTTCTTTTATTTTAAGTTAATTTTCAAAACCTACGAAATTATCACATAACTCTGAACCCATATTCGTTTGATAAATAATTATTTATTTGTTGGAATTTCTTTTGACCTATTGACCAAAATTCCACTTAAACAAATTGACGTCGGGGGAGAGGTGTCGGCCAAGAAGAAATTGAGCCTATTCCTAAGGCTTGATTTAGCCTTGTCATTTGCTGGGCCAATGCACTGCAAGCATTATTTGTATTTTTCATGATTGGCGTAATCACAGCACCCATTTACTGAGTAAATATATGCACCATTTCATGATTGCTTTCATCTATTTGTTGTCAAAAGCTGGCCAAAGAATTCATAATTGGCCCTGTTATACTTTGGGGAGTATCTCTCGACATATTTGGGAAAACTGGTCCCAAGTTCAATCTTTCCTATCGAAAAAGAGTTGGATTCCTTGTACCTGCAACCCCTACTCCCTGGCCATTAAAACTTGCTAAGGCCGAACTTATCTGTGGTTGGCTTTGTGAAGCCACTGATTGGCCGACAATATTGGACAAAGTGGAGCTAAGTCCCATTTGTGCCATCTCAAGAGGCACATAATTCGGTGACAACTCATATTGTGGCACAAACTTTGAATTTGAATTTATTATGCTTTAGTTACTTGGCTGACTTGGCGATGATTGAGTCGTTCCAGACAACATCTGTTCTACTACTGGATTACTCCGGAGAGCACCCGTTGTTATAGCATAATCCACTAGACCAGTACTAGCGACAATCAAGGGTGGCGCAGTAACGACTGTCGAAGGTATATCTGACGCCTAACTACTTACATTACTCATGGTTTGTGTATTTTGAGAAGAGTAAATAAATATTTTACTTCTTAAATGCATAAAACCATTTCTTGTGACACTATGAGTTATTCTGAACTCGTCCCACCAGGCGTGCCAATTTGTTTAAGTGAAATTTTGGTCAATAGGCCAAAAGAAATTCTAACAAACAAATAATTATTTATCAAACGAATATGGGTTCAGAGTTATGTAGTAATCTCGTAGGTTTTGAAAATTAACTTAAAATAAAAGAAGCTTTAATGCACGTTTAAAGAAATAAACAAAAGTTCGGAAAGGAAAGCTTTGAAAAGTAAAGAAATAAAGAGACTGAACAAGAAGTTTAAATACAGAAAATTAAATGAAAGCATTAAAGGAAAGTATGTAAAGAAATTTAAAGAATAAGACTGAAAAGTAAAGGAATTTAAAAGAAAATTGTATTAAATTAAATGATTTGAAATGAAAAGTGAAAGCATACTTGGATCAAAATCCGTTAATCTGCTCGGGTGAGATTTTAAGATTATGTATCAGCAAATAAGCTCCCTTTTTACATTGTGAATGCTGATATTTATAAACAAATTACAAAAATAATTGACATATTAAGATTTTGGCATGTACATGACAGTTATGCCACTAATATTTTCCCAATTTCCTGACAGAACCAACTTCTAACCATTTTAACATTCTTCGTCAGTTCGATCTCTTGGAAATGCAACCCTTCTGTCGGATTAACTACTTATCTGACATCAATATCTAGTGGCTGCATTGGGTCTTCCAACCATTCAGTACTTCCGTCGGCTCAACACTTAGAAGATTCTTCCAATATCATCATCCAGCCGTCGAATAATTAAATTGTTTATTTTCACCCCCAACTGATGGATTACAAATTTAATCTTCAATATTATCCTTTTTATATCTAATTATTGTACGGTTCCATGAATAATTTATATTAGAGGATACAAAATTCCAAGTTTATAATTTAAATTAACTTAAAAATTGTTATTTTATAGTTAAAAATGGGAAAAAAAGTAGCATCAAAATAAAATTATAATACAATATTAAGAATTTGAAGATGTAATATTAGTTACACAGTGATGTTAGTCCCAAGAAGTATATAACTATTACTACATGTTATTATACTATAAAAGCTATATCACATTCCCCATTATATTCCTAAACACATACCACACCATATAGTACAGAATCTTTCTTGCTACAATTGTTCTTATACTTTGAACATCATTCCTGTTGAGGATTAAATCAAAAGTGTTAAGAAGACAAACTATCACATAAACCCTTGTGGGATACAACTCCTGGCCACGAGATTCCTACCGCCCCTCTAATCAAACACTAGTTCAGCCAATATAACTGGCTGCGCCGAACATAAAACAAAGATCCAATCGTACACTGTGATTCAATTTAATCGTTTAATCATTAATCAATTCCACGAATTCAATTTTCCACGTCAAACAAGAAAAACTAGAGTTAACTGGTTGCAGCGACGTCCACTTATTAAGTAGGGGAGGAAAAATTCTAGGACAAGCCACGAACCCTTGTCCAGAATGGAGAAAAGGAGGAGGAAAAAAATAATAGTTTGAGTGTTTAGAGTTAAAATTTTAAATAATTAATTGAAAAAATGAAAAAAAAATATTTCATTTCAAATCTCCCAAATTAGAGATATGAAAATTGGGAGGTTTTAGTGTATGTTAACTTAGATTAGAATTAATAAATTTAAGTTTAAGTCAACTTAATTTTTTAAAAGTGAATTTGATAAAATAAATATTAGAGAAAATTCTCCAACTAAGATTGTTGTAATCCAAAAATAAGAAATTCTTACTTTGACACAAACATAGTTAGAGACAAAAGTGTGTTGAAACAGTGTCAACAAAAAAAATCTAAAACAATCACAGCACACCGTTTGAGATCATCAAACGCACGTTCGGATGTCCAAACGGTAAAACAAATGCACACTTAATGGTATGAAGTGGATTAGGTTTTTCTCATTAATTATTCCATTTCGATACTAAAAGAACCTCAAACCATGGGTTTAACTATTTTTTTTTCCTTTTTTTTTACACATGGATTTAACTCTTTTTACCACTCTACTTCAATACTAATGGAGGAGAAAATAGATCATGCGGCCCATTAGAAGCCTACAACTTAACTTATTTTCAACCTATATAGGTTTGACCTATTTAACAAATAAGTCAGTCTTAAACTTTTTGAAATATTTATTTAACTATACAAGTTAAGGTTTGAGATTTTGAAAAAACCTATTTAACTTACTAGACCAACTTATTTAATTAATATTTATATATAATTATAAATTTGTAATACTTATATAATTTATTAGTTATATATCAATATAATATATTTATTTTATATAAAATATAATAATTTTCTTAAATATTATATCTATTTAAATATTAAAAAATTTAAGTTGTTTAATCTATATAAAAACTTTAAATAGACTTTTAGATTAAATTAAGGTTTTATGTTTTCATAAACAGATTAAACCAAATTCTAAAAAAAAATTATAACAAATAATAAATCAAACTTAAACTAACACATTACAAAATAAATTTAAAACCTATTTAAATAAAGCCTAGAATAAGTGAACCCATTTTGACGCCTAGTTACTAACCAGGGACTACTCTATTACATCAATTTTTTTTTTTCTTTTGTGCAACTATTACATCAATATAAACATAGTGAAGTCATGGGTGGAGAAAATGGACTCACTCACATAAGGAGGGTCCCGCTGTGGGGCATATCCCATGTCACTTGTCAGTGTGCCTATTTTACGCATTATGCTTAAGGAAAAACAAAAAATTCTACCATTGTGACGGGTGATGGTCTTAATGCAGTAGGCAACAGCTAAACTTCTTTTTAAATAAAATCTTTTGCTTACATGTATTCTCTTCAAATCAAAATTACTAGTTCCGTAGCTTTTTGTTCTTTTTTTTGTAACTTTCTACTACTTCTCTTCTTTTTGGTTTGACCGCACCTGCAGATGTTGATTTGTTGCCTCGCGTTTGGTTGAAGGTGTCCACTTCTTTCTAGTGCTCCTCTATCATAGAAACAGTGCATTTTTCCAGCCATCTTTGAAGGCGGAAGTTCTTCAATGTGATCAGGTTTTGACTAGTTGGTTCTCAGATTTATTGCTGGTTTAACCCCGGTTCTTTACTAAAAAACGATCAGCATTTTGACTAAATCGGTTAAGGGGCCGGCTCACCAATTTTACGTTTGACTGCCGGCTGAGCCTGTTGGGTTCGTATAACTATGATCCAAAAAGGTTTGTTTAATGGTGGAGTTGAACATGTAATGTTTGATTAAATATGCTTTCATATGTTTGAATTATAACTGTGAAAATTTTTTGGGTTGTTTCACCTTGATAAAAAGCGAGTGTTCTAGATATCTAAGCTATATTTGTTTGATTTCCTAGTCTTTTTCTTGATTTTCAGCAAGAATGATTCATTAATTTGTGCGCCCAACCTTAATCAAAATATGTTTAATAATTTCAAATTTGAGACATGTATATAACTTACTTGATAAGATTCTTAAATTATAGAAGCCTTCCATGATAAAGGAAATTAGGTAAAAAAAATTTAAAAAATTATTTAAGGGAGATTTGTGTAAATTTTTTTAGACATAATTTTATAATTTAAGTTTATGCAAACTTTTAAAAAATAAAGAATATTTATGTAATTAAAATACATAGTGCATGTTATTTACTTCCTTTTTTTTTATACAAGTGTTATAAAAAGGATTAAAATAGATAGTGTCATTTACTTCCTATTTACTTCCTTTTTTTTATTAGTGCTAATCTAGTAAAATATAATTTACAAAAAGCATGAAATGAGAAAAAAGATTAAACAATAATGAAGTCCTTGCTGAACCAAAAAAATAATGAGCCCTTGTATTAATTTTAAAAGTTATGAATAAGTGGGGCATGTGAAATAGATGAACTAGATTAGCACTAATGCAATGCAAAGTGTTAGTAATGTGCAATGTAAGTGTAAATCACGTGTAATGCATAAGATAATACCAAAGATCATATAATTTATAAAATATAATGAGTAAGAAAGGCCTAAAAAATTTATATATTTATTTTAAGAGAATATAATTAGTTAAAAATTTAATAATTATGCAGATGAAAAAAACTTATAATAATTATAATTAATTTTGTAATAATAGGCTAAAAAATTTAAAAAACATTAAAAAAATAAGTAAATGTGTAATGCACTTACTGTAAAAATGATAATAATAACAAACGAGGTTGCCATGTTAGAGCAGCACAAAATGTTGTTGGAGAAACTACTGGGAATGGAATTGAATGAAGAAACTAAGAAGCTGAGGCAGGCTTGTTTTAAAGCTAATTAGCCCTCCAAGCTTGACCTTCATGGTCATTGCCTTGAATTTTGGAGAAAACAGTAAAAGTAAAGGACATATAAACAAACACTAATTCAAAAGTGGTTGATTATAGTAGAAGTAAATTGTGATTTTAAATGAATCTTAAATATTTATAATGTTAGAGGTTCGAATTTTATAATTATTATTTTAGAGAATACTTTACTTAAATACTATATGTGACTCAAAATCTCGTAAACAATTACTTAATACGAAAAAAATAAGACAAAAATGATATTTTGGATCTTTATCTTTATTCTTTTTTTTTTTAATTTGATCTTATATTTTTTATTTTTGTTAATTTGATCCCTTACATTTAAAATCACTACTTAATGTGGTCCTTGTTACAATTCTATTACTCCCACTAATGGAACACGCGGATGTAGAGAATAAAAACAAATTCCAGCAACCAAAATAGGATTTTATTATATCAAAGAATAGTTTTTGGTGAAGAATAACGACTGAACTTTATTCATGTATCATCGAATGATAAAACTAGCGCTAGCCAGCCATTTAACAGAAAGTAGATGCTAACAAACTTTATAATAGAATGCTAGCTACCAAGATAACAGCTCTAACTACTAGCTGGATCAGCATGTGATAAATAGGATTCATGTTCATGCATGGATGTGCATGTATGATCAATAAAACTTCTTAGATGTTTTTGGAGTAAAAAAAAGTTATTACTCGCTCTATTGTTGGGAAAGAAAAAGGGGTGTGTATACAGCGGAAGTAATAACATACAAATAGATAATAAAATCTTTTTCATTTAAAAGAATCTGTGAAGAGCAAAATATACAGTCAACCAATATATTTACCAAAAGATATATATAAGAATGCATAAAAATAAATAGGCAAAGAAAATACACATAATTTTAAGGTGAAAAACTCTCTTAATGTGAGAGATAAAAATCACGGGATCTAATCCAGAAAAATCTCTACTATAACAGATCAATGAGTACAGCAAAGTGTCTCCCAATAAACTAGGATATCATAACGGCTCCTACTCACTACCAACAAAGTGAAAATCAACAAAGCAACAAAGCTCAAAACCTATAAAGGGGTACAAACAGCCCAACAAGTAGAGATGGAGAAATAAAATTCTGATCGTACAAGTAGAAATTCACGTTGCAAGGAATAACATACTGAAAAATCATCAAAATCAGACTACAAATGACCACCCGATCTGAATACGTAAAATCAGATCTGAAACTTTTCTTCTCCTCTTTCTCTCACGCAGCACTGCTGCTATGTTTTTTACGAAAGAAGAACTTAAGGAAGAAGTTGTTGACTTTTTTTTTAAAACCTCTCTCTTTTTTTTTTTAAATATAATGGTATGGGCCCCACTTAGTTGGACCAATACAATAAACTCCCCCTCCAACTCAAGTGGAGGCAAATGTCAAACCAACAACCAAACGACAATCTTCAAATTTCTCCTTCGGTAGAGTCTTTATCAGCATGTCTGAACCATTATCATTAGTATGAATCTTTTCAAGCTCTAACAACTTCGAGTCCAGAATATCACGTATCCAATGATACCTCACATCAATATGCTTAGATCTACCATGGAATGTAGGATATTTGCCAAGATGGATAGCACTCTGACTATCACAAAACAAAACATATCTCCGTTGAGTAAAACCAAGTTCATGCACAAAATTCTTCATCCAAAGCAACTCTTTACAAGCCTCGATAATAGCAATGAACTCAGCCTCAGTAGTAGATAATACAACACACTTTTGTAACCTGGATTGCCAAGCCACAGCTCCCACTGCAAAGGTAATCAAATAGCCAGAAGTAGACTTTCTAAAATCAACATCCCCTGCCAAGTCTGAGTCTGTATAACCACAAAGAACAGGTTTCCTAATTCCAAAACAGAGCTTCAAACTCGAAGTGCCCCGGAGATATCTCAATATCCACTTCACAGCTTTCCATTCCACTTGTAGTAATTTGTGTCATTCAAACTAATCATTCTACTGTAATTTGACTTCATCATTCAATCAAGTAAACAAATAAATAAATTGCTCTGATACCAGTTGTTGGGAAAGAAAAAAGAGTGTGTATACAACGGAAGCAACAACCCACAAATAGACAATAAAATCTTTCTCACTTAAAAGAACCTGTGATGAGCAAAATATACAGTCAACCAATATATCCACCAAAAGATATATCTAAGAATACACAAAAATAAATAAGCAAAGAGAACACACATAATTTTAACGTGAAAAACTCTCTCAATGTGATAGATAAAAATCACGGGACCTAGTCCAGAAAAATTTTCACTATAACAGATTAATGAGTATAGCAAAGTGTCTCTCAATAAATAATGATATCACAATGACTCCTACTCATTACCAATAAAGTAGAAATCAATAAAGTAACAAAGTTCAAAACTTACAAAGTGATACAAACAGTCCAATAAGTAAAGATGAAGAAATAAAATTCTGATCATACAAGTAAAAGTTCACGATGCAAGGAATAACATACTGAAAAATCATTAAAATCAGACCACAAATAATCATCCAATATGAATACACAAATCAAACCTGAAACTTTTCTTCTCCTTTTTCTCTCACGCGGCACTTCTACTCTGGTTTTTTACGAAAGAATAACTTAAAGGAAGAACTTGTTGGCTTCTTTTTAAAACTTTTCTCTCTCTTTTTTTAATATAATGGTATGAGCCCCACTTAATTGGACCCATACAACATCTATATCATTTAATGTTTACTATTTTAATTATGTAAGTTATTATTATCTTCAACAACTTTAATAACTTTTTTTATGTTATAACTGAAGTGACATATATTAAATAATATAAGATAAAAACTTTTTTTTACTCAAAAATACACTTAAAAATCTCTCATATGATCAGTTATGGAATTAGTTTATCGTGTCCACCTGGTTGGTGGAGCTTCATGTGTTGCACACGTCCACTGAGACATAGATTTTGAAGTAATTCTTAGGGTCGGAATACTTGACTGCCTTCCTCAAAGGCTTCAAAGTTTAATATTTTTTTTATTAGAGTAGATATTGATAGGATTGTCAAAATAGGCAAAACTCTTTGGATTGGCCTGTTTAATTATTTACTAAAATTAGGTGAATTGAGTTTTAAAATTGTTAACACTTTTAAATCAATAATTTTTTAGCTTATCTTGTTTGGTCTGCAGGTTTAAACAAACCAAACTTGTTTGTTTGTGAGTTATGCCATTAGTTTATTTATTTATTTTTAATTACCAATAATATAAATTTAAAATTTAATTTTATGAATTTGATATATTTTGATTTTAGATTTTGCTTTTATTTGAAGTGAACACTTCGATTTTTTATTCATTTTAACTTTGTGATTTTGATTTTAGGCTAGAATATGTTAATTTTAAAATAAAAATTAAAAATAAAAGTAGGTAGTCCATTTAGGTCCCTCGAATTATCCTTATATGAATTAAGTTGGTAAAACACCAGCCTGTATAAATTAACATATTTTTTGCTCGGCATGTTTAACCTATAAATTAAACTAGTTAGTCTTAAACGAGTTGGGCTGACTTATTTAACAACCCTAGATAGTGGTGTTCTTAATTGAACAAATTGATCTAAATTGAAATAATTAAATAGAAAAATTTGAAGTTGAATAAAGCTTATTAAGTTTTATTTTTTTTATTTTATAAAAAAACAATCAATTTAGTTCAATTTTAAATTTTTATTTACAAAACTTTATCAAGTTAAATAAAACAAAGCTTTTATATATATATATATATATATATATATATATATATATATATATATATATTCTATAATTTATGTACTTATAGATAATTAGATTTAAAGTTATTGTTGTTTTTATGAAACATTTTAAGTTAATTTGTTATTTATATTTATTTATTATACTTTATTGAAACTTCAAATCAAATTTATTAATGATTGAGTCATAGAAAAAAAATTCAAATCTATATTTATTTAAAAATATATTTGATAGAAAATGATTGGACCAAATCACATCAAACCGATTTAGTTGAGATTTAGCTCGATTGTTTAATTAAAGCCAAACCAATGATTCTCAACGAAAGAAAGTCAATTGATTTCCCTTAAAAGACTTTTCTCTCTTAAAAAATATAATCAAATCTTACCGCAAACATCCCTAAGCAATAACTATCATACGGGAAGATGAAAGACACATGATGTAATAAAAATATGACTCATGATCTGAAGCATACAAATTATTAGATTAACTTTAAATTTAATTTTTTAAATAAATTTTAAATCAAATCTCAATCTTTAATAGTGTTATTTTTTAAATATATTAGAATTTATATCAATACATCACTAGTAAGAGTTTTATTATTTCCTCTTCAAATAATCATTAGTCTTCCACAGCCAGACGGTGGTCTTTGGTCTTTGCAGGATTTGCAATCCGATGGGGAGAGAGTGGGCTTCAACTTAATCGGGCCCGCTGCCTTATTGTGTTTTCGGTGCCTATTTGAGTGGAGAATAACTTCTTTGAGTAATGTTTTTAGGCTTCAGACAAAAAAAAGAAAGAGTAATGTTTGTAGGCTTAGGCATAAGGCCTAAGGGTGTTTGTTTTCTTGGCACTTCATTTTGTATTTTCATTGATGAACAAATATTTGATCAACATACGGCGATTGAATGGTTAATTATGTCGATGTTTGGTTGATCCGTGAATTTTAACTAGTAGTGGTTAAACATTTAGCTTGTTAATTTGATGCATCAAATATGATATGATAAGATAGTATTAAAAGACATAATAAACTCAGATTTTCATACTATTTATCTTTTTTTTTCAGGTACATATATTATTTATCATTTAATATAACGTAAATAAGTTTTTGTAAAAGAAGAATAGATATTCTCAAGTAAAATTTTTAAATGACAAAATCAAACGAATAGAGAAATAGAACAAAAACTCTAACATATGATCCATCTCCATTTTTTCTATACATAAGATTCTACACATTTTACATGCTAGCTAATAGTGAATAAATTATTTATCAACAACGTGTATCAATTAATTATTGAACTAGTAATTTGTTACTAATAAGCCAAAATTGGAGTAAAAATAGGTCAGGTTAAGTCAGGCTTTGCCTTAAACAATTTGACCTGTATCCCAATTATAAGGCCTGAGTCTGGCCTATGAACCTGTAATAAGTCGATTTTTAATGTCTGACCTAGCCTTTTTAAAAGTCTGGCCTGGCCTGACTTGAAAGCTTATTTAAAGCCTTACTTTGCAATGAGACCTTTAAATATGTTAACAGACCTACCTTTAAATAGGTCGATAGACCTTTACATATGTTAACAAACCTATCTTTAAATAAGATAATATGTCTTTACATAGGCTAACAGGCCTAAGCATTGAAATAAGTCAACGGGTCTATTCAAAGCTAATAGGTCTTTCTTATAATTTAACACTCATCTTCTAATTTTATAGATGCTCATCACTTTCTTACTCTAGTTTTGGTCGATGTGAGACTTGAAGATATACCTAGTTGTTCACTTTCTTACTCTAGTCTTTCAAGTCCCACATCGACTAAAGATCAGAGTAAGAAAGTAGTGAGTATCTATAAAAATAGAGGGTGAGTATTAACTTATTATTTTTAATCTAATAATTATATTACATTAAATATATTAATAAATATGTTATTTCTATTCTAACTTATTAGCTTAATTTTTTGTTACTGATTTTTATTAAAATTTAATTAAAAAATATTAATATATTATAATAAATTAATAATTATAATTATAATTTATAATTATTATAATAATATATATTATATTATATATAACTAACTAAATAGGTCAGTTTACTGTGCTTAAAAAAGTCTATTAGATGGCCTGAGACTTAACTTTTTTAGTTAAACAAACTTTTAAAAAAACATTAGCCTAGTTTGTTTAGTAAACAGGTTAAGTCAGTCAAGTCAGCCTCAAAATGTAAAGTATAGCCCTCTGACAAGAAATGCTTTTGACCTATTTTTACTCTTACGTATTACTATTTGATAATCAATTAATATATATTATTAATTGATAATTTAGTTACCTTTAACCGGTATATAAGAGGTGTAGAAATCAAAAATAGGAATATCATAATTGTTTGTTAAACTTGTAATTTAATTGGTATAGCTATTTTCCCAAGAGGATGAGCCGAAATCATCTCATGTGAGAACTGAGAACAGAGAGCCAACGAGAGTTAATGAAAGGGACACTGCTCTTAGAGTGCCATAAAGGATTGTTCTTGCTTCACTATGTGACATTTCAGTGGTAATTAATGATTGACTCGTAATTAACTTACATATTTATTATTATCTCAACTTGTTTTTTTAATTTTTAAAAATAAAAAATGATGAATATGCAAGTTAGTGATAGATCTTATTATTAATTACAACTAAAATGTCATAATATGATTAGAGTCACAGTTCTAACTGGTACTCCAGTAGTATCTAGAGCTGTCAAAATAGGCCGGACCAACTAGAAGTTGGGTCATTTTCAGGTCGAGTTAGATCTGACTATGTAAGTTTTGGACTGACATTTTGTCAGCCTAGCTCGCCTCTTTTTAATGTAAATAGGCCGGGTTGGCCTATCCCGTTGCGGACTAATCCATTTAGACTATTTTTAATTTCAAACAGGCATTTATTAGTTCAACTTGTCTATTTTGTGGGACTATTTGGGACGACCCATCGAGTTTGACCCATTTTGACGGCTCTAGCAATATCCAATAATTTCTCCTATCAGTACTAACTAGAAGTGTCCAAGACGCAACTTGTCCTTCTAACCCAATTTGGCCCAAAGCTAATTGGGACAAGTTTGGATTTTTGAAATTAAACCTTATATTTTTTGGAGTTGGGTTCAAATCATACTTTAAATTGACTCAATCCGACTCAATGTCACACATTACTTTAAAACTAATACTTTTTTTTACAATTAAATATAAATAATAAAATTTTTAAACTTAATATAATTATTAATTTAAGACTACTTGACTTAAATTTATATTAATATTATTTATTTTAAAATATATATTATAAAACATATCTTAATCTTTATTTTTTACTTATAAAATTTTATAACTTAATTATATGTAATATTCAAATTTATATATATTATCTTAATATCAAGTTGATCCACTCATTATTAAATCATAACTGAAATAAACTCCAATTCAAAAGATTGATCTAATCAAAATATCAAATTGAATTCGAGTCAAATCAAATAAATTCCAACCAACCATCAACGTGTAGACTTTCAAGTCTCAATTAGCTTTCAATCCTAATTAATTACTGTAATGCGAACAAGTTTCTTACGTTTGGAAACCAGCGACTAGAATTTTCTTAACATGCAACTGCGTTATTGGTCAATGAAGCTATGTTCTTCGTCAACACGTACGTGTATATGTCTCTTTGTCAAGCAAAGCACGCAACTGCTCAGAAAGGGAGAGATACTTGCTTGCATAGACTGAGTTCACGGTGGACCGAATGGTGAATGATGTAGAAATATTTCGTATACTTGGGTTTTACTTACATGAGACCCTATATATTTGAACTGTGCAATCAGTGCAAGAATTTCTGCGAGAAATTAACGGGTCAACCAAAACACTGCAATTATATTTTACGATTCTATTGACTCAGAAAGATCTTAGTTCTGCTAGCTAGGTAGCTTTGACATTTGTGTTTATATTTATATGAGTTTTGTTATATCTTCTAAAAATATCTTTTTAATAATTTTTTTATTATTTAATAAAAAATTAAATAAAAGATTAAATATAACAAATATTTTAAGAATATAAAAAATATTTAATATTTTTTTATTTAATAATTAAGAAGATTATTAAAGAAATATGTTAAAAAGATTAATCATTTTCCTATTTATATATGATGCTTTGCTTGTTTCCATTTATAATCATTTTGTCTTCTCTGAAAGAGTAAATAAATAACACACACACAAATACTAATTAATTAAGGAGTTCTTTCCTATACCTATCTTTATTCTAGGGGCGTCGATATTATGATATCCTATATATATTTATTAGAAAGAAGACACATGATCTAAATTACCAAAATTATCCAAGATTTCGGTTGTGAAGTTGAGGTTTTTTTTTAAATAGACATGAAGTTGAGTTATATACTGATTGCCATTTTTTTTAACTTAACAATTTTTATATTTTAGTTTTGGTCCTAGTTTAAGTGCTCGTGAAAGGACACGACCTAATATATTATTTAATTCAATGATGCTAACCATAAAAGTGAAAGAATTGAAAGACATTTTTCTATATAATATAAAGGGTAGTAAATTAAATTATTTAAAAATCAAAAGAATTAAAATATTATCTAACATATCAAAAAATAAAATTAAATGTAGTATTAGCGTAGAATTTTTATACTAAATAGAAAATAAGAAAGTGACACATCAATGTAGAGTATAACTAAGATTTTTCATTTTCTTAAAGTTTTTATACAATAAAAGCTAAATCCTTTTCAATTTTTTTTTGAAATGTAAAAAACGATTTTGAAAAATAAAGGATTTTTATTTTTTATTTATTAACTGAAAAAACAATTTAAAATATTGGAGAGAAATAAATTAAATTTTAAAAAATTGTAAAAAGCACATCCATGTGCGAGTGAGAGAATGCATAAATGTATTTTAAAAATTCTTATTCTTAATTTTTTTCTATGATGTAATATTTTTTGTCAAGTGTAAACACATAAGATTAAAATCTATTGTAGAGTTTACAAAACAAAAATACAAAAAAAAAATCTATTGTAGAGTCTTCACCCCTCGTTATTATATTTAAATGAGTATATTGTAGAAAAATATAATTTGATGGGTGAAATTTTATTTAATTATCCCTTTGAGTATATGACATTTGCTTACACCAGTTGCCTGTTATTATAACTAAAATAATATTAGTATAGACTCGGGTTAAAACAAGAAATGTGTTCAAATTGGATCAAATGGTTCATATTGAAATAAGTCAAACAACTCATGAAAATATTAATACCTTCATAAAAGGGTTGGATAATAAAGGAATTTCCATCCAATAAACACACTTGGTAAATATAAGAGTGGTCTTATAAACACTATTAATAATAAAATCATTTGTCATTGAATTTATTTTTTTGGGTGAAATATTGAATTTAATTTAAATCATTGTGTTAGTGTAAAAAAAAATTATATTATCATCAACTTATGTGTTGACACATTAGTTAAATAATTTAACTTTTTAAACAATTAGTATTGTCCTAATCAAATTCATTTGATACTATGTATGATAGTATAACATTTATACTTACAATGCATAAAATTAGATCTGTTTACATTTGTGACATAAGGACATAATCTAATTTAAGAAACTCATTGAAGAGAAATATGACTAGGGAATAATTCACTTGTGTGGTCCTTAATTCCTTATGGCATGAGAGACGATTGTACTGTGTAATGGGTAAAATATGAAGAAAAATGTTAATAATATATTATTTTAATTTTTTTGATATTTATTTTATTATTGGTTCATCTCATATACTTAAAAAGATTATTAAGAGATGAATGTTAATAATGCTTATTTTTAGACCAATAATAAAATAAATATAAAAAAATCTTAAAAAATAGATTACGAATATTTCTCATTTTTCAAACCGTGTCTTTCTTTGCTTTTCTTGCCTGCGTCTCCATGGGACCATTTGCTTAAAGCTTTCATAAATGCTTGCCTGCAATTATAAAATTAAAATTATTACATGATAAGATATCAAAACCTAACCAAATTAATAAATTATTTCAACACGCAACGAAAACCAAAAGTCACAGTAGCAAAAGCAGTATGTGCTTTTTCTGTAGCCAGCTAGTGAAAGTCCATCCAGCTTTTCGGTGCCTAAATGCTGCTGCTGTTTGAGTGTTTTATTTCTTCTTCTTCTTATTCTTATTATTATTTTTTACTTTGAGTGTTTTATTTTCTTTACTCACAGAAAGTAAGGGAAAATGTTTCATTACTCACGGAAGTGTAATTTTTCTGACGAAGAAAATGAAAAGGCATGTATAAACTTTTATAAATTTGGTGGCTACAACTAAGCCACCCTCACCCCGATAATATGATTAGTGTAAAGATATATTTTTAGTCAAACATAACCTTTACCTATTAAACAGTATGTGTTTTAAAATGCATACCCAATACCTTGGCTGCTATGCATTATGCATGATTCTTCTGACAATATTAGGAGATCTGAAGACAGCAAAAATTGGACATGTAAAAGGACAAAATGGAGGTGGCTTGGAGGTATAAAAACCTAATTTATTTACCAATAAAATGTTTTAATTTTGTCATGATCATTGTATCCATGACTACGAAAGGATGGAACGACATATTGAATCGAACACAATTATATTATATTTCCAATTTCTCATCATCCATTTGAGAAATTATATACCAACACACACAGAATTTCATAGCAGGTAAATTTGAACCGTCCAAAATTGCCCCAAAAAGATATAGCAGGGGAAAAAAAAACACACACACACAGTCTACTGGGGAAATATACTAGTGTCTAGCACTTTCCAAGACTCCCAGTAATGTCCCCAAAAACAAATGGGAAAATGCTTAATACACATTATCTATGACTCACATCTCTCACGTCAGAAGCATGTAACATAATTACAATGTAATTGTGTAAAAAACAGGGTAAATAAGAGAAAATTATATAAATATAAGATGATATATGTATAAAATATGTTTATGTAGCAGTATTCAAACAAATACAGAAATACTCATGCAGTTATTGTTGTAAATAATAATAATAATAATATGACAGTAAGTTTTTAGATTTTCAATATTTTTTTCCTTTTCAAAATAAAGAAGATACAAGGAAAATAGACATATAGTGAAGGAGGTGGTCTTTGATTTGTTCATGCAACACCAATTAATTCTTGAAGAGAAGAGTGAGAAACAAAGATAGGAAATGAGCTTACCCAAAAATGTGACCTTGCCTTAGACTGAGAGAGACTCAATAACCTTCCTCTTCTGGGAACCCTTGTGATATTCACCTTATTAGGCTTAGGATTGCCATGGCTAATATAGCCTGAAAAGTCAAAACTACCCTCAGCGTCCTCCCTGTTGATCTTCCTGAAACCGCTCCACCTAGTGGACCCAAAATTGGAATTCCAGATGTCCCTGGGAGTCCTATAAGAGGACGTGAAGGACATGGCCCGGCCCACGTAAGGCCCATCCAACACCGTTGTAGGGGAAGGCTCCTCCATGTTGGAGGACACCTTGGCCTCCAAGAACAACAACCTCGGAGGCAGCTCCAAGGTTCTATTAGCACTGTTCTTGGGCTCTGATTGGGTGTGGCAGTGCCTAGGCTTACCCGGTGCTTCCTCCCACTTGAAAGGAACCGAGACCATGTTCTGCGGCGGCGGTGGTGGGGGAATCTCCTCCGGCGGCATGCTCGGCCGTGAGATTAAGAGAGAGAGCTTTGTCGGTGTGTAGCTTGGTTCATGAACATGATCAGCCTTGTCTGATTCTGACCCCATCATTTTTTTTTAGCACAGTGGCAAGGGCACTTTATGATGATCTAGTGAAGTATGTGGTTTTATAGAGAGATATGTGTCAATGAGTTTAGAGAGAGAAGGGTGGAGAAAGAATGTGAATTGTGGTTTTATAGAAGAGGTGCAACCGTGTCCTTTGAAAAGTCACATACATGATATGAATTTCATTGGTTTGGCTTATGACTTGTAGCAGCCGGAGCGTAAAGGTTTTATTGAAGTGGGGTGTATCTTAAAGAAAAAAAATCATTTTATACTCTTAAAAAAAAGTATAAATACTATTTACATCTTTTTTAAAAGATGTGATTGATTGAGAAAAAATGATAAAAAAAATATGTATAATGAATGATATTAGATGAGATGTAAAAATGAGTGTATGTACTATTTGATATAAAAATATAAGAATTGTTTCTTAAATAATTAAGTAACATTATATTTATTTTTAATTTAATTTGAAGTGTATTATAATTTTGATTTATTAAAAATAATTTAAAATGAATATATTTTTATTTATTTATTTTAAAATTAAATTTATTTTAACAAAACTTTTTCCTTTAAGAGAGATGAAAAATGCATGACTGAAATACGAGCGGTAGTCTCACTGCCCTACTAAGATGGTAACCGTATAATTCAAATAAAACCAAAATGAATCATCTTTTTTTTTTGGTTGGAAAACGACCACCATAACCCTCATTCCTCAATCATTTTATTTGTGTGTGGGTTGCAACTCCCAAGTGGTAAAATCTTAGCCAAAATAATAATTTCCTGTTCAGTTTTTTTACTAGGATTCTATATTGTTGCTGTTTTTAACATTTTTATTATTATTTTTCCTTATTGTGAGATTTTTATAGAACCCACGTCAATGCCTTCACAGTATTGTTTGTATCTGCAAATGAAAACCATGAATATAGATTATCTTATGGAAAAATTATTGATAATGAAGTAGCTTTCAAGTATAACTTGAATTTGCAACACAAAATACAAAAAAAAAAAAAGAAGAGTCAATTGTTTAAAAGAAAAGGAAATAATTTGGACTCCTATTCGATTTAGTAATTCCTAATACGGGCCATTAATTGAAATAATTAAAAAAAAAAGAGTCAATAATTCACGCATTTCGAACCCTTTCAACAAGTTAATGTTCATAAATTGAAAAGTACCTACCTAGAGCATATCACTGTATTTGTATTTTTTTTTTTTGGTACACTATTTGTATGTTGACATGTCGAATTAATGAAAATGAATGGAATTTATGAATGTCGTAAGATAGATCACGAGGTTACACATCTTCCTTATAATGTGTGGGCTACGTTATAATCTTCATTCGAAATTGGTGAGACTGGAATTACTATTTTTTCTTTTTGTTTTTTTCATGAATGCATTACAGGGAGTTATGGTAACATACCTCGCCCCATACATTTCATTTCCAACTAAAAACATATTATAGTAATAAATCTATTGATCATATGGTTGTACACTTTTTTTTATTACAAATAATAAGAGAATCTAAATAGAAGTAATTAAAATATACTTTTATTTTATATACGTTACACTCATTTTTAATTTAATTCTTATATATATTAATTTAATCTTTATGTATACAATTATTTTTAATTTATTTTTCACAGTCTACTGTTATTAATTTGTTATAACATTATTTTTTGAAGTTATAAAACAATAAAATGTAGAGATTAAATTAAAAATAAATGTCATATAAATTGACAAAAAGTATAAATTAAAATATATTTTTAATTCTTATACATATAAGTTATTTTTAATTTAGTTTTTATACTTCTCAATAATTTGATTCTTATACTCAAGATATTATAACAGTAACAATAATAATAACAGATAATAGGAACCAAATTAAAAAATATTTATGAATAGAGATTAAATTAATTTTTTTTTTCGTATATGGTCCATATGAATTAAATTAACAATAAGTGTAATGCATAAAAGATCAAAAATATACTTTAATAAAAAAATTTACTTTTTATACAATTTTGTTAAAAGGTGACATTGACACCTTTTTTTATTCTTAATTTGCCTATAGATTGTTATTATTTATAAGACAAGCTGGCGAATTAAAGTTACAATTATCAGAGTCAAAGAAAAAGTTTATGCCTTTATGATGAAATAGAAATTAAAAACTTGAACAAATAAGAAATGATTGAAAGAAAGATTTATAATAATTTAACATTATGCAAATTATATATACTCAGTGGGTTGTAAAGGGGTTTTGAAATTGTTATGGTTGTCCCTTGATATTCTTTTGAGGTCATCTTCTCAATAATTTACATGCGTGATGAATTAACTTCCTAATATCAAATATAGAAAATATTAAAAATTGCTGCATGAAGAGAGTCGTCTTTATCCCAACACAATTGAAGATTAGAGTCTTAGAAAAAGTTCCAGCCAACCCAAAAAAAAAAGTTCCACTTCACTAAAATTCAAAAGAAAAAGATAAGATAAAACCAAGGCACTAAGACTAGTCCTTTTTCTTCCTTTGTTGTTTAGTAGTATTATTTTCTACTTTTAGAGCGCGGTGGAAGATATATATCTTATATTCTTAAATACAACAAGACATTAAACAGATTCCTTAATAAAATTGATCGTGGTATTCTTTTATTTTCCACTTATTTTATGCTAATATGCTTTTCATGGGACATTCCTAACATTAACATGTTTTATTTATTCCTTTTTGTGACCAATAGGGAAATTTTACACATACAGTTTTAATTTTTATGGTACCATGATAGCAGTGTGAGTTGCAAGCATTTATTGAATGTTAATTTTATAATAAATATTTAAAATTTTATTAAAAACAATAAACAACCAATGAAATATTTGATATGTACAAAAAAATATGGGTCCCATAAAATTACACCCTTTCCCAAAGTTACTGTTCTCGTTCTGTTCACCGTTAATCAATCTATATATGAACTCAAGAAATTAGGTCGTTGTGCATTTGATTGTGTACCTTAGAATTCAGTAGTTGACAATATTGACACATTACATCCTCCTCTCAATGAAGTAATATATACAACGTATCAATTTCTTTAAATATATGAAAATAATGCTCATTATTTGAGGTGTGTATCCCAAAATCCTTCGAGACACTCACTATTATTCAGTAATCAGTCATTCTAAACTCTTACTCTGCATGTTGTAACTCAAGTCTCAAGCAGTCAAGCTATCAAAAGGTACTAGAGCCTCTGCTCCAACATTCTCACGATAACAAAACTTGGCTCTAACTCTTCTCCTCCAACCCTTTTAATCATCTTTCATGTATCAATTAATTCAATTAAGTGAAGTTAATAGTAATAAATAAAAGGTGATTAAAAGGGTTAGAGAGAAAAGTTAGAGAAAAAAGGGCCAAGAGCCAAGTTTTGTTCTTCTCAGAGTGACTTTTCTTTTCTCTGTGAAGAATTATCGATTCCTCACCTTAAAGTTCTCCAAACTAGGACCAAAGAAGCCAATCAGAACAGATGCCATATGTTGAAAATTGAAATCAAGGTAGGTAATATAATCATATATAATAGATGCATATGGTATAAGGTTGAATAATAATAGTGATGGTTATTGCCAAGGAGGACTCGAGATACATGTATCAGTAATACTAGGCTTTCATTTTGAATTTCTACATCAATGAAACTGGCAACTGTTTATATAGTGAATTTCCTCCTCCAGTTTCATTCATTGATTTTATGCAACTTTAAAATGTTACCACTGACAGGTTGATGCATGGTATATGAAGTTTACCTCTAACCTTTATCAGTTGGATGCCAAATTCAGGGCTTCTTGACAAGTATACCAAACCCACAACATCTTTCACCTTTCAGAGAACTTAACTGCTGGAGCCCAACCACAACGACTTGTTGCAGAGATAGGGAGTATAGAGAGTAGTAATTCATATTGACTACGACAAGCAAGCCCATCCTGGCCGTTGTCTTCCAATCTGATGTGGTGGATGGCCATGCCTTAATAAAATTCCTACACAAGAAATTTGCGAACACCAACAGAAAAATTAAGTAATTCTAATTAAAAATTAAGTGGATCGTAAATCAAAAAAATAATAATTAAGTGGATCTAATACAAATATAATTATATTCAAAATTTGCCATGTATTATATTCAATATAAGTGTCGGCCTAATCTATCTTTAGAATTATTCTACTTTTCATATCAAATTTTAAAAGCTTAGATTATAGTTGATGCGGTCTTATAGTGCTTGATAGAGTGTAACAAACAATATTGAAAAGTGAATTACACAATCAAAACAACTTAATTTGTTGGTGTAGCAACAGATATTTGATTATACATTTTATATAAAACTAGCATACATGTTTTTTTAGGTTCAGACCTAGGGAAATTCCACAGGGGGCCATGAGAAGGGGGAGGGGATGAGGAGAGTGCAAAATTTAAACTCCGGTGCTCTTCTTGTGTGTCTCACAGCTCTACCAACTGAGCAATCTCAAGAGCACTCTAATATACATATTTAATGAGCATGTAAATAGAAAATCTCATTTTATTTTATTTCAACTCCAATACTTTAATTTTTTCTTTCTTTTTATCTTTTTCTTTTCTTCATACCCTTGAATTAACCTATGCTCCTAAAAAATTTAGTGTCTTTATATGTATGCCTATGAGTTACCCCTCGTTAAAAAAGGTGAGAGAGAGAGAGTCAGTGAGATCAGCGCTCCCGTAGAAGAGATATTTTTGTATACACACAAATATAACATATTAAATTTATACACAAAAAATAAAAAGTTAGAGAGAGAATATAATTTTTTGTGATGAGTGAGTTTAATAAGACCTATTTTTCTTCTATCTCTAATATTTTATTTCTTGTGTAAAAATTTGATGTGTTACATTTGTGTGCATACAAAAATATTTCCCCGTAAAAGGAATGGTCGTTCATCAATGAACTCAATGCTCTTAAAGTCTTAATCACTTGCAGAAAACAGAACAATGGGATCCATTACCATACCATCATCACAAAGAAAAGCTAACCCAATTTAGCATACCACATTGTCATTAAGTATTCAGCTAACTACAAGTACATGATCAAATCCAAAAACGTGCTAAATGTGAGTTGTGGCTCACTTGAAACAACGCTATATAAGTTTACAAGTATTACAACTGTTTTGATGCAAACTATACATAATTGTTATTGATTATTGTGACCACATTAATGATAGAAAATAATTCATCAGATCTATTAATCCCAATAATTTATGACATATCAATTTCATATAAAAGATTTTAGGGTTACCTTGAAATAGCAGAAGAAGACATCGTCGAACAAATCTTGAAAAGTAAAACACGATGAGAGAGAGATACTATTCCTATCCCACAATAGTCGCTCACGCGTCAGTATCAATGGGGCAATTGTACGCACTAGAGTGGTTGGGAATAGGGGCCTCTCCCTGTATATATAAAATAAGTAAATGAGTTAAACTTACCCACTATGGCAAACTCATATACAGAACCCATAAACAAAACTCACATATATGAGCAGTGCTTTAACAATAATAGGCCCATTAATAATACTGATCACAATTTGGGCTAAACAAAATGCTCTAATAATTTTGACATCCAATTAATCTGTGTTCTATATAATATGATTTATGTTTGTCCATAAATAAAATTCTAACATTCTCCCACTTAGACAACATAAGTCACATTATATCACTTTAATAAGAAAATAATTCTCCAGATTAATCAAACAATATGTGGCCACAACATGATGTCAAAATCGAGCTAGCACTCTCAACTACTGGTCCAAAATGAGACTACAAGTATCTCAACAATGCAGAAAATCATACTCGAAGGAGTACTGATATCATACATGCAACATACTCATATCTCGGTGACCCATCAAAATGTGGTAAATGGGTAATGGGAAAGCACATCTAAAATTTGCATACCAATACGTGATCAAAGTGCATTTCCCAACAAAATGGCCCCAAGCATCCACCCAAGATGTTTTTTGAGATTTAACATCTCAGCACAATAACAAAATGAGACTGGGTCTAAAATGTCTCCACAATATGTCATATCATAAATAAACAAAACTGGGCAGATCAATAACAATAACAATATTATATGACAACGACAATAATAATATAATTGTCTTGAGATATAATAAAATGAGGTCATAACAAAATTACAAAATTAAACTCCCACTAACCTAAAATATCAAAAGACTTCACTATACCCATATGGGTCACATGATCAATAAAAACTTTAACAGCTAAACATTTAGTTAGTGGGTGTGTAACCATAAGTTCTGTAGGGATATGCTCAACACGAGTCTGAAACTCTTGAATCTTCTTTCTAACAAACATGAATTTTGTATCAAAATGCTTTGAACGTTTTGAGCTTTTATTAATTTGAGAGAAGCACACTACGGCAGAATTATCACAATAAATAGTAAGAGGCTTGGAAATACTCTCCACAATAAGAAATTCAGTAATCAAATTTTTTGACCATATCACTTGACGCGTAGCCTCATAACAAGTTATATATTCTGCCTCCATAGTAGAAGTAGCTGTAAGTGTCTGTTTAACACTCTTCTAAGAAACAGCTCTTCCTGCTAACATAAAGATATACCCTGATGTGGACTTGTAGTCATCTGGACAACCACCATAATCAGAATCAGTATAGTCTATCACCTCAAGGCGGTCAGACCTCCTATAGGTGAGCATACAGTCTTTGGTACCCTGTAGATACCTCATAACTCGTTTTGCAGCCTACCAATGAGCCACACCAGGTTTGCTCAAGTATCTCTCAAGTACACTAACAACAAAAGCAATATCAAGACGTGTACAAACTTGAGCATACATAAGACTACCAACAGCGGAAGCATATGAGACTTTCTCCATTTCAGCAACATCTTTGTTACTTTGAGGACACTGTGTATTAGAGAGTCTTTCACCCTTTTGAATAAGTGCAGTACAAGGATTACAAGATTTTATATTAAATCTATTCAGAATCCTTTCAATATAAGCTTTCTGAGACAAGCCAAGAATACAACGAGATCTGTCACAGTGAATCTCAATACCTAATACAAAAGAGGCATCACCAAGATCTTTCATATCAAAATGTGTTGTCAACATCTGCTTTGTCTCATTCAGAAAAACAAAATCATTACTCGCCAACAATACATCATCAACATATAAAACAAGAATGATGAATCTGCTCCCACTAAACTTCAGATAAATGCATTGGTCAACGATTCTCTTTAAAACCAAGAGAACTAACAATATAATCAAATTTCAAATACCATTGCCTGGAAGCCTGTTTCAATCCATAAATGGATCGTCTCAATTTGCATACCATATGATCTTTACCATTTTCAACAAAACCATCAGGTTGATCCATATACATATCCTCATACAAATCACCATTTAGGAAGGCAGTCTTAACATCCATTTGATGAAGCTCCAAATCAAAATGAGCAACCAAGACCATCACAACACGAAAAGAGTCTTTAGTGGAGACCGGTGAGAAAGTCTCCTTATAATCAATGTCTTCCCTCTGGTTATATCCCTTAGCAACAAGTCTGGCCTTATACCTCTCAATTTCACCTTTAACATCACGTTTAGTCTTAAAGACCCATTTATAACCAATAATTTTATAACCCGTAGGCAATTCTACCAATTCCCAAACATTATTCTTTCTCATAGAAGCCAATTCATCCTCCATAGCCACTAGCCATTGTGCACTATCAGGACTAACCATGGCCTCTTGAAAAGAAATAAGATCAGAATCCTCAACTGAATTAAACTCATGCTCCTGCAGGTACACAACATAGTCCCTGAATCTAGTAGACTCAGTGGATATAGGAACCCGCTCAGATCTTCTTAGTGGAGTCACAACAACATCTGGAATCTGTACATTATTTTCAACTTGTTGAAGGATATCGACAACATCAACAGGATCAACAACATTATCATTATAGATAAGAGGAGATGACATTATCCCTGGAAAAGGATCAACAGGAATAGGAACAACAACATGCTCCTCACTAAAATCAACAATACGCGGTTCCTGAGTTCCACCATGTCCTAAGTCCCTTTCAAAATAGATAGCCCGATCGGATTCAATAACTCTAGTAGTATAAGAAGGACAATAGAACTTAGAACCCCTTGAGCCAATACAATAGCCAATGAAGAAACCACTGATGGTTTTGGGATCAAGTTTCTTTAAATGTGGGTTATAAGGTCTTACCTCTGCCCTACATCCCCAAACACGAAAATGCCTCAAGGTAGGTTGTTTGCCTATCATAAGCTCATATGGAGTCTTCAGCACAAATTTACGTGGCACATGATTCAATATATAAGCAGCAGTCTTTAAAGCATCTCCCCACAAGAATTCTGGAAAAGTAGAATGACTAAGCATACACCTCACTATATCCATAAGAGTACGATTTCGTCTCTCTGCAACTCCGTTTTGTTGTGGAGTGTCAGGCATGATGTACTGTGCCTCAATACCACAGTCCTATAAGAACCTAGCAAAAGGTCCAGGATTTCTACCAATTTCATCATATCTTCCATAGTATTCACCACCTCTATCAGACCTCACACATTTGATCTGCTTACTAAATTTCAATTCAACAGCGACTTTGAATGCTTTAAAAGCATCTAAAGAATCAGATTTCTCACGTAGTAAATCAATCCACTCGTATCTAGAGAAGTCATCAATAAACGTGATAAAGTACCTAAAACCACCCATAGCAATAGGAGTAATAGGCCCACAAATATCTATATGAATCAACTGTAGTATTCTTTCGCTCCTGGTAACCCCACTCTTCCTAGCTCCAGATGTGAGTTTCCCTCGTATACAATCAACACAGGTATCAAAATCAGAGAAGTCCAGGTCATGAAGAGTATTCTCCTTGATCAACCTCTCCATTCTCTCCCTAGAGATGTGTCCTAAACGTTTGTGCCACAACATAGAAGATTTTTCAGCAACTTTACCATGCTTGTTTCCAACAAGATTATTGATATATGAATCCCGTTGATCACCAGAAAAAGAATCAACATTCAACATGTATAAACCATTAGACAATACTCCAGAACCAACAAGAACACAATCATAATATAAAGAAACTTTTGCATTACTAAAATGAAAATAGTAGCCACAACTATCCAAAACAGAAATTGAAATCAAATTCCTCCTCATAAAAGGCACATAAATTGTATCTTTCAAAACTAAATCATGTCCAGTACACAACTTTAATGAAACCACTCCTATATGTTTTACTTTGACTTTGGCTCTATTTCCTACTATGATCATCAACTTCCCTTCACTTGGTTTCCTCCTGCTTCTGAATTCCTACAATGAATTTGTAACATGAATAGTTGCATCAGTATCTAGCCACCAGGTATTTAAAGGAACATCAACTAGATTCGATTCAAAACATACTAGAGCCAAGGGGTTACCTTTCTTTTTCTCAAGCCAACTCTTAAATTTTAAACAATCGATTTGCTTATGTCCATATATATCACAGAACTTACAATTTCCATTAAAACGATATCTGGGTTTAACACCAGAAGTCTCACCAGGACCAGAAGATGGCTTAGAAGAATATCCAGGCTTATCATTCCATTTTTTCTTAAATTGAGGCTTACTATTCTTCCCTTTAGTAAATTTCTTCTTCTTTTCACCATTCTTGTGAGAAGCAAACTGCACACTGTGAGCCCTTGCCCTTCTTCATGGTATGCTCCTCTTGAGTAAGAACAGATATAAGTTCATCAACAGTACACTCCTTCTTTTGAGCGTTGTAAGTGGTTCTCAAGACATCAAAACTAGCTGGAAGAGACTCAAACACCTGCCAGACCATGAAATCCTCTCCTAACTCCACTTTCATGGACCTCAACTTGTTGTACCAGTTCACAAGCTTCAAAACATGTTCACGAACACCACTTACACCATCATATGCAGTCTTTGTCAACAAAGAGAGGTAATAGGCCTTTTCAGTTTTATCAAACTTATTGAATTTCTCACCAACAGACTTGAGGAACTCTTTAACATTATTTGTTTCAGGAATGCTCTCTTTAATAGTTTTTTCCATGCTATACTTCATGGTCATCAAACAAACTTTATTGGATTGAACCCACATTTCAAGCTTCTTCTTTTCTGTAGCAGAAGATGCATTTGTGGGTCTCTGAGGTTCATCCTCAGTGAGAGCAGCATCAACATTAGAGACAACCGAAACAATTTCACAGAATCCACTCAGTCCTCAAAATTAGTCTCATTCAATTTCGTTATAGCACTCATTTGCATCGATGAAGCTGAAAGAACATTATATTAAAGGGAGATTTTGTTAAGCATATCAACATGTACAACATTTGAGCAAAACCATAATTGAGTTTTCCCTATGCGATTGCAATCCCGCCGAAGGGTCCCGAATTACAATACATGAGTAGACTCCCACAGACATCAAAATCATATCCCTAAAGCTAGTATCGAAAGGATACTGAGAACTCTAAGGTCAGAACTGTGGAAATAAGTTTGCCCCAAATGGTTTTATATGTTAAGTTTTGATGATGACAAATACAAGACAAATAGAATGATGCTTATGCTTGATAAATGTGCTTAATGTGATATATTGTATCATGCATGATATATACCTTATCTAGTTATATTTTACTTAATAATCATGCAATATGATATATGTAACATTCATCATATAGTATATCCAATAATGCTTTATATGAGTTATAAATAAATTAATATTGGATTTGACCTTTGTGTAATATGTTCTGTTGCATCCTACATAGAGCATATCTATTAATAATTGTTAAATGACTTATTTGGATATGTCTATGAAAGTTTTATATGCATGTTAAACTAACTAAAGCTATATATTTATGAATCGTGCATATGAAGACATTGAATTATGTTTTTGGACTAACTATGTTTGTTTAAGTGAGCAATACTTTACAGGATAGTCCAAATACCAAAAGTGAGCTTGCAACAAGAAAACAATAGATATCTATTAAGCTCAACACAAGGAGAATGTGATTAAAGATATGTCTTTGAAGATTTGTCTTGATGATAACACACATGATGGGAAGACCAAGTCCAAGATCTTTAAATGATAGCTTTAGGACTTAGAGTCTCTTTGTTCGAGGATCTCTTTGGATATCTCCTAGTGCATTAAGATAAAATAAAAATGCTTTCTTAAACTTATACCAAAACTGTTTTGATCTTGAAAATAACTTAAAAAATGTTTTGGTGTTTTTGATAAACTTTCTGGGATGTTTTTCAAGCTTTTATAACTGTTTTATAAATTGAGTTATTCGAATAACTCATTGGTTATTCGAATAAAGCTTTGTTTTTGGTTACTAGGCAGTAACTCTGTGTTTTAAAGTGTTATTCGAATAACACTCCTGTTATTCGAATAAGTGTTTTCCAAAATAACGTGTTTTATATTAGTTATTCGAATAACTCATTAGTTATTCGAATAGATCCTGTTCCCAGAAATCGGTTTTAACGAATTTTATTCGAATAAAACTATCGTTATTCGAATAACCAGTTTTCTAAAGAAAGTGTTTTTGGCATCGTTATTCGAATAACACGATATTCGAATAACCAGTTTCAGAAATATTTTTAAAACGAACGTGTTATTCAAATAGCAGAAGGCTTATTCGAATAAACACGGTAGATACAAATTCCGGATATGGTATGTAACAAACACCTTTTTTTATAATAATCACGAAATTAATTGCTACAACGACTATTTCTCTATCTGACTCTATAAATAGAGACCGTGAGTCTCATCTGCATAGAGCCCAGCTATCAGTTTAATTTGTGCTTGTTTTGAAAAATATGATTTATTATTTACGCCTATTTTTTGTGCTCTTTTTGCTTAAACTTTGAGATATCCTTTGAGAGCCTCTTAGCACTTCAATTTGTATTATTTGCTCTGAGTGAGAGTTTCTATCCATCTATATTTCTGTTCTACTATATTGAGGGTGAAGTATCCTTCAAGATTTGTATAAGGGTGAGGTATCCCTGCAGGCTGAGACTTTAGCACAAGGGTAGAGTTTCCCTGTGTGTGAAAAGTGCTCTCTTATGTAAAGGTTGTAAGCACCTATTGGAAGCTTGTATACATAGTGAAAAATCTCGAAACTGTGTTTCGGGGACTGGACGTAGACCACAAGTGGTTGGTGGTCAAATCAGGATAAATATCGTACCTGCTCTTCTTCTCTTTATCTCTTTATTTTACGTAATTTTATATTATTGCACATTTATTTATCTGCTATTCTTAAAGCTTTTATTCTTCATCTCGCAATTCTTTCTCTTTCATTTAATAGCTTAAATATTTATGTTTATTTCAAAAGCATTTGTGAAAAAAATTTAATACCTAATTCACCCCCCTCTTGGGTATTGGTTGTCATGACTAACAAGTGGTATCAGAGTTTCGTATTCTGGTAAAAGTTTAACCGCTTAGAGTTAAAGATTCTTGTTTATTAGCAACCTTGAAAGTTTTTTTAAAATGGAAGGTTTTGAATTTGATAAACCACCATTCTTTGATGGTGTGCATTTTGTTTATTGGAAAATTAGAATAGAGTTTTATATGCAATCTATTGATTTGGATTTGTGGGATGTTGTGCTAAATGGATTTACTTATAAATCAAAACAAATTTGGAATAGTTTTGACAAAAAATGTTTTTCTTTGAATATTAGAGCTATGTAAATTTTGAGAAGTTGTTTAAATGATGATACCTATGCTGAAATTAAAAATTGTTCTTGTGCTAAAGA
Organism: Ormosia semicastrata; assembly: GCA_029884595.1. NCBI lineage: Eukaryota > Viridiplantae > Streptophyta > Magnoliopsida > Fabales > Fabaceae > Ormosia > Ormosia semicastrata. Next base: position 26,586,575 of record JAQQTO010000046.1, on the reverse strand, counting down.
TATATGGGATGCTCTTAATGCTATTTATCTTGCTAACGATGATTTTGTGCATAAAGTTGCATATAGAAAGCAAGAAAAGCAAAAGTCATTGAAGGAAGTCTGTCATGAAATGCATGCTCAAAGAGATGTTCAAACTACTGAAACAAGCCAAATGTCTCTTGGTGACGATGGTGCTCAATTTGAAGAAGAAGCAAAGCAAAATAAAATTGATGATGAAGAAGGTGATTCTCTTAAAGAGCCAAGTGTGCTATAAATTGAGACTACTTCCTATATGGCTAAAAAGGACTTTGAGATAAATAATTCTAAACTATATTATAGTCCTTCTTATGATAGGTTGCAAAGTGCATATAATGAATTATATGATGGTTTGTTAAATTTAGAAAAGAAAAACTTATCGAGTTTGGAAAACATTTCCTCTATTGAAAATAAAATTGAGATTTTGAAAAATGAATATGCTTTTCTTAATAAGGAAATGCCTTTGAAATATGAAACTTCATATTCTTGTGAAAAATGCATTAATTTAGAAAATCAAGTTGAGGACTTATATTCTGAATTTGCCAAAGCAAATGGTTATAATTGCTTACATTCTATGCTTATTAATGAGAATAAAATTAGTGTTATTCCATGTGAAAATTCAAGTAAGGCTTATGGCAAAAATAATTTAGAATATAAAAATAACAAAAGGCTTAAGTTTTTCAAAAATGATATTCAAATGATCAAGCCATCATTAAATTCAATTGTTTGTAATTTTTGTGGTCATCTAGGACATATTTCTCATTTATGCAATTATAGAAGAAATTCTTATATGAGAAATTGTATGGTTTGGGTTCCTAAAAATCCTAAAAGCCCTAATACTAACATTCAATGACCCAAAATGAAGTGGGTATCAAAGTGTCCTCCTAGTGTTTCAATTTTATAGAATATTTCTCAAAATGATGGACAAATTGGTCAAAAGAAACATGAGTCATCAAGGAGAATACTTCCAAAGCCCATTGGTAGAAACTTTGGTCAAAGAAGGAAGATGGCTTCAACCAAAGCTTCTCAAGTACAAAATGTAGAACTTGCAAAGTTCAAGACTTCAAAAGAGAAGCAATGGATAAGAAAAAACATTTCCTTGATTGCCAAGGCCAAGGTATCAAAAGATTTTATCTCTTATGCACACTCACATGCAAAGTCAATAAATTTGAGGTATATTCTTTGTAGGCCTTAATTGATTGATAGAATATGTGTATTTGATAAAATTTGAATATTAAATATAGCACATGATTATATTTTTGTTACACTTTTTGCTCACTGTCTTGTATATTTATTGATCGTAAGATATTCTATGACTATGTATGCTTGCTTTATATGCTTTAAAATTATCTATATAACATGAAAGTAAGCATGCCATCAACTATGTGCTTAATGATATTTAATTATTTAATTTATTGTGCTCAATTTACATACTATAAAAAATTAATCTTTATGAGAGCATAATAAATTAATATTCAAAAACTAACACACAAGGACCCAAAAAAATTTGGGTACCAAAAGTCAAAAATTAAAGTGTGTTGTAGGTGTGCTTGAATGCCAAGAGCTGACTTTGGCATCTTGAAAGTGGCTGCTCCAAGTACAAAGACCAGAAATAATTTCAAGCTCTCTTCCTTGTCCACGTGAAGTTTAGACTTACAATTTTTTCGGATAAGTGGAAACTTTTATTATGCTTTTTTAGCCTTATAATTTGAAAATATTTCTACATGTTAATATGCTAGATAAAGTATAATTTTGGTTTGAAATGACATGTCGAATGATAATATCATTGAGCTTGAGTTTTATCTCTCTTGAATCTTTAAATCATATGAATATATGTTTTGTCTTGAATTCTGAACGTATGTCTTATTGTGCTTCTTGATAATTTTATTCGAATAAATATAAGCTCATTCGAATAAAGTTCTTTAAAGCTGATCAAAGTTTGCGTTGAATATCATCTTTATTCGAATAACATGAAGTTTATTCGAATAAACTGACTCCTATATAGTTCTGTTTTCGTTGTTATCTCTGTCTATTCGAATAAATCTCAGATCATTCGAATAAGCAGAAGCTTGTTTCATCAGTCTCTTTTGACCGATCTCTGTCTATTCAAATAAATCTATTTCTATTCGAATAACCAGAGCTTTGGTTTATCAGTCTTGACTGATTTCTCTCTGTTTATTCGAATAACCCTTAGGTTATTCGAATAAATCCTGTTAAATGGCCAAAATATTTGGCCATCGCAGATCCTCTATTCGAATAGGATCTTCCTCTTATTCGAATAAAGTCATTTTTAAACAAAAGGTTCTGCTACGTTTTGTTAATATATGCTGAATCCCTTTTAAAAATACAAATGCTTAATCAAATGTAATTGGCTTTTCTTTTGATGAATATATATGTGCTTGGCTTAATTGATCATGAAATTTATTTTGTCCTTGTGAACTCATTTGTTATTTTATTATTTTGAATGCTTATTTGCATATGAGTTTGGCATAATGACTAATCTCTATGGATCCAAAATTGATGGATACCAAAGAAAGTACTTTGAATTATTTTGTAGGGTGATAACTACCTCAAGCAAGCATTTAAATGGAATAAGTTCATTCAACTTGAGGATAGTAAGGATTCAATTCATAAAAGGGGTGCAAAGAATTTCTATTCCCTCATGAAAGCTTGAAGCTTGGAAGTTGGTGAAAGTGAGAGTCATCTACAAAGACTCAAAGAGTACATTTTTGGTGATATCAATTCTTACTTATGCTTTAATTATGATATCATATGATATATGGAGAAGTAGAGAGTTGTGTTTACATGCCTTACATGATTATTATTTTCCTAAAAAATGCTTAAATAAGTTTTGATGTTGATCATGTATTTCTTGATAAACTTGAATCATGCCTTAAAATGCTTAAACTATTTTTTTTATTCAATTTCATATGTACTTCATACATTCTTGTTAAAGCTAACATTACTTGGTTGACAATGTGATACATGCTTTAAATTATATATCAATCAAAATTATGCTTATAAATGGATTTATATGATATTTGATGCTAACTTATGTTTTAGAAGACTTTTAAAGTTAGATTTGCAAGTCTCTCTATGTGTTTCAAATATAGCCATCAGATTTTTACATACAAGCATATGTGGATAAACGAAAAAAGTTGAATGAAATTCAAATGAAGAGGAAGATAAAGAAGACTTTCTTCTAGTACAATGGAATGGAGAATTCAAAGGAAGAAAGCTCAAAGTTAAAGGACCAATAAAGAAGGATCATCACTCGTTATCTATCTCAATAAGTATCTCTATCCCTAAGCTATTGTGGTACTTTATATGATATGAATTATATGATACTTGTTGATAAATTAATCTTAAATGACTAGATGCTTTTCAATGAATATATGTTTTTCCTTCTAAAATGCTTTTGAAAATATAATGTGCTCTTGTAAAATTCTTTTTGAAAGGGGGAGAAGTTTTAAAATGACCTTTTTTGTTTGAGCATTTGTCTTGCTTTTCTTTAATGTGATGTGCTTACATGGTCTTTGCATACATATTTACTTTATCTATTATTTTGATAATATGCATATTTTGAGGGAGAGCCTAATCCTTAAATTGTTGTTTATATCTTTTGGCTTACATCCTTATTTGATTACATAAAGTATTTTACTGCTATCATATGCTGAATGTTGATATACAAAAATATGGCAAGCATTGTATGAATAATCCTCTATATCTTGAAAGCATGATCGTTTCATCTATCTATTCTTGAATCATCTGTAGAATCTATAAGAGGGAGAAATTTTTTTTTCTAAGCCTTTTTGTTGATGTCAAATAGAGGGAGTGAAAATTAGAAAGAAAAATATGTTCTTGTACTTATTATTTGATATGCTTACATGAATATTCATTCTTGTATAATGCTCAACATATTTTTCTTTGGTGATTTGTCATCATCAAAAAGGGGGAGGTTGTGGAAATAAGTTTGCCCCAAATGGTTTTATATGTTAAGTTTTGATGATGACAATTACAAGACAAATAGAATGATGCTTATGCTTGATAAATATGCTTAATGTGATATATTGTATCATGCATGATATGTACCTTATCTAGTTATATTTTACTTAATAATTATGCAATATGATATATGTAACATTCATCATATAGTATATCCAATAATGCTTTATATGAGTTATAAATGAATTAATATTGAATTTGACCTTTGTGCAATATGTTTTGTTGCATCCTACATAGAGCATATCTATTAATAATTGTTAAATGACTTATTTGGATATGTCTATGAAAGTTTTATGTGCATGTTAAACTAACTAAAGCTATATATTTATGAATCATGCATATGAAGACATTGAATTATATTTTTGGACTAACTATGTTTGTTTAAGTGAGCAATACTTTACAGGATAGTCCAAATACCAAGAGTGAGCTTGTAACAAGAAAGCAATAGATATCTATTAAGCTCAACACAAGGAGAATGTGATTAAAGATATGTCTTTGAAGATTTGTCTTGATGATAACACACATGATGGGAAGACCAAGTCCAAGATCTTTAAATGATAGCTTTAGGACTTAAAGTCTCTTTATTCGAGGATCTCTTTGGATATCTCCTAGTGCATTAAGATAAAACAAAAATGCTTTCTTAAACTTATACCAAAACTGTTTTGAACTTGAAAATAACTTAAAAAATGTTTTGGTGTTTTTGATAAACTTTCTGGGATGTTTTTCAAGCTTTTATAACTGTTTTATAAATTGAGTTATTCGAATAACTCATTGGTTATTCGAATAAAGCTTTGTTTTTGGCTACTGCGTAACTCTGTGCTTTAAAGTGTTATTCGAATAACACTCCTGTTATTCGAATAAGTGTTTTCCAAAATAACGTGTTTTATATCAGTTATTCGAATAACTCATTAGTTATTCGAATAGATCCTGTTCCCAGAAATCGGTTTTAACGAATGTTATTCGAATAAAACTATCGTTATTCGAATAACACGATGGTTATTCGAATAACCAGTTTCAGAAATGTTTTTAAAACGAACGTGTTATTCAAATAACAGAAGGCTTATTCGACTAAACACAGTAGATACAAATTCTGGATATGGTATGTAACGGACACTTTTTTTATAATAATCATGGAATTAATTGCTACAACGACTATTTCTCTATCTGACTCTATAAATAGAGACCGTGGGTCTCATCTGCATAGAGCCCAGCTATTAGTTTAATTTGTGCTTGTTTTGAAAAATGTGATTTATTATTTACGCCTATTTTTTGTGCTCTTTTTGCTGAAACTTTGAGATATCCTTTGAGAGCCTCTTAGCACTTCAATTTGTATTATTTGCTTTGAGTGAGAGTTTCTATCCATCTATATTTCTGTTCTACTATATTGAGGGTGAGGTATCCTTCAAGATTTGTATAAGGGTGAGATATCCCTTCAAAGTTTGTATAAGGGTGAGGTATTCCTACAGGCTGAGATTTTAGCACAATGGTAGAGTTTCCCTGTGTGTGAAAAGTACTCTCTTATGTAAAGGTTGCAAGCACCTATTGGAAGCTTGTATACATAGTGAAAAATCTCGAACTGTGTTTCGGGGACTGGACGTAGACCACAAGTGGTTAGTGGTCTAACCAGGATAAATATCATGCCTGCTCTTCTTTTCTTTATCTCTTACGTAATTTTATATTATTACACATTTATTTATCTGCTATTCTTAAAGCTTTTATTCTTCATCTCGCAATTCTTTCTCTTTCATTTAATAACTTGAATATTTGTGTTTATTTCAAGAGCATTTGTGAAAAGTTTTTAATACCTAATTCACCCCCACTCTTGGGTATTGGTTGCCATGACTAACAAGAACCTTAATGCCCTTAACAAATCATTAGGAATCACATTAATAAAGGCAAACCGATAGGGTAAGCGCATTACCAATATAATCCCCAAAGCCACAACATAACAATATTTTATCAACAAAATAGCACCTTACAATAATTGGTCCCGCGAAGGCGAGCTCACAATTATGAAAAGTGTCCAAAATAACATCACTCAACAAATCACTAGAAATTACATTAATAAAGGCAAACCGATAGAGTAAGCGCATTATTAATATAAATCTCAATGCAACATTATTAACAAAATTAACACCTCAACATAATTGGTCCCGTAAAAGTGAGATTACAATAATACAATAATACTTTAAACAGTAATTCTCAGAATTAATCGCATAAATAACAACATGACATATAATTTTCAAAATATTATATATTAATTTATGCACAAAATAGCATCAAAAAATATTTGAGTGACCAAACAACATTAATTCTGAGAGTGTGTAATATATATCATGCCCAACAATATCACAATAATACACAAAAATTTTCAGAAGTAAAAGAGGACAGCACCATATATTTTTAATAATTTTAATCTCTGAAAATTTTAAAATAAATATTAAATGGGCATTAAAAAATACATAAAAATTACCAAAAAATACTATAAGGCGCGTAGAGCACAACCCAAAAAATAGAAGTTCAAAAACACTTTTCAGGAGGTCGCGCGCGCCTCCATGCGCCACCAACGCGAGTGGGCGTCGTCTAGGAGCAGGTCTCTCGCTTCGCCCGTTTCGCTGTAACAGGTCGCGCGACCCGGTTCATCCAGGAACGGGTCGCGCTGATTTTCTCCCTCGATTCTCCACCAAAATTCAATTTCTTGGTGTCTATAGATTCATAAAAACGGGCTCTACAATTTCCCTAGTTTAATTTCCAAAAAAAACAACACAATAGGATGAGTTTTTTCAACCCAAAGAAGAACAAACGTGCGTACTGTTTATTAGAGAATTTCCAGTTTTTTCACAACCAAAAGAAACGATCCATACGTGTTTAGACTCATGAAACAGGGATCTACAATAGCCCTAAGTCAATTTATTGAAAAAACTCCAAAAGGAAAACGAATCATATAAGAATTGCAACTTTAGGGTTCAATGGATTTGTATAAAATTATTTATAAATTCACAATATCAAAATACAATAAAATGTGTTTCTGAATTCAGAACAACCCAATGTATAAAAGCCCTAACTTTATTCTTTGAAATCAATTATAAAAAAAAGGTTAATTAAACATTACATACGTTAAGATTTTGGGATTAAAACAAGATTGATAGTCATAATCAAGATTAAAAACACACGCTCTGATACCAATTGATAGAAAATAATTCATCGAATCTATTAATCCCAATAATTGATGACATATCAATTTCATATAAAAAATTTTAGGGTTACCTTGAAATAGCATCCATGAAGAAGACATCGTCGAACAATCCTGAAAAGTAAAACACGATGAGGGAGAGATATTATTCCTATCCCACAATAGTCACTCACACGTCAGTATCAATGGGGCAACTGTACGCACTAGAGTGGTTGGGAATAGGGACCTCACCCTGTATATATAAAATAAGTAGATGAGTTAAACCTACCCACTATGGCAAACTCATATACAAGACTCATAAACAAAACCCACATATATGAGCAGTGCTTTAACAATAATAGGCTCATTAACAATACTGATCACAACTTGAGCTAAATAAAATGTTTTAATAATTTTGAAATTCAATTAATCTGGGTTCTATATAATATGATTTATATTTGTCCATAAATAAAATTCTAACAATTAATGCTATATATCTACCTAGAAGTCATATCACCGGTTGTGAAAGCTTTGTATCAAAATAAAATTGTGAAAGTGCCTATAATATGCTAGCGGAAGAGATTAAGTATATCTAAAATGCCGAAAACATCCACCACCATATGTAAACTGGACTGCAATGCAATTTTCTTTTCTTCTTTGCTTTTCCTTTCCTCTTACAATAATTAATGCTTCTTCTTTCCTTCGTAAGTCAATAAAACATATACACACATTGTACCCCAAAAAATAAAAGAATAAAAAATAAAATACACACAAAGCAACAAATAATGGGCATTGCACCTACTCAACATGGAGCTTTATAACGGTGGCCGAAAATTTGACATAAAACCAACTTGTCGGCAGTTCAACTCACAGCAGTATACAGGCTCATTGTAAAGCAATATAAATAGGAGGATCACAAGCAGTTGAAGGTATTAGCCATTTAAACATGAGAAAAAGTTAAAATTTAGGGGGGGAAGAAACTAATGTTTGGTTCGCAGTTTTAATATGGGCATTAATGTGACTGACAGCCCAATTGAGAAGGTTCACTGTCCATTTCAAAACTGTGAGATTATATGTGATATGTTGATGTGAGTTGTCTATCTAGTATTAATATAGCTTTGGTTATCACTTATCCCAAGTGTGCTTTCAAATGTCCATCCTACATTAAGTCGTGAATGTATATACTAATTAGTTTGGTAAACCCTTAATTTACCTTGAAAAATTCTTGAATAAACTTTATATAAAATTGTATTTAAAACATATCCCTTAACTTTTACTCGAATTTTCAGTGTTACCAAAATAACCCTGTAATGGATTGAAGAATAAAGACCACATCAATAAGTCTTCCATCTAACAAATTTCATAGTGTAAAAGATTTCTGGATTTTACGTAGAAACCTTTTATTCTGGGTCATATTTAAAAGCAAATTTAATGCTACGAAAAAAGTGTCTGTGACTGAGGAGTGAGGACTGGGGAGTGTACGATAAAAGAGATGTGATATTGCATATTGGGCCCGATGAGATTATAATATAAAAACAAATGTTATTTCCCAAGTGGTGAAGAATTGCTTCTTAGATTTTAGGCAAGTTGTACGATTTTCGAGCCCACGACGATGCTTTTAAGGATTCATTTAACCAATTATGGCCCAATAAGGGAAAACATTAGTTTATTGTAACTTGTAATTGTAAGCGTTATCAATTTGTCATTCACACTTTCACGACCCAAATAGAAAAGCTCGGGCTTTTATGGATGAACGTAAAAAGATAAAAGCAATGTCGTCAGTTTATGCCTTTATGGACAATATGAATTGGTTCTTACACTTTTGCTGTTCTTTTTATGATTTATGTTTTTCTTCTAATTTGCAACGTGCAAAGCCAGAGAAGGAAGCAAAGAAGGAAAAGACTTGTGTTCACTGATGCACAAGGGAAGAGAGAACATGTTACACGTGTTGGATTAAATATATCATGTGATAGACATATGATTTATTTTATCATTTTAATAAATAATTAAATTTAATTAATAAATTAAATTCTTATTAGTTAAAAAAATAACAATTTTATAATTATATTAACTATTAACTTAATGACAGTTAATAATATTTAAAAAATAAATTTTGTGTAAAACTTAAAGTTTTGTTCTTAGCAGTAAAGAGTTTATTCTTTTTTCATCATCACTAAAATAGAAAAAAAACGAAAAGAAAGGCAAAAAAATAAAAAGTGAATTTTTGAGATCTCTCTAATACTCTTGGAATATAGTGTACTCTTATTCATTGATAAATATTAGTATTCTTATATATTTTTATTTGTGAGAATCATGAATTCTAAGATCATTATGTTTTAATGATAGTTTTCTATCGTAAGATTCTTAGAAAAACTACAAATTAACATGTGGTATCAGAAAAAGGTTATAGAATTTATGATTCTCCATTGATAATGATTGTTTTTTTCCCAATTTATATGAATCTTAATTATGAAAATTGAGGATTTTTATTATGCTATTCCACTGCACTGTGTGGATTAATTATATGGTTGATTATTGACTCTAATTATGAATTGTTGAGCATAATGAGTTTTTTACCAAACTGTCATTAGTGACAAAACTATTTATTAAATTGTCATACTTTTGAAATACTATATATCAAACTGTCACACTTTTTTTCTTACGTAAATTATTTTATTATTTACAATTACGTCAACATGTATGACGTAATTACGTGAAAAACGTCAGCATAGATAGTGTTATCCACGTAATAGCATCAACACTGTTGGCGTTTTTCACGTAATTACGCTATACATGTTGACGTTTTCCCGTAATAACGCCCACGTGTTGGCGTTTTCCCTTAATAACGCCACACGTGTTGGCGTTACCAATGAATAACGTCACGTCACCCGTGAAGCTCTCATTTCCTTCTCTTCCAAAGGACGATGATGATATTTATGTACAGTAATGTGCACGAGCATATATACAGAGATGATTCTATCCACGTAATAGCGTCAGCGCTACTGGCGTTTTTCACATAATTACGTCATATGTGTTGGCGTTATCTAGGGAATAACGCCTAATGCATTAGCGCTATTACGTAATCACTGCAATACTATATAGGAAACTTACTGAAATATTGCAACAAGATACAAGCACCTCTAATCTTATGCACGTTGTAATTTGTGGCTTTGTAAAGCTCTCTATACAAGTACATTAAAACTGCAGATCTTCGACTGTATATTCCAGCAATAATAAAGTCTTTCAATAAGGGAAGGAACATCATGTGCACATATTTATCAGAATAATTAGGAAATAACAAACACCTAATCAATTTAAGTATATATACCTGTGCACACTGTTACACAAAATATCATCATCATCATCTGAAAAGGAGAGTTTCACAGGTAACGTGAGGTTATTCACTGGTAATGTTAACACGTGTGACGTTATTATGGAAAAACGCCAACATATAATATGGCGTAATTACGTAAAAAATGCAAACATGTATGCTGCAATTATGTGGAGAATGCCAACAGCGCTGATATTATTATGTAGATAATGTCATTTATGCTAATATTTTTTACATAATTACGCTATATGTGTTAATGTAATTGTATATAATAAAATAATTCATATAAATAAAAAATATGATAATTTGATATATAATTTTAAAAATATAATAATTTAATAAATAATTTTACTACTAATAACAATTTCGTAAAAAAGCCTGAGCATAATTATTAATGATTGAATAAAGGCATTGAATGTGATAAAGCCATACAAATAAAATGAAATGGATAAAGAGAATGCTGTTGCTCCCGGTTTTTGTAGGAAAGAATAATATATATATATATATATATTCCCATTCTGTGAATCACGAAGTGGACCACGAGGTGGATCACGTTGCTATCACGTCTCTACACTATTGATATCTGCGATATTGATTGTAATAAATCAACTATATTTATTGATTGCAATAAATCAACGAATATAGTTTTGATGACATATTAATTTTTAGGCATAATACCATCAATTTGAAATAATATTACGATAGATTTGTTAATTATTATCAAAGTAGTTAAATCTTTAAATTAATTTAATTTTAAATTATATAAAATTATTTTTTAATTACTCAAAGAATAAATACTGTGAATGATATAATGACTATTTGTATATAGGTAAATTAAATTTTATTATTATAAGACATATATAAATGGTCCAAAAGTAAATTAATTGTCCTTATAATAAATAGGCATAATTATTAGTATTATAAGTGTACTATTAATTTTATTTATATATCTTAAGATAATAAATATTTTTAGTTAGTACATATATTATTATCAAATAATGTTAAATTTATTAGCATCATTATATTTGTTGTTGTATGTTGATGTATCACCTAAAAGAAAAAATTTATATACATTAAATACTTAAGTGATTTGTTATCTGAATCTGTATAGTATGTTAATTTATGACTCAAGTATAACATTGCAGTATCTGTCCACATTTCTTTAAATTTGCTTGTTTCATCTGTTCTGGTTTTCAATAGGTTGAACTTCTTTGATTGAAGTGAACAAGTCTAATTTTATCTCAGTGTAATGTATCTTAATGTGACACTCCAAGTTGAGAAACTTGCTACTATTATTGCTGCTAGTAGCAATGAAGAGAAAACTCATTATAAGATTCGAGAAAGGTCAAACAGATTGAACCTAATGTTTATGCGAATGAGTATAGCAAACAACATCAAGTTGACTATTTCCAAAACTGAAAATGCTAAAGAATTTATGAGTTTTGTGGAAGAGCACATCCGAATTGTTGACAAGTCTCTTGCTGGGACATTAATGGGTACTTTAACCACTAGGAAATTTGATGGTTTTCGCACTATGCATGAACATGTCATTGAAATAGCAAACATTGCAGCAAGACTGAAGTTATTGGGAATGGAAGTGGATGAGAATTTCCTTGTGTAGTTCATTATAAACTCATTACCGCTTGAGTATGATCTATTCCAAATGAACTATAATACCATGAAAGATAAATTAAATGTGCATGAATTGCACGATATGTTAGCTCAGGAGGAAACCAGACTTGAGAATCAAGGAAATCACCTTATCCATTATGTGAACCATCAAGGAGCTAGAAAGAAAGTTGAAAAGAAACATGGAAAGAAAAAATGACCATTAAAGATTGATGAGTCCTCTATCAAAATCCAGAAGAAAGAGTCAAACAATAATAGATGTCATTTATGTGGGAAATCTGGACATTTCCAGAAGGATTGCCCAAGGCGTAAGGCTTAGATTGAAAAGAAAGATAAGCTTAATGCTTATGTATGTTTCAAATCAAATTTAATTAAAGTTCCCCATAATACTTGGTGGATTGGTTCTAGATGTACAACTCATGTTTCTAATACGATACAAGAATTTCTTACAATCCAAACTATAAGCCCAAATGAGAAGTTTATCTTCATGGGGAATAGAGTGAAGGTTCTAGTGGAAGGTGTCGGGACTTATCGTTTAATCATAGATACTGGACATCATTTAAATTTATTTGAAACTTTTTGTGTACCTAGTCTTTCTAAGAATTTAATTTTTTTCGTCTAAACTTGGTGTTATTGGATATTCTTTTAGGTTTGGTAATTGATGTTTTAGTTTGTATAAGCATACCTATATGATTGGTTCTAGTATACATTGTGATGGTTTATATAAATTGAATCTTGATAATTTATATGTTAAAACTCTTATGACCTTACATCATAATGTTGGCACTAAACATAGTTTAGTGAATGAACATTTTGCTTACTTGAGGCATAAACGTTTGGGTCACATTTTTAAAAAAAGAATGGAAAGGTTGGTAAATAATGACATCTTTCCATATTTGGATTTCACTACCCTTAATATTTGTGTGGATTGCATTAAGAAAAAATAGACAAAACACACAAAGAAAGATGCTACAAGAAGCATTCAGCTTCTTAAAATTATACACATCGATATATGTGGACTATTTTATGTCAATTCTTTCGGTAAAGAAAAGTACTTTATCACCTTTGTTGATAATTATTCACATTATGAATATATCTATTTACTGCATGAGAAATCTCAAACAATGAATGCCTTGAAAATTTATGTAAATGAAGTTGAAAGATAATTAGATAGAAAGGTGAAAATTGTGAGATCAAATAGAGATGATGAGTATTATGGAAGATTTGATGAAACTGGACAGCACTCAGGTCTATTTGCTAAGTTCTTAGAAAAATGTGACATATGTGCTCAATATACAATGCCAGGTGCACCACAACAAAATGGTGTATCAGAAAGGCGTAACCGAACCTTAATGGATATGGTCGGGAACATGTTAAGTAACACGTCTTTACCCTTATCACTGTGGATGTATGCTTTAAAAACTGTCATGTATTTGTTGAATAGGGTTCCTAGTAAGGCAGTTCCAAAGACACCTTTGAACTGTAGATAGGTAGAAAACTCAGTTTAAGGTACCTGCATGTTTAGGGATGTTAGACAGAAATAAGAATTTATAATTCACATGAAAAGAAAATGGATTCAAGAACAATCAATGAATATTTCATTGGATATCTAGAAAAGTCTACAGGGTATAGATTTTATGATCCTACCGATAGTACAAGAATTGTTGAAACTGGAAAAGTCTGGTTTATTGAGAATGGTGAGACCAGTAGGAATGAAACTTCATGAAATGTGGAGATTAAGGAAGTTAGAGTACAAGTTCTCTTACTTATGAAATTGTTATTCCTCGTGTTGTTGAACCGCATAACAATCAAGAAGAACAACGAATTAATGATCCTGAGGTTAATAATTAACTTATAGTAGAACAATCGCAAGAAATAACATTAAGAAGATCCCAAAGAGAAAAGAGATCTTTTATTCTGAATGACTATGTGGTGTATCAACAAGAGTCAGAAAATGACTTAAAATTAATAATAATGATCCAGTTTCATTTTCACAAACTATTAATAATGATAATGCTGATAAATGGTTAAATCAATGGAACATAATGGTGGATGAGACCTTGTGGAATTACTTGAATAGTGCATGAGAGTTGGGTGTAAATGGGTCGTTAAGACTAAGTGTGACTCAAAAAGGTTTTACTCGAAAGATGACATTGACTATAAGGAAACATTTTCCCTAGTTTCCAAGAAAAATTCTTTCAGAATTATCATGATATTAGTAGCTCATTATGATCTAGAGCTGCATCAAATGGATGTGAAAACTGCATTTCTAAATAGGAATGTGGAGGAAGATATTTATATGGATCAATCAATAAGGTTTTCAGTTGAGGGGAAAGAACACATGGTGTGTAAACTTAAGAAATCAATATACAGACTTAAGCGAGCTTCTCGACAATGGTATCTCAAGTTCAATGATATTATTGTATCCTTCAGATTTAAGGAAAACACTGTTTATCAGTGTATATATCTGAAGGTCAGTAAGAGTAAGTTTATCTTTTTGATTTTGTATGTTGATGACATCTTACTTGCAATTAATGATCTTAGTCTATTAAGTGAGACTAAGAAGTTTCTTTCTAATAACTTTGAAATGAAAGATATGAGAGAGGCAGGCTATGTGATTAGCATAGAAATATTTTGTGACAGATCACAAGGATTGTTAGGCTTGTCTCAGAAAGCATATACCAATAAAGTTTTAGAGATATTTAGAATGAATCACATGCTTACTTATAGAAGATGTGATCATCTTGAGATGGTTGAATATTCAGATTCAGATTTTGCCAGTTGTGTAGATATAAGAAACATTTGACTATTTGTATCTTTTAACCGGAGCAGCAATATCATGGAAGAGTGTGAAATAATTAGTCATTGCTACATACACCATGGAAGCTGAATTTGTGGCATGCTTTGATGTCATGGTTCATACTAAGTGGTTGCGGAACTTTATTTCAAGACTTGGAGTAGTCAATAGTATTGTCATGCCGTTGAAAATTTAATGTGATAATTTCACAGCTGTCTTCTTTTCTAAAAACGAAAAGTATTCTAAGGGTGCTAAATCTATGGAATTGAAATACTTTGTCATTAAAGAAAAAGTTCAGAAACATAGAGTACCAATAAAATACATTAGCATCAACTTTATGATTACTGACCATTTGACAAAAGGGTTACTGCCCAAAACATTTAGTGGACATGTTGAAAGTATGAGCATTGTTGCCAAGTAGACATTATTGTATATTATGTTAATGTTAATGTTTTATATACTTTGACACTCTAAGCTCATGAATGAATATGTTTCCGTCTTACCTAGTTTTCAAGTTTGTATACATGATTGAATAAGAATGATGATAACAACTTTTGTCTTTAATAAAGACATTATTGTTGGACCAATTATGTGTTTCTCATTTATAGGTCATATCAAGGAGAATACTAACTCTATAGTATATGAAAGGGACTATGTCGATTAAATGATATACGACCACCATGACTCATGTTAATTTTCATTCTTGGTTATGATGAATGATGTATCCAATGTAAAGAAGAATTTGACTATATATATGAATTCATAATATGTTTTGACAGACTTATCAAACTATAAAAAGGTAATGTCACATGAGCCTAATGGGAGAATATTGAATTAAATGTCTCATGTGATAGGCATGTGACTTATCTTAAATAGTGTAATAAGTAATTAAATTAAGTTAATGAACTAAACTCTTATTGGGTAAAAGAGAAATGACACTTTTGCAATTATAGGAACTACCAACTTGATGGAAGTTAGCAGTATTTAATAAACAGTTTCTGCGTAAAACTCAAAGTCTTGTTCCTGGCTGTAAAATATTTCTTTTTCCTTCACCATCACTAAAATAGAAGAAGAGCGAAAAAAAAGACAAAAGAATAGAAAGTGAGCTTTTGAGATCTCTCTAACACTCTTAGAATACAACTTACTATTATTCATGAATAAATGTTAATGATCTTATATATTTTTATTTGTAGGAATCATAAATTTTAATATCATTATATTTTAATGGTAATTTTTTATATTAAAATTCTTTAAAAAACTACAAATTAACAATACGATCATGTCATCATCTACCATAATCACCTTATTGATGAAATATTGGACCAACGAAAAGAAAAGATTCCACAAAGTCTATTCTCGACTCGTGTGATTAGAAGTGAAAAAAAGATTATATAAGCTAGCTATAACTTCTTAGTGTACGATTTAACAAATCCAAAAGATAATTTCTTTTCTTTCTTGTTTCACACATCACCATCCATACAGATCCTAGTGCCTTAATATTTCACACATTGTGCTTTTAAAGTGAAAAAGCCACAAATAACTTTTATTTCCTAGTGCCATAAGCATAATGGCCCTTTTTATTATTATTATTTTTGGTATAAATGGCCTATCTTATTGATTAAAGGTGTGTTTGGTCCAGAATGTTAAAAGTGGGAATGTGAAAATTTTGAAATAAAAATCACTCTACACTTTTCTTCTAGTTTTTACCTTTCACTTTTTATCTATCCAACCAAACAAAACGAGGGAAATACATAAAATGTTGGGAGCAATAATAGCCAGAAAAAAACTTAACGGGAAATTCTTAGTTTTTTTACTTACTCTTTTTTTTTTGGTGGAATGCTCTGTCACCTTGATTTCCTATGGTGGGTCCATGACCATGAGTTCCTTCAAGTCAACTAAGGAGACAGGAAAAATCTTATAAATTTCAATTCCAGTGGAATTTTTCTGTGACTTCCATATACAAATTGGTTATTAACTATAGTAATAAGTATATAGTTATACTAGAGAAGAATAAACACATGAAGGCCATCAGATCCCTTGCTAAGCCTCAGAAAATATAAAAAGTTCCATTGCTACCTCCTCAAACATATCATACCTTCACGAGCTAGTGTTCCCCCAAGGTCTCCTATAATTCTAGCTGTCCGAACTTCTAGACCTCTTTGAACTTCCTGAAACAGATTTCTAATACTGTCAGCAAAGCGCTTCATGTCAATGCCAGCACTTTTCTCCATCTCTTCTGCCACTCCAACAAATCCAGGAACAATCTTGGATTGAATTTCCATCAATTTTTGTCCTGTTGCAACTATGTATCTCTGTAACTGAAACGTCTCCTCGAGGAAGTGCTCCAGTGTAGATGTTTTCTCCTTTCTTCTTGCAGCATTGAAATCTCCACGATTTGCGTAGAGGTCATTCTCATGCTGAAATAATGTGCAAGAAATGATTGACTATGCTCAACTTTGCAAAATGCCAAATGAAGTTGGACACTAAAATTTAGATGAAGTTAAGCAACGTTGCTCCATTTTTCAATATCAGATATGGACATTGAAAAGGAGCCAAAAAGACTTCATAGCTACAAGATTGTTGAGACATATTGAGCATATTGTCAATGGATTTGTCAAAACTCAAAACTAATAAAACTATATAGAACCGATGCTTACCATCCGTTTGCAAAGATCATCAGTCTTCTCTTGGAGGGATTGGTATCTTCCAACTTGTTTATTCAGCAAAGTAGTCAAGGACAGATAAGCCCTTATACCAACTTTGCTATCATCACTAATTTCTGAGTGTTCATCATTGGCTTGTTTTCCTGTCAACCTTTCAACAAGAACAAGTTGCTGCTTCAGCCTTTTGATCTTGTAAGATACTCCAAGAGCATGAAGATCCATCTTCCATGTGGACTGTTTTGTCTTGTTAGAGGGTTGGCTGGTAGATGCTATATTTTCAGCAGCATCAACTTCTACTTGATTTGGACTTTGAATTTGCATAGGACTATCCTCCCTAGGAACATCCTTTTCTTCTTCAATCTCATTTTCTGGAGATTGAACTACTAAATTAGCATTGTTAAACTGATCATGGGGCCGGGGTTGTACTTCCTTTTCACAATCTACCTCAATCAAAGTTTCCATCATTTCTTGCTCTTTTTCACCTGGTTTTCTCTTGACAACCTTAACTCTGGACCAGACAGCATCTTGGGCTAGTTCTGAAGATTGTGGAGGCAAATTTGAGTTATTTCTAAAGCAGTTCAACGGCCTCACTTGTGCTGCAAATTGTTCTTTCAGGGAAGTCAGTTCATCTTCTCTCTCCAACAGTAAGGCCTCCAATTTCATCTTGTCATGTCTTAGCTGTGTCACATCCTTGACCAGTCCCTCCACATGAGACTGCAGCTGCTTTGTTTCTAACTCCGTTCTCATCAACTGCCAGCGAAATGCCTCTAATTTCTCATCTTTGAGTCTCATTTGTTCTGCAAAAGCATCTAGCTCCAAGTGATGCCTCTGTTCAATCAGAGTTGCATATCTTTCTGCCTCTGCTCGCACCCAATCTTCCAAACGCTTAGCATTAGCAGGAATGGCTAGAGACAAAATAGGGGAAAGGGTCAGGGAAAATAGAAGCTTTAGCCATAGAACTTTTTAGATTAACAACAAAAAAACAAATTCAGATATAGGTTTGAAGAATTTAATCTTACACAAGTCTTCATTTCTTTGTGGCAAGTAGTGATCAGAAAAGGGTGAAAAATGGTCTGTTTCCTTTGCAATGTGTGAAGACCCTGTTGAACTAGGCTGCATACCTCTAGCACCAGGGAAAACATCCATCCTTGAACTCAAGTTCACCAACATGTTTTTTACGGAATGTCTGTCATGTTTTCCTTCTGAAGCTGCTCTCCACCTTTCTGTTTCCTGCTCAGCTTGCTTCCTCCTAGCCTTTGATAATTTAACCTCCTTCAAAAGCATTTGCTTTTCTGCAGTATCCAGCTTAGATTTCCTCAACATTGCCGACAAAATTTTATCTTTTTGCTCCAAATCCTTGTGCATTTTTGCAATCTCCATAGACAATTTCTGGGCCATCAAATCTGACTCCTCCTTCTTCTCCAAGACTGAACCAAGCTCCTGTTTTGTAGTTTCCACTTGCTTGACCGCACGACCAAGTTCAGCCTCAAGCTGCCTTTGGTTTGACACCAGTTGCATGAAGGCAGTTTTGTGCTTCCTGAGATCAGAAGAATGCTCTTGAGCTTCACGCCTAGCAGATTCTCTAAGTTCTTCTGCATCCCTTTCAGCCTTGGTCAGCTTTTCTTCTAGCTCCTTCCTCTTCTGCTCCTCTTCTTCAGTCACCTTGTCCCTACACTCCACCAAAACCTCCATTTCCCTAAATTTTTTATCCATTTCAGAAATAGCTGCATCCTTGTTTTTCTCAAAAACTCTCAACTCATTCATTAGAGCCCCTATCTGCTGGCGTAGTTTCCTCCTTTCATTCAACCAGCTTTGCTCTTGTGCAGCAAATATTCCCACAACTTTCTCATTGGCCTTGGCATCCTCATGTCTCATCTTTTTCAGATTCTCAATTTCTCTCTCAGCACTTTTGAGCTTGCAGAGGAGTTTGTTGCTGTCTCCCCCATTTGGCACTCCCTTCTGAACTCTCCACACAATCAACCCCAAGAGCTGTGCACTTCCTTGAAGTATGCTATCACGAATTTCAGACCATCTTTCAACTTCAACATGTGGTTTTGTGAGGACTTGGAGGGCAAAGAATGCACAAGAAACACCAAAATACATGGAATACATGCTATCAGAATCACTCTTTTTGTCAAACCCAATTCTATCCAAAGCAGAAAATTCCTTCTCAGCCATTACTATGAGATTGGTTTTCCTGGCCTCTGCAACTGAAAACCACAAGTTAGAAAACACATCTAATAAACTCCAAGTCCCACATTACGTTACAACTCACATGATTCAGTTGACACACATGGGGGGAAAGCACAGACCCACTTTTGATAGAAATAGATCACAAATGATTCAATAATTTGGGAACCAAATAGGCCAAGTACACATGATTGACATTTTTAACGGCACAATAATTGAGAAACAGCTATACCAGTGAAATTGATGGGTGCACTGTGTGATTAAAGCAATAGTTTCCTGAAACAACATTCAAGAACTTACACTTTCCCTGCTACAACTTCACATCTATAGGGTAAAAAGCCAGTGGGGGAGAAATTGCAGGTAGGCTAAGAAAAAAGTATTCCTAAGGACAAGTTAACTCAACCAGTCACACCAAACAGCAAAGCTCATGTAACTGATGTGAAGGGTATCTTCAATAAATGGCCAGAGAATGCACAAAAGATGAGTGTTTACACGTGTAAGACTGCACATTCGGTTGAAAAGGGGTGTAGTCTATACAGAATAGAAAGAAAGCTGTGAACTTTGTTCCCTGGTTTTCAGTGAAAGACTGGCCTATCAGCCCCCACATGCTCCTTTCTTTCTTTTTTATTTTTTCTCTCTTCTCCTCCTAACCACCACCAACCCCCCATTACCCACTCCTTTCTTTATGGCCTGAGCCTTAACCATTTTAGCAAGCAAAAGCACTAGATTCCTGGATGCTTGTCACCATTGCTGACAAGAGAAAGAAGCTGAAGAACAAAAAGAATAAATATCTTCAATCAATTTGGCTATAGAATATTATATGTAATTAGAGTTGCTTACCTGTATATTGATGACCAGCATACACTATGACATTTTTCTAATAAATTATAGCTGAACTAGAAATAATAATAATAAAGACTAGACTTTCGAAAAAAAAAAAAACAAAGACTTAAGGGATTGTCTTAGGATCATAGTTGATTGATCCGAACTGCTCCGGCCGGTCGGATCAGGAAATTTGTGACTCGATCTCTAATTCAGTCCAATTTTTGTATATTACGGGTTAATACAACAAATAAGTCAAATATAATTTTTGTATATGTTATTAGATTTTTATCGAAAAGGTTAATTCACTTCTTTTAAACGTGTATGTATTATTTATATTATTTTTAAGAGTATATAATTTAATAAAAATAATAATAATAAAATATATGATTAATAATATTAAAAAAAGTGTAAAATATAACGTAAGAAAAAGTAAATAAGAAAATCATAATTATATTGAGTTATGTTTTTAATTTTTAAATTTATATTATTATTTAATCAATCTAATTTTCAAGTATGATATTAAATTATTATCATTATTAGTTTGATTATATTATATAAAATATTTTTTATATAATTTATTTTAATATATTATTTTTTTATATAATAATTTTTATATGAAATATTTTTTATGTAGTTTTTTTTATTTTTTGCCGAGTTATTCAATTCGATTGCTTGACTCGCGATTGAACTATTAACCTAATAATTTAGCTTTCTGACTTGATCAACTTTTGATCCCAATTATACAATTATGCTTAGCAAGATATTAGTATTTGACATTTGTAGATAAACACGTAGTCACATATTATAATTATGTCAATTTTTAAGATAAAACTATAAGAAATATCATTGTCAATTCTCTAGTTTTGATGTGAATAACCTATTTTTAATTGAATTAAAAAAATAAATTCATCTAACTGTGTGCAAACCAGTCTAGATATCACGTGAATGCAATTAAAAAAAGGTTTTATTACTAACTTATTAAGGATATCAAAATAATTTTTTTAAATAAAAGCAAGTTATTCAATGTATTAGAAATTAAAAAATATTTTTAATTTAAATTTTTTATTTTAATATTTTTAACAAGTACTTTTAAGATATTTATTAATAAAACCTTTAAAAAAAACTTTATTTTTTTAGTGATTTTAAAAATAAAAAGACTTTTTAAAAAAGACTTAAAAAAATAAAATATCACTAACGTACGTATTTGAAAGTGCATGAAAGCAGTTGAATAAAGTATATTTTTCTGTTTTCCTTCTTTACATACGTACACAAGTTGAGAACAACTACTGGTTGCTTTGGAACGTGGCTTACCCATTTTGACAAAGGACAAAACTTAACTTAATTTTTTATTTAATTTTTATATTAAATAATGATATATTAGTAAAAAAAATTATTGTTGAATTAAGTGTATATTACTGAATTAGAAAAAAATTATATATCATTATTTGATTTATAAATTGAATAAAAAATTATAGAGTTAAATTTTGTCCTTTGACAAACTCGTCCGTGTCATGATTGGCAGCATGTATAGTATAACAAAATCAATAGAAACAACCAAATTAATAACTTCTCCTGGACCACGTTATCTTCCCCTTAAATTATACCTACGATTACCAGGGAATTGTTTACATCCATATAATACCTTCTCAAGAAAACTCAATTTAGAAATTATAATATCTGGTACCTACCAATGCCACCATCTCAGCTGCTTGAATATAGTAGCACTCAGAGAAATCAGAAAACATAAGTTGTTATGGGACAAAAAATGTGTTGCATTCAGTACAAATATTTCTCAGCTTGCAAGCAATAAAGGTGTTAAAGTCATGATGGATCCCCATCCACCAAAGGTCTAGAGGGTTATGCATCTCTTTTAACTTTTCCCTTTTGAGAGTTGGGATCTGTAAAAGCTGGAACCTGTTGACGAAAAGCTATACAACATCAAACTAAATTATGAATGCCAGGGTTATTATAGCACAAAGCTAAATTAAGATACTTTAACACGTACAAGCAAGCATAGCCCTCCTCGGGCCTCCCCTTAAGCCCCAATGAGGCCTAATACCAAAATAATAATAATAATAGTAATAATAATCATCACCATCATTTAAACTCTTCAAATAATTCTGTTTTCAATTTTTATATATTTTTTAGTTAATATATTTTTTATATAATACATTACAGAAAATTTCTCACTATTCAATTAATATTATTTAAATTTGAGTAATAACAAATTTTCCAACCTTAAAATTAATACTCAAGCAATTGACAATAAACCTAATGCCATGGGTTAAGTGATTAAGAAGATGTGTTCCATACCTTGACTACAACAACAAAAAAGGGGGAAAAATATATTGGCAACAAGAAAAATGGATGATACATTCAATCTACGGATAACAAAATTTCCTTGTATTTGAGGATATATGCGAGAATCGTTTTATTTGGAAATTCGAATTTAAAAAAATTTTCTCACGAAAATGGGGATAGGATAAAATTCCCCCCAAAGTAGATGTGGACGAGAGTCGTATCTCTCGCCCCGCAGAGTTTTCGTCTCTGAAAAATTATTAAATTATCCTTAATGATTATATCATATATATATATATATAAAATATATATATATATTAAAACTTTGTCCTTTTAATAATTTTTATCTATATTATTTTTATTTATTTAAAATTTAAAAAAGTAAAAAAAAAAGTCACTAGGTAGTAACTTGTTGTTTTAATTTGTTGATATTGTAAACTTAAATTGAAACTATTTATAATTTTCTATATTTTTTTATTTTTCAAATTTTTTCTAATTTTTTAAATATAATTTCAAAATTTCACATAAAACGAGAACAGAAGAAAATTTTCCCCCAAAACAAAGATTAGGGACAGGGATATGGGGAATCCCGTCCCCACCTCTTGTGAGTGTCATCCCTAATTCTTTCTCCGCCCCACCCCCGCCCGATCTTGGCAAATGACATCCATAATTCGATCAGGCTTGCAAGATTACACCTCCATGTAAGCATAAAATATTAAATAAAATATGTAAGTATGAGAATATTTGGAGATTTTGTTGGTTGTATATTTTCTTATTTATTACATAATAGATCCATCAAAATAAAAATTTGTTACATAATAGAAATATTATTGATTATTAATTATTAGATTCATTTAATCATTATTCAATAATTAATAGCATTGTCAACCGGACATAACATAAATATCACAATTCACAACAATGATATCAAAACTTTTTTAAAAATCTTAAAAAGCTCTTTCCATTGAAAGAGAAATGACAATACGGATATTCCATTCCTCTGTTTATATATAGATATATCATATAGGTAGTTTTATTATTGTCCAAAGGGTGCGCATAACGATTTCGTAATTTCCAAAGTCCAAGATCTGTCATTGGAATGTGAACTAGGTAATGCGGGCTTCAAATTCTGATTACATTATATGCAATCTCCCATACAATTATATAGAAATTTTCGTCTTTTCTTTTCTTTTTTTTAGTACATAATTTAAATTTTAGTGTTATTTAATTTTCAAACTTCAAAAGGATAACGAGCTTGGAGTGGTGACAAATGGCTGTAGAGATTTTTTATTTATCCACCTAATTGAGTATGAGAGTATGACAACGAAGTCTGAGAATTTTGTGATCTTAGACGAAGAAAGTCGCAGCCTATGCTCCCACCACGGATCTCGAATTTTCGATGATGTTTATTTTGGGTCCATGCAAATTGATATCACATATTCAAGTCTTGCCTCAGTGATGCGTGGAAGTTGAAATTATCTTTTAGTATGATGTCGATTGAAACTGACTTAATATTAAATAAATTTGGTTATTCCTACCCGTAATTTCTACAATAAACTCCCTAGTCCTTACACATTTCTCATTGATAAAAAAAAAAAGTCTTGATAAGTATCTTTCTCTCTTTTCCTTTTTTCCCCTCAATGAAGATGGTATAGTGATTTAGTCTAGAAATTAGATATATGAGTAACAATAATTCATATAAATTAAGCTAACATTCCCTTTTCTCAATTTATCTTACTAAAAATGATATAAACGTATAGATGTATGTATATTATAAGATAAGATAATTGCTTTTAAAGATGAATAAAAGCTTTACACATAATAATTAATCCTTGGCTTTATTCAATTATTGAATTTGAGAAACGATTAATGCAAGGAAAATATTTGATACACATCCTCTAAGTAACTTCACATCACTTTACATCTATATGAAATAATAAAATAAGTGTAAAAAAAAGGAGATAAAATCATATATAATTAAACAATATAAATGCAAATTAATATGTATATAATTATATAAATATGTGTTTAGGATTATTTTAAGTAAAAACTTATGAGAAGCAAATGGTCACCATTATCCCTTTTTTTTATCTGCACCATTATCCCATTTATAGTAGAGGACTAGAATAGTGCATACGCATTTATTTTACTCATATGTAGACTAATAAATAACATTCTGAATATCATTACCATTTCATTATTTCTGTTAAGGCTCATTGCGTATGATTATTGACAATGGTCCTTGAACGTAGGTAAGAACAAAATTGGATGACGACATGATTCTAGAAAGTAAAAAAGTGAAATTAGATAAGTTACTAAACTGTTTGATACTGAAATTTTTCATAGAATGTAAAATTTAATCAGTAATTTAATTAGAAAAATTATGATGTTTCGATGAATTCTAACCTCTTGTCGAAGACTGGTTGAAAAGCTCTATATAAGCAAATTGCAAAACAAGCTACTTCTACAAAAATCCGTGAGAAAGAACATAGAAAACAGAAAATAAAAGGGGGCGGGGTGGGGGAGGAGGACCCTCCTTGCACTCCAAGAATATACACGTGACATGCAATCAAATGAAGAACATGTGTATACATATAATCTTAATATAGACTACGAGCAAATCAACTATATATCGAGATTTCACTACAATCAGAAATTTATCATAAGCCCACTATTTTTCTAATCTTCAGCCATGGAAGAATAGATGACAAACAAACCTAGCCACTTAACCACAAGGGGTAAGTTTCTTATTTCCTGCACCCCGCGGATTATCATCCTTCCAGTCATCCCAAGCTCTTGCTTTCTCCTGTGCAGCATCATCATCTTCATCGTCGTCTTCTCCTGGCCTTGACTTCCTATCCTTGTACCAAGATGAATTGGCTTCTTCCATGAGTCTGGCATTTTTCTCTTGCCATTTATTCATTATTTCCATTTCTCTAAGCCCGGCTTCCTCAATGCTCATGGTTGGCAACCTACCACAAAATATTGAACTTAGAATCTCAAAAAATGTGATCAGAGTAACCAGGGTTTAAATAAAGGTCCATCCTTAGCCTAAACTATGTTTCCATAAGAATTGTTTATAAGCAAAACTCTAACGAACCACTTCTCCAGCATATCTTGACTTCAATCATAGGCAACAGATGGTGTCATGGTGCTACTAATCCTCTATCCTTCCTAGGCAATAGAACAAAACTGCAAGGAAATGAAACTTTACTTCATTTCCTTTCACGCATAGTCTGTTTAAAACATTTTTTATATGTCCCTATTCATGAGCCTTTCATTAGCTAGGCTAAATAAGCATTTTATTGGTAGAAGGGGATAAATATATACCTATGACCAGGTTGGAAGACCTGAGCTGCCATTCTTTCCCTCTCAGTTGTTAAGCTTCCATTCACAAGGCTGGCTGGTCCAAATATTAGTGGTTGGTGTTTGTGCTCATGAGCCTGTGAAGCCTTTGCTCTTCCTTCTAGAACATCTTGAGCAAAAGTGGCACATGTAATTGGGGGTGATGGTTTAGTGTACTGTGAACGAACTGCAGCATCACGATGCCAAGCTTCTGCTTTCTTGGCACGTTCATCAAGAACATCCCTAGAGAACTCCTTATCCCCATCCTAAAACATGGCAAAATCACAAGAAACAATAAATAAAACCAAATGTGAGCCTGCCAAAATTACAATTTCCCATTGCTCCTTGAAACAGAACATGTCTAATAGATTCAATTATGTATACTACAAAGCCTGAAATTCCAGAATTAGTTTGTGAAACATGCTATGATGTCTTAACACGGTTAGCTAAGTATTAATATCTGCTACTTTACAACAGTTCTTCAAGTTTTAACTTTTAACCCAACAACATTCCATAAAGTAATAAAGTTTTCCAGGCTATATAAAATAGTGGTGACAGCCAACAAGGTATAACTGTGCTTTGTCAAGTAGCACACACCACTCCAAGCATTTTACTACCTTGGATTGTCTATCCTTTACAGCAGAAAGCATCTCTTCCTCTTTCTTTAACATTTCCAGCAGATCTAGTGCCTGAACATGGCAACATAAACATGAGAACAATGGAAATAGAAGTTTCAATAAGTAAAACTGTTGCATAAGCATGAAGCCAACCTTACAGATCGCCAAAGATATGGAAGTATTCCAAGCCTGAAAAAATAAATAAATAAAATAAAAAATCAATGGTACAATGAGCAGATATTGCTCATAAATATAACTGCTGAAATAACCACATTTTAAATGAACGATTTTGTGCCTTTGAAATAGCCAGGATCCACGTCATAAATCATAAGCCAGTCAGACAATATATAGGACCACTATAGGTCCCATAAACCAATTTTTAAGAATAATAGCAGCATTGCCCTAAAATAAGTAGCAGATCAAGATACAAACCTCTCTTTCTTCTTCCCCATCATCATCCAATACTTCTTCCTCTCCTGCCTCAACAGGGGTGGACAGGGCAGCTGCTTTAGTAGAACGCCCACGCCGTTCCTTTCGCTCTTTTATTTCCAACAACTTCGATTCTGCAGCTCTTTGACGTTTAAATCTAGCAATCTGCACAACAGCATACAAAGTATTCACTAAATTAATTGTGAGCATTTATGATGCTGTTCATTCAAATTTGCTTGTCCAATTTTCATTTCCAAGGGAATGAAGGAAAAAAGGGTTAAAAATTCTAACTTACAGTGCCTGAATTCTAAAGAAAATAATGTCATATCATTTTTATTTATTAAAAAAAAAACCCCACACACACAAAGAAAACAAAAACCTTTCTGGCCCTCTGATCAGCAACAGATTGTGGTGCCCCTTGCGTATAAGATTCTAACTCCTCTTTTGGGACCAGCTCCATTGCCTCACAAAATGAGATAAATTCCTACAAAAGGGTTTTTTAAGTTTCAATTAAAGGGCATAAATTAAAATGAGTATTACATTATCTTGCCGTTTTTTTTCTTTTGGGGGGGGGGGGGTGGGGAATTCCTATATGGATCAGCTCTTACCTTTAGTTTTGTCTGGGAAGCCTTTAGAATCTGAATCCTGTCATCCTGTGCTATTTTTTCAGTCAACTCAGCAAGATAAAATGGCACCTGAGAGAATTGTCTTGCGAGATTAATAAAATAGTAAAAGACTAAACTAACAATCTTAATTCCTCAGTTATTTTCAACAATCAGTACTTAAAAGTTAAAACACATTAAACAAATATTCCATACATGGTGCATATGTCCAGCTTTACCACATTTATTGACATATCCTCATACTCGGAAGAAATAATCAGGGGGTAAAATGCATCATGATAACAGGATTTCTTTCTAAATACAAATTTTCAGTACTAATTGTCGGACATTCCTTTATGTGACGCTTAGGAGGAAATAGCAGCAAACAACCATTTCCATGAAGAAACTTATTTCATTAGGAAATCCACCACTAAATCTACCAGGAAACGGTGAATAGTGGCTAAGCATGACAAATGAGTGCTTTTACTAACCTATATATATTTCACCCTCAAAGTTAGCCGAAAAGAGAGCCATTCTATTCCATTAGGGAACAAATAATACCCTAAATTCCTAAACTGATGCAGAACACCCTGTCTAACCATCTTTCTTTTCTAGTAGAATGCAATGCAAACCATTCAAACAAGAAATTTAAATAGAACTAAAACATGATTCTCAGTTTCCAGTGTCATATTACCTTTCTTTCTCAACCTTGAAATAAGTAAGAAGAAGTACAAGAAAAGTTAGTTTCAATTACAAGATTGAAAGAATCTTCTTATAATCATTTTCCTCCGATTTGGATTTGTTGATAACAGATTCTCAGCATGAACCTGTTGTGCTTAAAGTTAAACTCATAAAAATCTTAACCTATGTTTGAATGAGTAGAGAAGGGCGGCTCATAATGGAGTTGAGTGGATTGGAAAGTATTTTTTATATTGTTTGGATGTTGAAAATAGATGGTTTATAATGGAGTGGTTATAACTTTTAAAATGTCAAAGTAGTCCTTATGCAGAAAGATAGGAGGGGGGAGTATATACGGGTAAATGGGTAATTTATTATATTTGTTTTGAGAAATTCATATATACTATGATCTATGTTTGGAAGAGGGGAAGAGAAGGGAAGAGATGGGATGGGATGGAGGGGGACTTAGATCACCTTGTTTGGATACTTATGTGAAAAAATAAGGAGAACTCTCCTCTTGTTGGCGAGTTAAATATAAAGTAAGGGAGAGGGATAAGTTATAAAATTAGATTTCCACTATAGCCCTTATGTTGTCAATCTTATAACACAATATATGTAATTTGATAACTATTTAATTAAAAATGAATCGTTTCTCCTCCTTATTCCCTAATTTGAGGGGTAAGAATTTTTGGGTTTCGAGGGGGTTAATTTTTTCGTTCCCTTCCCTTCTCTTCCCCATTGTCCCCATCCTAACAATACATCAAAGTAATACGCTCAACACCTAGATTTTACTATAAAGCGTTATAAAGTTAATCTAACTGCACAAATTAAATTTCTGCTTCACATGTTATGTTTTGATGGATTGGTTTATTATTCTCTAAATACATAAAAATTTCTCCAATTCTAGAGGGTTTTGAAAAACTGACTCCAAAGGGTAGGAGGAGGAGCTCGGCCTCCTCCCACCCACTCCACTCTATCAGCCAAAATACTCCCAAACAGATGGCTTTATCACCAAAAAACAACTTCACTATAGCCTACAGAACTCTTCCAAAAACAGCCTAAATTTGTCATAGCACTATTTATTTTCCTTCAATATATAACATAATTGTGTTAAAACAACTAAAACTAAAACAAAGGGAAAAACAAAGATGAAGATATGTCAAAAAAGAAGAATATTAAACCAGAAAAGCAAGGAACCATCTGATTTAACAATCAATCAAAAACTACAATTCAGCAAAAATATAATTAATCAAAACTAACAACGAACAACAACGTTTCAAAGAGAAAAAAACTAAGTAGTATGAGAAGAGAAGAACCAAGTACCAGAATATACTTGAGATTGGTGGTACTGATATCATCTTTGGTCTCATTGGCAGAGAACAAACCCAACTTGTTTACCATGTCCTCGCACTTCTGCAGGGCCTCACAACCCTTCTTCACAAGCTCCTGAACAAATCACACCCACCCCAAAACGACACAATCACGCGCATGCCTCAAAAATTAAAAAACAAAACAAAAAAATAATAACAACAACAATAACAAGTAGCGTACCTGGTCAGCCGCAGACTCTGTGGCCGTGGCGTGGATCTTGCGGGCTTGCTCAAAAAGCGCCGGCAATGGCATGTCCTCCATGTTGCACTCACCCATCCGTGAAATCGATTAGAACAGAAAGAGAATATCTTTGAATTTTGATTATTTTTTGGGTGAAAAATGGAAACTTTGTGGAGGTGTTTTCGGTGGGTGGAAATCTGAAACACCCGTTATGGAGAAATGAAATTTAAGGATGGAAAAAGATCGAGAGAGATCTAGAATTCTTGACGAACCAGGGATGTCATTACGGGCTTGGATCAAACCCGACCCGGTTCGATACAATTGGATCTTTTTTATTTGGTGCCCCGACCCAAATCTGCTCCGATCCAGTTGGGAATAAAATAAACGCAGATCTGAAGAGAGGAAAGAGAGATGGCTATGGAGAGGGATCTGGTTCGCCAGTTGCAACGTAGATCGGAGAAGGTGTATCCAATTGCAACCGTGGATTATGACGGCGTAATGGAATCCGGCATCATGACGGAATCGGCAGCGGCGGCGGCGGCAGCGGCGTAATGGAATCAGAGAAGGTGCTCGATTGTTGACGGAACCCCAGCATCATCACGTCCCTTTCTCATTGTCTTCCATAGTTGGTTGTTGAAAAGCTTTGATTTGGGTAATAATTGATGATGGGTTTTGGAATTGAAAATAGCAGCTTCCAAAATGGAATCTCTAGGGTTTTTGATAAACAAAATAATCGGGTATCCATTTGACCCCGAAAATCCAATGAAATTCTTAGAAACCCGACCCGATCCGATCGGAGGTTATATTTAGGTCCAAAGTAAAGTAATTTGATCCATTGAATCTTAATGGGCCGCACGGGTCGGATATACAATCCATTGACATCACCGCCATTCTGCTTTGAATGTGGAAGGGTGCATGGTACATATACACGTGTCCTCCACTCAGATCTTGCCACTAAAAAAAGAAAATTCTTTTTGGAAAAAAATATATGTCCTCCACACAAAGGTGCACGGTACATATATATAAACTGGGATCCATTAAATTTTGTAGGCTTTAACCATTAATTAAAGAATTTAGGCCCATATAAACACTGTGAGTCACACAGGCCCGTCCAATGTCAAATAACCATAACCAAGCTACCTCTGGCCTATGGCCTTAGAGTTAGTATTTAGTAGTTAGTACCAACCCCCATATCGTGTTTAGACAAAGCGTTTTACTAATCCCATAAAAGACTTGAAAAATAGCAGCTTTCATAACAATAACCAATCACATATGATTTTAGTATGATGGTATAACATACATCATGAGATATTTAAGGACCAGTTTCCAGTAATAAAAAAAAGGGACCAGTTTGGATTTTTAAAATAATTCGAGTGCAATGAATTAGTATTCTTACTAACATGTTTAGTATGATCATGAATAAAATGAGTAACAGTAATTAGTTTACTCATGAGGTGCAACTTTATCCTAACTAGTTTTTAATCCATGCATTGTACTGGATATTTTTAAAGTATTAATCTTCATTTAGAATATAATTTAGAGAATTAGTTTTTAATATGTTATACGTGTTATGAATTTCAACTCTTTAAAATGTTAACATTTTATTTTATAGTAATAGATAAACAAAAAAAAAGATAAATATTTTAGATTAGTCTAACCATGTATAAAAGCATTGTGCATATTAATTTTTATATAAAGTTATTCATGGAAACTTTCTATTTAATTAAACAAATTAATCAAAAAAATAGAGAATTGATTGATATGAAATTAATTGTATTGACAGGCAAAACGAGAAAAAATTCATCCATACATAACAAATGAGAGTACTCTCTCTTGAAAGTGGAAAAATTTTAATTATACTTTCCTTCTCATATGATCACATATATTTTCTCAATGACTACTACGTGTCCTCTTATCTAACATTTCCTCTCAACTTTCTTCTCCTCAATTATCTCTTTAATAATTATCTCCTCAATTAATTGGAATTATATTTTCGTGACTTTTTATCTTCAAATTTCAACTTTTCTTCAATCACAAATTAGGAAGTTTGAATTAGGTGCTATCTATTTATAATTTATTTATTTTTATTATAATAAACTATACACCATAAAAATTTGAAAAAAAAAAACACACACACATATATACTTTACTTGAGTTTTCTGACATGTTGCAAATACCTCTTAAAAGAGAATAAAATAGGAAGACTTTTCTAAAAAAAAAAATAGAGAGGAATTTATTAAGGAAAACTATGCTATAATAATTTTTAAAGTTTTTGTTATTTTCCCTTCTTTAAGGGGCTATAAATGAGAATATTTAGAAAACTTATAGAGCGTTGTCTAATTTAGTATAGATAGACTTAAATTTTCACTTTTTTCAATTAACTTTGAAGTAAAAAAGTTATTAATACGTTTTAAAATTAAAATAAAATATGCTTTAATTGAAAAAAGAAAAACTAAGCATTCTCGTACTTTGCACGACCTTATTTACTAGTAAGAAACAACATTAATAATGTTGTGTATACAAAAAATTAAGGTTGAGATGAAAAAGGAATGACTTGATAGGTAAGAAGTAATATTTATTTATTTTTATTAAGAAACTAACGTGACTAATGAGAAAAAGAATAATTAAATATATTTTGTTATTGTCAAAGAGAGAAGAAATATGGTTTAATGAGAGAGAGTATCAAAAAATAAATTGCTTACTCTCAATTATAAGTGCTCAATTTTATAATATAAAAGTGAAATATTACCAATATGGTGCAATTTGAGGTTTATATACCAAGATAGTATAAAAGTAACAGTAATTGCAAGATATTGTTGGCTTGGACCACGACTTAGCAGTATGTTTTTTTTTATGACTTTTTTATTAAAGTCATGGACAGCGACCATGACTTATTATAGGGCTTATTTATTTTAATTTAATTTAATTAAGTCGTGGTTTATGCTCATGACATAGGGTTAGAATTTTTTTTATTTTTTTTAATATATTATTAAGATGAAGTTGTATCCAAGGACAACAACTTAGGGACTGAACTTTTTTAAATTATTATTTTAAGTGAAGTTGTAGATTGAAACTATGCTTATTATCTAAGGTTTTTTTTTTAATTTAATTAACATAAATTGTAACTCATGACCATGACTTACTTTAGGGTTTCAAACTATCGTCTCAAACACTCAATTCTCAACATTCGCAATTGCACATATTATCGTTCTACTATGCCTTCATAAGTTGATAAAAGGGAATAACAATAGTGAAGACATTGAAGATGAGAGTAATGCAATTACTACAAAAAAGAAGATGAGGGTAATGCTGAGCACCTCGCGTCATTACAATTACAATAAAGACCAATAACAAGAGGTCGTGGGTTAAAAACTAAAGGAGCTATGACACAGAAGGTTGAACAAGAACAAAAGCTTTAACCACCACACACACAAAAAGCAGCCTTCTTGTGGTACATAATCGCTACACAAAAGTGATGAACGCTATATTTATTTATTTTATTGTATAATAATTTTTTTTTCTGTTAATTAACTTGTAATGTATTCAATTCGAAATCGTGCATGAATGAAGGTACACACTGTTATCATAATATTGCCTAAAATAAAAAATGAACCGTAACGTTTAAGAAATAAAAAAAACCTACGTGAAATAATAAAAAAAAAACTAATGAAAGACAATAAATAATATATTAAAAAAATTAGGATAAGTCGTATTCGTTGTCCACGACTTCGCTTAAAATAATAATAAAAAATTCAACCTCTAAGTGTCGTTGCCCATGGATACAACTTCCTCTTAATAGTATTTTAAAAAAAAAAATCTAACACTAAGTGTGAGCAAACACCACAACTTAATTAAACTAATATAAAAAGAATAAAACCTTATAGTAATTAAGTTGTAGTTATTATCCGCGACTTTAATAAAAAAATTATAAAAAAAGAACATGCTGTTAAGTCGTGGTTCAAACTCATGATTTCTTGTAAATACTATTACTTTTGCACTACTTTGAGAGATAACTTTTTAAGTTACACTATATTAATAATATTAGAATGAAGTCGCATTAGATGAGTAAAAAAGTGGTTAGTGCCAACCCCCATATCGTGGTTAGACAAAGCTTTTACCAATTCCAATTTCATAACGATAACAAATCACATATGGTATAGTATGATAGTATAACATATATGAGATATTTGGAATTTTGATCTTCTACTAAATCATCTATCATTCATCAGCCTTTCTCCTACGGTTTGTGCTGCCTGAGGGAGAAATGTCACTTCTTCCGTCTTGTATGCCTCTATCATACATTGTTTTGTCTCATCAATGTTCACCGTTTCTCACTACCACTGGCAGTTGGTGTGTGGATCATTCCTATAGTTGTGGTTTGACTTTTTCCTTCCAGTACTTCGTGAAACAGCCATCTCTGCCCAGGTCTCAGCCACATTGTCTCTGTGTAGTCGTGGTCTGGTCGCTTGGTCTTGATCTATTGTTGTGCGAGGTTGATCGACCTCCACAGAGTACTGTTCATTTTCATCCTTTGCTAGGCGGCATTGCTAGATCTCAACAGGAGTCGTTCTCCACAGGCCACTATCGCGTCCTGGTTCTTGTTCCTTGCTGTGATCAATTTGAAAATGTAAGTGTTTGCAAGTATTGCTATCTCTCTAGATATGGCATCACCTTATTCATCCTCTCTATTGATATTGGCCGATGAAGAGGTCATCAGTTTCAATCATATCCTCACCTCAGTTATTGTTTATGTTTTGGTGGGGGTGGTTTTTTCAGATAAGGTACTCCAAATGGCCATAACCCATCTACCCAATTAGCACCGGCTGAAAGTAAAATAGTCAAACATGCCATCAAAGGCTCTAGTAAGGATAGGAGTTCTCTTAAAGAAAAATCCATGGGGCTTGAATCAGAAAGCCTATCAGTAGAATCCCTATCCAAGAGTTCTTTTATGCCATCCTCTTTTCGGCTATGGTGGACAAATTTGCTAATTTCATACAACCAAAAGAGGCAAGATGCACACTTAGTTTACTTAATGTTGTCGCTCAATTGCTAAATTTGGAAGTATAGAAATGATGATATCTTTAATGGAAATAAATTGTCTCATGTTGATACTTGTAGTATTGCCTGAGATCTTTATTCTGAGTTTTCTGCATCTTGGGTTATTTGTTGATTAGATGTGTTTTCCTCCTTATTGGACTGATGTTGGGTAGATGACTGTTCTAATTTATCCTACTTGGGACTCTGTTTCTCTCTCATTTTTTGTTTATAAAATTTCTATCTATGGCAAAAAAAAAAAACATATATGAGATATTTAAGGACTAGTTTGGTTTTTTTAGAATAATTCGAGTGCAATGAATTAGTATTCTACATGTTTAGTATGATCATGAATAAAATGAGTATTTCATTCCATTTTTATATTAGATACACCTAATCAAGCAAGAATAAAATAGAAAAAGAAATTACTCAATAACAATACTTGTCCTAAATAGGGGCAGTGTGAATAGGTTAGATTCTTCAACCTATTAGATTTTGTATTTGTGATACCTTTCAAACATAGCCATATATATGACAACCCCCAACATCTTATTTATTTTTCATTCCAGAAAAACACCTTTTAAAAGAAGTATGAATGCCCAGGGGAAATGTTGGATAATAAGAACTTGAAGTATATGAAGCCCTTGGAGACGAATCAGGGAGTGTAAGTAACTGCAGACCGAATGCAATTCCCATGGATTGGAGGCTAAGTTGCTAGGTTTCTATCAGTGGGTGGGAATGTTAAACCCAAACTTTCATTTATAAAGGAACTTCTCTAATTGACTATTTGTATATAATATATGCTACCTTGTCTTATAGATACTACACGTTTGCATAATCTTCTTAGTCAAGGGAGGGTGTTGCTAATGCAAGGATGACTCTCCTTTTTTTCGTCATTTTACAGTATCATATTGATAGCTTTCACCTGGAAGTAGTCTGACAGTGCTGACATGGTGGAGCTGGAGCTACGGAGGGAGATGAAGCTGGTGGGGATGGCGTCGATGCTGGTGGCAGCGATGACGGGGACCGCCGCCTACTTGATGGTCTCGTCGTCATACTTAAGGTCGAGCACCTTGTCAGCTTCAGCACCTTGGCGGCACACGCCGCTGGCATGCGGATCTAGCAACCACCTTGGTGTTCCATTAGCAGCTTCTTGGGTTGCTCCGAGAAGTATTGATCTGTTCACCTTTCTTTGTATTTTCACTTGATTAACAAAACTTGGGTTTCAGTTTTTTTTTCCCTTTTTTAAATAAATTATTATTATTTTTAATGTGTTTAGCAAAAAACTGTGTGGTTTGAAATTTAGTATTACAGGACAAGAAAAGAAGAGATAAGATTTGCATAAATCTTGTTGATGACACTTGCGAGAACTAAGAAGCCAAAGATCAAGATTGTGAGGTCAAATTTTAGACAAGAAAGTAGTGAAATTCCTCTCAACAACAGTCCAGCAGTGTGGTAAGGAAGAAGATCCTTAGATCCATATGTAGAGGAAGGGATTGAATAGAAATAAAATATAAAACTTTAACCCAAAAAAAATATAAAATAAAATAAAAACTAGTTAACTTGTTAACACTAATCATATTCAATCATAATATTAGGACCATCAATAAACCAAACTTTATTAGGTCTATTGTAGAATCCTCCCTTTGGAAGTATCTTGTGGCCAGGACGACTTCATGAGATACTCAAGTGAAGATTAGTTTCGAGTGTCGGAACACTTGGCGGCCAGAAAAGAAAATACTAAATTAGTTGATAACTACAATTATCTTAAGCAGCAAGGACACCAAATAGAATAACAAGGCATATTTTGTATTTATAAAAAGTAAGGGTCATATTAAATCAAAAGCTATAGGCAGCTAGGGATATGTTCTTCCCATACACTTTTTTCTTTTCGAACAAAAGTTCATGTCCTCTTTGTATTACATTTTCTTTTAAAATCAATGTAAAATTATATTGATTTATTATTACATAAATCTATATCTATATAATATATAATTGAAACCTTTTATTAGAGAAATTATGTGCCTCGTGTCACTTTTTAAGGCATTCTATTTTCCTCCATTTTTCAACCCTTTCTATTAATAACAAGGTTTTTAAAAGTTTAAAATTTAAAAGTACAAATATTTAAAAAGAAATTAATTAAAATAATAAATTTATTAGTTATTATTAATTGATTTGTCATTATTAATTCAAACATTAACAAATATAATTGGTCCAATCAAAGCTAATAAATTAACAACTATAATTGATAAATGTTTATTAATATTAAGCCTCTAAAGGTTAAGTCACCAATACCAGCTACTTGGAAGACTTTCAAATTATTTAGCTACTAAGGAAACATTCACATTATTAAGGGTTTTTTTTTTTACACATTCGTTTTTTTTGCTACAACATTATTAAGGTTTTGAGCCATTTGTGCTTGACCGTATATGTCAAAGCTTTGAGCCATTAATCTTTATTGAATTTAGTTTTAGAATCATATTTACAATTAAATTAAATAGAAGAAATAGTTAAATGAAAATAAGATAAAAAATATTCTAATATGCGACAAATTAATTAAAGACCAAAACATGAAAAAGGAATTTTTTTTATAAAACAACACATTTAATTAAATAAACCAAATTCATAGAATAATAAATAAAATCATATAATCATATAATATATAAAGAGAAAAGTACATATCTTTTATATTCGACATGCCCTCACTCTAACATAAAGCACTTTGTATGTTTAAAATGTTGTTATGTGACTAATATATTATCTCAATAATTATCATTTAACATCTTATATTGTAATTTAAAAAAAAGTGTACATGTGTTGTCATATATGAAAAATCTTGTCATGTAGGCAAAAAATTGAAAGGCTAGAAAATAAATTAAAATTTTGCATTTCATTTATTATGTTTTAAAATTAAATTATAAAAATTATGAAAATAGAGCAAAAAAAATAGAAACATGAAACTGCAACAAAATGAAAAAGATTCTTTCCTAATATGATTTCTTCAGGTCAAATTTTATTTGCATGTGATTGTTAATTCTTTCTTAATATCATCATAATTTCTTATTAACGTGATATTTTACAATTTTGTTCACATTTTAATATTTAATTTAAAAAATATTTTTATTTTATTACTTGATTTCTCCAAAAATAGTATGTTGAAGGCTATTATAACTGAAATCAATTTTAATGTTTTGTTTTTCAAAATCTTTTAATTTCTGATTAATGGCTATTATAGCTTTTAATAGATATTTCCCTAAAGAAACGTGTGTTAATGACTATTATAGCTGAAATTAGTTTTAATTTTATATGTATTACCATGTTTTCTTATTAAATTCTTTCTATTTGGTATGTAATTGAATTGATATCGACTTTATATTTTTATAAAGATTTCTATTACACATTAATTATATGAGTGATTATAAATCAATGTTTGATGTGTTAGAATATATCATGGTAAATTCTTGAAATATTTCAATTTTGTGTATAAA
Source organism: Ormosia semicastrata (assembly GCA_029884595.1). Lineage (NCBI taxonomy): Eukaryota > Viridiplantae > Streptophyta > Magnoliopsida > Fabales > Fabaceae > Ormosia > Ormosia semicastrata. The sequence goes on along the minus strand of JAQQTO010000046.1, from coordinate 26,547,906 downwards.
ATCACACTACATGAATTGATATTTTTATAAACGTCTCTACAATTTAGCTGTAATAATTTCAGCCTTTAAATTTCTTTAAATATATTTGATATCATTAAATATGCTACAAGCTCCAATCTTCCAATATACAGCTCCATTTGTCATATTTGGAACAATTTGAACCATTTTGCAAGTGGAATAGCATAATAATTGATAGATAATAATATGCAAGTGGAATAGCATAATAATTGATAGATAATAATATTTATTATGTTTACAATAACTAAAATAGACTTATTAACATTAATGTCTTTATTTTAGTTTAAGATTTGTGCTTCTATCATTATATTATATTAATTTTATATTTTGTATCTTAATTATATCATATCCTATAATTTATAAACTTTGCTCTATCAGTGTCTATATCGTGTCGTATTCATATCTCATATTGGTAATCATTATCGCAATCGAGATCGCGATGAGACGACCGAAAAAGATTAAGATTTTGAAAATCAATAGAGTTGCTACTAATGTTTATTTAAATTAGAAAAACATTAAAAAAACTCTTTAATTAGGAAAATTGGTCTTTTAGAAAATGAGTTTGAATTTGGGAGTCGATTACAGGTAAGAAATGTGTTAGCACCCTATACTATTTGTTCTAGGAACGGTACCTTAAGTTAGTTGTGTAAAAAAAGAACTTCATAATCTCAAATATATTTGTTTTATCTCTCTTAAAACATTGTAACAATATTTAAAAACAAAACAACGAAACTATGAAAAATTAATTTTGGCTTAATAGAACTGGATTTCTACTCTTACGTATCCCGTGATGTAATGAGAAACTTAAAGTCACGTAGTTCTTTAAAAAATATTTGTGAGTTTGTTGATTTTATATTAAAAAATTATTTTATATTTTTTTACTTTTTAGAAAAAAAAGAAAAAAGAAAGGGAAAAATAAATAAATAAATAAAAGACTCTTTTTTAATAATTTTTCATAAAAAAATAATAATTAATTTCTTTATATATATATATTTACATTCAAGCTCAAATATTTATCATTCAAACACGTAAAACTCAAGTCAACAACCTACAAATAGCTTTGAAAACCTACTAAAAACAAGAAAAATAATGGAAGTACGCAGACGGACCACCCAAACATAAATAAATAAGCACATATAACATATAATAAAAAACAAGGGAAGTATGGTACACCTTTGGGTGTATGGTACACCTGGTAATATAAGCTATTAATTTATTCATAAAATAAATTAATAGTTTAGCAGGTTTCTTTTTTTTTAGGTTTTTTTTAGGATCTTTTTTTTAGTTTTATATTTTTTTATATACTACCATCACACGATCTATCGTCGGTTATAATTAGTATCAGATTGTACTTTGTTGTTGGTCCACCACTGCCACCTTCCAATTTTTTTTAAGTTATATAACTCGTATAAATATTATCGCTAAAATTTATAAGATTTTTCAACAAACACAATTATAGTTTTAGAAAAATCGGTCACCTTCAATTTTTTTAGATTATATAACTCGTATAAATATTATCAATTAAAATTTATAAAATTTTTCAACAGATTATAGTTTAGAAAAAAATTCAAGTATGCACGCTTATTTATAAAAAATATAAAGATTGATATAATTTTAACTAGTATTATTTATACAGTAGTGTAATTTTAAAAAAGTGAACAGTAATCAACCTGGGCGATGGAAGGCGGCGGCCGAAAGTGGCGGCCGCAATCAAGAACAGCGTAATGATGGCCTGAAAAAAATATAAACTGTAAAAAAAAAAAGATAACCTGTAAAAAAAAAACTATTGTTGCAGGTAAAAGTTTGGGTGTATGGTATACCCAAACTTGGCAAGGTGCACAATAACACCCGCCTTGAAAACAAAAGGCAAATAGCTTTGAAAACCTATTAAAGACAAGAAAAATAATACAAGTAGGTAAACAGACCACCCAAACATAAATAAATAAGTACAGAGAATACACATAACATATAATTGAAAACAAAAGGTAGGAAGGGAACAGAAGAAAAGAAACATTTACTTCATGGATGAAAATGCAAAAACAACTTACAACAAGGGTAGAGGTCTATGGCAGTGGCTCAAGGTGTGGAGGAGGGGTAAAGGCGCAATGGTGGTGCGGACTTCACGGCGGTGAACGGCAACGAGGGGTGGCACGGTGGGTTGCTATTGATGGTGATGTGCGGTTGCTGCAGGGGTGACAGCAGGGTGCTGTAATCCACGCAGCTGCTGCGAGAACGATGACAGGGCACAGATCTGCACAACTGGGTGCTGGTGCTGGGCTCACAGATCTGAACCAGATGGCAAAGATGACAGCAGATCTAATTTCCGGTGGCTCGCGAATCTGGGTCGACAATAGAAACGAAGAAGAGATGATGAAGGTTGAAGGTTGAAGACAGTGGGGGTTTGGAGGGCGGCGAGGTGGAGGAAAACTCGTTGTGGTGGAAGAGCAGGGGTATGCTTCGGTTATGGCATAGTGGGTAGCTCACGGGTCACGGTGGTGTGGTTAGGGATGGCACCCGCGCGGGGCGGGGGCGGGGAGTACCTCCCCGCTCCCCGTCCCCGCACCCCAACTCTCTCCCGTCTCCGGCCCGTTCCCACCGTGGGAAAATTTTTCCCCTATCCCCGTTCCTGGATCCCCGCTATAAGAAAAAATTAAAAAAATAAGAAAAACAAGAAAAAAATGAAATAAATTATTTTAATATTTTTAATTTTAAATAAATATAAAAATTAATATAATATACAATTATTAAAATATATTTATTTATTTATGTAATATATATATATATATTACAAAAAATATTAGGAATTTAACTGGGACGGGGACCTCGCGGCGGTGGGAGTATGGTCCCCGTCCCCCGTCCCCGAATATGCTTACGGGGAAATTTTTCTCCCCATCCCCATCCTCGCGGGTAAAAAATCCCCGCATTCGGGACGGTCCCCATGAGGGGTTGTCACGGTGGGGAGTTTTGCCATCCCTAGGTGTTGTTGAGTTTGGTCGTTATGGTGGGATGAAGAGGTTGTTTGGTGGTGGAGTGGTGGTGCTGTGTGGGTTGTTTGTGATGGTGATGGGGTGATGAAGTCACAATGAAGATGAAGTGGTGATTTGATTTGTTTGGTGGGTGGTAAAAGGTTGAGAGTGGTTTGTGGTGGTTATAGTGGGATGAAGGGGGTCATAGAAGTTGAAGATGAGAGGGTGTGACTCTTTTTGTTAATGGTGGTTGCAAGGTAGTTTGAGATGAATATGGTTTGTCTTTGGAATGGGTGGTTGTTGATGGTGGTTGAAATTGGTCACGGTGATTTATGAGTTGCGTGTTGTTTATGGTTGTGCTTGGTGGTGGTTTGTGAGTACGGGGTGGCTTGTGTTTGGTGGTGGTTTGAGAGTATGGGGTGGCTTGTGTTTGGTGGATGGGACGGTTATGGTGGAGCTTCACGGTGTGTTGATGGAAGTTGAAGGTTAGGTGGTGCTGCTTGAGGTGAGTCACGGTGAAGGGGAGCTAAGGCAGTGGTTTGGTGTTATGGTGGAGTAGTGATGGAGGCTGAATGGTGAGGTGCTGTGATGGCTGGCTTCACGATGGCTATGGGTTGAAGATGATGCACACGAGATGTTTGATAATGTGCTTAAAAGAAAACTGAAAAAAGCCCCCCATTTCTTTGTTCTGCCATATTTTATACACCATTAAGAAGCACAAATTACACCGAGCCAGTGGGAACAAGGTGAGAAATTCACCTCATAGGGTGGTTGGTTGCAGGTGTAGCTCTGATAAGCAAATTTCTGGTCTTTTCATAAAATAAAAACTCGTTTTCTTGACCAAAAATTTGTTAACCCATTTGATTACCGCAAATGCATGGGTCATTCAAGTAATACAGATACAGAGTAAGAAATCGTTCCCACGAGGATGTTATTGGCTTCCAAAACTAAGTATCAACTAATAGCTTAGCTATTTCTATTGAAGAACATAAAAATAGAAGAAAGTACAGTAAAACTAATTTAAGGACATAAAAGTGATAAATAAAAGTAAACATAATGGTTTAGAGATTTTTAATGATATGCAATTCTTATAAGCAACATCAATGAATTGTTAAGTTAGCTTGAGAATCTGATTTAGTTAAAAGCCTATGTATAGGTCAATCAACCATAGTTTCATTTACCTAACTCACTATCTTTCCATGAGAACTAGTGCAAACTCCACTCATGAACAATCTATTCTCAAACACTCGCTATGCATAGCTAAAAGGAATATTTCCATCTAGTTAGCGAATCAACTTATTCAAGCTAATTAAATTCATCGAACATGCATCAACCATACGTATGATCTAAAATCCAAATTCCTATGTTTAGATTCATTAGATTTCATCAAATCAATCAAAAGCTGATCAAACATTCAAAAGCATTAAGATATATATGATTAAATAGAACCAAACATCAATATATACTCAAAGTACTACATAAACATTAATATTCATACAAGGATCCAAAGTAATCCCTAAATACAGCTCAACTAATCATTAAACATGAAAATACACATCAAAAATAGTGTTCAAAAGATAAGGAAGATAAGAGAAAGGAAGAAGCTCATGGATATCATCTTTGAAGCTTGAATCTCCTTCCATGAAGAAGATGACCTCCAACCTTAGCTTCCCTAGCCTCCTCAACCTCCAAAACATGAATTTCAGCTGCAGCTTCTCTAAACTAATAAACTCTCTAACCTAAAATCTAATAAAACAGTATTTATAGACGCATAAAAACAGGAGACGTCGCGACACTAAACACGCCACGCCGCGGCTCGTATGTATTAGGTCACCAACACCCGAGACTTCCATTCTCAACGTCGTGGTACCATGGCCTCTGGTATTTTGTACTGATGCAGAGAATGCACCACGTCGCAACGCTAAAATGCCCACGGTGCGGTGTTGCGTGCTGAGATGCAGATTTGGCTTCCTCTTCCACTTTTAGCTCAAATGCTTCACATATCAGCTTTGTTTAGATCTCTTCCTATGATAGAGAAATCACCAAATCAATAACAGTTATAAATTCACTTAATCACTTACTAAATTAACACAATTTGCTCAATATCACATACGAAGGTATCCATATTAGAATATGATAAATATAAGCTAAAAACCTTCCAAACATACATTATAAATAAGGACTAAGCATTCTTTAAAGCACATAGATAGGGCACCAATAATTACATTCTATGAAATTATCAAGCTCCCTGCATCAAGACTTTTGTGAGATTTTTTCAAATTTTTTGCTCCATTTTTCATGGTTTACGGTTGATTATTGCAGAGCATTAAAAGCCTTTCACACTGTTCTTTTCTTCTTATCCCCTCCGAACTTCTTCCTCAATTCTCTCTCAGATTTTGTCAAGATTTTGCACTATTTTTTCAAGATTTACAGTTGATCATTGCCTCCCAATTTACTCTGATTTTGCAGGGCAATAAAGCTTTACACACACTCTTTTTCCTCATAATGAAAAATCTTATGACATCTTTTTTTTTTTTTTTAAATTAGTTTAATTATAAAAAAAAAGTGTTTTTTTTATTTTTTTTATTATTATTTTTTTGTACAAATAATAAGAAAGGTAGTGATCCAAATAAAATAAAATTTGAAAAAAAAAAAAAAAAAAAGTTATGTATTTAAAATATTGTAATTAAGCATCATCTAACACAATTATTAGTATTTAATTATGTAACAAAAATAAAAATTTTATGAACAAAATTGTATATCAACATTCATGCTTCATAGCAAAATAGACTATAATGTAAAATCATTTTCATTTTTGTACATTAATTTCATATTATATTTGAATTTGAATACTCAATATAATCATTTTAAATACAATCATCTTCTCATATATGTACAAATCAATGAACATATATAATTTTTTTAAGTTCTTGCAATTTTTTATGTGTTTAATTATTTTTAAGTTGTAATTAAATTTAAAAACTAACTTTTTATTTATAATAAACTTATCTTCAATTCAATTTTAATACAAAATTATAAAACAAAACATTTAAAAGAAATTTTATTTTATTTTATTTTTTAATTTATTTTTAATTTTAATATTATCTCATACATCACAAGGGTGAAAGGCTATTAATATAAATGAATATGTAAGAAACATCACACTATCAAGTATTGGGTGATTCATAATGGTAAATAAATAAAAAACACCCTCAACACAATCTAATATTAAAGTGGTCCATATCAATTAGCCACAATCATGCATTTGATGACAATCTGCATATTAAATTTTGATTATATCATATTTCCTCTTAAACTTCTTCAAAAGTCAATCTATTTTGATATGTTTAAATTAGATTTAGCATTATAGACTAAAAGAGCATAATTTATTTTTCATAATTAAATTTATTCAAAAAAAATTAAGTATACTTTTTTACATTGATTTAAAGATAAATATACTATATATATATAAAAAATCTATATATATATATATATACTAGTGTCAAATGTATTACCTTTCTAATATAAGTCAAATTTTTGTTGGACAAATTACATTGACCTCTTTTTAAGTTTAATCTAATTATATTTGATACTCTTTGTTTAAGAAATTATATCGATTTTCTTTGATATTTATATTGTTATTACACTTACTTTTATATCCTTCTGATTCAGAAAAAGTTTGTGTAAAAATACAAATAAGGAAGGTATCAAGTATAATTAGGTAAACTTCAGAAAAAGTTTGTATAATTTGTCTAAAATTTTGAAAGTACTGTAATTTTTTATGTGAAGAAAATCATTCAATTGTATATGAACTAACATTTTGAAGGTGTTGACATTTGTTCAAAACTTTCCTAAAATTATCAAGTAGTATTTTGGTGTCAGGTATAATCTTACATGTTTGACATATGTGTTTGATCTTAGCTTTAAATTTCTCCATAGAAAAGAGTTGCTCTTGCATCAGACAGTACTCTTTGAAAGAAAGCAACAGTTCTAGCAGTGGGAAAGAATAAAAGGGAGATAAAAATTCCGGTCACTAAAATAACGTTTGGATAAAAGAAGAGAAAAGGTGGAGAAAAAAATATCGTGCTTCATAGATATTAGACATTAATGTCAAATATAACAAAATATTGATAATGAAAGGAGCAAATTGCATATCACTAATGTAAATGTTAATTAGATATTTCAAACTTTATTATGCCATAGCTCAATGATGGCAAATCCAAAGGCTTATTTCTCAAAACTTTATTATGCCATATGTTGTATTATTCGATATTTCTTAGATTCGAAGCCAGCTTGCCGACTCATCACAATGATTGAAGTTTTTTGGTATAAAACCAGAAGAGATGATTACCTAGTTATTTATTTATGGCTTTTAAAGAATTAAAAAGTTTTATATAAAAAATAGAGTATTTTTAATTTTTAATACATTAAATATTTTATTTTTTATAAAAATATTATTTTGAATTCATAACGCAATTTTTTAGTAAAATCATTTTTTTATTAGGATACATCTCATCTTGTTTGTCTCTGCCAAGTTGGGATGCTACGTCTGCAACGGGTTCGTTGCACATGTGCTGGCTTCCTGCATCTGAACTTGTTTGTCGACCACAATCCACAAGGCGAGGACCAAACCTAAAGCACTGTATAAAAGGATAGTTCGTAGTTGGCCACATCAATATGCCAGCACAACAAGGCAACAAAATTGCCACTCCGTATGCCCCACCGCACCGACCACACAGACAGCACAGCAGAACTGGCCAGTTTTAGTTTTTTCCCGACGGATGCTGCACCTTCTCATATTTATGTGTATTATATACTTTTGATTTTATTTATAATAGTAAATTTTTTTTCTTATTACAGGTTATTTTTTATTTTATTTTATGATTTTTACAGTTTTATATTTTATTTTTACATACTATCATCATTACTATACCACCGATCACCATCCTTCACTATTAGCCACCGTTCCACAGCTACTATCCTTTTTTCAAATTATATTATTTATTTTTTTAAATTATATAATTATATAAATAATATTAATTAAAATTATATTAAATTTTATATTTTTTATAAATAATTGTGTATATTAAAAATTTTATAAATTTTAACATGATAATATTTATAAAATATATAAAAATTTTAATACGCACAATTATTTATAAAAAAAATATAAAAATCAATATAATTTTAACTAAGATTACTTACATAATTATATAACTTAAAAAAATTAATAGTATAACCTAAAAAAGGTGGTGGCCGATGACAACTGCAGAGGGTGGCCAGTCGGCAGTGGTGGCTGATCGACGACAGTCGACCGATAGTGGTGGCCAATCGACAGTGGTGGTCAATCGGCGGTGATGACCGGCCAACGGTAGTGGTCAATGATAGTGTGTAAAAAAAAATTTAAAACAAAAAAATCAATAAATTACAAGTCATTCATCATACTTATTGATATATTTTTTTACACAATTAACAATTATGATCGACCAAGAGCACCTGTATATTAGACTCCACCTATCTAAAGGGGTGGCAACCTGCCAGCCAGTAACCATTAGACTTTCAAATTTTCTACCAAAGATTTTTATGTCGTGGTTTATTTGGTATCAACTATGAAAGTTATATTCTTTTGTTTCCAACCTAATATATACAACGGTCAATAAAACATTATTTATCAAATTATCATTTTTTTTTTACTATTTATTAAATTAATATTTTTTTAATTATTTATCAAAATTAATAAGTAAATTTAAACTTTTTTTAAATTAAATCTATATTAACAAATTATACGTAATTAATCCTTTTTTGAATTTACATACATTTTTATAATATGATTTAAAATGTAATGTAAGATAATAAAATTTACTGAAGTGTTGATATAAGGCTTTTTGATCAAAATGCCCTTTCCCATAAACTTATTTAGGCCATGATTTTGAAGCGCTTTAAAACGCGCTTTTTGTAACACGCTAGATTATTTTATTGTTTACGCGATGTGGGGGATGCTGACGCAACAGATCATACAGATTCGATTAAGCTTTCATACGTAAAAAATCTCCATCTTTGTTTAGACAAGCCTTTAAATTTATATAAATTATTTAAATTACTTAATAAAATTTTCCTTAAACGCTTTATTAATGAATCCATACTAATTACTTTAAATAAAATATATAATATAAAATTAAAAAAGTGACAAATTTAATATGTTGGTAATATTTAATATTATTTTAGTTATTATGAAGATTTATTAATTATATAACACATATGTTTTTTTTTGTTTTGTTAGCTAATAGGTTAATTTTTAAAAATTTATTATTTCAATTTATTGTTCAATTTAAAAACGATTGAGGTATTAATTATTTGCTTTTAATTTTGTCTTTATGTATGATTTTTAATAAATGCAAAAATAATCTAATCAAATGTGTTAATTGATTTCGTCATATATCTTATTATTGAAGTTATTGAATATATTTAATTATTTTTACACAAATATTTTAAACAACATATCATAAAAAATTAAATTGATATCCTCGTAAGATCGTGATCACTTATAAAGTGATACTTATACTTTGTTAATATAATCCTTAAAACAATCTTCGATGACTTTCCTTTTATTATTAGTCAAATCATAAGAAAAGTTAAGATTGATGATATGGGCATTAAATACTTCCTAAAAAAGCTTATTAGTCCTAAAAAAAATTTAAATGAATTTTTTTTAGTAGGATTAAGATGATAGTGAGTAGGATTCTAATCTTGTTGATCCCAATAATCCCCTTCCCAAATTTTTAGTAATTCAATTAGTAAAAAATTTCGGCACAGCTTCCCTAAATGTTGGATCTCCCCAAAAGCCAATGATCCTGCATTAATGCAACCGCTACCACAATCTTTAATAAAATCTAAAACAAAGAAGATCAATCGAAAAGCATATATAATCTATCTAATTAGGGTACAAACTCACAATAAGATATTCTCAATAATTATTTTACACAAAATCACTAAATATAATCATTCCGAATTCAATGAAATGGGATTCCGCATCGAATGCGTTAAGTGGCTTATGATATGGTTCGGAAGAGGACCAAGAAATCAAACATGTGGGAAATGATGGGTATGGGGGTAACCTGGTGCTTGGGTAAGGATATGGTGCATCGGTAACCCTGTGGTGGAGTAAGGATATGAGAGGTAACTCGGTGACGGGTATGGATACGGTGAGTAAGGGTATTTGGTGGGTAATATCGCAAAGCTTGGTGGCAAGTCGGCACGTGAAGGTATTTGCGAGGGGGAGGCCGAGATGGGGCCATGCAAAGGACGGCAGGGGCGGGCCGGTCGTATGTCGGGTAGTAGAGCCGACTCCTGGGATGTCGAAGTCGTGTCCGAGTGCTCGCCAATCCTCTCCTCCGTCTGCTGTAGCGTTCCTCATTTGTTGGCTCGACTCCTCAAGGGCGCCCGAAATGTCGTCACCATTGTTGAGGAGAAACAAAGGATGCGCAATTAGTTCTATCGTATTCGCAAACATGTCACACAACAACAAGGCCATGCTCCCGCAATGAGTGTAGGATTTGTGTAGCGAACCCAGATGGCGGCCTCTCGAGCGACAAATGTGTTTTTGTAGTTGAACTTTAGCAAATACTTCCGCAACGTCCGCCTAATAATGTATAATAATGTATTACATATATTTATTCAATATATTAACAATCAACTATAATATTCAATACGATTTATGTAAAAAAATTTTCCAAAGTCAAATATTTTGAATTAAACTACATTTACTAATGTAAGTCATGTTAAAGATATATATCCTACTCGATTACCTATAAAATAATTATCCATATAATTTAGACTACATATCATACAACTTCATTATTCATTAGTCAATAAAAATATTAAAGTATAATAATATTAAATTACAATTAACACTAACCTATTAAAAAGTAATCAACAAATAATAAATAAATTATTTAACTATTGAAAGAGATACTTACAAGTGTGAAGATAATACAATCTAAAGTTGATCACAAATAATGATCCCGACACCACTTCGTAAATTGAGAGAGTTGAGTATTTTTCAAGAAAAGAAATTTGCTCTAGATGCATAGTGAGAATTTAGGAAATGCTTTTCGATATGTGCATAGTATTTACAGAATGCGGGAGGATTGGGGAGTGGGGATATATACTAGGTTACGCCACCCCTTAGATTGGCTTATTCAACTACTCGACTTAGAAATAAGATGGATTGGCGTGACATCCCACGGACGTGGTGAATCGGACATAATATTAAACAATGCCACGCAAGGATCCAAAAGCCAAGCGGGTGGAGTTTGGTATATAGTTTGAAAAGAAATGACATTTTGGTAAATAGTTAAAAAATGATAATTTAATAAATAGTTAAAAAATAACAATTTGATAAATAATTTTACTAATAAATTCCTCCTTGACAATTTAGTAAAAAAATCATAAAAGTTATATTCTTTTGTTTCCAACCTAATATATACAACGGTCAATAAAACATAACTACAGATTTTTATTAGCAAAATTCAACCCCTACATTCCAACATTATTTTTAACATTATTTTTTACATCTGATTAATGATGTATAATTTTATGATTAATTATATATATTAATTAGTTAATAAATAAATTTAAACTTTAACTTTAAATTAAATTTATTTATTAACTAATTAATATATATAATTAATCACAAATTTATATATTATTAATTAAGTATAGAAAATAGTGTTGAAATGTAACGTGAGATAATAAAATTTACTGAAGTGTTGATATAAAACCAATCAAATATATGGAAATAAAACTTCAGCAAAATACATATATATATATATATATATGGGGAAAAAAATCTAACTGGTAACCTCATTAGAAATCACAACATTGTACCAGCGAACACCCTGCACATCCCTTATTCTAAGACAGTCATCTTTTCGGCACATCGCCATGCAGAAAAATTAATGATAATTGACAAGGATTGATTCCTAAGTTGGTAGGGGAGATGACTATCATTTGATTGAGAAATTTGTAGATTGAGAACAACGTAACAGGTCACTCGTTCTGCACTCTGTCAGACAAATGTCCAACCCTTATATGTTCAAATTAAACGTTACCATTAATTTGAGCACTAACTCATTCAAATACCATCCTGGGAAAAACAGAACAAGTACCTTTGTCAACACAATCACTACGCAATTCATGGACTAGGAAGAAACATGCAGCATCATAAATTAAGCCAAGCCTTTAAAGGGGGGGAAAAAGTAATAATAAAGCCTAATAAGTAGAAAATAGAAAATAGAAAATATATTATATAGTGAACATTTGGAATCTGTAATTCTGCACAATTGAGCAAATCTCACATGAGACCATGAAGAATGTACAACAACTTAACAAGATCTTCTTCATATGCCAATTCCCAGAAAAGGAGGGAAATTTCCAATGGAAATCAAAAAAAGGAGCTGATGAAGCAAACCGAAACCCCAATTACATATACATAACCTTTTTTTCCCATTTATACAGAAGATGCATGCGTAGCCCTCTGCTCTGCACTTTCATGGTTGTTAACTGCGGATGAAAAAACAACAATCTAATAATCCCCAATAGAGAAGGGACAAAAAAGAGAACAACAAAAAGGTGCCATTTTTGAATCTTCAATACGCCATGCACTTGAACCCGCTGCAAACCCATAACCAAATCACGAACAAAACCGCGCACACGAACAAATCCAGCAGCAAAACCACCCACACGTGTTTCTTCCATATATGCTTCGCTTTTTGGCGATGATCGTTGACCATGCCCTTCGGCACCGCCAACGAAAAATCCCTGTTGCAACCATTAACGTCATCGCAAACATCCACCTTGTTCTCCAAGTTAGCATCTTTACCATCGATTCCTCCATTGGAATCAATACCCACCACCCTCTTCTTCTTCTTCAACCCTTCCGCCGCGGCGGGCTTCCCCAGCAGCGGCACCGTCGCAGATCGCTTCCCATTCACGGAATCCACGGTAGGGTTTCCGCAATCGCCGTTGCTTAATCCTCCCCGCGACGACGAAGACGACGAATTCGCCGAGTCGGAATCGAAATCGAAATCCACCGAATTTCGAAAAATCGAATCGAATTGGGATTGGAAACAGAGTGCGGCGAAATCGTCAGAACCGGTAACGTTTTCGGTTTTGAGGACCTCGCGAAACGCGGTTTTGATGCGGTTGAGGAAGGAGAGGGTTTGGGATTTGAGGAGTTGGTGGTTGAAGATGGCGAAGAAGACAAAAGGGGGATCGATGAGGAAGGTGTAGGTGCGGTTGTTGAGGGTGTGAGAGAAGAGAGAGTGATTGGGAGGGGTTTGTGCGATGCATTGGGAGGCTAAGGTTTCGATGTTAGGGTCTTTGGTGTTGTTGTGGTGGGCGAGGATGGTGGTGGTGTTGGCTCTTGCAATGCACGCATAGTAGATGAGGTCTGGATTTGAAATCATTGGAAAGGATCTGGAAATCAAAAACTGCAACAAGGGAATTTTGAATTTCTTCAGGAATTGAAATTAAATGGAAGGGAAGGTGGCATTGGGATTGAAAGGTTGTCCTACTTGCCAGCGTTGAGGAAGGGTGAATGAATGGTTCATGAAGGGATTTTCAGTATCTGCATCTCAAGAATTTGGGTCTTCCTCTGAATTTCTTAATCATTGTGGATTTTTACTTTAGGGTTTTGGATTTGATTTTGGGATGGAGAAGGGGGAAGGATTTGATTTGGGATGGAAAGAAAAAGAAGAGGAGAAATGAAAAGGGGAGGAAAAATACAGGAGATGGGGAAAAGAAAAGGAAATAGAATGGCGATTGGATGGGATTGGCTGCGGAGCGTGACCAACCACAGCCAACTGTCCCTGTCGTCGTTGCTTCTAAATTACGAAATTGTCCTAGTTCCTATTATGGATCAATTTTTTTTAAAGGATCAATTTAATTTTGCTCCTTAACAGTAGAGATAGTCCATGAGTTATGTTAACTAACAAATTTTGAGTAAAACCTCACTTTAATCTTTGAAATTGTATGTACCGGTCATATTAATTTCCAACTTGTTAAAACTAACAACTTAGTCCCTGAAATATAAAAATGTGAATCACATTACTCCCTGCGTATATTTATATATATGGGGGGGGGGGGAATCTAAATCATTAAAATTGATTGTACCAGCGAACACCGTGCACACGCCTTATTCTAAGACAGTCATCTTTTCGGCACATCGCCATGCAGAAAAATTAATGACAATTGACAAGGATTGATCGTATAATAGAATGACTATCATTTGATTGAGAAATATAGATTGAGAACAATACTATCGTGCACTCTTATTCAATGTTTGGTGCGTTCAAATGAGCACTAACTCATAAATATAATAAAATCAGAACAAGTCATTTTATCCTATTCTTCATGGACGATAACTCTATCCTCTCCCCTACTAAAAAAAGATAAGTAGAAAATGATAGAAAATATTTCTATTCCAATCTTATCCAATCAATTTCATTTTTATCACTTCTTCATATGCCAATCCCAGAAAAGGAGGAAATTTCAATGGAAATCAAAAAAAGCCACCGACCCCAATTACCACCACCACCACCATCACCACCACCACCACCACTGCGGATCCACCACCGCAACACCACCACCCATGCACAACCACCACCAAAACCGCGCACCACCGAACAAATCCAGCAGCACCACCCACACGTGTTTCTTCCACTTCGCTTTTTGGCATCGTTGACCATGCCCTTCGGCACCGCCAACGAAAAATCCCTGTTGCAACCACCACCACATACCTTGCCACCACCAACACCACCACCACCACCATCACCACCACCACCGCTTCACAGCGGCACCGTCATCATCGCTTCCCATTCACGGAATCGCGGTAGGGTTTCGCCCGTTGCCACCACCACCACCACCGCCGAGTCGGAATCGAAATCGACCACCGCCGAATCCGCCACCATCACCAATCGCCACCGCCGCCAGGACCACCACCGGTTTTGATGCCGCCATTTGACCACCACCACCACCACCACCACCACCATCACCACCACCACCTCTACCACCGCCAACACCACCACCGCCGCCGCCGCCGTCACCACCTACCGCTTTGCCGCCGCTACCACCACCACCACCACCACCGCCACCACTTCCACCACCGCCGCCACCACCATCACCACCGCCACCACCATCACCACCGCCATTGTTGACCCCCCACCACCACCGTTGAGCCGCCGCCACCACCGCCGCCGCCACTACCATCACCACCACCACCACCACCACCATAAAGTTTTTTATTATTATTTTTTAATTATTTTAATTTTTATACTAAAGGATATTTTGGTTTTAAAAAAAATATTATACTGCGGATCAATTAATTTATCCTTTTGTTATCAAACAAAAGATAGGATTATGTCTTATCCTATTAATTATACTATCATACCTTATACTATCCTATCATCTTATCTTATACTATACTATCATGTGCACCAAACATAGCCTAAGTGTCATGTTGGACGCTGATCTAGTTCCTACCTCCCCCAAAACGACGCAGTTTTGCGTTTCCACCAAAACACAAAGCTCCATCCCTGAAACGACGCCGTATTGGAGGTGGAGGGAAATTTTTTGAGCTTCGTCCCCAATTGCAACGACATATGAAAACCCTAAGTTCGTAATTGGTATTCCAATCCCAAATTCCCAAATTTCCACTAGATTTCTCTCCCCAATCAACCTCGTTTTGCTGTCAACGCTCCCTAGCAACGTTGAATTCGTCATCTTCGTCGTGGGATTTGAGTTGCAGAAAGGTATGTTCCCTAAACTCTAAATATTCCCTATTTTGATTGTATGTTTGTGGTCCCTGCTTTCCCTTTTTGGTGCTGTGGTCCTGTTTTTCCTCCATTTTCGTTGCAATGTGGTCCTGCTTGTTCCATATTTGGTGTACGTTGCTCCTATTTTGATTGTATATACGTTGCTTCCATACTAGTGTGGTCCCCTACTTGTCTTCCATACCAGTGTGGTCCCCTTCTTGTCTTCCATTGTTACTGCATGTGGTCCTCTTGTGTGTGGTCTGGTCCTTCTTCGCATGTTTTTGAACTTTTACATTTACTCCACAAAGACACAACGTAGTTATAGTTCCTCAGCACGTGCATGTTTTTGAACTTTTACATTTACCCACAGCACACAACTTTTTTTTTTTTATATATATATACACAACACACATGTATAAGTGTTTAATAAGTTATGTTTTGTTATGTGTATCATTTCATTTTAGATGGTTAGACTTGTGCTCCATCATGGTGGTTCTTTTATTAAACAAATTGGAGGCAAAGTTTCTTATCATGGGGGTGAAGAAGAGTGGTGGCCTGAAGCCGATGAAGACCTATTGGATGTGTTTAGTTTGATAAATTTTTCTAAACAGATTGGTTACCATAAGGTGGACAAGTGCTATTGGTTGATGCCTGGTAAAGAACTAGAAAATGGTTTAATGGACATAAGGATAGATTCTGATGTTCTACGGATGGTTGAGGCTTCAAGGATGAATAATGGGATTGTTCACTTGTACTATGAACACCCCATAATTGCTGACCCTAAAATTGTGTCGTTAGTTGATGAGGAGCCAACAAATGATGGCAATGAGACCTAGCCTGAGATACATATTCTAGAGGAAGTCCAACTCCAACTAGCAAGTGACCCTCAACAAGAACAATATGCAGCTGACCCTCAACAAGAACAACATGCAGCTGAAGGTGCAGTTGGTGACACTCGTAGATCAAGTTCCTGTAGTGATGATTATAAAAGTGCAGAGGACAGCCCATATAGGGCCCCTCTTTTTGCTACTGACGAGGATGAGGATGAGCCTATTGCTAGTCTTTTGAAGAAGAAGAATAAAAGGGTTGCTATGAATAAGGGAAAGAGGGTTGTACAGAAGATGAAGATGAAGAAGACCAATGTTGATAAACGCACTGCACCGAAGAGCACTGCACCGAAGAGGTGCGGGAAGAAAACTACACCTGTCCCTGATGATGAAGAAAGTGACTTTGATAGTGATGCATCTTCTAGTATGATGTCATTGCTTGTACTTTTTTACATTACCAGCTATAAGGTAGTATATTTTATAAGTATGAATTAAAATATTTTATAGGGACTAATAGTTCCCTTAATGGAGAGTTAATGATCCAAGCTATTTACTACCTCATAATATTTCTAGGTTTTCAAGTATTCAAGTTAATGATCCATTCATCAAGTTTACTTTGGGTATGATGCATTTGCAGATTATGATAAAGCAAGCGACTCTGATGCACCTGTAAGGAGGGGTTTAGGACACAAGCAAAGTTATGGACCAAATGTTGGGGTCACTGAAGAAGCGTGTGAAGATTTTGATTACAGTTGGAAGTCTGAATACATGAAAACTCCAGCCACATCTGATGATGAGGGAAGTACTAGACAAGTGTACCCTCAGTTCAATGAAGGTGCTGGATTTGGACATGTTAGGTTGGAGCTTGGAATGGAATTTGTGACTTTAGAGGCATTCAAGCAGGGGGTTAAGGACTACACAATTAAGCTGGGTAGAGAAATCAAGTGGGTGAAGAATGATAAGGTGAGGGCTAGAGCCAACTGTAAGAATGAAAACTACAAATGGGTTATCTATTGTGCATGGAGTAATGTCACCAATAGTTTCCAAATCAAGACTTTCTATGATGAACACAGCTGCAGTAGAGGGTTCAAGAATTCTCAGGCTAGCAGGAAGTGGGTGGTTGGTAAGTTGGTTAGAAAACTTAGAAAACAGCTAACTCTGACCCATAGGGAAACCTTTGATTGCATGAAAGTCAAGTGTGAGGTACATTTGAATAATACCAAAATATACAGAGCTTTGAAGGAGGCAAGGAAAATTGTGGAGGGGAATGAGATAGAGCAATATGGAAGGCTATGGGATTACTTTGCAGAGCTGTTGTCGAGCAACCCTGGTTCTACTGTGAAGTTGGGTGTCATGGAAATTCCCAATTCCCCACCACAATTTGAAAAATTCTATGTATGCTTGGAAGCTTGCAAACTAGGTTTTAAGGCTGGCTATAGGCCCTTAATTGGCTTGGATGGTGCTTTTATGAAAGGCTATTTTGGTGGCCAAGTTTTGTCAACTGTTGGACAAGATGCCAACAATGACATTTTTGTCATTGCCTATGCGATCGTGGATGTGGAGAACAAAGCCATTTGGAAGTGGTTCTTGACACTGTTGCATGAAGACCTGGGGGACTACAGGGAACATGGCTTGCAACTTCATCTCAGACATGCAGAAGGTTCACGGGGACTAATATGAATTGTTTTTCTACTTGTCAGGGACTAATGTGAATTAGTTGTGTATGTTTCAGGGACTAATATAAATTAGTTGTCTATGTGTTAGGGACTAATATGAAGTATTTTGTTTTCAGGGTCTGATACCAGCAATGCAAGAGGTGATGCCTGGAGTGCCTCACAGGTTCTGTGTTTGGCATCTGTGGAGGAATTTCACCAAGATGTGAAAAGACAAGGAGTTAAAGGGCATAATATGAGAGTGTGCAAGATCAACTACTGCGGGTGAGTTTAATGCAAACATGGAGAATGTGAAAAGGGTGAATGAGAAAGCATGGGAGTATCTAGCCAAGTGGCCCAAGGAAGCATGGACAAAGGCTTACTTCTCTGAAAATCCTAAGACTGACAAGATATGCAACAATACATGTGAAGTTTTCAATGCAAAGATTGTGAAGATGAGGGGCAAGCCAATCTTAACCATGGCAGAGGAGATAAGATGCTATATAATGAAGACCATGGCTGCAAATAAGCTGAAGTTGGCAAGGTATAAAGGGACCTTAGCTCCTCTACAACAAAGTAGGTTGGACAAGGAGAAAAGAGAGAGTAACAAGTGGACTCCTGTTTGGACTGGTGACCAGGAGTACCATAGATTTGAGGTGCAAGGCTTCCCGGGCAATGTGGATGTTGACTTAAACAAACACACGTGCACTTGTAGGTTCTGGCAACTCACAGGTATTAATCACACTTATTTAGTTTAGTTTAATTATATAAATTTTAGTTAATATTTGTTTATTTACTTACTTCAATTGGTTAAATGTGTTGTGATAGGATTGTCATGCATGCATGCTGTTGCTGCAATAGCATATATCAATCACAAACCTGAGGACTATTCTCATGCATGGTTAACAATGGCTGCTTATCATGCCACATATGACTACTTTGTCAAACCATTGAGAGGCCAAAGGTATTGGGAGCACACGCCACACCCTAAGCCTGTTCCACCACCAATAAAGAGGCCTATTGGACGGCCAAAAAAACAGAGAAGAAAAGATGAAAAAGAGGAGGATGTCAACCAGAACCCACACAAATTGAAGCGGGTGTACCCTGAATTCACTTGCTATAGGTGTGGTGGTTCAGGGCATAACATAAAAGGATGCAAAGCCCAAGGAGTTCCTAAACCCAAAAGGCAGAAAAAGTAACAAATGCTGGGGCTGGGGTAAGTAACACTGGGGCTAGGGCAAGCAAAGAGCATGAGGCTTCAACAACTACTGAGGCTGAGGAGATAGATCTAACACAGTCTCATGCCGAGCAATCTCCAATTTGTCCAAGTTCTTCTCAACCTCCACATCCTGTGTGTTGATCTTCCTTTGATTGGGTTGAACAGCTCCTACACATTCAATTGTACACTGTTTGACTCGTGTGCTTGTGTTTTTTGCAGGGATTCAGGTACAAACTCCCTATTAGACTCCAACCAGCTGTCCGACCACCTATTCCAACACACTCTGCCACTGCAAGTGCTGATATAAGACCTGGTCCAACTCTCGTTAATACAGAAACACTGGTAGCAACAAGTGAGGGTACAACAACAAGGTTCATGAGGTTCATACCAACCCCTACTTTGAGAGGTGCTCCACCAAAGAAGATGAATTGAAGATTTGTCCTGTATAGGGCTTGCTTATAATGTACTTGAGAATATTTTGTAAATGGCTTATAATGTACTTGAGAATATTTTGTAAAAGGATTATAATGTAATTGGGAATATTTTGGCAAATGATCAATATAAAAGTTTTTGTCATTAATTTGTTTGTTATCAATTTACGCATAGTCTTCTGCATCTTTTCCCAATAAATGATTAGTTATTTCATATGCTACCTTATGATTTTGTGGAATGCCCTCAATCTAGCCAAATAGTGCTTGGACAATGTCATTGAAACTTCCATGTTTCTCTGCAAGTTTAGCAGAGTTTTTAACAAGCTCAAACTTTTGGTTTTTCCCAAAGTTGTTACAAAGTTCTTATCTAGTTTCTCTATAATAATAATATGGGCCATATAGTGTTCTTTTCTTCGATGAGCAATAATATGTGTTTGCTTCTGCATTGGATTTTGGGTTTATTTCTTATTTCTTTATGTTCGGTTCAACTAGTCTCTGTAATTGAACGTATACTCTCATTAGATCTTGTCAGGTGTGCTATATGCTTTGGAGTTGGAATATTTTCTCTATTACCTGAAGTGGACTTGTGTTTGCTTCTCTTGGTGCTTGCATGATTGTGCTTTTTCATCAAATTTCTTCAATACATTTTTTTTTCTAGGGAGAGGGTATTGGTTATGCAGTCATTCTGCTAAATAGTTTGTAGAGCATCATATTCTTTTGCATCTTTGGTTTCACCAGCAAAACTGTTGAATATTTCACTTATTACAATTTAGGACTGGAGCATTTGATTGCCAGAAATGAAGATGAATATGTTCAATTGACTTTTACTCAATGCAACCGTGATGGATTATTGTCCATCACTGATGCCTATTCATGACTCGTGCTTTTGCTGAAACTTTATTATTACTGATGTTGTTAGCTTATTATTGATGGACTACAATGCACATTCATACAAATACCAATGCACATTCACAATGAGCTTTAACAACTTAATTTTCATTCACAGTTACCTAATTCCCCAAACTAAAAACACAACATGTCCATTACACATTCCAAATCTAATTACCTAGTTCCCTAAACAAACTAAGCCCCACATTATGATAAAAACCAAAGAACATAATACACTGGCCAATTACACAACATCTTAACATCCTAACTTCACTTCTAAGCTTCCGATCTTCCAAGCAACATTTAATCTCCATTCTTGATTCTCACTTGTAGCAATGACCCTACAACCAGGTTCATTGCGGCTTGGTGGCGGTTTCGAAGCGTGTTCAATGGCAGTCCCAATTCCATTATCTTCTACCCCATTATGAACCCAGCAAAAATAGTTACAATGGTCACCATTCTGTAAATCATCACATATACAACATAAGTCACATTGCAAATTAAAAACAAAATACAGCAATGCTCATCCCAACAGCTCTATTTCACTTAAACTCTTACCTTTGCCTTGTACTTAGGGCAGCCATAGAATGGTCTACCAGGGTTGGCCGTGGTTTTGGATCTTCTTACCACTGTTGTTAGATCACAAAAGGAAAGTCTATCACTACCAATTCCCCCCTGTGACGAGACGAATTGGGTGCACTCCCACTCCAGCTTCCTTCCGTGTTTGATGATGCAAATTGGGATGGGTTTCCACCACCCATCATCTCCTAGCCTTATCAACCTGAGTTACGAAATTTGGGTTGTTCTCTAGGTTTGCAGATGAGAAATGGGTATCCTAAGTTACAGTAATAGAATTCAATTGGGGTTGGGGACGAAGAAAAGGGTTTACCTCCAATACGACGTCGTTTCAGGGATGGAGCTTTGTGTTTTGGTGGAAACGCAAAACTGCGTTGTTTTGGGGGAAGCAGGAACCAGATCAGCGTCCAACATGACACTTAACGTGCCACGTGTGCGCGTCCGTCAAATTTAACTGACGAGAAAAGACGCAGGGACTAACGTGACTCACGTTTTTATATTTCAGGGACTAAGTTGTTAGTTTTAACAAGTCAGGGACTAATGTGACCAGTGCATACAATTTCAGGGACTAAAGTGAGGGTTTACTCAATAAATTCTTGGATTTTAATTTAACTTAACTTACAAAATATAAATTGAGTTAGATTCTAAGTTAAGTTGAGTTGAAAATTACTCTAACTTAAGAGATATTAGTCGGATAACAAGTTTAAAAATAAATTTATTCATAAAAATATTTTCAATTCAAATTATTGATTAAATGAATTGATCAGGTTAAAAAATACTTGAAAACCTATTCCACTCATCAAATAAACACCCCTTATTAATAGTATTGCTTTAATGGTACTATTTCGGAATATGAGATAATTTAACGCAAGGGACGAGATCCATGAATTAATTTAAGGAATGGTTAACAAGTGTCTTAAGGAATCAAAAATAATATGTATAGAATAAAAAGTTATTTTTTTAAATTTTTTTATGTATTAAATACTTCATTTCTTATTTAATACTTTTAATTTGTAATTTTTAACCAATATCTTAGATCACTTGTTAAAAAATTTTAATAACTTATTTGACCCACATCAAATAGAAAAAAAATATATTTGGTTAATCTATTATAAATTAGTTATTTTAAATACTAAATTCATCAAGTCAAAGAAAAAAAAAAGACTGCATACCAAATTAAATGTAAGTTTAACTAAATACCTATAATTAAATGTTGCTGATACAGTTAAAAGGGAATCAAATATGGTTAGAGATTCCCTTAAAACAACTTTTTTTTAAGGGTTTATCTAAGAAGTGTTCTAAAAATACTGTTTGAGGATTGAAAAGTAAAAGGTTTTAAAATAAATAAAAAAATAGTTTTTAATATATTAAATGCATTGACTTTCATTTAAAATTTTTTAATTTTAATTTCTTAATGAGTATTCTAAGAACACTTATTAACAACACTTATTAACAAAATATTTTTCTAATTAAAAATTTGGTAACAAATGCCTTATGACATTGGTTAAAGAATTAAAAATAAAAAATTATATTAGAAATTTAAAAAATATTTATTACTTTCTTCTTTTTAATAAATCAGAAGCATTTAATACTTTAACTAATGCCCTTTAAACACTAGATACCAAGACAAAAAATATTAAAACTTTTTCATATGTGCATATACATTATTCTTATTATTTTTCCAATCATAGTACATTTAAATAAACCTATCAATTAGTCTAATGATTAAAGAGGCGTAAAGAGCTGTACTTTATTGTTTATTCAAGTTCAAACTTTTTATTTTTAAAACGAGAAGTTCAAATTTTAAAATATAGCACCTAAGGAAACTAATGTTTAGATTAAGGCGAAAATTTAATTTTTTTTTACAGTAGGCAAAAATTTACTTAAAAAATATCCTTTCTACAAAAAATAATAAATACTTAACATTTAATCATAGAAAAATGCTAGATGTACATCAATTTTAGAGACACATTCATTACATTTATTTATGTAATAAAATGAGAATGTAAATATGTAAAATATAAAATAAAAAAAATGCTCAATCCTACGAATAAAAATTTGTAAAACGACACGTGAATTATATAGAAAGGAATAATTATCTTTGCGTTTTGCAAATAAATCATTTCCCCTTTTTTTAATTATATTATATTTTATTTGTGAAACAAAAACACCACAAGTGAATGATGACCTTCGTGAGTGGTTCGTGAAATAACTGTTCGTGTGAAATAGCATTCCTCATAAAGTGAAATAGTAAAAATCATACATGTAAGGTAATTCTTTGTATCTAGCATTATTGTTAATGCTATACATGCACCACCAGTCTATGTAGTGATAATTACATAATATACTCTTGACCCAATTTGTACATGCAACAGTTGTCCCCGTTACGCATAAATTAAGCACGGTTAACGAGGTTAGCCAATTAAAGCTAATCAGTGGTGTGTCAGCAATAAACAAAACCAAAGAGCTTTCTATTTTACTATTAAAATTAGGGAATGTCTATAGTCATTCTCTCATTTATGGCCACTCCTCTCTTTTTCACTTTTTCTTAAAATTTTCTATATTAAAAAGTAAAGTTATTCTTATTATTTATTGCTATTCTCAATAACAATCCAAATTATTAATTAAAAATTATAATATTAATATTAAATATAAAATTTAATTATAATAAAATTTAATCTCACGTTGATTTCCTTTCTAAAAATGCAAATTAGCAAAAGAATAATATAACTAATTATAATAATTTGATGATTAACTTAACTAAAAAAAGTGTATAAAAAAATTTAACTAACTAAAATTCTTAAGTTCCTTCAAACAATAATATAATCATTAAAGGAAAAACACAAATTTTTCTTATCAATTAACCAATGCTTGCAATACTAACAATGCAAATAAAACCAAAAACTCAAATTCATTGAAAGCCCAATAAAATTAAGAGCCAAATGTACATGTTACATAACACAATTTCACTGAGTAGGATTTCTATGTTACATAATACAATTTCACTGAAGTAGGATTTCTTGAAAGGGGAAGATTGCATATGCAAGAACCCAGTAATTTAAGAGAAAATCATACCTGAAACAGTCATTTGAAAATATGAATTCATCTCAGTTCAAAAACTATCTTCACAATCATGAAATTGAGTGTCAGCTACACCCATATTTTCATCCTCACTCTGATTTTTCATCCTTTAGAAGCAAAACAATGGAAGAACAAGATTTGGGGGCAGGGGAGGATTTTGGAGAGGAGAAAGAAACGAAAAGAATCAAATATTAGGAATCTTTTGCTAATTTGCTTCCATTATGAATGAAATCAATGTAGATATTAAAATTTATTATAATTGAATTTTATATTTAATATTATAATTATTAATTAGTAATTTTGATTGTTATGAGTGGCAATAGACAACAAAAACAACTCAAATTTTTAATATAGGGTATTTTAGGAAAAAAGCAAAAAGAGAGAAGTGACAATAAATACTCTCTTAAAACTCAATTAAAAAAGGAGGAAGTTTTATACATTGAAAGGGACTTGATTGTAATTATACCGTGAACCAGATAAAGTAGAGTTTAATTTTATTTTAATTTAAAGTTTATATTTTTTTGGAAAAGATTTTAATTTTTATGTTATAATTTAATTATGTATTGTTTCATTATTAAAAAATATTAATTTTCATATAATTATTATTATAATTAAATTTTTTAATGATATGATAATACATAGTCAAATAATTAGTATAATTTTTCTTCAATATCAAAATTAAATCCAACAATAATTTATTGAAAAGAATATTACTAGTTGAAAATCATAAAAAAGAGCAATGTTATATTATCTTAACAAATTTTTTATTTTTCTTAACTACTTAAAACAAAAAACATTAAATAATAAAATAAATGCATTAGTATTTAAATTTTTTAAAATATTTAATAATTTTTTTAAATAATTAGGAGGATTATAAATTTTTTTTACAGGGATTATATAATAAGTTTTTTAAGAAGATATAGAACTATTCAAAAATAAAATATTCGGACTCTCATACAATATTTCAAATCCCGCGACAAGCCTCTCATATCTGTTGACTGTTGGGGAATGAAAGTTGCCATCAGTGCAAAGCACAAGGCACATAAAACAGTAGAATAAATCCTGTGAACGTGCAGCGTCGCTATGGACAGCAAACCTGCAACAAAATAAAACATGAATATTTTCATTTTCATTTTTCTTTAGCCTCTCATACTGATAAGGGGGAGGAGGAAGGATGTGGAAGATATAAAGAAGACAAAAATACGTGTGTGGTATAAGTGAAAGAAATTTAAGTTATTTTAATATGTAATTTTGAGTTTAATTTAAATTTTTTTGTATATTAAAATAATATTACTAAGAAGATTCATCACTTAAATATCTAATTATACTCAAAAGATTAATATCTCCTTTATTAAGTAGAGATATTATAAAAAGAAAAAGAAAAAGAGAACACAGATTGTACAGCTTACAAATTGTGTTCTGACTAGTAATAGCACAACTCTTATCATTTCAAACTTTCTACTAGGGTTAGACTGAGTTTAACTGACCCGAACCTAATCTCATTTTTTTATTGGGCTAAATTTTAAGACTCAAATTTAACACAATTATGACTCAATTAGAGATCAAACTGAGATTAAATCAAATTGATATTTAAATAAAATTTATAAATTTAAATATTATATATAATTAAGTCACAAAATTTTAAAAATATAAAACAAAAACTATGAGGTATCTTATAATATATATTTTAAAACAAATCATATCAATATAAAAAATATTAATTTAAGTCATAAAATTTAATAATTTATTACTAATTTTCATAAAATTATAAATTTTAGTAACATTAAGACAGGTTAAGCCGACTCAAAATGTGACTTGAATTTGACTTAAAAATTATATAAAGTCTAATTTTAAAAATCTAACCCAACTAAATTAATTTCAAGTCAAGCCAGATTATCATGTCGTCGAGTAGGGGTGTAACTAGGTAGTTTGATTTGATTCTTGAGAGAAAATAAATTCAAACCAATTAAAATTAATTAGTTTAGTTTGGTTCAATTTTCTTATTTTTTGATAGCCAAATCCGATCTAAACTGAACGAACATCTACAGATTGGTTTGATTCGGGTGATCGAGTTAATTATTTTTTTTAACACAAAAATTAGCTAAATAATTATACATGCAATACAGAAAAGTGCACATAATGTATCCTAAATTCCAAATAATATTAGAACATAGACTAACCTTTGCTCTTCTATCAAGCAATGAACATTCAATTTCAAGTTGAGTCACACGATAATTGATCTTTGAGATTTCCAATTTATATCAAACTCAAAATGTCAAAATAGTGAGAAAAGAAAATTTCCTAAGTATCAAAAGTTTAAAACTGTACATAATATCCCTTGTGCTACTATATATCTTAAAAAAAAAATGACTCAACATTGGTTTGAACTTCAACTTTCTATTTTCAGAATTCCTTCCAAAATTCAACCAATTTGAAAAGTATATGTATGATACTAATGATGTTAACTTAGCAACATGTTATAAGTTAAACATCTACTCTAAGTTAATTCTGTACAAATTCGAGGAAAAGGCAGCACAAAGCAAGTCACAAGACGAGCAATCATATGTAATATCCTTTCCCATCCTGTCAAATGAGAACATCAATGCATGCTATCATACTCGTAAAAGTTGATTAAACAAAGTTTGAAATACTATTAAGGTTGATTAAAGTAACATGCATGTTTACCCAGAAAGTCAAATGCAGCTTCTCACATAAAGAAATTAGAAATATATAAAGAAATGTATAGACAAATCTTATAAGAAAAATTTATTTTATATATCTTTGCATAGAACTCAATTTTAAAGAACCTTTTAAGAAAAATGACTTGGTTAATAGTATAACTAGTAACGGGGTTTTCAACCCATAACCAAGTAATAAAGCACACCTATAATCAAAATCATAATATAATGATAGAAACATTAGCGAGGTATTTGATATCTTCTCTACTTTATGATAATGGTACTACTCTCATGCATCTCAACCCATGGTTTTCATTAAATTTAAAGCAACTCTCTCCACTTTTTTTTGTTTTTTTTTTCATAGCAACAAAAATTTACATTCGTTAAACACTCCTCTGACAAGTAAAACAAAATATTTATTTATATTTTTTATAGCAACTTTTTTTTTCACTTGGTAAAAGAGATCTTTGAAGAATTTTTACAAACACAAAATAAACTTTTTTAGCATCATACCAATCGACCTCAATAAGTCCCCTTCGCAGTTCCAAATGGCCACTCTTATTCCATACGTTCCCATAGATGGAAACCAGAGCAATTAATCATAACAATCAACATTAACAAGAAAATATGAATATTCTATACAGATCTAAATATTAATTATTCCAACAGAATGTGTCTATTTCAAATCCAATTAATCATAGCAATCAACCTCAACAAGAAGCAGAGCAGCGGCGGCAAGGAACGCGACCAGAGCAGAGCAGGAAGCTAGCGATCAGACTAGCACGACTAGAGCAGACTAGCGTGAGTAGACCAACAAGAGCAAGCACAACAAGAGCAACTCGACCCACGAGCAAACCAGAGTGACCAGACCAGAGCAAGAAGCGCGACCAGAGCAGCAAGTGACGACCAGATCAGAGCAGGAAGCGAGCGACGACAGGGGTAGGAGCAAGCGACGATAGGGCTCAAAGGGTAAGTAGGTAGGAGCAAGGCAGCAAGCGAAGAAAGAAAAAAAGTAATGATAAAAATCAAAAACTTTCTAAAGTTAAAGTAAGAGGCAACACAGCATAAAAAAATAGTTTGATTTGATTCGATTCTCGGGTTTAAAATTTTCAACCCGAGAACCGAACCAATTAAGTTTTAAGTTATTCGAATTTTATTCGAACTAATTAATATACCTGAACTAAATCAAACTAATTTAATTAATTCAGTTCAAGTTGATCGAATTAATCAGGTTATCCAAATTAATTTACATCCCTACTGCCGAGCCAGCACACCTAATTTCTACCAATCGTTATGGAAGCACATTCTCACATTGTGCAAATTAAATGTGGCACATGACCGGTATTAGAATCCTTTATAGTACAAAAGCTATACCAATGCATTTAAATTTAGTATCCCTCCTTTTTCCCTTGTATGGTTAAAAGCTTCGAACAGCATTAAATAGTGGCAAAGTTACAAATAAATGTGGAGTTTCAATCAGTATAAAAAATTCCACGACGACTACCTAGCAGAGTTTATGTACCTATCATATCATCAAAAAGAGTAAAGCCCAATACGGGTAAGGATATGTACACCCCTCAATAAAGGCAGGAAAATTGTGTGTTCAATAATAAAATTACGCCGAACAGGTGGACTCAAACGAGCATAGGAAAAAAGCTTCCTTCCTGTTATAACCAGGCCTTGATAATTATGGACACGAAAATCCTCATAAGTAGCCTGGATATTGAGAGAAAATCTAGTGTTGATGCTTTATGTTTATGCTAACTTATCTTCATTTCTGCTTTCAGCAATAGGGTGGATCGATGAATGCCCACTCAATGACTTGCTCGTATTGACTGGCAGCATTTACCCATGTGTAGTCTCTCGTCATACCTCTTTTCATCAATCCCTCCCAAGAAGCCTTATATTCATTATATGTTTGAATGGCATATCTTAGAGCCTGTCAAAATTAATACAAATTAACACAAGAACAACAAAAAAAAAAAGAGAGGAGAAGCTACAAAGAATGGTCATAGGCATGGCAGTCAGAACATCCTAAAACGGGACAAGTTAGCCAATAGTTAGTGCCTCATTCCAACGTATGAATCTACCATAGACAGAAATGGAATGAGATTGACATAGATTCCTTAGTGTTTTAGTGACTTGATGAGGTTAGCAAACAAAAAAGATGATAAGGCTGTTTTTAAAATGAAAAGTGATGTTCTTACATTATTTTTTATCTTACACCACTTTTTATCACACTTTTTAATGGTTGTGATTAAGTGAGAGAAAGTTATGCAATCAATAGTATGGAGAGTTGAATAAAAAGTGATGTGAGATAAAAGTGATGTAATAAAATCATGATTATTTTAAAATTCTAGAGGCTCAAGAAGCCGCCCAAATGATAAGCAATTAGAAATTAATCATCCTTACCAGGAACCATTTCATTAGACATACTAAACTAGATCATTGTCTCCTTAAAATTTAGCCTTTTTTAGACCAAGGCAGCACCCTAAGAGTCATACCCTCATCCCAATAAGAGCTTAGAGAAGAATTGAAAATAGTGGTTTTGTTAGAAATTATGCTTAACCATATTAGTCTATAATTTTGCTTTCCATCCAAAGATGGTCTCCTTCCCCATGCATAAAAAAGAAAAAGGAAGACAATGAAAGCTCTCAATACTACAAACTTATATTGCAACCTTTTCAATACTCAACAAGGTATAAACTAGAAAATTCCACATCAATTTGCAAAAGACAAACATAGAAATAATTTTCTAGATTGAAATATTAAGACGCTGTCAAAGCATGCTTATTTATAAGAACAATGAATTTGAATGGATAGGAATTGACATGCATGTAAATCAAGCTTACCACTAACATGCTCTCCTTTGTTAGTGGAGAAAACGTCCACCTATTAGTAAAGTTCAAAACAATGTCAAACAATTGCAAAGAAGCATATTCATAATATTGTATTTGTAAAATCCCGGGGCATTGTAGCATTACCTCTGACAGTGTCACGGGAAAAAAAACATAGCAGGAATCAATAGATTTAGAAAGCTAACCATAAAAATTTAATTCATAATTGAAGTCATAGTTTATAATCGCAGAAAACTAAGTTTGAATAAATGCTGCTCTATTTGAAGCAGGAATGAGGGAGATACCATCTCCATTCTCCACCTTGCTAGAAGTTCTCTAAGAATTCCCCCATTTTTTTTGTTAACTTCAATATCTGTTTTTTTTTCCCTTTTGAGTCAAATACTACATTGATAAAAAAAAAAAATTCATAGCTTAGTTTTGACATTAATACATTGCCTTTAAGTAACAAAAATCCAAGCCAGCTGTACGACCACCTAATCTGTGCTTTTTATGTATATTTATGATAATTGGCAAAGTTACATGCTGGCTGCCACCTTTTTTATCCAGGCTTGGCACCGGCTTATGGAAGGCTAACTGATTGCTGCATTATACTTACATTATTTCTATGTTTAAATTCTTTCTAATCAGCACTAGAAGATCTCTAAATGCGTTTAAATATATGAGCCATAATTATCATACAAGTTTCATTTTTTATTACCCTATAATTATGTTAGTTTAACTCAGTCTCAGACCAAAGAGTTGTAAGGTTTATTAAGAAAAAATGGCAATCAATTTTTTTCAAATAAAAATAATAGTTTAAGAAAAATATCCAAGCTCGTGAACAACATACCCTGTGCCTTCACCATTGCTTCCTTCAGCATATGGATTAAAATTTTGAACAGTATCCTGTAAAACAGCAAAGAGGAAAACATCAAGGCAAAGAAATCATATTGAACTAGTCAATTGCTTGCATTTTCTTGACTTACTCTTAGTCCCCCAGTCTCATGAACCACTGGTATAGTTCCATATCTCATTGCATACAACTGATTTAGTCCACAGGGCTCGAACGTGGATGGCATTAACAGTATATCACAGCTGATCATACCAGGAATACAGTAAGAAGCATGTTGGAATCAGAATAAGAGTTAATGACTCTAGTTTCCAAGTAGTATAGGCTCATTGTACAAAAAATAGATTAGATGCAATGTATCATAGGGAATAATGTTTAATTATTCTTGTAAATTGCGTTCAGCATTCATTTCTTTGTAATTCTGATGTATATAAATAGAGGATACAGCAGAGTGAAAAAACACTCTAGCACATTCAAAAATTCATGATTCAAGATGGTATCGGAGCTCCCGATCTAGGGGGCTCTGCTTCCGCCGTGTATTTTTTGGTTGCCTTCATTGCAGCCCTTTAAACCCTGATCTAAGCACCTTATTGTGCTGTCAGTTCCCTTTTTTGCCTCTGTTGACCACTATTGACCACCGTTGACCGGCGTTGACCACCACCGTTCAGCTTGAAAATCCACCGGAAGGATCGCCTCTCCGATACCGGCCAGAACCCAAAAGACCGCCGCCAGGAACCTCCGCACGCATCGTCACGCGCGGTCCCTCTCCGACGCGTGTTGCTCACGCACCACCGTACGACTGCCGTTTTACATCGCCGCTCACTTTTTCCGTACCGAACCCATTTTACTTTAGCCACTATCAATTCCAGACCAATCTCAGTCTCGGTCCCTCTTCTGTTTTTTCAGCTTCCTGGGGTCTCTGTTGGTCGAAACTGGGTTGTTTGCTGCCTCATTTGCTTTACCACCATTTTCGGTTCCGCCATGTCAAACGAGGATGAGATATTGAATCATAACAAGGAGAAAACTCCCGTTTCGAGCAATCCGGTCCCGGAGAATTGCAGAGTATTCAACCTGCCTATCGACTAAATGGGAAAAAGTACTTGAAATGGTCCCAGCTTATTCGAACAGTGTTGAAGGGAAAAGGAAAACTTAGTCATTTGACGGGTCTTGGACCAAAGGAAGGAGATCCAAAATTTACAGCATGGGATGAGGAAGACTCTATGATTATGGCATGGCTATGGAACTCAATGATTCTAGAAATCAGTGATACAAGCATGTTTTTAAGCACTGCTAAAGAAGTTTGGGATGCGATACAGCAGACATATTCAAAAGCCAAAGATGCTGCCCAGGTGTATGATGTGAAGGTAAAAAAAAAAAAGCAAGGAAACAAGACAATAAGTATGCCAATCAATTGAAGTCTCTTTGGATGGAATTGGACCATTATAGGGTGATAAAGGCTAAATGCTCTGAAGATAAAAAAGAATATATTGAGCAAGATAGGGTCTATGACTTTCTTGTGGGATTAAATCCTGAATTTGACCAAGTAAGGGTTCAAATTCTTGGAAAATCAAAGGTTCCATGCTTTAATGAAGTAGTAGCTATTGTGCGAAGTGAAGAAAGCAGGAGAAATTTGATGCTGGATAATCTACCTATTGAAAGTTCAGCCATGGTGGCTGAGAATACTAGAGATGGACATGCAAAGATGGAGAAGAAAGGAGACTTGTGGTGCACTTATTGCAATAAGCCAAGACATACTCGAGAGAAATGCTGGAAACTACATGGTAGACCTCCTACTCGTGAATGGGGTCAGAAAGGAGGACCTTCAGGAGGATCATATAGAAGGAATGGTAAAGCTCATATTGCTGCTAGACAGAACGAAGAAGACAAGTCAGAGTCCACTGGTAGCCTGAATTCACCGAAACCAGAGGAGATAGTAAGGATGAGAGCATTACTCAATAGTTTGGAGAAACCTTCGTGTACTTGTAATTTGGCATATTCGTGTAAGCTTCCACTTTCATTTGGATTTAATGTCTCAAAACCCCTTCTACCCTTTTCTCGATATTAGACTCAAAGGCCACCGACCATATGACACCCTCCTCTAAACACTTCTCCACATATTCTCCTTGTTCCAAAAGGAAAATTATCAATGCTAATGGTAACCTTGTAATCAAGGGGCATTGGAAACATTAAGATAAATCCATCTATAATTTTAATGAATGTTCTTCATGTTCCAAAACTATCCACAATCTTATCTCCATACAAAAACTTACAAAAACCTATCCAATTAATGTGATTTTTTATAGTAATTGTCAGTGGAATTTCAAGACAAGGATTCGGGGAGGACGATTGGACGTGCTAGAGAAGGGAATGACCTTTATTATCTTGAAGAACCAAATGTGCCTAACACAGCCAGAAACAACTTGTCCCATTCATTCAAGTCAGAGACTGTCCTTTCCAATAAAGAGAAGATTTTTTTGTTTCACCGTTTCTAGGTCACCCTCTTTCATGTCATCAAAATTTTGTTTCCATCTTTGTTTACTGGATTGAGTGTTGAAAATTTTCATTGTGAGGTATGTGAATTGGCAAAAACAAGCGTGTACCTTTTCCAATAAATAATAAAAGAAGCACATTTCCTTTTATCTTATTCATACCGATGTTTGGGGACCATCTTCTATTCCAAATGTGTCTGGGGCTTGATGGTTTGTAACTTTTATTGATGATTGCACTCGTGTTACCTGGGTTTTTTACTTAAACACAACTCAAGTCAAGACAGCTTTTTCCAAACTTTTTTTCAATGATTAAAAATCAGTTTGGTGTGGTCATAAAAAGACTAAGGTCGGATAATGGCAAGGAATACTTCAATCATGTTCTTACTTCTTTTTGCCAAAAAGAGGGAATAATTCATGAATCTTCTTGTGTCAAAACACCACAACAAAATGGGGTTGCAGAAAAGAAAAATGGGCATCTTCTAGATCAAACCCGGGCACTATTATATCAGAAAAATGTTCCAAAAGGCTTTTGGGGGGAAGCTGTTTTAACAGCAACATATCTTATTAATCGATTGCCCTCTAGAGTCTTAGGGTTTAAAAGTCCTATGGAGGTTCTTTCCTCTTTCTATCCTAACTTATCCCCCACTAATAACCTCAAACCAAGGATCTTTGAGTGTGTCTCCTTTGTTCATGTTCATAGTCAAGAAAGGGGTAAACTTGATCCTAGAGCTCTAAAGTGTGTTTTTGTTGGGTATTCCTCCACTTAGAAAGGATATAAGTGTTACTATCCCCCGTCAAAAAAATTCTTTGTGTCACGAGATGTCACATTTCATGAAGAACAAGCCTATTTCCTCCAACCTTATCTTCAGGGGGAGAGTCTTAGGGAAGATAAGGAGGATATAGAAATTCATTTGGAAACTCCTGTTTTTCCTAGCCTTAGTCGTACAAATGAGCCTCAATCTACTCCTGAAGTTGAAACTGAAATGGAACCTTCTTCATCAATCGTTGAACCTCCTTTGGCTAATAATTCAGGTCCTTTGGAAGACCTTGGAAAAATCAGTGTATAGAAGAAAGCTAAAGGTCATTCCCGAATCAACACACGTCCAAGAGTCTAACTCAATTCCTTCAACTCGGTAACAAATTCGATCTTCCAGCCTTTACAAAATAACTTTCTAGCTTTACAGGATGAAACAGAAACCCAAACAGTTGAAGACCTAGACCTCCCCATTGCAATCAAAAAAGGAACCCGAAAGTGTACCAAACAACCATTATATCCTCTCTCAAATTACCTCTCATTTAAAAAAATTTCACCAACCCACAAGACCTTCCTTGCAAACCTAAACACTACTTCCATACCATCCAATGTTTTTGAGGCATTATCTGATAAAAAATGGAAGCAAGCCATGGATATAGAGATGGAAGCATTAGAAAAGAATAGAACCTGGGAGTTTGTTGTTTTGCCGGAGGGCAAGAAACCAGTTGGGTGCAAGTGGGTGTATACAGTAAAGTATAAGGCTAATGGGTCAATAGAGAGATACAAAGCAAGGCTGGTTGCCAAAAGTTTTACACAGACTTATGGGATTGATTACTCAGAGACCTTTGTTCCGGTTGCAAAGATGAATACAGTCCGGATAATATTATCTCTTGCGGCCAATTATGGCTGGGAATTACAACAATTTGATGTAAAGAATGCTTTCTTACATGGGGATCTTGAGGAGGAGATTTACATGGATGTGCCACCAGATATGGTAAAAGTGCTCTACTCAATACTGTTTGCAGGTTAAGAAAGGCATTATACGGGTTGAAACAATCACCCCGAGCATGGTTTGGAAGGTTCACTAAAGTTATGACACCACAGGATATAAACAGAGTCAAGGAGATCATACATTGTTCATTAAACACTCCACTTCCTTGGGGAGTGACAATATTGTTAGTGTATGGGATGACATCATAGTGACCGGAAATGATTGGAGGGAGCAACAAGTCTTGGGTCAGTGTTTGGCAAAGGAGTTTGAGATAAAAACTCTTGGGAAACTGAAATACTTTTTGGGGATCGAAGTAGCTCATTCTTGGAAAGGCATTTTCATATCTCAACAAAAATATAGCATAGATTTGCTTAAGGAGACAAGAAAGGCAGCTTGTAAACCTGTGAGTACTCTCACGTCGAGTCTAAAATTGGGAAATGCACCGAGGTTTGAGATGTTGCAATAGATAAGGAGATGTATCCTTCTAGTTGGGAAATTAATTTATTTGTCTCATACAAGGCCGACATTGCTTACTTTAAGTTTGTTAGTCAATTTATGCACAAATCCAAAAGAAATTCATTTACATTGTTCTTTATAGGATTCTCGAATATCTCAAAGGAACTCAAAGAGGAATCTTATTCAAGAAGAATGGTAGTATGACTTTGAAGCATACACTGCGGACTATGCGGGTCAATTACTTCTCTTATTGTACATTCCTGGGAAATCTAGTGACTTGGAGAAGTAAAAGCGAAATGTGGTGGCCTGCTCTAGTTTAATGATTGTTTAAGCATTTGTGAATTACTTTGGCTCAAAATTATCCTAGATGACTTGAAGATTAAGTGGGAAGGACCTATGAAGCTTTTTCTTTCTAATAAATCTGCAATCAATTGCACATAACCCCGTCTCAAAATCGAACTAAACATATCGAGATGGATAGACATTTTATCAAAGAAAAACTCGACCGTGGTTTGATTTGTACTTTGATACAAGAACAACTTGCGGATATTCTAACTAAAGGACTGAGCAGCCCTACCTTTGAAAGAATTGTATCCAAGTTGGGAATAGTGAATACCTATTCACCACTTGAGAGGAGTGTTGGAATCGAATAAGAGTTAATGACTCTAGTTTCAAGTAGTATAGGTTCATTGTACAAAAAATAGATTAGATGCAATGTATCATAGGGAATAATGTTAGTTTAATTATTCTTGTAAATTGCGTTCAGCATTCATTTCTTTGTAATTCTGAGGTATATAAATAGAGGATACAGCAGAGTGAAAAAACACTCTAGCACATTAAAAAATTCAAGATTCAAGAAAGCATAGCCCAGAAACATTAAAACAGTAAGACCCAAATTTTAAATCAGCCTGCCATTTTTCTATATAGGATTTATAAAATATAAATTTTGAATTACCCCGCAGTTATTTTATGAGATATTGGAACATTAAAGCCAACCCAACCCCGAAATTTATCTCTATAAGCTGACTCTGTTGCCCTCATCCAGTCTTCATACACAGGGTTTCCCGAACCAAGCATTACCTGAGAAAAAGGAAAAATAACTAGAGACTGTTGACCAGATAAGAAAGGCCACAAATACAATACAACATTTCCCCAGAAATTATACTTACATCTATCAATTAGAATTCAAGGGGCCTCATTTTATATTAAATGAAATTATTCATACAAGGAAAGAAGTTGCATTTGCAAACATGATCAATCATATGGACATTTTTTTTCCTAGTAAGTATCAAGATGTTTAAAATTTTATTTAGCAGGTAGTCATATTATGCAATTTCTCAAGAAAATTTTTATAGGTTAAATTAAAGTTTTGGTCCCTATACTTTACACTCATTTTCGATTTAGTACTTATAGTTTTTTTTTTTCAAATTAGTACTCACTTAAATAGACCATGACATTAACTTTTGTTATAACGCTATTATAACACAGTCAATTGGCTAACAAAGTAAGTGTTTCTTTATCCAATAGAGGCTCCTTTAGATGCTTGTTTGCTTTGTAAAACGTCAAATACGTGCTCCTTCATTCTAGGTGTTTATTTCTTCTGAGTAGGCACTCATTTGTCCAATAGGGTGCTCTTTCATTCTAGTAGGTGTATATTTCTTCTGAGTAAGTATTTTTTTGTCCAATAAGTGCTCTTTTAGATGTGCTTTTTTTTCTTTTATACTTTATCAAATGTCTAGTAAGGACTAAATTAACAATGTTAGAACAAAAGTTAATAGCATGGACTATTTTGAAAACTTTTATAAGTGTGATGATTGATTTAAAAAGAAAAAATATAAGGACTAAATTAAAAATGAGTGTAAACTATAGGGACCAAAACCTCAATTTAACCAATTTTATACCCTACCAGTAAACATGACCTACATATAGGTACCACCACACCATGTATTTAATTATTTGGCACAGCAGATGTGTTTATAGAACTAATTTACAAAATCACTTACAAACTGAACATCATCCTCCATGAACTCTGGAATTGCCATGCGAATCAGGTCAATACCTTTCTGGTAGTCTAGTCTTCCAATGAATCCAATCTAGAAGTTTCAGCTATAATCAATACCAGAAAGAGTGATAAAAATTTTACCAAGCAGATAACATAAACTTACCAACGGACAATCAGGCCTCACAGGAAGACCCAATTCCTTCTGCAAAGAAATCTTGCATTTGACCTGTGCATTACAGATAATTTGAGGTATAAGTTCAGCTAAAGAGATAAGGGAGGGGTGATAAAGGGAACGATTAAAGCAACCTTCCCAGAAAGGTCATCAGCAGAATATTTGCAAGCAATATGTTCATCAGATGATGGGTCCCATTCAATTACATCAATTCCATTTGTGATCCCTAGTCAATAACAAAACTGTTACAAGTTTGAGCTTCAAGGCACATCATTCAGTAAAGAATTAACAATATAGTTACTTGTTTTGCTTTTCTGTATAATGACTCACACAACTACGTGAACAAGTGAAACCATTAGGCAGGGTCATTAGAAAAGATAAACACAAAAGAAGCTTCTGACTTAGTAATGATCATTAGGAAAATTATAATTTCTCTGTTACTGAATTTATGAAATCAAATTGGGCTGTTATTCAGAAAATAGGTTAGAGGAACTTCAAAAGTTTTCTTTTGATAATGCAAACCAATATCATTACAACAGATTCTATCACACAAGTCAGGATTATCAAACAAAAGAACAAATATTGAAGCATCTTAGTCTAATAGGGCTTTGCCAGCAAAATATATCTGCACTTTAACGCTTGTATAAAAGGTTAAAAAAAGAGGACTTTTATAAGGTATGCAGCTTTGATAAGTCCAGACCAGCATTAGCATTTTTCCAAATGCATCACCTAAAAAAAAAATGACTTGCAAAAAGTTATCTGAACAATACAGCTAAAAGTAAGAACAAAAGGGAAAAAGCACTGAACCCTCCTCAACTGTGGCCTTTGCCCTCAGGTAAATAGGCCCTCAGTTTTCAATTCCAGTAACTAACCTCCTTCAACTTTGAAAAACACCAGAATAGCCAGTTTTATACGTTTTCTGTTAATCAATTTGTCTCCGCTACCACACTTATGCTTGAATATTATTAACACCAATCCATCCATTAATTTTAACATAGGAAAACTTGTGTAGAAACCAAAATCTTCTAAAATTAGCCACTCCACATGAACTCAACATAGCAATTAACAATTAATCAAAACTGAGGTGTGTCAATTGCAGAAATTGAAAGTTGCAGGGGATTCTATGCATTTTTCTCAAAAAAAAAAAATCATTGCAAATATCTGACAACTTCATAAAATGTAGTTATTTGTGCCCTATCTCTGTGCTTAAAAGAATGCTTAGTTCTTGTTTATAATGCATGTTTGGAAGGTTTTAAGCTTATATTTGTCATATTCAAATCTAGATACCTTCCTACGTGATATTGAGCAAATTGTGTTAATTTGATAAGTGATTAAGTGAATTTATATCTGTTATTGATTTGGTGATTTCTTTATGTTAGGAAAGACTAAAACTAGTTGATATATGGAGCATTTGAGCTAAAAGAGAAGAGAAAACCAAATTTGCATCTCAGCAAGCAACGCTGCGACGTGACATGTCAATGCCGCGGCGTTAGTGATGAATCCCCTGTTTCAGTACAAAGACCCGAGGCCAAAGCGCCGCAGCGCAAGGAAGTGAATGCCGCGGCGTAGGTGACCTAAATATCTAGCCCGCCGCGACGTGGTGTGTTTAATGCCGCGGCGTACCTTGTTTTTCTGAGCCTATAAATACTATTTTATTAGATTTTTGCGAGAGAGTTCGTTTAGGTTTAGAGAGCTGCGGCTGGAATTCATGTTTTGGAGGCTGAGGAGGCTAGGGGAGCCAAGGTTGGAGGCCATCTTCTTCATGGAAGGAGATTCAAGCTTCAAAGATGATATCTAAGAGTTTCCTCCTTTCTCCCTATGCTTTCCCTTCTCTTCCTTATCTCTTGAACACTGTTTTTTGATGTATATTTTCGTGTTCAATGATTAGTTGAGCTGTATTTAAGGATTACTTTGAATCCTTGTATGAATATTAATGATTTTGTAATCTTTTGAGTATATATTGATGTTTGGTTTTGTTTAATCATATGGTGCTTAATGCTCTTGATTGTTTGATCAGCTTTTAAGCGATTTGATGAAATCTAATGAACCAAAACATAGGAATTTAGATTTTAGATCATATGTATGGTTAATGCATATTCGATTTCATTCAACTGGTTTGGATAAATTGATTCGCTGACTAGATAGAAATATACCTTTTAGCCATATATAGCGGGTGTTTGAGAATAGTTCGTTCATGAGTGGAGTTTGCACTAGTTCTCATGAAAACATAGTGAGTTAGGTATATGAAACTATGATTGATTGACCTAGACATAGACTTTTAACTAAATCAGATTCTCAAGCTAACTTAACAATTCATTGATGATGCTTGTAAGGATTGCATGTCATTAGTTGAAATAGGAGGTGAAGAAAAATTCCCTAGATCTCTAAACATTATCTTTATTACTTTGTAGTTTAGATTTAGTTTATTTGCAATTTCTCTATTTTTTTGTTCTTGAATAGAATTAGTTAAACTATTTGTTGATATTTAGCTTTGGAAGCCAATGTCCTTGAGGGAACGATATCTTACTCTGTATCTGTATTACTTGAATGACTCGTGCACTTACGGTAAACAAATAGACTAACGAGTTTTTGGTCAAGAAAACAAGTTTTTATCTTATGAGAGGACCAAGAATTTGCTTATCAATATCTATACGGATATGAATTCAATTGATTAGAAGACTTCTAATCACAATAGTGTCTCCATAGTGTCTCAATTTTGTGACACTAGTTATTTGCCACCAAATCCAGTAAGAATGAAAGACTGCTTTCAAATAGGATGTGATTTTTTTTTCTTTTTATTTTTTATTTTTTTGGTTTCCTAGGGTATCCCCACACTCTTTGGGTGTGAGACTAATCCCTTTGGGCACGGAGCAATACAGTTAGGTCCTCACCACAAGTGGCGTCTCCAAGACTCAAACCTTTGTCCTCCCTTGGGAGCGCAACTCGCTTATCATTGCACCCAACTCCTTGTAGGTACAGGATGTGATTCATAATTGAGTCAAAAATACTCTTAGATATGCAATGATTGTTTAATTGGGAAAATCACAAGTTCCCTAAGTAACAAGACTAGTGAAATCTGTTGTTCACCCTGTTGATTAGTTATGTTAGTTATTACCTTCAAGTCAACCTACTTTTATTGGTGAAAACCATAATGTAGTCAAAGTCCAATATCAACATTAACCTTAAACGTATAAAATATAATCTGATACTTTATAGAAGATATCCACTCTTATTAAAGAGTTAGCCCCAAACTCAGGTTTAACTTGCTCAAAGAATTGAAGTTCCTTTAGGAGTATAAACCACATAATCATCAATTTGATAATTCTTGAACCATAAATAAACCCTTTCATAGAATGTGTTTGAAAGTGTATGCAACAAGAAAAAAAATGTTAAAAAACATACCATTGAGAACACTTCTTCGACTGCTTAATAGCTCATGTAGACCATATCCACCTTCACTAGTTGTTATCTCCCAAGAATAGCCCTGGAAAAGGAAGGCAGCTTTTTACGCATTGCATATCATTACACAATCAAATATAAGACACTTGTCTTGTACAAAGATTGTTATGATACCATAGTTATTACAACAAAGTGATGCAAGCGTTTAATGTAATACCCTTAGTGACATGTTAGTCTTGTTTATGTGTTCAAAAGATAGCATATGACTTGCTTAACATGTCAGTGAAGTTTTGTGACAAACTGAGTTCGTTTAGGCACTTAGTTGTAATACAGAAGTTGAAAAGTAGCTTAAAATGACTCAGATAATAGCATAAATTGCTAAGTTGAGGGAAATAAACATAAAGAGTTTGTTTCTAAGTCACAAATAAGTAAAACAAGGTGTAGTTAAAGTTTCAAGTTAATCAAAGTTAGTTTGGTATTTTTAAGCATACTGGTTGTGTTTTTAATGCCAGATTGGCTAGTAGCAGATATGGAAAATCATAAAAATGGTGAAACAATAATTTAGATGAATCTTATGATTTATTCTAAAGTTGTTGGAAGCTGGAAAACTTGTTTTAGCTAAAACCGAGTGTTCTTAGCAGATACAGATTTTCCAATACAGCCCCAAGAGACAAAGTGTTAGAGATGACAATTCAGCAGAGAGAATTCTGCGAGTTTATTATAGGAAGAAATTTAAAAATAAGATTTAGTTAGTTTGATATATAGGGCCGCAAATGTAAGGCACTTGACTTGGTCAAGTTGCTGTGTTTTAGGAGGATAGTTATCAGGAGGTTAAGTAGTTATAGTTTGTTAGGTTTCTGTTGTATATTTCCTATAAATAGGGTCTCCTGATAAGTGTATAGTATCTTTTTACTTTCTGAGCAAATTGCTGTAAACTGGGAGTGCCCAGTGTGAAGGGAGATTAGCTCCTTTGTGTACTTTTGTTCCTACATCAATAAAATTCAGGAACGAATAATTCCCTTTCCTATCGCCCTCATCCATCTCTTGCCTGGAGATCTAACAAGTTTGGTCTGACCTGCTGGATCCGAAGGAGAGCGCGATGGATACCAGAGTTAGTTCGTTGGAGAAATTGGCCAGTGATCATGGAAAAAGACTCGCAGATTTAAAGACTGATCTGGAAATTGTCAAGGAGAGCTTGTCAGACATGAAAGAAATCAAAGAACTATTGCTCGAATTTAAGAGACACAAGACACCCACGGAAGACGGTGAACGATCTGTCAACAAAGACGACAATAGGGAGTCGAGCAACAGTGAGAAAAATTCTGATGACAGCGATGGAGAATCACATCTTGGCTGAAGAAAGTCGTGTTATCCACGTTCGAGGGGGACGACCCTTTGGGCTGGATAGCGAGGGCAGAGAAGTTTTTTGAGGTACATGGGTCAAATCTTCGGAAATATTGCGCCTGGCTTTCATTAGCATGGAAGGAAATGCTGTCCATTGGTTCCAATTCTGGCGCCAAAAATTCAAGAATGCTTCTTGGGAGGAATTTACTGCGGCGCTGTTGCGCAGATTTGGGGGGAACGGGCGTGGCACCGTTTACGAATGATTGGCAGCAGTAAGACAGCAAGGAGATGTGGATGATTTTATCCAAGAATTTGAACTCTTGGTGGCTCAAGCATCTCAAACCCCTGAGGATCAATTGATGGGCTACTTCTTAGAAGGGTTGCGATCTAATATTCGCAACCAGGTTCGGCCCCACGACCCACAAACCTTGATCTGAGCCATGGAGGTCGCTCGCGACGTGGAAGAAACCATGAAAGAAACCCGTTCGGGAGGAGGATCAATGAATCGGAATTCGGGGATGCGTTTTCAAGGTGGTGGTGTAATTTCGCGTTTCAGCACGGTAGGGGGAAATAACAGCGGCGCCCTGCGCAAACGGGACAGACGTTACGGGCGCACTATGTGGGAGAACCAAGACGGTGACCACAAATGGCGAAACCAGGGGAGAACAGTGGCGTTTCTTCAAGAAATCGAGGTACTCGAAGCCTCCCTTACGCAGAATACGTGAGGAGAAAGGAGGAAGGAAAGTGTTTCCAGTGTGGATTGGCTTTCAGACCAGGACATCGATGTCCGGAAAAGAACCTGAGAGTGATCATATTGGCAGAAAACGAAAAATTGACTGATGATGGAGAAATTACAAGATTGGAGTCCAAAGAAGACCAAGATGAGGAAACAGAGGATGCGTCGAAATTGGAGTCGGACATCAAAGGGTTGGAATTGTCTGTATGCTCGGCTGGGGGAATGACTCAACCTCAAACCATGAAATTGCGAGGGAAGATGTTGGGATACTCGATAATGGTACTGATCGACAGCGGAGCGAGTCACAATTTTATTTCCTCTAAACTCGTGGGGAGTTTGGGTATACAAGTAGAGCCCACTCGGTCTTACAAAGTCAAGTTGGGAGATGGCAATCGGAGACCGACTCAAGGCTGTTGCAGGGATATTACGGTTCAGTTAGGCGAATATGCGTTCAAGGGAGATTTTTTCCTGTTTGATGTAGAGGAAGTAGACCTGATTCTAGGTGTAGCATGGCTGGCTACCCTAGGGGATGTTAAGGCAAATTGGAGAAACTTATCCATGAAGTTTATGGCGCAAGGAAAGAGGGTGGAGGTTAAAGGGGATCCCAGCCTAACAAAGACATTGATATCTCCACATGC
Organism: Ormosia semicastrata; assembly: GCA_029884595.1. Classification (NCBI taxonomy): domain Eukaryota; kingdom Viridiplantae; phylum Streptophyta; class Magnoliopsida; order Fabales; family Fabaceae; genus Ormosia; species Ormosia semicastrata. Next base: position 26,504,090 of record JAQQTO010000046.1, on the reverse strand, counting down.
TTTGATGAAAGTGACAGAGGTAGAAGCTGTATCAGTTCTGTGGGAAATAGGGGTTGAAGAAGATTCAATCGTGAGGGGAATGGGAACCAGCTGCTTGAGACAAAAAAGAGGGAATTGCAGAAAGTTAGAGAGGAATTCCAAGAGGTGTTTGCCCAGCCAGAGGGCTTACCATCGCATAGGGAAGTGGACCATAAGATCCCTATAAAATCTGGTTTAGATCCAGTGAACGTTAGACTGTATCGATACCCTCACCTACAAAAGAACGAGATTGAGAAACAGGTTAAGACAATGTTGGACTCAGGAATAATTAGACCCAGCAATAGCCCTTACTCTAGTCCTGTCATATTAGTGAAGAAAAAAGACGGAAGTTGGAGGTTTTGTGTGGACTACAGGGCCCTAAACAAGGCAACCGTGCAGACAAATTCCCAATCCCGATAATCGAAGAATTGTTGGATGAATTGAGCGGGGCACAATTTTTTTCTAAGGTGGATTTGAGGGCTGGTTATCACCAAATTCGCATGCACAAGGAGGATATTCCTAAGACAGCGTTTCGCACACATCACGGACACTACGAGTCCATGGTCATGCCTTTTGGGTTGACAAATGCACCGGCTACCTTTCAATGTGCCATGAATGCCACCTTGCAGCCTTACCTAAGAAGGTTTGTCCTTGTTTTCTTCGATGATATATTAATTTACAGTAAATCATAGGAAGGACACCTAGAGCATCTAAGGCAAGTTCTCAGCACATTAAAGCAACATAGCTATTTTGCAAATCTGAAGAAGTGTGATTTTGGGCAGACGGAGATTAGATATTTGGGACATGTCATCTCTATGCACGGGGTGGCAATGGATCCGCAAAAGATATAAGCCATTTTGCAGTGGCCTATCCCTAAGTCCATAAAGGTGTTAAGAGGTTTTTTGGGACTCACAGGATACTATAGAAGGATTGTAAAGGATTATGGCAAAATTGCGATACCCCTAACAAATTTATTGAAGAAGGGAAATTTTCATTGGAATGAGGACAGCAAGGCAGCCTTTGCACAGTTACAGAAAGCAGTCACAACAGCTCCTGTTTTAGCCATGCCGGACTTCAATCAACCTTTTTGTATTGAATGTGATGCATCGGGCAAAGGGATTGGAGCTATGTTGTTCCAAAATAAAAGACCCATAGCCTTCTTTAGTAAGGCTCTTGCTGATTCATCTTTGTCAAAATCTGTTTATGAAAAGGAATTGATGGCTTTGGTACTAGCTATTCAGCACTGGAGACCATACCTCTTAGGACAAAAATTCACAGTATATACTGATCAAAAGAGTTTGCAACACTTATTGGATCAAAGGATTACCACCCAAAACCAACAAAATTGGTTGGCCAAACTAATGGGTTATGAATTTGATATTGTGTATAAACAGTAATAAACAAGGTAGCGGATGCGTTATCTCGAAAATATGAGGATCTAGAGTTGCAAGTACTGACGCGACCTTTTTGGCAAGATGTAAACACGATTGATGAGGAAGTGCAACGTGACCCCGCTTTATGCAAAATCAGGGAGGATTTACAAAAAACCCAGATTCGCAGGGCAATTATACCTTAGAAAATGACAGATTGTACTATAAAGGCCGACTGGTTATAGCGTCTACTTCCAGCTGGGTTCCAAAGCTGCTGAATGAGTACCATTCATCACCCATAGGAGGGCACTCAGGGGTTTTTCGCACATATCGCAGAATTGCACAATCCTTGTATTGGATAGGGATGAAGGCAGCAGTAACTGATTTTGTGGCCGCATGCCTAATCTGCCAACGACATAAATATCAGGCCATTTCACCGGCGGGCCTCCTTCAACCATTACCAATTCCGAATGCCATATGGGAGGATATAAGCATGGATCTCATCGTGGGGCTCCCTAAATCTAAAGGATTTGATGCGGTATTAGTGGTTGTAGACAGATTGAGCAAATATGGCCACTTTATCCTCATAAAACACCCATATTCAACAAGGTCTATAGCTGAAGTTTTTGTCAAGGAAGTGGTTAGGCTACACGGAATTCCTACATCTATTGTGAGTAATTGGGACCCCACTTTTCTAAGCCGATTCTGGAAGGAGTTATTTCGATTGCAAGGAACAAAACTCAAGATGAGTACAGCATATCACCCGAAATCCGATGGGCAAACAGAAGTACTTAATAGAACCTTGGAGACCTATTTGAGATGTTTCAGTTCGGAGCAACCCAAAGTTTGGGTAGAATTCATTCCATGGGCAGAATACTGGTACAATACCAGTTTCCAGGGTGTAGCTAAAAGCACCCCATTTGAAATAGTTTACGGACGAACACCACTTTCTCTAGCTAGGTTTATCCCAGGAGAAACTCAAGTAGAGGCTGTGGCGCAAGATCTCATGTCTAGGGATGAAGCTCTGTGACAACTAAAATTTCATTTGGAGACGGCACAAGGTCAAATGATTCGTTTCGCCAATCGTCATAGGAAGCCTTCAAATATAAAAGTCGGAGATTGGGTGTATCTTAAGATTCAACCTCATAGGCAAGTTTCCATGCCTACTAGGCTACACCCAAAGTTATCTGCCCGCTACTATGGGCCTTATTTGGTCCTAAAACAGATTAGAGTCGTAGCTTTTCAACTTCACCGCTCGAAGACGCGCGCATACACCCGGTCTTCCATGTGTCTCAGTTAAAATTAGCAGTAGGGGACAAACCTGTGGAAACAATCTTGCCACCAGAACTTCAGGAACAAACACCTAACTTCGTTCCAGCACAGATTTTGGGCACTCGAGTTATAATTCAGCAAGGGTATCCCGTACAGACAGGTCCTGATTCAGTGGCAACAGAGATCACCGGAGGAAGCAACGTGGGAGGATGTGACAACCATCCAAAATCAGTTTCCAGATTTCAACCTTGAGGACAAGGTTGAGCTTGAAGAGGGAGGTATTGTTAGAGATGACAATTCAGCAGAGAGAATTCTGCGAGTTTATTATAGGAAGAAATTTAAAAATAAGATTTAGTTAGTTTGATATATAGGGCCGCAAATGTAAGGCACTTGACTTGGTCAAGTTGCTGTGTTTTAGGAGGATAGTTATCAGGAGGTTAAGTAGTTATGATTTGTTAGGTTTCTGTTGTATATTTCCTATAAATAGGGTCTCCTGATAAGTGTAGAGTATCTTTTTGCTTTTTGAGCAAATTGCTGTAAACTGGGAGTGCCCAGTGTGAGGGGAGATTAGCTCCTTTGTGTACTTTTGTTCCTACATCAATAAAATTCAGGGACAAATAATTCCTTTTCCTATCGCCCTCATCCATCTCTTGCTTGGAGATCTAACACAAAGTCTCTCATGGCTCTTTCTTTTTATAAGGCAGCAAAGCTGCTGCAAAACGAAGGAAAGAAAGAAAAACAGAAGAAGAAAGAAGGAAGGAGCCAAAGGAGAAAAAGGAAAAGGGGAAAAGAAGGAAGAGCAAGAGAAGATCAAGATCAAAGCATAGAGTTTGAAGATGGATCATCTCAGCTGCCAAGAGGTATGAGTTCTATGCTCATTTTTACTTCTTTTCACTCTTTTCACCATTTATGCACCTTTGGTGCTTAAGAGGTCAAATTGAGTTCTAGAGGTGTTTGATGTGTTTAGCTTGCATGAATGTGTTTCTTTAGTCATTTATGACTTGTTCATAGCATAAGTTGAAGATAGAAACTTAGAACATCTCATTTAGACCATTGATGCCCAAAAGAGGGGTTTAGGTCAAGCTATGTGTGATTTGGTGCTTGAATCCAAATTAAGAGGTTTAAGTTTATGATTGATGGTTCCTATGTGTTTAAAAACTGATTAGGGACTTAGAATCACTTAAAAACTGATTTGGAATGGCCAAAATCCAAGAAAAGAACCAATGGAACAGTACCACGGTTCCGCAGAATCTAGTCTCTGATATGCATGCCTCGGCGTGAGTACACCATGCCGCGGCGTGGGGTTGAATTTTCTGTTTACGCCACGGCGTGAGAGTGATGCTACATCCAGTACTGAAAACCCGAGGCTAGGACGTCGCGGCGTGCCTAAGTATGTGCCGTGGCGTGAGGCCCTAAACCTCTAGAAATGTCATTTTTGATGTTTTGAAGTTCTGGACTAGATGGAATGATTTTTATATGTTTCCTAAGGTGTTTGAGGACACAAATAGGGATATTTCAAGAGATGAACTATCACCTAGAATGAATGAGAAAGCTTAGGCCTTTGAGCACCCTAAAAGTGAAGGATTGCCCTAGGTAAGGACTTAGCACCTTAGGCAACCTAGTGTTGCATTAGACGTCACTCAAGATGTGATAAGATGGTGCATTGGAGACAAGTATACTAGGATGGATCGTAGTATTCACTCTAGAAGTATGAGAATGGTATGAGCCTTAGGATATCCAAGAGTAGTGGATTACCTTGGGAAGGTACCTAGAACCTTAAGCAACAAAGAGTTGTAAGTGAAAATCACTCTTGAATTAGATTCACTTGAGTGGAGATAAGATTGTGTATTTAGTTCTAAAAAGGGAATGTTATGTACTAAGTCTCTAGTTAAACGAGACCTTGTACATTGTCGAATACACAATAGGATGATTTGAGATTAATAAGCTTGTCATATCCATGAGAGCGGTTGGATATGCAAAGTTCTGGAGAAATACTCATTTGTTTCCTTAAGCAAGGTCGAATGAGGCATTAGCTAAAACAGACTCTTTCACTAGGATGAGTCGAGTCTATAAGAACGTTAAGGTGGTGTTTATGTAAGAGGTAAATATAACACTACGTTTTTCACATACTAGTTAGTTAGTTTAGTATGCATGTGAAAGCTAAGAACCTTAGTGCAACCAAAAGTAAGGATTTGCTATAGATAAGTACTACCACCTATGGTAACTTATTGTTACTTAGCTTCACTATAGATATGATGATGAGGGGTGTTCGATATAAGTAGACTAGGATAAGTTGGCATTGTCTACCTTTTAATGTGACTTATATGGCGTAAGGTCATTTAGCCAAGAAGGAGGGGAGTCAAGAAGTTCCTAAGGGGACAAGTATTCCTAGCCAAGTGTTAGGGTTGCATGTAGTGTGAAAATTTCAATTTTCCTATCTACAAGGGGGTAAACATGAGAAGTCAGAATTTCCTAGTAAAACATGCCTAAACCTTAGATGAGCTAAGTATGTAAGAATAAATGTATGTATGATGTTTTAGCTTGCTCTTCCAATATATGGTAACCTAAGATGTGTACAATAGACGTACTATCGTTTGGTCAGAAGGGATGAAATTAGAAGTTCCTTTGGGGACAATTTATTCCTGAACAAGAGCCAAGGGTTACAGGCAGTGTGACGTTGTAGTTCTTCCTCCCTACCATAGTAGCTTACGTGGAACGTAAAGGTTCTCAGAATGAGAAGGTGTTCTTTGTTTTAAAAATAAACCCCTACATGTATTTCAAAATAAAACATTGCATAAGCATATCTTTAGGATCTTTCTTAGACATAATCATATTGCAAATCATCCTCATTGCATTTACAGACAATTGTATGGGCATTGTCTGTTGCGGTTGGTATTTACAATTGTATGGGCAGTTGTCTATATCTAACGGTATGTAGGCTCGATTTAGATCACACTGTATAGTAGTGTGCAGTTATGAGAATTAGTGGAGGAAACTGTTATGTTTGTAGTTATAACAATTGTTATATTTGTTTTATACAATGTTATACCTAGCTGGTATTAGAATTACTTTTACTGAGAATTGTAATTCTCATCCCAGTTGTTCTTCCATGTAAATCCAGGTAAAGACCCTGCTAAGGAGAGAAGGTCAAACTTGAAGACTAGTATAGTTTTATATGCTTTTCTAGCTAGAACTTATGGATACAGTTTACATTTGTTTTGTATATGTTCGGATATTGTATCATATTTGTCATTTAGTTTAGTTTTAATTTCGATTTATGAAATTTTCAATTTTAAAAAAGGAGTCTTTATGTCACGTTACAGAGGGCCTCGTTTCAAAAAAATATAGGAGCTTTACTCATCTAACTAGTAAAAGGCCTACAATTCATAGAAACCAATCGCGCTCCAGTAAAAAATCTCAATATCGTATTCGTTTAGAAGAAAAACAAAAATTGCGTTTTCATTATGGTCTTACAGAACGACAATTGCTTAAATACGTTCGTATTGCCGGAAAAGCCAAAGGTCAACCAAGACTTTACTACAATTACTAGTACTTTTTCGATTGGGTATGGCTTCAACTTTTCTCAAGCCCGCCAATTAGTTAACCATAAACATGTTTAGTTTGGTCGTTAGTGATATACCAAGTTATGCATTATAAACCTCAAGATATTATTACAATGAAGGATTTGTGGCTAGTGTTGTATATATATATATGAGTTTAAGTTTTTCAGCAATCTCTCAAGGCTTTCTATAATTACTCATTGTAATTATGGATATATGTATTAGTTAATTATATAGAAGTGACTTTTCTAGTACTGTATATCCTTGTGTATCTATGATATACCTAGATATCTGTATTAGGATGTTATATTTAACTTCTAGGCGATTAAATAAATTTATAAAATGAGTATCGAATTTGAAGAACAGAAAGAATATTGAGCAACAAACAAATACCCAATATTTGACTCAATAAAACAGCAGGAAGCAAAATATATGATGTGCAGTATTATGACCTTGCTTACTGTTATTATCCGGTCAGCTGTAACAATGGCACCTTTTAGAAAATTGACAGCTTCACCAGTGTCAAGAGCATGCATCCTTGCCCAAGTAGGGAACACCCATTCCAGTGCTCCAAGCCATTCTGGAGGTAGCCCCAAATTACCATATGTAATTGCTGGTTCCACTCCCTAACATATAATTTCATCAGCTTGTTTGCTGATATAAAAAGACTAAACAAATTAAAGTCTAAAGATGTGAGGTATACCATCTAAGAATTTATAATAACTAATTCTGTACATTACTACTCACACAGTTTCATCTAGAATCGTCATGTTACAAACTTCTTGACTTAATATAAATCACATGTAGCATCATGCACCCTATTTGTGTATCACAGATCAAAGACAACTTCATTTTCCAAGACTGTCCACTAACACAAATGAGCATCTTTGGTATGCACGCTCAGCCCAGCCAAATCATGTTCAAATCATGCATTTTGATGTAACAACGGGCTACATGATTGTATTTTATGTATTTATAAAATTCAAAATAAATTCCACCTAGTGCGATAGTGCTTGATTGTAGGTTGTTGGTATATACGTCAAAATAAAAGTAATATAAAATTTTCAGTTTTTAACAATGCATTTATTGTTATCATAGCCTTTCAGGATCTATCTGTCTAATTTCTAGAATGTGAATAATTGTCAATAAGAGGCAGCCAAGCAGAAGGCATGTGGGTGAAAAGCATAAAACAGAACTCATAGAAATTCTTGTTCTGTTGTTGAAGCTTGAAAGCTCATTTTAAGAAAGCATAGAGATCAAAGCATAATGTTATTGCTGCTGCTCTTAATAACACTTCAAAGAAGAAGAAAAATCAATTAAAAACTGAAATAACTTACCTGATGTGCAATATTATGTATCACTAATATACTACGTGCATCCTTATGTACCCCATGTGGACGATATTTCGCTGCCAAAAGTCTGCACCACAATTGAAGTATCAGTACTCATCCTCAGTAAGACAGTAATATGATAATATCACCTCAGACAAATCAATCACAAGAAACTTCAAATGAAACTTCAAATGTGAAAATCCACATGCCATAATGAAGCCTAATAATAATTTTTTTTTTTAAAAGAAAAGAAAAGTTTCCAAAATAAATAGCAAATTGAAGGACTTTAGGGAGTCATTGGAAGAAAGATGGTCTGTACTAAAGCAAAAGTATTTATTCCTATATTTTAATAAAGAAAAACTTTGACAGAAATAGTATGCTTGGAAAAAAAACACAGATTGTATCTCTTCATTGGAAAGAAAGAGTAGGCATGCATACACCGGAACTAGGCTGGCATGCCAATCATTAACAAGGAATAAACATTTTTCTCCATAATTGAACCCTCCCAAAGGAAGCACCAATGGGGCTTCACATGCTGCATGGCAAAGTAAAGTGAACCGAAACTGTAAAACCACATGAGAACAAAATTTATCATTATTCATTATTCAAAAATGGAAGTAGAATACTAATCTAGCATCAAAGCTAGAATTATCTAGATTATACCTGATTATCCCCAAAAGTCCCATACTTGTCCCCATATGGATTCCCTGGTCTATGGAAAGAGGGGTGATCCACAAATACCTAAATAATTAGATAATAGTGAGTATCATCAACACATACACAGAGTAGATGCCATGGTGTAAGAAATTAAATAGTTTTGAACAACCCAAGAGTAACAAATGACTTTAAAAAAACAGAAGTTCTTACCCAATCAACACCTTCCCTATACTCATGGTAAAAGCCAACTTCTTGAACATCTCCAAAGCAATATACCTTGATGCAGCAATCCAGATCAACTGCACCAGAAAACTCACTATCCTCAGGAGTACCATGTATGTATCTGGGTGAGACAACCATAACACGGTGTCCGCGAGCTGCTAGTGCTATTGGCAATGAACCACAAACATCTGCAAGGCCACCGGTCTTCGAATATGGTGCAGCTTCAGCAGTAACAAAAACAATATTATAGGATACTCTAGTCTGAGCTTTCTCTTGTTCTACATCCTCAGCCTCGGGTATTTCAACTTCATTGATAGTTGTATCTTCTTCAGTTATGTTCCCTGCATGTGATGCTCTTATCAGCTCTTCACTAGTCAAAAATTCATAACATCTTCTAAAATTTGATTCAGGATTATTCTTTGCCATTATAATATTAATATAGCTTTAAAAATATACCAGATTTTTAATTCAATAAATTAGAAGAACCCCAGCAAGATTTTCAAATACATGCATCTAAATATATAGATAGTGAGACTTGTGCATAATTTTTTATGTTTCACAAGTGAAATGTTGTAAACTTTGATATGTGTCTATGAATTTTTATGATGCCAAAAGAGGAAACCATGAATTGAAAACAAGGGAGGATGAAAAATGAACCAAAAAAGAAGAGGAGTGTTAGTAAGTCACTTTATATTACACTTCCTTCAATTCACTATTTTTTATTCGATCACGTTGTACATTCAAATATAAATTCAAATTTAATTACATGTTAATTAAATTAATTACACATTAATTAAATTAATTACATATTAATCAAAATTAAATATATACTTTTTAACGTGTGACATGACTTAATAAAAAAGAAAATGTTGAAAGAAGTGTTACAGTGTTATTGGCATTTCTCCATAAATAAAGAAAGAACGAACCAGACTCGGAAATCAAGCGAAAGCCAACTAGACAGCCAAAGGGATCGATCTCTCTGGCTAAGACAAGAGCCCTTTCTTCTTTATGGTGATGATGGGCTTCGTCTTGGAAAGCAAATTGCTGGTCTTGTGAAGCACCAGGTCCAGCCCCACCTTCAGTGTCGCTGGAAAATGATCTTGTGAGACGCAAGTTGGCAATTTTAGTTGGTGTTTTGGGCAAAGAGGGGAAACCCAGTTGCCTGATCATTCCTGAATTGTTGTTGTTAGCTTGAGTTGGCGGTGATGATGATGATGTGCGCAGAAGAAGACGAGCAAGTTCTAGAGACTCCATGCGTTTCTGAAGGGTAGAGAGAGAGAGAGAGAGATATCGAAGTCCAATGTAGGAGGAAAGGGATCATGAAACAGAGGTAGTAGGTTGAATGGAAAAGGAAAAGAAGAGACTAAAGAGGGAGTGAATGTGACCAAAAAGAAGCAGCACACAACACATGACGTGGGAGTTACATTTGGAAAGAGAAAAGATTACGTTGCGTCAGATCCATAAAAGGCGCCAAAACCGAAAACAACTCCATCCCCTCCTCATGTATTCTATCCTATAAAGTACGGAAATGAACACGGAAACCGAACATATACACGAATATAGAGACATATCAAATTTAAAAATTTTAAGACATTGATATGGTACGGATATGGTAGAGATATATATATATATATAAATTATTTATTATAAATATTTTAAACATAATTTTTTAATGATAATATAAATATATTTATTTATAATTAGAAAAGAAATTAATAATAATTAAAAATTAAATCACTCGATCAGAGTGAAATTCACTTAAAAAGAAACCATTAGGACATAATGAACACAATGTATTACGGAATAATAGAAATTTTTTCCTGAGAGTGAGTCGGGTGATATTAGACTTATAGGCCGTGATATTAGTACACCGCCATATAGTAATTTTTTTTTTAATTTTTAATAGGATGTGTTCAATATGTCTCCACGGTGTGTTCGAGATATGTCTTGGACGTGTCTGAGCTAAAAAAATAATTTTTTAATTAGACACACTCGGACACATGAAACATGTGTATCGTGTGTGCATCGTCGTGTGTCGATGTCGAACACGTGTCCAACACGTGGACACGCCAATAAAATAGTGTGTCCGTGCTTTTTAAATTCTATCTACCCTTGTTGCCTAATCATGTCGTCACTCCTCACTCCTCTGCATCCAATCATCACTAATTTACATTTTAACTTTTATATTCTTATCTCATTTTTTAATATTATTTTTATATTTAATTAATAATATATAAATTTATAATTAATTAATATATTTATTAGTTAATAAATAAATTTAAACTTTAATCTTAAATTATAAATTTATTCATAATCAATTAATATAAATATAAATATATCATTAATAAAATATAAAAAATAATATTAAAAAGTAATGTAAGATGATTATTTATCTTTAAATTCTGATCATTCTAGTTTAATAGTTGTGTTAATTGTTTTGACATATAATTATTGAATACAATTTAATGTCCAATTGCATCATGTGAAGTCCAGACACACTGATTTTGAGGTATGTCTATGTGTTAGACACATGTTTGTGTTGGATACATAAAGACATTTGTACGATATATGTGTCCTGTGTGTCCAATTAAAAAGATTATTATTTTTTAGTTTAGACACGTTTCAAACACGTTTGGATACGCTTGAATACGTTTAGAGCATAGTTTGGACAAGGCCCATTAATATATTTTTTAAAAATATTAGTTTTCATTATTAATGTTCAATTAGTAAACCTGTAACTCACTCAAATCCAATCACATGACTGACTTCCCAAGCCACTACTTTCACATATCAGTATTTTAAATTTTATCTTTTTATACGTTATTATTAGACTTTTAAGTTTTATTTTTTTACACACCACTATTTTGATCTGCTCCTTTTACATATGATCGTACTAAGTCGTCTACTTCATCATCATCGAAACTTGCCTTACACGAATGTTCCCTCTAGTTAATTTTTTTAATACACATGTACTTGTACATGGTTAGTTCTATTAGGATAAATTAGTTTAAGAGATTTTTTAGAAAATGTCAATGGAAATTATGCTCTATATTTTTTAGGAAGTGCTTACTAGGTAGCAAATATTGACACATGACATATATTAAGATATTGTAATCTTCAAGTTTATATAAATGATATTAATGAATTGTGAATCTTTTTTTAATTTGGTAATTATATATATATCGTGTCTATGTCCTACAATTTTTGAATTTGATGTATCTCTACATATCAGATCTCATATCATGTCTCAGTATCCGTAGATCATGTCACGTATCTGTGTTTTATAAGTTACAACTCACTTTTTGTTTCACATTTTCTATATTTATTGATGTAGTTGTAAAAAATAATATGAGATAAATTATAATTAAGTGATTAAAATATAAATATAAATATAAATATAAATAATATGTATATAAATATATGTAAATAATAATATTTTTATTTTAGTTTTTTAAATTATCTTTGATAAATAAATTTTTAAAAATATGATCATGTATTTAAATAAAAATATATTTTAATAATATTATTGTTATTTGTATACCCATACATTTTAAGATGAAATAAAAAATCCCATTATTAAATGATCAAAATTCCTCCTACACAAGTCAACATATCTCGAGAAATAGTAATACTCTTTCATGTCATAGCACGATGACATCTCAACAACATCACTATATCAGGATAATAACACCAATATTATTATCACGAATTACATGTGAAAAAAAAAAAGATATGGTTTGGACCTCGAACTGCATCTCTATTTCTGAGAAGAAATATTTTATGTACGTTAAAATATACATATCATATTTGTATTGAACATTAACATAAGAGATATATTAAATTATTTTATATATGATTATAATATTTTTATGATATATATAATAATTTTATGAATAAATTAATTAAAATTAAATGTGTTTTAATTAAATGAATAACGAAACTAATTTATGTGAGCATCCAAATTATGGTTTGATTGTTTCGAGGTCATATAAGGTTTGTTTTTCATTGTCTCCCTTATTTCTCCCTATAAAAAGTTTTGAAGCCATCGTCCAAAAAAAACAAAAAAGTTTTGGAACCAGCTCTATATGTATGTCTTCCACAATAGGTAAATAGGTTGTTTAACGAACGGAAGGTGATTTATTCTTACAACTTTATATATATAACATGAAATTTAAATCCCATTGCAAAAAAAAAAAAAAAACTGCACCCGCATTGCATATTATGTTTAAAAAAAATATTTATAAGGTTTTTGGGAAATATAAAAAATAAAAGGCCAATAAACAAAAATGAAAATATTTTATTTTTAGAAACATTTTAACTGTCATTTTTCCTGAGAACTATTTTGATTTTCATTCAGTCTATGATGATTAATCTTATGGCCTTATGAAGCACTAGTATTGTACACGACATTTCACTATTGTACATTTTTAATGGAAAGAAAAAACTCAAACATTAACATTTTTTGTACCAAAAAAAAAAAACTCAAACATTTTTCTTACATGTGAAACAGAACATAAAAATGGGCTTCCTAGATATTATAATCTATTTTTTTTTCTTGGGTTATTCAATCTCAAATTTTGTTGTTCAAGACATTAAAATACATTATTAAACTGACCATAAATACCAATGCATGTCAATGACCAAAGTTCAGACCACACAAAACATGCTATTATAATTATTATGATGTTTAGAAAATACACTAATTGATGAAGTCATGCCCAATCGTGGGCCCCAACGGGAAGGGCCCAATTTTCAACGCCACCATTATCCGGGCTGCCACCCGAAATCCGTCTAGATTGGATGCGAATCCCATTAATTTTTGGGCTTGGGCTCCTTGGAAACTGGTGGGTTGCAGTGCCCCCACCAGAGCTGGATGAGTCACAGCCCAACCCAACAAAAGAACTTCTCCTTGTCGATGAGTTCCAGTGAGGCCCAGATGAAGCCCGTTGCCTAAATGGGCCTTGACTCCGAACCTTGGCCTTTGCAGACAGAGTTGGAGTCATATAGCTAGGTACTCCTGCACTGTACTGTCGCTGGTGGTGCCTATTGGAGATTGGGCTTGAACCAAGAAAGTCTTGGCCCATGAGGCCCATGTTGGCGTAGGCTGAGTCTAGAGGTGCAACCATGTCCAATTCAACTGTCTTTTCTTCAGACATGTCATCTGTGGTGGTAGTGACTGTGGTAGCAAGAGTCATCTCACGTGGCCCCAAGTGCCTAACATGGTGTGGCTGTGATGACATCCAACGTTCCAACCAGTTCCAACCCCATTGGGCTGTTTCACACTCATTGGCATAGCTTCCAATATCATCACCATTTGGGTCTATCTGCAAATATTGCTTCTGCTGCTGCTGCAAACAAAATGATTAACAATGAACATGAAAATGAATTCTTTTTTGGTAATACTTTTTGAAAAATGCTTAGTAGATATCTCTTATGAGTCATATCTATTTACATGACAAAATTAAAATGTAGATGTGTAGAAAATAAGCTAGAATTAGTTATAATCATATGATAAAAAAAAAGTTAGATACAAATTACTTAAATTTGATATGTATCTCACATTTGTTTGTGTGATAAAATTTGAATGAAGGTATATAGAAAACGTGGTAGGACCAAATGTAATAAGACATTGAAAATTGTACAAATATGAAGTAATGTAAGTGAAAATGTGAGTGGTTAGAATTACTAAAAAAATTGTGTAAATGTAAAGTGATAAACGAAGTCTGTATGAAGCATTTGTTTATGATTTTTGCTTCTACATCACTCATATGGAATTGATTCCTGGGCGTGTGGGTTCTCTCTGCAGAAATTGAATCAATTCTTGTGGGTGGGGTGTATGTAACAAAAGGTGAATTCAAAGGAAAAATGAATAACCTGGCAGTTGAAAGCGTATGCAAGAGCTCTCTCCCTCTTCATTGCAGCTTCATGTTTCCTCAAATCAATTTCCTTAATTTTCTGGCTACTTTGACGCCTGTTGTCCCAACCATCAGTGTCTAACTTTGTCATGGGGCTCATAGGCTTAGGAGGCTCTTGCTCCTTGAGTTCTCTTTGCTCATGCTCCTCCAATGTCCTCTGAAGCTTCTCGTGAGTCAACTGGAGTCTGCGAGCTCTTACTCTTGCCTGTACTCGGACTAATGCTTGCATACATCGCATTGTCATCTGCGCTTGTTTGCGCACATTATGTCCCCTCACAAGTGCTTGCAGCCTCACTAATCCCTTCAAAGCACGCAGTGCACGTCGAGCCTACACAATTCAACACCCAATAGCAAATCAAGTTGACCTTCCTTGGGCATCAATTAGTTAAACTAATCAAGTCACAAATAATTGCAACATAATTAGGATTAGACATAGAATGTATAGTTTGACTCGTAGCATTCAAAGATTACTGGTGTGCCACACACTTAAATAGCATATTCACAATGTGCTGCATATTATAAAATTATTCATGATCTTTTATTTAACAGCTTAAGCTAGTTTAAGCTTTTAGGAGAGCTGATCATTTGACACTACAAAAGCCAAAAACGTGGAAGCAGGCCAGAAGCAAATAAATTAATATCAGTTGACAAAAGAGATGACTTGAGTTAGATGTGTACAATTAATGGATGGGTGAGCGCAAACAACCAAGTGATCAAGTTGTTAACTCTAAGCAATTCATGGAGCTTGTACTTGCAGTTAACGTGGTCCCTCAAACCCCTCTCTCCCCTTAATTACCCCAGCCTAATAAGGAAAGTTCTTGTTTTCCAGTTAGTTTTGAGTTACTAAGAACACTCGGAATACCAATATTTTTCATATAAGCTTACTTATATATATAATAAATAAGAATTAAAGTGGTATGTATCGTCTGTAAAGAGTTTTATACTGACATCTTTGCTTTTATTTTAATTACTAAAAAAAAGATATAGTAATAAATACTAATTTGTTAAAATATCAGTGGATCTCAGTATAAAACTTTTTTACACTGAAAATACATATCAATTAAACTTAATAAACAAATGTAAAATTTAATGTCTGAAGAAGATAAAGGTGATCATATAGTACTGCAAGTGCCATTCATGTATTATTAATACATGTAACTGTAAAACTTTGGGATTGGGTGGTATATTTATGGTACCATGGCCCATACCGAACCAATTAATTATGATGTTACACTGTCAGCTTAAACAATGAACAACAACTTTACCAAAAAAAAAACAATAATAAGAACAAGAACAAGGGCTTGTCAGTGCTTTAAAGATACTGGTTAAGAAATTAAATAAAAAGTAAGTATTAAATAAAGAATAAAGCATTTGATGTATTAGAAACTTAAAAGCTTTTTATTTAATATTTATTAATTTAATTTTTTTAACAAGTGTCCTAAAAGTACTTATTAACAAAACCGAGAGAATAACTACTGAAGTTTGTACGAGAAAGACAAAGAGAGGCCTTACAAGGTAGCCTCTGTAGTATGATTGAATGAGTATTGCTGCCCTTTCTTCCTTGGAGTGGCGTCCATAACCTGCCAATCTCACAACTCTAGCGGCTGCTTGAGCAGCTGCCACCGCAGCTTCAGCAGCTGCAGCAGTTGCCTCTGCAAAGGCAGTGACATGATTTCTATCTTCAGTCACAAGCGTTGATGTGGTACTCCCCTCATTGGTGACATCAGGTGAACTCTCTGCAGGAAAGTGCTCAAAAGACACCACTTCTGGCGCTTCATGCTGCCATTTCTCTTCATTGTCCTTCTGAAAGTGAAAACCCCAACATGGATCAGCTCCTAATTAGCAAAAATTTAGGAAAATCAAAGAATAAAAATTCTCAAACAGAATGTGTTTTGTTTAAGATGATGGAGATCTAACATAGGAAGCACATGATGATCAAGATGAATGATGTGATGGGTTGGGTGGTATGATAACTATGTGACACAAATTCTAGCAAAATTATTTGATACATGTTCACATGATAGGGGACCATATGCACACATAATTACATACTGTATTGGGTTGATGGTCCTAAGGGCCAGGCAGCTCATCATTTATGTGGTTGCATAGAAGACAATAACAACAACTACGAAGTTCACTTACTGTAGTTATGAAGGTGATATTAGCCTTTAATGTGTGAGGTAGGAAAAGATGATTGCATTACTTATGCTGGAGATATGCAATTTCTGATTTTCTTTTGGTGGTTGGGGATTGAGGGAGGGGTTATGACTAATTCAAGAACTTGATGTGAATCGGTGATTAATGACATAATGCATAATTTGTCAAAAATATATATATTAGAATAACGTATCCCTTGATTAGCATAAGTGCAACCAGTTTCGTATTGCCTAAAAGGTGGGTATTTTTATGATGAGAAAAATGAAAACGACAAGAGAAATTAAGAAAAAATGGCAACTACAGTGTTATACATAAGTAATGAATAAATCACAAATTTAATCCTCGAAATATTTTTTAAACATCAATTTAATTCTTGAAAGATTAGTGACTCAGATTAGTCCTCAAATCAGTTTTTGATTATCAAATGACATAAATTTGGTCCCAATAAGACTATTTTGATGTTAAAAAAAATTATAATTGGAGAACCAAATTGATATCATAATATTCCAATGACTAAATGTTTCAAAAATCTTTGAAGTACAAAAATGAGAGTTTATTAACTGGTTCCAAAAAACAAAAAGAAAAGACAAGACAAGAAAATTCACGATTGAGCATTTGACTATGTTTTTGGAGATTCAATCAAAATGAAAAATTCTAATTCAGGAAACCAATTTAGCTGAGGGGGAAAAAAAACAAATGTAATTAATTGATCGGTCCTAACAATCAAGAAAAGAAACAGAATTGTAACATAGCACCCCAACAAATAATTTAGTATATTGAAGACAATAATAATAAAGAACAGGGGAATGGATCACCTTCTTGTCCGGCACCGGCGTGTCCTTAGAAGATGACTTGAAAACTTTCTTCACTGATGAGAACCAACTGCCTCCTTTCTTCCCCATCTATGAGGATAGGATCTGCTTCTTACATCCATCATCATCATCACATGCATTACCAATTCAGACATATCAGAACCTTAAAAATTGAGTTGTTATCATCTCAAGTCTCATTCAACCAACCAAAAACCTCTCTAGGACACATTACATTACGTAGCTAGCTAGTAACGAAGTCATAAACAATCCAAGTGTACTAAACTTGAGAGAGACAAGAAAAATGGGTTATGAAACAAACCTGGTGCTGAGACGAATGTTGGTCTTGTTTGGGATCAATTGGGTTGGACTTTTACGTGGTATAGTGTGTAGGTGTGGCATTTTTGTTGAGATGCATAGGAATGTAATGTTTGATCATTTAGCAGAGTCCGAGAGTTATGAGTTGTGTTGTGATGCAGAATTTAGAGAGAGAAAGAGGGAGAGTGAGGACACAAAGACAGAGTGTGTGTACAGCGTACCTATGTGAAAGAGAGAGAGAGAGAGAGTAGTAACTGTAACCCCGCTCAATCGCCGTTGGTATTAATCAAATTCACGGATGACCTTCCATCCGTAGCATAGCATAGGCCGGGACTCTTTACACGTATTACATCACCTTACACCTTGCCGAAATTGACTGTTCTCATGTGAGGATTTCCCTTTAGAGGAAAAATAAGGGATAATAAAGCTAAAAAAAAAAAAGGATAATAAGTGATATCTGGCAGGCTGTGTCAATTTGTGAATTCACGAGTCCTCACGTAATTGGTTTCGTTTAGGTTCGTGGTTTAGGTTCGTAAGTTGAGATCATGAGATGCATTAAAAAATACTCTAACATATAATGTATATATCCAGTAGTAGGTTTAAAACGTGTTAACAGTATAAATCTAATCTATTTAAGTAATTTATTTTTATATAAAAGTCATTTAGTTATTGTAATATTTTAAGTTTTTTTTTTTTTACACTTTTTTATAGTGTAAATTAAGTTTACATATAAATATTGTAATTATATTGAGAATATGATCAAAAAATGGAGATAAAAAATTGATGAAATATTTAATGAATCATTACGATAAAAATTTAATAAATCTTTAAGATGACAAATAGTATGTTGAAAAAATTAAAAATAAAATAAATAATTATGTCAACTCATATATTATATATGATAATATTGACTTCAATTGGTTAATGTTATTTGTTGTTTATAATTTTTGAGATTTGTTAATTTATTTTAATTTATTTTAGACTTATGTTAATTTAGTAAGATTTATTATATTTATTTATCTTCTTTGTGACTTATTATGCTTGTGTAAGACTAGTTATGTGATTTTTAAGCTTATTTGGGACATGTGTAATTTTTAATTAAGACGTGTTTGATTTTGTAAGCTTATTCTGTAACAAATTTTTGATTTCTTATTTCGATATTTATTTTAGCATGATTTTTTTAATGTATATCAGACACACTAATTTAACTCAATTCAACTTACTCTTGCATAGATTGGGTTAAGTTAAGTTGAAATAAAATATTCCTTCGACTCAACTCCACCCATAATTTGATAAACTAGTCAGGTCCAAAAATATCGTAAAATTTACCCAACGTATCTATCGAATATTTCTAATTATAACATTACTAAGAAAATAAAAGAAGTGAATTTTAACAAATTTATGATTTAGTATGCATATTCATATATTTTATAATAATATTAACAGTTGATTTTTTTATTCATAATTGAAATCTCACTTTTTTTCTATGAAGTGAGGCATCTTTAAAAGAGTCCGATCTCACGTCTCCTATTTCCTAATTCACTCTTGGCCTCTTGAGTGTTCTTGTTATTTTATCACTTTAGGTAATTTAGACAGTAATCTTTTTTTTTCTTTTGAAAGAAAAAATATGCATTTTTATCGAATGAATTAGTCTAATGATTGAGAAAGTTTATTCTTTATCTTGATTATTTAGATTTAAACATTGAGCTCACATGGAGGAGGATTGATTTCTATAAATGCACTAGATCGATTTGAGAGTTGAATTTATTCTTTGAATTGGTTACACTGGATATCAGCCTAGGAGAACAACTTCGCTTGAGTAGCCCAAACATAATATTCCCCTATTAACATTCTCAAAGCTCATCAACTTAGATTTTAGGCAAGCGCCCAAACATAATATCCGCCTATTAACATTCTTAAGGCTCATCAACTTAAATTCTAGATAAGCCATATATTCTAACAAAATCCAATATTAAATGAGAATAATTAAGATCGCATATTATCATAATTAATAAAATAAAAAAACTTATTCTTAAAGATAATTACTTTTTTCTTAAATCACTGTAAGGGACTCATACATTCTCTCAATCTTAACATAAATCTTAATTTGAACGTTAAAATATTTTGTAAGTACTCTGTTCGTCGCTAACGTATAAGGAGAAACCACCATACATTATCATTTGGAAGCGTGATAAGATACAATCATTGATCCGAAATCCTGATTCTAAACAGTATCATTAATATTGATGAAGGAAAAAATTAATCACACTTTATGTAAATGTTAACTTGAAGATACCTTATCAAGTTATCATACAATAAAAGTAAAATATTTTATACATACATATATATGTATATATACATATTAGTAGATTGACAAACACACCGCATTTTTTATTTATAATCACCCATTTTTTTATAATTGCTCATCTTTGTGGAGGTTATTAAAAGTTTCGTCGTACATGTTGTATCCATAGATCTCAAATATTCAGGCAATAGGCAGGGATACGTATTGCAGTTGTATCTAGAAGATGAGAATGTGTTTAACGTATGTCTATACATTTTTATCCTCCTTTTTATTTGTGTTTAATCCCTTTTTCATTTGTATTTTATTAGCTAATGATGACATTTTGGGAACATTAGCCAATAAAGGTAATCCCCATTATATATATATAGTCGTATTTATACAATTCATATATTTATAGGTGTGCATCAAAAATGGAAATTGTTCTTTCTACAATTGATGAATAATGAGATAACCTATGTGTGAGAGTTTGCTTTTTTATTTCTTTCAACCACATATATTTTAAAATGGGGGCAATAGGTACAATATCCTTCCCAGAAACGCTAAAAGCCTAAAACTTGTTGCAAGTATTAGCAAGTGTGTAGGACAACCAGCTATTTGATTTTTGTTTCTTTTAGACATACAGCTTGAACATAAAATCTCTATCAAAATTTGTATTTATCTAACTATTTTGAGTTAGGTCCAGATGGTGGGGCAACTTGTCCCTAATCGCATGGAGGGTCTATGTTCCACTTCAATTTCTATATTATTATATATGAATTTGGAACATTGAGTACCTTGCCAATATCAGGCTCTTGTAGTGATTTCAATACCCCAGCATACAGAATCACCTAGAAGTTGCTATATAGGTATGTTAGTTGAATTTTCGAAAGCTATTTTGATCAATATTTAAATGTTATAATTCAAAGGAGTGGTTGATATGTTGACAATTTAATATTAGTCTTAAAAATAGAGAGAAAGCAATGGGAGAGACTAAAAGATGTTTTCTATGTTCTCTGAATATACACCTAACAATTAGAATATATGATTCTCGAGTATTTTCATATTTTAATAGTTATATTTAACATTTTAAAATATAAAATTTTGTGTTTAAACATTATAACCTGTTTAATTTTTTAAATTTTAAAATCGTTATGTGAGTCTCACAATCAATACAGCCATAAGCCATTTTGTCTTTCATAAAATCTCATCCATTCTATGCCAATAGGAAACAACTTTTAAACTTAATTAAGAGCTCAATGCCCTGTAGCAATGTAGAAATAGAACATCACAATTAAATTAAATATAGGCAAAGAGAAAAAAGAACCTATTTTGCCAAGTTCTTCTTGTGACTCACAAGTAAGTCACGACTCACGAGCTTGAACCCTTGCTAGCACGCCATGTACGCTGCTGGCCTGTCCATTTTTGCATCTTCAATCAATTGGTCCCACTCCCTATAAGAAAGAAGCTGCCAAACCACCACACAAGTGAGTGTGACTCATGTCATAGATGATATTAAGATGCAAACCAAATTTAGTTTACCCATCTGATTAGGCAGAGAAGAGACAGAGACTAGAGGATTACAAGACAGTAGTCATTGAATGAAGGATATGAAGCAGGTGATAATGGAAATCGATCCACTGTAGCAGTAATTTCTGCCTTAGGCTTCCATATCTGCTAGTGTTCCTTTAACTCCATTCTTCTTTATCCTGACTTGTAATATAACAAATATAACCTAAGTTGTAGGGGATGTAAGTTAGTACATTTTACAATGCAAAATCTTGTGAGTTATAGACCTTATTATTGTGAAGGCCATTTATAAGTGCAATAAGTCACATGGTGACAAGTCATGGATCATGCCTTGATTGATTGAGGTAGGCACGCAACTTCCATCTTCCATCCAATGATTACTGCCAATGCCATTCGACTCAGCATTCGACTCTCGAATCTATCTTATACTAACTAAAATTTTACCACGATTTGTCATGTGATTTTCTCTTTTTCTATATTACAAAAGAAAAGGCCAAATTCTTTCTTGCCAACTTAAGCAAAAGGGACACATATGACCTCCCTTTTAGTCTTATCACTTACCCAACAAGTTGTCTAACGTGTCTTATAGATAGAGCTTTCGCTTATCCTGGGGGCTGACTCTGACAGGTTGAGGATGTTTCTATGAACATTATATATGCAAATTGCTCTCTGCTGTAGTCGACTTCAAACTTCAGAATATATTGAGCCCATGAAACAGTGTTCAACATAACAAGTAAATGATTCTTTCCTTTCTTGTTGAGGTGTGATGTGAACATTTCTTTATTGCTTCCTGCGCTTTAGGGAGTTCTGGTTGTGGTAGAAAAAGAAAAATGAACTGAAGTTTATTGACCATGAAAGGCTTAGATTTGGAAGATGGCTTGTTGCTTGCTTGCATTGAAAGGGAGACAGACCACGGAGCAAGGTAAAAGGGGTGCATTTAGGAAGGCGAGTAGTCTAATTTATGTGCCCTCTTTTTTCATGCATTTGAGCGGTCATAATTAAGTTGGGTGACATGCACCTTTCATCATTTTTTATGTTACTTCGCACTGCTTTATTAATTACACTGGATTGGAGCCTAGCTCAGTGTCCTAGCTAAACGGGAACAGGGACCTTTGGTGCTTGGTCTTCGCATGAAAGAATTTATAAGCCAACCAGCTCCAGAACTCTAATTCAGTTATCTCTTGCTCTGTTTATATATATATATATATATATATAGGATCTTACTCAACTGAGAGGAGTGTTTATTGTGAGAGGTGAGAGGAATAAATCTTAACTATTAGATCTTTCATGAATGGTCAAGATTACAATATAAATGCATGTGACTTTTTTAAGTGGTCACATGACCTTCAAGTAACTTTTAATCCTGACCATCCATGTATGGTTATATGGTCAAGATTTACTCCTCTCACCCTCTCACAATAAAAATTCCTCTCACTAGATATGTCTCCTATATATATATATATATAAATAAGATGTTACTAAGGTGAGAAAAGTATTTATTGTGAAAGGTGAGAGGAGTGAATGTTGACCATTAGATCTTTCATGAATAGTCAAGATTAGAATATAAATGTATGTGACTTTTTTAAGTAGTCACATGACCTTCAAGTAACTTTTAATTTTGACAATTCATGTATAGTTGTATGGTCAAGATTTACTCCTCTCACTCTCTTACAATAAAAATTCATCTCACTCCATGTATTGTGAGAGGGTGAGAAGAGCAAATCTTGACCATACAACCATACATGGATGGTCAAGATTAAAAGTTACTTGAAGGTCATGTGACCACTTAAAAAAGTCACATGCATTTATGTTAATCTTGACCATTCATGTAAAATCCAATGGTCAAAATTCATTCCTCTCACCTCTCACAATAAACACTCTCTCACTTTGAGTAAAGATCCTACACACACACACACACACACACACACACACACACCACACACACACACACACACACACACACACACACACACACACACACACACATATATATATATGAGATATATTTAGTGAGAGAAATTTTTATTGTAAGATGGTAAATAAGTAAATCTTGACCATACAACCATACATGAATGATCAAGATTAAAAGTTACTTAAAAGTTATTTGATTACTTAAAAAAGTTACATGCATTGATGTTCTAATCTTAACTATTCATGTAAGATCTAATGGTAAAGATTCACTTATCTCACCTTTTATAATAAACAATACTCTCACTATATATATTATCCCATTCTTAGGCTTACACAATCTTCCTTATATTATCGTAGTAGAATATAAGGGTGTACATGAGCCGGGTTTAGAAATATTTGGCTTGACTCGAATTTGGCTTGACATTTTGATTATGCCATTTTGATCATGCCATTGTTTTTAAACCTGAACCCTATCCAATCATGGCTTGATAATGACCGAATCAACTCGATATGTAGCCATAATATATAAATTTGAATATTATACATAGTTAAGTTATAAAATTATAAAAGTAAAAACTAAAATTAATGTATATTTTGTAATATATATTTCAAAATAAATATATTATTATATATTATATACAAAAGTTATTAATTTAATTGAAGAAATCTTATTATTTATAATTAATTGTAAAAAAATAAGTTTTAAAATAATTTGAGACACCAGGCTAAGTTAGGACTACCCGAGTATAACCTAAACTCAACCAAAAACACACGAGGCCTAATTTCTAGAATCCAAATTTGTCCCAATTAGCTTCGGACAAGGTCAGGTCTTGAACATCCGTAGTGGAATATATGCTGGCCCATACACTTTATCACCAATTACATACACCTTTTTTTAAAAGAAAAAACAATAACCAAAATCTTTTATCATTAGATAAGGTCGATTACATAAATTAAATAACGTTATTATGATCTATCATAAATAATGTTCTCAAAAAAGTCTATTTAATTCTAAGTTAATGGTCTAACATTAATACAATCATATTATTTATTTATATCATAAAGATCGATTCAACAAAATTTTACGTAAACCGTTAGCTGTCAAATACAATCCTCATCGTTTTACTTTTTTTTTAAATGGTAATAAAAACATATTACTCTAATACTAGCGGTCGGAGCGCTAATAACATAACGTGTGATCCAAAGAGGAAGTAAAGGTCCATTTACATAATTGCCTCCAAGTTACTCACCCAATTGTTATATATACAAAAAGTAGAAAACTAGAAATGAAACTAATTAGTTGTCTAGGTCAACAACAAAAATTAGAAATTCAAATACTTATCTCATGTTTTGGTATTGCATCGATTTAATTAATTAGGTGATGTTTCTTTACATTTTTATCAAGTTTTGGTACCACAATCGATTCAGTTAATTAGTTATTGTTTCTTTTCTTCCTTTTTTGTTTGACAGAACGATTCTTTTTTCCATTGAGCAGGCAAAAACACAATATATTCTTTTCAGTTACAGTAATATATATCATTTTGCATTATGCTTTACACATCCTAGTTAGGAAGTCTTTTAACCTAATTTATATCAGACAAAAACAGGAAATAAATAAATAAATAGAATAAATTTCGGGTCCAGTATTGTTAAAGCAGCCTTATCTAATAAATATCACATATAGACTAGTGAGATTTCAAATGCATGCTCATTCAAACATAATATTGATATATTTCAACAATATTCTCAAATTCGCATAACACTTTCTTAATATATTTATTGCTGTTACTAAAGCGCCCTATTAGATAAAACCTAGTACATACGAGTAGCTTGAGTTTTATCTTGTAAAGTAATTAAGATGAAGAATCTTGCAACTTGACTTGTCAACAAGACAAGGGAGAGGAAACCACATGCGTGTTAATTTGAATGGAAAAAAAAAAAATAAACATTTTTGGATTACAAACTTCACTTGTATATGTTCAACCAGCAATTTGCATTCAGACGTCAGAGCTTGGATCTCTCATATTACTAGCCTACTAGCTAGGTAAGATAACTTTTCGTACAAAAGAGTATGAGTTGCAAATCGCACGTTCATAGTGTCAAAATCGCACGTTCATAGTGTTATTGTTTTAGCTTTAGTTATGATATTTTAAAAGTCTGTGTCTCACATTACTTAAATTTTAAAATTTTAAAAAATTTATAAATCAACTTGTGTTTTGGGCTTTGTAAGAAACAAATGAGGTGGTGAGCTCGCATGCTCAAAAAAATCATCGATTTGAGGCTCATGACTAGTGCGTGATATTATCGATTTTTTGTAAAATATTTAATTAATTTTCATGAGGCCTGAATCTTTTTGTAAAATATTTAATTAATTTTTTAAGGTTACCAGGAAAATGAAGTTCTTGAAGAAGTCAAAACTGACTTGGTCATATCTGACTTGGTCTTCTCAAACGGACAAATTTGTTTTAACGTACTAATTAGTTTCAACAGACAAATCTATTTTTACAACAGTCATATTTCTAACGTTATTATTTCAACGTCATTTATTTAACAAACTTAACGTTATTTTCTGTTTCTAAGCGGCTCTTTCTTACCTTCTATAAATACTATTTTCTGACTGTGATTTTTAATATATATTAATTCTCTACCTCTTCTGGAATATAACTTTCTTTTCCTGAATTAATTGCATTTAAATTTCTCTGTTGTTCTGCTACCTCGGTTCCTACCGGGACGAGCCTGTTGAATCCTGGAGGATTCGCACACCCGTGCAATAAAATCCTTGAGGACAGTGTCTTCTCATACGCCTCAGGCTATTCGTTTGATCGTGTTTTGCTGCGTTGTCATCTTTTTAAATATATAACAATCTCAAGGATTTTAAACTATGGCTGACAACAATGCTGACAACCAGGCTCCCGCTCCCACTCCCAACAATGGTGAGGCTGTTCTTTCGCCGCCTACAGCTCCAGTCACCTACGCAAAGCCATTTCCAGATATCTCGAAAATAGAGCTTTTCGGTGGCCAAAACTTCAAAAGGTGGCAGGAACGTGTTCACACCATCCTCAACATGCACGGAGTCGCATCTGCACTTACTGAACCCAGACCGCCGTCAACAGCTAATCCAAAATTGATTCAAGATTGGACATATGCAAACAAGGTATACCGTCACACAATTATTAGCACACTTTCTAACGATTTGTTCGATGTGTACTGTTCTTACAAGGATGCGAAGGAGATATAGGACTCCATGACCATAAAGTACACCGCTGAAGATGCTTTGGGAAGCAGAAATTTGTCATTGGCAACTACTACCGGCTGGGAGATGACCGAGGACAAAGATATCAAAGTTCAGATCAATGAATACCATAAGCTGTTGGAGGATCTCAAGGCCGAAAACATCACCCTCCCGGACGAATTTGTTGCTGGACTCCTCATCAAGAAGCTGCCTTCATCGTGGAAGGACTATAAGCAACAACTGAAGCACAAGCACAAGCAACTGTCACCCTCGGATCTGATCACGCACATTATCATTGAAGACACTAACCGAAGAGAGTGTCAAGCTGCAAGGACGAAGGCTTTGGCTTCTCGAGCAAATCTGGTTCAAAATAAATCACCGAAAAAGAGGTATGACAATAACAAAATGTCTTCTAATAACTTTCCTAGAGTTACAAATCCCACTTTCAAAAGGAAAGGTGCTTGCTATGTTTGTGGAAAGCCAAGTCATCACGCTTCTCAATGCAGGCATAGAGTGAGAAACGACAATCCTCCCAAGCCAAAGGCAAATTTGGCAGAAAGAGATGATATTGTGGCTGCGGTCGTTTCTCAAATTAACATTGTGACCAGTGTGAACAAATGAGTGGTAGACTCTGGTGCTACCAGGCATATTTGTGCGAACAAAGATGCTTTTACCTCCTACACTTCTGTAGGGGATGATGAAGAACTTGTGTATCTTGGAGATTCTCGAACTGCTACAGTTTCAGAAAAAGGAAAAGTTCTTCTAAAGCTCACATCTGGGAAGACCTTGGCTTTGAATGATGTACTCCATGTGCCTAATATTAGGGCCAATTTGATTTTTGTATTACTGTTGGCAAAAACTGGGATTAAAGTGTCATTCGAATCTGACAAGATAGTAATGACAAAAAATAATGTCTTTGTGGGAAAAGGCTATAGTGATCAAGGACTTTTTGTACTCAGTATTTCTGAAATTATTAATAAAATTACATCTTCTTCTGCTTACTTGATTGATTCCGTTGATATGTGGCATACTAGATTAGGACATGTTAATATTTCTTATATTAAGAAAATGCGATGTCTTAGTTTAATTTCTGCAACTAGTGATGTATGCTTAAATAAATGTGATATTTGTATTGAATCTAAGTTAACTAAAAAATCTTGTCTTTCAGTACAACAACGTGAATCGGAATTACTTAGTTTAATTCATACCGATCTAGGAGATTTAAAAAATACAATGACTAGATGTGGTAAAAAATATTATGTGATCTTTATAGATGATTTTTCTAGATACACTAAGGTTTATTTAATTAGAAATAAAGATAAAGCTTTTGAAATGTTTGTTTCCTATAAGGCAGAAGTAGAAAATCAATTAAATAGGAAAATTAAAAGGATTAGATACGATAGAGGTGGTGAATATATCTTATTTAATGAATTTTGTGAAAAAGAATGCATAATACATGAAGTAACTCTCCCTTATTCACCTGAATCTAATAGTGTAGCTAAAAGAAAAAAATAAAACATTAAAAGAAATGATGAATGCAATGCTAATTAGTTCCTCAGCACCCGATAACCTTTGGGGAGAAACCTTATTAACTGCATATTTTTTACAAAATAGGATACCTCATAAGAAAACTGGTAAAACGCCCTATGAATTATGAAAAGGTTATATGCATAATTTAAAATATTTAAAAGTGTGGGGGTGTCTAGCTAAGGTAATGCTTCCTGATCCTAAGAAAAGAAAAATAGGAACCAAAACTTCTGATTGTATGTTTATTGGTTATGCTGAATGTAGTGCAGCTTATAAGTTCCTTGTTTTGCGAAGCGATGTGCTTGATCATAATACAATAATGGAGACTAAAAATGCTGAATTTTTAGAGCATATATTTCCTTTGAAATCTAGAAATAAACATTCTTTAGAAAATATTTCTTTAGGAAATTATTGTGAAAACTCATATGAGGATTTGAGAAGGAGTAAAAGACAAAGAAAAGTGTCATCTTTTGAAAATGATTTTTATACTTATCTTGTTGAAAATGACCCTTTGTCGTTTTCTGAAGTTATTTTATCTTTTGATGCTCAATTTTGGAAAGAAGCTATTAAAATTGAAATTGATTCTATTTTAAAATGCAATACTTGGACTTTAGTTGACTTACCTCCTGGAACAAAACCTATTGGTTGTAAATGGATTTTTAAAAGAAAATATAATCCTGATGGTTCAATTGAAAAATACAAAGCTAGATTAGTAACAAAAAATTTTACTCAAAAACAAAATATTGATTATTTTGATACCTTTGCTCCTGTGACCAGAATTTCTTCAATTCGGATTTTGATAGCCTTGGCTTCAATTTACAAACTTGTTATTCACCAAATGGATGTTAAAACTGCTTTCTTAAATGGTGATTTGGAAGAAGAAATTTATATGATACAACATGAAAGATGTGTAATTCGTGGTCAAGAAAATAAAGTTTATAAACTTCTCAAATCCTTATATGGTTTGAAACAAGCACCAAAACAATGGCATAAAAAATTTAATCAAATATTGATTGATGATGGTTTTACTTCTGTTGAAGTTGATAAATGTGTTTACACTAAATTAATGAATGGTGAATGTGTAATCATATGTTTATATGTGGATGACATGTTTATCTTTGGTACTTGTAATGATATTGTGATAAGAACAAAATCTTTTCTTACATCTAAGTTTGATATGAAAGACATGGGTGAAGCAAGTGTAATACTAGGAGTCAATATCATAAAGAAGGGTGATAGTATAACATTATCCCAAGAACATTTTGCAGAGAAACTTCTTAGAAAGTTTGGTCATTATGACTCGAAACCAATGAGTACCCCTTATGATTCTAACTCTTAATTAAAAAAGAATAGAGGTGATTCTGTTGCTCAATCTGAGTATGCTCAAATTATTAGAAGTTTATTACATTTAATGAATTTTTCGAGACCAGACATAACATATGTTGTGGGGAAATTGAGTCATTATACTCAAAGTCCAAATCAAGATCACTGGGCTGCACTTGTCAGACTCATGAGATATTTGAGAGGTATCATGAACTATGGTATAGTGTATAGTGGATTTCTCGCTGTATTAGAAAAATATAGTGATACTAACTGGATCTCAGATTCAGATGAGACAAAATCCACTAGTGGTTATGTATTCACACTTGGTGGTGGAGCGTTTACTTGGAGATCAGCCAAACAAACTATAATTGCAAGATCCACTATGGAGTCAGAGTTTGTAGCTCTGAAGTTGGCTGGTAGTGAGGCTGAGTGGTTAAAAAACTTCTTGGCAAATATTCCTTTAGGAATAAAACCAACACTGTCAGTGTCAATGCATTGTGATTGTCAAGCGGCAATAGCCATTGCAAAGAATAAGACCTTCAATGGTAAAAATAGACATATACAATTGAGGCATAATGTGGTAAAGCAGCTGCTAAAAGATGAAACAATATCAATTGATTATGTGAAGTCAAAAGTGAACTTGGCCGATCCTTTGACAAAGCCTCTTGGGAGGAAACCAATATATGAAACATCGAGGGGAATGAGACTTAAGCCAATTTGAAATTAACAGTGATGGTAACCCAACCTTTGTGATTGGAGATCCCATGAAGAAAGTTCATATGGGTAAAAACAAGTCACTTGTTAGTTCTGCTAGCACTAATAACTTTATCCCTTTCTATGGTGTGAGATGTGCTAGACTGCATTATTGAGAGGATAAGTTTAAAAGCTTTTAATAATTTTCATATCTCTTATGGGTGGTGTATGATTTGCAGCATACACTTGATGAAATCACTCATATGAGTGTCAAGTGGGGCCGGTTGTATGAGATTATGACATATCTCTAGAGTACTCATAAATTACCAGGCGCGCACATGGCCTATTAGCACAACACAGCGACAACAGCGAGAATTGTGGGGGGTGTAGTGTGACTGGTAGACCTCTAATGTACACAAAGTATTTTTGGTTCATAGAAGTTTACTTCACCAACTCACTGTATGTTATGTCTCATCCATCTAGGTTTGGCTCATAGTCCAAAAGACACCAGATTCGTTGCATTTACACACATGGTGTTAACTCAGGAAAAATCTTGTTTTAAAATTTTTTTAAATATTTCTTTAAACTTTTGAAATATGTGGGGGATTGTTGTTGTTTTAGCTTTAGTTATGATATTTCAAAAGTTTATGTCTCACATTGCTTAGTCTTCAAAATTTTAAAGAGTTTATAAATTAACTTGTGTTTTGGGCTTTGTAAGAAACAAATGAGGTGGTGAGCTCGCGCGCACAAAAATAGGCCGGAGGCTCATGGCTAGTGCAAATCATCGATTTGCCCCCCTGCGCGTGATATCATGAGGCCCGATTCTTTCTGTGAAATATTTAATTAATTTTTGAACTTATCAGAAAATGAAGTTTTTGAAGAAGTCAAAACTGACTTGGTCATATCTGACTTGGTCTTCTCAAACGGACAGATTTGTTTTAACGTACTAATTAGTTTCAACAGACAAATCCATTTTTACAACAGTCATATTTCTAACGTTATTATTCCAACGTCATTTATTTAACAAACTTAACGTTGCTTTCTGTTTCTAAACGGCTCTTTCTTGCCTTCTATAAATACTATTTTCTGACTGTGGTTTTTAATATATATTAATTCTCTACCTCTTCTGGAATATAACTTTCTCTTCCTGGGTTAACTGCATTTAAATTTCTCTGTTGTTCTGCTACCTCGGTTCCTACCGGGACGAGCCTGTTGAATCTTTGGGGATTCGCACACCTGTACGATAAAATCCTTGAGGACAGTGTCTTCTCACACGTCTCAAGCTATTCATTTGATCGTGTTTTGCTGCGTTGTCATCTCTTTAAATATATAACACATAGTGTCAAACTCCATAGATGGCATCCAGGAGAGATACTATTGTATTGCATCAAAACTGAATATACGAGAACAATTATATTATTAACTATTATAATTAATTAATATTTGGCTACCAACTAAGTTGATATATGGTATATCCAACTTAAGTGCATTAAATGTATTTTTGGTTGGGCTTAAATTATGAACAATAATTGTTTATTTTTTTAAAAAAAGTTTTTTAAAAAGTTTTTATTATAAACTATTTTTAATATAAAGTAAACTAATTCAAATACACTCTAAATTTATGTAAGTATTTCTCTAGCTTCCAGCATCATCCAACCCAAGTCAAAGCAAATTATAAGAACACAACTTTAAGAGAAAATATTGAGATGCTTAGTAATATCTTCCTCTAGGTTATACCCTAAGATAAAATGATGTAAATCAAATCAACCTGATGACACATTTTTTGGGGGAAAGAGAAAGTAGGGAGAACAGAAATGAAGCAAAAAAATCGAAGGGGGGAAAATGTTATCTCAGATAAGGAAATTTTTAAAATGCTCTTAAATGAGTTTGGAACATGGATGCTCCATAGTTTTTTATTATTGATGTTATGTAAAATTTGATCAATGGTTTATATTTTTTACTTGAAACTTAGATTATAGGTAACACTTCCATATATTTCTCTTTCACTTTCATAATTTTTTTTCCTCAACAATTCACTGTTTTCAGGTTTTCTCCTTCGATGTGTGTTCTCTATGTTTCTGTTTAATGGCCAAATTATTGAATGGTTAGGCCACTTCAAACATCTTAAAATTCTTGATTTTCTAAAAACTCATTTCATGGTTCCATTCATGAGACTATAGGAAATCTATCATCCTTTATTTTTCTAGATGTCATATCCAACCACCTGAGCGGCAGAAGATCTATGCCACTGCAACGACAACCACCTGAACGTCAACAACAACATTGTATATTATATATAAAAGGAGAGAATTAATTTCAATATTCTACTGCATACACAAAAAGGAGAGAATGGAGTTTGGGAAATGGCCAATAAATATCTCCTTACTCGAATAATGCCATAAATTCAAATTCACAACACAGATCTGTGAATCTATGAATTCTCTGAAACGAAACGGATTGAATCAAAGTGAGAGAAAATTTATCGATTTTGTTGAAGATCTGCGATTCTGATTCGTAATCGGAAAGGTGGAAGAGAAAAAAGAAGAGGGTTACGTCAAATTTAAAAAAAAATTAAAGTAACTAGTTTTACCTGTTATTATGGGTAAATTGCTTAGGAACATTGATGCTCAAAATCTCTTTAGGTGTATTGTAAAAGCCTCTCTCAGATAAAAAGTCTGATCGAGCACTCATTGAGAATGTGAAAACTTGTAAACCATTAATTTCCCAGTCCTAGGTAAGGTGCTTTCGGATATCAAGGACAATAAGAAATGGAGATTGCCTTCATAATCAAGGTGAGACACTGATAATAACTCAAGGGTTGTTTTAATATAGACCATATTATTTAAGGACCATCCATGGACCTTGCTTTATGGGTTGTTGGATGTAGTAAAAATTAAATGGATGGCTATATACCATCACTAGTTACCTGATAATCAGGTAAAAAGATAAAGTAGAATATTTCAAAATGACCTCTCAATAGTAGTGATATTATATTATTTGCACACCCCTCAAAACTATTTTCTCTCCTGCTCTCCTCCCCCTTCTCCATCTAGGGTTTTACTTTTCTCTTTTCTTCAACATGCAGTGACCACCGCTTCTATGTCCGGTAGCGCCGGAGCTTCTAACTGCCGTGCATTGCCTCAAGTTAGCTTGTTCTTCATCATGGCAAGCTCATCATAGAATTAATGGCAAACTTCGAGCTTCTCAGGCGACGAATGGGTGGCTAGATCTCGGGTTCAGAGGTTTGGGTTCGTGGCGGGTGATGGCTGATAGTGGTGAAGCTCGACTACGGGGCATTTGGGCATGACTGGGTTCTAGTGGTTTGGCCATGGTGCTGAAGAGATGGTGACCATTTATAGATGATTGGGTTGCGATGGGGTCTAGTTTGGTTGTTTTGGGTGGCTGGGTTGCTGGCTGGTGATAAGTCATAGTGAGACTGTTCTGGTGGTTAGGTTTGGTTTGTAAGGGATTGTGGGCGTGAGATTTAGTCCTTGGTTCTGTTGGGGTTCTGCTAGGTCAATGATTTTGGAGTTTGGTTATAGTTGACGAGTTGGTGGTTTTTGGGTTCATAGTGGTTCTTGGCTACTCTATTTTTGTTGAGAATCTTCTTTGTTTTGTTGTGTGTTATGATTGGGAAAATGAGTTGGGTTATGTTTGTGATTCTTGGGATTTGGTGGTTTGCTCAATGTTGATTTTGTGTTCTTTATTTCACAAGTTTTGTGTCATTGTCAATTCTTTGTTTTTATGTTCATTTTGTTTCTCATGTTTACTATGAGATGATGATGATGAAGAAATACATAGTCCTTGATAACTGGTTGTGTCCTTAGAACTGTAATTGGTAACAGGTACTGGTGAATTGGCTGGATTTGTGTTGGGGGTAAGGAGACAGGTGTGATACGAGGAACTATCACATACATTGTAGCTAGATTGGTGGAAGGAATGTTGAAGCTGGTTGCTCTGACAATATTAGTAACTAGTCGGGGTTAGAGGTTTGTGGGTGGTAACTCTTAGATGGATTTTTGTTTGAAAGATCAAAATGAAAAAAACACACCTTAAGGGCTTGTGGTGAAAATATTAATAGTTGAATGACTTCAAAAATAATAAAATAATTGAACCTTTACAATAAATTTGAAAACTTGTGATAATGGGTAAGGTCAAAAGGTTCATCCATGGATAAAGATGGCAAAATTGTCCGTATCCGTGGGGATCCGCAGGGATTACCCGCAATGGGGCGGGGGATGGATACTCGTTTAGTAAATGGAGGTGGGGCGGGGATTATAGTACCCGCCCTACGGGTATCCGTAAACCCGTTAAGTATATTTTTTTATTTAATATATATCATATATTATGATTCTTTTTCTTTTTTACTTTGAGATGAGATGAAAATACATATATTTTATTATTTTAAAATAGATTTTTTATTGAATGAGCCCATAATGATAAAACTTATTGAACAAATATATACTATTTATGTAATAGTTATTTATGTAAATTGATTATTATAAAATATAATTAAATTTAGTTTTTATTTATAATATTCTTTTAATTTTGTAAGAATCAAAGATTGTTGAATAAAAGTTGTAGTATGTGGTGTTAAAGTTTATTTTATTTATGTTTTTTTTTATAATTTTTAAGATTTTATTTTATATTATTAACTACTCATGGATACCTTCGCTTACTCATAGGGATCATAAATAGATACCCGTGAAGGGGGCGGAGGCGAGACAGGGGAAGCACTACCCGCCTCCGCCCTGCCCTATTGTCATCCCTATCAATGGACCTTTGACTGTAAGGTCTAGGATAAAATGACCCATAACTCAACCGAAAGATGACAGGAAGGGGTTGTTTTCTCATGGACCTTAACATTTAGGAACCATGGATGGTCCTTGAGGTTGTAGCCATTGGATATCAATCTAAATAGATCAATGGTAAAGATTCATTACTAGTAACCTAATGTATAGGTAAGTTGCCTAGACTTCATAATTATAAAAAAGGTCCTTGAATAAAAAAGAATTTTAGATCTCAAACCTTTGTTCTTTCTGGAAACCAGAAGAAGAGGAAAGAGTAAAGCCATAGAGGCATAACCGGCGGCAGTGTGAATAGGGGCTCGAATGGCAGCAAGCTTGATGGTTGCAGTTATGGCCACTCATGGGGGTCCGTCGCACCGGCGAGCAATTTCGCATGCCTACACGTTTTTCCCTTGCCGGACACCTCACCTTTCACCTGCTGTCGATCACTCACTGACGCCTCCATCTCCTATTTCGATCCCGATCCTCCTAGTGGCGCGGCGGTGTTCCATCAACGATGCTGGGTTAGGGGGAGTGGATCAGGTGGTTGTGCGATAGAGGCTCAGGCTACAAGGACAGCGACCGTGTTTGGGGATGGTGATTGTACGCAGGGATCTCAGCAAGGTACTTGTCGACGATTTTGGCCACACGTTGCATCTCAGTGTCGGAAAAGTCCCTCCCAAAAGTCTCCGCTGCTGGCGTTGAACACTGACGTAAAGGTTGTGGATAACGAACAACCGAAAATTAAGAAAATTAAGTTCTTAATTTCAAGAAATTTGTTAAGAATTATTTGTTTATCCTCTATTCAATAAGCATTTGTAGATACAGTATTGTTACAGACATGGAAATTATAATTTGTAGTGAATGCTACTTATGTATTTCCTGCAAATGTATAGTAGATTTGATCTTGTATTACCTTTCATCCATTCTGTGACCTTTTGTACATGTGTAGGTGTGATTTACCCTCTATGATAGTTTGTTGTGTGGTTGAGGTGTGTTGAAGATGATGATGAAGCAAAGACTCCCCTTGAAAAGGGAAGAAAGTGGTGCCGGAAGAAGGTGAAAGTGTAATAAATTTCATGTGCAAATATATATAATGTAATGGTTTTCATATAAAATTTAAAAAATCTATTAATGGAGGTAAAATCAAAGGATCCAACATAAATGCACCCGACAGGAAGTGCAATGCACTTCTTAAAATAAGAGAGCTCGGAAAAAATTTGTTCAAGGAATGAAACAAGTATGACAAATTAGAAATAATATCAATGAGATGCACTCAAGTTACACCACGACTAAGAGGAGGGAAAATAGTGTACAATTTTAAAATTGCTCCTAAATAATCATAAGCTAAAAGAAAATAGGAACAATTCTCAAATTTTGTGTCTTGATCAAACTTTGAATAAGCAGTATTGCTAATCGTTAAAACAATTTCGTGAAAAGTTTAGGAACATGCTATTTATTTGGACTTATCCATTTAGGTAGACTTTTAGTTTTGTAGGAGGGTAATTAAAATGCAATGCTTCATTCATACTTGTATAAGTTGAAGTGGGGATTGACTAGTTATAAGGTTGCGATAATGGGTCAGTGATCCAATAATAAGTTAAGTAATTGAATTAAAAAATGTGAATAAAAAATAAAATAAAAATTTATATAAATAATTATTATATAAGAAAAATACATTATATGAAAAAAAAGTATTAATGATATAATTAAACTAATAATAATAATTATCCACTCTAATTTTTTAAAATCAAATTTGTTATATAATAATATAAATTAAAAAATTAAAAATATTAATCAACAAGAGCACATAATCTAATAAAAAATATATTTTATTATAAGAGTCTTTTAGATGTTATGTTTAAATCTTACCAATTGTATTTTTTGAAATTTGAATTTAGATAGCGAGAAAGAGAAAGAATCAGGTCCAATCAACAAAGGGAATCACCCAGTTACCTGAGTTTAATTGGATCACTTAAAAAACTAATTGTATTACATTGCAATTTCCCGTTCGTATGACGTTTGACGATTTTAGACTCGTGTGAATAAACATTTTCCTCGGTTTTGTGGTTTTTTTGGCTCGGGATGATTTTTTTTGGCAACAATATTATTGTTGTGTTTGTTTTATTTTGTTTTTTTATGAAAAGATTTAACGTCGGTTTTGTGATTGAAATATCATTTTGATTTTGATGGGCTTCGCTGAGTACCCGAAGACGCTATTTATTTATTTATTAAATAAAAGCAAAAGTGCGAAAGGAAGCCCCAAGTTTATAGCAGAAGCAAAACTAGGCCCAAAATTACAATGCCCAAAGGTTCAGAAAATCCATTAATTTTAGCCCACCACAAAGATTATGTCACTATTTTTTTTTTAAGTTACGTCATTATTTTTTTTTAAGATTATGTCACTATTGAAGTATCATCTTGTTGAAATAAGAAAAACTAACGTATCACCTTTATTTTGGACTGTTTTTAAAAACAAGTTATTATTTAAAAGAATTAGTATTGGAAAACAACTTATTTGTGTTTAAAATATTTGAAAGATTTAGCTTCTTAGTCACTTCTTTCAGTTGGGTTTTATAAATTTAACATTGATGGGAGTTATTTGGGTAATTCCAGTAACATAGATTGTGGTAGGCTGCTACATAATTAGAATCACCACTAGTTGATGAAGTTTGTTAACTTCCTACGTGTGGTTACTAATCTTGTGGTGGAACTCTTTACATTGAGGTAAGAGTTACTTATTGTTAGAGATAATGACTATAGTTTACTTCTATGTAAATCAAACTGTTTAGTGACAAAGTTGGTCCCTTCTTTTTATTCTTATTTCGTTCTCATCAATGATATCTAAAAATAAAGGTGTCAAAATAGGCTAATCTATGCAAGCTAAGTCAAATTTTGAGTCAGACCAAACTTGTTGCATATTAGCATTTTGCTAGTCTACTGTGGCCTTATGCGGGTTGTGGGTTGAGTTGGGCTGCCTCGTTGGCTCGAATTATCTATTTTTTTTTAAAAAAATTCTTATATTTTTAACACTAAAAATTTGTATCTCTGTGTTTCATTACTACATATATATTTGCAGATTTCAAATACCAACAAACATAAAATAAAAGTATTTTTGTGATACAAATATTAATTTATATTAAAAAAATAAAACTCTTTATATATTAAAAACATTAGCTTGAGTGACCCAGCCCACTTCGAGTCAACTAGCGTTGGGCTGGACCAAAATCTGATCGACGAAGTTTAGCCAAAATTCATTTTTGCATTATTTTTTTTGTCCAACTCAACTATTTTATTAGGATATTCAAGCCGACCCATCAGGCTCAACCTATTTTAACATCTCTATCTAAGAGTTGTTATAGATAAGTTGAGAAGTTCATTGTTGTACACTCTTCGTGATTATAATAACTGTGCTTACCATCTTACTAAATTCAGTGCATCTAGTGAAATTCATCTCCAAATTTAAATCGTACTTCTTTTAAACTTATCACCCTTATTATTAGCTAATTCTATACGAATTTTATCCATTTGTAGTTAATTATTTTTTACTTTTTCAATCTAAATAAAAATATTTGAAAGATATATTTTAAGTAGCTAAAAATTTTAGTATTGAAAAATAAGGTAGTTGTGTTTTCACCTATAATTCTACCTTTACAACTTAGTGCGTATTAAGAATAGTTGTGAAAATTAGATTATTTTAATAATTAATTATTAAATAATTTTTTTTTTATTATAATCGATTATAAGAAAAAAATTATGTTTGGATATGTTAGATAAAAAATAATTTTAAACTAATTTACTCATTTAGATGATATAGATAAATTATTTTTATGCATTAAATTATTAAAATATGTATAAAATAATTAAAATAATTATTTAATTAATTAAAAATTATTTAATTGAGGATAAAATTATATTTACATATCATTATTAAAAGCAATTCTAACAACTTTTTAAATTTTAACTTATCATCCAATAACTTTTTTAACTTTATAAAAGTTATTGCTTTTTTCCCTTCAAATTGTCAAACACGTTGAAACAATAAAGTAATAACTTTTTTTAGCAAAAAAAAAAGTTGTTGAATGCAAAAAAAAAAATCTAAAACAAACACGCTAACTACTAAGTTATCGTGGGAATATATTTAAATTTTGAACTCTCAAATTCTGTTAATTATTTTTATTTTGTGATAAGTGGTGCTGGTAATTATTATGTGAAAACTTTACCTATTAAATTGGTAATGATTATAGCAAAGTCAAAGAAATTTTTAGATACTTTTACCCATTGTTTGAAACAAGAGAAAATGAGAAGAGAGAAAAGGGCAGGAGAGAAAATAAGTTGAAAATGAGATTTTCTCTAGTTTGAATGTGCCAAGAAAACACAGAAGAGAAAAAACTTTAGGCATGGGACCCATAAAAAAATTTATGCGAAGAAAACTCAAAGATCGAAGCTGATATGTGTAATTTACAATTATGCCCATTCTCTATTTCAGGAAT
Organism: Ormosia semicastrata; assembly: GCA_029884595.1. Classification (NCBI taxonomy): domain Eukaryota; kingdom Viridiplantae; phylum Streptophyta; class Magnoliopsida; order Fabales; family Fabaceae; genus Ormosia; species Ormosia semicastrata. The sequence goes on along the minus strand of JAQQTO010000046.1, from coordinate 26,464,684 downwards.
TCAATAGAGTTCAACATCAGTTATCACTCACAAGCCACACACTGTCAACTATCAACCAGAGTTTATTACAACAATAAAAAAAGAAAGGAAGTAAAGTATTCAAGGGGAAAATAGAGGATGAGGAAGGGGTGGAGGAGGGGGTGAAGTGATGAGGCAGGGGGGGGTGGGGGTGGGGGTATTGGTAGGGGTTGAAGGGAAGAAAACCAGAGTTTATTACAACGATAACTTGGAACCTCACATTGAACCAGACCAAAATCTGGCCAAAAAAGCATCGATTCTAGCAACGAACCACTGATCAGAGGAGGAGTTGTGGTAGATCTGGAGGTGCGAGTGGCATGGGGTGAGTCGAGAGTGCGATTTGCGAATGGCAAACGACGAGATCTGGAGGTGTGAGCGGCGTGCGGTGAATGTCGAACGGCAAGCACAAGCTGCGAACGATGAGCTTGAGATGCAAAGGACGAGCGCGCGATTGTGAACGACGAGCATGAGCGACGAATGGGCTAGGGGTGAAAGACAATCATCGGATGAGGGTGAAGCATGAGAATGAAGAAGGACAAGGAGTTGTGGGGGAGGGTCGTGGGGAATGGGGAGGGTAAATTGGAGGGGTGGGGGTGTGGTCGTGGGATGTTGAGGAGAGGTGGAAAAAAATATTAGGGAGAGAGTTTTTTTAGAAATGTTGAGAAAAAATACATGATAAACTTTGTTTTATTTATTAACATTCATTTTCTTTCTCTTTGTTTTCTCTTCATCCAAACAATAATAGAGAACAAGCAATTTTCTCTTTCTTTATTTTCTCTCATCTCATTTTCTCTCATCTCATTTTTTCTTCCCATCCAAACAAAGCGTTAGAGCAAAAAAAGTTATTCTTCTAGGTTATTAAATGTGTGTTTTTTTTAATTATGTAGGTTAATTGTTGTTTTTAATTTTGAAAATATCTTTAATGTTATAATTAAAGTAATACACATTAGATGTTATAGAATAAGAAAATTTATTGATTTAAAAACAGCTAAGAAATTTTCTAACAAAACTTATAGGAATACTATGCCCAAAGAAAAAAAAATCAATTCTTCGCCCTATTAAGTTGGTAGTGTTTAGTGAATGTTGTTAAAATGATAGAGATATCTTTAAAACACATATTAAAGAATAAAAATAGAAATTATTAAATAAAAAGTAAAATATTAGGTATGACAAAAAAATACATTTTCAAAGATTAAAAAGCATTAAATACTTAATATCTTAAAAATCTAAATATTTAATATGTGTCATGTACAATAAATTATGAATTTAATTTTTATACGTTTTCAATTGTAAAAATTTTTACACAATCAATTTATATACATGTGTGACTTTTAAAATAATTATTAAAAGAGTTAAATATTTTTAATAATGTGAAGATGCATAATTGGGCAACAATATAAATACAGACATTAGATTTAAATTAAATTTATAAATTATTATAAAAATTTAAAATTTGAATTTCAATTACCATAAATATTATTATAAATAATTCAAAATTCAAAATTAATTCAAATAGTCCAAATTTTAATTTTTAATTTATTATAAACAATCTAAAATTTAAAATAATAATTAATGTTTTTAATAAAAGAACACATTAATATGTTATTATTATATAATTGAAATAGTGAAGTTTTTAAATTTTTATTTTGTAGGTCCGTGCATGACATGCGTGTCAGTACTTGGTCTAAATTGGAAATTAAGCTGGGACGTCATTCATTCATAATATCACAACTCACAGAGCGTAGAAAAAAGAGAGAGAGATTCCTTCAGTTCTTGCATTTATTCTTCTCTCCGCCGTATTGTTCATTTTCTGAAATTCCACCTTCCTTCCCCACACTCAAACTCACCGAGTCAACTCCCGAGTCATGTTTCAACCACCCGGTGGCACTACCAACCAGGTCAGTTTTCTCTCTGCATTCTCCTCCAATTTTCTCTCTCTTGTTTGGTGGTTCCTCAAAAAACTCCCACACAAATTAACTAAACCACTCTCTTACTCTCTAATCTACGCTACTCTTTCTAGATTATTGTCAATTTATTTTTCACTAACATTTTGGGTTACCCGAAGAGAAATCTCACCTTTACAACAGTTTTATTGTGGCTTTTGGAATGGAAGGGCTTGAAAAATTGTCAATCGAACAATTTTGTTCGGCAATGGGCGTTTTAATTACTCTATTGCAGCTTAATTTTAGGGTCTATAACTATTCTTCGCGTATAGTTACAAAACAAGAAAAATAAAGCCCTATGACACAAATAACCTGCATTTTTTCCACTCACATTGGGGTTGCTATATGATATGTTATGAGAGAGAGAGAGAGCTCTTTTATGATTCAAATTTTCTCCCTTTTACCTTTCTTTGAAACTCAACAAGGTTTTCATGAGTCATGATCATCGTGCCTACCTGCTTTTCATGGAAGCAAGTAAATTTTATTTTATTTTATTTAAAAAAAAATTGGCCATACTCCCTGGTAGATTGCCTCATGCAATTTGGGTTTAACTGCCTAAAATTTATTTGAAATTCATTGGTACATAGGGAACAGCACTTGCATTGCTCTGTACTTCTATATCTAATAAAAGAATGGATAAAGTGAGGAAGAAAATTATTATTATTTTTAATGTACATCAATAGCCTAATTCTATGCGGTTAAACTCCCCCGTCCCTCTCTAATTAAATACTGGACTAATGCTCGTTCATTTGGGGTGGTCCAGCAGCTTGGACCATCTACTTGCTGAAGCAGTGATAATTTTTCATGTGTGTAAGCTTTATGTGTATTTATATATGCAAATAAGTTCTATTTGTGCAGCATTCAGTTCATACAAATGCACTATCCATCCAAGGATCTACAGCATTGGTGCCAGTGGATTTGAATGAAAACTGTGTTGATGCTCAGGACGATGAGCAAAATGAAGGATTTCTACAAGCAGAGTCCATCATCCAACACTCCCAGGTTACATGTAATTTTTGTTGTTTTACCATGTATTGTTATTACTTTTATCAACAGAAAAAGATGACTTTTTTTCCTCTACTAATGGATTTGAATTGAGTGATGATGATTTATACAAACTTACCTCATGCCTATGTAATACTTGCAGAAACTGCAAGATGATCTACATACGATAGGGATGAAAATTAAGCAGCATGAGGACAACCTAAATCTCTTGAACACCCAAAGAAGCAAATTGGACGATTCCATTCTTCATTTGCAGGGTACATCTGTTTGTACATTTTAAGGCATTTTTTCTATTTTTGTTTGGCAAGTGGATAAGAAGCTACTTATCAAAATGCTCATGATCCTGTTCTGTAAGGTGCATAACTGAATCAATGTCGTAAGCTTTCATATTGTTGTATCCAATTGCAAGGTATGTATTCCAATGAAGACAATAAAATATTTGTGATGTAGTTGTTGGTCACCAGAGGATTCTGAAGGTCACACTAGTTTTATCCGTTTATTTAAACATTAGTATTTTAGTTATAATGTTTATGGAGCATTGTTTATATAAATATTACAGCTTATGGTATGTATATACTGAAAGTTGAAGTGCATATATCAAGTGTAGCCATTTACTATGGATAAGGATGCGATAAACTTTCAAATTGTTAAATTTTGTTTCTTTTCTGTGTAAATGCTCTTTTATTCCCTTTTCTGTATTAATTCTCTACTAATGAAGAGTAAGTATCATTTATGTATTTCTTTTCCTATTCATAGTTACTATTGGGAAATTAGAGTCTTCAAGTACACCCAAGATTGGTAATGGGGACAATCCCCACCCTACGGGTGATGAGGAGGTAAAAAAACAGATATTGCAGCATGAAAAATCTGCCGCTGGTATTCTGTGCTTGCTGAAGACTCGTCATGGAACTCAGGCTTCTAATCTTACATTGACAAAGGATGTTGTGGGTATTGTTGCTACTCTGGGCAAAGTTGAGGATGACAATCTTAGCAGGTACATTTGGCATAGATATTTACTCTTTGGCTTGTGAAAACATGCACTTATTTCAAGCATGTAGTAGCTTCTCTTGTTTCTTCAGCCTCAATGGCATTATCTTTAAACAAGATGAAAAATAATTTATTTATCTGTATTGCTAATTTCTTGCAAATATCTATGAATATATAAGCAGGCATGCAGGTAGTTTCACTGTACTTATTTGAAATGCAGACTTTTCTCAGAGTTTCTAGGAGTGGAGACTATGCTGGCAATTGTTTGTAGAACTTATGAAGGAGTTAAAGCTCTTGAAATGTATGATAAGGAAGGCTCCATAAATAGGAGTTGTGGTCTTCACGGGCTAGGTGCTTCTATTGGAAGGGCTTTGGATGGTCGATTTCTAGTGATATGTCTTGAATCTCTGAGGCATGACTGGAAGAGTCTTGTGTTTTTGTCTTTCATTTGTGGCTGTGGATAAAATTAGTGTTTTTTAACTTTTTTTCCTCTCTTTTCTTGTTTAGGCCTTATGCTGGTAAACATGTGGTTGATGACCCACAGCGGAAGCTGGACATTTTAAACCCAAGATTACCCAATGGGGAGTGTCCAGCTGGATTTCTTGGCTTTGCTGTGAATATGATTAATATAGACAGCTCAAACCTATTTGGTGTAACTCCCAGTGGTTATGGCCTCAGAGAAACTCTGTTTTATAATCTCTTTTCTCGAATGCAAGTATATAAGACAAGGGCAGAAATGATACAAGCACTTCCTTGCATAAGTGATGGAGCTCTTTCTTTAGATGGAGGAATGGTTAGGAGTTGTGGTGTATTTTCCTTGGGCAATAGGTATGAGGTTGAATGGCAGATTTATTGTTATATACATTATGTGTAATTTCTCTTTTAGTATCTCTTGAAAATTATATGACAGGTTGAAACCTTTCATTATGCCATCCTGGGAATGGGAATAACTTTGGTATTCTCCATTTTTTATATAAAAAAAAGAATATATTAATGGGAGAGTAATCTTTCTTGAAATTGTATCCCTTGGAATCTTCAATAACTTAAGATGTGGTTCAGTTGGATTAACTGTAGTTTACAAGAATAATGCTATCCATAATAGGGTCCAACAATGTCAGTCATCTCAGTCTTTTATTAGATTTTGTATAGAAACTCTTATGATATGAATTATGTAAGTCTAGACATGTTGTCACACAAAATGGAACCTCAGTGGATAATCATTGAACCTTGTAAATTTAAGGTTTGTAGGTTCCTGCTTTGATATATTTTCTGTGTTTACTGAAGAACTGTTTTATTATTTTCAGATCAGTTTAAAAATCCATTTTTAAGAATAAGCTTCATTTGAGAAACATCAGAATGCTGTTTGTTGTAATTTGTTTCCAGGAGGAATGCAATTATCAAATATGTGAATTTAAAAAATCTGTATTGATCTCTGCTCTCTAGAAACCGGTTATCTGTTAATTGTCATTACTAATTGTTTTCCTTTTGGGAATTTTCCTTGTTTTGTATTTTTTTTTTTGTGGGGGGAGTGGGGTGGATGCAGGGAAGATGTGGATGTGAGATTCCCTAGACCAGAAAGATCAAAGGGGCCTGATAACCAAATTGAAATTGAGAGGCAAATGAAGGATATGAAATGGAAAAGGGAAAAGATTCTGGAGGAATTAAAAAGGGAACGGACTTTGTTGGACATGGCAAAGTTCAATTTCAATAAAAAGAAGAATGATTTTCTCAAGTTTTTGGCACAAAGTTCATCATATGCAACTGAGGTAACTTTTCTGTCTTGAAATTGGAATTTTAATCCTAGGTGATTTATAAAACCGTGAATGTGGTGTTAAGGTATATGGTATTTAATTTATTCATCTGTTGTTTTAACCTTATCCAAGTTCTTTTGGTTGTGTTTAAATTACTTCTAATATTTTAGGAATTTTTTCTATTATTAAGGGCACTAAAGAGATCCTTTCTCTCTGAGGTAGTGTTGTTTTGTGGACAAGTATATTCTAAAATACTTGACTGATCAAACTCTGCACTGGGTATTGACTATTAATTAATCAACAAAAGAGTCTCTTACTGATGCATGCTTATATTACATTATCTACTTGCAAGCTTATGCAAATATCTGGTTCAGATAGTTGTTTCAAATGATGGGAGCTTTCCAGTACGATGCCTTTAAATTGTAGTCTTGAAATGTGATATAACTCACCATTCTTATATGTTTCTTTAATCTGATGGCACTGTCAGGTTCAGACCACGCCTGACAGATACATATCTAGATGATGAAATTAAGCCTGGCAGCAAACTAAGAAGAAGAGAGCCTGTGGGAGTAGCAACTTGTTTTTGTACTCGAGCTTGTACCTCATATCCATTTTGTAATCTGGCTTTGGAAGATGGAGAATGTTCTCATTCTGATTTCTTAAATTGGAAGATAAATTTTGGATAGAAAAACAGGCACATTGTTTTTCGAAGCTGGAGGCGTTTCTTCAGTTAAGGCTTCGTGTTTCTTTAAGTTCTGTTGTGAAGAAAAATCAGATTAGCCATCCGCTGGTATCAGATTCACCTGTCGGTAAGCTGCAATGCATGATTACCTTTTCAAGACTAGGCGTACAGGCTAGCTGAACCATTTTCTTGGTTGCTTGTATATCAATTAGCTCATTTTACTCATGTACTGAGTATGATTGGAGGCTGTGAATGTTGTATATCTCTGTTAAGCATTTCTTCCGCTTGTAGTTTTATAAATTTTCATTTAATCGGATTTAACCTTAGTTCATAGAAAATTCCATTCCTTTTATACAGTTTCTGGACGACATTTCCCCCCTCCCCCCCCCGTCCCGTCCCGCCCCCCCGCTCTTTTTTTTTTGGCCTGGGAGTCAGTGGATAGTTTAATGATGTCTGAATCAGTTAAAGTGGGAAAAAATATCTTCAAGAGAAAGTTATAGGAGAGACTGAATAGTATTGATGTGATAAAAATGGATGAGTTTGACTGGGTTGGATATATTCTCCCGTGGCCATGTTTGGTTCAGTTGATGCACAAGCATTAGCCGGTTCAGTTGATGCACAAGCATTAGCCATCACACCAGAGAAAGAAGGTTACGTATAATCCATCCTGCTTGGAGAGTGGCGACAAAATAAATCCCTTCCTCCAACATAGATACCAAAGTATAAAAATGAAAAATGATGATCATATATTCTTTTTAAGAGTGTATGTATTGTTGATATATTTTTTAAAAATATTAAATTTAGTAAAAAATAGTGATAAAAAAATAAGTATAATGAATGATATTGAGAGGAGTGTAAAAAGAGATGTATGTATTAATAATAAGAATATTAAAACTGTATAAAAATTGAACAGAAAATTTGTTGGTATTGAATCTCTCAAATCGATTCTTTTCAGAAAACAAAAAATAAATGAAGTAATGTTGAATTCTTTTAAAGAATTAATCTAAAATTCTTCTAATTGTTTACAATAAAATGTACTAATTAAAATAGTAAAACCATTTAACATATTGAGAATTTTAAAGAACTATATTTTAAAAACAATTAAAAATATTATTAAATTGATTCATTATGAAGATTAGAGGTTTTTTTCGTCTTTTTAAAAAATCTTAACATTTTCTTAAAAGTTTTATGGGTTAAATGGAAAGAAAAATAATAATTTTATATTATTTTTTATATTATATTTTTAATAATTGTGATTAAATGAGAAAAAAATAATATAATTAATAATATGAAGAGTAAAATAAAAAATGATATATAAAAAAGGTATGATGAAAATATATTGTTAAAACTGAAAACAAAATATTTGAGGTGGTTAGGTACAGTGGCGTGGCGTTGTATTTACAACAACAAATAAGTGAATAACGATAGTCAAATCGAAAACGAATAAAAAAAGAAAAAATATATCATTTATTTTTTTAGTGATATATGTATTGTTAATTTTTTTAAAGAATATTATATTTAATAAAAAATAAAAAAATAAATATAATAAATAATATTAAAAATAATATAAAAAAGATATATGCACTAATCATTATTAATAATAAGAATATCTTATCAGTAAGAAAAAGGCGGTTCCGCAATCTCAACGAGAGAAGCAAACGAAGGAAAGAAAAGAAGGGAAAAGAAGGAAGAAAAGGAGACCCTGGAGAGATTGAATACTGTTTGTACACCAAACTCAATTGAATACTGTTTGTACACCAAACTCAACTCTACTATCTCCAAACTCTCTCTCTATCTCTAATCAGAGACACAGATTATATTCTCTCTTTTTCTTTTCTTACAATTTTACAGAACACTACCCATTCATCAATGTGTTCTTTTTCCACAAAATATCTCCCCTTTATCCATGCCCATCACTGATTTTCACCTTCAATTCTCCCTCTCACTCCAAAAATCCTAACTTTTCAATTTCATCTTCCACCCTAATAACAATCAATAATCTTTCTCTCCCTCCATGGCTGCCGCTGCTGCTGCTGCGTTTCGATCGAAACACAAGGAAACAGCAACCCTCACCTTGTCCCAGTTCAGGTACTTTCTTTTCAACCACATGCACGCAAGTCGCATGGCCAATTCTCACTCCCCACCCCGCACCAAGTGGGATGAACCCTTCATCAACACCCCTTACCACTTCACCTCCTTCAAACCCCTCTCTCTCCGCGGCGATTTCGTCGATAAGGGTACCCGTTTCGCAGAGCTTCGGAGACCCACTCACAAGTACAACCTTCTTGTTGGCTCCTACGGGGACCCCCCCGAGGTTTGGTCTGGAGCCGGAATTGTTGTTCGGACGGGAAATTCCAGTTTTGACTCGGCCGCCGGCGGCGGTGGTGGTGGTGGTGCCGCGAGTTCCGGTGGTTCTGAGTCGTCAAATTCGAAGGATGGGAGCTGGGGTGGGTCCAATTTGGGGAGTAATTTCCCAACGCCGAAGGAGATTTGCAAGGGACTTGACAAATTCGTAATTGGACAAGAGAAGGCCAAGAAGGTCACTTTTCTCTTTTTGCCCCCCTTCTGTTTCAATGATTTTCCGTGGTTGGTTAATGGTTATTTGCACTCATTTGTGCTTGAGAGGATTGATGTTAAAGTTTTGCTACCTCAATTGCATTTGCAGGTGCTTTCCGTGGCAGTTTATAACCACTATAAGAGAATTTTTCATGAATCTTCTTCACCAAAGTGGTTAGTATATTACTTCAGCGTGTTTTCCTTTCTCTTTTTTGGTGCTAGTGTAAAGTAATCATCATCTTTGTTTCTGTTAACTCTGTTAATTGTGTGTAGATTATACTACTTTTTACATGTTCTTACTATTTGGATTGTTAGGCCTGCAGGAGATTCAAGTAATGGTAAAGCCAGTGCTGTTGATGATGATAGAGTTGAGCTTGAGAAAAGCAATATCCTTCTAATGGGGCCAACAGGATCAGGTAAACCAGTTTTTGCATTTTCCTTCTGTTGAAGTGTTTATTCTTTTATAGTTCTGTATTATCTTTATTCACGGTGTTATAGGATGTTAATGTATCATGCTTCTGTTCTTGGAATAAAATATTGTTCAAGTGAGTTTGTCGACTGTCAGTGATCTAGTTTCATTTAGTTGCACTAATACAACAAGAAAAGCCTTTTTCCCGCAAGGTAGCCACATGGATCAAAAGACGCCATTGGGTTGTGTTATAAACCAAGTCTTCAAAATGTCCATTTAGATCTAAGTCCTTTTTAATGGTTTCCCTTGGAGTTTTTTTCGTCTCCCTTTACCTCTAACTATTGGGCTATCTCCATCTTATCAATTCTTCTTACTGGTATTTCTATTAGTTTTCTTTTCACATGTCCAAACCACCTTAGGCGAGATTCTACCATGTTTTCCTCAATAGGTGTCTAAACTTTGCCTATGTCGTGCTTGTTGAAAATCATTACATAGCCGGTCCCAAGCCAAATAACAGAGGAGGGTTGTGTTAGGTAGTCGACAACCAATGTAAAACTTTATCGAATCTTTATGACATAGATAGATGATATTTAGTTGCACTAATAGATTAAAATTTTATGCTGAGCCCTATGGTTAGAAATTCTAGTGTGAAATCTTTTTAATTAAATAAATCAGGGAGGCAGCCAAGTTTAGGAACTTTGCTTTTCCCATCTTCATTTCTTTGAAAAATCAGTAATGCCTTGTTACTCCTGGTTACTAGTCTAACTTGTTTTTCTTTGATGCCATTTCAAGGACAGGGAAGACGTTACTTGCCAAAACCTTGGCACGATTTGTAAATGTTCCCTTTGTCATTGCAGATGCAACTACACTCACTCAGGCAAGTTTGTCGGCTTTATTCTTGTTTTCTGATTTATCATCTCCAATAAAAAAAGGAGGAGGGTGGGGAGAGGAAAGAATATTTTTGTCTATGTTTGGGGGTTTCTTCTTTTGAAAGACTCGTAAAGCTCCCTATGGGTTTAACAGCAGTTCCTCCCCCTTCAAGTATTGAGCAGAGGGTCTGAAAGGTTGTAACTTTTCAGCAAAAAAGAAAAATGCACATATTGATGTCATCCTAAAATCTTTTGTACTCAAAAAGTGTAGACAATTTATGCGAATTCTAAAACTAAGAAATTGAAAAGTCATATATCAGAAACATTTCCTCTTATCAAATTGGAAAAAACCCTGATGGTTCTTTGGGAATCATTTCTTTCTTTTCTCCTGTGATTAGAAGACATACATGCATTTATTACATCTTTTTTTCATTTTTTCAACATTCTCATGTTAATTTTTGTTCTGTGGAAGCTACGTGTTTGTGTAACAGGTCTAACCCCAACACCACCTTTGTGCAGGCAGGTTATGTTGGAGAAGATGTGGAGTCCATATTATACAAGCTCCTTGTGGTAAATACTCTGACAAGTTATGACTATTTTATTTTCATACACCATAGTAATTTGGGTATTCTTCAGACAGCTTGAACAAAAAAAGTGATTCTGTGTCCAATCTTTGAGGGATTTTTTTTGATATTTGAACAAAAAATGTAAATTTATAAAGATCATTAGGATAATATTTCCTTGCTTTTTAATGTTTTAAATCCTTATCCATGAGAAGTGGGTTTCAGATCTACTTATATGTGGAACATAAACCGGGTTTAAAAGGTTTAATGTGTGATTCAACCTTGGGAAGAAAATAGGGTTTCAATTCTTATATTTTTATGATTTGAACATAGCATAGAGTGCTGACTTGTACTTATGCATGCTATTGCAAAATTTTCTATTGTTGGAAATTATTTTCTTCTATCTACTCCCTTCAGTTTTTAATTGAAATATGGTTACCTCCATGGTTTATTAATCGTTTAAAACTATTGGTGTTTCTTTCATGAAGTCATGGGACTAGCTGCAGTTTGATGAAATAAACATAAATTAACAAACATAGCATCACAAACTGTAGTCTGAATCAACATTGCATAAGTTTATCTTCAGGTTGCAGATTATAATGTGGCAGCTGCACAGCAAGGCATTGTTTACATTGATGAAGTTGACAAAATTACCAAAAAGGTTCCCCCTTGTTACATCTTTTTTTACCCTTCCATCAAATTCCAAAACGAAATATTTTCCCACTGTTTTTTACATATACTCTTTACCTTTCAGGCTGAGAGCCTTAATATCAGTAGAGATGTCTCTGGTGAAGGTGTTCAGCAGGCATTATTGAAGATGCTTGAGGGAACGGTTAGTTCTTTTCATAGTATGACCAACACTGAAAGCAAGTCGATTTATAGTTTTGTGGAACTGCTGCTAAAATGATGTTGGAACAGCAAAGTCAAATATAAAGTGCCTGGTTATTTTCTCATTTCTGTACTTTTAGTAATTCGTAGTATTATAGTATGTTAATCTTTTGTATTCTTTCCAATCAAGGTTGTCAATGTTCCTGAGAAGGGAGCTCGAAAGCATCCTAGAGGTGATAATATTCAGGTATGTGTACATTAGTCTCTGTGTCTTACAATTTCAGGTGTTTATATACTTGTAGGGGCTATCACATATGTTTATGGCACTGGTACATGGGTGCAGCCAGATATGAGAAAACTTGACTGATCTTTTTTCCTTTTTTTCCCCAGCTTGTTTATATGTTAACGTATCTGTGCACTCTGGGTTGTTTGAATTTCATTTTTCGTATCCTTCTATATTGCAAAGAGCGGTCTGCAGTTTTCAATTGATTTATAACTGTTGTGCCATCTGTGTCTCTTCACAGATTGACACAAAGAATATACTTTTCATTTGTGGAGGAGCCTTTGTTGACTTAGAGAAAACAATCTCAGAAAGGTTGCACAAATCCTGAATTTATTAGTAGTGATATTAATAATATGGAACGTGCAGTTCAGTGTTTCTGTAGCTAGTAACTCTTTTGATTCCCTTTCAGGCGTCAAGATTCTTCTATTGGATTTGGGGCACCTGTACGTGCAAACATGAGGACAGGTGGTGTCACAGATGCTGCTGTTGCATCATCATTATTAGGAACTGTAAGTTACATGTGACATATTTTGTAAGGATACTGTCTTTTATGAACCAATTGGATTCAAGTTGGATATTTACATCATTGAAAATTATTATTTTTTACAGGTCGAAAGTAGTGATCTTATTGCATATGGTTTAATACCTGAATTTGTTGGGCGGTTTCCTATCCTTGTCAGTTTGTCAGCTTTAACTGAAAATCAACTCATTCAGGTAGGCGATGTTTCAGTAACCATTCAACTTAGTCACTCAAAAAAATTGTACCTGTAATGCTTTTCTCATTTGGCTATGTTCACAACTGAATGATGTAGTGGATTAAGTATCTGTTGATTGATTACAAATTTGAACGAGAGATGTGAGAAAGTCAGAATGACTTGCGTTCTCATGAGTAAAAGTTTTGACTGATCTGTTGTTGTTTTGAATTTCTTGTTTCCCTTCTTCATTCAGTTAAATTGTGTTGTTTACTTAAATTATATCTTTAAATGTGCTTTCTTTTTAAACTGTGCAAGTCATTTACTCATTTTTGGTGCCACCTAATGCCATCAATGCTTTTAACTTTCTTTTCTATCCTTAATATGTTTTATAGGTCCTCACAGAACCGAAGAATGCTCTAGGGAAGCAATACAAGAAGATGTTCCAAATGAATGGAGTAAGTTTTTATGAGCCTCCTCTTATTCCCTTGTATACTTTACAGTTAACATGTCTTCTCCCCAATGGTTTAAGTGCATCAGGTCTATGGGTCTTACCACTGTCCCACTCATAAACAAACTGATTTTATGCTTGTTCATGGTAGTTTTAAGGAATGGGGGAATTGATTGCTCATTTAAATTTTGAATGCTTGGTCATAGGGGGCTTTCTTGGGCTGGAAATGGCTGTTTTGATAACAAATTAACATGTATTTTGTATCTCAGGTAAAGCTGCATTTTACAGAAAATGCTCTAAGATCAATTGCGAGGAAAGCAATGTCTAAAAATACCGGTGCTCGGGGCTTGCGGTCAATATTAGAGAGTGTGTTGGTAGATGCCATGTATGAGGTATGCTATTTTTTCTTTAGTGAATAAGTTGGTCGTGGTGCATGACATGGAGTGGAGGTGTTTCCTATGGGATCAGAATAGGAGTATAACATTAAAGTAAAACTTAATGACACTGGACAACCTTTAAGCACAGGATCTTGACACCCACTCATGTGCATGTTAACCTTAATTTTAATTTTATTTGGAGAATATAGAGAGAATAGAGGGCTTTTGAAACTTCAAACAACTACCTACTAACCATGATTTTTTAGGTGGGGCGTGAAAGTGGTCTATCAAAAATAGGCTCTTCATTAGGTTCACCCCTGTAGCCAATATGTGAAGCAGTGCATTAATTACAGCAACCATTTTATTTTGTTAATTATTATCTAATGTTCATTTGGTCATCTCGTATAGTCCTTATTTGTCTCTGGTCAGAATCAGTTGATGTCATAACTCATAAAAACCTGATCACTTGATTGTTTCAGACTATATCCCCTCTCCCCTCCTATCCCTTTCCGTACTTGTGGTTATAAAATGGGTGCCATGATGAGCCAGAAGTAATGATCGCGGTAGCCCCTCGTTGCTTCTGTTTATTAGGAATTTGGCATATTGGATTGTACTGCATCATGAACTGTGTAGATTATGTAGCTTAGAATGTTTAAATTTTTATGCAGATTCCTGATATCAGAGCAGGAGATGATATTATAGATGCTGTTGTTGTTGATGAAGAGGCTGTTGGATGTGAGGGTCCTGGGCGAGGGGCCAAAATCCTTTATGGCAAGGGTGCATTGGATCGTTATCTTTCAGAGCAAAAACATGATTCAGAGGTATGTATCATTTGGGATGACATAATTTTCTCTTTGCTTCTATCAAATTAATTCCTAATCATGCTTGTTTTATGCACATAGACCATGCAGGGATCAGGCGGAGATCATGAAGCAGAGACAGAACTTCCTTCCATTGTTGCCAGCATGTAAACCGTTGCTGATATTTATTGTAGTTATCTTTGTACATAACAAGTTGATACATTTGTTGAATAATATAAAGGGTTAGATTCAGATTGCCCCTTGTGGTTTGGGTGGAAGTCAATGTGTACTATCAAGTAGTTTCGACGGCCACTACCCCTGTGGTTAGTTTCATTAACACAAAATCATAGTGAGGTAAACTAAATGCTCCATTCCTCTGAATGTGTAGTACCTGATTCATTTATGTATAGTTTTGGGCAGCATTGATGGAGCCTAAAATATATGTCACTTAAGAGATGATTCAGGTCCATTCCTGCTTTTGCTCCAGATTTTGGCCTACTACTGCATTCAACGTAACCTATTGAATAGAGTAACTAACAGTCGATTGGTTCAATAAAACATGAAGAAAGTCACCAGCGGGTTGGCTCTGGTGATAAGTAAGCTTGAGTTAAATAGTGAAGGAGTCTTTGTAATGTCAAGATTTGAGCCTGCAAAAATCCACTGGGAGTAGTCTTAGAGTGTTTGGTTTGGATTATGATTAGTTTTTTTGGGGAAAAAATTGTTGTAATAGTGTTTAATTATGTTTGACAAAATTAGTTTCAGTTTTTGTACAAAATTTAATATAAAATAAGTTTTTTAAAATTAATTTTCATAATGTTAAAGATTGAAATTTATAATTTTAGTTTATAAATTATTTTTTATATTTTGATATGTAAATATTATTTTGTCTTTCATCAAATAATTTTTTAATTATTTTGTATTTATTTTAGTAATTTAATATATAAAAATAATTTTTTATATAATCTAAATGAATCAATTAATTTAAAATTATTTTATAACTTAATGCGTCTAAATATAAAATGAATCGATTATAATCGATTATAATAAAAAAATTATTCAATAATTAATTATTAAGCATAATTAAATTTTTGTAATTTTTTTAAACACACATTTAGTTTTTCGATTAAGATTAGTTTTACACTCAAATGGTGAGGGTATACTAGGGCATAGACCTAAGCAAGAGAAGAAATTATGATCACAAAATTTGGTGGCTTAATTCTAATAATTCAATGGACAAGTGCCGACCATGAGGGTTTATATAATATTATTCATATAAACTATATTTGCATTTGAAAGTTGAAAACCATCATCGGGCTTATATAAAAAAAATATAGTAACTTTTTCTGCGAAAAAGATAAGATTATTTTAAATGCAATTTGGCGAGTTCTATGACTTTGTTTCTATCTAAACAAATCTCCAAAAATATTGATTTCGTTTGTGTTTAGAAAAATTGTGAAATTTTGATTATATTTAATAATCGATTATTGTATAAATTTTTTTTATTATAATCGATTATAATCGAATTATTTTTATGTTTGGATACATTAGTTAAAAAATAATTTTAAGTTAATTTGATTTGTTTGGATGATATAAAAAAATTATTTTTATGTATTAATTTACTAAAATAGGTAAAAATGATTAAAAAATTTATTTAATTAAAATAAAATAATATTTACATCTCAAAATATAAAGAATAATTTATAAGTAAAATCATAAACTTGAATCTTTAGTATTATGAAAATTAATTTTAAATTTTTTATAATACATTAATTTTATAAAAATTAAAATTAATTTTATCAAATATATTATAATACTTGTATAAATAACTTTTTTTCATGAATTAATCATTGTCAAACATACACTTCTTTCTACATACATTATATCACCATGATGGTAACATTTTGAGTTTAATTTTGATATAATTTTAGTATAAATTTTTTTACATTAACAACAATTAATTATATATTATCATACATAATTTTGTATATTGTGAAAATCAAATTTTTTTATAACATAATAATGTATGATTGAATAATTTTATATTGAGAGTGCATTTAAATTAATTTTTTTTTAATGTTTAGAATTTGCTATTTGCTATTGTAATATCAATTATCAAATATAATACATATAATACCAAAGCAAGCAAAGCCACGTGTACCCCAATCTAAAGTAAGTGGTGAAAATGGAACCAAAACCAATTACCTTCGTCATTAGTGCCCAAGTCTCTTTCTCTGGTGATTTTAATACTCAATGTTATAAAGAACTCTAAAAGTTGGGTAAGAAAACAGAAGAGCCATGATAAACAATTAAGAACTATATATACACTTCATTTTCGTTACGTCAATTTCTATGTAGTGATTATTGAGTTGGAGCTTAATCCTGTGATTACGGCGTTGCATCTACGCGAATAAGATATCCCGTCTGGCTTTTCCATATTAAGATGCCTTGGACGATTTCTTATAGTTCAAATTTATTAACACTAGATCGTAACTGTAAATGAATTTTGAAACAACTTTAATTAGGTGTAACAACGATATTTTGGTTGCTTTATTTTGTTCGATAACCTTATTTTAGAATCATACATGAAATTGAGTAAGATTCTATGCTGTGTATAAAAAACATCAAACTTTTAAGGCTACCAACATGATGATCATTGCTTCTAATTAAAAATAATAATTTTTTAAAATAATTTTTTTCTAAATGAAAAAGAATAAAAATTAGATATTAGAGGAACTGTGAACACGTGTAATTCAGTTGAAATTGACAAATTGCATTGTTCGGGAGTTGTTATCAAATTTCTTTACGTGAAAAAGATTATTGTATACTTTTTTTAAAGGTATATATATTATTGACATTATTTTTAAAAATGTTAAATTTAATGAGAGAAAATGATAAGATAAAATAATTATGATAAATAATATTAAGAGAAATATAAAAAATATATATATTGTTAATGATAAAAATATCATAATTATTTTATATATATATATATAGTAATTGTCAGTTTTTGTTTAACTTGAAACAAATAACAAAAATTAGATGGATTTTTCTGGTAAATAAATTAGATGAATTTGGTTACCGTTGGATCGATCCATCAACTATCTAATTTCTGAAATTCAACGGTCGTCCTTCTTCTCTCTCTCTCTCTTCACAACCTCAACCTCGGTAGAGAGAGAAAGAGAGAGACAACGAAGAAAATAACCTGTTCTTCCCCAGAAAGGAGTTTGGCTTGTCGGAATCCTCCCATTCATCCATTCATCGATCCATGTCCATCCCCGTCTTCCTTCTCCTATTCTCTTTCTCTTCTTCATTTTCCTGGTAAAATTTTCCGGGAAAGCAAAGGGAAAAAAAAAGGAGAAAAGAACAAAGAGAATTGAGGGAAGAAGATTAAAAAAAAAGAGGGGGAATGCCCAGATAATTAATTTGGTTAAATTTCCAATTTTGATTACTGGGTGTTTCTCAATTTTTCTTCTTTCCTTCACTGGTGGAAGGTTTTGGTGATTTGATGGACTTCGACAGCATTGAATGTGTATCATCCTCGGATGGCATGGATGAGGATGAGATCCACCCCCACCATCATTCTGAGTTTTCTTCCACAAAACCTCGCAATGGAGGCACCAATAACAATAACACTATGGTTCCCACGGCCATTGCTCCGGCTACCAGCGTCCACGAGTTGCTGGAATGCCCTGTATGTACCAATTCAATGTACCCCCCAATTCATCAGGTCAGTTCTTTCACCAATTTCCAACTCATTTACTTTCTGTGATATATGACATTTTGGTGAATTTGATCTCTGGGGGTGGGATTGAGTGGATTTGTTTAAGCAGATTTTGAGTTTTTGTTGGCTTCCTCTGGGGATTGGGGGATGAGGTCGCCTTAGATTTGGTTTTGGAGTTTGGATTTTCATTACATGGGGAAAGCATTATAACTTATAAGTCAAGGTGCATGTCTGATTTTGAATGGAATTGATGACTCTTCAATGATGATTGTGGAATTATGACAATACTTGCAATTGGTGGTAGCAAGGTGTCAAGTCTAGGAATTTACTATGTTGTAAAAATTTTTGTTTTATGTATTTGGCAAGGGAAAGCTTCTTCTGCTTACTAATTGCAAATTGATCGTTTGTCTTAGTACTCAATGTTTCCAGTACTAGACATATCTGTGCATTTGAGGGAAGGTTGATTTTAGGATTATTTAGTATTTACATATTCTGCTTTCAAGCATTGAGCCATATGTTTGGTTTTTTATGAGTTAGTTAACGAGAAAGTTCTGATCTCTGTAGCATGATCACTTGTTTCTCATGAGGAACAAGTGCCAAAATTGTGGCAAGTTTTTGTTTAATACGTATATCCTGTGAAAAATGCTTCAGATTGGATATGTTTCAGAGTTGCAGAATGCCTGTAATACTGCAATATGTTTAGAACATATGCCATGCTGGTATCATGTCTAGATGCATTGTCTTGGTTGAAATTTATTCATAATGTTGAAAATTCAATGTAATTTTTGTAATTATTCCTGAATGAGACCCAGAAAAGGCACGTAAATTTCATCAGAAACTCCATAGCATGGGTAGAATGTTACATTGATGATGGAAGTTTTATTCAACGACTTGGTAAATAATGAGATCTAAAGTGTTGAAAAGTAGTAATGGATTCCCTGTTTTTGCATTCTCCATTAGGATGAGCAGAAAGAATGGAACATTAAGTTATACTTTTACCTTGGAAGTTGTAGTAAATTTGAAAGAACATGTTAAAAATCAGCCCCGGAAGAAGTCTCCATTTAGAATATATTTGCTCCCATAGCTGTAGTTGCTAAATAAGGTAGGTCTGGACTACATATAAGCTCCCCAATCAACAATTCGCAAAAGATTATTTTAATCAAAGAATAATTTATTAAGAGAGAAAGAAAATTTAGGGGAGGAGAATCAGGAATACTTCTGAAACACAGGAAAACCAGCAAAAATAACAGTAACAAAAAGAGCAAAACATCAGCTTAAAAGGGATCTCCAGTCCCTTTAAAAAAACCGATGAGCTGAAACCCACAGAGTGAAGCTAGTGAATTTTTAAGCGGTGGGTCTATGGGGTGCTATAGGCCAAAATTTCTTCCTATCGTTAAAACTTTAGCAGTTTAGCTAATCTTTGATTCTGCAATTCTTGTGTTAATTTCTTCATTTGAGGTGTGCAAAAATTTATCTTGCCATGATTGAAGCTGCAAAAAGTGTATATTTACCAAAAAGGGGGAGAAAATGTAACAATTAGCTTCTTTGCAGTGCCACAATGGCCACACGCTATGTTCCACATGCAAAACAAGGGTGCACAACCGATGTCCCACTTGTAGACAAGAGCTTGGAGATATTAGGTGTCTGGCACTGGAGAAGGTGGCTGAATCACTTGAGTTACCTTGCAAGTACTACTCCCTTGGATGCCCAGAAATCTTTCCATACTACAGCAAGCTTAAGCATGAGACAGTATGCAATTTTAGACCATATAGTTGTCCTTATGCTGGATCAGAGTGTTCTGTTGTTGGGGATATTCCCTTCCTCGTTGCACATTTGAGGGACGATCATAAGGTGGACATGCATACAGGATGCACATTCAACCATCGTTATGTGAAATCAAATCCCCGTGAAGTAGAGAATGCAACCTGGATGCTCACAGTAAGTGTATCACATCTTTTTTATCTTAAGAATCCCACAAAGGGAGAGGGGAGGGGGGATTGTTTCCTTTTGTCATATATTTGCTGTTGAAAAAATTGCTCTGGGGCTACAATTTCTGACGTTCACTACCCCCACCTATTTGCTCATCAAACTTATATTGGTGGGCAGTTGTGGGGAGAAATAAGGGAATTGATGCTATGGCGAAATGCTTTTAAATGCTCATGCAAAGTGATTTTTTGTCATTCCCAATATTTCTGTTTTATGGCTGAACCATATTTGTGTCCCATCTGATTAGTTAAACAATTTCATTTTTTAATTCTCTTGAAGAATGATGGCTAAGGATAACTTTATGTTGATTCACCGTCTAGCTGCAATATGTAGTCTTATATCAGTATATACTCCTCACTGCCTGTGATTCTTCTGTTTGCTAACTTCTATTTTCTTTGGTAGGTATTTCATTGTTTTGGCCAATACTTCTGCCTTCATTTTGAAGCTTTCCAGCTTGGCATGGCTCCTGTTTACATGGCATTCCTTCGTTTCATGGGTGATGAAAATGAGGCTCGGAACTATAGCTATAGCCTAGAGGTTGGGGCCAATGGCAGGAAACTTATTTGGGAGGGTACGCCACGAAGTGTTCGGGATAGCCACCGTAAAGTCAGGGATAGCCATGATGGTCTCATTATTCAACGAAATATGGCCCTATTTTTCTCTGGTGGGGATAGGAAGGAGCTGAAACTCAGAGTTACGGGAAGAATATGGAAGGAACAACAGAATCCAGATGCTGGGGTGTGCATACCAAATCTTTGTAGCTGACATATTATTTGAAGGGCAATTTTATCGTTTGTGTTTGGGACACTCTTCTGAGCTGTATTTACGCCAACTTTCTGCATGCTGTAATAGATTAAAGCACCCAGTTGGCTTTGAAATTTTCAGTTTTCTTAAGCTGTGTAATAAACAAGATTTTCTTCCTTTAAAATTTGCTTGATCAGTATTTGACACTGGAAACCGGAATTCGTCATTTTTGGTCTGAACTCTGAAGTTAAGTTTGCTGCCCCACTTGCCATCAATTCAATTGCCTTACTTCAAAATTCAAATTGTAGAAGCAAAAATTCTGAAAGAACTATGGTTCATTGGTTCCAGTATCGCTGCATTTGTAATTATGTATATGTCACTTCTCATATAGATAAATTGTGTGTGTGTGTGTTTGTTATTATGTATATGTCACGTCTCATAGATAAATTGTGTGTATTGGTTCCAGTATCGCTGCATTTGTAATCATGTGTATGTCACTTCTCATATAGATAAATTGTGTGTGTGTGTGTGTGTGTGTGTGTGTGTGTGTGTGTGTGTGTGTGTGTGTGTGAGAGAGAGAGAGAGAGAGAGAGAGAGAGAGAGAGAGAGAGAGAGAGAGAGAGAGAGAGAGAGAGAAAGAGATTGATTGATTATTGGTAGCAGAAGTACGCTTTTGAGGGAACAAAATGTTCACAGAATCACAGCCCACCGCGGTGTGCATAAACTTTATATAAGTTGCTTCATCTTTCTTCCAACCTGTTGTATTACTTGTCTACCCCCAATGTCAATGTTGCTTCACTTGCAATTTAAGAAAGTCCATCATGATTTCAAGAGAAACACGCTGTTTTTAGACATAAAACATGTAACAACTCCAATGGCTGAGTCGGGAAGTTTCAATAAGGTTTAGACCAATAATAATACGAAACTGTAAAACAGGAGAGTCATACATTGCATAATCCTTTCCAACAATTTAATTACATGTAGAATGATTCCAAAAGTTGGTAACATAGGTTGATGATTCAAAACTATTTTGACAAAGAAACACAAGCATCACACTTCCTCATCTAAGCATCATGAAGTTGCAACTTCAAGCTGTTACCTGTTCACTTGCCCCATCACTTTTAGCCTCTCCATCATCTGAACCCACTGCTTCAGTTCTTTTCTCTGCCAACTCTGACTCAGAGCTCTCTTCTTTGAGAGCTTGAATTACACCCTCAGGTTTAGACTCTGAATCTGTTTCCTTATTCCCAAACAACTTGGATGGAAGCAAAGAAGCAACTGCAGCCCTTGCACTTCTTTTAGCCGCTTCAGCTGCCTCAGCCTCCTTAGCCTTAGTTTCAGCTTTCAGCCTTTCCTTCTCCTCCATCAGTTTGGACAAATCCTCTTCTCTCCCTTCTTTTCTCAACTCCCCCTTAACAAACTCTTGGAATTCCTCATCAAAATCAACTCCATTGTCATCCAACAACGTATCAACTATCTGAAGCACCTCGTCCAATCTTCCTGCCTCACTTAGCACCTTCATCATGAACTGATAACTAGCAACATCCATCTTGAGCTTCTTCACCATTAGCTCAAAGAACGACTTCGCCTCATCGATCTTCCCAACCTTAACCAATCCATCAACCAACCTATTGTAAACAGCCAAGTTTGGCCTCAGCCCCAATTCCACCATTTTCCTAAAATATCCAGCTGCATCATCAGGCCTATTCTCTTTGAAGCAAGTATCCATCAACAAACCATAAGTGACTTCATCAGGGTTCACTGCCTTGCCTTCCATTTCTCCATAAACCTCCTCAGCATCCACAATCATCCCATTGTTACACAACTGCTCAATCAAATTATTAAAGGACAACGCATCCGGGTTGCACCTAAACTCACCCATCTTCCTGAAAACTTCAATTGCCTCCTTAAACCTTCCTTGAGCACAATACCCATCAGTCATCACATTAAAGCTTCCCAAATTCACCGCCAACCTCCTCGGCGGCTCATGCTCTCTCATCATTCTATCAAACAACTTCAAAGCCTCATCAAATTTCCCGTTCTTGCTCAACGCATCGAGCACCGAATTATAAGCCACAACACTCATCTTCACCTTAGAATTCACCCCAACTGCCTCCTCATAACACTCCATAGCCTCCTTCTCCATCTCCGTCAAAAAATACCCCTTCATCAAGCTCCCAAACACAACCCCATCTTCCACAACGCCTCCCAATTTCCCCCTCAAATCCTCATAGAGCCTAAAAACACCATCGGAATCCGAATTCCTAGCACAACCCAACATCAAATAGTGATAAACAACAGGGTCAGGAGCAAAACCTCTGGAATCCATTTCTTGCTTGATCTCCAAGGCACGCTCCAATTTGTTGTTATCGACCAAACCCTTGATCAAAATTCGGTAGGTAGTTGGAGAAGGGTTCATGGGGGCATCGTTGAGGAACTGCTTGTAATGTTCCAAGGCGGTGTCAGGCTTGCGGCAATCGAGGTAGGTTTGGAAGATGAGATTATGAGTGATGATGTTGGGGACGACGCCGGCCTGGGTGATAAAGCGGTGGAGGGAGAGGAGGTCGGAGTACTTGGACTGGCGGAGGAGGGCGGAGAGGACGGCGTTGATGGTGAAGATGGTGGGGCGGCAGTTGGAGTAGATGGAGTGACGGGTGTAGAGGGCGGCCTCGTCGAGGTCGTTCTCGCGGATGAGGGTCAGGATGCGGTTGTGGAGGTTCAGGCGGTTACCGGTTAAGGCGGAGGCGTGTTCGGGGAGTTTAGGGTTGTTGGGGTTCAGGTAGTAGGGTGGGGATTGGGATTTGAGATTGGGTTGTTGTTGTTGTTGGGTTTGGGTGCGGTTGAGGGCGGAGAGGGGGGTTCGATGCGGAGTTGGCGCTTGCGGCGGCGGCGTTCCGCGGCGGCTTCTTCCGGGGAGGAGAAGGAGAGGAAGCGGAGGGAGACGAAGGAGGGTGTGGGGCGGTGCTTCTTGTAAGGGTTGGCTGCGTTTCTCAGGTGGATGAAGAATGTGGCTTTGGAGAGAGCCATTGCTGTATTTTGGGGTTTGAATCTCAGAAAAATAGGGCTTAGAGAGGGTTTAGAGTTCACTATAGATGATGAAGGGGAATGTTTGGGGTGGGAGTTTCAACTAACCTAATCTAGGGATACTTCAAACCTCTATCCCGCAATGAGGGCTCTGGTATGCTGTTGCCACCAACAGGCCCAAAACCATACCACCAGGTGCTTGCCTTTCCTATTAATATTTTGGTAATAACTTTTTACCTTAGTACTCAAATCACATTTTAATATATGTAAAGTTGTGTGAATAATATTAAAAAACACATCATTTTTCTATTAGTATAACTTTATACAAGTTAAAAGATGATTTACATAAGACAGAAAGTTTTTACGAAAAAATTTATTTGGCTTTCTTTTAGTTACCCTATGTTACAAAAGAATAATGTTAATCACACATAATTACATTTATATTACTTTATATTTGTATAATTTTTATCATTTAATTACATCTAGTCTCATTTCATTTTCTATACAACTTCTTTCTAATTTGGCCACATAAGATGATGAATAATGATAGGCATGTACATTACCTTATATCTTCACAGTTTTCACCATCTGATCACAACTAGGCCCACCTCATTTTTCTGTACATTTACACTCTAATTCTCTCATGTAAGTAGGTGTTAGTAGTGTTTTTCAAAACTGGTTCAACTGTGAACCAGTCACCCCATTAGTTCTAATTCACCCCAAAAAAATCAGATGAGCGATCAGACCGTCAAAAACTAGTAAAAAACTAAGAAAATTAATGGAAGTTAGTGAACCAATCGATTGAACCAACCGATTTTAATTTAAATTTTTTAATTGAATTAAAAAAAATAAACTTATATGAATATAATATTAACGATTTTAACTACTAGTTGAACTAATTAAATCACTTCATTGGTTCAATAATTCAACTTATTTTTAAAATATTAAATGTAAGAAATGTGACTCAAAAAGAGATATGTAGGTAACCTTTTTTTAAGATGATTTGAAAGGATGTGTCTTGTTACATATATGTAACAAACATTTTTTATACAAAACCATTAACAATATGTAGGGTGGAAACGTTTCAACTACTCCAAAAGTATCCAAAGTATATTTGCAACATGTATTCTCAACACTAAATACCCATTTTTTTTAAATAATTCTAAATTTTCTTAATCAATCAACCTAATTACTAAATAGAGAAAATATTGAAATTTTTTATATTCTCATGTTGAATGCATTTTCTTTTTTTATTTAATACCTTTTATATTAAATATTATGAAAATTATTAAAGAGAAGTTTTAGGAAGATATAACATTTTTTATTGTACTTTATAATTATAATTATTTATTAAAGAATCTCAATATTTTTCTTTTTTGCTTAAAAGACCATGCTCTCTATTCATGGGTTGTTCTGCCTCCACCTGTTTATCAGCCTTTCAGAACCCACGATCAGCCACTGTCGACGACGAGACCCACTAACTGAGCCCCATTCTACTCTTCTTTCGCCATCCTTGTCAGCTTCGTCCACGACTAGTCCTCGACCTCAACTGCTGCCTACAACATTGTCCAAAACGCAATATCCATGCAGCTCAAGAAGGAGGGAATCTTTGGTTAGTGGGTGGGGACTATGGTGGAATCACTTGCTACTGGTCTGGTGTCAAAAGGGGACCATAGAGTGCTTTTTGTAGCATTGGCTAATAGTTTTGTCTCTAAAATTTGTTAAAGCAAATTGTTTTTTAGTTTATTCAAAGACAATTGGGTTTCTAATCAATCATTCAATTTTTTGTGATTGAAATTTATTAAGAGTGAAGGATGAAGAACTGAGAGATAATGAATTATCATTACTGATTCTATGTGATGAATTTCACTTATATACACCTCACAACTCTAATTACTCTATAACTAACTTCAACTAACAATAGACGCAAAATAACAAACTAACTAACTATCATCAACTAACTAACTAACTGAATAATATACTCCTTTCATAAGTTACATAGTATACCATAAAACTCCTTATCAAGGTGGGAAGTATATGTCTATAGTTCTCCTTTTGGTCAGTAATTGGTGAAAAAGAGGAGATTGAACTGGTTTGGTTAAGAGATTTGTCAATTGGTGTCGAGATTGGACATGTATGAGTTTGAGGAACACAACAGCTACCTTTTCTCTAACAAAGTGACGGTCAATTTCAATATGCTTTGATCTTTCATGGAAAGTTGGATTAGATGCAAAGTATATAGCAGCATGGTTGTCACAAAAAACCTTGGCCGATTCCAACTTGAGTTCAAAATCTTTTAACAAATTTTGAATCCATGTAAGCTCACTTGATACACTTGCCAAGGATCTATATTCAACTTCTGTAGAACTCCTGGATACTGTTGGTTTTTTTTTATTTCTAAGAAATTAAAGCATCACCTAGGAATACCAAATATCCTGTAGTAGATCTCATAGTATCACTAAAGCTACCCCAGTTAGCATCTGCATAAAAGTATTTGCAACTGGAAATAACAGACCTCGAAGGAGATGGTGAATAGCCTGTAGGTGTGGAGACCTTGGCTTTGACATGTATTGACTTAATTTATTGACTACAAAATTGATGTAAGGTCTGAAAATTGTCAGGTACATCAGTATGCATGTTAATCTTTTATATTGAGATCTCCATCTGATGCATTTAATTTTACATTAGGATCCATAGGCAAATCAGATGGTTTACAATCTAGGAAGCCAGTGCCTTCTAGTAGAGTGATAACTTATTTTCTTTGTGACAAAACTATTCATTTGGATGATTTTTCCAATTCTAAACCAAGGAAATATTTGAGTTTTCCCAGAATCTTCAATTTGAACAAATTCTGTAGTGTATGCTAAATTTGAGTGATCATTTGTTGATTAGGACTAGCAACAATTATGTCATCCACATAAACTAGTAAAAAAAATCACAATTGGACCAGTGCCAAGAGAAAATAAGGAATAATCACACTTGGACTGTGTGAACCATGCACTGATTAGAGCAGAAGAAAATTTCTGAAACCACTACCTCGAGACTTGTCTAAGCCCATAAATGAATTTGTTTAACTTGCACACAAGACCCTCCCCTGACTAGGATAGTCTTGTGGTAGATTCATGTACACTTCCTCAAATAAATCACCATTGAGGAAGACATTATTAATATCTAGTTGCAACATGCTCCATTTCTAAACTGCAGCAATAGTGAGAAGAACTCTTACAGTAGTCAACTTTATAACTGGTGAGAAAGTATCTAAAAAATCCACTTGTTGGGTTCTCAATGAATATGTGCAAGTGTACACAGTCAACAAATAATAAAGTGTGAATAAAGATCGTTCCCACGAGGATTTACTTGTATTGAATATAAATTCTAAAATTAACCTTTCTTTTTTAATGTAATAAAATATAACAAAATTTTTAAGCATGAAAAGTAATAAAGTAATGAGGTATCAGAGCAGTGAGCAATAAATGCAAGGGAATTAATGAAAGCGATAAATGAAGTGTTCTAAAACAGAGATGGAAACAGTTAGGATTCTAATCCTTTGTAATTATTAACATCAGGGTAATCTATGCTTCAGGATGCTACAGCATTTAGCCCACGGGATAGAGTTTTGCTTTCCAGCAGTAAACACTGAGTTCACTAAAAGCGTCTTATTCCTAAGTTCAATTTAATTTCCTCAGTGGTCATAGAAGTACGTCCAGCTATTAAAGACTTGAAGGCTATTCCTAACTCATTCAACACAATTAATTTTCCAATTAATTGTTCTATCTTTATCTTCTAATCAAGTCCACCAACTTGGTTTTTCCAAACAAAATCAGTTGATATTTCAGATTAGTTGATCATGCTAAACAGAAATTAGGCATTAAAACAGAAAAGAAGAAAATGAATAACAACCATAACATTGGATTACCCTTCAGTACAAATTACAAATTCATAAAATCCTAACCAAGAGAATTTAGCTCATAATGAGCTTGAAGACAAAACAAACAAAAGAATTAAGAATTAAAGGCATTCTTCGTAAACAAAGAAGCTACGAAAAGACCAGCAACAACTGACGGCTCCTTGCTCAGCTCTCTCTCTTCCAGAAGATGCCCATTTTTTCAGTAAAAGTCACCCCCTATTTTTACTAGCCCTCACCCCAAAAATAAGGTTACACACTCTCTCCTGCTGGACTTTTTGGGCCTATACAAAGTCAAATATTAAAATATTTCTTGGCCCATCTTTCGAGTACACTCGATTCTTTGCATTACATTCTCTCTTTCCTTTTAAGCGCGATCAACAGTATTTTGTCTTCTAGTGGCCAAGATCGAGTGGAAATGATTTTATCTTATAGTGGCTTTCTCCCCAAAGTCATGACATTCCAAAACGTCCCAAACGCCTTCCTTGAATTTACATCTTAAAGACACACTCGAGTAATTACATCGACCTTCATCAATAACAGATCAGAACTTACAGCTTTTCAAGATCAATCAGATTAAACACAGATATTTACTTAATTCAATAAAACTTGAAGTTGTTCTCCTAATTTGATCAAAACAAGAGAAAATAATTAAGTTAAAAGGAAAGTAATAACTCTTATTTCTAAGAGTTATCACACCCCCAAACTTGAACCATTGCTTGCCCTCAAGTAATGACATTCAACAAGCAATCACAGCACCAAATCAAAATAGTATAAGTCAAGTCCATGTCAATCCTCAGATGCAATTTACAGAATTATGCTCAACACACCATACCAATTTCTTAATCACTTTCCCAAATGTGTGTGTGATTTCCCTAAACTCTCAATTCAGTTTTTAGCAAGGAACTCAACCAAACCACCCCTCAACAGAGTCTTAGATGCAATTTCCAAATGTCCATTGGAATTAAGGATGAAGACTCACCAGATTATCTTCCTAAGAACAGGGGCTTAACACATTATTGGATTTGACATATCGCTCAATTCACTCTATTTTATGCTGTGTGTAAGTATTTCACTCAAACATCCAACACATGCAACTCTATCATATGCTTGACAAATTTCTATCAATCAAGAGCACACATACATTGTACACAGCAAGAGGACTTTAATGGATTGTAATGAGGTTAAGGTTCGGGTGTGGAATCTTGGGAAAGTAGCTACTTATGTGGAGTTCAAGATCCTTGTCAAAATTACCCACTCCAAAATTTAGACATTTCAAAATTATTTATTTATTTATATATATATATATATATATTTATTTATTTTATTGGGGGAGCCCATTTATTATTATTATTTTTTTTAAAGAAGAAAATAATGGGCAACCCACCCCCAAACTAATACTGTTGGTTGTCCTCAACCAATGTGGTCAGAACCTATAAGTAGGCAACCCTTTGACACAATCCTAAACTCCAGCTAAGAGGGTAGTACATTGTTTTTCAGGGATTTGTAGCTTGTAATGTGGCTTGTCACCAATGAAAAAAAAAGGCTTAAGCTCAAAGGGGTTCAGAAAGGGTAATACGTGAGGGTTGGCCTTTGAAGTCTCAGTAGTTAACAAAAACAGTGCCTCAAGTCAATTTGTGTACAACAGTGAAATATGCAATCAATCACAGAATTAAGGCAAGTTCTGCAGAGAAAAGACATGTATGGGATGCATGCTGAACTGAATCTGTTGAAGTCCGAAAGCTCACAGGATTGATGCTGTAAAGTTCTACAACACTACATTCAATTTCACTCACCCCCAAACTTAGGTTAAAATCTAATTCATACCTCACCCATTGTTCCTTGAACAGGGGATCTTCGCAACCCAATTCCCCCAATTGATTGGTGTCTGTTGAAAGAGGCCCTTCTTAAATCCAATTAGAGCTAGGGATTTTGTGGAGAGAAAGGATTAATTCAAAGTATGAATGTGTGTCACATGTAGTAAAATAAAACGTGTCTTCATCAGATGCACATAGACAAAGAAACACCATTCATTCATTAATCATGCGAGGCAAGGTGTGGCCCCACGATCATTGAGCCTACTATATTTAAATAGTGGGGGCAAACAAAACTACAATTGTAAAATAGAAAGTAAAACAAACAAAAAGGAAATTAAAGCAGACTAAGAGAGATCAAGGGAAATCCTGGTCATCTGATGCTGCAGTATGCTGCAGCACCTTGGGTGTTTCATCTTGCTCAAGGCTGAGCCAATCTTGCACTGCTCCTTCTGCTGCCGGACCTGGCGATCTGCCTCATTGTTATCTGGGCGGTAGCTGGAGTTTCTTTGGTAATAGCCAACTCAGCACTTCTTTCTTGTGCAGCTTCATCTTCCTCCCCGCCACCATCGCTTGGCTGAGCCTTAGTGGCTGTGATGGACTTGGCTTTCTCAACTCTTCCTATAATAGGCATGTTATCTTCAGAGTCAGCACTGGTTACAGTGGGAGTCGCCTTAGCATTTCCAGTAATTTTAGTTGTTCTTCTGATCATGGGAGGAGATCGGTGCTTGATTTTTCCCTTCTTCTGTGGAGGGGGGTCTTCTAGTGCTTCATCGATCATCTTTTCTTTTCCTCTCTTGGATCCTCGTGGTTGAGTTGGAGGTGGTGGTGGATCTCTGGGTGGAGGTGGTGGTGTCCAGTCAGAACTAACTTCATTGTTATTGATGGAGTGATCACTAGCAGTGGGATTCTCAGAGGGTAGTTCAGGGTCTTGTGCTGGTGCAGGAGGGTTAGCAGGTGCAGAATCCTTAGCAGGGTGTGTTTGTTTCTTGGGTATAGGGGAGGAGTACTGAAATGGGTCAAAGAGTGCTTCAGGAAACAGAGGAGGATAGCTACCTTGCCTCAGCTTGTTGATTCCAAGGGTTCGTTGCACCCACAGATGCTGCTCCTTAGCAAATTCCCAAAAGAGTTGCTGCTGCTTGAAACTATGCTGTAACATTTGATAGCAATGGTCCACTTTTGTGCTCACGTCATCTGGCTGTTCCTGCAGCCTAGAGGAAGGAACTGAACCTTGCACCTTGGATGCGGATGCACCAAAACGTTTGATAGCCAGCAGATCGATGGCTCCCTTGTTGTCCATCATTTCATCCTCAAACAAGGCCTTTATTCCACATCGCAAACATAAAGAGGTGATTAAAGATGAAAAAAACAACAGTCCTTTATTCTTGAACGCACAAGCAATAATTTCCCTCTCAATCAGTTGTCCTATATCCACCTTTTTCTTCATCAGAATGCAATACAATAGGACTAACCTGTCCTTGTTTACTGTTTCTAAATGCGCGGTGGGGAGAATTTTGGTTCTGATGACATGATACCAAACTTTGGCCAAGGGGTGAGATCAGGCCTGGCTATTTTCCAATTCTTATCCGACTGAATCCAGTTTGCCCCTTCCACCGTGACTTCCCTCATCATATCAGTCAGCTCTATTTCCTCAGCATTTTTCAACAGAGCCAGATATTCATCTTCAACACCCTTCAAGCCCCATCTTCTGTTCAATGTGGCAGCAGAGAACGATACTTTGGAACCTCTCACTATGACATATTTCTGCTCTGGTGCGGTCAAATTGGCATAAAACTCGCGCACAAAAGGGACAATGGGTTCTCGTGGGTGAGTCACGAACTGCTTCCAGTTGTGACTGTCTATGAGCTCAGTCACATCCTCAGTGAGCCTGTAATATGGGGAGTCCAGAATGAAGAAACCCTTCTCCAAATGAAAGTTCCGCTTCTTGATTTCCCTTTCAAACTTCAGTCGTCCTTCCTAATCCACAAAGCGCAAGTTAGTTTCCTCATCAGAGGAGGGTGAACTCGCAGCAACGAGCTGTTTGGAAGATTGAGCTGGTGCTTTAACCATGGTATTTGAAATGGTATGAAAAGGATAGGGTTGATGGTGACAGGAAGAGATGAGTGAGATAGAGTGTGTGAGTGGGGTTGCGTGTGGGGCTAAAGGCGAGAAGACAACGGCTTTAATAGAGAGAGAGGAGTTTAAGGTGAGAGGTGAAGGAAGGGATGATTGGTGGAGGGGAAGGTGACATTAAGTGCGTGGTGGGAAGAATTGTACATTCCCACGCTGGCTCTTGACTTTGGGAAACTACGAAAATTGAATACTGTTGCACGCTGCTCCTGTGCTTGCCCAACAGGCACCACTACTACACTGTTAATTGGGTCTGACTTGATTACTCATGAACCTGCCCATGATTAACCTTGGGCTTAGGACGCTCTAATCTGTAAACATATGTTAATCAAGCATTTATATATATATATATATATATATATATATAAAATATTATATATATATATATATATAGTTTTTTTTTTTTTTTGAATAATGAGTACTAAACCAACTTATGTTAACTGAAATTTAACAGATAAAGTAAAGGATATAAAGCTGGGCTGCCTCCCAGTAGCGCTTGGTTTTGAGTCTTCAGCCTGACTCCACGCTGGTGGTTAAGGGTCTGAAAGATGAGTGGTGGCCTTCATTCTTACACATGGCTCACCCCAATATTACTTCACTCGTTGTCCATTTACCTTGAACTCTCTTCCAGAATTTTTCTCTAACAAATCCACAGCTCCATGCGGATACACCTTGACCAATTTAAATGGTCCAGACTACTGGGATTTCAACTTCCCAGGGAACAATTTTAATCTAGAATTAAAGAAGAGCACTTGCATTCCTTCAACTAATGCCCTGGGTTGGATTTTCTGATCATGCCATGCTTTGACCTTGCTCTTATATACTTCAGTATTTTCATAAGCAAAGAGCCTGAACTCTTCGAGTTCATTCAGCTGTAGTAACCTTGCTTCTCCAGCTGCTTGTGCATCAAAGTTCAACTTCTTTATAGCCCAAAATGCCTTGTGTTTCAGCTCTATTGGTAAATGGCAAGCCTTGCCATAAACCAATCTGTAAGGAGACATGCCAATGGGGGCTTTGAATGCCGTTCTGTAGGCCCAGAGAGCATCATCTAAGTGCACCGACCAGTCCTTCCTAGAAGGATTCACCATTTTTTCAAGGATTCTTTTGATCTCTCTGTTGGACACTTCAGCTTGTCCACTGGTTTGAGGATGGTAGGCAGTCGCCACTTTATGTTTCACTCCATATTTTGCAAGCAAGTTGGCAAACAGCTTGTTACAAAAATGTGTCCCTTCATCACTGATTATGGCCCGAGGAGTGCCAAATCTGGTAAATATGTTCTTGTGCAGGAATTTTGTAACTACTCTGGCATCATTGGAGGGCAATGCTACTGCTTCTACCCATTTAGAAACATAGTCTACTGCCACTAAGATGTAAGCATTTCCATAAGATATAGGGAATGGTCCCATAAAATCTATTCCCCATACATCAAACAACTCAATCTCCAAAATGGTGTTGAGTGGCATTTCTTGTCTGTTGGAAATATTCCCTACCCTCTGACATCTATCACAATTCTTGGCAAACTCGTGAGCATCTCTGAATAAAGTGGGCCAAAAGTATCCTGATTGCAAGACCTTTGCAGCTGTTCGTTTCCCTCCAAAGTGACCACCATAAGGGGCAGCATGGCAATCATTAAGGATAACATGCATTTCTTCCTCAGCAGCACATCTCCTCATGATCTGGTCTTGGCATCTTTTGTACAGAAAAGGTTCATCCCAGTAAAAGTGTTTAGCTTGATGCAAAAACTTCCTTTTCTGCTGAAAATTCATTTCCACCGGAATTACCCCACTGACCAAAAAATTCACAATGTCTGCGTACCAGGGTGCTGCAGTATTTTCAATTAGTAAAAGGTGTTCATCAGGAAAATTTTCTTGAATTTCTCCTTGAGGCTTGGTTTCTCCTTTCTCAACAATTCTGGAGAGATGATCAGCAACCTGATTTTCAATTCCTTTCTTATCCTTGATCTCCAAATCAAATTCTTGAAGCAAAAGCACCCATCTGATAAGCCTTGGCTTGGCATCCTTCTTGTCAATGAGATACTTGATTGCTGCATGATCTGTATATACCACTACTTTGGTTCCAACCAAATATGATCT
This sequence comes from Ormosia semicastrata, assembly GCA_029884595.1. Taxonomy (NCBI): domain Eukaryota; kingdom Viridiplantae; phylum Streptophyta; class Magnoliopsida; order Fabales; family Fabaceae; genus Ormosia; species Ormosia semicastrata. The sequence goes on along the minus strand of JAQQTO010000046.1, from coordinate 26,431,054 downwards.
GAACTTGTCGAATGCAAATACTACTGCCAACAATTCTTTTTCTGTAGTGGTGTAGTGGATCTGAGCATCAATGAGAGTCTTGCTAGCATAATAGATAGTGTGGAAGATCTTGTTATACCTCGACCTAGCATCCCACTTTGCAAAATCACTTGCATCACACATCAATTTAAATGGTTTCTCTCAATCTGGTGCTACTATTACGGGCGTGATCGAGCCTTCTTCGAGTCTCAAAAGTCGATAAACATTCTTCTGTGAAATTAAATGCACTATCATGCTCTAGCGGTTGCTAAGTGGCTTGGAAATTCTAAAAAGTCTTTGATGAATCTCCTATAAAACCCAAGCATGCCCTAGAAAACTTCGATGCCATATGAACTTGGTGGGGGAAGTTTTTCAATCACCTCAATCTTAGCCTTGTCCACCTCTAAGCCTTTCTTTGACACCTTGTGGCCCAAGACAATGCCTTCCTTAACCATGAAATGACACTTCTTCCAATTAAGCACTAAATTGGTCTCCTCTCATCATCTGTCCCGGCCAAAGACTTTTCTAAATTGTCCAAACATCCCATGAATGAATCTCCAAAGACTGAAAAATCATCCATGAAGATTTCCATAGTTTTCTCAATAAAGTCAGAAAAGATGGCCATCATGCACCTCTGACGAAAGGTTCTTTGGAGCATTCTGACAGAGCCCAAAAGCATTCGTCTGAAAGCAAATGTACCATAAGGACAAGTGAAAGTAGTCTTCTGCTGATCTTCGGGTGCCACTGCTATCTGATTGTAACCAGAATAGCCATCCAGAAAATAATAAAACTCTATTCCAAACAACCTATCAAGCATCTGATCAATGAATGGTAAGGGAAAATGATCCTTCCTTGTGGTCTTATTTAACTTTCTATAATCCATACATATCCTCCAACCTGTGACTGTTCTTGTAGGAATCAGCTCATTCTTCTCATATTTCACTACAGTAACTCCTCCTTTCTTTGGAACACACTGCACAGGACTTACCCATACACTATCTGAAATAGGGTAGATGATTCCTGCATCAAGCCATTTAATGATTTCCCTTTTTACCACTTCTTTCATAATTGGGTTCAATCTTCTCTGGCCTTCAATACTATTTTTGGTATCTTCCTCTAATAAAATTTTGTGCATACAAAGGCTAGGACTGATTCCTTTAATGTCTGCCATTTGCCACCCAATAGCCTTCTTGTGCTTCCTCAAAAGTGAAATAAGACTACTTTCTTGTTCAGAAGTTAAGAAAGAAGAGATGATAATAGGAAGAGTTTCCTTTTCTCCAAGATAAGCATACTTCAGATGAAAAGGTGGTTGCTTCAATTCAAGGATGGGAGGTCGTTCAACAGAGGGAACATTCTCTGTGAAAGTGTCTGCAGATATATCTAATGATTCGTATTTTCTGATCCAGGATCTGTGTGCCACATTTCCTTCAACTAGTTGCTTTAATTATTCGTTTCCAAAATCAGTTTCCTTATTCAGTTCAGATTCATGCTCCAAGTCACAGCTTGATGCTATCAATTGCTCTTGCACCAGAGAATCAATATCAGTAATAATGAACAGCTTTCCATATCTTCATCAGGATAATGTAATGCATTAAAAACATTGAAAGTTACTTGCGATCATTCACCCTCATAGTAAGTTCTCCTTTACGCACATCAATCAATGTTCTTCCGGTTGCCAAGAAGGGTCTTCCAAGGATGATTGGGATTTCCTTGTCGTACTTCAAAGTCTAGAATAATGAAATCCACTGGAAACACAACCTGTCCACTTTGATTAGGACATCCTCAATCTTTCCTTCGGGTAAGCAATAGACCTATCAGCAAGTTGCAAAGTCACAAAAGTAGGCCTGACTTCACCAATATTCAGTTGCTTGAAAATGGACATAGGCATCAGATTAATACTTGCTCCAAGATCACATAAGGCTTTTCCACAATAAGTATTTCCTATAGAGCAAGGAATAGTAAAGCTGTCTGGGTCTTTCATTTTCTGAGGAACTTTATTCTGTAACAACTGGCTGCTCTCCTTTGTCATTGCCACTGTTTCAAATTCTCCCAATCTCTTCCTCTTAGTAAGAACGTCCTTCATAAATTTGGTGTAGTTGGGCATCTGCTGTAGAGCTTCAACTAGAGGTATGTTAATGTGCAGCTGCTTCAGAATATCCAGAAACTTATTGAATTGCTTCTCTTGAGCTGCCTTCTTCAATCTCTGTGGAAATGGAGGAGGTGGCCTCTCTGAAACCATCTTGGGTTCAGTCCACTTAGGAATAACTTGCTCTGTATCTTCAGGTCGTGGAACTGATTCATGCTTAGGTTCTTCGGTTTCAGCTGGATCAGTTACCTTTGTTCCCTGCTGCTTAGTTGCTACAGCATCCTGTAGCATTTTACCACTCCTCAGGGTTACAGCTTTAACGTGTTCCTTCCCTTTATCATTTGAAGATGATGGAGACTCTGTGGAAGCTGGTAAAGTGCCAGCAGGTCTGTTAGCTAATGCATTGGCCAACTGACCTACTTGGTTCTCCAAGTTTCTTACAGCAGCTCCTTGATTTTGGATTTGAGCTTTAGTTTCAGCCATGAAACTTTTCAACATAGCTTCCAGAGATGGCTTCTTTGCAGGAGCATGTTCTGTCAGAATGTTATGTTGTCATGATATTGTGAAGACGCATAACCAGTGCGGGAGGATTCGGAGCGTTGTTGTGATTACTATAGTTGAAATTAGGATGTTGCTTCCAGCCAGGATTATATGTATTGGAAAAAGAATTGTTCCTCTATTTCCCACGTAATTCAACGACATGGATTGTCGGGACATTCTTCAAACAGATGCTTTCCTCCACAACACAAGCTACCTTGAATTTATGGAGCCATAGTAGGTTCACCCATAACGGGTTCCTTCTTTGGTGTTAGCGCAGATTAAATTTTTCAAAGCATGTTGGTAATGGTAGCAAGCTGAGCAGACATAGCAATTATCTCCTTCACTTCATGAATACCAGCCCCACCTTTAGAAGAATTTGCTCTGGCTGGTTGGCCATGATAACTATTGGCGGTATGCTCTCAATTAGCTCATAAGCTTCATTATAAGACTTAGTCAAAAGAGCTCCTCCAAAAGAGGCATCCAACATCAACCTCGAAGGAGGTAATAATCCATTGTAAAACGTTTCCATTTGAATACACACAGGAATGCCATGATGAGGACACTTTCTTAACAGATCCTTAAACCTCTCCTAAGCTTCATACAGTGATTCATCATCATTTTGCCTAAAAGAAGTAATATCATTCCTCATTCTGGAATTTTTAGTGGGTGGAAAGTATTTTGTCGGAACCTTTCAGCTAGATCCATTCCATGTAGTAATTGAATTAGGCTCCAAAGAGTTCAACCAAGTCTTTGCTCTGTCTCTCAATGAATAAGGGAAGAGTCTCAATTTGAATGCATCATCACTTACCCCAGGAATCTTGAAATTGCTAGCCACTTCCAGAAATTACCTTAAATGCAAGTGGGGATCTTCAGTAGGGGCACCACTGAACTGTCAACAAGTTTGAAGCATTTGAAACATCATTGGCTTGAATTCAAACTGCTGGGTAGTTATTGCTGGCCTCACTATCCCAGTATTCATCGTTTGGGGATCAAAGACTGCATAGTCTCTGATGGACCTCTCTTTGTCATTTGCCATGTCAATCATACTAAGTCAAGCCTCATCGATTCTGAAAAGATTAGCCATGAAGCCTAACTCTGAATGTTGGGTCAAAGCACGTTGTTCTTTGGTTCTCCTTCTTAAACTCTTAGCTGTTTTCTCTATCTCCAAATCAATTTGAAACTCGGGTTCACCCTTGCTTTTATCTGATTGCAATACACATTCTTGAACAACACAGTACACCAAACTTTTAGAAGTAACAAAAAATGGATAAAGTTAACAAAAGAATTTAAATATTCAACAATAAAGTAATATCCCCGGTAACAGTGCCAAAAACTTGTTGGATTCTCAATGAATATGTGCAAGTGTACACAGTCAACAAATAATAAAGTGTGAATAAAGATCGTTCCCACGAGGATTTACTTGTATTGAATATAAATTCTAAAATTAACCTTTCCTTTTTAATGTAATAAAATATAACGAAATTTTTAAGCATGAAAAGTAATAAAGTAATGAGGTATCAGAGCAGTGAGTAATAAATGCAAGGGAATTAATGAAAGCGATAAATGAAGTGTTCTAAAACAGAAATGAAAACAGTTAGGATTCTAATCCTTTGTAATTATTAACATCAGGGTAATCTATGCTTCAGGATGCTACAGCATTTAGCCCACGGGATAGAGTTTTGCTTTCCAGCAGTAAACACTGAGTTCATTAAAAGCGTCTTATTCCTAAGTTCAATTTAATTTCCTCAGTGGTCATAGAAGTACGTCCAGCTATTAAAGACTTGAAGGCTATTCCTAGCTCATTCAACACAATTAATTTTCCAATTAATTGTTCTATCTTTATCTTCTAATCAAGTCCACCAACTTGGTTTTTCCAAACAAAATCAGTTGATATTTCAGATTAGTTGATCATGCTAAACAGAAATTAGGCATTAAAACAGAAAAGAAGAAAATGAATAACAACCATAACATTGGATTACCCTTCAGTACAAATTACAAATTCATAAAATCCTAACCAAGAGAATTTAGCTCATAATGAGCTTGAAGACAAAACAAACAAAAGAATTAAGAATTAAAGGCATTCTTCGTAAACAAAGAAGCTACGAAAAGACCAGCAACAGCTGACGGCTCCCTGCTCAGCTCTCTCTCTTCCAGAAGATGCCCCTTTTTTCAGTAAAAGTCACCCCCTATTTGTACTAGCCCCCACCCCAAAAATAGGGTTACACACTCTCTCCTGCTGGACTTTTTGGGCCTATACAAAGTCAAATATTAAAATATTTCTTGGCCCATCTTTCGAGTACACTCAGTTGCTGCATTACATTCTCTCTCTTCCTTTTAAGCGCAGTACAGCAGGTATTTTGTCTTCTAGTGGCCAAGATCTGAGCTGGAAATGATTTTATCTTATAGTGGCTTTCTCCCCCAAAGCTGCAGCATTCCAAAACGTCCCAGCGCCTTCCTTCAGCAATTTACATCTTAAAGACCTGCTCAGAATTACATCAGACCTTCATCAATAACAGATCAGAACTTACAGCTTTTCAAGATCAATCAGATTAAACACAGATATTTACTTAATCCAATAAAACTTGAAGTTGTTCTCCTAATTTGATCAAAACAAGAGAAAATAATTAAGCTAAAAGGAAAGTAATAACTCTTATTTCTAAGAGTTATCACCACTCCACGTTGTTATGTATAGTCTTTGGCTACTAACTTGGCCTTGTATCTGTCCAAAGAACCATTAGATTTATATTTAACTTTATAAGTCTAGCAGCATCCAATTGTATGCTTGCCAAGAGGTAATTTGACCACTGACCAGTTATTATTTGCTTCTATAGCCTGTAGTTCATCTACCATAGTTTGCTGCCACTTAGGTAAGCGCTTGGCTTAATGATAAAATTATAGTTCATAAATGGAAGACACCTGACAGATAAAGGACCTATATGGAATGGATAACCTATCAAATGACATATGATTTGAAATAGGATAGGAAATGAAAGTTTGACAAGTATAATCCTGTAAATATGATGGTGGTCTAGTGTGTCTAGAAGATCTTCTTGGTTGAATAGGGGGAATATGAGGTGGAACAAGAATAAGTGCTAGTGAAATGTCAGTATTAGCAGCAAGATTTTCAACTCCTGGAACATGATTATTGAAATAAGGTAGATCAGGTGAAGGATTGAGAACAACTAGATTAGGAAAAAAAAGTATGTGATTTCAGTAGGTGAAGAAATAGTTTGAAAAGGGAAAGCAGACTCATGAAAAATGACATCTTTTGAAACAAAATAGGTCTTTCTGCAAATTGTACAACTTGTACCCTTTATACCCCACTGGATAACCAGCAAACACTACAGGAAAGACCCTAGGAGTGAATTTTGTTCAGCTGGACAGAAGTGAGGAAGCAAAATAAAGACACCTAAATACCTTTAACGCATTGTAATCTAGTGTTTTATTATAGCAAGTGAAAAGGGATTGATTCTTCGATAGAGGAGAGGGTAATCTATTTATAAGAGGAATGACAGTAGCTAGGCAATTTCCCCAAAAACTGATAGGCATCTTTGAATGAAATAAGAATGACCTAGCAGTATTAAGGAGATGTTGGTGTTTCCTCTTCACGACAGAATTCTGCTGAGCTCTCTGAACACATGAATATTGATGCAAAGTTCCTTGTTCTTGCAAAATTTTAGTATGTGCTAATCCTTTAACATTATCTTATCTAAACTGCTTAATTGTTATGCCAAACTGAGTCTTAACCAACTTGAAAAACTATATAACAAGTGCAGTAGCCTCTGATTTGAGTTTCAAAAGATAAATCCAAGTGAATCTTGTACTATCATCGACTAGTATCAAAAAATACATCTTACCATCATATATAGGGTGATGGTAAGGGCCCTAGATATCACAGTAGATTAGATCAAAATGAGACTGAGACATATTATTATGTGAGACAAAGGACAATTGTCTAAGCTTAGCTAATGGACAAATATGACAATTAAAATCAAAAGAAGGATTAGACTGACCAAAAGAGATTTTATTTCTTAATAGTTTCAATACCTTTGAAGACAAATGGCCTAGCCTTGCATGTCATGTTTGAACTGAAACATTGTAAACATTAGGACAAAAACTAGAAATTAAATGCAAACTAGAAACAGAAACAATATTAGAATTAGGAACAACTGTATTAGAAATTGAAACTGTATCACATTTTACAGGTAAAACAGAAGTGGAGTTTGTTGAAGAAGCTGCATCACACTATGAGATGCTGACATTGAGTGTGAGCATATACAGTCCTCTAATTATTTCACCATTCCCAATCATCCTTGATGGATTGGATGTTTGGATGGTGAAAGAATTAGAAGGGAAAATAGTGGAATAAAATGAATCATTCAATAAGGAACTAACAAAAATTAGATTGACATGAAAAACAAGAATGTACAAAACATTATGTAAGATTAGATTCTCTGATAAGTGAGCAGAACTTATTGCAGACACTGGAATTTTTGACTTATCAGGTAGGACAACAAAGAAATCATATAAAGACTTGTAATAAAGAAAATTAGACAAGGTGCATGCAATGTGACTAGTAGCTCCCAAGTCTAAAATCCATGAATTTGACTGTTTTGGAAAGGTAACACTACTAGCAGATAGGAAAATACATGTTGTATTGGTATCACTAGAATCCACAGTGGGCTGAGTAGCCTGAATGATCTAGCTCTGAAGAAGTTGAATCAATTGCTGATATTGTTGAATGGTTAATTACAAAGGTGAAGAATCAACTTGTGATAACTCAGTGGCAATTGTGTCTGAAACTTGATTCACTGAAGCAGAAGCATATTGTTTCAATTTCCCTTTTCCATAATTGGAAGGAAAACCATGTAACTTGTAGCAACGATCTTTAATATACCCTAAAACACCACAATGTGTGCACAAAGGACGGTCATTTTTGCCTTGTTTTCCTTGTGCATCAAGATTTGTCCTTGCAAATGAATTCTTGACAGCAAAAGCCAATTGAGCACTAGAATTATAAGAAGCAATTGTACCAAGTTCTTAATGCTTTTCTTCTTGAACAATCGAAGAAAACACCTTGGCCATTGGTAGCAAGGGATCCATCAGGAGAATTTGACCCTTGATATGAGAAAAGGTATCATTGAGGCTCATCAGAAAGATCATTACATACTTTATTTGGTGATGTTCAATGAAAGGACAAACACCATCACATGTGCATATGCTCACTGGATGGTATTCACAAGCTTTTCCCAAAGAGTCTTCAACCTGGTGTAGTATTGACTCAATATGAGAGAACCTTGACTTCTTTGCCAATACGAAAGCAATCGAAGATCATCAGCTGGCTGAGAAATGGAACCATCCACAAAACCATACTTGTTCTTAGCATTGAGTCCCATCTTCATTGCCCAGTGCCAAGAACCATAGTTCTCCCCCGATAACCAAAACCAATCCAGGATGATTAGAGGGATGCATAAAATAAGGATTAAAAGCATCATCAAGAAGATTGGCCATGATCGCAAAGAGCAAGAACGATCAATGAAAGCGCACAATACTGGATCAAATGGAAGAAGACAGAGAGAAAAAAACGCAGAGAAAGAGAATATATCTTTTGATACCATATTAAGAGTGGAGAATGAAGAATTTAGAGAGAATGAATTCACATTACTGATTCTATGTGATGAATTTCACATATATACAACTCACAACTCTAACTACTATGTAACTAACTTCAACTAACAATAGGCAAGAATTAACAAACTAACTAACTCTCATCAATTAACTAACGAACTGAATAATATACTCCTTTCATAAGTTACATAGTATACTGTAAAAAAAATCAAGGGTAAAATGCTCATAAGAAATTATGAATATGGAAAAATCATGTCTCTATATAGAATTAGCAGTGGATGGTTCAAATCATTTGTTAAATTACTAATTGCAAGTGTTTGGCTTTACTGCTAGGTTGAGAAAGGTGAAGGTTGTGGGTGGTGGTGTTTGCAGCAGTGCGGAGTTCATGTTGGCAACGACACTCTCAAATGTGGAAGATGGAAAAAAGAAGTCAAGGATTATTTTATAAATATAAAAAATAATTTCTCATATTTTGAGGCATTAATTTTGTAATTAACAATTTTATTAAAGTAACATGTTAAAGTGTTAACAAAGTTATAGTTATTAACATTACCCGTCGATCATTTCTTCTGCGAAATCGATGGTATACGCTTCATAGAGTATCCATGCTCTATATTTTGACTAGAGTAGGTGAAACGTTTTCATGTACGATATGTATCTTGTAAACTTTGTTATTTGAGACATAATAAAACGGATGAAAATGAATATAGAGAAATCAGTTAATTGTATACAGTGCAGGAGTGAAAAAAGGAAAGGAAAGAATTAAGCATGTTAATGTAGATTGAGGGGCCGAAGCCCGAAAGGACGGAATGGAAACAAGAGAGAGTGATACGGCCCCAACACATCAACATGCAAGAGCAAGCTCAACTTGGGATTAGGAGGATGAGCTTCAATGCCATAATAACCTAGGTCCTTGGAGATACTCCAGTTAGCAATCAATTTTACGCACCTGTTACTCTCACGAAGGACATGGCATAAAGGGAGATCCCAGATTCTCTAAGTCCAATTCTAAGAAACAAATACTTGTCCCAAGGAGAGGGATAGCCGTTTCCATAGAGACAATTAATTATGGAAAAGGGCGCTCAACAATTACCGTTAAGCATCCTATGCTTTAGGCTCCCATAATGTCCAAAAGGATGCATCACAACCGTATAAGAAGAATTCTAATGTGACTACTATAACCTTTCATGTAAAATATGAATACGATGACTTAGGCACTATGTTTGCAGTTTTTCAATCATACAGATAGAAAAATAAATAAAATAACATTAAATAGTTTTCATTCACTATTTTTTTCTATTTTTTTGGGATTTATCCCTGTATTTTGAAATTGACTTAGCTTAATTTTATTAGGCCCAACAATAACATTATATACTGAGCTAAAACTACACGAGCTTTGGACTCATACTGTTGCTGTGCGCATGCCCATCCTCTTATGTCTATGATTAAAAAAAACATGCCCTTAGGTATCAAAAGAAAAAAATGCATGCCCTTTGTGTGTTGAAACGCCCAGGCCCGCCCATTGTAGTTTTATGGGCCTATTTCATGTGAAAGTTATGAAACAGTATCTTGATCCTGCGGATCCTCATGACTCATGAGCATGGCTAAAAACGGAAAAAAAAGGTTTGCCCTAATCATAAGCTATGTTTGGGAGTTTTATAGATGTGGAAATGGAGTAATTCATAAAAGAATGGAATGAAATGACAAATAATAGAATAAAATAAATTGTGTCATCTCATTGTTTGGATATTTTACAAGTTTAATGAAGGAGGAAAGGAAAATTCATATTATTCCCTTATTGATCCCTAATTTGATGGAACAAAAATGTGAGATTTTGTGTGCAAAGGAGAGACTTTTTCTCTCAATTGCTACCCTCCCTTGCCACTTCACTTTCTCCTATTAAATAACTTTCAAACATAATATTTTTAAATTTGACCATTTCATTTCATATCACTCTCTCTATTTTATATCATTTCAAATATAGCCTTAGTACATCAAATAAAAGAAATACAATAGAATAAAGTTTTACAATTGTTTCATTTTATGAAAATTAATATATATCTTTATTTATATTTATATCTATATAATATACAATTAAAACCTCCTTATCAGGAAAAATATGTGCTACATATCGCTTTTTAAGGCATTCTATTTCCCTCCATTTTTCAATCCTTTATACTAATAGTAAGGTTTTCAAAAATTTAAATTTAAAAGCACAAATATTTAAAATGAAATTATTTAAAATAATATATTGATTAGTTATTATTAATTGATTAGTCATTATTAATTCCAACATTAACAAATATAATTGACCCAATCAAAGCTAATTAATTAACAACTATAATTGACAAATATTTATTAATATTAAGCCCCTAAAGGTTAAGCCACCAATACCGAGTCATTAGGGAGACTTTCAAATTATTTAGCTACTAAGGAAACATTCACATTATTAAGGTTTTTTTTTTTTTGTAGACATTCATTTTTTTGGGTACAACATTATTAAGGGTGTGAGTCATTTGTGCTTGGCCGTATATGTCAAAGCTTTGAGCCATTATTTTTCATTGAATTTAGTTTTAGAATTTACAATTAAATCAAATGGAAGAAATATATAGTTAAATGAAAATAAGATTAAAAAAATACTTTAATATGCCACAAATTGATTAAGTACCAAAAAATAATTTTTTTAATAAAGCAGCACAATTAACTAAATAAACCAATTATCATAGAATAACAAAAAAATAAATAATATAAATGAATATTTAAGAAACATCATACTATCAAGTACTACGTGATTCATATCAATGGTAAATACATATAAAAAAACCTCAACACAATAGTCCATATCAATGAGGCCAAAATCATGTATTTGATGAACATCTGCATATTAAATTTTGATTATATCATATTTTTTCTTAAACTTTTTCAATAGTTAATTTATTTTGCTGTGTTTAAATTAGATTTGGCATTAAAGTTTATAGTGGATATTATAAGCGACTACGCATGTACATAGTCAAATTTCCTACATTAAAGATTTTTTTAAAAAAAACAACAACATGAAATTTGAGTTAATTTTTTTTGACAAAAAATCCTTAAAAAAATGTGGAAACAAATTATGCAAATATCACTCAAATTGACTTTACTTATAAATTTGTGAAACGTCTTAGATTATAACTAACACCAAAATACTACTTTGATGATTTTGGAAGTTTTGAACAAATGTCACATTTACATGTATTTTTTCTCCCTCCAATTCAAAAATATTTTTTAAAATAGTATGCTCTCTCTCTCTTTGATTTCCATTAATATATTGCACTAAATATCCCACGACATACCATAAAATAAAAGGCAAAAGCGCTAGCACTTTTTTCCCCCCCTTATCATACGTATGTAAAATATGATAATTGTCTTGTTATGAGATGTTCTATGTGCAACTTGATCTTGCTTATCTTTCAATGCACTAAAATATAAAATGAAGGGGACATTTTGTGAAAGAGATGGAATGGAAAAATGGTTGCTTCCAATTGAAGAAGTAGAGAAGCTGACTTGTGAATCACTAGAACGTATCAACTTACCGAAGTAAACTCGAAAACGAAAGCAAAAACCAAAAACAATGCATAACGTGTTTTTCTCCCCACATCATAATAATATAAATAGGTTGAAGTCAATTTGGACATTAGAAAACATTTGATAATCTCAACATTAAGAATTATATATTTGTTTTGCCACCTAACTTCTAGCTTGTTCCCAGTTAATTAACGTTTACTCAGTTGTATTATATTCTCGTAACCACCTATATCCCTAGCTTGGAGAATTTTATGCTGTATTGTGGCATCACCAAATCAAGACTTAATAAAACAGTAGTTTAATTATTATATGCCGTATACGTGATAAAAATAATAAAATCGGAGGAAGGACGTCTTTGACAGTTGACACAACTGGTTACAATCAATATATCAATATTGGAGTGTGTCCGCAAACGAAAACAGCCGTGGGTTAAATGAGCAATGATAGTTGAACAAAAAATAAAGTATAATATAGAAATTTCACAAAAATATCACCACCCTTCTTTTCTTTTTATTTTCCCTCTCTTTTCTACTTTTTTTTTTCTACATCTAGTGGCTGATATGGCCTATAGTTCCTGTACTTGCAAATATTTGTGCAAGTAATATTTTCGGGTTAAATTGTGTTTTCTATTCTTAGATTGTACGATTTTCTTTTCATAAATATTTCACTCGATTTTAATGGGATTTAAACTTTGAACCTCTAAGATGAATGAATTATCCAATACTCAACAAATTAAATATCTAATTGGACCCAAAATATAAGTTGATTGAAGGTTAAGTGCATGGGTGGTTGAACTAGAAATAAATAAAGTGGATAAAGAAAATCTGAAAGAAGTCATGCTAAGGGAAAGTTCAGGATAAAAGTCTGGGTTAGCATGTGTGTTAGTTTGTAAGTTTTTTAAGAATCTTAATATAAAAAATTATCATTTAAATATAAGGATTTTAGAATTTTTCTCAAAAATAAGAGTGTAAGAATAAGACACTAATATTTGTCTATGAATAATTGGTAGACTATATTCTAAGAATGTTAGAAAGATATCAAAACTTATTTTTTATTTCTTTGTTTTTTCTTTATGCTTCTTCTACTTTAGTGATGTGAGGGAAAAAGAAACTTTGAGGATCGGAAACAAACCTTGAGTTTTGTGTAGAAATTGTTTCTTAAATATTACTAACTTTCATCAAGTCGACAGTTATTATAATTACAAAATTGCCCTTTTTCTTTTATCCAATAAGAGTTTAGTCAATTAATTTAATTTAATTTAATTACTTATTAAACTAATAAGATAAGTCACAAGCACATCACATGAAATATTTAATCTAACATTCTTCTACTTGGCTCATGTGACATTACATTCTTTATAGTTTGATAAGTCTGTCAAAACATAATATGAATTCATATATATAATCAAATTCTTCTTTACATTAGATATATCATTCATCGTGACCAATAATAAACTAACATAAGTCATGGCGGTCATATATAATCTAATCGACATAGTCTCTTTCATGGATCACAGAATTAGTCATTTCCTTGACATAACCTATAAATGAGAAACACATAATTGGTCCAACAATAATGTCTTTATTAAAGACAGAGCTTGTTATAATCATTCCTATTCAATCATGTATACAAAGTAAGAAAACAGGTAAGACAGAAACATATTCATTCATAAGTTCAGAGTGTCAAAGTATATAAAACATAATAATTAACATAATATACAATAATACACATACTTTCAACATGTCCACTAAATGTTTTGGGTGGTAACCTTTTCGTCAAAGGGTCAACAATCATAAAGTCGGTGCTAACGTGCTCTATTGACACTATGTTTTTTAACTTCTTCTTTAATGGCAAAGTATTTCAATTCCATATGTTTATCACATTTAAAATACTTGGCAATATTATCGACAATTCCAAGGCTTAAATTAAATTCTTCAACCATAATTCATTAATAATGGTCTCAAAGCATGTCATAACATTAAATTTGTCCCCCTTCTAAATTAGAACCATACATGCTTGCCATTTATCCATTTTCTATATCTTTATTGATATAGGTTTTCTGAGACAAATCTAACAATCTTTGTGATCTGTCATGAAATATTTCTATTCCAGTCACATAGCTTACCTCTCTCATATCTTTCATGTCAAAGTTATTAGAGAGAAACTTCTTAGTCTCACTTAATAGACCAAGATCATTAGTTGCAAGTAAAATGTCATCAACATACAGAATCAGAAAGATAAACTTACTCTCACTGACCTTCATATATATACACCGATCAACAATGTTTTCCTTAAATTCGAAGGATACAATAGTATCATTGAACTTAAGATACCATTGTCGGGAAGCTTGCTTAAGTTCGTATATTGATTTCTTAAGTTTACACACCATGTGTTCTTTCCCCTTAACTGAAAAACTCATTGGTTGATCCAAATAAACATCTTCCTCTAAATTCTCATTTAGAAAGGCGATGTTCACATCCATTTGATGCAGCTCTAGATCATAATGAGCTACTAATGTCATGATAATTCTGAAAGAATCTTTCTTAGAAATTGGTGATAATGTTTCTTTATAGTCAATGTCATCATTTTGAGTAAAACCTTTAGCAATAAGACGGGTCTTGTAGCGTTCAAGGTTGCCATGAGAGTCACGTTTAGTCTTAAAGACCCATTTACATCTAACTCTCTTGCACCCTTCAGGTAATTCCACAAGGTCCCATACATCATTATGTTCCATTGATTTAAAACTCATCTTTCATGGCATCTAATCATTTATCAGCATTATCACTATTAATGGCTTGTGAAAACGAAATTGGATCATTGTCATTAATTCCCAAGTCATTTTCTGACTCTTGTAAATATACACCGCATAGTTATTCGGAATAACAGATCTCATTTCTCTTTGAGATCTTCTTAATACTATTTCTTGTGGTTGTTCTACTATAAGTTCATTGTTAACCTCGATATCATTAATTTGTTGTTCGTCTTTATTGTTATTCGATTCAACAACATGAGGAACAATAATATATTTCATAAATAGGAGCACAAGTTAAAGAACTTGTACTCTAACTTCCTTAATCTCCATATTTCGTGAAGCTTCACTCTCACTGGTTTCACTATTCTCAACGAACCGGACATTTCTAGTTTTAACCATTCTTGTACAATGGGTAGGATAGTAAAATCTATACTTTTTAGACTTTTTTGGGATAATCAATGAAATATACAATAATTGTTCTTGCATCCAGTTTCTTTTTATGTGGATTATAGATTTTTATTTCTACCTGGCATCCCCAAACATGCAAGTGCCTTAAAATGGGGTTTCCTACCTGTTCACAGTTCAAAAGGTGTCTTTGGAACTGCCTTTATAGAAACCTTATTCAACAAATACATGACAATTTTTTTTAAAAGTATTAATCCACAATGACAAGGGTAAAGACGTGTTAATTAACATGCTCCTAACCATATCCATTAAAGTTCGGTTACGCTTTTTTGATACACCATTTTGTTGTGGTGTACCTAGTATTATGTATTGTGCACATATGTCACACTTTTCTAAGAACTTAGCAAATGGACCTGAGTGTTGTCCAGTTTCATCAAATGTTCCATAATACTTGTCACCTCTATCTGACCTTACGATTTTTACCTTTCTCTCCAATTACCTTTCAACTTTATTAACATAAATTTTCAAGGTATTCACTACTTAAGATTTCTCATACAGTAAATAGACATATTCATAACGTGAATAATTATCAATAAAAGTGATAAAATACTTTTTTTTACCGAAAGAATTGACATCAAAGGGTCTACATATATCGGTGTGTACAATTTTAAGAAGTTGAGTGTTTCTTGTGGCACCATTCTTGTGTTTTTGTTTGTTTTCTCTTAATACAATTCATACAAATATTAAGGTCAGTGAAATCCATATCAAAAAGGATGTCATTCTTAACCAACCTTTTCATTCTTTCTTTAGAATTGTGACCCAAACGTTTATGCCACAAGTAAGCAGAGCGTTCATTCACTAAATTATATTTAGTGCCAACATTATGATGCAAGGTCATAAAAGTTTCAGCATATAAATTATCAAGATTCAATTTATATAAATCATCATAAAGTATACCAGAACCAATCATATAAGTATACTTATATAAACTAAAACATTAATTACCAAACTTAAAAGAGTATCTAACAACATCAAGTTTAGACAAAGAAACTAAATTCCTATAAATACTTCGTACATAAAAGTTTCAAATAAATATAAATGATGTCCAGTGTCTAAGATTAAACGGTAAGTCCCAACACCTTCCACTGAAACTTTCACTCTATTTCCCATGAAGACAAATTTCTCATTTAGGCTTATGGTTTGGATTGTAAGGAATCATTATATCGTATTAGAAATGTGAGTTGTACATCTAGAATCAATTCACCAAGTATTATAGGGTACTTCAGTTAAATTTAATTTGAGACATACATAAACTTTCTTTTTAACTCCTTGATGGTTCACATAATGGATAGAGTGATTTCTTTGATTCTTAATTCTAGTTTCCTCATGACCTAACATACTGTGCAATTCACGCACATTGCATTTATCTTTCATAGTATTATAGTTCATTTGGAATGGACCACACTCAAGCGGTAATGAGTTCAAAATGAACTACATAAGGAAATTCTCATCCACTTCCATTTCTAATGACTTAAGTTTTGTTGCAATGTTTGTCATTTCAATGATGTGCTCATGCATAATATGAGAACTATCAAATTTCATAGTGGTTAAAGTACCCATTAATATTCCAATAAATGACTTGTCAGTAATTTTGGAGCGCTCTTCCACAAACTTCATCATTTCTTTAACATTCTCAATTTTAGGAAGAGCTGAATATTGTTAGTTATACTCATCTGTATGTATATCAGACTCAATCTATTTTACTTTTCCTAATTTTTTTATAACGAACTTTCTCTTCGTCGGTGCTTAAAATAGTAATAGCATTTGATTTCTCCACTTGAAGAGCCAAATCCAAATCCATTACCCCAAGATAAAATTGGATTTGTTCACTCAATTCAGAGAAATTAAGTCCATTAAAAATTGGAATCGATGAGAGATGCGAATGCATAATAATAGGTACTATAATGATCATATATCTGACATTAATATTTTGAGTCATAAATTAATATACTATATAGATTCAGGCAGCAAATCACTTAAGCATTCAATGTATATCAATATTCTCATTTGAGTGATCCATCAATATATCAAATTTAACATAATGATGCTAATAAAATTTACATAATTTTGGCAATGATATATGCACTAATAAGAAATATTTATTATCTTTGTATATATAAATAACACTAATAGTGCAGTTACACTACTAACAATCTTGTCCATTTATTATAAGGGCAGCTAATCAACCTTTGAGCAATCCATAAATGCCTTATAACAATAAATTTTAATTTATTCATACACAAATAGTCATTATGTCATTCATAGCATCTATTCTATGGATAATTGAAAAAAAAAATAACTTTCATACAATTTAAAATTAAATCAACTTAAAAATTCGACTACTTTGATGATAGGGGTGGAAATAGGCGGTACTGCCGTCAGGCCTTGTATGGTCTGGCACTTTGCTGAGGCTGACGACTAGCTTTGTTTACTAAATAAGTTAGGCCAAATTTTTTTTAAAAGTCTGTTTAATTAAAAAGACCAGGCCTCAGGCTATCAAATGGACCTTTTAAGTCTGGTAGGCTGGCCTGACCTATTTAATTATATATAATATAATATATAATATTATCATAATTATAAATTATAATTATAATTATAATTATTAATTTATTATAATATATTAATATATTTTTTAATTAAATTTTAATAAAAGTCAATAATTAAAACTTAAGTTAGTAAGTTAGAATAGAAATAACATATTTATTAATATATTTAACGTAATATATTTATTAGAATAAAATAATAAGTTAATTCTCACTCCTTATTTTTATAGATCTCACTACTTTTCTTACTCTGATCTTTGATCGATGTGGGACTTGAAAGACTAGAGTAAGAAAATGAGCAACTTGGTATATCTCCAAGTCTCACATCGACCAAAGACTAAAGTAAGAAAGTAGTAAATATCTATAACACTCACCATTTACTTTTATAGATGCTCACTATTTTCTTACTCTGATCTTTGGTCGATGTGGGACTTGAAAGACTAGAGTAAGAAAATGAGCAACTTGATATATCTCCAAGTCTCACATCGACCAAAGATTAGAGTAAGAAAGTAGTGAGTATCTATAAAATTAGAAGGTGAGTGTTAAATTATAACAAAGATCTATTGGCTTTGAGTAGGTCCGTTGACTTATTTCAAGGCTTAAACCTTAGCTTATGTAAAGACATATTGACTTATTTAAAGGTAGGTCTGTTAGCCTATGTAAGACATGTTGACCTATTTAAAGGTAGGTTTGTTAATCTATGTAAAGGCCTATTGGCCTATTTAAAGGTAGGCCTGTTAGCCTATTTAAAGGCCTCATTGCAAAGTAGGCCTTTAAATAAGCTTTCAAGTCAGGGTATGCTTTTAAAAAAGTCAGGCCAAACCTTAAAAATCGGCCTATTACAGGCTCATAGGCTAGATTCAGGCCTTATGATTAGGATACAAACCACGTCTATTTAAGGCAAAGTCTGACCTGACCTGACCTGTTTCCACCCCTATTTGATGATTAACAAATCTATCATATATTATTTTCAAATTGGTAGCATTATGTATACAAAAAAATCAAATAGTACATATTCTTTAAAATAACTTTATACAATTTGAGATTAAATCAATTTAAAAATTTAACTACTTTAACGATTAATAAATCTCACATAATATTATTCAAAATTAATTGCATTATACATAAAAATCAAATAATACATATTTTATAAAATAATAAAACTTAAGTCGTTGATTTGCGGAGACAATATTTCAAACAATCAAATGCGAGATGTAAGAAAAACAATCAGGATTGAAAACAATTAAACATTATTGTTTAAATATTCTCCGTACTTTTAAATATTATAAACTTTTGAATTTAAATATTATCCGTTTATTCTTTATAAACAATTAAACATATTCTTTATTCAAGACGTGATTCTCAAGACGTGATTCTCTGCAATTTTGTTTTCTTGCAAAGGGCACGAATATACCTTTTCGAATAGCTTAACGACTTAATCCGCGAAAAGACTTTATGCAATCATTATACAATTATGTTTAACAATTCATAATTAGAATTAATAATATGTCATAAAATTAACTCACATAATACAGTAGAATAACATAATAAAAATCCCTAAGTTTGACAATTGGGATTTATACAAATTGAAAAAAACAGTCATTATTAATATAGAATCATAAATTATATAATCTTTTCTCTAATATCATATCACATGTTAGTTTATAAGTTTTTAAAAAATTTTAATATAAAAAATTATCATTCAAATATAAGAATCTTAGAATTCATAATTCTCACAAATAAGAAAATAAGAATAAGACACTAAAATTTGTCTATGAATATGATAAGCACACAAAGGTGAAAAGATGTCCCTATTCGAGAGAGGGCTGCTCTTTAGAGAAAAAAGAAATTTGGGAATAGAATCTGAATATTCTCTACCTTTTCATTCATGATAGACTCCTAAATAATAGGAGGTGGTTACACAAAACGTGGAACAGTAGCCACGTGTTTTCATTCAAACGGAAATACTGAAATGGGAAAGGACAAAATAACAAAAATGCACTAAGTCTGGTAATCCTGCATCCACCGTGGTCTTGCTGCGCTCCTTTTGGGCCTTGTGTTTGGGTTGTTGTTGTTCACAGCAGCTTGGTCATTGGTAATATTATTATCAGGCCTAGGTTGGGGCATATCATCACCTTCCCTTTGGAGAATGACCTTGTCCACAAGGTCCACATCAGGATACTTCTCCATAATTGTTTTCGGGTCTTCCCAAGTAGCCTCATCTTCAGACTAAGAGGTCCATTGTACTAGAACTTGCTCAATGGGGCCTTGTCTACTAGCCAAAGTGCGTCTACCCAGAATACATTGAGGGGTTAAAAGTGGGTGATTTCCTTGGGTGTGTAGCGGCAAAGGACAAGTTTGAACTTCAGGATGACCTTTACAGGAGCGGAGCATAGAGACATGGAATACCGGATGGATTTTTGCTGTAGGTGGCAAATCCAACAAGTATGCCACTGGTCCAATGCGCTTCACAATTTGAAAAGGGCCATAGTAACGACGAGACAATTTGTGAGAGCGACGGTGAGCAACCGAAACTTGCCAGTAAGGTTGAAGGCAGAGGTGCACCCAATCACCTACCTCGAATACTACTTCACGCCGGTGTTTATCAGCTACTTGTTTTATGTGGTGCCTCACTGCTGTGAGTTGAGCCTTGAGCTTAGCAAGGAGAGTTTGTCTGTGGGATAAGAACTCGTCTAATGTTACAATTTTTGTGCTCCCTGTGAGATAGGAAGGAATGGTTGGCTTCCATACAAGGCTTCAAAGGGGCTCATAGCAATGAATGAATGAAAAGTTGTGTTGTACCAAAATTCTGCTAGATGAAGAAACTGTGTCCACCTCTGAGGTTCGTCACTGACAAAACATCTCAAACATGCCTCTAAACATCGATTCAGTACCTCAGTCTGCCCATCACTTTGTGGGTGGTAGGCACTAGAGTAAGATAATGTGGTACCCTGATTTTGAAAGAATGCTTTCCAGAATTGGTTGAGAAATAAGGGGTCTCGATCAATTACTATTGATTTAGGCATACCGTGCAACCTATAAATCTCAATAGAAAAAATTACAGCCAAAGTTTGAGCATTAAAATTGGTAGGAAGAGCCAAAAAATGGGCATATTTGGAAAGACAATCTACCACTACCCAAATAACTGATTTTCCATGAGACAATGGTAGATGAGTGATAAAATCCATTGAGATGTCCTCCCATAATTGATCTGGAATGGGCAGGGGTTGAAGTAGGCCAGCGGGGCTTGGGTTGATGTCTTATGTTGTTGACACACTTGACAATTAGCCACAAATTCAGTAACAGTTTTTCTCATATTTAGCCAATAGAAAGAAGCTGCTAGTCTTGCCAAGGTAGCTTTGGTTCCCGAATGGCCCCCAATAGGTGAAGCATGGTACTCATGCAATAAGGAAACTTGGAGATCACATGCTGCAGGTATAAATAAGCACTCCCCAAAATATAAAAGACCATCGCATAGTCTAAATTGGTTGTGCACATCCTCATCATTCTGCCACTTATCAAGTATGGCTCGACCCTCATCATGCTGAATGTAAAATTAGCGCAATTGGTCCACAAAGGATAGAATTGGGGACGAAATGGCGAAAAACTCAGAGGAAGGATTGGTCGAATCTTCATACTTCCTTGACAACGCATCTGCCATGCGATTGGACGATCCTGGCTTGTAGTGGATCTCATAATCAAAACCAAGTAGCTTAGTTAACCATTTTTGTTGTTGAGGAGTTTGTATGGTCTGATGCAGCATATTTCTGAGGCTCTGTTGATCCGTATATACAAGAAATTTTCTGCCCAATAAATATTGACGCCATTTCTTAATGGCTTCTGTTATGGCAAACATTCCCCGAACATATGTAGAGGCTTCCTGCATCTGAGAAGACATTTTTTTGCTAAATTAAGCCGAAGGATAACCGTTTTGTGATAATACAGCACCAATGGCAATGGCCGAAGCATCAGTATCAATATTGAATGGTTTACCAAAGTCAGGTAGTTGCAGAACCGGAAGAGAAGTCATGGCTTCTTTGAGTCTGGAAAAAGCTTTTTCAGCTTCTATTGTCCAGGAAAATTGATCTTTCTTTAATAGATCAGTAAGAGGTCCTGCTATAGTTGCATAATGTCGAACAAAACGGCGATAATACCCCGTGAGACCAAGGAAACCTCGTAGGGCAGTCACGAACCTGGGAGTCGGCCACTCAACAACGGCTTGTATTTTTTATGGATCAGGGCATCCTCCCTTGGCCGAAATCACATGGCCCAAATAATCAATGGAAGTTTGGCCAAAAATACATTTAGACAGTTTTGCATAAAATTTAGAAGAATGCAATAAAGTGAGTACCTCAGTTAAATGTTGGAGATGTTCCTCCCAACTTTTGCTATAGATTAGGATATCGTCAAAGAATACGACCACAAACTTCCTTAGAAAGGGATGTAGTAAGTCATTCATGGCAGCCATAAACGAAGATGTTGCATTTGTGAGGCCAAAAGGCATCACAAGGAATTCAAAATGGCCATCAATAGTGCGGAAGGCTGTTTTGAACTCATCTCCTGCTGCTAGCCTAATTTGGTGATATCCAGAACGAAGATCAACCTTAGAGAATACCGAAGCACCAAACAATTCGTCCAATAAGCCATCCACAGTAGGAATAGGGTAACGATCCTTGACCGTAATGGCATTTAAAGCTCGGTAGTCTACACAAAATCGCCATGAACCATCCTTCTTTTTGATGAGTACAACCGGTGATGAAAAAGGGCTAGTACTTGGCTTAATGATACCTTCTTATAACATTTCAGAGATGAGCTTGGTCATTACTTCTTTCTGACAATGAGGATAACGGTACGGTTTAATGTTAACAAGTTGAGAATTAGGAAGGAGGTGAATATGGTGATCATGTGGTCTAGATGGGGGAGGTCATAGGGAACATCAAAAACAGTGGAAAATATGTCTAGTAGTTGTTGTATATATGGATTCGGGTGGGATGGGGTGGGATTGGACTATGTCGAAGGTAAGAAGGATAGAAAAGTTGCAGCAGGGGTATGTAATGGTAGGTACAAGATAGTAAAGGCTTGAGCTATGCTATCAGTAGTAAGGGTACGGCAAAGTTGATGATGGGTTAATGGTGGGGCAGGGAGTGGGGTCTAACCATTTAAGGTAATTTGGCTATTATTGTGTGAAAAAGTCATGGAGGGGACTGAAAAATCAGAAAGGACGGTGCCTAGGGTGTTGAGCCAAGCCATGCTAAGTACAATATCAACTCCTTGAATAGGTAGCAAATATAAATGAACATGGAATACTTGTTGTTGAATGAGTAAGGGAACATCATGACATACTCCTCTACACGTAATATGCTCTCCATTTCCAACCATAACTGAAAACTCAATAACAGGGCACACTGGTAGTTGCAAAAATGCGGCCAAACATGGTTGCAAAATATTATGAGAACTACCTGTATCAATGAGAACTGATACATAGTGACCCTGAATCATACCTCCCATGCGTAAGGAACGTGTTGCTTGACCCCCAAACGAGGTTGTACTAGATAGGTGAAACAAAGATGGTTCCATGTGGTCATGGCTAGGTAAAAGATTGGTTGGAGGTGGGGGAAAGGGTGGCAGAAGTCGGTGTAGGTCGGGAGGATTGGAATTTGGGTTCTCAACATCATCATTGATAAGTAGCAGAAATTGTTTGGAAACACATTTATGACCGGCATGCCACTTATCGTCACAATTAAAACACAGCCCTTTGGAATGGCAGGCTTGCATTTCAGCTGGAGAAAGCCGACGAATGGGAAATGGAGTGGAAGGAGGTCGTTTTGGGAGAAGGGGTTGGCCGGGGCGGTTTGGGGAGGGTTATACCTACAGTGGGAAGAGGGGGTGTCCAGCAACTTAGCCTCAATAAGCTTTGCTAAACCCAAGGTTTGTGACAATGAAAAAGTTTAATATAGGGCAAGCTTGCGCTGGATATCTGGGCGTAGCCCTGAAATAAAACAGTTCAGTAAGGCATCAGAAGGAAGGCCCAGGATGCGATTGGACAGCTTCTCAAACGCAGCTTGGTATTCTGCCACATTACCGACTTGGCAGAGCTTAAAAAGGGTTGCTTGGTGATTTTCATACGACGATGGGCCAAAACGGAGCTCCAACGCACGTATAAAAACTTCCCAAGTAGATAGTTGATGATTCCCATGCATCCACTTGTACCAGTTGAGAGCTTCTCCGGTCATGAAGAACCCAATATAATCCATACGATGTTGGGAGCTAATACTATAAAAATGAAAATATTGATCTGCCTGAAATATCCAATCTAGCACATTAGAACCATCAAAAGGCTGGAGGGTAAGTTTGGGTGTGTGGAGAGGAGGGTTTGACGTGCGTGGCGGTGTTGGTGAGGAGGAGGAAAGGGTGGCGACTTTGTCGGCAAGAGTATGGAGGACGGAGGTTAAGGTTTCATGGCGGGCATCCATCATAGTCTGCAGAGATGAATGGGAAGCTTCCATTCTCATTTGCATCTGTTCTAGGCGTTCCTGAATGGCAGCCATGGCTGTCTCCATGGCGGCGTCGGTGGTTTGTGTAGGTTTCGGAGGCATGGATGAGCAAGAATGAAAGCACCAAATTGATAAGCACACAAAGGTGAAAAGATGCCCCTATTCGAGAGAAGGCTGCTCTCCAGAGAAAAAAGAAATTTGGGAATAGAGTCTGAATATTCTCTACTTTTTCATTCATGATAGACTCCTAAATAATAGGAGGTGGTTACACAAAACGTGAAACAATAGCCACGTGTTTTCATTCAAACAGAAATACTGAAATGGAAAAGGACAAAATAACAAAAATACACTAAGTTTGGTAATCCTGCATCCACCGTGGTCTTGCTGCGCTCCTCTTGGGCCTTGTGTTTGGGTTGTTGTTGTTCACAGCAGCTTGGTAATTGGTAATATTATTATTAGGCCTAGGTTGGGGCATATCAGAATAATTGGTAGGCTATATTCTAAGAGCGTTAAAGAGATCTCAATATTCACTTTCTATTCATTTATCTTTTCTTTATACTTCTTTTACTTTAGTGATGGTGAAGGAAAAAGAAAGAACAGACTTTGAATTTTGTGCAGAAACTGTTTCTTAAATACTATTAACTTCCATCAAGTTGATAGTTACTATAATTACAAAATTGTTTTTTCTCTTTTACTCAACAATAATTTAATTCATTAATTTAATTTAATTACTTATTAAACTAATAAAATAAGTCACAAACTCATCAAATGAAACATTTAATCTAACAGAACTTACACCGACGGAGTAACTTACAGAAAAGTGGAATCATCTTTAAGAGTATTGAGACTTTGCCTGCACATGCATTACAATGAATGCAATTAATTGGTGATCAAATGTGAGAAAGGACAAGTATATATAAGATTGAATTTGATTCTTCAATAATTAATAGGAGAATTGTTGGTTTCTAGTCGTCGTTTTCAGTATTGCTCTCGTTTAAGTAATGTATATCCAATATATATCTCAACTCTGCGGTTAGTCCTCTTCTTTGTCTTGATTGCAACATCCTGTGGGATGAACCTACCACACACAATTACCGTGGTCTGCTTCATCTCTATCATATCATATGGTTCTCCAACTCTAGTAGAATAATAGTGTTGAATAATTAGGTTTAGGATTAGAGAATAAAGGAAAAAGAAAGAAGACTATAAATTAAGAAAATGAAAGATGTATTGTGATGTTAAGATACAAAAAACAAACTTGATAGTTCTGTTTATATTAATAGAAGACTCTTAAGTTTAATAAATACTAAAATAATTTTGAAAATATAAAAATTATGAAATAACTTTTAACGCTCCTTATAGAAGACCCCTGGCTCCCTAGCCGCCGCCACATTTCGGCGCGGCTCCGGCAGTCTCTGCGGTGTCGTCCCTTTCCTGGACAACCTCGTCTCCCTTGGACCCTTTCTCGCGTGCGACTCAGATCTCCCACTCCTTCGAATCTTGCGCTTTGGATTGCAGAATCTTCGATGTGGCTTGGGCCTCCTTTTTCTCCGTTTGCGTGTGACTGCTCTTCGATTCTCGCCCTCACTGGGACGGATCTGCTCTTGGTTGCAGATATAGGAGCAAGAAGTGCAAAGTTTTTTTTTCTCTCATCTTGGACAAGTTCTCTGTTTTGGGTCTGATTTCATGACTTGTCCTTGGGCATTCCTCAATCCGGATTCTCCTTCAAAAGATTCACCTTTTCCACAGCGTAAATCTTTTGCTCAGGCTTTGAATCGTTCTTTTGACGTCCCGGTTAGTCAGCTTCCTCGACTGTGCTTGAAGGGAGACTCTGTTTTTATCAGAATATCTGAGGATGAATATCAGAGGGGGTTGGAATGTTGCAAAAACAACCTTCATGGTCGCTTGTTGTTGTTGAAGGGTGATATCCCTGTAAAAATCTCTGAATTACGTGACAAACTTTCAAAACTATGGAAGCCTTTGGGTCAATGGAAAATGATTCCGTTAGGAAAAGGCTTTTATGAATTCAGTTTTACTTCTCAAAAGGATTTGCGTAGTGTCTTGGCTGTTGGGGCTTGGAACATTCAACCAGGGCTATTGCGTCTTTTTCAGTGGTCCCTAGATTTTATTCCTTCTAAGCAGAAACAATCTCATGCTCAATGTTGGATTAGAATTCATGACTTACCGTAGGAATATTGGCGCCCGAAACTGTTGTTTGAAATTGCAGGCGGTCTAGGTACTCCAATAAGTTTGGATGAAGCTACCCGTATTAGGGCATATGGTCATTATGCTCGAGTTTTAGTGGATGTTGATCTAACAGGGAAGTTGCTTAAGGAAATTATGGTTGAACGTGAAGGTTTTGCATTTTCTGTCGGTATTGAATATGAGAAGCTTCCTTCTTTTTGTTCTCATTGTAAATCAATTGGACACTTGGCTTCAATTTGTAAATTTGGCAAGGAGAAAATGGTGCATAAGGATCCGTCATTGGTGTAGAAGACTAAGCAAGCTTATGTCCCTAAGGTTCCAGAGCAAAAACCAATTGAAGATAATGGGCAGATTGATACATCACCGGGTGAAAAATTGAGTGTCAGTGAATCGGTTGAGACCGTCTATGAGGAACCTTTATCCCCCGATCATGTCTCAAATTCCATTCCACAGAACTCATCTTCTGTTGCAACCAATGTTGTCAATGGCTCTACAGAGAAAATCTCAACTTCTATTGCAACTAATGTTGACTCTACAGTCAAGGATACTCTGGTGCCTGAGCTTTCCATAGCTACCTGTGATTTAACAGTTAGTGGTAAGAATCTTCAGACTCCCGAGTCTAGTTCAGTCCCTATGCATCCTAATGTTGCTCATGATATGATAATACTTGCCAAGTTTTTGAGAAATAGGGATGAGGATGACCCAGAGAATAACTCTCTCTGAGCAAAGAAGTTAATTAATGATAATCTTCTTGAAGTTGATTCTCTTTCAAGTGGTTTTGCCTAAATCTCGAAATATAACTAGGAGGAAAAAGAAAGCCTAATGTTAGGTTTTCTTGATTTATTTTGCATGGGTTTTGGTTTATGTCTCCCATGTTTTTGTTTTTGTTTTTTTTTTCAATAAATTATGGTGCCTTAGGGTCACCTTGCCTTAAAAAAATATATATAACTTTTAAGAAATTATTTAAGATACACTAAAATATTATGAGATACAATTAAGATATTATAAGATATTTTTTTAGATATTCTAACAAATAGAAATAAAGAAAATAGTCTACTATGTTAGGGAAAAAGAGATAGAGCTAGAGTGATGCTAAATTTTTATCATTGAGATTTACTAATTCAGCTTGATATGCCATTATAGCATCAAAGAAAATCAGTACTGACAGTTCTTATTATACAAGGTAGCTTACATTATGTCATTTTTTCCGGCAATATGCCAAGATCAATCAAAAGAAGGCAGCCCCCCCCCCCCCCCCCCCCACCGTCCAAAAAAAAAAGAAGGAAAACTTGGGGTTCTTTTTTTTACTTAAAAGATGCTAAATGTTGATTGTTATAAGAAAAAGTAAAAGTAAAAGTAAAATTGAAAGGAAAAGATTCATTTAAAGTAAGTTTATTTGTAAAGTGATTAAGTAAATGTATATTTATTTTTAATTTAATCAAAAATATATTGTTATCTTTACCTATTAAATGATCTAAAAATAAATATATTTTTATTTATTCATTTAAAAATAATTCACTTTAAATGAACTTTATTCAAAATAAAAATAATGCACATTATTCAACATTATAATATCCTTATTTTCATCGTGTCAAGTTGTATTATATAAATTTAAATTTTTTTATTTTTGACTCGAAGTTTAAGCTTTTAACAAGAATTATATTTTTTTATAAATCCATATGTTTTATTTTTTAAAATTTATAAGATATTTTTTCATATGAATTATAAACAATATAATAATTTGACATATTATATTTTAAAAAGCATACTTATACATCTGAAAAAACGTTTATTTTTCTTGAAACTCTGATACAGATAAATGCTCGACTTCCCCTCCAAATAAAATTGGATAAGTAAAGTTGATTGATAGTTAAGTGCATCGTGGGTTGATGAATAAGAAATAAATAAAGTGGGTAAAGAAAATCAGAAAGAAGTGACGAAAGGGAGAGTTCAGGATAAAAGTTTGGGTTAGCCTAGGAGCTTACACCGATGGCGATGGAGTAACTTTTAGAAAAGTCGAAAAGAGATTTGAGACTTTAATTGCCTGCATCTGCATCACAGTGTACGTAATTAAATTGCTGATCAAATGTGGAAAGGACGAGTATTTAAGAATTTGAAATATTTTAATTATTATAAATGAATATAATTTAGAGAAGTTTATATATTTTGAAAATATCTTAATTATACCTTTCTTTTTTGTGATTCTTATACCTGCTCTTTTGGTTAACAACTTACAACAATATTCACATATTCCACATAAGTGGAAGATATCTAATAAAAATGCATGGTAAAATAAGGTGACACTCAATAAAATTCCCAACTATTTCTAACGCTTTGTTTAGGGTTGAGAAAAATGAAAATCTTTGAATGAGGACTGAAACTAGAGGAGCATATCTTATTACAGAGTTTGAAAATATAAGAGGAATAAAATTAGGAGAAAATACTGTTTTCTTAAACCCACTGAAATTATTCTCTCAGGAAAGAAATGCGAAGAGAAAAACATTACACAATAGTTTTTTTATTTTTTGGTATACTTTTAAAGTACATAATTACCTTCCCAAACGTATAACTTCAACAAAATTTTATAGATAAATCTGTAATATTTTATTCTTCTATTTGTTTTTGCATTCTTGTCATATGACTTCCGAAAAAGAAGGAAAAAATCTGTAGTAATTTTAGGTTTATTTTCTACACATTACTAATGGAGTTTAAAATTTTACACAAATGTATATATATATATATATATATATATATATATATATATAAGGCGTATGAGTGAGTAAAGTTTTTGTTGTGAGATGGTGAAATGAGTAAATTTTGACCATACAATTATATATGGATGGTCAAGATTAAAAGTTACTTAAAAATCATGTGACCACTTAAAAAAGTCACATGCATTTATATTCTAATCTTGATCATTCATGTAAGATTCAATGGTCAAGATTCACTCCTTTCACCTCTTATAATAAATATTCCTCTAATCAGATATGCTATATATATATATGATTCTCAGAGTATCCTACACCCAATAAGTGAGAGACTAATTTTTTATAATACGATCAAACACTTAAGTAAGGATCCCTTTTCAAATGAATCATGGAATCGAACCTATGATCACACGCTTAAGGGACCTGCTCGAAAACACACGTTGGTTATTTTAATTATATTTTATTTACTATTATATATAATTTTTATTATTATTTTAAACTTTGATTTAGTTAATTGTTCTATATTATGGTTTTATTAAAAAATCATATTTTATAATACAGAATTAATTTGCACTAAATAATAATATTTGTTTATCTTTTATTAATAATAATATAATTAAATATTAATTATGAAATTTTAATTTATTGACAATTTTTTTATAAACAATAGGACAAAAAGCTCAAACTAAGTAGTTACAAGAGAAATTAACCCTACTTCTATTTGCCATAAAACCATAGTATTGGAGTCACTTGTATAATTTTTTCACTATCAAAACACTAAATAATAACTACTTTTTATCTAGTGCTTCCTCTATTCTAGATTTTTTTTTTCCCATTAGCATAATCAAATGCGTAGAGTGATCCATTTTTGTAGATTTTTTTTTTTACCAGGCTCCTCCGAAAGTTTAAGAGAAGTCTCATCACTAAAATGAGACCAAGGGATGCCCCACAAGAAGGCTCAGAGGAGGAGGAGGAGAGTGGCATTGGGGGAATTGAACCAGTCCCACCTTGCACACAAGGTAACAGAGGATGTCATTTGAGCTAACGCTCATTGGCTATTTTCGTATATTTAATTTTAGTAAAACTGGAGTATTGAATTCCAATACCCTGAAAAGCTTATCTTTCATAACAATCCTCAACTATATGCAAGTCAAATTAACACAAGCAAATGTCACATTATGGGCAGACTTCCCTGCTGCTTTGTTAGTTTGTCATCTTTAGCCATGACATGTGGTAAATCGGGAGATAATGTATGTGGTGGGACTCAAAATAAAACCAGTGGGGGCACAAATAAAGAAAGTTGTTTTCATTTTTCTGCTTTATGTTTTTGTATCAACTATTGCAAACCGTACATAGTTGGAGATAAAGCATTAGCTCTGATGACCTCTGCTTTAAAGATGAAGTGTATGCGGATTCTAGTTCATTACAATCTGAACCAAATAAAGCAAGAACACATTGTTATGACTTTCAAATAAAAGCCAAATTATAATGCTGCTTTCATGATTTGACCTTTATACATGCTTTGTCCATAATATATTACTTTCTCCGATCCCCTTATTACATAAAATTAGCTATCTGAATTTATAGATGATAAAAGACAGAGGCAAATGTAAGAGCGATAATGTTATATAAATAATATTTTGTTTAATAAGCTCAAAAAAAAAATTACAATTTCATGATAAATTCAAATAAATCTCTATAACTTTCAAACAGTATAAAATAGTCAGCTTTGGGCCTTTCCTTTCCTCTCCTCACACCAATTATTAGATCTACAAGATAATGTGTTCTACATTTTTTTTTCTTTTTCGGCTGTATAATAGTTGCTAAACTAGACTTTAAGGGTCAATTTGGCACCCGATTAAAATTTGGATAAATGTTAACAACATATTTTCTGTCATATTTTTTAATACATTTTATTTATTAGATGATATTATATATTAAAATAATATTTAATTTTAATAATATATAATTAATTTAATTAGTATATAATAAATTTTGAATGACATATAATCAAGTTTAAGTGTTATTTTAATTTATGATATAATTTAATAGAAAAAATATATTAAAAAAGTATAATAAAAAATATATTAAAAAAAAATGATAAAAAATATATTCCTAATATTTAAAGAGAATTTATGGGACAAATTTTCTTAAAGTAAATATTAATAGAGTAGAGTTTCTTCCTCTTTAAAACCTAAAGATGTTTGGTACATAAATCAAGATTTTAGTTAAAAACCAAAAAAAAAAAAAAAGCAAACCCTTCACAGTTTCAACTAAAAATCAATTCTCAACACCGAATCTCAAGAAAGAAAGAATTAGAGGAGAACCGATGGTGGCATGGCTGAGGTGGCTGGCGACGGCGACAGGAACGCGGTGGCAGGCGATAGAAATCTCGCCGTTGGTGACTCCGCAACGGCAACAGGTGAAGTCATTATCGCAACATGAACACGCCATGCAAGACGCAGCTCAGGCAACCAGGGCCGCCGGTCAACAGATGGTAATGTGCCCGTCGCCGGCGTTAATGGCTTCTTGATGATCTTCATCACGTTTGGGGAGGTCGTCATCTTTGTGGAAGCGATGGAAGCTTCGGGATTTACTCTGGCGGAGCAACAACGATGGAAAGGACACACTCATCACCGGAAAGGTGGCTGGCGGCAAGAAGAAGGTGTTGTTGTTGTGTGATTTGTGTTGAGAGAGAGAAAGAAAGAGCGTGGGTGGGTGGGTGAGAGAAGATGGAAAGAGATGGGGGTAAAATTTTCTGTGTCAAGAATGGGGTAACATTTACTTCAAAATAAGAGTAAATTTTATTCCCTTAAAATTTCCTATTTTTTTTAATGAGCAACTAAACATAATTGTCTTTCTAAAAGTTTAGTGCGGGTTTGGGAACCATTTTTTGGTTCCCAAACATTTTTTTTAAAGAAAATTGTTTCATCAATGTTATAATATATTTGATAAAATTAATTTTAATTTTTATATAAAATTTAATGTATTATAATTTTTTTATAATATTAAAAATTAAAACTTATGATTATAGATTATAAATTATTTCACTTATTTTGAGATATAAATATTATTTTATCTTTAATTATATATATATTTTAAATCATTTTATATCTCTTTTAAAAATTTAATACATAAAAATAATTTTTTTATAATATTCAAATGAAATAAATTAACTTAAAATCAATTTTTAACTAACATATTTAGAGCATATTTGGGAATGATTTTTTGTTCCCCAACATATGTTATTTGGAATATGTTTAGAATGAATTATTTCCGTTCCAACATACGTTACTTTGCTAAAAAAAGCTATTGTTTTCAACAACAGTATGTTTAGGTAATTTGTCCAACGTATGTTGATGGAAAAATTGTTCTCAGCGACAGCATTTTTTTAAAAGTTAAATGTTGAGCATTTTATAAAAAAGTTATTGAGATTATTTTCAATAGTGATATATAAATATTATTTTATCCTCAATTAAATAATTTTTTAATCAATTAAATAATTTTTTAATTATTTTATACTTAATTTAATAATTTAATGCATAAATTTAATTTTTTATACCATCTAAATGAAACAGATTAACTTAAATTTATTTTTTAGTTAACATATCCAAATATAAAATTAATTGTATTATAATCAATTATAACAAAAAAATTTATACAATAATCGATTATTGAAATAATCAAATTTTCACAACTATCTCAAACACACATTTAAATATAAAATTAATTATATTATAATTAATTATAACAATAAATTTTTATACAATAATCAATTATTAAAATAATCAAATTTTCATAACAAAACCAAATACCCCTATTCCTTTACAATTTCTCTGTTTATTGCCTCTCAACCAAACACACCATAAAAATATCATCGTAAGTAAATACTAGCTTTTAAAAATATTAGATTTGTAGTCTCGGCATTGCACCGAGAAGAATCTTTTTTTACTATTTATATTAATATTTACATTTATTAATTTATTATAAGACTATTTTAAAGAATATTTGATAAGATCTTTAAAAAAAAATTAAACACATAATTTTTTTAAAAGAATTTGAAAATAACGTGTAACTAAAAATAGTGAAGAAAAGGGGAAGAAATATAATTTAAAGCTCAAACCTTTCAAGAAGATAACAATTCATATAATATAAACATGGTTCCGACATGGTAAGATTGTCAGAATTGATTGGAAGCATTCTCACCATGTTTTACTAAGATTTTTAAAATTGATTGGAAGCACATTATAAACATCTTATAATAATTAATAAACTAATTAAGAGAAACTTTTGTTTAAATAATAGAATTTCACATTTGTGTTTTTTAGTTAAAGGAAAACTGAATTTAAAATATGCACATGTGAACACCATATTTTGATCGGACTCTTTTGTTAATTTATTTTCTTTTAAAAACAAAAAATAAAAAAAAAAAAAAACAAAAAGGTGAAAATATAAAAAAAAATATAAAAAAATTAATTAAAAATTATTGTCACATTTTTAGCCCATCTTTCTAACCCAAATACATAAGTCAAAAAAAAATAGAAACAGAAAAAATAATAAAAAAATAAAAAAATAAAATAAAAATAAAAATAACAATAAAAGATTTGTTACTGATTTATTTTTCTTATTTTGGTAAAAATCGATTTGTCTCTTCTTTGTCCTTTATTTTTTTCCTTTTTTTGGGCATGTATTTTCACTACACTCACGTAACACACACCATGGCAGAGGGGACAAATTTTTTTGTGCTCCCACTTTCTTTTGCACTGCTGCACACAGACACCCACCACGCACGTCCTCGCCTGCAATGCAGCACCCATTCATATACACTCATTGCAGCATAACAAAAAAAAAAGGAGATTGAGGGAGGGAGCTGAAAAAAAAAAAGAAGAACAGATAGACAAAGGGATATAAAAGCTAAAAAGAGTTTTGGTTGGAGGAGGACACATTTTTTTCCCGACTAATCTCTTGTGGTAGCTTGGAAGAAATAAAAGGAGTAAGAAGAACAGAGATCTAAAAAAAAAAAGTTTTCGAGGAGAACATTTGAAGTGCAAGAAAAGAGAAGAGAAATGTTAGTATTCGAATTGAAATCTGAAATTCCTTTTGATTTTCTTGAAGCTTCAAAGTAAGAATCCTTGTCTTCTTTTAGTTTCATCATGAAATGGACTTTGTTTTCATTTGATTCTGGTTGATCTAAGCCTTTCAAAGTCACATTTCGTTCATCCACACACACTTTTTTTTTTTTCTGAAAATACCATACAATAGAGAAGTAAAAGAGGAGTTCACGTATCCAAATACAAAACCTCAAATCCATTTCATACTCAACTTCAACCATCCATACCCATCCCCCACCGTGACCCAACCTCATCTTCAATCTCAGTTTCCACCCACAATAACCAAAACCCTTCACCATCTCCTCTGCCACGTCTAAACCCCACCATTAACAACCTTCATCCTTCTTCATCACCACCATTAGCAATAACTATCAACAGTTCACAGCTAACAGAAAACAATCACCTATAACCGACCACTTCCATAGCAACCCATCCAAACCTTCACACCACCAACCTCCTTTACTACGCCCCTGCACCCCTCATGGTCTAACCAAAAACCACCAAATCAAGCCAACCGTGGCCATCCATAACAACCAGATCCATCACCCCATCATCTTCACCCTCCCATGCACCACGTCCAAACACACTCTCCATAACAACTTCCATCTTTCCAAAGACCAGGAGACCACCTTGCACCTTCAACCTCCTCATCACCTACCTTTGCACCATCATACCCTCTCCACCGACCGTCGGACCACAATCTCCCTAAATCGTGACCCAAACTCCATCACATCCTCTCCACCGACCGTCGACCCCAATCTCCCTAAATCGTGACCCAAACTCCATCACATCCTCTCCACTGACCGTCGAATCTCTCTAAATCGTGACCCAAACTCCATTATACCCTCTCCACTGACCGTCGAACCTCAGAAACCAGATCCCTCCCTGCACCGACCGTCGGATCTCAGAAACCAGATCACTACCCTTTCACCTCCAAACCGTGAATTCCACTCCCCTCACCGACAAATTTCCCAAAACGTAACCCAAACCCCTTTTTCATTCATCTATCCTAACCTCCACTTCACTCCCGAGTTAATTCACCTTCTCCCACAAACACCTTCCTCCAAAAACACTTCCTCCAAAAAACACTCACCACCAAAACCCCCCACGCAGCTAAGACCACTGTCCCACCGCCCTTGTTCTGCGCAACTTCAGTCTAGCAACCCCTCGCCCAACAACTGAACTAGAAACCGTCCAACTCCACCCACCACGCACTGAATCCAGCAGCAAACATATATTCAGTTTGTGCTCTGTTTCTTCTTCTTGTTTCTTTGTTTCTTTGTGTTTTTTTTTGTTTTTTGCATTTTTGTTATTATTATCATTTGTTTATTCGTTTAGTTGGTAATGAGGATATGGCCAGCTTGTGATTGAAAACTTTTGGTTTCTTTTCTTCTTACGTTATCCTTTACGTGTTTGGGTTTTAATTTTTTTTTATTTCTTGAGCAAAAAAAATTTTAAATAGTGATATTTAGTCAAAAATTCATACCAATTGTATCTGTTTCTAAAATGGGTCAAAGATTGTAAGGGTTGGTGTTAGTAGTGCTAGAGTTAAGTTTGTTTGTTTTTCTTTGAAATGAGCTTTTGCTTGCTTATTAGTAGGCTAGCAGAAAGTGTGTTTTTTAAATAAAAAAAATCTAAAAAATAAAAAAATAAAAGTAATAAAAATAAAATGATAAAAAAATAATTCAATATTTTTTTAAAATAAAAATAAAAATAAAATTAGCTGAGTTGTGACAACTTGCTAATTTCATAATTTTCATAATCATCTGAGTTGTGACAACTTGATATTCAATGGGTGACGTCTCTAGCGTGACACCAAGTTTCACCTATTCAAATCTTAATTCGATTAACTGAGTCGCGACGACTTGTTAATTAAAATTTTTAAAATTAAGTTATTTATATAAAATCAACCAACCCACAAATTTTTTTTATAGAACTACGTGACTTTGAGTTCTTCATTGTACCTGGGCATACGTAAGAGCAGAATTTCTATTCTGTCAAGTCAAAAATTAAAATTTCATAATTTATTTGTTTATTTCATTTTTTTTACAAAAGGGGTAAAACAAATATTTTCAAGAATTATTAAGAAATTGCATAATTAATTTAATGTACCGTCTTAGGACAGGTGTGTTAGGGGTACTGTGGGATTAAGTTTCATCCTTTCCTACACATAACCGACTTCCTAATCCAATCTAGTTTCAAAGACTATTTTTTTTGAGTTTTTCAATTTTTCCTAATTAAAAATAAAATTAGTGACGATTCCATTAATTAATTAATTGTTATTAATTTAAGTTGCTATCCCGCCGCAATCTCGATTGCTACAGTACATGTTTGAAGTATTATCTTCACTATTTGTCGATAATCTCATTCGTTTCATTGATTTACTTTTTATCAATGTTATTCTTCTAGTTCTTGCGCATTTTGCCAATTGCACATTCATAATAGGTTACTTTGAGAGATTTTTCTAGCATTGCTCTCAAGATATTATAAAAGCTCATATTTTATTCAATTTATAACTTAAATATTTGAGTATTTTAATTCTAATTGAATGTCAAATTTATACAAATCATTTTAATAGCTTACTAGATATCACTCTACCGGGCCCTAACAGGCATAATGTGTTCTACTTACAATTTAACTAGTATATATATAAGTTTTAAATAGATAGAAATCAAAATCAAAATACTATTTATTCATTTCACCTTATATTTTTTCTCTAACCACTCACACGCTGTTTTTTTCCCCCTGAGGTAATCCAAGTTAATGGTTATCATGTTGATTTGGATTAGATAAATTAAGATGTTATTTTAAAAAAAATGCAATAAATTAAGAAAATTTGGTCGCACTGAAACTATAAACAACTTTGTGTCTTTGTGCACGAGAATGAAATCCAAAACAGAATTATTTATTAAAAAAATAAAATCCGTTAGGTTGAAATTTGTTAGCTCGCAAGTCGCATGCTAACTCAATTATGTTAAAGTTTTTAAATTTAGTACGTCATCTTGATCCATTTATTAGTGAGTCGATGCTTTTGTGATGACATGGCTTTTATTTATTTATTTATGGTCAATACCGCGGGGTAAGATTTTCTTCTTTGTAATTCTCTTTTTTTTTTTGAGCCACCGTCCCGTTGTATTACCAAAAATAATAATATAATATAATAATAAAAAGAGTAAAGGCTCCAAGAAATGACGCAATTGCTATACACTTATCACGGGTTTAACCTTTTTCTCCTATGTTAAAGGTTTTAAAATTAGTACGTCATCTTGATCCATTTATTAGGGGGCCGATGCTTTCGTGATATCATGAATTTTATTTAATTATTTATGGTCAACACCATGGGGTAAGATTTTCTTCTTTGTAATTATCTTTCTTTTGGGCCTCCGTCCGGTTTGTATTACCAAAAATAATAATATAATATAAAAAAAAGTAAAGACGCCAAGAAATAACGCAGTTACTATATACTTGTCACGTGTTTGACCTTTTTCTCCTTTCGGTAGCTGGGGCTTGGGATTTATGTGACAAATGAGGAAGATTAATTTTCTTATACTCAAAGATAAATAACTTTCATTAATAGAATGAAAATAACAACTAGCTATCAATTCAAATCCAATAGGGACAAAATCCAACTCACTATCTTGGAAAAAAATGACATAACGACTAAGAAGCAGCAGAAATCAGAATGGGGTACACGATCTTCCTGTTGTGAAACAACAATAGATGATATCGACACTTCAAAAAATGTAGCATTTTTTCTTCTTTCTTTTTTTTTGCTTTCGAAGCTCACCACAATGGAAAAATTAGTGGTTCAAGTAAAGAAGGACCAATGCAGCCATTTGGGAACAGCCGAAAGAAATGACAATGGGAGGGCAATCACTTTCCAAGTTTCTGTCTCTTTAAAGACAGATAATTGAATAGTTCCGAATTCAAATAAAATGGAACCCACTTAACTTTATACCAGGATTACTTTTTTGCATATATTACTACTAGGAAAACCTTATACTGTGTTTAAATAATAGGTAACGAAAGCATGGAAAAGAAAATGAGGAAAAAAAATAATTTTTTTATTTGAGAGTTTTAAAATATATAAAAAATAAAAAGAATATATGAGAATTTTTTTTTTCAAAGATTCAACTTTTGTTATCTTTAAAATTGAGGTAGAATGAAAAAAATACATAAGTTAACGAAGTTTCGTTTTAATATTTTATTAATCTTCTAAATAAAGAGAAATATAATTATATTTCATTCTTTTTATTATTTTTTTCGATCTATCCTCACTTTATAAAGTACAGACACACCATTTTTTAGGCGTGTTTGTGTGTCAGACACGTGTCTGTGTTAGACATATAGAGACCCCGTACGACACATGTGTCTTGTGTGTCTAAATGTGTCTAATTAAATTTTTTTTATATTTTAGATATGTCTCGGACATGCTTAGACATGTATCGAACACGTTTAGACACGTTTCTGACACAACTTGGATACGACTCATTAATATTTTTTAAAAAAATATATTAATTTCTATGACTAACGTTCAGTTTGCAAATCCGTAACCTACCCAAATCCAATCACATGACTGACGTTCCAAACCATTATTTTTACATACCAGTATTTTAAGTTTTATCTTTTTACACGTCACTATTAGACTTTTAAGTTTTATCTTTTCACATCATTTTTATCTACTCCTTCTACTTCTGCTCGTACCAAGCTGTCTACTTCGTCGTCACCGAAACTTGCCTCACACCCATGTTCGCTCTAGTTAATTTTTTTATGCACATGTACTTGTACATTATTAATTCTATTAGAAGGAGTTGATTTAGAAGATTTTTTTTAAAAATGTCAATAGAAATTATGCTCTATATTTTTTGGAGACTTATCAGGTAGTAAATATTGACACATATGACATATATTAAGATATTATAAATCTTCAAATTTATAGAAATGACATTAATGAATTATGAATTTTTTTCTTAAATTTTATAATTATATATATATATATCAACTAAGTTCTTTAATTTATTTTGATATTAATATATATATATTTATGGAATGATCAAATTACATTTGTGTAAGTCAAAATCATTCTTACATCATTAATATCTTTTTATTGAATAAGTTTCTCAAGAATCTATCATTGAATTGAAAGTTCTTATCATATAGATCATATCTATAAAATTTTATATTAATTTAAAATTATTTAATATTTCATTGATATATATCATATTTCAAAAGTATATATTACATTAATCTTGACGTATATCAATAAAATATTAAATAATTTTAAATTAATATAAAATTTTATATATATAATATATATGATAAAAACTTTTAATCTAATGATAGATTTAACAAAAAAATTATTTAATAAAAAGATATTTAATAGTATAAAAATAATTTTAACTTATACTAATATAACTCTCTCTATATATATATATATGTTTATATCTTAATTTTTTTAAATTTAATATGTCTTTGTGTTTATATTTATATTTGTACTTTATAATTTTACTTATTTTATTTTATTAATAAAAAAATATTCAAATACAATATTTAAAAAAATGCCAAATCTTACGAAATCGTTTTTGTAGAGCGACCCACGAAAACATAATTATAGAGCAGTGCTACTTGCATTTAATAGTACCATCAATCATGTATCCGTACGAGACATGTGAATACATTTGTTTTCTCAATTTTTATTGACTCAGCAATTCGTAAAGACTATTCGCGGAATTATTCGCACGATATAACACTTCTCGAAGCTTAAACTCACAACAGCGTGCATTGTCTACTCAGTGAACTATTTTGGCGCCTTTAAGTAAAAGGATAAAAACAAATAATGACAATTTTGTGGATCACTAGTCAAAAATAGACGTGGGTAAGAGAAAACATATTAGCATTCCTTAACTTTTCGCAACAGAATAATTTATAATTTTATATCTTGAACATCAATGAAGTGCATCTCCGGACTAGATCAGAAGAAATTTTCTTCTAAATACCATTATAAGGTAGATAAATTAGTTAACTGCAACATTTTAAAAATGACGTACTCATAAAGTTTAAAAAAATGGACAAAAGAAAATGTTTTAAGACTAAAAAATTATGAGGACTCAACTGGTTAAAGGACGAATTTAAATAAGATTTGTACTCTATAACTTTCTTGTTGCATTTTTTTTGGTAAATTTTCTTTCTATTTTTTACAACAAAAATAGCATTATACATCTAGAAGATTATACAAAAGTTATAAAAAATATTTACTACAAACAACATTTCATTGAGTCTAGAGGACTACTCTAACTCTAAGATAAGGCGAGACCTTTATCTTAAAATTTTGATCATAACAAAATATTTTGTAGTTAATATCTTGTATAAATAACATGATTGTGTCGATTAAAACGAAAGTATAACTATTTTTTTTAATTATATATGTATGTATATGCGACTATATCTAAGTTTATGCATATAAATTTGTATAAAGTTAATCAATCACAAATTGAAAATCGTTCAAAATGACTTTTTGGTAGGCCCTTACCATATGAATCAAATAAATTATAGTGAAATATTAAATATAGTTAAACTTATTATTTATGCTATTTTCGTTCAAAAAAAGTACTCATTTGATTTAAGTTAAGAATGTATTTCATTTTTTTATATAACTTTGGTGATATTTAAATGTTATTGTGTTTGTGGTTTGGATTGGCTTAGTTTTTAATGAAAAAGTTATCTGAACTAGCTTTTTATAATAGGAACTGATAGTTTGATTATAATTGAAGTATTGAACCAAACCAAGCCAATCCCAGCCAATTTGGTTCAGTCCGATTTCATCAGATTTTGGCGAGTTCTTTTCTTTTGTAAAATAATAAAATTTATACCCAACTTTACTTTTCTCTTTGCATAAAATAACAATAATTAGCCTAAAAATTCTAATAGAAACATTATAAAATACATATAAACAATAAACTGACCTGAAAATTTCTATCAAAACAATAATAATTAAAATATAATCATTTATAAGTATGTCAACTATAAAAAAATATGTAATTATATGATTCTAATTTGGCTCAATTTCATAAATAAAAATTGAAAACCGAATCAAATCAATAAGTTTTCATGAAATAAAAACTAAACAAAATATCATATTATATATGTACAATTTAAAACAACAATTATACAGAAAAGATGACAGTTTTTCTTTTCTTTCATCTTTGGTGTTAAAATGCGTGGACTGTATTCTCCATTATGTTAGCTTCCATCATGTATTTTTTATTATAAATAAATAATTTTTTAATAATATTGAAAAACATAAATTATAATGCGAAAAAGGACAAATTAAATTCAATATTCCCAAAACTAATAAGAATTTTTTGTATAAATTTAAAACACTCAAGTTAAATGCACTAAAAAATCATATTATTAATTAATTAATTAAGTATTATTATAATTAAATAATAATTAATTATTATAATATACTATAATTAACTATGTGATTTGACTTAATGTACTTAACGTAAGTACTCTAAATTTATGTAAAAATTTATGGGTTACCAATTGCCTTTCAACTCATCTTCAAATCACAAGAAGCAAAACATCCAGCTATCCATTATAGTTGAGAACTTTGGGATCTCGATGCATGCGCTTTATCAAATCTATACTTCGATCAAACTTTTGTAGGTGCACATATGATGTAACAATGACATTTTAAAAAACTACCACGGTGGCGGGGGAAGCTGAGGACATAGTCGAGTATCTTGGATCAAAGGTTCACTTAGTTAGAAGACTGAGTCATTAAGTTAATGGTCCAACTGTAGGTCACATAATTAAATAAAAATCTAGACAATGAAGAAATAACCTGAGAAGAAAATTATATGAAAAAATACTTCACATAAAAGAAATACTATATAAAAAACTATGATATGAAAAAAATATTATATATGAAAACAATATTATAAGATGTAATAAAGCAGTGATAGTAGTCCAAAATTATTTTTAAAAAACATATTAATTGTATAGCAATATATATTTAAAAACTGATAACATAACTCAATAAGAATATTTGATTTAATAGTAAAATATAATTTTTTATATTGATCATTTATGTATCAAATTCAAATTTTATAAATAATCCTTTCAAAATTTTTATTTTTAAAAAAATAAAGAAAACTAGGTCAATTGGTCCCGACAAGTCATCCAAGTTTGACTCAGTCGGTGAAAAAATCTATACATCTAAAAAACATCACAATAAATTATTGTATATCATTAATGTGATTGTTAGTTATTCTCTGATTTTTAAAGATTAATTGTGTTTTTTAAAGAGAAATTCTATGAAACCTGTAAACAATTTTGAATTCCAAAACTCGGGCATACATGAACTAATAAGAAATAATGATAATGACATGTAAAGTGATATTACTTTAATAATTAATTTTTCAAAATAACCTCTGATTAAAGAGATTAAATTCTCAAGAGATGAACCATAATTTTCTTTAAAAAATATATATAATGAGAGAATATCGTTCTATTCAGGTAGGTGATTTTTTGGAAGTAGATTGATTTCATTTTAGTCTCTTGGTGTAATCACCGTCCCGCTCCCCAAACCATCAATTAGAGTGAGAATCGTTTACATGCCTAGTTTCATATGGCGCCCTGCAACTAGTATCTTAAGGTTAAATTCAAGGTTTCAAATCTCGTTTCGAGATGGTTATAATGGCCACGACAAAAAGGTTGTGGCGGTCGCCGTTTCTGATTCAACCCGCAACAAGGCTAAATTTGAAAATCACACGTGACTGCCGCAATGGACAAAGCGTAGCGGCGTTTCAACCACAACGCTCCTCCATTCAAATTTTCTCACTTCCAACACCGTTCCTTTCAATTTTTCTCAGTATAAAAAATGGAAAACACACACCAAATCAACCCTAATGGGAGACTAACCTTTTGAGAGACTCAAAGACCCACCTTGTGCTCTGTTAAAGGAGCTCCTGCCGCCGCATCTCTGGTTCGTCCCTGTTTTGCGATTTTCGATTCAGATTTGTGGTGGAGGCGTGGCCGTGGAGCTCTGTTCTTCTTCGATTTGAAGTTGCAGGCTTGCAGCAGCCCACCCTCAGGTAACCCATCTAATCCATGACTGATTTATGTCTCTTAGAGATGATTTGTGTGTGGGTGTTGCTATGGTGGAGGCACTAGTGTCTCTATTCACCTTCTAATTTTATAGTCTTGTGTCTGTCCGGCCGTGGCGTGACGTGAGCTTGAAACAAAGGAGAAGAGTGAGGGAAGTGGGAAAGGGGAAAGGGGAAGGAAGGCCGTGGGTGAGCTCAAAACAGAGAACGAGTGAGGAGTGAAGGAGTGAGAAACAGAGGGAACAGGAAAGGATAGGGTAGAATGGGAGATTTAGAGGAGTGAGGGAGTGAGAAATAGAAATAGAGGAGGGAGGTAAGAATCGAGGGTGGGAAACGAGAAATTTAGGGGAAATAGGAAAAATGTGAGGGAAATGGTAAATGGGGAAAAAATTAGTCGTGGAGAGGGAAATTTGGGATTGTGGGAAGAAAATTGGAGATTTAAAATAAGAAATTGAGGGTGAGAGAAAAAATTCGTGTTGTAAACTTTTAGAGAAATTTAGAAAATTTTAAGAATTAAATTAAAATTTACTTTTAATTAACTTGTTAGTTAACAAATTTTAGAAATTAGCTTGAAGTATATGTTA
Source organism: Ormosia semicastrata (assembly GCA_029884595.1). Classification (NCBI taxonomy): domain Eukaryota; kingdom Viridiplantae; phylum Streptophyta; class Magnoliopsida; order Fabales; family Fabaceae; genus Ormosia; species Ormosia semicastrata. The sequence continues at coordinate 26,387,246 of JAQQTO010000046.1, read as the reverse complement.
TAATATTTAAGTTTTAATTATATAATTTATATAGATTTTTTAAAATTGTAAACACATATTTGTTTATATGTAGGTTGGTTAAACAATGTCACCAAGAGAAGAATTTTCAACAAGTAAAGCAGAATGTGCTCCAAGTGAAGATATTGGTTGACACTTTGGAAGACTTGTACCTGGTAAAAGTAAAAATAATGTGCAATGCAAATTCTGTGACAGAGTGTTAACGGGTGAAATTACTCGGTTGAAAGAACATCTTGCACTCATGTATAAACTTTGTTGAATATATGAGTAGCTACTAACATATATATATATATTAATATTAGTCAATTAATTTATCGCTTTATGATATCTTTTATTAATAAAAAAATTATAAATTATTAGTTATGATACATTGTATAATAAAAATAAATAATTTAATCTAATTTATATCAAGTTGTAAAAGATTCATCCCACAACGACTGCAATCCGCATTACAACACTCGCAACACCTGTAATCGTAAAAACCGTAACGCAACCACAACCTCAACTGCAACCACAATTTAAAACTTTAGTTAAATTCAATCGTAGTGAGAACTGTTTACGCACCATCAGTTTCTTATGGTTAAATTCAAATTACTCTTTCTTGCTAAGTTCCTAACTTCTTTGTTTCATTTATAGCACACTCTAGTTTGGGTAATCTGACATGAGGCATGAATGATAACGCTTGGGGTCTAATTAGATTTCCAAAAGAAAACTTGGTAGCAACTGACGTTATGATGATAAGGTAACTAACTCGGTTTATACCATTAGGTTCCTTTGCATAGTTATCTCTGAAAATAGGCGCTGTCGTTGGAATCTTAAGAGATTTCAATTTCAATGAAGTGTATAGGGCCGTTTTAACAACTACTTTGATAGGATAGATGCCGTGGATTACATGATTTCCATTCTTCACAATTCTTCTCCTTAAAATATTTGTTTAACAGAACCATGTAGACATATTTCTCCGCATGAGTTTTTCTGATGTTATTGACTAGATTTTGGTTGTGATACTCTCCTCAAGTTGCTTATAGCAGCACTAGCAATTGGTCTAATATATGGAAAGGAATGGCTGAGTGGGAACCTTCATGCTCGTTGGTTGCCCACATATCACCTAGTTCCATCTTATTGCCTTGAGTACTCTTTTTTGTTGGTATTGTCTCATTACAAAAATAAAAAATGCCATTGGCTAAACAGCATAAAGCCAATAAATGTGAAGAATGATGACAACCCAATATCCCTTTTTAAAACCTTACACATCGAACATAGAAAGATTTGTTACTCAAGTTTTTCTTCAAATGGGTAGCATGCAGGCAAGCAAAATATATTAAACCATCAAAATCCTTACACCCTCATGTCAAAAGGGTCTTAATAACAAGCAATATGTAAAAATATTCTGTTCATCGTCTCTGCCACATCCCTCTCTCAATCTCTATCTCTATGCCTCTCTCCGTATATACTCACGCTAGGCTCTCCCTCGAGACCCTGCTTTGTGTGTGTATATATCGGTATATCCTATGTATTTAGTTTTAGTTTTAATCTACTAATGTAAAATATAAAATCAAAATAGGCTATCTTGCATTTTCATTTTTAAAAAGTATTATTTATAATTAAATTTATAAAAGGTCACCTTAACTTTATTTAATTCATCTGTTATTATTTCATTTGTCCACATCAGTATGGGTTTTGGTACTTATAGTTCTACATGAATACCATAGTAACCCCTTTTTTAAATTATTATCCAAACAAAACTTTCCAAATAGATAAATTAATTATTTAAAAGAAATATTTTAATGTTAGTCTTTTTATTTTATGATATCCGTTTTTATTATAATAATTAAATATTTAGCTTGCACAATATCTTTTTATTTTATGCATTTCAAATTTTACACTATTAAAAAAATAAAGTGAAAATATACATAATTTATAATTAAAATAAAATTATAACTTTTTTTGGAGTTGAAAATAAAAGTATAATACTTTTTAATATAATTAAAAACTATACAAAAACAAAATATTTTTTAAAATTTTTGTAATTATTTTCATGTATGAAAATCCTGTCATCTAGATTATATGAAAAATTCTAAATTCTCATAATCAATAATAAATTATCCAAACTAATAATTCTGTTAATTACTAAAAAAATAAAATATTAAATACTCTACACTTTCATTTAATACTTTTTATTTTAAATAATTAATAAGATGTTAAGAGAAATTATTTTTTAAAGATATAATATTTTTCAAGGCCCATATCCAAAATTAAAAAGAAAAAAATAACAAAGTCTTTTCCGATTAGGTGGGGTCAACTATATGAATTAAATGATGTCATTGTATTTTATCATAAATCATGTCTTTTAAAATGTCATTTAAATCTAAATCATTTTTAATAGTTTCACTTATAATTTTTCTTGATCTTTCTCTACCTTTAAATATTGGCTATCTTTCACCTAATCTACTGTTTTTACTAGCGTTTTTAATAATTTTCTCTTTACATGGTCAAACCACCTAAGATAGATTCTACCATCTTTTCTACAATAGGTGTAACCCTTACTTTCTCTCTAATGCATTATTCCTAATCCTATATTATCTTGTATGTCCATTTATCCAACACAACATCATCATCTATGTAACACTGAGTTTATACTCTTATTAGCTTTTTACCATCTAGTATTCAATACCATACAACATTGTTGATCTTATAATTGTGTGGTAAAATTTTTTCTGTCACAAATAACACCGAAGCACTCTTTCATTTCATCCACTCCACTTGAATCTTATAGTTTACATCTCCTTTTATTTCTCTGTCATTTTGTATGATAGATCTAAGATACTTAAGTTGTGTGACTTGTAGTATGATATGAACTCCAATTTTCACCTTTAAGTTAGTATTAGTGCTCTTCTTGTTGAACTTACATTCCATATACTTTGTTTTACTTCTGCTTAAACGTAAGTTATGTGCTTCCAAAGCTTGTCTCTACAGCTCTAACTTCTCATTTATTTCTTCCCTCGACTCTCCAATTAAGACTATATCAACTGCAAAAGGATGCATTATGGCATCGGCTCTTAGATATGCCAATAAGCATATCCAAGACCAAGGTAAAATGATAGGGTCTCAAAGTTGACCTTTGGTGTAGTTCTAAAGTTATAAGAAAATCTTTTGTGACCCACCATGTGTTCTCACACTAGTTTTAACCCTCATGATACATATCTTTGATTGCTTGAATATAGGCGATACGAACTCCTTTCTTCTCCAGATCCTTCCATAATACATCTCTTGACATCCTATCATATATGCCTTCTTCAAATCAATGAAAACTATGTGTAGGTCTTTTTGTTTCCTCTGATACCTCTCCATTAATCTTCGTAGAAGGTATATTGCTTCCACGGTTGACCTCTTAGGCATAAAACCAAATTGGTTATCTGAAATGTGAGTATCTTGTTTTAATATTTGTTCAATTACTCTTTCTCATGGCTTCATAGTATGACTCATGAGGTTAATCCCTTTTTGTAAATAACACAATATTATATATCTCACTTGTTCTTATAAATAGGAATCAAAGTGTTTCTCCTCCATTCATTTCGCATTTTCTTATACCTTATTATCTCGTTAAACAACTTTGTGAGCCAGCTTATACATTTCTCTCCTAGGCACTTCCATACTTTAATAAGTATATTATTTAGACAACCACTTTTCCATTGTTCATTCTCTTCAGTACTTTTTTTTTAAACCTTCAACTCTTGAATTCTATGATAAAAAGTATAATTTTGATTTTCCTCTCTAGTTTTTAGAATTTCTGAGTCTAGTAATATCCTATGGTCCTTATTAAATAATATGTGGAAGTAACCTTTCTATTTGTCCTTGATATCTTATTCCTTAACTAAGACTTTACCCTTTTCATTCTTAATTATGGGTGAAAATAGGACAGTACGATCTATCGGGGGCCTATGGCTGTTAGCTTCATTTAATAAAAAAGTCAGGTCAATACTTTTTTAAAAGCTTATTTAGTTAAATAGGTCAGGTTTCAGGTCTTTGAAAAAGTCTTTTAGGCCTAGTAGACCTACTTTTTTAATTTTATATATTACTATTTTATTTATATTATGAAATTTTAATATTTATATAATATAATTAATTTAATAAATAATATAATATTTTTTTAAAGTCTAAGTCTGTTAGTCAATATAAAGGCTTAGGCCCATTAGCCTATCTCATTAGCTTATTTAGAGGCAGGTCTGTTGTCGTATTTAAAGGCCTTATTGCAAAGTGCGCATTTAAATAGATTTTCAGGTCAGACTCATTTTTTAAAAAGGCTAGGCTAGGCTAGACCTTAAAAAATTACTTATGTCAGGTAAATAGGTCAAGCTTAGGCCTTGCATTTGACAAACAGGCCAGACCCGTTTAAGGCAAGGTCTGATATGACCTATTTTCACCCTTATTCTTAATGCATTTCACTTGATCCAAGTCTCTTGTCTTCCTTTCTCTACCTTTAGCAAGTCTATAAATATTCCTTAGCTTGTATTTGGTGCCTAAAGATTGGTATAGCTTGTCGAACACTTTAGCTTTTGTCTCCCTCACTGCCTTTTTGGTATCTTTCTTAGCTACCTTATACTTTTCCTAATTTTCCTCTTTTTTACGCAAGTGCCAAACTTTATAATAGTCCTTTTTAACCTTAACCTTATCTTGCACACTTATATCCCATCACCAAGATTCTTTATCCTTAGGTCCAAAACCTCTTAGTTCACTAAATGTCTATTTTTCTACATTCCTAGTCCCTTTAGCCATCTCATCCCACATATTGTTAGTGTAACACCCCAAATTTCGTATATCTTAAACAGTAATTTTGGGTTAATGGTTACTATTTAGTAATTTCTGAATATTGTAAAATTATTTTATTTATTCCACAACGTATTTGATCGTTTTGAGTGATTTACTCAAGTGTCGGAAAATAAAAATTTTTGGGTCAAAAAACTTTACGTAATTTAATTTTTACCGTTAGGTAATTATTTTACGTAATCTGATTTGATATTTGTGCATTTTCTAATTTTTGTGATTTTATAGATGATTATGAAATTTTTTACTGTTTGTGGGCTCAGGGGGGTGTATGTGGGCCTAGGTGGCCTTACGTGGGCCCAGGTGGGTCTCGCAAAGTAAAAAATTTTCTACGCATAGAAAAATTTGTACTGTTTAGACGGAGACAGGGGATCTTACTAAATCTGAATCTGAAAATAGTTTTAGAAATTTTCTTGTATTGTGTTTGGTACTGTATTTAATTATCGGGTGATAAAAATACAGTAAATATATTCTTTCGTGAGGTTTTTAGTAGATAAAAATAGAAATTATATTACTTAAGTCAACATTGGTGGTTTGGATATCCACCATTGATTTAATTAATGATGGAGACTTGATCTTGATTTAATCAACGGTTGAGAAATAAATTTAATAAAGAAACATTGGATGTTAACCATTGATCTAATCAATGGTAGAGATTTAATCTAACAAGCTTAATAAGGAAGGCTTAATATCAACCGTAGATTTAATCAACGGTGTAAATTGGTCTTGTAAAGTAATAAGGACCATTTATAACCATTGGATTTAGATTAAATCAAGGGTGGAGATTTAGTCTTAAAAAGTGAAAAAAGACCATTTATGACCATTGGATGAAGAATTAATCAAGGGTGGAGATTTGGTCTTAAAAAGTAGAAAGACTAATTATGACCCTTGGATTAAAAGTAAGAAGGAGTAATTTGACCCTTCATTTTGGAACACATCTAATGGTTAAATTTAAAGGAAAAAGATCTAATACCAGATTAAGTCTTCAAGTAAAAATCTAAATAAATTCTAACCATTGAATTAATCAATGGCTAGAAATGCTCTAGATGGTGATAATAATGATGACAACTTCATGAATGCATTAGGAAGAGGGGGACAGTTTTGGAAAATGCATAGGAAGGAGGAGACAATTTTGAGTAAGCGCTTTTTAGGTCAAAGAAAAATATGAAGTCAACAATAGTAAGTTGAATTTTATTAGTAACTAATTAATCTTAATTTAGTTAATTTAATGGCCTAATTAACAAGCTAAGTAAACTAAATTAAATGTTAAATTGTTATAATTTAATTCTTAATTAGATATCCTAATTTTAATTAGAGGATATAATATATATAATTATATGTCTAATTAATTAGTTATGTAATTGAATAATTATTAAGATTTGGTTAGGAAACTAAACTTAATTAGTTAGCTATTTAATTAGCATACAATTAACCTTTAATTGAAAACAATTAAGTCCCTAATTTCATGAAGAGTCACACGATTATGCAGCTTGGAGAGCTTCTCCAAGGTTCTTGAATAATCTTGCATGAACATTAGGTGGTCAAAAGGTAACCAAGCCATGTGCTTCAAGTGTGAACACAATTATGATCTTTTATTTTAAGTATATCTCCTATTATTTCCTACACAATTCACCTCACGGCTGCACCACTCAATATTACTCTCAATATCTACTTTTCTCTCACGTAAAGACTTAGCCATTTTCTCTCTAAATTTCAAGAACACCAAGCAATCATTTTTCCTTCCTTTTCTTTCAATAGGTTCGGCCAACACCCCTAAATATACTATCACTCACCTATAATTTTCACTCTCATCATTTCCTAAAGCTAAACACCATTCTAAGAACATCTCTAGTTATGAGTTTTTCCAAAATCATTCATCTTGAGCTTCAAATCCAAGCTTCAAGTTTCTATCAAAAATCAAAAATTTCATCTTTGTACTTCAAGAGAAACCATTCGGTCAAGACACCTAAAACCACTCTCCAATCTCTTTTAATTTCATCCAACCATATATCTTGAATCTACATGATATTCTAAGCAACTTTCATGTTGGAGATTTTCTCTAAATCATTCATCTTCATGGACTTTCTTCAAGATCAAAGTTATTGGGTTTTTGAGGTGAAGTATAAGAAGACTTCATTTTTTCTCTTCTTTTTCATGATCTAAACTATGTTTGATCCATGGTTCCTCTTAATCAAGCTTAGTATACTAATTTCTATATATTTTGTTTTGTATTTGAGAAGCCCTTGGTGGTGAAGGACTTGGAAAAAGAAGCAAAACAAGGAGTTTTTGAGGATCTTCAAGAGGTAAGAGGGAGATCCATCTCACCAACCAAGCATGGTGGTGAGAGATGGTCTTATATTTGATGGATGGTGAATCCATGTGAGGATTCCAATCCATGGTCATGTAATAATTTATGTGTGTTTTATGAGTTTTGATTTATTTGCTTATGCTTGATATGCTTTGTATGATTTTATGGTTTTGATGGTATGCTTATACTATACATGATGATAATATGACATGCTTTTGATATATATATATGATGTGTATGTATGTGTATGCCATGATTTGATGATGGAAAGAAAATTAATTTTTGGTCCCAATGGCCAAGGAAAGACTACGGTTTTGATGCCCTTGATTAGGGTTCATATTAAAAATTTTCAAGAACAAGAGAATTAATTTTTGATCCCTAGAAACATGGTGAATATCGGTTAAGACACCTCAAGATAGGTGTTCATAAATGAATATTTTCATGAATGATGAAAATGGATGTTTAGAAAAACAAGAAAAATAAACAAAAAGTTTATTTTTCAAAGAGTACAAGAACATGGTTCTTGAAGAATTTTTATTGATTCATTTTGTGTAAAAAGTTTCTAAGTGTTTTACAAAACATGAGATTTAAATGAAAATAGTAATGATAATTTTAAGAATTTACAAAGAAAGTGAAAAGGGATTTGCAAAGAAAGTGAAAAAAAAGGAATTTGCAAAGAAAATAAAAATGAATTTGAACAAATGGGTTTGGATTTATAACCATAAGTCTTGTGGTTTTGAAAACAAAATTTTTAATGGTTTTATTTGTGTAAAACCATATCAATTTAGAAGAAAAAATATTTGATAGTTTCAATAGTCATGTCCACGTTTTTGAAGGCTTGTAATGCCTTGATTTTTATGAACAAAGTGATTTTCAAAGTGGAAACGTAACTTGATTTAATACAAGAATTTGAAAAGGGAATCAGAACATTTTAATCACTTGAGAAATTAAGTTTTTGTAAACAAGAATGTTTTCGAACTTCAATTTATTTTGAAGAAGGTTGTGTTTGGAAATGATTTGGAAAAAATGAAGAATATAGTAGTATTATGAAAATCTACTAACGTATAACTTATTTTTGAGTTTTGAAGTACGTTAGAAAATGTTAAGTTTTGAAACGTTGATTTATATTAATGGAAAAGTGATTTTGTGAATTATATTTTGGAAAAAGATTTCTTGAGTAAAGAAATGTGGAAAAAGATTTTCTTGAGTAAATAAAATGTATTAAATAAAGTATAAAGTCATATTATTTTGAGCAAAGTTGAAATGGAATTTTTGAAGAAATGAGAAATATTTTCTCGTAATGGAATTATGGTGAAAAACAATTATTTACGATCTTAAAAATGTAATTTTTAAAGTACGTGATTTGAAATATAGTAAAATATTTCCAAGTGTTTGAAAATACAATAAAATATTTTTATGCGGTTTGAAATATGATAAAATATTATTACGCGATTGGAGATGCGTTGAAACATTTTTAAGTGATTTGAATTACGTTTAAATATTTTACGTAATTTGAACTATCAATGAAAAATCACTACGTGATTAAATAATGAGAGAATATTTTTACGTGATTGTGAAAATGACGAAAAATCATTATGTGATTTGGAAAGTGTTTTAAATATTTTAAGAATGATGGAAAATGATTTACGCAACTTAAAAGAATGATTTTTAAGTTACGCGATTTTGAAAATGATGAAAAATCATTACGCGATTTGAGAAACGATATTTTTATGCGATTGAGAAAAATGTTAAAAAATTTAATACGTGATTTAAAGGTGCAAATTGAAGAGTTCTGATTGTGAAAACGTAATGTAAACGCGTTTTGAAATTGTGAAAACGAAATGAAAATATTGCGCATTTTATGAAAACACGACGAAAGAATTTTATAACTATGAAAATGTGATAATATGATTTTCCTAAAATACAAATAAATACTTTTTTTAGAACCAATATATGGATCTTTGTGTGAGAAAATGACATGTTTTGCCTGTGATTGGCATTTGGTGCATTATACATGCATTGGAAAGATATGTCTCATAATTGGATTTGGTGCATTATACGTGCATTGAAAAAATATGCATTGAAGCATATGATTACATTGAACAAATGAAATTGAAAAGATTTGTCCCTTTGGGGTTGGACTTGCACTGATATATTCGTGCATTGTATAAAATATAGCTAATAGCTATTGTGGCCCTTGTGGTTGAAGAGGGAATGAGAATTGATAGTGAGGTCTATGATGGATCTTGGGGGCGTCGAGGCGCGGCGATCGACCAGTGGACAGTTGGCGAGTACCCTGTGCCACTTGGCGATGCAATCCGTTGCAACGCATTGACGATACCCGACAAGAACACGATTCTTTTCAACAACTGGGAGATTGTCTTTGGGCTAAGGCTGACAATTAACCAGAGCATTTTTCTCGAAATTGTGAAAACCTCCATGGAGTTGTTTTTGATAAAATGAGTTTTTGTGCATATGCATAAATCTGAGCATTTATATCTGTATGATATATTAATTGAGGAATATTGGCTATGACAATTGTTTTGATTACTTGGATGATGATGATGATAATGTTGAGGGCATTATAATAATTCTTGTTTATGATAATTGAATGGATAAATGATTGGATGATGATAGTTGATTAATGTTGATGACATGATCATAATTGTGGTATGATCTATCTGTATGATATTGCTGTTTATGTTATCTCTATTCTTTGCTGGTATTGGTGTAGGTGATCTCACCTTTGTTATATTGTTTTGTTGTGTCTGTCTTTCAAATAATAGAAGGATCGAGTTGTCTTAGACATAACGGCGATGGATACTCGAGATTGGTGACAACAATAAGGAGTGGACATTCAGACTCGAAGGTGTCTTTTTTGACAAAGGAACGGATGTCGTGCATCAAGATAGACTTTAAAAGGAATAAGTATGTTAAAGTTTCTCGTTAGTGTTGTACCGTTATTAAGAAGGACCTTCATGGGGTTTGCTACTATTAAAAAAAAAATAAGTCCCATTTTATATTTCTCTTTAAATTGTGATATTAATTGGTGTCAATATTGCATAATGAATAGTTGAAATATGATTTTCAATATTACCTAATATTTTCAAGTAAATTTACATTTCAAAAGAAGATTTTGAAACTCATCTTTTATAACTCAAACTTTGTGCGAACTTCTTTTTAGATTATGAGTCGAGAGTCGGAAATGTGATGCCCTACGGAGGGTGTTACAGTTAGCATTCCTTTGTGCCTCCAAAATTCTCTCCTGAAAGATCATTTGTTTTCTTTCTTTTAGTTACCAACACTTGATCCTTAGGACCCTATCTTGGCAATTTTTCTTTACTCCCATCTTAACACATACATCCATAACTAAAACCCTATGTTGAGTAGTCAAGCTCTCTCTAAGAATGACTTTGCAATTCATGCAAAGCTTTCTGTTCAATTTCCTTATAAAAAAAAATCTAATTTGAGAGCAAGAAACCCAGTTTTGTACATGATAATATGTTTTTCCCACTTTCTAAAACAAATGTTAGCTACTGTAAAATCAAAAGCTACTGAAAAATCTAGAATAGCTTTGTCCTCCACATTAACTTCCTCTAGACTATACCCTCATGCAAACCTTCATACACCCTAGATTCACTCCTCACGTGACCATTTGGATCCTCTCCTAGAAAAATCTTTTTTTTCTAACGGTATTCCACGGACTAAACTCTCTAAATCTTCCCAGAATTTTATCTTATAGTACTTGTCTAACCCTACTTTAGATGCACATTACTTGATAATATTAAAAGTATCATATTTCACTATAAACTTTAGTACTATAATCATATCTTTGAGTTTCTTCTTATCCACAATATTATTCTTCCAATTCTTATATATTATTATGCCTACCCCATTTATAGATTTTACCTTATTGGTGTACCAAAGCTTAAAACCTAAAGTGTCTAATTTCTTTGCCTTATTTCCAACCCACTTAGTTTCTTGTAAGCACATAAAATTAATCCTACTCCTAATCATGGTATCAACCATTTCTATAGATTTTCTTGTAAATGTGTCAATATTCTAAGTTCTAAAGCGAATCTTACTCTTGTAAACTAGCTTCTTTACCACACTCGTTCATGAAAATGTAAAAATTTTTGCTTATTTTTCACTACACCCAGATGTTAATGTGGTGACTATTACAAATTTGACACTGTACTCGAGTCATACACTGTGTTGCTTATGGGTAACGATCTAGCATTAACACAATCACATTGTTTATTCATGTCATAAAAATTCGACAAAGTTTTACATTGACTGTCGACTGTCTAACACAACCCTCCTCTTTTATCCAGGCTTGGGATCGACTATGTAAAAATTTGCAACAAAGCACAACATAGGCAAAGTTAAGAATTAAGAAGAAAGGGAAAATGAAAATTTGGGTGATAGAAGCCCTATCCGCAATAAGGGTGTTCAAGGGCGCGAGTTTAGCCTGACCCGAACCCGACTCGATATGTTGAACAAACCATTTCTTTGGACTCAAACCCGACCTAGTCATGGCCTGACTAATGATTGAGTTGAGACCGAGTTAACCTGATATTTATATAAAATGCATAATTTTAGACATTATATAACAAAATCATAAAATTTTAAAAATATGAAACTAAAACTAAGAGATATTTTACAATAAAAACATTATGAGACAAATTATATTAATACAAAACTATTATCATATTATACAAAAAGTATTAATTTATGTTTAAAAGTCTTATAATTTATTACTAATTTTTTTATTAAAAAAAGCATATAAATCTTAAAGTATTATGTTATACCAAGTTAAACTAATCCAGAGTGTGACTCAAATCTAGCCCAAAAACACATGAAGTCATATTTTAAATACAAGAATCTGACCTAATAAATTTTGAGTTGGAATGAGTCGTCGGGTTATGATGAGTTATGAACACTCGTAATCTGCAGTATTAATTTATTGCATACTTGTAGTTATTTAATTTTATGAATTTTCAATATAATTAAACTTGACAATAAAGTATAATTAAAGGTCAAGGGCAAGAATGTAAATATATATTTTAAAAAAAATGTAAAAGAAGAAAGTGTAGGATATGTCATAAATTTCTGTATCTTGTCGAACTCTAATTCTGTATCTCCATCAATTTCAGTTAAGACAATAAATACTTATAAAATGGCATACCCAAAAAGACTACTTACAACATGAATCATTTTTTTTTTTTATAAACAAAGGAGTAAAAACTCAAAAACAAACTAAGAAGCAACAATACGCTGAAACGAAGCTAAACCATTATCAATAACAATGGCTAACTGAAGAAAATCAGGGAGAAAATTAAAAAAAGTGAATACCAGAGGGGAGTTGATGTCCTCTTCTAGCAAGAATATCTGCATAACTATTGACTTCCCGATATGAATGACAAATCTTAACCTGCCACTCTTTCTTGAGAAAATCTTGAACTCTTTGAAAGAGAACGTAGCACGGGTGCCAAGGTTGACAACCACTCTCCACTAATTGGACGACATAACTGGAATCCGCCTCCAAAATAACATTTCGAAATCCAAGTTCAAAAGTTATCTTCAAACCTAGATAAAGGCCCCAAAGTTTCGCTACTGTTATAGAACAGCTACCCAAGTTGGCAGTAAAGGCTCCAAGAAACCCACCTTGGTCATTTCGGAGAACACCACCACAAGCCACAAAGGAAGAGCCAGAAAAAAAAGATCCATCAACATTGATCTTGGTCCATCCTTCGGGAGGAGGATTCCAAGATATATCAATCATCTTGTAATTAGCCACAATCCATTTAGCCCCATGAAAGGCACTCAGAGCATTACTATAATCCGTTGTGACCCCAATAATTTGCCTAAGAAGACTACCAACACTAAGATCCACTCCTTGAAAGATGTAATTATTTCTCCTATACCAAATAAGAAAGCAACCAGTAGCATAAACCAAACCCCATCTCGTAGACGCCAAACCTAAGTGTTGAGATAAATTCAAAGCCACCCAATCACAAGGAGATGCGTTAAAGAAGCTAGAATGATGCTTAGGAAGGAAAAGCTTCTGCCAACAAGTTTTAACCGCAATACAATCCCTCAAAACATGCAACACAGTCTCGTTACTATCTCCACAGAGAGGATAACAAGAATTATCAGTAAGATGTCTTCTGAACCTGTTCCCATTTGTCAAAATAGCATCATTTGTAACTAACCAAATCAAGGTACAAAGCCTTTGTGGGGCATCTAAACTCCAAACCTTTTTGAAGGTAGGATCCATCGAAAATGCTCCCTGATTCGAGCAAATCTCATAGGCTGGCCGGACAGTAAAACTACTATTAGAATTCCCTATCCATGTAATCGTATCAGCGACATTAGAACCACTAGGAACACGCAAAGTGACAATAATATCAACAAAATCAGAAGGTAAGACTTGGGATAGTTTTTGGACATTCTAAGAACCATAGTGATCAACAAAACTAGCAACCACATCATCCTTATCTAGAAAATCTTCAGGCATAGTAGCAAAGTCTATCAGTCCATGCGCACTAGAGATCCAGTGATCTGTCCAAAATATAGTTGTGTTCCCATTACCCACACGCTAGACTAGGTTATTAAATTTTTTTTCCAAGCCATGCAAATCCCTCGCCATGAGTTAGACATAAAAGGACGAGAATGCACAGAAAGAATAAAGCTATCAGAGCATCCATATTTAGCTTTAAGCACACAAACCCAAAGGGCATCTAGTTTATGAATCATATTCCAACAAAGCTTCATGAGAAAAGCAAGATTCAAATGCCGAGCTTTACGAAAGCCAAGACCTCCCAAACTCTTAGGCTTGCAAATATTATCCCAAGCGACAAGATGAACTATTCTTTGCTCACTAGATGATCCCCAAATAAAATTCTTACAGGCTTTATCCACTTGATTACACACTTTGATAGGCAACAAAGTCGACTGCATAACATAAGAAGGAATGGTTGCTAACGCAGATTGGGCAAGAGTAACGCGCCCTGCCATAGACAAAGTTCTAGCTTTCCAGCCATCCAACTTACTCGAAACACGATCAAATAGATAATCATAATCCCCAGCGCTTTGCCTGTTATGTAAAAGAGGAATTCTAAGGTATCGACCCAAATCAGAAGTAAGACGAAACCCCAGTGCTGCGCTCAGCTCCTCACGTCTCCTATGATTAACATTTTTAGAAAAATAAACACATGATTTTTTACTATTCACTTTCTGACCCAAACTATGACAGAAAATATCCAAAATACCTTTTATAACCTGGACCTGGCCAGAGGAAACATTAGCAAACAGGACCAAATCATCCGCAAAGCACAAATGTGATAATTTAGGACCACCCCTTGAAAACGTAATCAGCTCCCAAAGGCCATGCTCTACAGCTAGAGAAATCAAATGAGACAACCTTTCAATGCATAGAACAAATAAATAGGGAGATAAATGATCACCTTGCCTAATACCACGAGACGGGGAAAAGGCCGTAGTATATTCACCATTCCAAAAAAGATTCACTGAAAGAGATGAGATACACTACCAAATAACATGAATGAGAGTAGGAGAAAAACCCACATCTTCTAAAGTGTTTTTGACAAAATCTCATTTAATCCGGTCATAAGCTTTTTCGAGATTAAATATTAGTAGAAGTGTACATATTCTATATTCTAAAATTAATTAACTTTTTATATAAAGTATAATTCTAACTATACACATTTTTGTTCATATTGTCTTATATTTTTACAGTTTTTATCATTTAGTTATATATGATTATATATCATTTTTTATACAAATCTATTTTAATTATATCATATAGGTAAATGTGAGATATACATCACTTTTTAAATTTTTTCCTTATATATAAATAATGCAAATTTCTTTATTATTTCTGTTTACATTGCACTCGAAATATTAATTTTCAAAAAGTCCTAATATTTTTAACGTTGAAAAGCCGATTTCTGTAAACCAACTTTATGTTTTTTCTTCTTCTTTTTAGACAGTGAAAAAGTCAGGTTATTTAAAAAAAAATTAAGAAGTTGTTATAAAGACTGACTTTTCAAAATTTAAAAAAATCAAGTTCTATATAATGAAAATTAATTAAAAAACTATATCATTTATATAAAAAAGTTAGAATTAACTCTATTAGAATATATAATTACGAGAAATTATTACATACTCTTAATGCATATTCCAAGAAAATTTAATTTTAAATATATTTATATAAAATTTAAACAAACTAACTTAAATTAGTATAAATTATTGTAAAGCGTGTATTTATTACAATTCTATGAGCATACTAAAATATCTCATATAACCAACTCCTTAACACATATTTTTTTAAAGTAAAATTTTGAGATTAGAAAAAATCATCGTTAAAAAATTTTTGTACCTTTATAATTTGAGTCTAATCAACTTTAAATTAATCGGATTTCTCTTTTGGATAAAGAAGATTTTTTTTAAAAAAAAATCTCATATAACTACAAATGGTTAAGGTGACGTCGATTTACGATAGAGTGGGTGGGGCTAGCTGGAACAGACGGAAGAGAAGTTCAAAATCCTTAATTTATATTTAGATAATAGATAATGATGAGAAATAAAAGAGAAAAGAAAATAATTTATTTTATTTAAAAATTTTAAAATATATAAAAAAAGAATAAAATATATATAAAGTTATTTTTCTTTTATTTTTTTAAATATCTAACATTTATTTTTTAAAATTAAAGTAAAATAAAAAAAATATATGAATAATAAAGTTATGTTTCATTCCTTTAATAAAACTTTTAAATAAAGAAATTAATTATATTTCTTTTCATTTCTTTTCTTTTTCGTCAATCCCACTTATTTTTTTTATTTCATTAATAAAAAAATATCCGATCAGTTTTACATTTTAGTGGTTCATTTCAGTTGATTATAAATTTGCATCGCAAATCGAGTTGGATTTGGAACCCAAGGCATAGACGTTGAAAACTACTCTCACTGCACCGTAGTCTATAAATATAATCATTCTTGACGCCATCTCCATATATCCTCCATCTTTCCATCTAAAAAAGCCAAGATCTTAATTAAGGTTACCACATACCCCCCTGCTATTGTTTTCTTCTTCTTCTTCTCTCTCATATCTCTCGCTCTACTATATAGTATATAGTATAATAATCTAATCCAACAAGCTCAGCTTTGGTGCTAAAGTCCAAGACATAATCAGGTCAGTCTCTCTCTCTCTCTTCCTCTCTTTCCTTGTATTGTGTGTGTCAATTGTTTTATTTGTGCAGTCATTCATTCCTGTCGTAAAATCATGTTTTCCTCGGTGTTTGCTCTTGTTTTTATCCTTCTTCGGAAGAGAAAGATTGTTCTGTTTGGTTCACTTCCGCAGAAAACTCAGGAAAGGAGAGGAAAGGAAAGGAAGAGGAAAAAGTATAAAGTTGTATTTGTGCTCTCATCACTTAGTTCATTCATTTCAATATCTCTATCTGATCTTTTCCTTTTATCCATAGTGAAATTTTCAACCCCTCCCCTTCATTTTGTCAAGAACAAAATGATTTAGATTTAGATGGAAATATAGATCACGATCTTAAGGATGCGTTTAGTTGGTTCTACATTTTTCCGATTCCCCCTGCTTTACGCTTGACTTCTCAATGAATCATAGCAGGTTTGAACAAGTCTGGACTTCATAATGAATTAGCTATTTTTCGCAAATTATTTTATGCTTATATATGTAATTTTCCTTTAACATATAAAGTTGGGAATTTTTAATATATACAAATAAAAAGTGGAGAATTTGAACAGCACTATGCTACTTGTGAATAGTAAAAAAGTTATTTAATCCGCATTATTATTCGTTTAATTAAAATATTTTAATTTTTATTTAATTTATTCATAAATTTATTTTATATTTCATAAAAAATTATAATAACATACAATTTAATTTAATATTTTTTTACATAAATTTATAATATAAATATAATATATATATTTTAATTATACGATAAAGATTATCTTTATTTAATTGTCATCTCCACCCTCGAGTATTGTGATTTTATTTCTATCTTTTGTTGAAAAGGGAGATTCTTATGTGGCCATTTCACTTAAAATATTAAAGGATTTTGTTAATAGGTGTTTATGTTAAATAAGTTAAAATAAATTTTTTAGATAAAAATAAAATATTGAAAATAAGATAATAGTGTATTGAAAATTTAAAAAGTTTTATTATTTATTTTATTTTTATTTAAAAGTTTTTATTTTAATTTTTTTAATAAATATTTTAGTATCTTAAAGATATTTTTTAATAAAATTTAATATTAAAAATATAATTAAAGATTGAGAAAATAATTACTTATACATCAAAGTTATGCTCACAAAAGAGTGGTGGACATTGAAATTTACAGAGGAAGCGAAAGGAAAGCGCGTAAGAATTTGTCAGCCGAAAAAGGTCCAGTTACACAAAATCAAAGAACTAAAATAATGAGGTATGAGTAATGAGTGTGACTTTTCAATTACTCTAGCGGCTCTAGCGATCTACTAGTCCCGCACTTTATTGTTAAAAATGATTTGTTTGGGAAATAAAACAAATGATTTTGGAAACTTGTTTCCATTATTGACAGCTTGACGTCCCTAGAAAAAGTCTGATACCTTTTTATGAAGCAAGCAGGGGAGGCCAAATCTGCTCGCCTGAGCTTTCTCAGTTTGTGTGTTGTTAAGGGCTAAGGCTTTTATGGTTTAGGATATTCTCTTCCTCTTGGAAGGTTTCTGAATTGACTGTGAATTATATATATGATACCTCTTCTTTTCTTTTTAATATAAAAAAAGATTGTCCAAGGTTGAATGCTCCCCAATGGTTAAGATCTTTTACGTGGCTTACTGGTAATAATGCTTTACATACTAATGACCTTAGGAGGCGTAGGCATATTGCTGAGTTGGCGGTTTGTTCCATTTGTGGTTTGAATGATGAAACCATTTTGCATGCTCTTAGGGATTGTGGGGCTGGTAGAAGGACTTGAACTCGTGTAGTGAAGTATGAATTCCATAGTGTCTTATCTGGTTTGAACTTGTGTGATTGGATGAATGCTAATTTGAAGGGAGATTTTGGTAGATCTTCCAATGTTCATTGGGATTTGTTATTTTCTACCACATGTAGATTTTTCCAGCAGCAGAGGAATAAATTTCTTTTTAATGGTCCTAGATATGTTATTTCCTCTTCGCTTCATAGAATTTGTAATCTTGCTTTGGAGTATCAAATGACTTTGGATTCTAGAGACTTATGTCATAATAGAGTTCTTATTTCTACGCAATTCTCTGTTGCTTGGAGTCCGCCGCCTTCTAGTTGGGTGAAATGGAATGTGGATGACTCTTTCATAGAGATACCTGCATTGCTACTTGTGGGGGTGTTGCTAGAAATGAGTTTGGTGGGTACCTGTATGGTTTTGCTGCTAATCTTGGAACCATGTCCATAACTATGGCGGAGTTGTATGGTATTCTGAATGTTTTGTCTCTAGCTCGTGCTATGGGGATTTTGAGATTGATGATTGAGATGGATTCTAGAAGTGCGCTTAATATTATTCATTCTAATTTGGATTCTTGGCACCCATGTGCACATATTGTTGTTCGGATCAAAAGACTCTTGCTGGAAGATTGGCAGGCTGATATTCTCAATACTTATAGAGAAGGAAATTCTTGTGCTGATCTCATGACTAAACATGGGCATATGCTTCACCCTGGTTTGCATAGTTTTGCTTCTGCTCCTTCCTTTTTATCTGTTGCTTTGCTTGCTGATGCTAGTAATGTCTCCTTTGTTCATAGTGTAGTTGTGTAGTTTTGTTTTTTCTGGGCTTTTGCCCCGTTGTTCATAAAAAAATATATATATATATTTTGTTTGGCATGATGGTACTTGGTTGGTTGGTCACCAAGGATAACGTGGCCAAACTATGAATGTATACTAACTCGTGTCAGTAGACCATGGAGTAGGTTCCTTGCTTGTTTTGATTTGGAGGAGGTCTCATAGTTTTTAAATATTTTTGTACAAGTTCATCCGACAACAGTACTGGATCCCCATTTGTGATGAATAGGACTTGAAGTTGTATATTTTTCATGTCCTTTTCATTTGGAAAATGATTTTTTAAAGAATTTGAGTCATCAATTGAATTAAGGTGAGTCAAGTTCAACTCAGATATTGGGATAAGACTCCTCTAAAGTGAGCATATCTCTAAAGTGAGCAAGTAAAGGTGTAAATAACACTAATTTTTCCGTTTTATGGTTTTTAGATTATAGTGTTATTATTGTGTTTTGGGTAGTTGAGTATATTAAGAGACCTGGAAAGAAATTTTAAAGAAAGGAAAAAAGATGTGACCGTCCACAGAATATGGGAGCATGTTTCAGTGATCAAAATTGTTTTTGCCTTATGGCTTTTTCCAGAGTATACAGGGAGAAACTATTTTTTTTCTTCCTTGATCTGCGTTGACTTATTTGAAAACTTTGGAAAGTAAAATATTGTGAGCTGTCTGGTCCCTATGGATAAACATCAATTTGATTCTGACTCATTATTTCAGTGCATAATAACAGGCTCTGCTGACCATGAGCAAATGTGTTTTAAGGTTGTATGTTGCTTTAACATAGTTTCAAAGTGATCGATACATATGGATTTAGGTGTAGGAATAACAAAGTTGATTATTAATTCAGTTAATTGTAGGTGTACAAGTTAGTTCATGCACTCATCTTGTAAGCATAAGTTTCATTAGTTATCTTTTATTAAATGAAACTAAAGGGATGAAATGATGTGAGTGGGTAATAATATTGAGATCATTTATATTTTTCTTTTCTCAAATTTTAGTGTGCTGTATGCCATTTATCTGTGAGTGTGACTCATTGTTTATTTACATTGGATGGTTGTAAACTGAGATAATTCTAGTGTGCTTTTTGCCAACTCTCAAATCATAAGTAAATTGTCCCGAACCTGAAGATGAAAGTTGGCAGTCTGGGGGCTCATGTAGTCCTTGCAGCATAGTTGTGATTGAGACTTTCACTATTTTTGCAGATATTTAAATACCACGTTTGTCCCAGTGGCTTCACTGGCATGAATCAGTTGGTTGTCAAGAAATTTGGGAGTGAATCTTGCAATGGGCTGCTATTGTTCAACTTCAAAGAAAGCCAAAACACCAGGTTATGAGGAACCCACTGTTCTTGCTTCTGAGACACCTTGTGAGTATCCATCATTAAAGTGGTAAATTCTTGCAGTTGTGCCGTTAAAATGTTGCTTTACCTTTAGAAAACAAGCATCATGGTCCTTTTGCTAATCATGTTTCTTGTAATTCTATTCCATTTCCACCTAGTCCCATCATCTTATGGCATTCCATCCCTGGTTTCAATTAATGAATTTAGTAAACTGTAAACATATGGCTTAACATGCGTGTAAAGTTTGCTAATCTTTGCAATACAGAATTAGCAGCATAGTAAACTTTACTTTCAAATTCACTGGCACAGTCCTTTCAGTTACACCTAATTACTGATAGTTGACTTCGGCAAATGATAAATTAATGAATTTTGTAGTAAAAAATATAGCTTTGTGGCATTCGCCCTGACATTGGAATGCGGAATTGAAGTATCCTAATTTGTTTATTCCAAATGTGCACCGATAATATGCAGTCACTAGAGAGCAGTCGTTGCATTTTGCAAAGGATGCTTTCTTTACTCTCTGTTTAAAAGAAAATTTTATCTTTCTTTCTTCAGTTACTGTGAGTGAAGTAGAGGCCTTACATGAGCTCTATAAGAAGTTGAGCAATTCAATTATTGAAGATGGTCTTATTCACAGGGTGAGTTAGGTATTTTTAAGTTATGACTTTAGTTTATATGAGATGTCTCTAGTTTGGTACTTAATCTATATTAGATAATTAACTTCCTGATCCTCTTTACATCCAGGAAGAATTCCAGCTGGCACTCTTCAGGAATAAAAACAAGAGAAATCTGTTTGCAGACAGGGTTTGTAAATCTGTCCCATGCTCAATAGTTTAAAATTCTTTAATCTTGTTCAATTTCTTGGAGACTTTGATTTATAGCTTATTCTATCCGAAGTCGTTGAAGATGTTTACTTTAAGTGAATTCATTTTAGCTGATGTATCATCTTGTTATACACTGACCAGTCCTATTACTTCTTTTGACATGTCTCGCACCTGTACTGTATCATTCTAATGCATATTCACATTTAATTTTTCCATTATAGATTTTTGATTTATTTGATATCAAGTGCAATGGGGTCATTGAGTTCGGGGAATTTGTTCGATCATTGGCTATTTTTCACCCAAATGCACCTTTAGAAGACAAGATTAAATGTAAGATTGATTCTCCTACATAAAGGGATTTCATGTTGTTTTTTACTCAGTTTGCTGTGTTATGTAGTCTATCTGCAAGAATTATATACATTGGTTATTTATATTGGATTGCATAAATGGTTTTCAGTCTCCCACCAGATACTTTATCTTCTATTAAATTGGGGATAATGATTTTGCAGTTGCTTTTAGGTTGTATGATCTGAGGCAGACAGGGTATATTGAACGAGAGGAGGTATGGTTTTCTTCCGTTTCCTTGATCAAATTACAATTAACTGCTGAGTTTTCAAGTTTTTGAAATCTGCTCACGTGAATCTTCTTTTAGCTATATTAATATTATGCTTTGGTTCTTCCAATCTAATCCATATGTGTACTTGCTCATTATATATTTAGATCAACCTTTTACTTGCATTGCTTAGACTGGTGGTTTATCTGCAGTTGAAGGAGATGGTATTGGCACTTCTGCACGAGTCAGATCTTGTGCTTTCAGATGATATTATTGAAACCATTGTGGATAAGGTTCATAAAATGTTACCCTATTACTTTTAATATCTCGTTGAAATTAAAATGCTCCTTAAGTTGTATAACTTCTTCCACAGACTTTTAGTGATGCTGATGCAAAAGGTGATGGAAGGATTGATCAAGATGAGTGGAAAGCATTTGTGTCTAAATATCCATCCTTGATAAAGAACATGACTCTACCATATCTACAGTCAGTATAAGCTCTCCATGAACCTTATTTTTTCAGTAACTAGAATTTTAGAAAACATTGGTTCACTTGTGATATACACGAGTATGCTTTTGATGACTGAGCTTCTTTTCATGCATGTCTCCTCCCCATTTTGCAGGGATATAACCTTTGCATTTCCCAGTTTTATTGTAAGAACAGAAGTTGAAGATTCAGATGTATGAGGTTTTTGGCTTCACCGATGATGCTATCTTTGATTTAATCTCCTGATATGGTTACTATTAAGAGATGACCTTTCCTGTGGTGCCGGTGACATGGATATCCATACAATTTCGTCTGTGGTTCCTCCAGGGCAAGACTTCTAGACTTGGTTTTGCAGAAGCTCAACTATCTAGATAGCTTTTCTCTAGTAACTTAATCTATTCTATGTTGATAGTGATATCTAGGGCTACAAATAGTTCACCTGTGAATTGTTATTGTAATGCAAGGCTAGCTTGGTACATTTATGTATATACGAGAGATATAAGTAGACCATGTGACTCGGCCATCTTGCTTGTTGTGAATTTGGTATGAGAATTTTGCGAGGAGATATTGACCTTTGGACAATAGGGGAATAACCATAAGCATGATCAGTATGTCTAAGCATCTTTCCTCTCCAACTGTGCTTATTGCTTAATATAGCATAAAACTGTTGTTTCAATGCGCTCTCTTTACATAGAAATCATTATTTCAGAGCTCCAGATTCCAGAACTGTCTTCAGTGCAGGAAAGATGGTTTAGGCTAGGGTTAATTTTTCCCAGCTGTATGTGTATAGCAGACATCGTTCCTGTGGATTTCTTCTGAGACTCCTACAGTCCTAGGGGAGGAAGAAATGTGAATATCACACCCAAATTTTATAAGCATGGGTCGGTTTCAATTGAACTACAAACTTGTTGACACAGCATACATGAATATTGTCCTAGTCATGTAGAAGACAAAAAATTAGCAAGACTATAAAAGAATAGGCACCGCTTGAATTTTATCTTTTTTATATTTTTGGAGAATTTCAAAACAGGAACTCTCGCTGGAGAAAAAGAAGAAGAAATACTTGGTTCAAATAATTATTGCATATGTATATACATGGTTTTGATTAGTTTGAGTAACCATTCCAGATTGTATATTAATTTCAAACACTTTAGTACATATGGTCCAGGCCATGGCCCTCCAAGTATATCAGTGTGCAAAACTAATTCTTGCCGGTACAGTTCATCAATCGCAAAGGGCATCATTGCATCAAATTATTGCTGCAAACCCCTTCATGATCAATCTGTGATGGAAATTAAGTTGTGGGGAAACGTTAGGTCTAAAGCTTTGCCCATAATTTGCATAGTGCAGAGTCTGCACTCATTAGATAACAACTACAATAAATGGATGATAGTAACATTAGTCAAGTAATTATTACATTATGACGATTTAATTTTTAATCATTCATAATTTGAAACAAAGTTTATTATTAATAAATTATATTGTACTATTGGTTGGAAGAAAAAATAAAGTATTTTATTAAAAAATTAATTACTGCAATGATTAAACACTTGTTAAATATACTAAAAAAAACTTTAAATAAATTTTTTTAAAATTTTTAATACATTAAATATTTTATTTTTATCTAAAATTTTCTATTTTATCATCATTAACAATAACGTTAAAACACTTTGTAAGTAAAACCCAAAATTTTAAACCAGCTAATTGATTTCTTATAAATGATGGCACTCACCACACCACTCATTGTCATTGATTCATGTGAGAGGTGGGAACCAATCCAATCCTTTATGGCGGGTCACTTTCCTACACAACGTAACAAACTGATACGGTAGGATTGTCATACTTGGCAGCATACTATTCGTTGGTTTAGTAAACGGTGGTTGTGTCCCCTCAAGATTAAAACCTCTGTAACCTTTCTTCTTTGCGACACGTCGCATGAGACGATGAACGTGGATGCTTTATTTTTATTTTTTATTTTTTATATTATATAGTTTTTTTTTTAATATAGTTTTAGTTGATGAGACCCACGCGCGGATTTTGAGTTTTAGCCTCTTTACACGCTAACTTATTGACCAATTTTTGGTAAGTCAATAAAAAATTGTCACCTTATGATATACACATAAATACAAGTTTTATGTTTGAATCTTATTATTAAGATGGAATTTTCTACAGTCAAAGAAAAACAAAAGGATGGAATTTTGTAGGTTATTACATGAGAATTTATTTCGTATATTTCTTACCAATTTTTGGTAAGTCAATAAAAAATTGTCACCTTATGAATACACAGTTTTATGTTTGAATCTTATTATTAAGATGGAATTTTCTACCGTCAAAGAAAAACAAAAGGATGGAATTTTGTAGGTTATTACATGAGAATTTATTTCGTATATTTCTTAGTTTTAGGGTGAATTGGTTTTGTCAATAATTAGGTTGAGAAAACGAACTAGTATAAGTACATGAAATTGGGCAATCGAAATAAAAAAATATATGCATTATATATATGTGTGTTGTAAGTTTATAAGTTTTCTAAAAAACTTTAATATAAAAAACTATCATTCAAACACAAGGATCTTAAAATTCATGATTCCAACAAATAAAAGTATAAGAAAAAACATTAATCTTTATCCATAAATAGTTGGTAAATTGTATTCCAATAGCGTTAGAGATATCCTAAAACTCACTTTCTATTCATTTGTCTTTTCTTTATGCTTCTTCTACTTTAGTGATGGTGAGGGAATAAGAAATCCTGACGGTCAGGAACAGACTTAGAATTTTACACAGAAACTATTTCTTAAATACTGTTAACTTCCATCAAGTTAACAGTTACTATAATTGTAAAACTGTCTTTTTTCTTTTACCCAATAAGAGTTTAGCTCATTAACTTATTTTAACTACTTATTAAACTAATAAGATAAGTCACAAGTCCATCACATGAGACATTTAATCTAATATTCTCCTACTTGACT
Organism: Ormosia semicastrata; assembly: GCA_029884595.1. Taxonomy (NCBI): domain Eukaryota; kingdom Viridiplantae; phylum Streptophyta; class Magnoliopsida; order Fabales; family Fabaceae; genus Ormosia; species Ormosia semicastrata. The sequence continues at coordinate 26,362,091 of JAQQTO010000046.1, read as the reverse complement.
CAAGTGACATTACCTTCTTTATAGTTTGATAAGTCTATCAAAATATAATATGAATTCATATATACATAGTCAAACTCTTCTTTACATTGGATACATCATTCATCATAACCAAGAATAAACTAACATGAGTCATGGATGTTGTATATCATTTAATCAATATAGTTCCTTTTTATATACCACAGAATTAGTCATCTCCTTGACATGACCTATAAATGAGAAGCACATAATTGGTTTAACAATAATGTCTTTATTAAAGACAGAACTTGTTATCATCATTCCTATTCAATCATGTATACAAATTAGGAAAACAGGTAAGACAGAAACATATTCATTCATGAGCTCAGAGTGTCAAAGTACATAAAATATCATCATTAACATAATATACAATAATGCCTATACTTTCAACATGTCCACTAAATGTTTTGAGCGGTAACCCTTTCGTCAAAGGGTCAACAATCATAAAGTCGATACTAACGTGCTTTATTAACACTATGTTTCTGAACATATTCTTTAACGGCAAAGTATTTCAATTTCATAGGTTTAGCACCTTTAGAATACTTGTCCTTTTTTTTAGAAAAAAGATTTTTGCAAATAATAAACTTTAGTGACTTAGCAATATTGTCGATAATTTCAAGTCCTAAATAAAATTCTGCAACCATAATTCATTAATAATGGCCTCAAAGCATGTCATAACATTAAATTTGTCCCCTTTCTGAATTGGAACCATACTTGCTGACCATTTATCCATTTTCTATATCTTTATTGACATAGACTTTCTGAGACAAACTCAACAATCTTTGTGACTTGTCACAAAATATTTATATTCCAGTCACATAGCTTACCTCTCTCATATCTTTCATTTCAAAGTTATTTGAGGGAAACTTCTTAGTCTCACTTAATAGACCAAGATCATTAATTACAAGTAAGATGTCATCAACATACAGAACTAAAAAGATAAACTTACTCTCACTGACCTTCAGATATATATATCGATCAATAGTATTTTCCTTAAATCCGAAGGATACAACAGTATCATTGAACTTGATATACCATTCCTGGAAAACTTGCTTAAGTCTGTATATTGATTTATCAAGTTTACATGCCATATGTTCTTTCACCTCAACTGAAAACCTTAATGGTTGATTCATATAAACATTTTCCTCTAAATTCCCATTTAGAAAGATAGTTTTCACATCCACTTGATGCAGCTCTAAATCATAATGAGCTACTAATGCCATGATAATTTTAAAAGAATCTTTCTTAGAAACCGGTGAAGAAGTTTCCTTATAGTCAATGTCATCATTTTGAATAAAACCTTAGGCAATAAGATGGACATTGTAACATTCAAGGTTGCCATGAGAGTTACGCTTAGTCTTAAAGACTCATTTACACCTAACTCTCTTGCACCCTTCATGTAATTCCATAAGATCCCATACACTATTATGTTTCATTGATTTAAGCTCATCTTTCATGACATCTAACCATTTATTATCATTGTCACTATTAATGGCTTGTGAAAACGATACTGGATCAGTCATTAATTCCTAAGTCATTTTTTTCTTTTTTACTCTTGTACATATACCACACAGTCATTCGGAATAGCAAATCTCCTTTCTCTTTAGGTTCTTCTTAATGTTATTTCTTGTGGTTGTTCTACTATAGGTTCATTGTTAACCTCGGGATCATTAATTTGTTATTCTTCTTTATTGTTATTCAGTTCAACAACATGAGGAACAACAATTTCATAAGTATGAGCACGAGTTAAAGGAACTTGTACTCTAACTTCTTTAATCTACACATTTCGTGAAGTTTCACTCCAACTAGTTTCATCATTCTCAATGAACTGGACAATTTCAGTTTCATCAAATCCTCCATAATACTCACCACCTCTATTTGACCATACGATCTTTACATTTCTATCTAATTGCCTTTTAACTTCATTTATATAAACTTCCAAGGCATTCACTGCTTCAGATTTCTCATGCAATAAATAGACATATTCATAATATGAATAATTGTTAATAAATATGATAAAGTACTCTTCTTTACTAAAAGAGTTGACAACAAAGGGTCCACATATATCTATGTGTATAATTTCAAGAAGCTGAGTGCTTCTCGTGGCACTTTCTTTGTGTGTTTTTGTTTGTTTTCCCTTAATACAATCCACATAAATATTAAGGTTAGTGAAATCTAAATATAGAAGGATGTTATTCTTTACCAACCTTTCCATTATTTTTTTGGAAATGTGACCCAAACGTTTATGTCACAAGTAAGCATAACGTTCATTCACTAAATTACGTTTAGTGCCAACATTATGATGCAAGGTCATAAGAGTTTCAACATATAAATTATCAAGATTCAATTTATATAAACCATTATAAATCCAAATCTATTACCCAAAGGTAAAATTAGATTTACTCATTCTATTCAGATAAATTAAGTCCATTAAAATTGGAACAGATAAGAGATACAAATGCATAACAATAGTTATTATAATGATTACATGTCTGACAATAATACTTTGAGTCATAAATTAACATACTATATAGATTCAAACAGCAAATCACTTAAGCATTCAATATATATTAATGTTCTCTTTTGGGTGATCCATTAATATACAACAATAAACATAATGATGCTAATAAAATTTGTTGGCAATGATATATGCACTAACTAGAAATATTTATTATTTTTGGATATATATATAAATAAAACTAATAGTACACTTACACTACCAACAATCATGTCCATTTATTATAAGGGCAGCTAATCAATCTTTGGGCGATCCATAAATGACTTATAACAATGAATTTTAATTTACCCATACACAAATAATCATCATGTCATTCATAGCATCCATTCGATGGGTAATTGAAAGAATAACGTTCATACAATTTGGAATTAAGTCAACTTAAAGATTCGACTACTTTGGTGATTAACAAATCTATCATACATTAATTTCAAATTGACAGCATTATGCATAGAAATCAAATACTGCATATTCTTTAAAATAACTTCCATATAATTTGAAATTAAATCAACTTAAAGATTTGACCACTTTGGTGATTAACAAATCTCATATGATATTATCTCAAATTAATAGCATTATACATAAAAAAAATAATATGCTATTAGAATCAATAATATTGATTTACATTGATTTACGTTGATTTATTTACGCAATACCATCAAACAATATTTGATTTACAGTATTTGCTTTAAGTTGAATCATAAAAAAACACATAATACCATCAAACAGTATTTGTTTTCCATTGATTTCATAGATTTATGAGAATAATCATTATAATTGCTATAAACAATTGGTGTCATAAAGACGTAATAACTTTACAACTGTAATAGCATAATAAAATTCATAATTGGTCATTGCCATTGTAACCACTTTGGCATTCCATCATTGATTTGCAAAATTTGGAAACAATCATATGTCTTTTAAAAAATATTCGTTAATTTATTACAATCAATATCTCAAATTGATTTATTGTTGCAATTATTAAAACAGTAAATCATTGATATAATTATTTGGAAGAATCAATTATAAATTATAATATAATATAATAAAACTTACTTTCTCCAAATAATAAACAATAAGCCCCAATTAACAATCACTCTAACAATCACGTTCTTTCACCATACAGTACAATTCCATGTGGACAAAAAAGACGATCATGCATATGACTTTACAATCTTTCACAATTTAGGACTTTATCCAATCATTTTACAATTAAGTTTAATAATTCATAATTAGAGTCAATAATAAATCATAAAAAATTAACTCATATAATGCAATGAAATAACATAATAAAAATTCTTAATTTTTACAATTAGGATTCATACAAATTGGAAAAAACAGTTATCGTTAAAGAAGAATCATAAATTGCATAACCATGCTCTAATACCACATGTAAGTTTATAAGTTTTCTAAAAAATCTTAATATAGAAAACTATCATTCAAATACAAGGATCTTAGAATTTATGATTCCCACAAATAAAAATGTAAGAAAAACATTAATCTTTATCCATGAATAGTTAGTAGACTGTATTTCAAGAGCGTTAGAGAGATTCTAAAACTCATTTTCTATTCCTTTGCATTTTCTTTATGCTTTTTCTATTTTAGTGATAGTGATGGAAGAAAAAACATTGACGGCCAAGAAAAAACCTAGAGTTTTGCGCAGAAAATATTCATTAAATACTGTTAATTTCTATCAAGTTAACAATTATTATAATTACAAAATTGTCTTTTCCCTTTTACCCAATAAAAATTTAACTTATTAACTTAATTTAATTACTTATTAAACTAATAAGATAAGTAACAAGCCTATCACGTAAGACATTTAATCTAACATGTGTTTTTTAATATCGCACGCGTTTTTTGCTTCACATTTCTTCTATTGATTTGTTCCTATGTGAATATTTTCTTATCAAATACATTTCAATTCAATAGGCCAAAATTGGTTTTGATACATATTTCCTGATTTGGTATTTGTTAACTGAATGTGTTCATCCTCATCCAAAACTATACATGAAAAATGAAAAAGATGGAAATAACATGTACGTAATAATAATTTTTGGGTCCTGCATGTATGTAGTAATACACGTTTGGATTAGCCAATGAATTTAACTAATTTATAAATTTATTATATGATATTTATGTTCAAATATCATTGCCACTCATTTGTTGTAGGCTATATGATATATGAAAACTGATTGAATTATCAAATGAAAAATTCTCGAATGTAAGAGTGCGAGATTTTTAACCATTTCAAAATTTTACTAAATATGTCAACATATGCGACGTAAAAATATATAATACTTGCTATGTAATATTTAATTTATACATGAAACATATATTATGATGAGTAATTTAAATTATTATATTACTATTGAAAATTTCAATATAATAAATGTATGGCTTGACCATATCAATATTATTATGAGATGTTTAAGAATTTTAGGTGAAATTATTATAAATAGAATTTTATTTTAATTCGAAATTTAAAGAGTTATATTCTATAAGTGAATAATACGATATTTTTATTTAAAAAAATATTATAACATTAGAAAATTTAAATTTTAGTCTTTTAACAGTTTTAAAAAATCTTTACACTATCAATGGATTAATTTTTTTTACTTAAAAACTTGTTTACAAAAGATAAAAAAGCCTTAGTTACTATAAAATTTTTATACATTTTTATTTATTAATGGTATTGAAAGTTTTACACTGTTATTGAATTGAATGTAAATTCAATAAAAACCATAAACAAATACATGACTTTAGATTATTAAAAAAAAATACATGACTTTACATTTAGTTCACTCGTTACTAAATTTTTCTCTTCTAAGTGTGAATTAGTAGTGTGACTTTTCTTCACTATTAATAAATTAAATTTAAATTATTATCACAATCACATTTTTTTTACGATCATAATCACATAACATTATTTGCTTGCCAACAATGTAAAATATATTTTTTTAAAAGGCCTAGGTAGGTCTGACAAAAGTTTTTCCTAATAGATCTTTATATGGCCTCTTAATGAGAAGGAAGGGATAGATAAAAAAAAGTTAGGATGAAGCGCATTTGTAATTCTACTACTTTCTCTACGTCTCTCCAACTCTTATTAATTAAGCTATTGACAACCCTATTATTTTTTTTATATCTCCTAAAATCTTATTAATTAAGCTATCATGTGACAATAATGTAAAATTACACAATAAAAACTTTTTTAATTTCTTGAAGTATTTTTCACTTTATTAGTGAGATACTAATTTTTTAATATATAATCAAATATTTAAGTAAAAATCTTTATTAATAATATTATTTTTATATATATAAATTTTAAAATTAAATTAAATCACATACTAAAAAATTAAATCTCTTTCACTCAAATTAACATAAATTAATGGTATATATAAATGCGCATAGAGAGAATCGAACCTCGTCAATATCTAAGTCATTAGAAATAAAGTAATCGGAATCTATTTTGCTATTAATTGTTATCTAATCTTCCATTGATGAGAAGTTATTAGATTATTATTATTTTTTCATTGTTATTTTATGTGATTATTAATGAACAGAAGTTAATAGTTACCCTCTATACTTTGGTAACTAACGCAATCCTTTGGCGCGTATAAACATGATCCATTTTTTTAATTTTTGTTTTACCCTCAATTTGGATAAAATCAAAAATTTTGTATTTTACCTCATAATAATAATTCAATAAATTCAGCAAATTTCCTTCTATATTTATTTCCCTATCTATTTGATTTTAGATTCAGAGTCCAACGCCACCAACTGAACAGAGCAAGAACAACTTTGATTGATGCTCTCTCTCTCTCTCTCTCTCTCCACCCAACCTCAAACTTGCACAGATTCCAATCTATCTACTATAAATTCTGATTCCGTATCAAATTACTATGTCTCTGTATCTGTATCTGTATCGTAGGAATCTAGAAGATTCCAATTAACCATTTCTTCGTTTTCATGGCAGATCCTTTCTATCTTCTACCCAGGTTAGATTCTAAATTTCTAATCATCATCATCCTTAATAAAGAAACTGGGTTAGCTTTAATTAACGTTAATCTATTCAAAAATCGCTGCTTTTCACGTTGTTTCCTTCTAGTTCCATATTTAGTTTTGCGATCGGATCGATTTGCAGTGGATAGACACGCAAAGTTTTGATATTTCTGTTAGTGAGCTCATCCTTTGAGGTAGTGAATACAAAGTTGTTAGTAATCCTAAGAGATTGTGAGATGGGTTTTGGTGAGATGAAGTGGAAACCAAATAAGCTCAAAAGTCGCGTTCTTTTGGTTTGATTTGCTTCTTGCTTCATTTTCTATCTTGCTTGGTGTCAAAGGCTTTTCTTCTCTCTTTAGTTATGCTGCATTAATTATTTAATTTAATATATACGAAGAAGCTCACACTTAAAATTGTTTAAATCGGTAAGTGCCTGTCTCTATCAAGGGGAGCTTTTTGCCTTCTTTTCTCCCTTTTTTCTTTTTGTCTTCTTTGCTCTTTTAGCTTTCAAATTTCTTAAAATTTATGTCCTTTCCCATAAAAATTAGAAAGAAAATAAAATAAAAATCCTGTAATTTTGGTCTTACAAACACATTCAATCAGGGTCAATGGTAGAGGAACTATTCATAGTAATCAAGGACCGAAAATTCCTTTAATTTCTTTCTATTAATTTTCAATGTAATTGAATCTTCGTGCAAATGTTATTCATATATGCTTGCTTTTTTCTTTGTGGTAAAAGTTATACATTTGTGTGTGTGTGTGTTTTTCCCCTCTGGGGAATGATCTCATATTCGTGCTCTATTGCAGTGCAATCTTATACCCACTGGTGTATTTGTAATGCAATCAGTTGATGAACGAGAAGAGGAATCCGAAGCGTCCGAGATCACCGCCTTTCAAAATGCCTGTGACAGTCTCTAATGATGTGCAAAATTTTGATGATAGCATCCTTTCCCCCGTTGAAGAGATTGTACAATACCCATTGCCTGGATATGTATCACCAACTTCAATAAGTTTCAGTCCCGATGATAGTTTAATTTCTTATTTATTTAGTCCTGATCACAAATTAAATAGAAAGATTTTTGCTTTTGATCGGAAGACCAATACGCAAGAATTGTTATTCAGTCCCCCTGATGGTGGACTTGATGAGAGTAATATTTCTCCAGAAGAAAAGTTGAGGAGGGAGAGGTTGAGGGAACGTGGGTTAGGAGTGACACGGTATGAATGGATGAAGACAAGCTCAAAAAGAAAAGCAGTCATGGTGCCATTGCCTGCTGGGGTTTGTTCCTTTGTGCTGCAAAAAATTATAGCATTATTTTGTCAAAGTTATTTCTTATGAATTGATTTAAATATTGTCTTATGTTTTTATTCAGAAGATAGGAAGTAGAAATAAGTTTCAAAAATATATGTCGCACCTTAGTACTTAAAGCTGGTAGGAACACTAATGAAGCACATGCACACATAGGTACATATTACTCCAATATTCTCACTATGCTGCCACCAGAGTGTCAGTACTGTCTTTAAGTGCCATGTCAGTCCCTTTATAACACTGTTGCTTGGCGCAAACTGTCAATATTAAGATGTTCTATATGAATAAATTATTTGAAGCTTCAAATGCTGGTTTTTGCTCTTTCTCTCTCTCTCTTTTGTAGAGGTTGGTTTGTTATTTTGCAGTTATTATCTGACATAGTTGAAAGGCCGCTTCTGGAGTTATTTGCTAACCTCTTCAATTTCTTTTTAAAAATTGAGCTTCTTGTACCTCATTTTCAAAGCTGTGTTAGCTACAATGATTTCTATCACTCAGTGCCGTTTGTATTGACTTGTCTTATGCCACCCTCATACTAGTATAGCAGTCTTGTTTATGCCTATATATCAATGTTATACTGAACTGTTTATATTTTGTTGTGTTTTGTGGAGCTGTGTATTAGAATGAAATTTTTTATGCTTTCCTTTTTTTATTTTATATTGATTAATTACTTCATATAGTCAAGTGTCTCATGGTTATTGCCTTTTCCCTTTGAACAGATTTATATCCAGGATATTTCCCATTCAAAAGCCGAGCTCAAGCTTCCAAGTATATCCGGTTCACCCATTATTGATCCACATCTGTCCCCAGATGGATCAATGCTTGCTTATGTAAGAGACTGTGAGTTGCATGTTCTGAATCTGTTGTCTAATGAATCAAAGCAGTTGACCCATGGTGCAAATGGAAATGGTTTGGTAAGTTCAATAGTTGGTTGGTCTTTACTGTATTAGAGTTATTAAATGCATTTGAATTTTATGAAAAGCAGTTAATGAATCTTATATAGTCACCTGACTAACTAATGTAACCTTTCTAGCTAAAATCTCTTTTTTTTTTTAAGTACTTTTTAATGATTAAAAGATTAGGTTTTTTGTAAGATGTATCTGTTCGAAATTTCCTAAGGTCCACCTACTTCGAATCAGCTGCACATATCCTATTTTACCTTTGTCATAGGTGTTTGATTTCTATTGCACATATCCTATATAACCTCTGTAGTAAGTGTTTGATTTCTATTATGAAGCATCCTACTGCTGAATTTGGTTAAGCTTTGTCCTTTCATCCTTGTTATTATTGGCCTGGATAATGGAAGTTAAGTGCGGTGTTGATTCTCTTCTAGGGTACAAGCTCTAGTAGGATCCTAAGGTTCTTCTTTTCTTATTTATGAAAATAAAGCTGGATTGGATTAAAACAGTTGGAACTTTAAAGAGTGAAATTACTTATGATCGTCCAATAGGCTTTTGGCTTGTATTTGTTGTTCATATGATTGATACATTTTTTAGTTTGACTACTGGTAGATGAAACGGCTTTTTTTTTTGGCTTTTAGATAGTCTCAATCTTTAAAAATTTGACACTGGCTTTGTGTGTTGTAGATTCATGGGCTTGCCGAATATATAGCTCAGGTGAGATTTCCTTTAAAATTATATCTTCTTTATGTACATCTTTAAAGATGCATTGTCCTCCTACGAAGTAGTCCTTCCTTCCTCTTTTGACTGGGCAAGTTGCATAATAATTGGGTTCTGAAATGATGGCATATTTTACTATGTCATTGTTGGCTTGGTTAACATTTCCTCAGGTTTTATTGTGCCAAGAACAACTCTCCTAATAACTTAAGCAGTTAGGTGCAGGCCCAGGAATGGTTTATATTTTTAACATTAACATGTAATTTTCTGATTGCAGGAGGAGATGGATAGGAAATCTGGATATTGGTGGTCACTGGACAGTAAATATATTGCTTTCACTGAAGTTGATTTTTCTGAAATACCACTTTTTAGAATTATGCACCAAGGTAAGAGTTCAGTTGGTTCAGAGGCACAGGAAGACCATCCTTATCCTTTTGCAGGAGCTTCAAATGTTAAAGTGCGCCTTGGGGTTGTTTCGGTAGCTGGAAGCTCCATCACTTGGATGGATCTTCTCTGTGGGGGCATGGAACAGCAAAACAATGAGGAGGAATATTTGGCAAGAGTCAATTGGATGCATGGAAACATTCTCACTGCTCAGATCTTGAACAGGCACCACACTAAAATAAAGATAGTTAAGTTTGATATTAGAACAGGCCAAAGGAAAAATATATTGGTGGAAGAAAATAGCACTTGGATCAATATACATGACTGTTTCACACCTCTTGATAAAGGAGTTACCAAGTTTTCAGGTGGATTTATCTGGGCTAGTGAGAAAACAGGATTTAGACATCTTTATCTTCATGATGCAAATGGAACTTGTTTGGGACCCATCACTGAAGGTGAATGGATGGTTGAGCAAATCGCTGGTGTGAATGAGGCTACCGGTCTAGTATATTTCGCTGGGACCTTAGATGGTCCTCTGGAGTCCAACTTATATTGTGCTAAACTTTTTGTTGATGGAAGTCAACCACTGCAGGCCCCTGTCAGACTTACACATAGCAAGGGGAAGCACATTGTGGTCCTTGATCATCATATGCAAAATTTTGTTGATATCCATGATTCCCTTGAGTGTCCTCCTAGGGTGTTACTTTGCTCATTGGAGGATGGAAGAATAATCATGCCTTTGTATGAGCAGTCATTTACAATTTCAAGATTCAAAAGGCTTCAACTTGAGCCACCAGAGATTGTTGAAATACGGGCTAACGATGGCATTGTATTGTATGGAGCTCTATATAAGCCCGATGCTTCAAGATTTGGACCACCACCTTACAAAACTATGATCAATGTTTATGGTGGTCCAAGTGTACAGCTTGTTTGTAACTCTTGGCTTAGTACAGTTGACCTGAGAGCGCAATACTTGAGAAACCAAGGTATCTTAGTTTGGAAGGTCAGTTCCCTGAATTTTACATGAATATAGTTCACTTTTTTAACTTGCTTTTTATCACTCAGCTGCATGATGAAACTCAGACAGGGTAGACAGGTATACTATAATGAGTTTGTCTAATCTATAAACCTTGATGTACTTGGTTATGGTTAAATTACGAGTACTAAATTGTTTGCCTGAAGAGATTGATAGTAATATGATTGAGATGAGCAATCCATCTATTTATACATGGAAAATGTTGACACACCTAAAAGTGACGGAACTTGTTTTTAATAAAGAAAATGTATTCACCCTTGCATTTGATATTTCCATTTGTATGCTCAATGGTTGTTGCAGTGCTCTGATGTCCCAAATTTATACATTCTTGGTCCTTGAGCTTTTAAATCGGGAACATTTTACCCATTTTTTATAACATGTAGCATGGAAAAATCTAGCTTTTGCCCCTTCCTTATCAGTTTATAGTATGTGGTCAGTTCATCCTTCCAAGTCAGTTATTGCTTTTCTTGTTTACAGTTAGACAATAGAGGAACTGCTAGACGGGGGTTGAAGTTTGAAAGCTATTTTAAGTACAAACTTGGTCAAATTGATGCTGATGATCAGCTAACCGGAGCAGAGTGGCTTGTCAAACAAGGGCTTGCGAAAATTGGCCACATTGGGTTGTACGGATGGAGCTATGGCGGCTATCTCTCTGCGATGACCCTGTCAAGATATCCAGATTTCTTCAAGTGTGCTGTGGCTGGTGCCCCTGTTACATCATGGGATGGATATGACACATTTTACACAGAGAAATACATGGGATTGCCATCTGAAAATGAATCAGGGTATGAAAGCGGTTCTGTTATGAGCCATGTGCACAAGTTGAAAGGACGGTTGTTGCTTGTGCATGGCATGATTGACGAGAATGTGCATTTTAGGCACACTGCAAGGCTTATCAATGCACTTGTGGCAGCTGGAAAATCGTATGAGCTAATAATTTTCCCAGATGAACGTCACATGCCGCGACGCCATAGAGATCGAGTTTATATGGAAGAGAGGATATGGGACTTCATAGAGAGGAATCTGTAAGTTAAGAACTTTTTTTTATGCATCTTTTATTGTTGTTTTCAATTGAATGGGCAGAGTAGTTTCTGAAGTTCTTTTACCCAAGAATTGGCTTTATTCCTTCTTTCCTGATAAAACTGGTTAGCTACTTTGATTCTTGGGCGATTGGCCATTTGGCCCATTTCATTTCAGAGGAAAAAGAAACAATTCTGGCTATCAAATAAGCCTTTGAAAAGAAAATAATCTAAATCTTATAGCCAGAGGAATTATCAGTAGACTAATCCAATCTAGATTCTAACATATGTTGCTCTTCCTTTCCTAAACTCACTGTCGAATTAGAAAATTTTGGTCGAAGTGTTATATAGTAAAATTTTAGAAGAGGGATAGATTTAACTTTTATGGGGGTGTTTGCTTAAAAAATTTACGTATACTCAAAAGGAATTGTTTTAGTTTTTAGCTCTCTCAGGGAATTGTTAGATTAGTTTTAAGATATAATTTATGTTACACCATTGAGTGTATTATATTTGTATGATTTTATTCTGGCAAAATTGAAAATGCAAGGATTCGAAATTCACTTGAAGCAACTTGTAGTCAGATCAAGCGAAATTTAAGAGGGGATTAGTGCCACACTCTTGGTCTTCTTAAAATGAAAAAGAAAAAATCAAAAGAAGGCTATAAATACCACTATCATTTACTATTGTTACGAACTTACCCTGTTGAGAATCAAGTGTTGGGAATTCAAGAGTAAATAGTTTAGGAATGGACAAAATGAGAATTTTATAAATAATTATTCATAAATTTAATGTTTTAAGATTTTGGTTTAAGACATAGTGTCTGACATATTATTTCTCTTTATAAGTCAAGTGGTTTCATATCTCATTGTATTTTGGGTTCTTTTTTTTTTCTAATATTAAGATAAGACAATGAATCGATGCATGGAACGGGCTCTAAAGCTTTGTAATGCAGCTTAATGATTAAAAACTAATTAATCAAGCTATATTTTATTAAACGTCAAACTCTGTTTTAGTCTTTTTAGTGATTCATTCCCCCTAATTGGGGACAAGTATTATTAGGCATACAGCATTAACATGGAATGGAATGCATTGATTGTATGAGAATTAGCGAGAATTAGCGATCCGAGGTCAAGAAAATAATTAGTGATCCAAGAATTAATCCTTTGCTGCAAATTGAGATTTCCTAGGAGGCTTATTTGTCCCAAGCTTTTGTTAACAAGCATTCTGTGTGTTGCGTATATCTGTACAAGCTCGGAGCACTCTGGCACTTTAATGGGAACTTTTGTTCTGCTGAAAAGGAGCAATGTACATATGAAATAAAATGTTAAAAGGTTCATATATAAACATATTCAGATAGTAAGGAAAATATTTTAAGAAGAAACTTTTTTTTTCTGGTAGGAATAGTTATGAACCCTGTAGACCATTCCTATGGGAGTGGTGAAGGGAGGATCCAATTGGTATTAAAAAACCCGCAACTCCTTTGGGGTTATAAGAAACTTGATACGTGATGTACATATGATGGTGCTTTGCTTTGGCACAATAGCTTCGTGAGATGTCAGTCTTGTCAATGCCATTGGGCTGTAGAACACCCACAAATCTACAATCAGCTAAGAAAAGTGACGGGGAAAAAACAAAAGAAAGATTTTATTTTATTTTTATGATAAAAAATCAAAAGAAAGATGTGAACGGAGCAGGACAAACAGGATCTAATTTTTAATATCATGCCATTAGGACATTGATGTAATCCTATTCTTAGTAATTCATGAATTTCTTAATGTGTTCTTATCCATTTTCATGCGACTTTGAATTCCGTAAGTATTATTTTTCAATCATGGAAGACAATTTGCACCATATAAAATAGTTTGCAGCAAAATATTGATATTTATTCTAAATAATTAATTTAGAATCTTATCATATGCTTTGGATTTGTATTGAAAAGTTGAAGCCAGACCTGTCTAGAGCACAACCGACAAGCTAATACGCTGTCAAACCAACGAAATGAAGTGCTTCCTTCCCTAGTGCGATTTGGAATGTATGAATCTTTATGACATGGCAAATACCTATTGGTTTATTTTATGTGTAATCGCGTTAAGACAACCTTGTTGCCCATGTTTATTTCAAATTATTCGAAAAGCACATTTCATAAATCAAATAAAGCGCACAGACAAAGCACTGTAACACCGCCGGTTTTATTTTTATTTTTAATTTTGAACATTTTTACGACAATAAAAGTGATATAAAAAATAAAAAATTATACCATTATCACAATAGCCGTTAAAAATAAGAGTTTCAAATTTATTTTTTATTAATAAAACAGTGTTACATTGTTACATCAATTAAGAATTTTTTTAATAGAAATATTGATTTTTAATAAGTTGTAGCTATAATTTATCAATATTAAGTAATATAATATAACGACCTATAAATTATTAATAAAATAAAATAAAATTTAAAAATAAAAAGTATAATATATATAATGAAAAAATTTATACGCTCCAGTCACCATCAGGAATCAATGAAAAGAATACCGTTTTTTTTTAATGGAAGAATAACCACCTTTTTTTTTGGGGGTTACAAAAGAATAACACATTTACGTTATGCTTAACGCCCGTTTATGTACGTATAGGTATAGTATAGGAGAGTGTATCAAAAAAAGGTATAGTGTAGGAGATCTTTCTGGGCTTCTCCTTCTGCACACTCACCGTAAATTCAGTTTCGTTATTTATTTAATTTTTATATTCTAATTTTTTAAATATATTTATTAATTTATTCTATATTTTATGAAAATATTATAATTATATATAATTTAATTTGATATTTATCTTACATAAATATATAATAGACATATATTCATCATATTTAAATTAGATAAAAAAATATTTTTTTTCTCAATTAACCCTGTCAGACTGAACAATGAAAATAAAATAATAAACGGTATCACTAGGCTTTCCAGAGACACGTAAAAATAAAATACTAAACTAATAATCACCGATTCCCGAACTTATCAACTTTTAATTAAATTATAAAGATTATATTACTTATCATGTAATTATTCGCTCCACAAATAAATAACATTTTAACTGGTATTGCATCCGACACTCAACTGCATTTAATGTTATAGATTCTTTTCTTATCACGTCTCTTTTTATACTTTTTTCTTTGTTGAAGGTTTAAATATTTAGCTAAAGGAAGGTGGATAGGTTATGAAGTGAATGACTAAATTTTTATTTTGTCCTCGTTAAATAATTTTTTAATCATTCTATATTTATTTTAGATTTAGTTTTTTTTTATATCATCAATTTCACCTTTGCCTAAAAATTCGATTATAACAAAAAGTTCATAATCAATTACTTCAAATTTTTATACCGAGAACAAAAAAAGTTATTTTATAAAGGTAAATATTAATTTTGACCTAGCAACCATGTTCTAGAAACTTCGTTTATATAATTAATAAAAAATTAATTAAAACTCAAAGAAACAAAAGGTTAACAAAGTAATTAATATGTGTTTATTTGAATGAAAAAAATAAAAATCTCTGAAACATATTATATTAAATTCGATATCAAAATTTATATATATAAAAAAATATCATTAAAAAAATCTTTATTTAAATACTTAATTGTACATAAAGATATTAATCTTTTATTTATATAATGAGGGGAGACTATGAAAAATTAAAAAAAAAAGGTTAACAAAGTAATTAAAGTTTTCAAATTCAAAACTATGACTGGCCCTTACATTTTCTATTACGGGGAGAGGAGGTTTAATCAATATTCGATAATAATAAATCCCTTAACAAATAAAAATGGTAACGTGTTTTAAACTTCGGTGACAAGTCATTCGGTCCACCGCTATAAATAGCACTTCTCAGTGCCATTTTAAAACCGTCCGTGATCTCACTCACTGTCTTCTTTCTCAGCTTTTTCTCTCTCAGCGCAGCTCGACACTTTGACTCAGTGAGTCAAGTCTTTCCCGGAAAATTGGGAATCTGAGAAAATTTTCCGATTCTGGGAAGAATGATTCACAAGGATTTGCTCAATGGCGCTTAATTCCTCAAGTTTCTCGTATCACCGGCATCCTGCCTGAGTTTCTTCTTCGGTTCTGCTTCACTCTGTAAGCTTATTTTTCACTTTAATTCTATCGTTTCGGATATATATATATATATTTTCTTCTTTTCGTTTCTTGTAAGATTCGTCTTATGGATTGTCATTTGTCGGTGTTGTTTGTTTTGGCTAGAATGAGATAGGAAGGAAATTTATGGAAAATCTCTCTCTCTCCCTCTCTCTCTCTATTTGTTTTCCTTGATTGAAATGATTCTTTCGTTTCACGTGTCATCAGAAATTAGATTCGTTTTTGTTTATATTTCATTTTTGGTGTTTGGATTTTCCTTTTGATTTTACGAACGAGTATGGAAATTTGAAATTTATGTATTTAGCTCTTCCAACTTTACTCGGTTGCTGAGGTTATCTGAATTCTGAAAGAAGAAAATTACTAATGTCAGGCACAATCTATTACTTAACTTAATCTGATTGAATGTTTCCTTTTTCATGTGAAATTAAACGAGACATTTTCGAATGTACTGATTATCATATTTATAAGTGATTGAAGAGGGTTATATATGTGTGTGTGTGTGTGTGTGTGTGTGTGTGTGTCTTTTCTTTCATTGAATTCCGTCTTATGTGACTGAAGATTTTTCTTCCTTTTTGTAGGGTTATTGGACTCCGGTTTGCAGGGCATCCCTTCTTCCTTTTTTGGCCACTACAAATTTTTCCATAACATAGCTTAAACGTTGCAGCTATGAAAAAACCATATTATCAATTCAAGGAGACATCTGATCAGATGATCATCATTTCTCCGAAGCTGCGTTTTCTGAAAGTCTTGATTTGGCTCTGAGCCCTGATTTCTGAAAAGAAACTACAATACAAATTTTAGGCTTCTATTTCTTGTTTACTGCTTAGGTTCAGGCATGGGCTACTTTTGCAGTAACAGCGAAAGCCAATCAAAGTAAAAATAGAGAAGGAAGAGGGAAAAAAAAAGTTGAGGTTGCTCATTTTGTGATTCCCTATAAAATCTCTGATGGGAACATTGTGAATTTAACTCTTGGTTGTAAGGTTCATAGCTTGTTTATTTTTGAGCCAGCAAGGTTTTGAACCTGTAAATTGACAATGGCTTGTGTGGCACTTCGTCCAGTGCATGAAGAATATTTTAACACCAGCTGTTTTAGTCCTCATTTGAGGGACTCAATTTTGATTTACCTAACTGTTGGTGGATCTGTGATTCCCATGCATATTAAGGAGACAGATTCAATTGCTTCAGTGAAGCTGAGAATTCAAACCTTCAAAGGATTTTTTGTAAAGAAACAGAAACTGGTTTTTGAAGGGAAGGAGTTGGCTCGCAACAAATCTTGTATCTGTGATTATGGTGTTGCTGATGGGAATGTGTTGCACCTGGTACTAAGGCTTTCTGATCTTCAAGCTATTACCGTTAGGACTATATGCGGAAAGGAGTTTGGATTTTATGTTGAGAAGACTAGGAATGTGGGTTATGTGAAGCAGCAGATTGCAAGTAAAGCACAAGGGTTATTGGATCTCAAGGATCAAGAATTGATATGTGATGGTGAGGCACTTGAAGACCAGAGACTCATTGAGGATATCTGTAAGGACAGTGATGCTGTAATTCATTTTTTGGTCAGGATATCAGATGCCAAGGTAAGGACTAAACCAGTTGAGAAGGATTTTGAATTATCAATTGAGGCATCATACACACACAATACGGTGCCAAATTTAGGTGCAGACCAGTTAGGATCAGTTTCAGTAACAAATAAGGTCCTGGAGAGGAACCAATTGACAAGCGATTTTCTTTTGGAACCGATTCTTGTGAATTCCAATATCGGAATTCCACTAGTGATCCAGGAGCTAATTAAGATTACTTCTGAGGGGTTAGAAAAAGGCAGTAACCCAATTCGATCTTCAGAGGGATCAGGAGGAGCTTATCTCATGCAAGATTCATCTGGCTTAAAGTATGTTTCTATTTTCAAGCCTATTGATGAGGAGCCAATGGCAATCAATAATCCCCGTGGCCTACCTGTCTCTGTGGATGGTGAAGGATTAAAGAAAGGCACACGAGTAGGGCAAGGTGCTTTGAGAGAAGTTGCAGCTTACATTTTGGATCATCCAAGGCAAGGACCTCGCTCATATCATAACAATGAGGAGCAGGGGTTTGCTGGAGTTCCTCCTACAGTCATGGTCAAATGCTTGCATAAAGGATTCCATCATCCTGAAGGTTATAAGAATGTTTCAGGTAATGTTAAAATAGGATCGCTTCAGATGTTTATGAGGAATATTGGAAGTTGTGAAGACATGGGCCCTAGTGCATTTCCAGTGGAAGAGGTACACAAGATCTCTGTGCTGGATATCAGGTTGGTAAATGCAGATAGGCATGCTGGGAACATTTTGGTTGCCAAGGATGGCGAAGATGGTCGAACTGTCCTTATTCCAATTGATCATGGCTATTGCTTGCCTGAGAGTGTAAGTCCTCAAACTCAAAACATTAATAAATGTATTGGTACTGTTTTCCAATTGTAAGGATCTTTTAAGCTGATGATGTTTCAGGCAACTGTGTGGTGTCTTTCTTAAATCTATTTGTCATGCTTGTCTATTTCAGAATAACTGCTGAAATGCTGTAAAATTCTGGGTGCAATTCTCTGCTTTATATTTGCCACTGCTCTCAGTGTTATTTAGTTATCGTATTTGTGCTTTATTCTTTAGATATTCTTTTGAACTGTACTCAGATGTTAATTTTTTGCTCAGATTGCCATAGCTTACACTGCATGAAAAGTTGAGTGTTGGCTCTTCTTTTGATTCACTGTACTTCTATATATCTTCTGATTTTGATTTTTATTATTGGTCAATAGTTACTATCTTATGACTTGATATGCTGACCACAAGCTCACTTGCCCCTGTTAAACTTTTCTAATACTTTATATTGCAAAAACATTACAATAATTTTCAGCAATGCCTATCATTCAGACTTCAAAACCTTTTCAATAATCTCAAATTGATTTCTATGATTTTTGCATTGTCTCTATTCCCTTTGTTGAATTTTTTGCAATCCCTGCTGATAATATGTATAAATATCTGGTTATGAATTTATGTTGTTGCCCTATCATACTTGAGCCGCTTTGCAAGTGGTTTTCCAAGGTTCAAGTCAGGATATGATTAGTCTGAGTGGCAAAGGTGGTAACAACGAGCAGTAGTTGTTATCAACTCTTCTCTCTTAGTTGTTGTTGCTATTCTTGAAGGAGTGAAATTTTCAAAAGTTAATTAAAAAAGTTTGGCTTCCCTCTTTTTTTTCTTCTGTTTCATGTTGTTTTTTCTTTTCCCTTTTGCAGTTTGAAGACTGCACTTTTGATTGGTTATACTGGCCACAAGCTCAGGAGCCTTACTCCCCAGACACCATTGAGTACATAAAATCTCTGGATGCTGAAGAAGATATTAAGCTTTTGAAGTTTCATGGATGGGACGTTCCTCCTGAATGCGCTCGCATCCTTTGTATATCCACCATGCTTCTTAAGAAAGGTGCAGAGCGAGGACTCACTCCTTTCAGCATTGGAAGCATCATGTGTAGGAAAACACTGAAGAAAAAATCTGTCATTGAGCAGATTATTCAGGAAGCGGAGGAAGCTGCACTTCCTGGAACAAGTGAAGCTGCATTTCTTGAACTTGTTTCGGTGACCATGGATAGTCACTTAGAAGAGCAATTCCCATGACTGATTACACGTAGTTCACGTACTTATTACTACTATTGATATGATAGTGATAAGTGATGGTGCTCCATTCGTCTTCAGACTCCAAAGTGGATCCCTCAATCTCATATAGTGAACTGCGGTTAGAACTACAGTCCTACCACCAATCAAGCATTGCATGCTTGTGTTGCAATATCGACCTCTCTGTTTTTTATATATCTGATAGTATGGAAATATATTCGTATATTGACCAGGAGTGTTTAAGGAGGTCGTGTGCAATATTATCCCTCTATACTGTGCTTCTTGAGTGAATAAAATCGTGAATATTAAAGCTGTACTTAAAAAAAATTTCATGTTCAGTTCATGCTGTGTTTACGTTGAAGTTCTGTGAGGTTCTGTTTGGAGCAGGGAAATGTTGCAACTACCTTACCTAGCCTTCTTGGAAGGAATTAAACTAGGTGAATGAACAAATTTGGAAGGAATGAAAATGAGAGGATTTGTATTATTTTGTATGGAAAGTTAAGAGAAAGACTTAAATTGAAAAATTTTAATTTAAATAATCTCAAGAAATGGTAAAAAGTGATAACAAAGCTTAGAATATTAGTTTATAGCTAGATTGTAAGTTTGTAATATTAATTAATTACTTACATAACTATCTCTTTCAACATATAATTTAAAATAATAACTTAGAACCATAACTCAAATGACATAAGTGTCTTTTGAAATTGCTTGATGCCACGATCAAGTCCGGGTCAGGCTACTTTATTTACATTTTAGCTTATCATTTCCTTTCCCATATCAAGTTTTAGATATCATTTGTAACAACGAAAAACAAGTGAACTTGTAATTTTATAATTTCTTGCATTTTTGTTTTCTTCTTTATTACATCCAAATAAGTAGAATTCAATGAGCTGTAACACATTTGAAGAGCATCTGATGCTTCAGGAAATGTAATTTTTATATACATTATTAATTTGATAAAATAAAATAACAACTATGTCTATTGCTGTTCGCTAAATTCTATAAAAGTAGATACTTATGAGCCTTGATGTTATTATAGTTTAAGAAGTTGCGATTTTTAATTTTATTTTTCCATATAAAAAAATGCTTCTTATTTTTCTTTATTGGATCCATGAATATTAACACTGAAATTTGGCAATTATTACCACTTATATAGTGGTACATAATATAACTAACAGAAATAGAGTTCTTCAAAATAAATTGCATATAATAAAAGTGAATTTTTATTTTTTATCATTTTCTATCAAATGTAAGCAACAAAACTTTTTTTTCTGAGCAACAAAATTTATGTGTTGTCAAGTTAAAAAAAAAAAAAGATTAAACGTGAATATTACTCTCAAGAATGTATATCCATAATAACAGATATAAATGAAAAATAAATAAATTTTATTTTTTCGTGATAGATATTTATGCTATTTAATTAGATCAATTTTGATTCTAGGTTAAAATATATGTTTTGGTCATTACACGTGACACTCATTTTTAATTTGATCTCTATATGAAAAGTTTTTAATTTAGTTTCTATATGATTATTTTCAACGTTGTTGCTCTCGTTTATTGATATTATAACATTATCTATTAGAGTTATATTTATATTACAGTGAAGTGTAGAGATCAAATTATAAAAATAAGTGTCACGTATATGAACTAAAAATATAGACTAAAATATGTGTTTGATCTCTATATATGATGGTTATTTTTAATTTAATTTCTATACTTCATAATAACTCTATGTCAATTTCACGATGTTATAACGACATATGACAGGATTAACATTGAAAACGATTATGTATATAAGAACCAATATAAAAACTTCTTTTTTGCACAGCAACCAAATTAAAAATAAATGTCATATATAAGAACAGAAAATATATTTTAACCTTGATCCTATTTCATATTGATTTCGTATATTCTTTTATTATTAATATTGATTTCGTATACTAAACACTAGAAAGGTTTCTTGGGCCTCTGGCCCTGAATGTAACAAAGAAAGAAAACAATGGAAAGGTGAGCTTGAAATGTTATCTTGAAAGTTAAAAATACCCAACTATAAATTGAGAATGTCAATTTTCTTTTTTGTGTAAACCAATCCCCAGAAGTTATATTAGACTGATTAATTCAAAATTAAATTAGGTTGGATCACAAAAGTGTAAAAAAATTTAATATTAATTTTTTTCATTTACAATATTTCAATTCAAAACTTTATTTAAGTAAAATAAATGTCAAACCACTTGAATCAAATCAATTGTTGCTGAGAATGTCATTTTATTTCAATCAATTTCATTTCATTTCAATCAATTTCATTTCATTTTCATTCTATTCCAATATCGTGAAATCATCATTCATAGTAACCAAACGTTTATCATCACCATTTTCCTAGCTCAATGACAAACTGCAAAGATATACTCCATATATGTAATGAATTAACAGCCGAGATCCAAAGAGTATTCATCATCAATTGATCGCTTGTCCCCTCCTTTATCACAATGTTTTCCAACATTTGATACTGCTTAACCTTCTCATATATTGTTTGTCTCTGTGGAACACACTTATTGTCCGACAAGAAAATTTTAACCCGATTCCTTAAACATAACAACGATCATCTTACACTTAAAAAAATATAATATTATTTATATTATTTTTAAAAAATATTTTTAAAAAATAATAATAAATAAAATAAATAATATTAAATAAAATATAAAAATAAATATATATACTATTTGATGTATTAATATAAATATTATAAACATAATGTCGCTAGTTGAACCTAAAGGTGGATGGGGAACTATCAATATTAATAATTTAATAAATGACGATGGGCACCCCATGTGAGATGTCCTATCTGGTGGCCCCATTATTAATAAATGGCTTGCCAATAATGCCATACAGGCTCCACGGAAGTTTCCTGGTAATTGCGCTAATAAACCAATGTAAACGTCGAAATCCAAGGTCAAAAAGGCATTAAGGAAGATAAACAAAAATCCATTGCGTTTTCCAGCAGTCTTTTTATAACCCACATGATTTATCTCTGTTTTTTTTTTTAAGTCTTATCACTTCCTTATATTTTGATCCGAAAGACTTATCACAAATTTTTAAGAATAGAAATGCATTAAATAAATATTAAATGTGTCAAACTCTTTATGATATTTAAGATATATTAAATTTTTATTTCTAAATTTTATTTTCACTCTTTTTAAGCAACTTAAATTTTGTAAATAAAATTAATTTAAAAAAATAATTTTATCCAATGTTAACATCAGGAATTTTTCTTTCTTTTGATAAATCTCCTCTATTATAATTGTCCAATTATGTACAAAACATGTTGATTGAGTTTCATAAGAATAGGATCCATAAAACAGCAGCTGAAACAAGTCCATTGTTACTTATTATTAATGTTCAATGATGTCAAACGCAGATCTTTTTTCATTCTCTGGTCGGTCTTCTGCTCTTTATTAACAATGATCATGTTACATGTGCGAGTAAGTCAAGTGACCCTTAAAAGTCTATGTTGAAATTATAACTACGGCCAGTACCCATTGCTTTCTTTCTTTCTTTTTTCTTTTTATGGGGTACATAATTCTAACACACTACCCCAGTACCCCTTGCTTTCTTATTTTCTATGGGTGGTGAAAATGTTAAATGCTAGCACTTCTGGAGACAACTATAACAACTTTGACATTGACAAAAAATAAGAGCCATATATTATATTAAACACTGTTTACAACTTATATTTCTTATTATCATCATTTGGGTTAAAAAAGAAAAAATAAAAAGCATTATGCCCAATAATAAAAACTATATTTTAAATTTACTACAATTACAAATAAAAAAAATTATAAAAATATAGGAACTAGGAAGCCTTTGGCAAATTGGGTTGGTTTGGACAATGGACCAAATTGAAGCCTGTCTATACTTGTAGTGGAACTTAGGTAGATAACCCACCCAAAAATGCAACTCCGGTGGACGGCAACCACGACGAGCCCGATATGAACTGGCCCACCGTGAATCTGCTTGCTTCCACGGTGGAAGTGATGACCCGATACCCGGGCCATTGTACCCGTTGCCCAACGGCTGCACCTGGCCCATAATTCATGTATTCACCATAGTACAATGTGTCTAAAGCAAACGTTGAATCCCACTCCAACCATCCACGTGGATGTATGTGATCTCCCATGTAGGATAACATGTACACAGTTCTAGAGTATAGTTTCCAAGGACGACCCAAATAAGTGGGGACGCTACCCTTGGCTGCTTCCAAATCCGGGGTGGGTAGGATCCGACAGAGGTGGATGGAAATACCCGTGTTTTGATTTGGGTCTTTTCTGTTTTGGGCCGTGATGGTGTTCTTCTGGTTGGGCATGGGCTTGCGAGAATTAAGGGTGCAGTTTTGGAAAACCACTGCAGCATTGCCGAATATGAAGTCCACGGTACCGTAAATGTCACATTCGCGGAAGAATTGACGATTTGAGTGCACGTAACATGTGTCCTGGTACCCAATGACGCTGCAGCGGTACACCACCGCGTGGTCGGATCCGACACGGAGGGCCACTGCTTGGTGCTTCCCCGGCCCGGCGTAGTTCTCAAACGTCATGTCTCTTGCAATGAAACCGGCACCATTAGCAGCTGCAGGAAAGGATCAGTATATAGTATAGGGTAATAAATATGTTGAATATAATTTGTCTTAATAATCTTATCTTAAGGAAAATTTTATAAATACTCGACAAGAATATACTATTGTTGATGAATTTGGCAAGCATTGCATGGCCCATTAACAATAATTTGGGTTTGGTACTTTAATTTGGAGCCCTTCGATAAAGTTTGGCTTACCCTCTAAATTTTAGAGGATAAGATAAATATTTATGAATATTGTATGATGATAATCAAAGGTCAAGAAGTGGATCATTTATTTTGGTGGCAGAGAACGCGTAAAAATGCTGTAGTGGCATGCTTTAATTAACACACACTATGTTGAGCCCATTACTTTGAACTACAACAACAGTTACCCACACTTATCGAATCACTTGGGAGTTCAAACAACAGAAAATAGCTCCGAAGTCAAATTAATGCAATCGCTTGCACTGTAATTAACTTATTGGTTCACTTAATTAGGCACTTAATAAAGTGTTTTTAACTTTTGTGGTTTAGAAAGTTTTGAGTTTTTAACAGGTCAGAATTATACGTATGCAAAACGCATTATAACGGCAATGTATAATGCATGCACTAATGGCATGGTGATCATGATCAAGATGTGATTTTTCTTCTCAAATAAGTTAGAGTCGTGTATTTTTCTATATTATTCTAAAATAGAAGTGGTAGGGGTGATCTCGTCCAAACAACACTCACTTAGACTTGAGTAGACAAACGACTAGACCAGACCACAAGGAATCTAAAAATATGACAACTTAGAATAGCAGGCCACGTGCAACTTATACTGGTCTACCTCGTGTCATGCATGGTTTTGGTCCTCTCGCTTCGCGGTTTTAACTCTTTTTTTTCTTTTTAAAATAGGCCAAAATCGTTGCAATAATTAGATAAAAAGCACGCAATAATTAATAAGCATTAAGGTGAAAGGGAAAATTTACCGAAGGATGCGGTGTGAAATGTGGTGGTGCCTTCCATAAAATTTTTGCCGCCTGTGATGACCGTCTTGCCCTTCCCGTCCCCTATGAACATCAGGTTGGTTTTCTTCCTCCCCACCTTTAAATTGTTCTCTTCGTACCTGAAATGAAAATTGCATCAGCCAAATGTCGGTGCTTTTTGTCTATCTATTGCAACCTTACGTCAGCATGCTCCATTCTTATACACTCGGTTAAAGAAATTACATTGTACACATATGGCGTTTTGTTCCACAAGCTAATCTATTTAATAATATAAAAAAAAATAACGCAATTTTGTTCGTAAAGAGGGATCAAGATAAACTTTTTTAATGTCAAAATCAAATAATGAGGATGGAGGCTTCGAGACATTAATTAATTTTGTATATGATAAAGAAAATTTTCATTACCATTAGTTCATTACAGTATTACATTCACATGATTACAGTTGCAAGTAAGTGCATGCATGATCATTAATCCCAGCAAGTCAATCAAGCAATCACTCCACAATCTTTTCACACGATAAAAAAGATTAAAAAAAGTGATGGTTAATTACGCAGTAAAAGCAAAACAAGTAATGTATAATATACACATCACCAAAAGTAGAGTTAAAAAGATGAGTGAAATTACCTTCCTGCCCTTACGTAGATAATGAAGCGCCGAGTACCATGCTCCGGGGCCTTCTTAATGGCCTCGGCAATGGTCTTGGCCGTTCCGTTACCGTCATTAGAAACGACTATATCGGCTTGTATCGCCGATATAGGCAAGCTCAGCAATCTTCTATCTCGTCCATTCAACCATCTCGGGAAATTATCTTCTCGCATTGCCATCAAACGTCTCCTGTTCTGTATCGGCACCCCCGAGAAGTCGTCGCCTGGGCCGGAAGCCGAGAATATCGCGAGACAATTGCTCACGAGCTCCGACAGGTCCTTCAGGTTATTTGCCATCTGGTCCTTGACGGCGCCACTGGAATCCGCGAACCCCTCCGAGCACGTGTCCTGGTTGGTGAGTGCGGCGCTGAGCCACGTCATCACGTCGTCGGAGGAACCAAGAGGCCTGACGGCGCCGGAGGAAGAGGGGACGACGGAGGTGAGGGAGCGGTAGAGGGCGTCGACGGAGTCGTCGAGGAGCTCGAGGCAGTCGTCGTAGGCGGCACGGACTCGGGGGTCGACGGCGGAGACTAAGGAGGAGATGCCGGCGGAGGAGTAGAGGGCTTTGCTGAGGTGCTGGAGGGTCATGTTGAAGGAAATGTGAACGAGGTCCCGCTCCGACGCCGCCGTGGACCCCGGGAACTCGAGCAGTGAGTTCACGCACAGTGTGGGGAATAGGGTCTTGCTGCAGGTTTTAGAGATGGCCTGCGTGGGCTTCCCCCGGAGGGCAGGCCCGTTTTGGTCGTTGCCGGAAGCTCTGGAGCGGACGGCGGTGAGGAGTATGGCGGAGACGGCGGAGGCTACGATTAGTACTACGGCGAGAAGTGACAGCAGGATGATGTTCTTCTTCTTGTTAGTTGAGGATCTTGGAGGAGCGTCGGAGCGCGAGGAGCCACCTGGGTCGGAGGGTCCTAGCCTTCCATACTCCATTGTGGTTGTTTTCTTTCTTAGCAATTAGGAAGAAAAAAAAAAGAGAGAGTGAGAGGTAGTTCTCTAGTTTGTTGTTTGTGTAGATGAGTAAGAGTGATGGGCAATGTAATGTAATGAATGATACACTTTTTATAAATGACGGTGCTTTGTACGGTTGAGGAGGGACTCTGGTTTTTCACACATTGCGAGTTATTTTGAACTCATTTAAATTATTTATAAAATTATTAATTTTTATTATTAGACCGTAATATATTATAAGAGTACTTACGAGGTTTACACATAAAAGCTACTTTTTTAATATTTT
The DNA here is from genome assembly GCA_029884595.1 of Ormosia semicastrata. NCBI lineage: Eukaryota > Viridiplantae > Streptophyta > Magnoliopsida > Fabales > Fabaceae > Ormosia > Ormosia semicastrata. Next base: position 26,334,958 of record JAQQTO010000046.1, on the reverse strand, counting down.
AATTCGCAACTTCATCTCAAATATTAAAATTGTTTATCACCTTAATTCATCTTTTGGAATGAATAGAATACATATATCTTTTAAGTATACTGTGTTTGTGGTGATACGGAAGGTTGGTGTGAAGTCAATGTCGAAGGAATTAGCTGGCTACTACTTCCGCCACTCCCTCCGGATAGGTGGAGAGGATTTGAATGGGGGCTTTTAGTTTGTAGTTTCTATTGCTTTCTACTTTCTCTCTCAATTATTGCTTTAATCATTGTGATTATATTAAATAAATTTAATTATTTTATTAGTTCTTCTAGATATAATTTTGTTTTAGTTCTGATCATTTTAAAAATTTTAATATTTTTTTAAATTTTTTTAAATTTTGAGATAAATAAAATTAATCCTTATCATATATTCTTTTTAAAGATTAATTTTACTTATTTTAAAATTTAAAGAAATCAAAATATGTTCAAAATTTTTAAAAAGATTAAAACTAAAAATAATTATATTTAAAGTAACTAAAAATAATTAAACCTAATAAATATTACCTAAGGATGAAGAAATTTGTACTATTATTACGTTAAAACTTAATTGCACAAAAGGGGACGTCCATATATACTGCATGATCATCTTAACTATTAAGTTAACTCTCTAAGTCCATGTGTCCACTCCAACCCCATCCTTGTCATTCATTCTAATCCAAGCTTATTCTCACACCTTTCGAATATGGAAAAAGTTAATCACATATTTTTTTAGATTTTATATATTGTATATATATATTTTAAGGGTTTTTGATTTAATAAAAAATTATTAAAAAATATATATGATAAATAATATTAAAAATATATAAAAAATAAATAAAAATATCAGTTGTTTGACTATATAATCATGTCCAAAAGTTACTATTAATTCCTTCTTCCAATAATAATAATAATAATAATAATAAAGTCATTCTTCTACTATTCTTAATTTTGCTGTGTTCTTTTCACTATTTAAACATGTTCTACTTTTTTTTTTCACAAAGAATAGAAAAAAAAAAAGAAGAAGCCAACTATAGAACAAATAGCACGACTAATAAAGTCAACTGCTTACGAATTTTATGAAGAAAAGCAGTTATCAATATTAACTCTATAATCTCGATTTGTTTATTATATTTTTATTTTATATTACTTTTTATACTATTTTTTATATTATTGAACATATCACTTTTTTATTAATTTTTTTACTTAATCATAACTATTAAAAAATATTATGAAAAGTAATATAAAATAAAAAAATCATGTGTGAATATTATTTTCCTTACTCTATATATACAGAATTTTAAACTTTGACGTAATACTATAAGAAGTTAATTTACCAAATTATAACTCAATTTCTTTAAAAAAAATTGTTTTTTTCAAAAAAAAAATACTCAATTTTTTTTAATGAATGAAGCAGAAAACCATTAATTTAATCCTACTATTCCATTACTTCAACCAGAAGAAAACAAATTAAAAGGTAGAAGGCGAAGGGTAGAGACACAGTAAAGAGGAATAAATGTGCGGCTGCCATCGTAGATAGTTTAATTGCTTTCCTACTCTTCCTAATAATTTCAAATTTCATGCACAAAACAACCTGTCGTTCCACCCAACGTGACAGCTTTATAAAAGTTCACTATGACAAGTGCTCATTTGTCTAAGAAGTTAAGTGGTCCTTATTGACTTATTGTGCCCGGCGAGAGAGGGCGTCAACGGACGGTAAATAGAAAACCATTTACTTATGAGGTTATCATTTGGTGTTGCAAACCCATAAGTCAAAAATATATATAAAGAAATTAATACATTGATTTTCTTTTATTTGACGAAATTGCCCGATCATATATTTAGTTTTGAAAATTGTACTTTCCTTTTTGATGAGTATACCTTTATCTATGCGAAACTGTACACAAAGATAAATAAAGAGGCAAGCGTGTATGAATAAAAACATAATGAGGTTTTTATTTTGTTAAAATTCAAAATAGGATGCTACTATAACTTTTGAAATTAGAGAGAATGTCCATATACATTTATTATATTTCAAGGGATATCAACGTAATTAATCCTAATTTAATGTGGAATTTTTTTTTATACAAATATAGAAATTCCTTATATTGCTAATTTATGGTCAAAAAGTGGTTCTCCCAATTTGTCTTTTGGTTCGTGGTAAGTTGGTAGCCTCCCAAAAACTTTCTCCTTTATGATATCTTATTTATTTATTTATTTATACAATAATAAGGATTAGCTTAAAGGTGACTTTTCAATAAACCAAAAGGTGTCCAATCTAATACACAAAGTGATCACTAAAACAAAAAAAAAAACAACTAGTACAAAATGGGTTTAATTTTTATGCATTATATACGACTACGTGGGTGACTTTTAGAATAGTTATTAGGATAATTAAATATTTTTAATAAGATAGTGATAAATGATTGAATTATAATGTAAAAAATATTTACATTGATAATATATGCAAATTAAATTCATATAGAATATAATTAATATTTTTCATTTGGGTTAAGTTTCTCTAAAGTCAGTATACCTCAAAAGTAAGTAAGTAATTAAGGGTGCATTTATTATTAAATCTATTCAGAATAAGATTTTAAGAGTTATCATAGTAGGTGGTTGAAGGTGGAATCTTTCTTGACATGGTGGCAACAACGGTGATTTAAGAGAGTGGATACTTGTAAAAGGTATTTTGACATTCAAGTTATACCGTGCTCAAGGATAGTAGTGTTTAGAATTAAATTCATACATTTGAGATCTTATAGGATATTTATAGGAGGTATTGAGTGTTAAAAATTGTAATTCAATTTGAGTTGAATGCAATTATTTAAGATTAGAATCTATGAAATTATTATATTTTGTAACTAATTTTCTTATTTTATGTAAGATATTATTAGTGTTCATATCTATTAAGAATTCTGTGAAAGATTAATGCTTCATAAATAAAAATATGTACTTATCAAGATAGTCTGCAATAATATCTGGATATTATTTTGGTGAATCAAATTACTTTTGATCCGTTGATTCATAACCCAATTTAAAACAAAATCTTAACGAGTTAAAATTATGATATATTTTATATTATTCTTTTAATAATATTTTAAATTATATTAAAAATAAATATATCCTTATTTTCTTACTTTAGAAACAAGTTTAATTTAAAGTAACTTTTTGCTTCTCATCTACATGGTTCTTATATTCATAGATATACAAGTAGCTTCATGTGAGTTTTTGTGTATTATTTTTGTCTGACCTGTGTTCCGGAGCAAGGACCTAAAAGAGTCGGATAATTCAGATAAACTTAATAGGTAATGAAAATGTTCAGAAGTCCCACCTGTCGAAGGAATGGCGCCCCTATTTATAATGGTTCAAAAGCTACCGAGTATAACGGTTAGTATGAGTTGTTAAATTAACAAGAATAATACCATCTACACATAATTACATATATATTATTTTATATTTATATAAAATTTATTATTTAATTATAATTAAATTTATTTTATTTTCTATACACTTATGGACCATTCTGGGTCCAATAAAGTAGGCCCGATATGATAATGCCCAACATAATAGCAGATTTGGCAGAATCTGACCCGACTTCCATACTTAGGCATATATCCGACCTATGAATAACGGACAAATAGTGGTAATAGTAACTTACCGACTTAAGTAATTAACCAACGACTATAAACCTGGCATTTAGTGAATAGATTGTAACTGAATCCCAACGTTCGGACTTTGAATGTCTTAAACGACTGGAGTTCGGATTGATCGGTGATCGGGATTCGGAATATCTATATAAGCCGGCCTGACGACTTAAGCCGGGCATGTTCCATTCTTTTAGCCTAATACATACTAGTTGCTGTAAACTTGTCATACGATCCTAGTGCTGACTGACTAGCCTGGTTTCTTAGATATCTTGACACGCCTGTTCGGAAACAAGAATAGGGTCGTCCTCTAAGCGATCTAGGTTCGGTCGATGCTTAAATCATCTGGCGCCCACCGTGGGGCTAGGTAAAACTTTCCTACTCCACGATCCTTCAGCTATTTTCGCGGCACATCCAACCACCTTATAGACCTGATATGGCTAGCAATGAAAACAGTGTCCTGAATGGAATCACTCTAGAAAACAACCAGCTCAGTCCAATGGAGATGTTCCTGCAAGCAATTAGAGATATTAATAGCCGAATTGATCGAATTGCTGAGACCAGCAGGGATCAACAGAGAATTGAGCAGGCAGACCAGAGGGAGAGAATTCCAGAAGAAGATATTCCGAGCAGGGATTTTCAAGGACATACCAATATCCCCAGAACGAGTAATCATGACGGAAGGAGACAAGTAAATAACATACCTGGAGCGGATCATCATTTCTCCGACTTCATTATGTCAATCCCGCTTCCAGAAGGATTCAGACTCCCGACGATGGAGCTTTACGATGGGACGACTGATCCACAGGAACATCTAACGATGTTCAACTCTATGATGCTTCTAAATGGAAGCTCGGACCCGATTAAATGCAGGGCTTTTCCGACAACTCTAAAAAAATCAGCCTTGCTCTGGTTTTCAAGCATTGAAACAGATTCAATTTACGATTTTTATGAATTATCTGTTAAATTTCTTAACCATTTTTCTACAAGTAGGACACATCAGAAGACATCGGCAAGCTTAATCAATCTGAGGCAGGGCCGAGAATAATCTCTCAAAGATTTCATGAGAAGGTTCGGGAGGAAGTCAGGCGTGCGAGATAAGAGATCTCAATCTAGCGCTCTCCATGCTATCATGGCTGGCTTGCGGCCTGGACCATTTGCAGATTCCCTGGCCAGGAAACCACTGTTAGATCTGGACGAGTTGAGGAACAGATCTGCAGGGTACATCCACATAGAAGAAATCGCTCTCGCCAGGAAGCAAATGGAGCAATATTTTTTTGAACCAGAACGCACGGGAAAAAATAATCCCATTATTTCTATCAAACCAAGTATTCACAACCGACCATATAACGGACGGGGATCAGAAATTAGAGGTAGACACTTACGAAGGAATGATCGGACATACGAATGAATACACTCCGTTGAATTCTCGAAGAGATAGGATATTCCGGGAAATATACAACACGGGTCTGATCCGTCTCCCAAAAAATGTCGGGCATCAAAAGATACCACCAAATGTGGATAAAAGTAAAAGGTGTGAGTTCCACAAAACCTTTGGACATACAACCGAGGAGTGCATCAGCTTGAAAAACAGGATCGAGCAACTTATTCGGGAGGGACATCTAGGAAAATATGTTTATCGCCGCAGGAGTCGGAGCAGGGAGGCAAAAGAAATAGATCAATCCAACCGAAGGGGAACAAGCCCGGATATGACGAAAAAGGCAGTTGACACAAGCCCCCAGAATGCGAGACCAACTGTCGGAGGATAATTGACTCAATTGCGGGGGGATTTGCTTGCGGTGGAGGGAGTTCCAATTCATCTCGAAACGACATCTCCGAGCGTAATGTCGGTAAGCTACCCTTCCCGGTGCAGCACAAAACGGTTCGATGATGGACCGGTCATCTCTTTTTCAAGCAGCGATTACACTGGGTTGGACGAAAACCTGGATGATCCGATGGTCATATCCGTTATAGCAGGGAACTTTCAGATCAAGAAAGTTCTAGTTGATCAAGGAAGTTCGGCTGATGTTCTTTACATGTCCACGCTTCGAAGGTTGCAGATGTCAGAAGACAGTTTAACTCCATTCAATGGAACTTTGATCGGGTTCTCAGGAGAGCAGGTAAATGTCAAGGGGTTCATCGAACTTCGAACAACTTTTGGGACAGGTACTTTACTTAAAACCATTCCTGTAAAATACTTGGTTATAGACTGCTATACTCCATATAATGTTATCCTCGGGAGACCATCTCTAAATATTTTAGGGGCTGTCGTCTCAACCCCCCACCTAACAATGAAATTCCCGGTCTCTAAGACCGAGGCCTAGTCTGATACATGCAGATCGAAAGGAAGCTCGGATTTGCTACAACAAAAGTTTGAGACCCAGACAAGATGAAAAGATTCATAAGATCGACCGTAAGCGACCGATACATAGCATTAACATGGCCGAACTGGACCCGCGGAGTGATGAAAAAGACAGGCCTCAACCGATCGAAGAATTGCAAGCAGTACCATTGGGTCCTAAATCCAGCCAAGTAACACATATCGGGGCTCATTTACCAACCGAACTTAAAAGAGATTTGGAGCAATTATTGAGAAAGAATGTTGATATCTTTGCCTGGACTGCAGCAGACATGCCTGGAATTGATCCAGAAATCATCACCCATAAGCTCTCCCTAGATGAAAAGGTAAAACCAGTAGCCCAGAAAAAAAGGAAACTGGGATCGGAAAGACAAAGGGCAAAGAACCGAGGAGACCAAAAACTTTTGGAGGCCGCTTTATAAGAGAGGTAGAATATACCACGTGGTTGTCGAATGTGGTTATGGTAAAAAGTCGTCGGGAAAATGGAGAATGTGTACAGACTTCACCGATTTGAACAAAGCTTGCCCGAAGGATTCTTATCCTCTTCCCAGCATAGACCGACTAGTTGATGGGGCCTCTGGTTATCAGTTCCTTAGCTTTATGGATGCATACTCTGGATACAACCAAATTAGGATGCACCCGGACGACGAACAAAAAATTGCTTTTATCACTGAGTTTGGAAATTTTTGTTACAGGGTGATGGCCTTCGGCCTTAAGAATGCCGGAGCTACTTATCAACGGCTGATGAACAGAATTTTCAAAAAAACAAATAGGAAGAAACATCGAGGTCTATGTAGATGACATGGTCGCCAAAATATCTGAAGGTGGGGATCATTGCTCCGACCTGTCTGAATGTTTTGCGCAACTGAGAAAGTATAACATGAAGTTAAACCCCGAGAAGTGTGTGTTCGGAGTTCAAGGAGGAAAGTTTCTTGGCTTTCTCCTCACCAACAGAGGAATAGAAGCAAACCCGGAGAAATGTAGAGCAATAATGGAAATGAGAAGCCCAGCAACGATTAAAGAAGTGCAGAGATTAACAGGACGGATAGCTTCCCTCTCGAGGTTCCTTTCTAAATCAGCTGACCGATCTCTACCATTTTTTCAATGCCTCAAGAAGACCAAAAATTTTCAATGGACGGAGGAATGTGAACGAGCGTTCAGCGAACTGAAAACTTTCTTGGCAACTCCGCCAATTTTGACAAAACCAGAATCAGGTGACATTTTATTTTTATATATTTCTGTTTCTGATAAAGCCTTGAGTTCTGTATTGGTGAAAGAAATAGGAAAGGAGCAACGACCTATCTATTTCGTTAGCCGAGTCTTGCAAGGACCAGAAGGTCACTACCAGAAAATTGAAAAGATGGCGTTAGCACTAGTCACAACGGCTAGGAGGCTCCGATAATATTTTCAAAGTCATTCAGTCATCGTGAGGACAGATCAGCCAATCAGACAAGTGCTTCGAAAACCAGAGCTTGCCGGATGAATGATATCATGGTCCGTCGAATTGTCGGAATTTGATATTCAATATCAACCAAGAGGACCTATCAAGTCCCAGGTATTATCTGACTTTTTGGTTGAATTATCTTCCCCTTATCCTCAAAATGAGAATAATGATACTTGGATTCTTTTTTGTCGATGGAGCGTCGAATGTCAAAGGAAGTGGAGCGGGGATTATTCTGGAAGGCCCGAACGAAATCTTAATTGAACAGTCACTGAAGTTCAATTTTCGGGCCAGCAATAATCAAGCCGAATATGAGGCACTCATTCTTGGGACTAGCATTGGCAGCAGAGATGGGGCTACTAGGTTAATCGCAAAGTCAGATTCCCAATTGGTAACCGGGCAGGTAAGTGGTGAGTTCCTTACTAAAGACCCGCAATTAGTTAAATATTTACTCAAAGTACAAGATGTGGTAAAAAAGTTTGAACAATTTGAGATTATTCATATCCCAAGAGAGCAGAATACAAGGGCTGATCTCTTGTCAAAATTAGCCAGCACAAAAGGTCCAGGTAACAACCGATCCGTTATTCAAGAAATGCTTGACCGACCTAGCGTTGAAGAAGAGGAGATTTTTTCAGTTGACAACAATATAAGTTCCTGGATGAGCCCAATTGTCAAGTATTTGGAAAGTGGTGAGTTACCAACTGATGAAAAGAAAGCAAAGAAATTGCGAAAGTCGGCGAGTTATTACACGATGATAGGAGGAGAATTGTTCAAGAGAGGATTTTCTCTCCCCCTCTTGAAGTGTATAAATCAAAATCAGACGAAAGCGGTTATGGAGGAAGTTCATGAGGGAGTCTGTGGTAGTCACATCGGAGGACGATCGTTAGCAGGCAAGGTTTTAAGATCGGGAATGTACTGGCCTACTATGAAGTATGATTGCCTAGAATACGTTCGGAAATGTGACAAGTGTCAGAAATTCGCCAATCTACATAAATCTCCACCTGAAGAATTGCACAGCATTGAGACTCCATGGCCATTTTGCCGATGGGGAATTGACCTATTAGGTCCTTTCCCTACAGCCGCCCGACAATTGAGGTACATTATTGTTGCCATTGATTATTTTACAAAATGGATTGAAGCCGAACCACTTGCTAGTATAACTTCCGAAAAGATTAAAAAATTTGTTTGGAAAAATATAATATGCCGTTTTGGTTTACCCTATTCGATTGTATCTGATAATGGAACACAATTCACTGACAAGAAATTATGAGAGTTTTGTATGAGAAATGGAATTAAACAGGTATTCACCTCGGTAGAACATCCACAAACTAACGGATTAGCTGAAGCAGCCAACAAGGTTATATTACTCAAACTGCGAAAGAGGCTCAACCATGCTAAAGGCCTTTGGCCAGAAGAACTTCCGAACATTTTGTGGGCTTATCACACTACACCACAATCGTCAACACTCGAAACCCCATTCCGACTTACTTTCGGGGCGGATGCTATGATCCCAGTTGAAATCGGAGGATCGAGTTTTAGAAGATCAGCCTTTAATGAGGAGGTAAATATTGCAGTCAGAAAAGCCGATTTGGATTTGTTAGAAGAAGAAAGGGAAATAGCACACATTCAGGAAGAAGCTGCGAAAGTTCGGGCAGAAAGAAAATATAATCGGAAGTTGAAAACAAGGAAATTCATTGAAGGGGACCTGGTGCTGCGCAAAATTGAAGACTCCAGAAGGGTGCCTGGCGAAGGGAAGCTATCGGCTAATTGGGAAGGACCTTTCAGAATACTTAAAGATATTGGCGGAGGAGCGTATAAGATAGGCGATATCATTGGATGTCCGCTTCCTAGAACTTGGAATTCGGCATCACTTCGGAGATATTATAGCTAAGTTCTTCTTGTTTTATATTTTCTTTTATAAACTTTGTATTGAAAGTTAAAGTTAGTGTACTCTTTTTCCTTGTCAGGATTTTTTCCCGATGGGTTTTTTCCTGAAAGGTTTTAACGAGGCCTACCGTTGACTCATTCGTTTACTCAAATAAAATCATCATCTTGAAACTTAGTTTACATAAAAATGGCCTTCGAGCCAAATCCGGTCAAAGTCACCGATGCCGGTCATAGTCACCAAAGAAAATGGCCGTCGAGCCAAATCCGGTCAAAGTCACTGATGCCGGTCATAGTAACCGAAGAAAATGGCCTTCGAGCCAAATCCGGTCAAAGTCACCGATGCCGGTCATAGTCACCAAAGAAAATGGCCTTCGAGCCAAATCCAGTCAATGTCACCGATGCTGGTAATAATCACCAACGAAAATGACCTTAGAAGTCAAGTCGGGAAAGTCGCCAATGCAGACAAAAAACGGCCTTAGATCCAAGTTGGGTCAAAATCACCACTGAATCCGACTAAATTGCCCAAAATTCTACAAGCACCAAACTTTCAAAAATAATTAAAGTTTATTTCGATAAACAAGACCTTTTTTACAATTTTCAATCAATTCTCTTTAAAACACTTAAATGATGTTTCATGGGGCATAAATTTCGGTGTTATCAGATTTTGTGAATAGTCGTTCCGCCATTAATTATTATAGGCAACATGGGCAAACATTAAGATATTTTTTTTTTTAAAACATAAGAAGCACATACGGTATCGAAAACTAATTCATTGTTTTTAAGACGACAGAGTTATACATTGAAACTTCAAATACTTAAGATTCTGTTTTTTCTTCTTCATCATCATCTTCAACGATACGACCACCGACTACCTTGTGGAATGGACCCATCTCCCCCAAGCGATTGTCGAAAACTCTGTTGGGATTCAAAAGCTTGGCTTGTTAGAGGCAAGTATCAAAGCCAGCGACTCTTTGGTTTGTAATTTCGTCTTTCAATCCCTCCAACTCAGCAAACAGCTTACTTTTCTCTCCCAAGGCTTCTTTAAGAGCTCGATCAGACTCCTCCTTGTCCTTTAAGGCAGCCGACAAGCTTTCTTCAAAGTTCTTCTTTTCTTCCTCCAGAAGCTTTACCGAAGATTCAAGAGAATCGATTCGGTGAGCCTTCACTTTAAAAACTTCTATTTCATTTTTCAGCTCCGAGACTTCAGCATGATGAGCCTTTGTTGCTTTTTCCATTTCTGAACGGAAAAGAAGACTGTTGGATAACACTTTCTTTTTTGTTTCTGCTACTTCAGCCTCGGCCGACCTAAGTACACTGACGGACCGAAGGAGTTGTACTTCGGCCCATCGTATTAGCCCAATATCACCGACCTTTTCCTTGCGCTCCTTGTCGTCCGGAAGAGAAATATGATCATCTATCAAAGACTCGAAGGGAAAAGTGGTCGACCATAGGGAAGACTTGTCTTTTCCAGCCGCAAAACCGCTTAACCCCTCGAGGGCCGTTTTTAGACCCGAATTCTGCGAAGAGCCTTCGACTACTGGTGTCAAGGCAGGTTGTTTCATACTTTGATCCGGGACTTCTGACCGACGTCGTTTTCGAATCATCAGATCCGAGTTGGTATCTGAAGATTCCGGTTGATGATTAACAGGTATTGGTTCGGGTCGGGGAATGATGTCGTCAACATTTCCTACCACCGAGGTTCCTTCGTTCTTCAATTTCTTTAGTCTTCGTTGCATTTCGCGAACAGTTATCTTAGGAGCCATTTTTTCTGAAAAGAAATTAAAAGTAGTTAAAATACATTAGTAGAGATCCAATATCGGCAAAATAATAAAAATAAATAAGACTTACGCATTATTTTGGGTAATTCGGTTGGATTGTTTCCAAACTTTACCAAGGAAGCAGTATCCAGCACTGAAGCTTCTTCCAACAAGTCGACCAATATTCGGTCTTCGGGTGGTAACTTTCTATACTCTATACCCAGTAGGGAAGTCGGGTTGGCACGCCAGTATAAGGGGAATTTTTCTATCCCATATTCGTCCAAGAAGAATGAAAGGTAGGTCGGAGCAGAACTCACCCGAAAAAATTTATTTTTAAAATTCTTGTACGACGAGTCTAAAGCAGAAAATAATCTTCTACGGGGATGACTGTTAATTGATACCCAACCCCCTTTACCGACCCCTTTGCATTGAAAAAGAGAAAAGAACACACCAATACTTGGTTCCCGACCTATAAACTGAAGTAGTACTTCGAAAGCTTTGACAAATGCCCAGCTATTTGGATGGAGTTGGGTAGGCGCGACATTTAACTTAGTCAGGATTTTACATTGAAAATTCGAGAAGGGTAGACGGAATCCGAGGCGGGTAAAAAAGGTTTCATATACATAAATCCATCCTAAGTCGTCATTCTTTCCTGGAGACATAAAAATCCTCTCTTCAGGTCGGCAATGTCGGCACACGAATTTGGTTTTGTCTTCATTAGATGCCATCACTATACATCTTCGGAGGATGTGTATGCTTTCGGCCGTATTAAAATCCGAGCAGTAATTTTTAACAGCGGATTTAACCCAGTTGTATTCCTCCTCCGATCTTGGAGGTGAAGTCCGACCTTCAAGATCAGGCGCTCCTTCATCGGCTGTGTCTTTTCCTTTGACAGTGGGTGGGCCCGTTGTATGTTGACTGGAAACGCCCATCGGAGATTCACCCAGAATCTCTACAGATTCGCTACCACTACTATCGCTTCTAGCGGACATGTTACTACTTATGGTCCTAAATCCTAAATTGAGGCAATTTATAGATATGGAAAGGGAAAGGTGAGAGAAGTACTTGTTTCTGGAAGACGAAATGCGAAAGCTTCGTGGCAGTGGAACTTTGTGAGGAAATAGTGAAGGGCCCAGGAACTTGATTAAATACGCTTGATGAGCGAATGTAGGAAGGCACAACAATGAAAATTTTCTGGAAAAGGAAGCAATACAGAGGAAGATGAAACGTGGAGTGTTTTTTGGGAAGAAGCTAACAGTTGGACTTGAAAGAGTAATGAGAAGAAAATGGAAGAAGGGCTTTTTTAAATAATGTTTAGGCCGCCACAAATCAAGGGTAATAAAGTCAAGGAAAACGAAAAGTTATATTTTCACCCGTCAGATGAATCTTGCGCCCAGGATCGATACTAGCCAAAATCAATGGTTGGAAGGCCGTTTCAGCGAAGATCAACAGTTGCACGGCGGTTAATGGTACAGTTGCTTTAATGTTGCAATAATAAAACTGACACTTAAGTAATAGATGAATGACACGTGGCCCACGTCTTTTCACCACAGGAACAACTACGGGTTACACGAAGCATCTTGAACAACGAGTCCTAATGTACCTGAGCAAAGTAGGATTGCAGGAAGCTAAGTTAGTCTTTTTGGTTTCTAACAATCGATCAAAATCGCATTTTTGATCGGGTCTCTTATATCTCGGTATCGTCCTTTCTATACGACCTACCTATTGGGCTATATACCATTCTTCTTTTAAATCGGTCTCTTATAGCTCGGCTCATGTCTTCTATATGGTCGAGCTAGGGAGCTGTGGACAATTCTGGGTCCGATAAAGTAGGCCCGATATGGTAATGCCCAACATAATAGCAGACTTGGCAGAATCCGGCCCGACTTCCATACTTAGGTATATATCCGACCTATGAATAACGGGCAAATAGTGGTAACAAGAATCTTTACCGACTTAAGTAATTAACCAACGACTATAAACCCGACATTTAGTGAATAGATTGTAATCAATCCCAACGTTCGGACTTTGAATGTCTTAAACTACTGAGTTCGATTGATCGGTGATTGGGATTGAATATCTATATAAGCGCTGGCACTGTGACTTAAGCGGACATGTTCCATTCTTTTAGCCTAATACATACTAGTTGCTGTAAACTTGTCATACGATCCTAGTGTTGACTGACTAGTCTGGTTTCTTAGATATCTTGACACACCTGTTCGAAAACAAAAATAGGGTCGTCCTCTAAGCGATCTAGGTTCGGTCAGTACCCGAAACAACTTATAATTTAATTTTATCATATATCTTTATATATAAGAGATGTGAGCCATAAGAAATGTGAATCATATAAAATGGGCAACCGGTATTTTTTATTAGTAATCGCCGTTGTCCTTGGCGGGTCATATGGAATGGGTATGTAAGATTGGGCGTATCTATTTTAGTACATACAAAACTGAATATGAGTTTATAATTTTATTCTAATTAACCGAAAGTAGACATTGAATGTCGGCCTACACACAAGATCTAGCACACAAAAATTTAACTAAAGCGGAAAACATTTGTTACTCACTTACTCTATATGTATATGGATTTGGATCTTTTTTACTTGAAAAAAAATTAGATAGCATTTCACTCATTAAAATTAAAATTGTATATAATAAAATATTAAAAATAAATATAATATAATATTTTTTAAGAATGATATTATTAACTAGACTCCTTTACAGTTTTCTTACAATTACAGAAGATCATGATCGATATGTATACACATTATTGGAGCAAATCTACTTAAAGAATTCAGTGAAGATCGTGATGTTAAACAAGACATGATTAGATTGATAATGAATAAGGTAATCAGCACTGTCCTCAACCGCAAGTTGTACTACAGAATTACAGATGGGGATATGTTCATCACTGTCCAGTCAGGGCTAGCTTGACGTTAACTGCCATTTGCCTTTTAAATTTTAACTTTAATATTTCAGTTGTTCCTTCAGAGGCTTTTCAGTTGTTCCTTCATAGGTCAGTTCTGTACTTTTTACTTGCTAAATAACATGATATAATTGGGTCTTCATTTTCTTCTTCTTCACTCCCGTTTTCTCTCTAGGGCCCCCCCATTGTTTGGAGTTAAACTAGATGCAGCTAGCTATTGGCTCAGTCAAAACTGGCTGGCGTCTTTTATTTTCCAGGAAAATTAATGCACTTTTTCCCTTCAAATGATTTCAACATTCATGGACGTAACTCATCCTATAATGTAAGAGCATTTCTTTGGTTTTGTTTTGCTCTCATTCTTTAATGTAATGTTAATTAGACTTCTTATTTAAGCCTCATGGACAATGAATTAATTTTTTATTAAGAAAAAGTCTAGTTTTAAAAGTGTTATTAACTCAATAAAAAAAATTTAGTGCGTATATATACACCATTAGTGATCGAAAAAATAATTTTAAAAAATAAAACTACTCCTCTATTTTAAAATGTTTATCATTTAATGTAATTATACAAGGATTAAAAAAGATTAAATACTCTCAATTATAGAATAAAATGTAACTATATTTGATTAAATCTTCCAAAGATACTCAAATATTAGCACTTTATTAATGCTCCCTTTTTTATTCTATTTAACAAAGGTATCAAGAGAAGGATAAAGTTAAAAAATAATATTTTTAAGTAACATATAAATTGTGAGAAAATAATTTTTTAAATAAAAAATAATTTAACAAAGCAAAATATATCTTTATTGTATAACTTTACTCATAAAAATATAATTACTAAGGTGATTTATATTGCATAAAATATCATACCCAATAATGAACCAGATACATGTCCAGATTGATGGCCAGCTAACATGCACCCATTATTTAGTGCACATACAGTAAATCAAAATTAGAAAATAACATTACCCCAAAAAATAAGAAAAGAAACAAGAAAGGGAAAGTTGGAAAATAATTTTTTTTTAGAAAAATGAAACACTTTGTTATTAAGTGATTTCATTGTACTTAATGATAAAGTAATTGTGATAAAATAAATAAATTTATCAATAAGTGAGTGAGAAAAATTAATAGAAAAAAAGTTATATAAAATTCTTTAGATGTTTTATAGTATTATTTTTTAATAAAATAATATTATGTATATTATTTTTTACATCTCATCTAAAAACTTAAAAAAAAATAAAGTGATTAAAAATAATATATATCATAATTTTATTAAAAAATATCACCACCACAACTATCTTTAACTAACTTTTCTCCAAATTAAAATTGTATGTATAAAACGGGGGACAAAACGCGTGGGGATGACGCTGGGGCTTACAGAGAATCCACCGACAGGGCTCTGTGGGCCAAAGGAAAAGATGGTAAAATATTTCAATTGATTAACAATAAATGGCGAAAACAACGTAACGCCTTTTCTCCACTCGGCGCTGTTGCAACTTTGAACTTGGAATAAAGACAAGAGAGAGAAAGAGTAGAAATATTTAAAAAATATATTTTTACATCATTTTTGTTTTAACATTATTTTTTATATTTTTTTAAGTGATTATGATTAAATAAAAATAATAATAATAAAATAAGTATAATAAATAATATTAAAAAGAATTTATATATATATATATTATACATTAATATAAAAGAGATATTAAATTATTTTATATATAATTATAATATTTTTATAATATATAACAAAATTTAGAAATGAATTAAATAAAATTGTACATATTTTTGTTTGAAAAAAAAAAGGGGACGCTTCGTACTTCATTGTTTATAGTTTATACTAGAGATTATGTCGTGTCTGGTCCATGCATGTCGCAGTGAATGCCGTATTCATACACATACGTAAATGCACTTTCTCCTAGTACTTCTGTCTCTGCATATTACCCAATTAGTAGAGCAGAAAATAATTCTTTTTCTTATTTTTAACTAAAAATTAAAAACTCCAGTAAAAAAAACTAGAAATAAAAAACTGTAACGGTGTAACCTTATCCACCCTTTAAAATTTAGATCTTGTCAAGAATAAAGCTTCTTATATATTATTATTATAAGAGCATATCTCCTATGTTAAAGGTATGTTATAGAATTATAGTATAATTAATTCTACACTTTATTCTTTAAAAAAAATCTTACTTTAGAGGAAAATCTTCTCCTCTCGTACTGGCGAAGTCTCACGCGACTAATATACATATACATATACATATAGTGTATTTAATGCTCCCCCTGCCTCAAAAAAATTGGACACGAAAACGGAAAATTCCATTCTATGAAAGTGCGGTGACCACCAAGTAGGCATAAGTCACAGTGGACAACGAGAATAACGAATAAGAGAAAAAGTTGGTCTTTAATGTGTACAGTCATGTAAGTAGGATGACTCAGAAGGAAAAAAAATGTTTAACCGCAGCGGTGCTTTTAAGATTGTGCTTGGTGAATCTTTTAAGATTGTGCTTGGTGAATCTTAAAATTAAAAAGGACTTGATGGTTTATGTTACGATTTAGATGCCGTAAAGTAAATTGTGTATTTTAGAAAATAAAATAAAATATTATAATTATTGATGAATTTTTTTAAAAAATTATTATTATCATTATTATTATTATTATTATTATTTTATATATATGCAATTTTATATAAGTTTTTATATTTTATAAAATTATAAATTCTTAATATTTTTATCAACTGTTATAATTGCTTATTTTATTTTTTGAAAATCACTTATTAGTTTAAATGATTCAAATCCTATAAGATTTTGTCAAATATTTGATGTGTATTTGAGATAGTTGTAAAATTAGATTATTTTAATAATTGATTATTGTATAATTTTTTTCTTATAATCTATTATAAGAAGAAAAAAAATTATGTTTGAATATGTTAATTGAAAAGCGATTTTAAGTTAATTTGTTTCGTTTGAATATTATAAAAAATTATTTTTATGTATTAAATTATAAAAATAAGTATAAAATAATTTAAAATTTATTTAATTGATTAAAAAATTATTTAATTAAAAATAAAATAATATTTATATATTACTATTAAAAATAAATTTCAACAACTTTTTGAGAAAATGCTGAAATTATTAAAGATTGAACAACTCCAACAACTTTTTTTCTACAAATAAAAGCTATTGATTATAGTTACAAAATACCATAGATCTCCTCTTCAACATTTAACAACTTAATTTGCAAAAAAACAAAAAATTGTTGAAAATCATTCTCCAACATGCTCTTAATACATAGTCATACACCCACGGGATTGTTTAGTCAAATTAGATTAAATATTTTTATCTTATTATAACATAATAAAATTATCGTCTCTCCTCTACCATCAAAAAAGAAAGTATACTCTCTCCTCCTAAGTGAAATCTGACAATATTTCTATTCCAATCCGTTAGAGAGTAAGTGACGTTGGCAATACAGCTAGCATAGTCACTTTGATTAGTTGTGAAATTAGTCAGTGATTAGGTGTGTCAAGTGAATTGGTTACAGTTCAGTTATGTAACCAAGGCTATTTTTAATATATATCCTGTATAGAAGAGTGCATGGTGCATTTTGTGCATATCAACTGTTAATTATGTTAAAAAATACATCAACGACTATGATCAACGATTTATAACTTGTTATACTGTTTATTTGTTACTGTTCATTGAACTATTCACCAATATTATTTATGCCAAAAAATTTATTGTTCATATCAAAAAATTTACTATTTATGCCAAAAAATTTATTATTCATGCCAAAAAATTTGCTATTCATGACCGGAGTTACTGTTTATATAGATACTATTTTATTTTTAGGTTGCATAATTATGTAAAAAATTATCGTTAAAATAATACCAGTTAAAACTGTACTAGTTTTATATTTTTTTATAAATAATTGTGCATATTAAAAATTTTACTGATTTTATTGTGTGTAAATATTACTAGTTAAAATTTGTAGAGTTTTCAAGATGCACAATTATTTATAAAAAGATTGAATGATATAATTTTAATTAATTTTTTATAAAAAATTTAAAGATTGACTGATATAATTTTAACTGGTATTATTTGTAGAATTGTGTAATTTTAAAAAATATAAACAATAATCAACCTGAGATGAGTAGCAGTGGTAAACAGTAAATATTTTGACGGTGGTGACTATAAAAAAAATAGGTTGAAAAAAAATAGATATAACTTGAAAAAAAAACTTGTTATTACAAGTAAAAATTTAAGTATATAATACACCTAAACTTGAGAAGATGCATAATAGCAACGGCCATGTAACCAAACACTACATAAATGTGAAAACTATTGCATCACTTAGATCAACGAAGATCATTTTATCTTTCTCACATTGTCTCTCATCTTCTTTCTTCTACCTTGTCTTTAGTTTTCTCTTTCTCTTAACTTTTCTATTAATTCATTTGGGTGTATGATACACCCAAACATGAGAAGGTCCATAGTAACAACGGCCATGTAACCAAATACTACATAAATGTGAAAACTATTGCATCACTTAGATCAAAGAAGATCATTTTATCTTTCTCACATTGTCTCTCATCTTCTTTCTTCTACCTTGTCTTTGGTTTTCTCTTTCTCTTAACTTTTCTATTAATTCAACACAATCCCTCCCTTAATTCTTATATCTATGTAACAAACATCCTTTAGTGCCATGGCCATAATTATATAAATGGCTACTGCACTGGTGAGGTCTTGGCCTCTACTATAGAAGACACAGTTAGTGGCAGAATCGATGAATTAGAGGTAGCATCATCAGGAGTTGCGGACAGAGAACTGATCGCCGGTGCTAGAGGAAGAGCAAATAGCATAGGTACTGGAGGAGAGTTGCAAGGAAGGATCAAGAGCTGCCAAAAACCAATTCGCCCTCTCCTAGTGCTACTTTAACTTTGGAGAGAAATCTCACAAGCAGCAACAACTTTTTGAGAGAGTCAACAACAATTAAAAGGTTTTAATGTGTGATTAAATTGGGGAAGAAGAAGACAAAAGAATACCAAGATGAATGAATACTAAGTTAGGGTCTAGGATTGAAATTATTAAGATTGACTTTTCTTTGTTGTAGTTTTTTTTTTCTTTTTTAGTTGTTCTTACATATATGAAGGTTAGCCATGGAAGGAGGACAAATCGTACATAGAAGGAGGCTAGCTTTTTTTTTGTTTGTTTGTCTTTTTTTTGAATATTTTACGTTAAGGATAACTATGTCATTGTAATATTTACATAGATTCACCTCGTCATTTGCACAGAAATGACTAAACAATAGATAGGATAAAAACTTATCGTCCAATACTATTAGGCATTGTTCTATTTCCTTATTAGATCAAGTCTTATACGTTTAGTTACACCCCTAAAGGCCTAAACCTATTGTCACTATTAAAGAGCCTCGGAGTAAGCATTAAAGGAAGTAACTAGCTTTGCATGTGATCAGTCTCAGTCTCACTAGTGCGTACTGTAGCCTGTAGAAGTCTTTTATTTTGTTTTTCTTTTCATTTCTCATTTTTTCTTAGAAAACTGTTGGACTTTAAAAAACTTGATGACAGGCCGTCCCAATTATAATCTTCATATATCATATCCTTTTTCATCCATAAAAAATAAGTTTCCTTTTCGAATTAGATGCATGCACATGAACGTATGCAGCTATAGCTACCAAATTTAATAGTCGTGACACATGAATTCAATCCTTCCCATAATCCCATATGTATAGTGCATTGGTCTTATCGGGATCCACAATTCATCTTTATGAACATTTACCCTTTTGTTTGGATGAAGAGAAAAAATGAGAGAAAAGAAAATGAAAGGAGAAAAAATAGATAGAAAAGTATAAGTAAAAATGAGTTGTTTGGATGAAGAGAAAATGAAAAGAAAGAAAATAAAAAGAAAGATTAAAAAAAATATATTTTTTGAATTGACAATAAAATTTGAGATTTTTTTTTCTTGAAACACGGTACTTCTCATCTCTTTTACCCGTATTCTCATATTTTCAATCTCCTGTGGCTGTCTATTTTTTCTTCTGTCTATTTTTTCTTTTCTTATGTATAGTTATATGGTCAAATTTTATATTTTTTATTCTCTCACAATAAAAATTTATCTCATTAAACATGTCATCTGTATATATAAACTAAAAAAGAGAATATGTTTAAAATTAAAAAAAGTTAATAAGTCTAATAATTAAATTAAAAGAGAATACAAATTTAAGATTTAAATAAAAAGATTAAAAATCACACGCGTCTTTGAGATAGATATAGAATATGAAATTAAGCATCTTAATATAATGAACTCTAATTTAATGGATAAGGGTGAATTTGTTTAAGACAATCAATTAACATAACGTAAATACAAGTTTTTCAATCACGAGGCTTAATTAATTGCTTATGTATCATTCTATTTTCTGGAAAGTTGTGTTCAACGCTTAAGAGGTATTTTTACATACATACAAATGCATCATACATATACACTCATATATCATATAGAATAGGGTTCATTAGAGAGTGAGCTCACTCCATGTAAGTGTGTGTATAGTATATTTGTGTGCATGCAAAAATTTTCCTATCCTTAATATGTATCTGTTTTGGTATATTTTGATAAAAGTGATTATAATGAGTACAATTAGTTTATAATAGATTGATCAATGTACCTTTCAGTTTAAATATTTGTAATTTATTTTACTTGAATAGAGTTCAAGTAATACTGTAAAAAAAATTTACAAATTCTTTTAATCTTTTTCTATCAATTTTTTTTTTTCAAAAAGCAAAGATATTTTTTTCGTCTTTTTAATTTTAATTATTTTTTTAACTTTTAGCAATTGACATTGGTGCAACCAAAAGTATGCATATATATATTTTTGTGACATTTTACACAGTTTAATTGATTCGATCTTTCTCCCTTTGAACTTTCATGAGCTACTTAAGCCATTAGATTTTTTAGCTTAAGAACATGATGAAGGGCGGGAGCAGCATGATTTTTTACTTTTCTAGGGTAATTAACTATAATGTTAATCACAGTGGGCCTCTCGTACTGGAATCAAAAACATCCAGGAAAAGAAAAAGATGAAAAAGGTGGGAAGAAACACTAGGAATTATGCTCCGTACGTCCCATACGTAACAATAACTATATAATAGTTGCAAATCAAAGGTAATTTGAGCAGGGTATAGAATATATTATACTATATAATTAATTAAGTTTCCCTTTAATTCATTTATGGTTTTGCCCCATGCCCAACCACATTTGCCAAATAGATGTACCCCCCCCCCCCCCAAAAAAAAAAAAAAACAGCATTTGCCAGATAGATTATGAATCCAAAGGACGGATTCAGAAATAGGGCCACAAAAGTAGCCACGAATAGGCAATCAAACAAAAGAATGTGTAATCATGTGCCGAGTTCCATGGTGATAGGAGACATATAGTGATACTCCTCAGCCCAAATCACATGATTTGTTACCTGGTTTTTAATGATTTCCTGTTTATGTGTGCCCGTTCCTTACTCAACAATGATCAAACCCCAATGATTCCGGAAAAGGTTCATAATCCCGGCCCTCTGTTTGATGCTAATTTCATTTGGCCACTATATATATCTGTGTGGTTCTACTTCTAGTTGAAAAAGATAGGACCACGTCTCATCTGAGACTTATTTGATGGTGCTACATTTTCGAGTCCATTATACGATGGTTACTAAAATGATTTTGATCAAGAAATTACTACATTAATTGGTGGTACGATATTGGGGCCTATTTAGAAATGGAGAAAACTTAGGTAAAGTTTATTTGGTGTTTGTGGTACTTGTCTCCAATAGAAACATGACATGTGTTTTATTTTTTAGTTACTTAATTATTATTTTTAAAATTTTTATTAATGAATTATAGAAAAATGTACACATGTTATGTTTCTATTAGAGACAAGCACCACAAGCACCTAAAGAACTTTACTTAACTTTTTTTCATTAGAAATTAGAAGGACACATTTAATTATCAACTAAAACATAACCTGCCGACCTATGATTATAAAATAACTGCTATATATGCAATATTATTGTTCCCAATATATATAGATCATATATTGAAAACAATCTAGCTACCTAGCCTCAGTTAAAATGTATGTTCTACTTATAGACATTCTATATAAGGCTTTAGAACATGAAAGTTGTAGCCACCAGTAGGAGGTGATCCTTTCTAAATTGACGTCATTTGGAGGTGATCCGGCCCTTTCTAAATTGAAATCATTTTTGTTTATTTGTTTATTTATTTGTTATCAAAGGAGAAAGTAAGATCGAGAAAATTAACATCTAAGATATGTTTGAATGGAAGATTTTGCAGGCAGAGAAAAAAAAATTATTTTTCATTTTTAAATTAAGAGAATTATAAAATAAATATAGAAGTGAATAAATTAAAATAACTAAAAAATTATATGATTAACTTTCAATTTATTCTTTTATTTTAAAAAATCTTAAATATAGAGAATGTTTATTTAAAATAAAATAAACATTTTATTTCCTTTCTCTCTACACCAACTTATTTCGAAAAGAGCGGTAATTTAAAAGAGTCTGGAAGGATGAAATTAAGCATCTAATGTACGCAGCATTGCTTCTGTTTCCTATCTTGGCCAATTCATGTTCAGGTTGTTGACTTCTCAAAATAGTCACTAAATTAAGAGAACTATGAAGCTGCCAGATATATCTGCTAATATAGCTCCTTAGACATGAAAAATCAAACTCACCATTTGATGTTTCCACAAATTAAGCTCAAATTAACTGTACCAACTATTACGTTATTGCTCTTACAGTATGTTGGAAAACATAGTAAAGAGAAAAGAAAATTTAGAGTTAAAAGAGAATAAGAAATCTGATTTTTACTACATGTGTATAGTATATGCAACAAGTCAACTATGCAATTTATATAAAATGTAAGAGAGTAACTAACTAGTAACTAACTTGCTAACTCATCAAGCTAATCTAACTAACTTTTAATTAGATACTATGACTATAATACAGTCATAGCCCTGGATTTTTCCAAAACATTCTCCCATTAAATTTAGTCGATGGTTGATTATGGCAAAGCGGCATGCGGGTGCGTTATAGTTTGCAAGTTTTGCGAATGTAAGACGAGCTGTAAATGATAACCATCTTCAAGAACAGAAAATGACAAGCAAAAGCTCATAAAATTTCGACAACTTGGCGGTTCAGTGGTCACCACCACTGTCATGTACAACGTTTTATAACCTTTTTTTTTTTGTACCAATCACCATGTCCTCCACTTTTCTTCTATACCAATTATCGTAATTAAAGATAATTAATTAGGAGTGTGAAACTGTGAGTTGAGGATGTAAATAACTCCATCCAAATGTCGTTTATTCGATTTTGTAACATATCTATATCTAAAGTTAAATTCTGAAGTCATAAGCAAAAGAAGCTAAATGTCACACAGCTTGTTATATATAAGGTGATCATTAGAAAATTGAAAACAAAATTTTTAAGTTTATATTTTTCTAATCCATCAATGGTTTTCATTTTCAGCTAAATAAAAGGTTTAATATTAATTATTAAATTATTTTGGTACAAAGATGATAATGAGATTTGAACTTATAATTTTCTGCAAACTAGTCAAATTCTAATGACTTTGTTAATTGTTATTTTAAACAGTAATAAATATATTGTACATATTTTCATTCAAAACATTCATTATACATAAATAATCTTGATGACTTCCAAGGCGCAATTTTACTATGATTCTAGGCTTGTTGAAAAGTTGAGTAAATGTTAGAACTTTGATTTCCTCTTTATTTTCAGTAATAAATTTTAACTATCTTTGAAAAAACAAAATCTTTATGACTTCACTAGGTTAATTAGATTAGGATAGACTAATGAATTCTTGGTAGTATTTTTATCATTATATTATTGAAACAAATTAACGATATTTATCAGAGGTATTGTTTAGCTAGGAATTAATTATGACTTGAAAAGATCAAACTATTGAGCCTCTTCTATATGTAACTGTTCCATCTTTCACACGGCCAATATATCAAATAGAATATGCATCAATACATAATACTAGTATTAGCTTCTATTGACACATGTATATTGATGATTAATTATGGCATGATTAATTATTAACCGCTATACTACTATTATATATTGGCACATGATGAATTAATTATAATATGATGAGAGGTAATTTTTGTTGCAATTGTGCTGTGCCAATTGATTAATTATGACATGATGAATATGTAATTTTATTGAATCTGTAATTCAATAAAATATATTTTTTTAATTTTTGTTAGTTATTATACTTGAATATTAAATAGGTTAAATTTCAGACATTTTTTTAAAAGAAAAAGGTGTTTAGCCGCAATTATTAGATGTATTTAGCTGCACTTAGGAATGCGGCTATTGCCGTCGTTTGCCGACACCTTATAAAGCTGTACTTTGCAGAATTGCTGGAAGATTGTTTAGCAGCAGCAGCCCAAAAATGTAGCTAAACAACCTAAATGACTGTGGCTAAATGCACTAGTTTTTGGAGTTTATATACTACTAAAAAGCTAGTACGTTTACATTCATTTTTTTGTGAGTGTTTGAAGAATTAGCTGGGCTCTTTAAATTTATTTTATTAATAAAAAGTTTAAGGAAAAGAAAGAATATATCATTATAAGAATGGGACACATCACAAGCCTCAACGAATTATTCAAAAGCCTAAAGTAATACTTATATAGTTTACATATGAAGAGTTACAAATAGGAATCAATCTTTATTAACGGCTTTTTACACTGTTGCATGTAAAAGAGGGGAAGGAAGAAGGAAAAAAGAAATCTATCACTTTGTTCTAATAAAATAAAACCTTATTCTCAAAGCAATTATTTGTTTATAAAAAAAATAACTGACTTTTTTGCAACTACTAATTAAGTCCTTGTCAAATTAAACATATACAAAATAAGATTTAATTATATTTTATTATTGGGCGCCTTTATCCTTTGCTTCCCTTTGCAAAAACAATGGCTCACTTGGAATCCCATGTTACTACAATGAAATGAGAGAGATGGAAAATGACAGTGACACGGAACAATTTTTAAAGAGGACTTTGATGCTCGAAAGCTCTTAACTTAGTGAATTGTGTTAGGAGAGATAAATTATATCCTTCAACTTTGGTTTCTGCCTAATCCTGTCGTTATCCATTATCATATCATGAGAAGTCCCGAAAAGAAAATATAAAGGAGAGAAGAAAGAGAAGGGATCAAAAGCGATTTTAAAGCATTTGCTAAGATGATTCAGTAACCTGTACAAGACAAAAGTCATGAAAACAACCGGGAAAAAAGATTTGTCAGCACTATTTTTGTACACCTTTACCTACATTTATACTTTTTTTTTTTTACGATACACTTATTTGAGAAAAAGATAGAAGAAATGAATATTGAAAAGTATGTTTTAATTGTTTATTATATAAAATAGAAATGGTGTAAATATAATATAATAAAAATAGTGTATAAATAATATATTTTAAAACAACCTCCGGTTACACTGTTTACTATGAAAAAGGTATCTGTAATAACTAGATCTGTTACGTTTAACAGATCACAATATACATTTTAATATATATATATATACGAGGAGGTATCGAACATATCAACAAATTTTTTTTTTTATACCTATTTTTAATTATTAGTTTTACTTTTATTTAATAGTTGAAATTATTTTCTTAAAGGTAAATTAGATGAAAGTAAATTTAATGGTTAAAAATAAGTGTAAGAAAAAAAGATTTAAATTAATATAAGTTGATACTCATTCTATATATATAATATATAATATAATATAATATAATTATATACGCCTTTAGTACCTTGCCGGTTGCCATGTACCCGCGTCCTTCAATTCATTTCCGCAAGTCTCTATTATTATTATAATTTTTTTTGTCGAGGTTTAAACTCCCGCAAGTCTTTTTAATAGAATGCATTAATTTACCTTTCTACATGGAATTTGGATAAAGCGCATACTACATAGTTAATACGTACTTTCTACTGCAACTGATAGGAAATAAAGATGAACTCCTCGATCGGGAAAAGTTTCTTATATCATTTAATCGTTACAAATAAAATAGTTTCAAGAAACAAAATTGAATCTCATATATGTGGTGACAAAATTTATATGAGCCAATATATAATATATAGTTCAAATAATTGGATCATCGAGCGTCTGCAAGAGTTTTTGCATTATATATATGGTACTGAAAATGATGTGCGTGTTTTTAGTTCATGGCATGCTTTGCGTGCGGCTCATGGAATGCTTTGCGAACATTAACTGACTAATTTTGCTTCTCTTTTTCGTCTTATTTTAGAAGTTAACAGAGAACCTTCTAGTTTTGATATTTTTATTTTTTATGTTGTTCTTATCTATTTGGCCCATGATTTTAAATTACGATTGTGATCGGAGTTACAGAGATTACTAAAATTTTAATATTACGATTAATTATAAAAAAATATGACCGATGCGATCATAATTACAATTACAATACGATTGTAAAAATTATAAAAATTATAATATTGCGGATCGTAATTTAAAATTATGGTTTGGCCACTTAGAAGGCTTGTACTCTTTTCTTGTAGCTTTATACTATTGTCTCGTCTTTTATAAATAAATAAAAAAAATAAAAATTGACTAATTTTGCTTCTTGTCAAAACCATGACTTATAGCAGAAGGAAAGAGGAAGGAAAACTATGTAGGATGATATACAGGAATATGACCCACTATAAATTAGTGGTGGTTCATGTATCTTGCACCCAGATAATTAAGGACCACAGTTTTTTTTTGGAAGAATATATAAAGACTTGTAAGCGAGGCACACTATAATTGGTGGGTATATGAATCACCTTTTCGCTCAAGTGACGAGCTAAAAAAATCCATCATGTACTGTTCTAATGTCCCAAAAACATGATGTTAATTAGTGGTCATTCTTGTGTGTCCATATTATAAAGTCCCATACAAAAACTCTTTTTAGCGTTGTATGAGAGAGGGACCGTGCAAGAGAAAGTAGTTAAAGCGTCACAAGAATGAGATAAGCGTGTGGCCACCAATTTGTTAACCATGATCACACTTTCCTGGAAAGCCACTTTGAGTTAATCACAGAATGTGGTTGCTTAATATCCCTACACTAAGGAGTTCTGTTGAGCATTCTAAAACAGAAAAGACATATAGTAGAATGGGCTTACCTAGTTGTGCAAAACCCAGCAGTTTGCACCGGGTACATACCTGTTAATTTCAGTGGGAAATGATATATCCTCCGTACTTACTGTATTGGGTGTGTATTAAATTAGCTAATCTTACTAAAACTAGCAAATCTTACTGTATTGGGTGTGTATTAAGCAATTAATGTTAAGTTGGTTTCTTGCATAATTTGCCAAGGATGAGGATCATGTGCTCCTTTTTCATGTGCCTTTTTTATTTTCTCACTTAAATTGTGTCAAGTATCTTAAATTTAATTCTATGTTTCATTTATTTTTTATTTATTTATTTTTTACTTAACAAAATTTAAATGAAAAGATAAGGAGAAAACATGTGATCTTCATCCAATTTACCAATACTACTGACGCACACATACCTCACCACCCTCAAGCATTACCATATAATTTAAACTCAAATGGAAGAAAGTTGTGATCTTTTGGCATGGTGTTATCATTCTTATTTATGTCTCTAAAATATGGAACAAGATAAATCATATTTATATACGTTGCATACGCTCTTTTTTAGAATACTTCCCAAACTCAATGAAATCCTATATCTAGGAAGAGAATTTCCTATATAGGAATTTTATACCATAAGCAATGGCATTCTTTAGTTTCTAACATACTTTACATATTTAATATTAAATAAGTTGCCTATGGTAGATAGTGTCTGTCTAAAAATTTCTCAAATAGAGAAACCTTAAAAACTGGAGAAGAGAAGAAGACAGACAATGATAGCTGTTAGCCAATAAAGAAACCTTTCACCTTAAGAGGTGCTTTATTCAAATCTCTGCTAACCTTTTTAGGTTTGGCCCATATATGTTGATTAGTATAAAGGCCATACCAGACAACATGATCAATTGATTATATTCAGGTTATGGGTCTTTTTATTTTTTGTGGTCTACTCAGGTTATGGGTCTTCAATCTATGAATGAGGTCAAGCCCAGAATATTTCACTAACACTGGGTCACATTTGGGCTACAGCATCACTAGCTCGGTTTTAAATTGGTAAAAATATGATATCAAATTAAGACGGAATTGTCCTTTTTGTCCCGGATCGGAGCACCATCTGGAGCTGAAATTGACAGGAAATTTTCTTGTTTCCTTGTAAAAACATTTTCTTATACAAGATTAATTATCGTTATTTAATTTTGTGCGTGGGTGGCGGCACCCAATTTTGTCTGGGTTTTTTTTTTATAAAATAAAAAAGAAGGAATAAAAAAAGATCAAAATGAAAGAAGGAAAAAATATGCACTATCTCTTTTACACATAAAAGTCTCATATTAATAAATTATTCAATCTACTAAAGTTTCACATTGGAGAGATCAAATTCATTTTTTTTTCTCTTCTTTTATATAAAGAGTTGATCTACAATATTTGAACCATCGAAAAAAGTACACACTTAGGTTTAATACTAAATATAAAGCTTAAAAATTTTAGTAAAAAAATTTTTAGACTACTCTTTAATATTTGATTCGTGAGAGCACGTGAGATCCTGTGCAACAAGCATAGTATTTGCACGAAAGTAAATTTGTTTATTTTTTTTATGTGTACTTATTTTGTTCATTTTAACTTATTTATTGGTTAATTGATTAATTTGGTTTATTTATTTATTAGTTGTTGAAGTTTTTAATATATTTTGAAATTAATTTAACAAAATACAGAGATTTGTTGAGTTTTGACAGCTGGTTAACCTGTGATCTTTTGAAAGGCTGAATTGTGACAACTTGATAGTTTTAAAATTAATTAAAACTAACTCAAATTTATTTTTAAAAAATTATATTGTCTTTGAACTCCTCATTACACTTAGAGGATATGTAGATAAAAATCGAGCAAAAATTAAATTTTTATAATTTAGTTTTTTATTTAAATCTTTTTATTTTCTTTTTCTTTTTTATTAGTAAAATTTTTGATTTATTTGATTTATATTTAAATAGTTTTTATTTATTGTAAAATTTTGTAAATTATTTTTTTATACTTATTTTATTTTTTATTTCTTTTTACCTTGAATGTTTTAATTATTGATTTCTATATTACTTGTAACTATTTTAGTTGTCATCAATTTTTTTAATTGTAATTATCTTTATGTTAATTTTCTTTTTTTTTTTGGAAGCATATTTATTTTCATTGATTATTTATTATTTTTCTTAGGTAAATTAAATATTTTATATTATTTAATTCACACAATTAACTTTAGAATAACCATCTTAAGACATGCATAAATGTGTTGTGGGATTAAATTTTTATTTTTTCATGTGCATAATTGATTCTCGAACCTAATTTAGTTTGCACATACTAATTTTTTTAAAAATATTTAAGATTTTTTTAACTTTTTATAATTTAATAAAATTGATGACGACTATCCTATTTTTTTTTAAATTTTGTTTTTCGCCTATGGTTGCAATCTAGTTGTGATAGTGGATATCATAGATATATATAGATCCATATATATAATAAGTTAGAAACAAAAATAGGAAACGAATATAAGTAATTTGTATCTATTTTTAAATGAATGAATACAAGATTGTTAGCCTTTATTCATACAAAAAGGCTTATGTACATAAAAGAAAAATAATAAATTATAATTATGTACTAAATCAAATTAATTCTGTACTAAATCAATTACAAATCATTCTTAAAATCAATCGTGATCAATCATAATCTTAATTATAATTAATCATGCTAGCATCCCTCTCAAACTCAAGTGGGTATAGAAGAAACTAATTTGAGTTTGAAAACTAGAGCGCGAAATCGGTCAGGATGATAAACTTTGGTGAATAAATCGACTAACTGATTAAGAGTGCCAATGGAGATGAGACGAAGAGCACCACGAAGAATGTGTTGATGGATGAAGTGGTAATCAATCTCAATATGTTTTGTGCATTTATGAAAAACATCAGTAGGAGTATTTTGAACAGCATTCTGATTATCACAGTGAAGAGTAGTGATAGAGAATTGAGAAAATCCTAAGTCTTCAAGAAGTCAACATAGCCAAAGTATCTCAGATATGGTGTCAACTAGTGCCTGATATTCTACTTCAGTACTGAACGTGCAGTTAAAGTCTGTTTCTTACTTTGTCATAAAATAAATGCATCACCAAAATAAATACAATAGCTAGTGGTGGATCGTCGGTCAGTGGGATCTCCACCCCAATTAGCATCAGAATAAGCCTGGAGAACCAAGGATGAGTTGGCTGCAAAATGAAGTCTATGAAACAGAGTTCCTTTTATATACTGAATAATATGCAGAACAATAACATAATGAGTAGTGCATGAAGTTGACATAGACTGACTGACTAGATAAACAATATATGAAATGTCTGGATGAGTTACAGTAAGATAAATCAAATTACCAACCAACTGCCGATAAAGAGTAGGATTATCAAGTATAGTACCATCCAGATGTGTAAATTTAACATTAGGTTCTAGAAGAGTGGACTCGATGTGACTGTCGGAGAGACCGACTCGAGAGTTAAGATACAAGACATATTTAGCTTAAGACAAAGAAATTTCATCAGCAGAAGAAAGGATTTCAAGCCCCAGAAAGTAACTAAGAGGTTCAAGATCTTTCATCTTAAAATGCTGACTGAAGAACTATTTAAGCTCAGTAATACCCGTAGTATCATCACCAGTAATAATCATATCATCAACATAGAGAAGCAACACAATAGTGCTTCTATCAGTTTTGTGAGTAAACAGGGCAGAATCATAGACACTAGAGGAAAAGCCAAACTGACTGATAGTACTATGAAATTTGGCAAACCAAGCTCGAGGTGCTTATTTGAGACCATATAAAGCCTTTCGAAGACGGCAAACCTTATTTTGTGGACAAATGTAAGCAGGAGGTGAACGCATATAAACTTTCTAAATCACTATTTGTGATTAACATGGAGAATATGCAAATGGTTTTGATGTCGACAAACAAGAAAGCATGGGAATACAATGATCAAGTCACAAGAAACGCAAGCTTAGCATATAGGCTATAGAACTAGTGTAAAGGTATTCTAGTGATTCACTTCAAGCTCAAATGACCTCCTTAAAATGTATTTGCAAAATGGTTTTTCAAGTAAGATTCAAAAACGTTTTTATGCATCAAATGCTTTGAAATCTTATATTCACTTTCAAGCAAGTTCCATGCAAATGTCAAATTTAAGACAAGCCTCTTAGAACTTTCCAACTCCTTTTGACATGCACAAAAATGTCTCTGTTCTTGTTAGGATTCAAGTTTCTAAGGCTCCTAACCGATTAGGACCATCTCCTAATCGGTTAGCTTGCTCAGAAAATGGCTTGCCTCGTGTTTCTTTCAAATACCTAACCGATTAGGCAAGGCTCCTAACCGGTTATCTTATAAGTCAGAAGCCAAAATATATTTGTCCTAACCGATTAGGTAGAAGACCTAACCGGTTAGTCTCACTTCCAGAAGCCAAAATTGTTTTGTCCTAACCGATTAGGCAAATAGCCTAACCAGTTATTCCTCAACTCAGAACCCACGTTGGTAATATCCTAACCGATTAGCTTGGAGCTCTAACCGGTTAGCATTCTCACCAAGACTCATTTATGAGAGGTACTAACCGATTAGGACATACTCCTAACCAGTTATCTAACAAATTAGAACACTTCTCCTTCAGCCTAAATGAGCCCCTAACCGGTTAGAACACTTGGATAACCGGTTAGCCTAAGTTCTGGAAAAATATGCAGTAAGCTCGTAAGCTTATATTGTAGAGCATTAATTGCTCACAACCACCTCCAACGGCATTTAATAACACTTACCTATATATTTGGAGGTTGGGCTTATTTAGAGGGTTAGAAAAATTGAACCATCTATTCTGGAAAATCCCTATTGAGCTTCAAACAAGTTTTTCTCATCATTTTACTAAATCCTCTGTTTTGAGCTTGAGTTTGTGTGAATCCTAAATATCATAGTACTTCAATTTGTAATACTTGCTCTTGAGAGAGTTTCATCTGTTTAAATCTTATTCAATCTGTTTAGAGAGGGTGAGGTATCCCTCAAGTATTGTAAGGGTGAGGTATCCCTTTGAAAATAGAGGCTCAACCATTAGGGTGAGGTATCCCATTGTGTTGAGTGCTCAAGATTGTAGTGGTTATTAAGCACCCATTGAAACTTGAAGATATAGTGAAAAATCTCAAGTTGATTGCTTGGGGACTGGACGTAGATCAAAAGTGGATTGGTGATCGAACCAGGATAAATCGCTGTGTTTGCTCTCTCTAAACCCTTCTCTTTACATTAAGCACTGTTTCATTGAATATCTTGAATATTGTTCTTCTTGATTGTTGCATTTATTAGTAAAAGTATTTATTCCATTTATCCAATTAGTTCTAATCATTAAATAGCTTCAACGAAAAATTGTTTATCAACCGAATTGCGAAAGATTTTCGAACTTGACTTACATACTCAATTCACCCTCCCTCTTGAGTATTGAGGCCACTTGGCAACAAGTGATATCAGAGCTAGACTCTTGTATAAAGAGCTTAGCAGCTTCAAGAGAAGTGATGGCTTCAAATGGTTTTTCAAATGAAAGTTCTTCTATAAATAGGCTTCCCTATTTCAATGGGGATGGTTATGCTTATTGGAAAGAAAGAATAAAAATTTTCATTGAAGCTATTAACTTAGATGTGTGGGACGCCGTTGAAAATGGTGCTTTTGTCCCAACATAAACTAAAAATGGTGTGACAATCAATACACCTAGAAGTGATTGGACCGATGATGATAAAAAGAAGGTTCAATATAATTTGAGAGCCAAGAATATCATCACCACATCCTTGGGGTATGATGAATTCTTTAGGGTGTCAAATTGTAAGACCGCAAAAGAAATGTGGGATACCCTACAAGTAACTCATGAAGGTACTAGTGAGGTAAAACGGTCTCGAATAAATACTCTTACTCATGAATATGAATTGTTTAGAATGAATCAAGGTGAGAGTATTCAAGATATGCAAAAGAGATTTACTCATATTGTTAATCATCTCATCTCATTGGGAAATACATTTCCTAATGAGGATCTTATTAACAAAGCCTTGAGATGTCTAAGCAGGAATTGGCAACCCAAGGTAACGGCGATTGCGGAATCAAGAGATTTATCAACCATGTCTCTAGCCACTCTATTCGAAAAACTTCAAGAGCATGAGCTGGAACTAAATAGGCTCAATCAAAATGAAGAGCATGACAAAAAGAAGAAGGGAATTGCACTCAAGGCCATCTCTTCCATACTTGAAGATGATGATGAAAATGGTGAAGAGGATGCTGAAAATATTGAGCTAAGTGAGGAGAATCTTAGTCTCCTTGTGAGAAAATTTGGAAGATTTTTGAAGAAAAAGGGATTTCAAAGAAGACCACCGTTTCCTCAAAGGAAAGCATATCACAAAGGAGAAGGATCATCTACTCCTCCAAAATGCTATGAATGTGGAAAATCGGGGCACATGAAAATGGAGTGTCCTATATATCTCAAAAAGACAGAGAAATTTGAGAAAAGACCCTCTAAAGAAAAGAAAGGAAAAAGAGCATACATAGCTTGGAAGGACAATGATTTAAGCTCTTCTGACGATTCGAAAAATGAAGAAGCTCATCTTTGCCTCATGGCTCAAGGAGAAGAAAGTGGAGAAAGCGACACCGAGGTAACCTCTTCTAACCTAGAACCTCCACCTTTTTATGATGAATTGCAAGATGCCTTTCAAGAATTGCATGATGAATCTTTGAGGCTCACAAAAATGATTTTGTCTTCCAATAAAATAATCTCCCTATTGACAAAGAAAGTTTCTACTTTAACTAAGGAGATAAATGAACTTAAAATCGAAAATGAGACCTTAGGACTCATAGATGCTAATTCATTATGTATGACTTGTTGTTCACATGATAATGCATCCATATCATTACCTTGTTCATCATATAAAGCTTTTGAAAAAGAAATTGAAGACTTGAACAACACTCTTGCAAAATTCACTTTTGGAAGAAACAACTTGAATGTGCTGTTAGGAAGACAAAAATGTGTTTTTCAAAAAGCTGGCTTGGGCTTTAATCCAAACAACCATCAAAAGTCTTATAAGAACTTCTTTGTTTCCTCAAAAACTTCAAGTAGTCCCTTCACAAATGTTTTCATTGTGGTAGGAAAGGACATAGTGCATCAACTTGCAATGCTAGAAAGAACATAAACAATAAAGTTGGAATAAAAAGAGTTTGGGTTCCTAAAGGTACCATGCCTAACTCTAACACACAAGGACCCAAGACAATTTGGGTACCAAAAGTTAAAACATGAATGTGTGTTGTAGGTGTGCTTGAAGACCAAGAACTCAAATTGGTATCTTGATAGTGGTTGCTCCAAACATATGACCGGTGATGGCTCCAAGTTCTGCTCCCTTACACACAAGAAACATGGTCATGTCACATATGGTGACAACAACAAAGGGAAGATTCTTGGAATTGGCAAAGTTGGTAAGATTCCTTCATCATCTATTGACAATATTTTACTTGTTGAAGGACTCAAACATAACTTGCTTAGTATTAGTCAATTATGTGATAAAGGCAATAGAGTAATATTTGATTCCTCTTGTTGCATAATTGAGGGAAAGGATGATAAGCAAGTTAAATTTGTTGGTCATAGGGTCAATAATATATATATGATTAGTCTAGATGATATCTCCTCAAATGATGCTAAGTGTTTTATGAGTAAAGAAAATGATTCATGGTTATGGCATAGAAGAATTGCTCACATTCACATGGATCATTTAAACAAATTAGTTTCTAAAGAACTAGTAATTGGTCTTCCAAAACTCAAATTTGAAAAAGACAAACTTTGTGATGCATGTCAAAAGGGAAAACAAGTAAAGGTCTCTTTTAAAGCTAAAAACATAGTTTCAACTTCTAGACCTTTACAACTTTTGCACATAGATCTTTTTGGTCCCTCTAAAACTATGAGCTTTGGAGGAAATTACTATGCATTAGTGATTGTGGATGATTTTTCTCGGTTTACATGGACATTATTCTTGGCCCACAAAAATGATGCTTTTCAATCATTTAGAAAACTTGCCAAAGTTATCCAAAACGAAAAAGGGTTTTGTATTGCATCCATAAGAAGTGACCATGGTGGTGAATTTGAAAATCATGATTTTGAAACTTTTTGTGATGAACATGGCATTGAGCATAATTTTTCTGCCCCTAGAACACCACAACAAAATGGTGTTGTAGAAAGAAAAAATCGATCTTTAGAGGAAATGGCAAGAATTATGCTCAATGAGGCCAACCTTCCTAAGTACTTTTGGGCGGATGCGATTAACACCGCTTGTTATGTTATGAATAGAGCCTTAATAAGACCAATTTTAAAGAAAACCCCATATGAACTGTACAAAGAAAGGAAACTAAATGTGTCACATTTTCATGTCTTTGGATGTAAATGCTTTGTTTTGAATAATGGAAAAGATAACTTGGGGAAGTTTGATGCAAAATCTGATGAGGGAATATTCATTGGTTATTCTATTCATAGTAAGGCCTTTAGAGTCTATAACAAACGAACTATGACCATAGAAGAGTCCATACATGTTGCATTTGATGAAACTAACCCAAATGAGTCGAGAAAGAAGCTTGTTGATGATGTTGCAGAAATCTTGGAAAAGACTCACTTGGAAAATCAAGAGAAAGAGCCCAAGAAGGAAGAAGAGAGACTCCTTGATCACCCAAGGTAAGAAGATTCAGAAATCTTGGATCTACCCAAGGAATGGAGGACTTCAAGATATCATCCTCTCGACAGGGTGATAGGTGATGTATTAAAAGGGGTAATCATTCAAAACTCACTTAGAAATGCATGCAATCACCTAGCTTTTGTCTCTCAAGTTGAACCTAAAGACATAAATGAGGCTATTAATGATGAACATTGGATCTTGGCCATGCAAGAAGAACTAAACCAATTTGAGAGAAATCGAGTTTGGGAATTAGTTCCAAGGCCCAATGATCATCCTATAATTGGCACCAAATGGGTCTTTAGGAGCAAACTTGATGAAACGGGCTTAATAATAAGAAACAAAGTTAGACTTGTAGCTAAGGGTTATAATCAAGAAGAAGGCATAGATTATGAAGAAACTTACGCTCCCGTAGCTAGATTAGAGGCCATTAGAATGTTACTTGCATATGCTTGCATCATGGATTTCAAACTCTATCAAATAGATGTCAAAAGTGCCTTTTTAAATGGTTTTATATAAGAAGAGGTGTATGTAGAACAACCTCCTGGTTTTGAGGACTTTGAAATGCCCAACCATGTTTTTAAATTGAAAAAGGCCTTGTATGGCTTGAAACAAGCACCTAGAGCTTGGTATGAAAGGTTGAGCAAATTTCTTTTAGAAAAAGATTTTTCTAGAGGCAAGGTTGACACTACCCTTTTCATAAAACATAAAATGCATGACATACTTCTAGTTCAGATCTATGTGGATGACATTATATTTGGAGCTACTAACAACTCTCTTTGTAAAGAATTTTTAAATATTATGCAAAGCGAGTTTGAAATGTCCATGATGGGTGAACTCAACTTCTTCCTTGGTCTCCAAATCAAGCAAGCAAGAGAAGGAACGTTCATAAGCCAATCCAAGTATTGCAAAGAGCTACTCAAAAAGTTTGGAATGGACAATGCCAAGCATATGGCTACTCTTATGGGTACCTCTTGCTATTTGGACAAGGATGAATGAGGTAAATCAGTAGAAATTATGAAATATAGAGGTATGATTGGCTCACTCCTTTATCTTACTGCAAGTAGGCCTGATATAATGTTTAGTGTATGCATGTGTGCTAGATATCAAGCTAATCCTAAGGAATCACACCTAAGTGCTGTTAAAAGAATAATGAAATATCTAATAGGCACATCACAAATGGGTTTATGGTACCCTAAAGGTACCTCATGTAGTCTTATTGGATATTCGGATTCTGACTTTTTCGGATGCAAAATGGATCGAAAGAGTACTAGTGGAACATGCCACTTGCTTGGAAGCTCACTAGTTTCTTGGCATAGCAAGAAACAAAATAGTGTGGCATTGTCTACAGCTGAAGCTGAATATGTTGCAGCTGGGAGTTGTTGTTCTCAAATCCTTTGGATGAAGCAACAACTCTTGGACTATGGTCTTGAACTTGATCATATCCCCATAAGATGTGATAATACTAGTGTAATTAACTTGTCAAAAAATCCCGTTTTGCATTCTAGAACTAAACATATTGAAATAAGACATCATTTCATTAGAGATCATGTTCAAAAAGGTGATTGCATACTTGAATTTGTTGAAACAACTAAGTAACTTGCTGATATTTTCACCAAACCCCTAGCAAAAGAAACATTTTTCTATATTAAAAATAAACTTGGTATATTGGATCAATCATGCATCAATTAACAATTGGTGCATAATTTCTAAATTCCTCATTATATTTGAATCCAATACTGACTTGAGCGTCGGAGTGTCCCCTTACTTTGTTTTGCAGGAGCTGAGTTCATACTTAAGTCCCCCAAATTTGAAAGCTCAAAAGTTCCTACTGATATTGGGAGAAATGTGTTCAAAATGAACTTCAAGCGTTTTTGGAATACTAGAAGTGAAATCAGATTGCTCCTACTGATGCATGTCAAGAATTATTCCCATAAGTTTGTTGTAATGCTATCAGTGGAATAATCAAGTAGAAGAAGAACAATATGGTTACGTATGAAACTTGGAAGTGCCTTGGAACACTGAGGGATTCTCTGTCATGGCCTAATACTTGGTTAGGCATAACTCCTAACCTAGTTACCCTGCGTTTGGGAACCAAATGGTGCGTTCGACTTAGCACAATAACCGGTTACCCAATTTCCCTAACCTGTTATTGGACATCTCGGTGGCTATTTCCTAATAGCCCTAACCAAGCATTACTCACAATCCCTAACCTAAGTTAGGCACTCCAATTAAAAAGCCCCTACAAAGAGCGTGTTCCCTCCATTCACGCCCCTCCACTTCCATCTTTATCCTCGTTCTCTCGTGATATCACACACCCATTTCCTCACCTTCATTCCTCACCTTTAATCCACACCAAATTCAGTCTTCCAACCCCATCTCTCTCACATTCCATCATCCCCCATCATCATTCTCCCATTAAACCCCATTTCAATCTCCCTCTCACTCTCACTCTCCACCACCGTGCCCTAAGCCTCCATTTCCACCATGGCCGTAGCTCTTCATTCCCCAAAAGAACACGCACAAAAACCCCAATGTCCCAAAAGAAACAAACCCTATTGCCACTGATCCAGATTTTTCAGTTGCTCAACCTTGGGAGATACTTCACCGATCCCGCTCGGATGAAGAAGTATCAATTGGAATTCCATGCAAGGCGTCTCATCTCACCAAAATGGATGGACTGGGAGTTCTTCATCCAAGAAGGCTTCACTCCTCTCACAGAACTGCTTGAATTCCATGGGTTGAGAACCCTCGTCACCACAAATCCAGGGTATTTCTATCTTGAATCCACTAAAGTGTTCTTCTGCAATTTATCAATTAAAGGTGGATCTTTAATTCCTGAAATTAAGAAGCATAAGATTGTGGTGAATCCTAGTGAGTGGGTGCCTTTGTTTGATCTTCCCACTCCGGTGAAAAGCTCAGACTGGAAAACCATGGTAAAGTGAGAAAATTATAAGAGAGATGATGCTGCAATGGGCATGATTCAGCCTGGAGTTCCAATGCCAAAAGGAACTTTCACTACCGGGCTTCTGAAGATACATAATCGTCTTCTTCATTTCGTCGTTACTCACATTCTTGCACCAAGGGCAAGTAATTATGCCCTGGTTGAAGAGGAAGACATTTTCCTGATGTGGCTGCTCAAGGAACGCATCAAGATCAACTGGCCTTTCTACATCATACACACCATGATGAAAGCTAAAAACAAGGCAGTCATGGATCTTCCATATGCTCTTCTGGTTGCTCGAATCTTAGACCATCATAAGGTTCCCTTATTGGACGATGGCATTGTAAACACTGCCGGCCCTCATAAATTTGGCCTTGCTTCTCTTAACAGAATGCACATGAAGAATATCAATGGTGAATGGACTTATGGCCAAGCACGAGTAGGAGGAGCGCCACCAGAAGAAATTCCTATTCCCACAGCTGATGTCGCTATGGAGGAGGCACCAGATATGAGTAGCGTCTCTGAATCCACCAGTGAAGCTCGCATTATCGCAGCCATTGCGGATCTGCGCACCTACCAAGAACATAACAACACAGTTATCTTTGATCGATTAAGTGCCATGGAGGACCGCTTGGACAGGATCGAGCATCGCTTTCCAGCACCCGAGAACCCTGGGGCTTAGGCATGGACTCTATGTCTCTCATGATTGTGCTGCTGCACTTTTGAACTCTGTTTTTGATTCTGCTTTATTATCTTTTTTTTGAACATGTTGGGAGAATTATTTAGTATGATGCACTAATTCCTGTTTATCATGATAACTGCTTATCTTTAGCTTATTTTGGTAATCCTGATAGTGATCGTATACTCTTGTTATGAATCTTGGACATATAAACCTTGGTATGCTTGTTAGTGCGTTTCTGTATGGTATGATTGCTTATAAGTTACTGGACAATGCTGAATCTTATTAATCAGTTTCTATTTTGCTTGGTTGGTTTTGAAAACCCTAGGTTACTGAATTT
The DNA here is from genome assembly GCA_029884595.1 of Ormosia semicastrata. Lineage (NCBI taxonomy): Eukaryota > Viridiplantae > Streptophyta > Magnoliopsida > Fabales > Fabaceae > Ormosia > Ormosia semicastrata. The sequence goes on along the minus strand of JAQQTO010000046.1, from coordinate 26,295,047 downwards.
CTTTTTGATTATGCCAAAAGGGGGAGAAGGATAAAAGTCTTGGATAAGAGTCTTTCCATTTTTTGAGAAAAGTAAATAAATGTGCATGAAATAACTAAATGTGCATGTGTAATGATAATGATTTTGTGGATTGTCTGTAAATTAATGGTCCTGGAATTCCAAAACAAAGGGAGAGCTGTGCATCTCTGATTTAAGCACCTCTTGTACAAAAGAGGGGGAGTAAGTCTCCAAATTCTATTATGAATTCCAATTATCGCTTGAACTAACTCTTTTATCAATAAGTGTTTGTCATCATTAAAAAGGGGGAGAATGTGATTAACATGGAGAAGATGCAAATGGTTTTGATGTCGACAAACAAGAAAGCATGGGAATACAATGATCAAGTCACAAGAAACGCAAGCTTAACATATAGGCTATAGAACTAGTGTAAAGGTATTCTAGTGATTCACTTCAAACTCAAATGACCTCCTTAAAATGTATTTGCAAAATGATTTTTCAAGTAAGATTCAAAAACGTTTTTATGCATCAAATGCTTTGAAATCTTATATTCACTTTCAAGAAAGTTCCATGCAAATGTCAAATTTAAGACAAGCCTCTTAGAACTTTCCAACTCCTTTTGACATGCACAAAAATGTCTCTGTTCTTGTTAGGATTCGAATTTCTAAGGCTCCTAACCAATTAGGACCATCTCCTAACCGGTTAGCTTGCTCAGAAAATGGCTTGCCTCATGTTTCTTTCAAATGCCTAACCGATTAGGCAAGGCTCTTAACCGGTTATCTTATAAGTCAGAAGCCAAAATATATTTGTCCTAACCGATTAGGTAGAAGACCTAACCGGTTAGTCTCACTTCCAGAAGCCAAAATTGTTTTGTAAGTGAAGTATAGTAGAAAAATAATGATAATCATTAAGATAGGTAAGTTGAGCTCTTACCTTAGTTAGACGTTCAGAAGGAAGAGAGGGTGCAATGACAGGTGCAGGATCTACGTCTGGAACAGTGTCATCGAAAATGGCTAAAACATCGAAAATGACTGGAAGCTCACTGGAGGAACCTGCATCAAAATCACTAGGAAAGATATCAACAAAATGGTTAATAAAAAAAGGAGTCGAAGTGGAAGTGAAGGACTTGAACTTTGAGAGTGAGGAGAACATGGTGTCTTACCAGAAGACGACATAACGAGAGATACAGATGCATTGAGAGATTAGATCCTAACAGTGATAGCCCTTATGTTCAGTGTCATAACCAAAAAAAGCAACAGAGACGTGCTTGAGGCTCAAGTTTAGTATACTCATGAGGTTGAAAGAGAACAAAACAAACACAACAAAAAACTTTAAGAGAGTTGTAATATGAAGAAGTATAGTGGTGATGTTCAAAGGGAGATACATTACCTAGAATAGAGGAAGAAAGACGATTGATAACATAGACAACGTTGAGAGCAGCTTCACCCCAAGCACATTCAGGACAAGAGGAAGAGATGAGCATAACTCGGACAGAGTTAAGGATATGATGGTACTTTATTTCAGTACTACCATTTTGCTGAGAGGTACTAGGATAGAAAAACTCATAGAGTGTATCCTGTTCAACAAGAAAGGTGAGAAGTTTTGAATCACGATATTCAGAAGTATTATCACGACGAAAAACTTTAATTAATTTTGATAAATGAGTTTTAATCATAGTAGCAAAATTAATGTAAATTTGAGAAAATTATAAATGATTTTTCATTAAATATACCCAAGTAAAACGAGAAAAATCGTTAATAAATGTTATAAAATATCGATTATCTCCCATAGTTGGTGTCTTGGCAGGCCCCCAGACATCAAAGTGCACAAGGTCAAAAGGAGATTTAGAAATAAAGGTACTTTTACTAAAGGAAAATACAGATTGTTTAGTAATTTGACAAGAAGTGTAGTAAAAAGACTCATTATTGACTGAACCTAGAGCCCCTTGAGATAACAGAGGACACAACTTTCTTAGAGAATTATGAGCAAGACATTGGTGCCACAGTTAGATGGAAGTAGATGTTGCACAAAGATTTGAGGTAAGAGGAACATGAAGGTTGGTGAGCTCAAATAGCCTTCTAACTTTACATCCAGTCCCTATGACTTGCCCTGTCTGTGGATCTTGCACACGACAACCAGAAGAAGAAAATATGACATCATAACCAAGGTCACATAGTTGACCAACAGAAATGAGATTAAAGTTTAATTTGAGAATAAAATATGCATCAGGTAAACTAAGAGCATGTAAAGAGACAGAACCCTTATGACTAACATTCATAAGAGATCCATCGACTGTGTGTATAGAATGTGTAGTGTTATTAACAATCAGTGATGAAAAAGACTGAGATGTGGATGTCATATGGTTACAGCAAGCAGAGTCAAAGTACCATTTAGTATTACTTAGTGTGGTTGATAAAACATAAGAGGTATTACCAGAATTAGATAATAAACGCTTAAGGAGTGACATAAGATCATATGACTTGGACGAAAAGGTAGCCTGGGGTGTGACTGAAGAATCTGGGGATCCTTTAACAACAGTAATAACAAGCACAGACTTAGAACAACTGAGATGAGGTTGAAACCTATTCTGATCAGACCTTGGAGGACATGTGGGACATTTTTCAATCAAGTGTCTTGGGTCTTTACAATATCTATATACGATACAACTACTGAAGCAATTATTTTACTATTCATTTTACTGTTTATTTACACATGTCATTTGCATATTCAATGTTTCAGTCAAGTTCACATCTTTTACACATTTCGTATTTTATTTTTTAAAATTCCCATTTTTACTTTTCTACCCTTAACTTTAATTTGAAACTGATACCATGACCAAAGATTTAGGGGCGTAATTGTCAAAAAAATTGCCACATTCCCTATTCAAACTTTTTACCTCTGCGTGAACGACAGATAAACACTTCTCCCTTTTTTTATTCCCTTTCTCTCCTGCTACTCCTTTCCTCTTCATCCTCTCGAAGATTCCAATCTCTTTCCCTTTCTCGCCTCCTCCCCAAAATGCCGTAGCAGGAGGACGAGCGGAGTTTGTAGCCCCACTCGGAATGCTACAACTTGAGCGACCTCTCCCCATAAGCCGTAAATGCATCTATCTTCTTTGCATTTGAGATCCATGTCTCAACTTTCTGTATTAGAGGTGGGTGAGATCCCCTCCTTTTTTTTTTCTTTTTATTTTTTTTTTCAAATTTCAAAGGCTTATTTGCTTCCCCAAGTGCGATCTGGTGTCCAATAGTAATAGAGGTGTGTGGTGGTGGGTTATATTCAATAATAGGATTGTCTAGGTTTCTTTGGACCCTGCTGACAGGTAGCTTTTGTTGGGGGCTGAGGTGAAGGCCGATCTGAGTTAAGGTTCCTAATTCTTGAACTATTGGTGTTTGTTTGTGCATATTATGCTCACAAAAAATGCATTGAGACATTATCTGAAGTTTGTTGTATTTTGGATAACTTTGATGGCATCAACCTCTAATTTGGGAGACTAACCCTTGTGAGGTCAACATCTCAGTTATAAAAGGAGTTTTTGCTCTGCCATTTTCGTTCTACCATACAGAGGTAACAGAGCTACTTCCACCAATCTTCTTTCTTTTAATTTTTAAATATTTATTCATCGTTTTAAGTTTTTTATGTTACGGTGCAACAAAATGAATATCATATCTTAGTTTTTTTATATGTTCTGTTATGTCGATCTACACATGTAGTATACCTTGGGGTTTGCTATATTATATACCTACGAAAATCATTAATACAAAATCTAATGATCTGTAGATTGCTGGGTATGGTTTTGATCCTTACGGGATTGTACTCCTATTTGTGGGGTAAAAGAAAAGCAACACAATGATTGCTTCAACCAAAACATAGCAGTCCGATATATATCAAATAGTGGAAGGTGTTTTACAATTATATTGAAACAGTTAAATTTGGTTAATCAATATTAACATGTTGTTATTTATCATGATTTTTCTATATACTTTGATAAGTAATGTTCGTTATTTGACATATTTGAATTTTTACCCCAGTGTGTTGGTTCATAGTTGTGGTTTATATGGTGCAAATTATTGCATAAGGATGAGCACGTAGCAGCACGCACAAATAAAAGTCTCTCGCGACAAGGTCTTCTTGCATAAGGTTTCTGCATACTTTGTGCTTCTTTGGATTAAAATATGAAAAATAAGCTATCCAATTTCTTTAACAATATAATTAAGGCTTGAAAGCTAACAATAACATTTTTTCATGAAACATATATTACTATTGATTCTCATCTAATAAGTGCAATCTCTTTTTCTTTTCTTTTCTTTCTTTCTTTCTTGCTTTTTTTTTTGTTAGGCAACAGATGTAAAATATATAGGAGGGGCTAGAAATACTGATAGAGAATTTGGTTGCTTATTTATCAAAATATATCAAATTCACTGGCAACTTTTATCTAATTATTAGATTCACAAAATGTGAAGGACTATAGTGTGAATTAACAATTAGGTTACCCCTTCATTATAAAGTTAACTATAGTGTGCACATTAGGAACACTTATATCTACTTAAAGAATTGTCATCTGATTGAAAGGTTTTAAGTTTATTCTGTCTTTGTTTTAACTTTTTTTTTTTAAGTGGTCTTGGTTTTAACTTGCGAATAAATCAATAATCTTATTTTTTATTTTTTGGTTGGTAACTAACGAAGAAAATTGAAAGAATTTGAGGAATACACACACACACACACACATATATACTGTTACAAAGCACTTTTAAAGTGAAAGCAGTTATTTTCAAATGAATTTTTTCATATTATTGAATAGAATTTTCGTTTACAATCAATTTACCTTTGATTTTGGATTTGTTGTTGGGTCTTGGGGACAGTTTCTGTTTGAGGTTACTTGAGGGACCAAATGATATTAGATATAGCTGAGTTTTTTTATATGTTATGTAAATCATATCACTGAATATACAGGCAAAAATTTGTGGATGAGTATAACCTGAGAATTGGGAGATATGTGCAAATTTTTTTCTTCTTTCAATCGATAATTGGATCTGTCATCTTTAATTTGGTTCCTTTTATTTTGTCATCCTTAATTGTGACCCAGTTATCCAAATATGATTTTAAGCATTGAAATCTATCTTTTGTTTCCTTTTTGTCAGCTCCTGAGCTTAAACTAATGCTCTTCCATTTTTGTCTATAGGTTTCTTGACACCATGGGAGCAGACCAAGGTGCAATGATACTAACACGATGCAAACAAATTATTTTATGGTTTATTCAAAATTTCAAATATGGATCATTTGGTATAGGTAAGCTATTTTATATGAAATGCATACATAATTTTGGGAAGAAAAAATTAAAAAATTCTCAAGATAAAGAAATTGTTCACATGCTCAGTGGATTCACTCCTTCAATTGTCAATGCTCCTTCAATGCTGTAGGTTATACTTTCTTCTAACTCCTAATCATTCCATAGTTGGTATTACTATTTTTCCTTCTGATGTTGAGTTGGAATAATTTTAGTAATTACAATTTTATTTACACAACGTCTTTTTCAGTGGCATTATTTTAATCTGAAAAAATTATTATATGGAGTTTGCCAAATCAGTAACACAGCTGAACCTACTTGCCAGTGTTCGGATACTACTAATGTAGGCCTCCTTACCAAAGTGTTTTTTTCATCTATTTTTTTCTTTCTTTGGAAATCCCTATCCATGTGTCTGATTGTGGATTTGTGTTCCTCATTGTTCTAGAAGTTGAAAAATTGTAAATCGTAAAACTTGACAATTACAACAATACACACAATGAGTGTGTAGATCTTCGGGAAGGTTACATGTTTTTAAATATTTTCTTATTTTGTAGCATACTAATTTAAATACTAAACATACAATAATTTGGTTGTCTCACCTAATTTTATAGCATGCTGTTTGAAGAACGATACTTAGAATGGTTTGGTTGTCTCACATAATCATGTGTGGTTTCCATTTGTTATTTAGCTCATTATCTCATTATTTCTATCTTGATGATGTCAAATGTGAATCCATGAAAATTCCTCTAATTTAGATCATATGTAATGTAGTTAACATTAATCAATTTGGTGTGATAGATTAGTTGTATCGTATATAGATTAGTTTTTTAAATTCATTTAATCTTTTTTTTTTGGTCGTCAAATTCAAACTTTTTTCCTGCTATTGCTTTAACTATTGATTTACATGTGTCAAAAGCATAGTAATAGTTTAGATCCATTCCAGTTCATTGTTTTGAATAACTTCACTTTTTTATTTTTATTTTTTGGTATTCCTTTTTCTCTTTACTTTTTTTACCCTTTATGAAATTTGCATCTATCCCTTTTTTTATCCTTATTTTTTTATCTTTCCCTCTTTTCTATGCCACTGCTGCCACTGCTGTACTACCTTGCTTTGAAAATGGGTATAACTTTTCAGCCTTGTGTCAGTTTAATATTTCAATGACAGAGTAATAAATACATTTGGCTTGATATGCAGACAGTCCTGGACGTGGGACAGAGTTCCATTTTTCTTTTCCTTTTTTAACCTTAACTTTTAACTTTATGATGATATAATTACCATAACATTAGGGGTCTTATTGTCTACACAAATAAATACTAACTCTTAATGGTTTTTAATAAGTTCATTTTTATTAAATTTTTTTAAATTTCCTGTTATAACCTTGATTTTAATTTGATGACATTATCGTACCCACAAAATCAAGGGTATTTTTGACTTATGAAAATATTTGTATTTTCCCCCATATAAATTTTCTCCTTCCTTCTGCTCTTTCATTTCATGCATCACGAGTTACATCTCCCTATCTTTTTTCTCTTTGCTTCTACTCCCCTCCCAGAGCTTCATCTCCCTGTCTTTTTTCTTTCAAAATTTAATTGTTTCCTCCTACCTTCGAACATGATTTCAGTTCCATATTTTGTAAAAAAACATTCAATGTTTCCTCTTCCTTACATGGCACCGCAACTGAGAGGTTTGGCCATTTGTGTTGACATTTTTTTGCGTTGGAGTGCTGGAAGTAGGTGGTGGGTATATTTTTTAAGAGCTGTCATTGTTTGCTCCAGTGAAATGAGTGTGCCTAGCTATACTTTATTTGTAGTTGTTTGTGGAACTGTCCATCGGCAGTATGGCCTCCAATCTACTTGGCCTTTTCAGTCAGCCTTATATAAGTTTTTTTTTTTTTTCCTCCATTTTTTTTTTTTTTTTTTCAAGGGTTGATGGTTTTGGGTTGCTTGTGTTTAAAGTGATTCGGTTTACAGTAGTTTGCAATGCTTTCATATGTGATTCAAAGCAGGTAAGCTCAACCATTCCTAATGATGTCACTGAACGTGCATAGTTTTCCCTCTCAGCTTTTGTGATTTGAATTTCAAATTTGAGTGTATATATAGTTAGTGTGAGTGGTTTTTTTTTTGTGCTCCTCTCATTCTCACTACTTCTTCCACTATTTTGCTTTTGTTCTTCTACCTTCTGCTGGTCCATAATCATCTGAAAATGGCTCCAACATTTGATCCACTGAGTAAGATCTATCCACAACGTGAGGCATGGAGGTTCAAGGTGCGGGTCATCCGATTATGGACTGTGCCAGGATTCAACAATCCTAACCAGCCAATGTCTGTGGAAATGGTGCTGATGGACGAATATGTATGAATGTTTTTTATTTTTGATTTTTGATGTTTTTCTATGAATTTGAACATGTTTTTTTGTATTTTTATGTTGCATGTTGTTGCTGATTGGCTTGCTTTGTGACCTATGTAGGGTGGCAAAATTCAGGCATCTGTTAGGAAGACCTTAGTATACAAGTTTCTGCCTCTTTTAGTTAAGGGAGGGGTCTATAAGATGTGTTACTTTAGTGTTGTCCTAAATACTGGGTCATATCGGGTAACTACTCATGACCATCGGTTGGTCTTCACCTATAAGACCAATGTGGATCCATGTGAATCTGAAGTGATTCCAATGTATGGACTATCTCTGGTGCTTTTTAATGATATATTTAAGCATGAGGATGATTCAGACTTTTTAGTAGGTGAGTTAATAATCTTCTTATACATGTTTTCTCTGTTTTTTTATTACATTTTCATATATTGAAATTTGGATACAATCAAATGAGCTCTTATGATTTATTCGTGTATGTCATTTGATTTTTATATACATGACTGATTTGTTGGTGGTGTCCAGATGTGATTGGGTTACTCACGGGGGTATCTAACGAGAGGGAATATGTAAGAGATGGGAAGCTGACCAAAATGGTGGTGATTGAGCTGACTGATTATGAGTATTTGTCTAAGCTTTCTACATTCAAAATTTCCTTACGTATTGTGTTTCATATCTATGATTTCCAATTATCCTGTTGGTAATATTTTTTTTTCCAACAGAGGGAAACTTGAATGTGCTCTGTTTGGAGACTATGTGGATGAGCTGAATGCTTTTATGTCAAGTGGGAATTTGGATCAGCCCATTGTTATGTTGCAGTTTGCCAAAATCAAAATGTTTAGGGGTAAGATACAATTTAATCTAATCAATTTTAAAGTGTTGTTCATGTTAGTTACTCTATTAGTAATGTACATCGCCAGCTGAAATGAGTTTATTTGATTACTGAGACACTGACTTGGTCTTTTTTGTCAGGTAATATTGTTATTCAGAATGTGTTGCATGCATCTAGGCTCCTATTCAACCCTAATATTTCTGAAGCTGTGGAGTTCAAGAATGGGTGGTTATTTTTACTTATTTACAACCTACTTTTCAATTATTTCTATCCTTTTTTTTTAAATTGATTTTTTTTTGTTGCATGTGTAGCCTGGCAGTGCATGGTGTAGATGGATCTGAGTCCATGAGGTTTCTTTCTGATGGTCCGAGGGTCTCAATTGAGGATGACTTTATGAAATTATTTCCAAGAAGACTATAAATCAGCTTAATGTGATCAATGAGGTTGGGTTGTTTGTTTTTATGTTAATTTATTAAGTATAGTTCATATTTATTACATTTGTATGCAGTTGTCTTGATTGAAATTATTCCTTAGCCAATTGTATTGCTAAATTGAAATTGTCATTAAGGAGACAAAATTAATATTTTTCATGAGTGTATAAATGGTGGCATGTTTTAGTAAAGAATATTGCCTGAATGGTTCCTTTATAATCATGTTACATGATTTGGATGAATTAAAAGTTTGGCGGTATTCAGAACTTCTTATGTTTCAGCTGAAAATGACAGTGGAAGTTTTTCTAATGAGTATGAAATTTAGATACCATTTTCTGTACTAAATAGTTTGGTGGTGTTACGCATAGGTTCCTACTTTTGTTATATTTAGTATTATCTTACAGTTTTGTGGAGGCAGTAAGGTGCTAATAATAGTTAACAATTCAATCAGCACATGTGATATTGCTTTGATTATATACTGCTGACTGTTGTTAAATTGTTATTTTATTATGACAAGTTTGAAGTCACATGCCATGATCTTACCATTTCAGATTTACTTGGTTGAAAATTGCTGCTACAATTATTATTATTTGTAGTGAATCAGTAAAGTTCCATGGACGTTAAACCCAATTGCTATACACTGAAAAAAAGTTGACATCTGTACTTAAATCATAAACTGTTGCTATCCAGTTAATGCAATGGATGATTTTGACTAACTGTTGGAGTCCATTATTAATTGGTTTTTTTTAATTTCTTCCAAGGATGGAGCTTTTGTAGTCATGGCTACTGTTAATGGTATTTTGGATGAAGGGGGGTGGTGGTATGCATCTTGCAAATGCCACAAGGCGGTAACACCTGATTCGGGGATGTATTATTGTGATCATTGCTACCGTCATGTTCTCAATGTCATGCCAAGGTTTTGTCTAAGTTTCCTTAAAATTATGTGTTATTTATAGTTACAAGTTATTTATGCATTTTTAATTATTTCAATGTTCATTGTTTGTGATTTGTGTTTCCCATTTGGATAGCCATACTAATTTATTTCAATCTCTATATTAGGTACCGAATCAAACTAGATGTGGTGGATGACAGTGGCTCTGCAGTGTTTGTACTTTTTGACCGAGATGGTCAGCATTTGCTTAAAAAATCATGCATTGAGTTGGTGTCTGAGGTCCAAAAGGTATATCTATTCCATGCTATTTAGTGAATGTCATCCATAAGCACAGTCAAACTATTGCTGCTACTCATTGTTTTGTTAATTGTTTAATGGGTTATTTGCAAATATGGTAGGCTGGAGATTTTCTAACTTTCCCTTCAGAGGTTTTAGAGTTAGTGGGTAAGACATTGTTATTTAAAGTGGAAAAGAAGTCTGAGGGCAGTTCCAACTTTGATGGTTCTTATCGAGTGAAGAGGACATGTGATGATGAGACTGTCATATCCATGTTTAAATTGGAAGGCTTTGATGTGACCCCACCCAAGGTTGTGCCACCACTTATTTTTTTAAGTTTGTTGTTTCTAACATATATAACTTTTTAATTTGAGGTTAAAAACTTCTGTTTTCTAATATGTGGCCTTTGCTGTTATGATGAAATTGAAGGCTATTCTCAAACCTGTTTTTAATGAGGTCTGCCATCTTGATTCTGATGAGGATGAATTGAAGTCTGTTAAGACTAAGGTACTTGCTCTTTATATATTTTTTTATTTACCTATTGTTGATTTTATGGTTGATGACCATTTTATGTTTCCTTTTTAAGGAATTTTTGTCACAATTAATTGTGAGTCCTTTGCCCCTTGGATCTGCCAAGGGTTCATTGAAGCAAGTTCCAAATCATTGAAGAGGAAGTTAGATGTTGATTTTGAAGCTTCATTTGATGTTGGCAGTAGCATTGTCCTAAAGGAAGTGAAGATAGAGAAAGAGTGAAGTATGAGGCTGTGGGCTTTTTTTGGGGGTGTAAATAGCTGGGCTTGAGCTTAGTGTTTATGATAGTTTTTTTGGAACCATCAACTTGCCCAGTCCATTTGTAGTGTGTCTTTGAAAATAATACTTGGAGTCCCTTTTTCTTTGTTGGACTAGCACGTTTTGGATGCTGTGTGCAGCACCTTTTTGGGTTCTAACGTTGAATTGGGTTGGGTTGCATTGTTGTAATCCATTGTAATCAAGGGACTACCATCATGCAACCTTTGTAAGATACTAATGGTTGGAATTAATTAAGTGCTCTGTTGAAGATATTCGTGTTTTTTTTTTATTTTTTTCTTATTTGCCTTGATTGTTATTTTTAACTCCACTCTAAGTTATTTAATCACATTCTAATTGTTTGTCCAGTTGAATATTTATGTTTCAAATTTTGGTATTCAATATGTACTCCCAATATCATCAGGTTTTATCATGAAATGTTGATTAAGACATTATTTTTGAAGGTGACTAAATTGAAATATGCTTCATTTGCCAAGACTTGTGCGGAAACACAACTTATGTTTACTCTTGATCCCACCTCTGCAAGAGCTGCACGGAAATGTTATATTAGAGATAAAGGCAAATGAAAATTGTTACATGTGGATGGCAAGTGGAATCTTTTATAAGTTCTTATTACATTATTCTTACTCATGTTATCAGTTATTATTTTTAGGTGCATGATCAATATTGTGAACATGTTTGCATGATCAATATTGTGAACATGTTATTTTGCTTGATATCCCTAAAAAGTGTTAGATATCTTTTGGTTTTGGGATGGACTTAGATATGTTATTATTTTGGGATGAACTTACATATCCGTAGAAGTCTTTTGGTTTTGGGATGAACTTGAATATGTAATGAACTAAAAAATGAAATTCAAGTTAGATGCAATTAGCATATTGTATGTGATATTACTATATCTATAACACATTGATGACAAGTTATCACAAACTACCCTAGCAAGTATATAAAAAGTGCACCATCATTATCTATAAGCAATACTAGGAGAAGCAACTAATCGTCCACATGTTATTTAGGGTGGCATGTATATTTGAAGTATATGTGGTGTATCAGCTTGCAAATAAACAAGAAGAGCAGTAAAAACTTAAAGAATTCTTGAAAGATGAGATTGCAGCTTCTACATCCTCATCTGAAGAAAAAGAAATAAAACCAAACCCAATGGATTTTGAAGTCCCAGGAACTCGTGAAACCATGGCACTAAGAACTTTTCCCTTCTCAGAGAAAATGTTTTTAAGAATATCTGTTGTTATTTTCTTGGTCAGATTTCTCACATATACCTTGTGAGGAGTGTCAATAAATTCGGATTCCTCAGCCTGGAGTAAAGGAAAATCAACTGTTTACAAACTTTTTTCAGTTACATTTACTTTGATCTCAAGCCCTCCAATTTCCTTTCATAAAAACATGAAGTATGTGGGTCCCATCGACCCTAATGGTTTGTTGGTCGTTTTCCAAGGAACAATGAATTGTTAAAATCATGTATTTATTTTACAGTAGGTAAGATGCATAAATTATATTTATTTTTCCACTAAAGACGCATAAATTATATATGAATAAAAAAACATGGCAAGATTAATAGCTTATAAGGACCAACTTAAGATTTTTATATTTTTTTTATCGTGCTAAATGACTTTTTTCGTAAAATGATTTTCATGGGAGACCAACAAAAAGGTTGTTCCTATGAAGCTGTTGAGAAGCAAATGAATAAAATAGTTATAGCAGATATTTCTTCTGTTTTTGTTTTTATTTTTAATTTATATCTTTTTATTAATAAAAAAATATCACTTTATTTTAAATTCCCATATCACTTTAAATTTTTTTTAATAGAAGATAATGATTTGAAGAAATCCCATTGTGTTTGCCGCTCTTTCCGCGATCTCGGTCGCGCCAAAGATAATATAATTATTAGTTGTCTAATATCATAATATTGTTGGATCAACAGATAGAGAAAATGAGGGAAGTCTCACTTGGTTCTCCCTACGTTCATCTCAGCGAATTTTTCAAAGTGAGTGATAATTTAACCAACGAGTTTGAACTTTTGTTATTTTGTTTAAATGTGTTTTAAAAATTGATTAGTTGCTATGTAGTCGTGAACCCTTCTTAAATTTTGATTACTTGCTATGTAGTTTCAAAAGATTATTTATAATGTGCAGTGAAATCGTGGAATGCCATGAGTGAATCAAATTGTTTGGAGTCAACAATAGGTTCATCATTGTTGCAACCAGGTATTGTACATTTGTTGATGTACTACAATCAAGTTCTTTTAATGCATGTTTGAAATTTACAAAAGCAATTGAGCTTGAATCACTACTTTTTCATTTGGATAGTTTGATGACAATAGTTACACCCTTTTTTATTTGTTGTTATTTTACAGTTTTGATATATTGACATACTTGGTTTTTACCTTTTTGGTATTTAAAACCATTTGTTTTTAACTTCATGAAATGATGTCAAAGATTGAGAACATAATGCTTTCCAGTTTCATCTTTGTGTTGCTTTATTTTAGATATTTAAATTTCTATATTTTAAATTGTTCTACTAGGTGTTTTTAGACTTTACAAAATTAATGTGGATCTAAATTTTTTGTTCTAATTCCCGTATAAAATTATATTGTTTTTAATTACTAAAATGCGTTGATTATTTTTTCTTTACCAATTCTACATGCGATATAGCCATTTTATTGGAATGTTGGAAATTTATTTATCATTGATGTCTATTACATTTCTTTAATCGTATGTGATTTTTTACAATATAGATAGTCAGAAGTCACTAATACTTCAGAAAGAGATTTGTTCTTTAACTAAAAGAGTTAGAAGGGGCTTCAAAAGAAATTCAATATATTCTGGTGTGTGCTACTCAGGTTTTTTTATCTGCTCAATCCTTATTTTTATGGTTTTCAAATTGTTAATTTTTTTATAAAAAAATTCCCTATTGGATCTTTCTAATGATATTAGTTTTTTTTCGCTGCCATTTTCTATCATGAACTATTATTTACAGCTTCCCCTTATATAGCTAACTTGAGTGAAAAGAATGTTCACCACTCGAAGAAAGCAGATTCATCATTGTTCCAAGAATTTCAACTTAATAAAGAAGAAGGCAACCTCTAATCTTTCATCCTTTACTCCTTTTTTAATTAATAATTGCATAATACAGGTTTTCCATTGTTCAGTGTGATAAAAACATGTTTGATTGATTTTTTTTCAACTTTTGGTAGGTGTGATGTCATTTGTGCATGCTCCTGAGGTGTTAACACCTGATATGGAAATAATACACATGAATATTATTATTGAGCATCCAATGTTTGTAGATAGTGAAAAGGAAGGTATTTTTATTTTTTCTTTGTATTATATATATATATATATATATACATACTTGTATGCTATTTATCTATTTATACATCCAAACTTAATAATTTTAACTTTTTTAATGTAGTTTGTCTAGATTTTGGGGATTGTATATTACAATGTCCAAGTTGTGGAGCATCAGTTTGGTACGAAGAACGTTCTGAGAAGTCGATCAAACCAGCTAAACCAGAGTTCTCCATTTGTTGTATGAAAGGGAAAGTTAAACTTCAATTTTTGGCTAGGCCTCCTGATTTGCTATGGAATTTAATTAATGGGTTTGATCAAAGAGGAATCCATTTCTTGGAGAATATTCATTTATACAATAGTATGTTTGCATTTACCTCAATTGGAGGAAAAGTTGAAAATTCTTTGAATGATGGTCAAGGTCCTCCCCAGTTTATTTTGAGTGGTCAAAACTATCACAGAATAGGAAGTTTGTTGCCAATTGAAGGAGAAAGGCCAAAATTTGCGCAACTATATATTTATGATACCCAGAATGAGATCTTTAATCGGATGGCTCCATTCAGGTACCATTCATAAAATATTGATTATTTAATATTCTTTTAGTCATATACCAGTTTAAATGTGACAACTTTGGTTTAAGTATTTGTTATCCAGTGTTATATTTTGTTTTGGTAAACATGTCTATCGATACTATACAGTTGTGTCATTATTAACATTGTTTGTTACAGTGGAGATGACAGTAATAGTAGTGTTGATGCATCATTAGTGGCAGATTTAATGCAAATGGTTGACTCATACAATGTTATGGCGAAATCATTCAGAAGAGTTAGGGATTGTTTTGATCATTGTGATGTATCTCAAATCACGCTTAGATTGTTTAGAAGTCGAGTTCCTGATGCTCGGATGTATAACCTTTCGAATGTTGATGAAGTTGCTGCTTTGGTTGTTGGAGATTTTGATTGTTCGGATGTTGGAAGAGATATTATCCTGCAGTCTAGGACTGGAGATTTACAAAGAATTCATGAGACCCATACTGCGTATATTCCATTGCAATATCCATTATTGTTTCCTTATGGTGAGGATGGATATCAAGAGAATATCAATAGAGAAGTTGTAGCTAACTCTGATTCAATTAAGAAAAGGGTGCGAATATCACTAAGGGAGTTCATTGCATTCAGGCTTCATGAGCGTATCATGGAAGGAGGTATTGTATTGAAAAGTCGAAGATTGTTTCAACAATTTGTGGTTGATTGTTATTCTATGATTGAAGCTCAAAGATTATCTTATATTCGACAGAACCAAGTAATGATTAGGGCAGAATTTTTGAAAGGATTAGAGGAGGCAGTTGATCGTGGTGATATCCAACCATCATCAGTTGGCACACGTATTGTGTTGCCTTCTTCTTTCACAGGTGGCAAGCGTTATATGTTTAATAATTGTCAAGATGCCATGGCATTGTGTAAGAGATTTGGATATCCAGACTTATTTTTGACTATCACTTGCAATCCTAATTGGCCAGAAATTGTTCGATATGTTTCTGAAAGGGGACTTTCAATAGATGATCGTCCAGACATTGCATGTAGGATTTTTCGTATGAAGTTAGATGAGATGATGAATGATTTTAAGAAAGGTTCATTTTTTGGTAAAGTTATTGCAGGTAAGAATTTGCTGTGTTTTTTTTCTTGGAAATTTTTTTTAGCAATGTCTTTTATGAATTTTATACATGTTTATATTTTCTAATTTTGTTTATTTTTTTTATTTTAATTTTATATAGGTATGTATACTATAGAATTCCAAAAAAGAGGTTTACCCCATGCTCATATTTTGTTGTGGTTGGAAACGAAGGATAAGTTACAATTTGTTGATTTGATTGATGCGGTGATATCTGCTGAACTACCTGACAAACATAAATTCCCAAAGTTATACAGGGTTGTTTCCAGTTTCATGATTCATGGTCCTTGTGGGTATGCACGAATGAAATCTCCTTGCATGAAAGATGGTAGGTGTACAAAATTTTATCCCAAGAGGTTTGTGGATAAGACATCATTTGACGATGAAGGATATCCAATATATCGTAGAAGAGATTCTGGTGTTACGACTTTCAAAAAGGATGTTGAGCTAGATAATAGGTATGTTGTTCCCTACAATCCTAAATTATTGATGAAGTATCAAGCTCATGTGAATATTGAATTTTGCAATAAATCCAACGCCATCAAGTATTTATTCAAGTATGTCAATAAAGGTCCTAATCGAGTTACTGTTACCATGTCTTCTGCAAATAATAATAATCTAGTAGGCTGATGATGTCGATGAAATTAAGCAATATTATGATTGTCGGTATTTATCTCCTTGTGAGTCTGTATGGAGGATTTTTGCATTTGATATTCATCATAGATGGCCTCCTGTTCAACGATTAACGTTTCATCTTCCCCAAGAGCAAACAGTTGTTTTCAAAGATAATGATATGATTGCTGATGTTGTTGACAAGAATAAAGATAAATCAACGATGTTTTTATCATGGATGGAAGCTAATAAAACCTTTGTTGAAGGTAGAGAGCTGACATATGGTGAATTTCCAATGCGATTTGTATTTGTACCAAATAAGAAAGAATGGAATCTACGAAAGAAGGGGCAGTCCATTGGTAGGTTAAATTTTGTGCCGCCGGGCACAGATGAGTTATATTATATGAGACTACTTTTGAATATTCAGAAAGGTTGCACAAGTTATGGAGATATACGGACTGTTAATGGTATTACATATGACTCATTTCAAGATGCATGCCATGCACTGGGATTGTTAGCTAATGATAAGGAGTTTGTTGATTGCATAAAGGAGTCAGCGGTTTTGGCATCGGGGGCTTCCTTGAGGAGGTTGTTTGTGTCTTTGTTATTGTCAAACTCAATGAGTAAACCAGCCCATGTGTGGGAGCAAACATGGATTCCACTATCAGATGACATTTTGTATGAAAGGAGAAAATTTCTAAGATGTCCAGGTATTATCTTTTCATCTGTTGAATACTTTTATTTTCGTCTAAATCATATATTTCTGCTCTCAATGAATGTGTAACAACTGAAATTTATTATTCTTTCATTTCAAAATAGGTCTCCATATGTCAAATGAAGATCTAAAACAGTTATGTTTGATTGAAATTGAAAGATTGTTGCGATTGAATGAGAAGTCTTTGAAGGATTTTTCTGGAATGCCCTATCCTGTTAACTCTGATGTGAATGAGTTTAATAATGCTATGTTGTTCAATGAACTTAGTTACGATAAAGATGAGTTAAGTAAAGAACATTCAAAGTATTTTTTGACCCTCACAGATGAGTAGAGACTTATTTATGATGAAGTTGTAGAAGCTGTTAATGGACAAAAAAGAGGTTTCTATTTTGTATATGGATTTGGTGGAACAGGAAAAACATTTGTTTGGAAAGCATTGTCAAGTCGTTTAAGATCGGATGGTAAAATTGTTCTAAACGTTGCTTCCAGTGGTATTGCTTCTTTACTTTTACCTGGTGGGAGGACTGCACATTCTAGGTTTGCTATACCATTATCATTAACGGAGGACTCATCATGTAATATTAAACAAGGTAGCGCAAAAGCAGAGTTACTCCAACACACAAGTCTCATTATATGGGATGAAGCGCCAATGGTTAACAAATGGGCTTTTGAGGCGTTAGATAGAACATTAAGGGATATTATGAGGTTCTCAAACGTCAATAGCATGAATGAACCTTTTGGTGGGAAGGTTGTTGTCTTAGGTGGTGATTTCAGGCAAATTTTACCAGTTATTCCCAAAGCAAGTCGGGTTGAAATTGTTATGGCTACTGTTAATTCATCCAAATTATGGAGTCACTGTAAAGTTATGAAGCTAACTAGGAATATGAGGCTGCAATCTGGTTTGGCAAATTCCAATCTTGATGAAATGGAACAGTTTGCTAATTGGATTCTTGCAATTGGAGATGGGAATTTGGGAGGGAATAATGATGGAGAGGTTGATATTGATATTCCAGAAGATCTTTTAATTCTTGATTCCAATGATCATATCGTTGACATTGTCTCTTCTACATATCCCAACTTACTTCAAAATATAAATGATTGTAGATTTTTTGAAGGGCGTGCAGTACTTGCTCCAACCTTGGAGGCTGTGGAAAAGGTTAATACTGTAGTTTTGTCATTGATTCCAGGTGAGGAAAAGGAATATTTAAGTTTTGATTCAATTTGCAAGTCAGATGAAGATGTTGGCATAGATCTTGAATGGTTTACCACTGAATTCCTTAATGACATTAAGTGTTCTGGGCTTCCTAATCATAGGCTACTATTGAAAAATGGTGTTCCTGTAATGTTGTTGAGGAATATTGACCAATCTGCTGGTTTGTGCAATGGAACAAGGCTTATTGTGACCGAGTTGGGATTGAATGTTATTGGGGCAAGAGTAGCCAACGGCAAACACATTGGGGACAATGTTTATATACCACGGATGAATTTGATCCCATTTGATTCGGGATTACCATTGAAATTCCAACGAAGGCAATTCCCGTTATCCCTTTGCTTTGCTATGACTATAAACAAAAGTCAAGGTCAAACATTATCTCACGTGGGTTTATATTTGCCTCGCCCAGTCTTTTCCCATGGGCAATTGTACGTGGCTGTTTCCAGGGTTAAGTCTAGAAAAGGTTTAAAAATTTTGATTACCAATGATGATGGGGAACTATGTACATCCACCAAGAACGTTGTTTTCAAAGAAGTTTTCCAAAAGATTTGATGTTACCTTTTTTGAGCATATGCACGTGTTTTCTTATTATTCCAATTTTTATTATTAACTTAGTATATAACTTATGGATCTATATATACTTATTTCGTTCAATACTGCAATGAATATATATTTTTACTGGTACATTATTCAACAACTTGGTTACTATATAGCCAAGTAGTCATACAACAATAATATCAGTTAAGTTGTTCGGATATTTTTTTGTAACTCGGCTATAGAAAACCAAATTCAATAAGTATACCTTAATCACTTTTGTAGAATAGTTGGGATGATATGGTCTAAAGCAAATGGATCGTTTTATATCAATCTTTTTCAATCTGTTGTATAATTCCATTATACCTTAAACCACCATATATTTCACTACTAAACATATGCGTTAAAAATTGCTAATTAGATTGATTTGTACTTACAAAAGTAATACTCTCAAACTTGAAGCCAATCATAATAATATATATAAATAGATACTTGAAATATAAATTCATCATGTTCACCCGTGCATTGCACGGGTCCTTGCACTAGTTTGTAACATTTGGAGACAGTGAGCACAACTGAAGGAGATTGAACAATATCTAATTTTTCCATTATACTAAGGGAGAATGCAAAAAATTAAACTTTCAGAGTCTAAAATCTATATCAAAGTTTAGAGTTTGGAGCCTGAAATTTAGATCGAAGTTTAGAATTTAGAGTCTGAAATCTATGATTAAATCGAGAGTCTAGACTCTCTGATACTAAGTTAAAAACATGAATAGAAAAACAAATATAAGTAATTTGTATATATTTCTGAATAAATGAATTAAAAGATGATTAACTTTTATTTATACGAAAAAAGTTGTTGTACATAAAAAAATAATAAATTATAATTATGTATTAAATTAAATTAAATTTATATTAAATTAATTATAATCATAATGAATTATAATCTTAATTATAATCATAATTAATTATAATCTTAATTATAATCATAATTAATTATAATTAATCACACTAAATTACTAAATTGTAGATAATCAAATAATTGCAATTGGTATAATACTACAAGAAAAATTGTAATCGTGAATTCAAGCCTAGTGACAGGGTGGGGTCTGCTGGCTGTCGCGTTCATGATAGCTTATCAATGATCCTTGAACCAAGTTCGCCATACATGAATGACAGATCTTTGGCCTGCCGGTAATGTTGGTTTTCCCTCCAAGCAAGAATTTTTTATTAGTTGAAGTAAGGATGAGAAAACAGCATAAACGAGCAGGTTGGAATACTGAGCTAAATTTTTAAAAAGTATTTCGGCATTACTTCTATATGTTCATTTTTGTTTATCATAAACTATTTATGCCTAACATAAACTTGATTTCCTTGATCGCTTGTTGTCTTTTACTTTTACGTATATTTGTACCATTAATTGTCTAGGAGAAATAATTAATTATATAAAGACAATCCAAGATTCCAAGGACGGGTATGATATATCCCAGATCGCTGAAATACTCGATTGCTTAAGGACGTGACATGATTCTTCTTTGCGTTTGGATGTGTGTATCGTACTCGTAAGTTGTCACACTAAATCAAGAAAAAAGCAAACAATATGTAAGAACTTGCGTCCAGATTAACCTTTATTGATTATATATATATGAAAAATCATGATTTTTACAGACTATTTTTATTACAATATTTTTACAGTAGTTCTTTTTTAGATAAAAAATAAAAAAATATACATTCTAATACATTATTATTTTTTTACCTATCTTATCTTAAAAAAGATAGTGTGAAGGAAAGGGTAAAAAAATTAGTGTGAATTAATTATTTTTCATTAAAAGTATGAATCAAAGAGCATGTAAGAAATGTAATAAGGTAGGCTCGTTGAAGAAAGAAATAAAGTGAAGGAACACAAAAAATACAAAAGCATACAGATTGAGTTGAAAGAGCTTATATTAATAATTTCTTGCATTTCTGACTTGCTCTACAAATTAAACAACTGTTGGAAGAGTTATGATCCAATAAATAAAGTAAGTACATATTAGTGGTGTATGAGTGCAGTGGACATGTTGACATATGCTTAATATTATATGGGAAGCGTACCCCTCGTGCCCAGAAATTCACGGCTGGTTAAAGGGACTTCCATGTCCCAGATTTATAAGATTTCCTAATATTACTTGTAACGATATATCAAGAGTTGAAATCGGAGATTGGGAGCTCATTATTGTTCAATTTCACGGGCTGCTCTGAAATTTGGTGTCTGGCACAGATTTATAATTATCTCTGCTGAAGGAAGCAGATGCACTGCAAAGGTTCTGAATTTCTGTCCAATGCACCTGACAGTAAACTTTCTACAGTACACTTAGTGGCGATCCTCTCAATTTTCCCAGCTTCCATCTTCTCCCCGTGTGCAAAATAACTAATGTACCCTGAGCATATATGATGAGTGAAACAGGTGAGGCACCCATGCAGCTAACTCATCCTGCTGATGACTAGTGTGATGAAATGATGACCTTTCAAAGCAGCAGAGAGTCCTACTTTCATAACACTACTAGCAATGTGGATTCCTTGCTTGAATTTCTGATGATTAATCCTTTCTAATGGAGCTAGCTGATGTGAATGGAGAATTGGACAGGTATGTGGGAAGAGTTTAACCCATCTTGGCCATGTTTTTTTCTGCAAGCAATGCTATAGCTTACCCCAAAGAGTGTCCAGCTAACCATACATTGGCAGCTCCAGCTAAATCAACTGTGTTGTGAATTGAACGCATAGCCACTAAGTGATGCACTTGATGTCTAAGAGGAGGTCCCTTTACCTTGTCTTGCTTCAGTCAAGTTTTACCTGGAGCTGAAATCTGGGCCTTTATTCCAAAATTGAAAGTTTACGATGGCTATTTCAAAATGAGTTGAAGTTTAAGGAATGTGTGTACATTTTTTCCTGAAATAAATTACATCTTAATTATTAATTAGAATTCTTTGTTTTATTAATTTTATCCATTTGTTAGTACTACAATCCACGAACGAAGTTTAGAACCATCCCCATGCCAGATTTAGTCATTGCTCCCCAGCCCAGTATGGGAATGCCAGTGATTTCAAAGTTTGCTTTCGTTAACACTTTTTTCCATCCAAAACATTACGCCACTCAAGGCCATCGAAACAACATCAACAATGTAAGAACTTGTGTTGTTTAATATTACTTCCACTTAGCGAATTTACATAGCAAACAAACTTTCCTTCTAGACATAAAATAAAATAGCCAATGTCATGAACCAACTCTCCCATTTTCAGTTTCAGTTGTTGCTATTTTGAGTGAACTTAGTCTAGGTTGTCTGTATAGATTACTTCAGACAATATTTAGAATTTAGAAACAGTATCAGTTACCTGAATGAAATGTAATTGTTTGAAATTCTGAATTGATTATTTACTCTGATCTGATATTCCCCAATCAATTATACTTGCAACAGACAGGAACATTCTCACACAACAAATACCCCGTATCAGTGATCTCACACCAAATATATGAACATTATGAGTCTATGACACAACATATACAACATTAACCATATTCACATATTTGAATTTTGTTAATTTCCATTCCATGTTCTTCAAAGGACCAGATCAGAATAGATATCAGTTTTGAGCATTGAGGCAAATCTCGTCCAAGCCACTTTTATCAGCAAATCGTGTCTTCTGTTGAACTTCGAAGTAGTCCTGGTACTTGATGCTTTTGAACAATGGCTCTTCTTTCTCCAATAGCTTTGGCGCAGGTCCAACCTCCTTATCAAGTGCAGGTCCTTGCACCACCACAACACTGATCCTAGTGTCCCTGTTGTTGAGGATTGCACGGTGCAATACACTCCTGTACCTCCCGTTACTCACAGCCTAACACCCAAAAAAAAAAAAAAGGAAACAGGGTCTAGAACATTCAGAAACAGATATTCAAGGTTGATAAATTCTTGCATAAACCTGTGCACTCAAATTTGGTACACTACGTGAATCATATTATCAATTTATTGTTATTGATTAAATATTTTAATTAATGACATGTTGATACTTTATTAGCTTAATGCACCAAGTTTATTTATGCAAGTTTTTCCTCTCAGGATTAAAACTCCAACCATTAGAAAAGCAAGAGTGGGAGTGAGTGACCTCAAGTTGATCTCCAGTGTTGACAATGAGGCACTTGGGAAGGGGATTCACGTTAACCCATTTGCCATCATGCTTGACCTGAAGCCCTCCAATTCCATTCTGTGTGAGGAGGGTCAAGAAGCCATGATCTGAATGTGGTGGCATCCCTAGAGCAAGGTCTGGCTGTGGACATGGTGGGTACAGGTTCACAGCAAAGACCTGTAAGCCAGAGTCAAAACCTGTGGACTCAATTATGGCATTGGATTCTAATCCCAAGCTCTCTGATATTTGTTGAAGCAAATTCCTAGCCACAGCTTCAATTTTTCGGCTATAATCAAACGCAAGCTCCCTGCAGAAACAAAAAATAAATAAAAATTCACCAAGGCCAAGAAAGAGAAGGAAAAATGCTAGCTACAAAGTTTTAAGAAACGCATCACTTCACATATGGATCATGCAGCATAATCAAATTTTAAGTATGCAGAAAAGTAGGCAGGACCAACTTTAATTAGATGATAGAAAATTGTATACATGTAAGGATATGTGTACATAAGTAGCTATACTAAAAGAGAAGAGAGGTGCACTAACAACAGCATAGAGGTGTTGAACGTACTTGTAACCTGGTGGTTTGGGAGGGAAATTGAATTCGGGAAACGTTATGACCTTGAGATAATCTCTCCAATAATGAACCTTCTCTGCTTGAGGAAAGAAGCTGGTGCCATGCCTAATGGGTGTGAAAGGGCCCTTGTCAGCAAACTCCTTCTTTTCCTCCAATGGCATATCATGAAATTCGTGTGACTTCTTCATCACTTCCTCCATCAGATTCTCGGAAATTCCATGATTTGTGAGCTGGCCAGTGAGACAGCCCAAATTTACTTCACCATGAATTTCATGTAGTGAACATAGTTACTAGAAACGTGATACGTGAGGATATGCGGTACGGATATATGATTCCTCAATTCTTGTGATTATATTATGACTTTCTTTATGACACATGCAGTATGCAATTCGCATAGTTGTGTGGAGATAATCTAGTAACTATGATACTAAAAACCATAGTTACTGTTATTAAGAATCTCACATCGTCTAATTTAATATTTTGAGTACTATTTATTTATATATATATATTAGGTGACTCTACTTAATGAAATAAATTTGCAATGTAAAAAGCGTTTTATAATTATATAGAATTAAGAAGTAACAAACCGTGCACCAGAGTACTATAAACCTCGTAACTATGGTGAACACTCACGAGGAAGGAAAGGGTTAAAAACTTACCATGAAGAAACCCCAATCGGCACAGGCCTTGCCGAGTTCTTGCACAGCTTTGGCGTGGATTTGAGGGTCATCTGAAGTGAGGAGAGAGAAGTCAATGACTGGGATGGAAGCTGCAAGCTCGTCTGCAACATTATCACGGGGTTCAGTGAGAGAGTAGTAGGTGGAAGGGATGGGAGAGGCTCCGTTTGATTCTGCAAAGGCTTTGATGCTTGAAATGTCGGAGGCATGAACCTTTAGTGGTTCTGATGAGGGAATGGTAGCAGCAGAAGCCATGGATATTGGATATTTCTGACTGAGTGAGTTAGTGACCGAGTAAAGAGAAAAAAGGATTGATATAAATAAATATAAAAAATAAAGTGATGTTGCTGGATTGAAGAGCAAGTGCGGATAATGAAAAAGTCTAAATAGCTTTTCCAAAGAAAAATGAGCATCAACTATCAGCTTAGCAGAGGATTTGTCTTCATCTGAGGAAGATTTTGATCAAAGAACAATACAAAAGATGAGGCGGTGCTTTACTTGCGTACGTCTACAGAGAAAACCAATCCACATGTCGTTTCATTATACAATAAAATGTACACACAATAATTTCTCGTACTTTCCTCCTAACTTGTTTATATCTTCGATTCAATATTGCGTTTTCTTTAGCCCTTAGTTACTTGGCTGTTTTCTCATGGTCAAATTTACCATTTTGATACAACGAAAGAGACAACACCTTGTAGCTGACTCAACCAATCAAACTGACCTCTTCGCTTTTGATCATGTTGTCATTTTACCAGTGTCAAAAAAATTTCTTCAAAAGCACTGTCAACCTTCCCTTTAGTTTTTAAAATTGTTACCATTAATCGTATTAGTCTTTAATTTTTTTAAAAAAATTAGTATTAATTTTTGAAACTATAATATGCAAGGTTAAATTAATCCTTAATAAAATTAAATTTGACTAAAAATAATTAATATAAAAAATTATTATGATCAACTTTTTTATATTTAAGAATTACTATATTAATTTTATCAAGTAAAAAATTAATATAACTGATACTATCAAACTAAACGATGGTTGACTCCAAAGATTGCAATGATCCAAGATTTGATCATGAATTATTGGATCAGATTCATCTGAACGACCACAATTATCGCCCCTCCTTTTTGTGCTTTATTTATTTATTTATTTGACCTTTTGCCCTTTGGCCTTCTATAAGATGAGAATGTAGGCTCTTTATATAATTATCTAAATACTAATTTTTTTCATTTACTTACCAAAATGCGTTACTTCTTATTGCTAAAACGGGTGTAATAATCTCTCTTGGGAATAGTATCTTGGATAAGTTTGTTTATAAAAACAGAGACAAGAAACATACGAATATAAATATAAAGATATATTAGATTTAAAAAAATTATAAGACACAAATATAATATATATATATAAAGTAAATTAAAGAATTTGATTTATGTATATATATAATTACAATTTTTTTAAAAAAATTTATAATTCATTAATATCATTTTTATAAACTTGAAGATTTACAATATCTTAATATATATCATATGTGTCAATATTTACTACATAATAAGTCTCTTTCAAAAAATATGAAGTATAATTTCAATTAATATTTTTTAAAAAATATCCTAAATTAACTTATTCTAATAGAACTAATCATGTATAAGTACATGTGTATCTAAAAAAATTAACTAGAAGAAATAATGGTGTGAGACAAGTTTCGATGACAATAAAGTGAATGGCTTGGTACAAGCAGAGTAGAAAGAAATATATAAAAATAATGGTGTGTGAAAAATAAAACTTAAAAACCTAATAGTAACGTGTAAAAGATAAAACTTAAAATACTTGATATATGAAAATAGTGGCTTAAGACTTCAGTCATGTGATTAGGCTTGAGTGAGTTACAGACTTACTGATTAGATGTTAATTATGAATTTTTTTTTAAATATTAATGAGTTGTATCTAAACTGTGTCTTAAACGTATTTAAGTGTGTCCGAATTATATCTAAGATGTATTTAAGTGTAAAAAAATAATTTTTTTAATTAGATACATTTAAACATGCAAGATACATATATCATAAATACATTTTTATGTATCTAACATGGATACATGTCTAACATATAGACACATTTAAAAAATAATATATATGTGCTTCATAGGTTTTTGTCATATGTGTAAATTGCAGAGGGAGCATGGTCAATGCGCCTCTCTTATTTCCCTTCTTCACATTTTTCCAAAATTGTTTTTTTTTTCACGTTAATATATAGATTTAAAACGATTTTTTATTTAACCATTTTGCATTCTAACACCCAACGCTGTACACCCCACCTTCGTAGAACATTGGAGATTCTTGGAAAAAGGTATAAGTGTTTGAAAAATATTATTTACACATCAAAATTATAATTACATCATTACTTTTATCTAATTTATTTGAGAAATAATAATAGAGAACGTATGTTAAAATATGTGTTTTACTTGTTTATTACTTTAAAAAAATATAAAAATGATGTAAGAATAATTATGTCAAAATATTATTAGTCATAAATTTTGGAAAAAAAGAAAGAAAGAGAATGGGAGTAACGAATTAGAGAGAGAGCGCAAAAATTTTGCTGTTTTTTTTTCCTGAGTTTGTTATATTATGCTGAAGTGGCTTTGCTAGATTTTGTTTTTATGGTTTGTTATGTTGTAATGCCTAAATGTGATGGGTTAAACTTGAGAAATTCTAGAATAATTTTAGAGAATTATTCTATGAGATCTTGTAACTCATAATAGCTTAGTAGTATACATTTTTTATATTAAAATTAGATTTTATTATATCTTAATGCAAATTAATTTTAATATTTTATGTCATTATTATTGATTTTATTTGAGAGCAACTAATAAATGATTATTTGTAATAATTTGCATAAATATATTTAAATGAATTAAATAGTAACTATTACCATCGGTGCCTTTGGAAGATTAGTTGCTAGAAGGGAATTTGAAATAAATTATTTAAGCATGATATGGAGCTACGCTGGAAAGAAAGTGACGTGAAGTGGGGATCCTATATTTTATTCTTTGTGCTTATTCTCAATTTCTCATATTCGCCCGTTCACCAAGAGGCAAAGCAAAAGAGCCTAATATAAGAGCCCAAGCTGCTAGCCTATCAAAATATTTTGTGCAAGGTTTGGTGGGTATTAAAGTAGGCTGCAACAAAATTAAGATGACAATGAATTGAAGTATGCGGCCCTTGAATATCATTAGAGAAACGGTGCGCATCATGCATGTATAACAAAAGGCATCTTAAGTGTTAGTACAAATAAAAAGAGTTTGAATTTCTTAAGTATATATTTTTAGATTTAATCTTGAGATTTATGTATATAAAAATAATATTATTAAAAAAAATTATCATTTAAGCATATGATATGATTATAATTCGTAAAATTAGTCTCACATCAAACAAATAAAAGATAGAGTCAAAAACCACGAAAACAAAAGGTGCGGCCCAATTAGGAAACTCCAAGGTAGAGGCGATGTGGATGAAATAAAAAAGGGCACAATTTACACTAACCATGTGTTTGGATGTTTTTTTTTTGTTAATGGAACGAAACAGAATAAGTAGAAATGGACCAAAAAGGAAAAGGAATAAGGAAACATAATTATTATTCTCTTTATTTGGAAGTTTCATTAACGGAATGAAACAGAATTTCATTACTCATATGTTTCCCTAATTTCACCTCAATTTTGGAGGGAACAAAAGTTAGGCATTTGAGGGGAAGATAGGAGAAATGATTCCTTATGTATTCTGTTCTGTTCTCACGTATTTTAAAACTCCTAAATAAGGGAAGTTATTTCTCTTCCCCGCATTCCCTTTCCATTCTCCTCATTACCTATGATCCTAACATAGTGTAAGGAGATATACAATGCAAACGACAACTGAGGAGCTTGAGCGCAGATCATCTACGTAGGCGTATAGTTTTCTATAGTTTATTCCTTTTTTATTTATTTGTGTGTGTTTCTTTTTTTAGAATTAAGGTGAAATTTTAATCTTTTGATAAATAATTTAGTTTTTTTTGGGATATTATTTTTTGTTTTATAATTACACAATGACAATAATTATTAATTAATAATTATTATTCAATTTATTTTTATTAATTGTCTTGTAATCAATGAATAAATTTAAATTAATCTTTTAATCACATGCCTAATCTAATAATTTTAAGTGTAAGTTGTGCAATAGTACTCTTGGTATTTATAATATAATGATTGAATAGTTCATGCTTTGATAGATGAGTTACATAATAATTTGAATAAGTCATTTTAATCACTAAATTTTTAATAGTGATTAAAACTTGTAATTATAGACACTCTATAGAATAAAATTAATTTTCTTTTGAGTTAAATACATGTTTGTATGGTTAGAGATGAATTTGAGGTCTTAAAATTATTCTCTGATTAATCTTGCATTTTAATTTAAATAGTTTCATTTAGATTTATTATTTAATTTTAGTTTTATTTCAATGAGAAATTTAAATTCTTAGTTTAATTAAATTTAAAATTTTTTTCTAAATTAATTTAAGTAGATATTATATTTTAATTAGTTTTGTCACTTCATGTAGATACAACATTATTATATTTGTCTGGTATTACATAAATTTTTTTGTGCTTACAAGTAAAGTAATTTTATCACTTAAAATTTTTTTATCAGTAATCATCCAGGTCTAATTTAAAATTATTTAAATTTCAATCCAACCGGATGTACAATTTTAATATCCTACATGTCATAATATAACTAGGGTAATGTACACTCCAAGAGTACAAAAGAAACTTTGGTTAAACTTGTATCCATCCAAGAATTTCTTAATCGGGAGTTTATACCATAAAGAAGAGGACCTATAGGACCATGAGTGCCACCTTTTCTTTCCATTTAAGGTATCAGTCAGCTCATATGAATGAAGCTCTAACATGAAAAATCTTTAATATATGGAAGATGCATTGCTAAAATTTTGTCTACTCTAATTAATAATAATCGCAGTACAGGGATGTAAAATACTACGGGTTTTAAAGACTTTGATAATAACGGGAAATCTTTACTATGGAAGATGCATGATGCTAAAATTTAGTCTACTCTAATAATAATCCCATTGGTTATTAGGAAAGCATTTCATTTACATATTGAGAACTTTAGAATGAATCCATCTCTTAATGATAACGGTCTTTGGCACCATTGTTAGTCCATCGATATCCCACATAAACTCATGGTGTTCCATAGCTTGCGCCTGTTTTTTGTTCCTAGTGATACTCTCCTGTTCTCATTCAGGGATTCCTCTTGTACCTCTTTGTGGAGTATCATCTGCCAACTTTAACCTAACCAGAACACGTTAACATTGGAAGCCCTATGAACCCTTTTGTGGATCATGAGCTAAATGAACAAGCAAAAAAAAAAAAATGAATGTCTGATGTATATAACAGTACAACCCAAGGAAGAACATTTTTCTTTCAAGTGATACCAAATAAGCAAAATCATGGAGAGTTAATGTGTGAAACCCTAATCAATCAACTCCTAACGGTGCAACTGTGATCAGTTATCATGAAGCATAAAAAACAAGCATGCAAAGAATAGCAGGCAGAATATTCACGATTCTAGAATGAGGAACAAGAGATGGGGTGAGAGTCTAACAGCGGAAGACACAAAGATGAAAAAAGTCAAAAACCAAAACAGAGCTGGAGCTGCGGGGAATCGAACCCCGTGCCTCTCGCATGCGAAGCGAGCGCTCTACCATATGAGCTACAGCCCCGCACCATGAAAGAATTTATTTATTTAAATATATTTCTTTAAAAGAGAGGTAATAGACGACCACCATTGCGACAAGTTAAGGCAATAAGGCTAATAGCCAACAAATATCAGTCTTTTGCATTTATGGTTTTCCTTTTTTTCTTTGAATAAAAGAAAATTATTTATTGGAGCTGATGCTACTTTTAATTATATTTTCTTTTATAAAATATGATTAATTAATTGAAAATAAAATTATAATTAAGGGCTATGCTGTATCTCACAAAAACAAGTTCGTGAATGGATCACAAATGACGTGGAGACCAATTGAAGCCACTTCTATTGGATAAAAAACTGTAACAAAATTTAAAGAAAAAAAAGGTAAATGCCAATAGAGGATAAAACACAACCACATCCATTCTATTTCCGTGACTTTGTGTGCCGTTCTACCAATTTGCCATCGTAGAATTCAGCATTTCCCTATAATTAAATATATGAATAAATTATTAATGAAATCAATAACATTTTAAAAATAGTTACAAACAAATTACATGTAAATATCTTTAGTTTTAAAATTTTTGTGGAAGCCAAAGCGAAGCCCCCTTATTAGTAAATTACCCTGCGCCCCTGTTCGAGAGAGAAAAGTTAGGAGTCAATATGCTAACCCTATTTCTTTCTATCAGGTTAATAGGTTATGAGTGTTATGCACTTGACGACATCTCTTCTTAGGTTCAGACAAAGCATTCACAAGGGGGGCACATGGATGAAAGGTGTTGCAATCTTTTTGAACGAGATTTTTGTTTACATTTAGTATAATATATAGCCGTGTATGCAGTATGTTTACATTTTGGGTCAACGCAACCCGCAGCAGGTGGTCTGAGAAGTCATAAGAGACCAAACATTTATAACATCTTTTTGTTGCTTTTTATTTCCCATAAGTCATTGTTGTTTTTTCGTTTCCCTCTTCCACACCTGAGAACGCTGAAGGCATCAATGCCCAATGGTTTTCAACGCCTCTACTGCACTGTATCTCTACTCTTGTGTGGATCAGTTGAGGCGCAGTGTTATTTCCAATTTTAGAGAGGAGGAACCTTTTAGGTTTTAGAAATATTAGGTCTTTGTTGGGTTTTTACACTAAAGCCCAACAGCTTTGCTAGTGTGAAAATAAAAACTAAATCAATGGGCCTTAGGGCATTTGTCAGGCCTCCTTATTTAATATGAATAGGATTTAGTGCAATTTATGGAATGACCCAAAAAAAATGTGCAATATGTAAAAATTAAGATTATATAATTATTGTCGACAAAAAAAAGATTATATAATTATTTACTCGTAAATTTTATAAATTATTAAGATGGAAATAAATTTTTATTAACAAATGTGCCAATCTAATAATAAAAATGTGTTAATATAATATAATATAAATGTGTTATTTAATATAATTAATTTAATATACTTACAAAATATTAAATAATATTAATTGGTTTAACTATCAGTTTAATAGGTTAAACCGGTTGAATCATAAATTATTATTATTATTTATTTAATGGTTAATCTAATTTTAAAAATATTATGTAAGATCAACTCTAATTAAATGATAAAAATTAAAGAGATATGAGGTGATATGTGAATGTAGTATTATTCGTTTGTAATATATATATCATGAGTGGGCCAACAGAAAAATCAATTCCCTAACTTTGGTAATGCTATAGCTGCAATTAATAATTATATCCAATTACTTAAATCATTACATGTTATTTATTGGGAAAATTAATGCAAATGACTATTAAGGAATTATATTTAAGTTAAAAAAATTAAAATTATTAAAAAGTGTCATTTTAATTTTTTAATTAAAGAAAAAAACCAATTATTCTTACCAAATAAAAATAATAACTTTAATATTGAATGGTAGGTATTGATGTCAAAATTAATCAAACGCAATGTATTAGTCTGAATAATCCGATAAAATTAACGGATTAGGTCAAAATATTAGATATAAAAAAAAAATTTGGGCAAATGAAGCTATCTTATGCAGGCTAGCCCATAGTGTGTTGGGGTGGCATACAAATCCAATGTTTTATTTTTAATTAGGGTATTATTATATAATTTATATCGTAAATGTTTTGCTCTTATTTTTTAATATAAATTAATATATTTATCATAAAAATAATTTTATTTAATATTTAATGAGATTTAAACTATGAAAAAAGTGTTAAAACATAAAATAAAATACTTTTTAAGTGTTAAAAACTAAAGAAAAAATATAATACACCTGCATAGGACCGAATTAAGCCAGTAATTTACTAATTGACAACATGTTTGGCCTCGCCTGAAATATAATTAGTCCAATGTGAATCAGCTCAAACACTTTGGTAGGGATCAAAGTATTCAACCATCTCACAAAGTATTTTAAGTATCCTAAGATGATGGGTCTAGTGGAAGAAAAGTGAGAAATTATGGGTGTGTCCATCTCTATGATAAGTGCTAAGATGATAGTAAAAATATTTTTCCACGCTGGTAAAAATGTTCCCAAAATGCTAAGATTATGGTAAAAAAAATTTAAAAATATGATTATTTTGTTAGAACAGAAATAGGCTAACTCATCTCGCGATCCATCAGAGACTTATCATCTATCATATTTTTAACCTATGTAAGTTTGACCTATTTAGCAAACAAGTCATACTTAAAGTTTTAAAAACGCTTATTTAACTATATATACTAAGACTTGAGTTTTTGAAAAAGTCTATTAGACTTGCCATATCAATCTACTTATTTAATATTTAATATTTATATATAATTAAGAATTTATAATTACATAATTTACTAATTATATATCAGTTTAATATGTTTATTTTATATATGATATAATTATTTCACTAAAAGTTATACATATTTAAAAAAAAAATTAATTGATATACATTCTTAATGTAATAGAGTTTTATATTGATATTTACTTATATTTTGACAAATCAATATTTATTTTTATCTCTATCTTAGTAAGTAAAATAAAAGCAAAAGTGTCAATATATCAATTAAACTCTTTAGAGTAACGGTTTATACCACTTTAATTCATTTAAAAATTAAAAAATTTTAAATTTTTTAACCTATATAAAAGTTTTCATATAATGTAAGTAGATTTTCAAATAAAAAAAAAAAAAATATTTTTTATAAACAGAATAGATTATGCCTAAAAAAAAAAGGCATATGACAAGTAATAAACTAGGCTGAAGCCAACATTTTACACAAAAAAAAAAAAAAAAAGATTCTTGACATTTTAAAGCAAAACAATCTAACTTATTTCCACTTCAAAATTCAATAATAATCAAATTTCAATTAAATTATAGTTCTTTTACGAAACACAATAAAAGCAAAACTGCAAAGTAATATTTTTATATTTCTTGATTTCAGTTTTTTTTATCACAATCAATTGTGATCAGTATTGAAATTTTAATAATATAAGTGATCCGTATCACTTTAATTATATAAATATTATCTTTAAATTTTGACAAATTTTAAATAAATTATTTTAAAATAAATTTTTTTAAATTATGTAGCAATATTATTTTTTTAGAAAAAAATTAAATTTTGAATTTTAGATAGGCCCACAGTGTATACAAACAGGCTTCAAAAATATAATATTGGGAACTTGTTAGCTTGTAGCCTTGTACTTTCTCTGGAACTTTCCATTGTGCGTGTCGGTCTCTCTGGTTATTTTCCACATTCCTCCACTTATCTTAAACCCTACTTCACTCCACCAACATTCGAGTTCTGATTCTGATCTGGCGAGTTAGACCGATTCGACTCAGCCATGGCGATCATCTCAGATTACCAGGAAGACGAGCAGAAGAACAAGGAGACTCACTCCTCCAAAGCCTCGCCATCCCAACCACAATCATCTTCTTCGTTCAGTTCGAGTTTTGATCCATCCAATCCCGTTGCTTTTCTGGAGAGAGTCTTCGATTTCATCTCCCAAGAAAGCGAATTTCTCGCGAGTGAGACCGCCGAGAAGGAGATATCGTCACTGGTGCGCGCCGCGAAGGAGAAGAGGAAGAAGAAGAGAGAGCAGCTGAAGGCATCGGAGGAGAGAGAAAAAGCTGAGAAAAGATTGAAGGAAGAGAAACAGAAGAAGGAACTCAAAGTGGAGGACGACGACAAGAAGAAAGAGGAAAGCGGTGCCAGAGGTAAGGCAAAAACGATTTAAAGGAATTTCCATTGTACATTTGTTTGTGGTTTGCCCTAGCAGTCTTTTTTCTTTTCCCCTTTTCTGTTTGTGCTGATTGTGTGAGCATTGTGATGTACTTGTGTGCTGGTGTGATAAGTGATCGGTGATTTTTGTGGCGTTTATACTGTATGATGATTCATTGTTCCGCAATCCCTCCTATATGTTAGGGGTTTTAGATTTTTATTTTTTTGTTTATATTTTGCTGTTGAGATGTTATATGTGTTTCTGAAATTAATGTAATGCGTGCTACTGGTATATCTTATTCTGTCTCTGAATTTTCATCAGATATTTTAATATCAATTCCTTAATGAGTAAATACTCAAATTGGTCCAATGGTCCTCCAAAAATACATGAGACATCAGGTTGCTCCTCCAAAGATTTTGAACATCAATATGGTCCGTCATCGTTTAGAGTAAGCATCAATTTAATTAGGGGCAAAATTTATGTCCAAAGATACATTGAGAGACTAAATTAATGACCATTTTATACTTCAAGCGACCAATTTTTGTCTAAAATCTTTGGAGGACCAATTTGAGAATTTAGTCACTGCCTAATTTTAGCAAAACCAAGTTTTTGATATTATGGAATAATTGACATGCTGTTTCAGGACTTTTAGCTTTATTATTTCTCAAGAATGTCCTTACACTGGAGCAAACACACTATGTTTCAAAGAGATGTTTGCCATGAATGTTTTGAGGCAATTTCTTTGTTTTGCTATATCAATGTATTTTAGCCTTTAGTTTGTGTTCTCCTCCAGCATGCTTGCTCATATGATCTATGTTTGATTGTTGATTATATTGGCCATTGTTGGAGTACATGTTATCTAGTGTTCTGTTGCCTTCAATCTTGAATATTTTCAAAAAAAATTAGTGGAGTGGATATAAATGCAGCCCTTGTTTTAACACCTGCCTCCTTGAAATTCATGTGAGTTACAGTTAGTGAGCTAGAATGTTATTCCACAGAAATTTATGGCTTAAGTAAATTTCTTATGTGCTAAAGAACCATGGATTCAGTTGTTTAAAATATTAGCGGATTGCTTCCTAAAATGAACCAAAAGGAATAATCTCTAGTATATATCTGTTTGACTGCTGATAAACTAGATATCTGGAGTTTTGAATTTTTCTTTAATTTGTTTCTTTTCTTTTCTTCTTCTGTTTCAATACCTGGACAGTTCCAAACAAAGGTAATGGCCTGGATCTGGAGAAATATTCTTGGACTCAGTCTCTACAGGAGGTCAATGTGAATGTTCCAGTGCCAAATGGAACCAAATCAAGGTTTGTCATTTGTGAGATAAAGAAGAACCATCTAAAAGTTGGACTCAAAGGCCAGCCTCCAATTATTGAGGTAAGTTATATCATTCACTATTAAAAGATGTATCCTACAACATTAGTTATTTTTCTGATTGATGATATGATGTGTCTCAGTTGATATTTTTATTTTTATGTTAATTGTCAGTAATAATTGTGCTGATACATAATTTAAAAAATTCACAGGGGGAGTTATATCGGCCTATCAAGCCTGATGACTGCTATTGGAGCATAGGTACAGGACTACTTGCACCTATGGATAATCCTTTGGAGTGACAATAATCCATTATCATATTAATGAATTTGATTTTTTAAATCACTGTATGAAAATTCTGAGTTTGCATCATTCTGAGCATAGTAATCAAATCGTGAATCGTATTGGGAATTTTTTGTTCAATTTTTGAATCGTGGATCTTGAATCGTAACATGTTGTATGATTCAGAAACACATCAATAAAAAGTTAAATATACATGATTCTACACCTAAAACATGATTCCACTTCCTTCTTCCCCTTCGTCTTAACCTTTGGAGCCATACAAAGTGACTATATGAATACTCTATACCAGAAGAAAAAAAACAGAGTGACTGCATGAACACAGCAAAAAGAACTAAAACAGAGTGACTGCTCTGCGTGAAAATTCATTTGCGTGAATGCCCAGTCACCCGTTTAGTTCTTTTTGTTAAACCTTTTAAGTCCCTTTGAATTCATTGATGAGAATCTTGGTGAAAACAAAGCAAAACAAGAAAATATTACTGAATCGTATTAGTGATACGGAATCGCACTGATTCATACGATACATGCATAATTCAAAGTCATCTATGATTCACCACATGATACGAATCACTGGCTTGCCGAATTGTATCGAATCGTGCGATTTGAATTGTGAATCATGCAATTCTAACAACTATCATTCTGAGTGAGTACATGCGATGTGTGCATGCATAGCTAATATTGGGTGTGGTGGGTTCTGGAGTGATTTGTTTGTTGGTGAGGAATCATGACCTCTTCATATCTTACCATTACATCAAAACCTATTTTGCAGAGGATCAGAGTGCAATTTCTATTCTCTTGACCAAGCATGATCAAATGGAGTGGTGGAAAAGTCTGGTGAAAGGTGATCCTGAAATTGATACCCAAAAAGTTGAACCTGAGAACAGCAAACTTTCTGACCTGGATCCAGAGACTCGACAGACTGTCGAAAAAATGATGGTAACCAATTGATTATATTTACTTTAAATGGTTATATAACTTGTGGTTGTTTTTGGTCTGTCATTATCATCATTTCCTAAGATCCTTTTGTCATTTAGCATCCACCCATCAATTTATTGGAGTCAAACAGATAAAAATATGCCATATTAGTTATTTAGTATGTTTGCTTCAAGTTAATTGTCTTGTAATCCGATGAAGATATCTTAGCTTATTGAATTTGTGCAACCTGAATTTGTTATGCCTCATAGAACAAGGATGAAGGGATTGAGCCCTTTTTAATAGCCTTAAGATATATACATTTGCTGGCATTGCTTAGGATTTGAGGATGATTATTTGCTTGTTGGTTTACTATTATCTTGTAATGTTGTACAGTTTGATCAGAGGCAGAAGTCTATGGGCCTCCCTACCAGTGATGAGCTCCAGAAGCAGGAAATTTTGAAGAAATTCATGGCTGAGGTAGACATTTGACTTTCTTGCTGACTTGCCCTCTTTGACTTCTCATTATCAGTTGCTTGACTGATCAGCGAAATCTGCTAATGTTTACTGGTTATGTTTTGCAGCATCCGGAGATGGACTTCTCGAGGGCAAAAATATCATAAACGGTGCGTTGTTCTTGGCATGCTTTTATTGGTCTGATCTCACATACAGGCTTGCCCAGCTCTTATCCTATATTGGTGGTACCTATAGTTGCTGTTTAGTATCTTGCTATCTCCTTTTGGGTTGTGAACAGAATGAACTTTGTTCATAATAGTTGATCTTGTGGATGAAGAAATGCATTGCAAATTTTAGTATATAGTATCATTATTACGTCTCTTTTAAATATAATATCTGTGTATTTGTTCTCGATGCTATTCTGTCTAAAGCTATTATCTACTTTTTCAGTGACTGGGGGTGAGGAATTACTTAGAGGGTTAAGTGTTTAAAATCTCCAAGCCAATCATAAGCAACTTAAGTCATTCTATCTATAAACAAGTAATATCCATGAATGAAGTATGAGTGACTGATGGAGTTTGCGTACTTCTTACATTAAATTTTGGCCTTGTATTAAAAAAAATGGCAGCATTCGAGACAAAAAAAATGATGTACCAACACTAAAAAGTCCACAATGGGAAACCCAAAAGGGTTCTTTTTAGTTCGCGTTGTAGAAAGCCTCATTGGATATCGAGGAGTCGGATGTCTCGGTGAAGTGTTCACCCTCGTAAGTGTCTAACGTAAACTTTTTTTCTGCTAAAGTGTCAAACTTAAACTAAAGTTGTCTATTACAAGTCACAAGTCTGCTGTGCTCGGCTAACAAGTAATTGAGAAGACAATAACCATTATTTAGAAAGAAAGTCTATTGGGGCAAATGAGGGGAACATACTCTTATGTTGAAGGTTCCTAACGTTGATAATTGAGATACAATGTTTTAACATCAAATCTCCAAGAAATAAGATTTAGGGTCCGTTTGGATAGCGGAATTGGAATTGAAACATAGAATTTTAATTTTAATTCTAATTTTTTAAATTAGAATTAGTTCAAATCTTAAATTCTACATGTTTGGAGTTGTTAAAAAATTAAGATAAGAAATTGTAATTTTAAATTTAATTATAATTTTATTGTTTAAAGATATGATTTAAAATATTAAAAAATTATTTACAAAAATAAAATTAATAAAAATATTCATACAGTAATATTTTTATAATATAATAATCATTTTTTTTTCATAAAGAAAATTTTCATAATTTTTTTATAAAAAATAAATAGTTATTATAATAATTTTTATATAAAAATATAAATAATTTTTTATATAAATATAAAATCTTAATAAATATGATTATTCATAAATAAATGTGGAGAGAAAAGAGAGAGAGAAAAGTTTAATTTTTAAACTATAGAATTAATAATTCTTATGATATAGGTTAAGAATTGAGAAAAGCTTAACTTAGTTATTTTTTAATTTCATGGAATTAGTTTATGGAATTACAATTCTAATTCTAAATGGTATTCCAAATATAAAAATTAGAATTAAGAGGTCCAATTTCAATTCTAAACTCTAATTCCATGCTCAATTCCAGAAACTAAACGGACATTTAGGGTAAAAGAAATCTCTTCTAATTACAGGTTATGTATAGAAAAGTTACTGTATTTTGAAACTTATCGATACGACTCATTGAACTTGTAAGCCATGGATATTGACTCTTTAAAAGGGTTTTTTTTTTTTTTAGCAAATACATGAAGGAGTCTTGCATTTTGCCCTAAGATTTAATACCATAAATTTGTTGGGAATTGTTGAATTTTATTAAAGAATTGCAATTTACACAAGCTACCACGAAAATAATAATAATAATAATAAACGTAACCAAGACAAGCACTAAAATAAAAACTGGACCCATATGGGCTCTCGATGAGAGGTATGGTCAAACTAAAATAATATGTTGAAATGCATAACAATACACTTAAAGGAAAAGACCGTAAAAGGTGGAAAAAATTAAAGTACATCTTAGGATTTTTTTGAGGGATTGGTCTAGAGGTGGACTGAGTATGTGATATGAGAGTAAGCATATGGTTACAAGTTTAAATTACTGTCACGTTAATTTTTTAGGATCAAGTTAAAAAAAAATATTTTTGTGAATCATTTAGTCTCAATGTGGATAGCCTATCTTTGATTGAATTGGGAAAATAAATTTGTCAAGATGAGCACAATTTTAGCTTGAACACCAACCAATCGCAATACCAAACAAATACAAAAAAATAAATATTATGCTTGAAACCTTGGATTTTGACAAGAAGTTTATTGTAGTGTTTGGTAGGGTATTCAAGATCTGACTCTTTCTACTAACTTGTTATGACCCAAAGTTAATTGGAATAGGTTTGGATTCAAGAAATTGTTTTTGGGTCAGGTTCGAGTTATATTTTGGATTGCCCTAACCTGGCTCGATACATTATTTTTGAACTTATATATTTTCTTACAATTAACTATAAATCATAAGATTTCATAATTTGAATTAATAAATTTTTCATAATATAATAATATATTTATATTTAAAATTATTTATTTTAAAATATATATTATAAAATATACCTTAGCTTTAATTTTCTACTTCATAATTTTATAACTTAGTTATATATAATATTTATTGTACATTATGTCTATATATTGGCTTGGTATAGTTCCAGTTCGATTATTATTCGGGCATTGCCGAGTCAAATACGGATCCAAGAAAATGACCTGATCAAATTATGGGGTCAGATTTGAGTTAAGTCAAATCTGTCCCATAAATACCTCATGCACACAAAATTTTTATGTAATGCGGTATGGGCTCTTGGATTGGAGAAATTCTTGCATAATTGGAGAGTATTTAGGGACAGATCCAGTTGGAGGCAAGCGGGAGGCCTAGTCCCTCCACTGATCTAGTATTTAGTTAGTAGCAAAAGAAATAGTTTTGTTTAACTTATATTTAGTTTCTTTAAATTTTTATTTTGGCCTCTACATTTCTTAGACAACTTTAGTATTAAAAAGAAAATAGTATGTAAAATCATTGAATTGCATTTAAATTTATATAAAAAAAGTAATAATGTGATCCTATACAATTTAGTTTTAATGTGGTCTTATATAAATTTATGTATTCTTCTAAGTAAAATAAAATTATTTTCAATTACTATTTATTTGATATTTATTTTGGTCCTCGCAGCACTTGTTTCATGGGCTCGTCATTAGGAGTATTATACTACTCCATTAAGAATGCAACATGTGGCAACAAATAATTTACCTATTGTTGAATTGAAAATAAAATATTATTTAATTAAATCTGAATAATTACTAAACTGTTGAGAGTGTTATTCTCCCGAAATAATTTCTCTTGTATAGTTACCAATTAGGCCATGTGTCAGTTCAGTATTGGATCTTCGTTTATCAAAGAGAAAGTCTGCCCTATCTTTAACCAAGTCATGTTTTATAGTTTAGTTGATTCACGCTTTTATGCTTTAGAGTAAAAGGATTTTTTTTTTAAAGTGCCAACAATAATATTATTTTGTGCTGAGTTAGTGTTAGGAAATTATTACGTTTTATACATAAGAAGCAAAAGAACATTGATGGTGATAATAATATTTATTCGATAAGTTTATTATTGAGAAAATGGAAGTTCCTACAACCAAGGAAACAGAAAAGAAGTAAAAGAAAAAGAAAGGGACTGTATTATTTTAAATAAATTTTCCCTTTTATAAAGATGTGGCATCATATATATATGTCTTCTATGTAATATTTTCTGGTGTGCTTAAATATAAAATATATTTGTATGTTTGTTAAAGGTCATTTTGGACTGGAAAAGTTCCTTAAAGTGAGCTTATGTGTAATAATATATTTATCATTGATTTAATCTAAAGAATATTAAAATCTTAACTCACTAATACTTTAAGGGTGAATACACATAACTTTTACTGTATAGGTGCAAGTGACGAAAAAAATTCTCTATTTGGTGGAACTTTAATTTTATTTATGTTGATTTTTTATGTTTTGATGATAATATGTAATTTAAGTTATTTGAACATGTATTTTATTTATTCAAATCCCCTTTATTAGTTGTGATCGATTTATTTAAATTCTTTAATTTTAGTTAAATGTTAAGGATGATTTTTAGCATGTGATTTATATTTGAATTTTAAATTTGAAATTGATAGAATTTTAACTTGTAATTGATTCTCATATTAGAAGGTGTACTAAGGTATTGAATGGAATGTTTGTAAATGTTAGAGACAAGTTTTTTATGACTCTTTATGATTGGATCAAGTACTATTAAGTGAGAATGAATGCTCTAATGCTCAAATTTGTGACTAGCTGATGTCATATATAAATTAGAGAAAATGAGCAACTATTTGAGCGACTATTAGATAAAGGAGTAACTATTCATTTTTTAAATGAAATTAACTTTCACGAATTAATGATTAATTTTTCCTAATTTTCTCTGTCTCCAACGGCTAGAAAAACGGGAGAAAGCCTTCCACTTCAAATAGGAAGCATTGAAGAAGATCAAGAGACATAATTGCTCAAAATAAAAGTGAGGAAGTGTTACAACCTTGCAATATCTATTTTTCTTTCCTCTTAGCTGATTCTGAACTTGTGTATCTACTTTAGAGAGAGTCCAAAACCTATTGTAGCTCAATGATAAGAGCAGTCACAACCTTTGAGAGTTTAAAGCCTTGTTCTTGTGAGAAGAAAATGGTATGGGTAGCATTCCTTTGATATTGTTACTCTTCTTCGGGTAGAAGTAGAGAGAGGTTTGATGGTATCCTTGGTGAAAGAAATCATTGTAATTTTGTTTTGAGGCTAAGGTAAAGGAAGGTTCGTCGGAGTCCTTGTAAGAAAAAATTCGATAAGTGAAGAAAATCTTGAGCATTTGCTTGGGGATTAGATGTAGGTTGCAAATTGTAGTCAAACTAGTAAAAAATTTATTTGTGTATTTCTTTCAACATTTTTCTCTTTACTTTCAACTTTTACTTGTGTTTGTATTGCAATTGTTGTTTAATTTTGAAATGTTCTACTATTGAACCCTATAGAAATAATATCCTCCTCTTGGTTTTGTCAATTGGTATCAAGAGTTTAATTCTCTAACAAGCTTAACTACTTGAGAAGTCAAACTTTGTAGGTTCAATGACAAGAAACTTGATGAACCCAAATATCATTGAAGGACAATCCATCTCAAGACCACCATACTTTGATAAATCAAACTACACTTATTGTAAGAGAAAATTCGACAAATGAAAAAAATCTTGAGCATTTGTTTGGAGACAGGATGTAGGTCGCAAATTATGGTCAAACCAGTATAAATTTTATTTGTATATTTCTCTAAACCTTTTCCTCTTTACTTTCAACTTTTACTTGTGTTTGTATTACAATTGTTATTTACTTTTGAAATATTATGTTATTGAACCTTATAGAACTAATTTATCTCCCTCTTAGTTCTTTCAATTGGTATCAAGAGCTTAATTCTCTAATAGGCCTAACTACTTGATAAGTCAATCTTTGTAGGTTCAATGACAAGAAACTTTATGAACTCAAACATCATTGAAGGATAATTCATCTCAAGACCACCATACTTGATAAATCAAACTACACTTATTGGAGGGAGCGCATAAGAATATTTGTTTAGTTCGTT
The DNA here is from genome assembly GCA_029884595.1 of Ormosia semicastrata. Taxonomy (NCBI): domain Eukaryota; kingdom Viridiplantae; phylum Streptophyta; class Magnoliopsida; order Fabales; family Fabaceae; genus Ormosia; species Ormosia semicastrata. The sequence goes on along the minus strand of JAQQTO010000046.1, from coordinate 26,252,101 downwards.
GACTACAAACTGTGGCTCGTGATAAAAAATAGATCGTTCATTCTAAAGAAAGAAATAGATGATAAAGAAGTGAAGAAGACTGAAGAAGAATTCAATAATGAAAACAAAAAAATGAAATAAAATGTAAAAGCCAAAAATATCTTCTACTGTGTCATAAATTCAGATAATTTTAGAAAAATTTTAACGTATAAAATGTAACATCTTATTTTTTATAAAATATTTTTGTAAAGAATAAAATTTTAATTTCTTTAATTCAAATATTTTATTTTATAGTAGTTGTTACTAATTAAAAAAGATTAGATAAAATTTATAAGAATTTAATTAGTAATAATTTATGAAATTAAAAATAAAAATTTATTGGAATAAAATTTAGTATTTAATCTTAACAATAAAAATTAAAAGTATTTTAATTGATATATTTAAAATGATATTTATAAAAAAATATTTATGAATTAATTATTATTTTAATATAAAAATTTATTCTAAAAAATTATTAAGGTGAGATATTTAATAAAAATAATCATTACTTTAATTTTTCTTTTAAAAAGGTAGCAACGTACACCACAAGAAGTGGTGCAACGTGCACCATTTAGATCCACTCAGAGCCAATTGAATTGGCTATATAACGGGCTGCACGTAGAAGGAGAAAACAAGTAACACGAAAGTTAAAAGTGAAATAGTTGAAGTGTAAGAATGGAGAGAGAAAAGAAAGAAGTGAGGTGCTGCCGATGAGAGAACGAGAAAGAAAGAAACAAAGAAGGAAGGAAAAGGGTGAGAGAAAAAGAAAAGAAAAGAGGAAGGAAGAGAAGAAAAAGAAAGAAAGTAAAAAAGAAAGGATATATTATAAGAGGTAGGTATTGAATTCTTTTTTAAATAAATAAAATCATAATTTTTAGTATGTTTATATATTTTATTAATTAATTTATTATTTTAATATTTTGTGTATATTGTTATTTTTTTTAAAATTTATTATATACATGTAATGTTATAAAAATTTGATATTTATTTGATTTTAGAATATTTATGATATTTGATAAAATTTAAAATTATTATAATTTGAATGTTGACTCTTTTATGGGATCAAGATAATAAATTATAAAAAGATTAAAATATTACTCAAGAACTAAATTAAATAAATATTTTTAATTATATTATGTAATAAATATATATGCATGATTTACATGGGCTTTATTATATTTACCTTGGTTTGGGAGTAATTTTATGACATTTATTTTGGACATTTGCAGTAAAAGGACTTTTGTGCAATGAATGCACTATTAGGATTAGAACAAACTATGGACCATAATGATGGCCTGACAAACTATAGATTATGATAAGAACTAGACAACTATGGACTGTGGTGTAGACTTTTAAAAGAACTATTAAATTAATTTTAAATTATAGTTGGTCTCTTGAAGAATTGACATTTAAATTTAATGATTCTAAGTTTTGTGAGTTTTATTTAATTGCCATGATTCATTCACAGACTTGTATATGATGAATTTATTTGTGATATATTGGTAGTTCATATTACTTATATTTGTGTGTGATAACAAACAAGTGATTCATGGAAAATTTTGCACTTAACCGTCGAGAGGTAGAAGGATGAATTTCTTTTTATGTTACCTGCCGGGTTTAATGTGGGTATGTCTGACTTTGTTGTCACGATGTTAAAGTAACACCAGATATAGGGTGGATTCCTTATGAAAATGAAGGTTTTCAAGTAAAATGTGAGATAAGCAGACATAGAAAGAAAAAGTAAAGTAAATGGTGGATTCTTTGTGATGAGGAACTCACTTATTGATGTTGTTGATGATTGACACTTGTTTGCAAATGTTTGGAAATTACTTACTGAGATTTGAGGAACTTGCTGATATTTGTTGATACTTGTTGATAATTGGTACTTGTTTGTCGATATTTGAGGAACTTGCCAATGTTAATCGGTATTGCATGATTTATTTAGCATTCATATTGCTATGTTAGAATTGTGTTGTTCTTGTTATACTTAGGTTGCCATGAGATTTTCTGTGTACATTACACAACTGAAACTCATCATATGTTTTCAAACGTTTTTATAACTATTCATTTCGTATTGAAATTTTTTAATTCTCACTCTATTAATGGTGTTTTCATATTAGCACAAGTTGCATAATGGTTATCATCATTCAGATTGATCATGTATGGATTCTAAATTCAAATGAGGGAAATATATGTATATTGGAGATTTTAAAAATATGTGTACTTTTGACTAAATAATTACTCTGATATATGCAAGTAAAATCATGATTCTATTGTTGAGTTTGTTAATTAGCACTTATGTTTCTAATTTTATTTCTTTAATTACTTTTTTCTTGAATTCGATTTCTAATATTTCGATTATTGTTCTAAGATTTCAATGTTTTTCAGTTTCGATCTCAGTTCTTCGATTTTGAATCCTGTATTTCGATTTTGGTTTTCTGTTTTGATTTTTTTATTGTTTTATTGAAAGACTCTTATCTCTACTTCGTATTCTATTTAGAAAGAAATATTCAGATTTTAAAGTCTTCGAAATTACTACACTTTATTTAAATAATACGCTCAATTAGTAATTTTGCTATCATACTATTAATTTAGTAAGGGGTTTACACAAAACGGCCAAGCAAATGTGGGATAAGTTAGAGGTGACACACGAAGGAAAAAGCCAAGTAAAAGAAGCGAAATTTGACATGTTTGTTCATGAGTATGAGTTATTTAACTGAAAGAGGAAGAAAAGATTGTTAAAATGTTCGATAGGTTCTCTAACATAGTTAGCACCCTTGATGGCTTGGGAAGGTCTACACAGATAGAGAGATAGTAAGGAAGATACTAAGAAGCCTCACCAAAGAATGACAATCAAAGATAGTTGCGATTCAAGAAGGACGAGATCTCAACATCATTTCTTATGATGAATTAAGAGGTAATCTTATAATATATGAATAAACTTTTCTTAATAGATTGCATGAAGAACACAACAAGGAAATGAGTTACTCTCAAAGTCACATCAACCTCATACCAAGAGGAAGATGATGAAGGAACTCAAATGAGTAATGATGAAGAGATAACATTCCTAACCAATAAACTATAAACTCAACAAGCAAAAATTTAGTTCAAGGAAGAGGCAACAATTCAAAAGAAATGATTCAAAAGAAGCCAAAATTGTTTGCTAAAGATGTAGAAAGGTTGGTCACAACCAATCCAATTGTCCTTTCACAAAGATGAAATTTCAAAAGAAGTCAAAGAAGAATAAAGCAATGGTAGCAAGCTCAACTTGGAGTGATTGTGATGACTCTTCATCGAAAAGTGAACAGAAGATAAGGATGAGGTAGCTCATATGTGTTTCATGGCAAGAAGTGAACAAGATGATGAAGATGATGAGGTAAATGACTTTGACCATCCTTCTTCTTATAATGAATTAAATGATGATTTTGAATAATTGTTAAAAGATTTTATTAAGTATCTAAATCATATTTTGCTCTAAAGTTTATGTATGATGATGCTTTGGTTGAACTTGAGACGTTAATAAAAGAAGTTGAGCTTTTGAAGTTAGAAAATGTTTCAAATGAAAATGAACAAAAATTGATTGTTGAAAATTTTTTATTGAATGAAAAGGTTGATGAGCTTTTAAAGAAGTTAAGAAAAGAAGTTGAGCTTTTGAAATTAGAAAATGTTTCAAATGAAAATGAAATAAAAATTGATTGTTGAAAATGTTTTATTGAATGAAAAGGTGATGAGCTTTTAAAGCTAAAAAATGTTTCAAACAAAAATGAACAAAAATTAATTCCTGAAAATGTTTTATTGAATGAAAAAGTTGATGAGCTTTTAAAGTTAAAAAACATTTCAAATGAAAATGAACAAAAATTGATTGCTGAAAATATTTTATTGAATGAGAAGGTTGATGACCTTACTAAAGATCTTGCAAAGTTTGTGAAAGGAAAAGAGAATTTAGATATTCTTTCGAGAAAACAAAAATGCTCTTTTGATAAAGTTGGAATTGGATTTAATGATTGCAAAAGTGGAAAGTATTACAAGAATTTTTTTCTGAAAGTAAGTGTTTTTATAACTCCATATGTGACGTATAACTATTGTGCACAAAAAGGTCATATCTTATACACTTGTGCTTTCAAGAAAAATGTTGCTATGAACATGCGAATTCTCAAAGTTGTTAATGTATTATCTTCAAACTTTAACCCCCAATAATCTAAGAAAATTTGGGTACCAAATGTGAAATCTATCTTGTAGGCATGTTTGAAGACAAGCATAAAGGAACAATGGTTCCTTGGCATTGGATGCTCAAGAATTAGTCAATTTAGTCTCCCATAAGCTCAAACAAGAAAGAAATATGACTTTGGAGACAATGAAAAAGAATAAGCATTGGAGTTGGTAAAACTAGTATCAACTCATGCTTCTTTATTGCCTTTGTTCTCTTAGGTGAATATTTAGAGCATATTATGTGTTAACCATTCTTTTATGAGTAAGTTGTTATGCAAGAAATATAAAGGTAATGAAGTTTCCCTTGTTATCAATAACCTTCATACCAAGATAGACATTTGGGGAATGATAAAAAAGTAAATGAAAAGAGATATAACATGTTTTTCATTTTATTCAAATGATAATTTTGTCAATGATGTGCTTAAGTGGAAAATTCATTAGAAACACTTGAATTACAATATTTATCATGTTTACTTATATTGCTAATATCTTAGCATATAATTATGTTAATTAATAGTTAATTTTTTATATGGAATTAATTCCTATGAATTAATGGTTAATTTTTCCTAATTTTCTCTGTTTCCAACGGCTAGAAAAATAAAAGAAAGCCTTCTACTACAAATAGAAAGCATTGGAGAAGATCAAGAGACACAATTGCTCAAAACAAAAGTGAGGAAGTGTTGCAACATTGCAATCTATTTTTCTTTCCTCTTAGTTGATTCTAAACTTGTGTATCTACTCTAGAGAGAGAGTCCAAAACTTATTGTAACTCATTGATAAAAGCAACCACTACTTTTGAAAGTTTTAAGCCTTGTTCTTTTGAGAATAAAGGAGTGTAAGTAGCATTCCTTTGACATTGTTACTCTTCTTCGGATATAAGAAGATGGATGTTTGGTGGTATCTTTAATGAAAGAAATTATTATAACTCTACTTTGAGGCCAAGGTAAAAGAACGTTCGTCATAGTCATTGTAAGAGAAAATTTAACAAGTAAAGAAAATCTCAAATCTTTGCTTAGAGATTAAATGTAGATCACAAATTATGACTGAATCAATATAAAATTCATTTGTACATTTCTCTCAACCTTTTTTTCTTTACTTTCAATGTTTATTTGTGTTTGTATTATAATTATTATTTTATTTTGAAATATTCTATTATTAAACTCTACAAAACTAATTCACTCCCTCTTGATTATGTAAATTTACCACAGAAGTGTAAATTCAACAGTGAAAACAAAGAAGTCGTAGATATAAATTACAACTTGCAACAAGTTGTGGCTACGTGATTTGACTTCCAATTTTTTTTTTTCATTTGATCTCAAGGAAGTCGTGCCTATTAGGTTGCAATCTGGTGAATTCGAACGACTTCCTCAAATCCAGCAGGTGATTAAAAGCTTAACCCCTCAAGTTCCTCAGGTTCAGTCATCATTCCTCAAGCATGAAGCCGCAAAACCTCAATTCCTTAATCCCTTGCGATCTAGTGAATTCCTCAAGTCCAACAACCATTCAAGCAATGCACCCTTCTGGCCTCCATGAAACTGACTTCCACATCCTATACATACATAGCACTAAACCAGCCATCATTCCTCAAGTTTTGCAGCATCCAAAAGCTAAAACCCAAAACTCAACCTACTAGTGAGAGCAATCAAGCAAGCTTTGCATGGAAGTGTGGGAAAAAAGAAAAAATTAGAGATGCATAAAAGTCAAAGTCAAAGAGGACGACTTGTTTGTATTGCAAGTCGTATGACTTACATTTGGCTAAATGAAAAAATAAAATATAGAAGTCGTATCACATACCTACGGATTGTTACCTTTTGAGTAAATAATTTTAAGGTTACACCAGAATGGGAATTTCTTTTTCACTTGTACCTATTCGGTGAAAAAGCTGTAAATATGTTTTTAATTATTCACTTTACTCATAAATTTATTTTGAAATAACTTTATCCTTTTGCTCCATGCCATAAAACTGCGAGTAACACTTATGAATTATTTACTAATAATCGTATCATTTGCATAATCTTAAAACGATAAAATATCTCAGAATTTGATTTTAGGAGTAATTTCTACAAATAGAAAGCAAAATGTTTATCGAAATTACTTGCAATTGTCTGAATCCTAGTCACTTTGAGAAAGATTTTATCTAACCATCATCTTTGATTTAAAATTGTGTAAACAATTGGTCAAAGAAAAAATTACTTGCAATCTGCCAAAGTGTTAATCACTAGTTTTTTTGTTTGTTACATACGATAATCCAGTGATCTATTGGCAAGTATTAAGCCTCTTTGTTACATACAGTAATACAATTATCTATTGATACTTAATTATCTTATATTAAGCCTCTCTTTCTTTGTGTTGGAGACAAAGGATTTAAAGTCTTCGTTCCTTTTTTCTGTTTCCTAATCATGTTGATAATATTATGTTAATAAAATAAGAAATTCCACATCTCTTTATTTGTTTTTCTTTAGTTGATAAAATAAAGTAAAATACTCCAACATCCCCTCTATTTGTTTGATTTCTCACGTATTTCTCTCTATTTTTAAAAGTTACACAAAAATTTCTTAATATTTATTCAGACACCTGCTGTGTTTTAAAAAAATACAGAAAGAACAAATATAATTAAGCATAATAAATTTAAAATTAATTAATAAAATAATTAGTTAATCATTAATGACCTTAAAATAACATTTTTACTCTTAACTACATTAGTGTTATTTGTAATACTAAATTATTTTTACTTGAAATGTCATTTTTATCAATATTACAAGAAATACTAATGAATTTAAGGATAAAAATGTCATTTTAATGTTATTAATGATTGACTAACAATTTTGTTAGTCAATTTTAACCTTATTGTGTTTAATTGATTTGTGTAATATTTTTTTAAAATATAAAGAGTGTCTATGTAAATGTTAAAATGATTTTTATATAATTTTTGAAAATATAGAATAATACATGAACAATCAGACAAATAAAATAGAGGTTGGAGTATTTTATTCTAAAAATAATTACCATCGCTCTTCCTATTTTGTCTGAGCAGATTTCACGGCCTCTGCCATTTTGTTTTCGACATGAGCATAGAGGGTTCATGGGCTTCCTGGGCCCATCACCAAGCATAATATATCCTGGTGGATCCTTAAAATTAAATAATGAGAGAATAGAATGGAATTAAGTTGAGGCTAAGACCAATTTTTTTAAAAAAAAAAAAAACTTTGAAGCTATGGACAAATCTGGAATTGGAAGTGAAAGCAGTCTTATATTCTTTCTCTCCATCTAGTGCACACAGCGACCATATGGAGACAGGTGCCCCAATTTGCCACATGTCCCTTTCCACATAAAGGTATCGATGGCAATGGCACCTCCACTCTGTTGTCCTGTTCTCGTGTAAGGTCATTAACCTTGTGGTCTATACCATTTCATATAAACCCATCATTATGCTCAAGAAAGTGATACCCTTTTTGGTATTTCTCCGCTATATTCAGTTTTGGACCCATAATCTGATGACAATTAAAATGATGGTTGCAAAGGGAGTTTAATTTGTAACTTTTTTTTTAAGGATAGCAATGCAATGGATAGCAATGATGGTTTGCTATGAGTGTCCGTATAAATATTAAAAGGAATTTTGTGTAATATTTGAAAATATAGAATAATATGTAAAAAATCAGACAAATAAAATGGAGGATGGAATATTTTAATCTAAAAATAATTACACATCTCTTTTACTATTTTGTCTGAGCAGATTTCTCGGCCTCTACCATTTTGATTCGACATGAGCATGGAGGGTTCACGGGCTTCCTGGGCCCATCACCAAGCATAATATATCCTTGTAGATCCTTAAAATTTAATAATGGGAAAAAGGAATTAAGTTGAGGCTAAGACCAATTTTTTTTTTTTTTTTAAGTTGAAGCTATGGACAAATCTGGAACCGGAAGGGAAAGCAATCTTATACTCTTTCTCTCCATTTAGTGCACACCAACCACATGGAGACACGTGCCCCAATTTGCCACATGTCCATTTCCACATAAAGGTATCGATGGCAATGGCACCTCCACTCCATTGTCCTGTTCTCGTGTAAGGTCATTAACCTTGTGGTCTATACCATTTCATATAAACCCATTATGCTCAAGAAAGTGAAACCCTTTTTTGTATTCTTCCGCTATATTCAGCTTTGGACCCAAAATCTGATGACAATTAAAATGATGGTTGCAAAGGAAGTTTAATTTGTAATTTCTTTTTTTTTTTTAAGGATAGCAATGGAATGGAGAATGTTGTAGTGTAATTTGCGTTAGCAAGGTGCATTGGTGACCTGAGATTGTAGGTTCTACTGGTTAAAGGAGGTAGATTTTAGCAAACGACATTTGATTCCGACAAACGAAGCATGATGACATGTTAGAGCACTCGTAACTAGCAACCCCTTTTCCAGAACCATGCAAACCACCAAAGCCTACAACAACCATCACTGTGTATGCCTCTGTTCACACCCGAAAAACATAGCCACCGTTACTCAGTGCCCCGTTGCCCTTAACCGTGCCCACCCGGTGGTGAAGTTCCTCGTTGGAGACCGGATCTGCCCTTGTCGCCGGTTCTAGATTGCGGGTAGCCAACGACTGGGTTTCCAGTGAGGTCGTGGGGTAACTAATTTTAAGTTTACCTGTTTAACAGGTAGACATAGATTAATTTCAACCATTGATCATTTTCAACTAATAAATTCATCTGGTCTATGGCTGGAATTGAGGGTCCATTCATGCACCCTGCAACGCTGCAAATGCAGGGTGCATATTAGACAGCCCCGCAATGGAATAGGTTTGGTTCAGGACTCGCATGAAGTACTCAGACTAGTTGAGTGAATAAGATATTAAAGCCTCACAAGGTCAGCTTAATATGGACCGCCCAGTCAAAGGTCCATGATAGAACCTTTGACTTTATCAATGATCATGGATAAACTTTTGTATTACTTTTACACCCTCAAAGTAATTGTATTTGTACATGAGTCCTTCTCCTCCTCCTCCCTCTTCTCCGATCACCAACATCGTTCTTCTCCTTTCTTCAACATGTAGCAACCACTGCTCACGGTGGTGGCGAAGGGGTCTCACTTTCTCCGTCGTTGGCATCCACAACACCTTCATTTGTCTTCTGCCATTGCCCTGACAGTGAGATCTGAGAGGCTACACTAGCAGGATAACCACTGCTGCCGCCTCGACAACAATATTGGAGGGGTTGAAGCACTGAAGAGACAACCACTATCACCGCCTCAACGACGAGATTTAATTCCTCCGCAAAATCAATAGCAACATCTAAGTCCCCCCCCCTCATTGTTGTTTGCTAGGCAATGAGCTACTCTCTTCTCTACTGTCACAACCAGTCCTTCACCATTCTATCAACATTTTGGCAAGATCATCGACACTAAAATTGCAACCAACAATTATAATTTTTTTCCCAACAACCTAGAAGAAATTGATCCAAGCCCTAATGATTTTCAAAAACCCATTCTCTATCCTAAAATATTTTAGTGAAATTTTTGCATATGTAAAAGGTGAATGTTCTGGTTTGTCATCTTCTTCACTCACCTTACCCCACCTATATTGTGAAATTGCATCCCGGAAGAATGGAAACTTGTGCTATTTGGATTTCGTCACCAGAAATTTCATCTTCGACCATCCTTCTTTTGTCATTGAAAGCCCCACCACAAACTCAACCACAGTCCCTGTTATCCACCTTCCCCCCCACCGACAAATGCCACAAATGTTCTTCACTTGCGCCTAACCACCAACAAACGCTGCAAATGTTCATAAGATATTCTTTATGCTGTAGATCTATACTTCCATCGCACAGATCTTGCTCCATGTTTGGCGGCGCTGGAGCTTTGAACCACCGCCCATCGCCACCGCAGGACAAAGGAACAAGTGGTTAAGGGTGTTCTTTGCAATTTGTTATCCTAAGCAATTTCATTATTTACAAGGACCAATCTCAATTTTCAACTTTTAACGTTACCCAAATAGCAGGTAACTGGTCAACAATCACAGTCGTTAATTCCATTTTACACAGATCCAACGTATCATGTTACAAGGTTCATGGTAAAACCTTTGACCAAGCAGTCCATATTAAATGCAACCAGCCTCACATCTATATTCGGATTCATTTGCTTATTTATTTACTTTCTATTTTTCAAGAATTATAAATTTTCAAGTGTGATATGAGTATTTTAGATGAAAAAAATGTTCAAATATTATATTCTGTCAAATATATTATAACATAAGAAATTAGTAATCTTTTTAAAACATATTCTATAATTTATAATTAGATTAATACTCGTTCGTTGCACGATGAGTTTATTTTCAAATAATTGAAAAATATATCCAATACAGTAATTGCTTTTGTGGATAATGTTAAAGAACTCAAATCTAGAGATCCATGATAGCACGAGTCATGCCTAAAATGCAAATGCTATTAGATTTTAAACAAAATAAAACATATTTTAACTATTTGAATTAATATGGGCAACATTCCAGAATCAACATCCAGGTAATATCATATTATCTTTATTTTTTATTTATTTTTAAAACATATATAGTATACAGATAAAAAAAAAAAACATATATAGTATAAGCATTTTTTAATAAAGTGATAGAAATAAATAAAAATACTTATAAAATGATATAAGATTTTCTATAGATTATCCAAAGATAAAATATTTTAATCCTTTTCCACCATCGAAAAAATAAAGTTATATATTCCACTGAAAAATAAAAAGACATTCATTTAGCATATAATGAATTTATACATATTTGACCTTATGTAGTTTGACAATATTTGAGAGCAACCATAGGAATAAGGGTGTGTTAGATTACATGTGAAAAAAAAACTTATTCAATAATTCATTATATTTTTTTTTCTTGATAAACTTCGGGGCAACATGCCCAAAGAAAATTAAAACACTACATTACGAGAAAAAGAGATAACACTTGTATCAACAAGCAAAGCAACAGAAAGAAAAGAATGCATAACCTCAAAAGTGTGCGTCCCAAGAGCAAGAGAGTGAACATATTTGGAAAGCAAATCAGCACAGTTGTTACCTTCCCTGTACATATGCTTAAATCTAACCTGCCAATCATGTTTGAGGAGTTGCTTGATTCTGACAACAACAATCGCATAAGGCTGCCAAGGGAGGAGCTCAGAGTTGATGAAACCCAAAGCACAAAGAGAGTTCGTTTCCATGATTAATCTCAAAATACCCTTCTGAAAAGCTAAAGACAAACTAGAGAGGATATCGTTTAACTCTGCCCAAGTGATAGTGGTCTGACCAAGATTTTGAGCAAAGCCAAAAAAGAAACCCCCCATCTCGTTCCTAGCATGACCACCGCAGGTAGCATTCTGCTAGTGAGCAAAAAAAGAGCCATCTACATTTAGCTTCACCCAATTGGCCTCTGGGGGGCTCCATGTCACTAAGATATGTTGAACAAGAACTCTAGATGTATAAGCATTCTTTGATGAAAAAGCATTCTGATATTCCGAGGGTAGAGCACATATTCTAAGAATCCAGGTTGCAGTGGCACCCATAAGACCATTAAAGAGAGCTTTATTTCTTTGACCCCAAAAAAGTGACATGTCGTCACAAACAATAAAACCCAGTTAATATTAGAAGCCTTACTAAAAGAGCCAAAGAGATTGGACGACAATCACTCCTTAAGGTCCAAGCTGAGGGATATTGAATGCTTGTGAGGAGCCACAAGCCGTAACCAAGTATGTATCGCAGCGGGGCAATCACGCACAACATGTAGCGTGGATTCCTCTGCAATCCCACAAATACCACACAGTGCACTATGTGAAATATTTCTAGTAAATTTGAACAAGTTGGTATGAAGGGCATTATTCCCACACAGCCAAAGACAAGAACAAATCCTCTGGGGAACTTTAGCCTTCCAAATAAGTTTAAAGAGAGACTCATCATGACCATAAAGAGTACCAGCGCATACCTCATAAGCCATTTTCAATGAGAACTTACCATCTTGAGAGGGAAGCCATGCAATAGAATCATTTGGAGCCTCCGACGTGGGGGCAAGACAAGAAGTGATAATATTGCAAAAATCCTCGGGAAGAACACTTCTCAGCCTGCCCAAATCCCAACCATAATCATTAACAAAATCAGTCACCATAACTATGTCATCCAAATGATCCCTATTATGCAAAGCGAAGTTCGCCAGCCTATTTATACCAGGAAGCCATTGATCAAATCAGAAACTAGTTACCCTACCATTTCCTATTTGCCAAACAATATTTTGTTTTAAACTATCCCAGGAATAGACTATCCATTTCCAAGCCTGAGAGGAATTAGCTTTCCTTTTAATTCTAGGAATTAAACTATTACCTGCACCATACTTAGCTTTGACAACCCTGACCCATAGAGCATTCTATCGATGAATTAGGTCACAGTTCAACTTCATCATATAAGCTGCATTTAGACTTCGAGAGTGTCTAAAGCCCAGCCTGCTATGCTTCTTGGTTCTACATAATTTATTCCAACTAATCAAATGGATTTTCCTTTCATTCTCTGATGTTCCCCACACAAAGTTTCTCACAGCTTTATCTACTTGATTATAAACACTAACCAAAAGTAAGGAGGCCTGCATATTATAAGAGGGGATCGTGGCAACCGCACTCTACGCTAGAGTAACTCTTCCTACAAGAGAGAGTGTGCTAGCTCACCACCATTTAGCTTAGAATAAACCCTGTCAATAATATTTCTATAGGTATTCATCGAGACCCACTCATGCAAAAGAGGGACTCCAAGATAACGACCAAGGTAATTGGTAAGTCGTAAACTAAGGGCCTAACTCATTTCCTACTTTCTAGACCCATGCACATTCCTGGAAAGAAAATACAAGATTTATCATAATTAATCTTTTGCCCGGAGCTCTTATAGAACAACTCCAGCACACCCTAAACGACTTCAACTTGATCCATGGAGGCTTTCGCAAATAGTACAATATCATCAGTGAAACATAAATAAGAGAGGCAAGGCCCTCCTCTAGACAAAGAAATTGACTCCCATATATCATTTTCCACTGCTAAAGTAATAAGGTGGGATAGTCTCTCCAAGCAGAGGACAAAAATATAAGGAGAAAGAGGGTCTCCTTACCTTAAGCCCTTAGAAGGATTAAAAATAGAACTATACTCCCCATTCCATAATAGTTACATTGACGGAGAAGAAATACAGGCCCAAACAACATTTATCATATTTTGAGGAACCCCAATATCAACTAGAGTATCTCTGACGAAATCCCACTTCATCCTGTCATAGGCTTTTTCCAAATCAATTTTAATTGCCATGAATCCAACCTCACCTTTCTTGCTTTGCATAAAGTGGATAACATCTTGAGAGACCAGAATATTATCAGAGTTTTGCCTCCCAAGAAGAAAGCTACTTTGGGTTGGAGCAACAAGATTACCCATAATAGATTTGAACCTGGAGGCAATCAGTTTAGTAACCAACTTATAATAAATGTTGCACAAGATGATCGGGTGAAACATCTTAATATGGTCTGGATGCTCCACCTTACGAAATAGAGAAATAAGGGTGAGATTAGCTTCCTTGATTATTTCTGGATGCCTAAACACATCTTTGACCCATTGAAATAGAGCATTCTTAACCATATCCCACTGAGATTGGAAGAAGACTGCATGCAACCCATCTAGACTCGGAGCCTTCAACCCACCCATAACAAACAAAGTACTTCTATCCTCCTCTATAGACACATCACTCTCAAGCATATCAATTTCAGAAGCTGAGAGATTTGAAAATTTGCCTATCATAGCAAACTCCTCATAGTTACCATCGTCAGTATAAAGATTCTGATAATAATCCACTCCTAAAGTTTTCAATTCCTCAGTATCCGAAACAAGGTCACCTCACCATTATCATTTTTCAAGCATAAAATATGATTCCTATGCCTACGGGCTTTAATAAGACTATGGAAATACCTTGTGTTTTTATCCCTATGCTGGATCCATTTACAATGAGACCTTTGTTTCCATAAAAGCTCCTATTGACATACAATGCCTTCATATTCTTTCCACAATTGATGTTGTAACTTCTCAAGAAAAGGATTACCGTGTAAAGTTAGATTCTTAGAGATTCCTTCCAACCGCAGCAAAACTCTATTTTATTCTCCTGTGTATGTCTCCAAAAACTTCCTTATTCCAACTTCTAACTTATGAAATAAAATTACCAATATTTACCAGAAGTGACCGATCCTCACTCCAAGAATCTCTCACCACAATAGGAAAGTTGTCATGCAATAACCAAGAGGCGAGAAATCTGAAAGGTTTTTAGCACTGATTATGAAAACTATCATCAGAAAGATGGAGGAGAAGAGGAACGTGATTTGATTTCAACTTGGGCAGGTGACAGGCATACCTAAAATCAAACCAGTTATTCCAATCAGTATTTACCACAAACCTGTCCAACATCTTACGAGGCAACCCTCTTTGCTAAGTGAGAATCTGACTTGAACAACCCAAGTCAAAAAGCCCACAAGACAGTAGACAAGACTGGAACTAGGAAGAATCAACACTACTATTACTCCTATCATTAGAATCCCTAACCTCCAACATGGAATTGAAATCCCCACCAACAATCCAAGCACCATTCATAGTTTCCACTAACTCCCTTAACCTGATTCAGAGTTCTCTTCTTGGACCTACCGGAGGGCTGCCGTAGACAGCAGTGAGTGACTATGGCTCCTCATTATTTCTAGTAACTTTCATATGTACCAATTGGCGATGGGAAGACATAATCTGAACAGACCACGTATCCTTGTACCACAAACACTATATACCCCTCAAATGTCCAATAACATACTCAAGATGAGTGCCGTCAAATCGTAAATGATGAATCACACGATCCATGTGACTCCCACTGATATGCGTTTCTAGCAGAACAAGAAGATGGGCTTGGTATCTGAATATCATGTCTCTTACCAGACCAACAAAACCTCGCCCTCCAACACTCTTACAATTCCAAATGGTAGCATTCATGATGAAACTATAAAGGACATGGTGCAGGGACTAAACTTCAAAAGGTGGCAAGGGGTAACACCCATTTGACAGCCATACGACTATTTTCCTTAGAATTAACAAACTCAACCATACCTTGTTTGTCCCAAAATAGGCCGCAAATACACGGGTCATTCAAGTAATAAAGTGAAAAGTAGAGATCATTCCCTCGCAGATAAGTTTACTTCCAATGCTAAATATTAACCAATAGCTTACCTAATTTTATTCAAGAACATAAAAATAGGAAAAAAGTATATAAACTAAAAACTAAAAAGCGATAAATGAAAATAACATAATGGATAGAGTTTAAGAAAATCTTTCTTCATCTCTTATTTCAACCAATAATATGCAATCATCTTCATAAATATGAACACAATGATTAGGTTAGCTTGAGAATCTTCATTAGCTAAAAGCTTATGTCTAGGTCATCTAACCATAGTTTCAATTGCCCAACTCACTATGTTTCCATGAAAGCTAACACAAAATTCACTCTTTAAGGTTTATTCTTAAACACATGCTATGCATGGTTAAGAGGTATATTTTTATCTCATTAGCGAATTAACTCATCCTGCCATTGGAATAGAATTGAACATGCATCAACCATACATATGATCTTAAATCCAAATTCCTATGTCTAGGTTCATTAGATTCCATCAAATCACTTAAATGATGATCAGACACTCAAGAGTATTAAGCATAATATAATTGAACAAAACCATACATCCATACGAACTCATAGGAGAACAAAATCATTAATATCCATTAAAATGATTCAAAGTATTCCCTAAAACAACTGCTACATCATTGAACACAAAAATACAAATCAAAATACATGCTCAAAGAATGAGAAAGAGAAGAAAACAAAGGGAGAAAAGAGGAAAGACTTATGGATGTTGCCATTGATGCTTGAATCTCCCTCTATGAGGAAGATAGCCTCCAACCTTGGCTCCCTTGGCCTTTTTCAGCATAAAAAAATGAAGAGCCAGGCGTAGCTTCTCTAACCTAAAAAGTCATGCTAAGAAAATCTGATAAACTTTTATTTATAGGCTCAGTTCTACACCTCACGCTGCGGCGCACACTCCTTTGTGCCACAGCGTGCATTGAGTGGTCACCTAGAGTCGCGGTGCACACTCCTTTGTGCCGCGAGGCTCTAGCCTCGGGTCTCACTATGGTAGCTTGATGATGCACTTTTTGCACCGTGACTCACACTCCTTTGTGCCAAGGTGCTATCTCTCAGAATGCCACTTAGTCTTTCTCTTGGGTTTTTGAGTCTTGAATCGCTCCAATTCCTCTGTTTTAAGCCCATCTTACATTAAGAAAATCACCAAGTTCAATACAAATTATAAATCCACTTAATCACTTAACGAATACATACAAATTACTCATAGTCATATAGCGAGACATCCAAAGAAAATTTAACCAATATAAGCATAAAATCTCTCATATATGCATAATAACAAAGACATAGCATTTTATGAAGCACAATTATGGGACACAAATAACTACATTTCATGGAGTTATCACACCTCAAACCTAAGTTGTTGCTAGTCCTCGAGCAATACAAAGTATGATCAAGTAAACTCACATTAATCATTTCATTCTAATATGCATTCAACACTTCAATTTTCATTTAACCACAACTAGTGCATAATGATTGTTTAAGCCCTCAAAAGATGCACATGCCTCACAATTAAGCTTAACACATATATAATCCTAAACATGCCCTCAATCCAGCTTCTAATAATGCACATGACATTTTTCATAAACATGCAAGTCAAACTTATCTTTTTCAAATCATGCTCATCCGGATGTTTATGAACCTACACATGGATACAAATCAAAGAATCCACAAAATTCTAATCCAACCCTCTCTCCACTAATGTAAATCACACATAACTGAAGATCAAGAGGGATTTTCATAGCTTATAATGTAAGGCCAAGGGTAGTGGGTAACAAAAGAAAAGGATAGGATACAATACAAACATTGAGAAACATAAACATGTTATTTCAAATCATGAATCACAACATGATTTTCGCAGGGTATACAATAGTGAATGTAGAAAACTCGCCAGAACCATTTTTGATGCTTTTCAAACTTTTCTTTTCTTAAGCTTTGCTCTTTCTTTCTTTCTATTTTTTTCTCTTTATATTTTCTTTATTTTGCAAAGCAATGATTTTTCTTTGAGTGCATCTAGTTCTTTCAGGCTCATTTTGTATTGAAGATATTAATACCCCTAATCACTGAACTCACTTCAAGAAATAACACATTATGAACTTAACAAACATTGATGGTAGGAAGAAATTACACTGCTTTTATATGCATTAGAATGGTTAACAATTTAACGAACACAATGATGGTGAAAAATAAATAAGGCCAAATAGTATAAGGCTTCAAAAAGGGACCTATGAATATCATCATATAGGGTTAAGCTTGAAAGGCTCAAACGGTCCAAATAATGCCCTAATCATTTCCTCAATCATACACAATTTAAGATTTCGCCTCAAGAGGGTTGGAGAACAACTTCAAGGATAAAAGAAATCATCCACATGCACAATTCATAAAGATTCTCTAAACAAACACTCATATCTTTCTAAAGTTAAATAAGCATCTAAGTGAAAAAACACAGCATGCATAAAAACAAACCAGATTGTATTGACATGCTTCAAGATCGCGAATGGTTTCACAAAATAGAGGGCAATATGCAAGCATTTATATCATTGGCCAACTATCACACACTAGTAAATAGAAATATGTCATGCATTCTAAAGATCCATCATTTTCCATTCAAGCATGCATAACATCATGTACAAAGTGTGAAAAATTGAAACTTGCATCAACAACTCACCAATAATAGCCAAAATAGGATATAATCATGAAAGCATGATGACTATCACTAGCATATACTTAAAATATCAAAACATGTGTAAACATTAAGCATTAAGGGTGAAAACATGTAAAGATACTCCCACAAACCAAAGTGAATGTGTTCCTTGCTGTACATGGTCTATAGGGTACCTGAGCATATCAAAATAGCAACAAAATTTGCACTGAGTATACTAAATAAAGAAAATAAATAGAAAAAGGCAAAAACAGGGTGCTGTGCCATGGCGTAACCATGCTTAAGTCGTGGCGTGAGTAAAACTGTAGAATTCTGCAGAAAACGTGCACATGCGCCGTGGCGCTCAGAAGATTGTGCCGCAGTGTGATAACTCAACTTGCAGAATTCTGAAGAAAATTGGTTTCTGCTGCCATTTCTGCTTCAATATGACCTTAAGTACCAACAAAATGTGCCTTTAAACTTAAAACACGGAATGTACAATAAAAACATAACAAAAACACAAAATCAAACTATAACTACATATTTAAACAAATCAACAACAAAAACAAAAAAACTTGAAAATAAAACTATTTATAACAACAAAACATAAAAACTTGAATTATAACTAAGTAAACTTATTGTCAATATTAGCAATATAGAAATAATACCTTATCCTCGACAACGGCGCCAAAAACTTGTTTGTCCCAAAATAGGCCGCAAGTGCACGGGTCATTCAAGTAATAAAGTAAAAAGTAGAGATCATTCCCTCAAGGATAAGTTTACTTCTAATGTTAAATATTAACTAATAACTTACCTAATTTTATTCAAGAACATAAAAATAGAGAAAAAGCATATAAACTAAAGATTGAAAAGCGATAAATGAAAATAACATAATGGATAGAGTTCAGGAAAATCCTTCTTCATCCTTTACTTCAACCAATAATATGCAATCCTCTTCATAAATATGAACGCAATGATTAGGTTAACTTGAGAATCTTTATTAGCTAAAAGCCTATGTCTAGGTCATCTAACCATAGTTTCAATTGTCCAACTCACTATATTTCCATGAGAGCTAACACAAAATCCACTCTTTAATGTCTATTCTCAAACACACGCTATGCATGGCTAAGAGATATATTTCTATCCTATTAGCGAATCACCTCATCTTGCCATTGGAATAGAATCGAACATGCATAAACCATACATATGATCTCAAATCCAAATTCCTATGTCTAGGTTCATTAGATTCCATCAAATAACTTAAATGATGATCAGACACTCAAGAGTATTAAGCACAATATAATTGAACAAAACCATACATCCATACAAACTCATAGGAGAACAAAATCATTAATATCCATTAAAATGATTCAAAGTATTCCCTAAAACAACTGCTACATCATTGAACACAAAAATACAAATCAAAATACATGCTCAAAGAATGAGAAAGAGAAGTAAACAAAGGGAGAAAAGAGGAAAGACTTATGGATGTTGCCATTGATGCTTGAATCTCCCTCTATGAGGAAGATAGCCTCCAACCTTGACTCCGTTGGCCTCTTTCAGCATCAAAAAATGAAGAGCCAGGCGTAGCTTTTCTAACCTAAAAAGCCATGTTAAGAAAATCTGATAAAATTTTATTTATAGGCTCAATTCTGCACCTCATACCGCGGCGCACACTCCTTTGTACCGCGGTGCGCATTGAGCGGTCACCTAGAGTCGCGGCGCACACTCCTTTGTGTCGCGGCGCTCTAGCCTCGAGTCTCAGTATGGCAGCTTAATGATGCACCTTTTGCGCTTTGGTTCATACTCCTTTGTGCCGTGGCGCTCTCTCCCAAAATGCCACTTAGTCATTCTCTTAGGCTTTTGAGCCTTGAATCGCTCCAATTTCTCTGTTTTAAACCTATCCTACATTAAGAAAATTCCCAAGTTAAATACAAATTATAAATCCACTTAATCACTTAACGAATATATACAAATTGCTCATAATCATATAGAGAGACATCAAAAGGAAATTTAACCAATATAAACATAAAATCTCCCATATATACATAATAACAAAGACATAGCATTTTATGAAGCACAATTATGGGGCACAAATAACTACATTTCATGGAGTTATCATACCTGAACTAGAATATTCATGAATGCTCACCCCTTTATCTGGTGGTTCCTTCACCCGCCTGCCGCCGTGTCTGTCACCATCTAGAAAGGGGGATGGATTCGAACCATGACAGAGGGAAAGTGGGACCTGTAGCTCGTAGTTGATACCAACAAACTCGCCATCCGTATGGCGTCTCCAAGCATTCGCTTGAGCATAACACATTAAACCCTATATCAGTTTATCTCTGTGTGTACCTTAAACTTTCTCTTTAGGTTTAGCTTCAGCCTTGTTCTCTGTCATAACAACGGACTTACCCTTATTATGGAAGTTAGACGTCATAGGCTTAGACGGTTTCTTATTTTTATGCAATTTTTGGACCCCCAAAACTGACTTGGGCTTGCTAGTTTTCTTTAAAAAATAATTCTTACCTTGGTGTTGATACCCAATTTTGTGCATAAATTTTTTATTTTTGTTACTTAATTAAGGTATGAACACTCAATTTTGTCCATAAAATTAATTTCTAAACCTTGAAAAAATCTAAAAAAATAAAATGAAAAAATGAAAAAAAGGAAAAAATTTGAAAAAAATAAAGTGTCTAAGTCCCACATTGGAGAAGTCATGCTCCTTCTCCCTCCCTTCTTCCTATATATAGGGGTGGTTGTCATTTGTTTTGATCATTTAAAAAATTTTCACACTTGAGTTTAATACTAAGTATAAGAGCCCGAGAACTTTAGTAATTTTTTTTTACTTGGGCTTAATACAAGTATAAGAGCCTGAAACTTTAGTAATTTTTTTTCCTCCTTGCAAGTGGGTTACTTTTCAAGGTTTATTTTGAAGAGAACACGTGAGGTTCTGTGTAGGCTTCTTTGAGCATAGCATTTTTATACGTCTTGGAGGTAAGTTTGCTCTCTCCCTTTTTTTTTTGGGTTTGTTTGTATTTGTATTTGTATTTTTTATTTTATTTTTACCTTTCATTTGGGTTTAAATAAAATTTGGACCTTTCTTTTTTTTTTTAACTTATTTGTGCTTGGATTTTTAGTCATTTTTAATTTTATTCTTATTTTTATTTATTTACTTTCTTTTGAATTGACATGTATTTATTAATTTAAGGTTTATATTATTTGTATTTTAATTTAACACACACTCTTTTTTTGTATTAATATATTAATTAGTTATTTAAAATTGGTCGATGACGAAAAAATTGGAAGAGGATCGGAGCACCGATCAAATACACTCTTTTCGATAATCTTGAGGTTTTATATTAGATCTTTCTAGGAGCGTTGGTGAGATCTAATCCCCACATAAAAATTAAAATAATTATGTAAACTAAAATATAACTTTTTTTTATAAACCAAAATAAAACGTTTTTCTTTTTTTTGTAAAATAAAATATTCAAATAAAAGTGAACAATTTTATACAGTTTCAACATCATGATTGTGGTGAATTAAAGTTTTATTTTTCATGAAGACTTTTTTTTTGGAAATTACTACAAAAATCTCATTATGCCTAAATTTTTTTTTCTTAATTATAAATGAGATTTTATTTGGCCATTTTATTTTGAAAATTACTTCTCTTCAAAAAAATAAAATTTTAATTCATCACTTTTATATAATATGTTGTAGACTTAGAATTTATTCCAAAATAATGGTTATTTAGTCACCCATTCCATGTCTTAGTCATTTATCATCTTTGATAACATGCATGACAAAATGTGACATATCAAAATAAAAATAAAAATATTTTTTTAAAAAGGACCAATTTAATTAACCTTGCGAATAATATTAGATTAAATAGGTAACCGTTCTTAGAACGAACGGTGTAGGGTGCTAACACCTTCCCTACCCGTAACCAACCCCCGAACACTCTTAAACGCAGACCATCTTTTAGGTGTCCAATTATACCATTCCATTTAATGGATAAAGCGATTGGTGGCGACTCCCAATACCCCGAGGTCCTTTCCTCCTTGTTCTTTTTAATTTCGCAGCGCCCTTTCGGGAAGGTTGCGACAGCTGGCGACTCCACTGGGGACTTAGAGGGTTAAACCTTATTTTAATCTTATGTGATTTGTTCTTTAATTATGTTGGTTCATTTTTGTTTTATTTGTTTATTTGTTATTTGTTTCATATTGTTGTACATTTTATTTGTATTATATGTATTATATTTCTGCTTTGTAAATAAATTTGCTTGCATGCTCCTTCATATACACCTGTACACACAAGCTCTATACCCGAGTTCAGTACCTTGTAGGCTTAGATAGAGGGCAAAGTAGCGTTGCTTTGTGAGACCTTTGGTCTCCGGTTAGATACATGAAAACTCCTCACTCAAATTGAACTATTTCCACTTGTAACCTATCATGGGTGAGGATGGAGGACTCTTGCTAGCCAAAGTGTTGGTGACAGTAAGGGGCAATTTGGGGACCTTTTATCTGATAGGGGTCTAGAACTAAAGCTATCACTTGTTGATATAACCTTAGAGCTACCATGGTACATAGAACCCATCTTTTAGGACAGGTACTAAGCTTAGGACCATGTCTGCGCATGCATAATTTTACTCTTATTTTAGTGTACTTATGCTTGCATTTTTTTTTATCATATTCATAATAATACCAAAAAAATTGTCTCTACGACACCCTTATAGGAGCTCACTCCCAATCAAAAGTCATGGATGAACTGGGGCAGTCACAAGAAAAGTTGAGAAGTGAAGTAAGCCAGCTAAAGAAACAAATGGCCAAGGTCTTGGAAGTTCTGCAAACTTTGGAAATAACGAAGAACACAGAGGGGACTCCTTCAATGGCAAATGATGATCCTTCGGCCACGCCTGCTCACTCGCCTAGCTTTACGTCAATTCCTTGGCAATATCCTAGCATCACCTCTCAAGGGGCCATGATACCACTCACCATCTACTCAAATAATCCTGCACAAAGCCCTGTTATCAATCATCAAGAAACACATGCATCTTCATTCCCACTATATGGCTTTCCACCTGGTCATGTGCCACCATTAGCCACCAATACTCCTGAGGGCAGTACACCGATAGTCACAACAACTTCAAACCCTCCACAACGATCTCAGTCAAATACCAGTGAGATTCCTCAGTACCCTGTTTCCATTCCACCTTATGGCATTCCCCCTGGTTTTATGTCATCCCAAATTACCAACCCTCCTGAGAGTGGCTCATCATTGGTAATACCTACTTCAGGGCCACAAAGCTTGACTCAGGCCCAACCTCTTTTCTACATACCATAGTTTTTCCCTCATAAGATCACTGGTACTTCTCCGCTGAACCCTTCAACTAAAGACCTTCAATCCAAGGAAAAATTAAAAGTTCTTGAAGAGAGACTATGGCCTTCTAAATGTCTCAGAACTCTGCCTTGTCCTAGATGTAGTGATTCCTCCGAAATTTAAAGTCCCAGATTTTGACAAATATAAGGGGACCACTTGCCCAAAGAACCATCTGATCATGTACATCTGCAAGATGGCCTCGCATGCTCATGATGATAAACTGTTGATTCATTTCTTCCAAGACAGCTTAGCCGGGGCAGCGTCTAACTAGTATACACACCTTGAGCGTACCCATATTCGATGTTTCAAGGATTTGGCCGATGCTTTCATGAAGCAATATAAATACAACATCAATATGGCAACAAATAGACTGCAGTTGCAGAATATGGTTAAAAAGGAAGCTGAAACCTTTAAGGAATATGCTCAACGGTAGAGAGAAATAGCTACTCAGGTTGAACCCCCATTGACAGAAAAAGAAATGGTGGCTACATTCATCAGTACTCTCCAATCTCCCTCCTATGACAAGATGATAGGGAGTGTGTCATCAAATTTCTCGAACACGGTTATCATTGGAGAAAGAGTTGAGGGAGGAATGAGAAGTGGGAAGATTACTGAAAATTCGATAGAGATAATTAGTGTCAAAAGACCCCCAACAGGGAAGAAAAGAGAAGGAAAAGTCCATGCTGTTACTTCCGATTAAAGAAGTTTAACCCAAATACAAACCCACCAAGGCCGACAAAAGTGGATAATGGAAGAGAAAAAAAAGAAGTGGCTGACCCAATTAGAAAATCGAGAACCTAAAGCTGAGGGGATCCCCATCTGTGACATTCGACATAACTTTTGAAGTGCAGTGACTGCTATTGAGGATGATCAACCCATCAATTATGGTGTCAATCCAGTGTGCCCTTGTTCCCCAGATGCAGAGCTAAACAATTGGGAACTCATCAATTTTCCCATGACCTTTGAGATTGATGCAAAGTAATTCTGTAATCCTATAGCTCTGCCCAAAGTTTTAGGAAGATATGATTGAGAAAATAGGCTCACATATTTCCTTTTCAATATTTACTATCAATAAATGCATTTTCTTGCCATTCTTTTAGTTTCTGTCCAACCATCACATTAACCTTCATTCATTACCTTTTTACTTGTGTGGATCTGAAAGTGATTCTCTTGAAATGATGGTGCTATGACCCCATTATATGATTTTGATCATCCCATTAAAAAAGGATAATGGTGACAATTGGGAACAATAGAACAAAAGGCTAAAGAAATTCAACCTATGGAGAGTCAACATAAGTGATTAATTCGGGGGTAGAGGATGAAAAAGAAAAAGTTAAAGTTGGCATTCCCATGAAAGAAGATGAGCGAAGTAAGTTGGTTAAGCTCTGATGTGATTATTGTGACATTTTCACATGGTCGTACCAATAATGGATCCGAGTTTAGCTTCCCACAAAATTCTGCTATACCCCAATACTGAGGTGAAGAAGTAGAAATTGAGGAGAATGTACCCTGAAATAAAAGGAGGAAGTCACAAAGCAATTGGAAGCAAGATTTTTGAAAAGTAACAAATGAGTAATCACTTGTGCATTAACTTTTGGTCTCAAAATTAAAGTTTTGAAAATAAATAGTCATGATTTGAAAATAAAGATTGACCATCTTTCTTTATCCTTCACAATCTGTAATATCCCTTATTACCCCCTTTTGAGCTTGAAAATTTTCTTTAAAGAACCTCAGACAAGGATCACCCCTACACTAGGGTTTAGCAAAAAGAAAAAAGAAAAGAAAAGAAAAATAAAAAAAAAGAAGATAGGCAAATGATGAAATGAAAATGGAAAAGTAAATGAAAAGTTTTAGTGTTCTTGACAATGCCAAAAGCAATTGACAAAGTTTGCTAAAGATCCTTAGTCTTATTTAACCCTTAAACACTTGTTTGAGCCTTATATCCCTTCTTTCAGAACCCATAACCTTGGCCACGTTACGAGCCTCAAAAAGTCCATTATGATTAATGAATGGTTATTTTTATTTTCATTAACTTTAATTCTGAGACAAAAGGTTCATGCTCTTCTGAGTTTTCAATTCCTTGCTCTTACATTAAAAGAAAAAAAGAAAAAGAAAGAAAAAAATGGCTCGCTAGGTTGAAAACCTGAAAAGGCGACCTACGCAAAAGTTAAGGTGACCCGCTAGGTTAAAAACTCAAAAAGAGTGACCTAGGCAAAAGTTAGGGTCAAAAATAGTATCTGACACATCTGAAGAAGTGGAGTTGTCTTAAGTCACAAACTGGGGCAGTTTGAGTTCATTAAGGTCAAACTAAGGCAGTCTGAATTTGTCATCAAATGCTTCGATACACGAAGAATTGGGTCGAACTGGGACAATTTGAATATATGAAGTCTTGTCATGAAAAGCTCCAAATGCTTGAAAACTGGGTCAAATCATATTCTTGGAAATAGACAATGGGGTGTTCAAGGTTGCATAATAGGAATTAGCACTAATCATCCTAGAGAGTATCACTGAAAGAGTTGGAAAACTCCACCCAAACATTTCTCTTGTAAACATTTCAATTCTAATCCCTTTTAATTTGTTTTTCCTATACTTTTCCTTTTCATAATGATAACCCCTTTTCGTTGTAACCTATTATTGATGCATTTATCATGATAGACTTATATTGAGATGTGAAACATGTGACAATATTACAAAAGCATTTAGATTTGCTTGAAAGGTCATGGGAAATATAATGAAATCCCGATAAGAGCGTTAATAAGAAAAAAAAGGATAGTCAAGTCACTATCACATCTAATGCACACCTAAAGGATAATCTCGGTTGGACATTTCAACCATCGGCTGAATAGACAAATGAAAGGATGCCAATAAATCCCATTCCAGTTTATCTTTGAAAATGATTGCAATCATGTCCTCAGGGGTCGTGGGGCCACACAAAAAAAGAGAAAAAAAAAGAGAAAAGCAAAAAAAAGAGTTTTTCGTACTGTCATACATTTGAAGCATGCATAGTGCACTATTTCATTTTGCTAGCCTTGACCTACAAAGGTCCAACTTGCTATTTTCAGTCAAATCAGAGCCTTATGTCCATTACCTTTTGTTTTCAGGTCCCCGTACCCGTTGTTTTTAAGTTTTTGTTAAGCTTCAACAGATACCCGACTCCGTAAGCTTCTTACCTTGTTTTTGTTAAGCTTCAATGGATACTTGACTCCGTAAGCTTTTTACCTTATTTTTGTTAAGCTTCAATGGATACCCAATTTTGTAAGCTTCTTACCTTGTTTTTGTTAAGCTTCGGTGGATACCTGACTCCGTAAGCTTTTTACCTTTTGGGTCCTCGTACCCATTATTTTATGTTTTCGAGTCCTAGTACCCATTGCCTTTAAGTTTTTTGTTTGTTTGTTTAGCTTTAGCGGATACTTGACTCTTCAAGCTTTTTACCTTTTTAGATCCTCGTACCCATTGTCTTTAAGTTTTTTTGTTAAGGTTCAGCGGATACCTGACTCCACAAGTTTTTTTCCTTTTATGGGTACTCGCACCCATCTTTTCTTGCTATTTCCTTTTCTGGGTCCCTGCACCCATTGTTTTATGTTTTCGGGTCCTCGTACCCATTGCCTTAAGTTTTTGTTAAGTTTCAACGAATATCCGACTCCATAAGCTTCTTACCTTGTTTTTTGTTAAGCTTCAATGGATATCGACTCCGTAAGCTTCTTACCTTGTTTTTTTGTCAAGCTTCGGCAGATACCCAACTCTGCAAGTTTTATGTCTTTTCTATTTTAAGTTTTCTATCAAGCTTCGGCGGATACCCAACTCCGTAAGCTTTGTGCCTTTTCTATTTTAAGTTTTCTATCAAGCTTCGGTTGATACCAAACTCCACAAATTTTTTACCTTTTTGTCAAGTTTCGATGGATACCCGACTCCGTAAGTTTTGTGTCTTTTTGTTTTAAGTTTCCTGTCAAGCTTCGATGGATACTTGACTCCGCAAGCTTTGTGCCTTTTTTGTTTTTACTGTCTGTTGTATTTTTGCATCAATCTACACATTCTAAAAAAGAGAAAATCAAAATTTTCATGGACAAAATTGAATCAATTCCTTTACTTTTCATTTAATTTAAATGCAAAGCAAAGGGGGACAGCTGTTGATACCCAATTTTGTCCATAAAATTTTTATTTTTGTTACTTAATCAAGGTATGAACACTCAATTTTGTGCATAAAATTAATTTCTAAACCTTGAAAAAATCTAAAAAAATAAAAATAAAAAATAAAAAAAGAAAAAATTTGAAAAAAATGAAGTGTCTAAGTTCCACATTGGAGAAGTCATGCTCCTTCTCCCTCCCTTCCGCCTATATATAAGGGTGGTTGTCATTTGTTTTGAACATCCAAAAATTTTTCACACTTGGGTTTAATACTAAGTATAAGAGCTCAAGAACTTTAGTAATTTTTTTTACTTAGGCTTAATACTAAGTATAAGAGCCTGAGATTTTAGTAAATTTTTTTCCTCTTTGCAAGTGAGTTACTTTTCATGGTTTATTTTGAAGAGAACGCGTGAGATTCTGTGTAGACTTCTTTGAGCATAGCATTTTTATACGTCTTGGAGGTAAGTTTGCTCTCTCTTTTTTTTTTTTTTTTTGTTTGTTTGTATTTTTATTTTTATTTTTATTTTTTATTTTATTTTTACCTTTCATTTGGGCTTAAATAAAATTTGGACCTTCATTTTTTTACTTGTTTGTGCTTGGATCTTTAGTCATTTTTAATTTTATTCTTATTTTTATTTATTTACTTTCTTTTGAATTGACATGTATTTATTAATTTAAGGTTTATATTATTTGTATTTTAATTTAACACACACTCTTTTTTTTTGTATTAATATATTAATTAGTTATTTAAAATTGGCCGACGATGAAAAAATTGGAAGAGGATCGGAGCACCGATCAAATACACTCTTTTCGATAATCTTGAGACTTTATATTGAATCTTTCCAGGAGCGCTGGTGAGGTCTAATCCCCACATAAAAATTAAAATAATTATGTAAACTAAAATACAACTTTTTTTTTATAAACCAAGATAAAACCTTTTTCTTTTTTTGTAAAATAAAATATTCAAATAAAAGTGAACAATTTTATATAGTTTCAACATCATGATTGTGGTGAATTAAAGTTTTATTTTTCATGAAGAATTTTTTTTTGGAAATTACTACAAAAATCTCATTGTGCCTAAATTTTTTTTTCTTGATTATAAATGAGATTTTATTTGGCCATTTTATTTTGAAAATTACTTCTCTTCAAAAAAATAAATTTTAATTCACCACTTTTATATAATATGTTGTAGACTTAGAATTTGTTTCAAAATAATGGCTATTTAGCCACCCATTCCATGTCTTAGTCATTTATCATCTTCGATAACATGCATGACAAAATGGGACATATCAAAATAAAAATAAAAATAATTTTTTTAAAAGGGATCAATTTAATTAACCTTGCGAATAATATTAGATTAAATAGGTAACCATTCTTAGAACGGACGGTGTAGGGTGCTAACACCTTCCCTACCCGTAATCAACTCCCGAACCACGAATTCTTAAATGTAGACCATCTTTTAGGTGTCTAATTGTACCATTCCATTTAATGGATAAAGCGATTGGTGGCGACTCCCAATACCCCGAGGTCTTTTCTCCTCCCTATTCTTTTTAATTTCGCAGCGCCCTTTTGGGACGGTTGCGACACTTGGGTTAAAGTTATTGGGCCAGTAGTTTCATTTGCCATTTCGTTTCTAGGTGAGCTTATAATAAGAGTCTTAGCAGGAACATGAGGTTCTTCCTTAACATATCTCCCATTGTAATCTACATGGTCTGTATGCAATATCTTATCTCCAGTATGGTATCTCGCCTGATCTGGACTAGCTTTACGCTGAATCTGCCTCTTAACTACCATCCAAGGACCAAAACGCGATTCTGGGTTAGTTACAGAATTTGTATCTAAGCTTTCCTTATTTAGAACAATCCTCATCTGCCTTTCCATGATTTGGATTCCTTGATTTACGTCATCCCTAACCTCCTGCATTTCCATGTTCCTCTCTTCTGCAACTTCTTAAGAAATAGGCACCAAAACCTGTTGATCGATCAGGGTATGTAAGTCTAGACACTTATCTTGTTTGTGGTTGTACCTACCACATTTGATACAAATAAGGTGCAAACTTTCATATTCCACCTTGAAATTTTGTCCAAGGGTCGTGAAGCCCTGAACTAACTGTTTCTGCATATCTGCCTCATTACAAATCCTAGCAAAACATCTTCGCAAATGAACTGGCATCCTGTCATCGATCTTAAGCATGCTTCCTAACTTGCCCCCCACTGTCTATAGAAAATTTTGATTATACAATTCCATAGAAGGGCTGGAATTCACACCCACACCACTACCTTCCTTACTTCCTTATCCATCAGTTTAAACAAAAGTCTCCAATATTGGACAAGCAGGAAGTGATTAGCAATGAGACAAGGACCCTAAAAAAGAGCGTGATGGTAATCTCCTTCATCAGCAAAGCAGACAATGAAAAAATCCTCATCCAAATCAAGAACTCTGGCACTGCCCTTTCTTGACCAAGTTCTCAACACCCAATTCACTACAAAAAATGTGTTAAATTATGGTAATTTTTTTGCAGGGGTTATCAAACGCCACAAATCAATATATATTGCGGGGGTTTTTTTTGCCTTTCAATGAAGGTTATTAATCCCTACAAATTAAAAAGTGTTAATGGTATTTTTTTTTTTGCTTTACCTCCAGATTTCGTTTCCCCCTCACTCCCTCTCATTCTCCTTTCTGATTTCATTTCCTCTCACTCTCGACCTCTTCCTCTCATTTTCTCGCCCTCGCCCTCTCACTTTCCTCTTTTGATTTTTCTAAGTGTTTTGCCTCTTTCTCCATTTGAAACCGCTCAACCATTTGAAACTCCCTCTCAAATCTGCGATGCACCAAAGCCTTAGCCTAGCCCTTTTTTTAAAAAAAAAACCCAAAACTTTGCAGATCCAGCAACAGTGTTGCAAATCCGGTGGCGGTGTAGAAGATTTGTGTTCAAGCTTCGAAGATCTATGTTCCCTGTCTTCGCGTTCAAAGCTCCGACAAGATACGCCTTCTGCCTTTTGTGACCTCAGAATTGTCTCCTCTGACTCCGACGATGTCGTTTCATTGCAAAATGAAAATACACTAAAGAAGTACCTCCACTACTCCCTTCATCTACTACTGAAGATTTTTTGACCTTCTGGGTTCTCAGCTTCTTCTACTACTGAGGAAGTCACTCAGGGAATTGATGCCACTGGCCTTATCGCCATTGTTACAGGTTAGGTGTGGATAGTAATGGGTTTCCTTGATTTACTTATTTTTCTGTTCTTCTTTAATTTACTTATAATGGGTTTCTTGTTCTTATCATGGGAAATTGCCCTTCATATTAAAATTCTAACATTTAAATTTATTAGTATATTTATTTCAAAGCCAAAAATATTTTCAAACTTAACCTCTGTTTCTAAACTCTTGAAATTTTTGTTAGTTTAAGTCTCTTTATCAATCTTCGTTATTTTCCCGTGTCACATAGCTGTGTTGAAAACAAATAGTTATAATGATCAAGTGATCTAATATAACTACTTGTCTAACTAATGATCTAGTTATATATATGGGCATAAGAAGACTCTTCCATGAATTTGCATTATTAGAACCATGCTGAAGTCTACCTCGTCCTAAACCATAAGGTATAGTCCCAGATTGCGAACCTTGATAAGAGACATTGTTGGACTGATTCGTGAAACCATTTTTAGATGTCCAAAACTGAGCTCCACCACTAGGCCTCGATAACTGATTAGACTGTGATATTCTTAATTGCCTAAAGTTGTCAGTAAACTACTGCATTGAAGTTATATTCATTTAGTAATAAATTTGTGATGGAAAATTATAGATACACAGAAAAAGTAATTACAGTTACAGAAGTTATAGAGTGTAAATTGTTACTTTTCTTTACATTAATCAAGAAAGAGAAAGAAAATAAAAAGACAAGAAAAATGTAAAATAATGCAATCTATGATGTTTCTGTTTTAAAGGTGTTTGTGTATGTATCATCCCTTGTCTAAGATTAATATGAAGTGGTGGTAGAGATCAAAAGGAAGACTCATGTGACAGAGAAGTATACTGCAATTTTGATTCAAAATAAGATATTTAAGCAGTTGAATCATTGGTGCGGCAACAGAAACTGATTTTGCCAAAATGTTCCAGCAAAGTATAGTGGAAAGTGCAACATCAACTAATAAACTAGAGAGAAGGCAATAAAGTTCTCATAACTTAGTAATTACTTACAAGCATTGCACATTTTTAAGATGGGAAAAAGCTTCTGGAAAGCAGGCATGAGACTTCCAAAGCAAGTTGACTAGAAATTTAGAGGAGATTATAATGCACTTGCACAATATACACAGTGAAAAACACAATGTTTTACAGCTGAAGAAAAATCCTAAGAGAGTAGTAACAGCACAAAATCAGGAATTCCCCATGTCATAATACTCCACACACATGAATTTGATTTAAATGGAAAGCCACAATCATCAAACACAAAAGAGTCATTAAGGATGAAAGGGTACTCTGAATTCAATTCTAATTAATATGTGTCGCGACCGGGATCGCGGCGAAAAAATAACAACTCGAGAGATTTTAAAATACGGAAATGGAGTCGCCACCAATTTTATTTTAACTTAGGAAAAATTGAAAAACTCTTTTTTGAAAATGGTCTTTGGAACCAGATTGGATTCGGGAGTCGGTTATGCTTAGGGAAGGGTGGAAACTTAATCCCACTGCACCCCTAACGCACCCGTCCTAAGACGTTACCTTAGGTTAATTATGCAAATTATTAACAATCCTTGGAATATTTATTTTACCCCTTTTTACAAAACATTGTAACTATTTATAAAAACGAAACCACAAAATTATGAAAATTTAATTTTGGCTTGACAGAAGTGAAATTCTGCTCCTACGTATCTCCTGGTGCAATGGGGAACTCAAAGTTACGTAGTTCTTTAAAAAATAAGTGTGGGTTAATTGATTTTAATTAAAAAAGGATTTTATTTGAAAGCGAATCCATTCTTGCACAGGATTCAAGTTAGCATTAGGCTACTCAATAAACCCTTATGATCCAAACGACATTGAAGATAGCATCCGCTATTCAATCAACATCATTAATCATTGCATGGACAAAAACAAAAAAAAAATTCTTTTCTTTTTTAAAATACTCTAAGACAAACAAGTAAACATAATTTTTCATGAGCCAAGTAGATATAATGAAATAAAATAAAAGCACAACATCATAAAACATATTTTTTTTTATCTTTTAACATTTTATATTTTTATATTTTTTTTATTTTTTCTTCATTTTTTTTGGCTTCTATTAATCACAAGACATAAAACAAAATACACAATTAAATTAAGTAAATACGATCAAATAAGTAATAATCCTAAGTAACACAACCAATTAAACTCAAAACATTTTTGATTTTTTATTCCTTTCTTACTTTCTGATTTTTTATTTTTTATTTATTTTTTGTGTTTTTTTTTTACATTTTCATTTTTTTTTATCTTGTCTTACCTTTTCATTTTTATGTATTGAAAAAAGAAAAAGAAAAAGAAAGAAAAAAAAAGAGTAAAGATACCACGTGAACGTGGTATTCGGTTCCAGACTGCTTTATAATCCTTTTTTTATTTTTAATTATTTTTTTATTCGAACATCAAAAAAAAAAAGTCAACAAAAGTTGGAGACAACCACGTGAAAGTGGTGTTCCGTCCCACCTGCTTTTCATCTTTTTTTTAAATAAAAAAATGAGATATAAACAAGGAAATAAGAAAGAGGCTTTAGCCTCTAAAAGAAACAAAAAAATGGAAGAGGCCTTTAGCCTCTGATGTAGGTGAACAGAGCAAAATGGGAGAGGCATGGTGGGATGGTTATCGACGGCTGCTTCACGATGGTAGCTAAGGCTCTGGTTCGCAATGGATAGGGCAGATCTGATGGCTCTGCGGCTCTTGGGCGTAGCAAGGAAAAGGTGGGGCTGCTTGTGATGTGGGATTGTGGCTCTATAAGTACTGAATCTGATTCTTGGTGAATCCATGGGTGAAGGGTGAAGAGTGAATGTTGAAAGTGGGATGGTTTATGCGTGGTGGGTGGCCGTGTGGTGGTCACGGTGGTGATGAGAGGGGATGTTCTGTTTCCCTTTTTTTTTTGCCATAAATGGGATGAACTGGTTTTTTTTTTCTTTCCCCTTTCTTTTTTCTATTATCTCAGCACATCTCTTTCCCTTTTAGATTGAAAATGTAAACATGAAATTACAATGTGATGGTTGTGTGCATAGTTAAACACGGGTACAACTCAACTAAAACAAAACAAAATTTATCTTATATTTGAAGCTAAGAGCAAAAGGGAATCGAAATATTCTTACCTTCGAAGCTCAACAGGAAATGAGAAGAGTTTAGTTGTCTGTTTGTTTCAAAAAATCTCTCCGTCTTTCTATTAAGCCCCTTTTTTCTTTCACCCAGCTCTTCAAAATGTCCTCCTCTCAGAAATTTCAATAATTTTCTATTCCTCTCAAAAAAATCTCTCCCTCTATATTTAGGTGCAAAATGATGGTGCAGAGTATAGTGCGTAGCTGGTTTCGATTGGGTGAAGGGGGTCTGGTTTCGGTGTGGAGATGATGGGGGAAGATGACTATGAGTGGTATTTTTTTTGGGTGGTGATGGTGGCAAAGGGTGTTGGAATGGTGAAGATGTTGCTACTGATTTGGAGGTGGCTGGTTTGATGTGGATAGTTGGCAGGAGGAGGATGGAGGTCACGGTTTGGGGAGATTGAAATGGTTGGGTGATGAAGAGCGGTTGAAGATGATGGAGGTGAAGGGAATGGGTCCGTTGGTAGTGAAGTGGTCTGATGGTTTTTTGAGGAGATCAAGGGAGCTCGTTACCAGAATGAGAGTGTGTTGGTGGTCTTTTTTAGGATAGTGATTCCCTGATCCAAAAATGGTAGCCGGTCCCAATCCTCCCAAACAATCAAAGTATATATGGTTTTTTAAGAAGTGAATCGTCTGTGTGCAGCAGGTGAGTGTGTGAAGGAAAATTTGGATGAGAACGTGAGTGGGTGCCAATGTGTCGTGAAGTGAAAGTTAGTGCTAGTAAGGTGCAGCAGCAGCAGTGTGTGCTACGTGAAAAGTGAAAGTGAGTGAGTGGATGCAATTGTGCAGTGGACGTGGTGCTGGGGTGCAGCAGTGAGTGGGTGCTGCAGTGCAAACGTAAAAGTGAGTGGGGATTAAAACAAAATTGTCCCCTGGGAACGTTGTGTGCATGGGAAATGCATGGCCAAGGAAAGAAAAAAACAAAAGACAAGAAAAAAATTGATTTTTTTTACCTAAACAAAAAAAACAAATCAAGAACAAATCTTTTTTTTTATTTTTTTATTTATTTTTTTATTACTTATTTTTTTTTATTTTTTTGTGTTTTTATTATTATTTTTATATATTTGGGTTAGAAAGATAAAAAAAATATGGACTTGAATTAATTTTTTCTTTTTTTCAAATTTTTTAATTATTTTTTTAATTAAATTTTTTACTTGTTGTTTTTTTTAAAAGAAATAAATAAATAAAATCCCCGGTCAAAATATGGTATTCACAATATGTTACTGAGCTATGTGACAATTTCCACAGGATACTTATCAATGCAATCTTCCCAGAGGAGATGGCCTCACATTACGAAGTGCCTCCCAAATTGCACTATTACATTTAAAACCACTTCCAAATGCACTAAATCTGAGGAGCCTTATCGTAGTTTGCACTCTGCAGATGTTAGATGTTGGATGTTGGTTCTGGTTCATTTCTGGGTACAATTATTATTTCTTTGCAATTGATCGGTTAATTCATTTGACATAGGGTTTGGTCCTCATGGTATACTACCTTTCCTTTGCTTTCATCTTAACATAATCAACTCCCTCGAAAAATTTGAGCTTTATCTCTGATACACTTGAAAGTTAGGAAAGCCCCTAAATTGCTTTGATTCCAATTACTGGTCTTTTAGGTTTCCTTTTCTAATTGGGTATTATTGTACACTGTAAGAAATTTGGCAGCCGTACAAGTATCATGAGTAGCTCACATTATATGATATTCATGAAGCAGACTTTAATAATAGTAAGCATGCCAAATACAAAGTTCTTGTTCCAAATGGTCCTAGGCTGCTACGGCCTACGGAACAAAGCTGTTAAATGGACATTAGCTTTTGTTGCCCTAAACCAACTTTTGCCATTGAATTCTGTTCGACTGCAAACTATTTCTGCCATATCAAAGAACTAATTTTCCAATAACATAATTTAGAATTTGGTACTACATGTTGATAGAACTTTAGTATATTATTAACATAGTAAAAGTTGTCTTTTCTTATTCTTCTATATTTTAGCATTATGACTTTACCTGGGGCCTTGCTACTTGCTCTATCCTGACATTTCCTCTCATTTTCTTTTGTATGACTGACTCCTAAATGAAAATTTACTACTCAGTCAGCATACTTTATTACTCACTCAATTTTCTATACCTGCCCATCTATGCCTTTAACCACACGAAGTGGGAAACTAACTTGTTCTAGCACAGGACCCTGCTCAATGTGAACCTGCAACATGTAACAAACATGCATGTAAATTTTCATGAGCCATATTGCTGAAATTATAAAGCCAAATAGCATTATAGATGAAGAATGAAAATGTTTGTTATTACCTCAACATAACCCCAAATAGATTTAGGGTCATACTTTAGCTGTAAAAAAACTTTCCTCTCTATTTTCTACTCAGTTCTTCTTAAGAACATCTTCTATCGTTATATCCATGCAAGTGGACTACAAATAAATATATTGATTATAAGAAATTTTACTATAACTATATCTTTATCTCTTTGTAGTTTCTTACCAAATGTTTTTTACTATTTCAGCCAAGTGATGCTTCAAGTGAACCTACTACGCCATTGGATGCAAGAAGATCATCTGGTGGTAGCAACACAAACCACCAACAACATATTTAGTGTTAATTTTTTATGTGCATTTATTGTGTCACTAATTTAGGTTATTAAGGATTTTAAGTTGTAAGTTTAAGTTACAAGGAATGAATTTATTTATCTTATTATGGATTTGAACTTGGGATGTTGTATGTTACTATGAAATTTTTTAATGCAATTTGATTCACATTCATATCAGTAGTTTTATATTTAGTAAATCTTTTTTTTAATTCATCAGATGAATTACAATTTTTAAAAGTCAAATATGTTAAATAGCGGTGGTTTTAAACCTCTGCAATTTTTTTCTAAATAGAATTAGGCAACTATATAGTGGAGGTTAAAAATCATCGTAAATTATGGGGGTTTTAAACCGCCATAAATTATTCACTATTGTAGGGGTTGCTTAATGCAGCAGTTTTTAAAATCGCCATAATTTAATTAACGGGGGTTAAAAACTGCCACAAATTAAAAAAAAATGGTCGCAATATAACGCATTTTTTATAGTGATTGTCGAAAGCTCAGATTGCCAACTTCTTCCCTAGTAATTTGATGATTAAAGTTTGCTTTTAGTCCCTGCACCATTCTTCATACTCATCCAGAGAAACCTTTACGCTTAGGTTAGCATTAAAGGAAGGAGCCCCCTCATCCACTTCATCTTTAAAGAGATCCTTGGCCACATAGTCCTCAACCACTACTTTTGCTATAACTTCAGGATCCAAATTTACAACCCCATCTTTGCTAAGCATTGCTCCTTTATAGGAAAGTTTAGATGAATCTAAAATAAATTGGCCCTCATTTAGACCCGCCCCTTCATATTTGATGAACCCTCCTGAGGAATCCAATCCATCTTGACCTTCTTTGTACTTCTATCCACTAAGTCCTCTTCCCCTTTTGTTCTTTAGCAACCATAAATCTCAGACGCTATTACTGACATCAAATAAAAAATGCCAACACCAATAATGCGATGGAAGTACAACAATGAGAGAACGCCTGGGTTCCAATAGTGGCAGGTTAGGTCGCAGTAGCGAGACAGAGCCTAGAGCGCCAGAAGCGCAACAACTAAAGGACGCCTGGGTTCATAAATCTGAGATGCATTTCACATCTTCTCCACTGACCACTCTCTAAATATATGTATTGATCATGTCAACTTTGATACTTATTTCAATAATTGATTATATGTATAATTAATTTAAAAAATAATGATAAAATTAAATTAATGTTCAAATATATTAACTAAAAAGTGATTTTAAGATAATATATTTTATTTTGATTGTGTAAAAATAAAAATCACTTTTATATAGTCCATTACTAAAAATGATATAAAATGATTTGTTTAGGTTATACAATATTTGATATTTTAGGATGAATTTGGTAAAAATCTCACAACTACAAATAATTAAAATTGTTTATAATTAGAATACTCAAAAATATCTTTTTTTAAATGTCATTTTTAGTATAAGATAAATAATCTATTGTTACAATTAGTTTTTCCTATTTATCCCAAATATTCTATAATTTACCCAAAACAACTTTTATCAAGAAAAAATGTTCTTAAAATAAAATACAATTGTTACCAACCATGCACTAATTGTTGCTATGAAAATATTTATCAAAATATAAAAATAAGTTTTACTTGCATATGCATTAACATCTTCATATATTGCTCATTTCTTTAGATTATATATTTAACCTTTTTATAAAATCATTTGAACCCATGTGAGGCATATAACATTATGCTTAATATAAGAGTTAATTAAGGTCATGATAACTCAAATAAGTTATAATACTAATGATAATAATAGTAGTAATAATAATAATAGCTGAAATAGCAGAAAAGATAAAATAGATATGATAAATTTATTTTTAATTAAGTTTTGACAGAGTAAAATGAGTTATAGAAAATTTTGAAAGCTCAAATAAAAATTAGTTGAGTATTTTTTTATGATATTAGGAGGATGTTTAAAGGCCAAATTAGGCAGATAAAATGTCTCCAATTGTATATCATTTTTACTGTTAACTTTTTCTATTTATCCATCTGTTCCTTATCTTTTTCTTCCATTTCTCTTTCTTTTCTCATGTCTCTCTTTCTGCTCTCTCTCTTTTCTCTCTCGTTTATTGGCTGGCGAATGAAGAAACAAAGGGGAAATGAAGGAAATTAAAGGAAACAGAGGAGGATCTAGCCAAAATCAAGAGGAAGAGGATAGAAAAGGCAAGAAGGGGGTGATACCAAGTTAAGGTAGGGAGTTTTTCTTACTCTTTCTTGTTTATCCTTTGTGTTTCAAAATTTGAAACTAGATGATTTTATTTAAGATTATGACTTGAGAAGGAAAGATTTATGGTTTTAAGTTATGATTATGAACAAAGTTTCAAGCTTTGCTTTTGATTTTCATGTTGAAATTGAGATTTTAAAAGGGGTAGGAAACCTTTGATGGATTTGTTTCTTTACAAACTATTTTGTGATCCTGAATAATATAATTTGATGTTGTGGTTGATGATTTTGAGTTTGATTTTTGGGAAACTTGAGATCTAGTACCAAAAACAGAGGTTCTGGGTTCTAGTTTAAGCGCTTAGGCACCGTAAGTTGAGCGTCTGAGTGCCCAGTACCCAAAAACTCAAGTTTCTAGACATGCGATGAGCACCTGAGCGCTCATGGTTGAGCGTCTGAGCACGCGACTAGCGCCTAGATGCTTACTAAGTAGAACAGGATTTTGAACCTATCATTTGATAATTTGATTTCCAAAGGTATTGCCATGTTATTTTAAAACATATTAGATGAGGAAAAGCACAAATTATGTTATGTAGAGTATCTTTATACAAGAGTTTATTGATGATTGAATACCCATGACAACATTGATTAGATTTGTATTATGTTGCATAAGTGATGATTTGATGGATTAAATGAGTTGATTGTCATGGGTATCCACTTTATGGAACTAGGCCGAATTGGATCTTGGATGTACTTGTACTAGGATAAGACTTAGTTAAAGGTAAGAGAATATATGTGATGTTCTCTATACTTGAGTAATTGAGGTTAAGGAAGAACCTTCCTCTTTACCTGAGCTTTCCTAGTCATTAAGCGGTTGAGGATGAGTGTTTCCTTCACTACTTAGGGTAATCCTAAATCCTGGATAGTCTGAGTAAAGTACCTCTTATTCTATTCCTGATGATTGATATTATGAGATAACGTACATTCTCCTTATCATGATGGATTGAAGTCTAACCTTAGCTTTGATATTGAGGAGATGTACTTCCTCTAAGCTAGATAAGGGAAGACTGAGCCTAGTTACCCAGAGTAGTTCTGTGTGGTGACGTACGACCATGAAGAGGTTGATGTGCACCAACCTAAAAGCAGACTACTACCAAGCAAATGATTTTTTTGTAATGCTAGCATGATTAATGCATGAGGTTAATAATTTGATATTAAGTAATGCCATTGATTTTTATCATGGACTTTATTGAAGCAATTTATGATTCATGGGATGTGGATTTTAAATGATTTTCATAATGATGGAAATGGGAATTCTGTTTTGAGAAAAGAAAGGACTAGATTTGACTTCTGTCACCTTCCTACGTTATAAAGATTATCTTTAAAAAATGGTTTTTTCTCAAAATAGCTAGAATTATTATGATGACACATTTTTGTTTATTAATGGTACTACTGAGAATTTCTTAATTCTCACCTCGTATATGGAATTTTCCATGATAATTTCAGATAGGAATTAAGCTATGGAGCAAGATGAAGTTTGGGCTTGAGAAGAATAGTTTAGATCTTTTAGCTTATTAGTTTTAGGGAGTTTGTTGCCATGAGACACCTTTTGTATATTAAGTACAATGATGTAACATCTTGTATAATAGTTTGTTTCATAAGATATGTATATATATGTGTGTGTGTGTGTGTGTGTGTGTTTGCGTAATGCTCATATTTTGATATCTATATACTCTATTTATTCGCAAAGTCGTGATATTTGTAAGTAATGTACCAAATCCTAATTACTGATACGTAAATTGGATACGTTATTAGTTTTAGTATTTGGGACGTTACATTATGGTATTAGAGCAGTTCATCCTGTTGAGCCGGGGTGTGGACTAGCTACGCTATTGTTATGCATTTTCTTATCGTAAAAAGAGAAATATAAGTAGAATTGCATAACGGCCTTGTGAATGCATGTTTGTAGTTTGCTGTTACACGATTACATGATATTGAGCTTGATCAACTTAATTTTTTAATGTTTTGTGTATTCAGGATACTATGGCATCTTCCAGGCAGACGTAAGGAAATGAGGCATCAGCTAGTTCAGCAGTATAGAGAATATGATGGAGATGTTCAGAGAAATGACGGTGGTAATAAGGGATTTAAGGCAAGAGAGGGTAGTAAATAATTCTCATCTGCAGCAAGAGCGCAAAGTAACCGTAGTAAAGAATGATTTTTTCGTATTCAGAAAGTGTAATCCGCCATCTATTCATGGTGAGTATGATCTTGCCAAGGCTGATGAATGGATTAGGGAGCTAGAAAATATATATTTTTTTTTTGTGTTGTCTTGTACAGATGCGCAACTAGTTTCTTATGCCTATTCCATGATGAAAGGAGACGTTGAACTTTGGTGGAATGATGCAAGGAGACTCCTAAAATCTGATGGGATTCAAGTTACTTGGGTGTTACCAAGTGACTCCAATATTCAAGAGGGGGGTGAATTAAGTATAAAAACTTTTTGCAAATACTTTTAAAATAAACACAAATATTGAAGCTACTAAAAAAATAAAGTGAAATTACGAGAGGAAGAAGAAAAGCTTTAAGAACAACAAATAATTAAATATGCAATAATATTAAACTACGTTAAATAATGAGATTGAGAAGAAAAGAGCAAGCACAATATTTATCCTGCTTCGACCACTAACCCACTTGTGGTCTACGTCCAGTCCTCGAAAATTATCCGAGATTTTTTTACTATGTATACAAGCTTCAATATGTGCTTGCAACCGTTACACAAAAGAGCACTTTTCACACACTGAAAAACTTTACCATTGTGCTAAAGCCTCAGCCTGCAGGGATACCTCACCCTTATACAAACCTTGAGGAATACCTCACCCTCGATACAGAAGAGCAGAATATAGATGACTCAGAGTAAATAATACAAATTGAAGTGCTAGGAAGCTCTCTATGGATATCTCAAAATTTTAGCAAAAAGAGCATAGAAAATAGGCGTACATTATAAATCACGTTTTCAAAGCAAGCATAAGAATTAATCAGATAGCTGAGCAAGAAAAAGAAGAGACTCACGGTCTCTATTTAGAGAGTCAAAAAAGAAATTAGTCGCTGAAGCAATTAATCTCGTAAATAATATGAGAATATAGTTATTATATCAGGATCCCGTGTTTATTCGAATATATATCCAGTTATTCGCATAACACATTCTTTTCAAAATAGTTTTGAAACTGGTTATTCAAATAACACATGATTTATTAACACTGCCACAAAAGGATTTCTGAAAAATAGTTCTATTCGAATAACTTATCAGTTATTCGAATAGCTTATATAAAACAAGTCATTCTGAAAAACATTTTATTTGAATAACAAGAGTGTTATTCGAATAACACTTTTAAAGACAGAGGCACGCAGTAGCAAGTTTAAAACTTTATTTGAATAACTAATGAGTTATTTGAATAACTCAATTTTGTAAAACAAGTGTAAATGCTTAAAAAAGTAACGCAAATGATTTTTCAAGAACACCAAAACTTTTTAAGTTAATTTCAAAATCAAAAACAGTTTTGGGATAAGTTTAAGAAAACGTTTTTGTTTTATCTTGTAAAACCATGAGATATCCAAAAAGATCTCTGTACATAGACTTTAAGTCTTAAAGCTAATCTTTGAAGTTCTTGGACTTGGTTTTCTTATTATCTTCATGTTTGTTATCATCAAAACCAAACTTCATTGAGCATAATCAAATACATTCTCCCCCTTTTTTGATGATGACAAATTATCATTGAGAAAAGCATTAGTTCACAAAAATTGGAATTCACAAAGATAAAGTTTGGACAGAACTTACTCCCCCTCTTTTTCATAAGAGGTGTTTTCAAATATTAGATGTGTATAACTCTCCCTTTCTTTTGGAATCCAATAACTGATTTATTTTTATCTAAATTTTCTCAAGAAGAACCTGTTTTTAATTTTCTCCCCCTTTGACATGATTAAAAAGCACCAGGGATCAAGGCAAAACATATAATAGACAGTGCAAATTCATCTCATATAAATAGATAACACAGAATCAAAACATCAAAGCATTTATATTAAATTTTCAAAGTCATGTACAACCAATACAAAACAAATACATCAAGAAGCAAACAATAAAAACAAAGCAAAACAAAGCCTAAAAGTAAGCATCCGGTGGCGGAGGAGGGGAGTCAAGTGCACGTTGGGTCAGCAAAGAGCAAAGGGCAGCCTGCTCACGTTCTACACCTTCTATATTATGAAAAAGAATAGAAAAGGTGTTCTCCATGTAGGCTTTGTTATCCTGTAAGGCTACCATGATATGATCCAAAGTAACTGGTTTAGGAGAAGCAGGAGTAGGAGCATTAGCAGCAGGGGCAACAAGGGCTTCTTCTTGGTCTTCATCTTCAACTTCATCAGGATATATTCAACCATCAGAAGTGTTGACCATCTTCATTTTGTTCAGGGTGAAGGACCCAAAAATATGATGGTGAGTCAGCTTTGTCGCCTGCTCAGTTTCCATAACCTAAGGGTACTTGCTTAGGAAGGTAGAGATGATCAAACCATAGGGCAAATCAGACCGTTCTTTGCCCTTTGCCTTCATCATATGCTTCATGATAAAGGTAGGCCAGTTCACCTTATATCCTTTCTTGATGAGCCACAACATGAAGATGTCATCCTCACTCAAGTAGGCGTAGTTGCCTCCCCGAGGTGCTAAGCTGTGAGCAAATGCATAGTATAAGAGCCTATCTTGGCTCTTCATCATGCCTCCCTTGAATCCCTAAGGAGGCAGGGCCAAACCAAGCTTCAACAGGTCTTCAATGGCTTGAAGCTTTTTGTACTCTTGATCCAGAGCTTCAATATCATCATCAAGGTTACGCCCAATGGATAACAACTAAACATCTGTTGCCAATCACTGGGAGTGATGACTATGTACTGATCAGAGACGTCAGAATGCAAGTCTTCGCTAACTATCTTCATGTTGCAGTAGAGCATCTTTACCAAGTTTGGGCAAAGAGAAGCTTGGTGTGAGCAGAAGCGAAGAACACCCTGTGTGTCTAGAAGGTTGAGGAAATCAAAGCCGCCTTCGTTCTGGAAGAAGTTGAGGTCCATATACTTTGGGTGCACGAGGTTACGCTCCCAAAAGTGCATAACGAAGTGACCCAGTTCCTCCTGGTTGGAGGACAGCCTTCTAAGATCCAGAGGATTGTTGCAGGGGGCTGTCTTCATGCGTGGGCACTTTGCACGTGAAGAGGAGGAGGCCATGATGAGATGGTGAGAAAAATTTGAGAAGGTGAAGAAGATGGAAGAAAAAGTGAAGAGGTGGAAAACCAGAGAAAAGAGAACGTGATGGTTGTGGAGGAGAGGAGCGCGTAGAACAGAGAGAGAGAATGGAGAGAAACTGACAAAAAAATTGATAGAGAATGTTTAAAAAGCGCTGGGAGTATTTATAGAACTCCCGTGTTTTATTCGAATAACTAGGGTGTTATTCGAATAACACAATGTGGAAACCAGACGGTCGTAGCGTTTCAGCCACAAGTTATTCGAATAACTCTGTGTTTATTCGAATAACAGGCTCTGAGATGGAGCTTTCTGCCAAGCTTTTATTCAAATGAGCCTATGGTTATTCGAATAAACAAAACAGAACAGATGCCTTGATGAGGCATTTATTCGATTAAGGAGTGAACGATTCGAATAAGGAAGAACAGATAAAACATAGGAACAGATAAACTACTTCAGGTTTATTCGAATAGAACATTGCTTATTCGAATAAAACATGAAGATAAAAGCACATTTAGCACATTTATTCGAATAACATTGGAGTTATTCGAATGAGACATATATGAGAAATTAAAAATTATAGTTTCTTAATTCATTTTATTCGAATAAATGGAGGTTTATTCAAATAACACTAATATACAACCTTTTAATTTCAACAACTGATGATGTTTATTCGAATAGCTACATGTTTATTCGAATAAACCTATCAGAAAATAAGAAAAACATGTTCAGAAGATGCAATGATAGATTTAAAGACTTGCCTTATGATATTTTACCTGTAAAAAGAGAATTTGAGGATATCTCCAATGCTCAAGTCAGTAAAAATTCAAGTTTAATAATCCAATAATAGATCAATAAATATAAACACTATATGAAAGATTGATTTAGAATTCCAAGTTCTCTTCTTACATGGAAGAAGGT
The DNA here is from genome assembly GCA_029884595.1 of Ormosia semicastrata. Lineage (NCBI taxonomy): Eukaryota > Viridiplantae > Streptophyta > Magnoliopsida > Fabales > Fabaceae > Ormosia > Ormosia semicastrata. The sequence goes on along the minus strand of JAQQTO010000046.1, from coordinate 26,207,195 downwards.
GTCTTTAGGAAAAGGTTTTGTGAAAATATTAGCAAGTTGATTAGTTGTTTCAACAAATTCTAAAACACAATCACCTTTTTGAACATGATTCCTTATAAAATGATGTCTTATCTTAATATGTTTAGACCTTGAATGCATGATAGGGTTCTTAGTCAAGTTGATTGCACTAGTATTGCCACATCTTATAGGAATGTGATTAAGCTGAAGATCAAAGTCTAGAAGTTGTTGCTTCATCAATAGGATTTGAGTTCAACAACTTCTGGCTGCAATATATTCAGCCTTAGTGGTGGATAAAGCCACACTATTTTGTTTCTTGCTATGCCAAGAAACTAAAGAACTTCCAAGCAAGTGGCATATTCTACTAGTGTTTTTCCTATCTAATTTGTAACTAGTGAAATCGGAGTCAGAATAACCAACAAGACTACAAGTGGAACCTTTGGGGTACCATAAGCCCACTTGTGAAGTGTGCCACTAAGATATTTCATAATACGTTTTACTGCACTTAAGTGCGATTCTTTAGGATTAATTTGTGTTACCAAGTGGCTTCCAGTACTCAAGAGGGGGGGTGAATTGAGTATAAAAACTTTTTTGCAAAACCTCTTTTTAATTAAAACAAATATCAAAAGCTTAATAAATAAATACACAGAAAGAATGAGAAGAAGAGAATAAACAATAAAGAACAGCGTAAAAAGAATGTGCAATAAAATAAATTACTTAAAATAAAGAGATTAGGGAAAAGAGAAGCATGCACAGTATTTATCCTAGTTCGACCACTAACCCACTTGTGGTCTACGTCCACCTCGAAAGCGAGATTTTTCACTAAGTATACAAGCTTCAATAGGTGCTTGCTACCGTTACAAAATAGAGTAGAGCTTTTCACACACAGGGACACTATACCCTTGTGCTAAAGTCTCAACTGCAGGATACCTCACCCTTATACAAACCTTGAGGGATACCTCACCTCGTCTGATTATCAGAAAATAGAGATGAAAAGAAACTCTCAAACAGAGTATGTAATACAAGTTGAAGTGCTAATAGAGCTCTCACAGAAATATCTCAAAGTTTTTAAGCAAGAAGAGCGTAGAAAATAGTTTTCACAAAGACAGAGTAATCAGAAAATAGTTCAGAATAAGGGTAATGGAAAAATGTGACCCAGGCTTACTATTTATAGGAAAAATTAGGTTAAACAGCCGTTGGGTACAATTAATGGCAATTAAAATTCTTGTTTGTTTCCATTTACGTAAACACAGGTTCGTGTTTATTCGAATAAAGCAACAGCTTATTCGAATAAAACGCATCGTGTAAAACTTATTTGAAAAGGGTTATTCGAATAACCATCCTGTTATTCGAATAACTCTGTTAAAACCAGAATTCAAAAACCAAAGGTTATTCGAATAGCAACTTGGTTATTCGAATAACGTATTTAAAAGGAAGTTCAGATAGAAACCTTTATTCGAATAACAAAGAGTTATTCGAATAACTCATTAAAAACTTGTTTATTAGTTATTCGAATAAACGAATGTTTATTCAAATAGCCACTTTAAAACCAGATTCTCGTGAAGACATTTATTCGAATAGGCAATGTTTTATTCGAATAAATCAAGCCAAAAATTGTTTTGAAAAAGAGATGATTCAAAGATACTGAGTTTGTTTCAGAACAGATTTTTTTATCTTTTCTTTCAAAAACAAAGAGATATTAATGTGAGCTCCGTACAATAGATCCTAAGTCCTAATACTAATCACATATAAACTTGGACTTGGTCTATTACTCATCTTCATTTAATCTTCTCGTTTGTTATCATTAAAACAAATCTTCAATGGTAAGCATCCAAACACAGTTTGGTATCTAGTACACATACATACGCTAAACATGATATCAGGTCTACTAGCAGTGAGATAAAGAAGGGATCCAATCATACCTCTGTATTTGGTGATTTCAATAGATTTACCTGCTTCATCATTGTCTAAGTAGCAAGAGGTGCTCATTGGAGTGTCCATATGCTTTGAGTTATCCATTTCAAATCTTTTGAGGAGTTCTTTATAATACTTTTCTTTACAATACTTGGATTGGCTAATGAATGTTCCACTCCTTGTTTGTTTGATTTGAAGTCCAAGGAAAAAATTAAGCTCTGCCATCATGGACATCTCAAATTCGCTTTACATGATATTAGAAAAATCCTTGCATAGAGACTCGTTAGTAGCACCAAATATAATATCATCTACATAGACTTGAACAAGGAGGATGTCATGCCTTTTATTTTTAATAAAAAGAGTTCTATCAACTTTGCCTCTTGAAAAATAGTGTTCCAAAAGAAACTTACTCAATATTTCATACCAAGCTCTAGGAGCTTGTTTTAAACCATATAAAGCCTTTTTAAGTTTGAAAACATGGTTGGGTAGTTCATGATTTTCAAAACTTGGAGGTTGTTCAACATATACCTCCTCTTGAATAAAACCATTTAGAAAAGTGCTTTTAACATCCATTTGATATAATTTAAAATCCATGATGTAAGCAAAAGCAAGTAACATTCTAATAGCTTCTAGTCTAGCTACAGGCGCATAGGTTTTTTCATAGTCTATTCCTTCCTCTTGATTATACTCTTTAGCTACAAGCCTAACTTTATTTCTTGTTATTAGGCCATCTTCATCAAGCTTGTTCCTAAAGACCCATTTGGTGCCTATAATTGGATGATCATTGGGCCTTGCAACCAATTCCCACACTTGGTTTCTTTCAAACTGATTTAACTCTTCTTGCATTGCCAAGATCCAGTGTTCATCATCAAAGGCTTCATTTAAGTCTTTAGGTTCAATTTGAGAAACGAAAGTCATATGGTTGCATGCATTTCTAATTGAGTTTCAAGCACTTATACCTTTGGATACATCACCTATTACTTGGTCAAATGGATGGTATCTTGAAGTTTGCCATTCCTTGGGATGGTCCATGGCTTGTGAATTTTGTTGAATTGGTGTTTCCTCTTGAATTTCTTCTTACTTCCTTTCTTTTATCATCCAAATGGGTTTTTGCTAAAGCTTCTGCAACATCATCAACAATAAGATCCTTTCTCAATCTATTTGGGTCAGTTTCGTCAAATGCAACATGAATGGATTCTTCAACAGTCATAGATCTCTTATTGTAAATTCTAAAAGCTTTGCTATGATTAGAATAACTAAGAAATATACCTTCATCAGACTTAGCGTCAAACTTACCTAGGTTATCCTTTCCATTATTCAAAATGAAACATTTGCAACCAAAAACATAAAAATGTGAGACATTTGGCTTTCTTTCCTTATATAATTCATACGGGGTTTTCTTTAAAATTGGCCTTATAAGGGCCTTGTTAATAACATAACAAGATGTACTTACAGCGTTAGCCCAAAAATACTTAGGAAGAGCAGCCTCATTGAGCATAGTTCTCATAATTTCTTCTAAAAATTGATTTTTTCTTTCTACAACTCTATTTTTTTGTGGAGTTCTAGGGGCAGAACAATTATGCTCAATGTCATGTTCATCACAAAAAGGTTTTAAAAGCATGGTTTTCGAATTCACCACTATGGTCACTTTTTATAGAAGAAATTGAAAAACCTTTTTTGTTTTGGATAACTTTGACAAGTCTTTTAAAAGCTAAAAATGCATCATTTTTATTTGAAAGAAATAAAATTCATGTGAATCTAGAAAAATCATCCACAATCACTAAAACATAGTAATTTCCACTAAAACTCATAGTTCTAGATTATCCAAAAAGATCCATGTATAAAAGTTGTAAAGGTCTAGAAGTTGAAACTACATTTTTTACTTTAAAAGAAACCTTTACTTGTTTTCCCTTTTGACATGCATCACATAATTTATCTTTTATAAAATTGAGTTTGGATAGTCTAATTACTAACTCTTTAGAGACCAACTTTTGTAGGTGATCCATGTGAATGTGTGCAATTCTCCTATGCCATAACCATGAATCATCATTCTTACTTAACATACATTTCGCATTATTTGAGGATATATCATCAAGGCTAATCATATAAATATTATTAACTCTATGATCGATGAACTTAACATACTTATCAATTTTATCTTCAATTATGCAATAATTTGAATAAAAAATTACTTCATTTCCTTTATCACATAATTAGCTAATACTAAGTAAGTTATGTTTGAGCCCTTCAACAAGCAATACATTATCTAATGAGAAGTTATGACTCTTACTAACTTTTCTGATTCCCAGAATCTTTCCTTTGTTGTTATCACCATATGTAACATGTCCATGATTCTTGGGAATAAGAGATGTGAACTTAGAGTCATCTCCGGTCATGTGGTTGGAGTAGCCACTATCAAGATACCAATTAGAGCTCCTGGCCTTCAAGTACACCTACAACACATGTTTAATTTTTAACTTTTAGTACCCAAATTTTCTTGGGTCCTTGAGTGTTAGTTTTAGGAATAGTGCCCTTAGGAACCCAAACCATTTTTGTTCTACTCTTTATATTTATATTTTTCCTAGCATTGCATGTTGATACACTGTGTCCTTTTTTTCTACAATAAAAACATTTAATAAAAGGACTACTAGAAGTACTTGAATGCACAAAGAATTTTTTATAAAATTTATGTTGATTTTTAGGGTTGTAACCTATCCCAACTTTTTGAAAAATAGCTCTTTGTTTTCCTAACAAGATATTTAAGTTATCTCTTTCAAAAGTGAATTTAGAAAGTGTGTTCTTTAAGTCTTCAATTTTTTTTTCGAGAATTTGACATGATGAACAAGATGAAGAAGTTCAAACATGTGAAGAGCAAATTGTACAGGCATCAAATAATCTTAATGTTTCATTTTCAATTTTTAATTTTTCAATTTCTTTGTTTAAAGCAAGAATTTGATTTTCTAGATAAGAAATCATTTTCTTGGAAGAAGAAATTAATTTTGTTAGTTTTACTAATTCTTTATGTAATTCTTCAAAAGTATTTTGTAATTCATCATAAGAAGGTAATAAGTTTAAACTAGAACTTACCTCATTGTCGTATTCTTCTTCTTCTCCTTCGGCCATAAGATATAGATGGGCTTCTTCGCTTTCTGAACTATCAGTGGAGTCCATATCATTGTCATCCCATACTATGTAGGCTCTTCTCCCTTTTCTGTCATTGAAGGGCTTCTTTTCAACTTTCTCCATTTTCTTCTGGTAAATTGGACATTTCATCTTCATGTGGCCCGACTTTCCGCACTCGTAGCAAGTTGGAGTAGACAATGCTCCTTTCCCTTTGTGATGAGTCTTCTTTTGGGAAAAATGCGGTCTTCTTTGTGTTCATTTCTTTTTAAGCAACCCTCCAAATTTTTTCACTAGGAAACTGAGGTTTTCTTCATTCAGCTCAAGGTTGTCTGTTTCATCTCCATCATTTTCATCTTCATTATCGATATTGGAAGAGCTGGCTTTAAGTGCGATGCCCTTTTTCTTCTTGTCATTTTCTTCGCTTTGACTTAACCTACTTAGCTCCAGCTCGTGTTCATAAAGTTTGCCAAAGAGGGTAGCTAATGTCATTATTGACAAATCCCTCGATTCTGATATGGCTGTCACTTTAGGTTGCCAAATCTTGCTCAGATATCTTAAAACTTTGTTAATCAAATCTTCGTTAGAAAAATTCTTTCCTAAAGATGCAAGGTGATTAACAATATGGGTGAACCTCTTTTACATTTCCTGAATGCTTTCTCCTTAGTTCATTTTGAATAATTCATATTCATGAGTAACCAAATTTATTCTTGACCTCTTTACTTCACTAGTACCTTCATAGGTGACTTGTAAAGTGTCTCACATTTCTTTAACAGTTTTATAATTTGAAATTCTAAAAAATTCATCATACCTCAAAATAGTGGTAATGATGTTTTTAGCTTTTAAATTATGTTAAACTTTTCTTTTATCATCATCTGACTAATCACTTCTCGGTGTCTCAATTTTTACACCATCGACCTCTTTTGTAGGTATAAATGCACCGTTTTCGACAGCATCCCACACATCGAGATCAACAGCTTCGATGAAAATTTTTATTATTTCCTTCCAATAGGCATAACCATCCCCATTGAAAAAGGATGGCCAGTTTATGGAAGATCCCTTTGAAAAGCCACTTAAGGAAGTCATGTTCTCTTGAAGCTGCTAAACTCTTTAAACAAGAGTCTAACTCTAATACTACTTGTTACCAAGTGGTTCCAATACTCAAGAGGGGAGTGAATTGAATATAAAAACTTTTTGTAAATACTTTTAAAATAAACACAAATATTGAAGCTATTAAATAAATAAAGTAAAATTATGAGAGGAAGAAGAAAAGCTTTAAGAACAGTAAATAATTAAATATGCAATAATATTAAACTGCGTTAAATAAAGAGACTGAGAATAGAAGAGCAGGCACGATATTTATCCTGGTTCGACCACTAACCTACTTGTGGTCTACGTCCAGTCCTTGAAAACTATCTGAGACTTTTTACTATGTATACAACCTTCAATAGGTGCTTGTAACCGTTACACAAAAGAACACTTTTCACACACAGAGAAACTCTACCCTTGTGCTAAAGCCTCAACCTGCAGGGATACATCACCCTTATAAAAACCTTAAGGGATACCTTACCCTCGATACAGAAGAGCAGAATATAGATGAAGTGAAACTCTCACTCAGAGTAAATAATACAAATTGAAGTGCTAAGAAGCTCTCTATGGATATCTCAAAATTTTAGCAAAAAGAGCATAAAAAATAGGCATAAATTATAAATCACATTTTCAAAGCAAGCGTAAAAATTAATCAGATAGTTAAGCAAGAAAAAGAATAGACTCATGGTCTCTATTTATAGAGTCAAAAAAGAAATTAGTCATTGAAGCAATTAATCTCGTAATTAATATGAGAATATGGCCGTTTCTTTCTATATCAGAATCTCATGTTTATTCGAATATATATCCAGTTATTCAAATAACACGTTCTTTTCAAAACAATTCTGAAACTGGTTATTCGAATAACATATGATTTATTCGAATAACACTGCCATAAAAGGATTTCTGAAAAATAGTTTTATTCGAATAACTTATCAGTTATTCGAATAGCTTATATAAAATAAGTTATTCTGAAAATATTTTATTCGAATAACAAGAGTGTTATTCGAATAACACTTTTAAAGACAGAGACGCGCAACAACAAGTTTAAAACTTTATTCGAATAACTAATGAGTTATTCGAATAACTCAATTTGTAAAACAAGTGTAAATGCTTAAAAAAGCAGCCCAAATGGTTTTTCAAGAACACCAAAACTTTTTAAGTTAATTTCAAGATCAAAAACAATTTTGGGATAAGTTTAAGAAAACGTTTTTGTTTTATCTTGTAAAACCATGAGATATCCAAAAAGAGACCGTACAAAGACTCTAAGTCCTAAAGCTAATCTTTGAAGTTCTTGGACTTGGTCTTCTTATTATATTCATGTTTGCTATCATCAAAACCAAACTTCATTGAGTATAGTCAAATACAATGGGAAGTGTTCAAAACCACTTTCCTAGAGAAGTATTTTCCACCAAGTGTCCAAGAGGAGAAAGAGTTAGAATTTCAGGAACTTAAGCAAAGAAGCTTGACAGTGGGCCAATATTTATCAAAGTTTGAAGAGTTGGTCAAATTCTCCTCTCACTTCAAGAACAGCCCTGATGAAAAATGGAAATGTGTAAAGTTTGAGGCTGGTTTAAAAGAAAGCATCAAGAAGGCCATAAAGCCCTTGGAAATTCAAAATTTCCCCACACTGGTGAATAAGTGTCAGATTGTTGAGTCCTTGGAGTTAGAATCAGAACAGGAGCAAAGGCCACAAAGTTTCTTTAAAAGGAAGAGAGTTGATGATCAATTTAAGAAAAATGTGCCAAGGCCTAGGAGTCAAGATGCGAATAGAAGATAAAGGACCAAAATGTCAAAAATGTGGGAGGTACCATGGTAACAACCCATGCATTAGGAATAAGATAATCTGCTTTAAATGTGGCAAGTCGAGGCACATTGCCAGAAACTATCCACAGCAACAACAAGAAACTGCACATCCCAGGCCCCAAACCCGAGGAAGGGTATTTACTCTGAGTGGCAAGGAAGCGATTCATTCCTCTTATCTGATACAGGGTAAGTGCATGATTAAAGATACACTCTTAACTATATTATATGACTCTAGAGCATCTCATTCTTTCATTTCATATGATTGTGTTAGGGTATTAGATTTGCCTGTGTTGGACTTAACCTGTGATTTGACAGTTTCCACCCCTATAGGAAAACCAATAACCACTTCACAAATCTGTCTAAATTGTTGTGTAACCATTGCAAATAAAGACTTTCTTGTGAATTTGATATGTTTACCTCTTGTGGACATAGACCTGATTTTGGGTATGGATTGGTTGTTAGAGAACCGTGTTGTCTTAAATTGTTCAGATAAAACTTTGGTTTTCCTATCTGAGGTATCTCTCCTACACACTTCTTCTGAGCCTATGTATTTGAATGCCAGTCAAGTTATCAACGAACTAGCAGAAGGGGCTCAAGGTTATGTTCTCTTTTTTTCTTTGAATTCTGAAAGTGAGCAAACCCTAGAAAGTATTCCTGTGGTGAGGGAGTACCCAGAAGTATTCCCGGATGAGGTAAGTGAGTTGCCACCTAAGCAGGAGATAGAATTTACTATAAACTTAGTGCTAGGAACATGGCCTATCTCTATAGCACCTTATAGAATATCCCCTTTAGAATTGGCTGAGCTTAAGAAACAGATAGAAAAAATTGTTAGGTAAGAGATTCATCTGATCGAGTGTCTCACCGTAGAGAGCTCTAGTTCTTTTAGTTAAAAAGAAAAATAGCAGTATGAGGTTATGTGTGGACTATAGGCAATTGAATAAGGTAACAATAAAAAATAAATACCCTTTACCTAGGATAGATGATTTGATGGTTCAATTAAGGGAAGCAACAGTGTTCTCAAAGGTTGATTTAAGATCAGGGTACCATTAAATCAGGGTTCGAGAGGAAGACATCCCTAAGACTGCTTTTAGGACTAGATATGGACACTATGAATATTTAGTGATGTCTTTTGCTTTAAACAATGCACCTGCTGTCTTTATGGATTATATGAACAGAATTTTCAGACCCTACCTTGATCAGTTCGTAGTTATTTTTATAGATGATATTCTCATTTATTCAAAGACAACATAAGAATATGAAGATCATCTTAGGATAGTTCTGGGGATTCTGAGAGAAAAGAAATTGTATGCTAAATTGTCAAAATGTGAGTTTTGGATAGGTGAGGTGTAATTTTTAGGACATGTAATATCTGAGGAAGGGATATCTATGGATCCCAATAAGATAGAAGCAGTTCTCAAATGGGAAAGACCTACCACCATAACCAAAATAAAAAGCTTTTTACGTTTGGCTGGGTATTATCAGAGATTCATGGAGAGATTCTCTAGAATAGCTTTGCCATTAACTAAGTTAACCAGAAAAGGTAATGCTTTTGTTTGGACACAAGAATATAAGGATAGTTTTCAAGAACTGAAAATAAAGTTAATCACCACACCAGTTTTAGTGATCTCAGATCTCCAAAGGAGTTTTGAGATATATTGTGATGCCTCAAGAAGAGGATTAGGATGTGTGCTGATGCAAGATGGGAGGGTAGTGGCTTATGCCTCTAGGTAACTACGACCCCATGAAGAAAATTACCCAACCTATGACCTAGAGTTAGCAGCGGTGGTTTTTGCTTTGAAGATTTAAAGGCACTATCTGTATGGGTAAAATTTGAGGTCTTTAGTGATCACAAGAGTTTGAAATGTCTGTTTGACCAGAAAGAATTAAATATGAGGCAAAGACAGTGGATGGAGTTCTTAAAAGATTATGATTTTGAATTAAAGTACCATCCAGGTAAGGCCAATGTAGTGGCCGATGCACTGAGCAGGAAACTTCTGCATATGTCCTACATGATGATATAGGAAATGGAACTTTTGGAAAGTTTTAGAGACTTGAGCCTAGCAATGACTATGTTACCACATGGTTTTTATTTGAATAGGTTGGAGATTAGTAATGATTTGAGGACTCAAATTAAGAATGCTCAATAGAAAGATGAAGCTTTAAAGGAAATAAATGAACAAATATTGTTGGGAAAGAGAAAAGAATTTAGAAGGGCTAATGATGGAACTATTATGTTTAGAGACAGATTATGTATCCTAAGAGACTCTGAAATTAAAGAGAAAATTCTTGAGGAAGCCCATAAGAGCTAATACATCATTCACTCTGGTACCACAAAAATGTACTAAGACTTTAAAAAGATATTTTGGTGGCCTCATATGAAAGTGGATATAGCAATGTATGTATCCAAATGTTTGATTTGCCAAAAAGTAAAAATTGAACATAAAAAATTCTCAAGATCTCTTCAGCCCCTAGAGGTTCCTAAATAGAAATGGGAAAGTGTGTCAATAGATTTTGTAACGGGATTGCCAAGAACCCTGTCGAGTCATGATGCCATTTGGGTTATAGTGGACAGATTGACCAAAACTGTTCATTTTCTAGCCATAAGAATAAATTGGTCATTGGGAAGGTTAGCTCAGCTATACCTTCAAGAAATTATGAGACTTTATGGAATCCCCTCTAACATTATATTTGATAGGGACCCTAGGTTCACATCTAGGTTTTGGGGAGCTCTTCATAAAGTCTTTGGAACAAAATTGAATTTCAGTGCGGCCTATCATCCACAAACCGATGGCCAAACAGAAAGAACCATTCAAACCTTGGAAGATATGCTTAGAGCTTGTGTACTCGATCATCAGGGTAGTTGGGATAAATTCTTACCTTTAATAGAGTTTGCCTATAATAATAGCTATCACACTAGTATAGGAATGGCGCCTTATAAAGCCTTGTTTGGTAGAAAGTGTAGATCACCCTTATGTTAGTTTGAGACTGGGGAACATACTATCCTAGGTCCTGAGTTGATTCAACAGACTACAAAGCAAATTAGATTGATCAGGGATAGAATGTTAGCAGCCCAGAGTAGGAAGAAAAGTTATGCAGATGAGAGAATGAGGCCTCTAGAATTCAATGAAGGAGAACATGTATTTCTTAGAGTCACTCCTACTACGGGAATTGGTAGAGCCCTGAAGACTAAGAAGTTGAATCCTTGGTTCTTGGGTCCTTTCCAAATCTTAAAAAGGATTGGACTAGTTGCTTATCAGATAGCTTTACCACCCAGTTTATCCAACCTTCACAATGTCTTCCATGTTTCCCAATTATGAAAGTACAATCCAAATCCTACATATATCATAGAGAATGAAATGATATAGTTAAAAGAAAATTTAACTTATGCAGTTAAACCTGTAAGGATTGTGGACAGAGTAGTGAAAGAACTTAAAAGAAAACAAATTCCTCTGGTAAAGGTGTTGTGGGATAGAGGAGACCCAGGGGATGTTACATGAGAACTTAAGGCTATAATGATGCAAAATTGTCTTGAACTTTTTGAATGAGGTAACTCAAATTTTGAGGACAAAATTTCAAAAAAGGGAGAAAGAATTGTAACATTCTGCTTAATATAAAAGTTAATTCATCATGATAACTCAAATAAGTTAAATATATATATATATATATATATATATATATATATATATATATATATGTATATATAAAATACTAATGATGATAATAGTAGTAGTAATAATAATAATAATATAGTTGAAATACAGAGAAGATAAAATAGATATGAGAAATTTATTTCTAAGTTTTGACCGAGTAAAATGAGTTATAGAAAATTTTGAAAGCTCAAATAAAAATTAGTTGGGTATTTTTTTATGATATTAGGAGGATGTTTAAAGGCTAAATTAGGCAAATAAAATGTCTCCAATTGTATATCATTTTTACTGTTAACTTTTTCTATTTATCCATCTGTTCCTTATCTTTTTCTTCTATTTCTCTTTCTTCTCTCACGTCTCTCTTTCTGCTCTCACTCTTTTTTCTCTCATTTGTTGGCTGGTGAAGGAAGAAACAAAGGGGAAAGGAAGGAAATTAAAGGAAACAGAGGAGGATCTAGCCAAAATCAAGAGGAAGAGGATAGAAAAGGCAAGAAGGGGGTGATACCAAGTTAAGGTAGGGGGTTTTTCTTACTCTTTCTTGTTTATCCTTTGTGTTTCAAAATTTGAAACTAGATTTTATTTGAGATTATGACTTGAGAAGGAAAGATTTATGGTTTTAAGCTATGATTATAAACAAAGTTTCAAGCTTTGCTTTTGATTTTCATGTTGAAATTGAGATTTTAAAAGGGGTAGGAAACCCTTGATGGATTTGTTTCTTTACAAACTGTTTTGTGAGCCTGAATAAGATAATTTGATGTTGTGGTTGATGATTTTGAGTTTGATTTTTGGGAAGCTTGAAATCTGGTACCAAAAACAGAGGTTCTGGGTTCTGGTTTAAGCGCCTAGGCGCCGTAAGTTGAGCGTCTGAGCGCCCAGTACCTAAAAACTCAAGTTTCTGGAAGCGCAATGAGCACCTGAGCGTTCATGGTTGAGTGTCTAAGCGTGCGACTAGCGCCTAGATGCCCATATTACAGCGCCTAGATGCTCACTGGGCAGAACAGGATTTTGAACCAGTCATTTGAGAATTTGATTTCCAAAGGTATTGCCATGTTATTTTAAAACATATTAGATGTGGAAAAGCACAAATTATATTATGTAGAGTATCTTTATACAAGAGTATTATTGATGATTGAATACCCATGACAAGATTGATTAGATTTGCATTATGTTGCATAAGTGATGATTTGATGGATTAAATGAGTTGATTGTCATAGGTATCCACTTTGTGGAACTAGGCCGAATTGGATCTTGGATGTACTTGTACTAGGATAAGACTTGATTAAAGGTAAGAAAATATATGTGATGTTCTCTATACTTGAGTAATTGAGGTTAAGGAATAACCTTCCTCTTTACCTGAGCTTTCCTAGTCATTAAGTGGTTGAGGATGAGTGTTTCCTTCACTACTTAAGGTAATCCTAAATCCTGAATAGTCTGAGTAACGTATTTCTTATTCTATTCCCGATAATTAATATTGTGAGATAACGTACATTCTCCTTATCATGATGGATTGAAGTCTAACCCTAGTTTGATATTGAGGAGACATACTTCCTCTAAGTTAGATAAGGGAAGACTGGGCCTAGTTACCTAGAGTAGCTCTGTGTGGCGACGTACGGCCATGAAGAGGTTGATGTGCACCAACCTAAAAGTAGACTACTACCAAGCAAATGGTTTTTTTGTAATGCTAGCATGATTAATGCATAAGTTTAATCATTTGATATTACGTAATGCCATTGATTTTTATCATGGATTTTATTGAAGCAATTTATGATTCATGGGATGTGGATTTTAAATGATTTTCATAATGATGGAAATGAGAATTCTATTTCGAGAAGAGGAAGGACTATATTTGACTTTTGTCACCTCCTTACGTTATAAAGATTATCTTTAAAAGATGATTTTTTCTCGAAACAGTTGAAATTGTTATGATGACATATTTTTATTTATTAACGGTACTACTGAGAATTTCTTAATTCTCACCCCGTATATGGAATTTTTTGTGTCAATTTCAAACATGAATTAAGCTATGGAGCAAGATGGAGCTTGGGCTTGAGAAGAATAGTTTAAATCTTTTAGCTTATTAGTTTTAGGGAGTTTGTTACCACGAGACACCTTTTATATATTAAGTACAATGATGTGACATCTTGTATAATAGTTTGTTTCATAACATATGTATATGTGTGTGTGTGTGTGTGTGTTTGCGTAAGGCTTATATTTTGATATCTATATACTCTATTTATTTGCAAAGTCGTGATATTTGTAAGTAATATACCAAATCCTAATTACTGATACGTAAATTGGATACGTTATTAGTTTTAGTTTTTGGGACGTTACAAGGCAAGGGAAAAAAATTTAAATGAAAATTTTTCAAAAAATCATTTATTAAAAAAGGCCAAGGTTACAAACATTATTATGAAATAAAAAATAAAAATAAATAACTCTTTATAATTTATAAAAATTAACTCTTTATAATAAATATTATTGAATAAAACAATGAATAGAACACAAATATAAATTAAATTTATTGTGATTTATTGTTTCACCTCATGCATATGGATACTTATATGTTTCCATGTAAAGTTTTTCCACCCCATGTGATGTAAATATAAAGTATTTAAATAGTATGAAACAATATACATATGCACATGAACAAATATTTTTAAGATATAACTAATTTATTTATTTTTTAATGATTAAATATAATTAATTTAATTAGGTCTTCATGTAAAAGTTTTAACTCGTGCAACGATAAGATATTTAAATATCATAGAAAAATGAAAATATCAAAATAAAAATATCTATATAAAAATATATAATTAATTAATTTATATTTTTATGAGATTAATTTATAGTCATTTAGATAAATTATATTTTATTTAATTTTATTATGTTATTTTCTAAAGTTTCTACATTTATAGATGTAGATTTTATTATGTTTTCATATAAAGGTTTCTACCCTGTGTGATATAAATATAAAAATACTTAAATATTATAGATCAATATATATGTAAGAAAGTAAAACAAAATTTGAATAAGTAATTTAGTTTCTAAATATAAATTCATACACATGTTGGAAGCTTAATACTAAATAATCCACTGCTAAATACTAATATTTCAATTTACATTATAATTTCTCTTTTTATGATTATTGTTACATAGCTAATACACAATTACATCTTTATCTTTTTTAAAATTTATTCTCCCTGTATAATTTCCTCTAGCAACTACTCCAGCCACTACCAAATTTTACTTCGTTTTAGCCTCCTTCGATTGCAAATGAGTTTGCATGTCCATTATGCTCTGTTTGAATCCTTGAATATATCATCAAGCAAACTTGCAGGCCCGTTCTAAGCAACATAATAATATAGTAAAAAATATATAAGGGATGTGAGTTATAATTTCAGTTACTACATAATACATACCTTAGGCCTGCCATTTTAACATAATATATATTTGATTTGATATCAAGGTATTACGTGCCTAATATAGTAAAGTTTATTAGTAAATAAAAATTAATTATGATTATGAGAGAATTCTAACATATTCATCCAATTTCCTATTTTAGTCAACATTCCTTTTACGAAATGATTAATTCCTATTAATAAGTTGATGTTTTTGTTTAAAATAATTCAAAACAAATTAATTAGAGCCATAAAGCTAATGAACTTTATGACTAAAATTAATAATACTTGGACAATGCTAAGGAACCCGGATCTAGAGATCCTCGAAGGCTTGAGTCATGTTTAGGATTGTCAAAACGGGTCAGGTAAGGAACATTGCAGGCTAATAATTTGTTGGCCTAACTTGGCCCTATGTGTGCTATGGGTTGGGCCTAGTCGGCTAGCTTGCTAGCCCGCACTATACTTTTTTTCTTTAATTATTAATATTTAAAAAAAATATTCTTATGTTTTAACAATTTATTTTACATAGTTTAAATCTCATCAAATATTAAAAAATATTTTTATAATTAAAATATTAATTTACATTAAAAAAAATAAGAACACAATTTGTATATATCATATAAATTACATAATAATATCATAATTTAAAACCAAGCATCAGATTTGCGAGTCAACTCGTGTTGGGTTGAGTTAGTAAGACCAAATTTTATTTTTGCATCAAATTGTTTTGATGCAACCCGTTATTTTATCGAGCAATGAACTGACCAATTTTGACACCTCTAGTCATGTCTAAAAAGTAAATTAGATTTTAAACAAAATAAAAAAAAAACATAATTCTAATAAATTAATTTGAGCAGCATCCCAAAATCAACGTCCTATCCATATCATATTATCCTTGTTTTTTTTGTATCTTTAAAACATATATAGTATAAGTATGTTCTAATAAAGTAATAGAAATAAATAGAAAAACTTATAAAACGGTATAAGATGTTCTATAGATTATGCAAAGATAAAAGATTTTATTTGGCTTCATGAATAAATGAATGGTTTTTATGACAAAAATTAATTCAATTTAATAATAATAATAATAATAATAATAATAATAATAATAATAATTAATAAATTAATAAATAAATGGCTTTATGACTAAATTTATTTCAATTTAATAAAATGTACATTTATTTCCTTATTTGATTGCAACTACCATTTTTAGTTCATCTTGATGAGCCAATTGTATTAATTGAAGAGAGTATTCAAGGTAAGTGTTAATAATTTAGAGACAAATAACTATTTTTTTTTTCAAAAAAAAATGGTGATCAAGGCACTCTGGTTATATTCAATCAAAATTTGTGAAAGGGTAAAATTAAACTTAAATAAAGTTCTTTAGATTCTTGTGGTATTTTTCTCCAATAAAAATAGGACATGTGTATATTTTTCTGCAGCTCATCAATAAAAACTTTAAAAAAGATGATGAGGTAACTAAAAAATAAAACAGATATATTTTTATTAGAAAATAGCACCACAAATACTTAAAGAACTTTATTTAAGTTTTATCTCTTGCAAAACTTGTTGCCCTAAAGATCAATATTTTGAAGTCCCTCCTGACAACATAGGGAGTTGGATATTACTTTTCCTTCCCTTTCATATAAACAATCATCAATTGCAAAATTAAGGATTCTACATAATGATGCAATGGCTGATCATGTCACTACTAGAAATTTCTAATTTAAAGACAAAATTTAGAGAACAAATTTCGTCTCTAATAAAGATGAAAACAGAGATGGATTTGATGAATTGGAGAGGGAAAAAAATTTAAAATTTAGAGATGAAATTTAGAAATGGAAATGATCCATCTCAAAATTTTTCGTCTTTAATTCCATCTCTATTTAGTCAATTTAAAGTCAAATATACTTAGAGACGGAATTTATTCATCTCAGATTTTTTTGTCTCTAATCTCATCTCTATTTGCTCAATGTGATATTCTAAAAAGTCAAATATGTGTAGAGATAGAATTTAGAGATGGAAAAATTCTGTCTTTAAATTTTTCATCTCTAATTATATTTCTATTTAATCAAATAAGTGTTTTAAAAAGTCAAAATATATTAGAGAATGATGTGTTCCGTCTCTAAATTATATATAATATTTAATTATTTATTTTTTTTTAAAGATAGAGACGGAATGTTGTTTCCGTCTCTAATATTTCTCTAATTAATTCATGTCCCTGTTCTTTAATCATCTCATTTCCCACTCTTTTTTTTTTTTTTTTCATTTCCCACTCTTTTTCCCATCTCTCTCTCTTTCTCTTCCCACTCTTTCCCCATTGTCCAGGACAACCGCATCTCGTCACTGGGCTCGTCACCTTCCAGTCGTCGAGCTCCTCCTTCTCCACCACCATAACCATCGCACCACCAAGCTTAGCCCTACAACTCGTGACCTAGTAGATCCATCACCAACCAGACCCCACGACCACTATTGGGCTGCAACCACTGAGCTCGGCCCTACAACCTGCGACCCATAGATCCACCACGAATCAGACCCCACGACCACCATTGATCACCCCGCGACCCAGTAGATCGACTGCCTACACTCAGATCTCGTCACTACCGCACAGCTACCACTCTGACTGCGCCTAGCTTTTGGTTTCTCCTCATCGCTCCTTCGCTGGCTCTGCCTTCGCTAAGGTTTGCCTTCTTTGAAACTCACTTTCCTCCTTTGTTCAATTCCCAAATTTGACGCTTGAAAATAACAACTTCTTTTGCTATTTTTATGATTTTCAGTATAACTTCTCCTGTTGAGTATTTTGCCTTTCTGGGGATTTTTTTTAGGGGTTTTATTTTGTCATTTATTTATTTAATTTGTTTTAGCTGTGAAATGTTTGATATTGGGGGAGTTCAGCTATGAATATAAATTGATTAATATCTATAATGAGCAATTTGTGTAAATGTTGATAGTACATAAATTTATTTTAAGCACATTTCTTACAAAGATTCCATTAACATGCATGAAGAGGGAGTGGATAGTTCTTTTGTTTTCATGCATTTGTTTGAATTTAAGCATGTTCTTTATAATTTTTTGTAAGGAGAATATCTTATTCTCCATTTCATTTTCCTTGTACACATTTCCTCTTCCTATTAGTAACCTCTGCCCTTAAGGAGCACGATCAACCAGACTTTTTATTATTTCTTTTTCTGCTGCCAAAATTTCTATCTGGCCTTTGCATGAAGGTGCCAATTTAGTGATCTAATTATATGTCTTTAGTTCTTTAATATGATAGAAGTGTCATAAGTTGTCACATTGATTTATATATTACATCAAGTCATGAATATAAACAATGTCATTTTCAATCAAAAACTCTGCCGTGTGAAATCAACTTTGGTCTATGGGCTTGTGATTTTAATGGTATAGATATATCATGATAATTTTTTAAGATTGATATATGACAATAAATTATTGTAATAGGCAATATATATAGTCTACTTAGAGACAGATGGATTCAAGAAGAGGATATCAACATGCAGCTAAGTCATTAAATTATGCATTCGCATTTAAGATATTGTTCATTATTGAGCAAACTAGTGAAAATAAACGTATGGGGCTGGATTCTAATTCTTTCATATTTTGGGTTTTGAAATACACCACCATTTACCCTCTATGTCATTATTCATTGCAAATTTGCATTAGTTAAACTCAATTAGCTTTCGGCTTACATACAGTCAATATCTTAGCCGCCACACCTCTCATCTATCTCTTGCTCTTCTCTCCACCATTATTCTCTAGTTTTGGAGCTGCGCACAGTGCCTATAAATGATTTCTCTTCTTCATTCAATACAAATTATCAGATTTGATAACACTCTTTGTGGATTTTTAACTCTGCTTCATTAAAGCTTAATTTACTTTGTATGAAACTTGAAAGTAGTTTTTGTTTGTTTTTATGCTTCAATTTAGTATTAATCACTCTAAGTGAATTAATGTTTAATGCTTTATCCAATATTAGTGTGTATGTATCTTAAAGTAGAAATCTTGATAGTCCAATTTTATGTCCTATTTTCTTGACAGCTTCACTTAAAGTTTTTCCTCCTTATTCTTGCAGCAACATTAGCCAAAGCCTAGATCTTCCTCAGTCCATTGGAGATAAAGGTAGTATATTTTTTTTTCACTCTTTTGATATCACAAGTAGACAAACTATGCTTCAGCTGGTTTCATTGCTTCCCTAGTTCTATTTTCTATATCAATGTCTATATAGGGGTAGGGTAAGAATTTATTGACACCTATATAAAAGTAGAATAGTTTTATACCATATAATAATTTCTTATAGATGCATTTCTCACAAAATTCTTCTTTATTATCATGCTGCATCTGCACAAAAATCTTCTCATGTAATAACTTCTCATAGTTTTATACCATATAATAATTGGTCCCATATGTATTGCTTGATATAATGATGATATTAAAGGCTTCGGGTTTGAGTTGCAAACTCTTAAGTGGTACATGTATTGTTAAGATTAAATTGCTATGCTGGGTCTGGAGCAATGTATTTAGTTTCTGGTCTGGGCGCCTAGATGCTGCGTCTGGAGCGCTTGGGCGCTTCGTCTAGAGCACCTGGGCACTAAATGTCCAGAGAACTTCTTCTGATGCACTCTAGGGCGCCCAGGCGCTATGTACGGAGCGCCTGGGCACTCAATGTCCAAAAAAATTGGTTCTGATCTGCTTCCACGACTCCAAGCTCTCCTTCCTTGAGTGTTTTCCTATACAAGCACATAAGAAAAGTGAGGATTCTTCTTCTTATGATCAACGATTCTCATTCACAAACCAAAACATTCTAATTCTCAATCCATGTTCATATTTGCAAAATACATGGGTCACAAACAACCAAAAGAGTAAATTAGGGTTTACTAAATCAATTTTTCATGCCATAAAGTAATGTCTTTTGTGCGCTTATCAACTCCCTTTTGTTTGGAACTTTGGATTGATTAGATTATTGGATGTATTCAGCAACTGTTGAAACCTTTGTGTAATGTATATCATTATATGTATTTATTAAAATATCTAAGTTTACAATACAAAAAAATAGTGGGCTAGTGTATTTTGATTGACATGCCTCTTGTGTATTTTTAAATTAGAAACAGAATAGAAGCACTTGAGCATCGGAAGTGGATGGATAAAAATGTAGGTCTTGATAGGAGATGAGTTCATGGGGGTTTAACGAGTTTGTTAAGTTTGTTTATGCACAATATCAATTTACAACAATAGGAAAGTTGAGGTGTCCATGTAAAAAATACAAATGTAAGGTGTATCACTTTGTTGTTGAAGTCAAGGCACACTTGTATATGAAGGGGTTTATGAGTGATTACTATTACTAGACTAACCATAATGAACCAAAGACTAACCATGATGAACCAAGGCCTCCCATTCCCCCAATGGTTGTAGACAACTCATACTATGGAAGTAATGAGGTAAGGGAAGACTTCAATAGGTATGAGCAGGTGGTAATGGATGTTATTGGACTTTTTATTGGCAATTACATTGATCAACAAGGATTTGGTTATGCAGAATAAATAAGGGAAGATCCTAACCTAGAAGCCAAAAGATTTTTTGAAATGTTGTCAGCTGCACAAGCTCCCTTGTATGATGGTTGTGACAATTACTCCGAATTGTCAACTGCATATGAAGCTCTAAGTATCAAATCTAATTTCAATATCTCTGAGACTTGTTTTAATCAATGGATGGACTTTATGGTAAATGCATTGCCGAAGGATAATCAAATGCCCAAAAACTTCTATCGTGCAAAGAAAGCAGTGGAAAGACTAGGGCTGGGTTGCAAAAAAATTTCTTGCTGTCCAAATGGATGCATGCTTTATGGTCCTCCTTATGAGAATCTTCGTAGTTGCAGATTTTGTGGTGAGGATCATTATAAAAGCATCACTAGAAACGGTAAAGTTAAAGAATCTCCTCAGAAAAAAATGTGATATTTCCCATTTATCCCGAGGCTATAATGACTTTATTCCCCAATGCAAACGATATCTCAAATGAGATGGCATCGTGAGAATGAGAGGGATATGGGGTCTTTGTCTCACCCATCTGATGGAGAAGCATGGAAATATTTTGACGAAACATATCCTGAATTTGCAGAAGACCCCCGAAATGTGAGGGTAGGGTTATGTGCTGATGGATTCCCTCCATTTGACAAGACATGTATGACTTATTCATGTTAGCCAATAATCATTACTCTTTACAATCTACCTCCGTGGATGTGCATGAGAAGAGAGTTCATGTTCTCAATTATCATAATTCCAGCCCTTCCAATCCAAAAGTAAAATTGATGTGTTTGCACCGCTTATAGATGAATTGAAACTTCTGCGGAGTACCGGTGTCATAACCTATGATGTCTCACGATAACAAAACTTTGTCATGAAAGCTTATTTGATGTGGACGATTAATGATTTCCCCGCATATGGGATGTTATCAGGTTGGATGACAATGAGAAAACTTGCTTATCTAATTTGTATGGAGCACTCAAAAGCACTCACACTTAAATATAGCCGAAAGACATCATTTTTTGATTGTCAGTGCCAATTCTTGTCACATGATCATTGCTATAGAAGGAACAAAAATGCTTTTAGAAATAGACTTATTGAAACTTCATTACCCCCATGAAGGTTGACTGGTGAAGAAGTGTGGGATAAGGTAAGACATATACCTAACATAACTGAACCAGTAGGAGAAAATCCACCAGGGTATGGTATTTATCACAACTAGACAAAAAGAAGCATATTTTGGAAACTGCCTTATTGGAAAACAAATATTCTCCCTCATAATCTGGATGTCATGCATATTAAGAGAAATGTGTTTCTTAATATCTTATACACAGTTATAGATACTAAGGACAAGACGAAAGATAATTTTAATGTTAGACTGGACTTAGCAGAATATTGTAGATGAAAGGATCTAGAGTTGCAGGATGGTGGAGGTGGAAAGCTAAAAAAACCCAAAGCGCAATACACATTGACTAAGCAACAAAGATTAGCCGTGTACAAATGAGTTAAACAATTGAAGCTACCAGATAGGCATGCCTCCAATTTGGCTAGATGTGTTGACATGAGGGAAGCAAATTTGTTTGGTATGAAGAGTCATGATTGCTATGTGTTCATGTAATGTTTACTCCCAATTGCATTCAAGGCATTACCGAAGCCCATTTGGAATGCACTTACTGAGTTCAGTTAATTCTTCAGGGAATTAATTTCACCGTTATTGAGAAAGAATAAATTACATGAGATGAAGCAAAACATTCCCATCATTTTATGTAAGCTAGAACAAATATTTCCTCCAAGTTTCTTTAATTCGATGGAGCATATTCCAATTCATTTGCCCTACGAAGCAAGGGTCGGTGGTCCTATGCAATATCGATGGATGTATCCATTCGAAAGGTTGAGTCATTTATCTATCTTTATTCTTTTCATTTAAATCCTCATAAGGTATTTATTACACTAATGTTCTCAAATTATAGGTTTATATGTACCTTAAAAGATAAGGTCACGAACTTAGCTAAAGTTGAAGGCTCCATTTGTGAAGCTTATTTAGTAGAGGAAACCTCTACTTTTGCATCTTACTACTATCCACCCAATGTTCCATCTAAAAGGACAAGAGTTTCACGGAATGACGATGGAGGTGAAGGTTGTTCTATCAATCCACCATTCTCTATTTTTAATTTTCCCAGTTGTCCTATTGGAAAATGCAAATCTTGCATCTTGCAAGAAAAAGAAATGAATGTTGCACACTTGTATGTTCTTCTAAATTGTCCTGAAGTGGAGCCTTTTTTGAAGTAATCTTCTAAGTTCTTTTAATTTCACATATCGTGATTAAATCTATGAAGTGATTTAATCTGTGATTTTAATTAAGCATATATGCATATTTGCTACGAGAACTTGATCTAAATGACTTGCAAGTGGACAAACAAATCTCCACAACATTTCCTACATGGTTTAAAGAACATGTAAGCTAAATACCATCTACCTAATTTCCCTATTAAAGCCCTCGTTACTTGTTTAGGTAAAACCAATTAACTTACTCATTTGTGATATAGGTGTTTAATAACAACATTGAAGATGAACTTGTGAGGAGTTCGACATGGGGCCCTCAAATAAAGTAAACATGTGGCAGACATATTCAATAAACGGTTACAAATTCAATACAAAAGATCACGGTCAAGGGGTGGGTATAACAAATTGTGGTGTTTTTGTTCGAGGTGGCGAGAATAAGACAATGGAGAATGATTACTATGGGGTTTTAACTGATATTGTTGAAATGCAGTATATTGGGTGACCCTTAAAAAAGCTAGTTCTATTCAAATGTGATTGGTTTAATCCCACCCCAAATCAAGGGACAAGGATAGATAATTATGGAATTGTTGAAGTTAGAGCATCTAAAAGATATAAGAATTATGATTCATTTATTCTTGCACAATAAGCAGAGCAAGTGTACTACACACAGTATCCTGAAGGGCAGCAAGGGTGGTTGGTTGTGATTAAAACTAAGGCACGGAACACAATTCAAACTTCATAAACAAAAAAAAAAGTTACAATAGATAATCCATACCAAAATGAGTCATTCCTACAAATGCCTATGATAGTTGCAAATGATGATCTTGAACAAAATCTTGTTGATATAGCTGGTCCAGCAGAGGAAGTACACGGTTCAACCTTGAACCAATTTGATTTAGAAGAAGTAGATGAAGATGTTGAACTAGAAGAAGAAGAAGAGCAAAAGGGAAAGGAGGAGGAGGAGGAGGAGGAAGAAGAAAAAGAAGAAACATATTCTGACTAGATTTTTTCCTATTTTTTAATGAAATTATTAATGAAATCATATGTTATGTATTCATGACCTCTTATTTAAATTATGCTTACGTGATTGTGGATTTCTTTAATGTGTTTACTTTAATAGTTTTGTATTAGATTTCTATGTTAATTTAATTGTACCTTATTGAATTTTATCATTACCTTTTGCATATAGTTAGATGGTAGGGAGAGGGAGAGGGAGAGGGAGAGAGTGTGGTACCTCTCAGACCGGACCTACCTCTATCTCATCTCCTCATTCTCAGCTTGGACCTACTTCTATCTCATCTCCCCATTTTCAACTTGGACCTACCTCTATCCCATCTCCTCATTCTCAGACTGGACCTACCTCTATCCCATCTCCCCATTACCAGATCGGGCTTGCACCCATCCCATCTTCACATACCTCATCTCCTCATTCTCAGACTGGACCTATATCTATCCCATCTCCCCATTCTCAGATTGGACCCACCTCAATCCTATCTCCTCATTCTCATACTGGACCTACTTCTATCTCATCTCCTCAATCTCAGATCGGGCTTGCACCTATCCCATCTTCACATACCCTATCTCCCCATTCTTAGACTGGACCTACACCCTCCTTAGCTATAACTTTACATCTATCGGGTGACCCTTCACCTAGTTCATTTTCACATCCACACCCTGAGACAGCATCATCTATAGCACAAAACATTAAGTGGGGGAGAAAGGATGTAGATGGGCATATTGGATCAACCCAGCCAGTAAAGATCAATAAGTTATTCTAATTATGAAATTTATTTCAAAAAGGATAGTTATGTATATATGTGTGTGTGTGTGTGTGTGTCTATATATATATATATATATATATATATATATATATATATATATATATATAAAATACATATATAAAAATACATATTTTGACTTACAAATTTTATCCCGATTTTGGAATGATGCGTGATATAACAACCATCTTTAAAGAAAGTATGAAGAGCCTTGGACAAGTTGGAGAGATGTGACCGACACTGTGCATGATATGTGGTTAACGATACGTGATATAATAACCATCTTCAAAAGAAAGTATGAAGAGCCTTGGACAAGTTGGAGAGATGTGACCGACACTGTGCGTGATATGTGGTTTAGAGATTTTGCAGTAATATCCTTTTAAGTCTTTGTTATTAATCTATTATTAATTTAAAAATATTATATTTGATTAATTAATATTTTCATTAATGTAGGCAAAATACAAGTGGTTATATGAATATAATGATATGATCAGAAAGATCTTCGAAACTAAGGGATTCGGTGCACTATCAAATAATCTATTCAAGGTGCGTGATAAAAGGGATGAGGGTACATAATTCATCTAGATGCTAGGGTGCAGTTGTGGGTTAAATGAAATGATCCTTCCTGGCAAGCAGTGTCTATGAGAGACAGCAGAAATAGACAATTTAAAGAGGGTCTTAATGTGCACACCGGAGGATCCATATATGCAACAGAGCACTGTAGGAGATTGGTAAGTAATGTTACATCCTTATAATTATACTATATACTAATTGTGTAAGCCTGCCTACATAGATGGATCATGGAGACACTAGTCAAATATAGCTGTAACTTCCATTATAAAAGGTTGAATTATAGAATTATAGAAACCAAGATTTTCCCAATTAAAGAATATGAATCCCAATTAAGATTTTCCCATAGGTTGACTTGGTTCCGAACTACTATTTAGACTTACCATATTTACAGTATCCGAACCAAAAAACTTGAGTAGGTGCTAAAATTTAATGGCTCTACCTATTATAAATCCATTAAGGGTTTATT
Source organism: Ormosia semicastrata (assembly GCA_029884595.1). Taxonomy (NCBI): domain Eukaryota; kingdom Viridiplantae; phylum Streptophyta; class Magnoliopsida; order Fabales; family Fabaceae; genus Ormosia; species Ormosia semicastrata. Next base: position 26,181,593 of record JAQQTO010000046.1, on the reverse strand, counting down.
CTTTTCCCTTCTATGCAATGTGGGCATATTTATCCCTTGTTCTCTCTCACCTCCTATATGTAGGCATATCTAGTTCACCATCACTTATAAAATTATATTTTTTTATGAATGTTAAATTGTTTTGGACCTTCTTTTAGCAATCAATTATATTGTTATGATGACATTATGATCTTTTTAAGTTTGAATATGTGTTTTGGGCATGCCTATCTTGTTATCTCTAACAATATAAATTTGTCAAGCCAAAAAGGTTGGCCTTGCTTTCCAGTAATATAAATTTTTAGACTACTAATACTTATTTTTTGCCTTTTTAGGCGAATGAGATGTCTAGGGAGCTAACTTTTTTTTACATCTACAAGCGGCTTCATAGAGTCAAGGAGAATCCAAAAGAGTATAACACTTTGGAAGCAATAAGGATTGCAGTAAGCATAAGTTAGCATTTAAGTTACATTCATTTTTAAGTACAAATGTCTTTTAACTACTTTTTAGGAAGAGTATGAAAGGTGGATGGCTGAGTGGCAATCCCAGCATGGTGAAGGTAGTAGCAGTCAAGACTCTGCTAACAGTATCTACTTAGAAGTTGTTGGAGATCCTAACAAGAAAGGACGCATATACGGATTGGGATCACAAGCAACTAATGTCATTGGATCTTCTTCCACTTCTCCCTCCTCTTCCACTGATGGAGTATCAGCAGTAGAGATTACTGCAATGCAGGCCAAAATTCAGGCTTTAACAGATGAGCTTCATCAAAAAAATATTGAACAAGACATGATGAAGCAAAAGATGGAACAATGGGAGGAGAAGTTTAGGATTCTTCTTTTAGGTAGTCAATTTGGAATGTCATCACTTGTAACTTCACAGCCTGAACCTTCCCATCTTGCACTTAGAGAAGAGGATGACCATCATGATGAGGAGATGGGTGACGAAGTTAATGATAACCCAAATATGTGATTAGTTTTATTTTTATATTTTCATTGATAATTTAAATAGTTGTAATGATAATTAATTATTACTTTGCATTTTGATACAAATATTTATGATAAGAAATTGTGAGTTCTTATGTTATATGACTTTTTGTGATGATTAATTGTATCAAGGTTAGTTATAAAATTAAAAGTATATTAAAAAGATAATTCTAAATTTTAGAGATGAAATTAGAGACGGAATAGGTTTGTCTCTATTTTTTTTTTTAAAAATTAGGAATTAGAGACAGAAATAGTGTTATCCCTAATTTTAGAGATGAAATTAGAGACGGAATATGATCATAATATTTTTTAAAATTTTTTGAATTAGAGATGGAATAGTATCGTCTCTAAATTTAGAGACGGAATTAGAGACAGAATATTGTCATCTCTAATTTAATCATTATTATATTTCTTAAAAAAATTGACAATATCCATCTCTAATTAGAGACAGAATTTTTAAAATTAGAAATAGTAACATTCCATCTCTAATTTAGAGACGGAGTTAGTTTTTCTGTCTCCAATAATCAGAGACGCCACTTTTAGAGATAAATCATTTTTCGTCTCTAAATATTTAGAGATAGAATTTTGAACATTTAGAGACAGAATTTTTTCATCTCTAAATCTGCAATTTCTAATAGTGTATGCAAACAAAGAGAGAGCGGCATACTATGTATTTTGATATGGTAGAATCATATAAAATTTATTATTTTGAATAACATATAATCCACTTTTCTAACATCAAAGAATGCTAATAGAATGCTACTTATTAAGGAGACTTTTATCTTAAAACCTTTTAGTATGAAAAGGGCTATTGATATAGATTGCAAGAAAAAAAAGGTGAAGAGAAAGCAATACCTTCTTCAAGTGTAACTTATGATAAATGTTTGAGACTTTTGTTTATTATCTTGGCTTTCTCTATCAAAGACAAAAAAGAAAAAGAAAGAAATTCATAGATGACCATAATATAATTTGGAATTAGAGACAGAAATAGTGTTGTCTCTAATTTTAGAGATGGAATTAGAGACGGAATATGATCATAATATTTTTTAAATTTTTTTGAATTAGAGATAGAATAGTGTCGTCTCTAAATTTAGAGAGAGAATTAGAGACAGAATAGTGTCGTCTCTAATTTAATCATTATTATATTTCTTTAAAAAAATTGATAATATCCATCTCTAATTATATAGAGGCAAAATTTTTAAAATTAGAGACGACAATATTCCATCTCTACTTTAGAGACGGAGTTAGTTTTTCTATCTCCAACAATCAGAGGCGCCACTTTTAGAGACGGATCATTTTTCGTCTCTAAATATTTAGAGATAGAATTTTGAACATTTAGAGACATAATTTTTTCATCTCTAAATCTGAAATTTCTAGCAGTGTGTGCAGACAAAGAGAGAGCGGCATACTGTGTATTTTGATATGGTAAAATCATATAAAATTTATTATTTTGAATAACATATAATCTACTTTTCTAACATCAAAGAATGCTAATAGAATGCTACTTATTAAGGAGACTTTTATCTTGAAACCTTTTAGTATGAAAAGGGCTATTGATATAGATTGCAAGAAAAAAAAGGTGAAGAGAAAGCAATACCTTCTTCAAGAGTAACTTATGATAAATGTTTGAGACTTTTGTCTATTATCTTGGCTTTCTCTATTGAAGACAAAAAAAAAATAGAAAGAAATTCATAGATGACCATGAAAGCAATGTTTCAAAAAATAAAAAGCAAAGAAATCAATTGGGATGAATTCCAGTCCTCCAAGGGATATTTAGAACTCAATCCATTTTCATTTGTTTCATGAGAATTATCTATTTAACCTCTCTTTAAACACTTAAAATTATTACTTACATATAAATAATATTTTAAAGTAAGGTTAAAAATTATAATACCTCATCAAATCTGACTTTTAATCTTCGTATTTACTTTTGAGTAGTGATATCATCAACCTTATCAATTCTTGATGCAATTTTAAAAAAAATAAAAATTCAACCACATAGGACTTTGGGGAAGAATACCATTTGTAAAGAAAAATAATAACAGGAGTGAATGAAAAAATAAAATAACATGGGATGAACAAAATACTATAATACCTCTCTAACTTGAAAGAGAATGAAATTGATTGAAACAAAAGCAAGAAAGAAACAAACAAAAAGCCTAAATTCAAAATATACAATGGTATAGATAATAGAGAAAGATGCAATCGAATAAAAAATGTGATTACTTCGTGTTGAAAAATGTCAGATCAAGAATTCTTAATTAATTTGTAAAAAATAATCATCAATTATTGAAAAAAGAATCAATCAAAGAAAAATTAATGTAGCAATAATTAAGACGGTTTTCTAAGTCTCTTCATTTATATAATAATGAATTATTTGATTTGATGTAGAACAAAAATAAAATAAATTACTGGACATATTAAATAAAATATATTCCTACTTTTATCAATTAATTTACATATTAAATATTTCCCCATTTATATTAATTGAGGTAATAATTTCAATGATTTTTCTTAGTTTCCTAATTTATACTATAATCAATTAATTGATGTCAAGCAAAAATATAATAAGTTATTAAATAAAATATTTTTCTCCTTTTATTCAATTAATTGAGCAACCAATAGACATATTTCATTTGAATTAATTAACGTATTAATTGATGTAATTGATTACCACTCCAAATTAACGCAATCAATAATTGAGTATTTATATCAATATGTAAACCTTAAGGTTTACATGAGCGGGGGAAAACAATTTTTGGTGTAAGGGGGAAAAGAAGTACATTATCCATGAAATTTTTCACAAGTAATTATTCATGAGCGGGAAAAGAAATTTTGGGAAAACTTCTACTTTTATATATTATAATAGATATGAGTATTAAGTGAGTTGAGTAGTAAAATACTAGACTTGGATATGGACCCAAATCCAGGCAGGTGTGTACAAAATATCTAGACCTGAATCCATATTTGTTTAATTATGTACCAACTGCCTAGACACAGACTTAAATTAAAATATCCACCAAGTCTTTTTTTTTTTTTTGGTACAGATTAATATTTTTCTGGTACAGAATATCCACTAGGTCTGAGTAATAGTCTTGATTAGACGCTAACACTAAACATAATTAACATAAATTTTACATATCATAATGGTTGATGAAAGTCACTTTCAACTTTCAACTTTCACGCAACTTGTCCACAACAAATAATTAAGAATTTGAGAAGATGTTCTCTAATTAAGGAGTTTATTTAGGCCATGAAATCATGATGATTGTGTTGAGGCTTCTGTTGATTCGATTTTGGAAATGATTGTTGTGTGTGTTTTTTTTAAATACAATATTTCATACTACTTACTCAAATATTCATATATATTTAAATAATACCAACATGTGTTGATTTGAGTGAAAATGGCTCGAGTCACTCAAACATATGGTTTTAAGTTCGATCTTAAGATTTATGTATATAAAAATAATATCGTTGGAAAGAATTCCTACTTAAGCGCTTGATCGTATTTAGGAAGATTAATCTTTCACTTATCAGGTAGAAGATACTCTAAAAAAAATTAAAAAAACATACCTAAATATTTTTCTGTTTAACTATATATTCAAACATGGCTAGATCAAGACCGGTAAAAAGATTGTAGATATCGAGTAGGTCCGAGTCCAATTTTCATTTTAACATTTTTTAATTAGTAGCTAGTACTAAAAATAATTAACATAATCTTCAATATCATAATGGTTGATGAAATTCACTCTAAACAAAGTTGTCCACAACATTAATTAAAAATTTGAGAAGGGTTTATTAATTAAGGAGTTTCTTCAGGCCATGATATATTATATTGGACTTCCATGGTCCGAAATTGGAAATTATTATTGTATTTGAATACGATATTTTATTTTATTTTTTACATAAATAATTAATTTGTGTATTTAACAAACACATAATAAATCATTTCTATAATTAAGAATTGAATTACTTTCAATATAAAATTGTAAAAAAGTATAAAACTTATATAGAAGTAGCAGTGTATAAAACTATAAATATTAGGGTTCAAAACCAGTAACTAAGACAGATCGTTTCTTAAAAAAAAAAAAAAAAATCAGCCCCGCATTTGATGATTTTGAAAGTGACATGCGCTAACACTTATTTGAAAAGATGGAAGAGAATGTCATTTTTTTATTATAAATATTTAATGAGTTTGATTTTGCAACGACGAGTTGATCGGTTTTAGAACAGGCATGCATAATGTTCTTTCTTGTGACAAGAAGTGGTGGCAAATTCCTTAGACAAGATGATTTTCATTGCAGTAGCTTTTTTCAAGTGTTGGATCAGAGAGATTAAGTATACATAAGACACTCTAACATTAAGATAAACTATGGTGCAAGTTGGTAGAGATAGAAGGAAAATATTTTTACTCTAGAAGTTATTGTAACTATTTATAAAAGTGAGAGCGTATTGGAGACTAAATAATAGATAGAGATAGATTGATCACTTTAAATCTATGAAGCACAGATACGCCGTTGTTGAGGCGTGTCTGCATGTCAGACACTTGTCTGTATTAGACATATGGGGATACCCGTACAACACACGTGTCTTACGTGTCAGAATGTGTCCAATTAAAAAGATTATTTTTTTTAATTTGAACAAGTCTCGAACACACTTGGATACGTCTCGAACACGCTTGGATACATCTCGGATATGTTTGGACACGTTTAGGACACGACTTGAACACGATCCATTAATATTTTTTTAAAATAGTTTCCATGATTAACGTTCAATTAGTAAGTCCGTAACCCACCCAAACTCAATCATATAACTAATGTCTCAAGTCACTGTTTTCACACATTAGTATTTTAAGTTTTATCTTTTCACACATCACTTTTTTCATCTGCTCATTCTACCTTTACTCATACCAAATCGTTCACTTCATTGTCATTGAAGCTTGCTTCATACCAATATTTCCTCTAGTTTATTTTTTTTATGTACATGTACTCATTCATAGTTAGTTCTATTAGGAGAAGTTAGTTTAAGAGATTTTTTAGAATATATCAATAAAAATTATGTTCCATATTTTTTAGGAGGGACTTATTAGGTAGCAAATATTAGTACATATATATATATTAAGATATTATAAATCTTCATATTGTAAATCTTCAAACTTATAAAAATAATATTAATGAATTATGAATTTTTTTACTTAAATTATATATATATATATATATATATATATATATATATATATATATATATATATTTGATATTTAATGTGTCTTCTATTTTTAAATTTGGTGTGTCTCTCATGTCCATTATGTATAATATCCATATCTATCATGTCCGTGTCTGTCCTTCATAGCTTTAAATCCTTGTGAGAAACTTCTCAACACCTTACTTAACCTGTGTGCTGACCAATAATTGGTTCTATTAGAAAAAAAAAAAAACATTCCTTTTATAGATTATGTGTGGTTATTTTCTCTATAAATAATTCAATTTGGCTTTTATGAGATCCAAAATCCAATTATATGGATCACATATTGATTAGTATGTCTTGAATATCTTGATACTGCTGCATATGCATGCATAAATAAAGGACTAATTATTCTATGAATATGAGCATTTATATTACTTTTAATTTTATGCGTAGTCTATTAACAATTAGGCATAACTAATAATTTAAACTAATATTTTTATTGTGTTCTTTATGTTTTTATAAAGGATATATATATATATATATATATATATATATATATATATATATATATATATATGAATAAAAAAGACAATTATTATTCAATTTTCTTTATTATTTTAATTTTTGTACCTACTAAAAACACTTTTCATTGAAAAACACAATTATATTTTCAGTTTTAACTTTTAAGTAAAACCATTGACGAAATTAAAAAGAGTTATGATGCGCTCCTATGTGACATGACTTATCATTTTCTCACTTCTCAGCCCTGAAATAACTTAAAAGTAATTTTTTGTTGCAAGAGAAAATACTATATATTTTCAACCAAAAAAAAAAATTAGTTGTTCTTTTTAGCTGTTTAACTCATGTTATATAGGAGCGCATAATAACTCTTTAGATTCTCATGAACGGTTTTATTAAATTATCAATTCCTCTTTGTCTTCCATCTTTTATTCTCTTTCTTGTTTTTGACAAAGAAAGTAACGGATGCTATACATCTCATACCAAATTTAGTGTTTTCGCTATCAGAGATAAATTTATACATCCAAAAAATTGCCCAAAAGGATGCATGTCCCTTTAAGAGTAGTCACATTGGGTTTCAATAATTTCAATGGACAAGTCTTCTCACTCATGCATACGACAATGTGTCATAATAAGATTACTCATGCATACGACAATGTGTCATAATAAGATTGCTGGCAATTGACAAGCACAAACAAAAATACCGCAATGGAGACATTCAGTTTTGGCGTATTGCTCTATTTTAACAAACATATATATGCTATGTATTTACACAATTTTTATATTCATGAAGAAGCCATTCGACAAGTATTTTTATTTGTTTTGTTGAAACATTTAAGTAAAGAGTAAATAGTCACTTTAGTTTTTGAATATTTCAAGTAATAACACTTTGATTCCTATAAAAAAAAGTCACACTTTAATCCTTTGCAGTTAAAAAGAAAATTACACTTTAGTCTTTAGTAGAGATGAATGTGATAAGATTTTAAAACTTTCAAAAATCAAAGTGTATGTCTTCTTTTTTTTTTTAGGGATTAAAGTGTTATTGTTTGAAATATTCAAGGACTAAATTAACTATTTACTCTTAAGTAAAACAATTAGACTCAAATACAGCAACTTATGCACTTTTATCTAATTATTATTATAAATCTATTGGCAAAAAAACTCTCATTCTAAATTTATATATTGTATGAATAATATTACTTTTTCTATTGAGCAATTAAGCATTGTGATCCCAAAATCAGTAATCCCATCAAAAAATTATGGTTTGTTAGTAAAAATCTCATAATGTCCGAGCTCAGCAGATTAAAATATGACAAGGTGGACAAAGCGATGTGATGTGGCATGCTACTTGTCTGAAATCTTTGGCATCTTATAAGCACATATTTACAAGTGGATTTTCTGACCTGCAATGACGCACTCCCTCTCATAGATGAGAAACTCTTCTCCACTCTTAGAATAGTGTATTACACCAGTAAAAATGTGATATGTAGATATGCATAATGATATAAATTGTTGAATTCCCTCATTGATGTCCATGACCATGCCGTGCCTCTCACCAATCACTCAGCTTAAGAACGCAAAATCCATGACTTTGGGTTATCATCTGTCATTTTCTGCACTCCTTGCCTTCCATGATTAGGGCTAAGACAATCTGCGCTGCCAATGAATAAAGAATGATTTTTTCTTCTAAGAGAAGAGGGATAATGAAACAAGGTTGACGACGTTTATTCATGTAACTAGTAGTCATTATGTTATCTATTATTATATGATGCAAGTGGCTTATAAAATAATCAAATGCTATGATTTGAGACCGGACTGAAAAACCAGTACCTTATGATTGCTTGGGCGAAGAAGTGTTGAATTTTTTACTTCTTTTTTTTTTTTTATTCGTCCACTAGGTATGATATTAATCCTCACTCTCACGTTTGCTTACATGGTAATGTTGGCTAGCTAGTCTTACAGAATGTGAGTCTTACATAAACAATGAATGTGGTGGGCTATAGATGATGGGAAAAAAAAGAAAAAAGAAAAGAAAAGAAAAGACAAAGAAAAAGAGAAAGGGAAATTAATGGTGGTGATAAGTGTGTTTTTTTTTATGAGTACTTGTTAAGAAAATAAATCTATTTTTACTTTTGACGAGGAGAAAAGAATAATTAATTATGAAAGTATTATGAGAAAATTTTATATGAAGATAACATTATTTTTTTTAAGATATAGTATATATTTAATTATTTTGGTTAAAAGCCATTTAATAATTTACCTTTTTTTCTTGTTTGCATAAGCATGTGATAGCTGGATTTTTCAGTTGGGAAATGGGGTAAAGGGAAGTTGAAACTAGATCTTTTACTAATTAGTAAGTAGCTAGTGCAACACATAACTTTTTCAAAGTAAATTTTAAGGTCTTTTTTTTATTTTTAGAGTATTCCTTTTACTTGATAAGTGAGAGACTAATCTCTTAGAATACGGTTAAGAGCCTAAGCAGGGACCCCCACCTCCAACTAGGGATGTAAGTTGGTGGTTTGATTTGGTTTTTGAGGGAAAATAAATCCGAACCAATCAAAATCAATTGGTTTGGTTTGGTTCGGTTTTCGTATTTTTTTATAGCCAAATCCGAACCAAACCGAACCAAACATCTATGGATTGGTTTGGTTCGGGTGATCGGGTTGGCCATTTTTTTAATACAAAAATTAACTAAATAATTAACTTTTCAACACAAAAAAAAACATAATAAACTTATAAAATTTTTTCTAGAAATAGAATCAAACTTATTGATTTGAACACTAATAATTATTTTATGTTTAAGAATGTGTATTAAAAAGTTCTTAAAGAGGGAATAAAGAAACATATTGATATTTGTATTAAGAAAATATATTTGAATAAGTTAAAAAATTCTTCAAGAGAGATTTAACTTGACAAGTTGTATACTACTACTATTCAATTAAGAAAAAGTTGTGAGACTACTAACCTGAAGGTATATATGTAACCAATTAAACCCCTAAGGACATGAGTGAAGTTAATGGAGACTTGATTAGTTGAACTTTGAATCAGCAACCTAGCGAATCCAAAATCTCCAACTTTACAGTCATATTTTCATTGAAGAGAATGTTGTTGGGCTTCAAATCACAATGCACAATAGGAACTTCACTATCATTGTGCAGGTAATCTAATGCACAAGCAACATCAATATCTATATTCAGTCTCTCCATAAGGTTTAACTCATTTTCATTTGCATGCTTTCTCTTCTCCTTAATCCAATTTTCCAAGCTCCCATTACTTAAGTACTCATAAACTAGAGTCAGAAATTCATTATTTTTAAAGTCAATATTAGAGCATTTAAAGTCAATTCATCGTTTCTAAGCTTTCAAGTTCAGATGATGTTGTTACTGTTACTTTCACTTTTCTATTTTTCATGTATAGTAGTAAGCAAACTGTCAGACATAGTATTAGTGTTGTCACTGTGGCTATAATGATGTAATGTTTGACATTCCTTCTTCCATGGCCATGAGGCTCACATGTAAAATACAAGCAAAGTTTTTTATTGCCTTCTAAATGGACAACAGAAAGATTTTGAAAAACTCCACCATTAGGAATGGTTCCTTCTAAATCATTATAAAAGAGGTTCAAAAGCTGAATGACATGTAGATTTTGAAGTTCAATAGGAATGGATCCAGAGAGTTGGTTGAAGGAAAGATCCAAAGTTTTCAAGCCTCTCACCTCTCCAAGAGTTTTTGGAATATCATCTGATAGCATATTCTTGGCCAGAACTGTAATGTTGGTGAGCAGAATCGAACATTTTGGCAGAGAAGTTTTTTAGCCTTCTGTGTTGAACGAAAACAACGTTTTAGGGGTTGAAAACTAAGAAAATATTACAAAAAATTAAAAACACAAGTAGTAGCAAAAAAATGTTGTAGCATAAATATTTTTAAAAATAAAATATATAAATATATGGTTTGGTTTGGTTCGGTTTTAAAATTTCAAATCCGAGAACCGAACCAATTAAGCTTTAATTGGTTTGGATTTTATCCGAACCAATCAATATACCCAAACTGAATTGAACCAATTTAATTGGTTCGGTTTGGATTGATCGGGTTGGCTAGTTATCCAAACCAATTTACACCCCTACCTCCAACCACAACTCTCATCCTTGCCCCCTGTCGGATCTGCTCAATAGGCGGGATTCGGTGGTTTACCGGCCAGATTTTGAGTTTGTCGTCATTGTTGGTGACGGCCCATGGAATTCTCGGTTCTATCTCATGGCAAAGACACTAGGAATTGTGTCGGAGCCTATGGCGGTAGAGATGACAATGGGGCGGGGCGGGGCAAATAGTGCTTCCCTCGTCCCCGTCTCGTCACGGGTACCCATTTATGATCTCCACGGGTAGGCGAGAGTATCCGGGTAGTTAATAATTTAAAATAAAATTTTAAAAATTATAAAAAAAAATAAAAGAAAATAAATTTTAACACCATATACTACAACTTTGTTCAACAATCTAAGATTCTTACAAAATTAAAAGAATATTATAAATAACAAACTAAATTCAATTATATTTTCTAATAATCAATTTACATAAATAACTATTACATAAATAGTATATATATTTTTTAACAAGTTTTATCATTATGGACTCATTCAATAAAAAAATCATTTCAAAATAATAAAAAGATATGTATTTTCATCTCATCTCAAAGTAAAAAAGAAAAAAAAATAATATATGATACATATTAGATGAAAAAGTATGCTTAACAGGTTTGCAGGTTGTGAACACTCAATTTTGACCGGGCTGCCAAAAAAATAAATTAATTAAAGGCCCATATTTATGGGCCCATTTGTAAGCTTTTTTTTTTTTTAAAAAGGAAAAGAATGCTGATCTCGTTTAAAAGAAAAAAAAAAGAGAAAGGGAAATTGGCAATGCATTTAATGTCTGTTGCCTGCACACGTAAAGTAAGAATTGCATTAAATGCCTTAAGGCAGCAGGTAAGGAAAAGGGGGAGGCTGAAAGGATGGAAAAAAAAAAGAAAAGGTTCTGATAGAGGAAGAGATGGGGGGCTCAACGTAGGGAGGTTGACGTAAAGAGAAAAAAAGAGAAGAAAATGTCAGGGGAGAAATGATGAAAAAGAGGGGTATTTAAAAGAGATGAGCATCAAAAAAAAAAAAGGAGGGAACGGCATTTTTCACTGCTATTCACCTTCAAGAGTCACTTCACTCCATCTCCACGTCCAACCTTCACCACCCAGCACTAAACTACCTTCCATTTCATCACCTTCGTCATCAGAAAACAACACCTCCCCCTTCACTTCACCACATTCATCACGAACTTCTAAGAAGCACAGCCATCACAAGGGAGACAGAGAGAAGGGAACAAGAAGGAGACAGAAGCTTTACTGAGGAATAGCATTCATTTCAACTGCTCTACCTTGAACTCCACAGGTAACCTTTTTGCATTTATGTCATATAGCTCATTTCTGCTAACTATTCTCACTTGCACACAACCCCTGAATCCCTCTGCACCCAACCTGAAATGAATATTACATATCCACTCAAGCCTCCCTGACTGAAACTCAATATCCACTCTCCAACCGTGAACCCATCTCCCTTTTATTACTTTCATCTTCAACTACCCACATTCAACCTTTTCCAAACCAAAAACATCTACTTTCCATCAACCCATGCACACGTAAATAACATCTTCCTTAACCTTTCCCTCAACCAGGACCCTTAACCAACCGACCGTCGAACCGTGAGCTCCAAATCTCTCACTGACAACCCATCCAAACCTTCACACCATCAACAAAACTCCATCATATCCGACCGTCGAATCATCCAATCTCCCTAAACCGACTGTCGAACCTCACCAACGCCAGTTACCATCCTCTCACCGACACCCTCTCCGACCGTCGAAACCCAAGAAGCCAGATCATTCCCTTCAACCAACCGACCGTCGGATTCTGAATCCTCTTGTACCGACCGTCGAACTAACAAACATCATACCCCCACCGACCGTCGAATCCCCATATATCAACCTTTACCATCCCCTCTCACTATTATTGTGAACCCACAACCCATCCTTCAACCATCCATTAAGCGAAATCACCTCAAAAACCCCAACTTATACCCGACCATCGAACCTCAAATCCGATCACTTCCTTTCACCTCCAAAACACTCCCTATCTTCAAAGCCTCCATAATCCCCATCACCCAAGCAACTTTCATAACCTCTCCAAACATTACTTGAACCCAACCGAGATCGACCGTCGAACCGTGAGTCCCACTCCCTTTACCGATAACCCATCCAAATCTTCACACCATCAACCAAACTCCATCACGTTCGATTGTCGAACCCCAAAAAAAAAAAAAACAAAAAATAAACCTCCACAACCCCCATCACCCAAACCATCCCATCTTCACTTTCAACCGACCGTCGAACCCCCAAAACAAAACCATCACATCCTCCCCATCGACCGTCGAACCGCACCACCGTGACCTTCGACCAACCATCGCAAACACCATCATACCCCCCCCTCGCCGACCGTCGAACCATACCATTGCGACCTTCACCGACCACCTTCACAAACCATCATATCCTCCACCCGACCGTCGAACCCCAAAACAGAATCATCCCACCATCTCCTCCAACCGACCGTCGAACCCCAAAACAGAACCATCCCATCTCCTCAAACCGACCGTCGAACCTCAGCTAGGTCGCCCATCACCGATCGTCGAACTCAAAACACCAGATCCATCATACCCCCAACCGACCGTCGAAACCCAAGAAGCCATGTCCTTCCCTTCTACAGACGTCACCCCCATCATCTTCATCAACCTTCATCCGACCATCGAATCTTAAACCGGATCCCTCCCCAAACATCCCTTGGTGTGTGCTGCCATGGTTGCCAAAGTCTCCAAACTCTTATTTCTTTAAATTGCATTGTTGATTATCTTGTTGAGTTTGAGTTTGGATCACGTGGATTCTTGCCCCTTTCACATTAAGGCAGTAATGACGCATTTTGGTAAAAAGGGGGATGGAAAAAGAATATAAAAAAAAGAGAATAAGAATAAAAAGAAAGTTTCAATATATGCAATGACCAATGATGATGATTGAGTAGTGAATATTACCTTCAATGTCATTTGGATCATAAGGGTTTATTGAGTAGCCTGATGCTAACTTGAACCCTGTGCAAGAATAAATATGTTTTCAAATAAAAGTTTTTGCATCTTAGTTAATATCAATCAACCCACACTTATTTTCTAAAGAACTACGTAACTTTGAGTTCCCCATTGCACCAGGGGATACGTAGGAGCAGAATTTCATTTCTGTCAAGCCAAATTTAAATTTTCATAATTTTGTGGTTTCCTTTTTTATAAATAGTTACAATGTTTTTGCAAAAAGGGTAAAATAAATATTTTCAAGGACTATTAAGAATTTGCACAATTAACTTAAGGTACCGTTTTAGAACGGGTGTGTTAGGGGTGCTGTGGGATTAAGTTTCCGCCCTTCCCTATCCATAACCGACTCCCGAATCCAATCTGGTTCCAAAGACCATTTTCAAAGAAAGGTTTTCCAATTTTTTCTAAATTAAAATAAAATTGGTGGTGACTCCATTTTTTTCATTTCCTTTTTCTAAAATCAAGTGAATTGCTATATCCCGCCGCGATCTCGGTCGCGACAGATGGCGACTCCACTGGGGACATTTGGAGAGTCAAGCCTGTTGTTGTTAGTTGTGCAAATTGTTAATAATTTTTATTTATTTATTTTACCCTTTTTATCCTTATTTTTGTTTTCTTTTTGTTTGTAAATGGATTTTATTTATTTTTGTTCTATGTAAATATCTGATAGCGTTATTCCTGTGTTTGTTTTGACCTGATATACTTGTATATATTTTGTACTTAATTGTGCATAATTGTTGAAACCTTAGGATAGATGATTGCTACCTGGTTATTGTATATATGTTTTTGCAGGTTGGGGGGTAGTTTCTTTTGAAAAATTTTGTACAGGTTTGTATGCTCCCTCACACACATCACTATCACTTACCTCACACACTTTTTGGGCTCTATACCCGAGTCTGTGCGAAGCCGAGGAATAGGAGGAGTCTCGACTTTTGTTATTGAGGGGCTTTATGCTCACTTGACATTTGTTGAGACGCCACTCAGATTGTTACTAATATCATGAACTAATCATATTGAGAGGGTTTATCCCTACTTGTGATTAATTCATGATTTGGTCTTTGTCTTTCGAGATAAGGGCAATCTGGGAACCATGACTTTTTAGAAGTTTAGACCTGTCCCGAAAATCTTGCACTGATAGATTGAGCATAGTGACGGTCAAATCTTAGGTTCCACCTAACTAGGGCATAAAAGGGAGCGTACTTCTTTTTCTTTAGTTATCTGTTTCTCATATCATTCATTCTTGCAAAAAAAAAGGAAGAAAAAAAAAAGAAAAAAACTTGCATTTTCATGACATTGCATTTCAAAAAAATCATCATGCATTTTCATGGCATTCTTGACTTAAAAAAAAAAAAAGAATCATGCATCTTCATAGCATCCCTAGCATTAAAAAAAACTTGCATTTTCATGACATTGCATATAAAAAAAATCACGCATAACATCCCTAGCATTCAAAAAAAAAAAAAAAGAAAAAAAGCTATTCATCGCTCGTATTTCATGACATTGCATTTCAAAAAATAACTTGCATTTCATGACATTGCATTTCAAAAAAATATAATACCTTGCATCCTCATGACATTCATTGCATAAGAAGAAAAAAAGAAAAGGGATATCCCCTCTTGCATTGTCATAACTCAAAAAAAATGTGTATTTGCATGGCATGCATTATCCTTTGGGTTTACAACCCTATAAGGGTTTCTCCATGTAGATTGTTAGCATACGTTCTCTAGAGTTACCTCAATAAGAGGTACCCCTAGAATGCATCATTCTTTTTCTAGCATGCTTACACTTTTTTTAGTATTATAGGGTGAGTTTGCTTGGTAAAGTGGAAAGATTGGTACTTATCAATAGCAAAGGATGGAAGAAAGGTGTCATGGGCAAAACACAAGCAATGCAGTTGACCACAAGAGGAACATGAAGATTGCAGTTAATGGCAGTGATCTGAGGCATGTGAGAGACATTACTCAACAGATGACTCCTGAAGCTCGATCAAAGTTTTCGAGTAGGTATGGGCAGATCCTGGATTTATTGCGCATCCCAATTGAAGAGCCTGTTTTGAGTGGCCTAGCTCAATTTTGGAACCGGTCGCTGAAATGTTTCGAGTTGCCTAACCTAGATATTACACCGACCATTGAAGAGTACGTTATCATGTTAAGACTCCCAATGAGCAAGCACCCAAATGTTTATCTTTACGGAGGGTATTATGTATCAGTAGGGAAGATAGCAGAACTGATAGGGGCTCAAACAAATCAATTGGGCATGGATAAAAGGGGAGGAACAGAAGGCTTGAAGAAAAGCTACCTCAAAGTACATCTTCAGTATCTAGCGCAACAAGGAAAGTAGGATTTCTTCAACAAAACGCTGGCCTTAACCATCTTTGGGTTAGTGTTATTCCCATTTACCTCAGATATGGTAGATCAAGCAGCAATGGATGTATTCTTCAAGTTTGAGAAGCATAAAGCAAATCCAGTCCCTGCTATTCTTGTTGATACTTTCTTGACAATGGAAATCTGTCATCAAAAGGGTGGTGGAAAGATTCGATGTTGCACACACATGTTGTACATTTGGATCATAACACACATGGATGTGCACAATCGCCTGGGACTCCTACCTGACTCGTTAAGAAATTTTGGTCGCATACCAGTGAAGCAACAAAAAGCTTATGAATGGAAAAATGAGTTCATGAGGATGGGGCCAGATGCTTTCAAATGGGTATGCCCGTGGTATCATGGAGAAGAGATAGTTTTCAGCTGTGGTGATTTCCCTAATATTCCTTTGATGAGCCCTAGAGGTGGTGTGTCATACGCGCCAATCCTTCTGCTTAGACAACTCCGATGGACTCAATATGTGCCCAACGAAAAGCAACTTGAAGGGTTCAGCTTCTTATACCAGCAAGACGGAAGCACTGCTAAGCAAGAAAAAGATATTAGAGATGCTTCGAAGAATATTCATATGGTAGGAACAAAGGAATTGGGGAAGCATGTGGTGGTCTGTACCCCTGAATATTTGTAATGAAGAGAGGTAAGAAGAGTGCAAAATATCATCCCTCAGATAGTTTCAGAGGATAAAGGTCATCCTCAGATCATACCTCAAATGGCCACTGAGATGGAAAGATTGAAAGCACAGATGAAAGTCTTGGAACAAGAAAAGGAAGCCACTGAGCTAAAAGTAGTCATCCACCAGAGTCGATGCCAGAAGCTAGCTGATGAAGTTGAATATTTAAAAGACACATGTGCAGATATGACTGAGACCCCAAGCCGAGTAAAAAGGGCAAGGAAAGGAAAGAAGGTAGAATTTGAAAAGGCCACAACAGAAGTTCATGAATTGCGAGCAAAGATAAGCGCTCAGGAAGAGACAATGGCGTTGATTTTGCAAGAGAAAGGAAAGTTGGAGGCAAATGCTATGGTACAAGATTGTAGAATACAAGCCTTACAAGAAGCTCTAGCTGAAGCAAAGTGCCGCTCTGACCAAGGACGGGCGTTAGCTACCAAATATCGTGATGCACTCATGGAAGCAAACCTAGAGAATGAGCATTTGAAGCTGCAAATTCAAGAGTTGGGGCGAGACCATGAGCAGTGGAGACTCGAGGCCCAAAGACTAGTGAGGCAGAAAGAAGAATGGGCAGAAATGTGGCAATCAGTAGCACAAGATCAAAGGGCTGAAAAAGAAGAATGGAAGAAGAAATATGAGAGCATGTCTGACAGTGTACAATATCATGCTGCGCAACTGGTTGATCATTTTGAAGAGGCAGACCTTCAGATTCGACTGAATCCATTGTTACGGCTACCACAAAAAATAGCCGAGTTCATGAAGTATTGTCGAGGTCTTGCTAAAGGTCTTAGGAAGAAACAAACCAAGTTGTTAATGTAATGTTGTTTATGTTGCCTTCTGAGGAGTCTGAGACCTTGTACTGATTGAATTTTGAAATAAATATGAATGATCAATTGCGGTGTTTTGTTCCAAACATTGATTTTATTGTTTTTCACCTAGACATTATTCAGTGAAGGGTGAATGCCCTCTTGAATAGGCTGTCAATTGTGCTCTCGACCTGAGACGATTCGTCTTTCAGCGAGTATAGAAAGCCTAGTATTCAGTGAAGGGATAACTGCATTGCATGTGAATATCCAAGAAGATAGCACCCATTGAGGAGAGAATACTCCCTTGGGATCGTTGTCAACCATATTCTTGCCTAAAGGATAATGAACCCGAAGTGCAGAATTTGGGATCCTGCATTGCTATTGAATGTCCGTGCAGATCTTTCCACAATCACCAAACATCCTCACAATAGCGCTAACTTCTTCTTTCCTTTTCTTTGTTTAATGTTGTTTTGTTTTAATAAATCAATTTGACACAGGAATCATTGCGCGGCCTAGGAAAGAAGATACCAATCTAACCCGAGTTCACAATACCAGATCTCGGACCAGAATGGCTGCTAATAATCCTGAGGCGGGAGGAATTTGAGCAGAGAAGTCGATGAAATGACAGGGGAGGATAAATGAGGTGTCGAAGCCCAAGTATGGTTGGAAGCAATATTACAAGACATGAGGGAGTCTCTTCAATTAATCAGCGGGAATAGATGTACAAATGAGGTTGAAGCATATGTAAATGTGCCATTAATGACCGCCCCGACCTTCCCGGCTATTACCTCAGGCATCACCATGGGGATCCATGAGCAACCACCTCAAATGACACCGGTTGTCATGCCTATTGGGGAAGGGTATCGCACTTTGGAAGGTGCCCATAAAGAAGTTCCTGGTTATGCTGGCCCTACTTGGGAACAACCTCACGTGTCCATTACAGGGCAAGCAACAATACCTCACTCTGGGAATAGCCACATCATGATTGAGAAAGACAAGATGAGGGAAGAGTGGATGGAGAAAATAGAGGAACAGATCAAGGCGATCAAGGGCCCTAGTGCTTATGGGCCTCTGAGAATAGAAGAACTGTGTCCTACCACAGATGTCGCAATCCCTAAAGACTTCAAGATTCTCGATTTTGCCAAGTATGATGGAAGTGGCAACCCTCGGTTTCATTTAATTAGTTATGGAACCAAGATGGCGGTTTGGTCCAAGGACGATAAGTTCCTCATTAGCTTTTTCCACGAGAGTCTTACAGGTCCTGCTTTAGAGTGGTATCTTCAATTAAACCACTCTAAGATTTCTCGTTGGACAGAATTGGCTGACCTATTCATGGACCAATACAAGTTTAATCTGGATGTAACTCCGACCCGGGAACAATTGAGCTCGATGCAAAAAGGAAGTGATGAACCTTTCAGACAATACGCACAGAGGTGGAGAGCTTTGGCAGCTCAAGTTCAGCCCCCATTGACATTATCTGAGATGTGTTCGTATTTCCTGGGAACCTTGGGAAATCCTTTTATCGGGGCAATGGTCGGGGCAGCCTATAAGGATTTTGCAGAATTGATAATGGCGGGAGAAAGGATAGAGATTATGGCCAAAGCTGGGAAGTTGCCGGTGAGCAATACAGAGAATACTGCCTTCAAGAAGGGATTCCAGCTGAAAAAGAAGGAACCCGAGGTGAGTTATGTCCAACGCCAGCAGACCTTCAGACCTCGATACTCCCCACAAAACTCAAGCCGCCAACTACCATATAACCTTAACCCTCACCTTCCATACCAAACACCTACACTTCCTTATTACCCGCCCCACCAAGCTATGCCTGCCGCAAACATCACCCCAACTCCGCAATTCCAAATCAATAATGTTCCCACACCACAACCATATATGCCAGCTCGCCCAACCTATACTCGATACCCACCTGCACCGACCTACCCAAATCACCCACAACCTCGGCCAAACTTTCAGAATCAAGGTCGCTTTCGTCCTCAAAACCTACTCCCTTTCCCAAGACTGTCCATTTCAAATGCGGATCTGTTCCAAAAGTTGTTCGATACTCACCTCATTTCGGGAAATCCTGTACGTCCGTTAAAACCACCATTCCCAGTGTGGTATAACCCGAATTTGACTTACAAATATCACATGGATATCCCAGGACATTCAATTGAAGATTGCGAGGCTTTCAAGACTGCAGTAAGGAAGCTTATTACTTATGGGAAGCTTGACATTCAAGAAGAGGCTGGACCCAGTATCGTCAACAACCCAATCCCTAACCATAGTGGAAGGAATAAGGCGAATGCTGTGGAGATGGAAGGACCTTCAATAAAAGAAGTCATGAGCCTGCATACGCCGATGATTCGAATATTTGAGGGACTGCGGATAGCGGGTTATGTTATCACTTCACCAGCCTCATCGGTGAAAGAAGAAGAGAGGCATGAGGAAGAGTCCAGGTGCGTTTACCACTGTGGGGCAACAGGACACAATATCGAGAACTGTTGGGACTTTAAGGATCGAGTCCAGAGGTTGCTCACATTGGGAGTAATACAAGCAAGACCAGGGGTAACTTCCTCTGAAGAAGTCCATGTGATTGAACGATTTGTGCTTAAGGTACCACCCCTCAACCAAGCTTCGGCGTCAGGGAAAGTAGTATTGACGGTCAAGAAGCCCACCCCATTTGCTTGTAATGACACCCGCGCAGTGCCCTGGAGCTATGAAACAAAGGTGGAGATAAAGGGAGTCGGGGAAGGGACTTCGAATGCCCGAGTGGCAGAAATACATCAAGAGGGAGACTCAGTGACTAACATAGTCGGGGTAGGAGGAATTACGAGGAGTGGGCGATGTTATAGCCCAGGAGAAATAGAAAAAGGAAAAATAGTCAAAGAGGTGAGTGGGGAAGAAACTGCAAAAGAAGAGGAGAAGAGGAAGGAAGAAGAAGAAGAGTTCCTAAAGATAATGAAGCAAAGCGAGTATGATGTGGTGGAGCAGTTGAAGAAGACTCCAGCCCGAATATCCCTCCTGTCACTCATTTTGACATCCGAGTTACATCGAAAGGCGTTGCTAAGAGTACTAAATGAGGCTTATGTCAAACCCGATGTTACTCCTGAGAATGTTGTCAACATGGTGGACCCGGTAAAGCACGTCAACATGATCACATTCATGGATGAAGAGATCACCTCTCGGTCTGAGAAAAACCCACGGGCCTTACACATAACCCTTAAATGCAAAGGGTACATGGTTGCAAAGGTTTTGATTGATGGGGGGTCTGCGCTAAATATCCTATCGAAGTCGACTCTAACCTCATTATCAATAAGTGAGGATGAAGTGTTACCTCGAGAAATGGTGGTGCGAGCCTTTGATGAAAATAGGAGAAGCATTTTAGGAGAGGTGACGTTGCCATTAGAGATTGGTCCAAGCAATTTTCAGGTATTGTTCCAAGTTATGAACATTGAGCCTGGGTACGCAATGCTCTTGGGGAGACCATGGATCCATGTTGCCGGTGCTGTTCCCTCAACCCTGCATCAAAGTGTTAAATATATTGAAAATGGGTCAATCATTACCATACATGGAGAGGAAGAGATTGTGTTGTCAAAACCAGTGCATATGTGGAGAGTGCAAAGAAAGATGAAGAGAATTTATGGCATAGTTTTGAAATAGTTGAGACTGGAGTGGGTAAGGATGAATCTCTAACATAAAGTGTGGATCAGGTGGTGGCCCGGATTATGGCAAGTAATGGTTATGAAGAAGGAAAAGGCTTGGGCTCACGATTGCAAGGTACTCGGTCGCCGGTGTCCTTCCGGGAAAAGTGGGACAAGTTTGGGTTAGGGTATGAGGCATCCCTGGAAGAGAGAACAAGGAGCATTACCCTCGGAAAGAAAAATGACAGGGGCAAGATGATGAATATTCCCCACCTGAGGGAAACCTTCCCAGCACCAGCCGAGGTAATCATGTCTGGAGAAGTCATTCGCTCCCAATACCATCCCACTGTTAATGCGTTGCATGAAGAAGGCCTAGAAGAAAGCAAGGCAATCCGTCCCTCTGCTGATGAGGAGCCGCTGAAGAACTGGCAATTTGAACCAGTGATTGATGTGATTGTGTCCAAGTAATTGTCTGGTCATATTTGTACTAAGCTGATGTTTAAGATTGGCTGTGTTTTGAACTTATGTTTATTCTATTTGAGACATCAACTTAATGAATTTGCATGATTATTCAACATTCCTCCTCGTTGCACTTTAACTTGTCCACTTGCATTTATCTTTTTTCTTTTTCCTTTCGTATAATATTTTGTTTTTCTTTTCTTTTCTTTTTATCATTCTCGCCCTATTCTGCTTTTCCAACTCCATGAAAATTACCTTCCAGGGATCTGAGTCTCATAGAAAGTTTGCCTCACGAAAGGGACCTTACAAGCTCATCAATTGATTCCCATGCGAGGTTTGAGGAAGAAGACCCTGGATCTGATGAAGAGGGAGAAGTCGTCGAAAGTTTTGAAAAATTACTGGAGTATTCCGAGAAGGAATTTGACTTGAATGGTGAGGAAGCCGAGGTGATTAACATGGGGACAGAAGAAGAGAAAAAGGAGTTGAAAATGGTGAAAAATCCTGAATGTGAAGAAATGATTGCACTCTTCAAAGAGTATATGGATGTCTTTGCTTGGTCTTATCGGGATATGCCTGGATTAAATCCGGAGATAGCATCTCATAAAATCCCACTATATCCAGATGTTGAGGTAAAGAAGCAGAAGTTAAGGAAGATGCATCCTGATATGTCCCTGAAGATTAAGGAAGAGGTGACTAAGCAGCTAGAAGCAGGATTTGTAGAAGTGTCAAGACACCCAGAATGGGTAGCTAATGTTGTGCCTGTGCCTAAGAAGGATGGGAAAGTCTGAATGTGTGTGGACTACAGGGATCTGAATAAGGCTAGTCCGAAGGATAATTTCTCACTCCCTCATATCGATGTGTTGGTTGATAACGCTGCTAAGAACCACATGTTTTCATTCATGGACGGATACTCAGGGTATAATCAAATTCCCATAGATGTCAATGACAAAGAAAAAACCACTTTTATCACTCCTTGGGGGACATTTTGTTACACAGTGATGCCGTTTGGATTAAAAAATGTCGGGGCTACTTACCAACGTGCTATGGTTGCATTGTTCCACGACATGATGCACAAGAAAATTGAAGTATACGTGGATGATATAGTTGCCAAGTCTAGAGAAGGAGAAAGTCATGTGGCAGTTTTGCGTAAGCTGTTTGAAAGACTCAGAAAGTACAAACTGAGGTTGAACCCTGCTAAATGTGTTTTTGGAGCATCCACGGGAAAGCTACTCGGGTTCATTGTTAGTAGAGAAGGAATAAAGGTGGATCCAGATAAAGTGAAAGCAATACAGGAGATGCCTGCTCCTAGGACAGAGCGTGAAGTGAGAAGTTTCCTCGGAAGACTTAACTACATTGCTCGATTCATCGCCAACTTGACCAGTACTTGTGAGCCTATATTCAAACTGTTGAAGAAACACCAGCCAGGAAAATGGGATGAGGAATGTCAAGGAGCTTTTGACAAAATAAAGGCTTATCTAGTGAATTCTCCTGTTTTGGTACCACCTACCTCTGGTCGGCCTCTGATATTGTACTTAACCGTACTGCCAACCTCAATGGGAGCAATGTTGGGGCAACATGATGAGTCAGAGAAAAGGGAGCAGGCAATTTATTATCTGAGTAAGAAGTTCAATGACTGTGAAGCCCGTTACATGGCTATTGAAAAGACTTGTTGTGCTCTGGTATGGACCTCAAAACGGTTGAGGCAATACATGTTGTATTACACCACTTTGTTGATCTCCCGAATGGACCCCCTGAAGTATATATTTGAAAGCCCTCATGTTTCATTAAAGGTTTCAAAATGGCAGGTGATACTATCAGAATTCGACATCAAGTACATGACTCGGAAATCCGTCAAAGGAAGTGCAATTGCTGATCATTTAGCTGAAAACCCTCTTGAGGATGGGCAACTAGTGACATCCGAATTCCCTGATGGAGAAATTTTGACAGTGGAAGGAGAAGAGGAAAGTGAGGATGAGTCCATTTGGAAGATGTATTTTGATGGGGCAGTCAACATGCATGGTAGTGGCATAGGATCTGTGGTTGATTCACCGACTGGAAAGCAATATCCAGTCGCTATCAAACTTGATTTTGAATGCACCAATAATATTGCAAAATATGAGGCCTGTGCTAATGGTTTACAAGTTGCAATTAACTTGGGGATCAAACAGCTGCATGTATTTGGAGATTCAGCACTTATCATTTATCAGGTGAACGGTGAATGGTAAACCAAGGACTCGAAGTTGGTGCCTTATCAAAAGTATTTGACCCAGCTGATCGAGAAGTTTGAGGAGGTAACCTTCTCCCATCTGACTCGGGATAAGAATCAGTTCACAGATGCCTTGGCCACTTTGGCTGTGATGACCAAATTGGATGTTCATAATAATGTTCAACCTATTCAAGTAAAGATGCACAGTGAGCCTGCATATTGCGCTAATGTGGAAGATGAGCCAGATGGTAAGCCATGGTACCATGACATCAAGCAGTATATTCAACATAGAGAATACCCAACTGGGGCAAGTGAGGTGAACAAGAAGACTATGCGTCGTCTGGCAATGACCTTTTTCTTGAATGGAGAGGTTTTGTACAAGAGAAGCCATGACGGCACTTTGCTTAGATGTGTGGATGCTCGTGAAGCCCGTATAGTCTTGACCGAAGTCCATGAATGGATCTGTGGAACTTATGCCAATGGTCATATGATGGCACGAAAAATTCTCAGAAGTGGTTATTATTGGTCCTCCATGGAAACAGACTGCATCGGATATGTGCGAAAGTGCCAGAAGTGCGGATATATATGCGATCGAGTAAATGCACCTCCATTTCCCTTGCACAATTTGGTATCTCCATGGCCTTTCTCAATGTGGGGAATAGATGTCATTGGACCCATTAATCCTAAAGCTTCCAATGGTCATCGCTTCATTTTAGTGGCGATTGATTATTTCACCAAGTGGGTAGAAGCTTCCTCGTATGCCAATATCACTCAAAAGGTGTTTTTGAGATTCTTTAAAAGGGATATCGTCTGCAGATATGGAATTCCCGAAAGGATAATAACAGATAATGGCACCAATCTCAACGGTGCTGAGATTCGAAAGTTTTGTGAAAGTTTCAAAGTCAAGCATCATAATTCAGCTCCTTACAGGCCCTAGATGAATGGTGCAGTGGAAGCCGCAAATAAGAATGTCAAGAAAATTATTGCCAAGATGGTAGTGAATTACAAGGACTGGCATGAAATGTTGTCCTATGCTTTGCACGCGTATCGTACCAATACACGATCAAGCACTGGGGCAATGCCTTTCTCTTTGGTATATGGGATGGAGGCCGTCTCTCCTATAGAAATTAAGATTCCTTCTCTAAGGGTCTTGATGGAGGCAGAGTTGGAAGAATCCGAATGGGTGAAGACTCGACATGAGCAGTTGAATATGATAGAAGAGAAAAGACTGGCAGCTATTTGTCATGGGCAATTATATCAAAGCAGAATGGCCAGAGCCTTCAACAAGAAAGTTCGTCCCAGAGACTTTTGTTCAGGAGATTTGGTTTTGAAGAAGATCCTCCCTAATCAAGAGGATGGCAGAGGAAAATGGGCTCCGAATTATGAAGGCCCATATATAGTCAAGGTGCATTTTCGGAGGAGCATTAATTTTGCAGAATATGGATGGAGAAAAATTGCCAAGACCCGTAAACACTGATGTTGTCAAGAGATTTTATTCCTGAAAAAAAAAAAACCCGTTAGGCTGAAAACCCGAAAGGGCGGTCTGAGCAAAAGTAAGGGCAAATAAAGAGGCAAGATCTCAAAGAAAGTTGGCATGAAACTCTTTGAAGGGCTCACCAAACTGAGGCAATTCTTATCATCATTTGATTGACTACACTGGGGCAATTTTGTTCGCTTTCAATTGGCTACACTGGGGCAATTATTTTTGAAGGACTGAGGAGAAGACGTGTTGAAGGAAGTAACCACACAGAGGCAATAGTTGAGTTATCGGGCCATTGCAGGGAATCAATTGAATGAGAAACAAGGAACTAATACTGGGGCAAATTTTTCTTATCCTTTGTAACCTCTTGTAGTTCCTAGGATTTCATCTTTCAAGCATGTGTCTTACTAAAGGTTCATGTATGATCTGATCACCAAAGCAATAAAAAGAAGTTTATTCATTCAACAAATTTCTATCCATTCATGAATGCATGCGTACTTATTAAGTTATGTCTCAAATAGAATAAATTTATGGTTAACAATTTGATTTGACAATGCTACAACAATCCTTCAATGATTGACTTGGGCTAAAGGATCTCAGCAGCTCAAACTACAGATTGCAACGCCGTATTGGATCTCATTGCCAAATAAAAAAAAAGGAATCAAGAAAGATAAAAAGAAAGAAGAAAGAAGGAGAAGAAAGAAAGGAAAGATCGAGGTTATCAGGTTCCACGAGCAAAAGCATGTGAACAAGGGTTTTGATTGGTTAAAGTTTTCCAAAAGTCACCGCTGGTTCAAAGGTCTTTTAATAAAACTAAAAAGGGAAAAAAAAGAGAAAAAAAATCCATCTTAAATCTCTGTTTTCGGGAGCACAGTAGCCCGTTTGTCTTTAAATTCCGGGACTCAGTTGCCCACCATGCATTTTATATTCTCTTGAGTGCATCAGCTCCATGCATTTTAAATTCTGTTGAGCGCATCGGCTCCATGCATTTTACTTTCTATTGAGCACATCGGCTCCATGCATTTTAAATTCTGTTGAGCGCATCGGCTCCATGCATTTTAAATTTTGTTGAGCGCATCGGCTCCATGCATTTTAAATTCTTTTGAGCACATCGGCTCCATGCATTTTACTTTCTGTTGAGCGTATCGGCTCCATGCATTTTAAATTGCATTGAGCCATGCTCGGCTCCATGCATTTTAATTACATTGATGCGCATCGGCTCTATGCATTTTAAATTACATTGAGCGCATCGGATCCATGCATTTTAATTCTGTTGAGCGCATCGGCTCCATGCATTTTAAATTCTTTTGAGCGCATCGGCTCCATGCATTTTAAATTCTGTTGAACGCATCGGCTCCATGCCTCCATGCATTTTAAATTCTGTTGAGCGCATCGGCTCCATGCATTTTAAATTCTGTTGAGTGCATCGGCTCCATGCATTTTAAATTCTTTTGAGCGCATCGGCTCCATGTATTTTACTTTCTGTTGAGCGCATCGGCTCCATGCATTTTAAATTTTGTTGAGCGCATTGGCTCCATGCATTTTAAATTCTGTTAAGCGCATCGGCTCCATTTTTTTTTTTGTGATTTCCTTTGAGCGCATCGGCTCCATGTGTTCCTCGCATTTTGTTTTACATCTTATGCATCGCCAGACAAAATTGAAATTCATATCTTTACTCGTTTCTTACGACGATAATATGAAGACTGCAGTTTTCTTATTATCTAGTAAGAAACAAATAAAGAGGGACAACTGTGAACACTCAATTTTGACCGAGCTGCCAAAAAAATAAATTAATTAAAGGCCCATATTTATGGGCCCATTTGTAAGCTTTTTTTTTTTAAAAAAAAGGAAAAGAATGCTGATCTCGTTTAAAAGAAAAAAAAAAGAAGGGAAAATTGGCAATGTATTTAATGCCTGTTGCCTGCATACGTAAAGTAAGAATTGCATTAAATGCCTTAAGGCAAAGAAAGGAAAAGGGGGAGGAAAGGATGGAAAAAAAAAGAAAAGGTTCTGATAGAGGAAGAGATGGGGGCTCAACGTAGGGAGGTTGACGTAAAGAGAAAAAAAGAGAAGAAAATGTCAGGGGAGAAATGATGAAAAAGAGGGGTATTTAAAAGAGAGGAGCATTAGAAAAAAAAATGGAGGGAACAGCATTTTTCACTATTATTCACCTTCAAGAGTCACTCCACTCCATCTCCACGTCCAACCTTCACCACCCAGCACTAAACTACCTTCCATTTCATCACCTTCGTCACCAGAAAACAACACCTCCCCCTTCACTTCACCACATTCATCACGAACTTCCAAGAAGCACAGCCATCACAAGGGAGAGACAGAGAGAGGGAACAAGAAGGAGACAAGCCTTACTGAGGAATAGCATTCATTTCAACTGCTCTACCTTGAACTCCACAGTAACCTTTTTGCATTTATGTCATATAGCTCATTTCTGCTAACTATTCTCACTTGCACACAACCCCTGAATCCCTCTGCACCCAACCTGAAATGAATATTACATATCTACTCAAGCTTCCCTGACTGAAACTCAATATCCACTCTCCAACCGTGAACTCATCTCCCTTTTATTACTTTCATCTTCAACTACCCACATTCAACCTTTTTCAGACCAAAAACGTCTACTTTCCACCAACCCATACACACGTAAATAACACCTTCCTTAACCTTTCCCTCAACCAGGACCTTTAACCAACCGACCGTCGAACCATGAGCTCCAAATCTCTCACCGACAACCCATCCAAACCTTCACACCATCAACAAAACTCCATCATATCCGACCGTCGAATCATCCAATCTCCCTAAATCGACCGTCGAACCTCACCAACGCCGCTTACCATCCTCTCATCGACACCCTCTCCGACCGTCGAAACCCAAGAAGCCGATCCTTCCCTTCAACCAATCGACCATCGGACTCCACGAATCCCTCCGTACCGACCGTCGAACTAACAACCATCATACCCCCACCGACCGTCGAATCCCCATATATCAACCTTCATCATCCCCTCTCACTATTATTATGAAACCCACGCCCCATCCTTCAACCATCCATTATGCGAAATCACCTCAAAACCCCAACTTATACCCGACCGTCGAACCTCAAATCCGATCACTTCCTTTCACCTCCAAAACACTCCCTATCTTCAAAGCCTCCATAATCCCCATCACCCAAGCAACTTTCATAACCTCTCCAAACACTACTCGAACCCAACCAGAATCGACCATCGAACCGTGAGTCCCACTCCCTTTACCGACAACCCATCCAAATCTTCACACCATCAACCAAACTCCATCACGTTCGATTGTCCGTCAAAAAAAAAAAAAACAAAAAACAAACCTCCACAACCCCCATCACCCAAACCATCCCATCTTCACTTTCAACCGACCGTCGAACCCCCAAAACAAAACCATCACATCCTCCCCATCGACCGTCGAACCGCACCACCGTGACCTTCGACCAACTTCGCAAACACCATCATACCCCCTCTGCCGACCGTCGAACCATACCATTGCGACCTTCACCGACCAACTTCACATAAACCATCATCTCCTCCAACCGACCGTCGAACCCCAAGACAGAATCATCCCACCATCTCCTCCAACCAACCGTCGAACCCCAAAACAGAACCACCCCATCTCCTCAAACCGACCGTCGAACCTCGCCTAGGTCGCCCCTCACCAACCGTCGAACTCAAAACACCGGATCCATCATACCCCCAACCGACCGTCGAAACCCAAGAAGCCATGTCCTTCCCCTCTGTACGTCACCCCCATCATCTTCATCAACCTTCATCCGACCGTCGAATCTTAAACCGGATCCTCCCCAACATCCCCGGTGTGTGTGCTTTGCCATGGTTGCCAAAGTCTCCAAACTCTTATTTCTTTAAATTGCATTATTGATTATCTTGTTGAGTTTGAGTTTGGATCACGTGGATTCCTGCCCCTTTCACATTAAGGCAGTAATGACGCATTTTGGTAAAAAGGGGGATGGAAAAAGAATATAAAAAAAAGAGAATAAGAATAAAAAGAAAGTTTCAATATATGCAATGACCAATGATGATGATTGAGTAGTGAATACTACCTTCAATGTCATTTGGATCATAAGGATTTATTGAGTAGTCTGGTGCTAACTTGAACCCTGTGCAAGAATAAATATGTTTTCAAATAAAAGTTTTTGCATCTTAGTTAAAATCAATCAACCCACACTTATTTTCTAAAGAACTACGTAACTTTGAGTTTCCCATTGCACCAGGGGATACGTAGGAGCAGAATTTCATTTCTGTCAAGCCAAATTTAAATTTTCATAATTTTGTGGTTTCCTTTTTTATAAATAGTTACAATGTTTTTGCAAAAGGGGTAAAATAAATATTTTCAAGGACTATTAAGAATTTGCACAATTAACTTAAGGTACCGTTTTAGAACGGGTGTGTTAGGGGTGCTGTGGGATTAAGTTTATGCCCTTCCCTATCCATAACCGACTCCCGAATCCAATCTGGTTCCAAAGACCATTTTCAAAGAAAGGTTTTCTAATTTTTTCTAAATTAAAATAAAATTGGTGACGACTCCATTTTTTTCATTTCCTTTTTCTAAAATCAAGTGAATTGCTATATCCCGCCGCGATCTCGGTCGTGACACAGGTACTCGCGGAGCGGGTACTATAATCTCCGCCCCTGCCCCCATTTATTAAACAGGTACCCATCCCCGCCTCATCGCCGGTAATCCTCGCGGATCCCCGCGGGTACGGATAATTTTGACATCCCTATATGGCGGCAATGATGAAGAGCTTCTGCAATGAATAACGATGGACCAAGTGGGTCCCACAAACATCTAATGGACACCACTAACAATTGGAGCAAGATGGACGCAGTAAGAAACAGAGGGTGCGGAGGAGGCAATGACAATGATGCTAGTGAAGACGTGTGGCAAGGACTGTGCTGGAGTCGGTGGCGGCGATGATGATGAAGGGTTCGAGAGGTTCAAGAGCAAGTGGCGATAATGATGAAGGGCTCCTGCAATGAATGACGGTGGCAAGAAAGAGGGGGAAGTTGGAGAGGTAAGGATGAAAGAATGGATGAAAATTCAAAATGAAAAAGAGATAAAGACTAATGAATAAAAAATAGTTTTGATATTCTTATCATTAATAGTGTATACATTTCTTTTCACACTTTACTCAATATCATTCGTTATATTTATCTTTTTCTATCACTTTCTCTCATTAAATCTAACATCTTTAAAAAATGTGTCAATAGTGCATATACTGATAATTTTTTTCCATAAAAAAATCAAGGACTTCTTACAAATATGTTGAAAGAAAAATAATACTTTTACACTCTTAAAAAGGATTGTATTATTATTTATATTATTTTTAAGAATTATAATTAAGTGAGAGAAAATAAAAAAATATAATAAATAATATTAAAAAATATATAAAAATAAATATGTATATTTTATTTATGATAAAAATATTATAATTAATGTTAAAAATAGACAGTAATAGATAAAGAAATAAAAGTATCGATACTCCACAGTATTGCAGAAGCCGCCAAAGAGATTTGGAACTGAAATATAGGGGAAGTTAATAAAGTGGAAGGTCAAGAATCCATCAATTGTTTAAAAAGAATTCATTCATGTTGGGGAGCGGGAATGAAAACAAATGATTACAGTGCGGAGAGTACACCCATCATATGATGTACTCTTATTACATATGATGTAGACAGTAGACAAATAATGAGAAGTGCAAATTAAGTGGCGCCGCAAAAC
Source organism: Ormosia semicastrata (assembly GCA_029884595.1). NCBI lineage: Eukaryota > Viridiplantae > Streptophyta > Magnoliopsida > Fabales > Fabaceae > Ormosia > Ormosia semicastrata. The sequence continues at coordinate 26,150,356 of JAQQTO010000046.1, read as the reverse complement.
CACTAGCAAGTAGCTTCTAGCTTGGATAACTTTTTTATTTTATTTTTAAATTATAATTTACGTTTTCTTTACTCTCTTTTTTACGAGAAATTATAGTTTACTTATATACAGTGATTTGACTTAAAGTCACTAACATGTGATTTTGTGATTTTTTTAAATAAAAATCAGATGCTAGAGTTTAGCAATCTTTACTCGTTGAATCTCAAGTGTGACTGTGCATTTTCACTTATTTGTCTTACAATTAAACCAAAGCACTGTTATTTTGTAATATTAAATTTGTTGATAATTTATTTATCATCCTTTTTATGCAAGGTTAATTATTTTCTTCTATTTTTGATAATTGAACACTTTATGTTGTAAGTAAAAAAATTTAAGTCACTTTTTAAGTTTCTTTTATAACTTTAGCACATGTTTTTCATTAAAAAATACATGAAAATGTCACAAAAATAATTATATGTTATATCAAATTACAAGGAGGTAAAATATCACTTTTTAAATCACATGAGACAAAGTGGATTGAATTCAATCACAAGAAGAGAACTGTAATATTTTTTTTTTCAAATAACAAATACCTTTCGATTCCAAAAATTAAGACTGGTTAATAATTTTCTAAAAAAAAATAAAAAGCATAAATTCATTCTTTAACATTTTAAAGTTTTCATATTCTTCTTCTAATTTATTTTTGTTTCAAATTAATCATCTAACTAATTATATTAACGCATCGCTTTCTTGATATCTATCTTCGCCCTCTTGAAGTTTAACTTCATTAATGCTATCATCTTAGGTGGCAAAAAAATCACTTACATGTCATGTGACTTGGCAATGTATACATTAGTATCATATGACATGACAAATACATACATAAGATTAAAAATATGATTATTATCTGACCATATTCATCTCCATTTGAAAATTATGGTTCCTGCTCTTCCTTGTTCTTCTTATCGTTGCAGCTCATTTCTTTTTTCCTCTCCCTGTTTCGATAACAAATAAAAAGCTGGTACGGTTTCTTATCCCCATTTCATCCAAAAATAAATAAGCTAGTATGGATTCACAAGGTTCCTCCATTAACAGTAACAAAGGGGGACAATGGACTCCATATTGCTACTATGATATGCTAATATGAGTTTTCTTCCTTATATATTTATAAACATAACTCCCTAAAAAATGTCAAAAAATAAAGCCTTTATCCATGGTTGCTAGGGAGACAAGAACCAATTTCATAGTTCTATTTTAATCAATATTTGGGTTGTTTTCTTCACAAAAGTTACATAAATCAATCCTATACAAGTTTAAAAATGAACCCAAGCCCTGGAACAAACTAAAAGGCTTTACATTTGAAAAAGAGACTTCGAGTCACGTTCGGGTTTGTGCAAATGATAGGACTCGTCAAGTAATAAAACGATGAGATACTGGATATTGTTCTCAAGGATCGATGGCCAAATACCAATTCGTGAAATTAACTACTATTTAAACTAAAATTTGGATCAAAGAGGGCTCTAATAAGACTAACACGACAACGAATGACAAAAGCAATGACAAAATTTTTTGGGGGTTTTTTTTTTTAATTTAGCAATGAAATGAACACTTAATATGCGAGATGACTAAAATTCAATTAATGAAAGAGTTGGGATCAAGCTTCATTTGAGTTCACTTGCTGCATATCAATAGGATTAACACAATTTATTATTCCTATTTTGTTATCGAATTCTCTAAAATAATTAAATCCTAATTTCTTAGGCAATTGATCCTTTATTTCCAAACAAAACCTCTAATTCCTTAAGCGATTCTAAAAAGAAACAAGCATTAGAATTTAGAATTCAAGAAAGTTACGAGTAAATCAATGACTATTCCTAGCCTAAAGATAAACAAGGTTCATAATCTCATAGCACGATTATACATTAAATTTCCATTCAATATAATCTTAAAATTATCCCAAAGAGAATCAATCTTTAGAAAACAATAAGAAAATAGATTAAAACTCAAAACAGAATAGCAACTTGTATTAATCAAATCCAATATAAAAAACAAACAAGATCCATCAAAATCCACCTAATCCCAACAAAGGGAGGTTTAGCAATACATGGTGCAAATAAAGGAAACAATAAGAAGAAAAGAAAACACCCTAGTCATTTGTGATGATTCAGAGATATTTCTGCTCCTCCATAGGTTGGAAAGCCTCTTTCTCCCTTTCCAGGGCTAGTTCGTGCCTCTCCGTGTCTCCTCTAACAGCCAAGTCTCCTTTAGGTTATGATAAGATAACTTTTTATACTGATATGGGCGCCTAAGCGCTGCAGATAGGGCGCCTAGGAGCTACAGATAGGGCACCTAGGCGCACACTACACAGTAAGAATCCATCTGCATCAGTTTGGATTAGCGCCTAGGCGCTTCATTGAGAGCGCCTAGACGTGCGCTACACAAAAACATATTTTACATCAGAGTTTAGCGCCTAGAAGCTGAGGTTTGTAGCGTCTGAATGCTGACCTTCCAGAAAGCATCCTTTTAGTATAGGTTTGGGCGCCTAAGTGCTCAAGAAATAGCTTCTAGGCGCTTAGTGAATAAAGTGAGCTCCTTTGCTTTGCTTCCAAAAATCTTGCTCCTCCCTCCTTAGATGCTTTCCTACAAAAACACATTAGAATAGTGAGGATTCTTCTTCCTTTCAATCAACTATTCTCAATCACAAACTTAAATCAAATTTTGCAAAATACTTGAGTAACAAGTAGCAAAAAGAGTAAATTAAGGGGAAATAATTCAAATTTTTAAAACATAAAACCACATCTTTTGCGCGCTCTTCAGTAAACCCACTTTCTGCGTCATGGGTCATATATGACCTCATTTTGCCTATATTTCTTCATAAAAATTAGTCAAATCAATACTAAAACAATCTTAGATGAAGAACCAAGCATTGAAATGGATCAAAATATCATATAAATTGTTAAAAACACGCCGGGGTTTTTTTTTTAGGATACATGACCCACCTATCTACAAATCGAGTCACGTTTGACTTGGTTGGTGAGGAAAATGTGTAACATCCCTGAAAAATATAAAATAAAAATAAGATATATTATTCAAATAATCAAATGGTTATTCAAATAGAATTGTTACTGTGCAAATATTAAAGAGAAAACGTGACCCTTTATTCGAATAGAACTTCTTCTATTCGAATAAACAAACAATTAAGGAAACACATACAAGGTGAGTTATTCGAATAACAATTCTGTTATTCGAATAACACAGCAGAAAATCAGAACATTGGGAACACATTACAGGGAAACAGAGTGAGAACACTTGGTTTTCTCTTCAACTCATTAAACCAAACCAGAACAAAACATCCGCAAGATGAGAAAAACAAGGACAAATGTCATGAATGGAACTCATGAAATTAAGAATGATCAGGGGAGATATAGAATATGGACATGTATTAAGGGATGGATGGAGGAGTAATAAAGTTTAATCCATAAGCCTCTTCACGAAATGATGATAGGGAACAAGTGTTAAAATCAGATGGTGGATGATGATCAAGAATGAACAAGTGTCTAAGAAATAATTAAAGATGAGATAAGTCATGAGATCATCAAGACAAGTGTCAAGAAAATGATTCTTGAAATAATTAAGGAGGAAGAGGTAATGATGACATTAGAAACAAGTGTTGATGGATGAATGGAGAAACAAAAACTTAATTCAAAAGCCATTTTACGTCAAAGGTAATTGGAAGAAGAAAGAATGATTGTAGGAAACGAGTGTCAAAACAAGATGGTTTAAGAAGGAACAAGTGTCCATGAATTTATTAAGGATGATATAAGCAAATGATGCTAGCATGGACATGTGTTGAAAAATGAATGAGAGGTTAATAAGGCTTAAAGAATAAGCCACTCCACGTCCAATAATTTAAGAAGAAGTGTTAAGTGAAATGATTACAATGGAAGATTTTTTTAGGATATGCAACCTCCTCTATGTAAGGGATTTCAACTCTAGCTTTATAAATACCTCAACTCTCCTTCATTCACGTCACAACTCACTCATCTAACCCAAAAACCAGCCTCTATTTTGGGCAACCCAACTCATCCTTTCTTCAACTACTTCCTTTTCTATTTCAAATCTGTAAAACAAAGGTAGGGGAATGATAAAAAATATCACTTTTTCTTCTCTATTTCTTCCAACCATACTTCCTAGTCCATCATTTTGCATCCAAACTCATTTACCCTATTTTTGCTTAATGTAACAATGATATTTTGATTTCTACAAACGTGATTTTTTAAAGTTTTATTCAAATAATGTCGCGATTATTCGAATAAAACATGCTAAAATGTTTCAGAAAAGTATGTTTTTAAATGAGTTATTCGAATAACTCATTTTTTATTCGAATAAAGCACTGCGTATTGAGATTTTAAAGAAGCATTATTCGAATAAGTTTTGGCTTATTCGAATAGAATTTTTCCAGAAGATTAAAACGAAGGAATGTTATTCGAATAACCAAATTGTTATTCAAATAATAGACGAGAGAATGTCAAAATTTGAGATTTTGAACGTAAATGATTATGTTCTATTTTAATCTCTTTTTATTTATGTTATGGAATTATTTATTATTGATTCAATTATTTTATGACTGGTTTTATTTTATATGATGAATATTTTTTATGAAAAAATTTTTTTAAAGAGCTATGTTATCCCATGGATAAAAATAAATCAATGTGCAAAGAGAATTATTGTAACCATGATTAGAGGATTAATGGACGCCTTAATTAAATAGAGATTAATATTATAACCATGATTAGAGTTTATTGTGGTCAAAATCAGAAGACTTTAGGGGACGCCTCATTGTCACAGAGAAAAGATCATAGATTAATATTATGACCATTATTAGAGTATTGGGAGACGTCCTGATTAAAGTTTATTGAGGTCATAATCAGAGGACTTTGGGAGACGTCTCATTGTCAAAGAGAAAAGAGACACATTTTGATTAAGAGTATTGAATGGGATGCCAAAGAGATGATGAAAGAAGATTTTTGAGAATATATCGAATAGTTATTTATTAAAGTTTACAATTACTCATTTTTATCATACTTTTCATTTATTTTACTATTTTATTACTTGGACTATCAATTATGATTTTAGAAGTAGAGAATTGTAAAGAATATATAGTAAACTTATATTACATGTTTTTGTATTTTCTTACTAAGATATTTTATCTCACTCCTTTTGTGGTGTAACATTTCAGATAATTCTGACAGTAAGAGTTTCAAAGGATATTCGTGTGAGATAAGTTTTTATAAATTTACAAAGCCAGAAGATTAAGTTTTCATTGTTATTTTGGGATCAATGAATAGATATAGTATTACTACATAAATTTGTAGCACCAAGTAAAGGCTTTTGAAAACCTCATTTGTAATAAATTGGTGCCTGATTTAGAAAAAGTTTGTATAAATACTATTAACTTTTGAAAGGTTTAACCCCCTTAGTGTAATATATTTTATTTTAGAAAAATAGTATATTGTGTTTATTTAAAATTAAATCTTTAGAAAATAAAAAGAAGTAGGACGTTACATTATGATATTAGAGCAGAGTCCTAGGCAAAGTGGTTTGGGAACCATTATTACTTTTTGACCAAATAAGTAAGTTGTTGTAGGAAAATATATTTTGTAGGTAGAAATAGAATGATGAATACGCAGTGGAAGAGTGGAAGGCCGTAAATTTTGAATCTGGATGAAGGATAGAAATTAAGGAGATAAGAATTGTAGAAAGAGATCTTTTGGGCTGAGAAGGAAAAGCAATTCCAACTTAAGCATAAGTGAAAAGACAATGAAAAAAGAGCTGGAAATAGTAAGTTCAACACAAGAACAATCTCCAGGTATGATACAAGGTTAGTACTTTTAGAAGGAAGGTAGTCTTAGGTTATGCATTAAGAATAAATAACCACTTATTAGAATAGATGATTTAGTAAATCAAGTGTTTAAGATTAGAATACTACCATATTAGGGTTAAGTAGAAGATATTTTTAAGATAATTTTTAGGACAAGATGCAGGCATTCTGAATTTTTGGTGATGTCATTTGGTTTAACAATTACATGGTTATACTTATGGATGATATGAATAAATTGTTTAGGCGAAATATATTGGAATAAATAAGGAACATGCAATATATTTGAGGCTAGTGATAGAGATTAATTTAAAGAAAAATAGTTAATTATAATATTGGGAAAATGTAAATTTTGGATATGAGGAATCAAACCAATAGGAACTTTTGAATTATTTTGTGGTTTATAGTGGTGCCTCTGAAAAGGAATTAGGATGTGTGTTAATGCAAGAGGAGAAGATAGTAGTAATTTTGTTTTGAAAGTTTGGAGACATTATTTGAGGTATAGATTGATCGTAAGAATTTGAGATATCTTTTTAATAAAAAGGAATTGAATGAGACAAATTGCATTTCTTAAGGATTATGATTTGGAAGAAGAGTACAGATTGAATTTCTTAAGGAGTATGATCTGGTAGAATATAGATTGAATTCCTTAAAGATTATGATTTGGAAATAAAATATTACTTAGGAAAAATAAAGCTACCCATATATGATGGTTTAGGAAATGGATTTGATAAGATAAGTCTAGGAATTTAACTTTTTCAATGATAGATTTGTTTAAGTGCTTGACAGATTATTTGAGGTTTAGAAGTAAAAATCATAGAAGCACAAAAAGAAGATCAATTTTTGCAAGCTCTTAAGGATGGGATACTTAAAGGAGAACATTTAGATTTTAAGTTAAGGGATGATGAAGTGATTATGTACAGGAATAGGTTGTGTAAATACCATTCCTTCAGGACTTAGTATGATGCATCAGGATTTTAAATATTAATTTTGGTGATTTGAATGATAATCTAAAATAGCTAGGTTTCTTAGATTTATTGGAATCCCAGAATGGAAATGAGATAATATTTTTATGGATTTTGTAGATCATGATGCTATATGAATGGTTGTAGATAGACTAACTAGGTTAGGATTATCTTAACCCAAGGTTTATTTCTAGGACAAGGACAAAAGTTTTGTGGCAAAGTTAAGAAGCGGAAGAAAGCATAATAAGATTTTGAATGAAAGTATCCAGAAATTTTTAGTAAGTACTAGATAGAAATTTTGAGGACAAAATTTTTATAAAAGAAGAAGAATGTAACATCCCTAAAAAATTAAAATGAAAATAAGACATATTATTCGAATAACCAAATGGTTATTCAAATAGAGTTGCAGTTGTACAAATATTAAAGGGAAAACATGACCCTTTATTCAAATAGAAATGCATACAGGGTGAGTTATTTGAATAACACAACAAAAAATCAGAAAATTGGGAACATGTTACAGGGTAACAGAGAGAGAAAACTTGGTTTTCTCCTCAACTCATTATTAAACCAAACCAGAACAAAACATTCTCAAGATGAGGTAAGCAAGGACAAATGTCATGAATGAAATTCATGAAATTAAGAATGATTAAGGGAGATCTAGAATATGGACATGTGTTAAGGGATGGATGGAGGAGTAATAAAGCTTGATCCATATGCCTCTCCACGAAATGATGATAGGGAACAAGTGTTAAAATCATATGGTGGATGATGATCAAGAATGAACAAGTGTCCAAGCAATAATTAGAGATGAGATAGCCATTAGATCATCAAGACAAGTGTCAACAAAATGATTCTTGAAATAATTAAGGAGGAAGAAGTAATGATGATATTAGAAACAAGTGTTGAAGGATGAATGGAGAAACAAAGGCTTAATTCATAAGCCATTTTACATCAAAGGTAATTGGAAGAAGAAAGAATGATTGTAGGAAACGAGTGCCAAAACAAGATGGTGCAAGAAGGAACAAGTGTCCATGAATTTATTAATGATGATATAAGCAAATGATGCTAGTATGGACATGTGTTGAAAAATGAATGAAAGGTCAATAAGGCTTAAAGAATAAGTCACTCCACGTCCAATAATTCAAGGCGAAGTGTTAAGTGAAATGATTAAGAGTGAAATGATTACAAGGGAAGATTTTTTTAGGATATGCAACATCCTCTATGTAAGGGAGCTCAACTCTAACTCAATAAATACCTCAACTCTCCTTCATTCACGTCACAACACACTCATCTAACCCAAAAATCAGAAGCTCTGTTTTTAACAACCCAACTCCTCTTTTCTTCAACTACTTCCTTTTCTATTTCAAATATGTAAAACAAAGGTAGGGAATGACAAGAATACTACTCTTTCTTCTTTATTTCTTCCAACCATACCTTCCAGTCCATCACTTTGCATCCAAACTCATTTACCTTGTTTTGGCTTAATGTAATAGTGATACTTTGGTTTCTACAAACGTGATTTTTGATAGTTTTATTCGAATAATCTCATGATTATTCGAATAAAACATGTTAAAATGTTTTAGAAAAATATGTTTTCAAATGAATTATTCGAATAACCCATTTTTTATTTGAATAAAGCATTGCATATTGAGATTTTCAAGAAGCATTATTCGAATAAGCTTTGGCTTATTCTAATAGAATTTTTTCATAACATTAAAACGAAGATGTGTGAACATAAATGATTATGTTCTATTTTAATCTCTTTTTATTTATGTTATGAAATTATTTATTATTGATTCAATTATTTTATGACTGATTTTATTTTATATGATGGATATTTTTTATGAAAATGTTTTTTTTAAACAGCTATGTTATCCCATGGATAAAAATAAATTAATGTGCAAAGAGAATTATTACGACCGTGATTAGATGATTAAGGAACGCCTTAATCAAATAGAGATTAATATTATGACCATGATTTGATGTATTTGGGGGACGCCCTTATTAGAGTTTATTGTGATCATAATCAGAAGACTTTAGGAGATGCCTCATTGTCAGATAGAAAAGATCAGAGATTAGTATTATGACCATGATTAGAGTATTAGGAGACGTCCTGATTAGAGTTTATTGTGATCATAATCAGGAGATTTTGGGAGACGCCTCATTGTCAAAGAGAAAAGAGGCACATTTGATTAAGAGTATTGAGATGTGATGACAAAGAGATTATGAAAGAAGATTTTTGAGAAAAGATTGAACAATTATTTATTAAAGTTTACAATTACTCATTTTTATCATACTTTTCATTTATTTTAAAATTTTATTACTTATACTATCAGTTATAATTTTAGAAATATAAAATGGTAAAGAGTAGATGGTAAACTTATATTACGTATTTTTGTATTTTTCTATTAAGATTTTTTATCTCACTTCTTTTGTGGTGTAACATTTCAGATAATTCTGACAGTAAGTAAGAGTTTTAAAAGATATTCGTGTGCGACAAGTTTTTATAAATTTACAAAGCTAGAAGATTAAGTTTTCACTATTGTTTTGGGATCAATGAATAGATATAGTATTACTACATAAATTTGTAGCAATAAGTAAAGGCTTTTGAAAGCCTTATTTATAATAAATTAGTGCCTGATTTAGAAAAAATCTGTATAAACACTATTAACTTTTGAAAAGTTTAACTCTCTTAATGTAATATATTTTATGTTTATTTAAAATTAAATCTTTAAAAAATAAAAAGAAGTAAGGCGTTACAAAAAGACACTGCCCCTGCATCTATTTTTTTTTTTCTTCTTTATCAAACTCTACATGACGTTGTTTTCAGTTTCATCCCCCCACCTAATATATAACGTCGTTTTTGCCACTTAAGAGCCATATAAAATTAACCCTTTAGTGGTATTAACAGAGTTAAACATTAAGAAAATGATGTATTGATTTAATAAGTTAGAAGATTAATTTAAAACGAAAATAAGTTAGAGAACAAATTTGAAAACTAAAACAAAGTTAGAGGATAAAAATATTTGTCCAAAAAACAAACGTTACTTGAAAGACTCTCAAGCTTATGCTTATTAGAGTTGAAATGTGGTGTCTGTTGCGGCACTTGATTTTAATGTCATTTTCTTTTATATAAACTAGTATATTAAAAAAAACTAGTATATTAACGGACATTGTGTGTGTATGTGAATTCGTATTTTTATTTTTTAAGATGTAAAAAATAAATAATAATGAAGAATATTTAAAATTAATTATAATTAAATAGAGATAAATATTTATAATTATTTTTATTATGTTTATATATATTAAATATTTAAATAATTAATAAGTTATAACTATAATATTATTCATTTTTATATTTATCCTTAAATCTTAAAATAAGTGATTAATCACGATAATTTAAGAAAAACGAATATTAGACAACAAAATGAAAAACTTCCTTTATAATAACCGGCATATTAATTGGATTAAGTCCACTTTTTTCAATTTTTATTTAGATAAAAAATAAATTTAGTAAAGAGTGCTTAAAGTAAATTATAATTTATAATTATATAGTGAGAAGTTGAGAAAAACTTAAAAATAATTTGAATTGAAAAGTTTGTAATTTTTTCCTTTTATGCTTATGCATGTACATCATTATCTTTTTTATATTTTTCATGTTATCAAATAATTAATTTTAAAAATAAAAATTAATGACCAAAGTAAGATATTCCATGTAATATTAGGGTAATGATATTTTTATATTATAAATTTTAGACTATTTTTTTACCTTTTTTAGTTTAGAAAAAATCAGAAGATAAAAAGAATATATGTTGAAATATATATTTTATTTATGAGCTTTGTTAACGTGTACTTTTAAGACACATGCAAATAAATAAAAAGTAAAAATATTTAATATCTTAAAAATTTAAAAAATATTTAATATATTTTTATTTAAAAATTAAAATAAATAATAAATTTTATTTTTATTCTTAAACATGTGCTCTAAAAATTATCAAAACTCTTTATTTATTTTATTATAAAAATTTAAAAATATATTAAAATGATATATTTTTGTGTAGTACAAATATTACTATTGTGTAGTACAAACATGTATAAAAGAAAGTTGTTTGTTGTTTTTGATTTATCAGATATTATTATTATGTAGTACAAAAAATGATATATTTTTGTGTAGTATAAATATTATTATAAAAATAATATAAAAAAACAGTGTACAAATATTATTATTGTGTAGTATAAACATGGATAAAAGAAAGTTGTTTGTACTTAATTTTGATTTTTTTACGTATAAACATAATTTTTTATACTACATTATTGTGTAGTATAAATATACATTATTTTTTTCATAATTTTTTTCACTTAATTACAATTATTAAAAAATAAAATAAAAAATAATGATGTGAAATAAAAGGTTATGTAATATCATCATTTTCTTTCCTTTTAATCTATCATTTTATCGTATGGAGCAAACCGTCAGAGTCCTAAGTCATGGTGTGACAATACATGAGCCGCCGTCGAAATATAATAGATTAACATTTTGTCAATCTCTTCCGAGTCACTTGCTTTAACATTGGGCTATGGCTACACCAGACATACAACACTTCGATAGTTTATAGAAAGTGATATTATTAAATTAATTTTTATTCTTAAATAAGTTTTTAATTTATGAAAATATAATATTTTTTTTATTTTAGTTCTTTTAAAATTATTTTTTTATTTTTTTATTTTAGTCATTATCATTAATGGAATCTTCATTAAGTATTTATGTAATAGACAAAAATTATACTCATTATATCACGTGTTAATGATTTATTTATCAAATAAACAATTAACATATGCTCATTAAAAACAGAGACTAAAACAAAAAAAAAATTAAAAGGACTAAAACTAAAGAAAAAATGTTATAAGGATCAAAATAAAAAAGTGTTATATTTTTAGAGATAAAAACATATTTAAATTTAATTTTTTAACTTACATAAATCAATATCTACCATACAACTATTTTATATTTTTTTAAGACTTTTAAATAAATTGAGATGTGAGCATCTATTGTAAAATAAAGAAAAAAATACTAGTTACGTAGAAAAAAAATGTTACAGTAGTAATACAAACATATTTTCAAATTTTTGGATTGGTTTTCTAAGAAAGAGATAGAAAAGAAAAAAACTCATACAAACCACTAAAATAATCCCTTTGTGTTGAATCTGTACTAAATTAGTTTGTAATAGTAACATAACTCAAAGAAAAAGCAGATTTTGTGGTTAAAACTAGTTGACAAGATTGATTAGTCACATAAACAATTTGTCATAATTTTACCTTGATAGGGAAGAAAGTAATTTGCCCAATCCGAAACCTTGCGACTTAGAACAAGAGATTTGATCATTATATTAGGTGGAATAAATGTGACTTTCTGCATAAACAGAATATAGCATAAGAGCAAAGGTTTACTATAAAGATTTCACAAAATTTACAACAAAAATCCTTGCCTAATCAATTGTAGGTAAGAAAAAATATAATAGTTTAGTCCCACAATTTTGAAAATCTTTGAAGATGGTAAATTTTATTTTTATTTTACGAGGTGTCTCTGTACCCGTGAAATTGATTTTCGTTCAAGGTAGTAAAGTTGTATTTCTCTATAATTTTTTTTTTCATGAGTTCCAACCTATGATATTATAAAAGTTCCTTAAATATCGAGTTCAAACTTGCTTACTATCTCTATAGATTTTGAAGATGGTAACTATGCCTACAGGCATGGGTTATAAACATTCAATTTTTAACAAGTATTATTTGATCATATAATTTTTTGTAATAAGCTAATTAAAGAATTGATCTTTTATTATTATCAATTAAAGATAAATTATATAGAAAAAATATTCTTGAAGATATTAGAAAGCAAAAATATTTAATAAAATACTTTATAATATGAACAAAATGCATAGTATATTTAACTTTAGATTTTCTTATGAAAATTTTAAATTTTTTATTAAAATTAAGATACTTAATTGATAAGTTTAAAGTTAAAATATTTAATTAATTATCACAATAAATATCTTTTACTATACTTTTCACCACATAAATTTTATCAAGTTTCATTGTCAAATTGTAAAACAAATGCTGAGTTCTAGAACATGGTTGAGGGTAGGAATGTCAATCGGGTAAGTTGAGAGTAGATAGTGCTTTTCCTATCTTCATTTCCTTCCATCTTGTGTGTACTTATTTATGATCGATATTTATAGAGGAGGAAAGTATTTAGGGGTAATAAGAAGTATTTAATAATTTAAAATAAAATTTAAAAATTCACAAATAAATGATCAAAAAAACTTAGACATCACGTATCACAAAAATGATAAATATTTTTTAATAATTTTATTATTATGGATTCATACACAAAAAATTTATTATAAAATAAAAAATATATAAATTTTTATCTCATCTAAAAAATGAAAAAGAAATAATTATAATATCTATAAAATATTAAATAAAAAATATATTTCACAGATATCGGCAAGACGAATACTATAATTTTTGCCGTAACCCGCTATTTATTAAATAGGTGACTATCTCTCGTTTTGTTGTAGGTAATAATCTTTGTGAATCCACAAGTGTGGGAATTTTTACCATCTTTATTTGAGAGTTTCCAGTTGCCATGATCGACAAGACTCGAGTGGCACTCAACTTTAACTGTTCAAGGTCAGTTTCGACTAGTTGTCTAGTTGAACGCTACTTAGAGCCCTCCTTTCTCTTTCATACACATCATATCAATATTTACATCCAAAAGAATCTAAAATTTGTCTTCGAGTTTAGGCCAATTAAGAGGGAGTGCGGAAGCCCATTTACCAAAATAATTCCAATGACAATTCGTCAATAAAGACAAAGCACTACGACATGGTCCCCTCCAGCTGCCCTCTTTCTCGAACATACAACCACACTTTTGTTCTTTTCCTCCTTTCCTATTTTCTAATTTCAATTCCCCCATAGGCAAAATGCTCCTTAAAGAAATGTAAATTTTCGAGACCTATAAACCCAAATTGGAATTGATCATTAAAGGCACAGATATATATGGCCTTAAAATAAAACACTTGTTGCATTCATTTGTTTAAAAAGCAAAGAAAGTTACCTAGGCTTAGTAAGTGAAATGTTCAAAGATGAGTGTTTTTATGGTTGATGCAGACATTATTAGATCAGTTAATTCACAAGATACACTGATTTGAGCTAAAGATGAGCTGACAAGCAGAGTTAGGTGCTGCATTAAGCGTGTTTACTTTTCATGTAAGTAAAGGAATGGAATGGTGACATGGTTAAAAGATGCTTATTTTAGCACATACAAACAAAAGAAATGACCAAATTCATTTCATTTGCTCCCATTAAGGCTTCCTCTAATCTAATCATCCTTTTGTTAAGTCAACTGGGTCCAGTAAATTTTGCTGCCAACTAATTCAGTTGGCAGCCAATCCCTGCTTTGATTCTTCACAACTACGACTTCAATTTCTTTATTCCCGTTTGATTCCATAAATTCAGTGAAAAATACACAAACCATGCATGATTCACAGATTCCACACCACTGACCAAAAGAATTAAGCACGTTTCCGACCAACAAAAGTGGTGGTGACGGCAAATTGAGCCAATTTCCACCAAAAGTTTGCAGAACCAAACAGACATTTCAGTCATTCTTTATCTGCTGATTCCGAAGGCCACATATTACTCAATGCAGCTGCCAAATGGTGCTACTTAGAAGCACCCACGCGTAGTGAAGCCATTAGATCGAGATGTTTGCCATGAAATGGACACCTAAAATTAGCTTTGTTGTGTTGTAGTAGCAGTACTAGCACCAAGCCAAAAGGCCTTTTCTTTTAGGTAGGTTCCTAGAGAGTTTCCCTTTTTTTTCAAATTTCCTTTTTCCTAATGTGGGACTTTAAGGTTATAGTACCCTCCTATTTGAGCCATCTTCGGATGAACATCCCATGCCTCCTCATTGCTCAAAAAAGAAGGAAAAGAGCGGCATATATACACCTCTCTGAATTCCTTTTAAAAGACGGTGTGGTTGAAATTCTTTGCAGACTTTTTCCTCTGTTTACTTTACAGCTCAACTTCATATTCCCCCACGGTCACATAATTGCTTTAAGACATGAAAGTAATGTTTTAAAAATCAAATTAAAAATTAAACTGGCAAGGTATCTAGTTCATGATGAATTAATTTTATTGGTCAAATTTATGATTGAACCGTAATTAAATTATAATTGAATCAAAAAATACTTAAACAAAAAATATAAATAATTCATAATCTAATCAGTTCAACCGACCGGTTTAAACATTTCTTAAAAGTTATATATAAAATTGACTTTGATGTACACGATTAAATTATGCTTCAGAAAATTATATCTCTAATGAACTAATTCATTGTCTATTTGTCTTATATTATACAGTTAATACAAGGTTTTGCTTTGACACTACTTAACATTTCTTTGCCGACAAAAGATTTAGGACGCAAAGGCTATCCAAACTTAAATTTATATAACTAGTTGTAGTACCCATGCTTTGCATGAGTTACTTGTAAGTAAAAATATATACAATAATAATAATAAAAGAGTGACGGCATGAGGAGAAGCAAGAGGGATGGCATTGGGTGGGAAAAAATACTCTGTGGAGTGATGATAGATTTTATAGATTAAGTAGATGATATTCATAGGTCGCATATCAAAAAAGATTGTTTACAACATAATATGTCTAGAGAACTTATAGATTTCAATTAATAACACAACATACTTGTTCACTCACTCAAAGATACACACTACACCTTAAGAAAGGGAGGCTCCACTTAAACAGTTTGTTCAAATGACACCAAATGACTGAAGGTGAGATTTAATCTCAAATCTTTGTAACCGTTTGTAAAGGATTTTATCAGTTTGACTAATTAACACCTTTAGAATAGTTGAAATATTTCAATTCTAATTAATAATTAATAATATATATATATATATATTAAAAAATTAGTTTTAATATACTGTCAGTGTTAAAAAATAAAAAAGTTTATACTTATATCTAGTGATGTGTTGCTATAATAATATTTAATTAACTTGACATCTTTTATAGATGTTAATGTAACACCCTTACTATATTAATGTTTGATAGCAAATTTCTAGACAAGGGTATTACTCTTATTCTCTTTAAGCATGGTCATAATAGTAAAATTAATGAGTTTACTCTATAAAAATTTTAATTTTTGCTAAATAAAGTTTCAATTTTAAATACTCAAAAGAATTCAGTTAAAATATAAAAAAGTTCTTTTTAAATAAAGTAGAGAAAAATTTAAAAACTTTACAAATCGAAAAATGTGTTTTATAGTAACCCAGATCTCGAAGGAGTTCAAATGAGAAGAAAAAGATAAAAAAGATGAAGAACAAAGATGTAATCAAAGAAATCAAAAATCGGGATAAATAATAAGTAAAAATAACAATATCAAAAACATAAATTCTAATTAAAAAACTCAGCAACAAAGTCATGATTTTACTTGCACATATCAAAGTCATTATTTAACAAAAAAATACACATATTTCTAATAATTCCAATATACACATATTTCTCTCATTTGGATTTAGAATCCATACATGATCGATTTGAATGATGATAACTATAATGCATCATGTGCTAATCTGAAAATATCATGAATAGAGTGAAAATTAAAAATTCTTAGTAGGAAATGAACAATTATAAAAACATTTGAAAATAAATGGTGAGTTTTCAGCCGTGTAATATATACAGAAAATCTCATGGCAACCCAAGTATGACAAGAACAACACAATTTCAACATAATAGAACAAATACTAAATAAATCATGCAATACAACCTTATATATTAACATCAACAAGTTCCTCAAATATCAGCAAATAAGTATCAATTATCAACAAGTACCATCAAATATCAACAAACAAGTTTCTCATCACAAGAAATCCACCATTTATTTTTCTTTTTCTTTCAATGTCTGCTTGTCTCACATATTACTAGAAGGCCTTCACTTCCATAAGGAATACACCCTATCTCTGGTGTTACTTTAACATCGTGACAATAAAGTTAGACATACTCACACTAATCAGGCAGGTAACATAAAAAGAAATTCATCTCTCTGCCTCTCAATGGTTAGATGCAAACTTTTTCATGAATCCCTTGTTTGTCATCACATACAAATATAAGCAATACAAATCATCCAATATATCATAAATAAATTTATCATATATAAGTCTACAAATAAATCATGGTAATTAAATAAAATTCACAAAACTTAGAATCATTAAATTTAAATGTTATTTCTTCAAGGGACCAAATATGATTTAAAATTAATTTAATAATTTTTCTTAATAGTCCACGTCACAGTTCATAGTTTATCAGGTCCTCATCATAGTTTATATTTTGTCAAGTCCTCATCATGGTCCATAATTTGTCTTGATCCTGATAATACATTCATTGCACAAAAGTTCTTTTGTTTCAAAGATCAAAATAAAGGTCATAAAATTTGCTCCAAAATTAAGATAAATATAAGTCAGAATAAATATTATAAAATTGCTCCCAAACCAAAGTAAATATAAGAAAATTTATGTAAATCAAGTACATATATTTATTACTAAATATAATTAAAATATTTATTAAACTTATGTCTTGAGTAATATTTTAATTTTTTATAATTTATTATATTAGTCCCATGAAAAAGTCAACATTCAAATTATAATAATTTTAAATTTATCAAATATCATAAATATTTTAAAATTAAATAAATATCAAACTTTTATAATATTACATATACATACTAAATTTGACAAGAATAACAATATACATAAAATATTAAAATAATAAATTAATTAATAAAACATATAAACATACTAAAAATCATAATTTTATATTTTTTAAAAAATGATCAATTCTTACCTCATAAAAACTTTCTTCTTTTTTTCTCTCCTTTTTCCTCTTCTCTCTCTCGTTGTCACTTTCTCTCCTTCGATTTCACACTCTTTCTTTTCTCTTACAATTTTTTTTTCTTCTTCTTCTCTCCTACGTTTTCTCACTCTTTCTACAGCATCTCAT
Source organism: Ormosia semicastrata (assembly GCA_029884595.1). Lineage (NCBI taxonomy): Eukaryota > Viridiplantae > Streptophyta > Magnoliopsida > Fabales > Fabaceae > Ormosia > Ormosia semicastrata. The sequence goes on along the minus strand of JAQQTO010000046.1, from coordinate 26,132,461 downwards.
TCTTTTTTTTTTCCTCTCCCTCTTTGTTACGTGTTCTGCCTCTATTCTTCCTTATTTATATGGCTTTACGTGCTCTTTCATTGGAGCACGTTGCACCTAATAATTTTATTGCACCTTCATATTTTTATCTTGGGCTCATTTCATAGTACTTTTTTTTAAAGGTAAAATATTTATGTATAAGTAATCATTTGACTTGAGATATTTAAATTAAAATAATATTATTTTATAAATATTTTTTATAAATATTTTAATATTTTTTATAAATAAATTTTCATAAATATCTTTTTATAAATATTTTTATCTTTATATAATACACTTAATTTTATCTTAACTCAAAAAATATTTATAATCTTTATTACAAAGATTAAATACTAAATTTTATAAAAAAAATAGAATGTTACAGTTAGCATAGTAAAATACATTAAATATGGTGTTAATACTAAATTGGATGAGTGTAAAAAAGTTTTAAATTTATTGGGTCTCGTAATTAAACTCTATATGGGTTGACATTCTTCCGTTTCTGCATGGCACCAATTCTTCCATTTTAATTATTACTTAACACACATTTTTGTTAGTGGGAAATTGTGTGAATCGAACATTCAGTTTCTAAGCTTCAGCCCACGATAGAAAAAGAAGTTTTACTTTGAGATTTTTTTATTTTTATTTTCAATTGCCGTACCTGAGACACATTCTTTACTTTATGCTTGAAGTTTGAGAAACGGACAAAAATTAGGTTGATACTTTCTAAATTAATGTTTCTTAAACTCAATTTGCGAATGTGGAGGAATAGGGCACACCACATTGAAAGAGAACTTGAATAATCTTTTGATTATGATCAAATTGGTACACAGAATCTATCTTCTTTTTATTTCATTTTATAGCCAATGATATAAAATCAATCTATTTTTTTCTCTCATTATTATATTCAGAAGAAAATTTTGACTAGTGCGATAATTAGCTAGGTTACAAATTGGAGGACGTATGCTTTGATCTTTTTGACAGCTACATAAGAGGTAAAAGGCTCCCTCTTGTTATATTTTATATTAAAGTCTTAGAGTTAACATTGGAGTTTAATTTTAATCAAGTAACGTGAAAATCTTTTAATCTAAAACCAGGCGACCATTACCTGTTTTAAAGTAGAAACTAGCATATCCCATTAGGCATCTGAAAAGGTCTCCGTGCAACTATCGAGTCGGCAAGCTATGACTTATTAGGCACTGCAGCTTCAATGAGTTGTCGGCATCTTTTCTTTCTTGATTAAATTATGGTTTTGATGGTTATACTTTTTACTTGTTTTTAATTTATTTTTTATAATTTTTTAAAAATTAATTATCATATTTTAGAATACTTTTTAAAAATAATTTTTACTATTAATTTATGTTATAATACTGTTAACATAATTTTTATTAGATATTTTATAAAAAATATTTAAAGGAGTATCTATTAAACATATGAAGACTTACTCATAAGTAATGAATAGGTAAGAACATAAACTGAAATGAAGGAGTACATATCGAACATTTTTTTTTTTTGAAAAAGAACATATAAAAAATATTTATTAGATAAAAAATATTTATTAAATTAGTTAATTATGGTTATAATAGAAGTTAATAGTAAAGACTATTTTAAAAATATTTACAAGTATAAGAATTGATTTTAAAAAAAAATATAAAGACTAAATTAAAATTAAATGAAAATTATATAGACCAAAATTATAATTTAACTTTTTTTTTTGTCTTTGTTATCTACTAAATTTCTCCGTAGCTAGCCAGCCTTTGGGACTGTTAAAAGACAAATTACAAGCAATTAAGGTCTTATAGTTTATTATGCCAATGTAATATACGAAGTCATTGTTTTGGTTCATATAGGAAAAAAGAATTATACTAAAATTAAATTAATAATCCCACTCATTTGTTGGAGAACAGAACTATTAATCCGGTGCATTTTGTTTTTATGAGGTTTCTTTATATGCTTTAAGTGTGAGAATAATTTTCATTCGGAGTATTGAGATTTCTATGTACAAGTTTTTTTCTGAAGGCTAAACTCAAAAGTTTATTTACCACTTGAGTAACTCTTGTAAAATTAATATTTATGCCTTTTATTTGTAAATAAAATATTTAGCTAAATTTCAGGAAGTTTGAGGAATCAATTTTCTGTATTTTGTTACTTATACCAGTCTGTTTCTGGAGAGCCCATTTTCGTGGTATTTTGGCCCATTTTTTTTTGTGAAATATTTTTGCCCATTTCCACTGTCACCATTGATATATATCGCTTAGAATCCTTGACAACCATCCTCAAAGATTTCTATTTATTTATTTATTTTACTAACTTATCTCCAAAATTGCTTAAGTACAAATATATTTTGGGCTGTTTTCTGGGAACTAATTGCCGAATTTTCCTATAATGATTGTTGTATTGATGTAGATGGTTTCCTATCGGAAAGTAATAATTTAAAGGTAATTGGATATTTCGGTTTTAGAGATAAGGAGATAAGGTACGTTTGGTACATAATATTAGGCCGGAACTTTTACAATATATATAATACTACTTTATTAGTTTAATACCTATTGGAAATTTGGAATTCTTCATTGCCGTGTCCCCTTCATTAAAAGATGTTTTTTTTATTAAAAGAGCCGAACGAAAAAAGTAGAGAATGATTGAAAAGAAAAGGAAGAAATAGAATAAAATTATTATTATTTTATTTAAAAATTAATAAGAAGGTGGAATATAATTTTATTATTTTGTTTACAAATTATCATAATAGAATGAAATGTAAAATATTTATTTTTAATTTTAAAAGTTTATTTTTTTCATTTTATCGTAATTTTAGAATAAACAAAAATTTAGGTTTTAAAGAAAAAAAAGAAAAAAATGTTTTTCTTAATTTCTTTTTCTTTCTTATTTATTATTAAACTCACAAGTAAGAGAAATTATTCCTCTTCTTCTCATTCACTTTCTCTTACTTCCATTTTTTTCATCTAAACAAAGTATAAGTTTGAAGTTTGGGTCCCGTCTTACAAAGCTTTTAATTGATAAATAAAAAAATAAATTTTATGATCATAGAATATTTTTAAAAATGACTAAACTTGCAATTTTATTCATCTAAAAAAAGTTTTCCATAATATTGGGTTTTATTTATCAAAATAGTGTCATGTCCAAAATATGACTTTTGTGTTTGGCTCTTTTGAGATTCTTAAGAACTAGATGGAAGCTAGTGGATCAATATATTGATGCTCAAGTTATAAATAAGCTTGCATTAAGTGGTAGAAAAGCTTATGTAAGGTTAGAAATTTGAGCTTGTGAAAACACACGGTTAAAAGAAAAAGTCTTTATATCTCTAGTGCTAAGAGTCTATATATATATAAAGGGGATTTTTTAATTTGATGTCTAATTTTTATTTTTTCAAAGTTATTATTATTAATTACTTGTTTAAAAATTTAAAGAAGTATAAAAAGAGGATAAAATTATAATTATATTTTATTACTCTTTTAAAGATTTAAAGGTAAATAAAAAATTAAATTATTAATATATCTTATTATCTATTTAAATATTTAAAAATAAATACAAAATGATTTAAAATAATATTCATTATTTTTATTTTTTATCTCAAAAAATAAAGAATACAAATTGCCAAACATTTTTAATTTTTTTCAAATAATAATAATGATGATTTTCAATTAACATTTGAAAAAGAAAAATGTTCTGCAAGTGGAAGAATAAACAAGAGAAAAAAATAACAACATGTGAAATAACACTATTTTCCTTCGTTATTCTCTTTCCAATTCTTATATTCTTACATCAAACAATGTATACATCCCTTTTCACACCTCATCTAATATCATTCATTATATATACTTTTTTCTATCACTTTCTCTCATTCAATCACATCCCTAAAAAATGATGTAAATAGTCTTACACCTCTAAAAAGGAATGTAAAACAAACATTTTCCTTCTCTTTCCCCTATATACCTTCCCTTCTCATTCTTTTGATCCAAATAAGCACAGTTTTGAAAAACTTGTCCCTTTTGGTTATCCTTCAACGCCTTATGGAAAATGCTTGGTATACATATTTTGGAAGTGACATCTACTTATATATGTTGAGTGGTATGATTAGAGTGTAGTTATGTAGAAGATTATTGGAATTTTGGTTCATGTATTTTGATAAAATAATGATTAGTTTTATTTATGTTTACCCTTAGCAAATGCATCGTTGGATATTTAGGAAATTTAAATTAAGGATATGATAGAATCTGGGTAAGATTTGGGAAATTTGTTAGGACTTGTGAAACTTGAAAATTAACAAGTCTTAGAGACCAAGAAAGATTGCTTTGAGACAAAGGTGATTTTGCTATAAAAAAATCAATGGCCTAGGTGTGTATTGAGACAGAGAGAGAACAAGTGACAGAGAAGTTCTTTGAGTTATGAGAGAAGGTGTATAAGGGGCTTTTGAGTTGGGTATGAGTTAAGTGTTTAAACTTTTAACTCCATGATTATTCTTGTACTGACATTTTTCTCACATAGTGGAAGATGTTTTATCCTCTCTGGTGGAGTGTAGGTATGTGACTTGGTGAAACGCGTTAAATTCTTGTGTTTCTATGCTCCATGATGTTATCTTATTATTTGACTCTCCCTTATGGTTACCATAACAAGTGGTATTAGAACTGACAGTTTGGATCAGCTGGGACAAAAGTCAGTTCAGATCAGCTTGGATGAGTATCAGAGAAACGGTGGTTGACAACGGTACGAGCAAGTGGTCCTCTCGGTGACAAGTAGTAACATGTGTGGAGATGTGACTCGGTGAGTGATGAAGAGCAGTAACACATATGACATGGCTCTTAGAAAAATTGTCTAAGTGATGAGCAGTAACACGATGGTCAAGATGTGGCTTAGTCTGGTAAAAAGTCATGGCTCTTGAAAAAGTGACATGGTGTGCTCAAGAAATAGATTGTTCACCGTTGAATACTTAGGAAAGACTTCTATGGAGGGGGAATATAGGGAAATAGAGAGTTTCATCCTAATCCTAGAAAAAAGGGTTTAGCCGCTCATGGCAATTGTAACACAAACAAGAATAAGGATTAAAGAAACAACCATGATTGATGAACAAAAAGAAAAGACGGGGAGATGGAGATGGAGAAAAGAACTTCAATGGTTGATCTTCAAAGAGTCTTGATCTTACCTTCAAAGCCGAAGATGGAGAATTATGGGGCTATATATGCTCATTGGCCCAATGTTCAAATCAGGTGGAGCCATCGTTATTACAGTTGATTCAGGTTGTGTGTAGTTGTTATGCGTTAGAGGTCAATGGTACTTACTTGTGGTTTTTTTACAAATAAAGGCTCTCCATAATGTTCATGAAGGTTCATATGTGATTAGGTGGCTTGAATCAAGGTGGAGCTATAATAATCCAAGGTGGTAGGACATTCGTCAAGGTGTAGATTTGTTGAGATTTTGACTTACATATCTTGATAAGATAAGGATTTGTTTTATTTATATTTATCTTTAGCAGGTTTATTCTTGGAGATCAAAAATGTTTTTTGTACCACTAAATATGACATCCTATATGGACACCATATGCTGATATGAGTGTAAGTGGATACTAAGATAAACCGTATTTTGAAATGAAATAGATGTACCGTATGCTGATGTGAGAGGGGTGTCAGCTGAGGTTCGTATTATAGGTGTTCAAATAACGGGGTTGCCTTGAAGATTTAAGAAATTTAAATTAAGGATATGATAGAATTCGAGTAAGATTTGAGGAATCTATTAGGATATGTGAAACTTGGAAACTAAGGAGTTTTAGAAACTAAGGAGGTTTTGCTATGAATAGAACCAATTGCAAAAGTGTGCAGTGAGACAAAGAAAGAGAAAGAGAAAGAGAGAGAACAAGTCACAGAGGGGTTCTTTGAGTTATGAGAGAAGGTGTAGACTTTGAACTGAGTATAGGTTAGGGGTTTTAATTCCATAATTATTATTGTATTAGTATTTTTCTCTCATAGTAGAAGATGTTTTATCTTCTGGGGAGGACGAATGCATATGACTTGTCTAATCACGTTATTGTGTCTTCGTGCTCCATGTTGTCATCTTGTTTTTGGACTTCCCTGGATGGCCCCCAACTAGGGGTGTTCATGACCCATCTCAACCCAATAACTCGTCCTAACCCAAAATTAATTGGATCGGGTTTGGGTTCTTAAATTTTAATCCGATGTGATTTTTAGCACAGTTTGGGTCACACTCCAAGTTGGTCCGGCATAACATAATACTTTAAATTTTATATATATATTTTTAGAAAAAAATTAGTGATAAATTATAATAATTTTAGACATAAATTAATACTTTTTACATAACATAATAATATTTTTGTATTGATATAATTTGTTTCATAATATTTATTACAAAATATTTCTTAGTTTTAATTTCATACTTTTAAAATTTTATAACTTAGTTATACATAATATTTAATATTATGCATTTTATATAAATATCATATTAACCTGATTCTTGTCCTGGTCACTAGTCGAACCATGACCGCTGACCATGTCAGGTCGAAATCCAAAGAAGTAACATGGTCAACATATTGAGTTGGCTTTGAGTCATGTTAAATATGTCTCTTGAACACCCTTATCCCTCAAAAATGACTAATTATAATTAAATGATAAAAATTATACAAATGTAAAATAATATATTTATAAGTGTATATAAATAGCTTTAATTTTATATTATACCACCTTTGAATGACAATTGAGGATAATATAATTATGGAGGATAATTTGCAATTTTTATTGTAATATGACTATCACAGCCGTATTCGAATTATTAATGATTTGAGGTAGAACCGTAGACGTACTATAGTGAAGGGTGATCACTACAATTTTTTTATTGGGTCAACATTAAAACTACGTAGTTTATGAAGAGGGAGGTTGGAATTTTTATTGATGAAGAAACTTCATCCATGTTATCTCTTCAAAGATTTTGTTTTTTTGGTAGACAACTCTTCAAAGATAAATTCTTTAAACTTAGTTTATACAAATTATATAGTAGATTAAGTAAATAAGAAACTAACATATCATTAAATAAACATTAATGATATATCATTTTTTAAATCTTTTAATTCACGATAGTGTTCATTTAATATCATATGAGTTTATATTAGTTTAAGGCTATGCTTGGAGAGAATGACAATAGAAGGAATGACATGGAATGAAATGGTAAAATTTAATAAAAATGTGTTTGGGAGTTATTTTAAAGAAGGAAGTAGAATAACAAATGAAGGTCAAAGAGTTTTTCTCTTGTCACTTAAAGTTTTCATTTTTTCTCCCTCTAATTTGGGCGTCAATGAAGAAATAACTTGAGTAATTCATTCATCTATTTCATTGAACTTTTAAACATTCAAACAATAGAGTGATATTTTCTATTGAATCTATTTTATTCAAGTTCTTGCCTTTTCATCTCTTTCCATTATGAGTTATTTCATTTCATCCTCTTTAAAACTCTTAAACATAGCCTAAATTAAATCTACGATAATTTTTCTTTAGTCAAGAAGAAACCACAAACACAAAGAGAAAGAGATAAAAGACATATTTTGGATAATGTCTTTTCTCACCCATATTTGTTTGTTATCACTCTTTTTCAACTAACCTTTTTTCCCCCCCCCCCCTAAAATATCATTTATTAAATAAATAGTTGAATAACTTGAATATAATGTATTCATTAACAAATAAATGACATTTTAAAAAAATATAAACAATAGACAAATAATGACAATAGACATTCTCCATAGTTTGTAAAACATAATTTAAAAAATTAGGGGGCTGAGAGAGAAAATAATTATTCCCCTCTTCCTAGTATTACTAGAAAAACTTTGATAATACTTTTGGGACGTTGAAATACATCAAAACAGTAGTTCTTATCTACATTTCTTTTGCCTTAGTGAAAACACACTGCTTTTGCTGACTTTCAGTATGATGAAGTGTAACTGCAAAAAAATGTACAGTGGTTGAAATAACATAATAACATTGGAGGCTTATGCCATGCACCTTTTGGAAGAGTAGTACACCACTCTGCCTTGAGTTTACCTAGGATTACAAGTTTGGAGAAATTTTACTAGTTAATATATATTTACATTTGGACCCAATTTGACCAATTTTCTTATTTACATTATAACCTTTTAACGTTTTTTTTTAGACAAAAAATAATCCATTAACACCCAGTAAATCCATTGAACAGTGGACAACCCAAAAATTGGTGGGCAAATTATGGATAAACCCCGTGAATAATCTCGTCTCTTGTCGTAGGTGAATCAGACGAAAAGAGGCAATGCACGTCATTTCTATCGTCGCCAGAGCAAGAAGACTCGCGTCGTCGGAACAGAAGCTCAGGAGTTCGAAATCTTTGGAGTTCAGGCTTCGTCAGTAGCGCAGGTGCATACGAGTGGGGTCGTGGTTGCCGCTGGTTCGCATGGCGCCGGAGAGAAGCTCTCATTGCCGGAAATAATGGTGTCGGCTTGCTGGCAACGCGACTTCAGTGAACAAGAGGGGAGGCGCGATTTCAACCAAGATCACAGAGGATTTTTGTCGCCGGAGCGGGGTGACTTGCGTCACTGGAAAAGAAGCTCGTGTGATCAGAATTTATGGAGTTTGGGATCCTCCCTGAGATGTGGTTGTCTGCGAGGTTGAGCACCATAAATTGTGTGAGGCACCATATGTCATAAGGCATATTACCCGATAGGAGGTTGTACAGCTGCAAACGATTCTGGTTGACAAAAGGAGAGACGACGAGAGTCAGATGTGTAATACTCTAATACTGATATCTTGATATATCTAACATATATAAGATAAATCGAGTATATGACACTTCTGGAGTTAACAGAGCTTAAGAAATAAATAAAAGAATTATTAGTCAAGTAATTCATTAAGCTTAATGTTTCTTCATAAAGAACACTTGTGTTTTTAGTAAAGAATAAAGATGCTACTATGAGACTTTGTGTTGACTATAATCATATACAAGTTTAATATACTATAAAGAAGATGTTACACGATGGGTTGTTCAGTTAAATTGACATCAATCATATTATCATATTGCCGTGAGGGGGAGCGGATGGGGTGTTGGGGACAAGGAGAGTAAAGGGCAAATCACAAATGGGGAGGGAGGTTGGGGGTGAGGACGGGAGATGCAGTGCGAGAGAGAACAGAGAAAAAAGGAGGAGTGAAATTAAGTGAATTTGGAAAAAACATGTAAATATGCACTTTTACACCTTACTTGTTGAATAGGTTTCAGGTCATGCTTAATAGCCATTGATTTAAATGTCACACTTATCAATGGCTACAACACAAGTGCACCTTGTAAAGTTAAGGTGCATGTAAGACAAACCCAATAATCTTCCTCAAAATTTTAGGGGAAGTTATGCCACTATACATAAAGATGCAAAAAAGTGTTATGCTATTATATATATGTTCCTAACTCTCTTTCTCTCGTGTCTATTTTGATGATCCACTTAATTACTTATGAAGTGGCAGATGCTAATATGCACCCTCCATTAGGCTATGATGTATCATGCACCATTGAAAATACTTGCAATTAGAAGAAATTTTACATTTTCACCAATTTTTTATATTTACTTTTTAACTCCTTAATTATTGTAATTTTTTATTATTGTCCCATTAGGCACAAGATTCCTTCCTCCATGTCAAATTGCCATCCACAGCAGTCGCCGTCATCTTCACTTGAAACCGCCACCTTGTCGTCCATCCTCCTTGCCATCACTGTCCAAGCTCCCATCTGCTCATCTTTTGCTAGCCACCAATAACTTCAAAACCACAATGACCCAAATTATACTATCCTTTGCTGCTCCACCCACGCACCATCATCCTCCACCGTGACCTCCAACCACACCTCAGTTCTCAGCGTCGCCTTGCTTGCAACACAGGAATGACTGGGTGATTAGGTAACCTAAGTTGTAGTATGTCAAAAAGGGGTTTTTTTTTAACCTTAAAGGCTTAAAGCCTTAAAGCCTCAAACCATGCTTTTCCCCCTTTCTAGCGATGAATCTATCTTGGTATTTGGCGATGAATCTGTTCCTTCTTTGAATAGAAAAAAACAATTCTTGGTTGTCAGAAAGGTGCAGTTTCAAGATAGGGTGGAGGAGGAGCCAAAGTGTTGATCGTTGAGATCGTTGGTGGCGGTGACAACACCCAAGTCTACCGTCGCCCCTGAGCACACCCCAAAACCCAAAATCTGCCCCAACCAACCACCACCACAACCTAACACCTCCACCGGTCGCCAGCCACCGCCGAGCAACGAGTCGCCACATGTTGCACCACCGACAAATAAGTCGCCACATGTTGCACTGCCGACGAACAAGTCGCCACATGTCTCATCGCTGTCGCCCTAAGCCCTTGCGCCACCATCGAAGCACCACCCAATAGCCCATGCACCTCAGCAGGATTAAAATGAAAATTACAATAATATTGATATTGCTTTTTAATGTAACCTATAGTGTCTGAACAGAGATCTGGAGCGGAAAGATTAGATCAAGAGCCTAGACACTTTGATACCATGTAAGATTCTAACCTAAAACTAATTGACATCAAGTGGAGTGACCTACCAAGTATATAAATCGCACCAGAAGATTGAGGCAGGCGATGTGAGACTCTAATATCCCCCTCCACAGATACCTGAACAAAACAAGCGAGCCTAGCAGAATAAGCAATAGAGAAGCCTAGCGGAATAAGTGACGAAGAAGCCTAGTGGAATAGGCGATAGATATGAGATCTTAGCTCTGATACCAAGTTAGAAACAGAAACAGAGAGACAAATACTGATAAATTTGTGTATATTTTTAAACGAATGTATACAAGAGGATTAGTCTCTATTTATATAAGAAGATTGTTGTACAGAAAAAAAATAAAATATAATTATGTATTAAATCAATTACAATCATCCCTAAAATCAATCGTAATCAATCATAATCTTAATCATAATCAATCATGCTAACATTTCCAAAACTCTTTACTTCCATGTTAACAAGTGTCATCTCAACGCGTTGTCATGGATATGAACCAATGACTATTAGGGATATTCAAAACTCAACCCATCTCAATGACCTGTATTGGCTCGAAGTTAATTTGGTCAGGTTTGAGTTCTATGAATTGGACCGGTGTATTTTTGGGTCTGGAGGATCATGTTTCGGGTTGTCCCAACCCAATCCGGTGTTATAGAATACTCTAAAACTTATAATCTTTTTGACAATTAGTGATAAATAATAACTTTCTAACTTAAATTAATATTTTTTGTATAACATGATAATATATTTATGTTGAAATAAATTATTTCAAAATATATATTGTAAAACACCACATACTTTTAGTTTTCTAATTCTACATTTTTTTGACTTAGCTATAGAAATGTCTATATTTTTACACTTCATTTTATTATCGAGTCAACCCGATCTTGACCTAATTATTTATCGGACCATGATCGAGTCGAATTAAGGTACAAAGAATTAGCCATTATCAGGTCAAGTTTGAATGAGGGTAACCTCATCCTAAGAACACTCCTAATAGCTATATCCTTCTGCTCCACTCACTAATGACTGATGACTGATGATCACCAGCCCCCCACCACCATTATGTCCACATTCCACACCACAGTCCACTGATATTGGCTTGGTACAATCCATCTGCCTCTACAATTTGCAAATATAATACTACAAAATATTTAATCTTCATAAAAAACAAAACTTTTTTTAGTGAAATACTCTTACTTTTTTTCCACATATTTAACACTATTTTTAAAAGTTATACAAAACTTCCTTAATACTTATGTAGACATCTCTTGTATTTTATAAAAACATTGCACATAAATTCAATTGAGCATAATAAACTTAAAATTAAGGCTAAAATTCAAGAAATCCCCTCCAATTATAGGTCATTTGCAGAAAACCCTCTTGTAGTTTAAAACTCGACAACTTGACTTCCTAAACTTATCAAATTGTGCAATGTAGTGTAAAATTAACCTCCTGTGCATGTGCGAAAAAACCCTGTAAGGGGTTAATGTACACAATTTGATAAGTTGAATGAGTTAAGTTATTGAGTTTTAAACCACATAAAGATTTTTGAAACTGACCAATAGTTGAAGGAGGTTTCTTACATTTTAGTCTAAAATTAACTAAGAGTTAACCAATTATTAATGACCTTAAAATAATATTTTATCCTTAATTTTATTAGTATTAATACTAAATAATTTTTACTTAAAATGTCATTTTTACTCTAAATTTGTTACCTTTAATTATATTTATATCTCTTAATTTCATCAAAATTACAAACAACACTAATAAAATTAAAGGTAAAAATGTTACTTTAAAGTCATTAATGATTGATTAAAGACTCTGTTAATCAATTATAAGTTTATAATATTTCATTTGATTTATATATAATATTTTTTCTAAATATATATGTGTAAATATTAAAAAAATTGTACATCTTTTAAAAATAAAAAAAATTATGCGAAAAATTAGACCAATAAAAAAGAGGTTAAAATATTTTCAGAACTTTGTTTTTTCCTTTTATAAAGGGCATGACAAGAGACATGGGGACACTGCATTATAAAATGGTGGTGTCCTTTTCCTACTTTGTCCTTATTTAATACCTTTTTTTTTTTTTGATTCACTTATTTAATACTTTCTTACAAGATATTCCCAGCCTCCTATGAGTGTGCTCAAGTTGCATCCCTATTTACTCACCATGTTTTATATAATACTTTCTTGCTTGTCCTAAATCATTGAAGCCCACTAACGCCTATTTGCTTTCTCTTGCATTTGTTGCTCTTTGTTTTAGTTCCTGGGTGTGTCTGTGTGTGTTCTTCTCTTGCTCTGTTTTTACCCTGTTTCTTAAGGAACAGATTTCTATTTAGCTCTCATTCAAGCTTTGAGTTTCCAAAGAGTGTTTCTGTATTGGAGAAATGTTTGCAGAGACTGGCCTTCTCTTCCCATACTTGCAGAACTTTTCTCAAGAGCTTCATCAACTTGAGGAGTACTGCAAAACCTATAAGTTCAATGCTTCAATGGTACCTTACTACTACTCCTCTCTTTTTGTCTTACTATACCTGCATATTCCTCTATCTGTGCTATGTTAGTCTGCATTTGTTTGATGGGTTTTCCCTTATATCCAATAAATTTCGAAACTTTCTTTTCTATCTTTTGCTCTGCTCTTTCTTCAGTACCCTGAATGGTCCCTATTCGTTTCTTTGGAGTAAATGGGAACACAGAAAATGGGTCGCTTTGTGTTTTAGAACTGAACTACGTTTTGATGTGCTTATGTCTAAATTTGTAGTTAAATTTTTATTTCTCACATTTCAAATTTTTGTAAAGTTTTTATTTTTATTTTTATAATTTGTAGTTCCTTGCTTGATTGATAATATCAATCTGAAGAAGGAAAATTGATAACCAAACTGTATCAAATGTAATATCTGTTTATTCATTTGATTTTTGCACTTTCCCTTCTTTCTTAATTTTTTTTTCTTCTATAGTGATAGCACAACATATGCTGGATCTGGAAAAGTGTGAGAAAAGGAAAGAAAAAGATTATAAAATGGGAAATATTTTTCTTTGTGATAGTTCCGTGTTCTATAATCTTTCTTCCATTTCCTTTTTAGTTTCTGGCGTGAACTCTCAGTGGGGTTTGTCTTTTTGTGCCGCACTAAGGGAGATTAAAGAGGAAAAGGCCTTTTATTCGCCTTTTCTTTATATTATAAAAAGGTGAGAGGAAAGGGGTTGGTTAATGCTCAGCTTAATCATTTCTTCATGGTGTTGTCGGGCACTAAGTATAGTTTTAGAAAGGTTACTTCTATTTCTGCTCCTGTTAAATAAAAGATAAAATAATAGTTTGTTTCCATATGATCTGGCTTGCCGTTCTGGTCATTGAAATTTCAATGTTTTTGTAATCAGGGAAGGTGCAACTGCAACACAGTTTAAAATTTTTATTTATTTATTTATTTTTGAGTATTGCGGTATAGTGGTGTGGTGGTGGTGTTCAGGCCAGTTTACGCGTACCTTGACTAATTTACCTCCCTCCATGGTCCAATCAAAGACAAGCCATCTGCATGGGACTAGGGGATTCACAAGGAAGGATATTCCTTTAGCTTGCTCTCAAGTAATTGACATAGTTAGGATTCAAACATGTGTAGTTTAAGAAATTTTGATACGTGTATATTTGTCCTTCAAAAATAACCTGAATCTAGTCAGCCCTTCCTTTCCATGTGAAAGTTCAGCTGAATATGTATTGGCACCTTTCATTTACGCAAGGCTTCTGCTTTGCAGTATGAATATGGTTTTTTTGCTATTGTATGTCGTGGTATTTGATTTGTAGTGTAATTAAAAGGTAGAAAATCTCCCTCTCTCTTTTTTTTTTTTGTTGTTTCTCTTTTTTTCTCTTTCTGAAAAAGTTGAGGAACAGCCTCTATTTGGTCTAAATCCCATTTATAAACCATGTTTTGGTAGGATGACGATGACATGCAATTGGAATCTTTTGCCCATTCTGAGAAACTTATAATCTGGACAGTTGCTCTAAGAGCTACTTTACTTGATGGAATCATGCAAATATTATCATGCAAACTTTTGGCATCATTGATCTCAGGAATCCCATCTTAGAGCAAGTTCTCGACATTAGTAAGTTAAACATAATGATAAAAATGGTGATTAAGGTTAAACATATCTCCTGTTGGAAACAAGTGTTAAATGCTCACAACAATTGACTATTGGACATAAACTAGACATTAAAGGTGCTGTTGACACACCCTTTTTTTATTTTCTTTTTTTTTTTGGAGGGGGGGGGGAACCGTAAATCATTGTAACCAACACTGCATCTGGAATTAAGCATGTCATATGTCAATTCCTTTGGTTGTTGTTATTACAATAATTGTCTATGCTACAATACTAATTTTTAACATGTGTTAAATTTTTATCTGTTATCATAATTTTGTCTAATGGTGAGTAATTATTCAACATCTTGTCTGTTTTGTGTTCTAAAGCTAACATTCTGTTTTTATTGATTACATTCTGATTCTCCATTTTTTATTGCTATCTTTGTTGGACTCTTATAATTAAAGTTAATTTCGTTTCTGTAACTGTATTACACCTGTTAATTACTTTTCTGTTTATTTCCCTGTGTCTTTAATGCAGAGTGACCTTGTTCAATCTTCTGCCATGTCAGAATATGATTTGGCAGCAGAGGGAGATCTTTTCAAAGCACCTGAACCTATTATTGAAGAGCCAGTCATGGACCTGGATCCCATGACAGCAGCCATCTCCATGATATCTTGTGGGGATGATGTCTCCTCACAGGGACTAAAATCCACAGATATTGATGTTTTTCAAAATGAACAGCTTTTGAGTGAGGTATTCTATGAGTGCAAAAAGGATCTCTTAGAAAAGGCTGCAATAGAGTCATCACTCTCTCAGATTCTGGAAATCACGGTTCCTGTTCTGAACATAGATGAGAACTCAATTCAAGAAAACAAACCTCTTCCTGATATGCCATTACCAAAGAGCGTCAGTTCAGAAAGTTTGAGCTCAATGGACTGGATGCATGGAGCTGCAATGAAGCCTGCTTTCCTTGATTTCCCAGGAATAGATTTCAATGCAGTTTATGGCATGCGGAGATCATTTAGCGAAGGAGATATAAAGGTTTGACTTAACTGATTCGTATATTGTGTCTTATGCTTTTTATAATTTAATTAAATTACCATGAAATTAAGCAGCATCTTTTGAAGTTATAAAAGTAATATCTTAAAAATGGATAGAAGAAGGTCATGCCTTCTTTTTGGGGGTGGGGGACAGCACTTACAAGGAAAATATTAGTTGATACAAGAAAGACATCTGACTACGCTACAGCCGTGGGAGCAATTTTGTCTTGAAATTAGAAGTTGATATTTTCAGAATTCTGTTTCTTTCCCTAACATGTTTAGAGTAATAGATTAAAATTGATTGCTATATGATAACTACCTTATCAAGTTATGATACTTATAATATGCCTTGGACTCCGGTCAGATTCTTCTTCCACCACAATTCGGAGAGACTTAGCTACCTTTTGAACTCAATCAAGAAGGAAAACCTCATCTGTATGCTGTTAAGTCTCATGATTTAAGCAGTATGATAAAAAGGGAATGATGGCATGACCTGAATCTGATTGCTAAATTAGAAATAACAAAGTTGGTAATCTTTTCTTATAATAGGTCATATAATTCAAAGATTGGTTTAAGTTTTGTCAAATTATTTTAGTTTAAATGTATCAAAATTTCAGAATTTGCTTATGATTACTTTGTCAGAATCGTCTTCCATCCCAATTTGGAGAGACTTAACTACCTTTTGAACTCAATCAAGAAGGAAAACTTCATCTGTATCAAGTGATCTGCTGTTAAGTCTCATGATTTAAGCAGTACGATAAAAAGGGAATGATGGCATGACCTGAATCTGATTGCTAAATTAGAAATAACAAAGTTGGTAATCTTTTCTTATAATAGGTCATATAATTCAAAGATTGGTTTAACTTTTGTCAAAATCTTTTAGTTCAAGTGTCTCAAAATTTCAAAATCTGCTTAAAAATTAAAAGGCTGTTACCAAATACACCAAATTCTTTTAAGAGAATGGTTATTTTGTCATTCCTATATTGATGTGTCATGTTATCCATATGATTGATTTATTTTTTTGATTAGAACTTTAGTATACTGGAAAAGCTGCTCCTTTATGAACCTGCTATGTGAATAAATATCTGACACTCAATTCACTCTTATCTGAAATCAGTATTTGGAAGTCAAGTCTTTTCAAATACCCCCTCCCTTTTACATCCAGAAATGGGATACTTTTTCCGGGAAATTATGCTTCCTTGTGGGGAATCACAGATTATTTCTTCACTAAATTCTTCCCAGTTATTTATTCCTCATTTGGGTGAATAAACCCACTAAAATCTAATGATGTACTCGAAGTATAGTACGACACCACTTAACTGGATGATGAAGTCTATATGCACTGAGAAATCTATAGATTTCTGGCCATTTCCACAGGATGGGGCTGGATGATTGATACTGTTTTTGTGACAGACTCTTGGTAATGGTAATATGAACATCGTCCAATCTCCCCATGAGAGGCCCTTTTTTATCAGCAACTGCATCAGTGAGGAACGCCAAGAAAAGCTGTCCAGATACAGGAATAAGAAGACGAAGAGGAATTTTGGGAGGAAAATCAAGGTAACTATAGGTTCACCATCCCTCTAGTTTTTGAAAATTTCACATGAATAGAAAGCCTTGAAAATTCTATGGAATGCATTACATTACATATCTCTTGAAAGTTTTGCACTGCTATATAATGGGATGGAAAGAGCAATGGATAAATATTATTGGTTAATGCTTCCTGCTTAGAACATGACGTTCATCTTTCTCTTCTATTCCAATGGTTTCTAGAAATTTTTTTCATCAATTCTTTTGGTAAGTTTGATCTATGTAGCAGATCCTACTTAGTGGAAAAAGACTTTGGTTGTTGTTGTTGTTGTTGTTGTAATTCCTTTGGTGAGTTTAAGGTTGTTTATATGTCATGGATGAGTAGTGTCTTTTTTAAATCTTAATCATTACTTCAACTTTTGAAGCTTCTGAATGTGTCATTATCCATTTCTGTTGTTTTTCAAGATCAATGCAGTAAGAAGCAGCTTCAGTAACCATGCTTAATCCCTTGATATGCTTTAAACTTGTTTAGTAACCACAATTTTCTTAAGCAACCAAGCTTTACTGACACTATTTTCAGCCTATCAACAAAGTCTGAACTCAACTAATGATGTGCTTTGGTTTCAGTATGCTTGCAGGAAGGCTCTTGCTGACAGTCAACCAAGAATCCGTGGAAGATTTGCGAAGACTGAAGAATCTGATGCCAAGAGGGAATAACTTTTAACTGATTTAGTAGGGAGAAGAAAGTAGGAATCAAGTAGCAATATCTGATCAAGTTATATGGAAGAGCTCGGCAGCAATATGTGCTTGGAAATTATATATTTGGTGAAGTTCTATAAGTTGAACAGATATTGCCAAATAAACCAGATCTTGAACTCCTCAGGGTAGTTCATCTCTTATCTGCTGTAATAACCTTCTATGTGGACGGAAATGACCTTCTAGATATGTATATAGGTTTGTTGAATAAAAGAAGGAAGAAGAAAAGGTTGTACCATATTCATATATATGATGAAATGGCAGTGTTTAGTTTCATTAGTTATTTTTTTCTGAAAATTGAAATTGATATGTATATAGGTTTGTTGAATAAAAGAAGGAAAAAGAAAAGGTTGTACCATATTCATATATATGATGAAATGGCAGTGTTTAGTTTCATTAGTTATTTTTTTCTGAAAATTGAAATGAATGTTCCAATCTCTTCGCATTATTCATTATCTCCCTTCCATCCCTTCAGCTTTTCAGTTTGAAGGTTAAATTTAAGGGAAGGGAAAACATCCAGGAACGCATTGTGAAGTTCTTGTTCAGCCAGATGTAGATTAATTTACTAGAATGAAGCTTTCTATAAACTCCTTTGATACCATGCCATGCATGGCATCAAAAACGTCATGATGTGAGTGTCAAATTACAATTTCATTTTGAAAAATTAATGCTAGATGTACAGTTGAAAAACAAAGATGAATTGCATGTACTTGTGGGGAAAAAAATTAATGTAATTTTATACAAATTTGAAAATGAATGTAATAATATATATAATATATATATATATATATATATATATATAAGAAGTTTAGATAGTACTACACATGACGAGTAAATTACCTCTTGCAAATTGTGGGCTTAAAATATGATATACAATGATGTGTACAGGTGGAACATTGACTATACATGGTATGCCATGTCATTATCACCATACCATAACATGCTACACTAGATGCTTATCTCATGCATTAAATTCAGAAAAGTAGGATTTCTATTAAAAAATTAATTCAGGTCTAAAAAAAAATTATTATTTAGTTCCTTACACGAATAAATGTATTTTCCTACGTGTCAGATAGTTTTTAGAGAGACAAAAACATATTTAATTTATAGTAAATTTTATAAGAATTTGTGAAAAATGATGTTTTAATATAACTTTACGTAAGCAAATTTAAATATTTAATTACGTAAAAAAAAGGAATGTAATCGTTTCTGTGTATTGTTTATTTAACATGATATGTTAAAAATAAATCAAGTTATAATCAGTGACGGTTCTAAAAATTTTAGGTAATGGAAGCAAAAATAATATTTTTAATATAGAAGTATAAAAAAAATTTCAATAATTATATTTATATATTAAAAAATATATTAATACAAAATTATGAAGCGATCAATTTATAATTATTTCATTCGTACTTGTATATTTTAAAAATATTAAATGATATTTTCATTATCGTTTTATTAAACATTTCTCTCTTTATATATAACCAAATAATCATTTAACATAAATAATATATTTAGAAATAGGGATATTAAAATAAAAATTACATATATAAAAAAATAAAAAAAATATATACTTATATAAAATTAAAGAAAAGTTTCAAAGTACAATAGATACATGTGTTTTCACTCATTTATATATAGATCCATTACTGATTATAATGAGTCAACTTGAAAAACATAATAAGATATAAGTTTTGACTGAAACAAAATTCTAATGAAAAATTGCTAGATACACGTTACAAAGAATATATATATATCACTACACATAAATGTAACAAAATTAAAGTATAAATACATAAAAAATAATGCACAAACTAATGTAGATAAGTGACATAACTCAATTCGAATTAATTGATTATAGCTCATTCACTCACAGGATCATTAAAATAGGTTAAACTTGTCAAGCTAACTTGTTTACCCAACAAAATTAGGTGACTTAAGCTTAAAAAATATTCACTCATTTAAGTTAATTCATTTTTAGTCTAACTCGTTTGACTTACAAGCTAAACGGGCCAACCTATTTAATTCACGTAATGGCCCATTTGTCTGCTTTATTATTATTTTTGGTCAAATTGCTATCAAATTTGTTGTTATATATATATATAATCAAGTTTCCAATAACTGAAATATCTATATCAAATTTGATTTAGAAAATTAAGTGAATGTTTAAAATAATTTTCTGTCTTGAATTTTTAAAACTTGTTTATGAAATTGTAATAGAAATTGTTTGAAATAGTTATACTTAGATTCGTGACTCTTGTTATTTGTTTGATTATAATCTATATTGATATCGATTGAAATTACAATTAGAAGTTTAAATTTTATATGATTTAAATATTATTCCATTCATTTTTTTATTTGTCTTTAAAAGTTTTTATACAAAAATTAAGGATACTATTAAATAATTTTAAATTAAGTAAAATATACGTTAATATAATTAAATTATTCTTTTTTGCTCCATTAAATATGTACAAGAAATTATATAAGTTAATTAATATGTGGAGCTATATATTAGGTTTAATGGAGACAATAAAAAGTAGGATAAAATTAGAAAAAAAAAAAATTAATGTATCATTAAATTTTTAAATGACAGATAAATAAATCCTTTAATAAAATCTAATTTGTAATTATCTCATTTCTCTTATCTGTTATCTCTGTATCATGTTTTCCGCCGCCGGTCTTGACTTATCTATTTGGTACTTTAAGAATACGCAGGCTGAGCCTGAGAATGAGAAGATGCCTACAAACTACAGGTTTTATCTCTTTATCTTTGTTTTATCTATTTTTGTACACATTGAGCATCTTATATCTAATTAGGTCAAAGAGGAGAAAAAAGGAATGAAAACTTCCATCAAATTAAGACTTATATGTTTAGAGTAAAAAATAAAATATGGTCTTTTTTTCATCCTTCATTTTTTTCTTTTTCTTGTTTGAATGGTCCAAAGATTTGAGAAAGCTGATAGGCAGTCATCACTTCTTCATCAGTCACTCCTATGATATTCCTTCCTCTGCGAGGGGTAACAAGAAAAGCATCTCTCTAGCAGAGAAGGGTTTTCAAAGTGGAGAATAGGACAAGCAGACTTTGGGAGACCTATGCCACCACAGGGCAAAACTTGCTGCTGGCATTCACTGTACCTGAACGTTGTCAAGCATTTGCAAAACAACGCAGTTTGTACTGTTGAAGTGTTGTTTTGTTCGGCCGTTTCATCATTCAATACAATTACATGCTCCCTCCCTCGTAATATGACATGGCTCTAGCTAGATTTAGGACTCCTAAACTGAAAAAGGCAGAGAATATAAATTTAACATGAAACTTGTCTAGCTACCCTATGGCTTGCAAGTTGCAAGAACTTTTGGACACCATCGTCCTCTAGAAAACAAATAACTACCTAAAATAGTTGACCTTTGATCTTCCTATCCTAGGCATTAGCAAAGAAAAGAAAAAAAAAGTTATGGCTATCCTTTCATCTTTGGGTACAACTAGTTGAACATTAACTAAGTACCAAAAGAGAAAAACCATCAACCTTATATATATGCAGAATATAACACCAAAAGGCCAACCAAAAAAAAGAAAAAAAAATATAACCCTGTGAGGCAAGCTTCCTCCCAACCACAGCCAGATGCCACCTGTTCTGGGTACTGACCGAACTTAGATCACTTCGAGGACGACCCTATTCTCGTTTCCGAACGGGTGTCAAGATATCTAAGAAACCGGCTTACCAAGACTAGGATCGTATGATTGGAGTTTACTGAAAATAGTATGTATCGGTAAAAGAATGGAACATGCACGGCTTAAGTCGCCAGTAGCCGCTTATATAGATATCAGAATACTATCACCGATCAATCCGAACTCCAGTAGTTGAAGACATTCAAAGTCCGAACGTTGGGATTCAGTTACAATCTATTCCCTAAATGCCAGGTTTATAGCCGTTGGTTACTCACTTGAATCGGTAGATTCTTGTTACCACTATCTCATCCGCCGTTATTCATAGATCCGATATATGCCTAAGTATGGAAGTCGGGCCGGATTCTAAGTCTGCTATTATGTTGGGCATTACCTTATCGAACAACCCCATAGCTCGCCATATAGAAGATATGAGTAGAGCTATAAATACTGACCTAAAGAATACGAGAATGGTCCATAGCCCCTAGCTCGGCCATATAGAAATATATGTACCGAGCTATCGAGACTTGGTTTAAACGAAGAAAGGTATTCACCAATAGGTAGATCGTATAGAAAGGACGATACTGAGATATAAGAGACCGTCGAGTTGCGATTTTGATCGATTATTAAAGACCAAAAAGACCAACTTAGCTTCCTGCAATCCTACTTTGCTCAGGTACATTAGGACTCGTCGTTCAAGGTGCCTCGTGTAACCCGTAGTTGTTCCTAGGGTGAAAAGACGTGGGCCACGTGTCATTCATCTATTACTTAAGTGTCAGTTTCATCATTGCACCATTAAAGCAACCGTACCATGAATGCACGCAATCGCTGATCTTCGGTGAAACGGCCTTCCCACCATTGATTTTGGCTAGTATCGATCCTGGACGCAAGATTCATCTGACGGGTGAAAATACAACTTTTCGTTTTCCTTGACTTTATTACCCTTGATTTGTGGCGGCCTAAACATTATTTAAAAAAGCCCTTCTTCCATTCTCTTCTCATTACTCTTTCAAGTCCAACCGTTAGCTTCTTCCCAAAAAACACTCCACATTTCATCTTCCTCTGTACTGCTTCGTTTTCCAGAAAATTTTCATTGTTGTGTCTTCCTACATTCGCTCATCAAGCGCATTTAATCAAGTTCCTGGGCCCTTCACTATTTCCTCAAAAGGTTCTACTGTCACGAAGCTTTCGTATTTCGTCTTCCAGAAACAGGTACTTCTCTCACCTTTCCCTTTCCTTCTCTGTAAATTGCCTCAATTTAGGATTTTGGACCGTAAGTAGTAACATGTCAGTTATAAGCGATAGTAGTAGTAGCGAGTCCGTAGAGATTCTGGGTGAATCTCCTGGCCGTTTCTAGTCAACACCCAACGGCCCACCCACTATCAAAGGAAAAGACATAGCCGACGAAGGAACGCCCGATCTTGAAGGTCGGACGTCATCTCCAAGATCGGAGGAGGAATACAACTGGGTTAAATATCTTTGTTAAAAATTACTGCTCGGACTTTAATTCGGCCGAAAGCATACACATCCTCCGAAGATGTATAGTGATGGCATCCAATGGAGATGAGACCAAATTCGTGTGCCAACATTGCCGACTGAAGAGAGGATTTTTATGTCTCCAGGAAAGAATGATGACCTAGGATGGATTTATATGTATGAAACCTTTTTACCCGCCTCGGACTCGAGTCTACCCTTCTCGGATTTTCAATGTAAAATTAGAACTAAGTTAAATGTCGCGCCTACTGAACTCCATCCAAATAGTGGGCATTTGTTAAAGCTTTCAAGTACTACTTCGGTTTTTGGGTCGGGAACCAAGTATTAGCGTGTTCTTTTCCCTTTTTCAATGCAAAGGGGTCGGTAAAGGGGTTGGGTATCAATTAACTCATCCCCGTAGAAGACTATTTTACGCCTTAGACTCGTCATACAAGAATTTTAAAAATAAATTTTTTCGGGTGAGTTCTTTCCGACCGATCTTTCATTCTTCTTGGACGAATATGGGATAGAGAAATTCCCTTATACTGGCGTGCCGACCCAACTTCCATACGGGGTATAGAGTATAGAAAGTTACCACCCGAAGACCGAATATTGGTCGACTTGTTGGAAAAGCTTCGATCTTTGAATCTTTGCTTCCTTGGTAAAGTTTGGAAACAATCCAACGGAATTACCAAAAATAATGCGTAAGTCTTATTTATTTTTACTATTTTGCCGATACTGGATTACTAATGTATTTAACTACTTTCAATTTCTTTTCAGAAAAAATGGCTCCTAAGATAACTGTTCGCGAAATGCAACGAAGACTAAAGAAATTGAAAAACGAAGGAGCCTCGGCGGTAGAAAATGTTGACGACATCGTTCCCCGATCCGAACCAACACCCATTAATCTTCAACCGGAATCTTCGGATACCAACTCAGATCTAGGGGGTTGTGGACCATTCCACAAGGTAGTCGGTGGTCGTATCGTTGAAGATGATGATGAAGAAGAAGAAGAATCTTAAGTATTTCAAGTTTTCAATGTATAACTCTGTCGTTGAAAAGCAATGAATTAACCTTTGACACCGAATGTGCATCTTATGTCTAATGTTTTTTTTTTTTTTAATATCTTAGTGCTTGCCGACGTTTCCTATAATAATTAATGGCGGAACGACTATTCACAAAATCTGATAACACGGAAATTTATGCCCTCTGAAACATCATTTAAGTATTTTAAAGAGAATTGATTGAAAATTGCAAAAAAGTCTTGTTTTGCCGAAATAAACTTAAATTATTTTTGAAAGTTTGTTTGCATTGGCGATTTTTCCGACTTGACTTCGAAGGTCATTTTCATGGGTGATTATTACAGGCATCGGTGACATTGACCGGATTTGGCTCGAAGGCCATTTCCTTCGGTGACTATGACCGGCATCGGTGACTTTGACCGGCTTTGGCTCGAAGGCCATTTTCTTCGGTGACTATGACCGGCATCGGTGACTTTGACCGGATTTGGCTCGACGGCCATTTTCTTCGGTGACTATGACCTAGATCGGTGACTTTGTCCGGTTTGGCTCGACGGCCATTTATATGCAAACTAAGTTTCAAGATGATGATTTTATTTGAGTAAACGAATGAGTCAACGGTAGGCCTCATTAAAACCTTTCAGGAAAAAACCCATCGGGAAAAAATCCTGACAAGGAAAAAGAGTGCACTACCTTTAACTTTCCATACAAAGTTTATAAAAGAAAATATAAACAAGAAGAACTTAGCTATAATATCTCCGAAGTGATGCCGAATTCCAAGTTCTAGGAAGCGGACATCCAATGATATCGCCGATCTTATATGCTCCTCCGCCAATATCTTTAAGTATTCTGAAAGGTCCCTCCCAATTAGCCGATAGCTTTCCTTCTCCAGGCACCCTTCTGGAGTCTTCGATTTTGCGCAAAGACCATGTCTCCCTCAACGAATTTTCTTGTTTTCACCTTCCGATTATATTTTCTTTCTCGCCCGAACTTTCGCAGCTTCTTCCCGAATATGTGCTATTTCCTTTCTTCTTCTAATAAATCTAAATCGGCTTTTCTGATTTGCATCATTTTCCTCCTCATTAAATGCGATCTTCTAAAACTCGGTCCTCCGATTTCAACTGGATCATGGCATCCGCCCGAAAGTAAGTCGAATGGGGTTTGAGTGTTGTGACCGTGGTGTAGTGTGATAAGCCCACAAAATGTTCGGAAGTTCTTCGGCCAAAGGCCTTTAGCATGGTTGAGCCTCTTTCGCATCAGAGTAATATAACCTTGTTGGTCGCTTTCGGCTAATCCGTTAGTTTGTGGATGTTCTACCGAGGTGAATACCTTTTAATACCATTGCTAATACAAAACTCTCGGAATTTTTTGTCAGTGAATTGTGTTCCATTATCAGATACAATAGAATAGGGTAAACCAAAACGGCATATTATATTTTTCCAAACAAATTTCTTAATTTTTTCGGAAGTTATACTGGCAAGTGGTTCGGCTTCAATCCATTTTGTAAAATAATCAATGGCAACAATAATGTACCTCAATTGTCGGGCGGCTGTGGGGAAAGGACCTAACAGGTCAATTCCCCATCGGCAAAATGGCCATGGAGTCTCAATGCTGTGCAATTTTTCAGGTGGAGATTTGTGTAAATTGGCGAATTTCTGACACTTCTCACATTTCCGAACGTATTCTAGGCAATCATACTTCATAGTAGGCCAGTACAATCCCGATCTTAAGACCTTGCCTGCTAACGATCGTCCTCCGATGTGACTACCACAGACTCCCTCATGAACTTCCTCCATAACCGCTTTCGTCTGATTTTGATTTATACACTTCAAGAGGGGGAGAGAAAATCCTCTTTTGAACAATTCTCCTCCTATCATCGTGTAATAACTGGCCGACCTTCGCAATTTCTTAGCTTTCTTTTCATCAGCTGGTAAGTCACCATTTTCCAAATACTTGACAATTGGGCTCATCCAGGAACTTATATTGTTGTCGATTGAAAAAATCTCCTCTTCTTCAACGCTGGGTCGATCAAGCATTTCTTGAATAACGGATCGGTTGTTACCTGGACCTTTTGTGGCTAATTTTGTTACAAGAGATCGCCCTTGCATTCTCGCTTTCTCTCGGGATATGAATAATCTCGAATTGTTCAAACTTTTTTACCACATCTTGTACTTTAAGTAAATATTTAACTAATTGCGGGTCTTTAGTAAGGAAATCACCACTTACCCGCCCTAGGTTACTGGGAAATCGACTTTGCGATTAACCTAGTAGCCCCCTCTCTCAACGCTTTAATGCTAATCCCAAGAATGAGTGCCTCATATTCGGCCTGATTATTGCTGGCCTCGAAAATTGAATTTCAGTGACTGTTCAATTAAGATTTCGTTCGGGCCTTCCAGAATAATCCCCGCTCCACTTCCTTTAACATTCGACGCTCCATCCACAAAAAGAATCCAAGTATCATTATTCTCATTTTGAGGATAAGGGGAAGATAATTCAACCAAAAAATCGATAATACCTGGACTTGATAGGTCCTCTTGGTTGATATTGAATATCAAATTCGAACAATTCGACGGACCACGATATCATTCGTCCCAAGCTCTGGTTTTCGAAGCACTTGTCTGATTGGTTGATCTGTCCTTACGACGACTGAATGACTTTGAAAATATTGTCGGAGCCTCCTAGCCGTTGTGACTAGTGCTAATGCCATCTTTTCGATTTTTTGATACCGACCTTCTGGTCCTTGCAAGACTCGGATAACGAAATAGATAGGTCGTTGTTCTTTTCCTATTTCTTTCACCAATACAGAACTCAAAGCTTTATCAGAAACAGAAATATATAAATATAAAATATCACCTGATTCTGGTTTTGTCAAAATTGGCGGAGTCGCCAAGAAAATTTTCAGTTCGCTGAATGCTCGTTCACATTCCTCCGTCCATTGAAAATTTTTGGTTTTCTTTAGGCATTGAAAAAATGGTAGAGATCGGTCAGCTGATTTAGAAAGGAACCTCGAGAGGGAAGCTATCCGTCCTGTTAACCTCTGCACTTCTTTAATCGTTGCTGGGCTTCTCATTTCCATTATTGCTCTACATTTCTCCGGATTTGCTTCTATTCCCCTGTTGGTGAGGAGAAAGCCAAGAAACTTTCCTGCTTGAACTCCGAACACACACTTCTCGGGGTTTAACTCTATGTTGTACTTTCTCGATTCATAAGAAAGCATTCGGACAGGTCGAACAATGATCCCCACCTTCAGATGTTTTGGCGACCATGTCATCTACATAAACCTCGATGTTTCTTCCTATTTGCTTTTCGAAAATTCTGTTCATCAGCCGTTGATAAGTAGCTCCAGCATTCTTAAGGCCGAAAGCCATCACCCTGTAACAAAAATTCCCAAACTCGTGATAAAAGCGCTTTTTGTTCGTCGTCCGGATGCATTCTAATTTGGTTGTATCCAGAGTACGCATCCATAAAGCTAAGGAACTGATAACCAGAGGCCCCGTCAACTAGTCGGTCTATGCTGGGAAGAGGATAGGAATCCTTCGGGCAAGCTTTGTTCAAATCGGTGAAGTCTTACACATTCTCCATTTTCCTGACGACTTTTTACCATAACCACATTCGACAACCACGTGGTATATTCTACCTCCCTTATAAAGCCTAGGCCTCCAAAAGTTTTTTGGTCTCCTCGGTTGCGACCCTTTGTCTTTCCGATCCCGGTTTCCTTTTTTCTCGGACTCTTGGTTTTACCTTTTCATCTAGGGAGAGTTTATGGGTGATGATTTGGATCAATTCCAGGCATGTCTGCTGCAGTCCAGGCAAAGATATCAACATTCTTTTTCAATAATTGCTCCAACTCTCTTTTAAGTTCGGTTGGTAAATGAGCCCCGATATGTGTTACTTGGCTGGATTTAGGACCCAATGGTACTGCTTGCAATTCTTCGATTGGTTGAGGCTGTCTTTTTCATCACTCCGCAGTCCAGGTTCGGCCATGTTAATGCTATGTATCGGTCGCTACGGTCGATCTTATGAATCTTTTCATCTTGTCTTCTCAACTTTCGTTGTAACAAATCCGAGCTTCCTTCCGATCTGCATGTATCAGTACTGACCTCGCCTTGAGACCGGGAATTTCATTGTTAGGTGGGGGTTGAGACAGATGCCCCTAAAAGATTTAAGGACGGTCTCCCGAGGATAACATTATAGGGAGTATAGCGATCTATAACCAAGTATCTTACAGAATGGTTTTAAGTAGAGTACTGTCCCAAAAGTTGTTCTAAGTTCGACGAACCCCTTGACATTTACTCGCTCTCCCGAGAACCCGATCAAAGTTCCATTGAATGGAGTTAAATCGTCTTCGACATCGACATCCGCCTTCGAAGCGTGGACATGTAAAGAACATCGGCCGAACTTCCTTGATCAACTAGAACTTTCTTTATCCGAAAGTTCCTGCTATAACGATATGACCATCGGATCATCCAAGTTTTCGTCCAACCCCGCGTAATCGCTGCTTGAGAAAGAGATGACCGGTCCATCATTGAACTTTTGTCTTTGCACCGGGGAAGGAAGGGTAGCCGACCGATATTACTTGCTCGGAGATGTCGTTTCCGAGATGAATTGGAACTCCTCCACCGGCAAACCCCCCGCACCGAGTCAATTACCCTCGACGACGGGTTGGTCTCGGTCGTGGGGGCTTGTGTCAACTGCCTTTTTCGTCATATCCGGGCTTGTTCCCCTTTGATTGGATTGATCTCTTTCTTTTGCCTCCTTGCTCCGACTCCTGTGGCGATAAACATATTTTCCTAGATGTCCCTCCCGAATAAGTTGCTCGATCCTGTTTTTCAAGCTGATGCACTCCTCGGTTGTATGTCCGAAGGTTTTGTGGAACTCACACCTTTTACTTTTATCCACATTTGATGGTATCTTTTGATGCCCAGCATTTTTGGGAGACGGATCAAACCCGTGTTGTATATTTCCTAAATATCCGATCTCTTCTAGAATTCAATGGAGTGTATTCATTGAACCAGGGTTGTACTCTATCCGTTATTGTACGTACATTTTCGTATGTCCGATCATTCTTTTGTAAGTATCTACCTCTAATTTCTGATCCCCGTCCGTTATATTGTCGGTCGTGAATACTTGGTTTGATAGAAATAATGGGATTATTTTTTCCTCTGCGTTCTGGTTCGAAAAAATGTTGCTCCATTTGCCTCCTGGCGAGAGCGATTTCTTCCATGTTGATGTACCCTGTAGATCTGTTCCTTAACTCGTCCAGATCTAACGGTGGTTTCCTGGCCAGGGAATCTGCAAATGGTCCGGGCCTCAAGCCAGCCATGATAGCATGGAGAGAAACTGCTGGATTGAGATCTCTTATCTGCACAGCTTCCTCCCCAAACCTTCTCATGAAATCTTTGAGAGATTCTTCTCGGCCCTGCCTCAGATTGATTAAGCTTGCTGATGTCTTCTGATGTGTCCTGCTTGTAGAAAAATGGTTAAGAAATTTAACAGATAATTCAGAAAAATCGTAAATTGAACCTGTTTCAATGCTTGAAAACCAGAGCAGGGCTGATTTTTTTAGAGTTGTCGGAAAAGCCCTGCATTTAATTGGGTCCGAGCTTCCATTTAGAAGCATCATAGAGTTGAACATCGTTAGATGTTCCTGTGGATCAGTCGTCCCATCGTAAAGCTCCATCGTCGAGTCTGAATCCCTCGAAGCGGGATTGACATAATGAAATCGAGAAAAGGATGATCCGCTCCGGTATGTTATTTATTTGTCTCCTTCCGTCATGATTACTCGTTCTGGGGATACTTGGTATGTCCTTGAAAATCCTCGCTTCGAATATCTTCTTCTCGGAATTCTCTCCCTCCGAGTGCACTCGCTCAATCCTCTGTTGATCTCTGTCTCTCGGCAATTCGATCAATTCGACCATTAATATCTCGATTGCTTGCGGAGTATCTCCATTGACTGATTTGGTTGTTTTCTAGAGTGCTTCCATTCAGGACACCGTTTTCATTGCTAGCCATATCGTGTCTATAAGGTGTTGGATGTGCCGCGAAAAAATTTGAAGGATCGTGGAGTAGGAAAGTTTTACCTAACCCCACTGTGGCGCCAGATGTTCCAAGTCGACCGAACTTAGATCACTTCGAGGACGACCCTATTCTCGTTTAACGGGTGTCAAGATATCTAAGAAACCGGTACTACAACTCAGGATCGTATGACAGGTTCTGATAAATAGTATGTATCGGCTAAAAGAATGGAACATGCCGGCTTAAGTCGCTGTGCCGCTATATATAGATATCCGAATACTATCACCGATCAATCCGAACTCACCGTTGAAGACATTCAAAGTCCGAACGTTGGGATTCGCTTAAATCTATTCCCTAAATCTGGGGTTTATAAAGTCCGTTGGTTACTCACTTGAATCGGTAAGCCTTATTCTTACCACTATCTCGCCCGTTATTCATAGATCCGATATATGCCTAAGTATGAAAGTCGGGTCGGATTCTGCCAAGTCTGCTATTATGTTGGGCATTACCTTATCGAGCCTACTTTATCGGACCCAGAATGGTCCACCACCATATGCTTACAAGTTGCAAGTTACAACCTTGGACTTTGTTGATTAACCTTGGCATGCCAGCATGTCAGTTTGGCTTTAAAATCGTATTATGTTATGCATATAGTTGAAATCAATTGGGGTTACTCTTAAGTAAGTAATCCAAGTATCCAACTTTTCAGTTCAGAACCTGAGCTTAAATAAAACCTTAAACTACTCTCATATCACGACAGACACGTGGTCAACAGATAATCGTCTTTACTTCCCTGCACTGTACAAATCATCCTCTTGCTCCCTCCACCTGCTGATTTTTAATTTTTTTCTTTAACTATATAAATAAAAATAATCCAGTAAACAAAGAATTTCTTTTTTTTTTTGTTGGGTACATAAAAATTTTCTTCTTTACTAGTTGTTCAGACTTTATACAGCTTTCCCTTTTGAGCTATCACTCTCTATATAGAAGTTTACGAACTGGGACAGTGCTTTCTAAGTTAAAAACCAACTCCCATCTTCGTTTTCAGTCCTTTTGGGATAAAATAATGAATCATGTTATCCGATATATTTCCATGGCTTCACAGCTGCCGTGCAAAGACGGGCGAGGTTTCTTTTCCAAACGAAAAGGCAATGAAAAATAAAAATTCAATATGAAATTTTGTTTATAATCAAATCAGTTCTCTCAATTATTTCTAAGAGCTTTTATCAGTATCCATGATTGATAGCTGATGATCCACGCCTCATGAGTCATGACCCAGGACCAGGAGGTTTTCGTCTTCAAATAAAAAACGTTTTCTTAATTTTTTTTAAAAAAAATGAAAAACAACCCATAAAATTGAGAAAGTGGAGTCACTGGTGCCTAGTGTGTAGAACCAATCACCAGAAGTCGGTTTACAGATTCACCCATCCACCAACCACAAAAAGCACCCAATTCACACATAATGGTGGGGGATGGGGGAAATCAAGCTCATCTTGTGCGGATGAAGAACCTTACTCCATGCATAAAATCAAATAAAATTTCAACAAAATGAAACCCAAATTCAGAACCAGATAATAAAAAAAAACCGAAATTCAGAAACCCAATATTAAAAATCAAATCTTAAAATTCACAACAATAATCAATTAATATCTTTTGACTGTTTGCCTCAGCCTATGTGTACTACTGTTGCACGTCGTCCTCTTACAACAGAAAACACTCTGCGGAAAAAATAAAAATAAAATTTTTTGTAGTTCTAGTCCACCAGATCTTTGGAACCAAATATACAAGCAAATTTCAAATGCAAATCCTCTGCTCCTTGTCCAACCACAACGTTTATAAGCACAAAGAAAATTAATTTCACGAAATGCAATTTACATCCCATCTCAAAAATCTTTCAACCTCCCCTACCGGAGAATTACAAAACTTGCAATAGATATCAAATTCCAAGGAACGAAAATTTTTATTACACAAAAATTCCCAAATCCCAAACCATAGAGTCATAGACCGGAAACGAAGGACAACAACATCAACAATAAAACCTTATCATCAAATCATATAACAAAAACGAAGCACAACAACATCAACAATAAAAACATGTTTCCCATTTATAGACACATATAATATAAATGGCACATTATGGCTCCAAATTTCTTGGAACAAATTTTAGCGCAGCCATTATTGCCAGTCCTTCTCTGCTTGAAACTTTGACGCAGGCAAGGTGTAGCCATAAGCCATAAGCCATTGCATTTGCATTAAAGCTTAGAACGAATAATGGTACACATGAAACCCGGCCCACGATGCCGAACCAGAATGCCATCACCAAGGAAGAAGAATTTGCGCTACCAACACGCTAGGCGCAAGTTAGCCTAAGCATCTGGTCCCATCACACACAAACTTCATAACATAACAATTAACAATATATAAACACACTCAATATAACGCCGAGACTTCTCTTTCTCTCTCTCTCTAGTCATGCTCTGTCACCCCTTTCCTTGTTCCCTCTTCATTTCTCTCTCTACAAAATTTCCTAAATTGAAACCTCACATCCTATGTTTCAATTTTATTTTTTTGGTTCAGTTCCATAAAAATACAATTACATTGCAATTAGTCTGAGAATTTTTTCACAAAAAATAACGTTTATGTTTTTCTTCTGAGTTCTCTCTGTGTCTTCTGAGGCAGTTGGTGAGAGAGAGCTTAACCCAAACAGATCCCTTTTTTCTTTTCACAGTCTCTTCTGCTCATTCGATCTTCTCGATCAAAATTCTCTGACATTCTTCAACTCAATTCTCTCTCTTTCTCCGACCCTCTTGCCCTGTCTCTCCGTTTCTCCGCTCAAAATCTCTTGTTGCTTCTTATTTTCCGCGGTTGCTCTGTTTCTCAGAATTTCAATTCGCGATTAGGGTTTTATGGGCGATGCTCTGTTTCTTCGGAGGGAGTGAAAATTCTCTTTCTGGGGTTCTAGAAGTTCCGATTTTGAACCGACCCGTGACTTCAATTTAATGCGAGAATGATTATCAAGCGGAACCTGAAATCCCAAATGCCAAGTCTGAAACGGTGCAAACTCGGTGACCCGGTTGGCGAAGACGACGAGTGCTCCTATGCTCGTAAGAAGAGGAAGAAGATGAACAACGGATATTACCCTTTGAACCTTCTCGGCGACGTTGCCACCGGCATAATTCCCGTGAGCTTTCACGGCCTGTTAAGTGCTGGCGTGACCGAGAAGGGATTCTCTGCTTCGTGGTGCACCGAAGTCTCCTGCTCCCCACCCGGCGAAGTGGAATCGAACTCGAAGGTCGGCAGCTGCAGCGCCAAGAAGAACCGTGCCGGTGAGGTTCAGCGGCCGCCGCTGGTTCGGACCTCAAGGGGGCGGGTTCAGGTACTGCCTTCGCGGTTCAAAGATTCTGTTATTGATAATTGGAGGAAGGAGAGCAAGACCAGCTTGCGTGACTATGATTTTGATGATGAATTTGAATGCAAGAAGGAGAAATTCAGCTTCAAGGCACCCAAAACGTGCAATCAGAACGCGAAAAAAGGGCGAAATGGCGAGAAAATTGGTTACAAGCCTCCCAGGTATTCGGCATTGTGTGAGGAGGAGACAAGGGATGATGTTGGTGTAAGGTGTAAGAGTTTTGATAGCAGGAAGTGTTCAACTTTGCGTGGTGCATTGGCATCAAGGCGTGAGGTGTTGGATGAAGATGAGAGAGGAAGGTTTGTGGAGGTTGAAGGAGTTGAGTTAATGGGGAATGAAAGAGTTTTGAAGGAGAATGGGGATAAGAAAGATAGGTTATATGGACCAGCGGATTTTTATGCAGGTGATATAGTGTGGGCCAAAGCAGGGAAAAGGGAACCTTTTTGGCCAGCCATTGTGATTGATCCTATGTCTCAGGCACCTGATTTGGTCCTGAGGTCTTGTGTAGCTGATGCTGCTTGTGTGATGTTTCTTGGGTACGCAGGGAATGAAAATCAAAGGGTATGATTGTTCACTACTTTTCCTATATAGAGCTTCTTTGCTATTTAGGAAATTGCCTATTTATTGTGTTTTGGTGATTTTGAGCAGGACTATGCATGGGTGAAACATGGGATGATTTTTCCATTTATGGATTATGTAGACAGGTGTGGAGTTGTTGGTTATTATCTATTATCTATTTGTTTACGTTGTTTAAAACTGCCATTTGGTTTTTCTTTGTGGAAGAGTTTTTCCTTACTAGGCATGATATTCCTTGGTTTAGGTTTCAGGGGCAGTCCGAATTGAGTTACTATAATCCCTCTGATTTCCAAATGGCAATAGAGGAAGGATTTTTGGCAGACCAGGGCTTCACGGAGAAGTTGATAGCAGATATAAATACAGCATCTGGTAACACGGGTTATGATGATACTATTCTGAAAGCCCTTCAGGAGGTCACTGGTTCAAACCAGTATGCAGGATATCACTTTCTGAACCAGGTAAATCAGCTACAGGGCTTCCCCCCCATTTGGGAAACTGCATGGCTGTTCTGTGGCTGTTAAAGTATTCGTGCATCATATTTAGGGGACACTTAGGAAAGCTGATAATATAAACCTAGTTCACAGCTGAAAATTGACTGTGGCACTACTATGTCCTTTTCTGATTTGTAGGCCCAAGGCTGACTTGTAGATTTGACAAACTGATTTGTTTTGCTTTGATTATGTAATTATTACTCTGTTCTCCATATTCCACAAAAGTGTGGGACTGAGGAATGCTGCTGAAGTCTGGTCAAGTTTAATGGTTCATTGATTTGAATTCCCAATGCAGGATTTATTTGATAAGAAAGACACACGACCCTGTGAAGCCTGTGGATTAACCCTTCCTTTCAAAACGCCAAAGAAAGCAAAGGATTCGGCTCCTGGTGGCCAATTCCAATGTAAAACATGTGCTAGGGTTTGTATATCTTGCCTTTTTCTTCTAGCAAATTATATTTAAGTCTGCAATGAAAACATTATAATTGAAGTTATGTGATTGTTTTGAAAATTGCATGTTTTGTAATCTTTAAAATCATTTTTTTGGGCAGTTAACAAAATCAAATCATTATTGTGGCATATGCAAGAAAGTTTGGAATCATTCAGATAGTGGCAGCTGGGTGAGTTAGTTGGATCCTGTTAGCTAATTAAGGTTATTTATTTCTGCTCAAAGACTATTGCTTTGTTTGTAGTATTAATTTATTTCCCTTTTTGGATGCTCCTTCTCCTTCTGAATTAGGTGCGCTGTGATGGATGTAAAGTGTGGGTGCATGCAGAATGCGACAAAATTTCCAGCAACCTTTTCAAGGTTTGTTGGTTACTTGATATCTTAATATTGTCTCTTCTCAGCATTTGAAGCTCATAAAATGACATTTTGGTTTTTTGCTGATTGATATATTCTGTTTTCCGAAGAATCTTGAAGGCACTGATTATTACTGCCCTACTTGCAAAGCCAAGTTTGATTTTGAGTTATCTGATTCCGAAAAATCACAGCCGAAAGTCAAGTAAGTCTGTTATGGTTCTTTTTTTTTTGTCTCCTCCAGCCCGTTTTTGTAGCTTAACCTACTGATTTCATGTAAAGTTCTCACGAAGCCCATGCCATCTGTTGGGATTCAAGCTCATCTACCATTTAGAATCTTTTTGTTAGGTGTTATAAAAAATGTCATTTTTCTTTTACACTTTGTACTTTTCCTAACTATAGTGGAGGCTTTGGTACAGGTGGAACAAAAACAATGAGCGGCTAGTGCTTCCAAATAAGGTCACTGTTCTCTGCAATGGTGTGGAGGGCATATATTTTCCAAGCCTTCACTTGTAAGCACAAACTCCTTCAGAAGTCTTTGACATAAATTTTTTCTCTGTCCTTTGTTGTGGCTATCATTAGTTTTTTCATTTTTTTAAATAATAAATTGCTATAGTTATTTATTACGTATAATTAGTTAGTTGCAAAAGGTGTCGTAAGTAGTAATATATTAATGCCTTTTTCTAAATTGGCAATTAATACCTATCTGATTTGTTCTTTTGCTCTTAAAGAGGGAGAAGGGAGCATTAGTTCGTTAATGGGGTTCTTTTTTCCTTAAAAAAAGGAAAAGAACTCTGGTTAGAATTTTAGGAACATTCCTGCTTAAGTTCTTTTGTTGTAGTTCATCAAGAATTAGTAGTCCTATAAAATATTACGTCCAAAGAATATTCTCTCTTGCTCTTATAACCCCTAGAAAGATTCCTAATTTTCATCAATTTGTATGTTGATCAAATTTCCACCAAATTTCTGCCAGACAATATGTGATAAACTTTGTAGTCTTACTCTTGGTGCCAGTTCAGCTTTTCTAATATCTAAGGTAGCTTATCATTCGAACTTCACATTAACATATCAACTTCACATTACCATGTTTCGAATTGATTGGTGCTAGTTTTGAGTGTGCTGTTGTTATTACCTCTATATTGGAAAATGATTCATTTCTTCTTGTTTTTGGGTTATGATACATGTTCTTCTCCCTCAGAGTTGTGTGCAAGTGTGGCCTTTGTGGGACAGAAAAGCAAGCACTTAGTGAATGGGAACGACACACAGGTTCCAAATTAAGAAATTGGAGAATAAGTATTAGGGTGAAAGACTCCATGCTACCGCTGGAACAATGGGTTTGTATATGACTATTATTTAATTTTGGTGCATAATATTCCCCATGTCTTTGTGCTGAAAATATACTACTTATTTATTGGTTAGTTTAGTATATTATGATAATTCTGGTGTCTAACCATCCTCTTTATAGACTTGTAATTCAGTATGATACAATTACTGTGCTTATGGGCTTGCTATATATAAGTAGAGTATTGTATTCTACCAATTAGTATTATTTATTAATTTTTTTTCCATCTTATGGTTTATGTCTTAAATTTGATAATATCTCTATTTGTCAATATCAATATTTGTTTTTGAATTTTGTAGTCTTCTGTATCAAAATGCCAATGATACTGACCCATTGAGAAACTCTAGGAACTCATAATATTGGTCTCATGTTTTTGCATGACATGGGACACTTGGAAGAAGAAAGATTTAGGTTGCAGATTTATTGGGGGTGTGGGGGAGTCCTTTGTTATAAGACATAGGGGTTCATGTGACTAATGCAATGCTATTTGACTTCTCAGATGCTGCAGTTGGCAGAATTTCATGATAATGCTCTAGTTTCTGTCAAACCTAAAAAACCTTCTCTAAAAGAAAGGAAGCAGAAATTGCTTACCTTCTTGCAAGGTACCCATTTACTCCTTTTTGTGTACAACTTTACAGTATGATGAGTTTGCCAGATGAAGTTCTCAGAGTGATAATGGTACTACAAACTATTTCCTCTGACAGAGAAGTACGAACCTGTTTATGCTAAGTGGACTACAGAACGTTGTGCTGTATGTAGATGGGTTGAAGACTGGGACTACAACAAAATTATCATTTGCAACAGGTAATATAACATCTTCTGTTTATTATTGTTCATTTATTATCAATGTTCAACCCATAAAGACATAGGGGTTAGAACAAGCCGCTGCATGTATCTATAGAATTTGTAGCCAATAAATATAGATATAGTGATTAACATGGATTTAATTTTTGTCTGTATTGTGAAATATTATACAGAAAAAGTAACTCCCAGTGTTTTGGTGTAATGCATTTGACAGGAATATGCACCTCACCTTATGTTTTTTAATTACATGTAAAGCAGCCTGCCATTCTGACTAATCATTGCTGCAACATTGTCATTGACACTTACTAGTCAGACCTTTGCCGATGAAACCATTTGCTAATAAAACGAAACACCTTTTTCTTCTTATGCTAGCTTGAACTATGAAGCAAGACTTTTGTGGTTGCTGTATTTTCACTATATATGATGAATTGTATGGCAATTAGTACACAAATGCATTATATATTTTATAGGTGTCAAATAGCTGTTCATCAAGAATGCTATGGAGCAAGAAATGTTCGAGACTTTACATCTTGGGTTTGTAAGGCTTGTGAAACACCTGCCATCAAGCGGGAGTGTTGTCTTTGTCCTGTAAAAGGTATGTCTTCCACAATATTTGAAACGTATGGTATATAAATTGATCATCTTTTTAGTTGTTTTGGAATGCTGTAGACTCACCTCCTCTTTGTGAATTCTTTTTTTTCTTTTTCTTTTTTTTTGGAAACTGTCCCACTTGATTTTTTTAACCCTGTATATGCACATAATTCAGTTTTACTCTTCTTGCCTGAGAATATTTTTGCCCCTTTTTACTGAGTTTAATTTGATCCACTATAAGTGTAAAAAGTAAAACTTTTTTACACTATATCATCCAGCCATGTGAATTCTATTTTTTGAAACTGCCCAACTTGATTCTTTTAACCTTATATATGCCTATAATTCAGCTTTACTCATCATGGCTGAGAATTTGTTTATCCACTGTTTGACTGAGTTTTAGTTTGATCCACGTGTAAAACCTTTTTACAATTTTATCCAATCTTGTGTTGCCACATCATAAAAAGAGTTTGGCTATTACATAAATGATCAGGTTATTATCATGAAGCTTTGGTAAACATGTTTCTATCTTGGCAATGTTATTTGGTGTCTATAATCTTGTTCTCCTAACTATTTTTGGACCCCCAGGTGGTGCTCTAAAGCCAACCGATGTTGACACATTATGGGTTCATGTCACCTGCGCTTGGTTTCGACCTGAAGTCTCTTTTGCTAGTGATGAGAAGATGGAGCCTGCTTTGGGTATTCTGAGTATTCCGTCAAATTCTTTTGTGAAGGTGAGGTCTGCTATATTTACCACTTTTTTTATGGCTATTTGAAAAAAAAGAATTAAAGGAAAAAGTATTTTATATCACTATCACTTTATGTTGTATTACATTTGAGTTTGAATTAAAAACATGTGTCATGTTTATAGGTAGAGTTTTTTGGCTTCGTGAGAAGTATACTGTAGTAATAGCATAATTTGTCCAATAAAATTTTCTCCTGCAAAGTAATTTTAGTCACCAATCAAAGTGATTTCATTCTTAGCATATTTCGCACTAAGTTACAGAATTCTTCACACCAATTTTTAAAGCTGAATAGTATCTATCTGATTTGATTATTTGTTCATTGAGTCTGGTATACTGGAAATGATTTAAACTCCAATTTCTTAATATCTTTATCATTTAGATGTCTCTTGGTCCAGTCTAACAAATGTAATCTAAAGTTTGCTTTACTTGAATTTCAGATTTGTGTTATTTGCAAGCAAATTCACGGTTCGTGTACACAATGTTGCAAGTGTTCCACTTATTTCCATGCCATGTGTGCATCAAGGGCTGGTTATCGGATGGAGGTGAGGATTCACTCAGACTGACTTGGCTTGATTGATATCTTATGATTTGGACTTTCTTTTAATTTTAAGCAGGTTAATGGCAATTTCCATTTTTTTTTTTTGGGTACATGGCAATTTCCATTTTATTTCCCTATTTTAAGCAAATATGATTCTAGCTTTAATCGTACATTTTCATGACTGATTACAGTTTCTTACCTGTCACCTTCATACAACATGCATTTCCAGTATAGGCTTTTAATAAGAATAAAAAGCTCCATTTTCATGCTACAAGAAAACTAACAAGGATCATAACATTGATAGGGCCCAATGGCATCAATTAATCCATGTAGCTAACCACTAGGGTGGGATAAGATTTGATTGTTGTTGCATTCTTAAATGTTTCATTGTGGCAATATTTTATTAAATTTTCTCCCCTTTAAATGCAGTTGCATTGTTTGGAGAAAAATGGTAGGCAGACAACAAAAATGGTTTCTTATTGTGCTTACCACAGGTATGCAATCATCAATTACAACAAAGAAAGAGATTATTGTTCCTCCATCTCTTTCTACCATTTTCTTTGCATGGTTTGCTTTTTGCCCAACACTTCTAGTCTTTCTGTAATTGCACATATATAAATTTATATGAAATTCACCTTAATCTGAATCTTATTTTCAGCCTTTCATTTTAATCATGTCTATTATTTCTTGCAGGGCTCCCAATCCAGACACTGTTTTGATTATGCAAACCCCCCTTGGGGTCATTTCAACCAAAAGCCTTCTCCAAACTAAGAAAAAAACTGGATCAAGGTTAATTTCATCTAACAGAATAAAGCAAGAAGACACTCCTCCTACTGATAACGCTGAGCATGAGCCACTCTCTGCTGCTAGGTGCCGTATCTTTCAAAGAACAAATCATACCAAAAAGGTAGCTTGGAGAAAAATTTTCTTCATGTTGGTTAAAGTTTGTAAGATAATACTTAATCGATATAGCATTGTCTCTGATATTTATTTTATGTTGATTGTCCTATACTCCTATTTATATTTCCAGGGAAAGTGCTTTTGGGTTTAAACATTAAAGATATATTAGTACTTAATCCATGTTACCAATATGTTATCTATTTTGCTAACAACTAACGCTACTTCACCAAATATGCCTGCTGGCACTTGCATGGATTCAAACTTGTTTATGGGACGTAATCATGAAATATCATGTTACTGCTTTTCTTGCTTTGATTCCTTTGCTTCCATGTTCATGTTGTAGTTCTTGTTATCCACTGCTGCCTCTCATATGTACTTTACATCTTTTAAATGTTCACATTTCTCTCATTTTTATTTCTTCTACTTGTTAGAGAGCAGCAGATGAAGCCATTTCTCATCGAGTGAGGGGTCACCACCATCATCCTTTGAATGCAATACAGAGTTTAAATACATACAGAGTACACCTTTTGTCATCTTGAAATTAGATGGGATTTTCTTATTCATTCTTTTAGCTTGAATTTAATATTTAAACCGTCCACCCTCCATCCCCCCTGCCTATTTTCCTTTTCTTTTTTTTTTCCTCATCTATTTCCCTGAAACAGGTGGTAGAGGAACCTCAGGCATTTTCTTCTTTCAGAGAACGCCTTTACCACTTACAGGTGAATCTCGTCTTTCTTAAGTGGATTATTGCCTTTGGTAATCATTTTTCTGACTGTTTTATGGGTACTATATGATTCCAGAGAACCGAAAATGAACGGGTTTGCTTTGGTAGATCGGGCATACACGGATGGGGCCTCTTTGCACGTAGAAATATTCAAGAGGGAGAAATGGTATGAATGTTATGCTCAAGTAATGATAACATTACAAAGACCCACGAACTGCTCCTGTGTGTTGATCAATCATCAGTGATGGATAATCTTTATTAGTATTTTGAAGACCCATGAGGTTTTGGACTATTTGAGCATTTGAAAAGTCTAGCAGAAGTGACCTATTCTATTCTATTCTGTTTTGCATAAAATTGAGAGGCACATAAAAGGGAACCCTTCCAAACAACCATCATTATGACCTACTCCTGCAAGGGAACACCCATCTCCAAAGCTATGTTCTCTCAAGGCTTCGTCAACTTGTGTTGACTTATATTGAAGCATATATTATAGTGATTCATTTTGATTGAATATCTTAACAGCCCTTGGTTTTCTAAGTAATTTCATATAGTAAAACATAGAAAGCATGTTATGAGTCATAGTATTTGTAGACATGGTTTTGAATGCAAGCACACAGGCTGATGAAGCAGTTTCTAAATCATGCAAAGCCTGACACAGTTTAATTGCCATATCTTCCCCTCTCTTTTCTCTATTTGTGGTTGTTTTGATCTTGAGGATTCTTCTGGACTGGTTTCTGGTTCAGACGTTTGCAAAATTTTATCCTTCTTCCCTTCCATTGTGATTTGAATTGTGATTCTAATAATAGCAGAAGCATAAAATCATTGTCCTTTGATCCTTTGTGTTTCTAGCTTTCCATGTGAATCAGAATACAACATATTTTCTGTAGCAATAATGAGCATGATTTAATCCTAAGCAGGTTCTTGAATATCGCGGTGAACAAGTGAGACGCAGCATTGCAGATCTGAGGGAGGCACGCTATAGATTAGAAGGCAAAGACTGCTACGTGAGTTAACTCTCGATTTCCCCTTCTCTTTTGTTCCCCAATGTTCGCCTATTAAAGTATTATGGTCATCTTATTATTCATATTGTATCACACTAAATTGCCTTGGTCTCTTATTTTTGCAGTTGTTTAAGATAAGTGAAGAAGTGGTGGTAGATGCTACTGATAAAGGAAATATAGCGCGGCTAATTAATCATTCTGTAAGTCAACCTAACTCAATCGATTTTTGTACATTACTCTTCTCTCGGACCCTCACTACTGGATAGTCAGTCGTCTTACCAGTTCTTTGGTTCATGTTAATACAGTGTATGCCAAATTGCTATGCAAGAATCATGAGTGTGGGCGGTGACGAGAGCCGGATTGTACTCATTGCTAAAGCTAACGTATCTGCTGGTGATGAGCTAACGTATATATCTTTCTCTCTTTATAATAACTCTTTGCATTTTTGTTCAAGTGTATGCTGCATGTGTTTGTTGTGTGCATGTGCATTGGTGATATTATCATGCATTTTATTTTTAGTTGATGTTGGTTGGTATTGGATTTGGGCAGGTATGACTACTTGTTTGATCCTGATGAGCCAGATGAATTCAAAGTCCCCTGTCTATGTAAAGCTCCAAACTGCCGCAAATTCATGAATTGAATTAGGAAGGATTGATTATACAAATGAAAGAAAATGAAGATCAGATGACCAAGTATTGTTTCTTCTCCGTAAGGAGCACTAACCCATCCCCTCTTCCGTAGGGAATCCTCACATTACACCAAAGCTGTAATTTTTATCAAATCGAAAGAAAAAAAAAAGTAGGGAGAGAAAAAAAGAAAAAAAAAGAAGAAAAAAAAAGAGGCATAGTTTTGTGTTTTTCTTTTCGCCTTTTGGTTTCCTTTGGTCTTTGGACCTTCATCGAAGTCTAATAAAAGCTATAGATTGAGCAGCTCTTGGCTCTTGGCGTCTCTGTAAATGTATCACCCAGATATTAATTTTATTTTCCTAATTTAATGTTAACCAATTTCTTCCCTCGATGTATTTTGCTGATGTTCTTCTACCAATCTAATTTTGTTGTATGAGAAAATTCTAATATACTTTGGAAGTACGGATGCATTGCACCTAGACGATATACAGTTAATTTTTAATTAAGATAAATTGTTGGATGTGTTATTGGAAAACCTATTGTCATTGTCACTATCATCCCTTCGAGATATCCGATTGGAACCCATTGTCACTATGATTTTCACATATAATAACTATAAAGTAGTCTAAAATTATGTACACGCCTCATATAATATAATAGGTAATAGCTTGTATATTCAAATTAAAAAAAAAACATAAATAAAAGAAAAGAGAACAAAGTGGTAACCAATGAAGAGATAAATTGTAATCCAAGTCAAGGAATTTTTTATTCTGTTTTTAACTTCCTAGGGAAGAACGGC
Source organism: Ormosia semicastrata (assembly GCA_029884595.1). NCBI lineage: Eukaryota > Viridiplantae > Streptophyta > Magnoliopsida > Fabales > Fabaceae > Ormosia > Ormosia semicastrata. Next base: position 26,088,987 of record JAQQTO010000046.1, on the reverse strand, counting down.
CTTGCAGAACCCTATGTATTGCATAGTTTAAAGCAGTTCACGGTATCTTTTTCTTTTGACTGTGAATGCAAGACGGTATAGTATGAATTATCAATTCGGCTGAAATATATAGATATATATTTGTTTATCTCGTAAGCCTTATTCGACTCAATCCTACCGCATAATCCTTTAAATCATCAATTCATCAAGTAAAGCTTTGAATTAGTTACTTCACTTGTGATGAGCGAGGACTATTTTGTTTATAAGAATAAAAAATAAAAATCCCAAATTAAAAAAATAAAGAAGTACGAGAGTAGCATGAAGATAGCTTGGTTAACCATGACACATGAAGAAATAGATGAAAAAGTGGTTACCTGTTGATGTTACTGGTTGCCACAATCGTCCAGTTTTTGTTTTTCTTCATCTTCCTATAACCAACCCTCCCTTCTTCCCTTCCCCGACATGGGAAGGTGATGTGATGTTGTTGGAGAAAAGGTGCAAAGTTAAGTTAAATTGAGATCTGAAATGTTTCAAATACAAATAGCCACCACAACCACATTCGCTCTGCTCACACAATTATTCATTTCAGTGTACTCCCCATCCCATGTTTTCTCTATTTGTTTTCTTGCAAGTTTGGTATTAGTATTACTTTTCCTTCTCATAGCCGATATATATATATATATATATATATATATATATATATATATATATATATATGATTCTCTAAGATTATTTCCGTGAGTCCATAAAAAAAAAAGATTATTTCCATGAGCAAGGAGGATTTAAAATTTGCAAAAATAATCATCTCAATATTTTATCACTTTTTTTACACTATTTTTTATACTGATTAATGAAATATAAAATTGTTGTTAATCACATATATTAGTTAGTTAACGAAAATCATTTATATTGATTTGTTAATAATATATTCATTAACTAACATATATATATAATTAACCATAAATTTATATTTCATTAATTAATTTAAAAAATTGTGTAAAAACATAATATAAGAAAATTAGGATTGTAAAATTTGTGTCGGCCACGCAATAGAATAAGGAGTCATGACGACATTTCTTGCACAATTCACAAATTACTTTTCGTGCAAAATGCATTTTCACAAAATAAAAAGCAATTCTATTAATATTTTGAAAATAAGTTATATATAGACTTCTGAATCCATTTTTTTATATATCACTTAGATAATGATTTGAAAAAATTTTATTATTTAATTTTTGTTTGAAGATTTTTCAAAATCTTTAGAAATATATTTTGGATAAATCTAACTATTTTTTTCTTAACAAAAGTTTAAGATGAAGATGACTACTCAATTGTTTGTCATTTTTAATTAATTTATTCAAAGCTAAAAAGACTAAAAATTGAAGCAATCACAAATAATTTCTTTTTAAACATTTAATAATATAAATAAGCTATTTTTTCCCTATTGCATACCACCCCTGCCCGAAGTTAATCTCATAATACCTTGGTAAAAAAAATATATTGTCTTGATAATATCACAATAAGTCAAGGAAGCACCAAGAATGGAAATTTTAATTAAATATTATATTATCGTATTCACTTATGAAAACAGGTATGCAATACAACCAATAAAAAATATCAAGAAAATTTTTTTTTGGTACAACAAGAAAATTATTATTCTAAACAAAAACAACCGTTTCACTTCATTTTATTAAAAGCAACAGAATCTATAACTTGGTTTGAAGGGGCAAGATACTATACGATTCTCTTTTTTTTTCGGTTTTTTATCTGAATACTTTGCGATTCTCTCTCTATATTTTTAAAGTTCATTTGTATTTTTAATATTATTTGATGGTTATTATTATTATTTATTTTTCCATTTGATAGCTACAATCTTTCACCAAAATGATAAATCATTAAAAACGTTCTTAACTACGCAGGTGTGATTGCTTCTAAATATAACTGAATTCTTATCTTCAATGTTTAATATTTTATATCCAAAGCATCGTATATACCAAAGTATTAATTAATTATCTTAAGTGCTTTTAAAATTCCTTACCAAAAATAAAACTACTTGAAAAGAAATTCATATATAATTTGAAGAGCCTTGTCTGTAAAGTTGTAGTAAGTTTGTAATTATATCTACGTTTAACAATCAATCACAAAATAAAACAACTATAAGGAATTTGCCAAAAAAGTATATAAATAACAACTATGAGGAAGGGGAATTTAAGTGGGACAACCATTTCTTCTTGGTGCATTGGAGGAAACATTCATTTCAGGATATCACGATCGACTAAGCTATAAAATCGAAAATAAAAGATATATACACACAAATAACAATTTTTGAATCTGCTACGGCAACAATTAACTAGAACTGTTTCTATCCACAAAAGACCTTGTAAATAGTAGCGCTGATCCATTAACCCCCCGAAGGACAAGCAGCCTGGAGTCCACATAAGTTCCACACACAAGCTTTGACAAATCAAACATTTCTGGGGGAACTTGTGTTCTTAATTCTTGAAGTACATTTCTTGCCATATCAATGTCTCGATTTAATGGATCATCAAGATTCATTGTCACATCAATATCACTTGATGCAAGCTTGGCTGCAGGAAGACTTGATGGAAACTCCTCAAAAGGGATTATTTTCCTCCATTTCTTGCCAGTAAATTTCTGAGCTAAAGCCTCCTCACTGCTGGAAGGGCCAAAGTAGAACTTCTTCTCTGTGGTCTTGTCTTGCTTCAGATATAACCGTCTCCCAGCTGTTAGTGCAAATGAAGAATTCACCTGCAATCTTCCATGTTTACCAGCTTTGTCATGAGGCCAGTCCTGACCAATCATGACACAGAATCCAATGTCAGAGACGAATGAAAGATTGGCCTTCAACTTTGATGCTCTTCTCACAGTTAAATGCACATCTCCAATGAGCACACGGGCAGGAGGTTGGCGAAGGGACAGTCCTACATGCTTCCCAGTGCAGTACAATAGACGCCATTTGCCTGGAAGCAGCTCCAGCCAGCTCTGCACACATGAATAGTGAAACACAAATTAGCATAACCTTTAGCATTAGATTTTCTTCTTTTATTTAAAAAAAAAATTCATAGCAAGTTTTATGATCATGTTTTCATCCCTCCAATTAGTAAGACTTGGTAATGCCAAATGGTGAAAGTTACTTACTGCCATCAAGTATTTTATTTATTATTTATTTATTTTTTTATAGAGGAGGTCTATGATGTGGTGTCGGAGGGGGGATGATAAGCTGAAGTGTAGGCAAAATGGCTAAGGCTCTTGGGCATTATTTTATTATTAGTAATGAAAGAAATGGAGCTATTTTAAAGAAAAACATTGTAGAAACAACAATAAGAGGAAAAAGATACAAGAAAGTTTTAATCACTAATTACCTTTGGCTTTGGATGAGGATTCAACATCTCCATTAAGTCAATGAAGTGGGCAAGCCTACTACGCTAAAACATAAAAAACACAAGTTAGTTGAACTCTGTACCACGTACCTTAAGCATTTAAACAATGTAATTTGCTTAAGTTAAATGTTGCCATTGAGACATTAAGGACAATATACAATTGAAACTTTAGTAAGGAAAAATTTGAGAACATTAGACACCAACAAATATAAAAGCTCTTATACAAGGATCAAGGTACTCAGAAAGCAACAAAGGGACACATTGCATATATGGTGCCACCATTGGATGAATACCTGAGGCTGACGATAAATATATTCCTCACTGATACGCATTGCAGTAGAACCTAGACCCCATCTAATAATATCCATTGATGGGACTACTCGCCATCTTGGCCCACAAAGGAATGGGTGTCTTAGAGCATCCAAACAACTGTATCACAGTTCAAATGGTTAACATAGTAGGACTCTTAAAATTGGGCAAATCAAACTACTATCTCTAATAAAATGATATTTATGTTTTTACAAATGTCTGAGAAACTAGCTACATGATGCCAAAAGATCATGCCTCCTGAAAAACCAAAGAAACTTAAAAACTCTTATCTATGACCTTTTTTTATATCCAAAATTTCTTCAGGGCCCTACAGTTTTTCATTTTAAAAATCTTGACACATGCAAGATAATAATTGATCACAGTCCAATGTGGGAGCATTGACAAATAAATTATTCACATTTCACATAGATCAATATTGTTTCATAGCATACCTTATCCTTTGCGAAGGTTTGGTTGCAAGCAATAAAGATAAAAGGTGCCAACCAGCACCCCAGTTCCTATCAAGTATCTGTAAGAAAATAATATTAGAGTCACCAAAAGACTCGATAACAAGATTGGAACTCAAAATATTACATAACTTTCACTGAAGAAGCATTAACTTACTTGTAAGCCGGTATTTCCATATGGGGAACTTCTACCAAGGATTTCCAACATAAGCTCTCGCAAACATGAAGGATCATACCCCTGAAGTTGCATGAAGTTGGAGTTATCATTAGAAAATTCACATCACTGCATGACCCCTTTCGTCATCTATTTTATTAAAATTTGGATGTTTCCACTGTGAAAGAATAGGCAACATAGAAACAATTGCAGCACATCTGTCTACATATTCATCAATATCCCCTTTCAAATTGTTTTAATGATTCCCTTTTAACCACAAGTTATTTGATATTAGGTACATTATCTGAATCAAGGTGATAGAAAGTACATATATAGAGATGAAAATTTTGAGAAAAGAAAGGAAATAAAAGAGTCTGGTAACAGACTACTACATTGATTTAGAGTTAACAGAAGCCTATCAGAATAAGCAACTCGATATCTTACTAAGGTCAGACCAGATATATAACACAAAATGCTAAGTTAAGGAAGAGTATCCACTCACACTAGTACTACACATAGTGTTTGCCGAGTGACCTACCAAGGATCATGGTCATTTGACTACAAATTTTTTATTATGTTTTAAATGACCACTAAATTCAACTACTGCACAATCTTCAAATATGCATAATTATGACATATCTCCTGCTATCAATGAATATACATAAGTGAACAGCTTCCAGAAAAGGGGGGAAAAAATATTTAGGTCTTAGTTAGTATGAGGGGGCATAGTAGAGACATGAAGCCATTCTCGGGCACTTGCTTAACCGTCTAAAGCGTTTAGGTCAACTAGTTTTTTTAAATTTTTTTAAAAAAAGTAAAGGTTGAGTAGTTTTTAAACAGTCAAGAGGCTAAAATTAAATAAAAAAATTAGCTTCTCATACCTTTGTGAGGAATGACTTGAACTTTGCAAAGATCAAAGGATCCATAAGTTCCCCTATTACCATTTTTGCCATTATGAAACCCACGCATCTTTGCAACACAGATAATAAGGTATTAGAAAGATTATATAGCTGCACATCATACTTCACTGAAAATTTCCCAGGCCATACCTCATGTCAAATGCAATCATCATCTGTCGCCTGTCCATGTTGTCCACAGAGCTGCTATTTGAACCATCCTTGTAAAAGTCAGCAGCATTTCCCAGTATACCTACCTGGTAAGTAAACACTAAAGGTTAAACCAAGCATAAGAGGAAAGATTAAACAGATAATATGTCAAGAAACACCAATTATTAATTTCCAGTAACTTGGATAGTTGGATTGCATACATCGCACATTCAGTGCCAAGAATTATCAGCCCTCTGGAAATCACCATCCAGCAATTCTATATTATATATCCTATCTGTTATTTTTCCTTTCCTACATTCGATTGCATTTCCAATCTATCCTTCTATTTTAGCATAGAGGTGGCTAACCAAAATTATCATGATATGATCATTTCTTGTGGTGTGGAATTACAACAACTTTCAAACTAGCAGCAAAAACAAAAATCTAGGTTTGTCTTTGTAACATTCTGTGAGTTTACAGCATAAGCAATGCTACAAACCCTTCTCTGGGATCAGGCAAACAGCAGAGGTAATCTACAGAAAAGACAGAAAATGGATGACAAATGAAGAAAGAAGACATAATTCTAATTTGATAAGAGAATGACAATGCTTACTTTGATATGTCTGTCTACTGGGCTTATATGCACATTTTCCAGCCTCAACTCTGTATGTGCAAGACCATGGCTGTGCAGGTAATTTACCTAAAGTAAATGAAAAATAGAAGAGAATATCATTCCGCCTACTGCTATGTAGAATATACAAAGCACTTATAAGTAAAGATGCTTTTCATTAAAGCAAAGATTAAGAGAAAATTAAAAAAATACCCCAATAAGAAGATCCCTCATCAATATTCGAATAAGTCGCAACTGCCTAGAAACCGTGGGACCTCCAGTTGTGTCTTCTCCTACCTTCCTAACAGACTCTTCATCCAGTGCAAGAGTGGCCTCTAAAGTTGGAAGCCAATCTGACTGTTGAAGCCAGTGTCTCAAAGAAAAACTACCATGATACTGAGGAAAAATTATTAAACCAAAAAGAACATTCAGTTTTTTTTTTTTTCTGGTTACAAAGTGGCAGAAAGACTCAAATTGACAACACATTCTAAACAAGAGAGGGTACAAGTATACAACCATATATAAAGGAATTAAAAGAATAAATCTTGCATAGATTAGGACCTACCCCATGGACTAGGATAAATGAACCACTATCACCATTTGCAGGCAAAGATATATAGCCATGAACTTGCATTGAGTAAGAATGATACAAAAGTTTACGGCGAACCAGCTTCTTCAATACCTAAAAGACGCCAAGAGAAAAATTATGATGGGATATTAAACGATTTAAATTGTGATACAACAAGATCTACATACCTCTATTGCTCGTTTCCCTCGACGCTGAGCTTGGGCACTGGAAAGCTGTCGAAGTACAACTCGTGTGTTATACAAAGGGCTGCAAAAGAAAATGAGTAGATACAGACATTATGATCAAAACTAATCATAAGACCTGAACCAAACAAAGAATTAACTTACCTACCACTATCTTTCACCTTGGCTTCAAAAACTACCTCATCTGCCTATAGCAAAACTCAAATAAATCAGACCGTTCACAAAAATTTAATCCAGTCATGACACATCATAAACTTATTTTAGATTTCATACCCGCCCACCAAGGCCAATGCTAACACGATCTAAAATCTTAAAGTCTGACATTTTGAACCGTATAACATGATCCAGTTCCTCCTCCAAGCAAACTGAAAAAGCACTTGGAGCATCTTCCTGTGACTCCATAGAAGATGCAGATGCAGCTTTCCTTAATGATGAGCAGCATACTTGCTTGTGCCTTCTCCTTTCTAAATAAGAGTATTGTCCAGTAAAACGCAGGGGAACAGGTACAATAACTCTTGTCCATAAATTTCGAGCTGAATAAACTAAGCTAATACTCTCCGGAATTGGGTTTGGTCCAGTTCTACAAAGTGCCATTGATCAGACCTCTGATTGTTAAAAAGAAAAAAAGATGACTGTAATTATCAGCAAATCTTCAAAGAGGGTTCATCAAATGTGCAAAATTAAATGCAACAGAAATAAAAGAAACTAACATTACATCTTATTTAACAGTTAAACGTATGAACAAAGTTTACATTTGCCAGCTCAATGGTACATACCTAAAGCAACAAAGTAAGTTTGTTTGTCATGAATGACCAAATAATGCTCCATTTTGTAACAACAAACTTAATCCTAACTTTGACCAAGGTTCCAAGTTACTATTTTATTTCCCACATTTCAGGAGCAATTAACTAAGCTTTTCTAGTTTTCTCCTATAGTAAAAGAACAAAAGAAATTACGAACATTTTGCCATATTGGCTCAACCATAAGAAACAAGGTGATTGAAATCTAAGCAAACAGTTTGGTGAAGTTGGATGGGCGAAATTCAAATACTCCAAATCCAAATTGCAGAACGTCCAGATCATAAGAGAAGGAACAAGCATTTAGCAAATACAAAAAATTAATTAATTAATTAATTAAAATTGAGGATGGGGAAAGAGAAAAGAAAGAATCAGAGAAATTGAAAGTGAATTACCAGATTGGAGTTGGAGCCCAACAAGGTGGAGAACAAGTGTTGTTGATACATATAGAAAGGAAGCGTGTGAGAGTTGCGTGCGACGGAATGCTCGAAACGTTTTGCCACGTGTTTTGCGCACGTCAACGTCTGCCTCTCCAAATATCTAATTACTTTTTTTTTTGTAGATATCTAATTATCTGTTATATTACCTCTTCTTTCTTTTCTTAATTCCTCTTATATTCATGAGGTGTTAATAATAATTATATTATTAATTCATAAAAAAATATCAATCTTTAATTAGTGGAGCCATAAGTTACTTGTATGTAGGATTGCATACCTTTTGTAATTTGCTCTTTGATTTTTAAGTATGTTTCTATCTATATTGTTTAGAAATATTTGTTTAATGTTATAAATGACTTGAAAATGAAACTTTTCGCCCTATTTTTATTTGAAAAATCCAAAAATTAATTTTAATTATGAATAATGTTTTATGTATATCACCAAATAGTATATTACTTTACATTTATGTAAGATACAAAATCAAAGTATGAATATGTAAAAAATAATATAAGAACTGCTAAAATCAAATAATAAAAATTATATAAATATAATATAATGTATATATAAATATGTATAGATGACTTTGTTATTATCCTTGAATACCTTGAGGTACCCAAAGTCCATTGAGACATCAAATAGTAGATATGTATGTATCTTTCTATATTTGGCATAATAAGTATCAATCATATTATCACGTTGGCAAATTTAGGTCATAGTTCATCAAGATGAAGAGACACGTTAATTCCAGCCTTTTTTCCCTCTCTTTTTTCCAACATGTTTTTTTTACCCATTTGTTCCAATTTGTAGTTAAAAAAAAAAAAAAAAACTAGCCATAAGCCATAGTCCCACACCTACAAGCAAAGCAATTTAAAAAGATTAAGCAAAAGGTTTTGTCTCATTGCATGGAATGTTGTAATTTCATGGGCCAGCTATCAGCTAGTTCCGCTCAGTATTGGACGATGACGAAAATGAATCTTCCACATATGTGGTTCTAAGTTCGTTCGTTACATGAAACGACATATTTGACGTTTCTTAAGTCTTAAATGTCCTAACCAATAGAAATGGAAATGGAAATAGAAATTAATGCAAGAGAGTCAGGGCCGAGTCGAATCATGAGCATCAAATCTTGATCTTTGTTTCTAATAGGCCATTAGCCCATCCCCAGAACAATGGGCTAACAACAGTGTAAGGTCCTTACAACTAGCATTTTCACTGAGAATGCAGACTAAATATATATATAGTTGCACTAAGAATAACACGTTTCCCTCTTCTCTTGCATAATATGTCATCATTTTACTGATGCTCCTTTTTTTTAATCAAATTGCGTTTTTTTTTTGTTTCTCAATCATTGGGCTAAGTCATTTAATTATAGGCTATCATTTTTTTAAAAACCATTTTACAAGGTTTTCATCTAAGAAAAAGCTAGGGAGCATGGAAAATTTTATCCAGAGTCTGACCGAGGAGGAAATTTTTAAGTGATGGGTGTTTTAAGTGATGGGTGTGGATTCCACTTTGGTGGACCCCACCCATAAAATAAGTCCCAACATGATTTTTAAACTATTCAAATTGTTTGGGACACATCTTAACCAGGTTTTGTCGTAGAGCTTTTTTATTTTGGTAACATTATTCGTCTAACCAAAATACTTTAACTTTTATCTAACTCACTCACAAATTCATTTTGTATCTTGCAAAAAAGTTATAGTAACATATAATCTAATTTGATATCTCTCTCACATAAATTTACGATATAAATATGATGTGTGTATTTTAGTTGTATGAAAAATATTATCCCTTTCATTTAAGCCCTTTTTGTAAAAATATTAGTTATTAGTTATTACAGTCTTGTTTATAGAATTCAAACTATAATGTATAATTGAATCTCCTTTGATAAAATTAAGCTTCCTCTCTATTAACTTATGTGCATCTAACTAATTCTCATTATAAATAAATAAAAACTTATGTGCATCTAATATGGATTTAAGCTCCCTCTAATGCACACCAAGTTTCCTTGAATCGCACTAAAGTTCAATCAGGATCCCCTTATACTACAATCTAATGTATTCCCCTTAATAGCTTTGTTTCCAACATAATTATGGTGAGCTCATTAATTCTTGTAAAAAATCTAAAGTAGAAAGACTGTATTTCACATTTTGGGATTGAAAAATAAAGATGAGAAATAACAATTTCTACTTATTATTAGTAGTTAGGGTGCATTATTACAACTTCAATCTTGTTGTGCTTTGTAATTTTGATTACTTACTCATTTATAGTAGTTCAATCTCATTCATTCTTCCATGTTTCTTTTAGTTATCTATCAAGTATAAAACTTTCAGCAATTTTTTTTAGAAAAGATTAAAATACTCTTAAAATATTTTTGAGCATAGATGTTTCATGTTTTTTTATCATTGATTTGCATAAATTTTACATCTATGGCTAAAATGTATTACACACAACTTAAAGATATTGAGATTTGGTTGGAGAGAGGTGTGGGCATTTGTAAGAAAAGAGAAAAAAAAAGAGAAAGTCAAAAAATTTTACCTGTTATAATAAATAAAGTCAATGAAACATTTATGTTCAAAATTTTGTTAGAAGCATTCAAAATTTTTTTAGAAGCATTGTAAATATCTCTATTTTTTTTTATATGAGAACGAACCTAAACCTTTTATTCTAATCTTAACTTGTTTTAAGCATTTGAAGTCTGCCCAAATGGACAAAACCTAATAATCTGAATATTTGCTTGTAACAGAAAGGGTTTTACCGTTTTAGGACATGGAACTCACTCTTGAATTAATACCACCCTACTTCACAATATTATATTTTGCTTGTTGTTACTAGTTGCTTTCATTGACACTTAAAAGTCATTGGGGAGGAGTGGAAAATTGTTAAAACAATCACTTTGGTTAACTTATTCAATCCTCCAAAACAAATGTGGAGCATGGATGCTCCATACTATTTTTTCCATTGATTTATAATAAAGAAGATTATCGGTTGAGATTAATCATCTGAAACTTATTGAGTAGGTTTTTTGATAAATTCCAAAATGTTTTCTGCAGGTACATCTAGAACTAGCCACTATTACCTCCTCCAGTAGTCGCACCTCCACCACCTCCACCATCCACAGTTCCAACAACGCTTGATGCAGAGCGAGTAATAGTTCACCTTGTCGCAAACCGAAAACCTTGTTACATCCAATGTGCATGCACAACCTCACCTGATTCGATCCACTCCCTTAGGAACCATTTTGCTTGGTTACAAACAATGAGAGCTTGAAGGAGTTGGTTGGCTTCCTTATGGCAGAAACCATTTTGGTTTATGAATCTTTTTTTTTTTTTGCATTGTTTACTTGCGTTTTATCATGAGGATTGGTTTGAGTCAGGTTGGTATTTGATTCCCATGGAGAAACATGCAAAAACATGAACAAATCGAGCTCTAGAAGCTCGCCAGCCGCCAACAATGGTAGAACTCGCGAAATTGCAAGTTGACTCATGTGTTAAAGAAGACTTGACCCATATTAAAAAGAAAAAAAGAAAAACTAATATGTGGGTGAAACTGGCTATCACATGTATAAATCATAGAGCATCGATGCTCCAGATAGTTTCTGGAGCACGTTAAACGCATCCATCACTTTGAACACAAAATATCATACATGCCCTCTACGTGCTAGAATTCTACTGTCTATCCTTGAATTGTGCCCCTCTTTGTCTGCCCTTTTCCTTGGTTTTCGTTTGAGTTTTAACATATTATGCTTAACAAAGGAAACACTGAAGCAGAAAAAAAAAAAAACGCTAGCTTAGAAAAGGACAAGCAGATAGTAAATTGTTACCTAGGTTCTGCTACTTCACTTATTTGGTCAAAGTCTACACTAAGATCAAAATTTACCCAACCAAGTTCGTGGTGAGGCCAGTTTGGTTTTAGACAGGGTGAGGTCGGTGCCATTTAACATGGACCACTATGATTAGTCATTGGATAAGGTGGAAATTTGATGGATGGCTAAGATTAATGAAGGGTTACCCGATATTATCAGGTAAGGTAACAAAAATTAGAGTGATTCTTATTTACACACAATTGTATCATGTCATTTTTATATACATTCACAAAAGATTAGAAAGAGAAAAAAAAATTCTCTAAATCCACTTATTATAAAAAATTATTTTTTTTTAATTTTTTGTAAATGCGTATAGAAATAACGTAGTACAATTGTGTGTAACTAATTTTTTTTTTCAAAAATTAATTATTATAAAATTGTCCCTAAAAAGTAATTATTTGCACAAAAATCTTTATCACCCACCAGACTTGTGTCATCCTCAAGTGGTCCATGGTCGTCATGATTTATCAATTCTGGTGGTTCAGAGGGAGGCTTTGGTGGTGGTCAACTTCCTTTCGGAGACTTATATCTGATGGTTTCGAGGGCAACGGTGACACGAGCTTTGGCACGTTCACCACCGCATAGTCTAGCTGACAGATCTGGTTCGTGAAGGCTTGAATGTTGGTGCAACGGTGGCTTAGCGAGAGGCGGTGCGGCGACCGGATCTGGTTCATGACTCGCGGTGGTCGAATATATTCGCAACTCACGATGGTTGGATCTATTGAGAGAATGAAGTAAAGGTCAACTACAGGCAGATCAAGACTTGGTTCAAAGGTGGCTCAGCCAGAAATGGTGTCGGTTGCTGGTGATGAAGTTGGTTTGAAGGGATTGGAGAACTCTTGCAAAGTGGAAGCTTCCTTGTCTTCAGTGATGACTAAGAATGAAGGATCTAAAGGTTCTTCACCTCTTTTAGTTCTTATTTTGCTGATGTTAGTGAGCCTCAGTGGAAAAAGTGCTTTTGATAATTTTAATTTGCACAAGTAGCTTTGTGTTCCTGTGTATAGTATGTTGTATATTTGATTAGGAGACAACGTAGAAAATCACAATCAAACAATAGTCTGAGGCGTGTGAGAAGACACTATCCTCAAGGATTTTATCGCACGGGTGTGCGAATCCCCCAAGATTCAACAGGCTCGTCCCGGTGGAGACCGAGATAGCAGAACAGCAGAGAAATTTTATTAATGTAGTTAACCCAGGAAGAGAATGTTATATTTCAGAAGAGACAGAGAAATCGTATATGTCAAAATCCACAGTCAGAAAACAATATATATAAAAGGCAAGAAATAGTCGTTCGGAAAGTAACGTTAAGTTTGTTAAATTGTTGGAATAATAACGTTAGAAAATGGATTTGGTTGTTGAAAACTAATTAGAATGTTAGAAACTAATTGGAACGTTAAAACATATTTGTCCGTTAGTAAGACCAAGTTAAATATGACCAAGTCAGTTTTGACTTCTTCAAAAACATCATTTTCTTGGTGAGCTCAAAAATTAATTAAATATTTCACAAAATGATTCGGGCCTCATGATATCAAGTTAGCCTGAGCCTCGATGATTTGCACCGCCATGATCCTTCGTGCCCATTGTTATGCGTGCGAGCCCACCACCTCATTTGTTTCTTACAAAGCCCAAAACACATGTTGATTTATAAACTCTTTAAAACTTTGAAGACTAAGCAATGTGGGACATAGACTTTTGAAATATCATAACTAAAGCTAAAACAACAACATAGTATTGATCTGTTCTTCAATTTTCTGGCTTTTAACAACATGGTGGTTGACGTGGAAGCTCCCGATGATAGTGGTGGTTGGGGTTGCAAGGGTTCAGTTGATGGTTGAGGCAGACAGGTGGTAGTGGTCTTTACATTCTACACTGTTCAAGACCCTCAGGTTCCCAACAATTCCATTCTCTCCAGTGGTCCTTGCACCCTCCAATTTCACAATCATAAACCAAACAATAGAAAAAAGAAGATGAAGGACTCAAATGAAAATAACAATAGATTAAGGACATAAATATAAATTAAAGAATGGACTCTATTATTAAATTTCAAAATAAGAGCCCACCCACCCATGAACCCTATCTTAAAGGGTCCATGGTAAATACCATCAGTGAGGTGATATTGTTCTTCTCTACATCTCTCATTTTGGACTTGAAGGTTCACTGGTTACTATATTATAAGTAAGTGTGTTCCATAGTTATTGTTTATAAATACGAGAATTTTTTATAAGTAAGTGTGCTCCATAGTTATTGTTCAGTAGTCACTAGTAATTTTTTATCCCTAAGTCATTTGTAATTTTCTAATAGAGTAATATCACTTTAATTCCTTTGAATTTATGGCATGTCTTAACTTCAAGATGGGGTAACTTTCTTTCTTCGTAAACTTTCTATAACCAAAATGAAAATGATTAGAAATAAAAATTCATAATAGAATCACACACTCTTTCAGTTCTCACATTAATAATAGTTAAGTCAACTGGTATAATTAAACTGCATTGACAAATATTGAATTCAATTCTTATTAATGATCTATCATCAATAAATCATCTATAAGTATAGTGGTAAACTTTACGGTTAATTTATAAATATAATAAAAATTAACAAAGATATATGTGCTAAAAGGATGTTGTCCTCAAGATTATTTTTGTCCCTATTATTTGTTGTAGGGTTGTGGCAAATTACCTTTATGCTTGATCTAAGCACTTATCATGGCCTGCTAATTTCACTTCAAGTTGTAAGGATTTTTCCAGAAGCAATAACATATAAAATAGAGAGGAAAAAATAACAATTTGATGATTTTGATATGAAATTAAACAATGAACAATGAACAAACATAACTTTTGACACCGCTCTGTTAAATGTTCATGTCTCTTAATTTTTTTTTTAATTTGAACAGTCATAACTGTTCATGATTTTTCAATTAAAATTGGACCGTATCAAGATAAGAAGATTCATTACTGGCTTTCAAGCTCAGTTGCTCATCCAAAAATTGAGTTTGAGGAGCTGTGGATTATACTGACCGTGGAGCACTCCATCCGGCCTCAAAAGTGCCCTGCCGGGCCTACTGAACTTGAAGCACTCCCTTCGACCTCGAAGCACTTTGCCCGACCCACCAACCTTGAAGCACTCCCCCTTAACTTAGAAGCATCGCTGGAGGGATGAGGGTACCTGCTCAAAGTCCAAACTGGACCCTGGGCCCACAACCCATATTCCAAAATACTCCTAGGGACGTTCCAGAACACTCCCTTTAACTAATTGCGACTCGTGGCAGTACTTAACGTCTTCTGCATAACAGAATTTTCCTCCAAACTCCCCCATCAGCATGGCAAGTGAGGTAAAGCGTGTACTATGCAACCCCATGAAGTACGCACCTCAACCCCTATAAATTAAATAGATATGATATCAGTTTCATTTGGTGAGTTTTCTTTTCCATGCTTTACTGCTTTACTTTCTAGGATAGAGTTTTTTGCAAGTCCCCTATCATTGCGTCCAGCCTTATTCCCCCAGCCTCCATCACACCCAGGCGAGCAATAGACCACCACCCAAGATGTAGTTGACGATAACAAAAACAAATGTAAACATTCATGTTTTAATTTAATAATCCTCATATCAAATATTTTTTTTTAAAAAAGAAAGAACTTTTGCTTAAATCTCTCTTGATCCCAAGCGTTAAGTGAATTTGAAATATAAATACTAATGGTATGTTTGGATATTTAGTAATTGATGGAATGAAAATGGAATGAGATAAATAGGATTTGAAAAATGATAAAAATACATTTCATTGTTTTATTTTATAAAATAATAAAGTTACCATTTCATTATTTGAGAAATGGATAATAGTATGAGTTATAACTTTATTTTTTCTAAATTATTTTTATTGTAAATACATTAATTTTAGAATATAAGGTTAATATAATAAAATACTAATTATAATTATAAAAAAAAAATTGATTCAATCACATATCCCCAAATTGGGAGGAAGAAAATTGGGAGTTTTTGGTGAGATGGGATGGGATCCATCTCACCCACTTTTATCTCATTCCATCATTTTTTAACATAACCAAACAATGAAACCTATCTCTATCTCATTTCATTCCATTCCATTCCACTCAATCCCATCAATCTAAATATATCTTAAATATATATAAATTTTAAATAACTTAATAATTAATTAATATAAACACTTTAATCTTTTTATTCATAACATTTTCTTTGTATATCTATCCAAACACGTGAGACGCTATCCTATATGGATAAAAATTTCAGTTTTTTTTTTTCACTAGATATTTCAAAGTTTGTTGGTCTCTTGTTATATACTTTTTCCCTCATAAATTAGTTTTAGAAAGCAGAAACTATTTCCGAGTTTTAAAAAAAAATGTAGAAATCTATGACACTTGATTGAAGTTAAAATGTTTGAGTTAAAGTAGTCATCTTTTTCCTTTTATGTAAACGGATTAAACGAGTTCCAGTTTAAAAAAAAAAGGATTAAACGAGAGTTTAACCAGACCCCACACAATCACGCACACAGGTTCCAGTTGATATGAACATGAAACGGCATGTCGAATTGTGATAGGACAGTACAGCGTGACCTAATTTACAGCAGGGTCAATGAAACAAACACCCGCGCCGCACAGGGACACCACCTATATAAGGCAAAACAGTGGAGGGCAATCCCGTCACACCACACCAGTTTCCAATTATCACCAACAAGGTCCCCTCCGAGTCTCAATAACGCCGATAAAGCAAAAACCATAAAACCAAAAAAAAAAAAAAGCCTCAAAGAGAGAAAGAAACACAGTTGTTCCGCTTTTCTTCAACAACTGTTTAGCTTGTTCCACATTTAACCCTAACCGACCCGGCTTGCGACCCGAGTCCTCTTGGACCATCCCGTAATTTTGGTGACATTTCGATCCCTCTCTCATATCTCACCCCTCTCTCTGCGATCCATTTTCCGGTTACCTCTTCTTCTCACGCCATCACTCTCTCTCTGTTAGGGTTCCGTCCTTTGATTCATTCAACCACTCGATTGCTTCCCAAATTAGGGTTTCTGTTTCGGATTCAGTGCTTCTTCTGATTCGAATTCGCCGAATAGGGTTTCGTTTCTTGGCTTCCGCGATGCCGCGCAGTTCGAAGCATAAATCGAGCAAGCACAGTTTGAGGGAGTACTCCGATTCCGAGAGAGATTCCGGCTTGAAAGATCGGAAGAGCAAGGACGAGAGCGCCGCGAAGGCGTCGAAGGATTCGAGTTCGGCTGAGAAGCGGAGGCTGGATTTGAGAGATGGGAAGGACGGAGAGTATTCCGACGAGTACGGTTCCTCGAAGCGGCGGAAGGACGGAGGAGACAGGTGGAATGGCGGCGAGGATGATCGAGGGGAAGGGTCGAAGAAGTCGAAGGCGGCGTCGGGGGATTCGAAGAGTAGGAGGAGGGATGGGAGTGTGGGAGTGTATGGGGAGGGTGAGGAGGTCAAGAGGAGTGGCGGCAAGGGCGACGGCAAGCATAAGGATTCGTCGTCGGGTCGAAAGGAGGGCAGAGAAGGTGAAAGGAAGTTCAAGGATGGTAGAAGCGAGGAATCGGTTGATGATGATGAACAGCAACAGCGCATTCCCAAGCAAGTGTTTGAAAATAATGGTAAGGTAACTAACCTAATTGATTTGTGGCATGTCCATCCTATGCGTGCTAACTGTGTGTTCTGCTTGCATTTACACATTTTAGTTTGTGTTAAGAAGGATTAGCCTCATTTTTGAACTAATACTGAACTTTGAGTATTAGGGCAGCTCCTCCTACTTGGATAAGGGTGGATGTTTTAAGTATAGATTTGAAACCTACCAGTTGTACCTATGTATGGCCTCAGCTTAGAGAAAAGTTTGTAAGCAGTTCTGGAATTGTATATGACCACTTTCTCTAGCAGCTAATGACAGCGTTACTTCGAATATCAAATACCAATTTCCAATTTTTCCCATACATATGTCCACAATCTGATCCTCCTTTCCCCATATAATTCTTTGCTCTCGTTCATTAGAATAGGCACACTCTACAACTAAATCTCTCCTTGTTCCTCCCGTTCTGTTTGTCCTTGCGTCCATCAATGTCAGTATTTATGTACAAGTCATTCCACTAATTTCATGCCCTGTGATGTTCTGGAAATATATGTCTAATAGTATCAGACTCTTCGATCTTATAGATTTCTCTCAATGCTTTTCTTACTCCATCCTTTTCCAGCTAGCCCAAATTCTTTCCCTTCTCTTGTGAAGGGCTGTGGGATGATAACCAGAGTAACAGGGCTTATGATAATGCCCTATGCATTTTTTTAAGATTGGCATGTTCTTATTGGTGATGTTATCACGAGAAACCTTTATTTATTTCACTTTTTATGTGTGTGTTTTTATAGAATACGTGGTATTCTTCTAATTACCAGGGGATACTTCTCTTCAATCTCGCAAATAATATTCAAATTGATTCTTCTTTTTACCCCGGTGTTCGCTAAGCGTATCGTTCTTTGATCTCTCCTGCTGTCCTGCATATAGCTTTAAACTACTAGGATACCCAAGACTCATATATGAAGCACATAATAATCTGGCAATTTTGAAGACTTTAAAAGTATTTTTTCTTTCTAATTAATCTGTTGCAACTTGCAACTCCAAGATTAAATTAAATCTAATGCACCAGTGCTTTGCATTTGATCCTTTGCTTCAGCAATAAAGGATGAAGTGCCATTGGGGTGGTTATATTTTCAATTTTTTGTAGCTCTGGAATTGTTAGTTTGGTAATTCATATCATTTTGGTTTCATTTGCATTTTTGGTTTATACTACTTTTTGAATCCTATGTGACGTCACAGGGAAAGAAAATTTAGGTTCATTCTTCATGATATTTGGCTGTGAATATTTGTTGGGTTGCTTGGGTAAATGCATCTCTGCATTCTCTTTAGAATGTTAAATTCACCTTATATATTGGCCTAAACTGATTCAAATAAATGTTAAGAATATATATATTTTTAAGAAGTAATTGGGTTGTTTGGCACTGCTGAATTTTTCCACTCAGAAGAATGTTATTCTAGGTTGGGCAGATAAAAAAAGCTGTTTGACTTTTCCTTCTCTTTCGGGAACAGTATAAGCTGTAAGTCTGTAACAGTTGAATATTGTTAGCAGTTCCCTAGATTATATATGTAAAATGAAATGATAAACGCTTCATGTTGAGTTTCAAATCATTGGTTGGATGTTGAAGAAATGAATGCTGCCTGCCAAGTTAATCATTAATTATTAATTATAATTTTAGTTAAATAGTTTCACTGTACTCAAAAGTAACGTATCAAATAAATGACTCTTTCTTGATGAGAAGTTCAAATTATATACCAAGACAGTGTTACGGCCTTGCTGGTATATATATGTAGAATTTGGATCCCCACCTTTTCCTCAATGATATGAGAGAAAGACACAAATTCTATTTTGAAGGGACCTACCATAATTTGTGTTGGGATTTTATACAAATGCACTGTGTGTTTTTTTCTCTCATAGCAGGACTTTCTCCTGTTAGTGAGTAAAAGGAGAGAATCCAAATTCTCTCTCTCTCTCTCTCTCTCTCTCTATATATATATATATATATATCTGTATATATATATATATATATATATGGCCAACTTTTTTGTTTGACTCATCACTCATGTATGCGAAGCTTGCATTAATGGCATGGATTATTTTTTTACTTGATATGGACTGGCAATTAAAAGTGGTTTAGAATCAGTTACTGGGAAATTTAAAGCGAAGTTATAGGTCAACGGTGATGTGCCTCAACAAAGGATAGATTCATTGGATTTTTGGATAAATTTTAAGGTATTTTAACAAAAAAACTTCTATATTAGAGATCAAATGTGGTTGTTTCCAAAATATCAAAATTCAATTGGTTTGGTTTTCATGGTAGGTAGGCCGTTAATACTGGTCAAAGTTAATTAATATGATTGCATACGGGATTTTGACTGTTGAAATTATTTTTGAAGAATATATCTTGGGCAACAATGACGTGGCAGGATGCTACACAAGGTTCACAAGGTTCTTTAGCCTTGTTTTCTTCTCTTGCGAGATCTTCAAATTTTCTTAATACCTACTCATTGTTGGAGTGATCCATGTATTATGTGCTGTAATATTTCTATTGCAGATTTGGTCTTGTCTCATGTTTAGTTGGATTTGAATTGATCTGTCGGTTGAGTGGATAAAAGGTGATTTGGCCTAGCTACATTGCGACTATGATGTGGCTATTTTTCCTATATTTAGAAAATTAGCTGTTTGGATTGAGTATGGGTAATGATTCTTGCTTGCATATGTTTAAATATGGTTTGTGTATGCACATGTTTGAATCTATGGATGTCCTTTTGCTAGGTTGTTTTTGTCATTTGCATTCCGTAAGAGTAAATAATTCCTATTTAACTTGTAAGGAGGGAAAAATTTCCCAGCAGTGGGTATTTATGTGGTCCTTTGGTGCGTTTGGTTGAAGCATAATGCTTTCAAATATAAGGACATTGCATTATCCTTAGAACTGTTATGGGACAGGATTGTTATGGTTTCTGTTTGGCTCTCCATCCCGGGTTTCTTTAAGGCAATCTCCCTGTTGGATATGCTGGGAGACTGCAGAGCTCTTTTCCACTATTGAGGTTGTTTACATTTCTTGTATTCTTTTGAGTGTTTTTATTCAGGAGTACTCCTGTCCTCTCCCTTATTTTTCTTTTATCATATTTACCTTCTATTTATGTAGCATGAATTAGTAATGCTGATTTTGGAAATTCATTTTCTTTCTTTTTGGGAAGTACTGAAGTAGGTGTTATTGATCAAGAAAAAAAAAGTGCTCTATGGATGCTTACAGAACACCAACTTTTATTCTAGATATATACAGGTTTTGGTAGATTTTCTTTTCAATATTTAGATTGTGAAAATCTATGGACGTTTTCAATTCCTGACCCTTTGGAGAAAACCATATGATGTACCATGTACTTTTAGCCAGTGTTTTAAAAAACAGTCAGACCAGTCCAGTCCGACCATTGAACTGTTCGGATGGTTGAACTGTTCATACCGGTCCCGTTGGACCATCGACCGGATACTACACCGGTCGGAGTTCGACCATAGAACCGTTTAGATGGTTGAACTGTTGACAACCAGAAAAAGCCATTGAAAACCGGTAAAACCGGAAAACCGGTGGTGAAAAACCAGCTGGCTCTATACCAATCTGCTAATGGCTATGTAGTCATTTTATTTTATTTTTAATTCATAAGGCTGTGGGCCCCTCTAATATCTCATCTTTGTCTTATCATTGGTTGTTCAAATTTCTATTAGATAAGGATAGAAAGTTAAAAATTAAATAATCAATACATCACATATAATAATAAATTATTTCTATTTTTTTTGTTTTGTTTGAATAAAGTAGTACTATTTACTTTTTAGGTAATGTAAATTTAGAGATAATAATAAGTTATTTAATTTAATTTATCTTTATTATTTATGAATGTAATATAAATTTTATTTTTTAAACATATTTTAATATATTGTCTAGTTCAACCATTAGTTTAACCTGTTAAACTGGTTAAACCATGAACCACTCTTCTTTTCTGTTCATCGATCTAACCGGTTTTTAAAACATTGCTTTTAGCTTATGACTCAGCTGGTTCTTCATAGCAGTCTATCATTCTAGTCATTATGTCATATTAGCTTTTAATAGTTTTATGAAGTGTTTTGTCATTTGTGAAATTGTTTTTTCCTACAACCTCTGTGTCATTTGAAAATGTGGTCAGTAAATGTTCTTTTTAATTTAAGAGTTTAACAGAACAACTCATCTCCTCTTTCTTATACCAGCTAAAGTGAATATCATGCTGGGATAAATCTGGCAATATTGTGTATCCAACGGTTGTATTAATGTCTAATTGAACTTTTTAGGACTAGTGATGTTAGACTATGGGATATTAAAATGATGCTAAACAAGTTTTATCCCCCTCCATGTCTCTAGGGTTCTGGGCGTGAGTTATTTGAATAGTTAAATATTTATTTGTGCGGGTGTTGATTTGTTTATAACATGCCTTAAAACGTCCCAAGTTCACTACTTCAATGGATGAAGTAAGTTTAGACTTGTCATGTGTGATGTTTTGGACCTCATTTTTCCATACTCTTTCTTGTAACACCTTGCATATGATGCACATGATTTCTTATGGACTGTTGGATATAGACATAAAATGTCTCTGATTTCCCCAGAATGCAGTTGTTGATTTTGATCTATGTGGCCTATGTCTTATTGCAGATTCGAGGAAAATAGATGAGTTGCGAAGCCCTGAACTTGATAACCAGCTTGAGAGGCGAATGAGGAAGAAGAGGGATGACCATGGTGATGGTGATAAGCTTCAAGATGATGTCAGAGATGGTTATGATAGACATTTGTCTTCTAGGGATGACATTGCCAAGGATGGAAAGAAGAAGGATGATAGGCGAAAAGATGAAAAATATAGAGACAGGTATGGAGAAGAGATGGATAGGGAGAACAAACATCGACATGACAAGCAACGAGATGAACGTCCTGTAAAAGATCATACTAGCATTAGGTCAGATGATAAACATGCAAGGGAAGAAAAGAATAGTTTAGAATCACGACAAAAGAGAACCAAGCTTCCAGAGAGTGATAGGGACCATAATCGTGATCGTGATGGAGAACGAGACCGTGATTTGAAATCTGTTCGTGATCGTGAGCGCCACAGTGAACGTGATCGCGATCGTGATTATGATCTTGACAGGGATCGTGACTATGACAGAGATCGAGATTGGGACTGGGATCGTGATCGAGGTCATGATCGTGACCGAGACAGAGACCGTGACCGTCACCGTGATCGTGATGGGTCACATGTGGATGATAGAAGTGACAGAAGCAAAGAGGGTGGGACAAAGAAAAGAACTTTGGATGATCGTGATGATTATAGTGACTCTAAATCTAGAGTTGTTAAGAGCCACTATCCTGATGCAGAGAAGAGGAGTTTGAGCAGCAGTAGAGCTGATTCTGATATTGACAGGGGGAGATCCCAACCTCGGCAAGCTCACGCTGATTCAACTGGGACTAGCAATAAACACAGATCTTCTCCTGCTTCAAACACACATATTGGCAAAGATGAATATAGGTACTCTATAATTTTCTTGAAAGTTTGGTTGGGGCATTGTAAGTTCATGTTCAGAGTTGTCTTTTAGGTGGCATTCCCTCCCAACTTTTGTACTTGCCGAGTGATATTTGGAAAGTTGATTTGTGCATTTTTTCGGTTTGATTTGTTTATCAGGGTATTGTTGCTTTTAAGAAGTGTTATACTATCATTGCTGATAAACAGTTGTCATGAGTAATTTGCTTTGAGGAAGTTTTAATGATTAATGTATCCTACTCATTTGTGATTACTGGCGTTGTCTGTAAAGATACGTGCAAGGCTTCTTATGATGTTAATAACTTAGTTTTACACAACTATTTAAATATATGAGAGGTTTTGAAGCTTGATGAAAAAATTCTTTTCCTTTGCCAACAGAGGAAATAATTAACCTGAGTTTGTTGATGACAGTTGAAATGTTCCTTGCATGATTTAAATTTTATGGTTAGGTCAAACTTCTGCTTCCTGCTTGTGGAAGCTTGTAATTATGGGAATTATACCATGATTAATCATAACTGGTTGCCATTTTCCCCATGTTTCAGAAATGCAAATGCTGAAGATCCAAAGTATAGAGACTCAACAATAGAACAGAGAACCAAAGGCTCAAGAGAGGGTTACTCCGGGATATCAGAGAGAGGCCCTAAATACAAATTAGTGGAAAGATCCATTAAAATAGATGAATGTCCCGTAGGAGACTTGTCGACTGAAAGGTCTTCCAGTGCCAAGGCTTCACCCATGGGCCTGATTGAAAGATCTCCATCATCAACAAGCATTGAACGCAGGTATGTGAATAAAAATGGTGTTAGGCGGAGCCTTGAAATTGATGAAAGTGGAAGGAGGAACAGTATTGATGCAAGAGATTTCTCTACTTCTGACGATAGACTTGGGTGGGAGTTGACTCTAGAGAAACCACCATTGGATGAGCCCTCTCAAGCAGATTCATCTTTTTATGGTAGGGCTAGTCAGAGCAATGCATCATTGATTCCTCCCCAACCTGCTTTCAGGGCTGCACTAGACAGACCTTATATGGGTCAATCAGAGGATGATGTTAGAGATAACTCCAATACTCGATACAGAAGAAGTAGTGAACCTGGTTTTGGAAGAGTGCATGGTGGCAATTCCTGGAGGGCAGTTCCTAACTGGGCTTCGCCTGTACCAAATGGATTTGTTCCCTTCCCACCTGGTCCAGCTCATGGGGGTTTTCAAACAATGATGCCACAGTTTACATCTCAACCTCTCTTTGGTGTTAGGCCCCCGATGGAAGTTAACCATGCTGGCATTCCTTATCATATTGCTGATGCTGACAGGTTTCCAGGTCACATGCGCCCACTTGGGTGGCAAAATTTGATGGATGGTACAGGACCTGCTCATTTGCATGGGTGGGATAGCAATAATGGTGTCTTCAGAGATGATCCTCACATGTATGGTGGTTCTGATTGGGACAGGAACAGGCATTCAACAAATAGTCATGGATGGGAATCTAGTTCGGAGACTTGGAAAGAACAGAATTGTGATTCAAAGAAGGACTTGCCTTCCCCAGCCTTCAAAGATGAACCTGTTCCTGCCCTGCTTGATACTGGTTTGACTGACCAGACTATTCAGATGTCTCAGAATGAACATAACCGGGATGAATTTCATGAGAAATCTCCTGAAACAAAGTTGTCCAGTCTCAGTTCTCCAGCAAAAGTACCTTTGAACTCTTCGTCCACAGCTGTTCCTGAAAAGGTGCCTGATACTCCGGAACAAAGTGACAATACTTCTCTTTTCAGCCGTTTCTACCTTTCGAGACTTGACATTTCAGTAGACTTAGTACTGCCGGAGTTGTATGACCAGTGTATGTGTGCTCTGAATGTTGACAAGAATGCATCTATTGATGCAGATGCTAGTACAGAACTATTCTTGAAGGTATAAATTTTAGAAAACTTAATTTACTTCCTTTCATGCTCCCAGATCTTATAAAGCTTCTGCCAAAATTAGCTCTTTTTTTTTTGTTGGGGGGGGGGGGGCGGGAGTTAATTTTGAGGCCAATTATTACTTTTGGGTGATTAAGAGCAACTTTTAACTACTATTTTTCCTAATCTCTAGAGAATTGATTTAACTTGGTTCAATGAGTGAACTGGTGTATTTATTTAAATTGGAACTGTATTTTTTTCTTTTTATTAATTAAATGCAACACATAATTCCTGACATTATCACTTTTCCTGATCCTGTGATTTGACAGAATGGTTCGAGAGCACGACAGAAATATGCTACCACTTTATCTAGGCATTCACCTTTTCCAATAATTGATAATTCTATCTTCCAGGTAAAACTACTTGATCAGCTATAAGTCTGGTTACAGTAATTTTCTATAGGTGATTAATGCCTGTTTTTCCTTTAGACTTTTAACAATATGATCATTCTTCTGTTACCCTTAAGTGCTATAACAATATTTATTGGTTATGGAAATTTGCATTCTCTTCCTGAATTTTAACTTCCTGAACTTGTCATTTTGTTGACTTCAATCCTATGAATGCATAAATACTGAATTCTGGACTCTTGATGAGTGAACATTTTCTCCATTTTGCAGAGAGCCATAGACCTTTACAAGAAGCAGAGGGTAAAATTGCCTAATGTGGGGGAGGTAGATTTTATTGCGGCATCCAACCAGGTGGAGGTGGATGAGTCAGTTCCTAGTCCCAGTTTGGAGAATAGGCAGGTTTCTGTCTTGGCTTCTGATGGAACAAAAGATGTGCTAATACCTGCATTAGAACTGAAGAAAGTGGAAACTCCCTCTTCTGCAAAGGAGCATTTGGAAGAGATCAATCAAACCTGCAACCAAATGGAGCAAGATTATGATTGTACCCATTCTTCAAAGATAGGCATGCCTAGTCCATCTTCTATTCATGAGAACCAAGAATCTGTAGCAGGTTTTTGTGAGAAAGTGGACAAAGTCACTTCTGATAAGGTCAATTCAGGGGATGCAGAGGAGAATTACTCCATGGCATCCCAAACCGAAGCTCAGTTGGTCCCCACTTTGCACGAAGAGGGTGATAACATGAATAGCAAAGCCAAAACTACTGGTTTTGCCCATTGTGCAGATGAAAAGCTGTGTTTTGGTGACACAAAGGTTAATCCCTTAATTTTTGAGGATGGGTCTCCCAAAGCTTGTGATGCTTTGATGCCTGGTTCAAATGAGTCTGAGTCGCTTATTTTAAGCCGGATACATCATTCTCCTGAAAGTACACATTGAGACAATTTCTATATCTTTCATTGCTTTTTATCCATCAGGTTTTAATTTCCTCCCCCTTTTTTGTTGCTTTCGTTTTGAGCGAGGAAATAAAAGGAAATGCCATTCGTGTTCCCCTAGAATAGCGCTTTTCAGACCCCTCCATGCATGTGTTTCCTCGCATTTCATTCCTCCTACTTAGCATTTCTGCATGAGCATGCCGTAGCAATAAGTAGGGCTTAATACGGCTCATTAGTTCCATTTCTATAGAAAGTTTTCCAAATAAATTCTATGCTGCTACTATTCATGACTTCTCTGGCTTTGTTTCGTGTTTCTGCATTTAAAACTCTTTTTGTCCCCCACAATTCATTCAAACCACATTCTCTAACTTATTTTTAACTCGATATTATTTTACGAGTTTCTGCTTTGCCCTGGCATACTTGTTTGGTTGTTTTAAGGTTAGTTTGGTTCACTATGCCGAAAGTGAAAATGTTATTTGAAGTTTTGAACACAAAAAGACTAAATAAAAATTAGAATATAGAAATGATATAGATTTTTTTATCTATATTATAAAATTTTTCGCTCACTCAAACAAGCACATTCATACAGGTTTTTTCTTTTTGGTAATTAAACTGTTTTGAATTTTGAATATTCAGTGTTTGCATATTACTCTTTCTTATGTTCCGATGTCTTGAAATGCCTTTTATACGTTAACATCAAATAATAGAATAAATTGCAACGAGTAGTTTTGTTTGAAAAAAAATTTTAATGGTTGTCATTTATATTAGGTTATGTCATAAATTAACCTTTTCGAGGAAAACTAGTGTTGATCAAATTTTTACATAAAAAAATATTATTCATTTTAACCAAAGAGTAATGCTGCCAGAATTGTTTGTTAGTTTTTGCCAGAATTTGCCATGATTCTTGTATGGTGGTTAGATAAATCAAAGTAGTGGGAACTATTTATTTATTCAAAGATTAAAAATAATGTCAAAGCATTCTATCAAAAATCTTGGCAAAGAAATTCTGGATATTTAGTATTTTCCTGGACCAAGTTACTTTTATCACATGCCTATATGTGGACAGTGTTGGAATATTCTACGCATATACAAAAGCATTTGTCGTATCTAGAGATTTTAGTATATATTAGTGATTGGAGTTACAAACTTAAAACTTTCAAAATACCTCATAGAAATTATACTATATATATATATGAATTTTATGTTGGTAAGAGAAGTGTTTATTGTAAGAGGTAAGATGAGTGAATTTTGATCATTGAATCTTATATAAATAGTCAAAATTAAAACATGAATACATGTGATTTTTTTAAGTGGTCACATAATATTTAAGTAATTTTTAATCTTGATCATTTATGTATGGTTGTATGGCGCATCCTGATTGGTCAGATAATATTAAAAAAAATCACAGGATAAAAAGGTGACATTTTGGTATATAGTTTCAAAAGAGTGACATTTTGATAAATAATTAAAAAAAATAATTTGATAAATAGTTAAAAAAAATGATAATTTGATAAATAATTTTATTAACAGTGACAGTTTAATAAAAAATCCTATTAATAGTTTTATTAACCGTGTCAATTTGATAAATAGTTTTCGTACTCCAAGAAATGTAAGAATTTCTGGGGCATCTATCTACCTACCCAGTCCATTTTTCCTTTGTTGTATTTTAGTTCAAAAAGAAGGGAAATAACCTTTTCTAGTTAAAATTTCGTACTCCAAGAAATGCAAGCTGAAAGTTAATTAATTTGATCTTGAAGCTCAAAATTAGTTAATGGAATTGATTGCGACATCGATTGAGGCATTCACTTTTTAATAAAATATTCAAAAATTATATAAGAAATAAATTAAGACATGCTAATTGACCCGGACCCGGGTAGAAACAAAGATATTAGTCCCACCTTCGGTGGCCCAAAACAAGATTCATTACTTTATTGAAGTGTTGGGGCTGATTTGAGATATGATTGTCGAGCTATGTAGCACAATCCATAAATTAAATAACTAAAACTTTCTTTTGTGAGTTTCTTACTTTTACAAGTTGTCATTTTTAGGACGGGTAGTTTACCATGTCTAAATATAATCTAATGAGCAAGGTATTTAAGACTCGGCTTGGCTAATAATTCGACCTAACTAAAAGCAAATTAGGTTAAATTTGAGTCTAAATATTAAATTGAGTGTATTTTTTGAGTTAAAATCAGTCACATTTCATATTAGTTTAACTTAACTTGATGTTGCATAATATTTTAAAATTTATAATATTTTATAAAAAATAGTGATAAATTATAAAATTTCTTGACAATTAATATCTTTTGTATAATATGATAATATTTTTTGTATTGTTATAATTTGTTTCGATATATATATTATAAAATATCCTTTAGTTTTAGTTTCATATTTTTAAAATTTAATAACTTAATTATACATAATCTCTAAATTTATACATTTTGTTTAAATATTTGGTCAACCCAATCTCAAGCTAGGTTATTCGTTGGGTCATGACTCAGTCAAATTTGATCGTTAAAGTTGACTCATCCAAAATTTTGAGTCGGTTCAAATCAAGTTATCCCTAGCACAACCTGAAGCACCCCTACTAATGCGTTTGTTCCCCCTACCCCCCTTTCTTGATAATTATCATGTTATGGGAATAAGAATAAAATTACAGCATATTTTATTTTATCTGAAATTAAATGTGATAGAAATTAGAAAATTATAAGTTATAATCGCCAAGATAATGCTTCCTATATTAGAGTTTCTCCTCAAAATACTCTATCACAGCCCGGAGACTTGGTCAGCACCGAGTCCCTGGGTAATGCTACAATAGGGTAAAAAGGCCGATCAAATTTCCCGTTAAGAAACGCAGTGAGCAAATGACGCCCAAAGATTTGCAGCTATGGTTGTATCAGCTATGGTTGCATCAGCTAAGGATTGCCCCATGGTTTACATTTCTAGAGTTGAGAAAGAGAGGAAGAATGGGGAATTCAGAATTCTCTACATTTGGGGCGTTATCTTGATAAAATGCAGTAAATAATGTAGTTCAGTTTGAGTGAGAATGAATGGACTTCTTATCTATGTAAAATTAAGTGTAACGCCTAGCTTATAAAATTTCATGAACAAAATATGTGCCAGGTTCACTAGTCCGACCACATACTACGAGTGTTCCCACTATGGACACTCATGCAAAGTATATTCCACACAAACCCATCTTTAATCTCCAATTAAAGAAAGAGATACATTAGTCGGATACTAACACCCAAAAACCTATAATTGATATTATGCGAGATCAATGACAATATTTGTTTCTTCCTTCCCCCATCTGGTTAGACTATCAATCATAAATTCACAATTACTCAAGAAAGTGCAACGCAAGACACAAAATAAGGCTCCATGCCCGAACCCTTCTCCCTGGTAGTGCACAATATGGTACAGATACAACCATTCCCCTATTAAATCTGCCAAAAACAAGTCTGTTTCCACTTCACAGATTCGAAGTTGCTTTTTCTCATATCAGTCCCTGGCGCTGCAAATCAGTGTATGTCTTCTTATTATAGATGTTGCCTTCTTTGTCTTCGTACTCTTCCTCTAGATCTGGGCGCCACTTGTTCACTCCTTGTCTTTGCTGTATCTTCTTCCAAAGTTCCTTTGCTTCCTGCATCACCGCACGTTAGCATGTCAGATACCATAAATGTCACCAGTAAAAAACCATAGATTTTTGTCAGAAGAAGCTGAACGAGAAGAACTGCTGAGCACCAGAGACAGGAAACAGCACACATATTTCAAGTTTGTTGAGAAGTTGAGTTTATTCTGATTTCATGGTGTCTTTTTGCTAAATTCGTTTTAAAATTGAGCATATTGTCTGAAGAGTGTCAGAATAAATAGTTACCTGGGTATTGTTTACCAAGAGCTACATTTCAGCGTCAAATTACCCATTAAAGGTATGAAATACTCAAATTAGCTTAAGGAACAAAATTACTAGAATTAATATTAGAATCTTTGGCAATAAATGGTAGTGCAACACATTTGATGTTCTACAAATTAAAAAATACATTTAAGTACATGAAAATAAGATTTTGCGAATTGTGTCCAATGAAGGAAGTTTTCCGAGTATACATTTGCAAATGCAGTTTCAAAATTGCCTTGAACATTTCGCACAAGCAGAAACTTCTTATTGAAATATGATTTCAGGTGTTTTGAGAGGGTACAAAAGACACAAACTAACCAGGCACTTGAAACTATAATAAAGTAATATGATTGGAGCAAAATAACATAATTCTATGCATTGATAGCATCTCTGATTACTGGCGGATTATTAGCTCTTTTCCTTGCAGGGAAAGAGGAAAGAAATGATGGACAATACTGTTACTAGTACTGCACACACGCATTACTAATAAATCAAAACATGCAGTCAGACATATTTTTGTATTTAAATTCTTGAATGTCACATACCTCAAACTTTTAATAAATAAATTCAGTAGATAAAAAAAGAAAAATTTAATACTGGATGATAAATTTATATCCTGACATTTTAATGTATGTTATATTTCAATTAGTTATAGACCAACGAGAAAAAATGTAATGTCAATGTAAATGATGTCAATTTGCCACCATGAAGGACCTGGTGGGATTCAATAACAACTGTTAAATAAACAAGAGGTGTCTGCATTGAAACACACCAGTATACATGGAAGATGGAAGTAATTAATAAACTAGTGAAATATGCTACAGACTGACTATCAGCAAGGGAAATGAAACAAAAAAAAAAAATGCATACCTCAATTGATGTGATTTCATTGAAGTTCTTAGTATTTGGTATACCAAGGCACCGCATCCCATGCTGATGGCGCCATTCTTTAAAATGTCGTTCAAAAGCCCGACGCCCCCAATAACTGTAGTTCCCACATATCTCACACTTAAATTCCTGAAATGCATATTATATTTTTTTATATGATCAGAATCTTGTGAACCATAAAGAATCCAATAAAAAGTCCCTCACTTTCCTTTTGTTATGAGAAAAGAGAGATGGAGAAGGAGAAAAGCATGAGGTAAAATAGAAAAAAAGAATAGCTAACTTATTATGATTAGTCACCCTAACTCTATATTTATATTAAACGATTAGCGCTAATACAGGAAAGTATTGATATACAAAAGCAAGATCCAGCCCAATAGATCAACCCTAATTATATTTCACTAACACTTTTCAAGTCAATGAATGGAGTTGTCAAATGCAACATGATACAGCCAACAGGTAAAAGCAGATGATAACAATAATTGTCTTTGAGCCTTTCCTTTTTTCCTTTTCCCTGCTCCTCTTGTGGTGAAGGGGGGAAATTTTTGAAGCCCCTAATTGCTTGAGATGACCATCAAGAGTAGATAACAAAAGCGCTAACTGCTTGAGATGTCTAGTGAGAAAATATGACGATTTCAGTTTCCAAAATTGAAAGGAAAATAAATAATACCTGACCCAGACCATGTAGCTTATACAGCCAATAAGGTATAGGCTTCCCATCCCATCCCATTGGCAATTTTAGGGGATTATATATCTGCTGCTCCTCATCTTCACTTTCAGTGTCCTCTTGGGTCTCTTCCTGCCAAGGATTATTAATATAAAGTACTATTAAATGAGCCATATTTGGCAACAAAGAAGGAATAAAAGTAAATGGCCGAAAACAGAGGAATGTACTGAGAATGGGGGACATCTGAAAGCCTGAAACTTCTTTTTCTTGTTAGTATGGACTATAAAACTTAAACAATGAAAAAAGAGAAAGTTTTCATTTTTCCGATAACATTTTCAAAGACCCAAAAATAAAAACCAATATTTACTTTTGGATCCCTCACTTTTATTAATATCATAGTAATGTAATATGGAGCCCTAACTTTTGGAGGATCCTTAAATTGCTTTAACTCACCTCCTCTCGTTCTGCTTCAATTTCCTCATATGTCAGGGCTTGCTTCTTTACAACATTGTCTTTTGTTCGAGCAATTGTCTGTAGAAAGGCCAGAAAAATTATACAAGCAGATAGAAAATTTTATACATGCAGTCATTATATATGCCCAAAATGCTGAATATAAGACATCAAAGGAACTAAACTAAAGGAAATGAAGCAACATTTGCTAACCTCTTCTAACAAATCACAGAGTTTTTTCATTTTGGCCTCCATTAATGAAATTTCTTTTGAATTTTCATCTTGTTGCAGAACTGCAGCAACCCCATTTTTTTCTAAACCACGTGCCCCCTTAGCAAAATGCTTCCTGTCCAACTTTTCAAGAGGTGTGTGCTGTATAATAAACAAAACCAACGAAAATTTGTTATGTCAAGCAGCCAAGCCAGATTATGCAGGTATAGCTTACAGGCATGCAAAGCAACTTCAATCAAAATTTGGGGAACTAAGGCATCTTCCAACCAAATAGGAGATTAGGCTTGAAGGATTTGAATTTAATTTTGATTTACAATGTACGGAGGAAATGTCACTTTATAAATAGTTAATTGAATTTCCACTTTCACAGTATTCAAAATCTGTGACATCACGGATAAGCTGAAAAAATTTCTGAATTTCAAGTAACTCTAATTAAAATGATCCCCATCAGAAAAGAATTAAAGTATAAATTATGCCAAGACCCATTATCTATACATTAGCTAGTTTTCCAAGGACAATAATTAACAAATTATATATATATTAGAGCTGAAGGAAGGGGGGGGGGGGGACAAGATAGGCCAATTTAATTAAAACATCTTAAATTAGCTGTAGAACTGTCAATTTGGGCCCAGCTCGGTGAGTATATGATTTTGACTCCTATAAAAGAAGCTCCCAATTTTGGTACTAATAATGATAGATTTATGTCAGTCAATTTGGAAGGAGATCGTAAAAAGAAAGTCACTTGACATCCCTTATGGGACTTTTTTTGAGGTACTATGGAAAAGATAATCCCTACATCCCTTCCATGGAAGAAGCAATAGAAAATGAAAAATGAGTGTATCCTTGTACTTCGTAAAAGGGTATAAATAACCTTTGTGAGGAAGAGCCTCTCTGCACGTTGCTGAACAGTACCACCAGTCTTAAGTCCCAACGCAGCCAATGCCTATCACATTAAAAAAGGGCAGAAAAGGATAAAAATAAAAATAAAAGAACCAATGATCAAAAAACAAAGTTTAACTCAAATCAATGACTGGCAAGAAAAGATACTTACTCTTTGTACTTCATGAACACTGAAGTTCAAGATGTTAAAATTAGGTTAATTGCAAATTACTTGCTTCACTTTAAACTTTTGGCAATTTACCCACTTTGAACATTGAACATTTAGCAATTCATAATTTTTTTTTCAACAATATAATCAAATTCCATACAACTTTACTTCTCAATGCTATGAAGTATTTGGCTGGGAAAATAAAAAATAAACATAATGACATGTTTACACACACATACACACCCACACCCACACCCACACCCACGCACATATATATAGTCCTCAATCTTACCTCCTTTAACCTTTCAGGACCCACTTCCATCAGCTCTTCAACAGTACTGTAATAGTCAAGATCAATTGCAGTGTGCTGAGCAAATACATGTCCATTCTCCTGATTGTCATTCTCCCATCCCCATACATTTCCAGTAGCCCAATTTTCTTCAAACTCACTTGTTACCTACCACAATTATATCAGATTCTCTCTCCCATAAAAAGAGAAAAAAGAAAATAATGCACAAGGGTGTCAATGAGATGAAAATAAAGATAATTTAGAAAATTCATGAACACCCTTTATGATGATGCAATATAAACTCAACATTACTCCGGCCAATAAAAGAAGGGACAGACTTGAAACATGAAGCAGGAATCACAGAAGATTACTGTTAAAAGTTTATTCTTAGGTCAAACAAGCCAATGGGCAAGCATGCATTTGTGCATAGCAAACATAAAATATTAAAATCATATAATCCTTTTTTAAAATTCATTCAAAATAATTAATTGCACCAGAAATATTTGTGGGATTTTAGCAACAATTTTTTTTTTTACTTACATGAAGAATACTCTAGAAAATGGGATTCTGTGAAAGAAAAAGGTATAAATTTACAAGACACTTCTACAGCCCAAACATAACACTGAATTTCATTGAAACAAAATCTGCGGTAATAAAAAGTAACACAAATCATTTAAAGCAAATATCCATTAAGTTTCTACTCCAACAATTTCAGAACTAATAGTAGGTAAAAAATTTAGATTAAAAAAAATTTATCCTATCCTTAGAGAAAATTGAGGCTCAAAATTATGCTAAAAAATGCTTGAAGTTCAAAACAGAGGCCAGATAAAATGAATCACCTTTGAGAAAATTCGATCAATATCTTGCAGGGGTTCTGTCCGCTGGAAAAAGTATAGCAGATACTCCAAAAGATTCTCCATATATTCCCTGTACCGCCTGTAGAAATTGAACGGCAAAAACTTAGACCCCTATGCGAATTCCATACACAACTAGGATGCACACAAATTTCAAATGATCAACGAATTAGTTCAGTAGAGAACACAATTCACCTGGTCATTTTCATTTTGCGTGGAATCTTATCCGTTTCTGAGAAAACATCAAGGTAGGCAGAATACTCAATTGGCTCTCCAAACTTAGAATTGACATACTGATGGTACAATTCATGCATGTCTAAGTATCGACCAAAAGCTTCCTGGAAGAAAATTTTCACAGAATCAATAACCAAAAAAGCTGCAGGAGCATAAATTATCAGAATTGGAATTGTGACATTATCTCTCCTAATAGTAGTGTGTTAGATTTCATCTTGCATACTCAATATACCCATTGTCTCCAGAAAGACAAGAACCTCTTCCCTGCTTTCCTAAGGCACATGCAAACTATTAAAATGCTCAATCATGCAAAACAGATTTGAGGTAAACCAATAAATCCTAAGGACCCAAGAAGCCCTAAATTGTAGTTTGACAGTGTATCCCACACGCTAGCCTAAGTTAAATTTCACTGAAAGCAAACAGCATTCTATGTATTTTCATGTTCTTCAGAGCATTGGTGATTACACAGACAGAGAGAGATAGAGAAAGAGACCTCTCCACTAAACTCAATTGGAGGTTCCTCTTTAAGAAGAGCTTCATAATCGTCATTAGCATCAACAACACGTGCAACTGGGTGCTTCCTATGATACTCTCGTATCTGCACATATCACAGAACAATCAATCTGTTACCACATATACAATTAATAATTAGGATCAAATAACTGAGAGAACTCAGCCTCACCATATCCAGTTATTTCTTTTCTGAACATACCCTAACCAGCTTAAATCTCAAAGTTGCATTCCACATACAAATATGAACCAACTAGCACATGTATGTATAGATAGATAAAAGAATAAATTACCTCTTTGAGTCTATCGTAAAAGGCACTGAAAACATTGATTCCAGTAGCAGTTTGACCTCCCAGTGCAGCAATCTCGTCCTTCCTCGCATTGTCATTGTCTTCATATATCTCAATCTGAAAAATATATACAAAAAGCAAATCAAATCAATCAAATTCAAAATCTCCCTGTATTACTCTTATTAGGACAAAGTTAGGTTAGGATGTGAAATTGAAGAAACTTACGAGCTTATGGGTAGAGGAGGTAATGGTGTCGATCATGTTTCGGACACGGTGACTCTGAAACAAACGATCCTTGTTGCTGGCCGGTTCATTCTGAAGGTCCTTCACTATCAACCGCTCCAGCCGCTCCACTTCCTCGTGTGCTGCACGTGTCACTTCCAGCAGCGTCGAAGACATTCTCCCTCCCGAACCTTCAAAACTCCACTACCACTTCCTAGCTGCGAACTCAACTTGGCACTTCTAGGTTTCACTTTTCTCTCACAATTTTCCCAGAAAATTTCTGACGCGAGTTTTTATTTTTATTTTTTTTTCTCGGAAAGAAAAATCGTCTATATGCTTTGTCACCGCCAAAAAGAAAAGAAAAACTCCTTTGTCAATTAACCAACCCAAGTCTTTCTATTCAGTAGTTCGTTATGAAACTGGGTCTTTAGAAGCCCAATGGGTTTTCTTTATGTCAACTCAGTAGGCCTTCTGGGATCAAACAATACAATTTGATTGGGCCCAAAACCTTTGTTTCTAATAAATATATAGTTTCTGCTAAATTCCCACTCAAAAAACAAAAAGTGAAAAGAGAAGTGGGTAGGTCAAGGTGTGCTCAACCTGACAGAATTCTTCAATTAAATGTGTTGCCCTTTCCATGTGGAATGCTGAAGCATCATCATTATTACTCTTTTTAATTTTTATTCTTTCGCTAGTGCTAGGGATCGTTGGTACTACTTGTTTTGGTGCTATAATAATAACTCACTTTTACTCACACTTTTTCCTTTTGGTAGGTCAAGCACGTGCAAAATTTCAAAGCAAATGGAACAAAAATGAACTGTCCAACAACCGACTAATGTATCCCACCCGCCCCTTTTTCTGCTGCCTCGTGGCTGCTGCTTGTCCATCTACGTTCACCAGCACAAAAAAGGCACCTCGCCAATTATTTTTATTTTTATTTTTTATATTATTAATTAAGAAACAATTAATACTTTATATTAGATATTCTTAATTATTTAAATAAATAAAATATCAAATATTTTTGTGATTTTAATATAATAAATGTTTTACTTTTTATTTAATATTGTTTGCTCTCAACTATTACTTTTAAGGCACTCATAAGTAAAACTCTATTTTTATTGGCCATCTACTTACATATCACAACGGGGTAGATAAAATAGTTCGGACCTTGTTAGGTGTTGCATACTTGTTCTCTCTTTCTCCATTGATCAATAAATCTCCACAATAGTGTGGAAAGCAAGTGCTTTTTTTCTTTTTTTTATTTAAAAATACTTTTTAATACGATCGTTAATTGTACTTTGTGCGTGAATAACTTTGATGAGAGTAATTTTCTATGTCTTTCATTTTTTTATAGACAATTAAGAGCATGTTTTAGAAAGATTAAATCTTTTTCAAATAACTGTTTTTAGAGGATTAAGTTATTTTATGAAATAATTATTATATTTGTGTAAAAAAAATAACTTTTAAAAAAGTTTTTACACAAAATTCAATGTAAAATAAAAAAAATTTTCAGTTAATAATCATAAGTTAAAAATTGAGTGCATGTTTGGTATGACTTTTGATTAGCTTTTTTTGAGAAAAAAGCTGTTGTAACAGTGTTTAATCATATTTAGTAAAATTAACTTCAGCTTTTACACGAAATTCAATGTAAAATAAAAGCTTTTAAAGCTAATTTTTATAATGTTAAAGATTGAAGCTTATGATTTTAGCTTATAGATTATTCTTTACATTTTGATATGTAAATATCATTTTGTTCTCAATCAAATAATTTTTTTAATCATTTTATACCTATTTTAGTAATTTAATGCATAAAAGCGATTCTTTTTTATATCATCCAAACGAATCGGATTAACTTAAAATCACTTTACAGCTAATGCATCCAAACATGAAAATGAATCAATTATAATCGATTATAACAAAAAGTATTTATACAATAATCGATTACTAAGCATAATCAAATTTTTACAGTTATTCTAAACACACCTTGAAACTTATGATTTTAACTTATAAATTATTTTTTACACTTTGATATGTAAATACTATTTTGTCCTCAATCAAATAATTTTTTTAATTATTTTATACCTATTTTAGTAATTTAATACATAAAAATAATTTTTTTATATCATCTAAATAAATCATATTAATTTAAAATTATTTTATAACTAATATATCTAAATATAAAAATAAATTAATTATAATTAATTATAACAATAATTAATTATAATAATAATTAATTATCAACATAATTTATAATTTTTAACTTTTTTAAACAAGACTTAAAAGGGGCTGATTTTACCAGATTTAGAAATGAGAATTGAATTTTAGACATTTACCTTT
Organism: Ormosia semicastrata; assembly: GCA_029884595.1. NCBI lineage: Eukaryota > Viridiplantae > Streptophyta > Magnoliopsida > Fabales > Fabaceae > Ormosia > Ormosia semicastrata. The sequence continues at coordinate 26,050,866 of JAQQTO010000046.1, read as the reverse complement.
GATAGAATTAAGAAATATTATTTGAGTTACAACTTATAAGCCTCTCTCTTTCACTTTTTTCTCATCATAATTTTTGTCTTTTCTCTCATTTCATTGATTCAAGTAGTCTGTATGGCATTAGTTGAAAAATTGTTCATACTTTATAGTATTACTGTTTTTGTTTTTTGTCAATGTAGAAGCAGATGTGCTTATAACTCTTAAAGATTATGCTCCATAGTATCTTTTCAAACACTTTTATATTATATTTAATTATTTATATGGAAAGAAAATGAGTTAGAGTTAAATTCGGATTTGACTAATCAACAGCAACAAGCAATGCAAGACACGTAACCCGAATAGAACAATTTGAAAGGCATACAAGTAGCCAATCGAGTTGGTGAAATAGTTCCCCCCGTGATTATTACGACATTAAACTTTTGTTTTTAAAACTTTTTAATATATAAATGAAATTATATATAAATTTATAATTGTTTTATATATTTAAATTTATATAGTATTATATTAAAGCCTTTTATAAATTTATAATTTTTTTAAGAAGTAAATTTATATAATTTAATAATTATATTTTTTAGAAGTAAATTTTTATATAATTTAATAATTATATTTTAAAATATTATTCAAATAACACTACTTCTTTTGTGATCCCCATAAAATAATACGGCTTCAAGTTCTTGCTAGTTCAAACGTTCTCAGCTACTCCCTACCGAGCCAATTGGTCAATGCACAATCAAGTACTAATAAACAACCTACCAGTACCACCATCTCCTACCTACTGAGTAACTGAGCCATGATCATGACCATGATCCAATCAGGCTTGAAACTGCACTTTACAATACAATCTACCAGGTTTCAAAAAAAAAAACCAAAGAAATGGAGCAAAAAACGACACTTGTTATTTCTTTTAACTTGGAAAAATATTATTATACACCTCTTTTAAGTATGTATATATTATTGACATCTTTTTTTAAAATGTTAAATTTAATAAAATAAAATAAAATAAATAAACATGATGAATAATATTAAAAAAATGTAAAAAATATATATATAATATGAACATCTTAACTGTTTTAACTTTCCTTCCGAAATGCATGAAACAGAGTGGGCTGGTATTCGTATTATGACGATTCTTTTGCCCATTACTAAATTGTTTAAAATATTAATCTTTATATTATAAATGAGATTTTTTTTAAGTGATAAAATTTAAATTGTACAGTCCTTCTCATATGGTTATATATATATTTTTATATGATTATTATGTGTCTTTATATATTTACTTTTTTACCTTTTTTCTCATATGTACTTCTATTTGAAAAAAAATTTCTTAATTTTTTTTATTTTTAATTATATATCTAATATTATCTCTTAAATCAACTAAGATTGTTTTTTCCTTAATTATTTTCGATCAAATTGTAAACTCTTTCATACTATTTTCTTTAATTCCAAATTATGATAATAAAAAATTTGTTTATTTATTATTTCTTATTTTTTATTACATTAAAATAAAATATTAACTATTTAAATAGTTCAAATTTATAATATTATATATATATTATATAAAACCTGCTTAAAAATTAGTCTCCAAAATATATTTTAAATGCACATTAAAATTTTAAAAAATTCAGTATAATACACTAACTACTAACTAGTATTGTTCTAAAAAGTTTGGCTGTTAAATCCCAACGAATCAATGTTAGCACTTTCAAGAAATTTAAGAAAGTCGAATAAAGTCGTCCATATTATCTTCGAGGAAATCTCTGCTTTTGGCATTTTAAAAAATCTAATAGCGCCATTTCCTTTTTGTTTGTATTGCTAATGACACATCTGATATCCAATTACTTTATTTTGTCGGTTTTATTTGCTCCCATTTTGGTTTTTTTTTTTTTACATATTGTTTTAATATATCATCTCAAAAGTAATATAAAACATTATATAAATTCACATCTATTATAAAAATATTTTACGAATGTGTATTGATTTAAGTGGAAGAATTTTAAATACTTTACGTTATAGTTTTAAATTCAGTCTCAAAATTTATGCGTAAATAAATAATATTATTAAAAAGAATTTTTATTTAAATATCTGACTGAATATTAAAAAATTAATCTCTCATATTTCAGATAGAGATATTTTGAAAAAAAATATTTTGATATTTTCATTGTACTAAAAAAACTTATTTATTCACGTATTGTTAAATTTAATACTTTTTGAAAGTTATACTTTTAATTCTGGTTCTTACTTAATTATTCATACAGTTATATTTATTGTGAGTTCTTTTATATATATATCTTAATTTTAAGAGTGGAAATATTTCCATAGAATAAATTAGGAATATTGAGATATTTGAAGCATTAGCGTCGTAGTAATACAGTATTACTAATACTGGATGCTATTTGAAACATATATTACCCTTGTACTATTCATGTAATTTTTGTATATGAGTCTTTTTGTTATACTTAATAAGATAGCAAAAATATATTTAAATTAGTTTATTTTATATTAAAAGATGTTTTAGTCAAAATTTCTATTAGAATAACTTGATTATAAGTTTTTTAAAAGCAAACAAACTAAGAACATGTTTGAAAAAACTTTTTCATTGTGTAAATAGTTTTTTTTTAATTATTTGCACAATATTATAATATGTTTGGTAAAATCATCTTCACTTTTTACACTAAATTCAATGCATTATAAAAAAATTTAACTTAATTTTTATAATGCTGAAGATTGAAACTTATAATTTTAATTTATAAATTATTCTTTATACTTTGATATGTAAATATTATTTTATCCTCAATCAAATAATTTTTTAATTATTCTATACATATTTTAATAATTTAATACATAAAAGTGATTATTTTTTTACATTATCAAAATGAATCAAATTAATTTAAAATTATTTTTTAACTAATATATTCAAACATAAAAATAAATCAATTATAATTAATTATAAAAAAATTATATAATAATTAATTATTGAAATAATCTAATTTTCATAATTTTCTAAACACTCTAACTTGAAAGTTAGAGAATTAATTAATTCTTTTAAATCTATTAGATCAATATGGGAGTGCGCCCTCAAACCCTCATACGCTACCCTTACTATTTAATCTTAATTGATGCAAACTTGCAAAGATTGATCTAAATAAAATAAAATTAATTAATTTAAATACATACTAATTATTGATTTATTAAATTAAAAGTTTATAGGTATAGGTATAGATATATTTTTTAAAAATTCGTACAAAGAGCAGATAAGGTAACTAGTTAGGTAAAGCGTCGAGTTAGGTAAAGCAAAAAGTGATTATCTATTATCGCATAGAGTTAATTTAATGGTGAATGGATATGTGATATATAGATAAACATATTATCATAAATTTAAATTTCAAGTACGTTAATTTTTTATAATTTAATTATAAAAAATATTTTTATAAATTCTGATTTTAATATAAATAACTTATTTTTAACTAAATAAAAAATATAAATTAGTCAAAATATACATAAGTTGACCCAATTATTATGTATCTCTTAATGTATAAATAAAATACACGTATCTTATACATGTCTCTTCAAATCAACGAAAGAGTATGAGTGAAGGCCTAAAGTTAGCTCCTCAACTTATCAAACGGCCAAAGCATTATCAATAATTTTAAATTGAAAATATGTGTGTACATGGATTGAATGAACCCGATCAATAGTGATCTCTCAACAATATTACTAATAAATGAATGGTCTATATTATGACAGTTTCTAGCGTCCCAACACCTCAAATAGAGAACATAAAAATACAATTTAAGAAGTTAACATTGATAGTTGTACAGCAGCATGATTGCATAACGAACTTGAATAGATAATTTTTGGAATTTCAAATTGCAATTTGCCAACCAATGGTGTTGTGTCGTATATACCGCAACCCCAATAGGATTATGACGCCTATCACCCAGACAAATTAACTCCATCAACTTGGTCGATTACTTCAATGTCACTCCAGGTCATCTATGGATCATAGCATTTATCAAAATCAAAATAGATATAATAATAATAATAATTTTATTTTCTTAAAAAAAAACAGAAACACACGCAACAACTTCGAGATGCCGCATATGATAGCTCATGTAGTGTTCCCTCCTCCTCTTTCCTTCTAAAATTTAAATAAAATAAATGACCGACATCGACATGGGCTTTACACTTCTAACTCTTTAGTTTGTTTTTTTCTTCTTTTTTTTCCTTTCACCCCTTTGACTAGCCATAACCAAGCACGGGCTAAACCAGCTGCGGTTCAATTTTTCTTCTTCCATGGAGTTGCATGAATAATTAAGAAATGATCAATGGGACCACCAATAATGGAAGGGGATTGTCTCCAACGATATTCATGGTGGACAAAGATATTCTCTACGTAGTTCAGAAGGTAAGTTGAGAAATATAGAAATTGTCAAAGTCAATAATTTGGAATATGTTTGGTTTTGATAATTTTGGGAAAAATAATTTTTTTCAAAAGCTTTCATTAGAAATTTTTAATTATAAATTATTTTGAATACAAAATAAACTAAGTCAAACACATATTAAAGCGCCTTATCATGCATGTTAGTCATTTTGTTGCTACATACAATTGTTAATGTAATTCTAAATTAAGGTGACAATTAAGTAAAGTCATCTCTAAAGTGATGATTTTAAAATTTAAAATCACAAAAATGTCTATATTTTTCACAAATAAATGAAAATTAAATAAAGTTATACTAGTAAACTATGCGTTTATTCTAACTAATAAAGTGGGAAAGATTTGCTTCTACCCAAAAAATATTCTGGCAAAGATTTGCTTCTACCAAAAAAAAGTGAGAAAGACTTGCTTTGCAGGTTTCCTCTCTCCATGATTATATATGCAAATATATTAAGAAACAATCAATATTAAAACATCGAGCCGTTTGATTTTAGAGTTAAATTTTAATACATTATTATTATAAAAATTTTATACTATTATTTAATAATGTTTTACTACATCATTTAACAAATTTGATATTTTATGAAGTTTCAATTTATTAAATAATGTGACAAACTATCATTAGATGACAGTGCATATAAATTAAATTCTTGATCTTATTAAAAAATTATGTGATAATCATGTGAACTTTAAATTATATAATTATTTTTAAAAGGAATAAAACTTTGTGTTTTATTTTTAAATATGTGTACAAATTTAATGATTAATTTTTTAAACAAAATTAATTTATATGTATTCTCAATATAAATTTTTTACATTAATATTTAATAATATATTACCACATTATTTAATAAATTAAAATTTATATAAAGTGTCAAATTTATTAAATAATATGACAATATATATTATTACATGACAGTATAAAATATTTTTATATTTATAATGTATCAAAATTAAACTTATTTTTAGTTATATGTGTATCCCTTTATTGTGCAACATTCTTACGCTCTACTATTCTTTTTTAAAACTGTTAAAATATCCATCTTTTGTTGTTTATGCTGAAATGATAAAATATATTGGGGAGAATCGAAGCTATTAAGCCTTTAAACATTAAGAGGGTGATTGGTAAAACTTTTTTCATTATGCAAATAGTTTTTTTTGAAGAAAAAATTATTTACACAGTATTATAACATATTTAGTAAAATTAACGTTAATTTTTGTACAAAATTCAATGCATTAAAAAATTTGAGTTAATTTTAATAATGCTAAAGATTAAAACTTATGATTCTAATTTATAAATTATTTTTTACACTTTGAAATATAAATAGTATTTTATCATTAATCAAATAATTTTTTTAATCACTTTATACATATTTTAGTAATTTAATACATAAAAAGAATTTTTTTATATCATCTAAATAAATCAGATTAGCTTAAAATCACTTCTCAACTAATATATCCAAACATAAAAATGAATCGATTATGATCAATTATAATCGATTATAAAAAAAAATTATACAATAATTAATTATTAAACATAATCAAATTTTCATAATTTTTTTAAACACACACAAAGACGAAACATGGTCCCAAATATGATACTATTTTTTTGTTACAATATGCCCAGATAGGATGCTTATTAAATCCAAGAGTTTTACCAACAGCCACATACTTCCAAATTATACAAAAGTAGTAAAATATTTGCATCGAGCCAGTTAAGAACAATTCGTGATTCAAGATTCTAGTGGTATTGAGATTTGAGACACTAAACAACGATTAATTTTGTAATTGATAATTAATTAAACAACTAATTTCATACTATCTCTTTATGTGTGTTCGTGGCAAGGACAGATCCAACAGACTTCCAAATTTTAAATATATTTCAAACTTTTTTTGGTGTTGATATAGTACGTTTTTTTTACGTGATATACAAGTTAATTTAAGAGTGTATGTCAATTGAAATTAATCATCATTTACTATTATAATTCCCACTCTTTTGGAGGTTTTGGCAAGAAACATGCACTGTTAGATTGTTTTGTATTGAGATCATTTCCATGAATTTTATGTGGGAAGTGATTAGTTATAATTAAATCTCTCATTAAATTATTTTAAGAGCACTCATTTTTTTTGGCAAAAAATATATCCTTAATTAACAATAATTAATCTCTATCTCGATTAGTTATGTTAACTTCTTAGTAGACTACACACAATTCTTCTTTCGTCTCAAATCTTCCTTATTCATTGTCTTCTTAATTGATTATATAAAATTCCTTTTTCACCCCAAACCTTCCTTTTTTTGTCCTAATTTTTTATAGAATAAAGTCTATTATAATTTATTTAATTATTAATAGACATTTTTAATTACTTATTTATGAAATTCATCAAAATAAACACTTATTTATTAGAAATCAACAATTAATACATACAATACTTTTATATATAGTTGAACTAATATAAAAAATTTATCTTTTTTTTATTTCTTTATAACTTTAAAATAAAATGTTATTAATCCAAAGAGTTTAACTCATAACATGCTACATATGTAAAACATATTAAAAATAAGTTTAACTTTTATGTACTATTAGTATAAAAAAATTTATCCAATAAAGAATCATACAATATCGCATATATAACTTTAAAGATAATTATTAGGAGAGTCAAATATTTTTATTGATGTGATGATACGTGATTAAATGACAATATAAAAAAAAATTAAGCTAACTATGCATTTAAATTAAATTCATTAAAAATTAGGTCTCTAAATTATATTTTAAACAAAAATTAAAACTTTATAAAAATCTCATTCAATACACATACTACTAACTAGTAAACATCATAAAAGAAAAACATAAGAAATAAAAGGCGACGAATCCTGTAACCAAACCTTAAATTGGCCTTTTTATCTAAAAATAAATCTCAATTAAACCTGTAAATTCGTGTCCAACACAAGACACAATAAATGAGAGTAAATCTATATACCAAGTCAAGGCCACCCACCTTAGCATAATACACTAAACAGTTTACCACCCTTATACCCTAATACAAACAGTTTATTTTGGATATTGAAAAATAAAAAAGTGACCTAACAACATTTATTAAATAAATTAAAATAAAAATTTTAGATAAAAATAATATATTTAAATTATTAAAATTTAAAAAAAAATTATTTACTTTGTTCTTATCTAAACATTTATATTTTACCTTCTTTAACAAGTTCCCATGAAACAATTATTAGCAAAACTCATAAATAAATATTCACTTCCATGATTCCATCCAAAAGATTAACTTACAAATTGCTCTCAAATTATTTCTCTTTAAATGCTTCTTATGTTTTTACTATATTATTAAAATATTCTTAAATTTTATTATTTTTATTTTTATTATTTTATTTTTTTAAATTTTAAAAATCATTTTTTAGTTGTGCTATCAATGTAATTTGAATTTAATTTTGTTATTATCCTATTAAAGCAAAATTAAAAGAAAATGTAAACTATGAGTTTGTGAAATTCTGACATGTGTCATCTCTATATGACATATTGTGCTACTTATATAATTTGAATTCAAAATTTATTATTTTCCTATTAAAGAAAAATAAAAAAAATGTAAATTATGAGTTTGTGAAATACTAACATATGTCATCTACAAATTGTGTTACTAATGTAATTTAAACTTGAATTTATATTTTATTATTATCCTATTAAAGAAAATCAATATCAATCATCAATCAATATAATATATAAAAAGATATATTTTTAGAATAATTTTAACAAATTAGAAGATTATTCACAACCTTAGTATTTTTTAAGCTCGTAACCATCTTATAACACATAGAAAGAATGTACATATTTTTATATTTAGACATGTGTCATTTTGATATGAAACAAAATGTTTAAAATTTTGTTATGTGAAAAATACATGATCCCAATAGCTAACATATGCCATCTTATATTGTAATTTAAAATAAATATAAAAATTTATAATCACATATTAATTACCTTGATATATATATATTTACATATTAATTCATATTTAAAAAATTTAAAAAATTATCACTTATCTTTAGTTGATCATGATATTAATTATTTTTATTGATGAATAATTTTAAAATCTCAAAATTTTTATAGGTGTCTCGATACTATCTCTATATGTATGTCTTGTCATCCTAAATTAATTAATTATATTTTAAAATTATTATATTTATTCATATAATTATTCTATAATATTTAAAAAAATTAAATATACATATCACATAAGAATGAAATTTTTACATAAAAATATAATAAAATTAATTAAATGTAATTTATTATAAACAAACTAAGAATTTATTAAGTATTTTTTAAACTAACAAAATGTAGTAAATTTTTTTGTTATACTTTTAATAATAAAATAATAAAATATTCAAATAAATAAACACATCAAAATTAATATTAAAATAAAAAACTATAAAATCAAAAATTGAAATTAAATCAAACTATATAAACTAATTATTTATTGGAAGATCATATAAAAAATGTTTATTGAGAAGAGGTATATAACTCAATTATTATAACACGGAAGAGTTGATTAACAAAAATAATAATAATTTTGAGTGAGTCTCATTGTAAACTCTACTAATTATAATTTAATCAAAATTATCTAAATCATTTATGATGTCATATTTTTAAGTTAAGTATATTTTTTATTATTTATTTTAATATTTTTAATTTATCTCGTTCATTATACATGTACAGAACACTAATTAGTGAAAAAAAGAAGATACGATAGGCGATAATTTAACATTCAAAATTTAAAATTGATAGTATTTGGATGGGATATTTGTAAATATACACATATAAGGCAAAGATCATTAAATGTAGTATGCAATAAAAAGGTGTTAATTGTTTCCCAACTGTATGAGGAGGTGGATTAATTATGACATAATTTATGAAAATGACTCTAAATAAGACAAGTGGTATGGTATTTGTAGACAAAAACTTTGCTTTATTTAATATTAATATTTTGTACTTGTGTAATGTTTATTTAAATTAAAAAATATTAAAATAAATAAGAAAAAGTATACTTAAAGGTATGACATTCTAAATGGTTTAAATGAATTTGATTAAATTATAATTAGTGAAGTATACAATAGAATTAAATGAAAATCATTTTTTTTTTTCATTAACCGACTTTTCTCGTGTTATGATAACTAGACTATGTAATTCCTCTAAATAAATATTTTTTTTATATGATCTCCTAATAAATAATTAGTTTATATAGTTTAATATAATTTTAATTTTTATTCTATAATTTTTTTAATATTAACTTTTATGTGTTTATTTATTTGAATGTTTTATCAACTTGTTATTAAAAGTATACCAAAAAAATTTACTATATTTTACGTAGTTTAAAAAATACTTAATAAATTCTTAGTTTCCTCAAAATAAATTACATATAATTAATTTTACTATATTTTCATGCAAAATTTTTACTCCTGTGTGTTTTACGTATTGAAGTTTTCTAAATAATATAGAATAATTATATATGAATAAATATAGTAATTTTAAAATATAATTAATTAATGTATGGTGACAAAGTGCATATATTGCAGAGATAGTATCGACACTTATGAAAATTTTGAAATTTTAAGATTAATTACTAATAAAAATGATTAATAATGTGATCATTAAAGATAAGTGAAATTTTTAAATTTTTTTTTAATATGAATTATATGCAAAGATATATATGTCAAGATAATTAATGTGACTATAAATTTCTATATTTGTATGTGTGAATAATAAATTTAATTTAGACTTGACGACATATGTATACCTTTACTTTTAAATTGTAACATGAGATGTCATATGATAATTATTGAGATCACGTATTTATCATATGATATATTTTTAAACATGTTATTCTATTTCAGAATAATACATGTCATATTATGAAAATATGTACATTTTCTTTATATTATTATTATTATTATTATTATTATTATTATTATTAGATTTTGCAACCATATGATATACGGGGTAAATTAAGAATTAAATGATAAAAATAAATATAATTATATAAAAAATAATTTTATTAAATAAATAAATATATAATAATTCATCAAGAAAAATAAAATTTATTAGTTTAAAAATACATAAAAATAATTTTTATTATACTTTCATGAAAAAATTTACTCCAATATAAATACTAAAGAATTTAAATATAAATTGTTATAAAAAAACCTATAAGCTTGAAAAAAATGTTTATAATATAAAAATATTTTTTGTCTTCTAAATGAACAATTTATTCTAATAATTTTATAACAAATATTTTAATAAATTAACTTGACTGAAAATTACATATAAATTAATTTAATATATATATACCAAGTGATAAGTAATTTTAAGATGACAAAATCACTTTACATTTGGAGATCCTCGTGGAAAGTGTCTTATTTAAAAACTTGAATTCAGAAATTTTCCATGCCAGAATGGGAACAGGATAAAAGTCCTCCTGATACAGGTGTGGGGATAGGGACGGGGATTGTATTCCCTTCCCCGCGAGGTTCCCGTCCTCGATAAATTAATAAATTATCTATATTGATTGTATTATATGTGTGTGTGCGTATATTAATACTTTATTCCTTTCACTATTTTTCATCTGTAATTTTTATATTAATTTTAAATTTAAAAAATATCTCTATAAAATAATGTACAATAATTTTATTTGTATTCGTACAATGCATTGGATATGATTTAATAAATTGAACAACTAATACAAATATTTAATAGTTTTAGAAAATAATATTCAAAAGTAATATAATAAACAAAATTTGAAAAAAATTATAGAATTTGGAATATAAGTTATGTTATTTTTAATCACATATTAATAGTATATTAAAATCATCTTAAAAAATTATAAAAAATATGAAAAAATTTCTTTAACATTCACAATTTGTAACATTACTTTCATATAAGTATAATGAATAATAACATTATTTATATTCATGTGCTATGCATGGGATTAATTAATAATTGAATTATAAAGATGAATATAATAAAATAGTTTTATTAAATGAAATATATAAACGTTTGTACAAAAAAAAAATATATAGACAAAATTATCTAATATTAAAAATTCAATGCTCAATTATTCTACTAATTATTTTTATATATTACATGTTTATTCCTGATATGACAACTTCTATTATTAGATACACGTATAATTGAATAAAAATTTAGTTATACTTTGTTGAGTAGGGTTTCATTAACTTTATTTATATCTTAGTTACATACTTGTAAAATTTTTTTTTAATGTAATTAAAAACTTTAAGTATTTTTTTAATGTAATTAAAAACTTTAAGTATTTTTTAATGTAATTAAAAACTTTAAGTTATTCTAAGTACTTTCAACACTTGGTGTAATCTTTATATCAAGTATTTCGTAAGTATTTTACTTGTGACGTTTCTAAAACCAATGATTAAAAAGAGAGTGAGAGTAGTAGAGAATAAGATATTTAAATGCATTGGTGTGTTATTCAAATAAGAGACAAATGAAAGTGAAATAAAAGGTAACTAAATTAATATACTAATTTAATTAAAAATAATTGATGCAAATTATTGAACAATTCAATAATTTATATATTTCCTCAAGATTGATTATTATTATTATTATGTTATCATATTAAAAATCTATTTATGCAAAATTTGTGAACTGACAAATTTGATTAATAATTTTTGAATGTTATTAGCTATTGCTAAAACACTTTACTTGTTTTAATCAAATTAAATAAAAGTTACATTTTATTTTAATCATCATTAATATTATCGAAAGAAATAATCTAAAATATATATAATGAAATATATACAATATATATTTATGTAGAATGATCAAGTTAATTTACATAACCAAAATAACAAGAAAATATTTGGGTTAATTATCTCAAATATTTGTATAATAATTACCTAATGTTATTATATTAGTGAAGATTCTAATTAATGATTAAACTATAAAGCAAATGAAGTAAATAAAAAATTACTTCGTATAACAATGAATTAAAATTAGCAAATCAAGTAAATTAAGAATTAAACTACACAAGAAATAAAACCAAAAAATAATAAAAGATACAAGTACGATCAGAAATTCTCACGTGAATCATCATCATCTTCTAAATCTTTATATCAAATTTTTTCTGGCAAAAATCAAAGAAGCTGAAGAGCAAGTAACTCTTCCTCTTTTAATTATTGTTATTGGTCTTCTTAGTAAAATTTCCTTGTAAATTGATGTCCTAAGAATATTTTTATTTTGTTACAAAACTTAATCTCAAGATTGTTTTTCTACCATCCAAAGGCCAACAAGCTCGAATAGAGCCTATAGTAGCAACTTCCTTTCTTCTAAGAGGTAGTCAAGAGGTAAAATAATAAGAGAAATATTAACATTACATTCTTTTAAATATTTTTTTACATTTATTTTATTATTAATTCACTTCATATATTTAAAAATATATTAAAAAAAATACTAATAACGCTTAATTTTAAATTAATAATAAAATAAATATTCAAAAATTCAAAAAAATGTACTACTAACCTTCTCAAATAACGATTGTTTGCGGATGAGAGCTTTGTGCCCAATTTTAAGATGGCTTCGACCTTTTTTCTTATAAATGTGTCTGTCCCTTCCCTGAACCATGCTTATCCATTTGCGATTTACGCCGAATTGGTTTTTATGAAAAATGTTTATTCAAAATATCATAATATACACTAACAAAATAAAATAAATTCACTAATATGAATTCCTCAAGGTCATTTCAAATGCCTAGAATTTTACGGCATTGTGAAAGTGGGAGTGGGAGTAGGTATTTAGCATTGAATCCTTTGAGAAAAGAGAGTTTGTAGAATGATATGCGACCACTTGTAAGACTTAAAGAGGCAATGGTTGATTGAGGTCAAGTTTCAGAAGAGTCGTGTCAATCCTTGTTAGTAAGTAAACTGCACTTTTAGAATACGATGGATGTTTTAGTCTTGGATTAAGAAGTATCCATACTTTTAAATAGTTGTTGTACCTGTCAGATATTTTTTGGATATTTTTATATGTTTGGCCTATATTTTTTATTTAATTTTTGACTTTTTTATCAATATAATTGAGGTACAATAATAATTAGATAATGATAATATTTTATTATGTCGACATGATTAAAGATGACTTATAAAATACCGTAAAAAAAAAACAGATGACTTATAAGATATTGATGTTTTTTATTTCAATTTAAGATTTGTGTTTAATGTTAATATTATATAAATTTTATATATTATATCTTAACTTATCGTATTTTATAATTTTTAGTATTTGTTGTGTTCACATATTAATGTCATATTATATCCATATCTTGTATTTATATTCATGCTTCTTGGTCCTAGAAATATCACTTATAAAAAGAGCCTAATCATATCATTTAATGTCCAAAGAAATTAGTTTCACTCACTCAAAATGTATGAAGATATTAGAAACAAAAATAATAATAATGAGTTGAGTCATGGGACCCTAATGTGTTCTAATGTGTTGCGATGGTTCCTTTTACTGGCAAACCTTCTTCAGCATTAATTTTAGGGAAAAATAATGCTAAATTTTTTTAAGGAATAATATTTAATATATATGGATAAATAAAGTTAAAATTATTAAGAAGAATTATTCAAATTATATAATATATAAAGAGAAGGTACGTGTCTTTATATCATGATATGTGTTATTTTGATATTGTAGTACATGTATAAAATGTTGTCATTAACAAATATGTGTGTCCAATAACTATTATGTAACATCTTGTGCTGCAATTTAAATAGAAAGGTACATGTGTAGCCATAATGAAAAAATCATGCCACACTGATTTTTTTTTTTTTGAAAGACTAGAAAATAAATAAAATTTAGAATTGATTTATTAACATTATAAATTATTAAAATTTTGAAAAAAGAAATAAAAAAACAAAACAAAACAAAAAACAGAAACATGATGGCATCAAATTTGAGCTTCTGCCAACGAAATTGAAGTTCATCTTTGCAAAAGTCTATTTCCTCAAAGGGAATTTGAAGACCCACCATCGCCCATCTGCTTTGAGCTTCTAGCATCAAATTTGAAGTTCATCTCCTCAAAATATAATATTACCATTCTGCTTCACCACACAGTCATAGTTCCCCCTCACTTTAGTCATTTAGAAGTATTGCTCCTCGCCAAATCTATCTTTCTGGGCAACTTCTCTTTCTTTCTAAAATTTGTTTTATCTCTCTAAAAAAACCAAACAAGTAACATTCCTTCTCTTTCATTACCACAACATGCCACAACTTCTTCATTGAAGTCGATTATCCTCTTCACATGCGACCCAACGCAAGTGAGACTCGACTCCAACTCCTCATCGTTGTCGTAATCTACGTACAGTGAAGGTTGGGTTGCACAGTGGTTGGAGAGTCACTAGAGTAGCAAGCTAGATTTTTGTCGGAGCAGCAAACTAGATATTTGTAGAGGGGCATACCTTCTTCTTCCTCCTTACTCCATTACTACTCAAAAATTTTGAAATCCCATTTAAATATATGGTATTTGAAATTCTCATGTTTAAGCCATAAAATACTCTTTAAAAATTTTGGGTGAATTTAGTTTTGCCTATAACTTGTAGCAGAGTATTTGGGCCATCACTTTTACCTACCAAATTCTTTTTTAAAAAAAATGTAAGGGCATCAATTGGATTAATGTGAATTACCCAAATGAATAAATTCCAGATTTTGAAGAATCTTCCTAAGGAGTCAAAATATCCATCAAAGGTTGAGGATTTTTTTAGGCGACCTCAAATTCATGTGGGGGTTTCACATGGACATGGTAATCTTGCTGATTATGGTATGTTTACTCCTGTGCATTGACTATTTCTCCTAAATCCTTTTCATCTCTATTGAATTTCTCCTTGAATTAGATAATTTTGCATGATTAGTGGCATCCACAAATTTTTGTACTTGACTTAGTTATTGACTTTTTTTTATTCGGATCATCCATTTAATTCTTAATATGGAATATTTTGACCACTTATATTATTTTTCAATCATAATAATGGATTCTGCTAATTATTTTTAGAAATTTTACTGATTAGTAGATAATTCTTTCATAATATGATTTATTCGGGTCAACTTTTATTTGTATGTGAATGATAATTATTTCATAATATAATTATAATTTGTGATTGACAATCTTAGATTGATTAACGTGATTTGTAATTCCTAAAATTTATTGTGTAGCTGATACCAACTCTCCTATATATATGTTATGCCAATATGCAAAAAACAAAGGTGGATTGTATATATATTTGAACAAAAAAAATGTATTTGATACAATCATTAATGTTGTATCAAATAACAAAGGTGGATTGTACTTTCTCTATGGTCATGGTGACACAGGTGTTAGATTCCAACCTAAAATTAATTGACATTAAGTGGAGTGGCCTAACAGATATATAAATCGTACCCGGAAGATTGAAGCAGGCGATGTGAGAATCTTAACACCCTGTAACACCCTCCTTAGGGTATCACATTTCAAACTAACTTCTTAATATTCTTTACCCAAGTTATAAAATATTTAATATTATTGTAATGCTGATTCCCAAAATTTCTTTTTTGCGGATAACAAAAAATTTACTGAATTAGAAAAACACAAGATATAAAGACTAGATAAAATACATCTATCGTATATAATATAGATTCGTAACATCTTCATTACATAAGACTTATGTACTCTAAGCAATATTTAATTATCATATAAAAACTTGACTTGACCTAAGTTCACAACATCTAAAGACAAAAGTCCTCCTCATAAGACAAATTCCCTAGCCGTGAATGTATCGTCGGATAGAAATCTGAGCAAAAGATATTTCGGAGTCTTCCCTAGGAGTATAGTGAAGATCATTCCACAACTCCGTGATAGGTAAAACAAACTCTACATATACAACAGTAAAAGAAATAGTAATGACCCCATGACGGGTCTTACTTACGGATAGAGCAATGTCACCATAATACTCTATATGTTCTGAGTCCCAATGGACACGCCAAGTAACGGCGCCTTCAAGAAACTGCAGTCTAAAGAAACCTAACTGATCCCTCCTTGCAGCCATTGTAGACCGATCAAACAAAGTCAATCCAACTCAAAACTAGGCGATCCAATCTCGTCATTCTTACAGTCTTTATCAAACATAATTATAAAGACATAACAGACAAATAATACAGCAAAGAGGTGAGATCCCCTACATCGCATACCAATATGGCAACAAAGAAAAGACAAACATGCCAACACAGTTCAACATACAATCCATAAAATATCATATAATCAACAGTTATATTCATGATATTTAATAGATAAATAATCCAATAAATTTGTAATACAATATCAAGCATAATGATAATACCATAATAATATTATATCACAATAATACTATATCACAATAGTATAAATACTGACTATGAATATGCACGATGTGTATACTGACCATCCTTATGCATAATGCAACCAGCTCCTACTTCATGGAGTTAGACTCAAATTCAGAGATAAATGTTCCAAAAGATCTATCCCTCCTAAAAGACAGTCTATGCCGGATAATGAAAAGAAATAGTATTTTTGGGCTGTCAATGCATTGCAATCGGTTCATCACGGCTAGGGGTATATATATATAAAGTGATAGCATAATCACTAGTGATAACATCATCACTAAGTGAATCACCGCGCTTTGACGTCCCCCAAGATCTATCAAGATCCCACTATTCTGTAAGTTCTCGTTCACTCTTTAGGCATCAAACGCCACAACAACCATCAACTGTATAATGTTCAAATGCATATTCAATGAAATCAAACACATCTGATGTTTCTGAGTTCAGTACGTCGGCCTTACAACAAAACTCACTGTTTCTTTTAATCGCGTAGCGATATTATCGCATTTTCACAATCACGTAACACTTTTGTTACGTTTTCTAATCTCATAATGATTTTTCAATGTTTTCTCAATCGCGTAAAGATTTTAAAATATTTTCTCAATCGCGTAGCTAAAAATCACTATTTTTGAATCGCATAAGAGTTTTTTTGCGTATTTTCAATCGCATAAACTATTTTAATCATATTCTAAGTTCAAATTAAAACTTTTCTTATTTAATATCAAAATTGGACTTTAATTCTAATATTTTCTTAATAAATTATTTTTAAATAATATTTCTAACATTTTCTCACTAAAATCTCATTTAATTAATATTTCTAAACGTTTTCCACAAAAAACTTATATAATTTTAATTAATTCAAGATATCTCAAAAATATTTGTTCATTACTCTCAATAAAACTTTAAATAAAATACTTTAAATTCCAAACCATCCTCAAAAATTATTTCCTTGCTAAAACTCCCTAAATAATATTTTCTAATACTTTCTTCACAAAAACTTACACTACCAAGATTTAATCAATTATCATAGCTCAAAGTTTTCTAACACGCCCAAATCCAAAGGTGAGCTATACGTAAGTATAATTTAGCTTGTAAATTTATTCCCCATCATTACCTCATCAATAAATTAATTAATTCAAAAATTAATTTACTTTCTTTTTACATATCAAAATTCACTAAATTGAGTTCTCATTAATTAATCCATTAAGACTACACTTAAAAAAATATTTTTGGTTTAAAATACCAATTTTTGGTATGTTGGCCGAAAATCACTTTATTTTCATACCCAAATATTTAATCATTTCATATCTCATCTTTCTTTGTAAAAATCTTTAATCCCATTACTTGTTACATAATCATCTAAAATCTATACTTAGTAAAATATTTTAAGTGGTTTACTCCAAAATTCTCATGGAGGCCGTGTGCCTCTTGGTTCTTTGAAACCAAAATAGTTTTTCTTTCCACATAGTTCTTATCACATACAACATATCACTCATGATATTTCTACTATCACATATTCATGCTTACTATTAAAGCAATAAAATCATATTAAGCATCTAATCACAATTCACTTAAAATCATACCATCTCACATATAAATCGTGCATAATTATCCAAACAATAAAATCACATATAATCAAAAAGCAACCATGGTAATTTCATGTATACAATCATCATCATATAATTATACACAATCAAACAAGTATAAACCAATAACTACACAATCAAGTGAATAAATCCTCACATGAATTTTTCACTCATAAACACAAACAAATCCATTCCTTCACCACCACATGTGGCCGATGAGGTTAATCTCTCTCTTACCTTGTGTATAGCTTCCTAAGCTCCTTGTTTGATCTTTTTATCAACTCTCACCACCAAGTAATCTCTTGAAATCCAAACAAACACATAAATATTAACATTTAAAGCTTATCTAAGATGACTATGGATCAAAACATAGTCTAGAACTTTAAAATGAATAGAAAATTAAAGATTAATAACCTTTACCTTAAAACTCTTAATTAGAGCTTTGATGAACGTGATAGAAGATGATTGATTTAGACTAAAGTCTCAACACCAAAGAGTCTTAGAATGATGTGAGGATTTAAGAAGTGGGGTTGGATTAAATCAAAAGTGGTTGAATGTTGGTGGAAGGAGTATAGCCGTGAGCTTCATTGGATGAACAAGGTGAGAACTTTTTGATTTTTAACTTGAAGAATAAGATTGAATATGAATGATCTAGACTAAGATCTCAACTACAAAGTATTTTAGAATTGTGTATAAATTCTAGATCTAAGGTTGTTTGGAATTATTGAAGCTTGGAAGGTGTTTCAATGGGTCTTGCCGTGAGGTGCTTTGGAGAGAATGTGAGAGAAATACTTTAAGTCACAAAGTGATAGAAAATGTAAGTGAATATCCTATTTCTCATATGCATGGCCGTGTAGGTGTTTTGATAAAAAGCTCAAAGTTTGTTCATCAAGATAGAAAACAATCACTTGGTCTCACATGGTCTCACATGGTTTCACATGGCCTAGGTCATCAAATGGTCATCCTTTGATCATTAGATGATTCATGAACATCCTAAAAAAACACTTGGGTAGCCGTGTGACTCAATGGACAAACTAACCAAGTTTTGATTCCATTTAATTCTTAGTTACATTTAAACTAACTTAATTAGGTCATCTAGTTACATGATTAAGTCATGCATTTGTCATGCATTGGTCATACTTCTAGAAGACTCTAGATATTTTCTTGTAACTATGGACTCTAAGTATTAGTAAACTTAGTTTATTCCATTTAGTTACTACTTAGGCTTTTAGGATAACTAAATTAGATTACTTAGTTTCTTTACTAACTAACCTAGCCATTTTTGTTGACCTTTTGACAAACAAGCATGATTCTAATTAGTTGGTCATAAAGCTATATAATGATGGTTCATCATTACACTTAATAAATTTAGCTTAGATATTTTTCAATAGATATTATTCAATGGACAATAGCTACTGTTATTATTACTCAATGGATAATAACATTGCATAATGAATAATAGAAAATTCAGATAAAGAAAATTTTTGTCAACTGTTCCCGATTTCGGGTTTAGTAAGATCCCCCGATCCCACCTTAACAGTCCAAAATTTTCTGGTCCAGGAAAAAAGTTTATTTTTTCGAGCCCGCCTTAAACACATATACAACTCGAAATAATATTAAAATAATCAAAAACTCAGAAAAATTTACAAAAATCATAAAAATTATAAAACTCATATATATTCAGAAAAAACAAAATCCGGGCATACAGTTTTAAAATAATATTAAAATAATTAAAATAATTAAAAATTCACAAAAATCACAAATATATTATAAAACTTATTTATATAAAGAAAAATAAAAAATCGGGGTGTTACAACATTCTCCCTCTAAAAAGAATTTTGTCCTTGAAATTTCTCTTACATTAAAAAAAAAAAGAATATTACTTTTTTATCTTGTCTTCAAGTTCCCACATAGCATCCCCAGTTACGTCGTTTCCAGATCACTTTTCTGCTTCTCTCGAATTTCCTCCATCAAATTATTTGAAACAGTAATCGTGTTCAAACAAATTCTTCCCAATGTCAAATCCACAGATAACCTCATATTCCTGAATTGTTCTATCAATTCATTCTCCTTAACCATCATAGCAGATACACTAAGTACATTTTCTACTTAAGGTATCCACCACGATATTCGCTTTTCCTGGGATAATACTGAAGTTGAAAATTGTAGTCTTTCAAAAATTTTAGCCATCATCTCTGCCTCTTATCCAACTTCTTCTGATCGAACAGGTACTCCAAGCTCTTGTGATCGTTGTAGACATTGTAGGTTGATCCAAAAAGAAAACATCTCCAGATTACGCAAAAATGACTATCGCAAATTCCAAAACGTGAATCGGATAATTATTCTCATGCACTTTCAATTGTCTCGAACCATACACCACAACCTTTCTATTTTGCATCAACGCACAACCTAAATCCAGAAGTTGAACTTCCTCTAACAGAATTCGCACTTGGACAGCTTCGCGTATAACTCCTTCTTCTTCTTCAGAAATTGAAGAACTGCATTGAGATGTTCAACACGTTCCTCCGGACTTTGAGAATAGATCAGAATGCCGTCAATAAGAACAACGATAAATCTATCTAAATAGGGATGAAAGATCCTATTCATATAGTTCGTGAATATCACAAAAGCATTCGTTATTCTGAACGGTATTACTAAATATCCGTAGTGGCCATAATGCGTCTAAAAAAATCTGTCTTGGAATATCTTCTACTTTCACGCCAATCTGATGATAACCAGAACGCAAGTCGATCTTGGAGAAAACAGTGACTCTCTTCATTTGGTCTTCTAGTTTCCATGTTGTATTTCCCATCACATTGTTCCAGATTACCTTCTCTAAGGTAAGTTGTTTCACTCGCCTATTCTTAATCTTAACAGAAAATGTCTCATAGATCAAGTTCTCTTATAATTGTACTGTATTTGGTACCATGACATGGGTTGAATCAGGAATATATTTTCTCAATTGAAATACATGAAAGACATTGTGAAGATTAGAAAGAAAAGTGATAAGGCTATTCGGTAGATTACCAGATTTATTCAACAAGGAATTTGATATGGTCCAATAAATTTAGAAATGAACTTTCTGGATTCAAGTCCAAAAATCTCAGTCTACAGAAACACTAAAGTTTCATTGAAACAATATAACAGGATATGGTTAGAAAGTAAGCAATCCATTCATAAAATCATGAACTCAAATAGATGTGATTTTAGATAAGCAAATCAAATCAACAGAAGAGATTTGATCTTTAATAGATATAGGGTAGAGTTAGAAAACTTGAGTATAAACAACAAGTTTAACAAGAAAAGTAGAAATACTCAGATCAAAAGATAACAAAGACACGGATAACCCAAATCGATTTACTCAGTCTATTTGTGAAAGAAGTAGATAAACCAAATCAACAGAAAAGTTTCAATCTCAAATAATAATAGGATAATTTTAAATATGCTTGAGTAGTAATAACAAGTTTAGAAGTTGAAGTAGCACTATTCAAAGGAAATAAAAACAGAGATAACCCAAATGGTTCACACAGTCACAGACCATAAAAGAATAGGTTACCTTGCGAGTTATATAATACAGTTTTAGGATTACTCTCTATGATACAACTTCCTTGTTTCTTAAGTCCTTATATTTGAACGTTTCGCTTCCACTCTTTGTATTAGCTTTTTTCTCCTACGTGAGATATTGAAACACATGCATAACTAATGGAAGGTTCCGTCTTCGGTTGTGTACAGTCTCTAGAAAGGTGTCCGAGCTTCCCGCATCTGAAACAAATAAATCCTTTGATTGTACATTCCTTTGTCAAATGAGCCTTTCCATACTTCCAACATTCTGATGCTGATGCTACAGTCTGACCAAATCCGTTGCCACTAGTACTTCCTCCATTTGTTTGTTGTTACTTCCTTAGTGGTCGTATATATGGCTTTTGCTGAAATTGATTGACTTTACATTTCCTCCCCTTTTGGATCCTTGATGATCCAAAGTTACAGCTTCTTACATCCTGAGACTGCTTCAACTCTAATAAACCTTGAAGTTCAGTTATTAGTTCCTGTTGCTGAATGATCTTCTGACTCTGTTGTACCGCTACGTCAGCCATCTTCTGCATTACACTTCTAGCTGCGATCATACGATCATCGTCACGTCTCACGTCCACATGCTTACGTCTACTATGATCCATTGTCTTGCTTCAAAGACAAACAAATCAAAACACAATAAAACCAAACATAACCATTTCAAACAACATTGTCTCCTTTCGAAAACCAAACAATGTATTTCTATGTTCGGTGTCAGAGAAACACACAGCACAAACAATATAAACCTACCCACAAACCTAAAAGACTCTAACTTGGGCTCTAATACCAACTAATGTAACACCCTCCTTAGGGTATCACATTTCAAACCAACTTCTTAATATTATTTACCCAAATTATAAAATATTTAATATTATTGTAATGTTGATTCCCAAAATTTTTTGTTCACGGATAACAAAAATTTTACTAAATTAGAAAAACACAAGATATAAAGACTGGATAAAATACATCTATCGTATATAACATAGATTCGTAATATCTTCATTACATAAGACTTATGTACTCTAAGCAATATTTAATTACCATATAAAAACTCGACCTGGCCCAAGTTCACAACATCTAAAGACAAAAGTCCTCCTTAGAAGACAAATTCATTAGCTGAGAATGTCTCGACGGATAGAAATTCGAGCAAAAGATATTACGGAGTCCTCCTTAGGAGTATAGTGAATATAATTCCACAACTCCCTGATAGGTAAAACAAACTGTACATATACAACCATAAAAGAAGTAGTAATGGCCCCATGACGGGTCCTACTTACGGATAGAGTAATGTCACCATAATACTCTATATGTTTTGAGTCTCAATGGACACGCCAAGCAACGACGCCTTCAAGAAGCTGTAGTCTAAAGAAACCTAGCTGATCCCTCCTTACAGCCATTGCAAACCGATCAAACAAAGTCAATCCAACTCAAAACTAGGCGATCCAATCTCGTCCTTTTTACAATCTTTATCAAACATAATCATAAAGACATAACAAACAAACAATACAGCAGAGAGGTAAGATCCCCTACATTGTATACCAATATAGTAGCAAATAAACGACAAACATGCCAACATAGTTCAACATACAATCCATAAAATATCATATAATCAACAGTTATATTCATGATATTTAATAGATAAATAATTCAATAAATTTGTAACACAATATCAACATAATGATAATACCACAATAATATTATATCACAATAATATTATATCACAATAATACTATATCACAACAGTATAAATGCTGATTATGCATATGCACGATGTGTATACTGACCATCCTTATGCACAATGCAACCAGTTCCTACTCCATGGAGCTAGAGTCAAATTCAGAGATGAGCGTTCCAGAAGATCTGTCCCTCCTAAGACAATCTATGCCGGATAATGAAAAGAAATAGTATTTTTGGGCTGTCAGTGCATTGCAATCGATTCATCACAGCCAGGGGTATATATATATAAAGTGATAGTATAATCACTAGTGATAACATCATCACTAAGTGAATCACCGCGCCCTGACGTCCCCCAAGATCTATCAAGATCCCACTATCCTGTAAGTTTCCGTTCATTCTTTAGGCATCAAACGCGACAACAGTCATCAACTATATAATGCTCAAATGCATATTCAATGAAATCAAACGACCGTTGTACTGTTCCCAATGATATTAAATCAATCGCCCATACAATTATCTAATACCATTAGTATCAATGATATTATATAACCGCCCATACAATTACATAATATCACTGATATATTCAGGTTTCTCATAATAACAAGTCACATCTGACTCATTCGTCTATCTGATATTTTTTATTATAAAAGCAAACCACATCTGACTCATTCGTCCATCTGATGTTTCTGGGTTCAGTACGTCGGCCTTATAACAAAACTCACTGTTTCTTTTAATCGCGTAGCGATATTATCACATTTTTACAATCACGTAACACTTTTGTTATGTTTTCCAATCGCATAATGATTTTTAAACATTTTCTCAATCGCGTAAAGATTTTAAAATGTTTTCTCAATCGCATAGCTAAAAATCACTATTTTTGAATCGCGTAAAAGTTTTTTTGCGTATTTTCAATTGCATAAAATATTTTAATCATATTCTAAACTCAAATTAAAACTTTTCTTATTTAATATCAAAATCAGACTTTAATTCTAATATTTCCTTAATAAATCATCTTTAAATAATATTTCTAACATTTTCTCTCTAAAACCTCCTTTAATTAATATTTCCAAACGTTTTTCACAAAAACTTATACTATTTTAATTAATTCAAGATATCTCAAAAATATTTGTTCATTACTCTCAATAAAACTTTAAATAAAATACTTTAAGTTCCAAACCATCCTAAAAAATTATTTCCTTACTAAAACTCCCCTAAATAATATTTTCTAATACTTCACAAAAACTTACACTACCACGATTTAATTAATTATCATAGCTCAAAATTTTCTAACGAGCCGAAACCCAAAGGTGAGCTATACGTCAGTAAACTTTAGCTTGTAAATTTATTTCTCATCATGACCTCAACTCATTAAATTAATTAATTCAAAAATTAGTTTACTTTCTTTTTACATGTCAAAATTCACTAAATTGAGTTCTCATTAATTAATCCATTAAGA
The DNA here is from genome assembly GCA_029884595.1 of Ormosia semicastrata. Taxonomy (NCBI): domain Eukaryota; kingdom Viridiplantae; phylum Streptophyta; class Magnoliopsida; order Fabales; family Fabaceae; genus Ormosia; species Ormosia semicastrata. The sequence continues at coordinate 26,025,720 of JAQQTO010000046.1, read as the reverse complement.
CTACACTTAAGAAAATATTTTTGGTTTAAAATACCAATTTTTAGCATGTTGGCCGAAAATCACTTTATTTCCATACCCAAATATTTAATCATTTCCCATCTCATCTTTCTTTGTAAAAATCTTTAATCTCATTACTTGTTATATAATCATCTAAAATCCATACTTAGTAAAATATTTTAAGTGGTTTACTCCAAAACCCTCATGAAGGCCGTGTGCCTCTTGGTTCTTTGAAACCAAAATAGTTTTTCTTTCCACATAGTTCTTATCACATACAACATATCACTCATGATATTTCTACTATCACATATTCATGCTTACTATTAAAGTAATAAAATTATATTAAGCATTTAATCACAATTTAATTAAAATCATATCATCTCACATATAAATCATGCATAATTATCCAAACAATAAAATCACATATAATCAAAAAGTAACCATGGCAATTTCATGCATACAATTATCATCATATAAGTATACACAATCAAACAAATATAAATGAATAACCACACAATCGAGTGAATAAATCCTCACATGAATTTTTCACTCACAAATACAAACAAATCCATTCCCTCACCACCACATGTGGCCGATGAGGTTAATCTCCCTCTTACCTTGTGTATAGCTTCCTAAGCTCCTTGTTTGATCTTTTTTATCAACTCTCACCACCAAGTAATCTCTTGAAATCCAAACAAACACATAAACATTAACATTTAAAGCTTATCTAAGACGACTAAGGATCAAAACATAGTCTAGAACTTTAAAATGAATAGAAAAGTAAAGATTAATAACCTTTACCTTAAAACTCTTGATTAGAGTTTTGATGAAAGTGATAGAAGATGATTGATTTAGACTAAAGTCTTAACACCAAAGAGTCTTAGAATGATGTGAGGATTCAAGAAGTGGGGTTGGATTAAATCAAAAGTGGTTGAATGTTGGTGGAAGGGGTATAGTCGTGAGCTTCATTGGATGAACAAGGTGAGAACTTTTTGATTTTCAACTTAAAGAACAAGATTGAAGATGGATGATCTAGGCTAAGATCTCAACTACAAAGTATTTTAGAATTGTATATAGATTCTAGATCTAAGGTTGTTTGGAATTATTGAAGCTTGGAAGGTGTTTCAATGGGTCTTGGTCGTGAGGTGCTTTGGAGAGAAAGTGAGAGAAATACTTTAAGTCACAAAGTGATAGAAAATGTAAGTGAATATCCTATTTCTCACATGCATGGCCGTGTAGGTGTTTTGATAAAAAACTCAACGCTTGTTCATCAAGATAGAAAACAATCATGTGGTCTCACATGGTTTCACATGGCCTAAGTCATCAAATGGTCATCTTTTGATCATTAGATGATTCATGAACATCCTAAAAAAACACCTAGGTAGCCGTGTGACTCAATGGACAAACTAACCAAGTTTTGATTCCATTTAATTCTTAGTTACATTTAAACTAACTTAATTAGGTCATCTAGTTACATGTCTAACTATCTAGTTACATGATTAAGTCATGCATTTGTCATGCATTGGTCATACTTCTAGAAGACTCTAGATATTTTCTTGTAACTATGGACTCTAAGTATTAGTAAACTTAGTTTGTTCTATTTAGTTACTACTTAGGCTTTTCAGGTAACTAAGTTAGATCACTTAGTTTCTTTACTAACTAACCTAGCCATTTTTGTTGACCTTTTGACAAACAAGCATGATTCTAATTGGTTGGTCATAAAGTTATATAATGATGATTCATGATTCACTTAAGATATTTAGCTTAAATATTTTTCAGAAGATATTATCCAATGGACAATAGCTACTGCTATTATTACTCAATGGATAATAATATTGCACAATGAATAATAAAAAGCTCAGATAAAGAAAATTTTCGTCAACTGTTCCTGATTTTGGGTTTAGTAAGATCCTCCGATCCCACCTTGACAGTCTGAAACTTTCTGGTTCAGGAAAATTTTTTATTTTTTTGGATCCGCCTCAAACACACATATAGCTCGAAATAATATTAAAATAATTAAAAACTCAAAAATCTATAAAAATTATAAAACTTATATATATTTAGAAAAAATGAAATTTGGGCATACAGTTTTAAAATAATATTAAAATAATCAAAATAATATTAAAATAATTAAAATAATTAATTTTTTTAAAAATTCACAAAAGCTCACAAATATTATAAAACTTATTTTTATCAAGAAAAATGAAAAATCAGGGTGCTACACACCCCTTCCACAGATGCCTAGACGGAACAGGCAGAAACAAACAAGCCTAACGAAGTAGACGGAAACAAAGATGGGATCTTGACTCTAATACCATGTTAGATTCCAACCTAAAACTAATTAACATTAAGTGGAGTGACCTAACAGATATATAAATCGTACCCGGAAGATTGAGGTAGGTAATGTGAGACTGTTAACAATAGGAAAGACTTTTATTTAGAAAACGTTATTTGTAACTATTTATTTAAAAGAGAAATTATTATCAATGTTGCATCAAATGGAATTGTTGCTTTTTTTACTTCTTGGAGGTAGAATTGCCCATTCTAGATTCCTTATTCCCATCCCTGTAACATAAGGCAAGGAAGCCCTTAAGTAGAGTTGTTGTTGAAGGCAAAATTGATAATATAGGACGAGGCCCTAATGATGCACAGGCATTGCTTTCAAGCATTGGACAGGAATATACGAGACATTCTAAGAAAAGACAAGTCTTTTGGGGCTAAGGTAGTTGTGCTTGGAGGAGATTTCAAATAAATCTTGTTTGTTATATAGAAAGTGTCTAGGCAAGACATTATTCATGCTACAATAAACTCTTCTCCATTGTGCAAATATTGTAAAGTTTTGTTCTCAACGAAAAACATGAGACTCCAATCATGTTCTTCTTCGTCTAATGCAGAAGAAATTAGAGAGTTCTTAGAGTGGATTTTGAATGTTGGGAATGATGATGTTGGAGAGCCTAACGATGGTGAAGGAACAATTGAAATTCTTGAAGATATGCTAATCCAACATCAAGAAGTTCCATTATCAGAGTTACTTCAATTTGTGTATCTTGATCTGGTAAATAACATAGCAAGTGCATATTACTTCCAAGATAGGGCAATTCTTACCCCAACTAATGATAGTGTTGGGTTTCTAAATGATTATTTGTTGTCATTAATTACTGGATAAAAGAAGGTATATTTAAGCTCAGACAGCATGTGCAAAAAAGACTCAGATTCTGAATTGAATGCAGAGGTCTATTCATCAGAATTTTTGAATAACATCTCATGCTCTGACCTTCCAAATCATAAGCTTAAAATTGAAGATCGGTGCTCCTGTGAAGCTAATAAGGAATATTGACCAATCAATGAGACTTTGCAATTGTACACGACTACAGATTACAAGATTTGGTAGTCACGTGCTGTATTGCAAAATTCCTTCAGGCAAACATGCTAGGGACATGGTTTTCATACCTCAAATGACATTGGTTCCATCTAATACTAACTTACCTATCATATTTCAAAGAAGACAGTTTCCTTTAGTCATTTCTTTTGCCATGACAATCAATAAAAGTTAAGGTCAAACATTATCACATGTTGGACTATACCTGTCGAAGGATGTTTTTAGTCATAGTCAAATGTATGTGGCACTATTAAGAGTCATAAGCAAGAGTGGTATAAAGATACTGATCAAATCACACGATGATGAAGTATCAAGTATTACCACTAATGTTGTTCATAAAGAAGTTTTTCATAGATTATGAATGGTAAGTATAACTATTACATTTACTTTTGGCAATTGATTTAACTACACATGTTACATAAAAAAATTTATATACCACTAATTTTAATTCATTACACTGTCATTCTTAGATGAGTTTATCTTCTCTACCTAGAAAAATCAATATAAAAAATATTTTGAAGGTAAGCTTTTTTGCATTATATACATGGTAATTATATTCTCGAATACAATTACAACATCAACTTTTCCTTTCAGCATGAACTTGGTTTGATTTCAAGAGTTGATTGTTTTGAGAGTTTTGATCCTCCACTTTGTACCTGCTTTTACTATCTCTATATACATATATGAGGAGATTGCAATACAATGTCTTATTTTTTTTAGCTATAGTTATTTTATTATTTTTATTTTTATGTCTCCCTTTAACACTTGGTTTTTTTATTTTGGTAACTTAAATCATATTTGATAATACTTGATTTTTTTAAATTGTTGCATTTTGTTTCATTATGCCTTTTGTGTGGGTGGCATATAAAATGTTTGTTTTTAAAACTCAAACTTTGTCCAAAAAATCAAATTTTGTACACCTTTATATTTTAGAGTTTTAATCAAATTTAATATCTTTATTACCAGTGTCCACTTTTATACTTGATTTCCTTCAAATTTTAAACTTATATTCTATTACGAATTCAAAGTATAATTAAAAAATCACAACCAAAATTAATAATATTAAATATAACTTATTCAACGTTAATTTTTAGTTTAACAATAACTCGTGCAACACACTGGTTAAAATACTAGTTTTAATTAGAGAGAATGACTATTTAATTTCACATAATAGACAATAATATCCTTAATAAGTGATTATTACTTATTTTTTATTGAGTGATCAATAGTTAGTATTGAGTGACTAACAATTTTAAATTAAATTTTATATGAAATAAATTTGTGAATGATTTCTACTTTTTATTAAGTTTTCATTTCTTGTTATTGAGTTAGTAACATTTCAAATAAAGATCAATATATAAAATACATAAAATTAATAAAAAAATTGCAAATGATTATTACCTTTTATTAAGTTGTCATTGAGTGACAAACAATTTCAAATTAAGTTCTATACGAAAGAAATTTATGAATAACTATCACTGATTGAGTGGTTATTTGTTGTCACTAAATGACTAATGTTTCAAACAAAATTCAAAATATAAAAATACATTAAATTAGAAAGAAATTTTATGAATGATTATTACTTTTTATTAAGTGTTATTGGTTGTCACTGAGTGTCTAATAGTTTCAAATTATATTATATATGAAAGAAATTTGTGAATGACTACTACTTCTTATTGAGTGGTCATTTATTGTTACTGATTGGCTAACATTTCAAATAAAGTTAAATATATAAAATATATGAAAATAGAAAAAAATTACGAATGACTATTGCCTTTTGTTAAGTGATCATTAATTATTACTGAATAACTAACAATTTCAAATTAAGTATTTTATGAAAGAAATTTGTGAATGACTACTATTTCTCATTGAATGGTTATTTGTTGAGATTGAGCGACTAACGTTTTAAATAAATGTTTTATTAAAGGTAATTTTGACCATTAAGTAAAATTAAATGGTCATTCTCTTTACTTAAAATTAGAATGATCCTTATTAAAAATTTTAATTCTTTTTGTCCGTTAAATTGAATATCATTTCTTAATAATCCTTATCATTAATTCTCCTTTAATTTTAAATACTCGGCACTTAATTAAATTTACATATCATACATGACGATAATCTTTATTGTTTTTTTTTTTGACGGTTCTTATTGTATTTTTCGTTTGGATAGCGGAATTGGAATTGAAACATAAAATTTTAATTTCAATTCCAATTCTTTTAAAATTAGAATTAGTTTAGAATCTTAAATTCTATATTTGGGATTGTCAAAGAATTAAGATAAGAAATTATAATTTTAAATTCAATTATAATTTTATAATTTAAATGTATGATTTAAAATATTAAAAAATTATTTACAAAATTAAAATTAATAAAAATATTCATACAATAATATTTTTATAATATAATAGTCATTTTTTCATAAAAAATTTTTTCATAAATTTTGTCAGAAAAAATAAATAGCTATTATAATAATTTTTATATAAATATAAAAATAATTTTTATATAAATATAGAATCTCAATAAATATGATTGTTCATAAATAAATAGAGAGAGAGTTTAATTTTTAAGTTATAAAATTGATAATTCTTAAGGTATAAGTTAAGAATTGAAAAATGCTTAACTTAGTTATTTTTCAATTCTATGAAATTAGTTTATGGAATTATAATTCTAATTCTAAATGACATTTCAAATATAAAAATTAGAATTAAGAGACCCAATTCCAATTTCAAGCTCTAATTCCATGCTCAATTTCAAAAGTCAAACGAACACTTCTGTTTTTATATGTTTTCTTTTTAGTATTTCACTCAGGTTTATTAGATCTGAATTATTTCTATTGTTTTTTTATTATCCTTTTTTAGGTATTTTTTGTTCTCTTTTATTTGGGTGTTTCTATGAGTCTCTTTACGGTTTTTTTTTTTGTTTTTACCATTTTGCAAGTATAGAAGATATTCAAATTTATTTTGAAAAAAGATAAGATATAATATTTAAACTGTAACACTATTCGTGTTGGACTTTATTAAAAAATATACTTAATTAATCATCGATAGTCTTTAAAATAAAATAAAATTTTCTTCTATATTTTAGTTTAGAATATAAACTCTATTTATTTCTTTCTGTTGCTATATTTTATTTTATTTTTTCAATTTGTATGTGGCACTATACTTTTATTAATACGATAATTTCTTGTTTTTTAAAGTTTACGTATCATTCGTAATGAAATCATAGTGATGCGCTTACTTTCCTACTTTATTTTAAAGTTGCCTAGTCCTCACTCTTCTTGTGTGGGGAATAGTTAGGGTGAATAATGGAAAATTAATCATGAGTGTAATAATCCAGAAAATTTGGTTGACTTTAAAAAAAAAAAGATTTTATTAGTACCCATGGTTATCGATATCCTGTATGCGGCACATCAAAGGAAGCGATGGCATACAAATCTTATTTTCAAATGAAGCCTTAAAAACTGGTTTCTATACTAATCTTGATTATTTTTTATTAAATATATCAATACTTTTTGATAAAATAACACAATTGGATTTAAGTTTGATGAAATTTTTTTTACACCATTATCTAATTATATATTACTAAATTATTAAAGAAATTTAATTTTCATAACATCTATTTAAATAGTCTAACTTTTTTAGTATTGTGATACATCATTATATGATAAAAACTTTATATTGAACATAAAATTTAAATTAAAAACAATAACAATATCAAATACATAATTGAGTTTGTCAATAATGATTGACACAATCAGTAACAACAAATCGCTTTAATTAAATGGACCGAAGTTCAAATCTAATCAAGAACGGTGGTTGATAAATATTTTTATAAGTATTTGTTGAGTTTAAAGACATGATCTTGAAATAAGACATTAACTTCTGACACTAAATTTTTAACTGTACCAAAAACAAAAAACATAATTGAGTCTCGTCATCTTTGCTGGAATTTGAGAAATGAATTTCATGACTGAAAGAAAACGTAAAATACATGTAATAAATATATGAGAAGGTGAACAATAAAAAAAATGCTTATTTTCACTTTGGGTCATAATATTTTAAATTATTTTCGCATCACCCTCTTGTTTTTTTCCTTAAAAAATATCACTTTTCACGTACTCAACTAAGCATATCCTAAATATATTCCAAGGAAAATGTTGACAAAGGTACAGATTACTTGTAAGGCTCATCACTCTCTATTAAAGTTGAGTGTTATACAATAAATTATATATGACTAGGTTATGATTGAATAAAAGAAACTAATATACTCAATATGTATACTAAACATATTTTTAAGATTAATCGTTATTATTGATTTATAAGTATAATCATATTGCTTGTAATCTGCATGGCTGTAAGATCGATTGCAACAATGAAACTACTTACATATTATTATTACTATTATTATTTGTGTAAATAGATATGGTTGATTAAAAAAATAGAAAAAATATGGAATTATCCAATTTTAATATGAGTAATATTATTTTTATATTCTGATCCCGCCGTTTACATTCTTCTTATACTCTTAACATGTAACAATTAAGATTTGTGTAAATGTTGATCTAACAGTTCTTACACATATTTAGTGACTACTTGTACAAAGTATAGAAGAATCCGAGTATATATCTTTATGAGTAAAATTTTCTCATCCAATATAGTACGAAATTGTTCATGTCATGGTCAATTCATCACAACGATTATTTACAAGTTCCACATCACATGAAATTGCAATTTTTATTTTAATAAAACATAAAACTGCAAATAAACTACTTGCGTTGCCACAGAAAAAAAAATGAAACAAAATGTTGATATATATTCTAATCAAGTCATTACCCTGGCCCACTACTTTTGTCAAAGTTTTAGTGTTTATATAAAGTTTATGGTATTTATCAGACACATTCCATCAACATTTGGGAAAAAAGAGAGAGGAAGAAATGCAACTGAAGAGATATCTGATTTGTGACTATGCATGTAGATAAGAAATATCAACAACATGATGAAGTAGGGTTTAATGAGCATGAATAGACAAAAAGATAAAATTGACCCAAAACGTTTAAACATCAGGTCGTTATCGTAGCCCTAATTGGATGATATAGTTGAATTATAAGTATCTGACAACAATTAGTTGGGACATGAATTAATATGACTTCTTTTGGATTCTCATCCGTATCATTTTATGTTTCTATAACTGAAAACACAATGATCTAAAACTTAAAGTAAAATAAAAAAATAAAAAATTCTGAAACTTTGTTGATGTATTATGTATACATTAATGTATATATGTGTCTATGGATATTGTAGTATTATACCACTTAACGAGCTGCCTATAGCACTAATGCATGGGCCATTTTGTAAACATTTTTTGTATTTTAGTTTTATCTTCTTCGAGTTATTAATAATTTAATACTACTAAAATAAACTGATTTGACACGATTAATTGTCACATGTTAGACAAAGATTAGCAGAGTTAAATGGTGATTTTTAATATTTTTTATGTGTGAAACTAATTTTTGTTTAGTATACTAACTTATAAGTACTTTTTCACATGCTTGAACACGTGATCATATTTATATAATCTGAAATGGAAATCAACACCATGTCAACAAGTTAAATAATTGAATCAAAAAATTAGACAAAATTTTTTATTTTAAAAAATTATTATATTAAAAAATTATTTCATATAAAAATATTATATAAAAAATATTAGTGATAATAATAATAAATTATAAAATTGCAAATATTATGTAATACAATGACAAAGTATACTTTATTATAATTAACAAAGGTCTTATAAGTATTGTGTTTAAATATCACAAATTATATTTTTATTAAAATACTAATTAAATAAACAAATAAAAATTAGATTAAACCTTCAAACAAGTACCCGTTATAAACATGAACTGGCTTAATGAACGATTCACGACTCTAGTGTTCAGACCGCCTGGCTGGCCTACTTTATTCAACTATGCACAGGATATTGGTGAAATTATGTAAATGGTACAAAAGTAGTTTCTTTGAAAGACCACCTAACCAAACTCATATTAAATAAATTTAAAATATCTAATATTAAAATGCAAAAAAATGGTTGGCCCACTTATTTCTTTCTATTGCCAATTTAACGTGAGGATGTGGGAATGGGCACCATTAATATATTTAACAAGAAATAGTCCTATATTCAAAAAAGTATATAAAGAAGAAAAAAAAAATCAACAAGGGTAAGTGTATGCGGTAGTAAGCAAGCCACATTTATAAAAAAATGATCAAATTTCAAATTTTAAAAAAAATTATTGAAAAGATTTTCTAATCGTAATAGTAATTGAAGAGCTAGTTGCGACAGCGTATTCCTCCTCCACCATTTTCAACTTCCAATTATTGTATCAATTTGAATCTCCAAAAATGGCTACCAATTTTAGCGAACCCCAACTCTTTTTGTTCCTGAGTTTTGAAGAAACGCCATCCGATCCTTCTCTTGTAATTCCTTCTTGAGCACCTGAACAGTGTCGTTCCCCTAGAAATATTTATCATCACTTAATACAGAGGTATCTCTGCGAGATTCACCAAGCTCCTTGAGCTTTCCTTCTTCAACAACCCTCTGGCTCAAGATTGATGTTGCTGGTTCAAACTTTTGAGCTTTTTCCACAAATTCTTCAGTTTTTGGTTGTGTATTCTCGTAAGAAGACTCTCCAATGGATTTCGGAACGTGCTCCTCTACAACAAAGATATATACCGTAGGAGGAACCTTTCCGGTTTATTGGGCAGTATCTTTAAGAACATATTTTGGATATGGGATATATTTTTGGAATAATACCCCTTTGCTTCATCATTGCTTCTTCAATATTTTTCATGGACTTTATTGTTCGATCCAAATAGAAGCTATAGTTCGATTTCTTGATTCCAAAATTTCACGTGCTATTGTTTCTGCGATTATTGAATCTAGGTGAGCTTCCTTTTCAGCAGTAAGTTGTTCTCCCAATTCTGCAGACCAATATCCTTCTGTAAATTGAGTCCCTTCTGCGAAATTCTCAATGAAAGTACCAATATTAGAATCTCCTTTGTTTGAGAGCAAAACTCCAAATTCTCTATTTGACTTAGAGAAAACTTCTCAATTTATATTTATTTTCAACTAGCATTACAATACTATAATTTTCTTATTTATGCAATAATTAAGTAACTAAATGATAACTTACTAATTAACTGACTTAATAATTCATATTAGACAGTTTCTGAGGAGTTATATCAATATTTGTAAAAATAACCTTGTCAAAGATAAAAATAAATAAAGAAGCAAATAATAGAAAGAGGAATACTATAAACATATTATTTATCACATTTCTTTTAATATATTATCTTCTATTAATCACGTCACACAATAAAATGCATACTTAATCTTGATTAATTATAATTAACTCGATTAATATATAATTAAATTTAAATGTATCTTTTAATGTGTAATATGACCTAACAAAATAAAATATATTAAAATAAATGTGATAAATAATATACTCTTAGCACTCCTCGTAATAAAAAACCAATATGAGAAGTTGAGAACCCATTTATATGTTTTTTTTTTCTTTTATCACTTTTCACCTTATTTAGTCATCAATATTTTAACTTTATTATTATTTATATATTTTCACGTTAAAAATAAAGAGGATTACATGATTTAGCCTTGAATTTTCATGGTGGCTATAATTTTTATTGTTGTAGAATTGTATTATTTCTTAACTGGATAATTAAGATTTTATTATTATTACTTATTAAATTGTGTTACTCATCTATCCACCAAATGGATAAACAAAATTACTATTGGCAGCCGTAGAATCTGTTCGACACTCGCGAAGTTTGGCTTTCACTTATCCAAATGGCCGCGTAATTTGTATTTATTTTTTAATTAATATATACATTGATACATTCATTGATATGTACATATTACACGTACATATTCCCTTTACTCATAAGTCATAATGCAAAATGGAGAAGGTTATTATGGAACTTGGTTCATAGATGAATTATTTTTAATTTTTGTATATATAGTTATTTGTTAAGAAAAGAGAGTAATTTTATTAAATTTATGTTGAAATCTAAGTATCATTAATTGAATCTAATATTTTAATTTTAGTAATTAATTTATTTTAACAATAAATTAACAGTTAATCTATATTTGGTTCATTCTTTGATCATCCCATAGTCGTTCATATTAGAATTCTCCATATAACATTACATGAAGGAAGGAGAATTCTAATATGAATCAACCTCATGGTGGTCCATGGATAGACCATGCACAAATTAGTTATTAATTTATTATTAAAATAAATTAATAATTAAAATTAAAATATTAGATTTAATTAATAACACTCAGATTCACATAAAAATTTAAACATATTACATTTTTTTATGAATAATTATACATACAAAGAATTTATAAATTTTAACTGATAATTTTTACATATATTCAATTTTATATATAAATACTATCACAATAACAACAATATCAATTAAGCCTTTTTTCACTAGGTGGGATCGGTTACATGGATCAAACGAAGTCATTGTAACCTATCATAAATCAAGTATTCAGAAATGTCATTCAAATATAAATATTTTTTAATCATTTTACCTATAATCTTTCTTCGTCTTCCTCTATCTCTAGCTATTGAGCTATCCTTCACCTGATATACTCTTCTTACAGGGACTTTTAAGGGTCTTCTTCTTACAAGTCCAAATCACCTAAGGCAATACTTTCTCATCTTTTTCACAAATATATGTTATCCTTACTTTCTCTCTAATGCATTCATTTATAATCTTATATTACCTTATATGATTACACATCTAGCGCACTATTTTTATCTCAATGACACTGATCTTATACTCTTACTAACTTTTTATCGTCCAATATTCAATATCATATAACTAATAAAGAACTAAATACTATCAAATAAAAAAATAATTCATCTATAAATCCAAACAAAATAAATTCGTAATAAACTTATCAGGAAAGAAACCTCACTAGTTGCTTATAGGTGGTGTCTAATACACCTTAAAAATAAGGTGTATGGTACACCACTTGATCTAAGCCATTTATTTAATTATAAAAAATATCAATAACTTAGATCAAGTATAGAAAATTTGTTAAGTAGGTTTTCCTTTTGTTTTTCGTTTTAGTTTTTATTTCTTCTATTTTTTAGTTTTATATTTTTTTTACATACTATTACCATCAGTGTCGTCTTGGCGGTTAAGGCAATCATCCGCCACCACCAACAATCTCTAATTTTTTTAGATTGTATAATTGTATAAATATTATCAATTAAAATTTATAAGATGTAATATTTTTTATCAATTAAAATCGATAACATTATCGGTTAAAATATATATATATATATATTTTAAAAAATTTCTTACACACTCATACGAGAGAAAATTATATTATTATGTATAAATATTACTAGTGAAAATTTATAAAATTTTTAATATACACAGATTATTTATAAAAAATATAAAAATTGATACAATTTTAATCAATATTATTTATACAATTGTATAATTAAAAAAAATAAACAAAAGAGTAGCTTGCAAGTGGTCGTGCTGGAGTTAGCCACCAATGGCCTACTGGAGATTGTCGGCAGTTTGTAAAAGAAACAAAAAAAAAATTAATCTAAAAAAACTTAAAACAAAAAAAAAAAAAATTACTATTACAAGTAAATTTTAAAGTGTATAATGCATTTAAAAATAAGATAATACACCATCACATCCTTGATTGCTTATATTCCCAAAGTCATGTCAATCTGAAAATTAGTTTATTATAATATTTTATTATTTATACGTTGTCACATTAAAAATTTATTAGTTTACTTTCTTTAGCCTTGAAAAATCATGGTGATATAAAGTATTTTATTGTTTGTACCAAAATAAAAATGTTTTACGGTCGCGCTATATGTCCACCAAATATACATCCAACTTTTATCCACCGTATCTTCCGTACGTATATTTGTCTCTTTTCATTTTCTCGCTTATCTCGTATTTTGTTTTCCCTCCTTTCTTCCCTCTATTTCTCATTTCTTTCTTTCTTTCATCTCTTTACATCTCCTCTCTCCGATATTGTCTCACTCACTAGGGCACCCACCCACGGTATTTTAATTCTTGTTCTCGTGTCCTCATTCTCTTTCCCCCATTTTCGTGCATCACTCACTCTCTTCCGTCACTCGACTTTCACACGCACACGTGGGTTCGAGTTTTGTGGATTTTCTACAATTTCGGTAAGTATCCTCTACTTTTCTCCCCATAATATTTCGTCTTTTCTGAGATGGACACTTGCAATTTCGTGAAATGTTGCGTATTATGCTCTCTGTTTGGTGAGTTGTATTTTTTGTTGGTACAAATCCATGAAATCTATTTTTGTTGGTCGTGTGTTGATTAGATAGGTAAATAGGAGAATGCTTGTTGGTTCATTCGTTGGTTTATTTGGTATATTTTGTTTTACATTAGGAGGATTTAAAATGGTTCATATAGCGAAAATAGTTGGTCCATTGACATGGTTTGTGGTTTGTGGTGAATCTAAAATTAACTGGTTAATATGTTTGGAATAAGTGGTTAATCTTCACACGTTTCGGTGAATCCAACAATGACTTTCCAATAGTGGGGTAATTACTTACAAATGAACTACTAGTGGAGTGGAGTTGGGATGGGTTATAAATTTGGTTCATATAGCAGAAATAGTTAGTCCATTGACATGGTTTGTGGTTTGTGGTGAATCTAAAATTAACTGGTTAATATGTTTAGAATAAGTGGTTAATCTTCACACGTTTACGTGAGTCCAACAATGACTTTCTAACAGTGGGGTAATTACTTACAAATGAACTACTAGTGGAGTGGAGTTGGGATGGGTTATGGACTGGTTCATATAGCGAAATAGTTGGTCCATTGAGCATCCTTAATTTCTTACCTAAGCGTTGCTATAGAGGTAAAACATATCCTGTTTTAGAAGAGAAAGAGTAATGGCATGTTTTGAATGCTTTGTTTTTATACACTTTAAAATTGCCACTTAGCCATTTGAGACTTATTTGAGCACACGTGAAAGAAGATTAACATGACTACCATTGTACGCGATTTTATTAACTAGATGATTTCAGTGCTATCTTTTTAAGCTTTATTTCATCTCACAAAAGGTTAAGTGTGGCCTTTATAGAAGAGACCCATTCGAATGGGTCTCTATCCTCATTATCTATTGTCATTTGTATGTTTACTTTTCAACGCCATTTCTTAACTTTCATAATAAAATCTAGATGTTGGTGAAATACAAAATATGCTTGTAACATGACAAGAGATACTTGATAACTTACAGTGTGTGTAGCAACCCAAAACTGAAGTTGATGGAGGGTTCAAATAATCTCAATATAGCCGAGGCTGTTGATAATGTAGAAGAAGCATGTGAAAGTGACTTCATTATGAGTGATACGTTGGATGGCGAGTTTGAAAGTTATGAACCAAAACGAGGGATGTTGTTTGCATCGAGAAGATGATGTTAAAGAATTTTATAGGAAATATGCTTACCAAAAGGGTTTGGTATTGTAAATAGAACTTCAAAAAAGGAGATGATGGTAAGGTAAATTACATTATGCTAGCTTGTTCAAGACAGGGAAAACATGTGTCAACAATACCAAATACTTTGAAGACACTTCCAACTAGACGGACAAATTGTGAAGCAAAAATTACAGTCAAGAAGATGGGAGATGGACGATGGTTTATCAAGACACTATACTTGAACACTCTTCATGAACTTAGCCCAACAAAGGCGAGAATGTTGAGAGTTAACAAGAATCTTAGCATGCACGTGAAGAGAACAATCCAAGTGAATGATGATGTAGGGGTGAGAATACATAAGACAGCTTCGGTCTCTTGCTTATGAGGTGGGAGGTTACGAGAACTTATCATTTAATGAGCAAGATGCTAGAAATTATGTCAACAAGGAAAGACGTGCAATTGGCAAGGAAGGTGATGGGAAGGCTTTGAAGAATTATTTTACAAGAATGCAAGAGGAGAATAGTAGTTTTTTCTACGATATAGACGTTGATGATGATTTTCATGTGCAAAATGTATTTTGGGCGATGCTAGAAGTAGAGCCACCTCTGAGTCATTTGGAGATGTTGTGACTTTTGACACAACATATTTGACAAATAAATATGATATGCCATTTGCTGCTTTTGTCGGTGTGAATCATCACGACCAATCAGTTTTTGCTTGGATGTGGTCTAATTTCAACTGAAGACACGGAGTCATTTGTGTGGCTATTTAAATCATGGCTTCGTTGCATGTCAGGTAAGGCACCTGATGGTATTGTCACGGACCAGTGCAGGGCCATGCAAAATGCTATTGAGATAGTCTTTCCAACTACTCGACATAGGTGGTGTCTATGGCATATAATGAAAAAATTCTGAGAAGCTTGAAAGGTTACATTGAATATAACAATATAAAGAATGCAATTAAAGTAGTACATTTACGATACCCTAACAAAGTGGAAGATTTTGAAGAAAAATGGTCTGCATTCATCAAAGAATTTGAGCTAGAAGATAACAATTGGTTGAGTGGTTTGTACATGGAGAGGCATAGATGGGTGCCAATTTTCTTGAAGAAGTATTTTTGGGCAGGGATGTCAACAACACAACGCAGTGAGAGCATACATGCTTTCTTTGACGGATATATCAACTCAAAAACAAGCCTCCAACAATTTGTGAAGCAGTATGATAATGCTCTACAGAAGCAAGGCGAGAAAAGGAATTTTGAGGCGATTTCAAGTCAATGGACTCCATCATTCAATGTGGGTCAAACTCACCTATTGAAAGACAATTTCAATTTGAGTATACCCATGCAAAGTTCGTTGAGGTCCAAGTGAATTAGAGGAAGAATGGACTGCTTTTTGCGTCCATTAAGTGTGTGGAGGGAATGGTTTGTACTTACCATGTGAGGGCGGATATGGTAGTTGGAGGGATAGCAAAGAATGCTATTTTTGAGGTGGTATTTTATCGTGACAATCACGATGTTAGTTGCAATTGCTTGTTGTTTGAGTTTAGGGAATTATGTGTAGACATTCACTTTGTGTTCTTGGTAATGAGATGGTTCAAGAAGTGTCGTCAAAGTATATTCTACGTAGATGGAGCAAAAACATTAGATGGAGACATGCATACATAAAGAGCAGTTACGATGTGACCTTGTTGAAGCCACAAATGCAAAGGTTTGATAAATTATGCAAGCATTTCTATGAGGTGGCTGAAGTTGCTGCAGAGTTTGAGGATCTCACAGAAGATCTCCACCGGGGATTATGTGAATATAAAAGCAAGATGCAATTGATGGCTGCATCTAAGCAAGCTATTAGAACAACATGCAATGGTGATGACCGTCAAAGGAAGTTAACTGCGGGCATTGAAACTGCTAACACTGGCATTCGTAGTCCATTACATGTACCTCGTAAAGGATGGCCACCAAGCAATAGAAAAATGTCAAAAGTTGATCGAGTATTTTCTAATTTGAGAAAAAGGAAGCACCAGATATCGTCAAACTTTGATAATTGATGTATGCATATATGATTTTGCTAATTATAATTGTATGGGATGTTTTGGTTGTGTATATGTTTTATTTAGACTGATTAGCGTCCCTTTTATTTGTGCATTAAGTTATTTTATTATGAACATGTAGGAGTGCAATGTTGGAAGCTCGAGTCAGATGGATGGAAAGAAGTTGCGCATAGAGTCATCTATAGAAGTGAACAGCTGTGGAGAATGCCGTGATGATTGTACTGTGGTGTGTCTATACACCAAAACTATTTGTCATGTGTAATCATTGTTGAAATGTTTGTTAAGTTTTAAGCTACTTACATTTGAATTGTCATCCTGTTTTAATGAAGGGATGTTTGGTATATTGTTGCTTAATTGTCATATGTGTGACGGTAGCTATTGGGTTTCGCAACTATCACACAACTCATCGGCTGATTTTTTATCATTATTAGAAGGAATTGATCATGATGTCAGTCAAAGGCCACAAGCATGTCCAACATATGCTGAACAAGTTCATTGTAATTATTGAAATTGACATTTTTATATGTTTTTATTCCAGGGTTGTCATTGTCAAATGTCATACACCAATTTTCTGGTTAGTGGTAATGCAGGCCAATTTGAAGGTACTCAGGCTGGGAATCGCGACATAGTACAAGTCTAGATTTGTATAAATTATATCGTAACTTCATGTATATGCTTCAAATTAGCACTAATCTCATCTACTATTATTTTGCAGGTTGATTTCCTTTTTTTGGTATATAGGATAATTTACATGGTCAAAGTGTCTTTGACAAATACCTAGGAGCAAATTGGTGAATCTCATGCTCACACTTGATGCATATATGATTTTGCCTACATGAATTTTTGTGGCAATCATGAAAATAGATCTTAGTGGATCATCGGAACCCACTTAGATAGTTTTTTTGTTCTTTTAAGTGGATTGTTTCGTGCTATAGTTATTTATGATTCACATGTAATGTGTATAGAATACATGTAATTACACGTAGAGGGGAGGATGTATATATTTTCTTAGGGTGAATGGTAGGAATGTATCATTGCAATGCCACCATATTAGTGATGTACTAAATGGCTCTTTTGTAATTCAGGTGTATTTTTTGTGTATTTTTACTTGCAACTTTAAGAATAATTGAAGTTAAAAGAAATATAAAATCTACCCCCACCATTAGGAACTGAATTTTTGGATTATCCAAATGGTGAGGGGAATTTTTGGACATATGTAATGTTGTTTTTACCATGTTGCGGTAGATTTGCGTAAAACCATGGAAAAATGGGTGAAACTCATGTATTTGGCGAGTTCAAATATAAGTGGTTAATAAACTACGCATAAGTGGTTAATATGAACAAATTTCCAACCGAAGGTGGGAAAGCCTGGTTAGACACGAATCAACGGTGGAGTGGACTAGTGTAATGTTGTTTTTGCCATGTTGGAGGTAGATTTGCGAAAAACCATTGAAAAATGGGTGAAATTCATGTATTTGGTGAGTTCAAATATAAGTGGTTAATACACTATGAATAAGTGGTTAATAAGAACAAGTTTGTGGTTAATATGAACAAATTTCCAACCGAAGGTGAGAAACTGGTTAGACACGAATCAACTGGAGTGGACTAGTGTAATGTTGTTTTTGCCATGTTGGAGGTAGATTTGCGTAAAAACCATTGAAAAATGGGTGAAATTCATGTATTTGGTGAGTTCAAATATAAGTGGTTAATACACTATGAATAAGTGGTTAATAAGAACAAGTTTGTGGTTAATATGAACAAATTTCCAACTGAAGGTGGGAAAGCGGTTAGACACGAATCACTGGTGGAGTGGACTAGTGCAATGTTGTTTTTGCCATGTTGGAGGTAGATCTCAGAAAACCATTGAAAAATGGGTGAAACTCATGTATTTGGTGAGTTCAAAAATAAGTGGTTAATACACTATGAATAAGTGGTTAATAAGAACAAGTATCTGGTTAATATGAACAAATGTCCAACTGAAGGTGGGAAACTGGTTAGACACGAATCACTAGTGGAGTGGACTAGTGTAATGTTGTTTTTGCCATGTTAGAGGTAGATCTGCAGAAAACCATTGAAAAATGGGTGAAACTCATGTATTTGGTGAGTTCAAAAATAAGTGGTTAATACACTATGAATAAGTGGTTAATAAGAACAAGTATCTGGTTAATATGAACAAATGTCCAACTGAAGGTGGGAAACTGGTTAGACACGAATCACTAGTGCAGTGGACTAGTGTAATGTTGTTTTTGCCATGTTGGAGTTAGATTTGCAGAAAATCATTGAAAAAAAGGGTGAATCTCATGTATTTGGTGAGTTACAAAAATAAGTGGTTAATACAATATGAATAAGTGGTTAATATGAACGAGTTTCTGGTTAATCATTGGATTAGTTCCCAATAATGGGGCAGACTATTTAGGAATGAAGTACTAGCAAAAGTTTACACTTGTAATGTTGTTTTGAACACATTGGGTGTATATTATCAAAAAACCATGGACAAAGCACAAATCTCAAAGGCATCTATCCAATTATCATCAAAACTGCTATCTATACAAAAAGTGGCTTATATAAGATACAATTCCAAATCAGTGGATAACTGTACATAGGGCCAAGCTAAATAGTGTAGAATAAAATTTACAAATCAAGACAACAACTCCATGGCATTTGCAGCTCTCAAAACTTCTTCTCTGCACTCGTTCTTTGGATGCAAGACCCAGCCACATAATAAGTCACGTCGCATTTGTGTGACTTCTCCCTACACCAATATAGTACGAATAAATAAAAATTCTAACATAATGTAATTGTTGAATCAAAAAACAAAATAATTAATTTGCTCACCACTTCCCATTCGGGCATAGTCTTGTCCCCAAACATCTTGTGTCCATCCCACAGCTCCATGTACTTGATAACGTAAATGCCACAATCATCCCTATTTCAATGACATACAAGTACAAGGGAATAAATTAAACATATATGCCTCAACATAACAATTAATATTTGTTGAGAAATGCAACCGTACTCACGAGTTGCATTGTCGAGGCAAGTCAACCTCCACTAGGTCTAAATGATTATCATTCGTCCAGGTTGGACTAAGTATCTGCAACAATTCTTCAAACCGGCGCTTCTACAAATTCAAAGTACAATTCAAAGTCAAATCATATGGCACAACTAATACACTATCAATACAATGACATTAGAGAGTGTGATACCGTCGAAACGTCCAAATTTAGCTTTTTCGGTGTCAATATGACCGCCCATTGAATCCAACACATACAACCTTTTAAATTTCGGCTGCAACACATAACACCACCAATGGCCGTCAAACACGACTGAGCGAATATCTACATGAAAAAATGCGTACAAGTTCATTAAATGTGTTCCTTGTAATATGTCATGAATGCATGAAACTTGAACAAAGTAATGGAAATCCATTTTAACTGATAAAACTCTAAAATTTTATGAGTACCTAGATCTTTCTCATATCTTTCCAATTCCACAAACCTTGCCTCATTTGGATAAATGTAGCCAAAGTTATGCAACATTTTGCGAGAGGCCAAAACAGAGCATTCTCTGTTTTACTCATTTTTGACCTAACTTTAAATTAAATCTGGGAACAAACTACATGTGGGAAAATTCTGAAATTTTTACCACATGAAGCCTCATGTCTTAGTTTTCAAATGGCACTGGTTTCATGTCCATACGACATCGGAAAGAAATTATGCAATCTGGTTTACTGACTGCCAGAATACATTTTTCTGCAGAATCTGCCGTGGATTCAAACAGAAACTGGTATTGATTGGCTTGCTCCAAAATTCTGAAATTTTTACCACATGAAGCCTTATGTCTTAGCTTTCAAATGGATCTAGAATCAGGTCATTCCGATATCGGTAGCTCGAGTTATGCAGCAAACATCGCTGACTGCTCACTGGATTCTGCAGAATTCTGCAGAATCCGAAAATGGTTCCTTTGAAACAATTCTCAATTTCAAACATTCAAGATCATTTTCTATGTGATTTTAAGTTCCTAACTAGTTCATTAACACTTAAGAAACATTAATCACTAACTTAAGAACCATATACAACCCTAACATGATTTTCTAGGGTATTACATAATATGCTTACATAAAGTATTTCTATTCCTCAAATGGCTTTTTATGTTACATAGTTATTTGATAATGTAGACATATGATAGTGATGTGCATTATAGTTAGAACATAAAGTCTTACGTGGTATTAAGAAATTAAATCACTAGACACAATGATACTAGATAAATGATGGGTTTAACCCCAGATGTTGCCCAATAAAGTGTATGCGAAATCAAACACATGTAATTTTTGACACATAATGATTAAAAGTTACCAAGTTGCACTTGAAGATGTCATATCCCACTTCAGCGTGAGGCATGAAGTCGTTGATACTTCGCCGGGGCTCATGGCGAACTGATTTGAAACGCTCCAGTCCACTTTTCACCAAATCCTAAATTTTTTAAATAACCAACAATAAGTTAAGGTTGACATTGTCAATATGCATATAGTGCTAAGTTAATTGAGCATGTTGTTGTTACCATGAACGTGGGACAAAACATGTGACGAGTCACTTGTTCGTGATCGATCAATTTCATCTCCCACAAAAACCCTTGTAGCCAACATAATAACTGAAAGAGTGAATTAAGAAAGGTCCTTATATGTGAACCGACACAATTAAGTACGTGTGATATATATAATCTTAATTATGAGTTGAATGTCATTCGATCTTACCATATTGCTGACCCATCCCCTTGGTTTCATGCAAGAGGCGTCTGCAATGGTAAGGAACTGATCGTATAGTTTGACCACCGCCTACACACCGCAACCCAAAACAAAATGTTTAAATACAATCACAAAACAAATTGCCTGATGCTAAAATTACATAAGATGCAAATGACAAATGTTAGACCAAGTAAAATCAGGTCTTAAACGTATCAAGCATGTCATGATGGTAATTCAAAAATTTACGTGGAATTGTGGTCCTCTTTTTAAGCACTCTAGTGCAATAAGTAAAAAGTTGCTTGGTACGCAGTTCGTTTTCTTTCTTTATTCTTCTGCAGCTTTAGTGTAAGGAGTTCGGTGCTTTTCCCAAGCACACGGTTCTGGTGAGCCTTAACCCGAGTGCAAATGTTGGAGTCGGGGTTCTTTTGATTGGGTTCATGTGTGTACCAGGGTAGCCACAGTGCTCTGGAGGGATGGCATGTGCAGGCGGATGTCGATCACTCGGCTTACCACCTTCACTGAATCCGTAGAAAGGAGTGCTCGCTACATCCAATGATTGAGTACCTTGGTCAGGTTCTGGACTGCCTATAAGACAACGTGAAGGTGGAGGCACTGATTGATGTAACAATTGTTGTTTGACTGTGCTCATTTCCGTTTCCAGAACAGAAATCCGTTTCTTCACCTGCACATTATCAGCAACCACCTGAGAAACGTCCTCCATATCAAATAGCCTCGGCCGCCGATGCCCAACACTTAACAACTGCACAGGTGCTATTGCTTCCCTAACTATGTCAATCTGGTTCTCTTCGCTCGATGCAACCAAATCTTCAGTTACCTACATGTCAGTAACCACCAGATACGTAGTTAAGTAGTATGGTGAAAATGGACTACTATGGTTAAATAACATAAATTTTTGAAATACAAAATCATTTTGATACAAATGTCGCAGCAATACAAACATTGTTTAAAAGTTACAGGCTACCTTATTTTTTTCGAACGTTGTTCGCACTTTCTCCTCCCTCGCCCTAAACACGCGCCAGTTCAAGAAACGTGGGAAGCATTGAGCACTTATCACAGTTGATGTGGGGCATAACGACAGTGTTCAAAAGCCCAAACCTTGAAGAAAATCGGATGTACGGTATCGAAATGATGCAACAGAAAATAAAAAAAACAAAACTACCACATTGCATGAAACAATTATAACAACCAGGAAATAATAAAACATGTACCGAAGAAGTGCAACACATCCCGTTAAATGGACTTGGCGGATATTTTTACCCTCGTGCACCGCACGTGCTACTCGTGTCAAGTCATCCACCAAAAAATCGTACATTTGCCAACCCCACTATACTTATCGAGGGAGTCCAAATCATCTAACAGGTGTGCGAAGACGGAATGCACGTTGACACCCGTAACGGAAAGTAGAACTCCGCGAAAGCAAGCAGGATGTAAAGTCGACAAATTATCGACTTCATTGACCCCTACATGGTGATACAACTCACCCAAATTGTGCCAATGGTTATATCGCCCCCTTAAATAAGGACAAAGTTCGGCCCACTCCATCGTCACGTGGGGTTGTTCTTTCCCCAAAGCAATCCGCAATCCAAGTGTCAAGCACACGTCCCAACGGACCGAAAGGGATAACCCTACCTCTGACTCGAAATCCCCATCTCTTTCAATCCATCTAGACGCTAACTCCCACAACAAGACACAATTGATTTCTAAATTTTTAGGCATACATAGTAGTGATTTGAATGGGGTAGACTCGACGCGGGACTTCTGCACATCCGTCAAAGTGCTATTCGCGTCAAGCAACAACCGTGGTGTGCAAACATGCCTCACTCGCACCTTCTGCATTATGAGAACATATTAGTCAACATATGCGCATAGCCAAACACGTATAACAGATTTAACCAAGTTGGTTACCTGATTGATCTTGGACAAATCACGCCTCCGTGTCAATTGCCCGCGAGTGTCCATGTAAGTATTCTGCATATACAGAAAGACAAAGAATGAATTTTCACCAGTTCAGCACGATTAAAAGCACAAATGAATAATCAATCGTATTGGTCACAACTCATAGACATGCACCAACTTCATCATTTTGAACCAATTGTGTCATTTAAAATTCCTTAAGCCTAAGGAACAACAAATTAAAAACTTATATAAATCATTTAAATGCGGAACACACTATTTGCATCGATATAGGAAATTATAGATGAGGAAGATGAGAAGTTACAAAGTCTCAAGCAGGAATGGGAGATGTCATACATTTACCTGTTGTTACAGCCTTGAAAGAATTAAATGAATACAATTCAAGCGGTGGGTATACTTGTTAATGAGCTATGGAACTTCAAGGAAAAAGGAAAGTTACACTGAAAGAGGTTATCGCTTATATTGTGGATCATATCTCTTTTTCATTCAACCAAATACACACTACTACCATAGTATATCAATAACGAGTCTAACAAAAAAAACACATACATCATTATCTCTATGTTCAATTCACTCCATTCAAATAGACATTTTCTCAAATCGATTATAAGCACACACACTTATTTGCATTTCACAAGTCTCAAATTTAAGAACAACAAAGTGGTTATTACAAACTAACACCAAGCTAGATTTCTACAATAATATTAGAATTCTTTAGTAGTTTCTAGTCTAATTGATCGAGTTCTAACAGCTTTCAGCCCACCCTTTAGAAATTTTTTTGGATTAACCGAAAACTTGTTCATATTAACCACTTATTCATAATGTATTAACCACCTAATTTTGAACTCAACAAATCCATGAGATACACCACTTTTTGTATGGTTTTCTACTAATCTGCTCACATATTGTTAAAAACAACATTACAATGATTCGTTTCTAACTAGTTTTCTCCTACCATTTGGAATTTTTTTAGATTAACCAGAAACTTGTTCATATTAACCAGTTATTCATAGTGTATTAAACACTTAATTTTGAACTCACCAAATTCATGAGATTCACCACTTTTTCCATGATTTTCTACCAATCTACTCCCAACTTAGTAAAAACAATGTTCCAAATGTCCACTTCACTACTGATTCTTTTCTAACTAGTTTCCCCCCACTATTTGAAATTTTTTTGGGATTAACCAGAAACTTGTTCATATTAACCAGTTATTCATAGTGTATTAACCACTTAATTTTGAACTCACCAAATCCATGAGATTCACCCCTTTTTCATAGTTTTCTGCCAATCTACTCCTACTTAGTAAAAACAATATTTCACACGTCCACTCCACTATTAATTGGTTTGTAACTAGATTCCCTCCACTCTTTGAAACTTTTTTTGGATTAACTAGAAACATGTTCATATTAACCTCTTATTTGTAGTGTATTAACCACTTATGGACAAGATTATTTCTCAAAGACATTCTCGAGTTAATCAATAATAATAATCAAACAAATAAATCCCCCAACATTCCTTTATGACATTTAATTAATCACAAACCAAAAAAATTCCCAACTCCTCATCCATTTATTGTCAATTTCAAAGCTAATAAGCATACTATCTACCATTAATCACACATCAAATTCCAACCCATGAAATAAAAAGGTCACAACATTAATATATAAAAAATACCGCTAAAGGTTATGCCAAACAATACATTAGAAACACATTTTTAAATCAGCATACTTGAAAAGAAAATACCATCAACTTCACAAATTACTAAAACTTATACATCAACTTCACATTACTAAAATACCATCATCTACAAATACCATCAACTTCACAAATCATTACTAAAAAAAAATACAATTATGCGAGCATATTGATCAATGACATCACTTACTTCAAAAGCACATAATCTAGACTCAACTTACAAACCACCAATGACCCTTGTAAAGAACATACCACAACTTATACATTTTCATATTACGAACAAGAAACAAGACAATTTGTAATCAAGTTCAAAAATTTAGTTCACTTAACGAAGAGGAGCATACAAGAACCAAGAGTGGCAAGACAATGAAACTCAACCCGACATTTTGTCAAGCAAATTATTCCAATTCTAGTACAAACAAGACCATCAAATTCATTTAGAAGCAAATCATATTGTCATGGATCTTGAACCAAAATTATTGTGCCTCATATTTAAAATAAAAAAATGGAGACATAGCAGAACTTAAACACAAAACATCAAAGATTTAGATTCATCCAGATTGCACTCAACCTCTATCATTTGCAATCAAACACCCACAAAAATAATGTGTATTAGCCATTCAAAAGATAAAAAAAAAATATATAATGCAGAAGATATGCAAACATACCAAAACATGTTGGAAACCTTCAAACTCAAAATAACAAAGTAAAGGCATGTGCTTCATAATTTATGGGTTATAAAGTTGATCAAAACAATATATAAAACATAACGGCAAATATAACGATACATAAATCGTGGAATAACAATAAATCTCATGCATCTTGTTATTAAACCTCAAGAGAAGAACAAACTAAACTCGAGCCCATATTCTCAACATTCATAATCATGTTGTCCGAGGCTAGAAATTAACTCAAGATTCGGGTAGTACCAAGAATTCCAAATTCAAAAGTATCATTGAGGAAGTCATACTCAAATTAACCAAAGACTAAATCAAATTAACAACTGCACTTATTAAATCAATCAACACTACTTTATAATATCAATACCAAAGGGTTATAGCAATTAGAAAATATAATCATGGGTATCATATGAGTATCTTGGAAGATCATAATATGGATCGTATGGTAGGAAAAGAAAAGTTCTGCCATTGAGTATATCATAAAACATAAATCAAGTTTATGTAGAAAAAAAAAAGCATATGAAAGAAGAAACTTACAATCTAGCACATTGCTAACAAACCAAATGACCTTGGTAGATCTCCGTGAAATTATTATATGAAAGGTCCCTCAAGAAAGGAAAGCATCCTTTATGAGGTTCTATACAATGAAATTTGAACAAAACAGTCAAAGCATCTGCATTTTTATTGTATAACTTTCTCACAACTCAACCATTAATTATATTTTAAAACAATCTCAAAGCATAGTTTTCAGTCATGCCCTTAAAATCAAATTGAAAGGTAGTCCTTTAATATGCATTTCCAGAATGAAAGAAAAAAAGTTCATTCACATATCTCAACCAAACTCCCATCCCTACACAATTTCCAAGATGCATCAATCTCAGTTTCAAGGTTTTGCCTTGTGTAAACCAAAAAATGAAAGGAAGTATAAATCATGCAAGTGCCCTAGTGAATAAGTTTGATAACTAATCACAAGTAAAAGTCGAGCTTTAAGCTACTGACTCCACCGAAACAAAAAGGATTAGAAGAACAATCCATAGTCCACAATACAACACATTTAGGTAGTCTCGGTTCACCCTTTAAACCCACATTTCAGGTTCTTCTAAAAATAAAAAAATAAAAAAGAATAAAATGCAATGGAGGCTTCTCCTTACATACCTCCTTCAAATCCTAAGTTCCGAAAATGTCGAGAGAACAAAACTCCATCCATTTGTCGGGCTTTAACAAAAATTTCAAGATCACATACGAAAAGAAAATCATCTGATGATGATCTAAACTCGATTTGTACAACATTTTGAGAAACAAAAACTCAAAAACATAAAAGAAAAGATTTTTCAAACTCGGTTCAGTATCCATCATTAATTTTTCAAAAGAAAATATTTTTAAGAATCAAAAGATGAAGTAAACCATAGTCATGAGTTATAAGAGATGAAATAAGAAGAAAATGAGAGGGCTTTTATCTCCTCTTACCTTGAGAAGGCGTGGTCGACTAGAGTGAGAAAGTAGAATAAGGTTGATGAAGAAATGAAGAGTCTTACTTCCAGTTAGTGAGGTTGGAACCTAGATATTTTGTAATCTTTAAAATCTGATAAAGAAATAAAGAAATGAGATGAGAGGGAGACGAGGGAGACGGGGGAGCCGAGATTGAGAAGGGGAGACGAGGGGGACGAGATTCAGAGGGGGAGACAAGGGAGAGGAGGAGACGAGATTGAGAGGGAGAGACCGATTGAGAGGAATTGAGAGTGAAATGGAAAAGAAAAAACCAAATGAGAAGCGGGAAATGAAATGAAAAATGTTGGAGGCATACGGATGACTCAGCAAATATACCTACGGTGGATATACGTTGGACGTATTTCGTTGGACGTAAACCGTTTTCCAATGTTTTATTGTTGTAAGATTGTATTACACGTCATCAATTATTCTACTTTATTGTCGTTTGTATTGTTCGGACTTTGGAGACGTGTGCTATTTATGTTATTAAAATTCTTTAATATAGTTAATAAAAAAATATCTTCCATATATTTTGGAAACAAAACATTTGGTTAATTTTTGTTTGTCAATCGTGATAAAATTGTAGTAATTATTTACTTTCCTTTGCGTTCTAAGATGATAAAAATGGATATAAAAAAAAACATTTTAAGCTGATCGCCTTGCTTGAATAATAATATTTTAAATGGCAAGATAAAAAGTATTTTTTAATCTACATTATATATTTATATCTATACTATTATATAAAGGGGATTTCTCAGTTTGAAATCTTTTTTTTTCAAAATTATTATTATTAATTATTCATTTAAAATTTTCAAGATATACACAAAATACGATAAGGTGCTAGCTATATTAGTTAATAAAGTCATTTGCATATGATTGTAAAGACTACATATCAATTAGCATACAAAAAATATTAGAAATATACTCTCTAATATATTTTTTAACACATTATTTTATATTGAGTCACGTTACATATTAAGTATACACTCAATCTTGATTAATATATAATTAACTTAATTAATATATAATTAAGTTTGAATTTATATTTTAGTATGTGATGTGATTCAATAAAAAATAATGTGTTAAAAAATGTAATATAAAGTGTATTCCTAACACTTCTTATTAACATATTGATTGACATTTTGTGTTTGTCAATTTAACTTTTTATGTTTTATAAATTCAGATATTAAATAAATAATACAAAGTGATTAAAATGATTTTTAATTAAACAATAAAAGGTCAATAAATATGTAAAGACTTGTAATCTTTTTTTTTTCCCTACAATATATTCCACATGATATGTGATCATCTCTCGGAAAACGGTCAAGTATCTAAGAGTGACTCTTTCCAATAGTGTAGTTTCTATATATATGAATATTGAAATCAAAATTAATATCACATGTTTAAAGTATTCGAGTCTCTTTTACTCATACCATCACATATTGGTTTTAAAGAGTTATAATTTGATACTAGTAACTGTTGATAATTTTATTATTTTTATATTTATATTTAAATCTTTAAATAGATAGCAGTAATAATTAATAAGTTTTAAAAAATTTGTCATTTTATATTCATTTTTAAATCTTTAAATAATTAATTAATGATAATTTAAATACAAATAAAATTTTGTTGTTTCGAAAGAAAATGTATAAGTGCTTAGTTTTTGAATTATTTTGTTCAATGATTCAAATAATTATATTCAATTATTAAATAGTTGATAATTTACGAAAAATGGAGTACTTAGTTCTTGAACTCTTGTTCAATCACCGAAAGTTAATAATTTGAAAATAATGATAACATGGTTAATTTACTATTTTGTCATTTCTTTTTAGTTTTGTTTTTAAATAAATTATATGAAAAGAGTGATAATCGTTGGAAGGAGTCCTTGTTTAGGCACTTGATTATATATTGTGAGATTTATCTCTCACCTATTAAATATGTGATATTCTAAGAAACAAAAAAAGTAATTATCTCACTATATTGTCATTTTGTTTTTTAAAAGTTTTTAACGAATTATATTGACATTTTTAGAACAACTAAAATGATTTCCAAACTGAAGAAACTTCATTTGCAATAGTAAATATAAATAGATATAGATATAAAATATAGATATAGATATAAATTAAGAATACCATTTTTATTAAAAAAATTATTTTCTACCATGTGTCATTAAAAAATAAAAAAATCTTTTGTATTAAATTTTTGACATGTGATAAATACATTACTTATTTTTTTACCATGTGTTATATGATATAGTAACTTAAAATAAATATTGACAAATGTAAAAAAAAATTGTCACATAAACATAAAAAAGAAATAAAAAATAAAACAGAAAATTACAAAGAAAATAAATTAAAAAAGTCAAAAGCCTAATAAGTCATATGTCAAATGATTAATTTAATTAATGTATTATTTTTATTTAACTTACTTAAATTATATGAACTAATTGTATAAGTTAGAAAATGTTAAAGAATTAGAATACATTTGGTATTATTTGATAATATTATTATAGACTATTATAATTTTTTGTAAATATTTTTTTAATTATCACTGCAATATCTATTAATTTAAGAATTTTTTTATAGAATTTGACATTAGTGGTTAATTTGACCTAACTTTGATAATCTAAAATAAAAAATTAAAGATTTAATTTGTAATATAATTTTATATAAAAATGTCATTAATGAACTTTTTTTCTAGATATTGAATATTTAATAGTATTCAATAATAATTATAAAAGAATATATTTTTTACATTAAGACTTAGTTTGATATACTTTTTTAAAAGAGAGGTGAAAAGTTAATGAAAGAATTTTAATATAATTTCATTTGTATTTTATATATGAATCTTTTTATCTGATAATATAATAAAATGACTATAAATGATAATATAATTTTTATATTATAAATCATTTTGGTATAACCTTAAGAAATGAGTTTTAATTGTACTACTTTGAAATATTGATTAAATAGTAAGATTATATTATGAAATAAATTAATTGTAGATAAACATAAGATTAAATGTGATATAAACAATAATAGTAACATAAAAATATATTAGTAACAATATTTATATTTTTAAATTAAATTTAATACTATCAAATCTTGAAAACTATAATAATAAATATTTCATGAAAAATATGACTAATACTTTAATGAAGAGAATTTATTTTATTATCGCTATAAATAAATACTTTGCATTAGAAATAAATACTTTATCGCTAATACTAAAATGAGTAAGTATAATGACAATAAAATGCCAATATAGTGAAATAAGTACATTATTAGTTATAAGATAGCGATAAAGTATTTATTATTAATAATGAGTATATCTATTTATACTTACTCATTTTAGTCATATCAACAATGTAGTTATTTCACTATATTGTCATTTTATTTTTTAAATTTTTTTAACGATTTATATTGGCATTTTTAGAACAACTATTTTTTTTTTTCCAAACTGGGAAACTTCCTTTGCAATAGTAAGTATAAATAGATATAGATATAAACTATAGATATAGGTTAAGAATACCAATTTTATTAAAAAATATTGAACAGACAAAATATCTATCTAAATGTATAAAAATAATTTATAATATGAGAAAAAAAACATGACATATGAGTTAGATTTTTTTATTGATAAATATTATTAAAATATATATTTTAAAGTTAAGGTTCTTAATTAATTATTATAGTAAATTGATGTCTTTAATTAATAAAATTTAAAAATAAGATATTTAATTAAGTATCTTTGAAGTATTAATAATTTCTCTTTTTTGATTAAAATATTTAATTAATTATCACAATAAAATTAAGATTCTTATACTATACTTTTCTCATGATAAAAATGTAAGGATATTTACATAAATTTACAATGACTTACACTATACAAATCTTTAAATAATATCTTGATCTAACAATAACATTTTTTTATGAATAATAAAGATATGGAGTTAAGTGCAAGTATATTTTCTCATAATAAAAAGTTAAGAATCATTGATATTAATATAAAACACGGATACAAAATGACAATAATATGTAGATAGAACAAATTTTAAAAGTTATAAAATATGACACGCTTAAGATATAACATACAAAATGCTATAGAACTTCATGAAAACACAAATTTAAAATTAAAATTAAGACATTAATATTTCACAAGTCATCTTTAATCATTGTGAATATAATAAAAAAATATCATTTATTTATTTATTATAGTATTTCACATATGTTAATATAAAAATTTAAGCCAATAACAGTTACAGTTAACATAACTGTTAAATGCGAATAGCATTAATTAAATTGACCGAAGTTTGATTATTGTTAAAATTTGTTGTTAATAAATTATCTATAAACACTTTCGTAAATGTTCATTAAGCCTAAAAGTTTGCTCTAATTTTTAGATAAAATAACCACTCTTACCCTAAAATTTGGTTTATAAAAATAATAATTTTTTCTAAAAAATAAAAAATAAGTTAAAAAGTATTTAAAAATATTTAGTAAAATACATACCAAATACGAATATTAATACGATAATCATCTTCAAAATATGCACTTCCTAAGCACACAGGTTGGTATGGTATCTGAGTCTACTTGCTTGGGAGCAGGCCGGCGGCTTCAGAAAAGACCCTCACCGGAAACAAAACAAAGAAAAGAAGGGTGTTACTGTTACGTAAGTGTAACGGCTACGGTGGGACCCATGCAAAGCGGTTGTCGTGTGCCGCATAGAGTGCACGTCCCACGTGGCCCAACCCCTGAGTTGTCAACCAACTTAAATTAACTCATGTCGGTGGGGACTACTCCGTAATTACATATTAATTGCTCCTCTCACCAACTTACTCCCCTCTCTCTTCCATTTTGATAAATTTTTATGAAGATGATGTCTATACACTCCTATAAACTAAATTAATCAATATTTAAGTAATTATATAAATTTTTATGTTATATAATTATTT
The DNA here is from genome assembly GCA_029884595.1 of Ormosia semicastrata. Taxonomy (NCBI): domain Eukaryota; kingdom Viridiplantae; phylum Streptophyta; class Magnoliopsida; order Fabales; family Fabaceae; genus Ormosia; species Ormosia semicastrata. Next base: position 25,993,284 of record JAQQTO010000046.1, on the reverse strand, counting down.
TATATTAAAAGTAATAATATATCATGTATTGATTAATATAGTTTATATAAATTATATAAATAAAATTTATATAAGTATTTTTTCTTTTTTCTAATTACATAAAAATGTTATATATTTTGTTAAAAAGTGCCTTAAGAACACATATTAAATATCTAAAATAAGAATTTTTTAAAATAAAAATAGAGTATTTAATACATTAAGATTGAATAAACTATAATTTTATACAAAACTTCTTATTTTAAATTTTTTAGAGCACTTGTTAAAAAAATCCTATTTCTAAATTACCCTAATCAATTCTCACGAGAGTTTTACTATATCTTTTAAAATAATATTTTAATACTTAATAAAAAAATATTAAATAAAAAAGTAAATGAATTCAATGTTTTGGTAATAAAAATTATTTAATAATTTATTTATTTAATAAATAAGAGGATTATTAAAAATATTACTTTGGAAAATTTAGAATTATTCTTCTCATAACAATCATTCTAATTACTAAATTAAAAGTTTTTCTGTATCTTTCTACAATATTCTCTTAATAATTCTCCTAAACTTAATAAAAAATATTAAATAAAAAAATAAATATATTTAATGTCTCGAAATATAAATAATATTTAATACTTTATGTATTTATTAAGTAGGAGAATTATTTAGAAGATTGTTTAGAAGGATTTAAAATTATTCCCAAATTAAATAAAGTATCAAAATGTTTTTTATGTTTTCATAATATTAAATGTATTTATTTTTTTATTTAACTTTTCATTATTAAGTATTTAATATTAAATATTAGGATGAATAGCAGTAAACTTTTTTAGGAAGACATAACAAGACTCAACTTTTTTTACTTAAATAGTGTAAGATGAGAATCAATTTCTCAATTAGGTTTATTCAAAATTTAATTCTTGGAATTGTGTAAAGGAAATAATAAAATATAAGAAATTGTACATCTGAAGAATAACTTATAATGAAATATTTTTAAATTTTTTTTAATAGTAGCCAACAAATTTTTGTTTATAATATTTCAGGTCCATGAGTTACTTTTTTTTTTAAAAAATTATAACCACAACTTACCCTTTTTTTATTATATTTGGATAAGTCCTAATTGAAAACCATGACTTATCTTTTTTTTTTATTTTAAGTAAACTCATATTAAGATTTGTAATTTAATAATAACACAAGTTTTTTTTAAAGTTAATTGATCAACTTAAAAGGAAAATAATTTATAAGAAAAATAAAAAAATTATACATGATATTTTATAAATAAAAAACAAATTTATCAATTATTACTTGTTTCATAAGAGTTCTACTATATCCTCTTAAAATATAATTATTTTATTATTTATGCAGATCAATTCTCATTAGAGTTTTACTATATTCTCTCAAAATATTCTTTTAATAATTCTCTAAATACTTAATAGAAAAAGTGTTAAATGAAAAAGTAAATGAATTCAATGTTTTAGAAATATAAAAATATTTAATATTTTATTTATTTAATAAATAGGAGGATTATAAAAAAATTGTTTAGGAGGATTTAAAATTATTATTCTCATAACAATCATTCTAACTACTAAATTAAGAGTTTTGTTATATCATTCTATAACATTTTCTTAATAATTCTACTAATACTTAATAGAAAAAATATTAAATAAAAAATTAAATATATTTAATATATTAAAAATATAAATAGTATTTAATACTTTATGTATTTATTAATATTAAGTAGAAGATTTATTTAAAAGATTGTTTAAAAGAATTTAAAATTATTCTTAAATTTTTCAAGTGGATTTGGCCTAATGATAACAAGTTAGGTCCGCATATGGAACGAACATTGCTGGAATTCTCCTGGTAATATGAAGTCTCATGTTCAAACCCCACTTGTGAAAAAAAGACTCCTTCAGAAGGAGTCATTCTCCATGTTGCTTATGACTTCGGAGTGGTAGCACATTTTGTCACCTTTTTTTTAACACAAAAAATATATTATCAAATTAAATAAAGTTTTAAATATTTTTATGTTTCTAAAATATTAAATACATTTTTTAATTTTTCATTATTAAGTATTAAATATTAAATATTAGGACAAATATTAGTTTTTTTTAAGAATATGTAATATGTCTTGACTTTTTTACCTAAATGATATGCAAGTTGAAAATCAATTTCTCAATTAGGTGTAAATTAAAATTTAATTCTCATAATGATGCAAAATGAATAATAAATATAAGAAGTCGAGCCTCTTAAGAACTACTTACAATGAATTTTTTTAATAATGCCTAACGATTTTTTTTATAATATTTCGGATCCACGAATTACCCCTTTTTAATTATAACCATGACTTATCTTTTTGTTATTATTATTATTATTATTATTATTATAATATTTGGATAAGTAGTGGATAAGAATCATGACTTATCCTTTTATTATTTTAAGTAAATTCATATTAAGATTTGTAATTTAATAAAAACACAATTTTTAAGTTAATTAATTAACTTAAAAGGAAAATAATTTATACAATAAATAAAGAAAAAATTATATAAGATATTTTATAAGAAAAATAAATAAATTTATTATTCATTATTTGTTTCATTTCTATGTGAGATACAATACCATAAAAAGATTTTTTTGTTTTTGTTGTGCATGGTAGTTGTATCCTTCTTCCTTGTTTAACTCTTAGTTGCCTTACTGGCTTGTGCAGTTAGAGATTTGATATTTACATACTAAATTGTTACAAAAAAATTTACAAATAACAAAAAAAAAATGAAATATGCAAGTGGTGCTGGCTGACTTGCACAAAATAATAAATAATAGAGAAATATTAAAAATATATTTTTTATCACACTTTTTGTAACATATTATCTTTTATTAAATCACATTACATATTAAAATACACACTTAACTTTAATTAATATGTAATAAATTCGATTAGTATGTAATCAACTCGATTAATGTGTAATCAAATTTGAATTTGTGTTTTAGCATATGATATAATGTAATAAATGAGAATATGTTAAAAATAGTGTGATAAAGAGTGTATTCCTAATATTTCTCTAAATAATAACATGTAAGTCGTGCCTATGAAACATGATTTTATATAATATTTTTAAAAAAATAAAAAATAAATCATAATTAGCAAACACGACTTATCTAAATTAAAATAAAAAAATAAATCATGCATAAAAAACATATTTTACTAAAAATATAATTAAAAAAATGTAAATAAATCGTACTTCTCAAGTACAATTTATTAAACATAACTATTCATCTTACACCATTTTAAAAATTAAATTTTGATGTGCACCTATATGGTAAATTTATTTTTAAAATGCAGAATTCTCTTAAAAAGTCACAAGATTCCAATGATATTTATATACTATTTTTAATATGATTTTTTTAATAATAGAATAAGAGAAACACAATTTTTAATATATTTTTTATATTTTTCTTAAACAAGAAAAATAACATATAATTTAAAAAAATGATGTGTAATATTTATTTTCTTTCTTCTCCATCCGTCTTATTATAATTATCTTTTAAAAAAATTATTTTGTCCCACATCATCTATTATCTGAAAAATAAAAAAATATTAATTAATTTTTTACAATTTTACCTTCATTATTTATTATATAAAGTAAATCAATAACTATATAAATTAATAATTAATAATTAATTGAATTTTACTATTCTTTCAAAAACGATTTAATTATATTTATCTATATTTAAAAATCTGAAAATAGTAGGACGGAGAAATTAACATTTCATTGCTGAAAATCGTAAAAACACACTCACTCTTTCTATAAATTCATCGTCTTCCTCTGGCACTGGTATCTCAAACGAAAAGCACTTCGGGGCGGCGCTCTCTTCTCTTTCTTTCTCTGTCTCTCAATTTGCATCTGCAGCCGTTTTTACTTCTCCGTGTCTTCAACCTGCGCGCCAACGACACAACACTTTCTTCAATATCTCATTGTCAAAGGCAGAAAACATCACTGCTTTGATTCAATCGTTATACTCAATCGAATCTCGCTTTTCTGAATAACAAAAATCCAGATCCGTTGCATTTCACCGAAAAAATAATCAACGTGAAAATTCAAAACAATAATCGAACACAAAGCATTAACGATTTTTTCTTTTTTCTTTTTCTTTTTTGTATTTTTTTTCGGAAGCTCCTCAAAACGATGTCGTGTTCTCGTTCGTTTCTGACGCTTCCGGCATGGTCCGGGTGCACACTACCATCCACCAACAACAAACCGCAGTTGAATGCGCGTGCTCCGGCGACGGCCAAGAGATTTCTCGGAGCGCGGTTGCGTTGGAGCAGGCCTCTCGGTTCGGAGCGACTGCACGTTTGGCAGTCGGAGGGGCCCGGGCAGTCGCCGAAGCTGAGGGTGGTGGTTCGGTCAGCATTGTCGGCGGTGCCGGAAAAGCCGCTCGGGCTTTATGATCCGGCTATGGATAAGGACTCGTGCGGGGTGGGGTTCGTGGCGGAACTATCCGGCGAAAGCAGCCGTAAAACGGTAACTGTTGTTTCCCAGTATGTGTATGAATATGAATATGAATATGAATACGGTATGATATATGACTGTTCGTTTTTTATGGTTATGTGTCGTTTTGTGTAGGTGACCGATGCTTTGGAGATGTTGGTGCGCATGACACACAGAGGTGCTTGCGGGTGTGAAGCCAACACTGGAGATGGTGCCGGGATTCTTGTCGCTCTACCTCACCAGTTTTACAACGAGGTTTTTTTTTTTTTTCAAAAACTGAGAATTTGTGATTTTATTAGCTCGATTGATAATATTTTTCCATTTATTGTTAACTGTACTTTTATTCAGAAAAAGTCTTTTTGGGGGGGGGTTTATGTACGGATGCTTTTATTTGTTTTAAGATTCAACACGATTTGTAGTTATATTTGCTCTCTCATATTTTTTCCATTTTTTAATATTTTTTTCTGATTTGTTGAATTCTGCCTTTTTTTCGGGTTTGAATTTAATTATTATTCTTAATCGAATAACTATGGTCGAATTGAAAGTTATCGTAGATTAAGCCCATAAAATTTCATAGAATTTTAAAATTATTAATACTTCGTATAATATGCTTTCAAAATATTTGAATTGTCAACTATCCTTTTTCTTCAATTTGGTATATATGGTCATCACGATAACATAACATGATTCAATGGATGGATTGTTAAAATTCAGATTCTATAAAAATGGTTTATGAGCCTTGCACTTGGATTAGGTGAATTAAAGAGGACGACATATAGTCTTGTTTTTTTCTTTCTTCCTTTATGTCATATAGAAATAAATTTCTTCATCTTGCATACAGATTTTCATGAGCAATTTTCTATGAAGTTTTTATTTGAGAATCAAATTAATCACCACAATTAACTTCTCTGTTAAGTGGAAACAAACAGGAAATTATAGTTAAATCCATCCATAGAGGTTTTGAGTGATTCCTGGGTCTATAACTACTTAATGGAGCTTGATGAATGAAAATATGGATAAATTTTCATTTATTGAGAGTTGGCTCAGTACTCATCACCTCTTGTATCTAAAGGTTGATGATTGTAACGGGTTTGACTTATTGCAGGTTGTGGATTTTGAGCTTCCGCCCCCAGGAAAATATGCAGTTGGCATGCTTTTCTTGCCTACATCTGACAGTCGTAGGGAAGAGAGCAAAATTGTATTTCGAAAGGTAAATTTATTTCTAAAGTTTCTTTGTCTTATTTAAAAATTGATTTCCTGCTTGCTGGCTTTTGAGTTCAACTTGATTTCATCACATAATTGTTATCATGCTTAAGTTGTCATTGACAAGCAGTTCTATTTCAGTATTTTGTGTTGTCTGTGTTCTGCTATTAAAATCATAGTGATATATTGATTTTATATCCTAGTGACATTTCTTTTTAAATATGCTGTGCTTTTGTTTTAAGGTTGCCGAATCTCTGGGGCATGTTATTCTTGGTTGGCGTTCTGTGCCCACTGATAACACAGGATTGGGCAAATCGGCCGTGCAGACTGAACCAGTGATCGAACAGGTGTTTCTTACTCCAAGTACTCGATCAAAAGTTGATTTGGAAAGACAGGTAATTTTTCTACATAACATGGGTGGCATGTTTTTTCAATTGAAATAAATGAACATATGATTGAATCTGAGTTTTTTTAAACAAGTAGTTTTTCAAGTAAATTACTTCACTAAACATTATGATTTATGCATAATATCCTGGGAAAATTCATTAGTTGAGAAAAAACAGGTATTAAGAATTTTTGCTTCAGCTCTCTTTGTATGATTAATTTTAAGTGAGGTTTGAAATATCATTCTGTCAAGCTCAATAGATATTTGGTTTCCTTCTTGCAGATGTATATATTACGGAAGCTTTCCATGGTTGCTATTACATCTGCATTAAACCTCCATAATGACGGCATTACAGATTTCTATATCTGTTCACTTTCATCAAGGTGTGTTGTCAAGAGGGGACATCATTTTTTTGATAAGTAAATTGTGGTTACTGCCAACGTCTACTCAGTTTCCCATGTCACATGGTTTTAACAATTTGTACAGGACTGTTGTTTACAAAGGTCAGTTAACACCAGCTCAGTTGAAGGATTACTATTTTGCAGACCTTGGCAATGAAAGGTTTACGAGCTACATGGCCCTGGTAAATATATTACCCATTAACTAATCTTCTTTCTCCACTAACTCTATATACTCCAACAAACAGCATGGGAACAACCAGTAACTGAAGAGATGCAAGGTTGGGGAATGACTTCTGAGGCATTGAGGTTTGAATGATCTCTTAAGTTCTTCCGCTTCCTTGATTACTTTTTGAATTTGGATGCTGGATTGGATGCAATGGGTGAGTTGGTATGACAGTTCATTATCAAGATAATCATATTTGCAGAAATTTCTGCTGATGCTTTCTGTTGTTAGTTGGTCTGGAGGACAATTTCATCTTAGTGGTGGAGGGAAAAATCATTTTGGTGAAAATGGAATAGAATTTCCAGAATTTCTACTGGCATTTCAGTATATGTTTATGTTGAAGTACTTGGAAGAAAATTTCATTTATGCGCTTGATTTTCTGCAATGGTTTATATTCTGTAATAAGAAGTAACCATAAATACTGACAATTTGGTATACATGAAATGTGCAGATACATTCGCGATTTTCTACGAATACTTTTCCTAGCTGGGATCGTGCCCAACCTATGCGCGTATTGGGTCACAATGGAGAAATCAACACGCTTAGAGGCAATGTTAACTGGTATGTCTTGCATAAGTATTGTTGTATTGTAGTTTAAGACCTAGAAGAATGAATACAATATTGCACTGCAAATTTAAATGGATGTATCAGTAATATCCCGATGCAGCTGAAGTGGATGAATCAGAGAGTAAATATTGTTTGATAGAGTTAATGCATGATTGCTTTGCCGCTTTGTTTTATTTATTTATTTTAATGGCTACCATGCTCCAGTCAAGTTTGCAAGCTCGATGCTAGTTGATTTTGAAATAGGTGTAATAGCATTGAGTGTTGTGCTGGATGTTACTCATTGCATTGAGTGAAGTACAATATATCAGCTAACACATTGCATCCGTAGGATGAAGGCACGTGAGGGCCTACTGAAGTGCAAGGAGCTTGGTCTATCGGAGAATGAGTTAAAGAAGCTTTTGCCCATTGTGAATGCAAATTCATCTGATTCAGGTGAAATTTTATCTGAATTTATTTTTGTTTGCCAGAATATGTTCATATACTGATATAGTTTTTCTTCTCCAGGAGCTTTTGATGGTGTCCTTGAGTTTTTGATTCAGTCTGGAAAAAGTCTTCCTGAAGCTGTCATGATGATGATTCCTGAAGCATGGCAAAATGACAAGAACATGGATCCTCAGCGTAAAGCATTTTATGAATACTTCTCAGCTCTCATGGAGCCATGGGATGGGCCAGCTCTTATATCATGTGAATTTCCTGGATTCCAGATTGTTACTTCCTTCTTCTATAACATGTCATTTTGGTTAGGGCTTCATGATTTGGTACTGATTTAACATTATTGCAGTTGCTGATGGTCACTATCTTGGAGCAACATTGGATAGGAATGGACTCCGACCAGGCCGCTTTTATGTCACCCACAATGGACGAGTTATAATGGCGAGTGAAGTTGGGGTTGTAGACATTCCTCCAGAAGATGTGTGTAGGAAAGGAAGACTAAATCCTGGCATGATGCTTCTGGTGGATTTTGAGAAGCATATTGTTGTAAATGATGATGCCTTGAAGGAACAGTACTCATTGGCAAGGCCCTATGGGGAATGGCTCAAGAAGCAGAAGATTCAACTCAAAGACATAGTCGACTCTGTTCATGAATCTGAAAGAGTGCCACCAACCATAGCAGGAGTGGTGCCAGTAAGTATAAGATAAAATTCCATGTGAACTTCTCAGGAATTTCTTGTAGACTTCTTATTATTGCATTTTCCATGAGTTACAGGTGTCTAGTGATGATTTGGATATGGAAAACATGGGAATTCGTGGTTTACTGGCTCCTTTGAAAGCTTTTGGGTATGTAACATCCATCCTGAATATTTTCTTCATTTTATCCATTGTATTTACAAAGGAAGTGTTTTTATGTTCTGCTCTTATCATGCAGCTATACAGTTGAATCCTTGGAAATGTTATTACTTCCCATGGCAAAAGATGGTACAGAAGCCCTTGGGTCAATGGGAAATGATACTCCATTAGCTGTCATGTCTAATAGAGAAAAACTCACTTTTGAGTACTTCAAGCAAATGTTTGCCCAAGTGACAAACCCACCGATTGATCCTATTCGAGAGAAAATAGTTACTTCCATGGAATGTATGGTTGGTCCAGAAGGTGACCTGACAGAAACTACTGAGGAACAATGCCACCGCCTTTCACTAAAAGGTCCCCTTTTATCCATTGAAGAAATGGAAGCCATTAAAAAGATGAATTATAGGGGATGGCGGAGCAAAGTTATAGATATAACATACTTAAAGGACCATGGTAAGAAAGGGTTGGAGGAAGCCTTGGACAGGATATGTGCTGAAGCACATGATGCAATCAATGATGGCTACACCACCCTTGTGCTGTCTGATAGAGGTATTATATTTATACTTGTATTGCTTAAGTATACTATATACAGTACACTTCCATCTAATGTATTTGTATTTGGCATTGAATCTTGTAGCCTTCTCAAGGAAACGTGTTGCTGTGAGCTCTCTCCTGGCTGTTGGTGCCGTCCATCAACATCTAGTTAAAACACTTGAGCGCACTAGAGTTGCTTTAATGGTTGAATCTGCCGAACCACGTGAAGTGCACCATTTCTGCACACTTGTTGGTTTTGGTGCTGATGCTGTATGCCCATATTTGGCTGTAGAGGCAATTTGGCGACTGCAGGTTGATGGAAAGATCCCATCAAAAGCAGGTGGTGAATTCTGCTCAAAAGATGAGCTGGTCAAGAAGTACTTCAAAGCAAGCAACTATGGAATGATGAAGGTGCTTGCGAAGATGGGAATATCTACTTTGGCCTCTTACAAAGGTGCTCAGATTTTTGAAGCTCTGGGTCTTTCATCAGAAGTGATTGAAAGGTGCTTTGCTGGAACCCCAAGTCGAGTTGAGGGTGCAACATTTGAGATGCTTGCTCGTGATGCTCTTCATTTGCACGAGTTGGCATTTCCTTCTCGGCTTTTCTCTCCTGGAAGTGCCGAAGCTGTAGCATTGCCAAATCCTGGGGATTATCATTGGAGAAAAGGTGGTGAAATTCACCTGAATGATCCACTTGCCATATCAAAACTTCAAGAGGCTGCCAGAACTAACAGCATAGATGCATATAAACAGTACTCCAAGCTCATTCATGAGTTAAATAAGGCTTGCAATTTGCGGGGACTTCTGAAATTTGAAGAGGCAGAAGTGAAGATTCCCCTCGATGAAGTAGAGCCTGCTAGTGAGATAGTTAAACGGTTTTGCACTGGAGCCATGAGTTATGGGTCAATATCATTGGAGGCACACACAACATTGGCAACTGCTATGAATAAGATTGGGGGGAAATCCAACACAGGTTTGTTAAACTTCTTTGAAGAAAATATTGCCACAGATTTTTTTTTTTGGGAAAAGATGTCAAGTTTGTTTCCAAGTACAAAATGTTGATGAAACATGCATTTCGGCACAATTTGTACTTGAAAGTCTCTTGGGGTTTACTTTTCTCCTGAAGTTTAATAATGCTAGATTAGTCCTCAATTTCTGTAATTTTCGTATTAGTTATTTTATGCAAATTTTTCCATAGGTGAGGGGGGTGAGCAACCATCTCGTATGGAGCATCTTCCTGATGGCTCAATGAACCCCAAAAGGAGTGCTATCAAGCAGGTTGCTAGTGGGAGATTTGGAGTTTCGAGTTACTATCTTACAAATGCTGACGAATTGCAGATAAAGATGGCCCAGGTAATAGTCAAAATTTGTGCATTTGAATTTTAAGGTTATTGTTCCTTTCCTTATAATCTCAAAATAAATAATCAAATGGTCTCTAGCCCCTGCATTCCTGTTGGAGTTAAGGTTCTGTTTATGAATGTATATTCATGGAAGATGACGCTGTGACTTAAAAGGCACCTCTGGGTGGTCTTTCATTGAACGTAGAATACTAGAATGGTATTGTTTTAAATTTATATGTTTTCCTCAGGGAGCAAAGCCTGGCGAGGGAGGTGAACTTCCTGGCCACAAGGTTGTAGGAGACATTGCTGTCACGAGAAATTCAACTCCTGGGGTAGGACTTATCAGCCCACCTCCTCATCATGATATTTATTCCATTGAAGACCTTGCCCAATTAATTCATGATCTAAAGGTATGTTAATATCTAGCTTTTATTCTTTTACAATGGGTGCTTTTGGTTAGATTTTATTATCTTGGCTGTTCCTCCTTAATCTCTTTTTGTTAATTCGTAGAATGCCAACCCAGCTGCTCGAATTAGTGTGAAGTTGGTATCTGAAGCTGGAGTTGGCATAATTGCTAGTGGAGTTGTTAAAGGGCACGCCGACCATGTCTTGATCTCAGGCCATGATGGAGGTACAGGGGCATCCAGATGGACTGGCATAAAGAATGCTGGGCTCCCTTGGGAACTAGGCTTGGCCGAGACCCACCAGACTTTGGTTGCTAATGACCTACGTGGTCGTACAGTTCTCCAAACTGATGGGCAACTCAAAACAGGAAGAGATGTGGCCATAGCTACTCTTCTTGGGGCAGAAGAGTTTGGTTTCAGTACAGCTCCACTTATTACTCTTGGTTGCATCATGATGCGGAAGTGCCACAAGAATACCTGTCCTGTTGGCATTGCTACCCAAGATCCAGTACTTAGAGAGAAGTTTGCTGGAGAACCTGAGCATGTCATTAACTTCTTTTTCATGGTGGCAGAAGAGATGAGAGAAATTATGTCCCAGCTTGGGTTTCGGACTGTTAATGAGATGGTTGGCCGTTCAGATATGCTCGAAGTTGATAAAGAAGTCATTAAGAACAATGAGAAACTGGAAAACATTGACCTCTCTCTATTGCTTAGACCTGCAGCTGAACTGCGGCCAGAAGCTGCTCAATACTGTGTGCAAAAACAAGATCATGGTTTGGATATGGCCTTGGATAATAAGCTTATAGATCTGTCCAATGCTGCTTTGGAAAAGGGTCTCCCAGTATACATTGAAAGTCCAATCTATAATGTAAACCGTTCTGTGGGAACTATGCTTAGCCATGAGGTGACTAAACAGTATCACTTGGATGGTCTTCCAACTGACACCATTCATATTAGATTTACTGGCAGTGCAGGCCAGAGCTTTGGTGCATTCCTCTGTCCTGGCATCACTTTGGAACTTGAAGGCGATGGCAATGACTATGTTGGTAAAGGATTGTCCGGTGGCAAGATTGTAGTATATCCTCCGAAGGGAAGTACCTTTGACCCTAAGAAGAATATTGTAATTGGTAATGTGGCACTGTATGGGGCCACAAGTGGTGAGGCATATTTCAATGGGATGGCAGCAGAAAGATTTTGTGTGCGTAATTCTGGGGCTAAGGCAGTAGTGGAAGGTGTTGGTGATCATGGATGTGAGTACATGACTGGTGGGATAGTTGTTGTGCTTGGAAGCACCGGAAGAAATTTTGCTGCAGGTATGAGTGGTGGGGTTGCTTATGTTCTTGACATGGATGGAAAATTCCAATCTAGGTGCAACCATGAGCTTGTAGATCTTGATAAGGTTGAAGAGGAGGAGGATATTATTACTCTTAGAATGTTGATACAACAACATCAGCGTCACACAAATAGTGTGCTTGCCAAAGAAGTGCTTGCTGATTTTGAGAATCTTCTTCCAAAATTTATTAAGGTGTTCCCCAGGGAGTATAAACGTGTTTTGGCAAGTATGAAGTCAAAGGAAGCCTCCAAAGATGCAGTGGAGCCTGCTGCTAAAGATGGAGAGGAGCAAGATGAAGCAGAACTGGTGGAGAAAGATGCTTTTGAAGAGCTTAAGAAACTGGCTGCTTCATCTTTGATTGGGAAACCGAGTCAGGTATGTAAACTTCCCCCCCTGGTGAGCTATATATATGTATATGAATGATTTGTGAAGTTTGTACTCGATTGGGGATTGATCTCCTGCTCTTATTGCATTTGCATTCACACTAATGTTTCTTTAGTGGGACTTTCTTCCTAAAAGTTATCAGAAAATTGGTATTTAATAACCAAAAAAAGAGAGAAGGAATTTGTGTTATTGGCATGAATTGGTAGGTTGTCTAGAAGTTTTACTATCCGGACTGTGTCTCTTATTGTGTAAAGATGGCACTAGTGTCAATTATTACTTTACTATTACTATTAGCATACCTTCTTAGAAAGGTCTTTTTTGCTTCCTCTTTACTTTAGATCTTATAAATCTTAAATGATTCTTAAACTAACCTTTCGAATGCTCTGTTGGATGTAGTAGATAATAGACTTTATCCAAGAGTGGTATAGTTTACTTTCTTATTGCCTAACAATGAAGAACTGACTTGCTTGTAAGATATCAGTACATAGATTACTCTCCGTACATTTTGAGTTGGCTGATGTCTTTGAATATTTGCTGAAGGTTGAACAGGCTGAATCATCCAATAGGCCTAGTCAAGTCATTGATGCTGTTAAACATAGAGGTTTTGTTGCTTATGAGCGTGAAGGTGTTCAGTATCGGGATCCTAATGTTAGGATGAGTGATTGGAAGGAGGTGATGGAGGAGACAAAGCCTGGTCCACTATTGAAAACCCAGTCAGCCCGTTGCATGGATTGTGGTACTCCTTTCTGTCATCAGGTGTGCATTGCCACTTTCATGAAGTTTTCTGTTTTAAAGTTACGACTTCCAATTTTCATTCTTTTGTAATTTGAATGAATGTTTAAACTAAAGATATTTGCATAAACTTGCAGGAAAATTCTGGATGTCCTCTTGGAAATAAAATACCAGAATTTAATGAGTTAGTATACCAAAATAGGTGGCGTGAAGCATTAGAGAGGCTTCTTGAGACAAATAACTTCCCAGAGTTTACTGGTCGGGTGTGCCCAGCACCTTGTGAAGGTTCTTGTGTGCTTGGTATTATTGAGAATCCAGTATCTATTAAAAGCATTGAATGTGCAATCATAGACAAGGCTTTTGAGGAGGGTTGGATGGTGCCACGACCTCCAGCCAGGAGAACAGGGTATGCGATTTTTTTTTATTTTTAACATCTCTTCAGTTTAATTTTCATTATATCTGGTTCCTTTTCAACCAAATAGGTATAGTCCTCAAGTTGGTGTGTTGTGTTTTTCTGTTATTAACCTGTTCAGCTTTGTTGCGGTTATTAGTAATATTAAGCTGGGCCATATCAGTAAACTGTTGACTTTTGTTGCAATTATCAGTAAGATAAACAGTATGGTTATTTCATATCTTCACCAATACAGGAAAAGAGTCGCCGTTGTTGGAAGTGGACCAGCTGGTTTGGCAGCTGCTGATCAACTGAATAAAATGGGCCATACAGTAACTGTGTATGAAAGAGCTGATAGGATTGGAGGGCTTATGATGTATGGGGTTCCCAACATGAAAACTGACAAAGTGGATGTAGTTCAACGGCGGGTCAAACTTATGACAGAGGAGGGAGTTAATTTTGTGGTGAATGCTAATGTTGGACATGATCCTTTATACTCTCTTGATCGGCTTCGAGAGGAAAATGATGCTATTGTCTTAGCTGTAGGAGCCACAAAACCAAGGTGAGTCCTAGTGCAGGAGTCCTATATGTTATTATTGTTTATATTTTTAGTTCAATTTTGCTAGGAATAGAAGTATCTTAGAAAAAGGAATAGTTGTTGAAAGATGCTTCAAAGGAAGTTTTACTTTTTAATGCAGGGATCTTCCAGTACCTGGGCGGGAATTGTCGGGAGTTCATTTTGCCATGGAGTTTCTTCATGCAAACACTAAAAGCTTGCTTGATAGCAATCTCCAGGATGGTAACTACATTTCTGCGAAGGGCAAGAAAGTTGTGGTCATTGGAGGAGGCGACACAGGCACAGATTGCATAGGGACATCTATCCGTCATGGGTGTAGTAGCATCATAAATCTGGAACTTCTCCCTCAGCCACCACCAACTAGGGCCCCAGGCAACCCTTGGCCACAGGTTAGATCAATTGGTTTTTAAAATATTGGTGGTGTTTCTTCTTTGCAGCCCATTAGTGAATGTAGAGAGCTTGAGAAATTTGACCTTTCAGTTGCCATTACTAGGACTATGCACTTAGATTAGCCTTTTAGGAGTCAATTATGGCTAATGGCGCTCATGAGGTTTTCCGTGTGCATTAACTGATTCCTTGGAGTGTTCTAGATTGGCATGAGATCAGTTAAAAGTGCCAGTAATTGCAACTGCTCGCCTTTAATTGCTTTACCTTTTTAGGTTTATACTTGAAAGGGAATGGCTAAGGAAGTGTCAATTCTTTCATGCTAGCTGCACATGACTTTTGTTTAACCATTGAATGTTTCTGGAATACAGTGGCCTCGCATATTCCGTGTGGATTACGGGCACCAAGAAGCTGCAGCTAAATTTGGCAAAGATCCAAGATCTTACGAGGTATTGACTAAGCGGTTTGTAGGAGATGAAAATGGAGTTGTGAAAGGACTTGAAGTGGTACGTGTTTGCTGGGAGAAGGATGAAACCGGGAAGTTTCAGTTTAAGGAAATTGAGGGCACTGAGGAGATTATTGAGGCTGACCTAGTTTTACTGGCCATGGGATTCCTTGGCCCTGAGTCTGTAAGTATTCATAATAGCTTCATTTGTTATGTTTAAAGAAGTTAGTTGACTGAACTTGGTATTTGGTGGTGGTTGAACAGTGTTGAGAGAAATGGATTGTTGCTGTTACAGTGTAAAATGATAACTAAATATGATTGTAATCTATGTGCAGACATTATAGTGATTTTAACTTCGTCCAATGTTAGATGCCTTCGCACAAATGATATTCATCAGGAAGTTGCTAATTACTGATCTTTCTGCTCTGCTTTTTCCAGACAATTGCAGACAAGTTGGGTATGGAGCGAGACAAAAGGTCAAACTTCAAGGCTGATTATGGTCGTTTCTCAACCACTGTCAAAGGTGTCTTTGCAGCTGGGGATTGTCGTCGAGGTCAGTCCCTGGTGGTATGGGCAATTTCAGAGGGACGGCAAGCTGCTGCACAAGTTGACAGTTACCTCATAAAAGAAGACATAGAGCACAACAATATTGCTGGGAATCCGGACGAACTTGTCAAGAGGCAGCAGGACCTCACCAAGAGGCACCAGGGCAGTAGCAAACACACAGTGATGACTTAGGAGTCTTCTGTGATAGTTCGTTTCATACAGTACTGAACAGAATAAAAAAAGATGGTTCCAAGATTGTGCAGGAGTTTCATTGGTTTACCGTAGGCATTATTAGGTTGTAGTGCACGCCAAATAAGGAGAAAAATAATAAAGGAAGGTTCAGTATAAGCAAAGCAAGAGGATTGTCTTGCCGAGTTGGTTGGTTCAAGGGTACAAAGGTTATTGCATAGGAATATTGTTCATAGTTTTTATGCATAGGCTTTCGTGTTGGAAAGGTTAGGTCCTAGTTAATTATTGTATTGTATGAAATGAAATGTACAGTTTGATAATTATTGATTTAGATTATTGTTTCCATTTTGAACTGCTTTGAACGAGTATTGAGGTTCTTGAATATGTGGTGTCTTTGTTTTATGAAAACGAAACAATGATTTTTCATCTGATTGATGATGTTTGCAAATAGCCAAATACTGATCACATGGTACTTCCGGGAGGAAGTTTAAAATCTCCATTTGGTTGAATAAGGGAATGAATAGGGGAAAATGAATAAATTTGGACACATTAAAGTTAAAAAATGAATTTATATACTACGACTTTGGAGGTTTCTATTTTATCTCTTTCTAATTGGTATCAATCTATTTGCAAGCTGCCTTCATTTCCATTCAAAATCATGATACCAAACAATTACACAAACTACATATCTTGGGCACACAGTTTGGTGGTAGTACAAATTCAGGGGCTTAACACAAAGGGAGGCCATTCTTCTGAAGTATAGCATTGATAAATGATAATGCGGGAATTGATTAATGAGTATCGCACCAAGAAGTGTACCAATAGCACTACACTGATACAAATGCTCAATTTGAAGTTGCGGATTTTCCGTCGTGTTTCAAATCCTGCTCTGCTTCTTCAAGTCAATATCTGAAATGGGCTTATTCAATTGATTGCCGACGCTCAGTAACACCCTTCCCCAGTAGTATATCCTTCTGACCAGAACAATCCTCTCTATTGGTTAAAAACAAGAACAGAAATAGGAGATTTTTTATTCGACCCTTATATTTTTAGGTCACTTTTCAACACTATTTTTTATATTTAATTAATAATTTATAAATTTATAATTTATTACGTATTAATTAATTAATAAATAAATTTAAATTTTAACTTTAAATTATAAATTTATTTATTAATTAATCAATATATTTAATTAATTATAAATTTATATATCATTAATAAGTAAAAAATGATATTAAAAAATACGTAAAATAATTATTTGTGTTTTTTATTGGAGCATAATAAAGTAGGATATATTAATATTGTAATATTATAGCATATAGTCCACCACCATCACGCCACGATTTTTCGTGGCAAGGCAACAACAAAACTTTACTCAAACCCAGAGTCAATACTGTCTTGTTTTCAATAAGATGAAGAACATTCCCATACTCATTCTCCCCTTCTTCTTCCTTTTCAACCCTCCTCTAACGTACCTGGTAGTATTAGCAAGCATAGAAACATGCTTGGACAGTGTTTGCCATATGAAGGAGCCATTAATCCGATTCCCGTTCCACATAGAGATAGAGGAAATCCAGCCAGAGACATGTGGGTACCCAGGTTTCACAGTATCATGCAGTAAGGAAGGCCAAACACTGATCAACCTACCTAACTCAGGAGAATTCAGTATCCAAGGAATAAACTATGCCACACAGCAACTGTGGGTGAATGACCCCAACAAGTGCCTCCCAAAACGCATTCTTTCACTCAACCTCTCTGGGTCTCCATTTGATGCCGTTTACAACCAGGAATTCACCTTCTTTAACTGCTCCTTCAACTTGGAGTACCTGGCCTACCGTTACAACCCCATAGCATGTCTCAGTGATTCTGATAAGTACAACGTTATTGCCACATCTTCTTCCAGTGTGTCTGTGTACTTGTCGTCTGTTTGTGATTTGGTTGACACTGTGAAGGTGCCCGTTCAGCTGCCGTTTTATGATCACATGCTGTCGTCTGACCTCAGCGACGATCTACGGCTGTCGTGGGACTCGCCGCCGTGTGGGAGGTGTGAGTTGCTCGGTGGTCGCTGTGGGTTCGACATCAGCAACTCCAGTTTTGAAGTTGCCTGTTCCATTGTCCCTTCTGAAGGTACTACTTGCTAGTTGCTAGTTGCTTTCGGTTTGTTTTAATTCATATATGTTTCATTTTATACACCCTCAACATTTCGAAAATGATATTTCACACCAAATTTTGTACATTACTTTTAAGGTGCTAATTAGCGTGCAAATATTTGATAAAAATATATATATTATGTGATAGATTGAAGATATTAATTAATTATTATTATTTATACGCTTATCATCATTGTAAAAGTGATGTGCAAAATTTGATATGTGAATAGCGAACATTTATTTATTCATTGCTTACGTATAGAGATTTAATTATATCATTTACTTTGATTTTTCTTAACTTTTAACTTTTAGTCCCATTTCTTAAGAATATGATTGGAGTGAGGATTTTGGAGAGAAAGAAAATGAAATGTTTATTTTTATTTTTTTTTAAATTAAGAGAATTATAAAATATTTATAAAAATAAATAAATAATAATAAAATTATATATGATTATTTTTTATTTTATTTATTCTTTTTGAAAAAACTTAAATATAGAAAATATTTATAAAAAAAATAACTTCCATTCACTTTCTTTCCAAAACCTCAACATCCAAACATATCCAAAGAGAATAATTGAAGTTGTTTAGATCAAGAAGGCTATTGGAGTTTGGAGAGGGGAAATATCTTGTAGTTTTTTTCTCTTCTTTTTTTAAATACCTGGTTTCGTCAATCAGATGAATAATATATACTTCTAATTCTAAATTATATGTCCTTGTATAAAATTAACGTTATCTTCTTTCTCTTCAATTAAGATAAGGAAATGTAAACAAAGAGAAAACAACAAAAATTCTTTGTTTAAGTTTATTTTAAAAGAAGAAAGGATTTGGAGAATCTTATAAAATACTAATGTGAGAGTCACCTAATATGAGTCATGACTCATGATGATGTTCATTTATTTTTTTTCTCCGCCAAAAACTTGGGGATCGCAGTTTTCTTCTTCGAAAGTTGAAGCAGAAAATTGAAGAAGTTTTAAGTTAAAATAGTATTTCTTATTGGGTTGGATCTAATGGATTAAATTTAATTATAAATGATTAATAATTTAATCAAAATATGTATTAGATATCCATTAGATATCCAATTAAAAACTAATATAGTGGATATTTAATATATTTTATATTTTTTAGAGAAAGAAACATATTTTAGAGAGAATAACATTTTTTAAAAAAAAGAAATATTTTTTTTAAATGAAATGAGTTGAATATTATTCATCCATTCAATTTATTAAAATAAATTAATAAATATATTAAATATCCATCCATTAAATTGAGTCATAGATGAATTGGATAATATTAAATATTCTATAATAAATCTTAAATAAATTAATAATTTATTTTAAATCGAATCCAAAATCAACCAAATACATCCCTTAACAATATTCATGATGGTCGGGCTGGGGCAGTCTCGTTTAAGATTTTTCCTTTGCTGTTGTCCATTTTGATTTGTTGGTACCTGGCACTTTTATTATATGTTCAATCTAAATTACCAAACTCAACTGGGGACCAAAACTATTATATCGCAAAATCCATGTATATATATTTTAAGTAAAAGTAACCATGAAGTTACTTGGACTAACATAATAACCATGTTAGTATTGACGGTGGTGACACATTTATTCAGGTTTCATGCCTGGGTGCAGAATTTTAATAGTTCATGCAAGTTAATTGGACTAAGTGCAAAGCAACTAAGTATAAGTGGACGACCAACTAGTTGACCACATTGCAATTTAATTAAGTGGCTAATGTTTTTACTGCATGTTGCAACAGAATTGCAATTAACCATGAAATTTTACTATTGGCAGGGATTTCCCTTGGTGGACGTTACGTCATAGCCATATGCATAGGGGTACCGGCGTTGTTGTGCTTCATTGCAATACTGAGTTGCGTCTGCAGCAGGTTCAAAATAGGGACCCACGGTTGGGCTTGGGGCCATGAGACAGTTGCAGATTTTGAGTCCCTCGTTGGCCCACAATCTACCGTCATTTCGGGCCTTGATGGGCCTACAATTGAGTCTTACTCAAAAATAATTCTGGATGAGAGCCAACCCTTACTGAAGCCCAATGACGAGACCTGCCCAATATGCTTGTCTGAGTACAGGCCCAAAGAGACAGTGAAAAGCATACCTGAATGTAGACATTGCTTCCATGCACAGTGCATAGAAGAATGGCTTCGACTAAATGCGTCGTGCCCAATTTGCCGGACTTCTTCCCGGAAGTTACCACAGCCGCTTGATCCATCATGACCATAATAGTAGTACTTTTATCTCCTTATTTTTGCCTCCAAATTTGTACATGAACCATTTTAGTGTAGTTGTTATTAAATGAACATTTTCCTTTTGCTTGAGTGTTAGAATTAGAATACTATTATTTAGAAAAAAAAATTTAATCGTCAGAACCAAATTTAGAAGCAAGAATATTTTAGACAAGCATGATGGTGGGATTTGATGTAGCACTTTTGTTAGGATGATCAGCTTAGGTGGTTATATTTGGAAGAGAAAGCGAGAAAACATGGTAATAAGAAACTCACTAGAAATGGAAGGGAAGATACTTAAGAGTGTTGAGAAGTAAACGTCTGTGAAGAAAATAATAGTGAGTAATGCCAATAAAGTCTTGAGGACATGAGGAACGTAGAAAATTGGACTTTGGCTTCTGAAGTGTTTCCTTGTAAACAATATTGTTTCTACTTCTGTATGGACTTGGTCCTGCCAGTTGAACTGCGGTTTTGATTTTGTTTTTCCCCTAAACTCCTGGAAAATTCATAAGTGCTATTCCAATTTTAATACTAGGAATGCCCAAATTTACAAATAACAAGTACAATGCTGAAAGCCAGAAACTGATCTTACAACTCTTATAATTAAAATATTGCATAAAGTTAGCCATTGTATATATTTAATGAGCCTAAAGATGTCTGTAATCAATCTAATGCGGAACTAATATTTAAAATTTTCAACTTATCTCACCATTGTGAGTTAAATAAGTCACTCTAACTCTTGGATTACTTCTAAATCTTGTGTCAGTTGTCTAGCAGCCACACCCGCACTAGCTTTTTTTCTTGTTGGACCTGCAGAAGCAAAAGGATTAGGAGGTATTGGTAATCTATCAACATCTCCCTCCAACATTTGAACCACCATTTGCATTGATGGTCGATCCACAGCATGCCATTGGATACTCCAAAGTCCTACAATTGCTAGTTTCTTTGCAATTTTTGCATCCCCTTCATCTTCAATATGAATTCTCCTTTCGTCCTTTTCTTCTAAAAGATCATAAATCCATTCTGGGTAGTAAACATGGCTAGTGTTTTCCTCCATGTCCTCTGTGATCTTCCTCCGACCTATTGTTTCAAGCAGTAGCATTCCATAACTATAAACATCTGACTTGTATGATACATTCCCAAAGTTTCTTGAGAAAACTTCAGGTGCAATGTAACCCAAAGTTCCTCCTGCTGTTGTCATGGACACCATGCTTTGCTCCCTGGAGCACAATTTGGCTAGACCAAAATCACAGATTTTTGGAGTAAAGTTGCTGTCTAATAAAACATTTTGAGGTTTGATATCAAAATGCAGAATGCGCTGATCACAACCTTGGTGAAGATACTCAATTCCTTTAGCTATGCCTAGAGCAATTTCCTGTAGCTTTTTCCAACCAAGGAAGTTTTGCCTGTTGTCTGGTGAATTTATGAACTTCTGTAGTGAACCATTTGGTAAGAACTCATAGATAAGAGCTCTTCTAAAGCCATCGGCACAGAAACCAACCAAACGAATAATGTTAACGTGGTGGATCCTACCCATTATACCAACTTCATTAATGAATTCTTCCCCAGTTCCTTGGGAATTATTGAGGACCTTTACAGCAACAGTGAATACTTTAGAAATGCTTCCTTTGAAGACAGTTCCATAGGCTCCTTGTCCTAACTTGTCCTTAAAATTATTGGTGATTCTCTTAATTTCAGCATAAGAGTATCTAGTGGGTTTAAGAGCTCTATAGTCTTCCAGAAATTTTTCAATAATTGCTTGTTTTTCTTTCCGAAGTGTGTAAGAATCATAGATGCCATAAACAGCACTAGTCAACAGGATAAGAAACAATGATCCTAGGATTGATCCTGCAATTATCAAAAGTATATTTTGAGAAAATGATAATTTCCTTGCAGGTTAATAATCAGAAAGCAAAAATAAACTTGAAAGCTGACCTGTGGTCAATAGGGGTGTTGATGATGAACCTGCAAATGACAATAACAAAACTCAATTTATGTAATTGCTTAAAAAAAGTCATGACATGTCGTAACGGTTTCACTTAATTGAATGAGTAAACCTTACAAATGTGATCAACTGCGGTAAACCTAACATAGACATGTATTTGAGTATTAACTAAGATCTTACCAGTTAAGCTTCACAAAGCTAGCTAGAAATCAAGGTCACTTTGATTAGTTTGTAAGGTTAGTGTTTTCATCTTCCAAGATTGCATCTAAATGATTGGAACATGGAACCTCCAAGATGCATGGGAGACTCAATGCTTAACCATTGAGTGTCCCATTGGAGACAACTAGCTAGTAGTAGTAGTATTTTTGGATGCGACAGAATCAGGAAGGTTACCTCTGTGATTGGCGAAACAATAGATTTCGTTGTTGGCAGTATTATTCTTCCACCCACATGTGTTTCCTTTTGATTCGCAATGTTTACAATTTGGTTCAGACCATATCAAATGGAGAATATTGTCCTTACGGAGAAAATCTAAAGGGACGGATGAAATATTAAACATTTTGGTGCAAAATGAGAGGAGCATGTACTCGATCGAAGAACTAGCTGGAATGGCGTATACTTGACTGCTTGAGGTGCTTAGGCATGGAACCAAATAGTAGTCCATATCTCTGTCCATTACTGAACAATTGAAAATGTCATAGTCATCGTAGTAGTCGGCTTTGAAATGGGAAGCTGATATATTGAGGTTGTGGAGCAGCCTTGAAAAGCAGCCATATGGATCAGATAATTCAATTGTTTGCTCTTTGTAGTCAATATTTTTGACATTGAGCTTCACTGACTCAGGGAGCTCAATCACAGTCTCATTACTTGCGGAGCAAACTAAATCAAACCCGGGATAGCCACAGTGTTGTGGTTGCCTGCCTTCGATTCGGAAAGGGAATCGGATGACCTGATTTCCGCATGATAAATTTGGACAGTTATCAAAGGCAGCTGCAAGCTCTACATTAAAGCAAACCATGAACAATAAGGCAATGGAAGAGGAGATTATTAACAAAGTAGTACCCATATCTTGAGTCAAGTCTTTGGCTTTGTGCAGGTTTTGAGCATATGAAGCAATACCTTAAGCTGCTCCGGCCCTTGACTTGGTTTAAACAATTTTCAATCTCGCGGTAGCTTCCCAGTAGGCAATAATTGCCTCATATGACATAAGTGCTTACGTCAGAAGATAATTATGGATATATGATTGCAACGTGTGGTGACTCAACTTCAAAGGACTTGTTGGGTTTGTCTTGATGTGTTCAGTTGAATTTTGTATGGTTATTAATTTTCCTTTTATCTCTGTAGACAGGTTAGTTTGTCAACTTGCTCTCTGCATGACCATAGAAATATCATCCTCTACTGCATTACTCATGTCATGTCTGAACATCAGAATTTTCAATCTCTTGCGGTAGCTTCCCAATAATTTCTTCCTATGACATGGGTGCTTACATCAAGAGCTAATATTGTAGATATTTGATTCCACTGTGTGGAGACAGTAATATTGTAGAAATGTCATCAAAGACTTGTTGATTTTAATCAAGAAGTATATCAATATCACACGCTTCCACGACACTTCGTTTCAAGTCCTTATGTACAAGTATTGTATGTAAGTTTTGATATCTTTCATTTTCTTTATATATCTCTAGTCAGTTTTGCCACTTGCTCTGTGCATGACCATAGAAATGTCATCCTTTGCTGCATTACTGATACCCCTTTTACTAGTGTTCTTGTCCTATGGATGTACTAGCAGCAAGGCAAAGAATGCTCAATTCTGCTCTGCTCGTTGGTGCGGGATCCATAACATAAGCCACCCTTTCAGGCTACAAGACAGTCCAGACCACTGTGGTGACTTCAGATACAACCTGTCTTGCGAGGACAACCAATTAGTACTGTATTGGAAATCAGGAAAATACTATGTGCAGTCAATTAATTACTACAACCGCACAATCCGACTAGTGGATGCCAATATTGGCCTGCATGATTACTCTTACTACTCCCTCCCTCGTTATTCCTTAACCATCTACAATTTCACCTATTGGGAGGCATATACATACTATTATCCTTCGACAAATGTTTTGATATACTTGATGTGTCCACATAGGGTGGCATCCTCTGATCTGTACATTGATGACACTGCAACTTGCATGAATAGTTCATATGCGGTTGGGAGTACTTTCTATGTCAATGTTAAAGAGAAATCTCTTAGGGATATGGGGCTGGGAGACTCGTGTCGTATAGAGTTGATGTACATCACATCGTGGCCTGCTGGACACTATCGCAGCAACATTTCATGCACTGACATCCATCATATGCTGCTTTATGGGATTGAAATTTCTTGGCTGAATAGTGTTTGCTCAGATCTTTCGGGCTATGCCTTTGTTGGTCAGCATAACAACGCTCATTGTTCAAAAGGTTTGATTGTTAATAAAGTCTGGTTTCTAACGTAAATTTTCATTATCAAATTTCTTTCACGGTTTGTTTGAATATTGGAAAAAAAATAAAAAAGAAATAAAAAAATAAAAAATGAAAATCTCTTGTTTTCTTTCATTCCTTTTATAAAACTGCTAAACAAAAAAGGAAATTTTACCTAAAATCTTCCTTTTATATATATATATATATATATATTCTTGTGTCATTCAACATTCAACATCCTACACTAAAGAGAATTATATCCCCTATATTCATATTCGTGCACATCTTTTCTAATTATATTGATAGCTTATACAGTTATTTCTCATATGCAGGACTTCCACGGCTCCAAGAATTTGGTAAGCAATCTCATCTCACCCAATTAATTATACTCTGCTTTCAAATTTTAGTTTCAAATATTTATGGTACTCCCTTGATATTACTGCAAAATTCATGAAGCATTTACAGCATACAGTATACTATAGGTCTAGCTATAACTATATTCACAACAAAAGAAGTATGGGACTATTGCGTGTGTTATTTTTTTTCTTTTTGGTTTTTCACCCTTCACACAGATAATCAGTATCACTCCTCATTCTAAATGGAAGAAATTTTGCAGAAGTCAACCTATATTTACAAAATAGTAATTTATGTATTTGAAGAAGGAAAAAGAAAGGAAGGAAGGAAGGAAATTTTTTTTTCTCTTTCTCTTTTTCTTTTTCTCTTTTTTTTTTTTTAACAAAAAAGGTAAGAGAAATCAAGGAACAACAGACTCCTCAAAAGTCAAAACTCCCTCTAGTGCTGAGTCCCTCTTTTTTTTAAAATAAAAAATAAAAAAATTCCCATTTTGCGACTTTTTATTGAAAAAATTAATTATAATTGATCTTTTTTTTTCATACACTTATTTTTCTTTTATTTTTTGTACATTAAGAAAATCTTACATGACTTGATATACATATTATGTCTCATGTATGTGGGTGTGTACGTCTTATTCTTATATATACACTGGTGGATATAAATATTTGAGAAAAGAGTATGCAATCTCTGAATTTTAACTTTTTTATAAATCATCATTACGAATTTTAAATTTTTTAATTAGTCTCTAAATTTTAATTAATATTTCAATAGATCCTTTTGTTATTACAAAATAAATAAAAACAAAATTTGTTTTAAAATAAATTTATTTATTATTTATTTTATAATGAAGAAAATATATTTAAAATTAAATTTTAATAAATAAATTAATAAATAGTTCTTAATTATTATTAATATAATAAAATAATATCATGTAATATTATCGTTAGTGAATTATCGAATTCAAATGAAACATAAGGATTGATTGAGACATTAATTAAAATTTAAAAATTAATTGAGAATGTTTTATAATTCGTGGTACTAATTTGCAAAAAGATCAAAGTTTAAAGAGTTTTTATACTTTTTTTCCTAAATCTTTTATCCCTTCATAAAATTAAAAAAAAATCACATCTTTTGTCCTTTTTTCCTTGTCTCGTTTTCTATATTGACAACCAAACACATCATTTATCTTTCTATGTTAAACTAAATAATTAGTCTATATAGTTTTATCTGATTTAAATCTTAATCCCCATAACTCTATTTTTTAGATTTTGATCATTATAGCTTTATTAATTTAGATTATAGTCCCTCATGGACTAATAACTTAGTAATGTAAAATTGTGAGGACCAATTTTTTATGAAAAATAAGAATCAATATCTTAATATGTAAAAACTTTAGAGACTAAAACTCAAATGAGTGAAAAATATTAAGACTAATACTATAATGATAAGGACCAAATTTTAAAAAAGTAAAAATATAGAAATTGATATCCGAAGAAAAAAATTACAACGACCAAAATCTAAATCTGGTAAAATTATAAGGATTAATTGTTTAATTTAACCATCTTCTTATTTGAACTTAATTTAATGTAGGTTGGTCTACTGAATCCACTCAATCATTGTTGATGCTTTTGTTTATCGCAAGTGCACAAATTGAACAAGTAATATAGTAAAGAGTAGAATATCGCTCTTACGAGGAATATGTAAATCTCTAAAGTTAAATATTAACCAATAGTTTACTTAATACTATTCAAGAACATTGAAATTTAGAAAAGGTTGTGTAAGTTAACTATAAAGACGTAAATACAGTAAATTGAACCTAAAGATAGTGATTAAAAAATAGGGAATCCTTCTTTACCTTCTACTTAAATTAATGATATGCAATCCTCTCAAACAACATAAATGAGACGGGATTTGTTAGCTTGAGAAACTAACTTAGTTAAAAGCTTATGTCTAAGTCATTTAACCATGCTTTATTTAACTAGTTCACTATGTTTCCGTGAGATCTAGTGCAAACTCCACTCATTAAGAACAATTCTCAATAATAGCTATGCATGCATGACCAATAGATATATGTCTATCTTATAAGCTAATTAATGTATTCCAACATTAGAATGAAATTAAACATGCATTAACCATATCTATGATCTCAAATCTAAATCCCTATATTTAGGTCAATAGATTTAATCAAAACACATTAAATGTTGGCCAAACACTCAAGAGTATTAAGAGAAATATGATTAAACAAAACTCAAATCATCTATATTAACTCATAAGATTACAAAATCATCAATATTCATAGAAAGATCCAAAGAAATCTCTATACACAGTTTAGCTAGCCATGAAAAACGAAAATATATCACAATACATCATGTTCATGATAATGGAAAAGAGAAAGTAAAAGAAATGGAAGAGAGAAGTTCAATGATGATGATCTTTGATGCTTTAATCTTCCTCCAAGATGAAGATGACCTCCAACCTTGACTACTTCTGCTTCCTTTCAGTCCCACAATGAAAACCTAGCCACTGCTTTCTAAAAATGTAAAAACCTCTTTATAAAATTTGATGAAACAATATTTATAGGCCCTAAAACTCTGCTTCAAGCCGTGACATTCACCATATTACGCCGTGACGTGCATTCAAATTAGGTCACCACGCCACAACATCCACTCCTTTGCGCCGCGGCATTAACATGACTGCGCCACGGCGTGAGATGCTGAATTTCACACTTGACTTTCTCTTTCAATGCTAACACAATTCTTCCACAAATAAGCTTGTTTAGCTAGGACTCTTCTTGCAATAGAGAAATCATCAAGTTACTAACAGTTGCAAATCCACTTAATCACTTAAAGAATATGCAAGATTTACACAAGTTTATATAAGAAGATATTAAAATGGAATTTGACAAATATAAGCCTCAAATATTTCATATATGCATCATAACAAGGACTAAACTATCAATATAACACAAATATAAGGTACAAATAACTACATATCATGAAGTTATTAATCATCTTCACAAACTTGTCAATATATGAGTTCACAGGAGGCTGTGGTAAACCCAATTATGTCCCACCCTTTGACACTCACCCCAATTCCACCTCAATGGAAGGCAGCAGCAAAGCTCTCGAAGCAACAAAGTCATGACTACCCATGACCACAATGTTGAAGGGAAAAAAAAAAGACTTGATAACAAATAGAAGTTGCCTATCATAGAAGAGCAACATGCCACCTTAGAGCCAATTAGAAGTGGGGTTTATGAGAGAGATGACTTAGAGATCTAGAACCTTTGGCTGCTTATAAATTAAAGTGAGATTTTGATTAATTCTGGAAGCTTTGGCAATTTTTTTTTTGGTAGAACCACCTCCCATCCTTGTCCTCTAAGGCTCTGCATAAGGAGTTAAGAAAATTGATAAAACACTTAGGTAAAATAAGGATATTTTGACTTTTCATCTTTTTTTTTTTTTTAATTTGGTCTTATAATTTTTTATTTTATTAATTTGGTCCTTTAAATTTAGAATCGTCAACTAATATAGTCTTCCGTAACGACTCCATTATCTCATTAATATAAGTGATGACATGTCATTAACCGGTGATAGTCATATCATAGTCACATAATCTTCATGTCATTTACGTCATCATCGTCAGTGACATGTCATCACTTTTGTGAGTATGAGTGATGAAATCGTTATAGAAGACCACATTAATTAATGATGTTAAATTTAAGGGACTAAATTGATAAAAAAAAAGTTATGAATCAAATTTAAAATAAATAAATTTAAAGGACTAAAAAATATTTTTTTACCAAATACTTAGACAAGTAAAACAAATGAAAAAGCCAACTTTGTGAAACAGGGAAACTTTGAAAAGGGAAAAAAGGGGACTTATTATTGGGATGTGATTCTTATGTAAGTATTTTCATCGGAAAAGAAAGCACATGGACAATTTGATGCATAAAGACTGTAAGTGTTGAGAGGACTTCGGGATGGCAAAATCTTCTAGTAGTTAGAGATTTTTGTGGAGACTATTCTATTTGGGGATTTGAAGTTAGGAAAATTTTCTTTGCACGGGAACGGGGATTATATATTCTGTCTCACGGGATCCTCATTTCCAAGAAAATTTTAAATTATTTTTAATGATTATATCATATATATGTAATAGTACTTTGTTTATTTTAGTAATTTGTATCTATATTATTTTTATATTAAATTACAATTTGAAAAAGTAAAAAATACCATTAGGTAGTAATTTATTATTTTTAATTTGATGATGTTATAAACTTAAATTAAAATTATTTCCAACAATAGCTCCAGAGACATTGAAGGAGAGCCTGCCTAAGATAAAAATATAGGCAAAAGGGCAATCAACAACTAAAAATTTTACCATTACTATTTTCTCTGAATTTTTTATTATTTTCTTCAAAATTCATTCCCAGAGTCAGGTACAATTTCACATATCCTTTGGATCTAACTTTTCCCCTGAAAACCCTACTAAATCCACATCAAAGGGTTTTAGGTTGGAGAGAGGCATTTAGAGGTTGCAGAAGCACTCCATGAAGAGGATATCAGCTAAGCTCCCTTGGTCGACGAAGATTCGCTTGACCCACGTGTTGGCCATGATTCCCGAGATGACCATAGGGTCATCGTGGCCAGGGACTACTCCATCTAGGTCTTTGTTTATGAAGCTGGTGACTGTTGTTTGTGATCTACTTCCTTTTTTGAACGTGGCCTGAGATTATACGCTCAGCATCTGCCTCAGATGCCTTTTTCGAGTGAATTTTGATTGCACTTCTCTAGCAAAGCCTCCCGAGATGGTGTTGGTGGTTCTGGTGACCTCACCATCTCGTCTTGTTTCCCTTTGAGGGGATCATTTCTTTGTCATCAGATTTTTTCATGAGGAGGTGACAGATCCTTGGATGAAGGGGTCTGACGTGGTGGCCTGTAACTCCTTTTTCTGGCTTCCCTCCTTTGATACCTTGGGGGGTTGTTGTCTCTAGAGTGCTAGGCGTAGTTCTAGAACTTACCCCATTGTATCAAAATTTTGATGGCGTCTCGGAGGTCGACACATTTTTCAGTATCGTGGTCGTAACCTTTGTGGTAATTGCACCACTTTGACTTATCTACCCATCTATGAGGCCTAAGCACCTAGGGTCTAAGGATCTCAGCGAGCTCCGTATAATACATCTCTTCAAGAATCTTGTTTAGCTAGGGAAATCGTGAGGGGGTGTAATCATCAAATTTTCCCTAAGGTGGTCCCTTAGGGCTGTTCTTAAGGCCTCTAGTCTCGAGTTCCTTCTCCTTCTTCCGAGATGGTTCTGCTTCTCAGTAGGCTTCACTCTTCGCCCTTAGGACTTCTTCCATATTTATAAACTTATTGGAGCGACTCTTTAATTCATCTAGGTTCTAGGCGATCTTCTTGGCCAGTGACTTTGTGAAGTCCTCAGGTCGAAGGCCTCGGATGATTGTCATGCATGGCCATGTAAGGATTCAAGTCTCACACCACCGTGAGCGTGACTTGCTATCATAGAGGCTTCAACATCATCTTGTTGTTGCTCCTGGTTCGTAGTTGTCTTTTTGCATGTGTTAGCCATGAGAGGAAGGTGGGAGTAGTAGTTTGCACGCTTCCCACACACGACACCAATGTTCTAGTATGAACTTTGAGGATATAGTAAACACCTTAGAGAGGTTGAACTATTGAACTCCACTCTAGCAGCTCCCTTGAGTATTGGAATAGGAGGGTTGGATACCTGTAAAGACACTCTGACGCTCAAGTATACTAGAATTTTTTGGAGGAGGATGATAGACAAGATGCTTACCATGAAACTATAATGCCCTACTTATATGAAGAGTAACATGGGTACCAGGTTAAGAAGAAAGGCAAAAGATCATTTCAATGACAAGATGAAGCTTCCTTACATCTTCCTTGCCTAGAGTTGACCTTTCCTATGTCTTTGGCAGGGGACATTCCTTTTGTTCCTTGTGTAAGGTCATTGTCCCCATTGTGAATAGGCTTGACCCAATAAGGTCCAAATCCCAGTATAGAATAGATTGTATTTAAATTTGTAAACAAAAAATTTGATACGACGTTACACATATTTATTTCTTTTTATCTAACATATCTAAAATAATTTTGTATTATAAAGTGTTATTTATATATAATCGAATAAAACATTCAAAAATATGAGAAAAAATATTAGAATTGTGCTCTTTCCCTTTCTTAATTTTCTACTAGACGAATTGGCAGCTAATATATGATTAGATTATATATAGATGTGTTCTCACTTTTCAACATAATGCGAAACAAATGTTAGTAATGACTAATGAGAAATTCTTAAGTGCTTTTGAATTAAGAAAATTAAATAAAAATTCTTGCTCTACATGGTTCAAGATGCACCAACTCAACTATAATACTGTTGTTAACCATTCTCAAAGTTCCCTGTATGTTTCTTGCAGGCATAATGGTTGTTGAAGTTAATTTCGATGAGGATTATTGGTAAGTCCCTGTCTTTTCCTTAAGTTACCTATTTTGCTTTGTGAGAAATTCTTTTTTGTTTTTTTAAGGAAGCTTTGTGAGAAATTTTTAATTAGACAAGATTTATTATATATTTTTTAAATATTTAAATTATTATTTAACTTGTGTAAATACATTTTTAAAGTTAAGTATATTTCTCATTAAAAAAATGATAAGTGTATTTTAATATGATTTTCATAATCTTATTTATGTCAAATAATAATTTAAATACTTATAGTAGGTTGTGTTTACCTAATAATTACTTTGAGGAAGGGAGAAAAAAAATATTTTGACTTATTAGTTAAACAATTTTTGTTTAAATTTTTTATTTTCAGTTGACATGTTTTCTTTAATAATTAAAAAATCGCAACCTTATTTTTTATTCTATTAAATGTTTTCGTCGTTTTATTCATAAACTGTAGAAAATAAAAAATAAAATAAAAACAATGTGGTTAAAAACAATTCAAACACCTAGTGACAAATTGGGTAAAGTCCTAAACAATTTAGGAATGAGTTTCCTTATGAATTTAATTTGGGAGTTGCTATGATATCCATGGGGTAATGTATTTATGGTGAGCTGTGAAACATTTATTAGCTGTTGGTTTTACCATAAGTGTTTAAAAATCATTAAATAATAGTGAAGATAATGCCTAGAGAGCCTTGAGTACTTGAGGAACGTAGAAAATTGGACTTGGCTTCTGAAGTGTTTCCTTGTAAACAATATTGTTTCTACTCCTGTATAGACTTGGTCCTGCCAGTTGAACTGCCGTTTTGATTTTGTTTTCCCCCTAAATTCCTACAAATTTCATAAGTGCTATTCCAATTTTAATATTAAGAATGCCCAAATTTACAAATAACAGGTACAATGCTGAAAGCCTGAAACTGATCTTACAACTCTTACAATTAAAATATTGCATAAAAATAACCATTGTATATATTTAATGAGCCTAAAGATGTCTGTAATCAATCTAATGCAGAACTAATATTTTTAAAATTTTCAACTTATCTCACCATTGTGAGTTATAAGTCACTCTAACTCTTGGATTACTAAAGCGGATTATCTCCCCTATATTCATATTCGTGCACATCTTTTCTAATTATACTGATAGCTTATGCAGTTGTTTCTCAAATGCAGGACTTGGAGGGTTCCAAATATTTGGTAAGCAATCTCATCTCACCCTATTATACTTTGCTTTCAAATTTTAGTTTGAAATATTTATGGTACTCCCTTGATATTGCTGCAAAATTCATGAAGCATTTACGACATACACTATAGGTCTAGCTATAAGTATATTCACGGCAAAAGAAGTTTGGGACTATTGCGTGTGTTATTATTATTATTTTTTTTTGTTTTTCCCCCTTTCACACACATCATCAGTATCACTCCTCCTTTTACATGGAGAAATTTTGCAGAAGTCAACCTATATTTACAAAATAGTAATTTATGTATTTGAAGAAGGAAAAAGAAAGGAAGGAAGGCAGGAAATATTTCATTCTCTTTTTTTATTTTTTTATTTTTTTTTACAAAAAAGGGTAAGAGAAATCAAGGAGCAACAGACTTCTCAAAAGTCAAAACTCCCTTGAGTGTTGAGTCCCTCTTTTTTAATTTTTTTTCTCATTTTGCGACTTTTTATTGGAAAAAATAATTATAATTGATTTTTTTTTCATATACTTCTTTTTCTTTTATTTTTTGTACATTAAGAAAATCTTATATGACCTGGTATACATATTATGTCTCATGTATGTAGGTGTGCACGTCTTATTCTTATTACCCTTTATGAAAAAAAATACATCTTTTGTCCTTTTTTCCTTGTCTCATTTTTTATATTGACAACCAAACACAACATTTATCTTCGTTTGTTAAATTTAATAATCAGTCTATATAGTTTCATTCAATTTAAATTTTAATTCTTATAGCTTTATTTTTAAGATTTTGATCATTATAACTTTATTAATTTAGATTTTAGTTCTTCAAGACTAATAATTTAGTAATGTAAAATTGTGAGGACTAATTTTTCATGAAAAATAAGAATTAATATTTTAATATGTAAAAATTTTAAAGACTAAAACTCAAATGAGATTAAAATATTAAGACTAATACCATGTATAATACTAAAGACCAAATTCTAAAAAAGTAAAAATACAAAAATCAATATCTAAAGAAAAAATTACAACAACCAAAATCTAAATGAAGTGAAATTATAGAGATTAATTATTTAATTTAACCATCTTCTTATTTGAACTTAATTTAATGTCATTGGTCTACTGAATCCACTCAATCATCTTCATAATCCTGTCAATATACGAGTTCACAGGAGGCTGTGGCAAACCCAATTCTATCCCACTCATTAATAGAGCTGGTAAAACGGGTTCAACCCGTCGGATTAACCTGTCAACCCGTCATTTTTTTACGGGTTGGGTTCAAAGATTGAACCCATATTTTTTTTTCAACCCGCATAATCCATCCCGCATAACTCGCGGGTTAAGCGGGGCGGGGGCGGGTTGGCCCTGCGAGTTGACTCTTTTTTTAAAAAAAAAATGATAAGTAATACTATAAATGAAAAACTCTTTGATGTTATATAATTTATGTTTGAATATTTAATTAGACTATTTTAAAAATTATATTTTAGATATGTGGTTTGTAATTTTTTACCATTATTATTTATTATTTTTTTATAATATTTATTGATTTTTTATATAATTTTTTTATTTTTTAGACGGATTAAGCAGGTTGACCCGTCAACTCATCTATATTTTCTCATTTTATTTTTTTATGCGGGTCAACCCGCTAACCCGCTAACCCACCTTAAAGCGGGTGGGTTAGCTCTTCCAACCCATTTTTTAAAACGGACCAACCCACCCCGCCCCGCATTTTAGTGGGTTGAAGTGGGTCGGGACAGGTCGGGACGGGTTGACCCATTTTACCAGTTCTACTCATCAACACCCACCTCAATGGAAGACAGCAGCAAAGCTCTCAAAGCCACAAAATCATGGCCACCCAAGACCACAATGTTGAAGGAAAAAAAAAAAGACTTGATAACAAATAGAAGTTGGTTATCACAGAAGAGCAACAGGCCACCTTAGAGCCAATTAGAAGTGGGGTTTGTGAGAGAGATGACTTGGAGTTCAAGAACCTTTGGCTGCATATAAATTAAAGCGAGATTTTGATTAACTCTGGAAGCTTTGGCAAATTAAAAAAATAAAAGAATAATTTTTTTGGCAGAACCACCTCCCATCCTTATCCTCCAAGGCTCTGCATCAGGGGTTAAGAAAATTTGATACAACATTTAGGTAAAATAAAGATATTTTGATTCTTTATCGTTTTTTCTTTTTTTAATTTGATCTTTAATTTTTTTTGGTTAATTTGGTCTTTTAAATTTAGAATCGTCAACTAATATAGTCTAATGTAACGACTTCATCACCTCATTAACATAAGTGATGACATATCATTAATCGGTGATGACCACATCATAACCACATAATCTCCATGTCATTGTTATATCATCACTGTTAGTGACATGTCATCACTTCCGTCAATATGAGTGATAAAACGTTATAGAAGACCACATTAGTTGACAATTTTAAATTTAAGGGACAAAATTGATAAAAAAAAAGTTATGGATCAAATTAATTTAAAAAATAAATTTAAGGGACTAAAATATTTTTTTTTAACCAAACACTTAGACAAGTAAAACAAATGAAAAAGCCAAATTTGTGAAACAGGAAAACTTTGAACAGGGAAACTTTGTTGCTCCTGGTTCATAGTTGTCTTCTTGGTAGGCTTCACTCTTCGCCTTTAGGACTTCTTCCATATTTTTAAACTTATTGGAACGGCTCTTTATTCATCCAGGTTCTAGGGGGTCTTCTTGGTCAGTGACTTCGTGAAGTCCCCATGTCGGAGGCCTCAAATAATCGTCATGCATGGCCACGTAAGGATTCAAGTCTCAGATCACCGTGAGCGTGACTTGCTGTCATAAAGGCTTCAACATCACCTCGTTGTTACTCCTGGTTCATAGTTATCTTCTTGTGTGTGTTAGCCATGAGATGAAGGTGGGAGTAGCAATTTACACGCTTCTTACAGACGACGCCAATGTTCTGGTCTGAACTTTGAGGATATA
The DNA here is from genome assembly GCA_029884595.1 of Ormosia semicastrata. Taxonomy (NCBI): domain Eukaryota; kingdom Viridiplantae; phylum Streptophyta; class Magnoliopsida; order Fabales; family Fabaceae; genus Ormosia; species Ormosia semicastrata. The sequence goes on along the minus strand of JAQQTO010000046.1, from coordinate 25,957,719 downwards.
GTAAGCACCTTAGAGACGTTGAACTCCACTCTAGCAGCTTTCTTGAGTATTGGAATAGGAGAGTTGTGTACCTGTAAAGACACTCTAACGCTCAAGTATGCTAAGATTTTTTGGTGGAGGATGATAGACAAGATGCTTATCATGAAGCTATAATGCCTTACTTATATGAGGAGTAACATGAGTACCATGTTAAGAAGAGGGGCAAAGAAATCATTTCAATGACAGAATGAAGCTTCCTTGCATTTTCCTTACCTAGAGTTGACATTTTTTGTGTCATTTGACAGGGGACATTCTTTTTGTCTCTTGTATAAGGTCATTGTCTCCATTGTGAATGGGCTTGACCCAATAAGGTCCAAATCCCAATATGAAATAGATTGTATTTAAATTTGTAAACAAAAATTTGACATGACATTACACATCTATTTCTTTTTATCTGACATTTCTAAAAATAATTTTGTATTATAAAGTGTTATTTATATATAATTGAATACAACATTCAAAATACCAAAAAAAAATTAGAATTGTGCTATTTTCCTTTCTTAATTTTCTACTAGACGAATTGGTAGCTAATATGTGATTAGATTATATATAGATGTGTTTTCACTTTTCAACAAAATGCGAAACAAATATTAATAATGAGAAATTCCTAAGTGTTTTTAAAGTAAAAAAAATTAAATAAAAACTTGCTCTACATGGTTTAAGATGTACCAACTCAACTATAATACTGTTGTTAAAAATTCTCAACTATCCCTGTATGTTTCTTGCAGGCAGAGTTACTCAAAATTTGTGGGAGCTTATTGGTAAGTTCCTCTCTTTTCCTTAAGTTACCTATTTGGCTTTGTGAGAAATTCCTTTTTCTTTTTTAAGGAAGCTTTGTGAGAAATTTTTAATTAGACAAGATTTATTATATATTTTTAAATATTTAAATTATTATTTAACATGTATAAATATATTTTTAAAATTAAGTATATTTCTCATTTAAAAAATGATAAGTGTATTTTTAATATGACTCTTATAATTTTATATATGTCAAATAATAATTTGAGTACTTAGAGTAGATAGTGTCTACCAAATAATTATTTTGAGGTAAGGGAAAAAAAACTATCTTGACTTACTAGCTGAGCAGTTTTTGTTTTATATTTTTATTTTCAGTTAATATGTTTTCTTTAATACTTATAAGATTGCAACTTATTTTTATTCTATTAAATGTTTTCGTCATTTTATTCATAAAATGTAGAATTTTCTTTTTAAAAAAACAATGTGGTTGAAAACAATTCAAACGCCTAGATACAAAGTGGGTAAAGTTTTAAATAATTTAGGAATGAGTTTCCTTATGAATTTAATTTGGAAGTTGCTCTGATATCCATACAATAATGTACTTATGGTGAATAGTTAAACATTTATTAGGGGTTAGTTTTACCATAAGTGTTTAAAAATCATTAAATATTATCAATAAGCGATAGATATATATTTGACAACGCATATGGTATTCTAAAAAAATATGAGTGCTAAAGAATTCCTCATTTAATCTTGATTTACTATAAATGTAAAATCTCCTTTCGCGGTTATTCAATCATATTTTGTCAAATCATTAAAAAAAATAATTATCACAATCATTATTTATAGAAAGTTTAGCTATTTTAATTATGAATTTAATTATATGCCAATACATTATTGGATAATAGTGTTAAAAACTTTACAGTTGTATGGAAAAAATTAAAATTTTCTTCACATTCAAATTTAAGGATATCAAACTGAATCTTAGACGCCATTTTTATGATTTATTTTCTCTCGCCATATCTTCTATTCTTCTTTACGGGTTTCTCCTATGTTGGTGCAAAATTTGTACTTGGAGCTCCATTCATTATTATTTTATTTATCTATAAATGGCGACGGAGGCATTTATCCATGTGACAATAACATCATGCCAATTAGATACTCTTACAAAGACATCAAAATACGAGAAAAAAAATATCAGAATTGTGCTCTTTCCTTTTCTTAATTTTCTATTGGACGAATTGGCAACTAATATGTGATTAGATTATATATAGCTGTGTTTTCACTTTTCAACAAAATACGAAACAAATGTTAAGAATGAGAAATTTTTAAGTGCTTTTGAAGTAAAAAAAATTAAATAAAAAATTCTTGCTCTACATGGTTCAAGATGTACCAACTCAACTATAATACTGTTGTTAACCATATATTCTCAACGTTCCCTGTATGTTTCTTGCAGCCGCAGTTACTGGAGTTTTGTTGGGGATTATTGGTAAGTCCCTGTCTTTTCCTTAAGTTACCCATTTGGTTTTCTTGAAATTCCATTTTCTTTTTCAAGGAAGTTTTGTGAGAAATTTTTAGTTAGACTAGATTTAACATATATTTTGTAAATATTTAAATTATTATTTAATATGTGTAAATATATTTTTAAAATTAGGTACATTTCTCATTTTAAAAAAAAAGATAAGTGTATTTTTAATATGACTCTCATAATCCTATATATGTCAAATAATAATTTAAATACTTATAATAAGTCGTATCTACCTAATAATTATTCCGAATAAGGGGAAAAAAATCCTATCTTGGCTTACTAGTTGAGCAGTTTTTGTTTTGTATTTTTATTTTTAGTTGATATATTTAATATTTATAAGATCGCAACCTTATTTTTATTCTATTAAATGTTTTGTCATTTTATTCATAAAATGTAGAAAATAAAAAATAAAATAAAAACAATGTGGTTAAAAACAATTCAAACACCTAGTTACAAGTAGGGTAAAGTCGTAAACAATTTAGAAATGACTTTCCTTATGAATTTAATATGGGAGTTGCTATGATATACATGCGGTAATGTACTTATAATGAGATGTCAAACATTTATTAGCAGTTAATTTTACCATAAGTGTTTAAAAATCATTAAATATAATCAATAAGCGAAAAATATTTGATAACTCATATGTTATTCTAAAAAAATATGAGTACTAGAGTACTCCTCATTTAATTTCGATTTACTATAAATGTAAAATTTTCTTATGCTGTTACTCAATCATATTTTGTTTAATCATTAAAAAAAAATTGATTATCACAATCACTACTTGCAAAAAGTTTAACTATTTGAATTATGAATTTAATTATATGGCAATACATTATTGGATAATAGTGTTAAAAACTTTATAGTTGTATGAAAAAATTTGAAATTTTCTTCACATTCAAATTTAAGGATATCAAACTGAATCTTAGACGCCATTTTTATGATTTATTTTCTCTCGCCATATCTTCTATTCTTCTTTACAGGTTTATATGCTGGTGCAAAATTTGTACTTGGAGCTCCATTCGTTATTATTTTATTTATCTATAAATGGCGACGGAGACATTTATCCATGTATGAAAGCATTGAATATTTTCTACAAAGTGACAATAACATCATGCCAATTAGATACTCTTACAAAGACATCAAGAAGATAACAGGAGGGTTCAAGATAAAACTAGGGAATGGAGGCTTTGGCTCTGTCTTTAGGGGACAACTTCGAAGTGGCCGTCTTGTAGCTGTCAAGTTATTGGACAAAGCCAAAGCCAATGGTCAGGATTTCATCAATGAAGTTGGTACTATTGGTAGAATTCACCATGTTAACGTGGTGCAACTCATTGGTTTCTGTGTGGAGGGGTCAAAGCGTGCCCTTATATATGAGTTCATGGAAAATGGATCTCTCGAAAAATACATTTTTTCTCATGAAAAGAGTTCTTCCTTAAGTTGTGAAAAATTGTACAACATTTCTCTTGGAATCGCTCGTGGTATTGAATACCTGCATAATGGGTGCAACATGAAAATTCTGCACTTTGACATCAAGCCTCATAACATCCTTCTTGATGAGAACTTCAATCCAAAAGTTTCTGATTTTGGACTTGCAAGACTCTATCCTACAGATAATAGCATTGTGTCCTTGACTGCAGCAAGAGGAACCGTAGGATACATGGCTCCTGAGCTCTACTACAGAAATATTGTCGGCAAAATCTCCTACAAAGCCGATGTATATAGCTTTGGGAAGCTATTAATGGAGATGGCTTGTAGAAGGAAGAATGATTTGATGAATTCATTGGCTGAGAATTCCAGCCAAACTTATTTTCCTTTATGGGTTTATGATCAGTTAGAGGACGGAAAGGAAATTACAATTGAAAATGACACAGATGAGGAGATGAAATTGGCAAAGAAAATGATGATTGTAGCATTGTGGTGTATACAAATGAGGCCTAGTGATCGTCCCTCAATGGAAAAAGTGTTAGAGATGCTTGAAGAAGATGAAGACTTACAAATGCCTTCTAAGCCTTACCTATATCCACAACCACAAGATCTACCATCAGAGGATGTAAGAGACCATACCAGTTCAAGGCCATCCTCCGATATATCAGGTAGTGATTCCAAGGAGTCAGTTTGATCTCTTTTGGTCTTAGGATGATCTCACACCATCTGCATCTTGTAGCCTTAGTTTTATGTTGAGTGTTTTCTGACATATATGATGAGAAGCAGCGTTTTTTGCACTGGTTCTATTAGGAGGGGTGAAGTGTAACAAAATGGTATTTTTACTAGAATGTATGACATCCATGGTATTTTTACTTTCGTTTAATATTTCTGTTTACATGTTATTAATTATAGAAACCGTGTGAACCTATCTGATTAATTATTATAAGACACTTCAGTTGTATTTGCTCAAATCAAAATCTTCCCTATTCTTTTCCTCTTTCTTATGGTACTCGCACTTCATTAGTCCACATTTTCAACACTTTATTGCCTATCTCAGATTTATCTTCCTTTTTCGTTAGATTTTCTCCCATAACAAGTTTCAAACATCCTCAAATCTGTTAGCCTATCTTTTTCAAATATAAGTATATAGTATAGCAGTTGCAGAAAATTTCACCTTCTAGCGTCTTTAACCAATATAAGTCAGTAACTTTTCTTAATCTCCTTTTAATACGACGAATATATACTTTAGCTTGTGAAAATGAAAAAATGGGGTGATTTTGTTGTTAAACGTGCACACTCATATATTTACAGAAGTGAGAAATTTTCATGCAAGAAAACTCAAAGGACAATCTTGAGTCATATGATCTAAACTAACTCATTAGTTTTTTTTTTTTGGGTAATACAACGGGGTGGTCTCCAAAAAGAGAAAAGGAAACAACTACATGACACCTCGCTGGAAAGAAATTCCAGCTAAATCTTCAGGGAGAGGATTCCTTGGACACAAGTTGGAGGCTGGGTAAAATGAAAGACTCCAAAATCCAAGGAATGGCCAAAGTGAGCTGAAGTATCAGCAGCACAGTTTGCTTCCCTGTATGAATGTGAAAGCTTAACAGTTCAGTTCCTTAGAAGCATATCACCAATATGTCGAACTAGTGCAAAGGCTGGATGAGTTTACACACAACGCTCTTTGATAAGGGATAGAGCACATTTAGAATCTGCTATATGCACCAACACATTCCTAAATCGCATATCCTAAGCCAAATTCAACCTTTAAGCAACTCCCATGAGCTCTGCAATAGCGATGGCTGCAAACCCACCAATAAAAGTTCCTAAGGCATCTCTTCTGTGTTAAGGCAAACCCAGTGTAAGGGTGGAAATATCCAAGCAAAGGAACGATTATTATCATAGTTTCTTCTATGTTGTAAATCAGCTACATTGTGGGTAGAAACGTAGCTTCTGACCCGCAACAAGAGACACATAATAAGATCAACATATCTGTTATATATCAACATTTTGAGCACCTAAAATATCTTCATTTCTAACATACCATAAAAAATGAATTGCCACCTCAAAGACAAAGTTCAAGCACTGACTATCCATGTATGTTTATATTGCTGAGATTTTGTCCATAAGCCAGTCATGCATGTCTTGTTGGAGAAGCCTTGGATGGATCAGGTTTCTGAATAATCTGCTCCAAAAATGGCCAATCCTACCATAATCACGTATAAGCATGCATACCCGTCTCAATAAAAGAATTACCACAACGTTGGCACAAGGGGGAAATTTTACTGCATGTTGCAACAAAATTGCAATTAACCATGAAATTTTACTATTGACAGGGATTTCTCGTAGTGCACGTTACACCATAGCCATATGTATAGAGGTACCGGCGTTGTTGTGCTTCATTGCAATATTGAGTTGCATCTGCAGCAGGTTCAAAATCGAGACCCACTGTTGGGCTTGGGGCCATGAGATAGTGGCAGATTTTGAGTCCCTCGTTAGGCCACAACCTACCGTCATTTCGGGCCTTAATGGGCTCACTACACAAAAATAGTTCTGAATGAAAGTCAACCCTTTCTCAAGCCCGATGACGAGACCTGACCAATATGCTTGTTTGAGTATAGGCCCAAAGAGACAGTAAAGCATACCTTAATGTAAACATTGCTTCTCTGACAAAAAAAAAAAAGACATTGCTTCCATGCACAGTGCATAGATGAATGGCTTCCACTAAGCGTCGTGCCCAATTTGTCGTACTTCTCTCTGGAAGTTACCACAACCGCTTGATCCATCATGATGATAATACTAGTAATTTCTATCTCCATTTTATTTAAAAAAAAATCATCAGAACCAAATTTAGAAGCAAGAATATTTTAGACAGGCATGATGGTGGGATTTGATGTAGCACTTTTGTTAAAGGATGATCAGCTTAGGGTATATTTGGAGGAGAAAGCGAGAAGACATGATCATAAGAAACTCACTAGAAATGGAAGGGAAGATAATTAGTTAATTAGAGTGTTGTGAAGTATACATCTATGAAAAAAATAATAGTGAGTAATGCTTATAGAGCCTTGAGTACTTGAGGAACATAAAAAATAATAGTGAGTAATGCATCGATGAATGGCTTCCACTAAATGCATCGTGCCCAATTTGCTGGACTTCTCCCCGGAAGTTACTACAGCCACTTGATCCCTTATGAACGTAAGAGTAATATTATACAGTTAGAAAAATTTAATAGAATTTAGTCAGAATTTGCTAAGAATTAAGGGTGATTGTTTGATAAATGGCAATTTATTTTAGTAACAATTCTAGAAAAAAAAACTCAGACTTTTTAGTATTTTCCTAACCACAATGCTCCTAAATTTGTACATGAATCATTTAGTTGCATTGTTATTAAATGATGGATTTCCTTAATTTTGCTTGAGTGCTATGATAATTTCTTTTTTCTACATTGTCATAGCCAAATTTAGAAGCAAGAAATTGTCAGACGACCATGATAGTGGAATTTGATGTAGCACTTCTGTTGAAGGATGATCAACTTAGAGTAAGTTTGGAAGAGAAAGTGAGGGATGTCATCATTAATTAGAGAATAAAGAGAAAGGAAAAACTAGTTGTTGGGAGTTAAAATAAATCATTTCAAGATAAGGTACAAAACAAGAAGTAACATGCCGCAAAAAAACTAAGTTACAAGAATTGTCAAAAAATGTGATTCACGAAGCAGTCAACAAATGTCAAGGGTATCCTAATAGATAGTGCTTAGTCAAGATTACAAGATTCAAGGGAAATTGATCCTACAAGCAGAAAGGTTCTACAGAAGTCAAGTATTTGGAGGATTGTGTCCATCCAGTCACACAAGCTAATTCGACTAAGGAAGCACACTTAGTAAAATCACAAAATCTCAGGTGCAAAACCATACAAGTTTTTGACAATGTCAAACAGTTGAAAGCATGTCAATGTAGAAACAATTTGTTCGATGAAGAGCAGTTAGCAATACGTGGTGGGCCTATGGCTGAACATGGGTAATTACTAAAGGAGAGGCTTAAAGTGCACAAAGAACGTGGCTGATGAGGAAGATGAGCAGTAGCAAAGAGAAAGGAAGAGACCACCCACGATTTGAACCAAGTACATAGTGTAAATAACCATGTAAATAAATAAGGTACATGTGAAAATTTGCATGATTGCCACTTGTCAGATAGGTGGCAGTAACTTAGTGTTGTAGGATTTGAATTTTAGGCGTCAAATCTAGCGACTTAGTTGCCTATAAATAAGAATTAGAATGAAGTTCTCGAGGCTGGCCTATATGCTTGTAAACATCCTATAGTTTCTAAGTCCCAACGACGCTTACGGATTGATAAATTAACGGATTACAGTCAAGTATGACGGCCACTTTCAATTCATATGTCTCTGTAAGTATGACTGTCACTTTCTGCATTTATGTAATTTCTTGAATCATTTTACATTTCAGTTAATGTAATTATGTTTCTTTGAAGTTCATACTTGTTTTTTCGAGCCATTACTTATTTCTCTCTAAGTTCTTACTTAAATCTGTAGTTTACTTATTTTAATGGTTAATTTCCATCTACTTTATGTTTCTGAAAGTTACTTTCATGTTTTTACCACTTTAATGCAAATTTATGCCGTAATGTATTAACTCTGCATTATCATTCATGTTTTGTTCATGTTCATGTTCTTGAAGTGATTGCACTTTCATTTTACATGTTCATGTGCTTAACATTTTATCTCTATGTTTGACCTTCATTCGTGCATGCCCTTCATCTCCATATGTTCATTGTTTGCACCTTATTACTTTGCATCAACATTTACATTCCTGGAAGTTTACTTCTAACAAGTTTACTTTCAGCATTTACTATTATGTTACCATTTACATTCTTGTCAATTTACTTCTAGCAAGTTTATTTTCAGCATTTATTTTGCATTGTCCTTCACTTTTCAGTCAATTTAGACTTTGATATACTCTACTTTCTATTAATTTTACTCATCTTCATTTTCTCTTTGACATTTCTAATGTCCATTTTCCTTTTTACTTGACATTTGACTGGTTCATGGTTAATTAATACTTTGATATCAAAATCTTAATAATTATCAGAAATTTAAGAATCCTAAAAGAGTCGATTCTCTCCCAGATATTAGATTTTGAATCACCATTTATTTAGTCCAACATTTTGAAAATTTACCACAAACACTAGTAAACCAACTAATGGTTAATAATTCACTAAAAAAAGATGGTGATTAATGCCTATAGAGCTTTGAGTACATGAGTAACATCAAATTCAGAATTTGACTTCTAAAATGTGTTCTTATTAATAATATTGTTTTTGGTTCTATAAGGACTTAGTCCAGCCTGCTCTACTGAGCTTTTATATTTATTTTCCAAAAACTTTGTAAATTGTAGTAAGGAGATATTGAACTCATGTTATTCATGTTTGATATGCAGAATGGTAAAGTCTTCACAAATATACTATGATGGAACTGATGTTACAACTCTTATATAACTCAAATATTTCTTAGAAAAAGTAACCATTATATCTTATGAGCATAAAGAAGTCTATAATCAATCTATTGCAAAACTAATATTTTATTTTTACAACTTATCTTACCATTGCAAGTTATCTCACTCTAACTCTTGAATTACTTCTAAATCTTGTCTCAGTTGTCTAGCAGCCACACCCACACTAGCTGTTTTTCTTGTTGGACCTGCAGAAGTAAAAGGATTAGGAGGTATTGGTAATCTATCAACATCTCCCTCCAACATTTGAACCATCATTTACATTAATGGTCGATCCACAGCATGCCATTGGATACTCCAAAGTCCCACAATTGCTAGTTTCTTTGCAATTTTTGCATCCCCTTCACCTTCAATTTGAATTCTCCTTTCATCCCTTTCTTCTAAAAGATCATAAATCCTCTATGTCCTCTGTGATCTCCTCCCACCTATTGTTTCAAGCAGTGGCATTCCATAACTATAAACATCTGACTTGTATGATACATTCCCAAAGTTTCTTGAGAAAACTTCGGGTGCAATGTAGCCCAAAGTTCCTCTAGTTGTAGTCATTGACACTATGCTCTGATCCCTTGAATACAATTTGGCCAGACCAAAATCACAGATTTTTGGAGTGAAGTGGTGGTCTAATAACACATTTTGAGGTTTAATATCAAAATTGAGAATGTGTTAACATTGATCATAACCTTGGTGAAGATACTCATTTCCTTTAGCAATGCTTAAAGCAATTTCCGTAAGCATTTTCCAACCAAGGAAATTTTGCTTATTGTCTGGTGAATTTATGAACTTCTGCAGTGAACCATTTGGAAAAAACTCATAAATAAGAGCTCTTCTAAAGCCATCGGCACAAAAATTGACCAAGCGAACAGTGTTAACGTGGTGGATTCTACCCATTGTACTAACTTCATTAATAAACTCTTGCCCATTTACTCCTTGGGAATTTTTCAGGATTTCACAGCAACAATCAATTCTTTCAAAATGCTTCCTTTGAATACTGTTCCATAGGCTCCCTCTCTTAACTTGTCCTCAAAATTATTGGTGATTCTCTTAATTTCAGCATGAGTATCTGGTGTGCTTAAGAGCTCTGTAATCTTCCAGAAATTTTTCACTAATTGCTTGTTTTTCTTTTTGCAGTCTGTAAGAGTAATAGATGTGATACACTGCACCAGTCAACAAGATAAGAAACAACAATCCTAGGACTGATCCTGCATTTATAAAAACTATATTTTAAGAAAATGATCATTTAATTGCAAGTTCATACCTATTACTTCCTTTCTCTCGAATGGCTGGTGTAGTTTGCTGGAGTGGCTCTAGAAGCTTCTTCGATGGGTCAAATCCGTCGGGTTGAGGTACTTGCAAGGATTCTGATGCTCAAGTCAGTAACTAATATGGGAGAAGATGTTAGGAAATATAAAAGGGTAGAGAGAGAAAGGAAAAAATTGTTTATGTCAGAGGAGCAGTGCCAATTTATAGTAGTTTTAAAGTGCACATTACGCACCCTAAGACATAGGTAAGCTTGCAGTAGGCCAGAAAACTCTTCATTCTGATGCTAACACGTGCCTTGGTCGTTACGGATATTTTGGAGGGTTTCTTAGGTGATAAGATCGGGTAGGATTTACGGGTTTGAGGTCGAGTCTAAGTTAAAGGATTGGAGTGGGTCAAGTAGACCTTGTGTAATAGGGTTTTGATTGGTCAAAGTTTTGGTAGGTGAGTCACGTCGAGTATAACCTTGAGAATTTGTGATTGCGACCCATATGTGAAACAGATGTTATGGGCTTTAGGCCAAATTTGAGATATTAGGTTGGACTTTTTTTCTTTGGTATAGTCCAATACCCAAAAAGCAGAACTAAACTAGAAAGTTGACCTGTGTTCGCTAGAGTTGTTGATGGACCTTTAAACCACACTAACAATGCGCAGTTTATGTGATCACTCTGAAAGTCATTAGACGTCTTAAGACTTTCTCTTAAGAGTGCATTGTAAACCTTACAAATGCAATCAATTGTGGGTAAATTAGCAACTTAGACCCTGAAGTTATTTAACACTTTTAATCCATAAATTTGATGATGTGTACAAGTTATTAGTCTTGAATTTACAAAACTCATATCAATTCAATCTTTCTTAGGGACTAAATTGAGAAACAAAAAAGATTGAGTTAATATGAGTTTTATAAATTCAGGAACTAACTCATACACATAATTAAATTAAGAGACAAAACTGCAAATGGAGAATAATTCCATGTCTACTTTGCTAATTTACTACCTAATGTTTCCATGATTTTTGAAATAAGTATTAATTAAGATCTTACAAGTTAAAAGTTGTATATAGCTAGCTAGAAGTTAAGGTAAGGTCAATTAGTTTGGAAGACTTGTGCCTTCATCTATATTATCCAATTAGCTTTCTAACTTTCAAGATTGCATCTATATGAATTGAACTTGGAACCTCCATTGGGTATTCACTTGAGACATCTAGCTTGTAGTATTTTTAGATGCGACAGAATCAAAAGGTTACCTTTGTGATTGACGAAACAATATATTTCATTGTTGGTACTATTATTCTTCCACCCATATGTGTTTGCTTTTGATTCGCAATGTTTACACTTTGGCTCAGACCATATCAAATAAAGAAGATTGTCTTCACTAAGAAAATCTAAAGGGATGGATGAAATATTAAACATTTTGGTGATCGTAGAACTAGCTGGAATGGCGTATACTTGACTGCTTGAGGTGCTTAGGCATGGAACCAAATAGTAGTCCATAACTCTGTCCGTTACTGAACAATTGAAAAAGTCATGGTCACCGTAGTAGTCGGCTTTGAACTGGAAATGGGAAGCTGATAGATTGAGGTTGTGAGGCAGCCTTGAAAGGCAGCAAATATGGATCAGATAATTCAATTGTTTGCTCTTTGTAGTCAATATTTTTGACATTGAACTTCACTGACTCAGGGAGCTCAAGCATAATCTAATTACTTGCGGAGCAAACTATATCAAACCCGGCATAACCACAATGTTGTGGTTGCCTGCCTTTGATTCGGAAAGGGAATCAGATGACCTGATTTCCTCATGAGAAATCTGGACAGTTATCAAAGCCAAGTGCAAGCTCTATCCTAAAGAAAACCATGAACAACATGCCAATGGAAGAGGATATGATTTCTAAAGAAGTACCCATGTCTTCACTCTTTAGCTGTGTGCTGGTTATCGACAGTCAAAGCAATGCCTTAACGTCCCACCCGTCTTGGTTTAAAAGAATTTTCAATCTCGGGGAAGCTTCCCAATAATTTCCTCATTTGACATAGGTGCTTATATCTATTCCATGATCCATTCTAGCTGATTCATAATGTAGTACTAGCGGTTTAGTTTAGAATGGAATGAAGTAAAAAGATAAAAGAATATCATTATATTGTTTGAAAATTTTAAGTTTTGTTTGGATTGGTGGTAAGAAATGAAATAAGATGGGATGAAATAGAATATGATATAATTTTATTGTTTGAATTTTTAAAATAAAAATGGCATAGAATGGTATTGAATGAGATCCATTCCATCCTATATCACTCCATACTTCACTTTTTGTCCCCCACCAAATTGGGAGGTATGTGTTGGAATGGTATTGGGATGTGCTTATACCCCATTCTTAATGATTTTTTCTTCTTCTTCTTTTTCTTGAGGTGTCTGTGATGTACTCCAATGAAATTTATTTTTCCTATACTTTTGCAATAGATCAGATTGGCAGAGATGGAGAAAAGAGCAATCAATGACATGTTTGTTATATACTATCTGATATTTGGCTAGACAATGAAGAGGTAATTTGAAATGTCAACTTATCTTCTTTTTTTCTTCCCTTCCTCTAGCACCTTGTTATAAAATGTAGCTTGACATAATCTTATGCTGTTTCTCCGTACAGAAGGCTTTGGGAAAGCTAGAGACTGTTATGGATGGTTTTGAGAGTGTGGAAGTGGTTCCTTCCTTATTTGTTTTCATGGAAAACTTCTCCTCTCACCCATGTAACCTTTCCTTTCATTCTTATTCGAGTCTCAAGTGCGTTCCACTTATGATATTTTTACTTCAATCATGAACTGAGATAACTAGAAGTTTGAAACTAGGAAAGCACCTACTGCAATCAGAATCACATTACATGATGTGCCATTATAATTAGAATAATTAGTTCAAACAAACAACATTGTCATTATTTATTGCTTAAAAAAAAGGATATTTTACTCTTGTGTGAGGATAAAAATTATTAGAAGCCTCAATATGCAGGTTGCAATTTCGCAAGCTAGGGCAAATGATTGCTGCCCATCCACGGCTAAAAGAGCACAATCGATTTCTGTTTATTCCAGGTCCTGATGATGCAGGTATTTGACTTCATTGATAATTACTTACGCTTCCTACTTTCTTCCATAGGTGTGATATATCACTTTCAGCAATTTTTTCTAGGTCCTTCAACAGTTCTTCCAAGGTGTACTCTACTAAAATATTTAACCGAGGAGCTCCAAAAGCATATTCCCAATGCCATATTTTCAAGCAATCCCTGCAGGTTAACGTTAAATTTAAATTAGATTGCATGAGACATCTTCATCAGTTGTATGGACTTGGTCCTGCCAGTTGAACTGCGGTTTTGATTTTGTTTTTCCCCTAAACTCCTGCAAAATTAGTAAGTGCTATTCCAATTTTAATACTGGGAATGCCCAAATTTACAAATAACAAGTACAATGCTGAAAGTCAGAAACTGATCTTACAACTCTTATAATTAAAATATTGCATAAAAATAACCGTTGTTTATTTAATGAGCCTAAAGATGTCTGTAATCAATCTAATGCAGAACTAATATTTAAAATTTTCTACTTATCTCACCATTGTGAGTTATAAGTCACTCTAACTCTTGGATTACTTCTAAATCTTGTGCCAGTTGTCTAGCAACCACACCCACACTAGCTTTTTTTCTTGTTGGACCTGCAAAAGCAAAAAGATTAGGAGGTATTGGTAATCTATCAACATCTCCCTCCAACATTTGAACCACCATTTGCATTGATGGTCGATCCACAGCATGCCATTGGATACTCCAAAGTCCCACAATTGCTAGTTTCTTTGCAATTTTTGCATCTCCTTCATCTTCAATATGAATTCTCCTTTCGTCCCTTTCTTCTAAAAGATCATAAATCCATTCTGGGTAGTAAACATGACTTGTGTTTTCCTCCATGTCCTCTGTGATCTTCCTCCCACCTACTGTTTCAAGCAGTAGCATTCCAAAACTATAAACATCTGACTTGTATGATACATTCCCGAAGTTTCTTGAGAAAACTTCTGGTGCAATGTAGCCCAAAGTTCCTCTTGCTGTTGTCATGGACACCATGCTTTGCTCCCTGGAGCACAATTTGGCTAGACCAAAATCACAGATTTTTGGAGTAAAGTTATTGTCTAATAAAATATTTTGAGGTTTGATATCAAAATGCAGAATGCGCTGATCACAACCTTGGTGAAGATACTCAATTCCTTTAGCTATGCCTAGAGCAATTTCCTGTAGCTTTTTCCAACCAAGGAAGTTTTGCCTGTTGTCTGGTGAATTTATGAACTTCTGTAGTGAACCATTTGGTAAGAACTCATAGATAAGAGCTCTTCTAAAGCCATCGGCACAGAAACCAACCAAACGAACAATGTTAACATGGTGGATCCTACCCATTATACCAACTTCATTAATGAATTCTTCCCCAGTTCCTTGGGAATTATTCAGGACCTTTACAGCAACAGTAAATACTTTAGATATGCTTCCTTTAAAGACAGTTCCAGGGCTCCTTGTCCTAACTTGTCCTTAAAATTATTGGTGATTCTCTTAATTTCAGCATAAGAGTATCTAGTGGGTTTAAGAGCTCTATAGTCTTCCAGAAATTTTTCAATAATTGCTTGTTTTTCTTTCCGAAGTGTGTAAGAATCATAGATGCCATAAACAGCACTAGTCAACAGGATAAGAAACAATGATCCTAGGATTGATCCTGCAATTATCAAAAGTATATTTTGAGAAAATGATAATTTCCTTGCAGGTTAATAATCAGAAAGCAAAAATAAACTTGAAAGCTGACCTGTGGTCAATAGGGGTGTTGATGATGAACCTGCAAATGACAATAACAAAACTCAATTTATGTAATTGCTTAAAAAAAGTCATGACATGTCGTAACGGTTTCACTTAATTGAATGAGTAAACCTTACAAATGTGATCAACTGCGGTAAACCTAACATAGACATGTATTTGAGTATTAACTAAGATCTTACCAGTTAAGCTTCACAAAGCTAGCTAGAAATCAAGGTCACTTTGATTAGTTTGTAAGGTTAGTGTTTTCATCTTCCAAGATTGCATCTAAATGATTGGAACATGGAACCTCCAAGATGCATGGGAGACTCAATGCTTAACCATTGAGTGTCCCATTGGAGACAACTAGCTAGTAGTAGTAGTATTTTTGGATGCGACAGAATCAGGAAGGTTACCTCTGTGATTGGCGAAACAATAGATTTCGTTGTTGGCAGTATTATTCTTCCACCCACATGTGTTTCCTTTTGATTCGCAATGTTTACAATTTGGTTCAGACCATATAAAATGGAGAATATTGTCCTTACGGAGAAAATCTAAAGGGACGGATGAAATATTAAACATTTTGGTGCAAAATGAGAGGAGCATGGACTCGATCGAAAAACTAGCTGGAATGGCGTATACTTGACTGCTTGAGGTGCTTAGGCATGGAACCAAATAGTGGTCCATATCTCTGTCCGTTACTGAACAATTGAAAATGTCATAGTCATCGTAGTAGTCGGCTTTGAAATGGGAAGCTGATATATTGAGGTTGTGGAGCAGCCTTGAAAAGCAGCCATATGGATCAGATAATTCAATTGTTTGCTCTTTGTAGTCAATATTTTTGACATTGAACCTCACTGACTCAGGGAGCTCAAGCACAATCTCATTACTTGCGGAGCAAACTAAATCAAACCCGGCATAACCACAGTGTTGTGGTTGCCTGTCTTTGATTCGGAAAGGGAATCGGATGACCTGATTTCCGCATGATAAATTTGGACAGTTATCAAAGGCAACTGCAAGCTCTACATTAAAGCAAACCATGAACAACAAGGCAATGGAAGAGGAGATTATTAACAAAGTGGTACCCATGTCTTGAGTCAAGTCTTTGGCTTTGTGCAGGTTATGAGCATTTGAAGCAATACCTTAAGCTGCTTCGGTCCTTCTCTTGGTTTAAACAATTTTCAATCTCGCGGTAGCTTCCCAGTAGGCAATAATTGCCTCATATGACATAAGTGCTTACGTGAGAAGATAATTATGGATATTTCACTGCTTTGAATGGTGACAGTCCTAACTCCTCTCAACTTCAAAGGACTTCTTGGGTTTGTCTTGATGTGTTCATTTGAATTTTGTATGGTTATTAATTTTCCTTTTATCTCTGTAGACAGGTTAGTTTGCCAACTTGCTCTCTGCATGACCATAGAAATATCATCCTCTACTGCATTACTCATGTCATGTCTCAACATCAGAATTTTCAATCTCTTGCGGTAGCTTCCCAATAATTTCCTCCTATGACATGGGTGCTTACATCAAGAGCTAATATTGCAGATATTTGATTCCACTGTGTGGTGACAGTAATATTGTAGAAATGTCATCAAAGACTGGTTGCATCCTCTGATCTGTACATTGATGACACTGCAACTTGCATGAATAGTTCATATGCGGTTGGGAGTACTTTCAATGTCAAAGACAAATCTCTTAGGCTATGTTTGAGAGTGAAGATTAGAAGGGAAAGAAAAGGAAGAGAGGAGTTTGGAGTTAAGAAATCATTGTTTGGGAGTTTTGAAAATAAGAGGGAAAGGAAAGTGGGATTTTCGTATCCCTCCAAAATCCTTCCATTTTAGTTCCCTCAGATTGGAGGGGTTTTAATATAAAATTATTCATTTATCCTTTATCTCAAATCCTCGACCCACCTCACCTCACGGATACAGCTAATCAGCCACTCATCCCTCCAAGCTCGTCTTACTGCACTCGTCACTGCACTCCCTGCGCTCGAGTAGAATGGTAGGCGAAGACCTTTTCGACCTCGACGTAGGGAGGGGAGTCGTGCAAGTGTAAGGGAGCATCGGAGATATGAATGTCAGTTTCAGTTTGAGTGCTGCTAACATTGTTTAAAAAAATTTCTCTTTACAAAAATATTTATTTAATTTTTAAAGAGAGAAATAATTTTAAATAATTTTATTATACAGAAAAAAATATTCAGAGATAAATTTTTTAAAAAAAAAAATTATAGTGAAAGAAATTTTAAATAATTTTTTTTTCATATTAATATTTTTTATAAATATTAATTATGTTAATTTTTTAATAAAGAATAAAATAATAGAAAATATATCTTAAATTTTTTATTTTTTTTTCTTATATATTTTATACTTTTAAATAAAAAAAATAAATTTTTCTTTTTTTTTTTGTCTTTAAATCCTTCTCCTTCTTTTTTCTCTAAACTCCCTAACATAGGCTTAGGGATATGGGGCTGGGAGACTTTTGTCGTATAGAGTTGATGTACATCACATCGTGGCCTGCTGGACACTATCGCAGCAACATTTCATGCACTGACATCCATCATATGCTGCTTTATGGGTTTGAAATTTCTTGGCTGAATAGTGTTTGCTCAGATCTTTCGGCCTATGTCATTGTTGATCGGAAAAAAATAGTCTTATACTCATATTTTAGGGTATATTATTATTTATATTATTTTTTATAAATATGATTAAGTAAAAAAATTAATAAAAAAAATATGTATAATAAATAATATTAAATAAAATATAAAAAAAATGTATATACTAATGTGAAACCATAAGAGTTATTGTTGATCAGCATAACAACGCTTATTGTTCAAAAGGTTTGATTGTGAATAAAGTCTGGTTTCTAACGTAAATTTTCATTATCCAATTTCTTTCACGGTTTGTTTGAATATTGGAATATTCTTGTGTCATTCAACATTCAACATCCTACACTAAAGAGAATTATATCCCCTATATTCATATTCGTGCACATCTTTTCTAATTATATTGATAGCTTATACAGTTGTTTCTCCGATGCAGGACTTACACGGCTCCAAGAATTTGGTAAGCAATCTCATCTCACCCAATTAATTATACTCTGCTTTCAAATTTTAGTTTCAAATATTTATGGTCCTCCCTTGATATTACTGCAAAATTCATGAAGCATTTACGACATACACTATACTATACGTCTAGCTATAATTATATTCACAACAAAAGAAGTTTGGGACTATTGCGTGTGTTATTTTTTTTTCTTTTTGATTTTTCACCCTTCACACAGATAATCAGTATCACTCCTGATTCTACATGGAAGAAATTTTGCAGAAGTAAACCTATATTTACAAAATAGTAATTTATGTATTTGAAGAAGGAAAAAGAAAGGAAAGAAGGAAAGAAATATTTTTTTCTCTTTTTTTTTTCTCTTTTTTTATTTTTCATTTAACAAAAAAAGGTAAGAGAAATCAAGGAACAACAGACTCCTCAAAAGTCAAAACTCCCTTTAGTGCAGAGTCCCTTTTTTTTTTAAAATAAAAAATAAAAAATTCTCATTTTGTGACTTTTTATTGGAAAAATTAATTATAATTGATGTTTTTTTTTCATATACTTCTTTTTCTTTTATTTTTTGTACAATAAGAAAATCTTATATGACTTGGTATACATATTATGTCTCATGTATGTAGGTGTGTACGTCTTATTCTTATATATTGATAGCTACATAGAATGCAGTTATTTGTGCCCTATCCTTGTGCTAGAATGAATGCTATGTCTTTGTTTAAAATACATATTTGGAGGATTTTGTGCTTATATTTGATATATTCTGAATTTAAGCCTTTCTGATATGTTATTATGCAAAACTGAGCTTTAATGATTATAGATTGAGTAGATTTGTATATGTTATTGATTTGGTGTTTTCTCTATGATAGGAGGGGTTCCAAACAAGGTTAAATATGGAGCAATTGAGCTTAAAGAGGAAGAGGAAGCCAAATTGGCATTCCAAAAAGCAACGCCTCGGCGCAAGGCGTGAAGCACGCCGCAAATGAAAGAGGATTTTCACCGGTCATACTTGGACCGGGGCAAGAGCGCCGCGGCGTAATGAAGTGAACGTTGCGGTGGTACATAGACCGACCCATTACGCGCCGCGGCGTGTATATGTGGGCGCTGCGGCGTGAAGGCGGCTACTGAGCCTATAAATAGATTTTTATACATTTTTCTCAGATAACTCTCATTCTCTCTCCGTTTTCTCTCTGTTTTTCTGAGTTTTGGCCATTTGGTCATCTCTCTCTTTTTAGGTTTAGTTAGTTTAGTTAGTTTAGGTTAGTTTTAGGTTAGATAGCTTGGCTAGATCTTCATGGATGGTGGATTGGAGTCAAGGATCAAAGGATTGAAGGAGGATTCAAGCTTCAGAGACAAATCAATGAGCTTCTTTCTCTCTTTTCCCTTTCTCTCTTATCTTCCTTATCTTTTGTATAGCTAAGCTTTGTTTAGGAATACTTTGAATCCTTTTATTTATATTAATGATGTGTTTTTCTCTGAGTTTGTGTGGATGTTTGATTACGGTTCAATCATTATCTGTATTTAATGCTTGTTCTTGGTTGGCCTCAATTGCATAATCTTAATATTGGCAAATGAACTAGACATAGGGATTTGTTGATATGGATATGGTGTGGTTGATACATGTTCGGCGAGTTCAATTGGCTTGGATGAGTTAATTCGTTAATAGGATAGAAATATACCTATTAACCATGTATAGTGTGTGATTGAGAATAGATTGTTCATGAGTGGAAGTTGCGCTGGCTCTCAAGGAAACTTAGTGAGTTGGGCAATTGAAACCAGGGTTGATTGACCTAGACATAGGCTTTTGACTAATGAAGATTCTCAAGCTAACCTAATCAATGCATTTGTGTTTATGAGGGGAATTGCATGTTATTGGTAGATGTAGGGGGTGAAGGAGGATTTCCTGAAACCTAACCGTTTTTAGGTTTATTACTTTTATAGGTTAGATAGTTTGTATATTATTTTCCTATTTTTATGTCATTGTCTAGAATTGATTAAGCTATTTGTTGGTACTTGGCTTTATAATCGAATATCCTCGTGGGAACGAACTTTTACTCTGTATCTGTATTACTTGTGCGACCCGTGCACTTGCGGTTAGCAAATGGGCAACACGTTTTGACCCTAACAAGTTTTTGGCGCCGTTGCCGGGGATAGTTTTTATATTGCTAATATCAATAATGAGTTTGATTAGTTCTAATTCAAGTTGTATATAGGTTGTATATAATCTATGTTTTGTTTCTATTTTGTTTTAGTTTCAAATAAGAAGCTGAGTGATTTCATTCATACGAGGCCCTTGAGGGAATTCGCGACTCCTGAAAGGATTACCCTTGGATCAAGTTCTTGAAGACTACTCATCCGCAATACTTCAATTTTGGTGACAAAGTCCTGCTGGAACTATAACTCAGGCCCTTCGTGGGAGGGTACCCCATGTTTATGTTTCATTCCTGTTTTTACTTTGTGCATAAATAGGTAGTATGTTAATGTGTTATGTTAAATATGTTAGCGTATTAGTTTGTTAGTTGTGGTCATGTGTTTTTGTTAGTTTGTTCGTGTATATAAGTGTTAGTATGTTAGTTTAGTAATTTATAGTTTTTGTTAGTTGTTATGTGTTAGTTGTGTTAGTTCTTGTTTGTGTAAGTTTTAAGTGTTGTTTGTGTTAGTTAGTATATAGGTTAATATTTTAATTAGGTTAGTTTAATGTGTTTGTTTGTTTTTAAAGTTTTAAGTTTGCTTAGGTTTGTATATAGGTTAGTAAGTTGTTTATATGTGTTATTATGTGTGTGTTGTATATTTTTGTAATTTAGCTTTTTGGACAAGTTTTGTTGCAGTTAGAGACCCATAAGAGCCAAACCCAAGTAGCAAGATCGTGTTTGCTTTGCTAAATTTAGCGACTTATGTAGTCATGCCACAGCGCACAGGTAGTAAGTGGGCCATGCACAGCAAGTGGGCATTTTTCTGCAGAATTCTGCAGCTTTTTGAGAGCGCCGCGGCCCAGGCATGGGTGCGTCGCGGCGCTGGTCCCCTGCTTTTGTTTTTTTTGTTATTTTCTCTATTTTTTTTAGTATTAGTAATGCTCAGTACTAGTCTTAGGTTCCCTATAGGCCATGTTCTTTAAAGATACATTTCATTTTAGGTTTGGGGGAATATCTTTACATGTTTTGTACCTTTATGCTTAATGTTAACATGTATTGGTATTTTGAGTGTGCAGTGGTTTTAGTCATTACATTTTCACGATTGTATTCTATTTTGACTATCACTGATGTGCTGATGACAAAATTTTTAATTTTCACTTTATGCAAAAGATGTTGTGCATGCTTGCATTGAAAGTTGAATCTATTTGAATGCATGACATGTTGCAAGAATGCTGGTGTTGTTTTTGGTTGTTCATGATTTGAAAGGTTGCTATTTGCCCCCTTTTCAGTGAAACCTTATGTGATCTGATGCATGTGAAATAATTTAGTTGCATTTGATGCATGATTTACATCTCACTTAGATGCAAGTGTAACTTTGAAAATGATAAAAGTGCATGTTTTGAGCATGTTTATGGATGTACATGTAGAGTTTTGATTATCCTATAAATTGTTTTTTAACTCTCTTGAGGCGAAATTCTAAGTTGTGCATGATTGAGGAAATGATTAGGGCATTGTTTGGACCGATTGAGCCTTAAAAAGCTTACCCTGATATGATGATATCCATAGGTCCCTTTTTGAAGCCTTAAACTGTTTGACCTTCTTTGTTCTTCATAACCATTGTGATCGTTAACTTGTTAACTATTCTAATGCATGTGAAAGCATGTATTTTCTTCCTACCCTTATTGTTTGTTGAGTATATGATGTGTTATTTCTTGAAATGAGTCTGATGATTAGGGGTATGAATATTCAATTCAAAATAAGCCTGAAGGAATCAGATGCAAAACAAAGAAAAGAAAAAGCAATGCTTTGCAAAAATAGAAGAAAAATAAAGAAAATCAAAAGAAAAAAAATGAAACTGAAAAGAAAAGCAAAGCTTAAGTGAAAAGTAAAGTTGAAAAGCATCGGAAATGATTCTGGCAAGTTTTCTGGATTCACTTTTGAATACCCTGCTAATATCAATTAGTGGCTCATTGATTGAAATAGTATATTGTGTTTCTTAATGATTGTTTGTGTATCTTTTCTGTTCATTTCTTTCGCCCATACCGTTGGCCTTACATTATAAGCTGATAAAGTCCCTTTTGATCCTCAATCTTGTGTAATTTACATTAGTGGAGAGAGAGTTGATTTATAATTTTGTGGATTCTGTGAATCATATGTATGTATGTTTGTAAACTTATCTAGATGTGTATGACTTGATTAGAAGAAATTTATCTTGCATGTTTGTGATAAATGTGAATTGCATGGAGAGTTTTCTGGCTTGTTAGCATGTTAAGGATTGTATATGTGTGGAACTGTTTATGGGGCATTTGCACTTTTTGAGGATTGATGCAGTCAATACACACTAGTATTTGATTTTGATTGAAATAAGAAAATTGAAATATATTTGCTAAATGAAAAATTAATTTGAATGTTTAAGTGATTTACTTAGTTCTATTTTGTTTTGCTCGAGGACTAGCAAAATGTAAGTTTGGGGGTGTGATAGCTACATAGAATGCAGTTATTTGTGCCCTATCCTTGTGCTAAAATGAATGCTATGTCCTTGTTTAAAATGCATATTTGGAGGGTTTTGTGCTTATATTTGATATATTCTGAATTTAAGCCTTGCTGATATGTTATTATGCAAAACTGAGCTTTAATGATTATGGATTGAGTAGATTTGTATATGTTATTGATTTGGTGTTTTCTCTATGATAGGAGGGGCTCCAAACAAGGTTAAATATGGAGCAATTGAGCTTAAAGAGGAAGAGGAAGCCAAATTGGCATTCCAGCAAGCAACGCCTCGGCGCAAGGCGAGCACACGCCGGCGCAAAGAGGATTTTCAGCCTGGTCATACTTGGACCCGGGGCAAGAGCGCCGCGGCGTAATGAAGTGAACGTTGCGGCGGTACATAGACCGACCCATTACGCGCCGCGGCGTGTATATGTGGGCGCCGCGGCGTGAAGGCGACTGCTGAGCCTATAAATAGATTTTTATACGTTTTTCTCAGATAACTCTCATTCTTTCTCCGTTTTCTCTCTGTTTTTCTGAGTTTTGGCCATTTGGTCATCTATCTCTTTTTAGGTTTAGTTAGTTTAGTTAGTTTAGGTTAGTTTTAGGTTAGATAGCTTGGCTAGATCTTCATGGATGGTGGATTGGAGTCAAGGATCAAAGGATTGAAGGAGGATTCAAGCTTCAGAGACAAATCAATGAGCTTCTTTCTCTCTTTTCCCTTTCTCTTTTATCTTCCTTATCTTTTGTATAGCTAAGCTTTGTTTAGGAATACTTTGAATCCTTTTATTTATATTAATGATGTGTTTTTCTCTGAGTTTGTGTGGATGTTTGATTACGGTTCAATCATTATCTGTATTTAATGCTTGTTCTTGGTTGGCCTCAATTGCATGATCTTAATATTGGCAAATGAACTAGACATAGGGATTTGTTGATATGGATATGGTGTGGTTGATACATGTTCGGCGAGTTCAATTGGCTTGGATGAGTTGATTCGTTAATAGGATAGAAATATACCTATTAACCATGTATAATGTGTGATTGAGAATAGATTGTTCATGAGTGGAAGTTGCGCTGGCACTCAAGGAAACTTAGTGAGTTGGGCAATTGAAACCAAGGTTGATTGACCTAGACATAGGCTTTTGACTAATGAAGATTCTCAAGCTAACCTAATCAATGCATTTGTGTTTATGAGGGGAATTGCATGTTATTGGTAGATGTAGGGGGTGAAGGAAGATTTCCTGAAACCTAACCGTTTTTAGGTTTATTACTTTTGTAGGTTAGATAGTTTGTATATTATTTTCCTATTTTTATGTCATTGTCTAGAATTGATTAAGCTATTGGTTGGTACTTGGCTTTATAATCGAATATCCTCGTGGGAACGAACTTTTACTCTGTATCTGTATTACTTGTGTGACCCGTGCACTTGCAGTTAGCAAATGGGCAACACGTTTTGACCCTAACATATATACACTCATGGATATAAATCTTTTATCCCTTCATAAAAAAAATACATTTTTTGTCCTTTTTTCCTTTTCTCATCTTCTATATTGACAACCAAACACAACATTTGTCTTCTTATATTAAATTAAATAATTAGTCTATATAATTTCAAATTGATTTAAATTTTAATCCCTATAACTTTATTTTTTAAATTTTAATCATTATAATTTTATTAATTTAGATTTGAATCCCTCATAGACTAATAACTTAGTAATGTAAAATTGTGAGGACCAATAAAATAAGAATTAATATTTTAATATGTAAAAATGTTAAGGATTAAAATTCAAATGAGTGAAAAATATTAAGACCAAAACCATGTATAATGGTAAGGACCAAATTCTAAAAAAGTAAAAATATAGAAATAGATATAAAAAAAAAGATTACAATGACCAAAATCTAAATAAAGTGATATTATAGAGATTAATTGTTTAATTTAACCATCTTCTTATTTGAACTTAATTTAATGTCGTTGGTCTGCTGAATCCACTCAATAATCATCTTCATAATCTTATCAATATACGAGTTCACACGAGGCTGTGGCAAACCCAATTCCGTCCCACCCTTCAACAGCCACCCCAAACCCACCTCAATGGAAGGCAGCAACAAAGTCATAGCCACCCAGGACCCAATGTTGAAGGAAACAAAAAAAAAAGACTTGATAACAAATAGAAGTTGCCTATCACAGATGAGCAACAGGCGACCTTAGAGCCAATAAGAAGTGGGGTTTGTGAGAGAGATGACTTGGAGTTCAAGAACCTTTGGCTGCATATAAATTAAAGTGAGATTTTGATTAATTCTGGAAACTTTAGCAATTTTTTTTAAAAAAGATATTTTTTTTGGCAGAATCACCTCCCATCCTTGTCCTCCACGGCTCTGCATTAGGGCTTAAGAAAATTTGATAAAACACTTAGGTAAAATAAGGATATTTTGATTCTTTATTTATTTTTTTAAATTTGATCTTATAATTTTTATTTTGTTAATTTGGTCTTTCAAATTTAAAATTATGAACTAATATAGTCTTTCATAACAACTCTATCATCTCATTAACATAAGTGATGACATGTCATTAACTATTGATGACCACTTCATAATTACATAATCTTCATGTCGTTGTTATGTCATCATCGTTAGTGACATGTCATCATTTCCGTCAATATGAGTGATGAAATTATTATAGAAGACTACATTAGTTGACAATTTTAAATTTAAGAAATTAAATTGATAAAAAAAGTTATGGATTAAATTAAATAAAATAAATTTAAGGGGCTAAAATATTTTTTTTACCAAACAGTTAGACATGTAAAACAAATGAAAAAGCCAACTTTGTGAAACATGAGAACTTTGAAAAGGGGAAAAAGGGGACTTATTATTGGGATGTGATTCTTATGTAAGTATTCGCACCAGAAAAGAAAGCACATGGACAATTTGATGCATAAAGACTGTAAGTGTTTAGAGGAGTTAGGGATGGCAAAATCTTTCAGTAGTTAGGGATTTTTGTGGGGACTATTTTATTTGAGAATCTGAATTAGGAAAAAAATTTCTTTAGGAGAACAAGATAGGGATGGGGATTATATTTCTCGTCTTAATGGATCCTCATTTTTAAGAAATTATTAAATTATTCTTAATGATTATATTATATATATGTAATAATACTTTTTTAGTAATTCATATTTATATTATTTTTATATTAAATTACAATTTGAAAATGTAAAAAATATCATTAGGTAGTAATTTATTGTTTTAATTTGATGATGTTATAAACTTAAATTAAAATTATTTCCAACAATAGCTTCAGAGACATTGAAGGAGAGCCTACCTAAGATAACATTATACGCAAAAAGAGCAATCAACAACTAAAAATTTTACCATTACCATTTTCTCCAGTACTTTTTGATTATTTTCTTTAGAGCCTGTTCCTAGAGTCAGGTATAGTTCTACATATCCTTTGGATCTAACTTTCTCCCTAGAAACCTTCTTAAATCCATGTCAAAGGGTTTTAGGTTGAGAGAGGTAGTCAGAGGTCGTAGAAGCACTCCATGAAGAGGATATCTGCCGAGTTCCCCTGGTCGACGAAGATTTGTTTGACCTGCGCATTGGCCATGATTCCTGAGATGACCATAGGGTCATTGTAGTTGGAGACTACTCCGTCTAGGTCCTCGTCTGTGAAGCTGATGACTGTGGTTCATGATCCGTTTCCTTTCTTGAACATGGCCTGAGATGATATGCTCATCACCTGCCTCAAGTGCCTTTTTCGAGCGGATTTTGATTGCTTTCCTTTAGGAAAACCTCCCGAGATGGTGTTGATGGTTCTGGTGACTTCACTATTTTGTCTTGTTTCCCTTTGAAGGGAATCATTTCTTTGTCGTCAGATCTTTTCACGAGGAGGTGATAGATCCTTGGGTGAAAGGGTCTGACGTGGTGGCCTTCAACTCCTTCTTCTAGCTTCCCTCCTTTGATACCTTGGAGGATTGTTGTCTCTAGAGCGCCATTGTATCAAATTCTCAATGGCGTCTCGGAGGTCGATGCATTCCTCATTGTCGTGGCCGCAACCTTTGTGGTAAATATGTGAATGCTTATGTCTCTAAGGCATGTCGAAAGGTTTTTGATGATAACAAAAGCAAAAGAGAAGATCAAGCACAAAAGGAAAAATCAAGATCAAAGAAAGAAGACAGAAGGTTTAATTAGTTATTTAGACTTAGGACATTAATGTTAAATGCTCTCAAGATTTCTCAAATGGTTTTTCAATATATATGATTTCAAAATAAATGGGAAATTTCAAAGATAAACATGGCTTTCAATAAAACCTGAGTTTCAACTTTAAATCTAACACTCTTAAAAGAATTTATGTTTAAACAAGTACCTTGAGGTGTTGGAAATGACTTACAAGAGTTATTGGACTTGAAAAATGTGTTCAAAGGCAAATGTAATCGATTACACAATGTTTGTAATCGATTACACATCAAACAAAAGCATGTAATCGATTACATGAACAATGTAATCGACATAAGCAAGTCGAGGCCATGTAATCGATTACACAAGATATGTAATCGATTACACAAAGCCCGAAAGGCAAAGAACATGTTCGACAAGAAATGTAATCGATTACACAATATATGTAATCGATTACACAAAACCCGTAAACTCAAAGAACACGTTCGACGAGCCTTGTAATCGATTACAAGGATATTGTAATCGATTACACAAAGAAGTCGAAGTCATGTAATCGATTACATGAGCATTGTAATCGACATTACAAGCAAAGTCGAAGTTATGTAATCGATTACCTCAAGAATGTAATCGATTACACAGAGCCCGTAAAGTTCGTAAAACGTTGGAACAATAATGTAATCGATTACCGAGATATGTAATCGATTACACGCATCCTGACAACGTCCAACGGCTATATTAAATGTATTAAATGCATGCCCAACTACCTCCAACGGCTCTATTAATTGAGAAACTTATAAATACCCAAGTTGGGTCTTTGTTTACTGTTGACCTTGAACCAAAAACTGATCATTATACTTCAAAACGTGAATCAATCCTTAAAATCTTTTCTTGCTCTGTTTCTCGACTAAAAACGTGAAAAATCTTTGAGAGCATATTAGAGCTTCAATTTGTAAACACTTGCTCTAGAGAGAGCTTCTTCTATTTCAATCTTATACTTTCTGATTAGTGAGGGTGAGGTATCCCTCAAGTATTGTAAGGGTGAGGTATCCCTTGGAAAATAGAGGCTCAAGCTTTTGGGTGAGGTATCCCATACTGTTGAGTGCTCAAGGTTGTAGTGGTTTTTCAAGCACCCATTGAAGCTTGAAGATATAGTGGAAAATCTCAAGGTGTTGCTTGGGGACTAGACGTAGATCACAAGTGGAGTAGTGATTGAACTAGGATAAACGACTGTGTTTGTTTCTCTAAACTCTCCTCTGTTTATCTTTGTGCACTGTTTCATTGCTTTATTTGGATATTGTCTCCTTGACTATTACGTTCATTAGTAAAAGTGCTTAACTCATCTATTCAATTATCTCTCGATCATTCAATAGCTTCAACGAAAATTGATTGTCAAACGATTTGCGAAAGATTTGTGAACTTATTTTTAACTACTCAATTCACCCCCTCTTGAGTATTGAGGCCACTTGGTAACAAGTGGTATCGAGCTAGACTCTTGTATAAAGAGCTTAGCAGCTTCAAGAGAAGTGATGGCTTCAAATGGTTTTTCAAATGAAGGTTCTTCTATAAATAGACCTCCTTATTTCAATGGGGATGGCTATGCCTATTGGAAAGAAAGGATGAAAATTTTTATTGAAGCTATTGACTTAGATGTGTGGGACGCAGCTTGAAAATGGTGCTTTTGTCCCTACACAAACTAAGGATGGTGTGACAATTAATACACCTAGAAGTGATTGGACCGATGATGATAAAAAGAAGGTTCAATATAATTTGAAAGCCAAGAACATCATCACCACATCTTTGGGGTATGATGAATTCTTTAGGTGTCAAATTGTAAGACCGCAAAAAAGAAATGTGGGATACCCTACAAGTAACTCATGAAGGTACTAGTGAGGTAAAAAGATCTCGAATAAACACTCTTACTCATGAATATGAATTGTTTAGAATGAATCAAGGTAAGAGTATTCAAGATATGCAAAAGAGATTTACTCACATTGTTAATCATCTCATCTCATTGGGAAAGACATTTCCTAATGAGGATCTTATTAACAAAGTCTTGAGATGTCTAAGCAGGAATTGGCAACCCAAGGTAACTGCGATTGCGGAATCAAGAGATTTATCAACCATGTCTCTAGCCACCCTATTCGGAAAACTTCAAGAGCATGAGCTGGAACTAAGTAGGCTCAATCAAAATGAAGAACATGACAAAAAGAAGAAGGGAATTGCACTCAAGGCCACCTCTCCCATACTTGAAGATGATGATGAAGATGGTGAAGAGGATGCTGAAAATATTGAGCTAAGTGAGGAGAATCTTAGTCTCCTTGTGAGAAAATTCGGAAGATTCTTGAAGAAAAAGGGATTTCAAAGAAGACCACCGTTTCCTCAAAAGAAAGCATATCACAAAGGAGAAGGATCCTCCACTCCTCCAAAATGCTACGAATGTGGAAAACCAGGGCACATGAAAATGGAGTGTCCTATATATCTCAAGAAGACGGAGAAGTTTGAGAAAAGACCCTCCAAGGAAAAGAAAGGAAGAAGAGCATATATAGCTTGAGAGGACAATGACTTAAGCTCTTCCGATGATTTTGAAAATGAGGAAGCCCATCTTTGCCTCATGGCTCAAGGAGAGGAAAGTGGAGAAAGCGACACCGAGGTAACCTCTTCTAACCTAGAACCTCCACCTTCTTATGATGAATTGCAAGATGCCTTTCAAGAATTGCATGATGAATCTTTGAGGCTCACAAAAATGATTTTGTCTTCCAATAAAACAATCTCCCTATTGACAAAGAAAGTTTCTACTTTAACCAAGGAGATAAATGAACTTAAAATTGAAAATGAGACTTTAGGACTCATAGATGCTAATTCATCATGCATGATTTGTTCCTCACATGAAAATGCATCCATATCATTACCTTGTTTATCATGCAAAGCTTTTGAAAAAGAAATTGAAGACTTGAACAACACTCTTGCAAAATTCACTTTTGGAAGAGACAACTTGAATGTGTTGTTAGGGAGACAAAAATGTGTTTTCCAAAAAGCCGGTTTAGGATTTAATCCAAACAACCATCAAAAATCTTATAAGAACTTCTTTGTTTCCTCAAAAACTTCAAGTAGCCCCTTTGTTAAATGTTTTCATTGTGGTAGGAAAGGGCATAGTGCATCCACTTGCAATGTTAGAAAGAACATAAACACCAAGGTTGGAATCAAAGGGTTTGGGTCCCTAAAGGCACCATACCTAATTCTAACACACAAGGACCCAAAACAATTTGGGTACCAAAAGTTAAATCTTGAATGTGTGTTGTAGGTGTGCTTGAAGACCAAGAGCTCAAGTTGGTATCTTGATAGTGGTTGCTCCAAGCACATGACCGGAGATGGCTCCAAGTTCTCCTCCCTTACACACAAGAAACATGGTCATGTCACATATGGTGACAACAACAAAGGGAAGATTCTTGGAATTGGCAAAGTTGGTAAGATCCCTTCATCATCTATTGATAATGTCTTACTTGTTGAAGGACTTAAACATAATTTACTTAGTATTAGTCAATTGTGTGATAAAGGAAATAGAGTTATATTTGATTCCTCTTGTTGTATAATTGAGGGAAAGGATGACAAGCAAGTTAAGTTTGTTGGTCATAGGGTCAATAACATATATATGATTAGTCTTGATGACATTTCCTCAAATGATGCTAAATGCTTTATGAGTAGAGAAAATGATTCATGGTTATGGCATAGAAGAATTGCTCACATTCACATGGATCACTTAAACAAATTGGTTTCTAAAGAACTAGTAATTGGTCTTCCAAAGCTCAAATTTGAAAAAGACAAACTTTGTGATGCATGTCAAAAGGGAAAACAAGTAAAGGTCTCTTTCAAAGCTAAAAACATAGTTTCAACTTCTAGACCTTTACAACTTTTGCACATGGATCTTTTTGGACCCTCTAGAACTATGAGCTTTGGTGGGAATTACTATGCATTAGTAATTGTGGATGATTTTTCTAGATTTACATGGACATTATTCTTAGCTCACAAAAATGATGCTTTTCAATCATTTAGAAAACTTGCCAAAGTTATCCAAAACGAAAAAGGTTTTTGTATTGCATCCATAAGTTAGTGATCATGGTGGTGAATTTGAAAATCATGAATTTGAAACTTTTTGTAATGAACATGGCATTGAGCATAATTTTTCTGCCCCTAGAACACCACAACAAAATGGTGTTGTAGAAAGGAAAAATCGATCTTTAGAAGAAATGGCAAGAACTATGCTCAATGAGGCCAATCTTCCTAAGTACTTTTGGGCTGATGCGTTAACACCGCTTGTTATGTTATGAATAGAGCCCTAATAAGGCCAATTTTAAAGAAAACCCCATATGAATTGTACAAAGGAAGGAAACCTAATGTGTCACATTTTCATGTCTTTGGATGTAAATGCTTTGTTTTGAATAATGGAAAGGATAACTTGGGGAAGTTTGATGCAAAATCTGATGAGGGAATATTCATTGGTTATTCTATCCATAGCAAGGCCTTTAGAGTCTATAATAAACGAACTATGACCATAGAAGAATCCATACATGTTGCATTTGATGAAACTAACCCAAATGTGCCGAGAAAGGAACTTGTTGATGATGTTGCAGTAAATCTTGGCAAAGACGCACTTGGAAAATCAAGAGATAGAGTCCAAGAAGAAAGAAGAGAGACTCCTTGATCACTCATGGCAAGAAAATTCTAAAATCTCTGATCTACCCAAGGAATGGAGGACTTCAAGGTATCATCCTCTTGACAAGGTGATAGGTGATGTATCAAAAGGGGTAATCACTCGAAACTCACTTAGAGATGCATGTAATCATCTAGCCTTTGTCTCTCAAGTTGAACCTAAAGACATAAATGAGGCCATTAATGATGAGCATTGGATCTTGGCCATGCAAGAAGAACTAAACCAATTTGAGAGGAATCAAGTTTGGGAATTAGTTCCAAGGCCCAATGATCATCCTATAATTGGCACCAAATGGGTCTTTAGGAACAAACTTGATGAAACGGGTTTAATAATAAGAAATAAAGCTAGGCTTGTAGCTAAGGGATATAATCAAGAAGAAGGCATAGATTATGAAGAAACTTATGCTCCCGTAGCTAGATTAGAGGCCATTAGAATGCTACTTGCATATGCTTGCATCATGGATTTCAAACTCTATCAAATGGATGTCAAAAGTGCCTTTTTAAATGGTTTTATACAAGAAGAGATGTATGTAGAACAACCTCCTGGTTTTGAGGACTTTGAAATGCCCAACCATGTTTTTAAATTGAAAAAGGCTTTGTATGGCTTGAAACAAGCTCCTAGAGCTTGGTATGAAAGGTTGAGCAAATTTCTTTTAGAAAAAGGCTTTTCTAGAGGTAAAGTTGACACCACTCTTTTCATAAAACACAAAATGCATGACATTCTTCTAGTTCAAATCTATGTTGATGACATTATATTTGGAGCTACTAACAACTCTCTTTGTAAAGAATTTTCAAATATTATGCAAAGTGAGTTTGAGATGTCCATGATGGGTGAGCTCAACTTCTTCCTCGGTCTACAAATCAAGCAAACAAGAGAAGGAACATTTATAAGCCAATCCAAGTATTGCAAGGAGCTGCTCAAAAAGTTTGGAATGGACAATGCCAAGCATATGGCTACTCCTATGGGCACCTCTTGCTATTTGGACAAGGATGAAGGAGGTAAATCGGTAGAAATTACAAAATATAGAGGTATGATTGGCTCACTCCTTTATCTCACTGCAAGTAGGCCTGATATAATGTTTAGTGTATGCATGTGTGCTAGATATCAAGCTAATCCTAAGGAATCACACCTAAGTGCTGTTAAGAGAATAATGAAATATCTAATAGGCACATCACAAATGGGTTTATGGTACCCTAAGGGTGCCTCATGTAGTCTTATTGGTATTCTCGATTCGATTTTGCTTTGGATGCAAAATGGATCGAAAGAGCACTAGTGGGACATGCCACTTGCTAGGAAGCTCACTAGTTTCTTGGCACAAAGAAGAAACAAAATAGTGTGGCATTGTCCACAAACCGGTTTAATATGTTGTACTAATGGGAGTTGTTGTGCTCAAGTCCTTTGATGAAACAACAACTCTTGGACTATGGTCTTGAGCTTGATCACATTCCCATAAAATGTGATAATACTAGTGCAATTAACTTGTCAAAAAATCCCATTTTGCATTCTAGAACTAAGCATATTGAAATAAGACATCATTTCATTAGAGATCATGTTCAAAGAGGTGATTGCATACTTGAATTTGTTGAAACAACTAAGCAATTAGTGATATTTTCACCAAACCCCTTGCAAAAGAAGCATTTTTCTACATTAGAAACGAATCGGGTATATTGGACCATTCATGCATAAATTAAATATTTGTCGCATAATCCTAAAACAAAAGCCTAAGCTTGCGTTTTTCGCATAATTATGCCACACTTAATCGCCGCACAATCTCTCGAATTTTCATTATACATATTTGAATTCCATACTAACTTGAAGCGCCGAGGTTTCCCTAAATTATTTTGCAGGTGCTCCCTCATGTCCAACTTTGACAAGAAATTCAACAGCCTCAAAATTCACCAAAAAGGGTGAAATTCTTGGTAAACATGATAATTTTGATCAATTATATGAGTTGAATCATAATGTGATTAGTCTATATGCTTGGATGATGATTTGAATTGATTTAAGTTGCTTTAAAACTGTTTTGGATGGATTAAAATTGATTATATGCTGTTTGGAACACAAAATCTGAGTTAAAGAGTGCTGGTAATCGATTACAATGCCTTTGTAATCGATTACACAGGTTCTGTCACGCATGTAATCGATTACACACATTTTGTAATCAATTACAACCAACTCAGAACTCAGGTAATTGATTACATCATATATGTAATCGACACAAGGTTCCTGTAGAAAGCATGTAATCGACATACTAAAAATGTAATCGATTACATACCTACCAGAAGCATGTAATCGATTACACCAAAAATGTAATCGATTACATACCCACTGATGCATGTAATCGATTACACACTAAATGTAATCGACACACAGGGTTTTTTAAAAGGCTCTGACGCGCGTAGTGGTCATTTCTGTTTGGCCCTGTTCATCTTCCTCGTTCTCTCCTTCGCACCCACGCACCTCGGATCTCAAAACCTCTCATTTCTCACTCAAATCTCCATCAAAACCCATCATTTCGCCTCTCTCAATCTCGAAATCCCTCTCCACATAACCCACCGATCAAATCCCCTCAAATCCCTCATCTAAATCTCCCCATCTTCTCTCACGAACACCCTCTCCACTTTTCTAACCTAATTTCGTCCCTCTCTCTCTCCTCACTCATCCCCAACCATTTACCACTCAACCCTTGCTTCTCTTTCTCATCAATGGCCGAATCCTCCCATCGCCGAAGCGCCCAAGAACAGGGCTGCTGTTGGAGGTTCCTCCGGTGGCTCTACACGCAATATCTCTCGGGTTGGACCTCACGAGGCACTTCTCCACCGTGAAGAAAGCCGAGTTGTTCCGAAGAACTTCCACCTTCGCAAAATCATCTCTCCCGTGTATCTACCCATCACCTTCTCGCGAGAGTGAACCCTTAGAAAGCTTTAGGACAATAGAAAACTTAGGCTTGCCGGGATTCCTAAGTATAGAGAAGGCCATCTACCCTAACATTGTCCGAGTGTTTTATGCTAACCTCGAAGGTTGAAGATAATTGCATCATCTCCGAGGTGAAAAAGCAACAAATCAAAGTTAACCATGGCAGAGTGGTATAGGCTCACCAAGCTCACTCCCGATGGAGCTCGGGCTCGTGGGAATGCCAAAGTCCGGGGGCATGAGTTTGAGCACAAGGCGCTTTCTCTCTCTTGATTAGGACCGGCTACCACCTCCCCAAAGGATCCTAGACGCAGAATAATGGCCACCGGCCTCACTATGGAAAACAGGTCCTCCACTACCTCTTGGTTCGTGGATTGATTCCCGGAGGAGGAATTACTCCCAAGTCCTCAAGGACGATGTAGTGGCATTATGGGCAATGACCACAGGGCACCCAATAAACCGGGGATACTACATTCTACAAAGATATATGCCGGACATCAAGAAAAAGAAGAACTCGCTTCTCCCCTTCGCCATGTTAGTCACCACAATCCTTGAGTACTGTCGCATTTCGCTGACTGAAGAGTCCAAGGACACCAGCTCAAAGGGACCCCAATCAATTGGGCGCATACTCAAGAAGAAGCTTCAGCTCTACAAGATGGAAGATAGGTGGCATTACATTACTCATGGCACGTTTGGCCATATCCATCACGATCCGACAAGTGATGATGAGGGGGCTCAAGATCCCGCCTCTCGCTCCCGCTCCAGCTTCTCTTGATCTTCTCGCTCCAAGAGATGCGCAACCCGAGCGCCAACGTCAACACGCGCATGGATCATATAGAGCAAAAGATCGACCATCTTGAGCCGAGGATGGACTACTCGACCAGAGCTTGCCTCCATTCGATCCCTCTTACGTGGACCTCCCGTTCCCGAGAGTCCCGCCGCCGCACCCCCACATCCTCTCGCCCCTCCGATCCCATATCCTTCGCCGGTCCATCCGGAGTTCCCGCCGATGATGAGGAGCTTCGGATTCTCGACGACGATCTTATGCCCGCCGATGATGACATTGATCTAGAGGACTCTCGCCGCGAATCCGAGGGTGATGTCTTTTGTGACAACGAGGACACTGATAGTGATCCTGGCCTTATGCCTTGATTTGTTTTTCCACCTTGTACTTATTTTTGTTTTTTAACTCTGATTATATAAAATTGGTATACCTTTATGGTTATCTTTTGATTATTGCCTACTGGTTGTGACATGTTTATTTGTACATACTGCTTATTAATACATAAACGTGTTTTCACTTTGAATGGTTGGCTGTTGGAATATTGCTTGGACTGATCTTTGTGGCTTTTCTGTTATGGCAAACAATTGGGAATCATGAACTATAACTCATGTCATTCCATTTTTTTAAATGCTTATGTCTTTTTGATAATGCCAACGGGGGAGAAAATAAGGAAAAATGAAATGTAATTAAAGGTTGCATGAGTACGGGGGAGTTAAAATGAAATGTAATTAAAGGTTGCATGAGTACGGGGGAGTTATTGAACTTTTAAGTTATTAAGCTTTTCATATGCAAAATTTAACCCAATATCATGCATAATCTCCGGGGACAGCATTGTAACTAAATGACTATGATATACAAATGCAAAAACTCTTTCTTTTTCCTATGATCAGTTTGTCATCATCAAAAAGGGGGAGAATGTGAATGCTTATGTCTCTAAGGCATGTCGAAAGGTTTTTGATGATAACAAAAGCAAAAGAGAAGATCAAGCACAAAAGGAAAAATCAAGATCAAAGAAATAAGATGAAGGTTTAATTAGTTATTTAGACTTAGGACATTAATGTTAAATGCTCTCAAGATTTCTCAAATGGTTTTTCAATATA
This sequence comes from Ormosia semicastrata, assembly GCA_029884595.1. NCBI lineage: Eukaryota > Viridiplantae > Streptophyta > Magnoliopsida > Fabales > Fabaceae > Ormosia > Ormosia semicastrata. The sequence continues at coordinate 25,921,065 of JAQQTO010000046.1, read as the reverse complement.
TATGATTTCAAAATAAATGGGAAATTTCAAAGATAAACATGGCTTTCAATAAAACCCGAGTTTCAACTTTAAATCTAACACTCTTAAAAGAATTTATGTTTAAACAAGTACCTTGAGGTGTTGGAAATGACTTACAAAAGTTATTGGACTTGAAAAATGTGTTCAAAGGCAAATGTAATCGATTACACAATGTTTGTAATCGATTACACATCAAACAGTAGCATGTAATCGATTACATGAACAATGTAATCGACATAAGCAAGTCGAGGTTATGTAATCGATTACACAAGATATGTAATCGACATACACAAAGCCCGTAGAAGGCAAAGAACATGTTCGACAAGAAATGTAATCGATTACACAATATATGTAATCGATTACACAAAACCCGTAAACTCAAAGAACACGTTCGACGAGCCTTGTAATCGATTACAATGATATTGTAATCGATTACACAAAGAAGTCGAAGTCATGTAATCGATTACATGAGCATTGTAATCGATTACAAGCAAAGTCGAAGCCATGTAATCGATTACCTCAAGAATGTAATCGATTACACAGAGCCCGTAAAGTTCGTAAAACGTTGAACAATAATGTAATCGATTACCGAGATATGTAATCGATTACACGATCCTCGACAACGTCCAACGGCTATATTAAATGCATTAAATGCATGCCCAACTACCTCCAACGGCTCTATTAATTGAGAAACTTATAAATACCCAAGTTGGGTCTTTGTTTACGGTTGACCTTGAACCAAAAACTGATCATTATACTTCAAAACGTGAATCAATCCTTAAAATCTTTTCTTGCTCTGTTTTCTGACTAAAAATGTGAAAAATCTTTGAGAGCATATTAGAGCTTCAATTTGTAAACACTTGCTCTAGAGAGAGCTTCTTCTATTTCAATCTTATACTTTCTGATTAGTGAGGGTGATGTATCCCTCAAGTATTGTAAGGGTGAGGTATCCCTTGGAAAATAGAGGCTCAAGCTTTTGGGTGAGGTATCCCATACTGTTGAGTGCTCAAGGTTGTAGTGGTTTTTCAAGCACCCATTGAAGCTTGAAGATATAGTGGAAAATCTCAAGGTGTTGCTTGGGGACTGGACGTAGATCACAAGTGGAGTAGTGATTGAACCAGATAAACGACCGTGTTTGTTTCTCTAAACTCTCCTCTGTTTATCTTTGTGCACTGTTTCATTGCTTTATTTGGATATTGTCTCCTTGACTATTACGTTCATTAGTAAAAGTGCTTAACTCATCTATTCAATTATCTCTGATCATTCAATAGCTTCAACGAAAATTGATTGTCAAACGATTTGCGAAAGATTTGTGAACTTATTTTTAACTACTCAATTCACCCCCCCTCTTGAGTATTGAGGCCACTTGGTAACAAAATACACCACTTTGACTTATTTACCCATCCATGAGGCCTAAGCACCCATGGTCTAAGGATCTCAGCGAACTCTGTATAATACACCTCCTCAAGAATCTTGTTTAGGGAAATCTTGAAGGGGTGTAATCATCGAATTTCCCCCAAGGTGGTCCCCTAGGGCTGTTCTTAGGGCCTCTGGTCTTGGGTTCCTTCTCCTTCTTCTGAGATGGTTCTGCTTCTCAGTAGGCTTCACTCTTCACCTTTAGGACTTCTTCCATAATTATAAACTTATTGGAGCGGCTCTTTAATTCATAGCTATATGCATAGAGGTACCGGCGTTGTTATGCTTCATTGTAATATTGAGTTGCATCTGCAGGAGGTTCAAAATGGGGATCCACAGATGGGCTTGGGGCCGTAAGACAATGGTAGATTTTGAGTCCCTCGTTGGGCCACAACCTACAATCATTTTGGGCCTTGATGCGCCTACAATTGAGTTCTATCCAAAAATAGTTTTGGATGAAAGCCAACCCTTACTCAAGCCCGATGACGAGACCTGACCAATATGCTTGTCTGAGTATAGGCCTAAAGAGACAGTGAAAAGCATACCTGAATGTAAACACTGCTTCTCTGACAAAAAAAAAAAAGACATTGCTTCCATGCACAGTACATAGTACTTTTAATCTCCATTTAAAAAAAAATCATCAAGAACCAAATTTAGAAGCAAGAATATATTAGACAAGCATGATGGTGGGATTTGATGTAGCACTTTTGTTAAAGGATGATCAGCTTAGGGTATATTTGGAGGAGAAAGAAAGAAGACATGATCATAAGAAACTCACTAGAAATAGAAGGGAAGATAATTACAGTGTTGTGAAGTAAACATCTTCTATGAACAAAATAATAGTGAGTAATGCCTATAGAGCCTTGAGTACATGAGGAACATAAAAAATTAGACATGGCTTTTGAAATGTTTCTACTTTAGTTAGGACCGCAGTTTTGATTTTGTTTCCACCCCCCCTAAACTGCAGTAATTGTAGCAAGGAGATAATGTAGAACTCATGTTATTATCAATGGTAAAGACTTCATAAAATACTGTAAATAAGTGCTATTCTAATTTTAATATTAGGAATGCCTAAATTTACAAATAACAAGTACAATATAAAGACTGAAACTGATCTTGCAACTCATATAATTAAAACATTTCTTAAAAATAACCATTGTATATATTGCTTCCATGCACAATGCATCGATGAATGGCTTCCACTAAATGCATCGTGCTCAATTTACCGGACTTTTCCCCAAAAGTTACCACAACCACTTGATCCCTTATGACGAGTAATATTATACAATTAGAAAAATTTAATAGAATTTACTAAGATTTAAGGGTGATTGTTGGATAAATGGCAATTTATTTTAGTAACAATTCTAGAAAAAAAACTCAGACTTTTAGTATTTTCCTAACCATAATGCTCCTAAATTTGTACATGAATCATTTAGTTGAATTGTTATTAAATGTTGTGTTTCCTTTTACTTGAGTGCTATGATAATTTCTTTTTTCTAAATTGTCATGGCCACATTTAGAAGCAATAAATTGTCAGACGACCATGATAGTGGAATTTGATGTACCACTTTTGTTAAAGGATGATCAACTTAGAGCAAGTTTGGAAGAGAAAGTGAGGGATGTCATCATTAGAGAATAAAGAGGAAGGAAAAACTAGTTGGTGGGAGTTAAAATAAATCATTTCGAAATAAGGTACAAAGCAGGAAGTAATATGCCATAAAAAAACTAAGTTACAAGAACTTGTCAAAAAATGTGATTGACGAAGCAGTCAACAAATGTTAAGGGTATCCTGACTGTGAACACTCAATTTTGACCGAGCTCAAAAAAAATTTTAATTTTGAATTTAATTAATTAAATGTCTATATTCTTGTTTTTTTTTGTTAGCCCAAATATGAGCCCGCTTTAACAAAAAAAAGAGAGAGAGAGAACACTGATCTCGTTTAACAAAAAAAAAAAAGGAAAGAGGCGATGCATTAAATGTGTGGTGTCTACACACGTAATTGGGAAATGATGAAGGAACGATGCATTAAATGCATAATGTCAACATAAGCAAAAAAAAGGGGCTGAAGGGATTGAAGGAGAAAAAGGTTCTGAAAGATGAAGCAATGAGGGGCTCAATGTAGGGAGTGGTTCACGTAAAGAAAAAAGAGAAGAAGATGTCAGTGGAAAAAGGATGAAAATGAGGATTTTAGATGGCTTGGGGGGGAGAAAAGATCTTCTCAGAAGCTCAACAGAGGACCTTTATCATAAAGCCATAACCTCACCACAGCTACAGGGAATGAGCAGACCAACCCAAACCATGAAACCACCATTTTTCCCCACAAATCACCAACTGTGAATGACTCTAACGATCTTCATCACTATCCCTCCATTTCACTACCACCACTAATCACCAACTTCATCATCAAGTTCATCTCCACTCCATCACACCCACGTCCACGACCCAACATTCACTTCACCAATACTCACTTCTCCCAACCGTGAGTAACCTCCATCACCTTTCCATAACAACCACCATCAACCACCCATAAAACCACCTTCAAACCTCAACAACACAACATCTTTCACCTATCTATCTCTTCACCAAAGAACCACTACCTTCCACCTTCCAAACCCAACCGAGTCCACTCAAGGAAAAATCTTCATCACCTATATCACATATTCTCCAACCTTTCACCCACCGCATCAACAACCTTCATTCCACACAATCTTAACCTCCCGCCACCATTTTTTACCTCAAAATCGTGGAACTCCACAAAAAAAAAAAATCTTTCATAACATTTATCCTCACCCCCACGGTTTTCATCTCTATTCATCTTCAAGAACCCAAACCATCTAAAATCTCCATAATCACCATTCCCCTAAACCAAAAATACCCTACTGCCATATTCACCCTCTCTTCATCTCCATCACCAAACAACACCACCGTGACCTTCAACCAACCGACCGTCGGACCTCAACACCAGATCCTTTCCCGCACCGACCGTCGGACCTCAGAAACTAGATCCTTCCCCGCACCGACCGTCGGACCTCAGAAACCAGATCTCTCCTCGCACTGACCGTCGGACCTCAGAAACCAGATCCCTCCCCGCACTGACTGTCGGACCTCAGAAACCAAATCCCTCCCCGCACCGACCATCGGACTCCAAAAACCAGATCTCTCCCCGCACTGACCGTCGAATCTGAGAAACCAGATCCCTCTCCGTCGAGTCACCTCTTGCACTACCAGAGGTTTGAGCCCTATTTTTCTCTCCTTCGTTTGTTCCTTTTGTGTCTCATGTAGTGGCTTCCTCCAGAACCTGCCCATTTTCTTTTGTGTTTTCAAAATCTAAATCTTAACTTTGTTTTATTGTTCTAGTCTGATATAAAGATTAAAAAAAAAGAAAAATCATTTTTTTGGGCTTGGACTTGAGCTGCACGTTTTTTTGTGTTTTCAAAATCTGAATTTTAACTTTGTTTTATTGTTCTAGTTTGATATAAGAAATAAAAAAAAAAGAAATAGAAAAATTATTTTTTTTTGGGCTTGGACTAAGTCTTTTTTTCTTTTTTCTGATGGGTTAGAATTATATGGACTTTAGATGATTGTTTAAGCATAGTAAAAACCAAAAAAGAAGGATAAAAGAAAAATCTTTTAATTAATGCAATGACCAACGATGATGATTGAATAGCGGATGTTATCTTCATTATCGTTTGGATCATAAGGGTTTATTGAGTAGCCTAGTGCTAACTTGAATCCTGTGCAAGAACAAGTTGGTTTTCAAGTAAAATCCCTTTTCAAAAATCTTTTTCTTAATTAAAATCAATCAACCCATACTTATTTTATAGAGAACTACGTGACTTTGAGTTCCTCATTGCACCCGAGAATACGTAGGAGCAGAATTTCATTTCTATCAAGTCAAAATTAAATTTTCATAATTTTGTGGTTTCTTTTTTTTTTTATAAATAGTTACAATGTTTGCAAAAGGGGTAAAATAAATATTTCCAAGGATTGTTGAGAATTTACACAATTAACTTAAGGTACCGTTTTAGAATGGGTGTGTTAGGGGTGCTGTGGGATTAAGTTTCTGCCCTTCCCTATCCATAACCGACTCCCGAATCCAATCTGGTTCCAAAGATTATTTTCAAAGAAAGGTTTTCCAATTTTTCCTAAGTTAAAATAAAAATTGGTGGCGACTCCATTTCCATTTTCTAAAATCCTTTGAGTTGCTATTTTTCGTCGCGATCCCGGTCGCGACAGATGGCGACTCCACTGGGGATACTTGGAGAGTCAGGCCTGTTATTGTTAGTTGTGCAAATTATTAATAATCTCTATTTATTTATTTTACCCTTTTTTGTCCTTGTTTTTGTTTTCCTATTTATTTGTAAATAGATTTTATTTAGTACTTTTATGTAAATATTTGACAACATTTTTTTGTGTTTGTTTTGACATGATATACTTGTATATATTTTGTACTTAATTATGCATAATTGTTGAAATCCTAGGATAGATGATTGCTGGCTGGTTGTTGTATATATGTTTTTGCAGGTTGGGGGTAGTTTTTTATCTTTTTAAATTTTTGTACAGGTTCGTATGCTCCCTCACACACATCATTATCACTTACCTCACACACTTTTTGGGCTCTATACCCGAGTCTGTGCGAACCCGAGGAGTAAGAGGGGTCTCGGCTTTTGTTATTGAGGGGCTTTATGCTCACTTGACATTTGTTGAGACACCGCTCAGATTGTTACCATTATCATGGATGAATCATATTGAGAGGGTTTATCCCAACTTGTGATTAATTCATGAATTGGGTCCTTGTCTTTCGAGATAAGGGCAATCTGGGAACCATGACTTTTTAGAAATTTAGACTATCCTGAAAAATCTTGCACTGATAGATTGAACATAATGACTGTCAAATTTTAGGTTCCACTTGACTAGGGCACAAAAGGGAGTGTACTTCTTTTTTATTTATTTGTTTCTCATATCATTCATTCTTGCATTTAAAAAAAATCAAATAAAGAAAAAAAAAGCCATTCATTGCTTGCATTTTCATAACATTCTTAGCATTCTAAAAAAAAGGGATGCATCTTGTATTTTCATGGCATTTATAGCATTAAAAAATGAAAAATGAAATGAATAAAAAAGATACATCATCTTATCTTTTCATAGCATTCTAAAAAAAAACACTTCAATTTACATTTTCATGACATTCATAGCATTTTTTAAAAAAAAAAGATAAAAAATATCATTTTTGCATTTTCATAACATTCTTAGTATTATAAGAAAAATCATACATTTTCATGACATTTCTAGCTAAAAAAAAATAGCATCTTGCATTTTTATAACACCCCTAGCATTCAAGAAAAAAAAAGAAAAAAAAAGCATCTTGCATTTTCATGAAATAGCATTTTTTTTTTAAAAAAAGGAAAGAAAAATGAAAAAAGTGTTTTCAAAGTTCATTCATTTTATGCATCTCATGCATTTCATCTCATTCTTTGTTAAATGTTATTTTGTTTTAATAAATCAATTTGGTTTGAACCATTGTGCAGCCTAGGAAAGAAGAGACCAATCAAACCCAAATTCACAATCCTAGGTTTCAGACCAGAATGGCTACTAATAACCCTGAGGAAGGGAGAAACTTAAGTATGGAAGTTGATGAGATTAAAAAGAGGATGGATGAAATGACATAGTCCATGAGAAGAATGGAGGAAATGTTGTTGGTCATGAGAGAGACTCTCAACTTAATTGGGGCGGCCGAAAGCACAAGAGTGACTGGGGCACATCCGCGCCTGCCAACTATCATTTCCATGAGGACAAACCCCGGGATGACCACTGAGATGCCTATTATAGGAAGAATCGTGGATACTGCACCGCTAGTAATTCCTATCAGAGAAGGGTATCGTTCTTCAGAGGATACTCGAAATGAGGTTCATGATAATGCTGAATTCACATGGGAACAACCATGTATGTCCATCCCAGTGACAATAGGACTTCCTGCTGGGAGTGGTCATGTGCCAATTCAGAAGGATAAGATGGAAGAAGAAAGGAAGGAAAGGATAGAAGAGCAAATCAAAGCGATCAAGGGCCCTAGTGCTTATGGACTGCTTAGAATAGAAGAACTGTGTCCTACCATGGATGTTGTAATCCCTAAAGACTTCAAGATTCCTCATTTTGTCAAGTATGACGGGAGTGGTAACCCTCGGTTTCATTTAATCAGTTACAGAACCAAGATGGCTGTTTGGTCCAAGGATGATAAGTTCCTCATTAGCTTTTTCCACGAGAGTCTTACAGGCCCTGCTTTAGAGTGGTATCTTCAATTAGATCGCTTTAAGATTTCTCGTTGGACGGAATTGGCTGATCTATTCATGGATCAATATAAGTTTAATCTGGATGCAGCTCCTACCCGGGAACAATTGGGCTCAATGCAAAAGAAAAATGAGGAAGCTTTCAAGCAGCATGCCCAGAGATGGAGAGCTTTCACAGCACAAGTGCAACCACCATTGACGTTGACAGAAATGTGCTCATATTTTCTAGGGACTCTGGGAGCTCCCTATATTGAGACAATGGCAGGCGCCGTTTATCTAGACTTTGCTGAGTTAATAGCTACCGGGGAGAGGATTGAAATTTTGGTAAAAGCAGGTAAATTGCCAACTAGCAATGATGAAAGTAGTTTCAAGAATGAGTTTTTCCTCTAAGGAAAAAGAATCAAAAGTGAGCTACATGCAAAATCAAAATTGGAAACCCACCATCTTACCCTGCCTACACTGTTCGGCCTCCATCAACTGGAAACCTCTGAACAATTGGAGATCTAAGGAGTTGATTGAAGTGATCGAAAAAAAAATTAGTGATGATAGACTTATGTTAACTTTCTTGAAGCATTGATGTAATAAATTTGCATGGATTCAAGCATATCTTGTTTCTTTTCATTTTCATGGTCTTTCTGGTCATTTTATTTTTCTCTTATTTATTTAAAGCGTCTTCCTTTTGTTTGAATCTCGTTGGACTCCAGTTCTTAACAATCCTTACTTTGATAGATGTCAGTAGTCATAAGGTCCGCGTGCGCAAATGCCATTTGCAAAAAAAAAAAAATAGAGCAAAGAAATAATCACTTAGTGTGCATTATCCTTTTTGTCTCTGAATTAAAATTTTTGAAAATGAGCAATCAGGATTTGAAATGAAGATTGGCCATGTTTCTCTATCCTTCATAAGAATTCATCTTTTCATTATCTATCGATGTCCCTTTTTGAGCTTGAAAGTTTTCTTCAATAAACCCTGGACAAGGATCACCCCTATACTAGGGGATGACACAAAGTAAAGGTCGATTGTCATAGTGGCTATTTTGAAGCATAATGAAAAAAGAAAAAAAAGAAAAAGAAAAAAAAAACCAAAAAAGAGATAAGAGAAAAAAAAAATGAGATGAAATAAGTCATGACAAGGGCGAATGAAAGAAAATGAAAAGAAAAAAGGAAGAAATGAAGAGCAGTAAGAGAAAAGTGTGCTTGAAAGTACAAAGGCAATTGACAAAGTTTGAACAAGGATCATTGGTCCCATTCAAACCCTTAAACACTTGTTTGAGTCTTATATCTTTCCTTTCATAACCCCTAGCCTTGGCCACGTTACAAGCCTCAAAATGTCCATTCTAATCAATGAAGGATTGTTGCCATTTTCACTAACTTTAATTTTGAAACAAAGGTTATGCTCATTGCTCTTTTTTAAAAAAAAAAGATAAAAAAAAGTGAAAAAGAAAAAAAGAAAAGAAGAAACTTACACCTGGGCAAGTTTCTACCTTGTTCAAGCTGGTCCCACACTAGGGCATTCTTCTCCCTAGTTTAAGTTGACCTACATTGGGACAAATTTTTTGGTTATCAGGGTGAGTTTCTATCCTAATCAGTCTTAGACTAGGGCAAATTTCTCATTGGTTCAATTTGACCTACATTGGTGTAGCTTCGTGACTCACATTGGGGCAATTTTTGTTCACAAATGACATACTCTGAGCCAAATTCATTTGATACCCTACATGAGGGCAGTTTTTTGTATATACTTAATAAAACAATAGTCATGATGTCCAGTTGTCGAGTCTAGATCAATCAAATCCATACTGGGGCAATAGAAAAAAAAAGCTTTGGCTTTCTTGCTATTCTACTTCTTGTGTCTTTATCCTTTATAAATAATATTCTTTCTGTAGTCAAACTTCTAAGAACAATCTGGAAGTTGTTCGCTTCTTCTCTGTTGTACTTTTTGAATTCATGACTGTCTGTTACATAATGCTTCAGGTAAGGTGAACATCAGTACAATAGTATGATTTGACCATCTAATTGTAATCTCTTGATGAACAATTCAGATTGAAGAGAACTTGGAATTCCCAATTGATGGAAGAGGAGGTACCCGAAAAAAAAGGGGAGAAAAAGCTCGTTAGGTTGAAAACCAGAAAGTGCGACCTAAGTAAAAGAAGAAAAAAAAAGGAAAAAGAGCCCGTTAGTCTGAAAACCTGAAAGGGCAGTCTAAGCAAAAGTTAGGGCAAATAAATAGGCAAAATCTTAAGAAAAATTGGCCTAAAATACCTTGAAGGGTGCACCAAACTGGGGCAATTTTGAATTGCATTTAATCAGCTACACATGGGTAATCTCATTTGTATTTAGTTGGCCATACTGGGCCAAAATTTTGAAGGATTAAAGAGAAATGTGTTGAAGGAAGTAGCAACAGAGACAGTGATTGAGTTATCAAGTAGTTGTAGGGAATCAATTAAATGAGAGACAAGGTTAAATACTGGGGCAAAATTTTCTCTCAAGGAATCAGCCAAGCAATGGTTCATCTCATTTCTCAAAAGGAGAGTTGAGAGCGAAAACAAAGAAAAAAAAAAGAAAGAAAGGAGAAGAAGAAGGAAAGAACCGAAGGGTCTAAGGAAGAAAAGCATGTGAACAAGGGTTTTGATGGGTCAAAGCTTTCCAAAAGTTGACGTTGGTTCAAAGGACTTTTAATAAAATAAAAAAGAAAGTGAAAAAGGAACAAAAAAAAAAAGAAAGAATAAAATAAAAAAAGGGAAAAAGAGAAAAAGAAAAAGAAAAAGAAGAAAAAAGGGAAAAAGAAAAAAAAGAGAAAAAGAGAAAAAAAAAAAAAAAGAGAAAATCTTTTTGGATCAAGATATCTTGCCTTTTTAAATCTCTATTTTTCGGGAGCACAGTAGCCCGCCTGCCTTTTGAATTCCGGGACTCAGTTGCCCATTTGTCTTTTTAATTTCTGTCTATCCTTTTGAGCGCATCGGCTCCATGCATTTTAATTTCTGTTGAGTACATCGGCTCCATGCATTTTAAATTTTTGTCTATTCTTTTGAGCGCATCGGCTCCATGCATTTTAATTTCTATTGAGCGCATCGGCTTCATGTATTTTAATTTCTGTCTATCCTTTTGAGCGCATCAGCTCCATGCATTTTAATTTCTGTTGAGCGCATCGGCTCCATGCATTTTAATTTCTGTTGAGCGCATCAGCTCCATGTATTTTAAATTTTTGTCTATTCTTTTTAGCTCATCAGCTCCATGCATTTTAATTTCTGTTGAGCACATCGGCTCCATGCATTTTAATTTCTGTCTATCCTTTTGAGCACATCGGTTCCATGCATTTTAATTTCTGTTGAGCGCATTGGCTCCATGCATTTTAATTTCTGTCAATTCTTTTGAGCGCATTGGCTCCATGCATTTTAATTTCTGTTGAGCGCATCGGCTCCATGCATTTTAATTTCTGTCAATTCTTTTGAGCGCATCGGCTCCATGCATTTTAATTTTTGTTGAGCGCATCGGTTCCATGCATTTTAATTTATGTTTATTCTTTTGAGCGCATCGGCTCCATGCAGTTTAATTTCTGTCTATTCTTTTGAGCGCATCAGCTCTATGCATTTTAATTTTTGTCATTCTTTTGAGCGCATTGGCGCTTTGCATGTTATTTCTCGCATTTATTTTACATCTTATGCATCACTGGACAAAATTGAAATTCATATCTTTACTTGTTTCTTGCGACGATAATATGAAGACCATAGTTTTCTTATTATCTAGTGAGAAACAAGTAAAGAGGGGCAACTGTGAATACTCAATTTTGACCGGGCTAAAAAAAATTAATTTTAAATTTAATTAATTAAAGGTTTATATTCTTGTTTTTTTTGTTAGCCCAAATATGAGCCCGCTTTAACAAAAAAAAAAGAGAGAACACTGATCTCGTTTAACAAAATAAAAAAAAGGAAAGGGGCGATGCATTAAATGTGTGGTGTCTGCACACGTAAAAGGGAAATGATGAAGGAACAATGCATTAAATGCATAATGTCAACACAAGCAAAAAAAGGGGGCCTGAAGGGATTGAAGGAGAAAAAGGTTCTGAAAGATGAAGCAATCAGGGGCTCAATGTAGGGAGTGGTTCACGTAAAGAAAAAAGAGAAGAAGATGTTAGCGAAAAAAGGATGAAAAGGAGGATTTTAGATGGCTAGGGAGGGAGAAAAAGATTTTCTCAGAAGCCCAACAGAGGACCTTCATCATAAAGCCATAACCTCACCACAGCTACGGGGAATGAGCAGACCAACCCAAACCGTGAAACCACCATTTTTCCCCACAAATCACCAACTGTGAATGACTCTAACGATCTTCATCACTATCCCCCCACTTCACTACCACCACTAATCACCAACTTCATCATCAAGTTCATCTCCACTCCATCACACCCAACGTCCACGACCCAACATTCACTTCACCAATACTCATTTCTCCCAACCGTGAGCAACCTCCATCATCTTTCCATAACAACCACCATCAACCACCCATAAAACCACCTTCAAACCTCAACAATACAGCATCTTTCACCTATCTTCTTCACCAAAGAACCACTACCTTCCACCTTCCAAACCCAACTGAGTCCACTCAGTGAAAAATCTTCATCACCCATATCACATATTCTCCAACCTTTCACCCACTGCATCAACAACCTTCATTCCACACAATCTTAACCTCATGCCACTATTTTTTACCTGAAAACCGTGGAACTCCACACAAAAAAAATCTTTCATAATATTTATCCTCACCCCCACGATTTTCATCTCTATTCATCTTCAAGAACCCAAACTATCTAAAATCTCCATAATCACCATTCCCCTAAACCAAAAATACCCTACTGCCATATTCACTCTCTCTTCATCTCCATCACCAAACAACACCACCGTGACCTTCAACCAACCGACCGTCGGACCTCAACACCAGATCACTCCCCGCACCGACCGTCGGACCTCAGAAACCAAATCCCTCCCTGCACCGACTGTCGGACCCCAGAAACCAGATCTCTCCCCACACCGACCGTTGGATCTCAGAAACCAGATCCCTCTCCGTCGAGTCACCTCTTGCACTACCAGAGGTTTGAGCCCTATTTTTCTCTCCTTCGTTTGTTCCTTTTGTGTCTCATGTAGTGGCTTCCTCTAGAACCTGCCCGTTTTCTTTTGTGTTTTCAAAATCTAAATCTTAACTTTGTTTTATTGTTCTAGTCTGATATAAAGATAAAAAAAAAAGAAAAAACATTTTTTTGGGCTTGGACTTGAGCTGCACATTTTTTTATGTTTTCAAAATCTGAATTTTAACTTTGTTTTATTGTTCTAGTCTGATATAAGAAATAAAAAAAAAGAAAGAGAAAAATTGTTTTTTTTTTTTTGCTTGGACTTAAGTCTTCTTCTTTTTTTCTGATGGGTTAGAATTATATGGACTTTAGATGATTGTTTAAGCATAGTAAAAACAAAAAAAAAGGATAAAAGAAAAATCTTTTAATCAATGCAATGACCAACGATGATGATTGAATAGTGGATGTTATCTTCATTATCATTTGGATCATAAGGGTTTATTGAGTAGCCTAGTGCTAACTTGAATCCTGTGCAAGAACAAGTTAGTTTTCAAGTAAAATCCCTTTTCAAAAATCTTTTTCTTAATTAAAATCAATCAACCCATACTTATTTTATAGAGAACTACGTGACTTTGAGTTCCTCATTGCACCCGAGGATACGTAGGAGCAGAATTTCATTTCTGTCAAGCCAAAATTAAATTTTCATAATTTTGTGGTTTCCTTTTTTTTATAAATAGTTACAATGTTTGCAAAAGGGGTAAAATAAATATTTCCAAGGATTGTTAAGAATTTGCACAATTAACTTAAGGTACCATTTTAGAATGGGTGTGTTAGGGGTGCTGTGGGATTAAGTTTCCGCCCTTCCCTATCCATAACCGACTCCTAAATCCAATCTGGTTCCAAAGATCAATTTCAAAGAAAGGTTTTCCAATTTTTCCTAAGTTAAAATAAAAATTGGTGGCGACGCCATTTCCATTTTCTAAAATCCTTTGAGTTGCTATTTTTCGTCGCGATCCCGCTCGCGACATTGACAGATAGTGCTTAGTCAAGATTACAAGATTCAAGGAAGATTGATCCAATAAGCAGAAAGGTTTGATAGAAGTCAAGTATTTGGAAGATTGTGTCCATCCAGTCAGACAAGCTAATTCGACTGAGGAAGCACACTTAGTAAAATCACAAAATCTCAGGTGCAAAACCATACAAGTTTTTAACAAAGTCAAACAGTTGAAAGCATGTCAATGTTGAAACAATTTGTTTGATGAAGTGCGTATTTGTGATAGCTGTGAAAATTAATTTTTTTCAATAATCGATTATTGCATAAAAGTTTTTTGTTATAATTGATTATAAGAAAAAAGTTTTATGTTTGGATATGTTAGCTAAAATATAATTTTAAACTAATCTATTGCGTTTGGATAGTATAAAAAGGAATCACTTTTATGTATCAAATTATCAAAATAGGTATAAAATGATTAAAAAATTATTTGATTAATTAAAAAAATTATTTAATTGGAGACAAAATGGTATTTATATCTCACTGTTAGAAATAATCTCAACAACATTTTTCAATAAAGCTCAAGATTTAACTGATGTGGATATCGGCAAGTGCACCGAATCGACAAAAGTAATAAAAAGTGAGTAGAGTATCGTCCCACGAGGATGAAGTTATTAATTACTAAATTCACTGAAAATAACACTATTTAAGCTAACAAAAAGAGAGTTGGTAAAAATTAAATTAAAAATAAAAAATAAAAATTAGCAAACAATAAATCAAAAGGGTGAAAAACAATAATGTTAAAGCGTTAGGGTTCAGATTTCACTTGAACTCTTTAGATGCATATTCAAATATTGGTTTAACTATGTTCTATTTCAATGATTTATGGTCAATTTCCAAAATTAATTAATACCCAATCCCTTGGTATATTAATCCTCTTACGCTGATTGAAATTAACTAATCCCTTAGTCTAACCCCAATTAGAAAGGCATTATCAAGAACGAGGGAATTAAAAGAAAGACCACATAACCCACAACGTCTATTCCTAGCGATTACAGAAGTTATGATGTTTCACAAGTTCTAAGTTCATGCAAATTTTTTCAAATCATACATAAACTCAAAAAATCATTCCCAAATTGGCCAGATTTAGAAAAGCATTAAGAATAGAGATAAACACGTAAATCATGAAATAGAAACATAAATTAAACCCATAAAAGAAAGTTACATCATCCAAGAACAAGATTCATCATCCCCCTAACAATAGGAAATTAGTTACACATGGAAAAAGAAGAACACAAAGGGAAGAATATGACAAGCTCCATTGTAGAAAAGTGGAAAGGTTGAAGAAAATTCCTAATCTTCAATCCTAATTGCGCCCACACCACATTAGGGTTTGTGCCTCTTGACGTCTACTGCCTTCTCTCCAAGTGTGTAAGAGTGTGTCAAAAGTGAGCTCAAGAGTGAGCTCATTTTCTAAACTCGTTCTTCCTCTTTTATAGAAAAGCTGACAGATTTTCGTATCTGACTTGCATGATTTTTCTCACCCTTCAGATGGCCTAATTTGCCCTTGATCTCAACATAGAAGTTGTAGGATTTTCTGTTAGCTTTCCAATGCCGCAAATGGTGCATCGATCTGATCTCTGTAACCCAAGATATGACTCAATTAATAAGGGATGGTCAGGATAGTGTGGGAATCCGAATTTTGCTCCAAATCAAATCTCTTTGAGAATCCTTATCTAATCTTCAATCTAATCCTTGTTTGAGATTTTACATCCAATTAAAGCTCTAATTAGCATTTAAGAATAGGATATGAATTCTTTAAATATTTATCTTCAGGAATTTATTATTTTTACACAAAATCTGATGATTTATCCTGAAAACTTGTTTCTTTGATTTTTTTCTTCTTTAAGCATCCAATCTCTTTCCATGTGTATTCACCTATCAAAAATACATAAAAAACATAATAAAAATAAAATTAAAATAATAAAAATATAATCAAATTTAAGAACAAAACTAAATCAAAAAGATTAAAAGAGGATGAAAACTCAAGATTTTGAACCGTAAAAATATGAATTTTTGTAGGTTCATCATTAACTTTTGAAAAAAACCTGTTGCTGGAGGATAATTTTTCCATCAACATACGTTAGGCAAATTACCCAAACATACTGTTGTTGCAAGCAACAGCTTTTTTCAGCAAACTAATGTATGTTAGGATAGAAATAATCCGTCCCGAACATGCTCGAAGAGCAGTTAGCAATACGTGGTGGGCCTATGGTTGAACATGGGTAGTTACCAAAGGAGAGGTTTAAAATGCACAAAGAACATGGCTAATGAGGAAGATGAGCAGTAGCAAAGAGAAAAGAAAAAACCAACCACGATTTGAAGCAATTTCCACTTTCTACACAATGTAAATAACCATGTAAATAAATAAGGTACATGTTAAAATTTGCATGATTGCCACTTGTCAAATAGGTGGCAGTAACTTAGTGTTGTAGGATTTGAATTTTAGGCACAAAAACTAACAACTTAGTTACCTATAAATAAGAATTAGAATAAAGTTCTCGAGATTGGTCCATCTGCTTGTAAATATCCTATAGATCCTAAGTCCTAGTGACGTTTACGGATTGATAAATTAACATATTACAATCAAGTATGACAGTCACTTTCAATTCATATGTCTCTGTAAGCATGACTATCACTTTATGCATTTATGCAATTTCTTGTATCATTTTACATTTCAATTAATGTAATTATGTTTCTTTTAAGTTTATACTTGTTCTTTCGAACCATTACTCGTTTTCTCTCTAAGTTATTACTTAAATATGTAGTTTACTTACATTTTAATGGTTAATTTCCATCTGCTTTATGTTTCTGAAAGTTCCTTTCATGTTTTTACCACCTTAATGCAAATTTACATCTTAATGTGTTAACTCTGCATTATCATTCATGTTTTGTTCGTGTTCATGTTCTTGAAGTGATTACACTTTTATTTTACGCGTTCATGTGCTTAACATTTTATCTCTATGTTTGATCTTCATTCATGCATGCCCTTCATCTCCATTATGTTCATTGTTTGAACCTTACTTTGCATTAACATTTACATTCTTAAGAATATATTTTTAGCAAATATACTTTTAGCATTTACTATTATGTTACTGTTGAAAGATAGTAAGATAGTTAAGGTGGAAAAACAAACCCTAGAGGTTGCTCCATGTAGACTTTTTCTTCTAAATCACTATGGAGAAAAACATTCTTGATGTCCAGCTGATGAAAGGACCAATGGTGAATAGTGGCCATAGATAGAAAAGCCTGAACAGAAGCCATCTTTGTCACTGATGAGAAAGTGCCCCCATAATCCAAACCAAATATTTGGGTATACCTTTTTACCATCAAACGAGCCTTTAGGCGATCAAGAGTACCATCAGGGCTAACCTTAACTATATAAATCCACCAGCAACCTACAACAAACTTCCCAAGAGGAAGAGGAACAAGTTCCCAAGTACCACTACTCTGAAGTGCACACATTTCATTAATAATTGTTTGTCGCCACCTAGGATGGGATAAAGCTTCACCTAGAGATTTAGGAATAGACACAGAAGATAAGGTGGAAAGACAAGCATAATACAATAAAGAGAGACGATGATAACTTAAAGTAACATAATGAGGAGAAGGGTTACGAGCAGATCGTATACTTTTTCGAAGAGCAATGGGAAGGTCTGGCGTAGGAGGCAGTTCCGGAGCTGGTAAAGGAGGTGGTGTTAGATGAGAGTCCATAGGGGCCTCAGTAACCTCTACAACCTTTGATGGTGGTGGCAGGAGTTGTTAGTCATGGCAACCATTACCCAAGAGGGGGGTGAATTGGGTATAAAAACTTTTTCACAAATGCTCTTAATATAAATACAAATATTTATGTTATTAAATAAGAGAAAAGAAATTGCAAGATGAAGAATAAAAGCTTTAAGAATAGCAGATAAATAAATGTGCAATAAAATAAAATTACATAAAAATAAAGAGATAAAGAGAAAGAAGAAAGTAGGCACGATATTTATCCCGGTTCAACCACCAACCACTTGTGGTCTACGTCCATCCCCCGAAACACAGCTTCGAGATTTTTCACTATATGTACAAGCTTCAATAGGTGCTTGCAACCTTTACATAAGAGAGCACTTTTCACACACAGTGGAAACTCTACCCTTGGTCAAGTCTCACCATGCAGGATACCTCACCCTTATACAAACCTTAGAGGGATACCTCACCCCCTTTACAAACCTTGAAGGATACCTCACCCTCAATATAGAAGAATAGGAATGTAGATGAAAAGAAACTCACACTCAGAGCAAATAATACAATTTGAAGTGCTAAGAGGTTCTCAAAGGATATCTCAAAGTTTTAGCAAAAATAGCACAGAAAATAGGCGTAAATAATAAATCATATTTTTCAGAGCAAGTGCTAATTAAACAAATAGCTGGGATACTTGCATATGAGACCCACGGTCTCTATTTATAGAGCCTGAAGGAAAAATAGTCGTTGGAGCAATTAATTCCATGATTATTAAAAAAATATGTCCATTAGTTTCTATCTTCGGAACTATGTTTACTGTGTGTATTCGAATAGCATAAATCTTTATTCGAATACCACTGTTCATAATACCTTCGTGAAAAGCAAATTAATATGGGTTATTCGAATACCAACATGAGGTATTCGAATACCTCTATTTAAAACACATTAAAAAGGCTGTTCAGAAGTTTGTTATTCAAATACCAAAAGAGGTATTCGAATGCCTCTATTTAAAACCCATTTTGAAACGTTTTCTAAGCTGTGGTATTCGAATACCAACACTTGTATTCGAATACTCCTTTAAAAAACTCGTTCAGGAACGTTTTCTGGGCTGTGGTATTCGAATACCACATGTTGTATTCGAATACACCTTCCTGATTTCAACAACTGATTTCAAATGGTCATAACTTCTTCATTTCTTATCCGTTTAAAGCAAATGACCAGTCATTGGAAAGATCTTTGAGTCTATTTTCAAATGAAATAAGTTTCAAAACAAAAATCAAAGTATTTTGAAAGATATGATCAAAAAAGTGACCAAAGGTCAGTTTTACAAAACTCAAACTTGGCTATTTTTCATAGATTTGAACTATTACCATAACTAGCTTTTCAAAACTTATTTGTTGGATATTTTAACATGAGAAAACCATTTGTAAAGATTTGAAAAACATATTTGAGATATCCATAAGGCTTCTTACATAAAGACCCTAAGTCCTAAAAGCTATACCAGTTAAACTTCCTTTGGACTTGGTCTTTGACATGACTTTGATGTTATCAATACCTTCATGAAGTAGACATTCACATTCTCCTTGTGTTGAGCTTAATATATATCTTTTGCTTTCTTGTTTGCAAGCTCATTCTTAGTACTTGGACTATCCTATAAAGTATTGCTCACTTAAACAAGCATAGTTAGTCCAGAATCATAATTCAATATCTTCATATGCATGAATCACAAATGCATAACTCTAGTTAATTTAGTATGCATATAAAACTTTCATAGATACATCCAAATAAGATATTTATCAATTACTAATGGATATGCTCTATATAGGATGCAACAAAGCACATAAGCAAAGTATTCTTTTTGTCTTGTATTTGTCATCATCAAAACTTAACATATAAAACCATTTGGGGCAAACTTATATCCACAATCTCCCCCTTTTTTATGATGACAAATCACCAAAGAAAAAATATCTTGATGAGCAATATTCAAGAATGGATATTCATGTAAGCATATCAAATAATAAGCATATCAAGCATATATTTTTCTTTCCAATTTTCACTCCCCCTATTTGACATCAACAAAAAGGCTTAAAAAAAATTTTCTCCCCCTTATAGATTCTACATATGATTCAAGAATAGAGAGATGAAACAAATATGCTTACAAGATATAGAGGATTATTCATGCAATGCTTGTCATATTTTTGTATATCAACATTTAGCATATGATGACAATAAAACACTTTATGTAATCAAACAAGGATGTAAGCCAAAAGATATAAACAGCTTAAGAGCTAGGCTCCCCCTCAAAATATGCATATTATCAAATAATAGATAAAGAAAATATGTATACGAAGACCATGTAAGCACATTACCTTAAGGAAAAGCAAGGCAAAAGATTTTTATTTTTAATCCAGCAATCAAAAAATATTTTAAAAACTTCTCCCCCTTTCAAAAAGAATTTTACGAAAGCACATTATTTTTAAAAGCATTTTAGAAAGGTAGAGATATTTTATATTAAAAAATATATATTCATTAAGACAGATCAATCCAAGTCAAAAGAACATAAGTACATCTCCTTAATAAAATATGCTATAGGGATCAAAGCATGTATAGAACTAATATTATTCACCCTAAATGCAATGACAAAATAGCAAGATAATATCCAATTAGGCACTTTGTCAATGCTAAGCATACTTCTCATGTAAAGAAAGCATATAATCATTTAAGATCAATTTTTCAACAAGTATCATATGATCCATACCATATAGAATACCACAAAAGTTAAGGGATAGAGGTACTTATTGAGTTAGATAAAGAGTGATGCTTCTTTAGAATGTTCTTCGTTTATTTGTCATTTGAGTTTGAGCTTTCTTCCATTTAGTATTTCATTCCATTGCACTTGAAGAAACGCTTCTTTATCTTCCTCTTCATTTGAATTTCATTCAACTTTTCTCGTTTATCCACATATGCTTGTATGTAAAAATCTGATGGCTATATTTGAAACATATAGAGAGACTTGCAAAGCAAACTTTAAAAGTCCTCTAAAACATAGGTTAACATCAAATATCATGTAAGCCCATTTATAAGCATAATTTAGGTTGATATATAATTTTAAAGCATGTATCACATTATCAACCATGCAATATTAGCTCTAACAAGAATGCATGAAGCACATATGCACTTGAATCCAAAAAAAATAGTTTAATCATTTTTAAGGCATGATTCAAGTTTATCAAGAAATACATGATCAATATCAAAACTTATATAAGCATTTTGGGACAAACAATGATCATGTTAGGCATGTAATATCAAGTAAGGAATTTTAGTACGCACATGCCAGTCAAGAACAAAAAGTCCCTTATTATAATGAAAGAATTGAAAAACCATGGAACTATAACTTTGAGACCATTTATGATTCATTTCAAGATATACTTAAAAAAATATTGAAGTTCAAAGGCGAGTTTAAGGCACAAAAAACAAATCTCTACTTATCCAAATATCATATGATATTCAATTTAAAGCTTAAATAAGAATAAGAGAATGATGTCACCGAAAGTGTACTCTTTGAGTTTTTGTAAGTGACTCTTACTTCCACCAACTTCCAAGCTTTCATGAGGGAATAAAAATTCTTTGCACCCCTTTTAAAAGTTGAGTCCTTTTAAACTTCACTATCCTCAAGTTGAATGATCTTATTCCATTTAAATGCTTGCTTGAGGTAGTTGACACCTTACAAAAAAAATTCAAAGTACTTTCTTTGGTATCCATCAACTTTGGATCCATAGAGGTTAGTCATTATGGCAAACTCATAAGCAAATAAGCATAAAATAACAAATGAGTTTACAAGGGCAAAATATATTTCATTTCATTAATCAAATTATCCAAGTACATATATTCATCAAAATAATAACCAATTACATTTGGTTAAGCATTTGCATTTTTCATACATATCATTAAGTGTAGATTTTCAGACAAAATAAACAAAGAATTCAACATATATTGATTATTAATGCTTATTCAACATATACAATAACAAATGCAGCAGAAACTTTAAAATAAAGCAGGGGTAGGAAAAACAGTAGTAGCAGCAACAGAGGCAGCAGGGGAACCCTTCTGATAGAGGGTATTCGAATACCTTCCCAAGTATTCGAATAGATTGCCAAATTGGTTTGGCTGCCAGATAATGGTATTCGAATACTTACTGATGTATTCGAATATCCACGCAAAAAGAAAGCAAGATAAGGGCAAGTATTCGAATAACTTACATGGTATTCGAATACGACAGAGACAAGCTAGAAACACTGATAAGCAAAGCCTTAGGTTATTCGAATAATTATTTTGGTATTCAAATAGCACTATCAGAAAAACACAAATTAGCAAGTATAACAGCAATGGTATTCGAATACCATATGAAGGTATTCGAATAACTTAAGCAAGAAATCACATATATGTATGTCTAGGATTTGTATTTTGAGCGAAGAAGGCATACCTTTGATGGAAATACTTCATCTAGCATATTAACGTGTAGAAACATGTTCAAGACATAAGGCTAGAAAAGCATAACACAAGTTTCACTTATCCAATGATTGCAAGTCCATGCTTCATGGAGACAAGGAAGTGAACATGAAATTATTTATGATATTTGTATTTAGAGCAGCCACTTTCAAAATGCCAAAGTCACTTCTTAGCCTTCAAGCATACCTACAACACACTTTAATTTTTGACTTTTGGTACCCAAATTTTCTTGAGTCCTTATGTGTTAGTTTTTGAATATTAATTTATTATGCTCTCATAAAGATCAATTTTTCATAATATGTAAATTGAGCATGATAAATTAAATAATTAAATACCATTAAGCACATAATTGATAGCATGCTTGCTTTCATGATATGTAGATAATTTTAAAGCATATAAAGCATACATAAGCATTATAGACCCTTACGTACCAAGATATATGACAAATTAATGAATTATGATATAATAAGAATGAATATAATCATGTGTTAAACATAATATTCAAATTTTATCAAGTACACATGATTCTATTAATCAATTAAGGCCTACAAGGAATATACCTCAAATTTATTGACTTTGCATGTGAGTGTGCATAAGAGGTAAAAGCTTTTGATACCTTGGCCTTGGTAATCAAGGAAATACTTTTTCTTATCCATTGC
Source organism: Ormosia semicastrata (assembly GCA_029884595.1). Taxonomy (NCBI): domain Eukaryota; kingdom Viridiplantae; phylum Streptophyta; class Magnoliopsida; order Fabales; family Fabaceae; genus Ormosia; species Ormosia semicastrata. The sequence goes on along the minus strand of JAQQTO010000046.1, from coordinate 25,898,351 downwards.
TTCTCTTTTGGAGTCTTGAACTTTGCAAGTTCTACATTTTGTACTTGAGAGGCTTTGGTTGAAGCCATCTTCCTTCTTTGACCAAAGTTTCTACCATTAGGCTTTAGAAGCATTCTCCTTGATGATTCCTCTTTCTTTTGACCAATTTGTCCATCCTTTTGAGAAATATTCTGCATAATTGAAACACTAGGAAGACACTTTGGTACCCACTTCATTTTGGGTCCTTGAATATTAGTATTAGGGCCTTTAGGATTTTTAGGAACCCATACCATACAATTTCTCATATAAAGATTTCTTCTATAATTACATAAATGAGAAATATGTCCTAGATGACCACAAAAATTACAAACAATTGAATTTAATGATGGCTTGATCCTTTGAATATAATTTTTGAAAAACTTAAGCATTTTATTGTTATTATATTCTAAATTAATTTTGCCATAAGCCTTGCTTGAATTTTCACATGTAATAACATTAATTTTATTCTTATAAACAAGCATAGAATTTAAGCAATTACAATCATTAGCTTTGGCAAATTCAGAATATAAGTCCTCAACTCGATTTTCTAAATTACTGCAATTTCCACAAGAAGTTGAGATTTTACATTTTAAAGACATTTCCTCATCAATAAAAATATTTTTCAAAGTTTTAATTTCATTTTCAATAAAGGAAATATTTTCCAAACATGATAAGTTTTTCTTTTCTAAATTCAACAAACCATCATACAATTCATTATATGCACTTTGCAACTCATCATAGGAAGGACTATAATATAGTTTAGAATTATTTACCTCAAAGTCCTTTTTAGCCATATAAGAAGTAGTCTCAATTTCTAGCACACTTGGCTCTTTAAGAGAATCACCTTCTTCATCATCAATTTTATTTTGCTTTGCCTCTTCTTCAAATTGAGCACCATAGTCACCAAGAGGCATTTGGCTTGCTGTTTGAGCATCTCTTTGAGCATGCGTTTCATGACAGGCTTCCTTCAATGACTTTTGCTCTTCTTGCTTTCTATATGCAACTTTATGCACAAAATCATCGTTAGCACGATAAATATCATAAAGAGCATTCCATATATCTTTAGCACTAGAACAATTTTTAATTTTAGCATAAGCATCATCATTTATACTACTTCTCAATATTTGCATTGCTCTAATATTCAAGGAAAAACATTTCTTATCATAGTCATTCCAAGGTTGTTTTGATTTGCAAGTAAACCCATCAAACACAATATCCCACAAATCAATATCAATAGATTGCATATAAATTTCTATTCTAACTTTCCAATAAACGAAATTCGCACCATCAAAGAATGGTGGTTTATTAATTTCAAAACAATTCATTTTGAAAAACTTTCAAGGTTGCTAACAAGGATCTTTAACTCTAAGCGGTTAAACTTTCACCAGAGCACGAAGCTCTGATACCACTTGTTAGTCATGGCAACCATTACCCAAGAGGGGGGTGAATTGGGTATAAAAACTTTTTCAAAAATGCTCTTAAAATAAATACAAATATTTATGTTATTAAATAAGAGAAAAGAAATTGCAAGATGAAGAATAAAAGCTTTAAGAATAACAGATAAATAAATGTGCAATAAAATAAAATTACATAAAATAAAGAGATAAAGAAAGAAGAGCAGACACGATATTTATCCTGGTTCGACCACCAACCACTTGTGGTCTACGTCCAGTCCCCGAAACACAGTTCGAGATTTTTCACTATATGTACAAGTTTCAATAGGTGCTTGTAACCTTTACATAAGAGAGCACTTTTCACACACAGGGAAACTCTACCCTTGTGCTAAAGTCTCAGCCTGCAGGGATACCTCACCCTTATATAAACCTTAGAGGGATACCTCACCCCCTTTACAAACCTTGAAGGATACCTCACCCTCAATATAGAATAATAGAAATATAGATGAAAAGAAACTCACACTCAGAGCAAATAATACAATTTGAAGTGCTAAGAGGCTCTCAAAGGATATCTCAAAGTTTTAGCAAAAAGAGCACAGAAAATAGGCATAAATAATAAATCACATTTTTCAGAGCAAGCGCTAATTAAACAAATAGCTGGGATACTTACAGATGAGACCCACGGTCTCTATTTATAGAGCCTGAAGGAAAAATAGCCGTTGGAGCAATTAATTCCATGATTATTAAAAAAATATGTCCGTTAGTTTCTATCTTCGGAACTATGTTTACTGTGTGTATTTGAATAGCATAAATCTTTATTCGAATACCACTGTTCATAATACCTTCGTGAAAAGCAAATTAATATGGGTTATTCGAATACCAACATGAGGTATTCGAATACCTCTATTTAAAACACGTTAAAAAGGCTGTTCAGAAGTTTGTTATTCGAATACTAAAAGAGGTATTCGAATGCCTCTATTTAAAACCCATTGTGGAACATTTTCTAAGCTGTGGTATTCGAATACCAACACTTGTATTCGAATACTCCTTTAAAAAACTCGTTCAAGAACGTTTTCTGGGCTGTGGTATTCGAATACCACATGCTATATTCGAATACACCTTCCTGATTTCAACAACTGATTTCAAATGGTCATAACTTCTTCATTTCTTATCCGTTTAAAACAAATGACCAGTCATTGGAAAGATCTTTGAGTCTATTTTCAAATGAAATAAGTTTCAAAACAAAAATCAAAGTATTTTGAAAGATATGATTAAAAGAGTGACCAAAGGTCAGTTTTACAAAACTCAAACTTGGCTATTTTTCATAGATTTGAACTATTACCATAACTAGCTTTTCAAAACTTATTTGTTGGACATTTTAACATGAGAAAACCATTTGTAAAGATTTGAAAAACATATTTAAGATATCCATAAGGCTTCTTACATAAAGACCCTAAGTCCTAAAAGCTATACCAGTTAAACTTCCTTTGGACTTGGTCTTTGACATGACTGTGATGTTATCAATACCTTCATGAAGTAGGCATTCACATTCTCCTTGTGTTGAGCTTAATATATATCTTTTGCTTTCTTGTTTGCAAGCTCATTCTTGGTACTTGGACTATCCTACAAAGTATTGCTCACTTAAACAAGCATAGTTAGTCCAGAATCATAATTCAACATCTTCATATGCATGAATCACAAATGTATAACTCTAGTTAATTTAGCATGCATATAAATCTTTCATAGATACATCCAAATAAGATATTTATCAATTACTAATGGATATGCTCTATATAGGATGCAACAAAGCACATAAACAAAGTATTCTTTTTGTCTTGTATTTGTCATCATCAAAACTTAACATATAAAACTATTTGGGGTAAACTTATATCCACAGGAGTGGTGGTGGTTGTGGCCGGCGATAATAGACCTAGATAGGGCCAATAGTAGGGACCAAGGCACCAACAGGGGAATGTGGTGATGAAGCAGGGTCAATTAGGACAGGAGGAGGAAAAATAGGGAGGACCTCAATAATGAGTGTAAGTGGCAGGTCAGGAGACTCAAAGAAAGGAATAGACTCGAAGAATGTGACATCGGCAGAGACTAGATAACGCTTAAGAGTGAGTGAAAAACACCAATAACCCTTTTGAGACTGATGGCAATCAAGAAAAACACATTTGATGGAGCGAACAGACAGTTTGTCAAGACCTGGAATGACATTATGGACAAAACATATTGACCCAAAGACATGAGGCAGAAGAAAATGGAGGGGTTGGTGAGGAATCAAAACAAATAGGGTACCCAGTTATCAAGCATAGAAGAGGGCATACGATTAATCAAATAGCAGACAGTGAGAACCGCATCGCCCCAAAAATGGAAGGGAACACGACCATGGTATAAAAGGGTCTGAGTTATTTTAATAAGATGTCTATTTTTGCGCTCAACAACCCCATTTTGTTGAGAGGTATAGGTACAAGATGTTTAGTGAAGAATGTCGTTAGATGCCATAAAAGTTTAAAAATTCTAAGATAAAAATTCACTGACATTGTCACTATGCAAAACACGAATTGGAACACCAAACTGAGTTTTTATTTCATGATAAAAGGTCTGAAGAATTGAAAACAACTCTGATATGATTTTCATTAAAAATAACCAAGTACATCGAGAATAGTCATCAATAAAAAAAGTAACTCTGATATGTTTTCTATTATTATTCTGTTAGTATTGGATTTCTTGTTGTCTTGATCATCAGCAAGATTGCTATCCCTTCCTGCTAGCGGTAGCACCAATTTTCATCTCTTTCTATGCATTTTCTGGTATGTACACATATGTAAACTAATGGTTCTATATCCTTTGGAAAACTCGATTACAAATAAACAGTCAAATTTGTTAGTTCAACTCTAAAACCACTTGTCAATCAAGTTGGTTCAACAGTTAAAGGTCGAACAATGTAGATAAAAACGGTCTTTGGTTTAATTATTGCAATCATATGTAAGTACTATTTTAAGGCTTGTGAAATGTTGTAACTTTTGAATGCAGCAACCTTTTCTCCCCTAATTTTCACTTACCTACACACACACACACACACACACACACACACACACACACACACACATACACACACACACACACACACACACATATACAGACACACACATGCGCGTCAATTCACGTTAGTTTTTGTCATTAACGCCCTTGCCATTTTTTCTTCTTTTTTCCTTTTTTTGTTTTGTTTATTTATTTATTGAAATCTATTTCTTTTTTTGTTACTTTACGAACACTCAATTTTGTTTGAGTCTTTTTTTATTCCGAATAAAACGGGATTAATTGAGTTGTGACAACTTGTTAATCTTGTAATTTTTAGAATCATCCAAGTTGCGATAATTCACGGATTCATGTTTTTTAACAAAAAAATATAAATCAAATGAATTTTCAGAACAAATTTTTTTTTTCAAAATTAAAAAGCAACCCACAATCATTTTTCTAAACAACTACGAGGTTTTGAGTTTCTCACTGTATCCAAGGATATGTACGAGCAGAATCTTTATTCTATCAAGTCAAAATTAATTTTTTTATAATTTATTTGTTAATTTCTTTTTATGTTTTAAAAAAAGAGTAAAATAAATATTTTTAATAGTTATTAAAAATTACACAACTAACTTAAGGTGACTGTCTCAACACGGATGTATTAGGGGTGTTGTGGGGTTAAATCTTCACCCTTCCTTATGCATAATCGACTCTCGAATTCAATCTGATTTCAAAGACTATTTTTTTTCTTCAAGGTTTTTCAATTTTTCTTATTTCAAATAAATTCGTAGCGACTCTTTATTTATTTATTTTTTGCCGTTCTCACCGCAATCTCGATCACGACATAAGTATTATTTAAGATCTTACAAGTTAAAGTTGTATATAGCTAGCTAGAAGTTAAGGTAAGGTAAATTAATTTCGAAGACTAGTGCCTTCATCTATATTGTTCAATTAGCTTTCTAACTTTCAAGATTGCATCTATATGAATTGAACATGGAACCTCTATTGGGTATTCACTTGAGACATCTAGCTAGTAGTATTTTTAGAAGCGACAGAATCAAAAGGTTACCTTTGTCATTGACGAAACAATATATTTCATTGTTGGTACTATTATTCTTCCACCCACGTGTTCCCCTTTGATTCGCAATGTTTACACTTTGGCTCAGACCATATCAAATGAGAAATTCTTGCCTAAACCATGGGCACCTAGTTGGGTATATCAGGTCAATCATGATTAAGTATTTTCATAGATAATTGCGCTACACAATTAATTTCATAAAAATTAATAAAAATACTAAGTCTTGATTGGCCTAGTGCACTCAACTATGGTGCCCATGGTTTAGGTAAGAATTTTCGTATCAAATAAAGAAGATTGTCTTCACCAAGAAAATCTTAAGGGATAGATGAAATATTAAGCATTTTGGTGCAAAATGACAGGGGCAGGTCCTCGATCATAGAATTAGCTGGAATGGCGTATACTTGACTGCTTGAGGTGGTTAGGCATGGAACCAAATAGTAGTCCATAACTCTGTCCGTTACTGAACAATTGAAAAAGTCATAGTCACCATTGTAGTCGGCTTTGAACTGGAAATGGGAAGCTGATAGATTGAGGTTGTGGAGCAGCCTTGAAAGGCAGCCAATATGGATCAGATAATTCAATTGTTTGCTCTTTGTAGTCAATATGTTTGACATTGAACTTCACTGACTCAGGGAACTCAAGCATAATCTCAATACTTGTGGAGCAAACTAAACCAAACCCAGCATAACCAGTGTTGTGGTTGCCTGCCTTTGATTCGAAAAGGGAATCGGATGACCTGATTTTCGCATGAGAAATCTGGACAGTTATCAAAGCCAAGTGCAAGCTCTATCCTAAAGATAACCATGAAAAATATGCCAGTGGAAGAGGATATGATTTCTAAAGAAGTACCCATGTCTTCACTCTTTGGCTGTGTGCTGGTTATCGACAGTCAAATTAATGCCTTAACGTCCCACCCGTCTAGGTATAAAAGAATTTTCAATCTCGGGAAGCTTCCGAACAATTTCCTCATTTGACATAGGTGCTTATATCTATTCCATGATCCATTCTAGATGATTCATAATGTAGTAGTAGCGGTTTAGTTTAGAATGGACTGGAGTAAAAAGATAAAAGAATATCATTATATTGTTTGAAAATTTTAGACTTTGTTTGGATTAATAGCAAGAGATGGAATAAGATGGGATGAAATGGAATATGATATGATTTTATTATTTGAATTTTTAAAATAAAAATGGCATAGAATGGTATTGAATAAGATCCATTCCATCCCATATCACTCCATACTTCACTTTTTGTCCCCCACCAAATTGGGAGGTATGTGTTGGAATGGTATTGGGATGTGCTTATACCCCATTCTTAATGATTTTTTTTCTTTTTCTTTTTCTTGAGGTGTCTGTGATGTACTCTAATGAAATTTATTTTTCCTATACTTTTGCAATAGATCAGACTGGCAGAGATGGAGAAAAGAGCAGTCAATGACATGTTTGTTATACTATCTGATGTCTGATATTAGAGGTAATTTGAAATGTCAACTTATCTTCTTTTTTTCTTCCCTTCCTCTAGCACCTTGTTATAAAATGTAGCTTGATATAAGCTTATGCTGTTTCTTCGTAGAGAAGGCTTTGGGAAAGCTAGAGACTGTTCTGGATGGTTTTGAGAGTATGGAAGTGGTTCCTACCTTATTTGTTTTCATAGGAACTTCTCTTCTCACCCATGTAACCTTTCCTTTCATTCTTATTCGAGTCTCAGGTAAGTTCTACGTATGATATTTTTACTTCATTCATGAACTGATAACTAGAAGTTTGAAACTAGGAAAGCACCTGTTACAATTAGAATCATATTACATGATGTGCCATTATAATTAGAATAATTAGTTCAAACAAACAACATTGTCATTATTTATTGCTTAAAAAAAGGATATTTTACTGTTGTGTGAGGATAAAAATGATTAGAAGTCTCTATATGCAAGTTGCAGTTTGGCAAGCTAGGGCAAATGATTGCTGCCCGTCCACGGCTAAAAGAGCATAGTCGATTTCTATTTATTCCAGGTCCTGATGATGCAGGTATTTCACTTCATTCATAATTACTTACGCTTCCTTACTTTCTTCCATATGTGTGATATATCACTTTCAGCAATTTTTTCCAGGTCCTTCAACAGTTCTTCCAAGGTGTGCTCTACTAAAATATTTAACCGAGTAGCTCCAAAAGCATATTCCCAATGCCATATTTTCAAGCAATCCCTACAGGTTAATGTTACATTTTAAATTAGATTGCATGAGACATCTTCACCAGCTGTAAATTTGTGTGCTTTGTAGTTGTTATGGCAGCTGATGTATTTCTGATTGTTCGTACAAAATGCTTGTTTGGCTACAGGATCAAGTTCTATACCCAAGAAATTGTATTTTTCCGCCAAGATCTACTGTATAGAATGCGTCGTTCTTGTTTAATGCCGCCTTCTATGGAAGAAACTGATGATCCTTTTCAGCATGTATATTGTCCCTCTTCTGGATGTAGGGGCGGATCTAAGGGGACGTCTATGAGCCACGGTCTCCGGGTTTTAATAATTGAATATTTTTCTTATATACATATGGTATATTTTTTTGTTGATCTCTCTAATAAAAAAATAAATATTTATCTTTTAGTTGATAGATTACTTTGACTTATTTTAACTCTTCTTATATTAATAACAACTACTAAACATGTTTTTTAACTATAAAAATCATTAAAATAAAGTTGTAAAATAAGATAAAAGATAATTTTCTTACAAATTACATGATTGTTTATATTAAAAAGAAGATTATTGAAAAATTTACCACGATGTGATAATAAATAATTTTTATTTCATAAAATAAAGTGTCGAACATAACTTAAAAATTAAAGATATATATTTAAAATTGTCTTATATTTAATTGTATTTATTATAAATATTTTTAATTTAAAATATGTTAGTTATGAATTAAATTAAATTAAATTTTATGTTTATATTATATAATAATTATATTTTTTTAATTTAAATATATAGAGACATATATTTAATTTTTAATCTTAATTTCCCTAAAATTAAAATCCTGACTCCACCCCTGGATGGTTTTTGCTTTACTAACTTACGACTTCTGGTTTTTAGATTCTAAAAACTCATGGATTTTGGGTTTGAATTGCGGCTTGTTGCTACCATAACCCATCAGTTTATTCCTTGATAATGCGGGAATTGATTAATGAGTATCGCACCAAGAAGTGTAGCAAGATGCTCAATTCGAGTCTGAAACTCTAGAATTTTCTCTCTAACAAACAAATATTTAATATCAAAATGCTTTGAGCGAGAAGAGCTTCTGTTGTTTTGAGAGAAATGCACAGCAGCAGTATTGTCACAATATATCACAAGTGGCTTAGATATGCTTTCAATAATATGAAAGCCAGAGATTAAGTTTTTTAGCCACATGGCTTGACAAGTTGCCTCATAGCAAGCAACATACTCTGCCTCCATGGTAGAAGTAGCTGTAAGAGTTTGTTTGACACTCTTTGTTGATACCCAATTTTATCCATAATCTTTTTATTTTTGTTACTTAATCAAGGTATGAACACTTAATTTTGTCCATAAAGTTTATTTCTAAACTTTGAAAAGTGAATGAAAATCTAAAAAAAATGAAAAAAAGAAAAAAGTTGAAAAAACTAAAGTGTCTAAGTCCCACATTAGAGAAGCTAAGCTCCTTCTCCCTCCTTCTCCTATATAAAGGGGTGCTTCTCGATGGTTTACACATCCAAAAAAGATACACTTAGGCTTAATACAAAGTATAAGAGCCCGATAACTTTAGTAATTTTTTTTACTTGGGCTTAATACTAAGTATAAGAGCCCGAGACTTTAGTAAAAAATTTTCTCCATGCAAGTGGGTTGCTTTTCAAGGTTCGATTTGAAGAGAATGTGTGAGGCTCTGTGTAGAATTCTTTGAGCATAGCATTTTTATACGCCTTGGAGGTAAGTCTTCTCTTTTTTTTTTAGTTTGTTTGTATTTTGTATTTTTATTTTTTATTTTACTTTTTTAATTTTATTTTTACCTTTCATTTAGGCTTTAACTTTCTATTGATGTCTTGAATTTTACATGTTTATATTTTTATTGTTGTCATTCATATTTGTATAAAATAATCTTATTCCATATCACTTCACTTGTAATAATATCATTATGCATTTGTACTTGTGCTTTACTTTAATTTATTTATTTTTGAATTAATATATTAATCAAATAATTTTAAAACTGGTCGGTGATGGAAAAATTGGGAGAGGATCGGAGCGCCGATCAAATACACTCTTCCCGATAATCTTGAGACTTTATATTGGATTTTGCCAAGATGCTACCATGTAGGTCTAATCCCCACATAGAAATTAAAATAATTATGTAAACTAAAATACAACTTTTTTTATAAACCAAAATAAAACTTTTTTTGTAAAATAAAATATTTAAATAAAAGTGAACAATTTCATACGCTTTCAATATCATGATTGTGGTGAATTAAAGTTTTATTTTTCATGAAGATTTTTTTTTAAATTACTACAAAAATCTCATTGTGCCTAAAAATATATATTTTTTTATAGATGAGATTTTATTTGGCCATTTTATTTTGAAAATTACTTCTTTTCAAAAAGATAAAATTTTAATTCACCACTTTTATATAATATGTTGTAAACTTAGAATTTGTTCTAAAATAATGGCTATTTAGCCACCTATTTCATGTCTTAGTCATTTATCATCTTTGATAACATGTATGACAAAATGGAACATATCAAAATAAAAACAAAAATAATTTTTTTAAAAGGACCAATTTAATTAATTTTGCAAATAACATTAGATTAAATAGGCAACCGTTCTTAGAACGGACGGTGTAGGGTGCTAACACCTTCCCTACCCATAATCAACCCCCGAACCACGAACTCTTAAACGCAGACCATCTTTTAGGTATCCAATTGCACCATTCTATTTAATGGATAAATCAATTGGTGGCGACTCCCAACATCCCGAGGTCTTTCCCTCCTTTTTCTTTTCATTTTCGCGACGCCCTTAGAGACAGTTGTGACAGCTGGCGACTCCGCTGGGGACATGATGGGTTAAACCTTGTTTTAATCTCATGTTATTTGTTCTTTAATTATATTGGTCCATTTTTTGTTTATTTATTTGTTTCATATTATTGTACATTTTGTTTGCATTATATGTATTATATTTCTGCTTTGTAAATAAATTCTCTCATGTACACTTGCACACACAAGCTCTATACCCGAGCTCAGTACCTTGTAGGCTTAGATAGAGGGTGAAGTAGTGTTCCTTTGTGAGACCGTTGGTCTCCGGTTAGGTACATGAAAACCCCTCACTCAAATTGAACTTTTTCCGTTTGTAACCTATCATGGGTGAGGATGGAGGACTCTTGCTAGCCAAAGTGTTGGTGACAGCAAGGAGCAATTTGGGAACCTTTTGTTTGATAGGAGTCTAGAACCAAAGCTATCACTTATTGGTACATAGAACCCATCTTTTAGGACAGGTACCAAGCTTCGGACCATGTCTCCGCATGCATAATTTTACTCTTATTTTAGTGTACTTATGTTTACATTTTTTTATCATATTCATAATAATACAAAAAAAAAAAATTGTCTCTACGACACCCATATAGGACTCGCTTTCAATCAAAAGTCATGGATGAACTGGGTCAGTCACAAGAAGAGTTGAGAAGTGAAGTAAGCCAGCAAAAGGAACAAATGACCAAGATCTTGGAAATTCTAGAAAGAACGAAGAACACAGAGGGGACTCCTTCAAGGGCAAATGATGATCTTTCAGCCACGTCTGCTCACCCGCCCGGCTTTACGCCAATTCCTTGGCAATATCCTAGTGTCACCTCTCAATGGGCTATGATGCCACTCACAATTTACTCAAATAATCCTGAAACACATGCATCTCTATTCCCACCATATGGCCTTCCACCTGGTTATGTGCCACCATTAGCCACCAATATTCTTGAGGGCAGTGCACTAGCAGTCACAACAACTTCAAACCCTCCAAACACTACCCAATGATCTCAGCCAAATACCAGTGAGATTCCTCAATACCTTGTTTCCATTCCACCATATGGCCTTTCCCTTGATTTTATGCCGTCACAAATTACCAACCCTCTTGAGAGCGACTCATCATTGGTAATACCTACTTCAGAGCCACAAAGCTCGACTCAGGCCCAACCTCCTTTTTACATGCCACAGTCTTTCCCTCATAAGATAGCTGGTACTTCTCCGTTGAACCGTTCAACTGAAGGCCTTCAATCCAAGGAAAAATTAGAAGTTCTTGAAAAAAGACTTCGAGCCATAGAGGGAGCAAGTGGCTATGGTCTTATGAATGCTTTAGAACTTTGCCTTGTCCCGGATGTTGTCATTCCTCCAAAGTTTAAGGTCCCAGATTTTGATAAATATAAGGGGCTGCTTGCCCAAAGGATCACTTGATAATATACATTCGCAAGATGGCTTCACAAGCTCACGATGACAAACTGTTAATCCATTTCTTTCAAGACAGTTTAACTGGGGCAGCTTTGAATTAGTACACACATCTTGAGCGTGCTCGTATAAGGAGTTTCAAGGATTTAGCTGAAGTTTTTGTAAAGCAGTATAAGTTCAACATTGACATGGCACCAGATAGAATGCAACTACAAAGTATGTTTAAGAAGGATGCTGAGACATTCAAGGATTATGCTCAGAGGTAGAGGGAAATGGCTGCACAAGTGGAATCCCCTTTGTCAGAAAAAGAGATGGTTGCTATGTTCACTGATACACTACACACGCCATTCTATGGTCATATGATTGGAAGTGTGTCATCAATTTTTTCAGATATCGTGATAATTAGTGAAAGGATTGAAAACGAAATGAAAAAGGAAAGATTGCATCAAATGAATGATGGATAGGAAAGTATGGACAAATGTTGAACCAACTAAGGGTGGACTTCAGGTTGAATGAGTTAAATGAGATTTCAAGAAAACTCATGGATGACAATGGTTACCTAATTCACTAGGCGTTGTCAAAAGGTTTCTACACATTCCCATCTATGATAGGAGTGATTGCTTACAATGGTCGATCAGGGGCAACCTTAGAATGTTTGATTAAGTGGCGATTCATTTTTCTAATCATTAAGAATGAACCGTACCTTGGAGTCCTCCAGCACTGGAAAATTTCTAAGCAACTAGTATTCTGATTTGTTTACTAAGTTGTTACCATGAAATGATGGTTTAATTGTACTGATCCCATGCTTGTTCAATCATTAAAATCATTTGGTTTTTGAACTTATGTGAACTTTCTTGAAGCATTAATGTGATGGATTTGCATGGATCTCAGCATACCTTATTTCTTTTTCCTATGTTCTTTGCACTCGTGTTCTTGTCAAATCTTTCTTGTCATTCTTTTCTTCCCTTTATTTACTTTCTTTTGGTTTGGATCCTATAGGACTTTCATTCTGGAAAAAAAATTTTGTGGTCATGAGGCCCATGTGTGCAGGTGTTCTTCGTCTAAAAAAAAAATGCAAAAAAATAAAAAAAGAGAAAAAAGAGAAATAAAGGGAGCAAATAAATAATCACTCAGTGTGTATTATCCTTTTGTCTCTAAATTAAATTTTTTGAAAATGAGCAATCAAAATTTAAAATGAAGATTAACCATCTTTCTTTATCTCTCACAAGAATTCATTATCCCTTGTTGTCCCGTTTTGAGCTTGAAAGTTTTCTTCAATAAACCCTGGACAATGATCACCTCTACACTAGAGGATAACACAAAAAAGGGGTTGGTTGCCATGATGACTATTTTGAAGCATAATGAAAAAAAGAAAAGAAATAAAAGGTGAAAGGGGGTGGAAAGTAAGTGCAAAAGCAATTGATAAAGTTTAAGTTTGAATAAGGATAAAAAAGAACAATAAGAGAAAAGTGTGCTTGAAAGTGCAAAAGCAATTGACAAAGTTTAAGTTTGAACAAGAATCTTTGGTCCCACTTAACCTTTAAACACTTGTTTGAGCCTTATACCATTCTTTTCATAACCCCTAACCTTGGCCACATTACAAGCCTTAAAATGTCCATTCTGATCAATGAAGGATTGTTTTCATTTTTATTGACTTTAATTTTGAGACAAAAGGTTCATACCCTACTGAATTTGCAATCATTGCTCCTTAAAAAAACAAAAAAAAAAACCAAAAAAAAAAATTATTAGGTTGAAAACTCACAAGGGCGGTCTAAAAAAAAAAGATATAAGACAAAAAAAAAGACTTACATTAGGGCAAGTTGTTACCCTGTTCAAGTTGCCTCTACACTGGGGCATGTTTTCTTTTGGTTCAATCTGGCTCTACATTGGGGTAAATTTCTACACTGTTCAATTCGGCCTTACACTGGGGCAAATCTTTTGGTTCAGCTTGGTTCTACATTGAGGCAAGTCCCTACCCTTTTCAATTCGGCTCTAAACTGGGGCAGTTTCCTTTGTTTTATTTGACCTTACACTGGGGCAAAAATTTTATTCTCAAGTTCCCTACTGGGACAATTTTTGTTATCAAATGGCCTACACTAGGGGATCTTTGTTCTCAAATGACATACTCTGAGTCAAATTCATTTGATATTATACATGAGGGTAGATTTTTGTGGATACCTAATAAAGCAATGGTCATGATGTCCAGTTGTCAAGTAAAGATCAATCACATCCAAACTGAAAAAAAAGGAAGAAAAAAAACTCTTGGCTTTTGTACTATTCCACGTCTTGTTTTTTTTTTCTTTTGTAAATGTCCTTTGTGTAGTCATACTCCCAAAATCAATCAAAAAAGGTTTCTCAGTTAGTAAATCTCTTTCATGTTGTACTTTTGAATCCATGCATATCTGGTACATGATGCTTCAGGTTAGGTGAACATGAGTATAATAGTACAATTTAACCATCTAATGGTAATCTCTTATTGAAGAACTCAAGCCAAAGGAGCTCTAGAGTTTCAATTAATGAAGGGAATGATATTCTCAATTGATAATTCAGATTGAAGTGTGTCTGGTAGAAATGGGAATCTCTGGAAAAGGAAGTCACAAGCTTCTGCACCAGGCATATCTAATGAAGAGAAATTTGAACAAGACGAGATTGGTAATGATTCCATTTGAATATGGGTTTGGTTAGTCAAAGAAGATTTTGGTTCAAAACTTTGCTAAAAGATGTTTTTCTCAAGTACGTTCGCTTCTTTGGCTTATGGCTAACTGTGCAAAATTTTTTGACTCAAGGCTCACTGCATAAAGCTTTCTGGCTCAAGGCTCTTTAAGAGTATTGGTTAGAGAAGAAGGACAACCAGGTCACCTCAAGGGTCATCTAAAGGGTTTTCCCATTACTCTTATGTGTCACATCTAATGCACACCTCAAGGGTCATCTCGGTTGGACATTTTAACCATCGGCTAAATAAACAAATGAAAGGATGCCAATAAATCTCATTCCAGTTCATCTTTGAAATTGATTACAATCATGTCCTCAAGGGTCGTGGAGACAAAAAAAAACAAAAAAAAATAAAAAGAAAAGAAAAAGTTTTCGTACTCTCATACTTCTAAAGCATGCATAGTGCACTATTTCATTTTGCTAGCCTTGACCTACAAAGGTCCAACTTGCTGTTTTCAGTCAAATCAGAGCCTTATGTCCATTACTTTTTTGGGTCCCCGTACCCGTTGTTTTTGGGTCCCCGTACCCATTCCCTTTAAGTTTTCTGTTAAGTTTCAACGGATACCCGACTCCGTAAGCTTCTTACCTTGTTTTTGTTAAGTTTCAGCAGATACCTGACTCCACAAGCTTTTTACCTTTTCGGGTCCCTGCACCCCTTGTTTTACCTTTTCGGGTCCCCGCACCCATTGTTTTATGTTTTCGAGTCCCTGTACCCATTGCTTTTAAGTTTTTGTTAAGATTCAGTGGATACCTGACTCCGCAAGCTTTTTACCTTTTCGGGTCCCCGCACCCATTGTTTTATGTTTTCGGGTCCCCGTACCCATTGCCTTTAAGTTTTCTGTTAAGCTTCAACGGATACTCGACTCCGTAAGCTTCTTACCTTGTTTTTGTTAAGCTTCAACGGATACCTGACTCATGAGCTTTTTACCTTTTGGGTCCTCGTACCCTTGTTTTATGTTTTCGGGTCCCCGTACCCATTGCTTTTAAGTTTTTGTTAAGTTTCAGTGGATACCTGACTCCGCAAGCTTTCTACCTTTTCTGGGTCCCCGTACCCGTTGTTTTTGGGTCACCATACCCATTGCTTTTAAGTTTTTGTTAAGCTTCAGCGGATACCTGACTCCGCAAGCTTTTTACCTTTTGGGTCCTTGTATCCCTTGTTTTATGTTTTCGGGTCCCCGTACCCATTGCTTTTAAGTTTTTGTTAAGCTTCAACGGATACTTGACTCTGTAAGCTTTTAACCTTTTTGGGTCTCCATACCCTTTATTTTTTTGTTTTCGGGTCCCCGTACCCATTGCTTTTAAGTTTTTGTTAAGATTCAGCGGATACCTGACTCCGTAAGCTTTTTACCTTTTCGGGTCCCCACACCCATTGTTTTATGTTTTCGGGTTCCCGTACCCATTATTTTTAAGTTTCTGTTAAGCTTCAACGGATACCCGATTCCGTAAGCTTCTTACCTTGTTTTTGTTAAGCTTCAGTGGATACTTGACTCTGCAAGTTTTCTACCTTTTGGGTCCCCGTACCCGTTGTTTTTGGGTCCCCGTACCCATTGCCTTTAAGTTTTTTTGCTAAGTTTCGGTGGATATCCGGCTTCGTAAGCTTCTTACCTTATTTTTGTTAAGCTTTAGCGGATACCTGGCTCGGCAGGCTTTTTACCTTTTCGAGTCCCCGCACCCATTGTTTTATGTTTTCGGGTCCCTGTACGCATTACTTTTAAGTTTTTTGTTAAGCTTCAACGGATACCCGACTCTGTAAGCTTCTTACCTTATTTTTTGTTAAGCTTCGCCAGATACCTGACTCCGCAAACTTTTTACCTTTTCGGGTCCCCGCACCCATTGTTCATTGTTTTCGGGTCCCCGTACCCATTGCTTCACAAGCTTATTTACCTTTTTTGCCTTAAGTTTTTAAGCTTCAGCAGGTACCTGAACCCGCAAGTTTTTTACCTTTTCATGGACAAAATTGAATCAATTTATTTACTTTTCATTTAATTTAAATGCAAAGCAAAATGGGGCAGCTGTTGATACCCAATTTTGTCCATAATTTTTTTATTTTTGTTACTTAATCAAGGTATGAACACTCAATTTTGTCCATAAAGTTTATTTCTAAACCTTGAAAAGTGAATGAAAATCTAAAAAAAATAAAAAGGAAAAAATAAAAAAAAGGAAAAAGTTGAAAAAACTAAAGTGTCTAAGTCCCACATTGGAGAAACTAAGCTCCTTCTCCCTCCTTCTCCTATATAAAGGGGTGTTTCTCAATGGTTTACACATCCAAAAAAGATACACTTGGGCTTAATACAAAGTATAAGAGCCCGAGAACTTTAGTAATTTCTTTTTACTTGGGCTTAATACTAAGTATAAGAGCCCGAGACTTTAGTAAAAAATTTTCTCCATACAAGTGGGTTGCTTTTCAAGGTTTGATTTGAAGAGAACGTGTGAGGCTCTGTGTAGAATTCTTTGAGCATAGCATCTTTATACGCCTTGGAGGTAAGTCTGCTCTTTTTTTTTTTGGTTTGTTTGTATTTTTATTTTACTTTTTTTAATTTTATTTTTACCTTTCATTTAGGCTTTAACTTTCTGTTGATGTCTTGAATTTTACATGTTTATATTTTCATTATTGTCATTCATATTTGTATAAAATAATCTTATTCCATATCACTTCACTTGTAATAATATCATTATGCATTTGTACTTGTGCTTTACTTTAATTTATTTATTTTTGAATTAATATATTAATCAAATAATTTTAAAACTGGTCGATGACGAAAAATTTGAGAGAGGATCGGAGCGCCGATCAAATACACTCTTCCTGATAATCTTGAAACTTTATATTAGATTTTGCCAGTAGCGCTGGCGAGGTCTAATCCCCACATAGAAATTAAAATAATTATGTAAACTAAAATACAACTTTTTTTTATAAACCAAAATAAAACTTTTTTTTTGCAAAATAAAATATTTAAATAAAAGTAAACAATTTCATACAGTTTCAATATCATGATTGTGGTGAATTAAAGTTTTATTTTTCATGAAGACTTTTTTTTTGAAAATTACTACAAAAATCTCATTATGCCTAAAAATATATATATTTTTTTATAGATGAGATTTTATTTGGCCATTTTATTTTGAAAATTACTTCTCTTCAAAAAGATAAAATTTTAATTCACCACTTTTATATAATATGTTGTAAACTTAGAATTTGTTTTAAAATAATGGCTATTTAGCCACCCATTTCATGTCTTAGTCATTTATCATCTTTAATAACATGTATGACAAAATGGGACATATCAAAATAAAAACAAAAATAATTTTTTTTAAAAGGACCAATTTAATTAATCTTGCAAATAACATTAGATTAAATAGGTAACCGTTCTTAGAACGGACGGTGTAGGGTGTTAACACCTTCCCTACCCATAATCAACCCCCGAACCCCGAACTCTTAAACGCAGACCATCTTTTAGGTGTCCAATTGCACAATTTCATTTAATGGATAAATCGATTAGTGGCGACTCCCAACATCCCGAGGTCTTTCCCTCATTTTTTCTTTTCATTTTCGCAACGCCCTTCGGAACGGTTGCGACACTCTTCCAAGAGATGGCTCCTCCTGCCATCATAAAAATAGAGTCGGCAATAGACTTTCGGTCGTCAGGACAACCTGCGAAATCAGAATCAGAATAACCAATGACCTGAAGTTGATCAGACTTCTTATAGATCAACAAATAATCATTGGTTCCCTGCAAATATCTCATGACCTTTTTCATGGCTTTCCAATGACCCAAACCTGGGTTGCTCAAGTATCTCCCTAAAGCATTAACAACAAAAGTAATATCGGGATGAGTACAAACTTGAGCATACATTAAACTGCCAACAGCGGAAGCATATGAGACCTTTTCTATTTCAAATATCTATTTATCATTTTGAGGACATTGAGATTAGAGAGTTTATCGCCCTTTTGAACAGGTGCAGCACATGGGGAGCAAGAATGCATGTTAAACTGCTTTAGGATCTTTTCAATATATCCTCTCTGAGACAGTCCAAGAATACCACGTGACCTACCATGGTAAATCTGGATGCCTAAAACAACTAAAGCATCACCAAGGTCCTTCATATCAAAGTGGCTACTCAACATCAGTTTTGTTTCAGTCAAAAGTTTAACGCAGCTGCTAGCAAGAAGAATATCGTTGATATATAGAACAAGAATTATAAAATTGCTCCCACTAGTCTTCAAATAAATGTACTAATCTGAGACATTTTCTTTGAAACCAAAAGAAGTGACAACCTGATCAAATTTCAAATACCATTGCCTGGATGCCTATTTCAGTCCATAAATAGACTTTTTAAGTCTGCAAACTAAATGCTCTTTACCTGTTTCAACAAAACTATCAGGCTGAACCACATAAACATCCTCGATTAGATCTCTATTCAGAAAAGTCGTCTTCATGTCCATCTGGTGAAGTTCTAAATCAAAGTGAGCTACCAAAGCCATAACAACTCGAAATGCATCTTTTGTAGAGACCGGTGAAAAAATCTCCTTATAATCAATATCTTCTCTTTGACTATAGCCTTTTGCTACTAGTCTAGCTTTGTACCTCTCAATTCTACCATCTGGACTACGCTTGGTTTTGAAAACTCATTTGCACCCAACGGGTTGTAACCAACTAGCAACTCCACGAGATCCCAAACAATATTATGAGACATAGAAGACAATTCATCATGCATAGCATTTAGCCAATCAGAAGCATGAGAGCTAGAGATTGCCTCCTTAAAAGTTATAGGATTGTCGTCATCATGGAGATCAAACTCGTGCTCCTAAAGATACACTATATAGTCATCTGGTATAGAAGACATGTACTCTCTAAGATCATCTTAATGAGACTACTTCAGTAATGTCATTTGGGTCCTCTTCATTAGCTGGTGGTGCCACTACATCATCTTCTCCTCGAAGAGCCTGATCATCATTATGATTTACCGGAACCATGATATCTACAAAAGTTAAACAACCGGTATAGGAACTACAGTCCGATCTTCTTTAAGAGTGACTGGTTGTGGTGTATGGCTCCCACTATCCAAATCATCCTTAAAGAATATCGCTCAGTCAAACTCGATGACTCGCATAGAGTGAGAAGGACAATGGAATTTATAACCTCTGGAGCCCACGCAGTAGCCAATGAAGAAGCCGCTAACAATCTTAAGATCAAGCTTCTTCTGTTGAGGATTATAAGGTCTAACTTCTGCCTTATAACCCCACACATGAAAGTGTTTCAAACTCAGCTTCCTTCCAGTTATTAGCTCATAAGGAGTTTTCGGTACAGACTTGCTGGGTACTTGATTAAGAATGTACACAGCAATCTTCAAAGCATCTTCGCAAAGAAAATCTGGCAATGACGAATGACTTAACATACATCTCACCATATCTATAAGCGTGCGGTTACGTCTCTCTACAACTCCATTCTGCTCAAGAGTACCAGACATAGTATATTGAGCTTCAATTCCACATTCATTGAGAAATCTAGCGAACGATCCTGAATTTCTTCCAGTTTCATCATATTTGGCATAATACTCACCTCCTCTGTCAGACCTCACACATTTGATCTTCTTGCATGTCTTCAATTCAACAGCAGCCTTAAAGGATCTGAAGGCATCCAAAGAACCAGATTTTTCCTGGAGAAGATCTATCCAACTGAATATGGAGAAATTATCTATGAATGTAATAAAATACCTATATCCACCCATAGCAGTGGGTGTAATGGGTCCACACATATCTGTGTGAATCAACTGTAGCACATAATCACACCTGTTTGCTCCTTTATTCCTAGTTTTGGCAGTGAACTTGTCTTTAACACAATCTATGTAAGTGTCAAAATTAGAGAAGTCAAGGTTATGAAGAACATCTTCCCTAATCAGTCTTTCAATTCGGGGCCTAGAAATGTGCCCCAAGCATCTATGCCATAGCATAGAAGAACTCTCATTAGTCCTGCTACGCTTATTTCCAATAACAGAGTTAACAAACATATAATTCAAATTCAACATATATAGCCCATCACACAAAACTCATGAACCAATAGCAACAGAATTAAAACAAATAACAACTTTTCCATTACCAAATTCAAAAGAGTAGCCACATCTATCCAAAGCTGAAACTGAAATTAAATTCATTCTCATGGAAGGTACATAAACAACATCTTTCAATAATAAAGTATGTCCAGAAGGTAAATACAAGGTAACTACTCCTATTTCTTCCACTGGTACTCTAACTCCATCTCCCACAATGATATTGAATTCAGCATTACTTGGCTTCCTCAGGCTTATGAACCCCTGTAAAGAATTCACAACGTGAATAGATGCACCTGAGTCAAACCACCAAGTATTGGGAGCAACATCAATCACATTTGATTTAAAACAAGCTAAAGCTAGGAGTGTACCTTGCTTCTCAAGTTTCTTCTTGAGAATGTAACAATCATCCACTTTATGCCCATACTTCTTGCAATACTTGCAGTTTCCCTTGAAGAAATTCTTATTAGGCTTGAAGAAATTCTTCTTAGGTTCTACTTGTTGAGATATTTTCCCCCATTTCTTCTTAGCATGTTGAAACTTGCCTTTGTAACCTTCCTTTTTCTCATTTTTAGTACCAGAAGTAGAAGCAACAAACTGAACATTGTGTGATTTCCCTTTCCTTATAGAATCCTCTTCTTGAGAGACAATAGCAATCATTTCATCAACTGTCCACTCATTTTTCTAAGTGTTATAAGAGGTCTTCAGAACATCAAATTGAGAATGGAGTGACTCCAGAACTTGCCAGATCAGATAACTCTAACCGAGATCAACCTTGAGAGATTTCAGTTTATTAAAATAGTGCACTAATTTCATGATGTGCTCACAAACTCCACTAACACCGTCATATATATTTAGTCTTCTCAATCAAAGAAAGATATTGGTCCTTCTGAGCTTTATCAAAAGTCATGAATTTCTCACCAACAGATTTCAGAAATTCCTTAACATTTTCGCTGTCTAGAATGCTCTGTCTAATTGACTTCTCCATAGTGTATTTCATCACCTTAAGGCACACCCTGTTTGAGTGCTCCTATTTTTCACAAGAAGCCTTTTCAGCAGTAGTTGATTCAATAGTAAGAGCAGTAGACTCTTCTTCTCTCAAAGCCAAGTCTATATTAGTGATAGCCAAATAAAGATCCAGAGATTTTTTTCAATCCTCAAAATTAGTCCCATTCAAAGTTTTGACAGCAGTCAATTGCATAGGCAAAGAGGTTGGCATGAAAACAACAAAAGAAAACATTTAATATGCACAATGTTATCATGCAACAAGCGAATTAAATGGTTCCGTATGTTCAGCCAAACAAGTCCTTTAGAAAATTTCTTATTTATCATAGTCCCGCCTAAGGGTCCCAAACCATAATAAATAAGAAATATAATAATACAATGCACAAATCTTATATCACCAAAATTTCTAATATCGATAGGATACTCGAAAAAAAAATTGATATAAGCATAAATCTAACAGCACATTGTATAATAACAAATTGCATTAATAACAACACGCCGATATGGTGTAATTACTAGTAATGCAATAAAAATTATGATTAAAAAAATTTAATCATTTAACTCACAAAATTTGCACAATTGTACCCATGATAGGTGAGCTCACAATTATACAAATTATCAGCAATTATGCTTAATAGAATATGATAAACTCATATTATGTATAATAAAAAAATTCAATTCACATATAGACCAAAAAAAAATTTCATGACTATAACACATTAACAAGGAAAGTATCATATACCAAAGAGTCACTAATAGAGTAAGGAATAGTCACAAAAAAAAAAATTCAGGCCCAAAATCTGAGAGTATAGATTGTACAATACTCTCAATAGTATCATAATCATGCAAAACACTTCAATACTGAGATCATAATATTTTAAATAACAATTCTCATAATATTATAATATATGATATAATATTCATATCTCATCCACATGATCGAAAGTATCGATAATATATTATAATATTATAATATAATATGATATAATATTATATTATATATCATATATTAAAATATTATTATGTTGATAACAAACAAAAGGAAAAGCACGTTTCTACGTTCACGGTGAGAAATCTTTGATTCTTTGGTCTTTGGTTGTTCTCACTATAATGGGTCTAATAATATTTGACCCGTGCGTGAGCAACATGTTCCTTGGTGTGCGTCTGGGTGTCGTGGGCAGGAGTTGATCTTCTTTTTCCTCCCTAAAACTGCAACGCAGCAACCGTGGGAGATATCCTTGTTGGTGCCTGTGTAGTGGCTCCAACAACCACTTTCTCACCGGAAAAACACACCAAAACGGACCAGCATCGAGGAAAGAAGATACACATACCTTTTTTGATAATTATTTAAAAAATCACAAAAAAGGGTTCGAAGAACGCATAGAACGAAAATGGGGTTTAGGTAATTTCATAATTTCATCTTGAATTCTCCAATAAAAACGAATGATTATAGTGTCATTGAAAATGGAAAAACAAGATCTACAAAATCCCTAAACTAATTTGATCAATTCGGTCAAAAACAAAGATCCAATCGAAAATATGGAAAAAAATATAATAGCCATAATTTGTATCTATTTGGCTCTGATACCAATTGATGGATTTATTTTAGAAATTCTATAAACCTAGATCAATTATAGATACAAGATTATAACATATTAAATGAATTGTATTCAAGAGATAGATTAAGAATGTGTACCTGACATGATTCCATAATCCATTGTTGTTCAATGAAGGGATCAAGAGAATTCGCTTGTGTGAGAGAAACTGCCCTCAATCCTGGTAGGATTTCTGTGTGTACCAAAAATTGCCTAATGGGAAAGTAGTTTATAACTTACCAGATGAGAGTAGGGGCTTCTCGGTATACTACTAAATGAACAGCCTAAACCTATCGCGGGCTACTCACAACAAAAGCCCAATTACAATATTCATAAATTGACCAAATGCTATATTATAAAACATAATTTCATAATTAATATATATTAATGATTTAAATAATATTTTAATTATTGAATAATGCTAATCCACATAACATATATATATATATATATATATATATATATATATATATATATATATAAATATAAAATTCAACAGCTTTTCACAAAGATGAAGAACATTCCCATACTCATTCTCCCTTTCTTCTTCCTCTTCAACCCTCCTCTAACGTACTTGGTAGTATTAGCAAGCATAGAAACATGTGTGGACAGTGTTTGCCAAATGAAGGAGCCATTAATTTGATTCCTGTTCCACATAGAGGGAATCCAGCCAAAGACATGTGGGTACACAGGTTTCGCAGTATCATGCAGTAAGGAAGGCCAAACACTGATCAACCTAGCTAACTCAGGAGAATTCAGTATTCAAGGAATAAATTATGCCTCACAGCAATTGTGGGTGAATGACCCCAACAAGTGCCTCCCAAAACGTATTCTTTCACTCAACCTCTTTAGGTCTCCATTTGATGCCATTTACAACTAAGAATTCACCTTCTTTAACTGCTCCTTCAACTTGGAGTACCTCACGTACCGTTACAACCCCATAGCATGTCTCAGTGATTCTGATAAGTACAACGTTATTGCTACATCTTCTTCTAGTGTGTCTGTGTACTTGTCGTCTGTTTGTGATTTGGTTGACACTATGAAGGTGCCTGTTCAGTTGCCATTTTATGATCACATGCTGTCGTCTAACCTTAGTGATGACCTGCAGCTATCGTGGGACTCGCCGCTGTGTGGGAGGTGTGAGTTGCTCGGTGGTCGCTGTGATGACACTAGTGTTAGAGGAGGGATAAGGTTAGAAATAATTTTTTTTATAGGGGGTATTTTGGTCATTGGGCCTATATATGTAAAAAAAAAAATCAAAGTTTTAAAATGGAGGAAGAATGAGAAACAGAGATGTTTCTCGTCCTCTGTTTCTCGACTCTCCCCCTTTCTCCACCAAATTTTCATCCTTCCCCCATTTTAACTCTAAATCCTTACATCCACTTGTACTAAGAGCTTGAAGTAAGTTTTTACTTTTTTATTCTTGTTTGCTTTGTACCAAATCTCATTTCCCTCAAACTTTGTTATCTCAATTAAAATGGTAGGTGAGTGTATTTTGGGGCTTTGAAGTAGAAAAAGTGTGGAAGGTTGGTTCTAGTAAGTGGTAATGGAAAAGTCATACATTGATTTTTTTTTCTCTCATGAGATTCTTGAAAATTCTGAGCCCTAAAAATTAGGGATTTTAACTAATCTCTTTACCCCTTTGTTAGTTTAACTCTAAATGAAATTTCTAGAGCTTTATCAATTGCAAATTTGTAATTATAGTGTAGTTATTTTATTTATTCATGGTACTTGTGTTTTAAATTCCTAATAGCTAGTGGGTAACTCTAAATTTATCTTGACTTGTCAAAATGCTTGTTTATGGTCAGATTCAGTGGGCACTACACAACTTGCTCCTCCGAGTGTCGTAGGAACCGATTGAGTTGGTTCTTCATACTGTGAGTGGATAGTTTACACTGTGATATATGTTGAAATTTAAACTTCTTGGCATGTATTTATATCTATTCTAATAGCTTTGGTTATAGCCTCAAACTTTATATTATGGGGAAACAAAACCTTTAAATTAACCTTGGATAGTTGTGAATTTTTTATTATAAGGATTAAGCTATAAAGGTTGAGTGTTAAAAATTTCGCCTGCCGTCACGAAGAGATATAACGGCGAGTGTTTCGCTTGCCGTGGTGAAGAGATATAATGGCGAGTGTTCTGCCTGCCGTGGGGAAAAGATATAACGGCGTGTGTTCCGCCTGTCGTGGCGAAGAGATATAATGGTGAATGTTCCACCTGTCATGGCGAAGAGATGTAACGACTGTTATGTATAAAATAAATGTAGAGATTTTGTTTAAGATATGAGATGAGATTTGATAAGTATAGTTGAATTCCTTTACGATTGTAAATTTATTACTGGAAAGGAAAGCATGTGACGAGATTTTATTTATAAGTTTCATTTATTTGATTTTTTTTGTGTATTGAGTTGTCTTGCAAAGCTTAAATATTTTTGGCTCTTACTTGCTTCCCTTTCCTGCTCACTCTATTTTTTTTTTTTGCCCTCACTGAGTCTATGTGACTCACCTCTTTCTTTTTTTTTTCCTTTTAGATTTGCAAGCTGTTGAGTAGGGGATTCCTAAGATTTACAATTCTGCCCAGGCATATTTGTCTTTTGGTGGGCCTTCATTGTCGTTGCTGACTAGTGTTACATGTTAACTCCATTATTTTGTAGCTATAGGAGATAAAGTTTATTTCCTTCTTTTGATGTAGATATATGTAAATGTAAAGTCTTGATATATCCCTTCTATATAGCTGGCTCATCTTGTTCTTAGAATTGGTACTAGATGCTTATGTTGGTGATGGATATGGATATATATTGCTGACCAGGTCTAAATGAACTATGTGGTTTGTTCAATTTTTAGAGGAGACTCTGTCAGATATTTAATAGCTCTAAGCTAAGTTACAAATTATTTTTTCTTTAATTGATGTTGTATGGTTAGGCTTGCCAGGCTAGTTGAGTATTGAGTATCACTAGCTTGTGCGCCGGTCACGACCTAAGATGGGTTGTGACAAAGTCATGAGACACCGGGGCCGACGAGGGCGGGGAGTACTCGCTAGTGCAAAAGATGAAGCACGGATAAGGAATGGCTCCTGGAAGGCTTCTAGGCAGAGAGACATATGAATGAAC
Organism: Ormosia semicastrata; assembly: GCA_029884595.1. NCBI lineage: Eukaryota > Viridiplantae > Streptophyta > Magnoliopsida > Fabales > Fabaceae > Ormosia > Ormosia semicastrata. The sequence goes on along the minus strand of JAQQTO010000046.1, from coordinate 25,871,946 downwards.
TGAATACATACAGGAATGAGAGGGATCTAGAGACTGTGCAGGTATGAGACTGCATAGTTGAGGATGACTTAAAGGAATTAATTAGCACCACCCATATCAACAAGATGCATATTCTTTTCGAGAGTCAACAACATAAGTACTTCATAGTTAAGCGTGCTTGAATTGGAGCACTTATGAAATAGGTGACCTCTTGGGAAGTTTCCTAGGATACGTGTGAGTGAGGACAAAGCACGCTGAAAAGACCTGTGTTGGTTTGTGGGGACACTCATCGATCCTGCAGGCAGTCTCGGGACGTTACAAATGATATCAGAGCAAGACCTCTCCCAGTACGGTGTGGTTCGGGGACGAACCATGTGGAAGCTGGTGGGCATGTGACGCCCGGAGCCAATGAAGGCGGGGAGTGGTTGCCGGTACAAAAGATGAAGCACGGACAAGGATCGGCTCCTGGCAGGCTTTTAGGCAGAGGGACACATGAATGAACTGAATACACACCAGAATGATAGGGATTCAGAGATTGTACAGGTATGAGACTGCATAGTTAAAGATGACTTAAATGAATTGATTAGCACCATCCATATCAATAAGATGCATCTTCTTTTTGGGAGCCAAGAACATAACTATTCTATAATTAAGCGTGTTTGACTTGGAGCACTTATGAGATGAGTGACCTCTTAGGAAGTTTTCTAGGATGCGTGTGAGTAAGGACAAAACACGCTGAAAAAACCTGTATTAATTTGTGAGAATACTCATCGATCCTGTAGACAGTCTCAGGATGTTATAGTCGCTGTGAGTTCGACATCAACAACTCCAGTTTTAAAGTTGCCTGTTCCGTTGTCTCTTCTAAAGGTACTAGTTGCTAGTTGCTTTCGGTTTGTTTTAATTCATGTTTCATTGCATACACCCTCAACATTTCGAAAATGATATTTCACACCAAATTTTATACATTACTTTTAAGGTGCTAATTAGCATGCAAATATTTGATAAAAAATATATATTATTTGATAGATTGAAGATATTAATTATTTATTATTATTTATACGCTTACCATCATCGTAAAAGTGATGTGCAAAATTTGATATGTGAATAGCGATCATTTATTCATTCATTGCTTACGTATAGAGATTTAATTATACCATTTACTTTGATTTTTCTTAACTTTTAAGTTTTAGTCCCATTTCTTAAGTATGTTTGGAGTGAAGATTTTGGAGAGAAAGAAAATGAAATGCTTATTTTTTATTTTTTAAAATTAAGAGAATTATAAAATATTTATAAAAATGAATGAATAATAATTAAAATGAAATACGATTATTTTTAATTTTATTTATTCTTTTTGAAAAAACCTTAAATATAGAAAATATTTATAAAAATAAAATAAAAACTTCCATTCACTTTCTTTCTAAAACCTCAACATCCAAACATATCTAACGAGAATAATTGAAGTTGTTTAGATGAAGAAGGCTATTGGAGTTTGGAGAGGGGAAATATCTTGTAGTGTTTTTTTTAAATACCTGGTTATGTTAATCGGTTGAATAATATATACTTTTAATTCTATATTATGTGTCCTTGTATAAACGTAACATTATCTTCTTTCTCTTCAATTAAGATAAGGAAATGTAAACAAAGAGAAAACAACGTAAATTCTTTGTTTAAGTTTATTTTAAAAGAATAAAGGATTTGGAGAATCTTATAAAATACTAATGTGAGAGTCACCTAATATGAGTCATGACTCATGACGATGTTCATTTATTTTTTTTCTCCGCCAAAAACTTGGGGATCGCAGTTTTCTTCTTCGAAAGTTGAAACAGAAACTTGGAGCAGTTTTAACAATATTCATGATAGTTTATTATATGTTCAATCTTTTTTGATTTGTTGGTACCTAGCACTTTTATTATATGTTCAATCTAAATTACCAAACTCAACTGGGGACCGAAACTATTATATCGCAAAATCATGTATATATATTTTAAGTAAAAGTAACCATGAAGTTACTTGGACTAACATAATAACCATGTTAGTATTGACGGTGGTGACACATTTATTCAGGTTTCAGGCCTCGGTGCAGAATTTTTATAGTTTATGCAAGTTAATTGGACTAAGTGCAAAGCAACTAAGTATAAGTGGACGACCAACTAGTTGACCACATTGCAATTTAATTAAGTGGCTAATTAATGTTTTTACTGCATGTTGCAACAGAATTGCAATTAACCATGAAATTTTACTATTGGCAGGGATTTCCCTTGGTGCACGTTACGCCATAGCCATATGCATAGGGGTACCGGCGTTGTTGTGCTTCATTGCAATGCTGAGTTGCGTCTATAGCAGGTTCAAAATAGGGACTTGCGATTGGGTTTGGGGCCGTGAGACAGTTGCAAATTTTGAGTCCCTCATTGGCCCACAACCTACCATCATTTCGGGCCTTGATGGGCTCACAATTGAGTCTTACTAAAAAATAGTTCTGGATGAAAGCCAACCCTTACTGAAGCCCAATGACAAAACTTGCCCAATATGCTTGTCTGAGTACAGGCCCAAAGAGACAGTGAAAAGCTTACCTGAATGTAGACATTGGTTCCATGCACAGTGCATAGAAGAATGGCTTCCACTAAATGCGTCGTGCCTAATTTGCCGGACTTCTTCAGCCGCTTGATCCATCATAACCATAATACTAGTACTTTTTATCTCCTTATTTTTGCTTCAAAATTTGTACATGAACCATTTTAGTGTAGTTGCTATTAAATGAATATTTTCCTTTTGCTTGAGTGTTAGAATTAGAATACTATTATTTTTTCTAAAAAAATAATAATCTTCATAACCAAATTTAAAAGCAAAAATATTTTAGACAAGCATGATGGTGGGATTTGATGTAGCACTTTTGTTAAAGGATGATCAGTTTAGGTGGATATATTTGGAAGAGAAAGCTAGAAAACATGATAATAAGAAATTCACTAGAAATGGAAGGGAAGATAATTAGAGTGTTGTGGAGTAAACATCTGCAAAAAAAATAATAGTGAATAATGTAACATCTTTCCTAATTTAATACTTATAATCAAGGTTATAAAAGGTTAATAGTAATACTATTAAGAATTATCTGTTAATTTAAGTAATCTTCTAAATCAATTTGAAAGTAATTTTATAATATCGAATAAAAAAAATAATTAAAATTTTTGCATAAATAATTAATATGATAAAAATAAATATAAAAAATTTAGTTTTTAACTATAAACAATTGATAAGAGTTATAATAAATTTTAGAAAATCAATTAAGTAAGTTTGATATTTTTATGAATATTAAAAAAGAATAATTAAAATAATTAAGTAGTTCAAAAAATTATGAAATTACATGAAGATAATAAATAAGACATGAAGTATATTTTGATATAAAATGTCAACTAAGATAAATATCAATAAATATATTTATTTAATTTCTAAATTTATTTTAACTTAAAACCTAATAATGAAACTTAATTAATAAATAATTATTTATAAAAAAAAATTATTATGAAAATATAAATCTAACTAAGTTGAGTAGTAAAATTTTTCATAAAACTTATGATAACTTAAAACTCAGGTTTAAAAGATTAAAGTATATTTAACAGATTCAAAAGTTTCACTATAAAATTTTAAGTCATTTTGTGCCGATCCACCGCCTTAACCATTCTTCATTTTTATTTCTTCCTTCACATTTGCCTTCTCATTTTTCACAGCAACAGCAAGCAGAAATAGGGGAAACTCACGGCCAAAGAGGAAGGAGAAAAAGGAAAGAAAATAAGGTGAAAAATGTGAAGAAAAATTGAAGAACAAAGCTTGAGAAGCAAGGAGACAAGGTAGGCTAATTATCCTCTCTTTACTCTCCTTTTCTATGCTTGCTTTGCAATAAAAATTCTGTTTCCGTGTCTATATTGAACACGGTCAAAACAGAATTTTGTGGAAGAATATTAGCTTCAATTTGTTCTTTTCTTTTCCTTTGACTATTGAGTGGGAATTATGTTGTTGTTAAATGAGATTCTTGGTATTTTTGGATGAGAATAGTCACGGCCAAGTTAGGAATTTGGTGAATATTTCTTGGTTTAAATTAGTTCTTCCTTTTCTATTGATTTTGAAACAAAAGTATGGTCCTTGGAGTCAATTGGAGCTGACGGCCAACCCATGGAAAAACTATGTGTTCACACTTGAAGAGTGTTCACACTTGGTTGTTGATTTTCTTTGGTTGTTAATGAAAGTGAGACTTTGTGCCCCCTTTGAGTGATATACACGGCCAACCAAGAGAAAAATGAGACTCTGCCCCTTTGAGTGATGTACACGGCCAACCAAGAGAAAAGTGAGACTTTGTGCCCATTAACTATTGAGTGATGTTCACGGCCAGCCTAGAAAAAAATAGGAGTTCCTTGCTTCCAATTGTCTTTCTCTTGCTATTGAATATGGAATTGAATTTGTGATTTGATTTTGTGAAGTTTTTTATGACCATGCTTTGTATTATAATGCATACGGCCAAGTCTTCTTAAGAAGAGAAAATGTTTGAAGTCTTATGTCACACGTTCTTAATTAAAGGTTTTGTGTTTAAAAGCGAATAAGAATAGCTATTCTTGAGATTTGATTACATTATTGATCATGGTATTTTCGGCCATGCTTGGAGAACCCTAGTACTTGAATTGTGTATTGTGCAATTAGATGTTCAAGTTGGTTAATTGGATAGTTAAATAATCTTTGATATGTTATTTTGGCCATGTAGGCCGAATCGGAACCCTAGGAGAAATGATAATCTCCATAAGGTATCCATTGTGTAAATACTTAAATTGTGCTTGAATTATTGATTGTATGGAAATTTCTTGAAGAATTGACAGTGTATTAAAGTGAGCTTGTTTATGCTCATTTTGGTGATCAAATGTTGTTTGATTGACTTTGGTATTGTTCACTTGTGTGAACTTGTGGAAAATGATAAAGGAAATAGAATTTGTGCATATGCTTAAATAATCTTCGGGTTGGCAGATAACTGTTGTATTTCGAGCAGGGAATAATCTCTGGGAAGGGAGATAAGTATTCCGGGTAGGGAATAATTTCTGGGAAGGGAGATAATTCTTTTAGATTGAGGTAGAATAGTAATTGATGCTTGTGTTGGATAATATCCGGGAAGCGAGATAAGTACTTCGTATAGGGAATAATCTCCGGGAAGGGAGAAAAGTATTCCAAGTATTGAGTAAATTTGAACAAATCATTTGTTTAGATTAATCTGTGACAACTATAATGTAATCTTTAGGAAAAGAGGATTGAAATCTTTTACTGCTTGGTTCTTGAATTGTTTCTGAATAGATTTATAAGTAAAATTTCTAATGCTTGTTAATAAATGTTTTCTAAAATTAATATTAATTGGATTTTTGTTTCTGGAAGATATAGGACTGGATTTGGCTTTCGCCACCTTCCTACTTTATAAAATGAGTTTTTAAATGATTTTTTCTCGAAACAGCTAGAAGTATTATGATGATACGTATTTTTTTAATAATACTACTAAGAATTCTTATAATTCTCACCATTTTCTATTTATTTTTTATAATATTTCTAGGAAAACGTACTTCCGCAAGGAGGCAGAAGATGAGGATGTAGAATAGGTTTTGGTGACATCATGTATTTTGCATTGTATAATCAATACTCTGTAATATATTATGTAATTTTGTACACTGATGTATATTATTTATATAGTGTTTTGTACGTTATATGTATAATTCCAACCTCAACGGGCTCATATTTTATATATCTCTCATACTTATTTTCAAATATATTAAGTTATTTATTACGTGACATGCTTAATTTAAATTGCTAATGCATACTTTCGGATATGTTATTAGTAATATTATTAAAGATGTTACAAGTAATGCCTATATAGCCTTGAGTACATGAGGAACGTAGAAAATTGGACTTGGCTTCTGAAGTGTTTCCTTGTAAACGATATTGTTTCTACTTCTGTATGGACTTGGTCCTGCCAGTTGAACTATGGTTTTGATTTTGTTTTGCCCCTAAACTCCTGCAAAATTCGTAAGTGCTATTCCAATTTTAATACTAGGAATGCCCAAATTTACAAATAAAAAGTACAATGCTGAAAGTCAGAAACTGATCTTACAACTCTTATAATTAAAATATTGCATAAAAATAACCATTGTATATTTAATGAGCCTAAAGATGTCTGTAATCAATCTAATGCAGAACTAATATTTAAAATTTTCTACTTATCTCACCATTGTGAGTTATAAGTCACTCTAACTCTTGGATTACGTCTAAATCTTGTGTCAGTTGTCTGGCAGCCACACCCACACTAGCTTTTTTTCTTGTTGGACCTGCAGAAGCAAAAGGATTAGGAGGTATTGGTAATCTATCAACATCTCCCTCCAACATTTGAACCACCATTTGCATTGATGGTCGATCCACAACATGCCATTGGATACTCCAAAGTCCCACAATTGCTAGTTTCTTTGGAATTTTTGCATCTCTTTCATCTTCAATATGAATTCTCCTTTCGTCCCTTTCTTCTAAAAGATCATAAATCCATTCTGGGTAGTAAACATGACTTGTGTTTTCCTCCATGTCCTCTGTGATCTTCCTCCCACCTATTGTTTCAAGCAGTAGCATTCCATAACTATAAACATCTGACTTGTATGATACATTCCCAAAGTTCCTTGAGAAAACTTCAGGTGCAATGTAGCCCAAAGTTCCTCTTGCTGTTGTCATGGACACCATACTTTGCTCCCTGGAGCACAATTTGGCTAGACCAAAATCACAGATTTTTGGAGTAAAGTTGCTGTCCAATAAAACATTTTGAGGTTTGATATCAAAATGCAGAATGCGCTGATCACAACCTTGGTGAAGATACTCAATTCCTTTAGCTATGCCTAGAGCAATTTCCTGCAGCTTTTTCCAACCAAGGAAGTTTTGTCTGTTGTCTGGTGAATTTATGAACTTCTTTAGTGAACCATTTGGTAAGAACTCATAGATAAGAGCTTTTCTAAAGCCATCGGCACAGAAACCAACCAAACGAACAATGTTAATGTGGTGGATCCTACCCATTATACCAACTTCATTAATGAATTCTTCTCCAGTTCCTTGGGAATTATTCAGGACCTTTACAGCAACAGTGAATACTTTAGATATGCTTCCTTTGAAGACAATTCCATAGGCTCCTTGTCCTAACTTGTCCTTAAAATTATTGGTGATTCTCTTAATTTCAGCTTATGAGTATCTAGTGGGTTTAAGAGCTCTATAGTCTTCCAGAAATTTTTCAATAATTGCTTGTTTTTCTTTCCGAAGTTTGTAAGAATCATAGATGCCATAAACAGCGCTAGTCAACAGGATAAGAAACAATGATCCTAGGATTGACCCTGCAATTATCAAAAGTATATTTTGAGAAAATGATAATTTCCTTGTAGGTTAATAATCAAAAAGCAAAAATAAACTTGAAAACTGACCCGTGGTCACTAGGGGTGTTGATAAACCTGCAAATGACAATAACAAAACTCAATTTATGTAATTGCTTAAAAAAAGTCATGACATGTCTTAACAGTTTCTCTTAATTGAATGAGTAAACCTTACAAATGTGATCAACTGCGGTAAACCTAACATAGACATGTATTTGAGTCTTAACTAAGATCTTACCAGTTAAGCTTCACAAAGCTAGCTAGAAATCAAGGTCACTTTGATTAGTTTGTAAGGTTAGTGTTTTCATCTTCCAAGATTGCATCTAAATGATTAGAACATGGAACCTCCAAGATGCATGGGAGACTCAATGCTTGACCATTGAGTGTCCCATTGGAGACAACTAGCTAGTAGTAGTAGTATTTTTGGATGCGACAGAATCAGGAAGGTTACCTCTGTGATTGGCGAAACAATAGATTTCGTTGTTGGCAGTATTATTCTTCCACCCACATGTGTTCCCTTTTGATTCGCAATGTTTACAATTTGGTTCAGACCATATCAAATGGAGAATATTGTCCTTACGGAGAAAATCTAAAGGGATGGATGAAATATTAAACATTTTGGTGCAAAATGACAAGGGCAGGTCATTGATCGTAGAACTAGCTGGAATGGCGTATACTTGACTGCTTGAGGTGCTTAGGCATGGAACCATATAGTAGTCCATATCTCTGTCCGTTACTGAACAATTGAAAATGTCATAGTCATCGTAGTAGTCGGCTTTGAAATGGGAAGCTGATATATTGAGGTTGTGGAGCAGCCTTAAAAGGAGCCATATGGATCAGATAATTCAATTGTTTGCTCTTTGTAGTCAATAGTTTTGACATTGAACCTCACTGACTCAGGGAGCTCAAGCACAATCTCATTACTTGCGGAGCAAACTAAATCAAACCCAGCATAACCAAAGTGTTGTTGTTGCCTGTCTTTGATTCGGAAAGGGAATCGGATGACCTGATTTCCGCATGATAAATTTGGACAGTTATCAAAGGCAACTGCTAGCTCTACATTAAAGCAAACCATGAACAACAAGCCAATGGAAGAGGAGATTATTAATATAGAATCAATGTATGAATATTATTGATTGAATTAATCTGTACAGAGAATGTTACAATATATATAGACTAATGCTATTGATTGCTATCCTAAAAATAAGGGAGAAAAATCAGCCCTAATAAAAGTAAGAATAAAAAACGTATCTGTACATATCTGATATTAATGCTGATATATTACAACACTCCCCCTCAAGCTGGTGAGTGAATATCAATCATTCCCACTTGCAAGTAAGACTTTGAAATCGCTTCGTGGGAAGCCCTTGGTGAAAACATCCTTGGTGCTCGAAGGGACGTATCTGTAGTTATAAGGCCATCATCTAATTTTTCCTTGATAAAATGGCGATCAATCTCTATATGCTTTGTCCTGATCATGTTGAACCGGGTTGTGAGCAATGCGATTGCCGACTTGTTATCACACAAGAACCTCATGGAGCTTCATACATTATTCGAGATCATCGAGTATGATTCTCATCCATAACAGCTTCACAAATTCTGTGCCATAGCTCGAAATTCAGCCTCAAACTTGACCTTGCAACCACATTCTCGTTTTTTTACTTCTCCAAGTCACTAAGTTTCCTCCTAAAAACATGCAATAACTGAAAGGTAGACCGCCCGTCGACAAACCGACCCTATGCATAATCTGCATCTGTATAGGTTTCAATGGTCAATGTTTGTTCTTTCCGAAATAAAGTCCTCTTCCCGGGCTTGTCTTCAAATCTTGAAGAATTCTATTCACAGCTAGCATATGTCTCTCACGAGGATCATGCATGAACTGGTTAACCACACTGACAGCATATGCTATGTCGTCAATATGTGAGACAAATATATCAAGTTTTCCCACAAGTCTCGATATTGTGCCTTATCCACCCTAACTCTCCTCATTGTTTCCAATCCCGTGATTTTGTTCAATAGGTGCCCCCGTGGTTTTGCAACCTAGCTTACCTGTTTTCCTTAAGAAGATCCAGACATATTTCCTTTGGGAAATAAAGATGCCTTGTTTGGAATAGGCAACCTCTATCCCAGAAGTACTTGACTCTTCCCCAAGTCCTTCATTTCAAACTGCCACTAATTTTTCTCTTAGGACTTGTTTCTCAACCTCATCATCACCAAAGAATGATCATGTCATCAACATAAACCGCAAGCTTGCCTTCTTTGGAATGTTTTATAAAGAGGGTATGATCTCCCTGGCTCTGCCTATAACCTAAGGACATCATAGCATTGGTGAACCTCCCAAACCAAGCACGAGGAGACTGCTTGAGTCCATATAAGGCCTTCCTTAACTTGCACACCATATTCCTTCCACCGGTAGGTCCATATCCTGGTGGGATGTCCATATATACTTCCTCTTCCAAATTCCTATAGAGAAAAGCATTTTTAATATCAAATTGGTGCAAGTCCCATCCAAAGTGTGCTGCCAAGGAGAGAATGATCCTGACTGTGTTCATCTTTGCTACTGGGGCAAATGTTTCCTCATAATCAATCCCATATGTCTGAGTGTATCCTTTTGCAACCAGTCTTGCTTTGTATCGGTCTAGAGTACCATCAGACCGATATTTCACTGTGTAAATCCATCTGCACCCAACTATCCTTTTGTCATTCGGCTTCTCAACAATTTCCCAGGTCTCATTCTTGTTTAAAGCACTCATTTCTTCATGCATGGCTTGAACTCAATTCTTATCCATTAATGCTTCTTGTATTGAAGTGGGGACTCTGGTAGAATCAATTGCTGAAATAAAACTTCGATGCTGTACTGATAGGTTTTTAGTGGACACAAACTGAGATATGGGGTATTTTGCACAACTTCTTCTGGCTTTTCTTAAGGCTATTGGCAAGTCATCAGGGTTAGGTTCACAAATATCATGTAAAGAACTATTCAAAGGCTCAGAATCAGGAATGCTTACCTCTGGTTGGTTCGAAGGCGAAGAAAGTTTTTGTTGGACCAGTTGGGTTTTTTTCGATAATACACCCGTTGTATCGATCTATAGGAACAAATACTGATTCTTTAGGTGTCTCTGAAGTACCAGAAGATGATGCCACTTTCTTTATCAGAGGAGGGATAGATGACTCAATAAATTCAGCCAGAAGAGGAACAAAAGATGACTCAAGAGACTCAGCTTCTTGACCACTCTCCCCCTGAAGCTGAGGACGAAGGTGAAAAGACTCGGATTCATGAAAAGTGACATCCATGGAGACATAGACACGACGACTTTGAGGATGATAACATTTGTACCCATTTTTGTCTGGTGCATATCCTATGAAGATACATTTGACAGCCCATAGGATCCAACTTACCACGATATTGACTATGGATATGAACAAAGGCAACACAGCTAAAGACACGGCACAGGAGATTCTTCATGGTAGGAACGGAAGGGAAGAAGGAAGTCATGAGTTGCACAGGACTAAGACCATCCAAGACACGGGAGGGCAATCTGTTTATCAAGTATGCGGCAGTTAAGACAGCTTCCCCCTAATAAGACTTAGGGACAGACATTTGGAATAAAAGAGCTCTTGCAATTTCTAGGAGATGACGGTTCTTCCTTTCTGCAATCCCATTTTGTTGGGGGGTATCAACACAAGTTAACTCATGTAACACACCATGTTCTTTATGGAATTTTGTGAAATGTTGATTCACATATTCCTTGTCATTATCAGATCGTAACCGTTTTATAGATTTTCCAAACTGGGTTTGAACCATGCGATAGAAATTCAAGAATATTTGAAATACTTCAGATTTATCCTTCATAAGAAATATCCATGTGACCCTAGTGCAATCATCAATAAATTAAACAAACCATTTTGCACCAGATATATTAGAATTAGAGGAAGGTCCCCACACATCAAAGTGAATAAGATCAAAAGGTTCAATACTTTTATTATTATTTAGAGAAAAAGTTGTGCGATGGTGTTTCGCAAACTGACAAACATCACAAAGAAAAGACTCAATAGACTCATTTTTAAACAATTGCGGAAATAAAGACCTAAGAAGACTGAAAGGAGGATGACCAAGGCGTTTGTGGTGAAGCCATATCGAGATGCAACAATCGAACTTGTCGCATGATTGGATGTGGACATCGTCGGACTAGTACGACCATGAGGCCGATGTAGAACATATAACCCTCCCTGTTCCTTAGCAACCCCAATCGTCCTCCCGTGGTAAGATCCTGCACACATGATGAGAGGGAAAGAATGTCACTGTACAATTTAAATCTTTGGTAAGCTTATGAATAGAAATAAGGTTATTCGACAAATGAGGGACATGAAGCACATTATGTAAAGGAAGGGAAGGGTGAAGTGAAATAGTACCACATCCTAAAACAGGGACATGGGATCCACTGCAACCGTGATGTGATGCTTACCGGATAATTTAGAGTAAGTGAAAAAATATGAGGGATGAGGGTCATATGATCGGTAGCACCAGAGTCAATAATCCGAGATCCTCATATACTATACGGTACTAGAAACAAGAAAGGAAAAAGAACTTAAATTCTTACCAGGTCATGGTTAGAGAACAAGTGCCAGAAGGCTTACTCATAGAATCCAAGAGAGTGTGCAAACGATCCAACTCGGCTTTACTAAGTGCCGAAATTGCCTCCCCAGATGGTGGTGCAGAGACCTCTTCACCCTCAATAATCAAGTCGAACACTGTTTGATTAACTTGCCTTTGTTGACTGCCTTTAAAACCCCCAGAGCGTCCAAGAACCTTATCTCTGCCATGGAGTTTAAAACAAGTGTCCTTAGTGTGACCAGACTTCTTGCAAAAAGGACACCAGCGCTCGTCACGTTTGGCGGACGACTTCCAAGAGGATGATCCAGGCCTTTCAGATGACAACCCACCAATAGGACCTTTGCCAGTGGCCAAAGCAGAACCATCACCTGAATTACCAGTAGTCAACATGACCGTCCGACGACGCTCTTCCCCCCTAACTGTGTAGAACACCTCGGAGAGAGAAGGAAGCTTGTCCTTACCTAAAATCTGAACCCGAATAGGATCATACTCAGAATTCAACCCAGAGAGAAACTTAAAGACCCGTCCACGCTTAATAAACTTGGTTAAAGTAGCGAACCTCGATATCTGAATCCTCGGTGCATTTCATCTTTAAATCCCGGTTTTGAGCCGCCTCAATCCATAAACCATTCGATACCATAATAATCGGTGATAGAAAGAGATCCTTGCTTGGTATTAAAAATTGTGTTTTCTAATTCATAACACGCAATATCTTGTTTCATAGAATAGGTTTGACTCAAACTATCCCAAATTTCACGTGCGACTGAAAACATACAATTCTTACTGATATCAAGTGTCATAGAATTCCATAGCCAAGTCATAATCAAAGAATCTTCATCATCCCAAATTCCAAACTGTGGGTCATCGGCCTTCGGAGGATCCCCGACAATGTGCGACAACTTCCGACGACCCTTGAGAGTGGTGCGAATAACCTGGCCCATTGGAGATAATTCTTACCATTGAGGTGATAAGAAGAGTGTAAAACTGGAAGATCATGAGGATTCAGTGCTGCAACGGCAACATGAGGCGTTGGAACGACAACCGGAGGCGGCTTAGTGATGGTGGAGGACTCAGGCTCTCATCAGTAGACATTATTGGACCCGAAAATAGTCAAAAAGAATGGGGAGGAGCCAAGCGAACGCAAACGGCGTAGTCGCGTGGTGAACGGCGGTGTGGAGAGGGCGCGCGTGGCTCTCACGCGCGTACAGTGCGCGGCGCGTGGCCGGCCTTCGGTTTGGGGTGGGCTTTTCGGTGGTGGCCGGGAAACACGCCGACAAACAGTCCGCATGATAAATGGTGGTGAGGCAAAAAGGGGTGGCGGCTGGTGGTTTGAAGACGCCAGCAATAAGGTACATAAAGTAACCTCAAAAAGAAAAACAAAGGCAAGCCCTAGGAACGACCTAGGCTGCTAATACCATATAGAATCAATGTATGAATATTATTGATTGAATTAATGGCTTTGTGAGAGGTTACAATATATATAGACTAATGCTATTGATTGCTATCCTAAAAATAAGGGAGAAAAATCAGCCCTAATAAAAGTAAAAATAAAAAACGTATCTGTACATATCTGATATTAATGCTGATATATTACAACAATTAGCAAAGTAGTACCCATGTCTTGAGTGGAGTCTTTGGCTCTGTGCAGGTTATGAGCACTTGAAGCAATACCTTAAGCTGCTCCGGCCGTTGTCTTGGTTTAAACAATTTTCAATCTCGCAGTAGCTTCCCAGTAGGCAATAATTTCCTCATATGACATAGGTGCTTACGTCAAAAGATAATTATAGATATATGATTGCAACGTGTGGTGACAGTCCTAACTGCTCTCTATCTCTGTAGACAGGTTAATTTGTCAACTTGCTCTCTGCATGACCATAGAAATATCATCCTCTACTGCATTACTCATGTCATGTCTCAACATCAGAATTTTCAATCTCTTGTGGTAGCTTCCCAATAATTTCCTCCTATGACATGGGTGCTTACATCAAGAGCTAATATTGTAGATATTTGATTCCACTGTGTGGTGACAGTAATATTGTAGAAATGTCATCAAAGACTTGTTGATTTTAATCAAGAAGTACATCAGTATCACACGCTTCCACGACACTTCGTTTTAAGTCCTTATGTACAAGTATTGTATGTAAGTTTTGATATCTTTCATTTTCTTTATATATCTCTAGTCAGTTTTGCCACTTGCTCTGTGCATGACCATAGAAATGTCATCCTTTGCTGCATTACTGATACCCCTTTTACTGGTGTTCTTGTCCTATGGATGTACTAGCAGCAAGGCAAAGGATGCTCAATTCTGTTCTGCTCGTTGGTGCGGGATCCATAACGTAAGCCACCCTTTCAGGCTACAAGACAGTCCAGACCACTGTGGTGACTTCAGATACAACCTTTCATGCGAGGACAACCAATTAGTACTGTATTGGAAATCAGGAAAATACTATGTGCAGTCAATTAATTACTACGACCGCACAATCCGACTAGTAGATGCCAATATTGGCCTGCATGATTACTCTTACTACTCCCTCCCTCGTTATTCCTTAACCTACTACAATTTCACCTCTGGGGATGGGGCATATGAATACTATTATTCTTCGACAAATGGTTGGATATACTTGATGTGTCCACATAGGGTGGCATCCTCTGATCTGTACATTGATGACACTGCAACTTGCATGAATAGTTCATATGCGGTTGGGAGTACTTTCTATGTCAATGTTACAGACAAATCTCTTAGGGATATGGGGCTGGGAGACTCGTGTCGTATAGAGTTGATGTACATCACATCGTGGCCTGCTGGACACTATCGCAGCAACATTTCATGCACTGACATCCATCATATGCTGCTTTATGGGTTTGAAATTTCTTGGCTGAATAGTGTTTGCTCAGATCTTTCAGGCTATGCCTTTGTTGATCAGCATAACAACGCCTATTGTTCAAAAGGTTTGATTGTTAATAAAGTCTGGTTTCTAACGTAAATTTTCCTTATCAAATTTCTTTCACGGTTTGTTTGAATATTGGAAAAAAATAAAAAAGAAATAAACAAAAAAAAATGAAAATCTCTTGTTTTCTTTCATTCCTTTTATAAAACTGCTAAACAAAAATGGAAATTTTACCTAAAATGTTCCTTTTAATATATATATATATATATATTCTTGTGTCATTCAACATTCAACATCCTACACTAAAGAGAATTATATCCCCTATATTCATATTCGTGCACATCTTTTCTAATTATATTGATAGTTTATACAGTTGTTTCTCATATGCAGGACTTACACGGCTCCAAGAATTTCGTAAGCAATCTCATCTCACCCAATTAATTATACTCTGCTTTCAAATTTTAGTTTCAAATATTTATGGTACTCCCTTGATATTACTTCAAAATTCATGAAGCATTTACGACATACACTATACTATAGGTCTAGCTATAACTATATTCACAACAAAAGAAGTTTGGGACTAATGCGTGTATTTTTTCTTTTTCTTTTTGGTTTTTCACCCTTCACACAGATAATTAGTATCACTCCTCATTCTACATAGAAGAAATTTTGCAGAAGTCAACCTATATTTACAAAATAGTAATTTAAGAAGGAAAAAGAAAGGAAGGAAGGAAGGAAATATTTTTTTCTTTATCTTTTTTTTTTTAAGAAAAAAGGGTAAGAGAAATCAAGGAACAACAGACTCCTCAAAAGTCAAAACTCCCTTTAGTGCTGAGTCCCTCTTTTTCTTAAAAGAAAAAATAAAAAATTCCCATTTTGCGACTTTTTATTGGAAAAATTAATTATAATCGATCTTTTTTTCATATACTTATTTTTATTTTATTTTTTGTACATTAAGAAAATCTTACATGACTTGATATACATATTATGTCTCATGTATGTGGGTGTGTACGTCTTATTCTTATATATACACTTGTGGATATAAATCTTTGATAAAAGAGTATGTAATTCTTGAATTTTAACTTTTTTATAAATCATCATTAAGCGAATTTTAAAACTTTTTTAATTAGTCTCTAAACTTTAATTAATATCTCAATAGATCCTTTTGTTATTACAAAATAAATAAAAACAAAATTTGTTTTAAATAAATTTGTTTTTTATTTATTTTGTAATGAAGAAAATATATTTAAAATTAAATTTTAATAAATAAATTAATAAACAATTCTTAATTAATGTTAATGTAATAAAATAATATCATGTAATATTATCGTTAGAGAATTATCGAATCCTAATGAAAATAAGGATCTATTGAGACATTAATTAAAATTTAAAGATTAATTGAGAATGTTTTAAAGTTCGCGGTACTAATTTGCAAAAAGATCAAAGTTTAAGGAGTCTTTATACTCTTTTTCCTAAATCTTTTATCCTTTCATAAAATAAAATAAAAATCACATCTTTTGTCCTTTTTTTTTCCTTGCCTCATTTTCTATATCGACAACCAAACACAACATTTATCTTTCTATGTTAAACTAAATAATTAGTCTATATAGTTTTATCCAATTTAAATCTTAATCCCCATAACTTTATGTTTTGGATTTTGATCATTATAGCTTTATTAATTTAGATTATAGTCCCTCATGAACTAATAACTTAGTAATGTAAAATTGTGAGGACCAATATTTTATGAAAAATAAGAATCAATATCTTAATATGTAAAAACTTTAGAGACTAAAACTCAAATGAGTGAAAAATATTAAGACCAATACCATGTATAATGATAAGGACCAAATTCTAAAAAAGTAAAAATATAGAAATTGATATCCAAAGAAAAAAATTACAATGACCAAAATCTAAATATGGTAAAATTATAGGGATTAATTGTTTAATTTAACCATTTTCTTATTTGAACTTAATTTAATGTAGGTTGATCTACTAAATCCACTCAATCATTGTTGATGCTTTTGTTTACCACAAGTGCACAGATTGAATAAGTAATAATGTAAAGAGTAGGATATCGCTCTTATGAGGAATACGTAAATCTCTAAAGCCAAATATTAACCAATAGCTTACTTAATACTATTCAAGAACATTCAAATTTAGAAAAGGTTGTGTAAGTTAAGTGTAAATATGTAAATACAGTAAATTGAACTTAAAGATATTGATTAGAAAATAGGAAATCCTTTTTCACCCTCTACTTCAATTAATGATATGCAATCCTCTCACACAACATAAATGAGACGAGATTTGTTAGCTTGAGAAACTAACCTAGTTAAAAGCCTATGTTTTAGTCATTTAATCATGCTTCATTTACCTAGTTCACTATGTTTCCATGAGATTTAGTGCAAACTTCATTCATTAAGAACAATTCTCAATAATAGCTATGCATGCATGACCAATAGGTATATGTCTATCCCATTAGCTAATTAACTTATTCCAACATTAAAATGAAATTAAACATGCATTAACCATATCCATGATCTCAAACGTAAATCCCTATGTCTAGGTCAATAGATTTAATCAAAACACATTAAATGTTGGCAAAATACTCAAGAGCATTAAGAGAAATATGATTAAACAAAACCCAAATCATCTATATTAACTCAAAGGATTACAAAATCATCAATATTCATAGAAAGATCCAAAGAAATCCCTATACATAGCTTAGCTAGCCATGAAACACGAAAATATATCACAATACATCATGTTCATGATAATGGAAAAGAGAAAGTAAAAGAAATGGAAGAGAGAAGCTCAATGATGATGATCTTTGATGCTTTAATCTTCCTCCAAGATGAAGATGACCTTCAACCTTGGCTACTTCTACTTCCTTTCAGTCCCACAATGAAAACCTAGCTGCTGCTCTCTAAAAATGTAAAAACCTCTTTATGAAATCCGATGAAATAGTATTTATAGGCCCCAAAACTCTGCTTCACGCCGCGGCATTCACCATATTATGCCGCGGCGTGCATTCAAATTAAGTCACCAAGCCGCAGCATCCACTTCTTTGCGTTGCGGAATTATCATGACTACGCCGCGGTGTGAGATGCCGAATTTCACACTTGGTTTTCTCTTCCAATGCTGGCACAATTCTTCCACAAATAAGCTTGTTTAGGACTCTTCCTGCAATAGAGAAATCACCAAGTTACTAACAGTTGCAAATCCACTTAATTACTTAAAGAATATGCAAGATTTACACAAGTTTATATAGGAAGATATCTAAATCGGATTTGACAAATATAAGTCTCAAATCTTCCATATATGCATCATAACAAGGACTAAACTATCAATATAGTACAAATATAGGGCACAAATAACTACATATCATGAAGTTATCAATCATCTTCACAAACTTGTCAATATACGAGTTCACAGGAGGCTGTGGTAAACCCAATTCTGTCCCACCCTTCAACACTCACCCCAAACCCACCTCAATGGAAGGCAGCAGCAAAGCTCTCAAAGCAACACAGTCATGACCACCCAGGACCACAATGTTGAAGGGAAAAAAAGACTTGATGACAAATAGAAGTTGCCTATCATAGAAGAGCAACATGCCACCTTAGAGCCAATTAGAAGTGGGGTTTATGAGAGAGATGACTTGGAGTTCTAGAACCTTTGGCTGCTTATAAATTAAAGTGAGATTTTGATTAATTCTGGAAGCTTTGGCAAATTTTTTTAAAAAAAAAAAAGAGTAATTTTTTTGGTAGAATCACCTCCCATCCTTGTCCTCTAAGGCTCTGCATAAGAAGTTAAGAAAATTTGATAAAACACTTAGGTAAAATAAGGATATTTTGACTTTTCATCTTCTTTTTTTTAAAAATTTGGTCTTATAATTTTATTTGATTAATTTGGTCCTTTAAATTTAGAATCGTCAACTAATATAGTCTTCTGTAACGACTGCATTATCTCATTAATATAAGTGATGACATATTATTAACCAGTGATGGTCACATTATAGTCACATAATCTTCATGTCATTTACGTCATCACTATCAGTGACATGTCATCACTTTCGTCAGTATGATTGATGAAATCGTTATAGAAGACCACATAAATTTAAAGGACTAAATTGATAAAAATAAGTTATGAATCAAATTAAAAAAAAAATTAAGGGACTAAAATATATGTTTTTTTACCAAACACTTAGGCAAGTAAAACAAATGAAGAAGCTATTTTTGTGAAACAGAGAAACTCTGAAAAAAGGGGGAAAAAGAGACTTATTATCGGGATGTGATTCTTATGTAAGTATTCACACTGGAAAAGAAAGCACATGGACAATTTGATGCATAAAGACTGTAAGTGTTGAGAGGAGTTCGGGATGGCAAAATCTTCTAGTAGTTTGGGATTTTTGCAGAGACTATTCTATTTGGGGATCTAAATTTGGGAAAATTTTCTCTGTAAGGGAATGGGGATTATATTTTCCGTCTCGTGGGATCCTCATTTCTAAGAAATTATTAAATTATCTTTAATGATTATATCATGTATATGTAATAGTACTTTGTTTATTTTAGTAATTTGTATCTATATTATTTTTATATTAAATTACAATTTGAAAAAGTAAAAAATACCATTATGTAGCAATTTATTGTTTTTAATTTGATGATGTTATAAACTTAAATTAAAATTATTTCCAATAATAGCTCCAGAGACATTGAAGGAGAGCCTGCCTAAGATAACAATATAGGCATAAGGGCAATCAACAACTAAAAATTTTACCATTACCATTTTCTCTATGACTTTTTGATTTTTTTCTTCAGAATTGTTCCCAAAGTCAGGTACAATTTCACATATCCTTTGGATCTAACTTTCCCCCCTGAAAATCCTACTAAATCCATGTCAAAGGATTTTAGGTTGGAGAGAGGTAATCAGAGGTTGCAGAAGCACTCCATGAAGAGGATATTAGCCAAGCTCCCTTAGTCAACGAAGATTCGCTTGACTCGCATGTTGTCCATGATTCTTGAGATGACCATAAGGTCATCGTGGCTAGGGACTACTCCATCTAGGTCTTTGTCTGTGAACCTGATGACTGTGGTTTGTGATTTGCTTCCTTTCTTGAACGTGGCCTGAGATTATATGCTCAGCACCTGCCTCAGATGCCTTTTTCAAGCGAATTTTGATTGCACTCCTCTAGCAAAGCCTCCCGAGATGGTGTTGATGGTTTTGGTGACCTCACCATCTCATCTTGTTTCCCTTTGAGGGGATCATTTCTTTGTCGTCAGATTTTTTCACGAGGAGGTGACAAATCCTTGGGTGAAGGGGTCTGACGTGGTGGCCTATAACTCCTTTTTCTGGCTTCCCTCCTTTGATACCTTGGGGGGTTGTTGTCTCTAGAGTGCTAGGCGTAGTTCTAGAACTTACCCCATTGTATCAAAATTTTGATGGCATCTCAGAGGTCGATGCATTCTTCAATGTCGTGGTCATAACCTTTGTGGTAATTGCACTACTTTGACTTATCTACCCATCCATGAGGCCTAAGCACCCAGGGTCTAAGGATCTCAGCGAGCTCCGTATAATACATCTCTTTAAGAATCTTGTTTAGGGAAATCTTGAGGGGGGTGTAATCACCAAATTTCCCCCAAGGTGGTCCCTTAGGGCTGTTCTTAAGGCCTCTAGTCTCGGGTTCCTTCTCCTTCTTCCGAGATGGTTCTGCTTCCTGGTAGGCTTCACTCTTCGCCTTTAGGACTTCTTCCATATTTATAAACTTACCGGAGCGACTCTTTAATTCATCCAGGTTCTGGGGGATCTTCTTGGCCAGTGACTTCGTGAAGTCCCTAAGTCGGAGGTCGGATGATCGTCATGCATGGCCATGTAAGGATTCAAGTCTCACACCACCGTGAGCGTGACTTGCTATCATAGAGGCTTCAACATCATCTCGTTGTTGCTCCTGGTTCGTAGTTGTCCTCTTGCGTGTGTTAGCCATGAGAGGAAGGTGAGAGTAGTAATAAGAGGAAGGTGAGAGTAGTAGTTTTCACGCTTCCCACAGACGACGTTAAGGTTCTAGTCTGAACTTTGAGGATATAGTAAACACCTTAGAGAGGTTGAACTCCACTCTAGCAGCTCCCTTGAGTATTGGAATAAGAGGGTTGGATACCTGTAAAGACACTCTGACACTCAAGTATACTAGGATTTTTTGGAGGAGGATGATAGACAAGATACTTACCATGAAACTATAATGCCCTACTTATATGAAGAGTAACATGGGTACCAGGTTAACAAGAAAGGCAAAAGATCATTTCAATGACAAGATGAAGCTTCCTTACATCTTCCTTGCCTGGAGTTGACCTTTCCTATGTCTTTTGGCAGGAGACATTCCTTTTGTCCCTTGTGTAAGGTCATTGTCCCCATTGTGAATAGGCTTGACTCAATAAGGTCCAAATCCCAGTATAGAATAGATTGTATTTAAATTTGTAAACAAAAATTTGACACGACGTTACACATATCTATTTCTTTTTATCTTACATATCTAACAATAATTTTGTATTATAAAGTATTATTTATATATAATCAAATAAAACATTCAAAATACAAGAAAAAAATATTACATGTGCTCTTTCCTTTTCTTAATTTTCTATTAGACGAATTGGCAGCAAATATATGATTTTATTATATATAGATGTGTTCTCACTTTTCAACATAATGTGAAACAAATGTTAGTAATGACTAATGAGAAATTCTTGAAGTGCTTTTGAAGTAAGAAAATTAAATAAAAAATTCTTGCTCTACATGGTTCAAGATGTACCAACTCAACTATAATACTGTTGTTAACCATTCTCAATGTTCCCTGTATGTTTCTTGCAGGCATAATTGTTGAAGTTTTGTTGGAGTATATTGGTAAGTCCTTGTCTTTTCCTTAAGTTACCTATTTGGCTTTGTGAGACATTCCTTTTTCTTTTTTTTTAAGGAAGCTTTGTGAGAAAATTTTAATTAGACAAGATTTATTATATTTTTTTTAAATATTTAAATTATTATTTAACATGTGTCAATATATTTTTAAAATTAAGTATATTTCTCATTAAAAAATGATAAGTGTATTTTTAATATGATTTTCATAATCTTATTTATGTCAAATAATAATTTAAATACTTATAGTAGATTGTGTCTACCTAATAATTACTTTGAGGAAGGGAGAAAAAAAACTATCTTGGCTTATTAGTTGAGCAGTTTTTGTTTTATGTTTTTATTTTCAGTTGATATGTTTTCTTTAATAATTAAAAAACTGCAACCTTATTTTTATTCTATTAAATGTTTTCGTCGCTTTATTCATAAACTGTAGAAAATAAAAAATATAATAAAAACAATGTGGTTAAAAACAATTCAAACACCTAGTGACAAATTGGGTAAAGTTGGAAACAATTTAGGAATGAGTTTCCTTATGAATTTAATTTGGGAGTTGCTGTGACATCCATAGGGTAATGTACTTATGGTGAGCTGTTAAACATTTATTAGCGGTTGATTTTACCATAAGTGTTTAAAAATCATTAAATAATAGTGAAGATAATGCCTAGAGAGCCTGGAGTACTTGAGGAACGTAGAAAATTGGACTTGGCTTCTGAAGTGTTTCCTTGTAAACAATATTGTTTCTACTCCTGTATGGACTTGGTCCTGCCAGTTGAACTGCCGTTTTGATTTTGTTTTCCCCCTAAACTCCTGCAAAGTTCATAAGTGCTATTCCAATTTTAATATTAGGAATGCCCAAATTTACAAATAACAAGTACAATGCTGAAAGCCTGAAACTGATCTTACAACTCTTACAATTAAAATATTGCATAAAAATAACCATTGTATATATTTAATGAGCCTAAAGATGTCTGTAATCAATCTAATGCAGAATTAATATTTTTAAAATTTTCAACTTATCTCATCATTGTGAGTTATGAGTCACTCTAACTCTTGGATTACTAAAGCGAATTATCAGCCCTATATTCATATTCGTGCACATCTTTTCTAATTATATTGATAGGTTATGCAGTTGTTTCTCAAATGCAGGACTTGAACGGTTCCAAACATTTCGTAAGCAATCTCATCTCACCCTATTATACTTTGCTTTCAAATTTTAGTTTGAAATATTTATGGTACTCCCTTGATATTGCTGCAAAATTCATGAAGCATTTACGACATGCACTATAGGTCTACCTATAAGTATATTCACAACAAAAGAAGTTTGGGACTATTGCGTGTGTTATTTTTTTTGTTTTTGGTTTTTCCCCCTTTCACACAGATCATCAGTATCACTCCTCATTCTACATGGAGAAATTTTGCAGAAGTCAACCTATATTTACAAAATAGTAATTTATGTATTTGAAGAAGGAAAAAGAAAGGAAGGAAGGAAGGAAATATTTCATTCTCTTTTTCTTTTTTAATTTTTTTTACAAAAAAGGGTAAGAAAAATCAAGGAGCAACTCAAAAAGTCAAAACTCCCTTGAGTGTTGAGTCCCTCTTTTTTTAAATTTTTTTCCCATTTTGCGACTTTTTATTGGAAAAAACAATTATAATTGATTTTTTTTTCATATACTTCTTTTTCTTTTATTTTTTGTACACTAAGAAAATCTTATATGACCTGGTATACATATTATGTCTCATGTATGTGGGTGTGCACGTCTTATTCTTATTACCCTTTATAAAAAAAAAAAAATACATCTTTTGTCCTTTTTTCCTTGTCTCATTTTCTATATTAACAACCAAACACAACATTTATCTTCGTTTGTTAAACTAAATAATTAGTCTATATAGTTTCATTCAATTTAAATTTTAATTCTTATAGCTTTATTTTTAAGATTTTGATCATTATAGCTTTATTAATTTAGATTTTAGTTCTTCATGACTAATAATTTAGTAATGTAAAACTGTGAGGACTAATTTTTCATGAAAAATAAGAATCAATATTTTAATATGTAAAAATTTTAAAGACTAAAACTCAAATGAGATTAAAATATTTAGACTAATACCATGTATAATGCTAAAGACCAAATTCTAAAAATGTAAAAATATAAAAATCAATATCTAAAGAAAAAATTACAACAACCAAAATCTAAATGAAGTGAAATTATAGAGATTAATTGTTTAATTTAACCATCTTCTTATTTGAACTTAATTTAATGTCATTGGTCTGCTGAATCCACTCAATCATCTTCACAATCCTGTCAATATACGCGTTCGCAGGAGGCTGTGGCAAACCCAATTCTGTCCCACCCATCAACACCCACCTCAATGGAAGACAGCAGCAAAGCTCTCAAAGCAACAAAGTCATGGCCACCCAGGACCACAATGTTGAAGGAGAAAAAAAAAGACTTGATAACAAATAGAAGTTGCCTATCACAGAAGAGCTACAGGCCACCTTAGAGCCAATTAAAAGTGGGGTTTGTGAGAGAGATGACTTGGAGTACAAGAACCTTTGGCTGCATATAAATTAAAGCGAGATTTTGATTAACTCTGGAAGCTTTAATTGGCAAATTAAAAAAATAAAAGAATAATTTTTTTGGCAGAATCACCTCCCATCCTTATCCTCCAAGGCTCTGCATCAGGGGTTAAGAAAATTTGATACAACATTTAGGTAAAATAAAGATATTTTGATTCTTTATCTTTTTTTCCATTTTTTTTTTTAAATTTGGTCTTTTAATTTTTTTTTAGTTAATTTGGTCTTTTAAATTTAGAATCGTCAACTAATATAGTCTATTGTAACAACGCCATCACCATTGAGGAAGGCATTATTGGAACATTCAGAAAAATGATAGAATGAATTGGAACAGCAGCAAAGGGTTCCCATGTCAAATGGTCAAGATCAAATTGATCCTTTTGTAGGTAATTTGCCCATAGGTAGATCCATGTACACTTCCTCAAATAAATCACCATTGAGGAAGGCATTATTGATGTCAAGTTGAGATAAATGCCATTTCCGATTTTAAAACGAAGAAAAACTCTGACACAACTTAAACTTTATGGAGAAAATGTTCCATGAAATCAATTCCCAATTGGAGTGAAACCTCTTTTACCAAACACTTTATAAGCCTTTCAAATGAAAAGGCCATCTTTGTTGTATTTGGTCTTGAAAATCCATCTACATCCTATGGTTTGTTTTCCAGGGTTAGAGGAACCAAAAAAAGTATGATTAAAATCTAAGGCTTTAATTTCATCTCCATAGTTTACATTATCCACCGTTTTTTTATCGAACTCCTTGATGATAATATTGTGGTTCATAAAAAAGAATCCACATTAGCAATAAAGGATTGAGTTGTGCATAACCAATGCCTAAAAGGAACTAAAGAAAATTTGGTAAGGTAACAAATTTATTGATGACGAATGGAAATCAAGAAAGACTTCGAGTGACATGTTATATGTGAAGTGGCACGAAAATCAAGTATCCAACAATTTGAATTCTTGAAAGGATCTCATGTAAAATGGAAAGTGTGATACCACATGGGCATATTACCTACAAAAGGATCAATTTGATCTTGACCATTTGACATGGGAACCCTTGCTACACACTGAAGCTTAGCAAGAATTTTCTTGACTTGTTGTGTGGGAGACCAGCTTTGAATCATCGGTAGTCATTACTTGGTTTACAAAGTGATGGCTTGATGCTTCATCCAAAAAGCGGAGGATAACCATGAAGCTTGAAGCATTTATCTTTGGTATGTCCCCCCTGATCCCACAATGAGTACAAATAGGCCTATCTTTCTTCCATTTTTACCCTTGTTACTCCAGAAGATGAGTGAACCATCTTCATAAGCAACTCCTCAAAAGGAGATGCAAGTTGCAAACCAACTTCCTCTCACTCCCAGTTTCATCTTGAACAAGTATTGAGAAAAAAAAACTTCAGTAATCTGGAGGAATTGGATCCATCATAAGGATCCAACCACGAGCATGAGAGAAACCTCATTGAGTCCCATGAAAAATTCATGACAAATTCATCTTCAAGGAAATCAATTAGAAATTTTGAACACTCCACAATGACAATTGTGAATGGGTTTGTATTCACCAAGTTCTTCCCATCTTCATCTTGAATCACGTGAAATATGCCCATGATCTGCTTGAATCTTGAGTACAATGGAGAAGAGCTTTTTCAATTGAAAAATTCTCGGTCCATTTTTCATCTCAAAACGATTCTCAAGATCCTTCCAAATCTCTGCCAGGAGTCAACTCATGGAGTAAATCCACACCACACCATCCATTCACTTTCTGTTATTTCTTTAGTGACCTCTTGAGAATCCAAGAAGCAACTATGCTATCGTTGCACCTTCCACACAACCCAACCCCTTACCTCTAAGTTTCTTCGTGGAGGTCGAGGAACCAAACCATCGATTTGAACAATCCCAATTTGTTCTTACCATCGAGGGCAAGAATCATGAAACGACGCCAAGTGAGGTAATTACTACCATCAAGAGGCCAACCTCGAAACAAGAACCAATCCAGGTAGGTCGGAGGAATGGATGAAAAGAGGATTCTGTTCTTCCATGGCGAAGAAGAAAGAAAGAGATTTAGAGAAAGAAATGTGTTGCGGAAGTTGAAAAGTAAACAACTGATACCATGTTAGATCAGAGAAAGTAGAAAACTCATGTTGATCAATCTTGGAAAAATGAGAGAATGAATTGGAACAGCAGCAAAGGGTTCCCATGTCAAATGGTCAAGATCAAATTGATCCTTTTGTAGGTAATATGCCCATAGGTATCACACTTTCCATTTTACAGTCTCCTTTCAAGAATTCAAATTGTTGGATACTTGATTAAGTGCCACTTCACATATAACATGTCACTCTGAAGTCTTTCTTGATTTCCATTCTGTCATCAATAAATTTGTTACCTTACCAAATCGATTTGTTTTTAGTTCATTTATTAGGCATTGGTTCTGTACAACTCAATCCTTTATTGATTTTGCCAAATGTTCTTTACATACCTTTTTTCATGTGAATCTTCTTTCTATTAGTAGTTTACTTTGTTATAGTGATCTTTCAAAAAAAAAACAAGTCTTCCTTGAAACATTTTGGTATTGATTACGGGACTTAGGTAGGACGATTGGCAAGGATGAATTCACCAAGGCCTTTATGTTCTTCAGTCACAAAATCACTTTTCTAATATGCAAAAAACAAAGTCTCTGTTAAAAAAAAGATATTTTTTTTCATTTGTCAATAATTCGTTTATCCACCTTATATAGCTTTTTACATAATTTAGGTCCCTTGATCATGCCTTATGGCATGCCAAAAGGACATGTCTCGTAAAAAAATTTTAAAAAAATTTAGTAATAAAATTGATTTGCATTTACCTAATACTTTTGTTTGATTGCATGATTTGTCCTTTGTCTAAGTTTAATCGCTTTTTATTTGTTTCTAATAACAATTACTATGCATACACTTATCTTGTTCATGTGGACATTGGGGTCCTTATCATCATCCCACCTAAATGGTAAAAGATTTTTTAATAAATGCAATGACTATTGTAGATGATTGTACTAGATTCACATGGCTTTATTTGATACAACATAAATCTGTGGCTCCTTCCATCATTAAGAGATTCTTTAGCTATGTCAAGACTAACTTTGACAGGCCAATTAAGATACTCAGGTCTGACAATGCTAAGGAACTCCAATTGGCTACATTTTTGCAAGATCAAGGCACCCCGCATCGATTCGATTGTCCTTATCGCCCGAAACGATCGTGGTCGAAAGGAAACATCTATCTATTAAATGTGGCCATCCTTGATGGTTTCAATCCAAGGTTCCAATCCACTTGAATCCTGGGGAATGTGCCATTCTTTGCCACTTTCTTGATCAATCGGGTTCCTTCTCCCTCCTTGAAGAATGCTTCTCCTTATGAAGCTCTCTATGGCAAATGAACTTGTCTAATTACGATCCTGGCATTCGTAGTGTTTGGATGCCTTTGCTTTCTTTCTTTCAAGCCAATTTATTCTCTCATTTTTTTTTTGGTCAGATTGATCAACATGAGTTTTCTACTTTCTCTGATCTAACTGATTAACATAAGTGATGACATATCATTAACCGGTGATGGCCACATCATAGCCACATAATCTCTATGTCATTGTTACATCATCGCTGTTAGTGACATGGCATCACTTCTATCAGTATGAGTGATAAAACGTTATAGAAGACCACATTAGTTGACGATTTTAAATTGAAGGGACAAAATTGATTAAAAAAAGTTATGGATCAAATTTAAAAATAAATTTAAGGGACTAAAATATTTTTTTAACCAAACACTTAGACAAGTAAAACAAATGAAAAAGCCAACTTTGTGAAACTGGAAAACTTTGAACATGGAAACTTTGTTGCTTCTCATTCATAGTTGTCTTCTTGGTAGGCTTCACTCTTCACCTTTAGGACTTCTTCCATATTTTTAAACTTATCGGAGCGACTCTTTAATTCATCCAGGTTCTGGGGGGTCTTCTTGGTCAGTGACTTCATGAAGTCCCCATGTCGGAGGCCTCGGATAATCGTCATGCATGGCCACGTAAGGATTCAAGTCTTAAACCACTGTGAGCGTGACTTGCTGTCATAGAGGCTTCAACACGACCTCGTTGTTACTCCTGTTTCATAGTTATCTTCTTGTGTGTGTTAGCCATGAGAGGAAGGTGGGAGTAGTAGTTTACATACTTCTTACAGACGGCGCCAATGTTCTGGTTTGAACTTTGAGGATATAGTAAACACTTTAGAGAAGTTGAACTCCACTCCAGCAGCTCCCTTGAGTATTAGAATAGAAGGGTTGTGTACCTGTAAAGACACTCTAACGCTCAAGTATGCTAGGGTTTTTTGGTGGAGGATGATAGACAAGATGCTTATCATGAAGCTATAGTGTCTTACTTATATGAGGAGTAACATGAGTACCATGTTAAGAAGAGGGGTAAAGAAATCATTTCAATGACAGGATGAAGCTTCCTTGCATTTTCTTTGCGTGGAGTTGACCTTTCCTATGTCATTTGGCAGGGGACATTTCTTTTTTCTCTTGTATAAGGTCATTGTCTCCATTGTGAATGGGCTTGACCCAATAAGGTCCAAATCCCAATATGAAATAGATTATATTTAAATTTGTAAACAAAAATTTGACATGACGTTACACATATTTATTTCTTTTTATCTGACATTTCTAAAAATAATTTTGTATTATAAAGTGTTATTTATATATAATCGAATACAACATTCAAAATACGAAAAAAAATTAGAATTGTGCTCTTTCCCTTTCTTAATTTTCTACTAGACGAATTGGTAGCTAATCTATGATTAGATTATATATAGATGTGTTTTCACTTTTCAACAAAATGTGAAACAAATATTAATAATGAGAAATTCTTAAGTGTTTTTAAAGTAAAAAAATTAAATAAAAAATTCTTGTTCTACATGGATCAAGATGTACCAACTCAACTATAATACTGTTGTTAACCATTCTCAACTATCTTGCAGGCAGAGTTACTCGAACTCTAAATTTGTGGGAGCTTATTGGTTAGTTCCTGTCTTTTCCTTAAGTTACCTATTTGGGTTTGTGAGAAATTCCTTTTTCTTTTTTAAGGAAGCTTAGTGAGAAATTTTTAGTTAGACAAGATTTATTATATATTTTTTAAATATTTAAATTATTATTTAACGTGTGTAAATATATTTTTAAAATTAAGTATATTTCTCATTTAAAAAAATGATAAGTGTACTTTTAATATGACTCTCAAAATTTTATATATGTCAAATAATAATTTGAGTACTTATAGTAGATAGTGTCTACCTAATAATTATTTTGAGGAAGGGGAAAAAAACTATCTTGGCTTACTAGCTGAGCAATTTTTGTTTTATATTTTTATTTCAGTTGATATGTTTTCTTTAATAATTATAAGATTGCAACTTATTTTTATTCTTTTAAATGTTTTCGTCATTTTATTCATAAAATGTAGAATTTTAAAAAAAAAAACAATATGGTTGAAAACAATTCAAACACCTAGATACATATTGGGTAAAGTTGTAAATAATTTAGGAATGAGTTTCCTTAGGAATTTAATTTGGGAGTTGCTCTGATATCCATACGATAATGTACTTATGGTGAATAGTTAAACATTTATTAGGGGTTAGTTTTACCATAAGTGTTTAAAAATCATTAAATATAATCAATAAGCGATAGATATATATTTGACAACGCATATGGTATTCTAAAAAAATATGAGTACTAAAGTATTCCTCATTTAATCTTGATTTACTATAAATGTAAAATCTCTTTTCGCGGTTATTCAATCATATTTTGTCAAATCATTAAAAAAAATTTAATTATCACAATCATTATTTATAGAAAGTTTAGCTAGTTTAATTATGAATTTAATTATATGCCAATACATTATTGGATAATAGTGTTAAAAACGTTACAGTTGTATGAAAGAAATTAAAATTTTCTTCACATTCAAATTTAAGGATATCAAACTGAATCTTAGATGCCATTTTTATGATTTATTTTCTCTCGCCATATCTTCTATTCTTCTTTACGGGTTTCTCCTATGTTGGTGGAAAATTTGTACTTGGAGCTCCATTCATTATTATTTTATTTATCTATAAATGGCGACGGAGGCATTTATCCATGTATGAAAGCATTGAATATTTTCTACAAAGTGACAATAACATCATGCCAATTAGATACTTTTACAAAGACATCAAAATACGAGAAAAAATATTAGAATTGTGCTCTTTCCCTTTCTTAATTTTCTACTAGACGAATTGGCAGTTAATTTGTGATTAGATTATATATAGATGTGTTTTCACTTTTCAACAAAATACGAAACAAATGTTAATGATGAGAAATTTTTAAGTGCTTTTGAAGTAAAAAAAATTAAATAAAAAATTCTTACTCTACATGGTTCAAGATGTACCAACTCAACTATAATACTGTTGTTAACCATTCTCAACGTTCCCTGTATGTTTCTTGCAGTAACAGTTGCTGGAATTTTGTTGGGCATTATTGGTAAGTCCCTGTCTTTTCCTTAAGTTACCTATTTGGCTTTCTGAGAAATTCCTTTTTCGTTTTTAAGGAAGTTTTGTGAGAAACTTTTAGGTAGAGAAGATTTATTATATATTTTGTAAATATTTAAATTATTATTTAATATGTATAAATATATTTTTAAAATTAGGTACATTTCTCATTTTTTTAAAAAGATAAGTGTATTTTTAATGACTCTCATAATCTTATATATGTCGAATAATAATTTAAGTATTTATAGTAGGTCATGTCTACCTAATAATTACTCCGAGAAAGGGGGAAAAAATCTTATCTTGGCTTACAAGCTGAGCAGTTTTTTTTTTGTATTTTTCTTTTTAGTTGATATATTTAATAATTATAAGATCGCAACCTTATTTTTATTCTATTAAATGTTTTCATCATTTTATTCATAAAATGTAGAAAATAAAAAATAAAATAAAATAAATGTGGTTAAAAACAATTCAAACACCTAGTTACAAATTGGGTAAAGTCCTAAACAATTTAGGAATGACTTTCCTTATGAATTTAATTTGGGAGTTGTTATGATATACATGCGGTAATGTACTTATAATGAGATGTCAAACATTTATTAACAGTTAGTTTTACCATAAGTGTTTAAAAATTATTAAATATAATCAATAAGCGATAAATATTTGATAACTCATGTTATTCTAAAAAAAAATATGAGTACTAGAGTACTCCACATTTAATTTTGATTTACTATAAAAGTAAAATTTTCTTATGCGGTTACTCAATCATATTTTGTCAAATCATTAAAAAAATTGATTATCACAATCACTACTTGCAAAAAGTTTAACTACTTTAATTATGAATTTAATTATATGCCAATACATTATTGGATAATAATATTAAAAACTTTATAGTTGTATGAAAAAAATTAAAATTTTCTTCACATTCAAATTTAAGGATATCAAACTGAATCTTAGACGCCATTTTTATAATTTATTTTCTCTCGCCATATCTTCTATTCTTCTTTACAGGTTTATATGCTGGTGCAAAATTTGTACTTGGAGGTCCATTCATTATTATTTTATTTATCTATAAATGGCGACGGAGACATTTATCCATGTATGAAAGCATTGAATATTTTCTACAAAGTGACAATAACATCATGCCAATTAGATACTCTTACAAAGACATCAAGAAGATAACAGGAGGGTTCAAGATAAAACTAGGGAATGGAGGCTTTGGCTCTGTCTTTAGGGGACAACTTCGAAGTGGCCGTCTTGTAGCTGTCAAGTTATTGGACAAAGCCAAAGCCAATGGTCAGGATTTCATCAATGAAGTTGCTACTATTGGTAGAATTCACCATATTAACGTGGTGCAACTTATTGGTTTCTGTGTGGAGGGGTCAAAGCGTGCCCTTATATATGAGTTCATGGAAAATGGATCTCTCGAAAAATACATTTTTTCTCATGAAAAGAGTTCTTCCTTGAGTTGTGAAAAATTGTACACCATTTCTCTTGGAGTCGCTCGTGGTATTGAATACCTGCATAATGGGTGCAACATGAAAATTCTGCACTTTGACATCAAGCCTCATAACATCCTTCTTGATGAGAACTTCAATCCAAAAGTTTCTGATTTTGGACTTGCAAGACTTTATCCTACAGATAATAGCATTGTGTCGTTGACTGCAGCAAGAGGAACCATAGGATACATGGCTCCTGAGCTATTCTATAGAAATGTGGGCACAGTCTCCTACAAAGCTGATGTCTATAGCTTTGGGATGCTATTAATGGAGATGGCCAGTAGGAGGAAGAATTTGAATGCAGTGGCTGAGCATTCCAGCCAAATTTATTTCCCTTTTTGGGTTTATGATCAGTTACATGATGGAAAAGAAATTTCAATTGAGAATGACACAGAAGAGGAGATGAAATTGGCAAAGAAAATGATGATTGTAGCATTGTGGTGTATACAAACGAGGCCTAGCGATCGTCCCTCAATGGTAAAAGTGTTAGAGATGCTTGAAGAAGATGAAGACTTACAAATGCCTTCTAAGCCTTACCTATATCCACAAGATCTACCATCAGAGGATGTTAGAGACCACACCAGTTCAAGGCCACCCTCCGATATATCAGGTAGTGATTCCAAGGAGTCAAATTGATCTCTTTTGGTCTTAGGATGATCTCACACCATCTGCATCTTGTAGCCTTAGTTATATGTTGAGAGTTTTCTGACATATATGATGAGAAGCAGCGCTTTTTGCACTGGTTCTATTAGGAGGGGTGAAGTGAAACAAAATGGTATTTTTACTAGAGTGTATGACATCCGTTTAATATTTCTGTTTACATGTCATTAATTCATGTTCTTGCTGTAGAAACCGTGTGAACCTATCTGATTAATTATTATAAGACACTTCAGTTGTATTTGCTCAAATCAAAATCTTCCCTATTCTTTTCCTCTTTCTTATGGTACTCGCACTTCATTAGTCCACATTTTCAACACTTTATTGCCTATCTCAGATTTATCTTCCTTTTTCGTTAGATTTTCTCCCATAACAAATTTTAAACATCCTCAAATCTGTTGGCCTATCTTTTTCAAATATAGGTATATAGCATAGCAGTTGCAGAAAATTTCACCTTCTAGCGTCTTTAACCAATATAAAGTCAGCAACTTTTCTCAATCTCCTTTTAATACGACGAATATACTTCCAGCTTGTGAAAATGAAAACATGGGGTGATTTTGTTGTTAAACGTGCACACTCATATATTTACAAAAGTGATAAATTTTCATGCAAGAAAACTCAAAGGACAATCTTGAGTCATATGATCTAATCTAACTCATTAGTTTTTTTTTTTTTTTGGGTAATACAACGGGGTGGTCTCCAAAAAGAGAAAAGGAAACAACTACAAGACACCTCGCTGGAAAGAAATTCCAGCTAAATCTTGAGGGAGGATTCCTTGGACACAAGTTGGAGGCAGGGTAAAATGAGAGACTCCAAAATCTAAGGAATGGCTAAAGTGAGCTGAAGTATCAGCAGCACAGTTTGCTTCCCTGTATGAATGTGAAAGCTTAACAGTTCAGTTCCTTAGAAGCATATCACGAATCTGTCGAACTAGTGCAAAGGTTGGATGAGTTTACACACAACGCTCTTTGATAAGGGATAGAGCACATTTAGAATCTGCTGTATGCCCAACACATTCCTAAATCCCATATCCTAAGCCATATTCAACCTATAAGCAACTCCCATGAGTTCTGCAATAGTGATGGCTGCAAACCCACCAATAAAAGTTCCTAAGGCATCTCTTCGGTGTTAAGGCAAACCCAGTGTAAGGGTGGAAATATCCAAGCAAAAGAACGATTATTATCATAGTTTCTTCTATGTATCAAATCAGCTACATTTTGGGTAGAAACGTAGCTTCTGACCCGCAACAAGAGACACAATAAGATCAATATATCTGTTATCAACATTTTGAGCACCTAAAATATCTTCTTTTCTAACGTACTCTTAAGAGTTCTAAGTCACTTGCCTCAATATTTAAAATGTGGTTTATATATTTATTAAGTCACTTTACTTAATGTTAATTAATTTTATGTTAAAATTTCATATGATATCAGAGTCAAGATCTCATCTCCGTCGCTTACTTCGTTAGACTTCTTCTCCCTACAGGGAGGGGCAATTTTGGGAGACAGTAAATTTTTGAGAGTTTAAAGTGGTATGAAAAAGAGATTTAAAAAAATAGGAGTTATAATTGTAAATAACTATCTAAAAATAAGAATGAGATGTATTCATTTTATTGATATGAGAATGTCATATTAATATGACATTAATTTTATATCCTCTCATGTTATTAATATGATAATGTCATATTATGTTAAAGAAAAAGACACTAATTTTATTATAGTAGGATTCATCATTATTTATATGTGATTCACTAATTTTATTTCTTTATCTTTCTCTCTTATTACATGGTCATCTTATGTTAGCAAGTAATATGAGAAGATCCTCATCTATAAAAATTAACATTGTGTTTGGATGTCTTTTTATTAATGGAACATAACGAAATAGGTAGGAATAGATTAGAAAGGAAATGAAAGGAATAAAACATAATTATCATTATTTTTGTTTAGAAGTTTCATTAATGGAACGGAACGAAATTTTATTACTTATGTGTTCCCCCCATTCCACCTCAATTTTGGGAAAAATAAAAGTTGGACATTTGAGGGAAATATGAGAGAAATGATTTTCCATGTGTTTCATTCTTTTCTCATGTATTTTAAAACTCTCAAATAAAGGAAGTTATTTTTCTTTCCTTCATTTTCTTTCTATTTCCCTTATTACTTATCATCCAAATATAGTGTAAGAGTTTCATTGATATGGAGTGGTTTGAGTTCCATCTTTAACTATAATAAACTCCCAACCAATTGGTTAGTCCCTTTACCACCTCCACTCCATTACTAACTACCCACTCCATCCTTCCAAAGATATATAGCCTAAGTCCCCTCAACATCAGAAGACTTGCTAGGAAACTTTTTGATTTTGATTAAAAAGAATACAAGCTTTCACTAGACTTTTTAATTCAACCAGTGCTCGTATGTAAGAATTTTCACCTTCGGGGATAGCTTCCCATTAATTTCCTATGACGTAGGTGCTTATGTTTATTCCATGATTCATCGTGGATGTTTCGTAATGGAGTAATTTGAAATGGAATTGAGTGAAAATGTAAAATATTACTATTTTATTATTTGGAAGTTTTAACGAGAAATTGGATGAATCTCCTCTCTATTATTTGAAAGTCATAACGGTAATTAATGGTGTGTAAAGGATTACAAATTTAAATACTACCCATTTTTCATTTTTATTACCAACTCTATTGTAACTGAACATTTATCTTTAAAAAAAAATACTTCTTTATAATTTTTTGTGCTAGCAGAAAACATGGGATGACTTGGTGAGCCAATTGGAAGGGCTCTATGGCGTGCATGGGTTTGAAAGCATGAACACCAAACCTGGATTTTGTATATCTATGGTTTAAGAATGTATAACACTTCAGCAAGTTGATGTAATTGACATAACCTTTATATATAAAACTTCTCATCTAACTTTATTGAGTAACCTTATATATAAATACCTACGTATAATTGCCTAGTCAACCATTAAGAGAGATTGACAAGAATTACCTAGTTGTAGGAATGGAGAATTCTGGTGACAACTGACAAGTTACAAAAAAGGTCAGAAATTTTTTGAGAGTTTAAAGTGGTACAAAAAGGGTTTAAAGTGAGAAGGGTTATAATCGTAAATAATTTTTTTAAAATAAAAATGAGAAATGTTCCATTTCAAACTCTCCACTCGACATCAGAAGATTGCTAGCTAGGTGTTTACAGTGTTTTTTAGTTAAGACCAAGTCCGAAAAATAAATAATGAAAATCAAAGGAATGTGGGTTTCGAGTTATGCGGTAATCTCGTAGGATTTGAGAATTAACTTAAAATAAATAAAAAAGCTTTAATGCAAGTTTAAAGAAATAAA
Organism: Ormosia semicastrata; assembly: GCA_029884595.1. Classification (NCBI taxonomy): domain Eukaryota; kingdom Viridiplantae; phylum Streptophyta; class Magnoliopsida; order Fabales; family Fabaceae; genus Ormosia; species Ormosia semicastrata. The sequence continues at coordinate 25,835,554 of JAQQTO010000046.1, read as the reverse complement.
CAGAAGTTCAGAAAAGAAAGCTTTGATAAATTAAAGAAACTGATGCAGAAAATTAAGAGCAGAAGTTTAAAAGAAAGCATGTAAATGACAATAGAATGTAAAGTGTAAGGAAAATAAAGTGCTAAAAGTTTAAATGTGCAGTGAAAGTAAAGAACGTTAATGTAAAAGGACGTGAATTTAAAGTGCAGGAAAAGTAAAGGAAATATAAAGGGCAAGTGCAGAAATGTAAAAATGTTGAATGTAAATTGCATGAAAATTTAACTTGCTTGAAAGTAAAGAGTGGAAGGAATACTTGATCTATATCTGTGTATCTGCTTGAGTGAGATGTTTAGGATTTCAATCAAGTATCCAACCCTTTGTACATCGTGAATCCTAATATTTATAGGTAAACTATGAAAATAACTGATTCCTAAAAATTAGACACGTATATGGCAGTTATATGCCACAGATTCGACACTAATAATTTGCCCAACTTTTGACAAAACCAACTTCTGACCATTTAGTACTTTCGTCGGTTCAACACTTAGAAGATTTTTTCAATATCAACATCCATCCGTCGAATTAGAATTTCTGCTGATTGACACTTGTCGAGATTACCAAATTTAAATCAATTTATAACCGATTTACCAAAACTACTTGTAGCATAAGGTAACACCGGGTCGAGCCCATAGATCATTCTAATTATGAAGTCAGATTAAGAGATTAATGAACGGGGGGGGAATTTTGCAAGATTAAACAACAAAGAGCAATTAAAATGAGTAAACAAAATTAAGAAAATAACCAATCCAAGAGAATTAACCAATCTTGATTTTAATCCATCATTGATCTTTATAGATCTATTCAACTATCAACCAAATCCTTGGTCTTAGATCACATTAAGATGCCTATCAATGATCTATGAATCTTCTACTAGAAATGCTTCTAGAATTCAATTAATTAAGGTTAGACAAATTAAGCATCCATCCAAAACCCAAATTAACTTAAAAATCAAGATCCAACCAAGCTAAATATTTCATCAAACACCTTTAATAAATTATTTAACCTCTAAATTCATCTCTTGGCATATGACAATTACGCAATTAATATATGCAAATTCCAATCAAATTAAGCATTAAATCAGAATTTAAACAAGAGAAGAAGAGAAAGAGAAACTTGATTAATAGATGAATATATGACAATTAAAACAAAATCTCAAGATTAATCATCAAGACTATCAATCTCTTGGATTGATTAAAGAAGTTTAGTTCTCCATAGCCATCACCATTGGAGAACCTTCAAGAACCATGAAAAATAACAAAGAGAAAGAAGGAGAGAAAGAGAAGAAGAGAAATCTTCAAAATCAAAAACTAACACTTTAATTATAACAACACTTCTACATAGAAGCTCTACATGTTACAATGATCTGCATACCCTCCCTTTTATAGAGGGTTGGAGATACAAAATGTCAAAGGGGGCTGAGTCATGGTGGTTGGTGGAGTAGGTGGAGTAGTGGAAAATGTTGAATAACTTTTGGTGAGTAGAAAATTCTGGAGATTCTTTGTCTCCGAAATCATGCAGCTCTGAAGTCATTGCATTCGTCATTTTTGAGCCAAGTGGTCTTCATGAAATTGTAGGTCTGGATCTTAGCTTTCAAATGGCTTTGGTTTGAGTCTAATATCATTTCTATAGCTCCAGATATGTTCAAATTACTGCACACTACTCAGTCTCAGTCACAGCTCATCTGTTCTGACTTCCAAGCCCAATATCACCTCCAAGGAGTCTGAATCGGGAAGAGTGTTCAACATGAAAGTTGTAGATTTGAGTCTTAACTATCAACCATCAAAATTTCAGCCTATTCTACAACTTTCACTACGAGCAGTGTAATGAACAGTACACAAAGGTCATTCTGCCAGGAGCAACACTTTAGTTCTTGATTCAATGCCAATTTGAGCCATCCAAACGTGTGATTGAGTCTTTGATGTCTTCATGAAGATTGTAGAGCTCTCTATTATCTTTAAAATGACATAAGATTCACCTTAAACATCCACCTACATCCCAAAATATGACCCAAATACAGGATTAGTGTAAGACGTAAATCATGCTGAAAAATTCAATTAAATCCATTTTGAGTTCAAAACATACAAAACATAACCAAACTTAATTTATTAAGTGCATGGAGAGTGTAAATGACTAAAAATAAAGGCTTATTAATGCATCAAATATGTGAACATCACTGATCTTCATGTATTTTCGACAGCTTTATACATCATTTGATAGAGCTGATCTTCTAGCATATTCGACAGGTTTATGCATCATTCAACAGAACTGATCTTCTAGCATCTTCAACAGCTTTATGCATCATTCGACAGAACTGATCTTCTAGTCATTCTTGTCAAATAATGTTCTCTTGTCAGCATTGATTTTGTCAAATTGTAACTTAGTCATTTTCATCACCAAGTCACATTATGGCTGATATCTTTCATCATTCTCTGTCATGTCATTTTTCATCGAAAGGTAACCTCACATTTATACACTTGAGGCATTTTCTCTGTCGAATCCAAAATTAAGATTTATCACCTAATAGATGCCCCCCAAAGTTTTGGTTTTCGACAACTTCTGGAGAAAGACAAAATTTTATAACGATAACTCAATTGTCAACAAAAAATTCAAAGTGATTTCTGTCAACTAGGAAGTAAAGTCAAGGCCCTTATTACCAAAATACAATCTCTAGAGCCTGACTACTAGTCCGCTCTAACTGACAAAGAATCACTATAAACCTCTTAGGAAGCTCTAAGGAAGATGCAGTCTTAAAATATATTTAATATCTGTCAGTTTAGTCTATCCTACAAACATGAAATATATTTAGTATTTGTCGGTTTTGCCTACCCGACAAACTGGTCAATGCTTGCTTTAAGTGATTGAAGGCATCCTTGCATCTCTGGTCAAAGTGAAACTCTAAATCCTTTTGTAGCAAGTTGGACAGTGGAAGGGCAATTTTGCTAAAATCCTTTATGAACCGAACGATAGAAACTGCGCATGACCAAGAAAAGAACGAACCTCCCGCACCCATGTGGGGTAAGATAGACATGAAATGACATCTATTTTTGCAGGATCTACCTCAATACCCTTGCTAGATACTACATGCCCTAAAACTATACCTTGTTCTACCATGAAATGACATTTCTCAAAATTCAGGACAAGGTTAGTTTCAATGCACTTATGCAAAACCCTATCCAAACTATCCAAACATGCATCAAAGGAAGAGCCATAGACAGTAAAATCATCCATAAACACATCCATGCAACTCTCTAAAAATTTAGAGAAGATACTGACTATACACCTTTGAAAGGTCCCCGGCAACGGCGCCAAAAATTTGACACTTGTCGAGATTACCAAATTTAAATCAATTTATAACCGATTTACCAAAACTACTTGTAGCATAAGGTAACACCGGGTCGAGCCCATAGATCATTCTAATTATGAAGTCAGATTAAGAGATTAATGAACGGGAGGGGGAAAATTTTGCAAGATTAAACAACAAAGAGCAATTAAAATGAGTAAACAAAATTAGGAAAATAATCAATCCAAGAGAATTAACCAATCTTGATTTTAATCCATCCTTGATCTTTATAGATCTATTCAACTATCAACCAAATCATTGGTCTTAGATCACATTAAGATGCCTATCAATGATCTATGAATCTTCTACTAGAAATGCTTCTAGAATTCAATTAATTAAGGTTAGACAAATTAAGCATCCATCCAAAACCCAAATTAACTTAAAAATCAAGATCCAACCAAGCTAAATATTTCATCAAACACCTTTAATAAATTATTTAACCTCTAAATTCATCTCTTGGCATATGACAATTATGCAATTAATATATGCAAATTCCAATCAAATTAAGCATTAAATCAGAATTTAAACAAGAGAAGAAGAGAAAGAGAAACTTGATTAATAGATGAATATATGATAATTAAAACAAAATCTCAAGATTAATCATCAAGACTGTCAATCTCTTGGATTGATTAAAGAAGTTTAGTTCTCCATAGCCATCACCATTGGAGAACCTTCAAGAACCATGAAAAATAACAAAGAGAAAGAAGGAGAGAAAGAGAAGAAGAGAAATCTTCAAAATCAAAAACTAACACTTTAATTATAACAACACTTCTACATAGAAGCTCTACATGTTACAATGATCTGCATACCCTCCCTTTTATAGAGGGTTGGAGATACAAAATGTCAAAGGGGGCTGAGTCATGGTGGTTGGTGCAGTAGGTGGAGTAGGTGGAGTAGTGGAAAATGTTGAATAACTTTTGGTGAGTAGAAAATTCTGGAGATTCTTTGTCTCCGAAATCATGCAGCTCTGAAGTCATTGCATTCGTCATTTTTGAGCCAAGTGGTCTTCATGAAGATTGTAGGACTGGATCTTAGCTTTCAAATGGCTTTTGTTTGAGTCTAATATCATTTCTATAGCTCCAGATATGTTCAAATTACTGCACACTACTCAGGCCCAGTCACAGCTCCTCTGTTCTGACTTCCAAGCCCAATATCACCTCCAAGGAGTCTGAATCGGGAAGAGTGTTCAGCATGAAAGTTGTAGATTTGAGTCTTATATCAACCATCAAAATTTCAGCCTATTCTACAACTTTCACTACGAGCAGTGTAATGAACAGTACACAAAGGTCATTCTGCCAGGAGCAACACTTTAGTTCTTGATTCAATGCCAATTTGAGCCATCCAAACGTGTGATTGAGTCTTTGATATCTTCATGAAAATTGTAGAACTCTCTATTATCTTTAAAATGATATAAGATTCACCTTAAACATCCACCTACATCCCAAGATATGACCCAAATACAAGATTAGTGTAAGACGTAAATCATGCTGAAAAATTCAATTAAATCCATTTTGAGTTCAAAACATACAAAACATAACCAAACTTAATTTATTAAGTGCATGGAGAGTGTAAATGACTAAAAATGAAGGCTTATTAATGCATCAAATATGTGAACATCAAATTTTCCCACACTTAGCTTTTTGCACTCCTGGGCAAAACACACAAAAACAAAATGAAACAGACTCAAAAGTTAAACATTCTAAAAGACTCAATTTCTAATAATATTTAAGAATGAAGAGCAATTAATAATTCAAGTGATCAAAACATTTATGAGGTAACACATCTTCACATCTCAAATCAACAAGCAAGGATACTTCGATTGAAAAGCATGAGTAAAGAATGATAGATCCTCACAGAATTCACTCTCAATCTCTCAAGTGTTTAAAAGGTAGGTATTACACTCAATTCAACTCATGAAAATTGCACTACCATATGCTTACTTATCTTCTACTTCTCCACTACTCAGAACACATGCACACACAAATCATGAGGACTTTATTCAAGGTTGTAATGGGGTCAATGTAAAGGAGAAGGTAATATGGATATGACAAGTTAAACACCAAAGAGAATAAAAGAACATGAAAGCTGAGTTCAATCAACGATCATGAAAGTTCATCCCAACTTCATCTAATACAAATTCCCTTTACATATTATTTTCCCTTCCTTTATTGCCTTGTTGACCCCTTTTTTTACATATATATATATATATATATATATTTTTTTTTTTTTGAATTTTATATATATATATATATTTTTTTCTTCTTTTTTTTTTTCTTCTTTTTTTTTTTTCAAAAAGAACATCATATATACATTTTTTTTCAACCATTCTGCATACACACCCCCACACTTGTTCATGAACTCATCCAATGACAAAGCTAATGTTCTCTTATTCCCTAAGACTAAGTAAGAACATGGTTTTTTTCATTTAAGAAACATAATGAGTTCGAGACAAAGAATAATCAAATAAGCTCAAAGGGGTTAAGTAAGGGGAAATATGCAAGGTTGGCTGTTTGGTTAAACTAGCTAATTAAGAAAGAGGGTCTCAATCATGTTCATGCATGCAAGTGAAATGTAGCTTCAAAAAGAATCAAAGCAAGTTCTAGAGTGGTCATTAACATGAGTAAAAATCACACAAGAAAGAAGAGAATGACATAAATGTTGAATCCATCCATTAGGCTCAAAATCTCACAAGGTATGCATCCATCAAACTCAATTCGTCAATTCAATCATCCATCACCAAGCATATCAGTTCAAGAAGGGAGAAAAGTTATTCAATCATGCAATGAACCCTTTTTTTTTTAACAACAAAACAAAACAAAAAAAATGCTAAAATCTCTCCTCCACACTTAATATAACATTGTCCTTAATATGAAAGAGAGAGATAGAAAAGAGCAACACAACCTGATAAGAAGTGAATCAACGCCAAGCAGGAAAAGAAGCACACTGTCAATGCCACATCAGACCCTAAAAAGAAATCAAATAATAAAACTTAAGTACTTCCATAATTTAATACTAATTAATTACTACCTAAAAACACTCCTTACTCTGCCATCAATTAAGATGCGTCTCAAGAGTAGAATTACTCCTTACTCTGCCATCACTAATTGGTTTAATAAGTCCATGACAATCATATCATACTTTCCAAACAAAACAATAATTTTTTTTTTGGGTCAACTATCCTTCCCCTCCAACTAGATCACAACATTGTCCTCAATGTTAAAATATAGATAAGTAAAGGATAGAAGATATTACCTGTTGGAGAAAGCAGATACAAATTAAAACAGAAACAAAGTACAATAAAATCAAACCGATTAAAGAGAAAGTATCAGATCTGGCTTGCTTTTCTTGTTACTTCCTTCGCTGCTTCCTGTTGACCAATCTATCTGAGCTAATACCCGATCAGGTACATACTCAAAAGCTTCCAATTTATCAATGAGCTCATCAATAGTGGAGGCAGAGATAAGAAGTTGTCTTGCCGAAGGAGTGATAAATTTTTGTTCCACAGCTTTGTCAAGAAAAAATAACAAAAGATCAAAGAAATTATTAACATTCAACAAACCAATGGGTTTATGGTGGATGTTCAGTTCAGCCCAAGAGACAATTTGAAAATTTTCTTCTAAAGTACCAAAACCACCTGGTAAGACAAGAAATGCATCAGAATTGTCAACCATTGTTTTTATTCGTCCATGCATGGATGTTACCTGAATTTCTTCTCCAATTGTCTTTCCAGTGATGTTATTTTCAGCTAAAGGTTTAGGAATAACACCTAAAACTGTTGCCGCCTCCTATAAAAGCGAGAAAGTGAGACAGCCCCCATTAACCCACGACAACCTCCCCCATATACAAGATGAATATTCCTCGCAGCAAGTGATCGACCAAGAGTGCTAGCTGCGTTTACAAACTCTAATCCCTTCCCATAACGCGACCCACAAAAAACACAGACATTTTTGAGGTTACGAATAGAAGGCCCCATTCTATACTCTTCCTCTCTTTGAGTGTTTCTGAGTTGAAGGAAAATGGAGAAAATGGAGTGTTTAAATAAGAAAAAGAATGGAAATGGGAATAATTGCACCTATAAGGGTAGGTTGACGGTTGTCAAAAAAAGTTGAATTGAAGAAACACAGAATCTTTTTTTTTTGTTTTTTGTTTTTTTGTAAGATGACATGAAGAAGAAGAAGAGGATGATACGTACAGATGGTTTGTGGATATGGCTCACATCTGCCTCTGGTTTAACGTCCAGTAACGGCTTAAACGTCTTCTATGAGTCGAGGATAAGCTTCCCATCCAATTTTCTTATAAATTGGCAAACAGGGTCTTTTAGAGTCAGATTCCCAAGACTGTAGCGTTTTTTTTCATCCTTGAAGAGCTTCCACAATTTAAGAATTTCACGATGCACCAATCCACAAGAATGCGTCTCAAGAGTCAATAAGATATCATCTAATGACTCCTTACTCGATTCATTCTTAATGAAGAAAATTTTATCTTCTCTATTTGCGGAAACCATCCCCAAAGTACGACATCGCTTGTTCATTCCATCTTCCACATTTGTGACAGGACTTATAACCTTTTTGCTCTTCTCCTTTTAGAATATGAACTTCTTCCAAGACCGGGCATATATGAGTCAAATGAAATTGAGGACTCACCGATAATCGGACCTTTGCTTCAATTATCCAAATGAACATCTTCGGCATACCTTTGTGCATTAACGGTCTCAATCTTTCACATCGAACTTTGTAGATTTTTCTCGAGCATTTTGAGGAAGAGAAGGAAAATATTTGCTCGGGTTTGAAAGAATGACATCCATTTTGAAGGAGAAGAAGGGTTCAGTTATTTTGGGAAACTGAAAAATAAACCGACTTGAGAGCCACAGAGTACCGTATCCGCCACTTAACCGGTAACACAAAAAAAAAAAAAACTCAAGAACTTGGTTTTCCAGGAATGGTTGAGTCTTTGGCCATTAACTTTAAGCGCATCACCATTCCTAGGATCCTCAATATCTACGGCCCCACATGTTTGACAACCAAAGAACCGCGCCACCTAGATCTCAATTTTCCAAGGAGTAGGTGCAGATGATAATCTCAAAGCAGAACTTTTTTGACCAATTTTTGCAGCTTTTGCAAAAGGTATAACAGACCTTGCATAAAGTAGGCCAATAAAATCCATACTGCAAGATTTTCGTAGTTGTTGTCGTTGAAGAAGAAAAATGACCTCCACATGCGTCCGAGTGACAAAATTCAATGATACTACTTACCTCATTGTCGGGGACAAATCTCCAAAAGATTTGATCAGGACAATAATTGAACAAATATGGGTCATCACAATAGAATTTTTTTTTTTGTGTCCATTGAGGCGGCATCTTACTTATCAAGTGGGGTAGACAACTTCTTGCAAGTGGACCTCCTCCAAAATATCCTCTTGAGCTCCCTCATAAAATGGTTTGAGGCGGTGTCCATTGACTGTGAAAGCTTTTGTAGTAGTCTCACTTGTAACCTGCACAGCACCATTAAGGAAAAATCTTAGTAACAACAAATGGACCAAGCCACCTAGATCTGAGCTTTCCGGGCATGAGTTTGAGGCGGGAGTTATAGAGGAGAACTTTTTGACCAATCTTAAATGTTTTTCTCATGATCTTTTTATCATGGAAGGCTTTGGTCTTCTCTTTATAAAGTTTGGAACTCTCATAAGCCTCCAAGCGGATCTCCTCCAATTCCTGCAACTGCAGCTTCCGCTCCATGCCTGCTTGATTTAGGTCCAAGTTACACCTTTTTACTGCCCAAAATGCACGATGCTCAATTTCCACTAGCAAGTGGCATGCTTTGCCAAAAATAATCCGATAAGGAGACATCCTAATCGGAGTCTTATAGGCGGTCCTATAAGCCCATAAAGCATCCTCAAGCCTTTTGCTCCAGTCCTTTCTGTTAGGTTGAACTGTTTTCTGAAGTATCTGCTTGATCTCTCTGTTGGAAACCTCGGCTTGCCCATTAGTCTGGGGATGGTAAGGTGTAGAAACTCTATGCAAGACTTCATACTTTTTCATCAAGGCTTCTATGCTTCGATTACAGAAATGCGAACCCTGATCACTAATGATGGCTTTTGGGACTCCAAACTGCGAGAAAAATATGTGATCTAACAAAATCCACAACAACCTTGGAATCATCAGTCCGAGTGGCTTTTGCCTCCACCCATTTAGATACATAATCCACAGCAAGCAGAATGTAAACAAAACCAAATGACACAGGAAAAGGACCCATAAAATCAATACCCCAAACATCAAATATTTCACAGAACAACAAAGGTTGTTGGGGCATCTCATTCCTACGAGAAATATTCCCTGTTCTCTGGCATTGTTCACAAGATTTACAAAATAAATATGCATCACGAAATAAAGTGGGCCAATATAATCTAGAGTCCAAAACTTTCCTAGCTGTACGAGTAGATCCAAAATGTCCCCCACAGGCAAGTGCATGACAAAAACTAAGAACAGAATCAAACTCATGATCAGGAATACATCTCCTAATGACTTGGTCACTACAAAATCTCCACAAATAAGGGTCATCCCACACATAATATTTTGACTCACTTTTCAGTTTATTAATTTGTGCCTTAGTGAAATGTGCATGTAGTGCTCTAGCAACCAAGAAATTAACCAAATCTGCAAACTAAGGGATATTACCTTGCATCTTGAAAAGATGCTCATCAGGGAAGGCATCATAGATAGGAACAGAATCTGCCTCTCTCTCAATCCAACTCAAGTGATCTGCCACTAGGTTCTCTGCTCCATTCTTATCTCTGATATCAATATCAAACTCTTGTAAAAGCAACATCCATCTAATCAGTCGAGGCTTTGCATTGGGTTTTTTCAGGAGAAACTTTAAAGCTGCATGATCTGAAAATACAACCACTCTAGAACCAAGCAAATATGATCAAAATTTATCTAAAGCAAAAATAATTGCTAAAAGTTCCTTTTCGGTTGTAGTGTAGTTGGCTTGTGCAGCATCTAAAGTTCTCGAAGTATAGGAAATGACATGAGGTACTTTGCCGACTCTCTGTGCAAGGACAGCTCCCAATGCATAATTAGAGGCATCACACATGAGTTCAAATGGGAGTGTCCAATCTGGTGGCTGGATGATAGGTGCACTGGTCAATGCTTGCTTTAAGTGATTGAAGGCATCCTTGCATCTCTGGTCAAAGTGAAACTCTACATCCTTTTGTAGCAAGTTGGACAGTGGAAGGGCAATTTTGCTAAAATCCTTTATGAACCGACGATAGAAACCTGCATGACCAAGAAAAGAACGAACCTCCCGCACCCATGTGGGGTAAGATAGACATGAAATGACATCTATTTTTGCAGGATCTACCTCAATACCCTTGCTAGATACTACATGCCCTAAAACTATACCTTGTTCTACCATGAAATGACATTTCTCAAAATTCAGGACAAGGTTAGTTTCAATGCACTTATGCAAAACCCGATCCAAACTATCCAAACATGCATCAAAGGAAGAGCCATAGACAGTAAAATCATCCATAAACACATCCATGCAACTCTCTAAAAATTCAGAGAAGATACTGACCATACACCTTTGAAAGGTCCCCGGCAACGGCGCCAAAAATTTGACACTTGTCGAGATTACCAAATTTAAATCAATTTATAACTGATTTACCAAAACTACTTGTAGCATAAGGTAACACCGGGTCGAGCCCATAGATCATTCTAATTATGAAGTCAGATTAAGAGATTAATGAACGGGAGGGGAAAAATTTTACAAGATTAAACAACAAAGAGCAATTAAAATGAGTAAACAAAATTAGGAAAATAATCAATCCAAGAGAATTAACCAATCTTAATTTTAATCCATCCTTGATCTTTATAGATCTATTCAACTATCAACCAAATCCTTGGTCTTAGATCACATTAAGATGCCTATCAATGATCTATGAATCTTCTACTAGAAATGCTTCTAGAATTCAATTAATTAAGGTTAGACAAATTAAGCATCCATCCAAAACCCAAATTAACTTAAAAATCAAGATCCAACCAAGCTAAATATTTCATCAAACACCTTTAATAAATTATTTAACCTCTAAATTCATCTCTTGGCATATGACAATTACGCAATTAATATATGCAAATTCCAATCAAATTAAGCATTAAATCAGAATTTAAACAAGAGAAGAAGAGAAAGAGAAACTTGATTAATAGATGAATATATGATAATTAAAACAAAATCTCAAGATTAATCATCAAGACTGTCAATCTCTTGGATTGATTAAAGAAGTTTAGTTCTCCATAGCCATCACCATTGGAGAACCTTCAAGAACCATGAAAAATAACAAAGAGAAAGAAGGAGAGAAAGAGAAGAAGAGAAATCTTCAAAATCAAAAACTAACACTTTAATTTTAACAACACTTCTACATAGAAGCTCTACATGTTACAATGATCTGCATACCCTCCCTTTTATAGAGGGTTGGAGATACAAAATGTCAAAGGGGGCTAAGTCATGGTGGTTGGTGGAGTAGGTGGAGTAGTGGAAAATGTTGAATAACTTTTGGTGAGTAGAAAATTCTGGAGATTCTTTGTCTCCGAAATCATGCAGCTCTGAAGTCATTGCATTCGTCATTTTTGAGCCAAGTGGTCTTCATGAAATTGTAGGTCTGGATCTTAGCTTTCAAATGACTTTGGTTTGAGTCTAATATCATTTCTATAGCTCCAGATATGTTCAAATTACTGCACACTACTCAGTCCCAGTCACAGCTCCTCTGTTCTGACTTCCAAGCCCAATATCACCTCCAAGGAGTCTGAATCAGGAAGAGTGTTCAACATGAAAGTTGTAGATTTGAGTCTTAACTATCAACCATCAAAATTTCATCCTATTCTACAACTTTCACTACGAGCAGTGTAATAAACAGTATACAAAGGTCATTCTGCCAGGAGCAACACTTTAGTTCTTGATTCAATGCCAATTTGAGCCATCCAAACGTGTGATTGAGTCTTTGATGTCTTTATGAAGATTGTAGAGCTCTCTATTATCTTTAAAATGACATAAGATTCACCTTAAACATCCACCTACATCCCAAAATATGACCCAAATACAGGATTAGTGTAAGACGTAAATCATGCTGAAAAATTCAATTAAATCCATTTTGAGTTCAAAACATACAAAACATAACCAAACTTAATTTATTAAGTGCATGGAGAGTGTAAATGACTAAAAATGAAGGCTTATTAATGCATCAAATATGTGAACATCACTGATCTTCATGTATTTTCGACAGCTTTATACATCATTCGATAGAGCTGATCTTCTAGCATATTCGACAGGTTTATGCATCATTCAACAGAACTGATCTTCTAGCATCTTCAACAGCTTTATGCATCATTCGACAGAACTGATCTTCTAGTCATTCTTGTCAAATAATGTTCTCTTGTCAGCATTGATTTTGTCAAATTGTAACTTAGTCATTTTCATCACCAAGTCACATTATGGCTGATATCTTTCATCATTCTCTGTCATGTCATTTTTCATCGAAAGGTAACCTCACATTTATACACTTGAGGCATTTTCTCTGTCGAATCCAAAATTAAGATTTATCACCTAATAGATGCCCCCCAAAGTTTTGGCTTTCGACAACTTCTGGAGAAAGACAAAATTTTATAACAGATAACTCAATTGTCAACAAAAAATTCAAAGTGATTTCTGTCAACTAGGAAGTAAAGTCAAGGCCCTTATTACCAAAATACAATCTCTAGAGCCTGACTACTAGTCCGCTCTAACTGACAAAGAATCACTATAAACCTCTTAGGAAGCTCTAAGGAAGATGCAGTCTTAAAATATATTTAATATCTGTCAGTTTAGTCTATCCTACAAACATGAAATATATTTAGTATTTGTCGGTTTTGCCTACCCGACAAACATTTGTGTTTTCTATTGATTTGGATTATCTCGGCAATATAACTTGTAATTGCTAAGTATCTTGAAGGAACATGGAAATTTTCCTTATTATTCGCTGCCAATCTTTACTTCACACATTGTCGGTCGATATGGCTTTAAATATTTACCATTAATTGACTTAATTCTTAAACCAGAATTAATTTTGACAAGTGCATAAGCATTTCTTGAAAATTCCTTAGTCACTTTAAATGGTCCTTCCTACTTTGGGGACCATTTCCCATATTCTTGACACTTCTTATCCATGGGCAAAATCACCTTCCAAACCAAATCATCAATTTTAAAAGATTTATACTTAATTCGACTATCATAAAACTTTGCAATTCTTTTTTTCTGTCAAATCAAATGTTCCAAAGCAATTAATCTTTCATCGCTTAATTCGTTCAATTCATCAAACATCAAGTCCCAGTAATGCTCAATTGGTAACTCATCTTGTTTTTTAATACGAATTGATTGAAGATTAATTTCGACGGGCAAAACTGCATCATGACCATATACCAACTTGTATGGTGATGTGCCCGTTGCTTCTCTCGATGAATTTCTGTACGCCCATAGTATTTGATTAAGGGTATTATGCCAATTCCTAGGCTGTCGACCAACATGTTTTTTAATCAGACTTATGATTATTTTATTCATGGCCTCTACCTGGCCATTTGCCTGGGCATAATATGGTGTCGACGTGAGCGTTTTAATTTTCCTTGAACTGGCATATTCGACAATTTCTTTCCAATAAATACTGATCCTTGGTCGGTTGTCAAAGTTTGTGGTATTCCAAACCGACAAACTATACTATCTTCAATAAAGTCAATCACATCCTGCTGGGTTACATCCTTCAAGGCTATAACCTCAACCCATTTGGTGAAGTAATCGACTCCTACTAAAATATATTTGTGTCCCTTCGACGAGGCAAGATGAATTTGGCCAATTAAATCCAAAGCCCATCCTCTAAAAGGCCATGGTTTAACTATAGAATGCAGTTCACTAGCAGGAACATTTTGTATATGGCCATGTCTTTAACACTCTTCACAAGACTTGGCAAACATTATACAATCCTTAACCAGTGTTGGCCAATAGTACCTTTGACGTCGAAAGACCCATTTCATCTTTTCACCTACCTGATGAGCTCCACAAACTCCTTCGTGGACTTCTGCCAAGGCAATATAAGCCTCTGCTTCACTCAGGCAAACCTCCAAATTTCCATCAACAGACTTTCTATACAAGGCTTCCCCTAATACTACAAACTTCGACGCTCTATACCTCAGCTTTCTATTCACATCTTGACTTGGATTTTCCAAATAACTTAGTATTGGTTGTCTCCAGTCAGTAATTGTCGAAATATCATTTTGTAGTATATCTCTTTCCTCTAATGGATATAAAAGTTCCCTTATCTCCATTAGATTTGTAAGAACCTTAGATGAAAGCCTATACCCCAAGGTTGTTTGGGCTAATTCATTAGCCTCTTCATTTAAACCTCTGGAAATGTGTTCGACAGTGACCTCGTCGAATTGCTTCATTAACTTGCTCGCCACAATATAATATTTCATTAGATTTTTACTAACACATTTATATTCTTGGGCAAACTGTTTAATGACTAACTGTGAATCACCAAATATATACACATTATGTGCTTTCATTTCTACTAATATTTCCAATCCGATAATTAAGGCTTCATATTCAGCCTCATTGTTGGAACAGGTGTACTTAAGTTCAAACATGAACTTAGTTGGAGTACCTTGAGGGGAAATAACTAAAATCCCCACTCCAATTCCATTATGATGCCTTGAACCATCAAAATATAAACACCAAGGTTTTAAACCGATAATATTTATGTTATCTATATCCAAACAAGGATGGTCGGCCAAGAAGTCAGCAATTGCTTGGCCTTTTACTGCTCTCATTGGTACATATTGTAAAGAAAATTTTGACAAAATAATAGTCCATTTTCCAATACGACCATTTAACACTGGTTTTGATAACATATATTTTATAACATCAGTTTTCGACATAACCAGGACATTACAAGGCATCATGTAATATTTAAGTCTAGTACATGAGAAGTACAATGCTAAGCAAAATTTCTCTATTGCACTATATCTTCTCTCAACATCATTTAAAACTCGACTAAGATAATACACGGCTCTCTTGACGCCATTTACATCTTCTTGAGCCAGCATACTTCCAATGGTTTCTTCTGATGCTGATATATACAATTTCAATGGTCGACGGGGCATTGGAGGCATCATGATCGGTGGTTTTGTCAAATATTGCTTTATTTGGTCGAAGGCTTCTTGGTGGCAAGGTTCCCACACAAAGTCTTGTTCAGCCTTCAACTTGATCAATGGAGCAAATACCCTGGTTCTTTCCGACAAATTGGATATGAACCTTCTCAAGAAATTAACTTTTCTTAAAAAAGATCGCAATTCCTTTTTGTTCGTCGATGGGCCTTGGCTTTATTCTTGTCCACTTCTATACCTTTTTTATGGACTAAGAAACCCAAGAATTTAGCAGCCGACACTCCAAAATCGCATTTTTCTGGATTCATCTTGAGGCTATGCTTCCTCATTCTGTCGAATGCCTGCCTCAAGTTTGTCAAATAGCTTTCCTTTGTTTTCGACTTGACAATGACATCATCGACGTAAACTTCTATAACTTTTTCGATGACATCATGGAAAATTGTATTCATTGCTCTCTGATAAGTGGCCCCTGCATTCTTCAAACCGAAAGACATGACTACCCATTCAAATGTCCCAATAGCTCCTGAACATCTGAAGGCAGTTTTCGACACGTCCTCCTCGACTATAAAAATTTGGTTATAACTTGCATGGCCATCCATAAAACTTAATAACTCATGCCTAGATGCGGTATCAACTAACATGTCCGCAATTGGCATTGGATACTCATCTTTAGGCGTGACAGTGTTCAAATTTCTAAAATCTACACATATTCTTAGCTTGCCATTTTTCTTTACTACAGGAATAATATTAGAAAGCCATTCGACATACCTGGTTATTCTGATGAATTTGGCTTTGAGCAATCATTTGACCTCTTCTTTTATCTTTAAAATCACCTCAGGTGCAAATCTCCTGTTAGCTTGCTTGACAGGTCTGCATCCTTCTTTCAGAGACAATTTGTGTTTGACGAGATCTCTACTCAATCCAAGCATTTCGTCGTAATCCCAAGCAAAACAATCCTTATATTCCATAATTAACTCGACAAGCTTTTCTTTGAAATCCTTTGGCAGAAATGAACTCACAAAGATAGGCCTCTTGTCTGTCTCAGTGCCCAAGTTTATTTCTTCCAAAGGATCTTCTACTTCCACACCTTGCTTCTCATCAAGCCTTTTTTCAAAACCTAAAGGACCATCATCAATCACACAATCTGACAACATACTTTCAGCGGAGTATATTGCCTTGTCGACTAAATAAGCCGACAATCTTTCTGAATGATCCTTAACATTCATAACTAGTGCTTGGCCGATCTTCTTCGGCCTTCTTCACCAGTCGTATACCAAACTGATCCCTCAAGCAAACTTCGAGTGTATCTTCGTTAATGACCCCACCACTTGCTGTTACTGGTTCAACATTTGGGGCATATATTTTGAAATCGACATAAAGCTGCTGGAGATAGCAAGGACTGTCATCTGCTTCTATTATTTCAACTTGGTCATCTTTATTCCAAAGAATGAGCTTCTGATGAACCGTTGATGGTATTGCTCTAACGGCATGAATCCAATCTCTTCCTAGCAAAAGATTGTAGCTTGACTTCGTCGAAATTACCACAAATAATGTCGGCCTTGCAACAGATCCGACCTGTACTTTCAACATCACCACTCCATCCGACGGGGAGGTTTTACCACTGAAATCAGTTATTATCATGTTTGTCGATATCAAATTTGACTTATCTTTCCCAAGTTTTTTGAGCATTGCCCTTGGGATTAAATTTATAGTTGCCCCCCCGTCGATTAAAACTCTATTGGTGGGCTTTCCTTCTAATAGAGCCTTGATATGTAACGATCGTAAATGAGCCTTCTGGTCTTCTGTCGGTTTCTCGAGCTGAGCCGTATTGTCGAAGACTGTTACCATATTATCCTGGAAAAGAAGCCAATGATCATCCGGGCTTTCCTTCTAATAGAGCCTTGATATGTAACGGTCGTAAATGAGCCTTCTGATGTTCTGTCGGTTTCTCGAGCTGAGCTGTATTGTCGAAGACTGTTACCATATTATCCTAGAAAAGAAGCCAATAATCATCCAGGTTATCTAAATCCTCTTCATTCTCCCCAGTGTACTGAACTTCGTGATACCCTTCAAAGTCTGCAGGTAACACCGAAACTAAGTTCACACTCATTGACTTCAAGAATTCTTCCTCATCGGACAACTCTTCATCATTTACGTGCCTTCCAATCCTGAAATAATCTTCCGATGGCAAGTTATTATCCATAGACGTCAAGATATCATCCAAATTATCATCCAAGTTAATGCCCATGTCGAGTTGCTCCTCATCACCAAGGCCTAAAGGATCCTCTAGATCATTCAAGGCCTCAATAACTTCATCAGTCATTAAGTCCATATCTTGGCAATCAAGCTTTGCCAATCTTTCTTTTTCTTTATTTACATCGAGCACTTTTTTCCTCTGCTTAACATCTTGATCAGAATTCTCTAAAATTCTCCTGATTTCTTCTTCCGACCAGTCTTCAATATTCTTACTATTTTCAATTTCAATGTCCTTAGTCTGCTCTTTTCCCATTGTCAATTTTATAATTTTTGAGCTAACCAACTCCTTATTCTTCTCGACTAATAAACTATTCTTTCTTGCTTCTCTTTCTACTGCTATCAGTCCAATTGGCCATTTCCTCTTTGTTTTATTTGGAATTGGCCTTTGAACCTGCTTACCTTTTCTTATTTTCGCCAACCTTTCTCGTTGGGATTCATCACCCGTGTCAAGCTGTCTAACTGCATTTGTTGTCGGCTCCCCTAGAAATGATCCCCTGGTAACAATATTTTTTAGCTTTTTGTCATCTTCATTCTGACTCTGATTTGGCACTGGTTTGTTTTCGACCACAAGGCAACTTATTTCTATGAGTTGTTCCTTGATCACTAAACCTTCAGCCATATCTCTTCTCTTTTGTGCTTTTCTTAATCTTTGTAATCTTCTTTTCTTACTCTTCGACATTGGAAGAACCTTTGATGACCCTGCTTCATCTTGGCCAGTCAAGGTTTTTCCTGGATTGATCCTACCATTCTTGTAGTCTTCATTCCAAAAGGGTTGATTTCTTTAAAAGTTACTTCTTCTGGCAAATACATTTCATCGAAAATATGTATTTCTAGCCATTACAGAATTCTTCATCCATTTATCCACGGTAACATTAGCAAGTGGCACCCTGGTCTTAGCTGGTCCGACCTGAGCTCTATTTCCCACAAACCTATGTGGTTCGACTAACCAACCATTCATGTTAGGCCTAGGCATGTAAACTGGCCTTGGCCTTGGAGCATGAAAAGGCTTCTGTGGTTTTCAAGTTTTCTTGTCGAGAACCTTCTTCTTACCCTGCTGGACACTTGGTTGTTCTTCAGCAGCTTTCTTTGCAGCAAGCTCATCGTATACTGCGTTACATCTTGGGCACAACCTGACCTTGCCCTCTTCTTTATTTCTCTCAAGAAATGCCTTGAGAGACTCACCTGGCTTTGGATATATGTCGGTCGCATCCTTTGTATCCACATCGAACTCTTGTAACTTCCTTATGTTGAGCATCCCAACATTTAAAGGAACTTGCTGATCAACACAAGATACTTCAGCCTGAAATGGATTTGTGTCAACTTTCATATCCATTTTAAGCTTGTCTGCAAACTTCAGACGTCCATCTATAATTACTTTTTGAATTAGGTCTCTGAAACGAACACATTCATTAGTAACATGATCAAAATTATTATGAAATTTACAATATTTTTCAGTTTTTTATTTCATCAAACTTTAGTAACCTATGTCCTTCCGACAGTTTAATATGTTTGTCTTTTAATAACAAATCAAAAATCTTGTCGGCTTTGTTTACGTCGAATGTATATGTTTTCCTATTGGCATAACACATTTTCTCCTTATTTCTAGTAGGCTGTAAGGCTTGGCAAACATAAGGAGAACCGTTCTGAAGTTCAGCAATGTTAACTTCAAACTCATCATCGTTGCCTTCAAACTCATTGTCGGATTCACTTAATCTGACAAATGCTACATTTTCTCTTTTAAGAAATCTTTTCTGTTTTTGAATCTTCTCAACTTTTAGTTGTTCTATTTGCCTAATTTTTTCACCTAGTTGGGCAAGATCAACCAAATGTTGATTCACTAATTTCTTCCTTATATAATAATCTAAACCACCTGCAGCTATCTTTACTATTTCGACCTCAGGTATAGGACTAAAACTTCTACTCCTCATTTATCGAAACCTAGCAAGATAGTCATCGATAGTTTCATTGTACATCCTTTTGATATTAAAGAGATCTGTGAGTCCTACTTTTAGATCTCCTCTAAAGAATTGATCATGAAAGCTTCTTTGCAATTGAGCCTAGGAGTGGACTGAATTTGGTCTCAATGTCCAAAACCAGGAAAAAGCATTCTTTGTAAGGGAACTTGGGAAGAACCTCATTTTAAGGCCTTCAACAGTGGCCAACTCCCTCATCTCTATTGTAAACCGTGCAATATGTTCGACGGTCGATTCCCCACTTTCTCCTGCAAACTTAGAGAGTTTGGGAATCTTAACTCCTCTAGGCATTTCTGCCTGTTGGACCCATTCAGGAAATGCTGATACAAAATATGGTTGGTTGGCATAGCCAACATTGAAACCAAATCTGTTCAGCACTTGTTCTGCTACTTGGTTTACATTTTGTTCAACCACTTGGTGCCCCCCAAGATTTTGTCAAAGCAATCTCATGGCTACATCATTTCTAGCCATTTGATCTTCATTTCCTTGACAGAGCATATGGACATTTCCATATTCCAAGCATGGCTGATCATTTTATCCAAGTTGATCTAAATTTTGTTGATTTTGCCCCACATTTACCTGAGGTGCAACCATTTCTCTATTTACCCCAGGCTGGGCTCCTTGAGTATTGTCATTGGCTAAATCACCTACTCCAAAGGCTTGGTTTAGCCTTGCCATTTGCTGAGCCAATGCACTGCAAACATTATTTATATTTTCCATGATTGGCGTAATCACGGCACTCATTTGCTGACTGAATATATGCACCATGTCATGGTTGCTTTAATTCTTTAATTCTGTACATTTACATTTCTAGCCATTTCTAGCCTATACCCATGACAGAAGGCACATAATTCGGTGGCAACCCATATTGGGGCACAAACCTCGAATTTGAGTTTATTATGCTTTGGTTACTTGGTTGACTTGGCGATGACTGAGTTATTCCAGGCATCATTTATTCTGCTACTGGATTACTCCTAAGAGCACCAGTTGCTATAGCATCCTCCACCAGACCAGTACTAACAACGATCGAGGGTGGCACAGTAACGGCTGTCGAAGATATATCCGACGCCTGACTACTTACATTACTCATGATTTATGTATTTTTGAGAAGAGTAGATAAATCTTCCACTTCTTAAACGCATTAAATCATTTCCTGTGACACTACGAGTTACTCTGAACTCGTCCCACTGGGCATGCCAATTTATTTATGGTGTTTTTTGGTTAAGACCAAGTCTGAAAAAATAAATAATGAAAATCAAAGGAATGTGGGTTTCGAGTTATGCGGTAATCTCGTAGGATTCGAGAATTAACTTAAAATAAATAAAAGAAGCTTTAATGCAAGTTTAAATAAATAAACAGAAGTTCAGAAAAGAAAGCTTTGATAAATTAAAGAAACTGATGCAGGAAATTAAGAGCAGAAGTTTAAAAGAAAGCATGTAAATTACAATAGAATGTAAAGTGTAAGGAAAATAAAGTGCAAAAAGTTTAAATGTACAGTGAAAGTAAAGAACGTTAATGTAAAAGGACGTGAATTTAAAGTGCAGGAAAAGTAAAGGAAATATAAGGGGCAAGTGCAGAAATATAAAAAGGTTGAATATAAATTGCATGGAAATTTAACTTGCTTGAAAGTAAAGAGTGGAAGGAATACTTGATCTATATCAATGTATCTGCTTGAGTGAGATGTTTAGGATTTCAATCAAGTATCCAACCCTTTGTACATCGTGAATCCTAATATTTATAGGTAAACTATGAAAATAACTGATTCCTAAAAATTAGACACATATATGGCCGTTATATGCCACATATTCGACACTAATACTTTGCCCAACTTTTGACAAAACCAACTTTTGACCATTTAGTACTGTCGTCGGTTCAACACTTAGAAGATTTTTCCAATATCAACATCCATCCATCGAATTAGAATTTCTGCTAATCTTCTTGTATCTTCGACAGCTTTATACATCATTCGACAGAGCTGATCTTCTAGCATATTCGACAAGTTTATGCATCATTCAACAGAACTGATCTTCTAGCATCTTCAACAACTTTATGCATAATTCGACAGAACTGATCTTCTAGTCATTTTTGTCAAATAATGTTCTCCTGTTAGCATTGATTTTATCAAATTGTAACTTAGCCATTTTCATCACCAAGTCACATTATGGCTGACATCTTTCATCATTCTCTGTCATGTCATTTTTCATCGAAAGGTAACCTCACATTTATACACTTGAGGCATTTTCTCTGTCGAATCCAAAATTAAGATTTATCACCTAACACTAGAAAACTTCTTGATTTTGATTAAAAAAGTATACACGCTTCCACTAGACTTTGATTAAGTGAGCCAGTGCTGTGGCAACCTATCTTGCGAGAACAACCAATTGACACTGTATTCTAAACCCAAGACCTGAACCCATTACCTGAAGACTCGAGCTATTTTTTATTTTTTATATTTTAGTATCATGCTCCACTGCGATGCGTTTAGATAAGCTCTGCTTTTTCAATTCCCCATAGGCCTAGCAACTTTATCACAACCACTAGCAACGGAGGTGAGCTCCAACCACATGTCGATGACCACCAGTGACTGAGACACGTAGACGAGTCATTGTGACAACCAAGGTTTTAAATTGCAATCGCGGTTGAGGTTGCGGTCGCATTGTGATTTTTGTGATTGCGGGGATTGCGAGTGTTACGATACGGATTGCGGTCGCTGCGACGTGAATATTTCACAACTTGACACAAATTAGATTAAATTATCTATTTTATTATACAATGTATTATAACTAATAATTTATAATTTTTTTAATTAATAAGAGATATCCAAAAGTAATAAATTAATTGACCAATATTAAAACATAAATAAATTAGTAACTATTCATATATTCAACAAAGTTCATACATAAGTGATTATATAAATAAATATAAACAAATATGTGTTTGCAAATTTTTTAAAAAAAATCAAAGATAAATTATATAATTAAAATTGAAATATTATAACATATACTTTAAATTAATTCCTAAAATTTGTTAACTAACAAGTTAATTAAAAATAAATTTTAATTTATAATACAAAATTTTTCTCTCACCCTTAATTTTTCATTTTAAATCTTTAATTTTCTTCCCATAATCCCAAATTTCCTTCTCCTTATCCAATTTTCTTCCTATTCCCTCTAATTTTCCCTTTCCCTCACATTTTTTCCCATTTCTCCTAAATTTCCCGCTTCCCTCCCTCGGTTTCTCACCTCACTCCTCTATTTTTCACTCCCTCACCCCTCTAAATCTCCATTCTCTCCTTTCTTGTTCCCTCACTCCTTCACTCTCTCACTGCTCTAATTTCCCCTTTCTCGTTCCCTCACTCCTCTCCTCTATTTCAACCTCACCCACGACCTTCCTCCCCTTTCCCGTTTCGTCCTCTATTTTGAGCTCACCCATGAACTTCCTCCCCTTTCTCGTTCCCTCACTCCTCTGTTTTGAGCTCACTGATTTGTTGATTATTCCTATATTTTAATCGCCTTGTAATTGATTCTTTGAACTCCATTTGTGCTTAATTGTCATCATTTAGCTTAGTTTCTGATATCAAACTCTAATTGGAATATTATTGTGAAACTTTGTTTAAATGTATTCTCAGATGCAAATACTTGAACTTTTCAGGAAACTGTTGAATGACGGAGTTCATTTAACCTAAATCAGGCTTGACATCAACTTGAAGAAGGGCTATGGATTCATGAAGATCAATTTCTCCCTTTGAAGCAATGAAAAAAGAGTTTTTGAGAAGAATCCAGGTCGAAAAATGAAGAAGTCAAAATACAGGGCCTGCGTCAGAATACAGGGCTTGCGTCAGAATACAAGGCCTAGGCTGCGTAAAAATACACGGCCGTTTGAGAGTACACGGCCTAGGCCGTGTACTCCTCTGACTTTGCAATTGAAATAGTGAAATTTTGCTCCTCTAACACAGAATCATACACGACCTAGGCCGTGTATACATACACGACCGTGTATTTCTCCAGACAGGAATCAAACATAAACTTCTGCGAGAAGTTTATGTGGGGGGCATATATACTCACACCCTTAGCACGTTTTGAAGAGAGTTCTGACCGAGGAGAGCAGTTGCAACTCCTTGGAGAAAGAGAGGGGAGTCTTGGATCAAAGATTGGAGTCTCGGGTTCGAGCAATCGGAGACCCATCATCCTCAATCCTCAGAAACTCGTTTACTCTTTAGTTTTTCTTCTGCACTTTGTTTCTCATGTTGTTCTTTCTCAGTTTTTCTTGTTATTTCCTTCTAGCTATGTGTAACTAAATCTCCCTTAGTTAAGGGAGTGATGAAACCACTAGTATTGATGTTGTGAATCTTGCATATTTGATTATTTCAATACAGTTATGTTTTTATTCATATATTTCTGAATCTATTGTTGGTATGAAGGTTTTTGTACTTGTTCCCACTTTCAAAGTGGTAGATCTGGGTTTATTATGCGCAATTGCTGTAGTAGATCTAGCGAAATGTATAATGTTTATGTGAGTATAATTATCTTTGTACTATTTTTCAGTTATAAAAGTGGTAGATCTGGGTTTATTATGCGCGGTTGCGATTGTCGCGACCGGGATCGCGACGAAAAATAGCAACTCGAATGATTTTAGAAAATGGAAATGGAGTCGCCACCAATTTTATTTTAATTAGGAAAAATTGGAAAACCTTTCTTTGAAAATGGTCTTTGGAACCAGATTGGATTCGGGAGTCGGTTATGGATAGGGAAGGGCGGAAGCTTAATCCCACAGCACCCCTAACACACCCGTTCTAAAACGGTACCCTAAGTTAATTGTGCAAATTCTTAACAATCCTTTGAAATATTTATTTTACCCCTTTTTGCAAAACATTGTAACTATTTATAGAAAGAAAACCACAAAATTATGAAAATTTTACTTTGGCTTGACAGAAATAAAATTCTGCTCCTACGTATCCCCTGGTGCAATGGGGAACTCAAAGTTACGTAGTTTTTTATAAAATAATTGTGGGTTGATTGATTTTAATTAAGAAAAAGAAATTTTGAAAAGAGGATTTTATCTGAAAAAAATAGAAATATTCTTGCACAGGATTCAAGTTAGCACTGGGCTACTCAATAAACTCTTATGGTCCAAACGACAATGAAGATAACATTCGTTATTCAATCATCATCATTGGTCATTGCATTAATTAATATTTTTTATCATTTTTTTAGAACACTCTAAGACAAACAAGTAAACATAACTTTCATGGGCCAAGCAAATATAATAAAATAAAATAAAAACACAACATCACAAAACATATTTTCCTTTTTTATCTTTTAACATTTTTTATTTTTAGATTTTTTATTTTTTTCTTTATTTTTTATTTTTGGCTTCCTATTAATCACAAGACATAACACAAAATACACAATTAAATTAAGTAAACACTATCAAATAAGTAATAATCCTAAGTAACACAACCAATTAAACTCAAAACATATTTTTTGATTTTTTATTCCCTTTTTTACTTTTTGATTTTTTTATTTTTTATTTTTGGGTTTTTTTTTCATTCATTTTTTTGACATTTTTCATTTTTCTTTTGTCTTCACCTTTTCATTTTTATATATTAAAAAAGAAAAAGAAAAAAAAAGGATACCACGTGAAAGTGGTATTTGGTTCAAAACTTGCTTATAAACCTTTCTTTGTATTTTTTTATTATTTTTTTATTATTTCAAAAGCTACCATTAAGTCAATCCACACAAGGGTAGACCGGCCATTTCCATTAACCCAAGACCCCCTTTTTTTAACTTTTTCTTTCCAATTTTTTTTTTATTTAAAAGCCCCAAAAAGGCATCAAAAGCCCTCCCCTGAAAACTAAACCACTGAGAAACAAAAAGAGAAAGGGAGGCTCACCGAAAACAAAAGGAAAACTGAGAAGCAAAATGGGAAAGGGAGGCTCACCTCGGGCCGGCAGCTGTGTCATCCGGATCAAAAGCGGGTCGCACGTGATGTTGGACCGTTCGCTGGTCGGAGCTCGACATGGTTCACCGTGGATTTGGTTTGGGGCGGTGGAGTGACGAGGCAACGCAACGCACAGTGGAGGGGGTGACTCGCGGTTCTGGCTTGTGTAGATCTGGTTAGTTCCGGTGAGGGGAGCACGGCGGTGACAGGCTCGTTCACAGTGGTGGCTTGGATGGAAGTGGGTCACTGTGGGGTTGGAGCTCGGTGGAGATCTCAGATCGGCGCGTGACGGTGGAGCAACGTGGTCTCATTTGGGTGAGCCGGCATCGGGGTACCGGTGGCCTAGATCTGCGAGGAGTGGTATCGGATCTGTGAGGTACAGGGGAGAGAAGACGGTGGCTGCGTGGTGGCGCACGGAAGGGCGTCGTTCACAGTCAAAGCGTGGTGGATGGTGGCTGCGCGGCTGGGTCTAAGTTTTCTGGTTTGGTTTGGAGGAGACAGTGGTGGTTTTGGGTGGCTATGGTTGGTGGGTTTGGTGGAGCTTGAAGATGATGAAGTTGGTTGTGGGTGGTGGTATGAGTGAGAAGCTTGGTGTTGTAGTGATTCTATTTCACGGTTGGGTAAGGATGGGTGGTTAATTGTGGAGATGGTGAAGGTGGCAGCCGTGGATATGGTGTGATGAAGGGACGGGTGGTTTGGTGATGGGTGGTCGAGAAGGTGTTGGCTAGCTTAGATTTAAAGATGATTTCTACGGTTTGGAGGTTGATGGGATGAAGGGATGGTTGGGGTCAATGATGAGATGAGGTGGGTATGGTGCACTGTGTTAGTTGTGAAAATGGTGAAGATGATGGTGAGTGAGTGAGTGAACTCGGTGGTGTGGGGTGAGTTACTTGAAGATGGTGATTGGGGATGAAGGGTGGAGTTGACTCGGTTGAAGGTGGCGGCAGAGGAGGCTCACGGTTTGGGTTTATTGTGTTGTATGGAAGAATGGTGGCTACGGGTGGAGGTGTGGAAGGAGTTATGGTTCTGTTTTGGGTTGCAGGAGGGTGATTGCCAGAGGGAAGATGATGGTTGATGGTTGTGAAGAAAAGGTTCAAGATGGTTTGGCAAATGGAGATGGCAGCAAAACCCTCTTCTCTCTGTGATCTTCCTCTCTGTAAAAACTTTAGAATCCTTTCTCCGTCAATTGAAAAAATCCCCCCTCTGTCTGTAATCCTTCTTCTTTTTTATTTTTCTGCCTTGCAAAACTGAGATGACTCTTCTGCCAATCTCTGGAAAAATAGCTTAGGTGCTGATAGATTTTTCTAGCTCAGTTTCCATTTTTATGTATTTTCTTTAGCTTTGTGACTTTTCCAAGCTTCAAATCTCTGCCACTTTTCATTTTTGTGCTGCATTGAGCCTTGGGTTTTCAGGCTTGCAGCATGGTAAGAGATATTGACATGATTTTAGTTGCATTACAACTGATTGAGTTTCATTTTTGCTGATATAATGATATGCAACCAAAAGGAAGTAATCAGCTGCCATACGTGACAAAGACCACCCCTTCTTCCCTCTTTTTTTTTTATTTTTTAAGTGGGCTTACATTTGGGCTAAAAAAAATGAAATGGACCTTTAATTAATTAAATTCAAATTTTTCTTATTCTTTCATTTTTTGATTTTTTTTGAAGCTCGGTCAAAATTGAGTGTTCACAGTTGCCCCTCTTTACTTGTTTATTATTAGATAATAAGAAAACTGTGGTCTTCATATTATCGTCGTAAGAAACGAGTAAAGATATGAATTTTAATTTTGTCTGGCGATGCATAAGATGTAAAACAAATGCGAGAAATAACATGCAAAGCGCCAATACGCTCAAAAGAATGACAAGAATTTAAAATGCATGGAACTGATGCGCTCAAAAGAATTAACAGAAGTTAAAATGCATAGAGCCGCTGCGCTCAAAAGAATTAACAAAAATTAAAATGCATGGAGCCGATGCGCTCAAAAGAATTGACAGAAATTAAAATGCATGGAGCCGATGCGCTCAATAGGAATTTAAAATGCAGGGAGCCGATGCGCTCAACAGAAATTAAAATGCATGGAGCCGATGCGCTCAACGGAAATTAGAATGCATGCAATGCATGGAGCCGATACACTCAACAGAATTAACAGAAATTAAAATGCATGGAGCTGATGCACTCAACAGAATTTAAAATGCATGGAATGCATGAAGCCGATGTGCTCAACAGAATTTAAAATGCATGGAATGCATGGAGCCGATGCGCTCAACAGAATTTACAGAAATTAAAATGCATGGAGCCGATGCGCTCAACAGAATTTACAGAAATTAAAATGCATGGAGCCGATGCGCTCAAAAGAATTGACAGAAATTAAAATGCACAGAGCCGATGCACTCAAAGGAAATGACAGAAAATTAAAATGCACAGATGGGCAACTGAGTCCTGGAATTTAAAAGGCAAGTGAGCTACTGTGCTCCCGAAAAATAGATATTCAAAAAGGCAAGGTATCTTGATCCACAAGGATTTTTTATTCTCTTTTTTCTTTTTTTTTTGTTTCTTTTTGTTTTAGTTTTATTAAAAGACCTTCGAACCAACAGCGACTTTTGGAAAACTTTAACCAATCAAAACCCTTGTTCACATGCTTTTCCTCGTTGGACCTGATAGCCTCGATCTTTCCTCTCTTTCTTCTTCTTCTTTCTTCTTTTTTTTTTCTTGATTTCCCTTTTCTCCTTGGCAACGAAATCCAATACTGCATTGTAATCTGTAGTTTGAGCTACTGAGATCTTTTAGTCCAAGTCAATCATTGAAGGATTGTTGTAGAATTGTCAAATCAAATTGTTAACCATAAATTTATCATATTTAAGACATAACTTAATAAGTAAGCATACATTCATGAATGGATAGAAATTCGTTGAATGAACAAACTTCTTTTTTATTACTTTGGTGATCTGATCATACATGAACTTTTAGCAAGACACATGCTTGAAAGATGAAATCCTAGAAACTAAAGGAAGTTACAAAGGATAAGAAAAATTTGCCCCAGTATTGGTTCCTTGTTCCTCATTCAATTGATTCCCTGCAATAGCCTGATAACTCAACTATTGCCTCTATGTGGTTACTTCCTTCAACACATCTTCTCCTCAGTCCTTCAAAAATAATTACCCCAGTGTAGCCAATTGAAAGCGAACAAAATTGCCCCTGTGTAGTCAATCAAATGTCGATAAGAATTGTCCCAGTTTGGTGAGCCCTTTCAGGAGTTTCATGCCAACTTTCTTTAAATTCTTACCTATTTGTTTGCCCTAACTTTTGCTTAGACTGCCCTTTCAGGTTTTCATCCTAACGGGCTTTTTTTTGTTTTTTTGTTTTAGGCATAGAATCTCTTGACAACATCAGTGTTTACGAGCCTTGGCAATTCTTCTCCATCCATATTCTGTAAAATTAATGCTCCTCTTGAAAATGCCTGCTTGACTATATATGAGCCTTCATAATTCGGAGCCCATTTTCCTCTACCATCCTCTTGATTAGGGAGAATCTTCTTCAAAACCAAATCTCCTAAATAAAAATCTCTGGGATGAACTTTCTTGTTAAAGGCTTTGGCCATTCTGCTTTGATATAATTGCCCATGGCAAATAGCTGTCAGTCTTTTCTCTTCTATCATATTCAACTGCTCATGTCGAGTCTTCACCCATTCGGATTCTTCCAACTCTGCCTCCATCAAAACCCTTAGAGAAGGAATCTCAATTTCTATGGGAGAGACGACCTTCATCCCGTATATCAAAGAGAAAGGTGTTGCCCCAGTGCTCGATCGTATATTGGTACGATACGCGTGCAAAGCATATGGCAACATTTCATGCTAGTCTTTGTAATTCACCACCATCTTGGCAATAATTTTCTTGACATTCTTATTTGCTGCTTCAACTGCACCATTCATCTGAGGCCTATAAGGAGCTGAATTATGATGCTTGACTTTGAAGCTCTCACAAAACTTCTGAATCTCAGCACCGTTGAGATTAATGGCATTATCTGTTATTATCCTTTCTGGAATTCCATATCTGCAGACAATATCCTTTTTAAGGAATCTCAAAAACACTTTTTGAGTGATATTGGCATACGAGGAAGCTTCTACCCACTTGGTGAAATAGTCAATCGCCACCAAAATGAAGCGATGATCATTGGAAGCTTTAGGATTAATTGGTCCAATGACATCTATTCCCCACATTGAGAAAGGCCATAGAGATACCAAATTGTGCAAGGGAAATGGAGGTGCATTTGCTCGATCTGCATATATCTGGCACTTCTGACACTTTCGTACATATTCTATACAGTCTGTTTCCATGGAGGACCAGTAATAGCCACTTCTGAGAATTTTTCGTGCCATCATATGACCATTAGCATGAGTTCCACAAATCCCTTCATGGACTTCAGACATGATTATGCGAGCTTCACGAGCATCTGCACATCTAAGCAAGGTGTCATCATGACTTCTCTTGTACAAAACCTCTCCATTCAAGAAAAAGGCCATTGCCAGATGATGAATAGTCTTCTTGTTCACCTCATTTGCCCCAGTTGGGTATTCTCTATGCTGAATATACTGCTTGATATCATGGTACCATGACCTACCATCTGGCTCATCTTCCACATTAGCACAATACGCAAGCTCACTGTGCATCTTTACTTGGATAGGTTGAACATTATTGTGAACATCCAATTTGGTCATTACAGCCAAAGTGGCCAAGGCATCTGCAAACTGATTCTTGTCTCGAGTCAAATGGGAGAAGGTCACCTCCTCAAACTTCTCGATCAGCTGTGTCAAATACTTTTGATAAGGCACTAACTTCGGGTCTTTGGTTTGCCATTCACTATTCACCTGATAAATGATAAGTGCTGAATCTTCAAATACATTTAGCTGTTTGATCCCCAAGTCAATTGCAACTTGTAAACCATTAGCACAGGCCTCATATTCTGTAACATTATTGGTGCATTCAAAATCAAGATTAATAGCGACTGGATATTGCTTTCCAGTTGGTGAAACAACCACGGTTCCTATGCCACTACCATGTATGTTGACTGCTCCATCAAAATACATCTTCCAAATGGGCTCATCCTCAATTTCTTCTTCTCCTTCTACTGTCAATTTCTCCATCAGGGAATTTGGATGTTACTAGTTGTCCACCCTCAAGAGGGTTTTTAGCTAAATGATCAGCAATTGCACTTCCTTTGATGGATTTTTGAGTTATGTACTTGATGTCGAATTCTGATAGTATCACCTGCCATTTTGAAACCCTTAATGAAATATGAGGGCTTTCAAATATATACTTCAGGGGGTCCATTCAGGAGATCAACCAAGTGGTGTAATATAACATGTATTGCTTTAACCGTTTTGAGGTCCATACCAGAGCACATCAAGTCTTTTCAATAGCCATGTAACGGGCTTCACATTCATTGAACTTCTTACTCAGATAATAAATTACTTGCTCCCTTTTCTCTGATTCATCATGCTGCCCCAACATTGCTCCCATTGAGGTTGGCAGTACGGTTAAGTATAATATTAGAGGCCGACCAGATGTAGGTGGTACCAAAACAGAAGAATTCACTAGATAAGCCTTTATTTTGTCAAAAGTTCCTTGACATTCCTCATCCCATTTTCCTGGCTGGTGTTTCTTCAACAGCTTGAATATAGGCTCACAAGTACTGGTCAAGTTGGCAATGAATCTAGCAATGTAGTTAAGTCTCCCGAGGAAACTTCTCACTTCACGCTTTGTCTTAGGAGCAGACATCTCCTGTATTGCTTTCACTTTATCCGGATCCACCTTTATTCCTTCTTTACTAACAATGAATCCGAGTAGCTTTCCAGTGGATGCTCCAAAAACACATTTAGCAAGGTTCAACCTCAGCTTGTACTTTCTGAGTCTTTCAAACAGCTTACGCAAAACTGCCACATGACTTTCTCCTTCTCTAGACTTGGCAACTATATCATCCACGTACACCTCAATTTCCTTGTGCATCATGTCATGGAACAATGCAACCATAGCTCGTTGGTAAGTAGCCCCAGTATTCTTTAATCTAAACGGCATCACTGTGTAGCAAAATGTCCCCCAAGGAGTGATGAAAGTGGTTTTTTCTTTGTCATTGACATCCATGGGGATTTGATTGTACCTTGAGTATCCGTCCATGAATGAAAACCTGTGATTCTTAGCTGTGTTATCAACCAAAACATCGATATGAGGGAGTGGGAAATTATCCTTCGAACTAACCTTATTCAGATCCCTGTAGTCCACACACATTCGGACTTTTCCATCCTTCTTAGGCACAGGCACAATATTGGCTACCCACTCTGGGTGTCTTGACACTTCTACAAATCCTGCTTCTAACTATTTAATCACCTTTTCCTTAATCTTCAGGGACATATCAGGATACACCCTCCTTAACTTCTGCTTCTTTACCTCAACATCTGGATATAGTGGGATTTTATGGGATGCTATCTCCGGATCTAATCCAGGCATATCCCGATAAGACCAAGCAAAGACATCCATATACTCTTTGAAGAGTGCAATCATTTCTTCCCGTTCAGCGTTTTCCACCATTTTCAATTCCTTTTTCTCTTCTTCTGTCCCCATGTTAATCACCTCGGCTTCCTCACGATTCAAGTCAAATTCCTTCTCGGAATACTCCAGTAATTTTTCAAAACTTTCAACGACTTCTCCCTCTTCATCAAATCCAGGGTCTTCTTCCTCAAACATCGCATGTGAATCAATTGATGAGTTTGCAAGGTCCCTTTTGTGAGGTGAACATTGTACGAGACTCAGATCCCTGGAAAGTAATTTGTGTGGAGTTGGAAAAGCAAAATAGAGTGGGAATGATAAAGGAGAAAAAAAATATTATACAAAAGGAAAATTGATAAATGCAAATGGACAAGTCAAAGTGCAACGAGGAGGAATGTTGAATAATCATGCAAATTCATTAAGTTAATGTCTCAAACAGTACAAACATAAGCTCAAAACATAGTCAATCTTAAATATCAGCTTAGTACAGTATGACCAGATAATTACTTGGAAACAACCACATCAATCATTGGTTCGGACTACCAGTTCTTCAGTGGCTCCTCATCAGCAAAGAGACGGATTGCCTTGCTTTCTTCTGGGCCTTCTTCATGCAACGCATTAACAGTGGGATGGCATTGGGAGCGAATGACTTCTCCGACATGATTACCTCCTGTGGTCGGGAATGTTTCCCTCAGGTGGGGAATATGCTTCATCTTACCCTTGTCATTTTTCTTTCCGAGGGTCATGCTCCTTATTCTCTCTTCCAGGGATGCTTCATACCCTAACCCAAACTTGTCCTACTTTTCCTGGAAGGACACCGGTGACCGAGTACCTTGCAATTGTGAGCCCAAGCCTTTTCCTTCTTCGTATCCACTGCTTGCTATAATCCGGGCCACTACCTGATCCACACTTTGGGTCGAGGATTCATCTTTACCAACTCCAGTCTCGACTATTTCAAAACTATGCCACAAATTCTCTTCATCTTTCTCTGCACTCTCCACATATGGCACTGAAACTGGTTTTGACAACATAATCTCTTCCTCTCTATGTATGGTAATGACTGACCCATTTTCAATGTATTTAACCCTCTGATGCAGGGTAGAGGGAACAGCACCACCAGCATGGATCCATGGTCTCCCCAAGAGCATTGTGTAACCAGGCTCAATATTCATAACTTGGAACAATACCTGAAAATTACTTGGACCGATCTCTAATGGCAACGTCACCTCTCCTAAAATGCCTCTCCTATTTCCATCAAAGGCTCGCACCACCATTTCTCGAGGTAACAGTTCATCCTCACTTATTGATAATGAGGTTAGAGTCGACTTCGGTAGGATATTTAGCGCAGACCCCCCATCAATCAAAACCTTTGCAACTATATACCCTTTGCATTTAAGGGTTATGTGTAAGGCCTGTGGGTTTTTCTCAGACCGAGAGGTGATCTCTTCATCTATGAATGTGATCATGTTGACGTGCTTTACCGGGTCCACCATGTTGACAACATTCTCAGGAGTAACATCGGGTTTGACATAAGTCTCATTTAGTACTCTTAGCAACGCTTTTCGATGTAACTCAGATGTCAAAACGAGTGACAGAAAGGATATCCTTGCTGGAGTCCTCTTCAACTGTTCCATCACATCGTATTCACTTTGTTTCACGATCTTCAAAAATTCTTCTTCCTCTTCTTTCCTTCTCTCTTCTTCTCTTGCATTTTCCTCCTTACTCCATTCTTTAACATTCTTTTTCTTTTCGACTTCTTCTGGGCCATAGCATCGCCCGCTCCTTGTAATTCCTCCTACCCCAACTATGTTAGTCACTGGGTCTCCCTCTTGATGTACTTCTGCCACTCGGGCATTCGAAGTCCCTTCCCCGACTCCCTTTCTCGTCACCCTTGTTTCATAGCTCCAGGGCACTGCGCGGGTGTCATTACAAGCAAATGGTATTGGCTTTTTGACCGTCAATACTACTTTCCCTGACGCCGAAGCTTGGTTGAAAGGTGGCACCTTAAGTACAAATCGTTCAATCACATTGACCTCTTCTGAGGAAGTTACCCCTGGTCTTGCTTGTATTACTCCCAATGTGAGCAACCTCTGGACTCGAGCCTTAAAGTCCCAACAGTTCTCAATATCGTGTCCTGTTTCCCCACAATGGTAAACGCACATGAACTCTTCATCATACCTCTCCTCTTCTTTCACCGATGAAGCTGGTGTAATGATAACATAACCTGCTATCTTCAGTCCCTCAAATATTCGAATCATCGGCGTATGCAGGCTCATGACTTCTTTTATTGGAGGTCCTTCCATCTCCACGGCATTCGCCTCATTCCTTCCACCATGATTAGGGATTGGGTTGTTGACGATACTGGGTCCAGCCTCTTCTTGAATGTCAAGCTTACCATAAGCAATAAGCTTCCTTACTGCAGTCTTGAAAGCCTCACAATCTTCAATTGAATGTCCTGGGATATCCATGTGGTATTTGCAAGTCAAATTCGGGTTATACCACGCTGGGAACGGTGGTTCTAAGGGACGTACAGGATTTCCCGAAATGAGGTGGGTATCGAACAACCTTTGGAATAGGTCTACATTTGAAATGGACAGTCTTGGGAAAGGGGGTAGGTTTTGAGGACAAAAGCGACCTTGATTCTGGAAGTTTGGCCGAGGTTGTGGGTGATTTGGGTAGGTTTGTGGAGGTATAGGTGGGTATCGGGTATAGGTTGGGTGAGTTGGCATATATGGTCAGGTGTGGGAACATTATTGATTTGGAATTGCGGAGTTGAGGTGATGTTTGTGGTAGGCATAACTTGGTGGGGCGGGTAATAAGGAAGTGTAGGTGTTTAGTATGGAAAGTGAGGGTTAAGGTTATATGGTAGTTGGCGGCTTGAGTTTTGTGGGGAATATCGAGGTTTGAAGGTCTACTGGCGTTGGACATAATTCACCTCGGGTTCCTTCTTTTTCAGCTGGAATCCCTTCTTAAAGGCAGTATTCTCTGTATTGTTCACCGACAACTTCCCAGCTTTGGCCAAAATCTCTATCCTTTCTCCTGCCATTATCAAGTCTGCAAAATCCTTATAGGCTGCCCCGACCATTGCCCCGATAAAACGATTTCCCAAGGTTCCTAGGAAATATGAACACATCTCAGATAGTATTAATGGGGGCTGAACTTGAGCTGCCAAGGCTCTCCATCTCTGTGCATATTGTCTGAAAGGTTCATCATTTCCTTTTTGCATCGAGCTCAATTGTTCCCGGGTTAGAGTTACGTCCAGATTAAACTTGTATTGGTCCATGAACAGGTCAGCCAATTCCGTCCAACGAGAAATCTTAGAGTGGTTTAATTGAAGATACCACTTTAAAGCAGGACCTGTAAGACTCTCGTGGAAAAAGCTAATGAGGAACTTATCATCCCTGGACCAAACATCCATCTTGGTTCCATAACTGATCAAATGAAATCGAGGGTTGCCACTTCCATCGTACTTGGCAAAATCAGGAATCTTAAAGTTTTTAGGGATTACGACATCTGTGGTAGGACACAGTTCTTCTATTCTCAGAGGTCTATAAGCACTGGGGCCCTTGATTGCCTTGATCTGTTCCTCTATTTTCTCCATCCACTCTTCCTTCATCTTGTCTTTCTCGGTCATGGAGTGGCTATTCCCAGAGTGAGGTATTGTCGCCTGCCCTGTAATGGACATGTGAGGTTGTTCCTAGGTGGGGCTAGCATAACCAGGAACTTCATTATGAGCACCTTCCAAAGTGCAATACCCCTCCCCAATAGGCATGACAATCGATGTCGTTTGAGGTGGTTGTTCATGGATCCCCACAGTGATGCCTGAGGTTATAGTCGGGAATGTCGGGGCAGTCATTGATGGCACATTTACATATGCTTCAACCCCATTTGTACATTTATTTCCGCTGATTAAGTGAAGAGACTCCCTCATATCTTGCAATATTGCTTCCAACCATACTTGGGCCTCTGACACCTTATTTATCCTCCCTGTCATTTCATCGACTTCTCTGCTCAAGTTTCTCCCTGCCTCAGGATTATTAGTAGTCATTTTGGTCCGAGATCTGGTATTGTGAACTCGGGTTTGATTGGTATCTTCTTTCCTAGGCCGCGCAATGATTCCTGAATCAAATTGAGTTATTAAAACAAAACAACATTAAACAAAGACAAAGGAAAGAAAAAGTTAGCGTTATTGTGAGGATGCTTGGTGATTGTGGAAAGATTTGCACGGACATTCAATAGCAATGCAGGATCCCAAATTCTGCACTTTGGGTTCATCATCCCTTAGGCAAGAATATGGTTGACAGCGATCCCAAGGGAGTATTCTCTCCTCAATGGGTGCTATCTTCTTGGATATTCACAGGCAATGTAGTTATTCTTTCACTGAATACTAGGCTTTCTGTACTTTCGCTGAAAGACGAATTGTCTTAGGTTGAGAGCATGATTGACAATCTATTCAAGAGGGCATTCACCCTTCAATGAATAATGTCCAGGTAAAAAGACAGTAAAATCAATGTTTGGAACAAAACACTGCAATTGGTCATTCATATTCATTTTAAATTTCAATCAGTACAAGGTCTCAGACTCCTCAAAAGGTAACATAAACAACATTACATTAATAACTTTGTTTGTTTCTTCCTAAGACCTTTAGCAAGACCTCTACAATACTTCATGAACTCGACTATTTTTTGTGGTAGCCGTAACAATGGATTCAGTCGAATCTGAAGGTCTGCTTCTTCAAAATGATCACCCAGTTGCACGGCATGATATTGCACGCTGTCAGACATGTTCTCATATTTCTTCTTCCATTCTTCTTTTTCAGCCCTTTGATCTTGTGCTACTGATTGCCACACTTCTGCCCATTTTTCTTTTTGCCTCACTAGTCTTTGGGCTTCGAGTCTCCACTACTCATGGTCTCGCCCTAACTCTTGAATTTTCAGCTTCAAATGCTCATTCTTTCGGTTTGCTTCTACAAGTGCATCATGATATTTGGTAGATAATGCTCATCCTTGGTCAGAGCGGCACTTTGCTTCAGTCAGAGCTTCTTGTAAGACTTGCATTCTACGATCTTGTACCCTAGCATTCGCCTCTAACTTTCCTTTCTCTTGCAAAACCAACGCCATTGTCTCTTCTTGAGCACTTATCCTTGCTCACAATTCACGAACTTCTGTTGTGGTTTTTTCAGATTCTATCTCCTTTCTTTTCCTTGCTCTTTTTACTTGGCTTGGGGTCTCAGCCATATCTGCACACGTATCTTTTAAATATTCAACCTCATCAGCTAGCTTCTGGCATCGACTCTGGTGGATGACTACTTTTAACTCAGTGGCTTCCTTTCCTTGTTCCAAGACTTTCATTTGTGCTTTCAGTCTTTCCATCTCAGTGGCCATTTGAGGTATGCTTTGAGGATGACCTTTATCATCTGAAACTGTCTGAGGGATACTATTTTGTACCCTTCTTACCTCTCTCCATTGTAAGTATTCAGGGGTACAGACCATCACATGCTTCCCTAATTCCTTTGTTCCTGCCATATGAATATTCTTCCAAGCATCTCTAATATCTTTTTCTCGCTTAGTAGTGCTTCCATCTTGCTGGTATAAGAAGATGAACCCTTCAAGTTGCTTTTCGTTGGGCACATATTGAGTCCATCGGAGTTATCTAAGCACAAGGATTGGCGCGTAAGATACACCACCTCTAGGGCTCATCAAAGGAACATTAGGAAAGTCACCACAGCTGAAAACTATCTCTTCTCCATGATACCACGGGCATACCCATTTAAAAGAATCTGGCCCCATCCTCATGAACTCATTTTTCCATTCATAAGCTTTTTGTTGCTTCACTGGTATGCGACCAAAATTCCTTAACGGGTCAGGTAGGAGTCCCAGGCGATTCTGTACATCCATATGCGTCATGATCCAAACGTACAATATATGTGTACAGCATCGAATCTTTCCACCACCCTTTTGATGACAGATTTCCATTGTCAAGAAAGTATCAGCAAGAATAGCAGGGACTGGATTTGCTTTATATTTCTCAAACTTGAAGAATACATCCATTGCTGCTTGATCTACCATATCTGAGGTAAATGGGAATAACACTAACCCAAAGATGGTTAAGGCCAGTGTTTTGTTGAAGAAATCCCACTTTCCTTGATGTGCTAGATACTGAAGATGTGCTTCGAGGTAGCTTTTCTTCAAGCCTTCTGCTCCTCCTCTTTTTTCCATGCCCAATTGATTTGTTTGAGCCCTATCAGTTCTGCTATCTTCCCTACTGATACATAATACCCTCTATAAAGATAAACATTTGGGTGCTTGCTCATTGGGAGTCTTAACATGATAGCGTACTCTTCAATGATCGGTGCAATATCTAGGTCAGGCAACTCAAAACATTTCAGAGAATGGTTCCAAAATTGAGCTAGGCCACTCAAGACAGGCTCTTCAACTGTGATGCACAATAAGTCTAGGATCTGCCCATAACTACTCGAGAACTCTGATCGAGCTTTAGGAGTCATCTGTTGAGTAATGTCCTTCACACGCCTCAGATCACTACCATTAACTGTAATCTTCATATTCCTTTTGAGGTCAACTGCATTGCTTGTGTTTTGCCCGTGACACATTCCTTCCATTCTTTGCTATTGATGAGTACCAGTCTTTCCACTTTACCAAGTAAACTCACCCTACAGAATTAAAAAAGAGAAAAGAGAGTAAGCAAGCCAAAAAAGGAATGGTGCATCCTAAGGGTACCTCTTATCGAAGTAACTCTAGAGAATGTATCCTAACAACCTACATGGAGAAACCCTTATAGGGTTGTAAACCCAAAAGATGATGCATGATATGCAAATACATTTTTTTGCTAAAAGGGTTATGATAATGCAAGATGATATATCCCTTTTTTTTTTAATGCAGTGAATGACATGAGAATGTAAGATATTTTTTTTTTATATTATGAAAATGTAAGCCATGAGTAATGCAAGATGAAGTATATATACATATATGTTTTTATGCTGAATGAATGAATGAATGATATGTGAAAATAATAAATAAAGAATTTTTTTTTCAAGAATGAAAATGTAAGATGATGTATTTTTTATGATTTTTTTTAAAAAAGAAATGCAAGAATGAATCACATAAAGAAGATATAGATAAAGAAGAAGTACGCCCCCTTTGTGTCCTAGTTAGGTGGAACTTAAAGGTTGGATTTCCTTAAGGTCACAACTCTAATTTTGGCAGCCAATTACGTTCGATCTATCAGTGCAAGATTTTCGGGACAGATCTAAACTTCTAAAAGTCATGGTCCTCAGATTGCCCTTATCTATGAAGACAAGGTCCCAATTCATGGATCAATCACAAGTAGGGATAAACCCTCTCAATATGACTAGTCCATGATATTAGTAACAATCTGAGTGGTGTCTCAACAAATGTCAAGTGAGCATAAAGCTCCTCAATAACAAAAGTTGAGACTCCTCCTATTCCTCGGCTTCGCACAGACTCAGGTATAGAGCCCAAAATGTGTGTGAGGTAAGTGATAGTGATGTGTGTGAGGGAGCATACAAACCTGTACAAAAATTTAAAAAGATAAAACTACCCCCAACCTGCAAAAAAAAACATATATACAACAGCCAGCCAGCAATCATTTATCCTAGGGTTTCAACAATTATGTACAAAATATATACAGGTAAATCACGTCAAAATAAACAAAAAAATAATATTATCGATATTTACATAAAAATACTAAATAAAACTATTTACAAACAAATAAGAAAACAAAAATAAAGATAAAAAGGGATAAAGTAAATAAATAGAGATTATCAATAATTTGCACAACTAACAATAACAGGCTTGACTCTCTAAGTCTCCCCAGTGGAGTCGCCATCTGTCACGATCGGGATCGCGGTGAAAAATAGCAACTCGAATGATTTTAGAAAATGGAAATGGAGTCGCCACCAATTTTATTTTAATTAGGAAAAATTGAAAAACCTTTCTTTGAAAATGGTCTTTGGAACTAGATTGGATTCGGGAGTCGGTTATGGATAGGGAAGGGCGGAAGCTTAATCCCACAGCACCCCTAACACACCCGTTCTAAAACGGTACCCTAAGTTAATTGTGCAAATTCTTAACAATCCTTTGAAATATTTATTTTACCCCTTTTTGTAAAACATTGTAACTATTTATAGAAAGGAAACCACAAAATTATGAAAATTTTACTTTGGCTTAACAGAAATGAAACTCTGCTCCTACGTATCCCCTGGTGCAATGGGGAACTCAAAGTTACGTAGTTCTTTATAAAATAATTGTGAGTTGATTGATTTTAATTAAGAAAAAGAAATTTTGAAAAGAGGATTTTATCTGAAAAAAACATAAACATTCTTGCACAGGATTCAAGTTAGCACTGTGCTACTCAATAAACCCTTATGGTCCAAACGACAATGAAGTTAATATTCGTTATTCAATCATCATCATTGGTCATTGCATTAATTAATATTTTTTATCATTTTTTTAGAACACTCTAAGACAAACAAGTAAACATAACTTTCATGGGCCAAGCAAATATAATAAAATAAAATAAAAACACAACATCACAAAATATATTTTCTTTTTTTATCTTTTAACATTTTTTATTTTTAGATTTTTTATTTTTTTCTTTATTTTTTATTTTTGGCTTCCTATCAATCACAAGACATAACACAAAATACACAATTAAATAAAGTAAACACTATCAAATAAGTAATAATCCTAAGTAACACAGCCAATTAAACTCAAAACATATTTTTTGATTTTTTATTCCCTTTTTTACTTTCTGATTTTTTTTATTTTTTATTTTGGTTTTTTTTTCATTCATTTTTTTGACATTTTTCATTTTTTTTTCTGTCTTCACCTTTTCATTTTTATATATTAAAAAAGAAAAAGAAAAAAAAGGATACCACGTGAAAGTGGTATTTGGTTCAAAACTTGCTTATAAACCTTTCTTTGTATTTTTTTTTATTATTTCAAAAGCTACCATTAAGTCAATCCACACAAGGGTGGACCGGCCATTTCCAGCAACCCAAGACCCTTTTTTTTTAACTTTTTCTTTCTAATTTTTTTTATTTATTTAAAAGCCCCAAAAAGGCATCAAAAGCCCTCCCCTGAAAACTATACCACTGAGAAACAAAAAGAGAAAGGGAGGCTCACAGAAAACAAAAGGAAAATTGAGAAGCAAAATGGGAAAGGGAGGCTCACCTCGGGCCGGTGGCTGTCATCCGGATCAAAAGCGGGTCGCACGTGATGTTGGACCGTTCGCTGGTCGGAGCTCGACGTGGTTCACCGTGGATTTGGTTTGGGGTGGTGGAGTGACGAGGTAACGCGATGCACAGTGAAGGGGGTGACTCGCAGTTCTGGCTTGTGCAGATCTGGTTAGTTCCGGTGAAGGGAGCACGGCGGTGACGGGCTCGTTCACAGTGGTGGCTTGGATGGAAGTGGGTCACTGTGCGGTTGGAGCTCGGTGGAGATCTTATATCGGCGCGTGGCGGTGGAGCAACGTGGTCCCGTTTGGGTGAGCCGGCATCGGGGTACCGGTGGCCTGGATCTGCGGGGAGTGGTACCAGATCTGTGAGGTACAAGGGAGAGAAGATGGTGGCTGCGTGGTGGCGTACGGAAGGGCGTCGTTCACGGTCAGAGCGTGGTGGACGGTGGCTACGCGGCTGGGTCTGAGTTTTCTGGTTTGGTTTGGAGGAGACAGTGGTGGTTTTGGGTGGCTATGGTTGGTGGGTTTGGTGAAGCTTGAAGATGATGAAGTTGGTTGTGGGTGGTGGTATGAGTGAGAAGCTTGGTGTTGTAGTGATTCTATTTCACGGTTGGGTAAGGATGGGTGGTTGATGGTGGAGATGGTGAATGTGGCGGTCGTGGATATAGTGTGATGAAGGGACGGGTGGTTTGGTGATGGGTGGTCGAAGGTGTTGGGGCTTGGATTTAAAGATGATTGCTACAATTTGGAGGTTGATGGGATGAAGGGATGATTGGGGTCAATGATGAGATGAGGTGGGTATGGTGCAGCTGTGTTAGTTGTGAAAATGGTGAAGATGATGGTGAGTGAGTGAGTGAACTCGGTGGTGTAGGGTGAGTTACTTGAATATGGTGATTGGGGATGAAGGGTGGAGTTGACTCAGTTGAAGGTGGCGGCAAAGAAGGCTCACGGTTTGGGTTTATTGTGTTGTATGGAAGAATGGTGGCTATGGGTGGAGGTGTGGAAGGAGTTGTGGTTCTGTTTTGGGTTGCAGGAGGGTGATTGCTAGAGGGAAGATGATGGTTGATGGTTGTGAAGAAAAGGTTCAAGATGGTTTGGCAAATTGAGATGGCAGCAAAACCCCCTTCTCTCTGTGATCTTCCTCTCTGTAAAAACTTTAGAATCCTCTCTCCGTCAATTGAAAAAATCCCCCCTCTGTCTGTAATCCTTCTTCCTTTTATTTTTCTGCCTTGCAAAATCGAGATGACTCTTCTGCCAATCTCTAGAAAAGTAGCTTAGGTGCTGATAGATTTTTCTACCTCAGTTTCCATTTTTATGTATTTTCTTTAGCTTTGTGACTTTTCCAAGATTCAAATCTCTGCCACTTTCCATTTTTGTGCTGCATTGAGCCTTGGGTTTTTAGGCTTGCAGCACGGTAAGAGATATTG
This sequence comes from Ormosia semicastrata, assembly GCA_029884595.1. Taxonomy (NCBI): domain Eukaryota; kingdom Viridiplantae; phylum Streptophyta; class Magnoliopsida; order Fabales; family Fabaceae; genus Ormosia; species Ormosia semicastrata. The sequence continues at coordinate 25,792,640 of JAQQTO010000046.1, read as the reverse complement.
ACATGATTTTAGTTGCATTACAACTGATTGAGTTTCATTTTTGCTGATATAATGATATGCAACCAAAAGGAAGTAACTAGCTGCCATACGTGACAAAGACCACCCCTTCTTCCCTCTTTTTTTTTATTTTTTAAGTGGGCTTACATTTGGGTTAAAAAAAATGAAATGGACCTTTAATTAATTAAATTCAAATTTTTCTTATTCTTTCATTTTTTGATTTTTTTTTGAAGCCCAGTCAAAATTGAGTGTTCACAGCGGTAATAGATCTAGAGAAATATATGTTCTAAGTAATTTAATCCCCGTGTGTAATTAGATCTTAGTGTGATTAGTTTTCTAAATCTTAATGCAATTGTTAGATAGTTATAAGAGCGGTTGCTTTATGACTAATCAATGATTAGGAGTTGATTTGAGTGGTTGCTAAATTGGCCAACACTTAAGGAAAACAGAGATTTTATTCTCACAATTGCGTAAAAACATAATTGAGCATGTTGGAATAAAAGAATATGTGGATTTACATCATCATAGAAATCTAGTGGTGGATTCAATCTCTTAACCAATTTTCTTATATTGTTGATTTTAGTTTATTTATTATTATTATTTTTGAAGTTGTTCATTGTTCATCAAAACTCCAAAACCCCCCTTTTTACTTCTTATTGTCAATCAGAGTTTAAATTGGGAATTATTTAATAGTGTTCATTGAATTGGTTCTCTGTGGATCGACTTACTAACTACAACTAGTTGTAAGGTTTTTATTTTTGGTGGGCCGACAACCGATTTTTATCTAAATTTTAATCACTATCTCATTCACGCATCGAATTTTGGCGCCGTTGTCGGGAACCAATTTTTTAATTACACTGTTAATTTATTTCCTATTTTTACTCTATTTTTATTTTTGTTTATATTTTATTTTTAGTTTTTGATTCTTGTTTTCTCGAGTGTTTTATAGGTGTGTTGATGTCCATTGAAGGGATAGACGAGGGATTGCAGAATCTGAGGAACTATATTGATCAACTCAACTCACATCCTCAATTTCCCTTCCATCCATCTAATTTCCAACTCACTCTTGCTGACATTGAAGCTGCCCGTTACATTGATTTATCAAGTTCAGCGACATTTGAGCCTTCTGAAATATTTGAAGAGGTGACAATGGCAGAAAATACTTTAAGGGCATTGGGTGCTCCAGATTTAGATCAACAGCCTCTATGCATAGACATTATTGAAAATGAAGAGGCATTTGAATTGAAATCCGGCTTAATCCATCTCTTGCCATCTTTCAATGGATTACCTGGAGAAGACCCTAACAAGCACTTGAAGGAAATCCATGTGGTATATTCTAGCATAAAGCCTGCAGGAATTCATGTAGAGCAAGTCAAGTTAAGAGCTTTTCCATTCTCATTGAAAGACTCAGCTAAGGAGTGGCTTTACTACTTGCCACCCGGATCCATCCAATCATGGCAGGACATGGCCCGAACTTTCCTAGACAGATACTTCCCTGCCTCAAGAGCTGCAACAATCAGAAAAGAAATCTGTGGTATTCAATAAAGGCATGGGGAATCACTCCATGACTATTGGGAGAGATTTAAGAAGCTATGTTTCAGCTGCCCTCATCATCAAATAAGTGAGCAACTCTTAATTCAGTATTTCTATAAAGGCTTATAAGTGATGGATCGCAACATGATTGATGTTGCTAGCGGAGGAGCATTAGTTGATAAAACTCCTCAAGAAGCTAGAAACTTGATCTCAAGAATGGCTGCCAATACTCAACAGTTTTACTCTAAAAATGACACTGGAGTGAGAGCAGTGAAAGAAGTAGAGACAACTAGTCTACAAAGAAAATGACTCAATTGACTGCTATGGTTCAGCGGTTAATGGATACAGGCAAAACACCAGTTCATGCTTGTGGGATCTGTTGTTCATCTGGACATCCCACTGATATGTGTCCCACTCTCCAAGAGGACACAAATGAGAAGGTAAGAACAGTAGAGGGATATACTGGACTTTCAAAAAATTACAACCTCTACTCAAACACATATAATCAAGGTTGGAGGGATCATCCTAATTTCAGCTATGCAAAGCAACCTCAAAATCAACCTCCATCTTATGGACCTCCAGGATTCCAACAAAGGCAAGCACCTTTCCTCGAGACAACAAAGAAGTTCAAGCTCCTAAGCACTTGAGCCTTCACTAGAGGAGCTAGTGAAACAAATGACCACTAATAATTTGCGGTTCCAACAAGAAACAAATGCAACCATACAAAGTTTTAAACAAGAAACAAGGATCAGAATCAATAACTTGCGAGAATCGGATAGGGCGCTTGTCCACGAGAATTCAACAAGTTTCAAAGCCAAGCTTCAGGGAAACTACCCTCACAAATGTAAGTGAATCCAAGGGAAAATGCTAGTGCTGTCACATTGAGAAGCAGAAAGACGATGGATGAGCCTACATCTCTCCCACAAATCACTCAAGAGAAAGATGAACCACCCAAAGAAGCAAATGATAAGGGGCAAAATTCCAAAGCCCCTAAGGTAAGTAATTCTGAACCCCTTCTTAAATATGTCACTAAAGCTCCTTTTCCTAGTAGGTTAGTTAAAACCAAGAAAGAAGAAGCAGAAAAAGAAATACTTGAGACTTTTAGAAAGGTAGAAGTTAATATCCCTTTGTTAGATGTCATTAAACAGGTACCTAGATATGCAAAATTTCTGAAAGAATTATGCACTAACAAGAGGAAGCTAAAAGGAAATGAAAAGGTCCAAGTAGGAGAAAATGTTTCAGCTGTAATTAAAAAAAAACTCCCAACCAAATGTAAAGACCCTGGCACATTCACCATTCCATGCACTATAGGTAACACAAGATTTGAAAGGGCAATGCTTAATTTAGGTGCATCTATAAATGTCATGCCATATTCTATTTATGCATCTTTATACTTAGGTCCTTTGGAACCTACTGGTGTTATTATTCAATTGGCTGATAGATCTAATGCATACCCTAAGGGTGTGGTTGAAGATGTTTTGGTGCAGGTGAATGAATTAGTGTTTCTGGCAGACTTCTATGTTTTGGACATGGAAGAGGATGATTCTCCTAAATCTGCTCCTATCTTGTTAGGGAGACCATTTCTGAAGACTGCAAGAACAAAAATTAATATGCACTCAGGAACTCTAACAATGGAATTTGATGGGGAATTAATTAGATTCAATATTTTTGAAGCTATGAGATACCCAATTGATGTGCACTCTGCTTGTTTAATTGATTCTTTTGATCCTTTTGATTCTTTAATTTCTGCAGCTTTTGATACTGACCATTCTGATGCTCTTGATACAATTCTAAATCATAGCTTAAATGTACAGGAGGAAAAGAAGAAGAATGAAGAAGAGCCATGGAGTGAAGACATTGATGAAATTGTTGCTGCCTTATAAGAGCTCTCTTCCACTCCAGAAGAACATGAGGTAACTTTTATTGATTTACCTGTTACTATTGATATACCTTAACCTTTTGTTGTGCAGGCACCTGATTTGGAACTAAAAGCACTGCCGAATCATCTTAAATACATCTTCTTAGGGGAGAAGGACACTCTTCCAGTAATAATTGCAAAGTCACTCACCCAAGAGTAAGAAGAGAAATTGGTGGCTGTTTTGTAGAAACATAAGACAGCCATTGGTTGGTCAATAGCTGACATCAAGGATATTAGTCCCTCTATTTGTATGCACAGGATATTAATGGAGGAGGATACTAAACCTGTGAGAGACCCCTAGCGGAGGTTGAATCCTCCCATGATGAAGGTTGTGAAAAAGGAGATACTGAAGCTCCTAAGTGTGGGGGTGATCTACCCCATTTCGACAAAGAAGTGGGTAAGCCCAGTCCAGGTAGTACTAAAGAAATCTGGAATTACTGTGATAAGAAATGCTGAAAATGAGCTTATTCCCACTAGGTTGCAGACAGGGTGGCGTGTTTGTAATGATTACAGGAAGTTGAATGCCACCACTAGAAAAGACCACTTTCATTTACCTTTCATTGATCAAATGTTAGAAAGATTAGTCGGTCATTCTTATTATTATTTTCTGGATGGTTTTTCAGGTTACAATCAGATTGCCATAGCTCCAAAAGACCAAGACAAGACTACATTCACTTGACCATTTGGTACGTTTGCATATAGGCGAATGCCTTTTGGACTCTGCAATACACCAGGAACTTTCCAGAGATGCATGATGAGTTTATTTTTTGATTAGATTGAAAATATTATTGAGGTTTTTATGGATGACTTTAGTGTCTTTGGAAATGGATTTGAAAACTGTTTAGATCATTTAACATTGGTGCTTAAAAGATGTATTGACACTAACCTGGTACTGAATTGGGAAAAATGTCATTTCATGGTAAAGGAAGGTATTGTGTTAGGTCATGTAATTTCTGCTAGGGGAATTGAAGTAGATAAAGCAAAGGTAGAGCTCATGCATTCTTTGCCCCCACCCACTAGTGTGCGGGAGATTTGTTCTTTTATTGGTCATGCAGGTTTCTACCAGAGATTCATTAAAGACTTTTCTAAAGTCTCATTGCCCTTTTGCAGACTTCTCCAAAAAGATGTCAATTTCAACTTTGATGAGAAATGTATGGAAGCTTTCAATAAACTCAAGAAGTCGTTGACTGTTGCGCCTATCATCAGGCCACCCAACTGGGAGTTACCATTTGAACTAATGTGTGATGCCAGTGACTTCGCGGTAGGAGCTATCTTAGGATAGCGAGTTGATAGGGTTCCTTATGCCATTTACTATGCATCAAGGACTCTAAATGATACTCAGCTTAATTACTCAACCACAGAAAAAGAACTTCTAGCTGTTGTATTTGCTTTGGAAAATTTTAGATCATATCTAATTGGTTCTAAAGTGATTGTGTTTTCAGATCATGCAGTTTTGAAGTATCTTCTGATAAAAAAGGAAGCGAAGCCTAGGCTGATCCGTTGGATTCTACTGCTCCAGGAATTTGATTTGGAAATTAAGGATAAGAAAGGGAGCGAGAATTTGGTGGCCGATCACTTAAGTAGGTTGGTAACTAAAGAGAAAAATGCCCATCATGGAGACTTTTCCAAATGAGTATTTGAAGGCTGTCAAGGCCATAATCCCTTAGTATGCTGACATTGTTAACTACCTGGTTACTAAGGACTTTCCGGAGGGTTTGAACAAGGCACAAAGAGATAAATTAAGGAGTGACTGTAAATACTATATCTGGGATAACCCATACCTATGGAAGCATTGTGCAGATCAAGTCATTAGGAGGTGTATTCCTAATTCTGAGATACACTCCATCCTCTCCTTTTGCCATACCTATGCATGTGGAGGACACTTTGACAGTAAAAAGACAGCCAACAAAGTGCTTGACAGTGGTTTCTATTGGCCCACAATTTTCAAAGATGCTTACAACTTCTGTAAGTCTTGTGACTGCTGTCAGAGAACAGGTAACATTGGTCCTCGTAATCAAATGCCTCAGACTCTGATCATTTTTGTGGAAGTCTTTGATATGTGGGGTATTGATTTCATGGGACCATTTCCCCCTTCATTTGGTTTCTCATACATTCCCTTATCTGTTGATTATGTGTCTAAATGGGTGGAAGCAAAAGCCACTGATAACTGCACAAAGTGTAGTTAATTGTGCCCTATATCTGTGCTTTATGACATGATTAGTCCTTGTTTGTAAGTAGTAATAGAAGGTTTTAGTATCATTCATATCTGATTTCATTCTGATGGCTTCCACTGTGATCCTGAGTAAATACTTTCAAAACTATGATCAAATTGAGTACATTTGCATGATTTAATGAATTGATACTTTCTTTGTTATAGGTAGGTCTCAAATGAAGAATGAAAATGAAGAAATTGAAGTAGCTTTGGACCAGGAAGCCTAAGAGAAGGTTAAAAGTGAATATCAGCACCCAAAGCCGCGACATCGATTTGTGGCGCCGCGGCGCTCCCTTGCTTCAGTACATAAAACCCGAGGCTAGAGCGCCACAACATTGAAAAGTGGGCGCCTCAGGCGCCTGTGACCTAATTGCACACGTGCCGCGGTGTGACATGTTGGATGCCGTGGCATTACCCTATTTTATTCAGCCTATAAATACATTTGCACCGAATTTCTACGGAGTTTTATCATCATATTTTGGAGAGCAGCTGCTGGTTTTAGGTTTTTAGACCTAGAGGAAGTGAAAAAGGCTAAGGTTGGAGGCCATCCTTCCTATAGAAGGTGAATCAATCTTAAAGGACAAAATCTAATGAGCTTTCTTCCTTTCCTTTCTTCTTTTCTCTCTTTAATGCTTCATGAACATGATTTGTTATTTGTACCTTCGTGTTTTATGGCTAGCTAGGTTGTATATAAGTTTCCCTTTGTAGTTTCTTATGGATACTGATGAATATGTAATCTTTTGAGTATATATTGAAGTTTAGTTATTTTTAATCATATGGATCTTAATGCCTTTGAGAGTTTGATCAACTTTTGATTGATTTGATGAAATCTAATGAACCTAGACATAGAAATTTAGATTTTAGATCATATGTATGGTTGATGCATGTTCTATTTCATTCAATTGGCTTGGATGCGATGATTCGTTAATAAGATAGAAATATACCTATTGGCCATGCATAGTGGGAGATTGAGAATAGATCATTAATGAGTGGAGTTTGCACTGGTTCTCAAGGAAACTTAGTGAGCTGGGTAAATGAAACTAGGGTTGATTGACCTAGACATAGGTTTTTGACTAAATCAGATTCTCAAGCTAACTTAACAATTCTTTGATGTTGCTTGTAAGGATTGCAAGTCATTAGTTGAAGTAGGAGATGAAAAGTAATTTTTATTTCTCTATTTATCTCTTTATCTTAGATTTATTGCTTTTAAGTCTTTATATTTCTTTAAACATTCATTTATAAAATTAATGCTTTTGGATAGCATTAATTATACTATTGGTTAATATTTAGCTTTTATATGAAATACGTATTCCTCGTGGGAACGATATCTGACTCCTAGCTACACTACAAGTGCGACCCGTGCACTTGCGGTAAGCAAAGAGCGAACAAGTTTTTGGCGCTGCTGCCGGGGAGTACGGTTATTTCTGTTTAGCTGATATTAGCAACGAGTCTAGTTAATACTAATTCAAATTTTGTCTTGTATATATTAATCTAAGTTTTCAGATTATTTTGTTATAAGGTACTAAGATGGCAGACGATAACGCTACGCTCCAGTTGGAGGATGATAGTCATACAAGACCATTAAGGGAGTTTGCAACCCCTCAAATGGAGAACTTGCAGCCCAGTATTAGACGGTCTGCCATCCGTGCTAATAATTTTGAAATCAAACCGGCCATCATTCAAATGATACAGACTTCTGTACAATTTGGTAGTTTGCCCAAGGAGGATCCCAATGCTCATCTTTCAAATTTTTTGGAGATCTGTGACACGTTCAAGCATAATGGTGTCTCTGAAGATGCTATTCGCTTATGGATCTTTCCCTTCTCTCTCAGAGATAGAGCCAAGAGTTGGTTGCCTTCTCTACCTGCGGGATCCATCAGCACTTGGAATGTTTTGTGCGGTAAATTCCTAAATAAGTATTTTCCACCTGCCAAGACTGCTGAAATGGTGAATGATATCATATCATTCACCCAAGTTGAATCTGAAACCTTGTATGAAGCATGGGAGAGATACAAGGATTTGCTGCGTAGGTGCCCTCATCATGACATTCCACCGTGACACCAAGTTTACTCATTTCACAAGGGATTGCTATCCCACCATCGCCCTATAGTAGATGCTGCTGCTGGAGGCTCTTTATTGAGCAAATCATTCGATGATGCATTCCAACTGCTTGAGGAATTGGCAGTCAACAGCTACCAATGACCTTTGGAAAGAAATACTTCAAGAATGGTAGCTGGAGTGCATGATATTGATCCAATGCCATCATTATTAGCTCAGGTGGCAACGTTAGCAATTATGATGGATCGTTTGGGGAACAGCCATCAACAAAGCCTCTTTGTGCTGTGTAACAAGTGTGGAGAGAATCATTCAAGTGATAGTTGCCCTTTTAGCCAAGAAACTACTCAATATGATGGTAACTATCGCCCGCAACAAAATGATCCATACTCCAACCAGTACAATCCAGGATGGAGGAATCATCCCAATTTATCCTGGAGGGACAATCAAGGAGCTTCCTCATCTGCTCCAGTGAATGACAGACCTTATAATCTTTCTGGATTCCCTTCCCAATTAAGACAACTGGGCCAAGATCGTAAACCCTCTTTGGAGGACATGTTCTCACAGTTTATAGTCAAGACAGATTCTCACATGACAAAGAATGATGCTCGGTTGGCAAACCATGAAATGATGTTGCAGAGTCAAACTGCTTCCCTGCGCGCTTTGGAAACTCAAGTAGGGCAGTTGGCTAATGCCATCAATAATAGGCCTTCAGGCACCCTCCCTAGTGACACATTAACCAATCCGAAGGGTGCTTCAAATGAGAATTGCCATTAATTCATGGGATAACATTTATGGAATAGGGAGTAAGTGAGCCTGAGATGGAGAAGGTCAAGTCATTCCTAATGGTGAAATGGGTCAGTTCAAAGCTGTTATGGTGGTAAAATTTAATTGATGCACTTATTGAGCAAGCTCCAAATTTGGAGCTAAAAAGGCTTGTCATTTCAAATGCATCAAACCAATTTTGTAAATCAGGAAGAAGATCCTCCTCCCTTATAGAAATGCATTTGGAATAGCAGACAAGTCCTGTCGGGACTATAAATTAGGCCCTTTTTGGGAGGGAACCCAAAATTTTAATTTTCAGGCTTAAATATGTAATTATCTTGATTTTTAAGTTTTTGTATATTTTTGCATTTCACTATATAAATTAACGTAGGCTAGTTTTGCAGGTGCTGGAGGCCACAACTGAGTAAAACTCAGGGCTTAAGTGAGTTTGGTGCAGAATTCTGCAGTTAGGCTCACAACGCCGCGGCGTGGGTCGTGAGGGCCGCGGCGTTATGGTGATTTGAGCTAAATTCCAGTGAGCACAGCGCCGTGACTTAACAGACCTTCATGTCGTGGCATTATGAGTTAAAAAAAAAGGTAAATATTAAATAGTAATAATTTAAATAATTAAATTAGGAGGGAATTAATACACGCCGCGGTGTATACTATTTTGCAGCGCGGTACGTATGGGCGGTGGTGGTTTTATTCACAAACGCTTTGGTCTCCTCATTTCGCAGCCTCTTCCTTTTTCACTTTCATTTTCTCTCTTCTCTTTTTTTTCAAGTTTTCTGCAAATCTTTGCTTTTTCATCCCTTTTTCACCATACATTTGCCTCCATTAAGGTATATATCTAATTATTTTTAACTTTTTGTCAATTATTAGTTTAATTTTCCTGTTTTCTTCCATTGTTTTGGGTCTCTATTTTTAATTTTTGTTTCTTAATTTGTTAAATAGCTTTAGTTAGTTAGTTATTCTTAGATTTTATTTAGTTTTAATGTTAAATAATGCTAGAATTGCATGCTGGGTTGGATTGGACACACTAAGGCCTACGCATCTGGAAAATTTAGGGCTGCGCACCACGGTGTGAGTATGAACAGGTTGAGTGTCGCAACGTGAGTTTGAATGCCGCGGTGCTGAGTTGAATTTTGAACACCGCGGCGCTGTAATGGCATGTCGTGGTGCTGAGTCTTAAAATTTGGTAGAATTATTCATCTTTCAATATGTTCAATGCTTTTTATTATCCAATCTGATTTTTGACAATTCTATTTCAGGTCATGGCTCCGAAGAGAGGGCCAATTATGCATCGAGGCTCATCCAGCCGGCAGCCAAGGGAGTCTTCTCCCCCTCCTGCTAATTTTGACCAGAGGAGATTTATCTCAGCCGAGGTTGCCGAGAGGTACTCGACTCTCATCACCCGACTGCTCATTTTGGAGCGTGGCTTTGCATTTTCACGTACTTTACATCTGGAGCTGGAGAGGCGCTTGAACCACCTGAACTGGAGTACATTTGCCCAGCATCAAGAGTCCTCAGCTGTGTTACCTGTTGTTCGCGAGTTCTACGCAAATGCAGCTTTCCTTGGTGAGGGGGGCACAGCAGTCAGAGTTAGAGGTCGTGTGGTCTCATTCTCTCCATCGGCTATTCGTGTTGCACTGAGACTTCCTCCACCTCCAAAGATTTGTGATTATACTGAATTTTGTAGCTGGGAGCCGGAGGAGGGTATTGATGTTAACGTGGTCACGACTCGGATATGCTTGGCTGAGTCTCAGCCTGTGATGTGGATTATGAGCATCCAGACTAACCGACCTCGGTACTTTGCGTGCACTCATCTGATCCCGGAGGCCCGGGTGTGGTACCATTTTATCAGCACGCGCATCCTGCTATCAGCTAACCTCTCAGAGGTTACCAGAGATCGTGTCATACTGATTTATGCCATCATGGAGGGTCACTCTATTGATGTTGTCGCGCTGATCTTCCATCAGATTCTGAGGTCTGCTCGGGAGTATAGGAGCCTATTCTTCCCTTTTCTCATTCACTCATTATGCAGCCGACATCAGGTCCGCTGGGGACCTCATGAGGAGCTTATAGACATTAAGCAGCCGCTGAATGACACTTTTATTGAGAGAGTGGGGGCGGCTCCCGCTGCAGTGCCAGTACGGTAGCCACAGGCTCGTGGAGAGCCTCGACCAACACCAGCTCCAACACCTGAGGCAGTAGCTCCATCCCAGGCCTCACCTACTGATGATTCTAATTAGCGTGCCCGGATAGAGGCTATGTTAGTGTACCAAATACAGACGCAGCGGTGGATGGCAGAGCGTCTTGGGCTGCCACTGGCTGACTATCTAGTTCCTTCCTTCCCACCCACATCGGTAGCTGCTCCCTCCCAGGCTGGTCCTTCTCGCGCACCTGCTACAGAGGTCCATGATAGTGATGAGGACGAGGACGAGGACGGTGATGGTTCTGCTACAGAGGGCCCTGATAGTGATGATCCATCCTTTTAGTTGTGCATTCAGGGCATTCTTTCTTTCATTGTATTTCCTTTTTGATATATCTGTATCTATCTTTTGTACAGTGAGGACACTGTTTCCCTCAGGTTTGGGGGGTGTCTTTAACTTTATGTTTTGACTAAATATGCAATAGTATTATATTGTCAGATTATTGTGTTTATTTGCATATGTTTTGGTATTATGCATGTTTGTTAGTTTTATATTTCTTTTTGAAGTGTATATATGTATTATAGTATAATAGTTTAAATATTAATCATAGGAGCAGTTATCTTGAAAATTTGATGAAAAATCCATTCAAGATACAATTGTCGTTCCCTTTCACATTGTGTGTTGTAATGTTTCAAAGGCTAGTATGTATGGTTGCCCCAATGATAGATATGGATACAATTGACCTTCATTTTTCTGTGAATCCATATGTAATTTTTGGCGCATGCTGAAGCATTCTAGTTTCTTTTTATGCATGGTGAGTTTCCCAATTGCATACTTTTTGAACTTTGGAAAGGATAAGAATGTTTGCTTAGAGAAAGTTTATTAATGATACATGTGAAAAATTTGATTATCCTAGAAATTGTTTGGCAACTCTCTTGAGGTGAAATCCTAGGTTGTGCATGAATGAGGAAATGATTAGGGCATTGTTTGGATCGATTGAGCATTTTCAAGCTTACCTGATATGATGATATCCTTAGGTCCTATTTTGAAGCCTTATACTGTTTAGCCTTGTTATTTTTCATAACCATTGTGATCGTTAACCTGTTAACCGTTCTAATGCATGTGAAAACATTGCATTTTCTTCTTACCTTCTTTGTTTGTTGAGTGCATTATATATGTTATTTCTTGAAGTGAGTCTTATGATTAGGGGTATGAATATTCAATACAAAATAAGCCTAAAGGAACTAGATGCAGTTAAAGAAGAAAAAAAATTTATTGCTTTGCAAAAGAAAAATAAATAAATAAATGAAAAAGAAAAGCAAAAACAAAAGTAGAGTAAAGTCAAAAAGCATCAAAGTGGTTCTGGCAAGTTTTCTGATCTCATTGTTAAATACCCTGCTAATATCATTATTAGCTCATGAATTGGAATATCGTATTTATGTTTCTCAATGTTTGTGTTTAATCCTATCCTTTTTGTAACACCCCAAATTTTATATCTCGTAAACAGTAATTTTTACGGTTAACAAAATTTTACTGTTTAGTAAATTCTGAGCACTGTAAAATTATTTTGAATATCCCGTCGGCGTAATTAATCGTTTTAAGTGATTTGCTCCGTGCCAGGAAAATGATAATTTTCGGGCCGGGGAAAATCTTTCTGTATTTATTTCTCTTGATTGTTAATTATTTTTAACAATCTGACTTGATTTTCATACGTTTTCTAATTTTTGTGATTTTATGTGTGATTTTGAATTTCTTTCTGTTTGTGGGCCCCACGAGGGTATGTGGGCCCAGGTGGCCATACGTGGGCCCAGGTGGGTCGCGCAAAGTGAAAAAATTTTCTACGTATAGAAAAATTTGTACTGTTTAGACGAGACAGGGGATCTTACTAAACCCTGAATCCTAAATAGTTTTAGAAAATTTATTTTGTCTCGTATTTATTTATCGAAAGATAAAAATACAGTAAATATATTCTTTCATAGGATTTTTAGTAGATAACAATAGAAATTATATTGTTAAGTCAACATTAGTGGTTTAGATATCCACCATTAATTTAATTAATAGTTAAGAAATAAATTTAATAAAGAAGTATAAGATAATCACCATTAATTTAATTAATGGTGTTAGAATAAAATTAGGCAAGCTTCAATATCAACCGTAGATTTAATCAACGGTGTAAAATTGATGATATAAGATGACCATATTATTGCATGCATAATGGGGGGGACGGTTTTGGCTTGTTAGGAGACAAAGAAAAAGTTTTGATGACTAATAATAGTTACTTTATGTCATTGTTAAAAAGTCTTGATCAATTATGTACTACATTGAATTATTTGCACACTTAGAATGCATGGAAGGGAGAGGCTACGGTGGTGGATATAGAAAGAAAAAAAAAGTTTGATGACTATATTATTTCTATTATTGATTTTCTTTGTCTTCTCCAAACACAATAACTCCTTAAACTATTTAAGCCTAATTTGATTAATCTAATGGCCTAATTAACAAGTTAAGTAAACTAAATTAAATGTTAAATTGTTATAATCTAATTCTTAATTAGATATCCTAATTTTAATTAAAAATTATAATATATGAAATAATATGTCTAATTAATTAGTTATGTAATTAGAAAATTAGTTAAGATTGATTAGTAATGCTTCAAATAATGCATGAAAAGATGACAAACTTCATGCATGCATTATGGAAGGGGGGACGGTTTTGGAGCAAGGAAGAAGAGGAAACATGTTTAAGACATGTTGGAGTAGCCTTTTTAGGCCAAGGAAAAAAAAAGATGACCAAGTGGAGATTCCATGTGCAATTAATTGGTGATATTTTGAATCAATTATGTCACTTGAATCTTCAAGACTCCCACGGCAGCCCACTCCTCTTGTGCATGCATTTTCATTCTTCTCTCTCACCCAAAAAGCTTCCATCTTATTCTCTCAAAAACTCCAAGAAGCCAAGCACACATTTCTTTCCATTTTCTCTCTCAAATTGGGTCAACACTAGAAGCCATGTCTCCAAGCTCCTAAAATTTTATCTAAACACATTTTCTAAACCTAAACACCATTCTAAGAACATCTCTAGTTATGAGTTTTTCCAAAATCATTCATCTTGAGCTTCAAATCCAAGCTTCAAGTTTCTATCAAAAATAAAAAATTCAACCTTTGTGCTACAAGAGAAACCATTCGGTCAACCTACCAAAAACCACTCTCCAATATCTTTTAATTTCATCCAACCATAGATCTTGAATTTACATGAGATTCTAAGCAACTTTCATGTTGGAGACTTTCTCTAAATCCTCCATCTTCATAGATTTTCTTCAAGGTCAAAGTTCTTGGGTATTTATGGTGAAGTTTACTAATCTTCACTTTTCTTTTGATTTTCAAAGTTTTAAACCATGTTTGATCCATGGTTCCTCTTAATCAAGCTTAGTATACTAATTTTCTATGTATTTTGTTTTGAATTTGAGAAGCCCTTGGTGGTGAAGGACTTGGAAAGAGAAGCAAAATCAAGAAGCTTTGAGGATCTTCAAGAGGTAAGAGGGGGATCCATCTCACCAACCAAGTATGGTGGTGAGAGATGGTTATATATTTGATGGATGTTGAATCCATGTGAGGATTCATATCCATGGTCTTGTAATTAATTTGTGGTTGTTTATGTGTTTTAATTATTTGCCTATGCTTGGTATGCTTTGTATGAGTTTATGATTTTGATGGTATGCTTATACTATGTATGATTTATTGCTTTTAATTATGGCATGCTTGTGATATATATGATTATATGTATATGTATGTCATGACTTGATGATGGAAAGAAAATCAATTTTTGGTTCCAATGACCAAAGAGATGGCTACGGTTTTAGCACCCAAGGTTAGGGTTCCATGTTGAAATTTTTTAAGAACAATGAAATTAAATTTTGATTCCTAGAACAATGAGAATTTCGGCCAAGACACCTCAAAATAGGTGTTTACAAATTAATATGTTATGAAAGAATAAAATTTGATTGATTTGAGGAGTATGGAAAATGAATTAAAGGTTTGTTTTTTTTTAGAAAACATGAACACAAATTTTAGAATGAAATTTTATTGATTTATTTTATGTAGAAACAAGAATGGAATTTATTTAAGTTAGAAGAAAAATATTTCATGGTTCCAATGGCCATTTATAAGGTTTTGATAATTTAGAAAAATGTTTTGATGTTATGAAATACAAGAACTTTCAAATAAGGATTTTGGAAAGGGAATTAAGTGTTATAAATTAAGTGAAGTGAAATTTTCATAAATAAAAGAAAAAGAAGATTGAAAGTATTGAATTTCAAATTATTTTAAAGAGAATCAATCTTTAGAAGTGATTTAGAAATATAAAAGAAAATGTTTGTAACTTAAATTTACTCACGAAGAATTTATTTGGGTTTTTGGAAAATGTTAGGAAATTTAAAGTTAAGAAACAATAATTAAAACAACTCAATATGATTTTGTAGGACTAGATTAATAAAAAGTGATTTTGAGAAAATATATATTAAGGAAAAGATTTTTGACTAAGAATGAAAAAGAATTTGCAAAGAAAGTGAAAATGAATTTGAACAAATGGGTTTGTTTTATGACCAATCGGTACTTTGATTTTGAAAATAAAACTTTAATGGTTTTGTTTGTGTAAAATCATATCAATTTAGAAGGAAAAATATTTGATGGTTTCAATAGTCATGTCCACGTTTTTAAAGACTTGTAATGCCTTGATTTTTATGAACAAAGTGATTTTCAAAGTGAAAACGTAACTTGATTTAATACAAGAATTTGGAAATGGAATTAGAGCATTTTAATCACTTGAGAAATTAAGTTTTTATAAACGAGAATGTTTTCGAAACTTCAATTTATTTTGAAGAAGGTTGTATTTGGAAATGATTTGGGAAAAATGAAAAATATAATGGTGTTATGAAAATCTACTAACGTATAACTTAAGTTTTGAAGTACGTTAGAAAATGTTAAGTTTTGAAACATTGATTTATATCAATGAAAAGTAATTTTGTGAATTATATTTTGGAAAAAGGATTTCTTGATTAAAGAAATGTGGAAAAAGATTTTCTTGAGTGAGAAAATGTGAAAAATGAAATACAAAGTCATAATATTTTGAGAAAAGATGAAATGGAATTTTTGAAGGTTGAGAAATATTTTTCGTAATAGAATTGTGGTGAAAAATGATTTACGTATCTTAAAAACGTGTTGAAAATAATATTGACTTATTTGAAGGTCTAAAATAATGTTTGAAATATTGAGGAATATTTTACGTAATTGTAAAATGGTGAAAGATGATTACGTATCTCAAAAAAAATGATTTAAAATGCAATAAAAATATTTCTATGCGATTTGAAATATTTTAACATATTTCTACGTGATTTGAATTACGTTTAAATATTTTATATAATTTGAACTATTGTTAAAAAAAATCACTACGTGATTAAATAATGAGAGAATATTTTTACGTGATTGTAAAAATGACAGAAAATCATTATGTGATTTGGAAAGTGTTTTAAGTATTTTAAGAATGATGGAAAATGATTTATGCAACTTAAAAGAATGATTTTAAGATACGCGATTTTGAAACAGTGGAAAAATAATATGCGACTTGATAAACGTATATTCTACACGTTTGAGAAAAGCATTGAAAAAAATTAGTACGTGGTTTAAAAATATAACAGAAATGTTACGGTATTTTGAAAATATAACAGAAACTTTCAGAATTTTGAAAACGTAACAGAAGTGTTACGATATTTTGAAAACATAACAGAAATATTTTGAAATTGTGAAAACATAATGAAAATGTTGCACAATCTTGTGAAAATACGGTGAAAGTGTTTTATAACTATGAAAACATGATAATAGGATTTTGTGTTGAAAATACAGTATAATTACTATTTAACCAGTGTATGGACTCTGTATGAGAGAGTGACATGTTTTGCCTACGATTGGCTTTTGGTGCATTTTATATGCATTGGAAAGAGATGTCTGTGATTGGATTTGGTGCATTTTATATGCATTGGAAAGAGATGCTTGTGATTGGATTGGGTGCATTATATATGCATTGAAAAGATTTGGCCCGTTGGGGTTGGACTTGCACTGATATACTCGTGCATTGTACAAATGAAATTGAAAAGATTTGGCCGTTGGGGTTGGACTTGCACTGATAAATTCGTGCATTGTATAAAATATAGCTAATAGCTATTACGGCCTTGTGGTTGAAGAGGGAATGAGAATTGATAGTGAGGTCTATGATGGATCTGGGGGGCGTCGAGGCGCGGCGGTCGACCAGTGGATAGCTGGCGAGTACCACCGTGCCACTTGGCGATGCGATCCGTTGCAACGCATTGACGATACCCGACAAGAACACGATTCTTTTCTACTACTTTGGAAGATTGTCTTTGGAATAAGGCTGAATTGACCAGAGCATTCTTCTCGAAATTTGGAAAACCTCCATGGAGTTGTTTTTGAAAAACTGAGTCTTTGTGCATATGCATAATCTGAACATTTATATATGTGTGATATATTAATTGAGGAATATTGGTAATGAGTTATGACAATTGTTTTGAGTATTTGGATGATGATTGAACTGATAAATAATTAGATGATGATAGTTGATTAATGCTGATAGTATGATTATGGTATGATCTATCTATTGTTGGCTGTGTGTTATCTCTGTGCTGCCATATTGGTATTGGTGTAGGTGATCTCACCTCTTTGTTATGTTGTCTTGCTGTGTATGTATTGTTAAAATTATACAATAGAAGGAATGAGTTGTCTTAGACATAACGGGCGATGGATACACTGAGATTGGTGACAACAATAAAGAGTGAACATTCATGACTCGAAGGTGTGCAGTGTTGACAAAGGAACAGATGTCTGATGCATCAAGATGGACAGAAAAAGAAAGAAGTAGGTTAAGTTTTCTCGTTAGTGTTGTACCGTGCTATTAGGTAGGACCATCATTGGGTTACAACTGTTAAAAAAAATTGAGAAAAAGAGTCTGTTAGTTTCATATTTCTCTTTAAATTGTGAAATTTTAAAATATTAATCAGTGTCAGTATTGTATATTAAGCTCTTTAATTATATTGTTTGCAGTATGACCTATAAATTTCAGTAAGTTTATATTTTCGCAAAAAGAAATTTTTAAAATCACCTTTTATAACTCAAACTTTGTGCAAACTTATTTTCAGAATATGAGTCGGGAGTCAGACATGTGATACCCTAAGGAGGGTGTTACACTTTTATTCTGTTACCCATTACCCTTGGCTTGACATTATAAGCTACTAAAGACCCTTTTGATCCTCAATCTTGCATGATTTACATTAGTGGAGAGAGAGTTGTATTACAATCTTGTGGATTTTGTGAATTATGTTCATGTGTATGTTTATAACCTCATTTGGGTGAATTTGAATTGAATGGAAGAGGTTTTTCTTGCATGATTTTGGGAAGAATATCTTATATGAAAGGAAGCTATGAATGTTAGCATGATGAGGATTGTGTATGTGTGAAACTGATTCTGAGGTATATGTATTCTTTGAGGTTTATGCAATCATCATATACTAACTTGAGTTAAGTGAAAGTGAAATGTTAAAAATGGCTGAAAATAGGTTGTTATGTTATCTTTGTGAATGTACTTTGTTTTGCTTGAGGACTAGCAAAAATCTAAGTTTGGGGGTGTGATAACTGCACAAAGTGTAGTTAATTGTGCCCTATATCTGTGCTTTACGGCATGATTAGTCTTTGTTTGTGAGCAGTAATGGAAGGTTTTAGCATCATTCATATCTGATTTCATTCTAATGGCTTCCACTGTGATCCTGAGCAAATACTTTCAAAACTATGATTAAATTGAGTACATTTGCATGATTTAATGAATTGATATTTTCAGCACCCAACACCGCGACATGGATTTGTGGCGCCGCGGCGCTCCCCTGCTTCAGTACATAAAACACGAGGCTGGAGCACCGCAATGTTGAAAAGTGGGCGCCTCAGGCGCCTGTGACCTAATTGCACGCGCACCGTGACGTGACATGTTGGACGCCGCGGTGTTACCCTGTTTTATTCAGCCTATAAATACATTTGCACCGAATTTCTACGGAGTTTTATCATCATATTTTGGAGAGCAGCTGCTGGTTTTAGGTTTTTAGACCTAGAGGAAGTGAAAAACGCTAAGGTTGGAGGCCATCCTTCCTATGGAGGGTGAATCAAGCTTAAAGGACAAAATCTAATGAGCTTCCTTCCTTTCCTTTCTTCTTTTCTCTCTTTAATGCTTCATGAACATGATTTGTTGTTTGTACCTTCATGTTTTATGGCTAGCTAGGTTGTATATAAGTTTCCCTTTGTAGTTTCTTATGGATACTGATGAATATGTAATCTTTTGAGTATATATTGAAGTTTAGTTATTTTTAATCATATGGATCTTAATGCCTTTGAGAGTTTGATCAACTTTTGATTAATTTGATGAAATCTAATGAACCTAAACATAGGAATTTGGATTTTAGATCATATGTATGGTTGATGCATGTTCTATTTCATTCACTTGGCTTGGATGCGATGATTCATTAATAGGATAGAAATGTACCTATTGGCCATGCATAGTGGGAGATTGAGAATAGATCATTAATGAGTGGAGTTTGCACTGGTTCTCAAGGAAACTTAGTGAGCTAGGTAAATGAAACCAGGGTTGATTGACCTAGACATAGGCTTTTGACTAAATCAGATTCTCAAGCTAACTTAACAATTCTTTGATGTTGCTTGTACGGATTGCAAGTCATTAGTTGAAGTAGGAGATGAAAAATAATTCCTATTTCTCTATTTATCTCTTTATCTTAGATTTATTACTTTTAAGTCTTTATATTTCTTTAAACATTCATTTATAAAATTAATGCTTTTGGATAGCATTAATTAGACTATTGGTTAATATTTAGCTTTTATATGAAATACGTATTCCTCGTGGGAGCGATATCTTACTCCTAGCTACACTACAAGTGCGACCCGTGCACTTGCGATAAGCAAAGAGCGAACAGCCACCTGATCTGATGATTCTAAAACTATTGCAGATTTTGTTAAATCACATATTTTCTCTAGGTTCGGGACCCCAAGGGCTATCATCAGTGACTAAGGGACCCATTTCTGCAGCAGAACCTTTGATGCTCTATTGAAGAAATATGGAGTAATGCACAGAATTTTCACTCCTTACCATCCACAGACGAATAGGTAAACTGAAGTGTCCAACCGGGAGATTAAGTCAATACTTGAAAAGACAGTGAATCCCTCAAGAAGGGATTGGAGCACTGATGTGTGTGAAACAACATCATGTTTTGTTCTTGTTTTGCATGCATTCTTGAGTGTTTTAGGCATTTTAGTTTTCCTTTTTGGTTAGTTTTTCCCTTAGTTCGGATAACTGCGGTGTTTTTAGTGTTCTTGTCCAGGATTAATGTTGATTTGGCCTTGGATTGAATGGAATACTTGCATGTTTGATGTTGGAGCTTAATGGATAGCAAAAAGGTGCAAAAAGACCATTCCAGAGGGATCCATGGCCTGCCCGTGGATTAAACCACGGCCATGGATCGAGCAGCAACTTGAGGAGGAAAAGAGAGATTCCAGGGAGTTCCACGGTGATCAATCAATTTTTAGGCATTCATTATTGTTTTATATTTGGCCTAATTGATGATAATTGTGCCCAATATTATGTTTGTAGATGAGTTTTAGATGTTTGGTCTTCATTGAGCTTAATTGTAAAAACTTCATTAATTTTCGGATTTTAACTCATTTTGACCTTTCTGTCTTGTGCAGGTCATAACTTGGGCTACAAATGTCATATTTGGGTGATCTTGGTGTCCCCTGAAAGCTGAGACGAAGATACACAATTTTTCGTCTAATGCAGTTTTTCCAATTCAGCTGGATTCAGGGAGAAAACTGGGCCTCAAAGTTAGGACGCTGTTGCTGTCACAAAGCTTGGACCTTTCCTCAATGATTTGGGCCTAATTCTCTCAATTTAAGCCCAATTGAGGCAAATGATATATCTCTGTAAAGCTTATTCAGAGGGCTACAGCATGGGCCAGGGGTAGATTAGGAATTACACAAGATTTTTCAGTTACAAATAGGTCAAGGCAGATTCCGAATTGACACTTTTCTTCTTGATTTGTGATTGTTCAGTTTTTTTACTTTTTGGGGCAGAAACCTCTTTTCATCTCTCTATTTTCGTTTTTCCTTTTTCTCTGCATTTTCGTAATGGCCATGGAAGGCTAAAGCTCCAATCAATCCAAGGAATTCAATGAATGTGGTTAGAGTTTTGAGTTCTCTTGCTTATTTGTAAATTCTGTTTGTGTTCATCCTTCTTCTCCTTTTTCAATTGATTTCTGATATGATTTCGAAATTGAAGTTAGAATTATGGTTGATTAATATGAATCTAATGGAGAATAGATCATCGATTGATAATCTATGTTAATCTGAATCTGTTCCTAAATCAATCTTAATCAAGAATTGCGATTGTGATTCTGTTTTAGTTGATGAAATTCTAGATGATTATCTAGTTGAATTCGAATTAACAGAGGTGAATGCAACAGAATTTTATTATCTTTGAACAATGATTAAATCTGCCACTTGAATTGAAGACCTTGGATTGGTGTTTCCTTAATTGAATTTTCTTTAAACTTGAATTCGTTTTCTGTTATTGAATTGAACAAAACCCCCCTTACTTATTGATAACTGTTAACATACGTGAGAAATCTGAATTGGTCCTTGGGAGATGACCTAGGTTATACACTATGCTATATTCTATTGTGAATCCTAGTCTATTTTGAGGCGAGTGCGACATTGTCGATCACACGGCCTGGCCGTGGAATGATCCACAGCCGTGGAATGATCCATGGCCTGGCCGTGGAATGATCCATGGCCATGGAATTCTGACAGCAAGATCCACGGCCTGCCCGTGGAATGATCCACGGCCATGGATCGCAGTATGCATCAATTTTTAAGTTTTTATTTTTCTTTTTTTTGGGGGCTTTTTAGCCAATTAAAACCCTAAGTTATAAATAGATGTTCTGAATAGAATTAGGGAGTTCTAATTGGGTTTTGGAGGAGGCACATTGGAGGCTTTGGCTCTTGATCTTCATCTTTTTCCCTTCTTCTTCCATTGTTACGGTTTGGGATGTTTTTAAGTTTAATTTCTGATTTCTTCTTCTCTATGTCTAAGTAGTTTCTTTTGTTTCTAGGATTGGGCAATGCCCTTTGATACAATGATAATGATTAATTGACGTTGTTTCCCCTTTTATTGATCTTGATTGTTCATTGATTCAATTCTTATTGCTCTTATTCATGTGAATTTGCTAGCCACTTATTTGCATCTCATAGGCATTTAGGGACGTACTGAGAGGTGAACCTAGGTGTTGGAACCATAAGAATTAAACTTAAGGTCTAAATCACGAGAGTAGTTTTAGCCTTTCGAGGATTCAATGAATTACCACAAAGCGTAATGGGTTCAATTTAAATTCAATTATCACGAGAGTAGGAATTGGTTTAATTGGGCACGGATCTTGTATCTTGAGAAAGAACATTAACTAATTTAGGGTAATTCACCTTCAATTGAATTTCAGATTTAATAAAAATGGTTGTCAATTAGGATTTATCTTGTATCATTGAGGTATCTCAATCTTGGAAGCTTTCTTGAATCTGAATACCATTCTTGATTACTTGCTATTTTTGTTCTTAATTCTATTTTCTTGATTTTTATTTAATTATTTTGTTAATACTTTCTTCTTAATAAACAATCATATTCTCTTTTGTTTAATTTAATTGAATTAATTAATTAATTGGTATTCATAGACACAGTCCTTGTGGATTCGATTTTTTTATTACTTGACGACGAAACCGTACACTTGCGGATTTCACGCATCAAGTTTTTGGCACCATTGCAGGAACTGTGTTTTTCTTGAATATCAATTTAATTTTTAATTTAATTATTTTAAACTTTTTTTCTTTTTATCATATCATTACGTTCTTGTTTTCTCTTTGACTCTCTACAGGTAATTTCTCTTGTTTATGCAAAGTACTAGACGTTCTGGGATTCTCATTGAAGCAGATCCTGAAATTGAAAGGACTTTACATAGAAGGAGAAGACAACAAAGGCACGGAGTAAGAAATATTTGAACCAACACTTGTCATGGCAGCAGCTGAAGATAATAAATCGTTAAAAGAGTATGCAGCCCCTAATGCTCGGGGTTTGCGATCTGGGATTGCTCGGCCAGACATTGAAGCTAGGCACTTCACCATACCTCCTGCCCTACTTTCTATGATAAAGCAGAACCAGTTTAGAGGATTGCCGTCAGAGGATCCTAATGATCATGTGGATATGTTCTTGGAGTTTTGTGAGACCCTCAAGATCAAAGGCACCTCTGTTGATGCAATTCGTCTCTGCTTGTTTCCTCTATCATTGAGAGATAGAGCTAGAGCTTGGCTGAAGTCTGTTCC
The DNA here is from genome assembly GCA_029884595.1 of Ormosia semicastrata. Classification (NCBI taxonomy): domain Eukaryota; kingdom Viridiplantae; phylum Streptophyta; class Magnoliopsida; order Fabales; family Fabaceae; genus Ormosia; species Ormosia semicastrata. Next base: position 25,769,525 of record JAQQTO010000046.1, on the reverse strand, counting down.
TGCTGAGACGATAACTACTTGGGACCAATTGGAGCAAGCCTTTTTGAATAAATTCTTTTCACCTTCCAAGACTGCTCACCTAAGGACCCAAATCACAAGCTTTGTTCAGAAAGATGGCGAGTCATTGTCAGAAGCTTGGGATAGATATAAGGCTTTGCTGGAAGCCTGCCCACACCATGGGTTAGAAAAGTGGTTGATCATCCACACCTTCTACAATGGTTTAGAATATTCTTCAAAGGTGTCTCTTGACTCCGCAGCTGGTGGAGCTCTGATGAATAGAAGGCTCACAGAGGCTTATGAGATAATTGAGAGTGTAGCTTCAAATCATCACCAATGGGCCAATGAAAGAAGGCATAATCCGAGAAAGCTCTCGGGAGGTAAGTTTGAGGTAGATGATGTTGATTTAATTATGTCAAAGTTTGATTATTTGAATAAACATTTTGACATGCTTGAGAAAGCTCATGTTAATGTCATAGGTGACTCTAACAATTTTTGTGAGATTTGTGGAGCACAAGGACATATTGGTGCTGAATGCCAAGTTGGAATGGGATCCTCACATGGTGCACCGGTGGAGCAAGTGGAATCATGCCACAATTTCCATGACTTCAACCAAAAGGGGAGGAATGACCCGTATTCCTAAACTTACAACCCCGGTTGGAGGTCACATCCTAACTTCTCTTACCGGAATAGTCAGTACCAAGCTGGGCAAGGTAATGCTAAACCATCTTCTGGAGTTCCATGGGTACAGAAATATAGACTTGAGTCTCTTCTAGAGAATTTTGTTGAGAGTCAGTCTAAGCAGAATGAGGAGTTTAGACACCATGGGTAAGTTGTGACTGAGGCAATTAAAGAGTTGTCAGCTAAGGTTGACAATTTAGCCATTTATAATAAGATGTTGGAAACCCAGATTACCCAACAAGCAAGCACTTCTCTTAGGCAGCAAGGTAAGTTTCCTGGTCAACCTGAAGTCAACCCAGGCAATGAACATTGTAAGGCTGTTAGTTTGAGGAGTGGAAAGAGGTTAGAGGATCCTAGGGGTAATGGGGAGAGTAACCAAGATGTGGGGAGTGAGGAAAAAGAGACTAAGGCACAACCCTTAGAAGAGAAGGAAATCACTGATAAGGTGTCTAAGTATGTACCCCCTGAACCTTACCAACCCCCAATTCCCTTCCTTCAAAGATTGGCTAAGGCGAAGTTAGATAAGAAGTTTGGGAAGTTCTTAGAGGTTCTTAAGAAATTGTACATAAATGTACCCTTCACTGAGGCGTTAAAACAAATGCCTACCTATGCTAAGTTTCTTAAGGACATCCTGTCTAATAAGAGGAAACTAGAAGACTATGAGACAGTAGCTTTAACTGAGGAGTGTAGTGCCTTAATTCAAAATAAATTGCCTCCTAAGTTAAAGGATCCAGGTAGCTTTTCTATTCCCTGTTTGATTGGCAACATGAATTTTGATAAAGCTCTGTGTGACTTGGGGGCTAGTGTTAGTCTTATGCTTCTTTCTGTGTGTAAGAAGTTGGAGGTGGGTGAACTAAAACCCACAACTATCTCCCTTCAATTGGCGGATCGGTCTGTTTAGTACCCCATAGGCATCTTGGAGGATGTTCCCATTAAGGTTGGTAAGTTTTACATGCAGGTGGATTTTGTTGTGCTTGACATGGAAGCTGATGCTACAATGCCGATCATACTTGGGCGTCCATTCCTTGCCACTGGAAGGGCGATCATTGATGTCCATGAAGGAAAACTGACTTTGCGATTAAATGATGAGGAAGTAGTTTTTGATGTTTTTAAATCTGAAAATAATTCTAATTCCTTAAATTCATGTAATCGCATAGATGCTACTAATATTGTGGATAGTGTTGTGCTTTCAGGTGTGCAGGAATCAGTGACTGATGTTATGCTAGAAAAGACCTTGCCTAAGGGTACTACAAAATTTGAGAAGTCCAAGCCCTGCAAGAAAGAACCTAAGAAGCAGAATGACAAGTGTGTCGAGAAGCGTGAATTTAAACTCGGGGAGAAAGCTCTTGTTAATAACTCGCTTCTACGTTTCTGTCCTAATAAGTTATGGTCAAAATAGTCTGGACCACATGAGATTGTTCGAGTTTTATCCTACGGTGTGCTTGAGGTGAAGAAAGAAGGTCATAAGCCTTTCATGATAAATGGCCAGAGAATGAAATACTTTGAAGGAGTGGGGACTGAGCACTACTCCATTGACATCACCTGAGTACAAAAACCAGACCAAAGTCAAACTAATGACTTTAAATAAGCGCTTCTTGGGAGGCAACCCAAGTTTCTTTATTTTTATTTTTTTCTTTTTATTTCTTCTTTTTCTTTTGACTTTGTGTGTTGGATTGCTGGTTTGATCTTTATCTCATGGATATTGTTTAGGTTTGACCCTTTTTGAAGCTCAAATTAGAAGAATAGTGAAGTCAGAAGGTTCCACACCCAGCTCATGAAAAATTCCATGGCCATGGATTGAACACTAGAAGTTTTTCCACCACCGTAGTGAGTTCTTTTCTTTTAGCCCTTCTCTTGTTTTAGATTTTTACATTGGGGACAATGTAAGTTCTAAGCTTGGGGGGGTATTTTCATATTTTCATTTTTATTAGTTTCGTGCATTCTCATGTCTTGTTTTGCATTACATTTTCATGTTGCATTTTCACACCATCATATCTCTTGGGTTTTTGGTTGAACTTGTGCCCCTCTCTTTTGAGGATTTTGAGATGGTATTGATTTGGAACTCAATTTGTTGATTCTTGTGATAGGCTACAGGCATTGTTTTAATTTGATAGTAGAGGTGATCTTTTGATAGTTGATAATTAGCATATGTTCTCTGAATTTGTGCTTTTTATTGAATTTTTAAACCTCTAAATGTGAGTTTTGAGCCTATTTGGGACTTATGCACTGTATGATTTTTGTTCTCATTCTTTGTGTTGAGTGATATTTCTCATTGATCTTGTGCTCTAGAACTTGATTTGAAACCTTTTTGAGGCAAAAATTTTGGTTGCATGCTTGAATGTGATTAAGGTATCTTAGGTATTTTTCTGGCCTTCTGAAATTGTTACACTTTCATCCTCTAGTTGCCCATTTTGAGCCTATTGCATACTTGTTTTCATGATACCTATGCTGAAATATTGTTGGTTATCATTTAGAATATTAAATGGAGCGAATTAGGCTTGAAAGTTGCTTGAAAGTTGTGTTGGGAATTATATGTATTTGAGCTTCCTCTTTCTCAAAAAAGAAAAAAGAAAAAAGAAAAATAAAAGAAACATCATGAGAAGAAAGCTTGAAAAAGAGGAGAAAGAGGAGAAGGAAAAGTAAGGAAGAAAATTCTTTGAAATGTGGAGTTATGTGTTAGATTGAAAAATTGTCTTTGCTTCATTTATGTTCTATTGGATTTCTTGTGTTTATTGAAAATCTTGATTAGCCCTTTGTCATACCTTCCTTTCTCTACCTTACCTAACATCATTCCCATGGCCCTATTACAACCCTTGAAAGACCTTTTAATTTTTGCATGCATGCTGATAATTAGTGAAAATCTGGTTTCTTATCAAGCATATGGAAGTGTAATTTTCTTTGAAGGATTTTGAGCGTATGATTTTCACCCTTAAACACTTTGAGTGTGGTTAGTAGAGTGAACTTGATTCAATCAGTGAGAATGCATGATTTCTGAGAACTTAGCCTCTAATTGGACTTGATTTTGATTACCTCTCAGATTCTTTGGTTGCCTTAGCCTATTGCTTGGATATTGTTTTCTCGGGTTCTTATTCTTTATTGTCTTTTGATCCCACTTCTTGGTTTGACATTAGTTATTACTTGGGGACAAGCAAAATCTTAAGCTTGGGGGGATTTGATGTGTGTGAAACAACATCATGTTTTGTTCTTGTTTTGCATGCATTCTTGAGTGTTTTAGGCATTTTAGTTTTCCTTTTTAGTTAGTTTTTCCCTTAGTTCGGATAACTGCGGTGTTTTTGGTGTTCTTGTCCAGGATTAATGTTGATTTGGCCTTGGATTGAATGGAATGCTTGTATGTTTGAAGTTGGAGCTTAATGGATAGCAAAAATGTGCAAAAAGACCATTCCAGAAGGATCCACAGCCTGCCCGTGGATTAAACCACGGCCATGGACCGAGCAGCAACTTGAGGAGGAAAAGAGAGATTCCAGGGAGTTCCACGGCCTGGCTGTGGAATGATCCACGGCCGTGGAATGATCCATGGCCTGGTCATGGAATGATCCATGGCCATGGAATTCTGACAGCAAGATCCACGGCCTGCCCGTGGAATGATCCACGACCGTGGATCGCAATACGCATCAGTTTTTAAATTTTTATTTTTATTTCTTTTAGGGGCTTTTTAGCCAATTAAAATCTTAAGTTATAAATAGATGTTCTGAATAGAATTAGGGGGTTCTAATTGGGTTTTGAAGGAGGCACATTGGAGGCTTTGGCTCTTGATCTTCATCTTTCTCCCTTCTTCTTCCATTGTTACGGTTTGAGATGTATTTAAGTTTGATTTCTGATTTCTTCTTCTCTATGTCTGAGTAGTTTCTTTTGTTTCTAGGATTGGGCAATGTCCTTTGATACAATGATAATGATTAATTGACGTTGTTTCCCTTTTTATTGATCTTGATTGTTCATTGATTCAATTCTTATTGCTCTTATTCATGTGAATTTGCTGGCCACTTATTTGCATCTCATAGGCATTTAGGGACGTACTGAGAGGTGAACCTAGGTGTTGGAACCATAAGAATTAAACTTAAGGTCTAAATCACGAGAGTAGTTTTAGCCTTTCGAGGATTCAATGAATTACCACAAAGCGTAATGGGTTCAATTTAAATTCAATTACCACGAGAGTAGGAATTGGTTTAATTGGGCACGGATCTTGTATCTTGAGAAAGAACATTAACTAATTTAGGGTAATTCACCTTCAATTGAATTTCAGATTTAATAAAAAGGGTTTTCAATTAGGATTTATCTTGTATCATTGTGGTATCCCAATCTTGGAAGCTTTCTTGAATCTGAATACCATTCTTGATTACTTGCTATTTTTGTTCTTAATTCTATTTTCTTGATTTTTATTTAATTGTTTTGTTAATACGTTCTTCTTAATAAACAATCATATTCCCTTTTGTTTAATTTAATTGAATTAATTAATTAATTGGTATTCATAGACACAGTCCCTGTGGATTCAATCTTTTTATTACTTGACGACGAAACCGTACACTTGCGGATTTCACACACCAAGCACTTGACTTGAAGATGTTTTATGGGCTTATAGGACTGCCTATAAGACTCCCATTGGCGTGTCACCATTTTGGTTGGTGTATGGAAAGCCCTGTCATTTGTCCGTTGAGCTACAACATCGCTCTTACTGGGCCATTAAATAAGTTAATATGGAATTGGAAGGTGCTGGAAAGCAAAGGAAGTTCCAGTTACAGTGTGGAAATAGGTTTGCCCCAATGATTTAATATGTTAAGTTTTGATGATGATAAATACAAAATAAAAAGAATGATGCTTATGCTTTATACTTGTGTTTTATAGATAACAAATGCATCACAAAAGAATATTGATCATGTTATATAAATGTGTTTAATGAGAAATATTATATCATGCATGATTATGTACTTTATCTAATTATATTTCACTTAATAATCATGCAATAAGATATATGTAACATTCATCATATAATATATCCAATAATATGTTATATGAGTTATAAATGAATTAATATTGGATATGTCTATGAAAGTCTTGTATGCATGTTAGACTAACTAGAGTTATACATTTATGAATCATGCATATGAAGATATTGAGCTATAAATTTGGACTAACTATGTTTGGTTAAGTGAGTAATATTTTGTAGGATAGTTCAAGTACCAAGAGTGAGCATTGCAACAAGAAAGCAAAAGATCACAACTATGCTCAACTCAAGGAGAATGAAAATGAAAAGATGTTCCAAGCATTTGCAAGTTTTGAAGAGAAGATTTTCTTTGGAAGCTTGGATTACATCAAGAAGTGATGGTGGTAAAAGATCTAGTCCAACATCTTCAAGCTTAGCTTATAGGACTTAGATCTTGTGTAAAGGTAAAAAAGAATCACACTAAGCTCAAACAAGTTTTAAACATATTTATAAGTGTTTCTAAAATGTTTAAATGCCCAACAAACTATTTTTGGAAAGCTAGTCTTGGTGGTATTTCAAATCTATGAAAAATAGTCAAGTTTGTGTTTTATAAAACTGACATATACTTACTCTTTTGATCATAACTTTTAAAATACTTTGAGTTTTACTTTGAAACTTATCTCATTTGAAAATAGACTCAAAGATCTTTCCAATGACTGGTCATTTGCTTTAAATGGATAAGAAACGAAAAAGTTATGACCAATTAAAGTTTGAGTTTTGAAAATATGACCTTTGGTTATTATTTTGATCATATCTTTCAAAATACTTTGAGTTTTGTTCTGAAACTTCTTTCATATGAAAATAGACTCAAAGAGCTTTCCAATGAGTGGTCATTTGCTTTAATTGGATAAGAAATGAAGAAGTTATGACCTTTTAAAGTTGGTTTTGAAAACCAGGAATGGTGTAATCGATTACACAAGTCATGTAATCGATTACAACGTTGACAGAAGCCGTGTAATCGATTACACAGAGTATGTAATCGATTACAAAGTGCCCAGAAAGCTTGTAATCGATTACATGAAGCTTGTAATCGATTACAAAGTACCCAGAAAGCTTGTAATCGATTACATGAAGCTTGTAATCGATTACAAAGTGCCCAGGAACGTTTCTAACGGCTATAAACGGCTAGTTTTCATATAAAATCATTTCAAAACACCTCCAACGGCTCTAAAACTCATTGGGCTATAAATAAAAGTGTTTGGGCATCAAAAACAAGTTGGAGAATATTCTGAAAATTACCCTTGAACATTGAAAACGAAATTCATCATCTTTTTCTCCAAATTCTTTGTTTTGAGCTAAGTGTGTAAATCCTTTATACCCATTGAGTTTCAACTTGTATTATCTACTCTTGAGAGAGTTTTCTATCATCTACTTTGTTCTTCAAGTTGTATATCCACTCTTGTGAGAGTTTCTATTCTTTCTCTTCATCTTGAAATCATTTTAAGAGGGTGAGGTATCCCTCAAGAGAGAAAAGGGTGAGGTATCCCTTATAGTGAGACTCAAACACAAAGGGTGAGGTATCCCAAAGGTGTTGTGAGTGCTCTTCATTGTAAAGGTCATCAAGCACCTGTGAAGCTTGAAGAATTGGAGGCTCTAGCACAAGGGTGAGGTATCCCAAGGTGTGAGGAGTGCTCTTGTATGTACAAAGATTTTTCTAGCACCCGTAAAGTCTAGAAGATAGTGAAGAAGATCTCAAGTTAAGCTTGGGGACTGGATGTAGGCCACAAGTGGTTGGTGGCTGAACCAGGATAAATTCTTGAGTTTGATTCTCTCTTCCCTACACTCTTTAAATTCAGCATTTAGTGAAATATATTTATCTATTGCATATCTTGATGTTTTGATTGTTACAACTTGATATCTAGCTTATTCACTTAGTTCATCATATATTCCAAGTTGTATTTGAGTAATCCTCAATAGTTGTACATTTATTAGACTTATTCCGCTGTATTTATTAATTAAGTTATTCAAAATGCATAATTTGTCAAAGTTGCATTAAAACCAGTCATCACCCAATTCACCCCCCTCTTGGGTAATGGTTGCCATGGCTAACATACAGGAACTGGAAGAACTAAGAAATGAGGCTTTCGAGAATGCCCTGATTTATAAGACTAAAGCTAAGGCATTCTACGACCAATTGATTTCCAGAAAGAAATTTCACAAAGGACAAAAAGTTCTACTATACCAATCCAGACTCAAATTATTTCCAGGTAAACTGTGTTATAAGTGGATTGGCTCGTTTGTGGTAACTAATATCTCTCTTTTTGGTGCAGTTGAGATCAGGAGTGAAATTTTTGGCAAAGCATTTAAGGTCAATGGTCACCGTCTCAAACCATATCATGAACTTCCTGACAGTGTGGAGATGGAAGTGATGACCCTCATCCTTCCACAATATGAGGAGCATTGAAAGTATCATCATGTCGGGCTGAGGACAATAAACTAAGCGCTTATTGGGAGGCAACCCATCATCAAGAAAATCAAATTTGCTTTCTTTAACCCTTTTATTTTATGTTTTTATCTGTTTGTTGATTATGAGCATGCGAATCTTTGGAGAAGCTTGTGTTTGGTTTGATTAATTGTGTGTTTGAATGGATTGTTTGATTGATAATTGTGTGGATTAAGTACAGTGGAAACTAAGCGAAACTGTAGGAATTAGTTCGTTTGTAAATTGTTGTTTTGTATTTCTGAATGCTGAACCTTGTTCTTTGAGGATGATTACCTTGAACTGAGAAGTTAAATTTTAAATTTTCATGATGAATGGACTGAGTAAAGAGTTATACTCTTGAGACGCATTCATATGAACTTGTGCCTTATGAACTTCGTAGATTTTTGACATTCCCTCAAGAATGATGAGTTTTTAGTCTTGGGAATCTGACTTTAAAAGACCCTGACCTATGTTTTTGAACTAATTTCTTGAGTATTCTTCGAGGAACAACATTGCATGAGAGTTTCCAATCCATTTTATAGTGAAATGAGCCAATTTGGGGAGGCATTTTTCATGAGTTTATGAGTAGGGGAGGTCATGTAGTTAAGTTTTTAAAAAAAAAAAAAGTTACAAAACAGTGAGGTACACGGCCTAGGTAGTGTACCCTCACACTGCCGTGTGAGCATGCGTAGCAGAAACCATTAGGGAGACAGAATCATACATGGCCTAGGCCGTGTATTAATAAACGGCCGTGTATGTTCACCAAGAAGCCATTTTAGGGCTTTTCTTCCTCCTTTCTGCCATTTCTCTCTTCTCACCCATGAAACCACCGTCCCATTCCCTCTCTCTCTCCTCAAAATCTTCTATTTCTGCCACTCCAATCCATCATTCAAACCCATTTTCTTCACTAATTCCTTAAATCCTTCACATTTCTTCCATTATTTTCATATCTTACCCACAAATCTTACCAATTTTCACTCACACTCTCTCCTCCAATACCCACACGAACCCACCATCCTCCATAACCACCACCTTCATTTTTCTTCATCTTTCTACCTTAAAATCACCACCCAAATCTTCTTTTCTTAATCCATTTTCACTAAATAAACTTCATTTCTTCATACATTCTTTACAAACCCTCATTTCCTTCCCTGTATCCACCACCACTGTGACCCCCCTCTTTGTGAACAATACCCATTTGTTAAAATTACTCAACAATGCCTCCAAAGAAGCGCGTGAAGCAAAATGCAAGTAGTGGTCAAGGATTCGACAGTTCTCTTGTTCGACCTCAATCTCCTCCAGGTGCACCATCTCTACCACCTGAGGTAAATGTCCATCCCACCTTAATTTAGGATGTTGTTCCAACTAAATTCTTAGATGAGGATACATTGCGTCAAATAGGATTGTATGATGAGATTTTTGAACTGTTAGATGGAATAGGTTGGGGGCACATTTGCTAGAATGCGTGCACCAACTTATGACACTTTAACTAGGGAATTCATTATGAGTTTTGATAGAAAGTTGTATCCTCTTTGTGATCAACAAGAATGGCCTGGTAAAATTGATTTTGAAATCTTTGACATTCCCCATGAGTTGGACATCCACCAGTGTAATGCCATTTTTAGCTTCCCCATAGGCCACAACCAACTCCCCTATGATTTTAGGCCTAATAGAGTTTGGAATACATTAACTGTAGCTGATTCTAATGAATATGATCCTTGCAAATCCAAAGCTTCCAAACTTAGGTCTCCAGCACATAGATATATTCAAAAATGGTTGGCAAATACTATTTGTACTAGGGGTGAGAGTCAAGGTACTATTAGTCGAGCTGAATTATTCTTTTTGAATTGCATGATTAATAGGGAGCCTGTTAATGGATCATACTGGTTGTGTAACTCATTTAAACATTTAGGGACTGCTTTAACTGGCCGTATTTTAGTGGGGGGATTTATTACCCTTATTGCTCAGTACTTTGGGTTGGATTCTGATGTTATTATTGAGGATCCTGTATCGGGCTCTTCTGCCATTGATAGCTCTACTCTGATTCACATGGGGTTATGTGAGAAATGAAATGGGGAGCTGTTTTTGGTAGGAGCTGGTAACCAAGATATTCCGAGGGGAGTTCCACCATAACCTGATGATGATGATTCAGCGTCTCTAGAGTCTGCTTCTCGTTTTACTGCTGAGGCTGGTCCGTCTTCTAGGGCTCGACCCACTACTCTTGACGATGTCATAACACATGTTGATGCCCTACGGATAGACCATACTGCACGCCTTCAGAGCCTTGATGATAGATTTCACGCATGGGAGGAGCGTAACACCCAGAGTATGGCATCCCTTCACAGCAAGATGGATGACATTCTCCGGCGTATGCAGTAGATTTCCCCTCATTTCCCCATTAATGTACCCCCTTAGTTTCCATTGTATTTTCATTCTCTTGTATTGTGTACATTTGGGATTTGATTTGCACTATTGATTTGCTGGTTTCATTCATAGTTGATTTGTTTTTGCTTTCAGTTGTGGTATAGCTGTTTTTACTTATTTTCCTTTTCTGGATGTGTGTAGCATTCTCTTTGTCATTTTTTCCTTTTCTCGGATGTGTGTAGCATTCTCTTTGTCGTTATTTTTCCTTTTCTGGATGTGTGTAGCATTGATGACAATGCTTGGTTTAAGTGTAGGGGTGTGGATACTTTGATGTTCTATTGTGAATACTGTTGATATTCTAAATTGTTCTCCTGGGGTTTGAATAACTGATTGAACTGTATTGGGGTGAGTATATTTGATCTTAATGGTGTTGTTCTTCTTATGATACTTCTTCATTGGCCTTTTAAAGTTTCCAATAAGCTTTCAAGAAATGTGATTAGTGAGCAATTGACCTAAAAAAAAAAATTCTGGTTATCGATTTTGTCGGGTGAAATTCTAAAAATTAAAGGGTTTAATTGAAATTGATGAATCAAAACCTAGTGAGTTTTTGGGCCTTGTTGTAAATGGCTAATCTTAGGCCATTTTTGATTCTTTGATTGTGTGATTCCACTCATGATTATTGTGTTTTTCAGAACTTGTCTTGGTTCTCTTTTAAGCTGCTAATGACCACTGCATGCATTTGAAATGATAAAGGCATTTTCTTTTAAATAACTACTGGCCAAATAGCCATCCTTGCATTTTATCCATTGATTAACTCCTTTGAGCCTAATCGACCCCATTTCCTTTTATCTAAGCTCAATTTAAACCTTAAAAAAAATTATTTTACTACCCTACCTTAAGGAGTAGAAGAGCTTAAAGATTGCATTGGAAAGTGGCTTTTGAATAAGTGTGGGGGTGTGATTCATGATGTTTTTGCCTAGTTATGTCTGTGTATAAACTGTCTCATATTGGCAAAATGTCAGGTTGAATTGAATGCAAGGTGTATATATATATATATTAAAAAAAAGTCAGAAAAAGGATAAGGTACATAATAGGAATTTGAATTTGAAGATTATTGAGAAATTCTGTATAATGATTGAATATCTTTCCATTTTGCTCTTCTAGTTCCTATGGTCTAACTTTGTCTATCTTTGATATATCCTGTCTTAACTTTGACCCCATTACAACCTGAATAAAGTCCTTTTGATCTCTGTTTGCATGTGGTCTGAGTAGTGGAGAAGTAGAGGCTTGACAAGCCTATGGTAAAGCATATTCTCATGAGTTGATTGAGTGAAAACACAAGCCTGAAACACTTGAGTGAGAGAGCATTTCAGTGAGCATTTATCATGCTGATTGAACCCTGAAATTTGATTGAGTTTGCTTGCCAACTTGGATTGCTAAGAAAGGGAATTCTTGATTGTTTAAATTCTTTGAAAACTGAATGCATAAAGGCCTTTGCTCATTATTCTGCATTTGCTTGACTTATTGTGAAACTGTATTGAACTGTATATTTTTGCCCAAGAATGCAAAAGGCTAAGTGTGGAGGTAATTGATCTGTTGATTATTCCTATATTTTAATCACTTGTAATTGATTCTTTGAACTCCATTTGTGCTTAATTATCATCATTTAGCTTAGTTTCTGATATCAAACTCTAATTGGAATATTATTGTGAAACTTTGCTTAAATGTATTCTCAGATGCTAATACTTGAACTTTTCAGGAAACTGTTGTTCATTTAACCTAAATCAAGCTTAACATCCACTTGAAGAAGGGCTATGGATTCATGAAGATCAATTTCTCCCTTTGAAGCAATGAAAGAAGAGTTTTTGAGAAGAATCCAGGTCAAAAAATGAAGAAGTCAAAATACAGGGCCTGCGTCAGAATACAGGGCCTAGGCTGCGTAAAAATACATGGACGTGTGAGAATACACGGCCTAAGCCGTGTACTCCTCTGACTTTGCAATTGAAATAGTGAAATTTTGCTCCTCTAACACAGAATCATACACGGCCGTGTATTTCTCCAGACAGGAATCAAACATAAACTTCTGCGAGAAGTTTATGTTGGGCGCATATATATTCACACCCTTAGCACGTTTTGAAGAGAGTTCTGACCAAGGAGAGTAGTTACAACTCCTTGGAGAAGGAGAGGGCAGTCTTGGATCAAAGATTGGAGTCTCGGGTTCGAGCAATCGGAAATCCATCATCCTCAATCCTCAGAAACTCGTTTGCTCTTTAGTTTTTCTTCTGCACTTTGTTTCTCATGTTGTTCTTTCTCAATTTTTCTTGTTATTTCCTTCTAGCTATGTGTAACTAAATCTCCCTTGGTTAAGAGGGTGATGAAACCACTAGTATTGATGTTGTGAATCTTGCATATTTGATTATTTCAATACAGTTATATTTTTATTCATATATTTCTGAATCTATTGTTGGTATGAAGGTTTTTGTACTTGTTCCCACTTTCAAAGTAGTAGATCTAGGTTTATTATGCGCGGTTGTAATAGTAGATCTAGTGGAATGTATGATGTTTATGTGGGTATAATTATCTTTGTACTATTTGTCAGTTATAAAAGTGGTAGATCTGAGTTTATTATGCGCAGTTGCAGTAATAGATCTAAAATATATGTTCTAAGTAATTTAATCCCGGTGTGTGATTAGATCTTAGTGTGATTAGTTTTCTAAATCTTAATGCAATTGTTGGATAGTTATAAGAGCAGTTGCTTTATGACTAATCAGTGATTAGGAGTTGATTTGAGCGGTTGCTAAATTGGCCAACACTTAAGGAAAACAGAGATTTTACTCTCACAATTGCGTAAAAACATAATTGAGCATGTTGGAATAAAAGAATATGTGGATTTACATCATCATAGAAATCTAGTGGTGGATTCAATCTCTTAACTAATTTTCTTATATTGTTGATTTCAGTTTATTTATTGTTATTATTTTTGAAGCTGTTCATTGTTCATCAAAACTCCAAAATCCCCCTTTTTACTTCTTATTGTCAATCAGAGTTTAAATTGGGAATTGTTTAATAGTGTTTATTGAATTGGTTCTCTGTGTATCGACCCTTACTAACTACAACTAGTTGTAAGGTTTTTATTTTCTGGTGGGCCTGACAACTGATTTTTATCTAAATTTTAATCACTATCTGCCTCACGCATCATTCACCGCCTCAACCACTGACCCACGACACAGGGCACGACTGCACGGCCGCTCAACATTCACAGGCAGTAGACCCACTCCACGGCACACACAGCAGAAGCAACACCCACCAGCCACCGCCCTCAGCCCCTCACCATCTCACACCCACAACAACACCCACACACAAATCAGTCATGGATTGGGTTGCTTACCTGAGGTTGTAGCTGCAAATCAATGAAGAACACAACATGCCTTCCACTCCTCCACCACAGATCTGGACCAACCTGATCTAGAGAGCACGAAACAGGGACAAAGGCAGCAGAGGATGCCCTGGAGATGCGACGGTAGGAGCTTCAAAAGAGCAACAAGATGGGTCTCTCAAGAGGTTAGGCAGTTAAGGTTGATTTAGTGTATGTTGATCTGTGATTTTTGGGCTTTTCTACTGAGAAAAAGTGAAATTTTTTTGAATGGCGTTGTCTTGTGGCTGAAACGCCGTTACGGCGCGTCCGTTGCAGTCGCAACACAGTTGCGTCACGACCGTTGTTTGTGATTTCCATTCTCCCCCGTGTCGCGGGCTGAAGCGAAAATGGGGTTGGCCGCGACCGTTTTGTCGCGGCCGCTACTGACAAAACAAAATGAGATTTGAAACCTTGGTGACAACCAAACCTCCAACGACCACTAGCGACGAAGGTGGTGGAGACAAGTTCCTATGACGAAGGTGCAACTAGCGACAATTTGGGACACCTTACAGAAGAAAAGCTTGTTGGTTATTTACTGGTGTTTTATCTTTTGACAGAATTCTAAGTTTGTCGATGATGATCGAGTGATTTTTGCCCTAATTTTGTTCTAGCTTCAATTATTTGAGTTGTGTGAATGACTCGATATCAAACTAACTTGCTCTTGTTCTGTTTGGTTTGGTTTGAGTTTGGCCATAAAAAACTTCAAAAATTGAATTAAACTAAATTAATTGACTTTGATCGCCTGTAACTGAACCAAACTTGCCTATGTACATACCTGTTGTTTTCTTTCACTCTTTTCATAAAACTGCTAAACAAAAAAAGAAATAAAATTTGCGTGAAAAATGATAATAGTTTGTGAAAAATAGTTAGAGACAAATTAAGAAAAAAATGTGTGGAGTTATTAAATTGTATTTAAATTTGTAAACAAAAACTTGATATGATATTACACATATCTAAAAATTAAGTTTGATGATATATTAGTATGCATTAATTTTTTATATTATAAATTATTATTTATATATAATCGTTAAAAACATTCAAATACCAGAAAAGGACAGTATTAGAGAATAAGAATAATCCTTCTTCCACGTCATTTAGGAACACATCTCTTCACATCAAGGGTAGGTGATATAATTAGATTATAAATATACATAAATTATGGTAAGATGAGATGTAATTAGTTGATAAAAATTATACAAATGTGATATATTATATGTATAAATGTATGTATACAGTATTATTATTATTCCTCTTTCCCTTTCTTAATTTTCCTTTTAACTTTTTTTGGATACATTTCTTTTTAAACTTTTTACTAGACGAATTGGCAGCTAATCTAGGAATAGATTATAGATGTGTTTTCACTTTTCAACGTAATGAAAAACAGATGTTATCAATGCAGTAGTAAACCATTCTCATTGTTCCCTGTATCACTGTATGTTTCTTGCAGGCATATTTCTTGAAGTTAATGGGTAAGCCCCCGTTTTTCCCTTAAGATTTTGGATTTAAGAAATTTCTTATTTAAGGTTTATGGTTTAGGATTTATTCTTTCTTTTCTGTTTTTATTTTTAATTAATATAATTTTGTTTTCATTAGTTAAATGCTTTCACTATTTCTTTCATAAAATGTTGAAATAGAAAATAAAATGAAGGTTAAAATATATTTTCTTTACAGAGGTCCATGTTGCTGCAAAATTTGTACTTGGAGTTCCATTCATCATTATTTTATTTATCTATAAATGGCGACGGAGGCATTTATCCATGTATGAAAGCATTGAATATTTTCTACAAAGTGATAATAACATCATGACAATTAGGGATGATAATTACTTGTCCTTATTTTATGTTTCCTTCTTTGTCTTTTTACTTAAATTTTGATAAATATTTTAAACTTAATTACATGTCTTTTTTATAATTAATTTATTCTATATTTATCAAAATTTAAATAAAAAAATAAAAAAAAGAAATAATAAATAAGAACAGGTGATCTCCATCCGCCAATTAAATACTCTTACAAAGACATCAAGAAGATAACTGGAGGGCTCAATATAAAACTAGGAAAAGGAGGCTATGACTCTGTCTTCTGGGGACAAACTTCGAAGTGGTCGTCATCTTGTAGCTCTCAAGGTATTGGACATAGCCAAAGCCAATGGTCAGGAATTCATCAATGAAGTTGGTACTATTGGTAGAATTCACCATGTTAACGTGGTGCAACTCATTGGTTTCTGTGTGGAGGGGTCAAAGCGTGCTCTTCTATACGAATTCATGGCAAATGGATCTCTCGAAAAATACATTTTTTTCTCATGAAGAGAGTTCTTCCTTAAGTTGTGAAAAATTGTATGCCATTTCTCTGAGTTGCTCGTGGTATTGAATGTTGTCAAAATTGACCTACAATAAAACGAGTTAGTAAAATTGTGAAGCCTATAGTGTACAAAGTATTGTCCTTAAGGATTATTTTAGTATAAACAAAAATCTCTTAGGATATTGTAGGCTCTTCCTATTTGACAGGAATTCAAGAACTACAAGAGATATGAAGCAGAATGTAACACAGAAGAGAAGACCAAGAAAGAATGGTAGCAAGAGAGGAGAAGGTGAAGAAAACGTTGTGCACCAAAAACGTTAATAAGTAAACAGTATTTATAGAAGGTAAAAAAAGAGTCGTTAGCAGAAAATGTTAGAAAAAAGGAACGTTGGAATAATAATGTTGGAAAATGAATTTGTCCGTTGGAAATGAAAATGCCTGTTAGAAACTGATTTGCACGTTGAGTGACCGTCAGAAGACCAAGTCAAATGTGACCGTTGGAAGATCAAGTCAGTTTTAACATCTTCAAAAAATTCATTTTCAAGTAAGCTCAAAAAATTAATTAAATATTTCACAAAAAGAATCGAGCCTTCGATGATTTGTACTAGTCATGAGCCTTTGACTTATTTTTATGCACGTAAGCCCACCACCAAAAATCTCTTAGGATATTGCAGGCTCTTCATGTTTGATAGGGATTCAAGAACTACAAGAGATATGAAGCAAAATGTAACACAGAAGAGAAGACGAAGAGAGAATAGTAGCAGATAGGAGAATGTGAAGAAAATGTTGTGCACCAAAAATGTTAAGAAGTAAACAGTATTTATAGAAGGTAGAAAAAGAGCCGTTAGCAGGAAACGTTAGAAAAAAGAACATTGGAATAATAATGTTGGAAAACGAATTTGTCCATTAGAAACGAAAATGCCCATTAGAAACTGATTTGCATGTTGAGTGACCGTTAGAAGACCAAGTCAAATGTGACCGTTGGAAGATCAAGTCAGTTTTAACATCTTCAAAAAATTCATTTTCAAGTAAGTTAAAAAAATTAATTAAATATTTCACAAAAAGAATCAAGCCTTTAATGATTTGTACTAGTCATGAGCCTTCGACCTATTTTTATGCGCATAAGCCTACTACCTTATTTGTTTCTTACAAAACCCAAAACATAAATTGATATATAAACTCTTTCAAAGACATATTTCTAACCAATGTGAGTTTATTTTTTAAAATAAAACACTTTTCACAGCATTGAATACATGCACAAAGGGTGCAACATGAAAATTCTGCACTTTGACATCAAGCCTCATAACATCCTTCTTGATGAGAATTTCAATGCAAAAGTTTCTGATTTTGGACTTGCAAGACTTTATCCTACAGATCATAGCATTGTGTCTTTGACTACAGCAAGAGGAACCATAGGATACATGGCTCCTGAGCTCCTCTATAGAAATGTTGGTACAATCTCCTACAAAGCTGATGTCTACAGCTTTGGGATGCTATTAATTAATGGAGATGACCAGAAGAAGGAAGAATTAGTACAATACTATATATGTAATTTTTTATTTTTGTTTCTTTAATTTTAAAACTCTTGCCCCACTGTAGAGTTGATTAGGTAAATTCTAAACATTTAACAAATTTCAATTCCTGTATTGTTTTAGTTTTCTGTGAAATTTTGGCTTAAAGATTTTGGTTTAAGCATAAGTATAATGTGACATAAATTTTTAGTTTATGTCAGTTCTCGCTTACGACATACACTTGCTTGGAGAATTCGTATTGTTTTACAAAATATGTCTTGTGAAGGATTTACGAATTAATTTTTACTCCGGTCACTTAAAATTCTTAAGTCTGTCACTACTTAAACTTATTGAGAGTCGCAAGGTTAAGTAAAATCACAATTAAATCAATGTTCAATAATAGCATCTAAATGGTGAAAAATGATAATACTTTTTAAAAAGTAGTTAGAGAGACAAAGAAAGAATGTGAAGAGACATTAGATTGTATTTAAATTTGTAAACAAAAATTTAACATGACGTTACACTGACACATATCTAATATTTTTATCTAACATATCTAAATAAGATTTTGTATTATAAAGTGTTATTTATATATGTAATTGAAAAAAACATTCAAAATACGAGGAAAAAAAATTAGAATTGTGCTCTTTCCCTTTCTTAATTTTCTATTAGACGAATTGGCAGGTAATCTGGATTAGATTATGTATAGATGTGTTTTCACTTTTCAACATAATGTGAAATAAATGTTAATAATAATAATGAAAAATTCTTAGATGCGCTTTAAAAAAATGTTGCTCCACATCATTCAATATATACCAACTCATAATAAAGTTGTTAACCATTCTCAATGTCCCCTCTATGTTTCTTGCAGGCGTAGTTGCTTTATTTTTGTTGAAGTGTATTGGTAAGTCCTTGTCTTTTCCTTAAGTTATACCTATTTGGCTTTGTGAGAAATTCTTTTTTTTAGGAGGCTTTGTGAGAAATTTTTAGTTAGATAAGACTTATTATATATTTTTAAGATATTCAAATTATTATTTAACATATGTAAATATATTTTTAAAAATAGGTACATTTTTCATTTAAAAAAAGAAAATGATAAGTATATTTTTAATATGATTTTCAATATTTTATATATATCAAATAATTATTTGAAAATTTATGGCAAGTCGTGTCTACTTAATAATTATTCTGAGGGAGAAAAAAAAGCTAACCTAGTTTAGTAGCTGAGCTGTTTTTATTTTTTGTTTTTATTTTCGATTGATATTTCTTTTTAATAATTATAAAATTGAAATCTTATTTTTATTATATTAAATGTTTTCGTAATTCTATTCATAAAATGTAGAAATTAAAAAATAAAACAAAAACAATGCCGTAAAAAACAACCCAAACACCCAGTTACAAGTGGGGCAAAGTCATAAACAATTTAGGAATGAGTTTCTTTATAAATTTAATTTGGAAGTTGCTATGATATCCATAAGGTAAGGTATCTTTGGTAAGTTGTCAAATATTTATTAGTTGTTAGCTTTATCATAATTGTTTAAAAATTATTGAATATAATCAATAAGTGATAAATATTTAACAACTTATGTGGTATTTTAAAAAAATATATGAATATAAAGGATTCAGATTTTTTTAATTTTTTCTTCTTTCAAGTGATCAATTATAAAAAAAAAAAAGATACAAAAAATTATTAATGGGATCTAATTGAAACTTGTCAAATTTTTTTTATAATTTTGTGTCTTTCTCTCTCCTACAATTGACCACTTGAGAAAAAAAAATTGAAATGATCCTCATCGAAATATAAAAGTACTCCTTGTTTAATTTTAATCTATTATAAATGTAAAATTTCCTTAGGCTGTCCTTCAATCATAGTTCATCAAATTATTTAATAAAATATATTGACTATCATAATCACTATTTATAGAAAGTCCAACTTTTTTAATAATGAATTTAATTATATATTAACACATTATTGGATAATTGTGTTAAAAACTTTATAGCTGTAAGTAAAAATTTAAAATTTTCACGTTCAAATTTAAGGTTACCCAACTGAAACTTAGACGCCATTTTTATGATTTTCTCTTGCCGTATCTTCTATTCCTTTTTACAGGTTTGTATGTTGCTGCAAGATGTGTACTTGGAGCTCCATTCATCATTATTTTATTTATCTACAAATGGTGACGGAGACATTTATCCATGCATGAAACCATTGAAGATTTTCTACGAAGTGACAATAACACCATGCCTATAAGGTACTCTTAACAAAGACATCAAGAAGATAACCAGAGGGTTAAAGATAAAGCTAGGGAAAGGAGGCTATGACTCTGTCTTCAGGGGACAACTTTGAAGTGGTCGTCTTGTAGCTGTCAAGGTTTTGAATAATGCCAAAGCCAATGGTCAAGAACTCATCAATAAAGTTGCTACTATTGGTACTTTGGTAGAATTCACCATGTTACCGTGGTGCAACTCATTGGTTTCTGTGTGGAGGGGTCAAGGTGCAACTCATTGGTTTCTGTGTGGAGGGGTCAAAGCGTGCTATTATATACGAATTCATGCTAAATGGATCTCTCCAAAAATACATTTTTTCTCATGGAGAGAGTTCTTTCCTAAGTTGTGAAAAATTGTATGCCATTTCTCTTGGAGTGGCTCGTGGTATTGAATGCCTACACAAAGGGTGCAACATGAAAATTCTGCACTTTGACATCAAGCCTCATAACATCCTTCTTGATGAGAATTTCAATCCCAAAGTTTCTGATTTTGGACTTGCAAGACTTTATCCTACAGATAATAGCATTGTGTCTTTGACTGCAGCAAGAGGAACCATAGGATACATGGCTCCTGAGCTCTACTACAGAAATGTCGTTAAAATCTCCTACAAAGCCGACGTCTATAGCTTTGGGAAGCTATTAATGTAGATGGCTTGTAGAAGGAAGAATAATTTCATGGCTGAGAATTCCAGCCAAACTTATTTTCCTTTATGGGTGTATGATCAGCTACAGGACGGAAAGGAAATTATAATTGAAAATGACACAGATGAGGAGATGAAATTGGCAAAGAAAATGATTATTGTAGCATTGTGGTGTATACAAACGAGGCCTAGTGATCGTCCCTCAATGGAAAAAGTGTTAGAGATGCTTGAAGAAGATGAAGACTTACAAATGCCTTCTAAGCCTTACCTATATCCACAAGATCTACCATTAGAGGATCTTAGACACCATATATCAGGTAGTGATTCCAAGGAGTCGATTTGATCTCTTTTGGTCTTGGGATGATCTCACCCCATTTGCATCTAGCTTGTAGCCTTAGGTATATGTTGTGTTTCTGACATATATGATGAGAAGCAGACTTTTTTGCATTGGTACTATTAGGAGGGGTGAAGTGAAACCAAATGTCTTGTATGCAGCCATTAGAATGTATGACATCCACGGTATTTTTACTTTCGTTTATTTATTTATGTTTTTACATGTAATTCATGTTCTTGCTATAGATTCTGTGTGAACCTACATGATTAATTAAATGACACTTCTGTTCTATTTTGCTAAGAATCTTCCCTATTCTTTTCCTCTTGCCTATGGTACTTGTACACTTCATTAGTCCATATTTACAACACTTGTTGTCTATCTCAAATTTATTTTATTTTTTCGTTAGATTTTCTTCCATAACAAATTTTGAACATCCTTGGATCTGTTACACTATGTTTGGATAATAGGTAATGAGGAAAAGAAAAATAGAATGAGAGAAAAAAAATAATTTCTTTTATGGGAACAGAACAGAACACATGGAGAATCATTTCTCCTCTCTTTCTTTCAAATGTCCAACTTTTATTCCTCTTAAAATTGAAGTGAAATGGAGAGAACACATAAGTAATGAAGTTTCGTTCCGTTCTGTTGATGAAACTTTCAAATAAAGATAATGATAATCATGTTTCATTCTTTTCCTTTACTTTCCGATTCATTCTCACTTATCCAGTTTCGTTCCATTAATGAAAAGATATTCAAACACACCATTAGTCAATCTTTTTCTCACATAAATATAGTATAGTATGACGAATATAATTTAGCTTAAGAAAATGAAAAAAATAGGATGATTTTGTTGTTAAACGTATACACTAATATTATATTTACAAAAGTAATAAATTTTCATGAAAGAAAACTTAAAAGGACAATCTGGAGTCATATAATCTAATCTAATTGGTGTTAAAGAAAACTAAATAACACTAACACTGAAAACATATATATTACTGAAATATAGAAACGGTCATATTTTGCACACTTCCGTCTAAAATTTACTAAGTAGATCTAACAGCATTGAGATAAAACAAATCTTTGGTTACAATTCACGCTGATGAACTTTTGTTAATAAATCATCTATAACTACTATCAATTCACTTGATTCATCTTAACTTGATTGATGTTAACCCCTACCTTCTAAGAAGTTATAATAAACAGATTATCTGGAGTTCAAAAAGCAACTGCACCACCTGCAGTTATGATCTAACAATGGGCATTTATTATATACATTTTTAATATTTTATTATATAAAGGACTATTTTCAAAAAATTTAGATCACTCTAAAGAACTCGAGAGAATCTTAGTCCATAATAACCTGTCTTGTCTCATTTAAGATTGGGGTGAACATGACGTATTGACCAATTTTGATATATTTATCAGTTTTGACTAGGTATAATTATGAAATTGTTATATCTATCAATTTTGATCTTAACTTGATTTATGTATTAAATTCTATTTAGGTGAACTTTACTCATAAAATAGGGGTTTGGATCTTAAAGAAAACATTTGTGGTCAAGAGAAAGTATTCTTGAATGCAAATTAGTCTCAAATATATATAAAAAAAATTTACTTCAATTTTTTTCTTTTAATTTTTTGAATTCTTTTAATTATTTTTTATTTATTATTTTTAACTTAATTTAATTGAGTGAATAGACACATTTAAGTGATTAAAGGAATTAGAAGAAAATATTAAAAAAAAAATCTAGAGGAAAAGAGTTGAAGTTAAATTATGTTCTATAAAAAATAAAAAATAAAATTTTCATGAGATTAGATTAAAACTAAAATCAATTTGGTTGATTTATTGAGTCAAATTAAATCAAAATTGAACAAAATTAATAAAAATAATGTTACCAATATACACTTAAATACATTATTATATCCACACAATTTTTATATTATAATTAATTTTTACAAATTTGCACTTTATTTTTTTCACCTAACACACGAGGTGATGTGCTTTGGCATTAAGATACTTCGTTCGGGTAATCCGTTGAAAAATCTTATCTCGATGACACTTACGCGGGGTGAAAAATCTTAGGCATTTATGTTTATACATATGATAATATAATATAAGATAAGATGATATGATTCAATAAAATATGATAGATAATTAATAAGATAAGATATAATTATCTTTTGTTTGATAATAATAGGATAAATCATTTAATTATATAATATATTTTTTTAAGACCAAAATATCTTTTAGTATAAAAGTTAAAATAATTAAATAATAATAAAAAAAAAAACTTTATGGTGGTGGTGGTGATGGTGGTGGTAGTGGTGGTGGTAGTGATTTATGGGGGTGACAACGGTGGTGGTGGGGGTGGCGACTGGTGGAGGTGGTGATAGTGATGGTGGTGGTGGTGGTGGCGGCGGTGAAAACATTTGTGGTCAAGCGGTGGTATTCTTGAATGCAAATAGTGGTGGCTCCAAATATGGAGGTGGTGGTGATGGTGGTGGTGGTGGTGGTGGCGGCGGCCTTCTGGTGGTGGTGGTGGCGGCGGCTTTACTTATGATGGTCATTTGTGGTGGCGGTGGTGGCGGCAATTTGGTGTTGAATTAATTGACACATGGTAATGGCGGTGGTGGTGGCGACAAAGATGCTTGATGAGGTGGTGGTGGTGGTGATGGTGGTAGTGGTGGTGGCGTTAAATTTAGTGGTGGTGGTTCTATAAAAAATAAATGGTGGTCATGGTGGTGGTGGTGGTGATGGCGGTGGTGGAGGTGGTGGTGATGGTAGTGATAGTGGTGGTGGTGGTAAAGAGAGGATAAAAATGAAATTAAGGATAATATTAGATGTTAGAAATCACTTCAAATACATTATCATATCTTAGGAGAGATGATAAATTATCATTAAAATAAGATAAAATGATTTGCACGATTTCATTATACTTATCGAGGTGAATGCTTTGCATTAAATATTGACTTCGTTCAGGCACGATAGTATTAAAAATCTTATCATCGCCTTCTTTATACGATACACCAAACCTAGCGTTAGCATACCAGCATTACTGGTAGTCCCATGTTTCCCATTTCTGGTGCTCTAATCCCAGAACTGATTTCATCTTCCTCTTGCCCGTCAGCATTTTCAGGTGAGTTATTCTTTCTTTAATCATCTTCCTGGACGCCCGTTTCTCCATCTCTCGCGGGTGGGTCTTGAAGAGTTGAAAAAATAAGACCACTCAAAGCAGTGCACAGCTGGACCCATCATCTTCATCTTTTCTGTTTTTCATTTCTATTTATCTTCCCTTATAAAATCGTTTTCGAGTAATTCATAATTTCATATTCCCCATTCTCGCACCCAGAAATCTTGCCATCAATCCCAATCAAGACCATTACCCAAATTGATTTGAGTTTGCTGCTAAAGTGATGACCCGATTCGGTTTGGTCTGGAGCGATACAACCCAACCCGATTAAGGATGGTTGGTTTTTTTCCTTTTTTTTTTCTTTTTACCAACCCGTGAACACCGAAACACCAACGCCCACGTGCAACGCGAGGCCATTAATCTTTAAATTAATCCAATCCTGCTCAAACCAAAATCCTGAAGCTGATTGTGCCGATCAGTGATTGACATTATTATCTACTCATACTCCTACTCATTTCATTTCAGGCAATTTTAATTCTATTATATCTCAGACACAACAATACCAATGGCCGTGTAAGTTAAACCGAGCATTTAATCTGTTTGTTGTATCAATTTTAATTTTGATTTTTGGTTGTGAATGTTGGTTGTACTTGTAGTCAAATCTAACCAACTCTGTTTATTGGCATTGACAGGGTTGCTTCTGCACCTGGGAAGGTGTTAATGACTGGGGGTTACCTTATTTTGGAGAGACCCAATGCAGGGCTTGTGCTTAGTACTAATGCTCGCTTTTATGCTATCGTCAAACCACTTCACGATGAAATCAAACCTGATAGCTGGGCATGGGTGCGTTTAATTGTCCTTTATCATACAAAATTCAATTCATTTATCTTATTCTGCCTCCTCCTACATACTACTATCTGTTTTAACTCATAATTTTATAATGAGATCAAAGTTGCTCTTTGTTTTCAATAAACTTAGTATTATTAATAATTACACCCAAGATGAATATCAATAGAATAGCCTACAAGACCAAGACATAGTACACATTTTCAGAATCATCTGTTGTACCTACATCATTTATGTACTTTGATAGATTCATTAGGTGTTTTAACTCATTGCTTGCTTCTCCTTCAGGCCTGGACAGATGTCAAATTAACGTCCCCTCAGCTCTCCAGAGAAAGCATGTACAAACTAGCACTCAAAAATCTCACAATCCATGGTGTTTCCTCAAGGCAGGTTTTCGTTTGTCACGTGTGTTTGTGTTCTGTAATTCAAGATCTCTTCTTTGTCCTTGGCAAAATTAGTTCATTCACTGTTATGGACGTCAAAATTTAGGCCTCGTTAATTATCAAGTGATAAATACACATATTATAATGTAGTATAGAAATTGTGTATGGTCTAATAAAGGTTTAAAAAAAAAATTGAGCTCTTTGTAGTTTCTCACTATTAATAGTTTGATTGCGGGGTTCAATGAAATAATTAAGTAAGACTTACAGTAATTGGTTTATTATTTCAGTGAAACAAGAAACCCTTTTGTGGAATATGCAGTGCAATATTCTGTGGCTGCTGCTTATGCAACATTTGACAAGAATAAAAAGGACTTGTTACACAAACTACTTTTACGAGGTAATATTATCTTTCTCAACCCTTTTAGTGAATGAAAAGCAACTTCAAACATCCAATTTTATAACTGGATTGGTCTTCCAGGTCTTGACATTACAATTTTGGGTTGCAATGATTTTTATTCATACAGGAATGAGGTAATTTACCATTGTTTCATCCTATATACTTTCTACACGTCATCTTTCTCCTCCTTATCCCCTCATTAGCCTTTCTTCTTAAATTTTGATGACTTGAACATTACAGATAGTGTTTAAAAGCTTAGACCAAGACGTTTATTTCTTAATAAATACTTATGCAGATTGAGAGACGTGGACTTCCTTTGACACCAGAATCATTGGCCACCCTTCCACCTTTTGCCTCCATAACCTTCAATACTGATGATGCTAATGGAGGAAATTGCAAGCCTGAAGTAGCTAAAACTGGTTTGGGCTCATCTGCAGCAATGACAACTGCTGTAGTTGCTGCATTACTTCATTACCTTGATGTTGTAAAGCTTTCCTCTTCTAAAGATCATCAGGAAAGGAAGGATATTGCAGATCTTGATATGGTGCATAAAATAGCTCAAACTGCGCATTGTATTGCACAAGGGAAAGTAGGCAGTGGGTTTGATGTCAGTTCAGCCGTTTATGGCAGTCAACGCTATGTGCGGTTTTCACCAGAAGTGATTTCTTCCACTCAGGTCTTCACCCCCCTTCTACTGTTTCTTGTGTATTGAGCAACAATATTATGATTCTTGTTGATTCAAGTTCACCACTTAAACAGATATATTAAAGAGATATGCATTTGAACTGACTATGCAAGTGTTATGAATCTATAACAACTAAATATGGAACTGGCATAATGCACCCTCCCTGGTTTGTTTGACTCATTTGGCAGCCATTTGGAGGTTATTGACAACTATTATCTGTGAATTCTTGAAATACTCATGCCAAATATGTTCGTAAATTATGTAGCCACCAGTGTGCATTACATTCAGTCTTTGTTCCACAAAACTTGTAACTTGGGTACCATTTTCCTTCCATAGAGTTTCTTCTTGGGGTCAAACAAACCTCAAGGTGACTAATTCTTGCTACTAGCCCCGTAATTTTAGTTTACCCATTCTTATTGACAAACATGTTAGGATTCTTCTATTGGTTATCTCTTGCATTGGCCAAATGTTGTTTTGTAATTAGAAGAAATGTTCCAGAAACATCAATAACTTCATTGTCTTTGTTTTAATGACACTGTAGGTTGCAGCAAAAGCAGTGCCTTTAGCAGAAGTTATCACTGACATTCTAAAAGGAAAATGGGACCATGACAGGACTGAGTTCTCTTTACCACCTTTGATGACTCTTGTAAGCAACTTAAATTTCACTTATGCTGGTACTAATATGTGTTCACGTCTTAAAATTATGGCTATGGGCACTGACTCCCTGCCCTGCCTCCTTTCTTCCCCCATTATTTCTCTTTTTTGGTTGAGAGAGTGGGGGTGGTGGGATGTACCTACTCTATATTTGTACTTCTGTTTTCTATTCAATATGTTCACAGTCCACATATACATATTGACAACAGTTAGTATTGCTTTGCCTCTTGAAAATTTCATCCTTCTTTTGTTCTTGATAAGATAGATGGAATTTTTTTTTTTTTGGCTAATTTCACTATCTTTTTTCATATAAATGGAAAATGTATTAGTAGGTGTCCGAGGACCTTTTTCTTGCCCCTTATCCTCTTCTGGTTCTGCAACTG
Organism: Ormosia semicastrata; assembly: GCA_029884595.1. Taxonomy (NCBI): domain Eukaryota; kingdom Viridiplantae; phylum Streptophyta; class Magnoliopsida; order Fabales; family Fabaceae; genus Ormosia; species Ormosia semicastrata. Next base: position 25,742,114 of record JAQQTO010000046.1, on the reverse strand, counting down.
ACATATGATATCAAGATTGGACAACTAACTTATGGCAACTATTCTCTTCTCTCTCTCTCTATTCCCCCTATTTTCCTTTTCCAACATTGTTTAACTTATTTGACTTTTTTGTCTGAAGCATATGATTTCTCTTGGTTCTCACACTGATTATATTTCTCTTTTTAGTTACTAGGAGAACCAGGAACTGGTGGATCATCCACGCCATCAATGGTTGGTGCTGTAAAAAAATGGCAAAAGTCTGACCCTCAGAAATCCCTGGAGACATGGAGAAGATTGTCAGAGGCAAATTCAGCATTGGAAATGCAACTGAACTTGTTAAGCAAATTTGCAAAGGAACAATGGGATGCATATAAACCTGTGATTGATAGCTGCAGCATGCTCAGATCAGACAAGGTGTTTCTGTGAGATCATTTGTGGTTGTTTAATTAATGGAAGTAATTTGCAAATCAGAATATTTATTCTTATGCAATTAAAGTCAATTGATTGACAATTCTCACTGTTAGACTCAAATAACTTGAACATTGTGTCCCTATGGTTTTCTTTGCATTGGATTAGACTTTCACACTTCTTTTTATTGGTTTTTCATGAGATAAGACGTCTTTATTGATTAGACTACTACACTTCTCTTATTACTTTTGATGGGTTTGAAAGAGATGATGTCCAGCTGTTTCTCTGTCTGGAGCTACCCCGGAAAGGAGTATAGAAGCTTATTTGCGGGCGATGGTCTGTCATTATAGGTTATCAGAATTAAAAAATGTGCCCCAAGATCTGATTCTGGCTAGATGTAGAGTTGGATCTAACTTAAAATTTTAATATCCTTATTGTACCTCTTGGTCTCCTTCATACTTGATATGAGCTTATTGCCTGAGAATTGTGAATCTCATGGCTCACAGTAAATTTGAACCTGATGATTGTAGAACAGTAAAAATTTCTGTGGCCCTACGTTGAAGGGTCAGTTTGGTAATGCTTAAAAATGGAAAGTGAACAGTTCAGTAATGACACTGATATGAAAAATTATATTGAAAACTGATCCTTTAATTTTTCACTCCCATTTTTAAGGGCATACCAAACTGACCCTTTATGGGGGAAGAATTGAGGGGATCCTTTTTTGTTTTTCCTGTGGCACGGAGAGAAGGAAGAGCAAGTAAAATCAGTTACTCCTACCCCAGAAAATAAGTTTAATATTGTGATTAACAGGAAGCACCCAAGTGAGATAAATCTATGATTCATGTAATTCTATACAAAGTTCTGTAGCCGTTGTTACCTGGATGTAATTCTATACAAAGTTCTGTAGCCGTTGTTACCTGGGTTTCAGTTTCAGATTGTGAACTTCATTACTACATGTGTGATATGATTTTCTTGAGACTGCTCTTTCATGCTGTCAAGTTTTAATGATTTTTCATATATTGTTACATTTCCTCTTGCTTTTATTCTTTTGTGTTGATATTTGAAATGCAAATTGCATAATCAGTGGATAGAACAAGCTTCTGAACCTAACAAGGAAGCAGTTATTAAAGCACTGCTAGGTGCAAAAGACGCTATGCTTGGGATTAGATATCATATGCGTCTAATGGGTGAGGCTGCAGGTGTTCCAGTAAGTTCATTTCTCTCATTGAGCACTTATTTTTATGGTTCTCTGCTCGTATGATCTTGATTTTGCTTATAGAAATGCATGTCCAGGTGGAATATATGTTACCCTTATGAACTTGTTTTTAGTTTGAAATTTAGTGATTTTGCTTCATCCATTAACACCTCGAGGTACTGCACCTCTTATCTTTCCCGTGGATTAAGAATGATCATCAGGCTAAGTTTGACAATTTACCTGGAAATTCTATTTGCCATCCCAATGATCCCATAGGGATGGATTAAATTTGGATATTGGTTTTAGTATAATGAGCGAGGTAAAAAAAAAGAAAAAAAAGCATGTATTGCCATAATACACCGTCAATCCAAAACTGAAAAAAGTTCCAGATCAAGATTTTTTGTACCATCAAATGTGCCTGATTACTCCTGTTGGCTTAGAAACTACGATTTACCTGCTGCATGAACAATTTCTTTGGAGATCATTGATTAGACTATTTGATTGGAGAAAGTAATCACAAAAGAAAAAGGAAAAAAAAACTCTGGTTCAGTTAAAAATAGTTGCTATATAGAATCAATCAGAAGACAGATGTTTTAACAGATCAGATACAATTTTGGGCTGTGTTTTTGGAGCATGAACATTATAACTACATGGTTTTCTGCTTTTATAATCTCTATTGTAGTCAGAGGTTTGGTATTAGAAACTCACATTTGCTCTCATGAGTGATTAATCACGTGAAAACTTAACAATTTATGAATTCAGCTGTCTTATAAGTTGCAATGTATACAGATTGAACCAGAATCACAAACACAACTTCTAGATGCTACAATGAACTTGGAAGGAGTATTGTTGGCTGGAGTTCCAGGAGCAGGAGGATTTGATGCAGTCTTTGCTGTTACTTTCGGAGATTCGAGCTATGTTACAAAAACATGGAGTTCACTTAATGTTCTTGCCTTGTTGGTTAAAGAAGATCCTTGCGGCGTTTCATTAGAAATTGCTGACCCACGAACCAATGAAATCACATCAGCTGTGTCTTCAATTCATATTGAATAAGTTCATTCCATCAATTCACAAAATAATTCCGTGGAATGTGGCTTCTAGGCTAGGTATTAGTTTCTTATTTTATTTCTTTGGGGGGGGGGGGGGGGGGGATGAATTAAAAATAAAGCTTTATGTGTGTTAGTTTTTTTGTGAAGGTGTGCCCCTCCAATTGTGTCTGAATTTCTAAATGAGCAGAAAATTCTTCAAATCTAATTTACAATTTTGTTGCCTAAGATCTTTGCTTATTCTGATGTGCCTACATTTCTAAAACTGGTTGAGAGAATATGATAAATAACTTAACCAATACCTTGTTCCTCACTACTTACTTTCTCCCCTCTCATATGTCTGGCTTGTATTGCACGTGATGTATAATAGCAATATCATTGGCCTACGACGAATCCCCACCTTGAACACGACAGCCCCCTAGTGACTAAGGGAGATGCCACTAGCCTACAAGACCATTGGCGGTCCTATAAACGTTTTATTTGCAGATGAAATGAAAATTACAACTCACAAAAAGTAAATTTGCCATAAATAGGTGGAAGTGGTGGTGAGAGGAACAATTTATCCACGGATGGATTTGTGAGAGCTTCTATCTGTTTCCATAGAGATATGAGCTATATAACACATACAATGACACAAACAACGTTTGAATTTGTGCAATTTTAAAAAAGATTATGGTATTTACTAGCAATAGTATGACAGAAATTTCATGTCTCACAATTCAGAAGATTTTATAGAGAAATAACCATTCACCATTGTGTGATAGCGCTATACAATTTAATATGTAACAATGCTCATAAATATGCACACCCTAAACATTATGTAGGAACTCATCAAAGAGGAAAAAAAAAGGCCAACTTAGCAAAGATGAGACCAGCCATCCAAGTTCTGGCAGCTTGGAATTCAGCAAAGAAAATTAACGAAATATTAAAAGAAAAAAAAATTCCTCACCAGAAACGCATTCTGATACTAAATTTCCATAATAGTTAGTGTAGGTATTTCTCTCATACTTCAGCTAGCATTTGATTCACATTCGTTGATTTAGGAAGACTGATGGTTGGTGTTTCTGCAAATCCTCATCCCAGTCACTGGCAAGGAACTGGACTCCTGTTTGAAATGACCATGACCTTAATAACAATTGTTTATCCATTCAGATTAGGATATTCATTGTCTACCCTAAAACTGCCACACTCTGCCAGAGCTTTTGCATTGAGCTCCCTACCATATCTCCAGACATAATTCAGCCCCACAAGAAGCTCAGTGATTGTTTCTTCTGTCTTTTCTTGATTTGCAAAGTAAAGGGTTTGTACCAGCAGCACATTTGTCCGGGAAACAAAGCTCTGCTGCTCAAAACTTCTCTCAGACTGCCATCTTATCATGTTATGAGCAAGTGGTGCCAACCATTCCAATATGCTTGACATTGCTTCAGTCCATTCTTCTGCTAGACTTGTGTCATAGACTGATGTCTTGGTATATGGCTTTAGCTTGACCCTCAGGGCAGCTCTTACACGTCTGGGTAACATGTTGTACAGGTCATCTCTTGCATCAAGGCCAATCAAGTGTGAAGAAGCTACAAGCTTCTCAATCACAATGATAACATTTGCATAGTGCAGTGCTAAAGCAGCAGCACCAAGGGTTTCAGGTGGAGGATTTACCAGCTTGCACAGAGATTTGAAGACTGATTGAGTATGATGAAATACTTTTCCAGGACCAAGAAGGTTTGAACTAACATATTTGGAATTCTGAATTCCATAATGAACACCATTTGCGCTTGAGTGGCAATCAGTGACAGAGGAACTGTCCAAAGCAATACATCCTTTGAAAGGTCCTACTTGAGTCAGTCGACTGGGTCTTGTGTGAGTTTCCTTCCCACTTATGGCTGCTGAGTGTCCATAAAACTTCCAAATCTTGCTCTTTTTATTTGTTACAGTAACTGGGACTGATTGTTTCAAATTCCTTCCAAGAGGACCGGAGTAAAAATTGACACTTGCATACTTTCCTGAAATTGGGCCTGACTTTGTGGATGAGTCGCCAAGAGGACCTGAATGAGAAATGCTGGTTTTATTTGTTCTACCAATTGGACCTGACCTAGCAGTAACAGCATTAAGGGGTCCTGAAGAAAATCTGGCAACATTATTCTGTGATGGGTGGACTGAAGATTGCAATAATGCAGAAACCGATTGACTTCTATAAATAAAATCCGCATTCAAGACACTTGAATTATTGGTTCCACCAACATCTACCATCTCTTGAATTCCAAATACATGGTTGATCCTACGGAATATTGTGAATAAGGATCTTGCTAAAAGCTGTATAGTGTAATCAAATGTCCTGTTCCACAGAGAAATATCCTGCAAGTTCTTCACCTCCTGCCTCTTCCATGCAACCTTCTTCTGATACTCAATTAAATTTACACCATCTGACTCACCATTAGCCTTCATTCTTGTAAGAGTTTGCTCAAGATCAACAAGCACTTCCATCTCTTGATACAGACTTGCATTAGTTGATATAAACTTTTCCATCCTTTTAATCTTTTTTTCCATCTTCTTGTAAGTGAATTCCCACCCATATGGATCAAATCCCTTAGTGATAAACTCATAAAAGGCATTTTCAAAACCTTTCAAACCCAGATCGCTGCATTTCTTCCCAAGCCTAGCCACAGATTCAGCTACATGTGCCATATTCTCAAGTATCTCCACACAAATCAAATGTTCAATGAAATGATCATCATCTGAAACAAGCTTTCTTATGCCCATTGAATTTGTGATCTCCTCTCTCAACCTAGCAACCTGTTTATCACTCAAAGACTGCCATAAATTAACCAGCTTGGACATTAAGCTCGCCACTTCAAATGCTAATACTCCAATCACCACCTTCTCAGAATCAGCATCATGCTTCCGAGGAGCCTTCCACAGACTGCGAAACCATGATTCTACAACCATCGCTTACCTAGGAATGGTAAAAAAAACTATGCTCTTTAAGACAAGTCCTTCATCATAGCTCTGTAGTACTCAGCAAATAAAACACAAAATGAGATTGTTAAAATGGGTGTTAATTTTCTAATACAGTTACCAGATAAATTTCAACCTGTATCAAATATTTTCAGATGCTCAGTGTGAATATCTCAAAGATTTAATACTAAAGAAACTATTACACACTACTGGATTTCTCAAAATGTATCGAAGGCAATGAAATATGTTTATATTGTCACTACTTGTTAGTTAAAAAAGAATCGAACAACTTACGTACTCTCTCTTTTCTTTTACCTACTTTCTTTTACTATTCCGTCCCACAGCAGGGGAAGAAGGGAACTTGGGGGATTGAACTTGCAGTAATTAACTTTGGTCTAGTGCATACTGATTTGGTCCTATTTCTGCCTGCTATATAGCATTCTGACATCTTCCAGCCATGCCAAGCTATTCCAAGTGTTTTAGTTTGAAAGTAGATCATATTATCTTATGTAGTGTTCAAATTTTCACATGTTTCAAGTACAAAAATAGATGACTTGGGAAATTAAAAGCATTTGTTTCCTATTTCAAACCAGTCTATCTTTGCTGCCCTTTGTTGTTATGCAGTTCAAATTTATTCCCTATGTTAGACATTTTGAAATAATGGATAGATGAGGCATAGGTAGACTACTAAAGCATCTTACAGATTACTGGTTTAGCTCTTAATTTGACTAAATTTTGGATTATTTGGAAAAATCTAGCAAAAGCAAAACACTAAAAGTTTGAAACGCGTATGTTACAGGGATTGATGAAGAAGTGATAATATATCAATTAGAAATTTTATTGAGGATTAAATTAAATGGAGATATGATGCTCTAAAATTTCTTAATTTTGACTTTAAATTTTAATTGGAAAAAGTTCTTATACCAAAAAATACATTTGAGAAAGCTTAATTTTATAAATCAAAAAAGAAAAAAGAAAAGATTCTTTATGTTTTACATGATTTGTCTAAGCATATAATTCTAACAGATGTATTAATTCCTTGCATCAAATCATCAACAGTAAACCAGTATGAACTGGTTCTGGTGCTTCTGAAAAACTTTACATATATACCAGTACAAGCAAAAAATAATGTTTATATTCCCCCTTGTTACTCTTTTTGGTGTTTGTCCTGGCTCTTCTACATTCTGATGGATAAAATTGCTTAATTGAGAAGCAACAAGGGAATATAAATTGTCTTTTCTGGTAAATATTGCTGAAGAATATATACTGAAAAAAAGAAAGCCACATGACATAAACCTAAATCTGGATCATATTCTTCTTTACTGATTCACTAAATCAAGAATTAATTAAAATTCAAAATTGAAGGGGACTACATTTTCATACCAATTCACACTAAAAGTAGAAAGGAAAATGACATAAATATAAAATCCCATAACTAAACCCAAATCCTACCAGCAAACCCAGATTCCAAAACCTTTATTCTCCATGAAAAAAAATAAAAAATAAACACACACACACACACACACAATTTTACATACTTTTTGCTAATGAACATACTTTATATCACTTCACCAGCTTGTTTGCTATATGGGCAAAAAAGTTTACAAGTCAAAACTCAAATCTTAAACACCATAATAAAGTGATTTTATCAAGAAAAAAGCACACAAAAAGCCATGCAGTACAATTAAAGGCATGAACATGATGAAGCACAATGGAAGAGCACAGGGGAGACCCAGAAGCTCACCGATCAGAAAAAGCAGAAGCAGCCCAAGAATCTTTGAGATGGGAGCAACGATGGGGGAAGTGAGGGAGAGAGAAAGAAGAAAGAGGGAAATAGATGGCAAAGTGCAGTGTGAGGAAATAAGGTGCACATGGGAATCGAATGAAAAAGAAAACAGAAAATGGAGAAAAACACACAGAAATGAAACAAAAACTAAGGACATCCGAATTTATTGCTTGATTTTCAATTTGCCCCCCCGTTTGTGTTTCATTTATTGTTCTCAATTCCACATCATCTTATTTTCGCTTTTTCTTTTAAATAGTTTTATACTTTTTAATAAACAGCTATTTGAATTTATGCTTTCTCATTCTCTCGTGTTAATTAGGTTCGATTAGCATCACGCTCAATTCTTAATAAATAGATTAAAGATTAAATATTTAAATTCGTCTTTTGAAGATATAAAATATAGAATATCAACTGGAATTTTTAATGTTTAAAATGGGCTTTAATTTAATTTTTTAATATATCTTTTGACATTTATATGATTTTTATATTAATACTTATTTAACATTATGAATGACCTAAATTAATGTTAAAAATCTTTGAAGGACTAATTTCTTTTATTCTCATGTATTAATATTAAATAGAATTTGAATATATTTACATGTCTGTCAACTTATAATCCAATTAGTATCTATTCAAGTTTTTAAATAAGTGTGATAATTACATTGTTTAAAATAATACCTATGAGATTACATGCTTATTTGCCATTACACTTATATTTTAATGATATTATAATGATATTATAATGATATTTTAATGATATTACACTTATATTATAATGATATTATTCGAGGTTCCATATCCATCTCCTTTACCCACATATTTATTGTAGAAAAAGAAAAAAAAAACTCTGTAATATATGCTATCTATTTTTAATTTTTAATTTAATTTATATCATTAAAAACACTGTTAGAGCAAACAAAAAAAATATTGAAATGAAAATGACTTGGTTGAAAAAATTTCTTGAATTTCAGGGCACATTCACAGAAAGTCATAAAAAAGAGTGTCACGATGCAAATGACACAAATTTGAAGGACTTCAATTCAAATTTGGCTCCGCAACAACGGGGAGAGTCACGTCGCAATCATTAATGGTGACCACGCGGAATTGCCTCCTTTTACCAATATAACCCTCTTTCCTTCCCGGATCTGAAAAATTACAAAAGCCGCCAAAACGGTCATACCCAACGACCCGAAATCCCCTGTCTGGCTCCGACCCTAAACAGTAAACACCAGCTTTAGTTTGGTTAGAAGAAAGAGAATGTTTTGTTGGTGATTGTGATTCTCTTTTGAGTCTTTGACTATTCAATTTGGGTTACTTTATTCTTATTATTTTTATTATTTTTATTTTTTGGGTCAGAATCAATTGGGAGCTGGGATAGGGTGATTGGTGTCTCACCCCTCACCTCTTCTTGGTCATTACCTCATGCTTACTGCATAAGATAATATTATACGACACATTTCTTATTCTTTAGTTTTTATTTCTAATGAGTGTTTGCAATGATTAGCCTACAGCTGTTTTGATGATCATGTTTGATTAGTTTTGACCGGATTTGTGATGGGATATTAATGAATTATTTTTATAAATAAAATATTAATGTATGTTTAAATTTTGAATTATTTATGATAAAATATTAATAAAAAATTTAATTTTAATTTATTTGTAATAATTTATTACATATAATCACACATGACATAAAAAATTATGATACATATCAAAATATGAATTAAGATTCTATCAATTTTTTTTTCAAGTGATCAATTGTAGAAAAAAAAAATATAAAGATTATAAAAAAAATTTATACATATATCTAAGTCCTACTAATAATTTTTATGTAATATTAGTGTTATAAGTTAAAAAAAAAGGTCACTTGCCATAATTTTACAAACTCAATTTTTTATGTATTATATTTATCTTATTGTATAGATAAACTAATAACAAGGACATGGAAATTCTATTTCTCATCATAATGAAATAAAGTAATATGGATGCCTTTTCCCTATTTTTACAATGAAAGTTATGCATATGTGGTTTAAAATAATTGTGCTCTATTCTTACTTAAAATTTTGTTTTTAAATTGATTTTGGAAAACAAAATTCCTAGTTTGACATCTAATTTTATATCATAGTAAAATTATATAATACTAAGTCATTTTTCCTATAAGTTATATATTATTACGATCGAAAATCTTAATTGTAAATATTATAAGAAATAGTTTATATTAGAGTAAACAAACATTCTAGTCCTTCAAAAACTGACATTAATTTGGTCTTTTAAAAAAATTAGATATTAATTTAGTCTTTTAATTATAAAAAATAACATTAAAATCGCCCTTATGTCATAGATCATGAAATCTCATTAATTGAGTCTTTGATTGAGGGATTAAATTTATGTTACTTTCAATAATTGAGCATTAATTTACTTTAGACAACAAAATTGATATATTTTTTATGATTGATGGATTATTGATATCAACTTTTATAAAATATCACATTAATGTCTGGCATATGTATTTTGAGAGATTAAAATGAGTGTTTAATTGAAAGAAGATATTCAAAGTTAAAAATATTCATATAATTTTTTTTATTCACAATATTCATATAAATATTTTTTGTCTGTTATTATTTGTATATTTGTTTTAATTTTTTTGTGATGTAAATGAGAAAATACGCTTTTCAATGCACTTTTAAAGGAAATTATTTTTTTTTCTTTCAATCAACACTCTTAACTCCAAAAATTAGTTAAACGGTGGATAAATACATTATGTGTGGGTAGACATATAATTTCCCGGTCTCTTCCAGCTGCTTTAAGATTAAGAAAATGAAAATTGTCTCGTCTCGACTTTTCTATCATTTCTTATAAAGTTTAAATGTAACATCATGCTTTGTATGGTGTGATGGTCTTGGCAATTTAATAGTTGGGCATGATAATTATTCAAAATTAAGATGTGTATAGAGGAGAAATTATTAGTTATACATAATTGTATCATATTATTTTTATATATATTTATAAAAAATTAGAAAAAAAATGATTTTTTATAATAAGTGAATTTAGAATGTCTTATTTTTTTTCTAATTTTTTATGAATATGTATAATAATAATATGATATAATTATATGTAATTAAGAATCTTTCGTGTATATAGTTAATAACTCAATGATTTATAAGAGGAATGTATTCTGGGAAGAGTTAAAAGAAAAGTAAACTCATAATAAAAAAGAGATGTAGTTTAAGAATTATTTCTAAGGACATGGCAAACTCAAAATCAAATTTTACCGAAACTCAGGTCTGACACTTTCATTGTAATAATAATAATAATAATAATAAAGGTAAAATCAGAAAATTCCATTGGCTGGTAGAATCTAGATTTCATATTTTAACTCTTTTGCCTTTATATATATGTTATATATTATATATATAGGACCTGAATTTTTGTTCTTTCATTTGCACATCCGAAACTTTTTATATAACTTTCTTGTTCTCTCTAAAGCTTCGATATAAGGTTATTCTTGCATTTTTCCTCTTGTACATTGATTTTCTAAGCAAAAATCCTAGAAATGCCACAATAAATCATTGTCTTCTCCATAAATTCTTAGAAGGTACATTTTCTACTGTATGACATCTTTGGCAACCAACCTAGAAATTTGCTATGTGATTGCCTTTTAAAAAAAAAATTTCTTGACCTCTTTTGAGGCAAGTCAATCTCTTTCTACGTCATGAATGGGCACAACAAGACAATTTATTGTCGAAAAGTACCTTTAAGTCACTATTGTTAGGTAGGAAAGTGGATGAAAGAGGGCCTATCAGATAGAAATATCTAAAGTCAAGTGAAAGTGGAGTCAATAGAATGTTTTAAGTCTCGGATGAGCCTGTTAAAGAGTATTTGGTGCACCCCCTCTTACTCATGCTGGATTCTTTAACAATGACCTTGGTGATTGGATCATTATGAATACTGAATCTATTTCTTTACAATGTTTCCTTGACTACTACGTTCACTTCTACCTTACTTTTTGTCTGGTTTGGATAGACCATAATAATTGTGTCTCATCGCTGGGATATTAGGAACCAACGTTATGAATGGGGCATAGCTTTTGGATGGAATTCTTTTCCTTAACCTTTAAGTCTTGTTCATTGCTATGGTTGCCTCCTTTGTTAAATGGAAATTGTGTACCAGAAATTGCTTGTATGAGGGAAATTCATTGGTTAAACTGTTACAATACAGACGTTAATATATATAGAGTAAGCTGAAATCTAGGAGATAAATTAGACATTGACTAATCTAAGGTAAAGGAAAACTTCCTAAATTTATTTCCACATGGGATAAATCGGAGGATGAAATGGTAACTCTCTAATTGATCCAATTTGCGAAGTGTTAATTTAGTTAGTTAATCGTTAGTTTAGTTGCACTTGATTATTGTATAAATAAGAAAGTAATAAATCGTAAAATCATAGTCGAATGTTAATAAGATTGAAGAGTTTTTCTTCCACTTGAAAAGAGAAATTGAAAAGTTTTGAATTTTAACTCAAATAAAGATCTATCCTATGTACACATGTAAAACATGTCAAGAATGTGTTGTACCATAATACTCCCCTCTAGTTGGCGTCTAAATGTTGAGAACTCCTAACTTGCAATTTAAGTGATGAAAACGTTCATGTCATGTCTTAAGGGCTTCGTGAAAATATTAGCAACTTGATTTGTGGAAATAAACATAGAAAGTGTGAATGAGCACTTTTTGAATCTTTTCACAAATAAAATAGCAATCAAATGTATTCAGCTCAAACATGAAAAACTAAATTAGATGCCATGTAAAGCATATCTTAATTTGGGAGACGTTTATAATGCTCCTGTCCAAGTTTTGAGCGTGGATGCTCTAAGCAAAATTACCTATTATAACATGTAAAAACCTTTGATTCTTCCTCTCTCTCTCTCTTTTTCTCTCCAACCTCCTCACTCTCACTATTCTCCTCCTTCTCCACCACCCTTGGCCAATGGTACAATTTCCGTCATGGCGGCTGGGTAGAGGCTTCTAGCGCTGGTGGCATGTGGAGGAACGGCGGCTGCTCGTGCGGTGGTGCGCGTTCAGGGTCGCAGATCTGGTTGTTTCGAATGCAGGTCGTGACGCGGTTAATGGAAGCGCACGGAAGGATGACGGTTGGGTGGCGCGAGGTGCGCCTGCAACAGAGCTGCAAACTGGGTCACCGGTTCTGATGAGCATAGTTGACGGCGCGGTGGAGGCCGATTGCTGGATTCGTGTGAGGCGATGGTTGTGGCTACAGGGTCGCAGGCGGTGGTGCGGCAGAGAAGGCTGCTTGGGTCTGCGATGATAGAGGTTTGGGTTTGGCTTAGTGCGATGGGGCAGCGTTGCTTGGCAGTTCGCGGCGGAGGCGATTTGTTCCAGTGGTGGAGCGCGGTTGAGATTTGATGGATGGCAGTGAGGTAGCAACAATAGAGGTCCTGGGGTCAGAAGTGATTGTCCAATGGCAGAAGTCTAGTGCTTCAGGGTTGAGACATGGCAGCAGTTCGTGGCTGCGGAAGCTGAAGACGACGGCTCCGATGGCTTGCCGGTGTACTTACCCCTATCCACCATTGCAACCACTGTTGGGGTGGGAGGTGGAATTGAAGAAGAAGAAAAAATTTACCTGTTATGGAAGTTGCCAGTTAAGAATTTCAGCCGTCGATCATTTTTGTAATATTTTTGTAGCAAAATCTACAATGATAGATTATGGAACATTGATACTCCAAAATTGTTTAGGAGCATTTAAAATGTTACCCTTAATTTGTTATCACAAAAAAGATATGTGAGATGAGAAAGAGAAACTTGCTGATCATAAAGTAGGTATTACAGCCACTGAATTTCAGAGAAGACTTGTGTCATATAGCGGCATTTAGCCCCAGCAGAAGAACTTGAAATTGTATTTTACTTCTTAGATTTCCAAGAGATAAAATTGTTTCTTAACAAAACATAAAATCCAGGTGGAACTTCTTGTTAGAAGGCGGTTAGCCCAATCTGAATCGCATTAAGCATGTAACTCGAGAACTATGAGAGGAGAGTAGTATGCCTTGTACTAACGTGCTTTTGACATAGCGAAGAACTCGAATAACAACATCAAAATGTGGCATACGAGGGTGCTGCAGAAATTGACTTAAACAATGAAATCTATGAGATAAATTAATTAGAACATGGACTAATCTAAGGGAAAGGAAAACTTCCTAAAATTATTTACCCTTCTATTACGATTGTAAGAAAATTGGTGAAGTCAATCTTATTCATGAAGATAATTTGCTTATATACATGCTGCTGTGTGAGTCAGCTTCTAACTAACTAGTATTTAGGAAGCTACTAGAATAAAAAATAGAATCTGCCTATCTGCACAAATATGTATGTACATGAATAAATAATATACAATAAATGTCTATACGTATCAACACAAGTAGGTGCTGCTGTAAGTGTGGAATCTGTTATGTGTATGGAATCTGATGGTGGTGTGTAGTCAGATGGTGGCAGCATGAAAATATCATGTAATACCCCCTGCAAGCTGGAGCATGGATATCGACCATGTCCAGCTCGGGAAAGATAGCAAAGAAAGCAGCAGAACTCGGTGCCTTTGTGTAAACATCAGCAAGCTGATGGCAAGAGGTAACAGGTAGAAGACGCAGCAAGCCACTTTGGGTACGCTCCCGTACAATGTGACAATCAATATCTAAGTGCTTTGTTCACTCATGGAAAACGGGATTCGCAGCAATATGGAGAGCGGAACGGTTATCACAATAGAGCAAAACAGGTGACTAGAATGGAATGTGAAGATCACGAAGCAAGCAAGTGATCCACTGAATTTCGCACGTGGTGGCAGCGAGAGCTCGGTACTTAACCTCTGATGAGCGAGAGACCGTCGTTTGCTTCTTGGTTTTCCAAGAAATCAAGGAGGAACCAAGATAGACACAAAAACCAATGATGTTGCGCCTGGTATCGGGGCATGTGGCCCAGTCAGAGTCGCTAAATGCCTTTAGCCGGAATTCAGAACTAGATGGGAAGAATACACTGCAACCAGGGAACCCCTTTAGATAACAAAGGACACAGGTGGCAGCAGTATAGTGAGCCACTGTAGGCGAAGCCATGAATTGGCTTAGCTGTTGAGTGGCAAAAGAAATGTCAGGACGCGTTGAATTCAGGTAGAGCAACCTTCCCACTAAGTGTCGATATGCTGCAACATCAGAATATAACTCTCCAGAATCTTGACACAAATGAATATGATTGTTCATGGTGTACGAACAGGCTTACAAGCCAAAAGTCCTGCATCCTATAGTATGTCTAATGTGTATTTGTGTTGGCATAAGGAAATACCAGTGCTGGACCTGGCCACTTCAAGGCCTAAAAATTATTTCAAGGGGCCCAAGTCCTTGATTCTAAATGCAGCATCAAGAGTGGACATAACATACTCAATCTCAGTCATGGAGTTACCAGCAAGTATAACATCATCGACATATACTAATAAAGCAGTAAAGGAGGAGCCATGTAACTTGACAAACAAAGAATGATCTGCAATGGATTGGACATACCCAGAGTTAACGAGGAAGGAAGACAATTTTGCGAACCATTGGCGGCTTGCTTGTTTAAGCCCGTACAAAGATTTTTGGAGCTTGCACACTTTGGAAGCATTGGAAGACTGCATGCCTAGAGGAAGAACCATGTAAACCTCCTCAACTAAATCACTGTGAAGGAACACGTTGTTCACATCTAATTGGTGAAGGTACCAAGAGTTGGCAGAAGCAAGAGACAATAAAACAAGCACTGTGGTCATCTTTGCCATGGGGGAGAAAGTATCTACTATCTAGGTAATCAAGACCCTCCACTTAAGTATATCACTTTGCTACAAGGCACGCTTTATGAACCATCCTCTTTATACTTAATGCAGTAAACCCATTTGCAACCAATGGGGACCTTACCCTTAGGAAGATCAATAATCACCCATGTTTTGTTAGCCTCTAAAGCATCAATCTCAGCTTGCATAGCCTTGATCCAACAATCATGTTTTATGGCTTGAGAATAAGATGTGGACTCAACAAAGGAAGTGATGGACAAAATAAAATTTTTATAAGAAGGAGACAAATGTTGATAAGAAAGAAAAGAATGCAAAGGATAGCGGATACCCAAAGATGAATTGGTATGAGCCAAGGAGACATCACAGTGGAAGTCTTGCAAGTAGAGTGGCCTTCTACGAATTCGATGACATTGACGAGGTACAAAATGGATTAATGCATAGGATGAGTTTCTGGACTCGTGGTCATTTAGTGTATGAGGATTAGATGCATGAGATGGACTACTGGATACATAGGCCTCATGTGATGGTAAAGAGACGTCAGATGCAAGATGAGTTAGGCTGGGACAGTCTGGGGGTATGTAAGGCTGAACTAATGAAATGGAATCTGTCATGGGCCAAATAGGATCAAGGAATGGAAAAGAAGAGTGGGTCTATGGTAAAATAGATGTAGGTGAGGTACAAGAATTAGACTCATGAAATGGAAAGCTTGATTCATGAAACTGAACATGATGGGAAACAAAAATTCTACAATATTTAATATAAAAAACAACATAGCCTTTGGTGCCAGGCTTGAAGCCTAAGAAAATGCATTTGGAAGCACCAGGATCAAATTTGGAGCGATGAGCTTCAGGTGTGCTACAATAGCAGAGACAGTCAAACACTCTTAAAACAGAAAGATCAGGAGCTTGATTGTATAATTTCTAAAATGGAGACACATTATCAAGTAATGGAGTTGGCATTCGGTTTATTAAGTGGACAGAATGAAGGATGGCATATGACCAAAAAAATTTGGTAAGGTTAACTTGAAAAAGAAGAGCATGGGCAACACTAAGAATATGTTGGTGTTTCCATTCCACTACACCGTTTTGTTGTGGTGTTTCAATGCAAGAGGTTTGATGAGATATACCTTTGGAATGGTAAAATTCATGCATGGGAAATTCAGCCCCGTTATCACTACGGATTGTCTTTATTTTTGTATTGAATTGATTCTCAACTAGGTTGGTAAAAGAGATGAGATGGGGTCACGTTTCTATCTTAGATTTCATGAGTACCACCCAAGTATGCCTTGTATAATCATCTATAAAGGTTAAGAAATAACGATGCCCACGAATAGATGCAATGGAGTAGGGACCCTATATATCAACATGAATGAGATGAAATGGACTAGAAGAATATGAATGACTAATTGGAAAAGACAGTTTGCGTTGCTTTGCAAAGAGACATGTATCACAAATTTTATTCTTATCATAAGAAACATAGGGAAAACAATTTTGAATGATATTTAGTCGCTCATGAGATGGGTAATCAAGGCGAAAATGCCACAAGTCAAATTGGTCACTACAATTAGAATTGACAAAGGAATGTAAAGAATGGTTAGGATTTACACCAGAAAGCATAGAACATTGAGTAGGATTTACAGCAGAATTCGTAGAAGATTGAGCAAATGTGGCCACAAACTTGTAAAGTCCATTATGCACCTTGGTTATACCAATCTTCTTCAAATTTTTCACATCCTGGATGACACAATGAGAGGAAAAGAAAATTAAATTGGCATTGCAAAGAATTGGTCAATTTTGTAATGGAAATTAGATTGAAACTAAACTGAGGCAGAAAAAGGACATCTTCTAAGATAAAAAAAATCATTAAGTTTGACTTGACTAGAAAGGTAAGCTACAACTTGTGGCCCCTTGGGCATGCGCACAACTAATGGCTTTATAGGCCTATAGCTAACAAAATTGGTTAAAGAAGATTAGATGTTGTCCGTAGCACCACTATCAAGGATCCAAAAGTTATTTTGCACAACACATGAAAGTGAAATGACATTACCTAAATCAAAGGAAGGAAAAGAAAGGACCGGGCGTGACTAACGAGTACTAATCTGATTTGTGACATGAGGAAGACTAGAAGAGGAAGGGTCTGATGATTGAATCAAAGCTAGCAGGCGTTGACATTGCTCCGGAGTGAAAGTGAAACTGGGTTGCTCCTGAGTTCCAAAGTTATCAGAATCATTGGTGTGTTTTGCGGCCACATTGTTGGCTGAAGAAGCATAATTCTTGAAACGATACCCCGGAGGGAAGCCATGCTTCTGATAGCAATTCTCAATTGTATATCCCAAATTTCGACAGTATGTACAAACTTTACCAGGATTTTTGCCTCCATACGAACCTGTTGAACTATATTCGCGACCAAAATTCGGTTTCTGACCTCTACCAAAGCTTGGTTTCTTTCCAAAGCCTTCTGACGTAGTCTCAGTAACATTACAGAGAATCTTCGATTCAACATTGAAACCACCACACAATTGACGTTCTTGCTGCACAACAAGCGAAAACACCTTGGTTATGGATAGAAGAGAATCCATTGTCATAACCTGTGATCTTACAGTAGCAAAAATGTCATTGAGTCCCTTCAAAAATCGAATCACCTGATCTTGCTTCTGGTAATGTTTGCAAGAACATTGAACCGCACAAGAACAATTTATAATAGGTCTATATTGTCCAATTCATCCCATAGAATTCAAGGTTCCGTGCAATACCTCATAACATTCATCTCTCCTTGTTTCAACGCATAGATCTCCTCTTGAATGTCAGAGATGCACAATAAATCTGCTTGAGAAAACCGATCTTTAAGATCTTTCCAAATTGCTTATGCTTCTTCCAACCAAAGAACACTTTTCGCGATGGGAGGTGAAACTGAGTGTGAGATCCACGATATGATCATGGTATTTCCAAGCCGGATAGATCAGATCTATCTTCTCTGGTTTGGCGATGGTTTCGTCCACGAAATCCATTTTGTTTTTGCATTCGAACGCCATTCTCATAGATCTGCACCATGAGTGATAGTCGGGACCTTCCAGTATAGGTGACACTAACGCCAAACCGGGATTCGTGGAGATGGTCATTTCATATTTTTCATAAAATATTTTTGGAAGAATAAAAATTTAATTTCTTTAAATTAAATATTTTATTTTATTTTATTTTACCATAGTTGTTATTAATAAAAAAGAATTATATAAAATTTATAAGAATTTAATTTAATTTATTACTTGACTTTTTAGATAAATTAAATAATAGAACAAAAATTTTAAAATTAAAAAAATTAAAATTTATTGAAATAAAATTTAGTAATAACAATAAAGATTAAAATTATTTTAATAGATATATTTATAATAAAATATTCATAAAAAATATTTATAAATTAATTATTATTTTAATATAAAAATATATTCTAAATATGTAAGTGCAATGATTATTTAAACTTAAAAAAAAATCAATAGGTGCAACGTTGCACTTGAAGATGTGGTGCAACTTGCACCCTATAATGATGACTTAAGTCACTCAATATGGCTATAAAAGGGGATGAATGTAAGAGAAGAAACAAGAAAGTGGAAGAAAGAGTGAGGCTGTAAGAAACAGTAGGGGAGAAAGTGGAAGAAAGAGTGAGGCTGTAAGAAACAGTAAGGGAGAAAGAAAGAAAGAAAGAAAGAAAGGGAGCGAGAGAAAGAGAAGAAAAGAAGAATAAAGAGGATGAGAAAAGAGAGAAAAAATAAGTTTTTATGAGGTAGAAATTAAATTTTTAAAAAAATTAAAATTATGACATTAAGTATGTGTTTTATTATTTTAATATTTTTTATATATTATTATTTTTATTAAATTTATTATGCACATATAATGTTGTTAATATTTGAAAAAATTTAAAATTATTATAATTTAAATATTAATTTTTTCATAGGACTAATTTAATAAACTATAAAATATTAAAATATTATTTAAGACTTAACTAAAATAAATATTTTTAATTATATTGTGTAATAAATATATGTATTTAATTTATATGAATTTTCTTATATTTATCTTGGCTTAAAAACAAATTTTATAACTTTTATTTTGACTTTTACAATAAAAATACTTTAGTGTAATGAATGCACTAGTAGGATCAGAACAAATTATGGATCATGATGAGGACTTGACAAACTATAAAATATGATGAGGAGTAGACAATTATGAACTGTGATATAGACTTTTAAAATAATTATTAAATTAAATCATAGTTAGTCCATTAAAGAACTGGTATTTAAATTTAACGATTCTAAGTATTGTGAATTTTATTTAATTGCCATGATTTATTTATAGACTTATATATGAAGAATTTATTTGTGATATATTGGTGGTTTGTATTGTTTATATTTGTGTGTGATGGCAAGCAAGTGTTTCAAGAAAAAGTTTGCACCTAACTGTTGAGAAAGCAGAGGGATGAAT
Organism: Ormosia semicastrata; assembly: GCA_029884595.1. NCBI lineage: Eukaryota > Viridiplantae > Streptophyta > Magnoliopsida > Fabales > Fabaceae > Ormosia > Ormosia semicastrata. Next base: position 25,722,459 of record JAQQTO010000046.1, on the reverse strand, counting down.
TTCCTTTTATGTTATTTGCCTTGGTTAGTGTGGGTATGTCTGACTTTGTTATCATAATGTTAAAATAACACCAGAGATAGAATGGATTCTCTATGAAAATGAAGGTCTTCAAATGTAATGTGAGACAGACAAACATGGAAAGAAAAGTAAATGGTAGATTCCCTGTAATGATGAAATTGCTTGCTAATGTTTGGAACTTGCTTACTGATGCTTATTTATAATGTTGTATTACATGATTTATTTAGCACACATTCAGTTATGCTGCTGGAATTATTTTATTCTTGTCATACTTTGGTTACTATGTGATTTTCTGTGTACTTTACACAGTTAAAACTTACCATGTGTTTTCAAATGTTTTATAACTGTTCATTTCCTATTGAGAATTTTTAATTCTCACTCTGTTCATGGTGATTTCAGACTAACACAGGACGCATTATGGTTATGTAAACTAAATGATGATTCTATTGCAGGAATTTTTATATTTTCTCTAAATAGAGGTTATGTTTCTGATTTAGTTTATTTACTTACTATTATTTCTTTTCTATTTCGATTTCAATTTCAATCCTTGTCTTTCGATTTCGATTACATTTGATAAGTTGTTTTGACTTTGTTAAGTACTTACTATTGTTTCGAGTTTCGATCTTTTCTACTTTTCAATTTCAATATCTTAATAGTTTTATCGAAACACTTATCTATCTCTACCTTGTATTTTGAAATTACTGAACTCTACTTTGATTTTGAACTATCCTTTGATTTTGAACTACTTTTTCGATTTTGATGTTTATTCTTTGATTTTGACCTTTGTATTTCGATTCAATTCTAATCTTTATTCTTTGACTTTGATCTTTGATTTTCAATTTCAATTTTGATTTGTCCCTTGATTTTGAACTCAGCTTCGATTTCTATCCCTTCTTCGACTTTGGTCTTTTCCTTCAATTTTGATATCTATTGAAAAATTTGGTTGCTACAAACACTTCTTTTTTATTTGTAAAATTTTCTAATTTTTTCTCTACTTGTAATTCATTTAGAAACAAAATTTCATATTTCAACTGAATTCTCTTCAGTATTCGAAATTACTTAACTTTATTAGTAAAAATTGGAATTTTTAAGGGGTAATCTCACTAATTTTATTATTATGACTAGAGAGATTAAGAGTAATATCATTGGATAGAAATGTTGCTATTAGATATTAATTTAATAAGGGGGTTATATTTTTTGTATCAAAGCGTCGATTTCTGACATTAGATAGTTATATCTGTCTTGAATTTTTACCTATGTTGAGTTTCTGCATGATGATTGCTCCTATTATTTTGTACATGCTATATAAAATTATAACTACGTTAACTTTGTAATATTAAGACTGATCACCTCAATATTGAATTGTTCATGGTTGTGTAGGATTATATGGCATCAGAACTCTCAGAAGTACAGAGTTCATAAAATGATACTTTGACAGAGATATTGGGAGCCATGATATGATTGGTTGACGCTGTCAAGGCCTATACATAGTCAACAAATATGATTTTACAACGTATGCAAGAAACTTAATATAGGAACAATAATCACAATCATAATCATCCAAGTGAAAGGTAGTGAAAATTTTATTGGGAAAGGTCCAGTGGCCAACCTGAATTATCAAGGTCATTCAGAATTTAAGAAAGTAAAATCGTCATATTTTCATGGAGATTATGACCCAACACTAGCTGAAAAATGGGTAATGCAACTAGAAAAAAAAAATTACTGTCATGGGATGCACAAAAGGTAATCTTTGTCACCTACATGCTAGAAGGGAAGGCAGAGCATTGGTGGAAACGTGTTAGGACCTTGTTAGAATTTAGAAGAATTGAGATCACCTAGGAGGTCTTTTAGCCACATTCTTTGATAAGTACTTCCCTGATAATGTAAAAAATGAAAAGGTGATAGAATTCATACAATTTAGTCAGGGAAACATGACTATAGGACAGTATGTGGCCAAATTTGAAGAGCTTTTTAATTTTTCTTTCTATTTGAAAAACAATCTTGATGGCCATTGGAAAAGTCACAAATTTTGAGTGGGGTTTGAGCCTTAAAATAAGGGAGAAGGTGTCTACCTTGAAGATAAAATATTATGCTACTCTAGTAAACAAATGTAAGATAGCAGAAAAAAGCTATCTAGAGATGGAATTTGAAAGAGAACGTCAGACCTGCTACTCCCTTCACCAAATCTAAATATGGTTGGATATTCATCTAAGCAACTTTCTGCTTAATAGCTTGCCTTATAGCTTCTTGTTGAACTTTCTACTGGGCTTGTTGAGCCAATTGCTACTGTCGAAGACACTATGCCTTCCTCCATTACGTCTTCGACATATAAAGGATATTGGACTAGGTCGAAGACTGTCCTACCTCATTTCTTGACCAAGTATAAAGGTTTCCCCCATATCCTAGCATTAGGTATTGAACACCTAATTCGAATCTATGCCAATTTGGTTTTTTATCTTGAATCTGGTTGTTTTTGTACCATTTGTTAGGTGTCACATTCGTAAATGGTACCCTAGTTTTTCCTTTTTGATTTCCTTTGAGGTTACCATTTCCAAGCTTTATACCTAGCAAGTTTTATTTTCCAATAGCTCTCTGGAAAAAGAACTTAATTTTAGAGATTAAATTGATACACGAAAATAGTAGTTAATTTTATAATTAAATGATATGCATAATTAAATGATAAATTAGTAATTAACATTAAATTTAAATAAATGTAAATGAATGAATATATAAACTAAACTTGTGCTAAATTTAAAGTTGATAGATTCAAAAAAAGAAAGGCAAACAAAAGGACAGTGGGGGTGCCACTCCACTTATTTAATATATATACAGTTTGTTTTGTTCTCTCTGCTTTGTGTAGCCTCAGGCTCACAGCATATTCTTTGAAAGTGACAAAAGATAGGCCTTAGAAACTCAAAGCCAACATCTTCAAACTTATAAAAAAATCACATATCCTTTTAGATTTGTGATAAAAATTTTAAAGAAAGCTGAAAGAATAAGAGAAGTAAGGGAAAATAAAATTCTTATTGATAATTTTATATTAGGAAGTCATCTATAAGTACAACTGTAAGTTTTCATTAAAATTTGTTACATGAAATGAGTAATATATTAAAACTATAAAAATTTATGTACAAAACATGAAAATCAACTAAACTTTAATATTGTGTTTAGGTGACAGGTAATGAAGAAAATAAGAATAGGAATAAGTTCCCATGTTTGGAAGTTTAAAAATAAATTGGAACAAAAAGAAATTCATCAGGAACAATTCTCCTTCTCTTTCTTTCAAAGACTATAATTTTTTTACCTCAAAATTGAAGGAGAATTAAGGGAAATAAATTTTTATAAGTCAAAACAAGCATTTAAATTCTATTTTGTTATAATTTAATTCCAAAGCAAGATGACAAATTTTTATTCCGTTCCCCTATTAATCTTCTAAATAAAAAGAAATATAACTTTATTTTATTCATTATCTTCTTTTTTCAGCCAATTCTCACTTATTTTGTTCTATTTCATTAATAAAAAAAATTCAAACAAAGTGTAAGTTAGGATTATATGAGTGTGTTTGATTTGGATTATGATTAGCTTTTTTTGAAAAAAAAAATTGTTATAATAGCATTTAATAATGTTTGACAAAATCAATTTCAGTTTTGTACGAAATTTAATGCAAAATAAAAAATTTTTAAAACTAATTTTCATAATACTGAAGATTGAAACTTATGATTTTAACTTATAAATTATTCATTACACTTTGATATGTAAATACCATTTTGTCCTCAATCAAATAATTTTTTAATCATTCTATATCTATTTTAGTAATTTAATGTATAAAAGTGATTCTTTTTTATATTATCCAAACAAATCAAATTAGCTTAAAATTACTTTACGCTTAATGTATCTAAATATAAAAATAAATCGATTATAATCGATTATAATAAAAAAATTTATATAATAATCGATTACTAAACATAATTAAATTTTTACAATTTTCTCAAATACACACTATGACTTTTGTATTAAATATGATATTTAACTAAAGTTTCGAAACAAATTTTATGCACTAAATTTGAAAATAAATCAAACTTCAGGAATGTAATATGTAAGTTACCCTAATATTTTAGAGAAAACTTTTTGACAAAAAATTAGTTGTTATGTTAGGAGTTTGAATCCTAAATTTATACTTTAGAGAGATTTTTATCTAACTATTACTTCAATATAAAATTATTAGAGTAATTTGTTATACTAAAATACATCATTCTTATAAGATTGTCGAAAAGAATATAAATTTAGTGTCGTTTGTAGTATAGAGAGTCACACCTTCATATGTAAAAGTCATGACAGTCTAATACCCATTTGTGTGCTTTGGAAAGAAATCTCTAAGGGCCGCATGCAGGTAAGCCTAAAACTAGAAAAATAAAGATAAACATTTTGTGCAAGAAAAAAAGTATTTTTAATTATAAAAATATATTTGTTTTTAAATTAATTCATCATTAAGTACTTAGTTAATTATTTTAACCATTTTAATTTGATACTTCTATTACATAATTTATAATATAAGAATTAATTAAAGTGAAATAAACTACTTTAAAATTTGATTGATAAAAATAATATTTTTAAAAGGATAAATTCAAAAACACGTGTCCTATGAAAATCAAGTTGGTAATTTCTTATGAATATTTTATCAATATGAGTATAATTTTGAAACATATTTTGTTCAAAAATTAGGTGTCCTATGAAAATCAAGTTGGTAATTTCTTATGAATATTTTATCAATATGAGTATAATTTCAAAACATATTTAGTATTGAACTGTCATAACACATAAATTAAAAAAACTTTTTTAATTGGACAAAATTTGACTTTAATTTTAAGAAGAATTATATCTTTTTAATATCTTTTAAATTGTTATTATATATCCATTAATTCAATTAAATAATATAAATATATGATAAAATAGATATATAATAATAAATTAAAAAAATTAAAAGAAAATAATTCTCCTTATAATTGGAGTTAAATTCTATTTTTTTTTGTAATCACTGTTGTTTTAGGCTTTGGTTTTGGTAAAACAAAAACCGGAGCGCCGCGTTGGTTTTCTTTTTTCTTTCCCGTTAATGGGTTAGGTAACCAAAATGTTCCACGCAATGCCTTGGTGTCTAATTCTTGGACTCCATATGCCACGTGGTGATGCCGTACCTTAACCAACACTGAAAGCTTCATGATTTTTGTTTTTTAAACCTCACTTTATTATATTTATTTTATGAATTCATCTCTTTAATTAAACTTGTAAATTAAATATAATTTTTAATATTTTACTAGAAACTTGTCAAGAAATTTAAAAATAATAAATTTAAATTTTTTTATTTTTATTCCTTAACAACGCTTAAAAATAATTGTTAAGAAAACTCTAACTTTTATATTAGACTTTATTGTAAACAATACATTTGTGTGATTGTTATTTACTTTAGCTAACAACTTTTGATACATAATTGAAGGTAAATTACAATTTCAATCAAAGATTAAGTTAATATTAATTTGATTTTTAAAAGATATGTAACATTAATTTTGTCTTTTAATTATAAAAAATAATATTAAAATTATCTTTTTATGTACAAATTGTGAAATTGAAAAATTAAATTAATGTCATTTTTTAATATAAATTGATATTACCTATTTATGATTGAAAGATAAAATTATGTTATTTTTTATTATTAAAGGACTAAATTAATATTAATTTTTTTAAGGAATTACACTGATATTATTTTTTTATATTTTAAAAATTAAATTAATATTACTTATTTTTCAGAGATTAAATTGATACTACGAAAATAGAAGTTAATTTCATAATTAAATTATATACATAATTAAATGATAAATTAGTAATTAACATTAAATTTAAATAAATGTAAATGAATGAATATATAAATTAGTGCTAAATTTAAAGTTGATAGATTCAAAAAAAGAAAGGCAAACAAAAGAACGGTGGGGGTGCGACTCCACTTATTTAATATATATACGCAGTTTGTTTTATACTCGCTGCCATGGATTGTCTCAGGCTCTCAGCATATTCCTTTCTTCTTCAACTTCTCATCCATCAATCAGTTGAGTGTTGAGTGTGTTTTACTGTGTTGATCCAACGATGCAGTCGAGCCCGTTGCTCCTCGAGGAACCCATTAGGATGTCCTCCATCCTCGAGCCATCCAAGCCTGTCAGTCTGCATCTTCTTCTCTCACTCACACTCGCACACTCTCTCTCCTCTTTCCTTTTTTGGGGGTTTATTTTCAAGTAATGGATGCTTTTAAGTTGCTAGTTCCGTGTTCTGTTCAAGCTCTGTGATTATTAGGAGAAAGAAACCAATTGCCATTTGGCTGACCCAATTATCTGATTGTTTGTTTTCAAGTAATGTATGTGCTGTTTGTTGATGCTTTGCTGCTTTTGTTTGCTAAGAAATTTATCAAATCGACTTGGAAGATGACTGTGCTGATTCAGACAAGCTTTCTTTATTTAAACTCTGAAAATGGTGTTGTTGGTGTCCTTGATGATCTGGGTTGAGTTACAATTTGCTGGTCAATCGTCAATGTGATTTGGAACTCTTGCAACGGTGTCTTTTGGAAAATTTTAACTTATACCCTTTTTCTTTGGCAACCTTGTAGTGCTAGTTCATCAAGTATATGGGGAGGGGGTGTTGAAAATTTCACAAAATGAAGAACTATTTTTCGTTTTCTTTTTGCACTATAGGTTTAAGTTTGGAGAGGGTAGGTTATTTAATGGTTTTTCACCTTTTTTATTTTATTTTGTGTATGTGGAACAAAATGATGGAGAGATAGAGGGAGATGTAAACCATAAGATTCTTTTGGATGAAATGGAGATTTTTTGGATCCTTGTTTATTTGAAAACTTTTGTTGTATGTGTGTTGGTCAATTTGGAAATGAGGATTTTTGGATGTGTGGTCATACAAGATTCATTAGTGAATGTTGAAAAAGTAGGGGTAGCATCTGTGGAAAAGATTTCTTTCCAGCTATGACAAAGATTGTTGTAAGAACAGATCTTAGTAATAACCAAAATAAAGGAAGACAAAAAAAAAAACTATAGATCAGTTGAAAAATATTTAGATTTCCATTGCTTTTGAAGACTTGGTTTATGAGGAAATGTCTTTGATCCATTCTCCCATTGCAAAAGGCTTGATTGTTTGTTATCTTTGTATTAACAAAAGAAAATGTTAGTCTTTTCCAGAGATTTTTTGGGTCCTTGTTATTTGAAGATTTTTAGCGTGTGGTCAATTTGGATTTTGATTCAAGTGGTTGAAATGCACTCTGCAGAGTTTCTTTCCAGCTATGACAAAGATTGTTGGCACACTTGGTCCAAAATCACGATCAGTTGATGTGATTTCCCGTTGCCTTGAAGCAGGAATGTCTGGTATTCTCCTATTGCAACCTTTGATTGTTTGTCATCTTTGTTTAACAATCAATTGTAGATTTATTGATATGTTGTCAGAAAAACTAGAACAGCTCAGTCTATTAGAATCAACTATTTGTTTAAGACAGAGTTAGAAGGCCTAGTAGTTTTAAATTTTAAAAATACGACAAGGGGAAAGAAATACCAATAACCTATTGTCTTCTAGTGTGTCACAGTCTTTTCACTTTTGGGAAAATACATATCATGAATAATTTGTATTGTTATTCTTCCTTTATAGTTTGCAGTCGCCCTTTTTTGTCTACAGTTAGCTTGAGTTATCTATTGATCATCTTATTCTTCTTTTCTTACCATGTGTTAGTGGCAAGGTTTGATTTCTCATGGGGTGATCCAGAATACCACCAAGAGACATTGGAAAATTTAAGGGCTGCTATCAAAAGTACCAAGAAACTCTGCGCGGTAAATTTGTCTTATTTTTTGTGTTTATTTATTTGTTTCTGACTTAGGCCTATCTTATCTAGCATTCTATTTCAGTTTGATGCATGATCAAGCATATGAAGTTAATTGATATCTTTCAGATGAGTACTCTTGTCATACATTTCCATCTAAGTTATTTTTATTGAATCTATTGCTTAAAAGTTCTACTTGAAAGAATATTTCTGAATATTGTTGTTGCTTGAATTACAATTGTACATGTATGATTTACATTGTATAGGCTTATGACAATGACTACTTCCTAGAATAGGGCTAAATTATAGGAATAAATCTGTCCTAATACAAGAATCAAATCTGTCTTAATAATCGAAATAAAGAAATAAATCTCTGTCCTAATAACGGAAATAAATAAATAAATCTGTATAATAAAGCCTAACACTCCCCCTCAAGCTGGTGAATAGATATCTATCATTCCTAACTTGCTAGTAAGATCCTGAAAGCGTTCTGTGGGTAGTCCTTTAGTTAATACATCTGCCAACCGATATCTCGAAGGAACATATGTTGTGGTTACGAGTCCACTGTCCAATTTCTCCTTGATAAAGTGCCGGTTTATCTCAATGTGTTTTGTCTTGTCATGTTAAATCAGATTATGCTCAATGCTAATGACTGATTTGTTGTCGCAAAACAGTTTCATAAGCGCTTCACGCTTTAGTCTCAGGTCATCTAATATGATCTTCATTCATAACTCACAAACTCCTTGTGCCATAGCTCGAAACTCAACTTCTGCACTTGTCTGTGTCAGGACGTTCTGTTTCTTACTTCTGCATGTTACTAGGTTTCCACCCAAAAACATACAGTAAACTGATGTTGACCTCCTATTAGTAACTGGATCTGCATAGTTAGCATTTGTGTACACTTCCATAGATAGGTTTCCTCGCTTTCTAAATAGTAATCCTCTTCTAGGCGAGGTTTTAAGATACTATAGAATTCGATCCACAGTTTACATGTGTCTCTCTCGCGGATCATGCATGAATTGACTAACAATACTGACAACATGTACTAGGTCTGGTCTAGTATGTGTCAAATATATCAGTTTCCCTACTAGTCTCTGATATTGAGCTTTATCCACCTTGGTGCTCTCTTCATCACTTCCCATTTTGTGACTCTGCTCAATGGGTACACTAGTAGCTTTACACTCGAGCTTTCTGGTTTCTTTGAGAAGATCTAGGACGTTTCCTTTGAAAAATGAAGATACCTTGCTTGGAGTAGGCAACTTCAATCCCAAGGAAGTATTTTAGTCTTCTAAGATCTTTCATTTCAAACTCAGCTGCTAATTTCTCTTTTAGGAGTTGCTTCTCAACTAGGTCATCACCTGATATAATGAAGTCATCAACATACACCAGCAGAACTGTGAGTTTACGTTCTTGTGAATGTTTAAAAAAGAGAGTATGATCACCTCGACTTTGTCTGTATCCTAGGGACACCATTGTTTTTGTGAATCTTCCAAACCAAGCATGGGGAGATTGCTTCAACCCATATAAAGCCTTCTTTAACCTGCACACCTTGTTCCTTCTACTAGTGGAATCATATCTAGGGGGAATTTTCATATAAACTTCCTTTTCTAAATCTCTATGGAGAAAAACATTTTTAACATCAAACTGGTGTAATTCCCATCCAAAGTGGGTAGCAAGGGAGAGTAAGATTCTTACAGTGTTCATCTATCTTGGCTACTGGAGCAAGTGTATCCTCATAATCAATTCCATAAGTTTGAGTGTATCCTTTTGCCACCAACTTTGCTTTATACCGATCTAGTGTACTATCAGACTGATATTTCAAGGTATATATCCATCTGCACCCTACTGGCTCCCCATTGGAACCCATCTGGCCTTTTGCCACCTGGTCTCTCAACAATCTCCCATGTTCCATTCTTTTCCAATGCACTCATTCATGGCTTGAATCCAGTTTTTATCATTCAATGCTTCTTGTACTGATGTTGAGATTTTGATAGAATCTATGACTGAAATGAAACTCCGGTGTTGCAGGGAAAAATGTTTAGAAGAGACAAATTGAGAAATAGAGTAATTGGGACAATACCTTTTCCCTTTCCTCAATGCAATGGGTAAGTCATCTAGGTCAGGTTCACAATTATTCAAAAGAATGTTATCAGTTTCAGAAACAGGAGGTTCAGAGACAGGAAAACTTGTATCTTTAGTACTTACTGCTGGTTCGAACGCCTGAAGTTGCTATTGGGTCAGTTCGGGTTTCCCTCTCCTCTGATGCACCAATTTTGGTGTGCTGGGCTTGACCTTAGCTAGTTTAGGCGGGGTACTAAAAGAAGATGTCAATTTCTATGTAGAGTCAAACAGTAAAGGAAGGAAGGACTTAGGAGAGAATGACTCAACTTCAGCTTCCTGAGTGTTCTCCCCCTGAAGCTGAAGACGAGTAAAGAAAGACTTATTTTCAAGAAAAGTGACATTCATGAAGATGAAAAAATGACGACTTGAAGGGTGATAGCATTTGTACTCCTTCTTGTCAGGAGCATAACTCAGAAAAACACATTTGGCAGAACGGGGATCAAGTTTGCTGCGATGTTGGCGATGTACATAGACAAATGTCACACAACCAAAGACATGAAATTGTAGATTCTGCATAATAGGAACTAAAGGAAAGTGAGAGGTCATGAGTTATATTGGACTTACATTACCTAGGACAGGAGATGGTAACCGATTGATTAAATATGCAGCAGTTAAAACAACTTCCCCCCAATATGAGCTAGGAACAGACATTTGGAATAGTAAAACTCATGCTCTAGTGATTTCAAGTAATGATATTTTTTTCTTTCTACAAGACCATTTTGCTGAGGAGTATCAACACATGTGAGTTCATGCACAATACCATGCTCTTTAATAAATTTAGAGAAATTTTGGTTGATATACTGCTTACTATTATTAGAACGCAAACGTTTAATGGACTTTCCAAATTATATTTGAACCATGCTGTAAAACTGAACAAACAATTGAAATACATCTGATTTGTCTTTTATTATTAAAAGCCAAGTGACTCTAGCACAATCATCAATGAATGAAAGAAACTATTTACTGTCAAAATTGTTAGAAATAGTTACAGGACCTTAAACATCAGAGTGAATAAGTGCAAAAAGCTCAATACTTTAATTAGAAATGGGTGAAAAAGTTACATGGTGGTGTTTAGCAAACTCACAAACATCACAATGAAAAAGACTCGACAGATTCTTTTAAAAATAAAGACGGAAACATAGACTTAAGGAAAGAAAATGGAGGATGTCCAAGATGCTTGTGTTGTAACCAAATTTGAGAAGCAAGAGACTCAGAACTGGACTATTGACAGGAAAGTAGCAACTTCTGATTAGGACCACCATCAGCTTGCATATTAAGGAGATAGTACAACCCTCCCTGTTTCTTAACAACTCCAATCATCCTCCCCGTGACAAGATCTTGAAAGACACAATGAGAATGAAAAAAGGTTACGGCACAATTATTGTCTTTAGTAAGCTTATGAATGGAAATAAGATTATTGGAAAGTTTGGGAACATGGAGCATATTGTTTAAGTGTAGGGAGGGCTGAAATTTAATAATACCAGAACCCGTAATTGAGGTATGAGAGTCATCAACTATGGTTATATGATGCTTACTAGAAGAAGGTTGATAAATAACAGATGTGGAGAATAAAAGGTCATATGGTCAGTTGCACCAGAGTCCATAATTTATAAATTCTCAGTACCAGAAGCATTAAAGGATTAAAAACATTAATTCTTACGGGTCATAGTCATAGAACAAGATCTAGAAGGCTTACTGAGAGAATCAATGAGAGTCTGCAGGTAGGGCTAGCAAAATGGGCCAACCCGCCCCGACCCGCCCTGAACCGCCTCAACCCGCTAAAATGCGGGGCGGGGTGGGTTAGCCCGTTTTAAGAAATGGGTTGGAAGAGCCAACCCACCCCGCTTTAAGGCGAGTTTGCGGGTTGGTGGGTTGGTCCGCATAAAAGATAAAATGAAAAAAAATAGATGAGTTGGCGGGTCAACCTAAGCAAACCCGCCTAAAAAATAAAAAAAATTATATAAAAAATCAATAAATACTATAAAAAAATAATAAATAACAATGATAAAAAATTACAAACCACATATCTAAAAAATAATTTTTAAAATAGTCTAATTAAATATTCAAACATAAATTATATAACATCAATGAGTTTTTCATTTATAGTATTGCTTATCGTTTTTTTTTTAAGAAAAGAGCCAACCGTGGGTCAACCCTTGACCAAGCTTAACCCGCGGGTTAAGCAGGGCGGGTTATGCGGGTTGAAAAAAGAATATGGGTTCAATCCTTGAACCCAACTCGCAAAAAAATGGCGAGTTGGCGAGTTAACCCAACGGGTTGAACCCATTTTGCCAGCTCTATCTGCAGGTGCTCCAGCTCATTTTTACTAAGGGCTAGAACTTCTTCACCCACCTCCGAGTCTTCTTCACCCGGAGGCATAGAATCCGAAGTGGTCACATTTGCCTGGCTATGTTGCATACCCTTGAACCCTTATCTGTGGCTAAGAACCTAGTCCTTCCCATAAAGTTTGAAGTAGTTCTCCTTGGTGTGATCAGATTTCTTACAATAGGTGCACCAGCGACCCTGTCGATTTGGCTTGGAGAAAGAAGAAGAAGAGCCTAATTTAGTTGTCTTATCCATAGCCAAGGCTGATCCACCAGTGGGCTTGTCATCAAGCATGAAAGCCCTATGACTTTTCTCTCCCTGAGCAGTGTAAAATACCTCAAACAATGATGATAGTGTCTCCTTGCCCAGAATTTGAACCTTAATAAGGTAATACTCAAAATTCAGGCCGGAGAGGAACTCAAAGATCCAATTCTTTTCCACAAAACTAGCTAACGTGAAAGCATCCTTGCTGCACTCCATTTTGAGATTCTGGTATTAATCCAACTCAATCCACAAGCCAGTAAGGGTCCCATAATAATCAATAACTGAGAGTGCCCCCTGTTTGTTAGCCAAGATTTTTGTCTTCAACTCATAACAAGTGACAATGTCCTGTTTCAAAGAGAAGGTCTGGTGAAGATTATCCCAAATTTCACGGGAAGAAGGAAAGAACATACAGTTTTTGCTAATCTCAGGAGTCAAGTTCTAGAGCCACATCACAATAAGAGAGTCATTGTCATCCCACGTCCCAAATTGAGGGTCATCCTTCTCAGGGGCAGTCCGTTCAATGTGGTTTAACTTCTGACGGCCTTTAAATGTAGTACGGATGACTTGGGCCCACTACAAGTAATTTTTTTCATTAAGGCGATAGGTGGGTTGTATGACCCATTGGGATTCAAAGGTGGGGGCGGTGTCGCATTGAGCTGTGGGATGGCTTTGGCAGTCTCATCATCTGACATACTTGTGGTCGTTGACAAGCCTGCTAAGAAAAACCTTAGGTTGTAGTGGCAAGGACAGGTGAACAGGACTAGGAGACGTCGGCGAACAAAGTGGGACCATCAGCGAGGTGAAAGGAGCCCTAGACGGTGGCGTGTGGCTCACACGCGCCGGCAGGTGTGCATGCGCATGCAGGCGCGTGAGAGAGTTTCTTATGACTTGGCTGCGGGAGGTGGCCTATTGGGATCTGGGCGATGACTGGTGTCCTTGCTCCGGCGATCTGGATGCGAGACGAGGACTGGGTTGTGGCACTAACACGAGTGTGCGAGGAGGGCAGCGGCAGCGATGAAGGCTGATTGAAACCTAGCGATGAAGGCTGATTGAAACCCAGCAATGAAGGCTGACTCTAAACCCAGCGATGAAGGCTCATCTCATCAGCAATGGAGGCTGATTGTAGCGGAAACAACAGAAGCTCCTAGATCGGGAGCTCTAATATCAACTTGAAAGAATATTTCTGAATAGTTATTGCTTGAATTACAATTGTACAGGTATGATTTACATTATATAGGTTTATGACAATAACTAATTGTCTATAATAGAGCTAAATTACAAGAAATAAATCTGTCTTAATACAAAAATCAAATCTGTCCTAATAACGAAAATAAGGAAATAAATCTTTGTCCTAATAACGGAAATAAGGAAATAAATTTGTACAATAAAGCCCAACAATTCTATTCATTTTTTTTCCTCTCTCACCTTGTTCCTTCTTATATAATTCTAAAGCCTTCTATAATAGGCCAAGATCTTCATTATTTCAAATTGGGGCAGCCTGCATCATTATGAATGTTCAGATTAGTTTATGAAATTTATCATTTTCACATCCTGATGTAGGACGCCAGAAAGTTTAGGATTTACTATAGCAGGTTTAGGAATTTTTGGGGTTAATGAAGTCTATAAAACATGCATATTGAAGGTTCATTCCGTGTATGTGTAAGGGAATCTTCAGGCAATAGCAGGGGGTTTCAGTGCTAGATTGGTGGCTGTTTGGGTGCTGTGAACATGTAGCTGTACTTCTTTGTTTTATCCTCCTTCATCTGATATATTCCTCAATATTACCATCCCTTGTATAGCTGTAAATGGTAGTAAAAAAAAAAAACTATTTGGGTGTTATTGTTCGTATAAGCTACCAAGCACTAATGCCAACTTTTAAGTTTTAACTCTTATCAACTTGTACTGCTTAAAGTTGACTTGTCCTATTGAGTCTCAAGCCTTGAAGATTCTGTTCCTTTTACTGATAGGTTCGTTCTAATGTATACAGTATGGAAAAGGAAACTAAGATCTGCAGTGGTCCTTACTTCTTACACACATGCATATAATGAGTCATGGCATATCATCAACAGTAACTGTGATTTTAATACATTAGCTTTTATCCTGAAATGTGCTTTCCATATGTGCAAATACCCATATGAAGGTTAATTAATGTAAAAATATATATGCATTTTTATCTAACTCCAGGTTATGCTAGATACTGTGGGTCCTGAACTACAAGTTGTCAATAAAACTGAGCACTCAATTTCCCTTCAAGTTGACACATTGGTTGTCTTAACTCCTGATCAAAACAAAGATGCTACTTCAAATCTCTTACCAGTAAATTTTAGTGGGCTATCAAAGGTCCGTATACCTTTTCTATGTAACTCAGTTATTGAGGTTTGTAATATGTTTATGTTGAATATGTCTTTTGAGATTTTCCTACTTAAGTGTATAATTGCTCCATACTAGTTATCTTGTTGCACTTTTGAAGTTTTTTTTATCAGTTTTTATTTGTTGCACCTTGGTGTTTCACCCAGATTGTATTGTATAAGTTGTTCTGTGATTATTAACTGTGGTATGGAGTGGTTGCCTTTAATTTATTTTTGTTTGAATCCAAGTTGAATATCACTGGCATATTTAGTTTCTGCCACTTATAAATCTGACCTTTGTGTTGTGGCATATGGCAGTATTCAAAACTTCATGATACTCATTGCAGTGTCTCTGACTCTCCGTAGTTGCTCATTGCTTAAGGATAAGGAATATTGAAATTGATCAACAAATATCGTTCCCTAATTGATAAAGATTTTCTATGGCATTCCTTTGTTGATAATTCCATATTTTGATCAGGGTTCTTTGAATGGTTCATGACCATGAATTTCTTGATTTGTGATGCCCTTGAATACCTTTGTTTTAAAATTTCTTTTTGTATCAGTCATATTGGTACCAACTGTTATCATCGATTTTTGTTTATGCACTAAATGTTGAAAAGAAGTGTCAAGGACCAACTCTCCCTATCTCCCAAAAGCTTAAGCTAATAGGTGAAGGCTTATGAATGATTTTATTACATCTCTAATATGCCCCCTCATGCAAGAGCCCTTTGGCTTGAAGTGTGGACAATGCCCAGGCTCATTTTTACCATGTGCTGAAATTCAACTTGTTTTTGTTTATTTAGAAGAATGGGGGTGGCGAGGATCACACTCATGACACTTAGTTAGAGAGGCTCTGATACGATATCAAGGATCAAGTCTCCCTAAACTTAAGCTGTTAGGTGAAGGCTCATGAATGACTTTATTTCATCTCTAACAAAGAAAATATGTAAAAGCCATGTGTTTTCCTTCCTTTGCAGAAGATAATAGTTCAACAAGTTAATAAATGTTCATCAAGCCATTATTTCTGAGAAAGTAGAGGACATCAGATTTCTTTTAACGTACTCACAGATAGGCAATACCTACTGATTTCATTTGTATTATTTTAGGCATCAGGAAGAGACATACTGACAACCAATTTGGCTTTTATAATACGCTAATCATAATTTTCTCTAATATAGTAATTAAGGGATTCTCACATTAGCATTAACTTTAACCTTGTCTGTTTAAGATGGTTAGAAAATTTCTTATAGGTCATTGGAATTTTTTTTTCACCTATAAATTTTATTCTTATTTCTTCCTTTTGTTCTTCATAGCTCTCTAGGTTTGTTATGTGAGTTTTTGTGGGTCTGCAGATTTAGCTTCGTATTTCTCATATTGTACTTTGATTGTGTGTATCATGTGGTGTCTGCCTAACTAAGGTGTCATTTAATTTTACAGGCTGTGAAGAAGGGTGATACTATTTTTATTGGTCAGTACCTGTTTACAGGAAGTGAAACAACTTCCGTATGGCTAGAGGTAATGCAACCTTGGATGGACTAGTTTAATCTTCAATGCTTGTGTGAATATGATGGCACACAGCCCATTATTAGGAAAGTCTATGAAAGGAGGGATAGGCCCAATTGTAAAGGGGCCCATAACCCTTGTAACCAGACTAACTAACTTGATAGTTAGTTAGGTGATTAGTAACAGAATAGGAGGAAAGGAGGGATATATAAGGAGAGGGAAGGATCAGGAAAGGTATTCGGTATTTTGGTTAGGAAAGGGAGCCACATTGGCTAGGGAGGGATCTCTGATCTCTAGGTTCTATTCTATTGGAGATTGACACTGTTGTACAATTCTTAGGGCATTTATCCCCAATTACTGAATAAGAAATCCAGTGTTTCATCAGAATAGTTTATGCTTAATATTTTAATAAGTTCAGTTGCATATTTGGAATATTTCTTTTGACCACATTATGGTGTGAAAATAAGTTATATGCTAGCTATTCATCTCTACTATTTGTAAAGCCTGAAGAACAGAAATGCTTATTGAAGTGAATTATTCTTATCTTTTCAAGTATGTACTGTTTCTAGGCAGTCCATACATTTTGCTAAATGATCATATGGTACTTCTCAAATGACCCAATGTTTTGTTTAGGCACAAATTTAAGAATGGCTTACATCCACTTTTTACGTTCTTTAAAGCCAAAAAACAAATGAGAAAAATTATTCCACACTTCTCTGTTGATATATTTTTCCCTTGGCTTTTCCTCTCAAGTTTATAGAAATTTTAACTGAATTTCTCCAAATTGTTCTTTGGATCCTAGAAATTTAGAAATTTGCATTCTAATATTTGACTGCCTCATAATAGAACCTTCTTGTTTATTTATACATAGATATACATATGTAACATTTTCTCACTCACATGGAACATTTATTTGAGTATAGGTAGTTTATTAAAAGTTAAAAAAAAAAACTAATGATCCACATCCACCCCATTACAATAACAAAAGTAATATTACTACTGAAAATAATAATAAAAAAAAGAATGATAAAAATTGGTAATCATGAAAATGATATTTTTGTATTATGACATGGAATTTTGGAATGTCGTTATATTCGATTTCAATATTGTCAAGGGCCAATTCTCCCGAAAGCTTAAGCTATTAGGTGAAGGCTCAAGATTGGTTTTGTATATCTGACACCCTTTGGGCTTGCAGCATGCATAGGCCCACTTTATATTGAAATTCAACTTTATTTAGAAGAATGAGGGCAGCAATGATTGAACTTTTGACCACTTGATCATAGAGGCTCTTATACCATGCCAAGTACTATTGAAATTATAGGATTTAGGTAGGGAAGAAGGAAAAGAGAGAAAGATGGCTAGCCTAACAATAGTATACTGAATATATGATTGATAGATGTGATGTAATACCATAACCTAATATTGCTATTTATACTAATAATTAGGTCAAGTATAGTACTAGTGGAACAAGCCTAAACCCACTATATAATAAGACTAATAACCCTAATATTCTAACAAGGACCAACTCTTCTAAAAACTTAAGCTGATAGGTGAAGGTTCAAGATTGGTTTTGAATCTCTAACAAATATCAAGGGGCATAAAATGGGAAGTTATTATATTATTACAAGGATTTTGTGTTATTTTAAATTTTATTATTTCTTTATCACTTAGGGTTTTGTTTTCTTATTGCTTTAAGGGTGAGGACTATATGGGTAATTATTATCATGGTTTCTCCTTCTTATTAGATGTAGCCTTCGGCATTTTGTTCTTGAAAGAACAAAAGTTAATTAGATATAGCATGTACATGATATTGAATTATTTGGATTTCAGTTTTGCATGAACAAATGATATTGAATTATTTGGATTTCAGTTTTGCATGATTCATCATTTCTAGTAGGTATTGCATGAACAAATCTGTTCTGCATCAGATAAGAGTTGCCAGATGCCTACTGCCTATTTGCAGTTAGCTTTTCTAAGGAAGCATAATATGATAGAGAATGCAAAAAGTAGAATACTGCTGATACTTAGTGTCAGAATTCTTCTGTGTTATTACTTTCTCTCAATTGGTTTTGATTTCAAAATGCAGGTCAGTGAGGTGAATGGTGATGATGTCACTTGTGTGATAAAAAATTCTGCCACACTTGCTGGGTCATTGTATACTTTACATGTCTCTCAGATTCGTATTGATCTTCCTACGCTAACTGATAAGGATAAGGAGGTAACTACAAGAAATTTGTGTGCATAAAGTAACGAGAATCACATAATGTGGTCACAAGTTGCCATTCTACTTTTGCTGCTTGAGAATGTCTGTTTCAATTTTTATCTATATGCATGGGGAGGTCTTAGTGGTGGAATTGAATTATATTTCTTTGTTGAAATTATAGCTTGATTTTAGCAATCTTGATACTTATTAAATGTTTTTTGTCCTAAAAATGGCCTATCTTTATGTTATTCTGTGAATATGGACAAAACTCTATTTATTTAGCAATCCAAAAGATTTAATGTGTGTACACAGTATACACAACAGACGTGGTAAATTATTTTATCTGCACCAATTAGCAGACTAAAGTATCCTGGTTTAAGTTACGCCTTTTATAGTCATGAATGTAAAAATACCTTTATGTTACTTTCTTGTAGTTATGTTAATCTTTTGATATTTCACTCACTAACTCAGGTAATAAGCAAATGGGGTGTTCAAAACAATATAGACTTCCTTTCGTTATCTTACACCCGGCACGCTGAAGATGTTCGCCATGTAAGGGCTTTTCCTGATAGGTTTTATCTTATTGCTTAATTATTTTGAGTAAAGTACTCTCCCTTCCCCTATATTTTGCATTTACTATGCAGGGTTCCTCTCTATTATGAAAACATTCACAAAACTTGTATTTATGGAAAATGCTGCAACTAACTCCAAAATGCTGTCTGGCACCTGACAAATTCCTTAACCAAGTGGTGCTTATGATGTTTTGTGATCAATTGTCATTCCTAGCCTTGTTTAGACTTATATAAGTCTGAATTGAAGGTTCATTTTGATTCCCTAACATTTGAATTGAAGCTTCAGCTACACAAAATGAATGTATTATTCCCCCTTTCTACATATGTAAGGCTTAATAAGGGTCGGAATGACATTTGACCGTAGAATCTACTATCTAAAGCCTTATTTAACAACTTTGTAGGCATGACAACATTTTAGATTTAGTTATGGTGCTTTTATAAATACAAGGGTGTTTTGTGTAGGGTTTTAGAATAAAGGAGAGGTCCGTATAGTAAATTCAAAATACAGAGAAGGGGTGAGTATTTACTTATTTGCTTTTTATTAGATGTATTTCCCTTCTCTCCCATGTTAATGATTTTCATGCTTCCTGATTTAACTTCTAAATTTGCTTTGTTCTAGAACACTGTTAATTAAGTGAATCATTTACTTTATTTTAGTTTTCCTCATAGCATTTTAAAAAATGCCAGCATTTTTCATTTTGCAGGCCCGTGAATTTCTCTCTAAATTAGGTGACCTCAAACAGACGCAGATTTTTGCAAAGATTGAAAATATAGAGGTGAGAAACTTCCAAGATCCTTTAAACGTTATACTCTCCACCATAGTTGTCAAACCGTGAATCGTATTGAGAATCGTTTGCTCAATTTTTGAATCGTGAATTGTATCAAATAGTACGATTCAGAAACACATCAATAAAAAACTTAAATATACATTTACACACCTAAAACATAAAAAAAACACTTGAATAGTCTCAAATAAATACTTAAATAATACCATCATAAGCCATAAGTCATAAGTAAACTCGTAAGTCATAACTTAAACATAGATAAGTCATTCCAAATTGATGCAAAAATGAACAGAAGCAGATGAGAACAGAAGCAGGGGAAGATGAGTCAAACAGAGCCAACAGAGTCACGAAGAAGAAAACAGAGCCAACCCCCTGATACAATGTTCCCACATGATGAAGATGAGTCATGAACAGAAGCACGATGGAGTTGCAGACTTGCAGCAGAATTGCAGAGCAGCAGAATAGAGTATGGTTGCACGTTGCAGTGAGTCGTGAAGAATGAATGCAGAGTCTGGTACTCTAGTTCTGGTCGCATAGCATGACGTGAAGTCGTGAAGAATGAAATGTGGGTGAAGAATTAAAAGACCCTTCAATTTCTTTTTTTTTTTTATTATTTTAACCCGTCTGCCCCTTCGGATTCTCATCAGAATCTGTGAAAAAAAAGCACAAAAATTCTTGTTCATGAATCGCACAATCGCACGATTCATTTTTCCGATTCCGAATTGGAACGATTCAGGCGATTCATCCAGGATTCAGAGCAATTCATGATTCAAAGTCGTTTCTGAATCGCTGGGATGACGAATCATATCTAATCGTACAATTTGAACCGTGAATCGTACGATTCTAACAACTATGCTCTCCACTTCTAAAACAGTCAAAAGCAGTAGTTCAAGCTCCTTTGGTGTGTGCTTGATTTTGATTTTGAAATGCATCTTTCTTCTGTAAATTCTCATAGGGATTGACACATTTTGATGAGATATTGAGAGAAGCAGACGGCATCATCTTATCTCGTGGAAATTTGGGGATAGATCTTCCACCAGAGAAGGTTTGCTTTTACTTCTGGACTGAAGAATCCAATGTTATATATGATTCATTTACAAGGGGATAGAAGTTGTTATGATATGTTTCCATTTGTTTAGTTGTATTTTCAGCATCATGGCTTTCCGCGTCTGCATATGGCTTTTATAGCACTCTTTACTGTGTTTAACATAACACTGTACTAGAATCTTTCATATATCCGTATGACAGGTGTTTTTATTCCAAAAAGCTGCTATTTACAAGTGTAACATGGCTGGAAAGCCGGCTGTTGTCACACGTGTTGTGGACACTATGACTGATAATCTAAGACCTACTCGCGCTGAAGCAACTGATGTTGCCAATGCAGTGTTGGATGGTAAGTTTTATTTTCCTAAATTATGTTCCTTTTTGTTATATTTGGCTAGTCTTGTTTGATTTGCTCTGATTTTGATGGCTTTATGGCATTGTCTAGACACTGGCATTAGATACATGTATATATTTCTGTTTATTCATTAATATTCAATTTTATTGTGTTTATCACATTATTCATAAGTATGCCATCAACCCTTCATCTCTAAATATGTTTTCTCCTTTTCGTTGGTTCAGGCAGTGATGCAATTGTTCTTGGAGCAGAGACCCTACGGGGATTATACCCTGTAGAGACTATTTTCATTGTTGGAAAAATTTGTGCTGAGGTAGGTTTGTGCTTTAGTTATAAATGACATTCCTATCACACTTTTAACTAACAGAAAACAAAATTTCCCATCCCACCCTTGTTAATTCTTTGGGATAAAGTTCTCTTGTTTGGTACTCTTGTAAAATGTTCATTTGTGCTATTGTAGAAGTTGTACCCATCTCTCATCCTCTGTTGTTTTTCAATTGATTTCTTGTTATTTTTAAAGTTTCCTAGTGCATCTTTGATAATGATAATTTATGGATGTGTCCTACAGCTGTTTTACGAATCACTTACACAATCTAATCTTCAATGTTTTTTCAATATGCTGTCCAAATGGCTTTTATAAAGTTTGCTCTGCCATCAATTGCGTCTTGGAATGTTTTCAGAGGGTTTTACATGTGTACATTCATTTCCTTGGTCATTGTCCTTTTGCCTGGGTGCCGGGTGGTAACAGGTTTTCTGCTTGGTATAATGGTAATTGACTAATTGCTGCTATCTACAGAATGTTTGACATCTAAGTGTTTGTGGGCTTTTGTTCTGGGCCCCAGATTTTTTAATTCGTTTTTTGCTAAATTGCTAACATATGCAGATATTACTTCTTTCTTGTGCCAGAGGACAGGATACAATAGAATTATCTCCCTCCGATATTATATTTCCCCTGCAGGAAATGCTTTATTTTGCTATTCATAATTGTATTATGATATACTCGCACTAAAAATCTGTTTGACAAATCTTTTTTTCTTTTGCTTTTTCCACACGATTATATATGAAGTGCAGTGGTTCTAACTGTCATACAGCTTGTTGAGTTTTGAATTTTATTACAGTTTTCTCATAATGGTAATATGATGCTCATCAGTTGCTCTGAAGAATCAAGATTCTAGATTTAACTCATCCCCCCCCCCCAACTCTAGTCCCGCCGTTGGAAAGAGAGAAATATAAACTGAAATTGGGGCTGGGTTGGATAATTTGTGTAGAAATACTTTTGAGGAGAATTATTTTGGAAGAATTAGCATTTGGGAATATTCACCTTTAAGTAATTTTGTAAGAATGAGTTGTATGGATTATGTTTAATAATACTACTTTTTAGATGTGAAGTTACTAAAATAAAAGGAGGATATATTGTGTTCTGTGCAAATATGTACTATTTCATCAAGGACAACTTTATAATTTAGACCCAAAATCCATTATGGGCAGTGGGCACTTTAATGCATTTTAAAAGTTTTTAACTTAGCAACAAGTTAGCCCCAAAATACATTGTGAGAGTCAGAATGCTTTCTAAGGTGCAAACCAGGCCAGAATTCATTCTGAGGTGCAAACCAGACATACTCCTAATCAGCTGCTCTTTGCAGGCAGAGAAAGTTTATAATCAAGATTTGTATTACAAGAAGGCTGTCAAATATGTGGGAGAGCCAATCACTCATTTGGAATCAATAACTTCCTCTGCGGTACTTTGCTCGTTTGCACTACTCAATTTTTTGGGATAGTTTTGATTTAATTTTCACTAACATTTTGCTATTCACTTTCTCAAAGGAAGTTGTGTTAAAGTACACATATTTGGAAATAATTTCCTTGTGTTGAAACATGCAGGTTCGAGCAGCCATCAAGGTTAAGGCCTCTGTTATTGTTTGCTTCACTTCATCTGGAAGGGCTGCAAGGTTTCATTTTTTTTCTTTATTTATCACTCCCCATTATTTAAAAGAATTTTCTCGCTTTTTTGTCGTTGATGCAAAAGCTTATGCATTTCTTGCTTATTAATATTAGATTATTATGTCGATAATTTCTAAGTTCATGTTGGGTTAAGTTGTTGACAGTTGCATGCTATTTGTAGCAATATTGATATCTTGCTAACAAATCGTTTGAGCTATCTGTTTTGTGTAAACGTGTAGGCTGATTGCAAAGTACCGACCAACCATGCCTGTGATATCTGTTGTCATTCCTCAACTAAAGACAAATCAACTCCGGTGGACTTTCACCGGTGCTTTTGAGGTATTTAATTGACATTTAGATGAGTTGTTTCATGGAAAATTCACATTGATGTTAGAATGATGCAAGTGAGTTTGTTAAAATAGTTAGAATTAGTTAGAGTTAATTAGAATTAGTTTTAATGATTAGTTAGTTTACTTAGATTAGTTGGCTATATAAGCCAAGATTACCTATTGTATTTTTTAACTTCTTCATTCTATCAATATACAAGTTTCTCCATTTCTCTCATCTTTCTCTTCTTCCTCTTCTCTGTAACCATGAAATTCAACATGGTATCAGAGCCATTCCACCCACCTTGAATACTTTTCTGCTGCATTTTTCTTTTCTTTTTCCCTTTCTTAGCTTATTTTCTTTTCTTTTACACTTTCCCAAGAAAATCTACACATTCTTCTCCATCTTCTTCCTTTCCCCTCCAGATTCCAATTCATTCCCCTTTTCCATAATCTATATTCCCTTCCGATTTTGTACCATCCGCAACCGATTCATCAGATCGGGTCATCCATCCATCCATCCATGGTGGCGTCGCGACGGCTCTGGGAGATGCAATCCCAGCTTGGGAACAAGATCTGCGTGGACTGCTCCCAGAAGAACCCGCAGTGGGCCTCCGTCTCCTACGGCGTCTTCCTGTGCCTCGACTGCTCCGGCAAGCACCGCGACCTCAGCGTCCACATCTCCTTCTCCTCGTCTCCGTCAACGGTGCCGCCGCAGAGGTTGTCGTTTATCGTATCACCGGATCTCAGATCCGCTACATGGTTCATTTTTCTCAGCTTCGCACTTGATCTGTTCTTGTTTTTCGATCTGGTCTCGATGATGTTCTTTGTGGCCTGTTTTCTCGGCGTCTTTTGCTTCTTGTTTTAGATTTGTTGGTTTGGTGCTTGCTCTATAATGATGTGTGGTGCCGCCATTTTGGTTACGATCTAAGGCGTGTATGCTGCAATTTTGGGCTTCGTTTCTTGTTTTCTTCAAATCCAGTTTCTTCACAACTTTTCTCTCTCCCAAACCTTTTTCTTCCAGATATATTTTTTTTCTTGGTTCGTTGTTCTTGCTGTTGTGTAATCGTGGACCATAACTTGGTCGAGGGTTTAGTGCGTGTGTGATGTCTGGTGCGCTAATATTGCAAGGCTGAGTATAGCTGCATGCTCGAATGATGTTTGTGCTAAGTTCTCTTTGGAAAAAGCTTCAGATACAGGAAATTAAACAAGCAATTGATGCGTTTCTATAAGATGAAGTGATTAATTGTGAAGGACAGCAAGTACTGACGTTGATATTGGTTCTTGGAAAAATGCTCTCTCTGGTTTCACGTGGTTCTTTGGTTAGTTTGATGAGTTGGAAGCACAGGCTGGGTTCTTTGATTTGATCAAGATGTATTTCCAATATTTTTTTTTAAGTTCTGTGTACACCAACTGTTTGGTGATTTGCTTCTTTGATATTTTTTTTGTTGTAAGCTTCTGCCCATGGTGGTGGTTAAACATTGATGGATGTTCTTGCTTCTGATAAGTGGTTAAGCCTTGAGTTGTGACTTCTGCTTAATGGTTAAGCTTTTGCCCTTTGTTGGCTTTGTTGATTTTAGCTTCTGCCTTGTATGGTGGTTAAGCATTTGGAGCTTCTGCCTTGTATGGTGGTTAAGCATTTGGAGCTTCTGCTTTGTAAGGTGGTTAAGCATTTAGAGCTTCTGCCTTTTATGGTGGTTAAGCATTTGTTGGTCTGCGTGTCTTATCGGTCCTTAGCATTATCATTGTATTTTTTTTTTTTTTGGATATGCATTTGTATTGGTCATCTTAAGCTGGAAGTTTAATGTACACCTTCCAGCTTGTGGTGGGCTGTTAAAATAGTTAGAATTAGTTAGAGTTAATTAGAATTAATTTTAATGATTAGTTAGTTTACTTAGATTAGTTGGCTATATAAGCCAAGATTACCTATTGTATTTTTTAACTTCTTCATTCTATCAATATACAAGTTTCTCCATTTCTCTCATCTTTCTCTTCTTCCTCTTCTCTGTAACCATGAAATTCAACAGAGTTGTTGAAAATTAGGAGAAAAATAAATGACTTTGGCATAAATCCTGAGGCTTCTTGAGTCAGCTCAGTCCTGTTGGGTGCCTGAATGATTTAAATAATAAAACCGGATTGAGTTCACTCCTCTTGAACTACTGACTCAAATTATTCAAAGAATTTTTTTCCTGTTGTATCAGCTTTTCTTCTACCATTCAGAACTAGATAAATAGTTTTATTCGTAAGTTGTCAATTCTTGTGAGTTTTATGTCACTTTTGACTTTTTTTAAACATTATTTAGCTTCCTTGTTTGAAAAACAGAAATAAATTGAACTTTTTACTTCAAATGCATATGAAAGTAGACGTTATTTCATCATTTATTTTTAATTATTGAAAATAAATCTTTGGAAGCCCTGGGGTTAACCTTTTGTCCTTTTGATACCAATCACACAACAAATGCTTCAAAACCTCACTGTGGATAATCCTTAGCACGTAAAAACATTGCTTGTTAGCATTCATTACCACGAAAAGAAGCATCTGTTATGCAAACGTAATTCAAACTTGATTTGTTAGTGAAAATGGTGAAAAAATGCTGCTGTTCTATGCCTTTTTATAATTCTTTCTTGCTTCAATTACTCGTGTGTTCTTATTTAAACTGACTGTTTGTCTTTACTCCTTTCTTGACTTGCATTATAACATTTGACATTGAAAGTTTGAAATTAATCAGTTCTTGTTGTTTCCTTCTATGATCCTTTGGCAGGCAAGGCAATCACTTATTGTGAGAGGTCTTTTCCCTATGCTGGCAGATCCACGTCATCCAGTAAGAATTATTTGATGTTAATTGATATAGTGACGTAAAATGGGGAATGGGAACCAATGGAAGATCTGAGGACCACAAAGATTCTATGTTGTACATATTCAATATCTAGAATATTAAAACTGATAATGTGCTTTATTTAATGGAAATCGAATAAAACAAATTCTACTAGCAAGCCTAACTTAAGACTCAAGAAAGCCAAATTCAAATAAGGAAATAAAATACTAATCCAACTAAATTTAAGATATTCCAAGTCCCAAACAACTAACCTTTAAATTTCCAAATTACTAACAATTACACCCCAAATCCCAACTACCATTGAAAGTCGTAGTTCTCATTTTGCATTATAGTTAAATTTGATACCATTTTTCCTGTCTTTTGCTTTCCCTCATCTCAAGCGATTCTAGGATTATTCTGATCTAGGACTGTCACTCAATTAAACCGATTTGATTTATCCTTTATTCTGTGCATTTGGGGCTAGCCATTACAAAATTGTAAAACTGATGCTTATTTGGTATTGCTAGGTTGTATTCGTGGTCATGCACTTAATAAATTGTCTTGTGGGTGCAGGCTGAGTCTAAAGGTGGAACAAATGAATCAATTTTGAAGGTCGCTTTAGACCATGGCAAGGCTTTTGGTATCATAAAGCCACATGACCGAATTGTTGTTTGCCAGAAAGTTGGTGACTCCTCAGTTGTGAAGATTATTGAGCTTGAAGATTAGAACTTGTATCATTTTCAAGGTTGCATAACAGGATTCCTTCTGTAGCTTTCATTTCAGCATTTTCTGTTGCATGTAGTAATAATATAAAAACACACCAAAGGTATATATTATATTATCAAGGTAGCTCCAGCCATTTGGATTTTGCTGAGTTGAGTCATGTAATCTAACTCAGCTGGTTGTTGAGTGAATTAAGGAGGTTGTGCTGCTTCTCCTATGTTATATTTTTGTATTGCCTTCTGTGAAAATTGAACTGTTATATTAATATTTTAAGACATAATATTGACTCATTGTTTACCCAATCCAGAGTCGGTGGTGTTAATTCAAACTTGTGCTTCAAATATATATATATATATATATATATATATATATATATATTTATATATATATATTTCATAAATATATATATATATATATATATATATATATCATATATAGTTATATGATTAAAATTTACTCTTCTCACCCTTTCATAATAAAAAATCTTCTCACTAGATATGTCTCCTATATATATATATATTCTACTGTTTGGGACACCATGGGGGCAGAAAGCTAACAAGTACAACATGCAAAATACAGGATAAAGTAAACTATCGAAAAATTCTAATATAGATCTCTAAAAAAGAAATTCATGAATAAATCATGATTTTTGAGTCATTGATTTATTATTAAAATAAATTAATAATTTATATTAAAAGATAAATTTTAAGTAATAACATTAAAATTTATATAAATTTAATCAAATTATTTTTTTTTTCATACGGGTAATTATACATATAAAAAATTTATAATTTTAATTAATAATTTTTTCCCATACTCCAGATTTATATATAGATACTGTTACATTAAAAAAAGAGGTGGTCCATCCAAACATGATGGATCCATCATAGAAGCCTCCCTGCACAATAATTACATGTCAAAATAAACACCTAACTGCTGTTGGTTAGCGAAGTAAACACCTCTTAGCTTTGCTAGAACAGTCAGAGTGCCTCTGGAAAACGTAAATCTGCAGGGCCAGGACCCAAGATCCCCTTTTGTTCGCTTATCTTGCCCAGCCCAAGAGAAGGAGGCTCTACATGTCCATTTATTTCATCATCTCGCCAACTGGTCCCCTGCCAGAAGAATACCAAGGATAGTGAATACATATGCGCCCCTCCACCACCAAAAAAAACAAGGAATGCGAAATAATATTATTAAGGGTATTGCTATTGACATTTGACATTTCCAATTACTTATCCACACTGTTCATTAACCACTCATGATTTTTTTTTAAGAAAAAAAGCTCAAGTTTTGATTGATTAGTAGGGAATGTGAATGGACATTTGGAAGTGCCAATGACTCATCCTATTATTAATTATAAAATGATTGAAAAGAATAATTTGGCCAAGCAAAAACCATGAGATAGAAGCATTTCCATAAAATAAGTACTACATATTAGAAGTCATCAATGCAAATGAGAAGCAGTTTTTGAAATTGTCAGCCTGAAAATGAAACTAGCTCATCAGTTGCTTTTAATGTGCTTAAAGAAAGTCTAGTTCTGACTACATAAGAACATAGAATGCAGGTAAAGATCAATTTACCTTGATGTGCTACTTAAAAACAAATTTTCCATTTGATCTAGTTTTGATTTTGTTTGCCAAAATTTACCACTTTTGGTGAGGGAACCCCACCCCACCCCACCCCCCCAAAAAAAAAAACAAAAGGAAACATAACCTATTAACGATTCATCCATATTGATTACCAAACAGCAGCAAGCTCTCCAATAAATAATATGGACGACTCGTCAGTGAAAAAGAAAAAGAAAAACCACCTGGCACATTCCGGGAAAAAAAATCTAAACTGGATCAAAGTGGAAAGTCACTTAAAAAAGTGGTACATCAAGGTAAAATGGCCTATAATAATTACCTCATCGTAATTATAACTTGCATCTTGCATTAATGGAGTCGCAATTGGGGGTGCGATATCTGGGTCAGGCTTTTGAAATATAAATGTGGTATAGAGACCTGCATTGGAGTGGAAAACCCAGTATTCCCATAAATAATAGGTGAAAGTGAAACCAAAGAAACTAATAGGCTATTAATAACATGGTAAAATAGAAACGATTAATGCATCACCTAGCGCATCATATGATCGAGGAAGAAGTCTCCCCCTAGGATCCAAAAGGTTGGGTACATAGTTCATTAGCAAGCCTGCTAATTGTGCCCTTTCAGCAACAATCACACAAAGCAAATTGAATAAAACAGTCTTGCAAAGTCCAAAATTACTAATAACACATTATAGTAAAAGGATTTGGAAGGATCAGTCTCCTCCAGATAATGCAAAACTAACCTGTTGTCATCATAGAACTCAGTCAAGTTTTGAATCTCCACATACTCCAGGCCAGCTTCTCTGGCCAACCTAAGTTTCAGCAAACAGAAGTCATATCAGATTTTTGAAAAGTCAAAATGAAGATATGAACCAAACAAGTACAAGAAGTTATAAAGCCCCTCTTATTCCTTCCAGAGTTTGAATTTTACACGTAGAACAAAGTCAATTTCAGCATCCTCGGAATTTCTTTATGTGTGAAGTTTAAACAAAAATTTGTTTAAAAAATTGGCAATCAAGCTTTTCGTTTTGAAATCAGATTTGCTCGGCAACATCAGAGAGCGGAATCAACACGGCACATTGGGACCAACCAATGCAACAACTCACAGTTGCCAATCTTGGGTTATGAAGTAAGATGAAAACCTGATGAAGCTTGGAAAATGAACCAGGCAATGGGTTTCAGCCGAGACATCATTAGCAAATTTCAGTTGGTATTTCTTTCCAAATAATGGAAACCTGTAAACATTAAACCGATTCAAATGAAAAACAAGAAAATTGTAACTAAATAGCCAAAGAGAAGAATAAGCAACATGCAGTTGATCAATTAAGGAGATTTATACTTTTCTTCTTCAACTTCAAAAGTAATCATGTAGTTCTCTGTCCGGATGCAGTTGGGAACAATGTTTGGCTTCATGCTGCTGCTTTTGTTGTGATAGGCTTCAACATTCTTCTGGTATTTGGCCCTACATGGCTACAATGTTAACATTATCCAGTATATTTGTTATAAAGATCTCATGCAGACTTTATATCAATGCTCAGAAAGACAGTAAAGAAGACAAAAGCCGATAGAGTCCAAGTTCAAAAGTAACGTGATGGATGAAATGCATATATAGAAAGTAGATAGAAACAATAACACGTCGAAGCACAAACAAAATTGTTTAATCAAAATAAGATCATTCATTATCTAAATCTGGACGTTTTATGTAGATTTCATCCAAAACCACTAGGCAATTCTTTTCCTTTTCTTTTTTCGCTTCTATTGGACAGAAAGAGATCTCATTATAAATATAAATGCATCATATTACAAGGAAATAAATAAACCATTTGACAATATCCAAAGAATCCTGACAGAACTGAAAAGGGGCACACCTTAAAGTTCATCATTAGTAGAAAACTCTTAATCTAAGCCAAAGCTCAAACAGGAAATTGGGCTTGAAACTACTTGAACATTAATAAAGGCACAACAGAGAAAAAGAAGACTAAGAAATTTGGGACATGGTCGTAAGAAACCAAAGACATAGCTTAACTAAAAGACGTAGCTCAACAATCTCACACATTGGAAAGAAATACTAGAGGTTGTCACTGATAAAATTAGGTATTCCAATACAGCATCTACCTCAATCCCAATGGAAAATCAAGCCAAACAATGTAAAGACAAGCATTATTATCCAATTATATTTTAAGTTTAACAGAT
Organism: Ormosia semicastrata; assembly: GCA_029884595.1. Lineage (NCBI taxonomy): Eukaryota > Viridiplantae > Streptophyta > Magnoliopsida > Fabales > Fabaceae > Ormosia > Ormosia semicastrata. Next base: position 25,691,480 of record JAQQTO010000046.1, on the reverse strand, counting down.
GAAACTGAATAAGAGGGACAATGTACATGTACATCTTTTAGCTTCCCCGGGCACTGTTTCCAGAGCAATGGAAATTTTTGTGCTTGCAGTAACAATTCAAGAGCAGATAAATCAGGGAAACTTTCTTAGGTTTTTCGAAATACCATCAAAATGGTTCATTCAAACTTGAGTGTATAATGAGTTAATGACAAATTTTGTTCCACATAGGCAGTGTCAAATGGGCAAACCTTTAATCAAATTTACAAAAATTAATTTGGGCACTATGAATTTTCTTCCAACAATAGACCAAAAAAAAAAAAGAGTGCATGCAACTAAATCAAAGAAGAATAGGCCTCTGACAATTAAGTCTCATACCATATGGTAGATGAGTCAGGAGTAATACCAAGAAAATAACCCCCCGGTTTTAGCAGAGATGACACATTATGCAGAAGTCTCCGTGCTTTCTCTTCAGTTTCAAAACACAACTGCATTAGAGATGTTAATCAGAAGAGGACCGGCAGGCAAATCTTAGAGGATTAATTGAAAAACAAAATAAAAAAGTGTTAGAAGAGATATAGGACTTCAAACACTGCAAGCACCAAAGTACTATATTTCAAAAGGACCTGATACTCTATCTGGATTTACTCCACCTTTATTTTTATTTTTTTAAAGAAGATTTTATCATAAAGAGTAAAAACAAACTAAATGTTAGAAAATAAGATATACTTCATAAAGAGCCAAACAACAACTATAACTTCATGTACAACAACAACAACCAAGCTTTTTCCTACTAGGTGGAGTCGGTTATATGGATCAAACGACGCCATTGTGCCCTATCACAAACTAAGTTTTCAGAAATATCATTCAAATTTAAATCTTTTTTAATCGTTTCACCTATAGTCTTTCTTGGTCTTCCTCTACCTCTAACTATTGGACTATCCTCCACCTGATCTATTCTTCTTACATGGGCTTCTACGAGTCTTCTCCTTACATGTCCAAACCACCTAAGGCAAGATTCTCTCATCTTTTCCACAATAGGTGCTACTCCTACTTTCTCTCTAATACATTCATTTCTAATCCTATCTTGTCTTGTATAATCACACATCCAGCGCAACATCCTCATCTCCGCGACACTGATCTTATGCTCTTGTTGACTTTTTACCGCCCAACATTCAGTAGCCTTATAGTTATGCTGTAAAATTTACCCTTAAACTTGAGAAACACTTTTCTATCACAAATAATTCTTGAAACACTCCTCCATTTCATTCATCCAGCTTGAATCCTATGGTTTACATCTTCCTCTATTTCTCCGTCATTTTGTATGATAGATCCAAGATACTTAAATCGTGTGACTTGTGGTATGGTGTTGTCTCCAACATTCACCGCTAAGCTAGCATTAGCACGCTTCTTACTAAACTTATATTTCATATACTCCGTCTTACTCCTGCTTAGCCGGAAACCATGTTCTTCCAAAGCTCGTCTCCATAGCTCTAGCTTCCCATTTGTTTCCTCTCTCGACTCTCCAATTAAGATTATATCATCTGCAAAAAACATGCAATGTGGCACCGACTATTGGATATGCGCAGTAAGCACATTCAAGACCAAGATAAAAAGATATGGACTCAAAGTTGACCATTGGTGTAGTCCTATAGTTATAGGAAAATCTTCTGTGACCCCACCCTGTGCTCTCACACTAGTTTTAGCCCCATCATACATATTTTGAATTGCTCGAATATAAGCGATACGAACTCCTTTCTTCACTAGAGCCTTCCACGAGGCCTCTCCAAGTACCTTATCGTAGATTTTTTCCAGATCAATGAAAACCAGATATAGATCTTTTTGCTTTCTCCGAAAGTAGCGAAATCCTCCACCTACCAGAACCTACTGCCACGTTGAGTTTAAAACAAGTGTCCTTATGTGTACCCAGTACTTTGCAGACACCGGTTCACGTTGTGAACGATTTTGTAAGGAGAAACCAGGAGCAGGATAACCCACGCATAGGACCTCAAATGTCAAACCATTCCGACAGGCGATAATACTCTTCATCAATCTTCGTAGAAGATAAATTGCTTTCATGGTTGACCTCCTAGGCATAAAACTAAATTGATTCTCTGAAATATGAGTCTTTTGTTTTAATCTCCGTTCAATTACTCTTTCTCATAACTTTATAGTATGACTCATGAGCTTAATCCTTCTGTAATTTGCACAATTTTGTATAGCTCCCTTATTCTTATAAATAGGGATTAAAGTGTTTCTCCATTCATTTGGCATTTTCTTAAACTTCATTATCTCGTTAAACAACTTTGTGAGCTAGCTTATACCTTTCTCTCCTAGGCACTTCCATACCTCAATAGGTAAATTATCTGGTACAATCGCTTTTTCATTATCCATCCTCTTCAATGCTTCTTTTAACTCAAACTCCCAAATTCTACGACAAAAAATTTTATTTTGGGCCCTCCTCTCTAGTGTTTAAAATACCTGAGTCCCCTAATGTCACATGTCTCTAAAAACATTGATTACTATAATGAGCCAAACAACAACTATAACTTCATGTACAACAACAACAACCAAACTTTTTCCCACATTAAATAACTTGTGAAAATAACCCTTCCATCGATCTTTGATGTCTTGTTCCGTAACCAAAATTTTACCCTCTTCATCCTTAATGCATTTCACTTGATCCAAATCTCTTGTCTTCCTTTCCCTACTTTTAGCAAGCATGTAAATATTCCTTTCTCCGTCTTTGGTGCCCAAAGATTGCTATAACTCGTTGAATGCTTTAGCTTTCACCTCACTCATTGCCTTCTTAGTATCTTTTTTAGCTATCTTATGTTTTTCTCAATTTTCATCGTTTTTACACACGTGTCAAGCTTTATAACATTCTCTTTTAACCTTAACCTTATATTGTACACTTGCGTCCCACCACCAAGATTTTTTATCCTTGGGTCCAAAGCCTCTTGATTCACCGAGTGTCTCTTTTACTACCTTCCTAATCCCTTTAGTCATCTCGTCCCACATATTATTAGCACTCCCTTAGTCCCTTGTGCCTCCCAAATCTCTTCCTCCATAATTCTCCTTTGAAAGAGCATTTGTTTTCCTCCCTTTAGTTGCCACAATTTGATCCTTGAGACTCTATCTCAACAATTTTTCCTTACTCTCATCTTAACCAGTACATCCATAACAAAAACCCTGTGTTAGGTAGTCAAGCTCTCTCCAGGGATGACTTTGCAATCCATGCAAAGCTTTCTATCAGATTTCCTTATTAGAAAAAATATTAATTTGAGAGCAAGAACCCCACCCGCTTCTGTATGTAATAAGATGTTCTTCCTACTTTCTAAAACAAGTGTTAGCTATTGTAAAATCAAACGCTACTGAAAAAAATGCATTTTTGGATATCAGACCCTAAACCCTATAACTTCATGTAAACAGCTAAAAAAAATGATACCACACTTGAAAACATCACTACAAGGCGAATATCAGACCTGCAAATGCTGCAAACAGCAGACAAAATCAGCCACATTGGTCTTCTCCTCCAAATGCATTTCTATATTCTCCTGTCAAAAACAAAATGCAATAAAAGATAAGTTTATAGTAATAATAGATATAGTTCTGTTTACATCGTCATCATGGTTAGTCAGCCTCTGCTATATCCATTTTGATTATTCCACTAGCCTGTTTCTATTTTCTACATGAAGGAATACAAAATTTGATTCATCCCAAGTGTTTTTCCCTCATTTTATCTTATCTTTCTTTTGAAGTGTCCTCTTATCATTGAGCAAATGATTTCATTGCCCATCCCTTCTTTCCTCAGGGTACCCACATCCCACATCACATTTAATAAATGATTTTGCATATCAGAAATTATTTTGCTGCCTTAAAAATTGACGAACAACAAAAAAAATTTCCACTCAAACAAAGTTCAGATGAAAAGGCAGAGGAGGATTAAATCATGATTCTACACTCTTCATGTTATATATATATATATAAAATATTATTTCCAACTAAGCCACCCTTTGTAGAAAACAGGACATAAAAGGTGAAGTGGTGAGAAAAGCAGATCACCGTGCAAGGGTCAAGCTCAAAGAACTCGGCAGTGTAAGATTTCCTGTGGCTCTCCCAGGCTTCTCGGATTTGGTCTATCCCAGACGAAGACCCATCTACACCGACAACGACAACACTGAAACTTAACTTTGACAGAAACAAGCACCAAAGGCAGAAACACGTTCGGTATAAAGTAGTGTAGTGAGTTGTTGGATAGATACCAATTCCAATGTAGTGGCCAATTTGGGCATCGAGCCATTTATCAGCGTCTGCACCTCCTCCTCCACAATACAAGTCGCACACCTTCAATATAATATAATAGAATGCATGAGATCAGATGACTTATAGTATAAAGGGATTCAAGGGAAAGGGACCCAAGAGATTGATACTAACGGTGGCGTAGGGGTGAGCGAAGATCTTTATGAGCGCCATCTTCGCAAAATCATACAGCCGATGGTATGTGGGGCACCCCAATTGACTCATTCTTCATCCCAATCAGTGAATCAGAATCAGGACCAACAACCAAGCACACTGTTACTTGAGACTTGAGACAAGAACAACACACAAACCTCCTCTTCTGTGCGAGTGTGTCACACACTGCATACGATTAGGTTGGGAACGACGCAGCTTCTCTTTATTTATTTTTTTTATTTTTAATTTTATTAGTTGAGCTTTGGTGGATTATTTAAGAGTTTTTTTTTCTTAAATATGTTTGGGTTTTTGCTTTAAAAAGTGTTTTAAGATCTAAAATAAGAAATTTTTAATAAAAAATAAAATATATAATATATTGAGAATTGAAAAAACTTTACTTTTCTTATAAAATTTCATATTTTAGATTCATTATTAGAAAATCTAATATATTTTCTAAAATATTGTAATTTTTTGTTTGATCTCTCATTTTCAAATTTTTTCCACCAAGCCCATGTTGTTCAACATCGTTGTTAAATGTATACATGACCTTATGTTATAAGACACAGGAGGGTTATGTTTTTACTGATAAAAAATATGATCCTGTATTAAATGACACGGAAGGTCATGTCCTGTTTTGGAATAGGATACTGGAAGAGGACATAGTCTCATATCCTAAGACATGGGAAGGTCGTGTCCTGTTCTAGAAGAGGATATGGCTCTGTGTTGAGAGTTGTGTTTTTGTTGATAAAAAAACACGACTCCATGTATTAATTAACTGTGATGTTAAACAACGAGTTAACAGACAGATCATATGACAATAAAAAAAATTGGAGGACTTGATGGAAAATATTTAAAAAATGGAAGACCAAATGTAAAAATCGCAATACTTTGGAGACTAAAAACATATTTAAGCCGAATTTTTTACCTGATAATTTTTTAAAGAGTTAGAATTTATTTCCAAAAAAAATTCAATTTCAAAAAATTATTTGCTTATCATTAAGAGCACGACTCACATACACTTATATACACATCATCTTATATTTATACAATTTTTATTATTTAATTATAATGAGTCCCATTTAAAATTCTATGCACTTATATTATGATTCTACCCTTATACAAAAACATGAGAAAATATACATCAAAGTACGTGTAACAAATTAATATGTATTAGTCTGAATAAAAAAACTCGAATATTTTAAGCATATGATCTTGAATTTGATTTTGAAATTCATATGTATAGAAATAATACTATTAGAAAAGATATTTACTTAAATGTCTAATGGTACCTTGAAAAAAAAAGTACGTGCAACAATCCTTTTTCTCTATGAAAAAATTACAATGACCTCCATCAAAATTTATCTTAATTACACTCAACACCCCTCCATTTTGCACCCCTACACAAACTTCCCCGGAGACAAATGGATGCATACCATATTAACGGCATAGTTGATTTGTCCATTATACCCTCCACTCTAATATCAAACTTCTCTCAATTAAAAACCAGTAGAAGAATTCTTATTGTAAAAAATAAAAATATTATAAATTAGATATTTTAAAAAGAATGCCAAATTCAAAGGAAAACACTAGGATTACAAGGGAAAACATCAATTTCAAACGAGGTAGGTGAAGTGAAAAGGGGATTAGGGCTTTAAATTTTATTGGGGAACACAATGGAATCGTCATCGAATGCTAATTCATCATCATCATCTTCTAGGGGTGTAAATAACAACAATATTAATACGAATAATAGTGGTAGCAATGGTGGCACTGCAACGTGGTTTGGGACGAGTTACCTTTTTCGTTCTCCACTTTCTCTTCTACTTGATTACTCTGACATCATGCGCTCCTCAACAACCCATGGTGATTCTGAGCGTGTGACTGGGCTCACCATTCCTATAATGCGCCCTTAGTTTCAAGTTCAATCTGGTTGTGGTTTTGCTTCAACTATAGCTAGCAAAGCCTACTAGGGTGACTGTGACATTGGGAAGTTGTGATATGGATAGTAGGGGCTGGAGAACAAGAGAACAGTGTGGGGTTAGGCTCTATTTTGTTGGCGCCGGCATCAACGTCATAAAACTAAGTTAGGGAAAAGGTTTTGGTGGTTGTGGTGATTTGATGAGTGGTAGGATTGAGATGGTGTTGTTGTAGAGCGTGATTCTAAGCATGCAGTTGTTTTCGTCGCCACCCCTAAAACAACATCGCTAGCACCTAAGCTTGTGGCGCCATGCTTCGCCTGTTACCAAGTGGCCTCAATACTCAAGAGGGGGTGAATTGAGTATGAAAAATAAGTTCGCAAATCTTTTACAAATCGTTTGATAAACAATTTTTGTTGAAGCTAATTGATGATTAGAGATGATTGGATATAAGAGATAAACACTTTTACTTATAAATGCAATAGCCAAAGGGACCAATATTCAAGTAATTTAATAAAATAGTACTCAATGTAAAGAGAAGGGTTTAGAGAAAACAAACACAATGATTTATCCTGATTCGATCACCAATCCACTTGTGATCTACGTCCAGTCCTTAAGCAACCGCTAGAGATTTTCCACTATTTCTTCAAGTTTCAATAGGTGCTTGACAACCTTTACAACCTTGAGCACTCAACACTTTGGGATACCTCACCCTTGGAGCTTGAGTCTCTTCAACTAAGGGATACCTCACCCTTTACACTTTTGGAGGGATGCCTCACCCTCTTTACAAAGTAATATAGATTGATTGAATGAAGCTCTCACTAGAGTAGATGATTACAAATTGAAGCTCTAATATGCTCTCAAAGATTAACTCACGTTTTTCACAAAAACAGAGCAAGAATGGATTTGAGGATTGAATCATGTTTTGAAGTATTGATAATCAGTTTTTAGTTCAAGGTCAACCTCCAATGAAGACCCAACATTGGCATTTATAAGTTTTGCAATAAATGGAGTCGTTGGAGGGTTTTAGTCAAGCACTAAATGCATTTAATATAGCCGTTAGACATTGTCAGGATGCGTGTAATCGATTACACAACAAATGTAATCGATTACATTGTTGTTCCAACGTGTTCTTGGCTTTCTGGGCTCTGTGTAATCGATTATATTATTGGTGTAATCGATTACATGACTCTTTGAACGTGTTCTTGCTTTTCTGGGCTTATTGTAATCGATTACATTATTGGTATAATCGATTACATGGCCTCTGACTTGCTTGTAATCGATTACATTGATCATGTAATAGATTACAAGGCCTCTGTTTGCTGTATAATCGATTACAAACAGCATATAATCGATTACATTGGCCTTTGAACACATTTTTCAAGTCCAATAAAGCTTGTAAGTCATTTCTAACACCTCAAGACATTTGATTAAACATAAATCATTTTAAGAGTGTTAGATTTAAGATTGAAACTCAAGTTTCTTGAAAAACATGTTTAGCTTTGAATTTTCCCACTTATTTTGAAATGATATATTGAAAAACCATTTGAGAAATCTTGAGAGCATTTAACATTAATGTTCTAAGTCTTATAACTAAATAAATCTCTTGACTTCTTTCTTTGATCTTGATCTTTCCTTTTGCACTTGATCTTCACTTTTGCACTTAATCTTCACTTTTGTCTTTGTTATCATCAAAAACTATTTGACATGCTTTAGGGACATAAGCATTCACATCGCCGCCACAGGGTTACACTATGTTTGGATGATAGGTAATGAGGGGAACGGAAAAGAAATGAGGGAAACGGAAATAACTTCCCTTGTTTGGGAGTTTTGAAATATATGGGAATGGAACGGAACGCATGAGAAATTATTTTTCCCATCTTCCTCTCAAATGCCTCACTTTGTTCCCCCCAAAATTGAGGTGGAATGGGGGGACCACATGGGTAATGAAGTTCTGTTTCGTTCCATTAATGAAACTTCCAAACAAAGAGAATGGAAACTATGTTTCATTCCATTCCTTTCCTTTCCGCTCCATTCCTACCTTTTTCCGTTCCGTTTCTTTAATGAAAAAATATCTAAACATAGGGTTAGTGTTGAAGTGAAGAGGGAAATGAAGATGAGATTCAATCATGTTTAGGGGGTTCGATTAGATTGGGGAGAGGGAGAAGACCTCCATTAGTTTTGGCCTTTAACACAATGCGAGGGACAAATTTGCTATTTATGTCACATGCTGAGTTCAAAAAATTATAACATTACCATTAAAACTCATATCCAACACACGTGATCTTAATTCCATCAATTTCTCTAATGTTATGTTTGGATTAGTGAGATTGAGTAGAATGAAATGGAATGAGATGAAATGAAAATAGATTTTATTGTTTAATTATATTAAAAAATGATGGAATAAGATGAAAGTATGTGGGATGAATCTCATCCCATCACACTAAAAATTATTAATTTTCTTTTTCCTAATTTGGAGAGTATGGGATAGAATCATATTTTTTATTATAATTATAATTAAAATTCTACTACATTAACCTAATACTTTAAAATTGGTTTATTTGTAATAAGGGTAATTTAGAAAAAATAAAATTATAACTCTTATCATTTCATCTACTTCCTAAATAATAAATGATATCTTTACTTCATTCTATTATAAAATATTTAAATAATAGAATAATATTTTTATCTAATTTTATTTCATCTCATCCCATCTCATTTTATTCTATTCCATTAATTACTAAATACTACAACATAACAGGTTGAGTAACGTCAAGGGGTAAGTGCAATAAACTAAACCTCATGGAAGGTTAATATTAATTTTAAAAATAAAGGGGTATAAGATGTAATTACACTAAATCTGAACATAGGTAAGTGTAATTTCACTTTTCTCTCGCGGTCGTGACGTAAATATATCCAAAGTCCCCTATTCGACATGTTCCAAGTCCAACGACAGAAACAGATGGGGCCACATGAATACGAAACCGAAGAAGAAACGTTAGTGGAAGCAGCGCTCCGAGTTCTGAACACCGCCAACCCCTTCGACAAGGCGCGACTCGGCGACTCGGTCGCATCTCGGTGGCTCCATGGCGCCATCACTCACCCCTATCACCCTTCGAGCCACCTTCTCGTCCCTGATCGCCCCGCAAGGCTCTTCAACGTATGCACTGCATTCTCAGCCCTCCAATCCAATCCAATCTTGTTTTCAAATGGGGTGCCATGTGTTTGATGAAATGCCTCACTCACATAAACAAGTTTCTTTTTTTTCTTTTTTCATGAAATGCAGGTGAAGTTGGTGGCGCCGAGTCTGATGCCGAAGCTGGGCAAAGCGGGCAGCTTGCAGAGCAGGATAGCCATTGTGCATAGCCTTGCTCACACTGAAAGCTGGGCCATTGACTTGTCTTGGGTATTCTTCTTTTCATTTTCATTCCCTTGCCCTTTTATTTTTAGAGTTTTGTCACTGTAGACGGTGAACCTTACACATAACAATATGTGTATTCACTCTACGTAATGTAAAGTTATAACAAAAATATGTACATATTATACTATAACATTCAGGTTACGGATATGTTGTCACCATGAACCCCACTTCATAGTAACAAAACTCGGAGGATGAACCTCTGCAGTTGAACCGCATGTGTAGTTAGAGAGAGATAGAACATGTGGGTTCCACAATTTCAAAAATTATAGAATTCACCTCTTTTTGTCTCTATCTAACTGCTCATGCAGTTCAACTGTAGGTGATCCAAATCCAAAACTCTTGTTTTTATGGGAGTATCAAGTATGCAATGGCTCTACACGGAATTTTGGTGTAAAATAAGTTTTGTTGCGAGGCCATGTGCTACATGATAGCACTCGACATACTGGGTATGTTACACCCGTTTTAAGCAATGGTACTGTAGAAGGAAATAAATAATTTAGAATTCTCTCTTAGAATAGTAGCCTCAATGCACGTGCTTTTGCATGTGAAATGGGTTTATTAATTTTTTTTAACCTCTAACAATCGTGTGGAATAAATATGATGCTTACAATATGATATGAAAGATCATCACATTGATATGAAGTACAAGAAAAAGTCTGTCACAGAAATTAAGAGAGTTATAGGACAACTTGTGGATTGCTAATTTTAGCCTTTAACTTCCCTTGCATTACCATGGTTTTCATTGTTTTAGATGTTTGGTCTTCCTGCTTCTTCTTTGCACAAAAACAAACAAAGGATTTGATCATTTCATATCCCAATGGGTTTTAGTTTATCTCTGTGATTGAGCTGTGCGGCTCAACAGTAATCTTCTTTAGTGGCAAGGACATGCATGATTTAACTTGTTTCTGCAGAGTTTTTCTACAGTAACTGTTCTCCAAGTCTAAATCAAGTGTTCAATGAAGATTTAACTTTTGTGTCCCCCCAACCCCCCTAAAATTTGAGTAAGCTGCCCTTTGAGATCTCAGTTTTAATATCACACCCAGATCTATTAGAGTATTGAACTAAAACTTATTTGGCCCTCCTTGCAGTGCATTTGTCATTGCGTTTTTGGAAGACATCTAGTTTTCTTCATACAGTTCTTATGCTGCTACAAACATTTATTGGTAAATATTTATACTTGTAATGTAATGCATTCTTGCAGGATATAATAGCTCGTTTTGGTAAGCAAGAGGCGATGCCTAGAGAATTCTTTACAGATTTTGTGAAGGTAGCACAGGATGAAGGGCGACACTTCACCCTTCTTGCTGCACGGCTTGAGGAGCTAGGTTCTTATTATGGAGCATTACCCGCTCATGATGGCCTTTGGGATTCTGCCACTGCTACATCCAATGATTTGCTATCACGATTAGCAGTTGAACATTGTGTCCATGAGGTGTGTCTTACATTGAGCCTTTTTGCTATTCTCTTTTTTGGTTATTAATGGTTTTGCTTTATGTTTATGATGAATTGAGGCAATTAACCTCATTAGATACTTGTATCACCTTTTGTGGAAATCAAGACTGAATCAAGAGGGTTGCTTATTAATGCTGGATTTATGGATTGTGTTTTTTTTGGGGGGGGGGGAGTGTGTAAGTAATCCTTGGAAAAAAAAAATTTCTTTCAACAGCTCTGAAAATTTATTTTTTAAATTAAATCATGGTGTTCCAAATAGTTTTCTTAATATTTGAAGTGAGATGTGGGTTTGTCCTATCTCCTTTGGACTTGTAGTTACTAGTATTGGTGAAAATGAAATGCTTTTCTTATGGGGAACTGAACAGTGAAGTTTTCCAAACCAAGTGGCAATTAAATGTTTTGTTGAGAAAGTGCTGAAGCAATTTTTAGAATTGTTTTGTTTCTATTTGTGATGAGATGCCATTTATCCTGAGGGACTTGCAGCAATTATTGGCTTTGAAATGATGGTGAGTAAGGTCTTGTGGAACCGCACCATATGGAGTGCTTTAGTGTTTGTAGCTGGTGCAAAATACTGGAAAATTTTGAATTAGAAATTCTTGTCTTTGGCAGTCATTAAAAAAAAAAATGTACTGTATATATCAAATTTTTCATTGGTTCTCAACTAACTGATTTTCTTGGAGGTTTTCTTCTGTATCATTTGATGAGGGAAGAATATTAAAATTTTATAATAAAATTTTAACAAGGAAAATTGCTAGCGTAGTAAAACCCTTGCAATGAACTTCGTTCATGCTTGAGTGGTTATATTTGGATGGCATTTGCAATAATCTTGAACAGGGATGTGAGTCTTTTATTCCCTTTCCTTGTTGAAGGTATTTGGAGTATAGCACTTAGGTGCTGCTTGGGCTAGGAATTTCATGTCAGCAAGTTTCATATTCCCAATAGAATGTGAACCTATAATGTATATTATTTGGAATTTTGTTGTGGTGCATATGCTAAGAAAGAAATTCAAAACGTCAAAAAGTAAAATTACATTAATATTTGAAAATCTGAGCATCATAATTTGATTAATTTCCCTGATTCTAATTCCTTACGTTACATAAGAAAGATTTCTTATCCCGATGTCTCATTGGTGCATTTAAATGACTACATGTGCCAATGAGGGTTGGCTCAACTGGTAGGATCTTGGGTTCGATTTCTGCCGATGAACTTTCATTCGTAGGTACCATTGACAGAACCTCCCCTCCCTTAAACTTTTATCCAAAAAAAAAACAAAGACCCAAATGTTTATTGTCTTGATTAGATTAACTACGTAATTAAATATTATGGTTTCCCTTTTTTTCCGGTAAATATATGTCCATTTGATTTAGACATACTGCCATTAGGCTTAGGATATTTCTTTGGTTTGCTGCTATGCTAATTTCAAACTATATTTTCTTATAATGATCTCTCTCTCTCTCTCATGATTCTACATCACATAAAAATTGTGTTGTATCTAAAATGTACCACCTGGTTGAGTATGAACACAGGCCAGAGGACTTGATGTACTGCCTACAACAATCTCACGTTTCCGCAATGGTGGTGATAACACTACAGCAGATTTACTAGAAAGAGTAGTTTACCCAGAAGAAATTACACATTGTGCTGCTGGAGTGAAGTGGTTCAAGTATCTATGCCAGAGGTCTAGAAAGCCGGCCTCATCAGATCAAGAAGAGCAAGAAATTTGTGCAGTGGAAAGTGGAACTACAACTGAGGAGAATGAAGTGATTCAAAAGTTTCATGCAATAGTGAGGACATATTTCAGAGGACCTTTAAAACCACCTTTTAATGAGGCAGCAAGAAAATCTGCTGGATTTGGTCTCGAGTGGTATGAACCGCTTGCTGTTAAAAGAGGCCAATCCACAATAACGAACATATCTCCTGATTTATAAGGAGCTTCTCACTGTTTACATTTAGCTCTTGGGCAGCTGTAACACAGAATATCAATTATGGGCAATTTTATGTTTTATTTTTTTTTTCTAGTTTTTCTCCCAAAAATCCGATGTTTTAACTGGGCCAAAAGCATATCTAAAATGTAAGATAAAAAAACAACTTATACAAATTTTAAACAAGATCAAAATACTTAATAGACATGCCTAAATAAACGAGTCCATCATAACCTGTGTACAAAAAGACTAATGAGTTTCGTAATTTATGTGGATTAACTTGATGAACAAAAGAATTCAACGGGAGATGTCCTAAAGTTGGCAGGCGCTCGGTCAAATTCCACAAGTCAAGTCTGAATCAATTACTGTATTGAATGATTGAATGAGAAAATGGCTTCAATTCATGAAGTCCTTAGTCCTCTCCTCAAAGGATAATGTCTGTGAACGCCCGATGACTTAGAACATAACTAAAGCTCTGCACTAATATAACCTTTTTGAGCTTGAGTTATTCAGTTTGTTCCGGACCGTGATCCGGGATCCCGCTCCATGGGATCAACCCGGCATGCACACTACCGGACTCCTCCTAACTGGCATAGAGGAAGACTCACGACGTATTCCGGATTACGGATTACGGCCCTTGAGCTTTGTCAGTATACGACATCGTGACTGATAGATTCGCGCAGAGGATGAATCTCTAAATATCCGTAACTGCCAATCATCAACTTACGATATTATAGGATTTATAGATATCCTTAATGGTTAGATACTTTCCATATCTTAATCCCAGATTTACAGGGACATATCCAATTATAACAGGAAGGCAATCCTCATCAGGATACTAATCCTAAATTACCTGCATTCAGTAAGGATCCTAGTAGGATTCTGTATACGCTCTATAAATACAAAGCTAAGTCATCTTAGTAAGGTAACTTGAACTCAATCTTTAAAACCTTCACAGACTTTTTTGAAATTGCCGAGTCCTTTGCAGTCTGCCACCCCCTGTGCTACACGCTTAGCTACTGCTCAAAGGAGAAACTACCATAACGTGCCTATCTTAGGTACTCTTCTGAATCCACTTCAGAACACAGTTCATCTTTGATGTCGGTCATAAAATTAAACTCAATTATGATTAAATTATTAATTAATAAATATTAACTGAATGTTGTAGCTTATATATCTCGGGACTCATCAATACACTCGGCTCATCAATTATTGAGCTGGTAGCTAAGGACCGATATGTCCTATTATATGATCCATCACTTAACACTTTAGGGCCTATCCTCTATATAAGCACACACTTAAGGAGCATCCCAAGTATATTCAACCTTCTTAGCCTATGCTCTTATTTCTATGTTTGCTTTGAGACTGACTTGAGCGTCACACTTGTCTTTGTAGGTACCTCATCCCGTCTCTAATTGGTGGATCGTCATTGCCAACTGGTGTGAAGCTCTCCAATATGATCAACCTGTCCCCAAACCACTCTCTCAGGTACAGATAGGAACAAGTACCCACATTTTACAGACATTTTGAGGAAAATGCAACGCAAGATGTAGAACAAGAAATATGTTCACTTGCACAATAATGCTAAAACTAATCTTAGTATCTTACAACTCTTATAATTTAAATATTTCTTAGCAAAAATAACCATTATATTTGATGAGCCTAGAGATGTCCATAATCAATCCAATGCAAAAATATAGGGTGTGGACTGTGTGGTTCAGTTGACAAACTGAGCTCTATGTTGATGGAATTTACCTGTAGCATAGATGTTTGAAACTTACTGGAATACCTTGTGGTCGGGGTTAAACCGACGCTCAGAGTAGAGTTTAGTCTCACATTGAAAGGGTATAGAGATAACTCGTGCTCTTACCAAAAATAAATAAATAAATAAAATCCAATGCAAAACTAATATTTAAAATTTTCATGTCATTTTTAATGGGATATATAAGAAAAGCTAAACAAAAAATTACAAACCTTTCTCACCATTCTAAAGTTAGAAGTCAATCTAATTCTTGGATTATTTCCAACTGTTGGGCCACTTGTCTAGTAGCCACGCCCAAACCCACACTAGCACTTTCTCTTGATGGACCTGCAGAAGCAAAAGGATTAGTAGGTATTGGAAATCTGTCTACGTCTCCCTCCAACATTTGAACCACAATTTGCATTGATGGTCGATCCACAGCATGCCACTGGATGCACCAAAGTCCCACAATAGCTAGCTTCTTTGCAATTTTTGCATCCTCTTCACCATCAACATGAATTATCATTTCCTCCCTTTCTTCTAACAGAGTATATATCTATTCTGGGTAGTAAATACTAGGAATGCCCAAATTTACAAATAACAAGTACAATGCTGAAAGCCTGAAACTGATCTTACAACTCTTATAATTAAAATATTGCATAAAAATAACCATTGTATATATTTAATGAGCCTAAAGATGTCTGTAATCAATCTAATGCAGAGCTAATATTTAAAATTTTCAACTTATCTCACCATTGTGAGTTATAAGTCATTCTAACTCTTGGATTACTTCTAAATCTTGTGTCAGTTGTCTAGCAGCCACACTCACACTAGCTTTTTTTCTTGTTGGATCTGTAGAAGCAAAAGGATTAGGAGGTATTGGTAATCTATCAACTTCTCCCTCCAACATTTGAACCACCATTTGCATTGATGGTCGATCCACAGCATGCCATTGGATACTCCAAAGTCCCACAATTGCTAGTTTCTTTGCAATTTTTGCATCCCCTTCATCTTCAATATGAATTCTCCTTTCGTCCCTTTCTTCTAAAAGATCATAAATCCATTCTGGGTAGTAAACATGGCTAGTGTTTTCCTCCATGTCCTCTGTGATCTTCCTCCCACCTATTATTTCAAGCAGTGGCATTCCATAACTATAAACATCTGACTTGTATGATACATTCCCAAAGTTTCTTGAGAAAACTTCTGGTGCAATGTAGCCCAAAGTTCCTCTTGCTGTTGTCATGGACACCATGCTTTGCTCCCTGGAGCACAATTTGGCTAGACAAAAATCACAGATTTTTGGAGTAAAGTTGCTGTCTAATAAAACATTTTGAGGTTTGATATCAAAATGCAGAATGCACTGATCACAACCTTGGTGAAGATACTCAATTCCTTTAGCTATGCCTAGAGCAATTTCCTGCAGCTTTTCCCAACCAAGGAAGTTTTGTCTGTTGTCTGGTGAATTTATGAACTTCTGTAGTGAACCATTTGGTAAGAACTCATAGATAAGAGCTCTTCTAAAGCCATCGGCACAGAAACCAACCAAGCGAACAATGTTAACGTGGTGGATCCTACCCATTATACCAACTTCATTAATGAAATCTTCCCCAGTTCCTTGGGAATTATTCAGGACCTTTATAGCAACAGTGAATACTTTAGAAATGCTTCCTTTGAAGACAGTTCCATAGGCTCCTTGTCCTAACTTGTCCTTAAAATTATTGGTGATTCTCTTAATTTCAGCATAAGAGTATCTAGTGGGTTTAAGAGCTCTATAGTCTTCCAGAAATTTTTAATAATTGCTTGTTTTTCTTTCCGAAGTGTGTAAGAATCATAGATGCCATAAACAGCACTAGTCAACAGGAGAAGAAACAATGATCCTAGGATTGATCCTGCAATTATCGAAAGTATATTTTGAGAAAATGATAATTTCCTTGCAGGTTAATAATCAAAAAGCAAAAATAAACTTGAAAGCTGACCTGTAGTCACTAGGGGTGTTGATAAACCTGCAAATGACAATAACAAAACTCAATTTATGTAATTGCTTAAAAAAAGTGATGACATGTCTTAACAGTTTCTCTTAATTGAATGAGTAAACCTTACAAATGTGATCAACTGCGGTAAACCTAACATAGACATGTATTTGAGTATTAACTAAGATCTTACTAGTTAAGCTTCACAAAGCTAGCTAGAAATCATGGTCACGATGATTAGTTTGTAAGGTTAGTGTTTTCATCTTCCAAGATTGCATCTACATGATTAGAACATGGAACCACCAAGATGCATGGGAGACTCGATGCTTAACCATTGAGTGTCCCATTGGAGACAACTAGCTAGTAGTAGTAGTATTTTTGGATGCGACAGAATCAGGAAGGTTACCTCTGTGATTGACGAAACAATAGATTTCATTGTTGGCAGCATGATTCTTCCACCCACATGTGTTCCCTTTTGATTCGCAATGTTTACAATTTGGCTCAGCCCATATCAAATGGAGAATATTGTCCTTACGGAGAAAATCTAAAGGGATGGATGAAATATTAAACATTTTGGTGCAAAATGAGAGGGGCAGGTTCTCTATCTTTTCACTAGATGGAATGGCATATAGTTGAGAGTTTGAGGTGGCTAGGCATGGAACCATAAAGTCGTGATCCAAATCTCTATCTGCTAGTGAACAATTGAAAAAGTTATAGTCATTAGAAGAGTTGGTTTTGAACCGGAAATGGGAAGATGATAGACTGAGGTTATAGAGCTGCCTTGAAAGGCAGCCATTTGGAAACAGACAGTTCAATTGTTTGCTTTTTGTAGTCAATATTTTTTACACTGAGCTTCACTGAGTTGGGGAGTTCAATCACCGTCTCATTTCTAGGGGAGCAAACTAAATCAAACCCGGGATAGCCACAGTGTTGTGAATGGTGGCCTTTGATTCAGAAAGGGAATCGGATGACCTGATTTCCGCATGATAAATTTTGACAGTTATCAAAGGCAACTGCAAGCTCTACATTAAAGCAAACCATGAACAACAAGGCAATGGAAGAGGAGATTATTAACAAAGTAGTACCCATGTCTGGAGTCAAGTCTTTGGCTTTGTGCAGGTTATGAGCATTTAAAGTAATACCTTAAGCTGCTACGGCCCTCGTCTTGGTTTAAACAATTTTCAATTTCGCGGTATTACATAATATGGTGTATTTATGTTTTACTTATTTTATTTATTTTAAGGGTAATTTAGTCTTTTATTTGTTGCATATATATTTTTACATTTTTTTTCTATTCTTGTAATGTTGACTAGGTGATTTTTTGTTAACAATTCGTTTTTCCTTTTGTGGTTCTCTCTATTAGGGTTTTGTAGAGACCCATTTGTAGAAATTGGGATTTTCTTTTCTCTATTTTGTGATTGTTTGCAATAGCTGGAGAAAATGATGATTCTCTTCAATCCATTAGTATGCAGTTGAATGGGCAGAATTATTCATATTGGAGTTATGTGTTGAAGAATTTTTTAAAAGGCAAGAAAATGTGAGGTTATGTTTCTGGAACCTCTGTTAAGCCAAAAGATGAAAAAGATGGGAAATATGTAACAGAGCTAGAAACCTGGGAGGTAAATAATTCGAAGATTATTACTTTGATCAACAACTCTGTTTCGCAGTCTATAGGGGTTCAATTAGCAAAATATGAAACGGCCAAAGAGGTTTGGGATCATTTGAAAAAGTTATATGTGCAGTCTAATTTTGCAAAGCAATATCAGTTGAAGATAGATATTCGAGCTCTTCAACAAAATAGCATGAGCATACAGGAATTTTATTCTGCTATGAGCAATCTTTGGGACCAGTTGGCTCTTACTGAATCTGCTGAGTTAAGTTTTTAAGCCGTACATTGACCGTAGAGAAGAATAGCGTCTGGTTCAGTTTTTTATGGCTCTTCGAGATGATTTTGAAGGGTTTCGTGGAACAATTTTGCATCGTAATCCTCTTCCAACTGTTGATTCAGTTGTTAATGAATTGTTAGCTGAAGAGATTCGACTGAAGTCTCAATCAGAAAAAGGGAATGTAGACAAAGGAATCCTCCCCAACCCATTTGTTTTTGCTATTCCTTCTAACAAAGGTAAATCTCATGGAAATGTTGGTTATGATGAATGTAGTTTTTGCAAGCAGAAAGGCCATTGGAAAGCTCAATGTTCAAAATTGTTGAATAAGTCGCAGCAAGCACAACAACCATCTCAATGGAGACCTCCTAGTTAGTTTAGCCAACGAAACTTCAAGCCTCCAACATCAAATGTTGCTGCAGTTGTTCCTCCGTTAGCTGAGAGTACATCATTTTCTAGTCCTACAGTATTTGATCTTGCCACAATCACATGCCATGTCTGCCCAATCTAATATAGGTTTGCCCTCCTCTACCTCATCAGGTATATCTTCACCCATATGGATCCTTGACTCTGGAGCCTCTCATCATATGTCATCTGATTTTAAATCATTTGTGTCTTTACATCCTGCCTCATCTGTGTCACTCATGATGCAACGATGACACTCCTATGCCATTAGTAGGCACTGGGTCTATTTTCACATCTCATTTGTCCATTTCAGATGTTTACTACATTCCTAATCTCACTTTGAGTCTTGTTTCTGTTAGTCAATTATGTGATTCTCGTTACTCAGTTTATTTTCTTCCACCTCTTGTTTTGTGCAGGATCTCGCAATCCAGAGGCTGATTGGGACAGGCCGTAGGCAGGGGAGACTTTATATTCTGGATGAACTGAGAATTCCAGATGTTGCAGCTTCTAGTGTTGACCTGTCGCCTTTTCGTTTGAATTCCTCGTCTTCTAGTTTTTATTTATGGCATTCTCGTCTTGGACATGTTTCCTCTTTCCGTTTGAAATACTTAGCTTCTACAGGGGTTTTAGGAAAGTTGCAATCTAATGATATTTCTGACTGTTGTGGTTGCAAACTTGCTAAGTTTACTGCTTTGCTTTTTTCTAAAAGTATTTCAGTTTCTGTTGCACCTTTTGACTTGGTTCATTCTGATGTATGGGGACCATCACCAGTTGTTACCAAAGGTGGTTCTAGATATTATGTATCGTTCATTGATGATTGCACTCATTATTATTGGGTTTATCTTATGAAATATTGTTCTGAATTTTTTGGCATTTATCATATGTTTCGTGCTTTTGTTAAAACTCAACATAATGCTGTTATCAAGTGCTTTCGATGTGATCTAGGTGGTGAATATACTTCTAATAAATTCTCTGAATTACTTGCTTCTGATGGAACTTTTCACCAAACTTCGTGTACTGACACTCCTGAACAAAATAGAGTTGCTGAAAGGAAACATCGCCACATGGTTGAAACTGCTCGTCCCCTTCTTCTGTCTGCCTTTGTCCCAAGTGAGTTTTGGAGGAAAGCTGTCCTCACTGCAGTACATGTCATTAATAGAATTCCTTCTTCTGTTACTTCAGGTTTGTCTCCCTTTGAGAAATTATATGGTTGTGTTCCTGATTATTCAGCCTTGAGAGTCTTTGGTTCTACTTGCTTTGTTCTTCGTCCTCATGTAGAACGTAGTAAGTTGTCTTCTCGATCAACGATTTGTGTTTTTCTTGGTTATGGTGATGGTCAGAAGGGTTATCGTTGTTATGATCCTGCAAATCAAAAACTTTATATCTCACGTCATGTTGTGTTTCTTGAGCATATTCCTTTTATTCCATTCCTTCTAGTCAACATGTCCTTACCAAATCTGATCTCACCCACATTGATCCTTTTCACACAGATTCTGACACCGCTCCTCTTCTTGTGACCCACAACCAAAATAATTCTGATGTTGAGCTTTGCAGGGTTGACACTAATAGTTCTGCAGATCCAAATGCCTCCTCTGTCCCCGCGCCTCCCTAAGAACCTTCTGTGATCGTGGATCCTCCTCTCCTCGTTATCCTCATCGTGATCGTAAGTCCACTAAATTACCAGATTTTGTTTATTCTAGTTATTCCACTTCTTTTGCTTCCTTCTTAACCTCTAATCACAGTTTGTCTGAGCCATCTTCCTATAAAGAGGCTGTTCTTGATCCCCTTTGGCAGTAGACTATGGCAGAGGAACTTTCTGCTTTGCACAAAACAGATACTTGGGACGTTGTCTCTTTTCCGCTAGGAAAAACTGCAATTGGTTCTCGTTGGGTATATAAGATCAAAACCAAGTCTGATGGGTCTGTTGAGAGATACAAAGCTCGCTTAGTTGCTAAAGGCTTTTCTCAACAATATGGTATGGATTATGGAGAAACTTTTGCTCCTGTTGCCAAAATGACTACTATTTGTACTCTTATTGCAGTCGCATCTATCCGCCAGTGGCATATTTCTCAAATGGATGTTAAAAATGCCTTCTTGAATGGTGATCTTCAAGAAGAGGTTTATATGGTTCCTCCACCAGTGTTTCTCATAATCCAGTGAAGTTTGTAAATTGAAGAAGGCTTTCTTCACGGCTCAAACAAGCTCCCCGCGCTTGGTTTGAGAAGTTCTCCATTGTGATTACATCTCTTGGCTTTCACTCTAGCCCGCATGATTCTGCTTTGTTTCTCAGGTGCACTTCTCATGGTCATATCCTGCTCTCCTTATACGTTGATGACATGATCATTACTGGGGATGATTTTGACGGGATTGTGGAGTTGAAACTCCAATTGGCCCATCAGTTTGAGATGAAAGACTTAGGTACTCTTCGTTATTTTTTGGGGATTGAAGTTGCTTACTCTCCTAGAGGTTACCTCCTTTCTCAATCTAAGTACATTGGCACCATTCTTGAACAAGCTCATCTCTCTGACACTAGAATAAAGGATACTCCTCTTGAGCATAATGTTTGGTATACTTCTTCTGATGGTGTTCCTTTGTCAGATCCCACTTTGTATCGTACTCTTGTTGGCAGTTTGGTATATCTTACCATCACTAGACTTGATATTGCTTATGCAGTGGATGTTGTTAGTCAGTTTGTTGCTTCTCCTACTATAGTTCATTAGGCAGCTATTCTTCGCACTCTTCGTTATCTTTAGGGTACTCAATTTCAGAGTCTTCTCTTTCCTTCATCATCTTCCTTGGAATTACGTGCTTACTCAGATGCTGATTGGGGTGGTGACTCCACCGATCGTAAGTCTACCACAGGGTTTTGCATCTTTCTGGGGATTCTCTCATTTCTTGGAAGAGTAAGAAGCAAGTCATTGTCTGTTTTGCTCTTCTACCGAAATCGAGTACTGTGCCATGGCATCCACTACTTAGAAATAGTTTGGTTGCGTTGGTTACTTGAGTCATGGGTGTCACTTCCTTGGACCCACTCTTATGTATTGTGATAATATGAGTTGCTTATACAAATCACTCATCAATTCGATCTTCTAAACCTTGCACCAAGATATTGAGATTGACTGTCATTTCACTCGACACCACTTTCAGCATGGGACTATCACTTTACCCTTCATATCTTCTTCTATGCAAATTGCTGATGCATCGTGAGTTTGAGGGAGATGTTAGATAATATGGTACATTTATGTTTTACTTATTTTATTTATCTTAAGGGTAGTTTAGTCTTTTATTTGTTGCATATATATTTTTACCCTTTTTTCTATTCTTATAATGTTGACTAATTTACTTTTGCAATAGAGAACC
Source organism: Ormosia semicastrata (assembly GCA_029884595.1). Lineage (NCBI taxonomy): Eukaryota > Viridiplantae > Streptophyta > Magnoliopsida > Fabales > Fabaceae > Ormosia > Ormosia semicastrata. The sequence goes on along the minus strand of JAQQTO010000046.1, from coordinate 25,668,979 downwards.
CTAGTCACTTTTCTCTTCTCCCTTGTTTTTCTTTTCTTCCTAGCTTCTTCCCAGTAGGCAATAATTGCCTCATATGACATAAGTGCTTGCATCAGAAGATAATTATGGATATTTCATTGCTTTGTGTGGTGACAGACTTAAGTCGTCTCAATATCAGTAGACCTGTAGGGTTTGTGATGTACCTGTACTGACTGTGATGTAGCCATGTGAATGTGAGTTTTGATATCCTTGTTTTTCCTTTTATCTCTGTAGTCAGGTTAATTTGCCACTTGCTTTCTGCATGACCACCACAGAAATGTCATCCTCAGCTGCATTGCTGATACCCCTTTTGCTGGTGTTCTCAATTCAATCCTATGGAAGTAGTAGCAGCAAGGCAATGGATGCTCCTAACTGTTCTCGTTCGTGTGGGATTCATAACATAAGCCACCCTTTCCGGCTGACAGACAGTCCACAAAACTGTGGTGACCTCAGGTACAGCCTATCTTGCGAGAACAACCAATTGGCACTGTACTGGAAATCAGGAAAATACTATGTACGGTCAATTAATTACAACAACTACACAATCCGTCTAGTGGATGCAAATATTGGCCTGCATGACTACTCTTCTCTCCCTCGTTATTCTTTAGCCACTTACAATTTCAGCCATCAAAATTATCAGCCTGAGCCATATCAAGATTATCAGTTTTCAAATTTATTTTCAATATTTTTTAATTCGAAGAGATTGACAAAGCTCATGATATATTTGAGATGTCCATATCCGGTGCATTCCTCTGATGGCACTGCAACTTGCATGAATAGTTCATATGGGCTGGGGAGTGTTTTCTATGTCAATGTTGATAACAAGTCTCTTTGGGATTTGGGGCTGGAAGACTCGTGCCGTATAGAGTTGATGTATCTGACATCATGGCCTGCTGAATACAATCACAGCAACATTTCATGCAGAGATATCCATAATATGCTGCTTTATGGGTTTGAACTTTCTTGGCTCAAGAGTTTTTGCCCTCGTGTTATGTCCGTTGCCTACCTCGATGACCATGACAAGCCTCATTGTTCAGGTTTTGCATTTTAACTAATTCAGGTTCCTAAAGTGTATTTTCCATTAGATTATTGTCAAGCACGCTTGATTGTTGAAAGGGGAATGGAAGGGAAGAAAATACAAAATTACAAAAAGAAAGAGAAGGGAATGGAAGAGAACATAGGAGTTAAATAATAGATGTTTAAAATTTTCTACAATCTTCTAAAAATAAAAATTATTATAAATTTTATATTTACAAATTTTTTTATTTATAAAAATTTGAAATGTTCACAAAAAATGAAAAAAAAAATTGTTAGATGGCCATATAAAAATCTCTCATTTTCTTTCACACTCTTTATAATAAAATTTCTAACCCAAAAAAATAATAATTCTTTCTTTTTTTCTACCTATAGATAGTTGATTTGAGGAACATTCTTTCAGACACACGCTAGGGAGAGGAGGGTGAAAGCAGGATTTGATCCTAGAACCTCACAATCAACACAGATGTCTTTATCGGCCGAGTTAGCTAGCACCTTCTCCTTTTTTTTTCCTTTTTTCTTCACCCTTTTCTCTATCCAAACATACCTAATTTATATTTGCAAACATCTTTACTGATTTTATTAATTGCTTATGCCATTGTTTCTCAAATGCAGGACGACTATGGTTCTTACTTTATCTTGGAAGTAAGCATCTCATCTCATCCTATCATACTCTGTTTTCAAATTTTAGTTTCAAATTATGGAAATATCTTGCTATTACAGCAAAATTCATGAAGCATTTACAGCATACACTACTACTATGCTCCCAACGAAAAAGTTCTGAGTAGTGTATAATGTATAAGAAGTATTATTCTTTTTCTTTTTACTCCCCTATTAGACGAATTGACAGCAAATATGGGATTAAGAAATTCTATTTTGCACACTTTTTTACATTAAATATTTATATATTCTTTTTTAGGAAAAGTAAAAGAGAGAAAGTAAATCTTGAAAAATATGTTTTTCTCTTTTTATTACTAAAAGTAGAATATGTAATATTTTGATGTAAAAAAATAATGTGCAAATAACAAAGCTATATGGGAATAGATGTGTTGTCAACGTAATGCGAAATAGATGTTAACAATACAGTTGCTAAAAATTTTCATTGTTCCCTATATGTTTCTTGCAGGTACAGTCTTGATTTTGGGCTTAATTGGTAAGTCCCTGTCGTTCCCTTAAGTTATCTATTAGGCTTTGTAAGTGTATAGGTGGACGGTGATCTCATGAAATAGAAGAACACCAGTATAATTTAACAGCAACCTTGAGGGGGAAAAAGCTACCTTGGTTTACTCTTAAAAACTGGGCAAACATTCTAGGAACAAGGTTTTTTTTTTCTTTTATTAAATAAGAAAAAGTTGCATGGAAAATTATAAATTTTTCACATTCAAATTTTTTAGTTTCCGTTAGTATCTCTACTCGATAGCTGAGAGATTAATTTCTAACGGTCAGTCATCTAAGCGGGAACTCCTCCAAACAATATTATTTCCATACACAAGAATTCAGAATCCAACCAAAGACCACATACTTAAGGGATCTGAATCTCTTCTACTCGAACCAACACACGTTAGTTTTTGATATTTAAGGATACCAAACTGAGTCTTAGACACCATCTTTGTGATTTGTTTTCTTTCCATATCTTCTTTACAGGTTCCTTCTTTGCTGCCAGATGTGTGCTTGCATCTCCATTCATCATCATTTTATTATGTATCTTTAAATGTCGACGGAAGCATTTATCCATGTATGCCACCATTGAAGATTTTCTGCGAAGTAATAATAACTTCATGCCTATAAGGTACTCTTACAAAGATATCAAGAGAATAACAGGAGGATTCAAGATAAAACTAGGGAATGGTGGCTTTGGCTCTGTCTTCAAAGGACAACTTCGAAGTGGCCGTCTTGTAGCTGTTAAGGTATTGGACAAAGCCAAAGCCAGTGGTCAGGAATTCATCAATGAAGTTGCTTCTATTGGTACAATTCACCATGTAAATGTGGTGAAACTCATTGGTTTCTGTGTGGAGGGATCAAAGCGTGCTCTTATATACGAATTCATGGCAAATGGATCTCTCGAAAAATACATTTTTTCTCATGAAGAGAGTTCTTCCTTAAGCTGTGAAAAATTGTACTCCATATCTCTTGGAATTGCTCGTGGTATTGAATACCTTCATAATGGGTGCAACATGAAAATTCTGCACTTTGACATCAAGCCTCATAACATCCTTCTTGATGAGAACTTCAATCCAAAAGTTTCTGATTTTGGACTTGCAAGACTTTATCCTACAGATAATAGCATCGTGTCTTTGACTGTAGCAAGAGGAACCATAGGATACATGGCTCCTGAGCTATTCTACAGAAATGTGGGCACAGTCTCCTACAAAGCTGATGTCTATAGCTTTGGAATGCTATTAATGGAGATGGCCTGTAGGAGGAAGAACTTGAATGCAGTGGCTGAGCATTCCAGCCAAATTTATTTCCCTTTTTGGGTTTATGATCAGTTACATGATGGAAATGAATTTTCAATTGAGAATGACACAGGTGAGGAGATGAAGTTGGCAAAGAAAATGATGATTGTGGCATTGTGGTGTATACAGACAAAGCCTACCGATCGTCCTTCAATGGATAAAGTTGTAGAGATGCTTGAAGAAGATGAATACTTACAAATGCCTCCTAAGCCTTACCTATATACACAAGATCAACTACCATCACAGGATGTTAAAGATCATAGCAGTTCGAGGCCATTCTCTGATATATCAGTTAGTGATTCCAAGAAGTCAATTTGATCTCTTTTGGCTCTGGGATGTTCTCACATCATCTGCGTATGGCTTGCAGCCTTAGGTATATGTTGAGTATTTCTGTCATATATGATGAGAAGCAGCGATCTTTATAATGGCCTTTGTTTTTATTTGTTTACCTCGTAGTCTTTATTGAATGAGGGTGAGAATATTAATGATGATGTTAGAATATTTAGAATATACCACATGATTAAATTAGGTATTTTGTGTTATTATAAAATTTAATTCACATATAATTAGATATACTATTTTAATTATATTTAATTATATTTTTTAATATAAATTTGTTTATTATGAATAAAGAATTATCTTATACATACTAATTAATTTAGATATAATTCAAATATTCAGAAATAATTCAAAATATATATAAATCTTCTTCAGACTTTGCTTATGTCCATATTTTTTAATTTCTAACAGATAAAAAAAATAAAAATTATTTTATTCACCATTAAAAATTACTAATTTTTTATTCAAAATGACATTCAGCCCTTTTTTAAATTTTAGCCAACCAACCGAAAATACTAACTATGATTTGACAAGTATTTAGGAATAGCAATTTTTATAATTTTGTAGTAAAATATGGTTTTTAAATCAAGCCACCGTCTGAACTTTACTCTTGGCAACATGAGGACTGAGGAGGGATGAAGTGAAATCAAATGTGCTTATGCAGTTTACCCCCACAAAAAAAAAAAAAAAAAGTGTCATGCAGCCATTAGAAATGTATGATCTCCATGGTACTTTTACGGTTACTTAAACTCGATCAAGACCCCTTTATCTTGTTGTTCCTCTTTTTTTTTTTAACCCAAAACCTGCTGTATCCATGATAACTACCTCTTCTGTCGGTGCTAATAATGTAGTTGTAATAAATATTAAATAAAAGAGAAATGATTTATTTTCTTACCCAATCTTTTTATTAATTTTCTTAATTATTAAATAAAAAAATATTAAATAATTTTTATATTTCTAATATATTAGATGTATTTATTTTTTTATTTAATATTTTTTTTATTTAATATTAAGAAAATTATTAAAAAAAATTATTGAAGGATATAAAATTACTCTAAATAAAAAACACCTAAATTAATAAACTTAAGTTACCTAATATATTTGCGCTGATGAATTTCAAAAATTGTGAACCAAACATGATCAACCCCAGGCTTTACACCAAAAAGTAAATAAAACATAAACATATTGATTCATTCTTCTAGAGCTGCATGGACATAGCTGAAACCATAAGAGTAGTTTCTAGGAATCTCTACAGTCGGCAGTACTCATTGTCATATTGCCAAACTTCCTAGATCAATTTAACTCCAAGTATGGCATACACAATATTAGATATCAAGTGTTAGCATTATTTGAAAAAGATGACGATATGACTGTCATGTTTGAATTTTTGAATGCGATCACGATGAGGGAAAGAAGTTATTCCTTCTTCGAATCACAAAATCATCATAGTTGAGTGATTGTTATTCCTTCTACAGTAGTTGCTCATGTATCAGCGTCAATGAGGCAAATATATGCACTAAAGTAGTTAGAAATAGAGATCTCTCTCCCTGTATATATAAAATAGCATAATGGTCTAAACTTACTCATCATGGTAAGTTCATATACAGGACTCATAAACAAAATTAATGTATAAGTAGTGCTTAACAATAATAGGCTTAATAATTACAATATTGATCACAATTTAGACTAAATAATATGCTCCACTAATTTTTAATATCTAATTAATCTGAGTTTTATAAAATTGTAATATAATTTATGCTAGTCTATATAAAATTATTTTAACATTCTCTCACTTGGACGGCATAAGTCATATTACTTTATTTCAATAAGAAAACAATTATTTATATTAATCAAACAACATATGATCACAATAAGATGTTAAAATTGAGTTAACACTCTCAACTACTGATCCAAAATGGGACTACAAATACCTCAAAAATGTAGAAAAACATATTTGATAGGAGTACCAATATCATATATGTAAGATACTCATATCTCAGTGACCCAACAAAATGTAGTATATGAGTAATAGGAAAGCACAGCAAAATTATATATTAATATGTGATCAAAGTGTAATTCCTAACAAAATAGCTCAAGCATCTGTCCAAGATGTTTTCTAAGATTTAACAAAACATCTCAGCACAACAACAAAATGAGATTAGGTCCAAAATGTCTCAGCAATATTCCAATATACAAACAAATAAAATTGTGCATATAATAATAATAATAACAATATTATATGACAACGATAATAATAGCAACATAATTATTTATGATTTCGGGACATAATAATAAAATGAGGTTATTATAAAATCACAAAACAAACTCTCATTAACTCAAAATATCAAAAGACTTCATTATACACATACGGGTTACATGATCAACAAAGATTTTAACAGCTAAACCTTTGGTTAAGGGATTTGCAACTTGTGAACACCCAAATTTGACCAGCCTCCAAAAATATATATATATATAAAAGAAAAAATAATAAAAAATAATAAAATCTGATTTTCTTTAAAAAAAAAGAAAAAAAGAGAAAAAAGAATGAAGGCAGCTTGTTACATTTGTTACATTATCTCTCTGTGCAAAACTAAAAGCTCAAGGTAAAAGGAGATGTGCAAAAATGGTAAGGGTGGTAGGCATGAGAAAGTGATAACTAGAGAAAATACATGAAAAAGGTAATTGAGCTACTGCTACAATCAGCCACTCTATCTGCTACCTAAGTTGATTTCCTTGGGGTGGCTGAGATTTTTTTTTCTACTTACAAGAGGGGAGATCGGACAGAACAAAAAAGCAGGGGGAAGTTGAGATTTGTAGAAAAAACCATCTTCAGCTCAGTAGCCTCAAGACTTCACCCTCCATCACCATTCCAACCTCATTCACCTTAACAGAACCCAAAAAGAAAACTACACCCATCCCCACCAACCCATTCACGGCCTCCATCGCAAAAACTAATCTTCATCAACTAACCAGCTCCACCACGCCTCACCCCTTCCACGACAGCCCATCCCATTTTCACCTCCACTCCATAACCACCTTGCTATCATCAACCACATCCATCATCTCACCTTCGTGATAAGCATCCACCCTCCACTCTCATCTTCAACCTCCATTCTCTCTATCACCATTTTTCCCGACCTTCGACACAAAAAAAAATAAAAAATAAAAAAAAAACCTCCCTCACCGTAACCAATTCTCCATCATCAACCTCCCCTCACCACCATCACCAAACCGACACCCCCATCATAACCGTGACCCACTCCTCACCTTCACCCACGCCCAACCAACCTCACCCCCCACCCTTCATTTCCCATCACCATATTCAAGCCAACCTTCACCACCTTCACCAACACACGACAGCCATCTCCTTCAAACCACCACCAACAACCCCTATAAACTCCAAACAACCACAAAAAAAAAAAAAACTCTTAGATCGACCATCAACTCCACCCGGTCAAAGGCGCCATCAACGCCCCATACCCCTCAAAACCCTAGGCCATCCACCGGAAAACCCATACCGAAAACCCCAAACCAACCAAGCCCGAAAGCAGTAGTGACCCATGCTCCGTCCACGCCTAGGCCGTTATCACGCACAACACCGTGCGCCACCATCCCGTCCATCGCGCCTCAGATCCGCGCAGCTGTGCTGCCTGGCCGACGAAAACCACCGGACACTGTTGTCCTCCGCTCCTCCGCCCGAACCCAGCAAACCTGATCCCACGCCGGCGCACCCTAGTACATGTTTGCCGCCCCTGCTTTTTGCTTCTAATTATGCAATTCATCCACAGTAACAACTCCCTTCTGTTTCGTTTTTTTAGTAGCCATGGCTTTTTCTTTTCTTTTCATTTTATTTTTTTTTAAGTCTGGCCCATTCAGAAGCCCATAAAAAAAAAGGAAAAAAAATGATATGAAAGGAATGCTTTAATTAGTGGACTGATTTCCTTGTTTAAAAACTTAGTGAAAGATAAATTAAAAAATGTAGAGACAAAAATACGTAGGATTAGATAATAAATAAAAAAATACCAAAAAAAATAAAAAGATGTAAAAAAAAAGAAAAGAAAAATATCAAAAATGTATTTTGAGTTTAATTGTATGTCATTTAGGATTAATTATTGTTTGATGTTTACTTTATTTAATGGTATGTCTTATATTGTGCTTTGTGATTAATGAAAAAAAAATAAAAATAAAACATGGAGAAAAATCTGAAAATAAAATAAAATTTGCTTAGAATTGTTTGGTTTGTGATGTTTATATTTAATTTTTTTTATTATTATTTACTTAGCTCATAGTATGACAATGTGTTGTTTATGTGGTTACTTGTTTGTCCTTGTGCATGCTTTAAAATAATAATAATAAAAATCTTTTAATCAATGTGATGACCAGTGATGTTGATTGAATAACGGATGTTATCTTCAATGTCATTTTGATCATAAGGGTTTATTAAGTAGCCTTGTGCTAACTTGAACCTTGTATAATAATGAATTTGTTTTCAAACAAAATTCTTTCCAAAAATCTTTTTTAATTAAAAACAATCAACCTAAACTTATTTTATAAAGAATTACGTGACTTTGAGTTCCTCGTTGCACTAGGGGATACGTAGGAGCAGAATTTCATTTCTGTTAAGCCAAAATTAAATTTTCATAATTTTGAAATTTTTCTTTTTTATAGATAGTTACAATGTTTTGCAAAATGGGTAAAATAAATATTTTCAAAGATTGTTAAGAATTTGCACAATTAACTTAAGGTACCGTTTTAGAACGGGTGTGTTAGGGGTGCTGTGGGATTAAGTTTCTGCCCTTCCCTATCCATAACCGACTCCCGAATCCAATCTGGTTCCAAAGACCATTTTCAAAGAAAGGTTTTCCAATTTTTCTTAAGTTAAAATAAAATTGGTGGCGACTCCATTTTCCATTTTCCATACTTCTAAATCTTGAGTCCGCTATTTTTCGCTGCGATCACAGTCGCGACAGATGGCGACTCCACTAGGGAGACTTGGAGAGTCGACCATTGTTGTTAGTTGTGCAAATTATTAATAATCTCTATTTATTTATTTTACCTTTTTTTGTCCTTGTTTTTGTTTTCCTATTTGTTTGTAAATAGATTTTATTTAGTACTTTTATGTAAATATCTGATGATATTATCTTATGTATATTGTGACCTGTAAATATATTGTGCATAATTGTTGAAGCCCTAGGATAGATGATTGCTGGCTGGCTATAGTATATATGCTTTTGTAGGTTGGGGGTATTTTTTTTTTTAAATTTTTGTACAAGTTTGTGTTGAGAATTGCGGTTACATCATGCAGCGGAAAAATAGGGATTCCCACCGAGGATCCATGAGAAAAAGCCATAATCTAAGTTTTTAAATTATTTACCTCTTGAAGCGTGATCAAAAGGAAGGACGTGAATCACCAACACCGTAATAGAAACGATGTCTCTGCGGTATCCACACGAACAGACTCACGAATGTCCAACATCCGCAAGAGGAGCCTCACGTCTCTCATACAGTGCTAGCTGCGAAGAGAAGAGAAGAAACCTGTCACTCTCTCACTCACTTTTTGTAGGTGCGGCTAAGGTTCTGAAATTGTGTAAAATAGCCCCTTAGCAGTACTATTTATAATAGTGACTGCCTTAAGTGAGTGTGAGCAGCAGCAAGGTAAGCTGTGCAACCCTAGACCCATCTATTATGAGTCTGACCCATATTTGAATCCGAGTCCAACTTGGATCCATTGCTCTAATTTTAGTCTGCTCTATGTGTGTGACCTTACAGGTTCTTATTACGTTGGCAGTAATATTAAAATCTCATTTTAATATTATAAGTAATGAGCGGTATCTAGCAACACATCGCTGTTACCCAAGTAATAAGAATGTCAGTGATTTGACATAACCTTTCTGTGACTAATGTTTCCTTATTTTTTAGTCCCTTTGTCAAGATATCTAGATTGAACACAAGACATGGAATGTGTCACCCTTGTATAGTCCAATCATTCATTTCCTGATACTCGAGTAGACTTTGTAACAACAAATAAAATCAATATATCATATTGACTCATTTGAGCATTGCCATGCATTTCGCAGTCTTACTCAATCAGAGGGCCCGAAGATATCGCTCCTGTTATGTAGGAGTGACAAATCCCATCTAGGTCACTCACATCCCTCTGTATGATTCGCGGTATGTCCAATAACCAACTTTATAATCACCTTGTTACAGATTACGTTTGATGACATTAAACCACACAACTCCTCATGTAAGAATCGTAGTGATTTCAGGTCAAAGGACCACAAACGCCATTGTCACTATGAGAATCGCTTATGACACTCACGTAACGATCCATGTAGTGTTCTCATGGTGGGTTATTCCAGTACATCATTACTCTAATATGTACCCATGTGAAGACTTGATATCTCATATCCATGACCCGTGAGATGTGGTCATCAGTCTATGCACATACTAGTCTCAATGCATTATTGTTGTCCTAGTTAACAATAATACTTGACTAGGGACATTTAAAAATAGTGTTGTAACCAAAAGGATCTCACGATCAAGTCATCCACTTAATGTCCTATGACATCAAACTTACTATTCTAAGGACTTTATTATATTTATCAAAAAAGAACACAATAAATGAAATGTTTCATATATTAAAATAAGCATAATAGAATGTATATAAATACAGAAAAAGTATCGGCCTCTAGGGCATACACCAATAATCTCCCACTTGCACTAGAGCCAATCAGGCATATGTCTAATGCCTAAAGACCTAGTGTGACCTTCATGCTTCTGCTGTGCAAGAGGCTTCGTCAGTGGATCAGTAATGTTATCATCTGTTGGTACTCTACATATCTTCACATCTCCTCTATCGATGATCTCTCGAATGAGATGGAAGCGCCTAAGTATATGTTTGGATCGCTGGTGAAATCTAGGCTCCTTAGCTTGTGCAATGGCTCCATTATTATCACAATAGAGGTCTACTGGGTCCACAATGCTAGGAATAGTGCCAAGTTCAGTAATGAACTTCCTGATCCAAACGGCCTCCTTTGCTGCATTGGAAGCAGCAATATACTCAGTCACTGTGGTAGAATCGGTGACTGTCTCCTGCTTTAAACTCTTCTAGCTCACAGCCCCACCATTTAGGCAAAAAACATAACCCGATTGCGATCTAGAGTCGTCCTTATCTGTTTGGAAGCTAGCATCAGTGTAACCTTTTACAACTAGTTCTTCCTCACCTCCATATACCAAGAACGAATCCTTGGTCCTTCTTAAGTACTTAAGGATGTTCTTGATAGCAGTCCAGTGACTTTCACCGGGATCAGACTAGTACCTGCTCGTCATGCTCAAAGCATACGAGATGTCTGGTCGAGTACATAACATGGCATATATGATAGATTCAATTGCAGATGCATATGGAATCTTGCTCATGCGATCCCTCTCATCCTGGGCGGAAGGGGATTGAGCCTTAAATAGGCTTATACCATGTGACATAGGCAAGAGTCCTTTCTTGGATTCATGCATGTTAAATCGTCTTAACACTTTGTCTATGTATGTACTCTGACTTAGGCCAAGTAGTCTCAGTGATCTATCTCTATAGATCCTGATACTTAATACATAGGTGGCTTCGCCCAAGTCCTTCATAGAGAAGCAGTTCCCTAACTAAGTCTTTACGGACTATAGGGTAGAGATGTCATTTCCAATAAGTAGTATGTCATCTATATACAATACCAGAAAGACAATAGTGCTCCCACTAACCTTCTTGTAGATACAAGATTCTTCTTCATTCTTGATGAAACTAAACTGTTTTATTGTATCATTAAAATAAAGATTCCAGCTTCTGGAAACTTGCTTCAATCCATAAATAGATTGTTGCAACTTGCATACTTTTCTAGCATCCTCTAGAGTGGCAAAACCATCAGGTTGTGTCATGTACACATCCTCCAAAAGATTTCCATTAAGGAAAGTAGTTTTGACATCCATTTGCCAGATTTCATAATCATGGTATGCTGCAATAACAAGCAAGATCCGAACAGATTTAAGCATCGTAATTAGGGAAAAAGTTTCATTATAGTCTACACCATGAATTTGTTTGAAACCTTTAGCCACTAATCGCGCCTTAAAGGTATTCACATTACCATGCATGTCAGTTTTCTTCTTGAAAACCCACTTGCACCTAATCGGTTTTACCCCTTCAGGTGGGTCAACCAAGGTTCATACCTGGTTGGCATATATGGAATCCATTTCAAATCTCATGGCCTCAAGCCATTTCTCAGATTCTAGGCCAATAATGACTTCCTAGTAAGTCACAGGCTCATCTTGATCTATGAGCAATACGTCACCTTGTTGGGTCATGAAAAATCCATATCTCTCTGGTTGATGAAGTATCCTGTTAGACCTACGCAGGTCTTGTGCTACTAGAGCAGGTTGCTGTTGCACAACATTTTGTGGAGGCTGCTCTATTTCCACCATTGGTTCATTGCTACTTTATGAAACTTGAACTTCTTCAAGTTCTACTTTCCTCCTACTGATTCCTTTGGAGATAAACTCCTTTTTTAGAAATACAGCAGTCCGTGCGACAAATACTTTACCCTCGGTAAGATTATAGAAAAAGTATCCATTGGTTTTCTTTGGATACCCCACAAAGAAGTATTTATCTGATGTAGGTCCAATCTTATCAGAAACTTGACGTTTCACATAAGCTTCGCAGCCCCAAATATTCAAGATAGACATACTGGGCCGTCTCCCAGTCCATATCTCATATGGTGTCTTTTGAACCGTCTTAGATAGAACACGGTTAAGTGTGAAAGCTGCTGTTAACAAAGTATGTCCCCAGAAGGAGCCTGGAAGGTCTGCATGACTCATCATGGATCGGACCATGTCCAACAAGGTCCGGTTCCTCCTTTCAGAGACACCATTCCATTGTGGTGTTCCTAGTGGAGTGAGTTGAGATATTATCCCACACTCTTTCAGATGATCATCAAATTGTTGGCTTAAGTATTCTCCTCTTCGATCAGTAAGTATTCTTCTCCTCGATCTGATTGAAGGATTTTAATACTCTTGCCAAGTTAATTTTGTACTTCATTCTTGAACTCTTTGAACTTTTCAAAGGATTCTGATTTGTGTTTCATAAGATATACAAATTCATATCTATTGAAATCATCAGTAAATGTAATGAAGTATTGAAAACTGCCTCTAGCGAGTGTGTTTAGTGGCCCACATACATCACTATGTATGATGCCTAAAAGATCACTAGCCCTTTCACCTTGTCCAATGAATGAGACCTTTGTCATCTTCCCCAATAAACAAGATTCATATGTCTCATATGATTCGAAATCAAACGAGTCCAAGAATCCATCTTTATGGAGTTTGGAGATCCGTTTCTCATTTATGTGGCCCAAACGACAATGCCAGAGAAAAGTTAGGTTCAGATCGTTTAATTTAAACTTCTTCGTATTTATGTTATAGACGGGCATTTCGAGATCAATGATATAAAGTCCATTACTTAATTGTGCACTACCATAAAAAAAATCATTCATATAAATGGAACAACACTTGTCCTTTATAATAAAAGAAAAACTTTTCTTGTCCAAACAAGAAACAGAAATAATATTCTTGCTAATAGCAGGCACAAAATAACAGTTCTCTAACTCTATTACAAGCCCAGTGGGCAAAAATAATAAATAAGTCCCTACAGCTAATGCAAAGAACCTTTGCTCCATTTCTCACTCGTAGGTCGACTTCGCCGTCGTCAATGGTCTCTTTCTCTTTAGATCCTGCACATTTACACAAATATGAGATCCACATCCAGTATCTAATACCCATGATGCAGAAGTAGATAAATTGACTTCAATAACAAAAATACCTGAAGTTGAAGTCTCACTTCCCTTCTTCTTTTTGAGCTCTTCCAAGAACTTGACACAGTTCTTCTTCCAATGTCCGGTCTGAACACAATGAAAGCATGTACATTCCTTAGCCACTTCACCCACTGGTTTCAAGCCAGAAGTGCTGGGCTTGGAGTTATCCTTGCCCTTGCCCTTCCAGTTGTCCTTGGACTTTTTCTGATGTTTCTTGCCCTTATTCTTTTAGACCATCATTATGGCCTTCCCTTTGCCTTTGTTAATGTTCTGCTCAGCAGTTCTCAACATGCCTAGCAGTTCTGGTATTGTATGTAGATGACATACTACTTATTGAAAATGACATCCCTACCCTACAGTCCGTAAAGACTTGGTTAGGGAATTGCTTCTCTATGAAGGACTTGGGCGAAGCCACCTATGTATTAGGTATCAGGATCTATAGAGATAGATCACTGAGACTACTTGGCCTAAGTCAGAGTACATACATAGACAAAGTGTTAAGACGATTTAACATGCATGAATCCAAGAAAGGACTTTTGCCTATGTCACATGGTGTAAGCCTATCTAAGGCTCAATCCTCTTCCACCCAGGATGAGAGGGATCGCATGAGCAAGATTTCATATGCATCTGTAATTGGATCTATCATGTATGCCATGTTATGTACTCGACCAAACATCTCGTATGCTTTGAGCATGACGAGCAGGTACCAGTCTGATCCTAGTGAAAGTCACTAGACTACTATCAAGAACATCCTTAAGTACTTAAGAAGGACTAAGGATCCATTCTTGGTATATGGAGGCGAGGAAGAGCTAGTTGTAAAAGGTTACACTGATGCTAGCTTCCAAACCGATAAGGACGACTCTAGATCATAATCGGGTTATGTTTTTTACCTAAATGGTGGGGCTGTGAGCTGGAAGAGTTCAAAGTAGGAGACAGTCGCCAATTCTACTACAAATGCTGAGTATATTGCTGCCTCCAATACAGCAAAGGAGGCCGTTTGGATCAGGAAGTTCATTATTGAACTTGGCGTTATTCTTAGCATTGTGGATCCAGTGGACCTCTATTATGATAATAATGGAGCCATTGCACAAGCTAAGGAGCCTAGATTTCACCAGCGATCCAAACATATACTTAGGCGCTTCCATCTCATTCGAGAGATCATCGATAGAGGAGATATGAAGATATGCGAGTAGTACCAACGATGATAACATTCTTGATCCACGACGAAGCCTCTTGCACACAGTTGAAGCATGAGGGTCACACTAGGTCTTTAGGCATTAGACATATGCCTGATTGGCTCTAGTGTAAGTGGGAGATTGTTGGTGTATGCCCTAGAGGCTGATACTTTTTCTGTATTTACATACATTCTATTGTGCTTATTTTAATATATGAGGTATTTCATTTATTATGTTCTTTTTTTATAAACATAATAAAGTCATTAGAATAGTAAGTTTGATGCCATAGGACATCAAGTGGATGACTTGATCGTGAGATCCTTTTGGTTACAACATAAGAAACAAAATATGTTTTCGCAAAGGGTTTCATACGGTTTTTTGAAATAACATATTAAAGATCATATCTTTT
This sequence comes from Ormosia semicastrata, assembly GCA_029884595.1. Taxonomy (NCBI): domain Eukaryota; kingdom Viridiplantae; phylum Streptophyta; class Magnoliopsida; order Fabales; family Fabaceae; genus Ormosia; species Ormosia semicastrata. The sequence continues at coordinate 25,653,702 of JAQQTO010000046.1, read as the reverse complement.
GTCAAAAACAAGAACAGAAAACATGTTATCTCATGTAAACGAAAATAGAAAACTGAATCATGGTTTCACAAGACGCTCTGATACCACTGTATGGAATTACGGTTACATCATGCAGTGGAAAAATAGGGATTCCCACCGAGGATCCATGCGATAAAACCATAATTCGAGTTTTTAAATTATTTACCTCTTGAAGCGTGATCAAAAGGAAGGACGTGAATCACCAACACCGTAATAGAAATGATGTCTCTGCGGTATTCACACGAACAGACTCACGAACGTCCAACGTCCGCAAGAGGAGACTCACGTCTCTCACACAGTGCTAGCTGCAAAGAGAAGAGAAGAAATCTGTCGTTCTCTCACTCACTTTTTGTAGGTGCGGCTAGGGTTCTAAAATTGTGTAAAATAGCAGCCCCTTAGCAGTACTATTTATAATAGTGAATGTCTTAAGTGAGTGTGAGCAGCAGCTAGGTAAGCTGTGCAACCCTAGACCCATCTATTATGAGTCTGACCCATATTTGAATCCGAGTCCAACTTGGATCCATTGCTCTAATTTTAGTCTGCTCTATGTGTGGACCCTGCAGGTTCTTATTACGTTGGCAATAATATTAAAATCCCATTTTAATATTACAAGTAGTGAGCAGTATCTAGCAACACATCGCTGCTACCCAAGTAATAAGAATATCAGTGATTTGACATAACCTTTCTGTGACTAATGTTTCCTTGTTGTTTAGTCCCTTTATCAAGATATCTAGATTGAACACAAGGCATGGAATGCGTCATCTTTGTATAGTCTAATCATTCGTTTCCTGATACTCGAGTAGACTTTGTAATAACAAATGAAATCAATATCTCATATTGACTCATTTGAGCATGGTCATGCATTTCGCAGTCTCACTCAATCAGGGGGCCCGAAGATATCGCTCCTATTATATAGGAGTGACAAATCCCATCTAGGTCACTCACATCTCTCAGCATGATTCGCGGTATGTCCAATAACTAACTTTATAATCACCTTGTTACAGATGATGTTTTATGGCATTAAAACACACAACTCCTCATGTAGGAATCATAGTGATTTCAGGTCAACGGACCACAAACACCATTGTCACTATGAGAATCGCTTATGACACTCACGTAACGATCCATGTAGCGTTCTCATGGTGGGTCAGTCTAGTACATCATTACTCTAATATGTACTCATGTGAAGCCTTGATATATCATATCCATGAGCCGTGAGATGTGGTTATCAGTCTATGCACATACTAGTCTCAGTGCATTATTGTTGTCCTAGTTAACAATAATACTTGACTAGGGACATTTAAGAATAGTGTTGTAACCAAAAGGATCTCACGATCAAGTCATCCACTTGATGTCCTATGGCATCAAACTTACTATTCTAAGGACTTTATTATGTTTATCAGAAAGAACACAATAAATGAAATGCCTCATATATTAAAATAAGCATAATAGAATGTATGTAAATATAGAAAAAAGTATCGGCCTCTAGGGCATACACCAACAGTTTGTATACTCCCTCACACACATCACTATCACTTACCTCACACACTTTTTGGGCTCTATACCCGAGTCTATGCGAACCCGAGGAATAGTAGGGGTCTCGACTTTTGTTATTGAGGGCCTTTATGCTCACTTGACATTTGATGAGATACCACTCAGATTGTCACTAATATCATGGACTAGTCATATTGGGAGGGTTTATCCCTACTTGTGATTAATTCATGAATTGGAACCTTGTCTTTATAGATAAGGGCAATCAGAGGATCATTACTTTTAGAAGTTTAGATCTGTCCCGAGCATCTTGCACTGATAAATCGAATGTAATGGTTGCCAAAATTAGAGTCGTGGCCTTAAGGAAATCCAACCTTTAAGTTCCACCTGACTAGGGCACAAAGGGGGCGTACTACTTCTTTATCTATCAATTTCTCATGTCATTCATTTCTTGCATTTTAAAAAAAAATCAGCAAAAAAAATATATTTCATCTTACATTACTCATGACTTACATTTTCATAGCATTCTTAAAAAAAACATCTTGCATTTTCATGGCATTCATAGCATTTTTAGAAAAAAGGCTTAAAAAAATAATAATACATCATCTTGCATTTTCATGATATTCTTAATGTAAAAAAAAAAAATCATCTTGCATTTTCATAACATTCTAAAAAAAAAACTTGCATTTCCATGACATTGCATTTTTTTCCATAGCAACCCTAGCATTAAAAAAAACAAAACATCTTGCATTTTCATGACATAGCTTTTTAAAAAAAATAAGAAGAAAAAAAAGTATTTTCAAAGTTCATTCATTTTATACATCTCATGCATTTCATCTCATTTTTCGATAAATGTTGTTTTGTTTTAATAAATCAAATTGGTTTGAACCATTGTGCAGCCTAAGAAAGAAGAGACCAATCAAACCCAAATTCACAATCCTAGATCTCATATCAGAATGACTGCTAATAACCCTGAGGAAGGGAGAAACTTGAGTATGGAAGTTAATGAGATTAAAGGGATGATGGATGAAATGACAGAGTCTATGAGAAAAATGGAGGAAATGTTCCCATGAGAGAGACTCTCACCTTGATTGGGCGGCTGGAAGCACAAGAGTGACTGGGGCACATCCGCACCTGCCAACTATCACTTCCATGAGGACAAATCCCGGGCTAACCACTGAGATGCCTATTGTGGGAAGGACCTCGAATACTGCACTGTTAGTAATTTCTATCGGAGAATGGTATCGTTCTTCAGAGGATACTCGAAATGAGGTTCATGGAAATGTTGAATTCACATGGGAATAACCATGTATGTCCATCCTAGTGACAACAGGACTTCCTGTTGGGAGTGGTCATGCGGCAATTCAAAAGGATAAGATGGAAGAAGAATGGATGGAAAGGATGGAGGAATAAATCAAAGCGATCAAGGGCCCCGGTGCTTATGGACCGCTTAGAATAGAAGCGTTGTGTCCTACCACAGATGTTGTAATTCCTAAAGACTTCAAGATTCCTCATTTTGCCATGTATGACGGGAGTGGTAACCCTCGGTTTCATTTGATCAGTTATGGAACCAACATGACTGTTTGGTCCAAGGATGATAAGTAGTTTTTTCCACGAGAGTCTTACAGGCCCCGCTTTAGAGTGCTATCTTCAATTAGACCGCTTTAAAATTTCTCGTTGGATAGAATTGGCTGATCTATTCATGGATCAATACAAGTTCAATCTAGATGCAGCTCCTACCCGGGAACAATTGGGCTCAATGCAAAAGAAAAATGAGGAAGCCTTCAAGCAGTATGCCCAGAGATGGAAAGCTCTCGCAGTACAAGTGCAACCACTGTTGACGTTGATAAAAATGTGCTCATATTTTTTAAGGACTTTGGGAGTTCCTTATATTGAGGCAATGACAGATGCTATTTATTTAGACTTTGCTGAATTAATAGCTGCCGGGGAGAGGATTGAAATTTTGGTAAAAGCAGGTAAGTTGCCAACTAGTAATGATGAAAGTGGTTTCAAGAAGGGGTTTTTCCCTTAAGAAAAAGGAGCTAGAAGTGAGTTACATGCAAAACCAAACCCGCCATCCACCATCTTACCTTGCCCACACCATTTGCCCTTCATCAACTTGAAACCTCTGAACAATTGGAGATCTGAGGAGTTGATTGAAGTGATTGCCATAAAAAATCAGTGATGATGGACTTATATTAACTTTCTTGAAGCATTAATATAATGATTTTGCATGGACTCAAGCATATCTTGCTTCCTTTCATTTTCATGGTCTTTCTTGTCATTTATTCAAAGTGTCTTCCTTGTGTTTGGACCCTATTAGGCTCCATTTCTTGCTTTGACAAATGTCAGTAGTCATAAAGTCTACGTGTGTAGGTGTCATTTGGCAATAACAAAAAAAAAACACAAACACAAACAAAAAAACAAAAAAGAAGAAGAATGAATCAAAAAGAAAAATAAAAGGGAGCAAAGAAATAATTACTTAGTGTGCATTAACCTTTTGTCTCTAATTTTTTTTTTGAAAATGAACAATCAAGATTTGAAATGAAGATTAATTATCTTTCTCTATCATTCACAAGAATTCATCTTTTCATTACCTCTCGTTGTCCCCTTTTGAGCTTGAAAGTTTTCTTCAATAAACTCTAGACAAGGATTACCCTTACACTAGGGGATGACACAAAGTAAAGGAAGATTGTCATGATGACTATTTTGAAGCATAATGGAAAAAGAAAAAAAGGTGAAAAGGGTAGAAAGTAAAAAAAAATGAAGAATAAAAAAAACAAAAGAAAGGAAAGAAAGAAAGAAAATGAAAGGAGAAATGTCATAGCAAAGGTGAATAATTGAAGTGAAAAGAAAAAAGGGAAAAATGAAGAACAATAAGAGAAAAGTGTGCTTGAAAGTGCAAAAGCAAAAGTAAAGTTTAGCTTTGAACAAGGATCCTTGGTCCGATTCAACCCTTAAATACTTGTTTTTGTCTTATATCTTTCCTTTCATAACCCAAGCATTGGCCACGTTACAAGCCTCAAAAAGTGCATTTTGATAATGAAGGGTTGTTGTCATTTTCATTAACTTTAATTTTGAGACAAATGTTATACTCATCTAAGTATTTAGTTCATTGCTCCTTAATAAAAGAAAAAAAAAGAAAAAAAGAAAAAAGAGACTCACACCAGAGTAAGTTTTTACCCTGTTCGAGTTGGCCCTACATTGGGGCATTCTTTTCCCTGGTTCAAGTTAACCTACACTAGGACAAATTTCTCTTTGGTTCAATTTGGCCTTATACTAGGACAAGTTTCTACTCTGCTTGATTTGACTCTAAATTAAGGCAATTTTGTTCACAAATGACATACTCTGAGCCAAATTCATTTGATACCCTACATGAGGGTAGATTTTTGTATATACCTGATAAAATAATAGTTATGATGTCCAGTTGTCGAGTCTAGATCAATCACGTCCATACTAGGGCAAAAGAAAAAAAAAGCTTTGACTTTCTTGCTATTCTACTTCTTGTGTCTTTATCCGTTGTAAATAATACCCTTTCTGTAGTCAAACTTCTAAGAACAATCTGGAAGTTGTTCGCTTCTTCTCTGTTGTACTTTTTGAATTCATGAGTGTCTATTACGTAATGCTTCAGGTAAGGTGAACATGAGTACAACACTATGATTTGACCATCTAATAATAACCTCCTGATAAACAATTCAGATTGAAGAGAACTTACAAATCCCAATTGACGGAAGAGGAGGTACCTAAAAAAGAGAGAGAAAGAGAGTGAGAGAAAGAGAGAGAGAGAGAGAGAGAGGAAAAGCTCGTTAGGTTAAAAACCTGAAAGGGCGGCCTAAGTAAAAGTTAGAGCAAAAGAAAAAAAAAAGGAAAAAAACTCGTTAGTCTGAAAACCCAAAAGGTCAGTCTAAGTAAAAGTTAGGGCAAATAAATAGGTAAAATCTCAGAGAAAGTTGGCCTAAAACGCATTGAAGGGTGCACCAAACTGGGGCAATTTTGAATTGCGTTTGATCAGCTACACATGGGAAATCTCGTTTGCATTCAGTTGGCCATACTGGGGCAAAATTTTTGAAGGATTAAAGAGAGATGTGTTGAAGGAGGTAGCAACAGAGACAGTGATTGAGTTATCAAGTAGTTGTAGAGAATTAATTAAATGAGGGACAATGTTAAATATTAGGGCAAAATTTTCTCTCAAGGAATCAGTCAAGCAAGGGTTCATCTCATTTCTCAAAAGAAGAGCTAAGAGCGAAAAACAAAAAAAAGGAGAAGAAGAAGGAAAGAACCGAAGAGTCTACGGAAGAAAGGCACGTGAACAAGGAGTTTGATTGGTCAAGAGCTTTCTAGGGTCGACATTAGTTCAAATGACTTTTAATAAGAAAAGAGAAGGAAAGAAACAAAAAAAGAAAAAGAAAAAGAAAAAGAAACAAAAAACAAAAAAAAAAAAAAAAGAGAAAAAGAAAAGGAAAAAGAAGAAAAAATGAGAAAAATGAGAAAAAGAAGAAAAATCTTTTTGGATCAAGATGCCTTGCCTTTTTAAATTTCTATTTTTCGGGAGCACAGTAACTTGCCTGTCTTTTAATTCCAGGACTCAGTTGCTCATTGTCATTTAAATTCCAGGACGCAGTTGCCTATTATCATTTTAAATTCCGTTGAACGCATTGACTCTATACATTTTAATTTCTTTGAGCGCATCGACTCCATGCATTTTAATTTCTGTTGAGCGCATCGCCTCCCTGCATTTTAATTTCTTTGAGAACATCGGCTCCATGCATTTTAATTTCTGTTGAGCGCATCGGCTCCATACATTTTAATTTCTGTTAATTCTTTTAAGCGTATCAGCTCCATGCATTTTAATTTCTGTTGAGCACATCGGTTCCATGCATTTTGATTTCTGCCAATTCTTTTGAGCGTATCGGCTCCATGTATTTTAATTTCTGTCAATTCTATTGAGCGCATCGGTTCCATGTATTTTAAGTTTCTGTTGAGCGCATCAGCTCCATGCATTTTAATTTCTATTGTGCGCATCAGTTTCATGCATTTTAATTTTTGTCAGTACTTTTGAGCGCATTGACTCTTTGCATTTTAAATTTCTATCATTGTTCTTACGTTGTTTTGCATTTATCTTTTTTTTTTTGCATTGTCGAACAAAATTAGAGTTCATGTATTTACTCGTTTCTTACGATGATAATATGAATACCACTGTTTTCCTTTTATCTAATAAGAAATAAGTAAAGAGGAGCAACTGTGAATACCTAATTTTGACCAGCCTCCAAAAAATATATATATAAAAAAGAAAAAAAATAAAAAATCTAATTTTATTTTTTTAAAAAAAAGAAAAAGAAAGAAAAAGGAATAAAGGCAGCTTGTTACATTTGTTACGTTATCTTTCTCTGCAAAACTAAAAGCTCAAGGTAAAAGGAGATGTGCAAAAATGGTAAGGGTGGCAAGCATGAGAAAGTGATAACTAGAGAAAATACATGGAAAAGGAAACTGAGCTACTGCTACAATCAGCCACTCTATCTGTTACCTAAGCTGATTTCTTTGGGGTGGCTGAGTTTTTTTTCCTGCTTACAAGAGGGGAGATCAGACAGAACAAAAAAGCAAGGGGAAGCTGAGATTTGTAGAAAAAACCATCTTCAGCTCAGCAGCCTCAAGACTTCACCCTCCATCACCATTCCAACCTCCTTCACCTTAACAGAACCCAAAAAGAAACCTGCACCCATCCCCACCAACCCATTCACGGCCTCCACCGCAAAAAATAATCTTCATCAACCAACCAGCTCCACCACGCCCTCACCCCTTCCACGGCATCCCATTTTCACCTCCACTCCATAACCACCTTGCTATCATCAACCACATCCATCATCTCACCTTCGTGACAAGCATCCACCCTCCACTCTCATCTTCAACCTCCATTCTCTGCTATCACCATTTTTCCCGACCTTCAGACACAAAAAAATAAAAAATAAATAAAAAAAACCTCCCCTCACCGTAACCAATTCTCCATCATCAACCTCCCTCACCACCATCACCAAACCGACACCCCCATCATAACCGTGACCCACTCCTCACCTTCACCCACGGCCCAACCAACCTCACCCCCACCCTTCATCTCCCATTACCATATTCAAGCCAACCTTCACCACCTTCACCAACACACGGCAGCCATCTCCTTAAAACCACCACCAACAACCCCATAAACCTCCAAACAACCACCAAAAAAAAAAAATTTAAACCTCCCGGATTAGCCATCAACTCCACCCCATCCAAGGCAACCATCAACGCCCGTACCCCCTCAAAACCCAGCCCATCCACCGGAAAACCCACACCGAAAACCCCAAACCAACTAAGCCCGAAACAGCCGTGACCCGAGCTCTATCCACGCCCAGGCCGTTATCACGCGCAACACCGTGCCCCACCATCCCGTCCACCGCGCCTCAGATCCGCGCAGCTATGCTGCCTGGCCGATGAAAACCACCGGACACCGTTGTCCTCCGCTCCTCCGCCCGAACCCGACGAACTTGATCCCACGCCGGCGCACCCCAGTACGCGTTTGCCACCCCTGCTTTTTGCTCCTAATTCTGCAATTCATCCACTGTAACAACTCCCTTCTGTTTCGTTTTTTTAGTAGCTATGGCTTTTTTTTTTCATTTTGTTGTTTTTTTATTTTAAGTCTGGGCCATTCAGAAGCCCATAAAAAAAAGGGAAAAAATGATATGAAAGGAATGTTTTAATTAATGGACTGATTTCCTTGTTTAAAAACTTAATGAAAGCTAAATAAAAAAATGTAGAGACAAAAATACGTAGGATTAGATAATAAATAAAAAAATACCAAAAAAATAAAAAGATGTAAAAAAAATATATCAAAAATGTATTTTGAGTTTAATTGTTTGTTATTTAGGATTAATTATTATTTGATGTTTACTTAATTAAATGTATGTCTTATATTGTGCTTTGTGATTAATGAAATAAAAATAAAAATAAAGCATGGAGAAAACCTGAAAATAAAATAAAATTTGTTTAGAATTGTTTGGTTTGTGATGTTTATATTTAATCTTTTTTATTATTATTTACGTAGCTCATAGTATGACAATGTGTTGTTTATGTGATTACTTGTTTGTCCTTGTGCATGCTTTAAAATAATAATAATAATAATCTTTTAATCAATGCGATGACCAATGATGTTTATTGAATAACGGATGTTATCTTCAATGTCATTTGGATCATAAGGGTTTATTGAGTAGCCTTGTGCTAACTTGAACTTTGTGCAATAATGAATTTGTTTTCAAACAAAATCCTTTCCAAAAATCTTTTTAATTAAAAACAATCAACCCAAACTTATTTTATAGAGAACTATGTGACTTTGAGTTTTCCATTACACTAGGGGATACGTAGGAGTAGAATTTCATTTCTATCAAGTCAAAATTAAATTTTCATAATTTTGTGGTTTTCCTTTTTTATAGATAGTTACAATGTTTTGCAAAAGGGATAAAATAAATATTTCTAAGGATTGTTAAGAATTTGCACAATTAACTTAAGGTACTGTTTTAGACCGGGTGTGTTAGGGGTGCTGTGGGATTAAGTTTCCGCCCTTCCCTATCCATAACCGACTCTCGAATCCAATTTGGTTCCAAAGACCATTTTCAAAGAAAGGTTTTCCAATTTTTCCTAAGTTAAAATAAAATTGGTGGCGACTCTATTTTCCATTTTCCATATTTCTAAATCTCGAGTCTGTTATTTTTCGCCGCGATCACGATCGCGACACAACTATAAGTTCTGTAGGGATATGCTCGACATAAATTAGAAACTCCTGAATCTTTTTTTTCTAACAAACATATATTTTGTGTCAAAATGCTTCGAGCGCTTAGAGTACTTATTAACACTACAACATATATCACAATAGATAGTAAGAGACCTAAAAATATTCTTCACGACACGAAATTCAATAATCAAATTCTTTAACTATACCGCTTTACGCATTGCCTCATAACATGTTACATACTCTACCTCCATAGTGGAAGTAGCTGTAAGTGTCTATTTGACACTTTTCCAAGAAACAGTTCTTCATGTCAATATAAAGATATATCCTGATATGGACTTGTGATCATCTAGTCAACTACCATAATCAAAATCAAAATAGTCTATCATTTAAGGTGATCTAATCTCCTATAGGTGAGCATATAATCTTTGGTACCCTATAGATACCTCACAATTCGTTTTGCAGTCTGTCAATGAGCTACACTAGGTTTGCCTAAGTATCTCTCAAGTATACTAATAAAAGCAATATCAAGACGTGTAAAAACTTAAAGTATACATAAGACTGCTAACAGCGGAAGTATATGCGATCTTTCCCATTTTAACAACTTCTTTATTATTTTGAGGATACTAAGTATTAGAGAGTCTTTCATCCTTTTGAATAGGTGTAGTACAAGGATTACAAATTTTCATATAAAATCTATTTAGAATCCTTTCAATATAATATTTATAAGATAGGCCAAGAATATCATGAGATCTATCACCGTGAATCTCAATGCTCGAAACAAAAAAGACATCATCAAGATCTTTTATATCAAATTATGTTGTCAACATCTGCTTAGTCTTATACGAAAAGTAACATCCTTACTAGCCAATAATATATCATCAATGTATTAAACAAGAATAATGAATCTACATCCACTATTCCTCAAATAAATGCATTAGTTAACAATATTTTATTTAAAGCCAAGAGAGCCAACGATATGATCAAATTTCAAGTACCATTACCTGGAAGCCTATTTCAATCCACAAATGGATCTTCTCAACTTACATACCATATGATATTTACCATCTTTAATAAAACCATCAGGTTGATTCATATACACATCCTTATATAAATCATCATTTAGGAAGATTGTCTTAACATCTATCTGATAGAGCTCAAAATCAAAATGAGCAATCAAAGTAAAGGCATCACAACACGAAAGAAGTCTTTAGTGAAAATCAGAGAAAAAGTCTCCTTATAATCAATGTCTTCCCTTTGGTTATAACTCTTAGCAACAAGTCTAGTCTTATACCTCTCAATTTCACCTCTAACATCACGTTTGGTCTTAAAGACCCATTTACAACCAATAGTTTTACAACCAGCAAGTAACTCCACAAATTCCAAAACATCATTATTTCTCATAGAAACCAACTTATCCTTCATAGCCACCAACCATTGTGAACTATTAGGACTAGTCATGACCTTTTGAAAGGAAAATAGGATCATAATCCCCAACTGAGTTAAACTCATGCTCATATAGGTACAGAACACAATTCCTGAATCTAGTAGACTCAGTGGATATAGGAACTCACTCAAATCTTCTAAGTGGAGCCACAACAACATCTGGATTCTGTACATTATTCTCGACTTATTGACGGATATTAACATTATCAACAAAATCAACAACATCATCATGGATCAAAAGAGATATCACTATCTCCGAAAAAGGAGAAACATGTATAGAAATGATAACATGCTCCTCTCTGAAATCAACAACATGTAGCTCTTGAGTTTCATCATGCTCTAAAGCTCCTTCAAAATAAACAGCCTGATTAAACTCAATAACTCTAGTAGTCTAAGAGAGACAATAGAACCCAGAATCCATTGAGCCAATATAATAGCCTATAAAGAAACCACTAACATTTTTGGGATTAAGCTTCTTTAACAGTGGATTATAAGATCTCACCTCTGTCTTATAGCCCCAAACACGAAAATGCCTCAAACTAGGCGATTTGCTTGACATAAGCTCATATGGAATCTTCAACACGGATTTACTTGGCACATGATTCAATATATAAGCAGCAATTTTCTAGGCTTCTCCCAACAAGAATTCTAAAATATTATAATGACTTAGTATGCATCTCACCATATCCATAAGAGTACGATTTTACTTTTCTGCAACTTCATTTTATTGCGGAGTGCCAGGCATGATGTACTATGCCTTAATATCACAGTCTCATAAGAATCTAGTAAAAGGTCTAGGATTTCTACCAGCAGCCTTAAATGCTTTAAAACATAAAATTTATAGCCATAAGTACAATTAAAACTACTCTATACCAATTGCTAAACTTCCTAAATCAATTTAACCTCAAGTATGGCATACACAATATTAAATATCGATTGTTAGCATTACTTGGAAAAGATGACAATGAGGTTATTATGTTTGAATTTTGAATGTGATCACGTTGAAGGAGAGAAGCTATTCTTTCTTCGAATCACAAAATCATCATGGTAGAGTGGTTGATATTCTTATCCCACAATAGTTGCTTACACGTCAAAGTCAATGGGGCAACTATACGCACTAAAGTTGTTAGGAATAAGGATTTTTCCTTATATATATATAATAACAGAATGAACTAAACCTACCCATCATGGTGAGCCTATATACAGTACCCATAAACAAAAACTCACATATGAGTAGTGTTTAACAATAACATGCCCAATTAGAATATTGATCACAATTTGGACTAAACAATATGCTCCAATAATTTTTGAAATCCAATTAATTTAAATTTTATAAAATTATAATATGATTTATGTTTGTCCACATAAAATTATGGTAACACATATTCCATAAGTCTAAATTAATTACTATATTGAATGATTGAATGAAAATGCTTTAACTTTATGAAGTCCTCCTACTTAAAAGGTTTGTGAGTGTTGATAACTTTTGTTCTTGCAATAGGCCATATTAAAAGAAAGCAATGATTAAGGTTATGTTTGGGAGTTTTAAATATGATAGAAGGGAGTGAGTCATAATAGAGTGGAATGGAAAGGTAAGGAATGGTATGAAAGAAAACATGACACTCCATTGTTTGGTAATTTAATAAGTTAAGGAAGGAGCAGAGTGAAATATTCAAGTCATTCATTCTTTAACCTTCCAAATCGGAGGGACAAAAAATAAAGGCTTTGAGTGACAAGGGAGAAACTCCTTAATCCTTCCTTGTCATTTCACTCCCTCCTTTAAAATAATTACCAAACACATTATTATTAAATCTTCTCATGTCATTCATTGTTACTCTCTCCCTTGTCATCCTCCCAAACATACCCTAAAATTCCACATCACGCACATTTGTTGAAAATTTCAGTGGAAGATAAAGTTATGCGGTGCGTGGACCACTATCCTTTTATAGTGTCTCTAATAATAATTAATGAAGAGATAGATCATTGCATAAATTTGGAGTATTTAAGTCGGTATATGTTATAATAATTAATTATTAATTAAGTATAAAAATTATTTATTAATTAATAATACAATTAGTTACATACTCTTGATTTAAATATTCTAAATTTATATAAGAATTCTCTCGATAATAATACAAGATTTATAATTTAAAGTGGCATTAACTTTATGATAAAAAAGAAAAAAAAAGTGGCATCAACTTTTTTTCAATATTTATTTTTATCCTAGTATTTTTGACTAAAAGGTAGCGTGCCTTCCTTTTTCTCAATATTTTAAAAACTGGACTGATCATTGAACTAATGAATATACCAGGTTATAGTTCATTAGTTAAACTATGGTTGAACCGTGGTTGAAATTTGGTGATAATTAAATATATATATTTTAATATTATATAATATATTAAATAATAAATTAACATATTAATATTTCATATTGTGTTACTTAATACTTCAAAATCTCATATTGTATAATAAGTGAAACATCTAAATATACAACATATATAAAAGTTAAGAAGAAGTTACATTTACAAGTCCCACATAGAGTAATAAGTAAAACATCTAAGCATATAACCTATATAAAAGTCAAAAAAGGAAAAACCTTCTTATGCTTTTTTTTTACCTTATATATGAACTTTTATAACTTGACATTAGGTTTTTATTTGGTTCAAAAATTATTTTTAAATGAGTTAAAAATTTGTTAAAAAAATGAGTTTAATTTTTTTAATTAAATCGGATCAAATCAGTTTATTATTGATTTTTGATCAATTCGACTAGTTCTTGATTGATTTTGTGAGTCATGTGGATCAGACTTGTAACCAATTTGTTAATTTTTTGGTCGAATCGGACTATCTGGTTCAATTTTTTTAACATTGCTTTTTCCACACCTAGTATAATTATTGTAGGCTGATAATGAGAGACTGACTAGATTCTCCAAATCACATGCATATGTTAAGCCCATGACCAGAGATATCAAGGACAAGTTGGGCCAAGGAGGCTATGCCTCTGTATACAAAGGAAAGTTACGTAGTAGGCCTTTTGCAGCGATAAAGATGTTGGGAAAATCCAAAGATTAATGGGCAAGACTTTATTAGTGAAGTGGCAACCATTGGAAGGATACCCCATCAACATGTTGTGCAATTAATTGGGTTTTGTGTTGAGGGGATCAAAATAAAAGGATTCTATTATTTTGTGAATACAAACATGATACAGCAGCCTTTAAATAGATACAAGATGAATTTGAAAATAATAACTGAAACCTACAAACTAGGAGCTGATATATATATCAGTTACAACTATACAATCTCAGCCAAAGTAACAGCTTGATAACTAGAGAATCTTATCTCTATGACTAAGTCTAGCTGATCCTAAAAGACTAAGCTGAGCTTATCTATTACACCCCCTCAAGATTGGGTCACCATCAGTGACAGCAAGCTTGGCTCTAAGAGGAAGAAATCGGACTCTTGACAATGGCTTTGTGAGAATATCAGCTGGCTGATCTTTGGTGGAGATGTGAGAGACTTTGAGTTTTCCCATTTGCACAAGTTGCCGAACATAATGATAATCAAGAGAAATATGTTTCATTCGTGAATGAAACACTGGATTGGAACATAGATATGTAGCACCAATATTGTCACAAAATAATGTAGGTGTAGAAGTAGAAATCCCAAGTTCACCAAGAAGATTCGTCAACCACATAACTTCTGCAGAGGTATTTGCAACAGATCGGTATTCAGCTTCTGTTGAGGATCTAGCAACTGTTCTTTGCCTCTTTGATAACCATGATACTGGATTTCCACCAAAATAAATAACAAATGCAGAAGTAGAGGTTCTATCATCCAAATTACCACCCCAATCAGCATCACTAAATGCATGTAAATGAAGATGAGGAGGTTTCTTAAGTGTCAAACCAAAGTTAAGAGTGAGCTTAAGATACCTTAAAACTCTTTTAAGTTGCTGAAAGTGAATTTGAGTTGGTTGATGCATGAATTGAGACAACTTGTTTATGGCAAATGACAAATCTGGGCGAGTGAGAGTTAAGTACTGCAATGCTCCAATAATACTACGAAATGATTTTGCATCTGCAGCTGCAGAGCCATCGTGCAGTCTTAAAGGAGTAGAAGTGCATAATGGAGTACTAGTAGGCTTGGCCCCAGACATGTGAAACTTTTCCAAAAGATCACGGATGTAGCCATGTTGAGAGAGAAGAAGACCTTCACGCACTTGGATTAGTTCAATACCAAGAAAGTAATCAGGAAAACTAAGATATTTGAGGGAAAACCTTGTAGATAATTCACTCATAAACAGCTGCAGAAATTTTGGTTAGCTTCCAGTCAATAAAAGATCATCTACATATACCAGAAGAAAGGCTTGGACACCATCTTTATTGTAAATAAACAAAAAAGTATCACTAAGACTGGTTTTAAACCCATAAGCCAGAACAAATGCCTTGAGAAAGTCATGCCAAGCACGGGGTGCTTGTCTCAAACCATAAATCGCCTTTCTTAATTTGCAAACATGATTAGGAAACTCATTGTGAACAAAACCTGGTGGCTGCTGCATGTATACATCTTCAGCTAGAGTGCCTTGTAAAAAGGCAATGTTAACATTAAGTTGATTCATAGACCAACCACGGTTAAGTGAGACTGTAAGAACCACTTTAATTGTTTGAGGCTTGACAACCGGAGAGAAAGTTTCCTTGAAATCAAGACCGAGTGTTTGAGTAAATCCTTTTGCAACAAGCCTAGCTTTGTATCTAGCTATGCTACCATCAGGATTTCTCTTGATTCTAAATAACCACTTGCAACCAACCAGATTTTTAGACTCCTCTCTTGGAACCAAAGTCCAGGTACCATTTTTCAGCAAAGCATCAAATTCTTCTGAGCAGGCTTGTCTCCAATGAGGAACTTTAAGAGCTTGTGTCACAGTTGATGGTTCAAGATTCTCAGGTAGGTCATGCTTGGTGGCAGCCAGGATTTTCTTTGGTTTGAAAATGTTGTTTTGAGACCTGGTAATCATATGGTGACTTCGAGAGGGATTAGTGGAAATGGAAGTGTGTAATGGAAGAGGGGAAGAATTATTACCTGATTGTATTGCTGGTGAAGAATTAGAGTTCTGATCAGGAACCACTGCAAGGTCCAGTTCGGGTGTTGGAGGGATAGAAGTCTGCTGAGTAGAGGAATGAGGCACAATGGCAGTAGATGATGGTGCAGGGTTGAAAGGTATAATGACAGGCAGGGTGGACTCAGTAGAAGGAATGAGAGTAGATGGTGTAGAAGATTGAGTAAGAGACTGATATGGAAATGAATTTTCAATAAAATTCACATGTCTAGAGACATATATGGGGCTAGATAAAGGTTCAAGACAGAGGTAAGCATGATGTGAGTGAGAATATCCCAGGAAAATACAAGGAAGAGATCTAGATTGAAGCTTATTTTTGGTGTAAGGCCGCAGCCATGGAAAACACAAGCAGCCAAAGGAATGAAGTTTATTATAATCAGGAGTTCTGTGAAACAAAATTTCAAATGGGGATTTCATTTTTATTGTTGGAGTAGGCATCCTGTTAATTAAATAAGTTGCTATAAGAAAAGCATAGGACCAAAATTTGGCTGGTAAGTTGGCATGATGTAGCAGTGCACGACCTGTTTCTACAATATGTCTATGCCTTCTTTCAGCAGTACCATTAACTTCAAGAGTATGAGGAGGAGTCGTCAAATGAGAAATACCATGTGTAGCCAGAAAAGATTTCATCTTGACAAATTCACCACCATTATCAGAGAAAAAGGAAACAATAGGCAAATTGAAAAATTTCTCAACAATGGACTTAAATTGAATAAAAATGGAAAATACATCTGACTTATTTTTCATTGGATAGATCCATACATATTTTGAAAAATGATCAACAAAAATCAAATAATAGAAGTAACCATCTAAAGACCTAACAGGAGATGGTCCCCAAACATCTGAATAAATGAGCTCCAAAGGTTTGCTACTAATAAGATGATGATCCGAGAATGGTAGCTTGTGACTCTTAGCACAATGACAGGAACTACATTCATGTGATGAGGGAAACTTTATTGGAATATGATGGCTATCTGCCAGATGTTTAATTATTTTGTAGGAAGGATGACCAAGTTTATGATGCCATGTTGAGACAGATTGAAGACTGGTGGTGAGAGCTTGAGGAGTAGCAGAGGTGGTGAAGGTAGATGGTAGATGATAAAGATCTTGCTTAAGTGGTCCTTGCAGTAGAGCCTGGCCCGACTTCAAATCCTTCACAACAAAACAATCAGGAAAGAATTCAATAGAACAATGATTAGTTTGACACAATTTAGAAATTGACAAAAGATTGGACTGAATATTAGGAACACATAAGACTTGATTGAGATAAAGTGGCTTAGTGGTTGTGTGTATAGAAGAGTGACCAATATGTGTAATATTCAAACTTGTGCCATCACCAACCATAACCTGATCAGACCCTGGATAAGGATTAGCCAAGGTCAATTGTTGAAGATCCTGTGTGACATGATGAGAAGCTCCAGTATCCGTAATCCAACTAGAATTCTGCACGGCAGGCTGATGATTTGCCATATTAACTGAAGGTCTAGTTCCATTTCTCTTAGGATAGCCATTAATTTTATAACACTTCCTTGCAACATGACCAGGTTTGTCACAGAATTGACAAACTACCAGATTAGCAGAATTTGAAGCAGAGGAAGAGGTGTGGCCATTGAACTGAGATCTGTAACGTGGCTGGCCTTTGTGACGGGTGACTGCATTGGCTGTAGCAACCAATGGATCAGAAGCAGGATTGCTTTCACGAGATAGGATTGTTTCAAAATCCATAAGTTTCTCATGAAGTTCAGCATAAGTGATAGGTGTCTCTCTGCTGCAGAGAGCTGCTGAGATTTCTTTATATTCAACACTCAAGCCATTCAAAGTGTGAATAACCAGATCAATACTATCAAGAGGATGATCAATGATAGAGAGTTCATCAGAGATAGCTTTAATACCTTGAAGATAGGTAGCCATAGATTGAGTACCTTTAGTAAAAGTAGAAATACGCTGCTTTAGAGCCATGATGCGGACTCTTGATCTACCAGCATACATGGTTTTGAGAATATCCCAGGCCTGTTTAGCAGTTGTTACAGTGCCGAGATGAGTAACCACTGTTGCAGCCACAGAGGAGACAATGCCATGCAAAATTAGCTGATCTTGACGAACCCAATGAGTAAAAGCAGGATTGATAGCAGTAGCATTGTTCGCCAACTGTTTGGAGGGGCATGGTGTGCTGCCATCAATATAGCCCATAAGATCATAACCTTGCAAGAGAGAAAGAAACTGAAGATGCCAGGCAGGGTAATTGTCACCATCAAGTTTGATGTACAGTTGAGAACCAACATTGAGAGCAACTAGTTTATCAATGGAACTAGAGGGAGTGTTGGTTGGAGAATTTTCAGTTGCTGAGGTTGAGGAACTCATGATGAAAAATCAGGATCGAAAAAAAAATTACTGTTAAGCTGTATAGCTCTGATTACCATAAAAGGATTCTATTATTTCGTGAATACAAACATGATACAGCAGCCTTTAAATAGATACAAGATGAATTTGAAAATAATAACTGAAACCTACAAACTAGGAGCTGATATATATATCAGTTACAACTATACAATCTCAGCCAAAGTAACAGCTTGATAACTAGAGAATCTTATCTCTATGACTAAGTCTAGCTGATTTTAAAAGACTAAGCTGAGCTTATCTATTACAAAACGTGCTCTAGTCTATGAATTCTTGCCCAATGGCTCTCTTGATAAATATATTTTCGCCAAAGAGGTAAGTATGCCCTTAGGTTATGATAAAATATGAGATTTCACTTGGAATGGCTCAAGGGATTGCTTATCTTCATATGGGTTGTGACATGCAAATTCTGCATTTTGATATCAAACTTCATGATATTCTCCTTGATGAAAACTTCACCGCCAAGGTCTCGGACTTTGGACTAGCAAATTTATATTCCGTAGATGATAGCATTGTCACTCTAACTGCAGCAAGAGGAACAATTGGTTACATGGCTCCAGAATTGTTTTACAAAATTATCGGGGGAGTGTCCTAGATGTTTATAGCTTTGGAATGCTTTTGATGGAGATGGCAAGCAGGAGGAAGAACTTAAACCCACACGCAGAGCATTCAAGCCAACTTTTTTTTCCTCTTTGGATTTATGATCAATTCAATGAAGAGAAAGATGTAAGATTGGAAGATGTCAGAGAGGAGGAAAAGAAAATAGTAAAAAGGATTATCATAGTCTCACTTTGGTGTATTCAATTGAAGCCCCGTGATTGTCCATCAATGAGCAAAGTAGTGGAGATGCTTGAAGGAGAAGTTGAACACCTAGAGATGTCTCCAACGCCTTCTTTATATCCACAAGAAACATTTGCAGAGAATGATGGAATCAACTCTAACCAAACGGTATCAAGTGACTTTACTAGTTCCACTAGTTATCCTGCTGATGAAATTGCAACTGATCCTTACTAGAGAACACTGCTTGACAAAGTATGGCAGTAATTTGCTTTTAGAAGTTGAGTTCCATTTGCATTATCCATAATTTCATTCACTTGTCATTCTGTGATAGTATTACATGTGTTTCTGTCTTTCCTAGTGTGTTTTTCTTCGAAGGTTAGAAAATGAGTGACCAAATTTAGACTTCGTTTCAAGTTTCAAGTCGCTAAAGATGTAATCATGTTATGAACTTATGTGTATGGTAAATATTCATTTATTGTTCAACAAAAAAAAATGTAAAATCAGTTACTTCAACGTAGAATATTAATGTCTTGTTTGTTATTCATTCTGATTGGGTCAGGGTAGCTTTATGGGTTGTGTGCTGTTTACTTGGGCTCTGCCAAAAATATTGGAACATAATTTGCAAAAAAAAAAAATCATCTTATACTTTTTTTTAGCAGTGTATGTATTGTTGACACCTTTATTAAGAGTGTCAAATTTAATGAGAGAAAATGATATAAAAAAATAAGTATGATAAATAATATTAAGAGAAGTGTAAAAAGATATGTATTTACTGTTAATAATAAAAATATCATAACTAATTACAAAATATAAAGAAACAATTAAATTAAATCCAACTTAAAGACAGTGGTACCCCCAAAAGAGTTTGTATTGCACAATTAAAAGTGAAATTATGAGCAAACACTTCGTGGCTTGTCCAAAATTTTCGAATATTCTTTCTACATATATATATCTTTTTTAATTTGTCAATATTCTATCATCTTCTGGTTCGTATTGACGAATGCAATTAGGTTTATTCGACACTGGAGACGCAGCTTAAAGTTTATTCTAAAATTAATCAGTGATTGACTAAGAGGGCAGGGGTGCAAACTGCAAGCAAGCTTGTAATATTGTGTTTCAGTGTTTGCTTGGCAATCAAATAAACTTTGTAGGGGTTATAATAAATTTCACATTTTTATTGAAAAAAAAATCATAAATAATGATAATAAATAAGATTGGAGTTTTATTATTATTATTATTTTGCTGAGAATAAATAAGATTGAAGTAGTAGTGAGGCAACAGGGCCAACTCCACAGTCCACGCCATAAATAAATTCGAAGCCCAACCTTTCCGCAGCCAGCCCAACCATGAATTGGCCTGCACCACGACATACAAAATAAGTAGAAAATTTAAATTGAGATTCAGATTGTTGGTTAACGAATGTACAATATTTCTATGCCTCTATAAAAAATTACTAAATGAATGTTATAAGAAATTATGACATTGTGTACTTTTAAGGGCACCAAAAATGAAATTAAAAAACATTAATGGACAAAAGATTCATATTATGCCCAAAATTATTTTAAAAAAAAATTATTCTTTGGTGTTGTAGGTCATGAAGCAGCATGGAATTTGAGCATTCGTTCACTGATATCTGAAACATACTACATGATGTTGTGTGAAAATGATTAAGCAATAAACATGAATTTACGGTCATATTATTACTCATGACATAAGTAAACTACCGTGCATGCAGTAGGGCTTAAATCTTCTTAAGGATGCTTGGAGGAGTAGTCTCCCCTTCTTCTCTCTTCACACCCCATAAAATAAATAAATAAATATTGAGTCCTAAAGCCCTTGAGCCAAATTAGGCTGGCGAGACTTTCTTTTATGCGCATAAAGAACAGCACCTTTATTGTATGGGAAAACTTTATAGCCCGACTCATAGGGGCTTGGATTTTGCTTTTGCCTGGATGGAAGTGAGAAACTGATGAGGATGAGAGATAGTAGATCCTGCTTAGTTTAATAAATTGAGTTTTGAAATGAGAAATATGAGATCTGGAGATCCACCCGTACCATGGCCTTCGGCTATATATATATATATATATTATTCGAACTCTATCGTATATTACATGTGTAACAAAATTATAAATAAATGAAAAACTTATATTTTAAGAGAATTTTAGAATATTTAATTAAATGTTGTTCTTTTCTGTTAAAATCTCGTAATTACAAAGCAAGCATGAAAATGAAAACCATGCATATTCATATTCATGAAAGAAAGCAAGAACCTGCTACTTCCTCCTTTCTTTTTGGTTAATTATTATCCAAAGTTGGCATCTTGGACTTAGCCAGGGCCATCCACATAACGGGAATCAGGTGCCGTTTTCAACTCCGACAATAAATAATTTTGGAATCAATTAGTTCGTCACATAATTAATGAAGTTCTTTTTTTTTTCATTACGCTTTATGCGCCGTTAGTTTCTGTTCAACATCTTCTTCTGTCAAGCACAATTCGGTTTGAGGAATGGGAAATGTTGCATGTATATTACAACACGCACATTATATTTATATATATATTAATATAAAAGAGATATTAAATTATCTTATATATGAATATAACATTTTTATGATAAATAAAATAATTTTTTATAAATGAACTAGATAAAGTTAAACCTATTTTAATTTGGCGAATAATGAAACTGATGAGGAATTAGACTTTATTAGAATAGTACTTGTACATTATTATAAAAAAAGTATTTAAAAATAATATATAATAATTTTATTATTGTTATAAAAATTATATTTATAATTTTTATAAGTAATTATGATGTAGAAATTTTACAATAAGATTTAAATATTTATTTTATCTTTTTTAAATGTCAAATATTAAATTTATATATAAAATTTTGAGAATATTTTAAAATTTTCAAAAACTACTGAAATTTTATTTTAAACTTTAGGGTTATGGTCACTACCAACTACCTTAATTTTATCTTCATATAGTATACAATATGAAAAATGACAGTAACACATTTTCTATCACACTCCTTTTAACACATTTTAGTTTACGTCACACACTAAAGCATAAAATCAAACTTAATTATACGCTAATCGAGATTAAGTGTATACTTTAGTGTGTAACGTAACTCAATAGAAGAAAGTGTGATAAAAAGAATATGTGTTATGTGTTTCTATCATTTCTCATACGATATAGTATGGTTTGTGTACGTCCTACTTCTTAATTAATTTTAAAATATATAATTTAAACATTACTACTTTACCAAAATATAATATATTATGTTAAGGGGTTAAATTCTTTATTAAATTATTTTACATATAGATATTTTATAAATTAAGTATCTATTTATAAAAAATGAGGCTTATAAAAGCCTTTACATGGTGCTACAATTTTACAAATTTATAAACTACAATACTATCTCTACTCTTAGATCCTCAAAATAATAGTGAAAGCATAACCTTCTAATTTTGATAATTTATATAAACTTATCACACACATCTATTATTTAGAACTCTTATTGTCTGAGTTATCTGAAATGATACACCACAAAAAGAGTGAGATAAAAATTTCAGTAGAAAGATACAAAAATAAGTATACATTTACCAACCACTTTTTATCATTTTTTATTTCTAAAATCATATCTGAGAGTCCATAAATAAATAAATCAATATTTAAGAAATAAATTAGATGAGTAGTAAGTGATACAAAATTAAAAATATAAAAATAAATACTTTTTGATAACAAAACTATAATTAAAGAGTAAGGAATTCTGTAAAAATAATAAATCTCATAATTTCTCTATTTTTTATATCAATAAAATAGAGTGAAAAAGGAGTAAATAACATAAAAATGAGTATTTAATTAAGGATAACATAATTCAATAAGTAATTCACAATTTTGTAAAATTAAGTAACTGAATATTCTTTTCATATCATTACTCAAAAATTTTATTCTAGTATCTATTTATCATCTCATTTCAATACTCTTAATCAAATGTCTCTTTCTCTTCATTAAGGTGTCTCATAATACTTTCATCATGATCATAATAATTTGATCAAGGCGTCCCACAATCCTCTCATCATGACCACAATAATTTGATTAGGGCACTCATCAATTCTCTCATCATGACCACAATAATTTGACTAAGGCGTCCTTTGATCCTCTCATCATGGTCACAATAATAATTTCCAATTGACCAAGGCGTCCATTGATTCTCTCATCACAGCCGCAATAATAATCTCTTTACACATTGATTCATTTTTATCCATAGGACAACATTGCTCTTAAAAAACCTTCTTCATGAAAATATTCATCATAAAATAAATCACATATAATCATAAAATCAGTTATAAATGAAACTGTATCAATAACAAATAATATCACATGTAAAAAGAAATTAAAAATAATCAAAAAGGCATTTATGTTCAAAATCCCATTTTTAACATTCTGGTGACTGTTATTCGAATAACTATTTGATTATTCGAATAACACTGCTTCATTTTAGTTTTCTGAAAAAGTTTTATTCGTATAAGCTAAGGCTTATTCGAATAATGCTTATGAAAAATATCATCCTGCAGTGCTTTATTCGAATAACAGATGTGTTATTCGAATAAACCATCCAGAATTGCATTTTTCTAAAACATTTTAACATGGTTTATTCGAATAACCAATGACTTATTCGAATAAAGCTAATGTGAAAACCAGTTGCAGGTACCAGAAAGGTTACTGTTTTATAAGAAAAAGAATAGAACAAGTGGATTGATTGTTGAGTAATGGACTAGGAGGTATGAGTGATAGAAATAGAGGGTAAAGAATAATGTTTTTGTCATTTCCTACCTATTCTTTCAGATTTTAGCTTTTGGGTAATGAGATTATAAGTGGTGAAATTGAAGATGGTAGAAAAACAGAGCTTCAAGCTTTGAATATTGACTGAAGGTGTTGTGACAAAATTGGATGGGAGACCGGGCTATTTATAAAGCTATTTTACGTAAGAATGTGAGATAAAATCTCCCTTTACAATCATTGCTCTTTTCTTCAAAAGTTGCCACCTATTTATGCTTGCATCATGAGCTTACTTCACCTTCATTTATTGTTTGGCCACTTGATTTCTTTTTGGCCATAAGTCACCATCTGTTTATTCTGCGTTTAATTAACACATGTTTTGGTAATCATTTCTCTTCTTCCCAATGTGGTATGACTTCTGAGTTAAGCCTTACTAATCCTCCTTTTATTTCTTAACACATGTACTAGTTCTAGATTCCTCTTGAGTTTCTTCTTTGACACTTGTCCTTACTGACCTCATATTTCTTACCCCATCCATCATACTTCATCAACTCTTTATCAATTTAGTTTCATGGGAAGTTTCCTTTCTACTATAATGTGTTTCCCATTCTTTCTATTATTAGTTACTTTATTCGAGTAACATAAGGTATATTCGAATAACGTGATAGATTTTCTCTAATATTTTTGGTACAATAGCCTTTTCATTTGAATAGAAAAATGTCTATTCGAATAAGGTGATATGTTTTCTTCTATAGATTGGTACTATTACAACTTTATTCAAATAACTATATATTTATTCGAATAAAGGGTTTTTTGTTTGAAAAAACTTTTATTCGTAAGGTTATGTCTCATATATTATTTATTATTTATTCCAGGAATGTTATAGTTTGACACCATAACAAAAATATATATTTTATAAAAAAATATCTTAAAAAAATTTCATAATATATAAGTGTACACCCACACATAGGGGTGTTCAAAGGACCAATTAGGACATGTTTAACCTGACTCAAACTCGACCCAATATGTTGATAGGGCTATTTCTTTGAACCCGAACCCAATTCAGTCTTGGCCCGACTGATGACCAGGTCGAGATCAGATTAACCTGATTTTTATGTAAATTATACAAAATTAGACGTTATGCATAGTTAATTTATAAAATTTTAGAAGTATAAAATTAAAACAAGGGATATTTTATAATGTATATTATGAAACAAACCATATCACTAAAAAATATTATCATGTTATTCAAAAAGTATTAATTTATGTCTAAAATTTTATAATTTATCAATATTTAAAAAATATATATGTTTTAAAGTACTATATTATACTAGACCGGGCTAACCATGAGTGTGACCCAAATTTGAACCAAAAGTACACCGAATCAAAATTTAAGAACCCAAACTCGATTTAATTAGTTTCGAGTTGGGATGAATCATAAACACCCTATATACCCACACACACACATTATTATTACATTAATAAAATAATAACAATGAAATTCAAATTCAAATTTGTAATGAATCATTGATGATACAATTTAGAAATGATACTTGTAAAAAATAATCGTAAAATAATTTATATTTTCCTTTAATTTTTCTTTAAATATAATATTAAAATGAAAATTTACATTTATGGCACAACTTAGGGATAACAATTGGGAAAAAATTTTTTTTTATTCTTTTTATTTTTTAATAAGATAATAATAAAATTTAAATACTATTGGTAGTAAAACCTAGAACTATCACTTGACAAAATTCTACAATACTCATTTTTATATATTATGTTGAATATTAATGATTGATGGATTTAGTTTTTAACCTAGTGGTAAGCGTTTGATCTTAACAAGTTGTATCAAAACGATGTCGTAGGTTTGAGTCCCCTGAGTGTTCGTTGGGGGGAGATTGTTGGATTAATGGAACTAGGACTCGTATGTATATATGAGCGTACATCAAGGGACCTTAACAACTTAACTTGCCAGTGTGTCATGTGTGCATTGCGAAATCTTTCATGTTCACTTGTTGCATGTTATAGACATGAGGTTTTACGTTGTCACTATAAAAAAAATAAAATTATATTTTGACTAATAATTATAACTTTTAACTTAGTAGTAAACGTTTTTTTAAACCTTTTTACAATGTTGAAAGCTGAGTCAAGTATACCGTTAGACATACTCACAGCTTTTTTTAGCTCTAACTTTTTTTTATGGTTTTTTTAATACATAAGGTGGATATGTAGTGATTGCATAGTGATAATTTTCGAATACAACAAGGTAAATAAGTAATAATGCATAATCCCGAGCTTCAAATATGTCAATATTGTTTAGTATGTGAAGAGTTCCGGTATTAAGTTTAATCTTCTCTATATAACAAATTAAAAACGGCTCCAATAATTGGGCATGATAAGGAGTTCATACTCTCGAAAAAGTATTACATGTTATTAAAGTGTTATTATGTAAAAAAAATTTCACTTATGACATTTAAAGTTTAATTACTTATAGCACTCACCACTCACCAATATATTTATTATATAAATTTTTATTTCAAAAAATAAATAATAAATATATACATGAGTGATAACCTATATTATTAATTAAAATTAAAATATCATAATATAAATAAAGCAAACATAATCTTAAGTAGGAGATTGGAGGTGTGGGTGAAATTTAGAGATGTCCATTTGATAAGTTGATTGAGTTTTGTAACATTTTTAAACTTGACTTGCTTATTAAAGAAGTGGATTGAGTTGGACCAAACTCGTGGATCCAACGTACTTTAAAAAATTTATTAAAATAAATATTAAAATACAAAATTAAAAATCTGTTATACATAATAAGTTTTAATTAAAAATAAAATAATATATATTTCAAATAAACTAAAAAATCATATAATTAGTCATAAACATAATAAGTTTATGGTAAATTAAATAAATATAATAAGTTTTATTAACGTAATATAAGTATGAAAAAAATTAAAGTAAGTTAATAAGTTTTAAAAGTCACAAATAACAAATTATATCAGCTTAATTTTAGTCAATAATATCACATATAATATATAAATTGACATAATAATTTATTTCATTATCAATTTTTTTAACATACCTTTTATTATACAAGCGAACCATTAGATTTTCATTACAATAATCTGTTAAATACTTCATGAGTTTTTCATCTCTATTTTATTAGTTATGTTTTTAAGGTGACCACAATGCTTACATATAAACATAATTAGCACAATAAAAAAGTCATGAAAAGTAACCTAAAATATCATCATGACTATAAGACTTTTATTTTTTGAAAAAAAATTACTTAAAAAATTAAATTTGTGTGTGTTAATATTTTTAAATTATATTACCTAACTCGTATCTTGTGGAATATATATATATAATATTTTTTATGTATAGTTATATATGAAAAAAAATAATTTGATTAGGTCCATATATGCAAATTTAAAAATATATAAAAATTATTAATTAATATTTGTAAAAAAAATTTATGTAAGGCTATCAATAAAAAAGTTACTTTATGTGAATCTAAATATGTATATAAATATTATCAATTAAAATATATAAGATTTATTATATGTACAGTTACTTATAATAAAAAACTTAAAACTTACATGTACTAAAAATTACAAGTCATTAACTTCTACCATTAATCTATTTTTCACAAAATCAAAGGTGATTTTTAATTGGTGTATGGTAGTTGTGAATTAGAATATGTGTATAAATATCATTAATTAAAATATGTATAATTTCTTATACATACAATTACTTATAATAAAAAAATTAAAAACTTACATATACTCAAAA
The DNA here is from genome assembly GCA_029884595.1 of Ormosia semicastrata. Lineage (NCBI taxonomy): Eukaryota > Viridiplantae > Streptophyta > Magnoliopsida > Fabales > Fabaceae > Ormosia > Ormosia semicastrata. Next base: position 25,626,106 of record JAQQTO010000046.1, on the reverse strand, counting down.
TTATAGGTCATTGATATCTACCATTAATCTATTTTTTCAAAGATCTACGGTAATTTTGGGTTGTTGTACGGTGGTTGTTATATCGAAGACGCAACCGGGCACATTGAATGGGCCAACACTAATTATGTCATCTCACTATATTACGCCAACCAAAATTAGGTAGTGTAATTTGTGCGTAAACCGAAAAGTAATATTTGACTTGGCAAAACCTAGTACGATAATATGTTTAAAAATTGTTAATGTTTACAGATAAAAAAAGAAATTGTCAATGTTTTATTTTAAATTGAACATTATTAGGAGTCAAATTCCTCTACTATGGGTTCGGAGATATTAGGATAAATTATTACATCTTTATATATAAAAATAGTTGAGTCTACTGTAATCTTAAAATTTTCTTAGGACTTGTTTCTCTCTCTTAAATTAAGGATATTTTTATCATTTTATTTGTTACAACAATTTCTACCTCTATGATATTTAATGTTTTTCTTTTTTCAATATTATATTCTATTTCTAAAACCCATTCATTCAATATTATATTTTTTTTCAAAACTCATTACTTCGTTTTCTATTCCCCATGTTCATTTTCTATGCTTCGTTTTACTGCTTCCTCTCCTCTCATCCTAAATTATTTCATCAAAATTTTATTTTATTTCAAATTCAAAGTTTTCTATGATCTTAGAACGATTGCATCAGTGAAGAAGCATGATGGCTCACGGCTCTAATGGCATCCGAGAGCGAGGCATCTCTAATGGCGGTTGAGGTTGACAGCAAGGCGTCCGTTTCTGTCTAAATTATATATTTTTTTTCTTTCATTTGAATTGCATATTAGTCATTAACTTATCTAATCCTTGATTTTATTCATTCTTTGGTTTCCTATTAGGTTCGTTTGTTCTCCATTAGGGTTATTCTTTTGCTTTTCTTCATTATTTTACTCAATTGCATACATTTTTGGGTTATTCCTTTTCATGGGTTATTGAACCGAATTCCAAATCATTGAACTGAATTCTTTTGTAGAATTTTCCTATTACTCATCCTATTACATTTATAGTCTTAATTTTATTTATTTATTAATTTTTGCATTGCTGTCATAGGAGGCACTAGTGAGCTAGCAAGGAGGAAGGTTTTTCCAGCATTATTTGCTTTGCTCTACGGTGGCTTTCTTCATGAGATAGAACAGCTTTTGTTGGATTTTCTTTCTTTCTTTCTTTCGTTCTTTCTTTCTTTCTTTCTTTCACTTAAGAGTTCTCCTGCATGCATTTCGAAAACCTCAATTCATATGTTGAGTCATTCAGGTGGGTTCACTTTATTTTGCTCAGTAGCTTCGAAATAGGAGAGGATGGGAGAACTTAAGGATTTAATTGATCATATAGATGGGAGAACTTAAGGATTTAATTGATCATTCGATATTTTTATTTAGTATACTTATATTGTGTAATCTAATTGTATTAAGGTACTTGAAAATTGAAACTTGGAGTATTGTTTAGTAATATTGTTATTGACAATTTTATTTTTTACTTGGTTCAGTTTTATTTTTTATTATTATTATTATTATTATTATTATTATTATTATTATTATTATTATTATTATTATTATTATTATTATTATTATTATTATTATTATATCTATTAATTTAAGTTTTTATTTTTATTTTTTGGGTGGTCAATTTTCTATATACTTGATAACAAGGGTGAAAAATTAAGGGATTAATTCTCATTATAATATTATATATAAATGTCATTAGTGAACTTTTCACCATATTAATATAGATAGAATCTTGAAAGAGTCATATTAGTATATTTAAAAATAAGGGTAAAAAAAAAGTAAGAGATGAACTTTTTATATAATAATTTACTATAACTTTCTCACCTACGAGTAAAGTGACTAATACTACAAAAAATAATTGTATTTTGACATTAAGCATAAGTTTTTTATAACCATAAAAAAGGATGAAAATGCAAAGACCTTTAGATTATATTAATATTTACATTACTGGAGTACGTAAAAGTTTTACATAAATAAATAATAAAATTAATTAATTTTTAATTTATGAACTGTGTTTTTCTACGACTTCAAAAAAAATAACTATATTTTTACTACGAAATTGGTTTTTAACTATAACTTTAATAACTTTATAAATAAAAATTTTACTAATTGATATCTACATTACGGGATGAAAACTTTATATGAATATACAATAAATTTAATTAAAATCTAATTTAATAAATATATTTGCACTACAAAATAGTTTTCAGCTATATCTTTAATGATTTTATAAAATATGAGTTTCATCAATTAATATTTACATAACGGGAGTGAAAATTTTACATGAACATATTATAAAATTAATTAAAATATAATTAACTATTTATATTTTCACTACAACATAACTTTTTAAATATATCTTTAATAAGTTTATAAATAAATATTCTACTAATCACCCTGAATTGCACGTGTACAAACGCTAGAGAAAAAGAGAGTACCAAAATTTTTTATTACAATATTTATAATGATTATATTGTATATTTAATATATATATATATATATTAAACAAATATCACTACGACCAATTCACAATTTTTTACTAATAAACAGTGTGTAATTTAATTAAAAATTTTGTCTTCATAAATAATATATATAATATATATAAAGCATATATTATAAGAGAAGTATTTATTATAAAAATGAGAGAAGTAAAATTTGATTATCAAATCTTACATAAATAATTAATATTAAAATATAAATATATATAATTTTTTTAATTAATCATATAATTTTTAAATAATTTTTAATTTTAATTATTTATATATAATTATATGATTAAAATTTATTCATTTTATCATCTCATAATAAAAATTCGTAAGATTACATATATATATATATATATATATATATATATATGATGTGCAACGCATAATCTTTTTTTCCCCGGTAAATTTTGATATGTACTGTGTTAGATTCGATTAGATATGTTCTCATCGTGATGGATCGTGAGCTTTTTTTATACGGTAGCTATTTTTTTATTATTTCAAATCCTTATGGCTGTGTAAATTATAATGGTTATTATGTCAAATAAACAAAATAATAGTTATTATGTCAAGTGGAAATTTTCTCTAAAGTCTAAACTTGTGTTGTGGTATAATCGATATTTTTCCGTCATACAAAATGTTTTATTGTTGATTGTCTTTACGTTTGAAGTTGTGCTACTCATCATATATTAATTCATTAAGTAGAATGTTAATGTTCATTTGTATTATTTAATCTAATTATTTTTTTCTCTTGAGATAGTGAGATTATAAGTATGGGTAAGTTTTTCTTTTTTAAAATATTTTTATGTGTTTTATTTTTTAAGAAAAGAAGGTTGAATTTATATAAAAAAACTGGTATAATTTATAAAAAATAAATTTTAATATATTGTCATTATAAAATTTATTTATACTATCATTTAATTATGTATTATTAAATTATAAACTTTAAACTATTAAATAAAATATCTAACCTTTTTAATCGTATATCAACACATTATTAAATAATATAATATATAAAATTTTATACTAATAGTATAACAAATTTAAACTCTTTTATGAAATTACCGTTAATGAAGCAATAGTTTGCCAGACCAACTCCGTGGGTATATGCAATGAAAAGACTCCTAAATAGAAAAGTGAACAGTTCATTGATTTGAATGATTCGATTCGTTAATCAAACCACGTTTCAAATGCTTTCATAAAGAATAATAATAACATAATGATACATTAAAAATAATAATTATTATATTCTTACATCAAATAATATATATATATTTTTATATTTTATTTAATATTATTTATTATAAATATTTTTTTTATCATTTTCTCTCATTTGAGACAATCACATTTCTTGAAAAAATAATATAAATAATACTTATACTCATTTTTCAAAATAAATATTTTTTCTTTCACTTTCATGGATCGCTCAATCACATTTTACAGATTAAAAAGAATATAAATAATAATTACACTCATTTTTAAAAATATAAAATGATTATTTTTTCCCAAAAAAATAAAGTTCCTCACCGATTTTATATTATTCTATCACAATTATTCATTTTCTATTTTTTCCCGTATCCAACTGTTGATATAACTTTTGTAAAATATTTATACACAAAATATTTGTATAAGCAACATTTCTCTTAAATAAATAAAGCTTTTTCAACAACCTCAACCTATACTTTAGTGAAGATCGTTGATACACGTTGTTTATGTATTATTATCTAGTTCTCATTTGAGACATATCTCTTTCGTATGATAAAATAAAATGAAAAAAAGCAGTAAAAGACACATATGCTTTCAACAATCTTAAACTATATCATTCTTTTTTTCTGTCATGGATCGCATTGCAGACAGCTTTAGTTGCCCCGCATTTGTTTGTAAAGTAGTCACTGAGCCCTTTACAGATTCTGCAATTACAGGTGGCAATTGGTTTGCTGAATTGGTGGCTGGACCAATAATTAAGAGTGAGCTTTAAAAATAAATAATTTGATAGAGGATTGAATTTTCTATATTATTGTCACACTCAAGTTTAAAAAATTTAATCAATCCCAATTCAATTACAATTTACAAGTATGTGGCCTGAGTTGTGTTTTTTAATAAAGGGTGTGAGCTTTTAAAGAGTAAAGTGTTTTTTTTTTTAAATTTTCAACTTTGATCCATGTGAGCTGTTAAATATTTTTAATGATTCAGTAATGGAGGATTAAATTATAGTGAATTTTTTTTATGTAAATTATGCATTTAAATTAAATCTATAATTTTATCTACAAAAAATAGGTCGATGTGATAAACAACTTTAACTCCTTAGGACGAGGGCGCAAGTTCAAATCCTAGAGAAACAACTATTGTAGAAAGATTGTATAACTCTCATGCTATTGCAGTCGAACGATGATAAGTCTTATAAGCGATTCAAATGAACTGAACCTACGAGAATACCTCTTGATCTCACTAAAAAAATCTATAATTTTTTTTAGGGTCTAGGAAGGGTTCACAATGGGGGTGCGTCTTGGAAGAAGTCCATAAAGGATCTCATTGGGAGGTAGGGATGAAAATAAGTCATATGACCCATTGGGGCCTACGATTTAACTTATTTTTAACTTATATAAACTTGACTTATTTAGTAAACAAGTTTGACTTAGGATTTTTAAAAGGCTTATTTAACTGTGCATGCTAAGGCTTGGACTTTTAAAATAACTTATTTAGTCTATCAAGTCGCCTTATTTATTTAATATTTATATATATAATTATGAATTTGTAACAAAATTTACTAGTTATATATTAGTATAATATATTTGTTACCAAGTAGCTTTAAACTCAAGAGGGGTGAATTGAGTTTATAAAATATTTTTGTAATATTTTCAAAAAATACTTGTATATCAATTTTCGTTTAAGTTATTAATTGATTGAAGTAAATAGATAGATAAGATAGATCACTTCACTCACAAATAAATAATCTAAAATGAATAATATTCAAGCAAGCATATAAAAATAAAGCATCAAAGTAAAGAGATAAAGTTGAAAAGAGCAAACACAACGGTTTATCCTGGTTTAGCCACCCCTTATGACGTACGTCTAGTCCTCAAGTAAACCACCCAATATTTTTTACTATTACTTCAAGTTTGAATAGGTGCTCGAAACTTTTACAATTGAGAGCTCTCAACACACCTCTGTGATGCCCCACCCTTGAGCTTAACAGGGATACCACACCATTTACAACTCTTGAGGGATACCTCACCCTCTTCTTTATCAAGGGATACCTCACCCTTTTCTCTAGAGGGATACCTCACCCTATTTCCAAGAAATCAAAGAAAGATAAAAGGATAAACTCTCAAATGAGTAGATATTACAAATTGAAGCTCAATGAGTAGAAAAATATTCACACTTTTAGCTCATAAAATAGAGTATGATATTCAAGGCTGTTAAACTCGTATTCAATGCTTAACCAAAATGTTTCAGATTAATTTCCTAACAGACTTCAATGTCCAACAACTTGTATTTATAGTCCAAGGCATTAAAGATCCGTTGAGGTGGTTGGAGCATTAAATGCAACTTTACTAGTCGTTATTTTCTGATTCTGAAAACGTATTTATTCGAATAAGCAAATCCTTATTCGGATAAACTCACTTATAGCACAATAAGAAACATTTTCTAATGCATGTTATTTGAATAAGCAAATCCTTATTCGAATAAACATGTTTCTAGCACAAGTTGGAAATGGCTTCTGAAACATGTTATTCGAATAACCATACTGTTATTCGAATAAACCTTTAAAAACCATAAGGGTGTGTAGCCTGTTTTGTACTTCTTATTCGAATAAGGCCCTGACTTATTCGAATAAAACCTTAATGAATTGGATTTCTGACATTCTGAATTTGGTTATTCGAATAAGCAAAACCCTTATTCGAATAAGCCTATTTGAAAAATATTTTAAACAACTTTTAAAACTTGTTAAAAGTTTCCAAATATTCCAACAAGCTCTTAGGCACTTAAAGGCTATTTCTTAATAAACCAAAAACTATTTTAAAGCCATAAAACCATTTGTGCTAATTGGGTTCTTTGTAAAATAAGTTTAAAGCTTAAGTGTGAATACTTTTACCTTTACAAAATGATCTAAGTTTTAAAGCTATTCTTGAACGTCTTGGAGATCTTGCCTTCATCTTCGTGTTTGTTATCATCAAAACAATCTTCAATGATCAATATTCAATTACATTCTCTCCCTTTTTGATGATGACAAACAACTATTGAAAAAATAGTTAGTTTTATAAATTGGAAGCCACAAGGTCGTTAGAGATACTTACTCCCCCTCTTTTTCGTAAGAGGTGAATTTAATTTAGAGATATGCGCAGCTCCCCTTTACTTTTAGAATCCCAAGATCCGTTTTAAAATAGTCTATCTTTTCTCAAAAATATTCTCAAATCATAAGTACTTAAGCTTTTTCTCCCCTTTTTGTCATGATAAAAAAGATGGGACAAGAGAAAGCATAGAGCTAAAACAAAGTATATTCAAGTCTAACAATATATATTCATTCATAACAGACTAGAATAACATAAAAAACAATTATGCATTTAACTCAACATTATACATAAGATATTTTAGAAAAAAAATTCATTCATTCATCATGTCAACCAATTACATTAATTTGCATATTCAACATATACATCAACAAATGCTATCAACAACCAAAACATCCAAAAACAAAGATCCTATGACTAAGGATCCTAAAACTAGTTTTGCGGCGGTGGTAGAGGGAAGTGTCTCCTCATGCCATCCAAGATTGCTCGCATAGTTGCCTATTCTTGCCTTATGGTTGCTTGTTCTTACCTCAAGGCTGCCTGCTCGGGCTCTTTGGCTTATATTCTATCATATATAGCAACCATGGAGTTTTCCATGTATGCCTTCATGTTAAGCATAGTCGCCATGATCTGTCTGTTGATGACCTCAGCAGCAGGTTTGCCTTCCTCTTCAGTTGCTGCTTCATCAGCACAGACCCACCTGTCATCTTCATCCTTCCTTATCTTCATGTGTATGAGTGTTAAGAGTCCAAACACATTGTGATGATTTTATTTGATGAAGTCTTAGGTGGCTAAGATATGTTGGTAGCGCAGAAGGAAAACTGTGATCAGCAGAGCATAGGGCAAGTCTGTCATGTCCTTCCCTTTCGCCTTCATCATGTGTTTCATGATGAAGTTGAGCTAGTTGATCCTATATCTTTGGTTTAGGACCTACACCATGAAAATGTCATCCTCGCCTATGTGGGCATAATTGTCTCCTCTAGGAGCAAGGATATAAGCATATGCATAATGCAAAAGTCTGTCTTGGCTTTTCAGCATTCCACTTTTTACATTGCTGTTGGGTATCACAAGACTCGGCTTCAATATCCCTTCGAGAGCTTCGAACCTCTTGAACTCATCAAAACATTTTTCACTATCTTCTTCAATCAAGCTTGTATCGTAACGCACGTTAAATCACCGCACCCAATCACTTAGAGTGAGCATTATTTTTTGATCTTTCACTTCAGTCACGAGGTTCTCACCATCAAGCCCCAGATTGTAGTAGAACATTTTGACGAGATCCGGGTAGATGTCTGCTTTAAAGGTGCACAACGTCAAGAGCCCTTGGTGTTTAAGGAGTGGCACGAACTTGAACCCTTCAGCATTGAAGAACTGCACATCCATTCGATTGGACAAGTTTCCTGGACAGAAAGTAGCGCTTGAATTGCTTAAGATGCTCATGGTTGGAAGAAAGTCTTCTTAGATCCAAGGGGTTGTCAGCTGGAGCAGTCTTGGTCCGAGCACGTTTTGGGTTGAAGGAAGAAGCCATGACAGGAGCTTAGAGGTGAGAGTATAATGTTTAGGCAGAGGATGGTGCGTGGAAGAGGAAATTGGAAAAGGGAAAAGGTGAGAGGGGTCAGTGGGTGGTGTAAGGACGAGGTAAGAGTGGAGGAAAGAGGGTGACAATGGAGGAATTTTGGGTGCAAAAAATGGTGATGAGGGTTTGGGAGCTTTGGAGCATAGAGAGAAGTGAGGAAGATGAAGGAGATGTGGGAGAGTGAAAGTGGAGAAATGAAGAGAGAGGGAACACGATTGCCTTCAAAAAGGCCTGTGTTTATTCGAGTAAACTTATTGTTATTCAAATAAACTCGTGGAGAGCACAAAGTCTTTGTTTTCTGCCAAGCATTATTCGAATTAGACTTACTCTTATTCGAATAAAACAATTCAGGATCAGATTTCAAACGCTTCTGTCAAGCATTATTCGAATAAGACTTGCTCTGGTCTTATTCAAATAAAACAATCAAATATCATATTCAAATGACTTCTGAAAGTTGTTATTCAAATATAAATTGTTCTTATTCGAATAAGAAGCATTCGGAAATAGATTTTAGTGGCTACAGAAAGGGTTTATTCGAATAAAAACCCTTCTATTCGAATAAATATACCAAAACAACATCAGTAAATTGAAAGACTAAAAGTCCAAAGATTAAACTTGAGAAAAGGAATCTTATCCAAAGATGAAGTACTTGCAAAATAAATTTTTAGATGAGTTTTGTTACGTCAGCTTAAAACATCTTCTTAATAATTCTTTTACTACCTAATAAAGAAAGTATTAAATGAAAAATTAAATGTAACCAATATTTTTGGAAACATAAAAAATATTTAATATTTTTTTATTTAATAATTAAAAAGATTGTTAATAAGATAAATTAAAAGAATTAATCATTTTTTTTTTAGATACCTCTGATGCTTAAGTACGTAATAATTTTAAAAAATAAAATTTTCTTATTCAAAAATATTGAAAGATAAGAACAAAAAGGAAATTATAAAAATTATTCATTCTCTTCTTATTAATTAACAAATTTTTATTTTATCAAAATTTAAGTAAAATAGAAAGAAATAAATTTAATAATTAAAAATAAACATACTTTATTTTATTTTAAGTTAACTTTCAAATAAAATAATAAAATTATATTACATTATTTTATTAATTTTTAAATAAAAAATAATTATTTTATTTTATTATTTTCATTCCTTTCATTTCGAACTAAGTAAGTACCTAACCCCACATGTACAGCTGCATTACGGAGAAAACATCTAAACATATATTTATCATTATGTAATTGTAATGTACCAAAAAAAGACAAAGAAAAAGTAAAAACAATTTTTTATTTTAAAGGCGAAAACCAGAGTCAAAATATGGGAATAAAAAAAAACCATTTATAGAAGGTTTTGAGGCTCCATTTTCGTCGAAAGCAAGCTTTCAGAGAAGCTGGATAGGGTGATACAGAGAGTTTCTCTATCCATCTTTCTCGTTCATTCGGGCCCTCCACAATCCACAAAACCACTCTCTCACCGTCACCGACATTCACGTCAGGCAAGCCACTTCTCTCTCTCTTCCGATCATCATCATATTTCCACTCTCTCTATCACTCTTCACTCTCCCTTTCTTCTTTCATCTTTCATTTTTGTTTTTCTTTCATGGGTTTCTCCCCACACCTGAGGTTCTGTCCAAAATTCCCAGCTTTTCCATTCCATTTGTTCAACCATTGCTCCCTGCAATTTGTGGGTTTGCTTTTCTTATATTCTATCTTTTTTCTTTTTCTTTTTTTGGTAAACCCTAGCGTTTTATGCTGTTCTGCTGAAAACCGCGCAACAAAAAATATTAAAAATTTGCGGTTTTTGACGGTTCACAATAGCAATAACATGTTGGACCTTCTGATAAGGTTTTTTGTATACATTTTCTCTTATTTTCCTACGTTTTCTGGTCAGCCAAACAGACGGTTGGAACTCTCTGACATGACTAGTTATTATCTTCTTATTATCATCTGATTTCTTACCTAACAAAGAAAAACCTGGAAACGGAAAGAAAGGCAAATTTTTAAGGCATGTAATTTATTTCGTTTTCGGTAACATGGAATCCCATAAAATCAGAGCCTACTAAGCTTAACCAGGAAAGAAATTAAATTCATTTGGGCACCTTGTTTTGGTAGATGATTTGAATGAATGATATGTTATTGTTTTTGGAATCTGATATCAAGCTGGAGACTGTTCCTAATTTCATTCTGCTTATATATTATTAATCTATTATTATACGAATTATGTCCAACGTAGGATTGTAATCTTTTTTTTTTTTTTTGGGGGGGGGGCTTGTTTTCTTAATCATTTTGTCCATTATTTTAGGTGGAATATGTTCCGTACTTCACTTTGTCAGTGAACAAAAGGCAAAACTTTACTTATAAAACCAAATAAAATAAGAAAGGCAATCATTTCCAGCTTTGGTACACGGGGTTTATGCTTATAAATGCAGATCCTTTTCCTTGGAATTTAAATGTGAAAGTTTTTCTGGTGCCATTGTGTTTCCCCTTGCCTCTCTGCTATTTGGTTTTGTAAGTTCTGGGATTTTTGTTTTCTCAACTCAAGTAAAGGGGATAAACTTTTTTTATCTTGGAGTTCTGGTTATCATTGTTGAATTATTTGTGATAATTATTATACTTATTATGCAGAGACTGGAGCCACAGAAGAAAAAGATAATTTATGGAGGACGGCGCAGGAAGAGGTTTGGAATGCCAGAAGACTATGGATGGGAAGGCGAGTAACGGGAATGGTTTAGAGAAGGAAATTCCTTCCTGTTGTTTGAAGGCAAAGGCTTCTGTCCCTGAGTTTGAGGCAAAGTGCCATTCCACTGTTGTTTCTGGGTGGTTCTCAGCATCTCAAACTTGCTCTGGTCATTATCTACTATTTAATTTTTTAATTCTTCAATATATCCCCTCCCCCCTCTCCTCATCCACTTAAAAGAATCTGTTGTATCATTGTGTAACACTACATAGACCTGATCACTGGACTCAAAAAATTATTATTATTCATTACTTTCTTCCACTTTATCTTCTTTATTACAGGGAAGTCTAGGAAAGATGTTTATTTCAACAACCCAATGTGGCCAGGTGGGTGTTACTCAAGCGTCTGCACAAAGTGTGTATTATTGCCTTATGACCATTGGAGTGAGAGTTTTTCCTCCTTTCTGATGTTTTTTTTTGGGTACATTCCTTTCTGATGTTAATAACCAAAATTATAAACCTTTAAAGAAGTGATCATATTGGTCTTCTTTTGATGGCTTTCATGATTTTTGTAAACTTAAAACAACATTGAGCCTTTGTAGAGAAGGCTGAATGGGAAAAGAGAATCGTTTTATGACATTGAAAATTACTTTTGGCTATAAGCAGGCTGACCTTAATGTTTGATGTTACGGTATTGAAACTGTTTTCCTTGTTGTGTTAGACCTTTTGGAGAAACATCCTTTTCTCTATTCCACTTATAAAATGAAATCGTTTGTTTTGTTTTCTCCTTTTCTGAACTACACAACTCATGCTCCCCCAATGTCCATGTTTTACAGACATTTATAGAAAGCTCTCTCATTTTAATTGCTGATTGTGCATCTTTTGTGTGTGTGTGTGTGTGTGTTATGACTACTGCTGATGGCTTTGGTGTCTATCATTAGGAGAAGCCCATTCAATCAAAGTAGAAAAGATCTTGTACAAGGAAAAGTCAGATTACCAAGAGGTCTTGGTTTTTGAGGTTTGGCATCTTCCTCTTGCAATGTTCTCTAAATTCTACCTGTAAGTGATTAACACTAACCTTTTTTTCAGTCATCGACATATGGGAAAGTGCTTGTACTTGATGGGATTGTTCAATTGACTGAGAAGGATGAATGTGCTTACCAGGAGATGATAGCTCATCTTCCCCTTTGTTCAATTAAGTCCCCCAAAACTGTAAAGTCATTTGATCTGATCATCATTGTATTGGATCCCAGCTTATTTTGTGTCTGTTTGTTGAAAATAATATTTTAGTACCTTCAGTTTCAATTTAAAAAATACGGTTCCTTATTATCACTAAGGGAAAATGATATTGCAAAAGTTAGCTGCATACTTCCTTTAGTATTCAGCAGTTTAATAGTTGCTTTTTCCTGTCCTATTCTTTCATATTTCTGTCAATGCTTATCATCTTGATAGACATGTTGGTTGTAGTTCCTGTTTGCATTGCTCTCATCTGCAAGGATGAAAGTGTTTTGAGAAATTAAAAATTTGAATTTGAATTATTTTTATTTTTGGTATTAAAATTTGATTGAATTTACTCCACCTTTTTTATGCTTTTTTTTTTTCATTTTCTTCTTTTCTGTTTTCATAATCTGCCAAATGATTTTTATGTTGTTGATTCAGGTTTTAGTTGTTGGTGGCGGAGATGGTGGGGTTCTAAGGGAAGTATCCCGCCACAGCTCTGTGGAGCATATTGATATTTGTGAGATAGATAAGATGGTTATTGATGTAAGTTATGGCATATTTTAATCATTAATATAATTGATTTTGTTAATGAGAAGAACTTATTGCCATGGTTATTCTGTAGGTTTCTAGGATGTTTTTCCCAGAGTTAGCTGTTGGGTTTGAAGATCCTCGAGTACACCTGCATGTTGGTGATGGTATATATTTCTATTTCTATTATCTGTGGCTTTATATATACTGATTACAAACTGTATGGTTATATAAACATCTCCACTCAATATTTTTTCACCTTTTTTTTGCAGCTATTGAATTTCTTAGATGTGCTCCTGAAGGGAAGTATGATGCCATCATTGTTGATTCCTCAGATCCCGTGGGTATGTCATTTCAATTTAAAATGATTCATCCAATATATCCAGTAAGGCATGTGTATTATTGGAGCTAATACTGAACGCAAGATTTGTTATTAAGAAATGAAAAATAGTGTTTTGAGATGGAACTATAATTTTTCTTAAGTTTCAACATTGCTTAACTATATGAGGTTGACCTGAACTCTTGCACCTCCATTTGACACACTAATACATATTAGGGCTATTCTCTACAAGTTTGGTGTTGAGCTTCCATTTATGTGGAAATTTTCAGTGGCAACTTCAGTTTGTTTTGTTGGCTTGTATAATGATTGACTATCTACATTGCATACAATTGGGCTTGGCTTTGGATTTTACCCAAAAGTATCATTTTCCTATTGTTATCTCAGATTTTTTTTATGGTAAATTATTTACTTCGAATTCATCCACTAAACTAAAAATGGTTAGCCATAAACTAATTATACAGAATGATTTAAAAGATTAAGATTCTTCCTTTATTGGTTATTATTATCAACCTCTTACAGGATCACTTTTGTAATTTAGGTCCTGCACGGGAACTTGTAGAGAAGCCATTTTTTGAGACAATAGCTAAGGCATTAAGACCTGGCGGAGTTCTTTGTAATATGGCTGAAAGTATGTGGCTTCATACTCACCTTATTCAAGATATGCTCTCCATTTGTCGAGAAACATTCAAAGGTTCTGTACATTATGCATGGGCAAGTGTTCCAACATATCCAAGGTAGTTACGTTTTTGAATTTGCTGATAAATTAGTATTCTTTTTAATTTGAAGTTCCTTCGCTGTTACTTTTAGAAATTAACTTTTTTTCTGAGCCAGTCGTTACTTCCTCCCAGTGTAAGGGTAAGAGTTTTTTCTTAGAGTGGGACAATTACACCTCTTGATAAAGAGAGTCCCATTGATGTGGACCTACCATAATAGTGGGACCCACAAAATATATGATTATGATTGCTGTGGTGTAAGAAAAATTTTTACTCATGGAGGAAGCAATAATCTTTCTTTTTCTACTCTTTCAAAATGTGAACAAATGTGTACCAAAAAAAGTTAAGAAATTCAGCTAAGTCAGTCCTAGCTTTTTCTAGGTTTTGTCACATTGTTGCTTTAGCGTGTTTCAAGGTTTAATGGTAGGTCTTCACTTTACCTTCTTGAGAAGTTTCAATCTGTTATAATTGTTAAATTTTTGGTATATGAAACCCAGATTTTTGCTTGCTTTTTGGGCTGCCGTTTTGGGACAGTGTCGTAATAATTAATCAATGCCTTCATAATGGCTAAATCCAAATAAAAAATGAAGTCTGCTATTGAGTGCAGATCTTTTTTTTTTTTCGAGAAACATGGTTTACATTTTGGTCTATCTTGATAATATTGGTGATTATATCCCGTTTATCCTCTTCCTTGGCATGCAGTGGTGTGATAGGTTTTCTTCTATGCTCAACAGAGGGGCCGCCTGTTGATTTTGTAAACCCTATCAACCCCATTGAAAAGGTGGAAGGTGCTGATAAGCATGGAAGAGAAATTAGGTTCTATAACTCAGAGGTAAATATATGGTCCAGAGATAGTTCTCGCTTCTACTTATTTAACTTTCTTTATTATTGGTGTGAATGATCTATTCTCTTTTGCAACACCTTTAAGTGAATATCAGAACCATAGTGGGTAGCAATAGTATGTGATTTTTTATTGAGTACAGCAGCTTACACTTACGCACACATCACCGCACATCTATACAGTTTCTACCATTGGATTACAGTTGGTCTTACCTTGTTTTATGCGCACCTACATTCTGATTCTGTCACATACTCCAAATGTGAAGTGATGTGTTTCATAAATATGTGTAACTAGCATTTTTCTTTTTATTTATGTTTTTGCCATCGAAGTTTTGCTTTGGTTTGTCAATACTCTTCTATTATTGATATGCACCAAATGCTAATTACTAAGCGTTGATATAGTCATATAAAGTGTACTCTATTGGTATGGATGCTTGTAAGGTCTTGTGTCTCATACCAGCAATACCTGCACACAAGTAAAATCTTATTTATTTATTTATTTTTCTGCAGATGCACTCAGCTGCTTTTGCGTTGCCAGCATTTCTGAAGAGGGAGGCGAGCTTGCTCCGTCAGTAGCAACGCATGTTTGCGTGTTGTAGCCCCTGCCATAATCTCAATAGTCAATTTTGACTTAATAGTCATTCGGGGAAGTAGACCATTATGGGAGAAATAGGAATCTGGTGTGATTATTTATGGTAAACCAATTCTGTATATGGAGTCTGATTAGCTATGTTGAACTCTTTGGGCGAATTTGGATGGCCTCAGCTCTTTTATTTATTTTAGTATATTATTAGCCTTTTTCTCCGCATGCTTTTATGCTTGTAAGAATGCATTTGTGTGTACGGACATGCATTACAAATTATTAATATATAATATGAAAATAATTTGCGATGCAAATGTGAATTTTTAGAAATTCTATTTCTTATTGGAACTTTATATATATATATATATATATTTGGAGTTGATGAATTGATTGGAAATTCGGAACAAATGTTTTGAGTTGGTCAACCATGAATGAGGAGTTGGTTATTATTATTATTATTATTTTATTGTTTTTGGGTCATCAGAATGAGAATGTATTACAGGGAAAATTAGAGTGGCACTTATTGAAAAAAAATGTTAGAATTGCGTCTAAGATAGTTTGGACATGAGAAGAAGAGCAAAATCAATAGAAGCTCAAGTTAAAAGAGATCATTAGATAGTGGATAACATTATAATTAGAGAGAGAGAAGGACTAAAAAAATCTCTAGATAAAATTATTGGAAATGATTTAGACGTAAATGTACTGCATCATTTTAAAAGGTTGTTGTTGTTGCGTAGTTAATAAATCTGCTGTACTTAGGCTCGGATTTGGTTGATTGTTGCTGAAGGTCCAAACCGATGTGTTGGGGCTTGGGCGATGCCAATGTGTGGAAGTTGAACCAAGTTACATTGAAAGAAAATGGAAGCGGGGAGATAAAATGTAAATTTCATTATATCGTATCATGTTGAATTACTAAAAGCTAGAAATACGACTAATGGAGGAAGCAGGAAGCTGCTAAAAGTTACTAAAACAGTATGAATCTGTCATTAGACAATGTTTTGTTTTCTTTTTCGTGCCCTTACTAAAAAATTCGACATTTAGTAACAGGTAATTCTAAGTGAATATATAGCCAATTAAATTTTCTAACAAAAGAGGAAAATTTTAATTCATATAATAATGATGCAACATTTTTCTACTTATTTGTGAGAAAAAAAAACAATGAATCAAATCTAAATTCTACTGAACCTGCAAAGGAAGAAGTTTATTCCGTTTGGCATTTGAAATATCATCTCCATCAACCACCAAAAAGGGAGAAAAAAAAAACAAAGTCAAAAAATCCATTCATTTTATTCAGCTTCATTCACGAACGAAAGCATTCAATAACAATCATATTTATATATACATCATAATTTATACACATTCTTATATCTTGCACTTGTTTAATAAAATAAAGAAAAAAAAACTGGCCTTTCTACCAAAATGTCATTTCATTTTTCCTAGACACATCCTTTTCTTACAGAAACAGGCATCCATAGCCATTGATTACCCTATCGCTCTTCAGCAGTAAAATCAGGTTCAGCAGGCTTCTGAAGCAGCATGGGTGGTATTCTATCTGGCACCCTTGTCTTCCTTGTGCCATTTCTACGTAAAGCTCTAAGTGCATTAGCAGCAAATCTAGAAGCATATATTGTGGCACCTAGACTAGGGGAGCTACCACCTGCCTTGGCCAATGCATCTTGCAACCTATTCTCCTCTTCCCTGAGAGACTCTTCAAGCTTCTTTTTACTATAGCGCCTCCAGGCTGCTTGTATGAAACATGCAGCCCATGAACGCCATTGTTGTGAGTAGAACCTGAAAGCGTGGCGAAGCTGCTTACTATGAAGGCGCCGAAATTGAGATGCAACAAACTTCAAGTCATCAGCTTTTAGAGCAAAAGCTTCCACTTCTGAAAGAGTTTGGACAGTCCTGGTTGAGATGGGAAGGTTGGATGAGGAATGAGGATCTAATGCCCACGTGAGAAGTTCCTCTCCACAGAAGTCACCAGCCTTGAGGTATTCAGAGTTCAAGAAGCCTGTTCTTCCACCATTAGTTGTCACAGTCAATAGCTTCCCTCGCATTATGAAGAGCATCTCATCAACAGGATCTCCTTCGCGGATAATACAGCTTTCTTCTGTGTAAAGCACTGGCTTGAGACGGTCACACATTGCATCCAAAAGTTGCTCATCCATTTTCTCAAACATTGGCACCTAAAGTTCATACAAGAGAAAGATCTAGTTATTACTAATATTATATGGAAAATCAACTATAGCTTCAAAGCTTCCAATAGCAATCATAATTGGTTTACTTTCAAGTATTGTCTTAAATAAAATCCATCAGACTGCCCTTACTTAAATATTTTGAATTACCAATGGATCCGTCTCCAGGAAGGCATGAAACACATGCACAACTATTTTTATCATCTCCCAGTGCCATTTAATTACATAAAGACAGGAACACTTCAAAACTACTAATGAAAGCACTCCTTTAAAGAGTTAAAATGTATAGACATATGCTACAGCACCAGAACGTTATTAACTTATTATACATGTCCTAAATGCAGAAGTTCAGAAATTTTGTAAAACCAGCATATTTTTGTTATATTTATGTATAAGTATACCATATAAATGCTCACCAACCAATATATATATATATATGGGAAGGATCAAGTTACACCGGTGTAAGTCAAAGTCATTCTTACACCATTAAATTTCTTTTTATTGAATAATTTTCTCACTAAATCTACCATTGGATTGAAAGTTCTTATCATATAGATCATATTTATAAAATTTTACATTAATCTAAAATTGTTTAGTACTTCATTGATATACGTTATATTTCAAAAGTATATATTACGTTAATCTTGACGTATATCAATGAAATACTAAATGATTTTGGATTAATATAAAATTTTATAAATATGATCTATATGATAAGAACTTTCAATCCAATGGTAGATTTAGTGAGAAAATTATTCAATAAAAAAAATTTAATGGTGTAAGAATGACTTTGACTTATACCGTATAACTTGATCCTCCCTATATATATATATATATATATATATATATATATATATATATATATATATATATATATATATATATATATGGATATGCTAAAATAGCACAAGAAGTATATTCTAATTTTCAGTGACTTGGTAGGCATTTTGAAAAGAGATGTTCAACATAGAAATTCACAACCACTTTATCACTTGGATAGCTCGAAAAACTCCCAGAATGAAACAACTAAAAAAAGAAATAAAGATCATAGTTAAAGAAAAAGAACTCTAGTAAAACAATAAAAATTTTAAAAGAAAAATACTGAGATGGAAAAACTTACTCTCATCAGCAAAGCCAAGCAAAGATGATGCTTAATGTCCCTTCTTAAATCCTTGGGAAGATTACGAATCAAATTATCTTCATCAACACCTCCGGTTTCTTGCCATTTGTATTGTTCATGTCGTCTGATTCTCTCTCTCAGGCTGTCAGGGAGTAATCGATGAGACATCCACTGTTCTGCATCTCTCCTTTTCACTCTCATCTCCTCCAATCTTGTAGTTGTTGACTGCAAATATGTCTGTTTCAAAAAAAGTATAATGGGTCAAAATGTAGAAGAAAATAACCTTATAACAGAATGGCCCGGGTGTCAGAGTATTTCACAAGCAGAAATGTGAAAATAAAAGTATAACTTATGAGGACCAAGACTAGAGGGTATATTAAAAGATGGATAAGAAAAACTAGTCAGATATTGTCATGGAAGCAGAAGAGCATTTGAAACACATTTTTGCATGCACACCTACCATGGAGAATTATAATAACTTAATAAACAATAATTTAGGAGTTTTACAAGGTTCACCCTATTTCAGGCAACACTTGCAGGCCCAAGGCAATTAACAACAACATTTGAAACTGGAAATTACAGATGTATGCATTTCCTTAAAAGCCACCGAAAGATAATACTCTATCCATTTGTGGAGATACTGTCTCACGACCATAGGTTATAGAATCTATATTCTATAACGACCTCCACTTCAGGAGGACAGCCCAGAAAATAGGACTTCACTAGAGCTGCTTATCCACTCCCCAAAAAATACATAATCAATACTGAACATTCCCACTGTAACTGAAAGTGCTCTAATAGCAAAAGTTGATTTAGGATGTCCTATTTCTTGAGGGAATCTCCCAAAGGGGAAATCTTAATTAAACTAGCAACAAAAAGACTCATAGCCAAAAACAAAACTGCCATCATTAAAAAAAAAGGGACAGATCTCAGGAGGAAAATGTGGTAACAGGAAACCAATTTATTCCAAAATCAATAAATAGTGCTTGCCAGTATTATTGCATTATTAAAAGACACTAGAGATATTTGGTACCAACCTGCATATTTCCAATGAGAAATGCAAATAATACCAAACCAGCGATGGAAATGAAAATTGCAAAGCAGATTTCCCAAACATAGGTACTTGTTGCCAGGTTCTGACCAAGAGAACTGCAATAAAGGAATCCAGCTCCCCCCAAAAGAGGATGGAGGAACAATTACAGAACGTCAGATAATAACTTCGTAAAAATATGCTCAACATCAAATCAAAATTTAAAACATAGAACTTCAAAATTCATAATAGGCTGAAAACTCCCCCAAATAATTGATAATTGAGGTATTAAACAAGTCTAAAACTGAGGTCTCAGCACCAAATCAGACATCTTACATCTACTTTCTTTAGATTATCTAATCTTTGTCATTGAAAATTATCACCATTTAAATCCCAAGAAAATTAGAGACATAAAATCAGACATGACAAACTAACTTATTCATCCATTTTATCTACAAACATTACGTGCCCAACCACCCCTCACACACATGTGCATTTAACACACAAACACCTGGACATATATGCACCTGAGTATGCACACACACAGAAAGGGAGAATACTTTTATCTAAAGGCTGTCAGCAAACAAAACAACTATAATAAAAAATTCTACAATATGAGCATGCAGACATCTGGAGTCCAGGCACAGCTACAGGTTCTCGCATAAAACTCATGGCTGACTTAAGTTAATAGAGTAGTCACCAAAATCAAATCATAAACACATTGCAACAAAATTTGATTACTTCATAATCTAAAATAATTAATAGCATATACTGAAAAGGAATCAATAAAGCACACCTCAAACTTCTGAGGCCCCACCAAAAACAATAAAAGAACTTCTCTGGGAAATTTGTTGACTCCACAACACCAGATTGAAGGGCATCAAGGAATATTCCAAAATTAAAGAGTGTTGTATCTGGCTCCTGTATTGGGCATGAAGCATTCAGGAACGTTGAAATTGTGCCCAAACCTCGATGATCATCACAATACATATATGCCTCGTTACATGTGGTATTTCTTCGACAGGCATCTTGCCAGCATGTGGTTTCTCTTTCTATAGTAAACAAGTACCAAAAGGCACCAATAACCTAAGAGCGACAAGTAACTCAGCAATCAGAAAGATATGCAGATAATATCATTTTGGATTTTCATTAATAAGATCATTTCAGTAAAAAAAATGTAACAATAATCTATCAGATCTAAACATGCCACATTGGGAACCAAAATAAATTGATGTGGACCTGAGAGTTTGAAACAACAATATACAGAGACCTTAAGAAGCATGGATACGAGGCACGGCATCGAAAATACAACACAGAAAAATTCTGAAGTGTTGCATAGCATGTGACATAAGTGCCCAGATATGTGTTTGTATGTGTCCAACACAAGTGTCTAATGTATGTCCAACAAAGGGATGGCTCTGTCTTTCTTTTTTAAAGTGTATGTGCTTCATAGTGATCTTCACAACCTTCTAATTGCAAAACTTATCTAATTGACATACGGAGTAGGGTGCAGGAGAATTTATTCAAGCTCATCATACATGATTAGGAAACATCACCTTGAATCACTGACAAGGAAATTAGCAGATTTATACATCTAAAATGTGTCATATCCCCCCCCTTCACCTATAGCTTTGTAGAATTTGTAAAAGGTCCCACGTTTAAATCCTTGTAAACATTTGCACAAACTCTTTAGAGCCATTATAAAATCCATGAAATATACATATTGCCTTGATTAATTTTACTCAATATTATAATATCTGCATCTGATAACCTACATCTCAGTTATGCAACTAGCATAATATACACAAGTTGGTATCATAACCCACTTATGTGTGTCCACATAGTCACCACAAGGGCAAACATCCGTGCCTACCAAAATTTACTTGTTTAATCGTTAGACAAAATGAAATTTAGTAGAAGATAGAATAAAACCGCCATACATTCAAACGGATACTGTTAGGCCCATAACTCAAATTTATCCTAGAAAATTGAAGCATGGAACTAGGAGGGATAACATAGGGAATGAAGGATCCATTAATGACACGGGAACTGACAAAGTATTGATTGTAGACCAACAATCATAAGTTAATGGTTTTCCTAATTGTAGACCAACAATCAATAAGTTTATTGGGCTTTCTAAGGTTGGTTTTATCAACTGCACAGATGATTTATCAGCACCATCATTTTGCATTAATGGTTTCCTAAGGGATGATGAACCAACAAATCAACATTCTTCAAAAATGGAACAGCACCAAAAGCAATCAGTAGTTGGCACACTAGATTATCTGGCACCTGAGATACTTCTTGGCATGGGACATGGTGCAGCTGCAGATTGGTGGTCTGTAGGTGTTATATTTCCTGAACTTCTTGTGGGTATTCCACCATTCATTGCAGAACATCCCCAGCAAATTTTCTTCCTATTACTGAGGTTGAACCCCTCTCAATATTTTTCCCATTGCTGATGTTATAGGAGGAAGGGAAAGAGCCACAGGAACTCAGCATCCACAGCTCACGTGCACAATGAGGAAGTTGAAGGGGGTGCTGTTAGCAATGCAAAAGATGCTTTCTTTTGCTTCAAGCAATGGGACCCCGGTGGAAGTTTTCTTTGGTTGTTATAGGACAGGTTCCCATGCCTTCACCTTGAGGACAAGGTGAATCCTTTCGGGAGAGTATTCAGGCCCATAAATTTATCCTAGAAAATTGAAGCATGGCACTAGGAGGGGTAACATGGGGAATGAAGGATCCATTAATGACGTGGGAACTGACAAAGTATTAATCGTAGACCAACTTGAGAATAATGAGACTATTGGATTGGAAGAAAGTGGAAGAGAGGACAAAAAGGCAGAATGGGAAGGGAAGAGTGGAGAAAGAGGAGAAAATTTGTGAAAACTGGTTCTGGGTTTTGGGGTAGGCCTCTCCTAAGGCTGGCGGCTCAATGTCACATTGAGTCATTTTCATTTCCTAAATTCTGTTATGTTGTTTCCTTTTCTTGTGCTTTCAATTCCAACAATCCAGAATATACAAGTCTGGACAGGGTAATACAAAGTCTTTTTCATCAGTGCTATGGTTTTCCTGCTCTGACATTTATCTAGTTTTATAGTTCACAAACTTAAAATTATATGGAATTAAAAAAAGACCAATGAACTCAGAAATAAAATGGCAAAAACAAAATAATATATATATAGTAGAAAGCAATACATCCAGAAATAATTTTCAATAAATATACACAAGAACAAGGAAAAAGAAAAACGGCAGCATAAACTTACATGACTTGCAAGCATGTAAAGAAGGAGATTAAATGCAGCTCCAGCCCAAGCTGTTTCGGTGAGAATGCCAGAGGTCCTTGTAACTTCTTTATATAATGGAATTATTCGTAAAAACCGTGGCACATATTGTAAGATGACAACAAATTTCAGCAAGTTCTTCGTATTCAATGATTCATAGCCTCCCATCTTCGGAATGATAAATAGAATCATCACCTAGCAACATTTGAGCAAGTTCTGAGTCAAAATAAGCTTACTAAATGAATCCAATGAAATAAACTTTTTAATCTAAGCCCACAAAACTCCTAGATATTAAACTTGGAGTGCTGAACTTATCCTCTAGTTACAATATGTGTTTATGCGTATGTCTACATGTTTTGATATTGGACTTTACTAATGCAATCATTTGGTAAATTAATGACAGCAAAAGGACTGAAATCCCTAGAGAGAGAGAGAGTATACAGACGATGAAAGTCAAAAGGTCCAATGGCAGAAAAATTTAAGAGTTCTCCTTACCTGTGGGAGGGGAAGAACGGCAAGAATGTCGATCAAGAAGTGTGATGACAGATACCTTATTGCTATTGCCCAAGCATCTTGAACCAAAACACCTCTTCCAAATACTCGAGAAGAGGGAGCAATGAATCCAGTACGGAATTGGAAAATTATGTGGATTATATAAAAAATATCAGAGAAAGATCTTAAAACAGTTGCTGTAATTTCCATTTTTCTGTCCAGTGAAAGACATTTCTTATCATCGTCAATCACAGGGACATAGAAGAACAAAGGATCTAGTGATACAGCAATAAGACATGCTAATACAAATATCTTGTTCCACTTTTGAAGGAAAGGCCCCTGCGGATCCAGGATTTTCTTTCTAGAACTAAAACTTCTAGCCTGAACACTGTTATGGGGAAAAGATTTGAATGATTTTCGAAATCTTTTTATCCTCTCAGAACTAGATTCCAAGCCCCTTTGAAACTTCTCAAAAACTGAATTTAATGTAGTTCTAATTCTCCCCGAGCGTGTTATGTTAATTGCAGGATAATTGCTCTCAGAACTCTTCTCTGAATTCCAATCCTGAAATCTGAACATCATATAAATAATATAAACCTTAGTCCATGATTAATCTTCCACTGAACAAGATGTCCAATGGAGGGGCAATGAAATTATTAAAGAGACATACAGACACAAAGCGCTGATTAGGGAATGAGGCTTCTGATATTAAAAGGGTAACAATTTGAACTTTTGAAATTTAAAGCATTTTGATGTTGAAGAGTGGTGAGTGAAAAAGTGGCTCTGACGGTTGGGAGCAACAAAAGGGAAAGCCTCAGTGGCAATTGGCAAGCTTGGAAGACTTGCTTCCAATTACAACTAAAATGCTTGTAAAACACCATAGATAGCATCATAACATCACAAAGAGCAAATAAAGGCATGCAGCATTAAACTAACCTAACAAACTTGTCTTGCTGAAAATTCATAACTGTAGCCTAGTTGGAAAACAGCGCAGAATAAGATGATGAACCCGTGTCTTGTAAATCTCACAGAACAGTGAATAGCTTCTTCATGTACTTCAAACTCTCACTGCCTACTCCTGAAATAATAAGACGAGAGAAACATTCGCAATAAGAAAAGTGAGTTATTATAATAATAACAACAATAATTCCATAATTAAAAACAAATCCCCAATCCTTTAGAATGTATGTACATGAATCATGAAATGAGTCGTAGGAATTAAATAACCAAATCAAATAATAAAATATTGAAATTTGGAGGCAAGTTCAAAAGAAGGAAATAACGAGACAACAGCTAAAAAGGAAAAGGGTCACGTTTAAGTGGCCGGACGGAGTAGTGATAAAGCAGGAAAGTCAAAGTAAAAGAAAAGAAGAGAAACAGAGAAGAGAAGATATGGGTACCCACCCAAGTAACAAAACAGCCTGAGTCTGAGTAGTTGTTGGGTTGGGAACGGCATATGAGGAGGAAGGAAAATCAGAGATTTGTGACAACTTCAAATACTTGATCGATAGACCATCAGAACGAAGAAGAAGAAGAAGAAGAATATAGGGGAAGGGAGACACCAGAAGAAGGTTCGCGGAAAATAGTACGATAGTGATTTCGGTTTTTATAGAGAGAGAGAGAGAGAGATGATGAGCTACGAGCCTGACCTGAGGACAGTTGGTGTTGGCGATGAAGGATGAAAGTCCTGTCTGTTGCGGGCCCCACTCCCCCTAAGTTTTAAAATTATAGTCTTTGTTCTTTTTCTTTCCCCAATCGGCTAATCTAAATCTAATTCTAATCAAATCTAGAGCATGTTGACCTAAAAATAGCTAAGCCAATTATATTTTTTTTTAAATAAGTTGTTGCACACATATTTAATGTATTTGAATTTATTTGGAGAAAAAATTAATAGTTTTTAATTAAAAAAATTGTTGAAGCAAAAGTAAAAATTTAAACATTTTATAAAAAAGTTATTAGGATTATTTTTATTTTGAGATATAAATATTATTTTTAATTAATTAAAATAATTTAAATTTTTTAATTATTTTATATATATTTTAATAATTTAATACATAAAAATAAATTTTTTTATATTATTTAAACAAAATATATTAACTTTAAATTATTTTTTAATTAATATATCTAAATATAAATTTTTTATAATTAATTATAACAAAAAATTTATATAATAATTAATTATTAAAATAATCTAATATTCATATCAATCACCTAATAACTTTTGTGAGTCCGGTCCAGTCATTTTGGCCAACAAGCGTACACCCTGCCGCAATATTTATTCCTTTTTTTAGTATTATTACATTGTCACGATTTACGATTTCTTTCTCTTTTTGAGGATTTGTCTTATTCATGTTCAAAATAATTCAAACATTTCTTTATTAACTTTCTTTTTTTGAACTGATTTCTTTATTAACTTTTTTATATTAAAAAAATACTTTATTCAATATCAGCATTAACAAGCCACGAGTCATGCCCATCACTCGGGGCATGTTTAGCATGACCATTTCAATCCCTAATTATAACATCAATACCACAAAAACTATTATCAGATTGCATATAAGTAAGTGGAGATGAAAATAGGTCAGATCAAGTTAGACTTATATTAAATAATTTTAATTTGTATCTCAATTATAAGATTTGAGTCTGACTTGTGAGTCTATAATAGGCTAATTTTTAAAGTATGACCTGACCTTTTTAAAAATCTAATCTAATCTGAAAATCTATTTAAAGACTTATTTTATAATGAGACCTTTAAATACGCTAATAAGTCAACCTTTAAATAGACCAACAGACCTTTACATAGACTAACAAATCTACTTTTAAATAGGTCAACATGTCTTACATAGGTTAACAGACCTACCTTTAAATAAGTCATATACATTTACATAAGTTAACAGACCTAAGTCTTGAAATAAGTCAACGGGTCTACTTAAAGTCAATAGACCTTTATTATAATTTAATACTCACCTTCTAATTTTATAGATGCTCACCACTTTCTTACTCTAATATTTCAAGTCTCACATCGACCGAAGATCAGAACAAGAAAGTAGTGAACATTTATAAAAATAGGGGGTGAGTGTTAACTTATTATTTTCATTCTAATAAATATATTACATTAAATATATTATTTATATTCTAACTTATTAACTTAAGTTTTAGTTACTTGATTTTTATTAAAAATTAATTAAAAAATATATTAATATATTATAATAAATTAATAATTATAATTATAATTATAATTTATAATTATTTTAATAATATATATTATATTATATATAATTAAATAAGTCAATGCTTTTCTAAGTTTAGAAAGCTATTAGATGGCTTGAGGTCCGACCTTTTTAATTAAAAAGACATTTAAAAAAGCTTTGGCATAACTTGTTTAGTAAACGGGTTAGGCTAGACTCAGTATAGGTTCTAACAAGTTATCGACTATTTCTACTCCTATAAGCAACTTACAAGCATATATGGCGTTTATTAAGTAATTTTTTATTATAAATTATTTTAAATATAAAATAAATTAATTCAAACATACATTACATAAATTTTAACAAAGTTCAATTCTAGTTTATGTCATTTAGTAAGCAATTCTGTTATTTAAACAATCAAAATATGATATTTAACTGACATCTCTCTCATATCAACATATAGTACATCCATTTTATTTTGAGATATTGTATATTTCAACATTCACTCATATTTGTATTAACATATAATGTTTATATGAAATATGGTATAATAGTGTTAAAAACATATTCTTTAATAAGTGTGGTGTAGGCTTCAACATGTGCCCGGCGAGCAGATTGGAATTTGGAAGGATTCCAAATTCATTCTGGCCGGGGATGGACTACTTTCCCTTGCCATGCTTATAGTTGACCAATCCATAACTCCTAGCTGCTAAAAGGAAGATTCAACACAGTTCAATGAAGTCCAAAAGGAACCAAACACCTCCAACCATGATGTATGCGACTTAACATACAATGTGAGACCAGCAGCAAGGATGGCATTTTGAGTGTATAGACAATTGAGGGCAATATAGGCTCTATCCTCTTGAGAAATTATCCTCTTGTCCAATATTGTTCTGGATCGAGATTATGGGACCCACCATAATAATACCCAGATATTATTGTGTGTTATCTTGATAAGTATATCTACTTATTTATTATTAATAAATCTCTCAAGTATCCTTGATGGATATGAAAGCTAATTATATCCCACATAAATAGGAAAATTAGTTAAAAGATATCACAATCTCTAACGGATTCTAATCATAAATAACTGCATTTAATACAGATTGCACTCATCCTAAGACGCTTCTATATATGCTATGATAGGTTTCAAAGGTATGCATCTCCTCAAATATACAGACTGTCTTCATTGAGCACGATTTAACTTAAGCGTCAGAGTGCCTTTTGTAGGTACCTACCCCCTCGCACCACCGTTGTCGCAATTGTGCCATGGAGGAATCCATCTTCAACCATCAGTACGTGCCTATCTCAGGTACTCATATGAATCCACTTCAGAACATTGGTGTCGTCTGTGAGAAACGATAAACTTTTATTCTCATTCAATCATGGTGAACATAAGATAGCGTTCAAGAAGAGAATGTGTTGCGCACGTTGCCCCTGGTCAAGGATAAGGCCCGGCGGTGCAATGCGACCCTCAACCTGTCGCACCACTAGCGCATGTTGAAACCTTCACTACTAGGAGTCGGGCAGTTATCATTGAGACTCTTAACGAAGGGCATGAGACTTCGCATTCTGCCGAGAGCACTCACCCCTCGCAAAGAGTCCCTGTTCGAGAGAGACTCGTGTTCCATGGTGAAAGAGCTAACAATGTTGTTCAAGGGCCCAGAATCCCTGTGCATGCTCGCCTAGGGTCCTCGAATAACGACGCAGATCACGAGTCCCACCATGAGGATGCTATCCAGTTTGAAATGACAAGAAACTGCCTTCAAGAACTTGTGCATCAACAAACAGCGCTGATCAACGACCAACAACGTTAGTTAGACGACTAGCGTCGTCGGCTAGAAAATCTCGAGAGATTTATGCAAGAAGAGAATGATAACGGAAGGCGAATGCAGCCCACAACTAGAGAAGGCCACAACATGACGAAGCCAATAACGCTATTGGAAACAACACCCTGGCCCCCGCCAATCAACAGCATCCCTTCTCAAATGAATTAATGGCGTATAGAGTCCTAAGAAATTTCAAGTTTTCTTCTAACTTGGAGCCCTATGACGGGACACCGGACCCTCAGGAACACTTAGACGCCTACACCAAGTCTATGCAGTTTCATAGGGGATCATCAGAGTTGCTGTGCTCCATTTTGCCCTTCTCTTTAAAGAAGGGCGTCATTCGCTGGTTCGTAACTTTACGAGCGAAATCCATCACCGGATAGAATGATCTCACCTAACGCTTCCTACTACATTACACCACCGCCAAGGAGCGACCCAAGTCAGTTAATTCTCTATTTGGAATTCGCCAAGGGAGCAATGAACCCCTTCCTGAATACATCAAAAGGTTCAGTGACGCTTGCGTTTATATAGAAAGCCTGAATAACAGGATTGCCCTTCACTATGTCCGGAGCGGCCTCCGAACTGATTCATACTTCTTCCGTTCTTTGGCAAAAAGAAAGATAGAGACTTTGGATGAATTTTACTTGTGCTCCCAGAAATATAGTGAATTAGAAGAATGTCACTAATGCTAAAGAGAATCTGGAAAAAGGTGAGCCCACTCATTAGAAAAATAATTAGAACTCTAACCAGCCTCGAAGCTCCTCTAAAGGCGATGCATACCGGCCTAAATATGCTGATTATACTCCTTTGAACGCCTCACGAGAAACCATTATGAGGGAAGTGATTCAGACCGAGTTTTAGGATATTAAGATGCCGCCTTTTACGAAGAAATAGTCTCAAAATGATTACTCTAAGCACTACAAGTGGCACAAAAGCTATGGCTATGAAATAGAAGAATGCTCTCAACTTTGAGACGTCATTGAGTCCTTAATTAAGGAAGGACAACTTTAGAAGTATATTGTCGAGAACCGGAACAATGAAAGTCGCAGAAGACGAAAGGAATGGAGACGTAGTCGCAATCTAAGGCGAAATCACACTCCATGTCAGAGGAGAAGAAACCACAGCCCCACTTGAAAATCCCGGACTCTGCCTAGCCTTGATACTGATAACCGGTAGGATCAGAACCGGGATATTCAAAATGGGGCCAACAAGACAGATTGGCTGGTCAGTACTATTTCTGGAGGATTTGCAGGAAGAGGTTAATCCAGTAATTCACTGAAGAAAGCACTACAGAGTGCGTATTGAGCGTCTCTGGCTCTACGCCCAGGCCTTGTGCTAATGATAGGGAAGAACCACCGATCTCTTTCACCACTAAGGACTACGGTGATGTTTTCCAAGATCACGATGATCCACTCGTCATCTTCGGAATAATATCTAACGCCGATGTTCGGCGTATTTTCATGGATCAGGGTAGCTCAGCGAACATAATGTTCATGGATGCTTTCAAAAAGTTGGAGTTTCTTATGTCCGCCTTAACCCCCTATGAAGGCGAGCTCACTGGTTTCTCTAGAGAGAAAATCACCCCGATGAGCTATTTTGAAACATTCCTGACCCTTGGAGACAACAAAGTCTACAGAACTATCAAAGTCATATTTTTTTATCGTGGGCTGCCCGTCAACATACAACATTATTATGAGGCGACCTACCCTAAATAGCATTGCCGCTGTAGTGTCCACCGCTCACCTGACCATGAAATTCCTTAACAAGAATAATGAGGAGGTCACGATCAAGGGCAATCAGATCGCAGCACGCAAGTGTTATAATGAGAGCCTCAAGATCTGTAAGACTCTCAAGAAAGTAAGAGCATGTACGTCTAGCCTGGCTGTAGATCAAGTTAACATCCTTAAGACCGAACTAGATGTCAGAGAAGAAATTCGGGGCACCAGACCCCAGCCAGAAGGAGAACTTCTTCCACTCCAACTAGGTGACAAGCCTGACCAAGTTACCAAAATAGACGCAAATCTGGAAGACCAGGAGAAATGCCAGCTTATGGAGTTCTTACAAAAAAATAAAGACTTTTTGTTTGGACGTCCTTCGATATGCTTGGGCTGAACCCTGCTTTCATCTGTCATCGTTTATCTATTAAACGGGATGAAAGGTCGGTCTCCCAGAAGATAAGAAAAGTTGGCACTAAGAGACAACATATTATCCCATACAACAACTACAGATGACCTTCTCACAAAGCCCAAAGCAAGTTTACTTGTTCCATCAGAAGACCTCGAGTCCATGGGTACTTTGGTCCGACACAACCTACAAGGTTACCACATCTTGGCGAGATTCGAGGAATACAAGGTTCAAAGAGGATCAACTATTTCGACATCAATACATGACGGCCAAACTGGGGAATCCACTTGACCACCCTATGGGGGCAAGTAATGCATTCAAGGGTCTTAACCCGTGCCCATGAGAGCCATACCTTAGACGGCCAAACAATAGAATCCACTTAACCACCATCTAGGGGCAAGGAACTTATTCAAGGGTCTTAACCTGTGCCTATGTGAGCCTGACCTAACCCATAAACCAACAAGGTTTACATAGGTTAAGCTTAAAAAGTCTCAAAGGACCTTTAAGCTGGACTCCGCCTTGAGACTATCCACTGAGCTCGTTCCTTATGGGATCCAGATTTTGAAGATTGGAAGGCTCTCAAGCTAGACTTCGCCTTCAGTAGTCTTAGGAGCCTGTTCTTAAGGGGATGAAGGAGTGCCTTACATTCAAGGTTAAGAGGGCAACCCACCAAGCCCTTATCAGCAGGTTGGTCGCGAGTCGCAAAACCTCGACACTTGGTTATAACCATTAAATGGTTACTGGCAACACGGATAATGAAATCTGTGTCTAAGCCATCATGGTACCAATCGCGAGTTGCCTTGTGCTAGATAGGTCATATAGTAGAAAAATCCTAATTCTTGGAAAAATTCGCACACTAAACCATAAGCACGAAGAATCTCAGCATGGACCAGTCAATTAAATCAAAGTCCGAGGGATCTTAAAAAGTCAAATATTTGGTGACGAACCCTGGACAAGGTTTCACTTATGCTAAAGTCACGAGGGATCTTAAACGCCTAAATAGTTGGTGATGGACCCCGAACAAGGTTTCTTTTATGCCTCAATCCTAAAAGGGATCTTAAACGTCCAAATAATTGGTGACGAACCCCGGACAAAGTTTTCTTTTATGCCTAAGTCCTAAAAGGGATTTTGAACGCCAAAGCAATTAGTGATGGAACTCAGACCATGGTTTTCTCTCAATTGGAAATATTCTCAAGTCTATAAAATGGTTGTGAAAAGCAACACAATGGACGTTAGACCCAGTAAGGACCATGGAAAAAGAAGTAAACAATGGTAACAATTCTGGCTCATTCTGCAGAACCTGGCCATTTATGGCCAACTGAAGCATGGACCCTGTCCGGACTACGGCGCAAACGCCTCCAGATTAGAGCTCATAATCCAACGAAGAAGCACGAATTATGGCTTCAAGTAAAGCATGAATTCTGTTTCCCGGGGGTATCGAGACTTGCTACTTCACTATACTGGCCAAATGCCGAGCTGGGGACAATTGTTCTGAACCATGATCTAGAATCTTGTCCTATGGGTCTACCTGACACACACTCGATCAGAGTTCGTCGTTGACACCTCGGCAGGAATTCACTCAACGTACGGTCGAGACCCACCGAACACATGGGAGCAACGTATGACACACCTCGAACGGTGGAATGACAACGTAAGCAGAGCGATTCGAATTGGACCCCGACCTTACACGTCAACCCCGGTGGAATACTA
This sequence comes from Ormosia semicastrata, assembly GCA_029884595.1. Taxonomy (NCBI): domain Eukaryota; kingdom Viridiplantae; phylum Streptophyta; class Magnoliopsida; order Fabales; family Fabaceae; genus Ormosia; species Ormosia semicastrata. Next base: position 25,593,835 of record JAQQTO010000046.1, on the reverse strand, counting down.
TGATATATCACGGACATTGGCCCTTTCGAAAACATTGTGAGATTCGGCATTAAGTCTAACTTGGATCCTTTTGTTCACTGTGTGCCATGTGCTCCTACTAAACATGGGTATCTTGACACTTAGTTGTCTCATCTAAGTGCCGAGTTGGGGCAACTGTTCTAGACCGGGATTTTGGGCTATCAGTCAGGAGCAACCTGACCCACCATAATAATACCCAGATATTATTACGTGCTATCTTGATGAGTATATCTACCTATTTATTAATAATAAATCTCTCAAGTATCCTTGATGAATATGAAAGCTAATTATATCCCACATAAATAAAAAAATAAGTTAAAATAGATCACAATCTCTAACGGATTCTAATCCTAAATAACTACATTTAATATAGATTGCACTCATTCTAAGACGCTCCTATATATGTTATGTTAGGTCTCAAAGGTATGTATCTCTTTTAATATACAGACTATTTTCATTGAGTACGGTCTAACTTGAACGTCAGAGTGCCTTTTATATGTACCCACCCCCTCGCACCACCGCTGCTGTAGTTGTGCCATGGAAGAATCCACCTTCAACCATTAGTACGTACCTATCTCAGGTACCCGTCTGAATCCACTTTAAAACAAATATGATGGTCATTCTTAAAAAAAGATAGAAATAACTTTTATTATGTATAGATTTATCATGATTGATTATAAGGTTTATTAATTTTATGGAGCATAGTTCTCATAATTAGATCAAAACTATCGGTGAGACCCAAAAAATTGAGAACTGGTCTTTCAACCAATTTAATTAACTATCAAAAATCGAATTTTCAAAAATTAGTATAAAAAATAAAAAATCAGTCCTGAACCGGTCACGATTCACACAATTGAAACAATCTAATTTTTTTTAAATATATATATTCAAAACTTTTATAATACATTGATTATTTAGTTCTCAATTTATAATTAAAACTCACAATTTATCCCTTTAATTTGTCTAATATGAGACAAATAGGAGTTTATAATGTAATAAGAGTTTAATTTTAATTTATAATGAGAAATTTCATCTCTAATCTTTTTTATTTATTTGATGTGGGACTAGTATATATTAAAAATTTATTCTAATATTGATATAATACATTTAGTTTAATATTTATTTATGCAATAAATAGTTTAATTATGCCATAAATACATTTTAATATTTTTCTTTTATATTATTTATAAAATTAACATATGTATATTATATTTTTCTTACATATTATTATATATTTATATAATATATATGTATGTATGTAAAAGACCGGTTCGACTCTGATTTAATCCTATTTGAACCTCAAAATGTTCACTCTCTCCCATTTCTTGTTCAATGATTGATTCATAATTGTGTCTTTATCTCTATAATATTTCCTCTATATAATTTAATAACATGATAGAATACTCATCCATTCATTTTCCTCGTCTCCACATAAATAGCACCCATGTCCATCCTATCTCTCAACGAGATCTAGTTGGAAGAATATCTCCACATACCCTCCAACAAATACTTGGACTTTAGGTGGGACTTCAAGCTTCCACAAAGACTTTCGCAAGCCGGAATACTGGCGAATAGAATCAAAATTATTGTACCTGGGAACACCCGTCACAACTGTGTCGCTAATGACATTCAGCCAAGACACTTTATAATATCTGATGACATTTTTTTATTAAAATTTATAATTTTATAATATATTTTTTAATATTTCTTCCATGAGTTTGATTATTGCGGTTCAATTTCAATATATTCTTATCAAATTTCTATTGATTATGTTAATCTTAATAATGCTAGAATTATAAGGAAAATTATTTTTTAAAAATAAAAAAGAATTTAATTTAGAATATAAATTATGTTAATCTTAATTATTACACATAAAAGGCTATATAACTTAGAATTTAATTTTAATATACTATCAATATAAAAAAATTTACACTTGTATATAATGGTATATTGTCACACCATTTAATAAATTTAATTACACATGAGATGTAAAGTTTATTAAATAATGTAACAACACATTTTTGAATGCTATAAAAAAATTTATACAGATAGTACATTAAAATTAAATTCTATAACTTAATGATTTTTTTTAAAAATATAATAATTATATTAAAATATTTAATTAAATATGAATAATTAAAAAGAAGTTTTAATGTGATATACTGTGGAAATTCGTAATAATATAATAATTCAAAAATAACTATAACATTTTATGTAAACAATATATTATTTATATACGTACAATCCTTTAAGATAGTTGTGGATACTATAAAAACAAATAATATAATATTTTAGATTTTACTCATATTTTATAATTTTCTGTCAATATTATTTTGACTTTAACTTTGGCATGCCTATTCTGACAAATTAAGGGAAATATGAGGGGAAGTTTTATATAAATTTTTGTTTGTTTCTAAAACTTTGTATTATATGCATTAGTCTTTTCATTATTTTTTGGATAAATTACACTTTAGCTTTTTTAGTTTGACTCAAAAACACTTTACTTCTGTGTGCTATAAAATTTAACATTTTATCTTCATATTATTTGCATCGTTACCACATTGCATTTGTTTTCAATCTATTTTTTAACGAAATATACATATTTTTTATGAAATTTTAATATGTATTTTTCGTTAAAAAAAGATAATAAAAAATACATTAAAATGGCTGTGTAATAATAGTGTAAAGCTGAAGTAAAATATCAAATTTTATAACACAAGAAGACAAAGTATATTACAGTCAAACCATAGAAGGACAAAATGTAATTTGCCCTTATTATTTTTTTTTTTTGTCATTGTTCATTACGTTGACAATTCATAGCTTGAACTATGATGTTGCTAAAACTTAAAGCTAGAATTTTTTTAAATGCATGTGTTGATGTCAAAGATATTCAATCAAATAATAAGTTTAAATAGTTGTAAAGAATAGAAAGAAATCGCATGAAGGAATCTAACCTTTCATGCCTTGAATAGGCTGTTCTAAAATTTTGTATACCCATAAGTAAAATAACATGATTGTATATTTTTGGATAATTTTTTGTCTTATTCTATATTATTAATGTGTGGCACATTTCTTAAGTATTTTTTAAAATAAAAAAATTCTTTTTCTTTTATTATATTTTTAATACCATAATTAATATATGATATATTTAATGTTACCCAACGAGAGATTTCTCAAATAAGTAAATAACAGTTGAGCTGCAAGGATAACGCAATCGAAAAGTCAAAACACCAGCCTGAGAGTATTATATTATGTCCAATTTGAAAAAGTGACACCTCCTAGTTGCGTGTGCACAAGGTGTGTCCATGGCGGATGACTTTTTCGTTTGTATCCCCTTCCAGAATCATAGCTTTTAAAATAGTTTGGATATTTTTATTATTAATAATATATATATATATATATATTTTTTAAATATTATTTATTATATTTATTTTTTATTTTTTTCATTAAATTTAAAACTCTTAAAAAATATAAATAATATATACATTATTAAAAAAAGTATATGATAATTTTTTTTTAAAATAGCATGCACGTCAGGTAAATGAGGTCATGCCTCTAATATTTGAGAAATTATTACATTTTCCTATAACATAATAAATATATTTTTCAGGATATATATTATTGTTAATTTTATATTAATAATTTAAAATTTATATAAAAATATTTAAAATCAATAATAAAAAACCTTCCTAAAATATACATTTGTTGTTCTTCACAAACAGACTAGAATTTCTCCTATCCTCGTGGTGCATTAGCGGGGACATGCATGCTTCCATCTTCATTTATCACTAGCTGTTCAACATGCACTTTGCGCAGGTGTTTGCATATTTAATGTTTGTGGTTGGTACCATTGAAAAGATAATATTGAATATTGAATGAATTTTGTTAATATGTCAAGTATTATATATATATTATAATATTTATTTAAAAAGTGTTCTAAGAATACTTTCTAAAATTTAAAAATTAAAAATTATTTAATTTACTAAATTTTTTTAAAATTACTTTTTATTTCATTTTTTTATTTTTTATTTCTTAACCAATACTTTTAGAACATTTATTAATATATATATATATGTATATATATATATATGTATACTCTAAAGTGGAAGATATAAAATATTTAGTTAGTAATAAAATTTATTTCTATTAAGAATAAAATAATGTTTATTCTCAAAACAAATTCTCCAACATTATTTTAATTACTTAAAACAATAAATATTAAATAAAAAAGTAAAAACATTAATATCTAAGGAATTTTAAAAGTTTTTAATATTTTTTCTCTTAAGTATTAGAGAGATTATTATGATAAGAGAGATTCTTATATGTTCCTTATCTTCAGTGCTCTTTACCATTGAATATGTATAACTTCATTTACATTTATAAATGTGGGCCAACATTGTCTCTTGTTTTTACTACATTTTTAATGTTATAGTTGAAGTTGTATATATTCAATAATACACATTAAGAGAAATATCTTGTGGGGAGCCCCTAAGTAATTTTTTTTTTTAAGGTTTCTTAAGGTATCCTCACACTCTTTATGTGTGTATAAGATTAATGTCTTTGGACACAGAGCAATATAATTAAGCCCTCCTTACAAGTAGCATTTACAAGGCTGGAACCTTTGTCCTCCTCAAGAAATTCAATTCACTAACCAATGCGTTCAATCTCTTGTGGGAGCAACTAAGATTTTTTCATTAAGAGGATGAATTTTATTCTATTCTCCTAAAATATTTTCATAATATTTAATAAATAAAATATTAAATAAAAAAATACATTTAATATCTTAAAAACATGAACTCTTAAGACATTGATTAATGAACTAAAATAGGAAAGTATCAAATAAAAAGTAGAAGCATTAATACCTTGAAAACCTAAAAGGTAGTATTTAATATTTTATTCTTTAAATAATTTAAAAAATTTGTTTTTATATATTCATAATCAATTCTCCAAATAATCCTATTAAATACTTAAAAATAAAAATATTGAATGGCTTTTAAGTTCATAACAAAATAAATGATTCTATTTTTGGTTTCTTTCAACTATATTTAAGAAAAAAATCATCTCATCAAAAAATAAAAATTAAAAAGTCATTATTTTCCTCAATTCCCTTCCAAACCCCCACATCTAACCATAATCTTAGGCTATATTTGGTACACCTAATAATATAAAAGCTGATAGTATATGGTTAATGGGATAAGGCCTGATATTAAAAAGAAGCTTATAAGGCCTTATACTATCAGACATTTGGTGCTCATAGCATAGTTGTACGGACCCAACCGGCCTGACTAGTTTGCTTGAAAAACTCGTGACCTGGGTTCCAAGCCGGTTCGGTCAACCAATCATACTGTCTTTCCCACCGACCCAGTTAAACCCAATCGACCCAGTCAAATCTTGTGAACACCCAATTTTATCCGAGTCATTATAACATTTTAATTCAGAATAAAATAAAATAATAAAAGAAAAATAAGAAAAAGGAAATTTGAAAAAAACAAGATGACACAACCTTTTTGTATGTATAAGCTTAACCAAAATTTTCTCAAACCACCCACCTTGAGCCTAAACCAATTTGTAACCCATCAAATATGGGTCAACTTGGATCCATCACTTCAACCTAACACACTTTTGTTTTCATCCAAACCCTAGCATCCACCATCAGGAACCCTAGATCACACGCACCATCACACAACGCTCAAATCTCTAATCGACTCCCAAAGTCACGCATCCATCATACAACAGATTCTTTCCATTTCCATCATGCACTTTCCCTTGATCACAGATGCATGGGGCATTAGAGGTTGCATTCCTTTCCTTTTCACCTACAATGAAAAGACTATTGCTTCCAATCTCGTACAAATAATCAGGTGATTAATAGAGGCAAATTGAGGAAAAAGCTTGTTAAATGCCCTTATATACATAGACACTTGGTGATACATTGATAAAGACTTAGTGAGAGGTAGAGAGCAACATATACACACTCACAGACCCCAAACCATCGCACCCAGATCTGCCACCCACACCGTCGAAACCTGTCCCTGAACCATCTCATACACACTGCACCTTTGTCTTCCTTAACCCACCACAAACTACAATTTCCACCACAGTCAGCCACTGTCAGCTGCCATGCACCTGCATACCCATTTGACACGAACCACCACCTAACTCGCTAGACCTCTGCCGTTCTCCACAACAACCTCTACCAAGCTAGAACTGCGACCCAGTTGCCGTCCCTCCGTGCGCCTCCGCCAACCACAGCCACCTCCACCACGAAGTGACCCAAGCCCCTTCGTGCTCCACCGCGTCGCCCAACCTTTGTCCTTCTTCCCCGCCTCAACAACTGCGAGTCGCCATCAGACATTGCTAGGAGACGTTATCACAAACCACCAACCTTCACCGTCCGAGGTTGCCGTCGGGAACCCTACAGCTTGTGTTTACCATCTCCCCTGTTTCTGTGTTTCCCTGTTTTTGTTTCTTTATCTGATTTTATTTTTTTTATTTTATTTTTATTTTCTTCTTTTTGTTTGTTTAGGTTAGTGTTGGGAAATAAGCCTAAATTAATGGGTTTAGTGGACTAAGTTTCTTTTAGTTAGTAAGCTGAAACCATCTTTTTTTTGTTATTTTTATTTTTATTTTTTAGGCTTAGTTGTCAATACTTAATTAGGTACAAATAAACAAATTAAATGTTTCTTTTTTTCTTATATTAGAAATTAGAAAACAAAGGTTAGGATAATGAAGATAGTAGATAAAATAGAAGTAGGAAAGTAAAATAAAAATTAAAATTAAAAAATGATAAAAATGAAAAATACTAAAAAAGAGGAAAAAAGTAAAATCACAAAAAATATATATACAAAATAAGGGGATAATAGATAAAAATGATAATTAAAAAAAATCATCTTAGGTTCCCATTGTTGGCTTTATTGAGGTCTTATTTACTCTATTTATCTTACTTGTTAGCATGTTTATTTTGATCACGTTACTAACATTGTCTTTTTTTAGTTGTTGATTTTGCAATCTTTTAAGAAAAAAATAAAATAATTAAACCTTGTTGAAAAAAAAAAATTAATTGAGTTATGATAATTTGTTAATCTTGTAAATTTTAAAATCATCTAAGTTGTGAAAACTTGATGATTTGAATTTTTTATAAACATAAATAAAAATTAAATGGATTTTCAAGACAAAAAAAAATTTTCAAAAATTAAAAATAACCAACCCACAATCGTTTTTTCTAAAGAACAACATGACTTTGAATTTCTTATGTCGCCCGGAGATACGTAGGAGTAGAATCTCTATTTTCTCAAGTCAAAATTAAATTTTCATAATTTATCTGTTAATTTCTTTTTTTTTAAAAAAAATGGGTAAAATAAATATTTGTAAATGTTATCAATTTTTTTTGCACCATTACCTAAAATAACCATTTTAACACGGATGTATTAGTGGTGTTGTGCGATTAAGTTTCCATCCTTCCTTATGTATAATCAATTTCCGAATCTAATATATTTTAAAAGACTAATTTTATCTAAAATAAAAAAAAGTTTTACAATTTTTCCTTAACTTAAATACAATTGGTGACAACTCCATTTTATTTCTTAACAATTTATTTTTTGTCATTCTCACCGTGATCCCGGTCACAACAAACCCGATGACCAGTTTGGCGAGTTGACCTGATTTTTAGGTTTTTTTTTTTAAAAAAAATTGAAACTTCAAAAGTGTAACTTTTAGGATTTGAACATTGTACTTAAAGGTCCTTATCATAAAAAATGTATTTTACAACTAAACTATATGTTCCTATTTAGTATTTTTCTCAATTTCTAAATGTATATCATTATCCAACTAATAGGTTATTATCATCACTTGTTTGAAAGCATTTTTCTTTCATATACTTTTTTATGTTTAGTACTTTTTAATAAAATATTTTTTTATACAAAGTAGTTTTTCATATAATATTTTTTTAAAAAAATTCTTCTTTGACCAAGTTTTTCAATTCGACCATTTGACCCGTGATTAGACTGTTGACCTATTGACCTGACCTTCTGACCAGCTCAACCTTCGGTCCGGATTATACAATTATGACTTATAGTATAAGCAACCTAATAGTATATGTGACTATCTTAATATAACTATATTACCCTTTAACTTTCCTACTGTCTCTTTCAACTTCTCTTATGCAATTGGAAAAAGCTCCACTAAAGTGAACTTGTCTCTAAAGTGAGCAAGTAAAGGTGTATCAACCATTGATTTAATGTAAAGTGCATCCTAATCCTCATTTTAATGGTGAATACATCCTTACTTACTTATTTTAGAAGAGTCTTATCCCACGCAATTCCTCTTAGCAACACACCATTGTACCCAGTTCCACTCAACTCCCACAAACAAACCCATAACCCCTCAGATTTTAGCCATGGAAGCCACCATGAAACCATCCACAAACCTAACTCGAAGCCACCACTGCACCTTACCCAAATAGCCACCAACACCCAAATGTGCTACCATATGTCGTCGCATCATTGTCAACCCTCCATAGCTAAACTATCTTTTGCTACCGCTATCAAGCCCCTAGGCTGTGGAGCCCTTCAACAATGCTGCCATAGACCGACACCACAGTACCGTGGAGCGCCTAGGTCATCGCACAATGCCGCCATGGATCGACATCACAGAGGAGTTCTTTTCAACCGTGGAGCCCTACTTTGGAAAACGATGGTCCTTTCTTCTTATCTATTGCTCAGTATGCATTTTTTATGGGTCATTGCATAGATAGTGGTTTCTTCAATTAGATGGAGACAATTGGGAATGATTTTGAAATTTATTTATTTTTCAATGGTAATCGAAATTGTTTAGTTGGAAATTGGATTTTTATTTCATTGTTTGTTGAAATTTGGGATTTTTTTTTCATGTGGTCATGAACATTTGGTTGTAAATTTTGGTATCTAGGCTTGAGATTTTGCAAATTTTGGAATTTTAGTTAGTGGTACAGTGGTGGTCAAGTGGCGCTATAGCGGTGGTGGTCATGTGCTAGTATGGCAGACACAATAATGGTGGTTTGACAATAGCCCTTATAGAGTGAGAGAGGTGAAGTTAAGGGGTAGGGTGGATATAGTTATTCTATCAGATCTTATCATAAAGTAGGAGAGATGATAGTGTTATTAGGTTATACTAAGATAAAAATGTTTGAGCTGATATCACTATACTGCCAGCTAGGTGCACCAAACACATGATATGACTTAATAGTATTGACTTATATATTATCAAGTCTTCCTTTTACAATACACCAAACGTATTCTTAGACATGATAAACACCAACTATGATTATGTGAGAGGGAACATAAATTCATAGTGTATATTTAATTTGCAAGTTGTACTAATATAAATAAGCAATTAGTTATTTAGTCTAACAAAAATTAATATAATAATAATTTAGAATAATGAATTTTGTGTTTAAAAATGACAAGGGTTTTAGAAAAGTATTTTTTTAAATAGTAATAAACCACAATAAAGTTTGACACATGATAACTTACCAAAGAACCCATTTATCAGTTAAAATAAGGTTTTGTATATAAACTTCATTGGCACCCAAATAACGGTATATACTTTTAGTCTTTGACTAGATATTCTCTTAAGCATTGTTATGAAACTAACTTTCAGAACACTTTTACGATTAGAAGATCCCTCCAATAATTACCTTCTCCTGAATTTGAACTAATAAGTATATACTTCATCTTTATAAACTTCTCACAAATTCTAATGTGAATTTATTCAAATATGAACTTTCAAAAACCAAAAAAAAAAAAGTAAACCTAATATATTATTCAATAATTATATAAAAATTTCAAAAAATAAAGTTTGTATAAGTATTATTACTAATGCCACAACAATGCAAATCTTAATTTGAATTGTTCTCCAAACAAGCAAAAAGTCAAAAGTTAGAAATAATAAACAAGCTCAAAAAGTGTAGTTCGAATGACACCATTTAATTATAGAACCAAAATTTAGATAATAATTATGATTTTTTTATCACATTTTTCTCTCACATTACATTTTACATTACTTTCTATACCATTAATCATATCACTTTTTTTTATCACATTCTCTTACTTAATCACAACCACCCAAAAAAAGTATGAAAAGTGATGTTAGAACAAAAATGATGTAATTTTTGTTCAGATAAAGACCTTGTCAATAAACACTCGAGTGTTATGGGCTCAAGCTTATGTTGTGTGATTTTTTTTAAACTCAAATAAACATTCATTTTTAAAAAAAATTAGTAATTCTACCTATGCGATGCAAGTAAATATTTATTTTTATTGATAATCATATAAATATAAATTAAATCATCTTCTACGTATTTATTTTAAATTGCCCACTAATCATATTTATATTGATTATGTATATATTTAATGTATTGATAGTTACTATCTTACCTAATAATGTTTGATTTATTTGATTATAATGAAAGTAGACTGTGAATTTAAACGAACTTTACTAGCAATATCAGGTTTGAATCCTAGAATCATCACTTTGATAAATGTTTTATCTAGCCATCACCGTCAGTTAAGAATTACCTGAACAATTGTAATATATCTAAATAAAATCGTTATTTTCAAATTTTGAAATATATATAGAAGTCAAAATCTCACTTTGACAAAGTGAAATATAGTAGGAAATTATTAATAAAAAATTATTATTATATAATTTTGAGAAATGATTAATAAACCAATAATTGTTGTTAATTTGAATATAAAATATTAACTTTTTTATGAGCATATTTTTTATAAGCAAATAACATATTAAATTATATCAATTTTATGGATGAGAAAATCAAAATAAAAGAAATCCTAAAGAATTTATGTTCAGAAATCATGAAACTAAATCATGAATTTCATAATGCAACTTTTTCCTCCAAAAGTTTTGTAACAAAATATTAGTTAATTAATTTTTTAATAATATAAATTACATTTGAATTATTGTTATGAATAAATGAAATTGCAATGACTAAAATGAAAATATAATTTACTAAAAAAATTAAACAAAAAAATGAATTATTTTTTGTAACAACTAATATCAAATTATTAGATTAATTAAAATAATTTTAATGTCACAAATGTTTATCTCATTTGATTACAAACTATAAATTCCTCCATAATTTGAATTAGATTGCATTATTTCCTCTTGAGTTACTTTGAAAAATATAAGAAAATAATAAAAAATATTGATAAAAATAATTGTTACAATAAAATCAAGAGTAATAGTTCATCTCTTATACTCAGTTAATATAAGTTTGAGGTTAAGACTCATATAAATTTAAGAATACTACTAATTAAACACTTACATATACATTATTTTTTATTTCTATATTTTATATTATCTAATTATATATAATTATTTTATTTTCTACACAATCATTCTATCTTTAATAACGTCACTTTATATAAATGTAAAGTAATGTATATTAAATGAATGTGTATCAAACATCAAGCATTTTCCTAAATTTAAATCTATTAATAAAAAGAAGTGTTAAAAACATATTTTTTCTCATATTTATTTTAATATATATTTTTATGTTATATACTAAAATATATATTTTAACTTGATTATATGTTAGTTAAGTTAATTATATATTAATTAAATTAATTATATAAATTAAAATTAAATATATATTTTAATGGATGACGTGATTTAATAAAAAAATATTAAAAAATACGATAAAGAGGATTTTCGTAACATTGTGTAAATTATTTATTTTACCGTATAACAATTTCACTTTTTGGAAAAGGATGATGACATTTTCGATGGTTTTGGATCTCAAATCAACGATATATTCAGCTTAAAACAAGGAAGCTGAAACAAACCCTAGTTCGCCGGTCCCTTAATTGTCTTCATCGTCACAATGATCTGTCTCCACCGTACACTCCATGCAGGCAAAGTATCAAATTCCTGTTATCTCACTCATTCTTTCTTCCCTTAACTGCCAACAACTGAAGCTAAAAACGCACTCTCTCATAACAAATAACAACAATGGGAATGGTTGTGTTGATGAAGGAGTTGTGGGAGGTTCTCCATTTCGTTTGCTCTGTACAGTTCTCGAGAATGGCGTTACTGTGGACGTTTTCTATTCTATTTTCCTATTACCAATTGTTTAAAGCTTCCATCTTTTCTCAAAAACTCAAATCCTATCTCAAGTGTTCCCCTCCCACAATTCCTTTTAGGCCCGTCTGCGTCATCACTGGAGTAAGCCCCCCCCCCCCCCCCCTTTGCTTCAAAATAAAAACTTGATTCTACCATCACTTTTTTTTTTTTTTTTGCAGTTTTAATTTAGAAAAATATATACAGTCTTGCTGTTTGATTATGGGGAATTTCATTCTATGATTTTGGGTTATTTTTGTTGGTATAGGCAACATCTGGCCTTGGATTAGCTACTGCTTATGACCTTTCCAAAGAAGGATATGTTGTTGTGATTGGTAACTCTTTTGTTGATGTTGTTTGACTCAAGATACTAGTTGTTGTTTTTTTATTTTATTTTAATTACTTATTTATTATTATTATTAATTGCTAATCATGCTAGAAGTAGTTTGCACTGTGGATAACCATATAGCTTATATTATATTTCTAGTCTATGCAATGTATACCTAAGATTCCAATTGTGAATGCAGTTGGACGATCACAGCAGTTATTGTTGGAGGTATTTTTCTACATTAATTATTAAGATCATAGTGATGATTGCCTCCACACTTCAGAAATCTCTAATCAGTGTTCCCATTGTTTGATAGACCATAAGAACGATCAAAGATTGGAATGAGGATGCCCATCTCAAAGCTTTTCAGGTTGACCTGTCATCAATTGAGTCAATTGTAAAGTTCAAAACGTCCTTGCGGCAGTGGCTTTTGGATTCTGATTTGCACTGCTCGGTACAAATACTGATAAACAATGCTGGAATACTTGCAACATCACCTAGAGTCACAGCTGAGGGATATGATCAGTAATAAACACTTTTTTCTAACCTCCCCTGGTAGTATTAAAGTATTTTAGCTTTATCATTAAAAAACTTCTGTGTTTATGCATGCTCGCATAACACAACTAGAGATGCATAGGCCACATGGTTGCAAATTATATTACTTCCAGACTGTTAATAATTTGTTTAAGCTAAGGTATATGGTTATAAGTAGTTGTTAAAAATGTCAAAACTTCGGAGGCACAGTTGTTTTGCATGATCAACATGAACTTCATGGAACTGAAACCTGAGAAAGACACGTAGAAGAGTTTGTATGCAAAATGGATTTATTTTTATGGGAGTCTTTGATCCAGAGTATTTATCTGTTTGATACTTATTCGCTCCACGTTTGTCTGGTATCTTAGTTTTACGATTAGTAGTAACTTTTAAAATTAACAAATGTTTTACACTCTTTCTGCCAGGATGATCGGTACAAATTATATTGGTGCATTCGTTTTGACCATGCTTCTATTACCACTTCTTGAAAGCAGCCCTGTATCTTCCAAAATTGTGAATGTAACATCCTTTACTCATCGAAATGGTAGGGATATTCATTATAATCCTTACTTCTTGGTTTATGTTATTGTCTGGTGATCCAACTCTTTGAGTTTGAGTGTTTGACTCTCTTCCATAAATTTCTTCATCACATTGTCTCTACAACAGCGCTTCTCCTATAGAATCTGCTCAAGCTCTTTTCTTCAGTTACTGATATGCAGGTTGATGAGGGAACTGTATCTGGGAAGATATTTTTGAGTTCGAAACAATATCCATATGCTCACATATATGAGTATTCTAAATGTAAGCTGCAAATTCTGGATGAGTTTACACATATCACCTTATGTCTTTAGTCCTAATTTCTAACTAGCATATAATTTTGTTGAAGTATGCCTACTTCTCTTCTCCTATGAGCTTCACCGACAGCTTTGCCTGATGGATAAATCTCATCAGATCTTTGTCACGTATGTAATTATAAATCTACTTACTTTTATTTCCTTTCATTGTCTTGTTTCCAAGTGCTGTGTGTATTTTTATATAGATTGAAAAAATGTTGTATATATTAACTAATTAATGCATTATTATCAACTATGTTGTTTGAATATAATCATCTGATTGCTTCTATTAGTTGTCTGCCCTTAATGAATTAAATTACAAGTTTTAGTTTCCCTTGTATCTTTTCTGTACAACCTATGGGTTCTTGTTTTTGACAAAAGTTATATGGACAGAGTCTCTTGTCTGCCAATCTCATGCCATGATGAAAGTCATACATTTATGTTTGACAAACCTGTAGTTCTCTTCTGGTTTTGAACTTTTAATTAAAGGCTGAGATATATTATAAGCCTGTGTCTTGTTGAGGATATAATGATGTTACTTTCACAAATCTTTGGCTCCTAACTAGCCACAATTGCATAATCGTCTAATGAGTTTGACAGAAATGCTTAAGTGGGACCAGCTACACTCATTAAATCCACTTGTGCACTTGTGTTCGGTTTTGAGCTAGTGTTGTCTAAATAGCACCACTCATGGCTTTATTGGTCTGGGTTTGGGTTGCTAAGTTTGAGGATCCAATCTTCTGGGCTGAAGAGAATGAACATGAATAAAAATGAGACAAGGAAATGAAAACTTGCAAGAAAAATAGAGGGATGCATAATATTAAACTTTGTTTAAGCTCTATTCTTGTTGATCATGGATTATACTTCACCTAAACAATCAGTTTCTGTATTAGTGTTGCAGATCCTGGAGTTGTACAAACAAACATCATGCGAGAAGTTCCTGCAAGCCTATCTAGTTTGGCATTTTTTGTACTGAAACGTTTAGGCGTATTGCAATCCCCTGAATGTGGGGTTAGCTCTATTGTTGATGCTGCCCTTGCTCCGCCAGTAAGTACTCTTTTAGTGGTGCTTCTTAATATTGATTTTACATTTTTACTGCATGTCATTGATGTTTCTAATTGAATAAAGGTGTTGCATCGACCAACTTACATATTTTTCCATCACCTGTATTTATGCCTTGTAAGATAAGGTTTTACCTGATGCAATATCTAATCCCTTATGACTTTATCCTTCTGTGATGGTAGTTTAGCTTGAACTGAGCCTAGGAAACAATATATTGGTCAATTAATTCAACAAGTTGTTACATACTGTTTACATAGAATTGAAGTACATTAATACATTCAGGGAAAGACCTGGCCCCACAAACAGAAAATTTTTAAGTAGGAGTATATACATGTATATACACACACACAAGTTTTAAGTCCACACTTTCAAGTGAAATAGGTTTCTCTTAATTTTCATCCAAAGTAACTCTGAAAAACTTATGAAATAAATTTCTCATAAAATAGGAAATTAATATGCGTGCTCACAAAAAAAAAATTATGAAATATTTCTTCTTCTTCTTCTTGTGTTACTCTTGTACTACTAATATGTTCTGCTGTATGACTAAAACATTAAAACATTAATTTGTATATAACTTTTTTGGGGTACAATTTTTATATATAATTTGAACATGAAGTGATTTCTCATTTGCCACTTTGTCCTATGTAACAGGTTGCTTCTATTTGCTGTCTATATCATTTTCAGTCCTTCTTTAGTGTTTCCCAATTTTCCCTAATTTTTCTAGCAGCTGCCAACAGTTGACCACTGAATTTATGATGTTTATTGTATTGTACATGACCAAACCATCTAAGTTGACTTTTCTTCATCTTCAATTAGGTAATCGTTGTCTACTAATTGGAGGTATAAAAAGATTAGTTGTCTTATATTGATCGTCCCATTTATTGCATTCATTTGAGCTCCTATTGCTGGATACCCTTTAGCATCCTTTTGTTTCCTCCATTTATCTTGTGGACTTCATAGAATATAAAATAGTAGGGCTTATACCAATCTCCCGAGATATTCCTTAACTTCTAGGGTCTGCATTTATCATTTCTTTAACCTGGACCCAGCAGTGTAGATTACGTCTTCAATCTCACCATTGTTTTGAATAATTGACCTAAGTAATTAGTTATGCTCAATCATTGGTATTTCTTGTAAAGTTGATGGCATTCTTTATGCAGATGCTTATACTGACATCTCATGCATGCTCTAATTTATTTAGTTTCTAGTCATGACTAGAGCCTTCTTTGAGATTCTAATATCTATCTCCTTCAATTCAATTTAGTTTTAGTGCTTGATTGGTTTTGTCAATCAGTTAAATATCATTGGCAACTAACATCTATCAAGGATTATAGTCAAATGGACATGTCAAGTTCATTATCAATGCTACTAGAAATGTTTCGCTTGTATATGTACCTGCATATATATATATATGACATTGTTTTGCATGGTCTATTTGATCATTTGTTATAGTCATGTATGGAAGATAGTCACCTTAATATTGATTTCAGGGAACATCAGGAGCGTACTTTTTTGGGGGAAGAGGTAGGACTATCAACCCTTCAGCACTTTCACGAAACGCCAAATTAGCACTTGAGCTGTGGGAAACTACATGTAATCTGCTATCGCTGACACCTTTTGGTGTTGAAGAAAAACACATGTTATTGGATCGCATGTCATGTCATATAACAAAGTGAATAGGTGGCACTTGCCTCATGTAGACCGATAACCCATTCTTCATACTAAGTTCTGAGGTTTTTAGTTCTTGGAAGCTACCACCATCATGATTCATGATTCATGATATTTTTCAGCATTACCATACGCTTGTAGCTCGGTTTATATTCCATTTTTCTGGTATTATAATTATTTTAATGTGCCAAGTCACTGCCATAATGGTAGTGTTCAGTTCTTAATTACTAAAATGAATATGAATTTAACCAAGAAAAAAAGTTTTTAACAGAATGACCTTGCGCCATTGCCATTTGAATGAGATTTTACATAAATCTATTGTGACGTTTGGGATCTTTGCAAGGATATCTCAGTGGTTCGCACATTCGAAAGTATGCACAACACTGCATATCTCGCACTATTACAAGCAATATTTAAGGATTGGAACTATGCCAGCTAAAAAACTAAAACGAATAAGAGACAATGCAAGTGCATATATTATTTAAACACTTTTGCATGTGGCAAATCATCTAATGAGTTAGCTCACTAATTGATGAGATATACCCAACAAAAAAGCACCACCCTCATCTGGAACTAAGCCACTAATGCAGAAGTTATTGGGATTTCTGATACCGTTGTCATCTACATGGATCCTATACGAACTAGGAGGACAGGAGGGAACAACAACAATTGATAAGTGAGACGTGAGTAGACCGAATCAATTAAATTAAAATCGAAAAAATTAAGTTGAAATATCAAAAATTGAATAAATTGAAAACTAAAAAAATTGAAAAAAATTAATTAGATTGGATAAGATTTCGAATCTAAATTTGAAAATCAATTCAATTTAAACCGAATTGAAATTTTATATACATTTTTTAAAATAATATTTTACTTAAGAAATTTTATATAACTTATAGCTATTTTGAACTTTCTTATTATTCTCTAAATTAAACTTAATTATCTCTATTGAATTTAGATATTTATTGTAGGATTAATAATTAATTTAGACTTGTATTTACAATTCGGATTTATATTTTGATGAGTTAGTTTAAACTTATATTATTGTACTTTGATGAATTAGTTTAGATTTATATTTGATATATTTTAATGAATTTGAATTTTCATATTTTGATGAATTTATGTATAAAAAAATTATAACAAAAAATAAAAAAATTGATCCAATCCAAACTAATTTAGATTGAATTGGATTGATTGATTTACATTTTGATCCGAACTGATCGGATGATAAAATATAAAAAAATGATTAAATTAAATCATATGACTTTTTTTTAAAAAGATTCAATTCAATCCGCGAACACCATTAGACGTGAGAGGCTTCATTGGAAAACCCTTGACAAAAACTGAAACACAAATCTTCATAGTATCCTTGACAATTCAGGTATGAAGTGCCCCCATCCCCATGGTTGGAGATAACATGCTTTCTTAAACATCAAGGCATCTTGTCCTCCAACACCCTAAAATTAGGGATGTCAATTTTACCCGTCCTCGCGGGTAATACCCGTGACGGGGCGGATACGAGAGAAAAATTTTCCTCCGCGGGTATGGGTACTTGTTTATTTATTATCCCCGTTTAATAAACGGAGCGGGGGCGGGGGTGATTCCCCCCGTACCCTCAGGTACTCGCAAATAAAATTATAAAAATATCATTATATAAAATTACCAAAAATATCATTTTATATATTATTTAATATATAAAAATATTATATTGAAAGAAGAAAATATTTGTGAGATGAGACATGGCCACTTTAATTTTGTATTCAATATTCCATTTCCATCAATGCAACATTGTAAGTCAGTGACATATATTTGCTTACTGATGATACTCAATGCATATGTCATGGTTGAGGCTGACTTTAAATCCAAATAATTTAATCCTAGATCTCTTTTGGTGACATTTTTCTAAGCCTCAACTAGTTCATGCAGCTCCCAGCCACATCTTCCAAATAAAGGCATTGCATTAATTGACATATAAAAATAACTGGTTGATTTTTGTTACTTTCTTCCAACAAGATATTGACCAACTCCTCTTGCATATCTAGTTTTCTCATATAATACTTTTTATTTTTTTATTTTATTAATTTTTTGTAATTTATTAGACACTCGTGGTTATCCGTGGATACCCATTTACCCGAAGATGAATGAAAAACGGATACCCGCACGGATATGGGGGCAGGGCCGGATATTATCCACGGGGGCGGGGGACTACTACCCGTCCCGGCCCTGCCCCGTTGCCATCCCTACCTAAAATTGTGCAAACAAATTAGGTGTTTTCCCTGGTGCATACAAAAGGTAAATGTCATCAATGGCATCTCACAATCTCATTAGTTATATGGACATAAAGTGTGGGTCACTTTATATTTTACATGCACATGTGTTACATTCTCATTGGAAGAGCACCTAAACCACTTGATTTTTGTCGTCACCAAAGCAGTCACCAACAAATTAAGTGATTCGTTTTTTTTTAGATAAATAAAAAGTAATGAAGTGATTCAATGTGAGCTATGATGTTTCCAAGTTTTATCGAGCTTAATAATGCTAAGCAATTTGGTATTTTTCTCAAGAGCCCAAAAGAATAGCATATGGGAAATTTTTTATGAAAAGAGCTACATCATAAAAGTTTTTTTTTTAAATTTATCCAAACATACCATTAATTCATATCAATACTCCATACCAATATGTAAAGTTTATCTTTTCAAATAATCAAAGAAACAATTTAGTCTCGATTAACGTAAAAGCAAAACTCATACTCAAAGTCTCAAACTAGAGGTGTTAACTCAAACTTGACTTGGCCTATTTAGGCCAACATGTTGTGGGCCAAGTTAGTTTCGACCAATCCAAAGTTTTCAATACTTAAAAATTTTATTTTTATGCTTTATCACTTTGCTTTTTTTTTTTCATTGTTTTAATACCAACAAGTATCAAATACAAGAGTTCAATGATACAACTATTAATTTATATTAGAGAGAGTAATATATTATATAAGAGAAGGGATCGGCTTACACCAATGTAAGTCTTTTTTTTCTTATACTTATTTTTAATCGTTAATTTCACTTTCATCTAATGGTTGAGATTATTTCATTAAAAGTAACCATTAGATGAAAGTGAAACTAACGGTTAAAAATGAGTGTAAAAAAAGACTTATACTGATATAAATTGATCATTTCTCATTATATAATACTCTGTTTGATATGTTTAAGGGTTTGTTTGGTATCATGAAGGTAAAGAAACATGATAGAAAAGAAAAGAAAATAAAATAGAAGAATTATCACTCTTTTTATTTGGTATTACTCAATAAAAAAGAAAGGAGACTTTTCTTCTTTTATTTGGTTTCATTAAAGAAAAGAATAAAAATAAATGTTAAATTACTTTATTATCTTTAAAACCTCATAACATCATTAATTCATTACAAAATATGTGGGGCTCACAATAATTAATATAAGAAAATGACTTTTTAATTATTTATTCATGTTATTTATTATTAATATTAAATAAAAACAAGTAATTAAATAAATATTAATATCAATTTATTAATTAGTGATGTATATACTTAAAAATTCAAATCTCAAATTTATAATTTTTTCTGCAAAAATTATATTTATTAAACAATAAAAAAGTATTTGTTTAGAAGTTAAAGTGAATTGGCGTGAAAGTTGGAGTAAAAGACATGGAAAAAACAAGGTAAAATGAGAAGTTGGTGTGAAAAAAAAGAGTAAAATGAGAAAGAAAATTTGATTAGCAAAATGAGCTCATTTTCTCCCTCTAAATTTGTCGCACAAGGGGTGGAAGAAAAAGGAGTAGGACTCACAGAAACACAATAACCCTAGCTCCCTTCCTTTCCCTTGTTAAAATGATACCAAACATGTGATATACCCCATCCTTAACCTCTTTCTTTTACTTTTCACTCCATTTATCAATATCAAACAAAGTTTTGTATCACATTTCAAGAGTAAAAGGAAAGGAAGATGGTAAAGAAAGAACATCATCCTTTCTATTTTTTTTCTTGGTGAAACCAAACAAAGGAAAGAAAATTTCTTTACTTTTCTATTGGATATATCAAATAAGGGAAAATATAATTCTTCTACTTTTATATTTTTTTTCAACTAATAGGTTAGCTCAGCTCATGAGTCAACTTATATCGAACGACGTCAAATTAAGTTAAAATATATTTGAATTTAAATTTTCTTAACTTAGTTCATACATTTCGTTAAATTATTCGGATCAATTAATTAAAATTAACCCATTTTAATACCCCTATTCATACACAAAATTGAAGAAAGGGAATTTAAAAATCTTTTAGCATATGCTGAAAACCCAATTCTAAAGACCATGAGTTAAAAGTTAACCCTAGTTAAGGTTTTTGGGTCCCAATCATTATAAAAAAGGTATGCTTGGGTTAAGAATAAAATGAAAAAAAAAAGCTATTAACCAGCACAGCAGTGGTTTCCCATTTTCACTAGTATTTTCATTTTGGGGCAAATTAGATTCTTCACAGTTTGTCAGGGCTTTGACAGATGGGTCATTGTACATGGTGACCGTCTTCTCAGATTCAAAATCCTCAACGTCACACTCCCCTTTCTCCAATTAGGTAATTTCACTCGTTCGTTACTTACCATCTTCACTGCACCCCAAAAGCTCACGTCTTTGCTGTTCAATTGTTCGTTAGATTCGGGATGCACCCTGCTCTAGGGTTTCCAGTTTAGAAAGCTGAATTGAATTGCAGAATTCAAAATTGTGAATTTCGACCGTTCTGGGTTATTTTGAAATGCATGCTCCCTGTAGATCCATGGCGGGATTCTGTTGACTTCGAATTCATGTCTGAAAAACGAGGTTGATTTCCGGACATTTCTCGCTGTCTTGTCTGAACATTTTTCCCCCTCTTTTGCTTCTGTTGTCAATTTCTTGATATTGAGCTTCGTATGCAAGTGTTTGTGCTAAAAAGAGGTTATGGGTGTTCTGAATCTGAATTTCGCATCTTGTGCTCTGCGTTGCGTGGATTTCGCATATTAATTTGATCTTTTTTTTGGGGGGGGGGGTTTGTTTGCTATTGGCAATTCAAATTCTATGGTTTTATTTGTTTGTTTATTGTTATTATTATTTTTGACGATTCAAAGTTGGTATTTTTGATTTGTGATCGATTGATACTGGCTATGGAAGTCATGAAATATAGTATTGTTACTGTACTGTCCCCAAAGATAAAAAGGAAAAGAAAAAGCAATTGGTCATTGTATTGAGTTGAGTTTACAAATGGATAATTGATTATTGAAAGACATTTACCGTGTTCTAGCGGTTATGGGACGGGATAAGTTGCTGCTAAGTGTATCTTGGTTGGGCTAACAAGTAATATTTTAATGTTTTATGTGATTTGTGGCTGTTTGTGGTTCATTTTTATGTAGATCTGTCCTTCCCATTCGTCCTTACCTTCCCCTTTGATAACAATTAACAACAAATTCAGACTATTATAATGTAACAGAAGCTTAGAAATCTGTTAAATTCTAATTTTCATTGTTGGTGAGCAACTGAGCATGAAGATGAAGTAAATTCTGGACATTTGTTATTGGATACGTGGATGGATTCTGTATAGTATTTGAAGCTTGTCTTTGAGTAGGAAATTCTTGTATCTGTGGATTGTCTTATTGCTGTACCTTGAAAATATAAAGCAACAGAGAAATGCAATTGAAAACACTGCTAAACATTGTACTATGTCCTCTGTTTCTCTTTTTACTGTATTGAAGAACTGTGTAGTAAATGGAACATGCCATATAAATATTTTGGTTTTGGAACAACTATAGCATTGGAAAGGAATCTTTTAGATGATAAGAAACTTCACTATGGGCCTTATCATAGAAGGTAAATTGAATGTGACTTTATAACTTACCTATTGCCTACCGATATGATATCTATAATATTTATTATAATAAAATATTGAATTGCTCACATCTTATTGTGCTGCTCTCAAGGGGAGCTTATTTAAAAGCAACATGTCATCTTAACTCATAAACATTCACTCATGTTAGCATATTACGTTTTCTACTGTTTAAAAAAGATACTTGATTATTTGATCAGGCCTTGTAACTATACAATTCAGTGCTACATAAGTTCTATATATTGATATGCTGGCTTAATATTGCCAATGGTAAAAAGGCAATAATCCAGTCTCTTCTACATAATTTCAACCAAAATTAAGGATCCAGGATTGCCTGATAGAAAACAAGTGCTGACATCGACAATTTTATTCCTGCATCTCCTGTTTCCATGAAATTACATTGCAATCTTGACTTGTACGGTCACAATGCCTGGTTAGAGATCATATCCATATCTGTGAAAAGTAGGATTTAAGGCTACATGCGAGGAATAACGTTTCTTTATCATTTCTCTTCATTTTCTTCATTTGAATATATGATGACTTACCAATACCATATAATCTTTCATTTTTTTGCCCTGGACGAGAATGATGCTTTAATTAATATCTTATCTCTATTTGACACATGCATAACATGTTGTTCCATTCTGGTGACTGTAGAGGTTTCTGATGATAATGTGCAATGCAAGTGACCCAAGTTTAATTATTAAAAATGAAAATTCTTTATTAAGTGCTTGCATAATTTCATAAACCGTAGCTTTTCTCGTTACTAGTTGTGAATATCTATATGTGATACTTTTAAATGCTGGTTTTCATATAAGTGTTGCTCCACACACCTAATCTTAAGAACTTTAGTGGCATGTCTCAGTTTCTTTCTCCTTTGGATCAGGTACAACAGTGAAGGGTTTCATCAAGCAAAGGTGGCATGTTATAGAATCCAGTGTTCATGGTTAAATTCTTTGCCTTTTAGGTAGGCGAGGAAGCAACATATCAAGGTTTGAGACAACTGAAAAATGATGGAGTGCAACAAAGATGAGGCAGTTAGGGCCAAAGAAATAGCAGAGAGGAAATTTTCAGAAAGGGAATATGTTGGTGCAAAGAAGTTTGCTCTCAAGGCTCTAAATCTGTATCCTGCATTGGAGGATCTTTCCCAGTTTTTGACAACTATTGATATTTATATCTCTGCTGAGAATAAAGTAAGTGGAGAAATGGATTGGTATGGTATACTTGGAGTGAGCCCCTTTGCTGATGATGAGACTGTTAGAAAGCAGTACAGGAAGCTGGCTCTCACCCTTCACCCTGACAAAAACAAGTCTTTAGGTGCAGAGGGTGCATTTAAGCTGGTTTCAGAGGCATGGAGTTTGCTATCAGATAAGACCAAGAGACTAGCATATAACCAGAAGAGGACTGGAAATACTCCCAACCATGCTGGGTCTCAATCAGATGCACCCAGTTCAAATGGTTTTTATAATTTTAAGAAGAATGTAACTTCAAATGTGAGGACTGGAAATAATAATACTCACGCACCTTCATCTTCAGTTCCTCCTCCACATAAAAGGGCAACCTTTTGGACTATCTGTAATCGGTGCAGGACACATTATGAATATCTCAGGATTTATTTGAATCATACCCTTTTATGTCCCAACTGTAGTGAAGCTTTTGTGGCTGTAGAGAGGGGTCCACCTCCCAATGTTTTTAAATCACCAAATTGGTCTTCTCGTCAACAGCATCAGAATTCTCGACATCATGCTGGAAGTAATAACACAAATCTTCAGTGGGGTTCTCACTCCGGAATGGCTGGTTTTGGTAGCACGGATGGATCATCATCTGTTGCTGCTCAAGCTGCAAGTGTTGTACAGCAGGCAAGTGAGAAAGTGAGGAGAGAGGGAGCACCATCAATTACTGAATGGGAGAGGAGTCAAATGTCTAAGAGGACTGATGGTTCGAAGAAAAGGAGGATAGATGATATTCGCATTAATGGTTATCAAGGATACATGGCAAATGATATGGCCATGGGACATGGAGCAGCTGGCGTGGGCTGTTTTTCTGAATCAGGAAAGGCTAACTTGGAAACAGAAAGGAATTATGGTTTTTCAGGTATTACTGGCAAGCATTACAGCACAAGAGAGTTGTCAATGTTTGAATTACGAAACATGTTGATGGATAAGGCGCGGATTGAAATTCGTAAGAAACTTCAAGAATGGAGATCAGTGGCTGAAGCCAAGATTACCAACAAGGACAAAGAGAATAAGAGACAGAAAAGCACATTTATTGATAAAACAACTGGTTCAGAGAAGCATGGAGAGTTCACTGTTAATGGTAACAGGCATCTGGACATTGATTCTTTCCCTGTCACATCTGATGATACCGTTAAGAAGAACCAAGCCTATGTTACAATCAATGTTCCAGACCCTGATTTTCACAATTTTGACTTGGATAGAGCTGAAAATTCCTTTGAGGAGGACCAGGTCTGGGCTGCTTATGATGATGACGATGGAATGCCTCGATATTATGCTAGAATTCACAAGGTGATCTCCACAAATCCATTTAGAATGCGGATCAGTTGGCTTAACTCTCGAAGCAACAGTGAATTGGGACCCATAGATTGGATAGGTTCTGGTTTTTATAAAACTTGTGGGGATTTCAGGACTGGTAAGCATGAAATATCTGAGTCATTAAATTCATTTTCACACAAGGTTAGGTGGACAAAAGGCAGCAGAGGAGTTATTCGCATCTTTCCCGGAAAGGGGGAAGTATGGGCTCTTTATAGAAACTGGTCCCCTCATTGGAATGAACATACTCCAGATGAAGTGATACACAAGTATGATATGGTGGAGGTGCTTGAAGATTTCAGTGAGGAGCAAGGTATATTAGTCACTCCACTTGTTAAGGTTACTGGTTTCAGGACAGTGTTTCACAGGCACATGGACCATGATCAGGTGAAGAGGATTCCTAAAGAGGAGATGTTTCGATTCTCTCATCAGGTTCCTAACTACTTGCTTACTGGCCAAGAAGCTCATAATGCTCCGATGGGTTGTCGAGAGTTGGATCCAGCAGCTACTCCTTTAGAACTCCTTCAGATAATGACAGAAGATAATGAGGCATCATATGATAATGTTTATTAAACCTAAGGAAGACAAATGGCCCAGTTCACCTGAAAAACATGCATTTGGGATGGGAGAGAAAGGGTGCTTCAAAACCTTGTAGAGCAGAAATGTTAAACGAGGATGGTAAGCAGAAAAAGGATGATAGATGACAGTGCACAGCATAGAGAAGTTGGTGTGACTGATGAAGCAATTGGCTTGAGAAATTGAAATGAAGATTGATGCAAATACTCTCTTACGTGACTCTTGATTTTGTAAGCCTGACCCGGATAATCTATAGTGTTTTTTGGTGTCATAATTGGATCGAATGGATCCACAGCTTTTCGGTTTTTGTTGTATAATTCAGACATGTTATTGTTAAACTTATGGATGTCCATACTCAATGGTGAACGCAGTTATCATTCATCAATCTGCAGGCAAAATGATTAGACTATAGTTCTGGCATTTCATTTCGTCCTTGCCTGGTGCTTTGCCATTCCAGATTATAGACATTCCTATTCTGCCTTGTGTTATATGGATGAGTTTTGCAATTTTTTTGAAGTTATATATATGAGTTTTACTTACATCTGATTCATTTGCTAATTGCAGTTTGATACTTAATGCAATGATGCAATTACTTGTTCAAGGTTGCACTTCATTGTTTGTTTTAACTTCATTGTTTAAGGTTGCACTTCATAAGGTTGCAGTTCTTATATGATTTCCGGGTAGATGTGTTTTATTTTCTAACGTTGTGTTTGGATAAAGTATTTTGAAATTTTAAAATATTTAAAATTCAAAGAATTTTAAGTACATCAATTCAATTTCTTTCATTTATAAAATATTTTGTTTGGATACTTTATTACTGAAATAAGAATTTCAATACAATTTAATATAATAAACAAAAATAAAATAAGAATCTTCCACAAACCCTTTGTTGATTCCAAAGGCGAAGGCAAAGGCGATTTCACCGCAGCTCTGGTAGACTCAGACAAAGTTGGCCAAGAATCAGCACCCATGATCGGCTTGACCTCCGAAGAAGAAGCCCCATTGGAGGGTTTATTCCAAGCAGGTCTCCTATTGGTATTGCCATTGTGGCTAACGACGCCGTTGTCAAAGCTCTCAGCGACGGGGCTAGGCTCTTCCGCCGACACAGAATTCCCGACGACGATGGTGGAAGACTCGATGACGGCTGCGGCTGCTGGCGGCAGCGAAGAGGAAGGAGGAGCCGCGACAGCAACAAGTTGGCTCCACGGCGAAGAAACACCGAGCTTAGGGGAATGATTAGGAGAGGCACCACTCATGGCCATTGGAATTGGAATCGGAATCGAAGGTGTGTTTAGGGTTAATATCAAAATCAGTGCTCTGGTCGTGAGAGAAGAGAAAGATAAAAGGGATTTTGAAAATTCCCTCAGTAGAGGTGGAATTTTAAATTCCCAGCTTTTAATTAAAAACTTTACCCAATAAAAATACTCAGTAATTTTAAAATTCTTTTGTTTAATATCCAAACAAAACATTTTTAATTGAATCATTTTAAATCCTTTATAAAAATACATTCTTTTCTTAAAATACTTTATCCAAACACACACTAAGGGTATTTTGCCTTTTGAATTTTTCTCAGGGCTTGTTTGGAAATCAATTCAGTATCGAAAATTAAAAGTTATAGTATTAAAAATGATTCAGTTATGTTTGTTTAATACTTGAAAAAATGAAATTGAAAATTTTTCGCTGAATATGTATAGTCACTGTTTCTTTATTTGTTACTAAATGATAATTTATTATATAATATACTGATTTATTTTTTAAAAATGCCAGTATTTTCGAAATATACATTCACACTTTCAAAAATAAAAAATCTTTTCAAACATTATATTTTCATTTTAACTTTTATCACTAAAATTTTCAATATTAAATCTTTGAAAAATGTTAGAAAGCCAGAAGTTTTGTCAAAATTTTTTTGCTATAATAATGTGATATATTTATTCACTTTTAGATGAGTAAATGGTTTCAACCATTTCATTCCATCTAACAACCATCTATGAATTCTGTTAAATATTTTAGCTATATAGCATTACTCTAAATCTTCTAACGATTTTTTTTTTTGGGTCATCATTCAATCTTCTTATTCAACATTGGGCCTGTTAAAGCCAACGGGCTTGGTTCTCGTTCTAAACATTTTCTGACCTTCTCATTGACGTTACGACTCTGTTTCTCTTCTGAGACTCCTAACCGAACCCAAGACCGTTGACCGAACAAAAAAAAAAACCAGACCAATGTAGCCTTAAGCCACAATGGTCGTTCTGGATTTCTGGTGTATAATATTGATGCAATTGTCCTTATTTTCTTTTAATTTTATCCTAGGAAAAAAACAAATTACCTTCGTATTTTTGTGAAGAGGACTGTTGCTTTTGAAATTATATTTTATGCTGTCTCTTCTTCAAAGACATTTTTGCAAAAGCCATTTGCATAAGACAGAGAATACCACGGGCAGTTTCAATGTTGATTTTATTATGTGCAAAGCATATGAACTCATTGACTAAGCAAATAATAAAAATGGTGGGGGAAAGGTTCATGGAAATTCCACTATGGGTCAAATTCAAGGAATTTGAAGAGAAAGCTAAGAAAGTTTCCTCTCAATTGCAGGACAAAGCCAAATGTTTCTACTTTATTACTAGATTGCTCATTATTTCCATCAGGAACTAAAGATTGCTCTTTATTTTACTACCTTATTTTATAAAATTTCTGTTTCCTTTACGAGAGACCTAGCCCGGTAGGGGTGTTTGGGTAATTGGTAAGGATAATGTTTCTCATATAATTAAAATATGCACACTGTACTTATACCGTAAATTTATGTGAAAAATATTAAATCAGACTACATATTATTATAATTTTTTAACAAAATATTGAATGAATTTATAAATAAATTAGATAAAAATTAAAATATTTTAATTAAACGAATAACGTTGTTAAATTGGCAATTATCCACTGTTAAATGAAACTTTTGACTCTATTCACCGACTCTGCATTCTGCATGATTCTCAGACCGACCTCCTTTTCCCTACTGTCCTCAGAGTTCAAGCACGTGGTTCTTATAATGTATTAATGCTTAAGCAAAGCCAGAAGAAGCCAAATTTTCCATTGAAACTTTAAGCAGATACATATTTAAACATAACAAGTATCACATGGGGTTTTTATTTTCTTTCCCCTTGTCCTTTTTTACTTAAAATTTCAAAGGTAGGTAAAGTCTAGTTCTCAAGTTAACTTGCTTGGGAATATATATACTTGAGCGTGAATGATCTTTATTTTCCTTTCTAATATTCTTTTTTTTGGTTAACTTGGTGATTCTTTTATGACTTAGAACATATTTTCTTTTCCAAATCATTAGCATTTTATAATGCGTGTTAATCCTTTTATATTAACATTGATTGATACTTGACAGGATGACTTCCGTGCAAGATTTTTGCTGCTTATAAACCATATAGCTTACACGGCACATATTTCAATACCAAATTACAGTTCCATGTATCATCTCCAAAGCAAATTAACGTTAGGTGGTTTACTAATTAAAAAGGATAAATAAGTTATAAATATACGTGAAAACAAAGGATAAATAACTAAAATAACCGAGTAAAGTATACTTAATGACCTCAACTTTTATTCTCCAATCAATTAAGAACTTCATCTTTATTTTTTTTCTAACTAAGGACTTCAACTAATTTTCAATCACCGAAAAATGCTTAAATATCAAATCAAAATTACATGTCACTAATATATATATTTTTAATTATATATCATCAAATTAAAGTTAAAGATCAATGAAGTCATTATTTTGGCATCAATATTAAATATTTTCGTCCATAACCTCATCTCAATATATATATATATATATATATATATATATATATATATATAAACCCTGTAATTTGAAAGGAATGAATACATATAATTACTTTTTATTTTAGGCGTAATTAATAATGAAAACTGAGGGAAATTATATATTTAATTAGTTTTTATTTTAGGCGTAATTAATGATGAAAAGTGATAAAATAATTGGCATTCAAAAAATATATATATTTTTCACTGGAAAGAGAGGCTACAAGTTTATTCAATAGGAAAAGCGTGTCCAACAAAGCCAATTTATAAATAATTGGTATAGACAAAATGATTTAATTTTTATTCAAATTATAAATTACTAAAAATACAACAAAATTTATTTGAATTGAAAAATATTTATTAATATTTAAGACAGTCATTAGTCTTGTTGATAATTTTTAAATTATAAAATTAATGAAAATAATACAGAACTTATTTGAATTAAAAATATTTATTAATATTTAAAACACATAATTAGTTGGCATTTTCCGTACCATGTAAATACCAGAAATTAAATTGATTATATTAAAATTCTTGATTATAAAATTTAGAAGTTAAAAATTTTAAATCAACTTGTACCTAAAGTTGAAGTCCTTTCACAATACACATTGAAAAAAAGAAGAAGATAAATAACTGTTCTGATCGTGATTTGGGATCCCTCCTAGCCGATTAACTCGGCATACGTGTATAATCAGATTTTGTCTTAGATCACGTAACTAAGGTCTTGATGGTAATTCAGACCCTAGAGCCATGTATGTCGAGTGACAATGAGTCATAATATCAAGATTATTAAATTTATGTAGATGATATATCCCTAAATATCCGTAATTGTCAATCATCAACTTACGATATTATAGGACTCATAACTGTCTCAGATTGATAAGTAACTCCCATATCAAAAATTCTTAATTTATAGGGATTCACCCCAATAATAATGAGAATGTAATCTCTACCAATATACTAATCATAAAAACCTGCACTCAACACATTGCTAGAGGATTCAACACATGCTTTATAAATACCAGGTTAAGTAACTTTAAGCAGGTATCAGTGAATTACTCATTGCATAATACCTTACTTGTGTACAACCTGACTTGAACGTTAGAGTCCCTTTACAGGTATCCACTCCCTGTCTCAACACGCTCGACTGCTGCTGCTCAAGGAGGAAACCACCGTAACGTGCCTAACTCAGGTACCCTCTAAATCCACTTAAAGTGGTCAGTTACTACACTCCTACCCCATACCCATGAGTCAGGAGCTACCTTCGAAAGGTAAACAAGACCGTGAATGCCCCACACCCGTGAGGCTCTCACTCGAGTAAGAGAAGAGTTAAAAATGGTTCTTTTCCTTCCTTGCGAGGCTTCCTTCCCAGCCTTCCCTCTGGGGGAGCTTCCCTTACGCTCCTACCCCACACCCGTGAGTCAGTAGCTGCCTTCGGATGGATGAGAAATTGTATATGTGATTGCAGAAACCATTTGCAAGGCATCACTTCATGTAGTGGTGGTGGAAGAGGCGCAGTGGAGTTGTAAGGCCTAACCGATCCTCTATTGTTGTGCAATAAGCCCTTCAGGGAGTTGTTGATCGCTCTTCCAGCCGAGGCACCGCTCGTTCTAAGATGACCTGAAACTGTCTCCAGGAGCTAGTAGCCCAACAAATGCTCCAGATCGATGAGCAACGTTATCAGTTAGACGACCAGCGTCATCGACTTGATGAGTTGGAAAGGTCCGTGCATATGGAGAATGATAACGCGAGGCGGAATACGGCTCACAACCAAAGAGGATTGTTGCATGATGAAGCCAACAATGCCGCTAGAATTAACCTGCCAATCTTCGGCATCCAGCAACAACCCTTCTCAGATGAACTAATGGCGTACTGGGTCTCTAGAAACTTTAAGTCCCCTTCCAACCTGGAACACTATGATGGGACCATGGAACCTCAGGAACATCTAGACGCATATATTCACTCAATGCAGTTCCATGGGGGATCCCCAGAGTTATTGTGCCATGCCTTCCAATTTTTTTTTAAAGAAAGGCGCCCTCCGTTGATTCACAACTCTACCACTGAAGTCCATCGTTGGATGGGACAATCTCACACAACGCTTCCTCTTACACTATACAACTGCCAAAAAATAACCTAAGTCAGTTGACTCCCTCTCTGCAATTCACCAAGGGAGCAATGAACCCCTCCGTGAATACATTAAAAGATTCAGGGACGCCCTCGCTCATATAGAAAGGTCAGATGACAGGATTGCTTTCCACTATGTCCGGAGTGCCCTCCAAACAAATTCTGACTTCTTCTAGTCTTTGAAAAACAAGAAGCCGGAGACTATGAACAAATTCCATGCTCGTTCGAAGAAATACATCGACTTGGAGGATATCATCAAGGACAAAGAGACTCTAGAAAAAGGTGAGCCCACTCACCAGAAGACTAACCGGAGCTCTAATCAACCTCAAAATCCCTTCAAGGGCGATGTATACCGGCCTAAATATTTTGACTACACTCCTTTAAACACCCCACGAGAAATGATTCTCAAAGAGGTGCTTCAGACTGAGTTCTGGGATATTAAAAGGCCGCCTCCTCTGAAAAAGGTGAAAGATCACTTGAAGCACTAAAAGTGGCATAAAAGCTATGACTATGAAATAGAAGAGTGCTACCAGCTCCATGATGTCATTGAATCCTTAATTAAAGAGGGACAACTCAAGAAATATATCGTTGGAATCTGAAATAATGATAATCGTGGAAGACAGAGGGACCGAAGATGCAGTTGTAGTCCGCGACAAAGTCCAACTCCACACTAAAGGAGAATGACATACATTCCTGCTAGAAAATCTAGGACTCCATCTCACCGTGACACTAACAATCGACAAGATTGGAACCAAGATACTTAAAACGAGGTCAATAGAAAAGATCAGCTCGTTAGTACTATATCTGGGGGTTTCGCAGGTGGAGGATCATCTAGCAATTCCCAAAAGAAAGCACTACAGATCGTGGTATTGAGCGTTTCTGGCTCTACACGCAGGCCCCATGCTGAAGAGAGGGAAAGGCCACCCATCTCCTTTTCAGACATGGACTACGGTGATATTATTTGGGACCACAGTGATCTACTCATCGTCTCCAGAATAATATCTAATGCCGAAGTCTAGCGTATCTTTGTCGAGCAAGGAAGCTCGGCAGACATCATGTTCATGAACGCCTTTAAAAAATTAGAGTTCTCCATGTCTGCGTTGACCTCCTATGATGGCGAGTTCACTGGTTTTTCTGGAGAAAAAGTCACCCTGGTGGGTTATTTTGAGACATTCCTTACTCTCGGAGATGACAAGGTCTACAGGATTGTCAAGGTGAGGTTTTTGGTGGTAGACTACCAATCAGTATACAACATTATTTTGTGTCACCCCACATTGAATGACATTACTACTGTAGTGTCAACCACTCAACAGGCCATGAAATTCCTCAATAAAAATAATGAGGTGGTCACGGTTAAGGACGATCAGATCGTAGCGCGTACGTGCTATAATGAGTGCCTCAGAATATGCAAGACCCCTAGGAAGGCTAGAACACACATATCTAGTTTAGTTTTAGACCAGATCAACATCTTTATGACCGAGTTAGATGTTATTGAAGATATCAGGGGTACCAGATCCCAGCCAGAATGAGAATTATTCCGCTCCAACTAGGTGACAAGCCTGATCAAGTCACCAAGATAGGCGCAAATCTGGAAGAATAAGAGAGATGTCAACTAATAGAGCTCTTGCAGAAAAATAAAGGCCTATATGCCTGGATGTCCTCTGACATGCCTGGGCTTGACCCTGCTTTCATCTTCCATTGTTTATATATTAAACGGGATGCGAAGCCGGTCTCCCATTAAAAAAGGAAAGTGGGCTATGAAAGACAATAAATCATTGAAGAGCAAGTCAAAGAGCTCCTCAGTGCCAGATTTATCAGAGAGATCTCATACACCATATGACTCTCCAATGTGGTCCTAGTGAAAAATTCAAATGAGAAGTGGAGGATGTGTGTGGATTACACAGACCTGAATAAGGCATTGCCCCAAAGATCCATACCCCTCCCTAACGTTGATAAACTTGTTGATAGTTCCTCCAGATTCTGGCTACTGTCTTTTATGGATGCTTACTCCGGGTACAATCAGATCCCAATGTACCCCGAAGATGAGGATAAAACCATTTTCATCATCGAGAAGGCAAGCTACTGCTATAGGATCATGCCCTTTGGCTTGAAGAATGCAGGAGCCACCTACCAACGGATGATGAATAAGGTTTTTGAGGATCAAGTTGGGACAATGTTAGAGGTTTACATTGATGACATGATAATCAAAACCCCACAATCCAGATCACACACTACAGACCTCGAAGAAGTGTTCTCACAACTGAGAAAATACAATATGAGGCTTAATCTAGAAAAGTACGCATTCGGGGTCCAGGCTGGGAAGTTCCTGGGCTCTATATTGACTCACCACGGAATTGAGGTGAATCCTGATAAATGCCAGGCGATGCTCAACATGCTAGCCCTTAGAATGTGAAAGAAGTTCAGTAGCTAACAAGGCAGATAGCAGCCCTCACATGATTCCTCGTCAAAGCTGCTCATAAATCTCTCCCCCTCTTCAAGCTGCTAAAAGAAGGGAAAAGTTTTGAGTGGACTAGGAGTGTGAGGATGCCTTCATATCACTGAAAGGGCTACTATCCTCTCCCTCTATTTTGACCTGGCCAGAACCTGGAGAGACGCTGTTCGTATACCTCTCAGTTTAAGAGGAGGCTGTAAGCTCAATATTGATCCAGGAAACAGCAGAAGGCTAGAAGCCGGTCTATTTCGTGAGCAAAGTGTTACAGGGTCTCGAGCTCCATTATCAGAAGATTGAGAAAGTTACTTTTGCCCTAATCGTTATAGCTAGGAGGCTAAGGCAATACTTCCAATGCCATCCTGTGGTGGTGAGGACAGACTAGCCGATTATCCAAATATTGCATAAGCCAGACCTAGTAAGAAGGATGATTTCCTGGTCCATTGAGATTTTCTGAGTTTAGAATAGTATACTAGCCCAGATTGGCAATCAAGGCACAAACACTATCTGACTTCCTTGTTGAACTTGCATCAGACCCTGGTGATACCGAGGAAGTATCGTAGACCATGTTTATTGATGGATCCTCTAATCCTAAGGGTAGTGGTGCTAAGGTAATCCTTGAAAACCCAAAAGGTGTGACTATCAAGAGCTCCCTAAAGTTCGAATTCCTCACTTTGAACAACCAGGTAGAATACAATGCATGCATTACTGGATTGATACTGGCTAGGGAATTGGGAGTAAAAAAGATCACACTTTGTAGTGACTCCCAGCTCGTAACTTCCCAAATTTAGGGATTATCAGGCTAATGAGCTCCTCTTGCAAAAATACCTAGCAAAGGTACAAGGGCCCTTCCAAAATTTTCAAACGGTAACGGAGGAACACATACCCCAAGAGCAGAATTCAAGGGCCGACCTCCTGTCCAAGTTGGCTAGCACAAAGAGTCTAGGCAACAATCACATTGTGGTCCAACAGACCCTCTTACAGCCTTCTATCATGGATTCCTCCATTTTTCAGGTAGAAGAGTAAGAAAGTACTTAGATAACCCTGATAATAGAATATCTGCAATTCGACATTCGTCCTGAAGACCCAAAAGAAGCCTCCAAATTGGCTAAGACCGCGGTCTGGTATACTATTTATAATGGGCAGTTATACCAACGCGGATACTCTTGGCCTCTTCTTAAATGCCTTACACCAAAGGAAGCTGAATATGTACTAGATGAGGTCCATGAGGAGAGCTGTGGACACCACTTGGGAGGAAAAGCCTTAGCCTTAAAATTGCTCAAGGTCGGGTATTATTGGCCTATGATGGAGGCTGACTCTATTGCACATGTCTAAGTATGCGACAAATGTTAGCGGTATTCGGATCATTATAATGCTTCACCTGAGGAACTTTTCATGACATCTGTACCCTGGCCATTCTACATATGGGGTATGGATATCCTGAGTCCGTTCCCTTAGGTTCCCAGATAGCTAAAGTTCTTAGTGGTAGCTGTGGACTACTTTACTAAATGGATCGAGGCCGAGCCTTTGGTCACCATTACCTCGACTTGAATCCAAAAGTTCACTTGGCGTCACATTATTACAAGGTTTGGAATCCCAGAATCCATTGTGATGGATAACGGGACACAATTCAAGGATAAAGGGTTCGAAGAGTTACTTGCTGGTTTGAAAATCAAGCATCACTGTAGCGCTGTGGAAAACCCCTGGACGAACGGACAGACTGAAGCTGTCAACCGAGTTATTGTCTGCAGATTAAAATGAAGGTTGGATGAAGCTAAAGGAAACTGGGATGAACAGTTAGATCATGTCCTTTGGGCCTACCGGACCATTCCCCATTCTACAACATGTTAGACTCCTTTTAAGCTCACCTATGGTTATGAGGCTATGATTCTGATAGAGATAAAAGAACTCAGTTGGCGCTTGCAACATTTCTCACCAAATAGCAGCCTCGAGCTGATCAAGG
The DNA here is from genome assembly GCA_029884595.1 of Ormosia semicastrata. NCBI lineage: Eukaryota > Viridiplantae > Streptophyta > Magnoliopsida > Fabales > Fabaceae > Ormosia > Ormosia semicastrata. The sequence goes on along the minus strand of JAQQTO010000046.1, from coordinate 25,557,926 downwards.
AAGACCTGGACCTCTTGGAAGAAAGAAGACGTGTTACTCATATACGCGACGTCGCCATCAAACAGAGGATGACAACATACTACAACCTAAAGGTTATGCCCAGGAGATTCCAGCCGGGCGACCTAGTTCTCTACAGGGCTGACATCGGAGGTAGGAATGCCTCCCAAGGAAAGTTAGTCCTAATTGGGAAGGTCCCTTCCGTATCGTGATTAGCACCGGCAAAGGAACCTACACATTAGAGACGCTAACAAGAAAACTGGTTAAAAACTTCTGGAACGCAGACAAACTTAGAAAATACTATAGCTAAGTGCCTTTTAAGGCCTAATCTCAGTTTACTTCATGTTTGATCAACCCCAATTACTATGGGAGCACTTTGTATGGACCTTAATCTTGCATTGAATTAATAAAACAAAATGATTCTTTTTACTTAATTGCATGATTGTTGCCAGCATGAACAAGCTAGTGTGGTACCCACCGAGAGTTGTATTGTGTTAAATAGGTTATGTAGTAGAAAAATCCTACATTTTGGAAAAATTCTCACACTGAATCATAAATACGAAAGACCCTGGCAAGGACCACTTAAACCAAAGTCACGAGGGATTCTAAATGCCACAATAGTTAGTGCCGGACCCTGGACAAGGTTTTGCTTAAACCAAAGTCACGTGAGATCCTAAAAGCCAAGACAATTGGCAAAGGACCTTGGACAATATTTCTTTTCTCTATTACCTAAGTCCCAAAGGGAACCATAAGTCCACAAAGGGTGTTGGGCCTCAGACCATGGTTTCTAATCTCTTACCTAAGTCCCAAAGGGAACCACAAGTCCACAAAGGGCATTGGACCCCAAACCATGATTTCTAATCTCTATTACCTAAGTCCCAAAGGGAACCACAAGTCCATAAAGGGCATTGGACCCCGGATCATGATTTCTAATCTCTATTACCTAAGTCTCAAAGGGAACCACAAGTCCATAAAGGATGTTGGATCCCGGACCATGGTTCCTAATATATGGAAAATTCCTAAATCCACGAAATGGTTGAGAAATACCATAATGGGCGTTGGACCCAAGATGGACCATGGAAATAAACAAGTATACAGTAAAATTAAAGGCAGAAGAATAAGTTAAGCACCCAGGATAAGGGGAGAATTGTCTTTACAAAAGTCATACCCCACGCAGGGGGCAAAAGCAAAAATCAAAAGGCATTCGTTTACTCCTCGGCGACATCTTGACCACGGGCAACGACAGATGAAGTTTCAGCAACACTTGGATTTTCTAGAGCAACACTAGGAAGCACGAGGTGTCTATCCCATATGACCCTCCTAGAATCCAGTGCATCTAAGGCCAGAGCCACCCTGTGATTGAAGAGCTGGACTTAGTTAATGACATTCTGGAATTGCTTTCCATTGATGTTGGTGCAAACAGTAAAAAGCTGTTGGACGTCATCTTGTAAAGAGGTAGTCTTGTCTTTGAGCTGTTCGCTCTTGGCATGAAAACCCTCATTCTCAGCCTAGAGCACGATTACGTACCTCTTGAACTCTCCCAAGTTAGCCTTCTTTTGCTTCACAACATCCTTCAGGGTAGCCACTTCACTTTCCAATTCTAGGGTCCGAGTCTCAGTATTGTTTTTGGCTTTTACAGCCTCCTCCATGGCCCTAAGAGCCTAGTTTTCACCTCGCTCAACGAACGCTACTCTCTCTGCTATCTCCTGCTCGTGCTCTTCACATATCTGCTCCAAATATGGAGCCTCGACGGTAAGACGAAGACCATAAGTTTCAAAACACGAGAAGGTATCCTCCGTGCTATGTTGGGCAAGATGGGTTGCAACTTGCCCATCTAGGAGGTTGAAGTCAATGAATTCCTGGGGGTCTGACTCCTCATGGTACAAACTGATCGGGCCGGTGACCTCTTCAACTGCCTCCCTCTTACCCCGGTCATCTGACCTACCATCCTCCGTCGTCATTCTCTTACACGTCTCAAGCGATCGAGGAAAATCCTCCACCTGGATAGGCTCCTTATCAACCATCGGGACTTTAACTAGTTGGGGCGAAGGAGCTGCAACACCATACACAGGGGCGTTTGATGGCCCAGGTGCATTCTTAGTCTTTAAGGCTTCGAGAATCGTCAAGGCATTCCTATTTGCCATCTCAGCCAAACTTTTTGCAAAAACAACAAAGAGTTAGAACAATAAAGAATGTTGCTACAAAATATCATCAGAAACATGTAACTAGATGCAGACGACGACCTATACTACCTAGCACGACCCAAAGAGTCTCGTCATCTGGGGTGTCTAATATATCTTTGGTTCATATCAAACCGATCTCTTCGACCCACATTTTGAAGAAATCAACACATTCAACTTTTTCATCATCCAGTTGACCTACTTCCCTCTCGAATGATTGAGTGAGAATGCTTCATGTCGCTGATTCAATATAGGCTGAATGTCGGTTCTTCGTTACAGTCTAACCAGAAAGGATGGGAATTACAAGCCGCCATCAATTTAAAAAATTTCTCTTTGAAATCCTTATAACTTTCTTGGTACGGGTGGAAGACCTTCTGCCCTTGCCGCAACCGGACAGAAAACTAGGTTTTTTGAGGGGCATTTGCACCATGAACAGAATACCAGGTATAAAAATAAAAAAATGATCTATCTGAGCACCACAATTTAACCAACTGGCAAATTCTTTCAAAAGCCAGGATGTTTTCCCAACCATTGAGGTGGATATGAGAATGTGTAGCATTCAGAGTTCGAAGAATAACAATATGGAAGTTATTGAATGGAAGCCGAAGTCCAAGCCTAACGAAGAAGTCCTCGCACATATATATGAAATGTTCCCCTGCCTGACGAGTAGAACACACCTTTTTGTCTTTCGGGGACAAGATTTGGAACTCGTGGTCTCTATCACCCTCCTCAGTCAGCATCAAATAACCCTTAAGTTCATCACGAAATTCTCTGGGCTGAAAATAGGATATTTGGTTGTAGGTGTTGTCCGCGACCCATGGGTACACTAGTCCAGACCTCGGTAAATACAAATTGCATTCTCTATGGCCACCTTTTGTTCTACCGACTCTCCTCCTTCTGGAACCGGCGCAGCTTCCGGAACTGGTGCTTCAAGTCTAGCCATTCTCCTCATTCTAACCATTTAAGTTCCTGGAAACACACAAAGGCCAGTGGTCATTATCAATAAAGTTCAAAGATTCAGTCATAGAAGTGGGCAAACAGAGAAGACTGGTCGCACTCACGCAATGGCCTTTGCACCCACCAAAGCTAAAGTCTCAGAAGGATACCTCCACCACACAGAGTGTGATGGAGGAGGTGCTTCACAGGGCAACGTCATTGAAAGGAAGGGAAACTGTATTCCCACCCTTGTTCACAGAGAGAAAAAGGAAGTGCACTCCATTAAAGGGGTGCACAACCACTCATTAGGTGAAACAAGCATAAACGAGTCAGAGGGAAAGGAAGTACCTTAAAGAAAATGGAAGAAACTGGGCAACTGGAGCTTCAAAGTGTGGAAAAAATGTTGGAATTGCCCTCCACCGCTGTGGAAAATCATCGAAAATCACTTCAAGCCACCAATTTTGAGAGAAAAACAACGACATGAATAAAGGGACTCTAAACCCCTATTTATGAAGGCCAAACGGTTAAGGGATAATTTCGTCCTAGTAGTTCGGATTTAAAAAGATACTCATTATGACGCGCGAAGCATTATGCACGTCTACTCAACCAGAGCATGTCGTGTGGCCCTCACAGCTGTCATGACAGTTGAGGGGACGGTTATGCAGCAGACCAAGGGACACGCAACCTCAGCAAACCAACTCCATGAATCTTCCACGGACCTCGGTTGATTCTGTAGTGTCCATCATAAGTGTAAGATACTAACATGGACTACAGTACCCCCAAGAAAGGTCAGTTGACTTAGAAAAGGCTAAGTTAAAACTCTTCATCCCATGAGGAACACGGACCCCGGGGGCAGGAGCTAAAGCTTGCCACTTCGTTGTACTAACCAAGAGTCGAGCTGGGGGCAACTTAATATAACTACAGGGTAAGCGTTGGACTCACCCCAATAACAGAAGAGAAATATGGATAGCGGGATGCAGAAAAGAAAAACGAGATACAAGATAGAATTTAAAGACTTTTATTCATTAATTTCATTCCATACATCGTTAACCTTCACGGAAAGAGAAGGAAAAATACATAAAAAAGTGTTCAAAAAATAGTATCCATGGGAAAACCAGAGGAAAAAATCGACATCGCCGTTGGGGCACCCAACTGCATTATCACATCCACAATTCCTCCATTCTCTTCCTAGTTTACCAGGCTCTGAAGAACTTTGGAAAACCTGAACAGAACACTGCTTCCGAACTCTGGAGTTACTCTGTCCCACTTCTTCTTCCCTGCCTCCTTCACAGTAATAATAAAGGCTGACATCCTCTACTTCTCCGAGGAGCAACCTCAGGAGAATGTATCACTCCAAGTTGCTCCAAGAGGATTTTTCCTTCCAGAGGGGACACATTCTTGCATATCCACTCGCTCTTAGAAGAAGATTGGCCTGGTGCCTCCAAATCACTTAGAAGGAAAAAGGATAAGGACAGAGTGCCCTCCAATATCCCTATGCACCGGCTTACGGAAGCATCACTCCATCCTAATAACACGGTAGATTAAACACTCCTGTGTACGCTAGGAGAGAAAGGCTTTCGCCCCCCAAATGCATAGCGACTTAGACATTACGTCAAGAAAGAAAGGCTCCTACTGGATGAGGAGTTAAGTTGCAGAGAAGCAAACACCTTCAAATATTTTGGGAAGAGCAAAAGGATAATCTTTGCAGGGGATGAAACCCTCCACATAAATGCAAAAAATGAAAAAGAAATTACTCTTTGAGAGAGAATCATCCTCGCATAGAACTAAAAAGCAAAATGAGTACAAGGGAATGTCAGCTTCAGTGCAAACATTCCCTATTTATAGAGAGAATGAAGCACTCTGATTGGTCCCGTGAAAGGTGAATTGATTGCATGATACTAGCCACGTTAAATGCTCCTAGTTTCTGATTAGTCACAGGAGTAGCGGAGGAAAGCAAAGAAAATAGATTCATACCCTGGCCTAACACTTTAACCCCGGAGGAATACTGCACATTACGGACCTCTGCTCTTTGCGTAAAACACGAGATCTGATATTAGGATATCAAACTCCTTTGTTCATCGCATGCCCAGTGATCCGCCAGAAACTTATATCTTGACATTTGGCTTTTCAATCCAAGCTTCAAGCTGGGGGCAACTGTTCTAGATCTTGATCCGAGATCCCTCCTAGTGGATCAACCCGACATACGCGTATAACCGGACTCCGCCCTGAACCACATAGCTAAGGCCTTAATAGTAATCCGGACCCCGGAGCCATACATATTGAGCGACATTGAGTCACAATATCAAGATTACTAGATTTGTGCAGAGGATATATTTCTAAATATTCGTAACTACCAATCATTAACTTATGATATTATAGGATCCATAATTGCCTCAGATTGATAAGTAACTCTCATACCAAGAATTCCTAATTTATAGGGATTCACCCCAACAATAATGAGAAGGTAATCTCTATTAGGATACTAATCCTAAATATCTACACTCAACATATATTGCATGAAGATTCTACACACACTCTATAAATACTAGGTTAAGTAATCTTAAACAGGTATCAGTGAATTACTCATTGCATAATATTTTACTTGTGCACAGCCTGACTTGAACATTAGAGTCCCTTATCAGGTACTCACCCTCCTATTTCAATATGCTCAACTACTACTGCTTAAAGAGAAAACCACTGTAACATACCTAACTCATCTGAATTCACTTCAGAATAATAACTAAACTACAGTTTTGATGTATGTTTTTGGGACATATTTGTACCACAAAATCGGTTTTATGTTGGTCATTCTTTATTTTTCCCTTTTTGGTGGGTTTTTGACTAAACGTATGTTAATGTGTCTTTCTTTCATGGCAAAAGTGGAAACCCGATAAACTTTTGCTAGATGATGAATTCTGGTTTTAGTATTTTGTCTCTTTTTTATATAAATTTTAGTTTGAAAATATGAACTTATACTTAAGTGTAGTTTTTTTCTAATATTTCTTTCTTCTTTAAATAAATAGAAACAATTGACATGTAGCTAGGTTTGTATGGAATTAATTAATTAATAAACCATATATTACCACATCATGTGAATGAGAAATTTTTAAGTAGACATGATCTATTATGACATTTTTTAAGTATTTAAATTATTATTTAATATATATAAAATATTATTAAATATTAATATAATTTTATAATAATATCCATCATATTACACATATCAAATAATAATTTAAATATTTATAATAAATCGTGTTTATCTAAAAATTATTCTATGTAAATTGAATTAGAATTTGATAGAAAGATATATAAAAAACTAAAATTGTATTTAAAATAAAACAGAAACCCTGGATTGCACGATTGTTAAATATATTAATTGGTTCATTTAAACATTTTTCTTGTCAACTTTAAATTAAATTCAATTGATATTATAATTTATTGGTTTAATCTATATAATCTATACATATCTGTTGATGGATTTGGATAAAATGTCTAAAAGTTAATATTCCTTAAACTGAGCCGAAGGGTTGGCTGGCTTAACAGTAAAAGAGAATGTGGATATACATATGATTATAAGTTTGAATATAGTTTATGCTAATTTTTTTAGGCTAAACCATAAAGAATATTTTTTGTAAATCTTTTAATCCCAATATGAATGACTTTTGGTAAGGTGAATTAATTAAAATGCATACAAGTTAACATAAATATCACTTAATCACAATAAAAAGAATCCTTTAACTAAAAAATATATCACTAACTTGGAGAAATATCACGAAAATCTTCTCTATTTTTTTAAACGTTCCTTCTGAAAATGGGCAAAAAATAAAAGAAAAATAATTTTTTATACAATTTTATGGATTTCACATTTTTCTATTAACATTAAATTAGAAAACAGTGAATAAAAAAATAAAAAATAATTAATAAAACATAACACTGTATTTCAAAACATGTGAGAATTGGTTTTTAAGGTGAACTATTTAAATGGATAAATAATATCAGTATCCTGACCATTATCTGTACCAAAAAAAATATCCTGACCATTATTTAATAACTTAATGACAAATTGAATTCCATTGTCAAAACAAATTGTTAAGATTGTATTAAAAAAAATTGTCAAGATCTGTTTGGAGTATAATAATAATAACTAACGTGTATTAAGCAGATCCTTAAGAATGTAATTTTACATTTATTCTTTAAATTTATGTATATAAAAATAATATTATTAAAAAAAATTTTATTTAAATGTCTAATAATATCTCAAAAAATTAGTTTTTTATTTATTAAGTTGAGAATATTCTGCAAAATCACAATAATAATAACAACAATAATAATGATAATAGAACATAATAAATACAACAAAAACAAAAAAATATTAGAAAAAAAATCTTTCGATCGGTTTTCATATAAGATAGATAAATAGAATAAATTATAACATAATAAATTTACTGAAGATTTTTTACAAATAATATTTAATAAAATAAAACAATACGCTTAACTTTTCTTTAATTTTTTTATATTTTTATTTTTGACATTTGATAATGATTACTCTCAAGCATTTGTTAAGAATCATTTATTGTTCTCCGTTAACTTTATTATTTGATGAATAAACTTTCTTAAATACTTTATGATTTCATTTAAAACTTTTTATTTTAATTCTTAGCACCTTTATTTAATAATCTTACTTTTTCTAATAACTTTTATTTAATTTTAGCACCGTTTATTTTTATTTTTTTCCAATCATAATAAATGACTTCTTTTGTATTTATTTTTTTAATCTGACTACTTTTGTATTTATATTCTCATTCTTTATGTATTTTACGTTATCATTTAATTACAAATTACTAAATCATTAAAAAGTACGACTTTAACCATAATTATTTAAAAAACCAAAGTATTTATTAATATATTAATATCATTAAATAATAGTATTAAAAACTTATACTGTTAATTGATCAAAATTAAACTTTAAGTTTACAACATAAGTAAATTATTGTTTAGTCTACAGATAAAATAATAATAATAATAATTGTTTAGTCTAATAAGCAGTATTATATTATTCTTATGATATAATTCTTTGAGAAATATTTGAGGAAACTAATATTAGACATTGTTTATATTGTTCTCATGTATATTTACTTTAAAAATTTTAAATAAGATAATATGCATATTTTATTCTTTTTTTCTTAGTAGTTGCACAAAGATTAAAGAAAGTAATTTAATTAAATAATCTCAATTGTAAGAAAATATAACCTTATTTGATGAAATTATTATTTAATTAAAATATTATCATTTTATTAATACTTACTCTCATTTTGTTTCGTAGAATATTAAAAGATGAATAAATTTTAAAAAATTATTACTTCTTTAATTTTTAAAACATATAAATTGATAGACCTTTTTTAAAAGGCAACAAATAAAAAAAAACAAAGAAATCTTTCTTTTTTTCTTTTTTGGACCAGTGGTCGATGGGCCCTGGCAGATATGGCCATAGGAGGCTCCACCGGGAGGGTAAGAAAAGAGTAGGGGAGTGCATCACGGGATTCGAATCCCGCCATTTTTCTTGCATGTATTGGAATATTTTAATTCAAAATTTAATGATATATATATAAATAAATAAGGATGAGGCTATTGTCATTTTTTTATTTATTAACATTTTTTATTAATTATTTTAAACTTTGATTACTTAAATTAAATTTTATTAATTTATATATTTAACAATGCAAATCATCTACTACATATACTAAACTATTCATATATTTATAAATTTAAAATATGTATTTAATTTATTAATTTTTTTAATCTTAAACATAAAATGAGACAACATCTTTACCCCTAAATTCTTAAACACAAAAAATATCATTATCAAAATTATTTTTAATTCAAACTTCTTACTATTTATATTTTTAATTATGTATATACTTTATAAATTTAATATATACTTATTTTATTATAAAGCTTCCTCTTTGTTTTCGTTTTGTTCATTCATTTTTGCTTTTAATTTAGTTAATTAAAAATATGTTTAATTTCTTTTTACTTTTCACTGATAATAGTCATATCAAAGGTAAAAAAAAAAATCACTTTTATGATATATTTTATTTAAATAAAACAAGAACCGTTTTAATATGTTTATATTTTTGATCTTCTTAATTTTATTGTTAAAGTTACATTAATATTTTTATATATGAAAGATGGTTTTTTTCTTAAGTTTGTTTCTTGTAATATATTGATAAAAATATAAAAAATAACTCTTCAATAATTTAAGTAACAGTTATAAAAATATTTATTAATATAATTTACAACCGTAAAATAAATATTTATTGTATCAGAAAATTACCAATATTTAAAATTTTCAAGTAGTTAGATTACTTAAATAACTTCTCGTGTCACGGCCATTTAATATAACTAATATTTATTTTTTATAATTCCATTTTTCAATTTAAATATTTTGGTTATTTTTATGATTTTTTAGAAGTAGTTATGGCCTTAATTATCTATTATAATTATAAAGTGTATACATAGTTAAAAATATAAATAATAAGAAGTTTGAATTAAAAATATTTTTGAAAATATAATAACATTTTTTTTTTGTGTTTAAGAGTTTAGCACTGTGTTCAAATCCAAAAAAAAAAAGAGTTTAGCACTGTATTTGGAAGACAAGGAATGAACTTATTTGGGAGTTTATTAAAAAATTGTGACATAAAGGAAATCATAGAAAATTATTTTTCTTTCTCTTTCCTTTAAATAATAAATTTTTATTTTTCTCAAATTTGGGGTGAAATGTAGGTAAATAAACTTAATAGTTAAAAATAAATATGTTATATTTCCTTTTGTTCCTTTATGAGTTAAGTTCCAAACAAGATAATGGAGTTTTGTTCTGTTTCATCAATGAAAAAAATTCAAACACAATGTAGGAGTAGAGAAATTGTCTCATTTCATGGTCAATATTAAAAATTCTAATCAATAAATTAAATAAATATTATATATATATATATATATATATATATATATATATATATATTTAAGATGTTTAGCATTGAAATTTTAATCAATGGGGATAAAGTTGTATGAATTTTAGTCAAGGAGGTCAAAGTCACATTTTTATATTTTAAAAATGTTAAATGATATTTTTATTATCAATATTATCAAATATTTCTCTCTAATGTATGTAATTAAATAATTATTAATAATATTATATGAATTTTATTTTTTATTACTATAAATTTACTAATTTATCTACATATAAAAATAAAAATTACATATATAAAAATATAAAAAAACATATATCTATATAAGATAAAAAAAATTACAAAGTAAGTAAGACGTTAAATAAATTTAATGTGGATCCGTCCCTGTATATTGGTATAACTAGTAGCAAGTTTGAATTATTAAATATATAAATTAATGACTGTCAATTTATGCAAAATAAGTTTTAAATAATTAGGAGGGAGTATCAATAGGTAAAAAGGAATACTAATAATCTCAGTCCATATATCCTCTTAAAAGATTCTTTAAATAATTCTCTTAATATTTAATAAAAAATAATTAAATAAAAAATAAATATATTCAATATATTAAGAACATAAAATATATTTAATATTTTTTATTTAATAATTAAGAAGATTGATTTAAAAAATTTAATTTAATTTTAGTTAGGGAGGGAGAGAGAACGGAAAGAATAGAAAATAAAAAAAATAGAATCCAAATTAAATCAAATGTAAATAAGGAAGGAACTTGTCGTAAAAATTTATGGATACCTATAAAAAGTAAAATAAAAAGGGTAGACAAAACGAAAATAGAATAGTGAGAAAGTAATTGCTGCAGCGAAAAAAAAAAGCCAAAAAAAAGAAAAAGAAAAAGAAAAAGAAAAACAAAACCCACCGCGGATTGGGTTTAGAAAGATGCGATTTGCATTAAAGAGACAACATAGGCCTATGTTAGTAATTGCACATGGAAATGAAACCCAAATTCCAGAGGAAGTTTTGTTCAAAATTCAAAGGCATGCAAGTTCAAAATAGCGGTTGATGAACCCTTTCTTTGCATGGGAAAATTTTAAATTACTCTTTAGGTAAATTTATAATCGTTTAAATTTGAATTAAAAATATTTAAATTTTAATTTAACTATTTATACGATTATTAATGGTGAAATATTATAATTTTATTAAAACAGTATAGTATTTTAAAAATATAAAATAATTTCTCCTTTGCAGGACCCACCATTGGCACTTGGCACTCACCCAAACCCCAAAATCCTCTAAACCCTTCGCCTCACTTCTTCCCTTCTATAAATAAACCCCTCCTCTTCTCTTCTCTTCCCCCTCCCCCCACTTCATTTCTCTCTCTTGTCTGTTTGGTTTTGGTTTGGTTATAACCTCTCTCTATATACGTCTCCTCCTCCTCTCATAGCCCACAGATATTTGGCAACGCAGACACCAACTACAACACCACTTCAATCACACCAAATATAATTTTGGTAAGCTTCTCTCTTCTATGTTAATGTTAATTTTCTCTGTGTTTGTGTGTGTAAAATGTTAATTGTTCACGAATCACCGTGTTTAACGTTGTGTTTTGCTTGGATTGCAATGTGGTTATTCTATTTCTAGCTACCCAAATGCCATTATTCTGCGAATTCGTTGCATGTCATTGATATTTGGTACCCTCAACAGTTTCAATTCCATTCCATTTTCTGTGTCCTTTTTTTAATAATAAAAAATTGTCGGTGAGATCATATCCTTCAGCTTGAGTCCTTCTAATTTTTCTTCCTCCTCATCGGTGTTCTTTTTTTTTTTATAAAAAAAATGGTTAATTTTGATTCCCTTTCAGTCACGTCTCTCATATCATCTCATTATTATCGATTCTATCCTTCACCTCTTTTTTTTCCTTTTTATTTCATTAACAATAATCGTGGTTTTTTGGTTTCTTGGGAAAAAGGGCAAAAAAAAAGTTGTGCACGAGAAATGAGAAAAGCGGTTGGAATTCGTTTTTTTCGTTTTTCTTTTCTCTGACTTTCTATTTTCCCAAACAACCATCACACTCTCACCTTTCCCCAACGCGCTAGACATCAGCGCGTGTTTGTTGAAAAAGACCATGGGCTGCAGAGGTTGGGTGCCACGCGCTCTTGGGCTTTATGTAGCTGGTGGGCTCTGATAGAAACCCTGTTTTGAAAGTGTTGAGATTGTGGACCGTACATGTGTCATTGAGTTGGGCCCATGTCCCGTCGATCTGGACCCAATTCGGTTTCAGTTAGAAATTGAAATAGAAGGATCCAGCAGCAGCAGCGGGTGGGGGTGGGGGTGGGAGTAGGAGTAGGAGTAGGAGTAGGAGTAGGAGGCGGAGGATGCGAAAAAAAGGAGATTGGGTGGAAGGACATGTACCTAGATATAACGGTTAATGTCATACATAGATTGGAATAGGACCAGGGGCAATGGAGCATGTTCTGTTCTGTTATGTGTTGGCCACTCCCTTGTTGACGTTCTCCTCTCTTCATGCACTTCTCTTTGTCGTGTCAACTTATCATAGTTTCCACTACTTTTCTCTCTCCCTTTCCTTTGTCTTTTTCTAATAAGTTTCTATTTTTTTTACCCCTGATGAAATAAAACACTGGTAATATATATGTTTTTCTGTTATTAAATTTATTTTTCCTACATTTATTATTATTTTGTGTTTCGTTCAATATTAATCATGTATAAAATTAAAAATAATTAGAAAAATGAGGATTCTCTCATGTTATTCACTAATATGTCATATTATGAAAAAAAATTATAAATTTTGTTATAATAAAACCTATTATTATTTATGAAATGTCTATTAATTTTATTTTTATATTTTTCATTCTTATAACATGACTTTTTCATATTAGTGAATACATCTTGATCCGAATTAGAATTGCCGATTGCCTGCAGCTGCAGCAGGCATCTGTTCCTTTGCTACAGAATTATTTACTTTCCCTCTGGACAACTATATTTATTATATGCAAGTGAAAGACTTGGGTCTGTTTTCTCTGTAATATATTTGTGTGTCTCTCTATGTGCTGCTGCGGCTGTCGGTTTGTTGAATGTAGAGATTTGAATAAGAGTTCAGTTCAGACCGTATAAAAATTTAAGTGCCGGATTTTGTTGTTTCATAGGGCAGAATTACAAGTACATGTAGATTCTAGGCTATTAACTAGAAACCAGATCCATTAATTAAGTTTAAGGAATATTTTTCTTTTTTTTGTTAAGGATAAGAATATGAATTAAAGAGAAGAATAGCTGTTTTTGATAAAAACATCATAACAAAAAGAAAACATGCCCTTTCATAGAAGAATGCAGAACTAATTAAACTCAGGACTGGCTGCATAAAAATTAAATATACTCTCAAATTTAATATTTTAAAAATCAGACCGAATTGATTGATTAAACTAGTTGGATCATGAATTGACAATATCTCTAGTTTGATCATTTTTCAATTCAATCATAATTTAATCACATTTTAACTATAAACTTATCCGATTGAATCAATCGAACCATGACCCGAACACCTTGTCGATTCAATTCTTAATTCAGTTTTTAAAACATTACTCTCACTTGTACAAAAACAAATATATACTCTTTTAATTAATACTATATTCATTCGTAAATAATAGTCACTTTTCAAAATTAATTTTGTTCCAAATTATTTGTCACTTTTAAATAATAAAAAAATATTTATTGCTTGTCTTCAATTTACCATTATTTATTGTTATCTCTGCTAATAATATTTTTCTCTCTATATTAATTGCTTCTTATTTTCTTAAGGCCAATGTTGTTAAATAATAATTTTTCTTCCTAAAATTTAGGTCATTTAATAAGTTTCTTAATTAGTATGTTTAAACTTTAAATGCCTATTATTTAGAAATAGAGAGAGTATTTATTTAATTTAGGCTGCTGAGTTCTTTTTTCTGTTTCCTTTTACTTAAATATAAATTGAATCCTCTTGTCAAAAAATATAAATTGAATCCTTTTCAAAACATCTATATCAACAGCAAAAATTTTGGTCTCATTAGAATAAAATAATGGACAAATTATATTGATCTCTTTTAAGGTTTAATAAAATTATACTTATTACTTCTTTTATTTGCATTTATACATTAACATCTTCTTAAACAAACAGATATGAAAAGGTAAGTATAATCACAATATAAATTTTAAAGAAAAGTTAATGTAATGATGATATAAATTTTAAAAGTGATTAATATAATTTTTGAAATAAAAAAATGTCAAATGTAATTAGATCAAATTTTAAAAGAATTAAGTGTAATTTGCCATAAAAGAATTCCTTATTGCAACAAAGATAAATCATTGACCGTGAACAGCTATAGCATGGAACTTTCATTCTAGTTACTCACTAGTTACTTTTGATACTAGTCCACTGTTGGTCCATTAAACACTTAATTGTTAATTAATAACAACAGCCAGGACCTTCAATCTTACGGATCCACAAGGTGTCTCTGACTGAAACATGCATTGGCCCTTCCAATCACTTGTTTATTCACCTGTCCTTTTTTTGTTATACGGTATAAGGGTGTCTTTGGTTCAACTTTTTGCGTTAACCTAGACCAAGTCCTTCCTCAAACGATCTTAACGACGTACCCTTCACATCAGCATGGTACTTTTAAAAGAATTAATTAATTCTTTAAGTACTGATTTAAGGTTACCTAAGTTGTCAAGGTAGGAAGCACATTTTTTATTAATTCTGTCCTTTTTCTTTCATAATTATAATTTATTTGACCACACGATATAAACTCTTATTACTTCTTTCTTAGGAGACTGACTAGTTATAATGTTGTTTATTAGAGAAGTTCTTCAGGTTTGGATTCAAAGTAGTTTTCTTTAGATTTAACCATTTTGTCGTTTCTAGGATGTCTGGTTTCCTAGTAAACCAACCCATGTCTAGATGTGTGCACCTTACAACGCCAAGTATTTTAAGCTTTCTGCATCAACCGTTTCGTTAACTGACACGTGAATTCTCTTTGTCCTTCTATGATTAAATTAACTAATTATTAGTATCCTATACATTACACTACTTTTCTTGTTAGTTTTTATTCGTGTTCACACTTTCGGCTTGAAAAGTAAAGAGTCCTTTTTCACTTGTCGTATCTTCAACTTCCTTTTGCTTTATTTTTTTAACTGATAAAAAGTACAAGTAAGTTTCTGGTTTCATAGATTACACGTGTATTCTTGATCGATGCGTGGCACTTGTCTGATTCTTCTTTAGTGTTTTGTTTGTTTGTTATATTTCTTTTTCGTTTTTTTTAAAGGCTGTGTTCACGAACTTGTGGTCTGGTCTGTGAGAAGTGAGAACAAGTACACCAACCTTGATTTCTCACTTTTCTTTTTTTAGAAAAAAGAGTTCAGCCTGTTTTGTTAACCAGCATGTTTTGTTTATTCGGGGATCTGTGGGTACTAGTCATGTCTGATATATATAAAAAGAAAGGATTAAAGAAGAATATGAAGATAGAGTTTGTGGGCATGGAAATGATGTAATATGACACCGAATGAATGGATGTGTAACACACTCACTCACACAAACACTTGTTTAGTTAGTCTATATACTTATTTGATTCAAGTTTCAACTTTATATTTAATTATAAAGGCTAACTTGTCTTACTAAAACTTCTCTGTTTTAATTAATTTTCTGGTAAATAAAAGTCAATTTCTAATTTGTATCTAATTAATCTGTTTGTTACTTTTGAGTAAAGCTAAATATTTGTTTATTCAATGGCAGGTTAAACCTATATATTCTTTCAATGGAAATCATTTTACACTCCTATGATCTGCGTTGATCTAATGGAACCTTTTTCTTCAAGAATTTGTTTTCATTTTATTATATATGTGCACTCGAAGGACAGCACATATTTGCTGTAGTTTCACCTGGCAGCTAGCATTTTCTCATGTACTCTTCATGTATATATAGTCTCCAACTTTAGTGAAGTCGTTTAGCTATCTAGTATCTTTTAAGCAAGCCGGATTATGGCTCTGTAATTTTTATAACCAGAGTAAAATTATGATGTTTATAATTTTCACATAATAGAAATAACCACACCAGGGCTTTAGACACTTCATTTTCGGTATATTGTTTGATTGGTTAATTAGTACCCTTTAATTTCTGCTTAGGATTAGTAATTACCTTGAGTATAGTTGAACCAGCAGCCAAATAAGATTTGATCAGTTTGGAAATTACTCTTGGTTAAGTCACTTACTGTGTGGAGAAATCAGTAGCTTATAACTTAGCTATTAATCTAGTATAAACTAGAAACATACCTCTTAAAATGCTTTATTTTGTTTTCAACATATGATATTACGAGTCATTTTCCTAGAGTGCACTTGAACACAAAGGAATGATTATTGTTGTCACTGTTAATGTCATGATGATAGCCACCGGCATTAGATAACATATCTAAGTATTGCTGTGTCATGTGAGACTGTTTGAAAGATAAGTAATTAACATAAGTTATATATGTCCTAGGATACCTATATTTGATTCTGATTGGATTAGTCAAGGAAGGGGGAAAAAAACTTATTCAGTTGGAAGGGAGTTGGGGTACTCCGGGTAAAGTGGCAGTTAAGTGGAGCCAAAAAGGCTAACCAACACATAGACATAGAGTAGTTACTCCATTGATGTAGGCTTAAACTCCTACCTTTTTTAGCTTGTGTCACTCTCATCTGAGTCAGAATCGACTAATATCCTACTTTACGACACAGGTCTTTCAAACTTTGCCTTTGTATGTGGACAAGTTGTCAAATCTAATGTTTGCATAATGTATTGCCCTTTTGTTTTTCTTCTTGTTTCCATGTACTTCTGTTTAAACGAAACCAGAAGAAAAATCTTCCGTATGGAAAATGACCTTCATGTAGCTACAGTAGCTTAGCGACTTTATTCCTTAATTATTAGGCCCACTGAAAACATTTGTTAGCTGATAGTTTCTCTTCAGATTGATTGGAAGTGTCCAGACAACATTTTGCATATTAAAATTGTTCTTGAACTTGATGGGTGAAAATGACTTCTTTGACTACGCTATTTGAAGCACTTCAAATAAGTCTCTTATTGAACTAACTAGTATTTGATTTTGATTGATTTTCACTCTTTTTTTATGTCGCTAGTACAACCGAGTTTCTTTTTTGCGATGATATCAATATTTTAATCTTAGCTTTTTTTTAGATGGAAACATTAGCAAACAAATACATTTGCTGTTCCTTCCAAGACAATCTTAAAGAACATATTAATTGGAGCCAATCTCGAGAGGAAGAATTGTCATTATTTTGGTGGACAACCACATTAGTATCACATGAAGAATAGGTCAACCACTTGAATAAAGCATGATTACACCTTTTTTTTTTTATTCTTTGCTTCAATATCATACTTTGAAAACTGGTTCAACTTGGAATTTGATTATGTCTTATATGAATGAAAATGATCCACTTGAAAAAAACAGAAAATATTCTGCTTTCATAATTGCATTAAAAAAATCAGTTAAATACTAAACTCTCCTAAGGGAAAAAAATGAAATTGCAATTATTTTATTATGCTACTTAAAGGCAATTAAATCTTTCACCAAAAAGAAATTAAAAGATGGAGGAGAAGATTAAGAAATAAATAAAAGTGCAAAAAGGATATGCTTTTTGGTTATAGTAATCAAGCTCAGTTCATTCTCACCGTGGGGCCCACACAGGATTTTTTTTGGGTCAAAGGGCCCACCTGTGGAACAATTCGACAATTTGCGATTTGTAATCACGGCCTATAACCTTTACCCATGTCTTGTGTACAGGTCCAAATTGAGCAGCTGCATAGGCTCTCGCTTATTTTGGCGTTTATCGTTGTGTAATTAATCACTGATAAATTTTATATTTTTTATTTCTTCCATTTGATTAATAATGATTGATAAAATTTTTGTTAATTCTGTTGATTCGGATCCTTTACTGTTTTGCTTTCAGGAAATTACTGTTAGAGATTTCAAATAAATATGAAATATATGTTTCTTCTCCTTGTCACTTTCAAGGTACGTAACTCAAGACATGCTCTTCTCTGTCACAAAAAGACATGCTCCTCTCATATTTTCTTCTTGTAGTTATTTCTATTGACACAAACGTTACATTTAAGCTGCAGTTGTTTGCATGTGATCATTTTTCCTTTGTAATAATTAACTTAGTAAGAGATCCTTAAGTAGTAATCTAACTAATCCTTTCCTTTCCCCTCCCCCCCTTACTTTATTTATTTATTTATTTATTTTGGGTTATGTAGATTATCAAGAAGAAGCTCACGAAGCTACAAGAGGCTATGGGATTTCAAACATCACATACCACTAAACGGATAGCGCAGCCTATTTTCAAAGCAAAGGAGGACTCAAGCGATGCTCATGAACGCTCTTTAATTCAAAGGGCACTGAACTTGACTGATCACACCCTAAACAATACCAAGTCCATTCCCTCAGGCTATGATTCATGGGTGGTGAGTGCTGGGCGGACAAAAAATGATACAATACAAGAATTAATCAATTCTTATATAAAAAAATTGTTTAAAGTTGTATAAAAAAGTGTGAAAATATCAAGAACCAAACAAGAATTCATACTTCATAGAACATTAGAAGTTGATGATCATCACGTGCATGCCTAGTTTGGAGGTGTATAAATATTAAAGTCATGCTCATTTGATCTGTATTTGCATGATTAGGTAAGGCACCCTTCTGCGTTGCACACGTTTGATGGATTGATGAAAGCAGCCATTGGGAAGAGTATCATCGTTTTTTTAGACTACGATGGTACCTTATCGCCAATTGTAAATGACCCTGATTGCGCTTTCATGTCTGATGAGGTAAATAGATTGGCCACTTCTCTCTACCCTAAACTATCCTAACACACACTTTTTTTTTGTTTTTTTTTTGTTTTTTTGGGGGGAGGGGGGTGTACACTGTTGAAAAATGCTTGTATAATTTTCTTCCTCTGTGAATTCAAAAATAGGCACTACGCAGAAGCGTAAAATAAATGTAATAATAACACTAAAAAATTTTTAGTATGGAAAACTTTCTCAATGTGAGTAAAAGAAAAGTTACGGGACCCGTAGGCCACTTAAATCTTCACTATAAAATAATGAGAATATAAAAATATAATGATATTGTATCTTCAATTTGTGGATATAACTCTTACAAATTGACGCACTATTTTTATCTCTTAGAAAACACTCTCTAAGGTTCTTTCTATTTTTCTCTCACTCTCTATTGTGAGGATTTTATGCTTGTTTCTCTGCTTCTGTTGCTTCTCTCGGATGAATCTCTATTTATAGAGATTTCTTCACCAATTCATTCCTCAAATTGCTCCACCGAAAGAGCAACAAGAGGAGGAAAGAAATTTCCTCCCTTGACTTTGAGGCAAGCCACCAAATTATGTTTTGTTTTTGGTGCATTTTGTCTTTGAGCTGGACCCCACAATTCTCCCCCTCCAGTCAAAGGGAAAATATCTTTGGATCAATTTGAGCTTGATGCTAAGCCTGCAACTTCTTTACAGACTTCTAACTTCTCTTTAGGTAGAGCCTTTGTCATCATATCTGCCTCGTTGTCTTAAGTATGTATTTTCTCAATCTGCAGCAGTTTACTTTCTAACACATCACGGATCCAATGATACCTTACGTCGATGTGTTTCGACCTTGAATGAAATGTCGAGTTCTTGCTGAGATGTATTGCGCTTTGACTGTCGCAATAGAGAACATAACTTTCTTGATTCTGGCCTAACTCTTATAGAAACTTCTTCATCCACAGGATCTCCTTGCAACCTTCAGTGATTGCGATGAATTCAGCTTCTGTGGTGCTTAAAGCAATGTACTTTTGTAGTCGTGACTGCTATGAGATAGCCCCCCTGCAAAAGTAATCAGATATCCCGATGTAGACTTTCTTGAATCCACATCTCCTGCCATATTTGCATCTGAATACCCAGTGAGCATTAGATTTCTATTGCCAAAACACAAGCATCTTTTGGCAGTTCTTTTCAGATACCTTAGTATCCATTTCACTGTATTCCAATGCTCCTTTCCTAGATTCGATAGGAACCTACCCAGAACTCCTACAGCATAAGCAATGTCTGGTCTTGTACAGACCATTGCATACATAAGACTACCAACAGCAGAAGAACATGGCACCTTGTTTATTTCTTCCTTTTCTTCTTCATTCCCTGGACATTGGGTTTTACTCAGTTTAAGATGATCAGGTAATGGAACATGCACAGGTTTGGTATTATGCATGTTGAACCTTTCAAGAACTTTTTTGATATAGTCTTCTTGTGACATCCACAACATCCTTCTAGAACGATCTCTGATGATCTTCATTCCAAGAATCTTCTTTACTACACCCAAATCTTTCTTAACAAAAGATTTGCTCAATGCCTTCTTGAGAGTAACTATCTTTATCTTATCTTTCCCAACAATCAGCATATCATCAACATACAATAGTAGTATGATGAATTCACCATTCTCATAGTTCTTCACAAACACACAGTGGTATGCGGACGTCTTTTTTAAATTATGTTGGGCCATGAAAAGATCAAACTTATTGTACCATTGTCTTGGAGCTTGCTTCAGACCATAGAGGCTTTTCTTCAAACGGCACACAAGGTGTTCTTTGCCTGGTTCTTCGAAACCTTCTAGTTGCTCCATATAAATTTTTTCCTCTAAGTCTCCATGTAAGAATGCTGTTTTAACATCAAGCTGTTCTATCTCCAAGTCTAGTTTTGCAGCTAGACCAAGGATTGCTCTGATGGATGTCATCTTCACCACTGGTGAGAAGATTTCTTCAAAATCTATGCCTTTCTTCTGGTTGCACCCCTTCACAACAATCCTTGCTTTGTACATGGGATTTGGGTTGTTCTCTTCAGTCTTGAGTTTGAATACCCACTTATTTTTCAATGTCTTTCGTTCATCTGATAATCTCACCAGGTTATACGTCTGATTCTCTTTCAGGGACTGTATTTCTTCTTGCATAGCCTGCATTCATTTCTCTTTATCATTCGTCTCAATGGCTTCTATGAAACTTTGAGGTTCCCCTTCATCAATGAGAGTGATATAATCATCTGAGAAATACCTTCTTGATGGTTGTCTGACTCTCGTTGATATTCTCACTTGAGGTTCTTATTCTACCTTATCAGTCTCCATCTGTTCTCCCTGCATTGCTTGACTTTGTTCTGTCTGGTCAGGTTGTTCTATCTAATTAGGTTACTCTATCTAATGGGGTTGTATTGTTTGATCAGGATGCTCATTCCTTTGAGGAATCTCTCCCCCTGAATTGTGTACCACAATGGTCTTTGGCTTCTTAGATTGCTGAATATCCTAGATTATCTGATCTTCATAGAATACCACGTCTCTACTTCGAACAATCTTCTTGTTTACAGGATCCCATAATCTGAAGCCAAGTTCATCACTTGATGAACTAAGGTATATGCACTCCTTTGTCTTTGCATCAAGCTTTACTCTTTCATCTTTAGGAATGTGGACAAATGTCCTGCACCCAAAGACTCTCAAATGACCATAAGAAGCTTTCTTTCCAGACCATACTTCTTCTAGAATCTCTCCATTTAAAGGTCTTGAAGGAGACAAATTGATCAAATTAACTGCAGTTTTTACTACTTCACCTCAGAATGTCTTGGAGAGTTTTGCATGAGAAAGCATGCTCTTGACTTTCTCTGCAATCGTTCTGTTCATTCTCTCAGCTAATCCATTCATTTGAGGTGTCTTGGGGGGTACTTTCTCATGTCTTATCCCATGAGTCTTATAATAATCCTCAAATGGACCTCTATAGTCTCCGTCGTTATCAGTTCTCAAACATTTCAACTTTCTTCCAGATGCTCGTTCTACAGAAGCATGAAATTCCTTGAAAGCTTGAAGAACTTGATCTTTTGTCTTCAATGGATACACCCACACCTTCCTAGAGTGATCATCAATGAAGGTAA
The DNA here is from genome assembly GCA_029884595.1 of Ormosia semicastrata. Classification (NCBI taxonomy): domain Eukaryota; kingdom Viridiplantae; phylum Streptophyta; class Magnoliopsida; order Fabales; family Fabaceae; genus Ormosia; species Ormosia semicastrata. Next base: position 25,535,866 of record JAQQTO010000046.1, on the reverse strand, counting down.
CAAAGTATTAGGCACTACTAAGGGACCTTTCAGATGTTGAGCAAACATATGAGTGAATAAGATCCAGAATCTGCTTTCTTCTTCTTGCATCATCTGATCTTTTGAAAGATACTCAGTGTTGTTTGTCTGCTAGGCAGTCTTCACAGGATTCAAGTGGCTGTCCTTTTATGTTTGGAAGATAGTGTTTTGCTAAGATTTCCAGACCCTTCTCGCTCATGTGACCTAATCGTTTGTGCCACAATTCCTTGCTTGCGTCTTGAGCAACATTCATCTCCCCTTTGCATATCTTTCCCTACATAATGTACAGAGAGCCTTCCTTTCTGCTGCGAGCAATAATCATGCTTCCTCGGCTGAGTTTCCATCTGCCAGCACCAAACTGGTTTATTATTCCGACTTCATCTAACTTTCCTGCTGAGATAAGGTTCAGGCGCATCTCTGGAATATGTCTTACCTCCATCAGCACAAGCTTGTTTCCATTCTTAGTCATCAAAGTTACTTCACCAATACCGATGATTTTACTTGTGACGTGGTTGCTCATCTTCACTGTACCAAAATCTCCTTTTTGGTATGATGAGAAAAAACCTTCATGAGGTGTGACGTGGAAGGATGCTCTTGAGTCAAATATCCAAATGCAGTCATCAGATGCAACATTCAGATAATTTTCCTCTCCGATAAGAAATATATTCTCATCAGTCAAGGCTATTGCAGTAGTTGTTCCATCTTCCTTCTTCTTCTTTGGGTTAATTTGGTCAGGGTGGATTGTTCCAGCTTGTTGGTCTCTCTTCAAGAATCTGCACTCAGACTTTATGTGGCCTGGTTTACCACAGTAATAACAACTTAGTCTAGTGCGAGATTTGGATCTACCTTGTGATTTTCCACGACCTCCTTTTTCATGATTCTTACTCCTTCCTCTGTTGTCAACAACGTTGGCTTCAAACTAGTTGTTCAAGCCCCTTTCTTTTCGTATTGACTCTTCATTCAGCAAACTGTCGGTAACAGAATCCATGCTAAGCTTTCTGTCTGGAGCAGAATTGCTGAGAGTGACAACTAGAGTGTCCCAACTCTCAAGAAGAGAACTGAGGAGTAGAAGAGTCTGTAACTCATCATCTATCTTCATTTCTGCCTTTGTCAATTGATTCACAACCTCTTTAAAGGTGTTTAGATGTTCGATCATGTTTTGACCGTCCATATACTCCAACTTTATCAATCGTCTGACAAGGTGGGCTTTGTTTCTAGGCGTCTTCTTTTGAATCAAGGATTCAAGTTTGGTCCACAACTCATACGCATTTGTATAAGTTGATACATGCTCAAACAAACTGCGATCAATGTATTTGCAGATCATGGCTACTGCATTCCGATTCAGGAGCTCCCAATCTTTGTCGATCTTCCCTTCTGATTTATCTTTCTGGGTAATTGGCTCATACAAATCCTTGCAGTATAAGTGGTCTTCCATCATTGACTTCCAATAGGAGTAGTTTTCAGCAGTTAACTTGAACATATCTCCATCATGAGTGACAGCTCCCTCCATTTTGAGTTACACAGGCCAATACAATATACGTGAATAGTGCCGTACAGGTAAATAGTACCGTATACAATAACTGTAGTATGCAAATAGTGCACTAGGTAGGTTCCCAGGAAAGAGAGGTGGGTCACTAATGGACACATTTAAATACCAAATCTTTCCTAGCCAGAATTTTTCGTAGACAACACTTTCACACCACCACACATTATTCCTCGCAATGAGAATAATTCTTTTCTAATGTGGAAGATCAGACAACGCTGCAACCACAGAGCATACTAAGATTTTTCTTATGAATCCGGCACCTAGTATCTGAGAGCTCTGAGAGCTCTGAGAGCTCTGATACCACTGTTGGGAAATGCCTGCATAATTTCCCTCCCCTGTGAACTAAAAAATAGGCACTATGTGGAAGCATAAAATAAGTGTAATAATAACACCAAAAAAATTTTAGAGTGGAAAACCTTCTCAATGTGAGCAAGGAAAAAATCACGGGACCCGTAGGCCACTTAAATCTTCACTATAAAATAATGGGAATACAAAAATAGAATGATATTGTATTTTCAATTTGTGGATATAACTCTCACAAATTGGTGCACTATTTTTTTCTCTTAGAAAACACTCTCTAAAGTTCTCTCTATTTTTCTCTCACTCTCTTTTGTGAGGATTTTATGCTTGTTTCTCTGCTTCTACTGCTTCTCTCGGATGAATCTCTATTTATAAAGATTTCTCTACCAATTCATTCCTCAAATTACTCCACCGAAAGAGCAACAAGAGGAGGAAAGAAATTTTCTCCCTTGACTTTGAGGCAAGCCACCGAATTATGTTTTATTTTGGTGCATTTTGTCTTTGAGCTGGACCCCACATACACTAACATATATACCCTTGATCACAATATATATACCTGTACAAATACGTCTGTATCTATAACTTTTTATCCTATTTTTCTAGTTATTGTCCGTATATATAACTTTTAACTAGGTACATGGGGTGTTTAATTTAAATGGCAGATGCGTGCAGCAGTATGTGAAGTTGCTTCTTATTTTCCAACAGCAATAATTAGTGGAAGAAGCAGAGATAAGGTAAGTTCTGAGCTGCGTTAGAGTTATAAAGTTTCCTTAATTTATATTTGTTCTTCTTTTGAGCTTTTTTTTTTCCTCCTTACTTTTTGTTTTTGGTTTAGGTGAAAAATTTCGTGAAGTTAAATAATTTATATTATGCTGGGAGCCATGGCATGGACATAATGGCACCGTCAATGCCAGTTGGATCTAATGATGGCAAGCATTGTGACATGGCCCTTAACACAAAGGTGAGTAACTTGGTGCCTGTCTTTATATTGTTGAACCTTTTTCAGAATGTGTTTTTTTTAGGAAATAGTTATATATGTACAATATCTAAACAAGACAAAAACAGACATTAAATATTTAGGACTATTGAATTGTTTGTGATTTTGTGTAAAAGAAAATTCTAAAAATATATCTTATGACACATAAATGTGTGTGAGTTTTTGTTTTAAAGTGTAAAACATTTTGTGAGGTAGGTGAATTATATAACACAACTACACAAGAGATAATAGTAATGCTTTTTTTTTTTCTAAAATCTTTTACTAGCTTAGTTTCTTGTAATCACTAAGGCACTTATAAATTAAACCAATTAATACTGCCACTGCTTTTTATTTTCGTAAATTAAATGCCAAACACTCTTGCTTGAATCATTAATGTAAATCTTTTTAATTTTTAGGGCAATGGAGTTCCCTTTCAACCTGCGAAGAAGTTTTTGCCTGCAATTCGAGAGGTCAGTAAATCTCATGGGCCATTTTTCTGGTTTTGAATATTAATCTTTTTATGTATCTCATTCCTTGAACTAATTCATTGTTCTATATCATGATTAGAATCTCAAAATTTAAAAAAAAAATCCATTAATCTAAATCAAAACCCATTATCTGTTAAATGATACAAGAGAAAGCATAATAAACTCAAAATTTTCCCTTCCATCAACACTTTCACGCATAATTTTATTACATACTCTCTGTGCAGTATACAAACAATTGAACGAACGGATTTCTTATATGAAAATTTTCTTAATTTGGCATAAATATTATTCACTTCAAATTAACTTAAAATGTTATGCAAATTAGAGTAGTCAACATTTCAACACTTTCATATGTTACAACGAAAACTAAGTGCTTGACTGTTTGTGCAAACAGATATTAAGAAGATTAGAGAATGAAGTAAAGGAGATAGAAGGTGCAAGAATAGAGGACAACGGATTCTGCATCTCTGTACATTTCCGGCAGGTTCAAGAAGAGGTAACCTTTCTAATTTTGTTGTTTTTTTATCATTTTTTTCTTGACATTTTTCATTTCCTCATCACTGATTGACGATATTAAGTAAGCAATGTTTATTCTCCTATTGTTTTTAAAATGAGTAATGATAATGTGCTAAAAAAAAAGCTCTATATTTAAAGGTAATGGTTGTTTAAATCCAGGATTATGGTGTTTTAGAAGAGAAAGTGAAGTCTGTGCTTGAAAAAAATCCACAATTTCGCTTAACTGAGGGTAAAAAGGTATCCCCGAATCATAAGCATTTTAATTCTTCCTTTTTATGACAGAATCAATCCTATTTATTTCCTCTTCCGTACTGAATAAAAGCACTGAATATTATTTACTCGTAGGTTGTGGAAATAAGGCCATCCATAGAATGGAACAAAGGTAATGCTGTAGAATATTTCCTTGACACATTAGGATTAAGCAGTTCCAGCAATATCCTTCCTGTGTATATTGGCGATGATCGAACTGATGAAGATGCTTTTAAGGTATAGGCCTACCCTAGTTCTTTTTCTGCGCCCCCCCCCCTCCCCTGCAACATGTTTGACTGTACGGAGTATCATTGGTTGCATTACAACAGAATAGCTAAACGAAATTTATATTTTCTCCATGCCACGACTATGACTAGGAAATGGTGTGTATCACGTTAAAGTTATTAACTCATATTAATCGAAGTTAGTTATATATATATATATATATATATAAAGTGAAAGATAAACTGTGTTTTGCATGCATTAAAATGGTAAGTTATCATGGATGATTTGTATGCATGCATACGGCATATAATAGGTTTCTTGGTTTGTCAACAAAAGTTATTTACAAGAAGGTATTTAGTGCTTCAATCTTGGGCATACCAATAGTTGATAGTTAAAGGGCTTTGTCAAATTTCTGCAGGTCATACAGAGTAGAGGGCAAGGTTATCCAATTATAGTGTCTTCAATTCCAAGAGAAACAAATGCTTTGTACTCTTTGCGTGACCCGTCAGAAGTACTAATCTTCCTGTCACGGCTGGCAAAATGGAGGAAAAACTCTTACTCAAGCAGGCCTTTAAATTTTGGTTAAGGTTGAGGTAATCATAGTGGGAGTTTTGCACTGCACATAGTTACTTCCCACAATGGATTTGGAGAAGTGGGATAATTGTTAATTTCCTTAAAATAGTTGGTTTGTAAGATAACTTTGTATATTTGCAGCTTGTAAATAGGTTTCAAGAAAGAATAACTTCTCATCTAGAGTTATCTTTTGACAACATTACGTAACATCTTAAAGGCAGTAAAAGCAGAAGCTTGCATGAAGACATTTATAACATTGCACAAGAAACCTGATACTGCAGGACATAAGAACTTAAAAAGGAATGAAGTCTATATAGTAAATTTCTTACTAAAAAATGTGCCTCGAGACACCGGGGGTGTTAAATTGAAGATAATACATGCTTTTATGTCAACAGCCGGAATCCCTCTTCATGCCATCATAAAATGGCACACCTTTAGGGAGGATGAAAGAGTATTCTCACTTTTGTAACACTACTTTTCTGTGTACGAAAGGGTCACTCGTTCAAGCTTCTCCCAAGTGGGGAGGCACAAACAAAAAAGGAAAAATATCTCCCTGGCTCAGAACAGAAGCAGGAAATCAGCATCTCTGCTTATTGAAAGGTTGTTTATCTTGTAGAATCCTGTTGAATACAATAAATCATCATAAATGATCACACAAAATTCTGATAAGATGGTAACACAAAATCATCTATGTCTACAGCTGATAATAAGCAATAAATATGTCACATTCCACAATGGAATCCACATTCTCATGAACCTAACCAATAATTGCTGCTGGCCATAAGTTATGCACATATGGCATATTATTTTGTGCTACCTTCACTTTTTCCTTTTCATGTTAAGCATCGCAAAGGCTTGTTAGACATGCAGGTGGAAGAGGATATTCTTATCATGCAAAGAATGTTGTCAGCAACTAAGAATACATATCACTGAAGATAATAAAGTGAATGGACTTGTGGGGAGCAAGATGTACTGATACAAATTGGACATAGCATCAATGACAAAGTTCACCAAATTAAGCCCATAATGAGTTTTAGGAAAACAAACTCAAACCCACAGCCCAAGAAACTAAGGAAAAGAACTGATAGGAACCAGAAAAAAATAGCTACAGCAGAGATGAATATGCACTGTATTATTGCAGAATTCAGGCCTGTATCAAGGTGATAGTAGTGCCCGGATTCTGGAAACTGAAAAGAGAATACAGAGAAACAAAGATGGCCTAGGCAGTTAAAGAGTTCCCAGTCTCTCCCAAAAGTCCCAGCCAATTTTCAGCCTCCCTCTCAGCCGTATCACTCCTTAGTTTTATACCCATTACAGCCGAATCCCTCTCCTACTCCCCCATTAACTCAGCCATCAATTAGTTCCTTAATCATTCTCCTATTCCCTAATTAATATTAGCAGACAATTACCACCCACCCTAATAATTCAGCAATCAGTTACAAAAGTTCTCCTATTCCCCAATTAATATTAGCAAACAGTTACTACCCCCCCTAATAATTCAGCAATCAGTTACAAAGTAAATAACCTTCCATTTTCTCTCTCTTGGTCATGATCCCGTACATTGCAGCTCCTTTTCTTCCTCACGTTCACTTTAGTTATTCTAGGGATTCTATCAACACTCCCCTCCTCCAGACACACCTTGTCCTCAAGGTGGAAGTCAAGAAACTGATCCTTGAGTGTAGACAGAGTCTCCCAGGAGTTTTCGAAGTCTAGTAGATTTTTCCATTTAATGAGAACATCTGTATCTCTTGAATTAGTTCGGACAGCAAGTGCTTCAGTTGGCTGTACTTTCAGTTCCCAATCCTCTGCTAAAAACAGAGGTAATGGTTGGCTGGTTACGTCTACAGTGATGGATTTCTTTAGCAAGGAAGCATGGAAAATTGGATGCACTTGGCTGCCCTCGGGTAGCTGCAGCTTATAAGCAACTGGGCTGATTTTTTCCACAATTTCATAAGGTCCATAGTACCTAGGACTCAGTTTTTGACTCACCCTCTTAGCCAAAGTCTTCAATTTATAAGGTTGAATCTTCTGAAAAACCACATCTCCAACTTGATATTCTACCTCTCATCTATGTTTATTGGCTTGACTGTGCATTCTGTTTTGAGCCTGAACCAAATGCTCCCTCAATTCATCCAGCATGTGATTTCTTTGTGCCATCAGCCTATTGAATTCATCTACTGAAGACTGATTTACATCTCCTCTAATCAGTGCAGGGGGGTCTATCTTGTACAATGCTTTAAAAAGGGTCATTTTGGTAACAGAGTTGTAGTTGGTATTATACCAAAATTCTACCTAACTGAGCCATTTAGGCCATTGCTTAGTTTTAGTCCCAGTGAGACACCTAAGGTAAGTCTCCAAACATCAATTAACCACCTCAGTTTGCCCATCAGATTGAAGGTGATAGGTTGAACTGAATTTCAATTTGGTACCAGCAAGTTTAAATAGTTCTGTCCAGAAAGTATTGATGAAAACCCTATCTCGATCAGACATAATGGAGGAGGGAAATCCAGGGAGCCTGACTATATCTTCGATGAAAATCCCTGCAATATCTCGAGCAGTGAATGGATGAGCTACTATTGTGAAGTGTTTATACTTCGTTAATCTGTCCACTACTACTAGAATAATGTCCACCATAAAAGCCTTAAGTAATTCTCCCATAAAATCCATGGAAAGGTCTAACCTAGTATGTATTGGTATTGGAAGTGGTTACAGTAAACTCGCAGGACTTAAGGCCAGATATTTATTCCTCTGACAAACTTCACAACGCTACACATACTGTGTATTCTTTTCTTCATCCCTTCCCAGAATATCAGACTAGAGATCCTTTTGTAAGTCTTGAAAAATCTTGAGTGTCCCCCTAGAGCCGAGTCATGAATTTCCTTAAGTATTAAAGGAACTTTGGGAGAATCCCTAAGAACCACCATTCGTCCTTTATAATATAATCCCCCCTTCTTAAATTGGAACCCTGGTGGGAGTCAGGTTACCTTAACAAGTCTTGAATAAACCCTCTCAATTTTTCATCAGCCTGGATTTCATTTTCCAATCCATCCCATTCATGAAACTGGACTGAGGAGAGTGCTGAATATTGTAGCTTCCTTGAAAGGGCATCAGCTGCCTTGTTTTCATTCCTTGGTTTGTATTTGATCTCAAAATCAAACCCAACAATTTCGAGACCCATTTCTGTTGTTTCTCCCTCATTATTCTTTGGTCTGCAAGAAACCTTAGGCTTTTCCGATTTGTATGCCCCACAAAATGTCTCCCAAGCAAATAATGTCTCCATTTTGTAACAGCCAGAACTATAGCCATTAACTCCGTCTCATATACAGACTTGTTATGAGCTCTGTCGGATAAGGTTTGACTCATGTAGGCAATCAATTTTCCTTTTTGCATTAGTACTTGTTGAAAGAGAGAAAATAGAAAGACATATGAAGAAAACTGTGTGTCTAAATTACACAATAGAAGCTGAATTATATAGAGTTTTTGTATTAAATACAAAGATTACAAAATATCATAATTATCGTAATTACATGATTTGGTTATGATTTAGTTAGCCTATATAATAAATCTAGACACTATTTACATAGCTTTCAACACTCCCCCTCAAGCTGGAGCATATAGGTCATATGCACCAAGTTTGTTACAAATATAACTTATCCAAAGACCTCTCAAAGACTTAGTGAAAACATCTACCAGTTGATCATTTGAATTGACGAAGCTAGTGGTGATGTCTCTAAATAAGATATTTTCTCTAATAAAATGACAGTCTATTTCAATATGTTTGATTGTCTCATGAAACACTGGATTAGAGATGATATGCAATGCAGCTTGATTATCACAAATGAGTGTCATTTGCATAATCTCTCCAAATTGAAGCTTTTTAAGTAGCTGTTTTAACCAAATGAGTTCACAAGTAGCTGAGGCTATGACTCAATATTCTACTTCGGCACTTGATCTTGTGACTACATTTTGTTTCTTACTCTTCCAGGATATCAGATTACCCCTGATGAATACATAATACCCAAAAATGGATCTTCTATCAAGAGGAGAACCTGCCCAATCAGTATCTGAGTATCCAACAATCTGAGTGTGACCCTTATCTTCATAGACAAGGCCTCTTCCAGGAGCTCCTTTACTATACTTTAGGATACAAATCACTGCATCTTAATGTGCATCACAAGATGAATTTAGAAACTGACTTATCACACTAACTGCTAAGGAGATGTCATGATGGGTAACAGTGAGGTAGTTTAGTTTTCTAACTAATCTTCTATATCTTCCTAGATCCAAGAGTGGCTCCCCTTGATTTGGTAAAAGTTTAGCATTCGAATCCATAAGAGTGTTAACAGGCTTTGCATTCAATAGACCTGTTTCCTCAAGAATGTCCATGGTATACTTCCTCTGTGAAATTACTATACCATCATTGGATTGTGCCACTTCTATTCCCAAGAAGTATTGAAGTTTGCCAAGGTCTTTTCTGAAAGTGATGACCAAGATATTGTTTTACCTGAATTATGCAATGGTAATCATTGCTAGTGATAGCAATGTCGTCGACATACACAATCAAATAAATACACCCTTGAGCTGAATGACGATAGAAGATAGAGTGGTCAGCCTCACTCCGTGTCATACCGAACTGTTGAACTACAGTACTAAATCGGCCAGACCAAGCCCTACAAGATTGTTTAAGGTCATATAGAGATTTGTGAAGATGACAAACTATTCCAGAAGACTCTCCCTAAGCAACAAACCCTGGTGGTTGCTCCATGTAAACCTCTTCTTCTAGATCACCATGGAGAAAAGTATTCTTGATGTCCAGCTGATGAAAGGACCAATGGTGAATAGTAGCCATAGATAGAAAAGGTTGAACCAAAGCCATCTTTGCCAAGGGATAGAAAGTGTCCCTATAATCCAAGCCAAAAATCTGGGTATACCCTTTTGCCACCAGATGAGCCTTGAGGCGATCAATCTTGCCATCAGGGCCAACCTTGACTGTATAAATATAATGACAACTAACAACAGACTTCCCAGGAGAAAGAGGAATAAGTTACCAAGTACCATTGCTCTGAAGGGCACACATCTCATCTATTATAGCTTGTCTCCACCTAGGATGAGATAAAACGTTACCTGTAGAGTTAGGAATAGACACAGAAGACAAGGAAGAAAGACAAGTATAATGCGAAGAAGATAGGCGATGATAACTCAAAGTAACATAGTGAGGAGAAAGGTTACGAGTAGACCGTATACCTTTTTGGAGAATAATGGGAAGGTCAGGTTCAGGAGGTAGTTTTGGAGCGGGTAAAGGAATTGGTGTCAGAGGAGAGTCTACATTGACCTCTATAACTTATGGTGGAGGTAGGAAGGGGCGAATAGTAGTTGTGGGTTTCTCGACATGGGGGGTTGGAGGTGTATCTGACTTAAAAGTAATAAAAGGAAAAGGAACGGGTAAGACCTCAGAGATAGGCTCAAGAGTTGAGGAAAGAGACTGGAAGAATAGAACAGACTCAAAGAAAGTAACATCGACTGAGACGAGGTAACGTCGGAGATCAAGGAAAAAATAATGATAACCCTTTTGGGACGAAGTGTAACCAAGAAAAACACGCTTAATAATAGATCGAGCAGAAAGTTTATCAAAACCAGGAGTGAAATGAAGAATAAAACAAGCAGGCCCAAATATACGAGGTGGTACGTAATGTAGAGGTTGATGGGGATATAAAATAGAGTAAAGGACCTGGTGATCAAGCATAGAGGAGGGCATACGATTAATAAGATAACAGGCAGTAAGAACTGCATCGCCCCAGAAGCAGAAAGGAACATTATCATGAAGTAAAATGATCCAAGTTATTTCTACGAGATGTCTATTTTTACGTTCAGTTACCCCATTTTGTTGAGGGGTATGAGCACAAGAGGTTAGTGAAGAATGCCAAAGGAGGCATAAAGGATTGAAATGGTTGAGACAAATACTCACGGGCATTATCGCTACACAAACTACGTATAGGAACACTAAATTGAGTTTTAATTTCATGATAAAAGTTATGAAATATTGAAAATAACTTAGACCAATTTTGCATAAAAATAACCAAGTGCAGCGAGAGTAATCATCAATGAAAATGACAAAATATTTGGACTCTAAAGTAGAAACAGTACAACTGGGACCCCCAAACATCAGAATGTACTAAAGCAAAATGAAATGATGCTCTGCTGACTTTACTGGGAAATGGATTACAGGTATGTTTTCCTAGTTGACATGACTCATAAAAGAGACTCGATAACTTAGAGAGGTTGGGCACCAATTTTTGTAGTGTGGGAAGGCTAGGATAACCCAACTGTGCATAGATAGTGATAAGGGAATCATTGACAACACATATGAGATAGGGGTTGGAGAGCTGGTAGAGGCCACGAGACTCACATCTGGTGCCAAGTATCTGACCCGAACTTCGGTCCTGCAGTATGACAGAGTCTTTAGTAAAGGTAATCATACAATTAAGAGATCGAGTCAAATGATTAATGAAAAACAAATTAGAAGGAGATCGAGTAGCTTAAAGGACAAAGTCTACTAAAAGGGAAGGGAGGGGATGGGTAATGTCGATCCCTTAGGATTGGAACTTGGAACCATTTGTTAAAGTGATAATAGGCAAATAACCATTGTGAAAAAGGTTGGAGAAAAGAGTCTTATTACCAGAAATGTGGTCAATCGCACCAGAATCAAGAACCCAAGTACCAATAGATAGGGAAAGAGAGAGACAAGCAAATGAAGTACCAATATGTGTAATAGAGACAGTGAAACTAGAGGTCTGACGTTGCTCAAACCACTTCAGAAAGTTGGCATAGGCATCCGTTGGAGCAGAGGAACCAGAAGACTTACGTTGTGCAAACCATTGTAAAAAATATGCATACTCAGCCCGATATGGTCTTGGCTAGGCGGATGAGTCTATGGTGTTTTTCGAAGCAATGCTAGCCATAGATCAGAACACAAAGTGCCAAAAAATATAACCAAACAGTACCTAAATGCACTGATTCAAAAGGGGGTTGCGACAAACGGTCACAAACACAAAAGGCGAAGGCAGATCCAGAAAGAGAAGAGAAAGGCGAGCACGACATTACAAACGGCGATCGAAGGGCGTCGTCACCCACCAGTCAAAGAGCGGGTGCATGGAGTTGTGCGCCGAAACTTGTGATGGAGCATGTAGGCTCGTTGTGGGGTTTCTAGGCTCAGGCTTCTGGCCAAACAGGGAGAGGCGTTTCCGATGGTGGGGTCGCCGGCCGAAAAGGCTGCCAAAAATTGGACGGTGGCTGACGACAATGGATAATAGCGGGCAACGGTAGACAACAACAAAGGAGATGAGTCTGCTGGAAAAAGGACACATCAGGAGGAGAAAGGCCGACAAATCGGAGTGGAAACACGGTTTAGCTAGAAAAAAAAAATTTCACCGGAGAGCAGTGGGCTCACCGAGCGTGCATGGTTCTAGGATTGCCTCTCTTTAGGCTCTAAATACCATGTTGAAAGAGAGAGAGAAAAAGGAGATATATGAAGACAATTGTGTGTCTGATTACACAACAAAGGCTGAATTATATAAAGTTATTGTAATAAATAAAAAGATTACAAAAGTTAGTAATTATCAAAACTACATGATTTGGTTATGATTTAGTTAGCCTATACAATGAATCTAGATATTATTTACATAGTTTTTAACAGTATTGCCCCTACTCCCTTACTGGAAGCATCAATTTCAATAATGAAAGGTTTCTCAAAATTTGGGACTGCCTACATAAGTAAAGTAGTCATGGCTGTCTTAAGCAAATCAAAGGCACCCTGAGCCTCGCTTCCCCACTTGAAACTGTCCTTCTTGAGCTGCTGCGTGAGGGGCCAAACTATTTTACCATAATTTTTTACAAACCTCCTATAGTAGTTGGTTAACCCCAAGAATCCTCGCAATCCCTTCACATCCACAGGGAAAGGCCAACCAATCATATCCTTCACCTTATTTGTATCTGTAGAGACCTTTTTTTATGAAATTAGGTGCCCCAAATACTCTAGTTGTTGTTGGCCAAAACTGCTCTTCTTCTTGTTGACAAAGAGTTTATTCTTCCTTAACAACTGAAGTACTAACTGGCCTTATGGTTGTTTTCATCTTGACTGTGATTAGAATGTCATCAAAGAATACTAAAACAAACTTCCTCAAGTAAGGTTGTAGGATCCTATTCATTAGAGCTTGAAAGGTGGAAGGGGCATTGGTCAAGCCAAAAGGCATAATAAAAAATTCATAGTACTGGCTTGACCAAAAATTCATTGTACCCCTTATGCATCCTAAAAGTTGGTTTGGGTATGTCTCATTCCTTCATCCGAATCTAGTGATAACCAGATTTGAGATCCAATTTAGAGAATACAGTAGCAACCCATTTATTTAATACCCTGTAATCTACAAATAACTTCCATCCACCATCCTTTTTCTTTACTAAAATAACAAGGCTGGAATAAGGACTAGTAGTAGGTCTAATTATACCCGCTTACATCATTTCACCTACTATCTTCTCAATCTCATTTTTGTGGTAATAAGGATACCTATATGGTCAGATGTTGGGAATTTGAACTCCTTCCTTGATATTGATAGCATGATCGTGTTCCCTCCTTGGTGGTAACATATTGGGTTCCTGGAAGACATCAGTAAATTCTTTCAAAACAGCCCTGATTTTCTTAGATAGAAGCTGATGTCCCCTCCATTCTCCTTGCATATGCTTGTATTATACATAATACCCTTCACCTTCATCTTGTAAGGCCTTGAGCATGGTTTTCCAAGATGCTTGTGCTTTACAGAGGGAGGATCCCCTCTTAGAGCCATCTTCTTACCTCCCATCTCTCATTTAATTGTCAAATTTATGAAATTAGCCTCAATATCTCCTAAACTAGCCAACCAATCCATCCCCAAAACCACCTCCCTTCCTCCTAAATCAAACAGAAAAAAATTCTGCTTAATTTCCACACCCTGCACCTCAAGCACCACTTCCCTACATATCCCTCTACTCCTCACTTTTTCACTACTTCCCACCTCCTCTGTATATTCAGGAGTGTCCCCTACGGAAAGGTCCCTTACAAGTTTTCTAGAGATAAAGTTACTGGTTGCTCCACAATCCACTAGCACTAGCACTTGTCTCTGACCAATTTTACCCCAAATCTTCAAGGACTGATTGGAAGCCAATCCTATTTTGCTATTTCGAATAGTTGGAGGGTCTTGTCTTCCAATTCTTGCTCTTCTCCTTCTTCCTTCTCCGCCATTTCCTTCTCTTCTTCTCCCATGTCCTCTATCATGAACAATTGGTAGTGCTTGAATTTGCACAAATGCAGCCCCCATTTTCCCCCAAACTTAAAACATAGTCCATTTCTACTTCTTTCCTACTGCTTGGCCTGAGAGAGTTTTCTGCCCTTATGAACTCTTTTCTCCCCACCTTGCCCATTTGGAGGTTTAGGTTCCAATGGGCCTTTACTTGTATAGTTGGACTTGTGTATAATAGACTGGGTCCTCCCAACTTCTCCCACTGAATTGGGCTTGACAGTAAAAAGACCTTTTTCCGTACAGTCCACCCTTCCTTAGTGCTCAGTTATTCTCTTCCAACAATAGAGCTCTGTCCATGAGTTCTGATAGTGACTCCAAGTTGTATAGCTTCAGTTCAGCTTGCAACTCCTCCTATAATCCATTCAAGAAAATACTTTTTAATATCACCTTGTCTGCATTTTTCAATGGAGCAGAAATCATCTCAAACTTCTCTCAATACTCCATCACCGAGCCTGTTTGCTTAATACTTAACAATGGACCAAAAAGATTCTGAACCAATCCTGGTTGAAAACGTCATATTGCTGCATCCTTGAACTATTCCCAGCTTGAAGAGGATGTTTGTTCCTCCTACCACTTGTACCAATTCAATGCTCTGTCTTCTAGAGCTACCAGCAGTGCATCTAATCTCTCAGAATTTGCCACAACATTTACCTTAAAATACCGCTCCACTCGGTTAATCTAACCATAGGCATAGTCCCCAGAGAAAATCAGAACCTCCAGCTTTCTTCCTCCATTGTCCCGTATTGCAGGACGACTTCCCCTCAAAGAACCTCCTCTACGTTTTGTCGGAGAATCGCGAGTTCTGGAATGCGATTCAGAAATTCGAACTGAACCCATTCTGCTACCACACCTCTCGCCCTGACTCCTCTCCTCATTGTCTCGATTTGGAGAACGTCGTTGTCGAGATCGACCTCGGGTGTAACCTCGGTCATTTCCCTTCAGTAGTCGTTTGATCTCATCCAATTGTGTTTGACTATTGTGCCTTCATTCCTGCAAACTCTCCTCCAAGCTCTCCACTCGGTACTCCATTGCAGCTTGCATAGTGACCATCCAAAGCTCCTAGAATCGAGAGCTATGATACCAGTGATAGGAACCAGAAAAAAAACTAGGACAGAGATGAATATGCACTGTATTATTGCAGAATTCAGGTCTGTATCCAGGTGATAGCAGTGCCCGGATTCTGGAAAATGAAAAGAGAATACAGAAAAACAAAGATAGCCTAGGCAGTTAGAGAGAACCCAGTCTCTCCTAAAAGTCCCAGCCAATTTTCAGCCTCATTCTCAGTCGTATCGCTCCTTAGTTTTATACCCATTACAGCCGTATCCCTCTCCCACTCCCCCATTAACTCAACCATCGGTTACATTCCTTAATCACTCTCCTATTCCCCAATTAATATTAGCAGACAATTACTACCTTCCCCTAATAATTCAGCAATCAGTTACGAAGGTTCTCCTATTCCCTAATTAATATTTGCAGACAGTTACTACCCTCCCCTAATAATTCAGCAATCAGTTACAAAGTAAATAACCTTCCATTTTCTCTCTCTTGCTCATGATCCCCTACATTGCAAACCCTCTTCTTCCTCAAGTACACTTTAGTTATACTAGGGATCCTATCAAGAAAGAACTAATTTGATTGAGCTAATCAAGCAAATATCAAAACAAGATACTGGAGATTAGTTGGTTTGGATAAGGTTCCTCCAAAAGTGAGTAAGTAAGGGTATATCTATTATTAAATTTTAGTGGGTTGAGATCACGGTGCACTTCAGATTAAATCAATGATGGATACACGTATACTTGCTCACTTTAGAAGAACTTTTCCTAGTTGGTTTTATAAGCTTGAATTGAGTATCCAACCATCATCTATGCAGTCCAGGCTATGAAAGGAAACAGCTGACATCAATGAAACTTCAAATTAATTTCATTTTATACACCATTTATTGAAGGGGGCATTAGATAAGCACTGCACTGCTAAAAAGAAAAAAAAAAGGAAAGAAAATGAAGCATTACCCAAGGAAATTAGATGATGACAGCTTATGTGAAGAAGAATCTGCAGAATCTCTTTCAAAATTTTGCAGCTCGTTAAAAGCACTATGTGAGCCTTCACCTTGATATGATGCTTCATTTGTACCTGAGAAGTGGACCAAGAGAACTAAACTCAAGCCACTAATTATAATCATGGCCTATATTTTTTATCATATGGATACATCATAAAAATTGGTGGCAAAAGGGTAGTGGAGAAATCTCACTCGTACTAATAATTGGTGGTGGATGAATGTCACATGGCATGTTAGCAGCAAAATGCTTGTTAGGTGTTGAAGTATTAAATGAACCATTACGAGACTCGCCCGCAGAGAAAGAACCATGCTTAGATGAATTCCGTTGCCTGTTAGGTCGTCTAAAGCTCAGATTGGTCTTATCCATCCTCTCAACTAAGTCACTAAACTGGCCACGACTGGCAAGCATTTCCTCTGAATTAAAATTCCAATTCTCTTCCCTTTCACCATGATGATCTTTCTTTTCATATCTGTAGTTTCCCCTCTGATTTTTGGTATTAGAATAACGCTTTCTCCTGTAATACCTATTCTGCAAATTTAAATATTAAAAGCACATTATGCTCTATAAAATATTTTAAGACCAAAATCTTACAAACAACATTTTCCCCTAAAATCAGATTAAGAAAAAAAGCATGGCATTGATTAGACAGAATCAAACCACAGAAAGGCATATTGATTAGACCCTTCATGAGGCAGTGGCACACGTGGCATCTTTCATTTTAGACTTTCATAGCTTGATCAAGCCAGAAAAAAATCACAATAAATAGCACATTCACAGCTGAAAGGGTGGTATAGATATTAACCTGGTAACTTATTGGGTCTGGCAGGTAAGTCCCAGTCCCAACACTTTGTCTGGGAAGCCCATCAGCAATAAGTTGATTAATACCTACATGGGAGCCATGAATATGTTGGATTGGCATCATAGGAACTAAGGGAGGACCATGAGCCATACTGTTCATGAAAGCTGAAGGTCTCCTAGGAACACGCCAAGGAAATTGTCCCCGTAAATGTAAATACATTGGCGGTACAACAGCGGGAAGATAAGGCAAAGGCCCTTGTAATTGTACATTTTGACAAAACCGTCCATATTGCAGATTCAGCCAATGGCATGCAAAATCACCATTCAAAATATCAGAACTTTGTTTTACAAAAGGCTCTAAAGTTGCATCATGACTGATATAGTTAGACTTATGGAAAGTATCTGATTGTCTGGATTTCTCGGTAGGATCCAAACTGACACTTGACAGACTTGTATGAAGATTGCCTAGCTCAGCATCCATGTCCATATGATTGGCAGCTGTATAAGGAATTCCAGTCTCAGTAGGAAGATTGTAGAATGGGAACATGTTAGGAAATGGAAATGGTGGTCCAGAGGGACCAAATGCAAATGGTAATAACTCTTGGTTATCAACAGCTGTCTGGCTTGAACCAGGACTAACAAGAACAGGAGTATCAGGAATTGATGAATTAGACACAATCATTGGCCTTTGCATATAACTGGCAAATTGATGAGCCTGAACATCTGAAGTAACAGTTTCAGCAGTTGTGCTATGAGCCGAGTCAGTGTCTACAGGTTGAGAAGTTGGCAAAGTTGATCCGTTTGAGAAACTAAATGAAGAAAGCTTGGTCCTTGAGGTTGAAGGCAAAGCAGGTGTGTATCTAGAGCTTGCTGTAGAGTTCACATCACTATCTATGGTTCTGTCGTCAGGTGGATCATTACTATCATTTTCTCTGGTCAACCATTTATGTTCAGTTGATTCCCCATAATCTTTTGGTGAGTAACTTCCAGAACTAGTCAACCAAGATGAATTACCAAAGCTGGAACCACCTGTAGCAACCATTTGCCTATCACTCTGCTGTTGAGCTTGGATATTTCCATCTCCATCGTCATATACCCTCACAGTATTCATGTCTTGCTCAGACCAGAAACCTTCATTACTATTGTCATGATATAAATGAGCTGCTACCACATTATATTCAACTGGTTCAGTAATTTCTTCCTGATTCAATGTCGTCCTTAAACTTGGAAACCATGGCAATGCAGGAAGTGGAACTGGACCCTGAGAATAAGGCATATTATGGCCCCAAAAGGACTCATAAGAAGGGACATTTACAGGAGGCACACCAAATGAGTTTGCATGTGTGTATCCTGAAGCTAAAAAAGGTGTTGGTAGAGGACAAGATACATTACTTGAGTTCACATTTACTGGTGCTTGCAGATATCCATTGAAACTGTGATTCCTGTAAGTTTCTGTAATATTCATAAAATCATGCTCTTTCTGATGCATCCTCATTGCCTCATCAACAGAAAGGTCATTTTCATTATCGTCACCTAAGCCAAATTCACAATAATAACTATTTGAAGTATTTTTTGAGTCGATTGCATCTTCACTTCTCCAATCATATGAAATCTGCCCAAAAGAATGCTGATTTTCAGCTGAAACGCTGATATTGTGGTTGTCTAAAACTTCAGATCTTGAACTTGATCTCCTGCTATTATCAATCATTGAAGAAGCAGAATGGATCTGTCCACTTTCTCTTTCTGATGCCCCTGTATGCTTATGCTGAGGTAGAACTTCACTAGATAAATGAGCAAACTCTGGACTAGAGTGCACCCCAGCAAATTGATGCATGGCATGTACTTCATTTGATGAATATTTAGAACTTTGGCCTTTATCAGTAAGTGCATTCTTCACGGAACTTGTATGCTTTATATCAGAGGTCATGGTACCAGTGAAGATGTTATTAGTCTTTGTGCTCCAAGTTTGAGAAACAGCAGATGCATCAGAGGTTCCAAACATCTGTTTTGATTCTTTCAAATGGTTAGCAGGCTTTTGGTAGACACCATCAGACCCATGAGAAGCTTGAGCCTGCTCAATCTCAGATTCATGATGTGTTGAATTTTCAACGTTATTATTTCTTGCATAAAGATGATAACTGGATAAATCAAGCCAATGGCCTTTCCCATGTCTATCCCATGTGTTTCTGAAAAAAAAATCAAATTCAGCTATTAGATTCTCTTCCTGGCAATCCAGCAATCTCACTAGCCGCTGAGCCCCAAAAGCAATTGCACTCCTTATCCTAAAGAAGTTACCTGTAGAGTAGATTATAACCAAACAATCAGACAAAAGACTTATTTAGAGAGAAGAAGAAATACAAGTAAAACGGAAAATAAGCTATATTCTTGAGCAAAGACACACAAATAAAACAAAAGGGGAAAAAAATAGCTCATCAGTGCAATAAAGCTCCTTAAAAGATACCATAGGTGGAGCACCAAAGAGAGCCCACAAAAATAATCCAATCGGCCTGCCTGTATTAGCTCTAGACATATGGATGATTCTTGAAATCAGATTTAATCACAAGATTAAAAGGGCATCTTTAATTTGCAATAGTTTGGATCCATAGTAATTTTGTGCATCATAATCTAAAATAATGTGTAAAGATAAATTTTTATCAAAATTTCTGTTTATGGGAGAAAATATATTTATATCAGTCAAAAGACCACATTTAAAAGCAAAAATAACAATATAAAAAATAAGCATGGATGTTAAGAACATATTGTAAACACAACATCATGCAGCTTCTGTATTCAGGGAAACAAATAAACATATTTTGTTTCTTAAAAGTTCTTCTTCTTCTTCTACCACAACTTATTTCAAGTGTAATAGAAACATCATCTTTAGGAAAGAGAATTGTTACAGCTAGGGTTTAAAAGTTAAATACCCTTACTGATGCTACGCCCCAAGTTGTTGTTTGCACACAAAGGATCTATAATGTTGAAGTATTTGGAAACAAAAGGTTGCTCTTGATTTTCTTGGCTTCTTGGCATAACACCATAACAGGAATTACAAGCATTAAGAAATGATTCACTGAGAAGTAACTCTTGGCAATCCTTTCGTGGAGGCTCCGCTGTCATGATTTTGAATGCAGAAAAAAAAGGAATAGAAAAGAACAAGCCTATCAGCCACAATGAAGAGAACACGTTATTAAAGACACTGATATGATGAACACAATGAAATTTTTTAATATACCTGTCATGTTAGGAAGTGAACCTATAGGAACAGGTCCCCACAAGCTAATGCAATAGTTATCCCAGTCAAATTTACTAAAGAAGTCCAGAAATCGATAAAGTACCTGAGATATGGCAGCAATACTAACATAAATTTTCCTTTTATCCTTCTTCATAAGCCACAATAATATATATACCAAAGCAAACACGTTTGTCACCTCAAGTGGTCCAGCAAATGTACTACTGTAAACACGAAATATGTACAAGACTAAAGTTTCCAGTGCATAGGTTGAAATAAGTCCATGGTGAGCGCCAAGGATGCGGCTCTCATAGTAACACCAAGCTTTTATCAATATAATACTGCGTTTGAATAAATGATTCTGTCTTATCATATTGTCAACCTGGAACACAAACTATTTGTTAGAGATCTCTGCAAAAGAAGAAATGTGTTTGACAATCAGAACTTCTGTCAAAATAAATCACCTCCTCAAGAAAACAAAGTGTACACAAACCACCAAGCTGATTAAAAGATATGTCGACAACAATATTTTCCACCATGCACTTTATGATCTTCACCTGCCATTGAACAGCAATAAGAAACACGTGAAAGGTAAGAAAGTAAAATTTTACATCAAGGACAAAACAATCAAGCAGTGTTTAAACAGGATGGTAGAAGTAAATAATTTTGTCAATTACCAAATGAGGAAGAAAAAAGATGATCCACGTGTTTATCTTTATATAAGAGCAAACATTGAAAATTAGATCAATCCTTGACATTGGGGAGGGGGACAAAAACAAAAGACAATCTTATAGAACATTGTTGTCCTGCATTTCTTATGATATTTCCTTGATATCTAGGAATTTACCATTGAAATATATAATACATAAAAATGAATGATACGTAAATACACCATGGTTTGGTATCCATGCAAGCATTTAATAATACATGCAATTATGCATATAATATTCAATAATTGAAAATTAGAAATGATTGGAATTTTGGTTTTTGGAATACTATTTATATCCACAATTCACAGTATCAATTGTGCAAAAAAAAAAAAAAGAAGTATGCCAAAGCCTGTCAGTTAGAACAAGACGGTGTTAGGGGCTGCAAATGCATTCAGGCCAAAGCAGCAGAAAGGAACATTCAAAAATCAACATTTAACCATAGTGATCGAGAAGATGACTGGACCCCACTTATCTTGCTCATAGATAGTCCAACTGCTGATCAAAGTGGCCAAAATGAGCTTTGACCAACAATAGATCTATGGACCTATGCAGATTAGAAACAACTAAATCAGCATACGATTCTAGTTGAATGTTGAAACACTGTATTATGAATTTTCTCAGCAGCTCACCCAGAAATTTCTTTCAAGTTAAAGAGAAGCTTTATGACATTATCTCACACAAAAGTGAAAAATCGCTTAACAACACCTTAATCCCATTATTCAAAACAAGCTTTCGTATATTGCATTATGCATTCTGACTAGTTTACTACAATCACAACCATACAAATGCTACCTTATCTGGTCTAAAGAAAAAAAGTAAAGTATGCTGCCAACGTGCTTAGAATTGGCAAATTTTGCATCAATTTTAGAAACCACTAACAATGTGCAGAACACTCAAACAGTTACAAGTCAATCTAGAAAATGGAAATCACACAACTTCCCCTCTAAAGTTTGTCAGAGCTTTATATACATTATTGCCAAATATGAAAATGCATTGGTGAACTGTGAATCCAGCTGATAATAAGCACATACCTCTGCCTGGATATACTGAACCTCTTTCACACGAAATTCAGCATCCTCACTCCTCTTTTGTCTTTCTAAAATATCCCGTACCTCATGGACCAAACTGTCCTTCAAATTTTGATTGTCACTGAATGCTGTTAGATCAATATCCCCATCGGGTAAATAAGTCTTCAGCGGTACTGAACCATATGTGAACACCTGTGGTACCAAAGGAAGCACATCATTTATACAAGCATTAGGCAGTATAAAGCTTCATTTTGGAGGCTGATTTTCATCTTTTTCTCACTTTCCTTCCATGTGGGCTTAGGGAGACGCATAAACAACCTGCAAAAATAAATGATTGACAGACAAAAGAGAGCATGCATATGATGCACAACTTCCCTCACACATGGCAGTCCAGCACACACAGGATACATTATATGACTTCTAATGGCTTTTTGGGTCTCTAACTTCTAACAGGAAAGGTTTAGCTGCCCTAAAGAGAAACATTTAGTGAATAATTAAAAAAAAGAGGTTTAAGGGGAGAAGACTAGGCACATGTCAATCTACATTTACATCTCACTTGAGAAGTTGAAAAGGTTATATAGGGAGGGACAAGGACAAATAAGTCTAGAAGCCAATGATTGAAACTCAAGAAAACAGTTATTAAGATTCATATAATGTAAGTTTGTAGAACGGTAGAAGACACTAGCAATAACTTATCTATGAAAAATGCAACAAAAAACACAACGAAGAATTTGATAGGGATCACAACTCTGCCCGAAGGCTGGGTAGCAGACAAAATTCTCTAACAATAGACTAATGGAGAACTATTTCTACCCTAGAATCCTCTAGCAAAATCCTCAAAAATCATGCGAGACCTCACTCACCAACCTAGTTTCACATGCAGGCTGAACACAAGGAAAGCTACTAGCTTCCAAAACTGTAATGATTCAGTAATAGTAATTCACCCCCTTTAGGAAATTACACCAAGTGCCTAATAGATAGATTCCTTGGTGCTAATAACATCCACCAAAGTAGTAATAATCTGATGAAATTTTGAGATAAATTTCTGCATTTTAAGCTTACTGTCAAGTATTTCCAGAAATTACTTTCTGCTTCTGAACAAGCCATGTTTGGAAGTTAAAGGGTGCAAATTATTTTCCAAACTGATTGAAGGATAGCCTTAATCATGCTTGTACGGAATGACAAGTTTCCTATTTCAATCAATTATCTATAGTTAACAAAGATCTAATGTATAAGCTCAAACACGAATATAATTAGAAAGGCCTAAGATTTCAATTCATAACTATTTTATTTCAAAAAGAAATTCACCAGAAAGGCTCTAAAAACTTACTGAATAACTAGTATTATAACTGCACCAACATATTAAAGTATCATAAATTATTTGATAACAACTATAACTAATCATACAAGAGCATATCAAAAAGATGAACAAATGTAACATTCATATACTGAAACAATTAACAAGGAAAGGATAAAGCAGAGTTTTGGCACCTGGCAAGGGGCACACTTCATGATCAGGCGTTGTAAGTAAGATACAACCGCATTTCGCTGTTCTTCTGATGTTTGGTTGGGCTGAATCTGTGCAAGCAGCTCTGCTGTTCTCTTTTCAGCTCGTGACCATCTGTCTTGGTCAAGCACCTTAGCAAGGGAGGTTGCTTTATTAGGCAAGAGACCGTTTGGAATAAAGCCACTCAGCATGGCTAGTCCTTCAGGACAATCCATGCAAAAATTATCTCTTTGTAATATCCGTTCTGTCCTTAACACGTCCTTCTGCAGTGTCTGCTTATGGAATTGGCAAGATCTGTTTCAAAATCAAGGAGTTTAGAAGCTAAACAAATGAGTACATAATATTTAGTGTCACAATATGTCTGTCATGGCCACTTCACCACAATGTAAAAATGAAGGTTAATGAGATGCAAGAAATAAAGAGACAAACAAGCAGACTAACTTTGACATTTTAGTAAAACTCTAGTGAATGAAGCCTGACAATCTAAAGATAAATGCATATGCGGTTGACTTTTTTGCTTACCAATTATTAAGTTACATTTAAGTCAACATTTGTCGGTAACAAAGTTATAGCAGTAAGAACACAAAGTAACTACTTCTATCATCAGCTAAGCCAGGCAAAAGTATGAATAATAATTTGAGTAAAGTCTCCAATGTATACATTCAACAACCAGCGTTATCCTACTAGGTGAGTTTGACTACATGAATCAAAAGACGTCATTGTGTTCTATCAAAAACCAAATATATACATACAAATACAGAACATACACTTGTAAATAATATACACCTATAGATTTGAGAAATCAGTTTCTTTCCTTCCTATGAAAATGTCTCCCAATCAAACAAGGTGAAAGAAGAAAACTTCACAAATATGAGGTATCTATGGCTGCATATAAACCAGAAATAATATCATTGCAGTGACACTACATTATAGTAGTACTAGAAAATAGTTCAAATTACAAGTACAATAAAATATTTAAAAAATAAATGAACAAAAAGAGTAATGATACTTGTACAAACTTACACTCAGATGCTCCTCACATACTACCATAAGATAATGTCATGAACCAATTCTTCCAAAAGTTTAAAGTTTAAGTAGTTAGGTGAAGACACTTGAATGTCTCTTATTATATATCTAACACACCTCCTCACGTAAGAACCTTGGGGCTTGAAATGTGGGCAATGCATAGCCCCATCTTTACCATGTGCTAAATTTAACTTCTTTTTAATTATTTAGAAGAATACGGGCAGCAAGGATCCAACTTTAGACTACTTGGTGATAGAGGCTTTGACACCAATGTTGAATTGGATGGTTTTAGGATGGTTGAATTGGAAGGCAAATAAATGGTTTTTATTATATATCTAACAGATAACACCCTGGTTCCACTGTAACTTTTTTTATTGAACGCTCACATATGTCCAAGTATCCTTTCCCCAATACAAAAGCATAACAATACTAACAGTCTAGCATCATTTTCAATTTTCGCTGGAAGGAAACAATTCAGCAGATCGCTGCTCAGAAGCCACAGCAACATGATCACCAATGGAGAAAAGATAAAAGTAAAACCCAACACATCATTCATTTCCTAATAAGAAAATTTTGTACTGCAATAAAAGCCCGAAAATTTTCAAGCTAAATGGATTGTCAGACCGAGCATTTTTTAAGTTAAATCTTTTCCATTTCCTTCCCTCTCCCCAACTAGGTTAACAACCATTCAACCAAACTTCTCCACCAGCAAAAGACAAGAAAGAGCTTAAAAAAAAAAAACAGTTAAGTGCCACATTGAAAACACTTGAGACAAGTGAAAATCCACGGAATCATCAAGAGCAAAGTGATACAAAGTTCTAACCAAAACACCTCCAAATGCTTCGTAGTTACGAAGAAAGAACTGCAAATTCCACCATTTAAGTTTAACATGTGAAACACGGGTACTTCATAATGTCTACGATACATGTATCGGATATGTATCTGATACTATATTAAATATTTAGATATATGATAAATGTTAGTTTAATTTTTTAACAAAAGTTATATTCCTAATACTGTACTTGTATCGTATGCGATATTTATACTCGCATGTGTGCATTACAGATTTAACAAAAGAAAAGGAAAAAGAGAAGACATACACACATGAAACATACACAAGCAGGTGTGGCTGAAGAGGATAAAGAAGAAGAGTGTAAAGAACCTGATGACAAAGAAAGAGGTGGGGTGGCAAGAACTGTTAGAAGAATTGGGGTGCTGAATGAATTTAACCAAACTTGCATGCGAGTGAGGCTTAGATTTTATAAGCCCTGTGACGTAACACATTAAAGTTTGGTTTTCCATATTCATTCTGGAGTGACGATCACAAAAGTGGAAAATGCCAAAAATGTTATATTTAAAACACTGTAAGAGAGGGTGTAACAGAGACAAACAAGACAACTCAGACAGGAAGAGAGGGAGACTGAGTTGGTTTTTTTAGTATTTTTTTTTAAATTTTTTTTAAAAATTTTTTGGTTTCATATTTTTTAAAGTATTTATATTATTATAGAAAATAATTTTCTTATATGGCATCTCATTTGATTTTCTCTTCAAATTTACTTATTATTTTTTAATTTTATTTATATTAATATAGAAAGAGAAATTTATTATTTTATATTTAGTTTTATATTTAATCTTCCTTATTAAATTTTTTAAGTATTAATTATGCTAATGTAGAAAGAATGTTTTCTTTATTTAGTCTATGTTCTTCAAATTTCCTTATTCAGTTTTAAGTTTTTTTATACTACTATAGAAAGAAGATTTTCTTATTTAGTCTCGAACTCTTTCTTCAAGTTTCCATATTCGTTTTTTAAAGTTTAATTATATTACTATTGAAAAAGCAATTTTTTATTTATTCTCTGATTTTATCTTCAATTTATTTTATTCTATTTTAAGTTTGAAACTGTAGAAAGAAAATTTTCTAAGACCTTAATTTTCACCCCAATTTTTATTACTATGAAAGAAAATTTTCTTATTTAGTTTCTGAATTTTTTTTAAATTTTTTTGTAATTAGAATTAAAAAATTTTCATTTTAAATTAAACACAATAGTCCACTTTTAGAGCTGACAAAATGAGTTGTGTCAAGTATGTTTTGAGTTAATATTTTGTTAGTCCAGCTCAATCCATTGCGAGCTGCGAGTTGGGTGGGCCTGCTTATCAGTCCGACAATTCTTTTATTTTTTTAAAAAATAATAAATTTAATATTTAAAAAAATTAAATCAATAAAAAATAAAAGATTAAAGTTCCTTAGTTTTGATCTAATAACAAATGAATTAAATAATAGTTCAATTGTCAATTGAATTTTAATTTTTCAAGTAAAAAAATGATAATATCCTTTTAAGTATATCTTATTAGATTAAATAATAATAATTAAAATTCGAATCAACGGGTCCGTCTAACTCAAAGCAAGTCAGCTTTATCCACCTTACTTATAATTTCAGGTGTTAGAAGTCTAGAGTCATTACTTTAGAGAGAGTTTTATCTAACTATCACCCCAATTAGAATTATGTGAGTAATTACAATGTACTAAAAATACAATGACCCACCTTTTAGATTTATTTTATAATTTTTTTTGAATAAATTTTATATATTATTTTAAGTCAGATCTCATTCAATTTAAAACAATTATATTGTTATTAAATAATTATATTATTTGATAACCAAATAAAATTAAATTCGTCTTGCCATGTTATCATGATGCCTGTTTTAGTTTATATATAACAAGTTATTTTTTCTTACGTTACATGGATTATTTTAAATTTTAAATTTATAATTTTAATCGATAAATATTTGGTATGTATTTTTTTAATAAATTGTTCACAAAATTGTTGACCAGAAGTAATACTTTAATAAAATTATCTTCAAAGTAACGACTCTAAATAATGGTCAAAGTAGTGACTCTAGTTTTGATTTTAAACAAAAAACAATCAAAATATTTTGAAGAAAATTTTCAACTAAAAAGTTTTTTTTAAGTGTAAAACAAAGTATTCCAAAAAGACTTCTAATCATATAAAATGTAATGCAAAGACTTATATCTAAATTCATTTTTTTGTTTGTTTGTGGTGATATTTTAATAAATATCTAACATAATTTATTTATATAATTTAATACTTACGTATAAGTTATGTAAATAGATTGAATATTAAAAACTGTTTCAATTTATTTTGACATTAATTTCTTTTATGACATGAAAAAGTTACCTAATTTTTACTTTGTATTTTTTATTTTGCAATTTTAATAATAATGTTCTAACTCAATCTTATTTATATAATTAATATTTAATAATATAATGTCATTAGTTTTTTTATATTTGATAAATAATAATTATTTAATATTTAATATTATTAATTACTCTCAAATAAATAATAATAATAATAAGATAGATTTTGTTTTGACTTTTGGTTCTACCTTCCTAATACGCGGTGAAGCAACCAGTGAGCCCAAGAACGGATCCAAAAAATATTCAATGAAGAAGCCAATCAAAAATCATGAATTATATTATTAAATATATAAAAAATTAAAGTTAGCAAATAGAGATGTATTTATTCTTAAATTATTTAATAGATTAAGATTAAAATATATTATTTTAAATTAAGAGTAAATATATTCTTATTTGCTCACTTTAGAAGAGTATTTTTTATTATATAGGAAGATTTATGAATAAAGTGAAAAAAATAAAAAAAAAATATGTATGTTAGATATTAAATACATCACAATAATAATTATCTTTTACATCATTATTTATAAGAAAAATAAAGTTTATATATGGGAGAGGATCCATTTACACTTAGTGTAAGTAAAAATACTTACACCTAATTTCTTACCATTAAATTTATTTTAATTTAATGGTTCTAAATCATCTAATTAAATGATGAGAGAAAATAATAAATACTCACATTAAAAAGGAGAGAGAATTAATAATAAATGTAATTTTAATAAAAAATAAATTTTAATTATCAAGTCTATTTATTAACTTAAAAATGATATAATATTGAATATAATTTATAATAATTTTATTTTTATATAATGTATTAATTTATTGTATTTTAAAATTAGTTAAAAAAATTAACTATCAACTTTTATACTAAATAAAAATATTTAGTAAACACTACATACTGACATGTTTAAATGAAAATTATTAAAATGATTTGAAATGGTTGGATTAAATAGGACATGATAATGTACGATTTATAATTATCTATAAACCATTTAAAAGTTTAAAAGTGTATTTATTTTAACAAATTAAAAAATAAAGAATTTTAGTAAATAAAATGATTCAAACTAATTTACTTAGAGATCATTATGCTTTTTTTTTCCTCGATCATAAACAAATAACAAAGAATTAACCTTTTTACTAAATATTATGTTCCACTTAGATCTTTCACTAACACCTAAAAGTAAAGCAAATTAAGTCTAATATATTTTTTTATTAGCAAAATATAAAAATGGCCAAATTAAAAAAAAAAAAAGGCATCCAAACCATTTGTTTATTGGTGATAGTAGAGTTCTACAAGTAATGGATGAGTTTAGACATGTACTTATAAAATTATTTGACATATTAATATAAGAAGACAATGACTCCAAAGATTCTTAAAATATAATTTTAAAAATTTGTTATACTTTATCAACTTATAACTAAATAAAAATAAAAATATTATAAATTGTATTAAATAATTAACTATTTATTATATTTTTGTTTTTATATAATGTATTAATTTATTATATTTTAAAATCAGTTAATAAAAATTACTATCAACTTTTTATACTAAATAAAAATAACTTATACTAAATAAAAACAAAAATATTATAAATTATATTACATCATTTTTAAGTTAATAAATAGACTTAATAATTAAAATTTATTTATTCATTAAAATCAAATTTATTAATTCTCTCTCCTTTTTAATGTGAATATTTATTATTCTTTCTCATCATTTAATTAGATGATTTAGAACCATTAGATTAAAATAAATTTAATGGTAAGAGATTAAGTGTAAGTCTTTTTACTTACTCTAAGTGTAAATGGATCCCCTCCCTTTATATATATATAGAGAGATTTTTAAAAAAAGAAAGAGAGTGGAGTTAAAAGTGAGAGAAGCTAATAAGTTTATTATATAAAGATTAAAAATTAATAAAAAGATGAGTTTAAATTATAATATCAATGTATATAAAATAATCATGAATCACATATCAAATACATATCAAGTATAAATTCTTTTAACTTCATTATTTTTATCTTTAGTATAATTATACTTGATCTCTCTTGATATTAGTGCTTATAATATTGACATCATTTTTGTTTGAAAAATTACTCATATTTCTCTTACTTTGTATTTTCAATGAAATTTTGTATAATATTTTTACATAAAGAATGTGAGATATATGTAATTTTGTAAATAAAGAAAAATATTAGAGTATAATAACAATATATAAAATTAAAAATATAAGTTTAATTTTTAAATAAGAATATTAATATAATAAATATTAATTTTATAAAAGATCAATATAATTATTTTTTTATTTTTTAATAAAATTAAATTTAATTATAAATATTTAAAAAAAATTAATGAAAAAAGAGAGCCAAGACCCACACATGCCCTTCTTGTATCCACCTCTGAGTGAGCCAGTGATTAAATTGGAAATGTGGTTAAAGAGAGGGAGTCAAATTAATTCTTTATATTTTGTATTTTAGATTTTTGTTTGTGGTATGATTTTGTGACTGTGATTAATTTTAGATTAGAAAATGGAAATATGACTCCATTTTTTTATGATAAGCTTGTGCTAGCTCTAGTTACATGTATCGAAAAAACTTTTAAATACTTTCACATTAATTAGTTTTTATCCCTTATCTCATATCGATTTACATTTTTTTATAGTAAAATTAGGATTTAGATTTTCTAATATCATTTTTTATAATAAATTTCTTTTATAATATTTATATTTATCTTTCTCTTTCACTTGAAAGAAAAAAATGAAATGAGATAATCTAAATTAAATAAAATTATTCAAGAGACAATTAATATCACCATTAATCATTAAATGTATTATTATGTTAAAAAGTAATTAATCACATTGTTAATTATCTTTTTGATAATTCAATAGCATTTTTTTGTATTCAACAAGCTGCCCAAAAATAAAATAATTAATTAATTTATTAAAATGTACTAGGGTCGATGTCATATGTGCGTTCTCAAGATCGTCAGAGTTAGATTTATTATTTAATTTCAATTGACACAAAGCTAACTAAAAAAAAGCATAAAACAAATTGATTCAAACTTTAGTCTTTCACACACATTCTAAATATTTGTTTGTTTAACATGAGATTTATGCAGCAACTCGTGCAGGTAAGATTACTAGTTTATACCCATAAAAATAAAATTTACTAGTTTATATATGGTAAAAGTATAGATCATAGGTGTTTACTTGTGTATTAAATATTACAAAACACTTTACTGAAAAAAAATTAAAACCTTTATATATATATTTTTTTATCAAAAAAAAGAGAGAAATAACGGAAAAAAACCGTTAACAATAAAAAGTTAAGGGTGAAGGATCAGTGTCCATTCCAGAAACAACAATAACTATTCAGAATGGTTAATTAACCTTTCTAAATAATTAATTGGTCTTTTCTATTAATTTTGTATTGTTGGCAATCATTTTCATTAATTTTACCTCAGAAAAAGCTATATGTTCCAATTTTTTAAAGAAAAAACTTAGATCTATTTTTTTATATTTATTATATCTATTTTATCAATTAAATTATGATATATATATATATATTTTATAAAAAAGAGTAAGAGAGATAACATTAATGCATAGGAGAGAGACTATTGATATACATATATCATAATTTGATTGATAAAATAAATATGATAGATATAATAAAATATAACTAAATTTTATCTATTTTTTAATGGTTTAAATTGTGATGTCTCAATAACTCAATTCTAAATTATTAAACAAAATAAATATTAGAAAATTTATCTATACATTATGTTTGCAAGTTTAATATATTTATATGCATTTTGTGTTTATATTCTATGTGTGCTTAGAATTCTTAACAATAAGATTATATTTTAGTATTTGAGTTCATTTCTTCTAAAGTAATGCTTAAAGAAAGGATTAAAGAGTCAACTTTGACTTCATTATTTTAATTGAGGATTTTAAGAAAAATTGGTTAATTAATTTTAAATAATGAGTTATAGGAGGTTAATTGGAATATTAGTGTATTTAAAATTGGTGACATGATAAAATATGAGATAGCGGTAAGATAAATTAAAGCGGAATTAATTAAGAAAAATATTAAGATACATGTCAGACTAGACATAATAATAATAATAATAATAATAATAATAATAATAATAATAATAATAATAATAATAATAACTAGAATCGTGGCATAATAATAATTTAAATTAAAAATATTAAGAGTCGTCACTAATTTTATTTTTTATTAAAAAAATTAAAAAATTTAAGAAAAATGATATTTAAAATTAGATTGAATTCGGAAGTCAATTATGTGTAAATAATGATGTAAATTTAATTTCACAGCACCCCTAACACACCTTTCCTGAGACGATACTTTAAGTTAATTGTGTAAATCCTTGATAATTCTTGCAAATATTTATTTTACCTCTTTTCGTTAAAAGATAGACAAATTAGATAAATGAATTATGAAAATTTAATTTTTGGCTTGACAGAATAGGTGTTTCGCTCTTACGTATTTTCAGGTGCAATAAAGAACTCAAAGTCACGTAATTCTTTAGAAAAACAAATATGAGTTGATTATTTTTAATTTGTTTTGAAAATCTATTTGATTTAAAAAAAAAAACAAATTATCAAACTGTCATAACTTAGATGATTCTAAAAGTTTTGAGATTAATAAGTTATCACAACTCAGTTAATCTATTTTCATTTTCTTTGTTTTTTTTTTTAATTACAGATTTAGTATAAGATCACCCTTTAAAACAAAGATCAATAATATAATAAACACACCAATAAAAATAAAAGAAAAAAAAACAATAAGTCAACATAAGAAAATAAAACATTATTTTTAAAAAAAAAAGGGTTAAATGTCAGCATTTTTTTCTGTATCAACAACTAAAGACTCAAATAAAAAACAAATGTAACATAAAAGAGTGGCTAGCCCAAAACAAAATAAAGCCCAAATGCAAATTAAGGCTTAAAAAAAACTAAACTAAGGACAAAAGTAGGATCAGAAACGTAAAAGGAAGGAGAAAGGGGCTGCAAACACAAATGGGCAAGGAGCACGAGTGAGAGAGCGGTACGACAACGAGGGATGGCAGAGGTTCCTGAGTGGCAAGGTGTCGCGGGTTCTGGTTGGCAGGATCTGGTGGTTTACGGCGGTAAGTTGGCGTGACATGGTGGTTGGATTCGTGGGAGACGATGAACGGTGAAGAGGGGCGGCGGATCTGGTTTTGGATATGGTGGTTCATGGGTTCTGGTATGGTCCGAAGTGGGGGTGGCGTCGTGGTGTCTTGTGGAGGACGGTGAGGTGGTTCTCGGGTCTTTGAGTGGTTTTGGGTCACGAGTTTACGGTGATGTTCGGCTTCCGACATCTGGTGGCGAGGACAGCGGCTGGGGATGGTGGTAGAGACGGCGACGACGAACAAGTGGGTAGAAGTGTATGGGTCGCTGGTGGCTGTTGTTTTTGTTGATTTTTGGTTAGATTTTGTTTTGGGTTAGGTGGAGCTTGAAGATATAATGAAGGTTCATGGAATGGATGTTGTGATAATGGCTAAGGTGATTCTTGGGAGACCTGGTTTTGATTGGCAGATGGACTTAAGGGAAGTGGTGGTGGCTGTTCATGGTGGTTGTTTTGGGGGAATGATGAAGGTGAAGGTTTTGGTGGTTATGGAGGTTGATGGTGGTTGTGGTGATGGAGGTTCTTGGCTTGTGGCTGTTCTGTTGGTGTGATTTGGAACTGAGTAACAGAATGAGAGAAGTGCAAGTGTATTGTATGACGTTCATGGCTTAAAGGTTGAATAGGAAAAGAAAATGAACAACATGACTACCAAGCTGAGACCAAAGCATGCATTGAGCACCATCTATTTACTCACAACGGTGCAAGGATAATAGTAGAGAAATGTTTACCTCTTCTGCGTTACCAACTTAAAACTTGGAAACCAAAATCTGTTCTTCCAATTGCCTCTTCCTCTCCTATCTTTTTTTCTACTCTCCCTCATTCTCTCCCTTTCTTTCTATTATGCGGAATCAGTGAGTGTGTGAGGGTGTACGTGAAGGTGAATGGGTGTGTGCGTGTAGCCAGCCCAGGTAAGGAACGTAAAAGTGGGTGGATAATGCCAAAAAGAAGTCAGGGCAAAGGAGGCTTGTCCCCTCTGCCATAGTGTGTGCTGCAGTGTAGTGTATAGAAGGCATAATGTATGACCAAGAAAGGAAAAAGAATAAGAAAGGAAAATGGTGAAATTCTTGGTTACTGTATGATTATCTTATGTCGTTTTTTATATATATTTATAAAAAATTAAAAAGAGAAGATAATTTTTTATGATGAGTGAATTTAAAGGATTCTATTTTTTTTCTCTCTCTAATTTTATGCAAATGTGTATAAGAATAACATGATACAATTGTGTGTAACTAATTACCTCTCAGAAAAAAGAACATAGGCCAAAAGAAAGAAGAGTAGCTTTCATCCAAAAGTAGAAAAACAACAAGCAGAAAGAGTTCTACGTGCCCTTTTTTTGTTTTTTGTTTTTTTTAATTATTATTTTTTTTTGCTTTTTTTCATTTGGTTTTTTAACAAAAAAAGTTATAATAACTCGAATAAAATTGAATGTTCACAAAAAAATAATAATAATAATTTATCATCGGAGAATTTTAGGAAGGAAAATTAAGTATGAGAAATTAAATTAAATAGGGGTTAGCAAAAAGGAAAGAAAATTTCATAATAAATTAGTGGAATAATAACACATAATTTTCCTAGGCTAACTAGATTATTAGTAGTTTAAGTTGCCATAAATTAGTTTAAACCTTAGAATATTGTAATTAGTGTAATGAAAGTTAATCATGCTTAAGATAATTATTCAACTCGATTAAATTAATAAAAAAAATTATGAATGGAGGGAATAAAAAGGGTGGGAGAGCAACAGAGAGCAAGAAAAAGCCATATCTCTCCTTGCACCACAATGATGCCAGCGCACATCCACACTAGGATTAAGAGTGAGGGAGTGTCATTTTCCAATATAATACACATGCAAGGGAAAGAAAGCTCTTGAGGGAAATCTTCTATTTAGAACTGGGTTTTAAGAATTACTTAAGAAGGTGAACAATGGTTGATTCTTACATGGTGTAGCCACAATGATTTGAGGAGTGAGAAGGTGAGTACCTGCAAAAGATATTCTAATACTCATGTTAATGCGTACTTTTGTTCTCTTGTTGAGCCTTTATACAGAGACGTATGAGCGTATGAAATGTAACATCCTACTCTAATTTTAATTATTTTTTATTATATAATTATAGTGTTTAATTCTAATAAGAATAACACGTTACAAACGACTTATAACACGTTACATAATTTCGTACAAACGTTTCTAAGTTAGACACCTATTTTCTAAAAATTAAGGTTGACTGACGAGCACTGAACTCAATCAAAATTGTAACTGAGTTATGCCTATGACTTGTAGCATAGGAAACAACATTGGATCGTCTCCCAAGGATTGTAAATGCAATTTGATCAGATCAAGCTAAAGTTGGGGGAAGGGATTTGAGAACTCAGAATATGTAATTAACAGAATTAAAGTGTGAAATTCAATTAAAAGAACAATCAATTCAGAAACCTATCCGAAATTGGGTTGATTCTATCATGGATCTTTCAACAAACATTTGAAGTGCATTTAAATGATTAATTTAGATTCAACCGAAATCTCTGCATCAAATCCAAAATTTATACTAGACAATCATCTAGAATTCAATTAACAATTAGCACACATATTCGCAATCGCACAATTCATGTTAGATCTATGTTAATTTGATTTCCGAATTTAATTAACCTAGGCATAAATCAGTAACCTAACCTCCTTTGTAATTTAGTGATTAATTCAAATTAATCAACCTAAATCCCATCATAATTCTCAATCTCAAACCGAGATCCAATCATATCAAACATAAACAGAATCATCATTCATGCATTCAAGAAGAAGAAGAAAAAGAAAAATCTAAATGCAATTCAAACACAAAAACAGAACCAAGATCTCAAGAATCCAAATCACAATTTCTTCAAGAATATCTGAATTGATTACAGAAGTTTAGCCCTCCATAGCTATCACCATGAAGGAGCTTGAGGAAGAAGAAAGAAGAAGAGAGAAAGATCTAGATCTAGAGAGAGAAGGTGAGAAGAAGTAAACTGAAAAACTAATATTGATTTTCTGTCTATACAGTTATAAACTAACTCCTATTTTGGTCTTACATCATTAAAACCTCATTAGTTACAAAGCTGGGTCCATTATGAGTAATTGGGTCCAAACCCCATGTCATTTGGAGGTCTACAACTCAAGTTATGGACAAAACATTCCCAAAAGGTCTCTGAACTCATGTTCTGACTTCCAGGGCCAATTAGCTCCACTAGATGTTCAATTCTGCCCTGGAGCTCTCATGAAAGTTGTAGAGCTCTCTCTCATCTTTCCTACAAGGTAAGATACATAATTTTTAGATATCTAAAACTCAAGATATGACCGAAATACAGAAATAGTATCAAATCTCAATGATGCTGAAAAAAAATCAATTAAGCCCAATTTAAGCCAAAAGTTACAAAACATAACCAAACTCAATCAATTAAGTACATGGAGAGTGTAAATGACTAAAAATAAGGGTTTATTAATGTATAAAATATATGATTATCATTTGCAAAAGCCTTATTAAGGTGCCACTATTTACAACTATTAACATAAACTCCAACTTCCAGCCTATAAACTTGCTCAATACGAAAATCTATCAGAACTTCTTCAGTCGGCTTAATTTGAAATGTTAAACTACAAAGAGGTGAGATACAATCTCAGTAGTAAAAAGTAAAAATAATTATACATAATCCACCTTTTACAATTTTCTTCTAAAACCATATCTGAGAGTCCACAAAATAGAATAAACAAATCATTAATTTAAAAATAAGTTGAAAAGAAGTAAGTACCGCAGTAAGTACGAGCAAATGAATGAAAAGTAGATTTGGAGAAAAGTTAATAACTCCAAAAACATTTCAAAATAAAGGTAAATGGATGAGTGAATAATTTAATAAAAGAGAGTGTCACAATATAATGATTAAAAGAATAATTATTTGATTAAAGGAATAAGAACCTCGGTAAAGATTAAAAGAGTATAACAAATTTCATATTAAAATATAAGTAAGATTTCATCATCTTTTTGAAAAATCTTCATCTCTGTTTAAATCATCATCATCATTAAAAACATCATTTCTTTTAGCATCATCATTTCTTTTAGCATCATCTCATTTCAATACTCTCAACCAAATGTGCATCATTCTCGTATGACAATGAGGCGTCCCTCAAAGTCCTCTAATTATTGTCACAGTAATATCTAATTAGGGCATCCCTCAATAATCTCTAATCATGGTCACAATATTCTCTGTACATTGATTTATTTTTATCCATGTGATGATATTTCAAAAATATTTTCTCTATAGATCAATAATAAACTTGAATTAAAACAGGCATCATTATAGTATAATAAAAATAAGAACACTGATAAAGAACGTTAATAATAATCAATTATTAAAACATCTAATATAAAGAATAACATAAAATTGGTTAGATGAAAGATTGATAAAAAGAGTTAAAAGAATAGTTCACAAGAAATTAATTATATTTAAAATCTCAATTCTAAAACTTTTCTATCAAAATTGTTATCAGAATAATAAAATTATTATCAGAATAACAAAATCGTTATCAGAATAATGAATAGTTCTATTCAAATAACAAAATTATTATCAAAATAAATCTTTTAGAAAAACAGCAATGAAAGTGTTCTGTCAACCTTTATTCAAATAAATGGATTTTTATGCGAATATATCACCAAAGAAAATAGTATTTGAAGTGTTTAAGCAAACTTTATTTGAATAACATCAGTTATTCGAATAAAGGGGTCGAAAATCACCTTTGCAGAAATCAGAATGTCACTGTTGCATTAAAATAAAAACAGAGCAACATGAATGGATGAAAAATGATGGACTATGAGGTATGGGTGATAGAAATAAAGAGTAAAGAATGATGTTTTTGTCATTTCCTACCTTCGCTATAGAATTAAAACAAATATGAAGAAAGCATTGAAATGAAGGAGTTGGGTTACAAAAACAGAGCTACTGTTGTTAGTTGGGTAAATGAGCGGCTTTTTTGACGAGTTAGGGAGAGGGAGGAGGTATTTATAGAGCCCAATTTAAACTTGTCTTATGTTGGTTAATGATGTAATGGACGATGTTGGGTGGCTGGGTGTCAAAATAGGGAGCACTTCTTAGAAAATCTCATTCTTGTAATCATTGTTTCTTCATATTTTTCTCCCAAAACTTGCCACGTTTCTGCATATCTCATCCTCATTTATTGTTTAGAACACTTGTTCTCATTTTTTGTCGTGCTTCACCATCTTCTATTCTAGAATTTTCATGATTTCAAGGGTTCTTCTTTTGACACATGTATTGGTTACCTCACTAAGCTTATATCACCTTTATTAAATTCATGGACACTTGTTTCTTATAGCCATAAATCACCATCAATTTTCTTTAGTTATTTAACATCATGGGTTCCAATCTGATTTTGACACATGTAGCTGCCAATCAACATTCTATGATTTCTTCCTTCCACCTGTCCTTGATGATTCCACCTATTTTACTTCGTCAAATTTAATTCTTTTGGAACTAAATCCATTTCTTCAAGTTAGTTCTATTGGAACTAAATCCAAGAAAGAAAGAAACTAGATCAAAATAGGAGTTTTCATTTTGCTGCCATGTTACGTGTTTCCCATTTCAACTTTTATTCGAATAACACTATGCTTATTCGAATAACTTATGCACTAACGTAGCTATTTATTCGAATAACAAGAAATCTATTCGAATAAGGTAATATATTTTCTCCTGTTTATTTCTTTAGCATAAGCCTTTATTCGAATAACCATGCTTTTATTCAAATAATTTATTCTATTATGATGTATATTTGCCCATTCATCCATTTATTCGAATAGAATAAACTCTATTCGAATAACTTCATCTAAAAACGTTACATTTTTATTTTTTGAGGTTTTCTTCTATAATACAAAGTTATCCTATATTATATACTTGTATTTATTATTAATAATATTTTTAAGAATATTACATTCTTCCCCTCTTATAAAACTTTTGTCCTCAAAATTTATTCTGCTGCTTCCCAAGTAGCATCTTCCATATCTTGTATTTGCCACAAAACTTTCGATCATAAGAATACTTCTATTTCTTGGTTTCTTGTAAGGATTCCTAAAGCCTATAGATAGAAATAATCCTAATGGATAGAAAATGAGCTGACTTAGTTAATTTATTTATAATCAACCATATAGTATCATGACCTAGATTGACTTTCACAAAATTCATATATATCTCATTTCCATTCTGGGATTTCTAAGGGTTGCTACAAACCTGAGAGTCTCTAATATTCTATTTTAATTTACATACCTAGCTATTTCAGATCTCATCCAAGCCACCAAAATTAATGTTTAAAAGCCTGATGTATCATACCAAGTCTTAGAGGAATAATATACTTATTTTTATGAGCTTCTTCTAAAATTTCTTTCCTTATATCTAAATTGTTAAGTATACATATCATATTCCTGTACATAATCACTTCATCATCCTTAACTTAAAATCTAGATATTTTCCTCTAAGTATTCTTTCCTTAAAAGCTTGCAAAATTTGATCTTCTTTTTATGCCTTTTT
Source organism: Ormosia semicastrata (assembly GCA_029884595.1). Classification (NCBI taxonomy): domain Eukaryota; kingdom Viridiplantae; phylum Streptophyta; class Magnoliopsida; order Fabales; family Fabaceae; genus Ormosia; species Ormosia semicastrata. The sequence continues at coordinate 25,496,353 of JAQQTO010000046.1, read as the reverse complement.
GACTTTTATTTTTAGATCACAAGTAACTTGTAAGACACTTAAACAAATCCTACTTGGTTCAAAAGTCACTAAGAAATTTAAATTCCTAGACTTCTCTTATCAAATCAGCTGCAATTTTTGTTTTTCCTAGGTGATACTTTACCTCCAAATCATAATTCTTAAGAAATTCAATCTTCCTCATATTCAATTCCTATGATCAATATATATATACCTCAAATTTTATCCCATACAAATAATGTCTCCAAACCTTCAAAGCAAAACTACTACTGCAAACTCCAAATTATAGGTTGGATAATTTTTCTCATGAGATCTAAGTTATTTAGAGGCATAAACTACTACCTTCCCCTTTTGCATTAACACTCATCCTAATCCTTTTTTAGAAACATCACTATAAATCATAAAATGTCCTAAAGGATCAAGAGTTATAATAGTAAGTTTCCTCTTTAATTCTTGAAAACTTTCCTTATATCCACATTCCACATTTTCCCCAATTTTGCAAATAACCATTTTTCTTTCAAAGTTTCTAACACTATCCTCAAATATATTGCATGTTTCTTAAATTATCACATTTATTCAAATATAGCCTAAATACCTTATTCATATCATCCATAAATATAACAGGGTATTTGTTAAACTAAATGACATTACCAAATATTTGTAACGACCATATCCAGTCCTGATATTTTCCACTTTAATCTTAATCTGGTGACATCGTGACCTTAAGTACTTGATCTAATAAATCATCTATTCTAGGGAGTGGATATTTATTCTTAATGATCGTCTTATTTAATTGTCTATAGCCGAAGACTACCTTCCTTCTTTTACTAATAGTACTAACCTATTATCAGATCTGGAGATTATTCCGCTTCATGACTGCTAAGGGCAAAAACCTTTCCTGGAACTTATGGCTTTGTCGAGAGATTTTCCTTTTTACCAATTCTGTAATCTTTAGCTATATGTCAAGCCTTTCCACAAAAATAGCATACCCGTTGCCTAAACAGGCAAGGTTTGTCTCCATGTACCTTTCTACACTTTGGGCAATTTGCTTTAGGCTAAACATATTCTCTCTTGTTTATATTTGGTCTGAACTCGTTATTTCTAGCTCGTTCTCCATTGTCTTCCCGCTTTCACTTAAGCTAAAATTGCTTTTCCTTCTCAGCTTTATATTCCAAAAGATCCATTTCTTCAATTCTGCACTTATTAGTGTGGAGTACTGCTTGATTTCCAACTTATTTATCTCTTTTTTGATTTTTGGCCTCAGTCCATACTCAAATTTTATGGCCTTCCATTCTTCATTATTATTGAGTTGAAGATAAGAGGAGAATTTTGATAGCTCCTCAAATTTTGCTACGTATTGCTCAACCATCATTTTCCCTTGTCGTAATTGTAAAAATTCTAATCTTTCTCATTCCGAACATTGGCAGGAAAATACTTATCCATAAAAGTAGTTTGGAAAATCTCCCAAGTGATGGGTCTACTGGGTTTTCTAGAAGTCTTCTAACTCCACGCCACCAGTGTTTTGCTTCTCCAGACAACTTATATGTGGCAAAGTTAATCCGTTGGGTGTTAGTACACCCTAGAATAATGAAAATCTTCTCTAGCTCCATAAGCCAATTTTCTGCAGCAACTGGGTCATATTCTCCCTTAAAGGTTAGAGGATTAGCCTTCCGAAATTCGGATAGTCCTTAAAAATTTGGGTTCACCGCAGGAGCTCCTGGTTCCGGACCTCTATTTGCTTGCATCTACTGGAAAAATCGATTGGTTACAGCTGTCTGTTCTCATATTGCTGCAACAATTTCTGCCAGCATATCCATTATTCTTTCTACTCTATCCTTGGGATTAGTATTATTCCGCCTGCGAGATATCTTTTTCCTGCAACAACTTACTTATTTGGTTAGAAAGCAATAATGGTTCCCAAACCACTTTGTTTAGGAATTTGCTCAGATACCAAAATGTAACGTCATACTCTAATTTTTTTTTTCTTATTATAAAATTGTAGAGTTTAATTCTAATAAGAGTAACACGTTACAAACAACTTCTAACATGATTATTAACTCATATATATATATATATATATATATATATATATATATATATATATATATATATATATATATAATTTACATAATAATAATAATAATATATACATAATTTAGTACGAACATTTTTAAGTTAGGCACCTATTTTCTAAAAATTAAGGCTAACAAAAGCCTTATTAACGTGCCACTATTTACAACTATTAACATAAACTCCAACTTCCACCCTATAAACTTGCTCAATATGAAAATCTATAAGAACTTCTTCAGTTAGCTTAATCTGAAATGTTAAACCACAAAGGGGTGAAATACAATCTTAATAGGAAAAAGCAAAGATAATTGTATATAATCCATTCTTTACAATTCTCTCTTTCTAAAATCATATCTTAGAGTCCCTAAAATAGAATAAACAAATCATTAATTTAAAAATTAGTTGAAAAAAAGTAAGTAACGCAGTAAGTACGAGAAAATGAATGAAAATTAGATTTGGAGAAAAGTTAATAACTCCAAAAACATTTCAAAATAAAGATAAATGGATGAGTGAATAATTTAATAAAAGAGTGAGTGTCACAATATAATGATTAAAAGAATAATTATTTGATTAAAGGAATAAGAACCACGGTAAAGATTAAAAGAGTATAACAAATTTCATATTAAAATATAAGTAACCTTTTATCATCTTTTTGAAAAATCTTCATCTCTGTTTAAATCATCATCATCATTAAAAACATCATTTCTTTTAGCATCATCTCATTTTAATACTCTCAACTAAATGTGCATCATTCTCGTATGATAATGAGGCATCTCTCAAACTCCTCTGATTATGGCCACAATAATCTCTAATCATGGCCACGATATTTCTCTACACATTGTATTAAAACATGTATCATTATACTATAATAAAAATAAGAACACTGATAAAAGAACGTTAATAATAATCAATAATTAATACATCCAATATAAATAATAACATAAAAAATAGCTCATAATAAAATTGGTTAGATGAAAGATTGATAAAAAGAGTTAAAAGAATAGTTCACAAGAAATTAATTATATTTAAAATTTCAATTCTAAATTTTTTTCTGTCAAAATCGTTATCAGAATAACAAAATTGTTATCAAAATAATGAATAGTTTTATTCAAATAATAAAATTGTCATCAAGATAAATATTTTAGAAAAACAACAATGAAAGTGTTCTATCAACCTTTATTCGAATAAATGAATTTTTGTTTCGAATAAATCACCCAAAAAACTAGTATTTGAAGCATTTAAGCAAACTTTATTCGGATAACATCAGTGTTATTCGAATAAAGGGGTCGAAAATCACCTTTGTAGAAACCAGAATGTCACTGTTGCATTAATATAAAAGTAGAGCAACATGAATGGATGAAAAAGGATGGACTAGGAGGTATGAATGATAGAAATAAATATTAAAGAATGATGTTTTTGAAATTTCCTACCTTCGCTATAGATTTAAAATAAATTTGAAGAAAGCATGGAAATGGAGGAGTTTGGTTGCAAAAACAGAGCTGCTGTTGTTAGTTGGGTAAGTGAGTGGTTTTTTTGATGAGTTTGGGAAAGGGAGGAGGCATTTATAGAGCCCAATTCAGACTTGTCTTACATTGGTTGATGATGTAAGGGACGATGTTGGGTGGCTAGGTGTCAAAACAAGGAGCATTTCTTGGAAAATCTCATTTCTGTAGTCATTGTTTCTTCCTATTTTTCTCCCAAAACTTGTCACGTTTCTACATATCTTATCCTCATTTATTGTTTGGAACACTTGTTCTCATTTTTGGCCGTGCTTCATCATCTTCTATTCTAGAATTTTCATGATTTCAAAGGTTCCTCTTTTAACACATGTATTGCTTATCTCACTAAGCTTATATCACCTTTATTAAATTCCTGGACACTTGTTTGTTATAGTCGTAAATCACCATAAGTTTTCTTTGGTTATTTGACATCATGGCTTCAAATATGATTTTGACATATGTAGCTGCCAATCAACATTCTATGATTTCTTCCTTCCATCTATCCTTGCTGATTCCACCTATTTTACTTCGTCAAATTTAATTCTTTTGGAACTAAATCCAAGAAAGAAAGAAACTAGATCAAAATTGGAGTTTTCATTCTGCTACCATGTTACGTGTTTCCTATTTTAGTTTTTATTCGAAGAACATTATGCTTATTCGAATAACTTATGCACTAACACAACTATCTATTCAAATAACAAGAAATCTATTCGAATAAGGTAATATGTTTTCTCCTATTTATTTGTTCAGCATAAGCCTTTATTCAAATAACCATGCTTTTATTTGAATAATTTATTTTATTATGATGTATATTTGCCCACAGTCATCCATTTATTCTAATAGAATAAACCCTATTCAAATAACTTCATTTAATAACATTACATTTTTATTTTTTGATGTTTTCTTCTATAATACAAAGTTATCCTATATTATATACTTGTATTTATTATTATTAATATTTTTAGGGATATTACATAAAAAAGTGTAGGGGGTCTGAGAGTATCAGTGCGTATTGCATGCTGCCCCCTTATAGTGCAGGAAAATATTATTCAGTATGATTTGTCCCCTCTATTCGAGTGGAGTGGTGTCTCCTCTTTTCTGTCGGAGAGGACATGCTTAGAGGATAAGTGGTTTCCTACGTATTACACGTCTGAGGACCAGCCTGGCTGGTTTAATTGCTCTAGTTTTATGGGCCCACGCCTAGTCCAGAATAGTTACTCGTAACTTCGAGTTTGGATGAGACAGCTAAGTGTCAAGATACATGTTCAACCGGAGCACACGATGCGCAATGGACAAAGAGATCCGACTCATAATGTTCTATGCTGGATATCGCGATGTTCTCTCAAAGGGTCGAGGCCTGTGACGTACCAAAGTGAGATTTCGGAGTATGTGAGTAAGGTCGAGATCTAGGTTGGATCGCTCTGCTTATGTCATTATTTTGGGGTCTGAGGTAGATAGCTCATTGCCCCCATGTTGTGCGGGGTCTGCTGCAATTCATTCTTAGGCCAATATTCGAGGTGTTTTTTCACCACGAGGTTTGCTGAAGGTCCGGTGTTCGACTTACGTGTCCCTTCGTGGTGCTACGCATGGCTTTAGTTTTGAACATTCTGAGCCTTGTCCTTTCGGTTGCCTTCGTTCAGAAGTGATGTGACACATCGTTGAAGTGCATTGCTTGAGCTTCATATCATTATAATGAGCCACTTTGAAATGACATATCCGTAGGGTAGCGAAGTATTCGCCCCCATTAATGGCAACAATTCGTAACAGACTATGCTTACTCGGGAACTGTTACTTTATATTTATAAGGAATGAAAGTGATTCGATAACAATAGCAGTTCTGAGCAGCTTTCCAACGACTTATTGCCCTTGTGGCCAATCACAAAAGGGGGGAGCATCAAAACATGGCTTCGGAAGTACAATCAACTCATTTTCTTGGGAGCCAATCAGAACACCTTATTCCCTCTATAAATAGGAAATGTTTATGGTGGGGTTATCATTTATTCCCTTCATTCTTTGATCGTGCTCGAAAGTGATTCATTTCTGGAGAATGATCACTTTCATGCCTCTTGTATATGTGTGGAGAGTCGTGCCTCCTTCTGAAGCCATCTTCTTGTTCTTTCCAAAATTCTTAAAGGTGTTTCTTTTTCCCCCACACATTCCTATGATGGAGGCCTTTCTTTCCTGGCGTAAGGGTTTAGTTGGGACCAAATAACCGCTCTACGTGGCTCAGTCACCACATCTTTGGGGGTAGAAGCCTTTCTCTCTCGGCGCACGTGGGAGTGTACAACTGTTAGGGTCAAAACGTGTTGCCCATTTGCTAACCGCAAGTGCACAGGTCGCACAAGTAATACAGATACAGAGTAAAAGTTCGTTCCCACGAGGATATTCGATTATAAAGCTAAGTACCAACCAATAGCTTAATCAATTCTAGACAAGGACATAAAAATAAGAAAGTAATAAACTAAACTAATCTAACCTACAAAACCAATAAACATAAACACGGTTAGGTTTCAGGAAATCCTCCTTCACCTCCTACATCTATCAACAACATGCAATTCCCCTCATAAACACAAATTGATTGATTAGGTTAGCTTGAGAATCTGATGTAGTCAAAAGCCTATGTCTAGGTCAATCAACCCTGGTTTCAATTGCCCAACTCACTAAGTTTCCTTGAGAGCCAGCTCAACTTCCACTCATAAATGATCTATTCTCAATCATACATTATACATGGTCAATATGTATATTTCTATCCTATTAACGAATCAACTCATCCAAGCCAATTGAACTCACCGAACATGCATCAACCATACCATATCCATATCAACAAATCCCTATGTCTAGTTCATTTGTCAATATTAGGATCATGCAATCGAGGCCAACCAAGAACAAGCATTAAACACAGATAATGATTGAACCATAATCAAACATCCACACAAATTCAGAGAAAAACACATCATTAATATAAATAAAAGGATTTAAAGTATTCCTAAATAAAGCTTAGCTATACAAAAGATAAGGAAGAGAAGAGAGAAAGGGAAAAGAGAGAAAGAAGCTCATTGATTTGTCTCTGAAGCTTGAATCCTCCTTCAATCCTTTGATCCTGGCCTCCAATCCACCATCCATGAAGATCTAGCCAAGCTATCTAACCTAAAACTAACCTAAACTAAACTAAAAGAGAGAAACTAGAAATGGAAATGGCCAAAACGGCCAGAACCCTGAAAAACTAAGAGAGAATGAGAGAAAAACGCATAAAATCTTATTTATAAGCTCAGCTGGCCGCCTCCACGCCGCGGCGCCCACATACTCACGCTGCGGCGCCCAATGGGTCGGTCTATTTACTGCACGGCGCCCACTTCACTAGGTCGTGGCGCTCTTGCCTCGGGTCCAAGTATGGCCTGGCTGAAAATCCTCTCGGCCAATGCGCTTAAACTCGCTCACTTGCGCCGCGGCGCTGACCATTGAATTACTAATTTGGCTTCCTCTTCCTCTTTAAGCTCAATTGCTCCATATTTAACCTTGTTTGGAGCCCTTCCTAACATAGAGAAAATACCAAATCAGTAACATATATAAATCTACCTAATCCATGATCATTTAAGCACAGATTGCTATAAAACATACAAGAAAGGTTCAGAATCAGAATATATCAAATATAAGCACAAAACCTCTAAATATGCATTATAAATAAGGACTAAGCATTCATTCTAGCACAAGGATAGGGCACAAATAACTGCATTCTATGTAGCTATCAACAACCTTCTTGCGCTTGTTGGGAGGATTCACAGTTTGTAGTTCTTGTGATGTGTGGAAGGGTTTCGTTCATGTCCTTCCTCTACTCCCCTGACTATCTTCCATGGTGCTCGTTGTACCTCAGAGGCGTGGGTGTGCAATTGGATGTGCAGGGGTCTCTTGGAGTGGAATAATCTCTTGGAGCGAAGCATTCTCCTCATGTTGCCTGAGAGGAGAGGCACGGGTGTTGGTTTCTGGAAAAACAATGGAGGCGGTCATGGTTAGTGTTTGGTCATCATCGCCATCACATCTAGCCTCCTTTTCGGCTTCCCCGAGTGGGTGCCTTTGGCTTGAAGTAGTTTTGGACGTCATTTTTTGTAAAGTTCCTTGTAAATTAGACGATGTTTGGAATGAGAATAAAGACTCGCTCTTTTGAATATTCTTCTTCCCATTGTGTTGTATAGTTAAACTATCATTGTCTTGTGTAGTTATTTTCATAGTTTTAAGATTGGTCCAATGCCAAGTCTCAATGCATGCTTGTATAATGAATGCTTGCTTCACCTGACCAAGGTGAGTATAGGACTTGACCTTAGAGGTAGGGTTCGTTTAGGCAAACATTCACTTCACCAGTAGAGGTGAATACGAAACTCGACCTCCGTGGTAGGGTTAGTTTGATTGGACGAACATTCACTTCACCAACCGATATGAATACAAAATTCGACTTTGGTGGTAGGGTTCGTTTGATTGGACGAACATTTACTTCACCAACCGAGATGAATATAAAACTCAACCTTGGTGGTAAAGTTTGTTTGGTTGGACGTGGTAACCCTATGGTGTGGAGTCTACTATCCCGGGCTATGGTCGATTATACTTGACCACTGCAAACTACATTAGTCAGTGGCTAAGGTGTGGCTCAAATGGGCACAGGTTAAGACCCTTGATCGCGCTACTTGACCCCTGGGGGTGTTCAAATGGCTCTCCCCAGTTTGGCGTCTTACGTAGATGTTGGAATAGTTGATCCTTTCTGAATCTTGTATTCCTTGGACCTCACCAAGGTGTGGTGACCTTGGGGGATATGGCGCGCCAGGGTATTTGTGGACTTTGAGGTCGCAACCAAAGCACCGACTTCAAATGAGCTAGCAGTTAGAGAAAGCTGATTTATTGATATTAATAGCAGTTTACATAACTGAGGCATTCAACTATAGTACTTCCTCAATTTGGTTGCATTCCAAAAATTTTTAATTGGCTTGCCCGAGAGGGTTTCTAGGGTGTATGCTCCCTTATTGGTTATGGACGTAATTATGTACGGTCCTTCTCAATTAGGCGCTAGTTTCCCTTCTCTTGCATTTTTCCCTCCGATGTCCACTCTGCGTAGTACGAGATCGCTAAAGTTGAACCGCCATAAGATCACTTTAGAATTGTATCGCATGACAATTTTCTACTTTAGGGCTGCCTCTCGAACATAGGCAATACAATGCTATTCTTCCAAGAGGTCAAGTTCATGGTAGATGAGGTACGAGTTGGTCTCTTTGAAAAACCTTTGCTTCCTTTAACTCAGTTCTCTTATCTCTACCGAGATCATGGCTTCGCAACCATAAGTTAACTGGAAGAGGGTTTCTCTTGTAGAGGAGTATGGTGTGGTTTGATATGCCCATAGGACATGATCAAGTTGTTCCACCCAGCTTCCTTTAGCATCATCAAGTCTTTTCTTCATCCCCCTTAGTATGACTCGGTTGGCAGCCTCGCCTTACTCGTTGTCTTTTGGGTGCTCCACCAAGGTGAAATGTTGTTTGATCTTAAGGCCCTCCAAGAGATCTTTGAATTTCTTGTCAATGAATTGAATTCGATTGTCCTTAACAATCGACTCCGGGACTTCGAATCTGCTTATGATATTCTAATAAGTGAACTTCTGGACTCACACGGATGAGATTGTGGACAACGGCTCTACTTCAATTCACTTTATGAAATAATCGATGGCCACTACCGGGTACTTGACCTGCTCGGGAGCTTGTGGAAAAGGGCCTAAGATGTCAGTTCCCCACCGATAAAACGGTCAGGGGAAAAACATTGTTGATAACTCTTCAGGTGGTGCAACATAGATGTCAGAGTGGCACTAACATTTATCATATTTCTACATATGTTCTATGTTGTCAGCTTACATAGTGGACTAATAATATTCTGCTCTCAACACTTTTCTCACCAAGCATTTTTTGTCGAGATTGTGGCCTGAGCTTCCTTCGTGGATTTCCGCCAGGACGTGTTTTGCCTGCTTGGGACCGAGGCACTTGAAAAGGGGACAGGAGAAACTCTGACAATACAATTGGTTATTGTAAGTAGTGTACCAAGCTTCTGCTCATACTACTTTATGGGCTTCTTTTTGGTCCTCAAGAAGTGAGTCATCACGGATGTAAGCTAAAATATGTGTCATCCAAGATTCATCAATCTCCAATAAGAGGACTTCATCGCCCGTGATGCTGGGAGTGAAAAGAGTGTTCTGGATTACAGACCTGTTGTTGTCAAAGCTCTTGGTGTTGGCAAGTTTTGACAAGATGTCGGCTCTAGAGTTTTGGTCCCTAAGGATGTGCAACACCCAGATGCTATTAAAATTTTTCATCAACTTCTTAACATTAGCTTGGTATTTTAGCGGCAAGGGTTCCCTCGCCTGATATTCTCCTTTTATATGGGACGTTGCCAATTGTGAGTCACTGCATAGGACCACGTCTCTAGCCCCCATTTCCTTTGTCATAGTAATACTTACTATGCATGCTTCGTACTCGGCCTAGTTGTTGGAGGTAGGGAACTTAAATCTTAAATAATGCTCTAGCATAAGACTAGCTTCGTATTCTAACATGATTCCAGCTTCACTCCTTTTTGAGATTTGAGGATCCATCAACATAGATGGTCCAAGAATGCGCTCTAGGGTTATGGGAGTTCAGCGTGAGTTCGATCAAGAAGTCGGACAGTACCTGGGCTTTGATAACTAGTCTTGGCTCGTAGGTGATTCTGAACTCGGAAAGCTCTATGAACCAGACAATCATTCTCCCTGCTAGATCTGGCTTATGCAGTACTTATCTGATAGGCTGGTCAGTCCTTATCACTATGGGGTGACACTGGAAGTATTATCTCAGCTTCTTTGTAGTGACTACTAACGCTAGGGTCATCTTCTTAATTTTTTTATAACAGACTTTAGGGCCCTAGAGGACTTTACTGACAAAATAGATTGGCCTCTGACCTTCATCTGTCTCCCTTATTAGAACCGAGCTAACCTCTTCTTTATTGACAGAGAGGTAGATGTAGAGCATTTCGTTGGGATTTGGTATTGTTAGAATGAGTGGTGCTGATAGCATCTCCCTTAGTTCCTGGAACACAAATTCACATTCTGAGGTCCATTTGAAGTTCTTTCCTTTTTTTAAAGTTTGAAGAAGAAGAAGAAACTTTTGGGCGACCTTGGCCAAAAAGCGTGTGAAGGCTACAATTCAGCCTGTCAATTGCTATACTTCCTTGATGAATTGCAGGTTGCCCATGTTGAGCACCGCTTGACATTTATCTAGGTTTGCCTCAATACTGCGATTCGTTAGCAAAAACCCTAGAAATTTACCAGTATGTGCACCAAACATGCATTTCTCCATGTTTAGATGCATGTTATACTTTTGAACCTCGGCGAATACCTCTTCCAAATCTTGAGTGTAATTGCTGGTGTTTGCCATTTTGACTATCATGACGTCAATGTATACTTCTAATATCTTTCTGATTTGTCCTTTAGAGACCTTATTCATCACGTATTGGTAAGTGGCTCCTGTGTTTTTGAGCCCAAACGACATAACTCGGTAGTAGTAACTTCCCATCTTAGTTACAAAAGTTGTCTTATCCTCATCATCTGGATGCATGGGGATCTGGTTATAGTCAGAATAGGTATCTATAAAGGAAAGTAACCTAAAATTGGATAAGTTGTCCACCAGCTTGTTGATGTTGGGAAGTTGGTAGGGGTCCTTCGGATAGGCCTTGTTGAGGTCAGTGTAATCGACACACATGCATCATTTCCCATTGGCCTTTTTGACTAAAATCACATTTGAAAGCCATGTGGTGTATGGGACTTCCCTGATAAAACTGGCATTTAGGAGTTCTTTCACCTGTTTTTGTATTACCTCTTATCATTTCGGCCCAACTTTCCTTTCTCGTTGTGCCACTGGCTTGGCATCCTTCATGATGGAAAGGCGGTGGTAAACGAATTCAGGGTCTAGGCCTGACATATCCGCTGAAGTCCAGGTGAACAAGTCTTTATTTTTTCGAAGGATCTTGGTCAGCTAGGCTTTTTCTTCCTAGCTGAGTTACCCGCCAATCTTGGTGACTTGGCCTGGCTTGGCCCCTAACTGAAGGGGTTGGAGTTCTATGTCTAACAGGGGATGTGTATCCTATATCTCTTCGCGTACGTCCAACTTGGTTAGGAGGATGTTGACAAAGTTTGAAGTGATCGGGGCTAGATCATTGAGCAGGATCATTGTCCGCGATCTCTTGGTGATTTTTAGGCTTTTATTATAGCACTTCCTCGCTATGACTTGATCTCCCTTAATTGTCACAACCTTGTCTTAGTGGTCCAAAAACTTCATAGCTAAGTGGGGTGTGAAAATTACGGGCCCCAGGGCATTGAGTGAGGGGCGACCTAAAATGACATTATAGGCAAAAAGGCAATCTACCACCTAGAACACGACCTTGACAGTTTTGAAGAGGTAATCTTTTCCCAAAGTAAGGTGAGTCTCGATATACCCAACCAGGGTGATCATGTCACCTGTATGCAGGATGAGCTCTTCCCTCGATAATCCCAGCTTATTGAACAAGTCAAGGAACATGATGTCAACCGAGCTTCCCTAGTCCACGAACATTCTTTGAACCTTGACATTAATAATTATTCTTGTGATGATCGTGGGGTCATCGTGATTTGGGATGGTGTTCCCATAGTCCTCGTTAGAAAACAAGATTAGAGGGACATTTCTTGACCTTTTTCCCGATTTGGATTCTGCAAGGGAGGTCACACTCATCACCACTCGAATGGCCCTTTTCCTAGTGTTTGCTGACTCGCCATTGCACGCAAATCCTCTAGAAATGGTGTTTATGGTATGGGTTACTTCTGGGTGGCAACGATTATCTCCCACTAGATCTCCAGGTTCTTGCAATGCTAACGACCGCCGTTTAGCATATTTGGAATGCACCCTTTTAAAACCAGAGTGTTGTCTCTCCAGAACTCTCTCAAGATCCAATGGAATAATTCTCGTGTCCGTCCTGCCTAGGTTTCGGTCAAGTTAAGGCTGGTTTGTGGGTGACAGGGATCAATGCTAGAGGTGGGTTTTGGTTTGTTGGAGTTTGTCTCTTTTTTGTGGTAACCATCGTGGCAGTGGTATGTGGAGTCTTGAGAGTAGAAATTTATCTTTTCCCACAAACGACACCAATGTTTAGAATTGGGTTCTGAGAGTTGCCTGAGAAGGTGAACAATGATTGATTCCTCCATGGCGCAGCTGCAACGATTTGAGGAATGATGGGTGGGTACCTGCAAAAGGCCCTCCGACACTCAAGTTAGTGGTTGCTTAAGGAGGATATTGTGTAATGAAATTAATGCGTACCTTTGTCCTCTTGTTGAACCTTTATATAGAGATGTATGAGCGTGTAAAAAGTATAGAGGGTCTGAGAGTATCAGTGCATATTGTGCCCTGCTCCCTTGTAGTGTAGGAAAATGTTATTCTGTATGATTTTTCCCCTCTATCCGAGTGGAGTGGTGTCCCTATTTTCTGTCGAGGGAGGACATGCTTAGTGGATGAGTGATTCCCTATGCATTGCACGTTTGAGGACCAGCTTGGCGGGTCAGGTTGCTCCAATTTTATGGGCCCATACCTGGTCCAGAACATCTTCAAATAGCAAACCATGAGAGAGAAATTGAGATAGAGGCGAGAAAGAAAGAGAAAATGTGAGAGAAAAAGAGAAACTTAGAGAGAGAAGCTCATTGCATGTTCAACCTAGAAGAAATTGCTGGTCTTGAGCAAGAAGGAAGAGTTAGGGTAGGGGTCAAGAGCTATCATTTAAGCTAGGTTGGGAGGGAAATGATGGTCAAAGTTTTCTTCAGGTAGGTAACTATGACTCTAAGCTAATTTATTCATTGCTTGAAGCGTGAATGTACCAGTGGTACTTTTTGTAATTGTTGGATGTTATGAGAATTATTGATTGGGTTTCCTAGCCAGAGGAGGAGTCCCAAGTTCAAGAGAACTTAACTCCTAAGATCCCCAGTTATAGGAGTAGTTTAAATTAAAGGATGAAATTATGAGGAATTCATTGCTCAGGTTCCCAAATTGGATGACTAAAGCTGAAGTGTTCCCAATAGATTTATTTTCTTATTTATGATGTTGAATTGCAATATGTTGTTGTAATAAATTAGCTCAAATAGTTCATAGTTATCTACTGGCATTTCATATCTCATTCTATTGTGACTATCAATTTTAGATATTGCTCGAGATGGAGAAGGGAAGGATTAAGGCCAGCTATATAGCTATGTACTGTGTTAGAATGTTGTTTGTAATGTGTTTCTTTTGCCTGTTTAGGAAGTTCCCTGTCTTCATGTTAATGCAAGTATAGACAGTACTATAATGTATTTGCTTTTGTAAAGAAGTTTCTAAATCACGTGACTTTTAACATTTATGTACATAAATATGTAAAATGCAGGCACGTACTCACTAAGTTGTACTAAATGTTTAAAGGAACTAGTTTCATCTAATTAGTTCCATTACTAATTTTTGAGTTAGTCTGTTGGGGAGTAATCCATATATATATTTAGAGATCAGTAAAAGGGCTAAAACTCTTGAGTGCAATAGCTGGAAAGTAAATGGAGTAGTAAAGATGCTATAGTTGATACATAACTAAGTAAAAATAAGAATTTTCTAAGTATGAAATCAAGGTCATTTTCATATGATGTCAAAGGGGTCTTCTCATCACTTTTCCTAAAAAAAAGATACATCTTTCTAATAAGAATACTAGGCGAATTTGGACACTATTTAACAAAAGATCTTAGATTCAATAAATTTATCTTTCTACTAAACAACCAATCTTATTTATAAACCAGATTCCTCTTAAATATAGATTTTCATTGCATTATCTTTGTGTTGCATAGCTTGGTATTAGATAATCTTTGTGGCCCTATACAATCTTTGGGAAATTAACAAGAAGTAACTAATGGCTTCTGACTTAATGGTTAAAACAGAACCTTTCAGTGCAAGAAGATATTTAGAATTTTTGTCCTACTTTATCAATGATAAGGGTGGCATAGACAGAATTATTAAGAACTTACTGATCACAGAATTGCCCAAATCCCCCAAAATAGTCTTTTGCTTTTTTCTGCTTGATTTCTTCTATTTGTAGAGTAGAGAATCATTCAAGAAAGCAAACTCAAGTAGATTACTAATATAATCAACATATTAGGGTCCGTTTGGTATGAAGGATATGATAAGACCTGATAGTATTAGACTTGATAGTATAAGGTCTGATGGTATAAGACCTGATAGTATAAAGCTTAATACGTAAGGGTTGGGGATATCAGGATGTTTAGAATTATAATAGAAAAGTCTTTAGAGAAGCTTATACATCAAAACTCAATCAGGCCTAATCCCACCCCAAGGCTTGATTAAGTTATCCATCATTTTAATATATAAGAGGGGTTTGATGGATAAGCTTATCAATGTTTGCACCAAACAACTGATAAAATCATAATGTGTTGTATTCGTTTATCCTATCAGGCCTAATACAACATACCAAGGGTCTGTTTGGCATACTGTATTAGGTCTGATAGGATAAATTAATACAATATGGCAAGTGTACCAAATCGTTCAAGTAATAAAGAGTGAATAAAATTATCGATCACACGAGGATTGTGTGTCAATTATCAATGTAAACTTAGAAATCACTAATTGAACTGAGAAAATAATTTGATAACTTTGAATTGTATTGGTTTTTAACAAGTGTAAAAGAAATGAACTAAAAATAGAGCAATTGACAAATTAAAGAATGTTTTTGGATTTTTAAGGAGAAAACAATTAATCAAGAAAAGCGGCTAGTGGTCGAATCCCATTGTTTACCCTCTTATGCTACTGATGAATTCTCAATACAAGCAATAATCATGCATTTGAAGTTCCAATCAACAAATTAGGCCAAGATCAATTCCTTGATTCAAAACCTCTTTAACCCAATCACAACTCCCAATTCCTTAGGTAATTGTTAATTCAAGTTAAGCATTAATAACAGTGATTTAATGGAACACATAATTACAATGATATATCCCTGTATTCAATCATAATTATGTCATGCACCTCTGAAAAGTAGCTAGAGCATTGCAAAGACCGAAAGGCATCCGTCTATATGCAAAGAATTCATAAGGACAAGTGAATGCTGTCTTCTCTTGGTCCTCTGGATCGACTGTAATCTGATTATAACCAGAATAGCCATCAAGGAAACAATAGAAATCTTGTCCGGATAATCTCTCAAGCATCTGGTCCATGAATGGGAGGGGGAAATGATCCTTCCGGGTAGCTTGATTGAGCTTCCGGTAGTCGATACACATACGCCAACCAGTGACTGTTCTAGTGGGAATTAACTCATTTTTCTCATTTTTCACCACAGTCATACCTCCCTTCTTAGGAACAACCTGAACCGGACTCACCCAAGCACTATCAAAAATAGGGTAAATCATTCCTGCTTCAAGGAGTTTCAGCACTTTCTTTCTCACTACTTCATTCATTATAGGATTCAACCTTCTCTGTGGCTGGACCACTGGCTGGAATTCCTTCTCAAGTTTGATCTTGTGCATACAAAAAGCTGGACTAATCCCTTTTAAGTCAGAGATAGTCCATCCAATTGCAGTTTGATGCTCTTGGAGTACCCTTACAAGCTTCTATTCTTCAAGTTTTGATAAAAAAACTGCTGATGATCACGGGATTTGCATCTGGATTACCTAGAAAAATATATTTCAAGTGAGATGGTAAAGGTTTCAACTCTTGTTTTGCTTTTTCTGCCACATTGTCATTACTAATAGCATTATCTGCTTGATGTTCTTCCAGATATCGCAAACACTCCCTAATGACTTCATCATCCATCTCTCCATGCTCTTCAATTGAATGAACAATCACCCTCTCAAGAGCTGCAGTTGGAGTGTGTTGCTGAAAGGATTCTTCAACTGTGGTATCAATCACATCCAACCGATAAGAAGTTTCTTTATCATCCGAGTGTTGCATCGCTTCAAAAACATTAAAGGTGACTTTCTCATCCTTCACTCGCAACATTAATTGCCCTTGCTGAACCTCAATGAGGGCTCTCCCGGTAGCTAAGAATGGTCTTTCAAGAATCAATGGTACTTCTACATCTTCTTCCATGTCTAACTGGAAATATGAATTTATCAACCCTTACTAACACGTCTTCTATGACTCCATACGGGTGCTTAATTGATCTATCTGCCAGTTACAAAGCCATTCTTGTTTGCTTGACCTCACCTCCCCCAAGCTTCTTAAGCATAGACAATGGCATCAAATTTATGCTTGCTCCCAAGTCACAGAGAGCTTTTCTAATGGTCATGTTTCCAATAGTGCATGGAATTGTAAAACTCCCTGGATCCTTCAATTTTGGGGGAAGCTTCCTTTGTAGTATTGCACTACACTCTTCTGTCAATGCTACTGTTTCATCTTCTTTGAACTTCCTCTTCTTAGTCAACAATTCATTCATGAATTTAGCATATGTAGGCATTTGTTCCAATGCCTCGGTAAAAGGAATGTTGATTTGGAGACGTTTAAAAATATCCAAAAACTTTGCAAACTGCTCCTCTTTCTCCTTTTTCTTGCTCAAGTGAGGATATAGTAACTTCACATATGGGGGTATCACTTGAGGCTTATCCCCATCTTGCAAAATCTGACGTTTTGTTCTCCTTAAGATGGAGTCTTCATCTACCAAGTTAGAACTCTTCTCAAACGCTTTGTTTTTCTTTACATTGATAATATTTTTGTCTTTTGCTCAGCCCCTTGAACCTGTAACCTTGTCTTTGCTCTGAACCCTCATTACAAGCCAATAACTGGAAGACCATTGTCCCTACTTACTTGGAGTTAGGTAAAGGTTATTTCATGGTATGTTTTGGCACATTCTTAAGTTTGGGGTTGCTTGAGGGCAAGCAATGTTTTAAGTTTGGAGTAGTTGTGGACTTTTTATTTGTGTAAAATAAAAAAAAGAAAGAAAAAAACTAATATATATATATATATATATATATATATATATATATATATATAAATGAAACAAAACAAAACAAAAAAAAAAAAAAAAAAAAAATTTTGCATCTTATTCTGTTTTCCATTTCTTTTATTTTGAAGAATTTTTTTGGGGAATTTAGTTCTGAATAAATTGGAGGATGGCTTAAGAGTGTCATGAAATGACTTGTGCCTATTTCCAAGTACAAAAAGCCTCTTGTCCAAATAATTTCCTACCTTTACCTAAGCCCCATTACAACCCAAAAAGACCTCTTTTTGTGTGTGTGTGCATTGCAATGCATTTACTTCTCTAGAACTTTGTCAAGCTTATGGTAGGGTGCTGCTTGTGATGTGAATTGAGTGTAAATAATTCCTCTAGACACTTGAGTTGAGTGAAACATCTATTCTGGAGAGGAGTAGTGAGGATTGATATGTTGCTCTTAGTGGATCATTGGTTTTGATTACCTAAAATTGTGATGAATGGGAAGCATGAATGCAAAAGATTAGGTGAATTGATTGTGCAATAATTGTTGCAATTTGTGTGGAATGTTCAATTTTAGGATTTTGTTGAAAGGGTTGTTTGAATAATGAATAAAAATGTAGTTTTACCCCCTTTGATTTTTGTTTGAGATTGGTTGTTCGCTTGGGGACAAGCAAAACTCTAAGTTTGGGGTTGTGTTGAATCCTTAGCACAAGTGAGTTTTTGATGTCAAAGTGGGCTTAGAATTAAAGAAATTTGGAAGAAAATAGATAAGTTTTAATTATTTTTAAGCATGATTAGTTTGGGAGTTCACTGTTTGATGAGTTCCAATTTTTGAATGAAACAGGTTTGGATTCAACTAAGAAGAAGGATGAAGCTGTTCTTGTTTTGAACGTGCTATCGCGAGGCGATGAACTTCCATCGCGAGGCGAGATTTCGTGCTATCGCGAGGCGAGGATCATCCATCGCGAGGCGAGAAGAGGAGTGAAAGGATCTGAGACTGCAATGGGCTTCCCTTCGTACACGGGCCGTCGCGAGGCGAGCTTGGGCCATCGCTAGGCGATGACCGTTATCCTGTAATTGTAAATAGACAGAGAAAACATTTGGTTACGATCTTTTCATAGTTTTCGGTTTCTAAACTTAGAAATATTGGGGGTTTTTACCCATAGCTTTGCTAGGGTTCCTTCTTCTTCCACTTCCATTAATGATTCAAGCTTGGGAACAACACCTTGAAGAATCAATGGCTGTTTCTTCTCCCATTTCTCTCATCTCTCCTTCTTCTTCCATTATGACTAGCTAAATTTCTCATGGCTAGGGTCAGATGAACATTGTAAATACTCTTATGTGATCTGATTTGTTTTTTTTTACAAGTTAATTCATGTATTTGAACATCCTTCTCATTCTTAATGCTAATCAATACTTGATCATTATTGGTTTGAATGTGGGTATTACTTCAAATTGGAAAATTCGTTTTAATGCTGGATCTGAGTAGAGTTGACATAATTATGATTGAATATAGGGATATATCATTGTAATTATGTGTTCCATTAAATCACTGTTATTAATGCTTAACTTGAATTAACAATTACCTACGGAATTGGGAGTTGTGATTGGGTTAAAGAGGTTTTGAATCAAGGAATTGATCTTGGCCTAATTTGTTGATTGGAACTTCAAATTCATGATTATTGCTTGTATTGAGAATTCATCAGTAGCATAGGAGGGTAAACAATGGGATTCGACCACTAGCCGCTTTTCTTGATTAATTGTTTTCTCCTTAAAAATCCAAAAACATTCTTTAATTTGTTAATTACTCTGTTTTTAGTTCATTTCTTTTACACTTGTTAAAAACCAATACAATTCAAAGTTATCAAATTATTTTCTCAGTTAAATTAGTGATTTCCAAGTTCATTGATAATTGACACACAATCCTCGTGGGATCGACAACTTTATTCACTCTTTATTACTTGTACGATTTGGTACACTTGCCAAATTACCAACAAGTTTTTGCTCAGCCCAAAGGCTACTGACTTATATCGCGAGGCGAGGATGAAGTCATCGCAAGGCGATATGGGACGTGTTCCTTCCAAGTTTTTCCCAGTATCCTTCGCCTCGTAGTAGTCTTACCATCGCGCGGTGAATTTCCAAGCACCAACCTCTGACTTCAATCGCGAGGCGAGGATGAGTCATCGCAAGGCGATATGGGATGTGTAAATATTCAAGTTTTTCCCAGGGGCTCATCGCCTCGCGAGACTTCTTCAATCGCGGTGAATTTTAAGCAGGGGCTCACTGACTTGCATCGCGAGGCGAATGTATGGTCTTCGCCAGGCGACTTCTCGTGAACCACTCTTTTTCTTGCCCACTTTGTTAGTCATGGCAACCATTACTCAAGAGGAGGGGTGAATTGAGTATAAAAACTTTTTCACAAATGCTCTTAAAATAAATACAAATATTTATGTTATTAAATAAGAGAAAAGAAATTACAAGATGAAGAATAAAAGCCTTAAGAATAGCAGATAAATAAATGTGCAATAAAATAAAATTACATAAAAATAAGGAGATAAAGAGAAGAAGAGCAGGCACGATATTTATCCTAGTTCGACCACCAACCACTTGTAGTCTACGTCCAGTCCCCGAAACACAGTTCAAGATTTTTTACTATATGTACAAGCTTCAATAGGTGCTTGCGACCGTTACATAAAAGAGCATTTTTCACACACAGGGAAACTCTACCCTTGTGCTAAAGTCTCAGCCTGCAGGGATATCTCACCCTTATACAAACCTTAGAGGGATACCTCACCCCTTTTACAAACCTTGAAGGATACCTCACCCTCAACATAGAAAAACAGAAATATAGATAGAAACTCTCACTCAGAGCAAATTATACAATTTGAAGTGCTAAAAGGCTCTCACAGAATATCTCAAAGTTTCAGTAAAAAGAACACAGAAAATAGGCGTAAATAATAAATCACATTTTTCAAAACAAGCACAAATTAAACTGATAGCTGGGCTTGTTTTAGATGAGACCCACGGTCTCAATTTATAGAGTCAGATAGAGAAATAGTCATTGTAGCAATTAATACGAAAGAATATGGCCGTTTGTTTCCAAATCAGTATTCGTAAAAGCTCGTGGTTATTCGAATAGCATAAACCTTTATTCGAATAATACTGTTCACAAAACCATCGTAAAAAGCAAACTGACATGGGTTATTCGAATAACCTTAAGTTTATTCAATAACTCTTTAACAAATAGAGTTCTGAAAAACTAGGATTATTCGAATAACTAATGAGTTATTCGAATAACTCATTGAGAGAAACCTTTACTCGAAGTCCTTTTATTCGAATAGACAATGGTTTATTCAAATAGCCTTTTAGAAAACGAAGCTTTCAAAGAAGATTAAAAGCTATTATTCGAATAACTTAACTTGTTATTCGAATATCAGTTTAGAAAACAGAGAAGGCTGAAAGGTTTTATTCGAATAACAGGAGTGTTATTCAAATAACACTTTGACGCACAGAGTCACGCAGCAAAAAAATTTAAAGCTTTATTCGAATAATCAATGATTTATTCGAATAACTCAATTTATAAAATAGTTATAAAAGCTTAAAAAACATCCCAGAAAGTTTATCAAAAACACCAAAACATTTTTAAGTTATTTTCAAGATCAAAACAGTTTTTGTATAAGTTTAAGAAAAATATTTTTGTTTTATCTTCATGCACTAGGAGATATCCAAAGAGATCCTCGAACAAAGAGACTCTAAGTCCTAAAGCTATTCTTAAAAAGATCTTGGACTTGGTCTTCCCATCATGTGTGTTATCATCAAGACAAATCTTCAAAGACATATCTTTAATCACATTCTCCTTGTGTTGAGCTTAATAGATATCTATTGCTTTCTTGTTGCAAGCTCACTCTTGGTATTTTGGACTATCCTGTAAAGTATTGCTCACTTAAACAAACATAGTTAGTCCAAAAACATAATTCAATGTCTGTATATGCATGATTCATAAATATATAGCTTTAGTTAGTTTAACATGCATATAAAACTTTCATAGACATATCCAAATAAGTCATTTAACAAATATTAATAGATATGCTCTATGTAGGATGCAACAGAACATATTGCACAAAGGTCAAATCCAATATTATTTCATTTATAACTCATATAAAGTATTATTGGATATACTATATGATGAAAGTTACATATATCATATTGCATGATTATTAAGTAAAATATAACTAGATAAGGTACATATCATGCATGATACAATATATCACATTAAGCACATTTATCAAGCATAAGCATCATTCTATTTGTCTTGTATTTGTCATTATCAAAACTTAACATATAAAACCATTTGGGGCAAACTTATTTCCACAATCTCCCCTTTTTTGATGATGACAAATCACCAAAGAAAAATATGTTGAGCAATATACAAGAATGGATATTCATGTAAGCATATCAAACAATAAGTACAAGAACATATTTTTCTTTCCAATTTTCACTCCCCCTATTTGACATCAACAAAAAGGCTTAGAAAGAAAAAATAATAATATTTTCTCCCATTTATTCATTCTACATATGATTCAAGAATAGAGAGATGAAACGATCATGCTTTCAAGATATAGAGGATTATTCATACAATGCTTGTCATATTTTTTGTATTTCAACATTCAGCATATGATAGCAGAAACATACTTTATGTAATCAAACAAAGATGTAAGACAAGAGATATAAACAACTTAAGAGTTAGGCTCCCCCTCAAAATATGCATATTATCAAAATAACAGATAAGAAAAATATGTATGCGAAGACCATGTAAGCACATTATCTTTTCAAAAGCATTTTAGAAGGAAAAACATATATTCATTGAAAAGCATCTAGTCATTTAAGATTAATTTATCAACAAGTATCATATAATTCATATCATATAAAGTATCATAATAGCTTAGGGGTAGAGATACTTATTGAGATAGATAACGAGTGATGATCCTTCTTTATTGGTCCTTTAACTTTGAGCTTTCTTCCTTTGAATTCTCCATTCCATTGTACTAGAAGAAACGCTTCTTTATCTTCTTCTTCATTTGAATTCTATTCAACTTTTCTCATTTATCCACATATGCTTGTATGTAAAAATCTGATGGTTATATTTGAAACACATAGAGAGACTTGCAAAGCTAACTTTAAAAGTCCTCTAAAACATAGGTTAGAATCAAATATCATGTAAGCTCATTTATAAGCATAATTCAGGTTGATAAATAATTTAAAGCATGTATCACATTATCAACCATGCAATGTTAGCTCTAACAAGAATGCATGAAGCACATATGCACTTGAATCCAAAGAAAATGTTTAAGCATTTTAAGGCATGATTCAAGAAATATATGATCATCATCAAAACCTTTTTTTAAGCGTTTTTTAGGCAAATAATGATCATGTAAGGCATGTAAACACAACTCTCTACTTCTCCATATATCATATGATATCATAATTAAAGCATAAGTAAGAATTGATATCACCAAAAATGTACTCTTTGAGTCTTTGTAGATGACTCTCACTTTCACTAACTTCCAAGCTTCAAGCTTTAATGAGGGAATAGAAATTCTTTGCACCCCTTTTATGAGTTGAATCCTTACTATCCTCAAGTTGAATGAACTTATTCCATTTAAATGCTTGCTTGAGGTAGTTATCACCCTACAAAATAATTCAAAGTACTTTCTTTGGTATCCATCAATTTTGGATCCATAAGGGTTAGTTATTATGCCAAACTCATAAGCAAATAAGCATTCAAAACAACAAATGAGTTTACAAGGGCAAAAGATATTTCATGATCAATTAAGCAATTACATATATTCATAAAAAAGAATTTAACATGTATTAATCAAAACGTAGCATAACAGATTACGTTTAAAAACAAACCGTGTTTATTCGAATAAGAAGAGGATCCTATTCGAATAAAGGATCTGGAGAGCCAAGCGTTTTGGCATTTTAACAAGTTTATTCGAATAACTTGGGAGTTATTCGAATAGACAGAAAAGCAAACAATCAGGACAGATAAGCCAAGTCTCTGGTTATTCGAATAGCCCGAGGTTTATTGGAATAGACAGAGATCAAACGTAAGAAACTGATAGAACAAAGGCTCTGTTTATTCGAATAAGTAAAGGATTTATTCGAATAGACAGTGAACATCTACAGAAACACAAAACTGACATAGAAGTCAGTTTATTCGAATAAACTTCATGTTATTCGAATAAAGATGATATTCAACGCAAACTTTGAACAGCTTTAAAGAACTTTATTCGAATGAGCTTATATTTATTCGAATAAAATTCAAAGCATATATTCATATGATTTAAAGATTCTAGAGAGATAAAAAAAGATAGTATTCAAATTAATTATATGTATGATTGATCAAAAAATTCAAGCTCAAGGATATTATCATTAGACACGTCATTTCAAACTAGAATTATACTCTATTTAGCATATTAACATGTAGAAATCTTTTCAAATTATAAGGCTAGAAAAGCATAATAAAAATTTTACTTATCCGAAAAATGTAAGTCTAAACTTCACGTGGACAAGGAAGAGAGCTTGAAATTATTTCTGGTCTTTGTACTTGGAGCAGCCGCTTTCAAGATGTCAAAGTCACTTCTTGGCCTTCAAGCACACCTATAACATACTTCAATTTTTGACTTTTGGTACCCAAATTTTATTGGGTCATTGTGTGTTAGTTTTTAAAAATTAATCTATTATGCTCTCATAAAGATTAATTTTTCATAGTATGTAAATTGAGCATAATAAATTAAATAATTTAAATTTCATTAAGCACATAGTTGATAGCATGCTTACTTTCATGATATATAGACAATTTTAAAGCATATAAAGCATACATAAGCATTATAGACCCTTATATACCAAGAAATATAACAAATTAATGAATTATGATATAATAAGAATGAACATAATCATGTGTTAAACATAATATTCAAATTTTATTAAGTACACATGATTCTATCCTCTATCTAAGGCCTACAAGGAATATACATCATATTTATTATTATCATTTTTAAGTGCATGTGCATAAGAGGTAAAAACTTTTGATACCTTGGCCTTGGCAATCAAGGAAATACTTTTTCTTACCCATTGCTTCTCTTTTGAAGTTTTGAACTTTGCAAGCTCTACATTTTGAACTTGAGAAGCTTTGGTTGAAGTCATCTTCCTTCTTTGACTAAAATTTCTTTCATTGAGCTTTGGAAGCGCTCTTTGTGATGATTCCTCTTTCCTTTGACCATTAAGTCCATTATTTTGAGAAATTTTTTGCACAGTTGAAATACTAGGAGGACACTTTGGTACCCACTTCATTTTGGGTCCTTGAATGTTAATATTAGGGCCTTTAGGATTTTTAGGAACTCATACCATACAATTTCTCATATGAAAATTTATTCTATAATTGCATAAATGAGAAATATGTCCTAGATGACCACAAAAATTACAAACAATTGAATTTAATGATGGCTTGGTCTTTTCAAGATCATCTTTGAAAAACTTAAGCTTTTTCTTGTTATTACATTCTATGTTATTTTTGCCACAAGCTTTACTTGAATTTCCATGTGGAATAACATTGATTTTATTTTCATTAACAAGCATAGAATGTAAGCATTTAGAATCATTAGCTTTGGAAAGTTTGAAAGATAAGTCCCCAACTTGATTTTCTAAATTAATGCATTTTTCACAAGAAGATGAGGTTTCATATTTCAAAGGCATTTCCTCATTAAGAAAAGTATATTCATTTTTCAAAGTCTCAATTTTATTTTCAATAGAGGAAATATTTTCCAAATTCGATAAGTTTTTCTTTTCTAAATTTAACAAACCATCATATAATTCATTATATGCACTTTGCAACTCATCATAAGAAGGACTATAATATAGTTTAGAATTATTTACCTCAAAGTCCTTTTTAGCCATATAGGAAGTAGTCTCAATTTCTAGCACACTTGGCTCTTTAAGAGAATCACCTTCTTCATCATCAATTTTATTTTGCTTTGTCTCTTCTTCAAATTAAGCACCATCGTCACCAAGAGACATTTGGCTTGCTTCAGAAGTTTGAACATCTCTTTGAGCATGCGTTTCATGACAGGCTTCCTTCAATGACTTTTGCTCTTCTTGCTTTCTATATGCAACTTTATGCACAAAATCATCGTTAGCAAAATAAATAGCATTAAGAGCATCCCATATATCTTTAGCACAAGAACAATTTTTAATTTCAGCATAAGTATCATTATTTAAACAACTTCTCAAAATTTGCATAGCTCTAATATTAAAAAAAAACATTTTTTGTCAAAACTATTCCAAATTTGTTTTGATTTATAAGTAAATCCATTTAGCACAACATCCCATAAATCTAAATCAATAGATTGCATATAAAACTCTATTCTAGTTTTTCAATAAACAAAATGCACACCATCAAAGAATGGTGGTTTATCAATTTCAAAACCTTCCATTTTGAAAAACTTTCAAGGTTGCTAACAAGCAAGGATCTTTAACTCTAAGCGGTTAAGCTTTCACCAAAGCACGAAACTCTGATACCACTTGTTAGTCATGGCAATCATTACCCAAGAGGGGGGTGAATTGGGTATAAAAACTTTTTTACAAATGCTCTTAAAATAAATACAAATATTTATGTTATTAAATAAGAGAAAAGAAATTGCAAGATGAAGAATAAAAGTGTTAAGAATAGTAGATAAATAAATGTGCAATAAAATAATATTGCATAAAAATAAGGAGATAAAGAGAAGAAGAGCAGGCATGATATTTATCTTGATTCGACCACCAACCACTTGTGGTTTACGTCCAGTCCCCGAAACACAGTTCGAGATTTTTTACTATATGTACAAGCTTCAATAGGTGCTTGCGACCGTTACATAAAAGAGTAATTTTCACACACAGGAAAACTCTACCCTTGTGCTAAAGTCTCAGCCTGCAGGGATACCTCACCCTTATACAAACCTTAGAGGGATACCTCACCCCTTTTACAAACCTTGAAGGATACCTCACCCTCAATATAGAAGAACAGAAATATAGATAGAAACTCTCACTCAGAGCAAATTATACAATTTGAAGTGCTAAAAGGCTCTCACAGAATATCTCAAAGTTTCAGCAAAAAGAGCACAGAAAATAGGCGTAAATAATAAATCACATTTTTCAAAATAAGCACAAATTAAACTGATAGCTGGGCTTGTTTTAGATGAGACCCACGGTCTCAATTTATAGAGTCAGATAGAGAAATAACCGTTGTAGCAATTAATACGAAAGAATATGGCCGTTTGTTTCCAAATCAGTATTCGTAAAAGCCCGTGGTTATTCGAATAGCATAAACCTTTATTCGAATAACAATGTTCACAAAACCATCGTAAAAAGCAAACTGACATGGGTTATTCGAATAACCTTAAGTTTATTCGAATAACTCTTTAACAAACAGAGTTCTGAAAAACTAGGATTATTCGAATAACTACTTGAGTTATTCGAATAACTCATTGAGAGAAACCTTCTGGAAGCCTTTTATTCGAATAGACAATGGTTTATTCAAATAGCCTTTTTAGAAAACAGAAGCTTTCAGCAAGATTAAAAGCTATTATTCGAATAACTTAACTTGTTATTCGAATATCAGTTTAGAAAACAGAGAAGGCTGAAAGATTTTATTCGAATAACAGGAGTGTTATTCGAATAACACTTTGACGCACAGAGTCACGCAGCAAAAAAATTTAAAGCTTTATTTGAATAATCAATGATTTATTCGAATAACTCAATTTATAAAACAGTTATAAAAGCTTGAAAAACATCCCAGAAAGTTTATCAAAAACACCAAAATATTTTTAAGTTATTTTCAAGATCAAAACAGTTTTAGTATAAGTTTAAGAAAAACATTTTTATTTTATCTTCATGCACTAGGAGATATCCAAAGAGATTCTCGAACAAAGAGACTCTAAGTCCTAAAGTTATCCTTAAAAAGATCTTGGACTTGGTCTTCCCATCATGTGTGTTATCATCAAGACAAATCTTCAAAGACATATCTTTAATCACATTCTCCTTGTGTTGAGCTTAATAGATATCTATTGCTTTCTTGTTGCAAGCTCACTCTTGGTATTTTGGACTATCCTGTAAAGTATTGCTCACTTAAACAAACATAGTTAGTCCAAAAACATAATTCAATGTCTTCATATGCATGATTCATAAATATATAGCTTTAGTTAGTTTAACATGCATATAAAACTTTCATAGACATATCCAAATAAGTCATTTAACAAATATTAATAGATATGCTCTATGTAGGATGCAACAGAACATATTCCACAAAGGTCAAATCCAATATTAATTCATTTATAACTCATATAAAGCATTATTGGATATACTATATGATGAAAGTTACATATATCATATTGCATGATTATTAAGTAAAATATAACTAGATAAGGTACATATCATGCATGATACAATATATCACATTAAGTACATTTATCAAGCATAAGCATCATTCTATTTGTCTTGTATTTGTCATCATCAAAACTTAACATATAAAACCATTTGGGGCAAATTTATTTCCACACACTTGTATCCTTCGCGGCGCGACACGATTTTGTCGCCTAGCGATGGATCGCATTTTATAAATAAAACGTTCATTTGAAGTTTTCCCACGCGCAATTTTTACAGAGCTCTGTTAGGGTTTTCTCTCAAATCCTCACCTCCTTTCACTTTTAAACATTTCTTTCCCCCAAATTCCCCCTTTGCACTTCACTCCTCCTCAATTCCTTCTCAGGTATGTCTTCTTTCCAAGCTTCATTCTAGGGCTCATGGTACATGTTCATTATTGTGCTAGTCCTTCTCCTTCTCTTTTCTCATCGTGCTACCATGTTGAATACCACGCGTTGTGCTTGATAATCAGTGATTTTCTTGTGTTATGTGAATGATTGCAATTGTGGATTTGTGATTTTGATTCCAGTTCATGCACGTTTGGTATTATATGGATATTATTAGTTTCAATTGCACCACTGCATGTTTCTCACATACCAGGTGTTCCTAAGAAAGTTCACAATGATGCTTGTCTTTTTCTTTTCTGCTATTACCATGATATATTTTGATGTTGTGCATTCCCTTGTATGTTCAACTACTTGATGAGTGTACCTGACGCATTACTTACATGTGTGAAAAGAACATGCTACCAATGTGATTCCAAGGCGCTTGTTGATTACTCTAACTTAAGTTTAGGAGTCAATTGCTTGATTATTGGTAATGCATGAGCCTAAGGTTGATGAGTGCTATATTGCCCCATTTCAGTTGAACATGGCCTCTTCCTCAAAACAAGGAAAGCAGAAGAAAAGAAAGCAAGCTGTGGAGGAAGACCCTGCTTTTGTAGCCCATCTGTACCATTCCTTTGAACACCAAGAACGGTTCAAATCCATAATCAGCAAGAAGAAGATCATCGCCGATAGGACTTTCGATTTCCTCAATGAGACTATACCTGAAATACAAGCTGAGATTGCCCGGAGGAAATGGGCAAAGTTGACTCGATATGTCAATGATCATTGTCCGAAAATTGTACGTGAATTCTATGCCAATGCCTATCGAGTTCCGGGCACAAATCGAGTCTTTGTCAGCTATGTCAGAGGTAAAACAATCAGTTTCACCGGGGAGAAAATTAATGAGGTTTTAAGTCTTCCTATCCCGCGGGTGTGTGCTTACAAGACCAGAACAAACGGGGAGATTGACTACAATGAGTTGATCGAGTACCTTTGCAGGCCAGGGGCTGAATGGTTCAAAACTCGGGATAATATTCCCCGGAGATTCAGAAGTATTGATATAAAGCCACTTGCCAAGGCTTGGTCTGCATTTGTTCATCAGACAGTCCTTCCCTGCTCTAATACCTCTGACATCATTGTTCACCGGGCCCAGCTCATCATTGCAATCATGAAAGGTGAATCTCTTAATGTGGGGGACATCATCGCTAAAGAGATGCTACATATTGCAAATGATGATACCAGCACATTGGCTTACCCATCCCTGATTTGTTTGTTGTGTGCTAAAGAGGGTGTCAAGCCTTCAGATACTGACACTATTGGGAAGCCCAAAGCACCCATTACAGCGCAATGGATTAGAAAGCAACCATCTGGGCCACTGGATGCTGCTCCTGCACCAGAGTCACAAGTAGAAGAGCCTGTGGCACCGGAGCTAGTTTCTAAACCACCATCTTTGGCAGCTATCCAGCATCAGCTTGCTGCTATTCAGGATGCGCAGGCTCTTCATAGTCAGACCATTCACTCTCTTGGCAAGCTGACCGCTTTGTGTTTCCAGTCTATGCGCAACATGGAGCAGATCTTAAGATCTCGGGCCTCGGAATGGGGATTTGATTTATCTTTGCTGACTGATGTCCCTCTTGACCCTTCTACAGATCAGTATTTTCAGAGTATGATGCACCCGTCCAGAGGGCATAGCCAAGGTGCTGGGGGTTCTGAAATGGCTGCCGCAGCTCTTGAGGAGGAACCGATAGACCAACCTATTCAGGCAGATCAGGTTGCTGTTGATGAGGAGTTTTTCGCTGATGCTATAGAAGGTGTTCGTGTTGCTGATGAACACCTTGTTGATGCAGTGGAAGGAGTTAGTGAGCACCAAGATGACCAACCTGCTACTAATGATAAGGAGAGCGCAGAGGGTGGTGCTGCAGAGCATGATGCTAACATTTAGTTGTTGGGTTAACCGAGGATGTTTTAGTTTGGATTTTGTTATGCTTGGTTAAACTCTCTTGATTGATTTTTGATGTTGAACACAATTTAGTTGTGCATGTTGATTTGGTTTACTTTGATGTTTTTAGTTTTGCTTGTTGATTTTTTATGATGATTTGAATTTTGATATTTTTGAAAACAATTTAGAACTTGACACTTAAGTTGTGCATGAGTTGTATAATTTTGGAGCTGAAATTTTGCTTGAGTGTGTACCTTCTTCGGCAACTCATGGTGATTTTAATCAAAGTGAAATTGATTGTAGCATGTTTTTCCTCACTCTCAATCACCCGTGAGCATTTGGGCCTAAACACTGTCATTTCTTCATATGTGCTTCCATTGCATGTGGCATTCTTCAGCACTTGACCTAGTTCTAAGTTGTTTTTGCTTGCTTGCTCCAACACACTGAGGCATTCTTTTTGTTTTTACCTAGGGCCTAAATAAACCACCTTAATATTTTTGTCTTTTGCTCAGCCCCTTGAACCTGTAGCCTTGTCTTTGCTCTGAACCCTCATTACAAGCCAATAACTGGAAGACCATTGTCCCTACTTACTTGGAGTTAGGTAAGGGTCATTTCATGGTATGTTTTGACACATTCTTAAGTTTGGGGTTGCTTGAGGGCAAGCAATGTTTTAAGTTTGGGGTAGTTGTGGATTTTTTTTTGGTGTAAAATAAAAAAAAAGAAAAAAAAAACTAAAAATAATATATATATATATATATATATATAAACAAAACAAAACAAAACAAAACAAAAAAAAAAAAAAAAAAAATTTGCATCTTATTCTGTTTTCCATTTCTTTTATTTTGAAGAATTGTTTTGGGGAATTTAGTTCTGAATAAATTGGAGGATGGCTTAAGAGTTTCATGAAATGACTTGTGCCTATTTTCAAGTACAAAAAAGCCTCTTGTCCAAATAATTTCCTACCTTTACCTAAGCCCCATTACAACCCAAAAAGACCTCTTTTTGTGTGTGTGTGTGCATTGCAATGCATTTACTTCTCTAGAACTTTGTCAAGCTTATGGTAGGGTGCTGCTTGTGATGTGAATTGAGTGTAAATAATTCCTCTAGACACTTGAGTTGAGTGAAACATCTATTCTGGAGAGGAGTAGTGAGGATTGATATGTTGCTCTTTGTGGATCATTGGTTTTGATTACCTAAAATTGTGATGAATGGGAAGCATGAATGCAAAAGATTAGGTGAATTGATTGTGCAATGATTGTTGCAATTTGTGTGGAATGTTCAATTTTGGGATTTTGTTGAAAGGGTTGTTTGAACAATGAATAAAAATGTAGTTTTACCCCCTTTGATTTTTGTTTGAGATTGGTTGTTCGCTTGGGGACAAACAAAATTCTAAGTTTGGGGTTGTGTTGAATCCTTAGCACAAGTGAGTTTTTGATGTCAAAGTGGGCTTAGAATTAAATAAATTTGAAAAAAAATAGATAAGTTTTAATTGTTTTTTAGCATGATTAGTTTGGGAGTTCACTGTTTGATGAGTTTCAATTTTTGAATGAAGCAGGTTTGGATTCAACTAAGAAGAAGGATGAAGTTGTTCTTGTTTTGAACGTGCTATCGCGAGGCGAGAAGAGGAGTGAAAGGATCTGAGACTGCAATGGGCTTCCCTTCGTACACGGGCCGTCGCGAGGGGAGCTTGGGCCATCGCTAGGCGATGGCCGTTATCCTGTAATTGTAAATAGACAGAGAAAACATTTGGTTACGATCTTTTCATAGTTTTCGGTTTCTAAACTCTGAAATATTGGGGGTTTTTACCCATAGCTTTGCTAGGGTTCCTTCTTCTTCCACTTCCATTAATGATTCAAGCTTGGGAACAACACCTTGAAGAATCAATGGCTGTTTCTTCTCCCATTTGTTTGATTTCTCTCATCTCTTCTTCTTTTTCCATTATGAGTAGCTAAATTTCTCATGGCTAGGGTCAGATGAACATTGTAAATACTCTTATGTAATCTGATTTGTTTTTCTTTACAAGTTAATTCATGGATTTGTATTATATAAGTTTATGACATTATCAATTGTGCTAAGGATTCAACACAATACATTATGACATTATCAATTGTTTGGTACAAACATTGTATTATATAAGTTTATCCATCAAACTCTTCTTATACATTAAAATAATAGATAACTTAATCAAGCCTTGGGGTGAGATTAGGTCTGATTGGGTTTTGATATATAACCTTCTCTAAAGACTTTTCATTATAATTCTAAACATTCTGATATCCCCAACTCTTATGTATTAGGCCTCATTCTATCAGGCCTTATACTATTAAGTCTAATATTATCAGGTCTTATCCTATCCTTCATACCAAACGGACCCTTAATGTCTTTTTTTTATCCACTAACTCTTGGTAGTTAAGATTAAAAGTTACTGGAGTGTTACACTTGACTTTAAGAGAAACATAGAGACTCCCAAAATTTAACTTCAATAATTTTTACTTCTCATTTTCTAGAATTCCTTGCAATCACAGAGCAAAACTACATTAAAATATCCAAGTTCAGGATAAAAATACCATTTGTATAACTCTTTTTTTTTTTTTAGAACTGTGAGAATCTTCTTAATACGAGTTAGAAATTCATTCCAAAGAAATAGTGTTTTCAAATGTCCTATTCAACTAAGAACCATATTCCTAATATACTCAAGTAGGGAGGAATTTTCTGTCTTAGGTGTTACACGGATAGCACGGAAAGCTAATTAACCATGTTAAGTTTGAAATTTCAGTTTTTATTTTATTTTAAAAAAAACTTATAACACAGTTGGAAAAAAACCGGGCTATGTACGCTCAGGATGCTTAGCAGAACTCCTTTCTATCAACATGATTAATTACATAGTTAATTAATGGCAAAAATCATACTTTCATCTTCTAACTTATTTTCTATTTTCAAGTTCATCCTCTAACTGATAAATGTTCTAAATTCATCCTCTAACCTTTAAAATCCTAATAAAGTTATCATTTCCCCTAAATCTGTTAGTTCCATTGATAGAACAATCTTAGGTGGCGTCCTAGCTGGTAATAATAATCCTAAGTGGTGTCCTAACTAGCAATACGACGTTAGCTTTCGTCCACTAACTTATTTTCTATTTTCAAATTTGTCATTTAACTAATAAATGTTCCAAATTCGTCCTCTAACTTTTAAAAACCTAACAAAGTTATCCTTTCACCTAATTCCATTAGTTCCGTCTATATGCGTGACAGAAAATGATGTAGTTGGCATCTGACATGACTAAAAAAACACAAGTGACATTTGATGTGGCAAAGGACATATGACATGGTCAATGAATAAAAAAATTAGTCGTTGATGGTTCTCCTCAGTTTTATGTCCATTTCAGCCTAGGATTTCTATTTCTACTTCATATTCTTCTTTCCCCTACTGCGATTCTAATTACAATTGCAAAGGAACCCTCTCGCTGTTGTTTCATTTCTCTGTCATCGATGACTACAGACATGGCTACTCCGCTACCTTTCTTTCAGTTCTGCTCATGGAGTTCTCCACTATGTTTCATCATTCACTTGCTTTGTTCTCATAGTCATGACTTTCCTCTTTTCTCTTTTGTCATTTCTACTCATTTTGCTTCATACCCCTCTAATTCGCACACACTACTTCTTTCTTTCTTTTTAAAATGTTTTGTTGCAAAAACCAAATCATCATACCAAACACTATAAGAAGCTCATTTTTCTTCAAAGAAGCTTGATTTTTGTTTTTAAACTTCCAACCATTTGTCTACTTCTCTAGTCTTTGAAGAAGCAACTTCTAAGAATTAAGTGTTCTCTCTCACAATCTAAGATTTTTAAACTTGTTTCCATAGATATGATAGTATCATAGAGGACATTCATTCGCTTTTAAACTTGTTATCTTTCCTCTAACGAAGTTAGGCAAAAAGATAACTTTGTTAGGTTTTTAAAAGTTGGAGGATGAATTTAGAACGTTTATTAGTTAGAGGACAAATTTAAAAACAAAAAATAAGTTAGAGAATAAAAGCTAACATCATATTGCTAGCTAGGATGTCACTTAGAATTGTTCTGTCAATGGAACTAACAGAGTTAGACGAAAAGATAATTTTGTTAGGTTTTTAAAAGCTTGGAGACGAATTTGACACATTTAATAATTAAAGGATGAATTTAAAAATAAAAAATAAGTTAGAGGAAAAAAATATAATTTTTGTCTTAATTAACGTAAAATTCTTCTTGTTATGAACTATTAGCTTAGAGTCCAGACACATTGTTTTTCCTGTGTTTCTTTCCCCTCTTGTAGCTTTTTCTTTGTAAAGAAAAAAAAGAAAAAAGAGTAAATTACATAACCTTGATTTGAGGTTTCTTAACAATCTATCAATAATACAGATTATTCTCCTTGACCGAATTCATTTTACTTTGGACATTCGTTTTTAATCATGTTATAAATTTATTTGAAAAAGTTTTTGGAAAAAAAAAGTAGTTATTTCTTAAAATTTAAGCCTTGCTAAGCATGCTTACCAATGTGAATTCCACGTCATGTACTTAAATTAAACCAGATGCGACAAACTCCTGTCAATCAAGAGAACCAAGAACTCGGATGAAAGAAAACCAAAACCGAACTCAAGTCGGTGCAAGCTGGTTGTGGCCTGAGCCCAGAGCAGAATCCCGCCATTGCCGGAGTTGAAGCCTTCTATGGCACTAGGCACCAACACCTGACATTGCCGGAAAACTCATTAAATTGGCCAAGGAAGGCTTATGAAGGTAATAATAACATAGGAAATGTTATAAGCAAGCCATGAAGGCAGGACGGAATTCACCGGAGGTAACAACATAAGCATTATTCAATACAGATTCTCTGGTTTGGATGATGATTGCAGTTGTTTGTCGTTTACTTTGGATGTGTAAAATTCAACCTTAGACTCAGTGTCAGTGACATTGCGTAGTAGTTAGTGCATGAAATGGAATAAAGAAATTATAAACGTTGGTGGTGAAGGTGATATTATACCCTTTGCTATATTACATAAGAGTTCAAGACAAATATATGTTGAATGCAAAATTCTCCTCTAAAATCTCTGTTCTGTAATCATATAAAATCCCCATCAATACAAGCTTTTTGGGAAAGACCATTTCAAGTTTGAAATTAGGTCTCATCGTCTCAGTTGGAAATACTGTTACTCTTCAATAATTGATGTTGTAAATACAATGAAATACTACCCACAAAGAACGAGGACGCGAACTCAAATATTTGAAAAAAAAAAATTATGAAAAGAGTACATAACCCTTGTGTTCTCGTAACTAACTCATAACTCGTGTTCTCGCCAAAAACAAAATACTATATATATGATCATTTATTTTCATTTGATAAAAGCAGCTAGAATGGAAACTGAGCATAAGATCCAATTTCCAAACTGAGCCTCTGCATAGCTTCTTATGAGTTCGCAAATTGGACTGGACATGGCCCATTTGCAGTATGTGGAATCCTTGTATGATTTGGCACAACCTACTTCTATCATTTTATCAAACATTGTCAAAACTATTACATATTATTAAAGTAGGCTCTCAAAGTATTAAGTGTCATATAGGTTGAATTGCTGTTATGACTTCTAGAAAATAAATAATTCTACTAACATATAACCAATTATGAAGTTGATGAATTAATATAGTGTAATTAAACTAACTTGAATGAACATACAATGTATTAGCTTTTTCTTTTAAATTCTTATGAGGTATCATGCTCTCAGGATATTGCAGCTGTCTTTTCCCACAAAAATGTTCTCTAGTGGAATTTAAATCCCTGACATTGCATGAGTATTTCACTGGGACTCCAACATGCTTATTACTTGACTACACCTTTGAAGGTCTACAATGCAGTAATTAAATATTTACGTTCATTGATAATTTGAGTTTGTACAAATTTATTTTCACTCTCAATTTATGACCTAATTTGTGATTTAAAAAATTAAAAAATATATTTTCAAAATAAAAATTATAAATATTATTACGCAGCTGCCTAGACGAAGCACAAATTAACAGGCTAGTTTCATTCACTTCTGGCTTAAAACCCTTAAATAAGTCTAGCTCTTGGCAAAAATATAATCATGCAAACACAGCATATTAAATTATATAATATTTCAAGCTTTGGATATGTCACTTATTTTGAGTGTTTAACTGTATTACTTTGTACTTAAAAGAGATTAATCCCACACTAAAAGGTGTGAAAATACCGTAGGAGTAAAAAAAAACAAAAGTATTTCTATATTTATAAATTTAATATATATTCGGGCTTAAACTGGCCTGTGATTTATTTTTCAATTTGATAAAACTATATGGGCCTATTTTATTATTTGAGTCCAATATACTCACGGACGAAGTATGTCTCATTTTTATACCATTTGAAGGAAAATATAACTTCCTTTAATAACAGGGACAATTTGTATTAGCAGTCACTCTATTCCAAATTTGTCTTGATTTTTCTCTTTATTTTTTACTAAGTTCTTGATTTTGAATAATTTTTGGTGTAACAAATTACTCTCACAACTTTGAATTGAGAACGATGATTAGATAAAATTTTCTTCAAAATGACAACTCCCCAAATTGCTCTCGATTTCGAATAGTAATTTTTAAAAAAAGGGACAATTGTCCTACTTTTGTTATTTAAGTTATTTTATATAAAATAGTAGTCAATAATTAGGTAAAGAAAAAATTTGATTCTAACTTTTGACTCCAACCTTTATTTTTAATCTCATTTAATCTTTATCTATTTGTTATTTCTAATTTCATTTAATTAAATTAATAAACATATAAAAAAATGTAAATAAGATTGAAACTAAGAATTAGAGGCAAAGAATAAAATTAGGTTTTGTTCTTGAATAAAATGTTTCAAACATCCTCTCTCCTTATAGTGAGTTACAATCACACCCCCATAAACTAATAGAAGTAAGAGAAAATACTCAAAACGGTACTCCAAAATTTTTTGAAACATCAATTTTCTCTTCTAAAGATTGAAATGATCATTAAAATAGTACTACTGTCACAGATCTAGACCTAGTAAACTCTATTAACACTCATCCTATGTGACATGTTTTATGCCTTGTTAAATGATCACGTCAAGGATCTAGATGGCACCAACATTAAAATTAAAAGTTGAAATTAAACCGGATAAAATAGTTAAAAATTAAATTTAGTTTTTTTTTTAAGTCAAGATTAAGAATCCAACTTGAAAAAATTTAAAAATAATTAGCCAACTGTAGCTAACAACTGTAGCTATGTATTTTAACTACAATAATAACAACAATAATAACTAAGCATTTTTTCACTATGTGAGGTCGGTTATATAAATCAAACGACGTCATTATGTCTTATCATAAACCAAGTCTTAAAAAATGTCATTTAAATCTAAATATTTTTTATTTATTTCACCTATAATTTTTCTTGATCTCCTTCTACCTCTAGTTATTAGGCTATCTTTCACCTGATATACTTTTCTTATAAGGACTTCTAAGAGTTTTCTCCTTACATATGTCCAAACCATAGCCAACGGATAAAAGATGAGGGTTGTGTTAGGCAATCAACAGCTAACGTAAAACGTTGTCGAATTTTTATGACATGAATAAACGATATATTTTAACCACAGTTAAAAAAAATATTTTGATCTCTTATCTTTATTTTTTTTAATTTAATTATATATCATTTTTTTGTCAATTTAGTCTCTTGTTTTACAAATCATTTTTATTGTGATCCTTTCATTAGGGTTTCATTACCCCATAACAAAAGGGATTACATGTTACTGATTGATGATAGTCACGTCATAGCCACATCATCACTATATTATCTTCATGTCATCATTGTTAGTGATACGTCATCACTTCTATTAGGAGAGTGATGAAATCTTAATGGAATGATCATATTATAAATGATTTGTAAGATAAAAAATTAAATTAATGAAAAAAATATATAATATGGGATCAATTTAAAAAAGAAATAAACATAAAGGATTAAATTACTCTGGTTGCCTAAAAGGTAATAAACATAGCCAAAAAATGTACCCACTGTAATAACTATGGTAAAAAAGTGTAACACAATAAAAGAAATTAAAATTGGTTAAAAGTTTAAACAAATGAAAAAGAAAAATCCAAGACTAGATTAGGAAATTTGACCTAATTTTTTTTTTTTAAGTTAATTAGGCACAGCTATAATTATAGCTAACAAACTTAAAACCGAAGCTAATTATATTTAGCCACGATTTTTTCTTCAGTCTACCATGAAAAAAAAACTAAAGAAGGTTAAAAAAATGAAAAATTAAAAATTAATAAAAGAAAAACAAAAGTTGGGTAGGAACATAAAGGACCAACCTACTCACTAGAACTGGTAAAATAGATCGGGCTGGGCCACATCGACTCGGGTCATTTTCAAGCTCGACCACGTATGTTTCAGGCTAACATTTTATTAGCTCAACTCAATTCATTGTGGGTTGCGGGTTAGGCGGGCCAACCCACTAGTTTGACAATTTTTTTAAATAATAAATTTAATTTTTTAAAAATTAAATTAGTGAAAATTTTAAAATTTGGGCTATTTAGTTTTGAGCTAAACATAAATAAATTAAATAACTAGTCCAATTGTTAACTGAATTTGAATTTTTCAAGCAAAAAATAATAATTTTCTTTTAAGTGTATATTATTAAATAAAAATAAATAAAATTCAAGTTAATGGGCTAGTCTGACCCGAAACAGGCCAAGCCGATTTTAAGTTGGGTCACGACGAGCCAAATTAAATTTGTGGTTGAATTTTTTAACCAAACTCATACTTTTTATCAGACTATTTGAGTCAACCCATCGAAGTCGATTCATTTTATCAGCTATACCACTCACACATGAGACCGCTCCGGGATGACCACACAGAAGCATATATCAAAACAATCACAAATGGAAGCACATGCTCACTAGGGAGCATATTTAGGGTTTCACTGAGACAAAATTCTTACCTTTCAAATGCTTCATAGATGAAGGCTCCACTTGCTCTACTTCATCCAAGAATTTTGTTTCTCTCACACTGTTTCTCACTTTATATTCAAATGAAGTGTGATCACAGACTCTTCCTGAAAAATGTAACGTTTTGAACAAGTCTCACTCATTTCCTCTAGCCACTTAGATCCTCCATATGATCAACATGTCATATCGGATGGGTGTTAACACAGTTTATCAGGTATATGACAAGAGAATTATTTTGATGTCCATTTTAATTGTTAGAGAATTATCTTGAATTATTGATGTTCCACGTATCTTTTGAGGACCATTTTAAGTATTTAATTAGTTATAAAGTAACCGTTAAATACTTAAAATGTATTATTAGTAACAATTAAGTACTTCGTCCAAAATTGTTATTTCAATTTTTTTTTGTAAAACAAATTGTTATTTAATTTAACATTTGGAACGTGATCAAATGCACATTCTAATCTTGGTCTGATGTGGATCATAAGGCTTATCAGCATTTATAAGAGCTTTATATCCTAACAGAATCCCTCATTTAATGAGGTTAATAAATATCATATTTTTCCATAACTACCTATAATTTTATCTACATGGAAACTTTATCTTAAAGATATTACTTCCTTAGCAAGTACTTCATGTTATAAATACAGGATAAAGTCACTCATGCATGCATCTAATTTCACTCACTCTTATCTCCTAGTGTAAAGCCTAACTTGAATGTCAGAATACCTTGCAGGTACATCACCCCCTCTTTGCCACTATTACACAAAGAGGAGCCATTATCATCAACCAACTACAATCATTTGGAGCGTAATCAAATAAACACTTTAATCTCAATTCTAAACAGTACTCTAGAGATTAATTTCATAACTAATAGAAACATATGCTATTCAAAAACCAAATATTTACATGAATAATCTTGTGATATAACTCATTTGATTGGGACATTTATTTTTAAGTTAGTAGGGAGGATTTAATACCTTTGTGGAAACATCCTCTTTCCTTTTATTCTTCTTCCTCACTAAACCCCTTAATTGGGATCTAACCCACACTATTGGTAGGACCCCCCTTTTCTCTCTCTCTACGGTGGCCCTCTCTGCGATTGTTGTTGCAGTTTCGATGCACATATCGACCCAGACGTCTATCCCAGATAAGGGACTCGATGACATCATGGAGGTTGGTACAATCCTCCATGTTGTGATCATGACTGTCATGCCAAGTGCAAAACTTGGATCTGTCTTTTGGCCTCTTTATAGGGGGAGGCCTTTGTCCATCTCGGAGCTCAGTGTTCATGACCTCTTGGTATGTAGATCTGAGCCCGGGGCATGTTAAGGGGGGTGTAACTCTCGAACTTCCCCTTGAGATGTGGTTTCTTATTCCGAACTTGTTGATTGGATTGTTCTTCGGGTTTGGGTTTGGCATATTCTCTTTCAGGGTGCTTCCTAACCCAGAGAACATATTCGACATTGATGTATTTGTCGGCACGGGCGCGAAACTCGTCCATGGTTTAGGCTCATTTTTTGGTAGTGAAAAGGAGAAGTGTATTGGACGAAACCCTTCTCTGATATAAAACAATTCGAGTCTTCCATCCCAGTCTCGTATATATACGATCTCTTTGTTAAACTGAGATATAAAGTCTCGTAGGGACTCATTCTTTCCTTGCTTGATCTGGATGAGACAGTATATGGATTTAGGCTGTACTTTGCTGGTGGTGAAGTGCAGCAAAAATCTTGAGGATAGGCCTTCCTAGTTAGCGATAGACCTTGGGGCTAGAGTGGTATAACAAACGTATAAGCGTGCTTTTGTCATCTCGTTTAACATTTATATAGAGACGTATAAGCGTGTAAAAAACATAGGGGGTCTGAGCGATTCAGTGTATATCGTGCGTTGTTCCCTTGTAGCATGGGGAAACATTATTCCGTATGAT
The DNA here is from genome assembly GCA_029884595.1 of Ormosia semicastrata. NCBI lineage: Eukaryota > Viridiplantae > Streptophyta > Magnoliopsida > Fabales > Fabaceae > Ormosia > Ormosia semicastrata. The sequence goes on along the minus strand of JAQQTO010000046.1, from coordinate 25,455,174 downwards.
CTATCCTTTCTGTCTGAGTGGAGTGGTGTCTCCTCTTTTCTGTCAGGGAAGGGACATGTTTAGTGGACGAGCGATTCCTTGCGCATTGCATGTATGAGGACCAACCTAACGAGTCGAATTGTTCTAGTCTCATGGGCCCATACCCAATCCAATATATATATATATATGTGTGTGTGTGTATTTATATATATATTATGTTATGCAAGACTACATTAGGTAGTTCCAAGTTAAATACAATATATATAAAACTCAATTCAAGCCAATCAGAGACACTCTCGCATCAAATTTTATATGTATAATTATAAGTTTTTTATTTGATAGATGAATATCTAATAAGTATTTGAATTAGTTCGTTTTAATTTAAAAAATACATAATCAAAATATTTAAAAGTGATTTTTTAACAAAATTTTTTTGCAAGTATAAAAAAATTAATTTAAAATACTTTTAATCCTATAAAGTGTAACACAAAGACTTATATTCAAAATTTATTAATTATATGACTTAAGTTTGTTTTATTTATTTGTTTCATATTTAAGTGAGCTTCTAAAATAAGTTTATATACATAATTTTATGAAGAAAAAAAACAAAATTATAATTAATTAATAAATAGTGTAAATAAAGAATTAGAAATCACAATAGACTTATATTTTTAAACTCGGATCATTTCACCCACCTTCTTATGCGGCGAAGAAAACCTTATCTCAAAAATTGACCCACTTGCCGACATCTCCCATCAAACTTGAGACTTCAAACTTGAAATTCATACTTTACTCTCAATGTTATCAACCCACACAAAACAATAAATACAATATATTTAACTTTTGTTTCAAAATATTTGTCATTTGAGAATTTTTACAAGAAATAATAAAATTATTAAATATCTTATAAAAATGTAATTATATTTGAATAAATTATCTTTTCATACTATTAATAATATTTTATTATATACTTAGTGAAGATACTAAAAAATAATAAATTTAAAATTAATAATTAATACCATTTTAATTTTTCAAATTGACAGATAAATTAAAATAAAATTTATTGTCTAAAATAAAATAAAAAAATAAAACAGGTGGTAGCTTACAAACACATAAACTCACAACACAACATTACAATCGAGTTTTGCTGTCCAACCAAACAAGAAAGAACAAAGAACGATCTACATGTTTACTTATTGTTTTTCCTATCAAGGACCAATATGCTTTCTTTCAGTAAGCACTTCCCCCTCCAAGTAATAATTAACAAAACCCGTGTGAATGTTGAGAAGTCTCCACAAAGACATCAACTTATACCTGCTTCCATTTTGATCATGAGAAGGTATCATTGTACTTCTGTGTTTCTCTCTCTCTCTCTATATATAGTAATATAGAAGTAAGATATCAAATGAAAAAAGTGTCTTATTATTATTATTATTATTATTATTATTTTTGACTTTAAAATGTGTTTTATTATAAAAATAAAAAAATAAATCTTAACTACTAAATTATTTATATATAATTAAAATTAAAATATAAAATTATATATTTTTAAATAATTATGTGATTTTTACATAAACTTCAATCTTAACATATAACATTGAATGATGAAAATTGACTTTTCTCACCTCTTGTAGAAGTTCGGTCCCCATGCGTAGATCGTGACATTTGAGGGTGAAGTGCATAAAGTTCAAGGGGAGGGGGAGAAGGCCCACATTTAGTTAGTTACAAAAGATGGTTGTTGGTAATTACTAATTAATGAAGAACCACTTGGAAGATTTGAGAAGTTGAATGGTATTAAGAATCTTGTGCCGACTATGGCAGCTCATATTGATCCAATCATATTCACGCGGAGTGGCCATATATGGGATTGCCCTCTTTTCAGGATCGGTCTACTGTATTCAAGTTGGTCCCATGTTTGACGTAATATTAATTTGCTTATTTAATTGCAATTTCAAATATGGTTTCACCCTCCAACTCTAAGCCTATTAATTATTCGTTTCTTTCTTTCTTTCTTTTTTAATCTTTAAGTAAGATATTTTCACTAATATCGCTGTAAAATTAGCTTCAATAATACTATTATGATTAAAAGATCTTTCGATTCAAATAATAATTTTTTTTAAAATTTAAAATTTAATCCTTTCAATAGAAGTTAAACTTGTTTATTATTATCGTGTACAACCTTATTGTTATAAGCCTATTGTTCTAATTAATACAACTATTTTTCTCCCATGAGATTATATTAGATAGTGTTGAGGTGCATGTTAAACTAATAACAATAAATTTAGAAATAAATAATTTATTGTGAAGCTGGCTAATCTTTGTTTTCAACGATTTGCTGTTCTGATTTTTCCTAGTTTCAAGCACGTAGGTTTTGTTTGACACTTATAATTGGGCATGGAAATATGAGAAATTCTTTGGTACTTTTAGTAAGATATTTTTTTATTATTCTTTACTATTAAATAGATATTACTTTAAATTCGTGGACAATTTATGCCTCTCACATAAATTACACCTTTTACTACATTTTAATGGTTCTTTAATGGTAGCATTAACAATGTGGTTTATGTGAGAAATAAGGATGATTCACAAATTTGACGTGACATTTATTTAATGGTGTAGAGCAAGAAAAAATATATTGCATCAAGAACATTTAAGAATTTTTCTGGATTTAGAGTTTGAAATTGAAATTGAACATCCTAATTTCATTTTTTATATTTGGAATACTATTTAAAATTGAAATTGTAATTTCATAAATTAATTTTTTAAAATTGAAAAACAACTACCACAAGCTCTTCTTAATTCATAATCTATATCATAAGAATTACAAGTTCTAAAACTTCAAAATTGAAGTCTCTTTCTCTCTACTCGTTGAAGTCTCTATCTATCATTTATTTTTCGAGCAAAAATTAATATGTTTATAAAAATATTATAATATAAAAATTTTGCCTAGTCGATCTCTAATTTTTTTCTACAAAAAAATTTCATAAAAAATTCTTTATGATTAAAAATATGACTATAATATTATAAAATTATTATTTTATTAATGTTTTTATTAAGTTTTAATTTTTTAAATTATTTTTTGAAATCTTATATCATACATTTAAATAATAGAAATAGAATTGGATTTAAAATTACTTTCATATTCTAATTCTTTGAAAACCCAAATATAAAATTTAAAAATTTAAACCAATTTGAAATAAAAATTCTATATTTCAATTATAATTTTTACATCCAAACGGATTATCCATAGGGGTGAGTGAACTTGAACAAAAATTTTGAAAGGGTGATATTATTAATTAAATATTTTTTTTGTAAAAAATATTGAATATTTTATATTTTCACTAAGTTATTTAAACAAAAATAACTAAACAAAAATAATGTTCATATTTAGCTTTAAAGTAAATTTTTTAAAATCGAACTAGAGATTGAATTGGCAAGACCTTTTAGTTATGGTTCGATTAATTCAATCGATTAAATTTATAATTGAACTGTGATTGAATAAAAAAATGTTGAATCAGAAATATAGCCGATTCATGGTTCAACTGGTTCAAATCAGGTGGTTCGGTCCAATTTTTAAAACATTGCTTTAAAGTCCATTTAAGTATATGCTTTTTTACTCTTGATAAAAAAAAATAGCTATTTTTTAAGAGTTTTTTTTAATATATTGATACAAAGAAATGGAACTTAAGACATTTATTTCAAATATTCTTTTTTTTTTCATTATGTTTCAAATTTTATGATTTTATGGCTTTACATATATGAGATTCTCAAAATAAGATGATAATGATTAAATTGATTTTAGAATTTTTTAAATAAAAAACAATGTTATTCTTTTATCTTTATCTTATCTCATACTTTTTACTTTGTCATATTCAAGTGGTATCACAAGTTTAAAATAACAAAGCTAAGTATAATATTTGAAATATTTACGTTTTTATAAATAATTTTGTAATAGTAGTATGAAAATGACATTAAAAAAATCTCATTTATCTAATGTATTATTAAAATTATTATCATATATACAATTAAGTTAGAATGAAATTGTCCTAAAGTGAGAGTAACAGAGTACTAGTAGAGATACATTAGTGTGATGTGTTCTGTGGAATGTGTAACTTGTGATAATTTTTTAAAGAATAGTAGTATTATTTAAAAAAAAAATCAAGAAAGGTTTTATTTTGGGGGGAGGGGGAGCTGCCCCCTATACCCTTGAATGCTCTACCACTGCGTATGTGAGCATTGAAAACACCTAGGAGGTGTACTAACTAGTATAACTAATTAACCTACCAGTAATTTTTAGATACACATTGTTTATTATAGGTAGTCTTTTCAATATTAAATATGTGTGACATTATGCGCCACACAATATGAATACACTAATATCTAAAAAATATATTTATATATATCAACTCTTAAATAAAATACTTAAAAAAATATATAATAGAGAGTGTTTAAGTAAAAATTTCTCTTAACCTAAAGCCTTGTTGACAGCGGGAATCATATAAATCATCTTTCTACAGTATATCCAATTCAGTGTCTCCTGCGGTGCTGCCCCAATTATATATGCTCTTGCAAAATGGAACCCACCATATAAGTGTTGAAAATTCAAGTATAATTGTATAAGTCCCACATTAAAAATAAATAAAAGTAAAAATTATATAAGTGAAATAATCTCTATATAAAACTAAGTGTGGAATAATTCATATATATAATTACTGTTACAAATTTTTTGGTTAAGATGAAATGTAAAGTACATATATATTCACCAAACTCATGAAATGAAATATTCTCGTCATTTTGTGCTCCCCGACCTAACAACAAATAGTTATAGTTCCAGTAACAACTTTCGACTAATTGAGAGACTAGAAGAAAATTTTGAGAGGCTTAAGCTGCGGGGGCTTGAGGAATCCAAAGATCATCATCATACTCGTGATTTGAGAGTTTGAACTAACCTACTACCATTTAATAATATTTTTCTAGTAACTGTTTGCATTCAATATAACTACACCAGACACGAGAATAACATTATTCGGTAGTGGCTTCAAGAAAGGAAGAGCGTGGAAAATACCTTTAAAGAAACGCAAGTACAGAGATACCTGTTTGGGCGAAGAAGTTTTCATCCTTGTTTTTCAATCATCACCCCATTTGCCATGTTGAAAACTTGAAGATATTTGAAATTCATTCATTTTTATTTTCCCTTTAGGAAGACAGAATCTATACCAACCTACCAAATGAATTGCTCTTTTATTTTATGAATCTTTTCATAATGAATTCGATAGCTTGAAACAGGCCATGTAATTAATTAATAGGGAATAATTGTAGCAACTGATATTAGCAAAACATTATTCTGCCATGAACAGTCAATTTTCCTTCCACCCAGCAATTCTATTAACAATTTTGTCCTTAATGCTGCAGAAAGTATGTACAGTTTCTCTTGAATCTACCAGACAACGAAGAAATTAGGAAAAGGATGATTATACATCATTTTTCTTACATTCTTTTTTATATTTATTTTAAATGAGTATGATTAAATAAAAAAATATAATAAATAATATTAAAAAATATAAATATATATATAATATTTGTGATAAAAATATCATTATTAAAAAAATTAATACTAGTCATGAACACAGAACACCCACACCACATATTTAAAGATGTGAGGCAAGAGAACGTCACATGCACGTATATATATCCAGAGTGCTCTGGCTATAGATAAGCTTGATTTTTCGTTCACATGGTACTTCAAAAAGGTAACGTAACTGTTTTGACTTTTGTACATAATTTTAGAAAATTATATTAATTAAATAGATTATGCGGGAGTAACTTACCTGCTTCGTAACAGAAGCACTTTAATCAATAAAATATCCCGCTGCCATAATTCAGTCTCACCGGTCTCCATCACCTTTTCCTGTTCCCAAATGAGATATTCTTCATTGTGCAACACTTCATTCTTATATATATTTACATAAAAATAAAATTCATTTATAATTTATCAAAAAAAAAATACTCATTAAAATTCATTCTTAGCTCTCAAATATATGAATGTATGCAAAAATAAAATATTACAGTTATTTACAAGCAAAAACTTCTCTTCCCAAATTTAATGAGAACGGATATATATTGCTCCTAACTCATGTGAAAAATTATAGTATGTTATTAGAATAATAATAAATACATGTTAAAAAATAATTTTTATTTAAAATTTATGTTAATATATTTAAAATTAATAATAAAAATCAATATAAAACATGTATTTATTACTACTTCAAAAATATACAATAATTTCTCAACTCATATCGATCAAAGAGGACTGGCTGCCGTGAAGGGTAATGAAACATCGTAAGACCCCATAACCTTTCAAGCGTGAAACCATTTAATGCCGACAAGCATTGTGTGAATGCCTGGACTCTGATTGGTTTTTTATTTATTTAAAGAATACGTCCTGTCAATTTTTTCAAGAAAGAAAAAGATTATATATTTTATGAATTTTATTAACAAATGTCATAAAAATATTTATTAACAATATTAAAATAAAAAATTTTAAATAATAATAACACATTTAATGTATTAAAAATTAAAAAGAATTATTTTTTATTTAAATTTTTATTTTAATATTCTTAATAAGCATTAAAACTCATATTTCATATACAAGATCTATCATGTATTGTATAGAAGTGACAAAACGAGTTCAACTCGTTGGGTTAATACGTCAATCCGTCATTTTTTTACGAGTTAAGTTTAAGGTTTGAACTCATATTTTTTTTTAACCTGCATAACTCGTCTCGCTTAACTCGCCGGTTATGCGGGGAGGGAATGCATTTACCCGTCGGGTTGACACTTTTCTTTTTAAAAAAAGTGATGTAAGTGATACTATAAAATAAAAAATTCTTTGATATTATAATTTATGTTTGAATATTTAATTAGAATATTTTAAAAATTATTTTTAGATATGTAGTTTATAATTTTTTACTATTATTATTTATTATTTTTTTTAAAATTTTATAGTATTTTTTATTTTTTATATAACTTTTTTGGTTTTTAGGTAGGTTGACCCGCAAATTTATTTATTTTTTTATTTTATTTTTTATGCAGATCAATCTGTCAACCCGCTAACTCATCTTAAAATAAAATGAGTTGACTCTTTTAACTTATTTTTTAAAACGGACCAATTCACCCCATCCTAAATTTTAATGGGTTGAAACAGATTAGAACAAGTTGACCAATTTTACCACCTCTAGACTATAACCTATCAATTGAATATAGAAATCATTATTCTAATAAAAAATTGTAGAAGATTCAAATTCATAAATGGCTGCAGCATTAAAATAGTGCACACAAAGAAAATAGGAAGAACAAGGGAAAACTAGAAAAGGAAGCGAAATGGTACGTTGAATAGTTTGCTAGCTACTTAACTGTTGAATGTCGCACAAAAAATAACCAATCAAATATTAACAAATATTATCTATGGGTGATTTTTTTTTTTGGTACATATCTATGGGTGATTACTCACGATGTTAGTAGATTATATTTTTAGACAAATTTTATTTATAATATTAAAAGTTTAAATCATAAAATTAATATTTTAAAAGAAAGATTTTAGTTTTTACCTCAAAATTTCCCAAGAAAACTCGTCACCCCGTAAATAGATGGCCAAATGGAGGGCATTTCAGTCATGGTGAAACCAGGAAACGACACCAGCAGAAACCGACAAATCAATGGCGATCTTGTAATAATTTCAGTAAGTAGGTGACATTTTCAACGAAATAATAAAAACACACTGTTTTTTTTTTCAATATTTAAATTTAAAAACTTTTAAACAAGTGTTCTTAACAATTAAAAATAAGTTTTTATTATAAAAATAAAATATTTAATCTATTAAAAAAATTCATAAATTAAAACCTTTTTATTTATTTAATTTGGGATAATAGAGAGAGAAGGTGCGGTAGTTCTACTTCATGTTGGATGGCGGTGCGTTTCATTTTCACACACATCTTCTTCCTCTGAAAGCAACTGCTTCCTTTTCTCGAACCTTCCGCCGGAGAACCTCGCCGGACGGCGATCGGAGCTCCGTGCCGTCTTAACCGAGCCTTGTTCGCGCGGCGTCAATTCGATTGGGTTCGGTTGGGTTCCGCGTGGAAGTTTGACGGTGGTTGAAACGAAACGGGTTTGGTTGTGACTTGTGAAGATGAATGAGAATGGGAATGTGGGGTTGAGCAGCATGGAGATGGAGTACATAAGGAGACACCATAGGCAGGAACATGGGGAGAATCAGTGTTCCTCTGCCCTTGTTAAGCATATCAAGGCCCCTCTTCCTCTGGTAATCAATTTACTATTTTCATTCTTGTTCTCTGTGCTTCATTTATGAGGTTCTTGTGGGATTAATTTTTTTATTTATTATTTTTTCTTTGGAGGGGTGAAGGGTTTATGGATAGTTGACTTGTTTCTCAATACCATTGAATCTTAAGTGGAGTATGATCTATTTGTTGTCAAATTAATAATTAGTCAGATTTTGTTATATTATTCTCTCTTTGCATCTGCAATTGTTTTGTGGCTATGAAATGAAGACTTTGGCAATGGAATGCTTCCTAATAACTGTTTTGTATAATGCAGAAACTATTTTGATTGACACTGCTTCAATGATTCTGCCAAGTGCCAACCCTTTAAATAATTGCTTTTGGCTTTTGGCTTGTTTTTAATTTCCTTGTCTTTGGAATTGCTTATTTATTGTGCATGCATTCGTTTGCTTTTTTCTCTAGGTATGGTCCTTGGTGAGGAGGTTTGATCAACCCCAGAAGTACAAGCCGTTCGTAAGCAGGTGTGTTGTCAGGGGAAACCTTGAGATTGGGAGTCTTAGAGAAGTTGATGTTAAGTCGGGGCTTCCTGCCACTACAAGTACTGAAAGATTGGAGCTCCTTGATGACAATGAGCATATCCTTAGCATCAGGATTATAGGCGGTGATCATAGACTTAAGGTATGACTATCTCCTTACAGCAAATTACCTGGTTTATTCTTCTGAAAAAACATTTCTCTTCCTTAATTGAACACACTTACTGCACTTCTGTCCGTATTTTGTGTTCAACCTTGTGTGTAATTATATATATTTGTGTGCGTGAGATGCACATCACACCAATTAGAAGCAAGGTATGCAAATTTTAATCTTTTTTGGCAGCTTAAAAGATCTCTAATTCATAGCTGTGATGTTGGTGCCACTGGGGAGGTCTATTAGTTAGTTGATTGGGTGTGTACATTTGTGTTTCATTCATATTGTTGACTGAATGTGATTATGTACTCAATTGAGGCAAGATGCTGAATAGCTTCAGCACTAGCCAACATTGTGTGTGTGTGTGTGTGTGTGTGTATATTAATTTTAATTTTGCTTGGGGTCAGGGGAGTTTTATCTGCATATAAATTTGTTCTTTTCTCTTTTTGATGGTAAATTCACTACTTCACTAGACATTTCTGATGCATAGGATCTCTTTTTATTAGTGTTTTCTGTTATTATGATTTCTCCATGTCAAAACATGCAGGAATAATAAGGAATTAAGGATGTTTCCTGTACTTATTGCTTAATGTAGTTTGAATTGTTATTACTTAAAGAGATGAGTACATGCTCTAAATTCGAAGTCTATTTCAACTCCTGCACAACATTTTAGAAAATAGAAAACAACTGTTATGTTGAGAAAGTGGCAGTTCTCAAGAAATTCCTTGGATTCTGGTTCTGGCTTCCAATCTCTAGCACGTGCATTTTTCTAGCTAAGTTCAGGCAGAGTTAAAATTTTCATTGTCTAGGAATTCAACCACTTGTCAGATCAAAAACAAGTTAAGATTTCTTGAATTCTATTGATCGCTAATTAACTGTTATAATTTGCTGAGTGTAATAACTGATGTTCCAGCATGAGAGATGTAACTGGAATTGCTTCCAAGCCACTGATCTCTCTACTCTTAAGTCCTGCTCACTAAGCAGTTCGGCTAAATGATTAAGCTGGCTTGTCCTCCTCCTCCTCCACCCCTCACCCACCAAAAAAAAAAAAAAAAAAACCTTTTGATCTAAGTTGTATCTTTTATCTTTCAGAACTACTCGTCTATCTTGTCCCTCCACCCAGAAATTATTGATGGAAGGCCTGGTACCCTGGTAATTGAATCTTTTGTGGTGGATGTACCTGAGGGGAACACCAAGGACGAGACCTGCTACTTCGTTGAAGCCTTGATCAAGTGCAATCTCAAATCACTTGCTGACGTCTCAGAAGGGTTAGCTGTGCAGGACCGCACTGAACCAATTGATCGGACGTATGAGTTGTTGATAAGAAGTGGCTGAGAACTTGGCTGCCATGGATGAAGCTTCGGGGGCTTTCCTATCTCGGAGGCTTAGGAGACGGACTGGCAAATGGCAATGGTACTTGTTCCATCTGTTATAGAGTAGCAGGGTTGTTGATTTGATTTGCTTTATTAATTATCCTTGTTATATATGCTGGTTTCTCTCTTTAGTAGTTAAAGAACAGAATATTTTAGACAGGTATCTGAATCCAGTGCAGTAAAAAGTGAAAGACCAAGGTACCAAAAAAAAAAATTAGTGAAAGACCAGGTGCTTCTGCGTGATCACCATGTTATGTTTTTTTGTATAAAGGTGCTGGTGAAAGATGGTACGTAAAATTGTTTTGATTGGTCAGTTGTAATGTCTAGTTGCTGTAAAATTTTAACGTGTAGCAGAGGTTACTTCTTAATTCTTAGATCTCAACAGCTTTTTTGGTTCTTTCTCTGGTAGTATTCATTTGAGTCGGTAAAATATCAACTATGATTTTTTTATCACATATTTTTTTCACATTACATTTTATACTGTTCTTTATATCATTAATTATATATTTTTTTATCATTTTTTTCACTTAATCACAATTATCCAAAAATTGTGTGAAAATGGTGTTTGTTAAAAAATAATATAGAAACATCATTTTTGGTAAAATATTGGTAATTTATTAGAAAATATTTTTTGTATCACTAAATTTAATGCTTCGTATAAACATCGTATGATGATGTGAATGTGAGTGAATATTGAGATATATCTTATTTTGATGTGAAATAAATATATCATATATTGATGTGAAAAAGGTATAAATTAAGTGTCAAAATTTAGATGTACAAATAATGAGATTGTGACTTATTAATGTTCAATGTCACTTAAACGCAATGGATATAACGCTTTGGGTTTGGAAAATGATGAAAATAAATTATAGGTATGTTCAGAGGTAGAAAGGAAGAAGAGAAGAGGTGGATTAAATAGTGATTTTTATTGTTTGAATCAATATAATATAATATAGAAAAAGAAGATATAGTTTAAAATTTTGTTATGTGTTAGTCAAGTTAATTAATAAATATATTAAATTTTTTATGTGGTAAATATAATATTTAATTTTTTATTATGTGTTATATGATGTAATAACTTAAAAAGAATATTGACACATTTAAAAAAATTGTCATATGTGTGAATATAATCAATCAATTAATATAATCAATCAATAAATATAATGAATTAATCAATATAATTAATAATTATAATTAATATATAAAAAGAAAATACATGGTTTAAAATCTTGTCATATTTCGTTTAAATCAATTAGTAAATATATTAAGTTTTTGACATGTGATAAATATATTACTTAATTTTTTACAATATGTCATTTGATGTAATAACTTAAAAGAAATATTAATATGTATAAAAAAATTGTCACATATACATAAAAAGAAAAGGAAATAAAAAAATAAAACAAAAAATTACAAAGAAAATGAATTAAAAAAATCAAAGAACCTAAGAAATCAAATGTCAAATGATTGATTTAATTAATATGTTATTTTTATTTAGTCTACTTAAATTATATGAATTAAATGTATAAGTTAGAGACTGTTAAAGAATTATAATACATTGAGTATTATTTAACAATATTGTTATTGACCATTGTAATTTTTGGCAGATATGTTTTTTCAATTGTCACTAGAATATCTATCGATCTAAGAATTTTTTTTTTGATAGAATTTGACATTAGTGGTTAGTTTGATATAACTTTGATAATGGAAGTGAAAAATTAAGGATTTAATTTGTAATATAATTTTATATGAAAATGTCATTAATGAACTTTTCTTTCGATATTTAATATGTAATAGTATTCAATAATAATTATAAAAGAAGATTTTTTTTTTTTTTTTTTTTTTGCATTAAGACTTAGTTTGATATACTTTTTGAAAATATGGTGAAAAGTTAAGAGAAAAATTTTAATACAATTTTATTTTTATTTCATCTATGAATTTTTTTATCTTGACGATATACTAAAATAATTATAAATAATATAATTTTTACATAAATCATTTTGGTATAACTTTTAGAAACGAGTTTCAATTATACTACTTAAAAATATTGATTAAGTAATATGATTGTATAGCGAGATAAATTAATTGTAGAAAAATGAGAGACCAATGTGATAGGAACAAGAATAATAACATGAAAATATATTGGTGGCAAGATTTATACTCTTAGATTAGATTTAAGACTATCAAATCTTGAAAACTATAACAATCAATTTTTCATGAAAAATATGGACCAATATCTTATTGAAGAGAATCTATAGCGATAAAAACTTAAATGAGTAAAAAATATAAAGATTAATACCTTTAACAATATGAATTAAAATCCAAATAAATGATCCAAACAAAAAAATCTAAATGAGTAAAAATATAAAAAAAAAATTATAGAGTCCAAAATTAAAATTAACTGAAACTATATAAACAAATTATTTATTTTAAGTTTTTCTCTAATTATACAAAATACTAGTATTTAGAATAAGTATAGAAGAAACGAAAGATTATATAATGTTACAAATGATTAATTATTACATGTCTATATCTTATTAATTAATTTATTTGTTTAATAATGACAGTTGCGCGTGATACATTATCAATCTAATTACTCCTTTTGTCTCATAATATCTGTCGTTTAAAATTTTTACACATTAATTAAGAAATTTATTACATATCCTCAATTTTATGAAAATATAGCTACATTTAAATAAATTATCTTATCACTCTATTAATACTCTTTCATTTTATTTAGTAGAGATACTAAGAAACAAAGATAAAGTAAAAAAAATAATTAATACATTTTTTGTTTTCTAAAGTAACAGATAAATTAAAACAAATTTTTTTTCTCTCAAATAACAAATATTATGAAATGGAGAAAATAACCATTTTTGGACTATCCTGATGTTAGATAGATACTTAAAATGTGCAGATTCGGTAAGTTCACGCCGCCATGTGACAATTCGTGTTTACTTTAAGCTAAGCAGTTTATATGCAAACATAAATACTCAGGAGTGACATGCTTGTTGGGTCTTGTAACGTATCTGATTCAATCCGATAATCTTATCCATTTTTAACATCATTTTTTACATCACATAAAATTAGGTAATAAAATATAAATTTATAATTAATGATGTATAAAAATTAATTAATAAATATGTAAAAAATTAATTAATAAAGAATAAAAAATAATTAATAACATATATAAATTAATTAATAAAATCAAGCTAAAAAAATTATATATTTATATATATCTATTAATTAATAATTTATACTTCATTAATTAACTTTTATGCGATATTAAAATGAACGTGAAAACTATTGAAAGTAATATAATCATTATTCTATCTGATAAGGAGCTGGTCACTGATTTTTAAGCAGGTGACATCACTTTACATATGAATTCTATTATATCTTCCTAATACCTAATAAACAAAATATTAAATAAAAAATAGTTAAGATTTACTATTTTAGAAACAAAAAACATTTAAATTTTTCATTTAAAAATTAAGAAGATTAATAAAAAAATTAAGTAAAAGGATTTAAAATTATTCTTTTCATATGTCTAACATTTTCCAGCCCATTCAAAGGTTATCCAGAGAGATTCTCACAAATCTAACACAAGATTTACACACATCCAATAAACACATGACAGCACATTAAATTGAGACCCACCATCAAAGATTCAGGAACTTAGGGTTGGGAAACATTAGGGCTCCTGCAGAGTTATGAATTCTTTTCCTATATCCTTAAAGCAATGAATAATATGTAGATTACTAAACACAATTCTCAGAATGTCCAATAAACATGTTTCTACAAATTACATAGTTCTCTCCAAAAAAATATTGCTCCCACCAAGGGCTGACCTTTGTCTTTGCGAGCAGGGACTAGTTGCTTCAGAGATACTCAAAGGTGTATAATTTACTTCCTACAAGAATCTTATGACAAGAATAGCCTGCACAAAGGAGTGTAACTGCCAAAAATGGATCAAGAAAAATACCTATAGGGCTTCTAAGGTATACTGTACATAGCTTCCCCGATAGTTAGCATAGTTACAGACAGGAAACGGAGAGAAAAGCTTAGACCAGCACAAGCTCTCCTTCTGCTGCTTCTTGTTCCTGTTGCTCTGGCAGTCTTCCTTCCCGATATGGGAGAAGTATCCGCCTGATTTCTTCTGCACTAAGTGTCTCATACTCTAATAATGCATTTGCCAGTGCATGTAATGCCTTCTCATGCTAAAGAAATGCCAAAAGTTATTAGGGTTCAGAACTTATTCAGTTGACAGACACTAGTAGATCCCAAGCATGGCATAAATCAAGGTTGCCAACTTTTATTAATCTACAGCAGATAAAAAGCTGTGCTCATACAACAGAAAAATTGATTAGTCTAGGAATCTATCATCCGTATATCGTGTTATCTCTACATAAAATGATTTATTCCACATATTTGTAATCCACAAATCATATATTAAATATGAAGATAAGAAACTGGGGCATAAACACCAACAAGTTGCTTTTGGTTCAGAATTGTTAAGCTTCCAAGAACACTGTTATTGACTAAATTTTAATCCAGGACACTAAATAATGCGTTCTCAATATTAGCAGCTGTTAATGTTGTTAAATCTTGATAAAGAAAATATATTTAAATAGAATGATAGATCACCTAGAAAGTGCTAGAAGTGACTGAATCAAACAAAAAACAAGAAGCTTGAAGAGTGAAGTGCAATACGCCCTCATCCAGAGAGAGAGAGAGAGAAAGAGAGAGATGTTTCTCCTTTTAAAGAGAAAAAATTATAGATTAATCAATTTGACAAACCTTCTTTAGAAGGGCTTTTACACGATCATGTGCATCTCTAAGAAGTTTCACAACCTGCAGAACAAGTAAAAAAATTCAAATCCAAACTTGATTTTTATTTTTCTTAAAATAATTTCTTAAAAGAGGAAATAAAATAATCCAAACATGAATATCCATTATCAAATTGTTATAAAGGATATAGGTTCAAAATACTTGCCTCTGCATCAACACGTGACTGCATTTCAGAACTTGGTTTCTCCTTTATATAAACTGGCCCAATTGCATCACTCATCCCACAATTTGATACCTTGTGCAGAAACAAAAAAGACAACAGAGTTGAGCAATAAATTATAAGCACATTTTAAAATGAAAAAAGATAGGTCCAGAATTTAGCAGACGGTTCTACTAATTTTAGTTAGAGGAAAGTTCTAATTACTTTGTTATTACTTCTTGTGAACATTAAAGTAATAATTGACCAGCACCAAAAGAAATATACAAGCACAAAAATTTTGTATTGCTTCTGTGGCCAAGATAAATTCTATAAAAATAATCCCTAGTTCCACAGATGACGAGACTGCACTTGGCACTAAACAGGAAGCAGAAAGTTACCATATATTGGGCAAGCTCAGTAGCCGTGTGAAGATCATTACTGGCTCCTGTTGTGATATGATCCTTACCAAAGATAAGTTCTTCTGCAACTCTTCCTCCCATACAAACATCAAGGCGAGCTAGCAACTGCTTCTTGCTGATTGATGTCTCATCACTAGAAGGAAGCTGAGTGACCATTCCTAAAGCAGATCCTCGTGGCATGATTGTTGCCTTGTGAATTGGATGTGCACCCTCAGTGTCAAGGGCAACAATTGCATGGCCACTCTCATGATAAGCAGTAAGCTGAAAATTTCATAAGCAATATTAACATAGATGACCATACATCAATAAATTCTTAATATTTGATTAAGTCTAAACAAAAGGTTATTAGTTTACAGATCAATATTTTGCAATTTGATTTTGGAAATTGAAAACTTCGGGTTCAAATTAAGAAAATCACAAACCTGATGGTAAAATACATCTCATATTTATTATGCCAGACTGGTCTCTGTACAGAGAGCAGAGCATTCAATAATATAAGCACAAGCTGATTTTACTGAATAAACAATAGACTGGAAAGATGCTCATAAACAATGATTTAAGATTTCGTTTTGAGCCATCAGTAGGTCAGAATGTTCATCTAGAAAAACAGTTCAAGATAAGATACAGGGCTACTTTTGGAAGAGAACCAATTTACCAAACGATATCCAACTCAACAGCTGACAACTGGTTTATCAACTAAATATCCATCAGACAGTCATCCATTTTTTTTTCCATAAAAGGTTGATGCCTTTTCATGACTATAGATAATTTCACTGTACAGCAAATGGGATGTCTGAGAGTTGAGTTCTCAGAATTTTCAACTTTAGAGATTCAGTGTTATGATATTAGGCTTGTAAACAATCTTACAACATGAGTTTACTACTGCAGGGACAACTATGGAATTTTTAAAAATGTAGTGCAGAAATTTCATGTTCAAAAAAATTGAGTAGACAATGAGGTTAGTTTCCTAGCATATACACACATACCTTCTTTGACTCTTCCGATATGAACATAGTTTTCCGTTCTGTACCCATCATTATTCTATCTTTTGCAAACTCCAACTGTACAGCTGCTAATTTCTCTGCACCTTCAACAGCAGCTTTAATGGCAGCAGTGTTTACCAGGTTTGCAAGATCTAGTTTAAAGGAACAATTATAGAAAACATTCTTATGAAATTTGAAGGGGGATAAGATTTGGATTAACAGAAAGGCGGGAAGTTCATGTCACATATATTAAATAATTATTCACCTGCCCCATTGAATCCTGGGGTACCAAGAGCTATTGATTTAATATCTACATCATCAGCCAAAGGTTTATCTTGCAGGTAGAGCTCCAATATTTCTTGTCGACCACGTAAATCTGGATTTGGTAAAACAATCTGGAATTGAGTTTGTTAGTCTTCTTATATTCTATAGCAAAATTGCTTAAACATTCAGGACACTAGTATATAATTTAACAGGCAGGTCCAAATAGAGAGGTTACCTTGAGCACATTAAAAAATTGAATAAGTTCATGTTTATACAACAGAACACCAACCTTTTAGAGTGGTATGTGGTCCGTGGACAAAATATGTTTACAATATAGTTTATTGTGACTTTGTGAGGTTGCTTGTCAGTTTTTTTTCCCCAATTTGCTTTGGATAAAGGAAAAAGTAATATTAGTGCAGACTGCAGAGAAAGAAAGATGCACAAGAATAGAGAATATGATATACTCCTAAGTATACGTGATCACAAGGTGGGCCTTGAACCTTAATTTTGTCAACTTTTAAAGGGCACACCTGAAAAGCCCGACAAAATTTTATGTAAAATGAAACCTGAAGCCTGGCCCCACAATCAGGTTTACTCCCAACGGAAGCCCAAAAATCACAAAAACCAGAACCAAGAGGAGTCTCTCTGCATGTCCGGCAGAGAAACCCCTCTAGAATAGCACCTAACTGAGCACCATAAAGAGGCTAAGACCACTTTATCCCATAACAGACGCAACAGCAAAATATTATCCTTGAAAGTTCTAGCACCAAAAATAGAAAACATATTATATAACCAAAGAATATTGGGTTTGTACAGCCTCTATAGAGCATTCTTTATCCATCCATTTTAGAGGCATTGGTTAAAGAAAGGAGAGTAGAGTAAGATCCTTTGGCAGTCTTCACTTTTTGCAAGTTTGTTGTGTGAGGCTGTGAGCCAAATGCCAAAGTTTTTGAACAGATAACTCTTCATTTCCACCTTTTATTGGAGAAGTTGTCTTTTTGGCTACCCTATGGGTTTCAGCCCATGGTTTTTTCAGAGGGTTTTCTTCAATGGATTGACAGAGGGACTGGAAAGCTGTTTTGAGGTAAGCTGTTTATTTCCCTTTTTGCCTCTTGATTAGTTTCTTTCTTTGTTGTTCTAGGAGGATTTCTTATCCTCGTTCGTTCTCTTTATAAATTTCATTTATTGGGAAAAAAAATAATACAAGAACTTACATGCCGATCAAATCTACCAGGCCTTGTTAAAGCAGGATCAAGAATATCAGGCAAGTTTGTTGCAGCCATTAATATTATTCCCTACAAGATAAAAATGTTGAATAAATTTGGAAAACAGAGAGAAACTAATTAACACTACCAAATGTTTAAATATACCTCATTCTGCTCAAACCCATCCATTTCGACAAGTAGTTGATGCAATGTCTTCTTTGTATGGCCCTCCCACTGTTTCCTCGTTGAACCAACAGCATCTATTTCATCAATAAAAATTATACAAGGAGCCTACAAAAAGATGGGGGGAAAAAGAATGTTCCAAAATCAGAAAAAAATAAGGGAATCATGTGGTACAAAAGTAATTAAGTAAACCAGAATAACAGTCAGTTTTGAGAGACCATTGACCAAAGGCAACAAACCTTCTTTTTGGCCGCTTGAAATAAGGATCTTACACGTCGAGCACCGACACCAACAAACCTGAACATGAAAAGTGATATGAAACTGAGCATCCCTAACAACTAACATATCACAACATCTCTTAATGTAATAACCAATAGTTACAGTCACAGTGTACATAGGTACATGCACAAAAGACACCATCTATCAACCGCACAACTTATAACTGCCTAAAGTGACAAAGATTATATTTTTCTTTTCTGCTAAGAGATCACATGAAAAAGTTATAAAAAATTTACCACAGTAGAATGTCACACCTAACAGAAATGCATCATAGTAGCCATAAGTTGGTTCCACAAAAGAAAAGTTTCAGAATAATCTCGAATGGTAATAACTAATAAGTGATAACTCATCTTTCTGTTTCTTATATTTTGCATGTTCCAAATGATTTGGACTTATTTCCTTCCAATAGAGGTCATAAAAAAATAATTTCATCTCAATCTATTAAGTCCCACATTGGTTGAATATATAAGCAAAGAACCATTTATAATGACTTGGGCAACCCTCCCCACTTGAGCTAGCTGCTGGGGTGGAGTTAGGCCCACTTATTCGAATAT
Organism: Ormosia semicastrata; assembly: GCA_029884595.1. Lineage (NCBI taxonomy): Eukaryota > Viridiplantae > Streptophyta > Magnoliopsida > Fabales > Fabaceae > Ormosia > Ormosia semicastrata. The sequence goes on along the minus strand of JAQQTO010000046.1, from coordinate 25,435,961 downwards.
GGTATTAGAGCCTATCCTAATTGGGCTACTCACATATGTCCAGGACTTGTCCAGTCCTGCAAACTTCACGCTCCAGATGTCTAGTCCTGGGCGTGAGCGGGTGTATTAAGTCCCACATTAGTTGAATATATGAGCAAAGAACCATTTATAATGACTTGGGCAACCCTCCCTCCTTGAACTAGCTTTTGGGGTGGAGTTAGGCCCAGTTATTCTAATACAATTAGGTGAGAAATGAGGGCCCTTGACAGAGATACTAAATTATTTTCATATAATGTAAGTTCTTAATGAATAAAGACCAAGTTCATTAAGTCAAGATGCTCAAATTTAATTGAGAAATCTAATTGACTGGCAATACATTCAGTTCTACTAAATGGTGTCCACTCAACCCTTCCCCCAAGAAAAGAGGTGCAGAGAAAGGTATCTGATTTATAGCATGGAAAATATATCCTCATGATTTGCCATAACTTCTCACCTTTTTATTTTTTTCTGATAGAAACATTACTTTCCACTTTGAAGAAACACTAACAAATCATGCCTTTTTTATCCCAAACCACAATGGAACGACACTGAGTTGGCAATATGAATATGGCATATAGTTGATAGAAGGTATGTTCCCATTAGAATAGCAATAATAAAGGGGATATAGTAATCAATAATGGAAAAGCACAAGAAACATATTATATGTATTACAGAGGACAATTAATGTAACCTCATTAACAAAGTTGTAATACAACAGCATTCTTTAAGCATCCTTTCCAAGACAATATATAATGTACCCTTAATATATTCTAGCAAAATAGCGTGTAATATCCTGTTTCAAATATGACGACAGTATATAATGTTTGCCAAACACAAAAATATAAGCTATTGAAAATGAAGAAAGCAAAAGAAGACTTACATCTCCTCGAATTCAGATCCTGCCCGATAGAAAAATGGAACACCGGCTTCTCCAGCAATAGCCTTCAAGGTCCAAGATAAAGCAAACACTATCAGATCAAAATAAATTATGAATTTCAATAGATTAACTCAAAAGGTAGATGATAACAAAGTAGTATTTTTTTCAATGGTATTTATGGATTCTAAAGAACGAATAAGAAAATGAAGTTGTCAAAAAAGGATTGGTGATCGGAGTAATTCAATGACTTATAAAAGCCTGACTTCTTTACACCACCCCCCCCCCCAAAAAAAAGCCTTAGTTTGGACTTCAGAAACTGAAACTCACACATCCATTGGCCTACATATACTGCCATGTAAGGGGAAAAAAAATAAAAAAGAATATAATATGCATGGAAACTTATATATCATGATTTTTCATTACATTTAGTACAAGTATGAGAAGGGAAACGAGGAAAAATTATTTTAGGTAAAACTTAGACAAGAATATTGGCATAGAAAACTTAATTGACACCCTATCTGGTAGACACAATAAACAGCTGCATGGACATGCCACATGAAAACATGATATATACAGTTATAAATAACACTAAGCATATCCAAACAATTCACAAGAGCAAAGAAAAATAATTTTTTGCTTCTTTTCTTTTTTGGATAGAACAATGAACTTTTGCTTTTAGTTACAGCTTAGAAGTACAAATTAAGCAGAGACAGTGGATTCATGATGTAAAAAATGTCTTAAGATATGCAGAAACAAACTGACCTTGGCTAGCAGAGTTTTTCCAGTTCCAGGTGGTCCTGTCAAGAGAATCCCCTGAAAAGAGGAATGTCATAGGCTAGCTTGATAAACAAAATAAACAAACAAATATCCAATGCACACTAAAACGCATGGCATCTTATTATATGACAAGCAAGTTCATCAGCATAGCATGCAATGAAAACAAATAAAAAGAATACATAAAATTGTGATGACCAAAAGCTAGCATGTTTATTACTGTAAACAAAATAATTTGCATATGGAGATAGAATAAATATGTTATCAGCTCATAAACAGGGATGGAAACCTAGGACCTCTTACTAAGAAATGAGAAGCCAATACATTTAAAGGAGAAATATAAACAAAAGCTGTCAAGCAGAAAAATTCAACTAAAAGACAAAATCACTTCTTCAGACCTTTGGCAACTTTCCTCCAAGGCGTGTAAATTTATCTGGATTTTTTAGGTACTCCACAACTTCCTCAAGTTCTTGTTTCGCATCATCACAACCTTTCACATCCTTAAATGTTTTGACATTCTGCAGGGGGGGGGGAGAGAGAGAGATTATATAAGAATGTGTGGCATAATTTCAGATTTGTTGGTAATTCGGTATGTTCTACATACAAGATCTCCCATACAAAATAACAAACTCTAGATGACCCAACTGATAGAATTAGATATACTTCAAAACTTGTTGACTGGTCAATGAAATAGCATGTTATGAATGATAAACCAGGATTGTTTTATTTGGATAAAATTAAAGGATTATGCATGTATTGTATAGCATGGTTTTGTTCATTAACCAATTGCACTTACAATTTTCTCATCCAAAATTCTCAGTGACAGCCGAAATTTTTTAGCTGATCAATGCCTAAGCAAATAATCATCTAATTTTCAAGAAATACAGAATTATCTATTTTGGCATATTATAATAGGAATCAAATTATTTTAGTTAGAATATGTTAGGCCCACAGGTGCAATAAGGACAAGATAGAGAATATTGAGAATCTTCATGTTAATAGGCTGCAGCATTTATTTGACATTTAGTGGAAGAGGAGAGTTCATGGGGTATTCAATATGTTAATGAGTTGTAGCATTTATGTGGCAGTTAATGGTAGAGCAGAAGTCATGGGGTATTCAATATGTTAATGGGCTGAAGCATTTATGTGGCAATTAGTGGAAGAGGAGAGGTTGTGGGTATTCAGTCAGGGGAATGAGAATATATATGAGAGGGGGGGAGAGAGAGAGAGCTAGGCAGAATTGGAGTCAGAGTAGGGGCCTTTGGGCAGGAAGGAAGGATTGCAGACCCTTGAAGTGTTACATTATCTTTCTTTTATATTTTCTGTTTCCTTGTTCCTTTACAGAGAGTTAGTAAGAAATCTGTATCTACCTTTATCCAGAAGTGATAATCCATCAATATCTGTGAGTGGGAAGGTTGTTTCTACCTTTAATTAAATAAAAAGTACTCTGATTTCTGAGTTCCTATCACGCTTCAAAGTAATGGGACGCTGGTGGGAGTTTGCTTTCTGCTGTTACAAGACCCTTACTAAACCTTCACCTTGAGGACAAGGTGAACCTTTTGGGGGTAGTATTGTTAGGCCCACAAGTGCAATAATGACATGATGGAGAATATTGAGAATCTTTATGTTAATGGGCTGCAACATTTATTTGGCAGTTAGTGGAAGAGGAGAGTTCAAGGGATATTTGATAGGAACCCAGAAATCAGAATACTTTTCATTGAATTTAAAATTAGAAACAGCCTTCCCAGTCATTGATATTGATGAATTATCAGTTCTGGATGAAGGTAGATACAGATTTCTCACTAACTCACTGTAAAAGAACTAGAGACAGAAAATATAAAAGAAAGATAATGCAACACTTCAAGGGTCTGTAATCCTCCCTACCCATCGGCCCCTACTCTCACTCCAATTCAGCCTAGTTCTCTCTCTCTCTCATAGATATTCTCATTCCCCTGACAGAATACCCACGGCATCCTCTTCCTCTAAGAGCCACATAAATGTTACAGCCCATTAACATATTGAATATCCCCATGACCTCTGCTCTTCAACTATCTGCCACATAAATGCTACAACCCATTAACATATTGAATACCCCATGAACTCTCCTCTTCCACTAACTACCAAATAAATGTTGCAACCCATTAACATGAAGATTCTCAATATTATCCATTCTGTCCTTATTGCACTTGTGGGCCTAACAATACTACCCCCAAAAGATTCACCTTGTCCTCAAGGTGAAGGTTTAGTAAGGGTCTTATAACAGCTAAAAGCAAACTCCCACCAGGGTCCTATTGCTTGAAGTGTAATGACAAAGTGACGCTTGAAGCACAAAAGCCTCCACCAGGGTCCCATTGACCCTTGCCCATAACAAAAGACAGCAAGGAACAAAAGTCCCCTGCACCTCCTTATCAGTGTTATAAGGAAGTGTTTACCTCCATTTAGTATTTCTGTTTTATAATTCTAGACCTGTACCCAGAAATCAGAATACTTTTTATTGAATTTAAAAGTAGAAACAACCTTCCCAGTCACTGATATTGGGGATTATCAGCTCCGGATGAAGGTAGATACAAATTTCTCACTAATTCTCTGTAAAAGAACAAGGAAACAGAAAATATAAGAGAAAGCTAATGCAGCACTTCAAGGGTCTGCAATCCTCCCTGTCCAAAGACCCCTACTCTCAGTCCAATTCTGCCTAGCTCTCTCTCTCTCGTATATATTCTCATTCCCCTGACTGAATATCCACAACCTCTTCTCTTCCACTAACTGCCACATAAATGCTACAAACCATTAACATATTGAATACCCTATGACCTCTGCTCTTCCACTAACTGCCACATAAATGCTACAACCTATTAACATATTGAATACTGTTAGGCCCACAGGTACAATAAGGACAGGATGGAGAATATTGAGAATCTTCATGTTAATGGATGCAACATTTATTTTGCAATTAGTGGAAGAGAAGAGTTCATGGGGTATTCAATATGTTAATGGGCTGTAGCATTTATGTGACAATTAGTGGAAGAGCAGAGGTTATTGGGTATTCAATATGTTAATGAACTGTAACATTTATGTGGCAATTAGTGGAAGAGAGGTCGTGGGTATTCATTAAGGGGAATGAGAATATATTTGAGAGGGAGAGAGAGAGAGAGAAAGCTAGGTAGAATTGGAGTGAGAGTAGGGGCCTTTGGGCAGGGAGGATTGCAGACCTTTGAAGTGCTGCATTATCTTTCTTTTATATATTTTGTTTCCTTGTTCTTTTAGAGAGAGTTCGTGAGAAATCTGTATCCACCTTCATCTGGAATTGATAATCCATCAATATCAATGTCTGGGAAGGCTGTTTCTACTTTTAAAATCAATAAAAAAGTATTCTGATTTCTGAGTTCCTATCAGAATACATCTTAAAAAGTTAACCTTTTCTGGCATCACTTCCTTATTTAGTTCCTTTGGGGCATAAGAAGTACTTGAGCCAACACCTGAAGTTCCAATCCCACCCAAGCCTCCAATATATTTTTGAAGCACAACAACACCCATAACCCTGAAAGGCATATATATTTTGTAAGACAACAAATGAAGCTTTAAGGTAAGGGTGGAAATAGAGAAGAGAGAGAGAGAGAGAGAAGAAAACTAAAGGCTCATACCAGACTAATCCCATAGCAATAGTAAACAAAATAGACGAGATAAGATCTCGTACGAAATGTGATTTGATTGATACTTTTGGATCAACCTATAGAAGGAAACAGCTTCTTGAGATTCCCAAAACAAACAAACATAAAAGAATCTGAATTAAAAATGTTATAGAGAATGATTTTGCAATAATTATTACCATAACCACATGTAATGGCTGCTTCTCAGATATTCCAGGGCTAAGAATAGGCTCATCTGTTTTACCTGATACGCGCTCCTTCAACTCTTGCAACTGAAAGAATATTTACTATCAGTTGCACACAATATAGCACGTAAATTATGAATTAAAAGATGTCAAATGAAGCAGTTGTAAAGGTGAAAAGACAGCTCATGGTGCCAAAAGGAAAAGTTGAATAGCATGGAATTTGCTAGAGACACAAGAGCTTCATGAATAGAACCAAAATTAACATTAAATAAGATGAGGAGTGAAGACAAAAAGAAGAGGAGGACAAGAACCAGCTTTTAGGCTCCATTATTAATTTTATAATTCTATCATATCATGGATTTTAAGAGTAAATGGAAACCAAATAACTTAGATCCAGAAATGCATATTGGAGAAATACTTCTTTACAATTTGTATATAAGAAAAAAAAATTGAAAGTATCCAAGAAACCAACCATGTTAATTTCACATCACAAGACTCTAGAATAGTAATAGTCAGGACAAGGATATATAATACAACAGTGATCTACAACAAAATAAATTTTCTAACGCATATCAACGCGACAAAGATGCCTACTTCACTCCTCTGCTAATGAAAAATGAGCAATTTAGAAGAAAAAATAATTTGTCTTTTAAAAGAAGAAAGTCAAATAGACAAAGTGAGTATTACCAGGGTAGGAAGTTTAGCAGGTTTTCCAGATTCCTCATTTGGAAGATATATAGCAATAGCATTTGTGATCACAAGAGCTCGAAGATATTCTGCAACTCCTCTACTGTCTACAGCATCTTCCCTTTCTTCAAATCGCTTGATCACAGACTCAGGACTGGAAAATAATAATAATAATAATTTTATATCATATTTTTTTCAAACAGAATATTCAAATTTTCTTCTATCCTAGTATCCTAGTTCATTGTGATTTTGTGATTTCATTGTGTGCAATGTCAAAGACTCAAACCTGTGCTTGTTGAGTTCAGCATATAGAGCACTCTGTTTGGCGGCATCTTGGGGATTTTCGTCAGCCTCTGAAATTAACTTTGCCAAACGCCTCTCCTGCTGCCAAAACGGCCACCAATCTACGAAATCCGAGAAAGCCTTTTTGATAGCTTCTCTCGCCCTCGCCCACAGATCAACGAAGAACACCACTATCGGTAACCTAGCAATGGCATCGCCAACCTCCTCTTTCGCACGCTTTCCCTCGCTACTTACTCCATCAATCTCCGAATTCGATTCCACAATGCCATTTTGTAACAAAGAGTGGGAGTGGATTGGATTAGAAACGGCATGCAAGGGAGTGGGTTCCGACCGGGAAGTTACGTTGCGAGTGGTGGAAGACAGAAGGCGCGGGCGAAATTGCAATGGAGAGAGAGGGTTGAAAAAGAGGGAAAGTGTAGAGCGAGGATGATAACGTTGCTTGTGAGAGGTGAATGGGACTAGGAGTGGGAGGGAAGGTTTGCAGAGGAGTGAAGCTTGAAGCGTGGCCATTTAGGGTTTATGAGGTTCAGGTCTTCTTTCTTCCCTCTCTCTGGTGGGAGATATTATGATCGTCGTGTGACTTTGAGAGAAGATTAGAGGGACAAGAACGAGCTAAGCAACCTTATCTATCTAATGAGATTGATTCAAATTGGCGCCGCCATCTAACTTGTTTGGTTGTTATTCGTTTATTGAGGTATGTTTTGTTACTCATTTTGGATTTTAAAATTTAGAATTTCAGAAATAGTTTTGGATTTTAAATTTGAGTTTTGTTAACAAAAGTCAGTCAATTGATTGTTATAGAAGTTAAAATAAAAAACTTTAGATAAAAATAATATATTTACAAAAAGGTCGATTCATCTATAATTAAGTGGTATGACTTTCTAATAAGAATTTAGAGAGAGATATAAATTGAGAAAAAGAAATTGAGATGATAACATTTGTGAAGCTTAAAGCCTCTTACTCAACCTATATATCCTCAACTCCTATTATCTGAGTTAACAACATAGGACTAGTTCATAAAATTTTCATTAAACCTGTTTCGTGTGATATAATATTGTTCTTATAAAAGTTATTATATATAGAAAAGAAATTATTTTTTTAATGCTTGTTTGCTTTTTTCTTTTTTTCCAAATGGTTTGTTAAAGTGGAAGTAACTGAGTAAGTTATGTTTATGCGTGTTTTATTTTGTGCATTGGATTAATTTATGAGATATTAAGAAAGGATTAAACGGAGTAATAAGTGAATTGTGTTATTAGGAGAGGATAAAGATTTATGTTATAGAGACGTCACTTAATCTTAACTTTGTCGCTCAATTTTAGAAGGGATTAATGATTAATCTTACACTTAAAAAGTGTGAAGATGTAATGGGAAATCAAATAACATAATTCTAGAACTAGGACTGTGGGAAGGATAAAGAGGTTTGGTGTAAGATTATCCCTAGACCCAGTTGGAGGGTGTTCTTTAATCATATCTTGGCAGATTGACTTTGCTTTTGCCTTATGCCAGATAAACGAGAGAGGCCAACTATCCTTAACTGGGTAGAGTTAATAGGCACAACCATGTTTTCTTTGGCATTTCCGCAACAAGTGGATTTTTGAGAATCAGAACCATACTGTGGATAACAACATCCTGCATATGATTCATAAAAGAATCCACCAGTATGCTCTAGCCTTGCCTTCGTGTACCACTGCGTCTAAGGATCTTGGTGGTTCGCGTGAGTCTAATTAGCTAGTCACCTCCGCTTCCTGGATGGTATAAATTGAACACTGATGGCTTTGTGAAGGCTCATGGTTCTATGGCAGCTTGTGGGGGAATTATAAGGAATGATGTTGGTGGTTTTGTTTCCTCTTTTTCTTGCAATCTTGGCAGGCCGAATTGTGGGGTCTCCTTCATGGGAATGACCTAGCTCGGAGCTTGAATATCCATTAGTTGGTTGTTGAAGTGGATTCTCAAGTGATCCTGTGATTTATTCAGAAGGGTTGTGACTCATATCACCCTTGTTATTCCTTGTACCGGGATATCCTGAACAAGGCTACTTGTTTCGAGACAGTTGTTCGGCGCCATGTCTTACGTGAAGCTAACTCGAGTGCTGACACCATGGCTAGCATGAGACATCAACTCTCTCCTGGAATCAACGTTTTTGACCAGGTGCTATCTTCCCTTGTTTTTCCCTTGTATTTTGATCTGGCTGGTACTGTTTATCTTAGAGCCAAACCAGTAGTTGGTGGTTGTTTCTTGGGTCTTTGGCCCCGTTCACCCAGCAAAAAATAAATAATTCTAGACCTAGAATGAAATAAAATAAAAAATATGGGGAAAATATTTCATCACAAATAGAAATTGCATAAATCCCACTAAATTGGTTTAATAGTAGATGAGCATGTGATGTGTGTGTAAATATATACCATAAGTTTAACTCCTAACTATGTCAATTTCTTAAGATTTATCATTAATTAGATTGAAAATATGAATTACTCGAGATATACATAGTTGAGCCATCAATTGATCACAACTAAAAAAAATTACATCTCGAAGAGATAGTTTAATAATTGAATATTAAATATTACATTTTATATATTTTGTTTAGATTTTATTAAAATTGAGTGGAGTGAGTTTGTCAAAATGTAACCATTATCATCATCATATGTTAATTATCATGTTAAGTTAATACCAGTCTCTTCACCATTTGATGACAGCTCAAATAAGGTATCTTAGCAATTTTGGGGTGTTTATAATTGAACCAAATTATTTTATTTAAAAAGAACTCAATTGAAAAATGAAAAATCGAACAAAATCGATTATGTTTAATGTTATTTAGTTTTCATTTTATAAAAATTAGTTGCTTTGATTCGATTTTTTTATTCATTTATGAAATCAAATCAAATCAAACTTATATAATTTATTTATCATATTTATAGATGATTAAATTTTAACATTATTCCACATAACAAAAATGACATTATTATTTTTATAAACTTTTTAAGCTATCGAATTTTTATTTCATTAGATATACTGAATGAATGTATAATTCTAAATTAATATAATGACTATTTATAGCCATTAGATTGGGTATAGCTATTAGCTATTAGCTATTCTAAATTAATAAGGGGATTTTTTATTTAATAAAAAAAAGAAATTTCTATTTTTTTCTTTTTATTTATGTTATTCTGGGTTTATCCTCTCTAAGGAATAAAGCAAAAAAATTGAAAGAAAGAGAACGACCTAATCCAAATCATAATCAAAGATTTCCTTGTTTTCATTCGGAAAGGTAAAAACTAAGGAAAAAAAAAGAATATGTTATTTATGTCTGTTTATGATACTTTTATTAAGATTTTTACGCAAATTTACCGTTAATTGAGTCATAAAAAGAAAAAAGTGAAATTAGATTTGAATTATTAAACAAAACAGTGTTTTATCAAAATCGATAAACCGTTTAAGGTTGGCTTGGTTTAGTTCGATTCTCCATATAAATAAACAAACAGATCGATTCCAATAGGGAAAAACCGATTACCTTGATTTGAATGACTTATTCCTTCAAAATCAAAAACCAAACGAGGATCACCTAATTGTCAATATTTTTAATCAATTATTATTTGATATTTTTGAAATATTCTTAATTAATAAATTTTTATTTATAGTATATTAATTATTTATTGTTACTTCTATATTAATAATTATCTAAATTCATTTACCTAAATATTTCATTACTACTATTTACTCGTCAATTCGTAAAGTATTTTTATAATTCTAAACTTGTCATGTGTTTTTATTAATTTAATTGCCCAGATTACCAAAATTCAATTTAAATTCAGTTTAGCATAGTCATTGTTTATGACAAATTAAATTTGATTAGAATTAACAAATCAAAAACTTGATTATAATTTGTTTCTTTTTCACCTAAATCATATTACAAATCACATCCTCATTTAGGTTTATTATTATATAATTCAATAAATAAATTTCAAACCCACATATCCGTAGCGCTTCTAGTTTATCTAGAATTTAATTAATACTGTTTACCAAAGGAAAAAAAAAAAAGACAAATGTGAAATTCCATTGGCATTTTTATTCGTTCTGACTTTTATCATTAATCATTATATTTTACAAAGCACAAGCAAAACACCAATCCAAGCCAATAAAAATCATGCAACAGAAGTTTAAAACAGAGGGAAATTAGTTTAAAACTAAACAGTTTGTTTCAAAGTTGTGAGCCAACTAAAAGTTCTTGACCAATTGCTCAGACTTTCACATTCAAAATCTGAAAAATAACAACGGAGAAAGATAAGAAGCGACCTATTTGAGGTTCAGAATAACGTCAGCAAATGGAGGCCAATTTCACCAGATGGGAACCCTAATTTAAATGGTAATCCTCTCTTCTGCAGAAGCCAGCTGAAGGTGTTAGCCAATGTTGGCCTATTTGAGAGATAGATGCATGCTATTGCATGCGATCAGATCCATACGTGGGCAATGTTGATGTAGGTTGTAGCGTGCTGTGACTTGGAAGCTGCATTCCAGGGGCCATTTGTGGTGGCATAGTTCCAGGTGGCATGTAAATGTTATTATGCATCTGCAGCGGCATAGACTGATGTACTACTGGTGGAGTTGTCCCCCATCCCGCCTGAGATTGAGGCATCAGAGCCTGCTCGGAAATTGGAGTATTATACTGAGCCCCATTGTATTGTTGAGCAGGAGGACCCATCATGGGAACAGGATGTTGCCCTAAAATTGAGGGCTGGGCGTTCACAACAGGTGTATTAGGAATGGCATAGTCTCTACTCCTATCATTATTGACCTGTAATAACAAAAGTCATCCATGAAATTAAATTTAAACGGAAGCCATAATAGAAGTATAACTCTTTTTGAGTGACTAGCTACAAATGGATTCCTAATTGCAGTAAGCTTGAAAAATGATTTCAAAGTATTCAATACCAGTTGATCCCCGCCCACCCCCAAAAATAATAAAAAGGAAAACCTCATACTGAACAGCAAATCTGAAATTATGAGCTTATATTGTAATTAAAGCAGTCAAGAGGTTCCATATGAAAGATGCGATGGAGGCCAATGATACTAAGGAGAAATCTGTCATGTTTCAGTAGAAGAATTTTCAGCATATGATAAACCAACATCATCCCAGAAAGGAAAATTAAAAGTCCAAAACTAGATTCTCAAGTTCTGAGTATATTTCTACGTATCCCATGAACAAAGGGTTGACTTTGTTTGCTTATATAACAACTGGACCACTGTTTTATCATAGTGGTCATATCTCCTATTCACGTTCTCTTTCAAGCATTGGTTTAAATGACATCAATCCTCAGTCTACAGATAATGTTGGTTGTTTACCTTTATACTAAGATCAGTATGACGTGAATATGAGAGGTGAAGCTTGCAAAAACCTCCATCATATATGCAGTGTCCTTCCAAGGCTTCCTTGGCCACAACAGCTGTCTGAGTATCTGTAAGCCATAGCATGTCAAGATCTCAAGCATATACGGACAGTATAAAATAAAACAAGTAAAAAGTTTCTAACTATCAATAAGGTCAAAATCCCCCATGCTTCCATGCTGACATGCATTTGTATTATCATTAGTAAACCTATAAAAGAAAAGTATGCGCCCTGCTGAGGAGATTCCCAGCTAGAAACATACCCATAATCCTTGAGAAAACAATCATATCTTTGGAAATTAATTTACCTAAAGGGGAAATTGAAAGAAGAAGAAGGTGCAGCTAGATGTATCTTTCTTACATATTTCTATCCAAAATAAATCAATCTCAGAACTTCCAAGAAAATACTGCAAACAAGGGAGTTCATCTAAGTGTATATACATATATACAAGGGCACACAGTAGTAACACTTGCCCCTTTTCTCACCAATTTGCAGAGTATAAGTGGTTGATTTTCACAGAATCAGGCAACACAGAAGCACATTTCAAAACTTCCACCAAATGTAATATTTAAAACTCAGGAGGAATAGAAAACAATTGACGAGCATACCCAGGTGGTTTGCACAAACGATAAAAATCTACAGTACAAACATGATCCACCAAAATAAAGACAGGTAAAGATCTTCGAAGAACCTAATTTAACCTGGATATTGAATCAGAGCCTGTAAACCACCATTCTTATCAAACATTGCAATTTTTTGGACAGGCCCAAAAGCAGAGAAAACCTGTCATAAAAAGCCAAAAAAAAGGTAGGATATTATAATTTATAACCAAACTGTATTGTCAATCAATAATGTAAAAAATGGCTGATCGTAGTTTAAAGTACCATGTGTAAGACATCCAATGTTACAGCATATTGCATGTTCTCAATAGATGCAAGAAGAACATTACTCTCAGTCTCCAGTCTTTTCCCATCCAAACCCACCATGGCCTGCAAAAATTATAAATGAATTTGTTTTAAAAAAAAATTCCTCATTAAGCAAGTCAGCATGCATGGCAGCCCCTTGGCAAAAGGCATACACCTAACTGATGTGCATGAAGTAAACATTCTTTTGAATTGGAGGGTTTTAGGTAGGGAAGGAGGAAAAGAGAGAAAAGGAATGCTCAAAATAATAAGAATATATTGATATTGATGTGATGATGATGTGATACCAAAGACAAACTCAATGGTCCTATTTATACTCATTCTAAATTCCTAATCCTAATTAAATAAGGAAACAAATCAAGAAATATAATAAATAAGAACTAAATCCTAAGAGATCATCTATGATACTCTAAAATATTTCAAGATACAATAAAGATATTTTAAGATATTTTTTAGATATTCTAACACTCCTCCTCAAGGTAAAGCTTCCTAAGCTTGAGCTTGTAACAATCAAATAATTTGATAGTGTGATAGTGGCTAGGACGAATAGAGACGGTGGCTGGCAACTACTTCTGGGATGAAGACGGAGACTAGACCAATGCATTTGCACAAACGGAGATGGTGTCAGTGCATCCGGGACAAAGAATTGGGGCCAGAGCATCTGGGACAAAGAACTGGGGCCAGAGCATCTGGGACAAAGAGTCGGACTGGTGTGAGTCATAACCAACATAAGTTACCATCGAAATGATCGTTAATGAGAAGATAAGTCACCACTAATATGATTCATCCGTGGGAGAGGAGTCACCACCGAAATGATCGTCGGTGGGAAGAGAAGCCACTGGTATTATCCATTAGTGGGAAAAGAACGACATGACAAACACTGGCATTGAAGTATATGTAGAGATGGATTTATTCTCATTCTCCCGCTTAATGTTATGCTAACATTGGAAAAGAACCAAACAGTAGCCAAAACCAAAGATAACAACCACAAAGAATGCTAATAAACAACAATCACACCAACTATCTAAGTGTCAAACACGGCATAACACAGCCCAAGGAAGCCAAACGGTCAAGTGGAGGTCAAAGATGGTGTGGTGAGACAAACGAACGGCGGAGGTGCCTGGAAAGAGGGTGAAACAACCATGGGTCAGTGTACAATGGCCAAAAACAGAAACCCCAACACACCTGAATGTCTCTACGTGAGTGTACAAGTCTGCACAGAGGTCGGTTGAAGGAGGTGAGGGCAAATCCTAGTAGAGGAGACTAAGACAAGTTAAGGAGACCAGCGGCTGCCAAAAAGCTTGTCGAACGCGTCGGAGGAAGGGCGACATGTGAATCTGTGCTCAAATAGTAGGGGAGGCGCATAGGAGCGCGTGAGAAGGCTGCTGGAGGCGCGACTTTGGTGGTTAGCTGATCAGAGGCCTGCGGTGCAACTAGTGAGGTCGCCAGCCGAAAAAGGTGACAACGACCGACAACGGAGGGTAGTGGCAGCGACGGGAAAAACCCGTAAGAGAGAGTTTGCGGCAGACGGGAACAGAGGAGATGGTGCTTGCCGGCAAACCGGAGTGAAAACACGGTTGGCCGAAAAAGATATAGAAAGAGGGTGCCGAAAGGAGAACTTGGCAACCAAAGGCAGCTAATCGAAGTTCTAGATTTTTGGGAACTCGACAGTGAAATAGTGACGGGACAAGTCACGGAGGATGATACCACTCTGATACCATGTTGAATTGGAGGGTTTTAGGTAAGGAAAGAAGAAAAGAGAGAAAAGGAATACTCAAAATAATAAGACTATATTGATATTGGTGTGATGATGATGTGATATCAAAGACAAACTCAATGGTCCTATTTATACTAATTCTAGACTCCTAATCCTAATTAAATAAGGAAACAAATCAGGAAATATAATAAATAAGAAATAAATCCTAAGAGATCATCTATGATACTCTAAAATATTTCAAGATACAATAAAGATATTTTGAGATATTTTTTAAATATTCTAACATATTCAATTTAAAATAAGCAATTTGCTGATATGTCATATTGCTACTCCCTTAAAACACAGAAATGTTAACTACCAAAGCATTACCTGTCCGCTTCCCTCCATGGCTGATTGAGCAACAGGAAGGTAAGGATTAGTGTAGTCTCTGAAGCAAGAAAAATAATTAATTAAAAATTTAAAAAATTATTATTACCATAGATAGAAAACGGACTTAAAACTATATGAAAAGTGATATGAAGAGTGAGATATAGAACCAATACCCATGATAAAGAATAAACTAAAAACCAAAAGGTAAAAGAAAGAATATTGGTAAAAAAAAAAAAAATTTATAACAACTTGGTTTCCAGTAAGGCAATAATACCAAGGAAAATGGCAGTACCTGCTCCTGTGGCTTTGAAACTTAACACTTAAATCTGTATGTCCAGAATATGTGATCCTAAGGGTACATGGTCCCACATGCTCAGGCAGCAGATACCTGATAACAGGGAGGGGGAATTGAAGTTCAATCATCAGCAAGAACAAAAAATTGAGCAATAATAAGAGTTAATTAATGTTCTAATAACTACTAATTTGAAGTCCAACTCAAACTTAGCACATTGATTATTCCATATTGGTCCAGTTGGCATTATGTAGCTAACCATATTTCACACATTCAATGATTCATAGAATTACAACCAAGTGCAAAAAACAAAATCTAATACATTAAATACAAAAAAGACAGCCAAAGTGTGAGTATACAACAGTCCAACAGTTGACCAGTCTGAGAACATATGCACAACATCTACAGCCATATGACCCACAACAGTTGACCTAAATACCATTTCAAACCAGTAATACAATTGTTACCTAGGTATGCTTCTTCCATCCAACGCATCCTTTGCAGAAGTGGCAGTCTCTGCATCTGAGAATTGCACCAGTGCCTAAACAGTTGTATATATAGAATAAGCTTGTGTTTATAGGATTAAAAAAGAGTGACAATAAATAAGAGTGGCCTATCATTAAACCTGGAATCCTGCTGTCTTCTCAAAAGTAGTAATCTTATGCACAAATCCAAAGGCTGAAAAAACCTGCATAAGTGAATAATAAACTTTCAGGACGATATTTACTAAGATGAATCTTGCTAATTGAACACGAAATGAACAATGTCTGGTGCCTTCTAAGGTATATTATAGAAAACTGGGAATACTAACAAATCTATAATTTCCACATATAAGTAAGGCAGTTCATCACTTACATAAAGTCATAAACTAACATCATTTTGTCGATACAAAAAATAAAGATTAACAAACAAAACCACGATTGGACTTAAATAATGCTTTGCAAGTTTAAGCAAATCAATATATCTCTTGAAATGCTAATAGAATGCTTTTGTTGCGTATGTTGGTGTCAGAAGAACTAAACCATTGTAAGCAAAGACCAGGTTAAATGGAATATCAAGAAACTATCGAAACAATTGTCAGAGACTAATCATTAAAGCTCTAGCATTAACAGCAGAAAATTGGGGGAGGGGGGGGATAGTTTAGCCGAGTGATTCAATTTAGATCATGGTTTTAAATTTTTAACTGCCTAGAATATATAACTGTAATAGTACTTGTAAGAGTTTGAAGGTAATTATATCATCCACTTTGATACTTGAATAGTTGATTCAAAACACAGGATTTGCTAAGTAAATTACCTCCTCAACTATAAATTATGTGAAAACTCAGCATTCAATTGCCAAGTTTAGAAGGGAACTTTTAGTCTATTTTCAGGTAAGCCTTGGAAAATCTAAAACGCAACCAAACAATAGTTGGAACACAAATAAAATAAAACTGAACAGAACAGAATCCGGCGACTAAATCTAGACATAGTACACGCAAAATGCCAACACAGATGATGAGTCAATAAAGCAAGGATGCACAAATGAAAAAAAAAAATGGCAACATCCTAAACTACAAGAATGGTAGGAGTTGAAGGGGAGAATAGGGAAGAAAGAGGTAGTGTTAAGGAAAGGAGAAAGGAGACAAACACACAAGCGCTATTTCTCCCAAAGCACTAAGCTGCCATCGAAGATATTGCCTTGACATGGGCCTGCTGATTCATTTACATACATGTCAACAATTTTTCCATAGCCTAACAAAGAAAAACCTAATCACAAAACTAAATGACCAGCAACCTCAGGATGACAAATTTAGCATATAACTACTACACACATGCAATTGCTTACCAAGTGCAAAACATCAATGCTGACAAGGCGTGCATCTGCACCCTCAATCGTTACCAACAGTACATTCCCAGCAACATCTGCAGCAGTTTTGTTATTCACTATTTCTTGCCTATTTGAATATTGTAGATAAACAGTTTTCCCTCGTACTTGAGCAGGCTCCGACGATGAGGCATAGTATGAGATCATTGCAATGGCTTGATTTAAATCTTGCTGGAGGTTACAATATATGATTTGTAAATAATAATAAGTAACTTTATACGAAGGGGAAAAAATAGATTTAAAAACAGAAAAAAGGTAAACAAAATCTACTCACAAATTCAATGAAGGCTTGATTTCGATTTGCTCCAACATTGCATTTTGTGTTCACAACTTTACCAAATGGCTTTCCAAGTTCAATCAGTTCCTCCTCTGTGCACTCCCATGGCAAGTTTCTCAAATGAAGTACCTTTGATGGTGGCTGAGTGTAACGGAACTGTGGCTGACTAGATACCGATGCCATTTCAGATAATCACCCCAAACCTGTTGAAAGGAACCACAAAAATTTGCAGTCCCTTGGGCTACAATATCCATTTCCCAATCAGGTATCCCATCATTCAACCATAAATATACTGCATAATTGTCTTTCCGAAAATAATTTTCAACAGGGGACAACTTAGACATTTGTAGATGCAATTATGCAATAAACATTAAAAAAAAAACAACAACAACGACAATGTTTTGGGAGTGACAACAAATTGGAGATGCAATTGAAATTTGAGAAACAAAATCCGATGAATGGACCTAATCCCAATGAAAGGAGATCGGTGAGGCCTAATAGCTAACTCCCTCAGTAAACGGATTTAATTTGTTACAGCCAATCGAGTCATCCATCAGGTTAGTTGTTGCTCTTATCGAGATGAGATCCACAATAATAAAAACAGAAGAAGAGTTAGGGCAAATTACCTGAGAGAATTGGGATTTTTGACAAATTCACGGAATTAGGGTTCTCTCTTCTCAAACATAAAAAAGGGCCTTCTCCGTTATTTCCATCAATTATTTTTGGCGCCCCGTGAGCTATATAGCCTGTGGCGCCTGTCTTCTCCCACCAACACAAGCTAAAGATAACTAATAGGACACGTGCCTTCCTTCACGTTGAACCGTAGTCACATCTTTATAGTGTAGGTTTTTCTTTTTCCCCAACAAATCAAAATATTTTTTATTAGTTTTATAAAGTATATTCTTAACACAAATGTTAATAAATAAAAATAATATTTATTATTTTTTACTAAATAATCCTAATTATTTTATAAAAATTTATCTTAATTACTTAAAAATAATACATATTTTATAATTTTTTATTTTTTATTTTTTATTTAATAAATTTTACTTTAATTTTGTAACACATGACAGAAGCTTACCTTGCAAGACCCCCTTTTTTTGGTAGGAAAGAGAGAAAAAAAAAAGATTACAAACGTAAAAACAACACACTCATAGCATCCGCTAACAACACGGTTGAGACACCCTCCGGAGCTTGAAGTAGCAAACTCCATTTAAAATTACTGTTTGATCCTATCTTTGCCAAGAAGTCAGCAACTTGATTGCCTTCTCTAAGCACATGCTTGATCTCCACCTGCCAATTCATGTCCCGGTACTTTCGCACGTCACTAATAATGCTCCCATACATGTGAAACTTGGTATCAGCCTTGTTGATAAGAGTGATGGCCTCTAAGGAATCTGATTCACAAACCAGGTTGCGCCATGGTCCCAAGCTGCCTGAAGACCCATCTTTAAGGCTTGAAGCTCAGCCTTCATGCTTGTTGCCACACCAATGGAGCCCGTAAAACCTAGGATCCACTCACCTGTATGATTTCGCAGCACCCCTCCAAAACCAACTTTGCCTGGATTGTTAAGAGCACTACCATCTACATTGAGCTTGAAGGAACCTGGAGGAGGAGTTGTCCAGCCAACCCATCTACTATCTCTATTATGCTTACTTTCATCACCGCATAAAGCATTTTTACAAGTATGCTCCATGCTTCTTATCATATGAACCGTGCGCATGAAGGGCCACTTATCATCATTCATCACCTTAGCATTTCTAGCTCGCCAAATCCACCACAGGGAGCACGCAAACAAGAGGGTGTGAGTTACCTGAGATTTGCTGTTAATGAGGTTACTTTTTAACCAATCAGTGATATCCAGGTTCCAAAGAGTCACATTAGTGTCAAAACCAAAGAAATCCCAGACTTGGTTTGCGTAGATGCAACCCCGAAAACAGTGAGCAATATCCTCGCAAGCATTTGAACACCTCGGGCAGATATCAGAGTTAGCAAGATTTTTTCTCCTCCGAAGGTGGTTTGTGGGGACAACATTATGGCACATGAGCCAAATCAGGACTCTAATTTTCTCAGGTATATTAAGACTCCAATTCCAACTCTAGGAACCATGCTGGTCATGCACCTCCCTTTCAAGTAACCATTTGTAGCCAGCCACAACTTTATATAACCCATCAGGTTCATCAATCCACACTAGCTGATCAGGGACATCACCAAACTTAGCAACAGGTATGTGGGTTATTATGCTCAGCGCTTCATCAAGCCCTTTGCCACTAAGGACACCAAGATTCCACTCCCCATTATGAATTATATCAGCTACTTTAGCATGTTGCAGCTCCTCAGGAACCTCTGAAATCCAGTGATTCAGAGCTTTGCCATCAATCCAGTTATCCTCCCACAACAAAATGTTAGAGCCGTCTCCAACTCTCCAGCCCAACCCTTGTTTCAAAACATTAAAAGCTTTATTTATAGACCTCCAACCATAAGAGGCCGTACTTGGACAAACATGGTGAAGGAGGCTCTCATTTCCTTGGAGATATTTATGTTTCATCACTTGCACCCAAAGTTTGTCTGGGTTATGAAGGATTTCCCAAGCAAGCTTGCCTAGCAAAGAGATATTTGCCTCCCGAGCATGCCTAATACCCAAACCACCTTGACTTCTAAGAAGAGTAATACAATCCCAGTTGACAAGGTACAGGCCTTTACCATCAGTACTTTTCCAGACAAATCTTCTAACTAAGGCATCAATTTCATTACAAACTGTTTGAGGGAACCAGAGAGAGTGCATGCCATAAGTAGGAAGAGCCGTTATGACGGATTTGGCAAGGGTTATTCTTCTGGCACGATTCAAAAGTTTATTTTTCCAGGATGATAACTTTGACATCAATTTCTCCCTCACACAGTTAAAATCCTGTTTGCTGACTCTACCTTGAAGGAAAGGGAGACCATGGTATTTAGAGAACTTACTAGTGAAATTTATGTTGGAGATATCTTTCATAAGCTGCTTCCTATTCCTCGGCACCCCAGGGGAACACACTGCCTCAGACTTAGCCAGATTGACCTTGAGCCCAGAAGCGCGGCAAAATTCATTTAAAGTCATATTCACCACCCTAACTTGGGAGATATTAGCTGCAGTGAAAAGCATAAGATCATCCGCGAAGAGGAGGTGAGAGACTAGAGGCCCATTTATACCACAACAGAGCGGTTTCCATTCACCCCGGCTCACTTTTTTGTTGATAAGAAGGGACAGTTTCTCCATACAAATAACAAATAAGTAAGGGGAGAGGGGATCCCCTTGACGAAGACCTCTTTTAGGCGAGAAAGGCTCCAATTTATTACCATTCCAAAACAACGATAAAGATGAAGAGCTAACACAAAACATGATAAGGTTGACTATATTAACTGGGAAGCCAAACTCTTCTAGAGTCAATTTGAGAAATCTTCAATCCACTCTATCATAGGCTTTTTCCAAATCAATTTTAAATGCCAAGGCTCCCTTCTTGCTGCGAGTTCTGTTAATAAAATGCATGATCTCTTGGGCAACCAGATAATTATCATGGGTACCTCTTCCAGGAATAAAGCTGCTCTAAAGGGGACTAATGAAATCTATAATATACGGTCTAATCCTATTAACCAAAACTTTAGTGATAATTTTGAACATCACATTGCAAAGGTATTAAAACTGGGCTATAACCGAAGGATTCTCAACTTTAGGAATTAAAACCACCAAGGTTTCGACTATAGAAACGTCAAAACGACCATGCTCAAAAGGTTCATTCACTACCTTAGTAATTTTATCCCCTACAACACTCCAATATTGCTTGAAGAAGAAAGGATGGAATCCGTCTGGGCCAGGAGCTCTAAAGGCTTTCATGAGCTTGAGCGCTTCCCAAACCTCTTGCTTGGTGATTTCTCTATTAAGTTTGGTGCAGCAATCTTCCCCAATAGTTTTGCCAGAATCCGTGATTAAACCCAAGGGATTGACTTCCTCTGTATTAGCAAAAAGTTGTTTAAAATAGTTGAGAGCCTCTGCTTGAATAACCTCTGTGTCCATAGACCAAGTTCCATCCTGAAGTTTGAGCCCCTCAATTTTATTTCTCTTATGACGAACAACGGTTTGAGCATGAAAAAATCTGGTGTTGCCATCACCAAATTTGACCCATTGCTCACGAGATTTTTGAAACCAGAACACCTCCTCTTGCCAGAGAATCTTATCCATCTCTCTTCTAAGATTAGCTTAAAGGTTATTCAGCCTAACTGAATTTGTTGTTTCCAGCGCCTTTTGGATGCTTGCAAGTCAATTGGAGATAGCTTTTTTACGATGGAAAATATTGCCGAAAGTTTCCTTGTTGAAATCAAGAGAAGCTTTCTTCAACTCCTCTAGACAACAACCCACGCTATCATTTTCTATCCAGACCTTCACCACCACTTCATTATACTTGGGATGGGACACCCAAATAGCTTCAACTTGAAAAGGTCTACTACCACGATGCTCTTTTACATGCAAGCAAATGAGAATAGGATTATGGTCTGAATACAGCCTGTGGAGGTGTTTGCACAAAGCCTCTGGGAAAGCAGTGCGCCAAGTCCAGTCAGATAAGGCTCTATCCAAACGCTTAGTAACTCTAATACCCCTAGCAACATTTCGATGCCACGTGAAAGCTGGACCCTTGAAACCCAAGTCTATAAGATCATAAGCATTCATCATTCTGCTAAAAGTTGAAGCTCTATTAACATTAAAAACGCCTCCTCTAACCTCTAAAGGCAAGAGAATCTCATTAAAATCACCTGTTAATATCTAAGGACCCTGGATCGAAAGCTTTAGATTATAGAGGTAATCCCAGAGCTGATGGCGGATACTAGGAATAGGGCTTGCATAAACTGCTGTACACCACCACTTTAAGGTACCCTTCTTGATTCTACACATTAAAGCCTGATTACAAACATCCCAAACAGAAAAGTCAATGTCTGGGCAGCTTGATAACCACCAAATACCTCCTACATGCCCTCTAGCCTCAACAACATGCACTGGTTTGTACCCTAATCTTTCCCAAAACTGCTTAACACTATCAAACTGGACATGAGTTTCTAAAAGAATCACTACAGATGGCTTGAACTGGTTTACATACTCTCTGAGGTGCCTCTTTGCTGCGTCACTAGCAGCACCTCTTATATTCCATGACATGATAGAAAAATCTTTGAAACCTATCATTGAACACTTATAGAGATAGGAGCCAACAACTGCAAACGACTAAGGGGCTGGGATATTATCCCTTGACACCACCTCTTCATCACCTTCCATGTTATCACAAGTTTCTTTAACCAAGGTATCACTCTGGTCAAGAGACTTAGATCCTGATGTCGAAACTGCCTGCGACCACCCCTCCATTCCGAGCCTTAGGTCAGGTGGTTAAGAGCCATAGTTTCCATGAAAGTTGACCATCCTGACTTGAGAGTGCCCGTTGGGATCCAGGTCGAGCTTTTGATTCTCTGGTGCTGGGGTCTCAACTTGGATCTCTTTACCTTTCGTGGTTCCATCCCGCTGAGCCTTCTCCCAACCTTGTTTTCTGATTAATAGTTTGTCTCTGTGAAGGTTCTTTTGCAACTTCTCTTGTTCATTAAATTGGCCCATTTTGAAGGAGAAAGACTTACTAACTTTGGTGGGCTTTTCCTGTTGGGCCAAATTTTTATCCCTCTGGCTAGGATTATTCCTATTGTTATTGCCTTTTTTATAATTCTCATCAGCTGACCCCACTTTCTGTTGAGCATTTGTGAAAATAGGTTTGCCCTAATGATTTAATATGTTAAGTTTTGATGATGACAAATACAAGATAAAAAGAATGATGCTTATGCTTTATAGTTGTACTTAATAAATGACAAATGTATCACAAAAAAATGTTGACCATGTTACATAAATGTGTTTAATGAGATATATGTAACATTAATCATATAATATATCCAATAATATTTTATATGAGTTATAAATGAATTAATATTGGATATGTCTATGAAAGTCTTGTATGCATGTTAGACTAACTAGAGTTATACATTTATGAATCATGCATATGAAGATATTGAGTTATGAATTTGACTAACTATGTTTGGTTAAGTGAGTAATACTTTGTAGGATAGTCAAAGTACCAAGAGTAAGCATTGTAACAAGAAAGCAAAAGATCACAACTATGCTCAACTCAAGGAGAATGAAAATGAAAAGATGTTCCAAGCATTTGCAAGTTTTGAAGAGAATATTTTCTTTGGAAGCTTGGATTACATCAAGAAGTGATGGTGGTAAAAGATCTAGTCCAACATCTTCAAGCTTAGCTTATAGG
Organism: Ormosia semicastrata; assembly: GCA_029884595.1. Classification (NCBI taxonomy): domain Eukaryota; kingdom Viridiplantae; phylum Streptophyta; class Magnoliopsida; order Fabales; family Fabaceae; genus Ormosia; species Ormosia semicastrata. Next base: position 25,412,319 of record JAQQTO010000046.1, on the reverse strand, counting down.
ACTTAGATCTTGTGTAAAGGTAAAAAGGAATCACACTAAGCTCAAACAAGTTTTAAACATATTTTTAAGTGTTTCTAAAATGTTTAAATGCCCAACAAACTATTTTTGGAAAGCTAGTCTTGGTGGTATTTCAAATCTATGAAAAATAGTCAAGTTTGTGTTTTGCAAAACTGACATATACTTACTCTTTTGATCATAACTTTTAAAATACTTTGAGTTTTACTTTGAAACTTATCTCATTTGAAAATAGACTCAAATATCTTTCCAATGACTGGTCATTTGCTTTAAATGGATAAGAAACGAAAAAGTTATGACCAATTAAAGTTTGAGTTTTGAAAATATGACCTTTGGTTATTATTTTGATCATATCTTTCAAAATACTTTGAGTTTTGTTCTGAAACTTCTTTCATATGAAAATAGACTCAAAGAGCTTTCCAACGAGTGGTCATTTGCTTTAATTGGATAAGAAATGAAGAAGTTATGACCTTTTAAAGTCGGTTTTGAAAACTAGAAATGGTGTAATCGATTACACAAGTCATGTAATCGATTACAACGTTGACAGAAAGCCGTGTGTAATCGATTACACATTAGTATGTAATCGATTACAAAGTGCCAGAAAGCTTGTAATCGATTACATGAAGCTTGTAATCGATTACAAAGTGCCCAGGAATGTTTCTAACGGCTATAAACGGCTAGTTTTCATAGAAAATCATTTCTAAACACCTCCAACTACTCTAAAACTCATTGGGCTATAAATAAAAGTGTTTGGGCATCAAAAACAAGTTGGAGAACATTCTGAAAATTACCCTTGAACATTGAAAACGAAATTCATCATCTTTTTCTCCAAATCTTTGTTTTGAGCTAAGTGTGTAAATCCTTGATACCCATGAGCTTCAACTTGTATTATCCACTCTTGAGAGAATTTTCTATCATCTATACTTTGTTCTTCAAGTTGTATATCTACTCTTCAAGAGAGTTTATATTCTTTCTACTCACCTTGAAATCATTGTAAGAGGGTGAGGTATCCCTCAAAGAGAAAAGGGTGAGGTATCCCTTGTAGTGAGACTCAAACACAAAGGGTGAGGTATCCCAAAGGTGTTGTGAGTGCTCTTCATTGTAAAGGTCATCAAGCACCTGTGAAGCTTGAAGAATTGGAGGCTCTAGCACAAGGGTGAGGTATCCCAAGGTGTGAGGAATGCTCTTGTATGTACAAAGGTTTTTCTAGCACTCGTAAAGTCTAGGAAATAGTGAAGAAAATCTCAAGTTAAGCTTGGGACTGGATGTAGGCCACAAGTGGTTGGTGGTAAGAACCAGGATAAATTCTTGAGTTTGATTCTCTCTTCCCTACACTCTTTAAATTCAGTATTTGGTGATATATGTTTATCTATTGCATATCTTGATGTTTTGATTGTTACAACTTAATATCTCGCTTATTCACTTAGTTCATCATATATCTCAAGTTATATTTAAGTAATCTTCAATAGTTGTATATTTATTAGACTTATTCCGCTGCATTTATTAATTGAATTATTTAAAATGCATAATTTGTCAAAGTTGCATTAAGACTAGTCATCACCCAATTCACCCCCCCTCTTGGGTAATGGTTGCCATGGCTAACAAGTGGTATCAGAGCTTCGTGCTCTGGTAAAAGCTTAACCGCTTGGAGTTAAAGATCCTTGTTTGTTTGGCAACCATTAAAAGCTTTTCAAAATGAATGGTTTTGAAATTAATAAACCACCATTCTTTGATGGTGCAAATTTCGTTTATTGGAAAGCTAGAATAGAAATTTATATGCAATCTATTGATATTGATTTGTGGGATATTGTGCTTGATGGATTTACTTGCAAATCAAAACAACATTGGAATGACTATGATAAGAAATGCTTTTCATTGAACATTAGAGCAATGCAAATATTGAGAAGTGGTTTAAATGATGATGCTTATGCTAAAATTAAGAATTGCTCTAGTGCTAAAAATATATGGGATGCTCTTGATTCTATCTATCTTGCTAATAATAATTTTGTGCATAAAGTTGTATATAGAGAGAGAGCAAGAAGAGGAAAAGTCATTGAAGGAATCTTGTTGTGCAAAATATTCTCAAAATGATGCTCAATTTGAAGAGGTGGCAAAGCAAGACAATAATGAGGAAGATGATGATTTCCTTAAAGAGCCAAGTATGCTAGGAATGGAGACTACTTCATATGTGGCTAAAAGGGACTTTGAGGTAAATAATGCTAAACTATATTATAGTCCTTCCTATGATGAGTTACAATGTGCATATGATGAATTATATGATGGTTTGTTGAATTTAGAAAATAAAAATTTATCTTGTTTGGAAAACATTTCCTCCATTGAAAATGAAATTGAGATTTTGAAAAATGAATATGCTTTTCTTGATGAGGAAATGCCTTTAAAATGTGAAACCTCAACTTGTGAAAAATGCATTGATTTAAAAAATCAAGTCGAGGACTTATCTTTTGAATTTGTCAAAGCTAATGATTCTATTTGCTTACAATCCATGTGTGTTAATAAGAATGCAATTGATGTTATTTCACATGAAAAATTAAGTAAGGCTTATGACAAAAATAACATAGAATGTATTAACAACAAAAAGCTTAAGTTTTCCAAAGATGATCTTCAAAGGACCAAACCGTCATTAAATTCAATTGTTTGTAATTTTTGTGGTCATCTAGGACATATTTCTCATTTATGCAATTATAGAAGAAATTCTTATATGAGAAATAATATGGTATGGGTTCCTAAAGGTCTTAAAGGTTCTAGTACTAACATTGAAGGACCCAAGATGAAGTGGGTACCAAAAAGTCCTCTTAGTGTTTCAATTATGCAGAAAACTTCTCAAAAGGATGGATTAATTTGTCAAAAGAAAAATGAATCATCAAAGGGAATGCTTCTAAAAGCCCATTGGTAGAAGTTTTGATCAAAGAAGGAAGACGACTTCAACCGAAGCTTCTCAAGTACAAAATGTGGAACTTTCAAAGTTCAAAACACCAAAAGAGAAGCAATGGGTAAGGAAAAGAGCTTCTTTGATCATTAAGGCCAAGGTATCAAAAGTTTCTACCTCTTATGCACATTCACTTGTAAAGTCAATGAATTTGAGGTATATTTCTTGTAGGCCTTAAGTGATTAATTGAATCATGTGTACTTGATAAAATTTGAATATTATATATAGCACATGATTATATTCTTGTTACACCATTTACTCACTACCTTGCATATTTCTTGATAATAGGGTATTCTATGACTATGGATGTTTTCTATACTTTAAATTTTCTATACATCTCTACATGTGATAATATGCTAGATAAGTTCACTTCTTGTTTGAAATAGCACATTTGATAAAAATATCTTAGAACTTAGCATATTGGATAAAACATAACTCTTGCTAAAAATCACAACTCTTGCTGCATAAAGTTACAATTTTCTGCATAATTTGTAGTTTTTGTATAAACATGAGTTTTGGATCAAGAACTGGTCAGTTTTTAAGCTTATATGATGTTTGGAATTGTTTTGGAAAGTTTTGGAATTAATTTGAAAGCTTTGAGTTCGGACCCTTACTGTTTGAAGTGCAAAAACTGAATTCAGCAAGCTTGTAATCGATTACAAGACCTCTGTAATCGATTACAGAGGCTCTGCCAAGCGTTCCAAGCAAAGTCGAGAGCGTGTAATCGATTACACATACTATGTAATCGACACAACGCTCTCGAGAACTCGTGTAATCGATTACACCAAACATGTAATCGATTACATGGATTCCAGAGGGCTGGTAATCGATTACACACCCATGGTAATCGATTACACAAGCTTTAAAAATGGTTTTAAGTGCTGGAATGACCATTTTCACTTAAAATTGTCTGTATATCATGAATGTATGCATATTATTGGCTATGAGCTTAATGGTAATTGATTGTTTACATTTGCTATGCTCAAATTACATACTATGAAAAATTTGATATCTATAAAAGCATAATGGATTAATGATCAATGACTAACCCCTACGGATCCAAAATTGGTGGATACCAAAGAAATTTCTTTGAATTGTGTTGTAGGGTGACCAATGAGCTTCAAGCATGCAAATGAAGTGAAAAACAACCGTGCTACTTGAGGTTAGGAAAACTTAAAATGGTCCAAGTTCTCCAAAAGTGATGAAAAACATAAAAAGAAAGACATGGAGAACCACAATATTCTCAAGGGGCCTTGAGGCATAGAAGTTGGAGTCACCTACAAAAACTCAAAGAGTATACTTTTGGTGATATCAATCTTTTATCCTTACTTATGCTTTAATTTGAATATCATGTGATATTTGGATAAGTAGTATTTGTTTTATGCCTTAACATGTCTTAAATTGTGCTTTTCTAACATTATGCTTTAAAAGTGTTTTTATATATGCTAACATGTTAGATATGCACACATTTTGCTTGGAATGACATGTTATGACAATATCTTTGTTCTTGAGCTTGTGACCAATTCTCTTCGCTCAAATATGTAAATTCACTTGCTCATTAGTAGTTCTAATCCTTTCTCTTTGATGCTTAATTGTCTTATATATTTATTTGGAGATTGGAAAGTAAAATGTCATATGTCTTTTGTAACACCCCAAATTTTTAGAATTTATCTGTAAAATAATTCTATTTTACTGATAAATATATGTTGCTTGATGCATAGCTGTTATTGTTATGAATTATTTTGACCCTATATAGTTTAATTTGCCATTATACTCAACCGACCAAAATTTCGAATTCTAATTCGACCAAAATTCGGGAAATCCCAATCCGACGTAGTTCCTCAACATTTTCCCAAATGGTTTTCATTTCAAAACTTGTTTCGACAAACCGAATTCGACAATTTCTTTTGAGAATAGATTCTTGTCGATACTTGACTTCATTTCAAGCCTATTCCGACAAACAAAGCTCTTAGCTTTATGAATATACTCCTGTCGATAGACTCGGTCTTTCTCAAGCCTTACAGGGGATCCAAAAGATCAATCTCACGTAACTCATTCGACAATCCAAGATTTTTGAAGGTCTTGACATCGACTGCAATTTGGACAAGATCCAAACACTTGAAGAAAATTTCCTAACATTTTGATTCCGTCGGATTTAATTACCGAATGCAAGCATAAGTTAAATGGTGAGTTGAATCCGACACCTTCGTAGCATTTTCCCGACAACATCAATCGGTAGTTCGACAAAACCCAAAATACCTCAAGATCTGATGAAATTGATTCTCATTCTTAAATCAAATCAAAGATTTTGGTCATATGGTACGCCTCTTCCGACAAAGACCATCTATTCCGACCAAGACCATCTTTCCGACAAGACCATCTATTCAAAACATGGGAGAAGTCCTCGTTTCGACAAAGCGATGAACATTCTTAGCAAAGAATCACCAAGAACAATATGGTTCTCCTTTTCCCTAAATCTTGTTGGACGATTTCACAAGTCAAAATGAAGATGTTTATATTCGTCGAAATAGGATCTTTTAAGACAATGTCATATCCATCGAATTTGGACTTCTATCCAAAAACGTCGAATTTAATCTTCTTACTATTTGGTACCAAGTTAAAATTTGTCGAGTGAGGATGCTAGTATCAGTTAAGTGAAAATGTCAATATTCGTCGAGTGAGGATGCTCATGTCTGTTGAGTTAGAATGTCAATTTCCGTCGAGTGGGGATACCAATGTCCGTCGAATTTGAATGATAAGGTTTGTCGAGTTATGGTGCTAACGACCGTCGAGTAAGAATTCCTGATTTCAGTAGAAAAACTTCTCTAATGTCAAAATCCGTCGAATTTGATCTTCTGACCATATAATATTTCGTCGATTCGACAATTGGAAGATTTCTCCAACATCAACATCTGTCCGACGAATTAGGATATTTGTTGATCTTTTCAAGTTCATCCGACAAATTTTCATTTTCGCTTTATTTGTAATCACCATTCGATAGAGTTCTCATCCGACAACACTTGATTTTAACCATTCTTGGGGAAATGATGTTCTCCCATCTTACCGAATTTTGTTATGTCGTTTTTCATCGAAAATTTCCTTGGAAACTCACGTTCATGCAGCAATTTGGAGGGTGTTACATCTTTTGTTTGAAATTGCTTGATATGTTCATACTTTGAAAACAAGTAAATGATTCATTTTGTGTCTTGAACTTGTATTTGAACTTCAATGTTTTTTTTCTCAATGAAGTATATCTTGAAATGAATTATAAATATTCAAAAATTATAGTTCCATGGTTTTTCAATTCCTTCACTACAATAAGAGATTTCTTGTTGTTGATTGGCATATGTACATTCTAAAATGCTTTTAAAAATGTAATGTGTTATTATAAAAGTCTTTTTGAAAGGGGGAGAAGTTTTTTTTTAAAATGATTTTATTTGAGGGATTAAGAATATGTATCTATGCCTTGCTTTTCTTTATAGTAATGTGCTTATATGATTTTGGCATGCATATTTCCCTTTATCTATCTTGTGCTTCAATAAGGGGGAACTTATCTTACATATCATTCTTCCATATCCTTATTGACTAAGAACATATGCATAACTATGTTAAACCATTATATTTGATATTTTGATAACATGCATATTGTGAGGGGGAGCCTAGCTATTAGATTATTGCTTATATCTCTTGGCTTACATCCTTACTTGACATGAAGTATTTTATTGTTAATACTATCAACATGTCAACAAAGATCATCGTTCATTCTCTTTTCCTATATCAATAAAAGATGGTAAACATTCTTAAACTTCATATCTTTTGATTCTTTCATTGATAAATGCTTGATATGTGACAAGTTGTATGATCTTTTATTTGAAAACCTTAATTCCATGATCTTACATGAATATTTTGTATCCCCTATCAAGTGATATCAAGTGGTACTTATTTATGATGTGGTATGCAAGATATTATATGTTAGACATAATTTCTTAAGCTTATTGCTATCATATAGCTAAATGTTGAAGTACCAAAATATGACAAGTATTGCATGAATAATCTTTTATATCTTGAAAGTATATTTATTTCATCTCTCCTTTCTTGAATTAGGTATATAATTAAATAAGGAGAGATAGTGATGAGTTGCATAACTTGAAGAAGTTTATGGTTTTGATGATCCTACTCTTTTTGACAACATGGTTCTTATCTTTAGGGGAAGAGAAAAATATTATCTTTCCTTCCTAAGCCTTTTTGTTGATGTCAAATAGGGGGAGAGAAAACTGGAAAGAAAAATATGTGCTTGTGCTTAATTGTTTGATATGCTTATATGAATATCTATCCTTATATATTGCTAAACATATTTTTTCTTTGGTGATTTGTCATCATCAAAAAGGGGGAGATTGTGGAAATAGGTTTGCCCCAATGATTTAATATGTTAAGTTTTGATAGTGACAAATACAAGATAAAAAGAATGATGCTTATGCTTTATAGTTGTACTTAATAAATGACAAATGTATCACAAAAAAATGTTGACCATGTTACATAAATGTGTTTAATGAGATATATGTAACATTCATCATATAATATATCCAATAATATTTTATATGAGTTATAAATGAATTAATATTGGATATGTCTATGAAAGTCTTGTATGCATGTTAGACTAACTAGAGTTATACATTTATGAATCATGCATATGAAGATATTGAGTTATGAATTTGGACTAACTATATTTGGTTAAGTGAGTAATACTTTGTAGGATAGTCCAAGTACCAAGAGTAAGCATTGTAACAAGAAAGCAAAAGATCACAACTATGCTCAACTCAAGGAGAATGAAAATGAAAAGATGTTCCAAGCATTTGCAAGTTTTGAAGAGAATATTTTCTTTGGAAGCTTGGATTACATCAAGAAGTGATGGTGGTAAAAGATCTAGTCCAACATCTTCAAGCTTAGCTTATAGGACTTAGATCTTGTGTAAAGGTAAAAAGGAATCACACTAAGCTCAAACAAGTTTTAAACATATTTTTAAGTGTTTCTAAAATGTTTAAATGCCCAACAAACTATTTTTAGAAAGCTAGTCTTGGTGGTATTTCAAATCTATGAAAAATAGTCAAGTTTGTGTTTTGCAAAACTGACATATACTTACTCTTTTGATCATAACTTTTAAAATACTTTGAGTTTTACTTTTAAACTTATCTCATTTGAAAATAGACTCAAAGATCTTTCCAATGACTGGTCATTTGCTTTAAATGGATAAGAAACGAAAAAGTTATGACCAATTAAAGTTTGAGTTTTGAAAATATGACCTTTGGTTATTATTTTGATCATATCTTTCAAAATATTTTGAGTTTTGTTCTGAAACTTCTTTCATATGAAAATAGACTCAAAGAGCTTTCCAACGAGTGGTCATTTGCTTTAATTGGATAAGAAATGAAGAAGTTATGACCTTTTAAAGTCGGGTTTTGAAAACTAGAAATGGTGTAATCGATTACACAAGTCATGTAATCGATTACAACGTTGAGAGCCGCTGTAATCGATTACACAGAGATATGTAATCGATTACAAAGTGCCCTTGAAAGCTTGTAATCGATTACATGAAGCTTGTAATCGATTACAAAGTGCCCAGAATGTTTCTAACGGCTATAAACGGCTAGTTTTCATAGAAAATCATTTCTAAACACCTCCAACGACTCTAAAACTCATCGGGCTATAAATAAAAGTGTTTGGGCATCAAAAACAAGTTGGAGAACATTCTGAAAATTACCCTTGAACATTGAAAACGAAATTCATCATCTTTTTCTCCAAATCTTTGTTTTGAGCTAAGTGTGTAAATCCTTGATACCCATGTGAGCTTCAACTTGTATTATCCACTCTTGAGAGAGTTTTCTATCATCTATACTTTGTTCTTCAAGTTGTATATCTACTCTTCAAGAGAGTTTATATTCTTTCTACTCACCTTGAAATCATTGTAAGAGGGTGAGGTATCCTCAAAAGAGAAAAGGGTGAGGTATCCCTTGTAGTGAGACTCAAACACAAAGGGTGAGGTATCCCAAAGGTGTCATGAGTGCTCTTCATTGTAAAGGTCATCATCAACACTCACCTGTGAAGCTTGAAGAATTGGAGGCTCTAGCACAAGGGTGAGGTATCCCAAGGTGTGAGGAGTACTCTTGTATGTACAAAGGTTTTTCTAGCACCCGTAAAGTCTAGGAAATAGTGAAGAAAATCTCAAGTTAAGCTGAGGGACTCGGATGTAGGCCACAAGTGGTTGGTGGTCGAACCAGGATAAATTCTTGAGTTTGATTCTCTCTTCCCTACACTCTTTAAATTCAGTATTTGGTGATATATGTTTATCTATTGCATATATTGATGTTTTGATTGTTACAACTTGATATCTCGCTTATTCACTTAGTTCATCATATATCTCAAGTTATATTTAAGTAATCTTCAATAGTTGTATATTTATTAGACTTATTCCGCTGCATTTATTAATTGAATTATTTAAAATGCATAATTTGTCAAAGTTGCATTAAGACTAGTCATCACCCAATTCACCCCCCCTCTTGGGTAATGGTTGCCATGGCTAACAGCATTAACAACATTATCTTTATAGTTACACTAACTTCCATAACTGGGACCCTCACTTAATGATTGGAATTGATTTTTCAAGATTTTCTCCTTATCATTAGGCTCAGACTTTCCCTTAGATTTCGCCCCCTTTTTCTTCGTATTAACAATCATCCACTCTCCACGTGGCACAATATCATCAAGACATATTTGTTGATTCTATTTGTCCTGAAATTTCGCAGCATCATAGTTGTTTTCTTTTGTAGGAGCGTCACCCACTGCCGGCTGGGAGTTTTGAACCGCACGTGCCGCTTCCTGGCCCTGGGTTTGGCGTTTAGCACAGACATTGCTCAGGTGGCCGTAGCAACCACATGTTGCACATATGTAATGGAGACCTTCGTATTCAACTTTATACCAGTGACCATTGACCCATACCCTTCATATCACTGGTTTTTGGAGCTCTATCTCCACACACACTCTTGTAAAGCGGCCTTTTGCCACGCCAAGGGTGTTTATATCCACTCTCACCGGGGTTCCAACCATCGCTCCCATGGCCATGAGGATACTCTCATCATAATACAAGAGATTAAGGCCTGAAAATCTGACCCACACCAGGGTTTTGTCAATAGTGGTAACCTCAGGGTGGAAATCTACTATCCATCTTTTCACAGAAAGATAGTGGTCGAAAATTTTCCAAGGTCCTCCCTCCATGATACGTTGTCTATCCTTCTCAGCATCTATTTTCACCATAAAGAAACCATTCCCTTGGTCCATGATATCCATATCTCCTTCTAGCTTCCATAAACTCAGCAGTTTGTTTTTCAAAACAATGAAACCAATATTCTTTCCAAGTAACTTAACAATGAGAGCGTCTTCCCAAGGGGTTTTCAACTCCGATATCACACTGCTTTCAATGAAGAGTTTGGGCAGAAGAGGGTTATCTTTTTCATATTTGATTCTAGCTAGTTTAGATGCAAGTAGATCAACTTTTGGGCGGGGAGGAGGGGCTACCTTCCCTCCCATAAACTTATCACAAAAAGAGATCACTTTGTCAGGCTTGTTAGGGGCATGGCTTCCACCTCCATCTGGCGGTCTACCAGGTGGGAGATTGGCCGAGGCTGCGGGGTTTGAAAACTCAGGGTTCATGTCAAAGATTTTTGCAAACCTATCACAAAAATTACACTATTAAATTTAAACCCTTATTATTTACATCAATTGATTAATAATCTTTTTCTCACTCTAGTCAATCAAATCCTTCATGGATAAATTGAACCTACTACAAATTCCTATATTTTCTCCCATTGTTTATCTCATGTCATAATAATAATAATAATAATAATAATAATAATAATAATAATAATAATAATATATAAAAAGAATATACATATTTTCAAATTATAATATGTATCACTTTTAATAATTATCATGTATCCATATCATGCAATATTCGATTAAGAATAATTTTTTTAATAAAAATTAAAATTTTCTTCTTATTTTAGTTCATTAGTAAATTAATCAAAATCTATAATTAATTTTATATTTAAATTCATATTCAAGTAGTAAAAAGTAATTATTTTTCTATATTAATTTTATATTTGATTTGCTTCAATTAGTAATTTTCATTCACTATTATTTATAGAATATTTTTATTTACTAAGTTTGATTGATTTGTTTTAATTAGTTTAATTTTGTTTTTAATTTATTATTATGTTAATGCTTGATTTATTCATTTGCAATAAATTTCAAGTAGTCAAATTTGATAATTATTGAAATAAATTTCATATTTGATTATGAAGAGAATTTTTTCAATAAAAATTAAAATTTCCTTTCTATTTTTGGCTCATTAATAAATCAATCAAAAATTGAAATTAATTTCAAATTACATGTAGTAAAAAACAATTGCTTTTTCATATAAAGACTACCAATCTACTTTTTCACTATTAATTCAGTTCACACTCTTTTAAATGGTTCACCTTTTGATGCAACCTTTGGTTAATCTATTTTTGAGTTTTATATTGCAACTAAGAATTCATCTTTTGTCCTATACAATCTTTCAACAGTAAACCACAACTATTCCCCACCAACCATTTTTCTTTCACATTTATACATTACTAATTAATTTACCAATTAAAATCTTATCTTTCACACAACTTAATCTAGCCAAGTTTAGATCCACAAGCACTTAGAGAAGTCGTCTTGCAAAGTATGAGAGATTAAAAAAATAATTAGTTGTCAATCACACAACTTAATCTAGTCTTTCATACAACTTGCTCTCTAACTTCGTTGATATTCGTTAGAAAAAGTTTGATGTTAAAATTTTAAATATTATGATGATTCATGTGAAAATCTCTGAGTAATTATCTTTTTTTTTCTGTATAGTTTAATTCCTGATTTGTTTGATTTGTTAATTTTAATTCATTGTTGTATGAAGTAATTTTTTATTTGCTTCATTTGTTTTATAGTTTAATCATCAATTAGAATCTTCACTAATATAGTAATATTAGATAATTATTGTACAAATATTTTAGATAATTAATCCAAATATTTTCTTTCTAATTTAGTTGTATAAATTAATTTGATCATTTTACATAAATATATAATGTATATCTTTCATTATATATCTTTCAAGTTATTTCTTTTGATAATATTGATGATTATTAAAATAAAAAATAACTTTTATTTAATTTGATTAAAACAAGTAAAATATTTTAGTCATAGCTAATAACATTAAAAAATTATTAATCAAATTCTTTAGTCTACAAATAGGTTTGTAATATCTTAAATATATTAAAAAGATTTTTTATTTAAGTCTAAAATATGATAACAAATTTTAATAATAATAATAATATAATAACAAATCTTAAGAAAATATGAAAATTCTTGAATTATTCAATAATTTGTATCAATTATTTATAATTAAATCAATATATTAATTTAGTTACCTCTTATTTCACTTTCATAGGATTTAGAAGATGATGATGATTCACGTGAGATCCTTTGAGTAATTGTCTTTTATTTTCTATTTTTTGATTTATTTTCTGTGTAATTTAATTTTTGATTTACTAATTTTAATTCATTGTTATATGAAGTAATTTTTATTTACTTTATTTGCTTTATAGTTTAATCATCAATTGAAATCTTCACTAATATAGTAATATTAGACAATTATTGTACAAATATTTGGGATAATTAACCCAAATATTTCCTTCTTATTTTAGTTATGTAAATTAACTTGATCATTCTACATAAATATATAAGACATATCTTTCATTATATATCATTCAAGTTATTTTTTTTGATAGTATTGATGATTATTAAAATAAAAAGTAACTTTTATTTAATTTGATTAAAATAGCTAAAGTGTTTTAGTCATAGCTAATAACATTCAAAAATTATTAATCAAATTTGTTATTCCACAAATTTTACATAAATAAGTTTTTAATGTCCTAAATATATTAAAAAATATTTTTATTTAAGTTTAAAATATGATAACAAATCTTAATAATAATAATATAATAACAAATCTTAAGAAAATATGTAAATTTTTGAATTGTTCAACAAATTGTATTAATTATTTTTAATTAAATCAATATATTAATTTAGTTACTTTCTATTTCACTTTCATGCGTCTCTTATTAAATAACACACTAACACACTTAAATCTCTCATTCTCTACTTCTCTCACTCTCTTTTTGTTAGTTTTAGAAACTTTATAAGTAAGATACTTACTTAGTACTTGATATAAAAATTACACTAAGTGTTGAAAGTGCTTAAAATAATTTAAGGTTCTCAATTACACTAAAAATATAAAATAAAACTTTACAGGTATCTAACAAAAATGTAAATGAAGTTAATTAAACCCTACTCGACAAAGTATAACTTTATTTTTATTCGATCATATGTGTTTCTAATAATAAAAGATGTTATATCAAGAATAAACATGTAATATACCAAAAAAAAAAAATAGTAGAACAATTGAGCAATGAATTTTTAATATTAGATAATTTTGTCTATATTTTTTTGTACATATCTCTATATATTTCATTTAACAAAACTATTTTATTATATTTACCTTTATAACTCAATTCTTAATTAACCTCATACATAGCATATGGACATAAATAATGTTATTATTTATTATACTTATATATATAAAAGTAATGTTACAATTTGTCAATGTTAAAGAATATATTTTCATATTTTCTTTATATATTTTTTCTAATTAATATGATTTTAATATTCTATTGATATGTAGTTAAAAATAACATAACTTATATTCCAAATTCTATAATTTTTTTTTCAAATTTTGTTTATTATATTACATTTGAATATTATTTTCTAAAATTATTAAATATTTTTATTAGTTGTTCAATTTATTAAATCATATCCAATGCATTGCATGGGTACAATAAAATTATTGCAAATTATTTCATAGAGATATTTTTTAATTTAAAATTAATATAAAAAATACATATGAAAAATAATAAAAGGAATAAAGTATTAATACACACACACACACACATATATATATATATATATAATACAATCAATATAGATAATTTAATAATTTATCGAGGATGAGAACCTAGCAGAGCAGGGAATATAATCCCCGTTCCTGTCCCCACACTTGTATCGGGATGATTTTTATCCCATTTCCATTCTCGCAAGGAAATTTCCCGAATTCGAGTCTCAAAATGAGATAGTTTCCACGAGAATCCCTAAATACAAGAAGATTTTGTTATCTTATCACTTGACTTACATAAATTGAATTAATTTATATGTAATTTTTAGTCAATTTAATTTATTAAAATATTTTTTATAAAATTATTAGATTAAATTGTTTATTTAGAAGATAAATTTTTTTTATATTATAAATATTTTTTCAAGCTTATAAGTTGTTTTATAACAATTTATATTTAAATTCTTTAGTATTTATATTAGACTGAAATTTTTTCATGAAAATATAATAAAAATTATATTTTATATATTTTTAAACTAAACTTATAAATTTTATTTTTCTTGATAAATTATTATATATATATTTTTTAATAAAATTATTTTTTATATAATTATATTTATTTTTATCATTTAATTCTTAATTTATACGATACTTATGCAAAATCTAGTTGTCATTAATTCTCTATTTATATGTGCGTGCAATAACTCTCACTACTTGCACAATGACTAACTGTTAGGTTACTTATCACCTTTTCAACCCTATTTTAAGTGTCGTTAATTATGATAAAAAATATAATTTATTATAATTGATGTTTTCGTATATCAATAAAATATTAATTGTTATTTTTTTTATAATTGTCTTTGTATTTTAAAAGTCTCAACTACTCATAAAAATTGAATGGATATGATAAAGTGAAATAATTAATTAAAATTGAATAAGAGTAGCTTAGTAAAAAAATTCACAATTAAGGTTTTATTTAATATTTTTTAATTCTTATTTTTGTATTAAAATGACACTTAAAATAGATTGAATGAGATATTTACTAAGTTTTTTCTCACCCAATGAAATAGGAGCTGAAATAGGTAATATCTTCCACGACATATCCTTGTCATTCAATTTCTCTAATTTTGTCATAAGAACCAAAAGCATGTTTGATAATACTTATTTTTTCAAAATAATCATTTAAAAAACCTATTTTAATAAACTTTTATCTAAAGTGTTTTAAATATAAAATAAGTTAATCCAAACACAACTTAGTCTCATTTCATTTTTTTCACCGAATAATCCTGCATTATAGCGATTATTGGACTTGGACGTAAACTTCCACATTGTGCCTCTAATAGCACTGTAACTTAGATTAGGTCACATAACGAATCTCCATTTTTTATTTAGGGAATTTTGGGTCACAATATTGTACCTCTAATAGCAAAGCTCACCTAAAACTTTAGACCTCCTCTTTTGGATTGTGGTTCTCTCCTATTTTGGGTTTTTCTTATAATAATAGCCCTTTTAAAGGTTTGCCCTCTTTGGAAGCGCCCTTTTTTATGCAGGAAATTGGTCAGTAGCTGACTCATGAATGTATTATCTACATGTTTAGGAAGCTTTTGTTTAACACCAACGTTTACGTGAACGTCAGAACGTAGACACCACCTTAACTTCCAATTATGCAGCTATGGTCGTTGACTTCGTCCGGTTCAACACCAACGCAATATTCATTCTCATATCCTTCATTGAGTAAGAAGATTGTAAGAGAAATAATGGGGTAGGAGAAAGGGAAACGTGGGAAAAGAAGATAGAAGACGAGAGACGTAGTTTTGTATGCTAGGCAATTTAGTGTACCACGTTAAATGGACTGAAGGATTTAGTAACAACAATGAAATTCTGTTATATCATTCTTATACCAATTCCAATTCCTTTTTAAGTGATAAAAGGAGAAAAGTATACTTTCCAATACACATCCTCATCTTTTTCCATTTAGCAACTCATACATAATGATTGAGACTACCATTTCAGTTACAAATTATTAGTCGACTAAATTGATGTAAATTATATTTTTCGGAACACGTTCTTTATTTACTTTATTTAACTACTTAAACAGTTTTTTTTTTTTGAGAGCTAGCATTTGCTACGTAGCGGAAGAGGAATTGAAATTGGTTCCCAACATTAGTGGGACTGAGGAGTCAGGTTATCACTCAAGTGGCAACATTCTTAAGCAGTTAACGTTTCTGTTTTGAGTCTTTTGACAAATAAAATCCCTATGCCACTTAGCAGGTCATCCTGAATCGGAAACAATTAATATTTTCACCGTTGGTGACTATGGATCATGTGCTGATGAAAGAGAACTTTGTAAACAAATATATATCTAAGTACTTTTATGAACACATTTGAGGAGACAATGGATGATAGTCTCATTAGAAAATTTTAATCTAAGATAAGAGTCTCTACTTCTCTTAGAACATGAATGTCAGTTACTATCAATCTATAGCCCCAAGAAATTTATATATATTATAAGAAAAAGCCCCCAAAAGAAAGAAACAGAAAAACAAAAAGAGGAGCATCAAATTAAGAAGAGAGGAGGTCACAATATATAAGCACCATCAATTATGATCCAGTCTGACCAATAAGGACATCCTTATAAGGAGTAGGAATAGGTAATGTAACTTTGGTCTCTTCAGCTGGATGGCTTCTCGTCTGATGTTCCAGAATCAGGGGAACATGTCCTTCCCTTGCACTTACCAGTCGCTCTTGTGCTCCACCTCGCAGTTTCTCCAGCCTCAGTCCATTCATTTGTTGCATCTTGAACACTTTGATTAAATTTGTCAACCCACCAATAAAGAAAAATAGGCTTCCGAAGATGCCTAGCCAGATCCAAGTCCTACCCTGCATCAATAATCAACATTGACTCTGCATAGTACTCATAATAACAATCATTAATAGTTAATTCATATAAAATAAGATAAGATTTACAAGATCAGCCTAAAGCTAGCTAGAATTTTTCTCAATTATATTGCCTTCAAATCTTTTTTTGCATGTGCATACATGGGATGTACAACTTTAACCAAGGTTTTTTCCCTTTTAAATTCATCGCTCTAATCAAAGATAGAGTGTAATTGATTGCTGATTAGTGAGTGAGTACGCAATCAAACACCAGTTGTTGGCTGAGCAAACTGACACAAAAGAAGGGATTTTTGTTCACATATATAGACTACTTACAAGCAAGTGGATGCCATGGTGGATCACTGTAGATTGCTCGTGATAATTCAGAATTGCACTGAGCATGAATGACAAGCTCCCCATCAAAAACGGGATATACACACACTGCTGCAAGATTTGAACATGACCATCCGCTCTCTCATAGATTTGGCATGAATTATGAATTGATCCTATCACCCACAATACAGGACCAGCAACCAGCATGTTCAGAGCATGCTTTTCCAATTTGAAGTAACCATGTCCTTTCTCTTCCTGCATTTTGGTCCACCGAAAAAAAAATTAAATAAATAAAAAAGAGACATTTCCAATTTAGATTTAAAAAGAAAAAACAAATCCAAGCTCATGAGTCATGACCATAATTAATAGAAGAATAATATTTCATGCACATCATTTAGAAACACATCTCCTTACATCAAGTGAGATGGTAGAATCAAAATAAAGATACACAAAAAAAGAGACAATTTAAGTTATAATTAAATGGTGAAAACTGTACAATGTGATGATGTATATATAATTATAAGTTTAACATTAATCTTGACGGAAACAGATGCAAACCTCAAAAGCACAACCAATTGCACCGACAAACTTAACTGTTAATGTCCATGCTTAAATATCGCATTATCTCTAATTACACAATCTTCGTGTCATCAAGAAAAAATTTTTGGTTACACACAATTATATCATGTCATCTTTACATAGATTTATAAAAAATTAGAGAGAGAATATAACTTTTTATGATGAGTGAATTTAGATGATCTTATTTTTTTTTAATTTTTGTAAATATATGTGAAAATAACTTGATACAATTATATGTAACAAAAAAAGTTTAAGTTATATATCGGCATGCATAAGCAAGGTGTATAAATACCTGAATAAAAAGGAACAAAACTCCTAGAAAGCTAAGAAGCGTTCCCAGCACCTGAACGACAGGAACGGCGAACTCCACAAAGAAGAGCTGAAGGTCAAAGGACATCAAGGGCAACCGGAAATCGATGCCGGCGAGATGGGCGAAGAGGTCGTGGAGATTGACAAGGATGATGAGGCCAAAAGCAATAAGGAAAAGCACGAGACCGGATCGGGCTTCGTAGGAAAGCTGAGACGCAAAAGCAGAAGCAAGGACAACGGTGGCAAAGAGATAGAGCCCTGCGTTTATGTACTCGTAGCGGTTCCTGGTGAGGCCCGGTCCGTAGGTTCGAAAGTCCCTTGCCGATGCTAGCTTCACCATTCTGATGTCTTTGCTTTTGATGAAGACTGGTTTGGTTGGTTCTTGGTTCCTCTTAGGCAGAGAGAGAGAGAGTGATTAGATTTGATGATTTGGTTTGGGTACGTGGCGACGTGCATGGAGCTGTGTTAGTTAGAGCGGAGATTGAGCTGTGACGCGTGGCGTGTGATGGAGAACACACTGCCGAGGCTGCTGGAGAATGGAGAGCCTTGTCAACTTCATAACAAAAGCGTATGAAAAAATATGATTGAGTCCCAAGTTTATAGATTTGGGTCAAGACAACCCATTGGGTTGGGCCGCATCTTAACCATTAAAACCGTTTTGTTCATTAAAATTCGCACACACATTTGCCAATGCCAAGTATTCCGAACTCCAAAGCGTAGTACACTAGAAGGTTAAGGAAGCGTTTTCCATTCTCGTAGAGTTTCATATTACAGGAGATTCATGGCTAAGAGGGATATTCTAATTTTTGTTGTTATATTTATTTATTTATTTACTCAATCAAGGATTGGGAGGGTAGAGTTCTGCATAAAGTATGCAAAACATTATCAAAAGTTAAATATACATTAGTGGCATGTTCCAACAAATTGTCATCTTTTTAAAATTATTTATTAAATTATCACTGTTTTTATTATATTAAAATTTTTTATTATTTTTCGTTCTACGTGAGATACGCCAACATCCGTGGTGCATTTAACTGAGATGCGCGAACACATGTGTGGCATTTTTCACGTGGAAACGCCACACGTGTTGGCATATTTCAGTTGGATGCACGCCACACGTGTTGACGCATCTAACGTGAAACGAAAAATAATAAAAAAAATTTGTCACGTTACATGTGCAGGACACTTAACTCATTCCACGGGATCTCTTGAAAAATAGTGTCTAGAGACACATACAATTTATATGTCTATTAAAGAGTGCACCACAATATTAAGATACATCAGTTTCAATTAGCTTATTTATAAGCTAAGTATTTACTTTTGATCTGTAAAATAATCAATGTGAGACTTTGATAGTCGCAAAGTAAAACAAAATTCATACGAATGTTTTGTTTTCGATGTGGGACTTTATTTGCTCAAACAACATTATCTATTTTCCTGATAAAGGAGATTATGTATAACATATGGCATTATGTGTTGTAGTGAAAATGATCAAGTATTCAAACATCTGAACTTTTTTTTTATTTAAAAAAAATAGACAAAGTGACAAATTTGAATATAACCTTGTTAACTTATTTTCTCAATGGACTGAATAACAACAAAACAACAATGCAGGAATCTTCTTTGGACACATGATATTTTAAGCTTCATTGCAAAGTCAAAATTTCTGATCCCAATAAACAAATGAAACTTCTATTTTATCTTATCGTCGAAATTTCATACAAGTCAGAAAGATGATTTTCAATGCCAGAAAATACCAATATAGCAAGAGAAATATGTGTAATATATTGTTTCAGACCAAGTGAGGGCTTCCATACCAGTCTGAAGAGTGATACTTGTAAACAGTTAGATTCATCTTTAACTTCAGCAGTAAAGGAGGCGCCGTCATCTTTTGACATTTCTTTTTCAATATTAATACCCCTGCTAGCACACATGATCTTATCTACCTGATGTTCTTGACAAATTGAAGGCAGTGATTTTGTGTCCCACATCGAACAAATATATTTTGTTGTATTACTTAGATGCTTGGCCTTGTCAATATCAAAGTCCCACATAGACTACTTTACAGTAGGGGTGTTCTTGGATCGATTTGGATCGGTTTTGAGGCAAAAAATTATTCGATCCAAGCAAGGTAAGTATCATCGGTTCGGTTTGGATTGGATGAATTCCAATAGTCAAACTGATCCAATCCAAACCAATTTTAATCGGTTTGGATTGGATTGGATGATTCGGTTTTTGTCCAATAACATAATAAAAATACAATCTAAATAAGAATAATACACAACACCAATATAATTCAAATTCTAAACTACAAACCATTCATAAAGTCATACAAACAAATAAAATTCAGCAATAATTTCTTCAACACTAAATAAATAAAATTAAAATGACAATTTAGAATTGTAATCTTTCTTAGAATTGAGTTTGCAATTACAACATACTAATACATGCAACAATGGGAAATGAAGTGTGTCTTTTCACACTCACGTTTGTCGTGGGGGGAATAGGCCATTGGGCCAATGGGGGATAGGTTTAGTTAGGGATATTTAGATAATTTTAAGTGTAAAATCGGTTTGGATCGGTTTGGATCGGTTTTATAAAATTGAACCGAAAACCGATCCGAACCGATCGGTTTTTCAAAAACTTCATCCAAATTAATCCAATCTATTTCGATTTTCATCGGTTTTCGATTTTTTTGGATCGATTTTCGGTTTTTTTTTATTGGTTTGGATGTGAACACCTCTACTTTACGTGAGATCGTAAGCAAATACTTGAATAAAAAGCTAATTGAAAAATATATTGTAGTGCACTCTTTAGTAGACATATAAATTATATGTGTCTCTGGGCGTTATTTTTTCAAGAGATCCACGTGGAATGAATTAAATAATTTTTTTTAAATTGATGCGTCCAACACGCGTGTTTGATCCAAAAAATGCCACATGTGTTGTGGGATGCGCCATGCGTGTTGGCGCATTCAGGTGGAACGAAAAATAAAAAAATTTTAACATGGCAAAAACAGTGACAATTTGATAAATAATTTGAAAATGATGATAATTTGATAAATAAATTTGCCAGAATATAAGAGTATTCATAGACGAATTGAGATAAATTTATCTTAGTCTAAATTTGACCTGATTTTTTGATTAGGTGTGGGCCAATTTTATAGACCTTAACTCAATTTAATTGTGGCTCAATAAATGATCGGGTTAAAATTAAATTGATCAAATAATTAAATAAATTGTATAAATTTAAATATTATATATAAATACATCATAAAATTTTAAAAGTAAAAAATTAAAAATAAAGAATGTTTAATAATATATACTTTAAAATATATTATATCAGCCTATATATATTATCATATTATATAAAATATATTGATTTAGGCCAATGAATTTCATTGTTTATGATTTATTATAAAAAAAATTATAAGTTTAAAAATATTATGTAACATTAAATTAAATTAAATTAATTTAAAATGTAATATAAACCTAACCTAAAAATACATTAAATCTAATTTCAAAAAATCAAACTCGGCTCAATTTACTTTGTGCTAAAACGAGTTATTAGAAGGGGCAAAGTTTTCAAAACCTCTAGTAAGGAGTAAGGACTGCTACTGCCAAGCTAAGACTTCAGGACTTGTTCCATCAAAAGCCGGTTCGGGCTAATAGGCTATTCCACCTTAATTTCATCCAATTCCAAAGATGCATGTAAACTCTTGCCTCTTTGATATATTGTTCAACATTAACAACAAATTTTTATAATTTACAGTTTATCAAAATTCAAAAACATATATACGCTAGAATTCTTTAGATATTAGAAATTCCTATAAATATTAATTATTTATTTAATTACGCCACCTTTCTCTCCGTCTCTCTCTCATATTTAGGTGCTTGCATTTTTTACATAACAAAAAATACTTATCAAATCACATATTTTTTAAAATATTAAATTTCTTATGAAATATATTAATAAAAGACTCTAATATATGTATAAACCATAAAAATAACTATACACTAAATTTTCATTTCAAATAGTAAATTTTCATTACAAATAGTAGAATTAAATAAAACATTAGAAAATGCTATGTACTCTGTTTATAAATTTTTAATATAGGAAATTACTTTATAAGCATAACAAATAACTTTTCTATTATCAATTTTAGCCAAATTTAATAACAATTTTAATGTCTTTGAATCTTTAATGAATGTACGGAGAGTAGAATTATATTTCTAAAACCTAAAAAAGAATAAAATAATATAGTTTAAATTAAATATATTTAGGATCAGGTTAGAAAGAATATTTTATGAATCTTATAATTTTGACGTGAAAAGATTTACTTTTAACTAGATCTAAAAGGTAGATTAATCAAAATATGTACTGACTCGGATAATACCTAATCTCTAATATAAAAAAAATAAAAAATAAAATATACTAAAATATACTAAAATTGATATGAATTAAGGAAATGTAATTTCATTAATATGGTTATGCCGTTATGGTATTGGTACGTAGAGATTGATGCTTGCGGTCATGTTAAATGTAAGATGTCGCGATGATACACTTTATTCTTCTAAAAGTTCTGATTGTGTATGTGTTCATTATGCATTAGAAGACACAGCAATATCGGCATCATAAACAGTAGCGCTCTGGAAGTGAAGGCAAGTGATAACGAACGCATTGCAAACTGCCAAGTGAATTCACCAAGAAATATATAGAATCATATTATAAGAGCTTGCGGTTGATCAGGTGCCGCGTGGAAAGAGGATCATTATTCATGGGGCTTTTCAAATAAATATGTTGCGTTTGATATACAGAATCTGCAGGTACGCTAGCTGGTTTGAATCAGTGAAGTGATTTGGTGATGGATGTCACCAGAGTCTCTGAAAAGATCAGAAAGCACATTTGGAATTCTTTCAAATTAAATTCTCTCGTTTGGTGGCCATCATGTGTGTGAAGAATGCCAAAAAGCCTGATCTGGTTTTTGATGAAAAATATCATAGAACAAGAGGCAAGTCCTGAGTGGACAACAATGCTACGCATGCAATCAAAGAAGTCTAATCAACAACTTTGGCATATATAACTATATATATAAGATGACCTGAATGAATTATAATAGTGACTTTGTATATATGTACGACTCTGCACATAGCAAGTAAACCAACCATTTTGATGTGCATTAAAATTTTAAACGACAAAGAATCCCTATACCAATGTGTAATGGGCATATATCAAAGTTGGCAGGGCTTAAGTGTCCATTGGGAATGCTGCGTTTGTACAGAGAATCATCCTTCATGCTTCCAAAAGCCTCGCAAAAACGCTGGAAAAAGACATCAGCATGAACAAGAATGCACATAACTTTTGCAACCGCTAAATCCAATGGCGCCACGTAGAAAAAGCTTTCCCAAAGTTATCAGTTCTTCTGAGAACTTTGCATAAACATGTTTGTGAAACGGAAAAAATAAACTAGTCTGGGGAGTGGAGAATCGTTCAGTGGAAAGAACGGTGGGTTGCTTGCTAGAATTAAGCAGTGGGATGTAAATGGAAACTGATGTGTTTACCTTCAGAAATCAGAATGAACTCGACCAGTATAGTAAGCGGGGAAACAATCAAACAAAACAAAGCACGCTTCTGGATTTTGTGCCCTATCAAGAAGAGTCGATCCCCACCTAATTTTCCAAATGACACGTGTTAGTATTCCCTTGTAACTTCGTTGTTTGGTCCCCTTTAACATGATAAAATATGAATGCATTCACTATTATAAGGGTCGACGTCTCGACGAGCTTGGTATGGTTGTACTTTCTAAAGAAAGTCACCATGTGACTCTGAACTTGACGATGACAGATAATCATTTTATTTAAGAAAATGAAATTTGTATACTCATAATAAAATACTTTGGTGAATATATTATATTTTAATATGAGTATGAGTAGTTATTATTATAAATCATATGTTTGAAATAGATATTTTATATACAGATGTAAATATATCATCTGAATATCATATTTTAGATATTCAAATAATAGAAAACTCTATTATTTACTGAATTATTAGCTAAAGAGTCTTTGAAAGTATATCATATATTTGAAATAGATATATTATATGTAAATGTAAATGTTTCATCCGATGTCATATTTTAGATATTCAAATAAGAAAACTCTACTATTTACTGAATCATTAGCTAAAGAGTCTTTGAAAGTATAATAATGTTATTTACACACCATTTTTATTAAATTTTTACATAATTTTTTTATGTAATAAAACAATAAAAATATACATCCTATTTCACATTTTCTTTTTCCTTTTTTTCCAAACAAGTAGGGATAATTAAAAAGGTGTAAAAAAATTGTGTGGAATAGCCAAGATAATCATTTTTCTTAATGGTGTGTTTGAGAGTTTGGATTTTAGAGAGAAAAAAAATGAGAATTTATATACTCTTTATTTTAAATAAACATTTTATATATAGTTAAAAAAATTATATAACCTTTCAATAATTTTTATTTATTTTTATAAATTTTTATAATTTTTTAATCTAAAAATTAAAAAAAATTACCCTTTTTTCTCTCTGTAAAACTCTCCGTCTAAACATACGTAAAGCTAAACATGATCGTTACATGATGTAAGGTTTACTTATGAAGGTATTAAATTGACATGCTGTGTTTTGCTTCACGTTGGCAAATCCCCCCTGCTCTGCTGCGTGTCTTGTTAGTCAGAACACCGAATTTGAAATAAGAGTTTGCCAGGTAGAAATAGAACTAGGACTTTCGTATAATTATTCAAATTTTAGTAGCATATAATTAAGTATCAGTCATCCAGATATCTATTGACCCACGTACCTTGACCTGATGTAATAGCTCGACATAGCTTAATGGGTTATGCATGTGAAGGGTTAGCAGGGTTAGCTCCAAAGCCAATTTATTTTTATTTTTTTGTTGCAAACTTAAAATGAGACACGGAGATAGTTCGATAATAAGCTTATTGGAAGAAGATTGTGATGAAGATTATAGCGATAGAAGACTTCCACTATGTCAATGTTGACTGTGTTGTCAGAGAATATATTATATATAAAAATATTTATACCCTAACAAATTTATACAATTCTCACATCATTTTTTTATATAATAAAATAAAATAAACACACATTAAATTTATTTTTTCCCAAACAAATAAAGTATTAAAATGGTGTAAATTTTTTTAATTTACAAATATCACAACTCTTTATATATTTCTCATTTAACCTAATTCTTGCTTAACCTCCACACTATTGCTAATGATGTCTAAAACGAAGTAAGATCTTATTTTTATGATCTCTCTTTGCTTGATCTGGTTGCCATTCTGTTTTACTAAACATCTTTTGAAGTGTACATATAACGTGTTTACACTGGACGTTACACTAACTGTTACGTGACACGGGATTGAAGTTCCACGCCAATTCCTTAGGAAAACAACCCCTATGAAATGGTGCAAATTTTGTTATTTCCAATTTTCATGTGACATTAGGGAGATCTTCATATATATATATATATATATATATATATATATATATATATATATATATATATATTTATTTATTTATTTATTTATTTATTTATGAAATCAATGTCACTCCTCTTGGATTTTTCCGGACAAAACCTATTCCTCTTGTTTATTTTTTTCCTGTTATGCTCGCTATGAAATTGCATTTCTGTCCAAAGTTTTTTGTGTTAGACTTAGTTAAATATAGTTTTTTGGATGGAAGATAAATTTGCCTTTCTGTCAAATTTTCTTTTAGATTTATTTTTCAAAATTTTTTATATCATCCTTAATTTTTCTTATTTAATGATATCATGTCCATTTAATGGAAGATATTTTTGTCACTGAAACTTCGTACTAATTTCTCTCTCTCTCTTCTCTTTCTCTCTTTTCACGAATTACAAGACTATCCTCTTCCTCCTTTTTTATTTTTTATTTTAATTTCAAATTTCAAATACTTTTTTATTTACACAAATTTTCTATCAAAACTTCATTCCTTAAAAGTTTAAAAGAAAAGCTTCACCTAACATACCTTTCTTTTTTCTTTCTGAACATTTTCCCTTGCTCTCCTTTCTCGTATAGCGACCAAAACTGCTATGGTTTTTTTCTTTTTTAATTATGGATCTTTCTCAACAATTTTTATCTCTCTTGTGCTTTAGCCCCTATTTATACTAAAAAAGGAAAATATAAAAAAATATAATCTAATGAAAACATTTTATGTTATATTATAATTAAATTCTCATTAGTTTTAACTAGTGGATTGACAGGTACTCAATCATCATTTTTTATTTGTAACTGCTCATTTTTTTTGTAACCGTCAATCTCTGTAGAAGTAAATAAAAGTTTTTTTTTTAGAGCTAGAGTGGGGCATTAACTGCATATTTGCATCAGTATGTGGATGAGATTTTGAAATTGAAATTGTTTTGTTCATGGATAAGTTAAGGTAAGTTTACAGAAGCAATTTATTAGTAAAGTGAAATAATCATTTTTTATTGCTTTATCCTTCTTTTTTAATTGAGTTTTGTTTAGTAGTAATGACAAATATGGAGAAAAATAATTTGTTGGACACCAAAAAGGTCTATAGCCTTTATTATAGTAATAGATACCATCAAATTCCTATTAATTTGATATTGAATATTCAATTTTAGAAAAATAATACTGATTACTTAAATAATCTAAATAAGTAATGCAACACATGTTGATATGAGAAATTATGTAAAAAAAATACCAATTAATTAGAAAATAAAACAATAAATGAATATTTAAATATAATATCATATAATAATATAATAAAATCAAAGAATAATCTACTAAAAAACCTAATGAATAATTAAATATAAAAAATACACATACTAAGAGAGTCAAATGCAAGATACGAGGCGAGTGGGATACAAGTGATTTTTTGTAATTAATGTATAAATAAAGATAAAAAATTATCTTACATCTATGTCTTAAGCATTTGTTATTTCACTACATAATTTTATTTTATTTTTTATATTAAGCACATAATTTTATTTTGTTACAGCTCAAGTTTATTATTTTAATTTATCCATTTTTTTCATTATGAACGAGTTAAAGTTATTAATTAATTAAATAAATTAATACAAATGCAATTTTATTAGTCCGACATATATATATATATATATATATATATATATATATATTATATAAAAACATATAATCACACATTTATTATTATTATTATTATTATTATTATTATTAATGCTACCGTGAAACGAGAGATACAAATATAGTTTTGTTTTAGAATACATCTAGGGTTCGTTTAGTATAAAAGATATGATAAGATTTGATAATATTAAATTTGATAATATAAAGTTTAATAATATAAGACTTAATAAGATAAGGTCTAATACATAATGGTTGGAGATATCGAGGTGTTTAAAATTGTAATAGAAAAGTTTTTATAACAGTTTATATATCAAAATCTAATTAAGTCTAATAACACCCTAAGACTTGATTAAGTTATTTATTATTTTAATGTATAAGAGAAATTTGATAGATATATTTTTATATAATATAGTATTTATACAAAAAATAATTAATAATATCATATTATACTATATTAACTTATCTTATCAAATTTAATACAACATATGAAACAAATCCTTAAAAGAAACAGCACAACAACAATTGAAAGGGTTTAGAAACTGGAGGAAGGGGCCGCGCAGTTATATCTTATACATTAATTAATTAGTTTATAAGGTTAAGGGTAAGTTTATTTTATATAAAAATATTATATTGAAAACCACGTCTAAATTTTTTTATTGGAATACCGAACTGACTTAAGAATTACACTCCCCGAAGAATTCCTTCCAAAGAACCGCTTGAAAGCATAGAAGAATGATGATGGTTTAACTTTTATTCTTTCTGTCAGCAACTTCAGAGAATGCAAACGTCCTCCATAATCCCCGCCCCCTTTTGTAATGGGAGAAAGGACAAGGAAAAAACAAGGTGTCTTATAACGTTGCTCGATGCTAATGCAGCTGTAGTACTGAAAATTTGTTGGTGACCCTTGAGAAACTCATGGTTCATGAATTGTCTGTTACAAGTGAATTGGCTAGTTTTATTTTCTCTGCTTTCGCGTCTGAACACCAGCAAATACTGTTGGTGATCCTTTTTCATTGAAGTTTTTAATAGTATA
Source organism: Ormosia semicastrata (assembly GCA_029884595.1). Taxonomy (NCBI): domain Eukaryota; kingdom Viridiplantae; phylum Streptophyta; class Magnoliopsida; order Fabales; family Fabaceae; genus Ormosia; species Ormosia semicastrata. The sequence continues at coordinate 25,384,068 of JAQQTO010000046.1, read as the reverse complement.
TGACATCTTCATCTTTATTTTATCATTATTTTTGTATAATTTAACCAAATCACGTTTGCCCCAATTTTACCACATTTGAGGAAATAGAACTTTAGAGCCAGCTGTATAAAAAATTCAAGTGTCCATATTAATTATTAGATTTCTTGTTCTTATCTTGGCATATACATCAGGAATAGTATTAGTGTTAGATCAGAGATTCTCATTTGTCCGAAATTCACTTAATCTTATTTCCCAAAATAATATTCCGTTACACAAAGAGGTCTCGCATTGGAAAGTTGAGCCTAGCTAGTGACATAAACTTAAGAAATATGGACCAACATAGCACCAATACAAAATTTAAAATAATACATTAAAATTGTATATTTGATTTTGATATGTTTCCTTTTTTATAGTATTGTTGCTTCATAGACATTAAGTAAGTAAAGCGAACCAGCTATCAAGAAAAGAAAGCAAGTATTAGGAGGTATGACATAATTTTATGTGATGAATACATCCATGGCTAAGGAGATTATTATTTTTTTAGAAAAAAAAAAGAAACAAACATAAAATCCGGAATCTGAGTAGAACTTTCTGAAATCTTAAACCTTTCCCCCTTCTACATAGCCATTGTTCACGAGTTGTCGTTCTAATGATTTGTCACATTTTTTTCGACGTCCCCCATTTCCAAGCTACCCTTTTCCAAGTCCACCTTCTCTAAGCCACCCTTTTCCAAGTCTACCTTCTCTACGTTACCCTTTTCCAGGTCCTCCTTGTTTGGTTGTTCCACAACACTTCTTTTCCGGTATTTGCAATAAAGGACGAGCTGAAGAATGCCTAAGGGAGTTCCAACCACACTTGGTCCCTGTCATAATTGGAGGAATGCAATATTAGTATTTACAATATTTTTTCTCAAATTTATGAAATTTTGAACTAGAAACTATAATACAAACCGCAACAAATATATCACGAATGAGAAGTCCATATGTCATCCATAGTATACAAGCTAAGAATGAACACATAGATAACGGTAGTGGCATAAATTCCACACTCTTGGTTTGTATAACTTTCTTCTGCAATAATCAGAATAAAACTATGTTATGAAAAAGCGAAGGCCATAAAACAAAATATATAGTAGTGGAGTAACATCTCTTTTAATTGAATTCCTCATTTACCAAAATAAATAAAGGCACTTTTTCTTTTCTTCTTTTTCCCATTTCTATTTTGATTACTTTGTATTATTATATTATACAATTGAACAGCTCTATTCCTCTGTTTTGGTTTTGCTTCTGTGTTCCATTTAAGTTAACAGCAAGAACATATGTTACTATAACACAATTTTTCAGTTGAAGACAAAGATGACTCACCATTACAACCAGAGGAGATCCGTACATTGCTATTGCAACACCTAAACCTATGCTCCCCACGAGTAGCTTTCGGTGATGATTATCATGGAAGGCAAAAGCTGAGACTACAACAGTAATGCAGAACAGTAGCAGCACTGGTATTGCTATCATGGCTACCTTCACCTGCAATAACTATGCATCTCAGAAACCATATCTTTTTCCACCTATGTAATTGTGCAAGCATCGTGCAGGTAAAGAGAGTAACCGTGTGATGCAGAACATATAGAAATGACTTACACACAAGAACCCGAAACTTACAGTTATGTTTCTTGAGTCAAATTTTTCCTTCTTCTACTTTCCATATTTTGTATTTTGATGGTAAAAGATTTTTTATTGAGGAAGAAATTGCTAAGTGCTAACTCAAGTTAAAATAATTAATTTAAAGACAAAATTTCCATGCATGCAATTGCAACCAGATCTTCTGGAGCCAAGGCAAATGTTGTTATCAGTTTAATCCACCACCAGCACTACCATTTTCATAAAATAATAAAAATAAAAAATAATAACTGTTTGTCATTTTTCTGCAATAAAGCTTAAACAATGAAAACTTTCATTTATATCAGTCATATTACTGGTGTTTTGATTTTGATTCAAAACAAGGTGTAACATTTGCAAACATTTTTGATGCATGAAGAGAAGAATTTAGGCTTAAAAGATGGTAGAGCATATAACTTACCTTTCCTTTGGCTGAAGCATACCAGAAATAAATGAGAACATAGGATAACTCAAGAGCAATCCCAACTCCATTAACCGTGACCAGAGGGAAATTCTCCCACTTGTAGCTTACAATAGGCAATCCGTACCAAGTGAAAAGGAGACAGTTCAACAGCCCGATGATGTAAGGAATGCATGAGAACTCCTCTGTGCTTTTCTTCCTTATAACCCTTTTGAAGGTGGTTCTGCATAAGAAAAGCATGAAAAGCCTTTAACACTTCATATTCTCTAAAAAGGAGAAGAGAAAATGAAAGTAGCAATGGATTACTAGAGTAATGGATAATATAACATACATTGGCGCAGCATAAAGGGCTACTGAGGCAGCATTGCCTGCAAGAAAAAACACAAATTAATGAGTCACTTTTTGTTGAAGACTCACAGCAATGCTAAGGAGCTAACTAAGGAATGAACAAAGAAGTACCAACTACAGCAACAGCCAAACGAAGGGTCCCTGACATCTTTAGCTCTTTGCTGTCTGGTAGAAGGAATGAAGATTGTGTACCTCCAAGAAGAGCATCAGGATGCTCCTATTTATAACTCTATGGAAGTACTGTTGAACGCGTAGTGGTAGGCTTGAAATATGTCATAACCAAAATTAATATGAAAACATAATATAATATAGAAAATTGTAAAAGAAAAAAAAGGAGGAAGTGCTGTCTACGTCTTTAATAAACATGTGGATGCAAAATTTGTTCAAATTGAGAAGCCTTTCTCTCAACTTGCTCAATATAACTGTCTAGTTCTAAATCCTAAATCCTCCCCCCCCCCCTTATTTTTTTCTTTTTCTCCAGTTTTAGAGGCTTATGTTATGGTACAAGCAAGAGACATAAAACATTATTTGCCGTAAACTCTGATGTGTATGATGAGTCCATTTTTGACAAATTTCTTGCGTGTCACTTGAAATTTCATATTATCTAGAATATTTTGGCTAAGTACCTTATTGTTTTAAAATTTTAGTACAATTTATTAAGTGCTTTCTGCTTTTCTGTTGGTAAAGCAATATAGAGACATAATGCGTTTTAAAACATTACTAAAATTATCTGCTCTTGATGACCTGGCTTCCATTTTCTAGAGAAATGGGAATTTATTTGGCAAGCCGCAGATTAAGCTGATTGGTGGATTATTGTCCCAAACTACTTCCCAATCTTGAAAGAAAACATTTCTTTTCAAGGAAGATATTTTTCTTCTTCACCCGAAAGTAAGAAGAAAGCAAAGAGAAAATTAAATAAATAAATAAAAACAAAGCTTGGGTTGAAGTTTTTCATTCTCGCATGTCCATGAGGTGTGACATCCTATTACATTATTATTACAACACATCGTTTGCCTTGGATAGCAAACAAGCTCTGTATCAGATACCAATCCATTTTTTTCAAAAAGAAAAATAGAAGTAGAAGATTTCAATTAGATATTAAGATTATATTAATAATATGACGAATTAATTCATCCTGTTTGGGGCAGAATATAGAATTTTAATATTCTCATTAATGTGTCATCAAGAATTCTTTGAACTTTGTAAGAATAATTTCAAGATATAAAATAGAGATACATTATTTTAATATTGTGTTACGTGTCAGACACATATACAACACCAATGCTTATACAACACACATCCTAATAAAATATAACTCGACATGACATGGACATGAGTATTTAAAATTAAAAAAAAAAATCACTCAAAGATTGAATTTGTTTAAAACTTGAAAACAATTTTTAATAAAAAAAAAACAAAGGTGCTTTATATATATATATATAATGTCAATGTCTTATAATTTTTAAAATTTAGTGTTTTTGTGTCTGTCCCTCGTGCCTATGTCAATATTTGTGTTGTATTTCATAGATTTCTAGTATGTGGAATAAAACTCATTTGACCTCAATGGTTTTAATGGTATGCATTTCACAAATTCTTTGCTTGAATTCTATTCCAATTCACTGCTAAAAAAAGGATTATCTTTGTCGAGGAAACATTTACAATGTTCTTAAAAAAAATTTAAGCATTAATGTTTCATTGACTTTACCTATTATAATAAATAAAAAAAATTTATTCTCCTCTTCTTTCTCTTTTTCTACAAATGTTTTATTGTGAGTGTAACTTGTTGAATAGGTTGTAAATAATACATTTCAATTATAGATGTAAAATTCTTGCAAATCAATGATTAAAATGCTCCATGCTAAAAAATATTTTAAGAGCATTTTAAACTTTTCCCTTTGTTGATGGTGATGCCTTAAGACTAAGAAAGAAAAAATTATAATAACCACTAAAATTAAGTAAGTGGAGGTCTTTCTAGTTCAACGTATAAGTTCAAAGTGAACCGGCCACAAAATTTTACTAAGAATGTGATCTGAATCAGTTTTTCTCTTTTTTCCTTGTGTCTTGTCATCAATATAAATTCTTTTAACTAAATTGCTAATTGTACATCTTAACAGACTGGAAATTCAAAATCCTCAACCCAAAACCCAGCTATGGTTTCTGATGCCTTCTGCATGTTTGGTTCCGCATTGCTGATGCTATTCAAGTAGGCAACAGGAATCTTAATTTAATGACTTAGGTAGGTTGTGACATAGCTGGCGCCGCTTGTGCATACAAAATCATTTCCACTTGTTTGTTTTTTCACCTGCAGCTGGCTAGAGGGTCAAATTTACAGCAACACATTTTTGACATGAAGGACCACACATGGTACAACTTTTGTGCAGTGCAGGGGAGGGAGGGTCTCTTATTATATGTTACATAATAAATTGGCCGATTGATGCAATGTCCACTTTTTGATCTAGAGTCTAGACCGTTCATTGTGTGCTACTCTTGGACAGGTGGGGGGTGCATATTCGGTGAGCTCTGTGGATGGATAGGCAGCAACACACATGTAGGTTAAAGTGATCCTTATTAAGCACATAGAATATGTTCCTAGCCTAAATAAAAAAAAATGTCAATCGCATTCTGTTTGTTTTAAGTAACGCACATAATGCCCATTGACGTTGATGATACTAAAATAACTAAGACACACTACCTTAATTAGTCAATTTGCATATGGAGCTGCAAGGAAAATAGAAAATCATCAGATATTTATTTAGAGAATAATGGCTTCTGCAAGCATTTTATTTTCAAAATCTCAAGCATATTCCAAAAGCATTCCCCTTAGAAGTATTATGGCTTTTTTTCCCCCTCATCTTATCCTCAAGATTCATCTAATTAAGTCTTAATTTTACAGGATATAGGCGACCAAGAAGAGATAAAAATATGAAAATCTAGCTGCGGCCTGCGGGAGAGGGAGTAGAAGGAGGATTGAAATCCTTCGTTAAAAAAATTGAAATTCTCTATTCTCTTTTATTTTTTTAATCTTGTTTTCTATTTCTTTAATTGATTGATGACAACTCAATATATATAAAAAAAAAAACTTCTGTTTTAGTTGTTAATTTTTTTAATAAATTATATTAACACACATGCGATTCACATGTAAGTTGGGTACGATGCTTATGCAAGTCACGTGTGATTTCAAAGCAAGTCATATGCTATGCAAGTGATAAGCTTTTTTGTCATTTTTTTTCTTTAATTGTATTGCAATTTTATTTGATTGTTTTTAACTGTTTTTAATTTTAATTGATTGATTTTAATTAATTAATAATACATTTGCTGGAAGGAAAAAGCATGTAAGAAGAAGCTTATCAAAGAATATGCTTTTGAAAGGAAAGTAATTAATGTGGTGTTGACATGTTACATTAGTCGAACTTGCAGATACCTTGTTTTATATAATAAATATTAGATTAAATTAGATATTAGATATTAAATTAAATTGTTAACATTCAATTTATAAAATAGGAAATAGGAAAGAAAACAGGAAAAGAGACTCACAATGGGAGGGATCCAAAATATGTGTCTTTTCTTCCATTGTCATGTTGAACTATGCTATGTGTGTGCCTACTTTTATTTCCCATAATTGTAAAGTTGCCCATCAAATTCCCTCCATCCATTTTTAAGTCCACATGTTAACTAACCTGTCCCAACTTTCAATAATTTCTATCTCAAAAAAAAAAAAAAGGCCACATAATGAAATCAAAATCTTATCTTGCACCCCATGATAAAGTTGACTTTAATTGGAAACCCCACAATTACTTTATATTTATTAGGATGAATAAGAAGTCACTAACCTAACAAGCAAATGAAGGGGGCAATAATATTAAGAGATAGATATGCTTCTCGTATTAGAAAGCATGCCAAAACCAAAACAAGTAGTACACGCACACTGACATGCATCGCCATATCCATGCAGGTGCGGACACAAGTGTGGTAGGTAAATGACAATATGGTATCCACAAAGAATCAATTTTGCTATTTACACACCAATATTTATACATTATATTAATACCAATTACTACATAGTACATATTAATTATTATATAATATATGTTAATCATTATATAATATACTAATTATTATATAGTGATAACTACTAATCAATTATTATTATTAGTTATTATATAATATATGTTCATCATTAATTATTTGCACGTTGAAAAATGTTATAAACTTTAGTGTGCAAATATATTTTTCTAAAAAAAATTAAATCATGTCTTCCGTTAATTTAACTAAGCTAATTAAGTAGTACCTTAAAGGGTCGAGTAAGATTTCCACAAAGTACTGTTCGATAAGCTTGCTTATTATTATTTTGTATATTAATAATATTATTAAATCATCTAACGCCTGCACTTGATTACATGTGGTCTTCTCTTTTAAATTTTTTGATGTTCTTACATTATTTTTTTAAAAATATTATTTTTTAATAATTATAATTAAGTAAAAAAATAAAAAATATAATTAATAATATAAAAAATAATATAAAATAATAATAATATAAAAAAATCAAAATTAATTCTTTTTACACCACCTAAGTCTCCGTTTAATGTGTCCAATCTTTTGCACCTCACATGTCCAAGAAAGAAATGAGTATTGATTCAGCATCGCATCAATCATTTTCATTCAGAACATAAACATATCATCCTCGTGATTTATCAAATGCACAATGATGCATTCCTCAACCCTATCTAGCGGCCATTTACTGTATGTTTCCGGTGCCCATTTGTGGTCTTTTATGAGTTGTTACATCTTTAGGAACATGCTGGAAGATTGGGATTAATTTGTCCGTGTGTCACTAACTCATAGTGATTCTCATTCTATAGCAGGAACAAAGGCTATTATTATGGTTCCTAAAAGTAAAAGAATAGGGAGGGATCACTGCAAGGATCGAGTTCAACGGTGTCAAAGGGTTAAATTTGATGGACATGTGTAAGTTCAAGAGACAGTGGTGGTGATGTTTTCAATTCCAGCTGCCATGGATGGAATGGAACGACAAGCATTATTATTTTGGTCCATAATTTACAAGTCTTAAAGGCGGATAATTCGTTTAAAATTCATAATTAGGGTACAATGGGTTAATTGACGTTTCGTTTATTTTTTGTTTTTATTTTTAATTAATATATTTTTACTCATAAAAATTTTAGTCTCTCTCTCTTTTTTTTTTAATTTCTTTTTTATTTTGAACCTTTATTCTCTAGAGTGTTAGAGTGAGAGACTATTATCCTAATTTTTTTCTGGTGATAGTCTCATTATTTCTTTTTCTTTCATTTTTGTGTATTTTCTCAATAATTTGTTCAAATCTTATAAATCTTGAAGTTGGGTGTCTAGATCTATTTTTCTCATCAATGACAGATCTTGTTGTGATTTTATTATCCATTTTATGAGCTTTTTTGTTATCCTTTTTATGGGCATTTTAATTTTCAATTTTTATTATGTATTTTGTCAGTCCCTTTTGATTGGTCGTATCCTGATAGTTTTGTAGGTAATGAAAAGTTTCAGATCTACTTTAAGAAAAGGCGTAATACAATTTTTAAGTTACAACACTTTTTATATTGGTCTCTATTGTAAAAGATGCTTAAACATCGATAGTATTCGAGCAGGAAGTAGATTTACATATCACTGGTTAGTTCAAATAATCAACTATATTTGTTTCTTTTTTTTTTCTAGATCTGATGTATTTTTTTTTATTTGTAAATGTCATTAGGCTTTGATGGTAATAAATTTTATTTTTGGTCAAAATAAAAATATGTCTTCACTCATAAATATAAAAGTGTTGCTTTATGTTTATTTTGTTTCCTATTTTTAAACTTTGGTGAAAGAAATGATGAAAATAATTTTATTTTTATTTTTATTATTTCTTTCACAAAAGTTAAAAAATAAGAAATAAAATGAAAAAAATGTAACATTTTTGTTATTAATAGTGAAAACATATCAGTTAACAATGAAAATAAAAAATACATTAAATAATGTGACATTTTTATAATTATAAGTAAAAATATATCAATTAAAAATAAAAACAAAAAATAAACTAAATACCACCATAGATCAGTAGTTTCGTTGCAGATCACATATTCATCTTCTCTTAAACATTTTTCATGCCGTTCAAATTATTATTTATATCAATTACAAATAGAATATATAATCATTACTTGAATATCTTAAACTTTTATTAATGACATGGATAGTTAGACTCTTCTCATTAATTACATGTAAAAATATAATAATAATAATTTTCTGAAAATGACTTTTACACATTATTTCTTAGATTTATACCCATCATTTTTTTTTTCAAAAAAAGAAACATTATACTTACTACCTCTCACATAATAACTCAACAAATTTTAATAAAGAAATTATTTTTGCAAGCACTTACTATCAACACTTACACTCAATTGGTATAATACATGAGTCTTAGCTGAGGCCATTAAACTTTTATTTATTTATTTATATTTTCTTATAGTATCTCTCACTTGATAGATGAGAGATTAATCTCTTAAAATATAATTAAGTGCTTAAATAGAGATCCTCCTAACAGTATTATTTTTATACATATAAATTTTAAATTAAATTTAAGATCACATACTTAAGAAACTCGAATCCATTTTACAATCGGACTAACACACATTGATGAGGCCATTACACATTACCATGTGCAAGTTAGGTACACAGATCTATAAAACAAGGATCGAATTTTGAATTTAGATTTCTAAATGCCTACCTAACTTTAAGACTAAGTACATGATTATTAAACTAAAGATTTTTGTTGATCAATTCTATATAACACAAATACAACTCTTAATAGATAGTTTTGGGGGGGGGGGGGGGAAAGAATAACAAATTATTCCTTCAATCACATTACTTTTTTGTCAATAAACTAATTTGTCAAGATGGCACAGAAGTTCACACGAAATATACTTACAAAAATACTATCAAATGTGCTAATAAGCGAGAATAGCATCATCAAATGTATAAAACTTAGTAAGAAGTAGAAATCAAGTTTCCCTAAAAAAAGGTTCAACCCACAAACGGCATGCGCTATTCTTATTATTATTTTTTTAATAAATAGATTGTTTGACCTGGCTTAAGAAGGTTTTATTGTTATTGCAACCATAACCTTAATGTCTTGGACTAGTTGTCAAAGAAGTGTGTTGCTTGTCTTAGCTACTCAAGTTCGAACTTTCAAAATAGATCGTCGGCGGAAATTGGTCCGAGAATACCCATACCATATAAACAAAGAAAAAATAATTACTGCAACCACGAACCTAATTGAATTGACTAAATTATGCGTGGAAACCGAATCAATAGTCATCCTACATTTAACCAAATTAACTAGCTTGATTTATGACCAATTTGATTTTAGTGTATGAATAACCCTATAAACTACGTAATTGAGTTGACTAAATAATGCATGGAAACCGAATCAGTAGTCATCCTACATTTAACCAAATTAACTAGCTTGATTTATAGCCAATTTGATTTTAGTGTATGAATAATCCTAAACTGCATAATTGAGTTTGCTATTCAGGAAATAAAATAATTATGTTTAATTTTTATAATTCTGCTCATAATAAAATCAATTCAGCAATATCTCATCACTATTAAGTTAATGAATAATTAGGGCTTGTTCTGATGAACTTTTAAAAAAAATATTTTTATAAGTGAGCTCTTTTTTAAATCTTTTTTCAAAAAAATGAAAACTATTTCATGTTTAAATGTAATATTTGGTAAGATTTTTTTTTTAGCGTTGAAACAGCTTCTTCATATAATAAAGAATGTATATTTTTCATAAACACAAAAGTTCAACTTTTCATTAAAAAATAGCTTATCCAAATACACTAAAATATAATTAATTAAAGTACATTTTTAAAAAATATATCATTTTCTATAAAAAGAAAAAGCACATTCACACAATCACTAAAGTGGTACAAAATAAGTCATTTGTGTAATAAAGCAACAAACTTCTAACACTAAGGGTGTGTTTGATATGGATTATGATTAATTTTTTTGAGAAAAAAGTTGTAATAATAATGTTTAATTATATTTGATAAAATTAATTTTAATTTTTGTATAAAATTTAATACAAAATAAAAAAATTTTAAAATTAATTTTCATAATGTTGAATATTGAAACTTATGATTTTAACTTATAAATTTTTCTTTACACTTTGATATGTAAATATCATTTTATCTTTAATTAAATAATTTTTTTATTTTATAGCTATTTTAATAATTTAATGTATAAAAATAATTTTTTTATATCATCTAAATAAATAAAATTAACTTAAAATTATTTTATAACTAATATATCTAAATATAAAAATAAATTAATTATAATCAATTATAACAAACAAAATTTATATAATAATTAATTATTAAATATAATTAAATTTTTATAATTTTTCCAAACACACATCAAGTATTTAGTGAAGCCCAATTGATGTGCTAAAAGCAAGGGTCACCTGACCCCATTTTCTCAATGCTATATGGCGAGTGCACTAATGCTACTCATAAGAAGCATTAAGTACTTATCCTGTTGGCAGACATTTTATACGGCTTGCATAGTACGCCAATATTATGTACGTCACATAATTAATGTCTGGTGGAGAACTTACTTAATAATATTGTTAGAAAAAACAATAGGAAAAAAAAATAAAGCATATCTCACCAAAAACTAAAACTACTTCAGATTTGTTTAAAAAAATTAAAAATTATAGATTATACTGATAATTAATTATTATTATAATTGATTATAATTAAATATTATTATAATTAATTTATTTTTATATTTAGATGTATTAATTGTAAAGTAATTTTAAATTAATATAATTTATTTAGATGATATAAAAAATTATTTTTATACATTAAGTTATTAAAATAGATATAGAATGATTAAAAATATTATTTAATTAAAAACAAAATAATATTTACATATCAAAATGTAAGAAATAATTTATAAATTAAAATCATAAACTTTAATCTTTAACTTATGATTATTAGCTGAAAAAAAAATTTATTTTGTATTAAATTTCGTGTAAATTTTTTTTTTAAAAATAATTTTTTTATCCAAACATAATAATTATTTCACAAAATAGCTTAATACTCCAAAAATAACTATTTAAAAAAATTTAATCTTATCCAAACATATTCTTTCTACTTAGAATAATAATGTTGGCAGCGAAAAAAGGAAAGGCATTTAGAAAAGTTAAGAAAGAAGCATGAAACAAAAAGAAAAAATGGTAGTTGTGAGTTTGGCAGTGAGTAAGCGATTTAGAAAGGCATTTAAATTGCATTTTGTTGAACACAAAGCAGAGACAAAATTGAATAATTTTAAGGACGCCATTATAGCGCCACCATGACTTAAACGGAAGGCTGCAAGCGCTGATGCAGGAAACAATAAAGAAAAACATGGAAAGGAAATCAACCCTTGGTAGGACATTCCTGTTAGTTCAAATGTAAAGATCATGATAATGGGTTGAAATTTCTAGAGTTCTAAAACACGAAAATGTTATTTCTCGGGTGTAAAAAGGACAAATTTTCAACGTCCAGTTTTTTTAGTTGAAATTCTTCCTAGCTGGTTTTGGGCTTCTGGCCGTCTGGCGTCTTCATTACTAGTTAAAATAAATTCTTCTTAGTTTTCAAAGATTGCTAGTCAGTTTGGAAAAAGATTTAGGAGCTGTCAATAAAGTCCGGGAATCTAGTTTTGGTTGCTTTGTTTGGGTAGTATTAGTTTCTCTTTTACCAATGAAAGTAACTTTGTGGTGGGAATTATTACTCCTTTTGTCAAATACTCTCTACCATTCTTTTTATTTATTTATTTAAAATTTTTGATTTATTTAATATTATCTGTTCATTTAAAATTAAAAAGAATTTATTTGTATTTTTTTTAACTTTATCTTCATCTTTTATTATCTCTATTAAATTTAATAAATATATATTAGTTAATTGTTATAATTTTCTAAAACCAACTACTCTAATCAATTCGTAAAATATGTGCCTTTTATTTAATCAAGTAATTAAATTTCTTTAGTTTTCCAAAATTTATGAATGATTGTAGAATTATATATTACTGTCTTCATTATATGTAGCATATTAGTAGAAGACTCCATGGACGATGGAGAGTGTAAAGAGGTGGTTTCCAAAGCTTGGTTAGATAAAGTTCCAAATAAGAAGGCTGAATTAGATTTTGAAATCTATCTCTAAGTGTGTGAAATCTAAATTAAGATCTAGAATTTGGTAAATTTACCTAACCATATTTGTTTCAACCTTTAAGAATCAGAAACTTAAGCCTTGTTTTATAAAACAATTTTGGTGGGAAATCACAAAAATTCATAATTTTAGATTGAAAAAATTGGCCATGAACATTTTCAAATTGAGAAAAGATTGCGTTTTTGTTTCAACTTTTGAATTTTGAAGTGGCAAAATAAAGAAATGTTTAAGATTAATGCTAGATTAATGTAGAGAGAGAATTAGTTTATAAAAAATGGAAAGAGAATTATTAAAGTATGAGATTCTTGGAAGGGAGAAAAATTGTGAGATTAATGGAGTGAGAGGGGGAGAGAGAAAATATTAATTAAGTGAGAGAAAAATAATTTAGTCATATTAAATTATATTTTTTATAATTCAATATATTTAACAACTTTATTAAATTGTGCACATTAACCTTAACAGATAATTAAAAGTAGATAAAGAGAGTAATTCTTACAAAATATTATGACATTAATTTTAACAAGTGAGAGTTAATAACTTTTTAAGAAGAAAAAAATATACACATATTTCCCTAAACTTAATATCATTTTGAAATATTCATCATAAACTCCTAATTTCGGGATGGAAGGTCTCTAAACTTTCCAAAACTTGTAAATAGACCCTTCCATACATAAGTTTAAGAAAAAACATTCATCATATAATTTGTAAGTATTAATTACTATACAAGATAATCTCTAATTTATTCATATCTTTTTAAAACTTCAAAAAAATCCTCCTTTAATTTAATCTTTTAAATTATTCTATATTTATATTTTATGGAAATGAAAAATAAATAAAAAGCATAAAGATTTTATTTTTTAAAAAACAATATGAACAAATTAGAGACAATCATGTGTATTAATTAACACATCAAGTCACATAATAATTGGTTTTAATCTAATTAGTGAACATAAGGTATTTTTACATGTTTTAGAGGTTTTATAGGTTTAATTTAATTGGCTTATGCATTTTTTCCTTTTAAAATTTATTTTACTTTGTAATAATCAATCAAATTTTAATTTTTAATTTTTTTCATCAATTCTTTCTAAGCGTACTTTTTGAAACTAAACCAAATGACTTTAAAAAAAAAATTCACAGTAACCAAACAGATTTAAACTCACATTTTCTAATAATTTTGAAAAATAATGTTAGAAATTTAACTAAGTGTTGAAATCTCATATTAATAAAGAACAATATTAAAAATTGGATAAGATCGGCCGATTCAACTGAAAAATTGGTAAACCGATCATAGGTCTAGTTCATTTAACCCACTTAGAGAATTAGTCAAGAACGACCAAACCAATTGAGTTAGTCAAAAATTAGTAAAACCAGCAGTAAATCGGTTTGAACTATTTTTTTTTTATAGATTAAACTTTTTTTCCTTAACAAATTTTTAACTCATTTAAAAATAATTTTTGAATCAAATAAAAACCCAATGTCAAGTTATAAAAACTCACATATAAAGTCCAAGAAAGACATAAGAAAATTTGTTCTCTTATTAGTTTTTATATAAGTTATATGATTGAATGTTTCACTCACTATTTCTATGCGAGACTTGTATGTATGACTTTTTCTTAAGTTTTATATATATTGTATGCTTTGATAATTCACTCATTGTATAATGTAAGATTTTAAAGCATTAAGTAACATAATATGATATATTAGTATGTTAATTTTTTATTTAATATATTATATATTTAATTATCACTAATTCAATTACGATTGAACTAATAAATCATGAACTAATATATTCAGTGACTCAATAACTAGTTCAATTTTAAAAATTAATAAAGAATTGGTAAAATAAGAATTATATAAATGAGAAAATTCATAAATATATTATCCTAAATTTTTAAGTCAATATATAATATCAGATCTAGTATTATAATTTATCACTTAAGTCTAATGATAAAGATCCTCTCATCTTTTAGCTCTACGTGCCACTTAGATAATTTTCATGCAACCATAAATGTTTAAACATTTTATTTTGTTTAAATTTAAAATAAAATGTTCAAACATGTTAATGGTAAGGGACTAAATACTTTGGCTCATAAATTTAAACCTCAATGTTATATTTTACCAAAATAAATGCTTGAACATTTTAAAGGAGAAAAAAAAAAATAAAGTTCAAGAAATGGGAACGGGTTGAAATTTCTAGAATTCTCACAGCCGAAATGTTATTTTTGAGGACTAGGTAGAACAATTTGTCAACTTCCTAGTGTGTCTTTAAAAATTATTGCTAGTTTTCAAGGATCAGTACTTCAATTTGTACGACCAACATCAACCCTCTGGTCACGTGCCTTCAGCTTTCAGGTCATACCCAAGTCAGATAGCAACTGATATAAATATAAAGTAAAATATTTTTCTCATCACATTTTTTTAATTTTTTTATGATTATAATTAAATGAGAAAAATAATAAAAAAATATAATTAATCATACAAAAAATAATATAAAAAATTATTTAAAATAAAATATAGTAAAAATATCATTGTTAAAATATAAATTTATAAAATTTCCAATAAAGTTAGTTCTTCCAAACACTCCAGTCATGCTAGTCAATCACTCAATGATTATAAAAATAATTATATTATGTCTTAATCATGACCTCCAAAATCTAATAATTTATTAGATTGTGACGGGCTACGTGAGAAAGCAATTTCACTTTGATATGACGAGGATCAATTTTGCTCTTAGCAGACACGCTGGTCATGTGGAATTCTCCAGTCAATTTTGGTTAGGAATGCTGATATTTCACATCTTCTATTTTTCTTTTGTATCGCTTTATTCTCATTAAAAATTAATTCAATTTTAAAATGAAAAAAACTTATTAAAATATGAGGATAAAACACTTTATAAAATAATAATTAGATATGTATGTACAAAAAAGAGCAGATACTAGTTGACTGTGACATAATGCGAGCTCCGGGAGCCAAGCTTTAAATTCATTTATTATTTCATAGTGCCAAAGTTGCTTCATTTCCCCAAAAAATTTATATAGATATAGAAGCTGGAGATTAGGGCACAAAGCTTTGGTTAGGTGTGGGACGAATATGGGAATGTGATCAAATATTGCAAGAGGATATTAAAACAAAACTCTTATAATAATTTTAAATCTTCTTAACACATTTTTAAAATAATTTTCTTAATTATTAAATAAAAAACAAAAAATATTTTTATATTCTTAAAATATTGATTATATTTATTTTTTATTTAATATTTATTTATTAAATAATAATAAAATTATTTAAAAATATTTTAAAATAATATAACAAAACTCTTAGTCACATTGTTAGGAAAATACAAATATTGCCTCTAGAGCACATTAAAGTTGCTTAGTTAGGAGCTGATTGAATAATAATAAATAACAAAACACCTTTTGAATCATGTTTCCATTTATTGTTTGTCTCGTCTTCAAAAGGCACATTTTAAATTTGAAATCAATTATACATGTGGACCCTTTTGGGCCCTTGATCTGACGGAGGCCTAGATGGCTCCCTAGGCAGTGGAACACATTATAAAATCTTATCCATCCAAAATTTGGGAACAAACTCTGTGTTTTTGCGTCAACTCGATGTGGCATGGAAATAATAAATATTATCCTGCGGTCGTTATAGGAATATTGGGATATCACTCAGAGCTAGCAATATATAGCATAAAAAAGCTTAAGATGAGAGCCAGTTGGAAGGCAAAAAGCAGACAAAGAAGCTACAGAATTTGTCACTAACAAACTGGAGTTTAGCTCGCTTTTCAGATTTCACATGGACTTCTCAATATGTACAGTAGCTAGTGAAGTCTCAGAGAAGCTTCATGGCAACAATAATTTTAAAAACTATCTATGTCCTATAGTTCATTTCTATGAATGGTTTTGCTGCTGTTTTGTACTTAGTATTCCTGTTTATTATAGCCACTTACTTAGACCATAGACACTTTGGGTGTGGACATATGTAAATAGGTTTGAACCAATAATCCCTGGATTGGTTTTGAGTTTTGGCCTTGTTTAAAACGGAAAAAAATATCGAATGGGGAATAATGCATGCGCTGGCTGCTCCGACTTTGTATAGTTCTATATAGTAACCCAGTTGAATCTGTGTCATTGCCTAGTAGTTCCTGAATAGGACACAAGGATTGTTCTGCAGGCTACGCAGAATCAACCAAAGTGGGCGCAGAATCATTCACCCCCTCTCTCATGCGCCCATATTGAGCATTAAGTCATTTCATCTTTACCAACCCATTCGTCAATCCAAGCTTTTTGAGTTTTATAATGGAGAAATTCTTACTTAAATACTGAATATTTAGATGAGTGTATCAAATTAATTAAGACTTAATATTTTTATAAATCTTTATGTCATATAATTAATTTTATAAAAATTTATAAAAATATTAAATTCTGATTGATTTAATACACTCAATTTAAGTATTAAGAATTTAAGTAAAAATTTCTCTTCATAATTTTTTTTTACCTAAATTCTGAATATTCAAATAAATATATCAAATTAATTAATATTTAATATTTTTATAAAGTTTTATGTCAAATAATTAACTTAAAAAAATTTATAAAAATATTAATTACTAATTAGAGGGCAATTGGATATATGCAGGGCCATGAGGGCAGGCTCTGCAAATTGTCAACTATGTCATGCTATTGATGACGGCTTTTTCTTTTATGTGATATGACGGTTTTTACCAACATGACATATTCTCTTCTATGTTACTTACGCATAAATAAGTAACGTAAAAATGACATAGACCATTTTTGTTTTCAAGTTTTTTTCACTTAAATCAATAAAGAGAGAAAAAGAAAAGACGCTACTAAAAATATTAAAAAACTTCCTTTGTGTTAAAATCTGTGTTACTTGCTAAATTTATATTCAAATGTTTTTTTCTCATAGATTTTTTTATTTGGGATTTGAGCTCGATTTTGAGAGGAGGAACGCCTAATTATAACCATGTTTAATAAAAAATCATTTTATTTATTATGAAATTAAATTAATTAGTACATATAGTAATATACTAAATAATTGACATACAACAAATTGATATAGATAAATCTTGCAATTAGCCGGCACAAGTTATTAATTTAGACCGTAAAAAAAAAACTCTCCAACTTGTTTGTAATAAATCGATTGAGTTACTAAACATGGTCAGCTCATTTCAAATGAGCGAAAACTGTATTAGTTAATTTTCAATGTATTGAGGGGGGAGATTCTTACATAAACCCTGGTCACTCAGATGGGTGCATCAGGCCAATCAGAATTTCATATTTTTATAAAGTTTTGTGAAATTAATTATATGACACAAAGATTCATAAAAATACGAAGTTCTAATTGGCCTGGTGCACCCATCTGGGTACCCATCGAGGGGGAACACATACGTTCCCTGAAAAACCTAAAACAAAAAAATTAAAATGAGAAAATTTTAAATTTTAATTAAATTGAAAAGCAAAATTAATAATAAAATATTTTCTAACAAGAGTGAGTGGGAGAGAGAGAATCAGGACAAAAATATGGTACCAAGTCACGTAACCATTTTATAATATTTTAAATTAATGTGTTATTCACCTAAAATACTGTGTAAAGCTTAACTTAGTTTGAATGTTTTTTTCATTAATAGAATTGAATGAAACGGAAAAAGTGGGGATAAGCTGAAAAGGAAAGAGAAGGAATGAAACATAGTTACCAATATCTCTGTTTAGAAGTTTCATTAACGGAACGGAACAGAACTTCATTACTCATACGTTTCTTCCATTCCACCTCAATTTTGAGGGGAATAAAAATTGAACATTTGAGAAGAAGAGAGAGAAAATGTTTTTTTATGTATTTTATTCTCTTTTTATGTATTTTAAAACTCTCAAAATAAAAAAGTTATTTCCTTTTCTCTCATTACCTGTCATCTAAACATAGTATAAGACAACTAACTTATTGTGAAAATGGATTAGCATTACATTGAATATGATAAAATTCAATAACAAAGATTAAGTGCAATGGTAAGCAAGTTATACTTATAAGAACAAGATCAAAATTTAGAGAAGGTAATTTTTTTTCGAAACTGGGTTAAAGAAAGTAATTATTAGAAAAGTCTCCTAATTTTAATAAATCTCGAAGAGTTATTTTCATGACAATGTTTATAAGAAATACTGGTTAAAAAAATAAATTGATAGATAAAATCTAAAATATCTACCTGATCGAATATCTCTTTAGTGCACGCGTACGTTAAGTTAAATAGTTTATAATAAAATGTTGGTGAGGTTACCTTTGTATCAATTTTAATTGATTTGGATATATACTATGAGGTAAAGCAAATTTTTTTTCTTAGTTTATGTTTGAAATAAATAAAAATAAAAAATAAATTGATTTGATTTGAATTAATTTAATTTGATTTAAAAATTAAATTTTGTATTTGAAAATTTAAAAAAAGATTTGAATTGATTTAGAAATCAAATTTTGTGTTTAGAATTAATTAAAATAAAAATTGATTTGATTAATTTGATTTTATTATTTTATATTTTAACCCTTATAAGAGATAGTTAGAAGTAGTTATTAAAAATAAAATAATTTATTTTTTTAAAATCAAATCAAATTTTATTAAATTTGATAAAATTTTTAAAAAATAAATAAAATTTATGAAATTTTAAAAATTAAATTATTTTTTATATTTTAATATTTTAAATACAAAATTTAATTAAATTTAATTTATAAATAAAATTATTTCTTATATTTTTATATTCTAATCACACTCTTAAAGAATTAGAAAAGTCGACATTGATTTTCAATTGGTGTATCGTAGGTCCTTGCCGACATGCAGACAGAAATGGTGGAAAGCATACTGAAATTCGCATAAATGACTGATCATGTGGAATAACAAATGGCTATGATGGACGGGGTAGAAATTGAGAGAGCACACAGAACAGAAATTTGACTAAAACAGGAACCGTCAGATATTTTTTTACTCAACAAAAGCACGTATAATTAAGAAACAAACCCTTACCCAAGTATACATCCAGGTTCTGAAATCACAGAACTATTACCCTACCACCTAGAGAAATTCTTGTATGTCATTGGAGTAAAAGAAAAAATCTTTTACTAAGTGTGTGTTTAGAAAAATTGTGAAAATTTAATTATATTTAATAATTAATTATTATATAAAAGTTTTTTGTTATAATCGATTATAATCGATTTATTTTTTTCTATTTAGATACATTAACTAAAAAATAATTTTAAATTAATCTGATTTATTTAGATAATATAAAAAAAATCACTTTTATGCATTAAATTACTAAAATAGGTATAAAATAATTAAAAAAATTATTTAATTGAGGACAAAATAGTATTTACATATTAAAGTGTAAGAAATAATTTATAAGCTGAAATCATAAGTTTCAATATTCAGTATTATGAAAATTTGCTTTAAAATTTTTTATTTTACATTGAATTTTGTGTAAAAGTTGAAACTAATTTTGTCAAACATAATTAAATATTGTTACAACAATTTTTTTTTTTCAAAAAAAGCTAAGTTCATCTATACCAAACACAATTATAACCACCAGTGGAGATATGTATAATTAATGTTATCAAAGTCAAATCATTAGCTTGACTTGACTTGTATATTCATAAGAATTTAGGCTTTGTGTGGTGCATCGTATAAGGAATATCTGATAGTATAAGCTTATACTATCAAGTCTTAACATATGTTTGGTGCTGACACATGATAGGATAGTCCAATCCGGTCAACTATTTTTATCCTATTCTTATATGATAACTCTATCTTCTCCTCCATCCCATGATAAGATCTGATAGGATAATTATTCTCACCTTACCCTTCAACATTATCTCTCCCACTCTAACCTCTTCATTTGCCAGGATCACCCTACTACCACCGGCCCCACCCTCATCATGGCTATTATTTCCAACCACCACAGGACCACTGCTGGACCACTACCACCATGGTCGAACTCTCCAAAATCCAGCCAACCACCACAGCCATTCTGTTCGGCCAGCAACTTCTCTGGTGAAATCCCGACAAGTTTCGACCATTTCTAACCATACTATAATTGTTCTCTTCCACACCCTGCGAGCCACGACCACCCACCTTCGACGAGGCCCACGACCAGCTACATCCAACGACGAGGTGCAGCTGTAGGCCATCGACGACCAGCACTGCCGACGAGTATTGGTTCAAGGAAAAAGAACATCAGCTTCATGTGATTTGTAGCGACCCAAGAGCTTCGATTCGCCATTAATGGTGGAAAGGAGACCTCCATTTACAGTGGTTGAAAAACAACCCCTCACATCAGATTTCCAACAACAATAATGGAGAATCCCACTGTGGTTCAAGGAAAAAGAACATCAGATCAGATTCTCTCTTGTTCAAAATTTACAAGTCCCAAATATGCAAATGTAAATCACATTTACAAATAACAAAAAAAAATCCCAAATTTTGACATCCGAAAAAAACCCTCAATGGTCAATCAAAAAATTGAGAATTTTATAAACCCTAAACCCAAATTTAAATCAATTTGAGAATTAGAACTCAAAAAGATGATGACTTTGGTGTTAAGAAGAGTGGTAATTAAAAAAGTGTTAAACTGAAAAAAAAAATGAGATAGTGAAGAAGGTGAAGGATAATATGGTCATAATAGATAGTCACATAAACTATCAAGTTACTTATACTATGTGCACCAAATGTTTGATAGTATAAGAGCTTATCAGCTTATTTATACTATTATACGTTATCTTATTACCTTATACTATCATACTTTATACTATCAGGTACATCAAACGCAATCTTATATGCTTTGAAAATATATTTAAAAAATATATCATAGTACCTAAATATAATTTAATAATATATTTATAATTAGTATTTAACATTTTTACTCCATAACAGAGCAAATGAAAAACAATAAAGTATAAACTTAACTTAATACTTGACCCAACTGTTATATTATTTATTCCAATGCTTATATTATTTTATAGTTTAAAAAAACGGAACAAAAACAATAGTGACCATAAAATTAGCTTTAGAAGCCCATTATATATATATATATATATATATATATATATATATATATATATATATATATATATATATATATATATATATATATATATATATATTGAGAACATAGATAATTTAACGAGTACTCCAGAACATCAACCACAATTGTACATTTTGAAGTCAAAATCATGTATAATATTGACTTGTAATTAAACTTATTAGTAGAATAAAAAATTTATTAATTTTTTTTTAAATTTACTTGAACTCATACAAATTTATTGAAAAAAGAGTTCATATGAATTAACTTGTTTTTGTATGTGTTATAGTATCGTAGACTTGTAAGAGTTTAAGAGTTAACTCAAGAGTTTAATAATTATGTGTATAACCACTGATGGATATTTGTATAGAACTCATATAATTAGTAAAAATCACATTCATTGAATGGTTATGCTATGGGGGAAGCATATAAGAATTTCTCAACAACCTATAAAGCACGAATATAGAACACGAATATGACAAGATATCAATATATGAATACAGTAAATTTTAAAAATTTTAAGACACACCATAGCTAAAACAATATATAAAATTAGTATAATATTAACATAAAAACATAAACTATAAATTATTCTAAAAACATCAATGTTTCATAAGTTAAAATTAATTTTTATAAATATGATAAAACATTATTTATGTATTTATTATAATATGCCACTTGTATTAGTACAAGTATTTAAGAAATTCAGTTTAAAAAGAATATTTTTTAAGAAGTATTTATTAATATATATGTCCAACATCGTTACGCCAATCATCTTAAATTAACCTATACTCATTTTGTTTTATTTTAAGTGTTATTTTGGTAAAATAAATTAATCTATTATAAATGTCGTTTTTCACATACCAAAAAATCATTAATTATTATTTTTTCATCTTTACTCATATACTTTAATAGTTTCAAATATTCATAAAAATTGAATAAACATAGTAATGTGAAGTAATTAATTAAAATGAATAAGAATAATTTATTAAAAAAATTTACAATTAAAATTTATTTTAATGTTTCTTGACTCTTGTTTATTGCATCAAAATAACACTTAAAATAGATAAAAAATAGTAATTAGATGAATATATATGCACCAGCTCGATTCAAAGAATTTGACATGAACACAGCTAGATGTGGTATGAACGCGTTTGAAAGGAGGTTTTCGTTCAATTATAGCGTCTCGTGCTCGTCAGGAAAGTAACACCAAATTACCCTATTTACTTCTTCCTCTTTTTTTTTTTTTTTGGAATTATTATTCTTTTGGTAGAAAAGAGACATTAATTAAATGACGAAATTAAAAAGGTTCTTGGAGAGGGTCAAAGTAAAGGCAACACGACTCGCCGCAAAGTGACCTAAGTTAGGGCAACATAGGATTAGGAGTTAGAACATAGGACCACAAATTAAGAAGCACATCTCATAACCAAGAGTAACCTGGCTGGCCAACCCAATAAAATTCCAAACAAGTTGCTAAAGGTGCTATGAGTACTTAGTATGTGATAAGTTGTGCAAGTTCGAACATCCCTTCTCCCCTAGAATACAAGTTGCACATACACAAAGGATGAGGCTTCAAAGAAAGATCACATTAATAATTTTTTTTAATTAGTGCTATAAAAGATCAATATATGGAAATTAATGAGAAAGAAGATGTGTTATACTTCAACTTTGGAATCTCAAACAAACCAAGATGCCTCGTTTACTAGTTTATCTTCAGTCATTGATGCAAACCGAGATGCCTCATTTACTAGTTTATAGAAATTCTTTTACCTCTCAATTATCATATCATTAAAAGAATTTGACCTCTCCAACAAATATTGTTTAAATTGTCTTATCTATGCACAATTAAATCTTATTTAAGGTAGGTGCTTTGCTTTTACTTTAACCTATCATTTCCTTTCTCACATAAGGTCTTAGTCCTTATTTGGAACCAACATAAATCTTATCTATGTGTAAAAAATTTACACGCAAATCAAATTAAACTCGTATTATTAATCTACTTTATATATTTATGCCGTGACAATAACAGCCCAAAATAGAAAAGATATGACGATGAATGGAGAATAACGATTGAGGGCTGTTTCTGAAATGAGGATTCTCAATTCTAAGAGACGTAAATACTAAATGAGACTTACTTCGCTGGAGATGATAGAGTACGGACGAAGCGCCATGCCCAATGAAGCAGGGCAGTAGCAGCACTATTATATGACCACTTATAAGCTTCATTTGATACGTTACAAAATATTAACTTTTTCCATTGACATTCTGTTTTAATTAGTAGAAATAGCGAATATTCATTATAAGCTTCATTTGTGCTACTCGTACATAGTATATATTATCACTGAATTCGAATCATGATATATATGTTTTATGCTACAAATGATGCAAACCAATTGACTAAGAGCTAATTGAGAGGCAAAGAAATAAAGAAATTGTATAGTTCCTCAGTGGATGTATCCTTATCCATCTGCTCATGATATTATTGGCTTTACGAACTTCAGATAAGCTGCTGAAGGCCTGAAGTAACACTGACGTCCTGAAGTTCATCATATTTACCAACATTAATTTTAATTGTTA
The DNA here is from genome assembly GCA_029884595.1 of Ormosia semicastrata. Classification (NCBI taxonomy): domain Eukaryota; kingdom Viridiplantae; phylum Streptophyta; class Magnoliopsida; order Fabales; family Fabaceae; genus Ormosia; species Ormosia semicastrata. Next base: position 25,359,773 of record JAQQTO010000046.1, on the reverse strand, counting down.
TATATATCTTAATTAATTCAATTAGTTAATTAGTTCATCAAATCTCTAACCACTCTTTATTTCTAATAGCTTATACATTGATCACGAAATATAATATATCTCAATTTCACACGTGCGTATGGGTTCGATGGGTCTATAGTAGAGTTACTAACCCATGTATAGTTTAGTACATCCAATCTTCACATATAAATTAACATGTATTCCACCATGTCCATGTGGTCAGTTCTAAGTCAAGTTAATACCTAGTGAATAATCCAAGGGACTGCATCTTTCCCCTTTCCCTTTCCCCTTTATATTTCTCTACTTCTATTTATTATTATTATTATTTTTTGTTGTGATTGACATGAATATGATCATTCCGTATATAATTTAATTTTCATAAATAATGAGCTTTTTTAAGTGAAGGTGGTCTAATGTAATAATATGAACTAATGAAGCAGATAACGGATTTTGGTGTATTTTTTGTAACCCCCCCCCCCCCCCCTTCCCCCAAAAAAACCCAAAAAAAAAAATGGTGATTATTTTTTCACTCCTTAAGCGCTTCTTGTCATTAGAAGTTAGAAGCCATGATTAAGATAACGCAGAGTAAGGTAGAATTAACAGTATAATATTCGTTCTTTTTCCGGCCTGGCTTTCCTGCTCTCACATTTTGTTCTTGAATAGGCACTCAGCACATCTCTTACGTATCTTTTAATTTGTTCTAGCGTTGTAGCTGATCAAATCGAGAATAGTAAAGCAAACAGCAGCTTTGTGCCTACTTAGTGGTGACTCGTGAGTGCACCTTACCTTTGAATTCATCTGCCACTGTTCACTATTTTTTTCACCATTCATTATTTCCTAGATTATTCATATATTTGTTTTCTGCTTCATGATCTTAACTGTAAAGCATATCTTAGCTTTATCAATATGGACACAATTAACTTTTGTAGAATATATATGGATATCATGGTAGCCCATTATTAATATTCGAACATGTAATTTGACTTTTGAAGTGCATATTGTCCTACAAGTAAGGGGAGATAATAATACGGAATATTGGGAGAATATTGCAGCATTATTACACTGATATATTGAGAGAATATTGCAGCATTATTACACTGATCCTAATTGATCTAATACGGAATATTGGGAGAATATTGTAGCATTATTACACTGATATATTGGGAGAATATTGCAAGATTATTACACTGATATATTAGGAGAATATTGCAGATTATTACACTGATCCTAATTGATCTAATATGGAATATTAGGAGAATATTGCAGCATTATTACACTGATATATTGGGAGAATATTGCAGCATTATTACACTGATCCTAATTGATCTATTACACTGATCCTAATTGATCCTTTCTGTAATCTTTTTATTTGTATAATTATTATTAGAATAGCCGTATCTGGTTTAGGAGTTTTTGTAGGAGTGATCTTAGCTAGGTGAGTGGTAGAGCTTGTGTATATATGTTTGTTCCTTTTGTAAAATAACACAGGAAAAATTCATGATTCACTATTTCTTTATGGTATCAGAGCAAGGTTACCCTAGGGTTAAACATACCTGGCAGCGGCTATGACAGGAAAAGAAGAAGGATCAAAATCTTCTATGGAGGGAGAAAGACCACGCCATGAACCAAAGACAAGTGGTCGAGGGAGAGGACAACACCAAACACGCGGTGCTCATCAAGGCCGTGGGAGAGGCACGAATGTGCGTGCAAATGCTGCTCAAACTTCCAATGGGGGAACAATTTTACCAACAGTGGATGCAGATAAGGGAGGCATACCAGGTTTGAGCACTGAGCAATGGCAAACTCGTGGATCTCCTCGCAGTCATAAGGGAAGCACCACGAAAGAATGACAGGTAAAAATGCAGTGTGGATTATTGATACAGGAGCCTCCAATCATATGACTGGAGATTTGAGACTCCTCCGTGAGCTAAAGGTGGTGCAAAGATGCCTGTGGGACTCCCCAATGGAGAACAAGCCTTTGCAACGAAGGAAGGAACTGTGACTCTCGAAGGAGGGCTAAAACTTGTCAATGTGTTATATGTGCCTGGATTAAATTGTAATTTAATATCAGTGTCCCAATTGACGAGATGATACAAATTGTATTGTGCGGTCACTAACTCTTTATGTGTTGTGCAGGACCGTACTCTGAGGACGCTGATTGGAGTGGGTGAACGAAGAGATGGGCTTTATTATTTCATAGGGATTCGTCATGAGAAAGCTTTCAAAGTTGATGATTTTTCCGTGTTTGATCTTTGGCACAAGCGTATGGGACACCCTTCCATGAAGATCACTCAATTAATTCCAAATGTAGGTAGGAGTGTGAATGAAAATAAAGCATGTGATGTGTGTCAGAGGGCAAAGCAAACTAGGGATAGTTTTCCTTTGAGCAATAATAAAGCTAGTAGTAGTTTTGAATTAATTCATTGTGATTTATGGGGTCCTTACAAAACACCATCTTCTTGTGGAGCTTATTATTTTTTGACTATAGTAGATGACTTTTCTCGAGCTGTGTGGATTTATTTGCTGCGTGATAAAAGGGAAGTTTCACAAGTATTGTTAAATTTCATTGCTTTAGTGGAAAGACAATATGAAAAACAAATCAAAATAATTCGAAGTGATAATGGAACTGAATTCACATGTTTGAGAATGCAGTTTCTAGAGCGTGGGATTGTCTTTCAGACATCATGTGTAGGAACCCCCCAACAAAATGGGAGAGTTGAAAGAAAACATAGGCACATCCTTAATGTTGCACGTGCTCTGAAATTTCAAGGTAACCTACCTATCTCATTTTGGGGAGAATGTGTCTTGACAAATTGGATATCTAATAAATAGAACGCCAACACCATTGTTGAACGGAAAAACTCTGTATGAGATGATAAATGGAGAGCCACCTTCATATAATCAATTAAGAGTTTTTGGGTGTCTATGTTATGCTTATAATCAAGGTAAGAAGGGTGACAAATTTGCTAGCAGAAGTAAAAAGTGTGTTTTTGTGGGGTACTCTCATGGTAAGAAAGGATGGAAGCTTTTCGATCTAGATAGTGAAACTTACTTTGTATCAAGAGATGTTAATTTCTTTGAGAATGAGTTTCCTTTTGTCTCTGCTGATGAAACCTTGATCAATTCGTCCACAAAGATGTTACAAAAAGGAATGATGAGGCTACCATTGAAAGTGCAGTGAGTGAGCACTTAGAAGAAACCACCGAAGATAGGATTGTAGAAGTAAGGGGGGGTACCGAATTGGAAAGCACTCAAGATGTTGCAACATCAAGTGAGGTATATCGGGATGATGATGCTTTGAAACTGAACTGAATGATGAAGAATCCCTTGGTCGCGGTAAACGTAATAGGATTCCCTCCGTGAAGCTGCAGAATTATGTTACTTATACTTGTCCAACAAATGAGCCAATCCAATTGTTCACTCCTCCACAAAGAAAAATCGTGTACGCCCTATCCTATAACGCATTATGTGAGTTGTGATAAATTTTCTCGCCAAAGATCGCAGTTCCTTGTCGCAGTGATTGCGTAAACAGAACCAACAACATTCTCGTGGCGATCAAAGATGAAAGATGGCGATCGCTATGCAAAGATGAAATACAAGCTCTTGAAGACAATCACACATGGACCATGTGCCCTCTTCCAGCAAATAAAAGGGCCTTGGGATGTAAGTGGATTTACAAGATCAAGTATCGCTCCAATGGCAGTGTAGAGCGGTTTAAAGCTCGCTTAGTCATTCTTGGAAACCATCAGGTAGAAGGAGTGGACTACACAGAAACATTTGCGCCTGTGGCCAAAATGGTCACTGTTCGAATTGTTTTAGCTATTGCTGCAGCGAAGGGGTGGGAACTTCATCAAATGGACGTGCATAATGCGTTTCTTCATGGTGAATTGCAAGAAGAAGTGTACATGAAATTGCCTCCCGGATTTCGCACTGCTCCACCAGGTACGGTGTGCAAGCTGCGAAAGTCACTGTATGGATTAAAACAAGCTCCTCGTTGCTGGTTTGCAAAACTTTCCTCGGCTCTCAAGAAATATGGATTTTGTCAATCCGGTTCAGATTATTCCTTGTTCACTTTAATTGATAACGATGTGCAACTTGTGGTTTTGGTTTATGTTGATGATTTGATCATTTGTGGAAATAACACTGCATCTATTACGCGATTCAAGGATTATTTGAGTCAATGCTTCCATATGAAGGATTTGGGATTGTTGAAATATTTTTTAGGAGTGGAAGTGGCCAGATCACCTACTGGGATTTTTCTTTGCCAAAGAAAATACGCCCGGACATTGTTAGTGAAGTTGGATTACTTGGAGCAAAACCTATGGAAACTCCGTTAGAGCAAAATCATAATCTCAGTCTTGCCAAAGGACAATTTCTTGACAATCCAGCATGTATCGCAGACTTGTTGGTCGCCTTATTTATCTTTGCTTTACTCGGCCTGAGCTGTCCTATAGTGTCCATGTTCTCTCTCATTCATGCAAAGAACCACGAGCGTAACATTGGTGTGTCTTTGCCTTGCGAGTGGTGCGGTATCTCAAAGGGACTCACGGCAAGGAATTTTTTAGATAAAGCCTGCGATCCGAGATTATATGGATGGTGTGATGCTTGATTGGGTCGCTTGTCCTCTTACTCGACGGTCTCTTCTCGGTTGGATTATTTTTTTGGGTCGCTTCTCCTATATCTTGGAAGACCAAGAAGCAACAAACAAGATCGCGGTCCTCTCTTTGAAGCCGAGTATCGCTCGATGGCCAAAACAACATGCGAACCGAAGTGGGTGAAAGGTATTCTCTCCGGCCTCTCGGTATCAAGCATCCCACCCCTATGCAACTCTATTGTGATAGTCAAGTCGCTCTCCACATTGTCAAAAATCCTGTCTTTCACGAACGTACGAAACACATTGAAATGGATCGTCATTTCGTGCGTAATGAAATAATTCATGGTCATCTCCAAATTTCTTATGTGCCTACTCGTGTCCAGCTCCATCGCAGATACTTTTACTAAGGCCCTGGGACGTGCACCGTTTCATTCTTTGCTTGGCAAGTTAGGCATTCAAATCTTCATGCTCCAACTTGAGAGGGGGTAATACGGAATATTGGGAGAATATTGCGGCATTATTACACTGATATATTGAGAGAATATTGCGGATTATTACACCGATCCTAATTGATCTAATACTAATATTGGGAGAATATTGCGGCATTATTACACCGATATATTGGGAGAATATTGCAAAGATTATTACACCGATATATTAGGAGAATATTGCGATTATTACACTGATCCTAATTGATCTAATATGGAATATTAGGAGAATATTGCAGCATTATTACACTGATATATTGGGAGAATATTACAGCATTATTACACTGATCCTAATTGATCTATTACACTGATCCTAATTGATCCTTTCTGTAATCTTTTTATTTGTATAATTATTATTAGAATAGCCGTATCTGGTTTAAGAGTTTTTGTAGGAGTGATCTTAGCTAGGTGAGTGGTAGAGCTTGTGTATATATGTTTGTTCATTTTGTAAAATAACACAGGAAAAATTCATGATTCACTATTTCTTTAGATAACCTCTTCTCCACGGTTGAGGTATAGGACAATTCAACTCCACAGTCCTCTCATTGTATATGCCCTCATAACTAATCAAAACATGCAACTTGCAAGTAAGGGATTTTTCTCACTAAAAGCGAAAGAAATGATATCAGTTGGTGCTCTATCCACCATATGAACTGTATAAATTTAAAAGTAAACTTAAAAATAAGAACACTTTTGCTAATCAATATAATAAATATAACGTCACTGTCATGAGTTATGTATCTGGATTCTGGAGACCCATATGTTTCATGCCTTTAAATTACTTTGCACATTTTGGTGTCCATTGCTATGGAATGGAGATGTATAGGGATCAAAATGGAGAGCCCGTGAAGACAGCGAATAAGATTCTTCAGATTGAATATTCATAGGCCAAGTTGCTAGCTAACAACAATGAGCAATCACACCTAGTTATAGCCGCCCCCTAATTACTTCTATATATACGTAGATTAACCTACAAAAAGAAAGTGTTCTTCGATTGAGAACATTTCTATGTTAAACAAAGCGAAAATCACTTCGATTTAGGTGCTTATTTTTGCTTCTTATGATTTTATTAAGCAGCCAGAATGCAATGCTTATGTGTGAGTACTTATTCTCTTCTGATATAGTAACAATATAATTAAAAATGAGTTGAGGGACTCATTCCTAGCTTACCATTTTACAAGTTCTTTGTGTTTCCACTATATTATGAAATTCTTATCGAAATGAATACGAAAACCTTTTAACTTTATCACCTTATCCAAAACGAAATACTTTTATAATTTTTACAAAATTTACTTGTATTATGTCGATTGAAGATTGTATTTAAAATTGTAAAGAGGCAACTAATATTCATAAACATAATATAATACTTTTATACCTTGTCCTTGTACTCCCACCAAAGCAGGGAGACAAGAAACTTTTATTTACCTTCTTTTTTTAACAGTGTCTAACTTTCCTACCAATCAACCAATAAAAAATTATTCGTACTGCTAATCATTTACCTAATGTCACTCACTTCCTCCGGCCCACCCTTCATTTTGTCTTTTCCATCGCTAGTGCAAGAACAATTTTTGAGGTAAACATTCTAATAACAAAATATCTTTCGTCTGAAGTCTCCACATCCACTTGCTAACTTTATCAAATGTGATATTCCTTAAACTACGTTAACATTACAGTCAAATCAAGAAAAGTCTTACACTTTACCAGTAATATGGAATACTTTTCACCAAAATTTGATACTTTTTTTAGGATTAGTATAAAAAGTATCTACATATAATTAATATTCTAACTATAAAACAGTCTTAATTATGAATGACCAATTATTCATCTTAGGAATGTTGAAGGAACACGTTTTCATACTCATGAGCTTTGAAGTTTGTCAAGTCGAAATTCACGTCACTGATATGGAGATAAAGACAAATTATTCAGGTGACCTGTAAATCTGCAATCAAAATTTTGGTTGGTTCACACGATATATCGGATCCAACCAAGCTAAAAGTAAGAAGTGCCAACCTCCAAAGGATATGTTGTACGACTCCATCTTCCAATGAGATATCAATTCTTGATGGCGGTCATTAATTAGAAACGAACGATATTCCTACGATTGCCTAAGTTGTTCTTTTCTTTCACCTAACATGATTTGAGAAACAATATACGCTGGATGGTAACCATCACAATCATGAATTAATTTTTAACAAATAAATGTGAAAAGAGAAAAGATAAGTAGAAAGGGTAGCTATAACAGATTGGTTCCGACTATAGGAAGAAGTGAGTCGAGTTAAGCTAAGTCAGAATTAGCTCAAGTTCAGTTCAACAAGCATAGGTTCGACTCAGGTTTAGTTCAATAAAAAAGTGAAACAATTTTATTGACTCAAGTTCAATTCACTCTTAGCTTATATATTGCTCGAATTAGATGAGTCAAGCTTGAATTCTATATCAAATTTTGAAAAACTTTTATATAATAATTATAAAAGATTTTATTAATATAAAATAAAATCAAATGATATATATATATATATATATATATATATATATATATATATATATATATATATATATATATATATATATATATATGAGCTAGCTCACGAGCTTTTGATTCGAACATGGCAAAGTTCAAGTTTAACTTCTTTAATAAATGAGTTCAATTTCTCAACTCTTACGAGCTTAACTTATTGAATTATTAATGAACTGAATTAGGAGTAGCTCACGAGCCAGTTTAACTCACTTCTAGCCCTAGGCCCAACTAATGATCGGGCTGATCCAATATTAGATAAAATGTACAAATTTAGACATTATGCATAATTAAATCATATAATTTTAAAAATTGAAAACTAAAACTAAAGTATATTTTAAAATATATATTTCAAAATAAATATATTATCATGTTATGTAAAAGTTATTAATTTAAGTAAAAAAATCTTTATTATTTTTAACTAATGATAAAAAAATTAAGTTTTAAAATAATTTATAACATCAAATAAGATTGAGACAAATCGAAATACGATCTGAAAATACATCAAGTATAATTTTTAGAGCCCAAATCCATACTACTGAGCTTCGGGCGGGGACAGAAAATCAGGGGCGGCTCAACTTATTTGGTGGCCTAAAGCCAAATTGTAAAATAAGTATGTCATTGATAATGAAAGTAAAACTTCTTCAAAAAAGGGAGTCAATGTTAAACATTTAAAAATTACGTTTATAAGAAAAAGTGACCATAAAGAAACTATCAGGTATTAACATGAATGAAAAGGAATTTACAAAGATATATAAATGGGAGAGAAAAAATAAAATTTGTGAGTAATAATTATTAAGTGATTGACTAATAAAAAGAAAGATAATAATAGAATTCAACTAGACATTAAGCAAAGAGAGTAGCACTGTATTTGTATGTTTTTTTATTAATAGAATAAAAATAGGTGGGAATGGATCGAAAAAAAAGAGAAAAGAATGGAACATAGTTACATTTTTTTTTATTTAAAAGATTAAAAAGAGAACAAAATGAAATTTTATTAACTCATGTGTTTCCTCCATTCTACCTCAATTTTGGGAGGAGCAAAAGTTGGGTCTTTGAGGAGAAGAGAAGGGAAATGGTTTCTCATATGTTCCTTCCACTTTTCATGTATTTTAAAACTCTCAAATAAGAAAAATTATTTTCTTTTCTTTCATTTTTTTTCTCTTTCCCTCATTACCTATCATGCAAACATAAGGTAAGAGAGTATATGGATCAGGATCCTCTCAAATTTTTTCATTCTCAAGTAGCCAATTGTTGGAGAGAAAAAGACACAAATGTTATAAAAGAAATTTCACACATATAATCAGGTTCTACTAATAATTTTTTTTATGTTTTTCTCTCTCTAACAATTGACTACTTGATAAAGAAAAAACTTGAGAGGATCTTGATTCGAGATTATACGGTATTGTTAATTGTATCAATTAATTATTATTATTAGTAATTTTATAAATAAGTTATACATTTACTACTGACAAATATATAAACTTTTTGTGTGTGTCAAATACACATAAACTTTTTAAAATATATAATAACTAAAAAAAATGAAGCCTTGTAAATGGGAGGCTTAAAGCACAAGCTTTAGCTGCTTGACCCTTGAGCAGCCACCGCGTATTTTGACGTGATTTTACCGCTTAACGAGCTAGTGCCTAGAATATAACTCGTTTATTATTTTTTTATTCTTACAAATTCAAAGCTTAGTTATACCTAAAATTTACAAAATTTAGTTACGTACTTTTACTTTCACAAGTCACAGTAGAAGAGCAGTCAAGAAATGTTTTCAGCCGCAGCACACCAAGAAAACCTTTTTACTAATACAGGCAAGGCATGCACGCCCACAACAACCCAATTTAGCTTTTCAGTATCTTTGACTAAAACCAACTAAATTGAATAACCTCTCGCATGCAAGGCAGCATATCGTTGCACTTGCAGTCTTTCCCTGTTTCAGAGACTGATTTGCTTAACTCCACTAGGATAACTTACCTGGCTCTAACTCACTCTCCAACCAAAACAAAAGAACATTTAAAAGGAAAAAAAAATACTATTCAAACCACAAGTCAACTTGTACGTGATTGGTATGATAATATGTATTTTTTTTTTAAATGCTTTTATAAAATAGTGAATTATTTAAGTCGTTTGGAAGTTTACAAACTTGAAAGAAAAAGACACATGATATATATTATGAAAATATGGTTAATTATTACAATCTTGGAATTTCAAAATAACTGTTGTGGCCAATCGAATTTAGACATATAAAATTATAAATGACTAAAATCTGTTTATCTTATTTTAGACTGTCTGCTGATCTCGTTGTGTTGTGTACTCTAATTTGTGCTTCCTAACTGGTAGCGAGGGAAACAGGGATTGCAAAAGCATTTTTTTTATTGGTGAATTGGGATAGCAAATGATTGATTGAAAGCCATTGATATTGATAAAGATTTTATACTTTGAAGGTTTGATAACTTGACTAGAAGATCTGTGATGAAATGTCATGTATTTTGGCTACTGATTTTGATGGAAATTCTTTCCCTGGCACTGCACCACTGTAATTTCTCTGGGCTTTGCCCTCTTCTCTTTCTAAACAATTTTGATGAATTTTGGCCAATTTCAAAATGATCTGGTCAACACCGCTTTACATCGCGTGATATTACCCTGTCAATTGTTCTACTGGGCCACAGCATGCTCCTTTAAAGGATTCAGCATTAAGGAGATACAGCCATCCTATTTATCATTAGGCCCAATTCTCTGTAAAGGGCCTGTCATATTTGTCAAGGAGAAATAGCTACATTGTAGACCAAAAAACGAAAAAGAAAAAGCAACATCAATAACCCATGAACGTTGGCAATGAGAGTTTTGCACTTCAGTGCAAATTCTTTGGGAGACTAAGGAACACTTCATCACAATACCCCCAAAGAATTGTGAAAAACTGCAGGTCTTTGAGAATGGGCCTAGAGTTTCCTGGGACTCTGGCGTTCTCACTTCTCTATCCCTTCCTAGCTGTCTTTCTATCTTTATCATGAAAAACGCCAGATCCAATGACACTATGTATGTTGACCGAAAAACAAAACAAAAAAATCACACTACGTATGGACCTATAAATTGGTTATTTGCAACTGCAATTAGAGAGGAGGGAGGAGGGAGGAACCATTGCAGATATTGTATAATTTAGAATGTAATTTCATAAAAGGTAGACACATTACATGTAACATGTATAGGGTTATGTACTTATGTGCAATTTTAAATCTATCATATACAAATTACATGAGTATGAATATGATTGTGTGCGCTTAAATGACCGGCGATACAGATTATCACTCTATTGTATGACTAGGTAAGGTGAGACTACCATGACGAAAGTATTTCTCTAAGGGAAGCATATACATTAGTCGATTTATACAACGTAACGACGAAGATAATCCAATCGAGTTGGATGCTTGAGCTTCATGAGAGCCTTGACTTCGTGCTTTCTTACCATTTCCCTAGAAATATTCAAGTTCCCAGCTATTTCTCCCAACGTTCTGTCACCCTTACCATCGAGTCCAAATCTCTGTCTGATCACCAAGCTCTCCTTGGGCTTCAGGGAATCAAGCTAGATTTTAAAAAAATAAAAATAAAAATTCTAAGGTTAGTTACAAAAAATGACAATGGGAATATGATGTCACTGAATTAGATAAATTACTAACTAGTAAGACCTAACCCAAAAAATTAAAAAACTACAATAACCAACCATAGTCCTACAACTCTTTTGAAGCTATACACACAGAATTTTTAGAGCTCGTCCTCAAGAGGATTGCCGTGACATATAACTGAATCTAAAGACTTTCATTCACCTCTAATGACTGAGTCACAATAGCTTAGGCATGTAACTAATTCACTATTTGGTAAAAGATACCAGTAGTTTGGTGCCTATCAGCCATGACTCATCAAGGAAGGGCACCAAATAGGACTAATTAAACAATATTTACCGTTGGCAAGAATATGATCATCATACTTATTTGAACATATAGCAACTATAAATAATTATGTGAGAGCCGTAGGCAAGAATATGATCATCATACTTATTTGAACATATAGCAACTATAAATAATTCTGTGACAAATCTCAAGTTTAACTAACTTTTACTAAGCCAGCTCATTATACAAATTCCAGTTATGATCATAATAATAAAATTTATTAGGATGACCTATTACAGTGAGTAATGCAGTATCAAACAAAGTCTCAAGAGGTTGAGTTGTTACCACATCATCGAGAGCAAGCCTTAGTAGAGCAGGTTGCCTCCTATTATCACCATTAACACCATCATCATCAGTGATCCCATTAATAAACTCCTCCTGTGTGGTCATATGTCTTGAATTCAGGGAAAGAATGGCTTTTGATGCCTTAATTACGTCATGGTATCTTTCAGGGGAGATACGAACTCTTTCTATTATTTCTTCCTCTGTTGGTGACCTTTGAAGCTCAAATGTTAACTCAAGCTTAGCTCTTTGGATCTCTGCTCTAACCTGCTCAAATATAAGTTGAGAAGTTACACAAAGCTGTGACCCAGGCACAGCCTAATCATTTAACTTAACTAAGTTTTTTTTTTTTTTTTTTAGTTTTCTATACAGCCATATTTTCTTTGAATATCTTTGGCCAAAATCCGGTATGGTCTTTCTACCAATTACTTCTCTTGATATTCTGCTTTATTTTTAATCCAAGCCTTTCCAAATCTATTGCCTAAAGAGAACAATCCTGCGTTTTTCCTTCTTGCAACCACGACAAACTGACTGATTAAGAATTATAAGTTATTGACACTGAAAATAAAGTATGCTGCATACCGAATGCTTAAATCAAAACATTAATCACCATGCATAGAAAAGAAGAGTGCATACCGATTCAAGTCCAAAGGGAACACGTGTGAAGCTTGAGAGGGTCATGGAACGAATGATAGCATGTCTTATCCAAAACAAACTGTATGTAGATAGCCGAAATCTCCTGTTTGGCTCAAAACGATCAATTGCTGTGATAAGTCCCTTAACTCCAGCCTGACAAAGATCTTGAAACCTTGGGACAGTAGCAAAATCTGGAAAATATTTGTTGATCACAAACAAGACAAGCCGGAGATTGTGCTGCAACAGATATAACCCCGATTTCTTAATCCTTGATACAACTTTTACTCATTCCAAAGAATATCAACAAACCACCAATAATTTCACCTCCACACTCCAAAGAGAGAGAGCAGGAAAGCAAAAGGAATGAAGGCATAATATATAATTCATCTTTTAAGCATTGTTGAATGCCAAGTAGTAAAAGAGTTGCAAATTTTAAATTACCTTTATGAGCTTGTTTCTTGCAGCTCGACCAACCTCTAATGCTTTCTTTACTTTAACAATGCTCATGTTTGTTGCATTAGCTAGTTCACCCTCTGTAGGTTCTCTCTGTAGCTCCCTGTGTAAATCTTCTTTCACTCGAAGGAGTGCCTGAAAAATAACCATAATGGCTTAATGTCAGAAATAAAATAAAATCCTAAGTTTTCACCTAACATCTTAAACTACTAGGTTGACAGGTTTCTTGACATGGTAGTGATGGTATCAAAAAGCCTTGATGACCAAGCCACTAGGAATGGACTAGCGGTGCGCGTATCTGGTTTTGCAAAAAGTCATAAGATCAAACCTCCATGCCATCATTGTGAAAAAGAAAAAGAAAAAAAATTATGACCCCATTCTCATTTCTCATATATAATTAAATTTCAGCACAGGTCAGCACATTTCAGCACAGGTAGCGCTGACCTGTGCTTTGGTCATCCTTCAAGTTCAAAGGGCCTTAACATGAAGAACTGTGTTAGAGATAGAACTAATTATGAACCTTGACTTGCCAGCTTAAGCAACTAGGTTGAATGGTTCCTTGCCACTCAGCAATAAACAGATCTACACTACTCTTTTAAGAGAAGAATCAAAGAAAACGGGGGGGGGGGGGGGGGGGGGGGCAAAGGAAAAAGACAGAAATTAACTGCTCACCTTCACAGGTTGCATCAACTTGAACAACCAAGTATGCTCTGAAGAAGGAAGAACTGGAGGTATTCTCATTTTCTTCCAGTCCAGACTGACCAAATCGGTTGATGCTGAATATTCCCTAACAAGTTCCTCAATCTTCTCAATTTTGTTCTTAACATTTCTTTTCTTTCGAGTTGGAACAACCACGTCCTCCTTTTTGTTCTTTTTTAAGGCAATCCTCTTATCAAGACTCAATCGTTTGGCCTTCATGTTCTGGTTTCTGACCACCCTATCATTGTTCAACTCCTCTTCTTTACCTTCATCACCAATCTTCTTCCCCCTCCGTGAGACTCTTCTGATCTTACTATCTATACATTCTGCATTACCAGTGTCAGATGCAGGGCTGAGTTTGTATATATTTTCAAGTATGGCAGCAGCTTCATTGTAGTCCACATCCATGGAGGATGGAGATGTTTCCTCAGTAAAGACAGCTCTCACTCTATTCGATGACTTATTAGTTTTTCCTATCCTTTTCTTCTGCGTCTTGGCCATTTCAACGGGCATATGAATTTTCTCTTGAGTTGCAACCAAAGCTGTGTCATTGGGTTTATCTCCTTTAAATGCTACAATTAAAGGTCTCTTCAAAGCAGGCCGATGACTAGAAAACTTTGTATTCAATCCTAGTGGAGTCGGAGCAGCTGAGCTAGAAACAGTCACAACTCCCATATATACCAGGTTACCTAAGCTGCGTTTAGAAAGAAATGACAGATTTTCAATGCCAAGATCCTACAACAGCAGAGCTAAAATACTATATAAGGTTGACATGTGCTGACACAAGTGCACAACTAATAGCTTGACAGAATTATCAAACGGTAAGCACAATCTCTTGATTAATCATCAATGTAACTTCAATAATAATACCAAAAGAATAATACACTGACAAGTAAATATATTGCTTTACCAGCCCCCAATACTATTTTTGTAACTATGTATTTGGATTAACTTATTTTATATTTAAAACAACTTATAATTAAACTCTTAGTGAGAGAATTTTTTAAAATAAAGCGATTATTTTTTCAAAAATATCAAATCTAAACATGATTACCCCTATCATAGATAATTTGGTATGAGAGCAATCAAAATTCTTCACGACCAAAGGAAGAAAGTGGTATATATCCATTTCTCTAATCATACATGGCATGATGAAACAAAAGTTGTGGAATAAAATGATCAAGTACCACATACAAAAACATGTTCAAGGAAAAACATTGAAGCAGCAGGGAGAAGTACCTTTGATCTGTGAGAAGTAGCGGAATCCACACAGATTTTCCGAGCTGAGAATCAGAGAGGAGTAACGGTTTTTGAGGTAGTGGCATTAAAAGCGAAATACAAGAATAACGGTGTCCACAATTTTTGTCTCCGAAAAATCAACGGCCAGGAACTGAAGGTCCATGAGATATGCGGTGTGTGATCGGGACACGTAAGCTATGGTTTGGAACACTAGTGCTTGGCTAACGGTGGGAAGAAGATTACGTTTGTGACGTACCTCGGTGGCGCTTTTGGAGTGGGGGAGCAGATATTTTGCGGAAAGTTGAGGATCACATCTTTGACACGTGGCTGGCTCTTACTTGAGACGGAAAAATTTTCCCTACTTTTGTGGGACCCATTACAAGAGGTGCTCTACCGAATACGTAGCCCGATACCAGCCATGAAGTTGAATGCTTATGTAGCACAATAAATCTATGTTTAAAAAAAAAAAATTTGATTTTCCAACATTAATTTTTAACAAATTTACATGAATTTTAAATTATTAATTTAAAAATAATGATAAAGATCTTTTAAAAATATTTATTTAATACACTTTAAAAATATACAATAATTTCTTATGGGGAAGAAAATAAGAAATTTTTATATCTTATTATAATTTGGACTGTTGTTATATAATATTAAATTGTGTGATATATTAGTTTTATAAATTATTAAAATCTCTTATTTTAATTATGTTTTTAATTTTATAACTAATATAATATATATTTAATAATATAGAATAAGAAAATAATATCATTATAAAGAACATTCGCTAAACATTTGATCTTATTTTAAAAGATTAATTTTTTATTTATTAAGTGAAGATATTCTAGAAAATAATATATAATATACTATAATATATATATATATATATAATATAATATAAAGTAGGAATTTTTTATGTTTCGTAAGCACCTAAAATTCTTTCTAAGAAAATAAAGAATCATATTATTTAAGCTAATAGAATTGAATTAGTTGTGAATGAAGGGGTTGGATAGTTTCTATAATTATAGAATTAGCCCCATTGTCACCATTTTTTCATAAAATAAAAAAGGAATCATGTTAGTTATTAAACCAAATTATTTTTCTTATTTGTACCAAAAAAAAATTATTTTTCTTATTGTTTATCATATAATGAGTTATGTAATAATAACTTTACCCATATATATATGGGGATGTAAACGTGAGAGGTGAAAGCAATTATTCTCAAGAGAAAATTTATATTTATTTTTTTATATTCATTATATTTATTTTATCAATTAAATTATAATATATATGTATTTTTAAAAAATAAGAAAAAATATTAATAAAAATATATCATAATTTTATTAATAAAATAAATATAATAAATATAAAAAAAAAATATATAAGTTTTATCATTATTCTTAACCCTTATATCAAAATGTAAGGTTAAGATTAAAACACCCACTTAAAAACCAACATGACCCCTATTATCTCTTGTCTTTTTACACATTTTCCTCTTTTTGTCTCCTTCAATTCTTTTTTCACCCTATCGCACCAGGGACCAATAAACACCGTGAACACCCAAACCCAAATCCAGCAGAGAGAGAGAGAGAGAGAGAGCGGAGTTTGAAAGGATTTAGGGAAAGGATGTGGAACTGAAAGAGAAGACAGAACAGTGTTAAAAAAATTGGTAAATTAAAAGAGAGTATGGGAATCTATGAGCATGAGCTTGAATGGAGTAGTGAGTGGGAGCGCCGCTTCGTTATCGGTTATCTTTGTTCGGTTCGTGTGCCTGTGTGTTTTTTATTCATTAATTATTAATCATTCAGAGGTTTTAAATTTGAGTAATTCTATATTCTCTTATTTAATTTTCTTAATAAATTTTTTAATATTAAATAAAAAAATAAATATATTTAATATCTTAAAAATATAAAAAATATTTAATATTTTTATATTTAACAATTAAAAGAATTAATAAAAAAATTAAATAAGAGGATAAATTATTTTTTTTTAAATTTGAGTTGTGTACGAGAAATAATAGGTATGGAATAATTTTTTTTAAATAGTCAATTATAAAAGAAATAAAAATTATAAAAAATATTTAATATATATAATTGAGTCTTATTAATAATTTATTTTTATATTTTTTTTATAATTAATTACTTGAATTTTTTTTTTTGAAAAATGCCCGAATAATAGAATTATGGAAGTGGCCGGATTCACTGCCATTGGATCTATAAAAACGCGGTTACGCTAGGGTGACACGAGGATTTGGAATACAATTAGCTGAGAGAGAAAAGATGAAGGAAGACATGAGAAAAGAGGGGTCACCTGAGTTTTTAAGTGAGTGTTTTAATCTCAACTTTACATTTCAATACGAGGGGTAAGAATAGCTCATCTTATCTCTCACATAAAAATGGCTTTCTTACTTGATACACCCCTATACATACGTGCGTGTGAGATGACTGACATTTAAAAAAATTAGTTAAGAGATTAAAATAAAAAGTATAACTATAAAAATAAAATATTTAATATTTTGAATTTTTAAAAAACATTTAATATTCTTTTAAATAATTAAAAAGTATAATGTTATTAATTAAAGATATTAAATACTTGTTAGATAGTGTGTTACTGGCATTAGTTAATGATACTAAAAAAAACGAAGAGTGAGCTTTTTTGTTCTTTCGCTATTCATTTAAATTGCTCGATTCCCATAAAGGTGTGGCCAAATTATAAGTTTTTATTATTAAAAAATTATGTTTAGATCATGTTTAGTTCAGAGTTTTTTATCAAACTTTTACTATTGGTAAAATTATTTTTCAAATTATTATTTTTTTAAATTATTTATCAAATTATCATTTTTTTAAATTACTTATTAAAATATTATTCTTTTAAAACTATATATTAAATTGTCATCTTTTTGTCTTATGTGATTTTTTTTTATTATCTAGTCAACCAGGATGCGTTATCCTATTTGGCGCGTCTTGATTGGCCAGATCAAGGAAAATACCACCTTTATTAGCGTAACCCTTATAATTTTATTTTATTTAATTAAGAGAAATTTTGATATTTATTATAATAAATTATATTTTTAATGAATTTATTTATACCAACATATTTCATTAAAAATATTACAATTAGCATCATATTACTTCATAAATTAAGTGTTATAATTATAATTATAACACTTAAAGTATTTAATAAAATTACATCACACAAATTCAAAATCTAAATATTCACAAACTAAAATTATGAAAGTAAGCATTAAAATAATGAACGTCCTTTGCCACTATTATCTAATGAATTATTTAATGAATATTATAATTCTCAACACTGCCACCTCATTGTACACATGTCCCAACTATTTATGATATATTACTAAATATTATCTAAAAAAATATTATGCTTGTAATTTATAGACCTTTTTTCCATATGTTACTACACGTTTATGTTAGTAAAAAAATAACATTGTTTGAAACGTTTATTTAGTGAGTAGGATTCGGATCCCAATAATTTCCCTCCCAATTTTTTAGTAATTCGAATTAGTGAAAATTTTGACAGAGTTTCCCCTAAATGTTGGACCTCCCCAAAAGCACATGATCCTGTTTAATGCAACCAGTTACCAAGATCTTTAATAAAAACTAAAATTAAGTGGAAAACATATATAATATAATCTAATAAGGGTACCAAACTCACAATAAGATATTATCAATAGTCTTTTATACAAAATCACTAAATATAATTACATGTCAATGTCAATGAGATGGGCCCGCATTAGAATGCGGTGGCCTGTGAGATGGATCGGAAGAGGGACCTGACTATGATGGGTATGGTGGGTAACCTGGTGGTGGGTATGGATATGGTGGGTAACCATGTGGTGGGTAAGGATATGAAGGGTAATCCGGTGGCGGGTATGGATACGATGTGTAAGGGTATGATGGGTAATATGCAGGTCGTGGCTGAGTGGGGGGTATGTAGCAGTGGTAGGAGGCTAAGTCGTATGCTGGCTGGTAAAGCTGGAGTTCTCGGGATGTCGAAGTCGTGTCCTAGTGCTCGCTAATCCTCTCCTCCGTCTACGCCGCGTTCCCTATTAACTAGAGTCCTCGGGCGGCCCTGAAATGTCATTTGCTGCTGGAGCTGGACGCAGCTGTTCCATCGTAATGCAGTCATGCTCCCGCAATGAGTGTAAGATCTGTGTAGCAGCCTCTCGAGCGGTAGTGTTAGCAGTTGAACTGAGCAAATACTCTGTAATGTCCACATAATAAATAGATATAATTTATGTCATTATACTGAATACAAAATACATATAATCACTAACAAATTGGTAAAGAGCTTACCGCATTCCTAATAGATGCGCCAGTGGGAGCAATCCAACGTCTGGTAATTGTTTTATACCAACGCATATACTCAGAATGCGAACTGAGGGGTGCGACTAATGGGATTGCCCTAACAAGCTTCTCCCTACGACTATCCCAGGTGGCTATATAAATAGCATGTGTAGCTGGCCAATCCTCATCATGCCTACCTGCCAGTGTAACCGAGTGCAATCTGTCTGGCTGGAGCGGTCTCCGTGGAATGGGCTAGTCAATACCAAACTGGCGCATGACGCGATCTGGCTGGTGCCACTCAACAATGTGGAAACATATGAGAGGGACCACTGCTAGTACTATGTCCCTACCCGCCACACAAAAATGTGGCAGTGTTGCCACCTGCTCATCCGTGAATGGTTGCCATATAAACTGAAAAAATGATATGCACAAAACATTAAGACGACATATGCATAAGTAAATAATTCAAAGGAATGTAAACGAAGACATACCTCATCGTTCTTCAACTGATCAAAGAACTAGCGATAATATGCAAGGACGTCAATCACAGTATCACTCAATACTTTATGCTTGCGCCACCTATTTGGTAAATGAAAGTATTACAAACGTAAGTTATAAATATTAACAAAGTATGTCAAGGAAGTAATGTATAAATATGAAATGAAATAGAAACTTACTCCTATCTTGATGGATGTAATTGACCACGATCAATATCATAAAACACATCAGGCTCAACATTGTCAGCTAGTGTAGGGCCCAGCCAAGGGAATCTGTACATGCCCAGTACTGTAATAAGATGCATGCCCCTCCGATCTCGCGTGCATCATAGTCCGTAGTTTTACAAAGCTCTCTATACAGGTATGCCAAAACTGCAGACCCCCAGCTATATGTCCCGGTAACAGCAAAGTCCTCCAACAATGGAAGGAACATCAAGTGCACGAGCTTACTCGAATGACCGAGGCATAAGAAACCCCCAAGCAATCGAAGTATGTAATGCCATGCACGCTGTTACACGTACTCATCATCATCATCCTCAGTGACTACAGTAACACTCGGCTGCCACAGTTATATCATATCAATGCGTGTCCCAACTATGAGCGAGGGAGTCTCATCAATCCCTAACAACTGAACACACAAACTGAGTCAATCATCCCTATAGGTAATGCCAGTGACTGCAGCGTCGTCAATGGGAAGACCTGATATCATACCGATATCCTTCAACGTAATGGTGCACTCCCCGGTAGGCATGTGAAATGTATACGTCTCTGGGTTCCATCTCTCAACCAACGCAGAGATCAAGGAGTGATCAATGCTGTAATAGCCTATATGGGCAACTCCCAAGAAGTCAACCTGCTGTAGATACGAAAGAATCGGAGCAGGGGGGTCCATATGTTTCGTCTTCTAAGCATGTCTAACACGCAGGTGCCGGTCCTCATGTCCCTGCCATACATGCTGGGAAACATGGTACTCCTGCAACTCCAAAATCGAGTCGTCCTCTGGTCCGAGGTTTACACGGAATGCCATCTGTCAGCTATATGCCAAATAATAACAACAATTAGTGTTGCAATATGATTACTATAATAAAATACGATATGACCATATGATAACTATACTAAAATATAATATGAAAGAAATGAAGTTAACACTGAGAATCAACTAACATATATAGGGGAATAGTATTCGAATACAACATCATAGATTAGTGATACAAAATAATACAACTCCAAAATTCACATGATTGCTAATATAAGATTTTGAAAATGAAAATAAGTCCTAGATCAACTAGATGGCCCCAGTTGATGGCCCCACTCCATCATCTCTCAAGGAACTCAATTCACCGGCACGACAAGTGCGAGAATTATGTCTAGGTTGATGACATCTTGTATATGTTTGTCCCGGCCCTGCCTCGTGCCAATCCATCTCATTTCTCAGTCGGGTTGATTTTGGTCAACCTTTAGATCTAAGAAATGCACGTGGTGGCACCAAAGTGGTGTCAGGAGCTGCAGGCCACCATGATTCAGCCCGGACCAGTTCAAAATCAAACTCATAGGCTTTGTAAATGCTTTCCATCATGTAAACCCTATGAACAAGTCAGAATGGGTCAACTGCCACAGAAGCACACGCAGCAATCGCATGCGAGCATGGATAATGCAATGCTTGAAATATCCCACAGTCACACCGCCTTTCTTCTAGGTTCAAAGTATAAGACAGTCCACCCTGTTGTGTTACAGGGTCAAAAGCCTCTTTAACCATGAACCTTGTGTTCTCTCTATTATACCGGCGAACTTGGTGTGAGCTGGCCTTTGTCAGGTTGACTCTCCAGTGCTTCAATAAGTCATCACTCCATTCCTGCCTATATGTCATCAATTTCGAATTTGCCTCGTCTTTTCTGTTGACAAAGTATTCTACTACCTTTGTATATGTCAATTGAACCAATGCAGTTATAGGTAGATTTCTGCTACCCTTCAACATTCCGTTAATGCACTCTGACAAATTGGTAGTCATATGACCGAATCTGCGGCCACCATCATACGCTAAACTGTATTTTTCTTTTGGAATTCCGTTAATCCAATTTGCCGTCTCCGTTGTAACTGCCAGCTTCTCTAGCCTAACATCAAACTTTATTGCGATTGGTTCATACCATGATACAACAAATGAATTAGGTTGGTATTAGAACCTAACTATTATTATCATATATTAGAATACAAGTAGAAAATTTAAAGTACCTGTATTAATAAAAAAATCTCTTCAACTCCTTATTCTGAAATTTGGAGTTAAAATTAGAACCAATCTGCCGTATGCAGAAGACATGATATACAGTCGGAGGCTGCCATCCAAGATTTTCATTTGCCACTGATTGTAAAATGCCTCGATGTCGATCAGAGATCAAACACAAGCCCTCTTGTTGGGTGACATGCAATCTCAGTTAGACTAAGAACCAACTCCAAGCATCCTTGGTCTCCCCCTCCATAATGGCAAATGCAATAGGCAGAGGTTTTCTATCTCCATCTTGAGTTGTTGCAATCAATAACTTATGACGGTATTTGCCATACAAATGAGTGACATAAATCTGAACAATGGGCTTACAATATCGGAAGCCAGCCACACATGGTCTAAATGTCCAGAATAATCGACAAAAGACTCTTTTTAAATGATCGAGTCGGTTATTCACAAAACATTCCTCGTCTTGCAACTCCACCACTGTGCCTTCCATGTCTCTCTTCATGGCTGCTAGCCATCTGGGCAACACCTCGTAAGATTTTTCCCAATCCCCAAAAACATTCACAATAGTCAGTTGTTTTGCCTTCCAAGCTTTTCGATATGAAACTTGGTAACCAAATTGGCTTCGAATCCGTTCAATAATTAAGGATACAGGTGCATCAGGTTTTGTTCTAACTAACTCCAAAACGAAAAAGCAGATCAAATGAGAGTCCAACTTTCAGTGATCTAATGACATAGATGGGTTTACGCAACTATGAGGTCCATTATATTTTGTAATCTGCCACGAATATTGTTTGAGGGCTAACTTTACGGAATCTTTTGATAGAAATTGTAAGCCAACATAGAATTCATCATTGATGCTCCAAGTCCCACGACTATCTAATTCAGGCAAGTTATCAGGATTACTCAATGCATCCTAGTTGATTTGAGAAAACTGAGGGCATTGTGGTACAAACACGGATTCAGGTCCTTGAGGCATAAATATGGATTGAAGAACAACCGCCAATGGAACTTGTAAATTTTCTTCGGTATCAAAGTTTTTTGACTCTATGTCAGTGTCTGAATCGTCGCCTTCAGCTACCTGTTCTTCGTCTTCACTTGACTCCCATACTGCATCTCTGACAAGTGAGTTATCAGCTTCAACAATTGCACCACCAATAACAATCATATTGCATGGCTCAACTTGATTAGAAGGACCAACTTGAGCTTCGATTTCACCAGGAGCTTCAACATGCTCTGCCTGCCCACTTGTTTCTACCTCTACATACAACTCCATCGACGCCATGTTTGGAGTTTGACAGAAGGAATCTATCATGTACTTTACATCATCATCATCTTCTATTGGAAGACCTACCCATCTCCACGGATTGAAGCATTGCGAACACCGATAGACAACCTTTGACACATGTTGGTTTGCTTGGAGCCTCAACTTTGAATGAATCTTATTTTTGAACCCATCCAAAGTCATATTAGCTGTGATCACAATAGGCCTAGAAGGAGGACCTTGATACATGACACCCTCTTCACCATCATACATTGTCCCATTGAAGTAAATGTGCACATTCAGTGATTTTGTCATGTTAACTCCACTTCTGAACAATAACAATTCAACACATATTTATTTAATATATTAAAAATCAATTACAATATTAATTGGACATATAATAATGTATAAATATATTTATTCAATATAATAAAGTATAACAATATATAACAATGTATAACAATGTATAACAATATATTACATATATTTATTTAATATATTAAAAATCAATTATAATATTCAATATAATTATTTATGTATAAAAACTTTCTAAACTCGATTATTTTGAATTAAGCTACATTTACTAATTTAAATCATGTTAAGTACTCAAGAAAAAAAATATATCCTATTCGATTACCTACAAAATAATAATTCATACAATTCAGATACATATCATACAACTCCATTATTTATTGGACAATAAAAATATTAACGTATAATTAACACTAACATAGTATATAATAACATTAATTTATAATTAACACTAACATAATAAAAAATCAATCAACAAATAATAAATAAACTATTTAAATATTGAAAGAGATACTTACAGTGTTAAGGAATACGATCTAAATTTGATCACAAATAATGATCCAGACACCACTTCTAGTAAGAATTGAGTTCGTTGAGAGAGTTCAAAGCGTTTATAGAGAAGAAATTTGTAGAGAGATAGTGAGAATTTAGAAAATGGTTTGAATATCACAGATGGGGGAGGGGTTAGAGTATATATATTGAGGTTACGCCACCCTTCTTAGCTTATTCTGCTTGGTTACACCAACAAGAGTGGCGTTTTCCTTGATCTGGCCAACCAAAATGCGCTAAGTAGGATGACGTATCCACGTAAGTTACGCCAAGCGTGTTGGTGCAACTTACGTGGATGTGTCATCCTACTTGGCGCATCCTGGTTGACCAGATAATAATAAAAAAGGCCATGTAGGATAAAATGGTGACAGTTTGGTATATAGCTTCAAAAGAGTGGTATTTTGGTAAATAGTTTAAAAAAATGACAATTTGGTAAATAATTTTAAAAAAATGATAATTTGATAAATAATTTTACCAACAGTAACAGTTTGGTAAAAAAGCCTTAGTTCAGCTTAAAAGCTGAATCACCAACAACCTTTTTTCTTCCTTTAAGGTGTCGCACAAATAATCAACACGTTTGGGTTGAATTTGATGAAAAATCAACAACTTTATTTCTTTGAAAAAAATTGTTAAGATTATTTTTAATAGTGATATATAAATATTATTTTATCTTTAATTAAATAATTTTTTTAATTTTTTTATACTTATTTTAGTAATTTGATACATAAAAGTGATTTTTTTATATCATCCAAATAAAACAGATTAATTTAAAATCACTTTTTAACTAATATATCTAAACATAATTTTTTTTTATTATAATCGATTATAACAAAAAATTTTTATATAATAATTAATTATTAAAATAATCAAATTTTCACAATTATCCTAACACACTTAGTTAATTTGGGCCGTAGCACACCAGCACCGAATTCCACCTCCAATCCAATTCGGTGCTTAAATCTAATGAGAAACACTGCATATTTTTTATTCTGTATAATTTAATGTATATCATTTCACTTAGGGTTAACAATTGGATCCGTTAATCTATCATTTAGCCAATCTATCGTTTAAATCTAATCAGATTAATCAAAAGATATTAATAGATTTAATAAATTAAATCGGTTGTATTAGTTTTAGTTAATAGGTGGTTAATAGACCAATCAAAATATTTATTAGATATCTAATGAATAACAGTAAGATCTAAAGAATGAATTGTGTGTCGAGAAGAAAAAAAGACAAGATGCATATAGTTGAGAGAAATGCAAATGTGGATAATGAAATGTATTTAGACAAAAGAAACTCTAGATGCATATATTTTAGAAACCTTAATTAATTTATCAGCGAGAAAGATATTTTTTTATTAAACAATATATGTTTTCAAATAGTAGAGTTGGATATTTATCTTAGAGTTGGTAAATTGAGTCTGATCCGTCAAGTCAGCCCGCGAACCTGTTAAAAAATTGTGGGTTGAATTACATGTTTCAATCTATTTTTAATTTTCAATTTGTCTAACATGTGGGTTAAGCGAGTTGGGCATAGGTTGGCCCATCGGGTTGTTTCTGTTTTTTTTTTTTCTTATTAGTTAGCACTTTAATTTAGAGTATTTCCTAAATCAAACCATCAGTCTCACTTCCTCTCATCTCGCTGTTGCGCTGCACTCACTTTCCTATTCCCCCTCGGCCTCGCCGGCCTCGGTTGCTCACTCTCTGTCGCTCATTGCCTCTCTCGTATCTCACTCACTTTCCCTCTCGCTAGTTCCACGCTCTATCCGCCGCTGAGACGCTGACGTTGTCTATCTCCTTTCTCCATCGCACGCTCTCTCTCTCTCTCTCTCTCTCTCTTTCGCTCCGTGACCTTGTCTCTCCACTCTCCGTCGCTGGCTCGCCCTAGTTGCCTCTCTCACTCTTTGTCGCTCGCTCGCTCGCAGTCGCAGATACTCACTGTCACGAAGGCTCCCTTCATCTCTTCCAATTTTTTTTTCTGCAACTCTTTTTTTCTAATTTTTTTGTTCCCATTTTTTCTTTAGTCTCCATCTCTTCAGCCTGCAACCTTTCTTCATTTTTTTTTGTTTTTATAATTTTCTTAATTTATTGCAACCCCAATTGATGCGGTGTAGTATTCAGATTTGGTGGATTTGGACCATTTGGTGTTACTAGCTTGCTGCCTTGCTGGATTAGAGTTTGGTCAGCCTCAGGTATTATGAAACCAGAGCCTTAACCTTAACTTCGATGGCGTATTTGTGTGTTGGATTGTATTTCTGTGCTCATAGATTAATTGGGATGATTATGTTGTGTGCTGGACTGTGTGTTGGATTTCTGGCTTCTGCATGTGTGTGCTGGATTTTTGCATGTATGTGTTGGATTGTGTGCTGGATTTCTGATTGTGTGCTGGATTGTCTTCTTAATGATTTGTTATAGATGAATTAATGGTGCTCATCTGTGTGCTAGTGTTGGGAGTGGGATTGGTTTTCATTTATTTTTTTGGTTGCAAATTTGTTTTGCAGTGTTTTAGTCAGAAGGGCAATCCATAACAAGAAATTTGATCCTAAGTATTTTAAACAAAGGATCTTTCTCCAAAGTCAAATAGGTTTCAATGTATCCTACCGAGCTTTTCTCCTGCGAATTTGATACTGGATCAAGTCCATCCTTGAAAGTCCTAGCTTCTCGAAGAGATCTAGGAACATAATGTTTGTTGAGCTTCCTTGGTCAACAAATATACGCTGGACTTCGATGTTGGTTACCATGTCATCATTGTGATCTGGGATAGTGCTGCCATAGTCTTCGTTTGAAAAAGAAATTTGCGGGTTCTTCCTGGGTCTGTAATCTGTCTTTCATCCCCGAATGGGAAACTACGCTTAACACAACTTAGAGTGCTTTCTTTCTTGTATTCCCTGAAATGGTATTGATTGTCCTGATTAGGATTATCCTGGGATTGTGCCCTTTCTTGATTCTAGGCGTTTTCTCGGGAAGGACCTGTTTCAGAATTTTCATTCCTTGTGGGTGAACATCTTCTCTATTATGGTGGAGACGGGCTTCCTTCAGGATTGTAGCTCCTCTTTCTATAATTCATTCCTCTCCTTTGATTGTCATTCCGAGATTGATGAACATATTGACCCAGACGACCATCCCAGATTAGGGACTCGATGGCATATTGGAGGTTGATGCAATCCTCAGTGTTATGTTTGTAACATTCGTGAAACATACAATGCCTAGACTTATCTTTTTATGCATTTTGTCTTAATGGAGGGTATTTTTGCACATCTCTAAACTTTGTGTCCTTCACTTCTTGATAGATCTTAGTCTGAAGTGTGTTGAGGGGAGTGTAACTTTCATGCTTTCTTTCTAATGGTGACCTCAAATTCTAGGTTTGCTGGGGAGCCTGTCTGTGTAATATCCTTAATAATATGTTAGACTTGAATATGATTATAAAGGTGGCATATAACTTGCTTAACATGCCTGTGAAGTTTTGTGACAAACTGAATTCATTTAGGCACTTAATTGCAATTCAAAAGTTGAAAAATAGCTCAAAATGACTCGAAAAAAGGCTTAAATTGCTTATATGAGAGAAATAAATATGAATAATTTATTTCTAGGTCACAAATAGATGAAATAAGGTGTGGTTAAAGTTTCAAGATAATTAGAGTCAATTTGGTATTTTTAGGCATATTAGTTGTGTTTTTAATGTCGAATTGACTAGCAGTAGATATAGAAAAATAAGATAATGGTGAAATAACAATTTTATGAATCTTAGTATTTATTTTAAAGTTGTAAGAAGTTAAGAAACTTAAATCAGTGAGATTAAAGTATTCCTAAGAGATGTAAGTTACACTGTATGGCCTAATGGCCTTATAAGTCAAAGGATCTTATCTTTTGATCCTCATTCTCTCGGTTCTTTCTTTTACAAAGCAAAAGTAGAAAATATGGGAGAAGAGAGGAAAGAAGAGGAAAGAAAGAAGGAGGAAGAGGAGGAGAAAAATAGAAAAGTCAAAGAAAAATCCAAGGTATAAAGTTAATTGCACTACAAGAGTGGTGCGCGTAAAATATACTAAGAGCAAGTGTATTTTATCGCCAAGTAATATAGGATTTGTGTCTCAATTATCGATCTTCCGAGGAATAAGTGGTCATTACTAAATTAGTAAAAAAATTTGTTATTTAGACAATCAGAGGTGAAGAGAAATTCAAATTAAAAACAAAAAACAAATAAAGAAGAAAGATAGACAATCAAGCAAAGAATAGATAATAAATGAGAGAGAAATTAGGGCGTAAGGTTCCCTTCAATCTAATTATTCAGATTTTCTTTCATTTATGATGCAAGGTAATTCTTTTGTTAATATTCTCTTACTTGCTATTGAATTCCAATGGTCATGGATGAAACAATATTCTATTTTTAAATTAAATCACCTATTTGATCATTTAGTTGAATTAATTAGGAAAATATTAAGTTTCAATTCAAGAGATGAACTAACATACATGTCAATTTCATTAGTAGGAAAAATTGATGTTTGATCATTTACCAATCTAATCTTAGGTTTATCATATAGATCCACTCATTGAATGCAGATGGTCACCAGTCAAATAATGAATTAACACATGCTAAAAGTGATCAAGTTATGACAAGAATACAAGTAATATGACAAACCCTAAAAGAAATTACCTTAATTAAATTAAAAATCAAACCTAAATAATTAGGAAAACAATATCCTCCATAGCCCTAGCTATGAGTTTAGCTTCTCATATTCAATACAAAAAAATTCATATCAAAATACAAATTCATGGAAAGAAAATCCAAAAAAAAGAGAAAAATAGAGGGAAAGAGAAATCAAAACCCCTTTTACGGAGATTATGATCTTTTAGCCTTCAAGAATCAAATCCTCCCTTCGAAATCATCTTCCAAAGTCTGTTGTCACGAAACCACTCTCTCAAGATTAGAGATTTTTTGCGTTGTGTGCCTAATGTGTTGAATTTGGCGTAACTTTTCCTATTTAAAGAAAATCATGTCTACTGTTAGGCACTGGTTCATGGGCGCTCAAGCGTTGAGCCACTTAAGTCAAGACGCATTGTGTTACGTTCTGCACGCTCAAGCGCTCCTCACCCATCACTCAGGCGTTGGGTCATTAAATCACCGCTGTTGCATACGCTTCGAGCACTCTAGCGCTCTACTCCTCGACGCTTAGACGCTGAACGCTGATGAAAAATTTCTCTTTTTTTTGTTTCTTTAAATGTCCAGTCTTCTCTGTGTACAATTACTTGATAAAAATACATGAAACAAATAATAAAAGCACAATTAAGAAATACTCAAAATTTAACAAAACTTATAAGCAAAGTTCAATAAAAAAAAATTAAACCGTAAAAATATGAGAAGTTGAAGGTTCATTAACTTTCTCACACTTGGGCTTTGCTTGTCCTCAAGCAAAGAATAAGAATCAACAACAAGATCAAACTCAACATCTAGAAACATGAATCAAGAGAAATTTCATAATTTTTAAAAAAAAAATTTAAGTTCAGTAGTCAAATCCAATCAAGTAAGACCATTTAGCACTTAAAAACAATTAGAGACTTGAGTCTAGTTTACAACTTTCTCTTTACCAACCAACTAAGGTAACTCATATTTTCATCGCTCAAGTGTTTAAGGACAAAGAGATCACTCAAATTTCTATTAAAAAATGTAATACTATAGACTTGCTTATCAATCTCATCTCTACTTTCTAGTTCACATACAACACAAGAATTGAAAGGACTTTCTTTGGTTGTAACGGGGCTAAGGGTATAATGAAATGTAAGAAAAAAATAAATAAGGGTAAAAAATGCTTATGAATAAATCAATACAAAGCAGAATTAGGTTGCAAAAATGATGAATAGAGCATATTGCACAAGAGTATAACATATTTTTACTTTCAACTCAATATTCTCATTATTCTTCACCAACAAACTTCTTCATTCTTCTTCCTTTTCCATTTTTTTTCTTTTCTTTTTTTTTTCATTTTTTTAACCCTTAAAGACAAAAACAACATTTAATGACTTTTCAATCAATGCATCAGAAGCTCCAAAGAATTCAACTTGATTTTTCAATTGAATATTCAAAGAAATCAATTTTTGGTTCAAATGGGGCAACTAAGGGGTTATTTTATCAATGTAACTCTGAACGCCAAGAAAAAATAAAATTTAATTGCCTTAATCATATTCAAGTCTGTATATGAATCATTAAAGTCTCAACAAGATATCAAAGCAAGTTATAGCGTACATCAATCAAGAGAAAACTCACTCCAGAAGAAAAAAATAGGATTTTGTTTATGAAAAATTCAATCATTAAAGTTCAAAACTCACTTTCTGGCTAAAGTTAATAAAGAGAACAAAAGTAAGTAAACATGACTAATTTCCAACTAAGATGCTAAATGTCACTTTGCTTCATTGAACAAGATTGCTTCACACAAAATCAGTTCATGATCAATGGATTCCCCTTTAAAACATATCTTTATTAGCTCATATTTAATCAAGAAATTAACCTACAATTCCAACTTAATTACCAGCATTACTCAAGTGTTCATCAATTGTGCAAATTTTTTTTTGATAGGAGTACCCCCCACACTTAAGATGAACATTGTCCTCAATGTGAAAGAAAAAGAAATAAAATGGTAAAGAAAAGAGCAACACAACCTATGAAAAGTGAGACAATGTCAAGCAGAGAAGAAGCACAAGAGTCAGTACTGCAACAAAATCTGAAAAATCCCAATATTTATTTCAAAGCAAATGAGTAGCATCTAAAAGAAAAATAAAAATAACAAAAATAATGAAAAAAAGATATATAAAGAAGAAACATAGGTTGCCTCTTGTGAAGTCCTTATTTAACATCATTAGCTCGACGTTGTATTTTTCAGATAAATCAATGTGGCTTAAAACAAGAGAAATAGGAGGATGTCTTCTTCATTTCAAAGCAGTGATTCCATCCCTTGTCCATGACCTTGGAGGTGCCTCCAAAAGCATTTTGAGCTTGATAAGGACTTGGTTGCTCTAGAAGTGCCTTAGCGTAAGAGATCTCGCTAAACCATGGTAGTTTCAGTCGATCAACAAATGAAGGACCAATTTGTGAAGGAGCATGGATCATAAGACGACCTTTATCTGTTTCAGTAACTTGAGTTTTCCGAAGGTTAACATCAACATTATATGATGGCGGGGAGTTTTTGATAGCTAAATTTTCTTGCTTCATAGCTTGAATGAGATTGATAGGGGTATGAAGATTTGACATTGGGGAAGATCTAGCCTCCCTAAAGACATTGATGATCACATAATCTCCATCCACTCTCAAGACTAGCTTACCCCGAGGGACATCAATCACGGCTCCTGAAGTGGCCAGAAACGATCTTCCAAGAATGAGAGGAATATTCTCCACCACAAAATCAACTAAGAAAATGAATTTGTTCACTTTCACCAAAATATTCTCCACCACACTGCAAGGGTAAGTGATGGATCTATTGGCCAACTGTAATGAAATATTGGAGGGCTTTGGTTTCTGCATTCCCAATTTCTTAAATACAAAGAAAGGTATCAAATTAATATTAACACCCAAATCACATAATGCCTTCTCAAAATAAGAATTACCAATAGAGTAAGGAATAGTAAAACTCTCTGGATTTTTTAATTTTGGAGGTAACTTCTTCAAAAAGATGGCAGAACACTTCTCATTAAGATATATCATCTTAAATTCCTCAAGCTTGCATTTTTTTGTAAGCATTTCCTTCAAAAACTTCGCATACTTAGGCATTTGAGAGATGACTTCAACAAACAGAATGTTAATTTGTAATTTCTTGAATATTTCTAAGAATTTAGTAAATTGCTTGTTTAGCTGATTATTTTTGAGCCTCTAAGGGAATTGGATCTTTGTGAACACCCAATTTTGTTCGGGGCATTTTGTAAAAAAAAAAAAAAAGACTCATCTTTCACTTAGTGACCCATTAACTCATAACTCATAAACTAACCCGTTAACCCGTAACCTATTAACCCACAACCCATCAGCTATTCTAACTCTTAAACTCATCACTTATCCTAAACAAACCATATCAGCTATCCTAACACTTAAACTCATCCTCAATAGACTTCATCACTTATCCTAAACAAACTCCATCAATTATTCTAACACTTAAATTCATCCAAAACTCATCCTAAACCAACCAAAGACTTATCCTAAACCAACCATAACTTATTATCCTAAACGAATTCTAATCACACTTCAACTCAAACACTTCACCTAATCCCTCCTATAAAAACACATAACCCACACACGGACGAAAAAAAAAAGGAGAACGACTTTTGGACTTTCACTTAATGATATTTTTTATGTTGCCTTCTCTACAGTAATACCTCTGCCAAAAAATCTTTCATAACATTCATCCTCACCCCACTGTCTTCATCTCTATTCATCTTCAAGAACCCAAACCACCTCAAGCCACCTTCTCCACCGTGAACCTTTCACCCACGCAGCACCACCATCTTCCAACCCCAAACACCATCACCAAACGCCACGACCTTCACCCCCAAACACCTCCACCTTCTTCAACTCTACATCACCTCCTTTATCCCACATTCCACCATCACCACCCTTCCATCCCCTCCGTTCTTTTCATCTTCAACCTTAATCCCAACACTACTACACATCAACAATTATCAAAAATCCATCATCAACCTCCATTAAAACCACCCACTTCACCATCTTCAAACTATAATCAAAACAATCAAAGGATCACCATTAACACCACCAAACAACTGACCACCAAGCCGCCCCTGCAAACCCAAAATCGCCATAGCCAGACGAACCAAGAAGCTCCACCGCGTCCCGACCCATCCTCCCTCGCACTCCACCTGCGCCACGCAGACCAGGCCCGCACCCGTCGACGCACGCCGCACAACCTGCAAGCTAGATCCAGATCCTAACCAGACGAGACGCACCATTGCGCCTCTGTTCTACGCTCTACGCCGCACGTCCCCATCTCGCAAAACCTCGCAACCCGTCGAAGCCGGTCAGATCTCCACACCGCAATGCCGGCGCCGGCTAAACCTGGCCGGCCAACGCTTCTCCGTGTGATTGGAGCAGCCATCGTTGAACCTGCTCTGCAAATATCTCAAATAGAAAAGAACCTCCCCCTGTTGGTTCTGTTTCGTAAGGTTCTATTTTTATTATTATTATTTTTTTGCATAAAGGTTCTTTTAGCTTTTGGGTAAAAAATAAATAAATAAAATATATAATACAAAAGAAAAAATGAAAAAAATCAAGAAAAATAAAAAAAATGATAAAATAGTTGAATTTTTTTTTAAAAATAGAATGGGGTTATCTGAGTTGCGACAGCTTGCTAACCTTTGTAACTTTTTATAATCATCTAAGTTGTGACAATTTGATAAGCAATGGGTGACGTCTCTAGCGTGACGCGAGCTTCATCTATTAAATCCTTAATTTGATTAATAGAGTCGCGATGACTTGTTAATTTAAATTTCTAAAAAATATAATTAAATTATTTTTTTTAAATAAAAAAGAAATCAACCAATTTTTTTCTAAGATAATTTTAAATAAAATTTTGTAACAAATTTGATAATCAATGGGTGACGTCTCTAGCATGACGCGAGCTTCACGTATTCAATCTTTAATTTGATTAACTTAGTCGCAGCGACTCATTAATTCAAATTTTTAAAAATTATTAAAATCAACCAACCCATAATTATTTACTAAAGAACTACGTGATTTTGAATTTTTCATTGCACCAGGAGATACGTAGGAGCAGGTCTCCAATTCCGTCAAGCCAAAATTTAATTTTTTATAATTTATTTGTCGATTTCATTTTTTTTAATAAAAGGGATAAAATAAATATTTTTAATGATTATTAAGAATTTGCATAATTAACTTAAGGTACCGTCTTAGGACGGGTGTGTTAGAGGTGCTGTGGGATTAAATTTCCATAATTCCCTACACACAACCGACTTCCGAATTCAATCTGGTTTCAAAGACTATTTTTCTTAGGTTTTCTAATTTTTCCTAATAAAAAAATAAAATTGGTGGTGACTCCTAAATTTAATATTTTTTTAATTTAAGTTGCTATTCCGCCGCGATCAACGGTCGCGACAATCTTAGCATATGGTGATGGTTCATATACTGTGTTCTGCTCACAATCCTTCTTCGCTCTTCGCTACTTTAGTTGTTCTTTCTCAACCGCTTTTTTTTTATTGCCATCTTGAATTGAGGCATCTACAGTAAGAACATCATTTTGTCAGAAGAATTAGCTTTCTTAATTGTATTTCCACTATAAATAATAGCATGAGCATTTACAGCCATTTATAACTATTTAATTACAAATATTCTATTACCTGATTTGTCTAGCTAATTTAGGAAAGCTAAATATATACAATTAATGAGTTGTCCCCTTTTCCTATTTTATTCTACATATAATAGGAAACAATATATACAATTAAGGAGTTGTCCCCTTTTCCTATTTTATTCTGCATATAATAGGAAACAAATTAATCCCTGATTAACATCCCCCCTCAAATTGATGCGGCTGGTCAAGAAGCATCAATTTGCGAACAAGAAATTGATGGCGCGGGCGAGGCACTGCTTTGGTAAGAATATCCGTAACCTGCAATTGGGTGTTGATATGAGGTAGTGAGATAACATGAGCATCATAGGATTCCCGGATAGAATGACAATCCACTTCAATATGTTTTGTGCGCTCATGAAAAACTGGATTGGCAACAATCAATAACACTCGTATTGTCAATATAGAGGTGTTGACTCTGTCGAGGAACCCAAGCTCGACCAAAAGACCACGTAGCCAAATTATTTCGAACAAGCGGTAGACATGGCTCGGTACTCAGATTCAGTGGAGGATTTAGAGACTCGTGCTTGCTTCTTACTCTTCCAAGAAATCAATGCGAGAACCAAGAAACATGCACCAACCAAGAATGGATTTGCGAGTATCGGGACATCCCGCCTACCAAGATCACTATAAGCAAT
The DNA here is from genome assembly GCA_029884595.1 of Ormosia semicastrata. NCBI lineage: Eukaryota > Viridiplantae > Streptophyta > Magnoliopsida > Fabales > Fabaceae > Ormosia > Ormosia semicastrata. Next base: position 25,324,772 of record JAQQTO010000046.1, on the reverse strand, counting down.
CAATTTAGGGACTGTCCCGGTGGGAAATAATAGACCGCGTTGAGAGGTGCCTTTCAAGTATCGAATTATGCGACGAACAGCGGCCAAATGAAAATGGCGAGGTGAGTGCATGAATTGACTTACTTGCTGAACTGCAAAGGATATGTCAGGCCGTGTAATAGTCAAATAATTAAAACTACCCACGAGTTGATGATACAATAAAGGATCAGGCAAAAGATCACCGTCATCACGACGGTATTTAACATTAACCTCGAGAGGAGTATCCACCGGATTAGTTGATTGAAGATCGGCCAAAGAAATTAAATCCTCGGTGTACTTTTGCTGATGTAGGAATATGCCCTTGGAGGTATAATGAACCTCAAGTCCGAGGAAATAGTGCAAATTACTAAGATCTTTCATATGAAATGAGGCCTGTAATTGTTGTTTAAGCTGCTGTATGGAGGTATGATCAGAACCAGTAATGACCATATCATCAACATAGAGAATAAGAAGAACAATACCAAGAGCGTGCGATGAATGAACAAAGATGAGTCATATTGACTTTGAGTAAAGGAAAACCCAAGAAGAGTAGAACGAAATTTCTCATACCATGCTCGGGAGCCTGTTTCAAACCATATAAGGATCGTTTGAGCTTGCACACACCTTTAGATGATGAAAAAGACCCGGAGGGGGAGTTATATAAATATCTTCTGTCGATCACCATGAAGAAATGCATTCTTTACATCCATTTGATGGAGGGACCACCATTAGAAGCAAAGAATAGAGAGTACCGCTCGATTCGCTTGTCATCTTTGCCACAGCGCAAACGTTTCATCATAATCAATCCCATATTCTTGCTTATTCCCTAAGGCAACTAGTCGAGCCTTGTAACGGTTGAGGGAACCATCGAATTCAATTTCACAGAATACACCCATTTGCAGCCTATGGGTTTGACATCGGGGGGGCAAGAAACAATATCCCATGTAAAATTTTCTTGAAGAGCCTGGAGTTCATCTTGCATTGCTTGTATCCAACACACATCCTTAACTGCCTGTGAGTAACATGTAGGAATAGATATGCCGGATAGAGTAGTCGTAAGAGAAGTATGTGATGAATCATACCTTTCTGGTGAATATCTATTAGGTGGACGAGACAATCTAGCAGATCGCCGGGGTGCCACTGCACAGTTTAGGTGACGGAGCAAATCGGGAAGGGGAGCTGGGAGCTCTTGTCTGGGTTGTCGACACATATACATGGCCTGGTTCAAAACGTTCTATAGATTGAAGCACAATAGAAAAGTTAGGAAGAGTAGCAACCTCATTAGAGTCGAAGAAAGACAAGGAAACATAAATTGATTATCAAAGAAGGTCACATTCCTTGAAATACTAAGCGATGGTTAGTAATATCATAACACAAAAACCTTTGTGAGAGTTACTATAACCCATAAATGCACATTGACAGATTGTGCTCCAAGCTTATGTCGTTCAACCTGGAGGTAAGTGAACATAACATACACACCCAAAAATATGTAAATCTAGATAATTTGGATGAGTCTTAAAGAGACGAAAAAAAGGGGAATCAAGATCAAGAACCGTAGATGGAAGGCGATTGATCAAGAAGACAGCTGTGGACAAAGCTTCAACCCAGAATCTAGATGGAACAGATGCTTGAAGTAGCAATGTGCGCGTCACATCAAGCAAGTGACGATTCTTTCGCTCTGCAATGCCATTTTGTTGGGGTGTATTGGGACAGGAACGTTGAGAGACAATGCCTTTTTGTTGCAAATAGTCCTGAAACTCATGAGACATGTACTCACCACCAGAATCAGAGCGAAAGATTTTAAGCCTGGCTTGGAACTTATTTTCAATATATGCCAAAAATTTTTTAAACATTGGAAAGACTTTAGCCTTAGATCTAAGAAAATATATCCAAGTAAAACGACTGTAATCATCGATAAAGGTCACAAAGTATTTATAATGAGCATAAGAAGCAACAGGAGACATACCCCAAACATCACTATGAACCACATCAAAACAGTTGGAAGCACGATGAGCATTAGAGGGAAAAGGAAGTGCTTTACTTTTAGCAAGTTTACAAACCGAACAAGGAACAGAAGAATGAGAAATGACATTTTTATTTCCCAATAAACCATTTTTAAATAAATGAGACAAAACACCAGAATTTGGATGGCCCAATTTTCTATGCCAATCCTCATACATATTCAAAACACCATTACAAGCAAAAGATAAATGATTAGAAATAAATGAAGCGAAAATAATCTGCCCACTTTAGGCCCCTTCGCGATCACCTTCCCGACACTGATCCTGCACAAGACAACCAACTCGAGAAAAATTAACATTACAATTGTCATCCACTAATTGACCCACTGAAAGTAAGTTGGAATCAAGTCCAGGAGATACAAACACATGTCTAAAATCAGAGTTTATGTCACCAACATCAGTGATAGAAAGGGTATTACCATCAGCAATTTGAATTTTTTGAGTACCATGGTAATGGTGTATATTGTGCAAGTATTCAGAGGAACCCGTCATATGATTGGAGGCACCAGAATCAAGAAACCATGGTCGAGAAACATGAGAAGACTTACCCTGAATACCCAAGGCTGAAAGTGCTGATAGTACCATTTGTTGGATCATTTCAGGCTTCAAAGCGCCAACATCTGATGCTGCAATGGTGGAAAGTGAATCCGCTGAACTGGTAGTGGCATGGAACGCCTGCTCAGGACGTTGGGTTGGTCTTGGAGGACGCGTGGGACAGTCAGAGAGGATATGACCCTGTTGTTTGCAGTAATTACAGAATTTCTTACTGCAATTACGAGCGATATGGCCAAATTGTTTGCACGAAAAACACTGGACCTGTCGCATATCACGACCTTTGCCTTTACTTTGGGCAGCATAGGCAACCGTCACTGGTTCTGGAACCAATGCATCATGGGACATGGATCCCTGGGTAAGTAGACGTTGCTCTTCCCTGAGAAGTTCACCAACACATGTGTCCAAAGGAGGAACAGGACTCTGATTCAGCAAAGCGCCTCTGACAGCCTCGAACTTAGGACGAAGTTTCATGAGAAATTGATCCCGCTTACTGATGTCGTAAACCGCTTGAAGAGCCGTGAGCGAGGTTTTGGGAACATCGGCATATAAGATGGCTGAGTGTTCTGTCCACAGATTTAAGAAACCAGAATAATAATCCTGAATAGACAGATTACCTTGTTTGTAATTGGCTATCTCGAGCTCCAACTGAAAGCGCTTGCGATTATTCGGTTGTAAATTCGCTTCAAATACTCCCACATGTCTTTAGCAGGTTGTAAAAGGGCGCAAGTTATTGATCATCCGAGTCTAAATAGAGCCGAGAATCCAAGAAACAATTTGGGCATCTTTCACCTCCCAAGCATCTAAGGCGATTTCTCAACCTAGGTCTTTGTGGAGGTCCCGTCTATGTGACCCCACAAGCCTTTCCCTTCGACATACATCTTGAATTGAAATTCCCAGGCACCATAGTTCTTGCCGGTGAAGCGGACACAAAAATTATCCCTTTCCTTGTCCGAAGCCATGAGATCGCAACCAAGAGCAAGAAAGAAACGAACACGAAACGAGCAAGAACGAAACCTGCGAACCCAAAGCTAGCGGCACGAATAGAAGAACTGAGAGCAGCAAAGAAGACGAAGACAAGAGCGACCCAGAGTGGTGTCGTTGAAGAAATCCGATATAAACCAAGAAATCACAGGTTTGATCGAGAACCTGCTGATACCATGTCAGAAGAATTGGCTTTCTTCATTGTGTTTCCACTATAAATAATAGCATGAGCATTTACAGCCATTTATAACTATTTAATTACAAATATTCTATTACCTGATTTGTTTAGCTAATTTAGGAAAGCTAAATATATACAATTAATGAGTTGTCCCCTTTTTCTATTTTATTCTACATATAATAGGAAACAATATATACAATTAAGGAGTTGTCCCCTTTTCCTATTTTATTCTGCATATAATAGGAAACAAATTAATCCCTGATTAACACATTTTCCTTTGTCTCAATTCCTAGCGAGCCAAGTGCTTCATTCACCTGTCCTTCCAAAATTGTGCCACTTCTCAGGATAATTGCATTGACCTGCTCCTTTGGATTAGTCTCAGTAGTACTAGGCAATATCTCTGGTGCCCTCGTTGTCATCACTGTACCCAACTGGCTAATCTGAGTCTTCATGTTCTTCATTCTGGCATCTGAATTATGCATGTACTTCATTACAAAGTTTTCAAAATTTTGCTTCTCTTCAGGTGCTTGGAAACCTAGAGGTAGTTGCAGAGCTCTCTACTGATTCTGATGATTGCCCTGTTCATTTCCCTATTTAAAATTAAGATGCTCCCTCCAATTAGGATTATACGTATTTGAATATGGATTATACTATTGCCTGTTGGAATTTCCAACAAATTTTACTCATTTAGGCTCAGGGGCAAATGGACTACCAACTTGACAATTTGAACTTGTATGACCCTGTCTGCCACATGCTTCACATATGATTGGTGGGGTTGCACTGTTTGTTATCATCAAAGTCTCAACCTTCTTTGTCAATGTTTCCAACTAGCTTAGAATAGCAGTAGAGGAGTTAACAACATGCACATCTACTTATTTCTTAGGAACCTTGCACTCATTTTGCCATTGATAACTATTCAGTGCCATTTCTTTAATCATTGCTTGGCTCTTAGTAGGTGTTTTCCTCCAAATTGTACATCCTGCAGCTGCATCAATAAGTGAACGGTTGGCAAGCGACAAACCATTGTAAAAAGTTTGTACTTGTTGTCAGACGAAAAATCCATGATGTGAACATCTCCTCAACAACTCTTGAAAACATTCCCAAGTTTCATAGAGAATGTCCATGTCAAACAGCACAAAAAAAGTTATGTCATTTCTTAACTTAGCAAATTTAGATGGAGGCAAATACTTAACCAAAAATTGTTGTGTCAGTTGTTCCCATGTAGTGATGGAACCCCTTGGTAGTGACATTAGCCATTGACTCGCTCTGTCTCTAAGAAAGAAAGAAAAGAGTCACAATCAGATTGCATCATCTGTCACTCCATTATAGTTTATAGTATTACACAACTGCAAGAACCTGGTCAAATGTTGATTTGGATCATCTGAAGGCAAACCACCAAACTGATCAGAAGTTTGAATCATAGAGATCAATGCCAGTTTGATCTCAAAGTTGTTAGCTGCCACAACTGGTCTTGTAATACTCCTTCCATACCCTTCAGCAGTGGGCATGGAGTACTCAAGCATGGTCCGTTCTGCTGGGGTAGCTCTTTCTTCACGATTCCCTTCAACTATTGGTCTCGCCTCCATCTTTCTTATAGTTTCTTCAGACACAGCTTCAATATGAGATTGCTTCCTTAATTTGCGAGCTATTTTCTTAATTTCTAGATTAAATGTCAAATCAAGAAAATAAGATCAAGTAAGCATAAATAAGAAATATGAGCAAAAAGATGAAGTGACAAATTAATTGAAAATAATAAAAAATAAAAATAAAAATAAAATAAGAAATAAAATAAAACAAAAAAGTGCGTCTAAATTAACTATAGTTTTTCACTTCTAATATTACCAAACTCACTTCTCAAAATGGTGCCAAAAACTTGATACGATACACTAAGAGCAAGTGCATTCTATAGCCAAGTAATATAGGACATGAGTCCCAATTATCGATCTCACGAGGAATAAGTGGTAATTACTAGATTCGTAAAACCCTTCATTATTTAAACAATCAGAAGTGAAGAGAAATTCAAATTAAAAATACAAAACAAATAAAGAAGAAAGATAGACAATAAAGCAAAGAATAGATAATCAATGAGAGAGAAACTAGGGCACAAGGTTCCATTAAATCTAATTATTCAGATCTTCTTTCATTTATGATGTAAGATAATTCTTTTGTCAATATTCTCTTACTTGCTATTGAATCGTAATGGTCATGGATGAAACAATATTTCATTCTTAAATTAAATCACATATTTGGTCATTTAGTTGAATTAATTAGGAATGCATTAAGTTTCAATTTAAGATATGAACTAACATATTTGTCAATTCCATTGATAGGAAAATTTGATGTTTAGTCATTCACCAATTTAATCCTAGATTTATCATATAGGTCCACTCATTGATTGCGGATGGTCACTGGTCAAATAATGAATTAACACACGCCAAAAGTAATCAAATTATGATAAGAATGTAAGCAATATGGTAAACCCTAAAAGAAATTACTTTAATCAAATTAGAAATCAAACCCAAATAATTAAGAAAATATTATAGGTTTAGCTACTCATATTCAATACAAAAAAGCTCATATCAAAATACAAACTTATAGAAAGAAAACTCAAAAAAAGGGAAAAACTAGAGGGAAAGAGAAATCAAAACCCTTTTTTATGGAGATTATGATCTTCTAGCCTTTAAGAATCGAATTCTCCCTTCAAATTCGTCTTCTAAAGTCTACTGCCACGAAACTACTCTCTCAATATTAATGATTTTCTACATTGTGTGTCCAATGTGTTTAATTTGGAGTAACTTTTCCTATTTAAAGAAAATCACGTCTGCTGTTACGCGACCAGCGCCTAGGCGCTGGTTCATGGGCGCTCAAGCATTAAGCCACTTAAGTCAAGACGCACTGTGTTATGTTCTGTGCGCTCAAGCGCTCCTCACCCAGTGCTCAAGCGCTAGGTCACTGAATCACCGCTGCTGCATACACTTCAAGTGCTTCGACACTCCACTCCTCAATGCTCAGGCATTGACCACTGATGAAAAATTCCTCTTTTCCTTGCTTCTTTGAATGTCCAGTCTTCTCCATGTACAATTATCTGACAAAAACACATAAAACAAATAATAAAAGCACGATTAAGAAATACTCAAAATATAACAAAACTTACAAAGTTCAATAAAAAATATAAAAAGAATATGAAAAACTAAGGAATTGAACCGTAAAAATATGAGAAGTTGAAGGTTCATCAAAGTGGTAGGGGATTTACTTTCATAACTTCATCTCTTTCCTTGTGTCAACTTGGTCATGATGATGGCTAGTTGATTAGAAATATGATTGTATGTTGTCTATGGTTTTTATTGCTTGATTCTTATTTGGAAACTTATTGATAGCTTGATTTTGTGAGGTTTGATGATTGGTTGAGTTAAGGCTTGGTTATGTCCATGACTAAAGTGAGAATTAAGTGTTTATGGATTAAATTCTTGTTCATCAATCTATGTAAAATGAATTAAGTTGATATTTGATGATTCTAATCATGTTTTAGAACATGTTTTAGATCATGTTTTTGATTGGAATTGGTTTAAAAAACCAATTCTGCAGAAAGCATTCTGCAGAATCGATTCTGGTATATGGGCACCTAAGCACGTTGAGCACGAGCGCTCAAGCACCCAATGTCTAGCTGAATAGGGCAAACACTCCAATCTACCCACGCTTCAGTGCCAGCGGTGAGCGCTTGAGCGCCCCAAGACTCGAGATTCTGCTGCCTGATGCATGCGGTGAGCATATGAGCGCCCATCCCAGAGCGCCTGAGTGCGCTAAGCGCTGGAGCGCCCTAGAGCTCAATGCTTGAGCGCCCAGTATAAAATGTCATAGAATTTTTATGTTATTAAAACAGGGTTTCCTACTTGCTAGGATCCCTTATGCATGCTTTTTAGCGTATGTTGAGGTACTACTGGGGGTAATTTGAAAGGGAAATGATCACCTATTTAGTATATGAAATGTATGAAACTTAGACCAACCTAGAGTAATGGTTTGATCTAAGGAAGTGTCTAGCACCTTAGGCTACTTATCATGGTATTAGATATCACTCAATATGTGATGATGTGATGTATTGGATACAAATATATTAGGATGAATTAGTAGTATTCACTCTAATATTTATAAGGAATGTATGAACTGTAAGATATCCAAGAGTAGTGGATTGCCTTAAGAAAGTACATAGACCCTTAAGCAACAAAGGGGTGCATTTGCTAACCACTCTTGAACTAGGTTCTTTTGAGTGGAGATAAGCTTATGTGTTTAGCTCCTAAGAGAAGGGATGTAGGATGTATTGAGTTCTCTAGGTAAGTGGAATCTTGTACATTACTAAATACACAATAAGATGAATGGTGGCTAGTAAGTTTGTCATATTCATGAAATATAGCAGAATTATGCAATAACTCTTTATTAGTAAAGATGAGTTGAAATTATAAGATGAGTGAGATTTACTCCCTTAGATACAAAGTTAAGTATGGGAGTTGAAGTCCTTAAGCATTCCATGAGTTAGGAATTGCTAAAATAGGTATCTGGGACCTTAAACACTTTAGGTGTAACTTAGGCTACTACTAGAAATGTGATAATAAGGAAGGCTAGATATAACCAAGATAAGTATTTTATACTTGTCTAGATGTATGAATGTGAGAATGGTCTAGTAGTATTAATCGTAGTGAGTATCCTTTGATGTTGTGCACAATCATGTAGGCCAAGGGAGATAAATGGTGAGTCCGAAAGGTTTTTTTGAGCTTGAATTCATGCCCTAACTTCTCGATAGCGTTAGGATACGTGTAATGTGAGGATGAACTTTCCCTCTATTTACCACATGATAATATACTAAACTAGTTCCCAACAAACATCTTGGTTCTTAATTGAGCTAAGTATGTATGTATAATGTTTTTACCTTCTTTTCCAATGTATGGTAACCTATGATGTGCATAATTGTTTGGCCAGAAGGAAAGGAATCAGAAGTTCCTAAAGGAACAAGTTATTCCTGACCAAGAGCCAAGGGCTACAGGTAGAGTGAGAATGAGTTTTCCCTCTCTACCATAGCAGATTACATGGAACGTATAGGTTCCCAGAATGAGCAGGTATGCTTGGTTTTTGAAAATTAAACTTTGTATATATTCTAAAATAAAACCTTGCATAAGCATATCTTTAGGACATTTCTTAGGCATAATTATATTACATATCATTAGCATTGCATTTAAAGGCAGTTGTATAGGCAATTGTCTGTTACTGTTGATATTTACAATTATATGGATGGTTATTTATATCTAACAGTATGTAGGCTATCGATTTAGACCACACTACAATGTAGTGTGTAGTTATGAGAAAAAGTTGAGGAAACTCCTATGTTGATGTTATATATTTGTTTATACAATGTTATAACTAACTAGTACTGAAATTATTTTTACTGAGAATTATAATTCTCATCTCGTTTGTTCTTCCATGTAAATCCAAGATCAGATCCTGCTAAGGGAAAGAAGGCGAAGCATGAAGACTAGTATAGTTTTATATGCTTTAGTAGACAAAGCTTATGTATAAGTTTATATTTATTTTGTATGTTTTAAGAGTTATGTATTACAATATGCTTTTTTATGGCTGAGGTTGTATATGTGTCGCGACCATGATCGCGGCAGGAGCGGCGAAAAAAAAATTATTAGGAGTCGCCACCAATTTTATTAACAATAAGAAAAAATTGGAAAACCTTTAAAAATGGTCTACATTCAAAGATTCGGATTCAGAAGTCTAATTATGCATAGGGAAAGGTGGAAACTTAACTCTACAGCACTCCTAATACATCCGTCTGAAGAGAGTTACCTTAAATCAGTTGTGCAGATTTTGATAACTTTTGAAAATATTTGTTTTACTCCTTTTGTTAAAAGATAAACTAAATAGACAAATAAATTATGAAAAACTTAATTTTGGCTTGACAAATCTATGTATCCTCGGATGCAATGAGGAATTCAAAGTCACGTCGTTCTTTAGAAAAACAATTGTAGGTTGGTTATTTTAAATTTTGAAAATTCATTTGATTTTTTTTTATGTTTAGAAAAGAATAAATCATCAAACTGTCACAACTTAGATGATTTTAAAAGTTACAAGATTAACAAATTGTCACAACTCAGTTAATCTTATTTTATTTTTCTAAAAAAAGGTTCAACTATTTTTTATTTTTTTATTTTTTATTTTTACTTTTCAACCCACTTAGTCCATTAATCTAAGCCCAATTTCTTTGTTGCTTTTTTTGTTTTATTTTATTTTTAATTTAACAAATATAAAAAAAGGGAATTGACCCAATTATTAACCTAACAGACATTCAAACGCATCCAAAATACCAATATAAAACAAGCCAATTGATTCATGGCCTATATGACCATTTCTTCAAAGCAAATAAAAAGACATCAACCCAAACCTAAAGATAAAAGCACAAATAAAATAATAAAATAAAAAAAGGTTGCACATAAAAGAAAGAAACGAATCAACAAAAGGAAGAAGCTTTTACTGGGTTGCCAAAATGAAACAGAGAGATGGGGTTCTTGGTGTGAAGTTCTTGGTGGAGAACGGCCGAGACGGCAACACCTAGGGCGACTATTCGCGATGGCGCGCAATTGATGCAGCGTGGAGGACAACGCGGGCAGGGGCATTGGTGGAGCTTTGGTGTTGGGTCGCGGTTCGCTGGTGATAAGTTGTCGTCGCGGATGGGTCTGGTTCGAACTGTGAGGCGGCACGTGCTAGTCGAATCTGGTACCATGCGTTGGTGTGTGGAGGACGACGTGAAGGGCGGATTTGACGGCGGGTCATGGCTACATAGCAAATTCGCTGTGGCGTGCGGTTGTAAATCCGCAGTGGTAGTGTTGCAAAGTCGTGGTGGACGGTGGCTGCGCGTGGTGGCTGCGAATCTGGGGCAAAGGAATGGCACTCAGCTAGATGGGTGAGGATGTCTGGTTCTGGTGGTTTTCTGGGGTTTATGGTGGTTTTGTGGTGGTGATGAAGTGAGTGATGAAAATGGGTTGTTGCAAGGGTGATTTGGTGGAGATGAAGAAGGGTGGTTACGGGTTGTTAGTTGATGCACATGAGGTGTTTGATAATTTGTTTGAAAGAAAACTTTGGATGATATATTGTGGGTGTGTATTGTTATGGTGATAGGTTCCATACGGGTTGCTCATATGGGTGCAAGTGAGGAGACTAGGTCATGGTGGGAGTTTTGGTGTTTGGTGATGAGGTTGGATGTTGGAGAGTGGTTGTTATGGTGGTTGAAGATGATGAAGAAGAAGTGGTAGTGTGGGCAAAGGTTGGAGGGTGGTGGTCACAGTTATGGAAGCTTGGAGGAAGATGGTGATGGTTATGGAGGGATGTGGTGGTGGAGTGGAAGTCGAAGATGGGTGAGATGGTTGAGATGGGGAGCTATTGTACATTAACGATAGAAGCCCCCTTATAAACAAAGAAAAAGATTTCTCCAATGATTAGATCGTATGGTCTCTTTTTCACTCCCTTTTTGGCTTCCATGATTATTTTTCTTTTTGTTTACAGCTGCCACCTTCCCATTTTCTTTCTTTCTTTACGTAAACCACTCCTTTATCTTTTCTACACATTGAGCCCCCCACTTCCTTCACTAGCAGACATTTTTTACTCAATCTTTTTATATATTTCTTTTCTTGCTTGTGCAATTGTGGTACATTAAATGCATTACAGCTCCAAAATTTGTTTTTCTATTTCCCTTTGGGGAACCGTGACAGAGTAACCAAATGAAAAAAATGATTACTATGTGGTTGGAATTGAATTTTTCTTTAACACATTCATATGTGCTTGGTTTATATTGGGTTATGGATTTTGGGCTCAAGTTTGGCAAATTTTGGACTAGAATGAATGAGTAAATTCAATGGAGATGGATCAAGCCCAAACTTCTTTTTTTTCTTCACGTAGCCCTTTATTTTTTATTATTTTTTTAGGCCCAGAAAAAATTAGGTGTTCACAATTGCCCCTCGTTACTTGTTTCTTACTATATAGTATGAATAACCGTAGTTTTTCATATTATCATTGTAAGAAATGAGTAAAGACGTGAACTTAAATTTTGTCTGGCAATGCATGGGACGATGTGAATGGACAAGGCAAAGATGCTGATTGAAAACCAGTGAGCTCAAATGCGGATTTACGAGTTGTTGCAACATCGTTAATCCTATAAAGGTGAAGCTTAGAGTGAAGTCAGAGACGTCACCACCTCATCAACAAGCTATCGCAGCTCAATTAACGTTTATTGATTAAAAAGAGTTTATTAAAAATGGGAATTTAAATGACATTGGGTGGCCTCGTGACCCAAAATGTAAAAGACAATGGGCTTGACCCAAAATTTAAAAGACAGTGGATTTGACTTAAAATTTAAAAGACAACGGGCATATGGTGTCCCGAAATTTAAAAGACATTGGGTGTCTAGTATCCTGAAATTTAAAAGGCAATGGGCTTATGTGTCCCAAAAATTAAAAGACATTGGGTGTCTATGTCCTAAAATTTAAAAGATAATGGGCTTGGCCCGAAATTTAAAAGACATCAGGTATCTGGTGTCCCAAAATTTAAAAGATAATGAGCTTGGTCCGAAATTTAAAAGACATTGGGTACCTGGTGTCTTGAAATTTAAAAGACAATGGACATCTAGTGTCTCAAAATTTAAAAGATATTGGGTATCTGGTGTCCCAAAATTTAAAAGGCAGTGGGTTTGGCCCAAAATTTAAAAAACATTGGGTATATGTGTCTTGAAATTTAAAAGGCAGTGTGCTTGACTTGAAATTTAAAAGACATTAGGTATATGGTGTCTTGAAATTTAAAAACAATGGGCTTGACCCAAAGTTTAAAAGACAGTGGGCTTGGCCCGAAATTTAAAAGACAGTGGGTTTGACCCATAATCTAAAAGACAATGGGCTTCTGGTGTCCCGAAATTTAAAAGACATTGGGTATTTGGTGTCCCAAAATTTAAAAGACATTAGATATCTGGTGTCCTAAAATTTAAAAGACAAGGATTTTAAAAGGTAATGGGCATCTTGGCCCAAAAAGATTTTTTTTTCTTCTTTTTTTTCTTTTAAGCAATATGACAATGTGACCAAAAGTTAAATGACATGAAACCTTCCTATGTTTTCCTTTTTTTTCTTCTTTTAGGAAAGATCATTAGGCCATGGACCTAAATTTTATAAAAGCAGGTCATCGAGTCATGGACTTGATATTTTTTTGAAACCTCACCAAGCCATAGACCTGGAATTTTGTAAAGCCATCAAGCCAAGCATTTGAATTTTTTATTTTATTTTTTGACACACCATCGGGCTATGGACCTGGAATTTTTTTAGTCATTAAGTCTAGGATTTAGATTTTTTTAAAGACAAAAAAGTATCTTTGAAAAGTTTCTTAGTAAAAATGGATTTTTCTTAAACCATGCGCTTCCTCAAAAAAAGCTTATGCAACTAAACCCGCTTTCATGCTCATTTTCCGACTCTGTGATGTGCTTTCTTCAAAATACTCATTTCCATATCTTTTTTTTAGTACCTTTTTTTTTTTTTGGATTATCCATTGAGATATCATTTTTCCCTTCAAACGGAACTTCTAATCTCTTTTTTTTCTGAATTGTTCATCAAGAGATTACCATTAAATGGTCAAATCATAGTGTTGTACTCATGTTCATCTTACTTGAAGCATTACATAACAGACAAACATGGATTCAAAAGTATAACAGAAAAGAAGTGAACAACTTCCAGTTTGGTCTTAGAAGTTTGATTATACAAAGGGTATTTACAAATGATAAATATATGGAAAAAGACACAAACAACGGTATGGGATTCAAAGTGGTGTTGCCGCAATATGGATTAGTTTGATCTTTATGAAATCGATCTTTAGTTGCCTACTAGACATTATGGCCGATGATTTCCTTCTGCTGAGCATCTATATCAACTCAAATTGAACTAAAGAAAAATTTACCCCAGTCTAGGACTAAAATAAACTAGGGATAAGAAAAATTACCCCAGTTTAGAGTTGAATTGAACAAGGTAGGAACCTGTCCTAGTGTAAGGCCAAATTTGAACCAAAAGATAAATTTGCCTCAGTCTAGGACTGAACCAAGCTAGAGAAAAAAATTGCTCCAGTGTAAGTCTTTTTTTTTTCTTCTTCTTTTTTTTATTTTTTTATTTTAATTTTTTTTAAAAGGAGCAATGAGTTAAATACTTGGATGAACATAACATTTTTCCTCAAAATTAAAACATATGAAAATAAAAAGTAATCATTCGTTGGTTAGAATGGACTTTTTAAGGATTGTAACGTGGCCAAGATTAGTGGTTATGAAATGAAAGATATAAGGCTCAAAAAAGTGTTTAAGGGTTAAATGGAATCAAGGATCCTTATTCAAAATTAAACTTTGTCAACTGCTTTTGCGCTTTCAAGCACACTTTTCTCTTATTGTTCTCCATTTATTCCCTTTTTCTTTTCACTTCAATCATTCACCTTTGTCATGACCATTTCATTTTATTTTCTTTCTTCTTGCTTTCCCTTCTCTCTTTTTATCATGTTTTTTTTTACTTCCTACCCTTTTCACCCTTTCTTCCTTTTTTTTTATTATGCTTTAAATTGTCATCATGACAATCAACCTTTGTTTTGTGCTATCCCCTATTGTAAGAGTTGATTCTTGTCCAGGGTTTTTTGAAAAAAGCTTTCAAGCCCAAAAAGGGATAACGAGAGATAATGAAAAGATGAATTCTTGTGAAGGAGAGAGAAAGATGGTCAATCTTCATTCCAAATCTTGATTGCTCATTTTCAAAAATTTTGAATTAGAGACAGAAGGATAATGCACGCCAAGTGATTATTTATTTGCTCCCTTTTATCTTCTTTTTTTTAAATTCTTTTTTTTTCACATCTCTTTTGTCTTTGTTTTTTGTTTTTTTGTTTTTTGTTTTTGCAAAGAGTACCCGCACACGTGGGCTTCGTGACCACCAAAAGTTTTCTAGAATGAGAGTCCACAGGATCCGAACCAAAAGAAAGCAAGAAAGACACGATAAGAACATGAGTGCTAAGATCATAAGAATAGGAAATAAGGTATCCATGCAAGTCCATTACATTAATGCTTCAAGAAAGTTTACATAAGTTCAAAACTCAAATGATTTTAATGATTGAAACAAACATGGGGTTAGGACCATCATTTCATGATAATCACTTGACAAACGAATTAGAAAACCAGCTGCTCAAAAGTTTCCCAATGCTAGAGGATCATCATCCAGTTGAACTTTCTGAGGTTTCCCTTATAAACATTTGCTCTCATTCCAGATGAGTATGAGCATGTGTAGAAACACCTGACACAACTTGATGGATTCCGGAGCCATTGTTGTTCATGAGTATGTTGAGATCCCATTTGATTCATTCGACCCCAACTCCACCCTTGTTCTTTACATTCTCGCATGTCCTTCATTTATTTGATCAAACCATCCCTTTACTTCATATACTTCTTAACTCGGATATCTCCCAATCACTTGCATGAGTGTTGTTTACAATTCCATCTCATGATCTTGTGTTTTATTGCCATTCATTTTCCTTAGAAAGAGCAATGGTTCAAGTTTTTGAAAAAATAATGTTAATATAAAAAAACAATTTTCTCATTTTTATTTTTTTTAAAGTGAACACATTCAAGAATGCATGATGAAATTTTTTTTTTGCTTTTTTTTGTGCAAACATGTAGCAAAATATTTTTTTTATGAAATTTTTTCTTCTTTGGGAAACTATAATGCAAAGAGAAGTCAACATTTGAATTGGACATTTTTAAACTTTTATTTTATGAAAATGATTAAGATTTTGTTTTTTTTTTCTATTTTTTCATGCAAAGATATTATGCTATCATAGAAGAGAGTATGATCAGAGAAATGAGCATTTAACTTGGAAACCTCTTTTGTTTTTATCATGTGATGCAAGATTAATGTCATGGAAGACTTTTGTATTTGTTATTTATTTTTAAGCAATGATGCTATGCTATCATGGAATGAATGATGACTACCTAACTAAGATGAAAATCTTCTTTTTTTTGGGGATGCAACAAGAACTTTCTTTTTTTTCTTGTGTGCTTTGTAGGTTACATTAAAAAAAAAACTACTTGGTTAGGATAAAAACTTTTTTTTTGCTTCTTTTATTTTTTTTATTTTGCAAGGACAAATGACTATTTGATGATGAATTTTGTTTTTAATGAAATCCTATCATGTTATGAGAAATGACTATTTGGGATGAAATAATTTTTATTTTTCTCTTTAATGAGGATGCTAGAATGCAGATGCTTCTTTTTTTTAAAAAAAAATAAGGTTTTTTTAATCCTATTATGCAATAAAAAATGATTATTTGGATAAAATGTTTTTTCATTTTTTTTGGTGGGGATACTAGAATGTGAATGATTTCTTTTTCTTTTCCTTTTTTGAAACAAGAAATCATTTTGTCTTCTTGTCCTTTTTTTATGCAAGAATGTTATGCAATGAAAAAAGATCATTGCACTACATGCAATATTTTTAGCATAGACAAATGGATGGATGCATGAGTGAATGGGTGAATGGTTCTTCTGCCTCTTCCTTTTCTTTTAAGAGAAAAGGTGAATGATTTATTTTGTAAAGAAAATTGAAGCTGAAGATTTTTACAAAAGAAATACATTACATTAGTAAATTGTTGACCCACTAGTAATGACTTATTTTCAATCAATATTCACTTCTTTGGAAATATTTATTTTTTCAAATGTAAATTTGTCACATTAGTAGGCTAAATAACTTAACCAAACCCAAGTATTTATTGATACATGAAATGCAAAGGAAGTATTTATAGACTTTTTTATTTTAGGTTTTTTTTCTAAATGAGAAAAATGCTCCATTTGTGCCCTAATGGGATTGCCTTAAATTTGAGGAGTTCTATCCTAAAGATATATCGGTCTTTTTGATTCGTGAGAACTTTCATTGAGTGGTTCTACTATTCTAAAGACTGCTAGAGCTAAGACTCATTTCAGAATGATGACCACAAACAGTGGGTAAACCACTAGATATGGGGCATTCGTGAAAAAGGCATACTCTAGATGAGACTTTCACGATAACCAAATAGGATGTACATCAAAAATGGCTTTTACTATGCAATGTCTACCTAAATTAGGCTTCACCTAAACCTGGGTATAGGGCCCCACTCAGATGTGTGTGATAAACGTGTAGGTGCAGTGGGTGTAGGAAGCGTACAAACTTTTATAATTCTAAGGACTACCCAAATATTGCAAAATAAAACAAATGCAAAACAAAATTCTAAAAATCCTCTATCCTAAGGTTTGTATAATAAAATAAAATCACAGTTAAAATAATCAATAAAAAATTTAAACAAAATAGAAAAACAAAACAAAAACAAAAGGGGTAAAACAAACATATAAATGTCACAGAATTTGCACAACCAACTTACAAAGGCTTGACTCTCAAATATTCCCCAGCGGAGTTGCCATCTGTCATGACCGTGATCGCGGTGGGAGCGGCAAAAAAAATAAATTATTAGGAGTCGCCACCAATTTTATTAACAGTAGGAAAAAATTGGAAAACCCTTAACAATTGTCTACGTTCAAAAATTCAGATTCGAGAGTCTAATTATGCATAGAGAAAGATGGAGAGTTAACCCCACAACACCCGTAATACATCCGCCCTAAGACGGTTTCCTTAAATCAGTTGTGTGGATTTTGATAACTCTTAAAAATATTTGTTTTACTCTTTTTGTTAAAAGATAAACTAAATAGACAAATAAATTATGAAAAACTTAATTTTGGCTTGACAGAATAGAGATTCTGCTCCTACGTATCCTCGGATGCAATGAGGAATTCAAAGCTACGTCGTTCTTTAAAAAAATAATTATGGGTTGGTTATTTTTAATTTTGAAAAGATTTTTTTATTTTGAAAATTCATTTGATTTTTATTTTTTTTATGTTTAGAAAAGAATGAATCATCAAGTTGTCACAACTTAGATAATTTTTAAAGTTACAAAATTAACAAGTTGTCACAACTCAACTAATCCTGTCTTATTTTTCCAAAAAAAGGTTCAATTATTTTTTATTTTTTTTATTTTTACTTTTCAACCCGCTTGACCCATTAATCTAAGCCCAATTTCTTTGTTGCTTTTTTTGTTTTGTTTTATTTTTAATTCAACAAATATAAAAAAGGGAACTGATCTAATTATTAACCTAACAGACAATCAAACTCACCCAAAATACTAATATAAAACAAGCCAATTGACTTATGGCCCATATGACCATTTCTTCAAAGCAAAAAAAAGACATCAACCCAAACAAAAAAATAAAAATAAATAAAAGCACAAATAAAAAAATAAAATAATAATAAAAAAGGGTTGCAAATAAAAGAAAGTAATGAATCAACAAAAGGAGGAAGCTTTTACTGAGTTGCTAAAGCGAAATAGAGGTTGGATGGGGGTTTGAGAATGCCAATGGTAAGGATAAAGTTCTTGGTGGAGAATGACCGGAACGGCGGCACCTGGGGCGGCTATTCGCGGTGGCGCATGACTGATGCAGTGTGGAAGACAACATGAGCAGGGGCACTGGTGGAGGTCTGGTGCTGGGTCACGATTTGCGAGTGATCAGTTGTCATCGCGGATACGTCTGGTTCGAACGGCGAGGCGGCACTTGATGGTCGAATCTGGTACGACACAGTGGTGCGTGGAGGACAACGCGAAGCGCGGATCCTGACGGTGAGTCGTGGCTATGTTGAGGATTCGCAGTGGCGCGCGGTTGAGATCCGAGGTGGTAGTGTTGTAGGGTGGCAGTGGACGGTGACTGCGCGTGGTGGCTTCTGGTTCGGGTTACTGTGGTTTCGCATGGATGGCTAGGTGCGGATTTGGTTTAGATCTGGGGCAGAGGAATGACGCTTGATAACTTCACAAAGTGTAGTTATTTGTGTCCTATATTTGTGCTATATTGGCTGCTTAGTCCTTATTTGTATGCATGAATGAAAGATTTTAGCATCATTTATATCTGATTTCATTTTGATGGCTTCCATTGTGATCCTGAGCAAATACTTTCAAAACTTTGATAAATTTAGTATATTTGCATGAGTTAATGAATTGATACTTTCTCTAATATAAGCAGGTCTCAAATAAAGCATGGAAATAAAGAAATTGGAGTAGCTTTGGACTAGGAAGCCTAAGAGAAAGCCAAAATTGAGGATCAACAGCCAACGCCGCGACATAGTCATGTTGACATCGCGACGTTGACCCTCCCATGCTTCAGTAAAAAAACCCGAGGCTGAAGCACCGCAACATTGAAGAGTGGACGCCTCAAGCGTCTGTGACCTAATTGCACGCGTGTCGCAGAGTGATGTGTTGGACGTCACGACGTGACCCTGTTTTATTCAGCCTATAAATACTGTTGTATCCTTTTTGCACGGGAATTTTTCATCTTTTTGGAGAACAGCTGCTAGTTTAGGGTTTTTAGACCCAAAGGAAGTAGAAAAGGCTAAGGTTAGAGGTCATCCTTCATATGGAGGGTGAATCAAGCTTAGCAGATGAAATCTAATGAGATTCCTTCCTTTCCTTTCTTCTTTTCTCTTTTTATTACTTCATGAATATGATTTAAATATTTATATTTTCATGTATCATGGCTACCTAAGATGTATGTAGGATTTTCTTTGTAGTCTCCTATGGATATTGATGATTTTGTAATCTTTTGAGTATATATTAAAGTTTAGTTATGTTCAATCATATGAATCTTAATGCTTTTGAGGGTTTGATCAACTTTTGATTGATTTGATGAAATCTGATGAACCTAGACATAGGAATTTGGATTTTAGATCACACGTATGATTAATGCATGTTCGACGAGTTCAATTAGCTTGAATAAGTTGATTCGCTAACTGAATTGAAATATACCTTTTAGCCATGTATAGTGAGTGTTTGAGAATAGATTGTTCATGAGTAGAGTTTGCATTGGTTCTCATGGAAACATAGTGAGCTGGGTAAATGAAACCAGGATTAATTGACTTAAACATAGGTTTTTAACTAAATCAGATTCTCAAGCTAACTTAATAATTCATTGATGTTGCTTGTAAAGATTACATGTCATTAGTTGAAATAGAAGGTGAAAAAGGATCCCCTATTATCTATTTATCTTAGATTTATTACTTTTCAATCTTTGTATTTCTTTTAAATAACTTTTATAAATTTGATGTTCTTGGACAGTATTAATTAGACTATTGGCTAATATTTGATTTTAATATGAAGTACGTATTCCTCGTGGGAACGATATCTGACTCCTAACTATAATACAAGTACGATCCGTGCATTTGCGGTAAGCAAAAGAGCGAACAAGTTTTTGACGCCGTTGTCGGGGAATACGGTTATTTCTGTTTAGATGATATTAGCAACGAGTCTAGTTAATCCTAGTTCAAATTTCGTTTTGTACATATTAATTTAAGTTTTTAGATTATTTTGTGATATAGGTACTTTGATGGCAGAAGAACACGTTACACAAGAGATGGAGGACGATAATCACACTAAACCATTGAGGGAGTTTGCAACCCCTCAAATGGAGAACTTGCAGTCCAGTATTAGACGGCCTGCCATCTGTGCTAATAATTTTGAAATCAAACTGGCCATCATTCAAATGATACAGACTTCTGTGTAATTTAGTGGTTTGCCCAAGGAGGATCCCAATGTGCATCTCTCAAATTTTTTGGAGATATGTGACACGTTCAAGCACAATGGTGTCTCTGAAGATGCTATTCGCTTAAGGCTCTTTCTTTTCTCTCTCAGAGATAGAACCAAGAGTTGGTTGCAGTCTTTACCTGCGAGATCCATCAGCACTTGGACCGATCTTTGTGATAAATTCTTAAATAAGTATTTTCCACTGGCCAAGACAGCTGAAATGGTGAATGATATCACATCATTCACCCAACATGAATCTGAGTCCTTGTATGAAGCATAGGAGAGGTACAAGGATTTGCTTTGTAGGTGCCCTCATCATGACATTCCACCGTGGCACTAAGTTTACTCATTTTACAAGGGATTGCTACCCCACCATCGCCCTATAATAGATGTAGCTATTAGAGGCTCTTTATTGAGCAAATCATTTGATGATGCATTCTAACTGCTTGAGGAATTGGCAGCCAATAGCTACCAATGGCCTTCTGAAAGAAATACTTCAAAGAATGTGGCTAGAGTGCATGATATTGATCCAATGGTAGCATTATCAGCTCAGGTGGCAACATTATCAAGTAAGCTGGATCGTTTGGGGAACAGCCATCAACAAAGCCCATTTGTGCTGTGTAAGAAGTGTGGAGAGACTCATTCAAGCGATAGTTGCCCTTTTAGTACAGAAAGTGCACAATACGTTGGTAACTATCGCCCGCAATAGAATAATCCATACTCAAACTAGTATAACCCAGGATAGAGGAACTATCCTAATTTCTCCTGGAGGAATAATCATGTGGCTTCCTCATCTGCTCCAGTGAATGACAGACCCTATAATCCTTTTGGATTCCCTTCCCAATCAAGACAACAGGGCCAAGATCGGAAACCCTCTTTGGAAGACATGTTTTCACAGCTTATGGTCAAGATGGATTCTCATATGACGAAGACTGATGCTCAGTTGGCAAAACATGAAGTGATGTTTCAGAGTCAATCTGCTTCTATGCGAGCATTGGAAACCCAAGTAGGGTAGTTGGCTAATGGCATCAATAATAGGTCTTCAGGCACCCTCCCTAGTGATACTGTTAATAATCCGAAGGGTGCCTTAAATGAGCACTACCATGCCATCTCACTGAGAAGTAGGAAGAACATTGAAGGGAATCCGAGAACAAAGCTGCTTGAAGAGGAAACTGAAGTTGTCCAAGAAAAGAAAGCAGTAAGCAAAGATGTCAGGCAAACTCAAGATATTGCCAATAGGAATGGTGAGGATAAGAAGAAGGAGTTCAAGCCTTATGTCCACCCTTTACCTTTCCCCAATAGGCAAGTAAGCAAAAAGCTTGAGCACCAATTCCAAAAATTCTAGGAAGTGTTCAAAAAGATGCATATCAACATCCCATTCGCAGAAGCTTTAAAACAAATGTCGAGTTATGTTAAATTCATGAAAGAAATTCTATCAAAGAAGAGAAAGCTTGGTGATTTCGAAATTGTTGCCCTGACGGAGGAATGCAGTGCAATTCTGCTTAACAGACTTCCTTCTAAGCTCAAAGATCCTAGAAACTTCACCATACCCTGCACAATTGGTGAGAAGTTCACTGGCCATGCATTGTGTAACTTAGGAGCCAACATCAATCTCATGCCCTACTCCATTTACCAAAGATTAGGTTTGTGGGAAGTTTTGCCTACTTCAGTTACACTACAGTTGGCGGACTAAACCCTTACTCATCCAAAGGGGGTTATTGAGGATGTATTGGTTAAAGTGGATAAGTTTATCTTCCCTGTGGATTTCGTCATACTTGATATGAAGGAGGATAGCAAAGTCCCGTTGATTTTTGGCAGGTCCTTCCTTGCAACAGGAAGAACTCTAATTAATATAGAGAAAGGTGAACTCACCATGATGGTTCAGGATCAAGAGGTTAATTTTAACATTTTCAATGCACTAAAAGGCCCTCAAGATCAAGAAGATTGTGAAATGGTGAGCATAGTTGATGGGATAACATCCAAGGAAGGTAGTGTACATAAAGCCTGTGCTTATGAAAAAGGTCGTATCATTGCTGATGGTGAAATGGAAATAATGGAGCTGGACCAGCTCAAAGCTGCTATGGAGGTAAATTTATTTGATGCACCTATTGAGCAAGCTCTAAACTTGGAGCTGCAAGTCTTGCCATTCCAAATGTATCAAGTCAATTTTGTACATCAAGAGGATGATCCTCCTCCCTTATAGAAATGCATTTGGAACAGCAGACAAGTCCTACCGGGATTGTAAATTAGGCCATTTCTGGGAAGAAACCCAAAATTTTCATTTTATATCTTAAATATGTAAATATCTTGATTTTTATGTTTTTGTATATTTTTGCATTACATTATGTAAATTAACCTTGTAGGCAAGTTTTGCAGGTGCTGGAGGCCACATTTGAGTAAAACTCACAGCTGATGTGAATTTGTTGCAGAATTCTGTAGCCAGACTCTTCACGCGACGACGTTAATATTAAAACGCCGTGGCGTGACCTTGATTTGGGCCAAATTCCAGTGAGTATAGCGCCGCGACTCTACAGACCCTAATGTCGCGGCGTTATGTGCGTTTGTTAAAAAAAGGGTAAAATATAAATAGTAAATTGTAATAATTTAAATAATTAAATTAGGAGGGAATTAATGCACGTTGCGGTGTATTTTGTTTAACGTCACGGCGCGTGGAGGCTGTTGGGGTTTTATGCTGAGACGTTTGGTTCTCCTCATTTGACAACTTCTTTCTCTCTCTTTCGTTTCCTCTATTTTCTCTCCCTCTCAAGTTTTTTGGTTATCTCTATTTTTCCATCCCCTTTCTTGTCTACATTAGCGTCCACTAAGGTTCGTTCATTTTCATTTTGAGTTTTTGGTTAATTTTTATCATATTTTCTCTATTTTGTTCGGTTGTTATGAGTCTCTGTTTTTAGTTTAGTTGATTGTTCTTCTAAATAGCTCTTGTTAGTTAGTTAATTTTAGGTATTCGTTAGTTTTAGTGTTAATTTATTCCTTGAATGCCTAAAAATAAGATAATTTAGTTTTTATGCATGATCTGGATAAAAAATGACTTTGAATGTTGCGACGTTGATGTTTAACGTTGCGATGTTAGGATGAACACCTTTGAATGTCGCGACGTTACTATGAATACCACGACACTGTGTTGAATATTTGAGCACCGCGACGCTGTAATTGTATGTCGCTGCGCTGAACACCAGATTTTCCAGAATTGTTTATTTTTCAATGTGTTTAATGCTTCCAATTAATAAATCTGACTTTTAGCAATTCTTTTTCAGGTTATTATGGCTCCAAAGAAAGGACGATTTATGCAGTGTGGTTCATCTAGTCAGTAGCACAGGGAGCCTTCTCCCTCTCCTGTTGATTTTGATAGGAGGAGATTTATCTCAGTAGATGCAGCTGAGCGATACACGGTTCTCATCACCAGACCGCTTATTCTTGAGCACGATTTTGCATTTTCTCATTCCATACACTCGGAGTTGGAAGGCCTTATAAACCACCTCAACTGGGGTAAGTTTGCCCAGCATCCAGGGTCATCTGCCGTACTCCCTCTAGTTCGTGAATTTTATGTTAATGCAGCTTTTGTGGGTGAAGGGGCAACCTTGGTTAGAGTTAGAGGACGTGTGGTTTCATTCTTTCCTACTGCTATTCGTGCTGCTCTGGGACTTCCTCAGCCACCGGAGATTTATGAATTTACTGAGTTTTGTCATTGGGAGCCAGTGGAGGGTATTGATGTAGCTGTGATCACCGCTCGGATATGTACGGCTGAGTCTCAGCCTGTGGTTTGGATTATGAGTGTCCAAACTAATAGGCCTAGGTACTTTTCGAGCAGTTATTTGACTCTAGAAGCCCGGGCATGGTACCATTTTATTAGATCACGCATTCTGCCATCTGCTAACCTCTCTGAGGTTACCCAAGATCGAGCTATAATGATTTATGCTATTCTGGAGCGTCGGTTTATTGATGTGGCTGAGCTTATTTTTCATCAGATTCAGAGGTCAACTCGGGAGTATAGGAGCCTTTTCTTCCCCTCTCTCATTCATTCTTTATGCAGTCAACATCAGGTCCACTGGGGACCCTATGAGGAGCTTGCAGATGTTCGAAAACCCTTCAATGATACTTTCATTGAGAGAGTGGAGGCAGCTCCAGCACGACAGCGGCAGGCTCGTGGAGAGTCTCGAGCAGTAGTAGCACCTGAGGCAGCAGTTCCTGAGCTCCAGGTCGTACCTATAGATGACACTGATCGTGCCAGGATGGAGGCCATGTTAGTTTACACGATGCAGACTCAGCGTTGGATGGTGGAGTGTCTTGGACTGTCGATGGCTGATTATCCAGTTCCTGCCTTCCCACCCACAGCTGTTGCTGCTCCCTCCCAGGCTGGACCTTTTAGAGCGCCTGCTGCAGAGGTCCCGGATAGTGATGATGATGAGGAGAAGGATGGTGATGGTTTTGATGCAGAGGGCCCTGACAGTGATGATCCATCTTTTTAGCCATGGCATTCAGGGCACTATTATTTCTTTCATCATATTTCTTTTTGATATTTTTTTTGTATTTATCTTTTGTACAGTGAGGACACTATTTCCCTCAGGTTTGGGGGGTATCTTTAAACTTTATGTTTTGACTATATATGCAGTATTATGTTATTTTTGTACTATCATGTTTATATGCATACGTTTTAGTATTATGCATGCTTGTTAGTTTTATACTTTTTGTAGTGTATGTATATGTTTTAGTATTTTTGCTTAGATAATGTAGGAGCAGTTATCTTGAAAATTCGATGAAAAATTCATTCAAGATACAATTGTCATTCCCTTTCACATTGTGTGTTGTAATGTTTAAAAACTAGTATGAATGATTGTCCAATGATAAATATGGATGCAAATGACTTTCATTTTTTTGTGAATCCATTTGCAATCTTTGGTGCATGTTGTAGCATTCTAGTTTCTTTTTATGTATAGTGAGTTTCCCAATTGCATGCTTTTTGAACTTTGGAAAGAATAAGAATGTTTGTCTAGAGAAAGTTTATGGACGATGCATGTGAAAAATTTGATTATCTTAGGAATTGTTTGTCAACTCTCTTAAGGCGAAATCCTAGATTGTGCATGATTGAGGAAATGATTAGGGCATTATTTGGACCGATTGAGCCTTTCAAGCTTACCTGAGTGATTTTATTATAGGTCCCCTTTTGAAGCCTTATAATTGTTTGACCTTATTTGTTTTTCACCACCATTGTGTTTGTTAACCTGTTAACCGTTCTAATGCATGTGAAAACATTGCATTTTCTTCATACCTTCTTTGTTTGTTGAATGCATAATATGTTATTTCTTGAAGTGAGTCCTATGATTAGGGGTATGAATATTCAATACAAAATAAGCCTGAAGGAACTAGATGCAGTTAAAGAAAAATTATTGCTTTGCAAAAGAATAGAAAAAGAAAAAAATGAATGAAAAATGAATGAAAATCAAAAGAAAAGAGAAGCAAAAGTAAAGCATAAGTAAAGTAAAGTTCGAAAAGCATCAAAAATGGTTCTAGCGAGTTTTTTATATTCACTGTATAATACCCTGCTAATGTCATTATTGGCTCATGAATTGGAATATCATATTTATGTTTCTCAATATTTGTGTTTAATATTATCCTTTTATTCTGTTACCCATTACCCTTGGCCTGACATTATAAGCTAATAAAGACCCTTTTGATCCCCAATCTTGCATGATTTACATTAGTGGAGAGAGAGTTATATTACAATCTTGTGGATTCTGTGAATTATATTCATGTGTATGTTCATAACCTCATTTGGGTGAATATGAATTGAATGGAAGAGGTTTTCCTTGCATAATTTTGGGAAGAATAACTTGTATGAAAGGAAGCTATGAATGTTAGTATGATGAGGATTGTGTATGTGTGAAACTGATTGTGAGGTAAATGTATTCTTTGAGGTTTATACAATCATCACTAACCTGAGTTAGGTGAAAGTGGAATGTTAAAAATGGCTGAAAGTAGGTTGTTAAGTTAATCTTTGTGAATGTATTTTGTTTTGCTCTAGGACTAGCAAAAATCTAGGTTTGGGGATGTGATAACTTCACAGAGTGTAGTTATTTATGTCTTATATCTGTGCTATATTGGCTGCTTAGTCCTTGTTTATATGCATGAATAGAAGATTTTAGCATCATTTATATCTGATTTCATTTTGATGGCTTCCATTGTGATCCTGAGCAAATACTTTCAAAACTTTGATAAATTTAGTACATTTGCATGAGTTAATGAATTGATACTTTCTCTAATATAGGTAGGTCTCAAATAAAGCATGGAAATGAAGAAATTGGAGTAGCTTTAGACCAGGAAGCCCAAGAGAAAGCCAAAATTGAGGATCAGCAGCCAACACCGCGACATGGTCATGTTGACGTCGCGACGTTGACCCTTCCCTGCTTTAGTAAAAAAAACCTGAGGCTGAAGCGCCGCAACATTGAAGAGTGGACGCCTCAGGCGTCTGTGACCTAATTGCATGCGCACCGCAGCGTGATGTTTTGGACGCCGCGACGTGACCCTATTTTATTTAGCCTATAAATACTGTTGTATCCATTTTGCACTGTAGTTTTTTATCTTTTTGGAGAGTAGCTGCTAGTTTAGGATTTTTAGACCCAGAGGAAGCAGAAAAGGCTAAGGTTGGAGGTCATCCTTCATATGGAGGGTGAATCAAGCTTAGAAGATGAAATCTAATGAGCTTCCTTCCTTTCCTTTCTTCTTTTCTCTCTTTATTGCTTCATGAACATGATTTATATGTTTATATTTTCATGTATCATGGCTAGCTAAGCTGTATGTAGGATTTTCTTTGTAGTCTCCTATGGATATTGATGATTTTGTAATCTTTTGGGTATATATTGAAGTTTAGTTATGTTCAATCATATGAATCTTAATGCTTTTAAGGGTTTGATCAGCTTTTGATTGATTTGATGAAATCTGATGAACCTAGACATAAGAATTTGGGTTTTAAATTAGACGTATGATTGATGCATGTTCGATGAGTTCAATTAGTTTGGATAAGTTAATTCACTAACTGGATAGAAATATACATTTTAGCCATATATAGTGAGTGTTTGAGAATAGATCATTCATGAGTGGAGTTTGCACTGGTTCTCGTGGAAACATAGTGAGCTGGGTAAATGAAATCAGGGTTAATTGACCTAGACATAGGCTTTTAACTAAATCAGATTCTCAAGCTAACTTAACAATTCATTGATGTTGCTTGTAAGGATTACATGTCATTAGTTGAAATACAAGGTGGAAAAGGATCCCCTATTATCTATTTATCTTAGATTTATTACTTTTCAGTCTTTATATTTCTTTTACACAACTTTTATAAATTTGATGTTCTTGGATAGCATTAATTAGACTATTGGCTAATATTTGGTTTTAATATGAAGTACGTATTACTCGTGGGAATAATATCTGACTCCTAGCTATAATACAAGTGCGATCCGTGCACTTGCGGTAAGCAAAAGAGTGAACATCGCTTGGCTAGATAGGTGAGGACGTGTGGTTTTAGTGGTTTTCTTGGGTTGATGGTGGTTTTGTGGTGGTGATGAAGTGGGTGATGAAGATGGGTTGTTGAAGGGTGATTTGGTGTAGATGGAGAAGGGTGGTTATGGGTTGTTAGTTGATGCACATGAGGTGTTTGATAATTTATTTAAAAGAAAACTTTGGATGATATATTCTGGGTGTGTGTTGCTATAGTGATAGGTTCCATACGGGTTGCTCATATGGGTGCAAGTGAGGAGGCTAGGTCATGGTGGGAGTTTTGGTGTTTGGTGATGAGGTTGGATGTTGGATAATGGTCATTATGGTGGGTTGAAGATGATGAAGATGAAGTGGTGGTGTGGGCGAAGGTTGGAGGGTGGTGGTCACGATTATGGAAGCTTGGAGGAAGATGGTGATGGTTATGGAGGGATGTGGTGATGGAGTGGAAGTTGAAGATGGGTGAGATGGGGAGCTATTGTTGTATCTTTGCCTCACATTAACAGTAGAAGACTCCCCTTATAAACTAAAGAAAAAGTTTTCTCCAAGGATCAGACCGTATGGTCTCTTTTTCACTCCCCTTTTGGCTTCCAAGTTTACTTTTCTTTTTGTTTTGCAACTGCCACCTTCCCATTTTCTTTCTTTCTTTACATAAACCACTTCTCTGTCTTTTCTACACATTGAGCCTCTCACTTCCTTCACTAGCAAACATTTTTTACTTAATCTTTTCAAATCTTTCTTTTATTGCTTTTGCAGTTGTGGTGCATTAAATGCATTACAGCTCCAAAATTTATTTTTCTATTTCCCTTTGGGGAACTGTGACAGAGTAACCAAATGAAAAAATGATAACTATGTGGTTGGAATTGAATTTTTCTTTAACACATTCATATGGGCTTGGTTTATATTGGGCTATGGATTTTGGGCTCAAGTTTAGCAGATTTTAGGCTAAAATGAATGATTAAATTCAATGGAGATGGATCAAGCCCAAACCTTTTTTTTTTTATTTTTGTCTTCACTTGCTCTTCATTTTTTCTTTTTTTTTTTTTTCAAAAATATTTTACTTATTATCTCTTTTTTTTTTTTTTTATTTTTTATTTTTTATTTTTTTTAGGCCCAGACAAAATTGGTTGTTCACAATATGTATATATGAGTTTATGTTTTTCCGCATTCTCTCAAGGCTCTCTTTATTTGCTTAATTGTGATTATGGATATATGTTATTAGTTAGTTATGTAGTAAGTGATGTAGCTAGTACTGTTTATCTCGGTATAATCCGGATATATCCAGATATCTGTATTAGGGTGTTACAATCCAGGTTTAGGTTTGACATCTTCTCCTTTCTCCATATGCCTCCTATCCTGAATAATGTCCTTTGCATTGATATATTTGTCAATTCTAGTCTAGAACTCATCCATCGTCTTTGGCTCATTTTTAGCGAGTGAAAAAGAAAACTCCCTAGGGAAAGGCCTTCCCTCATGTAATGTAGGTCGAGTCTTTCATCCCAGTCACGAATGTTTATTACTTCTTTGTTGAACCGAGATATATAATCTCATAGGGACTCTTCTTTTCCTTGCTTTATATGGGAGAGACATGAAATGAATTTCGGCTGCACTTTACTTATGGTGAAGTGCAGCAAAAATCGTGAGGACAAGTCTTCCTGATAAAAAATGGACTTCGGAGTCATAGTGGTGAACCATTTCAGGATGGCTTTCTTCAAGGAAAGAGGAAAAACACGTCACATGAGTGGATCATCTCCTCCAGCAAATAGTAAAGTAGAAACATAAGCATCTAGGTATTCTTGAGGGTTCGTGGTCCTATCATAAGCTCCAATATTAGTTAGATATTTGAAGCACTTAAAGATCTCGCAGACCATCAATTTATTAGAGAAAAGTTGATTTTGCTTAACTGACTTTCTCTGTCCTTGATCCTGCTCTCTATTTTCTCATACTGGGTTCTCAACCCTTTGTCTGGGTTCTATGATGCTTGAATTATCCAAATTACGTATCCCATCCCGGGCTAACTCCTTTCTGTTGTCACGATTCTTGTGGGGAACTCAATTTTCGTTTTCTTTTTCCTAGTTAACATTTCTTTCTAGGTTATGAATGCGTTAATCCTGAAGTCTGATCAGGGAGATCAGTTCTTTTCGTGATAGCTCTGAGAGACGAGATTCGCATCATTGTTCTCCTGCGCTCCTAGACGTTGTAACGTCAATACCCTCTGTCTGGGCTCTTCTGAGGAGGTTTCACGTGGACCAAGTCATTGTGTCACTGGAACACACCTCTACTGAGGAGAGGGGATTTCGCTAGTATGCGAAGTCTCTTGTCCATCTCGCTTGGGTTTCAGTTTGGCAATAACTGGATCTTGGACTGGAGCGGAGGTTGGACGGCGGTTAGAGGAAAGTTGTTTTTGCATAGCAGAAGTGTGATTTTGTTTGGTAGTGACCATGATGGTGGTGATGGGGATCGAAATTTATCGTTCCCATAGACAGTGTCAATGTTCTGAATGGGGTTTAGATGATTACTTGAACGAGGTTCATAAAGGTTGTTTCCTCTATAGCACGATGACAGTGACGGTGGTGCGAGGGGTGGATATTTGCAAAAGGCACTCCAACACTCAAGTTAAACTGTGCACAAGGTGAGCAGAGTATTTACTGTTAGATGCATACATTTGCGACCTTCAGTGGTATTTATAGGAGTGTCTTGGTATATAAGAATCATGTTTAAATATACATTAAATATTGTTAACTAGGATAAGAATCCAATAAGATTGTTATCTTTTATAACTAATTCCTCTTTTTATGAGAGATTCTATTTGAGATTTACTCCTCATAAATAGATATATTTAATTATCTAATAACACTCATAAATATTCAAAATTTAACTCTAGCGAACCAAATTACTCCTGAACCGTTAACCCAAAGTCCGATTCAGAACACATTACTTTAGTTGAAACCCACTTTGATCACAAAGTAAAAATCATATTTACGGCTGAGTTTCACATGCCTCAATTATTTGCTCAAAAAGTATTATACATAAAAAATCTTGTATAGAAAC
Organism: Ormosia semicastrata; assembly: GCA_029884595.1. Taxonomy (NCBI): domain Eukaryota; kingdom Viridiplantae; phylum Streptophyta; class Magnoliopsida; order Fabales; family Fabaceae; genus Ormosia; species Ormosia semicastrata. Next base: position 25,293,767 of record JAQQTO010000046.1, on the reverse strand, counting down.
ATCACAACAAAATGGTGTAATTAAGAGAAAACATCTATATCAAATGTCACCAAGGCCTTTATTTTTCAGTCTTATATACCAAAAAGTTTATGGTCCTATATAGCTACTTATGCAGTGTATTTGATTAACAAGATACCTACTATTTATCTTAATGATAGGTGTCTCTATAAGATTCTTTATGGCCAGCTCCCTGATCTAAGTAATCTTAGAATATTTGGGGTCCCCGTTTCACGTACTCCACCTATCCTCCATCAAAATTTACCTATTTTTTTTAGATTTTATTATTGTGTGTATAAATATTATCAGTTAAAATTTATTATTATTTTTATATGTATAGTTGTTTATGACAAAAAAATTAGTTCAATTTTCTACAAGTGAGTCTAAATGTGTATAAATATTATCAGTTAAAATATGTAAAATTTCTATATATATAATATAGACCATACTTGTTAGCTAGTTAACAAGTAATTAATCATATTGATCCTTTATTTTTTATATAATAAATTAACAATTCATAACGGAATGGAGTATCATGCTCCACAAAAAGTGTGGAACTTGTGAAACATTTCTGATTCCCTATGTTTTGCCTCAACTCTTGTAATTACCATTTAACTATTTGAACCTGTGATAGCAAGGGGTTCGGCAAGTAGAAAAATGAAAGGGGTATGTTTGAAATGAATAAAAATGGGAAATGATTTGATTTAGAAATCAAATTTTGTGTTTGAAACTTTAAAAAAAATAGAATTTGAATTGATTTAGAAATTAAATTTTGTGTTTGGTATTAACTAAAATGAGAATTGATTTAATTTGGTTTTATTATTTTACATTTTAATCCTTATAAATAATTAAGATATTATTAAAAATTAAAAGCTTTCCCATCATAGTGAATTTCAGAGACTTGAACGAAGCTTCGATGGATTAACTCTGTCAAGTATTCTTCTGTAACTTCCTCCAAAGTTTTGTTCTCCTCATATATTACAAAACCCTCAGCTATCCATTGCCTAACCAATCTAGGCAGGATTTGTGTAGCACTCACTAGATGTAGATTAGCTTTGTAAAACTTATGTAATTGTTGTACCAAAATGGTTTATGTATTTGTTAATGGAAGAATCAATACATATTTTACATTATATTTTACATTACAAGAAAGACACATAAACGACTCACCTTCGACCACAACTTCAGTACCAATTGCTTCCACTGGGCAGTTGGCTATCGACCACAACCTCGGTGGAGAAAGATCGACCAAGCTCACAACACTTGGGTCACGAAATGATTAGATCTGTCACAACACTTTGTTTTCCTATTTCAAAGCAAAATTGTTTCAGACTATCAGATCTGTGAGACAGATTTGTAATAAAGCTATCTCTTAAATGATTAGAACCCATATCAAAACTAGAATTCAAACAAAACTCAGATCAGAACCTAAATCAAAAATAAAAAATATATTACAAATACTAGATATAGAGAAATTAAATGCAACACAAAATTAAAAAAAAAGGATGAGATCGATCAAACCTGTAACAAATATGAACATAAGGGCGAGATCGACCAAAAGTTTGTAGCAAATCGACCTTGAAAAACCAGATAATGAGGGTGAGATCGAGGAGTGAAAGAACGTGAAAGAGGAAAGTGAGAGAACGTGAAAGAAGAGTCGAGTCTGAAAACTTGAAAGGGACATGAGATATAAAATTGAAAAATAAATAGGGTTAAAATAGTCTTTTTAAAAATTATATCTGAAAATAAATCAAATCAAATCAAACTAAATTCTATCATTTTTTATAGAATTTGTAAATAGAAAGATGAGAAATCTGATTAAATCCATGAGAATTATTAAATGAAATCATTTCTCAAATTTTAAGATTCTAAATAATAAATTTGATTTACAAATGAAATCAATTCTTATTTTTAGTCGTTCTAAACACACAGAAGGAGTTGTAGGAACTACTAGGAAGTTCATTTTCCATTGTTTGATATCTCAAATTTAAGAGAAAGCAAGGCAATAGAGGAACCAACATTTACGAGGGCCACAACTCTCAATCAGTTCATAGATCTAGATTGGGAAGGAAAGATGTAAGCTAATAATTGATCTCACGCAATCATGTGTACTTTTTTTAATCGTTAAATGTAATTTTAACTAATTATTTTAATTTAAAAAGTTAAAGTTGCCTTTTATGTGTGATAAAAAATAATAGATTCTATAATTATTTTTTTTATCAAATTAATTAAAATTCATTTCTTTTATACAATCATGCATCAATAAAAATGTCATCCATTCTCTTCTATTATCTTCTCTCTGCACCTCTTCCTTCCTTCCTTTTATTTTTCTCTCCATTAACACTAAAATAAAGCATCACCAGAAGATATTGAGAGTAAAATTTGGTATCTATTTTCTAAGCCGATGTCTAAATTGAATTATGTGTCGTCCGGATGTCAACAGGGACAGGGCTAGTTAGATGCCACGTTACCAAAAGCTAAGCATTGAACTTCTCATAGACTGATGAAGTGAAGATTGAAAAATGAAGTTAATGGCAACATGTGATGCAAACAAAAATGAAAATAATAGTTAATCAATTAGAAATATAATGGCCAAATATATATATAGAAGACATATTTAGTGACAGAAAATTTTATTGTGAGAATATGAAAAAAATAAATTTTGACTATATAATTATATATAAATGATTAAAATTAAAAATTACTTAAAAGTTATGTAATTATTTAAAAAAATTACATACATTTATGTTTTAATTTTAATTATTCATAAAAAATTCAATAATTAAGATTCACTTTTCTCACCTTTCATAATAAACACCCCTCTTGTTAAGTCTTCTATATATATATATATATAAGACGTGAAATTGAATTGGCTCTTAAGTCGAAACAGTTAACAGTTAACAGTTAACAGTTTGCAATAATGGCCAATTGGTTTTTTTTTTTTGGGTACTATGGCTAATTGGTTTCTATCGACACATGAAACAACACAAAGGCCAATATTGTGAAATGACTGCAATCCCCCCTTGAGGCATTGACCTGGTTCGAGTAACATAATATGAAACAGGCGCAGTCACAGGTGCACATTCCACACGCCTAAGTCTATTTGGTGGGGCGCTATGTGGTCCATGGATTTTGGTCTCAAGGCCCACACCATCATTTCTAGATGGCCCGTAAAATTTGCGGCTTACCAAACTTTGTTTTACCGTCCAATGGCTGCCAACTTTGGTTGCTTCCTAGCTCCCACGTACCCAAATAACCCAATGAAAATTAAGATTCCAAATTGTAACCCAAAACAAATTAAAAAAAAAAGCTGAAAAGTTCCTACCAACTGAACTGTGGTTTTGTTCCACTTTTCAAAATAGCGTTCGTCCTTCCTTACCCTTTTGACTACAGAAGTTGTGTTCCACTCTTGGCAATAACTGAGATTGAATTGGTCTAAATCTAGATGAATCTTTTGGGTACGACTGTTAATTCATAGATTTGAATATTTCAAAGGAAGGACGGTGCTACTTAACGCAAGTTAAGTTACTTACTTGAGAATTGTGAAAACTTGAATAGAAGTTATAGAATGTTATAGTGATGTTAACGTAAATATTTTCCCAAATCTTTCTGGACCGAGATACTTTTAATTTTTCTTTCTCTTAAGTGATCAATTATAAGAGAAAAAAATATAAATAAAATTATTAGTAAAACTTAATTATATATGTAAAAAAAAATTTATAACTTTTATATCTTTTATATCTTTTTTTCTTTTATAATTGACCACTTAAGAAGAAAAAAAAATAAAAATCCTAATCCAATTTTTCCTCCTTTGAGGGTAAATAATGTGTTGTAGTCTGCTGAACAGTTGTGGGTACCAGAATAAACCTGTTTGATATTTGGAGTTTCAACATCAAAATTGTGTACAGTAGCGACTCAATGAAATTGACGCCCTAAAGCTAATCTCTAATATGAGGCCTTTAACATATTTAAATCCTAATGAATAACAAATACTATCTATGATGAAGTATAAAAAACAAATTATAATAACATAAAATTAGAACAATAGAACCTAATTTTGGAAGTTGATATCAAAATAAATCATTTCATGTGAGTGCCTCAATTTGATTGAATGCTTCTCAACAAAATATAAATTGATTTGAATGTGAGGAAAAAATGAAAAAGATAAAAAACGATAAAAATGAATTTATAAAGTAAAAAAATTGAACGTTGCGAACCTTTGTTATCGTGTTGAAAAAGTGAGAAGTGAGAAAAAAAAAATTTTGCTAAGCTTATCTGGTCAACTTTATACTCATAATAATAGTATGACTTGAATTTGAATCTTAGATTCTTTCGTTGATAGGCGATTTATAATTTTATTATAAATTCTCATTAAAATTAATGATTTGTCTTGATTATAAAATATGGAGAGCATCTTCTCACCATAAACTTTTTTTTTTCAACAAAAAGAGAGAAAGAGAAATAATTGTATAATAAGAGTAAGTAAATTAAATGAATAGTTTTCTAAAAAAAATTTAACGCATAGAGGGAAAAAATTGAGTTAGTAAAAAAGTAATTAAATTATAATTATCTAATTAATGTAAAAATAATTAACTGATTAATATGAGAGAGAATAAAAATTATTGAAAATTAATTAAAAATTAGAGACCTTAAGTTATTATAAGTAAATAATAATTATATAAATTATATATATAGTAATATAAAGTACTAATTTTTCGGACATTAAATTTGAGGACCTAAAGTTAGAGCTTCACTAACTTTATCCTTGAGCCGGCTCTGATTGTGTGAAGGGAAATGATAGATCCTAAAAAACATTTTTCGTTATTGGAGCACGAACACCTTAAGTGCTCTAAATGGTTTTTTTCACTTTTGTTTTTTTATTTTTTAATTGATGGAAAGAAAATAATGTAACATGTAACTGAACGCCACGTACTATTCGTGATACATTTTACAAAATTCATTCGTGGTGTATAGCAGTCGTCGTGTGTAAATTAAATATGGAATGAATTAATGAAATACTCCTCTTGATCGATCACTTCAATGTATGCTGCAATTAGTGTGTCAAGATGAAATCGAAACTACACTTAATTATGCTCATATACTAAATTTAGAAGAAGAGAGAAAAAAAGAAAATAAAATAAAATAAAAGATGCGATGTTTTTCCAGGTGTATTCTTTTTCTTTTTTCTTTTTAAAAAAAAATGCAATTCAAGGTGGTAATTTTGATTGAATGAACGTGATATAATTTAGGGTGTTATAATTAGTGAGGTGACTTGCGAGAGGTATATAAGTTAGACTTTCTTATATATATATTTCTCATAACATTCTTATTTAATATGTGAGAAATTAATAATATTTCAAAGCTGGTATGATTAGATATATAAATGAAAATCTTTCTTAATAATATTGTTTATATATATATATATATATATATATTGGAACAAGTTAAAATATTTCAACTAGTGCACCAAGTGGAGAGGAGAATATTTAGATATTACACCATCTGCGAATCTTCATTCAATTCAATAATATTAAAAAAAGAGCTTCAAGTTGAGATTTATTTTTACTTTTACCAATAATTCCATTTCGGCATTAACAAGATTAAAGAGGTCATGTAACTAAAAAAAGAAATAATAATAATAAAATTAAAGAGGTCAAAAGAGTTCTCATTCTTATGAAGAGAGTAGATATTGAATGCCACATAAAATATAACTCTGATTTTCTTACCACAAATAGTGTATATATCTTTTTTTACACTTTTTTTAATATTATTCATCATGAATTTTGTTATATCCTCCTAAAACATCTTCCTAATAATCTTCCTATTACTTAATAAAGAAAGTATTAAACGAAAAATTAAATATAACTAATATATTGGGAACATAAAAAGTATTCAATACTTTCTACATTTAGTAATTAGGAGGATTATTAGAAAGATGTGTTAGGAGGATTAATCATTTTCTATTCATCATACTTATTTTTTTTATCATTTTTTTTTTACTTAATCACACTCATTTAATATGGGTATGAAAATAGATGTGGGATAGAAAATGAAGTAAGACATTTTCCCATAAAATATTAGTAAAACAACATGCAATTTATAACAAATTCCAATCAAAGGAACAAACCATTTACCGTTACTACTGGCCACTACTAGAACGATTGGCTTGATATTATTATTATTATTATTATTATTATTATTATTATTATTATTATTATTATAACATTTATATAATATGTTCTTTCAAATTTAAAATTAATTAATTTAATATATAATATATAAAAAGAGAGTTTTATTTTATAGAATTCTGCAAAGTGGTAACTCTAAGTTGTGCCACCAATGAATTTTAGTATTATCTTATTATAAAAATGTAAATTTTTTTGCTAATTATTATTTTTAGGTTGTGCCACTAATATAATTTAAATTTAAATTTTAATATTATCCTTTTATAAAAAAATTAAAAGAAAATATAAATTATTTCAAGATTCTTTTTTATAAATATCATTTTTAGGTTGTACCATCAATGATTCATTACAAAAAAAATTATTTTCTCATAGTATCCCTTTACTTGATAAGTGAAAGACTAATCTCTTAAAGTACTGTCAAGCACCTAAGTAGAGACCCCTCAACGGTATTATTTTCATACATATGAGGAATCGAACTCAAAGTCACACATTTAAGGAACAAGAGTCCATTCTACTCGGACCAACTCATGTTGATACTCATTACAAATTTAAATATGAATTTTATTGTTATTATATTATTAATGTAATAATATATATATATATATATATATATATATATATAAACTTTTTTGAGATATTTTTTATAAAAAAAATTGTTGTAGTGCCAAACCATACTATAATATATAAAGATAAGTCTAAAGGAGCTTACAATAACCACAACTCCTAAAGCTCAAAACATTCTTTCAATTGTTTTTAAAATTTTTAAAATATTCTCAAAAAATAAATATTTGAACCTCATTGTAAAGTTTTTACATCACTCATGATCACTTATAAAAATTATAAATGTATTTTTTATAATAATAATAATATAATTATCATATTTTTTAAATATTTTTTTATAATTCTATGCATCACACGAATGTTATTCTAATTAAACTTTAAAACAAAGACATTAAAAATGAGTTACTAGCAAGAAACTTGAGTAGTTTTTATGATATATTAATTTAAAAAATAATATTAAAACAAGTTGTAGCATGGAAACTGTTAACTCAACATTGAGGCAGCTGATGCCCTGTATTCGACCATGAAACCGTCGGAGTTTCCATCATTCAAGGTCAATGATGCGCTCAAAAAATAATTAAAAAAGGATTTACTTATATAAGATTGCAAACTCTTTTTTTATATAAGATTGCAAACTTCACCAGCTAGTTTTGATTAATCTATTGAATATTTAAAAAAAAATTATGAAAGAAGAGGTGTGAATTAAAAGTGCAGAAAAACGTGCATGAGAAAACCAAAATAAATAAACATAGAATTTGTCTTTTTATGAGAATAATATCACGTTGCCACTCGCACACTTCGCGCGGCAATAACACTGTTTTCTTTTTTCTTTTTAAATAAATATTTGTATAATAGAACAATCTTACATAAACATACATATCTCCTTACGTCGCTTTCTATAAAAAAAAATTACATACACATCATTTAAAGTGATATATCTTACATTTACTTATATAGTAGAATTAAAATAAAAATGTGTAAAAAATAAAATAAAATAAAATATAATTAAATAATAAAATTATATAAATATAAATTGATGTAGTTAAAATATGCGTGACTAAAATTACTTTTTTTTATCATTTGATTACTGATCGTTCATCTCTTATTTTATTTTATTGGCATACATTCACTTTTTATTCTACTACTAATACAAAACGATAAATATTGGAGAAAAGATAATGCATAATAAGTATTTTTCTATATCTTAGTTAAATAATCACTAGACAAACTTCACGTTAAGGGTGCGAGAGAGGCAGGGAGGGTTGGGACTTGGAACTTGGAATCTAATCTAACCCAAGAGTGACGGCAACAGACGTGGGAGGCCAACGTCACAGCCTTGTCACAAACGTTTCCTATCAGGACAACCTTGGAAGCAGCAGCAGAAACGACGCGGAACAAGGTTTGAAGATTCCTAGTCTAATTTTTTTTCCCATGCTATACCCTTCACTCTGACTTTCTTCTTCACATTTTTTTATCCACTTTTTTTTTCTCTTTCTCTATCTACCTTACCTGTGAATTATTTTGCCCCTTTTTTTTTTTACTTCTCCTATAGAGATTAATCAATAATCATTCGTGTTGAGATAGGGAGACAATAAGTAATCATATGGTATCAAATATGACCAAGAGGGTCAATGAGAAACAAGCCTCTTGTGCGGAGAAGTGGTCAGCAATTGGACCTCCCATCCTCACCCTTTGAACTTGCGATTCCTACGACCAAAGACTAGTCCGAGTAAAGAAAATCAAAATCCACTCTCCCCTTTTCTCAGTCAAACTTCCCTTCCCTTTCTTTTCCATCTTCTCTGTTTTCCCACACTTTCTTCATTCAAAAAGAGACCCCCCCTTAAATCCGATGCCCATAACTGGTAATTTTGCAAAGCCTCTTTCTAATTCTGATATATGCTCACAAACTCATGAGATTCATTCTTTACCATGTTCTCTCCATTCGACACACCTTTTCACCATAATTTGTCTTTTCTTCGTTTAAACCTTCTGATATCTTTGCCTTCTTCTGCCAGCACCTACATCTCAAATCAAAACCCATCCAATCCCATGTTTTAGCCATCTTTCAGCTCTGTCTTCTTCTTGGTTTCAAGTCCTGTTTAGGCCTTGTTTGGCATGTGCCCCTAGGATTCTGACATAAGGTTGCTCTTTTCATCAGAACCAATCATTTTCTATCACTTGGCGCACCAATCACGGGATTCATCATTGAGATAGAAATAGCACGAGTCAGCTAGCTAGGAGTAGCTTTTTATTTGGTTTTTGTGCCTGCATGGACAACATGGGAGATTCACCAAATAGCCTCATACATGAGCTACTACAAGGTTTGGAGTTGGCTAGACAGCTCCAAATCTATCTCCACGTGCCTTCTTCCTCCCAAGAAACCCGTGAGGTCTTGATCCAGCAGATCATATCCACGTTTGAAAAGGCACTTGAAATGGTAAATTGGAAAGGGCCAGTGGGTGAGCCATCATCAACACAGCAGCCCTCAGGTGTTGCAATCCGAATGTCAGAGTCACCACCTTTGAGCGGTAGCCCCCGCAGTGAAGAATCTGACAGAGATTTGAGGGACCAGGACCAGAATGCTTCCAGAAAGAGGTATGTATTCCCCAACTTGCTTTGATTTTGCATCCACATGTACTAAATGTTGTGGCTTTACCATGGAGAAATTATTACATCCTATTAGAACGACAATAAATGCATGTTTTGAAAAGATCTTTACAATTAATTTTAAATACATTCACATAGAATTTCTGCTTACCCTAACATGATGAACTACTTTTGTCACAGAAAGACTATGCCAAGATGGACAAAACAGATTCGAGTTACCCCAGGACTGGGAGTGGAAGGGCCTCTTGATGATGGATATAGTTGGAGAAAATATGGCCAGAAAGACATCCTTGGAGCTATGCATCCAAGGTAGCACCAATTTTAATCCTCTAAAAATGCTAATTTTCCAAATAACTATTATGTCTTTTGGATTGAACTAGATATTCTTTGAGTGTATGCAGAGGCTATTATAGATGCACCCACAGAAATGTTCAAGGCTGCTTGGCCACAAAGCAAGTGCAAAGATCTGATGAAGACCCCACCGTCTTCGAAATCACTTACCGAGGAAAGCACACCTGCACAATGGCCTCCAATGCTGCAGTTCCAGCATCAAGTCAACCAGAAAACCATGAATCAAATTTTAACACAAATCCCCAGCAACAGCAGCAGCAGAATAACAATGTCCTGCAAAGCCTTGAGCAGCAACCAAATCCAAATGAACTACTTTTGAACCTCCGGGCAGGCCTGAGAGTCCAAACAGAGAACCTAGATTCCCCTCATGACCAATCATTTGCTTCATTCCATTTCCCCTCAACTTCAAACATCAAAATTGAAAACCAAGTTTTCCCACCCCCTATGCTTGAAAACACCTTTGCTGAAAACTTCACTTCTCCTTCATACATGTCCCCTGCCACATCAGGAATAAGCCATTTTTCAGTGTCTCCAAGTGGGGTGAACAGCTTCGGTGGACCCCCAAATTTGGCAAGTTCTGCTTCTGGGTCTCAGATCAATGACATGATCTCAGCTGCTACTTCAGCTGCAAACTCACCAACCGTTGGTTTAGAGTTTCCATTTGATCAGTTTGAACTTGACGGCCACAACTTCACATTCGATAACCCACGATTTTTCTCATAATTAAATACTCAAAAGTCAAAGAAGAAGCCAAACCTAAGCCAAAAAATAATTTTTTTTTCAAAGAAAAATGTAGAATTAGAAGCATATGATGAAAGACATTAGCAGCTGCTGTAAAATTATAAAGTTATATGGGCCTAGATCGTGTAGAAAGAGAAGCAAAAGCATTTCTATATATGTCTTAATCACTTGTAACGTAGGGATGTGCAATTCTAAGCTTGCTTAGTCAAACAGGAATTTTCCTTTCTCGTCATAGGCAAGTCAAGTTATCAAATAGCTTCTCTTTTGTTTGTTTTTTTATCTCATTTTTGGACTTTGAATATCAGAGTTTAGCTTTACTTACAGAAAGGTAGTGCCTCGTTGCTTCCACAATGTCAAGTGGATGATAAAATGGTTACTTACTCGAGTCCATGAACCAAAAAAGGGACAATTCATTGTATTTGTTTCCAATTTTTCAAATAAATATTTTGATTTCCTTAAGAACAAAGCAGCTTAAGATATTGATCTTTGACTATGGAAATTGTGCTTATGCTGATAAAAAAGCGAGAGAGCGATTCATGATATTTTGTTGAACTGCGATTTAAGTGGGACAATAATGCTTTACACGTTGAAGTCACAACTAGAGTTTAAAGAAGAAAAAAAAAAAAGAGGGGAAACTACGGCCACTAAAATACAGCTGCCTCTATATAATACAAGAAATATTATATTCTTACATTAAATAGTATATATATTTATTTTCACATCTCATCTAATATTATTTATTATACATATTTTTTTATTATTTTCTCTCACTCAATCACGTTCCTTAAAAATGGTGTGAACATAAGAGTGTATGACTAATATTTTTCATAATACAAAGCATAACTTTAAGTGAAATTTGAAAATACTTTTCGATCTGTTAAATTTGATCAATTAGTGTGGACTAAGTTATTGAAATTTCAAACTGAATTTTTAACCTTAAGGTTAGTTTGGTAAACCCCTCAAAATATAAGTGAAAAATTATGCGATGGTGTAAATTTAATCTGAGTTTTTCACCTATAGACTATTTAGTATACCCTTACAAATTATAGTAAAAAAAACTTATAGAAGAGATTTATATGTAAAATTACATTAAATACTTAACACTAAATTTTTCACCCTATATTGAAAGGTATGACATACTAACAAATTAAACATCGTTAAATAGTTACGCATAAATTCAAATTTATCCTAGTGCAATTATTCTTTCTTGAACTTTAGTGATAGATATACTATTATTTACTCACTTTATAAATAAGTTTATTTTAGATGAGACTTATCCTAATTTTATAAGTATTCAAGTTGTATGAATGTTATTCATTTATTGCGTGGTTCATACATACTCTCTCCATTCCTTTTTATTTATATTTTTAAAAATTTTATTTTGTTTCAATTTATCAGTTAGGTGAGATTATCGACACTCTAATATGCCTATCTACACTTCACATTTTACAAGTTTTATTAAACTTTTCAATTTTACCTTTTTTTCTCTTTAAACAAAATTTAAAATCATTTTCTAATATTGAAGTTGCTTATCTAGACTCCAAACTAGTTAAAACAAATCATAACATTTATGTCACATTTAACAGATTTTTATATTATTTTTTTTGGAAATAAATGCTTATCAATTATATTGACTTGTTTTATCTTGTTCATGCTTTCCATCAATTATTTTATCATTTTCATTTTTAAAATGGTTTAATTATCATTTTAGATAAATTGAATTTACAAAATATTTTTAATAAAAATATTAAATATATATAAAGAAAGTGTTGAAAGTTAATTTTAAGGAAACACCCAAAATATGCAAGAAGTAAATAAGCCAAATCATACCGATATTAATAACCCTTTAAGGGATCCCCACGTTCCATTACGGTATGCCACAAAATCTATCATAATTCCTAAAACTATTATAATATACTATCATTGTTACTTGAATAACTATTTCCTTATCAACCCTTACACATTATATATTTGATGATACTATTTTCATGCATAACTTATTATAATTCAATGCTTAAAGGTCAAGTGTCAAGGTACCCTAAAAAAGGTACCCGAAAAAAGTCATAGAAAAAAGTAGCTCTGTGCTTTGAAAAAGATTATTTAGAGAATTTTTAATTTTAATCTTATACTCTTTTATAATCTTTTAATCAAGTAGATATCTTAACACCTCGTTAAGATATTGAAATCACCCTTAATTAATCAAATATTGAATCATAAAAAATATTGATATTTTTTCATCCAAGATCTTCAGTTCTTCACGATAGTACAACATGCAATGAAACAAAAGTATTTCTTCATCGGGTATATAATTTGGAAATTCAATTACACCAATAACAAAGTACAAAGCAAAGTTCACATAGGCACAATTTAAAAATTTAGAAAATAATATAAAAATTTGTTAGATGTGACATGTATGCTATGATTTATTAGAACAAGTTTGGAGTGTAGATAGACAACTACATTATATAAAAAATGAATTTAACTTTGTTCAAATGAAAAAAGGGTAAATTTGGTAAATTTAATAAAATGGCAAAGTGGAGAGTGTAGACAAGCATATTAGAGTGTCAACAACCTTACCCTTATTTGTCACATGAGAATTTTAAAAATGTATTAATTAATTTTTTTAATTTTACTCCACTATATATTATTTTTACTAAATTTAATAACTATACATATTAATTAACTCATACAATTTTTTACACATATTTAATAAAGAGAAAAAAAGTAATATAATTATATCAATTTATATTTAATTTAATTCAAAATTATTTAATAGTGTCATTAATTCTTATATAAAATTCTTAAAAGACAAATTAAAAAGAACGGAAAAAGTAATTAACCTTTTATTGAAAAAGTCTCTTAGAATTTAGTCCACAAAAGTTGCTTTAGACCATGAAAGAGGGTTGACCACCAATAATTGGATGTTCCAGGCCCAAAATTGTTAGCAGGGTCATGGATTATATGGGCTTGAATTTAATGGAAAATCAAGACCACACCGCTTGTAAAACATAAACAACCCCAACCGCCCCCCAACAACACCACCCCCCCCCCCCCCCCGCCCAACTCCCAGTTCGACAGATTTATATAACAGGCAGGCAACCCGACAGAAAACCAAAAGGGCTGTTTTTCAGGCTACACCTTCACCACTGCTCTCGTATATGAGCAAAGGGATCCGTCTGTAGTGCACCCTGAAAGAGAAGGAGTATCAGTGCTCCTTGCAATTCAAGCAGTTGGATCTGTAGAAAATAAAATTGACGGCAAGAATGAAAAAAGGATAGGATACATGGTAATAAGTGAATTTGAATCTTCTCATGTCATTTTTTCTCTCGTGTAATCAAGTAGAGAAGAGAGAGATAGATAAAAGTTATAAAAAAAAATTTACTAACTATAATTAAGTTCTATTAATAAATATTTTTGTATTTATTTCTCTTCCCTACTTGATCATATGAAAAAAAAAAAAAACACGAGAAGATCTAATTTCATGCTAAGCTATCCACTAGTTGTTGTTACTAATGGTGGAGTGTACATGGAGACGGAGCGGGTCTTGCCGAATCTATGTTTGGTTAATCCTTGAATCCAGATTTGAATATGTAAGATCTGTGCTCATCGTTGTCGGATTCCAATAGTTAAATCTTTAATTTTGAATCCAGATCTAATATGGAAACATATGAGTCTCGAATGCACAACATGATTTGTGTTTGGTTCATCTTGAATCTATATTTGTATATGGTTGATCTGTATGTCAAGTTTCTTTTTTGAAGGGATGCAAACATCCAGATATTCTGTATATATGTTAAGATTCTTTTGTCAAAGTTGTATTTGATTTTTATGAGGAGATTGAGATAGTTAAATCGTTGAATTCATATCTGTGTTTGCTAAATCTCCAGATTCGTATTTGGTTAATCACTGTTTTTGAATCACTATTGCTACATCTCCAGAATTGAATCACTGTTTGCTACATTCCATATCTCCATATTTTTGTTTTTTTAATATAAATTATATAAATAAAAAAAAACACCTTTTAAAAAATCAGCTTAACCGGCTATAATAAGTAAAATGAAGGATGCATCATTACGCCTTAATTTTTAGAGTGCACCACAAAATGACAGATGAGTAAAGTATCTCTTATCAGGGACGGATCTACATGAAAGATAATGGAGACACATATTCTCACTCACATTTAAAATTTTTTTATGACCTAATATAACAATTTGTCATTTATATCTCTATCATATTTATAATTTTACCCTCATATTATGAGTAAATAAATAAATTTGTAATGAGAGAAATTAAAATCTATTTTACATATTTTTTCTTAAATTGCATATGATGTAATTAACCATCAAAATCATTCATATATACATAAAGAATGACATATTTGATAATATTAATAATAAAAAGATTGTTTAATATATTCAAGATATAAAAACATAGAGAGAATAATTATAAATCGTTTTCTTATCATTATCTAATAATATATTTCTTAATGTATAAATATTATAATAATTTAAAACATTTTTTTTTTATGTTTGTGTTGTCTTTATCTTTTTATACTTGTGTGTTACTTTTATCACATTACCTAAAAATTTTGGAACCATCACTGTTATAATGGAAGACTAGCAGCCTATTAATTTCACCTACCATTCAACGCCACCGCGCGTTGAGAAGAAGGAAGAAACTTTTCCTTCTGTTGGACGCATTTGGGATTTGTGTCCCGATAAATCTGAGCTCTTTTGTATGCATGGAACGACGTGTCACAGTGAGTAAAATGTAAGACAAACATGCTTTAACCCAATTAGCAGGGAGAAGATGCATTAAGTTTTCGACAAATTATTGCATGTTGCTAGATTGTCATGTAAAATTATACTTATATTATTTATATTTTGATATTTTAGCTTTAATTAATGATAGAGTTTATTACTAACTTATATATTTATTTTTACATAAAAAACTTGTATATTTTTTATTTTTAAAAACAAAAAACATGGTTAAAAAAATAAATATGTAATTTTATGGTGTGTCTCATCATTAATAAATGTTGAAATGTCAAGATATAAGTAGTGTAAGCACAATCTTACATAATGCTCTAAGAAAATACAATAATTTCTCTTAAGTTTTGAATTCAATTTTGATTCATTGGGAGTAAAAGTTTTTAATACTATCACTCAATCACATGTTAATAAATTATTAGAAAATTTTGAATTTTAAATTATTGTTATCAAAGTTAAATTATGGTTAAATTATAGTTTTGGTCCATATACTTTATATACATTTTTAATTTAGTTACTATAATTTTTTTCTTTTCAAATCAATTCTCATCTTTTTAAATATTTTTAAAATAGTCACTATCATTAAATTTTATTTTAACACTGTTATTTTAATTCCTAATAGATATCTTACTAAGAAAAAAAGAACATCTAAAAAGTACTTAATGAAAAAAGAACATTTATTGAAAAGAAATAATGGCTCACTATAATGAATAAGCACTTTATTTGACGATTTACAAAAAAAGATGAGCATTTATAGAAGTCGTTATTGAATAAACAAACACTTACTTTATCAGTCATCTGATTATATTATAATGATGTTATAACATAAATTAATAATAGAGACTATTTTAATTTATTTTTTTGTAAATACAAAGACTAATTTAAAAAAAATATAAGAACTAAATTGAAAATAAATATAAACTATTGGATTAAAACTTTAATTTAACTTTAAAATTTGGAATAAATTATACATAACTCCCCTGTGCTTTCATTTTTTCTCAACTTACTCAAATTTTTTTACTTCATTTAAGTCCCTTCAACCTTGGTTTACGTTGGAAAATGGAAATGTTAAGTCTCCAAATAAATCAAACATTGAGGCATGTGGACAACACCTGAACATCTTCTCCACGTGTCTGAACCCTTGTTTAATTTCTTACCCTAGAAATAGAGCTCATCGCTCCCATTTCCTTCTCTTCCCAAATTTCCAATCGCCCCAGTTTTATTTCTATGAACACACCATGCAGATCCTAATCCTCCACAACTTGTCCATAACATTGAAAGCATTAAATCTATTCATAATAACTACTCATTAAGGCATTCTGAATTTATGTCATGAACCAATTCCTTCACATGAATTTCTTTATTATACCTTTATTATGTCTCTTCATGTAAGAGCACTTTAGGCTTGAAGCACAATGATGCTCAGGTGTATTGAAATCCACTTTTATTTAGAAAAATTAATGACAAAATGGCAAGGATCAAACTCTAGACTACTTAGTTATGGAGGCTCCAATATCATGATAAATAATTATGTAGATTTCGTTTATACAGTTGTGTAAATTAAACAAATCAACACTTGAATAATTGTATAGATTCTTATGTCATACAATTATTTTATATTAAAAATAACAATGTGTTAATTGTTGATTTTTATTATACACAATTATTTCTCCTAATACCATGTCATATAAACCAACTATCCCATAAGCTTAATCTAATAAGTAAATGTACATAAGTAAATTTTTTTTATAAATTCCTCGATATCCAAAAGTCACATTAAATCTCGACTAATCTGGAGTCGAGTCGGGTCGGATTACAAAAGTGTAAAACTCTCCCAAAGATTATTTTTTCATTTAAAATATTTAAACTCAAGATTTTACTTAAAAAAATAAGTGTCAACTACTTGAACCAATTAAACATTGGTTGCACATGAATAAATCAACTAAAACAGATGGAGTATATTATAAAATAATTAATGAAATTAGCAGCGAAAAGATTGTGGGCTAACCGGGACTGAGACAAGTTTGTTTGCAAAAGCTGGGGACGGTAGTAGTTATTACAAATCTTTGCATGATAAGAGTCATTACGAAAAAAATTTAATTAGAATAATTAATGAGTCGTTTTAATATTTTTTCTAGTTATTAAAAAGTATTAAATGTATTTTATATTTAACCTTTTTGTTTAATATTTTATATTTTAAGTAATTAAAAAATTATTAAGAGAATTTCTTTTTTTGATCTGATATATAAAGAGAATTTCTTAAAAAATAATACTACTCAAAATTTTATTGGGTTAGGGAGGTATCAATCAATTACTGTGAACTTTCTTCGATTGTGATTAGGAGTAAAAATAGATTAGGCTGCTCGTCAGGAGTTTATGGTCTGACCTGCCTGAGGCCTGACCTGACCTAACTGTTTACTAAACAAGTTAGGTCAAGGTTTTTTTAAAAATCTGTTTAACTAAAAAAGTCAGGTCTCAAGCTATCTAATAGGTCTTTTAAACTTGACAAATGGCTACCGACCTATTTAATTATATATAATATAATATATATTATTATAATAATTATAAATTATAAATTATAATTATAATTATTAATTTATTATAATATATTAATATATTTTTAAATTAAATTTTAATAAAAGTCAATAACTAAAACTTAAGTTAGTAAGTCAAAATAGAAATAACATATTTATTAATATATTTAATGTAATATATTTATTAGAATGAAAATAATAAGTTAACACTCATCCCCTACTTCTATAGATGTTCACTACTTTCTTACTCTGATCTTTGGTCAGTGTGGAACTTGAAAGACTAAAGTAAGAAAGTGAGCAACTTGATATATCTCCAAGTCTCACATCGACCAAAGACTAGAGTAAGAAAGTAGTGAGCATCTATAACATTAAAAGGTGAGTATTAAATTATAACAAATGTCTATTGACTTTGAGTAGGCCCCTTGATTTATTTCAAGACTTAGGCTTGTTAACCTATGAAAAGCATATTGACTTACTTAAATGTAGGTCTGTTAGTCTATGTAAGACATGTTAATCTATTTAAAGGTAAGTCTATTAACCTATATAAAGGTTTGTTGACCTATTTAAAAGTAGGTATGTTAACTTATTTAAAAATCTCATTGCAAAGTATGCATTTAATTAGGCTTTCAAATCAGACTAGATTTTTAAAAAAGTCAAGTCAAGTCTTAAAAATTGACTAATTATAGATTTACAGATCAAACTCAGACTTTTTAATTAAAATATAAGCTAGACCAATTTAAACTAAAATCTGGCTTAACCTAACCTAATTTCATCCCAAACTGTGATCAAGTGCCAATGGTAACCATAAAGCTGCACGGTGGAAGGTAAGAAGGGAAATAAGTAATTATTGCCAATCACCAAGCGCTTTTGGCACTGCACATAGCATATGATGAGATAAAGCAGAGGTGGGTTTGTTTGCTTGGTAGAATATTTTAGAGATTAAGAAAAAAAAAATAATTTGAGTTCTTTAAACTTTGATTTTTATGTAAATTATTATTATAAATTTTATAATATTTTTAATTAATTTTTAAACTTTAACTATTGTTCTAATAACTTACAAACGGTGATATTACATAATAATATCTTATTAGTTTATTTACATTAAATTTGAACTATCCATTAATGTATTTATTAAATTCAAAATTTAAGCAATTTTTAAATAGTTAAGTTAATAGATAAACAAATTAAACAGAATAGTTAAATTAAATTTTAAAATAAAATCAAATTTTTAAATAGTTAAATTAATGAATAAATTAATAGAAAATCTGAATTTAATGTAAATAGACGAATAAGATATTATTAAGTGACATCATCGTTAACGAGTTAATAAATCATAAATGAAAAGATTTATTAAGTTATTAATTAAAATTTTGAAATTAATTAAGAATAATTTAAAATTTGTTACGGTAATTTATAAAAAAGTCAAAATTTAAATGTTGAATACTTTTTTCCAACAAAAAAAATATGCTATGGCCATATTTTTATATTTGATCGATTCTAAAATAATGTTTTCGCAGAATTATTATTTTTAAAATTATAATACTCATAATTTTCGGTAGAAAAAAAAATATCCTTCATCGCTTATCCCTCCAGAATTGCAACTGTTAAAAATCCACACATAATATGATGGATCTACACATTTGTTGGCAGCGTCTCTCTGTTTTTATGTCCTTCATCATTGTTCATAATAACGTTAACTTTTCTTTAACTGTCAAAATCCAATTTACATATTCTTGAGTAATGACACTTTACACTAGCACAATCTTTTCATCTACAAAGATGTGAAAATTTAACAATTCTAATTTTTTACACATATCTTACACATCTCTTATATCGATATATAATATATCTATTTTATTTTAAATATAATATATTTTGATATTTATCTACACTTATATCGATATATAATATTTATACAAGATATGTCAAATTTAATAATACAAAAAATATTTTCTAAAATTTAAATGTATAGATGGTTCTTTTTGAATTTTGTACAAACTGGATAATGGAAAGATATAATGTTAAGTATCATTCTTCTTTGTCAGTAGTCTCCTTCTTTTAGGTTTGGTTGAAGGCTTACAACGCCGGCCGCAGCCCCTAGTGCCAACCCCAACCACATAGGATGAAAACTAGATTTTGATTTAAGTTCAGCTGTTCCGGGCTCTTTGAACATTTTGTTGAAGAACAAATTAACACTTGACACAAATTCTAATTACCAAGTTTTTCTGTACATGTTAACAACACTGTGTATAAATTTGGGACATGCAAATTGAATTGAATTCATAGACGTCGAAATGAAAGCTTGACAGTGGTCAATTACAAGATCTAGAATCACTCTACTAACTAGCTAATACACAACAAGACTAATACACTGGCAATTGCTGTAGTTAAAAAGAAAGAAAATGAGAAGTGCATGTAATTAAATAGCTCTTCCCACGTTCTCTGTTATTAGTACAGCTACGTACATACAAACACACTAAGAGATAAGAGAGAGAGAGAGAGAGAGAGAGAGAGAGGTAAGCACTGATGGTTGGTGTGAACTCTGGACAATAATAACCCATCTTTAGCAGAATGTTTGCTGGATTTGTTGAGCGAGTTCTTCGGCACTGAGTTGGCATTCAATTCCAATCTATACAGGAGTATATATTAAGAAACCACAATTATTAATGAACCTAAATTGAACACGTAAGTAGCATACATATATATTACACCCAATCATAAGCTAGACTAGCTTACATGAAATAATCAATTTAAATAAAAAAAAAAGACAAGCAATTTATATGTCTTTTCAGTTTTCAGCAAATGAGGACAAATGTCTGCAGGGAGACATGACATATCTATCCCTGGTCTCCCAAACAGATGTAGTGAAAAATATACAGTCAGTACTCTTCCGGGTACACCATGCCATTAATTTTTACATATCGCAATAAATAACTACAGTGCATTTCCCAAAAAAAAAACCGCTGTTATTTGACTTATTTTTTCATGCATTATCATCATGATCATTATTTTAGTTTGCTGAAGGTTGCAGACTGCCACTGGAAGATTTTCTTGAGGTAGAGTGGTTTAGAACTTGAAATCCAAACCGTTTTCATAATCACCACTGTGTACCTTTACACACTTGGATATTAATTTGTCATTAATAAGAGAATTTAAAGGAAGAGAGAGGATTAAAAGGATCATGCAACCAGGACTTACAGAAATAAGGAGTTGCCTACGCCAGATATCTAGCTGTCATTGTAAGGAGAAATATTTATGTAAATTTTGTTTATATAATTATATAAATGAAATTAATTAATATTTAAATAATTGTATAAATTTTTATATATATAATTATTTTATATTAAAAATGACAAAACATCATTTCTTAATTAATTTAATCCTTAATTTATGTAAACTTTACATACACAAATATTTCCATTGAAAGAAGAGCTAAATTTTACATCCACACTGTTATTGAAGGACTAATGCATGTGATAAAGTACTGCAGAAATTAAATATCAGTCTTTTCACTTCTTTTCTATTTTTATTTTTTAATTATTTCCATAATATAATTAGTCATATGTGGTGCTTTACGTCTTTACCATATAGATTTCTTATTAAATGCAATAGGATTAGCTATTATCGGAACACTTTTAAGTGGAGGAAGTAGAAAAAAATAAGATGGTTAACCATTTATATATACCAAGAATATATATATATACCTTTGAATAATTTAAAAAAAGAATATATATACCTTCATAAAAATTAAAAAAAATAAAAGAAAAGAATATGTATACCTTGATAGTGAATGAGTTTAGCATGGTTTCATCAGCAGTGCTAATGTTCACATGGAGGATTTCAAGCGCAAGCTCTTCAAGGGCTGATATGATCTTCACAGCTTGCCCGGGAATTCGTTGAGACACCGTTTTCAAAAGAACATGTGGACCTGAAAACTTGACCTCCACATCAGCAATAGCAGACTTTGAATTGGCAACAAGCTCATTGATATTATCATTGATGGAGGAAGCGGAAGAAGTAGGAGATGGCTCGAGAGAGTTGGATATGGTAGGTGAAATGTAACCTTGCTGCAACCTGGGCTTGTAAGGGCTACCTGGTTGTGGAGTTCTTGGACTAATGGGCAAGTTTAGTCTAGGGCTCATAGGTGGTTTTCGAGGACTAAGTGGTGAAGGCCTTGGGCTTGAAACTAGCCTAGGGCTTAGTACATCACTGTAAACTTTTCTTTGTTTCTTGGCCTCCAGGGCTTGGAGCACCTGCTGCAACTCGGTGATGTAATCAACCACACCTCCAATTATCGATGCTTGATCTCCCTGAGCCATATTGGAGGAATAAGAAGAATTTAGTGTAAAGTACTACTATAGAAAATCACAATATTATATAGAACTTTCCTGTACAAAATTCATGTAAATAAAAAACTTGAGACTGTTGTACCAAAAAGGAAAAAAAAAACTTGAGACTAGACTTTGATATCTACTGGCCAGAAAACTCCTTTACTAGCTTTCTTACAAATATAAGCACATATCTATACTCTGCTTATTGGCTTATAAATAATGGGATTTGGAAATGCATGGTGTGCGCTTTATTCTGTAAACAACAGTTTAGTATACGTAAAGTGGCTTGTATTTTAGAGGATCTCAATTAAATAATGGAAATTTTTATTTCAAATTAAAAGCCTCAAGGTAAGAACTTTTGAGATGTATAAAACAAAGTCAAGCATGCAAAGTAAAGTGACGAAGGTAATTAATGAGCTAAGTCACCAAAGATAGAATTATTCAAGCAACTTATATTGAGGATGTTCGTTAGTGCTGTTAATTTAGACTTACTCTTTTGACATAAAAGCAAGGCATAAGTGACCTCAACACAGACAAATGCACATTCATTTGCTTTCTTCGGTTGCGCTCCACGGTAATATGAGACATCTTTTGTTGTCCATCTGGGTTTTGTTCCTCTGGCGAAGTAGGGGAAAGCTTCTGTCTTTTACTTTTGGGTGGGGTTTCAAGGTCAGTTTCAGAATCTAGTACTTGAGCACTTGAAGAGATTGACTTCTGTGACACCAATCTTGAGGTTTCATCGTTCTCTTTTAAAGTTGAGCTAATAACAGCTTCGTTAATGAGAGGAAAATCGGTGAAGTCTTCTAGGCTCTCCAAAATGGCAAAGAGATCGTCTCCACCAAACTCTTTGTCTTCAAAAATATCAGATAAGCTGTCATCCATTGGAAGCTTTTGGATTTTTTTTTTCTACTCCGGGAAAGCTGCAAAGAAAGTACCTGAAAATGGGTTGAGAAGGGATGAGAAAGTGTGGAGTTTTGGGGTGAGAAAAGGACTTGAATATCAGAGAACAAAAAAAATTTAAAGCTCTGAGAAGTAAGGTTGTCAAGATCAAGAAAAAGGGTGGAGACCAAAAAGGAGTAAATATGAGGAGGGGTGCTGATGTGATAGAGACTAAACTATTGCTATCAACAGCTACTGATGTTGTGGTCTCTTTGAAAAGATGAGTTCTAAACGGTTAGATGCCAAGGGATCTATCACAAGGGGAATCAGGAAGGAAGTGCTGCACAGAATCCCAAGAAGGCTGAAGGTGAAGCAGAACAGAAACAGTATCAGACTGCAGCAGTAATCAAAACTGAAAAGAAAGAGATATCGAGAACCGTTAGAGAGAGAAAGAGAGGGAGCAAGAGGGAGGTAGATTGGGGAAAGAGAAGGGTTGTATAACTTTTATATAGTGATAGTAATGCTAAAGGTATGGTGCGTGTAAAAGAATGGATGGTGCTGTTGGTGGGTTAATGCAACTGCATATATATTTTAAGGTAGTTATTTTGCCCCTTACAAGCACTGCAAGTTATGTTATAAGGGTATACATCACTAATGAGAGTATTGTTTTTGTAATTAGGAACAGAGGAGAGAGGGAGTCGAGGATCACTTTGCACCTACGATAATGGATCATCTCGACTGAAAATTTCATGATCTTAAGAGAGATTTACAAAAAGACTATATAGGGTTTTATAAATTTTAACAAGGTCTAACTATTTTGAATCTTTATGTCTATCACTTTTTTTTATATGACATGACCTTGTTATATAAAATTTTTTAATGGGAGGATCTATTCCCATGCATATTATACATTTGTCATTTATAAATACCTCTTTCATATTTATTAATATTTCACTGAAATGTTTTTTTTTTGGAATGATGTATGATCAGTAAAATATTTAAACTTGAATTAATGTCCCTTAAATTTATGGATACATTTTGTAAAATAATGTATACATTAATTAGAGATATTAGCTCTGTATCCCCAAAAAATTTATTTCACTGAAGTTGAAGTCCATTTGTTCATGATGTTTAAATATATGATCTAATTAGTACAAAATAATATATACAAGAATTTTTTTTTTCGTGTAAGAGCATTGAGCATATTATGCTAATCTTACATTTATTTGGCTATATCTTCTCGTTTTTAGTTGATAATGTGGAGAACTACTTGAGTTAGTATAATTTGACTCCTAAATGAAATGCTATTGCTATAAATTTCTTCCATGTTTCTTTCTCTTGCTTGCTCATTTGCCCTGTTGATAACCCATTTTAGCTTAGAACTTATTTAGAATACTAATTCTACGGGCATTTCTCCTCATTCTCACCTTTGATCATAAATCTGCCTAGCTAATGGCGGTGTGAAGTGACAACTCCATTAAAATTTGTACTTTTCGGCAGTCACTTATCCTTCATATATGAATTATTTGGATTCAATAAGAGGATTATGAATTTCTAGAGGGGAAAAAAAAGTGAACCATGTATATTAACTGAGCTAATATTTAAGTGGAGTAATTGCTTACCTGTCACGAATACTCCTAGTCTAATATTATTATGTACATATATTTAATATTTGAAAGGCATGTAGTTAAGAAGAGTGACGAACTTGATATATCGGGGGGCCAGAGATGACAGTGGAACAATTTTAAAGAGAAGCTAGCAAGGTTACCTTCTTTATGGGGGAGGGAAATAGAACAAATGCCTGCATGAATGTGGTTGTTTTTATGGGAAAAACCGTTATTGCTGCAAAGCCAAAAGTGGAGAATGTTCTGCAAGAAATCTCACTATACAATTACCCGGCCAGTGAAGGCACTGAGATAAATAAATTGTGGAGGCTGTCCTTACGTGTTGGCCGGTAGTTTCCTATGTGCTTTCTAACTGAAAAAGCCTGCAAATATCCCTTCACATTCTTCAAAAGTAAACACATCGTGCAACCACTTTCAGCCCCTTTCTTTTTCTTGTGTCAAACGAAACATTTGATTATTTGGATCAAAATTTCATGAAACTGATCTGTTGATGTATTGTTTTCTTCATGAAACTCATGATTTGAAGTCATTAATTTATTTTTTATTTTCGCTCTTTATGTATGTATATTTTATCTAAATCCAATTCCCTTGAAAGCTTAAACTGTTAAGTAAAACTTCAAATATTTTTATATCTAACATGTCTAATTTAAAATATTTGTTAATTAGTTGATTTTTTTAATTAGTTGATTTAAATAATTCCTTCATTATATTTGCTGCTGTGCGTTTAATGATCAGATTTGGGTGGAGGATACAACAATGGGAGTTTGTAAGTTTGCAGAACATGATATGTACTGTGTTTTGTTGACTCTTAATAAGATCATTTCCTTTGAAAAAAAGTTTTGCGCTATTCAGTATAAAAATTGTAATCACTAAATACTATTTTTTTCAACTATATAATTATATGGGAAGACATCCACTTGCTCCGAAATAAATCTTGTATACTTAAACATTGGATAATATTGTTAGAACGTAAATCTAACCATTAATTTATGAACGGTTGGATTGATTAGTGAATGCTCTAACCAAACCTCAACATCAACAAGCCCTAAAGATTAATTGATAAGTATATAAGCAACACATTACTCCCATGACAAATACAAGAGAAAGATACAGTGTGATACCCTTATTTTTAAGCAAGAGGAAGAATAGTGAAAATAGACGAGCTTCTTTTGATTACAAGAGTGTTAATTTTAGGTATGCTTTAAAACATACTTGTGAGAAGAACACTTGCATTAATTTAGTTCATTTACTACAAGTATGCATATGTCTCATATCGTCTTAAGTGACTTGATTTTTGCATCAAAATTTTTTTATACATGATCAATAAACAGTATTCACACTTTTGGTAATTTTATTAATGAGAGTGGGGGAAATAATTGTATCTTGTCGTGCTTTCTTTGCAAGAAATGGACAAAGTCCATTCATGCCTCTATACACAAGATGAAAGAATAGTAGTATATGTAGGAAATATAGGCGGCTTGACTTTTACGGTTTCAAAATGTAAAGTGTCGCACAAAATTTTGGCAACGTATTAATAGAATATGCAAGACAGGCACACATGTTTTTCTTTTCGCTCTCTATTTACTATAGTTTGAACTTTGCTGTCAATGCGAGGTGTATGCAAGACTTAAGTGAATGTTTGAAGCTCTTCACGTTCCAATTTGAAGCCAAATTAAAACAAGATCCGAAATTTTAGGTGTAACACCCTCCTTTGGGTGTCACATTTTCGACCGCCTCCTTTAAATTCTTTTACCCAAGTTATAAAATATTTGATGTTATTAAGTATAAGTCCCAAAAACTTAGGTTTCTTTTTCATAGATAATACATATGGCATATTAAAGCACGGATTTCAAATTCCTTTTTACAGAAGCGTAAACTTTGAAGTAAGGTAACAACACAAAATACAGCTACTTAATATTACATACCAAAAAGATTATATGCATATCAGTGGCATGGATTACAATCCACTCAAAATATACAAGTTAAATGTACAAGTTTATAGCCAAAAGACATATAGTGTCCACTGACTCCAAAATATACACTGGCCCAACTCTAGATCTCTAGCGAGCAGGATCTTCCCTTGGATCCTCCTCGGAGTCTTCCTCGGGGTCCTCCTCCTCCTCCTCCTCCTCAGACCCTAAGTCAGCAAAGTTCTTCAACTGAGGCAACAGCTCACGAGCTGGTGTCCTGGCCGAGGACACCACAGGGTCTGGATCCTCCCTAAGGGTGTCATGTAAGTCACCCCACAGCTCCCTAATCGGCATGAAGAACTCTAGATATACAACAATAGTAAGAGAAAAGAAAGGAACATCTTTACGGGTCCTACGAATTGTTACGGTTACATCTCCTACATATCTAATGCGTTCATTATCCCAATCAGTGTGTCAGGCGCTCGCACCATCATGAAACTGAATTCGAACACAACCAAAAAGATATCTTCTAGCAGCCATCCCAAAATACAACAGCAGATAGTAACCTTTCCTCTTAATCTTTATCCATAGGAATACATAAAACAGAAACGGGTAGAACAACAATACAAAGAGGTGAGACTCTCTACATCATTACCAACATGGCAGCTAGAGACAGCAAACAACAGGAAGATCACAAAATACCATCATAGCAATTTACAGTCAAGTTAATTTTTCCAACAGATATCTTAATAGTAAATATCACAGGTAAATCCACAGCATATTAACAGGCGATTTCACCATGTAGGATCATCATAATAAAATGCTAAATGGTATGTGTATGCACAATGGACAGACACCTACTCCATGAAGCTAAAGTCAACATCGGAGAGAATGATCGGAAGAACCACTGTCTGTATATCGTTAGCCTCAACATGTGATTTTCAATATAATCATGATGCGCAAAATGGCTATACAAGATACTCTCAATCGGATCGTGAATAGGATAGTGTCTGCTTGAAATCGTCGGTGCGTTGCATAGTCACCACGGCCCAGTGGAGCTACCAACTGTCCCCTTGTGGGATACCCGTGCACCGACGCCTCCAAGTTCAACAAGTGAACTACACTACGCATTCCGCCTGACAACAAGTCATTCAGACTTTTACAATGTATGATCATGTGACAATGAACCTAGGCATTCCGCCTTAACAACAAGTCATTCTGACTTTTACCATGTATGATCATGTGACAATGAACATAGGCATTCCGCCTTATCAACAAGTCATTCTGACTTTCACAATGTATAATCATATGCCAATGAACATTTATTTCACCCAAAGAAACCACAACAGGATTCAGTCCATTAGCTCAACCGCATAATAATATTATGTCCAAATCATAGGGCATTTCAAATACAAGATTCTCAAGAATCATCTTTCATAAAGGTCAAAAGAAATTATAAGGTATTGATTTTACATTTCACTTCTCTTTTCTCATAAGTCCTAATGGCACTCTACTTGATTATGAATTCTCTTCCTCACCTATTTTCTCTCTCAAGATCGAACTCCTCTCTAACAAAGTATCTAAATTTATTTTGTCACTCACTCACCATTACCAATCCTAAATTTACTTCTTTTCTCTCCTTAATACTTAGGTCCAATTCAACATAACATTTTTATCTTGGACACCCCATTTTGACCTCATGGCCGTGAGCTTCCTAGAACACTAGGGCTTCAAATTTTTCAACTTGTACAATTAGTCTCAAGCAAATAAATTATGTTAACTATCACAAATCTCACCAAGGTTACATATAGCACTAAATCACAAAAATCACATAAGGAAAGGTTCACACAAAGCACCAAAAATCAATACAATAAAGTGAGTAATCCTCACATGGATCCATCACTTTCCACATATAGATTTCGTCCCTCACCACCATGAATGGGTGATGAGAAAAATCTCCTTCTTACCTTTGGAGATATCCACCCACTTGTGTAGAACTTTTTGAAACAATACTTCCTCCTTCAAGAACCCCCTTGAAACCGAAAACGACATAGCAAAAGTCATCATTTTTGGACTTAGAAAACAGTAGCCAAGAACATACATCAAGGTTTTGGAAGGAAGAAGAGGAGAATGATGAAAAAGGAGAGAACTTTTACCTTAGAAAATCACAAACCCTAACTTGAAGGATTCTTGAAAAAATGATGAACAACCAAGATCTTCACTCTTGATGATCTTAGA
This sequence comes from Ormosia semicastrata, assembly GCA_029884595.1. Lineage (NCBI taxonomy): Eukaryota > Viridiplantae > Streptophyta > Magnoliopsida > Fabales > Fabaceae > Ormosia > Ormosia semicastrata. Next base: position 25,265,039 of record JAQQTO010000046.1, on the reverse strand, counting down.
GAGAGGTGTAGATTCAAGATTGTGGATGAGTTGAATCAAAGAAACAAAATGGTGGTTCCTTAGAGTGGTGGCCGTGTGGTTATAAGAGAGAAAATGGAAGAAGATGAAGAGAAAAGTGAGAGAAAACGTTTTGGGTGATGAGAGAGAAGTTGATAGGAAGGTTTGATGTGAAAAGATGATAGAAACTTATCCAAGAAGTCCTTTTCCCCATAGGTGGCCATGCACTCTCCTTGGAAAAGGGAAAATGAAGCTTCTCTTGGAAGCTTCTCCAAAGCTTACTTGAGAAGCTTCTCACGCTTCCCAAAAAGGTCAATCAATGATGTAACGTGATGATATCACTTAGATGATGTTATAGAAATGACTAGATAAAAATAATCTACTAGATTTCTACTACAAACTATTATTCAATGGACAAAAGTCACTGTCAATAAATCTGGTATCTATCATCCAATGGTTAATAGAGTGTACCCAAATTTTATCTGTCAAATAAAATATTGAAAAACGAAAACTTCGTAAACTGTGTCTCGCTTCGGGTTTAGTAAGATCCACCGGCCCCGGTTTAATAGTCCAAAATTTTCTGGTCTCGGAGGAATATTTTATTTCTCCGACCCCGCTTAATGCATACATAAATTGAGAAATATAATAAAATAATCAAACAATTCAAATAACTCTAGAAAAATTCACAAATATTATAAAATGAATAAATATCATGAAATAATAAATTTTTGGGATGTTACATTAGAGATGACAGTCAGGGTGGTGTGGTTAGTGGTTGTAATAGTCTAGACACAAATAAATGCTCTAGTAATCTGTAATCGTGAAGCCTATATATATACGAGTGATTACTAAAGAAAGATATTAACCTCTTCCGAATTGTTATTGTCGTATCAAAACTCCATTTTCATTTTTTAGAAAAATTCTTGATAAATCAAGTCTGTAAAGTTTAGATTACTTTTACTTGATTATATTAATTTTTAAAGCATTGATCAAATATCATTAATCTAGATTATATTATTCCTGATATTTTTATTAAATTAAATAAATACACACATAAGATTTCAACCAATATTAGAAATAGTACTTAGGTATCAAACTAACAATTTTTCAAGCAAGGATAGTACTTGAAACACTCTTGGGTTACTGTTCTAGTATCACCCTGCTTTAATTAATTAAATTTTCTTGAAAGCTTACAATAATAATTTTATCATGATTTATATTCTAAAATTTTTATACGCATCATGAATTATGAATTGTGAGATAAAATTTCTAAGTTCTTATCCCAATATATTAGTTATTTGGTTATTATATATTTCTTTATATCTATATAACTAGGTATATTTTGTATGTTAAACTTAATATTGGTTTTAACGTATATTTTGAGCATTTACAATTATATTTATTTAATTTTAAATTTCAAGTTTTTACTTTTATGGTAACATACATGAACTATGATGATAATATTGAAAATATATTTTGGAATATCAAAGGAATTAGGAAAAACCCTTAGTATACTATGGTATGATGAATAATAAGACTGTTATATGATTATAAGATTTATGTGTGCCTAATGTCCATGAAAAAATATTTGGGGCTACAGAAATAGTTGCATGATGCCCGAGTGAAAATATTTGGGACTAAAGATTTGAGATATGTATCTGTGAACAAATGTTGTTCTTCTAGTAGAGTCCGAGAATATTCTAATAAGAAAGTAATATTAAAGAAAAAAAGATTTTCATAATAGGGATTCTTTATAAATATGAGATTTCTTAAAGAAGGATTTCCTAAAGTGAAGTATTACCAATTTGAAGTTTGAATTCGCTAATGAATTATGGAATATCAAGCAAAAGTGTTGGAATATATTTATGATATTTAATCCTTATTACTTATATAAAGTATACATGTATTATTTTTGGTTAGTAGCACTTGAGTGCTCTTATATTCACTGAGTTGTAAAACTCATTCTGTTATATTTTATTTTTCATAACCTGCACAGACATTTTTTGTATCTCTAACATAGAGAACCTACTAACTTCTAAAATATGATAGGTTTATTATTTGGAGATGACTTGAAGGCTTGGATAATTGGATTTGTAGTCAGAGTTTGGTCCATTTATCTTGCATAATGGTCAATATATGTGGTGTTTGTAAATAGAGAAATGTTGATGAAGTCTAATCTACTCATGTGTGTTTAAATTAATGTAATTGTATTGTCATGTCATGTTGAATAATGGGAAGTCTCCTATCTTTGGGAAGACTTTACCCAGGACATGTATGTGGTTATGTTTAAGTGATGTGGGTTTTGTCATAAATAATATTGAGTTTGAATGTGATATTTAGGCTTCAAGGGTTAGGAATATTTAATCCTTGACCAGTCACATACCCTAGAATTGGGTTGTGACATATAGATGAAAGTAACAACTTCAATAATAAAATGTCATGAAGGAAAGCACCAAATTCTAATATATGTAGGGTACTACCACTACAAGAAATTCACATATTATCATCGACATTTTCTAGCAAAATCATATTCGTCAGTAAATAATTACTTTCTGGTGGACACATTTGTCGAAAAATAAAAGAAATATTTCAAAAAATATATAAAAAGTGAAACAAATTTTTGACAAATAAATTCTGTGGAAAAATTCACCTGAAATAGTTTGTGGTGGATTGAGCTATCGGAAAAGTAATGGAATCAATGCGATAGTTTTTCAAATTTTTTGATTAATAAATTCTGTGGAAAAATCTGTTGGAAACAATTTGCGAAGGATTGAGCTGCTGGAAAATTTGCCAGAAAAGTAACTGAAATCAATGCGGTAGTTTTTCAATTTTTCGGAGGACAAATTCTGCGGGAAAATCTGTCAAAACCTGTTTGAGGCAGATTGAGCCATCAGAAAAGGAATGAAAATTGATGCGGCAGTTTTTGTCAATTTGCAGCAGATATCGAGCCACCAAAAAATCCGCAAAAAAATTAATTATAATTACCCCCACAAAGTCTTCTTACCCATCTCTTGTCTCTTCCTCTCTGCTCTATTCACTTTCCTTCTCTGATCACTCTCTCTACCCCTTCAATAACTTTCTCTACCTCTTCAGTCACTCTCAACCTACGAAGATGGTGTTTGCAGGAGCAACAAGTACATAGCTTAAGTACATATGGTTTGAGCTACCCACCATTTCTCTATCGCCAACTTCAGAGCTTTATTCATCTAACAAAATGAAGCAGAGAAACCCTAGAAGACTTTATCAATGCATGGTTGTCAAATTTTATATTGTGTATTTTTGTCTTTAAGTTTTTTCTTGGATTTGATGCGTTATATTTTGATTATATTATTCTTTGTGCTTTGTAATGTGGTTTTGGTCTGTTTGATTGTTGGGGGAAGGTGTATTTGTTTCTTTTTGAGATTGTTGGGCAATAAGTAAAAGACTAGTGTTGATGACATAGAATCCATTTTGTAATTTTGTTCTCTTGATTCATTTGCTTTTCAAATTATTCTACATTTTGTTGGTGTTAATCATAATCATCTTGTACTAAAAGCACACTTTCAATTATTTTTTCTTTTACTTCATGGTAATGTTAAAATGCAATTATTTAATTATTTTCATTTTACAGTACAATTTCATAGTTTAAGTAATTTTTTATAAAAAAAAATAACAACATTTTCAACTGATAGGCCATAAAAAATATTTCTACGTGACAAAAACGACATCACTATTTTTCGTCGGAATCTCAACCGAAAAGATTTCTGGCAGATTTATCTGTCAGTGAGTTTCCGCCAAACTTATAATTTGCTGCTAAGTTTCTAGCAAATTTCCGGTTGATCTTTTTTGCTAGAAATAATTTTTGGCTGTTTTTTCGATAGCGTTTTTTCGGCTACTAAAAATTAGCTAAAAATTTCAATTTTAAGTGGATTTTTGTCCAATTTTCAACAATTATGTCTATCGATAATACACAAATTTCTTATAGTGTACGTAAAAGAACATGGCATACCACCTTACAATCATCTTCAAAGATGACATCTCTAAAATCCATTTCCACTGCTAAACACATAGACTCTCTTAACACTCAAGCTTCTATGAATGGAGGAGAATACATGGTAAGGCAAGGTTTGACAGTGCAATATAGAAAGTATGGAAACTATAATCATGATCTTTAACTATCTTCGTTATACCACCTTTACCCACATCAGAAAAAAAAACTGCATATAGGAGTTCAAAGGAGGGGGGAACCCAATTACTCCTATTTCTTGGTTGAGGAGATCGTCTTGAAATCTCAAAAAGTTTCTTGTTGACATCTCTGTATCGAGTCTAAATCCGATTCAACTCCTTATACTAGTTCATGAGATACTTTGGCCCTCTCAACATAAATTATTACATTCTTTTCATACCATATAAATTATAAAAGGACTGCACACCACTCCAATGGATTTTTAGTCAGGAAAATGATTATATCACATCATTTTTCTTATCACACTACTATTCACACCATTTTTTAATGATTGTGATTAAGTGAGAGAAAGTGATAGAAAAAAAATGATATAATAAATTATATAAGGAGTAGTGTAAAAAGTGATATAAGAGAAAAGTAGTGTGAAAAAATCATAGTTGATTTAGTTATTGCTTGAAGTTGAACATAATGTATTCTGATATAATTTTTTAGTATTAAACTGTCATTAGGGGTGGGATACTGGATTATCCAAATTTAGATAATTTAATGTCACATCATGATATTATGTTGAGAGGCAGGCAAACAGAGAATTTATTATATTTGGTTTTTTTTAAAAAAAATTAACAAGTATCCTAAAATACTTGTTAAAGAATTCAAAATAAGAAATTTTGTATGAAAATAGTACTTTTTCAATTACCAATACATTGAATATTTTATTTTTTACACAAAACTTTTATCTTAAATTCTTAACAAATGCTCCTAAGACACTCTTTTTTTTAATCGAATTTGTTACATTTTATTCTATGTGACATGATTTGCATATTGAATGGGTCTAAATTTGAATAATAGCAACGCATTCAGTAACTTCAATGTTTAACTTTTAAAAAGTTACTTATTTTTATATGCTATTGTTCAATTAATTTTTTGTTGTTGTTTGATTGTACTGACCTTTATATGTAATCATTCCATTACTTTCTTTGATTGTCTTATTGGCCCAAGTTCAAGGGTGTGCACTCAATTTATCATCTCAAATTTTAGGGTTTTCATTTCTTATTTAAGCACACTATATTTTTACCTATATTCATCGTCCCATTTCTCTAAGACAAAGTTGAATGTCATTGTACCTTTGTAGGTATTCCATCATCATTATCGACTATTCATGAAGCTCTCCAACATGAATAAAGAACAAATATACTGTCACAATGTTCCCTAAACTCTCAGACAAAGTTGAATGTCATCATAGTACCTTTGTGAATCACTCATTACTTACACCAGCAATAATATAGAACAAATTTACGGTCACAAATTCACAATATTTGCTAACAACTCATTAAGATAACCTATAAAAGATAGGTCCAAGTGATAAGTAACTTCGACTTCCTTAAGACGAGGACAAGACTTCAAATTTTAAGGAAACAATTCTTATAAGAAGACCACGTAATCCTCATATTTTCGTTATTGAACGAGAATTAGTTTCATAAATAATTCAAAAGAGTCGATCCTGTGGAGATACTTCGTGATTTAAAAAAAAACAAAAAAAATCTTAAGAATCAAGATCCTACCTAATCACTCCTTGATTCTCTCTTGGTTTTCTGATTTGATTTGCTGTATATATTTAAACTGTTGCCTAGATTAGTTCCCTTAAAATCAGGACATTAGTTAGGAAAGTTTCTATTGTTTAGGCATAGTTTCATCTCTTCCTCGTGTATAAAGGATAACAGTTGTACATTCAAAATATCATTTTCCAGAGGAAATTTTCACATTGTATCAGAGAGGTGAAACCTCTATAGCTCACTCAACTCCAAATATTTTTTTTTCTTTTCATCTTCTATGGCAGAGAATGATGAAACTTTAGAGGCACCCAAGACCTCTACCAACACGTATGACGATCCAAGCGATCCCCTATATCTCCATCACTTTGACCAACAAGGTTTAGTTTTTGTGACTCAACAATTGACACAGAACAATTACCCTCTTTGGAGTTATGCCATGCTCATGGCTCTCATCACCAAGAACAAGGATGGCTTTGTGGATGGATCCATCATGAAGCCATCAGCAACATCCACCAAGGAATACAAGCAATGGACCCGCTGCAATCTCCTCGTTAAAGGTTGGATCCTCAACACTATTTCACCCAATATTGCTCAAAGTGTGATGTATAATGACAGTGCCTCCAAGATTTGGCTGGAATTGAAAGAGCGTTTCTCTCATGCAAATTGCATGCATCTTTTCTACATTGAACAAGAGATTCATGAGTGTATTCAAGGAGACATGAGCATTGGTGACTACTACACCAAATTAAAGGGCCTATGGGATGCACGTGATGCTTTAAGTCCCCTTCCATCTAGTAATGGCAAAATGGCAAAGAAATTGCAGGAGTATCAATAACCCAATGTACTATTCAATTCCTCATGAGACTCAACCCAGTTTATGCCGGAGCTCGAGGACAGATTTTACTCATGGATCCATTGTCACCTGTGAATAAGGTATTTTCCCTCATCATTCAAGATGAAAAACAGCGAAAAATTTCTTCACAAGTAACACCAAATGCAGTTGCTTTTGCTGTCAAAGATGGACCACCAAATTCCAACAGGAATTATCCACCTAGGAATCCATGCCTCAAATGTGATCGCTGCAACCTTGTAGGATACACCACTGAAAATTGCCGTCAACATCTTGGGTATGATAATTGTGGCTACAAGGGCCATGCCATCGATATCTGCCGCAAGCTAAAGCGAACAAATGTTCAAGGGGATAAGAAAGGCCTTTCAAACTCTCTTTCCAAAGCTCATCATGCAAATTCCAAATCTGACAAGGCTGAGACAACTTCTTCCGCTTACAGCCTGACTGTTGATCAATATCGTGATCTCCTTGAACTCATTGATTGAACAAAATCGGTTAGTGTTGCCAATCAAGTGTCAACAATGAGCAACCTTTCAGGTATCCCTCATAGTTCTCCCATATATGGTAAGGGTATTCGATGGATCTTTGACACAAGAGCCACTGATCACATAGTTTATTCTCCTCAATTTTTCACCACTAGCATGCCTGTCACCAATCGTTATGTCCATTTACCAAATTATGCTATTGCTCAAGTCACACACATAGGGACAATACATTTTTTCAAGAAATCTGATACTTTATAATGTGCTTTTGTGTCCCTTCCTTTAAACTAAATTTGATATCTGTGGCCAAATTGACTCAAACATCTTCATGTTATGCAACCTTTACCAACAACTTTTGTTTTGTGCAGGACCAACATTCGGGGAAGATGATTGGGACGGGAATTGAGCAAGCTGGACTCTACTACTTGGATATGTCGAAGTATGTTGGGTGTCTTATTTTCGCTGCCATGGCCACTTCCACCAACCCTCATCTTTGGCACCAACGACTTGGTCACCCCTCCAATAGAAGCTTACAAGACATTTCTTTATGTTTAAACTCTGTCAGATTCCATTATGTCAATGATTGTTTTATTTGTCCACTTGCTAAACAAACTAGGCAACCTTTTCCTTGCAGTTCTATTAATACAAAATCTTGTTTTAAGTTAATTCATATTGATATTTGGGGTGGTTACCATGTTCCAACTTTACAACGGGCAAAATATTTTCTTACTATAGTAGATGATTTTTCTTGATGCACATGCGTTTATCTCTTACATACAAAATCTGAAGCTAGAAATTGCTTACTTGCCTTTATAAATTTGGTTGAAACCCAATTTGAATCTCGCATCAAAATCATTCATATTGACAATGATCCTGAATTTTTCATCCCAAACACATATCATGATAAAGGGATTATTCATCAAACTAGTTGTGTCTCAACCCCACAACAGAATGACGTTGTTGAACAAAAACATCGGCCTATTCTCAATGTAGCCCGTGCCTTACTTTTCCAAGCCAACCTTCCCAAAACCTTCTGGGGTGATGCTATTCTTACTGCCACTTACTTAATTAATCATACCTCAACCCCTGTTCTTCATGGCAAAACACCATTTGAGGTAATCTTCCACAAAATACCAACTTACCATCATTTACGAGTTTTTGGTTGTCTATGTTTTGACTCCACCCACCATCACAAACCAACCAAGTTTGATGTTCGTTCTCTTTGGTGCATCTTCCTTGGTTATTCCTTTGGTATCAAAGGTTATCGGGTATATGATTTAGCCACTGAAAAAATCTTTGTTTCCTGAGATGTCATTTTTCATGAACATTTTTTTCCTTATGCTTCCGCTGTCCACGTACCCACTCCGTCACCACACCCAATTTTTCCTACAGCTGCCATGCCTGCTAATCTGAACCTGCCTGCTACTGTGGCACCCTTTCCTACCCCAACGCCATTAACTTGGGATGACTCACACCCAACACCACCAGCTGTGGTGCCTGCTTTGCCCACTGCAACGCCTCCAGATCTGATTCTCCCTACCACTGTGTCCATTCTGGATGTTGTGGCTTCCGATTCTGCCACCGTGACACTAGCTGATGCCCCTCATGATCCTCATATTCTTGCCCCCCGAGTTCGGCGACCCACACGAGCACCTAGCTACCTCTAACAGTATCATATAGAAGCTTCCTTGCCTACTCGCTCCCCACCGCCGTCTCACTCGGTGTTGAATGCTCCCAAAGGTATCCCTCACCCCTTGTCTCATGTTCTTAATTATAATAGACTTTCTCCTATCCATTGTGCTTTCACCACTTCCATTTCAGCTATCAAAGAACCTACCTCCTTTCACCAGGCAGTCCAAGATCCTAAATGGCGTCTTGCAATGGACGAAGAACTCCGTGCTCTCTATGATAATGGTACTTGGTATCTCTAACCCTTGCCTCCAAATAAGAAAATCGTGGGTTGCTAATGGGTTTACAAGATCAAATTCAATCCTAATGGCATTGTCGAGCGCTATAAAGCTCGCTTAGTTGCAAAAGGTTATAGTCAGATTGAAGGTTTTGATTATCGTGAGACTTTTGCTCCTATTGCCAAGCTTGTTATTGTTCGATTACTCATTGCTGTTGCATCTTCCATGAGTTGGCACCTTCGATAGCTGGACGTCAACAATGCTTTCCTCCATGGCGACTTAGAGGAAGAGGTATACATGTCATTACCTCCTAGTTTCAGACGAAAGGGGGAGACATGCATCTGCAAGCTTCACAAATCTTTGTATGGGCTTAAGCAAGCCTCCCATCAATGGTTTATCAAACTGTCCAAAGTCCTCACCCTTGCATACTACACTCAATCCAAATCAGATCACTCGTTATTCGTCCGACACCATGGCACTTCCTTTACTGCCCTCCTTGTCTACGTGGATGACATCATTTTGACAGGCAATAATCTCCAAGAAATTGAAGGAATTGAAGCTCATCTCATGCAAAAATTTAAGCTTAAGGATCTTTGTAAATTGAAATATTTTTTGGGCATAGAGGTATCTCGATCCAAACAAGGAATTACTCTTTCACAAAGGAAATATGCACTTGAAATATTAGAGGACATGGGGTACTTGGCAGTGAAGCCCACCAATTCTCCAATGGAGCAGAATTTATCTCTTAGTAAGGAAGATGGTGATTATGTTGAAGACCTTTCTTCTTATCAAACTTCTTATCGAAGACTTATTGGGTGATTGATTTACTTGACTATCACAAGGCCAGACTTGGTCTATCCTGTTCACATTCTCAGTCAGTTTATGGACAAGCCCCGTGTTCCACACCTAGAAGCCGCACAACGAGCTCTACGATACATCAAGAAAACACCTGGACAAGGTATTTTTTTTCTCATCCACAAGTTCATTACAGTTGAATGCTATCTGTGATGCGGATTGGGCTCGATGTCGAGATACACGAAGGTCAACCTCAGGCTACTGCGTCTTTATTGGGAATTCCCTCATTTCTTGGAAAACCAAGAAGCAAGCTACCATCTCCCGCTCAAGTGTAGAGGCAGAATATCGCTCCATGGCATCTGTTTGTTGTGAGGTCACTTGGCTACAAAGTGTTCTACATGATCTTGGAATAGAGCATTCACAACCGGTTAAACTATTCTGTGATAATCAAGCTGCTCTACACATAGCTTCCAATTCGGTATTTCATGAACAGACAAAACACATAGAAATTGATTGTCACCTTGTTCGAGAAAAGATTCAAGCTGGGGTAGTCAAGACTTATCATATATCAACATCAGAACAACCAGTAGATATCTCCACTAAATCATTAAGTGTGCCACAGTTTTCTAATCTTATCAACAAGTTAGGAATGATCAATATCTATTCCAACTTGAGGCGGAGTGTTAAGAATCAAGATCCTACCTAATCACTCCTTGATTCTCTCTTGGTTTTCTGATTTGATTTGCCGTATATATTTAAATTGTTGCCTAGATTAGTTCCCTTAAAATCAGGACATTAGTTAGGAAAGTTTCTATTATTTAGGCATAGTTTCATCTCTTTCTCGTGTATAAAGGATAACAATTGTACATTTAAAATATATTTTTTCAGAAGAAATTTTCACAAAAAAGAATTCATTAACATAATTCAAGACCGTGCATGTAGCTCCTCCCAAAAAAAAAAAAAACTCGCACGTACCAATAATTTATTTTACATTCAACCAAAAAAATTATCATCAAAACAGTATTTGTAAACGAAAGTTTGGGCGTGTTTATATGAGCATGTGTATGTAGTATGTGTTGGATATGTAAATACCTTTATTAAGTCTTCCCCCATCATGATCGAAAACACTAAAATGAAAAGGACATAGCAACACGTGTTCAGAAAGTTAAAGTGCAACTGGCACTAGGACTTTGCTGAGGTAATTGGAATGAATAAACATAGAAATATTTTCTACAACACTAATTTCCCAACATATTTCGAAAGAGGAGAATGCTTATCCAACATGGTACTGTGTGTTTGAATTAGCTTATTTTATATTCAAAATAGTTTATAATTACAAACATTTTGATAAAGCTTTTATAAAAAAATTTTATATTATTTAAATAAATTATATTAATTTAAAATTATTTTATAATTAATACATCTAAATATAAAAATAAATTAATTATAATTTATTATAACAATAATCAATTATCAACATAATTTATAATTTTTAACTTTCTCAAACAAGCTCATAATGTCACAGGACGAAATGATAAAGGGGAGAAAGTGAAGAAATATGTGTTTATGGTATACAGCGTAGAAATAAATGAGGAGGGTGGCCAAAAAAATGTAGCAGAGGGTAGTTTAGAAGGCTAGTATTGAGGCAAAAATCTGCAACTTGTCTCGTCTCTTTGGAGTTTCATATTCGTATAATTTATTGTTATGAAGGTAGGCTTTCAATGTGCAGACACGGCATCTCCGTGTCTACGATGATCTGCATTGCAATTTGAAGCATCACTCTCTGCTATGCGGGGTCAGTATGACAGAGTGGCTGGTACTACCAGCTAGTGACAAATAGGCAAGAGTAATTGCAAGTTTCAGCATGTGAGTGCGTTTTCATTTAAGTTAAATATACAGTCTACAATTTTTGGTTTTATCACATTTACTTTCCTCCAAATGCGTCCATTTTTTTGGTATCATACATCAATTTTCACATTTACCACCCTCAACAACCAACTACCTTTCTCTCTCTCCGAATTCCAGATGATGCCAAACCAGTTTGAATTTAATTAGCTATGGATCATTAAGAGCAAAATATTGCATGTTGCCACTGTTTTTAGTTACTTTGGTCTTGAATAGTGTGATGTGGTAATTAATAAACATGGCACCTCACTTTTTAAGAACATGTAATACAAAAACTTCAGTGGGTTCTTAGGAAGTTTCAAAGACTTTTAAAACTTGCTTCAGATTCTCATACATGCAAATGAAGTATGGGGAACAGGGCCTTAAGCATAATTTTGACAGTTTCACAGCAGCAAAAGCTGATTCTTGAAACTGGGTTATGCCACGGCGTTGCAGTTGTTCTTATACACAAGGTTGTCCTCTATGCATTGATTTTCAAATGTTCGACTCCATGCAGTGGTTACCTGGTTCATTCCTCTGCATGTTCCAACATAATGTCGTAATTACAAAGATCATAATATCACCTTTTTTATACACGAAAAGTGTGCCAAATGATGAAATGCTCGCAGACATTATATGTGCATAATGTCAAGAATAATCCTAATTTCTCCTAATCAATATTTTTAATAATTTTTTTCATTACTAAATAAAAAATATTTATTTTTTTATTAGATATTAAAAAAACTATTAAAAATACGTTTTAAGGGGATAAAATAAAATTCTAATTCTAAATACCATCTGCATAATAAGACAAATCAAACTGATTTAGTGAGGGCAATTTGGTTTAAGAGGTTCTGCAACGTAAATGCTATAACTATTAGCTTGCAGACAAGTTGCTCCTATTTAGAAGCGCAAAGTAGTTCCGTGCTTCAATACCAAAAACGAATGGCATCATATAGCTGGTAGCGACTAGCTAGCCTACTATTGCCTAGTCACATTGGCATTATTCTTCTTTTTAATTTGTTTCATGAATCTTTCCAAGCTTAGAGGATTGAAAGGCTTACGCCGATCTAGGTAAAGCTACCGAGCATCTTTGTACATAACTACTTAAATTCAAGCATATAACTGTCTCGATCATTTATGGGCCTGGAACACAATATAAATGGGAACGTGGGACAAATTTTAAAAACAAGAGTTTGTAATATAAAATGAAAAGAAGTTAATGGGCTGGGCCCTCCCCAAGAAATCTTCATTCATTTCCCAATCTGAGAACACATTGATTACCACCCACGAAATGTATGAGCAAAACATTACTGCTATTTTCACCCAAGCCTCTCATCTTTCTCTTTCTTGCACACCCCCTAATTGTCCGTCGCCCCTCAAGCTGGTGATGAAAGGGATCCTTGAGGCTTCTTGGTTATTGTGCATGGATGTTGGAGGCCAAAGTGAGTCCCACAGGCTTGATTCTCTGTTAGATTTGCATGTCCCATCATAGATGCCATGTCCCCATCCCATTGCCTTTGACCGTTGGAGCCTATATTCGGTGCAACCCTCCTTGACATGTTGATTAAATTCCGTATATATGTTTGTCAGGAGATGTTACAAAACAAAACCCTTTTAATTATGCAGTCTTGCACTATTTCATTATCTGTAAATGCTATACTCAAAATGCAAGTTTTAGTCTTCAGAGTATAATTGTATAATATGGATTGGAGGTTAATCTTAGTGAGAAGGTTAAGTGATTGGATCAATGGTTTCACCATCGTATTGTTGAATTGAAAAATCTAGACAAATAATTTTTTTTAAAAAATATTATATAAAAACTACTTAGTATAAAAGTATTATATTAATAAAATACTAAACAAAAAATATTATATAAAAAAACTTTCAAATAAGTGATGATAATAACTTATTAGTTAAAATATAATATGCATTAAAAAATTAAGAATAATATTAAATAAAAACATATAATGTAATGGTAAAATACATTCATGTTAAAAACCTTTAAATATAATATTCAAATCTTAAAAGTTACACTCTTGAAGTTTCAATTTTTAAAAAATAAAAATAAAAATTGGCTCAACTCCGTTAGGCGAATCATCGAGTTTGCTAGATAGTTAGGAAAAATGATCTAATTGGTTGATCGGATTAACCAGAAACTTAGGTCATAGATTTTTCAGGCGAACCGGCCTAACCAGTTTAGTCCGTACAATTATGTTGTTATCTCTAATAGTTAAGCACTACATGCACTCTAAAGTTTCATGTTCAAATTTCATCAAGTTTAGGAAAGATTACTCATTTATTTTATTATATTCCGAATTCTGTTGAACACAATAAAATGCATGTCAAAGAAAAACATTAGTTAGCATGCAACTTGAGTACATTTTGGTGAATCGGAGAAACTATCAACCTGCAAAAGTATCACATCACATGCATGAATATGATTTTTGTTTAGCGGGGAAGGAACTGAAAAGTAAAGAGGGCCGTCTTTGGTCCTTATTAGAAGATATTGTATATACACAAAGCAAACAATTTTGTAATCATTTTTTTTTCTAGCAGCAGCAACATTGAACGCTGAACAAACTAGTTATATGGCTCATCGCAATGCAACTACCAATAGCAGTTACAAAAATGCAGTCAGAAGAATTCACAGTAAAATGTGTACAAGAACACCCTAGAAGCAGAGAAAAAGATGCATCCGTTTGTTCTATATTGTCTTTTAGTAGCTATATAATTCAGTAAATCTTTCAGCCCTTTCTTCGTACAGAAAAAGGTGCCTGCCATTTCATGTGCCACCATACCACTCCACACAAGACTTTTTCGTAATAGTTTTGCAGTTAAGAAAGATGGGACAAGGTGAGTGGACCTCACTCACTCTTTCCTAATTGTGTAGCATGTTTCTTACATCATACACAACAGGCAGGGATGGCATAAATGTGGCCTAAAAGGTGTGCCTAGCTTCCAGCACTATTATTTTGAATGCTATTGTTGGTATGGTATGCCGGGCTTTCACAAAAAACCAAAAATTTGAATTAACTCTCTCTTTTCATGATAGTGACTAGTGAGATAACTGGTCGTTGTGTTGTTTATATTAGCCATGGGAATGTTTCAAACATATGGGGACTTTCACACTATTCCCTTCCCTCTTCCTTTGTTTCCTGGAAACCCTTTCTTAGAAGTTAGAACTATTATATAATTTGCTATAAGGCATATATATAATGGACCCAGGTATACCCTATCTTACCTTGTTTTCCTAAGGAGATAAATGTTTATACTTTGTCTAAAAAACAAATGCAAAATTAGATATACTACTACCAATTTCTGTCCCAGTCTTATGGAGAATGGACATAAGAATGGTATATATAATTATTTTTAGAAAATATGATCCAAAGTGAATTACCCTGGTTATGGTTTAATATTGGCCAACTAATCCTGTGTGGAATTATTGGTCATTTTACTCGCTCACTGCAGAGGAGAAAGGGTATATTCTCATATATATTTTACATCATATCGGCATATCTTTTATAGGAAGTGGTTCTTACAAAAGATATACATTTTGAGTCTTCTTTGTATTAAGATTGAACTAATCCAGCCCTGCGTATAAAAAATGAATTTTAGTGTAAATTTTACATTTAAAAATGTGTAAAAGTGTCAACTTTAATGGACAAATGCCTCGTTAGTGGGTCCTTTAACTTGATGAGAGAGAATTATATACATTTTGAGACAGCAATGGCTTTAGAGAGATAAATATGCTGCTTGCGAACTAACAATTATGAGAGGTGCGGGAGTTTGTATGTAAAATAAATTAAGAAAATTGCAGGTGTTTCGGAAGTAAGACATTTCTCTTATGAATGTGTGTTACGTTATATTTTTGTAAGTCATTATTATTTTTTATTTAAATTGCATTTTTAACTACACTACACTTTAATAATATTTTAATGATAATATTAAAAATATAATTTAAAAAAAATAAAGATGATCTATAAATTTAGCATGACATCCATTCAATGATAATATTACATTTACTTGCCACCTCACTTTTACTATTACACTATTCTCGCTTCTCGCTTCTCGCTTCTCGCTTCTCGCTTCTCATTCTTTCTTACTACTTCATTATTCTATTCTTGTTTTTTTTCACTTTATATTCTTCTTACTTTACTCTATTTCACTCTATGCACAAAATGGTAGTAAGTGAGAGCATTTATAGGCTCTCAAGACTACTTCGGTACTTCCTAAATTTTTCCTCATTTATTAACTCTAGATTTTTCTTAAATATTAACCAATTAAAAGAATTCCACCGTCTACCATAATTTTCACATATTCACTCAGTGCTATGTATCTTGGCTTAGGAATTGTTACTTTAGTTTTCAAAATAGACGGTGCAACATTATTGGCCACCGACCAAGACTGCTAGTGCTGATTTCTTTACCTTACCCTCGTGTGTATCCTTTTTCTTTTGTTATTAGTTGGTTTTAAGATGATCTTGAGGAGCATTTGATTATATATAGCAGGATATTTTATGACTTTTAAGAATAGAGAAATGTTCAATCTCACGAATTACATATCCTGAAACGGTCCATGAATGGTAAGTAACGATGCAAACTGCTTGCCGTTTTATCTGATAATTGCAAACTGCCATCCTGTTTTGTTATTCTTTCTTTGACTACGTGCTGCCACGTGATTTGTGGTCAAATTCTTAGGTTTTTTTGTTGTGCAATATAGCATTCCTCTTATGAATACTTTAAGATTTTAAGAATACTGAAATATTTTTACATTTACATTATATTTGGATTTTTTTTAATTAATAGAATGAGACAAAACAGGTGAGATTACTTGAAAAGGGACTTAAAGAAAAAAATACAATAAAGTTATCTTTTTCTTTATTTAAAAAATTAATAAAGAAATGAAATGAAATTCTATTATTTTATTTGAAAATTAAATCATAAAAAAATGAAACAAATGTAAAATGTTTATTTTAAAACATTAAGTTTATTTTTCCTCTCTCTATCCTAATTTTGAGGAAACGAAAATTTGTTATTTTAAGTTGGATGCTGCTATGCACTTGACTTGAGCTCCTATCTCACAATTTTTTTTTTTTTCAAAAAAAGTTCTATTGATATTTCACTCATCTCCAAAATAAAAAAAACAGCATCAAAGGAGGGTATACACTCGAATGCATAATCCTTTTAAGTTTAGAATTTAATTTTAATGTACTATCAATGTAAAGTTTTTTATATCATCAACTAATCATATATTGTCGTATGTGTGATTTTTAAAATAATTGTTATGAGAGTGAAATATTTTTAATGATGTAATATTACATGATTAGATGACAACGTAAATTTTTTTTACACTAATAATATATTAAAATTAAATCCTTAGTTTAAGGTTGGGAAAAAATAAAAATAAAAATTAAGAATATTTTCCTTCTAAACTCAAACCAATATCATTTGCTCTTGACTAAAATCTTAAATCTTAAATCTTAAATCTTAAATTAAGAGCAAGATTAGAGCATTATCTTTGTTAAAGGAGTGAACCATGGATCAATATTTTGATCAGATTATAAACGAATGTCTCATGAGTCATGAGCACCAGGTCTTCTATTTCCAACGGAGCCAACTACTGACTATGCGCAAAACCATAGTTCCTAAATGAGTCGCCTAGTCGCCTAAAAAAATGTTTCAAATGACATTGTCTTTATAATCTTAATTAGTAAGTATTTTGTGTAATGTATGGGATATTTTAAATTCAGATATAATTTTAAAAATTTAGATTAAAATAAGAAATGTTTTTAGAATTAAAAAAAGATTATATTCATAATATTTAGATTAAAAAAAACTTTTCTAAAAAAGAAATAAAAGAGAATTTTAAATTGAAATTCAAAAAAGAAAATTTAAGAATGACTCGTGTTATTATTTAAGAGAGAATACAATAACAAATTTGGTTACTATAAAAAAATTGTACTCTAATTTAATATATAGAAGTAAATGTTTTAAATTGAAACATTGATATAATTTTTTCGGTTTAAATTTTATAACCAGAGTTGTATAAGTTCATTTTTAGTGTTTCCTAAACACACTTTTTTTTTATATGTCCTAGCTATTTACAAAAATCTAACTGAGAGACAATAGTAAAGTTAGCCATAAAATCAGCTTAAAAATATAATTATAGTTTTATGGCTTTGGTTTGATATAAATATAGATTTTTCTATTTTTAGAAATTAAATTTACTTGTCTATTTCTTTACTTGTACAAAATTATTAAAAAAAAGTAGAGGGGTATGTGTCTAAAAAATAAAAGAGTGTGAGATAAAAATAAATAAATAAATAAATAAAAGAGTGAATTAAAATTTAACCCCTTGAAAGTTTTTAATTACCCGAATCCATTGAAATTTGTCTCCCAAAACGTACTAGTACGAGAGTCTATGTGTATGTAATTACACTGTAACAAAACAAAAACCACTAGAGAAGTTATAAATTATGGTTACTAAGTAATAAAGGAAAAGCTATGTACTCTATTGGTAATTTTAGCAAAGAAATTAGACGTGAAAGATGACATATATATCTATTATCAGTTTAGACTAAATTTTAATAACAAATATTTTTTAGTCTTCAGTGGGTTCAATACGGATAAAATATGTTTCTAAAACTCAAGTTATAAAGTATACGATTTAAACTTGATTTACAGCAA
The DNA here is from genome assembly GCA_029884595.1 of Ormosia semicastrata. Classification (NCBI taxonomy): domain Eukaryota; kingdom Viridiplantae; phylum Streptophyta; class Magnoliopsida; order Fabales; family Fabaceae; genus Ormosia; species Ormosia semicastrata. The sequence continues at coordinate 25,246,717 of JAQQTO010000046.1, read as the reverse complement.
CCACTAGGCCAACCTGTACCTAATTTACCATAAATATTTCACAAGAAAAATATGAAATAGTACGAAGATTGTCCTCTACTGCATAGATAAATATGGATCTTAATATTTGACTCAGCAACATATGTTGGGCTTATTGAGTAACAATCCGAATATCGGTAACAAATTTAACACTAAAGCAGTCCAACTAGCTAGGTGATGCGAAGGTTGCAATTGCTCCCTCTGTCACTGATACAACTCCGGAAAAATCAGTTATAGAAGCACTTAAAAGTAGATTCACCGTAAAAAGCCGTTAACCCTAAGAATGAAGGAACAATATGCAGAGATCTTGATTCTTGTGTTGATAATAATACCCTTCTGATCCCTTATTAGTTATTAGAGCTGGATACTGCAGTCCGCGGACCAGTCCGTGTAACCTGCTGCTCCCAAGAGTTAGAATCAAGCAAAACATAAGATTATTTAAACGTGAATTTACAGGTTCGATCTGTTTAAACCCACAGTTAAATGAATTTTAACTAGTAAATATGTAGGCTAATTCGTCAGTCCGATTAAATTATTATTATCTTTTAAAAAAATTAGGTTTGGATTTGGGAAATTAATTCATCACTTTTCATTTAATTACCTAGCCCAAAAGAAAAAATTTTAAATTTTAAATTAAAATAATTAAATAATAAAACAAAAAAAAAAATGAAAGAAAAAGTTAAAAAATCAGATTATAAAAAGTTAAAAAAAAATTAAAAAAAAAATTAGAAGATTGTAAGCTGTGAACTCGATCCAACACGGTGTGGACGTAGACCATTAAAAATCCTAACTCATTTAAGTTGCGGATCAACCACTACTAATTCACTTAACTGTAGTCCATTATAGACTGGATCGGTGTTGACTGAGCCAACCCACATATTCTCCTCTGCACATACTTATCTATTTCTTTTCACTTTCTCATGTTCTCCCGTTCGTGAATTCTGTAACATGATATTTTACTAAAATTGACATACTTTACCGAATAGAATCTTTCAAGCAAAACCCACACGGTCTTTATCACTTGCAATTGCAACAACAAAAGCCAGTTGAGCCTCTGGAAATGCCATCCTTATTGTGTTCATCAGTGCATTAATTGGCAGATTCTTTGGTGTAGGCTACAGCATATATCCACAAAACTAATCACAACTTCGGTTCTTATGTATTTGTGGCACCAAGCTAGAAACTTCCTAATCCTATTTCCTCCCATAATGACCAAAAAATCTATTCTCTTTATTATTTTCTCCAAAAAAGAGTCTAGCACTACCAGAAATTATTAAGGATAGGTACAGGTAGTCAAAAGCTGCCACCTCCAAGGTATACTCCCATACTCTATTATCTAAATAAACACTGAAAGCTACAGACAAAAAATACAAATTCATACCAGTTTCGAGTATTTCTCTAAGGTCTAACTCGTATCCGTGAAAGCCACTTCATATTTTATTCTCTTTTAAGTGAAATGAATAAAATTTCTTTGCAGAGAGAAAACTAAGGAAATGTGGTTCACAAAATATAATATTATACATAAAAAAAGGTATCTTGAATTATTAACTTGTGGCTGTAGTTTAGTGGTAAGAATTCCACGTTGTGGCCGTGGAGACCTGGGCTCGAATCCCAGCAGCCACACTTTTTTAGTTTTAAGCAGAACACGTATTGGAAAGGGCTATAATAGAATCCAATAAGAACTTCTCAAGTTATACTGGGCTAACCAATCTGCAGTGAATGGGCTTTTCCAAAAATATAACTCATTCTCACTTCTAAATCTGAGCATTTTGAGTAAGAGAGAATGATGAATGTGTTCAGCATCCGAAAATGGTTCTAACAAGCACCAAAAATCCTACTCAAGCTCCACCTTCTTGAAGGGAACGTCTTACGATGCACACTAAATCTTATTTATTGATACACTTGAAAAATCAGTTAAAATGAATTAATGGTAGAAAATTAACATAGGCTACCTGTTAAACAGGTAGACCTTCAAAAGCAAAATAATTCATTTTCCCCAATTCTTTTATTTGTTATAATTTCTTTTGCAGAGAACTCATTCAGACAAATAAACCCATTAGCACACTTAGTCCACCACGGGTTTAGTTTCGTTATCGTGATCTAACTTCTAATCGTGTGTTGGTTGGATTAAATCTAAGTTCTATCAGCTAACAAATTGCTCATTGTTCTGGTGTGGTTGGTCTGTGTCGTCAACGTCTAATAATCTATATTTTGTTATCTATATTTTATTTTATTTTATTTGGGGCAGATCCCTAATAATCTTTTAAATATTATGTGGGAGCAAGATGTTATTGTGGAGGCATTATAGCCGTTGTGGATAGTGTGAAGTGGTTAGCTTAGATCCATTATTGTTTGTTTTTAAATATTGTATATTGTTGTATGGTGATTTTGTGGTAGGAGTTGGGACTGTTTTGCTAATTTTGCGGTTTAGGGAGTTTACTGGATTTCAATAGAGTTTAATCTGCAGTTTTATTCTTAACAAAGTGATGTTATAGCATGATATAATTTACGTAAGTGGAAGTGTAAATATTGGAGAAATTAATGATGTGGTCTTTATTCTTTAAGTTTGGAATTTCTTTGATATTACAGGAAGCAGAGTCTATACTGTTGAGAAGCACAAAGAAAAAGGTTGGATAGGATACTACTATCATACACTGGGGCATTGTACTGATTGAGACATGGCAGAAAATTGGGAAGAGAGGTATTTGAACAACCGAGAGGAAAACGTGTTATACCTCTATTGGATGAGATAACCATTAGTAGACCTTTGTGAACCCTAAGGGAAAAACCCATCTGCTAAATCAAGACTCAACTGATTGACAATCTAAATGCTTGTTGCATTGATTTGTAACACATTCGTTACCAATGATTGTTAAATCAATAAACTCGTAAATTCCTAATCAACAGGTAATTAATATTTTCATTCTTATATAAATTCATCTTTTTTTGGACAAAGGTTTTTGCTTACTACGTGCCACTTTTTAACATCTTTTGTGGGGATGGGCTTAATAAGACTAAAACAAGTGGAAATTGTAATAGTTATCAACTGCCCATACGTGAAAACATTTTTCTTCTCACTAAGGTTTAGATTACCTTTTTTCTTTTTTTGGTATTCTCCTAGTCTTTCATCTATCAATTTATCTTGTGAGAGCCATGGTTTCACAATTGTAGCATGTGTTTATTGAATTTCCTTTTTTCTTTTCTTTTTCTCTACAGATGCATTGTCAATTTTACATGCTTAAAACCTACATTACATGAACTTGATTGGTTAATTTTAAAGATTTCCTTTTTTGCCTATTATTTTAATTAAATGTGAGTTTGTACGGTATTTCTTTTTTCCACATATATAATTACATATTCTTTCTAAGTTAACTATTGTATTCAATGATGCAAAATTTCTATAATTTGATCGTCTATGATTATTTCGGTTTTTAAACTTTGCAAATTTTTGATTATACAATCATGTTAAATATTCTTCAAAGTATATCTATTCTCGTTCTTCCTTATACTTTTGAGTTTTTAGTGTTCAGATATTTGGTGTTTAATATTTTAGCCTGTCATTTCTTTTTTCTTTCTCTTTTGCTTAGGGTCATTTGATACACTCTAAAAAATAAGGTGAAATTGATTTTTATGTGAAAAATTGTATGAAAAAACTTATCTATAAATTTTTCACCCACATTTTTTAAGATGTATCAAACTGACCATGAGCATTGAAAACTTTCACTCTCAGGAAATAGCCCATTAATGCATAGAGGGACTTCTTCAATTCTCCAGTTCTTAAGCTACTAGAACTATGTAATACCTTGTTCTGTTGACTCACTGTAAGGCTGTGGGATCTTAACATGAGGGCTTATGTGCAGACAATGAACAACCCATTCGGACCAGGTGTGGGGAATGGCATTTAGACCAACCGGAGGGAATGATGTGCGAGGTGGTCGGCTTGCTACTGTATCAGATGATAAGAGCATATCACCGTATGATTCTTCCTGATTTTGATGGTGTGCACTATGCAGAATGAGGACACACTGAATTTGTACTTGTACTTTTCGTGGAACGTTATTAACTAGTTGCTACTGCTTTCTCTGCGAATTGATTTGAAGAAAATGCTTGGTTGTACATGCTGAATCTGTATTTTGATTGGGTTTCCTTTGTTCATGATTTGTTCCTAGCCATTGCATTCAAGATAATTTTTTAGTGCCAATTACCAATGTTAGACCAAACTGCTGAAAATCTCAAGTTTTAAGTTTTTCTATAAAAAAATAAAAGATTTCTAGCAATATATACAAAATTTGTTGAACCGAAAAACAAGTTCTCTAATGATAATAGCGTTAAGAATGTTCACATAATATTTTCATTATGACTAAAAAAAAAACAGACCCACCAACCAAGTAATGCCAATGTCACGCAGAGTCACAAACAATCACGACTAGCGAACCCAGTTATCTCATGATTTTTTTTTTTAACTTAAGATATGTTTTAATACATTTTGATTGTGAAATTAAAATTGATTTCAAATAAAAAAATTGAAAATGATTGGGCTTCCTTTTTCATTTTTTAGTTATAACAAATTTAGGACTTTATTTGCAAACTTAATTTTTTTTTATTGAGGACTTTATTTGCAAAGTTCAAATTCTCAAGCTAACTTGCCAAGCAGGTTGCCTGTGCTAAATCCTAGGCATTGCTTATTTTTTTATTATTATGTAATGAGAAATTTTTACTTAAATCATAAACACTATAATTGAGTGTACCAGATCAATTAAGACTTAGTATTTTTATTGATTTTTATAAAATTAATTATGTAACACAATTATTTATGAAAATACTAAATTATAATTGACCTGATACACTCAACTAAGTATCCATGATTTAGACAAAAATTTCTCTTATCCAATAATCTTATATTCATAGGCCACCGGTGCACTCATTCTAAGGGGTACAAATTAAACGCCACCTAATCCAGATACTTGCAAAAACCAACGGCTCACTGTCCATTTACTTGCTAGTACATTACTATTACGATATAATAATAATATTGAAGGACCCATCTGTGTTCAACTTAGTCCACCGATGCTACCCTTACTAGTAGCATGGCTCCAATGCACATTAGTCAATGTTCGAGGCGTATTACATATCACCGGTAAACCCCACGACATGCACAATTTATTTATTGATTTATTTATTCTTTTGGTTTCTAACTTACTACGGCATGCACAAATTTTGTTGAACAGACTTTCTAATAATGAGAATAGGATTAATGGAAGGCCGTCTCAAGTTTTCACAATTGAAAAACAAGGTTTCATCAATTTCTAACGAACTAGCAAATGATATCAAAGGACAAAGGCTACAACTTATATTGCAACCAGTCCTTTAACGCCCCCATATTATTTCCAATGCGTCGTTTTTGCTTTGAGTTGATTTTTTTGTGAACTATGGGGTGGAAACCATCCAACCAAAGGAAAGGAAATTAACAAGTCTATGTTGGGAAATATCTCATCTCTTTCTCCTATTGCTTGCATAAATAAGGAAAAGCATTACAAATAAATTACGCGCACACAATTTAACTAGGTTTGGCCAACTTACCTAAAGTCATAGATGAGAAAAGATTAAATATACTATTATCAATATTATAAATATAACTTTTGTATGAATAAAAGTGTAAATTCTCTTCCACTATATTTTTGTATAGATAATGTTGCAAACCATCTACCAACTACTACAATTTTTATAGACAAAGTTGTAAAACTTCCACTGCAACATCATTCACAATATCATTTCCCTCATTCTTTTAACTTTACTAATTTTCTAACATAAGTATTTATAACACACTTGACAAGCAATTACTTTTTTTACGTCCTTTATGATTTTCTTAGTTTCTTATTATAAAAGAAATATTTTTCATATACCTTTCATATTTATTACATATATCTTTTACATATCTTAATATTAATTACAAAATATGAGTCAACTAACAAAATAAGAAACAATCTATACTAATCTTTAAATTAAGAATTTGAGTTAATCTCAACAAGAATTTAGTTACAAACAACCACACTAGAATGACATAGCAGCTAGGTTATCTCTGAGAATTTCTGTCAAACACTAAGGGTGTATTTGGATAGAGTATTTTACGAAGGAAATGTATTTTTGTAGGGGATTTAAAATGATTTGTGATAAAATAACTTGTTTGGATATTTTACAAAATCATTTTAAAAATTTCAAAGTATTTTAAAAAAGGATTTCATCTGTTAAAAAAAAAGGATTTGAATTTCCATCTAAATAGGTAGAATTTCTAAAATCCCACGTATTTCCCGTTTCACCCTGTTCTCTCCCTTCTCTCCCATCTCAGTCGCGAAGATCAATCTCCAAGCTCGTTCTCTCCCTTCTCTCTCGTCTCAGTAGCGAAGCTCAATCTTCCATGGTTGAAGCTCGCTATTCTCAACCTCCATAGCTCGATCTCACTCTTCTTCACTCTCGATCTACTCTTCTCAGCGAACCCCAACCACGACCACCGCTGCTTCCGTCTGCACCACACGCCGCCACCATCGCTCCCAGATCCACCTTGCGCTGCCCATCTCGAACCCAACCCACCACCATCGCACCTCCATCCACAGTCGTCCTCAAGAACCAGAGCCGCCCCTTTGGTGTTGTGTGTGGTGTTGTGCAAACACTAGGTACACAAATCACTCTTTCATCACCTTTGAATCTGTTGATTTTGTTGACTATTCAAGATTAATCCCAAGCTACATTGCTATGTGACTGTTGTTTCACGTTTCAAAGGAAGGGTTTTAGAGAGTTTGATTTTTTTTTTCTCGTGTTTTTATTTTTCAGCAGGAATTGCTGCCAAATTCGTCTGGATCTACTGCCATTTTTAGAAGGTTAGTTCATAGCTTTCATTTCCCTATGTTGTTGGGTACAGAAAATGTTTCTTGTGGTGTTACAAGGGTGTGAAATCATGGATGTTAAGGGTGTTCTAGCCCAGAAATGGGCGATTTTGTGTATTGGAAGCTTCTGTGCTGGGATGCTCTTTACCAACAGGTACATGAATTCTTTCTGTCATGTCCTATTTCATGTTGTTTTTTCAATTTCTGATAGATTATTGCTTCAGGGCTTTCGAGATTTTGTTTAATCCTGTTTCTAAAAACGAGTTCATACTGAATTTTCCTTGGTTTTCTGAGTCTTCTGAGGTCTTTTCATATTATAGTTCATGTTTTCAGATCTTCATAGTACTTTGTTTATTTTTTTTTAAATTAATCAGTCACTAGTTTTCAAGTGCTTAATTCAATAAGTTCTGGAAATTGGACAAGAAGCTTAATATAATAGACTCTTGAACAAGCTTTATGCATGCTTGGTCAATTGGTGGGAATATTAAAATGGAGCTGGATCAACAAACTGGAAAAACATAAAGATAATATGAACAATGGGGCATGGAAATAATGCATATCCATACAGAACTCAAGCTTACCTTTGACATTCGCGGTGCCTCCAAAACACACTGAAGCCGTTGAATCTTTAGTAACACTATCCAATGTTTTGGGATGCAATAAAACCTTATCTTGGCTCTTATCCTTGTCAGTGTGGCATGCAGTAATACTACTTTCTTTGTGTTTACTTATTTTCCACCATTCCTCTATTTGCCTATCCGGTGTATCACAACCTGCCAAGTTATTGAAATTGTAGTAGTTACCATCTACTCTTTTGCAATGTTGGAAATCTTGAACTGACTTTGTGCTTTCTTCACTGGTTGTATCCAAATCAACATCAATCTCCTTAGAGTCTCTGCTTGAAACTAAATCAAGATCAGGATTTGTAAATAGGATATCCTTCATGTTAGCTTCTTGCTTACACACATGAACTCCACACCACTCACACCACATTTGGTGCTCCAAATATCTTCTCACATGAAATCTCAACCTGATTCCAGTCATCCACTAGACATAAATCAAGACTATGCTACTGGATGGATGGACAAGTACGCAAGTCATACAGCCACACATGATCTGTCACCATTTCTGGAAAGCATCTTGGTATTTCCACTTCAAATAATTCATCACCGTTTATAAAGAATCGGACCTCACAATTCAAAATCTTCTTCATTTCAAGTGGCAGGTACATGGACAAGAAGCTTCAGAGTAAGTTTGATTCTGTCTTCATTTTTTCCTTTCTGTATTTGTTGCTGTTATGACTTGCTTCTGCTAAACAATGTAATCTGGACTTCGTTCTTGTCTTTTTTTTTTTTGCCCCATTAAAACTGAATTTGAGCTTACTGTGCTAATTTTTTTTTTTTATGGAATACCGTGCTGATTGTATTTACATCTATTGAGATTGTTCAGCTAGAGTGTGGGACGGTGTATTTTTTAGGGCCGTAGAAATATCCTTCTTAATCTACCTTTTTCACTCTCATGATATATTTAATTTTACGATTTTATCAGTGATTTTTGGTGATGAGGGTGTGTGTTAAGTAGTTTGATTTTGTCTTTTTGATAGCTGAAGATGGTTATGTGGAACTGAAAATATTTTAGCAATAAGTATTTTTATTTTTGGTTTTCATTCTATATATTTGATTTGATATCTTTTGACAATGATTATCTCACATTGGGTGAGAACTGTGGACAATTTGATCCTCCAGAGAAAAAGTGTGAGTGAGTTGAGAGTGTGTGAGTATCATTACACTCATTAGTTATTGCGTTACCTATTTATTAGGGATGCCTTTGATCTGTTTTTCAATTTATTGGGTTTTTGTGATGTTTCTTTTTTATGTACATGTTTTTTTTTTGTGTGAATTCTGCTTGTGTCTATTTGACTGTTTCTTAACATGTATCTATGCACGAGTTAAACCTACAGGCTATAGGGCTTTATCTTTGAAAACAAGCATGAGGGGGGAAAATGCACAGTGGAATGATCTTGAAACCTTTGTACAGTACCTTACCTTTTATGGTTACTGGAACTGGTATAATGATAGAACAAATTATACTATTGTTGTTGTTGTGTTTCCGTGCATGATTGCCAAATGTTGTGGACTTGCTGTGTGTGTCATGTTCCTGGTTATTATATTGCCTAAGTTATGTACACTGTATTGTTTTCCACTACAACTAATTGATATCACTTCCATGGGCACTGTTTAACCATTTAGATATAAGTTGTGTTCCATATTCAGCTCTGAGTAAAGATTTAATTTAAGTATAGTCACTGGGTTTGGTTCGAGTGACTTGAAGGCTTGTCTGAGAGATAGTTCGATCTGGTTCTCAGATATGGGTTTGGTTCTCTTGATGCGGATGATGTCATGAGCAAAGAAGCAAATGAAGAGGATGAAGTTGATAGTGTTAATATTGATTTGGAGGAACCAAGCTCTGCAACAAAGAAAAGAGGACAATCTTCATCGTCTACTTCCATGCAATCCCGAAGAAAAAGTGGAGAAAAAGATGGGATAGTTGCTTCAATGAGAAAAGTAGCTTAGTCATTGAAAGAATTCGTGCAAGCAACTACGAAGAAGACGAAGGAGAAAGATATTAAATAAGTGATGAACGAGCTAGAGAAAATACCTAATTTTGATAACCCACATTGGTTGAAAGCTATTAATTGGTTGACAGAAAATCCAAATCAACTAGTAGTTGTGAAAGCTCTTCCATTAGAGAAGAAGAAAGATTACATCTTGGCTTTTATGTTTTGATGCCAATTTGAAAACATGTTGAGAGTTGATATTACTTTGTTTAATTACATATGCACCTGATGTTGGGTTCATATATTTGAGATGTTTGCAAGCCTGTACATAATGTTGGGTTCATATGCCCATTGAAAGTTAACTTGTTTTCAATGTAGCTTAAATCGTGTTATTTTATTTTTATAAATTGTTGTATAAGTTGTACTTATAGATTATTTATAAAAAATGGTATATTAATCTTTTTATTTTGTGCATATTTTTTAATTTTTTTATAAAAATAAAAATTGTATAGGTTGAGGACAGGCACACCAATGAATGTTTGCATTCGTATATTTATATAGAATGTGAATGAGAAAAGCAAGAACAAAGTTGGCATTGTTTTTGTTGTAATGGTTACTAGTGGTTGGGGGAAGAGGCAAGAACAAACATGAAAATGGGACAATACTTAACGAATTAAATTTTATGTTTGACAATTAATTAAGCAAAAGTTTTTACCAGAGTCAAAAAGATCTTTTTCTTTGCCTTTTGTATCATAATAAAGTGATTCATTTGTTAGAGTTTATTTTATATTTTAGTTTTGTTGTGTGCTTTCATAGCACTATAGTCTTGAATGTAGGGGTTTTGAATTTTAATCCAAACAAAAATCAAATCAAAAAATTAAAATCTAATCAAAGCTTAATAAATTTTATGAAAAAATATTATATGATGTTTATTTTATTTTGTAAAATTTTGTATTGAAATCCTAATTTTACAAAAATATCTTAAAAAGAGATTTTACAAATGAAGGTAATTGAATTGTTTTATCCAAACAAGAAATTTGAAATTCAAGGTAATTTAATTACTTTATCCAAACAAAATATTTTACAAATGAAAGAAATTGAATTGATGCAATTAAAATTCTTTAAATTTCAAATACTTTAAAATTTTAAAATACCTTATACAAATACAACCAATTTAATCTACATTTTAGGAGGTTTGCTTTGAGTTGTAAGAGTTTATTCTATAAAAAAAACCAACAGATTTAAATAATGTTAGATATTAGAATTAAAATATTCTTGAGATGATAAAATATTATACACTTAGGTTGCGTTTGGTGTACCTGATAGTATAAGATATGATAGTATAAGATAATAAGATTAGGTCTGATAGTATAAATAAACTGATAAGTTCTTATACTATTAAACATTTGATGCAAATAGTATAAACAACTTGATAGTATATATAATTATCTATTATGACTATACTACCCTTCATCACTCATGAGCAAAAATTAGTATATCAATGCTGGAGAGCGAGTTCTGGTAGAGCTCGATTTGCACAATGCTCTTCAACCGCACGAACAAAGTCTCTGGAATAGTTCCAGTGAGCATGTTCTGCGACAAGTCAATGATCAAACACATAAACTCATAGACTACAATATGCCTCATTGCAAATAAACAGACCAAAGGGAAACCAAACAAAACAACACAATATACTAAAATAGAGAAAATTTGAAGCTTTTCATGGGGAAAAAAAATTGCCCAAAATTTCAAATATTAGTTTATTGAAAAAAAAAGTGTCAAAAATTTCAGAATATTTAAGAATAACAGAACAATCCATTATACCAAAACAGAGAAAGCTCGAAGCTTTTCACTATTTTTTGTTTAACAAAAGAAAAAAAAAGTTCTCAAAACTGCAAATACTCAAATTCATCATTTGAGATTTCAAAAACCCAAAATTTCAACGAATCAAACAAGACAGTGATGCTTTAAAACAGAAAAAAGGTTGAAGCTTTTCTCTGCTGCTTCACGAAAAAAAGAGTGCCCAGAAGTTTCAATGTTCAAAATCACAGTTTGGGATTTTTAAAGTCTCAAAAGACTTGCCGGAAGTTGCTGAAGCTCGTCGGAATGAGGCCGAAGAAGTTGTTGAAGGAGAGGTCGAGGTGTAGGAGGGAGGGAAGGGAGGAGAGCGTGTCAGGGAGGGGGTCAGTGAGGAGGTTTTGGGAGAGGCCGATGCAGGGGAGGAGGCGAAGGCAGCAGAGGGGAGGGAAGAGTTGAGGTTGTTGAAGGAGCGAGAGAGGGAAGGTGGCAGAGGGAGATGGGGGAGGGGGCGGTGAGGTTGGAGTTTGAAAGGTTGAGGGAGGTGATGTGGGTTAGGGAACATTATGGCAGAGAAGGAGAGGGGCTTGTAATGAGAGTGATAAAGTTGATGGGTAAGATAGGAATAGATATCCTATCAGGCCTAATCAGGAGATGGGGGAGAGGATAGAATAATCAAGTTAAAGTAAAATAAAAATATTGAACTTGATTTCATTATATTATCAGGTTAAATTACCAAACACTTGATAAGACCTGATAGTATTAATTAATACTATCAGATTCGCTTTATCATGTCCACCAAACACAGTCTTATTTAACATACAATGAAATCAATAATTTAAAATTGAATAGAAGATTGAACTGATAAGATTTTTGAGCCTTAGTTCAATTAGTTTAATTAATTAAATTTGTGATTGAACTATAATTAAATTGAACTTAAAAAATAATCAATTCATGATCTAATCAATTCAACTAACCAATTTAATCTACATTTTAAAACTGTGAATAATATCATTTCAAATATTCAATGTTAGAACTTGCAAATATGATTCACCAAAGAAATCCCTTAATTAACTCTTTTTTTTCTCAATTCTTTTGCCCCTTCTTTCTTTAGTTAATTTTCACTCTTCGTATTATTATTCATAAATTATAAAATAACAGATTAAGTTTTAGGATCAGATTGGTAGAAGTGGGTATGCGAGTTGAATCGGTCTGCACCGACCCAGTCCGCAACATACCACAGATAAATAAATCGGTACAGATTGGCATGCAACTTAGATGGAGTCACCATTTTCTTGGACTGCGTCCGTACCGAGTTAGACCGCAGGTTACGGATCAGTCTGTGGCCGGCAATATTCTTTTTATTTTTTTGGCTTTTCAAATTGTTGAAAATGTTTATAGACCGAAAAGAAATATGGATGCAGATCAGATCAGATGCAGCGGCAAAGGCGATCAGATCAGATCAAATTAGCTCAGATGCAACGGCGTGAGTTGTAGTGCGGATGCAGCGGCGTGGTTGTAGTGCGCAACCAGTAGGCGCACGACCGTCGCGAGCTTGTGGTTGCAGGCGGCTGGCGGTGGTGGGTCGCGAGCTCAGTGACAACTGACGAGACCAGTGATAGTGGGTCGCGAGCTTGTGCCTCGTCGCACGTCGCCGCGGCAGAGAGGGGCGGCGGCCGGCTGGGAGAGTGAGAAGGAGATGAGATGAGACTTGAGAGATGAGTTAGAGGAGGCTAGGGTTTTGTTTTCAAATATGAAATTAGGATGACAAATGAAATGAAAGATCAGATATTCAGATCTGATTTTCTATAATTTTTTTTTTGTTTAATAATTTTAATTTTAATTTTTTTTTCATCTGGGCCAGCGGTAATGAGCTTTCTATGTTGACCCCAAATGCACAATTGCTAAATTCAAAGCAAACGTAAAAAAGAAAAAGTATTTAAGCGGGCTGGTAGGTTGGTCCGTAATCTCACGGACTAAAATCTGTTTAATTGTGGGTTATAATGAATTGAATCAATAAGCACACATTTAAATGAATCAGTATTTTATCTAGTCCTAATTTACGTGGATCGCAAATTATGTGGACCGGTCTACATATCAAAGTCTGTATACCCACCTTTACATATTGGTAACTCTCAACGTAATATTTACTAAAAAAAATTGTTCATATATATTTTTTCTATTATCTCTGCTGCTTATTTTTTTAATTTTAATTTTACTTCTAATAGGATTGATGTGACATAATTTGTCATGAGATTCCTAAATAATTTTTTTAAAGGAAATAGCATTGCTCTTACTCAATATATGTATGCTAATTATTAACGTGATTTTTAAATTAATAATCACGCACATTTTTTTTAAAATGACATAAAGGGATCAATTTCAATAACTCTACATAACAAAAAAGAAAAAATTCATCTCAAAGTAAATATCATAACTTTGATATTATGTTAAAAAATTATGTTTGAGGATTAGAATAATGAAAATAGATAAACAACTCTAAATTGAGAATACTATTAATTGATATGATGTGATATAATGTGATTTAAAAGATACAACAATAACTCTTCTTAAACTCTATTCTTATTCAAATAAAAAAATAGATCAAAAAATAAAATAAAATCAAGAAATAACTCTTAAAATTATTTCTTTAAATAGATAAATAATTAATTTCATAACATATTCTAAAAATTAAATAACATATCTTAAAATATAATAAAAAATATAAAATATTTTCTAAATATTCTACTATACTCTTTAGCCATTTCAATCCTACAAGAGTATATGATAAGCATTCTTTCATTCTTGACTCCATTGTTGCCACATCCCCCTATTCCACAAGTCAAAAGTCCTTAACACATTTTTGACGTGGCGACCGTTCAGGTACTACACGTCCAAAGCAGCGCAGTCTTTTGTCTTTTAGTTTCTAGTTACTAAGTAACATATAATTTATGTTATGTTTACGGATAATCACAACTTTAGTTTGATAATTAATTTAGGATCTCAATTCCAAAATTTATTAATTAAAATTTTTAATTTTATTTGTATTATTAATTAAGGACTTTAATTTCAATGAAAATTATTTCGATATTTATTAATTGAAAGAACATTAAGGCATATATATCATATATTTTATTTATATTATAAAATTATTTTTATTTTTTAAATTGAATATCTTTGTCATTATTATTAATTAAAATATATTTTGATAAAATTGAAATATTTAATTGATAACAATAAAAAAATAATTTCTTAATTAATTTATCATAAAAAATTTAAATCTTTAAACAATACTTTTTTTATATTTATGAGCATCACAATGAAGAGAACAATATAAAATAAAATAATAATATTTAATAAAAATACATTTGAAAGTAATTTTAAAAGAAAGAGTCTTATCATTTATAATTTTAATTTTTGTTTCTTTAATTTTAAAAGTTAAAGAAGAAATAATATAATATTCCAATCTCCTCTTTTATCAAACTCATTATTCAAATAAAAAAATTATATTTATATTTGATATCATTCATTATTATTTTATTTCATTTTATGATGATACAATCTCTTCGATAATATTTAAAAAGACAATATTTAGATTATATTTATTATATTAATAAAATTATATATATATTTATTAATATTTTTTATAATTTTTAAACATAAACATATTATAATTTAATTAATAAAATAAATATAATAAATATAAAAAAATAAAAAAAAAATTTAATATTTAAAACTCCTATACATAATTTATATTTTATAATTTCTATTTCAGTTTCAATTTCAATGTTCTTCTGTACGTTTCGATATCTGCGTGCCACTGTTCGCCGTTTGTCTTCATTTACACGCCAAGGCTCCTGGAATGCTTCTAAACAGAGAAAAAGTATCCCACGAAACCCATTCATAGCACTCAGTCTCACACCCCCACTCTCCAAATTTCTCAGCTTTCCGTCAGATTATCCAGACTTTAATGTAAGTTCACTCATCACTGCAGTTTTTCTCAGTTTTATTTTATTTTAGTGTTTTTTTTTCCCGTTTTCTTTTTGGTAAACGAGAAAATTGAACCCAACAGGGAAAGTGAATTTTTATGTTAAGGTAGCTTAAATTCATCTAGTTTACAAGAATACGTGAAGAAAACAGTGGCGTTAGTTTGAAAAGAGTAGAGTTGGAATTGGAACGCTATGCGTTGGTTTATATGTATTGTTTGTCTCCGCCTTTGTTTTATTGGGGTTCTCTACTTCTCTTAAAGCCTTATCCCTGGATGCTAAGAAGAAGATGAAAAATGGGGGGAAAATTAAACAAGGGGAAAAGAAAATTAGACCCCAAAAAAAAAAGTTGGTTTAACTAAAGAGTAAAGAAGCTTCGTGATTTGCTGTTTGTTAGTTATTACTTCTTTAGTTCTTTGTATTTATTGAAAGTGCGCTTTGTTGGTTTTTAAAGTTTGCATCTTGTTTCTCTTCCTGATGTGGAAGAGATTGATCACCACTAGAGAGTATTGGTTCCCCACCCTTCTTCTATGTCCACCAGGATTTTGCCTTTGGTTTTTAAATTTCAGGGATGAGTTTTATATGAAAATTTGTATTGTATAAAAAACTGATCCAATGAATTTTCACCACCATTTTTAAGGGAGTGCCGTGTACCAAACTGACTATTAGAGTATTTTCAATTCTCAAATTTCCCTTTCATTTCATGTTTGAAAATTTTGAATGACAGGAATGTTGTGAGTTGTGACCAAGGTTCTCTGAATCGAAAAAATTGCTTGGCAAAGAACTTTTGGTGGTGAACTGTTGATGGAGATAGGCATAGAGAAATTGGAAGAAGATAAAGAAACGCTAAACCCCAATGTTGTTAGCAATAGTGTGTCAGAAATTTGTCAGTGTAATGAAATAGAAGAGAGAATCAAGAAAGCTGAAGTGAGATGTGCTGAGTTAGAATTTGAGCTTCAAAAGAAAAATGATCAATGTGAAGCACTTGAAGCTAAACTTAAGGAAGTAGAAAAGTTTGCAGTTGAAGATGAGCTGAAGGTTTTGAGGGTGTCTAGTGAAGGACTTAAAGAGAAAAAAGAAGTTGGTAATGAAAAAGAGAGAAAGGTAGAAACAATTGTTGATTTGACAGATGATAATGAGGTTGTTGAGCAAATGATTGAAAACAAAGTTTTGGAATGTGAGAAGAAAATGGCCGAGGCTGAGGTTGAGGTCTGGAAAGACAAGTACAAGAAACTGGAATCATGGGCCTTACATTTGGGGCTTGGAAGGGGCAGTTATTACAATGAAGAAAATGGAAAGAAGGAGGATACTAACCGGATTAATAATGAAGGTTGTTGGCTTCTAGAACCAATCTTAGATTCTAAATTGCACCCTGTCAGGAAAATTAGAAAACAATTGACATTTGAAATTGAAGAGAGTCCCAGCAAAAAGATGGCTCCATCTACGCCCATTGGTGCAAAATCTGCTTCTGTCAGTGTAATTGATATCATTGACAGTGATGATGAACCTAATATTACCCAACACCCTGTTCTAGATAGTCGGGGTAGTGAAAATATTGCTGTTTCAACATGTTTTGCTGCAGAAAATGGAAAGATGTCTAATATTTATGCCCAAAACAATGAGGAAGATTTGAATTTTTGTGAAGATGTCCCTTTTGTTGCAACACCTAAGAGGAAACGAACTCGTAATGTTGTGACAAGTGAGTCTGAACATGATGATGATGATGATGCGCCTATTTGTAAATTTAAAAGGATGCATATTCAGGAAGTAAGTCTGGATCAAGTCAGATGTGACACAAATAGTTCAGAGATTGCTGCTACTTCTGTAGAAGACAAGGCCACCAGTACTGTAACACCTAGGCGGCGTCTACTGCCTCTGAGAAAATGTGCGAGAAAAAGTCAAGAAGGTAAAAAGTCTTCATATAGATCTAATAAGGCCAAACATCAGCAAAGTATCCCAACAGATGCTGCTGCTGCTGCAGCTAATGAATCAGAAGAGGATTTGTCAGACTGCAAGGATGAAGGCTTGAGTGATTTTATTGTTGATGATTCTGATGTATCTAATTGTGATGACGCATCCAGCAGTTCACAAGATGTATCTAATGGTGATATGGACTCTGATTCCAGTAACTCACAACATGTGTCTGATAGCTCTGATTCACAGGATGTATCTGATGGGGACATGGACTTTGGTAAGATATTATCACAAATTCAAAGGAGGAAAGACCACAAAATGGAATGGGAATTTGAGGCTGACATGCTAGCAGCATTTGGGAAGGATCCTGATTTGTGTATGAAGGCTGTGTGTGCTCTTTATAGACAGCAAACTTCTGAGGAACAGATGAGCAGGGGAACATTGTACTGCAACCAGCGAGGATTCAGCAAGTTCGATGCTCACAGGTAGGCACAAAAGATAATTGTGATAATGTATACAGTAGGCTATGCAGTTT
This sequence comes from Ormosia semicastrata, assembly GCA_029884595.1. Lineage (NCBI taxonomy): Eukaryota > Viridiplantae > Streptophyta > Magnoliopsida > Fabales > Fabaceae > Ormosia > Ormosia semicastrata. The sequence continues at coordinate 25,229,029 of JAQQTO010000046.1, read as the reverse complement.
TTATTTCACGAGAATTGACTCCTAATGATTCTTGGCTGTCTTTATGCAGAGAAATTCTAGTATACTCAGATTTAATATCAAATTTATTAAATAATATTTTAAATTCAATCTAACGGCATGTATGGCTATGCAGGCGACATGTCACATTTTTATTGGATTCAGTGTAATACTCTGGGAGTATGCAAGAATCTCTCCGTTATGCATGTTGGAGACATCTACGTCATAAAATTATGTTTGTTCTAGATTAGAAGTTGCACTTTGTCTTTGGCAGTGAGCTTTATGCACTCTGTACATAACGAAAGTTTTGAAAGTGCTTACTCTTCTGTATATATGGTTGGCACCCTCTTTTTATTTTTTAATAAATTGTTATTTAAAATGTGTTATGGCTTCATAATATGTAATGAAATTTGTTTCCATAATAGGTGGTTAAGCAAGTTTGAAAGCATGCTATTCCGAATATAACAAACACATACTTGTGTTTAATGTAGCATTTTGCTCGACTCTTCAATTTTATGAATTCTAGTCATGCCATTTTTTTTAACTTTCCTCTATATGCATTTTTTACTTGGTCATCTATTCTTTGTCAGTTTCTTAGGCTTTCTTGCTTTTACAGAGGCAGTACTTTGGCTGAGTTCCTTACTCATGGAGATCCTCATGGTGGTTTAAAGAAGACTGTCAAGGAATTGCAAGAATATGACCCCAAAGCTGTTGAACTGTGCAGAGCATTGGCCATTCGCTACTCAAAGCAACTATATGAGATCTATAAGAACAAAGAGGATCCTTTTTTCCCATGACTGGGGCTGCAATGGATTCTTTCGTGCTGTGTTAGGAGGTGGAATTATGTGTATTCAAACAAACATTAGCAGGGTTTCTTTTGTTAGTTTCTAGATATGTATATATTATTATGGTGGCTATATAGGCTATGCTGTTATGATTATCCAAAAATATCTGTCAACTGTTGCTCTTTTTATTTAATTATTAATTATTAATATTATTATATGTATTGTCACAAGAACAGCATGGAAATTTTATCAATTTCCTCTCTCAAACTTAAAATCCTCAACTTTGTCCCTCCATTTTATAAAGATGATAAGAATTAATGGCAATAATTAGACGTATATAGTATATACAATCTGTCTTTCCTAAGTACAGCCTGAAAAGAAAAACGCACCAAGAGTAGCGATAGGCAAATATTATTAGCACAAAAAAAAAAAAAAAGGAAAGAAAATCTCACATTGGTATATGGGACCCCCTGAACGTGCGGGTGCACCCATCATTCTACATCTCAACATTTCTGCCTTTGACTATGAAGGCATGCATTGCCATTATAAAAGGAACTCCATATAGCTCTTCATATTCACCACCCCCACATCTTTCTCCCTCGAGTTTTGTTATTTGGATTTCTCTCTCCTTTCTTTTCTCTCTTAAAGTTTGAACAACTAAGAGGGAAGGAGGGAGAGAGAGAAACAGAAAAGAAGAAGAAAGAAATATTGAGAGAAACATGGCTGTTTCCAGTGCTTCATTCAGGGTGGTTGCCTTCCTTAGCCTCATTTATGCAGCCTTAATGACAGTGGCTTGTTCACAATCCACTGCTCCGGCTCCTGCTCCCACAAGCGATGGTAACTTTTCTCTTCTTTCCATTCTCTTTATTTCAGATTTTATTGTTGGCATTTGATAAATATTTAATTTGCATATTCATTCATGTTCTTCCTTCATGCTGATCCCACCATTCCCTGGTTCATAGATCACAACCTTTATTGTTCTATTTGTTTTTTACCTTGATTAGGGGATTGTGGACATGTACTCCTTGATTCTATTAAGATATGTTCTAGTTGGCTACATTTTCTATTTGTTTTATATAATATTAAGAGATGTCATAGCATGTATACCATTAGAATTCTTCATGAGCTGCATTTTGGCGGAACTGGCAAGAAAACTATGGAGAAACATAGATTCCCTTCTCTTGACAATAATGTCAATATGAATTATACCATTGAAAGTTGGAACCATCCAATTAGAGATATTAAATATGCTATCCTCCCTTTTAATTTATTTCTTCAGATAACAGATCTGCTCTCTAGGGTGTCTAAAACACTGCAAGAATGATAAAGGCGTCTTGGACTAACATCCAAAATTGATTACCAATTTATTATTTATCCATACTCTGCCTTTTGAACATTATTGGAGGGTGGCACAGTGCATATTTGGTAATAAATTGTTGCTTGCAATTTGCAGGCACCTCAATTGACCAAGCGATTGCATATGTTCTAATGCTGGTGGCTTTGGTGCTAACCTATCTTATTCATTGACCCACCATCAAGGGACTCCTCATTCACTTGTAAATTCATGGAGGGCTAAAGAGCCTTTTTAAAGGCAGAGAGAGGCATTCATGTCACAAATACTGAGGAAGAGATTTTAATTGGACAAATGCATTTTTATTTTACTCTTCTTGCTCCAATGACACTCTCATTCTGACTTTATCAGTTGCTCTATTTATTGTGCTTTGTTTTTCTTATTCACGCAAAAGAAAAATTATTAAAAAAAAAGAGAAAATAATGAAAACTCCATGGGATACTTTCTTACTGTGAGGCGGAGACAATATTATGAAAATTGAAGTAATCTATTAATAGAATATAAGCAAATTCTTTTAACAAATTAGATAATAAAATTTTATAATGTAAATCAATACTTTTTTTTTAGAATATCTCTCTTAATAAATGAGAAATTAATTTTTTAAAATATAATTAGATATTTAAACAGATTTTTTTAATAATATTATTTTTATATATATAAATTTTAAAATCAAATTTAAAATTATATATAAAAACTCGAACTTTTTTTCAAATCAAGAAAGCTTGTTGGTTAAATCAATGTCTTTCAATCTAGGCGAATAACAATTCTCGTCATCTCCAAAACTGAAAATGGCCAATATTAATCACACTTGATAAAACTGACATTGTAAGGACGTTTGGTAGTTCGTGCAGATTTGGAATTGGGCAATTGGCTATTGTCTAATTGTATAGAGGGTTAAAAAAGAAGGGTTTGAAGATAACGAGTGGCGTACGAGCACTGTTCAAAATTATTTTTATTATTTAAAGAAGTAAGTATTATTATTATTATTATTATTATTATTATTATTTGTTTTTGTAATGTAATTAAAGCGTTACTTTTGATTTAATATTTAACCGTTCGATATTCGAGAGGATTAATGTTACAGTAAAAAGATATAAGCACATCTGGAAAACCAAAAAATATTATCATTAAATTGAAAAGAATTTTTGTTATGTTGCGGATTATACACCAATACGAAAGACTTGTACTGGCCAATTAATAGACTTTTTAAAAAATAAATTTAAGATTTCATCTAAGTGTAGCATTTTATTCTTAAAATCATATCAATAAATTTTATTCTTAAAATGTTTTGTCCGAACATAATGCGTTTGGAAGCAGGACTTGTAGCATAGTCTTTTCCAACAAGCTGTAATAATTGTTCTTACTAACAACATGCACGGATGGTGTAGTGAAAATGAGAGTTGCCATAATTTTTATGGATAGAAAGTCATATCATATTGTTCCCAACCTAAAGAGAATTAAGATTTTTAAATGGACCGTGCTTATTCATAGTATAGATCCGTGACCGTTCTAACTCCTTTTAATATAACATTTACCAAAAAAAATGTTCTTACTAAATTGCAGTAAAATATCTCTCAAAAAAAGTGCAGTGATTTCTCTAGTTGGAAAACCAATTTTATTAATCGACACAAAAATCTTTTCCTGATAATTAGTTGATGAGCTCGCATTTAAAAAAAAAAAGAAATATTATTATAAACTTGAATTTATAGTGAATTTTATATGTGATAATATATCTATCATTTAAACTTAATTTAAAATTATAAATATATGCATATTATGAAATTTAATAATGAATATACTGTTATATATAACATCGTGAATCTGAATTTATATTAATACTATTCTAAAAAAGAAAAATTAAGGATAAAATGTAAGGTTATGCTTAACAGTGGTAATTGAAAACAGTTCAATTGGTACCAGCAAGTCTTTTAAAACTTTAGTGTGATTTAAATGTTGGAATTTCGTTAAGTAAGCAAGTCATCTTGTTTTCTTTCTTACCTAGATATTTGCAGGTTTAGCTTAATTACACCTAAGATTCGTTCATTTTGCATCCCTACACAAACTTTTCCTAAAATAGATGGATGCATACCACGTTAACGGCAAAGTTAATTTGTCTATTATACCTTCCACTTTAATATTAGACTTCTCTCTATTTTGGACCGTGATCTTGGATCTCATTCCATGAGATCAACCCGGCATGCGCACTATCGGGCTCCTCCCAGCTGGCATTGAAAAAAACTCACGACGTGTTCCGGATCACGGACTACGGCCCTTGAGCGGTGTTATTATATGACATCGTGGCTGATAGATTCACGCAGAGGATGAATCCCTAAATATTCGTAACTGCCAATCAACAACTTACGATATTATAGGATCTATAGATATCTTCGATGGCTAGATACTTTCCATATCTTAATCCTGAATTTACAGGGATATATCCTATAATAATAGAAAGGTGATCCTCATCAGAATACTAATCCTAAATTACCTGCATTCAATAAGGATCCCATTAGGATTCTGAATACGCTCTATAAATACAAGGTTAAGTCCTCTTAGTAAGGTAACTCTGAATCCAATCTCTTAAACCTTCTTGTGCACTGCCTGACTTGAGCGTTGGAATCCCTTTGCAGGTACCTACCCCCCTGTGCTACACGCTCAACTGCTGCTCAAAGGAGGAATCACCATTACGTGCCTATCTCAGGTACTCTCTGAACCCGATTCAGAATATTGGCGCCGACTGTGGGGAGTCATAAAATTCTAATCCCACCCGATCATGGTGAATACGAGGCAAAACTCGAGAAGAGACGCTGCACAAACCTCTGTCAACTAGAGACAATATCTCGACACGCAACGTCCACCACCACCACCCTCCACTTATGGCTCAAACCTCCGCTGTGAGAAATCAGGCACCCGGATCAGGAAGCCGACGTGATGGGTACTCTACCTCCTTTTCTGATGAGTCTCCTAACCCATCACGAATGATTTCTGTCAGGGAAAGACTTGAATTCCCAGCCCAGAAAGGTGACCAGAGCCTTCAAGAGCGCAAGATTCCGGTACACCAACGCTTGGGAAACCCGAACAATGAGTTCGATGATCATCCTTCCCACTCAGAACGTACACATCAATCTCGGGGTTCTCAACGCCAATTTCAAGATATGTTGCAACAACATATGGATTTGCTCAATGACCAATTAAGGAGGCTGGAAGACATGCAGCGCGCCATGCATGAAAACCAACCAAAACCGCGCCGCCGTGATAGTCGGACTGCCGTGGAAAATAATAAAAGGAGGGCCCACGATGATAAGGGAATTCCCAATACTGGGGACAATAACCGAAATCGCGGAACTGTGGAACAACCTTTCTCCGATCAACTCATGGAGTTCCGGGTTCCGAGAAATTTCAAGTTTCCTCCAAACCTGGAAATTTACGACGGAACCACGGACCCCCAGGAACACATAAATGCCTACGAGCAGTCCCTATGTTTCTATGGCGGATCCATGGAATTGTTGTGCCGAGCTTTCCCTCTCTCCCTCAAAAAGGGGGCCCTCAAGTGGTTCACCAGCCAACCACGGGGAACCATCATGGATTGGTCGGACCTCAAACAGCGTTTTCTGTTGCAATACATCACGAGTAAGGAACAACCTAAATCCATCGAATCCCTGGCTAAGATCCGCCAGGGAAAGGACGAGAGCCTCCGGGGCTACGTTAGGCGTTTTATGGCTGCCTGCACCAACGTAGAAAATTTTAAAGACAGAATAGCCTTGCATTATGCCAGAAGCGACCTCCGGATAGGCTCCGAATTCTTCAAGTCCCTAGCAAAAAAGAAACCGGACAATCTGACTAACTTCCAGAAACGATCCGAGAAGTACGTCTACTTGGAGGAGGCAACAGAAGACCAAAGGAGGTGGGACAAAGGTGAGCCTTCTCACCAAAAGCCCAACCAAAATTCCTCAAGGTCGCGACCCCCAAAGGGTAGCCCTCCACGGAGAAATTATTCTGACTACACTCCTTTGAACATTCCTCGGGAAACAATCTTGAGGGAAGTGATGAACACGGAGTTTCAGAACGTTCGGAGATCGCCTCCTATCAAGAAACACAAGCAGAAAGATCACTCCAAACATTGCACATGGCATAAGGCCTATGGCCACGATACAGAAGATTGCTATCAGTTGCGCGATGCCATTGAATTTCTAATCAAGGCCGGATGCCTGCAGCATTATATCCTTCGTGTACAAAACAACGAAGAGGATAATAGACGTAGAGACAGCAGACGTCGAAGTCCATCCTCTCCACGCAGAAGAAGGACAAGAAGCCCTAGGAGAAGATCTCGGACTCTGCCTCGATGAGATAACACCGATCTACAGGGTCGGGCCAGGAACACTCCCCTCATTGATAACGACGACCACCGCGTCGAGCCCAACAGGACGATCTATACCATTGCTGGTGGCTTTACCGGAGGGGGATCCTCCAATGGAGTTCGAAAGAAAGCCCTTAGAATGACAATTTTTAGCGTGGTCCACTCAGAACTAAGAACACAAGCGGAGAATAGAAAAGCGCCCCTTATCACCTTCTCAGACGAGGACTACGGTGGAATAATCCCGGATCATGACGAACCACTCGTCATCTCCGGGGTAATTTCCAATGCTGAGGTATGTCGAATTTTCGTCGATCAAGGGAGTTCAGCCGACATTATGTTCCTAGATCTCTATCAGAAGTTGGAGCTCCCGCAATCCAACTTGACTCCCACGTAGGAGAGTTGACGAGTTTCACTGGTGAGAAAATCACCCCGGTCGGATATTACGAAACCCACCTGACCCTCGGATCATCTACACTTTTCAGGACGGTCAAGGTAAAATTTCTGGTTGTGGACTGCCCCTCAGCTTATAACATTATCCTGGGCCGCCCTTCTCTCAATGCCCTCGGAGCAGTGGTATCCACCACCCACCTCGTGATGAAGTTCCTCAATAAGAACAATGACGTCGTCATTGTTAAAGGTGACCAAGTTACAGCCAGAAAATGCTATAATGAGAGCTTGAAGATTTGTAAAGTGCCCCGGAGGTCGAGCCACTCTGTCTCTACCCCGGCTGTCGACCAGGTTAACATTTTAATGACTAAGCTGGATGTTAGAGAAGAAATCCAGGTACTCCCGCCCCCCTTGTAAGGCGAACCTGGAGTCTCTTCAATTGGGACCAACCTTGAACAGTCACCAAGATCGGAGCTCGTCGGGATGAAAAAGAAAAATAATAACTGTCGGAACTCTTGTTGAAAAACAAAGACCTTTTCGCTTGAACTTTCTCCGACATGCCCGGACTCGACCCAAGCTTCATTTGCCACCGGTTGTCGATTAAAGAAGGTACCAAGCCGGTGGCACAAAAGAAAAGGAATGTCGGGCCCGAGAGGCAGTAAGTCATCGAAGACCAGGTTAAAGAGCTACTAAATGGCAACTTCATCAGAGAAATCTCATATACCACATGGCTTTCCAACGTGGTTTTGGTAAGGAAGTCTAACGGAAAATTGAAGATGTGCATAGACTACACTGACCTGAACAAAGCCTGCCCCAAGGACCCATATCCACTCCCCAATGTGGATAAATTAGTGGATGGCTCCTCGGGGTTTAGATGGCTCTCGTTCATGGACGCATATTCTGGGTACAAACAGATTCCCATGTACAATGGGGATGAGGATAAAACCGCTTTCATTACCGACAGGGCGAGCTACTGCTACAAGGTCATGCCTTTCGGCCTAAAGAATACAGGAGCCACCTACCAGAGGATGATGAACAAGGTTTTTAAAAATCAAGTGGGAAAGATGCTAGAAGTCTATATAGACGACATGATAGTAAAAACCCCACACAGCGGCACACGGCAGACCTCGAGGAAGTATTCGCGCAACTCCAAAAATACAACATGAGGTTGAACCCAGAGAAGTGCGCTTTCGGGGTCTAAGCCGGTAAATTCTTGGGGTTCATGCTAACTCATAGAGGAATCTAGGCCAATCTGGATAAATGTCAGGCCATCCTCGACATGAGAAGTCCCCGGAACGTCAAAGAGGTACAACAGTTCACGGGGCGGATAGCGGCCCTCACAAGATTCTTAGCTAAAGCCGCTCATAAATCTCTCCCCCTGTTCAAATTGCTCAAGAAGGAAAAAAGTTTTGAATGGACCCAAGAGTGCGAGGACTCCTTCACATCATTAAAAAACCTTTTGTCCTCCCCTCCTATCTTGACAAGGCCGGACACCGGGGAGACACTCTACTTGTACCTGTCCGTCCACGACGAAGCCATAAGCTTAGTCTTGATCCGGAAAATCGACGAAGGACAGAAGTCTGTCTACTTCGTAAGCAAGGTCCTCCAGGGCCCCGAGCTTCGATACCAAAAGGCTGAGAAAGTTGCCTTTATGTTCATTATCACCGCAAGAAGACTTCGACAATACTTCCAATGCCACCCAGTGGTAGTAAGAACAGACCAACCTATCCGATAGGTACTACACAAACCAGATTTGGCCGGTCGAATGATTGCATGGTCAATTGAACTCTCAGAGTTTGGAATCACATATGAACCACGACTTGCAATAAAAGCCCAAGCGTTGTCCGACTTCCTAGCGGAACTTACAACAGACAACGGTGACCCCAAGAAAGTCTTCTGGACCATTTTTACCGATGGATCGTCGAACCCCAAAGGAAGCGGGGCCGGAGTGATTGTCGAAAATTCAGAGGATTTGACCTTGGAACACTCCCTAAAGTTTGAATTCTCAACTTCAAACAATCAGGCCGAGTATGAGGCCTGCATCGCCGGTTTGCTAATGGCAAAGGATCTGGAGGCATCACGGATCACACTTTGCAGTGATTCCCAGCTAGTAACCTCCCAAATCCGGGGTGACTATCAAGCTAAAGAACCCCTCCTGCAGAAATACTTGAACAAGGTCCTAGAACTTTTGAAAGGTTTTGAAGAGGTCAAGATAGAGCACATCCCAAGAGAATAGAACTCTAGAGCGGACCTTCTATCAAACGCCAAAGACTAAGAGCCCCTAAGAACAACCGGTCGATAATCCAGGAAACTCTCTCCCAACCCTCCATCACGGATCATTGTGTATCCCAAGTGGAGGACCATCAGCCATCTTAGATCACCCCTATACTAGGCTATCTGCAGCATGAAAACTTACCGTCAGACCCGAAAGAGGCTTCCAGATTGGTAAAGACGTCGGTCAGATACACCATTTACGATGGCCGCCTATACCGACGTGGTTTCTCCTCCTCTCTTTTAAAGTGCTTAATCCCAAAGGAAGCAGAGTACGCCCTAGCTGAAGTCCAAGAAGGAAGCTATGGTCATCACCTAGGAGGCAAAGACTTAGCCCAAAAAGTATTAAGGGCAGGATTCTATTGGCCGACAATGGAAGCCGACTCTCAAGCACATGTTCAAATTTGCGAGAAGTGTCAGCGCCATGCAAATCACTTTCAAGCCTTTTCTGAAGAGCTATTCACGACGTCGGTTCCTTGGCTCTTTTATAGGTGGGGTATGGACATTTTGGGTCCGTTCCCCCAGGCCCCAGGGCAGTTTAAATACTTGGTGGTAGTGGTAGACTATTTTACCAAATGGATCAAGGCCGAACCTCTGATCACTATCACCTCAGCACGCATTCAAAAGTTTACTTGGCGCCATGTTATCACCAGGTTCGGCATACTGGAGTCTATCGTCACAGATAACGGCACCCAATTCAAAGATAAAACTTTTGAAGAGCTACTAGCCGGATTGAAAATAAAGCACCACTGCAGCTCAGTAGAGAACCCTAGTACAAATGGGTAAGCCGAGGCCGCCAACAGAATCATCGTGCGAGGCTTAAAAATGAGGTTAGATGAAGCCAAAGGAAACTGGGTCGAGCAACTCGATCATGTTCTCTGGGCATACCGGACCACTCGACATTCGACCACGGGAGAGAGCCCTTTCAAATTGACCTATGGCTGCGAGGCCGTGATCCCGGTGGAAATAGGGGAGCCCGACCGTGCGCTACCAACGCTCACCGACAACAACCTTGGTCTAATCGAGAGAGACCTCGACTTGCTCGAAGAAAGAAGAAACGTAGCTCACATACGGGATGCCGCCTTTAAGCAGAAGATAGCAGCCAGGTACAATAAGAAAGTGGTCCCAAGAAAATTTCAACCGGGCAACCTAGTGCTCAGGAGAGCCGACATAGGAGGGAAAAATGTCTCCCAAGGGAAGTTGGCCCCTAACTGGGAAGACCCCTACCGTGTCGTCACCAGTACGGGTAAGGGAGCCTACACCCTGGAAACGTTATTTGGAACCCCGGTCAAGAATTATTGGAATGCGGATAAACTAAGAAAATACTATAGCTAAACGGCCCTAGTGGCTTAGCCCTCTAGTAGAATTATCTTTGATCCGTTCTTGTTTTGAATAAGTACGCCATGTACGGACTCTCGTCCTCCCAATATCATCAATAAAATAGTTATTCGGGTACCAAGGTTGATCCAACACACTGCTCTAACTGCTAAAATGTCAAATCGATAGGAGGCAATACGAATTATGTACACACTCCTTCTTTATACCTAAGTCAAGAAGGGGTCCCAAAATCTATATAATTATTAGGGTACCTACCCCAGGTAAGGTTAAACAATGTTAATGCCTTAGGTAAAAGGGTCCTCGCGTAAAATGCCCTAAGCCAGACGTTACTCTTACCTATATCTGCAATTCCAAACGCTTCCCATAGCAAGCACTGGAATATGGATTAAGGTTTTACTTTGCCTAAGTTTAAAATTTCTTGACGTTTGATTATTATAAGCGTTAGAGTACAGACCAAGGTGTTATTCCCATCTAAGTCAAGTGGAATGCCACTCACTCAGCGGTATGAGTGAAGGATCCCGGACCATGGTTTTCTACGACAAACAGTTTTCTAAATCCATTAGAATGACTATAAAAATAGGCGTTGGACCTAAGTCGGACCATGAAAAACAAGAATGAATGATTAAACAAAATAATTAATTATAAAACCCTAATCATAGGGCAATTATCCATACAAATAACAAAACCCCACGCAGGGGGCAGAAAATAGGAAATGAAAAAAGCAAGAAAAGCTTAAACGTCGGCCTCTTCCCCTTCCGGGATTTGAATAACCTCCGGGTTGCCACCAAGAGCTTTCGCGGCTAACTCCACAACAGCTACAAGTTGGCCGTTCTGAAAGATTTTATCCGGGGTAACACCCTCCAAGTTAAGGTTGACCCCGGGATTGAAATACCGGATTTGCGCCACAACATTTTGGAATTGCTCACCTCCTACTTTTCCAGCTACCTCGTCTAGCTCCTCCACTTCATTTTCGAGCTCTTCCACCTCGGCCCTCAGCGCACCAATGCTTCTGTCGGCTTCAAGCTTCTCGGTCTTCCGGGCAGCCTCAGAGTCCGCCAACGCCTTCTCCAGTTCAACGACCCTTTTTTCAAGTTCGACGGCCTTCGCCCTACTATCCTCGTCGGCTTTTAAGGAAGCGGTCAACTTCTGGTTGATTTCCTCCTTTTCTTTCTTCAAATTCTTCAGCTCTTCCGACGCCTGTCGATCAGCGTTCTCGATGGTCTCCTCGATGAAACGGATCTCGGCCGCTGCCCGGAGAGCTTGCCTTTGAAGTGCGGCTAAGGTTTGGGTCAGACCTTGCTCGGCAATATGCTGCCTCACCTCGCCACTCAAAAATCGCCCAGATATGAAGGGGCTGGGATCAGAGTGCCCCGTGATGATTAGCAAGAAGTCTGCCCTTTCCCTTTCGCCACCCTCCGACGATCTTCCATCGTGTTTAGAAGGCTATTCAATAGCCTGCCTCTTTCTCCCTTTGAAACTGTGGATAGGGGACCCCGGCTGATCTTGTTCTCCGATAACAACACCCTGGTCGGAGGAGGCGGAATGGCGGAGGAAGAAGAAGCCGTGGTTTCTTCCCCTTCCTCCGGTTCCTTGAAGAATGCAAGGTAACCATGGAAGACCCGGAAGTCATGTTGCTAACCGAAAGAAAACAGAAACAAGTACAATCAGCACATCACGAAACATTGATACATGAATACAGAGAAAACACGCCTAGGGATACTACGGGTAAAAATGCCCTAATTCCTACCTAATAAAGCGTAAAGAAGATCATCACCAGGGATATAAAGAACATCTCTAATGTTGATGTTCCCATACTTCTCAGCATATCGGGTTATGAACCTCGCGGTCCTAAGCTCCTTCGGGGTCGAGATCTTCCTCTTCTTTTTCAATCAAGTCGATAGGCACGTCCCAAAGACCTCTCTGCGTCCGAAAGAGGAAATTTTGGCTCCCATCCGGTTTGAGGAAGAATGGTTGACATCCCTCCTTGGCTTTTACCTTAAAAATGCGAGTCTTAAACCCTTTGAAGCTTTCTTCGAAAATATCAAAGGACTTACGACTAAGCCGAGATCGGATGACAAGCCAACTCGTTTGTCTTACCGTCCCCTGGGTGTTTATTCTTGTATAAAAATAAAAAAAGGTATTCGCTGAGCACTTAAGGCTCATTAACCAACAAAACCTCTCAAACGAGATGATGTAGCCCCAACCGTTAGGATGGATCTACGAAGGGGCCACTTGGAGAGTACGGAGGACGGCCATTTGGAAGTCAGAAAACAGTATCCTAAGCCCCAACTTTAGAAAAAGTGGCTCATACAGGAACATGAAGTGCGAACCCTCTTCTCGACAGGAGCATACTCTCTCATTCCAGTTTGGGCAGACAACTTCAAATTCGTCGTCTCGAACTTTGTTCACAGTTAACTCCAAAGCAAATAGGGATTCTCGGAGTATAGCTTCGCTCGAAAACTTGGACTGACGATCCCATACATCATCCACCACCCAGAGGCACACCAGCCTGGGACCCCGCCGAACTCAAACCAACTCGTCCTCCGCCGGATCACGGACGACGTGAGGTGGGGGCTGGACCCTAGCCTTTTTTCCTTTGGCCATGAAAATCCTGAGAACATCCAAAGAAGTCGGTAAGCAACTGTCGAATCAATAGTTTCATAGATTCAGACACAGGGAGAGCAAAGTAATCCAAACTTCCCTACCGAACTCCCCTGTCCCACCGAAATAAAGCGTTCGGGGAACTCCTCCACCGCCCATGGCGCGCGAAGATGGTGTTTCGGGAGGCGACAAAATCTACCTAAATCATTAAGCTCTATTTGAAGGAAAGTAAAATCCGAAATGCGAAGCTACTCTACTCTTTAAAATTATTGACATACGTTGAGAAAAGAAAGCTACTTACTATGTAAAGGCGAGAATGCTTGAACAGTGGAGAAGTTGTGCCAAAACAATGAAGAGAAGTCGCGAGTGGTGGAAAGCACCCAAAAGAATGCCAAAGCTTTTGACGCACGGTGTTCTCGGAAGGAAACCAAAAATGGTAAAGTGAGGAAGACGAACCTTTGACTCTTATTTATAAAGGGTTGAACGGTTAAGGGACATTTACTGTCCCCTCCGACGCAAGTTCAGAAGGTGCTCATCATGGCTTGCGGAACTCTAGGCACATCCCTCCGATGAAATCGCAACACGTGGCCCACACAACTGTAATAGTAGTTGAAAGGACGATTACGCAGTGACCCTAAGCGTTGTACGAATGTTAGATGAGAACCCGGGTTTGTACCGCGGATTCCAGCTTCAACTCACTATTAACATCACGGACAATGTGCTAATGTTGAGGTGCATTTGTGGTGGCGATTATGCCGGGTTGGCATTGGACCTATCCCGGCAATGTCTTTACTTGGTTATACTGGGATAAGCGTTGGACTCATCCCGGCAGCGTTACCTCGGTGGAAAAAAAAAAAACATATATATATAATGAAAGGCATAAACAAGCACAGAGAAAGTAAAGCCTTTTGAATCATCTTCATTCTATACATCGTCATACATTCGAAAGAGAGGAAAAAGAAAATATTGAGACATGGAATGTACACAAATATCCCAGGAAAGGGGGCAAGCATCTCCGACTTCCTGAATCACACCCCATCCACATCTCCAAACCTCGGTCTCTTGAAAAAGTGGGTTGGCTTTGAAGAACATTGGCAAACTGGGATCACAATCCCGGAGAAAATGCCAAAGTTCCTTGCACTGCTTCTCCGTGATACAGCTAAAGACCGAGATCTTCTTTCACTTGTTGGAAGGGGTACGACCTCTCTAGCTGAAAAATCCTCCGCCGGCATCAGCCATTCCAAGTTGCCTCAAGTCACGGAGCAGCTACAACGGCCTTTCCACCCTGAAACAGAGTGAAGCCACTCCGGAGTAGAAATGCTCCGCCGCTCGTTCTTACCCCCCACCTTCTTGACGATAACGGCGAGATGCGGATCTGCGCCGCTTCCTTGAAAGCAAGTCAAAGAAAGCGGACCACCCAGTTACTCCAAGGGGTCCTCGCTTCCTTTGTCCGGCATCCTTGCATATCCAGTCGTTACTACGAAGAAGACCGGCCAGGTGCTTTCAAATTGCCCGCCAAGAAGATGGAAAGAGGAACTGTGTACTCCGTCGGGTCCCCATGCAATAGTAGACGGAGGCATCGTCTTATCCTGGCAACACGTTAGATCAGACACCGCCGTGTACGCCAGGAGAGAAAGGCTTCCGCCTCCCTAAATGCATAGCAACCCAGTTTTACGCCAAGAAAGAAAGGTCCTTGTCGAAAGAAAAAAACGCTCGGAGAAGATCAAACCCCTTCAAGAACTTTGTAAGAAATAAAAGTATAATCTCTGCAGATGATGAAACTCTCTTCGCAGAGGTGGGAAATGAAGAAAGAACTACACTCATTCTCTTGGGAGAAATCATCTCTGTTCGACAATGAAAAAGGAGGGAATGCAAGCTCACGGAGAAGTATTCTGTACTTATAGCATGCATGAGGGATTCGATTGGTCCATAAAGGTGATCTGATCCCATGAAGTCAGCCAAAATAAATGCTCTTGATCTCTGGTTGGTCACAAAGATAGGGAGCAATTGAGAAAATCCGAATGAAACTGACGTTTTCTTTAAAGAATCACTACTTCCCAATAAAGTCCAAACATCAGTTTCCCAAAGAATCGCAGACTGTTACCACCAGATATCACGATCGGGATTTACATTGAATATGTCTCTAGGAATCCCTAGTACTCATACTTGGGGGCAATGATCTTTGCTCATAACTGAATAGAACGAGGACGTCGGTAATAAACCGAGGTCTAACACCTATCCGTCGAATTGCCATGTTAGCCATATGATGGTTGATCCGTTCTAAACTTGACTCTGGTCTGTCTCATCCAAGAGCCAAGTGGGGGCAACTGTTCTGGACCGTGATCCTGGATCTCACTCCATGGGATCAACCCGGCATGCACACTACACGGCTCTCTCCCAGGGGCGTTGAGGAAAACTCACGACGTGTTCCGACCACGGATTACGATCCTAAAGCGGTGTTATTATATGACATCACGGTACCGAAGATTCATACGAGATCAATCCCTAAATATCCATAATCGCCAATCATCAACTTACGATATTATAGGATCTATAGATATCTTCGATGGTTAGATACTTTCCTTATCTTAATCCCGAATTATAGGGATATATCCTATAATAATGGAAAGGTGATCATCATCGGATACTAATCTTAAATTACCTGCATTCAATAAGATCCAATTAGGATTCTCGAATATACTCTATAAATATAAGGCTAAGTCATCTTAGTAAGGTAACTCGAATCCAATATCTAAAACCTTCTTGTGCACGCTTGCCCGACTTGAGTGTTGGAGTCCCTTTCAGTACCCACTCCCGTGCTACATGCTCACCGCCTTTCAAAGGAGAATCACCGTTACGTGCCTATCTCAGGTACTCTCTGAACCCGATTACCCACAGCCTCGATCCATCGAGGAGGATCGACACAAAAATCTTTTCTTGATAATTAGTTGATGAGCTCGCATTTAAAAAAAAGAAATATTATTATAAACTTGAATTTATAGTGAATTTTACATGTGACAATATATCTATCGAAAATTTAATTTAAAATTAAAATATACGCCCATTATGAAATTTAATGATGAATATAGGTTATATATAACATCGTGAATCTGAATTTATATTAATACTATCCTCTAAAAAGAAAAATTAAGGATAACATGTAAGGTTATGTTTCAGTGGTAATTGAAAACAGTTCAATTGGTAGCAGCAAGTCTTTTCCCTTTAGTGTGATTTAAATGTTGAATTTCGTTAATTACTTGTCATCTTGTTTTCTTTCATCCTAGATATTTGCTGGTTTAGCGTAATTACACCTAAGATTCTTTCATTTTGCATCCCTACGCAAACTTTTCCTCAAATAGATGGATGCATACCACGTTAACGGCAAAGTTACTTTGTCTATTGTACCTTCCACTTTAATATCAGACTTCTCTCAATAAAAAACAAGTGGAAGAATTCTTACTTTAAAAAATAATTATATATTATAAAATATATTAAAGAAAGGTCAAATTCAAGGGAAAACACCAAGAATACAAAGGGAAATATCAAATTCAAATGGGGTTGGTGAAGTGAAAAGGGAATTAGGGTTCTGAATTTTCTTTGGGAACACAATGAAATCGTCATCGAATGCTAATTCACCATCATCATTTTCTGGTGGTTAATACGTATAAAATATATTACGAATAAGTGTACTTTGTTGTTAAGTAATATAAGATTTGAGTCTCAGTTATCGATTCTATAATGAATAAGTGATAATTATTAGATTCGTAAAACTCTTTGTTATCTAAATAATAAAAAATGTTTGAAGAAATTCAAGATAAAATTAGAAAATAAAAAAAATAATGAACAATCAAATAAAGAATAGATAATCAATAAGAGAGAGACTTAGGCACAAAGTTCACTTGAATCCAATTATTCAGATTTTCTTTTATATATGATGTAAGATAGTTTTTTTGTCAATATTCTCTTACCTACTATTGAATCTCAATGGTCATAGATGAAACAATATTCTATTATTAAATTAAATCACTTATTTAGTCATTTAGTTGAATCAATTAAGAATGCATTAAACCTCAATTCAAAAGATGAACTAACATATTTGTCAATTCTATTGGTAGAAAAAATTAATGTTTGATCATTCACCAATCCAATCTTAGGCTTACCATATAGATTCACTCATTGATTACGAATGGTCACCGGTCAAACAATGAATTAACACATATCAAAAGTGATCAAGTTATGACAAGAATGCAAGTAATATGATAAACTGTAAGAAAAAATTACTTCAATCAAATTAGAAATCAAACCCAAATAATTAGAAAAACAAGATCTCTCACAGTCCTAGCTATGAGTTTAGCTACTCATGTTCAATATAAATAAACTCATATCAATATTAAAACTCATAGAAAGAAAACCTAAAGAAAGGAAAAAACTAAAGTGAAAAATAAATTAAAACCCCCTTTACAGTGATTATGATCTTTTAGCCTTCAAGAATCAAATCCTCCTTTCGAAGTCGTTCTCCAAAGTCTACTGCTGCGAAACTACTCTCTCAATATTATGAATTTTCTGCGTGTTATGCCAAGTATATTCCCTAGTGTATTGAATTTAGTGTAACTTTTTTAATTTATAGAAAATAACTTGTGCTCTTACGCGATCAGCGCCTAGATGCTGAATTATGAGTGTGCGTCGAGTCACTTAAGTCAAGATGCGCTGTGTTACGTTTTGCGTGCTCAAGCGTTGGGTCACTGAATCACTGTTACTGTATATGTTTTGGGGCTGATGAAAATTCTTTTTTTTTTTTGTTTATTTGAACATCTAATTTTTTATGAATAATTATTTAAAAAAATATACAAAATATATAATAAAAAATAATTAAATAATATTAAAAATATAATAAATTTACTAATAAATTTAATAAAAAATATAAAAAAATATAAAAAATTAAAAAATTAAATCATAAAAATATAATATGTTGAGTGTTGCTCATCAATGTAAATAACGACAATATTAACACGAGTAACAGTGATAAAAAATTATTAGTTATACACAATTGTATAACAGTGGTGGAGAATCATTGTATCAATTGTGTGTAATTAAGTTTGGGATTGAACACGGTTTGGGATGAGTTACCCTTTTCATTCTCCTATTTCTCTTCTACTTGATTACTGTGGCATCATGCGCTCCTCAACAACCCATGGTGATTCTAAGCCTGTGATCGAGTTCACCGTTCCTGTAATGAGCCCTCGGCCTCAAGTTCAATCTGCTTCTGATTCAGCTTCTGGTTCTGCTTTTACTGGCAACGCCTACTGCGACGGCGACGGCACCGACATCGGGAAGTTGCAATACAGATAATTGGGGCTGGAGAACAGGATAACAGTGTCGACATCTTCGTCGATGTCGTCATCGTGGAACCGGGTTAGGGAAAGGGGTTATGGTGATTTGAGGGAGTTCAATCACATTGTGGATGAGAGGAGCTTCATTGGTTTTGACACAATGCCAATGGCAAATTTGCCATTTCCGCCACATGCTAAATCCAAAAAATGACAACATTGCCATTAAAACTAATGTGCAACGCATGTGGTCTTATTTCCGTCAAATTTTCTAACGGCTATATAATGTCACGAGGGAAAGTGTAATAAACACTAAACCTTGAGGGAGATTGTTATTAGTTTTAAAAATAGAGAGGCGTCAAGTGTAAATGTGTAATTACACTCAACTTCAGAAAAAGTAAGTGTAATTTTTTTTTAAAATAATATTTACATGTAAAGTAGTGTCCTCGTCTAACATGCTCTAATAATTAATGTATTCTCCATCATCTCCTGAAGTAGCAATTAAGTTGGTGGGCTTAAAATCTGTGTATTTAAAATTAATAGTAAATCTTTTCTTGTAACGTACATTAATTACTATTTCAAAAACATGTGATAATTTCTCGTCATAAAAGACGTGATCATGATCATTTCAGGCAAAGGATTAGAAGTTTTTCTCAAGTTAGGAATGACTAGTGCTAGTGGTTGAAGTGTGGGGAGCTCGAGAAAGACTAGAGAGAAAATGATCATTTTGTAGATTTGGCAACAAGTTGAACATTTTGATTTGCACATTAATCATTTATTAAACTAAGTTAATCAATAATTTATCTACAATTAATTACAAATTTATTTGACAACCTAAAATATAGGCTTGGCAATTTAAATCATAACTAGAAATAACCTGCCCGTCTCAACTTGTTCGCTACGGGGCGAGATAAATGCGGGTTTGATGTCAATTCACCCTGCAAATAAATTATTAGTTAAAATTATTTTGATGTATGGTTAATTAGACAGGCGAACTAAAATGTCTAACTTGCTTGCCAAACTTAACAAAATGGTTATTTTCACAAGATTAAACCTTACATCCGCTTGGATTAAGTTGACAAGATTTGCGTATTCATGTGGATTACGTTATCGTATTTGATGTAATTCAAGTAGATGTGTCATACTATTTAGCATAATTTATGATATGTTAACTTTGTTAACATAATTTTACGTAAATAAAAAATTATTAAAAAATATCACATTAAATAAAAAGGATGATAATTTAATATTTAATTTAAATATATATATATATTAATAAATAATTTTAAAAAATAATATTTTAATAAATAATTTTGTCTCTAATAATAATTTGATAAAAAAACCCACAATCTTCTCCCAAATTCTCATTTGTCATTTGGTTTTGGATAATGTTTCTCGTACAATCAAAATACGCACATCATATTTATACCGTAAATTTATGTGAGAGATATGTCAAATCAGACCGTATGTTACTATAACTTTTCTGCGAGATACAAAATGAATTTATGAGAGGATTGAATGAAAGTTGAAGTATTTTAATTAGACGAATAACGCTGCTGTTTGATTTTTTTTTCCCTAGGCCTAGTCCTAGGCCCTTTTTCTTTAATACATTTTCTATTTTTCTTTAAAAAATAGTGGTAACTAGAACTGATCTTATCACTAATATTTTCTTATTCACTTTTATCTATTTTTTACAGTCATTGTATAAAAATAAAATAAAAAATTATTAAATAGTCTCAAAAAATTAATTATATTTTATTAAATTTTTTTTTAAAATATTTAAAATATTATTATTTTATTAATTTTGTCTCTCACTCATTAATATTAAAAATGACATTAATTTTCTAAAAGGATAAATAAAACTAGACCAAAAAAATTTCTAAATTAACTTGTTAAAGTGAACGGAGGAAGCAAATAATAAAATTGAATTAGAAGTGTACATTGAGAGAAATCTCCCCCCCCCCCCCCCCAAAAAAAAAAAGACATTTTAGTATTTTTACTATATATTTCTTACAATGATAATATTAAGTTATATGTGCCGCATATCTTCAGCCTTAACATGTGTCAACTTCCACTCTGCCAAGGCAATGGGATGAAATTAATTTCTGTTTTTGTTTTTCCATTTTTCAACTAGTTTTTCAAAGAATCCTGAACCTGCATAAAGAATGAAACGTTTTAATTCCTTATGAAACCACTTGCATCTCATGTCCTATCTATTGTCGCTGTGAGAAATGCAAAATCCTCCTAAGGGATCCTCTTAGAATCCTATTAACCATATAAAGAGGACACATGTCACTTTTTGAATTCCTTAAATCAATAAATACTTCAGACTTTTCAATATTTTCCATTTTTTCAACTTTACCCCTAACACTCTTACACTAAATAAATGCAAATAAATAAATAGAAATTTACTCTACTTTAACGATTCACTTTCAGTATTTTTTTTTCTTATTGATTTTTTTAATTTATCCATTTTTTATATATTTTTTGTTTGAATAACATTTAGTTTAACATAGAAAATAAACTATTTGAATATATAACTAAAAATATTACTCCACTTTTGCGGACCCACTTTCAAATTTTATTATTGAATTATTATTTTGTTGATTTACTCCACTTTTATTGTACCTATTTCTTTTTTAATTTGTTTATTAAAATAACTTTTAGTTTCACATATATTAAAAAATAAACTAGTTGACTAAATTTTATTTACTCTAGCGTTACATAATAGTTTTTTTTACTCAAAATAAATTTATAACTCTACTTCTATAGCTTAATTATATTTTTACATTTTATTTAAAGTCTTTTTTATTGTAATCTATTTAAAAACAAAAATAGAGCAAAACCCAAAAGCAAATAGGTGAAGCATAAAAGAACAAAAATATGCCATGAAAGAAAAGACATAAAGTTATGCTCAACTAATTCGTTCAAGAACAAATTTTTCCAATAGGTATATATTGAGCATCTCTTGAAACTCAAGAGGAAAAAAAAAATCTCGAATAGTTTTACATCCTTAGTTTACATTTATATGGCAGATCAAATAGCTCAAAGGTATCATGAATCATCCTTTTCTTTCACAACTCAGATACTCCAATAGCCCATTAGCTCAAAAGAGATTGACAAATTTTCTTAACAAAACCTGCACACATATATAAGAAAGGCAATTTCAGCTTTGGTGCTCTGATAAGACGATTGAACCTTTTAGTCCCTCGTGTCCAATAAAGGTTTAAACTTTGAGCATTGCTACCTCTCCTAAAGTAAGAGTTATATGTACAGCATATTGTTTCTTTTTTGTTTAAATTCATTATGTATTGTTGGTAATTAATTATTTTGATTGTGGACATAACTAGTATTGATCATTTTAAATGTGCAAAGCAGTATATAAGTTAAAGAAATTAACACCAAAGATATCAATTTAATAGATTCCAAAACACGATGACAGCAAATCCAAAAAATGCTTGGCAAAGAACTTTCATTGTGTAAGTTACAGTGTACACAGAAAAAATATAAAATAGGAATGATTTAATATCAATAATTTCTCATATAAGTTACACTATAACATGAAGAACTTTTATCTGGATAAAAATTTGACTCAACTCAAGATGTATGTAACAGTAATAATATAAAATTAAATAGGAATTAAAATAAAATAAATAATGTATAAATAATATATATTTATATATATAAAATAGTAGGAATAAAAAAGCAAAGTAAAATAAGGAAAAAAAAACAAGTTCAGTAGCAGTACCCAGAAAAGATTGAGTTAAACCAGCAAGTAAACTTACAACTAAGAAAAAAGCTTTGAGAAAGAAGTGTAGGAAGACGCTTCTCCAGGTACTCTGTTCAAGAAGTGCCTTTTCATACACTTTGAAACACTTGTTTGGTTGGAGAGTTAGGGGGTTGGAGAGTTAGGGGTAGATTTGAAAAAAAGTCAAACTTAAAGGGTTCAAAATAATTAATGCTTCAAACGTCTAAAATATGACATATGTCCTGTTTATATGGTTAGGTGTATTCCTAAGAGGATAAGATTTAGCATTTCTCTTTCTGTAATCATAAAAATATATATATCAACAGAAAATAAAAATGAAAAACAAACCAAATATGGATTTGGTAAACCTTTTCACCCAAAATGCCTATTCTTCACCCAGATTCCTCATTTACCACTACCAGCATGATGATATTCCTTACAACTAGGATCAATACAATATATTTTCCTTCAATTTAAAGCACAAACCATCTATTCCGCTATTATTTCTTCCAAGAATAGTAGCTTCAGGAAAAATCCATATAGAATCAATATGGATTCAGTCAACATTACAGTGTGTATTGTTTCTGTAGCATGTTGACAAAAAAAAAGGAACTTTATTCAAGATTTACTTTCATGGGAAAATCCCAAGCGTAACAAAATTTTTGCTGGTTAGAAGCAACAAAATTTCAAGAAAAGCTCAAAAACCTAAACTAGAAACATGTCATATCATTTTCCTATTAAAGAATGTTAGTTCGTGATCAGAAACGAATTGGTATGACTTCCCTTCCGCAAAAAACTTGCTGTGAAATCTTTATAGATTCTCAACAAAAGCCGCTTCAATGATAAAAAGTATGCAGTATAAGGATCTGATCATGATGTTGTGTACTGGTGATGTAGAACATACTTTACAACTTCATAAAACGAAACCACAATTCCAACGGAGGGGCCTGCTCTACCAACTCGTGGACCAAAACCTGTAAAGAGTCCCTTCAAGCCTCCATCTCTAAGAAAAGAACATTGAAAAATTAGCATAAAGCATATCCATAATCAGTTATATCGACATACTAACATACTGATTAATCCAAACAATAATTGCCCTGACGACAAGCTAGTACCAGCGGCAGAGGGAGAAAAAACCCTTAAATATTACTATGGCAGAACAAAGAGAAGAAAATATTTAAAAAAAAAAAAAATTGATAAGGCACTTGGCATCTAATTTTTATCATAAAATCATGTACAATATCAAAATTATAACATTTGGAATCCAAATTATGCAATACCTCCAAACCTCTATCAATGTCTGTCTTGTAGTCATTTTCAATGCCTTGACAGGATCCCTCTACAATTTTTTGTTTGGGAGAAAAGATGACATCAGAATAAGACCAAATAGGCAAATACATATAAAATTCAAAAATTGCATCGTTAATTAAAATGAAACAGTTAATTTAAAAAGAAGTACGAGTTACCACCCCCTACTTAAAAAAAAACAAAGGAGTACATATGAAGAAAGTAAAATCTTCTGTAACCCCCCTTGATGGGCCCTTAACACTTGAGTATAAGAGAAGGGAAAGGAAGAAGGAGAGTGGGTTGGAGAGATTAATGAGGGGCAACAAGGAGCATTTATAGCTAGTGGGAGTGGAGAGTAAAGAAGGGGCAATAAGGAGCATTTACAGTTAGTGGGAGTTGAGAGAATAAAGAGGGGCATCAATTAGCATTTAACTAAGGGAGTTATGGCAAATGAATAGGTACTTAGTGGAGGGAATAAATAGAGAAGTAGAGGAGGGGAGAAGACATCTAATTATTTGAGTAAAGAATTGGAGAGTTTGGGCAAGGAGGTTAGCAGACCCTCAAAGATCTGCAAGTGTTCTATCAAAGAATTATTTAATAAAATTACTGTTATATTTTTGGGTTCCTATCAACTGGTATCAAAGCTCCCGATCTGAGAGCTGAGGGTACTTGATTCAAAGATGATAAAAGTGGAGAAGCAATGGCAAGTCAAAGTCCTTGAAGATCTGCAGAGGACGTTTGAGAGATGAAGGAAGGAATACAAGGAGCAACGTCTAGAGATTCCAGTGTTTGAAGGAGATAATGCATATGAGTGGCTGATCCGCCTCGAGCAACACTTCAACGCTAAAGGAATGAACGAAGGGAAGCTGCAGCTCGCTGTGGAAGCTTTGGAAGGATGCACCTACAATTGGTACCAACAGTGAGAGGTCTGTAATCCTAATGCAACTTGGGAAAATTTCTGAAGAGCGGTGATCAAACAATTCCAGCCTGAGACTGACCCGGATTTACTGGTCTTCATACTGGATGATGAACCAGAACTAGAACTGGAACCAGAATTTGAGACAGAAACGAAAATTGACCCGATGTTGGAGAAGTTTGAGGCCAAGAATGTGGAGGTGGAGATCCAGATGGAGGACGAAGAAGGAGATGATGCAGTAGTGGTTTACCGTTCCAAGGCCACTGTAGACAGAGGGGAGGAGATGCGTGGGTCATTGGAGGCAGACTAAGTTGGAGATCTGGGGTGGAAGCTGTTGGAGGAGTGTAGCGGCAAGAAGGATGGTGGCTTGGGCAGTGGTGCTGATAGGCAGTGCAAAGGTGGGAGCCGAGGTAGCATGCCTCTACAATTGCAAGGTACTCTCAAGACTGGAACTAGAGAGGGAGAAAAGGTGAGGGCAAAACAAACATTTCGCAGGGAGAATTGTTTAGACCTAATGGGCCAAGCCCAAATGAGTAAGGAAAAGAATGTAGTCTTAAAAAAAGGAGTATGTGTTTTCTGGATCCAAATCAGAAATGGCCCAAATTAATGAGAATCCTGTAGTAAAACTTAGGCCATGGCCTAATCAAATTTCTGAAACAGGACAAATGGGTTCAAAGCTACCCATGGCTAGATCCAAACTCGAAGTCATTGGCAGAAGGAGAAACACCATGGAAGAACAAAAGCAAAACACAATTCCCTTATGTCGTGCTGTAAAGACCACAATTGCCATCACTGCTATACTTGAGGGTTTTTTCTTGTTGTGGGAATTAGAGCAAATCAATGGGATTCCAATGGAAACCCTTGTACTTCAACCATAAGTTGGTCATCACGCTTCAAGCAATGGGACCCAAGTGGAAGTTTCCTTCAATTGTTAGGGGGCCCTTACTTGAACCTTCACCTTGAGGACAAGGTGAAACTGAAAGGGGAGGGTATTGATGGGCCCTCAACACTTGAGTATAAGAGAAAGGAAAGGAAGAAGGAGAGTGGGTTGGAGAGAGTAATGAGGGGCAACAAGGAGCATTTATAGCTAGTGGGAGTGGAGAGTAAACAGCCAGGAGCATTTATAGCTAGTGGGAGTGGAGAGTAAAGAGGGGACAATGCATTTATAGTTAGTGGGAGTTGAGAGAATAAAGAGGGGCATCAATTAGTATTTAACTAAGGGGGTTATGACAAATGGATAGGTACTTAGTAGAGGGAATAAATAGAGAAGTGGAGGAGGGGAGAAGGCATCTAATCATTTGAGTAAAGAATTGGGGCCTTTGAGCAGGGAGGTTAGCAGACCCTCAAAGATCTGCAGGTATTCTATCAAAGAATTATTTAATAAAATTACTGTTATATTTTTGGGTTCCTATCACCCCTCAAGTTTGAATAAAAGAAAATACAAGGGAAATTTTAGTGACTTTAAAACAAAGGAAACAAACCTCTATCTGCCTTCGAGTTTTTGCTACATCTAGTGGACATGTAGCTCCAGCCGCTAGAGTTCCTGCAACAAAACCAGCTGAAAAATTTGCCCCAAGAACACCCAATGCATTGGCATCATCGCCTCCAACTAGACTACGGAGTTTTCTTCTAGTCTGCAAAACGAAAGTAATTTGCCATATGAAAATAGGGAAGACTATTAAGAAAAACAACTTCCCATGTCAAAGGATTTAGGAATGAAACTCACTGGTTCAAGGGTTGACCAACAAATTGCAGAGAATGGTACATCACGGGCAAGTTGAGCTCCCATGCCAGTCCACAGGGCACGATAACCTTGCACTGTAATGAAATGAAGTGATTCAATGACAATTATATGATAGTAACAATACCTTTGTTAACTATATATATATATATATATATATATATATATATATATATAGCATTGCATTGTTATATTAATAAACGCTGCAGCCTCAGCAGTGCCACAATTGATTATAGATATGAGAAATGTAAATAATTCTATCACCCTACTTGCGTAACATATAGAGAAGACTTATGGCTTGAATACCTATTCCTAAGAACAATATTGAAATTATCAGTTCATTAACAAGCTAAATCCAAATATTCAATTGGCCGAAACTTTGTGTTATGGCATACTACACCTTGTGCTTGTGCGAAAATTTAATGAACCACACAAATAAGTACACACCAACCAACTCAACAGATTTACAAATCTATGTACGGTAGCCACTAAACACTGAAGCAAGCAGGCTCCCGTCAAGTTTCAATTTACAATTATTATTATGGCTATCAAATCAGATTGTTACAAAAGCTATGCACTTACAGGTGTTCTGTGGACTATTTATGCTCTTTACATGAGAGACAACACCTAGTAGAGTCTGGAACACTCCAGGAGGCTTTTTACCAATTTGAGTCTCTTTAAATGCCTACAACAGAAATGAATAAACGAGAACCCAATAATTTTCAAAAAACCAATAAGAATGCAGAAAGTTTGTGGAATGGGAAATATAGCTGGAAAACACTGAAAATATGAAAACACACTTTTCTAAAATCAAATAAGAATCAAGAAATATTGAGGAATTTGAAACATAGATAAAAAACACTGCTAACTTAAAACAAATAACAAAGTCCACAACAATACCAATAGGATCAATTAAATGAAGAATAGAGCAGACCACAGGAATTACAGTAGAATAAAGTCCACCACTAATGGGCGAACAAGTTAATGTATCCCAAAAAAAATAAGTCAAACATTACCCAGCCACAATATAGTTCTTTAACAACAAGCAACAATCATAGTTTGAAGACAAATGTTGTCCATTGGAATTGAACTAAGATAGATCATGGCAACATTGACTTGGTACTTGTGAAATAAATAGAACAAAATAAATCATGAACTCATGAAGCCAACAGGAGCAATCAGTAAGCTAAAAATTGCGCTTGAACTGAATTGACCAACAGAAAGACTACTAGTTAACTTGCTCACTGACACACATAGATTGACACAAGCAAGGAGCATAACTGTGACTTAAAGAAGCACTGCACTTCATGAATAGGAAATCCAAAAGCCACAACTTGTCAAACATCTGATGCCTACGCTCCAGAAAGTGAAGTGATTAATAGAGATGATTATCTTAAATACCTGCATTCGAGTTCTGGCAAGTTCAATAGGATAACAAGTTGCACAAGCTAGTGAGCGTGCCAATGAACCAGCCACTAAAGGTACATATGGAGTTGTGGTTGGAGCACTTTTGGTTGTGAATTCCTCCAACCAGTTGCGGAATATGTCATAGCAAGGAAGGTAAATTCCTACCTGATATAAGCATACAAAAAAATAGGTCAATCAATTCTTATGCCCTTATTATAATAATGTACAATACTTAAACAATGAATTACTATTTATTGACTTGTGAACCTACAGTTGGTACTGCAAGTGCCAGGCCTGCATTTGTGCCCCTCCATAGCCTAGCAAATCCTTCCTACAATACCACTCGCATTGATTAATATACGTGCACGTAAATCAATGCTTCAAGCGTAGATGTACTCAGTATCTAAAAACATTTACTTAGTTTCCACTTTCCATCTATAGCTATAAGATTAAACCACCAACCTGTTGTATAATTTTGTAGAGGACATCCAGTGTTCCTTTGTACCGAAAACACTCAGGAGGACAAATTGATACTGTGCCATGGATTCCAGCCCGAGTACACGATGGAGAACATCTTAAATCAGCAAACATCTGAGAAACAATATTGGAAAGGTCAAATTAATTGCTCAAATATGCAAGTAAAAAGACAGGATAGAAAATGGGAGATACAAACGAACGCTTCCATTGTCAAGCATCAAACAACTAACTTGGCTTCAAAGTAATGCATAGCGTCATTCAACCATAAAATCTCTTAAAATGGAGTCATGTTAGTATAGAGTTGGGTTCATGTTGAACCCTATATATGGCAGAATATCCACTACTTAAAATATAATTTAAAATTTTATATATATATATATATATGCATATTATGAAATTCAATGGTGAATATGATGCCACGTATAGGGTTCACTGCAAACCCGAGTCTATACTAACATTTCTCCTTAAACTGCTTTGTTGCATTAGTTTGTTTTGTGGCTGACACAACAACTATATACAAATATAAATATACAACAACAACAACAACCAAGCCTTTTCTCACTAGATGGAGAAAATGATTCTTTAAAAAGGTTTTCACAGGGGGCGGACAGACAAGAATTTGTTTCAGACATACCATATTTGGCCCAAAACAACCCATACGACTAGTCATGTTACTGAGCGGATGCGAATAAGAGACCCCTGCAGCTTGTGCCTGCAGTCTTGTCTGATAAATAGGGAAAACAAATCAGAATACACCAGAAGATAAATAACCAGGGAAAAAAAGCATATTAATGAATAGCACTTCTAAATTATTGAAGTATTGGCATAAACTCAATACATAATATATCCTCTAACATCGAAAACCGTATCCCAACACTTCAAAATTCATTGATTATCAATAACAATATAACCTTCCTCTGCTCCTATTTACACTGAGGTCTCATAGCATCACGTCAAATGAAAAATTAACAGAACAAAAACAAAAATATTGAAAACCTAAATCCGAATTTCCGCTTCCTTCCGTTCTCTAACTTTCTCAAAAAACAATTAAACATAACAAGAAACAGCTTCTTTCTGTTCTCTAACTTTCTCCACAAAACAATTAAACATAACAAGAAAACGGTGACTTTTACCTTGGCAACATCGAGAGGATTGACAATGATGGCGGAGAGGAAAGCGGCGCCTGCGGCAGAGAAAGCTCGTTCTCCGATTCCCAATTTATCATCAACGGATTGTTGCGGCGGTGGAGTAGGAGCAAAGCATTCGCCGGAGGATTCCAGTAGCAATGAATCTTGTCCGTTCATTTCGACAGCTGGAACTGTAGCTTGCTCCGAAGCCATCCACGGATTTTGGATTCGCTCTGATTCTACCACCATTCTGTTCAGATGTAAACGACGACCAAGGAGGACTCAATTGGTTATACGACTTTTAATTAACATACACCCAACAAATAATAATAATAATAATAATAATAATAAATAGTAGTTGTGCTTTGAATTTATTTAATTAAAAATAGACAAAGGAAAATTATTCTGTGTTAATGGGTTGCCGAATATGTTGGAGAGAAGAAAGGAATAACGGAGAGGAGAAAAATGAAGAACGAGAGAAGCGCACGTAAGCGCTTATGTGATGAGCGCCACGTTTGTTGAGAAATTTTGGAAACGTCGTTTTCGGCGCTAAAAATCCTAGAAAACGATTCCGCAAATAGTGAAGGCCTTTTTAGTTATTCAAACATCACCAATGCAAGCGAAATGGAACAAGAACAATTGTCCCCACCTTGGGTGTTGCTGCTGCCACCAGCGCAGCCCGTACCTTCGACTTACCTCAGGTGAGGGGAGTGAACTGAACAAGGAAAGCTAGCCCAATTAGGGTTTGTTAAAGAAATTAGTTTTTTTTTTAATTTAACATTTAAACAGTTTTTCTTAA
The DNA here is from genome assembly GCA_029884595.1 of Ormosia semicastrata. NCBI lineage: Eukaryota > Viridiplantae > Streptophyta > Magnoliopsida > Fabales > Fabaceae > Ormosia > Ormosia semicastrata. The sequence continues at coordinate 25,199,113 of JAQQTO010000046.1, read as the reverse complement.
TCTCACTGACAAACATGGCCTTAAATACTTTTTGCGATCAAGATGGCTGACTGTCATTAACCTTCTACAGCTTTCTATTGGTATTGAGTGCCTGTGATAAGGCGCGAATTACGGATTGGATTTTTTTTTTCCAAAAAAAACTGGATTTTAATGTTTTTTATTTTATTTTAAGTTTAGGGGAAGGACCAACAATAGGAACATACACAAATTAAAAGATGCTTTTAGAACAAAACAAAAAAAAATTCTACTGTAAAAATTATAATCTATAATCTATCTATAATTATAATAATTTCTAATCACTTATCCCAAATATTTCAATTTTACATAAAATAGCCTTCTTTCTTAAAAAAAAACTGTTTTGAAAATAATTTAAGCATTTTCAAACACACTACAGTAACTGCTTATAATAGTGTATTATAAATGACTTACAACCCATTAAAGAAAGACCATCAACAAAAATCAAACTAACAAGATCCTTAAGATTGAAACCTTATTTTAAAACTTGGTTAACAGTTTGGTCCTCTATTTCATGGATTTTTTTTAATCAACTAAGTGTCTAAAACGTTAAATTTGTTTAAATTTTTGCCATTTTGTTAAAAAAAAATTATCTGCCATTTTGTTAACTTTGCGATCCATTTAACATTTATATGTTATGATGTAACGTTTAAGAAGCATTTAGATTTTTTGATACTTCAGATGAACCAACATCTACGAGGACTTAGTTAGAAGTGTAAGGCACTTTCCAACTTAACGGGGCATTTGTTTCAAAGTTTCTAATAAATTCCTAAAAATAATATAATCAATAATTATATTTTTGGGTATTTTAAAAAAATGTTTGATTAGCATTTCAAATTTCTAGAAATCTCTATTAAAATTTCTGAGAATAACTTAAAAGTTTGTTTAGTTTATAATATATAATTTCAGGAATATATGTTATAATAATTCTCAAAATACTCTTGATATATAAAATATTATTTACATATTATTCTTTTCAATTTAATTGATAAAAAATGGAATAAAAAAAGCAAGATAATTATTATACTCAATTACTCATATCATAAAATAATTATTTTTTATTAGATTAATATTAAATTACAATAAATTTTATTTATTTTTATACCAAATAATCCACCTCTAAAACAGAAAAAAATCAAAGTGCCTAAGATTAAAATGGTAATACTAATGTGTGCATATAAGTATATTCTTTTATTTTGGGATTATCTTTTTTTTATGAAATCATGAGTTATTTTTATAAGTTTGTGTTTTTTTTGTGTAAATCTTTTAGTATTAGGAAAAAATATTAGATTCCAACTACTTCAAAATCAAGTTAAATTATATAACAAAGGTATAAAATTATCTTAATATTATTTTTTTATTTAAACTTAAACTCAAAAATTTATTTAAGAGAAACAAATATTAAACCACTTAAATCAATCAAATATTAATAAATTTGTCCTATTTAAATTGCCTAAGTGATTACCAAGTTTTAATCTCATTCGTTATTCGAAGTCAAAATAATTTGGACACCTTATTATAACCAATACGTAAAATAAATTTATTGAGTGAATGATAGGATAGCACTGGAAATATGCAGCAGTCAGCAAAAGCTGCAAAACTGATTTTAGGCTTGTTCTAAGTATAATGATAATAATAACACATTATTATTCTTTCCTAATTGGTCAATTTTAGATCATGTATTTAATTTTAAGAGTAATACTCTATCTTCTTACAAGTTTTTTAATAATTCTTTTAATATTAAATAAAAAAATATTAAATAAAAAATTAAATATATCTAATATATTGAAAACATAAAAAATATTTAATATTTTTTTATTTAATAATTAAAAGAATTAATAAAAAAATTAAGTAAGAAAATAAAACATTTCTTTAATTTTAAACAACTACTAGGATGCCAATGGACATGGATCCGACAACTAATTCAACCCAAATCAATTGTAAGGTGATAAACACTTCAAATGAGTAAATGAAAAAAACATTTAAGGCCTGTTTGGCATGTTGTATTAGACCTGATAGAATAAGCTAATACAATACATTATGACATTATCAGTTGTTTGATATAAATACTGTATTGTATAAGCTTATCCATCAAACCTCTCTTATACATTAAAATGATGGATAACTTAATCAAGCCTTAGGGGGTGAGATTAGGCCTGATTGGATTTTGATGTATAAGCTGTTATAAAGACTTTTTCATTATAATTTTAAACATTTTGATATTTCCAACCATTACGTATTAGGTCTTATACTATCAGGTCTTATACTATCAGGCCTTATACAATCATATCTAATACTATCAGGTTTTATCCTATCCTTCATACCAAACGGACCCTTAGTGCAAATCGCTATACCGAATAAGGATCGCACCCAAGCAAGAGCGGGGGCGGGAACATCCCGCTCCCTATTCCCAATCCCCATCATGGAATTTTTTTCTCTATTCCCATTTCTTGTTCCCTGTGGATTCCCCGAGTTATGCCCTCAAAAAAATCAAATAAAAAAAAGAAAAATAAATCCAAAGCACCATATTAAGCCTAATAATAGGTTCAAGAGTTCAACATTCTAACAAAGTTCTATAGGTTTAACATTCTAAAAGTTAAATAGGAATCAAGCACAATATCAAGCATAGCATCAAATTCAAGAGTTACAAGTTCAACATTCTAAAATAAATTCAAAAAACATGACTCAATAACTTCAACATGTACAATTTCAAGTTACACCGAAAAATCATAAAATTCAAAAGACTTCAAATTCACAACAATTTCAACTCTTAATCGTGTCATCTACTAATAAATCTTCATTCTTTCCATCCCCTATATATGTGCCACATTGCCACTTAGTCACTCCACATTGCCACTTAGTCACTTACCTACAAAATAAAAAACACATAAGCACATAAATGCACCAATTAGCACTTACAAGTCAACCAACATTAGCACTTTCAAGAGGAAAAAGACTTGCATCATATTAACACTTAAATGCACAAAATCTTCATAAAAGCCATGTAATTAGATGATGCAATCATATAAAGATCAATTGTCCTCATTTTCTGTCATCTTCTCTGTCTCTCCACTTAAATTCTGTCAAGTGAAAAATAAATTAAAATGAAGAGAGAAGGAAAGGAAAGAGGATATATAATTAAGTTTAAAACACTTGACAAAATTTAAGTGAGAGAACAGGAAAGGAGACAACAAATAGAAACAGGTGATCCTCATCCGATGCAATCATGCCTATATATTATTGAACTACAAAGAAAATTAGTAGTTACTTGTGAATGCAGTGAAGAGAATTAGATGGATTTAAGGAGCAAAACCACAATAGAGCAATTTTGTGTTTAAAATTTATCACCACGTAAACACAACTCTCACCACTTTGCCTTGATATCCCATAAGAGACAACAATGACAATAATTTGAGCTATGATAGACATACAAACAAGTGTTTGCATAGGCAGAACCCTATCAAACACCTATTTAATTACCAATATAATTTTATCACAAATTTATCCAACCATTTAATCTTCTAAATATGCATTTGCAAAAGAAAAACCCCAAAAAAAATTAAAATAGAAACCCCAAAATAGAAACATTAACCCACTTACATTTGAGATTGGGACGTTGTTGTGGTCGACGCTGTTGTGGTGGACACCGACGATGTTATGAGCAGTGACATAGTGGAGCTGGAGCAATCCTATGTGGTAGCAATGGGGATTCGGTGATGGATCGGTGTCATGATGACAGCGTAAGGGAGACTAAGATATTGATTTCATGATGGCTAAGTGGCTGACTGAGATGAAGAAGCGGTGTATCGTGTGTGGCTGAGGCTTAGAGGCAATGAACAATATTGCAATGTGCGCAAAGTGCGAGTAAGGGGCAATGAGCATTGCAATATGCGCAGAGTGCGAGGGAGAGGTAGTGAGCGATATTGAGCATTGAGATGGAGAAGGAAGGTCAGGCAGTGTCAAGGGAGAGTCCAAGTGAGTGAGTGCTGAGAGGGAGAGGGAGAGGAAGAGTATCAGTCGTAGAGGCGGTGGTGGTGAGCAATAGGTGCCGAAGAGGGAGAGTGTGAAAGTGTAAGTGAATCATGGAGGGCTAGGGTTACTAGAAATAGGATGGGTAATAACATTTTAATTTTCGTGTCTGTTTGGCTCAAGGAATTAGAGTTTGAAATTGGAATTGGACCTCTTAATTCTAATGTTTATGTTTGGAATGCCATTTAGAATTTGAATTGTAATTTCATAAACCAATTCCATGAAATTGAAAAACAATTAAGTTAAATCTTTCTCAATTCTTAATCTATACCTTAAGAATTACCAAGTTCATAACTTAAAAATTAAACCCCTCTCTCTCTCTTTTTCACATTTATTTATGAACAATCATATTTATTGAGATTTTATAATTATATAAAAAAATATTATTTTTATTTATATAAAAATTATTATAATAACTATTATTTTTTTTAAAACAAAATCGTGAAAAAAAAATTATGAAAAAAATGACTATTATATTATAAAAATATTATTGTATAAATATTTTTATTAATTTTAATTTTTATAAATAATTTTTTAATACTTTAGATCATATTTTTAAACATATAAATTATAATTGAATTTAGAATTATAATTTCTTATTTTAATTAACTTTGATAACTCCAAATATAGAATTTGAGATTCTCAACCAATTCTAATTTTAAAAGAATTAGAATTAGAATTGAAATTAAAATTTTATATTTCAATTGCAATTCTACTATCCAAAAGGATCCAAGTAAATATAAAAATTAATAAAAAATTAAATAACTAAAATAGATAAATTTATTAATATATATATATATATGAAGAATATTCTAGACTTCTGGTGATTTGTCAGGGATAGGTATCCCATGGGGTGGGGGACATAATCCTCGCCCCCATCCCCGCATGGAGAAATTCCCCGAGTTTGGAGCCCCATCGAAGTGGTATCTGCGATACAAAAAAATTTTGCAATCCCTAGTATCGAATCGAAAAGCAAACTACAATAACTAATTTATGCTATTTCTTTATATATGAAATTCTTAATATGATTTACTATAAGTATTTTATTCAACATTACTAAATATGTGTAAGGTTCTGAATGCCACGTTAAAAATGCACTTATTTTAAAATGTTTATGAAATGTTATCTAAAAAAGTTCATAAATAGAAAAATAGACTTGAAAATGGTTACAATATAAGGGGCATTTAGTTTATTTTTTGTTTTTATTTTCAGTTGATATGTATTCCCTTATAATTATAAAAATGTCACTTTGTTTGTTATTTTCACCATTTTTATTTTCATTATTTTATTCACAAAAGTTAGAAAACAAGAAATAAAGTGAAAATAAGGTGACACTTTTGTAATTATAAGTAAAAATATATCAACTAAAAATAAAACAAAAAATTAAACCAAACACCACCTAATGGAGGAAAAAAATGTTGAGTGGCAAAACACAATATAATTCTCCCAAAATTCAATTTTTGTGGGTTGTTTCCCGAAAATAATTTGTGGGATTCAGCATTACTCTTTAAAAAACGTCCATGCACATGTTAATTGTTAAATTTAGTATCTATGATAAGGATTGCCTACTTAAATTTTTTTTCTATATATACCTAACTTATTTGGTCTTTGACAACATCCCTAATCCCTATAAACATTATTATAAAACTAATTCTTTAGGTACTGTTACGACTAGGAAGCCCTAGTAATAATTATATTCTCTAAAGTTTGAACTTTGGTGTTATTCATACAAGTGCAATGACTATACAGTTAATATAATTGTGATGGACATATTCATAATTTATGTGGACCTATAATTAATTTTTAAAATAGTTTCACGAATAATTGTGAGCTTATTGATCATGAGCAATGGTGGTGTTCATGGACCGAGTTGTGATGATTTGAGTAGGGCCAAATATGACTTGATATTTTCGGCCTAAATTTTTGGGACCGAAATTGGAATCGGTCAAGACCTAACTAATGACTGAATCGGAATTGGCTCATTTTAATATTTAAACAAAATGTATAAATTTAGACATTATGCAATGTTTAGTTATAAAATTTTAAAAATAGAAAATTAAAACTAATGTACGTTTTTAAATATATATTTTGAAATAAATAATATCAAATATAAATATATTATCATGTTAAAGTTATAAATTTAAGTTAAGAAATATTATTATTTATAACTAATTATTGTCAAAGTCTCCCTCTCAAGGCTAGACAATTGGCTTGGGATTATCATAATGCTATGGTTGCTTTTCAACAAGGTTCTTCACCTGTTCCCACCTATCAGACCTCTATTAATGTTTTTTGGTCCCTTCCTCCCCATGGTTGGATCAAGATAAACATTGATGGCTCAATATTCTACCATAACGCCAAAGGTTCACGTGGAGGCATTATTTTCAACGAAGAAGGGCCGTGCATCTCTAGCTTTATTGCTAACCTCAGCTGTTGTTCTATTACCATGGCCAAATTTTGGGGCATTCTCCTTGGTTTGCAGGCAGCCTATGGCTTGGGATATAAACAGGCTATCATTGAGGTAGATTCTAAGAGTGTCATTCATCTTATCCTTTCTCGTTGGGACCCTTGACATCCTTGTGCTGGATTATTGAATTCAGTCAAGGACATTCTCTCTAAGAGTTGGATTGTGATCATTCACCATGTGTTAAGAGAGGCTAATGCGTGTGTAGATGCTCTTATTGCTAAGCATGGTCATTCCCGTCCCAAAGGATATCATATATGTTAGAGGAATTTCCTCCTTTCCTTTCTGTTAGCTTTATGGTTGATTTTAGCCATGTTTAGTTTTCTCATTTTGTAGTGCGCTAGTTGGGCTTCAGCCCTGTTGTTTACCAAAAAAAAAAATTATAAAAGAATGTATACATTTTAAAATAATGTGTAACATCATATCAAGTTAAATGATCAATACAATGTATGATTCAAACTTGGCCCAAAAATACATTAAATCTAATTTTTTGAGCTTTTATCCATCCCAATAACCTATTCGGGTCGAGATGGATTAGTAGGAGAAATTAGATGTTGTATATACTATTGAGCATATGCCATTATTCCGATAAAAAAATTCTGTTACTATATATGATTGGTCCGTCGTAAACAGCTATTTGAGATATTGCACCACTAAATCAATTTTTGATCGAGGAGCAAATTAGCATAGTGTTGACAATATTGGTTTTCTCTTCAGTATTGTCCCCACCAATCTTTATCCGACATCCTCTTCAATTTTAACGATATATTGTATGTATACAGCTAGGTTGAGCCATATATTATATGCATGAGCAGCTAGCTTGTTGATCACCAGTATCCATAATTAATCTCATGGCTAGCTGTCACTAGGTAATAACCAACCAAATAATAATCGAAAAATTTGTAACATTCCCCGTTAAGAATATCCTTTTTATTTGATCAATACAAGAGAAAGGTACTCATATAATAAACAATCTTAATCCCTTAAAACGAGGACGTAAATTTAAATTTTAAAGATACAATTTTTTGTAAAAAAATTACATAATCCTATGCTCTTACAATCAAATCAAAATTAATCCTATGAATAATTTAAATTACTTGAACTTATAGAGATATATCGTAATCTTAACAATATATATATATATACACACACAATAGGAATGTCCTTATAACCTAACAATCCCAAATTTCTTGGTGAATCCCCAAGCTAAACTTAGGATTACACGTCCATTGTTGTATTATCAATTTCTCATGAAATTGCCTTGAAGCCACTGCCCCACCCAAACTTCTCAGAGTGTATATATATATAAATATAGAAGCGGCCTTATCAACAGCAAACCAAACTAGTATTGATTATTAGGGACGAAAACTGTCCTTGAAAATGGCATTAGCAGTGCTTGACGCCCTAGATACAGCTCGTACGCAATGGTACCACCTCATGGCCATAGTGATCGCAGGCATGGGCTTCTTCACCGATGCCTACGACCTCTTTTGCATCTCCACAGTCTCAAAACTCTTAGGCCGATTGTATTACTTCAGCCCCGATTCGACCAAACCCGGAAAGCTTCCACAGGATGTTAACAACCTCGTGGTTGGAGTGGCACTTGTGGGAACCCTCTTGGGGCAACTAGTATTTGGCTGGCTCGGAGACAAACTTGGACGCAAGAAAGTCTACGGTGTCACCCTAATTCTTATGGTCATCTGTGCCATATGCTCAGGCCTTTCTTTTGGTTCAACTGCCAAGTCCGTGATGGGAACCCTATGTTTCTTCAGATTCTGGCTTGGTTTTGGTATTGGCGGAGACTACCCTCTCTCAGCTACAATCATGTCCGAATACGCCAACAAAAGAACTCGTGGAGCTTTCATCGCTGCGGTGTTTGCCATGCAAGGCGTGGGAATCATCTTTGCTGGTTTGGTCTCAATGTTTTTCTCGAAAATTTTCTTATACTATTACCATGCTCCAAACTATGACGAAGACAAAGTCACGTCCACACAACCCGAGGGTGACTTGTTATGGCGAATAGTGCTCATGGTTGGTGCCATCCCAGCGTTGGTGACATACTATTGGCGAATGAAGATGCCCGAAACGGGTCGTTACACGGCTATAATAGAAGGGAATGCAAAGCAAGCAGCTTCGGATATGGCAAGGGTTTTGGACATAGAGATTCTAGCTGAACAAGAAAAACTGGCTCAGTTCAAAGCTGCTAATGAGTACCCTCTTTGGTCCAATGAGTTCTACCAGCGACACGGGCGTCATCTCATTGGAACAATGACCACTTGGTTCTTGTTAGACATAGCCTTCTACAGCCAGAACCTAACACAAAAGGATATATTCCCAGCAATGGGGTTGATACCTAAGGACGTAGAGATGAATGCTTTGGACGAAGTGTTTCGGACGTCACGTGCTATGTTCGTGATTGCTTTGCTTGGCACTTTCCCTGGTTATTGGTTCACCGTGTTATTCATTGAAAAACTTGGCCGCTACAAGATCCAACTCATTGGGTTCTTCATGATGTCGCTTTTCATGTTAGTCATAGGGGTCAAATATGAGTACCTCAAAGATGAAAACAAAGGACTCTTCGCTTTGCTATATGGGTTAACGTTCTTCTTTGCCAACTTTGGACCAAACAGCACTACTTTTGTGCTGCCGGCGGAGCTGTTCCCGACCAGGCTGAGGTCCACGTGTCATGCTCTCAGCGCAGCAGCAGGGAAAGCTGGTGCAATGGTTGGGGCGTTTGGGATACAGAATTACACGTTGGACGGTGACACGCATAAGATCAAGACGGCCATGAAGATTCTGGCGGTGACCAACATGTTAGGGTTCTTTTGTAGCTTTTTGGTCACCGAAACGAAAGGACGGTCGCTGGAAGAAATCTCCGGCGAAGACGGCCGAGAGAGTGAACTCACGCCATCGACGAATGGCACTGGCAGGGTTTCGGTATCTCGAAATGTAAACCAGACGGAGACAATGTGATTGCCAAGGATATGATCGAGATGACATATTGATTCAGTTGTTTCATGCACTTTATGGGAGTACGCTATACTTATCTTTTTGACAAGTTAAGTAGCATATATATGTGTGGCAGGTTTGTTACAATGTAATAATGGGGCCTATACCCTTTGGTGTATTTAATTATCCGATAGATATTCCTCTACCAAGAGTAGCTTTGTGTGGTGTGAGATCATTTTCAATAAGAGTTTGGCATAAAGTGGAGTATCTTTCGGTAGCCATTATGATAATAGGTATTTTCTTCAATATTAAGTATGTATAAAATAAAATTGTGTGGCTCATATTAAAAATATATTGATCTATAAAGTATACCTCATTAATACATGTTAAGTGTTGAATAGATCGTATCTAAGATATTATGTGTACTTTGTTTTATTGTTATTTATTTTGTGAATTATCTTTACTATTTCTTTCATAAATTTTTGAAAACGAAAACTAAAAATAAAAATAAAAATAATACGACATTTTTGTTATTATATTTTTATTAAAAATATATCAACTCAATATAAAAATAAAAAACAAACTAAATACTCTCTTAATTTGACATAATTTTGTTTCTCATAATCTTGTAGTGATAAATAATTAATTTTGATGAAGTTAAAAGAGAGGGGGAAAAGTGGTTTTTCATCTTCTTCTTCTTCTTTTTTAACAAAATTTGTTTTATTTACACAAAAGTTGGGTAGATGAAATGAGATGGGAAGAGAAAATGTTATGTGGGAGCGATGCTGAGTGATGCCATCCGCTCCACTTCCTCAATTCTCACACTAACAATACAACAGGAACAAGAACGCCATAACGGCCGCACTCCACCAAAATGTCAGTTCCTTTTCTTGCATTTTATGACCCAGTGCCCAGTATTAGTAATGCACCTTCTGGTAAACTTGTAATACACCTATTCAATTACACTAAAGAAATTGGTTCAGCCAACCCTCTTTCTCGGCGTCAACTTGTCTTGGAAATTTTACGGTTGATGTCGTTTTGCATCTCACATTTTCATAAAATTCAATACTAGTACATATAGATATAGATATAGTCATATAGATATTCTTCACAATTTCGTATGCGCTTTAATTTAATTTACCTTGAGATTTAGTTTTTGTGTTGTGTTGTGTTCTCTTCGGGGCATAAATAAACAATTGACACATGAGCAGAAAACCATGGGTGATTGGTTATAAGATATGTTATTGATAATAATTACCCTTTCAAGGGTCGGAAATGAATTTATCTTCTTTTAAGTGGTAACCATTTTTTAAAATGGCCTAAAGTCAAGTTTTATCATTCTAGTCTAAGCTGTGTTGTGTTCCAGATTAGATACTCACTAGTTTACCTACTGTCATTTGGTGAGTGAGTTGTGACTGAAATATAAAATTTTATTCACTACGTCAAATTCTTATCAATTAATTGGGTGGTGGCTTTCAGCCTGTTAATGGTCTCTGAGGGGTTTTGAAGGTATAATGGACTTTGGCTTGTTACTGTAGCATAGTTTCAGGTTACTTAAATTATGATAACTTATTTTGCTTGCACAAATTGGTAGATTAATTGTATAACCATAGGAGGAGATTGATTAATATGATTGAGTTAATTTTGATATGTAAAATTGAATTAAATTATGGCCCTTACTGATAGAAAATATTTATCGGATCTATTAATCCCAATAATTTATGACATATCAATTTCATATAAAAGATTTTAGGGTTACCTTGAAATAGCATCGATGAAGAAGACATTGTCGAACAATCCTGAAAAGTAAAACACGATAAGGGAGAGATACTATTCTTATCCCACAATAGTCGCTCACGCGTCGATCGATAGAAAGCAATCAGATGCATAGAGTGGTTAGGAATAGGGCTCTTCCTCGTATATATAAAATAGTTAAAATGGGTTAAACCTACCCACTATGGCAAACCCATATACAAGACCCATAAACAAAACCCACATATATGAAGTTCTTTAACAACAATAGGCAGTTAACAATACTTGATCACAATTTGGGCTAAACAAAATGCTCTAATAATTTTGACATCCAATTAATCTGGGTTCTATATAATATGATTTATGTTTGTCCATAAATAAAATTCTAACATTCTCCCACTTGGACAACATAAGTCACATTATATCACTTTAATAAGAAAACAATTCTCCAGATTAATCAAACAATATGTGGCCACAACATGATGTCAAAATCGAGCTAGCACTCTCAATAAATGATCTAAAATGAGACTACAAGTATCCCAACAATGCAGAAAATCATAGTTGAAGGAGTACTGATATCATACATGCAACATACTCATATCTCGGTGACCCATCAAAATGTGGTAAATGGTAATGGGAAAGCACATCCAAAATTTGCATGTCAATATGTGATCAAAGTGCATTTCCCAACAAAATGGCCCCAAGCATCCGCCCAAGATGTTTTCTGAGATTTAACATCTCAGAACAACAACAAATTAAGACTGGGTCCAAAATGTCTCCACAATATGTCATATCATAAATAAACAAAACTGCACAGATCAATAACAATAACAATATTATATGACAACGATAATAATAATAATATAATTGTCTCGAGACATAATAAAATGAGGTCATAACAAAATTACAAAATTAAACTCCCACTAACCCAAAACATCAAAAGACCTCACTATACCCATACGGGTCACATGATCAATAAAAACTTTAACAGCTAAACCTTTAGTTAGTGGGTCTGCAACCATAAGTTCTGTAGGGATATGCTCAACACGAGTCTGAAACTCTTGAATCTTCTCTCTAACAAACATGAATTTTGTATCAAAATACTTTGATACCAATTGATTCAAAACTAAATCATGTCCAGTACACAACTTTAATGAAACCACTCCTATATGTTCTACTTTGACTTTGGTTCTATTTCCTACTGTGATCATCAACTCCCCTTCACTTGGTTTCCTCCTGCTTCTGAATTCCTGCAATGAATTTGTAACATGAATAGTTGCACCAGTATCTAGCCACCAGGTATTTAAAGGAACATCAACTAGATTCGATTCAAAACATACTAGAGCCAAGGGGTTACCTTTCTTTTTCTCAAGCCAACTCTTAAACTTTAAACAATTAGACTGCTTATGTCCATATATATCACAGAACTTACAATTTCCATTAAAACGATATCTGGGTTTAACACCAGAAGTCTCACCAGGACCAGAAGATGGCTTAGAAGAATATCCAGGCTTATCATTCCACTTTTTCTTAAACTGAGGCTTACTATTCTTCCCTTTAGCAAATTTCTTCTTCTTTTCACCATTCTTGTGAGAAGCAAACTGCACACTATGAGCCTTGCCCTTCTTCATGGTATGCTCCTCTTGAGTAAGAACAGATATAAGTTCATCAATAGTCCACTCCTCCTTTTGAGCATTGTAAGTGGTTCTCAAGACATCAAAACTAGCTGGAAGAGACTCAAACACCTGCCAGACCAGGAAATCCTTTCCTAACTCCACTTTCATGGACCTCAACTTAACATGTTCACGAACACCACTCACAACATCATATGTAGTCTTTGTCAACAAAGAGAGGTAATAGGCCTTTTCAGTTTTATCAAACTTCTTGAATTTCTCACCAACAGACTTGAGGAACTCTTTAGCATTATTTGTTTCAGGAATGCTTTCTTTAATAGTTTTTTCCATGCTATACTTCATGGTCATCAAACAAACTTTATTGGATTGAACCCACCTTTCATGCTTCTTCTTTTCTGTAGCAGAAGATGCATTTGTGGGTCTCTGAGGTTCATCCTCAAAGGTGAAGCAAGATCAACATTAGAGACAGCCAGGAACAATTTCACAGAATCCACTCAGTCCTCAAAATTAGTCTCATTCAATTTCGTTATAGCACTCATTTGCATCGATGAAGCTGAAAGAACATTATATTAAAGGAGATTTTGTTAAGCATATCAACATGTACAACATTTGAGCAAAATCATAATTGAGTTTTCTCCATACGATTGCAATCCCGCTGAAGGGTCCCGAATTACAATACATGAGTAGACTCCCACAGACATCAAAATCATGTCCCTAAAGCTAGTATCGAAAGGATACTGAGAACTCTAAGGTCAGAACCTTAATGCCTTTAACAAATCATTAGGAATCACATTAATAAAGGCAAACCGATAGGGTAAGCGCATTACCAATATAATCTCTAAAGTCACAACATAACACTATTTTATCAACAAAATAACACCTTATAATAATTGATCCCGCGAAGGCGAGCTCACAATTATGAAAAGTGCCCAAAATAACATCACTCAACAAATCACTAGAAATTACATTAATAAAGGCAAACTGATAGGGTAAGCGCATTATTAATATAAATCTCAATGCAACATTATTAACAAAATATTAACAAAATTAACACCTCAACATAATTGGTCTCGCGAAGGTGAGATTACAATAATACAATAATACTTTAAACAGTAATTCTCAGAATTAATCACATAAATAACAACAAGACATATAATTTTTAAAACATTATATATCAATTTATGCACAAAATAGCACCAAAATATTTGAGTGACCAAACAACATCAATTCTGAGAGTGTGCAATATATATCATGCCTAACAATATCACAATAATACACAAAAATTTTCAGAAGCAAAAAAGGACAGCACCATATATTTTTAATAATTTTAATCTCTGAAAATTTTAAAATAAATATTAAATGGGCATTAAAAAATAAATAAAATTACCAAAAAAATACTATAGGGCGCGTGGAGCACAACCCAAAAAACAGAAGTTCAAAAACACTTTTCAAGAGGCCGCACGCGCCTCCACGCGCCACCAGCGCTAGTGGGCGTCATCTGGGAGCAGGTCTCCCTCTTCGCCCGTTTCGCTGTAACAGGTCGCGCGACCCGGTTCATCAAGGAACGGGTCGCTGATTTTCTCCCTCGATTCTCCACCAAAATTCAATTTCTTGGTGTCTATAGATTCATAAAAACGGGCTCTACAATTTCCCTAGTTTAATTTCCAAAAAAAACGACACAAAAGGATGAGTTTTCTCAACCAAAAGAAGAACAAACGTGCGTACTGTTTGTTAGAGAACTTCTAGTTTTTTCACAACCAAAAGAAACGATCCATACGTGTTCAGACTCATGAAACAGGGATCTACAATAGCCCTAAGTCAATTTGTTGAAAAAACTCCAAAAGGAAAACGAATCATATAAGAATTACAACTTTAGGGTTCAATGGATTTGTATAAAATTATTTGTAAATTCACAATATCAAAATACAATAAATATGTTTCTGAATTCAGAACAACCCAATATATAAAAGCCCTAACTTTATTCTTTGAAATCGATTATAAAAAAAAGGTTAATTAAACATTACATACGTTAAGATTTCGGGATTAAAACAAGATTGATAGTCATAATCAGGATTAAAACACACGCTCTGATACCAATTGATAGAAAATATTTATCGGATTTATTAATCCCAATAATTTATGACATATCAATTTCATATAAAAGATTTTAGGGTTACGTTGAAATAGCATCGATGAAGAAAACATTGTCGAACAATCCTGAAAAGTAAAACATGATGAGGGAGAGATACTATTCCTATCCCACAATAGTCGCTCACGCGTCAGTATCATCAACGGGAATCAGACGCACTAGAGTGGTTAGGAATAGGGGCCTCTCCCTGTATATATAAAATAGTTAAAATGGGTTAAACCTACCCACTATGACAAACCCATATACAGGACCCATAAACAAAACCCACATATATGAGCAGTGCTTTAACAACAATAGGTCCGTTAACAATACTGATCACAATTTGGGCTAAACAAAATGCTCTAATAATTTTGACATCCAATTAATCTAGGTTCTATATAATATGATTTATGTTTGACCATAAATAAAATTCTAACACTTACATGATCCATCTCGCAGACTCATATCAAATTTGTTGGCAAGGGCACTGCAGGGTTAACTACAAAATACAGATCCAATGTTATGTGAAAGAATATACAAGACAGAAAAGAAAGAACTGCTAGCAGAGAAAGAAAGGTTGCAGAGAAAGTATAGAAGAGTTCTTGAATGGTGATATTCCATTTGATTGATTGATTCAGATCACGTGTACAATTAATATTTATAGTAGTGAACTAAACTTACAGTTCTAGCACATTCTATAAGTGTTTATTATAACTAATTCTAACTAAGATAACAACAAATAACAGAATCTGTTAATAGATGATAACAGAAAACAGTTGCGCAGCTTCTATAGCTTCTAGCTTCTGGAACACTCTTTCATGCCCCCCTCAAACTCAGGGTGGTTCAGGAATAGCTAACCACACTGAGTTTGTCACGGAGAAAACAGAACCGAGGCTTTGACAAAGGTTTGGTTAGCACATCAACAATTTGATTAGTGGCAGGAATATGCTTAACAAAGAGTTGCTTCTGTTGAACTGTTTCTCGGACAAAGAAGATATCTAACTCCATATGTTTTGTGCAAGAGTGAAGTACAGGATTGTGAGATAAAGAGACTGTGCTCATATTGTCACAAAAGATAACAGGAGCAGTAGATAAAGGAACATGCAACTCTTGTAGCAGGGATTGAATCCATAAAATATCAGCAGCAGTTTGAGCCACACTGCGGTATTCGGCCTTTGTACTAGACCGTTAACAACAAGTTATTTTCGAGACCACCAAGAAATCAGGTTTGGACCAAGATAAATGCAAGAACCAGAGGTGGATCTGCGATCATCAGGATCACAAGCCCAATCAGTATCACTAAAGCATCACAAGCCCAATCAGCATCAGTAAAGCCATACAAGGCAAGTTGACGGGCAGGCTTAAGGAGCAAACCAAAAGAAAGAGTGCCTTTAAGATATCTGAGGATGCGTTTGACAGCAATCCAATGCTCTTCAAGAGGATTGTGCATGAACTGACAAACTTTACTCACATTGTATGAAATTTCAGGACGAGTAATTGTAACATATTGAAGAGCACCTACAATGGAGCGATAAAGAAGTGGATCATTAACAAAATTGTACCCTTCTTTAGTCAATTTGAGTCCTGAAACCATAGGAGAACCAATGCCTTTAGCTTCAAGCATACGTGCTTTACTGAGAATATCTTGAATGTATTTAGATTGAGATAAGTGCAGACTTCCATTTGATAGAGTGGTGACTTGAATTCCAAGAAAATAGTGTAGATTTCCCAAATCCTTTAGAGCAAAGGCAGCATTAAGATTTAAGATGAGCTACTGAATGGTTGTGCGATTAGTACCAGTAATGATAATATCATCAACGTAGACTAGTACATAAACACAATCAGTTGAGTTGATTTTGATAAACAGGGAAGGATCACATTTGCTGGAAGAAAAACCAAGAGCAAGTAGAGTTTGACCAAGCTTTTCAAACCAAGCCCGAGGGGCTTGTTTTGGTCCGTATAAAGCTTTGTGAAGTTTGCAAACTAATGATTTGTCAGTAACTTCATAACCTGGAGGTTGAGTCATATAGACCTCTTCATGGAGCATGCCATTTAAAAAGGCATTATTGACATCAATTTGCTGAACACACCAGCCAGCACTTAAAGCCAAAGTAAGAATAATGTGAATTGTTGTAGGCTTGACCACAGGGGAGAAGGTTTCAGTAAAATCAAAACCAGGCTGTTGGTGGAAGCCTTTGACAACCAATCTTGCCTTGTACCTGTTAACTGTACCATCAGGGTTTTCTTTAATACGAAAAACCCACTTATAGCCAATAGCAGATCTGTTTTGAGGTAGAGGCTCAAGAGACCAAGTGTTATTGTTAAGTAAAGCTTTAAATTCAACATCCATAGCAATTTTCCAATTTAGATCAATAAGTGCCTGAGAAATGGACCTTGGCAGGGACTGAGTAAGTAACACTTTTGGTTTAAAAATTTCAGCTTTAGAACGAGTAACCATAGGATGATGAGGCTGCTGTACAATAATAGATGGAGGTTGTGATAAAGGAGGAGTAATAGTTGGAGGTGAAGAGATATGAGGATTAGAAAAAGGTGAAGAAGTTGATGAATTGGAGGAAGAAGCAATAATAGAAGTCAAGGGAGAGGGTGCAGACTGAACAGGAAAATGAAGAGTAGGTGGGTTAGCTGAAACATGGTGAGGAAGAGGAGAAGTGAGTGGAGAAACATTAGATACTGCAGACTGGAAATAAGGAAATTTATGCTCATGGAAAAGAACATCCTTGGACAGGTATATTCTACCATTTGAAGTAAGACATTTGTAACCTCTGTGGCTTGTGGAGTAGCCTAAAAATATGCACTCCTCAGAACGAAATTGGAGTTTATGTTTGTTATATGGCTTAACAGTGGAAAGCAAGCACATCCAAACACCTTGAAGAAAGAATAATCTGGAGTTAAGTTATGCAATATGGTATATGGAATAGCATTATTATGAGAAGGAGAAACAATTCTATTAATGAGAAAAACAGCTGTTGAAAAGGCATGATCCCAAAACTGTAAAGGTAAATGTGATTGAGCAAGTAAAGTGAGTCCCATTTCTGTTACATGTCTATGCTTTCTCTCAACTACTCCATTTTGATGGTGTGTATGAGGACATATGATTCTATGATGAATGCCTTGATTTTTAAGATATAAGCAAAAGGAACTAAATTCTCCACCCCAATCAGTTTGAATGGCTTTGATTTTACAGCTAAACTGAAGTTCAATAGCTTGTTTGAATTGTAGAAAAGCAGAAAAGGCATCAGACTTTTGCTTAAGAAAATAAAGCCAAATATGCCTAGAAAAAGCATCAACAAATGCAAAAAATAGTACTTGAAACCAGTGGAAGAAGTAATGGGAGATGGTCCCCAAAGATCAGTAAAAACAAGTTCCAAAGGTTTGGTTTAAATGCTTTTAGAAGGAGAAGATGCCAGCCTATGAGATTTACCATAACAGCAAGCAGAACAGAAGTCATACAAAGGTTTAGATGGTGGATGTATATTACACAACTTGAGTACACGATTTACAACCAAGGCATGAGGATGCCCCAAACGATTGTGCCAAAGACTAAACAAAGATGAATCAAATGAGGAAACTAAATTAAAACTGTTTGGTACAGACTCTGAACCAGAAACTAGTAAACTGCTATTTACAGACTTATTAAGTACAGTTTCTGTATTATTGACTGTCAACCTATCATTAGAGTGCAAATTTATTTCAGCATTAGCAATTTGAGAAGATTCAATGCTGATAGGTAAGTGCTGAAGAGAGAATTGATCAAATCTATACAAGCCATCAGGACCAATGTTGCCATGTAGAAGGACTTCATGAGTGTCCTGAGATTTCACAAGACAAAAGGTGGCATGAAATTCAAAATATACATTGTTATCTCTAGCAAACTTACTTACACTGATTAGATTCTTGGTTATACAGGGAGCATGTAATAGATCCAATAGATGCAACGAAACAGTAGAATTAAATGGAGAGTATAAGGAAGAAGAACCAATATGTTTAATTTGCACACCTTGACCATTGCCCATTAAGATCTGCTCAGTACCAGGAAATGAAGATCTTTCCATCAAATTATGATGATCATGTGTTACATGATTTGTAGCACCTGAATCAGGAAACCATGCAAGGCTATTTAACATATCAGGTGTAGCAACCATGGCCTGAGCAGGACCTTGAAACTGAGCAGAAGGTGTTTGGAATGAGGAAGTTGTTGATGCAGGGAAGGAATTAGGTGAAGGATGAAACTGATGACTGGAAGAGGCATAGGGAATTTATGGTGAAGTATAATAAGTTGGATGAGAAGGTAGATACTGAGTGGAAGCTGGTTGCTGAAATTGTGAAGAATTGTAAGTTTGTTGCTGAAATTGTGCAAGAAACAAAGGAAACAAGGGTGGAACCTGATAAGCAGGATCATATCTATAGTAACAAAAGTTTGCTGCATGACCAGGTTTGCGACACAATTGACAAATAATAGAAGCACGATTATTATGAAATCTACCACCTCTGCCTCTTGATCTAGCAAAAAAACCAGTTCTGGCCCCTCGAGAATCATAGAATAGAGGCCTTTGACTTGAAAAACCAAGATGAGCAGTAGGTACATTATACCGAAATTGATGTTGTGTACTTTGCACACCATAACCATGTGGCTGCTGCTGAGAACTTGCAACAAAATTTGACTGATGTGATCCAGAAAAATCTGAATGCTGTGATTTTGGTGTTGCAGCAGTGTGAGCAACATTTGCAGAAAGTGCATCAGGTACAAATTCTTTGTGATGTTTTTCCAATTGAGCTTCATGCAGTAACAGTAATGATTCAATTTCTCCTAGTGTATATGGATCTAATCTACTTGTAACTGAGGTTACAAAGGAGTCAAATTCTTCTTGTAAGCCATCTAGAATTACTTCAATATGCTCCTAAACACTAACAGGATTTCCAACAGAAATCAATGAATCAACTAATATTTTAATTCTTAAAAGATACTCACTAATTGACTTTGATCCTTTCCTTGTATTTCTCAATTCAGATCTGTACTGACACACTTTGGCTCGAGTGTGAGAGTTGAAGAACATGTGAATCTGCTCCCAAAGTTGCCAGGACTTCAAACAACCAACCATACGAGTTAGCATAGCATCAGATAGCGAAGATAGTAACCAAGATAATAAGAGTTGATCTTGTTGATCCCAAAGCAGAAATGCAAAATTCACAATTCCAAGAGCTTCATCTTCAGTAGTGAGGAATTCAGGATCAGGTCCAAGTATGAACTTTATGAGTTTGTGGCCTTTGATCGAAGCAAGAACTTGTTGTTTCCATAGGAGAAGCAGTGGAAGTATTTTCCATGGATCAAAGCTCTGATACCATGAAAGAATATACAAGACAGAAAAGAAAGAACTGATAGCAAAGAAAGAAAGGTTGCAGAGAAAGTATAGAAGAGTTCTTGAATGGTGATATTCCATTTGATTGATTGATTCAGATCACGTGTACAATGAATATTTATAGTAGTGAACTAAACTTGCAGTTCTAGCACATTCTGTAAGTGTTTATTGTAACTAATTCTAACTACGATAACAACAAATAACAGAATCTGTTAATAGATGATAACAGAAAACAGTTGCACAGCTTCTATAGCTTCTAGCTTCTGGAACACTCTTTCACTATGAGTCTATGACCGTATGAGGGTGTACTAAGCTAAGCATATTTTGAGGATATGCAGTAAAAATTTTAAATATAGATAATCAGGATGCATACAGCCATCTTCCATTTCATGACAATCATAGTATTAATTGTTGGTTCTTCAGTATTCAAAATATGAATTCAGGGTATTGTCTCATAAAATTGAGCTTAGATATTTTTGATACTTCAGAGGTGGAATCAGTGAATGCCAAGATTAGATAAAGCCCTTATAAAGGTTGAGCCATATGCAGGGGAAAATAATAAAAAGAAATCATTGTTCCACGGAGAGACAGGTTTCTATAACATGGATAAGGCTGATTTGGAAGGACTATGGTTTGGTTTATCAGCAGAAATTTAATGGATAAAATGGACCAGATAGATATATAGGAATATGCAATGGGCATTGTCTTTCCTCTAGTTTCTTCTGGAACATAAGAAGGTTTGGCCTTCCATGAATCAGCTAATTGTTATCTAATGATTTTTTATACATCTTTTTACCAAATCTTGCTTGATTTGTGGAAGCGGTTATTTTCTAAGTCCTTTTTTTTTAAAAAAGAAAAAAATTATGTTTTGACAGACCATGCAAACACAGCAGCATGTTAAGAGAGATGCTGCAATTGCTACAATTAGAACAGAGCCGAATTGTTCTTGGGTTGATATTGGCGAAACACCATGGTAAAAAGTATAAAGTCATTGAAGAAGCTCTAGCTTTTGTTTAAGATGTCCATGACACAGGCTGCCTTGTTTCACCTGAAAGTCTTTATGGACAATCATGCTGTTGTTCTGCTGAAAATTTTGTGAATGGCAAAGGGAAGAGATCTAATATCCTTATCAATGTTTCTGTCTCAAGTTTCAATTTTGTGAAGAAAGCCCTTAGATTGGATTTTATGGGTGGAATAGTGGGCAATGCTGCTTTGGTTGCAATTAGCATGATTGTTTTTGTTGCATTTGCATCAGATAACTTATCAGGAGCATCCATTCAGGCAAGGAAATAGTGTTCACACCAAAAAAACTGTCAGAAGAACAACTCAACTGGAAGGTTCTTTGTCCTGTGCCCGTTCCAGCAATATGGATGAATTGTTGGCTAGGGGTTAGGATTAAAAATAAATAGTGCTCTCTATTTTTATAGTGGAATGATGATTGAGTGTTCTATGTGTTTACTTTAGTCTTTGAAGGGATCTATTCTTTGTCCTATTGGTCTTTGTTGCCACCAAAAGTTTGCAGAGTAGCATAATAGTTAAACTGATTAGAATTGAGATATAGTTTCTCTTTGCTGGATTCACGGTTGAGGTGCAGATGCTTGAAATTACATGCAGTTTTATCTGTTTTCATTTGCTTAGAATTCAATATTATATATTCCATGTTCCCTCTAGATAGTTGATGTCATCTGTGGTGGATGCCTGCCGTTTTTTCCTGGCTTTAGTTGGCCAAATGAGAATGCATTCTACCTTCATTTACTTGTTCGGTTCCCTTACCTCTTCTTATCATGTTCTATTTGAATACTAATTTTGCAGTGAATTGGATATTATTAGTGTTCGCTCTTCAAGAAATTGATTACGCACCACTATTTACAGTTACTTGTTCAGCTCCCTACCCTCTTTTATCCCACAAATTGTTCTCTCCAGTCTTCATATGTGGACCACGTCCGTTTTTCGGATTTGCATTTTCTATTGATATATCTAGCACAATCAGTGAAGAACTGTAGAAACTTTTTATTTATTTATTTGGGCTCGAGAACAACAGAAGATAGCCAAGGAATCCGGATTTCAAACCAACTCAGGCCTCGTTTTCTTGGGCCAGTAGCCCAGTACAAATGGAGAACTTTAACACATGGATAGGACAAATGATTGCAGGGTTGCTGCTAGACTTCAAGAAGCATGATGTAATAAACGAAGCTGTTATGTCAGTCCAACACAAATGGGCCAACTGTAAGCCTCAATGCTTTACCTGAGGGTAGAGAATAGACATGTTAGACAAAAAATTCCTAAGTAGACACGGTATGAAATTTTCCAGAATACGGGCAACCTATCCATCATTATGTATTGTATTGTGAAGAGAAATGATACATACACAGGTAAAGATTCTCACAAAAGCTCCATTGAACATAAACATAAAATACTAAGTGAGATTTTTTCATCAATTGCTTTACTCCTAGTCCAAAAAATCTAAGCCACTCCATTCCTTTATGTTTTGAAGATAAATTCTTATGTTGTAAACTCAATTCATTAGAAACATCATATGTAAATAGCATAATTATATATATTTTTTGGTTTTTAGAGAACTTTTTCACAAAAAAATGAGAGATTAATTTCTTAAAATAAGGTTAGATGTCTAAACAAAAATTTCTCTCAATGATATTATTTTCATATACATACATTTTAGAATAGAATCTAAAATCACATATTTAAAGAATTCAAACTCTTTCTACTCAAATTAATACACGTTGGTATAATATAATTATATATGCCAATAGATTAAAATAAAAATATTATTCAATAAAATTTATATCAAAATTTTCATATTTTATGAGACTTATTTGTAAAATTAAGTAAATAAATGTATATTAATTTTAAATAATTTAATAAATTAAGAAAATATATAATATAGTTTAGATTAAATCAATAATAAATATATTATTACTTACTCATTTACAAATAAGCTCGAGTATAATTTCTAAGAATATCTGTACGTGCATCTACCATTTATCATGTTCTGTTTTGATTGTGGACCAGATCGACATTCAGATTAAAAAAAAGAAAAGAAAAGAAAAGGGAAAGAGGACTATCCACCAACAAACCGGCTTCTCTCCTGCTGCTGAAGGTGTAATAGCAACGATCTAAACTATTTATTTTTCATTCAATAATTAATATTAAAAAGTATTAATTTAATATAAAAAATAATATTGATCATTAGATAAAAAATAAATAATCCAAATAATTGCTAGAGGTGCTCCACCTGGAGAGAAGCCAGATCCGTCGACCAAACATGGAAAACAGCCAAGCTAATTGAGTGAATTCGCAATTGGAGCACAATGTCAACTATGCAATAACTTGACGGAAGGAATGTCGGAAAGTTTTCAACCATACCTTTTTGCCTTTCCGTTTGGAACTTTTTGAATCTGCCTTTTCAAGTATTCAGATTAAGATGTAAAAGGCCAAACAACCAAATAAAGAAAAGAAATTAGAACACATAATTAGCCTCATGATATTCACCTACGTCTAAACACTTCTTCTGATTTCCCATTGGATGCATGATTCAGACACAGTAAAAAATAAACATGCAGGACATTTTTTTTAACAAGAATCCTGCATTAAGATATGATAGACATTAGACAACAACAAATATCCCACCTTTGTCTAACTTTTTCTTATCATTATCTCTTTCTTTTTTTCTTCCCTTTCTTTAATTTGCTATTAACTTTAATTTGTCATCTAATCCTTTTATGATCTTGAAAAGGACATAGAATTTTTTTTTAAATATGCACAGACACTCAAATTATCTTTTAACATGTGTAAAATTATTTATGAAGATTAATATATTTTTAACATAATTCTCACAAATTTATAAATATCAAATAATAATTTAAATATTTATAATAAGTAATACTTAATTAATAATTACTTAGGGGACATGAAAGATTTTGTGTTACGCCAGAGAATGTAAGGCATTTGGACATAAAGAAACTTTTTTCTAAAACCATACAACTTAAAACACATTATTTATATTTGTGTATAAAGTGGTAGTGTTTTTTATTTTATTTTTGTGTTTCCGATAAATAAATACCAGTCAAAGTTTATCACCGTGTAAACTTGAAAATGATGTTTATGCTAATAATGTGTAAATAGATAATCTTGGGGTTAGGTCAACTTGAAAAGCTTAAAATATATTGTAATAAATTTTCACTCTAATTCTATTAGGAGAAAGTACCCAATGATCTTATACATATATTTTCCGCTACAGTGACACTTTCGTCTTTACCAATTTGATATATGGACACAACATACATGTACCAGCAAGGATGGAGCAAGGGGCTCTGCAGGGAGCACACCCCTGAAGGCTCAAAACTCATAAAGCTATATAATATAAAAAAATTAATTTTAATTTTAATTGAATAAGCTATTATAGTAATTTTTTTATAATTATTTTGTACTTATAGATAAGCTTTTGCAAAGAGCTTAAATCTATAATAAAGAAGTTTTGTTGGAATAACAACTCTAGATTTAGGGATCTAGCATGGATGAGATAGCCAAATATGTGCAACAGTATGAAGCAAGGACCTTAAATCTATAGTAAAGAAGTTTTTGTTGTAGTAACAACTCTAGATTTAGGGATCTAACATAGGTGAGATGGATAAATATGTGCAAGAGTATGAAGCAAGTGGGTTAAATTTTAAATTTTCAAGCTTTTAATTTATCAATAGTAGCAAAGAAAGGGAGGAAACTAATGAATCATAATTCTTTACTCTTGTTTGGTAATCTCAAAAGCCTTAGTATATATGTTTCGAACCATAATCTGGTGCAGTTTATTGATCCGTATCCTGTGTCTCATATATAGGAAGTTAGAGTCACCATGACTTTTAAAAAAATAAAATTTGCATTTAGCCACCCCAACATGAAATTTCTGACTCTGCCTTTGTATACCAGTGACGGCATGCAATTCGTATGGTATTAATTTTAGGTTTTTCAGCAGTTTTCCTCATTAAAAACATCGCTAAAATTATTCATCTATTATATACTGAAGATTGAAGACTATGTTATTGAGAATTTCTTTTGTCAACATTATGGTGAGATAGAACTGAACTTGTATTTTTAAAAAATGAAAATTATATAAATAAGTTAACATAAAATGTCATATATATTAATAATATAAAAAATAATTTTAATTTATTATTAATGTGAGAATAAGGCCACTCTTAGCGGGTCTTTTTCATTTTTCTCTTCTTCCTCTCAATAATAATACAAATGTGGGGTTGTTAACACCAAAATTAAATAAATCTCGACTAAAATTAGCCAGTGCTAAGATAGCTAATGAGAAAACAATCGATTTTAATATTTGGCTGATACTCATTATAAGTTTAAATATGTGTATTAGTCGATGTTGTGACAAGTTGAAAAGATAGAAAAAATATTCAACTAAAATTGGATATCCACACATATTTTGATCAATAAATGTTGGGCTAAGTTCATTAGGCTAGAAAGAGATTTGGTAAGAAGGACTCACTTAAGGATAAAACAAACATTTGAAGATGGGGATAACTATAAACTATTGTGTTAAAAATCAGGAATTTGTTAAAGCAAGTAACTGTATAAGAGTAGATCAATTTAATTATCAACAGATTTTGAAATTATAGGATAGTGTGTATTGTCTCGGCTAAATAGTTCATTGAAGTTAGACTTTAAGCTAGCCGAGAAAGAACGTTAGTGGGTATGTATGTTATGAACCATTTCTGAAAATGTGGGTATATATGGATAAAAATGTGGTAGACGATGTGCTTATGTCAATAACGACTAAATTTTGATATATAAATATTAAAGAATTGTAATTGTAAAGCACGACATAAAAAACGCAATCATTTAGTCAATACAGTTTAACTTTCTTCATTCTCGTGTTTGAGGAAGTGTTTTATTATTTTCTTAACAATTTTAGCCTGTTGTTTAATGTTTTGTTTTACATTACGTCTAATCTTGCCATTTGCTTTATCCGAGAAGTTGAAAGTTAATTTTCTTGTTTATTCATCTAAGAGCTTTCTTTAATAATCTCGAGAACTCTTAATCGAGTGACAGAATCTTTTTCTTGACAATCAATCGCTTGTAACATTGAAAATTAAAGAATTAACATGTTAGTCGAAGTTGTTCCGGTTAAGAAATTTATTTGCTAACAAAGGTAATATGGGTTATCTCAATTGATAAAATTAAACTACATCATTAAAATGATCGTGGGATCCATTCTTGTTAATAATTTTTTAATGATAAATTATCTATAAATATTATTGTAAATTCTTATCAAGATTCATAGCATGCACTATTTTTTCTTTGGGTACGGTTATACTGTTATAGCATGCATTTTTTGGATTGTGTATGAAGTAAATTCCATCTTAAATTTTTATAATTAAAAAAATGTAGGAAAGGGAATCCAATAATTTTTTGTTAATACAATTTTCACTGTGCCACGTGTTTGCTGATTAGCATGGTGACGCACCCTCATCATTACCACGTAGATATCTATTATCAATAATAATAAATAAAATTGGAAAAAAAATGACATTGGGCTCACAGGAACGCCATATTCATTTCACGTGCTCTACTCACCTGCTTGTCTTGCCATTCCATTTTGTTCCAAAAAATTCAAATTAAAATTATTTCAGCGAACAAATAAAGAAAAGAAAATTAAAAGAAAAAGGAAAATTGCTTTCATAATAACATGTGACGGTCATCGAAGGGTAAAAGAGCTGATTTTGTGGGCCCATAAGGATTACGTTGGGGTGAGAGATTTTTATTAGGAGCATTTAAGTTAACTATATCAGATTAATTATAATATTAATTAATCTATTTTATTAAAATTAATTAATTAAATATAATATTTATCTAATAATTAATGTTGTGATTTATTAAGTATATCTAATTTAAATATGTTAAGTTTACGTAAAAATTTCTTCTATACAAATTAGACACGTGGTTGATCTGATGGAAGCACTGTTAGTATTGTGTTTGGACTTTGGAGTTAAAAAAACAGTTGGAAAGTTTTTCCAATAATAATGATGCATGATTTTGATGATTGATGTGTTGGTGGAGTTGGCATTGATTATGCTCGAGATGGAGATCAACGGTAGAGAGTAGAGACTGCCCAATACTGAGATGCCATGAGGATGGGCCTTCACCAAAGAAAAAATTGTTAGTTTGTAATTTAACTTGGATGAATTAACATAACATGGCCTAAAAGAGAATCGGAGGTTTGAACAGGAGGTGCATATGTATATATGTAGGTGGAGGTAGGGGGGACCAATTATTGTCACAAGGTGGCAATCTAGCTAGTCTTGAGGAAAACACATAGAGGACACGGCAGCTCAATGTTGTCTTTGTTCATTAAATTGAATTGCACCCCAGCTAAACATACATAGAGGAAGAATAGAGTTACAGAATGTGCAAGTTGGGTTACATTGCAAGCTCTTTAGTATTTTGCTTCTGTGATGTCTTACAAAAGCCTGCAACATTAGGCGTGACTTGGCCTCAACCTCAGCCTCAACGGGCGGCTTTTTACCATGTCACAAACAAACCATTTTTATTTTGACTGACAAACGTAGATTGCTAATAAATACAAGAGGCAGCATTATGAGTAGATCGATCGTGGAATGCTGACAACCACGCTTTCAAATTTCTGCACTGCTTCTTTGTCTTTGTTTCTACTTGTCAATATCACAAAATATGTTACATAGAACCTTTGGACGACCTATCTGTCATCTATTGCCTACATCAGGAAAAAATAAAAGGTTTATTTTTTTTAAAAAAAAAGTAGTTTGATTGGTTCCAATTTTTTTTTTGTTTCAGATCAATTTCTAAAAATTACACATTGGCTTAGTTAGAGTTAAAAGCCTTAAATCAAACCAAATTAAACGTATAAGACCGTTTTTTTTTATAATTTTTGTACATAGAAGGCCCTTATTCTCATCTTTTATAACTATTACAATCAACAAAATCCACACTACTAAAAAGAAAACAACAGAAAGTTCAAACACAACGCTGTACTCTGCTCATCCATCATGAGTGCACATAGGGATGACAATTTTACTAAATGATGCCAGACTATGAATGTAATACTGTGACGGGAACTTAATACCTGAGTTAAATTTTTCCTAGAGATATAAATATCCATTTAGTGTTATCCCCGTTTAATAAGCGGGGCATGTAGGGGAGGTGTTCTCCCGACCATGCATGTCATTCTGTAAAAAATTTATATAAATATTTTATATAAAATTATTAAAAAACATAATTATATAAATTAAAATATTATAAAGTTATATAAATTAAAAGTATTTTAGGTGTTTGACATTATTTTTAGATTAAGTTATGTTGGACAAATTTTAAAAAATTATAATATTATCCTTTTTTTTATTTTTTATTTTTTTATTTTATTTTTTTGAATTTTTTTTGAATTTATTGAAGCACTGCGGATATCCGCGGATATCCGTTTACCCGCGGGAGAAAGATAAACGGGTACCCGCACGGATATGAAGACGGGGGCGGAGACGGATATTATTCGCAGGAGCGGGGGACGGGGGTCTACTACCCGTCCCCGCCCCGCCCCATTGCCATCCCTAAGTGCACAGCTCTACTTCAAGGCCTCCTGTGACTGTGTCCCCGTTCACTGATGTAGCAAAATTTTGCATGTGCCAAAATACATTTAATGTAGTCCTGGATTTCCTGTGAAACTTGCTTAACCCTGAGTTTCTTATGGCTTACAAAGTTACGAGGTTCACAACGTGACAAGTACTCTACTGGCTGTTAAATCACCGAGTACAAATAGATGCCTTCCTTCGAGTACTGTGTTTTTCCAGGTATCATGCTTTTATGTTATTATTTTGTATATCTCTGATGTTGCCTTTACTTGACATTTTTCTTTACACCCAAATTTCAAATACTCATCATTGTGTAACATTGCTGTAAATGGTATCCAACAAAGAAGAAAAAGGTGGTTCTAAAATCAAATTCAGTGGCTATAAAATGAAGATAACGGATCTTTTCATTTGTTTTGGTTTGGTTGTGGTGGTATGTGAAGGAAGATGGGAATGGAGAAGAAAGAAGTGTCCTATACATGTTTATTTTATTAATTACTTACATCAGTTGCATGCCTGTGCACAGTGCACATGATCCGCATTCATTCTGTGCTCAAATTTGGAAGAGACAGGAACACTATTCTATAAGTTAGATTAGAGGGTGAACCGACTATGTGAGTTATGATCATTTATGTACATGGACAATGGGCAGGGCAAGCGACTATAATTACAAATAAAGATAAAAGAGTTGTTGTCACAAAATTAATTTATTACCAAAGTGTTCGGATTCTTCTTACTTTGTAAAAGTGCTGAGCAAAAAGTAATAATTGTCCCAACTTTTACATAATAATGGAACCAACCTATGGAGATAGGAAAAACAGTTGTCCAAAATCTGGTGAACACACATTAAATTGAAGTAACTTCTAAATTTGTTTAATATGGCATCTGATAGGAGATACCATGAATCTTTGGCAAGAAAAAATGGTTACAACTGCATTAAATATTTAAATAAACTGCAGCAACTACAAAAATAATTTAAACTTTCAGAAGTAATTATTCCGAACAGGTCGTTTTCCCCAACCATGCCTAATGCTAATTAATGGAAGCGACAGTCTGGAGAATTACACCATGACTTGCTCTGTATAAGCTTATTATTGTGTCTCTCTAGCTATCAGGCTCTGTAACTCAGGTGCAGACATTTTATTATTATTATTATTATTATTATTATTATTATATTATATTATATGTAAATTGCATATCTATAAGATGTGATTTAAGTAATAAGTAAGTTTAAGTACAACAGTATGAGATTTTTTAATGTCATAAGTTTGAGGAAAAAAGCATTTATGCACAACGACAGTCTTAATACTCTGAATAGAAATTAGTCTCAGACATTCAAAAATATAAAGAAATTTTATAATATTAAAAAAGTGTACTTTACAAATAAAATTTAAATTTAATTTACAATTTCAGCAATTTTTTCTTTGTAGATGATTTTTCTACCTTCTTAACTCTTAATAAAAATCTCTTAACTCTTAATAAAAATAATTATTGGTATAAAATTTAATAAGATTATGTGACTTGAGTAGTTTAACAATATTTTAGAAAAGTCCAGCTAATAATAAATCATGCAAAAATGTACAAATAATAATCTAAAAATACTTGTTGATGCAAATGACATTATTTAAAAAAATATTACCTATGTCGGTTTTCATACTTCACCGCTATATGAGAACAGAAAATTTGCGAAATTTATAACTATTAGGATGTATATGAATATGATAGTGTTAGGAAATGCCTGCATAATTTTCTTCCTCTGTGAACTCAAAAATAGGCACTATGTGGAAGCATAAAATAATTATAATAACAATACCAGAAAATTTTTAGCGTGAAAAAACTTTCTCAATGTGAGTAAGGGAAAAATCACGGGACCCGTAGGTCACTTAAATCTCCACTATAAAATAATGGGAATACAAAATACAATGATATTTGATCTTCAATTTGTGGATATAATTCTCACAAATTAGCTCACTATTTTTCTCTCTCAAGAAACTCTCTAAGAAGTTCTCTCTCTATTTTTCTCTCACTCTCTTGATTGTGAGGATCTGATGCACTTCCTTCCTCTCAATTGCTTCTATTTATAGAAGCAAAATGAGTGCAAAACCATGTGCTCTAAAAGTGGTTTGTGCAAAACCATGTGCTCCAAAAATGATTTTATGTTGAGTTGAAAAACTTGCACCTTTGGTGCTTATTTTCTTTGAGCTGGACCCCACAGATAGTAGCTAGTTTATCATTTTTATTTTTTCATATGATCGTTCCAGTAAAAAATTAAATTCTGAAGGTGGAATTTAAACGTATAAAACGTGGAAAATATGTATTACTAAAGAACAAACTTTAATGAAGAATTGGTAAGTCGGGGGATAAATAAGTTGATATATTTGTGAAATATTCGAATTTAATTTGTTAAATATTTGATCAACTTTGTTATTTGGTTAAATAAACAAGTTTTAGTTTGAATTTGACTCAATTATATAAATGAGTCAGTAACAAATTTTATAAGATTGACATTAAAAAATTATAAAAAGTTTGTATATGTATATATTCAATCCTCAAAAAATTGTAATTTTACATAAGAAAATATATAAATAATAATAATTTGTTAGATTATTTTAATATGTGTGGATAGGGGTGCACAACCCAACCCACGAACCTGACCGATCCGATCCGACCCGACCCCATCAAATATATCTGGGTTGATTCGGGTAATCGGATCTAGTCGAATCAAACTTGATAAAATCGTTCGAATATTGATTCGGGTAACGGGTTTAGTGAACCAACCCGAAGACTTGAGAAAATGATGTCGTTTTGCCTAAATTCAAGTCCTCATTTCATTCTTTCTACACAACCCGATCCGATGACCCGACCAACCAAATTATCCAACCCTATTGTATGCCTCGACCCGACCCGTGATCACCCTTATGTGTGGACTAGTATAGTCACTAATTTTTTAAAACTCAAATTAATTGACTGTCAAATGTTGTTGAGCATCTATTGGTTTAGCCTATTTGTGATCAATTTTGTTATTGGACTCTTATAAGCATTAAAAACTTATGCGGACAATGTTGTTTTGAGGTTGTGGGCCTTCTGTATAAATTTTCTACGATGGTTAGGTTAACCTTTATTGTAAACACAAGGAGAGACTCATATTCTCATCCTATATGTATTGTGGTTGCCTCATTGAGGTCACAAGGGCTTTTTGCGCATATAGGAAATGATGATAGTTTCTCTCCTTTACACACAAGCACCGTTCGTGATTTTCCTTTAAAGATCGGGCATGACCCGCTCATATTTGTCATTTCCAAGTGATTCTATAACTCAATCTTTAGTATATTATATTTTATACATGTCATAATTTGGAATTAAATGAATTTAAGAATTTTGACATGTCGATAATTAGTTTAAAACAAAATTCTTTCAATTGGTATCAGAGCCAATTTAATCCTAATTATGATTGTAAATTACTTCTTGTTGAGATTGAAAATTTCGGTCAATTCAAGAGTATCATTTATTTTTTGGAATTTTAATCAAAACCTAAAATTGATTTCGATTCCCGTTGTTTGAAGTTTTGATAATTTTTTCAATGTGTAATTTACGTGTATTTTTTGTGCAATTTTCAACCATACAAGAGCATCATTTATGATTTTGGTTTCCTTAAGCGTTATTATTATTATTATTGTTATTATTATTATTATTATTATTATTATTATTATTATTATTATTCCCAATACTAATTTTGGAATGTGCTTCATGTGCGCAATAATTAATTTTAGTAATTTTAGTAAATCTTAAATGGTTTCAAAGTTTCATGAGAACAACTATTGCATGGTGTTGGGAAAACGGGTCATAACTTTTTTTCTTCGACCTGAATTATACATATAAAATTGGATAGTCTCGGAACTGGTCTTTGAAATTTTTTTTTGTGTAAAATTGGGCATGTTATAATTTTATACTCTCACATGTGATGTTCTTTGAGTGCTCAAATAATTCTTTTGAGTTGTTTTATGCTTAATTTTTTTTGGGATTATTTTTTAGGTATATAATGTTGTATATATGTTGAAATTATTGCTCTTTTATAAACTATTGTGCAAATTAAAATATGAGAGTTCATTTAGTATATTTAGAATTATTTTGAATAATTTTACTCATATCTACTATTTAAATCGTGGATAAATAATTAAATAAATAAAGAAGTAGCTTCTCATGTCCTAAGCATATGATGAGGTGAGATATTTCATCAAAATCATAGAATAAAATTTTGTAATTAATTATCACATAGTTATGAATACTTTGGTATTGAATATTATCATTTTGATTAAGATCGATGTTATAAGTGGATTTGCAGGTTAAAAGGTAATTCAAAGGTTGGAGATGAATCTTAAAGACTTGTTTTCGATTCAACAAAGGAAATAATTTCTCGAAGTCACATATGAAATTGAAGTAAATAATAAAGAACACTTAAGCAAATTTTCAATATTGCAAACAGTGTTTTTGAGTTCAAGAACATCTAAAAGCAGATTCAAGACAATTATATTCAAAATTCAAACTCAAGTATTCAAATTTAAATTTAGGAAATTTTTAGCAGTTGAATCTGTAATATTAGAACAAAGTAATCAATACTGTCCGATCTACAAAATTTTTTCTGTCAAGAACACTTGTCTTAATCTTGTTAGAAGAATAGTTACTTCCCTTATCTATAAATACCAAGAGAGTGGAGACATTTAGGTTAGTTGGAAAACACTTGTATGAACCCTCTCATTATTCCTATCATATCTATCGCAGACTTTAAATGATATTCACAAAGACTAGTAATATGCCTTTCACCCTACTTTATTTATATAATATTTACTATGTAATGCAAGTTTAAAGTCATTTATATGCATTTCTTGCAATTCTCCCCATCTTCTCATTAAGTGATTCATTGAGTCATTTGATTTCTTTGATTTGTTTTTTTTTTTTTTTTTACTTTCCTACAAGTTTATCTTTTTGTTAGTTAGTTTACTCTCCTACATTTTTATTGCTTTCCTTTAATTGTTTTTCTTTGCATGCTTTATTTATTTTTTTGCAAGTTTACTTCTTTACATCTTTATTCTTTTTCATTTACTGCTTTCAATTCATTATGTTATATTGCCTTTTCTTTACTTGCTTACATTTTAGATTATAGTCTAATTTATCTTTCTGCAAATTTAAGTTCCTTATCTTTCAATCTTGTAATCTTTATATGCTTTCTTTGCAAGCTTTCATTCATTTACTTGTCTATTTTGATTACATTATTTTCATTTATTATTTTCACTTTATTTATCTTAAATTTCAAAGTATCAATTTATCTTTGGATCGTTGATCTATTAATTCTCTTTACATTAGTATTTCGAGTTCTTGTTAAAATTGAAACAAGTTTTTGATATTCTTTCAATTTACAAATTACTAAGCACTTGAGAGTTCTCAAGAGGAGGAGATTTCCTTCTCAAACTGATAACTAGAATCGAGATTTGCCTTTAACAAATTTTACTTTAAACAATTACATAATTTTTGAAATACATATCTATTGTTACAAAAAGAGACTAGTTTAAGTATCCTTTCACCTTTTGGTATTTATGTACTCTTTATCATTCAATTCAAATTTAAAGTCATTTCTTTACATTTTTCGTAATTCTCTTTATCTCCTGATCAAGTGATTGTTTAAATCATTTGATTTCTTTACTTGTTTTTGTTACTTTTTTGCAAGTTTATTTTTATGCTAACTTTACTTTATTGCACATTTACTTTTTCTACATCTTTATTTTTTTCTCTTTTAATTGATTTCTTTACTTGGTTATTATTTTAATTTTCAATCAAGTTTATTTCATTGCATCTTTATTATTTTTCATTTATTATTCTATACATTTTCCTTTGTTTTCATTTAAATTATAACCGAATTTATCTTTGTTCAAATTCTTTCATCTACTTGTTCTTTTTATTTGATTGTATTATTTTTTCCAATTTCTATTGTTCTACAAGTTACACTATCAATTCTTTATGTTTGATTGCTTTAATTCACTTAGTAGTCAATTTTGATTGTTATTTACGTTTCTTGCACTTATTAGTTTACTGAAATTTAAGTATCAATTTATCTTATCGTTAAGTGATTCATTAATTCTTATTTTTTACATCGGTAATTCATTATTTTTTTGTTTAATTCAAAATAAGTTTTTGATATTCTTTTGGTTTACAAATCACTAAGTATTAGAGAGTTTTTGAGAGGAAGAGATTCTCTTTCTAGAGTGGTAACTGAAATTAAAATTTGTCTTTTGACAAAATTTACAGTAAACAAATTATTCCTAAAATATATATATATTGTATATGTACGAAATTAGAATTACAAATACAAATATAATTATACATACATGGATGCCTAAAAGTCAAGTATGGAAGTGGTCACGTGGTGAAAACGACACGGGATATATTCTTTCAGTTCTGTTATTCATCTAATTTTTATACTTTAACTTTTTTATAACTCACTCACAAATATATTTTATATTTTACAGGAATAATATAGTTATATACAATTTAATTTAATATCTATCTCATGTTAGAATACGGTAAATATATATCCACCATATTCTAAGTGGACAAAAAACATTTTTGATATTCCTTTAGATAGGAGCAAGTTTTGGTTTTGTCCATTTATAAAATGAAGCAAACAAACTGGTGACAACTAATTCTGTGAATTCATTTGCATCTAAGACTGAGTATTAGCACTGCAATTTGGGGGGATT
Source organism: Ormosia semicastrata (assembly GCA_029884595.1). Lineage (NCBI taxonomy): Eukaryota > Viridiplantae > Streptophyta > Magnoliopsida > Fabales > Fabaceae > Ormosia > Ormosia semicastrata. The sequence goes on along the minus strand of JAQQTO010000046.1, from coordinate 25,163,385 downwards.
ATGGTTAAGAATCGTCTTATTGTCATTTTCTTTTCTAATTCTCTTTTGGCCACGTAGGATAATGTCTATTTTTGTTTGGTTGGTGCATTCTGGAGACCATTTGACAGCTTGGACAAAAATATACAAGCCATTTGAGGAAAAAGATGCGCTTTTTTCCCAAAGTTCTATATCAAAAATATCTTTAATTGATTGCAACTTTTCTATGATAATTCATGAGAGGACCAATCATGGAAAGAGACTTTTATTATGTCTGGATGATAGGTAATGAAGGGAATAGAAAAAAAAATTAGGAGAATGAAAATAACTTTTTTTATTTGAGAGTTTTAAAATACATGAAAAGAGAACAGAATATATAGAGAATCATTTCTCCTCTCTTTCTCTCAAATGTTTAACTTTTGTTTTTTCAAAAATTAAGATGGAATGGTAGAAACATATAATAATGAAGTTTCATTCCATTCTGTTAATGAAACTTCTAAATAAAAAATAAAAATTATGTTCTATTTTTTTTCCTTTCCGCTTCATCTTTACTTATTTCATTCTGTTTCATTAATGAAAAAATATTCAAACACAGTATTGAAATCTTTTGAAAGAATGTATGTAAACATTCCTTCTATTATTATATATATGATATAATATATGGTTTTATGTAATGTTATTATTATTCCACACTACAGTTGATGAAGCAGTAGAAGCTTGCTGTGTCCGAAAGGAAAATATGTATGTTCAATTTTTAGGTAAGCCACTTTGATAAAGGCCATATCCATGTTGCTTCAGATTCGCAAGCGGTTGAATTTTCGGTTCGAGATTGTGCTTATCATGACATGAGTTCGACGCCGTCCTGATCCTTTTTAGGAAAAAAAATTTCAAAAAAAAAATGTCATCATTGTTTCTTATTTAATAAAATGAAGGTTTTCATGATTTTTTTTTTTAAATGAAGGTCTTCTTGTACTCCTATAATCCCATTAGAGGGGATACATAATTTTTTTTTACTTAAATACTAGTGAGATTTGTATTCACATAGTTTACTTAAGAAAACGTGTAATCAGAAATTTATAAATACTGCTGTAAAAAAAATACTTTTCTAAAGTAATTATGCGTCAACATATGGAGTTGGATACAAACTAAATTGTAACCAAAGCAGAATTTTTTTTATATATTTTTTATCATAAACATTGCATGAAATAGCTAGACAAAAATAATTGAGGTGAGTGTTAATGATGAGATTAAAATAAATAGAAATTAAAAAAAAGGAATTGACATACATAAAAGTTAAAAAGTAACATTAATATATCAAACAAAAATAAATAATGCTTTAGTATCTGTCAACTTAAATATTTCTGGATCGAATTTTTCTTTTAGGAAAAAGAGTATGTAGTCTTTCTAAACTTTAATCATTTTACAAATCACCATTATAAATTTTAAATTTTTTTTAATTAGTTCTTAAATTTTAATTAATGTCCCAAAGAGATCCTTCGCTTAATTTGAATATGTTAATTCATTAACAATGATATTGTATAACAATATCTTATTCATATTAACATTTTTTAGACTATTTATAAATTAAATTTTAATAAATAAATCAATAAACAATTCTTAATTAATATTAATATAAATAAAATGATATCATACAACATTATCATTAGTAAATTAATAGATTCAAATTAAACATAAGAATTTATTGAGACATTAATTAAAATTTAGAGACTAATTGAGAAGATTTTAAAATTTATGGTGATAATTTATAAAAGGATCAAAGTTTAAGAAATTTTTATACTTTTTTCATTCTTTTTAAGTTTTAATTGTGAAGCTTTCTACTGCGTGTACCAAAAAAAAATTATACTGCCTCAATTACTGTGGAAAAGGAACTCATTTACAGCAAAAGATTAAAATTTTCAAATGAAGAAAGCAATAGATGTTATCATATATACTCGTGTGTCTGGCATCTTGCTGAGTTTCTAGTTGTCTTTTTATTTCTGTAATATACTATTAATTTAATTAATTTTAGTTAATTTAATTTTCTATTTATTTGTTCTTCTAAGCACAATTAATTTAATTGATCATTTGATTCGCTTAGTATTGATTTTTCTTATTTCAACTGTTATTATTAAAAGATTTTATTTAACTATAAATATTGTGAAGAATAGACTCGAAATAAGATAAGAGATAACATTTTGACTAATTATCTAATTACTTCTATTGAGATGAAGGTTGTTAAAAAGTTTAATATAGATTCTATAATTAATGAGTTTTATAATATAAATAAATATCGTATTCGACTTTGATGAAAGTATTATATATTATCTTTTATATTATAATATAAATTTTATTAATAAATATTATGATATAATTTGATAATATGATTTATAACTTTTAGTCTCTGCAATAAACATTTTTTGAATCATCTCTACTTGCTGCGAAGCATCAACAAACCCCACTGTAGTGGCCAATGCGTTGATATATTCAACACAAATGGGAACATGCAGGTGGCTATTTTCAGAGATTTCACATGCCATGGGACACTCAAAGCAAGCACATGAATGTATGCATATATATGATATATAGATAGCCTGATTTTTCCTTTTACCAACTGGCAACCACCACAGAAAATAGCCCAACTTCCCCATAACCACCACAATGGTGGGGAAGAGCCTTCAATTATGTCCACACACACACAAACTAATGTAAATTTGACCAGCTAATCTAAAGCAATGCCTTTTACAGTGTGCATGGGCATATAGAGCCCATTTGGCAACTTCTTGTCAAATGGTGCTAAAGATTATTATATCAAACTGAAAGTGACTATTAATCTAACCCCCCCCCCCCCCCCCCCCAAAAAAAAAAAACTATACTCCACTGACTTTATAATTTCCCTCATAAATGTGGTTGTCTTTTTAGGTTCCAATAAGATTTGAACATACATCACCATCAATAAAAAAGATTTGAACGTCACCTTTTAATTAATTTTTGATCCTTTGACACATATGAACTCTGTATATTTTTTACTCAATTTATTGTAGTATCACATCAAATATACAGTGTAATCGCATGAATTGAAACGAACATTCTTCAATTAATTTACAGTCTTAACTGATCAATGTTCAGCCTTAGAAGCAGGGCTAGGGGTAAGGGGAGGGGATTGACACTTCGCGGATTAAATAAATAACCTACTACGGTTGAATTAGAATTTGGCTGGGTATAAACCTGCAGTTATTCTCCCTTTTCACGTATAAATATAGTATAAAATAGTGCACATATAACGATCTCAATTATAATTAAACACATTAAATTAATTAACAAATCAAGTTGAAAACACAATTATGATAATCGATTCTGTGAGAAAATATATAGACAGATGTTCCTCAGCTTCAGGTGAACGAGTGGAGTACCAGATAGAGCGCGAGACTAATCATAATCCCAATTCGAATTGTACCATCCATAAATAGAAAAAAATTATGGAGTAATTTTTAGTTAAGTATACAATTTATTATAAAAATTTAAATTATTATTTAATATATATAAAAGTGTATGAATTATAATAAAATTATATTAATTTTTAAATATATTTTTATATAAGTTAAATAATAATTTGAGTGTATAAAAAAAAAATGTGTTGGACCATCCCAATCTTCCTTCCAAGTTGCGACATAATCATTCACTGGAGCGTATCCGTTATATCCTTTTCAATTGATTTGGATCCTTCCATCTCCATCTATCTATAAATATATACCCGTGTTATGGAGTAATTGTCAAGCAACTAAGTACTTTGATGCTCAGAGTCTCACGAGACTTGGCCTCTCTCCCACCGCACACAGCACTGTAACCACGACATAGATACTACTACTTTCCTATCATCCTATGACCACAACATAATTTAAATTTCTGTCAATGCAAATTGCATAAGGGATATTGCCTGCAAGAGAGAGAAAAAGGATTCCTTATATTATTTTCTACGTGCTCAACACAAAACAAGTTGAGATGATAGTTAAAAAAAATTAATAAGAGGGAAATGCTCAACATTTTTTTTCCCGAAGAAATTTCGTTTAAAAGCATATGATGGTTGAGCTGTCAATATAACTATTAATCAACAGCGAGATATGTAATGGTGAGTTCGTGGATGAAATGAATATTACACATGCATAATATGATGATTAAATATCATATCATCCTTAGGTAGAAGTATTAAATAGTGCATTTACTTTTTTTTTTCTGTAAGAACAAATTTATCAAATTAGGTGTCACTCCTTTGATTTTTCTTGGGAATTATAACTAGCAATTTTCTCCATGAAGTAGTAAAGTATACCCCTCATTTAATTTTAGACAAATGCAAATTCCCCACCTAATTAAACTAAATAATTAAAATGAATTGAATACTCAATTAAAAATTATTTTTTTTCTAATTAATATTAATGTATTGAATTGATATTTAATTGAAATAATTCGAAATGTATAATCAAATGTATATTAGTTGATGTAGGAGATGCACTTTAAAATTGTCTAAAAAGTTACTTTTATCTTGACACACATACTATCCCCATTATATTTATGTTTTGGGTCTATGTAAATATAGCACTTTTTGTTTTTTGTCCCTTACAATTTTTTTGTTTAATTTGTGTCATTGTAATTTTAAAAGTAAGTATAATTGGTCTTTACTCTCATTTTAAAATAAGTAAAATTAACTTAATTCAATTCTTTGATATTAAATTTTTCTTAATCCTTAAAAAATGTTTAATATGAAAGGAGTTGAACTAAATCAATTTCACTCACTTTTAAAATGAGGGCATTGATCAATTTCATTCACTTTTGAAATTATAAGAATACAAAATATAAAATAAAATTAGGAATTAAAACCAAAAAATGATATATTTACAGGGACCAAAAACATAATTAAGTCAAAAACATTATCTTTACCAAAAAAAATAATGCTTCAACGGAAAAACTGTAGGAAAAACTAAATGAAATACTCTTGAGTTTGTCTAAATTAATGAGAGTTACTATTTCTGTTTTAAAATATCTATCATTTAACATAATAGTATACTGATAAAGAAAGTTACTAATAGTCACAATTTAAAAAAATGTAACTACATTTGAATGAGTTATCTTTTATTAAAATAATTAAAATATTATCATTCTATTAATACTTTCTCTTATTTTCTTTAGTAGATATATCAAAAGAGAATAATAAAAAATAATAATTAATACTTTCTAAATTTTAAAAAATGATAAATAAGTTAAAAAAAACAAATATTTTTATAATGACACATACTCCATAATGAAAGAAATATATTAATTAATATAATTGATATTCATGCACTAAAAACTACACTAATTAAAAGACTTATGCTAACCAATATTTAAAAAAAAACTACTAACATCCTCCCACTTCTTATATTGGTGGAGGTATCATTCTTTTGAACTAAAAAATAAATTTCTTTTATCATCAAATATATCCTTAAAATGATAAATTTTATCATCAAATAAGTTTTTTTAGGAGTTAAAACCAAAAAATGATATATTTACAGGGACCAAAAACATAGTTAAGCCAAAAACAATTCTTTACCAAAAAAACATAATGCTTCAACAAAAAAACTGTAGGAAAAAACTAAAATGAAATACTCTTGAGTTTGTAAAAATTAAAGAGAGTTACTCTTTCTGTTTTAAAATATCTATCATTTAATGTAATTGTATACTGATTAAGAAAGTTACTAAATAGTCATAATTTTAAAAAAATATAACTACATTTGAATGAATTATCTTTTATTAAAATATTTAAAAATATTGTCACTCTATTAATACTTTTTTATTTTATTTAGTAGATATATCAAAAGAGAATAATAAAAAATAATAATTAATACTTTTTAAATTTTAAAAAATGATAAATAAATTAAGAAAAACAAATATTTTTATAATGACACATACTCCATAATGAAAGAAACATATTAATTAATATAATTGATATGCATGCACTAAAATCTACACTAATTAAAAGACTTACGCTAACCAATATTTTTTAAAAAAAATACTACTTACATCCTCCCACTTCTTATGTTGGTGGAGGTATCATTCTTTTGAACTAAAAAATAAATTTCTTTTATCATCAAATATATCCTTAAAATATATAGCCATTAATAGAAAATAAATACTTTCATTAAATTATGTTTTTGTTTAAAGAAATGAATGCAATGGAACAATTTAACCATTGAAAGCAACAGTTGAGAGATACTAGGAATCTTCAATTGTGTCAATATATCAAGCTGCCTTTTTTGTCTTGTACACAAGCTGTACCCAAGTTTTTTTCACACTGTACAATTAGTATCTCTTTATTTCTTTTTTTTTTTAAATACGAGAAAAATACTTTCTCTTTCTTATTGGAATTTATATATCTTTTCTTTTTCCCTCAAAATTATAGCATTGTTACTTTTAGACAGTTATCAGCTTATATCAGTGGGATTCATCTTTCCATTTTGTGTCATATCAATCGGATATAAATCCAAAAGGAAGAAGAAAAATATAGGATTCATCATTCCATCATTCCTTGGCCAGCTTGCTTTAGCTGACTTTTCAACCCCATCTACATATCTTTGGGTTGACCGAAGGAATATAATCTAGTAAAAGACTGAAAAAGGAAAAAGTTATTTTGAAACGCTCCCTTAATATCTGGCTAAAAAAAGCTCTCCCTTAATATTAAGTTAACAACATGATGAGTAAAACATAACACGTTTTTTAACCACCCTCCACCCCGGTAAAAAAAAAACACGTTTGTAACCATCTAAATTAAAGCAAGGTAATTCAAAAATAAAAACCGAAACCGTGTATAGAAAAGTAGCATTAAAAGGGAATAAGAAGTAATTAAATATCCGGCTTTGAAATCCTTTAAAAGCACTATTTTTTGTAGTAGTAAATTCATATTCAATTGGTAGTATTGCACCCATTCAAGTCCACCTTAAATGCAAAATATTTGGAGTATTTGAATCAGTGAATGTAACTTTTTGTAATTTTTTTTATGTAATAAATGGTAGTAAAAATCTATTTTTTCAAGACTACTAATTAGGGAGCCTTACCTAAATCTCAACGGAAAGCAAATGTCCAGCGAAATGTAACTTATTTTGAAGGTAGTTATAACACTAAAGTGAATGAAAAGCTAAGGAATTTAGAACTTAACAAGCTCTTTTCTTTCTTTGTTTTTTCCTTCTTTTTTTTGCTAGAAGCTTAGTAAGACTCGTGCACTGAAAAAGTCCAATCCCGACAATTAATACACTCTTCTTCAGTTCACCTTTTGATATACACACTACTATATACATAAGCACTTGTTTCTCTTTATAGACTTCGCTTTGCGGCATGTCACTTGCACTAAAGTCCTCAAAATGTGATATATGTTCGGCCCGCGTTCACTACGTAACGTTCTAATCTACTAAACATTTAAAAGAAGAAAAAAAAACAACTAAAAAGTCTCGAATTCTCACATACAAGACCCTCTCTCTCTGCCTCTCATCGCTTTGGACCCAACCGACCATTCAGCCACCACCGCAATCAGCGCCTGCTAGAGTCGTCCCTTTATTGGCAACGCCACGACACCTTTCAACCATTCACATATATTCATGAATTCAAAATTTTCTTAATTAAATCAAAATGCAAATTTGGTTTCGGTTGAGAAATTTTATTTGAATGAGAGAAGTCTTCCAAAAGAAGAGGCCAAAACTTAAGTGAAAATATTGGAAAGAACTCAAGTCAATACACTGGGATTAACATTTGCACAATATACATTACATTCTCAACGGCTCATCCTAGTTATTCGGCAAAGGAAGTATAAGTGAAATGTAAACAAAACTTACTCAACTCTTTCCCCGTTAGCTACTTATAACGGAGTACCTAAAACAAATAAAAAATAATATGCAAATAAAAAACTAATATTTAAACCAAAAACAAAAACAAAAAGCCGATTTTTGGGATTTATTTTTTTTTTTCTTCCACCGGAACCAAAAATCTGGCGTGCAATGGAGAGGCCAAAACGACGGCAATAGGCAAAACCTCACACATGAAATGAGCTTTTGTCCATTATGATGAAATTGAAACCCTTCACACTCACTCAGACACAGACTCAGAGCACCACCAGAGGATCAGAGCCTAACAAAATGTCTTGAAAGTAATCATCCACTTGGCACAACGTTGATGGAGAGCACGCTCTGTCAAAATCTATAAGCGAGTCAGCCAGAATAAGGTTGTCATTTAAATCCTCATCCGACGAAACCGGCGTCGTTTCGCCCAACATCTGGGGCGGTTCTTCTTCAAACAGCGCAGCAAGGTATTCAGGTGTTTCGAAATTGAACACATCGTCCCACACAGGCATATCCAGCTGAAAAAACTCGCCTGTCTCATCAAAAAGACTCGTCTCACCTTGACACTCTCGAGAAACTTCTTCCACTGATACCTCACTCGCTTCCTCCGGTTCAACCGGTTTTTGAGATTCCGTACTAATCTCATTGCTTCTGAATTGGAGAACCGAAGTGGGAGAAGAAAGGTTGTGACATTGATCATCGCCGGAATCATAACCGGAGCCGGAAGGTTCGGCATTGACCACCACCTTCATTTCCGGTGGAGCTTCTTCCTCCTCTTCCGCCACCGGCTTTTCCTCTTCCCTCTGCGGCGGCGTGACGAAGTTTGTCAAAGCATCTGGACCACGAAGCTTAATCGCGGCATTATCGTAAACCATAGCAGCTTCCTCTGCAGTATCATAGGTACCCAACCAGAGCCTCACCCTTCTCGCGGGATCTCGAATCTCCGCAGCCCATTTCCCCCAAGGTCTCTGCCTTACGCCGCGGAACTTTCTCCCATTGTTGGCGGCGGAAGCCTTCGCCGGTCGCCGGCGGCTAGATGGTGTCTCGCCGGCTGGTCTCTTCCTGGAGACGACGGCGACGTTTTTTGTGGCGGCTTCGATGTCGATACGATTGACATAGCGTTTCATTCTCTTACGGTTGAAACAATCTCCTTCGTCGTCGCTGGAGGAATCAGTGGCGTCTGGATCAGTGACGGTTATGCGAACCACTCTGGGTTCTATGAGGTTGGTGTGGGAACCGGAGGCTTTTTTGGGTGGCAGTGGCTTCGTGAGCTTCTTGGTGACGCTGTGATGGACAGTGTATTTGCATAGGATACTCTGTTCCATGATGTCCTCTTATGGTTAAGAGAGTGGGTTGAGGAAACAAATAGGCCGCGGTTTTTGGAATAAATTGGAACCGTGAAGGAGAAGGTTGAAGCTTTAGGATGGGCACTCCAAAGGTTTTTTGTGAATTAAAAAGGTGAGAATTGAAAGGGGGAAAAAAAAGTAATAAATATTAAAAACGGAAAGAGGTCACTGAAGAGATGGACATGGTAGAGAGTGATAGGAATAAAGAGAAAAGATGAGCTTTTTTTGACATCATTAAGTGGGTGAGAAAGAAAACACCAACACCACACTGGACTAGAAGACTCTCTCTTAAAAGAGAAGCTGAAAGAGAATTATTGAGGTGACGATGAGGGTGACTCCAATAATCTTGAGGTAGCAGTAGAGACTTTCGTTGAAACTTCTGTTGGCGCCCTTGAACTTGAAAGGAAAAGAAAGCTCCCGATTCAAAGCAGAGGAGAATAGAAGGCAAAAAAAAGATGCAGATTCTGCGGGATTATGAGTATTAAGCACTGGTGTGGTTGAATGGGTAAGAGCTAAGAACTAAGAAACACAAGGAGTTCAGTTTCTGAGGAGACCGAAACACCGAAATCGCTATTTTATAGGATCAAGCAGCCGAAACTGGAAAGGTCGCAATACAGAAGTCTATTAAATAAAAATAAATAAAATCATAAATACTTTCTCTGTTTATTTATTTTTTTCATTTCAAAATTTTTGTTTCCTTTTTTTTTAATAGAATTTATGAATAAGAAGGGCCTGTGAAATTGTGATGGAGAAGGGACAACTCTACGACTCACTGCATTATGATTTTGACACTTTGCAGAAGCGGCCTCACAGAGGAGATCTGAACCAATAAAATAACATCGGACGGTGATAAATGTGCTGAGTAATCATATGTAACATAGTCTCGAATATTGTGATGTGAGTCACGTGAGGCCCAAAAAACCCGGCCCTTTAACATTAGTTAGTCAAATTGTTTTGACTAATCAAGAGAATATTTTCTCTAATTCCTCGTTTTTTACTTGTATTATACCAAATCAATAGGAATGAGAAGTGAAAACCTAAGAAAGTAAATTTGACAATGTGATCCTCAACGACTGGAAACACTTCATCTTGTGCTGGCCAATAGTGGTGGGTGTGTCATGTATGTGGGTTAAATAACTTTTTTAGCTGTAAAAATGTTTTTATTTTTTATTTTCTTGTTTTTTTGCTGTAAAATGATTTTTATATTTAACTTTTTACAGCTATAGGTAGAACACAACGTGGCGGGCAACCTAGAATTCGCCGCCGTTTACAATTCGATTCTGTATGTCTCTGGGTTTTTTCTGCTCACTGTTACTTGGAGATATGCCAAATCTACGCGCCCATATGACCCGTGCTAACCACACTCTTTACTTGGAAGTGGGAATTCTAGTGTATATTGTGAATACGAGTTACATAACCAAAAATTCTTGGATAAGCACTGAAGTTGAGTGATTAAGTTAATTTAATAATTAATAATAATATTAATACTTTATTAACTAGTGAGTACACCAGGTTAAGTTATAATTTTTCATAAATAATGCATTGTAAAACAATATATTTTTGCTTTATTAAATTTTTTATTATAATTCTTATATTTTTAAACGTAAAGTCTAATTCCAGCTCAAAAAAAAAAAAACGTCCAGTCTTAATTCGTAGTCCTTTCGTTAGACTTATGTACGTTATTTTCTCATGTGAAGACTTATTTATGACAGTGATCACATTAAATATGAGGTCTAATATATGTGATGAGTTGCAACAAAACTTTCTGTTTACACTCCTTTCTCTCAATTAAAAACACGGGAAGAAAAAACATAGAATGAAGAGTTGGCGAAATCAAATGAAATCAATTAGTTTGGGGGCACAGATGGTTTAAATATTTAATTTTATTATAAGAGGATGCTGTTTTCCCCTTTATGCTCAACGTAGCTCCTCCCCTGCGTGAAGAGGTTAAAAAATGGTGGTGAAAAAATGTTGTAGAGAGCATTGCAGGAATTCAGAAGAATGGAATGGGGATAATTTTATTAGTTCATATGTGAAAAAAGCACGACTACAGTGTGAAGGTGTGATGATAGATTGAAAAATGAATATGAAATGCACCATTGCAAAACACAGTGCTTGGAGAATTACTCATTATAGCATATGCATTCCAACATTTGATGCGTATTGGCTACGAGTCTTCAGTGCTAACTTAATTGAAACCTATGGAGTATGGAAATGTCGTTGTTGAAGCGTGTTTATATTATCTATGTCAAATATATGGGGATACCCGTATGACACACGTATCCTATGTGTTAGAATGTGTCTGATTAAAAAGATTATTTTTTTAATTTGGACACTTTTCGAATACGCTTAAACATATCTCGGACACGTTTAGATACGTTTCGGACACGTTTGGACACGTTTAGGATATGACTTGGACACGATCCATTAATATATATTTTAAATAATTTCTATGATTAACGTTCAATTAGTAAGCCCGTAGCCTACCCAAGTCACTATTTTCACACATTAGTATTTTAAGTTTTATCTTTTCATATATTATTATTAGACTTTTAAGTTTTCTCTTTTCACACACCACTATTTTCATCTGCTCCTTTTGTCCTTACTCGTATCAAATTGTTCACTTCGTTGTCACTGAAACTTGCTTCATACTAATATTCCTTCTAGTTAATTTTTTTTATGCACATATACTCATTCATGGTTAGTTATATTAAGAGAAGTTGGTTTAAGAGATTTTTTAGAATATATCAATAGAAATTATGCTTCATATTTTTTAGGAGAGACTTATTAGGTAGTAAATATTGGTACATATAACATATATTAAGATATTATAAATCTTCAATTTTATAGAAATGATATTAATAAATTATAATTTTTTTTACTTAAATTTTGTAATTATATATATATATTCCGTGTCTGCGTCCTATAATTTTTTTATTTGGTATATTTTTGTGTCCATATCTGTGTTATGTCTCGTATATGTGTCTATGTCTGTACTTCATAGATTGAAACATAGAAATTTTGGAATGGAGAAGTTGACCTCAATATATGTCTATTCAATTCATAATTTGGTACTTTGTTTTTCCGAAAACACTCTTCTAAAATAATTTTATGTGTAAAATAAACAAATAACAATATATTTTATTTTTTATTTAATTTAAAGTGTATTGAAATCTTACTTTAGTAATAATTCAAAAGTAAATATACCACTTTTTATTCATTTTACATACAAATTCACTTTAAAAAGATTTTATAGAGTGTGTTTGGAATATAAAAATATAAAAAATAATTTGATCTATAAATTAAATTTAATTAAATCTTATGTTTGAAATGTTAAAAAATAGAAATAAGTTAATTTTTAAAATTCTATGGATTTTATTATTTTTATTTTATAAATTTTATTAAATTTGATAAGATTTGTTAAGATTTGATTTGATTTAAAATAAATAAATTATTTTATCATTGATAACTATTTCTAACCACCTCTCATAATGGTAAACATATAAAATAATAAATCAAATCAAATCAATTCTCATTTTAATGAGTTCTAAACATACAATTTAATTTCTAAATTAATTCAAATCTCATTCTTTTTTAATAAATTTTAAATACAAAATTTAATTTTTAAATCAAATCAAATCAATTCAAAAAAATTATTTATAATTTTAATTAATTCTAAACACTATTATATTTTTTTAATTTTTCTATTGCCTTTATTCTTAATTGTTTTTCTGCTTTGCAATTATTGCCAGTGGTGCAAGAAAAAATGAACAAGAAAAGGCAAACATTCAAATTGTTATGTTTTTCTTTCAAATATCAATCCCAAAAAGATTCAAGTTCTTGTCGTATGGTGTGGGTATAGTTATATTCCTCTATACCGTATAGAGGAATGACATTGTGCTCTTGTTTCTTAATGCTTGAAACGGAAGTGATCTTTGTCTTGAGTCCCAAAAATTGACATGAAGCTTAAAGAAAATTTAGGAGGAGGACCACATTGGGTAATAAATAGATTTTATAAAAACTGGCGTGAAAAAATGTATATATGAGCATAGTTGTATAAATCAAATCACAGATTAACTCAATTAGAAGACTAAGTCAACAAGTCAACGGTCTGATCCCAGGTTAAACGATTGAACTAAAAACTTTAGACAAATTAAAGTAAAAAAATAATAAAAATATACTATATGAAAAATTACTTTATATAGAAAAAATACTATATAAAAAAATACATTATATAAAAAAGTATTAATAGTTTGAGCAAACTAGTAGTGATAAACTGATAATTATTTAGCTCTAATTTTCTAACTTTGAATTGGTTAAATATTAATATAAATTAAATAAATCAAGAATATTATTCAATAGTGCATATGGTCTGATAGTAAAATGTATTTCATCCCATGAGTCTTCCAATACTATGTTCAAACCCTACAATTTATCTTTTTAAAGCTTAATTTTTTTATAAAAAAAAAATCCGGATTAATCTAAGTCAACTTGACCTGGTGAGTGGTCAAGTCATCAATGTTTGACTGGGTCAATAAACAAAATCATTTTAACCAAAGATCGGACTAACCCAAAATTTGGGTCAAAATTTGGGTTACAGGTCGATCCATACAACTATGCATATGAGCTTGGACTTGGACCACTTAAAAATCATTTTGATTAATCAATTAAAATTAAGCACTAAATTATTTGATCCATTATAATGTTTAAACTCTTTTTTATGTAGCGGCATTTTTAAAAATTATGTAAGTGTATATACTTTTAAAAAATGATATATTTTTTCTCAATATTTTAGTATTATAAAATACCATTTTCATAATTTTCAAAAAAACTGTTCAATGCTATATATCATATATGAGTTGTAGAGTATTTCACAACTCATTAAATTAACCTAAAAATGCTACTCATATCATTTTCTTTGCACATTCGGATCTTATTTTTGACTTTTTTGTAACTAAATGAAGAATGTCTTATATGTGTGTTAGCCAAATAGTTTTTTATTTTATAATTTAAACATTTAAAAAATTAAAAACTTAAAGGGAGCACATTGTACAAGAGTGCACATTGTCATGTCCTACTTGTACAAGAATGGTATCAACTATTGTAAGTGTTCTGCCTCTACGTACAGTGGAAAATGGAAATGTAATCAAATATATGGTAGAAATGCACTTGAGAACATTTCCACCTTCTTACTTTTAAAATATTTAAATATTTATAAATTTTATAAAATATGTCTAGATAAATATATATGATATTTATAAAGAGACTTTTAGATGTTTCTTGAGAACTTAAGCGTTACTGAACCCTCTTGGTACTTACTAACTAGAATTCCCTCCAACATTTCTCATAGATTCTAAAAATATTTAGAGAGACCTAGCTTCTTTTTGAGTATTTAGAATTTTCTATGTAACAAGTCATTGGAGAAAAATTAATCTCTTAACATTACAGATAAAGTTGGTAAGGAGTCACTACTTCACAACCATTGTTGGGTGGAGTGAAATTACATCTAAATCATAAGATAAGCTTCTGAACCTAAAATTAATAATCCTCATTGAAATTGTAAATTTTCAATGGATGCCTGTATATACGGTCACCACTATTTCAGTCCATCATAATATCAACAACTAAAGTGAATATTCATAAAAATATACACAACTGGGCCAATAATGTCGCATTTCCAAAATTTAGAAGAAAAAAAAGAACAATAATTTCCTATTAATTATTTATATAAGCATGATAGGCTGCAATTTACAGCGTCATAGACCAAGAAGGATTCATAACTCAACAATAACGGCTTGTTTCGTTTTTGCCGTTTATGATAAGCCAAAATAAAACCCGTCTACATGCACATAATTAAATTAAAAAAAGCCAAAGAAAGTTTTGGAACTTTGGCATACCGGCTGAAAATTGGAATCAAAATAAGTGGATGGAGGATGGTTATGTCCAAAGTACTCTTGTTTTACTTTTTATATTTTGTGCGAATTAATGCTTTTTACACATTACTCGCTACTTGCACATTTTCACATCAATATAAGTGGTAGAATTAAAATATAAGGGGACATTTTGGTTTCTGGTTTTATTTTTAGTTAATATATTTTAATTAATAATTATAAAAATATTATATTTTTTATTTTATTTATTATTTTCAAACTTTTGCAAAGAAAGTTGTAGAAATAACTATTTTTTGTTTCTACCATTTCTTTCACAAAAATTTTAAAATAGGAAACAATAAAAATATGGTGATATTTTTGTAATTAGGAGTGAAAACATATATATCAACTAAAAATAAAAACAAAAACCAAATACCACCTAATTGTGTAAAGATTATAGTAGAACCAGTTATAATAAAAAAGAATAAAGACATAATGTGTGTATAAGTAGCATTACTCTTTCAGAATTAACAATACCTTGCTGTTGTCCATATATATTAGTATAATTCAAGTGGTGTATATGATTGGGTTCACTTTACTTGCAGTTTGTGTGAAAAGCTCCAACAACTACGGAACTAACTAAGCAAGGTTAATACACAACAATTCAAACTAGAGATTACATGCACCTTACCATGTTTATAAAACCAACTTAACTTTAATACTAGAAAGATACAAAGTTAACTTTAGTCATAGATATTTTGCTGCCCTGTAAAATAAGACACTATTGAAGTTTTGACCTTAAATTTGTCAAATTTGCTAAATTAATAACAAAAATTAAAATAAAATAGAAAATAGGCTTAGAATGTAAATTCATGGGCCAAGTCCGGCCCTAAGGAAAAGTCGAAAAGACCCCATCGCCCAAATAATACCTGAAAGCTAAAACAGTGCATAAAACAAAGAGGCCGACTGTTTGGTTTTATTTCACGAAATAAATTTTAAAAACCGAAAATGAAAAATAAACAAAAAGATTGTAATTTGTAAAGGCCTAACCCAAAGGGGAGTGTTAATGCTTGTGACCTGGCTCTCATAAGTCCAGCTATGACATACGTCTTTATGTGTCATCTAATGATTGGTTGTTATGCTTTCTCAATCAGAATTAGACGAATTTTTAAACTAAAAATAAATGTAGCGCTACTTAATTTAAGAGTTCCGTTATTCATTTAACTTAAATTAGTTCAACTTGTCTAATCTAAGTATAAAATTATTTTGTATGAATATTACAATTACATACAGAATAATTTAATATTTTAAACTAACTTAACATATGATATATATGCTATGAATATATTTAATTAGACGAAAAACATTTCTCTTAATTTAATTCTGCTAAAAACCGTGAGACTGCTTTTGCCGTTTTGGAACTGAAAGGCAGTTTTGGTTTTAGCAGCATCAGTTTGTGGTTAGATACATGTGGTATTCAAAGAGGAAAGCATATATTAATATTATTGTTGTTATCATAACAGGCGGTTAAACGTAAGGGGTGTAAGAGTAAACATATATGTGTTAGAAAATAATAAAAATATTCGTATACCTCCACCTAATAACTTAAATATTTTGGAGAAATATTTTATGACATACTATTATTTATGATCAAGTGGTTATAAGTTCGATTCTTGTTGTTTCTATTCTCTTCAAGCTCAAAAGACATATACCTTCATCCAACGATTTAAGCTTTTAGGAGAGATAGTTAATGATAATGTGTAGCCAAACATATATACATCGAACAACATTATATTAAGGGTTCGTTTGGTATGTAAGATATAATAAAATTTGATTGTATTAGGTCAATAGTATAAGATTTGATAAAATTTTACTATTATTTAGTGTTTGATGTGATATTGTATATGGTACTGTGTTGTATAAGGTAATACTATCATGTGTTTGCTGATGCATTGTATAATACTGGATATGATAAAAAATTAATATTTTTGATAAAAATACCTTTTAATAAAAAATATACTATTGGCCTTCATCAATTACCAGAGTCACACCATTGGTCGCATTGATTTTTGGCAACAAACCATTGCTCAAAGATCAAAATTCGTGGGTCGCTGCTCAAAGACTGGACTTCATGGGTTGTTACACAGATTTGCACGCTTCTGATCTGATTGGAGTTCGATTAGACTTCACCATACATTTTTCCTTCTACTATTCGACTTATTAGTTGTCGCAACCGGGATCGCGGCCGGACGACCGAAAAAGATAAAATCAATGGAGTCACCACCAATGTTTATTTAAATTGGGAAAACATTAGAAAAAACCCTTTAATCAGGAAAACTGGTCTTTTGAAAATGAATTTGGATTCGAGTCGATTACAGGTAGGGAAGGTATTAGCACCTTTACACTTGCCTGCTCCATGAACGGTACTTTAAGTCAAAAATTTTAATAATCTCAAGTATATTTATTTTAACCCCTTTAAACAAAAGACTTTGTAATTATTTATTATTTTTTCATTTTTTTATTTTTGAAAAGAAATAAAAGAAACAACCAAATTATGAAAAAATTTTTTTTTTGGTTTGACAAAAATAGATTTATGCTCCTACGTATCTCCTGGTGCAATGGAGAACTCAAAGTCACGTAGTTCTTTATAAAATAAGTGTGGGTTGATTGATTTTAATTAAGAGAAAAAGAAAAACTTTTATTTGCAAACCAAATTTATGCTCGCACAGGATTCAAGTTAGCACAAGACTACTCAATAAACCCTTATGATCCAAATGATAATGAAGGTAGTATTCACTACTCAATCATCATCATTGGTCATTGCAGGGATTAAAAGATTTTTATTTCTTTATTTGCTATTTTTATATTCTTTTACCTTTCTTTTCTTTTTTCTTACCAAAAAAAAGTGTATCATTATTGCCTTAACATGAAATGGGCAGCAGCCTACATGATTCAAACTTAAACCTCAAAAGGCAGTCAACAACTCAATTTAAAGGAAAAAGAGCTTGAAAACTTGGGTAACAATAACAGAGCACATACCAGAGGACGTTTCGGGAGGGATTTGGACCCTGAGGTTCGACGGTCGGTTTAGGGAGATTGGATGGTTCTGTTTTGGGGTTCGACAGTCGGTTGGAGGTGAAGATGGGGTGGTTTTGTTTTGGGGTTCGACAATGGATGGAGGTGGAGATAGGATGGTTCTTGAGCTTAGTCGGTCGGTGAGGGGATGGTGAAGGTGTCGGTGAAGTCGGTCGGTGAAGGTCACGGTGGTGTGGTTTGACGGTCGGTTAAAGGTGTGATGGAGACGAGGCAAGGTTGTTAATTGGTGGTCATTTGGGGATGATGGGATCACGGTTTGGAAATTGGGGTCCGACAATCGAATGTGATGGAGTTTGGTTGATGGTGTGAAGATTTGGATGGGTTGTCGGTAAAGGGAGTGGAGCTCACGGTTCGACGATCAATTCTGGTTGGGTTCAGTAGTGTTTGGAGAGGTTATGGAAGTTGCTTGGGTGATGGGGATTATGGAGGCTTTGAAGATAGTGAGTGTTTTGGAGGTGAAAGGGAAGTGATCGGATTTGAGGTTCGACTCCGGGTATAAGTTGGGTTTTTGAGGTGATTTCGCGTAATGGATGGTTGAAGGATGGTGGTGTGGGTTCACGGTAATAGTGAGAGGGGATGGTGAAGGTTGATATATAGGGATTCGACGGTCGGTGGGGGTATGATGGTTGTTGGTTTGACGGTCGGTGCAGGGGATTCGGGGTCCGACGGTCGATTGGTTGAAGGGAAGGATCTGGCTTCTTGGGGTTCGACGGTCGGTGAGGGGAAGAATCTGTTTTCTTGTGTTTCGACGGTCGGTTGAGGGGAAGAATCTGTTTTCTTGTATTTCGACGGTCGGTGGAGGGTTGATGGAAGGTGTTGGTGAGGTTGGTCCGTGAAGGTCACAGTGGTGTGGTTCGACGGTCGGTTGGTTGGGTTCACGGTTGAGGGAAATGTTAAGGAAGGTGTTGTTTACGTGTGCATGGGTTGATGGAAGGTGGATGTTTTCGGTCTAGAAAAGGCTGAATGTGGGTAGTCGAAGATGAAAGTAGTAAAATAGAGATGGGTTCACGGTTGGAGAGTGGACATTGGGTTTCAGTCAGGGAGGCTTGAGTGGATATGTAGTATTCATTTCAGGTTGGGTGCAGAGGGATTCAAGGGTTGTGTGCAAGTGAGAATAGTTAGCAGAAATGAGCTACATGACATAAATGCGAGAAGGTTACCTGTGGAGTTCAAGGTGGAGCATTGAAGTGAATGTTATTCCTCGAAAGGCTTCGTCTCCTTCTTGTTCCCTTCTTTCTGTTTCCCTTGTGATGGCTGTGCTCTTGGAAGTTTATGGTGATGAAAGACTGATAAAGACGATGGCCACGGTGGAGAATGGATGAAGGTGCTGTTTTTGGTGATGAGGGTGGTGAAAATGGAAGGTGTTTTCTGGTTCTTGAAGGTGAATAGAAGTGAAAAAAATGCCATCCCTTTTTTTTTCTAATACTCTTCTCTTTTAAATATCCCCCCTTTCATTATTTCTCCCCTGACATTTCCTTCTTTTTTTTTCTTTACGTGAACCTCCCTACGTTGAGCCCCCCGTCTCCTCCTTTATCGACTCTTTTTCTTTTCTTTCCATCCTTTTAACCCCCTTTTCTTCACTTGTTTGCTTAATGCATTTAATGCATTCTCCTTTGCGTGTGCAAGCATCAGGCATTAAATGCAAAGCCCCCTTTCATTTTATTTTATTTTATTTTAAACGAGATCAGTGTTTCCCCTTTTTTTTAGTAGGCTTACAATTGGGCCTAAAAAACAAAACAAAACAAAAAAAGAAGAGTAAAAGACATTTTTTTTTGTTAGCCCGGTCGAAATTGAGTATTCACAGTATATATTCAAAATATTGTAATTAAGTATCAATCAATAAAAATTTTATGGACAAAATTGGGTATCAACATTAGTGTGAGCAATAGGTGGATTCTCCACCTCTGACAGTGGCGGCGACTCTTTCTTCTCTTCGTTTTGGGCATTTTCCGGTGGTGGCAACGACTTTTTCTTCTCGACCACTGTTAACGTCGCGCCTCTCTTTAAGACGACTAATCAAAACTAGTCCAATAACGTAGATGTTTAGCAGTATTGTCCCAGAGCCTACTGGTGGAGGAACAAAGATCTGTTCAAAACAAAACTGCTGCTCGCTGTTATTGAGGCTTTAGATGGTGAGGCAAAGATTGATGAAGGAATGATGACCAGAGTAGAAATCAGTGGTGGTCGGAAAATGAGACGATGGCGATGGTGGTCATAAAAGGTAGGCATGGTGGTGGTGGTTGGAGCTTGGGTTAGCAGCAGTGATTGTTACAAGAGATGAGAGATGAGGGTAGTGTTGAAATAGAAACTTTATTAGAAAGTGAATATTTTTATATGAGCTTATTCATTAAAACTTAATCAACCTTAATTCCACCCACATAGCTTGATTAAATTATACATTATTTTAATGTATAAGATGAATATGCTAGATAAACTTATACAATATTGTGATCATACCAAGCGATTGATAAAATCATAATATATTGTATAAACTTATCTTATCAAATCTTATTCTTCGTGTTAAACATACCCTAAGCAATTTGGGCATGCATGTAGCTGTGGTCGCCAGCAGGGGAATATGTTTGTACCATATATTTGGTTCTTGGAATTAGATTATACATCATACTAACACATAATGCATGTTGTGGGGGTTTGGTGAGTGGTACGGGTGTTTGTAGGTTGTTCTGTGCATAAGTTCGTCTAAAATAGGTGGACCTAATTAATGAATGGTCCTTACACTACATTTCGATCTTCTTTATTGATTTGCACTAATTCACTCATACGTGAATAATTCTGATATATAGATAGCTATCAATTAATTAATTAAGGTCTATGCCGTCTTTACATTATGAGAAGAACTCTTTTTCAGTAACAAATTTGCATAATACTCTAATAATAAAGCATTTAAATACTTGAAAATGACAACTGCGTATCAACCAATTTGAAGATTATATAAGTTTGTATGCGCATGTATATAGCATTTCTAATTCTGTTCTATAAACTGTAGTCCTAGAATTGAGACCTCGAGTATTATTGCATCCATACTAGACAAAATTATACAAGAAAACAAAAAAGTTTTGAATAGTATAAGACAAAGGATGCTATTTATTTACCTGGCTTCAGTGATAGGGATAAAGAGGTACCCAATACAACTTTTATTGGACAAGTGGACACACCTCATATTTCCCAAAAGGTTTTCCGACAGAATGAGGTTTGTTAAATAATCTAAGTATTACACATTTTCTACCTTGTAAGGCTCATTCAAGTTTCAACAATATACGGTAACATTCCTTTTGATCTTTAACTCATTTGATTAAAAGAAAAAAAAAATAAAAGAATAAAACATTTTAGCTTGATTAAAGAATAGAAAATTTAATTTCAAAGTTGACCCTTCAATTCCCTTTTAGCAGATTTTGAGAATGAGCATTTTTTTTTCTAGTGCATAAGAATGAGCTTTTTAATTACGTTCACATAACACTAGGCCTAGACTTCAAACCGTATTGTTTTTGTGTATGTTTTTTGAAAGATCCCATGGCATATGAGAGCTAAGCCAAGCCACCAATGCAAATATATATGGATCATCAAAGACAAAATCAATGTTGAGGGAAGTCCTTGGAAAATGGTCCTAAGTAGTCTCTCCGCCATTGATACATTATTGAGCCAAGTGAAACAAACATTTAGACCAAGACAGACACACATCCAAGAACACCGAATTCGACAAATCACTCGGTGGGGTACGTCCAACTTGTTCATTTATATTTAAATTCAAAGAACGTCGTCGTTCTCTTCCCTCTTCTCTACAGCTAATTAAACTCAACACCTCTTCTCACGTTCAAACTATTTCTTTTGTTTTTTGGCCCTCATTTTTTAGTAACTAGATATGGGTACAAGTCAATGAGCATCAAGTCCAAGATCCACAATGTTGGATAATTTTTTTAGTGACTAATTAATCAATGTTAATCAATCTTCGATGATTTAAGTATTTCCTTCAGTGCCCGTACGCAGATGCGATGCCCTTGATTTGAGTGTGACCGGCTTATTACGCTCCTTTTGGGTTCAATTCAATCAATAAAAATAAGTTAATTTATAAATCAAATTTAATCAAATTTTATGTTCAAAATATTAAAAATAAGAAATAATTTTATTTTTAAAATTTTATGAATTTCATTCTTTTTATTTTAAAAATTTCATCAAATTTAATATGATTTATTAAGATTTAATTTAATTTAAAATAAATAAATTATTTTACCTTAATAACTAATTCTTATAAGGGTAAACTTATAAAATAATAAAATTAAATCAAATCAATTATCATTTTAATGACTTTCAAACATAAAATTTAATTTATAAATCAATTCAAATCTCTTTTGTTTAATAAGTTTCAAATACAAAATTAAAGTTTAATTTTTAAATCAAATTAAATCAAATTATTTCTAATTTTAATTAATTTCAAACACTATTTAAGAGATATCTTCAAGGAGATTTTCCTCCAATAGTTGAACACTGGATACTCGTTCATGTGTAAATCTGAATTTGTATAAAACCCTATTCTTCTCAACGAAGGTGGAATTTCATTTGTCCTATAATCATTATAATTAAGTTTAAGTCCCATGTAAATGAAATTTGTTAATTTAAGAATAACTTTATTAATTTGCATGATCAGCTTGTGTTATTTAGATTAGATTGAATAATGATTCTCTCTTATTAGAAGAATAATAGGAGATGATTCAATCGAAGAAAGAAAGATACAATTTGTTTAAAATAAAATTAATGAATCTGATAACTCATTATGATGATCTTTATATAACAATTTTTATGTATAGATCTCTCTAACATGATGGTTTGTAATAGGATATGATCCTTACTCGATTGAATTTGGTTAGTTTGTATTATTACGTAGAAGAGGAAGGGGTGTGTATTACATTATATGAATAAATTTAACGTCAGAAAGATTGGAACAAGGAAAAATAGGTTTTTCTTTTTCTTTTTAAGGGAAAGAAAGGAGATATGTTAATTTCTGTTTTATTCATAATAATAATTCGTATGTTACCGTAATAAATCTCAAAACATAAAGTCATAAACTAATGAAACTAAGATCTATTCTAAAAAGAAGGGCCATTTGCCACAGAATTTGAAGCTTTATTTAGTATCATGTCGGTCTTAACATTTGTGTCTGTGTTTGAGTCTTTGAGATCGAACAACGTAGCTCGCATTTCCAAGGAAGAAAAATTTAAAGGGTGGCAAGCCTTCAGGGTAGTGAGGTTTAATTTTATTATTATTATTATTATTATTGACTGAGAAATTTTTTTGTTTATTAGAGTAGAGTATTTGCATCTGATAAGGTTGGTGACTAATTTTTTATGATAGAGTCATACACTTAAGTTGAGATCCTTCCCAATAACGGTATTTTTATACATATATATGAATTCTAAAATTAAATATAAGATCACATATTTAAAAAAATTAAATTCTTTTTACTTAAATTAATATGTGTTGTTATTGATTGTAAGGTTTAAAATAATAATAACAAATATAATACAAAGATTGAGTGATATAATTTTTGAGTTTTTCTAAAGTGTATCCTAAGGATACTTCTTAAATATCTAAAATAGAAATTTTTTCATAAAAGTAGAGTAATCAATGCTTTGAGAATTGAAAAAAGTTCTATTTTATACAAAATTTCTTATTTTAAATTCTTAAAAAAAAAACCCCTTAATTTTTTTATCCTTTTCTAAGAAACGCGTCCATATGCTTCTCTTCGAAGCGAGAGATGTTGGTTTTGTGTGTGTCATAATTTTGAACCGTAAGAAAGATTTTTTCAAAATAAAAAAAAAAAACGAAAAATGATGGCTTCCATTTTTTTTTCCCCAGTAACTCAAACAGCTAGCACTGAATATGAAAGTTGAGAACATCACACTGGTTGCTAGGATTCATTTTCTTTCCTTAGCAAGTCAGCAAGTAAACTTCTATCACGTGATTCATCGTGTTTCTTAAATAGTTAATTAGATGGGTAATCGAATCAAACAATTTTTTGTAAATAAAATATCACTTACAAAATTAAAAATCTTTTCCCTTTATGTGAAGGAATTTTTTGCCCTTGGAAACAAAGATGCTACATTGCTACCCGTAAGACATATTGCAATGAATATATTTCCCAAAAGGGAAACCGAAGAAAAGCAGAAAAGGAAAAGAGCTGCATTATGTAGTTTTCTTTTAAAGATAAAGAATCAGATTTGCCTTGCCAAACTTTTTTTGGGGTGTAGGGGTTAGGTTAACTTCCCTTTTCTTTTCTACTCAAAGTGACTACAAGCTTCTTACCATGAGCATGAGTCAATTTTATTTGCTTAAAGTCATCTTTTGTTCTACTTTTTTCCGGGTGAAATGCTAATTTATATTCTTACGAAAGTTCATTATTCGTACGACAAAGGATCAGATCTAGCTAGCTATGCCCTTTTGATTGTTCCTTTTTTCCATCCAAAGACCTACCAGCCATACCATTATCAGCACTCGTATGTACACTTTATCTTTTATTAATTTGAAGTGATTTCACCACCTGATTCATTACTATATAGATGAAATATCGTAAAATAGTAGAAATCAAATCCAATCAAGTACAATTAATGACCAGTACAAACTAAAAAATATTAATATGATTGAATTTAATAGAAATTTCCTACTGTTCACTTTATTTTTACACAATGTATCAAATTAATCCCACACACTTGCATCACATATATAACAAGATATTAATCTTAGAGTAGATAAAAGGAACACATTTCGGATACTAATAACTTAGGAGATAATATATTCAAATAAAAAACCAATAAAAAATTGTAATAACATCATAATTACGTGGAATTTCTTGAAATAAAGCTAGTATGCTTGCACACACAAATTATATCAATATTTCCGGAACCGGGGCTAGTCACTGAACAGGTAAATAAAGTGGTTTAAGATTTTGAGATTAAGTTGGGGTTGGATACATGAATATATATGGATATTACTCAGGTGAGAGGAGTGTTTATTGTGAGAGGTAAGAGAAGTGAATCTTGATCATTAGATCTTTCATGAATGGTCAAAATTAGAATATAAATACATGTGATTTTTTTAAGTGGTCACATGACTTTCAAGTAACTTTTAATCTTGATCATCCATGTATGATTGTATGGTCAAGATTTACTCTTCTCACCCTCTCACAATAAACACTTCATCTCACTAGATACACTTCTTATATATATATATATATATATGTAAGAAGTGTATTAATTAAGAGAAGTGTTTATTGTAAGAGGAGATAGCAATGAATCTTGACTATGTGATCTTATATGAATGGTCAAAATTAGAACATAAATACATGTGACTTTTATAAGTAGTCACATGACCTTTAAGTAACTTTTAATCTTGACTATCCATGTATGGTTATATAGTCAATATTTACTTCTCTCACCATCTCACAATAAAAACTCCTCTCACTATATATATGTGTGTGTGTAAAAAAATATAATATACATATGTTAAATGTATGAATAAAATTAAGGAAGAATATTTAAATACATTTCTAACATAATTAACTTGATCTATAGCCTTTTTTTATTATATTTCATGTAGAGGGCGAGAGTCGGCCCTAGCCCCCTCTCTTTTTTTCTCTTTGTCAGAGTACAGGAGTGTGGGGCTGCCATCATCCTTTTCTGGTGGCAACCCCACTGCCTCTTCTTATTTTATTTTGGTGCATTTTCTTAATAAGTGGTTCAGATATGTTAGATCTTGAGTATGCTTGTCTAGATTTGCTTTTCTCAATGAAACATATTGCGAATTTGTGATTTTGGTTTTATTTTTGTTGTCCCTATTATGGGTGTTTTGGTTTTTCTTTGTGGTTATTCCTATCTTGATAGTCCTACAGGTGGACAAAATTTTCAAATCTACTTTAATAGGAGGTGCAATACACTTTTCAAGCTGCAGAACTTTTCGTGTTGGTCTCTGATGTGAAATATGTTTAGATATCGATAGCCTTCGGGCAATGAGCAGAGCTATAGAGCATTGATTAGTTTAGAGTGTAGAATGTATTTGTTTCTTATTCTCTTTGAATTCTGATATATCGTTTCTGATTTGTAAGTATTGTTAGGCTTCGTTCTTAATGAATTTTTTCTTTCTCATAAAATAATTGATTTATCAAATACTTCAGAAGAGAAAGGCTTAATTTTGATTATAAATTGATAACCAAATAATTAAAAGTTAAAATTAATTTTAAAACATTTTAAAAAAATTATCGATTTAATCGCGTGAACCGTGGGTCGACTGGTTTAGGTCTGGACAAAATTTTCAGATATGCTTTAATAGGAGGCGTAATACACTTTTTAAGCTGCAGAACTTTCTATGTTAGTCTTTGATGTGAAATATGCTTAGATATTGATAGTTTTCGGGCAAGGAGCAGAGCTATAGATCATTAATTAGTTTAGAGTGTAAAATATATTTGTTTCTTATTCTCTTTGAATTCTATTATATCTTTTTCAATTGTAAGTATCGTTAGCCTTCGTTCTTAATGATTTTTTTCTTTCTCATAAAAAAATTGATTTATCAAATACTTCAGAAGAGAAAGGCTTAATTTTGATTATAAATTGCGAACCAAATAATTAAAAGTTAAAATTAATTTTAGAACATTTAAAAAAAATTACTGGTTTAATCGCGTGAACCGTGGGTCGACTGGTTTAGGTCTGGATTTTTCAATTCTTTACCAAATTTTGAAATTTTGGTTTTTAAGGGTGGATTGGATCGATCAGAAGACCAATTCTTAATTTTTCTAGTTTGACTAGTTGGTCCAGTCTAATTCTAAAAATTATGATTTATAGCAAAAGGAAAACTTACACACACACACACACACACACAAGCAGTGGAGCATATGGTTTAATTTGATGCAAAGCGAAGAACCTAACCAGGGCTTGACATGTTACAAATCCTCTTGAAAGAGAGGGGTGCCTTCGGGAACGCGGACACAAGTGGTGCATGGCTATCGTCAGCTTATGCCGTAAGGTGTTGGGTTAAGTCCCGCAATGAGCGCAACCCTCGTGGTTAGTTGCCAATGTTGACTTTGGAACCCTAAGCAGATTGTCGTTGATAAGCCGGAGGAAGGTAAGGATGACGTCAAGTCATCATGCCCTTTATGCCCTGGGCGACACACGTGCTGTAATGGCTGGGACAAAGGGTCTCGATCCCGTGAGGGTGAGTTAACTCCGAAAACTCGTCTTCAATTCAAATTGTAGGTTGTAACTCGCCTGCTTAAAGTAGGAATCACTATTAAACGTCGGTCAGCCATACGACGATGAATTTGTTCCTAGGCCTTGTACACACCGCCAATCACACTATGTGAGCTGGCCATGCTTGAAGTCGTTACCTTAATCGCAAGGAAGGGGATGCTGAAGGCAGGGCTAGTGACTAGAATGAAGTCGTAACAAGTAGGGATGACAATTTTACTTGCCCCCGCGGGTAATACCCGTGACGGGGGCGGGTAATACCCGTCAAATTTTCCCTGCGAATATAAATACTCGTTTAGTATTATCCCCGTTTAATAAATGGGACGGGGCGAGGTGGTTCCCCGTGCTCATGGTACTCACAAAAATTTATATAAATATTTTATATAAAATTATTAAAAAATTTAATTATATAAATTAAAATATTGTAAAGTTATATAAATCAAAAGTATTTTAGATGTTTGACATTATTTTTAGATTAAGTTGTGTTAGACAAATTTTGAAAAATTATAATATTATACTTTTTTTATTTTTTATTTTTTTATTTTATTTTTTTGAATTTTTTTTACAATTTATTGAGTACACGCGTGATATCCCCTGGATACTGTTTACCCGCGGGAGAAAGATAAACGGGTATCTGCACGATATGAGAGCGGAGACGGATATTATTCGCGGGGGCGGGGGACGAGGGCTACTACCTGTCCCCGCCCCGCCCCGTTGCCATCCCTAGTAACAAGGTAGCCGTACTGGAAGGTGCGGCTGGATCACCTCCTTTTCAGGGAGAGCTAATGCTTGTTGGGTAGTTTGGTTTGACACTGCTTCACACCCAAAAAGAAGCGAGCTACGTCTGAGTCAAATTTGGAGATGGAAGTCTTGTATAAATAAATAAATAATTATATATATATGAGGGTATATATAGTGAGAGAAGTTTTTATTGTGAGAGAGTAAGAGAAGTAAATCTTGACTATACAACTATACATGAATGGACAAGATTAGAATATAAATGCATGTGACTTTTTTAAGTTATCTCTCTATATATGAAACATATCTTGGTGAGAAAAGTGTTTATTGTAAGAGGTGAGATGAGTGAATCTTGACTATTAAATCTTACATAAATTGTCAAGATTATAACATAAATACATGTAACTTTTTTAAGTGATCATATAACTTTTAAGTAGCTTTTAATCTTAACCATCTATATATAATTGTATAGTCAATTTATTCTTCTTATTATCTCACAATAAAAATTTCTTTTACTAAATATGTCCTTTTATATATATATATATATATATATATATGTTAGCTAGCTAGTTTAAATTCCTTATTGGGTTGGGTTTGTTTGAACTTTGAAGCTTTTAATTCTATAGGTCGAGGAAGAAGATTCACTTAAAGTCAAGCAGGTCACGTGCCGCTCTATGGAGTTTGAGTTACTTAAATAACAATATCTTGTAAGCATACTCTAAATTTGCTAATGCAAAAGAGACGTGTGGGATGTGCATGAATGTGTCAAGAAGAAAGTATCAGTCATTCAGTTTCACTTAGTCCCACTCATAATTATTGGAACGTTCACAAAGTTGGTTGCACAAAATTTTCTTAATAAAAATGTGAGGCTGTTATTTATTTATTTATTTGTACAGAAATGTGAGGCTGTTTTGCTCTTATATATTGTACACTAATATTTTTTATTGCGTCTGATTTTATTATTTAGCATATCAAAGAATCCTTAATAAATTCATTACAATTGAACCAACTGAATGGACGGCAAAAAGAAAATTAATAAAGAAATGCTAGAATGGCTTTGATATGCACGTATCATATGGAACTGATCTTGAGAAGATTACATTTTCTTGGTAAATTTATTTAAGATTCTATGTTTGCTATTAATACCTAACATGCAGTGCATTGTATAGTAATATGGTTTGCATAATATGTGGTTTAAAGATACTTATGGGTTATGATAAATAATAATGTTACTCACACATATTTAAATATTATTATTTTATATTTGTGCAATTTTACTGTTTGACACCTTTGTTTTGAATTTAGAATTATAAATCTTCTTAACTTATATATTTATAATAATTTTCTTAATTATTAGATATAAAAAATATCAAATATTTATTATGTTTTTAAAATATTAAATATATTTATATTTTTAATTAATATTTTTTATAAATATTAAGAAACTTATTAAAAAATACTTTAAGATAATATAATAAAACTCTTTTTTAATCTGTTACCACAAAAAATGTGAGAGAAGGAAGCAACAATAGATGTGAAAAAAAAATCAGTAATGGTAAAGTCTGCAACTACAAATTAAAGTGCAAATTCAGAAACAGGGTCGTATGGGTGGGAATTTTGTCTCGAGACCAGAAGACAGAGAAAGTTGAATGTTGAGGCGGTTGGCCCCACAGACACTTCACCGTTCAGTACCGGTTATCGGCGCCGTTTACGGCTACCGTGAAAGTGACACCTGTACTTCACCAAGTGGAGACGAGGAGACATGTATTGCTCTAACAATTATTATTATAATAACTAGCTAAATTTCAATAAAGAATAAGAAAGGGTGAAAGATAAAAAAAGATTGAATAAGGTACCTTTGGGCTTTGTAGTTTTTTTTTTTTTCTTGTTGATTATCACTTTCTGCTATTTGGTTCGGACTTTGGAATCTCAATCTGCTCTGAAAAATTGGTAGAATGGGAGGATTATTAGGTGGCAACCCAAAATTTTCTGCCTCAAAATTGGGGTGGACGGAGGAACATGTGTTCTCACCAAACCTTTAATCCCATCATTCTAGAACAGAAATGCTACAAATTGGGTTTGGTTAGACACATGGAATATTTGTTATACTATTTGGTTAATTAATTAGAAGAGGAGGAAAGGAGAAAAAGAAGAAGAAGAAGAAAAGCTAAACTCAGAGAATAAGGGGATTTGGTAGAGGAAAAGCTGAAGTACAAAAACCTGTTCTGCAAAAGCATAACTCACTCGTGCTTGTCTACACGGTTTTTGGTTTTCTGTTTGGGAATTAATTGCCTAAACCATCTTAGCTTTATTCGCATATAATGGCATACTATATGCAGTTTCCTGTATACTGCAAGACATGTGATTTTCCTTTTATTGTCTTAGCATAAAAAGTTGGTTCCCACTTCAAACTTGTATTAATTCATTTTGGTCACTATTATTTGAAATTCTAAGTGGGCTGCATGAGAACAAACATCATTCCTCATTTCATTGTTTTGATCAATAATTTCTAGTGATTCACTATATAAAATCTAAATGATCATATTGATAATCGCATATATTACAGCTCAAAAAAAAAATAATGGCGTAGATTAAGTGCTAATTATATAATTGTCGACAGCTCCAGCTCACTCAGGAACTGTATTGACTCCAAGTGGTGACTTCAAAATGACATGTAAAATTCCACTGATTAGAGATAATCAGGTAGTGATATTCAACCGTGCATTGTGGGTTTGTCCTCACAAGAGACAAGGCCTCCAGAAGTACATGAAACTGAGATTAGGTATCTGGGTTTTACAAATTAATCAAGCGGATTTTGAGGGACCATGCTCTCTTAAAACCTACTCGTGGGCACGAACCATTTGCAAGTTTTTTTTTTTTAAAAAAATTGTTAAAAAATTGACTTGATTAATTTTAAAAAGTATATTATCAAACAGGTAAATGTTAGACACGTATGCTTGCGAATATAAAATTGGGATATTAAGTACTGCACTCGTAAAAGAAACTATAAAAACATACACGACATGGGTCACGATGTCCCTAGATATTTAAACACAAATTATTGATGGTGAGAAAAGTAATGTTATTTCTGGGCTTTTTCTGAGCAGGAGCATATATATAAAATTATTACAAGGAATTTGGAATTTGAATTCCCATCCTAGGCTCTATTGTGCATTTGTTACTTTGTTAAGATACTTATTAATTTTCATGATTAGCAAAGAAATTTTAAAGTTCTGAATCTAATTTATGAGCTTGATACAGATTATTTTTAAAGTTTAATATAATCTTTTTAAAAATTTAACCTAATTTAAAAGTTTATCAAAATTATTTATTTATTTTTAAATTACTTAAAACTTGACTTTTTAAAACAAACTTTTAAAAAAAGTTTAACGTAACTTATTTAATAAATAAGTCACACCAAATAAAACCTAAAGTGGGTTACACCATAAATTTCCAACGAATTAAATAACTTATTTCCACGACCAATAAAGGTTGGATAGTACTTGTTGTGATGGAATTGAGTTAATACAGCATACCACCCATGAAGGGTTTGATGGGCGATCGATGCTGATATGGCAGGTGCCATTTAATGTGGCCGATAAAGTTGAATTTGACCACAATGTAGCTATTCTTTTATATTAGGTATCTTCTAGGATTTTAGTCCTTTGGAATCAGGGGCATCAACGGTTCGCTACTCACATAAAATAATGTTCGTTATACCCCTAAAATAATGTTCATTGTCCCCCTGTTGATGATGTTACATCTTTCGTATTTTTATTTGTCTTTTTAATAAATTTATTTTTATCTTAATTTATTTATTATTTAAAATTTTTAAAGATATTATTTTACCTTTTATTATTTCTATTAAATCTAATAATTACATATATTAATTAATTTTTATAATTTTTATATATATTTAATAGAATAAAAAATAATTTAATTATATCAATTTATATTCACTTAATTTAAAATTATTGTGTGAAGTATTTTTTAAGTCAGATTGCACATTGGGCTGTCTATTATTAGTTAACTGTTTTGAAGTACAAAATTAAAAGAGATAAGTTAAGACAAGTTATAATAAATTGGATAAAATTTAAGTAAATTTTTTTATGTATTTATGGTATTTTTTAATAAAAAATATAATATGTGTATATTTTTTTATAATTCATTAATAAAAACTTTTAAAATAACAATTA
The DNA here is from genome assembly GCA_029884595.1 of Ormosia semicastrata. Classification (NCBI taxonomy): domain Eukaryota; kingdom Viridiplantae; phylum Streptophyta; class Magnoliopsida; order Fabales; family Fabaceae; genus Ormosia; species Ormosia semicastrata. The sequence continues at coordinate 25,131,059 of JAQQTO010000046.1, read as the reverse complement.
AGTGATTAAAAATTAAGATACATATTATATTTTTATTAAAAAATTTAAAAAATAAGGCACATATCATGTTTTTATTAAAAAAAAAAACAACACAAATACTTAAAAAACTTTACTTAAATTTTATCTTAATAAATTCTCCCAAACTAAATACTCCATGTCGTAGATTAAATTTCTTTTACTAGAGAGGAAAGGTTTTACTGTATTGGCCATACAACTAATGTAAGGAAAAATATATTTTCACGCAAAATTAGGTAAATGCAATTTTAATCATATTAAAAAAATAAAAAAGACTAGGTATACGATTATTATACAAGATTTTTTCATGATATTCAATAAATATAAAAACAATTGTATAATATTTTTATATAATATTACTCAAAGAATTACAACCAAAATATCTTTTACTTTAGCAACACCGATGTCAAAATGAATTAAAATAACAAAACAAAGAGGCATTTAATATTACACCAAATGTTTTGGCAGAACTTGGTGCAGATTTTTTATATTTTTGGTTACTGGCATTGCAGGCATTCCCAGTTTTCACTTACCCCACCTGCCATTGCCAGGCATTGCAGTTCAGGGAGTAAAGGACCATGTGTGTTCGTTGGATTTGGCCAATCTGTAAATAATCCGAAAAATACTAATGACAAATTTGGGGGAATTACCATTTACCAAAATTGTTTGAAAAAAAATTCACTACAAGATGAGGATCCATGTCAACGTTGCAAAATGAAACCAACCCCGTTTGTGTGTTTTTTTTTTTGGGTCTGAAACCCCATTTGTGAGAGTTGGTCAATGGTCATCCATGATGAGCTTCAAGCTTATTCTTTTTCATCACTGTTGTCTCTGAATGGAGATTCCAGATTCGAATGTTGTAGGGCTATTTAGTACTAAAACTTCATTCCAAATCACAAAATTATTAAATGGGTCAGTGTCCAATTTATTATGGGCTGGCCCAGTCTTTGTATCAATGACGGAGGCAGAGAATTTCATAACTTCCTAAATAATGAACTATAACATTTGAAATTAATTATTTTTATGTATATTTATTCTATTTTTTTTTACCAATACTATTTTATTCTTTTAGGAAATTTCTATGGTGCCTGATGGATACAATATCAGGGTAAATTGTTAAACATTTATTGAATACTAATTTTATTTTAAATGTTTAAAATTCTATTAAAATGGTCAACAACTAATAAAATGCTTGATAGATACCATACTCTAAAAAAGTATCGGTACCTTAGAATTGTGACAATTTTTTCTCAAAATATTATTTTTATTTAATTCAATTTAAATAAAAAATAAAAACAGAAAAATTATAAAGACTTCTTATTTTACATTTATATGTAACTTATTTCAAACACTTCTTAATTATTCAGTATTCATTATTACTTATACTTTTTAATCTTAACAAAAAAATGCAGACGTGCCCATCAAAACACTAGTATACTACTACTAATGAGAGTGTATTGAAAGACACTGTTAATATTGTTAATGTAAGTATATTAAAAAAAATTCAATTTAAAAGATTCAAATTTCAAGGACCACTATGTATTTCAATGTTTTTTTTTGTTTTTTTTTTTCTTGTTTGATTAACCCTGATGAATCGGGATTTCAATGCAAAAGGGCTTTTACAACTAGCAACCCAATTTGGGACATTGCTGTTGTATCTTTTATCAAATCAGAGAGGATGAACTCATTTTTTAATTGAACTGATTGAATTCAAAAACTATTACAAGAGGTTGGTTATATAACCAATTACAAGACGGTTACAATGACAGCAAAGCAACTAACTAACTCTAATAACTTCCAGCTAATAACAACTTACAGCTAATTAAATATTAACTGAAGATTAATAAAATACATTTATTTTAATTGATAATTCTAATACCCCCCTCAAATTGGAAGATATATATCATAGATTCCTAACTTGGATATAAGGCTCACAAACAAAGGTCTGGGAAGGGCTTTTGTGAATGAATTGGCTAGTTGGTGTTTGGAAGAAACATGGAAGAGATTTATGAACTTTTTGTTGATGTGTTCTCTGATGAAGTGTACATCAATGTCAATGTGCTTAGATCTTTCATTCAAAGTAGGATTACTTGCCAACTGTGTGGCTGAATTGCTGTCACAAAACACATTGCAAGAAGAAATATTAACTTCAAAAGCTCTCAGCAACTGTCTTAACCAGAGAAGTTCAGAAGTAAGGAGAGCTAAAACTCGATATTCTGCCTCTGTAGAGGATCTGGACACCGTAGGCTATTTTTTAGATTTCCAAGCAACTAATGAATCACCAATAAACACACAAAAATCACTTGTAGACTTCCTGGTTGATGTGCAACTTCCCCAATCAACATCTGCATATGCTGATATGTTCAAAGAAGGTTTGGAGGAAAATAAGATGCATTGTCTAGGAGAGGATTTGATGTGTTGCAATATATGGTGAACTGCCTGGAGATGATGAACCCGAGGCTGAGTCATGTATTGATTGAGTTTATTGACAGCAAAAATAATGTCTGGTCGTGATATAGTAAGATACATTAACCTTCCGATGAGTCTTCTGTACTGAGAAGGGTCATCAACCAGATCTCCTTCAGTCTCACTGAGTTTTAAATGCGGGTCCATTGGGGTAGGGAGTGATTTGGTGTTTAAGAAACCAGTATCAGTTAGGAGTTGAATTGCATATTTTCTTTGGCATAGATGGATGCCTTTTTGAGAAGTGGCAATCTCTAGGCCTAAGAAATACTTCAAATCGCCCAACAATTTGACTTTAAATAAACTCTGAAGCAACTGCTGTGTTGATACAATTGATTGTTGACTTGGACTTGCAAGTATGATATCATCTACATATAGTAACAAGATGACCAGATTTGAACCCGATCTTTTAGTGAAAAGTGAAGGATCTGCAGAAGCTTGAACAAAACCATTTTGCATGATAGTTGTTGAGAATTTGTGAAACCACTGTCTAGAAGCCTGCTTCAGTCCATACAAGGACTTGTTAAGCTTGCACACCATGTTTTTCCCTTTGCTTGGATAACCAAGAGGTAGTTGCATGTAGACTTCCTCAAACAAATCTCCATTAAGAAATGCATTATTGATGTCTAGTTAAACTAATTTCCATTTATGTTGAGCTGCCAAAGCAAGCAGTACCCGAACAGTAGTCAGTGTTGCTACTGGAGAAAAGGTATCCACAAAGTCTAAGCCAAGTTGTTAAGTGTAGCCCTTGGCTACCAGCCTAGCTTTATACCTATCCAAACTCCCATCAGCTTTGTATTTGACTTTAAAAAGCTATCTGCACCCTATACTTTTCTTTCTTGTAGGTAGTGGTTGTATTGACCAGGTGTTATTAGCCTCAAGAGCATTGATTTCCTCTTGCATTACTTTGCACCATTCAACTGATTTGCAGGCTTGATGATAAAATTGAGGTTCATAGATTGAAGAGACTTGGAAAATGTAATTGTGATAAGCAGGGGACAATTTTGTGTAGGTGAGGTGAGAGTCTATTGGGTAAGAAGTATTGCACACATAATCATTGAGGTATGTAGGGGTTTTATGTGTCCTAGAGGATTTTCTAGGGGCTGATTCTGTTTGTGGCAAGGTAACAACAGATTCTGGTTGAACAGGTTCTGTTTGAGGTAGTATAATCGGTTCTGGAGGATGCAGGATATTAGGGTCTATTTGAGGTAGGTTCACAAGATTTGTTTGGGGAATTAGAGCTGGTTCAAGGTTTATAACAGGTATGTGGTCATCATGAGGAGACACAATAGATGATTGTGAGGTGCATGATAAAACAAGATCAAGAAACTGATCAGAAACAACATGTGGTTGAGGAAATGATTGAAAGGGGAATGTGTTTTCATGAAAAATAACATCTCTAGATATGAGGAATTTTCTGGATGTTAAATCATAGAGTTTATAGCCTTTGTAACCAGCAGGATAACCAAGTAAAATGCATGGTGTAGCTCTAGGTGAGAATTTATTCCTAAGTTGTGGAATAGTGGTAGCATATGTCAAACAACCGAATACTCTTAACCTTTCATAAGTTGGGAGTTTGTTGTGAATAACCTCATAAGGTGACTTATCTTGTAACAAAGGAGAGGGAGTTCTGTTGATGAGATGGGCTGCAGTATATATACTGTCACCCCAAAATTTGATAGGCAACTTAGCTTGAAACATGAGTGCTCTAGCTATGTTGAGTAGGTGTTGGTGCTTTCTCTCCACCACAGAATTTTGTTGTGGTCTATATGGGCATGAGAATTGGTGTTAAACACCATTATCCTGCAAAAATTCAGTCAAGGCCAACTCTTTGGCATTGTCAGATCTTAAGCCTTTTATAGTTTTGTCAAATTGTTTTTGAACAAAAGTAAAAAACTGCTTAATCCTTGTTGGTGTTTCTGATTTATGACTTAACATATAGACCCAGGTGAATCTACTACAATCATCCACAATTGTTAAAAAGTAAGTCTTGCCATCATAGATAGATTAACTATAAGTACCCCATATGTCACAATGAACTAAATCAAAAGGATTTTTGGACATGTTATTTAAAAAAGCAAAAGACAATCTCTTGAATTTGGCTAAAGGACAGATTTGGCATTCATGAGAATTGAAATTTGAAGGTACATTGAATGAAACTTTAGTACTAACAACTTTCAATACATGGTCAGATAAGTGGCCTAACCTAGCATGCCAAACTTTAGCATTTTGATTCAAATTTGATGGAAAAACAGAATTCAAAATAGAATTGCAAACAGAATTGCAAATTTGCTACTCATTAAGAGAGTTTGTACAAGAGAATTTGAATGCCTTATTTGATGCAAAAGGAGAATTCATGGTGTAGAGACTATTGTTTAGGTCACCCTTGCCAATCTCCTTCGATTGTTGGGTTTCCTGGATGAAAAATTTAGTTGCAAAAAAGGTTAGTGACATATCAGTATGCTGTAGTAGTTGACTTATAGATACTAAGTTGACACTAAAAGTGGGTATATATAACACATTGTGTAGCCAAAGTGTTGGTGAGAGATCAATTGAACCAATGGCACTAACAGGCACTTGTGTTTTATTTGGCAATGTGACATGTTTATTATGCATGTAAGTGAAAGAACTAAACATTGAAAAATCACAGCAAATGTGTAAGGAGGCACCCGAATCAAATATCCAAGTACCATGATTTGAAGAAAACTCAAATGTGGATAGAACCATACCTAGGCAAGAATTACCTGCTGGATCAGATTCAGGTGAGCTAGCCTTAGCCATTTGAGCTTGAATGAACTGCAGCATCATCTGATACTGCTGAGTGGACATGGAAGATGAGCTGCTCGCATCAGCATCTTAGTCAGCAACATGATTAACTATGGTAGTAGTCTTGGTTCCTTGACCTTTCTTATTGTATAATGGTGGATAGCCATGGATCTTGAAGCATTTTTCTTTGAGATGACCTAAGACTCCACGATGTGAGCAAGTAGGTCGTTCTTTCTTGGTGAATTTTCCTTTGGCAGCTTGTACAGCACAAGCCATTTGAGATTCAGTGAGCATGGAAGGAGCTGCTACGTGCCTGTGCTTCTCATCTTGAGAGACAGGAGCAAATACCTGATCAATAGATGGTAAAGGATCCATCAACAATATTTGGCCTCTCATATTCACAAAATTTTCGTTAAGCCCCATCAGGAAGGTGAAAACACATTCAGTTTGAAGATGATCCAATAAAGGTTGAACTCCACCATAATTACAAGTGTGAACCGGTCGATATTCACCAAGTTGCTCCCACATAGCCTTGAATTTGGTGTAATATGAACCAATTGAAGAAGATCCTTGTGTGCAATTGAGAACTTCTTTCTTCAATTGAAACACACGCGGTCCGTTTTTCTGCTGAAATCGCACATGCAGATCATGCCAAATCGCAGTAGCATTGGCAGAGTAAATGACACTGGCGGCGATCTCCTTGGTGATTGAATTTAGGAGCCAAGAAGATACAGTGCTGTTGTTGCGAATCCAAGCGCGATACTGTGGATGTCCCTCATTAGGTTTAGGAATTGAGCCATCAACGAAACCTACCTTGTTCTTTCCATCGAGAGCCATAAGCATAGCTCGCGCCATGAACTGAAATTGTCCTCATTCAGATGTTGAGAAATAAGAACGAGGCTTGGATTATCTGAAGGATGCAGATAAAATGCATCATCGTGATTCTGTACTTGAATCTCCATTGGTGAAGGTCAAAGATCAAGAACAGTGAAGAAGATGATGAACGCAGGAACAGGGAAGCACCAAAAAAGATGATCAAAGATTAGAGGAAACAAATCGCATGAACGCGATGAGGGATCGAATGCGGAAAAATTTCTGCTGATACCATATCAGATCAGAGAGAATGAACTCATTTTCTAATCGAATGGATTGAATTCAAAAACTATTACAAGAGGTTGGTTATATAACCAATTACAAGACGGTTACAATTACAGCAAAGCAACTAACTAACTCTAACAACTTACAGCTAATAACAACTTACAACTAATTAAATATTAACTGAAGATTAATAAAATACATTTATTTTAATTGATAATTCTAATATCTTTTATAAGACGGAGAGAGCATCTTATCTTTTTTCTTTTAAACGACAAAAAAAAACTTCATGAGGATGAACAACCTATCCAGGGAATAGGAGCAGGTAAAGTGTGAAGTGTTAATATAGTTACATGAGAAAAGAAAATGATGCGAGTGAAAAATAAATTCAAGTAATAAATAAATAAAAAAGAATAAGAGTGGTAATAGGTATACGAGTGGTAATAAATTAATAGTTTGACTAGGTATACGAGTGGTAATAGATTAATAATTTGACTATAGTATTTAATGAAGAACATTTGGGAGAAATAAGAAAAAAATTAGTAAAAGAGGAGTGACAATAGACACTCTCCTTAAAAAGTAAGGTGTAGATTGCAAACCACTAATTTTAAGAAGAGTTATGTTATTCACACATTATTTTATTTTTTATTTTTTGGTGAAATCACGAGGTATCTCTATAGGGTCAGCCCATTTAAATTGCTTGAGACTAATCCTCGTTTGATCGCAGGAGCACGAGAGTTATGCGATTTCTCTACAAGAGTTATTTTCATGAGATTTGAATTCGTGTCCTCATTTCAAATGATTAAAGTTACTTATTACTTCGACTCATCCTTTATGCATATTCACACACTAAATTTTGTATATCACTTTTACACCAATAATCAGCGTATACCACATATGAGAATATGGAAAAATAATGATAGAGAGTGTATTAGAATATGTATTTTTCTTATTTTATTATCTAAAATAAAAGTTTTGTAAAAATGATGTAATAAAAACGGTATGTAAATAACATTATACTTGCGAGATAATACATATGGGCAAATGACATTGATATTTGCACACTCTTTTTTTTACATCAAAACTTTACACCTTTTTTGGGAAAAGAAAAGAGAGAAATACAATTTTTATTACTTATTCTCTCACTTCCAATTTTTCTTTCTCTAAAAAGAATGTGTAACGCTTTGGTATAAAAAAAATGTGCAAAATAACATTTTGCATCGGTAAAGTAATACTCGGAGTTTTAGATGGGAAAATTAGACAACAAACTGTTGCTTTTAAATTGTTGAATACCTCCTAAAGTGTTCCAACCGACATGCCCAGATGTACAATTTTCAGGTTCCCTTGATCATGCATGCCAACTTCAATAGAAAGGCTCTCACAATCCCGTGCGTACGTCTCAGCAAAGAAGTGAAGAAATAATGGGATGAGAGTGCTACAGATTAAAGGTCTATGGGCCAGTGCATAGCCCAATCCACAGTCCAGTCCAGTTTTTTTTGCTTCACCTGTTTTCTCTTTGCATTTTTATTTGATGTTTGGTGTGAAAAAATTGAATGTCATTTTACATTTAATATTAATAAAATAAATATAGATAAAATTATCATTCTAAATTATATTCTACAAATTTATAGATTTTCATTCCTCTAAAAAAATAAAGGAATATGATTCCATATTTTTGTGGAATAAGATTTCACATTTTTTTTAATCTAATATACCTTTATTCAATTTTTAAATTGATAAAGATTACCTTTCAATGATCTATCTAACCCTAACCTCTTTAACTCTATTTAACCTAAATTCAGTCTTCAAACTTTATGCACCCTGCATTTGAAGAAGACGATAAAAGCTTCTACTCTTACTTAGGAGAGTAAAATAATATTATCAAAATTTATAAAAAAATATTATCATGACTTTAGTTATAAAAATAATAATCTTAAACCTTATTTCAAAAAACACAAACTATATGTGTGTGGAAGAAAAAAAATGTATTTTTTATTTTTCTCATTAAAGATAATTATGTCATTTAAATTAATTTAGATTATATTTCATATTATATCCTCCACACCAAACTATAAAATTGTTTTCCATTCCATATTATTCGATTTATCAATTCTCATTCCTATTCCTATTCTTATTCCATGAAATTTTATTCTTTGCACTAAACATAACCTTACTTTTTTATTATGAAGTGAAGTATTGTTTGAAAATCAAAACTTTTTGTGATAAATAAATTAAGAAAGTAAGTTTTTGTTGTTATCAATTAAAGTCCCCAACTTTATTAAAATATATTTTTATTAAAAAATGTTGAAAAGACAAATATACAGCTTATAAAATAACTTTTACAGTGAAATCCACTAATCTTTTGACAAATTAATATTTATTTATTTTTTAATAATTAAAATAAAAACGTGTTAAAATATTAGTGAATATTAGTGTAAAATTCTTTACACCGATAATACATACCAATTTAATTCATTTATAATATCACTAAAAGATATGGCATATCTATCCTAATTTTTTAATTGATAAATATTATTAAAATATTTATTGTTAAAGTTGAAAGTCTGGAAAACAAAGTTTAGATATTTAATTAGCAAGTTTTAAAGTTGAGGTATGTAATTAGTTAGTATATTTGATGTTCTTCCCGACACTTTTCTCTTCTATTATGCCTGTTAGCAATGCTGAGCTGTCTAACAAACTCCTTGGGGTTGCAATTCGGTTATGCAGTGTAGAGCGAGAATGTAACAAAATGATCATCCTCAATAAAAAATACTCAGATATTCTCCCTTCCATCTCTTGTCAGCCATTGACCGCCGGAAGTAACTTCTCAAATTGTTATTTTCCTGGTCAATTGCTTGATTACTCTCGGAATTCATATAAATTCTGAGAGTTATTTTCCCTTTCATCACTTTCCCTGTAGCAGAGAGGGATACAGTTGCAGAATTACAGAGAAAAACAAGCAAATGGACAGAAAAATTAAGTATTATTAAATATTTATTTATAATTTTTCACTAAACATAAAGGGGATTCAGGTACTCTAAAGTGAAGAGTAACGCTAAAAAGTAGAATGCAGAGTTGTAACACCTGCATAACAGATCATGAATATGTGATAATCTACTCCATTAATTTTCTCGTCAGCAATTGCATACTGCATTAACCAATCTAAAATGCATATTGCATCCTTCACTTTAGAGCATCAAACCTAATAAATCCTTGTTTTTTAAAATTAATTTATATTTGACAAAAAGATCTAAGGACTTCAAAAATATATAAGCTTTAACAGTTCACATAATAACCGCGTAAGGTCTCGAACAAAACCTATCAGGCAGACGGTGATGAGCTAACCTTAATTAAGGCACAAGTTCATAAATGAGAAAAAAATTAAATATGCGATGGCACTGTAAAAACGAAGTTAAAAATTTCAACAAACATTTATTTGGGCCACATTTCACTGTTCTAAAATTAACTTTGCAATACAAACAGCAGAAGAAACGTTTTTCCCCCATTCATCTTTAACAGGAGGGGCCTTAATCTGTTCATGATTGAAGACAACAAATATTCATACAAAGGCTGTTTCGGGCTAAACACGAAGTAAAAAAGGCTCTCCCTCACACATTCCACAGGTCACTTAGCCCATGGCATATTTCTGGGTCCAGCTTCTGGCAGTTGACTCGTACTTGTTCCTGTCTGTCTTGTACATGTGGGCGATTTCAGGGACCAAAGGATCATCAGGATTTGGGTCCGTCAACAGGGAACAAATTGAGAGCAACACCTAAAGATGTAAAACACAAACAAAGTAAATAATGCTTAGTTGCAATTCAACAACTTGTTCTGAATAAAGAAGTGGTGATGATGCTTAAAACTTAACTACAAGAGCCAAATATCTGCTTGTAAGTATCAAGCCACCTATTGTGGTCTCCTTCCATGGGAGTTATTCAAAATTAACCACATAATTTCAAACTTCATGCAAATCAGCCATTCAAACCATAGCATAAATATATTAAGATTTTGATTTTGATCCGATGTTAATGAAAAAGTTTTTACATCATCATTCAATCACGGGTAGATACACCATTAAAAAAAAATTGACTATGATAACAACTACCTAAAATGTAAAACTTTTTTTAATGATGTGACAACACAAGATTTGATGATAACATAAAAAAGTTTTACACTATAAATCAAAATTAAATCCAAATATTAAATACAGGCTAGAATCATGTGCCTAACAAAAATTGTTGGACATTAAAACTATGGAATTGTCACATCTAAGTTTACAAGGATTACACTGAAAGGATAAGTAAAACATATTTTAAGGAACGATAGCTGTTCTCATTATGTGAAATAATCAAGAAACAAACCTTGGAAATGGTTAGAGCAGGGCTCCACTGCTCCTTCAATATGTCAAGGCAAATGCTTCCGTTGCTATTTATATTTGGGTGAAATACCTTCGTCCTGAATGCAACCTGGAAGATATTCACAATCCATGAGTAGGCAAATATATACAGAAGGTACAGTCCTTATTAAAATTTTCAACTGAAATATATACAATTTCTAATACTAAATTTTTTCCATTTTAGAAAAATTTGAGACCAAGCATACAATTTTTATTCTTGTCAGGAAATGAGTGAATAAAAGAAGAAGCATTGACTATTAATAGGTCTCCCTTAGAACAGAAAAGCTCCAAACTAAATAAGTGGGAAAAAAAATTGCATTACAGCATTATTTGAAAATGAACTGGTACAGAATTAAAGACAGTGAAGAAACATTACAGAAATAAATAGACATTTGAATGAATTACCAACCTTGGGTGGCTTAAAGGGATAATCAGGAGGGAAATGAATAGTGACTAGGAAAACACCTCCAGCATAAGGACTGTCTGGAGGACCCATAATTGTTGCTTGCCAATGAAACATATCTTCAGCAACAGGACCTGCAATGTTTTGAAACAAATTGACAAAAGATGGGATAAGCACAAAGTTGCTGTAAATGCCAAGAACAACATAACTAGATTGGATAAATTCCTAACATCAAAAAGCACAACATAGCCTCTCATGCTGTCAATTTGGTAGGCTCATAGCCAGCTGATACTTTTGAGAACTAGTCAAGTAAATTTCCAACAATTTTGTCCAACTCTATTTACAATCCAAAGGCTAGAATTATACCATTAATTTTGTCAGTTTAGTGATAAAGATCAATGTCATATGAAAATCTTGAAGAAATTTTTAAGTAACTTAGCAAAGGAATTAGTTTCAATCCCCCCCTCTAATATGCATGTAACAGAGACACGATCCAGGCAATAATATTATCATTTATCAGGCAATAGAAAGAAGAATTTAAGCTTAAACACGATACTTTGTTCAACACAATCCACATAGCACCCCCAATCATGAAATCATATAGAGGTCTCTCATACATATAGACTTGAATGTGAAATTAGCACAAATGATTCCCCTTTCAGCATCATCAAGTCAAGCCACAAAGAAATTTGCAGTTTGGGCAAGGTTTGATCACTGTTGTCAGACATGGAATGACCTTATTGCCCCCCTCCCTCTTATACCTAAAACACATAACTATATAACCTCCCAACGGCTAGCAAGATCAATCATAAAAATTGTTCAAATCCCCAAAACACTACTTCTTGCGAACATTTCCACACAAATATTATGAGAAATTATAATACATACGCGCATCCTAACCAAATTTAAATTGAAACCATTACCGACAAAAAACAAGCACTTCAAAAAAAATGAAAAAACAAAACAAAACAAAGAATCTAGAAAATAAATTAGGCAGGAAATAAAAATGAAATTAAAAGAAATAGAGAAGAGTGGGGAGGAATAGTAACCGGCGCTGCAAGAGGTAGGAGGATCCTTCTGCAGATCCTTGAGTTCCTTCAAGATCCGCTTGGATGCCATCGTCAAAACCTAACCACAACCCCAAATCACCTCAGATCAGACCTTAAACACACACAAAACAGAGAGATCAATAATTATAATAATAGATCACCATACCTAAGGCAACAGGAAAGCAACACAGATAGATCCTCCTTTTGCCTGCCCTTGTTTTGATTTGTATGTGTGAGGAAGAACAACAACAACAAGAAGAAGAAGAAGAGAGGGAAAGAGAGAGTAAAAGGTTGAAATAGAAGGGAAGGGAAGAAGAAGAAGAAGACTGTTTGGGATTTCGGAAGGAAATGACGTTTTATAAATTGTCTGGTGCGGCTCAGGAAGCCATCCACTCTCTCTTTCTCGTTGCCTTCCCTTTGCCTTTTCCTTTTCCTTTTCCTTTTCCTTTTTATTCTTAATAATAAATAATAATAATTAAATTATTCGTATTATTTTTTGAAAGGGTGTGGGTCCCTTGGTTCGCGTTTACTGTATGAAATCCAATCCTTTTCTCCTCACGAGTCAAAAAGTGGCACCCCAAAAGGAGCGGTCTTTATCTTCGCTTCGGTTTTGCAAAACATGATTGGTTATTGATTAATCCCCCTTTCACGACGTCGTTTCCATTCCTTATTATAGAAATAGAATTACAACCCCATCTGCCGGAAAGTTACATAACACCTATTATTTCCCCGCGTTCGGGCACCTTTTTTAGCCATTCCATGGCCAGCCGTTGGTTTTATGCCGCCCCTCTATTGCTTTACTTCCTGGGAGAACAAAACCCTCTTCCTTTTCGTACCTGTTTATATAAGTATGTGTTTGAAAAAATTATAAAAATTTGATTATTTTAATAATTAATTATTATATAAATTTTTTTTTATTATAATAAATTATAACTGATTATAATTAATTTATTTTTTATGTTTAGATACATTAATTAAAAAATATTTTAAATTAATCTAATTTTTATATATTAAATTACTAAAATAAGTATAAAGTAATTAAAAAAATTATTTGATTGAAGATAAAATAATATTTACATCTCAAAATGTAAAGAATAATTTATAAATTAGAATCATAAACTTCAAGTTTCATTATTATGAAAATTAATTTTAAAATTTTTTATTTTACATTAAATTTCCTAAAAAAATATATAACTAATTTTATCAAACATGATTAAACACTATTATAATAAATTTTTTCTCAAAAAAAACTAAAAAAAGTTAAGTTAATATTTACCAAATACACTCTAAAACTAAATTATACCTTTATTCATCTAAAAATAAATATTAATATAATATGTTAGTAATTAAAAAATAAAATTACTAAAAAATTGTACACCAATAATTATAAAAAGACATTAACATAAAAATAAAAATTTAATTTATATAATATAAAAATTTTAAAATTATAAATTTTATATATAACTTTTCCTTCTTATGCTTTTGACTTTTTCATCTGCGGTTTCTTTTCATTTGTTGAAATTAGAATCAATCATTTAATAGCTAAAATATAAATAATAGTTAGCTGCATTTTAATTTATTTTGTATTTAAAAAATTTGATCAATATATTTTTAAACATTTTAATTTTTAAGTATAATATATTTTAAAAAGCTAAATAAATTAATCTAAGTGCAAAAAATTGCCCTTTTATAATATTTTATAATTTTTTTAGAAAAAAATTATCATACTAATAAAAGTACAGCGACATTTACAAATTAAATAAAATTATCAAATATAATCTATATGTTGAACTAAATTTTAGAAAAATGTTCTGCTTCTCATGCGAATATTATAAATGATTAAGCATCTTTTTTAATAAAAAAACAACACTCACTTTAAAGATAATATCTCTTCTCTTTTCAAATATATTTAAATATCTCTTTTACATACAAGACCATAGATAGAAGAGTCACAACCCACAAAGGGATTTGTTGAAGGCATCCAAATTAGGGGACACAAATCACTAAAAAATGGATAAACAATAAAGTATATAAACAACTCAAATCTAATCAACTTGGACAAATTATTAAAAAAATACAAAAACATTAAAAAAAAGTGAAGATTGGCCTCAAAAGAAAAAAAATAACAACTTTACTACTTAAAAAAATCATAAAAAATAATAATTCTGATATTCTTACCATTAACAATGTATATATATTTTTTCATATTCTTTTTATTATCATTTATCATATTTATTTATTTTTATCATTTTTTTATTAAATTTAATACATTTAAAAAGAGTATTAATAGTATATATATTCTTAAAAAGATATATAATAATTTTTTTCAAAAAACAAATATAAGAGGAAGAAGATGAAGATATGATTTAATATATAATTTATTGTAAGTTTAAAGTTTTTACATTTTTTTCTAATAATTTATTGGACTTTTCTTTGTGATATTTAATTTTTTTAAATAATTTAAAAGTACATGAGTGAATGATATTATAAAAATAAATCAAAACTAATTTCTTGTTTTTTTATTGTTTTTAATAACCATTTTTTAAAAAGTAGAATAAAAGCAATAGTGTAATCATTGTTATTTTCATGGTATCTATTTTCATTGTTATGCTGATTCCTATGCTATGCAAAGTTATGACTATGTCTGAGGATTCTGAAGTAGGTAAAGTAAAATGGTTAATAATATATTATCTCCGTTTTATAATATATGTTGTTTAAAATTTTTACATAAAAAATAATAAGTATATTTAATATTGTCAATTTTAAATAAATATAATTATATTTCACTTAATTATCTTGTTATTTTATTAATGTTTTCTCATTTTATTTAATAAAAAATAATAAGAGATAAAGATAAAATTAAAAAAAATTAATATTTTTTTAATTTTTAAAGGTAATGGATAAATAAAATAAATTATTCTATCTAAAACAACATGTATTAGAAAACAGAGGGAGTAATTTGTTTCCGTATATCGTTCTTCATTTTTGTTTATTTCTTCCGCCTATATACAAATTTGTGCTATTCATTTTCTTACCTTGTCCAGTTACTATTGTAGAAACTTGTATTTCACCAATTATATTATAAGAAAGAAAAATTCAGTGAATAATGATGGGAATTAGAAATTAAATTGAGAAAGTTGATTGAATATAATTTGTGGAGGGACGTAAGTCAAAGCAGCCAATCAATGGAAATTCTACCGTGCACCTTCTTCCTTCAGACAAATCACAGTCATTCAATTGATCTTAGTTCAATGTAGGACCCACAAAAATTAATTAGTCAAAGGATGAAAACTTATCTGCAGGGAGAATTTTCTTCGAAGCATAAGAAGTTTCCCCTAATGTTCTCAGAATTGAAAAGGTCATTTAACCGAAACGGTCATACAAAAGAGGTTAAATTGAGACTGAATCAAAGTTTTATATATATACATATATATTATATAAATATATAATAATATATGAGAAAATATAATATATATTAATTATATAAATAATAGTAATAAAAAATTGAAATGAATTATTATTATAATTAAATTCATTTATTATATATATATATTAAAGTAAAAGTATTATATTGATATTAGTATAATTTCATTACATATATATATATATATATTAGTTACAAATTAAATAAGTAAAAAAGTAAAATATGAATATTTTTTTTATAAATTGAAGTTAAATTCTATTGCATTACAAATTATTATTTATTTTACATTAGATAAATTAAGAATTTTAAATGATAAATTTTGATTAAAAATTAAGAATCAAATAATTAATATCTTTAAAAAAATTTAAAAATCTTTTTAAAAATTGGATATTTTTAAAAAAAATTAAGTCAATTCAACTAGATTCAGACCAATTTTTAACTTTTTAATTGATTTTTGAAAATTTAATTTTTAAAATTACATACATCGGTTGTAAAATCGATTCTTAATTTTTGTAGTTCAATCCAATTCGATCCTGTTCTAAAATTATTAATCTCATTATTTATCTAATTAAAATATGTTTAATTTTATTCAATTTATTCATAAAATTAATTTTTATGCTATAAAATATTAAAATCACATATAAAATAATTTAATATTATTAGAAATAGATAATTATATTAGAAGTAGGATATAATTATTATTTTATTAATTATAGTTCATTGTATCTTAGATTCATTGTACCTTTAGGATTCATTGTATCTTGTTAATTAAAGCTAAAATTAATTCTCCTTCTTGTAAATTGTATTGATCATGTATAAAAATAAATTATTTGTTGAGTGGATGACTCACTCAAGCAATTCATAAATTCTCTCTAAGTTTCTTTGATATTTAAGTTGATATCAGAGCAGATTGATCCCCATTTTGGTCTCTCAACCCGTACTATTCTCATACTATTCACGCCACTATTTACGTATTGTTCACGTCACTGTTCCACTATTGTTCACGCACTGTTTCGCACTGTTCCTGCACTGCTCACGCACTGTTCACATTACTGTTTCAGCCGCTGTCAAGGTTGAAACTTCATCCAAAGTCCCCTCATTTGTCAGAGGAAGGGCTCCAGTCATCTCAGATGACCATTTCTGGCCATCTCTCTAAGTCTCGTTGTCAGAAACCGCCGCACACACCGATCACGCGCCTCTGTCCTCCCAGCACGTGTAGGTCACGCGCCACCTGCCTGCAGCCAGAAAATTTCTACGACTGTCCAAAACATCTTTTCGGCCTCTCCTCTATTTGTTTAGGTGATTAGACTAGTCATTTTCTGCTGTTTAGTTACTGGGTCTAAGTGCTCTTGGAGCCTCTGTCATTCAGTTCTTTAAGTATTTCTGTTTCTAATTTTTGTTTTCTACCAAATGGCATCAACAACAAGTTCTAACAATGGTTAGAAAAGTCCCATCTCATTTGCCTTTTCAAGAATTCCTTCAATTACTTCTGTGAAACTTAATGGCAAAAACTATATGGATTAATGTTCGGTCGTCGAAATTTGGTTCCTCAGTCAAGGACTTTTTGATCATCTGACAACTCAAGTAGATAAAATTGATGCTGCATTAAAGGATAAATGGCAAAAGGTTGACTATTAGTTAATGTCTCTTCTTTGGCAGTCCATTGATCCATCACTGCTGGTTCATTACCGTTCATATAAGTCTTATTATGATATTTGGAAGAAGGCTAAAAGTGTTTATGCTAATGACATTCAGCAACTCTATGACTCTGTCCATAATTTGACAACTTTTCAAATGTAGGATCATGACTTAATTTCTTATTAGAATAAAGCTCAGTCCACAATTCAACAAGTCAATATGCATCTAACTGATAGTGATCCTAAAAAGGTGGTAGACAAGTTAGATCAAATATACACGGTCTTTGTTCTTCATGGCTTGCATAAGGACTTTGAAAATGTTAAAAATCAAGTCCTGACAAATCCAAACATTCCTACTATTGATGAACTGATTGATCGATTATTCCGTATTCTATTGACTGATGAATCTCTTAAACCTGATCCTTAAGTAGACTCTGCAGCCTTCTTAACAAATTCTAGTCGTGGAGGACGTGGTCATGGCCGTGGAAGAGGTGGTCCAGGTAATCGATCACAATGCTCTTATTGTAAGCAAATGGGGCATACTCAAGATCGATGCTACACTCTGCATGGCTTTTCGGGAAAAACTGTCAATATGTCACAAATGTAGGCACCGGATACCGCAAAGACGGATGATCCTCCACAAGAAAATAAGATTCTCTTATCTGATAATGAGTATAAGGAGTACCTCAAGTTAAAGGTGGCTTCTAACAATGTCTTATCCTCAGTACCTCAATTTGGTAATTTCTCAATTTGTTTTTCTCAATCTTTGCCTTCTGGATCCTGAATTTTGGATTCTGGTGCATCAGATCATATTGCTAGTAATCCTTTTTTTTTTTCAAATTTATCTCCTACAAAAATTCCTCATTCAATAACCCTTGCAGATGGTTCGAAAGTTCAGGCCACTGGCATTGGCAAGATTTCTCCTCTTCCCTCTTTAAATTTAGATTTTGTTCTTCTCATTCCTGGTAGTCATTTTAATCTACTCTCAGTTAGTAAATTGACTCACACTCTTAATTGCTTAGTAATTTTTCTTTCTGATTCTTTCTTATTCAGGACCGGAGTATGGAACAGATGATTGGCAAAGGCTTTGAATCGCGTGGGCTCTATTACTTTCAACCTTCTTCTTCAACCATCTATGTTGTGGCTGATTCTCCAAGTATCCTTCATAATAGTTTAGGTCATCCAAGTTTAAATAAATTGAAGAAAATGGTTCATAGTCTTTCTCATTTGCAGTCTCTTCAATGCGAATCTTATCAACTTGGCAATCATGCCCGTTCTTCCTTTCACAATAAAGAAACAAGTCGGTCTAAGTATCCTTTTAAGTTAGTTCACTCAGATATCTGGGGGCCTAGCCCACTAGTTCAATTCTAGGTTTTCGTTATTTTGTAACTTTCATTGATGACTACTCAAGATGTATTTGGATCTACTTAATGAAATATCGGTCTGAATTATTTGAAAACTTTCAGAAATTTTGTTCTGATATTTCTACTCAATTTGGTCGTACAATTCACATTTTAAGAAGTGATAATGTTAAAGAGTATTTTTATACTTCATTCAAGTCTTTTATGTCCTCAAAAAGTATGATTCATCAATCTAGTTGTCCACACACACCACAACAGAATGGCGTTGCAGAAAGAGAACATCGACATCTGCTTGATACTGCCCGTACCTTGTTACTTCAAGCAAATGTTCCTTTAAAATTTTGGGCAGATACAGTTCTTACTGTAGGTTACTTCATCAATAGGATGCCACCTTCTGTGTTGGATAACCAGATTTCTCATTCCATTTTATTTCCTGATGAATCTACATATAAACTTCCTCTGCGCATTTTTGGTTGTACTTGTTTTGTTCATGATCTGTCTCCAAGAAAATATAAACTCATTGCTCGTGCAATCAAGTGTATTTTCCTTAGATATTCCAAAGTACAAAGTGGTTATAGGTGTTACTCCCCTTCATTATATCGTTTCTTTGTTTCTGCAGATGTGACTTTCTTTGAAGATTCTTCATTCTTCACTTAAAAGGAAGAAACAGTCACTCTTTCTACAATTTTAACTGTTCTTTTCTCAGTCCATCGACCACCACTCAAGAAGATAATTCTCGTCCATTAGTCACTTATCATCGTCGTCATCATGAACCTTCCACATCTCCACCAGATCCCGAGCTTGGTGTTTCAGTGCCTTACCAACTTCTCAACCATCTCCAGATCCACCTTCATCTATTTCTGACTTCCCAATTGCTGTTCGTAAAGGTATTCGTTCCACTCGTAATCCTCACCTTATTTATAATTTTGTTAGTTGTCATCCTCTTTCTCTTATTCAATATGCTTTCACCTCTTCCTTATCTTTTGTCTCTATTCCTAAAATTGTTCAGGAAGCTCTTTCCCATTCAAGATGGTGGCAGGCAATGATTGAGGAAATGCAAGCTTTGGAATCCAACCGTACTTAGTCTTTGGTTTCTTTACCTTCGGGTAAAAATCCTGTGGGATGTCGCTGGGTCTTCACTGTAAAAGTTGGCCCTAATGATACTGTGGATCATCTTAAGGCTTGTCTTATAGCCAAAGGTTTTACTCAGATTTTGGAGTAAGATTATGGTGATACTTTTTCTCCTGTTGTGAAAATGGCTTCGGTCAGGGTGTTTCTATCCATGGCAGCCATGAATCAATGGCTTCTACACCAACTAGATGTCAAAAATGCTTTCTTGCATGGCAACTTGACTGAGGAGATCTACAGGGAGCAACCTCTTGGGTTTGTTGCTCAAGGGGAGTCAAGTTTGGTTTGTAAACTTCACAAATCACTATATGGTCTTAAATAATCTCCTCGATGTTGGTTTGGACGATTCAACTTGGTTTTACACAAATTTGGAATGATCAGAAGTGAAGTGGATTACTCGATATTTTATAAGTATTCATCTAATTTATGTATCTATATTATGGTTTATGTGGATGACATTGTCATAATAGGGAATGATCATGCTGGAATTCAGCAATTGAAGGGCCATCTATTTTATCACTTTGAAACAAAGGACTTGAGCAAATTGAGATATTTTTTGGAGATTGAAATTGTTCAGTCAAAATCGAGAATTGTTATCTCCCAAAGAAAGTATACTCTTAATATTCTTGAAGAAACTGGAATGTCGAATTGTAAACCAGTTAAAACTCCCATGGATCCGAATATTAAGCTCCTTCCTGATAAAGGTGAATTATTTTCAAATCCAAGTAGATATCGAAGATTAGTAGGAAAGCTTAATTATCTTACTGTTACCATACCAAACATCTCTATTGCTGTTAGTGTGATGAGTCAATTCCTAAATTATCCCCGTATTGATTATTGGAATGCAGTCATCAAAATTTTGAGATTCATTAAAGGATCACTAGGAAAAGGGATAGTATATAAAAATAGAGGGCATAAGGAAATTATTGCCTACACTGATGCAGATTGGGCTGAATCTCCATGTGATAGGAGATCCACCTCAGGATATTGTGTTTTCTTTGGAGGAAATCTCATTTCATGAAAAAGTAAGAAACAAAATGTAGTCGCAAGATCAAGCGCTGAAGCAGAATATCGAGCTATGACTCTCACTACATGTGAATTAATATGGCTAAAGCAGCTTATTAAAGAGTTAAAATTTTGTGAGGTTGGAACTATGAGATTAATTTGTGATAATCAGGCAGCTCTCCATATTGCTTCTAACCCAACCTTTTATGAACGCACCAAACATATAGATGTTGATTGCCATTTTATTCGTGAGAAGATTATTTCTGGGGAGATTACCACATCATTTGTCAACTCAAATGACCAATTGGTTGATTTGCTTATCAAAGCTCTTCGGGAACCAAGGATAGCTTATATGTGCAACAAGCTGGATGCTTTTGATATCTACGCTTAGGGATGGAAACAGGCCAGACCAGGCCAGGCTTCACACTAAACAGGCCAGGCCTGTGTTACAAATACCTGGCCTGTTACTTATCAAAGGCTTTTTTTTGGGCTTTGGCACGGCAATTCTATTTAGAAAGCTTTGATTTATATTAAGGCTTCTAAATAGTGCGACAGATATAGTCAAATAGGCCTAAGCCTTCAAAACAGGCCTTGAAAGGCCATTGAAAAAAAAAATTAACATTTAAGTACAACTCCTGTTTCTAAATACCATTACTAATCACTCATTAGACTAAATAAAATATAATTACACAATTAAATCATACACAACCATAACACACAAAATTCATCAAATTCAAAGACCTTTTTCAAGTCACTTGAACATATAAAAAATAAGACTCTTTCAAGCACATAAAACACCTCTTTCAAGCTTGTTCTCACATTACATTCATAACTAATTGGTCATCACTCATCATCAACATCATAGTATCATCAACATCATAGTCTCAAGATCAATAATACATCTTAATAATGACAAATCCAAATTATTCAATTATCACATGATTAAATTCAACAACACAACACAATAACTAAATCTAAATAGTAAAGTACAACCAATCAACAAAGTGTCAACGTGTAGGATTTCTGCTGCTGGCTTGGACATCTTGATTAAGAGAAATCAAGAAGAGAAAAGAAAGAAAAATAAGATCTACACTCCCAAGGGAATCCTTAGACCCGAATCAAAAGGTAGCTATGAACTCAATCACCTAGGAAAAACAAAACTCCTTGCATAAGCAATGTATTTGCGAAGAAGTTGACCAGGTAATGGAATAAAATCTCTATCTCTTTGTGGGTCAAGTCTCAACCTTGAAACTAAAGAACCAGATCTAACACCCAAATCTACACCTTCAACATTCTGTGATACAGCAGTTCTTGAATCAGAATGTAGATATGGTAAAATGAATTCTCTCCATTAGTGAATCTGGATTTACCAAAAAGTATGATGCTCTAGCAAATCTAAAAAATCATGCAATAGGGAGTAGCGAGATAACCTCCACGTTGCTTTTTCAATGCCGGTGAATGTTGTCCATACCCAGCATGAAGCTGCAAGATACATTTGAACAATTAATCTTAAGCACCAACAGAACAATATACAAACATGGGATAAAATGAAAATGAATAAATCAATAACATTGATTTGAGAACAATATTTAGTAGAAATATGAAAACATCCAGCCTACATCTACTGAGAGAATGAGATAATGTCCTACGGCAAGAACACCCAAATCTAACATGCAGAAAACCCGTGATGATTTCATCTAAGCCATGATGCAAATCATGTTTCCCTTTCAATATTCTTATCAGTTATCAATCTTCCCGCGTGTCTGTGTTGGCCCGTGTAAAGTCATGTCATGTCTCTAATGCAGATTTCATTCACAAAATCACAAAAAAATTTATTGGAATGCTATGAACCCTCATATCTAACCCTGAAACCCTTCTTACCTGGTAGAAGGGCGTGCGTTGATTGGCGTTCGGTGATGGTTGAGCCGGCGTGCGTGGTGCGTGGTGCGTGGAAGAGAGGAGTGCTTTCTGGGGAGAGATTACCAGGAATGATTAGGAATTAGGTCTCCGAATCCGATTAGGAATTAGGAAATGAATTGAACATGAAACGTGGTAAAGTTAATCTGCAGATGAGTAAACAAAAATAATATAATTTAAATATAAATTTATAAAATATGTAATTGTAAGAATATTAACTTACCATAGCTTAGTGGTAAGTGGAGTGGAGTGTTTATATTAGGGAGTGAGTTCGATTCTTGTTAAGTATAATTTCAAAGTTAAATATATTTATAAATAGTATAAATGGATTTGGTTTAATAGAACTTTTATTGAAAGGTCGATATTAAATGAAACAGGCTATTATAAAGGCCTGAGCCTTGCTTATATTTTAAATAGGTCGGTCTTGAGAACTTGAGGAAGAGTGTTAAAAATAGATAATTATGTTAGAAGTAAAATATAATTATTATTTCACTAATTAGAGTTCATTGTATCTTAAATTCATTGTACACTTAAATTTCATTGTAACTTAAGAATTAAAGCTAGAATTAATTCTTCTTCTTGTAAATTATATTGATCGTGTATATAAATAAATTATCTATTGAATAGATGACTCACTCAAGTAATTTAAAAATTCTCTTTAAATTTTTTTGATATTCAAATAATATCTCTTTCATATTAATATATAATATAAATATAATATATGTATTATAACGTAGATAAAACATTTTTAAAAGCTATGGTTTATGGCAATGAATCATCATGCACCTCATAGGCTGGCTGACGTAGGGATCCAGCTGGACAAGGTAGAGCCAGACGTGGTCCACCTGCGCTGCACTGCACATGACATGGTCCAACGCACGTGTCTCACCGAGTGCGAGTTGCCTCATCTCAACTCGTAACCCGTAACTCGTAAGTTTGGACTTTCGAGGCAACGACCCCTTAGAACCGTTCAGGATGCAGAGGCGGGTCCAGATTGAAGATTCCAGATCTCACCCTCCTAAATACGACGACGATTCCTTCCCGGTCCAAAACCACGACGGCCAAGACGATGAACCGGACTATCAAGACAAGGTCACAGCAGAAGGAGACTACATCAACGTCCCTGCTCACCCCTTTTTGATCAAGATTTTACACAAACAAGGTTTCCCCTTGCCCTAAATAACCTCCTCTTTTTTCAAATCAATAAATAATTTCTTACTCTTATTTCAGTAATTTTTAATTTGGTGTCTTTCGTTATGTGATTTAAGAATCTACTTGTGATTTCAGCAATGGTGTTATTATTCTTATGCTGATAAAAAAAAAATGAAAGAATAATAAGAGTAAATTATTACAACCATATTCTAATGTGAGTTTATAAGGAATGGCTTGAGTTTAACCAATTTTCCATCTGTTTTCTTGAGTGATGCTGAGGTGCATGTAACAATATCAGGGAATTATGTTTTCATTTTGGATATGTGAGTAGTATGTGATTTAAGGATTCTGAAAGGAGTAATGCAAGATGCACATAGCGCAGTTTGAAAAGCCTTGTATATATTATTGAATAAAGCAAATAAAGAGAGAGAGGACGACCTGGTGTACCAATTCTTGAAACAACCTGATAATGTTACCCATTTTCAACAACACAACTTTTCACACTACATAAAGTTGGTTAATGAAGTACAAATTTGTGATTAATAACGTATCGAAGTTAGTTAATGAGTATGTAAAAAGTTGGTTAATGAAGAATAAAAAAGTGGTTAATAATGTTTATAAGTTAGTTAACGGGCTCAGGCTGAAAGAATTACATATTTGTACATACCCATTAACCAACAATTTATACTTTATTAACAAACTTTCATGTGGTGTTAAAAAGAGTGTAAATACTATTTGAGATAAGATGATTATTATTCTTCTTGAAATTATTAATGCTATTCCGTTTCTTCTTTACAGGGGACCAGCAAGTTCTATTTGCAGATAAGGTTTTGAAGTTCACTGGTTCAGGGAAGATGAAATGCCGCATTCTGTTAGTTACAGATTTTGCAATTTACATTGTTGACCCGGAGACTGATTCCCTTAAACGGAGGATAGCCCTTGCAGCTGTTGACAAGATTTGTCTCAGTGAACTGAGTGATAACTTTTTTGCAGTAATAATTCCAACAGAGTACGATTTACTTATGGCGAGCACTCGAAGGACTGAAATTGTCACTGCCTTTGTTGAAGCTACCAAGAGAGCATCTGATTATGAACTCGAGGTGGTTTCCTCCAATAGGTAATTGGAATTTATACCTGTTACATTGTGTCATCCATTGTTGCTACACTTTCGTTATTTGTATCTTCCTTGTATCATTGTTGTTTAAATGTTTTGAGTTGTGTACTTCCACTTTTTTTAATACAAAAACGTTCAGAATGTTGGGCAAAATATTGATTAAATTTTTTGTGGTGGTTCCCTAAGGATTTCAGCAAATCTTTGTTGCATGTTACTTTGTTGTGCTGCATTGCATTTTTCTGATGTACTACTGATTGAAGTTTTACACTATAAAACAAAGAAAAGACTCATATGATGTGTAAAGGGTAATCCCTTTATTATACAATTCCTGGTATTTCATCTTTGTTTATTGGGATTATAAGAGTCTGTCTGGGATGACTCTTGTAGCTGTCCAAAATTATTGGTGATATGTGAGAATTACACTTGGTTGCAAATGGGAATTCTAAGTAATTCGTTGTACCATTTAAAAGGTCTTCCTTGACTCCTATATCCTCCAGCATTTCATTCTTAAACATATGGAATTCCATTTGATAAGAGTATCCATTTTCTATTTTTTTTTACAAATATCTATGTCTGCAGTGCATCTGATTATCCCATATCTGTTGTCCTAAAACTCATAAGGTAGGTCCTAACATGCATGAAAATGACACCTGGGTACACCATAACTTACTGCATGGCAGATGCCTCCAACACTACTGCATTCCCTAGTTCCTTAACTCCAGGAATTATTAGATAGTTAGAATTGTAATTGTAACATTTCCTGACCCAAATTTAAAATGGTTTCTACCAAGTTTGATTGAATGTTTTGTGCTGTCCTCATATAAACTTTGCTGTTGTAAATTCTGTAACAGTTATTATGAAACTTTCTTGAGTTTAATCTATCACTAAAGGCATGTTTTGCAATTCCTTTGCAGGTTTGAGTATAATGCGGCATCTGACTTGGTTAAGGAAATTGAATTTGAGGAAGTAGAAGGTAAGTGGCAAATTTTTTTCCTTTATTTTTTTTAGAGTGGAGGGAGGTGGGTGGAAGGAGAATTATCATCAACGTCACCATTCCACCCTTTCTTATTTCTCTGGTGTAGAGTACTTTCTGCAGCATTTTTCTGAAGCTTCTCTTATTTCTGTTTTAATAAATTTCAGGGGGTGTCAAAACAAGAATTTTGAGGAAGTGAATTTCAATTTGTATTTTCGTGATGATGTCTGTAAACTTAGTAGGAAAGGTTCTTCCGGGCATACCTTTTCCTTCCAAAGGTTAGTTAAACTGTTATTCTGATATCAGAAATTTTAAAAGAAAAGAAATATATACGTGATGTAAGTTTTCTACTTGAAACCAGATACAGCTGGATGTACGAAATGGAATTATATCAAATTTTTAGAATTAATATGAAAGTTGTGATATTTACCATTTCGTATGTAGCTTATTTCCTTTGTCTTTTAGTCAGTATTGTGGAAACTTTCACTAACTTCCTCTAGGTCCCTTTACATGCAATCCCTTTCCCATCTCCGTTTCATGTAGACCTTGATTTATAGTTGTATAGTGCCACCTACTATGTTGATGTTAAATATACTTCAATTTACGTCACCACCCCATAATAGAAGCTCACAGTCTCTATTCGCCTCATCTGAGTAGTTGCGAACTGGATTGATATCGCTGAAATACATACTATCTTTACAAACTGAATGCGCAGGATAAATCAACTCATCATTCTGTCTCTAACCCACTAACTGCATAGTGCAAAGCTTACAAGTAGATGGCGAATGGTGAAATTGCTTTTTCATTTTTCCCCTCTTCCGCAAATAGGTCATTCGATTGGTTTGGCTTTTGTCATACATATGTTAAGAGTAATCCTACCAGGATATCTTTTGCAATACTAGTAAACATGGTATCTATTTGAGTTTTATAAAAATAAATTTTTTATAGTAGACTTAAATTCAGATAAAATTAGTAAAATTATATAAAGTAAGAAAAATAAATTGTGTAGGTTTTCAAGGATGCTTGTACAATTCATGTTTTTTACATTTACCAGTTTACGCAAACTGTACAGGTGAAGTAGCTAGTACATGCTTTAATCTTTAAAATTGTGTCAACCAATATTAAATTCCTCTTGGAAGATCTTAAGGACACGCTCTTGTGTATGCATGGTGCATTTAGAGGAATTAATTGCCCTAGGTTCTGGCCCAAGGTTCAATCTGAGTCGTTAACGCATGGACTTTTCTTCTTCTTCTTTGAACCAGCTTTTGTGTAATTGTGTCAACCAAGATTAAATTCCTCTTGGAAGATCTTAAGGACACACTCCCTGTGTATGCATGGTGCATTAGAGGAATTAATTGCTCTTGGTTTTGGCCCAAGGTTCAATCTGAGTCATCAATGCATGGACCATACCTCCTTAACTACTCGGTTAATCCTCTTGGATTAAATTATTCACTTTAAACTTGCATATACAAATGGAGAGTTGTGAGCATAAAAAAAATCATGTCTGGCATTTGTTTTCTCAATTATCTTTTTTTCTTCTCCCTTTCACAATATGGATAGAATAAAAAATGTTATTTTTGTCCAATAAGTTGAAAATATTATATTACGAGGTTGTTTTTTATCTATCGAACAGTTCATATTCTGATTCAACCCGTTGTTTGTACTGGATAACATCATAAAAATAATTTATATGTATCAACATGAAGTATATAAAAACATTTATGAAGTATAAAAAATTGTTGAGTTTTTCCGGCGGTTGTACCGGATATATTGTCAGGACTTGGCTCCATTGTCATTGTGGATCCCAACTCCACAAGCATAACACAAGAAGAAGATTCCCTGACTACATAATACAACAGTCACTAGCCCGGGATCCAAGTTGACTTTGCTAACAGCTAAATCTGGTATCTTAACTACTTATCACCATTTTTTATTTTTTTGGGTACATACTTAGCACCAATTTTATTACTGACTTCGAAGACCCACTATTTATTAAATATCATTTCTCCTGTTAAGAATAAAATTGAAATTGAGACATTGATTATATCTTAACAACTATTGACCAAAACAAAAGAATCTCACTGTGGAACGGAGGTAGAAGGTATCTCAAATGAAGGAGGGGTTGGGGTAGAAACTTCTGATCTAGACTCGGTAGACGGTCGATTTCCAGTATTTACACGACAAATTTCCTCCACCTTTCTCACCACGTCTGGCATTTTTGGTCTCTGATCTGGTATTCTTTCTGCACAAGCCAACCCTATTTGTAGCATCTCTACCATTTCTTCCTCTATATTTGGATACCTCAACAACTCTACATCAAACACTTCTGCAGTCCACTCCTCCCTAACTACAGAATTCACCCATCTAACCAAGTGGACAACCTCCTCACCTCCTGTGGCATGTATGGGGGATTTCCCAGTTAGAAGCTCAAGTAGCAGGACCCCAAAACTGTAGACATCAGATGCATGGGTTGCTTTTCCGGTGTCTGTTACTTCTGGGGCACGGTATCCTGCTGCCCTAGTTGCTGGCGGGGGTATTGGACTCATCAATGTTGCCAAACCGATATCAGATATACAACCATACCCTTGTGAGTTGAGGAAGATGTTTGAGGCTTTTATGTTTCCATGAACGAGTTTCCCTTCATGTTGAGCATGAATGTGAGCAATGCCTCTAGCTGCACCAATTGCAATTCTCAAACGGCTATCCCAGTCTAAAGAAGTCCTGCCTTCCCCTCTTCTGCCTGCATAATGGAGATGCAAAAACATACTTGACATTAGCCACTTTCAGAAAGCTCTAGGAAAATTAAATGTATGAAGGAAGCCACATAATTGGATCTAATTTTTTTAGTTATATAAAAGATGCATGAGTTGGAAAAAATGAATATTATCCAAAATCCTTCTCCTGCTTTAGTATGCATTGAATCTCACCACTAAAGTTGGGAACGAAAATACAATAATGGGGATTTGAAAAAAAAAATCATTTTTCTCTCTTTCCTCATTACTCATCTGTTCAAGTAACCACCAGTACCTGTATAAAACCAACCCCTTCCCAGACTTAGCTGTCATGATTCATGAGTTTAATGCACCTATAGTCAGTGGATTTTAATTTAGAACATTCCTGATTACATGCTACTAGGCTATACTTAGTGATACTGAAGATACCACATAGGAGGACCGAACAAATCATTGAAAGTTGCACTACATACCTAGTGCTTAAGACCTGGGCATACTTAAAAAAACATTTCCTATTAGATGACTGCAGGAAACCAATTTTAACTCCTGTTGGGAAGAATTAGAGAAATTGAAGATAATTTAACTGTGATTTTTCAGATAAGAGAAAAGGTTCAACTTACCATGCAACATTGCAGAAACGCTGCCTTGTTGATAGTAATCATATACTATAAGTTTCTCCTCCTTTGAATAGTAATATGCCCTCAATGCATCCACAGTGTCGTGCTTAATTTTCCCCACCACCTCCATCTGCTGTTCAAAGTCTCGTTTTCCAACTATGACCTCTTTCAACCTCTTCACCACCACAGTGGTTCCATCATCTAGAGCAGCCTTATATGTTGTACCGAAGGTACCCTTTCCAAGAATCTCAGCAGACGCTCTCAACAAGTCCTCTAGGTCAAATGCAAGATTGCAATCCTCAAAGAAGACAATTTTGTTCTTGTCTTGAGACTCTCGACTTTCAGAAGCTTCTTTTTTCATAGGGACTTCTTTTTTCTGGGATTTAACTGGTTGCCCATCTTCATCTGCTTTGTCATAACAGCACACAATCATGAAAGCTGCAATCACCGAAAATCCCACAGCACAACCACCAATGATGATACCCAACAATGCAGGTTCACTAATTCTTTTGGTTTTCTTTGCTGGTTGAGGATTCGGTGGTTGCATTGGAAAAGCTGGAGGAAGTGCATTTGCAAAGGTAACATTGTTACCAGCAAAAACCCAACTTGGAAATCTAAGAAGGGATTTAGGCACAACCCCACTAAGGTTATTGTTGGCTAAATTTAGATCTTGCAGGCTAGGAATGTTGAGATCAGGAATTTCACCAGAAAGCAAGTTGTTGGCAAGGACTAACGAAGTGACATGAGTCAAATTTGAAATTGAAAAAGGGATGCTCCCATTAAAAGAATTATTGGATAAATTGACAACACTAAGATTATTCCAAACTGAAAAATCCAATGGCAATGGACCAGAAAACTTGTTGGATTGGAGATAGAGGCTGGTTAAACTTTTCAGCTCAGAGAAACCAGCAGGGAAAGGGCCTGTTATACCATTTGATCTAAGACTCAAAGTCTGAAGTGCTGAGAGGCGACTAAGAGTGTTGTTTGGGATTGGACCACTCAACCCAGCCCCAGGCAATCTGAGGGCCATAACTCGGGATTGGTCAGTGTTGCAGGTTACTCCTCTCCAGCTTTGGCATACAGAAGAGTTCTCATCCCAGTTGAGATTAGGAGAGTGAAGCATGTTCTGAAGGAAATCAAGCAATATTTGTTTATCTTCCACTGGTTCAGCTCCAACACTAAAGAACATTGCTCCCATCATGAAGGCTGCTGAGAAAATGAACAGAAGGCTCAGCTTCTTGTCCATTTTCTGGCTTGAAGAGAGAAGATCAACAGTTCAAGAAGATCAACAGTTCAAGTCAACTTGGATGTAAAGTAAGGGCTCTCAAGATATTGGTCACTTTTACATGAAACCAAACTGGAGAGATAACAGAGGATTATAGAATTAAGCAACAGTATTTGATATATGCAAACCTGAACCAAAGAAATTTGGGTATAATATGTCATGTTTAGTATACGGTATACATATTTCTAGATACATGGAGTTATTTTTCATGATTGTGACCTAAGATTATACTAGTGTCTTTTGGGTCAAAATAAGCGGCTCGTGTTTGACATGGAAATGAACCTTATTAGCATTTTTTTGTTCACCTACTCTGTTCGGTTCCCTAATGACTGCAACAAAAACGATGCAAACCAAAACTTTGAACCTGAAAGTTAATAGCCAATAATCCGTTGACCAAGACTTTAACAGTAGAAAAATTGATCATTTTATGGAAATCAGAAACATAAATACCAGAAATATTTTCCCCATGCATACACAAGAAAAGCATAATGAAAATATAAAACTCTTGGGTTTATTCTTTCCTTGCGTTTTGGAAAGAATCCAACTGAACAGAAGAATAAAGCTAAAAGGCAGAGAGCACTTGACTGTTGACGCTTGCATAAAGAGAGAAAAGCGATACTTACAGCTCACTTCTAGATCCCAAAATTCACCAAACTAGTTTAAGATCCAGGGACATCCAGCAATCAGCAATGCCTCTAAAACCGTACCACGAATATTCAAGAGCAAGGAAAATGATGAATTGGGGGGGGGGGGGGGGTTAGCTAGAAAACCAGATGGTCGAGGACCATATCAGATACAGGTCCATCTGGTTTCAGAAGCAGTTAGAGGGTGGAAATCCAAACTGGGGTCGTTGCAATGATGGTTGGTGTATTGGTAGTGATGGAATATGAGCTGTATATGCTTACGGGAATAGCAGCATCACATGCAAATGAAGTAAGAGAAACTCATTAGGTAATCATTTAGAAGCCAAAGGCTACATATTATTTTATGCCGCACAAATAGGAGGGTGCATATGGAGGAGCCCATTAGGGTAATGAAACAAATGTGGAGGCTTATATTATATATGTATTAACTATTATATAGTCACTAACTCACACGGATAACCTTCGTGAACTTAAATATAAGCAATACTTGCTGGCTGTAACTGATCCTATAGATGCTCCTTCTCCCTCGTTTCTAATTTCTTGATAGAATTTTCTATGGCTTTGGCCTCAGGGCAATAGCGTTGTGAGAAAGAATGGAGAGACAAGAATAAAGAAATGCTGCAACTGATTTCTTGAGCTTAGTTTACACGTTAGGCCACCATGATGTGGCGCACTCTAGCATAGAATAATATATGGAAGGTCATTAAATTCTAACTGACCAAAAAAAATAAAAAATAAAAAATCAATCAAAGAATCATCATCTACCTTTGACTAAAATATTTGTTTGACATTAATGGGGATTAAATCCTCAAGACTCATTTAATTTGTACTAATCAAAATGCAGAAGCCTACACAGACACGTAAATTGCCAGTGATCAGTTCGTTTACCAGCAATTACGTGCTGTAGTAAAAGATTAATATGAAAAGATAAGTACGATGACATTGGGTTGGATTTTGACAGCATGATGATGATGATAATGATGTTAATCCACCGAAAGAAAGGGCTCAACATTGTTGTTATTGGGCAGCAACTGACGACCAAGGACCAATTATTCATGTGCATTTCGTATGTGACATCGCTTTAGACAAACTACATTTTACCATCACTAATGGCAGCCGTTGATCTCACAACTCCTATCAAACTTATCTATGAAATCAAAACGAACTAAAATTAAGAGACAAATCTCGTTTGATCTTGTACTCATCTGATTGCAGACACTATTGGCAATATATATATATATATATATAACTAAAGTTATTTAATGTCAGTTTATGAACTCTTCATCTCTATATATTTAGGTACAAAGTTTCGAAAAGCCACAATATTGCTCCATTCACTTCAATATACCCTCTTCTGAAGCATTCACGAAAATTGGTTCGGATAATATTAATCGTTACAATTGATTCTCCATTGTAAGTGTTAAGTAACGCATTAAATATTTCAAGCCCAGAACGGTCAATGAGAGAGGCTTATTGGTTCATTAGATTGTGCTTTGTGAGTAGTTGAATCTTAAAAGAAAGCTTCCTTGATTACCTAATAAACTGAATATGAAAAAGATAAAAGGTTAGCTAAACCAATTTTTTAACGACAACAATGTTATTCGCCACATGCTTTTCCACCCAAAAGCCTAAGCTCAAATAATAATAATAATAGAAGATTAAAATATATTATCATTGTAACCATCAGAATGAATACCTATGCAAGCATTTAGTCCTTCATTTTTTTCTTTAAAAAAAAAAAAAAGAAGGGTGGGCAGGGGATGTTGTTGGTAATTGACAGTGGCCACCTCAAAAGTCAACTTGCATGAACTTATTGTAATATAATCTAGTTGGTGACTCGTGGGTGCTGCTTAAGGCCGTGACAAATGCATGGGACATGGTATAGGTCAAACGCTGCACTCCCATATTCTACAGCATGGTGTTGTATGTATCCCCTCCCCCTCCCCCCAAAGCCTGAATGCCATGCCATCTCAAAAAAAAAAAAACAAAAAAAGGTTCCATGCCTTGCCCCATGAAAAGATACACCTTAATTGATTGGGTGGTTAGGAATTAAAACAGCTGGTTCACGCTATAGAATGACAAGAATATGTTAAGTCAGCCATTGCCGTGAGCGAAGCAACAATTTAAAAACCAGTTGAATTGCATGCATGCTTGTTGTACAATACAAGTAAGATACCGGGAGTGAGTTATGCAAATAGATGACATAATTAAAGGTTTTTTAAAGGAATATTATTGAGAGAAATTATGTAAGCTTTTGTTAACGACTTGTCATATAATGCCTTTTTTTTTAATCTTTTCTTGATAATTCGGATATACATTGGACTCAACAGTGGAAGCTTACTCAGTGGGTGCTGTATAATCTATTTTAAGAGTCTGATTAACGACTAGTCAGAGTGGCCCAAGTGAGGTATTGTGGGCTCATAACCCACTTGATGGGAACCAGGTTCTGATATCTATAGTGTCTTCAACTTTAAGCCCAAATGTAAATTCAACTGTTTAGGTCATTGGTACGGGTGAATATAGAATAGGTCAAGTCAGACTTTACCTTAAATAGATCTGACTTGTATTTCAATTATAAGGTTCGAGCTTAGTTTTTGAGCTTGAAATAAGCCAATTTTTAAGACTTGAGCATGACCTTTTTAAAAGTCTAACGTAACTTGAAAACTTATTTAAAAGTCTATTTTATAATAAGACTTTGAAATAGGTCAATAAATTTATCTTTAAATAAAACAACAAGTCTTTACATAGACTACCAAGAAAATAGGCGAATGGACCTAAGCCTTTAAATAGGTCAACAAGTATATAATTTTTAAAAATATTACATTAAAAATTTAACATTATAATTTAATAACATAACTCTAACAAGCGAATATATGCTTTTGATATAACTTAACACCCACTCTTTATTTTTATAAATATTCATTACTTTTTGATTCTAGTCTTTGATCGATGTGAGACTTGTAGACCAACACACTTTCTTGCAATGTGTTGGAGAGGTTAATGGGAAAGGGATTGCTCAGACCTATCAATAGCAAACACAAAATTTTGTTGTATTGTGTTGGATCACGAAGGGAGACTATAGCAGACAAAGAAGGTAAACACACGAGAGGCTCAATGAGCTTAACATATGCAGAACAAGTTCAAGCAAGCTTTGCACCTCCATGTTCCCTAGTGAAGCAGCAAAGCCAGGATGCGCTCGTGAATATCCCAAAAATAAAACTGAAAGTAAATTAGGATCAAATGATTAAACATTTGAAAAATGAAAAAAAAAACAAAAAACAAAAAAGAAGAGCAGAGAATGTTGTGTCAAAGTTCATGTCAAGGGGACAATAACTACGAGTTATGATAATTGTCTCAAGTTAGTGGAGCTTGGGAGCTAGTGTTCCTTATCAGTCTTGGTGTTCACGATTAATATTTAAAATTAGAGCAACAATTGAATCTGATACCATATCACTAATGGGGTCTGATGTCCAATGCAAGGAGATATGCTTCTCAGACTCATGCTTCACTATCACACGCTCATGGCCTTGCAATGCATTTTTCATCCACTGATGACTCTACACTCTCATAACCTTCTCTGTCTTCTTCTCGTTCTCTTCTCTCAGCTTGAACCTTGCTCATAGAAGTCAGAAGGAGGATTATAGTCATACTTCTTTGACCGTTCTAAATTTCATATTAATCAAAGATTAGAGTAAAAAATTAATAATTATTTATAAAAGTAAGGAGTGAGTGTTAGGTTGTAAGATAATTCTAAATTTCTAATTCTAATATGCTATTTGTATCTTAACTTACTAATTTAAGTTTTAGTTATTATCTTTTATTAAAATTTAATTAAAATAAAAATATATTAATATATTATAATAAATTAATAATTATAATTATAATAATATATTATATTATATATAATTAAACATGTTAGGTCACTTGTTAAGCTTAAAAGGCTTATTAGATAATCTGAGACCTGATCTTTTTAGTAAACGGACTTTTAATAAAGTCTTAACCTAACTTGTTTAATAAGCAATGGTCGGTCGGATCGGATCTCAAACAAAGTCAATGTAAATCCTCGATGACGACACCACCTATTTTTATCCCTAGACTAATTAATTATTTCTATTTAAAGAATGGGATTGTTATTGGAAAGGACCGCCATTAGATGAAGTTGTTAATGACAAATGATCCATTAAGTATTTGAGGTGGTTAACTTTGTTTGTTTTTTGGTTTTTTTTTATAATAAACAGTGGTTAAGTTTGTTGTAACTTATTAATTGATTACAATTTCATCTGTCAAATGATTGATGTTTGTAAAAAGACAATTTCAATATATCAAATAAAGATAAGTTTCACATTCAAAAGAGTTAGAGAAAACCTCAAAAGAATTAAAAAAAAAATAGTGACTTAGGTACATTTTTAAAAATTAAAATGTTTATTTATCCAAAAAAAATAATAATGAAAACAGCCAACTACATATTTTTTAGATAATAGTAAAGAATAAAGATGTTGATAAAATGCTAAAATCTATATACTGTTTATATCTATATACAATTATATAAACAAAAATACTAAATCTCACGAAGAAGATTTCGTGGAACGACATATGAAATGAAGAAAGAAAATAAATGGACTTGTGTTTTTTTCCGTTAAAGAGTGTTTGCCTTATATATATATATATATATATATATATATATATATATATATATATATATATATATATATTTTGTTATAGGTTTGTTATATATTAAATAGGCATTCGTAAATCTTTCATGAAAACAAATTTGTGGGATATAGCACTTCTCATATATAAAACATAATTCATGTAAGTGAGGTCACTGCCATCTGTAATTTTATATATGAAGTTTTTTTTTCCCAAATTTTACTTCTTTTATATAGTTTTTTCGCCAATTAATTAGCTCGATTTTTTATGTATTTCAATTTTTAAATAAATTTTAATTTGTTTTATTTCACCAAAACATTCATATATTATGGAGTGGAAATGTGTTATAGCCCGGCTTATGAAGCTAGGAGTAATCTCGAATGAACAACTGTAAACTACATATGTCATGTGTTTCTATTTTTTCTTAAAATAAAATAAAGAAAGCTTCTTGTGATAATAGAGTACCGCTATGAATAAATAATGGAGTGAAAAAATATAAAAGACACTTAGACTTTAACGTAGTTCGATAAATTTGCCTACGTCTATGGTTATAGAGCAGGGAAATTTTTTTTACTATGTGACAAAAGAGTATTATAAGAAACATTAGTCAAAATATTTCTCACAATCCAAAACTCATTTACACGCAAAGAACACTCTTAAGTGTATTAACTCTTAATACTCTCACTAAGTACAAACTCACTATTAAAAAAAGGAGATGAGACTTAAAAGCTTAGAAGAGAGCTTGACAAATAGGATGCATAGAATGTCTTCTTAGGCACCTATTTATAGGAGAGAAAGGCTTGCCTTTGGTGATTCTAGGCCACACAATTTACTTGGTCAATAATGGGGAAGTATTAGCCATATATTTACTTGGCAATGGATGATGCTATGTGTGTGGCTTTGTCTTTTAGTCATTATTATTGACAAATCTCTACATTGACTAAAAGATTCTATAGTTTTTATTCAGCTGCTCTCCACTTAAGGTATCACTTACTAGAAACACAAATCAAGTCCAGACAATGTTTGAACTTGGTTGTTGGCACTGGCTTGGTCACCATATATGTTGGATTCTCCAGTGTTGAAATCTTCAAGATTTTAACATCGTCTTGTGCTATGACATCTCTGATGAAGTGCATCATGACATCAATGTGTTTGGTCTTTTCGTAGTACATCTAATTTTTTGTTAAATATATGACACTTTGGCTATCACAGTAGAGTGTCGTATCTTGTGATGATATCCCCAATTCACCAACCAAACCTTGAAGCTAAAGAGCTTCTTTTACTGCTTCTGTAGCTGCAATGTACTTTGCCTCGGTGGTGTACAAAGCGACAATTGATTGTAATGATGCTTTCCAACTGACAGTACATATATGAAGAGTGAAAATAGCTCTTTGGCTTCAAGGTTTGGTTAGTGAATTGGGGATACCATCACAAGATACGACAGTCTACTGTGATGGCCAAAATGTTATACATCTAGGAAAAAATCAGATGTACCACGAAAGGATGAAAAACATTGATGTTAGGATGCACTTCATCAGAGATGTAATAGCACAAGGCGATGTTAAAATTTTGAAGATTTCAACACTGAAGAATCCAGCAGATATGGTGACCAAGCTAGTGCCAACAACCAAGTTCAGACATTGTCTGGACTTGATTTGTATTTCTAGTAAGTGATACCTTGAGTGGGGAGCAACTGAAGAAAAACTATGTAATCTTTTAATCAAGGTGGAAATTTATCAACAATAATGGCTAAAAGACAAAGCCACACACATGGCATCATCCATTGCCAAGTAAATATGTGGCTAATACTTCTCCATTATTGACCAAGTAAATTGTGTGTCCCATAATCACCAAAGGCAAGCCTTCCTCTCCTATAAATAGGTGTCGAATAAGACATTCTATGCATCCTATTCGTCAAGCTCTCTTCTAAGCTTTGAAGTCTCTTATCCTTTCACTAATAATGAGTTTGTGCTTAGTGAGAGTATTGAGAGTTAATACACTTGAGAGTGTTCTTTGGGTGTAAATGAGTTTTGGGTTACGAGGAATATTTTTTAAATCAAGAATAATTCTATTAAATTCATCCAAGTGCTCTTTGATGGGTTCACCTCCTTGCATTTGAAGAGTGTAAGTTTCTTCTTCAAATAAAGTTGGTTTGTAAGTGACTTGGTCTCTAGCTTCAACCATAATTTGGCAGTAGTGTCTTCTTCAGAAACTTCTCACAAGATTTCATCTCTCGAGCACGACAAAATCGCACTATGTGCCTTTTCCAAAATCTCATCATTCTCTCTGTCTGATAGAGATTCCGGCAGAGTGTCCTTACCAATCAAGGCTTTTGCAAGACCTTGATGCACCAGCAGAGCCCGCATCTTCAGTCGCTATAGACTAAAATCATTTTCACCATTAAATTTCTCCACATCAAATTTGGCAGTAGTAATCTCTTTCGTACAAATGAATTGTACTGTATATTAGAATAATGTAATTATTTATGAATAGTGCAACAGGTAAATTCTCAAGAAAAAGAGGTGGGTCACCAATGAACACACTTAAATATCAAATCTTTCTTAGCCAGAACCTCCTTGGACATGCACCACCACACTACTATAATTCTGACATACATAGTACAATCGAACGTACAAGAGATACTTTTAGCCAAACAACCAAAGAGTAATTCTTTTCTGATGTAGAAGATCAAACAATGTTACAACCACAGAGTATACGAAGAATTTCTTTGAAAAATCTATTACCTTCGTAACTAAGAGCTCTGATACCAATTTGTGGTAACAGAGTGCCGCTATAGAGAAATAATGGAGTGAGAAAATATAAAAGACACTGAGACTTTAACGTAGTTTGACAAATTCACCTACGTCTACGGCTGGAGAGCAGGGGGAAAATTTTCACTATATGACAAAAGAGTATTACAAAAAACACTAGTTAAAATATTCTTCACAACTCAAAACTCATTTATACCCAAATAACACTCTCAAGTGTATTAAATTTCAACACTCTCACTAAGCACAAACTCACTATTAGAGAAAGGAAAAGAGACTTCAAAACTTAGAAGAAAAATGTCTTCTTAGGCAACTATTTATAAGAGAGGAAGACTTGCTTTTGGTGATTCTAGGCCACACAATTTACTTGGTCAATAATGAGAAAGTATTAACTACATATTTACTTGGTAATAGATTATGCCATGTGTGTGACTTTGTCTTTTAACCATTATTATTGACACTTAACTTATCAGCCAGACAACAACCAGGCTTTTAAAGCAGGCTGTGTAGCAATGTCCATTATGGAGACTTTTATCAATTATTAATAACTTTTTTAAAAACATTTTTGAAATTTAAAGTTTGAAATTAAAATCCTTGCATGCATTACTTTAACTTCTACCTCTCATATATAAAACATAGTTGATGTAAGTGAGGCCATTGCCATGTGTAATTTTATAATATGAAGTTTTTTTCCTTCAAATTTTACTTCTTTTATATAGCCTTTTCACCAATTGATTAGTTCGATTTTTTTATGTATTTTAAATTTTAAATAAATTTTGATTTGTTTTATTTCACCAATACAAGCATATATTATGGAGCGGAAATGTGTTATAGTCCGGCTTGTGAAGTTAGGAATAATCCCCAGTGAACACCTATTAGCTACATATGTCATATGTTTCTATTTTTTTAAAAATAAAATAAAGAAAGCTTATTAACTTAATCGACCAGGCAACAATCAGGCTTTTAAAGCAGGCTGTGTAGCAATGTCATTATGGAGACTTTCACCACCCAATCATTAATAACTTTTTCTAAAACATTTTTGAATTTATATCTATCTTCTAATATTTAAAGTTTGAAAAAAAAAAAAGATCCTTGCATGCATTACTCTAACTTCTACCTCTCATATATAAAACTTAGTTCATGTAAGGGAGGCCACTGCCATGTGTAATTTTATGTATGAAACTTTTTTCTTCAAATTTTACTTCTTTTATATAGCCTTTTCACTAATTAGTTAGCTCAATTTTTCATGTATTTCAAATTTTAAATAAAATTTGATTTGTTTTTTATTTCACCAATACAGACATATATTATGAAGCGAAAATGCATTATAGCCCGACTTGTGAAGTAAAAAATAATCCCGAATGAACACCTGTCAACTACATATGTTATGTGTTTCAATATATTTTTTTAATGAAATAAAGAAAGCTTCTTAACTTAATCAGCCAGGCAACAACCAGGCTTTTAAAGCTTACTCTGTAGCAATGCCCGTTAAGGAGACTAACTAATATTTAAAGTTTGAAATTAAAATCCTTGCCTGCATTACTCAACTTCTTCCACAACTAAAGCTTTAATGATTTTTTTCTGACCCAAATCAATCTTTATCTTCTTCAAATATTTTAAATACTTTAAAATTTTAATTTTTGATTTTTTATTACCTATATATTTTTTTATAAATTTATTTTGTTTATAGTTATTTTTATATTTCTAAAACATTTTTGAATTTATATCTATCTTCTAATATTTGAAGTTTGAAGTTTGAAATTAAAATCCTTGCATGCATTACTCACCTTCTTCCCCAACTAAAGCTTTAATGATTTTTTTTTTACCCAAATCAATCTTTATCTTCTTCAAATATTTTAAATACTTTATTAATTTTGGATTTTTTATTTATATTTTTTTTATAAATTTATTTTTATTTATAGTTATTTTTATATTTCTAAAACATTTTTGAATTTATATTTATCTTTTAATATTTAAAGTTTGAAATTAAAATCCTTGCATGCATTACTCAACTTCTTCCACAACTAAAGCTTTAATGATTTTTTTCTTACCCAAATCAATCTTTATCTTCTTCAAAAATTTTAAATACTTTAAAATTTTAATTTTGGATTTTTTATTACATATATTTATTTTTATAAATTTATTTTTATTTATAATTATTTTTATCATTTAATCCTTTATTAATTCACATACATTGCATGGGTATAAAACTAGTATTAACAAAAAAAAAATCTGATACAATAAATAAAAAGAAAATAAATGCTATAGCCAGACCTCTGGATAGTCCAACATTTGACATTATCTCTAGCCTAGAATCTAACGACACATATTAAACTTGAAAAGAGTAATTAGTTAGAAATGATTATTAATTTTAAAAATAAATTAAGTTAAATTATTTTTTTAGTCTCTACATTTTCATTAAATTTTTAAATAGATCATTACAATTTAAAAGTTTTTAATCGAGTTCTTATATTTTTTTAAATTTTTAAATAAGTCCTTGCATATTGATGACTATTAGACTCTATTAATTTATGTTTATAGTAATCTGTAAATTATTTTGTATTGTACTTATAAGTTTTAAGGACTCAATTAATTTTTTATAATTAGTAGGGATTTAATTAAAAATTTATTTAAAATATAAAAAATAATTAATTTTTTTTAAAAGTATAAAGACCTAATTAAAAGTTTTTAAATTATAGCAATTTGAGTTTTATTATATTCACCTAAAAATTTCTCATAATAATTTTTTTAATTTTAAATAAAGAAATTATTTAATAAAAAATATTTAATATCTTAAAAATATAAAAAATATTTAATATCTTAAAAATATAAAAATATTTAATATTTTTTATTTAATAATTAAAAAATTAATAAAAAAATTGTAAGACGATTTAAAATTATTTTTAAAATTAATAAATTAACACGTAATTGATTATTACCTCGTTGTTGACTAAATTTATCATTTGTAATAAATTTTCTCTGAATTTTCATTGTTTGTCTTTGTCTTTGTTGCCTCGGAAATCTTTCTCTTACGAAATCCCACGTGGCTCTTTCTGATTGGTTGAATCCGTAAAAAGGTAGACGAGATATCGCCAAAAGGAAACCAAAACCGGAGATGAGCATACGCAAACCAAAAAATAAAAA
Organism: Ormosia semicastrata; assembly: GCA_029884595.1. Classification (NCBI taxonomy): domain Eukaryota; kingdom Viridiplantae; phylum Streptophyta; class Magnoliopsida; order Fabales; family Fabaceae; genus Ormosia; species Ormosia semicastrata. The sequence goes on along the minus strand of JAQQTO010000046.1, from coordinate 25,089,321 downwards.
AATCAAAAAACGAGAAAATACAAGAGAAGATAAAAGTTAGAGAGAGGAGAAAGGATGAAAGTTTAAAGTTAAGAACAATAAATGAGTAAGTAAGAAGATAATAAACCCTAGTTCGAAAATATCGCGATAAAACGAAAAAAATCATTCAAATCTGCGACCTCCGTTTATCTCTCCGTCGAGAAAGACCAATCTCTCTCACTCCGTAAGCTCCAAATTTCTCGCTATCTCATTCTTTCCTTTAATCATCTCATCAGCATTTTTTTCCCCTTTTATTTTGTTTCAAATTTGGATTTTTTTTTTTGTATCTCTTCTATTGTAATCTATTTTCGCAAATGTTTAATTCGAGATTGGAGATTAGATTTGATTCCTTGTGTGATTGGGGGGAAAATTTAATTCAATTTCTTCCATACTTGATGCTTTGAAGTTTGAAAGATTGGAATATCTTATATATTTTCAGAAACAGTAAATAAAAGATTAATTAAATTTGATGATTTTTCCTCCTGTATTTAATTACCTGGTTCTATCTAAGATGCTTGACTTAATGCTTTTTGCATGGAAAAGGAAGAGTTGAAACTTGCAATTTGTCATGGAATTGTATCTTGTGAAAGCTCACTAATCCACTGAGCTTAATTCAACTTTGTTGCATTATTCATTGAATGATCAATGTTGTGGTTGAATGATCATGGTTCATGTTAGTGTGTTTCTGATGAGACTCTTATTTCATTGTCTGATTTGCTCTTTTGGTGTAGGTTCTCATATACTATTCCAGAAGAGTTTCTGCATCCTAAGTAAGTTATAGCTTGTTTTCCAATACATCTATCTTTTAAAATATAACAGATGCAGAAAGTATCATTAGTGGACCTAGCATTCAGTGATCATATCCTAATGACTTAATTTGATTTCAATACTTGTTTTGCATTTTGGCATCTCCCTTTTTTTACTTTGAATATTTTGTCAAGCTTACTGTTAGTTTCTTTGATGCAAATGAACTAATTAATGGAACGAAAGAACATTTTAGCATATAATGTGGTGACATTATTTTTCTTTTAACACTGGTAGTGGTTCGAGAAAAAGATATCTGTTGGGAATATGCAGAGAAATTAGATGGAAACAAGGTAAGATGCAAATTTTGCCAAAGAGTTCTAAATGGTGGCATTAGTAGGTTGAAGCATCATTTATCTCGATTTCCAAGTAAAGGGGTAAATCCTTGTAGCAAGGTCAGGGATGATGTTACAGACAGAGTAAGGGCTATAATAGCATCAAAGGAAGAGGTCAAAGAAACCTCTAGTGTGAAGAAGCAAAAACTAGCAGTAGCAGAAATCAAGTCTCCTGGCAATCTTTCTGCAACTAAAGCTCTTATATCAATGGATGCAACATCCCCTATTATGAGGATTTTCCCTACTGGCAATCCTATGACCCCTTCCTCTATGAACAACCAAGAGAATGCAGAGAGAAGTATTGCTCTATTCTTTTTCGAGAATAAGCTAGACTTCAGTGTTGCACGGTCTTCGTCCTATCAGTTGATGATTGATGCCATTGCGAAGTGTGGTCCTGGATTTATAGGTCCATCAGCAGAAATCCTGAAAACAACATGGTTGGAAAGGATAAAATCAGAAGTGGGCTTACAGTCAAAAGATGTTGAGAAAGAATGGGCTACCACAGGTTGTACCATTATTGCAGACACATGGACTGATTATAAATCAAAGGCCATGATTAATTTCTTAGTCTCATCACCATCCAGGACCTTTTTCCACAAATCTGTGGATGCCTCTGCATATTTCAAGAACACAAAATGGCTTGCTGATCTTTTTGATTCTGTAATTCAAGAGTTTGGCCCTGAAAATGTTGTGCAAATTATTATGGATTGCAGTTTTAACTACACTGGCATTGCTAATCATATCGTGCAGAACTATGGAACTGTATTTGTATCTCCTTGCGCCTCTCAATGTTTAAACCTAATCTTGGAGGAATTCTCCAAGGTAGATTGGGTTACTAGGTGCATTTTACAAGCACAAACCATATCAAAGTTAATATACAATAATGCCTCATTGCTTGATCTTATGAAGAAGTTTAGTGGAGGCCAGGAACTTATCAGGACTGGGATCACAAAGTCTGTATCCACTTTCCTGTCTTTACAGTCTATGTTGAAGCTAAGAACAAGATTGAAGCATATGTTTCACTGCCCTGAATATGCCTCAAACACTTCCTATGCAAATAAACCACAGAGTCTCTCTTGTATTACAATTGCTGAAGATGGTGATTTCTGGAGGACAGTGGAAGAGTGTGTGGCCATATCTGAGCCTTTTCTGAAAGTGTTGAGGGAAGTGTCCGACGGGAAACCAACTGTAGGTTCCATATATGAACTAATGACCAGGGCCAAGGAATCAATTAGGACCTACTACATAATGGATGAGAACAAGTGCAAGACATTCTTAGATATAGTAGATAAAAAGTGGCGGGACCAACTCCATTCCGCTCTACATGCAGCTGCAGCCTTTTTAAACCCCAGTATCCAATACAATCCTGAAATAAAATTTCTTTCCTCTATAAAAGAAGACTTCTATAAGGTTCTGGAGAAATTACTTCCTGTACCAGATATGAGGCGTGACATCACCAATCAAATCTATACTTTTACAAAGGCTCATGGGATGTTTGGTTGTAGCCTAGCAAAGGAGGCAAGAAATACAGTTGCGCCATGTAAGTTTTAAATAGTGCCCCCTTAAACAATTTTCTTTCTCAGAGAGCCAATTTTATGATCAAAGTTCTTTTTAAGCTGCATATTTCAACCCAACAGTAAACTTTGTGGATATTAGGGACTGACTTCAGTATTGATCTTTGGATAAAGAAAACCATGTATTTTGGGGGTAAAATGCTCATCAAGCTTCCTCTAGTTTGAGCAGATTCTTCTTTTGTTTTTGAGTATCTCCACGGTAAAGTTTTCAGAAAATTTTGGAGTTTGTTTTGCTCATGGAAAGTAAAAACTTCTGTGATCTATCTGGGATTAATTACCTAAAATTTGACCTGATGCATATCTGGGAAGCTACTGAGCCTAATTCTAGCACTAACGATATTCCAGTCTGGAAAAGGGGGGAAGACTTGCTCATTAAATCATAAGGGGAATGCAGTTGACAAGATGGGTCACAAAAAACTAAATATATGACCGTCTTGTTTTAGTTAATTTATTAAGTAATTAACAAGATTCTTTTTTGTTTCATTCACTAGACAACTAGTTAGCATCTGATTTCTTCTTCAGTTGTCCTTTGTGAAACTTGGATTCAGCCTATGTCAGTCCTAGGAACAGCTCTTGTTTCATTTGGTTTAATTGTTATTTATATGCTTTTTTTTTTAATTTTCTTGGGAGGGTCCACATCAAGCTGAATTGCTGAAATGCATTTACCACTTTTTGGTGTTCGTCATCATTTTTAGAGGACAACAGTACAACACAACAAAGTGTAAATTTCTAACATGCCTATTTTTAGTGAATGCTGAACCCTATAAGCTTTGATTCTCAAGGGTCAACACATCTGTGAATTGTGATGCTGAAGCAGTAGCAAGGATGCTGATTTTTCCAGGCTGTTATTTACCTTGTACAATGGATTACGACCAGCATATATAAAAGAATTTTCTTTTTCTCTGCTTGCTTTATCCGATTGTTTTATTTGCAAATCTGCTAATACCAGTACACAGCTGGGATTAACTATAATCTGCAAACTAATTGCTTATTCATTGTAGGGCTTTGGTGGGAACAGTATGGTGACTCTGCTCCGGGGTTGCAACGAGTTGCCATTAGAATATTAAGTCAAGTTTGTAGTACCTTCTCTTTTCAGAGGCAGTGGAGTACCTTTCGGCAAATTCACTCGGAGAAAAGAAACAAGATTGATAGAGAAACATTGAATGACCTTGTGTATATAAACTACAATCTCAAGTTGGCTAGGCAGTTGAAAGCAAAGTCTTTAGAAGTTGATCTGCTTCAATTTGATGATATTGACATGACTTCTGAGTGGGTGGAGGAGAATGAAAATGCAAGTCCAACTCAGTGGCTGGATCGTTTTGGTCCAGCCTTGGATGGCAGTGATTTAAATACGAGACAGTTTAGTTCTTCTATATTTGGTCCAAATGACCCCATATTTGGATTGTAGTTTTGTACCCCGTCAATTTCTTGTGTAGCATAACAAGTGTCCTTCCTAGTTCTAGATCGTGTTCTTCCTTTGATGAAATAGGTCTCATTTTTTTCCTTGCAGGAATGTATCTCCTAAGGTCAAAGTGATGTGAAGACAAGACTCTATTATCTCTCATCTTTTCTGTAATGTCAGCCAACTACCCCATGAATGTGGAAGCATAGGATTACTAATTCATGTATTATGTTGCCCAACACTTCTCACATTTGGATTGGTAGTGACAAAAAAGTTAGTAGAAATTATCGAGTTTCACATTAATACGATTTTGGACAAAATTTAGATAAAATTTTTTAAGTATTTGTAATGTTATCTATTAATAAAAATATAGTATGTGTTTATTTTTTACATTCATTTATGAAAACTTTAAAAGGTAAGATGAGGTGATTAAAAAATAATACACATATTAAGTTTTTATCGGATAACAACTTTATAAATAACTTAATAACTTTACCTATGAGTAATTCTTAATATAAAGGAAATAAAATATAAGTTAAATTAAAATTTTATTCTTTATATTTTATATTTATTTTTAATTTAGTCTTTATAATTTTTTTCTTTTCAAATAAATTTTTATACTTATAAATATTTTTAAAATAATCTTTATTGTCAATTTTCATTGTAATATTTTAATTTAATCTCAAATAAACATTTTATAAAGAAAAAACATATAAAAAAGTACATCTTGAACAAAAGGGTACTATTCAAAAGAAAGAAGTACCTATAAAAATACTTATTAAAATACAAGAATATCTACTAGATGTTTTATATTTAAAGAAGTATCTAAAAAATTATTTATTGGATAAAGAAATACTTATTAAGTTAATTAATTGACATAATTATAATAACGTTATAAGTAAAATTAACAGTAAAAATTATTTTAAAAATATTTAAAAATATGATAACTAATTTAAAAAATATATAAAAATTAAATTAAAAAAATAAAAAAGTTAGGGATCAAAATTTTAATTTAATAAAAAAATATAAATTTAATTAATCAAATAAACTCAAGGTAGCTATTTTAAGATTTTGAAGATAATTTCAAAACTAAGTTATACAATTATCATTTATAAAAAGTTAACTAAACAAAACAACTATAAGAAAAACCAAAGATTCGAACTCGGTCATGAGCCGAAGGTCGAACAAGTGACCTATGTTGGCATTTATTGACATTGAGTCGTAAACGCGAAGATATTGTGACACGTCAAAGTACACGCTTCTAGAGTAATTTTTAAGTAAATATGATGTATTTAAATTATTATTTAATATATGTAATATAATAAATACTTTCATAAATTATATTAATTTTTAATAATAATTTTATAATTATCAAATAATAATTTAAATATTTAAAAAATAACTTAATACACCTACAGAAGAATTTCTACACGCTTCTATTCCTTTCCACGCATGTGCTTTTGTTACTTGTTCATAAATGGTAACCGTTGTTATGAATTCATGGATTACGATTTCAGGAGCAGGTCAGGTCCACCTTACGACTCACAAATTCCGATGTACCGTCCCCCACAGTCTTCCTCGCCGTCGATGTACCCGAAGATCGCCCCCCACGGCCACGCCGCCCCCGTCCGTCCGTCACCGTATCAGCAGAACTCTACCCCTTCATCATCTTCTTGTAAGTCTCTGTAATTCCAAAGAGATTCGATGTATGTAACGAACGAAAGTTGTCCACATGTGGAACTAGAACCTCGTATCAAAAGGAGAGTTTTATTGAACTGATTAGGAGGATTAGGGATTCATTGAATAATGACATGAATAGAACAAGTAATTAAGTTTTTCATTTGTGTTTTTTTCGATTTTCTTGTAATTTATGGAAATGAAAAACTTGATTTAGTTACGTTCACGGTTCAAGAGTGGTGAAATTGACTGCGCCGTGGCGTTTATCTTGTTGAATTTGCAGCAGCGTTGGGAATTAAGGTTGCTATAAAGCCAGAATATAGGATCACTCCACCGGTACGATTTCCTTTGCTTTGTTTCTCTCTTGCTATTATATTTTTATTTTGAATTTGAGAATATGTTGCATTTCTGGAGATTCAAGCTTAACTTAGTGTATGTTATAGAATACTTGACTTGTTGGTCGTTAGGCTATACTCCTCAATGCTACTGACTTGTGTGTGAATGTGCATCAATCCGCATTTCAGTGCCATTTTAATGGACTTGTTTCCTTTCTGATGTTCATTTGGACCTTGATTTCACCTTACCTATATGATCTCTATCACAATTTTCTTGAATTTCACTTGTTTTCCTGGTATAAAATCTGACAAAAATTGTTACTTAATTGTTTTTTTATGGATGTTATGGTAAATACAGGATACATTTTGCAGTTGATCACTGTTGATAAAAAAACCAACAGTTTAGATTTGTATAAAGTATAAGCAACCTGATAGCAATCTATGTATTTGTGAAAAACCAAGTCTTTTGATTTTCTCACTAATGGTTAACCATAGAGAAAGTGCAAACTTTTGCCGCTTAACTGAAGCTTCTGGATGGTACTTTTCTTTGCTTAAGTTACCTCTATGCTGGTTTGCCACTCATGTTTGGGTTATCTTAAAATCTCTTCAACAACTGCTTAACTTCCTCCTGCTTGTACTGTACCTCTTCTTGACAATGGGTAGCTGCTTTGAGCTTGAGGATTTATTTTTATTCAGGTTTTTTGTACGTTTTCCCTACTGTACTTGTCTCTTTTCTGGCCTTTTTGTATTCATATTGTTCTCAAATATTTCATAAATCTCGGAAGATAGCATTATGAGATGGCTTTTATAAAGTGTATTACAGCTCAGTTAGCAGGAACAGAAGATTATATGGTTGTTTATACTCATTAATCCAATGGAGCTTGTTGATACGAACCTTTAGCGGATTTTGTTGCATAAATTTCATTTTGAGGTTGTTCTTCCCCATGCCAAGTGTGTAAAGTACTCAAGCTTTGCATAATTGACTTGGGTCTGTTTTGAAGGTTGAATCTGGTTTTTGAGTGGTTTTGACAATTTTGCAGCCTCATTTATCACCACATGTGGGAGATATTCCACGGAGCAACTTCCAATTTGATTTTGGATTGGAAAGAAAAATTTTGGCTGAAGCAGAGAAGGAAAACCCAAATTGGAGCAAATTTGGGGTAGACAATCTTCCAACTAAGGTTTCGGAATCAACATCATCAAAGGTATATCGATTTAGAGCAAGAAGTTCCAAGTTATGCTATTGTAACCAGTGTTAATTATTATTTTTTCCTGAATCTATTATGCAGAGGTTATAACATTATTATTTGCTAGTTCATGATAAATTTGGTACATTGTTCTCCTGTATGTAGATAAATCTTTTATTATTTCCAACTCTCAGGGTGTGAAATGAAGCATTTTTTTTCAGGTTTCTGCTTCGGATCCCATTGTGAGCAAATATATTGCCATGGGGCTCAGCCGAGAGGCTGTTTCCATTGCTGTTGCGAATTATGGTGATAATCCAACCAAGGTATGTTCTTGATCCCTGTATCTCATAAATGAACATGATGTTCAGATAATGGCATTGCTGAAAAGTATGATTATTATGTTTCTAAATAATAATATATGCCAAACATCTTCCTCTTTGTGGTGACCATGCTGTTTGAATAATTTTTTGAATTCTTGATTATAGTCATAGCATGACTCAAATGGTTCTTCGCTTGATACTAGAATTTCTCCTCTAAATTATTACTGTGAACTTATTGTTAGTCATCAAGTTGATAGTTTTTTCGAATGATAAAAAGTGGTCAATTTGATAGTTATTTTAACATTGTATATAACTTTGCGTATGTCTTGCTTGATCTGATTGTCTTCTGCTTCTGACAACCCCTCTCTGTGTTGGGAAGGAGCGTCTTTGGTATTCCATGATGTCTACTGGTTCCTTTTATTGACAAAGGTCAAATCAATAGGCGTTGTGCTTTAAGCCTAAATGGAAGAGGTTTTGAACTAGGTTTCTAGTGAAGTGGGCAAGTTGTTGACTGCATTTCATTAAAGCTTTTCCACCTGTCATCTGGAGTTTGCTTCCAGTTCAAATATTTACTTGTCAACCTTGTGGCATTTGTGAGGGCATTTGTGAGGATGAGAGAATTTGAGGAGCTTTTCCCTGATGAATTCATTTGTTAGATACTGTGGATCTTAGTTCCCAGCTTTTCACTCTGTCATTCTTATGACGAGCACTACTTAACTGCCCAAAAGCGGCACCATACTGAAAATTACATACACTGAAGTGGACGGCTCTTTGTATTGTTTGTGTTGACCACTTGCTGCATGATTATGGCTTTCGAAGTAGTCATTTCATGGTGATTTCTATTGATTTCGATACCACCTTCAGGTGGTTTAGTGTTTTTTCTTCTTTAGACTAGTGCTGAAATTCTTCTATTTTGCATTGCCAGTTGCCACACTAGCAGGAAGATGTGTCAGTCTTTACTGCTTAAATCATTTTATTGACCTAATGTATTATTCATTTGAAGGTTCAGGAATTTGTCAATGGGTACACGCTTCTGCGTGAAATGGGATTTTCATCAAGCAGCGTTGCTGAAGCTTTGGTTATGCATGACAATGATACGGACAAGGCACTAGCACATTTCCTTAACAGCTCATCATGAGACTCCTGAAGCACTTATTTGTTGTAGGTATCATTTGTTGATAAACAATATGCTAGTTCCTTTTGTATAGTGATAAATAATGGTCAAATATAGGGAGGGACATGGGCAATCTGTTATTGTCTACAAATCTGCTCCTCTTGTTTTTAAGTCGTGGCCGTGGGAGATGGTAATTTGAAGAACAAAATAGAGCCGATTACTGCCTATTATAATCTAGTCGTTAGATTTTATTTCAGAAAGGCGATAGCCTTTTTAGTTTTTATTAAAACATTTTGTTATTTTTGCTTTTGGCTAAGACCTTAATTTCTTTTGTCCTTCCATTCACTTAAATGTGGCTTTGACTGCGGAGCAATTAAAGTGCCGATGTTATTCGTCAAACTCAAATCATTGGAAAGAATTTTTGAGAAGGTAGATGGAAGAACTATCCTAGTTGTGGATTAAATTTGGAATAATAACATACATGAAAAACTAAGGAAATAAAAATTAATACATCTGTTTTGTGTGTTTTTTTTCTGTGTTAAATTTATGCAATGCAAGATTAACATTTTTATGCGCAACACTTGTAATTCAATGATTTTGCAGGGTTTTATTTTCTTCATCTCTCAAATATTCTCAAATATAAAATATAAATAAGGATGTGTTTAGTGGACTTGAAAATTAAAGAAGAAAAAGGAAAATTGAAAATTTCTCTAAAAATCTTCTTAAGTTAAAATATATTTTAAGTCTTTATATGTAACATATATTTTTAATTTAATCTTTATATGTATAACCGTTTTCAAAGTCGTCATCGCCATTTGTTGTCGTTATAACATCGTGAGAGAAATGTCTTGTAAAATAAGCTTGACATTGAGTTACTGAAAAGTATAAGAACTAAATTGAAAACATTTCATTGTATTATAACTCAAATAGACAGTGTTATAAGGTAACAAACGACAAGAATAGCGTTAAAACGATTGCCGGTATAAGAACTAAATTAAAAACTTCTTTTTTCGTATAAAGATTAAATAAAAATGAGTGTCACGAGGATTAAAAATATATTTTAACCAATTTCTTATAACTAAAGAAATTACAACTAAATTTTGAGCTCAAGTTCGATAAATTGGCAAAATTAAGTACAAACTCTAACCTTATGGTAAGTTGTAATTCCAAGGGCACAGGCAAGTTTCAAGTCTAATGAGAGTAATGTAACATAAAATTCTTATTCGAAAACTATGAATGTGAAAATTATCTGAATTTGACAACAAAAATAAGTAGCTCAGACTTTGGCTACAATTCAGGTGAGATGTAATCACATAAGTAGTAAGTGCACAATTCATGGGGAAAATTTTAGACAGCATTACTAATTGAGGCCTGTTATCCTATCCTAATTATAAATTGTGGGTAGAGACTGGGACGGTATAGGCTGTTGAATTCGGGAGTTTGCAGGTACTCGGTAGTGCTTTTGCTTTATTGAGCAATATGTAATTGACACACAGTCATCAGAGATTGTGAACTTATATTAATAACGCCTAACCATGACTCAAAATTCGCTGCCACTGCCATGTACAAATACAAAGTCCCCTTTACTGCTAAAGAAAAGATGATCAGCCACCATATTACTGCTATAAATACTTACACTAGTACATTTTTGGAAGTTCTTCTACCAAGAGAAGAGTCATCTTCCCCTATGTCAATGAATGAATGAAAGAACCATATAAAGAAACTTATAGATGGAAAGCTGAATTTTTATTTGCTGGACTGTGTTGCATGCCTTTAGTATTAACTGCTATTAATGGATCAACCCACCAATTTGCCAACTGTGCTCACAAGTTAATGGAAACTATTTTGTCCGATGGACTTCAAGTTTAGAAGCAACTTTTCAACAGGAAATCTCTAGGAATCACTGAGCTTCCAATAGAGATCAAAGATCTGAGGAAGTCAAACCTTCTAACAATTGGTGACTCGGTGTAGTATTACATTGGTAGTCTTCTCACAAGAATGCACAGGAATCAACTCAAACACCCGCACAAATTGCTCCTGAAAAACAAAGATTATGTTGACCTTGACGTTGCAAATGAAATTTGATGCATATGCCAACCATTTAAGTGAAGTAAATTCTGTGTATAATCTCTTAGATACTCAAAGTCAGGCCATCTTTTTGGTGGCTATAAAACTAATGTCATGAACTTGAATTTTAAATAAGAGAACATGCAACATATACACAAACACACAGGAGAGAGAGAGAGAGAGAGACCTGCCGACCAAGATGAGCAACAAAACTTTGCCTCATCAACATGCTTCACATCAAGCCCAATAAACCAGGATCCAGCACTAACATCATCATGGGCATAGGCACGAAGAATAAATCTGCCAACTCAGAACAAATTCAAGATTGAGTTGCATAAACAGTAGCTAACAGAATAGGTGCAGCAAAGAGTGGATCTGACCTGTTTATTGAAACGAATTTAGCCAAAGCTCGTGATATGACATACATCTCTCCTGATGCATGACGAAAATATCTGTTGGACAGGAGATTTTAATCATCATTTTAAGAGGAGATAAATAGATGACATGAAGAAAAATATTTGTGAAACTTGGTGTACATCAACGCATCCAGAGTTGTGCATAAAAATGCTAGATAAATGAAATATTTGACTTGCTTACCAGCTCTGCTTGGTTTTGAGGCTCAACATAGCACATGATAAAATTCAGTTACATATTTTGTGAGGACATAGGATTTTGCCACTATAATGTAAATTCATGTCACAAAATAGGCTTCTGCAGTAAAGATTGTTTTGAGAAGCAAGGTAAAATACTTATTGCAGTTTTGCTTATACGGGATCAACTAACTCACAGCATTGCAGAAAATCACGCAAAAACCTTAATTTCACCAAAGGTCCACATGCAGCAATTCCAAACTGGTCAATACTGTGTCGAAAATGACTAATTTATAGAAGTTTGACATGCAGTAAAATTAACACAATTGTTCACTCATATAAAATAACTGGTTGCTTGACTTACGATTTTTTGTCACCAAATTTCCACCATTCTGGTTCATACCATTTATGGTTCCTGTCATAATTCAGAGACACTGGTATGAGAAGTGAGAAACATAAAATGTCTTCTTTTTATAAGCACATAACATTTTAAACAACATCAGTCCATAGGGGCTCACGGTTCAGAGAAAACTTCGCCTGATTTCATGCATCCCATGTAAACACGAGGTTTGTCCAAATGAGTTGCAAGTGTAGCTCCCAAGGCATCTGTGCAAGAAGAAACAAGTAAGTTGCAAGACATATATACATCTAAAAAATGTGAAACAAACTCTGAGGAATTTGATTCAATAGGACAAAGAGGCATACAAGAATATCATATGATCAAACGGAAGAATGTTAACTTTTATTTCTTGGAAGATGAGAATATATAAGGATCAATTCAGGGTTAGGAGGCAGTTATTGATTGATGTAACTTTCTTTTTGCTCCCCTTTTTTTAAAAAAAAATAAATTCCCACATTCTTGGTGGTGCTTTTATAGTTTTATTAGAACTTAGGTACTTTTTGTGGCTTAAGCAAGTTGTTAGTGTGCATTTTCCAGGCTGAGATTCTTTCAGCATTAAATTATAGAAGTAAAGGATAAAAAAAATGGTAAAATTATCCATAATTCAATAAAAGGTTATTAAGCACCACTTCATTCTATATGCTGACAAGAAACTCATGGTCATATCCCATATGTACCGATGGAGTTCTCTAATGAAAAGATAAAATGAGCATATTACAATAACTACGGTGAAATACTCTGAAGATTTGCAGATCTTGACCTAAAATATTAGGTAAATTGCATTAGAACAATTATCATTTCATCCGGTCAAAGAAAAACTAACCAATATTTACATAAACATCATCGTTGACTTTAGCATAAAACTCAGTATCCCATTTATCTGCAGCATGAGCAAAGAACAATTTAACCTTCTTTGGGAGCCCCTCATTTGCTTCCACATGATCATCCTGTCAACATGTGTTAAAGGTGGTGAGCTAATTAGCTTATGTTCTTGAACCTTATTCTCCACCCACAGGAAGCCACAACATACAAAAAGACGTTATGAGCACCAAGCAAGTTAAGCAACTATAGCTGCCAACCTATTACTTTGAACCTCATATATATACCTGCTTATTTAAACTAATGTCTAAAAACAACATACAGAGAACAGCTTTCATGTAAGAATTGATGTTGACTCAAGATTGGTGTCAACTCAACTATAGATCACTGTTTGGGCTTCTCTATGTTTTAATACAACATGTGATTCTGATCATTGGAAATAGAAGCATAAAAAATGGAATGCTCAGTGCAATAACTATTTATAAAAATACAACAGTGATTGAAACACAGGCTTTTCTGGAACTGCTTGGTCTAACTTGACGGACAGAAAAAGTGCTTGCAACAGAGATCTCAGGGGTGAAATTCTCTCCTATTCTAAATTTTATCAACTTGGTAGATTAACTTTTGCATGGTCAGGGGCATTATTGAATTCTAATCTGAAAATTGTTCTCTGGAGGCTCAAATTTCCAAATTCAGAATGAGAAAATTTGACTTTAACAGAAAAGTGAATGCCATATTCCTAGAAAAATGTATCCTGTAAAATTTGCTTAGTTATAATAAAGTAGAAAGTTTGTAAGCTTATGAACAAAATAAAATCCATAAATTAGTTAAACATACAAGAATTAGGAAGTCATTAGTCAGCCTATTCTCATTATCAATGTCCTTATCCAGACTGTCCCCGCGATTTGCACTGCAAAATTATATGTAATTCATAAGAAATGGTTCCAATTGAATCCCATCCCCTCCCCCACCCCGACAAATCTAAAAGTAAGAAACTAAACCTTCTTCCAATAACAAATCGTACAATGATGCCCTTTCCATCTTCCATTTTTTTCAAAGCTGCACCTGCAAAGATAGTGCTCTAAAATTAAAACCTCTTCTGAACCAAAATCTTAGTGCAATAAGCTGTAACCCATTTTATAAAAATATGTAAACAAACGATCCAAGAATCCAAGATACACTAGAACAATAAATATTTCATGAATGTATGAAATAACTATGTTCAGAATCAAAGAAATAAATCATTATGATATGCTATAAAACAGAGTTATATTATAGAGTCTTCTCATGATCAATATCAGATATTAAAGGGATTAAAATATATCAATATGAGTAAACCAAAAATGGAAAGTTCCTCTTGTCGCTTTCTCTGTACCTTAACTCACTATCAAGTATCAAATGGTGCTGTGGTAAAGAAAGCCATAATTTTATCATTTTGACCTTATATCAGTTCATGATAAAGTGACATATTAGTGTTCAGAGTTCAGGCTTTACATAAATTGTTAACATCAAGCTTCATATTTAATGCTGTTTTCTTCATTTTGGAAAGAATAAATAATATACTCGAGAGTCAAGTCTCAAATTAAATATATATTCCGTTAGTGCTGGAGTTATTTACAAGGATAATATAATGACAAATGACACTGAGCAAGAGAAAACAAAAAATATAATTACCACTTCCCATCCATGCCTTACGAATTGCACCTCTATTCTTGTGGCGGCCAAACCTAGTGAGTATACCTATGACTACCAAGGGCCTTGTCTTAGAGTAAGTCCCATTAGTCTCACTCTCTATCAAGCGCTTTGAAACAAAACCCTCTCGTCTAGCTGCAGCAAGTTCCATCTCAAGGGCATCAAGCTTCTTATGTTGTTCCCTGAACAGTCACATGATAAGTTAAGAAACTTAAGAACACCAAATGACAATTAATAAAGAGAAGATATAAGCAAATATAATGAACCTGCAGGCTATGATCTTCAACGTATCATCGACTGATATAGCAGATTGTCCCTAGAATGCAAACCTTAATGATTAAATCACACATCCTTAACTTCATATTCGGCGGGTGCAGCAGTAATTTAATTCGTAATCATGAAAATTTAATCCGACGCAATAAGTCACAAATTGTGGTGATGCGTTTAGAAATAACAGAGCGTAGGGAAATGATGAGAGAGAGAGAGAAGCGATAACGGCGTAATTGAAATTGAAATTGAAATTGAAATTGCAGTTGAAAATTGATGAATGGAAAAGAGAGAGTGTGAGTGAGTGACTGACCTGACCAGTGATCCTATCGAGCTCTTTGATGAGATAAACCCTGTTCTCTGCGTCCAGCCATAACCTGAACAAGAGGACAACAAATTGAGAAGAGAGAGATGAATTAAATAGTAGCAATGGTAGCAGAAGAGAAAAAGAGAAGAAGGGTTACCTTCCAGCGACGTAGATAGAAGCAAAAGTAGCGAACATAGAGATGAGGAGTGCAGGAATGCGGGATCGATGAGAATTACCCATACTGGAAACTCGGTTGCTCGATCCCTTACTCTGCATTTCAAATTCGATCCAATCCAATCAGTTGCAGTTGCAGTTGCAGATGCAGAAAGAGTGAGATAGATTAGAATAGAAGCATGAGAGGGGATGCAATTGCAGTGCTGTGCTGGTGACCCAAGTCACCAATCCCCTTTAATTTGTTTAGTTTACTCGTTTTCCCCTCTCCTCTATTACTTCTTTACTGATCTCATCGATCCCATATCTATCTTTCCTTTGACTGGGAAATAATATCTTCGTTAGTGTCCCAGGAGTGGTTTGATTCAGATTTTGAAAAAAAAAAAAAAAATCAATCAAAATTAATTAGTTTAGTTTGATTTGATTTTCTTATTTTTTTATAGTCAAATTCGAATCAAATCGAATCAAATATCTATAATTTCATTTGGTTTGAGTGATTGAGTTAATAATTATTTTTTTAACACAAAAATTAATTAAACAACTATACATATAATATAAAAAAATGCACATAATGTATTTAAAATTTCTAATAATATTAAAATGACTAACATTCTTTTCCATCAAGTAATAAATATTCAATTTCAAGTTGAGTCACATAATCATTGATCTTTGAGATTTCCTGTTTATATCAAATCCAAAATGTTAAAATAGTAAAAATAGAAAATTTCCTAATAGATGATAGAAAAATAGAATGTAATGAGCAGAACAACTAAAGATAATAGAACTAGAAACAAGATAATAATTATCAAATATCACACCCTAATCAAATATATGAAACAATGCCATAATATAATTAAAGTAAACTAACAAAACAAAGGGACAAAGAAATAGTGATAAAATTATGGTGGTCTAAAATCCTACCAGCAAATGCAATCTCTAGAAGATTAGGAGGCAGAAATGATGATGAGACCTTTACAGCAACAAAAAATTTTAATTTATTCCTAAAAATCTGTTTCGGGTAATCAGCACAGAATGTCAAAATCAATAGAGGAGAAGCAACAACACTTAAAATGAATAGCATTATATAGATTATTATTTTTAGACACATTAAACATGCACATACATTTTTTTCAATTCTCTCTCTTTTTGAACTATTAGAGAAAGGAATATTATCTAACAGTGCAGAAAAATCTATATTGTAGTCTACCCTTCTTAAGTCAATCAAGCGTCTCTTACCCAACAGCTGTGAACAATAAACATAGTACAAGAAATCAAAATACCTTCACAGCAACAATGGAACAATATAATCAACACATCAATCAAAAGTTCATGCTCATACAAATTACATTTTTTTTCCCACAATGTAAAGTATAGAAAGGCTAGGCTGTATTGCACAGAATTGGGCATCGAAGGGAAGAAGTCCTCAAGGTACTCATGTAAACCATAAAAAGCATCACATTCGAGATAGACAACAAGCAACTGAGTTACTGGTGTGCCACAAACAAACAGTATAGAAAACTAGTCCGCATTTAAACTTTAAATAGAAAACATAAATGTTCAAGTAAAGACAATTATTTGCGTTAGAAAATGACTAAGAGGATAGCAAAAGCAAAACCACTAGCCATATGATATTATAATATACATGACTTTTATCTAATATCAATATATAGCCAGTACAAACATAATAATAAGCATCACCCAAAGTTAATTCAAACTCAGTCAAAACTCAATCCAAACATAAAAAAAAAAAATTCATTAAACATGATTCATCAAATCGAATTTATCTTTCAACTTCATCTACATCCTGCAATAAAGACAAACAAAATGTTAGAATTTGTGTATACTAGATTTTAACAATCAATCATAATTAATATATTTATAAATGTTACCTTAAAAGCTTGTCAAAGACTTATTAAAGTCCAACTTCAAGATTTGAAGATAATCCTGACAACTCTAAAAATTCAAACATAAACATAAAAGGTAAACAAGATTAATTAGTAACAATAGTAAGTATAACAACAAATAAAAACTTGAGAATTAAAACTAATTTTTCATACCTGATTCAACCTTCTCCATTTCTTCCATTTCATAACATAGTTCAAGATTCTTTTTAGGAGTCTTGATCCAGTTTTGAGTACAAATCAATGCCTCAACAGTGGTAGGATACAAGGAACTGCGAAATGGGTCAAGAACTCGACCTCCAGTGCTGAATGCAGACTCAGATGATACAGTAGACACTGGAATAGCCAAGATATCCTTAGCCATATAGGAAAGAACATAATATTTCATTAATTTCCCTTTCCACCATTTCAAAATGTCAAATCCAGGAGTGTTGTCCTCAACATCATCCTCTTTGTATCTTTCTAACTTATTCATTTTCACCTCACCTTGCTTTCTCCTCACTTTCAATCTAAACTCATCTTCCCAACCCTCATCATCATCACCTAAACCATCATTACTAGCATGAGATTGTGAGGCAACATTTGAGGCCAACCTATTAGAATCACCAATATCAAGGGGAATGTGATGCATTGACTGATAATGCTCAAATAACTTATCAATCAAATCCTTCAATCTTTTCACCGTCTCCTTGTACTTATCCGAACCTTCACCATACATCTTATTAAAACTAAACTAAACATATTCAAGCTTATAACGTGGATCAAGAAACACAGCCACAAACAAAAGAAAGTTTATACTCCCATTATTTTTCTAATATTTGTCAAACTTGACTTTCATGTTTGTTACTATTCTTTGTAGTCCTACATCATTGTTTTTCCTCCACTTACCCAAGGTCTTTTGAATGTCACATAACTTGTGGAAAAAAATATTAGATATAACATGCAATGACCCCGAAAAAGAAAGAGTTGCATCATAGAATATTTTCAAAAGCTTAACAAAAACACGTGCACTACTCCAATCATCCCTAATAGGAGGTCATCCTACATTGTCAAGGGCTAACAAAAATGCATTATCCGCATCTTCAAGGCGATAAAATGCATTTTCATATTTTTCAGCAACATCTAACATGAAATAAGTAAAATTCCACCTGGTTGGCGCATCAAGGATTAACATTGCCTTACTAGTTATACTAGCCTCTTTGACACACGTCTTAAAAGTAGACAATCTAGCTGGAGATGACCTAACAAACTTGCATGCAACCCTTATCCTTTCAATTGAAACATCAATTTCCTTCAAGCCATCACTAACAATTAAGTTCAAGATGTGAACACAACATTTCATATGCATGAACTCTCCATCTAGTAAAGAAGTACCATTCCAATCACTTATTCTTCTAAGCAAATATGCAATAGTAGTATTATTAGCACTTGCATTGTCAACAGTCACACAACAAATCTTTGAAATTTCCTATTTTTTCATGCATTTCTCTAAGGCAATTCTTATGGTTTCACGTTTGTGGTCAGCTATCAAACCAAAACTTAATATTTTCTTGTTCAATTCCCACTCATTATCAATGTAGTGAGCAGTTACACACATATAATTCAAGTTTTGGATTGAAATCCAAGTATCAATGGTAAGTGAAACCATTTGGTGATTTGTAGATAATATGCATTTCAACCTCTCTTTCTCCATTTGAAACAATTGTATACAATCTTTAGCAAGAGTAATACGAGAAGGAATTTTAAATCTCGATTGAGCCTCACTCATCAATTCTCTAAATCCTTGGTTTTCAAACAAATTTAAAAGGAAGCTCATCAACAATTATCATCCTTGCAAGTGCATATCGGGTTACTTCTTAATTAAATTCAACAAGTTTCATGCTAACACTATCATGATCATCCTCACATTGCTTTCTAATAGCAATTGTTTTTTACTTTTTATCAAATACCCAATGTGAATTTTTCACACAAATCTTCAAATGCTTTAACATGTTTGAGGTCCCATGACTAGTAGTATTGCATGCATATTGTTTATTACAATAGTTACAAGTAGCCTTATCATTTACTCTTTTGAAATGAGCCCAAGCATTAAAATGGGATCTACTAGGTTTCCTTTTCAATATCTCTTGTTGTGATGGGGGACATTTTGTCCATGTGATGACGTTTCTTGTCCTTGTGTTGGAAGTACCTCTCCTAGTTGCATGTCACTAGTTGGTGTTGGAGTGGTAGCACTCCCAACTTGAGTTCCACTACCACCAGTGCTTGGAGTCCCACTAGTTCCAAATGGATCACTTGCTATTTGTTAGTGTCAAGTAACCTGCAAAAAAGATGTTATACAAAGCCATCAAAGTCATTGTTATACAACAATTGAAATGAAAAACCATGTGAATGAGGAAATAAAAGAGCAAAAGAGTCAGGGTTGTAACATATTCACATGAATCAATTCACAATCATCAACTTAAATGAAACTTTTAATCTCATGAAACAGATCATATTCATTTTAATTAATCAACCCCAAATCAAGTCAGATGCATCAGCCATAGCAAATTCAGGTGAAAAGGAAGACTTCAATCAAACAAGCATCTATTAACATATGGATCATGAACAATGACAATGAATCATAGATGGAAAACACACTTGTTATGCGAATGAAGACTGCCCTTAATACTTAAAGCCTTCTCTTAAAAAACAAATCAATGATTTTGTATGCATTCAGATTCAGCCTTCATGGTTCAGCTTGGGTAAAATTTACCACTCATTGTAAGAGATAGAACCCTAGTCGATGCTGTGAATGAGTACCAAAGAAGCCCATGTGACGATGAGCTTTTGTAATTAATAATAATGCTATGCAATGTCATCCACTGACATTTTATGCGTTCTTGCTACCCAGTTATAGCAAATTAATATAACTACGCAAATGAAATGACCATTCAAATTGCTATAGAAATAAGTTTTGGAAGGAAGAGCCTCAGGTTGATGTCATTTCATAATAAGATAGGTGCAAAGGCATCGTAAAGTTCAATGAATTTTAAATAAGGGAAAGCTAAGAAATAAAAGGGAAACACTTGCACTTAAAAGAAGGGTACAAAATTTCAAAATGGAAAAGGGGACAGTGGTAGAACCGTACTAATATTGGTATATGAACTTAAATGCTTCCAACAAGTACATGATCAATAATCGAAAATTGAGTAGAGAGACGACTAGTGAATAGTGAATAGTCATTTCCAAATGAAAGAAGCTTAACAAAATTGCATACTGGCATACATTAGAGTTTCAAGAATGCACAAGCAACCAAATTAAAACCAAGTGCAGTGCATCTTGCTATAGCTTGGAAATTAATTTTCAAGAAGCTACACGGGTATTGAACTAAGTTGAAAAAAAGAAACAAACAATTATCATTTTAAGATGTTAAAGTTGAGGAAAAAGAAACAAGTTGAAATGTAATTTAAAGAAAAAAATAAGATTGTACCTAGAAACTTCATCCCATAGGAAAAAATTAATTCACGGTTCAGGCATTTTGTCAAGCAGTTTCCACTCATACGAGGGCAAGCAAGAACAGAAAAAATTAATTAACTCAAAATGGAGTGCAAAAAATCAATATAGAGCCATTAGAGTCATTATTCCACTTCCACATCAATTAAAATGGAAAACTAGTTAAACAGCAACCATAAAAAGTTAAAAAACCCATTACAAATAGCTTCTCTTCTTGTTCAGTTCAATAGCAGAAAGAAACAAATGATGCGTTTGCTACGAGGGGATCCTTACTGCGAGATGCGTTTGCTTCCAAGAAGAGGGGCAAGGGGCAAGGGGCGAGGGGAGAGGGGCGATGGCGAGCCGAGCAGAGTATTTATTGCGGCAACAGACAAACTATAGGGAATTGTTAGGCGAGGGTGAGATTAAAGGGTTAGGGTTCAGAATCTTTAGATTTGGGAAAAGGCATGGTTTTGGCCTTTTGGGCAAAGAAAATGAAAACGAACATTATCTGTAATCTAATGTCTCTGTGTACTGTACGTGTACTGTAGTGTTTGGTAATTGGTTCGAGTGGTTTTTCGGGTTTAAAATTCTAAATCCGAGAACCGAACCAATTAAGTTCTCATTAGTTTGGATAACAATCAAAATATTCAAACCAAACCAAACCAACTTAATTGGTTCGGTTCGGGTTGGTCGGATTGGTCAGGTTATCCGAACCAATTTACACCTCTAGTTAGTGTTATCCTATGAAGCAATGGATACATTGTTTTTTAGCTGTGTTTTCATAGTGGATATATCTCTATGTTAAATACATGAGAATGTATATACAACATATATATTTTATGTGTTTAAATGTATTTAATTAAAAAAATTATTTTTTTGATTTGAACATATTTTTAATACATCTAGAACACGTTTAGACAAGTCTCGAATACGCTTAGATATGTTTAAGACACGACTTGAAAATGACTCATTAACTTATTTTTTTTAAAAAAATAGTTTTTATGACTAACCTCTAATTAATAAGTTCGTAACTCACTCAAGTCTAATTACGTGACTGACATCCTAAGCCATTATTTTTTTATACTAATATTTTAAGTTTTATTTTTTCAGACGTCATTATTAAGCTTTTAAGTTTTACTTTTTCACACACTACTATTTTTATCTATTTTATTTTACCTCTGCTCATGTCAAGTCGTACACTTTATCATCACTGAAACTTGTCACATACAACTATTCTCTTTAGTTAATTTTTTATACGTAAATGTATTGTTTATAATACTTCTAGTTTAAGAGATTTTTTAAAATGTTAAAAATTATGCTATATTTTTGAAACTTTAGATAATAAATATTACCATTGACATATATTAAGATATTGTAAATCTTCAAATTTATAAAAATGATATTAATTATTACAATTTTTTTTAAAAATTTTTAATGATATACATACATAAATCAAATTATTTAATTTATATATATAGAGAGAGAGGAGTGTATCAAGTTCAGGTGTGCAACGTGTAAGTTTTTTTTCATCTATTTTTAACCGACCATTTCAACTTTCATCTAATAATTGAGATTATTTCATTAAAGATAAATTGATCCTCTCTCATATATATATATATATATATATATATTATATGCTATCTTCTTTTTTAAATTTAGTGTATCCCTATATTTATGTCTATGTTCGTGTTTATACTTCATAAGTGCTATCTATTTATTGCTTACAAACTATATCCAATTGTTAATTATTAAAGTTTTTACAATCCACAATCACGATTTCTTTTTATTTACAAAATTATTACCTTTCTATTGTTATTAATATTTGAATTTGAATATTAGGAGTGGACAATTAATCAACCAATATATCAATATAATATTAAAATAATGGTCAATATGGGTCAAAATGTGGGTTGAATGATACCACGTCTCTTTAAGATTGGTAAATGTGTGTTAAATGTGGGTCAAAATATCGAATTTATAAAATTATACTATTTCAAGTTACGAGATATGATGAGAGATGGGTATCTTTTAATAAATAGTTTATATTTTCATTATCAAACTCGTTAAGTATAATATGTATTATATATTATTTTTTTCTTTTTTACTTTGAGATGAGATGAAAATACATATTTTTTTTTATTTTAAAATAATTTTTTTATTGAATGAGTCTATAATGATAAAACTTGTTAAAAATATATATACTATTTATGTAATAGTTATTTATGTAAATTGATTATTATAAAATATAAGTGAATTTAGTTTGTTATTTATAATATTCTTTTAATTTTGTAAGAATCTTAAATTGTTGAACAAAATTGTAGTATATGATGTTAAAATTTATTTTCTTTATTTTTTTATAATTTTTAAGATTTTATTTTAAATTATTAACTTTTCATGAGATATCTCGACACCAGTAGTGATCATAAATGAATACTTGGACAGATTTAGGGGACGGGGACGGGAAGCACTATTCGCCGAATATCTTCCCTATATCCAATTAGGAGGGTTTTAAATGAATATTTGGATGGAAAAAAATAGAAAAATGGAACATTTCGGTAAACATTCCTTCTTTAATTAAATTGAGATGAATTAAAATATTAACACTCAATTGATAAAATAAAACATTATAGCAAGCCAAATTTTTTTTAGTCTTTGACGAACGATTTGAATTTTGGTTCTTTCCTTAAAATAGTTAAGGAGAATCAATGTATATATATTTAAGTATTAAAATAGTCGTTTTTGAACGTAAATGTATGTTTATAATTGTTAATTTTAATTAATAATTGTTTTAACTAAGTTTTGATAACTTTGCAATAAATTTTACCATTGGCTGACTGAACCTAGAAACCATTGTTTGTTTTTATTTTTTTGATAAATTGTTTACTATTTTTATTATATTTAGTATTTTAATATTATAGATCCCTTTTCTTGTGTGTATCAAGTTCAGGTGTGCATTCAAGTAAGTTTGTAGGCATATTGACCATTTCAACTCCTATACTTGGTGAAAGATTTTATAGAAAAGTCATGCTTTAACTCATATTCATTAACATGTATTTTTGTGCTATCGTCTTGATTTTTCCCGCTCCTTATTTATTCTGATATTAATTATTTCTTTTTATTATAAAAGTGCAATACTTTAATTCTCATATTTCTATTTAATAATTTAATTTTATAACAGAATCATTTTAAGAAAATAATTTTTTTCTTTTATAAATAGTATTCTTACTATGATACTAATTCAAGTTACGAGATAATTAAGGGGTGTTTAGTTTGTTTTTTATTTTCATTTTCAAGTTATATGTTTTTATTAATAAATATAAAAATATTATCTTTTTTTTTATTTTTTTTATTTTCAGACTTTTGTAAAGAAAATGATGAAAATAACTTTTATCATGTTTTCATTATTTTTTCACAAAAGTTTAAAAAGGAAAATAAAATAAAAATAAGGTGACATTTTTATAATTATTAATGAAAATATATCATCTAAAAATAAAAACACAGAACAAACCATATTGATCCTTATTTTTTTAGCTTTTTAAAAACTATCCTATTTACTTTTTGTTGAGGAATATCCTATATTTTTTATTTATATAAAATATAAAAATATATGAATAAAAAATTAAAAAGTATAATAATGTTCATTGACAGACATAGTTTAAAAAAATGATCATCTTACACTCAAAAAGATGTGTAAAGATCTTGTATTTTTTGATCCTTTTAATTTATATAAAAAAAAAAATATATAATAAATAAATATTAAAAAATAAGTATAATAATGTTCAAGACAGATATAATTGTTGTTTACCAAAATATGTCGGGTTAGTAATTTAGTTGGCAAGAACTTGATATATACATGCAGAGTAGCGCGATTGAATTTCGCAAATGTTTTCTATCTCACTTTTTTTATCCCATATCCCCTACGTCATCCCGCTTACCCCATTAATAAGCCATTTAAGGGTTGCACTAGAGACCCCTCCGCTAGGCTTACTGAGCCGATCATAGGCCTTATAAAAAAAAGAATAAGGATAGTTTTACACTTTTTTTTAAGAATGTATCATTATTTATATAATTTTTAAAGGTCATGATTAAGTAAGAAAAAATAATAAAAAAAATAAGTATAATAAATGATATTAAAAAAGGTATGAAAAGAAGTATATATATTATTTATAATAAAAATATCATTATTGTAAAAAAATTTTACCAAAGTACATTGGCAAGGTTATTATAAAAAAATAGGCAAGGTGATTATATAAAACTAGTGATAGAAATAGGCTAAGTTTTGCTCAAATAGGACTAGCCTTATTTGTAAAATGTTGGTTTGAACTTAATCTGATGCTTATTATATATTTTATTTTGGGACTCAGCTTGACGTGTTTATGATAATATAAAATTTATTTAAAAACTTATATTACGTGAAAGTTTTCATGTACGTCAAGAAATTTAACTTTTTAATTTTTAAATAGATATAACTTTTAATAAAATTATTATATTTTATATAAAATAAATATATTATACTAATATATATATAATTAATAAATTATATAAGTATTACAATTTTTTAATTATATATATAAATATTAAATAAATAGACAAGCTTAATAAACCAAATAAGTTTTTTCAAAAATCATAGTTTTAGTTTACATAGTTAAAAAGACCTTTATAAAAACATAAGTTTGACTTATTTGCTAAATAGGTAAGGCTTATTTTAGCTAATAATAGACTAGGTTATAGGTTTTCCATGGATTACTTGGCTTATTCTTAACCCTAACCGCTATATCATAAAAACAAGAATGAATAGATGCCCATGTTACCTTTTTTTTCCCTCAATAAATTAAAAATAAAAGATGAACTTATAATTAACAATGTTTGCTCAACATAGTTTTGGAAGTGTCACTTGTATGAAGAGCTTAATTGTATCGCTGTCTAAATGAATTAGTCTCACACTCAAAAAACAAAAGAATATCCTAAAAAACTAAAAAAAAAAACCATGTAGAAGTTTCATGAGTTATTTCATGCAAAATGAATTCTAACTATTTATTGTTTATGTTAAAACTACTACTTCCTCTATTCACTTTTATCTGTTTATTTAAAATATTTTATTTTATCCAAAGTTATCTGTCTATTTAAAAAATTAATGCATTATTAATTATTTTTTTTAACTTTTATTTGGTATTAATAAATGAGAGAGAAACATTAGTATAATGATAATAATTTTTAAGCATTTTAATAGATAAAACTTCTTTAAATTCTTTAAGTTTGGAATACTATTTTCTAATAAAATATAATACATATATATTTTTTTATGCCTCATCAATGAAAATTTTTAAAAAAAAGATGAGGTTGCAAAAAAAAAATAAAACACATGTTATATGTATGTTTTTATTAGAGAACAACACAATAAATATTTAAAAACTTTACTTAAATTTTATCTTTTTAATGAAAGATAATTAATTTAATCAAATTAATTTTACTTACAATCAAAAAAATTTAATGACTTTCTTAATTATTATGCAATAACCTTAACAAATAAATAAAAATAGACCAAAAGAGTATTACATAATAATGCTATAATTTCTGCTGCTATGAGATGATCAGGTTCCATCCATACATCCTCAATCATTCTTGTCGGAAACTACCTTCATCCGTCCTTTGTATCCAAGTCAACTATTGTATATAAATTACAAGAATGATTCTTGCCATCGTGAGTCACACACTCACAGATGCTATACTTAACAAAGGAATTTATTGAGGTCTTATATCCTCGCGCCATTTTAGTTTGTTTTTCAATCTCTGCCGGCTTCGTCCTATTATACATGTTATATTAATTTGGCTTGAAAAAAGTATTGCCATTAATTGTAACATATTTATTTAGTAATTATATTCCAGAATAGTTTTACGGCAAAACAACACGGGGCTAGAGATCCATAAAAAAAAAACAAACAACTATACAGGGCTATACATGCACACCCTTAACATATCAGCTAGATATATAGAAGAACAACACTCATTGTCATTGGTGTGCTTGTGTAAAGAAATGGTATCCAAGCTGCTTCATATTGAGAGATGTGGTTCAAACTGACCTCCCAATCTCTTTTCAGCACTAGACTAATCCTATGATCCAACTTCAACTCAATACTCTCAAAACAAGCATCTTGCAGTAGCTAGCTAGAGGATAAGTGAGAATCGCATTCCACTCTAATTAACTTTCTTATACCCCAAATGCTACGCCATCATCAACCCTCCAAGTAAACCCCAAAGCTCTGCCCTACAAAACAAGCAACAACATTGCCATCTCTGATAAGATGACCACATTTGGCATTCCCCGAAGTTTTCCTTAGTAGCACCGTCAGTGTTAAGTTTCGCCAAGGGAGGACGAGCAACCCAACAGATGTTGCTGCAGACCGCTATTTGAAGCAAGAATATCCTCAGCAAAGAACTTTATATAAATACTCCTAATCCTCCCAATATTCGATGTTGTTATAGTTATATGATCATATGTGTCGATTTAACATGTTATCATGTCATATACATTGAGTATATACGTTCAGAGAAAAATAAAGCCCCTAACTTTGTTTTTGCCTACATAAACATACATAGCACAATATGATATAAGGTTTGGACTACATAGCACAATATGATATAATGTTTGGACTTAAACAGGAGAAAACATCATCCCATTTAGGGTTGATTCAACTGATAAGAATCAAAGCACTTTACGTGTAAGATTTATGTCTTACTGCAAACAATCTTTCTTATAAGCAATATGTAAATATTACTGTAAATTATCATTTAAGCTTATGCTTATACTATCCTTATAGAATGATGGTCTCTTTTCCTAACTTTTTTTTTAAATCAAAAAAAGAAAAAGAAAAAGAAAGAAAGAAACACCACTAGCGGATTAACGTTATACTACTTGTTTTAGCCGACTATACTCTTATACTTGTGTTCAAAGAAAGAAAGTTTTCCTGTCTCATACATACCATAGCAGATTATTTCCCTTTTATTACTCCCTTTAATTATTATCTTTCTTAATAAGACCCTAACTCATACACCCAATATGTTAATTTCAAAATATTAGTGTCAATCGACAAGGCAACGACAAGCCTTTAAGTAATAGGAAATATATATGATATCTGTACAGACTATTTATTCTCATAAATTCTCATGTAGATGTAGTTCATTGGATAAAGTCTCAGTGTAACTTCTTTCAATGGTCTAAATGACTATACCTTAGAGAATGTGAGAAGTTAGTAAGGTTAAAATTTGTATAAATATCATTACTCTTAATACTTATAATTATTATATTTGATTTGTATTAATATTTTAAAACTTGGCAAGCAAAGGATTGTAGTCCAATGGTATTATAAGCTATTGTTACCATTCTATCTTGATTAATTGATGATTCAACATCTGAAAACAAAAAAGAAGAAAAAGTGAAGAGATTCACAAAATGAAACTCAGAGCAACGGATGCATGAGGTCTTCGCGTAGATAGGCTGATATACACAAAGTTTTGGGGATTCAATTCACTTATCCAGCCTGTTTCTAATTGATGCCAACCAAAATCCCACATCTGCTATTGAATTATTTCATCTTTCAAGCACTAGTCATTATTATAATGCCAATTCATCTTTGATGGCTTGTGTTTACATGCTTTTTTTTTTTTATCTCTAACTGCTCCCATAATTTGCTGTCAATTGATTATAAAATACACAGATGTAAACAAATTTTGGTTGAGTTTCGCCTTAAACTTTTGACTTTGCGGCTCCAAATCTAGATCGTGCATGAATATACATGTCGTATGGGAGAAGGAAGGAGACATGTTTTTTTGTTGTACGCAGCTTGAAAGTCTATGTTACTTTTATTTCTGGAATCTGAGTGAGTAAAACACCTTGATTTTTCCCCATATAAAGACAGAGCCAAAAAGTCAGACCAAGGTGTGGGTGTGAAAGTACTTTTTGAGAATTAACCACTTTAAAACAAGGTTATTGTTGATGATATTTCAATTTTCAATATCACAAGCCGAGAGCCAGCTAGAACTAGAGCGTTATACTTCAATACCTGAAGAGTGAAGACGCAACAGAGATGTTAGATAATTTTTAAAAAAAAAAATAAGAAATTAAGCTTCTTTCATGTCTATGCATAAATTGGTGTTGGTATAAAAATAACACTTTTTGATCTAAATCAATTTTGAAGGTATGCTATAAAGTTTAATGTGAGTGAAATTCACTAAGTTATGAACATGCATACATTCTAACTGTATTAGAGCTATAATTGTAGAAAAAATTTGAAATTATCGAAATGATAATTTTGATTTGACATTAGAAATAGTAATTTCATGTCAGAAATGATAATTTCAAGTTGGTCTTGAAAATTGAAACTTAAGAATAACTACACTTAAAAATTTCTGAAGATGGAAGCAAGGGGTTTCGATTAGAAGTCAGTAACTATTTGAAATGCAAATTTGAATTCATAATAAAGAATTTAAATTTGAAACAAAAGTTAGCAGTAATTATAAGTGTAAGACTAAGCAAATACAATGATTACTGATAAAGATTAAGCAGTTACTTATAACACGATAATTACTGGCAAAGATTTGATATAGTTACTTAAAAAGGATCATTGATAATCATTATGCACTTTTCTTTGTTTTAAATATGTCAAGATCCTGTAGAAATGATAATTACTTAGAAATTCTATAAATACCGAAAGGATGAAAACGTTTAGGGATTAGAAATTCAATACTTACACACTTGTATACACGCTCTTATGTCACTTTGACAAACTCAAGTTCAACACAAGTTAATCAAATACGTTTTCATCGTGTTCTTTTCTATACCGTTTACACTTTTAATGCAAAGTTATTTCATTTCCATTTAAACTTTTGGTCTTTTATTTTCTTGCAAAAACTCTCTTCTACTCCTAATCAAGTGATTCTTCTTAAATCATTTGAGTTCTTTTAATTACTTTTCATTATTTATTTTCTTTACTTTTTTGTTCATTTACATATCTACAACTTTACTTTCATTGCTTTTATGTTGCTTCCTTTCAATTCTTGTTTTTTATTTTTCTACACTTTACATTGTTTGTCAAGTTTTATTTTGTTGCACTTTATTTCCTTGTTCTTTACGTTTAATGTCATTTAATTATTTTCTTTTAACTTTCCTCTTTATCTTAAAAGTAATTTTTAACTTTCAAAGCAATTTTTTTTCTTTACATTTTCCTTGTTCCACTTACTTTCTTTATTTTTAACTAAGTTAATTACAATACTAAAATACTTATATTTTCGATTCACATATTTTTATGAGAAATTCAAAATCATTCTTGATTTCAAAATCATTCTTAGTTTTCTTCAATAAAAATCAGTCTAAGTACTAAAAAATTCTTAAAAGAAATAATTCTCTTTCCTGAATCAAAATCTGGAATCGAATTTGTCCTTTAACAAAAGTTTATTATAAACAATTGGAAAAGGTTAGGTTCACGGAAACTTTGATCACATGAATTTCCAAATTTCTTTTAAGTCATAGGTGAAATGATGAATGAAATAATTTTAGCCACTAATTTAACTTTTATAGAGAGTCTGGCACTTTATCTGTGCAAATTAGAGGGCTCCAAAAAATTAGAAGGCTCCAAAAAATTAGAGGGCTCGGCAATAAATTTTTTGCATAGACATGATGTACATATAAGTGATCGATGAGATCTTTGTAAAAGGGGTTTCATTCTAAGCATGGACACGTATACATAGGAACTGCTAGCCACCATTTTTTCTACAGAATTTATTTATTTTTGGGTGCAATTCGATCTTAAGATGTTAAATGGTTATTATTATTTTTAATGTTTAGTTGATTCAAATAGTTTGATACTTGTAATTTTCTTAATCAAAGTCTAAAATTTGAGATTTGTGAATGAAAAATTAATTTTGAGATAGCTTTATATTTTTGTAGTCTGACTCGGCTTGATTTCGAATTAGTCGAGACTTAATACAACTTTTAAATATTGATAGTTTAAAAAAATGGTTATTATTATTATTATAAAAAATTCTAAGACTTGGGGTGAGGAAAATGTTGGTTAAAATACAGACAAAGCAACTTTAATACCCGAATCAAGCAAATCATCAAAAGGAACTGAGAGCCATTAATTTAAGACCAGTCTAGGGAGATATAAACATTGCAATACAGATTAATCATGAGTAGGTTTTCAAAGTTAATTACAACATATTTACAATCGGATGTCTTCTTTAATTATTTTTTTTGGTACATATGTCTTCTTAAATTTAAGAGAACCTTAGACGTGCTCTCATATAGTCATTCTAATAAATGTGTGAGACTTGGGTAACATTTGATATGTCCAATTTCATTCTCCCAGAAAAAAATCTTTAAACAATCGAATTAATCATCTAGATGAGCACATTATTCTTTGCTTTTGAGTTTTTATTTTATTTTACTTCGGTTTTGGACGTTACACCTCTCTAATCTCCCCCACTTCTCAAGCCCCATTAATTATATTAATTATGCACCTTAATTAGGCCGGTCACATATATATTAAATGTATTGCAGTATGCTGAAATGAGAGAATGGTAGATGGTGAAGTTGGTAGATGCTTTCAATGATCAAAGTTTGCCAGAAAGTACATGTAATTCCTGACCATACAAAGAAAGAATGGGATTGAATATATATAGTGTCGGTGTATCAGCTAACCAAATGCAATATACGATACATGACAAAAAATGATGTCAACGGTATGGCCCACAAAATAAATCCAATAAAGTAGTTTCCAACCAGCTAGCCACCAAAAGAAAAGAATAACAAATTTCCATTCCCCTCCACCCCCCCCCGCCCCCTTTTTTTTTATGTCGTCTGAAACTACAAAACAACTCAAAAAGGTAATTAAATTAAACCAGGCCCTATCTCCCTTGGGATTCAAGTCTTGTGTATCAGTGAAACAAAAGTCTAATAATCAAATTCAGCAACAAATGCTAAGAATTTATTAATCTAAGAAATAGTTGAATAAGTCTATAGATGGAGTAGGAGGTGAAACAAAGTTTGTAGGGCTAGGCATGATGAAAGCACCATCCATAAAATTTCTGTTTTGAAGGAAAGGGCTCAAATCATGAAGGAAGCTAACCATGCTCGGATCTGACGATGATGACGGCGGCGGCGAGAAGAAGCTGGATGGAATGGGAGACAGTGAAGCCGGTCCCGGAGACAAAATCCCTTGACACATGCTTGGTTTCTCCACCACATGACTCACCATCTCTAACCCTACCACATCGCTTATATCAACACTTGGTTGCTGTACTTTCTTTCCCATAGGAGACCTAGCCTTCTCTATGGTGGCATAACGCGCCGCCGGCGATATCATTCCGCCTCCACTTTCACCACCTTTGAAAGGGTCACTTGATGACGCCATAGAGGAAGACAACAACGACGACGATGATGACGAAGAAGACCCAGTGAGGCGCTGAACAAGGTTCATGAAATCACCCGGTGTGGTGTGGATTATCTTTGGAGACACGGTGTAGATTATGACAGGTTGGCGCGGTGGTGGTTGGGGCTGTGAGGGTTGCGGCGCCAACGGTGGTTTCTTGATCTTGTGAGAGTCCTTGTTTACTCTCAGAGGCGTGGGACGAGGGCCTTGGAGTTCTCTTCTTGGTGATCTTCCTGTGGGAATGTCTGATGAGAAGTCCATGTTGTTGCTAACAAAGATTGAATTGTGAAGAACAAATGAGAAGGGGTGAAGAGTTCTATATAGGAGGAGACAAGCATAATTATTCTAATCGTAACTGGGGAATATAAGGGCTGACATGAAACATACAAAGAGATCTGGTCAATGATGAAGAGGGATTATTTTAATGTTAGATACATTTGTTTGTAAAATTTGGCTTCTTCTAAGGTAAATTTTTTATAAGGTATTTTATACATACGGCCGGTTTCGTGATGTTATGGTTGTCTGAACGCGTCTCTATAGAGTTGGAAAGGGTCGTGTGCTGTCATGGTACCATATGGTGTACAAGTACAAGTAAGCTGCTCTTGTGTGGATAAGTGTGTGTTGACTAGTTGACACTAGCTATGTGATATATCCTATATGTGTGGTTTATATCATATGTCATAATTAATGAGGGCGTAAAATATATGATGGTTATGCACTGAATCTAACGGCAGAGCAGTCCTCCAACTAGAATTCACTTTTTGTGGAGCATTTTTTGGTAAGGGAAAGGGAGGACTACGTTCTGAGGCTTTGTGGGATGAACTTGGTGTTGAGCTTAACTGAAAGACAGAATCCATTCGAGGGGGATCCACTTTACGTTCTTACCTGTTCGAATTCATCCGCGCTTCTCTTTGTGGTTATGGTCCAATTAGGAAAATTGTAAAACTTTCACCAATGTGATGTGGCATGTGTTAGTTGTTTTAACTTTGATATTTCAAAAGTCTATATCCCACATTGCTTAACCTTTAAAGTTTTAAAGAGTTTATAAATCAATATGTGTTTTGGACTTTGTAAGAAACAAATGAGGTGGTATGGGTTAGCCACACCAAAAAATGAAATTTGGAGGCTTTCATGACTAGTCTGAAATCATCGATTTTCACTTGCGCGTGATATCAAGTGACCAATCTTTTGTGAAATATTTAATTATTTTTTTGAGTTTACAAAAAATGATATTTTTGAATAAGTCAAAACTGACTTGGTAAACGGCAAATTTGTTACAACGTTTTAATTTGTTTCAATGAGACAAATTCATGTTAACGTTACAATTAGTTTCTAACGTTCAAATTAGCTTTCAACAACCAAATTTGTTTCTAACGTTATTATTCCAACAGCCATATTTTCTAACGTTGTTTTCTATTTTTCTAAACGGTTCTTTCTTACCTTCTTTAAATACCTTTTTCTAACGGTGTTTTTGACTGATATACGTTTCCTCCGCCTCCTCTAAAAATAACGTTCTCTTCCTGGGTTAACTACAAATTTCTCTGCTGTTCTGCAACCTCGGTTTCCGCCGGGACGAGCCTATTGAATCTTGGGGAATTCGCACACCCGTGCGATAAAATCCTTAAGGACAGTGTCTTCTCACACGCCTCAGGCTTTTGTTTCTTCGTGATTTTCTACGTTGTCTCCTAATCAAATCTACAACAATCTTAAGGATTTTAAACTATGGCTGACAACAATGTTGACAACCAGGCTATCGCTTCCGCTTCCGCTCCCAACAATGGTGAGGCTGTTCTTTCGCCACCTCCTGCTCCAGTCACCTACGCAAAGCCATTTCCAGATATCTCGAAAATAGAGCTCTTTGGTGGCCAAAACTTCAAAAGATGGCAGGAACGTGTTCACACCATCCTCGACATGCACGGAGTCGCTTCCGCACTTACCGAACCCAGACCACCATCAACAGCCAATCCAAAATTGATTCAAGATTGGACACATGCAAACAAGGTATGCCGTCACACAGTTATTAACACGCTTTCTAACGATCTGTTCGATGTGTACTGTTCTTACAAGGATGCGAATGAGATATGGGACTCCATGACCATAAAGTACACCGCTGAAGATGTCGGGAAGCAGAAATTTGTAATTGGCAACTACTATCGCTGGGAGATGATCGAGGTCAAAGATATCAAACTTCAGATCAATGAATACCATAAGCTGTTGGAGGATCTAAAGGCCGAAAACATCACCCTCCCGGATGAATTTGTTGCTGGACTCCTCATCGAGAAGCTGCCTCCATCGTGGAAGGACTACAAGCAACAGCTGAAGCACAAGCACAAACAACTGTCACCCTCAGATCTAATCACACACATTATCATTGAAGACACAAACCGAAGAGAGTATCAGGCTGCAAGGGCGAAGGCTTTGGCTTCTCGAACAAATCTGGTTCAAAATAAATCACCGAAAAAAAGGTATGACAATAACAAAAGGTCTTCTGATCACTTTCCTAGAGTTACTAATCCCACTTTCAAAAGAAAATGTGCTTGCTATGTTTGTGGAAAGCCATGTCATCATGCTCCTCAATGCAGGCATAGAGTGAGAAACGATAATCCTCCCAAGCCAAAGGCAAATTTGGTGGAAGAAGATGATATTGTGGCTGCGGTCGTTTCTCAAGTTAACATTGTGACCGGTGTGAACAAATGGGTGGTAGACTCGGTGCTACCAGGCATATTTGTGCGAATAAAGATGCTTTTACCTCCTACACTTCTGTAGGGGATGATGAAGAACTTGTGTATCTTGGAGATTCTCGAACTAACTGCAGTTTCGGGAAAAGGGAAAGTTCTTCTAAAGCTCACATCTGGGAAGACCTTGGCTTTGAATGATGTACTCCATGTGCCTAATATTAGGACCAATTTGATTTCTGTATCACCGTTGTTAGGAAAAGCTGGGATTAAAGTGTCATTCGAATCTGACAAGATAGTAATGACAAAAAATAATGTCTTTGTGGGAAAGGGCTATAGTGATCAAGGACTTTTTGTACTCAGTATTTATGAAATTATTAATAAAATTGCATCTTCTTCTGCTTACTTGATTGATTCCGTTGATATGTGGCATGCTAGATTAGGACATGTTAATATTTCTTATATTAAGAAAATGTGATGTCTTGATTTAATTTCTGCGAATAGTGATGTATGCTTAAATAAATGTGATTAAATAAATGTGATATTTATATTGAATCTAAGTTAACTAAAAAATCTTGTCTTTCTATACAACAACGTGAATCTGAATTACTTAGTTTAATTCATACCGATCTAGGAGATTTAAAAAATACAATGACTAGAGGTGGTAAAAAATATTATGTGACCTTTATAGATGATTTTTCTAGATACACTAAGGTTTATTTAATTAGAAATAAAGATGAAGCTTTTGAAATGTTTGTTTCTATAAAGGCGTATAGAAAATCAATTAAATAGAAAAATTAAAAGGGTTAGATCCGATATGGGTGGTGAATATATCTTATTTAATGAATTTTGTGAAAAAGAAGGAATAATACATGAAGTAACTCCCCCTTATTCACCTGAATCTAATGGTGTAGGTTGAAAGAAAAAATAGAACATTAAAAGAAATGATGAATGCTATGCTAGTTAGTTCCTCAAAGACCTTTTAGATAATCTTTGGAGAGAAGCCTTATTAATCGCATGTTTTTTGCAAAATAAGATACCTCATAAGAAAAATGGTAAAACACCCTATGAATTTTGGAAATGTTATATGCCTAATTTAAAATATTTAAAAGTGTGGGGTGTCTAGCTAAGGTAATGCTTCCGATCCTAAGAAAAGAAAAATAGGAACCAAAACTTCGATTGTATGTTTATTGGTTATCTTTGAACGTAGTCTTTGCTTATAGGTTCCTTGTTTTGCTGACGATGTGCTTGATCATAATACAATAATGAAAACTAAAAATGCTAAATTTTTAGAACATATATTTCCTTTGAAATCTAGAAATAAACAATCTTTAGAAAATATTTCTTCAGGAAATTTTTGTGAAAACTCATATGAGGATTTGAGAAGGAGTAAAAGACAAAGAAAAGTATCATCTTTTGGAAATGATTTTTATACTTATCTTGTTAAAAATGATCATTTGTCGTTTTCTGAAGCTATTTTATCTTCTGATGCTCATTTTTGGAAAGAAGCTATTAAAACCAAAATTGATTCTATTTCAAAATGTAACACTTGGACTTTAGTTGATTTACCTCCTGAAACAAAACCTATTGGTTGCAAATGGATTTTTAAAAGAAAATATAATCCTGATGGTTCGATTGAAAAATACAAAGCTAGATTAGTAGTAAAAGGTTTTACTCAAAAACAAAATATTGATTATTTTGATACCTTTGCTCCTGTGACCAGAATTTCTTCAATTCGGATTTTGATAGCCTTGGCTTCAATTTACAAACTTGTTATTCACCAAATGGATGTTAAAACTGCTTTCTTAAATGGTGATTTAGAAGAAGAAATTTATATGACATAACCTGAAGGATGTGTAATTCGTGGTCAAGAAAATAAAGTTTGTAAACTTCTCAAATCCTTATATGGTTTGAAACAAGCACCAAAACAATGGCATGAAAAATTTAATCAAATTTTGATTGATGATGGTTTTACTTCTATTGAAGTTGATAAATGTGTTTACACTAAATTAATGTATGGTGAATGTGTAATCATATGTTTATATGTGGATGACATGCTTATTTTTGGTACTTGTAATGATATTGTGATAAGAACAAAATCTTTTCTTACATCTAAGTTTGATATGAAAGACATGGGTGAAACAAGTGTAATACTAGGAGTCAAGATCATAAGGAAGGGTGATAGTATAACACTATCCCAAGAACATTATGTAGAGAAATTTCTTAGAAAATTTGGTCATTATGACTCGAAACCAGTGAGTACCCCTTATGATTCTAACTCTCAATTAAAAAAGAATAGAGGTGATTCTGTTGCTCAATCTGAGTATGCCCAAATTATTGGAAGTTTATTACATTTAATGAATTTTTCGAGACCGACATAGTATATCTTTGTGGGGAGATTGAGTCGATATACTCAAAGTCCAAATCGGGATCACTAGGTAAATGCACTTGTTAGACTCATGAGATATTTGAGAGGTACCATAAACTATGGTATAGTGTATAGTGGATTTCCATTTGTATTAGAAGGATATAGTGATGCTAACTGGATCTCAGATTCAGATGAGACAAAATCTACTAGTGGTTATGTATTCACACTTGGTGGTGGAGCGGTTACTTGGAGATCAGCCAAACAAACTATAATTGCAAGATCCACTATGAAATCAGAGTTTGTAGCTCTGGAGTTGGCTGGTAGTGAGGCTGAGTGGTTAAAAAACTTCTTGGCAAATATTCCTTTAGGAATAAAACCAACACTGTCAGTGTCAATGCATTGTGATTGTCAAGCGGCAATAGCCATTGCAAAGAATAAGACCTTTAATGGTAAAAACAGACATATACAATTGAGACATAATATGGTAAAGCAGCTGCTAAAAGATGGAACAATATCAATTGATTATGTGAAGTCAGAAGTGAACTTAGCCGATCCTCTGACAAAGCCTCTTGGGAGGAAACCAATATATGAAACATCGAGGGGAATGAGACTTAAGCCAATTTGAAATTAACAGTGATGGTAACCCAACCTTTGTGATTGGAGATCCCATGAAGAAGGTTCATATGGGTAAAAACAAGTCACTTGTTAGTTCTGCTAGCACTAATAACTTTGTCTCTTCCTATGGTGTGAGATGTGCTAGACTGCATTATTGAGAGAATAAACTTAAAAACTTTTAATAATTTTCATATCCTTTATGGGTGGTGTATGATTTGCAGCATACACTTAATGAAATCACCTATATGAGTGTCAAGTAGGGCCGCTTGTATGAGATTATGGCATATCTCTAGAGTACTCATGAATTACCAGGCGCGCGCATGACTTATTAGCGCAACACAGCGACAACAGCGAGAATTGTGGGGGTGTAGTGTGACTGGTAGACCTCTAATATACACAAAGTGTTTTTGGTTCATAGAAGTTTACTTCACCAACTCACTGTATGTTATGTCTCATCCGTCTAGGTCTAGTTCATAGTTCAAAAGACACCAGATTCGATGCATTTACACCCATGGTGATAACCCAGGAAAAATCTTGTTTTAAAACTTTCTTAAATTTTCTTTAAACTTTTGAAATATGTGGGGGATTGTTGTTGTTTTAACTTTGATATTTCAAAAGTCTATGTCCCACATTGCTTAGCCTTCAAAGTTTTAAAGAGTTTATAAATCAATATGTGTTTTGGGTTTTGTAAGAAACAAATGAGGTGATGGGCTTGCGCGCACAAAAATGGGCTGGAGGCTCATGGCTAGTGCAAATCATCGATTTGCCCTCCCTGCGTGTGATATCAAGTGGCCCGAATCTTTTGTGAAATATTTAATTATTTTTTTGAGCTTACCGAAAAAATGATATTTTTGAATAAGTCAAAACTGACTTGGTAAACGGACAGATTTGTTACAACGTTTTAATTTGTTTCAACAGACAAATTCGTGTTAACGTTACAATTAGTTTCTAACGTTCAAATTAGTTTTCAACAACCAAATTTATTTTCTAACGTTATTATTCCAACAGTCATATTTTCTAACGTTGTTTTCTATTTTTCTAAACGGTTCTTTCTTATTTTCTTTAAATACCTTTTTCTGACGGTGTTTTTGACTGATATACGTTTCCTCCGCCTCCTCTAAAAATAACGTTCTCTTCTTGGGTTAACTACAAATTTCTCTGCTGTTCTGCAACCTCGGTCTCCGCCGGGACGAGCCTGTTGAATCTTGGGGGATTCGCACACCCGTGCGACAAAATCTTTAAGAACAGTGTATTCTCACACGCCTCAGGCTTTTGTTTCTTCGTGATTTTCTACGTTGTCTCCTAATCAAATCTACAACAGCATGTTAGTCATGGATGAAAGATGTGGGCAGCCCTTTTTTCATAGTTAAATCCGTGTGATTCTCTACTTACCAATTAATAGCGTGCTCGTCCAATTAAGTCTTGATTATGTTCTTTTGGAGTGAGCCTACTTATCACATAACTGACTATTCAATGATGGATTAATTATGGACGGGGACTTTTTTTACTGGTAAGCTATTTTATTTTTGGTCTTTTACCCGATATTTCTGAGTAACTGCTATGAGATTAACTCTCAGGTATTGTCATAATTAAGAAACTCTCTTAATAATTGTTGTTTTTAAAATTTAAACTTTAATCCTTTTTCTAAGAATGCAACTCACTTATCATTGTACCCAACCTTGTTAATTTTAATGATAAACTATGGTTAGTATCATATTTGAATAGTGAGAGTTACCTTTTCCTCAAGTGGGTTTGGTCTTTTATATTCATTATGTCAAAATGGAGTATACCAAAAAAATTATGTCAAAATGGATACTTCTATATATAGATAGCTATGAGGCTATTTTATAATCTGTCTTGTTTTTTTCAGGAAATAACTTGATAATAAAAGACACTTTTACTAATAAAAGATTTTTCAATTTTTTGTTTGATTTATTCATGAAAATTAATTCTTTTCATTAATTAAAAGGAAAAATTCTGTTATCTTTTTAGATGGGTTATAACCCGCCATTTGGAAAATATATATTTTTATTACATCAAACATTCAAAATGTTTATAACAACTCACATATTGACTGGTATTATATATCTGTCAATTTGTATTTTTAGTTTTTTGTTAAGTTAAAAAAATTAAATAATAATAAATGTGTTTTAAGTAAATTATAGTTATTTATTGTGAAGTTGAGGAGTATTTAAAGGCAATTTTAAGTATTGGAGAAAAATAAGTGTTTATAATTTTACCCTTTTTATATTTATTTTTATGTATTTTACATGAGTAATTAATAGTGAGATATAGTTTTGAAAAAAAACAAAAGTTGGATATCAAATAGATGAAAAGTATTTTAAGTGGATTATAATTATATATTAAAGAATTGAGGAGCATTTTGAAGACAATTATAACTAAAGAGTAAAAATGTATAATTTTATCCTTTTTATATTTATCATTAAATCTTTAAATAAATAATAATGGTAATTTTGAAAATAAAATAAAATTGAATGACAAAGTAGATGGAAAGTGTTTTTAGTGAATTATAATTATAATTATATAATTAGAAGTCAAGGAGTGTTTGAAGGCAATTATAAAATTAGAGAGTAATAAGTATTTATAATTTCATTTTTTTATATTTATTTTTTAATATATCTAAATGAGTAATTAATGATGCTAATTTTAGAAAAAATAAATTAAATATAAAAGTGTAGAATTCTCCATATATATAACAGTATAGATAAATTTTTTTTAGAAAAAAAGTGGCACCAAACAATAATTTTCTTTATAGAAACAAACACACACCCGAGCGGCCTCTAATAATTATAGATTCAGCAGCTATTTTCTTTTGAATCAAGTTGAGAACTGAGTTGTTTAGAAAAGACTAAAGTCCACATTACTTCCTCCAAACATATATCAATTGCAGAAAACATTTATGTGGT
Organism: Ormosia semicastrata; assembly: GCA_029884595.1. Taxonomy (NCBI): domain Eukaryota; kingdom Viridiplantae; phylum Streptophyta; class Magnoliopsida; order Fabales; family Fabaceae; genus Ormosia; species Ormosia semicastrata. The sequence continues at coordinate 25,048,856 of JAQQTO010000046.1, read as the reverse complement.
CGAAATTCAATAAATCAATTCTCTGGATTTTTCAAATTGTGCAATGTAATGTCAATTTTAGCCTCTAATATATGTGCAAAAAATCTCCTATGAAAAGTAAATATGCACAATTTGTTAAGTTAAAAACTTAAGTTGCTGAATTTTAAACTGTAAAATAAATGTTTTTTTTTCGATTGAACATCAGTTTGAATCCTTTCGCAATTCTCCCCATCCTTTTGGGCATAACAGGGCTTGTTAGAGCCCAATTGGATTCGATGTCAACCAATGTAACACGGTGTTTTAGGTAAATTGTGTGGTTGTGATTTAAATAGCACGCTTTCTTACACACATTTTTTTTTTTCGTAAATTCTTATACACATTTGTTAAAAGGAATTTTCATCTTCCTTTTTTTATATATATAACTGAACTAACGGTAAGTGACATTTACAAATATCTTCAATTTAATCTAATGGCTATAATTGTGCAATTCACATATTATATTTTTATTGAATTGATATAATACTCTCAATATATATAAAAGAATTCTTAATTGATTACAAGAAAAAAAATTATCCAAAGGAAAATAACACACAAATAATATTATTATATGAATAAAATATGAAAAATAAAAAAAAAAAGACTAAAAAGTTTTATTTTAATTTTGAATTGTACGTAAATTTATAGATAAATTGGATAATTTAAAAATAAATGTAACTTTTAATATAAAATAATATTTCATAAAATATTATAACATTATAATCTAACAAATACTGCTTATGCACTAGTAATACGTTACTATCTCTTAGCCACCAAATAAGTTACTATTTCTTAGATCTTATCTGTCTTGTCCCTTTTGTTAATGAGTACATCTAATCATTAACGAGCATTATATTACGGATCACTTTACCTTTATGGCCCTCGGAGAAGTCTCATTTGACGGCAAATTGGAAGCAGAATGCTTTTGACTCTTGCATTTAGAACATATACATCATACATCTAATGCAGCACTATACAATTTCATTAACAGTCAAGATTTAACTAGGGGTGGGTTCATGAATATACCTTTTTTATTGAGAGATTTTTATGTGCTCTCCACATAAAGTATTTTTTTTTTGGACCATTGAATAGACTCAAATTATATTTTTAATATTATTATTAAAATATAATTTAAATAAATAATAATAATAATTTACAAATTTAATATGACACTCATTTAATAATATAAAAAAAATTGTTTTGTTCCTGAATCATCTAATAATTTCTCCATTTTATTTATCTTTAAGGTAATACCCAAGATTTTCCGCCTTGGTAAAGAGCATCCTCATCAATCATCATATTGTGCCGAAGATTTTTGTTTCTGGATTCACCGATTCAGCAATATATCGCTGACAAAAAATAAAATCATTTTGGATTAATTTATTTTAAGGAAAATATATTTCAGTTTTTTTTTTTTTAATATTTGTTTTGATAAACATCGTTTTTAAAAAGTAGTTTCTTATGTTTAGCATAATAGTTTAGAAACATTTTTTTATCAATTGTTTGTTACAACTTCTTAAAGAAGGGAATCTAAATAAAATGATTTTACATTAAAACAATATTTTAAAAAATCTTTATTTAAAAATAATTTTTAGAAAACTGTCGTTTACTATCAAGTTATTTTATATAAAAAATATCGAATCATTAAATAAAATCATAATCACTTCAAGATTGTGGTTATGCGTCAAAAAATATAGTTTAATTTTTTTAATATATATCATAACTTGATGGGTCGTGGATGTCTAACTTGAGCAAGAACCGCACAATTAGATAGGATTTAGATTTCTAGAACAAGATCCATTTACTAAGAAAGAACCACCACCTGCTACTGCTTACTTCGCAATTACCCTGCATAACAAATTGCATCTTAAAAAGTTTTAACTCCTATTGTCAACGTAGCAGCTACGAACAACGAGACTGCTTTGATTAGTCGAGGCCACATGGCACAGGAACATAATGAGGACAGGGTCATGTGAGAAATGCTGAAATGGTCTCTCTTTCATGTACAAATAAAAAAAAAAGAGTAACCTCGTATTTAAAAGACATGGTCACTACTGTTATTTATCATTTATTACATGCCATGTTTGAAATTTTTGTATGATTCCTTCCTCGTGGACTTGGTTCCTTTACTCGTCTTATAGGTTTGAGTGTATGACATCTTAACCAACCTCACCAGCCCTTCTCGCATAGCTTACCTTATTGAAGTTGTCAATGAGCTGACTAATCAACATATTCAGTTGTGAAATGTGAAATGAAGCAAGTAGCTTTTAAACATTTATATATAACTCAAGATGATTATGACATTGGGAAAGAGTTCCATGCTTTAAAAAAAAAAAAAAAAGGCCCATTAGGACTTATAAATTATTATGAAACACCTCAAATGAATATCAGGATATTAACAACTCTGCTGGGATACCTGTAGAGGCTGCATGTGGTTATGTACACGATGCTCTGACTAAACTGTCTTTAGGAACCTTTTGTTAATAAATTTTTCCAGAGATCTTTTAAAATTTGTATTTGGTATGATATGCAACTTTTTGGGTTTTTTTTCCCCCGAAGTTAAAAGATTTTCATTCAAGATAAAAATTAGGGAAGATTTGGAGATAATAATCATGGCCTAAGTATAACTCAACTTTAAACAAAACAAAGCTTCTTTTTTTCTTTTTTTTTTTCAATTTTTGTTGAATAGAGGGTCAAAACGAACGACCCAACAAAAAATCAAGAAACAATAACTAACAGATCTATCAGACAGAGTACCAGTTAACTCAGCATAAAAATATAGAGATGGAAATGAAAGGCGACTCTTAAAAATCTGGACGTCAAACTCCAAACCATGACCATGCTTAGGTAGCCAGTCCGCCCAAGCATTTCTTTTTTTTTTTTTTTTGTTTCTCAAAGTAACTACGTCCGATAAGTGAGAAACTAATCTCCATGTATACTAACATGCGCTTAAACGGTCCAGACAAGCTTTTGCTTCATGAAATATGTGATGCCACTTAATTAAGTTAATGAGGGGGTTCCTTCCAGTTAACCAACTGACACGATCTGGAGTGCGAAACTGGACGGACTGAGATATCAAGCTCAAAAGAGAAGCACGATGAGTTTGATTAACAGTTAAAGATCAATGCTGCGGAAGGGGTCTTGTGTTTTATTGTAAAGCCCCTAAGAAGAAAATAGTAATAAGTAACTCAAATCTGAAGCTGTGTATGAGTTTAGGTAAGCCCGAGCCTCGCCCCTGAGCATAACAAACCCAAAGTTTAAAAAATTGGCAGGGCCTTTTACCCAACATGTCACCCAAGCACCAATGAAAATTATATCAACATGTCCCCAATAAAAACCACCACTGCAGCGGGCCTAAAGAATCCCCATAAGGGAGCCCAAGGTAGGAGAAAGGAGTATGAGAAATATGGAGGGGAATGATCCATTTCATGTAGCAAAATCGGGACAACTCGTGAGCCTCCTCACGGCTTGGTTGTTAACGGCTTAAATAAGTGTAAGATTCTGACTATTTTTTAAGAATAATAGTAGTAATAATGGTTTAATTTAATATATGTTTGCATTGGATTTCATTTCAAGTCTAAATAATCTTTTTTTAAAATTAAATGTATGTAAAATATATATTTTAATGAAGTTACATTAGTTGAATTTATGTTCTAATACTTGTTTGGAGATTTGATAGAGAAGGACATCAGTTCCCAAAATCTAGAAACAAGAAAGCCTCAGAATTGGCACATTCCATGACAACCCACCAACTAAAACAAAAATCATGGAAAGCTGAAAAATCTAAACAGTTCCAATGAAGTGAATTCAGAAGCAAGAAGCATTAATGGATCATTTTTATTTTGGTTTATAAACATGTTTGAAGTATGCATGTCTCCAATGAACAATCTCTTGACACAAATACAATCCTTTACCATTCTGAGAGGTTTGGCTATGGTTTCCGGGAAAATCAACAGAATTATATGCCTGAACGGGAAAAGGAAACACAGGGGACTCTGCTTCTCCTTCTGCCTCTACAAGAGGAGGAGGTGTCTCCACCACTGATGACAAGCTGGATGAATCTCACAAGAGAAGGCGAAAAGCGAGACCCACCAACAGAAATGAAGCTGCAAACTTAACGGATGCATTCACCGCCTTCCATATATGGCGAGCTGTATTTCAAGTTAAATAGGAGTTACACTCTGCTTATTTCTATTGGTTGGAACTTGGAAAGTTAAGCATAATTAACCAACTCTTAAACACCAAATTAAGTAAATATCTCTTAGATGAATTAATATATACATATATATATATATATATATATATATAGGGGAGGAAAGAAGAGAAGTTGTCCAAGGATTAGGAAAGAAAGAAGGAGAGAAAAAGAAAGAAAAAGAAAAGAAGAAAGAGAAGAAGGAGTAAAAAAATAGAAGAAAATTTTCAAAAATTGTAAAATCATTTCCTTTCAATCTTACAAGCTTCTAACAGTAAATCAAGCAATTGAAGAAAAAGCTTAAGATCCTTTCTTCCACCTCCTAGTACTTCACATCTAGTTAGCTTAGATAAGAGGTAGAAAAATTCAAACTTTAATCTTCTTGATTTTTACTTCATTCTAGTATGCTAAATTAGGGTTTTGGTATGATTTTGGCTTTTATTTATTTGTATCTTAAGTCTAGGGATTGAATATATGATGAGGTAATCATGAAAGAATGCTTGATTTTGGGTAATTTGATGGAGTATAGTTGATTCTTGATCTTGCTTATGCTTAGAATTAACTAATTTGATAAATCTTTCTACTTTGGATCAAAGATAACCTAAGGTTAAGTTTCTAACCTAGGGTTAGGGTTCTAAGGATTTAAGAACCATAGTTTGAAAAGTGAAGAACATGATTAAGCTTGAAATTAGTTTGATTGTTAAAGTTTTCATTAAGAATCAAGATTTATCTAGAGTTGGGGTTAGGGTTGAAGAACCCTAATTCCCAAATTGAAGAATAAGTTGATTATAATATGAAATTAAAGCCAACAAAAGGACTACACTATTCATAATCAAGCTTTGATTGCATTGAAACAGAATTTCTTGAAGAAATAAAAGAAAGTAAGTTTCGGTCATTGAACTCTAAATATGAATTTTAGGGTTTTATATCTAATTGGCTAAATCAATGTTGTTAGAATATAGAAAAGGTGACATTAATGTGATAACATAATGAAGTTTTGGTGAAGAAACAAATTAGGTTCTTCTTGGCCAAAACTAGCATCAAGAAAGGAATAAAAGATTCTTTCACTATTCTTGTTCAAATTATATTGAAATGTGCTTCAATGTCTTTAAATTAATGATTTATAGTATGAATTTTACAATGATACAATGCAAAAAGAATATAACCAATTGTAGCCAAGACCTTGGTTCGGTAATATAACATTCTCTTTTCAGTTAATTAATTTATTTATTATACAAATAATTTAAATATTTTTACAAGTTAAAAATATACTAAATAATAATTGATTTATTTATGTTATTTTATGTACTAAAGTCTATTTTCAAATACCTAGATTAAAAAGGACACCGAAAACTACCTAAGTGAGAAGATAGCACTCACTAACTATTAAGTTGACCCTTTATATTTTATTCAAAATTTTTTGAGCTTATAACTAATAATTTTAAATTTCAAATAATTTTTTAATATAGTACCTCAACTCTTTAAATTTTAATAATTTTTGGTCTCCTACAAATAATAATTTGTTTAAGAGTAAATCTCTAAATTCGTCTATGAAAAATTTAGTGACAATCACATTAGTCCTTTAAAAATGAAATCCCTCAACATGGTCCCTAAGAATCTCAATGTTGGGAGACTAATTTGTCGGCCACATTAGTTCTTATTATAGACTAATTTAGTCGATATTTGAGATTCTTAGAAATCACATTAAAGATCTTCATTTCTCATGACTAATGTGTCTATTGCTAATGTTGTTCAAAGACAAATTAGAGCTTACTCTTTGTTTAAAATCCATTCTAATTTTATAATATTTTTTTATATCAAGTAATTTTTCATATAATATTTTTTTCAAATTATTTTATGTTTTGTTTGAGTTTTTCAATTTAACCATTTGACTTATAATTGAACTATTGACCCAATAACCTAACTTTTTGATTGGGATGATATCTAATCTGGGTTATATAACTACGCTTATAAGTGTGTATTTTAAAATTTTGAAAATTTTATAAGTAAATTTTAATATTTTGAAAAGTTTATGGGGGAGGGGAGGCCATAACTCCTTAACTGATATGGCGGATGCTACCATACACCTTGTTATGTTTGGGTGTATGGTGCACCGTTTGACTTCACCTACAATAATAAGTGGGTCAACTTATTTTACCTGGTTTTTGTTTTTATAAATGTAACCCAAAAGTTTAACATTTTGCAAATTGGGACATTTGACCTTCTTCACCATTTTTTCCGGTGATCGACGCCACTTTGCCAGCGCCGAATGGCATTGCGGCTGAATCCGCCACCACCACCTACTATCCCCATCCTTCAGGATTCTGGACGATGACGTCTCCAAATGGAGGCCAAATGCTCACAACCTCTCTACATTCACAGATCCGCCCATACTTCTATTTTTCGAAGAAGGCCAAAGGCGAACCCTTGCTTGACCACCATCACCACGAGTTGGATCAAAGATTTGGACCCCTCCCCTCGTTATAGATCCGTCCAGACCGGACCGCCGCCTTCGCTTGTCATCGCTGCTTTCGCTCGTCACGCCGCAGCTCCGCCATTGGACCCGAACCACAATGAGTCTACCCAAAACTGCGACCCCCTAGTTGTAGATCCGTTGCAGGTCGTTTACTTTGGTTCAACTCGGGTTCTCCGAAGGATGGAAGGATGTATGCTCCAAAGCGGTCCCCGAGGTTGAAGATGGAAGGATGGCCATGGTGTTGGGTTCTCTCAGTTTAACAAGGCTCCGTCACCCTTTTTTTTTCCCCTCCGTCATGGTGGCCACTAAATTCGAGAGAGAGAGGAACATGAAGATAAAAAAAAAAACCAATTTGCAATAACATAAAAACTGGTTATCAAGGTTTCCCTTCTTTAATTACAACCATTGATTTGTTTTTGTATGTAAATCAATGAATATGATGAAAGGTGCATGATACACCCTAATTAGGAAGGTGTATATTAGATAGCGCCAACTGATATATATGCACGGTTGGCGGTAGATGGTGTTTGTGGGTATAGGTATGTGACTTCCAAGACTAATATCTCAAGAAGAAGAAAAAAGAGCAAAGAAGATTATCGAAAGTTTTGGAGATATTGGTAACCAAAAATATGCAGCTGGGTTGATAACCTAAAAGTAGCAAGATAAGGGTGTGGGTTGGTCTGGTCTGGTTGGGAAAGTGGCCCATATTCGTTGGAGCCTAAACATGGTGAGCTTTGTGGGGGAAAGCTAAGTACAGATTAATGTTGACCAAGTCAAAGACTTGGGTTGTTGGGCGTAGAGGAAATTTCATAAAAACAGGGATAGAAGTTGCAGGTGGTTACTTTTTCATGTTCAAGTTGAAGAAAGTACTAACAAGGCCCCTTTTTTTTTTTTGCTGGTTTTTGGACAAGAAGCATGCTGAAAATACATTCTGGAGTATCCCATGTAAGAGTAGATCAAGTCCCTAAAATATAAGAGTAGTGCTTTGAGGCTTGAAGCTGCAATGAGTTTGTGGTTTTTCCAGCTTTGACTTCATAAATAAGTCTCTAAGATAATGAAGAAAGGATCTATGAACCATCACATAAAAAACATTTTATGTTTAAGTCATTTTAATTTTAATTTTTTAGCATTTTATAAATTTTCATTTACATTTCAGTCAATTTTTCGTTTACATTTTCAAGCACTTTCAATATTTTATTTACATTTTTCAAGATTATTTTATGCAATTTACTTTGCTTTATATTTTGGGACTCATTTCAATTCATTGTATTTTGGATTCAAGTTTATGTACTTTGCTTCATTGTAGTTATTTAATACAATTCAATTTCCTTTATATTTACAATGGTTGATTTACTTTGAATCTTAACCTATAAACTTTCTTTAATTACTTCAGGAACTCACATGAAAGATGAGTTGAAATTATTATGTATTAGAATTTGTATTTTTTTATTATCTAAAAAAGAAGTAATTTAAGAATAGCATAATAAAAATAGTGTGTAAATAACATTATCATAAAATTATTATGTACTATAAGGTTAAATTACTCATTTGATCCTTACAGTTTTATTTTAAATTAAATTTAGTACTTATTGTTTAAAACTGTTTAAACAAGTCTCTGTAATTTTTTTTATTCAATGCAAAATAATCCTTATTAATTGAGTTTGTTCTCTTTTTAAAACAAAATTATAGGGATAAAAAAAGGACCATCTGCTTTGTTTGAAAATTATAGCGACTGTTTTGTATTCTTTAAAAAATATAAGGACTTTTTTTTACACATTTTCAAACTATAAGGATTAAATTAAATTTAAAGTGAAACTATAAGTATCAAATAAATAATTTAACCTACTTATAAATGTAACAACCCAATATTTATTACTCAAATATATCATCATATAAGTGAATAACTCAATATTGGCCTGCTACTACTAACATTTATCAATATTAAACTTATATTATTCATACACAATGAGTAAATATGGAGAGTCACAAAAGTAAAAGTTAAATATACATCACAGCCTCAAGGCATACTGTTATACATAACGTGAAACAATTAAGCAAATATAAAATATATATATGTGTTCAGCTCAAAACAATATCTATACTATGCTAATCCTCATACATATTCTTCTTCCCTTTTGAAGAATTCGCACCTGAATTTACATGGCAACATAATCGTGGTAAGAAAACATATCTCAGTAGAAGTATTCCAATACCAACACACACACACACACACACACATATATATATATATACAAATATATAACATTCATAATTATCTCGTTGATACTTCAATCATAGAAGCAACAACTCCTCATTGCAACAATACGCAAATTTTCCATTCCATTTCTATGCATGAAAATGTCATGATAGCAACCGTCCATACAATTATCATGTTATGCTTAATTATGTCTAATGATTATGTCTATGCAGATTCCTAGTTATGAAATAAATAGTGCATGATATCACATCCAGGACCTTCACTCCCATACTAATGTCATGAATGCATGAAACTTGAATAAAGTAATGGAAGTCTCATCCATAACCTTGAACAAGTACTGGAAGTCTCATCCAACATACATCATTATCACAGAGGAAGTCTCATCCCCCCCGGTAGTGAAGTCTCATCAACTACATGGTTATCGATAATGAACAAGGAATTTCATCCTTTAATACTTCACTATATTAGGAATGCTACAATGCGGCTTACCTGATATAGAACACTCACGTTCACGGGGCTCACACCTTTCCATAAGGCAAATTATACAATCAAGTATATCATCATGTCTAATTAAACACTTATAATTAGTATTACAAATCATTATGATTCAATAATCACATAGAGAGGATATTACACACCTCAATATGCTCCACAAATATTTCATGCAAAACAATTATTAATTACTTCTCATAACTAGTTTCACAATTGATTTATATGCATCTCAAACTTATCTCACGCACACCTTATCAAATACTTATAGAAGTACTTTAACACTCTTAAAAGAGCAAACCATGAGACATTCCCACACTTACGGAAGCTCATTTCCTCAATTCATTACAATACACCAAATATGTATATGTAGCCATGTCTAATTACCTCCCCTAATTAGCATTTCAAGTCAACTTGACTTAATACATTCTCATTTCATCAATTACTCCTATTAGAGTTTCAACATACTCTACTAGGCATAAACAAAGGATCCTAGCAATTAGGAATCTTAAAACATCAAAATAGAAATTCTGATGAAAACTGCTCTGGGCACCTAAAAATGATGTTTTTTATAAATTCACCAAAAATACATCCTAACTGATAAAATTCTAAAATTTTACAAGAAGACAGCCTTATGTCTCAGGTTTCAAATTCCACTGGAATCAGGTCAATCCAATATCTACAGCTCAAGTTATGCAACTAACACCACAGGTTGTTCGGGTGGCTCATCTGTTTTGCGTGCTGCTGGATTATGAGCACCCAGACGTCCAAACTCTGGCGCTTAGGCACCAGAACACCAGAAATACGATATGCAAAAGTGGTTTCTGCATAATTGGTGCTCCAACCAATTTCTAACACTAAACTTATGGGTTCTAAGCATTATCAAATCCTAATCATGATCTAAAAACATAATAGAATCATCAAATACTTTCTTAATCCTTTTATCATAAATCAATGAGCAAGAATTAACTCATAAACCTAACTTTCCTATCTTGGAAGATTATGGAAGAACAAGGACTTAATCAAGTTTCTAACCATCACTAAACATCATACTTACTAAACTCAAGTCATTATCATGTTCACAAACACAAATCCAACATGAATATCCATAACCCACAATCAATCCCAATTCTACCCAACAAACCACATCTATGTAGCATGTTGAAACAAAAGGGAAGAGATGAAGTTATGAAACAAAAACCCCTACCTCAAGATCAAGATGATGACGATGAAGCAAGGCCTTCACTTGGATCCTTTCCTTTGATTGTTGATCCTTCTCTTCCTTCTCTTTCTTCTCTTTTCCTTCTCTTTCTCTCTTTTCTTTCTTTTCTCTTCTCTTCTTTACGTTTTCTCTTCTTCCGTTTCTGCCCCTAAAATATCCCCACCGTGGGATATTTTCACAAGAGAAGTTCATATTGGCTTATCTTGATTAGGTACTAAAACCCCGATCTGCTAAGAACACACAGATTTTTTCAAATTCGATTTCATAGCTTCCAACAGATTCACAATAAACTCTAAGATTCATTAAAAATTCTATTTTACCAAAAACTGATATTTCTATATCAGCTGTAGGTCAATCTGGCACTAAAACACACTATCAGTATGCTAAAAAATATCAAACTATTTTTGAAAATTCTCAAACTTTAATTGTAGTATAGTTTTCACATTTGTAACTTTGAAACAAACTCTCCACAGTTATTTCTACTAAATAAGCAAATTAAGCCACTTCTAGAGTAATTAACAGCTATATTTCTCCAATAAAGTGCTTAAACATCCTCAGAAAGTCACAAAACTACTCCGACATGTTAAGTAACTATTAGGCAACCTCTGTAACCATATACAAACCTAACATTACTTTTTAGTGTATTACAATAAACAGTTGAAGGAAATGGTGACTTGGCCAATTGGCTTTTGAAAATTTTGTCATTCAGCTTCCGCAGTAATGGTCATTGGTTGGATCAGGGGAAAATATATAGCACACCTTTACAATTATAGGTTATCCTTAAAAGGATAATAATTTTTTAAAATGATATTGAAAAGACACAAAGAAAATAACAAGTATGAAAAATCATTACACGTGAATTATTGCAGAAACATTTTGATATAACACTGTTCATATTTATAAATAAATTTAATAATATAGAAATAATTGTCGAGTTTTTGTATGTATAGAGTTTTGTTTAAAATTCAGTATAGTTGTTTGGATCAATATGTATTTAATTTCTCCTTTCATGAAAAAATTAAGACTAAATTCTAGCAAGAGAAATGAAAAGAAATTGTTTCTATGCTAGCGTTGATTACAATCAGCACAACAGAAAGAATCAATTTTGGTTGCTATGTACTTCATAAGGTGTCCAGATTTACATAAATTGTAATAACTAGAATATTGCTGAGCTTATCATAAGGTTACAGGTCACATAAGTAATAAAGTGATGAGTTCAGAGAATTTCTTTACAAATACTATTTTAATTTTGTGTTAAATATTAACCAACCACTCCTTAATTTTTATCCAAGCAAAATAATAATTAATTGGAGAACCAAATGAACAAAGAGAATAAGATAAATAACAAATAAAAACGTACAAACAAACATTAAGTAAAAGATTGAGAGAGTAAAAAAATAAGAGTCTAAGAGTTCACTATCCCTTAACACTTCATTTGATCCAAGCAACCTCTATTACAAAATATCAATGAATTATTATTATTAGTCAAGACAATCAATTATTCATCAACATATCCCTAGGTCATATAAACATGCATCACTTGCTTAAAACACTATATTCCTATGTGAACTAGTTCAAAATCCACTCATTAAGACCAGGCCTTAAATAATGACTATGCATGATTAAGAGATATATTCTTATCCTATAGTAGCAAATCACTTCATCCACATAATTAGATGAAAATAAACATATATTATCCAAATTCAAAGTCAAACATCTAATTCCCTATTCCTAGTTCGGTAAGATTCTCACATCAAATACTTGATGACCAATCAAATGCAAGCATTAAGAAAAGATATGGATAAACAAAATTATTTCATTAAGAAAGAGCAAGAAGAATTATAAGAAATCCAAATTAAATAGTAAGTTTAAATGGAATCTTAGAAGAAGATTAGAACCATCATACTCAAATATATACAAACTAGATTAAGAAACATGAAGATAAGCAAGAAAATAAAGAAAAAAAGGGAAAGAATAAACTAGATTGTGATATTGAAGCACTTTGATATTCAATCCACTCTTGATATCTTCCAAATCCTAAGCTTCTCTATCTAGAAACCCTCCCCAAACTCAGAGTCTCTCTCTCTCAAATTAAGAAAAATAAAAAAAATGACAAAAGATCCCCAAAAAATTGTACAAAATGTCTTAAATACAATCTAGTGTAAACCATACATATGCGTGGAACACCATTAGTAAAGTCAACCCAAACCACACATATGCGTGGTTCTCTCAACCTCAAGATTTAGTTATCATTTGCAACAACCACACCTAGGTGTGAACTTTTGACTTAAATCCTTGCTCTTTTGATGCTTTCTTCAAATCCTTGAGTGCTACATTCTTCATGCTCATTCTTTTATAACACCATTCCAAGGTATTCCTTGCTTTCCAAAACCTACAAAACAAGATCAAATAATAAGTCAAATTAGATAATGGATCAAAATTAAATCAATTAAGCACATTGAGATGAAGCTAAGCTAAAATCAAATGACCATAGAGTGCGTGAACTTAGGCTCAATTTCATGCAAAAGCTAAGGAATAATGAGACTAGCATAATAGGTTAGAATAACTCCACTTTGATGGAGTTATCACAGGTCAATTTAATTTCTTTGTTGTTTCAACGGGCACCTGAGTCAAATTATTAAATGAAATTGCAATGACGGATATAGAATTTGTGTGGTGCCTCTAATTAATTCTCACCTTAATTCCTGGTGGTTTTTCTACTTTTCTTCTATCTGAGGAACTTCACTAGCCTCAAACATGGATCCCAACTATAATATCTCTTAGAATTGAGGGAGCAAAGGGAAAAAGGAAAAAAGAAACAGGGCAAAAAGCTAAACAAAGGAACTTTACTATAAATTATTATTATTATCAACACATTAAGACATGTAGACTTCAAATTAACACTAATGTAGTAATGTGTACAGGTTACTGGTTGTTTCTGTTTGTTCTGGCAGACCTCTAAAACACACGCATACACATTTGCTAACACAACATAAAAAGGGTATACACAATTTTATTTCGAATTGAACCATCATATATAGATTTTAAAATGGCACCATCATACCAGTTATTTATGGTTTTGGTAGTTCAAAAACTTTCCCTTAGTAATTTTAAAGTGACCCAATCATCAATTGGAAAAAGAAAGTATGCATATCTTGTTGCTTGCTTCTTTTTCCATAATAATCCCTATTTTGAGTTATTGGATGTGTTAGTTTCACACATATTTTGCATTTAACCAAAAGCCGTCCATAAGCTGCTTTTGCAAACCACAAATTCTGCAAGCTATTGTGGTTTTTGATAACCATACGGTGAGGGAATAACACTACTAAAGCATAGCACTCAAATCATATCACCTATATATAACAAGTTGTCTGGCACTGCTGAAATATGCACCCAACAGCATGGCATCATTTAGCAAACAAGTTTTGTTTATGCTATTTCTCATTGTGCTCCTTGATTTTTCTTCCACAGATCCTGTCAAGCCCCAATCAGGAGGACAACAAGTCCTTAATAGAGGAAATCCCTGGGCACATGTACGCATTTTCAACCATCTAGGTGGTAAAGATGGAAACCCAAGTCTTACCGTTCATTGCAAATCCAGAGATGACAATCTAGGAACTCATGTGATTTACGTTAATCAATGTTTTAGTTGGAAATTCCATCCTAATTTTTGGGGTACAACATTATTCTTTTGTCATTTATCATGGAGGGGAGGAGCAGGGACATATGATATGTATAAAGAAAGGAGAGATTATGATAGGTGCCCACATTACTGTGACTGGTATGTCAGAAGAGATGGGATAGCAGGGATCAAGGAAGAGGATAAATTTAGGAGAAAACCAGCGAAGCAAGACATATTTTATAAGTGGAAATCATGAGCAATAAACCAATAAGAAGTGGAAAAGAAGCTGCAATGGATGTATTTCTTAACTTAGACTTTATGATACTATACATCATAGCATGTTTATTTGTACGTAGGTAAGATTATGCTATAGTTATTAATTTAACAATAATAATTATTAATAAGTTGGTCTTTATAATCGACCAATATTAGAGTCACATTTTTATTGTTTAATAACATCATAAAAATTGTTGTAAATAATTTGACGGTCAAATTATATTTATTATGTTAATCTTGCATATTAAATTTTATAAAATTTGAACAATTATAAGTATGTGTAATAAAAGTGATAGATATTTTAATTTTTTTTAAAATAATATATTTTACGTTAATATAGCAGCAACAAACCATGACTTGGCGTAACACACTTAGGCCTTCCACAATCTCCAAAGCATGAAGACAATATGGCGCAAAAGATCTAACACCGCCAGCCTTGAAACAAAGACGCGCGAGCTCAAAGGTCGGACGAGCAACCAGTGTGTTGATGGTGATTGTCAAAGTTGCATATATCTCAAGCACTGCTTCTAGAGTGCCCATAGGCCATAGGGATATATTGTCGCTCTCATCATATATCATATGAGTTTTGTTTGTTAGAAATATATATATATATATATATATATATATATATATATATATATATATATATATTAAATTGGGGCTACACATATAATAATTAAATGTGTTAAGCTATTATTTAATTAGTCAAAATCAAAGTGGTCTATTTGGATTAAAGTGTTATGACTAAAGATATAATTGTCATGAAAAATATTGTGTAGATACTAAAAGTCTTATTTCTATTTTTATGATGGGCCAAAATAGAAATAAGAAAAGTATAAGAGTCATGACTTATCATGAAAATGTATGAACTCAAAGAGACATTACTCTTCATGAAAGGGCATGTGTTTCTTACAAATATAAGGGGTTATGGTTAAAAGTCATGACTTATCATGAAAGAGTATGAACTCAAAGAGACATTACTCTTCATGAAATGACATGTGCTTCTTATAAATATAAGGGGTTATGGTCCCTAATTGTAGAACAAGAACATATTCCTTATCTTCACCCCATCAGAAAAGGAACTAAGGCCCTGAAGAATTCTACAATTAGAAGATCACTACTCTGTTGAGAAGATCATCAATTCCCTCAAGTTCTCATGAGCTCTTCAGGTACGCTTCCGCATTTGTTAATCATCTTGAATTGGTATGGGATTATTGATAGAATTCGATTTTGGATTTGTGCTTGTTGTTTGAGAATTAGAAACATATTATTAGGCACAAATAATTAAGTCTAGCAAGTGGTATCAGAGCCACCCATGATCAATTCATGTATGATTTAAGGAATTTAAGGTTTATAGTTTCAACAATGGAGTTTTTAAGTTTTTCTGATATATTCGTTCTTGATCTTTCATGATTGAAATTTTGGTTTTCTGTCTTTTACGCTGTTTTTAACCATGACTGTTGCGGTTAATTTGTTATGTGTGTGCCAATTTAACGGGTCACAAATAATTATGTTTGATGGCCGATTGGTTTTAAATAATGTGAACAAATTCCTTTTGGAATTGAATGATGGAATGTGCTCACTGGTTTTAATCTACGTATAACGGTTTTACCATTAACTTATTATTTAGTTAGCAATTAAGATTATTGCAATTTGAAACTTTTTTTATTTCAAGTCACGTTCTCTCTCTTCTTTGCGTCTCTTGAACGCTGTTGGGTATTTTGCACATCTCCATTACGATTTGAAACCATTTGTCTCTACTGCTATTGTACTTCTTTAATTTATTATTTTATTATCACTTTCCCACTTCTAATTTAAGTGGAGATATGAATGTTAGCGAGAGATTATTGGAATATCAAACAGTGGTGGTGGTATTTCAATATTCAATCTAGTTTCCAAATTATTTTTGGGTCAGATATGTTATTGTACTTGGGATTGAATATATGATAGATAAATAAGTAAAATTAATTTTTAGATTAAGTGTTCAATCAATATTCAAATAATTGGTTATATTTTTTTGGATTATATAAATTGTTTAACATTTTAAGTGAACTAATTAAAACAAGAAGTCGCCAAAGTGACCTCTCTTGTGTAGATTGCTTATGAAAAATGTTGAATGTTAGTGTGTATGTATATCCATGCAAGTATTAGTCAGCTCAAAGGAAGGTTAATATTTGGCTGGATTACATACACACCTGTGATGGTAAACATGTGATAAACATGTGAATGATAAATCAATCCAAAGATGAGTTTATTATTTGACATGCATTATTGTCAATGTTTGATCATTACAACAAGAGTACCACTAGCAATTAATATTACTGTCCAAAGACTTGATATTAATGTTGCACTAGGTATGTTGAGATGGGTTACACCATTATTTGAATTTGTTGATGATTGAATTTTGATTATGATGTGAGCATATTTATGTTATTTATTTTGTTCTCTTTACAGCTACTAATGCTATTGTATCTGCTAACCTAAATTCGGTTCCGGTCCTTAATGGTACCAACTTTAAGGACTGGAAAGAGAACATTTTAATTGTTCTTGGCTGCATGGATCTTGACCTTGCACTAAGGATGGAACAACCCCCTTCTCCTACGGACTCCAGTACCTCTTAAGAGAGGAAAAATTATGAGAAGTGGGACCGCTCTAATCGCATGAGTCTCATGATCATCAAACACGGCATTCCAGAGGCATTTAGGGGTACCATATCCGAATGGATAACAAGTCCCAAAGAATTCCTTGCCGAAATTGAGAAGCGCTTTGCCAAAAGCGATAAGGCAGAAACAAGCACACTCCGTCCAAGCTTGAATTCTATGAAGTATAAAGGCAAAGGAAACGTAAGGGAGTACATTATGGAAATGTCTAATATTACTTCCAAGCTTAAGGCTCTAAAGCTCGAGTTGTCAGATGACTTACTCATGCATTTGGTGTTAATATCTCTTCCTGCACAATTTAGTCAATTTAAGATCAGTTACAATTGTCAAAAGGAGAAATGGTTTCTTAGCGAGCTCATTTCATATTGTGTGCAAGAAGAAGAGAGGATGAAGCAAGAAAAGATAGAAAGTGCTCACTTGACAAGCACCTCTAAGGATAAAGGCAAAAAGAGGAAAAATAAGGCTACTAAGAATAAAGTTGCTGAGGGTCCAGCACAAAAGAAGCAAAATAAGGGTGACAACAGTTGCTTCTTCTGTGGCAAAACTGGACATGTCAAGAAAGAATGTACCAAGTATCATGCCTGGCGTGCAAAGAAAGGTATGTTCTTTACTTTGGTCTGTTCTGAGGTAAATTTAACTTTAGTACTTAGAAACACTTGGTGGTTAGATTCTAGTGCTACTACTAACATCGGTGTTTCAATGCAGGGTTGCCTAAATTACCGAAGGCCAAATGATACTAAAAGACGCATTTATGTGGGAGATGGCAAGTCAGTAGAAGTAAAGACAATAAGGTATTTTAGGTTGTTGTTAAGTACAAGTTATTATTTGGATTTAATGGATACTTTTGTTGTACCGTCGTTTAGACGGAATTTGGTTTCTGTTTCTTGGTTCGACAAATTTGGTTATCATTGTTCATTTGGAAATAATCAATTCAGTTTATCTATTAATTCAAATGTTGTTGGAACTGGTACTCTTATGGTGTATGACAATCTATATTTGCTTGATATTGTTGCTTCTTATAATGAAACCTTAAATGTGGAATCGCGTGGTACTAAGCATAAAGTTGACAATGCGAATTCAGGAGCATTATGACACAGGCGCCTAGGTCACATCTCTAGAAAAAGAGTTGAGCGACTTGTGTCAGATGGGGTCCTGGATTCCATTGACTTTACAGACTTTAATGTTGGTGTTAAGTGCATTAAGGGCAAACAGACCAAACAAAAGAAATTGGATGCATATAGAGCTACAGATGTTTTAGAATTAATACATATGGACATTTGTGGGCCATTTCCAACAACATCTTGGAATGGTCAACAATATTTTATATCATTCATAGACGATTATTCTAGATATGCATACTTATTTCTTATACATGAGAAGCCCCAATCATTGGATGTGTTCAAATCATTTAAGACTGAAGTTGAGAACTAACTCAATAAAAGAATTAAGAGAGTCAAATCTGACTGTGGTGGTGAATATTACGGTAGATATGATGGTTCAGGTGAACAATGTCTGGGACCATTTACCAAATACTTAGAGGAATGTGGGATCGTCCCATAGTACACCATGCCAAGGTCACCTAGCATGAATGGTGTAGCTGAAAGACGAAATCAAACTCTTAAGGATATGGTAAGAAGTATGATATGTCATTCTAACTTACTGGAGTCACTTTGGGGAGAGGCATTAAAGATTGCAGCTTATATTCTGAACAGAGTATCAACTAAAGCAATTGTCAAAACACCTTATGAGCTTTGGATAGGTCGAAAGCCTAGTCTAAGTCACTTTCATGTATGGGGATGTTCGGCTGAGGCAAGGCCTTATAGGCCAAATGAAAGGAAATTGGAACCCCAAACAGTGACTAGCTATTTTATTAGCTATTTTGAGCGATCCAGGGGCTATAAGTTTTATGATCCCAAATTGAAGACAATTTTTGAGACAGAAACTGCCACATTCTTTGAGCATATTGAGTTTGGGGGGAGAAATAAGGTTATAAACTTTGTCTTTGAGGAAGAATCGGTTTCAATTCCAGAACCGATTCATACAGTTGCTTCTAATGAAGTAAGTCTGGAACCTTTACAAGATATCATTATTCAAACTCCCATTCAAGATGAATTAGTTGTTCCTGAAGGACAAACTCAACATCCTGAAGAACCTGTGCATCAAGAACTAATGCTTCAATAGCCAGTACCTGTGTGACGATCCACTAGAGAAAGGAGAAGTGCTATTCTAGATGATTACATAGTGTTTCTCTAGGAACATGAGGAAAATAATGGTATGATGGAAAATGATCCAATCAACTTCTGTCAAGCCATGCATGATTCCAACTCAGAAAAGTGGATTGAAGCAATGAATGAGGAGTATAAGTCCATGCAAGATAATAAGGTTTGGGAACTTGTCTTATTACCAGAAGGTGCGAAACCCATTGGTTGCAAATGGATATTTAAGACCAAACGGGATTCCAAAGGTAATGTAGAGAGGTATAAAGCTCGTCTTGTAGCCAAGGGCTATACTCAAAAGGAAGGGATTGACTTTAAAGAGACTTTCTCTCCGGTTTCATCGAATGACTCTTTTAGGATAATCATGGCTCTTGTTGCACATTATGATTTGGAGCTTCATCAAATAGATGTCAAGACGACATTTCTCCATGGCAACATTGACGAAATAATCTATATGGTGCAGCTATAAAATGTTGTGTCGTGAGACCCAAAGAAGATGGTTTGCAAACTGACAAAATCCATCTATGGGCTAAAACAAGCGTCTCGTCAGTGGTACCACAAATTTCATCAAGTAATTCTCTCATTTGGTTTTGAGATGAATGTTGTTGACGATTGTGTGTATCACAAATTCAATGGGAGCAAGTACATTTTCTTGGTATTGTATGTTGATGGCATACTGCTTGCCACTAATGGTATAGGCATATTGCACGAAACCAAGAGATTTCTATCAAGAAATTTTGAGATGAAAGATCTTGGTGACGCCTCATTTGTATTAGGTATCCAGATCCACCGGGACCAATCTTAGGGTACTCTAGGATTGTCACAGAGGAGCTATATCGATAAGGTGCCCAAAAGGTTCGGCATACAGGATTACAAACCAGGAGATACCCCAGTCGCTAAGGGAGACAAATTTAGTCTCAGTCAGTGCCCAAAAGGAAACCTTGAGATTTAGGAGATGCAGAAGATTCCCTATGTATCGACAGTAGGGAGTCTAATGTATGCTCAAGTTTGTACGCGTCCGGATATAGCATACATTGTTGGAGTGTTAGGAAGATACTTATGTAATCCAAGAATGGATCATTGGAAAGCAGCCAAAAGGGTTATGAGGTATTTGAAGAGAACAATGGATTATATGCTCACATATAGAAGGTCAGACCATTTGGAGATCATTGGGTATTCTGACTTCGAATTTACCGGATGCCAAGATAGTAGAAGATCCACCTCGGGCTATATTTATCTGTTGGCTGGTGGTGCAGTTTCTTGGCAAAGTTCCAAGCAAACTCTTGTTGCTTCATCCACCATGGCAGCAGAGTTTGTAGCATGTTATGAGGTATCAAATCATAGGATTTGGCTGAAGAACTTTGTCACTGGGCTGCAAATTGTAAAAGGAATTGAAAGACTGCGTAAGTTATATTGTGACAACAAATCAACCATTTTATACTCCAATAACAATAGGAGCTCGACCAAGTCAAAACACATCGACATCAAGTTCCTAGTTGTCAAGGAGAGGGTACAGAGTGGACAGATTTCGATAGAACACTTAGGGACAAACTCCATGATAGCAGACCCTCTTACAAAGGGCCTTCCACCCAAGGTCTTTCATGAGCACACTGCTCACATAGGTGTCTTACAGTTTGAGGATTCTTTGGTTTAGTGGGAGTTAGTCATTGATATAATTTGTGTTATATGTTTGGTATTATATTTGTATACTTTTGCATTTGGATATTTTTCTGATCAGAAATAAAGTTTGGTATTCAGTTTATTACACTTTGTACGATAATATCTTTAAATGATCTTACTAAATTAAAGTAGGACCAGTTGAAAATCGACATGTACAAATCACCTTCATGTGATTTTCATGCTTCATATTTCATGATTGATCTATGTCATTTGGTTGTGTTAATATTAGTGATCATTGATGGGCTCAGTTATGATTAATATAACAAAAGCCGCTTTGGTCCTATATTGATATATATTGATATAACTGATGGACGAGATTGTTCAGATATGCCCTATGTTTATGATGGCAAAGTTTTGAGCTCATAAAGTCTAACACATTTATAAGGATACATATGTGGCCCAATGGGAGATTGTTAGAAATATATATATATATATATATATATGTGTGTGTGTGTGTGTGTGTGTGTGTGTGTGTGTGTGTGTGTGTGTGTGGTGTTAAATTGGGGCCACACATGTAATAATTAAATGTGTTAAGCCATTATTTAATTAGTCAAAATCAAAGTGGTCTATTTGGATTAAAGTGTTATGGCTAAAGGTATAATTGTCATGAAAAATATTGTGTAGATACCAAAAGTCTTATTTCTATTTTTATGATGGACCAAAATAGAAATAAGAAAAGTATAAGAGTCATGACTTATTATAAAATAGTATAAACTCAAAGAGACATTACTCTTCATGAAAGGGCATCTGCTTCTTACAAATATAAGGAGTTATGGTTAAGAGTCATGACTTATCATTAAAGAGAATGAACTTAAAGAGACATTACTCTTCATAAAAGGACATGTGTTTTTTTATAAATATAAGAAGTTATGATCCCCAATTATAGAACAAGAACATATTCACTACAAAAAACATACTAAATTGTAGCGATTTTTTTGTGGGAGTTATCAAACTCCACAAATTAACACATATTTGTGGGAGTTTTTTAACCTTTCCATAGAAGTTATCAACCCCCACAAATTAAAAAATACTAAATTTTATATTCCCTCTATTTTTTTTCCTCCCTCACACTCGCCCTTTCACTCTGTCGCTCTCCCTCTCACTCTCCCTCTAATTTTTTGCCTCCCAATCACTCTCCCGCTCTCCTTCTCCCTCTCCCTCACACCACTGCTGTGCAAGATCTAGTGCGAAAGCCCTCGATTGTTCCTGCACAGCCGCGCACCACCACGAACCCAGATCTGCCTTGCATAGTCGCGCACCACCACGAACCCAGATCTGTTTGCATCGTCTTCAAAACAATGCCTCTCTCTCTCTTTCTGCATATTCGCTTCGCAGTTCGTAGTTCCCTCCGTTCTTCTGCATTTGGATGTGTGTATACGCTTTCCACATACACATCTTCCAAGCATTTTTCTTCACCTTATCTATATTCTTCGCTCAATCTCTAGCTCTGATCCCGTTCAATCCCCAAGATCATGGCCTCTGTAATCAACAACTCTCAGGGTGGTGTCAATGGCGCCGACTGTGACGGAATACTCGGAACCGCCGAGAAGCTCATTATCGATACCGACCCTTGGATCGGTGAGTTTCAACTTCTGCCTTTAATCATTTCATTTTCCTAAACGGTGAGTTTCACAAAATTGACTTGTGAATTTGGACTTTTAATTTAGGTGCAATTGCTCTGATTTTTTGCAATAATTTAGATTAGAGATGATATAATTATCATGCTTTCAGATGAAAAATAAATCCTAGAAATTCCTGACTCTGATATCTGGGTCCATTTGATTGAAAAATATTTGTGATTTGTTTGTGTATTTGATGAGTAAAAAAAATCGGATTGGCATTTTTTTTATTGTGCAGATGATAGCATGGCAATCTTGGTGGCATTTCAAACTCCCGAGGTGGAGATCCTAGGTTTGACATCCATTTTTGGTAATGCTGCTACTGAAGATGCCACGCGCAATGCCTTGTTTTTGGTATTTGTTTGTTTTCAGAATTCCCACCACTTTTACCCGTGACTTTATATGTTTCAGAAATTCCATGTCTTTCATGTTTTTGGAATATACTCTTGATTATGTTTTTAATATGCAAAAAGGATAGTGTGAGATTGCAGGCCATCAACATGTTCCAGTTGCAGAGTTTAGGTAGTGCTTTCGTCTATACTTTCAATTCAAGTTTGAATGTTTAGGTAGTGCTTCAAACAAGGTACATCCAAATAATATTGCTAGTGGCTTTCCTGGTAAGTGCTTTGGCTTTTATTATTTAATTAACTCCTACAAATTACAATGACTTATTTCTGGTGAATTGCTAGTGCCATTTTCCATCTATTACTGCTAACACTTCTTTTGCATGCAGTCAATGCCGTTCCCATTTTATTGTTTTTCTCTTGATTTCAAAATTTTGCCTTCAGCTCAAATACTATCTGATCTAAAATCTGTTGTTATATTGCTAAATACAAAAGCCTTTTTCAATTAGTTGGTGACAACTGAGACCTTAGAGATATTTGTCTTTGTAAGTTTCCTGATATGGGTTTAAAAGTCTTGAGGCATAAAGTTCTGATCTGGATGTTCTATTACGTGATTTTTCTAACATTGATGCATAATATTTGTTTGACTTCTCTGATACTAATGAATTTTTAAGTTATAGGGCCAGTAATTTGTATTTCCACATTTCCAATCATTGCTTTTAACACTAATTTTACTGGGTTCTTATGCCAATTGAGGATATCAACCTTGCTTTTCTAATGTTAAAAATTTCACATGCATCAATTTCAAGTAGGAAAAGAAACACTATTTTCTTGCAACTTATGCCAAGGCTCATATCACTATACAGAATTCTTGTAAATGCATAATATTCAAACTTCATTCTCCTTTCACAGAAAAAACTGGAGGAAGCTATCGAATGCCAACTACAATATCCAACTTTTAAGGTATCTCAGTCTTAATTCATTATTGTTACATTGCTATCTTCCCATTTCTTCATGTTATGTTAAAAAAAACATCTGCTTGTGCTTCTCAAATTAGTATTTTCTATTTAGCACTGTGGTGTTGATGAGTCTCAACCCTCTAGGCCTTCAATGTGCTCCAACTCCAAGTGTCCTTTTTTATCATTTACACAAGAAATGAATATGACTGAAAAAATAAGAGACTGATTTTGACCTGAAGGATATTTGTTGTGACTGAGGTCTATCTTATAATTGAATATATATTTACAAAAATGTCCAATAAAAAACAGACACCTTTGAACTTCTTATATTGATTTGACTAAGTTATGAGAAGTCGTGCCTAAGTTGTTACATGTAAAAGAAGAGGATAGATCTCATGCTACATGTTTTTAAGCTTTATGGCCAGTTTCACCAATTTACAAATATATTTTTATAATCTAATACCTCATAATCACTTTATGTAATAATATCTAAATAATAATAAGAGCTTACTCGGCTCATTGCTAACCATAATCACAATTGCTTTTACTTGTATGTATTATTTATTTAGTTGTGATTTTAATATATATATATATATATATATATATATATATATATATATATATATATATATATATATATATATTTTTGAACACTCCAACAATATCATTGCAAAGCATATATTCGAATACTATTATTGCTTTGGAGATTAAAAAATTTTCAAAAATCTTATCCTATAAGCACTATCATTATTTTTGTACTATCATTATAGAGCCAAATAGCATTATATATATTTATCTCTTTGTAGTTTCTTACTAAATGTCTTTTATTATTTCAGTCAAGTAATGCTTCAAGTGAACTTATTACGCCATTGGATGCAAGAATATCATCTGGCAGTAGCAACACAAACTACCAATAACATATTTAGTGTTAATTTTTTATGTGCATTTATTGTGGCACTACTTTAAGTTATTAAAGATTTTAAATTGTAAGTTTAAGTTACAAAGGATGAATTTATTTAACTTATTATGGATTCAAACTTGTGATGTAGTATGGTACTATTAATATTTTTAATGCAATTTGATTCACATTTATATCAACAATTTTATATTTAGTAATTTTTTAAAAAAAAAAAGACATGTTAAATAGCGGCGGTTTTAAATCTCTGTAATTTTTTTGTAAATAGAATCAAGTAACTAGATAGTGGAAGTTAAAAATATCCGCAAATTGAATAAAAACTGTCGCAAATTATGGAGGTTTTAAACCGCCACAATTTATTCACTATTGTGGGGGTTGCTCCACAATATATTGCGGCTAACGTAAATGTAGCGGTTTTTAAAACCGCTGTAATTTAATTAGTGGGGGTTAAAAATCGCCGTAAATTAGAAAAAAAAACTCTCGCAATTTAGCGCATTTTTTGTAGTGATTCCTTATCTTCACCCCATCAAAAGAGAAACTAAGACCATGAAGAATTCTACAATTAGAAGATCACTACACAATTGTATTTAATGTATTAAAAAAATTTTAACTACATAATGAGTAGAAATAAATTTTTTAATAAAAATAAAGTATTTAATGTATTAAAAAAATTTTAAAAAATTATTATTTATTTTATTTTTATAAAAAGATTATTTTAATTTTTTTAATAAATACCTTTAAAACACTTGTTAACAAAACACATATCCTATATATCTACAATCATGATGGCTTTATTTCTACTCATTATGATTTCTGAAAGCTCAATATTCATCAAGATTCAAGAGAGACACAGCAAGCACATGTGCCACATATACTATCATACATACTGTACTTAACAAGTGCATGGAGCTCACTCTTGAATTTTATTCATGCATGGTTGGCTGAAACAGAGCGAGTGAAGTATGAATTGCAATTTAACATCGTTAGCTATGTGAAATTTAATTAATTAATTAAAAATTTAAAGAAACAAACAAAAGAAAACCAATATTAGATAGAGTTTGAGACGTGAAAGCCACTGTGATTAAGGAAAAAATTCATCTAAACTAAATTTGTCTCTAAAATAAAAAAGTAAAAATGTAACTACCTTTAATTTAATCTAAAAATGTATAAGATCTTAACCCATTAAAATTTAATAATAATATCTTACTTGCTTACTTTAAAGGAGCTTTATTTGTCTTTAGAAACCTTTTGACAATAAAATTTTTCAAGAGATTTTTTAAAATTTGTATTTAGTATAATGTGCAACTTTTTTGTTTTTTTCCCTGAAGCTAAAAGATTTTCATTCAAGATTAAAATTTGAAAGGAGTTGGAGGCAATAATCATTGCCTAAGTATATGTTTAACTCAACTTTAAAGTAAATAAGCAAAGATAAGTTAAGAAAATAGGTGAGATTATTAACACTCTTAATTATCTATCAATACTTTTTATTAACCACTCATAATTTTATGAAAAAAAATTTGAATCATGATTGATTAGTAAAGAGTATGAATAAGTAATTGAGAGTACCAGTTGCTTCACACTACTAAAATATGGAAAAGACAACAAACAACCACGATGAGTTTAGCCGCTAATGGTCAATATTGCGAAAGTCTTTGTTTTGTTATAATCCCCTTAGAAGTAGGGGTGCTCATGGTCTGGTTCAACCTGATAATTCAGTCTGGCCTGAAGTTATAATTTGGTTAGGTTTTAGTTCTTGAATTAAACCTGATATATTTTGCAGGTCAGGTTTGGGTCACACTTCAGGTTGATCTAACCCGACACGATGATACATAATCTATTAAAATTTAATTTATAAAAATTAGTAATAAATTATAAGATTTTTAACTTAAATTAATAATTTTTGTATTAATATAATTTGTTTTAAAATATATATTGTAAAACATCCCATAATTTTTGTTTCATACTTTTAAAAATTTATGACTTAATTATGTATAATATCTAAATTTGTACATTTTATTTAAATGTCGAGTCGGACTTATTAGCGTGATTAATTATAATTGAGATTATGATTTATTACGATTGATTTTAGGGATGATTGTAATTGATTTAATACGAATTAGATTAATTTAGTACATAATTATATTTTATTATTATTTTTTCTGTACAACAGCCTTTCTATAAATAAAGGTTAATCTTCATGTATACATTAATTTAGAAATATACATAAATTTATCATTATTTGTCTCCTTATTTCTATTTCTAACTTGGTATTAGAGAGTCTAAGCTCTCGATCTAATAATAGATTCCAGACTTCAAACTCTAGATTTTGATATGGATTTCAGACTCCATAATCTAGACTTTGATCTAGATTTCAGACTCCAGACTCTAGAATTCGATTTAGATTTTAGACTCCGAAAGTTTAGTCTTTTGCTTTCTTCCTTGGTATAATAAAGAAATTAGATATTGCACTGCCTCCAGATGTTGTAGATATTGTAAAAACCCATGACACTTGATTGAGAATTGTCTCACATGTCCTCCAAGGTTTGATCAGAACAGGTTTTAACCTCGTCCCAGTTCTTCTAAGTTTGTGCTTGTTACTACTGTTGCTAAAGGATCCCCAGGTTCTTCAGCCACACCCTTGGCTACCTTTTCTTCTAAGTCATATGATATTGTGTCCCTCCTTAAGCATCTACTATTCAATTATGATAATACCTCTTCTGCTTTATCAATCACACTAGATAATACTAAATGGTACTTTGACTATACTTGCTGTAATCATATAACGTCCACATCCAAGTCTTTTTCATCCCTGTCTATTAATGACACTGCATATTCTATACATATAGCCGACGGATTTCTTATGAATGTTATTCATAAGGGTTGTCTTTTTGCCCACTCTTAGCTTACCTGATGCATATCTTATTCTCAAATTAAATTTTAATCTCATTTATATTGGTCAACTATGTGACATTGGTTTATGAAGTCATATTTCTTCTTCTAGTTGTCGTGTGCAGGATCCACAGACAGGACAAGTCATAAGGACTAGATGTAAAGTCGGAAGGTTGTTTGAGCTCACCAACCTTCATGTTCCTCTCACCTTAAATCTTTGTACAACATCCACCTCCATCCAACTGTGGCATCAATGTCTTGTTCATAGTTCTCTAAGGAAGCTGCATCTCCTATTATCTCAAGGATCTCTAGGTTCAGTCAATAATGAATCTTTTCACTGCACTTATTGTCAAATTGCTAAATAACTTGCACCTTCCTTCAATAAAAGTACCTTTATTTCTAAATTTCCTTTTGACCTTGTGCACTCTAATATCCGGGGGCCTGCCCCCACATCAGCTATGGGAGGTAATCGATATTTTGTAATATTTATTAATGAATTTTCTCATTTTACTTGGATATATTTAATGAAAAATCATTCAGAACTTACTCAAATTTACATTAATTTTGCTACTATGATGAAAACTTATTTATCAAAATTAATTAAATATTTTCATCATGATAATGCTTCTGAATATCGTGATTTAAAACTTCTCATATTTTTTACTGAACATGATATACTCTCTAAATTTTCTTGTCCTAGTACTTCTTAGCAAAATAGTCATGCTGAAAGAAAACAACATCATATCCTTGACTATATTCGAGCTATGCTCATCTCCTCTTCTTATCCTGAACGTGCTTAGGGTGAAGCCGCTCTCAACACTGTTTGTGTCATCAACCGTCTTTCTTTCTCTGTTCTGGGTAATATATCTTCCTTTGAACGTCTTCACCATACTTCTCCAGATTACAACTCTCTTAAATTTTTTTGTTGTGCTTGTTTTATTTTCCTTCAACCTCATGAGCACAGTAAACATAAGCTTTGAGCATGTCTCTGTTACTTTTTTTTGTTATGGCACTGAACATAAGGGTTATCGCTGTTGGGATCCAATCTCTCAACGTCTTTGTATCTCCTGTTATATCATCTTCTAGGAAGACACTACGTTCTCCTCACTTTCAAAGTTCAAGTCCTTTACATTTACTTTGACTCATTTTTTTACTAACTTCTTTGTTCATCTTTTTTCTAGTGATTCTGATGCAAGTTCCTTCAGTGAGCTTCCAGTCACTTCTGATAGTTCAGTCACTCCCGATGACGATGTTCCAGACGTAGATCCTGCACCTATCATTGCACTTCCTCTTCCTTTTGAGCGTCCAACTAGGGTAAGAACTTAGCCTACTTATCTTCATGATTATCATTATTTTTCTATCATGCTTCACTTACATGAACCTCAACCTTATCAAGAAGCCTCCACGGATCCTCATTGGCAGCATTGTAATTGGCTATCAAACCATGAAGACTTTGTTTTGATGATTACAAACTTAAAGATATTGCAAGATCATGTACAAGACCTTCAAGACTAGCTTTAGGACTTAGATATTTTTGTAAAGGTATATTGTGGTTCACACTAAAGCTCCAAAACTTGTTTTTCAAAGAATTCATATGGCACACATGGTTTCAAAGGCCTCAAAATGGGTTTTAGTTTTCAAAGAAACAAATTTTAAGTGCCCAAAAGTTTACGAGATCATATGGAATCAATTGGCATGGTTTAGAAACTGAGAAAAATATTTTTCATGTTGCTTATTAGAATAAAGATCCCTTTATTCGAATAACAATGGTTAGAGAAGCTAAGTGTTACATATGATCAAGCCTTATTCGAATAACACCCTATGTTATTCGAATAACAACTTCAAAACAAATGGCGTGCTATGTTTTCTTTTTTAAAGATCTATTCGAATAGATTGATTTCTATTTGAATACAAATGTCTCTGAATAGGCTTTTTTAAAGGTCTTATTCGAATAACTAATTCTAGAAACCATTTTGCAGAACGTGCTATAAAGATCTATTCGAATAGGGTTTCATTTTATTTGAATAGACCAGCTTCCAGAATCATAAACTAACGGCTATATTAAAGCAATTAATGCTCCAACCACCCATCCAACGGCTCTAAATCTTAATGAGCTATAAATAAAAGTCTTTGGGTACCAAAGAAAGGTTGGAAAACATTATGAGAATATGAGTTGAGCATTAATACTAGTTTTCACAGGCATTCCATTAGTTTCTTTGTTTATGAGCTAAAAGTGTGAAAATCATATAACCATTGTGCTTTAATTTGTGTAATCTGCTCTTTTGAGAGTTTATCCTTCCTAAACACTTTGTTTATTCTGTAAAGAGGGTGATGTATCCCTCTAGCAAAAAAGGTGAGGTATCCATTATTGTAAAGAAGGTGAGATATCCTTCAAAAGTTGTAAACGGTGAGGTATCCCTGTTTTGAGGCTCAAGCACAAAGGGTGAGGTATCACAAGGTGTTGAGTGCTCTCAATTGTAAAGGTTTTCAAGTACCCGTTCAAACTTGAAGTTCTAGTGAAAAATCTCGAGTAGTTTACTTGGGGACTGGACGTAGGCCACAAGTGGATTGATAGCTGAACTGGGATAAATCTTATGTTTGATCTTCTAAACTCATCTCTTTACTTTGTGCTTTAAATTTATTTGCTTACTTGAATACTCTCTACTTTGGTTTATTCATTTATTTGTGAGTGAAGTAATCAATCTCATTTATCTATTCACCTCAATCAATCAATAACTTCAACGAAAATTGGTAATCAAGTGTTTCGCAAAAAGATTTGAGAAAAGTTTTTACATACTCAATTCACCCACTCTTGAGTATTGAGGCCACTTGGTAATAAGTGGT
This sequence comes from Ormosia semicastrata, assembly GCA_029884595.1. NCBI lineage: Eukaryota > Viridiplantae > Streptophyta > Magnoliopsida > Fabales > Fabaceae > Ormosia > Ormosia semicastrata. Next base: position 25,018,219 of record JAQQTO010000046.1, on the reverse strand, counting down.
ATCAGAGCTAGGCTCTTGTGTAAAAAGCTTAGCAGCTTCAAGAGAAAGTGATGACCTCTTCAAATGGTTTCTCAAAAAGTTCTTCTCTCTATAGACCTCCCTTTTTCAATGGGGATGGGTATACTTATTGGAAAGAAATGATGAAAATTTTTATTGAAACTATTGACTTAGATGTGTGGGATGTTATTAAAAATGGTCATTTTGTCCCCACATAAGTTGTAAATGGTGTAAGAGTTAATACACCAAGAAGTGAACGGACTAATGATGATAAGAAAAATGTCCAATACAATTTGATAGCCAAAAACATCATTACCACAACCTTGGAGTATGATAAATTCTTTGGAGTCTCAAATTGTAAATTTACCTAAGAAATGTGGGACACTTTACAAGTAACACATGGGGGTACTAATGAAATGAAAAGATCAAGGATAAATACTCTCACTCATGAGTATGAGCTCTTTAGGATGAACTAAGTTAAAAGCATTCAAGAAATGCAAAAACGCTTTATACATATTGTTAATCATTTAGCTTCATTAGGAAAAACTTTTTCTAATGAAGATCTTATTAACAAGGTTTTAAGATGTTTGAGCAGAGATTGGCAACCTAAGGTGACGGCTATCTCGGAATCAAGAAATCTTGCAATAATGACCTTAGCCACACTTTTTGACAAGCTCCAAGAACATTAATTGGAGTTGAATAGACTCAAACAAAATGAAGAGCTTGACAACAAAAAGAAGGGGATTACTCTCAAACCCTCCTCCTCCATAATTAATGATGATGATGAAGATGATGAAGATGACTTGGAGATTAATGAGGAGAATCTCAGCCTTCTAGTAAAGAAGTTTGGAAGATTCTTCAAAAAGAATAGAGCTCAAAGAAGATCTTCCTTTCCCTCAAAGAATGTCTATCACAAAGGGGAAGGAGCCTCATCGACTCCTAAATGTTATGAATGTGGAGAATTGGGACACATAAAGATGGAGTGCCCAATTTATCAAAGGAAAGTAGAAAAGTATGAGAAGAGGCTCTCAAAGGAAAAGAAAGAACGAAGAGCCTACATAGCTTGGGATGATAATGACATGGATTCAACTGATAACTCGGACAATGAGAAAACCAATCTATGCTTCATGGCTAGAGGAGAAGAGGAAGATGAAGATGACATGGAGGTAATATCCTCAAATTTTGAATCAAACTATTCCCCTTCCTATGATGAATTGCAAGATGTATTTGAAGAATTGTATAATGAATCTATGAGGCTTGCAAAAATGATTTCATGTTCAAAGAAAATAATTTCCTCATTTGAAAATCAAATTTCTACTTTAAACAAAGAAATTGAGGAATTGAAATTAGACAATGAAACTCTTAGGTTGATTGATGCAAATTCTTCTTGCATAACATGCTTTTCACATGATAATGTATCCACACCTTCATCTTGCTAATCATGTTAAGTATTTGAAATTAAGATTGAGGATTTGAAAAACACTCTTTCAAAATTTACCTTTGGAAGAGATAACTTGAATATATTGTTAGGGAAACAAATATGTGTTTTTCAAAAGGCTGATTTAGGGTATCCAAATAACTAACAAAAGTTTCTTAAGAATTTCTTTGTTTCCTCAAGTATATCAAGTAGCCCTTTCATCAAATGTTTTTATTGTGGAAGGAAAGGGCATAGTGCTTCTATATGCAATGTCAGGAAAAACTTGAACACCAATGTTGAGACTAAAATAGTTTGGGTTCCTAAAAGTACTTAACCAATAATTAACACACAAGGACCCAAGAAAACTTGGGTACTAAAAGTCAAAAATTGAAATGTGTTGTAGGTGTGCTTGAAGGTCAAGAGTTCACTATGATATCTTGAAAATAGCTGCTACAAGTATAAGTTCAGAAAATACTTCAAGTTGTCGTCTTTATCTTCAAGAAGCTTGAACTTGCATCCTTTGGTTAAGTGGAATCTTGTTCTATGCTTTACTAGTTTAACATCTTGAAAAATATCTCTACATGTCTTGAATATACTTCTTGTGTGAAATGGTATGTATAATATTAATATCCTTGAACTTGAGCTTTTGATCAATAATGTCATAAAAACAAATGTGTTTCTATCTTGCTTTTATCCTTATCTTGCATGATATCTCTGATTGTTTGAAAAATGACCATGTAAGAATTAAAATTCTCCTTTATAATCATCTCTCTCTCTATTGGCATGCTACTTTGAATCTCTTGGTTGTCATAAATGCATGTTAAAAATGAGTGATTAATTGTTCCATAATGGTTCTTAATTCTTGGAATGCATATCTGTGTATTTTTGATAGCTTTATTCGAATAAGAGACATTCCTATTCGAATAAGAGCTTCCAGTAGCTCCTTGAAAATGTTTTTTGATGCCTCCACTCGAATAGAGTATAATGTTATTCGAATAGAATCCCTCTGTTCTGCATGATATCTGTGCTTTGAATGCATCTATTCGAATAGGCAATATGTCTATTCGAATAACGTTTGGCTGAGCTAAGTTTATTTTCGCATTCTATTCTAATAGACTTAGTCCTATTCGAATAGAACATGGGCTTTAAAAGGGTCTTCAACGCCTCTCTGCTCATTTCTCTCTTTTCCCCATCTCTCTCTTCCTTGTTCTCTCTGTCTCCCTCTCTGCTCCTAACCCTTACCTCCATTGTTGCTCAACCTTCCTCCTTATCATGCCCCTCTATTCCCTCTTTTGCCTCTTCCCTTCTCTATCCACCATTCCTATCACCTCTCTCATTAATCTTTACCTCTTTCACTCCCATCCCTGTCCAAACACCATCACTCACTAACCTTCACGCCCCTATCATGGCTTCCTCCTCCAGCCACAAGCATGCTAGAACAAAGAATGCCCCTACCAACAACCCCATAGACCTGAGACGTTTGGGATCAACCAATGCCCAAAACAGAAGGTTCTCGCAGCACTTCCAAACAAGGAACCTCGTACAGCCAAAGTTCATGAACATGGAATTCTTCAACCAAGGGTTTCCGTTCGTGGCTCTCTTAGATTACCAGGGGGTCTCTCCTTTTTGCTCCTACAAGACCAACATCTACCTTGATCTGGTGAGAATGTTCTTCTGCAACCTCATGAGTGAGGATAATAATCTCATTTCTATGGTAAAAGGAATCAAGGTTATAATCACTCCTCAGAACTAGGAAGAGTACTTTGGATTGGTTTACTGAGGAAATGAGTTGATTGAGAACAGTTAGAAAAATTGGGAAGCATTCAGACGTTCAGACGCGGTTGAAGGGATGATTAGACTTAGTCTCACTGATGCACCCTTCTTTGTTGGCAAGATGAACTATCAGGATCGACTTTTGCACTATGCCTACACTCACATCCTTGGTCCTAGAGGAGGTAACTATGCTTACTTGACTGAAGATGATGTTTTCATGGTCTGGGCTCTGAAGGAAATGATTCTAATAAACTGGTCATACTTCATTATACACCACATGATGAAGATAAAGGGAAAAGACAATAAAACAGAATTGCCTTATGCTATGCTGATATCTGGCATTCTTCAGCGATATCATGAGATTGTGGAAACAGAGAAATCATTTACGCTGACTTGTCACAATGTCTTTGGTTTCGAAACAATCAAGAAAATGAAGATAAAGAACGACCAAGGTGTCTGGGTGTATGGCGATGAACTGGCAGATGCTGATACTGAGGATAAGCAGGAAGGAGAACCTATTATTGCTAATGCTCCAGTCACAAATAAACAAATCATGGTGGCCCTGCTAGAAAACAGAGCTTATATGGAGAACAAATTGAGCGTCATTTTTTATCAAATTGAAGCTGTGGAGCGTGAGCTGGTAGCCGTGAAGCTCGAGCAGGCAACCTTGCGAAGGATCATAGAACATCACTTCCCTCTACCATCGCCCGATGCTTAGCTGACAGGATCCTTAGATCTAGGATCTTTGTTTTGACTGATAATGTATATGTTGTTTTTTGTTTTAAAAAAATACCAAATGTAATTGGCCGACAAATTGAATGAAATGAAAATTTGCCTTTGAAAACAAAGACTTTGTGTATGAAATGTTTCTTAATACTAATTTATTGAATTGGCCATTTCTATTATATTTTGTTGATTTGAATGATTACTTGTTTATAAGTTCTGTATAATGATTGGCCTTGTTGAGTTACTGCCTTACATGAATACATGATGAACTTAAATCTATTTGTTCGCCTTGGATGTATCTTACCCCATCTTTTTTATCATGACAAAAGAGAGAAAAAAAGTTAAAGTTAAAAAGCCAAAGTTTGATCTAACAATTTTGGAGATTGTGTTGAGAAAAGACAAGTTAGAAAAATTGCTCTAAAAAGGATCAAGGAATTTCAAAAGAAAGGGAGAGCTGCCCATAACTCTGAAATTAGTTCTCCTCTTATGAAAAAGAGGGGGAGTAAGTCTCTTTATTGACCTTGTGAATTCCAATTGATGATACTAACTCTTTTTTCAATGGTTTGTTTGTCATCATTAAAAAGGGAGAGAATGTAATTAGCTATCAAACCATGAAGACTTTGCTTTGATGATTACAAACTTAAAGATGTTGCAAGATCATGTCCAAGACCTTCAAGACTAGCTTTAGGACTTAGATTTTTTTGTAACGGTATATTGTGATTCACACTAAAGCTCTAAAACTTATTTTTCAAAGAACTCATATAGCACACATGGTTTCAAAGGCCTCAAAATGGGTTTTGGTTTTCAAAGAAACAAATTGCAAGTGCCCAAAAGTTTACAAGATCATATGGAATCAATTGGCATGGTTTAGAAACTGAGAAAAATGTTTTTCATGTTGTTTATTCGAATAAAGATCCCTTTATTCGAATAACAATAGTCAGAGAAGCCAAGTGTTACATCTAATCAAGCCTTATTCAAATAACACCCTGTGTTATTCGAATAACAACTTCAAAACAAGTGGCGTGCTATTTTTTTTTTAAAGATCTATTCGAATAGACTGATTTCTATTCGAATATAAATGTCTCTGAATAGGCTTTTTTAAAGGTCTTATTCGAATAACCAAAATGGTTATTCGAATAACCAATTCCAGAAACCATTTTGCAGAACGTGCTATAAAGATTTATTCGAATAGGGTTTCATTCTATTCGAATAGACTAACTTCCAGAATCAGAAACTAACGGCTATATTAAAGCAATTAATGCTCCAACCACCCATCCAATGGCTCTAAATCTTAATGGGCTATAAATACAAGTCTTTGGGTACCAAAGAAAGGTTAGAAAACATTCTGAGAATTTGAGTTGAGCATTAATATGAGTTTTCACAGCCATTCCATTAGTTTCTTTGTTTATGAGCTAAAAGTGTGAAAATCATTATAATCATTATTTGAGAGTTTATCCTTCCTAAACACTTTGTTTATTCTGTAAAGAGGGTGAGGTATCCTTCTAGTAAAAAGGGTGAGGTATCCCTTGTTGTAAAGAAGATGAGGTATCCTTCAAAATTTATAAAGGGTGAGGTATCCCTGTTTTGAGACTCAAGCACAAAGGGTGAGGTATCTCAAGGTGTTGAGTGCTCTCAATTATAAAAGTTTTTAAGCACTTATTCAAGCTTGAAGTTCTAGTGGAAAATCTCGAGTGGTTTGCTTGAGGACTGGACGTAAGCCACAAGTGGATTAGTGGCTGAACCAGGATAAATCTTGTGTTTGATCTTCTAAACTCATCTCTTTACTTTGTACTTTAAATTTATTTGCTTACTTGAATACTTTCTGCTTTGGTTTATTTATTTATTTGTGAGTGAAGTAATCAATCTCATTTATCTATTCACCTCAATCAATCAATATCTTCAACGAAATTTGGTAATCAAGTGTTTCACAAAAAGATTTGAGAAAAGTTTTTACATACTCAATTCACCCCCCTCTTGAGTATTGAGGCCACTTGGTAACAAGCATGTTATGCAAGAAGAGTTACAGGCTTTGGAGAATAGTAATACTTGGGATCTTGTGTATTCTCCTTCTAGTAAGGCACTTATGGGATGTAAATGAGTGTTCAAGACCAAGACTCATTCTGATGGCTCTATTGAGTGATATAAGGCTTGTTTGGTTGTCAAATGTTTCACTCAAGAATATGACATTGATTATGAGGAGATCTTTGCACTTGTTGCTTGCATCACTTCAGTTCGTACTCTCCTTGCTATTGCAGCCACTTAGAAATAGACTCTAAATTAAATGGATGTGAAAAATGTCTTTCTTAATGGTGATTTGGAAGAAGTTTATATGCGTCCATCTCCTGGTTACACTTGTCCACCAAATAAAGTTAACTTGTCGTCTTCGAAAGGCTTTTTATGGTCTCAAACAAGCACCTCGAGCTTGGTTTGTCAAGTTTCACAGTACTATCAGTCAGTTTGAATATTCCTCCAGTGCCTATGATTCTGTCCTGTTTATGTGCAAAACTGATAGGGGTACTATTGTGTTGCTTATCTATGTTGATGATATGATTATTACTGGTGATGATACTACGAGTATTACTGAGCTTAAACAGTTCTTGAGTCGACATTTTAAGATGAAAGATCTTGGACCTCTCAATTACTTTCTGGGACTTGAAATCCTTTCTTCTATTGATGTCATTTCTCTATCTCAAGCAAAATATGCCTCCGACAGTAGCACCGAGTCCACTCCTCTAGAACCTAATGTCAGATTTACACATCTGGATGATACTATACTTGATAATACTACTCTTTATTGACAGTTGGTTGGTAGCTTGATTTATCTTACTGTAACTCATCTAAACATTTTATAAGATGCTCATCCAGTCAGTCAGTTTATGTCAGCTTCGCATACTACTCATTATGCTATTGTTTTACGTATTATTCAATATATAAAAGGAACTTTGTTTCATGAACTTCATTTTTCAGCCAACTCCTCATTGGTTCTCTAGGCTTATTCTGATGTTGATTGTGGTGGAGATCTCATTGACCGATGATCCACCACTGACTATTGTGTCTATCTTGGTGATGCACATGACTTTAACTGTACGTTCTAATACTAAAGCAGAATATCGGGCATTACCTGATACCACATCTAAGATACTTTGGTTATATTGGTTTCTTGAAGACTTGAGATTTTTTTAGCCCTCTCCCACTGCTTTTCACTATGATAATAAAAGTGTTATTCAGAGGGTTCACAATAATATTTTTCATGAATGCACTAAACATATTGAGATTGATTACCACTTCATCCATTAACATATTCTTTGTGGTGCTCTTCATCTCATTTCCATTGACACTATTGATCAGTCAGCCGATCTATTCTCCAAAGCTCATCATCGATCTTGGCCGATTTCGCACTCTGGTTTTCAAACTCAAGTTAGTTTCTTCTATACCTATTTGAATTTGAGAGGGATGTTAAAGTAATTAATTATAATTGACATTATGATTGATCACGATTAATTTTAGGGATAATTGTAATTGATTTAGTACAGAATTAGATTGATTTAATACATAATTATATTTTATTATTTTTCTTTTTTATACAACAACATTCTTCTATAAATATAAGTTGATCATCTTGTATACATTAATTCAAAAATATATATAAATTTATCATTATTTATCTTCCTATTTTTATTTCTAATTGGACCAATTCCAACTCAATTATTAGTCTGGTCATAATTGAGTCTGAGTCCAAACTTAAAAAATTAACCCAGTTAAAATATTAGGTTAGATTAAATTTGATCCAATCCGACTTATAAGCACTCCCAATTAGAAGAAAATTCTCTCAAATCTCGAGCTCTGTATGAGTTTAGGTAAGCTTGATTCTGGCTCAAAGATTACACATTTTTATTATTTAATAAATTATCATAAAAATTGTTGTAAATAATTTGACGGTCAAATTATATTTATTATATTAATCTTGTATATATTAAATCTTATAAAATTTAAAACATGATAAGATATTCATTTTACATCAATATAACAACAGCAATAGATAATAATACTCTAAAGTAAAAATTATTATAAAGTGAATAAATAAACTCACATCAATCATTAATAAATAAATTCATATTAATTATTAATAATTAATATAAACTTATTTATTCATTTTATAAAATACTTACTTTAAAAATCTTTGTTCTAACAATAACAAAAACCAAGACTTGGCGTAAAACACCAAGTACGTAATTGCGGGCCTTCCACAATCTACCAACAGTCAAAACATTATATACGGCGTAAAAGATCTAAACATCGCCAGTCTTGAAACAAAGACTAGCGGTCTAACACAAAGGTAGGACCAACCAGTGTGTTAATGCCTTAATGGTAATTGTCAAAGTCGAACTTGTTTAGATGTGTTTATTTTGATTAAAATAAACCACTTTTTTTGTTAAAAATGAATTTTTTATATTTTTTTATCATGTTTAAATAACTTTTTATAAAACAAAAATAAAAGCATTAAAAAATATTTTTTTAAACTAAATTTTGACATTTTAAAAAGATATTTTTTATAACATAAAAAAACTAACTGTTTAAATATTTAAAAAATATATTTTAAAAATTTACCCAAGCTCCAAATATACTCTATATCACAAAAGCACTAGTTCCAGAGTGCCATAGCTAGGCCACAGGGATATATAGTCGCTCTCATAATTAAGGGTGCACAACCTAATTTGTGAACTCATGAGTCAAAATAATTCGATCTGATCTAATTAAATATATCTGAGTTAGTTAAGGTAATTGAGTATATTAAAATCAAACTCGATAAAAATTGTTCAAATATTGATTCGAGTAACGAGTTTATTGAACCGATCCAATGACTCAAAAATCTATAAAAATGATATCGTTTTACTTAAATTCAAACTATTATTTTATTCTTTCTCACTTAGAGTGCACAACCTGACCGACCTGGTTATCCAACCAGTGAATTCGGCCGACCCGATTATCTAACCCGAACCAATCCAATTCTAATTAAGTTTGTTCGGTTCGAATTATTTAAATTTTTTTTTCAAAAATCAACTCAACCTAACCCAATTCGATCACACCTAATTGATTTAATTTTTTTTTACCCTTAAACTCGATCCTAAGGGTGATCACCCCTACTCATAATCGACAATCATGATGGCTTTATTTCTACTCATTCTGGTTTCTGAAGGTCAATACTCATCAAGAGAGACAGCAAGCACATGTGCCATATATACTATCATATATATTGAACTTCACGGGTCCATGGAGCTCGCTCTTGAATTTGTTGATGCATGTACATTCAAGCTAGATGCATGGTTGTTGAAATAGAGGATTCGTTTAAATCAGGTTAGAGAAAGTGAAGCATGAACTGCAATTTGATTTATTAGAACATCGTCATAGCTATGTGAAATTTAATTAATTATAATTAAAACTTTTCCGAAACATAAAAGAAAACAAATATTGGATGGAGTTGGAGACGTGGAAGTCATTGATCCTCAACTACGATTACGTACGATGGCATCTGTCGTGAAAGCAACGTTAAACCCCCACGTGCTTCGAATGTTCTCTTTAGATCGAATCCCCACTCCTATGATTGCAACCCTTAGCTGCCTGCCCCATGCTCTCATTATGTTCCTTTAATGTAACATTAATTCCCTTCTAAGTCGTAACCTAATTGTATGTTAATTCCATAGCAGCTCAATGTATGGCTAAGTTCCCCAATTATATATTTAGATAAATACAAGTTCATTTGGACTCTGCTAATTCAGAGGATGATGATTTATATTTTTATAAAAAGTCGTATAATATGTGTGGTATTGCATATATATTAGATGATATATATATATATATATATATATATATATATATATATATATATATGTCACATATAAATACTTTGGAGTCTTGGACAAACAAAACTATATGCCTAATGCGCCCCGGTCCGTAACCATTAAAACAAAACCCTCAATTTGTATGTATTTAGTTCAAAAGGTTGAAAAAAGAATAAGACGTATTTTCCCTTATTGCTAAGGGATGAAGCAAACATTATGTTATTTTGAAGTTATTGGATTGGATCCTTTGGAGGCAAAGTATTCCAAAACTCCTTACTCATTTTTGCAGTTGATGAACTGTGGAATTCAGTGGAATGGATAGTTAGTAGGTTGACCGTGATGAGGGCAGATTAATTCATAAAAGAGAGCACATAATTGCGACGAAATCTATGGCCAATTGTGGATTTAGCATTAAAAGAGAAAGAATCAAAAGGATGGAAGATTTGCCACGTATCGCCGTTAAGAACGTGCTCACGCTTCCATGCCCGCAACGCTAGCCTTCCATGATGTGTGTATACTGTATAGTATATATGTGAAACTTCCATAAACCATAATCCTCCATTAAATCCAGTACATTGTATTGTCTCATACATTCTTGCCGACTTTAATCGCTCTCATACGTAGTGAAATCACACATTTGCCCCCCTCCCTTTGGATTTGGTATTGCAGTGTCAGCCAAGAGTATGTAAAAGTACAACCATCCACTATTTGACATTTTGACATCAGGACAATCAAAAAAATAATTATTATTCATTTAATTAAACTATTTTAAATTTATTTAATTTACTTACAAAATTATTTTATATATTATAAAAATACTATAATCATATATAAAATAATTTAATATTTTTTTCATATTAATATATAATATAAATATAATATACATATTTTAATGTACATAAAATATTTCTCCTCAAAATATAATGCTCTATTCTCGTGTCATATATTAATACTAATATAAAATATATGCTTTAACAATCACTAAAATCTTTAATGAATTTACCTAAAATTACATACACATTTCATTTTTTTTTCTTTTTCTTTTACCATGATATCTCTCAAATATTATTTTGAGTTTAATTTCTCAAACATTATCAAATAAGGAGGTCTTTGTAATAATTACCTTATTTTGAATTTGAAATGTACATGCACGTTTCTATTTTTGACACTTACGAAAATCTTCTTTAACTTTTTAAATAACTTCAAGATAAGTCAATTTCTTTCTCAAACTTATAACGAATCCATCTAGTTAAATGTTATACAATCGTTTATAGTTTAACGGATAAGTTGATCTCGAAAATATTCAAGCGGGTAATTAAGGATACTCAAATTAGTTTCTATCATCAATTAGCCTTGAACTCCTTTGGTGGTTGTCAATACTTCTATGCAGTTTTGAGTCTCTAGCATATTTTTTTTTCTTTTATTAAAAGCGTGTCATATAATTTTTTGTGTTTATCATAAGACATTGACACAAGTCTTTGGTGCGTGTGTCTTCGTATCAATAGAATCCTTATTGATCTTTGGTGGAGAATATTTTTGTTCATCATTTAATCATGTTCTCTTTTCTATTTCTTTGTGATATCAAATAGACATCTTGCATAGTCAAATTGGTAATTCCGCACCCACATAACTTGGCGAGTAAAAATAATGATAGACCAAGCAAGGCTTTGACTTATCAACCTCAATCATCCTCACGAAGTAGCCCAATCAAGAAACGACACGTGAGACAATGAGACACGCCCCATCCGCCTATGAAACAGCACACCCCATAACATGAAACTCACATCAACATCACAAACTCACACACTCACACAAACACATGCACACACACCCCCTTCCTTAATCTAAACGATTCCCCCAACCGCCCACGTTCCTCTCCGCCCTTTCCCCCACACATATATGCATACAAGAACAAATTCCTATCCCACACACACACACGCTCTTACACCGACTCCCAAGCCCCACACACCTACCTTATATTATATCTCTCTCATTTTTCTCCCACCTTCATTTCCATTTCACCATATTATCTTATCGTACCACTCCCTGTATCTAAATAAATGTTCCCACAAAGACATAGTATTATTAGTGGTAGCGGGCTAGAGCAGATGTTGCAGCTTCCATGTGTTCCTATGCCACCGCCAACTTCAATGGACAGATCATCTAGTTCAAGGTGGAAACCAAACATTGAGGTAGCCCCCAATTGCCCTCGTTGCTCTTCCACCAACACCAAATTCTGTTACTACAACAACTACAGCTTGTCACAGCCCAGATACTTGTGCAAAGGCTGCAGGCGCTACTGGACCAAAGGTGGCTCTCTTCGGAACGTGCCAATTGGCGGTGGTTGCCGCAAGAATCGCCGTGGAAAGTCTGCAAGGCAACAACAAAGTGAACGCCTCTCCATGAATAATGGGTATTCCGGTTGTGATGATAGAGAGTCATCATCAGTAGGTGATGGTGATCGACCCGGAGACACCAATAATGGGTCTAGTGATATAGACATGGCCCTTGTGTTTGCCAAGTTCTTGAACCAAAACCCGAGCTCTGGTGAGGAGTTTGAGAGTGAGGCTAATAACGGGTCATCGTGTTCAAACAACTTGTCAACTTCTTTGACACCGGAAAGCGTTGAAGCTGAGAACGATGCAGTGATGCAACCTCAGGAGCCATATGATTCCATTGATGCTGATGCACTGCTAATAGGTGGGGTCCCTATAGAAGAGACAATTGAGAATTTTGTAGGGGAGGAAATGAGTTTGAGTGGGATTGATGAGTTGGAGGGGTTTCTGGGTATGGGAGCTGATGAAGATGTGGTACAAGATGTTCTCTGGTCTGATGCTACAATGTCCTCTTTGGTTACCAGCTGGCAACCACCTATGATGCAATTGCAATTGCAAGAGTTGGAGTACTCGATGATGCCATTGAATGAGCATGATGGTCAATTGTTACCGATTAATTCTACCATGAATTTAATAAGCGACAGTTGGAGTACTTGGAGTAATTCCTTTGATCTTTCAACGTTGGAAGTCTTCTCATCATCAAGACCTTGATCAATTAGATCTTATTTTCCAGATAATTCAAAATACTTTTCATTTATAAGTTGTAATTTTCTTCCTATTATTTGAAAGAAGAGGGGGGAAAAATAGAAGAGAATTACTGCTACATTACGTATGGTCCTATGGATGAAGTAAAAATTAGAATGTTATAGAAATTATTTATATATGTTTACGAGATATAGAATAAAGTGCTGCTGCAGCTGCATATAACCATATCTTGGAAATGTAGTTGAAAAGGCTTACTCGACTCGAGTATGATATTTGTATTCATATAGCTAGCCAGTACCTTTCGAAATATATACTATGATAAATTTGAAATTGTTTGTTTTTCTTTTGCGGAAAATTTAAAATTGTTTTTACTTTAAAATCAAAGTCTTCATATCTTACGTGGTATACTTGCTGTTCGTGATTTCACCACGATCTCAATAAAAAATTCATTAAAGATCAAACAAACTCATTTCCAAACAGCACAAATAGTCTAAGGATCGCCACAAAGGTAGAACTCCCAGGTTCAAATCTCAACTCCATATATTTCAGTTAAAAAATCTTGCTACGACTATATATGGCAACGGAAAAAAAAAAAACTCATATTTCAAGACGTGTAAAGTATGATTGCAGTAGTAAATATGTGTGGAGCCTCCCGGACGGAGAGAACGTGTGATTTCAGTAAAACTGAACACTCAAACTGCAAGATTTTAACGCGCAAACCTCGTGCTCGTGCAGCTCCCGGAATATGGATGTGCATAGGAGTGTTTAAAAGATGGATTGACACGAGTTTAGCTTAATTTGGATCTAATTCGATATGTTGATTGAATTATTTATTTAGATATGAATTTGAGCTAATTATGACTCGATTAATAATTGAGTCAAAACCAGATTGATATGATATTTATATAATTATAAAATACATAAAATTAGATATTATGTATAATTAAATTATAAAATTCTAGAAATACCAAATTAAAACTAAACGATATTTTATAATATATATTATGAAACAAATTATATTAATATAAAAATTATTATTATGTTGTGCAAAAAATATTAATTTATGTTTAAAAATTTTATAATTTATCATTAATTTTTTTTAAAAGAATATAAATTTTAAAGTATTATGTTACACTGAATCAGGTCAACTCGAAGTGTGATCCAAATCTGGACCGCAAACACATTGAATTAAATTTTAAGAACCTAAATCCTGACTCAGTTAACTTTAGATTGAGACAGATCATCGAATCGGGACGGGTTATGAATATTCCTAATTATGCACACCATCAAGTTATAGGTCAAGGAACCCAAACTATGGGCAAGGAAAATTATGAGACATGATGCATCTTATTGGTCGCACCCATTACCCATAAACCTTTAACTAAGCCTAATGTGTCCAACTATCTATGAGTTCATGTTGATGCGCACAGGGATGATATTGACAATGCCATTACTCTAAAAATAGTAAAATACCGAGAAATAGACGAGAAATTCTTCGGTAAACTAAGACATCTAACTTTGTGGTAAAGAGAAATTTCTAAGCGTTGTCGAAATGAAAAAAAATCTCTTAGTTTGTATCATTAATTATATATCACATCAATTTTATAAATTATTATTATCTCTTTCTTTAAATATATTTTTAATATTATAACAAATATAACATACATTCAATATTACATATAAATGGCTATGTAAAATTTAGACAAAAAGCCAAGCTACGAAAGAAGTAATAGATATAGGTTGCGTTTGGTATACCTAATAATATAAAGTAAGATAGTATAAGATAATAGGATAATATCTGATAGTATAAACAAGCTGAGAAGATCTTATACTATCAAATATTTGATGCAAATAGTATAAACAACTTAAAAGTATATATAACTATCTACTCTGACCATATTGCCCTTCACCTTCCTCTTCCTCACCACTGTAGAACCCAAACCGCGACTCATTTCCTCTCCTCATCCTCGAGCCCTCCAAGGAAACCACTGTCATTCAACGGAAACTCAGTGTCTTTCATGCTTTCTTTTTTTCATCTGATTCTTTTTATTCTATGCTATGTTCCTTGCTCTCCCATAATCAAACTCACTTGAAGCTTTAAAAAAATCAAATAAGACCTGGAAATCAAATGAATAAAACATTGAAACCAAATTAAAAAATTAAATGAAATTAATACAAATCTGGATATGGAGATCTGCATCAATTCAGATATGGAGATCTAGAAATAAAAAAGAACTCAGATATAGAGATTTAGAAATCAAAAAGAGCTTAGATATGGAGATCTGCATCAATTCAATCATATAGATATGGACTCAAAGACCACCCAAATACAAATCTGGATTCAAGAATCAATCTGGGTACCATCTTTTGATTTCATCGTGCATATATACCAGGGAGATATGTGACAATTGCTCCACCATGTTTCCTGAACAATGAGTAGTGAAAGTGACTTCCCAATCGACAGCATGATCTAGTTGGTGCAAATATGAAACCATATGCTCGTCTGTCGCTAATATGCGAGCCACCACAGCGACCCATTTCCTCCCCTCAACCACCAGATCCGCGAGCTACCACCGTTGGCCACAACTCTAGCAAGTCGCGCCACCTTTTACCATCGAGCTAGCCACCGGAGCCGTTGTCAAGTCCCTTTCCCAGAACCACCGCGCCTCACCCCAGTTTCTACATACCAAAGTTCACGACCCCCCTTTTTCTATTTTGTTCCTCAGTTTTAGAGACAATCTCTTGCTTTGTTTTTTTTTTTTAAGAAACGGATGAAGAATGGTGCGTTGTAGATCTAGTTGGAGGTTTTCGATATGTCTTCGATCAAGTTTATATAATTGTAGAGCCAGCCACCTAAGCCGCCACGGTATACTTTTAAGGTCGCCGGCGATTGGTGGTATGGGTTCTTGGCAAAAAAGGAGAGACTTGGACTAAGAGGGTGGGGTAAGGTGGGGAAGAGATATCCTATAAGGTATAATCAGGGGGTGGGGAAGAAGATAGAATAATCAAGTTAAAATATGATAAAAAAGCTTGACATGATTTGACTATACTATCAGGTTAAACCACTAAATACTTGACAAGATCTTATAGTATTAGTCCTCCTTATCTTGTCTACCAAACATAACCATAAGGTACATGGAGTCGTTTAGCATAATACAACACCCTGTTTTTCTTTTAATAACCGATTTTTTTATTTTTGATTTTTGTTCTTTTGTCTTTTTTATTTGGTTAGGTGTATGTATAAATTTAGATGTATGTAAATATTATCATTAATACATGTATAATTTTTTATGTATAGTTATTTAAAAAAAGTGATTTGACTATGTTTGTATACAAATTTAAATGTATATAAATACTATCAATTAAAATTTATATAATTTTTTATACATACATTTACTTATTGCAAAACAAAAAAAAAAATTGAATGGGTTGCATGTGATCAATTTGCACCATTGATCTATTTTTGGAAAAGATCAACGGTGCAAACTGATTGTTGTATAACAACCAATGCTTTGTGTATTAAAAACAGATCCAAGTTACATAGGTACAAAGGTAAGAGATATAAGCTGCAAAAAAATTACTTCTTCAAACAAGTAAATGTTTTTTTGGCTGCAAAAGAAGTACATAGGTACATATAAAACATTAACGAAGATAAATCATCTGCTATAAGCCTATAACTAGGATTTTAAAATCTATTTTGTGTGAGATAAATAGGTAAATTAAAAAAAAAGGTAAGGATTGATAATTAAGGAACCTCTAACGTGTAGATATATTATTAATTTATGTTTTTTTTCTATTTTTTATATTTCTTTTTTCACCTCATATAAGTTTTTTATTGAATAATTACCACATTTTCAAAATAAAAATGAGGTTAAAGCTTGAATCCTTTATTTCATTATATATTGGTTGATATAGAAATAAACACATAACAAATAAAGGTAAATTTACATTTGAAAAAATCAAAGAGACTCCTTTTATTAAAATAAAGTGTATCGATATATATATAAGTTATTTACAATATTTACTAGAAAAAAGTTAGTAATTTTTAATACTCAATATAAATATTATTATTTTCCATAAAATTTATGTTTTTAACTATTATTCACAAATTTCAGATTAAAAAATATTATTGACAAATTTTAAAATTAAAGATTATTTTTTGAAATAACAAAATAGTTTTTTTTGAAATAAAAATTTATATTGGTCTTAATAAATTTATAAAATATTTGATAAAAATTATAAAAGAGAAGTACACCTCCTGATGAAATCCTACATAGCAATAAGAGCATCCAAGAATTAGGCATCAGAATAGGAAAGTCTCTGGTAGGCTATGCAATCATTGTACGCAAAATGGGTGACTGACAGCAGAGACGGTGTGCTGCATGAGTAGCATCATAGCACGTGGACGTGACGCATACGAATCGTTGGACATATTGTTATGTCCATGGGAAAACCGTCCTCTGCAGGGTTAGAATGATAGGAGTGTATATGAATGTTTGTTGTAAGGTATAGATAATATGAACAAATTTGTATTGATTTGAGAAGAAGAAGTTTGAATTTTTTAAGTATGTAATTTTAATTTTTTTTAAATTTGTGTATATAAAATAATATTATTGAAAAAAAAATTATTTAAATGTTTAATTATATTTTAAAAAATTAATTTTTCACTTATTATGTATAAATATTATCTTGTGAAAAGAAAAGAAAAATAATATGGGAAAGAGTACCCCACCTTCTAACTTTCTTGCTTCAATCGTTTTCTCTATTCTTTAGGGGAATTTACAAATGGAATTAGCTCACTCTTTTGATATCAACCTGCGTCACATTATTGGTATTTTGCAGGTATCGTGCACTGACCATATGATGTAGTTGTTTTAATCTGATTTTTCTGCCGGGCAAGCCCATTCATTAATGTGCTACGTGGACATTCAACAGTTTTTTATCTATAAAACTTTGTCATGTTTACTGATTAATTGCTGTGCATATTATTATTATTATAAACCACATTTTGCAAGAATGATTTGACGTGTGCTTGGTAAAAGTTAATAAAAGGAAAAACCGCCTCCATTGATACCTTATTTTTTTTTTGTTAAGTATATTTTTTATATATTTTGTTCATATTACTTTTTATATTTTTTTATATCATTGATTTTTTTTATTTTTTACTTAATTATAATTATTAAAAAATATGATAAAAAGTGATATAAAATAAAAAATTATGTTAGAACATTATTATTTTTTCTCAAAAAGTTTTAGAGAAGGGAAGTTGCATTGATACTTGTCTCAATTATTACGTTTTTGTTTTTTTGACAGGCTCAGTTATTACTTTATTGAGGAGAGAATATAGGGCTGAAAATGAATACTAACAGCAGACATGTATTGTGGTTGGTATGAAATATTTTTTGAACAAGATCGGTCCAAATTTTACCCGGGTCAAGCCAGGCCAACACTAGTAATAACTATTATTTTACATAGGGAGCGTTGTGGAAGCCGTCGGGGATTCTCAAGATCAATGTTTCCGTCCAAACAAATTGAAATGCGTGTCAATTCCCCCATGTGTACTACCATCTTGTGAAGCATGGGACTCAAGAATCGCTGCCAAGCACCAAATTGAAATTTTGTTTTGTTAAAAACTTGAAATTATATGAGACCAACTAATTACGATCTAAAAAACTTTAAATCTATATCAAATTTGTTGTGTGAATATTTAATTGAAAAACAATGAAAATGTCTAAATATCAACTAGGTAAGAGATGGTACATAAATATATGTACCTTCAGCTGCTAGTGGATAGCTATCAAAAAGCGTGCGAATTGCTTTTAACAGTTTCTGCAGAGATTTAAGCCCCCAATTAATCACCTCAGAATCGGATGCATGCATGAAAGTATGCTAGTTTTTAATAAAAGCACAATTATTTAGAGGAAGGAAAAGCAAAATATTGTCCAAGAGCCAGTGGCGTCAAGTTTTTATTCAGACTATTTGATTTTGGGTTCAAATTTTACTGAGCCTCAACTTTGACCTATCTTTTTCTTCCTTGCAATAAATGTAAACCTCTTTTGTAAAAATAAATAATAATAATAATTACAAAGAATTAGGAATATACCAGTACTAGTTCTCCAGGTTTTATTGGAAGTTCCTCCATGCCGGTTATCTTGCTGCACATACATTTATTTCCGCCGTTTAATAAAAAGGTTATAATTACTAACATGTTTAGAAATTCAGGATTTTAATGATCGAGCATACGGTTTCGTTAAGGACACACAGAAATAGTACCTAATGAGCAATCTTCCTCCAACTTCTTCAAACGTAAAGAATCTGCATCCATTTGTGAAGGGTATCTTCTTTGCTTTCCACCCTGCAAAGAATGCGAGGGTATTCTTCAATCACACAAAATCAAGATATATATTTATTTCCTTTAACAATTAACCAGCACCATCATATATAGACATATCTATTTTCTTTCGCAGCCACATGTTCGATATTTTACACCAACAAAAAAGAATTTAGTGTGTAATGTATGGTATATTTTACAAGCTACAACTCAAAGCTAAAGTTCATACTTTAATAAAATATTTATGGAAAAGATGGCACTCTAAGGTATATGGTATATTTTCGAAAGTAAAATATAGTGCTAATAGTAAAAGAGGTTGGCTCAACTAGTATAATCGAATAACACTAACAAAAAGATTTTGAATTTGATTTCAGATAAATATTTATTGATAAGACTTTTATTGGTAAGTCATCTTTAAACATTATAAGTAAATCATTACTGAGACTTGTGACATGCTCTAACTTTTTAAATGATGCAACCTCCACTCTTCCAAATTTTTTCACCAAAAAAGAAATAGTGTTAATTATGTCATGCATGCATTTGGCTTGATGATAAGTGATCACCCACTCAGTTATAAGTGAGTGGTCCTTCTCTCCTTGTTTGAGCTCAAGTCAAAAGTGCACACAAAAAAAGTTAGTAATTATTGATAAAAAAATCAACAATTCATAATAACATATAAGCACATAATAAATTATAGATATGTAAAATACTGAATTAGACTCCCTTAATTTTTGAAGATTTATTAAAAATTAAGACGCGCATAATCCAATTAAGACTCACTTTTTATGTTTTTTAATCCCTTTGATTTGAAATAATATTATACTTATTAGATTTTTGTTTTGGTCAAAAATTATAATCAGATTCACAAAATTGCCTCTGGATCTGGCCGAACCGGTATTCATGGCGATTGGCGAACCCAATTTCCAATGGGAAGCAATATGGGCTGATCATGAAAGCCTATTCAAACTGAAGGCTTCACTATTGGCCCACTAAAATGCAAAATATTGGGCTATTATTAGAGATATTGACAATTTGAAACAGACCCGAATGACATGGAGAGTCCTTGCTTAGGTAGAGAAATTCAATCCTGACCTGAAATGTAAAGTGATGAATTGGGTGAATGAAAGTCACATACCCAAGTGCCAAAACACAGTGGCCATACCATGGTTGCCTTGCTTGACCTCTTCCACAAAAATGCGAATATTTGGACCCATTGCATCCATCGCGCTCTGCAAAAAGTTCATGACGCTCTGCAAAAATTTAAATCATTCACCAATTTTATGGTTGTTATGTGGAATGAAGTATTATTTGAGGATCTAGATTTTTTGTGATAAATTAATTACGGAGTTAAATTTTTATTATTATCAATTAAGAATTTTAACTTTATTAAAATATTTTTTATTAATAAAAATACTAAAAAGACAAAAATATTTAATTTAATAAATAAAAAATAATTTATAATATGAATAAAACACATGCTATATATGCTCTAATTTTTTTAATTGATAAATATTATTAAAATATATTTTTATTAAAGTTGAAGTCATTGATTGGTAATTAAAATAAAGTTGAGGTCTTTAATTAATAAATTTTAAAAATGAGATTTTTAATCAGTCATCACATTAAAGTTGATGTAATTTAGAATTTAGAGTACTTTTCTCTTGGTATTGGTAATTCAGTAATTCTAAATAAGCATTCAATAATGTATATGTTCTAATCTCTATATTAGGGGTGTTCAAGATCTGACTCAGTATATTTTCAAGTTGATTCAAGTTATACTTCAAGTAGTCCCGACTCGATTCGGTATTTCAAATTATTTTAAATCTTATATTTTTTTATAGTTAGTTATAAATAATAAGATTTTTTAACTTAAATTAATAATTTTCGTATAACATGATAATATATTTATATTGATATTATTTATTTTAAAATATATATTGTAAAATATAACTTAGATGTAGTTTTCCATATCTATAATTTTATGAAATTATGCATACTTTTTAAAATTATATATTATGCCTATATATTGAGTTGGCCCGATTTGAACCCAATCATTATCAAGCATGGTTAGATCGGGTTCGGGTTTAAAAAAATGACCTAATTAAAATGTCAGATCGGATTAGGGTCAAGCTAAACTCGTTTTATGTATACCCCTACTCCACACAATCGTATTGAATAGTGCTAAATATAAAAATTTAAAAAGGACCTTATAAGTTAATCTGGTTGGCATTTCTTAAGCCAACACCTAATCTAGTATATTGTTGCATCATTAATTAGGATGAATTGGTTGATTTGAGTCACGTTGTTATGATTATATTCACTTATTTAGTAGGTAAACATATTGAGAGAAAGAGAAGATAAAGTGTTGAAACCTCTTTGCCTTCATGGGGGCCGTAGAAAAGGAAGTCCTCGTACACACACTGAGGTGAAAGTAATTGCTCCAAACTTTGTGTGTCTTTTGCATTGAAGGCCTTGTAGAAATCTAGGACAACTTCCACTTTCGAAGGTGGTAGCAGGAATTCAGGGGCTTCACCGCATGATCCATCGTCACTGCACCACGCTTTCCATTTTTCTTTTTGGCACTGCTTCCCTAAGTCTCTTATGGGCTTCTTCTGTCCCACTAATGCTAATGGAGAAAATGAGGGTTTGGCTATTTGTTGATTGGCAACTAAGTTGCTGAAATGCCTCTTCTTGTGTAATTGGGCAATGCATGGTGAGTTGATGTTCTTGTTCGTGCTCGTGCAAGCTCCTAATGTAGCAGAGATTTGAGGGAGCGATGCCATGGCAGAACACGAGGTGCAAAGAGCATTTGGAAATTGAAAGAGGCGGATACCAATTATTTTCTCTTTGTAGTTACTTGCCAAATGGTCTTTGTATCTATTTCATGTGAAGCAAGGAATAAATGCTCTTGGAGGAAGCTTTAGGTTTGTTTGAAGTTCCATATCTTTCTACCGACTTTAGCAATTATTTAAAAGGATTACATATTGCCTATTAAGGGAAATCTCTAAATTCGAATCAAATTATGCACTTGTCATATGAGTAAAATGTCTATCAGATGAGCCAATAGCTATTCGCTTTTGTAAACTATATTCTACTTTCACAATTTCACGCACATCAAAATTTCATCCATGAAAACATGCGTTTAATTTTCGTACATTGTAAAATATTTTACATATAAAGTTCGTCCAAAGTCATCATTCCACATCCTCTGCGACCCTTCTTAGGTAAAAACAAGTATTTTGAATTTTTATATCTAAATTTGATTAGTATAAATTCTTGAAAATACGGGAATCTTGAATTTTGAAACTCTTTTTCTTTTTTAATGTTTAGCTATATACTTATATTACAAGTAAATCAAAATAGGCATGTTTACGTTATTTATGTTCTAGCATCGAGAAAAAAAATCATCAAAGGTTTTTTTATTTAGAATTTAAAACCAATAAAAACTTTAAATTTAGGTGTTAATATAATTATTGAGAATTCATTTTAAACTCATTGTGCATATAGGCACACATAAAAGTATGTAGGTTCAAGTTTTCCAGTGTCATGGGAGAGGAGGAGAGATTGTTATTTTACTCGAGGCCAACAATCACCCTTTGACTCGCTTACCGGTGTGACATGAATATACTGCAAAATCCATCAAACCTACTACAACCAAAAAATAAAGTTACACAATTCAACTAGTAGTTATAATTTTTGTCCTCAATGATATAATAATTTTTTTCTCTTTCACTCTTCTTCACTTTTTTCTTTATACAAGATGCAATTGGGGTTGCCACCTCTATATACGAACTACATCCTCTTATACACTCACTTGTCTTTTCACCTTTTGTTTCTATTGACAATAATTGTATTAGTTCTACTAGCTTCTATGGTAGATTTAATGAAATCATTTAATCTATCTTTTATTATGACATATTTGCACATCTAAAAGTTGAAGAGAGCTGGTTTTGTCAAAACTTGTGTGAGTTTTAGTTCAATCGGTGCTTAGATTAGTTTATATTGTGTTTTGAAAAAAAAAATATATCATCAAAATGTTTAACAAAAATTCTGGCTAGAAAAACTTTTTTTCAAATATAAACTAATCAAAACTAGTTGAGATTTCAGTTTCATTGCCAGTCTGTTTAATCTTTATAGTCTTACTGACTTGTATAGTTTGTTAGAATATTTACAATATATCTCGAGATTAAATTTGACTTAATTTTATGTTATCTTAGGGATTTGATTATTTATACATAATTAAAAATATTATTTTAATTATATTTGATTGTATTTCATTTCTAACATAGTATCACAGAGGTATCATACCTATCACTATTCTGTTGCCTAGTTCTCAAAAATCTAGAATTTCGATTAGTCACATATCCTGCCGTGTTCTCTTTCTCTATCTCCCGGTCGTTACTTTCTCTATCTTATTCGTAATTGGCTCCATTTCACTCCTTTGTTGCGCTCCTTCATTGCACTCCTCCATTGTGCTCCTCTGCTCTTCCATTGCGCTCATCCTCTATGTTCTTGATCAGTTTCGATCTAGCTTCTCCTATCAGTTTTGTCTGATCCAACCTCTCTTTTTGCAGACGTTGTTTCAACTTGACTTTATGCAATTTGGCTCCCGTCTCCGTCTCAGATGCACTAGTCCTGTATTTGTCCTAGATACACTGACCCTAACTTTGTCCCAATACAGTTGTTAGTTGCGATCTCACTTTTTGGTGCATTATAATTTTTAGTTCATTTTCTTTTAGTGTGTTTAATTGTAATTATAAGTTTTAACTTGAAGAAGAATATTAGAATATCTAAAACATAGTTTGATATTAAATTATGTTTGATTTTATGTTATTTTATAGATTTAATTTGTATATAATTAAAAATACTATTTTTATTATTTTAATTATTATTATTTATATAAATTCCTTTTTATATAAATAAAAAATCCTCTTATACACATTTATTATGCAGAAAATATACATAAACTTTGTATATATTTTTCTTTGTATCTTTGCTTTCCTGTTTCTAACACATTTCATGAAAATTTTGGGCCTAGTATCTATCGGTGGATGCTTTTATTTCGCAGTAGCACATCTGGTAATCATTTCTATTGAAAAGATGACGAGACTTTTATGTCATAGCTATTGATTAGTTCAAAATGATGTTCAAACTAGAGCAAAGAGTATAACTATATATATATATAAAAAGAGTAGAACTAGAACTATCTAGTCGCATAATAGTTTAGCAAAAATAAAAATAAAAATTCATAATATAATAGAAGATATAAGAGGTCTTTTTTTTTCATAAGTATCTTTGGGAATTTATTTAAATGAGAATATTCTTCTTAAAAAAATAGAAAACATATAACATTTTAGAAAAGTTTTATAATGTGTTGATTCAAGTAAAAGGAGTTTTGGTCCTTAAAATATGTAGTTCTATGAATTATGTGTATGAAAGTAACACTGTTAGGAGGGATAACCGCTTTGTCGCCTAACCGTATCTCAGAAGATTAGTCTTTCACTTATCAAGTAAGAGATACTATGAGAAAAAAAAAGTTTTATAATAAACCATTAGGAATGGAATATACTAATGGCAAAGAGTTTGAATAATTTTTAAAAAGTCATAAATTTAAACCTTTTGTCACAATTGTAAAAATAAATAATAAAAAGTTTTATAGTTAAGTATTTTTTTTTATATTTTACTTCTACATATGTTGTTGATATTAGGGGTGTCAAAAGCGGCTGTTTGCCATTCATTCGCATATGTTGTTGATACTGCTATTGTTGTAATTCTTTTAGTATAAAATATTAATCTAAATCTAATATTTAAAAGAAGAAAAAAATGCCATAACTATTATAAACTAAACACTTAATCCATTAAATATTACAATAAAAGTATACTGCTTAACTCCAACCAATTATACCACAAAAAACAACAAAAATAACATGGAAGCTTAAAAAAAAAAAATCCACATGTTGGCCGGAAATCAAAAGAGGATACTGAAACATTCTCTTATTAACAGGTTAGACTTGTATATGGTCATAAGGTATCATAATACTTGTTTAACGTGTCAATTAATTTTTGAGATGTTTCGAATTAATTTAGGCACTTTATCGCAACACAGAACGTGTAAAATGACTATTTTGACTCAGGAAAATAACATAAATGCTAAATCAAATAAAATAAATAAGGGAAGTTTTATTAATAAGTCACAAATGTGTGAAAGATAATATGGTTAAATTTTGAGAACAAACGGAGTCAATTTGGTATTTTTAAGGACACTGTGGGACTGTTTTAATACCGGATTGAGAAATAACAGATATGAAAAAATATGAAAATGATGAAACAATAAATTAGATAGATCTTAAGATTTATTTTATAGTTGTTGGAAGTTAAGAAACTTGATTTAGAAAAATCTAAGTATTTTTAACAGATACGAAGTTCAGCAAAATAATCATTTTGCCCTTAAAGCTAATCATTTTTCTCATCTTTCTGATTACTCTCACGCGTCTCCAGCAGAGAAAATGAAGAGGAAAAATAGAGGAAGAAGGAGAAAATGGAGGAGAAAAAAAGAGAATCAAGAGACAAAAGCTAGAGTGGAAGTTCATCTTCAAGCTTGAGGTAGGGGTTCTTGAGCCTTTAAACTCCTTTTCTTTCATTTTCACCATTGTTGCACAAGTGGTGCATAATATGTCAATTTGGTTTCTAGAGTTGTTTGAAGTGTATTTCTTGTTTGGATGAGTTTCTTTGGTTGTTTATGCCTTGTTCATGGATTGAATTTGAATTAGAAACTTAGAACTTGTCATTTGGACTTTTGAACCCTAAAAATGAGAAAGTTAGGTCATGGAGGAGGGTTTTGGTTTTTGGATCCAAATTGGAAGTTTTTATTTATGATTAATGATTCCTAAGTGTTAATGAACTTGTTAGGAACCTGAAATCATCTAGGGATTGGTTTGAAGTGGCCAAAATCTAAGATTTTGGCCATGGGAACAATGCCACGATACTGCAAAACGAGTTGCAGAGTTTCTGGTTGAGAAAAATAGCCCATGTCTAGGGGGACGTGTCTCTCTCTGTCAGTTAAAAATTCTTGAACAGTGCTCACAGAGAAAAACACAGGGGGAGGGAGGACGTGTCTAAAGACACGGGCCGTGTCTCCCTCTGTAATGAGAATGAGTTCTTATGGTCTTCATGAAAGTTGTAGCTCTTTCTTTTATCTTTCCAATGCCACTGAATCACCTCATTTTGACCTCTGTAACTCAAGTTATGCTCATTTTAATGTGCAAAGGTCAAAGGTTGAGATTGAGCAGGATGCATTTTTGGTTAGGAAATGCATGATGTTTTGGTATTTTATAACGCTAGGAGCCTTAGAGAGACCTTAGATAGCCATATTGAGATGAAATATCAAGGGTTAATGTGTTGGATTGAGAAAATTAGTTTCCCTAAGTGTTGGAATCACTCATGTATGCTCTTTTGAGAGTGTTAAAATACTTCTATAGGTATTTAATGAAGTGCGTGTTAAAATGATGCTTGATTGCATGATATGTTTGCATCAAGTGAGATTGATTGATGAATCTAAACACCTATGATGAGAATGATTTAATTATGCATTATGTTGCATGATGATTTGATGAAATGGTTTTTCTCTCATGGGTATCCACTTTGTGGAATTAGGCCGAGTTGGATTTTGGATGTACTTATACTAGGGTAAGTCTTGGTTAATGGTAAGAGAATATGTGATTTTCTCTATACCAGAGTAATTGAGGTTAATGAAGAACCTTTCTCTTTACCTTAGCTTTCCTAGTCATTAAGTGGTTGAGGATGAGTATTTCACTTACCACTTGGGATAATCCTATATCCTGAATAGTTTGAGTAACGTACATCTCATTCTATTCTCGATGATTGATATTGTGAGATAACGTACCGTACCTTCTCCTTATCATGATGGATTGAAGTTTAACCCTAACTTTGATATTAAGAAGACGTACCTCCTCTAAGCCAGACAAGGGAAGACTGGGCCTAGTTACCCGGAATAGTTCTATGTGGCGACGTATGGCCATGAAGAGGTTGATGTGCACCAACCTAAAAGCAGACTACTACCAAGTAAATGATTTTGCAATGCTAACATGAACAAGAGATGAACCTAATGAGTTGAGATATGATGAGATTTCTATCATGATATATTGAGATTGGAAAAGTGATTATGTTTTAATGACATGGATTCCAATTTAATGATTTGAGTCTTAATGACTTTGGACTTGATGTGATTTTTGACGATTACGATTGATTTTCATAATGATAAATGAACTATCTATTTCGGGAAGAGGAATGACTTGATTTGGTCTTTAGCCACCTTCTTAGAATAATAATAAATAGTTTGAATGGAAATGAGATTTTTTTCTGAAATAGCTAAAATTATTGTGATTATACAGTTTTAAACAAACTACTGAGAATTTTTATTCTCACCCCCTACACCTTTGATTTCCATGATAATTTCAGGTGGCCGAGCAAATCAGCAAGATGGAGTTTACTTGAAAGATTGGTTAGGATGTTCTTAGTTAGGTATTTACAAATTAATCCTAATAATTTTAGACATCCGATAAAATTTGTATATAATGGGCGGCAATGTATATTTTGTGTATTATTCCTTTCAGTATGTATGTAAATTATATTTCTACGAAAACTCATATTTTGTATATTATTAAACTGATTATTTCATAAATTTGTGGATATTCATAAGTAATGTACCAAATTCTAATTACTGATGCGTAAACGGGATACGTCATTAGTGTTAGATTTTGAGACGTTACATATACCACCACACGTCAGCTTGGTGCATAATTGGGGAAAACATTTCTGATTTTTTAAACATTTTTCTGATAATTTTGTAAATTTTTTTGTAAATATAAATATTATTTCTCTTTCTCTAAAACTCTATCTGAATAAATATTTGATTAATTTTGTTAAAATGAACTACAGTAATTTTTAGTAGTTTTTTTTTTAAATACTTACGTTTATATATCTGGATAGAATTAAACAAACGGTTAACATTAATTTATAGCAATACATGGCGATATTGATACGGACTACAGGGCTAGCCCCTTCTGTTATGATTGCCAAATTCCTTTTCTGCAGAAGTTTTCTTCCACATAGATACTACTCAATGTATTCTAAACATAAATAAACGAATAAATGGATGTATAAAATTTGTGATTGGAATTGGAGGATGTTCAACAAGTTGAGAGACCAAAATGAAATTGGTACACTAATATTCTCGTGCCAGAAAATGCAGCGACAAAAAAGGGTCCCTCAATCTTCAATTATCATGTCACAAGAATGTCTGCTTTCTGATTTTCCACCCTCGATTTGATGCTGAAGGGAAGGCGTTCTTGCTTGCTGCTTCTCTTTATTTCAGGAAAAGTTAAAACCTAATTAGTCCAAATACTATAGACAAAACGTCCCTATACGTATGACCTACAACACACACATTCACACTTATATACATGCATATTGGAATTTTGTCGTATTATTACCCATTTAAAATTTTTACCTATGAGTAGTGTAGCAGCTCACGTTAGCATTCCAATACATATTATATATCATCTATTATCTATTATAGTGTACAATTGCCATACTAGCAAAGACATAAGAATATACGTGGGATTCAAGATTTTTATATTTTTAGGAATTTTAGATATGTTTTGAATAATTTTAATATGATCAGAGAGGTGAAGGCATAAAGAAGTTGTTTGAGAGACCAAAACATACATTGTGTATTCAAAAGTTTAAAACTATTCGCACGCAAGATCAAACAAAATAGCATACTTTAATGTTAACTAAAATATAAAGGTATTTTTTTATTTTAAAAAAGTTTAAGAGGATGAGTTATTACCCTATTCTCCAAAGAAGGGCTTACACAGTAGTACAGGAGTCAGGACTCGAGCCTTAACCTTTGTTGTCAAGTAATAAAGGCTTAAGTATGTCATTAAAAAAAAGAAAAAAAAAGAGCTGTTTTGTACGGGATAAGCAAATAACTTATTGCAATAATTATGGATAAGAAAAATAAAATACTTTGGGTAAATATTCATTGTATTCATTGCATAATCATGACTATTGAATTGTTGATATATTTTCTGAGTGTAGAATAGAAACTTCACAGAGCTGGGGGAAAAAATCTGTCAAGTGTTAGATTCTCAGTTGTCATTAGACTTGTTCGAATTTGGGGAAGGGGCAATTTTTCCTCACAACCTTAGGATCCTTAATAAGGATCCTTAATAATAGACTTTTATTTTTATTATTAATTTAAAAATTAATTTATAGTTTTTTGGTACAAAATTAATATATAGATTAGTAATAGAAAATTAATTTTTAAATATAAAAATGTGTAAATAACATTATTTATTACTTTAGAGAAATATGCATGTCAACTCTCAAATGGACATATAAATACCCAATGGCCTCTACCGAATAAGGTACCCAATGACCTAATGATAATTAATATGTTCGTTTAATTTCCGGTAAAAATCAAGATGGCATTTTGGATATTCCCCCTCTGTCCTCCCCCTCATCCATTCTGTTCGTTGATTTAGAAAGGAAAAAATATAAGGAAAAAGAAAAAGAAAAATACTATATAGCTAGATTTTTTCACCAGCATTTTTGCGAAAATAATTTGGTATTATTTTTAATCTATGGATGGATGTGTGGTTCTCACTACTTTAACTTATTTAACCACTATTCTTGAATTTTAACAAATTCTAACAAAAATTATGGTAAATAAGTATGAATGTGTAGCATTACTCAAAAAAGAAAGGTTGATGTAGAACTTTCTATCTTCTTTTCTGCAAGAAGAAAAATGCTCCTCCTATATCTCTAAGAAACACATCATCTATATAGCAAAATTAAAATGTAAATATACAAAAAATAAGGTGAGATTAGTGATAATTACATGATAGAAATTGTACTTATATACTCTTCGCAAGAAAGAATGAGGAAGTCAATCTTCTAAGGAAGAAGTAGAAGAATAACAAAACACATGGTCATTGTAAAAATTGTAAAACCCTAAAAATTAGTCACTAACCTCTAGTTGTGGTTAGGGAATCATTTGTCCCCACCTTCCAAATCCACAGCTTATCCTAACCCTATGGCCCACACGATTTCTAAACAGATACTCAACTTGTTTTCATCCCCAAATCACTCAACATCTCCTTATGGCCTGTGCTACTGAGAGATCATTTTCTGTCTTCTAAAATTTTTCCGTGTGTCTGCTTTCTTCACATTAAAGTTCTCTTTGCTGTTCTCTAACAATTATTTCCCAATTTATCACAGACAGAAAAAAAGTCACATAATAATAATTGAGTAGTGATACTAATTATCTCAACCCACCTCTTAGACCAATCAAAATCCCCGACCCACATATCGCTAGCTACATCCCACCATAGTGTATGGACCAAAAAGTACAATTAAATGGGCTGCTCAATTTTCATTTTCATGAAAAATTGATCTGATTACTGATATAATTATTGTTAAAAGAATAATTCACTGCATGAGTTAGATTTACATCACTATTAGTTGGAATCGGAAGATGGTTCATACATTAGAAGAAAGGCATATATGCACCTATATTTTTGTCCCCTTGGAAGGTCACCGGCTGACTTTCATGATAAGAAACAACTTTATCAAATACAAGATGATTTTGAGACCTCACCATGCATATATAACAGAAAAGGTTGAAGCTTTGTGGTTTCTTCCACTTTTTTATTTATGTGTTCAGCATTTGTTTATTAGGTGCTGCTTGGTCCATCTCAATACTTGGATTGTTATGCCAAGTTAGATGAACCATCATTATGATGGCTTGGGAAATTCCCAGCAACTGCTGTCATTTGCACCTAAAAGGAAGGGAAGAACATCGAAAAGAAAAATGTGTATATAAAGATTCTGTCACTGAACATGAACAAGTCAGTTTATACAATTACACAATACAGTCAGAATAAACAATTATTTTTCTTTAAATTTTTATACAATTTTAGCATTTAAGTTTATGGATTTCATTTCCTTACGTGCTTGTTGATTACATATAGGGAAAGCATATGGGACCTCAGACCACCACCATGCAGGCTTGCTAGTTACATTTAGGTCTCAAAGTTTAACCACAAGAATGTTCTGTTCTGTCAAATTGTAGTAATTTTTGCCTTTTGTATTGTCCAACTAGGTATCTTGATTCAAATAGCAGCATATGCACAGGAACCAGTAGACACTAAAAAAGCCAATGCAGTCATTTTCACAGTGGATATTCTCTTGCATTATATCTTGTATACAGCTCCATTACGCTCTGCTGAATCTTGGACGGAAAATGTTGTTAGATCTCATAGAAATCTGGTCAATAATTTAGTACAATATCTTTTATATTGTGTTTTTACAGTTTCAACACTTCTAAGTTCTAATTATAAAAATTACTACAAGAAAGGGTTAATAGTAGTTAGCCATGTAAAGTAGAAAACCATGTATTACCATGTTTCCTTTACCCATCTCTCAGCTTAATGCTTCTAATTTGTCTGTTTCTTCAGCCTTTGCTGTAAATCCACTTCAAATATAAAAAGAAATAGTGAAGTAGTGTTTGAGGATGAAGAATAAAGGAACTGTCTACATCTTTATCAGTAACTTTAAATGGAGATATGGGAATTTCAATATCCAACTATCCATGATAAAGAGGGATAGAGAGTAACTTCGAGAGACTAGTGCTGTGCTGCTATGTTTGGATGAGATAGAACAGTAGCAGATCACCGACCTCATCATGTCAAGCAATGCATTAACTCTTTTTATCTTGTTTCTTAATATCTCCTTGTTTCCAGCCATCTCTGCTCTGAACCAGGAAGGTCTCTCTCTACTTTCATGGCTTTCTACCTTCAACTCCTCTAACTCTGCTACTGCCTTCTCTTCTTGGAATCCAACCCACAAAAATCCTTGCACATGGGACTATATAAGATGTTCCAAAGAAGGGTTCGTTTCAGAGATCATAATAACATCCATTGATCTTCGTAGCAGCTTCCCTACACAGCTCCTTTCTTTTGGCTACCTTACTACTCTTGTCATCTCAAATGGAAATCTCACTGGTGAGACTCCAAGTTCAGTGGGAAACTTGTCGTCTCTGGTTACTTTGGACCTTAGCTTCAATACTTTATCAGGAACCATTCCAGCAGAAATAGGAAAGCTATCTAAACTGCAGTGGTTATTGTTGAATTCAAATGCCTTAAATGGTGGAATTCCAACCACTATTGGAAACTGTTCAAAGCTTCAACAGCTGGCACTGTTTGACAACCAGCTCTCTGGTATGATTCCTGGAGAAATAGGCCAGTTGAGGGATCTTGAGATGCTTAGAGCAGGTGGAAATCCAGGTATTCATGGTGAAATTCCAATGCAGATATCAAACTGCAAGGCTTTGGTTTTCCTGGGACTTGCAGATACTGGGATTTCAGGGGAGATTCCACCAAGTATAGGAGAACTTATGAATCTCAAGACACTTTCAGTCTACACAGCACATCTCACAGGTCACATCCCACCAGAGATTCAAAACTGCTCAGCCTTGGAAAATTTGTTTCTGTATGAAAACCAGCTTTCTGGAAATATTCCTTATGAGTTGGGTTCCATGCAAAGCCTCAGGAGGGTATTGCTGTGGCAGAACAATTTAACTGGCACCATTCCAGAAAGTCTGGGAAACTGTACAAATCTGAAGGTTGTAGATTTCTCTTTGAATTCTCTGGTAGGTCAGTTACCTGTGACTCTCAGTAGTCTACTCTCATTGGAGGAGCTTCTTTTGTCTGACAATAACATTTTTGGAGAAATACCTTCCTATGTCGGCAACTTTTCCAGGCTGAAGCAGCTTGAATTGGATAACAACAAATTCTCTGGCGAGATTCCACCTGTTATGGGGCAACTGAAGGAACTCACCCTCTTCTTTGCCTGGCAGAATCAACTCCAAGGAAGTATACCAACAGAACTATCCAACTGTGAGAAACTTGAAGCAGTTGATCTTTCACACAATTTTCTCACTGGTTCAATTCCAAATTCTCTCTTTCATCTAGAGAATTTAACTCAATTGTTGTTGATATCAAACAGACTTTCAGGTCAAATTCCTCCAGATATTGGCAGTTGCACCAGCTTGATCAGGTTAAGGCTGGGATCAAACAACTTTACTGGTCAAATTCCACCAGAAATAGGTCTTTTAAGCAGCTTGAGCTTTCTGGAGTTGTCAAATAATCTACTCAGTGGATATATTCCCTCTGAGATAGGTAACTGCGCTCAGCTACAAATGCTTGACTTGCACAGCAATGAGCTTCGAGGAATGATTCCTTCCTCATTAAAATTCCTAGTTGGTCTTAATGTCTTAGATCTTTCTGCAAACAGAATAACTGGAAGCATTCCTGAGAATTTGGGCAAGCTCACATATTTAAATAAGTTGATTCTAAGTGGAAACCATATCACTGGTTTGATCCCTCAGTCACTGGGACTTTGTAAGGATTTGCAGTTGCTGGATATAAGTAACAATAGGATCACTGGTTCCATTCCTGATGAGATTGGTCAGTTGCAAGGATTAGATATCCTCTTGAACTTGAGTTGGAATTCTCTAACAGGCCCCATTCCAGAGACCTTCTCAAATCTCTCAAGACTTTCCATCTTGGACCTCTCTCACAACAAGCTCACAGGCACCCTCAGAGTACTGGGTAGTCTTGACAATCTTGTGTCTCTAAATGTCTCCTACAATAGCTTTTCTGGTACTCTTCCTGATACAAAGTTTTTCCGGGATCTACCTGCTGCTGCATTTGCTGGTAACCCTGAGCTTTGCATTAACAAGTGCCATGCAAGTGGAAATCGCCAAAGTTTCAAGTCAGTAAGAAATATAATTATCTACACATTCCTTGGGGTTATTTTAACTTCCATTTTTGTAACTTTGGGAGTAATTTTAGCCCTCAGAATTCAAGGGACTACTTTTGGGAGGAATTTTGATGAAGGTGGTGACATGGAATGGGCTTTCACTCCATTCCAAAAACTCAACTTCTCCATCAATGATATTGTCTCAAATTTATCAGATTCAAACATTGTGGGAAAGGGTTGCTCGGGAGTTGTTTACCGTGTAGAGACTCCAATGAAACAGGTTATTGCAGTGAAGAAGCTATGGTCATTAAAGAATGAAGAGCCACCAGAGAGAGATCTGTTTTCTGCAGAAGTTCAGACCCTTGGATCAATAAGGCATAAAAATATAGTGAGACTTTTAGGATGCTATGACAATGGAAGAACTAGATTGCTCTTGTTTGATTATATATGTAATGGGAGTTTGTATGGATTGCTCCATGAAAAGAGATTGTTCTTGGACTGGGATGCAAGGTATAAGATCATACTGGGAGCAGCTCATGGTTTAGAATATCTTCATCATGACTGTATCCCTCCAATTGTCCATCGGGACATTAAAGCTAACAACATCTTGGTAGGTCCACAATTTGAAGCTTTTCTTGCAGATTTTGGCCTTGCAAAACTTGTAAGTTCCTCAGAGTGTTCAGGAGCCTCTAACATTGTTGCAGGTTCTTATGGATACATAGCTCCTGGTGAGTATAAAAGCTTCTGATATCCTAAAACAGCCAGGTTATTTTGGCAATATCCGATTAGCAAAACTTTTCAGTCTTACATCACTGTTTTGTCAAAAAGGACTTTAAAAAATCAGTGTGCTTAGACTTTAAGACATTCCTTTTATATTCCTAAATCAGGTTGTTCTTTCTCTAATAGTTTCCTGAAAGCATATTTGAAATCAAGTGATATATGCCACTTTAAGTACCTTTTCTTCTTCTTGGTCTTGTATTTTATGTCAATTTTGGGTCATTTTCCCTATCTCATTGTGATTGCTGACTAATCACAGCATTATCTATCAAACTGCAGAATATGGATACAGTTTAAGGATCACAGAGAAAAGTGATGTGTACAGTTACGGTGTTGTGCTCCTTGAGGTTTTAACCGGATTGGAGCCAACTGATAACAGGATTCCAGAGGGTGCCCACATTGTCACCTGGGTTAGCAGTGAAATCAGAGAGAAGAAAAGAGAATTTACATCTATCCTTGACCAGCAACTAATATTGCAGTGTGGAACAAGAACACCAGAGATGCTTCAAGTGCTCGGGGTGGCTCTCCTCTGTGTGAATCCATCCCCAGAAGAACGGCCTACAATGAAAGATGTAACAGCAATGCTCAAGGAGATCAGGCATGAAAATGACGATTTCGAGAAACCAAATTTTCTCCATAAAGGCATGGTTACCAATCCAAAAGCAGCAGTTCACTGTTCAAGTTTCTCCAGATCATGTGAGCCTCTAATAGAATCACCATCTTCTTCTTCATAGTCACCAAATTGATAACTATATTTGTTAATTCCTATTTATTTTTTCAAGTGACAAATTATTTGTATAGATTAGTATTTATTTAGTATATATTATATCTGAAGGCAATTCCACATTACAGTCATGTTCTTTCTATTTCTATCGATGAACTCTTCAGTTCAAAAGAAGCCAGAGATCCAAGAACTTTGCATCCTTTCTTACGTTGATCATGTCCTAGAATTGCTGTCAATAAAAACTACCACCCTGTGTTGTCCAAATTCCATTAAGAGGAATATGAAAGCTTCAAACAACTTGAAACTCTCCATGTCTTAGCACTCTCTAGTCTCTATATTCTCTCTCTCTCTCTCTCTCTCTCTCTTTTAACTGAGCATAGAATAACGTTCTTGAAATATAGTATCAAACTGTTATTTGGAGTGCACAAAAAATCCAGGAAGAAAATGCATTAGAACGTA
Source organism: Ormosia semicastrata (assembly GCA_029884595.1). Taxonomy (NCBI): domain Eukaryota; kingdom Viridiplantae; phylum Streptophyta; class Magnoliopsida; order Fabales; family Fabaceae; genus Ormosia; species Ormosia semicastrata. The sequence continues at coordinate 24,982,287 of JAQQTO010000046.1, read as the reverse complement.
GTCCCAATCTCACCAATCTAAGAACCTGCTTTTGCCGACAACAGTGGCAGAAGTGAACAAATGAATAGTGGTACCGTTCCTTAGGTTCAATTAACCTTGGCAATAATTACTTCTTAGAGAAGGGACCTGAGAAAACGGACATAGCTTTCAAGGGACTGGAGAGATGGGCCAGAGAAATGGCAGAGTTGACAGTGTCTTCTTTCATGGCATAAGCCTCTATAGAACAAAAAATTATTATAGAGAAAAAGAGAAGCATCTGGACCACCATCCTTCATAAATGTCCACAACAATTATTTATGTAAAGATAGGGATAGCTCGTGCTACATGTTATTGAAAAGAAATCTAGCTATTTTTCATGTGATAGGAGACCATCCTAGGCCCACAGATAGTTTGATAGATCTTATCTCTCCTAATTAGGAACGCAAGCAACCATCAATATTTAGTAATCACTATTTTCCCATACAAGAAACATGAACCTCTAGAATTAGAAAGATAATTTATACGTAATTCTTTTAGCTCAAAAATAAAAAAGGTAATGTATGTAGTTCAGTTCATGCAGGACAGCATTATCATATACTCCCCCGTATGTATAGTTTATAACAATACAATATAAAAGCTTTCTTTGGTATATAATTCACAGAAACTCTTTATTCCACCGTTGGAAACAAACGAATTATTCCTATAGCAGCATACAGAAATATAGCATCCAAGAGATTTTACATTCAGTACTTAATAGATGGATATTGATGAATGAGGAAAAATAAAACTGCGTACGGCAGCAACAATAGAACAAAGGGAATATTCGTAAAAGGGAGCACAACCGTCCTTGTTTGGAGGAAAGAATACTGAGAGACACAGCGGGAAACATAGATGAACCTACACATGATTTTGGGACAGAACCAAGGAACTAGTGTGTTTTCAAGAAACAATAATTGAAATATTATTAAAAAATAAATAAAAAATAAATTAAAACACACACACACACATGTATAAACTAACCTACAATAAATTTCAGAACTAAGGAATAGTCAACTGAAGAAACGATAAGGACTAAGCTTTAAAGACAGTTAGAAAGTCAAGGTATGAATGTTTCTAAACAAACTTTTTGAATATATTTAAGTGTTCTAATTAGGCAGTGGGAATAGACAATAATGACCCTTTCACGGTTACAGTTCCTCCTGCATGTAGGTGCATGTGCTACTTTCAAGTGCACACAAATGCGTTATAACATTTGCAAGGCTTCTGCTCTTGTAAATCTGGATTCCAGTTAATTCCCGAGGAATGTTAAGCAATATTTATAGAAGACAAGACTTGATAACGAAGCATCATTTACTGCAAAGGCCATTCACTCGCAATTGAAAAGACCAAAATTTTTGGTATCAAATCTTTTGGACTAAAGTAATAATTGCACAAATTAGAGGCAAAGAAAGTTTTTCCCGTGAAAGTATCAAATAGATATCGCTTAATCAGCAAAACTGGAAGAAGATTTGCCGGCGGTAATGATAATTCAAGTAAATTATTCTTAAAAAAGAAAAAGAAAACTCGAGTATTTTAACTATTAAATTTTTATTTTTTTAAGAGATTAACAAAATGTTTATAAAAATAAATAAGGAATGATAAGAAAGTTATATAATAATCTCCCATTTTTTTCTTTTCATTTGAAAAAAAAATCTCAAATAAAAAGAATGTTTATTTAAAATAAAAAAATTAGTCTTCATTTCCTCTCCTTCCGAATCCAAGCATACCATAAGAATTACTTCATTTACTTGCTTCACCACGTTAAAATTGTTAGGCTGTATGTACCAAAAACAAATAAAATTATTAGGCTATATGTACCAAAAACAAATAAAATTATTAGGCTATATGCATGGAAAGAACTGGACCGTGTTTCGATGGTCATTCGCAAGCCTGGAACTCCGAAACTATCATTATGAGATAAATCACAGTGACCCTGACGACCGAAAAAACCACTGATCCTGAATTTTCGGGGAGAAATGAGAACATCTGTAGCACGTTTGACACGGCGTATAAGATTTGATTGGATAAATTTATATAATATATTATGAGTTTATCAGTTATTTAGTATGATCACAGTATTATATAAACTTACCTAACATATCTCTTTTATATATTAAAATAACTTATAAATTAATCAAATACTAGGGTAGAATTAGGTTTGATTAAGTTTTGATAGATAAATTCATTTAAAAATATTTCTTTTACAACTTGATCACTTGAATACCAATCCTTCATGGTAGAGCACCAATCATTGCCAGTCCGACAACAACCACCACCCAACATACAGACTGACAAAGGCGCGACGAATTGCGAGCTAACGAAGTGAAAGACTCGAGCACTGTGAACGGACGAATTAACAGAGGCGCGACAAACCGCAAGGTCCGCAACCACCACTCGAGCATCATCCGCCGTCACCTCAACCCCTCCATTGCGATCGCGACTGGAACGGACCAAGTAATGGTTTATTGTATGAGATACATTATTTTGTGACTTGTCGATTTGCATTAGAAGTTCCAACAATGACAGAAACAGCGATACTTCTAGATCTATGGTGGAAAAACCAAAACTTTAGCTTTAGATTGCACTCTGCACCTACCTTTAAGTCTTCTTCCTCCATTGCCTCTTTTGCTACAGGGATCAATTTTGCCTCAAGGACTTTTTTTGGATCACTAGTTGTGTTTTGTGATACTACTTCGTTTCTTAGCTTTTATTTTTCTAAAAATTAATATAACATGATAAATTTGAATCAATATAATATATTTTTTATTAAAAGATATTTTTATTAAAAATGTTAATTTTTTTATTATATCCAATATTATATAATGTATCAACAAACACGTGATAATATTATTATATACAACACAATATATTATACAATATCATACTAAACACTGAATAATATTAAAATTTTATTAAATCTTATACTATCAAACTAAATACATTCAAGTTTTATTATATCTTATATACCAAACGGGCCCTATGTACAAAAGGAGTATATGTGTCTCGAAAATATTTAAGCAGAGGGTATTTAACGTAGCGGTTAATGTAAATGTAATTTCAAAAACTAGAGGGCTTGCCGGATAGGTTTCATATACATGAGAGGAAGTTAATGTAATTTACTCTTGTATGTATAATTTTATATGCACTTCTGACCTCTAGACATAAAATAATAATAATAATACTAATAATAATAATAATAATAATAATAATAATAATAATAATAATAATCAATATCAAACTCCGCATATTAGAAATTCTCAAATAAGAATGTATTTCCAAAAGGATTGCAAAACAAATTTCCTTATTATTATACACAGAAGCAGCAAAGAACAGGGAGAGCGGAACCACATCTGACTGAATGCTATCTCAATGTATATTCATTAACTTATTATACAACTTAAGTGACATATCCAGTAAATAGAAGAACCACGAATTACGCCATTTCCTTGCAAATCACACTTTCAGAAATCCTAGGTAAACAGGAACACTGAATGGAAAGAAAAGAACAAACAGGTGTAAGATTCCAATATGGTTAGTACATTACGGGAAACATGGAAAACCTGAAAGGAAAACTTGAACTCACTGATTAGTATCATGCGCAAGATAATTACAATTTACAGATCAAGACTTCTTCTCTGGGTGCCACTTTATGCTGCATCCAACACTTCATACAAATAGAAAAACATGACCTTAAGCATATGATCATGACAGAGACCAAAACTTGAAAGATTCTCCAACAATTGAAGGGAGAAGAATGTGCACAAAGTACCTAGATTTTTGCTCTGATGATACCGGCTGGCCACTCAGAACACGATCTATTGCCAAGCTCAAGTCTCTTTAGAAAGAAAATCGAATGGTTACTACTATCAAGAGATTAAAAATGTTCATAGAATCGTTCAATGCTAACTCAATTATAAGAAACCAACCTTCCGGTGACTGGTACATTACTACTTGGCCGTGAATCATCAAACTGACCATGATAAACCAGCTCGAACGGCCTTCGACCGTCCTGTTATTATTTGATTAATTGATAGCAATATGATATACACTGACAATTGAGGATTTAATTTAAACCCAAATCAAAGTTACAATAATCAAAGTTACAATGATCAATGTGCAATACAATGAACAATGCTGGTTGTAATTACCTTTTTGAAAAGGAAAAATTCTGGTGTACAAACTGTTCCAAAATCTCGCGCAACATCCTGTGACTGCAAGCAACCAAACACAATCATGAATATAAGGGTTTTACCAAATTACAGGAAAAGATACCAGCTCTTCAATAAGTTGGTTGCTTTCAATTAACCCCATCAGATTAAAAATCCCCTGTAGCATAGATTCAATTCCATTTTAGTTATTGCTATCAGAAAAGAGCTTCCAGTTTTATGACAAAAATGTTAATAAGATTTGGGAAACACTATACTTTTAAAACATATTGTGAAATGAACATATGGATACTGATAAATTGCTGGCAAAATGGGTCGGCCCGGCTTCGAGCTAGCATTTTGCTAGAGCCCATCTCAACCTGTTGCGGGCTGCGGTTTGGGTGGGCCAGCCCACCATCCCAACAATTCTTTTATTTTAAAAAAATGAATTTAATCTTTAAAAAAAAAAGTTTAGTGAAAAATAAAACATTTGGGTTACTTAGTTTTGGGCCAATGATAAATATATTCGATAACTAGTCCAATTGTCAATTAGGTTTTAATTTTTCAAGCAAAAAAATGGTAATTTCCTTTTGGGTGTATATTATTAGAATAAAAAAATAATTAAAATTTGGGCCAACAGGTAGGCCCGGCCCGAAACTGGTCAGCCCGATTTTGAGCTGGGCCAAGTCGAGCCAAATTAAGTTCGAACTTGAATTTTTCTAACCCAACTCACTTTTTGTCAGGTTATTCGGACCAACCCATCAGGTTCAACCCATTTTGACAGCTTCTTATCTATTAGTGGTTCTAGAATTGATAACATAAAAAGAAACACATTAGTTTGTGATAGGAACTCAGGTGTCTCATTACAAAAAAATGGAGATAATCCCAATTACAGAGATAGAATCAGAAAACAGAAAAGGAAAATGAAAAGATAGAGTAGAATTCGAGGGTCTACAAGCCTCCCTGCCCTAAGGCCCCAATCCCTTACTCAATTCCTGCCTAGCCCTCTCTTTCTCTCCCCCTCATATATATATTCTCATTCCTGTAATTGACAACCACTCCTCTTCCACTCAATGCCACATCAGCATTTGTTATGCTGCAACTAATTAACTAGAGCTGTCAAAACGGGTCGAGCCATTTTCCGGTCGAGCCAGATTTGGCCATGTAAATTTCGGGTTAGCATTTTATCAGCCCAGCCCGCCTCTTTTTAATGTAAACGTTGTAGGCTGACCTAAATTCGGGTTATTTTTAATTTCGGACTGACATTTACTAGCCCAACCCATCCATTTTGTTGGGCTATTCGGGCCGCCCCATCGCGCTTGGCCCATTTTGACGGCTCTACAATTAACATAAACATTCTCAATATTCCCCATCCTCTCCTTATTGTGCCTGTGGGCTTAATAGTTTGACAATTAAATACTCCAATAAAAGGACAATATTTGGCTACTACCTAAGGAGCAGTCAAAGGCTACAGTTTTTTTTTTTTAATGATATGACACCTTTCTATGGACAAGTGCGTTAATAAGGAGAAACAGTGTAGATTGACCTCCTTGTTCTCTTTGACGTCTTATAGAATTTTGAGTTTTAGTGACAGAGTTTGGAAAACTCTATTTTTAACCTGATTTCCAATAATGGATTATAATAGTCTCATCTTAGTGACTGTCAACATGAAATTCACCCCACATTACAGGCACAGAGAGTATGCAATCCAACTGTAGGCTAAAAGAGTGGAACCCAGAGAATGTTACTGAAGGATGTAAAAAATATGACCATAAAACGGATGATGTGTCACCTAATCTGATCAGATAATAAATATACAATTAGATAGGCATCTACACAACTATTAAATCATATGAATAAATAAAACAGGTTAAGATTTACTGAAGCATACCTCATCATATAGGTATGGGAAAGGATAGTCAAACAACTTAGCTTCTTCTGCCATAAATTCTGGTCCATCCTGTGAGGCACAATTCCACGTTGGACAATCATTCAATAATTTCAACGGAGCTTTATTCCAGGATACGAAGTTAGTAGAACCTGGGGGTGTGTGGCTACAGAATTTGACGATATAGCAATGACGCCAAGTCCTCGCTGTAGAAAGAGAAAAAAACATTCTTATAATGGTTTTTACTTATCCAAGTCTGACCTGCTACTGAAAAAATAAATAAATTTCTTCCAGGGTAATTGATTTGGCTACCTCCATATAGAATTTTGTGAGCTTTACAATGTCTTTTTTCAGGTGCTTAACGAATGGACAGTGATTGCATATAAACATAACCTACATAAAGAGGGAAGAAAAAAGAGCACAGTCACTACTGCGCAGGGAGAAAGATTAAATTTTCACTAAATTACCAACTAGGGAGAGGCCTTAATTAGAATTTCCAAAATACTTATGCTTTTTATGCATCATAATTCATAAGGAAGAACTGCCAGACCAGTTTATAAAACTTAGCCATAAAAGGGTCCATGGAATATTCTTTGCACATTGCAACTGGAACTAAATAGCTCATATGAATGAAGAGATAAGAATCTCATAATTTAGCAGAAAGGAAGCTACTTACTATTTGGTATTCTACAATATCTTTATTTAGTGAACTCTTGTATGAAACCTGCTTGGAAATGCTATTACCAGTTTGACAGAATTTATAAATGATTCCATTGCAAATGATTTTATTTTTTTTCAATTCTAAATTTAGAGTTTGAAAGATTCTACCAGTAGAGCTGGATATGCTTCAAAATCTTCCAGTGTCCAAACTTTCCCAGTAAGAGGCTCTGGAAGCTAATTCAATTTCAATCCATCCACCAAAAAAAAAAGTACTTTTCCATGTTCAAATAATATAATAAAAAATAAAAATCAGATGGGGCCATGGGGGAAGGGGAAAAAAAAAACCTGAAATTGGGGGGCTCTGAAGCCCAAGGTAACACCTTTGGAGTCGGTCCTAGCAGCACGAATCATGAGGGTTGTTGGGGATGAAGTCTTGTTGAGGTGCAACCGCAGAGGATGAAAACCCAGTCTGAAAACAGAGCGTGATTGTGAGAGAGAGAGTGAGAATCCAGTGGCAATAGCAGGTAAATGCACAAAAGAAGACAGTCTCAGTGCCAGTGCCATTACTGGTAACTCCAATATTCACCACAACCTCAATTTTCTTCATCCTTCCTGCTTATTTCTTTTCTGGCCTTCGTTTTTTCATTCCTTTTATCTTTTTAAATTATAATTTTGGTAGTACAGTTGTCATTTATTTTTAATTTAATTTTATAATTTTTTTTAAATTAATACTTATATGTACCAATATTTTTTCTTTTCAACATATTCCTTATCCTTAATTTTTTTTATAATATCATCAATTTAAACATTTTATTTTATAAAAAAATATAAAAAATACTTATTAAATAAAAGAACACCAATTTAAAAATAAAGAGTATTTACTAGAATAAAAACATATCATTGCTTCGTATTTTTGTAAAAATTAAGCATTTGAAAAAATATCTACAGAATAAAATTAGCCAATTAATAATATTATGGTAATATTATAATTAAAATTAATAATAATAAATATTTTAAAAATATTTATAAGTGTGAGAATCATTTAAAAAAACTATAATCACTAAATTTAAAATGAATGTATGGACTAAAATTATAATTTTTTCTTTTTTGTGTCATGATTGTCCTCGTATTTTTTCAACATGATGCAACTAACGCAACCGCTCTTAATGGGCCTAGACCCAATTGATTAATTGGGATGAGCTGGACGACATGACCCAGGCAAGGAAGCCCAAATACTTTGACCCAAAAACTAACACATAATGTGTTGGCGCTTCAATTATTGGGCCAGATATTAAGTTTCTAGTTTTCTGCCACTAAATGAGGTTCAAATTTAAATTTAGACAAAAAAAAAGGTTCATATTTAAATGAAAAAAATTGTTTGATTTAAATCTATTGTTAATGTAAATTTTTATACTTTAATTATATTTTTAAATAATAATTTTCTGGTATATAATTAAGTAATAACATAAAATAGTCTTGATTGTTTTTAAAAAAAAAATTGTAAGGACAAAAACTTAAAATATTATTTAAAAAAATAATGAATTAGATTCGTGATATAGGACTAAAAAAGAAATAGAGGTTCACGACACAGCCCACAGCCACTTGGGGTAAAGAGAGTAAAATTAGATAGGAGGTTTATGTTTCCTTCAATTTATTAATAATAGAACTTAGTTGATGTTTCGTTTATGATAATAGTATAACTTAGAAATTAGGTTTAATTTTTGAGATTTATCATTGATAGGTGATCTATAATTTTATTATAATTTTTTGTTAAGTTAGTGGTTTGTCCTGATTTTTAAATGGGAAGATTCTTCCTTCATCTTAAACTTGTTATTATAAAAAAAAATTATTAAAAATGGAAGCTGGGAAAACAGTTTGGAACACATATTGAAAGTTGAAAATACTAAAAAAGTTTTAAACTCACTTCGGTATAATATATTTTTGCCGACAAGAATAAACTATAATTTGTTTTTGACTTTTTGGTAGGAAAACTATCATTTCTATTTGTAAATAAACAATGAATGAAACTCCTGATTTTGTTATTTTCTTTGTCATTTGGTGTGATGGAAGAAAAGGTTGTTTGAAAAAAAGAAATTGGTATTTTTCTTTAGCAGTGTGACAATGTCAACTCTCCACTAAAACATTTTGGTTTTTTGGTATTTTGGTATTTTTCTTTAGCAGAAATTGCTGGGTGATCAGCATCAGATGGGTACAGCGTGGAAGACTCGACTAAAGCATGGAGATCGAGCCTAAAACTGAAGGATCAATGGCATTTGGGGTTAGGAATTTTCCCAGAAATTTTTTAGAGGTGGAGGGTGCCTCACCATTGGGGTAGCTTCTACTTCCTTTTGATTTCTCTGATTCACTGTGGATCTTCCTCCGAGAAATCGAAAAACTGATCGTTGAGCTCCTTTAGCTTGAGAGAGTGGGAACCATTTTACCCTTTTTTCACATACAATGTCATTTTTTATTTGAGTGAGTGGTTTTAAGACAACTTGATTACACTATAAAATTTCGTATTAGTTGATAGTTCACTAGTTAGAGATGGGTTAGAGTATTTATATAAAGATACTTCAATACTTAAGTTAATTTTAAAATCTAAAAAAGAGTAAAAAGTAAAGATAGAGAATATGAGAATATATGATATACTTCTAAGTATGTGCTTAACTGCTTATACAGAGTATAAATTCCTAGAACTTTAAGTAGTAGGTCACGTATAAGTTGTTGAGCTTAGGCCCAATAAGATATATCAGTCTAAGGGGTAAAAATGTAAAATAAAAAATAATTTTTCTACTAATAATTTATGTAAAATGGTATAGAATGCGTTCACATATAAAAGATCACATGTGATCACCAACAATGTTTCACAAACTTTAGTTAAAAATTAATGATAATTAAGTACTAAACACTTAACCTCCAATGCACACAACATGGACATTAAGAGTGTTCAAATTCAATCAAAATCAAAAACCAAATCGAAAATAGAATTGAAAAACTAAAATCCAATTAAAACCAAATAAATTTGGATTTTTTTGTTTTATTTTTTTGAAAATCAATTAGATTGGTTCAATTTTGATTTTCCAAACATATTCAATCAAATCCAAACTAATTAATATTATATAATATATTTGTTTGTTATTGAATTTATATATTTATTTATAGTAACTATAATTTCTCACACACTTCCCTCACTTTATGTAATCAAATACTATTTTAGATATGTAAAATAAGTCATTTTTATTTTCTATTTCCTTTTTTTAAATTTTTAATAAGTTAAATTAATTTTAACTTACAAAATTTTAGACTTAAAAAATTTTAGTTGAAAACTTATTAAACCGATCCAATTCAAATTAATTTAAATTAGATTAAATTGATTTGATATTCATAATATAACTATTTCAATTCAATCTAAAAGATGTAAATAGTATTATTTGAATTAATTGATTTTTTAATTCAAAATTAATTCAAATAAAATTACGAAACACTCTGAGTTAGGGAATTTTTCCTAAGTGCCAAAAAGAACAAATACATCAATGAAGTGGCTTAAAGGCTTTTTTGTTATTTTTTAAAAATAAAATACATGTAATATGTTATTTTCATGAGAATTTGGGATAGCCATCGCCTCCCTCAAGCATAACTACCTTCCTCCCCTGGCAGGCTGGCACACAGCACACATATTTGTGTCCAACGGTTTCTCACAAAGGTAAAATAACTTAGGTTCAAATCTTAATTCTCCATATCCTCACTCGGAAAATTTAGCTTTGACTATCTCCGTGAAAAAAAAAAAGATTTAAATTAATCCAGGACTCACTACATTATAAATATTCCATGGCTTCAACAAACTAATTAAGTAATTATCATCAGCTTTAATGGAATTTATGTGTCAGGTTTCATCGAGGGAGTTTAGCTTTTAAAAAGGCTTGCAAATCGAAAAAAAAAATGGATTTCTTTGATATTATGACAGGTAAACTTAGATACGAGAAGAATGTAAAATATGAGCTTTAACTCTCTAACTTTCCATAAGGTTATTTTTTATTTAGCATCTTTAAATTGAAAAATTGTGTCATCTTCAAGTGACAGTATTGAGTGTTGAATAATAAGACAGTATAATTAAGAGGCATCCAAAAGAATCTAGCACGCGTTCACACTTTGATATATATTATATACATATAAAAGTATATTTTCTTTCGTATATGAATAGCCCATATACTAATTTTTAATATCACCATTTCGGCAAGTTATGTTCTGTGATTGTCTAAGTTTTTGGAACGTTGATATCATGAATGACACCGAGGAATAAACAGATAAACAAGATGAGCTACTAAATTCTTTCAGCATGAGCCGAGTGTTATTAATCTACATATTTTCATTTAAGTTTTAAAAAATTATATATACCAATTATCATAACTTATGTTAATTTAATCTAATAAAAATTACAATATCTATTAATTCAATTTACAGCAAACGAAGGAAAAATGTAAAAGCTATTGTATTGAACTGTTTTTCCACCTATTTATGTTTTAAAGTTTCATACTTTTAGGGAAGAAAAAAAAACTCTTGTATTAACTAGTTTCCATATGTTTTTTTTCTTTTAAAGTAAAGCATCCATAATAATGCACTTTTTTAAGCTATCATTTATGCTGTACTATTATATTGAATGCATGAAAACTTTTCAGGAAGAGCAAAATGACTTTTCTTCTTTTTGAACTTGGAAGAGATGGTCGGTTTTTTATAACAACCAAAAACAGGGGGAAAAAAGGTACAATACGATGTAAAAACAATTCAGCATTAAAATAATAAGATAATTTAGTTTCCTTTTCCCTAGAAATTTCTTTTGATATTTTTTCTCAGATAATTTTTTAAAAGAGGTTTTTTGCCACTAAAAATATTAACCATCATCATATTATATATATAATATTTTCCTTCCATTTTTAAATATGCAAATATAATAGATTTCAAGATAATATAATATAGATTTAGTCAACTACATCAATAAAGACTAGCAACTCAAATGAATTTAAAGTTAATGATGTCAAAGATATAAGCGGATTTAAAAAAAAAAGATATTATAAATTTTAAAATACCTCAAGTTGTCAAACTTTGATTCAGAGCCCATGCATCCCTTTATTTTATTTTTTTCAGAAAAATAAAACTAGCTTCGTTGTTCAATTGAACAATATCCACCAATAATGCTTGAAGATAAATATGTAGACTTTGATTTCATAATTGAACGCTGATGTTAGTTTAAAATTTTGAAATGGCGAACCCACTAATGAGCATTTAGCTCACCAAGATGATTTAAAATGCAGCAGATAAATCATTAAGAATGCATTATTCTGCATAAAATTTAATTGAAAGCCCATATTTGGATTCATGATCATATAATGAAAGGTTTGTCGCGTGGTTGCTGTGCATGTGGTTACAATACAGAATTACTTCCAACAGCACAATGATTGATACCGTAATTGGAGTTGCGTGTGGGGATTGTAAAGTATGGATGGAGTTGGGTATAAATCATTTTTCCAGAGATTTTAGCGGATACAAGATTTGGATAAGGTGAGACTACTGATATTTTTAATTAATTATTTATATTTTTTTATTAAATTATGATTATTTTATTGTATTTTTTTCATAAAATTTTAAATTAATACAAAGTGTGAATAAATAATTAAAAGCAATGATAGCTTAACCCTAAAGTAGACTAGCGCAATTTATGAGAGCAGGCCCTCAAATGTTTTCTTGGTTCCAATTGATGGAGCGCGTGACCAGTACTGGCACCAATTTAATTGCTTAATCAAGAAGTGTTATACATCACACAAGGAATCTGGGATTAGCTTTAGAAGTAGGGATGACGGATGGCACTTGCCGGTTATGGATAGTGTATAAAGTACAAACTATAAAGTACCAATTCGTATCTCTACGGCAAAAAAAGAACTAACTAATCCATGTTTCTGGGCAGAGATCCTAAAAGTTAATCCTTGTCTTGCGTAAGTTTGGAGCGAGAAAAAGATATTTCCATTTTAAGGTAAAGAAAAATTACAAACTTCAACAAAAAAATATATTTTAATTACATATCACTTTATGACTGTGATTTCTACAAGTCATGTGATTGTTATAAGTAGAATGACCCAACTCCTATTGACAAATAATTAGTTTATGTTGACACCCAAATATATGAATATTTACAATGTTTTAGAATAATGGTGTAGGGTTTGAATAATTTGTAAGAGATTGGGGTTTAAACTCTTGTATCTTGTTCCTATCTATACTATTATTTAGGGTATTCTTCACTTTTGTATCTATTTTTTATTTTTATTAAAGGTATTATACTCTCATTCAATCACATATTATCACATTATTAAAAATATTTGATTTTTTCAATAATTATTTTAAAAATTACACATATAATAATGTATGATTAATTGATGATGTAAAAAATTTATACTAATGCTATATAAAAATTAAACTCTTTAAATTACCATAATTAACTAATTGCTCATTTAATGATTTAATAAAGAATTAATATAAAAAAGATAAAAATGTAAATACATCTTGTTAATCATTTAAAGGTTTAAAGATAATCATAAAATGAAACCAAAAAAACAAAAAGTAATCATAAAATGAATAAATTTGTAAATACTTCTTATTCAAAAATTATAATTATTTTCAAATACTTCTTAACTTCTCACTGTATAATTATGATTCACTTCAAATGCTCAGCATCCTTATTTATTTTTTACATTAACAAAAAACAAGATTGACAAGTACATAGTGCTTATCAATATGCTAGTTAGAATAATAAAATTAGTAGCATATAAGTAGTTTAAATGTTTAATAATCATGGTAAGAACTGAAATACTTATTTGATAGGTTTAAGTTTGATATTTTTTTTACCATAAGTTTGATTTATGTTGATAGTAATTTCCTTTGATAAGCGATGTATAAAAACTATCATATAAATCATGACATATCTTAACTTTTAAAATAGGTAACCTCCTATTCTCTTAAATCTTACTGCACAAATAAAAAATAAATTAGTCATTCATGTTTGTAAGGTAACTAAGGTCCATGCAATTATCTTATATGTTTACTTTGAGTTATAACAATTTTTAATTTTATAAATATTATTTTAAAATATATAAAATAAATATCTATTTTAATCTTTAAGAATGAGACTGTTGACACTCTAATTTTCCTATTCTCACTCCAAACTTTTCAATCTTTATTTTATTTTTTAAATTTATTCTTATTTAAGATTTTTTAGAAGTCAATTTTTTATTAAATACTTTATTATCTTTTCTCACTCTAATTAGATTTAATAACTATCCCTTCTTTAAAATCTTTCTTTTCCCATAAATTTTTAAGTGGATATGATCTATTACGTCATTTTTTAGGTAATTAAATTATTATTTGACATGTATAAAAATATTATTAAAGATTAATATAATTTTATGATGATATTCACTACATTAAACATGCCAAATAATGATTTAATACTTATGATAGACTATATCTACCTAAGAATTACTCTTCTTTTACCACACATCAAAGAACCGCTCATGTCTCACTAATTTCTTTCCTCTTTAAATTACTTTTCCACAAGCTCTTTCCATGGTTAGATTTTGAAAATTTAATAAAATAACATTTGGGAATACAAATATAGATTTGTTATACTCTAACAACACGGATGTTAAATTCTTACTTGACTAAGCTTTCTTCTAGTATGTTTTATGAACATCATTGAATTATATATACATTAACTAATATTTTTAAAATTAAACTGATAATTGAATCAGTAAAAATATTGATTTATGATTCATTAGCTTGATAATTAAATATTTATACTTTAAATATTATATAATATATTAAGTAATAAAATAATATGTTAATATTTTATATTATGTTACTTAGTATTTAATGTCTTACATTGTATAATAAGTGAAACATAATCATATATAAAAACTAAAATGAGGTCATAATTATAAGTTTAACATAGAACAATGACTAGAACATTCAAACATAAAATCTATATAAATACTAAGGAGACAAACCTTCTTAATTATGTCTTTTTTAAGCTTTATATGTAAGTCTTTGTAACTTGGCATTAAGTCATTTATTTAACAAATTTTTGTTAAATGAGTTAAAATTTTATTAATAAAAAAATAGTTTAATTTTAAAAAAATGAATTCAAACCAATTGTGATCGATTTGACTAATTTTTGATTGGTTTCGATCGGTTCTCGAGTAGGCCTATTTTGTAAATAAATTAGACTGAAGATATCACTCATTCACTAGTTTTTTGATCTAATTGATTGGTTTGATGCAAATTTTTTAACACTAATATTAAATGAATGTGTAATTCCCCATATAAATTGATTAAATGGATGCTTTTACCTTCTAAGTGATTACATGTATAAAAACTATTATATAAATCATCGATAATACTAGTGACATATTAAGACTTTTAAAATAGGTAACCTCCTATTCTCTTAAATCTTACTGCACAAATAAAAAAAATTCAGTCATTCATGTTTGTAAGGTAACTAAGGTCCATGCAATTATCTTATATGTTTACTTTGAGTTATAACATTTTTTAATTTTATAAATATTATTTTAAAATATATAAAATAAATATCTATTTTAATCTTTAAGCATGAAACTGTTAACACTCTAATTTTTCTATTCTCACTCCAAACTTTTCAATCTTTATTTTATTTTTCAAATTTATCCTTATTTAAGTTTTGTTAGAAGTCAATTTTTTATTAAATACTTTATTCTCTTTTCTCACTCCTAATTAGATTTAATAACTATCCCTTCTTAAAAGCTTTATTTTACCACACATCAACCGCTCATGTCTTGCTAATTTCTTTCCTCTCTAAATTACTTTTCCACAAGCTCTTTCCATGGCTAGATTTTGAAAATGTAATAAAATAACATTTGGGAATACAAATATAGATTTTTTATAGGACAAAACTTAGGTAAAAAATTTTTGATGCTTGTGGTGCTGTTTTTCAATAAAAATATGACATGTGTATATTTTTCTATAACTTATTAATAAAAACTTAAAAAATGATGATTAAGTAGTTAAAATCTAAGACACATGTTATATCTTTATTGGAGAATAAGACACATGTCATATTTTATTGGAAAACAGCACCACAAGCACCTAAAGAATTTTACTTAAGTTTTATCCTTTTTTATACTCTAACAACGCGGATGTTAAATTCTTACTTGACTATGCTTTCTTCTAGTATGTTTTAGGAACATCATTGAATTATATATATATTAACTAATATTTTTAAAATTGGACTAGTCATTGAATTAATAAAAATATTGATTTATAGTTTATTAGCTTGATAATTAAATATTTATACTTTAAATATTATATAATATATTAAATAATAAAATAACATGTCAATATTTCATAATATGTTACTTAGTGTTTTAATATCTCACATTATATAATAAATGAAGCATAACATATATATAAAAGCTTAAATGAGATCATAATTATAAGTCTCATACTGAACAATAACTAGAATATTCAAACATAGAATTTATATAAATGTTAAGAAAGAGACAAACATTCTTATATTTTTTTTTTTTGAGCTTAATATGTAGCTTTTGTAACTTGGTATTGAGTTTTTATTTGATTAATTTTTTTTTAAAATGAGTTAAAATTTTATAAATAAAAAAAGAAGTTGATTTAAAAAAAATCAATTCAAACTAGTTTTGATCGATTTGATCAATTCTTGATTGGTTTCGATCAGTTCTCAAGTACACCTATTTTGTAGATAAATTGGACTTAACATATCACTGATTCACTAATTTTTTGATCTAATTGATTGATTCAATCCAATTTTTTCAACACTAATATTAAATGAATGTGTAATTCCCCATCTAAATTGATTAAATGGATGCTTTTACCTTCTAAGTGAGATAATGCGAAACTGATAGTTTTGACAGTATGTCATGGCCACAGGCAGGAGAGCAATTATTTCCTATAAATTGGTTTGAACCTTTCTTCACTTCACGTAATTGTGAGATTCAAATTCTCTTACTTGTCCTATTGAGCCCTCTTTCGTTAGGAAATTGGTGAGAAGATCATTACTCCAGGTGCTCACTAGAGTGCGTTTATGCTTTCATCTCAACTCAGATTTCATAACTATAACAAATACTTTATAAAAATTGATTTGTATGCTAAAGTTCTCATCTAAAAATATTTTTTTTTTATAGAAAACAAATAACAAAAACTCGCTGCTTGAGTTAACTTATTTTATTTGAAGAAATATTTATAATTAAAATAATTCACAAAAAGATTTTGAGTGAAAAACCTTTTTAGCAATTAAAATAAAACATGCACTAAATTCATTGGTGGGTAACCCGAAGCAACGGGCAATGCTAGGCTGCTTTAACTTTATTCTTGTGTAATCAATCGTTTGCACTTTTGTGTCAATCATATACCATGGGCCAAAAGAATGAGCTATTCTCCCCTAATTATAAAATCAATCATCCTATTGCCAGTTCTGACGCAAGGCCCAAGAAATTAACACAGTACAAGATGAGTAAACTTCTAAGTAGTAGTAACAATGCAACTAGTTAATGACTTAATGCAAGCTCGAGATAGACGGCCTAGATTGTTTGGCCTTGTCAATTTCAGGCCTGGGACCCACATGAATTTGATTTATTCAGATAATGTTTTTTAACATAACGTAAGGGGGATAGATGATACCTCCAAGGTCAAATAAAAGGTCAACATCAATGGCTGACAGAGGAAATTGATAGCACAAGAATATTATTAGCAAAGTAAAAAAAATAAATAAATAGAAAAATAAATAAAAATAAAAATGGAGTTGAGGCCAAAGAAACTATGTAACCGGATGTGTAGAACAATTTAATAGTTGACAAAGGAAGACTCAGTCCATGATTCAGCCACTTGATCAAAATTTAGAAATTTCTCTCTTCCTCTCTCTCTCTCTCTCTTGTGTGTGTCCATGGGCATGTAATAATATTTGAAACAACTAACTGCAGTTGGAAGTCCAAGCTGAAGGTACATATAAAGAACCCCAGTTGGGTATTGGCAACATGAAGAGGAGCAGAGATATGGAGAAGAGCTCAGAGATAAGCTCTGCCATTGAAGAGCTATCCATTCTGGTTATAGTTAAACCAGGAGGGAATCATGAGGCTGCACACATCCCCACCAAGCCTTTCCTATCTCTGTGTTACTTTGTTCTACAAGTTCTTGGTGGGTTTACTGACTTCATCTCTTTATTTTCAAACATGAATGTGATATAACACCTAACACATTGTCATTATGCTTAATTGATTCTCCTGCAGATAAGATAGGGCCAACTATGGCTGTTTTGAGACAAGACGTTCACCAGAATATTAAGGTAAAAAAGAAAAAGTAAGGCATAGCTAAACTCTCAATTCAGTTCACTCTAGTTGAAGGAAACCCATTATATCTCTGTATAATAACTATTGGGACTATTTTTATCAGCCGGAGCTTTCTTTCCATTTTACCTTTCAATTTTTTTGTGTTTCTTGTCTATTAGCAATACTTAGCATAAAGTTTATTGACTGCCAGATTTTCAGTTGACATATGGTTGCACATTGCTCAACCAGTCAACTACCAATTATTAGCTTGTGCTATTAAGTTCCCTTTCACTGCAGAGATTGGAAGTGATGCATGAATCAAATCCATCAATGAATTCAAATTTGGTTGAGATATTGAAATCAGAAGCAAGCAAAGGCAACGCACGGAAGAGGTCTAGCTGCAGTAAAGCCTTTGTTTGGCTCACTAGGTGAACATACATTCATAGTGTTCTTTTCTTTTCCTATTTTGTTATTCCTCACACTTAGGTTGCATCATCAGCAAAAAAATTGTAGAAAAAAAAGAACAGATCAACAGACTAATTACTGTTAGATCAAATGATGGCAGAAATTATCTTTCCTTCTTGTATACTTCCCATATGTGTCAGTTGCATAATTTTCACTTACAGATGTGCCGCTCTGCAGATCCCTGGATTTCTCCTCGGCGTTGTTACAAACACTAGCAAAAGATCCTAAAAAGAATATGGAGCAAGTAGTTGAAGAGTCTTATGCTGCAGCTTTGACACCATGGCATGGATGGATTTCATCAGCTGCTTTCAAAGTAATAACCATTTGTTATTTTCTTCCATTGTTCAATCAATTTTAGGCTTGTTGATGGATTTTACAGGCTAACCTATAAGTTTCAGCTCAGCTTGTCTGGTAAAGGACCATTTATTTATCACATTTTTTACCTCATGAATTCCTGTGCTTCATATAAAACCTGCATAATTTACTATATTGACCAAAATTGTGCAATTGTTGGCTTCTGCTGAACTAACAGAAATGGTACTGCAGGTGGCTCTAAAACTGGTGCCAGATAGTAAAACCTTCATGGATATCCTCAGGGCAAAAGATGAAAACTGTGACACCCTAAAGGAGAAAATGCAGATCTTGGTTTCTTTGCTTGAGCCTTTTCTTGAGGATATCCACTGTATTCTAGTAAGCTTAATTTTGTGCTTCCTAACATAACATCAATTGGCCATGCTCATGCAATTTCCTGTCATCCACTTACCTTATGAATATTTATTTTGCAGAAAGTGTATAACTTGGACAGGCTGAAGTCAACCTGAAGTCAAGATAGAAGAACTGATGTACAGTTTTGTGTAGTATATATTTTAGTTTCCTTCCCCACTGTTTTCATGTAAACGGATTGTATAGTAAAATTTGTATCAACACAACTCTGTAGTTACAAGCCTGCATCAGGCTGGTTAACATATTTATACATCAAAATTTGTTTTGAGTTCGATTTTATCTACATGGTGGATCTAATCTAAAGCTATGTACACGCAAATGTGAAAGTTTAATGTACACACAAGAAGGGGTGAATAATGTTACTTTTGAAGAAGTATTTTTCAAACCAAAGCTGGAAACTGTCATGAATTATCTCTCCCAAAAGCTTAAGGTGCTAGGTGAAGGCACATGAATGGTTTTATTATATTACATCTCTAACATGTTCCCTCAAACAAGAGCCCTTTAGACTTGAAGCATGGATAATGCGTAGGCCCACATACCTTGTGCCTAAATTCAACTGTTTATTAGAAGAATGAAGGCAGTAAAGATTGAACTCACCACCACTTAGTCATAGAGGCTCTGATAGTAAATGTTATGAATTATTTCTCCCAAAAGCTTAAGCTGTTGAGTGAAGGCACATGAATAATTTGTTTGTTATGAACCATCTCTAAAGGCACATGAATGGTTTTATTACATCTCTAACAATAACCGTATTGAGATAAAGTTGGTTTGCAGTTTCACGGCAGGCCTACTATCCCTTGCGTTAAAATTTGATCTAATTATGAAGAATGAGGATGTTAAGGATCATACTCATAACCAAGTGATCATAGAGACTCATACTATGTCAAGAAACTAATTTTCTAAAAGCTTAAGCTGGTAGAGATTCAAGAATGCTTTATATCTACAGTTTAAGAACTCCACTACTTGGTGCTCAGAGTTGAGTAATTTCTGAGTTACATATATCATTTATGTTTTGCTTTTGTTGAGCATAACAATTTGCTCTTATATTGGGTAATAAAAGGGGCTAGTTTGCTCCAGTGTGCGGTGCTCATACAAGATTTTTATTGTTCACTATAATCTGCGTGATTGAATACAGTTACAATCGATTGAATAATCATGCCTTGATTGCGTCAAAATCCTGAAATAAACAAATTCCTGCTCTGTCCTTATCACACAAAATTGCATGGTAGATGCCTAAACTTTACATTAGATGACATGAACATTATCATTAAAATTCCATCCATCAAGTGATTGATGTTCAAATGAAATCCATTTGCTTTAATTGTAGTTGTCAGCATGAAGTTTTCTAGACTTCCTTTTTCCTATATATCCTCATAATCCTGTTCCTGTGAGACCAATGGAACCTAAGACTTTCAATGTGGCATAGAAATAAAATGGCCATGTTCAAATATATTGATCAAGTCCAACCCCACAATGAGTTTTTGTTGTCACGTGAATTATAAGGAGGATCTTGAAGTGCAATCAGTGCTGCAACTAAACCAGCATTGCTTGCTATGCTTGGCTCAGTGAACCGTTGGTTGTTCCTTTCATCTGGGAAATTATCAAGTAAATCTGGTCCTCCCACCATGGCTCCCAAAAGAACTTGTGGATTCGGTTCTTTAGAGTTTAGCCATCCCTTACCATCATCACAAGAGTAATGCCGGTTATTCCAAGGGATTGATGCACTTCTATGATGAACCTGGACTGGATACTTGTCACCATAACCCACTAAATAGCTCATCTTCATAGGATTTTGTCCCAAGATGTAGTTAACCTGAAGAGCACATAACAGAAGGAAGCAAAATTAGACTATTTTCAATTTTATATGTTATAATACTAATGGTCAGGAGGCTAAGAATTTGCCTGAGCTCTAGCAAAATCACGAAGCATAGCCACCGAGAACACATCAGTCTCACAACTTGCACCAGACATTTTGAGATGATCAAGGTAATCACTATACACTTTACTGAGAAAAGATGCTGTTGCAGCATACTGGAGTAATGGCCCATTATCAGGTTTCAGGATAATCAATCCACCTACCATTATGTTTAACATGAATCATATACATAGATAACATATGGATAATGCTTGGTGCACATTAGCTGTGCTCACATCCTCTCACATTTGGGGTATGTGGCATGATCAGAGTGTATGTGTGCAGAAAACATGTGGGACCAGTTATAATCAGATGATGAAAGTTATATAGATGTGAGGTGATATGTATATAAGTGTGTGTAAGTAGCGTTACTCATAACATATATATGCCCCCATAATTGGACATTAATCCCAAACAAGTAAATAATGTAACAATTGATCATAGAATTAATTACCAGGTGTCCTGCTGAAATATTTGTTGAATAGAAAAGAACACATGAGAAAGTGAGTAGAGTTTGATGAGAGTCTCAAAGCATCCTCTGGGAAGCCAGGATCACGGAAGTATCGAATACCAGTAAGCAAAACCTACAAGGATCAGTTAAAAACAGAAAAAACTATACTAAGATAAGCATTCTCAAATTCTTCTAAAAATTTAATATACATGTTGATTGAAGTTACCGCGATAGCATTGAGCTTGTTATTCCAATCAAAGATCCCTTTGTCAAAATTTGTTTCATTACTCTTGGCTGATTTAAAAGTCTCAGTAGCATATTCAAGATAAGTAGTGTTTTTAGTAGCAAGAAACAACCAAGTTCCTCCCCAGGCCAGTTCGTCTTTATAACTGGACGAGTTGTAAAGCCTTCTTGCTTGTTTTCCACAGGCATCAGCCATGGTGTAGGTCCCTTGCTTCTCAGGATCTTCCCTTGTCACAACTTCATACAGGCTTTCTGCTGCTTTGACTAGTTTCACTGAGTAATCTTTGTCTTCTTTGAATACTATCGATGCTGCGGATAATGCTGCGACGATTTCACCACCTAAATCTGAAGCAGAGCTATCACAAGTTGAAACTGGTCTCCCATAACTCATGTCTTCAGGTCTTTGCCAGCAACTTATATCATTAGGTTCACCGTTATCACTAATGGTACTTCCAACCTAATGCAATATTAAAATATAGGAACATTTTCTTTTTATAACTATTAGTATCTAATTCAGAATAGGAATTATGGTACAAAAATTCATAACTTGCCTGGGAATACAGTGTAAGGTTGGTTCCAGCAGTTGAATTTGGGGGAATGAACACCTTAAGCAAGTAGTCACTACCCCATTTGATGATGTCCCTAACATGGTCAAGCTCACCAATAGCAGCATATTTACTTTGATATTCAATTGCACTCCAACTCAACAAGGTCATAGTATAAGCTGTGGTGAAGGTAAATTTAATGTTGTTGCCAGAGTCATAAAATCCACCACTAAGATTAGTCTTAACTGAATTCCCATCCTGTAATCCTGAGTCTCCTCGAAATGTCACTGGACTGATCCTTGGATATTTCCCAGCTGCAAAAAAATTTCCTTGTTGAATTACACCAAGAAAGAAAGCAGGAAAAGGAAATGTGAAACACAAAGAGAACTAGTACATTTTTGGGCATCATAAAATGTTAGAGCCTGGTTTATTGCCATGCCAAGAACGGAAGTCCCTTGATGCTTGTGCTTCTGAGGTAAGACTAAAAAGTGCACCAGTAGAACCGCTGCTAAGATAGCAAGAATGATTGATACTGAAACAAAAATAAAACGATGAAAGTGCTTCCTATCAGTGATGACAATATTGTAGTCAACGGATTTTGAGTACTGGGAGGGGATAGATTCATAGGCAGTGGAAGACTTAGGGGCAAGGTTAAAGTCAAGCGCTATGGAGTTCCATTGGCTGGCTGAAGGAAGAAGGCGACCTGCCTCTGGAACTGTATGCACATATCTCACAGAATGCCTCTCTAACTCAAGAGCGGATGACTCAGTTGATGGCATGATTGATGAAGATGGTTGTACTTAGAAGGTGTTGAAGGAGAAAATAGAATGGCAATATTGATCATGCACTTTCTCATATGAAATGGCTTCGAGGTTCTATCTAAATTGGCTCGTTATACAGCTGTTTGCAAAACAAGGCTGGGGAATTTGGAAAACACGATCTTATTTGTTGCTATATGGTTATGGATAATGTCAACTGCAAAATTTTTACATTCACAGCTAAGCACAATTTTACCAATGCTTTTATTTGAGTTTAAGCCCCCCAAAAAAAATTTGTTAGAATGGGCCATCGAAGAGTTCAAAAGAATCTTTGTATGATTGTCCACAATCATAAATGTAAAGGGTATGTAGATAGCATATATATATATATATATATATATATATATATATATATATATATATTTGGTTCAAGTAAAATAAACTATGTTGTTAGCTTGGCACATTACAGATTATTTGATAAAACAGACCTGTTAATTAAAAAATGATTTAATTAACTTTTTAGTGCCTGTAGATATATTTATTTTTAATTTTAGTCTTTATAAAATTTTTAATCTCATTTTTATCTCTTTAAATTTTGAAACAAACGAAATTAATCTTGTCATACACTTCTTTTTAAAATTAATTTTACCTGTTTTAAAATTTAAAAAAAACTAAAACAAAGTCAAAATTTTTATAAAAACTAAAACCAAAAATATATATATTTATAAGAACTGAAAAGTTAATTAAACTTTAACATGCTATTCATTATGTGTAAAAAGTGAATCGGGTTGATATTCCAAAGCATAGGTTTGTCTTTTGTCTGCCGTCCAAATGGTAGCATTATATGGGATGCCTAAGTCATACAGATAAAGGGCGACATATCCTTTTTGACTTATCCTTGTTCTTGTAATATCAATAATGACTATAAAAAAAATGAAGCTGAATCACCCAAGCTTCATCTGGATATAAGACACACCAATAGCAGTGGCGGACGTATATCCTAAAATTTTCATCATTTGAGGGGGTCAAATTAAAGAAAATAAAATAAAATAAAAAATAAATCAATAATCAATATATCCACGCAAAACTAAAGTTACTGTAGAGAACAGTAACATTTCCACGTGGCAATGGTTCATGTTATCTCCCCAGCAGCCTGTTTCTAATGGTTTGCAAATGGGCTTTGGGATAAATAAAAGGCCCAGTGGCCTGTTTCACATGGTTTGCATTGACCTGCATGTCATACATGCTACCAATGTTTTAAAAATCAATTGATGAAGGAACAGTTCATAATTTAATTGGTGAAGTGAACAGTTCATAATTTAATTAGTAATTAAATCATTAATATTATAATTATATAATTTTTTTATTTTTCTAAAAAATCAGTTAAAAATTTTAAATTAAAAATTAGCTGCATCTGGTTGATTTATTAACTTTTATCGATTTTCTTAATTTTTCACTAATTTTTGACTATTGAACCGCATATATGATTTCTTTTTTGATGAATTAGAATAGTTGGAACGATTCAACTGGTCCGATAGAATCAACTTTTAAAACACTGCATGCTACACACAATTAGGGATATAAATTGGTTTGAATAATTGACCAATTCAATCAATCTAAATGAAACTAATTAAATTAGTTTGGTTTGATTTGGATATATTAATTGGTTCAGGTAAAATTTAAATCAATTAAAGCTTAATTAGTTTAGTTCTCAGATTTGAAATTTTAAAACCAAACCGAACCAAATCAAACCATATATTTAATATTTTATTTTTTTAAAAAAAATTATGTTATAATATTTTTTGGCTACTACTTGTTTTTTTGTAATACTTTCTCAGTTTTTAACTCTTAAAACGTTGTTTTCGTTCAACACAGAAGACTAGAAAACTCCTCTGCCAAAATATTCAGTTATGCCCACTGGTATTACAGTTCTGGTCAGGAATATGTTATCAGGTGTTATTCCAAAAAACTCTTGGAGAGGTGAGAGGCTTGAAAACTTTGGATATTTCCTTCAACCAACTCTCTGGATCCATTCCTATTGAACTTCAAAATCTACATGTCATTCAGCTTTTGAACCTCTCCTATAATGATTTAGAAGGAACTATTCCTAATGGTGGAGTTTTCCAAAATCTTTCTGTTGTCCATTTAGAAGGCAATAAAAAACTTTGCTTGTATTTTGCATGTGAGCCTCATAGCCATAGAAGAAGGTATGTCAGACATTACATCATTATAACCACAGTGGTAACACTGATACTATATATGACAATTTGCTTGCTACTATACATAAAGAATAGAAAAGTGAAAGTAACAGTAATAACATTATCTAAACTTGGAAGCTTGGAAACGATGAATTGACTTTAAATGTTCTAGTATTGACTTTAAAAACAATGAATTTCTGGTTCTAGTTTATGAGTACTTAAGTAATGAGAGTTTGAAAGATTGGATTAAGGGGAAGAGAAAGCATGCAAATGAAAATGAGTTGAATTTTATGAAAAGACTGAATATAGATATTGATACTGCTTGTGCATTGGGTTACCTGCACAATGATAGTAAAGTTCCTATTGTGCATTGTGATTTGAAGCCCAACAACAATCTCTTGGATAAAAATATGACTGGAAAGGTTAGAGACTTTGAATTTGTTAAGTTGCTGATTCAAAGTTCAACTAATCAAGTCTCCATTAGCTTCACTCATGTCCTTAGGGGTTCAATTGGTTACTTATATACCTCCAAGTTAGTAGCCTCACAACTTTCTCTTAATTGAATAGTAGCAGTATACAACTTGTCAAGTTAAATCTCCATTGAAGAATTTTTTAACTTATTCAAATATAATTTCTTAATACAAATATCAATATGTTTCTTTGTTCCCTCTTTATGAACCTTTTAATACATATTATGAAATATGAAATAATTATTAGTGTTAAAATCAATAAGTTTGATTCTATTTCTAAATTTTTTTAATAGATTTATTATAGATTTTTTTGTTATGAAAAGTTAATTATTTAGTTAATTTTTATATTAAAAAAATGGTCAACCCGATCACCCGAATCAAACAAATCCATAGATATTCGGTTCGGTTTGGTTCAAATTTGGCTATCAAAAAATAAGAAAACCAAACCAAACAAATTGATTTTGATTGTTTCAGATATATTTTCCCTCAAAAACCAAACCAAACCACCCACTTATACTCCTACACACAATGCTGGGGGTGAATGGTCGCCCAATGACCTATTTCTCATTAAAGATTGTGGCTTTCGAGTGGTTTTGCAAATGGGCTCATGGTATCAAAGGCACCCTCACCCTTTTAAAAGAAAATGAAAATTTAAAAGATAATTATTTATTTTTATGATAATAAATATTTTTTATTTGTGGGTATATATATTTTTTATATATGTATTTTAATTATTAAATAATTATTTTTTATTATTTGAAATAAAGATGTCAAAACGAATTAGACTCGATAAGTCAACTCATTTAACCCGACAAAAATGATGGATATGAATAATTTTAATTTAACCCGTATAACTTGTAGGTTATGGTGACAGGGTAAGACGAGTTGACTCATCAAGTCACTTTTCTTTTTTTTATTTTTTTATTTTTTGGTGACAAATTAGGTAGGTCAATATGCGTGTCAACCCATCTAATCTTGTCTTTTTGTTCACTTTTTAGCTTGTTGACCCACTTAACTTGTCACTATTTGTTATTTATTTAATTTTTTACGGATTGACCCGTCGAACATGCCAATGCATCATTTTCTATTTTAGGTGAGTTGACTCGTCAACTTGTCATAAAATGGGGTGATACAAAAATTGATAAAAAAATATTATCCTGTATTTTTTATAAGAACAGCAAAAAAATATTTATATTTAATTAAAAAATAATGTTACTACTTAAATGGTACCAATAATGGAGTTGATAGTATTTTCTTATTCTATTTTTCAAAGAAAAAATGGTCATAACTAATTTAAAGAAATATATGTTTATAATTTTTTTGATTTTATGAATTAAATAATTAATTGAATTTTAAAAACTTGAAATTGAATAAAATTTCGTTAATTTTGCCCTTTATTTTTATTGTTGGATAAATATTAAATTATGTTTTTGTAATTTTTATTTGGTGTCAAATTTTTCCAAAAATAGATGAAACTAAATTAGACACTTATTATATATTTAAATCTTGAATAATTTTTTTATATTTGTAGTTATAGTTGTAAAATTTAAAACAACCAATGGAACACATGGGAAAGAGATTTTGCGTAACATATATAATAGTTGTTAAATACATTTTTGAAATTTTGTTTCATTAATTTTTATACTTTATTAGTTTTTATTTGGTAGTACTTTTTGAATTTTTAGTGTTAATAGATATTGATCAATTAGACTGAGGGTTTATTTGGATAAGTTTTAAATAAAAAAATTTTAAAATATCATAAAAAGTAACTTTTTTAGATTTTTTATTAAAAGTCTTATTTTATTGTTTGAATATAATTACAAATTTTTTTTTGAAAGATATAAATGATAACATTTGTTATTTTGAAATGATGTAAGGATATTTTTGTCTAAAAAAATTTCTCCACTTCTTTAAATGAATTTTCTATCTCCTTTACATATTCTTTTTTTTCTTAAATTACATATTGTAACTTCTCAAAATAATTAGAAATCTAACTTTTTTATTCTTATTATTTTTAAAATCTTACCAAAAACATTAAAAAAATTATAAGTTATTTTTAAAATTAAAAAACACTTTTCAGTAAAAAAAACTTAAACAATCACATCATAACTATTTTATATAGTGATTTAGACTCCTAAATAAACTTTTTATTTTATATAAAGTAATAAGTGTATATGAATATCAATAAATTTATATAATAAAATTAAGTGAAATTATTGTATATAAAGGTAATAATTTGGTAGAAGTTATTATCGGTGTACCGGACGGGTCAAAGACGCTAGTGAGACCGGATGTAAAGAAATACGGTAGAAATGACGATATAGGTTAGTATGTTTGTAAAATAAGTTTTGGTTTAAATGAAATCCATTGAACCATGCAACTTTGGGAGTGTCTTTTTTATCTATTCGTTAGGTTTTTTTTTTTTTAAATAGTGGTAATAAATTTTGAATCTATGACTTTGTTTAACTTGATAAAGTATTTCATCACTAGCCCAATCCCATTTGCTTGTTAGTTTGATCTATATGTTTGTGTTCTCTAGTTTCTAAAATCTAATGTTGGTCTGTATCCATCTTGCCATGTAGTTTTTCCTTAGTTTTTTTCTTTTCTTTTTTGTCATTCTTTCTTAGTATTATTAAAAGAAACAAGTTGTAGATGTTTCCTGTACAAAAAAACTTGTACGTGTTTCGTCTTGGGCCCAAGAGGTATTCCCCGGGCTACCCTTCAAGTCCAGCGGTTCAACATTCTAAGTCCACATCTTTAAGAAATCAGAGTTGGATATATTCCAAGTGTTTTAAATACTTTATAAATGTGAGCAAAAATACATTCAGATCCATAAAAAAAATAAATAAATTTGTAAAGTACATGAATAGTATTTTTGTGGTGGGATCTATGTGAATAGTATTTTTATGGTGGGATTCACTTGTCAGTATTATTTGTACAAGAAAAATAGATCAAGAATTACACACTAGATTTAACATGAAAAATCTCCTTGTATATTGAGGAAAAAAATCACAGGACAAACTCCAAAAAATATTTCATTATATCAAGGATAATTACAATATCCTATCTACACTCATACACACACAAGAGGTACAAAATATAGCGTTTCTCAGTGAGACCCTCTCCTACTACAATTTGTAGTATTACAGAGATTAGAGAATAAACCTAAAATTCTCAGTGTAAACTTACATACTACACTCTTCAAATTTCTTCACACTCTCTATTTTTCTCTCACTCTCAGAAGCTCACAAACTCGTTTAGTTTTTCTGCTTCTGCTTCACTTGGTATCATTCGGATGAAGCAAAGTCTCTATTTATAGAGACTTATCCAAGCATCTCATTTAATGCTTCCACTATCATCCACCGAAATTTGCTTTTGCCAAATTTCTTCAATTGTAGAAAAACAAGTCTCCCTTTGTTGAAATTGAGGCTTCCACCGAAAGCGCATAAGCACTTTTGACAAAATGAAACAAAGTCATCGAAAGTTTCTTGTAACTTCTCCAATTTGCAAGACTCCCTTTTTGACTTTTCAAATGCAAGCCACCAATTTATAATTCTCCACCTTGGCTTGCATTTGCAAGAGTTTTCAACCTCTGCAAATATTGACCAAGTCTAAGCAATGTTTGAACTTGTCAACTGCCAATGACTTTGTTATCATGTGTGCAGGATTCTCAGCTGTGACTATCTTCTGAATTGCAACTGTACCATTATTGATACTTTCTCTGACAAAGTGAAGTCTAACATCAATGTGCTTTGTCCTTTCATGGTAGACTGGATTCTTTGCCAAATGAATAGCACTTTGGCTATCACAATGTATGATTGGTTCTTTTTCATCCAATCCAAAACTACCCAAAAGACCTTCAACCCATATGCTCTCTTTCACAGCCTCCGTCAATGTCATATACTCAGCTTCAGTAGTTGACAATGTAACTGTGGATTGCAATGTCACCTTCCAACTAATAGTACATCCAAAGACTGTAAAGATATAGCCTGTTAATGACCTCATTCTGTCCAAATCTTCTGCATAATCAGAATCTACATAGCCTACAATCCAATGAGTCTGTTGACCATTAAACACCAAACAGGTATCGGTCGAACCTTTCAAGTACCGCATGATCCATTTTATAGCTTCCCAGTGTACCTTTCCCAGTTTGCTTATAAATTTGCTCACCACACTTACTACATGTGAAAGATCCTGTCTTGTGCAGACCATGACATACATGAGACTGCCAACTGCACTGGAATAAGGTATATGAGTCATATGCTCCACCTCCTCCTCAGTTTCCGGACATTCCTTTGAAGATAGCTTAAAATGCGCAGTTAAAGGAGTACCGACTAGTTTAGACTGATCCATATTAAAGCGTTGTAGCACTTTCATAATGTAATTTTGATGTGACAAACACAATCTGTCACAATGCCTCTCCCTATGAATCTCCATACCAAGAATCTTCTTCGTTGCGCTCAAGTCTTTCATCTCAAATTCTTTTCCCAACTAAGTTTTCAATATGCTGATTTCAGCATTGTTGCAAGCTGCAATTAGCATGTCATCTACATACAACAATAGATAAATGCGAGAACCATCTGCAAACTTTTGAGAGTATATACAATTATCATATTGGTTTCTGTTGTATCCATTACCAATCATAAATGCATCAAACCTCTTGTACCATTGCCTTGGGGACTATTTCAAGCCGTACAATGACTTTTTTAACAGGCAAATATGATCCTTCTTCTCAGGAACTATGAACCCCTCCGGTTGACTCATGTAGATCTACTCCTCTAGCTCACCATGTAAGAACGTCGTCTTCACATCAAGCTATTCCAGCTCCAAGTCAAACGTAATTACAATAGCTAATAGGATTCGGATAGAGCTATGCTTTACCACAAGAGAGAATACTTCATGGAAGTCAATGCCCTACTTCTGAGTATAACCTTTTGTTATTATTCTAGCTTTGAACCTTGGAGGTTCAATGCCAGGGATTTCCTCTTTCCTTTTGAAGACCCATTTGCAGCCAACTATTCTTTTCCCCTTTGGAAGTTATACCAGCTCTCACGTTTGATTTTTCTAAAGAGATTCAATCTCCTCATTCATTGCTATTAGTCATTCCTTTGACTCCTTACTATCTACTGCATCATGGTAGGTAGATGGTTCATCTCCTACTGCTCCATCGGCCATAGCCAATGCAAAGGCTATAGGATCTGCATCTGACGAGTCAAGTGCACAAGCAACAGAATTTAGATATCTCTGAGGTTTTTGAATTTGTCGCATTTCTCTGCCAGTAGCAATACTATATGGCTCTATTCCTCTGGTTTCTTCACCAGCACCCTTGTTTCCAGATTCATCTTGTTGTTCTACTTCAGGTTGAGCAACACCTGAAGTACTTGGCTGACTTATGTCCTCTTCCTGCTTTATCTTCCCAGTGTCAATCTCCAGCTCCACCTATTTCTCAGCACCATGATCTGTCTCTACCTGATCTACTTCTGATTTCTGCTTCTGATTCACCATTGCCGCCTCGTCAAATGTGACATCTCTGCTAACAATGATCTTGGGTGAACTTACTTTTTCTGTACACCACAATTTGTAACCCTTCACCCCTCGTGCATACCCTAGAAATATACACCTTCTTGCCCTTGCCTCAAGTTTACCATCACTCACATGGGCATACGCAGGACAACCAAATTGCTGTGGTGTTCCAAGTACAATATGGTGCCTCACTATACCTGCATTTCTACAGAACTCCTCAAATTCCTTGCTGCAAAATTCCTCGGCATTATCGGTTCTCAACGCTTGACTGATCGCTTGGTTTGCTTTTCGACCATGGCCTTCCACTACTTGAATTTTTCAAACACCTCATCCTTTTGCTTTAGGAAATAAACCTAGACCTTCCTGGAATAGTCATCTATCAGAGTAAGAAAATAACGAGTACCACCCAATGAGTTAACAGGGGCTGGGCCCCAAACATCCGAGTGGACATACTCCAAAATGCCCTTGCTGATGTGTTTTGCAGAACTGAACTTCACTCGTTTTTGCTTTCCAAATACATAATTTTCACAGAAGTCAAGTTTACAATTCTTTATGCCTTTCAACAGTTCTCTTCCAGCAAGTATTGTCATTCCCTTCTCACTCATATGACCAAGCCGCATGTGTCACAACTTTGTAACATCATCTTTAGATCTTTCATAGGATAGAACAGCAGCAGTGCCACTAACTGTGCTCCCTAGCAATAAATAGATCTCGCCTTGCAGCTTTTCTTTCATTACCACCATTGAGCCTTTGGTCACCTTCAAAAAACCACCATCTCCTGAGAACTTGTACCCCTGGTTGTCTAGGGCACTCAAAGAGATCAGGTTCTTACCCAGCTCTGGTACATACCACGCTTGAAATGTCCTTATAGTATCATCATCCAATCTGATTCGTACATCTCCTCCACCAACAATAGCAATTACCCTGCTGTCTCCCAATCGGACATTTCCTTCCCACTTTTGATACGAAGAGAAAAAGTTTCTATTAGATGTCATGTGAAAAGATGCGCCAGAATCCAAGATCCACTCGTTGCCCGAGTCATTAGTGGAAACTGTTAGGACAGATTCAGCATCACTATCATCAGAACTTGCAACTGTTATGTTGGTAGTATTTCCTGATTTCTCCTTTCTCTCAGGGTAATTTTTTCGGATATGCCCTGGTTGGTGACAATGAAAACACTTTAAAGACTTGTGATTTTTGGACTTTGATCTTCCCTTGCTTTTGCTTCCTGATCCTCTTTCTTGACTACATCCTCTCGTCACGAACAACCCATCTGCAGTATTATCAGCACTGGATCCTGAGGCCAATTTCTGATGCTCCTTTGTCATCAACGCCTCATTGACAGTTCTAACGGAGATGGTGGACCTACCATACATTATGGCATCATAGAAATTATCATAAGACGGAGGTAGTGAAGTTAATAAGATAATAACTTGATCAATATCTTCGACTATAATTCCAGCCGCTTGTACATCAGTGATCATCCGATTGAAGTCGTCAATATGATCTCCAAATGGTTTTTCTCCAGAAAGTTTGAATGTGTACAATCTTTTCCTCTGGTAAAGTTGGTTGAACAAAGTCTTTATAGAGCCCATCTGCAGGCTTCTCGTTCATAACCTCTCGCAACACATTGTCTGTCAGGCTCAGCTATATTGTGCTACGTGCTTTGGCCATTATCTCATCCTTTTTATCAGAAGACATTATTTCCGGTAATTTGCTCTCGTCTTCCAACGCCTTTGACAAGCCTTGCTGATCTAGTATTGCTTGCAGCTTCAGCTTCCATAAACTGAAGTCGTTGGATCCATCGAACTTCTCCACATCAAATTTTGGCACCAACATCTTCGATCTGAATTTTGATCAAATGGCTATGATACTATTTGTTAGGAAATCAGAATTAGATACACCCCAAGTGTCTTAAACACTTTATGGATGTGAGCGAAAGCGCACTCAGATCCGTGAAGAATAACAGATACATTTGTAAAGTACATGAATAGTACTTTTATGGTGGGCCCCATATGAATAGTACTTTTATGGTGGAACTCACTTGTCAGTACTATTTGCACAAGAAAAATTGATCAAGAACTGTACACCAGATTTAACGTGAAAAATCCCCTTATACACTGAGGAAAAAAATCACGGGACAAACTTTGAAAAATATTTCACTATATCAAGGATAATTACAATATCCTATTTATACTCTCTCACACACAAGAAGTACAAAATATAGTGTTTCTCAAGAAGATCCTCTCCTACTACAATTTGTAGTATTACAGAGACTAGAGAATAAATCCAAAATTTTTAGTATATACTTACACACTACATTCTTAAAAAAATTTCACACTCTATTTTTTTCTCACTCTCAGAATCTCAGAAACTTATTTAATTTTTCAACTTCACTTGGTATCATTCAGATGAAGCAAAGTCTCTATTTATAGAGACTTATCCAAGCATCTCATTTAATGCCTTCTACTGTCATCCAACAAAATTTGCTTTTGTCAAATTTCTTCAATTGTAGAAAAACAAGCCCCCTTTTGTTGAAAATAGAGGCTTTCACTGAAAGTACATAAGCACTTTGACAAAATGAAACAAAGCCACTAACAACTTCTCCAGTTTACAAGACTCCCTTTTTGACTTTTCAAATGCAAGCCATCAACTTACACACATAATCCAAAAAATAAAACACAAAAATGAAAACAAAATTCGGAGTTGAATCGATAAATTAAGATTTTGACCTACAACGAATTTAACAAAACACAGATTCTTCGAATTAATTTGCTGCATCATTTTCATTTCCAAAGGTCATTATCACTTCTATACAGTAACAAGTTGTAATTTTGATTCCGCAAACTCAAACTTTCTGTTGTGAAATGTATATTTTCAAAAGTATAAGTTTCACATTGGTTAGAAGTATGTCTTTTAAAGAGTTTATAAATCAACTTGTGTTTTGGGCTTTGTAAGAAACAAATGAGGTAGTGGGCTCGCGCGCATAAAAATGGGCTGGAGGCTCATGGCTAGTGCAAATCATCGATTTGCCCCCCCTGCGCGTGATATCTTGAGGCCCGAATC
Organism: Ormosia semicastrata; assembly: GCA_029884595.1. Lineage (NCBI taxonomy): Eukaryota > Viridiplantae > Streptophyta > Magnoliopsida > Fabales > Fabaceae > Ormosia > Ormosia semicastrata. The sequence goes on along the minus strand of JAQQTO010000046.1, from coordinate 24,947,844 downwards.
TTTTTGTGAAATATTTAATTAATTTTTGAGCTTACCAAGAAAATGAAGTTTTTGAAAAAGTCAAAACTAATTTAGTCTTATCTGACTTGATCTTCTTAAACGGGTAGATTTGTTTTAACGTTCTAATTAGTTTCAACAGACAAATCTACTTTTACAATAGTCATATTTCTAATGTTATTATTCCAACATCATTAATTTAATAAACTTAACGTTGCTTTCTGTTTCTAAATAACTCTTTCTTGCCTTCTATAAATACTTTTTTCTGACTGCGATTTTTATATATTTTTTTCTTCCTGGCTTAACTGCATTAAAAAAATTTCTCTGCTGATTCTGCTACCTTGGTTCCCACCGGGACGAGCCTGTTGAATCTTGCGGGATTCGCACCCCGTGCGATAAAATTCTTGAGGACAGTGTTTTCATACACGCCTCAAGCTATTCCTTTGATCGTGATTTTCTACGTTGTCACCTAGTCAAATATATAACTTTCTAACATTCTCAAGGATTTTATACCATGGCTGACAATAATGTTGACAACCAGGCTCCCGCTCCCAACAACAGTGAGGCTGTTCTTTCACCGCTTACAGCTCCAGTCACCTACGCAAAGTCATTTTCAGATATCTCAAAAATAGAGCTTTTCGGTGGCCAAAACTTCAGAAGGTGGTAGGAACATGTTCACACCATTCTCGACATGCACGGAGTCGCATCCGCACTTACCGAACCCAGACCGCCGTCAACAACCAATCCAAAATTGATTCAGAATTGGACACATGCAAACAAGGTATGCCGTCACATAATTATTAGCACACTTTTTCTAACGAATTGTTCGATGCATACTGTTCTTAAAAGGATGCGAAGGAGATAGAGACTCCATGACCATAAAGTACACCGCTGAAGATGCCGGGAAGCAGAAATTTATCATTGGCAACTACTACCACTGGGAGATGACCGAAGACAAAGATATCAAAGTTCAGATCAATGAATACCATAAGCTGTTGGAGGATCTCAAGGCCGAAAACATCACCCTCTCGGATAAATTTATTGTTGGACTCCTCATCGAGAAGCGGCCTTCATCGTGGAAGGACTATAAGCAACAACTGAAGCACAAGCACAAGCAACTGTCACCCTCGGATCTGATCACGCACATTATCATTGAAGACACCAACCGAAGAGAGTGTCAGGCTGCAAGGGCGAAGGCTTTGGCTTCTCGGGTAAATCTGGTTCAAAATAAATCATCGAAAAAAAGGTATGACAATAATAAAAAGTCTTCTAATCACTTTCCTAGAGTTACTAATCCCACTTTCAAAAGGAAAAATGCTTGCTATGTTTGTGGAAAGCCAGGTCATCATGCTCCTCAATGCAGGCATAGAGTGAGAAATGACAATCCTCCCAAGCCAAAGGCAAATTTAGCAGAAGGAGATGATATTGTGGCTGCGGTTGTTTCTCAAATTAACATTGTGACCAGTGTGAACAAACGGGTGGTAGACTCTGGTGCTACCATGCATATTTGTGCGAATAAAGATGCTTTTACCTCCTACATTTTTGTAGGGGATGATGAAGAACTTGTGTATCTTGGAGATTCTCGAACTGCTGCAGTTTCGGGAAAAGAGAAAGTTCTTCTAAAGCTCACATCTGGGAAGACCTTGGCTTTGAATGATGTACTCCATGTGTCTAATATTAGGGTCAATTTGATTTCTGTATCACTGTTGGGAAAAGCTGGGATTAAAGTGTCATTCGAATCTGACAAGATAATAATGACAAAAAATAATATCTTTGTGGGAAATGGCTATAGTGATCAAGGACTTTTTGTACTCAGTATTTCTGAAATTATTAATAAAATTGCATCTTCTTCTGCTTACTTGATTGATTTCGTTGATATATGGCATGCTAGATTAGGACATGTTAATATTTCTTAGAAAATGTGATGTCTTGGTTTAATTTCTGCGACTAGTAATGTATGCTTAAATAAATGTGATATTTGTATTGAATCTAAGTTAACTAAAAAATTTTGTCTTTCTGTACAACAACGTGAACCTGAATTACTTAGTTTAATTCATACCGATCTAGAAGATTTAAAAAATACAATGACTAGAGGTGGTAAAAAATATTATGTGACCTTTATAGATGATTTTTCTAGATACACTAAGATTTATTTAATTAGAAATAAAAATGAAACTTTTGAAATGTTTGTTTCCTATAAGGCAAAAGTAGAAAATCAATTAAATAGAAAAATTAAAAGGGTTAGATCCGATAAGGGTGATGAATATATCTTATTTAATGAATTTTGTGAAAAAGAAGGCATAATACATGAAGTAACTCTCCTTTATTTACCTGAATCTAATGGTGTAGCTGAAAGAAAAAATAGAACATTAAAAGAAATAATGAATACAATGCTAGTTAGTTCCTCAGCACTCGATAACCTTTGGGGAGAAGCCTTATTAACTGCATATTTTTTTACAAAATAGGATACCTCATAAGAAAACTGGTAAAATACCCTATGAATTATGGAAATGTTATATGCCTAATTTAAAATATTTAAAAGTGTGGGGTGTCTAGCTAAGGTAATGCTTCCTGATCCTAAGAAAATAAAAATAGGAACCAAAACTTCTGATTGTATGTTTATTGGTTACGCTAAACGTAGTGCTGCTTATAGGTTCCTTGTTTTGTGAAGTGATGTGCTTGATCATAATACAATAATGAAAACTAAAAATGTTGAATTTTTAGAACATATATTTCCTTTGAAATCTGGAAATAAACAATCTTTAGAAAATATTTCTTTAGAAAGTATTTCTTTAGGAAATTATTGTGAAAACTCATACGTTTTCTGAAGCTATTTTATCTTCTGATACTCAATTTTGGAAAGAAGCTATTAAAATCGAAATTGATTCTATTTCAAAATACAACACTTGGACTTTAGTTGACTTATCTCCTGGACCAAAACCTATTGGTTGCAAATGGATTTTTAAAAGAAAATATAATCCTGATGGTTCGATTGAAAAATACAAAGTTAGATTAGTAGCAAAAGGTTTTACTCAAAAACAAAATATTGATTATTTTGATACCTTTGCTCCTGTGACCAGAATTTCTTCAATTCAGATTTTGATAGCCTTGACTTCAATTTACAAACTTGTTATTCACCAAATGGATGTTAAAACTGTTTTCTTAAATGGTGATTTGGAAGAAAAAATTTATATGACACAACCTAAAGGATGTGTAATTCGTGGTCAAGAAAATAAAGTTTGTAAACTTCCCAAATCCTTATATGGTTTGAAACAAACACCAAAACAATGGCATGAAAAATTTAATCAAATATTGATTGATGATGGTTTTACTTCTATTGAAGTTGATAAATGTGTTTACACTAAATTAATGAATGGTGAATGTGTAATCATATGTTTATATGTGGATGACATGCTTATCTTTAGTACTTGTAATGATATTGTGATAAGAACAAAATTTTTTCTTGCATCTAAGTTTGATATGAAAGATATGGGTGAAGCAAGTGTAATACTAGGAGTCAAGATCATAAGGAAGGGTGATAGTATAACATTATCCCAAGAACATTATGTAGAGAAACTTCTTAGAAAGTTTGGTCATTATGACTCGAAACTAATGAGTACCCCTTATGATTCTAACTCTTAATTAAAAAAGAATAGAGGTGATTCTGTTGCTCAATCTGAGTATGCCCAAATTATTAGAAATTTATTACATTTAATGAATTTTTCGAGACCAGACATAGCATATGTTGTGGGGAGATTGAGTCAATATACTCAAAGTCCAAATTAGGATCACTGGACTGCACTTGTTAGACTCATGAGATATTTGAGAGGTACCATGAACTATGGTATAATGTATAGTGGATTTCCCGCTGTATTAGAAGGATATAGTGATGCTAACTAGATCTCAAATTCAGATGAGACAAAATCCACTAGTGGTTATGTATTCACACTTGGTGGTGGAGCGGTTACTTAGAGATCAGCCAAACAAACTATAATTGCAAGATCCACTATGGAGTCAAAGTTTGTGGCTCTAGAGTTAGCTGGTAATGAGGCTGAGTGGTTAAAAAACTTCTTGACAAATATTCCTTTAGGAATAAAATCAACACCGTCAGTATCAATGCATTGTGATTTTCAAGCGGCAATAGCCATTGCAAAGAATAAGACCTTCAATGGTAAAAAAAGACACATACAATTGAGGCATAATGTGGTAAAGCAGCTGCTAAAAGATGGAACAATATCAATTGATTATGTGAAGTCAGAAGTGAACTTGACTGATCATCTGACAAAGCCTCTTGGGAGGAAACCAATATATGAAATATCGAGGGGAATGAGACTTAAGTCAATTTGAAATTAACAGTGATGGTAACCCAACCTTTGTGATTGGAGATCCCATGAAGAAGGTTCATATGGGTAAAAACAAGTCACTTGTTAGTTCTGCTAGCACTAATAACTTTGTCCCTTCCTATGGTGTGAGATGTGCTACACTGCATTATTGAGAGGATAAGCTTAAAAACTTTTAATGATTTTCATATCCCTTATGGGTAGTGTATGATTTGCAGTATACACTTGATGAAATCACCTATATGAGTGTCAAGTGGGGCCGCTTGTATGAGATTATGACATATTTCTAGAGCACTCGTGAATTACCAGGCGCGCACATGACCTATTAGCGCAACACAGCGACAACAGCGAGAATTGTGGGGGTGTAGTGTGACTGGTAGACCTCTAATGTACACAAAGTGTTTTTGGTTCATAGAAGTTTACTTCATTAACTCACTGTATGTTATGTCTCATCCGTTTAGGTCTGGTTTATAGTTCATAAGACACCAGATTCGATGCATTTACACCCATGGTGTTAACCCAAGAAAAATATTGTTTTAAAATTTTCTTAAATATTTCTTTAAACTTTTGAAATATGTGGGGATTGTTGTGAAATGTGTATTTTCAAAAGTATAAGTCTCACATTTGTTGGAAGTATGTCTTTTAAAGAGTTTATAAATCAACTTGTGCTTTGGGCTTTGTAAGAAACAAATGAGGTGGTGGGCTCGCGCGTACAAAAATGAGCCGGAGGCTTATGGCTAGTGCAAATCATCGATTTGCCCCCCTTGCGCGTGATATCTTGAGGCCCGAATCTTTTTATGAAATATTTAATTAATTTTTGAGCTTACCAGGAAAATAAAGTTTTTGAAGAAGTCAAAACTAATTTGATCTTTTCAAAAGGGCAGATTTGTTTTAACGTTCTAATTAGTTTCAACAGACAAATCCATTTTTACAACAGTCATATTTCTAACGTTATTATTCTAACATCATTAATTTAACAAACTTAACGTCGCGTTATGTTTCTAAACAGTTCTTTCTTGTCTTCTATAAATACTTTTTTCTGACTGTGGTTTTTATATATATTTTTCTCTTCCTGGGTTAACTGCATTAAAAAAATTTCTCTGCTGATTCTACTACCTCGGTTTCCACCGAAACGAGCCTATTGAATCTTGGGGGATTTGCACAACCGTGCGATAAAATCTTTGAGGACAGTGTCTTCCTACACGTCTTAGGCTATTCCTTTGATCGTGATTTTCTATGTTGTCACCTAATCAAATATATAACTTTCTAACACTTTCTACCTCCTGTCCTCCTTCATAATTATTGCACCAACCAATGATTCCGTTGCTTCACTGCACTCTGTCTTTTCAAATAAATAAAAAAATCACAATGAAGAATTACCCATTTGGATCCAAAGCTCCCAACAAGTCCTTTCATGCATGCCCAAGAACCAGTGACTTCGACTGAGGATCCTTAACCACTTTAAAAACGCCCCCGAAAAGTCTAAAAATCCATCCTTTTGTTGCTAGCTCATTCTTTCATCATTGAATTTCAGTATTCCTTGCTGGAAACTATAGACTATAATTCATCCTGTTAGAGATATAATAAAGGTTAATATGATGAATTGACATTGCATAGATTTGTTGGTAAATAATATTAAGATTAGAATTTATTCAGTTGAAGAATGATAAATTATGTACATGAAAATGTTGTTGCATCTAAGGGTAGAGAAAAAATAATTAGAAGGGTGCATAATGCTAGTGGGATCAGGAAATCCTCTTTCGAGTAGAGGTAGACTCCAGAGAGAAAGGAAAACAATAACACAGTAAAATTTGTCCAAGCTTTTCCTGATTTTCTTTTTTTCATTCATTGTATTATTTATATTGTTTTTCATTTCCTACAAATGAGGTTCCACTGACAAGTGTACAGTGTTCCATGAAACTAGGAATAACAGAATTGTAGAGTTAATGCATAAAATTAACAAAGGAATATCCCCGTAACAGCATAACAGAATTGCTGAGAAGGAATTAACAAAATTGCCAAAAGGTGAGTCACTGATAGTCACCATCCAACTTGGTTGTTTCCTCATTCGAATAGGCCTTATGGGTCTTGGTGGGGTTTCTTTACTCTTGTCAGGTTCCCTAATTCCTTGGCCTTTTTCTTTCAAGCCCACTAGCGTATCATTACCCCACTCTTCCAAGACAACCTTGTCCTCAAGGTTGAAGTTGGGATAGGTTGTCTTAATGGAGTCGAAGTCCTCCCAAGTTGCATCCACATCAGGGAGGCCATTCCACTGAACTAAAACTTGTTGGCAAGGTCCAGCAGGTGTTAATAGAGTGCGGCTACCCAAAATTCCTTGGGGCTGAAGCAATACTATAGTACCAATGAGATATGGGGGCAGGACTGGAATGGTTGCAGGTGGGTCACCATGAAATGGCTTGAGTTTGGAGATATGAAATACTGGGTGAATGCGAGAGTCTGGGGGCAAGGCCAATTCATAAGCAACTTTCCCAATAGTCTTGACAATTTGGTAGGGACCCATGTAGCGACGAGCCAGCTTTGGAGGAGGGCGCCCCCTCACCGAAACTTGCCTGTAAGATTGTAATTTTAACCAGACCCAATCGCCAACTTTAAATGACCGATCCATCCTATGCATATTAGCCTGATTGCGCATGCGAAGTTGCGCCAAAGTGAGGTTTTCACGCACCACAGTCATCATATGACGCCTCTGTGTTAAGGACTCCTCCAAGGAAGCCACTGTGGTGGATCCTGTGACAAATGCCATGGAGACGGTAAATTTCAGCAATGAATACAGGGGCTAGAGTGACAGCGGAATAAGTACTCGGTAAGGCAATAAAATGAGCATATTTGGATAGTCGATCCACAATGACCCAAATCACCGACTTGCCATTCACTAGTGGAAGGTGAGTAATGAAATCCATGGAAATATCCTCCCAAACTTGACATGGAATGGGAAGGGGCTGTAATAAACCAAGGGGTTTTTGGGTGGAATACTTGCTTTGCTGACAGGTTGGGCAAGATTGAACCATTAACCTCACATCTTTGGCCATATTAGGCCAAGAAAATGAACCTGCCAGTCGAGTGAGAGTTCCCTTAACTCCAGAATGTCCTCCAGTGGGTGTGGCATGAAACTCATCAAGTAGAGAGGGTCGAAGCCCTGTTTCCAAAGGGACAAAGAGGCGTTGGCGGAAGTAGATTAAGCCTTGTTGGATACTGAAATTCTTGGAATGCTCCCCTGATTGTTGGAATTTGATAAACAAAGCACGACCCGTTGCATTATCAGTGTAGAAAACCCGAAGTTGGTCCAGTAGCAATGGTTGACAAGTGGTAACAGAAACAAATAGAGCTTCGGTGCTGTCGGGCCGACGAGATAACGCATCGGCAACAACGTTACTGCGACCGGGAATGTAGAAGATTTCATAATCATACCCCAATAATTTAGTAAGCCATTTCTCTTGCGCCGGAGTCTGAATGGTTTGGGCTAGGAGACCACGCAGGCTTTTCTGATCGATATAGATACGGAAGTGTCGACCCAGTAAATAATGCCGCCACTTCTTGACGGCAGAAGTGATGGCAGCCATTTCCCTATCATAGGCAGAAGCTCGTTGCATTCTTGGACATAACTTCTGACTGAAATAAGCAATTGGATGGGTCTCTTGTGATAATACAGCACCTATAGCAGTCCCCGAAGCATCAGTAGTTACATCAAAAGTTAAGGCAAAGTTGGGAAGAGCAAGTACCGGAAGTGAGGTCATGGCCGTTTTCAAAGCTTGGAAAGCCTCGTGGGCTTGAGCAGTCCATGTGAAGTGGTTCTTTTTAAGTAGGTCTGTTAATGGGCTGGCCATCGCTGCATAATTGAGGATAAATCGGCGATAATAGCCAGAGAGGCCCAGAAATCCACGCAAGGCCGAAATGGAAAGAGGTTCGGGCCACTCCTGTATAGCCTTCAATTTAGATGGATCCGCAGACGACCCTTCTTGTGTTATGACATGGCCCAAATAATCAACCTGGTTAAGCCCAAACTGACATTTAGAGAACTTGGCAAAAAGTTTGTGATCGCACGTGTTTAAAACTTGGGTAAGGTGCTGCCTGTGGGAGTGCCAATCTCGGCTATAAATGAGTATATCATCGAAGAATACTAGGACAAATTTTCGGAGAGAATCCCAAAATACGTCGTTCATCGTTGCTTGGAACGTTGAAGGTGCGTTAGTGAGCCCAAACGGCATCACAAGAAATTCGAAGTGACCATCAATTGTGCGAAAAGCAGTTTTAAAAGTATCAGATGGAGAAAGCAATATTTGATGGTAACCTGAGCGGAGATCTAGTTTAGAGAATACCGTGGAGCCGTGAAGCTCATCAAAAAGCTCATCGACGGTTGGGATCGGAAATCTATCCTTTACTGTGATCGCATTAAGGGCTCTGTAGTCGACGCAAAATCGCCAAGTTCCATCCTTTTTGCATACTAACAATACAGGGGAGGAGAAAGGGCTGGTGCTAGGTTTTATAATGCTGTCCTGAAGCATTTCTTTGATCATAGTGGTCATCACCTCCTTCTGACACTGTGGATAGCGATATGGTTTAACATTCACCGGGGCAGAGTCTGGGAGGAGGTGGATGTGGTGATTTTGGTTGCGGTTGGGGGGTAAGCCCTGAGGGTTGCTGAAGATGGACGAAAATTGGAGGAGTAAAGTTACAATATCAGGATGGAGGTGGGAGGGGTCGAATGGGTTGTCTGTGTGATTGGGTTCGGTGGAGGAGTCTTCTAGTTGGGTTACAGTAATGGTGTGAAGGGAGTCAATGGAATGGGTGAATGCAAATCTACAAAATTGGGCCAAGGTAGCTAAGGTGGGCTTGGGGAGGGTGGTGCCAACTAAGGTGATGGGTTTATTATTATGGGAAAATTGTATTGAGGGGACGGTGTAGTCAGAGAAAAATGGGCCAAGGGTCTGTAACCACTGGACCCCTAATACTAGGTCCGCCCCATGTATGGGCAAAATGTAAAATGGTATGTGGAACAAGGTATCAGAGAGGGTGACAGGTACATTGGCGCAAGACCCAGAGCACTGAATGGAGTCGCCGTTGCCAACCACTACGGCGAATGGCGTCAGGGCTAAGATGGGTAGATTCAAGAACTCCGCAATACGGGGTTGCATGATGTTATGCGAGCTCCCAGAGTCAATAAGGATGGTCACCGTAATCTCGCAGATGCGGCCATGGATACGGAGGGTACGGGGTGAGGGTGGTCCGAGAAGAGCGGCCTGGGAAAGTTGGAAGTGAGAGCAATCGAGGGTGGGATCGGGGTCTGAAGGGTTTGGGTCTGTGGGTGGTCCGGTATCAATGGGTCCGATGGCCAAGGAGGGGGTGTCGGGTGGGTTTAGCTCATCGGTTAAGAGGAGCAAAAATTTTCGGTGCTGGCAACGATGCCCCGGAGAAAACTTGTCGTCACAGTAAAAACAGAGGCCTTTAGCACGCGCTCATTGATCTCGGAGGGCACACCCGGCGAATAGGTACGGGATTGGAGGGTGGCGGTGTCCCTAGCAGGGAGGGTGGGGATGGGTTTGGTGGGTTTGGGGGGGTGAAACGACCACGGTTAAAGGGAGGCTTGGAATCCAGGAATTTTGCCTCAAGTAGTTTAGCCATTCCAATGGCGTGGGGCAGAGTGGGTGGTCGCAACACAGCCATTTCTCGTTGGATATCGGCACGAAGGCCCGAGATGAAGCAATTTAATAGCAAGTCCGCAGAGAGCCCAGTCACACGATTGGACAGGGTTTCAAATTGAAGCTGGTACTCCATTACGGTCCCGGATTGGCGGAGTTTGAACAAGGTCGCTTGGCGGTTCTCGAAGGTAGAAGGGCCGAAACGGAGCTCAAGTGCTCTGGTGAAGGCCTCCCAGGTGGTGAGTTGGTGGTTGGTATGCAGCCATTTGAACCATCCTAAGGCAGGGCCTTGCCTAAAGAAGGGAACAAACGTCAATCGCTGGTGGTGAGGTGTTTGGTTCAGTTCAAAATATTGCTCTGCCTGGAATATCCAATCCAGAGGATCAGTGCCATCAAACGGGTTCAGAGTGATTTTGGGTGTTCTGGGTTGATGGGGCTTTTGGTGAAAGGAAGAGGCCAAAGCGAGCTGGTCACGAAGGGTTGTCATTTGGGAAGTAATTTGGTTGCTGATGAATGCCTGCAAATTCTGTTCCATGGAAAGTTGCATCTCCCGGAATTGGGACAGCATCTCATCAGCGGGTGTTTCTGAGTTGTCATTTTTATCTGTTTTAGGAGGCATTGAGAAGTCAATGAAAGCACCAAATTGATGCTAGTGGGATCAGGAAATCCTCTTTCGAGTAGAGGTAGACTCCAGAGAGAAAGGAAAACAATAACACAGTAAAATTTGTCCAAGCTTTTCCTGATTTTCTTTTTTTCATTCATTGTATTATTTATATTGTTTTTCATTTCCTACAAATGAGGTTCCACTGACAAGTGTACAGTGTTCCATGAAACTAGGAATAACAGAATTGTAGAGTTAATGCATAAAATTAACAAAGGAATATCCCCGTAACAGCATAACAGAATTGCTGAGAAGGAATTAACAAAATTGCCAAAAGGTGAGTCACTGATAGTCAGCCATCCAACTTGGTTGTTTCCTCATTCGAATAGGCCTTATGGGTCTTGGTGGGGTTTCTTTACTCTTGTCAGGTTCCCTAATTCCTTGGCCTTTTTCTTTCAAGCCCACTAGCGTATCACTGCATTATGTTACATGTTGCTGTGACCTTCATATTGTTACATATATTGCCATCATGAGAATTGAGAAATATGGAAGGGAAATGTGTCCAGGCTTCATCATGCCACAATTAGATTGAGTAGGCATTGATGTAGGAGATAACAAAGTCAATTATATTGCATTCTGATCTCTGTTTCTGAATGGTCTGAAGTCCCTTAATATTGTATTTAAACAACAGAGTATAGACTCTTGAAATGAACTCTCTTTTGCTTAATTTATCTGAAATTGATTGGCTTTTACGTGTGAAACTGAGTTAAAATCATGATGATTGAATATACACAGACTTTTGAAAGGTTTTGTGACATTGCATATCTGAAAATTTCTGATAATTGACCATGCTTATTACATTTGGGGAGAAGAAGGGGGGGGGGGGGTGGTGGCATTGGTATCACAGCCTTAATCTGCTTGGTTTGTTGACATGGTTTATTCAAGTTTGAGTTTGAACTTTGAACTAGTGCTGCACTACCCGGTGTTCCTAAGTATAGGACAGCTTGAAACAGCATCTTCAGCAGTGCCATCAAATACAGGACCTTTCAGGAGACCTCCAAGCAGTTCAGCAGGATCATAAAAGAACTCCACCTTCACTATTTTCAGATTCTCATCCAACTGTGACCATAACAAAGATGACTCACAAATTGCTAGATAAGAAGCATTATTATTATTATTATTAATATACACTTTCTTTTATAATTTGAAGGAAGTTATTTTACCGTGAAATTGGCCATTCCATATAATTCAACTTTTTCTCCAGTTGGGGCGTGGCCTTTGAAAGGACCCTCCATGTAGCCCCAGTGCCTGAACTTGTACACAATCACTGGTGGTCCAGAATACACTTGTAGAATCTCCAAAGCAAACCCACGTGGGAATGTTGTCGTAAAAGCCTTGTGGGCTGAATCTGCTGTTTCTTCATCTGGGTTGTAAGGCCTGAGTTTTTCAGGCAGGGAGGTTTGCAGCAGCGGGATGTACCCTCCACCAAGCTTCCTTTTCTCTTCCAAAGTCATAGTCTTCCTTCCTGTGAATAGCCACAATCAAGAATGTGAATTCCTTCAGATTAGGTGTAAAATTCAAACCATAAAAAAATTGAGTTTGGAATTGTGCTTCTCTAGATGTATTGTTACCGTTTAGGCTGAAAGTATATTTCTCTGGGTCCACTGATCTGTACTCCTGCATATCCACCTTGTGGAACATTTCCATTTCCCAATTCTTTATTATAGTCTGCACCTGCTCTTCAAGTGAACCTGGGGGCCATTCCTTCCAAGTAAAACATAAAATTGTTTGATTGATATTTGATACGTTATTACCCTCTTAATACTCCACACGCACACTAGGAGTTGTCAGGGACACAGAAAAAGAAAGACACCTTTGTTCTGCCATCTTCAAATAGCTTGTTGACAACGTCATAATTAGGAGGGGCACCATATCTCCATTTGGTGTTCTTCTCTTCATCTTCTCGCAAGTAGGTTCGGTACTTGTCCTCCCTTGCACTGGACGATGCCATCTTTGAATACAAGGTTAAGTGTTGTTCAACTTGGTGGTGGAATTCTCATATATATGTCCGGCCCAAGATATGTATGGAGTAATGCTATTCACACGTCAAAATCATACCCTCACATCGACTTTGTTGAACACGCAATAAGTTAAAGTTTAACACACGTTTCTCTGAGTCATATGACTACATTTTTTTTGGACGATCTATGAAAAAAATCATATCTTTACATTATTTTTAAGTACAAAATAAATTACTTTAATCATACTTATACTTTATGTAACAAAAAAAAAAATCATACTAATACTTTTAGGTGAGAATGTCATAGGTGTACAAGTAAAGATGGAATCAGTCAGAGTTGGAGTTCGTCTTTCTTAGGAGACAAAACAAATTTATGTCATTAATATAATTATGTATCCAAAAACTTCCTATATTTTTGTCTGTTTTTGAATATTTATTCTAGTTTCCATTCAATAAAATTTTCAATAAATGACTTGGCATCTAAACAAATTGAAAGAAAGATTAATAAGGATTGGCTAGTTTAGTTATAAATAGAGCCACACTCATTCAGAAATGGTTAGAGTTTAAATCCTAAAAAAAGTAAGAGGACTTTCCACCTAGTCGCAATTGTATTTGAAATATTAATCTCACAATAATATTTGTGAAAATATTTTAGACAAATAAAAAATCAAAGAAAAGAGTGGCTAACTTGCAACTTTGTCCACTTTTCCACATCAAATAGTCAAATGCAATTTGAATTTTTCCATATCCACCTTCAAATTAATATTTTTAAAAAATTATGAATTAGGGATTCAAGAAGTTCGTTGTCGAAATTGACTCACAAGCTGCCATTATTATTCTTAAGCAACCCTCTCCTGAGAAATCTCAAACCAGAAGACTCACAAATTGCACAAGGGAGTGGATGAGAGGAGATGGGGCAATCACCTTGCCTCACACCCTCATGTGGGAGTGTTCATGGCTTAATCCGACTTGATAGCCTGGCTCAATCTAAAGTTAATATGGTTGGATTAAGTCTTGAAATTAGATTTAATGTAAAATTTTTTAGTTAAGTTCTAATAACACTTCTCATCAGATTATATAATATATTAAAACTTATAATTTTATAAAAATTAATAACACATTATAAGATTTCTTGACTTAAATTAATATTTTTTATTGATATAATTTATTTTAAAATATATATTGTAAGATATCTCATAAATTTTATTTCATATTTTTAAAATTTTATGACTTAATTATACATAATATTTAAATTTTTATATTTTATTTAAATATCAGATTAATTCAATCCCAACTCAATTACTAATTAGACCTTAATCAGAGTTTAGTCTAAGTAAAAACAAATTGACCTAATAAAAATATCAAATCAAATCCGGCCCAACTTGGCCTATGAAGACCCCTACCCTCAAGGAAGGCAAAACCTGTGCCGATTGGATGGCCAAAATGGGCTGTGAGTCAGGATAACAACACAAAATAATGGACTTCTCGAAGTGGATTGACCACTTTTCTGTTAGCTGATATTCCAGGGGCTTCTGTGCACCGTAGATCTAGTATTGCTTTTAAGTCTTTTCCTTGGGCTTTTGGCCCTCCTATGTGCTAAAAAACCATTTTTGAATTGATAGAAATTATACTATGAAGAGTCACAAAGTTAGTACTCGTGGTGTTGCGCTTTGTCTGATTGTCCACGTAAGAACTAGGGAAGACTGACTACAAATCAACGCCCTGAATACAGTGAATTATGTTTAAGGACCTAATAAGTAATAACACATTTGGTTTGGTTATTGGATAAAAATATTGTAACCGGGAAGAAGCGAAGTAAGAATTCTGAGGGAATGCCAAGATTCCTATATTATTCAAGACAATAATAAGGGAGTACCAATGTGAAGAAGCTAATTCCGGTAATTAGAAGCTGTAAACCTAGAGTAAAACACACAGAAAATATACAGAAGGATGATAACTTTCATTCATAATAATGACCCAACTACAGCCTAGAGTCTCCCGTTTACATAAGATTCCTTTCTAAAAATAAAAATACTAAAATGCAAAATGAGGCATAACTACATAATAGAACGGGTTTTACGTCACCTGTTAAAAGAAGTTAAAACAATAAATTTTAAACTAAAAAATAAATTTTTTTTATTTTTAATACATTTAATATTTTATTTTTTATTTAAAATTTATTATTTTAATTTATTTAATTAATATATTTTTCCTAATATAATTAAAAAAATAATTATAAAACACAGACACAGATATACTAATACGGATCTGAAAACACACTAAATTTAAAAAATGTAGGATACTGGATACAACACATATATATAAATTAATATTAAAGTAAATTAAAGAACTTGATTTATGTATATAAATAATTATAAAATTTAAGAAAAAATATTAGTAATTCATTAATATCATTTCTATAAGGTTGAACATTTATAATATCTTAATATATGTCATATATGTATATGTGTCAATATTTACTACCTAATAAGTTCCTTTCAAAAAATATAAAACATAATTTCTATTGACATTTTCTGAAAAAAATGTTTATTAGAACTAATCATGTATAAGTATATGTGCATCCAAAAAAATTAACTAGAGAGATTAGTGGTGTGAGGTAAACTTCAATGACGACGAAGTAAACAGTTTGGTACAAGTATAGGTAAAAGGAGCAAATGAAAATAGTAGTGTGTGAAAAGATAAAACTTAAAAGTCTAATAGTGACGTATGAAAAGATAAAACTTAAAATATTAACATGTAAAAATAGTAGCTTGAGACGTCAGTCATGTGATTAGGCTTGGGTGGTTACGCGCTTACTAATTGGATGTTGGTCATGGAAATTAATTTTAAAAAAAAATTAATGAATTGTATTTAAGTTATGTCCTAAAAGTATTTAAGTGTGTTTGAGTCGTGTTCATGTTAAAAAAAATAATCTTTTTAATCGGTTATATTTAAACATATAAGACACATGTATCATACATAAGTTTTCATATATCTAACACAAAAATATATCTAATATACAAATAACTCTTATAATCTTACATTAAATAATACATATACTCTTTTTTATATAATATTATTTATTATACATATTTTTATCTATTATTTTTTCTTATTTAATTATATTTCTTAAAAATAATATAAATAATAATACACCTAAAAAAAATGTAAGGCTATCTTTTTTCATACACAAATACACCTAAAAAACGAGGTATCTTTACTGGTCAGCAATCAGCACTCAAAAGTTTCCGGGATGGCACCCTTATACGGTAACGGTAGCACAAAGACAACAACAAAAAAAAAGTACTAAAGAAGAAGGGCAGCCACCGCATACAATAGCCCAACATCAGTGACTCAAAAGTCACAAGTACGACGGCCCAACTAATATTGTTTTCCTATTGCAATGATATGATTATTATGGTATAATTTAGTTGAGATTTAAGTTTAACATATCTTTACATTATTTTTAAGTACAAAATAAATTACTTTAATCATACTTATACTTTATGTAACCAAAAAAAAAATCATACTAATATTTTTAGGTGAGAATGTCACACTCGTACAAGTAAAGATGGACATCAGTCAGAGTTGGAGTTCGTTTTTCATAGGAGACAAAACAAAGTTGGAGTTCGTTTTACATAGGAGACAAAACAAATTTATGTCATTAATATAAGGAAAAAATATTCTTACATTTTTAAAAATGAGTGTATTATTATTTATATTATTTTTAATAGATATAATTGAATGAAAAAATAATAAAAAAATATATAATAAATAATATTAGATGAAGTATAAAAAAATTATATTTAATGTTTGATGTAATAATATAAAAGTTGTTAATATAATTATGTATCCAAAAACTTCCTATATTTAAATCTGTTTTTTAATTTTTATTCTAGTTTCCATTCAATAGAATTTTCAATGAATGACTTGGCATCTAAACAAATTGAAAGAAAGATTAATACGGATTGGCTAGTGTAGTTATAAACAAACCGCACTCATAAAAAAATATTAAAGTTTAAATCTTAAAAATGGTAAGAGGACTTTTCACCTAGTCGCGATTGTATTTAAAATATGAATCTCACAATAATATTTGTGAAAATATTTTAGTCAAATAAAAAAAATCAAAGAAAGGAGTGGCTAACTTGCAATTTTCTCCACTTTTCCACATCAAATAGACAAATGCAATTTGAATTTTTTCATACCCACCTTCAAATTAATATTTTAAAAAATTATGAATTAGGAATTTAAGAAGCTCATTGTTGAAATTGACGCAAAGAGTCATTGCTATTCTTAAGCAACCCTCTGCGAAGAAATCTTGAACCAGAATACTCACAAATTGCACAAGGGAGTGGATGAGTAAAGATTGGGCAATCACCTTGACTCACACCCTCATGTAGGGATGTTCTTGGCTTAATATGACTTGATAGCTAGGCTCGACCCAAAACTAATTTGATCAGATTGAATTTTTGAAATTAAACTTGATGTAAAATTTTTGAATTAAATTCAGACAATATTTTAAATCAGGTTATATAATATATTAAAACTTATGTTGAACAATACATATACGACTTCTTAACTTAAATTACATCATTTTTATTCTATTTTTAAATAAATAAATAAATAAAACATATATTTTAACACACATTCTTTATCTTTTTTAATCCGAACAAACAAAATGTAACAATAATACAAGAATTTTGATTAAGTATCTTACTCCTCTTGAAATAAGCTCCCTTATCCCTATTTTAATTGAATAGATACGAGACTTTTGAAAGGGTTTGTGACAGAATAATTCTGAAAATATATAATTACTATGCTTATTACATTTCCGCAAGAGAAGAGGGGGGGGGGGAGCTGGGAAGAAGGCGGCATGCATGGAAATGCCGAAATGGTACAACAACTTTAATAATTGGTTGGATTTATTGACATTATGACATGGTTTATTCAAGTTTGAGTTTGAATTTCTGCTGTTCCACCCGGTGTTCCTAAGTATAGGACAGCTTGAAACAGCATCTTCAGCAGAGCCATCAAAGACAGGACCTTTCAGGAGACCTCCAAGCAGTTCAGCAGGATCATAAAAGAACTCCACCTTCACTATT
The DNA here is from genome assembly GCA_029884595.1 of Ormosia semicastrata. Classification (NCBI taxonomy): domain Eukaryota; kingdom Viridiplantae; phylum Streptophyta; class Magnoliopsida; order Fabales; family Fabaceae; genus Ormosia; species Ormosia semicastrata. The sequence goes on along the minus strand of JAQQTO010000046.1, from coordinate 24,930,127 downwards.
TTCAAATTCTCATCCAACTGTGACCATAACAAAGATGACTCAAAAATTGTTAGATAAGAAGCATTATTATTATTATACATTTTCTTTTTTCTAGTTTGGAGTATGTTATTTTACCGTGAAAATGCCCATCCCATATAATTCAACTTTTTCTCCAGTTGGGGCGTGGCCTTTGAAAGGCCCCTCCATGTAGCCCCAGTGCCTAAACTTGTACACAATCACTGGTGGTCCAGAATATACATGGAGAATCTCCAAAGCAAAACCACGTGGGAACGTTGTCGTAAAAACCTTGTGGGATGATTCTGCTGTTTCTTCATCTGGGTTGTAAGGCCTTAGTTTTTCTGGCAAAGAGGTCTGCAGCAGCGGGTTATAGCCTCCACCAAGCTTCCTTATCTCTTCCAAATTTATAGGCTTCCTTCCTGTCAATAGTCACAATCAAGATTGCTTCACATTACATATTAACTTCAAACCTTGAAAATTTTTTGAATTTGGAATTCTGCTGCTTTAGTAGCTAGTGCCTAGTAATGCTGCTACCTACCGTTTAGGCTGAAAGTGAATTTCTGGGGGTCCATTGATCTGTACTCGTTTATATCTGCCTTGTGGAAAAATTCCATTTCCCAATTCTTTATTAGAGTCTGCACCAGCTCTTCAAGTGAGCCCGGAGGATGTTCCTGCCATGAAAAGCATAACTAGTAAGATTGACATCAACAGTTTTCTTTATTGCATTCTTATACAAATACTCCACACACGACACATTTATTACACTACTATAGTTACGAACACAACACAACACAACAACACACAAAGGGAGAAAGAAAGAGTGAGACATTGGTTCTGCCCTCTTCATATAGCTTGTTGACAACGTCATAATTAGGAGGGGCGCCAAATCTCCATTTGGTGTTCTTCTCTTCATCTCCATGCAAATAGGTGCGGTATTTGTCCTCCTTTACACTGGATGATGCCATCTTTGGGTGCAACAGTAAGTTAAGTTTTGTGATCAATTTGATGGTTGAATTCTCTAATATATAGTATAGCAATCAAGGATGGTCATATTGTAATTTTATGAGGAAAATAATATTCATGGTTTATTGGTGAGAGAGAATGTGACACTTGAATAAGTAATCGTGACAGTGTTGGACTTTCTTTGTTTTAGCCTTTCAGGAGACTTACAAATAGAAAACAACAATTAACGTCTATGCATCCAAAAATTTCTTTTATCCTATATTTGAATATTTTTTTATTAATAGAATAAAATAAAAAAATAGAAATGGAGTCAAAAAAAAAAATAGAACATAATTTTTATTCTCTTTATTTAAAAGTTTCGTTAATAAAATAAAACTTAACTTTATTACTTATGTGTTCTTTTCATTTTACTTTAATTTTGAGAAAAAATAAAAATTAGACATTTGTCGCAACCGGGATCGCGACGGAATGACCAAAAAAGATAAAATCAATGGCGCCACCAATGTTTATTTAAATTGGAAAAACATTAGAAAAACCATTTAATCAAGCAACCATGGTCTTTTGAAAATGAGTTTGGATTAGGAGTCGATTACGGGTAGGGAAGGTATTAGCACTTACACCGCCTGCTCCATTAACTGCAGACTTAAAGTTATGTTGTTCAAGTTTTAATAATCTTAAATATATTTATTTTAACCCCTTTAAACAAAAGACTTTGTAATTATTTATTATTTTTCATTTTTTTATTTTTTAAAAAGAAATAAAAGAAACAACCAAATTATGAAAATTTATTTTTTTGGCTTGACAGAAATGGATTTACTGCTCCTACGTATCTCCTGCAGTGCAATGGAGAACTCAAAGTCACGTAGTTCTTTAAAAAATAAGTGTGTGTTGGTTGATTTTTAAATTTTTTTTAAAAAATGATTTTGAAAATTTGAATTAACAAGTCGTCGCGACTCAATTAATCAAATTAAGGATTGAATAGGTGAAACTCGCGTCACGCTAGAGACGTCCACCCACTGATTATCAAATTTATCACGAAAATTTAAAAAAGGTTTTGAATCTTTAGCGATTTGTTTTATATAAAAAAATGAAGACAAAATAACAATTTAGATCATCAAGTTCGCCGCAACTAAAATGATCACAAGGGTTAGCAAGTTTGTCATAGACTATTCGCCTAACCCCAATTTATTATTGAATTAGTTTTAAAATAAAAATTATAAAAAATAAATTAATAAATAAAAAAATCAAACTAATAAATGAATAAACTAAAATGAACAACACTTATATAAAAAATACAATAAATAAATAAATAAATAAGCAAGCTTACCTCCAAGGCGTAAAAATGCTACTTAAAGAAGTTGGTGCATAGGGTTCCACACGTCCTCTTCAAATCAAACCCTGAAAAGCAATTTACTAACAAGAAAAAAAAAGTTTTACTAAAGTCTCGGGCTCTTATACTTAGTATTAAGCCTAAGTAAAAAAAAAATTACTAAAGTTCTTGGGCTCTTATACTTAGTATTAAGCCCAAGTGTGAAAATTTTTTGGATGTCCAAACCATTGAGAAGCATCCCTTTATATAGGAGGAGGGGAGGGGGAAGGAGCATGGTTTCTCCAATGTGGGACTTAGACACTTTAGTTTTTTCAACTATCTTCATTTTTCATTTTTTTCTCTTTTCTTTTTTTTTTAGATTTTCATTCACTTTTCAAGGTTTAGAAATAAACTTTATGTACAAAATTGAGTGTTCATACCTTGATCAAGTAACAAAAATAAAATAAAATAAAATTATGGACAAAATTGGGTATCAACAGCTGCCCCCCTTTGTTTTACATTTAGAATAAATGAAAAACAAAGGAATTGATTCAATTTTGTCCATGAAAAGGTAAAAACTTGCGGATTCAGGTGTCCGCTGAAGTTTAACCAAAACAAGGTAAGAAGCTTACGGAGTCAGAGTATCCACCGGAGCTTAACAGAAAACTTAAAGACAATGGGTACGGGGACCCAAAAACAATGGGTATGAGGACCCAAAAGGTAAAAAGCTTGCGGAGTCAGGTATCCGCTGAAGCTTGACAGAAACTTAAAACAGAAAAGGCACAAAACTTGCGGAGTCGGGTATCCGCTGAAGCTTGACAGAAAAGAAAAATGTGACGGGCACAAGGCCCTTGCTTGCTTTGGAAGCGATGGGTACGAGGACCCAAAACTAAAAAGCAATGGGTGCGGGGACCCAAAAAAAGAAAGACAACGGGACGGGGACTTAAACTAAAAGACAACGGTGCGGGGACCCTAATTAAAAGACAATGGGTGCGGAGACCCTAAACTTAAAGACAATGGGTGCGGGGACCCGAGAAACTTAAAGACAATGGGTGCGGGGACCGGGAAAACACAATGGTGCGGGGACCCAAAACTTAAAGACAATGGGTGCGGGGACCCGAGAAACTAAAAGACAATGGGTGCGGGGACCCGGGAATGAAAAGACAATGGGTGCGGGGACCCGGGAATTAAAAGACAATGGGTGCGGGGACCCGAGAAGCTAAAAGACAATGGGTGCGGGGACCCGGGAATTAAAAGACAATGGGTGCGGGGACCCGAGAAACTAAAAGACAATGGGTGCGGGGACCCAGGAATTAAAAGACAATGGGTGCGGGGACCGAAATAAAAGACAATGGGTGCGGGGACCCTAAAACTTAAAGACAATGGGTGCGGGGACCGAAACTTAAAGACAATGGGTGCGGGGCCGAGAAAACTTAAAGACAATGGGTGCGGGGACCCGTAAAAACTAAAAGACAATGATTTTGTAAATGCGCGATGCTAGAGATGGTGCATGATGCAATGGATGATGATGCAATGGATGTGATGCTTGAGTACAATGCATGTGATGCTCGAGGACAATGCATGTGATGCTAGAAATGATGCATGATGCAATGAATGCCCTACTGTAGGGATTCTCATGAGCAAACTGAGTTAGCAAATCTTGTTTTTTGCTTTTTTGGGTTTTTTTTGTTTTTTTGTTTTTTTTTATCAGAGCTTTGGTTTCGCAACCCTTAAGGACTTTTTCCCACAGCAGGATCGCAATTGAACAGCAAAATTCATTGATTGGCCTTATGATTTGTCTGATGATTCTTACTTTTCTCATCAACTCTTGTCAGGATTTCATTGCGTTTCCCATGACTTTTCGAGATTGTTAAAGCAAATCCAAATGCTTTTACCATATTGTCATATGTTTCACATCTCAATATAAAACTATCATAAAAATGCATATTAAATCAACAATGGGTTGCAACAAAAAGGGATTATCATTATAGACAGAAAAAGTACAAGAAAGGCAAAGACAAATGGAACTCGAATTGAAAAGGTTTACAAAAGAAATGTTGAAGGGAATTTTCCACTCTTCGAGTGATGCTCTCTTGAATGAACAAGTGCTAATTTCCCATGTGCGCAACCTTGAACATCCCCTTGTCTGTTTGAGAATATGATTCGACCCGCTTTTACATATTGGGAGTGTCTCCCGATAAGACTTCGTATATTCAAACCGCCTTGGTTTGGCCCGGATACTCTCAAACTGCCCCAATTTATGACTTGAGGTATGTTCACTTCTCCTGGATGTGTCAAGTACCTTTTTTAACCCTAACTTTTGCCTAGGTCGCTCTTCCGAGTTTTCAACCTAGCGGGCCGCTCTAACTTTTGCCTAGGTCGCCTTTTCGTGTTTTCACCCTATGCGAGCCATTCTTCTTTTCCTTTTTTTTTTTTTTTTAAGCATAGTACATTTTGATTGCATCGAATTTATAGGAAGTGGTAGATCTTCGCCATCCATGTTTGTGAGAATCAAAGCTCCTCCTGAGAAGGCCTTTTTTACGACATAAGGTCCCTCATAGTTTGGAGTCCATTTTCCTCGAAAATCCTTTTGAATGGGAAGGATCTTTTTGAGTACTAAGTCTCCTTCTTGAAACTGTCGAGGACGCACCTTTTTCGCATAGGCCTTCATCATTCTCTTCTGGTAAAGCTGACCATGACATAGTGCGGTTAATCTCTTTCCTTCAATGAGGTTCAACTGATCAAGTCGAGTCTGGACCCATTCGGCTTCTTCTAGTCCTGCCTCCATCAGCACCCTTAATGATGGGATTTCCACTTCAATAGGAGTACCGCTTCCATTCCATAAACCAAAGAGAAAGGGGTTGCCCCAGTTGAAGTACGAACGGACGTGCGATAACCATGCAGTGCAAATGGTAGCATTTCGTGCCAGTCTTTGTATGTTACAACCATCTTCTGGACGATCTTCTTGATATTCTTGTTTGCTGCCTCAACTGCCCCATTCATCTTAGGGCGGTAAGGTGAGGAATTGTGGTGCTCAATTTTAAAATTCTCACACATCTCTTTCATCATCTTATTATTCAGATTAGTGGCATTATCTGTAATAATCTTGCCTGGCAAGCCATAACGACAAATCAACTCCCTTTTGACAAACCTGACCACTACATTCCTAGTGACATTGGTATAAGAAGCGACTTGAACCCATTTAGTGAAGTAATCAATTGCAACGAGAATGAAGCGATGTCCATTTGAGGCCTTTGGTTCAATGGGTCCTATGACATCCATTCCCCACATCGAGAACGGCCAGGTGCCGTTAAAACATTCAAAGGTGCTGGTGCCATATGAATCCTATCGGCATATGTCCGGCATTTATGACACTTTTTCACATAGTTGAAACAATCGGTCTCCATTGTCAACCAATAGTATCCCGCCTTAGTATTTTCCTTGCCATCGCATGCCCATTTGCATGAGTTCCAAAAGAACCTTCATGAACATCTTTGATGATCTTCTCTCACTCTCCGTCGCATCAACGCATCTTAGCGACACCATATCATGGTTCCTTTTGTAAAGCACTTCCTCATTTAGAAAGAAACCCATTGCGAGTCTTCGAGGTCCTTTTGTCATTTTCTGAAGCATGTGGAGGGTACTCTCTGCTCTTGATGAAGCATTTGATGTCATGATACCACGGTTTCCCATCTGGTTCCACTTCTATCATCTGACAATATGCCGGTTGGTCTCGACTTTCCATTTTTATAAGCGGCAAGTCCCTATCCTGACTTACTTTGAACATTGACGACAATGTGGCTAGGGCATCAGCCAACTGATTATCTTCTCGAGGATATGCCGAAATGTAACTTCGTCAAGTTGTTCAATCAACTCCTTGATGTGGGCATGATAGGGGATTAATTTGGCATCTCGAGTTTCCCATTCTCCCTTTAGGCGATGGATGACCAAGGCGAGTCCCCATATACCTCAAGAACTTTTGCCTTTGAGTCTCTCTGCCGCTTGGATTCCCATGGCACACGCTTCATACTCGGTATGTTGTTTGTACAGTCGAAGCACAACCGAGCAGTGATTGGGATGAAATTATTTTCAGGAGAAATCAGTATGGCCCCAACTCCATGCCCCAGTGAATTGGAAGCTCCATCGAACAACAAAGTTCATTTTTCTTTTTCCGAGGGTTTTTCTTCTCTGAACAAAGCCATTACATCTTCATCAGGGAACTCACACTGCATAGACCCATAATCTTCCACTGGTTGACTAGCCAAGAAATCTGCCAGAGCGCTGCCTTTGACTGCTTTTTGCGTGACATAGACAATGTCATATTCTGATAGCAAAACTTGCCAGCGTGCAATCCTCCCAGTGAGGGCGGGTTTTTCAAAGATGTACTTGATCGGGTCCATTTTGGACACTAACCAAGTGGTGCAACACAACATGTACGCTTTGCTTAGGTGGGCCGCCCATGCCAAGGCGCAATGTGCGTTCCAACAATGAGTATTTTGCCTCATAGTTGGTAAACTTCTTACTCAAGTAATAGATGGCCTGCTCTTTTTTGCCAGTTTCATCGTGTTGTCCCAGTACACAACCCATGGATTCATCCAACACAGTCAAGTACATGATGAGAGGCCTTCCTGGCACTGGAGGTACCAAAACTGGGGGTTCTTGCAAATACTGCTTGATCTTTTCAAATGCCACCTGACAATCCTCATTCCACTCTATTGTCTGGTTTTTTACGCAACACTTGAAGATCGGCTCACATGTTGCGTCAATCGGGATATAAACCTAGCAATATAGTTCACCTTCCCAAAACCCACGAACTTCTTTTTCGACGAGGAGTCGGCATCTCTATGATTGCTCGAACTTTGTCTGGATCAACTTCTATCCCTTTCTCGCTAACCACAAACCCCAAGAGCTTGCACGATTTTACCCCGAAAGTGCACTTAGTAGGATTCGGTCGAGCACGAACTTTCTCAACCGTTCAAAGAGCTTTTGCAGATCGGTTATGTGATCTTCTTCATTTTTGACTTTGCAATCATGTCATCCACATAAACTTCTATTTCTTTGTGCATCATGTCGTGGAACAATGCCACCATCGCCTCTTTGATAAGTTGCTCGGTGTTCTTCCATCCAAATGGCATCACCTTATAGCAAAAAGTTCCCCACGAGTGATGAATGTGGTCTTCTCCATATCTTCGAGCGCCATCTTGATTTGGTTGTATCCCGAGAAACCGTCCATGAAGGAGAAAAATGCATGTTGAAAGCGATGTTGTCCACCAAAACATCAATGTGAGGTAGAGGAAGTTGTCTTTAGGGTGGCCCTATTCAAATCTCTATAGTCAACGCACATTCGCACCTTCCCATCTTTCTTTGGGACAGGGACGATGTTAGCAACCCATTGAGGGTACTTTGCAACAAGAGAAAACTGCATCAAACGCTTTTTAACCTCTTCTCTAATTTTTAGTGACATCTCTGGCTTCATTCGTCTCAGTTTTTGCTTGACCGGAGGACATTCTGGTTTTAAAGGCAATTTGTGCTCAACTATGCTAGTATCTAGGCCGGCATATCTTGGTATGACCAGCGCGAAAACATCACAATAATCAGATAAGAGCTTAACCAACTTGCTTCGCTCATTTTCTTTCATGGTAGTGCCAATTTTAACTTCTTTTTTATCATCCTCTGTCCCCAAATTAATCGATTCGGTTGGCTCTTCTTCATGGGCCAATTTCCTTGGCCTCTTGTTCCATTAATCTCATTAGCTCAGGAGAGGGTTCCCAATTGTCATCATTATCCTCATCAACATGATTAACGGGATGGTCAAAATCATATAATGGGGTCATAGCACTATCATTTTCAAGAGAGTCACTTTCAGATCTGCATTTATTGGTGTCAACACAAGTAAAAAAAAGGGTAATGAATAAAGGTTAATGAAATGGTTGAGCAAAAAGCTGAAAAAGGGAAATAGAAAGATAATCAAAATACATTTATTGATAGTAAATATTGAAATGAAAACATGTGAGCCCGCTTTCACAACACATTATCCTAAAGCCTTGGGCAGAGCTAAAGGATTAGCATTACAAAATTACTTTGAATCAATTTCACAAGTCATGGGAAAATCAACGCTCTCCCAATTGTTGAGTTCTGCATCTGGGGAGCAAGGGTACACCAAGTTGACACCATGATTGATGAGTTGATCGTCTTCGATGGCGGTCACTTGGTTCAGAAACACTAAGCCCGCACTTCGAAAGTTTCGTCGGATGTCACAGATGGGGATCCTCTCAGCTTTAGGCTCCCGATTTTCCAACCTAGCCAACCTCCTCTCCCTTTTCTCTTCTAGGACCCTTCTTTTGTCTGCTTTGGTGGGTTTATATCCTAACCCAAATCTGTCTTTGTTTTCGCAGGGTGCCCAGAAATTCACAATGCCTTGTCCATTCATTCCTAGTCCTCTTCCATATCGATATCCTTTTCCAAGCATTACCTTAGCCATCATCATGGATGCATTAGATGGCTGAGGCTTCAGACCTCGAACTCCTTCTTCCACATAGGTGGCATTGACAATCTCTAGCGCTTGGAACGCGGTTTCAAGAGCTTCTTCTCGCAGCTTCAATATAAGGAGTGTCCAATGGCTTGCTCACCAAGTAGGTCCTCTTCGCCAAAGACAAGAATCATCTTATTATCAACTATGAATTTTACTTTTTGGTGCAAGGTAAAAGGAACACTCAATGAGAATGAATCCATGGTCGTCCTAAAAGACAATCGTAGGATGGCGTAATGTCCATCACTTGGAAGAGTATATTGAAAGTGCAGGGACCAATCAACTGGTATTTCAATCTCCCCCATGACTTCTCTTGGTGCCATCGAATGCCCTTACTATCATCGTGCTTGGTTTCATGCAAGTCCCATCAAAAGGCAGCTTGGAAAGGGTTGATTTTGGTAACACGTTCAAAGAGGAACCATTGTCAATGAGCACTCTAGCCATTATATGCTTTTGACATTTGACAGAAATGTGCAGTGCCTTGTTGTGCCCCATTCCTTCAGCTGGTATCTCATCATCAGTGAAAGTGACATAATTATCAGTAGTAATGTTGCCAATAATACCACCTAACTTGTCAGCTGTAATGTCATGGGAAACATGAGCCTGATTCAGTATTTTCATCAATACTTTTCTGTGCGATTCGGAATTCATCAATAAGGACAAAAGTGATATCCTTGCAGGGGTGCGATTCAGCTGATCTACCACTCGTATTCACTTTGCTTGATAAACTTCAAGAACTCACAAGCTTCTTCATCGATACTTCTTTTTGTACTCATTCGCCTTTTCCGACCTTTCTTTTTCTTTTGCTTCGTTCCCAATGGAAGTCTCCCCTTCCTCGACCTTGCCTTTACGGTTCCCTTTTTCTTCTTCTTCTTGGGTCTTTCGCAGCTCCTTAGGAATGTAGATGTGACCACTCCGGTCACTCCTCCAATCCCCGATATATTAGTAACAATAGAAGTCGAACCGCACGCAACTTCCGACCCGATCATTCGTGGGATTGCTTCTAAGGACCTGCACATTATAATTCCATGGCACGGCTCGAGTGTCCTTGAAGGGAAAAGGACCGGGAACTTGAATGGTGATAGGTTTCGGACCACAAGAGGGATGGCGCATATGCAACTTCAGTATAATAGATAACCAACGGTTTGATAGCCGGATTTGCAATGGAAGGGACAAGAGAGTTTACGGCTTCCTGACCTTCTTGCAATTGTGGAATAGCACACTTATCCACCATGTTTACGCCACCATTGTCACCTAAGTGACCTATTTGCACTAATCGCATATCCATTAGATCTTGGAGGATTTGTCAACTCACCACAATCCTCAATAGAATGCCCTACATTCCCGTGGAGATTGCACATTATTTCACCTTCGTCGCTCTCTTTCTCCTCAATATGAGCTTCCATCATCCCAAATTTACACAGTTCTTTGAAGATAATCCTCATGGGGGTCTTGACATCATCACTTGTCTTATGAGCTGCTTGGGCAGAACACTCCCTATAGCATTAACTGTGGGATTCCCGTGGTTTGGTAACGGATTGTGACCCACACTAGGAGTATTTGTCTTGAAATTCAACCACTTAGCATCTATTAGGTCTTGCACCTTAAACTTCACGTTCTGCAATTCTCTGTGGAATGGCCTGCAACCCCGCATGGTAGTCGCACTTGGCATTTGGGTCAAATCCTTTAGGGTATGGGGGCTCCACGGCTTCATCGGGCAAGGAGCCAAGAGAGAGTTACGGATGAGTGGGGTAATAACTCGGTATAAGTCATAGGGATTGGGTCAAGATGTTTCCTTTCTTGGCTATATGGTGGTCTTCTTTGGTTTGTGTTTGGGCTTTGGGTCCATGGTTGAGCTTGTTGAGGTGGTAAGGTAGGGGTGTCCGGTATTGATTAGGATATGGCGTTTGGTGAGGCCTCGTTGGGTGATGAGGCCGAGGATGAGGACATGTGAAGCATTGGCGACATGGGGTGATACGGGTGGGGATATGGAATTGGTGGAGTAGTGGGAAAGTACGGGTGGTAAGGTGCGAAAGGAGTTTGGAAGGATGGTTGATGGTTCACAGGTGTTTGGCTATATCCGCCTCGGGTGGAGTTTCTTTGGTCGAAGGTAACAACATAGGTTTCTCCCTCTCTTTTCTTCCCCATCGGGGGCCTTTTGGCGTTAAATGTTCCTGTTGAACTTTCAACGATTTTCCCTCCCTCATTCCTCCTTCAACTCTTTCTCCAATGATGACCATGTATGCGAGAAATTTGATGACACACTCCCTATCATTTTATCATAAAAGGGTGATTGCGAGTGTCAATGAACGTAGCCACCATCTCTCTTTCCGTCAATGGGGCTCTACTTGAGCGACCATTTCCCTCCACCTCGAGCATATTCCTTGAAGGTCTCAAATCCTTCTTAGCCATATTCTGCAATTGTAGTCTATCCTGCCATATCGATGTTATACTTATACTTTGCTTCGGAAAGCATCGGTCAAGTCTTTGAAACATCGTATATGGGCACGCTCAAGATGCGTGTACCAATTCGAAGCTGCCCACTTGATTAGCTGCCCAATTAGTCTTGAAAGAAGTGGATTAACGACTTGTCATCGTAAGCATGCGAAGCCATCTTGCGGATGTACATGGTTAAGTGGTTCTTTGGACAAGTAGTTCCCTGTACTTGTCGAAATGCGGGACTTTGAACTTGGGAGGAATCACCACATTCGGGACAAGACGAGCTCGAAGCATCCAAAAGACCATAACCGCTTGCCCCTTCAACGGCTCGTAGTCTTTCTTCAAGAACTTCCCACCTCTCCTTGGGTGGGGTTTTCCACGAGAGGAATTCAACGGGTATTGTGGCATGATGGTGGGAACGGAATGTTGCCCCATGGGGTTCCACCGCATGTGGTTGAGCCGCACTCAAGGAGTTTAAAGCGAGCTGCTTCTTGCCGGAGGATTGGTAGTTTGCGGTGGTACGGAGCGGGATGGAGACCATATGGCGGGATGAAGAAAGGGTATGGGTGTTGTGTTGGCGGGGATTCGTTTGTCATTTGACCGTAGTGGCTTGATTTTGGGTAGAGTTTGAGGGATTTGGAGTTGGGGACACTGTTGGCATGTCATTATTGGGGGAATTAGTGGCTAATGGTGGTATATACCCTGGAGGGAGGCCATATGGTGGAAAAGGCGCCCTTGGTTTCCCTGTGAACGCGACCGAGGGTTGAGTGGTGCCGTTTGGGCAAATGGTGAGCGGCATCGTAATCCCTTGAGGATTAAAGCCTTGGTATTGCAGGGGGAATGCAGCAAAACCAGGCGGGCAAGGAGGTGTGGCCGGATGTCCTTCATTTGTCGCTGAGGGATTCCCATCTGTACTCCTTCTACTCTCCATAGACTGTAACATTTCCAACATCTTGGACATTTGCTCCCTGAGCTGGTTCACTTCATCCCTCAAATCTTGCGTCTGCTCTATCTCATCCATGATCTTTGCTTGGGAACGAGTCCTGTAAGGGTGTCGTGGAAGCTGTTTTCCTGCTATGGTGTCTACTTTTCTGCTCGAGGAAACATGATGTGATTATTAGTATTGACTAAACCAAAATGACACAATGTATGCAAAGTATCATGCAAATGAAATTTTTTATTTTTTATTTTTAAGAAGAATGCTATGAATGTCATGGTAATGCACAACAATGATGTATCTTTTTCTTTCCTTTCCTCTTTTAGAGTTAGAAACGCGATGAAAATGGAAGATGATATCTTTTATGGGGATGTAATGCAAATGCAAGATAATGTATCTCTCTCCTTTTTTTTTATGCTAAGAATGCTATGAAAATGCAAGATAATGCTTTTTTTTTTTTTTTAGGAATGTTATGAAGATGAAGATGATATTTTTGCTTTTTTGATGCTAGGATTTGTCATGAAAATATACAATGATGTTTTTTCTTTTTTTATGAATGCTAAGAATGTAATGAAAATGCAAAATGATATATCCCTTTTTTTAAAAAAAAAAGGAATGAATGACATGAGAGATAGGTGAATAAAAAGAGTTAAGAATGAAAATGCTATATGAATTTTTTTTTTTTTTTTTTATACGAGAATGGTGCATGGATGAATGACATAAGTGATAGAGATGAGGAAGTTTTTTTTTTATCTTAAAAAAATAAAAGAAAGAAGAAGAGAAAAAAAAATGCTAGAAATGATAATGCAAGATAATGTATTATATCTTTGAAAATGTCATGAAATGTATGATTTTTTTTTATAATGCTAAGAATGTTATGAAGATGCAAGCAATGAATGACCTTTTTCTTCATCGATTTTTTAATACAAGAATGAATGATATGAGAAACAGATAAATAAAGAAGAAGTATGCTCCTTTGTGTCCTAATGGGGTCGCCTTAAACTTGGGAATTCTATCCTAAGGATCTAAGAGTCTTTCGATTCGTGAGAACTTCCATAAGGTGACTTTTCTATTTTAGAGGTCTCTAGAGTCAAGTCTATTTCGGAATGTTGACCACGAAATAGTGGGTAAACCACTAGGTGTGGGGACATTCATAAAAAAGCGCGCTACTTAGATGAGGTTTTCGCGATAACCAAACAGGATGTACATCCAAAATGGCTACCACTACGCAACCTCTACTTAAGCTTCACTCAGACCCGGGTATAGGGCCCCACTCGAATGTGTGTGCTTTATGTGTAAGTGCAATGAGTGCTAGGAGCATACTTGTACAACAAATTTAAAAGATAAAACTACCCCTAACCTGCAAAACATATATACAACAGCCAGCCAACAATTGTCTATCCTAGGGTTTTAACAATTAAGTTCAAAATATATATACAAGTCACCATATACATGAAATAATGCTATCCGACATTTACATAAAGGTACTAAATAAAAACATTTACAAACAAATAAGAAAATGAAAACAAAGACAAAGAGGGTAAAATAAATAAATAAAAGATTATTAAAAATTTGCACAACTAACAATGTGCACGGGCCCACTCTCAAGTATCCCAGATTGAGTCGCCAATTGTCGCAACCGGATCGCGACGGACGACCAAAAAAGATAAAATCAATGGAGTCGCCACCAATGTTTATTTAAATTGGAAAAACATTAGAAAAACCATTTAATCAAGCAAACCGGTCTTTTGAAAATGAGTTTGGATTAGAGTCGATTACGGTAGGGAAGGTATTAGCACTTATCTGCTTGCCGTTCCATGAACGGTACCTTAAGTTAGTTGTTCAAGTTTTAATAATCTTAAATATATTTATTTTAACCCTTTAAACAAAAGACTTTGTAATTATTTATTATTTTTCATTTTTTTATTTTTTTAAAAAGAAATAAAAGAAACAACCAAATTATGAAAATTTATTTTTTTGGCTTGACAGAAATGGATTTCTGCTCCTACGTATCTCCTGGTGCAATGGAGAACTCAAAGTCACGTAGTTCTTTAAAAAATAAGTGTGTGTTGGTTGATTTTTAAATTTTTTTTAAAAAATGATTTTGAAAATTTGAATTAACAAGTCGTCGCGACTCAATTAATCAAATTAAGGATTGAATAGGTGAAACTCGCGTCACGCTAGAGACGTCACCCATCGATTATCAAATTTATCACGAAAATTTAAAAAAGGTTTTGAATCTTTAGCGATTTGTTTTATATAAAAAATGAAGACAAAATAACAATTTAGATCATCAATTTCATGAACTAAAATGATCACAAGGTTAGTTAGCAAGTCGTCAGTCAACTCAATTAACCCCAATTTATTATTGAATTAGTTTTAAAATAAAAATTATAAAAAATAAATTAATAAATAAAAAAATCAAACTAATAAATGAATAAACTAAAATGAACAACACTTATATAAAAAAATACAATAAATAAATAAATAAATAAGCGAGCTTTTTACCTCCAAGGCGTAAAAATGCTACTTAAAGAAGTTGGTGCATAGGGTTCCACACGTCCTCTTCAAATCAAACCCTGAAAAGCAATTTACTAACAAGAAAAAAAAGTTTTACTAAAGTCTCGAACTCTTATACTTAGTATTAAGCCTAAGTAAAAAAAAATTACTAAAGTTCTTGGGCTCTTATACTTAGTATTAAGCCCAAGTGTGAAAAATTTTTTGGATGTCCAAACCATTGAGAAGCATCCCTTTATATAGGAGGAGGAGGGGAAGGAGCATGTGTTTTCCGAATGTGGGGCTTAGACACTTTAGTTTTTTCAACTATCTTCATTTTTCATTTTTTTCTCTTTTCTTTTTTTTAGATTTTCATTCACTTTTCAAGGTTTAGAAATAAACTTTATGTACAAAATTGAGTGTTCATACCTTGATCAAGTAACAAAAATAAAATAAAATAAAATTATGGACAAAATTGGGTATCAACAACATTTGAATGAAAGAGAAAAAAAATAAATTTTTATGTGTTCTATTTTTTATCATGTATTTTAAAATTTTTAAATAAAAAATTATTTTTGTTCCCTTTATTTATTTTTTATTTTTTATTATTTATTATCCAAATATAATGTTATGTAAAGTCTTATTTTCAAAAAAATTACTTTGAATATTACCCAAAAAAAAAACTTTGAAGCTCGAATTAATGGAGGCTGCTCAGTTTTCCATTCAAGAGATTTTTCAGTGAATGACTTTCAAATGGAACAAAATAAAAGAAAGGAGTAGTGGACCTGGCACTTTGCCACTTTTGTCTTTTCCACTTTAAATGGGGAATTGGGGATTATTACTTTCTTTTTATGGGAATATATTTATTATAAAACATACCGCAATAAATATTTGATAACAAACAGTAAGATAATTGTAATGATCCTAACATCTCCTATATCAAATACAATTTGATTTTCCCATATCGACATTAAAACTAAAATATAAAACAATTTATGAATTGAAAGAAACTCTCCAATGAAGAGTCCTAGAGACTCGTGGTGACGTGGTGTAGCGATTATCTGAATCTGCACATAAAAACAAGGGAGGAATGCAAATAATTTAGTTGATATTTAAAAGAATCGTTGCGAATTTGCAACCCCGAAAAGTCTTTGGCACCTGGGGCCGCCCCTATGTGATCCACGCAACCTTATGTAACAATCAATCCTAGCAGTCAGCACCATAAATCTCATTGGGACCAATCTCTACAATAGGGCTTAAGCTATGCAAATCATATACCATGATTGAATTTGAATTGCACTAACCTGATTTATAACGTCATTCTAACATTTAGAATTTTAAATGACCTAAAGAATAAGTATTTAAAAAGTCAGTCTTTAAATTATTTATATAAATTGACATAGTAATTTAAGTTAAAATATTTCATTTTTTACTCAAACACTCTAACTGGCTTATTTTGCATACTATTTGATCATTTTGTTGACTTGTCTAAGTACTTTTGATCTCACTGTTGTCTAACCGTAGGTTTTTAGTAAGTCTTTCTTGCCTTCTAACCTCTATTGACCTACTTGTTATGGGACCTAGGTCGATAAAGGTTGGAAGACAAGAAAGACTTATTGAAGACTTACTGTTAGGCAACAACGAAGTCAATGGTACTTAGATATATCAGAAGAATGGTCAAATAATATGCAAAGTAGGTTAGTTAGAGTGTCAAAGTAAAAGATGAAATATGTTTGGTTTAGACTATCAGACTGGTTTATATAGATGATCTGAGGATTGACTCATCGGATACCCGTTGTTCAGGCCATTTAGGGCTCCGAACGTTAGGATGACATTATGTTCGGTCATTATGACTTGAAGCCGTTAACGTTCGTTAGTCATGATGGTGCCAAACAGTCGATGACCGTTGGCGGGTCGTACTGAGAACATGTCTAACGAGTCATTTCTCGTTTGAGTAAAAACTAGACAGATCTTGTAGGGCGGGATTTAGGTCAGTTTGACCCGAACTGGGCTTGTCGCTCGGAAATGGGCTTATTTAGGACAAATGTTGGGCTTGTATAGTCGGTTTATTAAGATCTGCTTTGGTCATGGCAGGCCTATTATAAGATCCAAGACGGTCCACGGCCTCTCAACTCAGTAATCTGTGAAGATGGGTCAAACTTATGAATGATCGGATGATAATTGAGTCAGGACAGTCCACTATACCTAATAATTTTTTCCTAATTTAATATTAGCAAACAGATAATTTGACCAACACCCACCACCACATTAGAACTCTTGTTTTCCTTGTTTAGCTATCAACATTAGAAAATATAACTTGAAAGCTTTTGGTTCGATTGCTTAAGATATTTTTAGGTATAAATTAACTCGTTCTTTAAAAAAAAAACCAACATATTTTCAAATATTATCATCATTAGTCATTATTCTATAAATTCATTTTAGACACACAAAAAAAAACTCTGTTTCAATCCATTTGAGCTAAATTGAAAGCTTTCATTGAAAATATACTTTGCAGATAAAAGCGTTCCATTCCAAAGTAACCCTTAGCTTTGATTGTTGGAGATCACTTTGAATAGTAAAATGGGGTGAGATCCTTATTTATAATCAGGGTATAAGTCCCACAATAAAAATTGATAAGGGCTGAGACTAAGAATTGAATCATGATAAATATCATCGAATTAGATATTGAACCTGTAAGGTTTTTAAGTCATGATTTAATTGATTGATTTAATTAATTAAATTTATGATTAAATTGTAGTTGAATTGAATAATATTTGAATTTGAAACATAGTCGGATAATATTTAAATTTGAAACATAGTAAGTTTACAATTTGATCAGTTCAAATGATTGGTGCAACCATCTTCATAAATTTTAAGCTAATAACAAAATTTATCAATTTTTTATTAAGTGAATGATTAAAATTTACTATATGAATTAACAAAAATGAACTTGAGGATTTTTTTTATCAAGAACTTACGTATATCAAAGTCATTATTTAGTCAAATATATATAATAATAATAGTGACTATAAAGTAGGCATCCCTGAATACATATAACTAAAATATAGAAGGAAATAGACATTGACACATAGAACAACATAAAGTCGTAATACACATCTATAGCTTTTCAAAATATCATTGCACGCTAGTCATAGTGTTTACTAAAAATTAATTATACACATATTTCCAATAACTCTAATATATATCTCCCTCCTCTGGAACTAAAATCCATGTATAATCGATTTGAATGATGGTAACTATAATGCATCATATGCTAGTCTAAAATCACTATAAACAAAGTGAGAATTGAAAATTCTCAGTAGAAAATGAATAATTATAAAATGTTTGAAAACACATGGTGAATTTTAATTGTGTAAAGTACACAAAAAATTACATGACAACCAAAGTATGACAAAAATAAAATGATTTTAGTAGCATAATTGAACGAATGCTAAATAAATAATGCAATACAACATTATATACAAACATCAGCAAGCAAGTTTTCCTCATTACAGGGAATCTACCCTTTTTAGTTTTTTTTATTTCCATATATGCTTGTCTCATATCTCATTCGAAGACTTTCACTTTCATAGAGAATCTACATTATTTTTAGTGTTACTTTAATATCGTGATAATAAAGACACACTCACACTAACCAAGGAAGGTAACATATAAAAGGATTTCTATTTCTCTGCGTTCTTGACAGTTAGGTACAAACTTTTCTTTGAATCACTTATTTGCCATTATAAATAAAATTCACAAAACTTAAAGTCATTAACTTTAAATGTCAGTTCTTCAAGTGACCAACTTTGATTTAAAATTAATTTAATATTTCTTTTTAAAAGTTCATATCACAATCCATAGTTTATTTAGTTCTCATCATAGTCCATATATAGTTTCTCAAATTCTTATTATGGTCCATAGTTTGTGTATTCATTGCATAAGAGTCCTTTTCTCACAAAGATCAATATAGAGGTCATAAAATTGTTCTCAAGCCAAAATAAATATAAAAAAAATTCATGTAAATTAAGCACATATGCTTATTGCACAATAGTCCACTCCTTGAAAAGATCATAAAATGTCGTCAAACCAAGGTAATAATAACTCAATATAATTAAAAATATTTATTTAACTTAAGTATTGAGTAATATTTTAATTTTTTATAATTTATTATATTAGTTCTATGAAAGAATTAACATTCAAATTATAATAATTCTAAATTTTATTAAATATCACAAATATTTCAAAGTCAAAGACAAAAGCAAATACCAAATTTTCATAATCTAACAACATTACATGTATGCAACTAATTTAACAAGAATAGAAGATTATAACCATATGCACAAAACACTAAAATAAGAAATTAAACATTATAAAATTACTAGGTATAACATATAACCATACACAATTATCAACTAAATATATACATACTTGATACCATAATTTTAATTTTTTTAAAAAAAAAAAATCATTTCCTACCTCTTTCCTTACTAACTCTTTCCTTTCTTCCGCTTTCCTTTTCTATTTCTCTTTCTTTTTCTTTGCCTTGATTTCACAATGTTAGCATCCTTTCACTCTTCCTTTTCTCTCTCTCTATTACTATGTTTTCTTTTAAATTTGTTTCTTTACTTTACTTTTTCACCACAACACACCTACCTATTTATAGCTAATTTGATTGACTTTATGTGGCTGCTATGGGTGCATGTTGCACCTATTATTATTATTATTATTATTATTATTATTATTATTATTATTATTATTATTAGATAATTATCTCTTTAATTTTTTTAAAATTAAAATAATTGTTATTCTGAACAAATATCTCATCCTATTTTAAAAATAATAATATTTTCTCAATATTTATCTCAGTTCATAATACTACTCCTAATCCTTATTACAAATATTAAATATTAGATCCTATTCAATATTTTTTTATTTCTATTTATAATTTATATATTTATCATTTTTAATTCAATGTCACATATTTTTAATTTATTATTACCAATTTATCTAAAAATTTAATCTCTAAAAATTTAATTTAAATTCTTACAAATTTTATCTAATCTCTGTTTATTATTAATAATTATTGCAAAATAAAACTAAATAGAATATTCAATTTAAAGAAATTAAAATTTTATTTTTCACAAAAATATTTTATAAAAAATAAGATATTACAATTGGTCTAATTCGATTTTAAAACATTGATGAGAATTGAGTTCTAAATCTGATATAAGGTGCGTTTGAATAAGTTTTTAAAAAGTGATTTTGAGATAGCAAAAAGAATTATTTTTTTAAGATATTTTTATAAAAATATAGAATTTGTTGTATGTTTAGATATAATTATAAAAAATATTTTTTATTTTAAAAAGTGATTTTAAATTGTTTAGATGTTGACAATTTAAAAGTACTTTTTCTCTTATAAAATTATAATAAAGGACATAAAAATCACTTTTTAAAAAATATATTTGGTTGAAAATGTACTTTTTATATATACTTCATTTTTTTATTTACAACAACTTAATTAAGTAATATTATTTAATAACAAATAACTTTAAATTCAATAAAACTTTAGTTTAATATTTATAAAAATGAATAATATATATGTACATGTTACTCAAATAACAATATTATTTTTCACTAAATAATTAAGAGAATATTAGTCAAAATATTTGCAAGACGTTGAACATCATTTGGCGGCAACTTTTTTTATTGGGATTTTGCAAAAATAACAAGTATGCATTGTTTACAAATTGAAGGAATAACACGTTTATCAAAATCAGTGCATTTCTCTTGCATAGCCAAAAGGGATGTACGACAGTCATAGTTTTTTATTTTTTTGACGAACACAATCCACTCTCATGAGGATTTGGATTGTTTCCAGCAGTTGGATATCCAGCAACACCATATTCACCTTCTATTTTTCATCTAACAATTAATATTTTTTTTATTTTTTAATATTAAATTAATATCTTTTAATAATAACCATTAAATAAGAAATAAAAAGTGTAAATGTGCGACTCGACATCCAGCTGCTGAGACAATCCAAATCCCTCTCATGAATATGATGATGGGTTTTGCTCTACCCATTTCCCAATGCCAGAAAGTTCAGTGAGTGAAGGTCCACTTCTCACTTGAAGCGTGAACATTGAAGAAGAAAATTTTGGATTGATATGCCACGGAAAATGTCTTTTTACAGCTTAAATGAATAATTTTGGGTCAATTTTCAGATAAATAGGGAATATTTTTATGATAAGTGATAATTTTAATTATTTATGTAATTATTTTTTATTATTATATATAATAAATTAAAATTAAAATTTATCATATAAATAATAAAAATTATTATTTATTTTTTTATTAATCCTTATATGATAATTTTTATATAAAATATGATAAATTTTAATTTTAACTCAATATATATAATAAAAAAATCATCATATAAATAATTAAAATTATTACTTATTTTAAAAACATATATCACTTCTTTAAATTACCTTAAAATTAATTATTTTAAATTATACAAATGACATGACTGTTATGCCACAAGATTGATAGTTGGAGTTGGTACCACATACTAAAGAATACTAACTACTGTCCCTATTAATTAAAGTTCAATTTCCTACTAGCCCATAATAAAGTAGAATTTCTATGTTGCTTCCTTGAGTAAACAGAAGGTTATTGAACAATAGGAAAACATCAAAACATATCCTTGAGAGTTTCTGTACTCACAAGTGGAAGCTAAAGATCAAACGGTGTCAAAAAGTGAAAAATTGGGATATGAAGAAACATAACTCACATAACTATGAAAATCAAGCTATGAATCTCACCAGTTGACTGGAAGCAACCGCGATAATGGTGTTCTGCAGCAGCGACAATGGTGGGTGGAGTGTACCACCTACAGGAGCAAAGGGTTCATGGAGGAGAAGAAGCAGAAAGGTTTTACGTTGATAAGAAGGATAGAGCGTATCATTTTAAAATTATGTGGGCAATAATTTTGTCCAAAAAAATTTAAAACCCACTTTTCGTGTTTTTTTAAAAAGTTTCTCTCTTTTATGCAGAGTGATTTTCCTAAGAAGCAGCTCATCTTGCTTCTGATTAAAAGCATAAAATTATTTTTTTATTCTTATTTTTTAAAAATTTTATACAAACAATGTTCTATGTTATAAAAGTATTTTTTCAATCAAAACAAATATTTTTCTTGTAAAATAATCATATCCAAACGCTACCATAGCTTATCTTCTAAAAAGGACTGGGTATTGTGTCGTGTTGTTGGGCTATAAGTCGATCCTGAAGGCTCCTATAGATTTGAATACTCAAAGTTGGTGGAGTTTAAAAAGGTCAGAGTTGATGACCGAAAAAATATTAAAAATAAAACAGGTCATTGAAAAAAATACCAAGTTAAGTTAAAGAAATAATATTTATATAATTATGAATTTTGTTAACATATATGCAAATAAAATGACACATATTAAGAAATAAAAAATATAAATTATTAAATAAAAATAAAAGTATTTATTATCTTAAAAATTTAAAAAATATTTAATATTTTTTAAAATAATTAATAATAAATAATAAATATTATTTTTTAATCCTTAACATACACTCTACGTGTTAACAAAACCCATTGATCATATCTAACTTGAAAATACTAAAGTTGAAGAAAGAGCACTTGAAAGTTATAAAAATCTCATGCAGGCACAAAATTTTCGGAACCATTATAAACTTGTCTCGTCAAGCTATTCTCACCCTTATCTTTTTACTTCTACTTGCATACTTACATCATTGCACCATATCTTGATTTTTGTTTTTGTTGTGCAAGTTTGAGTGAGTGGGTGTTAGCTCTAACCTGCTAAAGCAAACACTTTGCATTTGTTCTGTTTTGTTCTTCATCTTTTTTTTTTTTTGGGGGCGGGGGGGGTAGGTGTTGTTCAAATCTGGTTGTCTTTGAGTCTTGCCTGGTTTAAGCTTTGTAATAGTTTTGTGGTTAGTCGTTGTTTTGAGTTGTTAATTATTTGTTAATTGTTACATATCTGCCCACCCTTCCGGCATATCACCACAACTAAATATATAAGGCACAACTGAAGGCTATGTCAATGTCTACTTTCGATGAACACTTCTATAAAGAAAGTATAAAAGACATGACAATTTTATAAAGAAAGCATATAAGGCACCATCATTCCCTCCGCCATCAAGTAAGCTGGGAGTTATATTATTCTCGCACTAAGTCATGAATATTATTTACAATCAAACATTTATACATACAAATTATCTTTATTAAATTTACTTGGACACACATGAGACTCATTTAAGTTTTAACTGAATCTAAATTTTAATTAAAAGGCTCAGATTTTGTATATAATATGTTCAAAAATCATTTGTATTTTTTTAATTGGTTAAAAACAACAACTAAAATATAATGTTGGAAGTAGTTTTATTTTCACAATTTTACATTCACAACAATTATCAAGTTTGTACAAACCTGTTCTATAAGTAGAGTTAACAAATGAAGGTGAAGTGCATTGCTGGCTAATGCAAGGATCTAATATCAAATTTCGCTTTCATTCTTTTTCCTCCCTAATATGTGTGAGTCACTCACTGATTTAAATATGTAGAGTTTTCTAGAACAACTATGTATGAAAAAAAAATTCCTCTGATAAAAAAAGGTAGAGTCAAGCACCTATATACAGTTTTGCATAACAATAAGTGCAAGAATTATGTAGCTATTATCATTCTACTAATTGCACGAATAAGTGCAGTGTTTAAATAATTTATTGTTTGACGAGTTTGTAAGTTATATTATTTTGTCAATTTCTTATTAAATTCAAACGCATCAAATTCTATGGAGAAATGTTGCTTACACATAAATTAAAAAACTCTCAACCAACAAGGATTATGTATAGTGATAAGCGAGTTCATTCTCAAGGAGAGAACTAAAATTCAAATCTTAAAGAAAACAATGATCTTTATATATCTTTTAATCGCGATAGTGCAATGAGAGTTAGTCTCGTAATAATATATATGAGAATATCTAGTTAAAGACCAAAAAATAAAAAGACCCTCAAAAACCTCGTAAACTCTTTATTATTATTATTATTATTATTATTATTATTATTATTATTATTATTATTATTTTCTTCGTTGAAGAGAGGGAAAAGAGAAGAATACCCAACAAGAAAGTAAAAACCAAGTGAGACAAAATATAATTAGATATGTAAAGTGACGTGTATATAAATATATATGTATATGAAGCATTATTCCTCAAATAATGGAATGCAATTTTTGTAGTGATAACACAAGACTGAAGGTTGAGTTGAATGCTACACAAATCTCAAACATTTTCACATCTTGTTTAACTTGGTTTGATTTAATAAAAAATGGTTCAACTCAAAATTTAACTCGAGTTTAATGTTAATCATTTTTTGAGCTCGAACTCAATTTGAATCAAACTTGCAAACTATTCAATTTGACTCATGAGCTCAAATTATATAGACCAAATAATATTAACTAGGCTAGCTCTTGAACTTACCTCGTGAGCTTGAATTATAATGTTGGAAGTAATTTATTTTCACAACTTTTACATTCACAACAATCATCAAAATTTTACAAACGTTTATATGAAGTAGAGAGTCAAGCACCTCATTGATGTGTATTGGAGATTATGCTTAACATATGTGTACAATACATTTTGCTTTAATTTCTTATTCTACTTATACTCTAATTTCCACGTTTGGAGTATTATGATATTTGATCAGAGATGATTTGGTTTAGTGTCATGATTTACATACATGTCTCTGCTTTTTCTTTCTCTTCAATGCTAATAGCCGAGTTGGGTGTTCCTATTTGATTTGAAAAAATTGAAAGCAAGATCAGTAAACAAGAAGGTGGCGTGAAGGTTCAGGTGAGGTAGAGTTTTGCGGAGTGGAAGATGCGGGTGAAATTGGCAGAGAGATAGAGAAACAGGGAGAAAAAGCCAAAGAGAGTGGTTCAAAAGGTGGGTATATGAAGATGAAGAAAGGGTTAAAGGGGGGTTTTCTGGCAACCCATGTAATTATATATAAAACGTATTGAACAGGTTGCAAGTTATGCTTAATAGCCATTTATTTAAAGTTCAGACTAATCGATGACCATAAGACAGGGTGTATCCATGCAACCTAACTTCTTAAGGTGCATGTTAGACATGAAATCTATTAAAATCATATAATCATATAATATATGAATAGAAAGTAGATAACTTTAAATTATAATATGTGTTACTTTGACATAATAATATATGTATAAAATATTATTATATGATAAATTCGTACTTTTAAAATTTGTCATTTAACATATGATGTTACAATTTAAATAAAAAATATAAATGTGTCACCACATTAAAAAAATTATGCCATGTGAGAAAAAAATTATCACATATGAAAATAAAAACACTTCTAATTTAGTTGCAAATTAAAATTAAAAAATATAAAATTATTAAAATAAGAAAAAATAACAATCAAATAGAAGAGTCATCATTTCTGGGTTTTTATCATCGATTCATCGTCATCATTTTCAGCAATTGGGGCTTTGAGGACCTTGTTTTGTACTTTGAGGAGATGATAAACACAGCTCGTCTGAATAAAATGCCCTGGAAAATGGGGCTTCAGCCTGAAGTCCCATATGTGTGGCAGTGTGTGGGAGATGGTGCTAGGTTCTGGTGGTGTAGCGAATATCCGGCAGCTAACTCGTGTGCGGCAGAATTTTCAGGCTCGATGGCCTCAGCAATATCGCATATATGGTACCCTCTCTCTTTCTTTCTCACACTCTCTTTCCCAACTATATTATTGATGTAGCTTTCTTCTTTGCTTTGCCCTCAAGTTAGGAGGGTCTTTAGTGGTGGATCTCAGGTTGGAAGTCTCTGATGATGACTTTGATTTGATGATGTCATATCGTTGGCAAGAACAAAATTGCAAGGTGAATGTGAGGTACATGATCAAAACGGTGCTTCATTAGAATGGATAGGTGAAAGGTCAGTTGACTTCTTACATGACAAGAATATCCAATTCACGAATTCACCGTGTGAGTTGTCTCCTCCACTCTTGTTTCTAATCTTTTTTGGGGAATATTTGATTGCTTTTACGATTGACTATTTGACTTTAGATCCTTCCTTACAAGAGATATGAAAACTGTAAGGTACCATTTATTTTAATGTGCAACTGCCTGCTCTGTCTAAACCTCGCTGTCATTTCTTACTTTCTTTCCCTAACTTGGTTTGAGCTTTCAAAAACATACCTGCTACCTATCTGTGAGTGATCTTTGCTTTGTAAGAAAGGAAATATTGTTAGAACAGTTGGAACAGTTGCCATAGGATAGGGGTGCATGCAGCCTTTTGGGTAGCTATTGCTAGAATATGGACACTTAATGTATACTTCTTTGGTGCAGGTTTGTCATATGATATTTACTCAGAAAGTATTTATCTTGACTGCTATACAATGATCTTTCTAATCTTGTGGATGTAGATATGCAATGACGGGGCAGTCGAATGTCAAGAGCGATGAATACAGCTTTGGTGTTGTCATTTTGGAACCTTTGACTTGAAAGAAGCTTGTTGATCATACACTACCATGTGGCTAGCACAGCCTGGTTACTTGGGTAAATCCAAACCTCATTGTTGTGATATAATTTCCACATGTCAGAAGATTTAGAATGCAGGCCAACTAGCTGATCACTGGTAGCTTTATGACTCATATTGTTTGGCTTTATTTAATAAATTTTGGAACCTTTGACCGGAAGGAAGCCTGTTGATCATACACTACCATGTGGGCAACACAACCTGGTTACTTGGTAAATCCAAACCTCATTGTTGTGATCTAATGTCCTATTGTTAGAAAATTTAGAATATAGGCCAACTTGCTGATCACAAGTAGCTTTATGACTCATGTTGTTTGGTCTTATTAAATAAATACGTATTTAGTCTTATTGTGATCCCAGGTTGCATATTTATGTGATGACCTTTGATGATGACACACTACAGATATATGCAACAATAAGATCCAAAGAGACTGTCAGCAATATTGAGAAGCATACAGGCATTGTTTGGAAGACCCGAAATTGTTATGACACCCGAGGGGGCAATCGATTCTTCGAAGGATCAAAACTTTAGAATTAGCATTGGTGGCTTGAAGAGACTTTCTTTTAGAAGCTGTTACATTTAGTTCTTTTTTTTTTGGATGTTGAGAGCTATGTGGACTTAATGTACCATTTTGTCTTAAACTGGGTTTTGCTTACTCTCATGCATCCCAAGGCAAAGTTAGTTTGTTGTGGGAACTGACCAATTTATTAGTACAATTCAATGTAACTTTGGTGTTAAAAGTCCAAATATTTTTCACTCATTGATCTGTATATATTGATGGTGGTTTTGGTTTTCATCAAGAATGAAAAGGTTATCTTCAAGTTAGATATTTGCTTATATGTTTGTGCTTCGTTGTCACCATCAAATCCTTAGAGATGAAGTAGCAGCTTTTATGGCATTTGTTAAGAAGACCAAAATCGTTGCAACACTTGAGGAGTCAATGCCTCTTTAAAAGAGGATAACATCAAACCAATATAAACCTATCATTTTCCATTTCATTGACTTACCTTTTATCTTTATTAAAAATTGGTATAATTGGTCCCATTATGTCAAGCATGATAAACAATCATAATAATAAAGGCATTGTTCTTATTACCAATAATATACGTATAATCAAATGTCATTGTTTTGTGTAAAATTATATTTTAACTAATTAGTGTATCGATTATTTTGCTTGCAGATTCTTATATAATACAAGGCTATTGGGTTGGGGTAAAATAGTTGGAGAGTTTGTCACTTTTTTATTTTGTTATTTTCTCATTATATTAAAAATTGAATACTCATTGTCATATTTGTAACCAACAAAAAAAAAAAATCTTCAAATACAAACATTTCTAATTCCGCGCAAATTTGTGTTAAAGCAATTGACAATTTTTATATACATCAACTTATTTTTTACATTCTCCTTGAATATAGATAATAGCCTTAAACTTTGTCAAAAAAATTATATGCTACAAAGATTGTATTGCAAAATTATAAAAAACACAACAAAAAATTAATTTACTTTAAAAAATATATATTTACATTATTTTTTCTTTTAATTAGATCTTGTGCACATACTCAAACACTAGTACATTTAAAAAAAGATAAAACTTAGATAAAGTTCGTTAGATGCTTGTAGTATTGTTCTTCAATAAAAATATGATGATTAAGTGACTAAAACTTAGAACACATGTGTGAACACCCAATTTTGTCCGGGGCGTTTTGTAAATAAAAAAAAAAAGATAAAAAATAATAATCTTTCAACCCATTGGCCCATTAACCCATTAACCCGTAACCCATAAACCAACCCGTTAACCCATAACCCGTTAACCCACAACCCATCAGTTATCCTCACACTTAAACTCATCACTTATCCTAAACCAACCTATCCTAAACTAACCATTACTCATCCTACCACAAACTTATCCTAAACCAACCTATCCTAAACTAACTCAAACTCATCCTACCACAAACTTATCCTAACATAAACTCATCCTATCTCAAACTCATCCTAAACAAACTTATCCTAAACAAACTCCTAATCACATTCTAACTCAAACACCTCAGCCTAATCCTCTCCTATAAAACACCTAACCCATACATCAGAACATATACTAAGAACCTGACATACTCTCAGCCTAGCCTCACTTACACACTTCTCGCCTACATAGCCATATTATTCTCTCCATAGCAAATTTTTGCAAAGAATTAGCAAAACACCCTCTCGCCACGAAGTCATCACCTTCCTCCGCCAAATACCCCTCCGTCACGAAACCACCACCAAATCCTCCATTAAACCAAGCCTCCATCATTCCACAACCAAATGCCCCTTCACCGTCGAACCACACCGCCCAACCACCTGATCCGGTGACCATCAAAGCCCAAGACCACCGCACGCCGCTCGTTGCGCGAATCACCGTGAAAAGGCGAACCCGCGCCGCACCGGCCGTCCCACGCACAGATCCGAGCCCGTCGAACTCCGGGCGCCACCGTTAGGGTCGCCGGAGCCGCTCCTCCCTCCTCTCTCGGTGCTCCTCCCCGTGGCCACCAGCATCTCTGTTCTCTCTCTAAGAAGAAAAAAAAAATGTTCCAAAGCAAAAAGAAAACCCCCTCTTCGTTTTACTTTTCGTAAGGCCCCAATTATTTTTTTTCTGATCAGTTTTTTTTCTTTTTTAAGTAGTAGGGTCATTGGGCTAAAAAATGGTAAAAGTAAAAATAAAACAAAAATAATTGATTTCTTTAAAAATAATAATAATAATAATATGGGTTATCTGAGTTGCGACAGCTTGCTAACCCTTGTATTTTGTAAACGTCTGAGTTGCGACAGCTTGATGGTTTACATTATCATTATTATTATTATTATTATTATTATTATTATTATTATTGTTGTTGTTGTTGTTGTTGTTACTATTATTATTATTTATATTATATTTAAATTATTATCATGTTTTCAATTTTTTAAGTTAAATCGCTAATTGATAATCTTAAATAAAAATTTCGTAACAAACTTGATGAATAATGGGTGACGTCTCTAGCGTGACGCGAGCTTCACCTATTCAATCCTTAATTTGATTAATTGAGTCGCGACGACTTGTTAAATCAATTTTTTTAAATAATTAAAAATAAAATCAGCTATTAATTGATAATTTTAAATAAAAATTTTGTAACAAACTTGATAATCAATGGGTGACGTCTCTAGCGTGACGCGAGCTTCACCTATTTAATCCTTAATTTGAATAACTGAGTTGCGACGACTTGTTAATTCAAATTTTTAAAGATAATTAAGTTGTTTCTTTAAAATAATAATAATAATAATAAAATCAACTATTTTTTTCCTAGATAAATTTTAAATAAAAAATTTGTAACAAATTTGATAATCAGTGGGTGACGTCTCTAGCGTGACGCGAGCTTCATCTATTCAATCCTTAATTTGAATAACTGAGTCGCGACGGCTTGTTAATTCAAATTTTCAAAATTATTTTAAATAAAATCAACCAACTCACAAGTATTTTCTAAAGAACTACGTGACTTTGAATTCCTCATTGCACCTGAGGATACGTAGGAGCGGGACTCCAATTCTGTCAAGCCAAAAATTAAATTTTCATAATTTATTTATTTATTTATTTTATATTTTTTACGAAAGGGGTAAAACAAATATCTTCAAGAATTATTAAGAATTTACATAATTAATTTAAGGTACCGTCTTAGGATGGGTGTGTTAAGGGTGCTGTGGGATTAAGTTTCCATCCTTCCCTACATATAACCGACTCCCGAATTCAATCTGGTTTCAAAGACTATTTTTCTTGGGTTTTCCAATTTTTCTTAATAAAAAAAATAAAATTGGTGGCGACTCCTAAACTTAATTAATTTTAGTTTAAGTTGCTATTTCGCCGCGATTAAATCGGTCGCGACAGATGGCGACTCCACTGGGGATACTTGAGAGTCAAGCCTATACAAGTTGGTTATGCGAATAGTGTGATCTTTATGTATTTGTTTTACCATTTTTTTATTTTTTTATTTGATTTTTTTTAATAGTTAATTGTTTAATTATCTAAACTTTAGGGTAGAAAACTTTTGGAGTTTGTTTGTTGCTTTGTTTTGCAGGATATGGGTAGTCTTAAGATTGTAACTATTTATATGCTCCTTACACCCACCGCACTTACACGTTTATCACACACATTCGAGTGGGGCCCTATACCCGGGTCTGAGTGAAGCCTAAGTTAAGTAGAGGTTGCGTAGTGGTAACCATTTTGGATGTACTTCCTGTTTGGTTATCGTGAAAATCTCATCTAGAGTGTGTCTTTTTCATGAATGTCCCACACCTAGTGGTTTACCCACTATTTCGTGGTCAACATTCTGAAATAGGACTTGGCTCTAGAGACCTTTAGAATAGAAGAGCCACCCAATGAAAGTTCTCACGGATCAGAAGGACTCTTAGATCTTTAGGATAGAGTCTCAAGTTTAAGGCAATCCCATTAGGACACAAAGGGAGCGTACTTCTTCTTTCTTCATGTCATCCATTCTTGCATTAAAAAAAAAAAACTTAAAAAATACATTATCTTGCATTTTCATGTCATTCCTAGCATTCTTAAAAAAAAAAAATCATCTTGCATTCCTAGCATTCTAAAAAAAAAAAAAAGTAAAATAATCATGCATTTTCATGACACTCATAGCATTCTTAAAAAAAAAAATCATGCATTTTCATGGCATTCTTAGCATTTTTAAAAAAAAAAATCATGCATTCTCATAAAAAAAATCATGCATTTTCATGGCATCCTTAGCATTTTTAAAAAAAAATTAAAAAATAAATCATGCATTCTCATAAAAAAAAATTTCATGCATTTTCATGGCATCTTTAGCATTCTAAAAAAAATAAAAAAAATAAATCATGCATTTTCATTCCAAGCATTTAAAAAATGTTTTCATTTCATCTTATGCATGACATTAATCTCATTCATTTCTTCTCATTCTTTGTATGATGTTACCGTGTTCAGCAACCATTGCACGACTAAGGAAAGAAGACACCAATCAAACCCGTGTTCACAATACAAGGGCTCAAACAAAGTTGCTTGCAAGTGATGATGCACCGAAAATGAAGGCAAGAACCTAAGTTTGGAAATGGATGAAGTGAAAGGAAGGATGAATGAGGTGACAGAGTCTCAAAGAAGAATGGAGGAAATGTTGTTAGCCATGAGGGAGACCCTCACCTTGATGGGGGCAGCTGGAAGTACAGGAGTAACTGGGGCACATTCGCACCCACTGAATATTACTTCCATGAGGACAAACCCAGGGGTCACTACTGAGATACCTTTTGTGAGAGGAACCTCAAACACTACATCAGTAGTAATTCCTATTGGAGAAGGATATCATTCATTGGAAGGTACTCAAAATGAGGTCCATGGTAACACCAAGTTCACGTGGGAACCACCACATATGTCCATTCAGATGCCAACTGGATTTCCTACCGGTAATGGGCACATAACTGTCAGAATGATAAGATGAAAGAAGAGTGGATGGGAAAGATGGAGGAGCAAATCAAGGCGATCAAGGGTCCTAGCACCTACGGTCCTCTTGGGATAGAAGAATTGTGCCCTACGCTAACATCATCATCCCTAAGGATTTTAAAATCCCACAATTTGTCAAGTATGATGGGAGCACCAACCCCTTTTTCCATCTAAAAACTTACATTACCAAAATGTCCATTTGGTCTAAGGACCGGAAGTTTCTCGTCGCTTCTTTCATGAAAGTTTGACTGGGCCTCGCTTTGGAGTGGTGTATCCAACAGACCTTTCGAAAATCTCCTCTTGGGATGACTGGCAAACTTGTTTATGGGACAAGATTTCGGTTTAATCTAGATACAAATTTCCCAACCCGAGAGCAGCTTGGGAACACTACAGAAGAAAAATGAGGAGACATTCAAGCAATATGCTCAGAGGTGGAGAACTCTCGCAGCTCAAGTACAACCGCCGTTAACTCTGACAGAAAGGTGCTTATACTTCTTGGGGACTTTAGGAGCTCCCTATATTGGGACAATGGTAGGTGCTGCTTACCAAGACTTTGCTGAATTAATTGCTGCCGGAGAAAGGATTGAAATTCTGGTAAAGGCTGGCAAATTGTCAATTGGCAATAATGAAGGTAGTTTCAAGAAGGGGTTTCCCACTAAGAAAAATGAGCTAGAAGTGAGTTATCTGCAAAACCAACAACCTTCACAGCCTCGATATTCGTCATCCTACCCTGTATACCGACCACCCCCATACCCTTCTGCATCGTCCCATCTACCTGGCCTAACCGCCTCTCCCATGAATGCACCTCAAACCCAACTACTCCAAATCAACAATGTTCCCGTACCTCAACCATATGCTCCAACCCGCCTAACCTATAACCAATGTCCATCTGCACCTCCACAAAATTACCCACAACCTCGGCCAAACTTTCAAAATCAAGGTCGTTTTCGTCCCCAAGGCCTACCTCCTTTCCCAAGATTGTCCATTTCAAATGCAGAGTTATTTCAAAGGCTCTATGATGCCCATTTAATTTCGGGGAGTCCTGTGCGCCCTATGAAGTCACCATTCCCAAGTTGGCATAACCCAAATTTGACTTGTAAATTTCACATGGATGTTTCTGGGCATTCCATTGAAGACTGTGAAGCTTTTAAGACAGCAGTGAGGAAGTTAATTGCTTATGGGAAGCTTGATATCCAAGAGGAGGCTGGACCCGATATTGTCAACAACCCAATTCCTAATCATGGTGGAATGAATGGGGTAAATGCTTAGAATAGTTGATCAAGGAAATCTCAGAAAGTTCAACTTAGTGGTGGTTTATAAGCAATACCTTAGAGTCCTCCAACACTGGGAAATTTCTAAGCGACTGGTATTCTGATTTGTTTATCAAGTAGTTACCGTAAAACGATGGTTTAATTGTATCAACCCTATGCTTGTTCGATCAATAAAATCATTTGGGTTTTGAACTTATGATAACTTTCTTGAAGCATTAATGTAATAAATTTGCATGGGTACATTGTTTCTTTTCTTTTCCATCACATTATCTTTCTTGACATTTATGATGTTTCATTTCTGTAAAGTGTCTTCCTTTTATCCAATTCTTGGCAATCCCCGCTTGGTAGATGTCAATAAAGTCCTCGAGTGCAAGTGTCTTTTGAAAGAGAAAAAAATAAAAAAAAAAAAAAAAAAAAAAAAAAAAGAATCAAAAAGGAAAAAAAGAGCAAAGAAGTAATCACTTGGTGCGCACTATCTTTTTGTCTCAAAATTAAAGTTTTGAAAATAAACAATCATGATTTGAAAATGAAGACTGACCATTTTTCTTTATCTTTTACAAAATTTCATCATTTTTATCCCTCGTTACCCCTTTTGAGCTTGAAAGTTTCTTCAATAAACCCTGGATAAGGATCACCCCTACACTAGGGGATAACACAAAGCAAATGTTGATTGTCATGGTGACTATTTTGAAGCATAATGAAAAAAGAAAAGGTGAAATGGGCAAGAGGTAAAAAAAAACTAAAAAAGGGAAGAAGAAAAAAAATGAAACAAAAAAAGAGAAGGGAAAGAAAAAAGAAAGAAAGTGAAATGAAATGGGTCATGACAAAGGGGAATGAAAGAAAATGAAAGGAAATGAGGAGAAATTGAGAGCAATAAGAGAAAAATGTGTTTAAAAGTGCAAAAGCAGTTGACAAAGTTCAATTTTGAAAGTGTAAGGATCCTTAATCTTATTCAACCCTTAAACACTTGTTTGAGCTTTATATCTTTCCTTTCATAACCCCTAGCCTTGACCACGTTACAAGCCTCAAAAAGTCCATTCTAATCAATGAAGGGTTGTTGTCATTTCGTTAACTTTAATTTTGAGATAAATGTTACACTCATCTAAGTGTCTAGTTCATTGCTCTTAAAAAAAAAAAAGAAAAAAAGGGACTTTCACTAGGGCAAGTTTCTGCCATGTTCGAGCTGGCCCTACACTGGGGCATTCTTTTTCCTAGTTCAATTTAACCTACACTAGGACAAGTGTCTACCCTGCTCGATTTGACTCTAAACTGGGGCAATTTTTCTTTTCCTTGGTTCGGTTGACCAACACTGGGATAAATCTTTCGGTCACTAGAGTGAGTGTTAGCCTTATTCTATCCTAAATTGGGACAAATCTTTCTTGGTTCAATTTGACTTGATGTAGATGTTCAGTAGAAGAAAATCCTTAGTCATAATGTCTAGTGAGCAACTAAAGATTGTTTTCATGAGGATCAAACCAATCCATATCAAGGCAACTCTTCTTTGAGTCACATACCATCATTTGTGTCTTTTTCCATATATACCCTTTGGTGTAGTCAAACTTCCAAGGTCAATCTAGAAGTCGTTCACTTAGTCAATTCATGTTCTGTTGTACTTTTGAATTCATGTCTATCTGTTACGTAATGCTTCAGGTAAGGTGAACATGAGTACAGCATTATGATTTGACCATCTAATGGCAATTGCTTGATGAACAATTCAAATCGAAAAGAACTTAGAAGTTCCAATTAAAGGAAAAAATGATATCCCAGGGGATAATCCAGAAACAAGAGGTACCTAAGCAAAAAGGGAAAAGAGCCCGTTAGACTGAAAACTCGAAAGGGCGGTTTAACCAAAAACTAGGGCAATTTTGTTCAATTGGCCATACTGGGGCAAAATTTTTGAAGTATTAAAGAGAAGATATGAGTAATCAAGCAGTTGCAGAGAATTAATTAGATGAGAGACAAAGTTAATTACTGGAGTAAAATTTTCTCTCAATGACTCAGCCAAGCAAGGGTTCATGACAAGAGATGATCATTTCATTCCTCAAAGGGAGAGTTGAGAGTGGCAAACAAGGAAAGAGAAAGAAGAAGAAAAAAGAAAGAAAGGATGAGGACCGAAGTTATCAGGTCCAATGGGCTAAAGCACGTGAACGAGGGGTTTGATTGGTCAAAGCTTTTTAAAGTCGTCCTTGGTTCAAATGATTTTTTTTAAAATAAAATTTTAAAAAAATAAGAAAAAAAAAAAAAAAAAAGGAAAGAAAAAAAAAAGGGGAAAGAAAAAGAAAAAAAAAAGGAAAGAAAAAGGGAAAGAAAAATAAAAAAAGAAGAAAAAAAAGAAAAGGAAAGGAAAAATAAAAAAGAAAAAAAAAAAAAGAAAAAAAAAAAAAAAAAAAAGAAAAGAGAAAAAAAAAATAAAAGAAGGAGATCTTTTTGGGTCAAGATGCTCATTGTCTTTAAAATTTGTCTTTTGGGACTCTGTTGCCCATTATTTTTTAAATTTTGGGACTCTGTTGCCCATTGTCATTTAAATTTTGGGACTCTGTTGCCCATTGTCGTTATAATTTCGGGACTCTGTTGCCCATTGTCATTTAAATTTTGGGACTCTGTTGCCCATTGTCATTTAAATTTCGGGACTCTGTTGCCCATTGTCTTTTAAATTTCGGGACTCTGTTGCCCATTATCTTTTTAATTTTGGGACTCTGTTGCCCATTATTTTTTAAATTTTGGGACTCTGTTGCCCATTGTCATTTAAATTTTGGGACTCTGTTGCCCATTGTCATTATAATTTCGAGACTCTGTTGCCCATTGTCTTTTAAATTTTGGGACTCTGTTGCCCATTGTCATTTAAATTTCGGGACTCTGTTGCCCATTGTCTTTTTCATTTTGGGACTCTGTTGCCCATTGTCATCTTAAATTCTGGGACTCTGTTGCCCATTGTCTTTTAAATTCTGGGACTCTGTTGCCTATTGTCATTTAAATTTCGGGACTCTGTTGCCTATTGTCTTTTAAATTTCGGGACTCTGTTGCCCATTGTCTTTTTCATTTTGGGACTCTGTTGCCCATTGTCATCTTAAATTCTGGGACTCTGTTGCCCATTGTCTTTTAATTTTGGGACTCGTTGCCCATTGTCTTTTAAATTTTGGGACTCGTTGCCCATTGTCATCTTAAATTCTCGGGACTCGTTGCCCATTGTCTTTTAAATTTTGGGACTTTGTTGCCCATTGTCTTTTAAATTCGGGACTCTTTGCCTATTGTTATTTAAATTTCGGGACTCTGTTGCCCATTGTCTTTTAAATTTCGAGACTCGTTGCCCATTGTCTTTTTCATTTTGGGACTCGTTGCCCATTGTCATCTTAAATTCTCGGGACTCATGTTGCCCATTGTCTTTTTAATTTTGGGACTCTGTTGCCCATTGTCTTTTAAATTCTGAGACTCTGTTGCCTATTGTCATTTAAATTATGGGACTCTGTTACCCATTGTCATTTAAATTCTGGGACTCTGTTGCCCATTGCCTTTTTAATTTCGGGACTCTGTTACCCATTGTCACTTAAATTCTGGGACTCTATTGCCCATTATCTTTTTTAATTTCAGGACTTTGTTGCCCATTGTCATTTAAATTTTGGGACTCTGTTGCCCATTGTCTTTTAAATTTTGGGACTCTGTTGCCCATTGTCATTTAAATTTCGGGCCACAGTTGCCCATTGTCTTTTAATTTTCGGGACTCAGTGTTGCCCATTGTCATTTAAATTTCGGGACTCAGTTGCCCATTGACTTTTAAATTGGGACTCAGTTGCCCATTGTCATTTTAAGTTCTGTTGAGCGCATCGGCTCCATGCATTTCATGCATTTTAAATTTTCATCTTTTGCTTTTGAGTGCATCGGCTCCTGTCTTTTACTTTTGAGCGCATCAGCTCCTGTCTTTTGCTCTTGAGGGCAATCAGCTCCCTGTCTTTTGCTTTTGAGCGCATCGGCTCCTGTCTTTTAAGTTTCTATCATTGAGCGCATCGCTCTTTGCATTGTTTTGTTTCTTTTCGCTCCCGAACAAAATTCGAGTTCATGTCTTTACTCGTTCCTTACCATGATAAAATGAAAAAACTACGGTTATTCTTTTTATCTAGTAAGAAACAAGTAAAGAGGGGCAACTGTGAACACCCAATTTTGTCCGGGGCGTTTTGTAAATAAAAAAAAAAAAAAAAAATAATAATCTTTCAACCCATTGGCCCATTAACCCATTAACCCGTAACCCATAAACCAACCCGTTAACCCATAACCCGTTAACCCACAACCCATCGCTTATCCTCACACTTAAACTCATCACTTATCCTAAACCAACCTATCCTAAACTAACCATTACTCATCCTACCACAAACTTATCCTAAACCAACCTATCCTAAACTAACTCAAACTCATCCTACCACAAACTTATCCTAACATAAACCCATCCTATCTCAAACCCATCCTAAACAAACTTATCCTAAACAAACTCCTAATCACATTCTAACTCAAACACCTCACCTAATCCTCTCCTATAAAACACCTAACCCATACATCGAACATATACTAAGAACCCGACATACTCTCACCTTTAGCCTCACTTACACACTTCGCCTACATAGCCATATTATTCTCTCCATAGCAAATTTTTGCAAAGAATTAGCAAACACCCTCCCGCCACGAAGTCATCACCTTCCTCCGCCAAATACCCCACCGTCACGAAACCACCACCAAATCCTCCATTAAACCAAGCCTCCATCATTCCACAACCACCGCCCTTCACCGTCGAACCACACCACCCAACCACCCGATCCGGTGACCATCAAAGCCCAAGACCACCGCACGCCGCTCGTTGCGCGAATCACCGTGAAAAGGCGAACCCGCGCCGCACCGGCCGTCCCACGCACAGATCCGAGCCCGTCGAACTCCAGGCCGCGCCACCGTTAGGGTCGTCGAGCCGCTCCTCCCTCCTCTCTCTCGTGCTCCTCCCCGTGACCACCGCATCTCTGTTCTCTCTGTAAGAAAAAAAAAATGTTCCAAAGCAAAAAGAAAACCCCCTCTTCGTTTTACTTTTCGTAAGGCCCCAATTATTTTTTTTTCTGATCAGTTTTTTTTCTTTTTTAAGTAGTAGGGTCATTGGGCTAAAAAAATGGTAAATGGTAAAAGTAAAAATAAAACAAAAATAATTGATTTCTTTAAAAATAATAATAATAATAATATGGGTTATTTGAGTTGCGACAAACCTAACTAACCTCAGTATTTTGTAAACGTCTGAGTTATGGACAACTTGATGGTTTACATTATTTATTATTATTATTATTATTATTATTATTATTATTATTATTATTATTATTATTATTACTATTATTATTATTTATATTATATTTAAATTATTATCATGTTTTCAATTTTTGAAGTTAAATCGTTAATTGATAATCTTAAATAAAAATTTCGTAACAAACTTGATGAATAATGGGTGACGTCTCTAGCGTGACGCGAGCTTCACCTATTCAATCCTTAATTTGATTAATCGAGTCGCGACGACTTGTTAAATCAATTTTTTAAATAATTAAAAATAAAATCAGCCATTAATTGATAATTTTAAATAAAAATTTTGTAACAAACTTGATAATCAATGGGTGACGTTTCTACAGCGTGACGCCGAGCTTCACCTATTTAATCCTTAATTTGAATAACTGAGTTGCGATGACTTGTTAATTCAAATTTTTAAAGATAATTAAGTTATTTCTTTAAAATAATAATAATAATAATAAAATCAACTATTTTTTTCCTAGATAAATTTTAAATAAAAAATTTGTAACAAATTTGATAATCAGTGGGTGACGTCTCTAGCGTGACGCGAGCTTCATCTATTCAATCCTTAATTTGAATAACTGAGTCGCGACGGCTTGTTAATTCAAATTTTCAAAATTATTTTAAATAAAATCAACCAACTCACAAGTATTTTCTAAAGAACTACGTGACTTTGAATTCCTCATTACACCTGAGGATACGTAGGAGCGGGACTCCAATTCTGTCAAGCCAAAAATTAAATTTTTATAATTTATTTGTTTATTTTATATTTTTTACGAAAGGGGTAAAACAAATATTTTCAAGAATTATTAAGAATTTACATAATTAATTTAAGGTACCGTCTTAGGATGGGTGTGTTAGGGGTGTTGTGGGATTAAGTTTCCTTCCTTCCCTACACATAACCGACTCCCGAATTCAATCTGGTTTCAAAGATTATTTTTATTAGGTTTTCCAATTTTTCCTAATAAAAAATAAAATTGGTGGCGACTCCTAAACTTAATTAATTTTAGTTTAAGTTGCTATTTCGCCGCGATTAAATCGGTCGCGACAACATGTTATATTTTTATTAAAAAATAAGACACGTGTCATATTTTTATTGAACAATAGCACCACAAGTACCTAAGAAATTTTACCTAAGTTTTGTCCTTAAAAAAACTAAGTGCATAAATGCTTGATGCTATCTCAACTATTGACTATGCAGATAAATAGGCAAATCTATCAATCTGTCATTAGTGACAAATTTATTTATCAAATTGCCATCAATGTTAAATTATTTATCAAATTACCATTATTTTTGTCACGTTAGAGTTTTTTATTATTTTTTGTTTCATGTAAATTACGCCAACACGCGTGGCGCATCCAACTAGGATGCGCCAATACATGTGACGTTTTCTACGTGAAAACGCCACGCGTGTTACATAATAAAAAAATATCACGTAGCATGTGCAAGGCACTTAACTAATTCTACGTAAATCTCTTAAAAAATAGTGTCCAGAGACACATACAATTTATATGTTTACTAAAAAATATATCATAATATTAAAAAACATCAATTTCAATTAACTTAATTATAGACTAAGTATTTATTTGTGATCTGTAAAGTAATCAATGTAAAATTTTAATATTGATAAAATAAAATAATTAAGTAAAATAATAAAATATATTTCTCCACATTTTTTTGAAATCTGTACTAGTGCAGTAGTACCATAGAGAGATTGACATATCTGAGCCCATGATGAACGCTCAAGCCATCTTTTATTCACAGGAAATTATAATTGTAGCATTGTCGTTACCGAAGTTCTTTGAACAGTCAGGTCCATCTTTTAACTTCAGCAGTAAAGGAGGAGTTGCCATCTTTTAACATTCCTTCAGGATTAATACCTCTACCACTACCAGCAAATGTGACCTCATCTGCATGATGTTCTTGACAAAGTAATTGCAGCGATTCTATGTCCAGGGATTCTGATTTTATACTATACACCATATCGCCTGGCATGACTACTACTATTATCTTCAGAATGTGTTTGACCAATAAAGTTTTGTACTTAGCATCAGTTTTAATGTTATTCTCTGTTTGGACCAGAGAACAGTAGCTTTCACTAACATCCTTAAGATTATAACTTTCATGTGACAAGGAAAACTTGCAAGGCTCTTATTAATTATTGATAATTAAATTCTGTAAATCACCTAAAATATTCAGATTTTGAAAGTAACTACTTAGTTATTTATTTAGTTGCTTTACTTTATCATCACTAAAGTTTCACATCAAACAAATATATTTTATTATCTTACTTTATTATTTTACCTTACTAATATCAAAGTCTCACATCGATTACTTTACAGATCAAAAATAAATAATTAACTTATAAATAAGTTAATTGAAACTAATATCTCTTAATATTATAGTATATTTTTTAGTAGACATATAAATTATATGTATTTTTGACTATCATTTTTTAAGAGATCCACATAGAATGGGTTAAGTACCTTGCACATATCATGTGACATTTTTTTTTATTTTATGTAGATTACGCCAACACGTGTAGCGTTTTCATGTGAAGAATGTCACATGTGTTGGCGCATCCTAGTTGGATGCGTCACGTGTGTTACAGGATTGGATCGTCGCGTGTGTTGACGTAGTTTATGTGGAATGAAAAATAATAAAAAATTTTAATGTATTAAAAATAGTGATAATTTGATAAATAATTTAAAAAGGATGTCAATTTGATAAATAAGTTTATCACTAATGACAGATGGTTAAAAAAGTCCAAATAAATATATCAATGATTGAAAATAATGACTTGTTACTTAGACAGAAGGTTATTTAGTAATATTAGTTAACTACAAAGTTGATCCTTCATAAGGAAAAAAAATTTATATGCAAGTATTTGCATAAATTCTGCCAGACACTATCAATTTCTTGCTGCTGGTTGGAACTAATTTATTTTTCAATTTAATTTTGTATTAGTTATGGTTATGGATCAGATTCCCCATTGTAGATAGCAATATGTCGGCATCATAAGGAAATAAAAATAATAAAGAGGGAGGAAAATTGCTGGGTTTTTAACCATAGATCAATTCAGATTGTGGAACAGATTGTTTTCATGAATCATCTACATATGTTAGCCCTGCCTATTAAGATGACTCTGACTACAGATTTGAAAACGATCCTATCTCTAGTATTTTTGAATCAGAACCCAAAAAAAGCTTCATGTTCAGGCAACTTCTTTGCAATCAACTGGGAAGCATTCTCTCTCTAGGAAATCAGCCAAATTTGGCACAGGCAAGGTCAGTATCCACTGTGTTGCTGGCGCAGGCACCACGGACGGCATCCTCTACTGCTGATTTCGAGTTCCGCCTCGAAGATC
This sequence comes from Ormosia semicastrata, assembly GCA_029884595.1. Taxonomy (NCBI): domain Eukaryota; kingdom Viridiplantae; phylum Streptophyta; class Magnoliopsida; order Fabales; family Fabaceae; genus Ormosia; species Ormosia semicastrata. The sequence goes on along the minus strand of JAQQTO010000046.1, from coordinate 24,888,423 downwards.
CCGTCGCCATGCTCCCCGCTGACAAGTTGTTCTCTGACGGGAAGCTCAAGCCCCTCCATTTGTTCCTCTCATTGCCCATCGCTCAAGCCTTCCACCGCGGCCTTGCCAGAGACGACGTCACTTGTGGCGGCGAAATCCTGCCGGAGAAACAACGCCGTACCTATTCTCGCTAAAGGCCCCGCTGTGCTCGAACCGGTGGAAGAAGCTGCTGGAGAAACGACGCCGTTTGGCCAACACAAAACTTTCAGATTGGAATGTAAAAAATGTTTTCGGGGTCTGATTCTTCTTGGAAAATTTGCTACTCATTCGGGTCCGTGCTCACTTGGACTGGTTTGAAGGTGGCGGTGCCAAGTAGTTTGACTACAAACTCTCTCTCGTAGGTAACACTGCAGTGACTGGCTGATGGAATTTTGATGAACAAAATGATAAATAATTATAATAATATAAGAGTTTAAAAATAATTACTTATAATATGAGAGACTTTTTTATTAATATTATTAAACTAATAATAACAAGTAAAAAATTTTAGTACATTCATGCACCAAAACGTTATAGGTGAATATTAAAATGCTTGCCACTTATGATAACTAAAAGGCTCCAAAACATTTTTTATACGGACTTCGAAAAGCCAGGCCCCTCATATATAGGAGAGAAGAACACACGAGATCGGATTCTCTTGTGTAAGAAAGATAGATACAAAAAATTTAAATAGTAAAATTCTCTTAAAATATATGAAATCATATGTTGATTTTTTATAAATTTGTGTGTCTATTCTCTTAAAATATATGAAATCATATGTATCTATCTCTTTCTATTCGAAAGATATCCATTCCCGAATGAGAAGTTAACTTAACAGTGAACACTGAACAGCACTTGTCACGGGATAAGGTAGAAGTGAATTTTTAGGTGCTCAATTCGGCCTCAAAAGTCTGAACTGAACTGAAGTGAAACACAGAAATGGGGAAGGTGACACTTCCATCTGTGGGGATGATTATGGCGGAGTGTGCACAGGTTGGGTTAATCATATTGAGCAAACAAGTCATGGCACAAGGCATGACTAACTTCGTTTTCATCTTCTATTCCAACACTATCGCTGCCCTTGTTCTTCTTGCTTCTTCCTTCTTCGTCCTTAGGTACCTACCTTCTCTCTCACTCTCAATTCTTCATCTTCATTACAATATATTGTGTTTGTGTTTTTCAACTCAACATCACTTTATTTATCAATGAATCCTTGGCAGATTTGAGCGCCCTCCAATCACGTTTTCCACCCTTTGTGGATTCTTCTTACTTGGACTACTCGGGCAAGTTTGTTCTAGCTTATATTCCACAATCCATATTATGCATATGCAAAATTCAAAGGCGGAAACTTTGCTCATAAGTTCATTTGTTTTTGTTTCTTGGTTCACATAAAACTGTGGATTCTAATACCAGCAATCTGTTTTTTATTTTTTTTTAGTTATTTGGCGCAGGCTTTTTGGTATGCTGGGATTTACTACAGCTCAGCTACACTTAGCACAGCCATGCTCAACCTTGTTCCTGGTTTTACCTTCATACTTGCTGTTGTTTTTAGGTTGATCTCATCTCCTCCTTCTTGCTAATGGCTACCTTTGTTAATTATCAAGAAAAAAGCTAGATACACATCATTTTAAGTAATAGGTATCTCACATATGGCTATATGGCAGAATCAGAATGGAGGTGGGCAAAAAATGAGGTAGGATCAGATGTAATCAGATGATAAAAATTATGCAAATATGAGATGATATGAGTAGAAGTGTGTGTGGTTAGAATTACTCAATTATCTATGGCCAGCATTAACTCATATTTTTGTTATGAACAAGGCTAGCCAGTAGCCACACACACTTACACACACATCACCTCATATCTTCACAGTTTTCACCATCTTATCACGACTGGGCCCATATCATTTTTTGCATTACACTCTGATTCTGCCACATAGGCAGGTGTGAGAGATGTGACTTAAAAATATATGTGTAGGTAGCATTTTTCTTTTGTTAATTATCTATCAATAATGCTAGTGACACACATTTGGACTCACATCTCATGCACATCTATCTATGTGGCAGAATTAAAGTAAAGGTATACAGAAAATGAGATGGGCCTTGTTATAATCAAACAGTGAAAATTGTGGAGATGTGAGGTGTTGTGAGTGGAAGTATGTGTGAATAGCATTACTCTTATCTATGGTCAACATTAACTCATATTTTTGTTATTGGGGCGACAAAAAAAATTACTTTTTTTACATTTATTTCTTGGATTCTTATTTTTTAATTTTGAAATTGTTCTTGTCAATTCCAAAACATGCTGCCATGAATTGAGATATGAGAAAGCAGGAAGTATGTCATGTATGGGGCATTGTCGAGTTCAAGGTGATCTCAGGGCTGTCAACTGCCTTGCTCAGCATATTAATACAACAAAAAGATTATTTTTCCTCCGATTCTTGAGTGTTGATAAACTGAATAGGACCATAGAGTTTCAATGGAAATATGATAAAGTAGATATTTGGTTTGGCTAACAATTGAAAATAGCTAGGGAAATTTTGGGTCTTAAGATTTGTTTGTATGGAATTGCATTATTCTTCATATGTTTCTTAAATGAGTCAGTTTTTCTTTTTTTAGTAGTTTCTACAACTCTTTGGATTCAAATGACCATATTATATCATATTTAAGTTTTGTAGTTCATTATGGGCAGGCTATCTAGATATGAAACCCAACATCACTAGATTAGGATTCAACCATCTACTGGACTCTCTTGAAGTGGTTAGTTTCAGGAGTAGGCTGGTGATTTCATTTTGGTTTATCTGTGTAACTTCAGTTGCCACCATGAAGGATCTTATTACTTAGTAGTATTCAGCACCAACATAAAGAAAAAGTATCATTATGTGAAGCTTTCCATCTACAATTCTCTGACTGAAGAGGATTATTTGCATGAAAACAAAGTGTTGGCAATCTCTGATATCTCCGTTCAAATGGTGGGATTTGGAATTCCGGCGATTCACGTCGCCCTCTTGTATCCCATCCATATCATTGTTGGTATTTTAAAAAATTTCTGTTCCCTTCAGCTAAATTTGTTCCAGCTGACCTGGAATTCTCCTACTGAGCACTCTGGCTAATGGCAATAGTCCTATTAGTGGTGAATAAAGAGGAAATTTGAGCCTATAGAACCTTCTAGTTTTGTGTTAGTAACACTTGCGTATTTTAGGTGACTAATCAATATAGTGTTCTGTTCATGAATAATGAATCACAACTCTGCCTTGTGATGGCTTTTCTTCTGTTGTGTATCTAAGAAATTGTGATGTTGTCACTATTATTTTTTTCCCTGATAAAGGATTGATGTCATTACCACCTATGCTAAGGAGATGGAATTAGTTGGATAAACCATGTCCTTATGTAGTAAATGATTCTTGTTAAATTACAAGCTATCTTGAGTGACAGCTGTCCAGCAGTTAATTATCTCACTAATATCTCCCTATCTATTTCTATACTTACATTGTATGAATAAATTATTTCCGTACATAACTCCATTGAATCGAATGATATAGTCATGCCACTTTTTATAGGATAAACTTTTTAAGTCTTTATCTTATAGTTTTGTCTCTGAGTTGATGCATAGGCTGTAAGCCCATATGTAATTTGTAAGGGTTAACTGGCATATAACACCTACAAGTGTCCATCACTTGCTTGGATTTGCCTGATATCTGGGTTTGCATTGGAGTCAAATTAAATTATCTTGTTTCACTTCGAAGAGAAGTGACCTGAACATTGATATTCTGAAGAGAAGTGATCTATTGAGCCCTTTACAATATTAAATTGCTTTGACCTGGATTCTCTCTTATACCACATTGGTCAACCAACATAGATAAATGGTGAGGCTATGTGAGGAATTATTTGCACTTGAGTCATAACTCTCGTATTACTTAAAATTGGTCTCAAATTGTATCCATAAAATAAAGTTGATACATATCTTGTATTAGTTTATGAATGACAAATATACATACTTTGGGCTAATTGTTAGCATTTATAAAACTTTTTGAGGTTTAAACTAGTCTTAAATGTTTGTCAAACATTGAAACAGAACAGTTATACTGCATACTCATGTCTATGAGATTCTGTTGCCCTCTTAAATGACTCTTAACAATTGAAGATTGAGAATCATGTTTTGTCTTGAAAAAAAATATGCCATTCTGGAGTTTGGACATCTGATGCCTACATGATTATATTGTGATTCTGCATTCATATAAACAAATATCTAGATCACATGATGAATTTAGTTGGTTCAATGAATTGGTAAATCTTTAGCAATTCTTTTAAAATAAAATTTACTGCTCTGGGTTTTGAAAGCTTTTGTATTGTTTGTGTGTGTCTTTTTTAACTATAAAAGGCTCACCAAATATGCACTTTAATTCAGTATAGAGCAAAGATGACATAGTTGTGCTCTCAATCAGTTTTTCACTGCTATAAATCTGTCTAAACTTATTCAACTTTATGGTTTCAGGATGGAACAATTAGATTGGAGAAGCTCTAGCAGCCTAGCTAGATCATTGGGAACGATAGTATCGATTGCTGGTGCATTTGTTGCAACTTTGTACAAGGGCCCTGCACTTCTGATGGGACTTTCACCAGCAAACTCATCTCAGCAGCCAGTTTTCTCACAAGATTCTAATTGGATACTCGGAGGATTATTTCTTGCGGCTGACTGTGTGATGGCTTCAGCATATATTATTGTACAGGTGAAGTTATCAAGTATTAATAGAGCTTTCATGATCTGTGATTTGTACTTGCATGGTGCAAATGCTCAGTAATTGGTTAATTATAATTGGCTATATTTCAGGCTTTTATTCTTAAGAAATATCCAGCAGAGTTGATTGTTGCATTCTTTTATTGTTTCTTTGTGGCCATTCAATCTGGTGCGACCTGTTTGGTTGTGGAAAGAGACATCGGTGCTTGGAGCTTGGAACCTAAGTTAAGGTTGCTTGCAGTTTTATACTCGGTAAATGAAGTAGATTGAAGTACAACTAGTAACTACTGCATTACATCTTTGCCTAGAAGTCTAAAACTTCATCTGTAAACATTTTCAGGGAGTCTTTGGCTATGCATTTCAAGTTGGTGTTTTTACTTGGTGTTTGCACCAGACCGGACCTGTTTTTGTTTCCATGTTCAAGCCCATAGGAATTGTCATATCGGTGGTTGTAGGTGTTGTCTTCCTTGGGGATGCATTCTATCTTGGAAGGTAGATTGTGTGTCTCTTGTAGATTGTGTTTGGTTGTACTGTTGAGTTTATTTCATCTAACACAAATTCGTTGTTGTCTTTCAATGCAGTTTGGTTGGTGCTACTGTGATTGTTGTTGGGTTTTATTCTGTATTGTGGGGAAAAGCCAAAGATATTGAAGATGCTGGCGTGAGAAGCTTGAAATCAAGAGGCAAACAGACCCCTCTTTTGAAGGAAAACGGCAGTGAATAGATATAAAAGGCATCGGTTAATTCAAAAGGATGCTACAATTTGCCAGCAACTTTGGAATTAGCTCTGACTCTGAGAAGTATTATTTCTCTCTCTCTCTCTCTTTTTTTCCCCCTTTTTCGGGGAGTTTGAAGATGTCAGACTACAGTTGAGAGAGAAAAATTGCATCAACCTTGTAAGTTGTACGTAACATGCTTTGTTTACCAAATCTTGAAGAAAAATTATTGTTGCAGTAATTTATAAAATATGTACACAATCTGGACCATTCCATTTTGATATCCACTGACTTACAGAGGAGTATGCCAATCTAAGTATGTATAAATAACACTACTAAATAAATGGGGAAGTCTTTGAAAGTTTTCTAATACAGTTGAACAGTTCCTTTTTTATTGGAGCTTAGCGATTCTTCAAAGGAAGAACACTCACACTGCAAAGAAGGAAATGGACCTGTCACTGCCCAGCAAGGAAATCCATCTTCAGCAAAGAGCTTTTCTGTCCAAACCACAAAAATACTGCTCTAAGCCTTTTTTTTTTTCCAGTCAAGAAATGAAATCAGTTCATTCAAATAAGAGCAGCCTGGTGCATCTAGGAAAATAACAAAGCTTAGATTAGAAACTACTTTTAGCAACATTCTGAAAGGAAATTCCAAATGTCGCCAATACAAATGCTATAATCTCTCATGGACACGAGTAATTATATTTTTGTGCAAATAATTTTCACACATTTCACACAATTTTTGTAAACGACTTAAATTTTTCTAGTCTTCACACAAGTTTGTGGAACATTCATTTTCCATTCTAGAAGCAGATCACCCTTGTCTATATGGTCTAGAAAGGAGGACTGAATTTTCTTTCCACTCAATTGGGCCACTCGATACATTTCTGTTCTATTCCCAATGGAAGGGTTATGCAAGAATTTTCCAATGTACTTACAGGTAGGGACTTGCACAAGGGATGCAGCAATTTCAGAGATGTGAATTAACTAAAAATGTAAAAAGTGAAGAAAAGGGTCGTAAATTGTTAATCATAATAGTCTAGTTTCACTCATTACCTATTGATTTTTTTGATATTCATAAGCGTTGGCTCTTATTTTAGAAGACAGTTTGATGATCCCATTTCCATCATGTTCGAAATATAAGCTCCTATCATTTTGCCTAAGTATGAATGAACTTCATTATGATAAGAAAGTAAACTCCTTCAGGTAGAGTGGTAGATCAATATATGATGTATGATTAGACACATTATTAGATACTCAAATTTTATCACAATACCCAAAAAAACAATTACATAAATGTTTATTTCTTCTTCTTCTTCTTTTTTTCCTGTTCACCCTTATAGAACCGAATAACATAAATGTTTTTCTGGTTCTTGTTAGAAGTATGCAATATGATGCTTTTTCTTTATTTGCTTCACCCAAAAAAGAAAAAATCTCACTCGATCGCCCCAGTTAATCCAATTTTATATCCATTGACCACTCTTAAAAAATAAAGTTCAAAACTTTAGTGCTAGTACATTGTGGATATTAATGTATAAAGAGTTTTTGTGAGGGGCTCCAGTACATAAGACTAAAATTTATGTCTTCATTTTATTTTTATAACTAAGAATAAAAAGGAATAAAATCCAGTCGTCTCGTCTTATCAACCTTTCAAAATGTGAAGGACCAATAGGAACTATGCTATCGGCTCAATTTGCTAGTTTCCTTCAACATTTTATTCTCTGTCAGCCTGATTACTTGTTAGTTATTAGGCCTGAGCAATAGGCCCACCAACTTGACAAGTGCATGAGTACAACAAGGTAGTTGGATCCATCTCGATATTCACATAAAAAATTCCATAGAAAAACTTTTTTTTTTTCATATTCTACTTAAGTCCTTCTTAATTACACCCAAATATGTAGTTACCAGAATGGATTTTTTTATGTAATTTTTTAGATGATAATATTATGTAAAGGAAAGAGATAAACATAAAACAATTTTATTAATAAAACTCATTTAAAGTATATGAATTTTTTTTAATAATTTTTATTTCTAGCTCTCTTTTCTACAAAATCTTATTATGAAAAATCATATGAAAGAATATGGCTTATTATATTAGTAATATTAAAAAAGCCCTCTATTGGTATAGCCACAAAAGATATCTACCACTAAAGCATTCCCAAAAATACTAGAAAGCTTCTACTAACTGGTCCAGAATTATCCATATATTATTCTTTCGTTAATTAACTTCATAAGACTATGTATAATAAGACAAAGGATAACCAACAATAACACATATACAAGTCCTTTTTCTTTTTCCTTGCTTGTATTAAATACATGTTATATGATACTCTATATAAACATAATATACCAATGTGAATATAAGTAGATATTGAGATATATCATATTTATGTGAAATAAAGATATCATATTAATATGAGAGAAATATTAATTAAATATTATATTTTAAGTGTTCAAATAACACAATTTATAATTTCAATAATTTAAAAACTATCGGAACGTCATCTTTGGTCCCTTGTTTAAGAATTTGGGACACCCAAGTTGCAACTTCTCCTCCCAAAGTAGCTTTCCCATTCTGTGAAGGGTTACCCCCATTCATGGCCGTCTCTTCTCTTCCTTTCCCTTTGCTTCTTATATTTGGAGCAGAAAACAAGTTTCTCAATCCCAGCTCAATACATAGAGGGTCAAACTTGGGTTTCTGGGTGCATGTGCAAGCACCAACTTGGGGCGCACACACACATAGACAGACACTATCAGATACTCAAGATCTCCCTCTAGCTATATAGTAAGAGATAGCTATTTATTCCACCATTAACATATTAGTACTTTTTAAGTGTGAGAGCAAAAGAAAGAAATTCAATGGAGGCTAAGACTAAGATATGGGAAGTGCTGCCATTTATAGTGATGGTGATTATGGAAGGCTGTACCATATAGGACTGACAATTTTTGCAAAAACTGCAATAACTAATGGAATGAGTCCATTTGTGTTCATTATTTATACCAATGCTCTGGCCACTATAATACTGTACAGGTCTCTCTCTTCCTTTTCCTTTCTCCGGGTGAGTTTTGTTTTTGTGCTATGTTGCTAGCTACCTGCGTGAAGTTGTTTGCATGGAGGACTTATTTTAGTTCTGATCTTCATCATTATCTTCTTTGCACAGAAAGGAGCGGCCACCTTTCACTTTCTCTTTGTTTATGGGATTCTTGCTCCTGGGTTTTACAGGGTATACTCTCTCTCTCTTGCTCTCTTTATTGAGGGCTTTTCAATAAATGAATTAAAGCCTTTTTGTGTGCTTCAAATAGTAGGTTTCACATTTCAAGATTCTATTTGGTACAAGGGGATGAAACCCCAATGGTTGCCAGTTGCCACTTGCCACTTGCTAGGCTTATCAAGTGCAGAATATGGTTAGCTCAATTGCTTGGAATGGATCCTCTAATGTTAGATTTTTACATGAAAATGTCATGTAAAAGAGAAAAAATAAATATAAATACTTTAAATAGGCTCTCACAAATTTTAACAGAACTCATTTGTTTAAAATCCTTGTTTTTATTTCTTTTCACGTGACATTATTAGGTGGTGAAAATCTCACATGAGAAAGATCCAGTTCCCTTCAATAATAGTATTCATATTTGTAACTTTCTTTTTCATTGATGGGTTTTGCATGATAACTATGACTCAGACCTTTTCATTCCTGGGTCTAAGCTACAGTTCGCCAATACTTGTATGTGCCATGGGCCACTTGATCCCAACCTTTTCATTCCTGGGTTTTGCTTGTTTATCTACGATGTCAACATTTGCCATGTAGAATATTTGTCAGATTCATGTATAGTTGATGAATCAATTTAACCCATACTGTTTTTTTCACGAAGATAAAGTTGAATTTGAGAAGTTCTCCTATCCAAGTCCAAGGCTATGCTTGGATGGATGAGTTCGAGTGGATGGAAGTACTATTAAAAACTATCAATTTTATTTTCTTAATTTGAGGATATGTAAGTGAATCATTTTATTATTATTATTATTATAATTAAAATTATATTTCATCTCACAAAAAATTATTTATTTCTTAAATAATAAAATAATAATTTTATTTTATTTTATTTTAAAATATTCAAATAATTAAATAATATTTTTATTTTATTTCATTTTATCTCATTTTATCAATTATTAAATATCTAAATATATTAGTATCCTGATATCATTAATGGGAGCAGTGCTAGCTGATTTATTCAAGGGCCCACTTATAAGCCCCTCTTCTCACCAAAGTAGACACTGCCGTGACTGGCTGATGGAATTTTCGTGAAGAAGAAGAAGCACCAAATGATAAATAATTATAATATAAAGGTTTAAAAATAATTACTTATAATATGAGAGACTTTTTTAATTAATATTATTAAACCGATGATAACAAGTAAAAAAGTAAAGTGCATTCATGCACCAAAACATTATTGGTGACTATTAGAAGCCTCGCCACTTATGATAACTAAAAGGCTCCAAAACATTCTTTATACAGACTCTGAAAAGCCAGTCCCCTCATATATAGGAGAAAGAACACACGAGAACGGATTCTCTCGTGTAAAAATTTTATATTAGGAAATGTTTACGGGGGAGCACGGGTGCTCCATAATTTACAAGCAAAAATATAATATTAAAATAAATAAATAGATGAGTTTAATTATTTATTATTTAATTAATAAATAATAGATATAATTCATATTTTATGTATAAAAAATTATTTTATTATTTTTTATATTGATGAATGAAATATAAATTTGTAATTAATTACATATATCAATAAAAATTATGTGTATTAATTAATTAACAAGATATTTATTAATTAACTTATATATATATGATTAATCATGAATTTTTATTTTATTAATTAATGTAAAAAATGATATAAAAAATTATATGAAAAAATTGTGATTATTTTACATATAAAAAATTTTATAGATTTTAATTGTTAATATTTACACATAAATAAACTTACATATAAAGAACTTAAATTAATTCTATCTTCTTTACTATAAATAATTTTACATATAAATTTTTTTATAAATTTTAATTAATAATGTTTATACACATAATAATAAAATTTTCAAAATTAAATCTAATTAACAGATTATAATGGATAAAAATCATTGAAACACCAGTGCTTCAAAATATTTTAATAGCATTATAAATGTCTCTTTTTATATTATCATGCAAAGAAAAAAATATAAAAAATATAAATTTAAATTTAAATAGTAGAATTCTCTTAAAATATGTAAGATCTTATGTTAAATTTTTTTATAAATTTTTGTGTTTATATTTATGCAGGAGAAAAGTAATGGAGACAGGATTTTATAATGCATCTAATGAGTGTGGTCCATGATTCTTAAAAATATTAGTTTTGTTATTCATTTAATTTTTATATTTTAATTTTTTTAACTTATTTACAAATTTATTTTATATCTCATAAAAATATTATAATTATATATAATTTAATTTGACATATATTTCATACAAAAATACAATTAACATGAATTAGAATCTTCTACAATTGTAAAAAAAAACTACATAAGAGTTCAATTTTTAATCTTATTTTTAAAAATTATTGTATTATATTTATTTTTAATATTTTATTATATAAAAGTTTGATTTTCATAGTTGAAATCCTTTCCAATTATTTCTCAACCAAAAAGGATCTTAATCCGATTAACATACATGCATCGTATTTTAAACGGAAATCAAACATTTCTGTAAAAATATAGCTGGTAAATCAGTTTTTTTAACTTTTTATATTATTATTACTTTTTTGCAGTTTAGTTTCTCTAAAATATTTGGAATTTAGTCCTTCCATTAACAACTTTGGAGCTCCACCACCAACTACGGCGACCCATCCACGACCACCGTTGCCCCCCACTGCTCCGTTGCCATTCCTCACCATTTGCGAACCAACTCGTTGCCGTGTCACCAGCGTCGTCAATTCTGGTGGAGGTTTTGCCGGTGGAGGTGTGGCCTGAGGTGGGGTTGCATGGGGTGGGGAAAATGGAGGAGGAAGCGGAGTCCCCAGGGGAGAGGATGCTGGCCCAACGTGATTTGGTCTGGGAAACCTAAAAAATACACAAAGATCCCATCTTTTGATGATTTGGAGAAAAACCCAGTGGGGCGCGCTGGTTTGCAAAGGTTCTGGTCGCTGGAATATTGTGCGGATCTGGTTGCCGAAGGAATATTGCGGTTTTGCAAAGGAAGCTCGCCGGAATATTGCGCGGATTTGGTTCTAGTCGCCGGAATATTGCGCGAATCTGGTTGTTGATATGTCTCTAAATTTTTGTTCCAAGTCCGATACTAGACTTTTGCTCGCAGTGGGGCACGCGGAGGTGAGGAGGTGGGGGAGGGTGGTCTGGTACTGGACTTCCATTGCGACGGTGTCTCAGGCCTTGAAGCCATGGCGGGTGACGGTGCAAGCCAAAGCTCCTCCCACGTTCTCCACTTTGGTGACTTAACAGGATTAAATTTAAAATACTTGAATTACTAAAATGTAAATAATGCAAGGGACTATATCATAAATTGTGTAAGGTCTTACATTGTAATTTTTATAAAATTTAATTATCTGGTCAGCATGTTCCAAGTAAATCATCACCACTCTTCAATTTTTCAACTGTTATATCAACGGTTTAGGAATTTGGTCTATCAATGTACCACAAATTTTAAGGTCCATTGAAGACAAATTAAAAACTGCACTGCTCTGCAGTTTTCTTACAACTGCAGAGGATCCTAATCCCATTGAGACTTAGTATCCATTCCCGAATGAGAAGTTGAGTTTCAACCTTAAACTGAACAGTGAGCACTGAACAGCACGTGTCACGTGATTAGGTAGAAGTGAATTGTTAGGTGCTCAATTCGACCTCAAAAGTCTGAAGTGAAGTGAAGTGAAACACAGAAATGGGGAAGGTGACACTTCCATTTGTGGGGATGATTATGGCCGAGTGTGCACAGGTTGGGTTAATCATATTGAGCAAACAAGTCATGGCACAAGGCATGACTAACTTCGTTTTCATCTTCTATTCCAACACAATCGCTTCCCTTGTTCTTCTTCCTTCTTCCTTCTTCGTCCACAGGTACCTACCTTCTCTCTCACTTTCAAATCTTCATCTTCATTACAATATATTGTGTTTGTGCTTTTCAACTCAACATCACTTTATTTATCAATGAATCCTTGGCAGATTTGAGCGCCCTCCAATCACGTTTTCCACCCTTTGTGGATTCTTCTTACTTGGACTACTCGGGCAAGTTTTTTCTAGCTTATATTTCATAATCCATATCATGCATATGCAAAATTCAAAGGCGGAAACTTTGCTCATAAGTTCATTTGTTTTTGTTTCTTGGTTCACATAAAATTGTGGATTCTAATACCAGCACTCTGTGTATTTTTTTTTTCAGTTATTTGGCGCTGGCTTTTGGGTATGCTGGCATTTACTACAGCTCAACTACACTTAGCACAGCCATGCTCAACCTTGTTCCTGGTTTTACCTTCATACTTGCTGTTGTTTTTAGGTTGATCTCATCTCCTCCTTGTTGCTAATGGCCACCTTTGTTAATTATCTAGACAAAAGCTAGATACACATCATTTTAAGTGATATGTATCTCACATATGCCTATTTGGCAGAATCAGAATGGAGGTGAGCAGAAAACGAGGTAGGATCAGATTTAATTAGACAGTGAAATTTATGCAAATGTGAGGTGATGTGAGTAGAAGTGTGTGTGACTAGAATTACTCAATTATCTATGGTCAGCATTAACTCATATTTTTGTTATGAACAAGGCTAGCCACACACACTTACACACACATCACCTTATATCTTCACAGTTTTTATCATCTGATCACAATTGTGCCTGCCTCTTTTTCTACACGCCTACACTCTGATTTTGCCGCATAAGCAGGTGTGAACCTAAAAAGAGATGTGTAGGTAGTATTTTTCTTATGTTAATTATCTATCAATAATGCTAGTGACACACATTTGGATTCACATCTCATGCACATCTGCCTATGTGGCAGAATCAGAGTGAAGGTGGGCAGAAAACGAGGTGGGCCCAATTATAATCAAATGGTAAAAACTGTGGAGATGTGAGGTGTTGTGAGTGAAAGTGTGTGTGAGTAACATTACTCTTATCTATGGTCGGCATTAAATATTTTTGTTATTGAGGCGACAAAATGAAAAAAAAAATTACTTTTTTAATTTATTTCTTGGATGTTTTTTGAATTTTGAAACTGTTTTTGTCAATTCAAAAGCATGCTGCCATGAATTGAGATATGAGAAAGCAGGAAGTATGTAATGTATGGGGCATTGTCAAGTTCAAGGTGATCTCAGGGCTGTCAACTGCCTTGCTTAGCATAGTAATACAACATAAAGATTATATTTCCTCCGACTCTTGAGTGTAGATAAACTGAATAGGACCATAGAGTTTCGATGGAAATATGATAAAGTAGATATTTGGTTTGGCTAACAATTGAAATAGCTAGGGAAATTTTGGGTCTTAAGATTTGTTTGTATGGAATTGCATTATTCTTCATATGTTTCTTAAATGAGTCAGTTTTTTTTTTTTTTTAATAGTTTCTCCAACTCTTTGGATTCAAATGACCATATTATATTATATTTAAGTTTTGTAATTCATTATGGGCAGGCTATCTAGATATGAAACCCAACATCACTAGATTAGGATTCAACATTCTACTGGACTCTCTTGAAGTGGTTAGTTTCAGAAGTAGGCTGGTGATTTCATTTTGGTTTATCTGTGTAACTTCACTTGCCACCATGAAGGATCTTATTACTTATTAGTATTCAGCACCAACATAAAGAAAAAGTATCATTATGTGAAGCTTTCCTTCTACAATTCTCTGACTGAAAAGGATTATTTGCATGAAACAAAGTGTTCGCAATCTCTGATATCTCCGTTCAAATGTTGGGATTTGGAATGCCGGTGATTCATGTCACCCTCTTATATCCCATCCATATCATTGTTGGTATTTTAAAAAATTTCTGTTCCCTTCAACCAAATTTGTTCCAGCTGACCTGGAATTCTCCTACTGAGCACTCTGGCTAATGGCAATCGTCCTATTAGTGGTGAATAAAGAGGAAATTTTAGCCTATAGAACCTTCTAGTTTTGTGTTAGTAACACTTGCGTATTTTAGGTGACTAATCAATATAGTGTTTTGTTCATGAATAATGAATCACTATTATTTTTTTCCCTGATAAAGGATTGATGGCATTACCACCTATGCTATGGAGATGGAAGTAGTATATTGTTGGATAAACCATGTCCTTAGTTGAAGATGTAGTAAATGATTCTCGTTAAATTACAATCTATCTTGAGTGACGGCTGTCCAGCAGTTAATTATCTCACTGATATCTCCCCATCTGTTTCTATACTTACATTGTATGAATAAATTATTTCCATACATAACTCCATTGAATCAAATGATTTAGTCATGCCACTTTTTATAGGATTAACTTTTTAAGTCTTTATCTTTTAGTTTTGTCTCTGAGTTGATGCATAGGCTGCAAACCCATATGTAATTTGTAAGGGTTAACTGGCTTATAACACCTACAAATGTCCATCACTTGCTTGGATTTGCCTGATATCTGGGTTTGCAATGAAGTCAAATAAAATTATCTTGTTTCACTTCGAAGAGAAGTGACCTGAACATTGATATTCTGAAGAGAAGTGATCTATTGAGCCCTTTACAATATTAAATTGCTTTGACCTGGATTCTCTCTTATACCACATTGGTCAACCAACATAGATAAATGGTGAGGCTATGTGAGGAATTATTTGCACTTGAGTCATAACTCTCGTATTACTTAAAATTTGTCTCAAATTGTATCCATAAAATAAAGTTGATACATATCTTGTATTAGTTTATGAATGACAAATATGCATACTTTGGGCTAATTGTTGGCATTTATAAAACTTTTTGAGGTTTAAACTAGTCTTAAATGTTTGTCAAACATTGAAACAGAACAGTTATAGTGCATACTCATGTCTATGAGATTCTGTTGCCTTGCCCTCTTAAATGACTCTTAACAATTGAAGATTGACAATCATGTTTTGTCTTGAAAATGAAAAATGTGCCATTCTGGAGTTTGGACATATGATGCCTACATGATTATATTGTGATTCTGCATTCATATAAACATATATCTAGATCACATGATGAATTTAGTTGGTTCAGTGAATTGGAAAATCTTTAGCAATTCTTTTAAAATAAAATTTACTCCTCTGGGTTTTGAAAGCTTTTGTATTGTTTGTGTGTGTCTTTTTTAAATATAAAAGGCTCACCAAATATGCACTTTAATTCAGTATAGAGCAAAAGATGACGTAGCTGTGCTCTCAATCAGTTGTTCACTGCTATAAATCTATCCAAACTTATTCAAATTTATGGTTTCAGGATGGAACAATTAGATTGGAGAAGCTCTAGCAGCCTAGCTAAATCATTGGGAACGATAGTATCGATTGCTGGTGCATTTGTTGCAACTTTGTACAAGGGCCCTGCACTTCTGATGGGACTTTCACCAGCAAACTCATCTCAGCAGCCAGTTTTCTCACAAGATTCTAATTGGATACTCGGAGGAGTATTTCTTGCGGCTGATTGTGTCATGACTTCAGCATATATTATTGTACAGGTGAAGTTATCAAGTAGTAATAGAGCTTTCATGATCTGTGATTTCTACTTGCATGGTGCAAATGCTCAGTAATTGGTTAATTATAATTGGCTATATTTCAGGCTTTTATTCTTAAGAAATATCCAGCAGAGTTGATTGTTGTATTCTTTTATTGTTTCTTTGTGGCCATTCAATCTGGTGTGACCTGTTTGGTTGTGGAAAGAGACGTCGGTGCTTGGAGCTTGGAACCTAAGTTAAGGTTGCTTGCAGTTTTATACTCGGTAAATGAAGTAGATTAAAGTACAACTAGTAATTACTGCATTACATCTTTGCCTAGAAGTCTAAAACTTATCTGTAAACATTTTCAGGGAGTCTTTGGCTCTGCATTTCAAGTTGGTGTTGTTACTTGGTGTTTGCACCAGACAGGACCTGTTTTTGTTTGCATGTTCAAGCCCATAGGAATTGTCATATCGGTGGTTGTAGGTGTTTTCTTCCTTGGGGATGCATTCTATCTTGGAAGGTATATTGTTTGCCTCTCTTGTAGATTGTGTTTGGTTGTACTGTTGAGTTTATTTCATCTATAACACAAATTCATTGTTGTCTTTCAATGCAGTTTGGTTGGTGCTACTGTGATTGTTGTTGGGTTTTATTCTGTCTTGTGGGGAAAAGCCAAAGATATTGAAGATGCTGGCATGATAAGCCTGAAATCAAGAGGCAAACAGACCCCTCTTTTGAAGGAAAACAGCAGTGAAGAGATATAAAAGGCGTCAGTTTATTCAAAAGGATGCTACAATTTGCCAGCAACTTTGGAATTAGCTCTGACTCTGAGAAGTATTATTTCTCTCTCTCTCTCTCTCTCTCTTTTTTCCCTTTTTCGGGGAGTTTGAAGATGTCAGACTACAGTTGAAAGAGAAAAATTGCATCAACCTTGTAAGTTGTAAGTAACATGCTTTGTTTACCAAATCTTGAAGAAAAATTATTGTTGCAGTAATTTATAAAATATGTACACAATCTGGACCATTCCATTTTGATATCCGCTGTGTCGCGACCGTGATAACGATGGGAGCAGCGAAAAATAATATTATTATAAATAATAAATAAAGTCGCTATTAATTTTATTTAAATTAAAAAAAATTAAAAAATCTTTATTAAAAAACGGTCTTTGAAAACTAAATTAGATTCGAGAGTCGGTTATGCTCAGGGAAGGATGGGAACTTAATCCCACGACACCTCTAATGCACTCGTCCTAAGACAGTACCTTAAGTCAATCGTGTAAATTCTTGATAATTTTTGGAAATATTTATTTTACTCTTTTTATTAAAAGATAAACGAAATTAATAGATAAATTATGAAAATCTTTATTTTTATGTTTAAAAAAAATCTTGAATCATCGAGTTGTCACAATTTAAATGATTCTAAAAAAATTATGAGATTAACAAGTTGTCACAGTTTAACTAATCTCGTTTTATTCTTTCGCTACAAAGTTCAAATTTTTTTTTTAAAAAGTAAAATCAACACCTAAAAAAAAACAAAATGAACAAAAAGATTAAAAACATGTACTAACGAGAAAAAAAAAAGATAAATATAAACATGTAATAGGTTAAACGAAACCTCAAATAAATTCTAAGATGATTTTTTTTTTGTTGCTATTATTATTATTATTTAGATATATAAGATTTATGGGTAAACTCAAAATCAAAACCATTGTTATTTATCCTATCCTACCCAAACCTAAGAGCAATCCCCGGATCACAAAAAAAAAAACCAAGTAAAATAAAACAAAGCCTAGCCCAATAACACCCTTTTATTATTGTTCCTTTCTTTTTACAGATTCCCTTTTTTAAAACATTTATGTTACAAAAAAAAAACACAAAAAAATAAAAATAGGAAAACGAAAAACAAAACAGAAACAAAGGCTTCAGCCTCTGAAAAAAAAGAAAGCCAAAAAGGCTTTTAGCCTCTGTAGCAGAGCAACGAAAGAGAGAGAGGTAACGTGGGGGGGTTTTGGCCGGCGGTGAGGACGAGTCATGACGGCGGCTCGTGCGGCAGTGGGTGGCGGATCTGGTTTGCGGGGAGAGGCCGATGATGCGGGGGGGGGTACCACGGGCGGCGGTTCAGGCGCGCGGCGCACGCACCTCTGGCGACGGCATATGGAGGCACGACACGGCACTAACGGAGGGGAACGACGAAGAAGGACGGGCTCCGGTGCGGATCTGGGCCGGATCTGGGTGTTTGGGGTTCAGGGTCAGGGCTTGACGGTGAAGGGCGATGGAGGCGCGGTGGTGCGCGTAGCGGGTCCGGTGGAGGAAGGAGCTGGACGGTGGCACGATGGTCTGGGTATAGATCTGATGGTTACCGGGTTATAGGGGTTGGTGAATGGAGCACGGTGAGTATGGTTTCAGGAGGGGGATTTATTTGAGCTTCTGTTTGGTTGGAAATGGGTGGTGATGAAAGTGAAGATGGGGTTTGGTTGAAGGTGAAGATGAAGTGAGATTGAAGGTGGAGGTGGGATCAAGTTTTTTTTTTTTTTTTTGATGGTGGTTGTTTATGGTGGGTTGAGGGGAGGTGGATCTGTTATGGCTTTTTGGTGGAGGTTGGGTTGTGGGAAGTTAATGATGAGATGAGGTGAAGTTGATGAAGGTTGCTGGCAGCAAGGTGGTGAGGGGTAGTTCACGGTTGAAGCTTGGAGTGCCGGTTAAGTGGAGGTACTGATTAGGTTCAGTGCCGTGGAGGCTTAGTGGCTGGTCTTGGAGAACAGCAATGGCTCAAGTAGTGGTTTTACTAATTATACAAGCTCTATTGGATCTGGGTTTATGGTAAAAGAATGATGGCTTCAAGAGTTGTGGAAGGGGAATGAAATTTCTTGTCTAGGTTTTGATTTTTTTGATTTGTGATTGCCATTGGATGGGTATTGCTTTATTTTTTTACTTTGGTTGATTCTGTGAGAATAAATGGTGTTGGTCTGAATATGAAGTGAGTGTTGTGATGTGTGTGTTGTGCCAGAACGTGAAGAGAGAAAGAATGCAGCCATTCAGAGCAAATAACAAAAATCAAAGTGCATGATAGAGGAATCAATGAATATACCTCTAATCCTTAGAAAAAAAAAACACCAACAAAGTTTCTTCTCACTCAGTTTCTCTTTACAAATTCACTTCTCACCTTTTTCTCACTTCTCCCTTTCTTCCTTTCTCGGTTGCAAAAGGGGTCGTGGGGTATATATGCAACGCCTCCTCCTCTTTACTGCTTGTTTCATCTCTTATAAGTAAACTATCCAAATTTCTTTTTTCATGGACAGCTTAGGTAGTAACGTATAGTAGAGCATTGGTCATTTTTTAATTTCCAATTTGATGAACCTTCCCTGTTTTTTGAATCTGCACTCCTTCTAGTTGCCCCCCCTCTTACTATATTCAAAATTGCTTTGAGCCTTACGTTGTGGGAAATCAGAATGTCAAGTCTTTCTCGACTCTATTTTTGGCTTTCAACGCTATTTCCCATTTTCTGCCCTGCTGCAACCTTCCCGTTTTATGTGTTTTATCCCTTGGCCCTTTCATAGCTTGACTTTGCATGGTGTCGCAGGAGGTGCAGCTACCCCATCTCCTTATTGGTGTTTTATTTTCAAAACCTCTAGTCTCACTCTTCTGCCTTTCTTTTGCTATCACCAGAATGTTTGATTTGTCTTTTTGCTTTTGGTTGGTTGCAACATTCCTGCTCTTCCATGCCACTTTTTGTTTCTATTTCTTTTGGGTATCTGTATATATATATATATTTATTATTATTATTATTTTATTTTTTATTTTTTTATTTTTTGTGCCCAGTCAAAATTGAATATTCTCATTGCTTCTTTTACTTGTTTCTTACTAGGGACTATGAACAACCGTAGTTTTCATGTTATCGTCGTAAGAAACGAGTAAAGACGTGAACTTAAATTTTGTCCGGTAATGTATGGGATGAGGTGAATGGACAAGGCAAAGACGCCGATTGAAAACCAGCGAGCTAAAACATGAATTAAAGAGTTGCCGTGACGTCATTAATCTTGCCAAGGTGAAATTCAGCGTAAAGCTAGATACGTCACTGTATTGTCAACAAGCTGTCACAACTCAGTTGATGTTTATTGATTAGAAGGAAAAAAATCTCTCTTTTTCTTTTTTTAATTTTAAATGATCTTGGGTGACTTTATGACTGAAAACGGTAAAAGACGGTAGGCTTGGCTCGGAATTTAAAAAATAGCGGGTTTGGCTCGGAATTTAAAAGACAGTGGATTTGGCCCGAAATTTAAAAGACAGTGGGCTTGACCCATAATTTAAAAGACAGTGGGCTTGACTCGAAATTTAAAAGACAATGGGTTTAGCCCAGAATTTAAAAAATAGTAGGCTGCCAAATTTGATTAAAATATTAGGCTTGGCTTAAAATTTAAAAACAATGGGTTTGACCGAAATTTAAAAGACAGTGGTTTACCAGAAATTAAAAAACGAGTGAAACTTGGCCCAAATTTAAAAAAACGATGAAATGCTTGACCAGAAATTTAAAAGACAGTGGGCTTGGCTCGGAATTTAAAAGACAGTGGGTTTGATCCAGAATTTAAAAGATAGTGAGCTTGACCCGGAAAAGTTTTTTTTTTGTTTCGCTGTTCTTTTACAGTGAAGCTTGGCGTAAAAGCCAAAGACGTCACTTTTCACAAACTGTTGCAGCTTATGGAGAGATGTTGCAACGTACATTCCTGTAACTCAAAATCTGGAGATCATGTCAATAAATTCAAAACATCAAGTCAAAAACTTCTCATTAGTATACCCGATGCCAATTACTTCCTTGAAAAATTTTGGTCCATTAAACCCGGGCGCAGGCTCTCGCAAACTAGAGCTTATCAACTTGTTGCAAGTTCCTTGGGATCTTCAGACGTTGGGGTTACTTTACTTCTGAGTTTGCTCAGCAGACACACAGTTTCCCTCTCAACATTGCAGATTGCATTGGGAGTTTTTCTTGCCTCGTTTGAACCTTCGAATTCATTCTTGATCTAAATTGTTAGTTAAAAGATTGCCATTAAATTGTTAAATCAATGATACTGAATTTATACTCCCTTTTATTGAAACATTTTGTGATAAACATGTGTGACTTCACAAGTATAAAAGAAAGGAACATGGTAAAAAAAAGATGAGGAATAAAAGAGAATAAAGGAAATTATTTTCATTAATTTAAGTGTTCACAAGCACGTAAAGGTAAATAGTACAAAATGATGATACAAAGGCAAGGTGACAGGAAATTGCCCCAGTTAGGATTCCTTTCTTCTCATTAGATAGGTCTTAATTCTTAGATGGATATTACAACCACCAGTGACACGAGCTCTCTTCCATTGATCACTGCTTAAAATTGCCTCAGTTTTGTCTTCCATCGCCACTTAAAATTGTCCTAATTTTTTTGTCTCCTTTTCTTTGCTGTCTGGGTGATCCCTTCAGGTGACATTTCCTAGGCGAGCCTTTGCCGACTTTAAACTTTTTGCATAATTTAGATGCCCTAACTTTTGCTTAGGTCGCCCTTACGGGTTTTTAACCTAACAGGTTATTTTCTTTTTCTTTTTCTTTTTCTTTTTCTATTTCTTCTTCTTCTTTTTTTAGGCATAGAACTTTTTGACTGCATCAGCATTTGTCGGTCTTGGCAATTCATTTCCGTCCATATTTGTTAAAACTAAGGCTCCTCCAGAGAATGCCTTCTTAATGATATATGACTCTTCATAATTCGGTGCCCATTTTCCTCGGGCGTCCTCTTGGTTTGGAAGTTTTTTCTTTAAAACCAGGTCACCTGCTTGGAACTCCCTAGGGCGCATTTTCTTGTTGAAGCTCTTGCCATTCTTCTTTGGTATAGTTGCCCGTGACAGATAGCTTTTAATCACTTTTCTTCAATCATGTTTAACTGCTCATACCGATTCTTTACCTGAATCTGCTTCTTTTAACTTGGCTTCCATCAACACTCTTTAAGATGGGATTTCAACCTCTGTGGGGGAAACCGCTTCCATACCATAGACCAAGGAGAATGGTGTTGCCCCAGTGCTGGATCGGATATTAGTGCGATAAGCGTGGAGAGCATAGGGGAGCATCTCATGCCATTCTCTGTAGTTGACCACCATTTTGGCTACTATCTTTTTGATGTTCTTGTTTACTGCTTCTACTGCACCATTCATCTGGGGTCTGTAAGGAGCAGAATTGTGATGCTTGATCTTAAACCTCTCACATAGATTCTTGATTTCTGCACTATTGAGATTAGGGGCATTATCTGTGATAATCCTTTCTGGAATTCCATATCGACAAATGATGTTCACCCTCAAAAACTTAAGGACAACTTTTTGAGTGACTTTGGCATAGGAAACAGCCTCTACCACTTGGTGAAATAATCAATTGCTACCAGGATAAATCTATGACCATTGGAAGCTTTTGGGTTTATTGGCCTAATAACATCGATTCCCCACATTGAAAAAAGTCAGGGTGCCACCATATTATGCAATGGCATTGGTGGTGCATTAATGCGATCAGAGTATGCTTGGCATTTATGATACTTTTGAACATATTCTATACAATCAGCTTCCATAGTGGACCAGTAATAACCATATCGTAAGATCTGATGAGCCATTATGATACCGTTGGCATGTGTTCCACATATTCCCTCATGAATTTCTGTTAAGATGGTGAGAGCCTTCTTAGCTTCTATACATCTGAGGAGTGTGCCATCATAGTTTCTTTTGTACAGTATTTCCCCATTCAAAAAGAAAGTCAGGGAAAGCCGACGGATGCTCTTTTTATCTGTCTCATTTGCCCTGATGGGTATTCTCTGAACTTGACGTACTGCATGATATCATGGAACCAGGGCTGACCATCTTCTTCTTCCTCAACATTAGGACAATAAACGGGTTCGCTTTCTGCCCTTATTCGGATGGGTTGCACATTAGCATGAATATTCAGATTGGCCATTATAGCCAAAGTTGCCAGAGCATCTGCGAACTGGTTCTTATCCCAAGTCAAGTGCGAAAAGGTGATCCCTTCAAACTTCTTGATCAACTGCATCAAATATTTCTGGTATGGAATCAACTTTGGGTCCTTAGTCTACCATTCCCCGTTCACTTGATAAATTGTCAGTGCTGAATCTCCATATACTTGTAGTTCTTTCACTCCCAATTCTATTGCAACCTTTAACCCTTGAGCACAAGCTTCATACTCTGCAATATTATTGGTGCAATCGAACTCTAACTTGATGGCCACTGGGTATTGCTTCCTACTTGGTGATGTGACCGCTGCACCTATGTCGCTCCCATACATATTGACTGCTCCATTAAAAAACATCTTCCATATGTCCTCTTCATCTGACTCTTCTTCTTCAACTGCTAAAACATCCTCATCAGGAAAATCAGACGTCACAGGTTGCTTGTAATTGAGTGGGTTCTCAGCTAAGTGATCTGCAATTACGCTCCCTTTAATAGATTTTTGAGTTATGTGCTTTATGTCGAACTCAGAAAGAACCACTTGCCACTTGGAGACTCGTGTGGAAACATGAGGGCTTTCGAATATGTACTTTATCAGGTCCATTCTTGAGATAAGCCAAGTTGGTATAGTACAACATGTACTGCCTCAACCTTCTAGACGTCCATGCCAGTGCACAACATGTTTTCTCGATTGTCATGTAGTGAGACTTGCACTCACTGAACTTCTTGCTCAAATAGTAGATGACTTGTTCTTTTTTTCTTGTTTCATCATGCTATCCTAGCATTGCTCCCATGGATGTCTGCAATACCGTGAGGTATAATATCAAAGGACAATCAGGTGTAGGTGGCACCAAAATAGGAGGACTTTACAAGTAAGCTTTTATCTTCTCAAAAGCTTTCTGACAGTGTTCATCTCATTCTTCTGGTTGTTGTTTCTTTAGTAGCTTGAAGATTGGCTTGCAAGTGCTAGTCAGGTTGGCTATGAACCTAGCGATGTAATTCAGTCTCCCGAAAAAGCTTCTTACCTCCTTTTCAGTCTTGGGAGCAAGCATCTCTTGTATCGCTTTGACTTTATCAGGGTCTACTTTGATTCCTTCCTTGCTAATGACAAAACCAAGCAATTTTCCAGTCGACGCACCAAAAACACATTTTGTCGGATTTAGTCTCAACTTATATTTTCTGAGTCTTTCAAATAACCTTTGCAACATTACCACATGGCTTTCCCCTTCTTTGGACTTAGTAACTATGTCATCCACGTATACCTTAATTTCTTTGTGCATCATATCGTGAAACAAAGCAACCATGGCACGCTGATAGGTGGTTCCAGCATTCTTCAATCCAAATGGCATGACTGTGTAACAAAAGGTTTCCCATGATGTGACAAATGTGGTCTTCTCTTTATCACTTGTGTCCATAGGAATCTGACTGTAACCAGAATACCCATCCATAAAAGAGAATCTATGACCTCTTGCTGCATTATCAACAAGGACATCAATGTGAGGCAATGGGAAATTATCTTTATGGCTAACTTTATTCAAATCCCTATAGTCCACACACATCCTGACTTTTCCATCTTTCTTTGGAATAGGAATGATATTTGCTACCCATTCTGCTTGTCTTGATACTTCTAAAAATCCTGCTTCCAATTGCTTGGTGACTTCCTCCTTGATCTTTAAAGACATTTCAGGGTGCATTTTCCTCAATTTCTGCTTTTCGCCTCAACTTTGGGGTATAACAGAATCTTGTGGGAAGCTATGCTCGGATCTAACCCTGGCATATCTCGGTAAGACCAAGCAAATACATCCATGTAGTCTTTGAATAACTTGATCATGCTTTCACGTTTTGGGTTATCCACTAACCTTAACTCCTTCTTATCTTCATCGGTTCCCATATTGATCACCTCTACTTCTTCCTCATCTAGGCTGAAGTCTCTTTCTGACCTTTATACCAATTTGGCAAACTCCTCAGTGGCGTTCCTATCTTCATCTGAGTCATAGTTATCTATATCCATAATTGAATAGGAATCCATCCTTGAGCTTTCAGGAATCCTTTTATGGGACAATGCCTCTACCAGACCCAAGTCCCTGGAAGATTTATTTGTGCCAGATTGGAAAAAGAAAAAAAATATGGTAATTGGACAAGGCTAAGCAAAGATGTAAATCAAAGATAGAAAAGAATTAAAGTAGTGAATCAACTGAGAAACACACAAGTTTATTGCATTGAAACTTTGATGAAAGATAACATGTGCAGAGAATCATACTGGCAAAACACACAAGTTCATTATATTAAAGCTTCGACAAGAGTTAGCGTAAATTCAACATAACAAAAGTCTAAGATAACATCATGACTAAATAATTACTTTATGACAATCACATCTATTAACGCCTCAGATCGCCAATTATTCAGAGGTTTCAAGTCGACAGAAGGCTGGATAACATGGTCTTCTCTAGAGTCTTCGTCTACATTGTTAATGATTAGCCGGACCTGATGATTGGAGGTTCTATTGATAACCTCGGCACGGACGGGGAATGTCTCCTTCAGATGATGAATCGTCTTTTTCACTTCATTCTCCCTTTTTTCTTCATTGAGAACCAAATTGTGTTTCATCATGCCTTCCAAAGGTGCCTCATATCCCAGACTATATCTATTTTTGTTCTCTGGCAGGGTGATCATAGACTTGGTTCCTTGCAGATGAATTCCTAAACCTTTTCCAGCTTAGTAACCATTATTGGTCATGATGCGAGTCACAATTTGATGAACAACTTTAGAGGACGGCTCATCATTCTTTGTCTTCGATTCCACTAACTGGAAACTGTGTAGGAAGTTTTCCACCTCCAGCTCTGTGTTTTCAATATAAGGCACTAAAGTAAGCTTCATCAGTAAGATTTCTTCCTCTCCTCGAATGGTAACCAGACATCCATTTTCAATGTATTTCAGGCATTGGTGCAGGGTCGAGGGAACAACACCAACAGCATAGATCCATGGTCTTCCTAAAAGCATAGTATATGTAGGCTCAATATCCATTACTTGAAACAACACTTAGAAGCAGCTCGGGCCTATCTCAAGTGGAAGGGTCACTTCTCCCAGAATTCCTCTTTTCCTTCCATCGAAGGCTCGCACTGTCATTTCTTGAGGCCTAAGGTCTTCTACACTCATAGCCAGCTGGGACAAGGTTGTCCTCGGGAGAACGTTCAAGGCAGAACCCCCATCAATCAAAACCTTTGCGACTAAATACCCCTGACATTTCAAAGTGATATGCAAAGCATGTGGGTTATTCCCTATCGAATGTACCACTTCTTCCTCCGAGAAAGGGATCACATTGATGTGCCTTACTGGGTCTACCATGTTCACTAAGCTTTTTGAGGTAACATCCGGCTTCACATAGGCTTCATTTAACACTCTCTGCAGTGTTTTGCGATGAGGTTCAGAATTCATGACGAGTGACAATAAAGAGATCCGAGCTGGAGTTTTTCTGAGCTGCTCTACCACATCATACTCACTTTGCTTCATGATTTTTAAGAATTCTTCTTCATCGTCTTCTTTTGTTTCTATGAAGCCTGTTTTTCCTTTCCCGGTCTTATCTTTTTGTCCATAGCACCTACCGCTTCTTGTGATCCCTCCTATGCCCACGACACTTGACACTGCTTGTGCGGGCTCTGCTATCTGAGCAATAGGATTTGAAGCGGTTTGTCCTATATTACTTTGTGTCTTTACCTTGACATCATACTTCCAAGGCACAACATGTGTATCACTATAGGGAAAATGTGTAGGCTTCTTTATCGCTATGACAACTTTTCGGGAATCTGGAACTTCACTAGTACGCGGGAGTTTGAGGACTAGACGCTTCACAATATCTATCTCTTTTGCGAACCCTCTTGCTTGAGTAACATCTATTACCCCCAAAGCCATGAATCTTTGCACCCGAGCCTAAACTCCTGACAACCCTCAATATCGTGCCCCTTCTCTATATGGTATTCATAATAAGTTTCGGTATCAGATTCAAACCCTACATCACCCAAGGCTACTGAGGAACAATAGCCTGCTTGGACAAGACCTTGGAATATTAACTTCATAAGAGTTTTGACATCTGCTACATTTTGAAGTCCTTCATTTTCCTTTTCTAATGCGTTTACAATTCCTTTCCCATGATTTGGAATTGGGTTGCTAGTAATGCTAGGTCTCTTCTCATCTTCAAACTCTAGCTTTTTGCAGGAAATCAATCTCATCACGGTCTTAAATACCTCGCAATCTTCGATTGAGTGTCCTGAGTTATCCATATAGAACTTGCAAGTTACGTTAGGATTGTACCAAGCTGGAAATGGGGGCACCATGGGGTGAGAAGGAACACATGCAACCAAATGTGCATCGAACAACTGTTGAAACAAATCAGCATTGGAGATTGGCAACTTTGGGAAAGGGGGTAGATTCGATGGGGGTCGAGCATACCCTTGGTTTCCTGGATTTCGAGGTGCGGGAGGACGATTGGTATAGACAGGACGTGGTGAGGGAACATTGTTAACTTGGTAAGCTGGAAAAGCGGGTGAAGGGGCTTGATAAGAAGGGTATGGTTGTGGATTACGAGGAAAACATGAGTTTTGTTGATGCGCATAACTGGTTTCTAGTTCTTTCTTCCTTGTTGGTGCCACCTTCTTAGGGAAATGGCTCTCTGTACTTCCAGTAGGTAATTTTCCTGCTTTTGCAAGATTCTCAATCCTT
The DNA here is from genome assembly GCA_029884595.1 of Ormosia semicastrata. Taxonomy (NCBI): domain Eukaryota; kingdom Viridiplantae; phylum Streptophyta; class Magnoliopsida; order Fabales; family Fabaceae; genus Ormosia; species Ormosia semicastrata. The sequence continues at coordinate 24,860,629 of JAQQTO010000046.1, read as the reverse complement.
TCTCCAGCCGAAATTAGATCAGAAAAATCTCTGTAGGCAGCACGTGCTATCAGCCCAATAAAAGGTGCTCCTAGGGTCCCCATAAAGTATGAGCTCATTTCTGATGGAGTCAATGGTGGTTGAACTTGGGTTGCTAACATTCTCCATCTTTGAGCGTATTACTTGAAAGCTTCGTCATTCTTTTTTTGCATTGCCCCTAGTTGTTCTCGGGTAGGTGCGGTGTCGATATTGAATCGATATTGCTCCAAGAATAGACTTGTCAGATCATCCCAACAAGAAATCTTCGAATGGTCAAATTGCATGCACCATTCCAAAGCCGACCCGGTCAGGCTCTCATAAAAGAAATTGATTAGGAACTTTTGATCCCATGACCAAATGACCATTTTGGTGATATAAGTCTTCAGATGAAACTTTGGATTGGTGCTTCCATTATACTTTGAGAAGTCTGGTACTTTGAAGTTTTTGGGAATATTAACTTCAACCTCAGGGAACAGTTCATCGATTCCCACTGAGCCATACAGATTAGGGCCTTGAATGGCTTTAATTTGCTCTTGCATCTTTCCAATCAATTCATATCTTAATTTTTCTTTTTCTGAGTTGCTGTTCAGGAATATTTTCACTGGCTGTTCATGAGTGACTTCTACATTATTTTTCTCTCATTCATGATTTTCGTTCATGAAATCACCCTCTTCATTCACATTGTTGTTTGCATTTGCATTTACCCCAGTGCCGACAGATGTTTCATTTGTTGTTCTAAGGGTCTTAGTTAACCGTCTCAGTAAATCTTCGACCCTTGATTGTCCTTCTACCATTGTATTGATCCTTTCTCTCATTTCATCCATCTCTTGACTTAAGTTTCTTTCTGAGTTTGACATCTCTTGCAGCCTAGTTTGCGAACTAGTTTTGTAGGCCCGGGTTTGTGCAATCTGCATTTTCCAAGGACGAGCAATGGTTCAAAGTTTTTACCTGAAAATGGTAAAATTATTATTATTTTAGAATATCAGTGATTATGTTCATTATTTGTTAGAGGACCGCTAGTAGTTTTACACCAAGTAGATTTGAAATAAGTATCTTTGATCTTGTTTGTTGTGACTATTACCCAGAACGTCTCGTTCGAAAGTATTAAGTCTCAAGTGAAATATGGGATAGAAAAAATAAGTGCCGAAATAAACATACTTCGTTCATTCAACTGAAAAGATATGACAATACATTGCTCTTAGATGAATACATCATGACCTAGCCGAAGGAAACTATTCCCTATCTGAATAGGCCTTAGCCATCTGTTTCATCTGCCTTATAAGGTTCTTACAGTACTCAATGAAATCACTGATTTCTACCGATGTTTCAAAAGGATTGACCATCTGATCAGCTTTCTTCAAATGATATGGAGTATGCACAATTGCTGAATTAGCCAAACATGTCAATTTTGCAAAGCGACTCATCCAAAAATGGACTTCCTCCTTCCATCCATCGATGTCCCCTTTTTTGTTGTTCCACTTGATCCATCAATTTTTTCATATTTTCCTGTCCTTATTACAATGTTGCCTCATATTTTACAACTGTCTCTTTCATGTGTAGCTTCTTATTTTTTATCATATCTTTATATCGCTTAGATGTCACTCCCATCTGCTGTCTCATTTCTTTTACCAGCCGCATTGCATCGCTCTGGGTTGCTTTGGCACTCTTGAGCTGCTCCCTAAGCTGTTGGTTTTCAGTCATGGCCCTGTCCTTTCTTGCCTTCGGAGCCCTAATTCCTTGTTTGCTGCCCCTAGACACTATTTGGTTTTTAACATGTAATCACGTTCTGCCTTCATCTTTTTATTAGCCCCTTCAAGAGTATGGTTCTTTTCAGCATTTTCTCACTTTAAGGCCGCACATGCCTGGTGGATCTCTCTCGACTCAGCTTCCATTTTTCCCTTTTCCTCTTCCATTTTCACAAACCTTACTTTTATTTCTTTCATCTCTTCATTCTTAATCACGACCGAGGCTGGAGGTTCACCAACCATAGGGGTTGCCGGGGTCCTGAATGGTAACTTGATTTCTTGAACTCTGTCCATAACCCATTGGCGATAATCGTCCTTGGCTGCACAACTTCTGACTCCCAATTCTTTTCCTTTTCGGATGACTTTGTCCCAAGCACTTCGGACCTCCTGAAGTGATTCAGTGTTTTCCGTATCTATATAGTAAAGAACAAAAGAGGTTATTTGGGCTTCTGCAGGTGGGCCCATCATAGGATAACCAAGTTGTTGCTGTGCTAAGGCTGGATTGTAATTAATACATCCTCGTGTACCCATGAGGGGTACGTTTGAAAACCTTCCGCATTGGTAGATAATAGTTTCTACATCTTTCCATCGAGGGTACCATCTTATCTATTTTTCTTCCAATTTTTCCAAATGGTCTGCCCATTCACGGCTGTTCTTGGCCTTCACTGGTACAGGTTAAAGTCAGCGATAGGGCACTCCGCTTTGTATGATCTATTGAAAACATGAGCTGTGAACCAAACATACAACACCGGCAAGCAGCAGAGGATTCTTTTACCATTCCTTTCGTGACAAAAGTTCAGGGTAGAGTAAACATCTGCGAGAATGGCTAGGACATGGTTGTCGGTGTGGAACTTATAGGTAAGGAACACATCGATTGCTGCATAATCCACATAGTCATCAATATTAGGGAACAAGATTGTGCCGTAAATGGTGAGGGCTAGCACATCTATGAAAGTATCCCAATCTCCATTTTTGGCTAAGTGACGCATCTGTCCTTCAAGGTATTCTCTTGAAAACCCTTTGGTTCCATTTCTATTCTGCTGCACACCTTGGAGGTCTCTTGCGTGCACTTTCAAAACGTTTGCTACAATTTGGATGGATGCTTAGTGTCCCCTATAAAAGTATGACTTTTTACCTTCCAATGACAAACCTAGGATCTGCTCGAATTCTTCTAGAATGGGAGCTAGTTGGAAATCCTGAAAAGTGAAACATCTAAGAGGAGGGTCATAATACTAGGCCACTGCGGTGATCACTTCCATTTGCACATTCACCTCTAACAGATCCAGAACCTTTCTATACTTTGCCGCAAATGTCAAACGTTGAGTCTTCTTCAACATTCGTCCCATAACCACTAGGCTTTCAGTGTGAACTTTATTAGCCTTGAGTCACAGAGTCTTTTTCAAGCTTGCATCCTTGTGATCTGATCCCATATTCCTTTTTATCAAAGATATTCACTGTCAAATCTTGGTTGAGTTCTAACGGTTCTTTAACAAATCTGCCATAGGAAGGACAAAAAGATTAGAGTATTGCAAAGAAAACATGGTGCAAGGATGCAAAGTATGATTTTAAAAAAAAATACAATGACTGATAAATTTAAGGATAACGAAAAGGTACGTTCCCTTTGTGCCCTAAAGGACTGCCTTAAATTTGAGGAGTTCTATCTTAAGGATCTATGAGTCTGTCTAATTCGTGAGAATTTCATTGGGTGGCCTACTATTCTAAAGGCCTCTAGAGCTAAGTCCCATATCAGAATGTTGACCACAAATAGTGGGTAAACCACTAGGTGTGAGATATTCATGAAAAATGCACACTCTATATGAGGTTTTCGCGATAACAAAACAGGATGTACATCCAAAATGACTACCACTACGCAACCTCTACCTAACTTAAGCTTCAACTCAGACCTGGGTATAGGGCCCCACTCGAAGGTGTGTGATAAACGTGTAAGTGTAGTGTGTGTAGGGAGCATACAAACTTTCATAATTCTAGAGACTACTCACATCCTGCAAAACAACACGAACACACAAGATTCCCGAAAATCCTCTATCCTAAGGTTTGCATGATAAAATAAAATCACAGTTAAGGTGATTAATAAATAATTTAAACAAAATAGAAAAACAAAACAAAAAAAGAAGTAAAACAAACATATAAATGCTACAAAATTTGCACAATCAACTTTCAAATGATTGACTCTCAAATGTCCCCAGTGGAGTCGCCATCTGTCGCGATCTTGATCACGATGGGAGCGGCAAAAAATAATATTGTTATGAATAATAAATGAAGTCGCCACCAATTTTATTTAAATTAGGAAAAATTAAAAAATCTTTATTAGAAAATGGTCTTTGAAAACCAAATTAGATTCGGGAGTCGGTTATGCTTAGGGAATGGTGGGAACTTAATTCTACGGCACCCCTAACGCACCCGTCCTAAGACGGTACCTTAAGTCAATCGTGTAAATTCTTGATAACTCTTGGAAATGTTTATTTTACTCCTTTTATTAAAAGATAAACAAAATTAATTGATAAATTATGAAAATCTTTATTTTTATGTTTAGAAAAAATCTTGAATCATCGAGTTGTCGCAACTTAAATGATTCCTAAAAAACTATGAGATTAACAAACCGTCACAACTCGACTAATCCCGTTTTATTCTTTCTCCACAAAGTTTAATTATTTTATTTTTATTTTATTTTAAAAAAAAGTAAATCAACACCTAAAAAAAACAAAATGAACAAAAAGATTAAAAACATGTACTAACGAGAAAAAAAAAAAGATAAATATAAACATGTAATAGGTTAAACGAAACCTCAAATAAATCCTAAGCTAATTTTTTGTTGTTGTTGCTATTATTATTATTTAGATATATAAGATTTATGGGTAAACTCACAAAATCAAAACCATTGTTATTTATCCTATCCTACCCAAACCTAAGAGCAATCTCCAGATCACAAAAAAAAAACCAAGTAAAATAAAACAAAGCCCAACCCAATAACACCCTTTTATTATTGTTCTTTTCTTTTTACAGATCCCTTTTTTAAAACATTTATGTTACAAAAAAAACAAAAAACAAAAATAAAAATAGGAAAACGAAAAACAAAACAGAAACAGAGGCTTCAAGCCTCGAAAAAAAAAAAGCCAAAAGGCTTTCGGCCTCTGCAGCGAGCAACGAAAGAGAGAGAGTAACGTGGGGGGGGGGTTTGGCGGTGATGAGGACGAGTCATGACGGCGGCTCGTGCGGCAGTGGGCGGCGGATCTGGTTCACGGGGAGAGGCCGGTGATGCGGGGGGGTGTACCACGAGCGGCGGTTTAGGCCGCGGCGCACGCACCTCCGGCGACGGCATATGGAGGCACGACACGGCACGAACGGAGGGGAATGACGGAGAAGGACGGGCTCCGGTGCGGATCTGGGCTGGATCTGGGTGTTTGGGGCTTGGGGTCAGGGCTTGACGGTGAAGGGTGATGGAGGCGCGGTGGTGCACGTAACGGGTCCGATGGAAGAAGGAGCTGGATGGTGGCACGATGGTCTGGGTATGGATCTGATGGTTACCGGGTTATAGGGATTGGTGAATGGAGCACAGTGAGTGTGGTTTCAGGAGGGGGATTTATTTGAGCTTCTGTTTGGTTGGAAATGGGTGGTGATGAAAGTGAAGATAGGGTTTGGTTGAAGGTGAAGATGAAGTGAGATTGAAGGTGGAGGTGGGATCAAGTTTTTTTTTTTTTTTGTTGATGGTGGTTGTTTATGGTGGGTTGAGGGAGGTGGATCTGTTATGGCTTTTTGGTGGAGGTTGGGTTGTGGGAAGTTAATGATGAGATGAGGTGAAGTTGATGAAGGTTCTTGTGACAAGGTGGTGAGGGGTAGTTCACGATTGAAGCTTGGAGTCTTAGGTTAAGTGGAGGTACTTGATTAGGTTCGGTCTTGCGTGGAGGCTTAGTGGCTGGTCTTGGAGAACAGCAATGGCTCAAGTAGTGGTTTTACTAATTATACAAGCTCTATTGGATTTGGGTTTATGGTAAAAGAATGATGGCTTCAAGAGTTGTGGAAGGGAATGAAATTTCTTGTCTAAGTTTTGATTTTTTTGATTTGTGATTGCCATTGGATGGGTATTGCTTTATTTTTTTACTTTGGTTGATTCTGTGAGAATAAATGGTGTTGGTCTGAATATGAAGTGAGTGTTGTGATGTGTGTGTTGTGCCAGAACGTGAAGAGAGAAAGAATGCAGCCATTCAGAGCAAATAACAAAAATCAAAGTGCATGATGGAGGAATCAATGAATATACCTCTAATCCTCAGAAAAAAAAAACACCAACAAAGTTTCTTCTCACTCAGTTTCTCTTTACAAATTCACTTCTCACCTTTTTCTCACTTCTCCCTTTCTTCCTTTCTCGGTTGCAAAAGGGGTAGTGGGGTATATATGCAACGCCTCCTCCTCTTTATTGCTTGCTTCATCTCTTATAAGTAAACTATCCAAATTTCATTTCTCATGGACAGCTTAGGTAGCAACGTATAGCAGAGCATTGGTCATTTTTCAATTTTCAGTTTGGTGAATCTTCCCTGTTTTTTAACTCTGCACTCCCTCTAGTTGTCCCCCCTCTTACTATATTCAAAATTGCTTTGAGCCTTGCGTTGTGGGAAATCAGACTGTCAAGTCTTTCTCGACTCCATTTTTGGCTTTCAACGCTGCTTCCCATTTTCTGCCCTGCTGTAACCTTCCCGTTTTATGTGTTTTATCCCTTGGCCCTTTCATAGCTTGACTTTGCATGGTGTTGCAGGAGGTGCAGCTACCTCATCTCCTTATTGGTGTTTTATTTTCAAAACCTCTAACCTCACTCTTCTGCCTTTCTTCTGCTATCATCAGAATGTTTGATTTGTCTTTTTGCTTTTGGTTGGTTGCAACATTCCTGCTCTTCCATGTCACTTTTTGTTTCTTCCTTTTTTTTTCAAGACGAATGAGCCTATATTTTTTTTTTATTAGGTTGGACTTTGTCAAAAACTAAGGGAATGAGAAGGGAAAAAATTATTTTTCTATTTTTTTTGGGTATCTATATATATAATTTTTTTTATTTTTTTATTTTTTTGTACCCGGTCAAAATTGGGTGTTCACACGCTAACTTACAAGGGAGTATGCCCATCTAAGTATGTATAAATAACACTACTAAATAAATGGGGAAGTCTTTGAAAGTTTGCTAATACAGTGGAACAATTCCTTTTTTATTGGAGCTTAGAGATTCTTCAAAGGAAGAACACTTACATTGCAAAGAAGGAAATGAACCTGTCACTGCCTAGCAAGGAAATCCATCCTCAGCAAAGAGCTTTTCTGTCCAAGCCACAAAAATGCTGCTCTAATCCTTTTTTTATTCCAGTCAAGAAATGAAATCAGTTCATTCAAATAAGAGCAGCCTGGTGCACCTCAGAAAATAACAAAGCTTAGATTAGAAACTACTTTTAATAACATTCTGAAATGAAATTCCTACTGTAGCCAATACAATGCTATAATCTCTCGTGGACACGAGTAATTATATTTTTATGACAATTTTCACACATTTCACATATTTTTGTAAACGACTCAAATTTTTGTAGTCTTCACACAAGTTTGTGGAACAATCATTTTCCATTCTAGAAGCAGATCACCCTTGTCTATATGGTCTAGAAAGGAGGACAGAATTTTCTTTCCACTCAATTGGACCACTCGATACATTTCTCTCCTATTCCCAATGGAAGGGTTCTACTTATGCAAGAATATTCCAATGTACTTATAGATAGGGACTTGCACAAGGGATGCAGCAATTTCAGAGATGTGAATTAACTAAAAATGTAAAAATTGAAGAAAAGGGTCATAAATTGTTAATCATAATAGTCTAGTTTCACTCAGTACCTATTGACTTTGCTGGTATTCATACGCGTTGGCTCTCATTTTTTAAGACAGTTTGATGATCCCATTTCTATCATGCTCGAAATATAAGCTCCTATCATTTTGTCTAATAAGTATGAATGAACTTCATTATGATAAGAAAGTAAACTCCTTCAGGTAGTGTGGTAGATCAATATATGATGTGTAGTTAGACACATTATTAGATACTCAGATTTTATCACAATACCCAAAAAAAAATTTGCAAAAATGTTTATTTCTTCTTCTTTTTTCTCGGTCCACCCTTATAGAACCGAATAACGTAAATGTTTATCTGGTTCTTGTTAGAAGGTATGCAATATGATGCTTTTTCTTTATTTGTTTCACCCAAAAAAAAAAATCTCACTCGATCGCCCCAGTTAATCCAATTTTATATCCTTTGACCACTCTTAAAAAATAAAGTTCAAAACTGTAGTGCTAGTACATTGTGGATATTAATGTATAAAGAGTTTTTGTGAGGGGCTCCAGTACATAAGACTAAAATTTATGTGTTCATTTTTTTCTTTTTATAACTAAGAATAAAAAGGAATAAAATCCAGTCGTCTCGTCTGATTAACCTTTCAAAATGTGAAGGACCAACAGCAACTATGCTATTGGCTTAATTTGCTAGTTTCCTTCAACATTTTATTCTCTGTCAGCCTGATTGCTTGTTAGTTATTAGGCCTGAGCAATAGGCCCACCAACTTGACAAAGTGCATGAGTACAACCAGGTAGTTTGATCCATCTCGAATTTGACAAAACTAGGAAGAATCACATAAAAAATTCCACAGAAAAACATTTTTTTTTCCAGATCCTTCTTAATTACACTCAAATATGTAAGTTTTGAAAATAGATCTTCTCATATAATTTTTTACATGACGATATATTTTTTACATGACGATATTACGTGAAGAAAAGAGATAAACATAAAGTAATTTTAATAATAAGGCCCACTTAAAGTATGTGAATTTTTTTTTATAACTTTTATATTTATTTCTTTCTTTCACATAACCTTGTATTGAAAAATTATATGAAAGAAATTCATTCTCTTAAGTTATTATATTAGTTATACCCAAAAAAACCCTCAATTGGTAGGCCACAAAAGATGTCTGCCACTAATGCATTCTCAAAAATACTAGAAAGCTTCAACTTACTGGTCCAGAATTATTCATATGTTATTCTTCGGTTAATTAACTTCATAAGACTATGTATAATAAGCCAAAGGGTAACCAACAGTAGCACATATACAAGTTTTTTTTTCCTTGCTTGTATTAAACAGTTGTTATGTGACACTCCCTATAAATATAATTTATAGTATGTCAATGTGAGTATAAGTATGAGTGAATATTAAAATATTTCGTATTGCAAGATGAGAGAGATGTTCGCTAAGTGTCATATTTTGTGTGTTCAAATAATACAACTTATAATTTCAATGATTTAAAACTATCTGAGGCGTCATCTTTGGTCCCTTGTTTAAGAATTTGGGAAACCCGAGTTGCAACTTCTCCTCCCAATGTAGCTTCCCCATTCTGTGAAGGGTTACCCCATGCATGGCCCCTGTCTCTTCTCTTCCTTTCCCTCTGCTTCTTATATTTGGAGCAGAGAACAAGTTTCTCAATCCCAGCTCAATACAGAGAGGGTCAAACTGGGGTTCTGCCTGGGTGCATGTGCAAGCAAGCACCAACTTGGGGCACGCACACACATAGACAGACACTATCAGATACTCAAAATCTCCCTCTAGCTACATAATAAGAGATAGCTATTTATTCCACCATTAACATATTAGTACTTTTTAGGTGTGACCGTGTGAGAGCAAAAGAAGGAAAATTCAGTGGAGGCTAAGACTAAGATATGGGAAGTGCTGCCATTTATAGTGATGGTGATTATGGAAGGCTGTACCATAGCACTGACAATTTTTGCAAAAACTGCAATAACTAATGGAATGAGTCCATTTGTGTTCATTATGTATACCAATGCTCTGGCCACTATAATACTATTTCCTTGTTCCTTTTTATTACACCACGAGGACAGGTCTCTCTCTTCCTCTTCCTTTCTCCGAGTGTGTTTTTTATGTTGCTAGCTACCTGCGTGAAGTTGTTTGCACGGAGGACTTATTTTAGTTCTGATCTTCATCATTATCTTCTTTGCACAGAAAGGAGCGGCCACCTTTCACTTTCCCTTTATTTATGGGATTCTTGCTCCTGGGTTTTACAGGGTATACTCTCTCTCTCTTGCTCTCTTTATTGAGGGCCTTTCAATAATTGAATTACAGCCTTTTTGTGTGCTTCAAATAGTAGGCTTCACAGTTTAAGATTCTATTTGGTACAAGGGGATGAAACCCCAATGGTTACCAGTTGCCACTTGCTAGGCCTATCAAGTGCTGAAGATGGCTAGCTCAATTGCTTGGAATGTATCCTCTCATGTTAGATTTTCACATGACAATGTTATGTAAAGAAAGAAATAGATATAAAGACTTCAAATAGCATCCCACAAATTTTAACAAGACCCATCTGTTTAGAATCTTTGTATTCATCTCTTTTCACGTGACCTTATTAAATGAAAATCTCACGTGAGAACATCTAATTCCCTTCAATAATAGTATTCATATTTGTAACTTTATTTTTGATTGATGGGTTTTGCAGGATAACTATGACTCAGACCTTTTCATTCCTGGGTCTAAGCTACAGTTGGCCAATACTTTGTATGTGCCATGGGCCACTTGATCCCAACCTTTAATTTCCTGCTCTTTGTCATTCTCAGGTTCCTCAAAACTTTCACAATGATTTGCTTGTTTATCTACGATGTCCACATTTGCCATGTAGAATATTTGTCAGATTCATATATAGCTGATGAATCAATTTAGCCGATACTGTTTTTTTCAGGAAGATAAAGTTGAATTTGAGAAGTTCTGCTATCCGAGTCCAAGTGATTGGTATCCTGGTATCATTAATGGGAGCAGTGCTAGCTGAATTCTTCAAGGGCCCACTTATAAGACCCTCTTCTCACCCACTTAGACACACTAAGCAACTTTTTGTCTTCTCCTCAACACCAGTGTTTTGGGTTCTTGGTGGCATTTTGCTTGCTGCAGCTTCCTTCTCAGTTGCACTTTGGAACTTTATTCAGGTACCCCTTTTCTTTTTGTGCTCTTTTTCATCTAATTTTTTTTCTATTCTTTATATCTATAGTCATAAAATCAAATTTTCCTTTTGAATCTTTGTGGTGATCCTTTTCTTTTTACACTGTTGGAAGGAAACTGTTAAGCAATATCCAGAACCAATGAAGGTGGTGTCTTATTATAGCTTACTTGGGACGATTCTCAATGCAATAGTCGCATGGATAGTGGAGAGGGACACAAATGCTCGGAAGCTAAAGCATAACATGGAGCTCATTCTCATTGTTATAACTGTTAAGTATCAACATACTTTAATATCATTTAGATATACAATTAAATAATGACAATAATTAGATCATTCCGATGAGATTTTAAATTGTGTGATCTTTTTTTTTTTTTTTTAAATGTCTTTTAAAAAAGTATAAACTATTTTATGTTTGGATGTAATACTCAAAAAGTGTTTTTTTGTATTTACTATTGTTTGGATATAAAAAATGTAAAAAAAAACATTTTTAATGGTATAATTACAACAGCAAAAGCATATTTTTTTACTAATGGATGAGTCCATTTGTGTCCAAAATCCATCTTTAAAAAATGCAAAATTTGTGCTATGCTTTTTCTTTTCCTAAAAATTCATGTAAATATATTAAAAATAAACAAAAATATTTATTTTTTAAAATAAAATTTAATCTGAAATGCACATCCAAACAACTTCTACTTGCTGACCAGAAATATGCTATGCTATAGGCATTATTTGAGGGTGTGATTCGTCCCAATGTTCAAATTTGGTTCATCCGCATGAAGGGTCCATTTTATGTGCCACTGTTCAAGCCCTAGCCTTTGCTACCACTTTTGGAAATTGCTTTTTTCCTAGCAGCCTTCATTATGGAAGGTACTTCGATTCTCTTTGCCTTGTAGACCACATATGGATGTTTTTATACACCCTGTTTTTTAAAGTAATTATGCATAAGAATTTGGGTTCACTTGGTTTGTCTGTATCTCCTATATAATGTTTTTTATTTGCACAAAAATTGTGCAGTGTGATAGGAGCAACTACAATTGGAATGGGGTATTATACTGTAATGTATGGACAAATCAAAGGAGATGAAGAAGAGAAAAGCTGCGACGAAAGCTCAGATTCTTTGGACAAGAAGATACCTCTTTTGCAAGAGAAGATGGAAGTGTAGATGATAAAGCTTCAGAAGGCCATCGAGGCTGGTGAAGTCACCTATTATCCAGATGCTTTCTCTAGGCTCTATATTCTCTAGTACAAAAGGAGCTACACATCGTTTCAAACTGTGCTTGTAATATTAGTCTCGCCCATGTTGCAAATATTTTAGTTATAACTGCAACTACATATATAAATCATGAAACATTTAAGTAATTTGTAAAAAAAAAAATGATTAAGGTGAGATTTGAGACCTTTATATTTTCGTCGTACAATAAAAAAGAGAGTCTAACTGTGTATATCATATATGCATCTCGTTGTTTTCTTTTTTTATTATTATGTGATTTACATATTTTTTGAATCATGTAAAGAGGGTTCGAATTTTTATAATGCACTTTGCTCCCCCTTTTCATCCCCTCACTCCCTCCCCTTGGAGCTCTCTGTAGGCTACCCCTGGGCCAAACCCACTGGTGGGCCTTCATCTAGACCCAAAAGACAAATATTTAAATGGCAACACAATCCTGTTGCCAAAAAAAAAAATGACAGCACAACCCCCTTTGTATTCGTACAGTTTACTTTAAAAGAAAGAGAAACACTTGTGCCAATCTTTTTTCGTTTTTTGGGCTTTCCCCCATTCACGACAAATATTGAATTTGTTATATCGTAACAAAAATGTATACTTTACCTCTCAATATTCGCTTAAATGATGCATATTGCATACACTGAACGGCACTTTTTCTTTCTTTTTAAGCTGAAAATGTCAGTTTTTCTTCTCAATCCATTAATTCCAGGTAATACAAAGGTTATGCCCATGGGGTGGCCCAAACATTTACACATGATCCATCTGCATCACACTTGATATAACCGTGGGAATTGTTTTCAGCCCTCAGCTACTTGGATCTACATGCCAATACCACTTTCATTAGCTGGCGAAAAATATTAAAAAGCTCACCAGATTTTGGTTTAAAACTTGACGTCAAAATCAGTTAGAATTTTTCTATCTTATATGTGCAAAACTATATACGTTGTTGAAACTGCTAAATACTATCTTCTCATCCTCGAGGCTGATGCTTTGGATTGGAGACGTTGTCTCTTTCCACCGGACAGACCACTATCACTGACACTTCCTTCCACTAGTCTATCATGAACATCAGAAAATTCTGTTGTCCGTGAACGCAAGGGAATAAGGTAACTATCATCCTTGACCTTGGTGCTTCTCCTCCGTTCCTCATCATGGCGTTTCACGTTCTCTGATATCTGATGGAAGGTTTGGTTTATCTTTGCAATACCCCTTTCAACAGGTTCTACCACGTGTGAAACTGTAAATTTCATGTCATCAACAATCTGAAACATAAAAGACAGCAGAAACAGCTCAGATGAGTTTGACAAAGATAACTGAGAAAATTCAAAATTCAAAGGTTTGAAACTTTTGAGTGTTTCATATCTCACAATTTCCCCACTTCCAACAACCAAATCACGAACATTATGGGTAAATTTCATACGCTTATCTCTCTCATCATGTCGACCCAGCCGCATTCTAGTTGAGCGCTCAGAGTCTCGAACCTCTGCAGGATCAGGAGGTGTCCCTAGTGAAGCATAGTCAGCCATCACCGCTACATTGCGGACACACCTCTCCCCCTTTTTGTAAGGTACTGCAGGAAAGACATAAAGGTGCACAACAGCAGCAACGCCCATCTGTTAACAAATTTCAAAATGGGAATCATATAAAAAAAAGGCCATCCAGAACCTCAATTGATTGAAAACTTCTTTCCAAGTTGATGACACCCAGAAATTTTAGCTTAAACAGGGGCATCAAATAACATATTTAATAAAGAAGAAACCTGACTTGACATACTATAACAGCTGACTCGCCTAGCTTAAAAAACCAAATTGAGTCCCTGTCTCAATTCAAAAGAAAAGCAGTCATTGGTCTTTAAAATGGCTCAAGAAAATAGAGTAGAACCTAATCTTTCATATATAGGTCCCAGAATGATCATTTCATGTACAACTGAAGTCCCATTGGAACACGTCTTTCATCTATGCAATAGTCCACCTGATATATCCAGAAAGGCGAAAAAAATACCCCCAATCCCACATATCCATCTTCGTGACAAGATCCCGTCACATTTTAGGTTTTCGTGCATAGATCATACATGACAAAGATAAAAGTTTAAACTCGTTCATAAAGCGTATTCACATGCAGATGATAGAATCATAAAATATGGTAGTACTCCTTAAAATTGAGATGATCTAATAATGCAGTATTAGAAATGACAATCAAAATTATAAAAAGCACGAATAGCATACCTCTATACAGATTATATAGTCTTGTATACGTGTTCTCAGCTCCTGAGCCAGTGACCCTTTAAATGCTCCCACAGAAAAAAGAAATGCAACAGCCACACCTTGCCACCATGTCAGGAAGACGATTGACTTAAAAGTTAGAAACTTTGCCAATGGTTTAATTGGCTCCAATTTATCTTTGATCACAGAATAGAACTGTACAAGGCAATACAGGGCCCATGTCTGACTAAAATTAAGAATACTTGCCAAGTAGGGATACCTGCAAGCACATCAGAGAATCAGGCTGCAACAAGGGTCATAACAATTAACAAATATCCCCCCCCCCCCTTTTCCTAACAAAAAAAAGAAGAAATAGAAAAAGCAGAAATAATAATCCATATTCATCTTTTCAATTGCCACTCCCAAGAAAACATGAAATTGTATACAAGATCGAGAATAATCTTTGTAGTTGAGAATTAATAAGATATATTTATTGTATGCATTATATACATGCAAACAAGATCAAAGACACAAGCCAATATAATCTTACCCATATTTCCATTCAAACTTCCCCTCTCCATAAACCCCAAAAGACTGGAGGACCATAGCCAGCAATGCACAGATCATTTTCAGTATCATCTGGAATGTATGTTTTAGTCAACAAAAAGAAAGACATGGATTCTTCTTTCCCAAACAAGAGAATGCGGGGGGAGGGGGGGGGGACAAAAGCACAATTTACCAAAACCCAACATACATATTGTACGATGCCAATTTTCACAGATTGATAGAAGTCAGAGCCAAGATACCAATCTCTTAAGAAGCAATTTAAGGGAAATGGATGCTCCACAACTCCATACGCATATGCTTCTTTCAGAAGAGGAGTACTGGAGTCTGTTAGGCTCATACTTTCCATAAATTGAATTGTTTTGTCCTCACCACCTATAAGCAAGCATAAATAATTTTGTATTAAAGAGCATGACAAACTCAACATAATTCAAAATTTGAGAAGATGTATGACATCTTTTAGTCATCAGTTATAAACATTCAAGCCTCTCAGACAGATTTAAAAGAATTTGAATGAGACTTGAGAGATCAGAGAAGAAGGAAAGGAACGAAAATCTCTTAAAAGATCTTACTCTTGCATTTCTGGAAAATAATATATGAATAATAGTTATAACTAATGAAAATCAGGTATACAATCCGTTTGACATACCTAAGCAAGCTATCAAATATCTTTCAAAGCAATATAACGCAAAAGCCTCATAGCAGTCTCGGATAACTTCACAGTTAAATGCTGCACTGGAATCCAATAGTGACAAAAACTGCATAAAAAAAAATCAGCACTTAACAATGTACTATTAAAATTAAAATCTAATAAAGAGAAACCCAAAATTTTAAAAAAAAAATTACGAACATTCAAGGCTGGATTATGTACAGAAAGCAGACACACTGATACTAATATTGTTGCAACTCACTACAGATGTTAGTTTGTGGAAAATAAAACTCAAGCTTTTCTGAAATTAAATTACAGTTAAACAAGAACAAAATCTGTGAGTATGTTATAAATAAAAAGGAGGCAGTTCTTCTTTTAAGCATGGTTGTCAAAATCATGCTCCAGATCATAGAATCAGATGATTTTACGTGTTGCTCCAGCTTCTCCGATCCCATTCCCCACGTCGGAACATGATTTGGTTGGATCCTAAGTGAATTGTGTACTGGATCAGTAAAGCACACTGAATCATGCATTTCCAGCGATTCAACAATTTCCACTAAAAGCATGTTGGTGGGACGGGTAGACAAAAAAACACCCAGTCCAGCCCACAAGATTTCACCCAGCACAGATAAAAAAGCATAGAGTGCAACCACAAATCATACCCAAACCTAATTCACATATCTCCCTTCAAAATTGTCTCCTTTCCCGCGAATATGCCTTTGCTATGGAGTTCGATGCCGACCTGGACTAAGCCATGGAGTGCGACTTCAGTTCAACAATGGGCTGCGACTTCAGTTGTGGGCTGTTGGACTTCAACCTGGACTGAGTTTGGGGTTCTCAACTTTGTCTCCCTCTTTCTTCTTCTCCCTGTTTCTGGTTTATGTTCTGTGCTGGTTGTGGGTGTTTTTTCACTTGTTCTTGGCCGGTTGTGGCTGCTGTTCACTTTTCTGCTGCTGCTTGTGTGAGCTGTTGTTCACATGTGCTCTGCTAATTTGTGTGAGTTCTTGTACACGTGTTCTCTGCTGTTTGTGGTTCTCTGCTGTTTGGTAGGTTAGAAGCTTTTGTGTTGTTATTAAGGCTTGGTTTGTGGTAGGTTGGAGGCCTTTGTTTTGTTAGAAGGCTTGTATATCATCTTACAAACTCACATATATTATGCATTTTGTAAAATAATGTATTTAAATGTTAGTTGTGTTTGTGATTTTATTGTTATTATGCCTTATTTGTGTTTTTTTGTGCGTGTTTTTTAAATGTGTGTTGCTTGTCGTGTGTATATACGGGCATATATATATCTTCACGGATTGCATATAATTCTACCTAATTTTTTTAAGTTTGCACAAAATGTTGAAAAAAAAATTTATAATTATTATAACTCTTCATTTATCCTTATTTATAATGTTTTATAGACTTTTACTCATTTGATAAGATTTTGTACCATCTTAAATAATAATTGAAATTGAATTCATAACCAAAATAACATAATTATTGTTATAATAATTATTAATAGGCCTTTAAAGTTTTATTTGGGAATATATAAGTAATTAAATTAATTATCCCTATTCTTAATACTCCATCAATAATTAACTTTAATTTTAAACCCTTAATATATGCTACTAATTAATTATAACTATTCTTAACTCAATTTTCACATACTATTCTCAAAATTTTCAATCTTCTCAATTTTTATCCAATTTCCCTCTTCCCCAATTTTTATATAGACTTTTCTCAATTTTTCTCCAATTTTTCTCAAAAAAAAAATCCCCAAATTTTCCCCCTCCCTTAGCCCCCAATTCCTTTACCCACCCATTATACGCACACCTAAATCTCACTTTCCCCAATTTTTCTCCCTCTTTCAAATAATGCCCTATAATCTCCATCTCTCGATTGATTCTCTTCCTTCCTCTTTCGAGACTCTCTCTTGTTTCTCATTTCTCAACTCAAATCCCCTTTCCTCTCAACTCGATACGCCGCAAAATCATCCCCCCCCCCCCTTTCCTCTGAGATATTCTAACACTCCCCCTCCACCCCCTTCTTCCTCTTTATTTTGCTTGAGCTTGCATGCCCCATTTTCTCTTTAAGTTTGGCCATTGCGAATGACCCCCTCTTCCTCTGTTTGGCCGAAAAATCACCCCTACCCCCTCTTCCTCTCTGTTGGGCTGGCGAGAATCGCGCCCACCCCTTACTTCCTCTCTATTTCAATATAATTCTTCCATCTCGCTTCCCCCCGTCTCTCCTCTTTGTTAGTCCCCAACCCCACATTGAGCTTCCTTAGTTACTTAATGCGGGACGCAAAATTTTGGTTCCACACCGCAATTGCGGCCGATGCGGCACGGCCGCAACCGCAATATTGCGGCCGCATCAGGTGATGTGTGTGTGTGTGTATCTTTGAATATAATTCTACATAATAGGTATGATCATATGTTTTGTTTTACGATCACACGTTTTATGTTTTTACCTCCCTTTTCCGATCCAAGGTAGGATCTATGATTTTGACAACCTTGCTTTTAAGTATAAATTATCAATTAGATATCATAAAGAATTAAAGATCACTCTTAGATAATGGAACATTCTTTAAAAAAAAACAATTAACCCAACATAAAGATGCATGTGAAGAAGTGAAAAAGACAGCATTTTAGTTTGACTGTGAAAGACACTGATGCATAAATTCTTCAATGATCAAAATGTACAATTAGTTCTTTAAGTAAACAACAGTGAAGCTGAAAACCTAACCAAAAAACATGCACTAATAGGTAAGTTCCAATGTAGTCCCATGAGATAGCAACATAAATTTAGCCAATAATGAAAAGAGTAGCAAGCTCTGAAGCATGGGTACTCCTCCCAGGGAGGAGTACTAGTACCCCAGATATGATATGGATTTATTACCCATTTTTTTTTTTTTTGAATTTGATCCTCCTCACCATCGAGGAGCGGCTCCACCATATTTTTGCCAAACACGGTCTTTTTGACCAACAAATGGTATTAATTTCAGATCCGCACCCATAAAGACAATCCGGTCTCACACGAAAATCTTCATTCTCCTTCTCCCGAACATAGGACCAAGCTCCAGGGATTGCACTTCCGACTTGAATAACCCTAAACCATTCGGATCTTCATTCTTCTTCTACCCAAGTCATAGCTCCAATCTAACGCGACCGAGTGGCGACCAAGCTCCAGCGTGGAACGACCGACCACGAGCTTCTCTCGTCGTTCTCTGCCACTTTCTTCAAGCCGTCCGTTCTCTTCCTATCTCTTTGGAGTCTTCGACCTTTCTCTCTTCTCTACAATCCGTCCGTTCTCTACCCTTTCTTCAGTCCGTTCTTTGCACTCTATTCCAGATGTTTTCACAAGGTTCTGCTAGTGTTAGTGGATTTGGGTTTGGCAGTGGGTTATAGTGGCCACTCTTCTAGTTCTTTGATTAGCAAAATGCTACTCCTTTAATAATGTTCAAAAATTGTCCCCTTTGGGTTTATGTGACTATATTGCAAAGTAAAAAAGCAGGAGGAGAGAATGCAAGCTGCAATTTTTGTGATGGAATTTATAAGGGATCTTATTCTAGAGTGAGATCTCATCTACTGAGGGAAAAAGGACATGGGATTAGCATATGTAATGCTGTGCTAAATGACTATCTTCAAGAAATGAAGCAAATAGAAAGAGAGGCTATTGAGAAGAATGCAAAGCCAGTGCAAGTTCCTTTACCCTCACAAGTTTGAACCCTCCTAGAGTTGATATGTCTTCTGATGGCAGCAAGAGAAGAAGAGGCACTGAGAGTGCAATAGGAAGGGCATTTAATAATGAGGCAAGAGATCATTTAGCATGTGAAATAGCTAGACTATTCTACTCTGCTGGTTTACCATTCAATGTGGCTAGAAATCCCTATTTTGTTAGCTCATTCACATATGCTGCAAATACTAACCTCTCAGGTTTTCTTCCACCTAGCTACAATGCTATAAGAACTTCAATGTTGCAAAGAGAAAAAGCCCACATATTGAGATTACTTCAACCCATCAAAGACACTTGGCCAGAAAAAGGTGAGTATAGTGAGTGATGGTTGGACTGATGCACTACCATTGATTAACTTCTGGCTTTATTCGGGACCTATGTTCTTGAAGGCGGTTGATGGCTCTGGTGAGTTTAAGGACAAACATTACATTGCTAATTTGATTTTGTCCACCATTGATGAGGTTGGATCACAAAATGTGGTGCAAATCATTACGATAATGCACTGTTGCAAGGTCTAGAGCAATTGTTGAATCCATCCATCCTCATATCTTTTGGTCACCGTGTGTGTGGTGCACACCTTGAACATTGCTTTGAAAAATATTTGTGCTCTAAAAATAATCCAAATAATGAGAGTGTTTATGCTAAGTGTCATTGGATTAGTTTAATACTTGATGATGCCTTTTTCATTAAAATTTTATCATGAATCATTCCATGAGGCTAGCCATGTATAATCAATTTGTACATGAGAAATACTTTCATTGCTTTGAGACTAGATTTGCCTCCGTCCATTGTAATGCTTAAAGGTTTAGAACTATTAAGCATGGTCTCCAATCTATGGTCATTAGTGAAGAATGGTTTCACTATAGAGAAGATGATGTTCAAAAAAGTCGCCACTTATGAAAGAAACAATTTTGAATGACCTTTGTGGGATAAAGTTGATTATATTCTAAGCTTTACAAAGCCCATCTATGAAATGCTTCGTTCTTGTGACATAAGCCAAACCTTCATTTGATTTATGAGAAATGGGATTGTATGATTGAGCAAGTGAAGCTAGCCATCTATCAACATGAGGAAAAGGAGTTGAATCAACATTCATCCTTCTATGGAGTGGTGAATGACATCCTAATTTCTAGATGGAATAAAAGTTGCACACCTCTTCATTGCTTGGCTCATTCACTTAATCCTAGGTAAATTTAATTAACTTTCAAGTTCCAAGTTCTTTTACTTTTTCATCTAAGAGATGTACTTTAGTTTTTGTATTATAGTAATCACAATTTATATTTTGTATTATAGGTATTATTCTAGACAATGGCTCTAGGAAGCTCCAAAACGAGTCCCCCAAATATTTCATAAGACAATGAGATTTGTAAGAAACAAATGTTTGAGGATTACTTCTCAAGAAAGGCGAGAGGTCACTTCGAGTTTGTTAAATTCTCAAGTGATGAAGAAGAGCTTAGCCAATTTGATTGCTTGCAAGATAGGTGGGACTTGACACCAAAGGAATGGTGGGTCATGTATGAGCTTCAATCCCCAAACTTCAAACCATTGCCTTGAAGTATTTCAAACCTTCCTCTTCCTCTTGTTGTAAAGGAATTGGACACATATTCCTTTATCCACTCCATGAAAGAATAGGCTAAATCTTAGATAATTTAGTTTTTGTCCACACAAATCTTCGTCTCCTCTCAAAAGAATAAGAACTATAATGAGGGTGAGACTAAAATGTGGGACATTGGTGGAGATGAATGGATCCATTTGAAGGAGCTGGGCATTCTTGAAGTTGCTAGTCTCTCTCTTGATGAACTGATTTGGAGGTAAATTCTTCATGATGGGCAAGGAAATGATGAAATTGAGACTTTGGAGTTTGATTTTTGTAATCATCTTTAAAAGTTGTCACGTTGAACAACTTAAGTATTGTAATTTCTTATTGTAAATGTTGTCTTGTTTGAATAACTTAAGTTCTTTTTTATGTTTTATGTTGAAATTCAAATTTTTATGCTATGTTATCATATTTTATTGTGTGAGATTTTAGTTTATTATACATATATATATATAATTTATTTTATATATATATATATATATATATATATTGGTAAGTTCCAAGTTTTTTGAAAATTTTCCCATGAGATAGCAACATAACTTTAGCCATATCCGCATGAAAAGTAGGTAGCAAGTGGAAAATTATTAAGATTCCATACAACAAAAAGCAAACAGTGATCTTCATTAGGATGAATTTAATAAACCCAAGAAAAAGATGCTATATGAAAAGAACAGATAGTATTTGCCCATTTACTTAGTGTCTCTTACCGATTCCAATGCATATACAGGAACCATTAAAATGAGACCAATCAAAAACTTCTGCTCCTGAATTAAAATTTAAAAAAAAAACACACATTTAGAGAATATTATGAAATGAAAGGAAAATATAACACGGGAGAAATAGCCAAGTCAGTTACAGGGTGCAATTATAAGAAGCACCAAAAGAAGGGGAGCTAGGCATTACATAAATATTAAATAGTAAATCTATTTGTGCAGGAGGAAAAATAAGTAAGATTGTAAGACCCAAAAGTAAAGGAGCATAAGGAGAAACCTCAGGCTGATTATAGGCAGCTAAATGCTCGAATATTAGATACATGGAGAGAACAAGAGCAACAAGCACAAATATACTTGAACTGAAGATTGTCCAGCTGATGGTTCCTGTAGACTCCACACCTACATTTAGGGGCCACATATTCCCTGATCTGCTAGTGGACTCAACGAGCGTAAAAAGAAATATGGAAGAAAATAGAATATCCATCAAACCCATTCACCAGAAACTTAGAATTGGTTGTAACAAATGGTTTTCCCTTGATCAACTTTATGATTTACTATATTCCAGACTATGTGAAGTGTCTTCACTCCCCCAAAAGCTTCTATTTCGTTTATATTTTCCCTCCTTCCGTCTTTTCTGTATGGCAGCCAGTATCCTGCAAGATATACTACATAAAACAAGAAAACAACCCTTCTGGTACAACAGCAATTCTTCAAATTCAACATGCAACATGTAGAAATAACATATTCCGTCAACAATAGACAAGGATGTTTGCTTTTGATATGTATAGAAAACCCAAATTGAGATAGGACAACTATCCTGCAATGACAATCAGATTGATTAACAAATAGTATAAAATTTAAAAAAATAAATAAATAAAAAACTCTGAATTCAATCTTTCAAAGCAAGTACAAGTAGTTCAATTAGTAAGCATATCAACTATAGCAGAAGATTTAGTAATGATAAATCTTAGAGATATAAAATATCAGAAAACACACAAGCTCCAATATGTGCATTTGCACTATAAAAACCAAAATTTGAAGCATCATTCAACCTCTACACATCAAGATATCAATAACTCACGAAACTATGAATAAGTAAAAAACTATATACAGAGTGCCATAGTTTGATAGGGGAAAGGGGAGTAGAAAAAGTCAACCACCAGAAAACTCAAAGCTGCTGTGCCATTTTTTATATCATGTATAGAAATTGCAGTCACAAAACAGCCCAAAAACTTTAAAGATATTTACTAACAAAAGTAGCATGTAATCCACTAACTATTAGCTGGTAACGATGATATCAATTACCTTTATCTAGATAAATGATCACAGAGCACAAGCAGGTCCACTAAGAGTGCTTATATTGAAAGTTTATCTTGAGGGAAGGGGATTGAGATAACAGATTGGACACAACATCATCAGGCAACTTGTGTTCCATTTTATTATAAAGGAAGGAAGGTGCAAATAAAGATAGTAAGAGAGACAAAATGGCAATCTCTTTCCATTTATAAATTATTTAGTTACAAGATTTAGTCATCATATTCTTACTTATCCCCAAATCCAAGAAGTTTACACCATTTATCTTCCATACATTTCATTGCAATGTTGCTGCTATGCTATGGAAGCAAGGAGACAAGATAACACTAACATGTGTTTAAACCCCCAAAAAAAAGTATAAAAAAGTGCTACTTAATGATTCTCTTTTTATTTAGGCATTAGACATTAGAAGCAGAAGTGGAACAGAGATATTTCAAAGTGACATACAGAACGCCAATGTCCAATAGTAACAGTTTATCAACATGTGCACTCGTTTCTTAAAAGTTTTAGCAACTTAGATATTCATAGCTGCTAAGAGCACTAGAAGACAACTATCAAAGAAGAAAGCATTTAGGAACAATAATTTTAGTTTTCACTAGCAATAAAGGTTGACAATACTTAACTTTCTAAGACTACAACCATATTTTAATCCATATCCACTCCCCCTCTCCTAAGTTTTATCACACATATCTGCAATACAGTTTAGGACATAAGTAATGAAGCGGTGATCAGGTAGATACTTCAGTAAAGCAGGGGAGACTCAGAGATTTTAATGAAAGCTAAAACCATAACATAAAGCTATAATCTATAACCAACCCTTGTTTTCACATTTCATGAACAAAATGCTCTCAGCTAACAAATCACAAAGGTGCAACCATCGATTTAAAAAAAATTAAAAAAATAATAATAATAAACCTTGGTTCATTCTGAAATTGCAAAGGTGCAAATCACCCATGATTTTCAACGAAACACCATATAATCGTCGTGGCATGTAAGATATCTCAAAAGGAATAAAAGAAGAGCCAAAACCCTAGACCTCGAGTAAATGCAGAGCGGGAAAAGAAATACACCATGCGCCGAAACAAAAACTCGCAGCAATATGAAGGAAAAGAATGATGACAATGAGTTGCAGAAAGCATGGAAGGAAAATTTAGGAGAGAGTTCAAACCTGCGCTCAACATTTTCTGCTTTTTCCGGGAAAATCGAGATGGATATTTTCCAGGAAAATAGAAGGCAAGAAAGGAGAAGTGGAAATCCTATCGTGTATAAAGAAACGAAAAACAACAGAATTGTGCTTCGGCAGTTGGAAAACACAAATCTCGAAATAATGAATTCGAGATAAATAAATAAAAAGGGAGATGCTAACGTGACAGGTGCAAGTAGATCTTGTGGTGACAGCTGCGATCGGAGTCGTGCATTGGAATGATTGTGATCTAGGGTTTCTTATTTGGCGTTTTGTGTGAGGGCTGTGACGTCAAAGTATATAACTGCCTTGCAAAAGTGGGAAAGTTTTATTGACCTACGTCAGCGTGCGTGCGTGACAAAATTAAGAGAGGGTGAACGTTACTACTTTTCAAACAACACTTATGTATATTTTTTTATGTTTATTATATTTGTTTTATTAATTAAGTTATAATATATATGTATTTTTTTTAAAAAATATCAATAAATATATATCATAATTTAATTTATAAAATTAATATAAATAAAATAAATATAAAAAATATACTTAAATTTTATCCTTCATCAAATTAAAACATGTTTTTTGAATAATAATAAATGTGTAATAATAACAGTATGTTTTATAAAAATCTTTATCAATGATTTAAATTTTTTTTTTTAAATTATGTGATATATATATATCATATATATTTTTTTAAAAAACTTAAATCATTGATATATATATTTAAAATTAATAATAAATATTTTTTAAAATATATATTTATTATTGTTCTATAAATATACAATAATTTCTGTAATATTAGTGCAGCACATTTTAAATTGAGTACATTTTATTAATTAAATTATTAATCATAACAAATTATACTAATTAATTATTATGAAATATAATAATTATTTATTAATGAAATATAATAATTATTTATTAATTAATGATATAATTAGTAAAAAAGACAAAATTTAGGTTTACTGTTTATGCAAGAATCTCAGGAAATTTGGGTAGAAGCGCTGCTAGGAGGTGCTATCCGTCTGCCAAACAGTCAGAGCAGACTGTTTGGTTCCTGTCCTGCATTGAACGCACATCAGCTGATTACCACCACCTCCCTTTCATATCAGAAGTTGAAAATTTCACACCATTACATATAAAACAAAAAAATAATAAAATTGTTACCAAAAAATAAATAAAATCTGTCAAAAATAAAGTGACCACATGAACAGCATGTTTCTTTTGATATTACCTAACGGTCAAGAGCGATGGTATATATTATACCGAGTCAAAGAGACAAGATAATTAACAAAAGATTATTAATTATTAATTAACAAGCTTATTAGAATTTCTCGAAGATCAAATCCTTCGACTAATCGTAAATACATGATTTTATTCGGATCATTTCGATTAATTAAGCGAACTCATGTTGGCTAAACTCTAATTATTTGAAGAAGAAAGTTGAAAAGTGATATGTATTTCATATTTATTTATATAATAAAATTAAAATAAAAATGTATAAAAAAATAAAATAATACTATATATAATCTAACAGTGAAAATTGTGTATGTAGAATTATTTTTATTTGAGTGAAGTGTCTGGATAAAGAACTACTCTTATTTAAATTAACAAGTTTAGTTTAGATGAAGGGATTAAGTTTTGTTAATTACTTACTTTTGAGTTTAAATCTTTTTATAATTGCTTTGTTTTTATTTTTATTTTTATTTTTTAAAATATTTTTTACTTGATATATGAGAGATTACTTTTTTAAAATATGATAAGACGCTTAAATAAGAATTTTTCTAATAATATTATTTTCATACAAAACTTATTTTGTGAAAAAAATTAAAAGAAAGACAAAGGAAAAAAGTGTAGTTGAACATCATGTATACTACAGCATTTAAATAAATTATTTAATAAAAAATTAATAATTTGTTCTAAAAAAATTAAAAAAGAGAAGTTGTCACATTAGATTTATAATGACATTTATAGATCGATTACTAATAAAAAGTTTGCATGAAGATTCAAACATAAATCTTCCAAGTGATATTTATTATATTAATAGAGTTTAATTTTGATACATTATTAAAGTAAAATTTTTTATACTATTAATCAATTATATATTATCATATGTGTGATTTTTTATGTAATTATTATAAGAATTAAATATTTTTAATGACATGACAATATATAATTGATTGATGACATAAAAAACTTGTACCCTTACAATATATATAAATTAAATTCATATTAATATTGACAAATATTCGCAATATCCATAATAATAATGATAATTTAAATTTGAATATTATCTGCATCAAATATAGTATATGAGTTTAATCAGATTTACACTATGCTGGCACCAACTGAACTTTTTTTTTTTATAAACAATAAGTTTTAAGTAAAAAATGACTCTTTCTATTTTAAGGCTTAACATTAATCTCAATAAGAATTTATAGTGAAATTATATATCAGTTGTCAACAATAAATTATTAGATTTGAACCAAAATCATACAATTGTCATGAGCTGAAAACCATTCAAATTAGTTATGTTCCTGTCTTTAAATATGATGTTTCGAGAAAAAGCGTTGAGCTGTAATTAGGTATGGTTAACAGTTTACACTCGTGATAAAATTAGTTGCTTTCCATCGCAGATATTTACCTGTGATTTTCCCCTTATTCTTAGGTATGAATGTCATGGTTACATGGTTAGTACCTATAATTTTCCATCTTCTCAGTTTAACGAATGATAATCTCATACCGGTATAAAATATCACATTTAACATTCATATAAAGAGAGCAATTTGCATGCTTTAAATTCCATTAAGTTTTAATTTAGAATTTCATATAAAAATTTTAATTTAGAAATAGATCATATATCAGGCACACTGTTGGACTGCAGATTAATTGTATCAGTGGCTTATAGAAATGGGCGAAATTTTTCATATATACAATAAGTGAAGAATTATTATCACTCTATAAATGATTTTTTGTTTAAAAAAACTATAAAAACAAATTTATAAAATCATTTCAAGTTTGTGGCAGAGTGAATTATTAAACATTCAACCGAAAGTAAGAATGGCACAAGACTCATTTGCGGTCCTTAATCCAAACATCCATGGAGCTCGTCCAGAATATATTATGTCATAAAAATTAATTCCAACAGTCAAAAGGACGATTCCAACCGTGCTCTAAGCTTTACATGACATTCTACAGCAGACAAAAAATGCCATCAACAAGTGCATTGCATGATATTAATCACAACAGTTTCACAACCTGAACTTTCAAAAATATGAAAGCCCTAAATCTACAAATGAATACATCTGTTAGTGTATACAAGAATGGGACATTCATTACATGATTATACAAAATCGTTTTTTTATCAGCGTCAATAAAACCATTAGACTTGATTAGCCAAAATAATGAAAAATTACACAAATCAAAAGGTTTTCTTCTTTGTACCTATATATTCCGTGTCTACCTTTTACCCCATGAACAAAAGAGAGGGGCGGGCAGGTTGTGGTTGATCTTGAAGTTCTCATATTTCAATCTCAAATCGCATTCATCTGCAAGGAGCCAACAATTACCTAACGTGATTAATGGTTGATGACCGCCTTCTGAGCAACAATGGATTGAGTCGGATACCCCACATCAAGCTCCTTTTGCAACTTGTTTTATACATATACATTAATGCCAAACAGAAATTCCCAGCCTGAAGCTGTAAGAACTTTATCTATACGGCACTCAAAATGCAAAATGTGCCAGGATAAACTTCAAACAGTGGTGCTAGAACGAGCTACCCTTTGAGCTTCTTCCAAGTCCCTAAAAAACCTGCAAATTCAAATAAAAGAACGTCTCTATTGCTAAGTGCAGATCATGTTGAATGTTTTTGCAGTTAACCAAAGTAACCTGAACCAATCAATCAACAACCAAATATAACAAAGGCATCAATCAGTAAGACAAATTGAAGACCAGCCCAATAAACTTTATCACCTAAACCAAGGCCGATAACTCACCAACAGAAATAACTTCCCTACCATGTCACTTCAAGCAACATTCAAAATAACTAATTAAGTAAGCCCAAACTATGACTATTTCCAAGTTTTGCAGTCAATACAAGAACAAAACTGGAACTATCAAGTATCAACTAAAAAATTATTATCATTGTCAGCGTGCCAAATTGAAAGCATAATAGGAATACAAAAAACATGAACATCTCTACTAATTGAATCCAAACTATCTTTATGACTTAATTATACCTTTTAGAATTAAGAACAGATGAGCCACCAAGTATAAACCGAATTCCAGTATTGCTGGCATTTTGTAGAGCAACAGATCGAGACTCCTCATAAGTTGTCCCACCAACAATGAAGATGATCACTTCCTGCGGCCTGCTTTTCACGTAGTCATTAACAACACAACTCAGATTATTCCACAATTCTATGATAATGGCCATTAATAAATATTAGAAACTTTGATTATACATGCATTGCATGTGTAAAATCTCTCTCACTGGACAAAAAGCTCATTCCTGGATGATCCGTCAGGATATTTCCTTCTTGTTTAACAGATATTAAACAGAAAACTTCGTATTAAAAAATTCCAAACTTCTAAATAATCCTTTTAAAATGCAGCGCATAAAACAACTCAGATAATCCTACAAAAGTATTATCAGATAACAAATAAGATTAACTCCAAAATTATAGTTTGCTCTTGCTGCTGCTAGTGGAACACGGGACACATAATAGATTTCATAGTTTACAGATGCAATTCTGAGAGGGTATGAAAGGTATATAGAGTTTAGACCAAAGCTGCAAGGGGTAAAATCATGTGAATTCGATGCTACTGCATTACTGAAATTATATATAGTAGCAGCGCAGATTAAGGTAGTCAACTTTGTCTGGGCAGGCTGAATGGAGTTGGTATTTGTCTTCACTGGAGAGACCATAGCCACCACTCTATCATTCTGTCCTATGGATAAAGTAAACTCGGCAGTATAATACAGAAAGAATTGCAGAATTCTGCATACATCAAGTGTGTGAAGCCACTACAAAAGCTCAGGTAATAATATGTTGTCAAGATTCAAGATTATGGTGCACCTTCACTAATATGTTCCCAAAGTCAAGCCTGTCCTAGTCCTGCCCCATTTCATGCTGAATTGTTGAAACAAATTATCATGTAAGTGGTGCCACATTGCCTCCTAGACAACTGGAATAATATTCTACATAATTCGACTTAGTGATTAGTGCTAAAAACTAAAAAGTTTGATACTATTATCGTAACTTCAATTAAATATAACATTATTAGAAATCAGGCAGCAATGTAGCAGTATAACTAATTTGGATAGAAACCAAGTGACATCTAGAAATTCACAAATAAGATAGAAAGAGTTATATTTAATAGCAACAAACCTTCCTTGTTGAAAGTGATTTCCAGCAAATGGGTAATCCACATCTCTCAACCGCCCTTTGACAATGTTTTCCATGGTTTGGAACAGAAGTGGCTGGTGCTGGGTGTAAACATTCTCAATACCCTGCAGCAAAACTCAGAAAACAAATTTTTTTAGGATTGAAGACTCACATCATCAAGGATATGGAATAGTAATCATAATATTTCTATGCAAACCTTCAACCCACGAGCCATGTTACGGGCAATATTCATTAGATCTCGATTTCCATAAAGATCACCAGTTCTCTTGTCAACACCTGCTTGCTTCAAAAGAAACTGGACAAGCTGTTGAGCCACAATAAAGATATCAATATCAGTGACTTTCTCATGTAGGTATAGCCACATTTAAAAAAAAAAAAACACAGTAGCTTCCATCAATATGCTGTTCTTAATTTAATCTAGTCAAACATAAATTTCTATTTTAGAAACCAAAGCCAAAGATATGACAAGACGAGAACGACCCAAAAATAATCTCACCAGTCACCATCACTATTCAATTGTCCAAGGTTTAAAAAGGTGGACAACATCCCTTAAGGATTAAGGACAGACATTCATGCATGAGAATACATGGATTTAAGAAGAGAGGCAACAGTATAAATTAGTTTACCCCAGGTTTATACTTGGCAGACTGGGAAGCCAGTTTGTTGAAAAGCTGCATTAATTGAACAGGGCTATCCTTCTCATATCGCAAAGCATACAGCATGACCAAACGTAGTCGATCCACATCTGATATGCTTTCATTGTTTAGTAGATTTGTCACTGCCTGAAAAGGAGTACATTAGAAACAGAAGCTATCACCTGAATCTTACATTACCTTTGTTAGTTTTAAGCTGTTATCAGTCAATATAATAACAATTAAAAAGACAAATAGAATTGCTTTTTTATGCAAGGGGGCAGATAATAATAAGATTGCTTTATATACCATATAATCTGTTATGTTAGACACGGATTGTTGGGGCCAAATGAAACTAAAGATGGATAGTATTCAGGGATTTGTTACTCTAATACTTCACCTGGATCCTTGTCCTTTCTTCATATAAATGTTGGAAATTCAAATGTGAGTGAAGAAATCCCACATTGAAATAGAATGCACTAAGTGAGAACAGAATAAGCCACAATAACTCTTTTAATCCATGAACATATCAACTTCATACAACAATATGAAGCTTATGAAGACAGAGAGCAGAATAATTACAAGAAGGATAACATATCCTTTCAAAAAATAAATATCAGCACTTAAATGAAAAAAAACTACTATAGATGAGATTTCTAATTTCTCAGAACCGCCTAAAGAAATAGAGCAGAGAGTCAAACAAGTTACAACAATTGCACAACTTGAAAGGATTCTCCCGTGTTTTCCATCTCCAAAGTGCATTTTTTTGGGTGGGAGAATTCATTAGATATATTTGCTATATGTCAGAAATTATATTGTATGTAATAAACTCCCAGTGGCATTATTAAAGTTGGCAGTGGTACTACTAACTAGTATGTTTCCATAGTTTAATGGTCATCCAAGAACTTTTGAAGTTTGAGCAAAAGCAAAGGAAAATGTTTCAATAATTAAGGCTATACAATATATACCTCAAAAGCAGCCCCTTGCCCTCCATTGCAAGCCAACTCCTGTTCTGTTTGTGAAACCAACATAAGTTTTCGCTCTTCAACTATCTTGCTCATTTCTGTTACCAAAGTCACATGTTTTGACACATTTCCATGCATTTTTCTGTACTCAGGGTAATTGTCAACAAATTTGGCCATGTCCTCTGCCAAGATTCAAATCATAAAATCAGTGATTATATACTATAATACTATGCCACCATATAGAAAATAAGTTTTTAGACTTGTAACAGCTGTAGGAATTTTATTACTCTGAAATGTGAGAGAATAAAAAGTACAAACCTATTGTTTGGATGCTCTGGTTACTCTTTGCCACTTGCTGAAATTCATCAACCAGCCGCTTGATATTCATACCTATATCTCCAAAGTTCTCATACATGTTAGCTTTGAAAAAGGAATCTTGTTCTGATGACAGCACAACCTCCTGTGACAAGAAATAGCACAAAAGTTGCTTTCCAATCAGCACAAAATCTAGACTTCTATATGCTGCTTACATAATTACCCAGTATGAGAGAAATGTATCCAACCTCCTGATCCTTTGCAAATTTACCAATGGATTTCAAGTCCACTTTGTTATCTTGGATTCCTATCAATTCATGAACCATAGCCTTTACAGTATAACAACACAAACAATAATTACTTTATGAATAAACAACTTATCAGATTACTCGGCTGTAAGTTTGTCAGCAAGTACTAGACTCTTGCGTTAATCTCACAGATACCTGATAGGTCCATTGATTTAGCAATGGGGTTACAGGATCATCCCTTCTGTCAATCACCAACAACAATGGAGAAACTTCCATTCGTCTAAAATCAAAAAGACCACTTTCCTGTTGGTACATCACTTTCTGTTTCAAACCCAATAATGTAAATTAGTTTTCACTATGTATGCCAGCACAATCATCAATGATAAAGTATGGCATGCTAGGATACACATATTGCCAGCTAAAGGAACACATAGATTGGCTACATGTGGGTACAGAAGTATGCATACGCTTAGAGATACACCCTGTGCAATTCAGAATCATAGAAATGATGAAGATATAAAAGCTTATACTCCTTGCAGAAACCAACAACCACATTGCTAAAATTCATATACAATTATTTAACATAAGAAATAAAAAAAATCCAGTGAGTTAGACAAGGCGGCTTTATAGTTATTGCACAAATTCTACTCACAGCTGCTTCCTGTGCTATCCTTTTTGCAATGTCAGATGTCCTTTGATATCTAATTACTGGTCTCCGTTTTAATGCCAAAAAAACAGCTGCAAGGCCATCAACAACCCGATCACAGAAGTGCTGCAATGTTGAAGGATCTACCACAGCTGGGAGCATATAAATGTACTTTGAGGGCACATGTAAAGTGAAATGATAAGGATCAATTGCAACAAAGTCTGCGTAAAACTCCTGGATGATCATGACAACAACTATATTAGAATTAAACTTTGCAACATGAACCCTAACATTTGAGATTGCAACACAAAGGTCGGGGGATTCAAGGCTTCAAGCTCAACAATGTTGGAGTCATTTATAAGATAAAGAACTGGACAGTGAATATAAAAACTTTGCCATTATAGGAGGAATAAGAAACAAGGGGATATCCTTCCATCCAGGACTTATTTCATGAGAACTATAATATTCTTGTGATACTATATGTTGAATATTACATTAATTAGCATGGGAAATATGATAGTTAGATTTTTTGGAAACAATAGTGTCATGGGAAATGGTTCAAGTCTTTAATTATTCTTCTTGTAAATAGAACTTATATTTAATTTCTCATGTATATAAATACTTGTATGGTGAGTGAAATAAACTCAAGCAATTCAGCCATAATCAGTTGTTTCTTATTTTCAAGTTGGTATCAGAGCGGGTTCCGACCCGGCTCTGGTTTTCCTTCCTTCCAGTTGAACCACTTTCAGCCGTGTCAGTCCTTACTTTTTTTTTTTTTGCTGCGTGTCTATTTTCTCTCTCCTCTCGCGGCTGTCTTCTCCGATCTGCATCTCTACACTCCATTTTTCCTCCGGCCGACCACACCACCGTGTTTGCCGCCTTTCGCTCGGCCTACCACCGGAACCGGGCTGCCGCCGGAGCTTCGACCCGCCGCCACGCGCCGGTCACCGGAATCTGCCCAGATTCAGTTTTTTGCACAGGTGGAAGCGCGTGAGACCCTCTTTTCGACAGCTGCTTCCACCGGCCAACTCGTCGTGCCATTTCCAGTAAAGCCCAGTCCCCGCCAGCCTCTTCCACCACCTATTTGGCCTCTGTCTTGTGCAAATCCCCTGTTTGGCCCTCTGTTTTGCCTCTGCTGCTGTGTTCTTGAATTTGCTACTGGTTTATCTTGCCTTTTTCTCTCTCCATTTAGATTGTTGGTATTTTTTGGTGGTGGTTTATTGCTTTCCGCTGTGTTGTTGTTATTCAGCATCCATTTGCAAGTTATTTTTGGCCTTTTATCAACCTTTACCCAGCCTCTTTATTCCTGTTCCAGCATGTCAAAATTAGAGGTAACATCTTCCAATGGTGCGAAATCACCTGTACTGACCTCTGTTGTTTCTGGAAGTACTACTATAACTACTGAAAAGTTGACGGGTGGTAAGAATTATCTAGCATGGGCTGATTCTGTGGAACTTCGGTTTATAAGCCAAGGATATGAAGATCATCTCTCTATGAAAGAAGATGATATTCCAGCAGTTGATCGAGCAACTTGGAAGAAAGTTAATGTCCAATTATGTAGTCTGATGTGGCAGTCTATTGATCCAAAGAAAATCTCAATGTTTCGGGAATACAAGACATGCAAAAAGGTATAAGATCGTGCTAAAGCCTTGTATTCAAATGATATTGCAAGGATGTATAATATTATCCAAAAGATGCATAGTTTCAAGCTTGAGGGTACAAATATGGAATCGTATGTTGGAGCTATAGAAGTCGTTATGGAGGAATATTCAAACTTGTTTCCCTATGTTGCTGATGCTAATGCTCATAGTGCTCAACAACAAAAATTATTTTTGATAATTACTCTGTTGGGGCTTCCAACAGAACTTGAATATCTTCGGCAACAAATCTTGGGCACCACACCTATTCCCTCCAATGAAAATGTCTTTGCACGACTTCTGCAATCAGGCCCCTCACTTGAAGCTAGCAATGTTGATCATGCCGCATTAGCATCCCAATCCTCTTCCCAGGTTTCCCTTCGAGGAGGACGTGGAAGCGGTCGTGGTAATAGTCGTGGTAATCGTGCTTCACGACTCGCTTGTACCTATTGCCATCGAGTAGGCCATACCCAAGACCGGTGTTATGCGCTTTATGGTCGTCCTCCAAAGGTCGCTAATGCGGTACAATCCGATGAGACTTCCGATGCTCCTTCCAACCCACAAGAAACACATGGTATTGATGTTTCAGGAAATGACTATAATGAGTTTCTCAAGTACCAAGTATCTAAGGAGGCTTCTACTCCCATTGCTTCGGTTGCACATTCTGGTAATCCTGTTGCCTGTATTTCTCATTCTTCCTCTCTTGGACCATGGGTCCTTATTCATGTGCTTCTGATCACATTTCTGGTACTTCTTCTGTCCTTTCTAAACTTGAACAACCTGCTTTTCTTCCATCCATTACTCTGGCTGATGGTTCTAAAATCTGTGTTAAAGGGATAGGTCAAGCTAATCATCTTCCCACATTACCTTTAAAATATGTTCTCTATATGCCTAACTGTCCCTTTAATTTAATTTCTGTTAGCCAGCTTACTCGTTCTCTTAATTGTTCTGTTACCTTTTTTGTTGATTTCGTTATTGTGCAGGATCAGGGAACGAGACAGACGATTGGTACCGGATGTGAATCTCAAGGATTGTACTGTCTGACCATACCAAGTTCATCAATATCTTGTGCCGCTGTTGAGTCTTCAAAATTGATTCATTGTCGCTTGGGACATCCCAACCTATCCAAGCTCCAAACTATGGTTCCTAGTCTATCAAGTCTTAATAACTTAGAGTGTGAGTCCTGTCAATTAGGAAAACATGTTTGCACTTCTTTTTCTAATCATATCAATAAGAGAGCTGCGTTTCCATTTGCCATTATTCATTCAGATGTTTGAGGTCCAAGTCGTGTTCCCTCTTGTCAAGGTTTTCATTATTTTGTTACCTTTATTGATGACTATTCTCGTTGTACTTGATTATATTTAATGAAAGAGAGATCTGAATTGTTTTCTATATTCAAATCCTTTTGTTCTGAAATTCGTACACAATTCAATACAACTATTAAAATTTTGCGTACTGATAATGCTTGTGAATATTTTTCTGCATCTTTTTCATCTTTTATGGCTTCGCAGGGTATTCTCCATCAGTCTTCTTATCAACATACTCCACAGCAAAATGGAGTTGTTAAGCGCAAACACTGCCACTTACTAGACACCACTCGCACTCTGCTTATTCATACTCATGTTCCCCTTCGGTTTTGGAGTGAAGTTATCTTTACTATGTGCTACCTTATTAATCGTATGTCCTCATCTGTCTTGCAAAATCAAATCCTTAATTCAATTTTATTTCCTCGCGAACCTATTTTCTCTCTCCCACTACGCATTTTTGGTTGTACTTGTTTTGTTCATGATCTTACACCAGGGAAAGATAAGTTAACTGCTCGTTCTACTAAGTGTGTTTTCTTGGGATATACTTGATTCCAAAAAGGATATCGATGTTTTTCCCCTGAACTTAACCATTTTATTGTGTTTGCAGATGTTACTTTTCTTGAAAATACTCATTTTTTCTCTACATCTAATGTTATCTCTCCTCCTGTCGCTGAGGTTTTACCTGTTCCTTACTTAGACGGACCTCCTGTCCCTACTCCGGCTTCTACCCCATCTGTCCTTGCAGATAAACCTCTCCAAGTTTATCATCGTCGACCTCATATGACTTATGGTCTAGATGCAATCCCTGCTGATTCACAACCAGAACCAGTGGCTGAACCTTCCTTAGATCTTGCTCCGGATGTTATCTTCAGTCCTCCCATTGCTACCCGAACAGGTACTCGTTCTACTCGCAATCCTCATCTTATTTATAATTTCTTGAGTTATCATTGCTTGTCTTCTTCTCATTATGCTTTTATCTCTTCTTTGTCTTCTATGACTATACCAAAAACAACTGTCGAAGCCCTTTTCCAACCAGACTGGCGCCAAGCAATGTTAGAAGAGATGTCTGCATTACATGCCAATGGTACTTGAGAACTTGTTCCATTGCCACCTAGAAAATCTACTGTGGGTTATCGGTGGATTTACACAGTTAAGGTGGAACCTGATGGAGCTGTTGATCGATTGAAACCTCGTCTTGTTGCTAAAGGTTTCACTCAAATTTTTAGCCTTGATTATGGTGATACATTCTCTCCGGTTGCAAAAATGGCGTCAGTTCGTCTTTTCCTTTCCATGGCAGCCATCTGCCACTAGCCACTTTATCAACTTGATATTAAGAATGCATTCTTACATGGTGATCTCCAAGAAGAATTGTACATGGAACAACCTCTGGGGTTTGCTGCTCAGGGGGAGGCTGGCTTGGTCTATCATTTGCGCAAATCTTTATATGGCTTAAAACAGTCTCCTCGAGCTTGGTTTGGTAAATTCAGTATTGTTATATCAGATTTTGGTATAGTTCGTAGTGAGGCCGATCACACAGTTTTCTATTATCATTCCTCCTCTGGAACTTTCATATATCTGATTGTTTATGTTGATAATATTGTTATCACTGGAGATGATCAAGAAGGAATTGTGAAGTTAAAACAACACATTTTTTATCACTTTCAGACTAAAGATCTTGGAAGGTTGAAATATTTCCTCGAAATAGAAGTGGCACAATCTAATGCAGGGATTTGTATCTCACAGAGAAAATATGCATTAGACATTCTCAAGGAAACTGGAATGTTGGATTCTAGGCCAATAGATACACCAATGGATCCCAATGCCAAACTCAGTCCAGATCAAGGAGAACCATTATCTGATCTAGCCAAATATCGCAGGTTGATTGGCCGATTAAATTATTTGACTATTACCCGACCAGATATATCCTTTGCTATGAGCATCCTTAGTCAATTTCTCGACTCACCATGTGAAGGACATTGGGATGCAGCCATTAGAGTTCTTAGATATATCAAAAAGGCTCCAGGAAATAGCCTATTGTATGAAGATAAAGGACATACTCAGATTGTGGAATACATAGATGCAGATTGGGCAGGTTCTCCATTCGATAGACATTCTACATCACGTTATTGTGTTCTTTTTGGTGGAAACCTAATATCTTGGAAAAGTAAGAAACAAAGTGTTGCGGCAAGATCGAGTACAGAAGCAGAGTATCGTGCTATGACACTTGCAACATGTGAGCTAATATGGCTGAAACAATTAATCAATGAACTCAAATTGTGTGAACCAGGCAAGATGGAGCTTATATGTGATAATCAGGCAGCCCTACATATCGCTTCTAACCCGGTGTTTCATGAGAGGACCAAACACATTGAAATTGATTGTCATTTTATGAAAGAGAAGATACAAAGTGGAGAAGTAGTGATTGCCTTTGTCAGCTCAAATAATCAGCTTGCAAATATTTTCACCAAGTCTCTTAGGGGTCCTCGGGTACAGTTCATATGTACCAAGCTTGGTGCATATGATTTATACGTTCCAGCTTGAGGGGGAGTGTTGAATATTACATTAATTAGCATGGGAAATATGATAGTTAGTTTTTTTGGAAACAATAATGTCATGGGGAATGGTTCAAGTCTTTAATTATTCTTCTTGTAAATAGAACTTATATTTAATTTCTCATGTACATAAATACTTGTATGCTGAGTGAAATAAACTCAAGCAGCCATAATCAGTTGTTCCTTATTTTCAAGTCTATAAACTGACCTGTAATTTTCTTATCTATTTTAAAACGAATTCTTAGACGATCATCTATCATAACAAAATTAGTTTGCAGTTAAAAAATTCATAAAATGGTTAGACAGAGAATATAGTGAGAATACAGTGCAAGCATAGCAGTTACCTGAACTTGCTGGACAACTTCCTGTTCATCTGAATCAGCAAGTATGTGAATCTGAGTGTCCTTCAATATGTTGGAGAAAACTGTAATTTCAGAATGGATTCACAAAGTGTCTTCAAATCAATGGGAGAAATTACTACTTAACTTGGGAAAATTACAAATTAAATTCCTAACGAAGGATAGCAATATAGCTTCTCTAACATTCAAGCAAAAATTTAAAGAACCTACATAGGCGATACTCTCCAAATCTAGGACTAGCCAGCTGGCGGCGCAAATGCTGGATGTTCTCCGATGTAGGTCGAAGGAAGTAAACGGCCTTGAGATGTGACATTGATTCGTTTGACTTGGAAATAGAATCTATCAACTCCACCAAAAACACTTCTTTCTGAAGAAGCTCTGACTGTGAATACACAACACTCACAATACCTACCTGCATCAATTTGAGAAATATATGGACTCAACCCAATAAACATCGATTTCCTCCTAAATAAACTGAAGCAAGCAAATTATAGAAACCAAGTGCCTTTGGCAGGTTGATTTATGGTTTTGACGAAGTAAAACAAAATAATATAAGCCAAAACATACTTGTTTAGAACAAAAAGAAGAAACTTAGTGCCTTGGCAATAGAACCACAGGTGATGACTTTACAGGTATATCAACGTTATAAGCATAATATTGAACAACGCAAATATCAAAATAATCAATCAAACCATCATAATAGTCAGAGGTAAGGAGGCTCATATTTTTGTTTCCTTTGAAACAAACATGAAAAACATATTTATATAGTACGGAGCCTCACCATCACTGCACAAGGGTTTCAAACCTACAATCTTTCCTTGACTTCCATTGTTTAAAGGAAACAAAATTGGCATCAGATCAGACGCAATAGAAAATTGTAATTAATTAACAAGGCAATGAAATATTTTCATATTTCATGGGACATGCACCAAACCTACTCCCAATGACAATTCACTCATGAGCGTCAAAAATCATCAAAAAGAAAAATCATTATATAATTACACTACATAATTTGGTTGATGAATAATTTGCAGCTGAGCTTAGCAGAAATAGTAGTCCCCTTGAAAGAGTGAAAATTGCAAATAGGTAAATAGAAATCCCAGAAGTGACACTTAATTGTCCATAATTCAGAGCGAAAAACTGATCCAACTGTGGCTAACAAAAGTATCTTCTTATTCATGCTTAGCACTTCGCATTCCGGAAATCAAATAATAACACATTAAAAACAAAACAAAAAAAAACAAAAAATAAATAAAATCGATTTGTTGATATTTTGATGAGATTTGTCAACATTGTTCGGGAAAGTGTGGTGTTACCGTTTGGGAATCAAGGATGAGAACCTTCATGCCGGAGATGTCCTGCAACATACGGTTGATGTAATCCCGCACAGACGATGTGAGCACCATCTTATGTATGGGCGCTTCAATCACGATCTCGTTCTTGATCAAGATGAATCGACGAGACAGTTCAATTTGGATTGGAGCAGGTGCGAATCTAGGACTAGGAGCACAGAGGGGGTTTCAGAATTCAGATCCACCACGAGCGTTTCTCTCTAACGCACCGTTTTAGACGTAAATAGATACAGTCATCGTTGTGTTGATGCCAATTTTTTATTGCAACTACTTTACTTTGTTTCCCATTTTCCTTAATTACCTAATTTGTTTTTCTGACTTTATGAGCATTTTGTATTGATAATAAACATAAAACATTCACAAAAAATATTCACAAAATATATCACCCAAAAATGAGTAAAAAAATCACAATATCGCTTTTTGAAAATAAAAAGTTTTCTGGGTCATTAAGAGAGTAAAAATGAATTCTTTTATGTGAGAGTAAAAATGAATTTTAAAATTATTTATAAATATAATTAATCATGATCAGGTTTTTACCTTAATAAAAAACAAGTTTTATTTTGTTTAGACTATAATAATAAACTTTATTAATTTCCTATAACGGAATAAATTTGCATGAAAAGAAAAAGAAAGCAGCGGCAAGAAATAGAAAAAGTAAGATAAAAGTTGAATTTAAAAAAATTTTAAAAAAAAGTACAAAGTCACTTTGTTACACAAAATAATGATTTAATGGAATAATAATAAAATGAGTTAGAAATGAATGATCATTTTTAGTTCACACTTTGATAGCTTTTGAATAAAATGTTTTATAAACTATTTTATTGTTTCATATATGAGATTAATGTGAAATAAAACTGAAATTTATCTAAATAACATGCATATGCCTCATGAAAAGACAAATAAAATTAACTTTTATCATGTATGATGTTAGAATTTAACCTTATATATATAACTTTGTACTATAAAAATTCATCTCAATAATTGTGCCTCTCTCCGATATATCATGTCATGTACATGAATTATCCTGATAAATCATTGAAGTCGGTGATGTACAATGAATATAAGTTGTATATTTTTTTTATTGAGACCAGTGGTATTCGAAACAATTTATATGTATATTAACTAATTTATTTTTTTTATTTAATTAAAGATTCATCATTTACATCAAGATTAAGAAGATAAAAAAATTGACATAGTCAAAATTTAAATATGTGAGTGTATACTATTTACAAGTTGTTTATTTCTTTAAAATTAGGAATTAAATATTTAAGAAATAAATTTTCATACTTTTTTTTTTTTGAAAAAAACTTATTCAACAAAAAACAAAACTTGACTTTGACCTTTGAATTCAACTCTTGTCTTTAATCTTATATAATCATTCTTCATGTATTTATTAATTCAGTTAAATAAAATTAAAAACAACAAAGAAAAAAAAGTTAAATAAGATTATAGACAAAAATTAAAGTAAAAGGTTGAAACTAAATTTTGGTGTTTAACAAATTTTCAGACATGACCTTTTGTAAAAGGTAAAGCATTGGATGTATCATATAAGGGCCTCGGCCCGTTCCATTACCCAAAAAATAGGAGTTAGAGATATATGCATCCGTGCGTGTACACACAATACAACGTCGTTTTGAACACCATTATCACTTACAACTAGCAAGTAGCAACAACAGCGATTGAGCTTTGAGCTTTTGCACTTTGCGGTAGCTTCCCTCCGCTCCGTCCCAATACACAGAATTCAATGGATTTGATTAAAGCTTCGAACTTGAGACCTTTCCCAATTCATTCATCACCACTTCTCACTAGAACTACCTTCTATGTCCCTCACCCTCCTCCCTCTCCCAGCAAATTTTCTTTTCACTTTTGGACCTGCCCATTTCCATATATTCCGAGAAAGCTCCTAATTCTACGTGCCAAGAAGAGAAGCTCCAATTCGGAGCCAGTTCTGGAACCCACTATTGTCCAAGAAGTATCAATGGACGAAGAATATGAAGAAGAAGTGGACCTCCTCCTTGATGATTTCGAATATGGTACAGAACTGCTTTCAATCTCATATTTTACATTTTCAGTTGCTCCCATTTTCATCTGATGGAAGTTCTTCATTGCACAGAGGCATCACTTGATGATGTTGATGATGATGTTGATGACGATGATGAAGTAGAAGATTATGAAGAAGAACAGGACTATGAAGATGGGGATGGTGTACTCTATGTAAGTTATGTTGAAAACCCGATTGATATTGATTGTATTGATATATGTATGTTGTTGATGGAAAAATTCAATTTTGTTGAGGAATATGATTGTGAGCATTTTGAAGTTAGGTAGGTGATGGCGGCGCAGGTGGTGGAATCTCCCTTGCTGGAACGTGGTGGGATAAAAATGCACTAGCCATCGCTAAAGAGGTTACTGGGTCTTTTGATGGTGACTTGCAAATTTATGCTTTTAAAACGTTGGTCAATTCCACCATTCAAGTACGCATTGAGAAGCTTTCCAACAAGTAAGACATTATTATGAGTAAAACGGATAAGGTGCTATGTATTATTGTATTTTACTGTAGACCGAAAAAATAAAAAGAAAACTGAAAATGATGTACAGTGGAACTTTGGAGTCTATGCTGTTTTAATCAAAATTAACTAATTTAATGAGATTAAGCAACAAGGAAACATGGGCTACCAGTCTACCACACATGTGGCAAGGCTATGTCTGGCAGTGTGTGAAATGTATAATTTCTGATTCAGATATGGTTGAACTTCCTAAAACAGACAGTCAGGTTTATTTTGATAAATTTTATTATTCAATAGTCATTAGGAATTAAATGCGTATGTATTCTGAACAGTTTGTGATGAATCCGTACTTATTTCATTTAATTGTTATTTTATGAAGTAGTAGACCTAAGTTTACAATTTGCATGATCGGATATACTAGGCAGGATATCTCCTTTTTTTTCCCCCTATTTTCGATATGTCCAATTGTCTTTGAAATAATGCATGTTTATATCTAAGTATCTAAGAAATTTTAGTGATAGATTATAATACATATATGACTCATACGGTGAAACTTATGTGCTATATAACAATGTCTCCTTTCTTGAGAAGTGATGTTATATTGATGTTTATCTATCTTTTAGGTCATTTGCTCCTGTTATTGGTAATTACTCCGAGGTTTATTTCCTTCATTCATGTGTAGTATACTGAGATAGAGTGTTAGGCTAAATTTCAGACTTTGGAACCATTTGGTCAGGTTAGGATGTGGGCAATTGTTGCAATTTTATCTATTAAGTAGGTCCAAAGAAAAAAGGAAATCTTGATGTTGAATGCAGTCTATTAGTATTCGGTATTCCCTGTACGAAAACGAAGAGGCTTTTACCTCTGTAATTTAAGGATGTAGACTGTAGAGCATGTCAACGAAAACATACTATTGTCCTGTTTGCACCTTCACTCCTAAAGAAGTAAGAAAAAGTCTGGAGATTTTTATGATTATATCACAGGCTTCTAAGTACATTGGATGGGTGCGGGCTGCCTGATTTATCCCAGTTTCTAAGTGCGAACCTATTTAATGACCTATAATAGGACTTTTCACCTTATAGTTAAAAACAGTCAATGCTATCAGTATCTGTACATTGCTCAATGAATAGATTAACTTGGCTTCTAACTGCAGAGGCACTCAGCAAGTATTAATAATCTGTATTCCCTAATGCAATGTGTGCTTGAATAACCATTTTGTTTTCGCCTAAACTGCTGAACTTGCTATTATAGTGGACATATGCTTAACTGTTGTGCTTTGACTTCCATATATATACAATAGGTCTGGCTCCCCCAACATGGAAGATATTGAAGCCTTTTCTACAACCTATAGAGCAAAATTGGATGAAGCAGAACTTGCCAAATTTGTTCCTGAGAATATAAGTTTGGAGGTACCATTTCAAGTATCTTATTGGCACTTTTTCTGGAGTAAGAGATATAACTCGAGATTATCATGATGAACAATATTTGAGTGTGCAAATTATTGAAGTATTCTATTGTCATACTAATTTCACTTGTGGCTTAATCAAATCCACAGGAAGCTATAGATAATGATTTTAAATTTTAGAGCAAATGAAACCATATTGTTTTCTCTTAGGGTGAAGGTTATGTTTTTCCCTCCTGATTTTGAAGGATAATGCTAAGGGATTGAAATTTTTATATATGAATGGTTCTTCTTATTGGTTCTATTTGCTTTTATATCTGATATGTGTTCCTTTCAGGTGTCTTCTCCTGGTGTTGAAAGGATAGTTCGGATTCCAAATGACCTAGATCGATTCAAGGACCGGCCTATGTATGTGAAATATGCCATTCTTGATGATTCAAATAATCCATCTGCAGAAGGTGATGGGGTCTTCAAGCTTGAATCCTTTGACATGGAAACAAAATGTTGCACGTGGGGTTTAGCAGACGTGAGAGTCAATAGAGGGAAAGGAAGACCACTGAATAAAAAGCAAAGAGAATGGCGTTTAAGTACTCCCTTTGATTCCTTACGTTTAGTACGGTTGCACTCTGATATTTAAGTAATCTATTTTCCCCGACAGTTGATAATTAGATCTCCATCTTTCCTGTGTGCGTGTTTGTATATGTACACGTACGTAAGGAGCTGCATGTGTAGATAATCAGGAGAACAGTTAATACATAAATATTTGTTATGAGTTTATCTCAATTTTGCACCTCTGGAACTTAACTATAACTTTGACATTTTGGATGTTAATCATTCTTTCATTTATAGCTCTTCTTCTAATCTGTTTATTTCATTGGAGATGAAAGGGGGAAAACAAATGAATAGATACGGAGACTATGGCATTGTGGCATAAAAATGCCACAATTACGAGGGATGATGTATCTTGGACCTATATTGCGGTCTTTTCCTGAGGCTCGAACATATCCTTCATCTGTGGACTCTTGTCCAAAAAAAATTGGATATCAATTAGAAAAATGTTTGATGTACGTCACCTGGAATCACATCACTTCAAATCTTTGTATGGTGGCAGAATCAAGAATAAGAGCTTAGATGTGTTAAAAATAAAGTAAGATTAGTTATAATATAATAATAAAAATTGTATAATTGTAATGTGATATATGTATAAAGACATATCTAGGTTGGTGCCTATGGGGGCGTAGCTCCAGTCACTCAGAAATTTTTTTTTACTATTACTGATTTACGATTTTTTATTACATAGGCTATAAATTCATTTCTGTCCCACTAAAAGGTTAAT
Organism: Ormosia semicastrata; assembly: GCA_029884595.1. Classification (NCBI taxonomy): domain Eukaryota; kingdom Viridiplantae; phylum Streptophyta; class Magnoliopsida; order Fabales; family Fabaceae; genus Ormosia; species Ormosia semicastrata. The sequence continues at coordinate 24,816,014 of JAQQTO010000046.1, read as the reverse complement.
TCAATAAATTTTTCCTTTGAGGCTCTAAACCAAGAAACACAAACGTCTTTTCTATCTCCAAGACACTTCATGTTAATGTGTAAAATATTAATAATGATAAAGTGATAGAATGAGCAACGTTTTTTATGCTCCTTATAAGTTATGATGAAATATGGATCTTTTAAAGTAAAGATTTTTTAAAATAAATAAGTAAATTTATATCAATCATTAATAATTGATGTATACTTATCTATTAATAATTAAGATAAGATTACTTATTCACTTTATAAAAATTCTCACTTTAAAAGATTTTATTCTTAAATGTACTTGGAAGGTCATTGATTTTTTATAAAATGAAATCAATGACCAATGACCTAGAATTTGGTCAACAGTTAATTATATAAAATATTAATTATAAAGTTAGTCTTTGAAAAAAAAAATTGTGTAGGTAATTGCAAAAACATCCTAATTCTTGTAATTTTTTTCCCTTAACGGGCACCTCCTTCCTCCTTCAGTTCTCTCTACCAATCTCAACCATTGCCAGCGACTTCGGCAATAACAACCACTTCAACACTCTCTTTTGCGGTGACCACTTGAACCTCAGAGAATCAAACATCGGTAGATTTAAAAGTACCTTCACCTCTATTGGTGAATCTAAATCCTCAACCTCAGTAAAAATGGACACCTTCATCTTCATCTGAGGTCTAGTCAAAACACCAATAGATCCGAAACTAGATCTAAAACCACCTTCGCTTGCACCAACATCTTCATCTCCACCACACTACAAACAGTAAAAGTGGACCCTTGCACCAGCAACTAAAGTCCAGGGAGTGAGATCAGCCGGCAGTGGCTCCAATTGGGCTTGTGCGGTGGAAGCTTCCAGCTTCTGAAGCTTGCATTTTATTTTTTAATATTAAAAAATATTTTTAATATTAAAAAATAAAAATAAAATACTGATCATTGAATAAAAAATAAAAGGTTCAAATCGCTGCGGGAGTTGTTGCTGCTGGAGAGAAGCCGGATTGGATCTCATGGCCTTTGAAGCTAACACACTGGCGGAAAATCCAACGATGGTGAGGGTGTTCACCTTGTCTATCAAGACAAGACCATGGACATCGATAAGGACTGAAAAGCAATGGAGGACTACAATGAAAATCACATTAGTTATGGGGTTGGAATATAAATAATAGAAAATTGGTTAAAAAGAATAATTCCTTTTAATAGTCGGTAGTTTACATGGTGCATCACTGCACCCAAACATGTTAAGGAGCATGATAGAATAAAGAATTCGCCGATACTCTTGATTGATTGAAATCGGTGTAACTGTATCTTTAATATTCTATATTATAATATTTTTTGTATAAATATAAATACTTAAAAAGCTTATTTCTTCTGTGTGTATATACTAATTTTGCCTCCACTAGTCAATATTTCTGGGTCCATCACTTTAAATATAAGTATGTGTTTAGTATTACTCTACCAATGACAACAAATAAAAGAATTTCAAACTAAACAATCGTTTTAATTATCATCATACAGTTTACAAAGGATTATGAAGTTTATGATCTACTTCCCACTATCATTGGTCATTTCTGTGCTGCAGAACTGTTTTCTAATAATGCATTTACCTAGTTGTGAAAATTCGTGATCTAGAACACACGTGGATGGTGCTACAATAAAATTTTCCTCTCATTAGTCTGGCTGTGACTGTGAGCTTGAGCCAGCTAACCGCTCATCTGGTCGATTGGATCGAGATATATGCTTAACCATTGGACAAGACTCTTGTAAATAATTTGTCCATGTCGTCACTTAAATTACTTTTAGTTCTCGTATCTTAACGCTTAAAAAAGAAAAAAAAAATGGTGTTAATTCCAATGTACGTGGTCTACTATGTTCAGATGTGCTTGAATTTTTTAATCAGATAACAAACGTTATGATTGTGTGTAGACTGCAAAGATTCTGGCCTTTGATCGTTTCTTCCATTTTATACTTTTTCCCTTTATAAGACTAAACGTAGATACCTACAGGATTTTATTTTTTTTTCCAACTGTTATAAGAACGCTAAAATATGTATAATTAAATATTTCTTACATCGATGTAAATGAAAAAATTAATATTAAAAGAGTTTTATATCTATATAATCTGACTTTCTTAACTCAAAATTAGTTAGAGTTCAATATCAATTTACATCAAGAATATATTTCCTATGCTGGACACTGGACAGTGCAAAAAATCGAGGAAAACAAAAAAAGTTTTGCATTTATACCGAGTAATGAGTAATCTCTTGTTTTTCTTTTGCTAGTTTTGTTCTATTTTTTGTTCCCACTCACCGTGTGCTTTTGGACTATAATTTCTTGAACAGAAATGAAAGACCCACACTCTACCTAATGCACAAGGTGCTAACTCAAAAAAAAGGTTTTCTAGGATTCTTATCCGTGTATGTACTTTAACAAAAGCTCATATCATTTTGCACATGTGCCATAATTGCTAACTACAACAAAGTGAAATCATTTTGCTAAATGCTTTGAATGTTCTTTTTAACTTTTACTGTCATTCTACCAGAGAACATCACGATGAGTTTGAAGTCTGTTGATCCACTTTTTGTAAATCAGGCTGTGAACGGGGTTTGTAACCCTTGTAATTGAAAAGAGTTTTGTTATATTCTCTTAAAATATATTTTTAATAATTTTTTTATTTTTAATAAAAAATTATTAAATAAAAAATTAAATATAATTAACATTTTAAAAATATACAAAATATTTAATATTTTTTATTTAATAATTAAAAAATTATTAAAAAGATGAGTTAAAAAAATTAATCATTTTTCAATTGAAAACTAATGGTCAATTATATTGAGCAAACATACAAATTTTCTCAGATACTTTTCCTTAGCTCCAACAATTTGATGTAGAGATAAGACAAAACAATATATTCTATCCTTTGGTATTTAAGTCCTGCTTCATAAGGGGACAAAACTAGTATCCTGACCCATTAACAAGTTTCTTCTTTTTCTTGTTTTTTTTCTTTTGTAGAATAATTGTTTAAAGGACATGTGTAATTAACATTTAGTTTAGATTACATAAAAATGCGTGAAAAAATGGGATGCAATTCTTAATAATTTTCCTTTTTGATATTAAAGTAAAGTAGTATTCAAACCACTATTAAACTGTATGACTAGAAGCAGTGGTTGTATTATAACTTGCTTTCGTCAGTTTGAGCACAGGCGCATATTTCTTAAAAATGTTTTTTGTACTAGTAAGTATGAAATTCTATATAGATATTGTATGTTGACAGGAGTGTAAATAAATATCAAGTATATCATACTTTAAGATAAAATAGATATATTATATATCAATACAAGAGAAATATAAACTGAATGTCAAATTATAAGTGTGTAAATAATAGAATTACATATTTCTAAAGGGTATAAGGTATTTTACTGCATTTTTCCTTATAATAATAATAATGTTATCTACATGTATTTATTTATATAAATATCACTTTACATTTGTATTTTTTTATCATTTAATTATAGTTTAGTTTACCTTATCTTTTACATTCTCACATTTTGATTTGTGAAGTGATGTATTTTTACACCAAACATTATTCTTTTCCTTATATCTTTTTAAATATTTTTTAAAAGATATCATTTAAAAATAAGTTCATTATTTCTACAGTCAGAATTTAACAAACCTTAACAAAAATATTGGGCTCCAGAAGTGAGACGCAGGAACTGAGAGAACAGCACACAAAGGGTCAAACAACAAGTGCGGCTACAAAATGGCTAATAGTTGCGTCTTCCAAAACAAGGAAAGATAATATAGATCCATTCTTAGCTTTCTGTTTCGTTCAGTATTATCTGATTGGAGGACAATGTCACGCAAAAACATATAAAGAAAAGAAAAGAAAAAAATCCCCTCTCAAACAATCAAAATGCACCATGAATCTGCCGCCCAAATAGGTCCAAAAGAAGATAGACATCCTGACATTACCAACTTGGTTTTTTGACTTAGCTGACTTGTTTGATGATTATCTTATCAACTTTAGAATATTTTTTGTTTATACCGTTGGTAAGTCTAATCTAGTCTTAGTCTAGGCGACACTGCCAACGTAAAAGCCAAACCATGAAATTACTACCTTAGTCGAAACCTTCTCCACTATGCTACTTTCTGGCTGTCTCTCTGTTTTCGGGCTAACTCTATTTTATCTCCATTCCTTCATTCATGCATTTGAGGCATATACTACGCAATTTAGATCTTTGAACAAGGATATTTTAAAGTAAAATTTTTTGTAAATTGAATAAGTAATTTCATATTAATTATTAATTTATTAATAAATTTATCTATCAATAATTAATATAAATTTATTTATTTATTTTATAAAGATCTATATTTTAAAAAATTCTTGTCCCAGATCTTAAAGTATGAACGTACCTTTTTGTTAAAGCGAACCCAGGATTCACGTGCCTCTTCTCTTTTTTAGTCTCTATATTCCTAATGGCTTAATACAGGACTTATTTTTTAGATATTGTTTCGACTAAGAGATCTTTCACTATACGCGTGCCTCCTTTCTCCCATTAATAGAATATATTCATGAAGATTATATTTGTTACATATGATAATATAATATAAGATAATATAATAAAATAATATAAAATATGATAATATAATTAATAAGATAAAATATAATTTTATTTTTTATTTGATAACAAAATAATAAATTAACTAATTGTATAAAATTTTTTTTTAAGACTAAAATATTTTTTAACATAAAAGTTAAAATAATTAAATAATAATAATAAAAAACTTTATGATGGTGGTGATGGTGGTGGTGGTGATGGTAATGGTGGCGGTGGTGGGGGTTGCGGTACCGGTGGTGGTGCGGCATAGTGGTGGTGGCGGCGGCGGCGGTGGTGGAGGAGTGGTGATAATGGTGGTGGTGGTGGTGATGGTGGTAGTGGTGGTGGTGGTGGTGTGGTGGTGGCGGTGACGGCATGGTGGTGGCGGCAGGTGGTAGTGGCGACGGTGGTGGTGGGTGGTGGTGGTGGTGGTGGTGGTGATGGTGGCGGTGGTGGTGGTGAGTGGTGGTGGTTGCGGCGCGCGATGGTGGCGGTAGGGTAGTGGTGGTGGTGGTGGTGGTGGTGGTGGTGGTGGTGGTGGTGGTGGTGATGATGGTGGTAGTGGTGGTGGCGCAAGGGAAATGAGTGATAAAAATAAAATTGATGATAAGATTGGAATAGAAATCTTATCATGTCTTATCATGTACAAGGGAAAGGGATAGAGTTATCACATTAGAATAAGATAAAATGACTTGACCTGATTTTATTATCTTATCGATTGAATCGCACCAAACATTGAATAAAACTTGATAGTATTAGCTTATCTTATCATGTATTCCCTTATACGATCTGTAAACGTGCTAAAGATATTAGTATTTTGTATTTATGTAATACATGTGATAAATTAAAAAATATTAAAATAAATAATAAAAAATATACTTAGTTTATATATATAATATTTTAGATAGTTTAAATAAATTTGATTAAATTATAATTAATAGAGTTTATAATAAACTCACTCAAAATTATTTTTTTATTAACCAATTTTTCCTGTTTTGATAATCGGACTAGTTCTTCTTAATAAATAATTAATTTATATTAATTTTTATATATTTATTTATTTAGATGTTTTATCAATTTATTATTAAGAGTATACTAAATTGACTTTTTATGTCAAATTATACTAATAAAATAATCTTAGATGAATAGATATTACAATGCTAAATAAAAAGAAAATTTATTAAAAATTGAAATGGTGAATAATAATATAATCAAATAATACTCAACACATTCAAATACATTAACAAAAATTTAGAAAAACACTTAATAATTTCTTAGTTTTCTCCTAATAAATTATATTTAATTAATTTACTATATTTTTATGCAAAATTTTCACTCCCTATGATGTATATATTGAAGTTTTCTAAATAATATAGAATAAATTTAGTAATTTGAAACTATAATTAATTAATTTATAATGATAGTACATATATAGCAAAGATGGTATCAGACATTAATGAAAATTTTGAAATTTTAAAATCAATCATCAATGAAAATAATTAATAACGTAATCAACTAAAGATATGTGAGAAATTTTTGAATTTTTTAAATATGAATATGAATTAATATGTAAAAGTATATATATCAATGTAATTAATATGTGATTATAAGTTTATATATTTGTATGTGTAGATAATAAATTTAATTTAGACTTAACGATATATGTATGGCTTTCTTTTTAAATTACAATATATGACAGTTATTGAAATTATGTATTTGTTACATGACAGATTTTTAAACATGTTATTTCAAGTTATAACGACACATGTAAAAATATGAAGGTAAATTTTTTCTTTATATGATGGTATCATAATCATAATTAATTAATTCTGTTCATTTTTTTTTTATTAAAATTAAAGTTTGCCGTTTTTGGAGGGAGAAGCAGATTGGGTTTAATATATTTGCCTTATCTGATATTATATTTATATAAGGATAAAGGATTTCTCAGGGAATGAATATAGGGTGGGTTTCCTGTGAGGGACTTGGAGTTGTTGGGATGGGAAGGTGTTGGTTGCTTGGGGTGTTGGTTGTGGTGGGTTTGTTGGGTAATGTTGGGGTAAAAGGGTACCCAGTTGAGGATCTGGTGGAGAGGCTGCCTGGCCAACCCAAGGTTGGGTTCAGGCAGTATGCTGGGTATGTTGACATTGAAGTCAAGCATGGGAGAAGCCTGTTCTACTATTTTGTGGAGGCTGAGCATGACCCTCACAAGAAGCCTCTCACCCTTTGGCTTAATGGAGGTTGGTACCCTTGCTCCTCTTCAATTGTTATATGCTTATCAATTTTTCAGAACTGTCATTGCTTCACCATCCTTCTCCCCCCCCCCCCCTTCTAGCTTGTTATAAGAGTTTTAGAGTTAATTTAAGTGGACCCTAATTATGAGTGCTTATGGAATGGAGTCAATTTTCATTGTAGTTTCTTACAATTTCTTTAATTCATATTTCATACTCTTCAATACCTTTTCATGGTCTCTAATTTGCTTAACTTCGTCATTCTCTTAGAATCATTTTCTCATGCTTGTTTTTTTTTGGGCGAGTTGTTGGCTATTTGGTCTTTTTATTTTCATATTTGTGTTTTTATCTTTTGCTGAAAAGCATAAGTAGTTTCCATTAATCTGTTATTGTCCCTACCAATTCACAGTTGTGTTGTCTTACTCATCGTCATAGAAAATCTTGTTTGCTTGCACCCGTCAGTCACGGATAAAAAATTTGAATAGAAAATTTGAATGCTTATAATAAATCCTATCTAACTAGGAAGTACTCAAATTTGAAATGACTCAGGCTTTTTTAACTGTATTACATCTGTCCATAGTTGACTGTAGCTTTTAGGAAAGATACAACACTTTTTATTTTAATAACTATAACGGCTACATCAAATCAACCAACAGAGATTTTTACTTTTTGCACTTATTTTACCATAGAGGCTCTTGATCTGTTAAACTCCTGTAACTCAGGAAGTACCGTTCATTTTTTTCAGGTCCGGGATGTTCCTCCATTGGAGGAGGTGCCTTTACCGAATTGGGCCCCTTTTATCCAAAAGGTGATGGACGTGGTCTCCGAAGAAATTCAATGTCTTGGAATAAAGGTATATTATATATGAATATGACACAACACAAGTTTTTGACATGAGTCTTGGCTCTTTGATATTGGAGAATTTGGATGTATACTCCATTGATTCCTGATCCTGATATTGTATCTTTGGTCTTTCATAGCATCCAACCTCCTCTTCGTGGAGTCTCCTGCAGGAGTTGGTTGGTCATACTCGAATACAACTTCAGATTATAACTCTGGAGATGCGTCCACTGGTAAGGAGAGTGGCCTATATATATACATATATATTTTCATTTTTGTCATGTATTGAATTAATGCGGGAACGAATTTATATAATTATCTATGGGAAATTTCAGATTTTAGGCCCTGTAAGAATGTGTGTGTCCAATTTCTTTTTGACTAGGGATGAACGTAATCCTTTTATTTTTGGCAGCCAATGATATGCTCTTGTTCATGCTGAAATGGTACGAGAAGTTTCCGTCCTACAGATCAAGGGAGCTGTTCCTTACTGGAGAAAGCTATGCAGGTACAACTAATAAATATCAAATCCCAATTCTAATAACTTATTTATTTATTTGATTGGAATTGCCAAAAGTTGGTCTCGTTTAACAAAATATTCCATATATTAGCTGACGTTATTCAGTTAAGATTAAACTTTTTTGGTGAATAATTTTTTTTGTACATTTTTGGTGAAAAGTTAAGATTAAACTTTTTGAATAATGCCACCCATATATATTTATATACATGTCATTTTGTTTTTGCATAATTTTTACTATTTAATTAGTGTTTGTGTCAAATAATTCTTAATTAAGTATAATATATTATATATACTTAAATTATTATTTGACATATATAAAATTATAAAAATTATTATAAAATTACATTAATTTTTAGTAATACTTTTATATATATCAAATTATTATTTAAATATTTAAAAAATAACATGATAAATTGTGTCAAATCAAAAATTTCTTATTAATTACATCTTATTTTTTGTATATTCACATTTTGATTCTATCACACGTCACTTGTGTCAACATATGTGTACACATGTGGTATAAATTAAGCTTTATCCAAACTTTTTATTCCATTATTTATGCACATGCAGATAACCTATGCCATCATTCCGTGAAGGGACACGCAATAAAATTATTATCCCAGTTTACATTTTAAAAAATAATAATAAAGCTTTTTTTCCTCCTTTCTTTTTGCTCTTCTTTTCAATTTTCGTTTATTTTGTTTCCTATTGCCCCTGTTCTCGTGGCATATTTTTGTTTCTTACTAACATTTATAATGCTATACAGGACATTACATACCACAGTTAGCTAATGCCCTTCTGGACTATAATGCTCATTCAACAGGTTTCAAATTCAATATTAAAGGAGTCGCTGTAAGATCCCATTCATTTCATAATTAATTTGCTCATAAGTTTATATTTGTTTTTCTTTTGGAATGGTTTCAATCTTACTGCTGATGTTTTGAAAGTTGTCTTACTTTTCCCTTGGCTTTCCCTTGTTAGATTGGAAACCCACTTCTGAAACTTGATCGTGATGCACAAGCAACATATGAATACTTCTGGTCGCATGGAATGATTTCGGATGAAATTGGCCTTGCCATTATGAATGATTGTGATTTTGATGATTATGTCTTTGCAAGTCCTCATAATGTATCTAAATCGTGCAACGATGCCATGTCTGAAGCAAATGAAATTCTTGGCGATTATATAAATAACTATGATGTGATTCTGGATGTTTGTTATCCATCCATAGTTGAACAAGAACTGAGATTGAAAAAGATGGTACTTTAATTTGCCTCTTTCATTTCTGTTTTGGTCATAGTTTACTATGCATTGTAATATTCTTTTTATGAATTTATAAACTAATTATTTCCCTAATTTAATGCAGGCTACTAAAATAAGTATAGGTGTAGATGTCTGTATGAGTTATGAAAGAAGTTTTTACTTTAACCTGCCTGAGGTTCAGAAGGCTCTCCATGCAAACCGTACCAATCTTCCTTATAGCTGGTCCATGTGTAGTGGGTAAGTAAAACATGCTCTGGTATAACTATATGAAACATTTGTAATCTTCTTGTTTTTTTGTGGTTCAAACTTCAAACTAACAAGCAAGGTAATAACACTAACTGAATTTTTTAAACTTGCTTGAAATCTTGGATGTTTAAATACTTTGTATTAATTTTAAATTAGAAGTAGAATTGAAATGGCTTGTTAAGAAAATTTAGCAAAGTACATTATATATCCTTATCTTGTATCCGTTGCTTTTAGGCTAAAAATTCTTAGGTGCTCTTAGAGTGTCCTTTAACATTGAATGTGTGCTAGATTAGTTTTGTGAGTCATTATTGTTCTCTACTTTAATTATATTTTTAAGAGATATTCTTGTACACACATAAATGTAACACATCAGATTTACACATAAAAAATTAAAAGTTTGAGAGAAAATATGATTTTTTGTAATGAGTATGTTTAGTAAAACTTATTTTTATTATCTTTTAATTTTTTATTTCTTATATGTAAATCTAATATATTATATTTATGTGCATATAAAAATATCTTTATTTTTAATACTATAATTTATAATTGATGTGACACACATTTAATGATACACAGAAAAATTTATTGCTCCAGAAACACTTAAAAACCTCTCCTTAATCATGATACATGTATGTTACTCCATTTCTCATTATTTTCTACTTTCGTTACTGATCTCTGATCTCCACATTTTCTTCATTGCAGTGTTTTAAATTATAGCGACACTGATCCTAACATCAATATCCTTCCAGTTCTCAAAAGGATAGTTCAAAACCATATTCCAGTATGGGTTTTCAGGTAATTTTAACAAAGAAGACCATCATCATTGACTATTTATACTGTACAATTTTTCTATGTACTCTAATTATTTTTGTTATAAATCATCACAGTGGAGACCAAGATTCTGTTGTGCCATTACTGGGATCTCGAACACTCATTCGTGAACTAGCTCATGACCTGAAGTTCAAGATTACAGTCCCATATGGAGCTTGGTTCCACAAAGGCCAGGTACTTAAAATTAGTTTTTGCAGTGTAACTATTTCTGCATATTGAGAAATATTTTATTTTTCTATGTTATGGTAATCAACATTGATATTTGCACACTAGAATTTATACATTATTTTTATATCGATTAACCATGTATAAATTTTTAGTTAATATATATATTATTTGATTAATGTATTAATAATTAATTATTATTATGTTAATTAATTATTAGTCCATTAATTAAATAATACATGTTATTAATAAAAAATGTGCACTTCATTAATTGGTATAAAAATAGTGTAAGTGATCGAAATGGTGTGCGAGCATAGTTTCCCTAAATTAATGGTGGTTTGGTGACTTGATGGCGTACAGGTTGGGGGTTGGGTAACTGAGTATGGAAATTTGTTGACTTTCGCCACTGTAAGGGGAGCTGCTCACATGGTACCATATGCGCAACCTTCAAGAGCACTGAATCTATTCAGTTCTTTTGTGCGTGGCAGGAGGTTGCCAAATACAACATATCCTTCAATTGATGAATAATAAGAAGATAGATCTGCCAACTATACATAACAAATGGGAATAGCAGCAGCTTCTACAGTCCCAGTTGATTCTTAGATCTGAAGACTTTTCTTAGCTTAAAAGAGGAAGCAGTGAAAGAGAAAGGAATGTTTTATAGGCCATTAGCAGTTGTATGGAAAAGAAAGGAAAAGTAGGGGAAAAAAAAAAGAGATTCCATTCTATTGAAGCACTGCATTGCATGTTCTTCATTCTTTATTTGGCAGCAGATACTTCTACGTGCTTTATTCCTAAATGGCTTACGTTTCAAGTAAAACTGTTGAGCAATTTGATTCTTGTGAGATTTAAGTATTGAGTTTACCAAATATTTCAAATTGAATTTTGATTTTGAATCCCATCTACGTAACTGATTTATTTAACTCTTTTTTCTTTCTTTTTATTTTGACCTGCTGATTCGTTTCACTCTTATCACTTAGGAAAAGAATAAAGTAAATGTTCATTTTGGTATCTAAAGAGATATTAGTATACCATGTTAATATATGCTATTAAATTGATCTTTAAAGTAGCATTAAGTTAGTCCTTATAAAAATAAAACTGATGGCATCAATTGTCATTAAGAAAAATTAATATTACCTATAAATGAATGGCTAATGTGATGTGTCATTAACGGGAATAGATTCTCTGGTATAAAATTTTACATAACAATATCATGTAAATAAATAAATAAATATAAAGATTTTAAATAATAAAATCTTTTTTAAAATTTGTAAGACTTTATTTAAAGTCGTCAAAATTATTAAGTTGTGACAAACATGTGTGGTGAAAAATTAACGTGCATGATGTCTGTTTAGGATATCTTTCTTCTTCCCTCTCTGTAACATTGTTTAAGTACCTGTCTGTCTTTTATGGCATCAACCTGGGGTCTTCATAATAAAAGCTGCAAGACTTGGTGATGGTGCTCAGTGAATTCGGAAGACTTGAAGAGGATGTCATTTCTCCACAGTTCCTGGTAGATCAAAAATCTTGCTTAAAAGTGATATTTCTGTGCAAGCGTACTAACCTGGTGCAGCGTCATTTTCCCATTAACCCTCCTTGACCCACCTACTACAACTAGATGTGGTGGCTGAAACGTTGGACCATGTCCTGTGGGGTTTGTGCTCATCGCATATTGTTGGTCGCATTGTCATGGAAGCTATTACAGTTTGAGTGAGATTGCTGTTTGGCTGGCATTTGATTGAGTTTGATGGTGGTGAATGATAATTGTTGACGCCTGACTGAAATGTTCTCAAAGTTAGACATTGAACTTGAAAAGCTTACGATTCAAGTTTAATTAATTTACTGATTAAGTCGAACTAGATATTCTTAAAATATATCTATAATTTGTATATAATTTATTTAAAAAATGATCTTCATACATTATTTTTTTACAATATTCTTATCAATACATATACTTCTTTTCATACATTATTCATATCATTCATTATTTATTTTTTCTTATAATTATTTTGATTAAAAATAGTGTTAGAAAAAAATAATAAAATGATATTTTTGTTATTTTTTAACAAACAATATTTTACTGTTTACACATTATTTTCAATAGTTGTAATGAAAAAAGTAATAAAAAAAGTAATATAATTAAAAATATAAAATAATATAAAAAATAATGTAAAAAAAATCATGTAAAAAACAAATCATAGTTGATTTATTTATTATCAAATCTAAATATTTTACACACTAAATTGACATTACAAATAAAAACAGCCTAATTCAATTCGAGTTTTGATTCGTTCAACCACCAAAACAGTTATAACATTAAACTAAAACTGAATTAGACGCCAGTCCTTGGCATTGGCGATCAAAGTAGTTGGTCTGATTTGGTCAAACAGTAATGTTGACAGCATGTCAGTTTTGTTTATTTTATAGAGTCAATGATTTTCAAGCAATAAGATAAGCCTATGCCTCATAACAATAATATTATTTACACATATTTATTTACATATTATTTTGTTAAAGTATTTAGAATATATTTTAAAATTAAATTAGGCTTAATTTTATATTATTTTAAAGATACGATTTTTACATAATTAAAAATATTATTTTAATTATATTTAATTGTATTTTTTTTATATAGACTCATTTTTTATAAATAAAAATTTTTATATCTGTACACCGATTAATTCGAGAGATAATATAGAGAATATATAGAAATATTCTCTAAACTTCACTACTAGAAATTTCCTATTCAGAGACGGAATTTAGAGACGGAAACAATTTTGTCTCTATTAAAGATGAAAATAGAGATGAATTTAATGATTTAGAGAAAAAAAATAAAATTTAGAATTTAGAGACGAAATTTATCCATCTCAGAAATTTTCGTCTCTAAGTCCGTCTCTATTTAGTCAATTTAAAGTCAAATATGCTTAGAGACGGAATTTAGAGACGGAATTTAGCCGTCTCAAATTTTTCTATCTCTAATTTCATCTCTATTTGACCAATGTAGCATTTTAAAAAACTAAATCTCTTTAGAGACGGAATTCTGTCTCTAAATTTTTCGTCTCTAAATTTTTTGTCTCTATTTGATGAAATAAATGTTTTAAAAAATGAAATATATTTAGAGACGGATGTGTTCCGTCTCTAAATTGTATATATAATTTAATAAGAGACAACTGGAAAGGGTAAAACAAAATAGAGACAGAAAGGGAAAAGGGGGTTTGAGGGTGGTGCGGGAGATGCTTGCTTGGCCGTTTGCGGTGAGGCAGCATGGCGGAGGCGAAGCAGATCTGGGCTATGGTTGCGGTGGCGCGCGGTAGAGATAGCGGCTTGGTGACGGACTGAGCTGCAACAGGGGGTCCTGTACTCGCGGTGGAGGACGACGTGGAAGCGCGACGCAGATCTGGGCTATGGCATGACGCGAATCTGGTGGCTTCGGTCACGGATTCAGGCACTGGTCATGAATGTGATGTTCTATTATGCAGCTCAAGTTCCGGGGAGCACTCAGGATCATTTGCAAGTGTTTAACATTGAAATGAAAGCAAAGATGAAATCACATCAGATTACTGAGTAAGTGCAAATTTGTAAATGAATTAGGTTAGATGTGCCCTTGTAAGAATCTTCTTGCTAGATAATGTGTTGGATTGAATGTGTCATTATTAATTATCACACATTTCATTTCCTTTAGGTTGTTTTTTTGGAAGTGGATAACTCCAAAGATGATAGGAATTGTCACTCAGACGTCTATGTATCATTGGTCAATTGAAGGTAAGGTTTTATGATTTTCCATGACTAATCGTATTGTTCTGTTGCCTGTTCTATTATGTAATTCTATCTAAATTTGACAGTTGAACATCTTAGTACTACTCTAAGTTCATACTATGTATGTCTTTGGAACTTTTTTAATTTGTGAATTTAAATTTTTTTTTTACATTTCTCTTATCTTAGGTGATAGTGAGCTAGTGAAGATGTTTGACCAAAAAAAACTAATTTGGCAAATAACCAGATTATCAACTATAAAAAGTGGTTGCTTTTGATTGGAATTGCTCCTACACGAGTTATGTGATTTATTTCCTTTAACAACTTTCGAGCATTGCTTTAGAGATATCATATTAGCAAATAACTAAATAATTTTATGTACTATGTATACTAACTACAAAAAGGTAGGAAAACTCTGTATTTTTAAACTAATGAGTGTTTATATTTATATCTTGCTTTCTTAAGAGAAATTGTTATCCTCCTTAAGGCTTAAACTAGTTCTCATACCTTCCTAATAAAATTATTTTCTTTTATAAAATTAATTAGTTATCTACTTATATTTTATAATTGAAGATTGCACATTTTAAAAAAAAAAATTCCCTGAATGTTGCATCTTTTTATGTGATTCAGATTTCAGAACATTAAACCTTATGAGATTATTACATTTTGTTGGTTGCAGAGACCACAACTAGTAAAAGGAAACATGCAACTCTTCTCTGTGGATCAGCAACGTAGTCAGGCTCTTATAGCACATGCTGCCTCATTTGCTAAGTTTAGAGTATTTTTTTCTCCTTTGTGATTAATCTATATGAATATCAAGCGTGCGCTTTTAGTTTTGCTGCCAATTCAATGCTATTTGATATTTTAATTTATGTGATATGTACGTTGCTGGGAATGATAAGGATTCTACTCTTATTTGTTTTGCATCGAAGAGAATGAATTCTGGACAGGTTACATTGAATATGCATGTCATTGAACTTGGTGCCAAATTCTGGACAGGTTACATTGAAGATGCATGTCATTGAACTTGGTGCCCAGTCAGGTATAAGCATTGTTTCTTTATTCTTTAGTAGGGTGAAAGTGGGGTCTTAAATTTTTTACAAATGTATGATATTTATGTAAAGAATTTCCTTGATCATTGCATTTGCAATTCTGCATTATGTCAAGCAATATGGTACTTTTCTATTGAGGTCCATTTCAATTGATGATGATTTTCTTAAAAATTACTGGAGCATATGATTATTATTGGAGTATGGACTTTATAAGTTTGCTAATCAATCATAAGAATGCTAATCATACTGCTACTTTTAAATGATAATTGTTGTGGATAAATATTTTGCAGTTAGCAAATGTTGGAACAAAATGCTTTTTTTATATTTTGTCATCGGTTTATTAATCTTTCCTCTATCTTTTCTTCTCTCAAGGTAAAGTACAACCTTATACATGCATGTGATTGGTAGCTCATATATATCAATTAGGGAGTTGGGATTCTTATCAGCAATTGTGTAGGCCTAGTTTATTTTTGCATGTGATTTTTGCAATCTTGCAATCTTGTGTGAGCCATTGTTGTACTAGGCCTACACAATTGCTGATAAGAATCCCTACACAGTTACACAAAATGGGTTGATCTTGCAATCTTGTTGGCAATGATTGTTTTGTATCGAGTTTATTCTTGGTTATAATCAAGACTACTGAGAAGGTGAAGCCCATTGTTGTATCCCTCATGCCAGGGTCTCTGAAGCAGACAACACTGGTCATGGAGAATCCCAATGCCACTCCTTTACATAAAGAGCTAGTATAATTAAAGAAAATGTTTTCTGTTTCTCAATATAATATGTGTGTAGGACATTGTCCTTAATATGAGTGTAAATGAATATTATTATATATTTTATGTAAAGTTAAAATAGATGTATGATATATAGATATAAATAGAATATTGTCAATCATATTATAAGCGTTCAAATATCATAAATATGTAATTAATTAAATGCATTCATTGTATTTTAGATGACGTAACTTCCACTAGAGAAATTATTAGTGGTGTTGGTAGGTTATTTATTTCATGTTTACTTGATATGTTTTTATTATAATTATAATTATTATAAAAATATTATTATTATTTAAGCATAATACTTATTTTCTAATATTACTTAAGTTAATAGCGATTCTTTCTTATGTTCCATGTGGTACATATATCGTTCTCATTACTTCTTCCTATAATAAGGCTTTTATAGAATTATCAAGCATCCTTATTTTACTCTCTCGATGATTTTGATATACTTATCGTGTGATTATCGGAACTAATGAAATAATTTTGATAGTTATACTATGGCCTATTCTCTCCCTCCTAAATTTGAGTTACATTAGCGACATATGACCATTAGCGGGCCAAAAAATTAGAAGCCTTAGACCAACAAGCTGTTCTCTTCCCGCATAAGATCCTAACCAAATTCTTGTTCATAATTACAAAACAAATTAGTTTTTTTCATGTTTGAACCTTTTTATGGTAACATCCGATTCTTATGCTTCAATGCAGAATCTATACTGAAAGTGATGTGGATTTTTGTAAGAGGTTGTGTGATGTCTCCATCATCAAGAGGTATTGGTCTTGTTCAAAGCTGAAGTCACTTGAGCATTTGATTAAATAGTGTCATCCTTGCTTCCAAGTATTGATTAAAGGACTTTCTCTAATCATCCTTTTAAGTAATTTGTTATGTTTATTTTTATCAATTCTTCTTCAACTGATAGTACTTCATTTTATTTTGGGATTTTTGTATATGTTGCATTCAAAGATTTTGGACCATTTACTTCCTTGACTTTGTGACCACTAAAATGACCTCAAACAATAGACGCCATTCCCCAAATGATCAAAAGAAGAAGTTTGATCAAAGTAACTAATGTAAAAATTATGATTAAAGTCTGCCTTGAAATTAGGTAATTAGGTAGTTAGTTTTTTGTAGCAATGTACATTGCTAACTACTGCTACTTGCATTAAGTTCCATTTAAATGGTAACATGTATTTTTTTTATTACTTTTTTTAATTTTGAGTTGCATTACTTGTAATTGTATAAGTTAGAGAGAAGTCTACTTGCAAAATGTAATAGTAATTAATGGTATATGCATAAGATATTGTAACTATTTCATATACTTTCAACTATTTTGATATCTTTTATAGTTACTTGAATAATTATAATGATTGATGATTTATTGTGATTTTTGGTAAATTTTGATTTTGGATAATTATATGCATAACAAAATAGAATTTTTTCTAATAAAATGAAGGCATCTAGTTGTGGCAAATCCCAACTAGATGTCTATTTTTTTAAATATTTTTTAAGATATTAGAGACGGATTTAGAGACGAAAAAATTCATCTCTAATTTTAGAGATGGAATTAGAGACAAAAAGGTGTCTTCTCTAATTTAATTATTATTATATTTTAAAGACAATATTCGTCTTTAATTAGAGACGAAATCTTTTTATTTAGAGACAGACATTTTCCATCTCTAATTTAGAGACGGAATTAACTTTTCCCTCTCTAACAATTAGTGACGCCACTTTTAGAGATGGATCAATTTTCGTCTCTAATTCTGTCTCTAAATCTTTAGAGATGAAAAATTTCACATTTAGAGATGGATTTTTTCCGTCTCTAATTCTGAAATTTCTAGTAGTGCTTTTTTCTGTGTCCCTGTTTCTCTATTTCTAATATGGTGTCAAAGTGGTACAATCCCTTGTGATTTATCCCATCACTATTCCGCTACATAGTTCCCGAAAATTTGAAACTTTTATTAGTCACCTCTCATGTCATGTTCTAGATATTCTGACAATCCTTACATTCACTATCACTGTTTTTTCGTTACTTCATTTCAGACTCAGTTACTACAATCACCGTCCTAAATTATAGATTATGATTACTGTCCTAAATTGTAAATTATGTTCCAGACTCTGATTTTTGTCCTAAATTCCAGACTCCGATTATTGTTATAGATTCCAGTCTCCTATATGCATCTTTGTTTAGTTTCGTCGATCAATTCCATTTGATCCAGCCTGAATGATTGGCTCCCTCTCTGTTACTCCAGCCTCCGATCAGTTCTGTTTGATAGATTGACTTTGTCTCTATTGTTTCAGCCAAATGCAGATTGATTCCATCCCATATATAGTTTGGCTTTGTTCCTATTAAAAATTTTCTCAAATACAGTTTAGGTCTCTTGACTTCTCCAAGAACTCGATATTGTGTTTTTAAAATATTTTAGTCAATTTTATTTTTATGTGTCTAATTGTAACAAGTTAAAGCTTAATAGCTTTAAGTTGAGGGGGGTGTTAGAATACTTACAACATATCTCAAAATTAAAATTATGTTTGATTTTGTGTTATCTTAAGGATCTGATTTCTATATAATTAGATATATTATTTTAATTATATTTGATTGTATTTCTTTCTTTATATAAACTCTCTCTCTATAAATAGGGAATCATCTTATACATACTGATTAATTCAAATATAATTTAGATAATATACAAAAACCTCCTCTAGACTTTTTTTGTATATTCTCTGAATTAATCGGTATGTACAAGAGAATTCCCTATTTATAAGAGATGGAATCTATATAAAGAGAAAATATAATCAAATATAATCAAAATAATATATCTAATTATGTAAAATCATATCCTATAAAATAACAAAATTAATTAAGCCTAATTTAATTCTAAAATATGTTTTAGATATTCTAATATTTTTCTTCAAGTTAAAGTTATTAAGTTTTAGTTTGTTACAATTAGACACATAAAAATAAAATAAAATAAAATATTCTAAAAACATAATATCGAATATTAGAGAAATCAATATGTCTAAATTGTATTTGGATTGGAATCTTCTCTAAATTTTCTCAATCTCTATTTCTCTATTTCTATCATATCTTATATTTGTATAATTTTTAGAATTTAGTTACATCTGATCCTAGATTATTTTCTGTACTATATTATCATTTTGTCTTATACTTCTTGTATGAGAGATGTAAAGGGTGAAGATGTGTAACTTACATTTTTCGTCTCTTACTCTTTTGATGGAGATATGATAATGATATGACTATGATCGTTGAGTACCTCGAAAAACTTTTTGTCTCGTGAGTTTTTTAATTTTGTGAAGAAATGACGCCATCATGATTATATTTTTCTATAGAATTAATGTGGGTTATGTAGAGAATAACTTTTTTTTTTTCTAAATCTCTCCCTGATTTATAAAGTAAAACTAATTTCAAGTTTTTTGAATTCACAAACACCTTCATGACCACATAATAATAACTTTACCAGCAAAACCAATTAGCATCTTCAAGGCAACAAGATTTCTCATCAAGTCACTAGGAATGCTTTGATGTTAGATGAGTTCTAGCTTGGAATGAACACCCACTCAATATCGTATATATGTTGTTTTGGCTTATGCTCAGCAATGGAGTTTTTATTAATAACTTATAAAGTCTTCCTGTAAAAAAATCATTATTATTAAGTGTGTATTTGAATGAGTTAATGAGTGTATGGATAAACTTTGAAAAAAAATGATTTTAAGATAGTAAAAAAAATTATTTCTTTTGTAGAAATTTCTATAAAAACCAGAAGTTATTTTATATTTAAATATAATTATAAAAAATACTTTTAACTTTCTCTCTCTTTTATTACATATCTCCTAAAATTGATTTTTTTAAATGTTATAAAAGCATAATTTTTTTTTTTTTAAGATTATGATCTTTTTCAAAATCTTATTCAAAACAGATTTATATGTTTGAGAAGTGATTTCTTTTAATAAAAAATGTGCTTTTTTTTGCAAATTAAGCACAAACAAACATAATTTATTTTATATTTAAAATAGTTTATAATTAAAAGTTATTCAAGAGAGTTTTTGAAAAAAAATGATTATTCTCTCAAAAATAATTATTTCCAAACATGCACTAAATACCATTATGCACATTGATAATAGGGAATCAAACGATATATCATATTTGAAGAAAATATTTTCAGACCTATTAATCTAATAGATTGTTGATAATGTTGGATAACTCCAAATTAGTCAACTATAATAATCCATCGGTCAAAATCAAGTACAATTATTTATAAAAACACTTCAATCCTTAAATCAATATTAAAGTAAAATAATAAATAAGGATGTAAACAGATAAATAAATAAATATAAAGGCTAATATTTCTTGCACAAAAACAGAGCACACAAAGCTCACAGTTGGAAAATGTGTACTGTTGATGGAAAGGAGAAAATAATAGATGGTGATGATTAAAAATGTGTTAAATCTATGTAGAAAATGTTATATGCATATATCAAAACTCATACCAGAAATAATTCCCTAAATGTGCTTAACTAAAAAGTAAGGTCCAATATAAGATAATGAATCAAGCTTATGCTGTTAGGCTTGGGCTTGATAAAGAGTTAAAGACAAATGATGTAACTGTTAATTGTTAATGAATTTGTGTATTTTTTTTAGCTCGAATTATCCAGATCATCTTAGTCTAATGTGGCAAAGTTTACTTATATACCTTGATACTTGATATGCTTAAT
Source organism: Ormosia semicastrata (assembly GCA_029884595.1). Classification (NCBI taxonomy): domain Eukaryota; kingdom Viridiplantae; phylum Streptophyta; class Magnoliopsida; order Fabales; family Fabaceae; genus Ormosia; species Ormosia semicastrata. The sequence goes on along the minus strand of JAQQTO010000046.1, from coordinate 24,795,014 downwards.
TCATTAACTTTTGAGATGGAGCTGTGAACCGAATTGCGTTTATAAAATTGTTATCTAGTTTATATAATTTCGAATTGAGTTTAACGCAAGCCAACTTATTTTCTTGTTAAAATTTAACTAAGGAACTGAGGGATTCCTTTCAACTTCAAGATAGAAAAAATATGAGAATGACTTAGACCCATTATTTAATAACGAGCGTACATTAAACGAAAAGATAAGTTTTTTCCCTTTTTTTAATATAAGTTATTTAATTATTTAATTTTATTAATTCAACAAAACTGGACCCAGTTTTGGGCCAACCCTTATGATCCACTAAATTGACACATTTTTTTTTAAAAAAATGTTATTTATTTATATTTGTATTACCAAAACATAAATCAAAACGAGTTTGTTTGGGTAACTTGGGTTTGTTTCCTGAACAGCACCAACAGATATTAATATGCAAATGGGTTTGGATCCCCTCCAATAATATAATTTTCATGTTAGAGAAAGATAAATACAAATTTTAACTTACTATAATTAATTATAAGACTTATTAGATATATTAAAAATAAAGTGTGTCTTTATTTTTTTAATAAGACCTCTTCAATTACTTAACAATAAGAGAAAATTCTGATACATATGCAAATTACCTTTGATTCTCCGTGTCTTTTCCCTTTTTCTTTACTTTTTCAGTTAAGAAATCAATGAAATCATATACCTGAAAGCTAATATTTCTTGTACAAAAACAGCACACAAAGCTACCCTTGATGGAAAAGAATAGATGGTGATGATTAAAAATGGGTACCATAAAAAAAGTGTAAAGTCTATATAGAAGATGTTATACGCATATGTCAAAATCATACCTGAAATAATTCTCTAAATGTGCTTAAATAGAAAGTAAGGTCAAACATAAGATAATGAATCAAGTCCATGCTATTAGGCTCGGGCTCGATTAGAGGTGTTCCTGAGATGAGTTGGGATGAATTTGACTTGATTCAAATTCAATCCGATATTTTGATTGTATCATTTTTTTAAACTCAAATCCAACGTAATTATGGTTCGATAATAATTGGGTTGATCTAATATATAGATATAACGTATAAATTTAAATATTTATATAGTTAATTCATAAAATTATAAAAATATAAAATTAAAATTAAAGTATATATTTTATAACATATATTTTAAAATACATAATATTGATATAAATATATCATCAAATTATGTAAATATTATTAATTTAAGTACATAAGACATTAATTTTAACTAATTATAAGAAAAAAATGTTTTAAAATAATACATAAAAAGGATCAAACTTGGATAACCCAAAATATAACATGAATTCAACTCGAAAACACGCAAAGTCTAATTTATAAAATTTAAACTCATTACAATTAGTTTAAATTAAGACAAGTTAATAAGATAGGTCGAATTTTAAACACCCCTAAACTCGATAAAGAGTTAAAGACACACCATGCAACTGCCAATTGTTAAATTTATTTACCCTGAATAGAACAATACATTCAACTGAAGTCTAGCTGTTTATAGTATGATTGTATGAAATAATTAATTCATAAGAGAGTATGACACTTTTCTACGTTTAAAATTTTCATATGACTAGTTATGAAAAATGAGTCCTGATGAAATAAAATAACAGGTGACCAAACTTAAAAATATAGGTAATCTTTTCAGTTGTTTGGTCCTACTAATCGATATCTCAGTCAATCCAAAACACCACATAATAAGTTAAGAGATAAACTATTATATAATTTGCAATGATGAAGTATGAACAACGTTGATAGAAAGGTATTGAGTTTGACGCAAGCCAACTTATTTTCTTGTTAAAATTTAACTAAGGAACCGAGGGATTCCTTTCAACGTCAGGATAGAAAAAATATGAGAATGACTGAGACCCATTATTTAATAACGAGCGTACATTAAACGAAAAGATAAGTTTTTCCCCTTTTTTTTTCTTTTTTATATAAGTTATTTAATTATTTAATTTTTTTAATTCAACAAAACTGGGCCAGGTTTTGGGCCAACACTTCTGATCCACTAAATTGTCACATTTTTGTTTTGACAGTTCACATTTTTTTTTAAAGCAAAGTTATTTATTTATATTTGTATTACCAAAATCATAAATCAAAACGAGGTTGTTTAGGTAACTTGGGTTCGTTTCCTGAACAGCACCGACAGATATAAATATGCAAATTACCTCTGATTCTCCGTGTCTTTCCCTTTTTCTTTACTTTTTCAGTTAAAAAATCAATGAAATCATGTTCTTACCCATCCAAGGCAATGACTGAATTGCCCTCACCCTCCACTTATATTTTCACTTCTTCATGCTGCCCAACCAACTTCATCAACCACAACCACCACCTTTGTGCATTAACCCTCCTCATTTCCATAAAAACCCCACTTGATAAAACTGCAATCTTTCAATTTACATGCATCTCCGTTACTGTTTTTCTTTTTATTCTAAACACAATGTAATTCTCTGTCTTCAAACTTGCCATTTGCTAGTCTTGGATTTGGGCTATGAATGTTCTGTTAACTGTTTTGGTGTCAAGTAAGCTGGTTTCCCTCCTACTAATCTAGATTTGGACATTGAATACAGTATATTTTTGTTCACTAGCTTCTTAAGTTTTCAAATTTCCTTCTTAGAGAACTAATGCTTTGGTAGCATGATAATATAGATGCAGAGCCTGATTCCTTGCTTCCTGGGTACTTTTACAATGGATATATGGGATAGTTGGTGGGTTTTGCAATTTATGCAGATGCTGGGTTTGCTTAGTTTTTGGATCTCATTTGCAAAGTTTAGAACTTTATTCTCAAGAGCTTTTGATTTTGGTCACAACATTATTAAGGGTAACTGCAATGCCTGGATCTTTATTTCTTTCAATGGGTTGGTCACAACTGGGTCTTTGATATCCCTTCTCTTGGTCCTTTCCTGGGCATACTCATATGCATTTCCCAGTTCTCATTCAGTGATTCAGAGTTATGAGATTCCTAACAGTTCTCACACACTAGTTCAGAGTAATGAGATTCTGAAACCCAATGTTTCAATGGGCACCTGCAATGTGTTTGAAGGAAGTTGGATCAGGGATGATAGCTACCCTTTATATGATGCTTCTCACTGCCCCTTTGCAGAAAGAGGTTTTAATTGCCTTGCTAATGGGCGTAAAGACACGGGTTACTCAAAATGGAGGTGGAAGCCCAAAAACTGTGATATTCCAAGGTTTGATGCTATTAAAATACTTGAACAGCTTCGTGGGAAAAGGGTGGTTTTTGTTGGCGATTCATTGAGTAGGACTCAATGGGAGTCCTTGATATGTTTGCTGATGACAGGAGTTGAGGATAAGAAGAGTGTCTATGAAATCAAAGGCAACAAGATCACAAAACAGATAAGGTTTTTAGGTGTAAGATTTAGTTCTTTTGATGTTAGAATTGATTTTTATCGATCTGTGTTCCTGGTGAAGCCTGGTCTGGTGCCTAGACATGCACCCCCAAGAGTGAAGACAACACTGAGATTGGACAAGATGGATGATATTAGCCATGAATGGATTGATTCAGATGTTCTAATATTCAATTCAGGTCACTGGTGGACACGGACTAAGCTTTTTGACATGTAAGTAACTTCATTTTTGAAATATAGATATGGTATGCATTTTCAGTAGATACAAGATATACATTTTAATCCAGGCATTAACCGTTGATCTTCTTTTTAGTCTGATTCATAAATTCACGATTTGATTTGCTCCTCGGCATCTTTTGTTTACATGCTTTATTGTAATGCATTTGGGCTTAATTTTCATCTTTGGATCCGGAGAATGCATGCTTTATTAGCAGTTTACAAATCAGAAATCTTTATTAGTGATAAGAATTACAAGAAGATAGACGTCTCATTGTACTAGGTGTTCAAAGGATCTTCAACTAGAACTAGCTTTGCTTCAAATGGCAACCTCATTAATATGATAATCTTGGGTACTATTGGTCAAACTGAGGAAACATCTCTAGGTATACATGTTCTTGCTGCAAACAGGGAGTGATTTTTCATTTTTCTGAATATTTTGTAAGAGTATTATTGGGAGAATTTAAAAGTTTAGCATGTTTTTCTGTTCCAAAAATACTTCTGCTTAGCATTTGAAAATTTTAAGTTAATGCTGCTATTACTTGTACAAAATAATTTTCTCTAAGGAGGAGAAGCTAAGGTGGCGTTTGGTTTGTTTTCTATTTTTATTTTTAGTTGATATGTTTTTACTAATAATTACAAAAATGTCACATATTTTCACTTTGTTTCATGTTTTCAAACTTCTGTAAAGGAAACGGTGAAAACAAGAAAATGTTGTTTTCACCATTTCCTTCACAAAAGTTTAAAAACAAGAAACAAAGTGAAAACAAGGTAGCATTTTTGTAATTATTAGTGGAAACATATCAACTGAAAATGAAAACATAATACAAACCGAACACCCCCTAAGTGTCAGGTTTGGAAAGATAGGAAATAATGCTTTTGACACAAATCTATTGAGAGGTTTTGAAGCTATTGATCTTCATAATTCTTGAGATGAGATGTTGATACACCATCCAAACTGACGTAAATGAACTTCAACAAGATGATGTCTTACTACCATGACTATGATGAGTCTTCAAAAATTATTAAATTAGGCTTACTTCAAATGATATATGATGACTGGCTTTTCACTTAAATCCTAGGGCTTGTGCCACAAATTAGAAGATTGTTCTTTTTGGATTTTCTTTTGGTCCCTTGGGATGGGCTAAAGATGGAACTAGATCGGTGAATTGATTGAATTCTATTTGAGATTTTCTTGTGTGCAGGGTCATGGTCATACAGGACAATTGAGGAGAGGATTCTCAATGTAATTTAATTTTTCATTGTATTTGTGGCATCTATCTTGTGTAGAAATATCATCTATGATTCTAACTTCCCACCTTAGGAATTGAACTTACTTGGCAACCACTAAGCAATTGCATAAAACTTAGGTAGATGTGAACATTTTTGGATATGCATCTGTTATGAATATTTTTGGATATCAATAATATATTAGTTTTCTCCAAATTTGTGCCTCTACAATTTGGGTGTTTGAATTCGAATCATGACTAGGACTAAATTTTTCATGAAGAGTATCAACCATTTGCTGCTAACGTGATCTTTCGGACAGGGGCTGGTATTTTCAGGTTGGTAGCTCACTGAAGCTTGGAATGCCAATTAATTCTGCTTTCAACACAGCTTTGCACACCTGGGCATCTTGGGTAGAGAATACAATTAATACAAACACGACAAGAATATTTTTCCGTACTTTTGAATCATCTCATTGGAGGTGGGTTGTGCACCATATTGTTTTTTGCAAGTTTCTAGTTGTGAAAATGGCTAAATATGAACCAAATAGGATTTATTTCACTATTCTTTTAGTACCTAAGCCATCAAAACTTGGAGAAATTCTTAGTTAAGTATGATCTACTACATTATCTCTTGGGCACTCAAATGATTACCTGACTAGTGTAAAGGCAATTCTAAAAATGGGTGCATTTCTAGCATGGTCACCACAACCTTATTAATGTTAAATAATGATTAGAATCCCCATGGTAGACTATACTTAAATGTATGACAAGTGTTAACGGTTAAGATGCTTGTCGTTGTGCCAGTGAACAGAGCCGTAATGCTTGCAAGGTGACTCGAAGGCCTTGGAAGAGAACTAATGGCAAGGAGCGAAGCCCAATTTCAGATATGATCAATAGAGTTGTCAAAAAAATGAGTGCTCCTGTAACAGTTCTGCACGTTACCCCCATGGGTGCATATAGGAGTGATGGGCATGTGGGCACTTGGAGTGACAATCCATCTGTGCCTGATTGTAGTCATTGGTGTCTACCCGGTGTTCCTGATATGTGGAACGAAATTCTCTTCTCATATTTGCTACCAAAAGATAGAGCAAATTGACATGGGAGCCAGTGTAACACTTAACCTCCCCCCCCCCCCCCCTGTATTATTTAATCCATCTAGCTTGGCAATCAATTGTACACATCATCAACTCTTTTAGTCTTTAACATTAGAGCTTAACATAAAGATTAATTTGATTGAATGAATTAACTTACAGGGACCAATGTATATATGAAAAATTAAACAAGGACTGAAGTGTTACTCAGCGAATCCTTGAAGGACTAAAGTATTCATTCACTCAATAAAAAATGTTAAATATTTTTTAAATTCTCATGATATTAAATATTTATATTTTTTCATTTAACATTTTATTCATTAGTGAATTAAGCTGATTATTAGACGAACTGTTTTATACAGTAATTGTCATCAGTCTTTTTAATCATAGTACAACAAATGATTAGATTATTTTCTAAATGTTAATTTACTTTACAACAATTTTTTTTATGAAACTCCAAAACTAGTAGAAAAATGTTATTTGTATACACTTATATATATCACTTTATTTTTATGTAATTTTTATTGTGTAATTTTAGTTGATTTTACCTTATTCTTTATGTAGTTACACTCTAATTTTGCCACTTTACACAAATATAAAGTGGTGTGTTTCTTCGTGATGAACATAAAGCATTATTCAAAGCACTAAAAAGGCCAAACAATAGGTCACACGACTCCCCTTCCTTTCTATAAAATATGAGCAATTGTCGAACTCAACTCACAGGGCTTTTTCACTCTATATACCAATTTTAAAAGTATTATTCCTTTCTATGCCACATACAAATTGAGTATAGTTGTTTACATACATATTTTCTTAAATTTTTTATCATGTTAATTTTACTTTATTCTTGACATATTTATACTTCAATTCTACTGCATATCTAAGATATAAAGTAATGTGTTCTTAAAAAAAAATGTATAGTAACATTCTTTTATAAATTTAGGAGTTCACTTCCATATTCGTCATTTCTTATTAACAAATTTATTTTCCTGCATATACCACGGTTGATGTGACATTTTCTTAATTTTCTTTTTTATTTGGATGAATCGTCCACAGTATGAACGACTTTTCCCTTTATTATTTTTTTAAGAGTATTTTGTATGTATGTTGTCCAAGAATTGAACGATTCATTCAATCTTTTTTTAATCAATTTTTTTCTTATTGTTAATTAATTTTTAAAAAACTGAGATCTACACGACTCTATTTGAAAACAATTAATATATATAAAGTAAAATTAATATATAATTTTAAATTAAATTAATAAAATTAAATTAAAAAAAATGAGATCGGGAGTTCAAAACATTAATAGCAATATTTTCTTTTTTGTTTGGGTACATAGAGCAATATATATTTCCTTCCTCGTAAGGGAGATTTATAAATCAATTATCTAACCGGTTTTAATATATCAAAAAAAGTAAATGAGGGATTGAACAGCAAAAATCAATAAAAAATAAAGAAAATTAGTAAAAGTCAATGAATCAGTCGATTTTTAATTTAAAATTTTAATTGATTTTTTTAAAAAGAAAAATAAAAAATATAAATTTATATAAGTATAATATTAATAATTTAACCACTAATAAAATTAATTAAATAGAATTAAATCATAAACAATTCATTTCACCAATTTAACAATTTAATTGATTTTTAAAATATTGGTTTTTAAAATAGACCATCAAGTTATAGTATAGATAGTTTGTTACACATCTATAATATGCACATCTCTTCACATCATTTTAGGTGATAAAAAATGATATAAGACTATATGTAATTAAATGATAAAAATTACATAATATACGGTGAAATGTGTTTACGCAAATATATGTAATTAACATTACTCCAAAGTGTATAAACACAATATAATATTTTCACCGTTCGTTTTCAAGATGTAGATAGTTGTGACTATTTCAACCAAAAAAAAGTAGTTACGCTATATTTTCTCTTCTTCCAAGTGGATGGCCACTGATTTCATATTAGCATGATTTCAGCTCTAGAACTAAGAAAGACTAACTAATTTTAGATTCATTGTATCAGTGTGTTAATTACGACCTTATTCTTGTCTTGAAGTTTTATTTTGCCCAGAGAATTAAATATTTATGAAATTGATCATGAGTATTAGAATTTGTGTGGTGACATGTTCTAATTTTTATTTAATTTTTTATTTATATTAAATATTTATATATTTATTTTTTATTTTATGAGATTCAACTAATTTATTGATTAAACTAATGTCATGAACTGGGTTGATGACCGTATCGAGTTTTAAAGCATTAATATGTGAGAAAAATTGCATGTGTATAAATTGTTACTCTATATTTATATGTAAAAGAACGGGAAAATCAATTAATCAATCATCAATCAATTAATATTTATACTATATATATTTTAGAGTAATTTCAAGAAAAGTTTTGACAAGTGTCTTTTCATTCTTATATTTACATTTCCTCTAAAACTTTCTATCTTTAGTATTTTTCTTTTATATGTTTAAAAAATATGTTTTTTTAAAATACATGTGTTGAATTAAAAAAAGTTTGAAAAAAATAAATTACATTTGTTTTTAATATTTTATTATTATTTTAATGATATAGTTGTACACCAAACAGAAATCCAAATAAAACATAATTTAATGTGATGTTTGTCTTTATTGTGTCTTGAAAGTGTTTTCTTCACTGGGTTATTGTAAAATATTTATCAAAATGACAATAATGACACAATTGTAATGATAATTAATTGCCCCATAATTTTACTACTAACATATGTGATTTAATTTCATTCAAAAATCAAAATTAGTGTGTTCTAATAAATTAAAATTGTAAACTTACAAAGGAAATAAAAATCATATAGTCATTTTTCTTTTCTTTCCTCTTTTCTTTATACCCCAACCGCCAATATCTCTCTCTATATTCTCTCTTCTATGCTCGTTTTTGCACCTTCTCTCTAATCAATCTAGCATGCGTGAAGATGCTCAACTTCAAGTGGCCAATGACTTCATTCTCCGGTTGGTTGGATTTTAAAGAGTGTGTGGACTCATTGGAAGAGGTACGAAGCCCTAACTCTTCCAGGTTATCTTATTTTCCTATAAATTCATCATTTACGTTTGTCATAGTTACATCTTTATTCATTATCATTGTTTGTGGATATTTCTTTTGCATAAATCGATTTTGCTTCTATATAACCTTCTTTGTTTAATTTGTTTCATGACATCTCGCATTGATCCATTTGAGATAATCATTCCCTTATGAGAGTGTTGGAGGGTGAAGGTTCGTCTGGTATGACTATGGTACCTTCCAAGTTTCAACAACCTTCAGACCATCAATAGCATTGAGATGGTCTTCATGGACGAATTTGTGAGCTTTTTTTCTTTTCTTTTTTGTTTCTATTTTAGCATTCTAATATTCATTCAATGCATTATTTTGTTAAATGTTTCAAATATGTTGCAAAAAACAAGGTTGTACCATGCATGCGTTTGTGCGAAAAACTCTGATATACAAGTTCAAGTCCTTACTCTCTGAAGGAGAAGTTTATGTAATTGCTTACTCTGGGGTTGGGGGTAATACTGGATACTTTCGAATTACAAGACATAAATATCACCTGAAAAAGCATAGGTAATATTGTAAGGTCATCTGAAAGTGCTTTTGACATCATTTTTTTAAAATTTTTTATTATAAATTATCACATATTAAATATAAAAACCAAATAAGAAATATCATATTTAATATATATATATATATATAAATAAAAAAACTTATTACAGTAGTCAATGGATGGATGTGAGTGATGGTGGTTGGAGGATGTCGCTAACGACTTTGCCAGCATTGACACTAGTGGTTGCTGGAGTATGTGACCAAAATAATAAAAATCATTATAACATATTGTTTTTACCTTTGTGCTTTAAATTATAATTCTTAGGGTCTAGCCTAAGAATGTAACATAGCATAACATAGTTATATTCCAATTTCATAAAATCATTCAATCATCAATCAATATTCAATCAATATAATAATAATCAATAAAAGGAAGATACATAGTTTAAAAATTTGTCATGTGTTAATTTTAGGTGATAAGCAAAGTTCTATTTTTCTACCATGTGTCAAATCACCCACCTATTTTAATGTCATGTGTTTTTATAATAAAAAAAAAATGACAATACAATGTTAATATATATATACACATAGATAATACATATTTAAAAATAAATGAATTAAAACAATAAAGTGATTAATTATTATTATTAATTCTAACATCAACAATTATAAATGATCTAATCAAAGTTAATTATTTAATAATTATAATTGACATCAATCAATGAAATTTGATTGCAATCATATGAAAATTTTGAACAATCAAAACTCACGTATCAATCATTTTAAATAACCATAATGTATTTTTTATTTGAAAAAATTATCAAATAATTCAAATTGAAAAGCACCATTATAAAATTTATTTAATTATAAATCAAATAATAGTGTGCATTGATTGTTTAAAATCAATCAATATAATATAATATAATATATATAATATAATATATATAATAATAATAAAAGTAGATACATAGTCTAAAATTTTGTCATGTATCAATTTTAAGTAGTAAACAAAGTTTTACTTTTCTTTCATGTGTCGAATAACTCATCTATTTTAATATCATATGTTTCTATAAAAAAAAAAAAATAACAACAATATTGATATATTTGTACATATGGATGACACATATTTAAAAACAAAATTAATTAAAATAATAGATTGATTTGTTATTATTAATTCTAACATCAACGATCACATATGATTCAATCAAAATTAATTATTTAATAATTATAATTGACACCAATTAATTAAATTTGATTGCAATCATACAAAATATTTCAACAATTTAAAACTCACGTATCAATCATTTTAAATAATCATAATGTATTGTTAATTTGAAAACGTTATCAAATAATTCAAATTGAAAGGCACCACCATAAAATTCATTTAATTATAAATCAAATAATAGTGTGCATTGATTGTTTTAAATGTAAAAAAAAACACGTTATTATTAGTGAGGGAACAAAATAGTAAATTTATTAAATTAAAAATAATTAAATATGAGAATATATAATTTGTTCTAGAAATATATGATTCCTTTAAATGTAACTAAATTGATAACATGTGTCATGCACAAGTTGGTTAAATAAGTAATGTATTGTTAGATTATTAAGATAAAGTTATATATATATATATATATATATATATGAGAAATATTTAGTTTTTTATTGTAAGAGATGAGAGAAGTAAATATTGACCATATAATTATATATAAATGGTCAAAATTAAAAGTTATCTAAAGGTCATGTGATCACTTAAAAAAGTCACATGCATTTATGTTATAATCTTGACTATTCGTGTAAGATTTAATGGTCAATATTCATCTCTCTCACCTCTTATAATAAACATTATATATATATATATATATATATATATATATATAAAAGTAAAATATATTGATATTGCCCAATATTACTCTAAAGTTTACTTTCCTTCATAAATTGAGGTATTTAAGATATTTTATATTAAGATGTTTTTAATTAATTATTTTAAAACTTTCAACTATATTAAGTGCTTTAAATTTTATAAGCAATTATCTTAATTACTTTTGATTTTTTTTTCATGCCTTACAATTCTTTCACAACTCTCATAATTATATTTCCACTATAATTTTTAATAATATTAAGTATTTTAATTTTTTTAAGCTACTATTTTAATTACCTTTGAATTTTTTCAAGTCTTACAATTATTGTACAACTCTCATAATTATATTTTTAATATAATTTTTATTTACTTAATATTTAATTTTCATGTATGTAATATTTAAGGATTAATCTAGATAATCTTATGATTTTTTATATGTTTTTATTTATTTATATTTATTTAAAAATTGAATTTATACAAAATTAAAATCATGTATAAGATGTTTAATAATAAAATTTGATGATTCTTCATCCAAATACTATGTTCGCAAATCTTGGTATAATTAATTAGGTAATTGATTATCATATCTTTTATATTTTATTTATTTATCTTTTATATATAAAAATATAATACATAGGTGATTCTTGATCAATTCGACTGCTCAAACCGACGGTCCAGTATGAATTTAATAACACTAGGAATTAGATGAAGACGAAGAATTTAGTAATTACAACAACAATGAGGAATAACTTTGTTAATTTTATGTTTGTAACGATCTTTTAATGTTTTGAATTTTAATATTTCACTTAGTAATTCATTATTTACTCATCACTTATTTTATTTGGATCTATTTACTATATTACGTTAGATTTGAACATTTTGTATACTTTATACAATTATTTTTTGTTTGAACACATTATTATTATGGTAAATCAAGTCAAAATGTTTATTATTAGATTAGATTAGATTAGATATATTTGATTGTCAATATATATGTTGACGGGTTCAAAAAAAAAAAAATCTATTGAGAAATTAATAAATAATAATAATAATAATAATATTCGCTCAGGTTTTGTTCTCTGGTTTTGTATGTAGCCCGTCGCAACGCATAGCAAAGCTTTCCTGGTAAGATTGAAGAGGCGGCAAGGGCGAAACAAACCACTCTCTTCAAACTTCATCTCTCTCTAGCAAGCAACAATGGCGACTCGTGATGGCGGCATCAAATCAACCTCGATAAACGGGGTGAAGATGTATACGATAGCATCACAGCAACCCTCACTCGCTTCGTGGCTCCCCACTAAGAAGCAGAAATCTCATCGCAACATCAAAAGTACCTCACCTTTTTTCTTTTCAATTTTTTATTTCGTTTTATTGAATATGAACTAATTCTGTCCATATCATTTGTATTTGTTTTCCTTTCATATTTTATTGTTCCTGTTCTCTTATTCATTTATTTGTTTGTTAGGTTACACGCAAAATGTGCAACTGCTCGAAGATTTGAGATTTGCAACCGCAACAACCAAGATTAAGAGAACTCCGGATGGAGAGTATATCATAGCATCAGGTACTTCAAATCTCTACGTGTGAGTAGACTAATAATGATATCTCAGGAAGAAAAATTGGCAAAAGGTGACTTAATTTTGAGTAGGATAGGGATAATATGGATTATACAAGTTTTAGATGGAAAATATTGATGAGTATTTGAGGTTGGATTCTTCAGTATTTAGGGACCACTGCATTAAGTATTAACATTTGATGAAAATAATCAACATGTCTAGTTACCTGTAACACAAATCACAATATGCGGAGTCCAAAATTAGCGTTTTTGTAAAAGCAAGGATGTTATAAAGGAGAACCAATAAGCACAAACTAGGATTATTAGAATTTTGGCTTTATTTGCAGAAGCCACTTGAGCCTTGAGAAAAATTTCACAGCAAGAATTTGTAGGCAAGTGAAAAAGTGATGATTCATGTGTTAAAAAAGATAGGAGATTTGTCTCCCAATAAGATGCATTTATTAAGCTTTTGATGAAAGCACAGAAAATATGGCAAGGAAATAATATAGGTATTAATACAAAAGTCTTGACACTCAGGCTGATTCAATATTGAAGGTATATATCCTCCTCAAGTAAAAGTATATGAGGTCAGGGAGCTGGGATTGAAGTTCGAAAGGCACTTGGATTCAGAGATTATTGATTTTCAGGTATTGAAACTAGCTTTAATCGAAAAAAAATGATACCCTGATATTGGTGGCACTAGTATTCAATTCTCCATTTGTGTGTTTTAAACTGTCTTTTTATCTGATGCGGATTGATAAGTTGGTTGAGTTTACCTACATATTTTGTTGATCTGTTATTTCGGCAACTGAATATTTTTGCTCATGCAGGTTTTAACAGATGATTATTCAAAACTTGCATTTTTATGTGCTGATCGCTCTGTTTGTCTACATGCAAAATATGGAAAGCACTACAGTTTGCGAATACCAAGGTTTCTTCTTTAGGCTTTATGTATATTGCTCCTGAAGTATAAAGTCTGATTTATGCCCAAAAAAGTTATTTATTACATTCATGTGTTTTGGTTGTTATTGTTTTTCTGATGTGCTAGTATTGCATAATAATAATGTTTTTCCTCAATATTATGATTGACTCTCTAGAAGTTGTCATTGTATTAGATTCAATTGTAGAAAAATAGAATTTTGTTGATTGAAAATATATATTTTTTTCAACCTTCTATGGAAAAAAACACGTTAGATGACGAAACATTGAAAGCCTTTAGAAGCTTGGTCTACTGCTAAGGGTGTGTTTGGTACTAACATACAAATTACAGGTGAAATTATTACCATAGTAAAATAAAAGGGAATAAAAATTAAAGGAATAAATGTTTAACCCCTTGTCAATTTAAGTATGTTTGGTACAATCCTCGATAGTGTTGCTTTTGTAATAGTTCTTGATTGAAGTTCATGGCCTCCTTGACTGCTAGCTATGGCTGAAATTCACTAGGTGATCTAGGTCTCAACCTTGATTCCACTACGAGCACAAGCATCCAAATTTGAAGGATGGGAATGCTCATCAATGGCAGGTGCAATGATTGCTCAAACAAACTGAAGTATATGATTGTGAAGCTAAAATGATCTTTCTCACCGTCGTCAACATCAAGGGCGATCTTGTTCAAATTTTTGTGCAAATTTGCTGTGGAACTCCAACATGATTGAAACCCCCAAATACCAAATTTGTTGCGTGGGTGCTTGCATCTACAGTTTCTTATCAAGATTTGCCTTTGTTGTTTGAATTCAAAGACTGAATCTGTTAAAGTGGCGAGTGTGAGAAAGTCGAAAGCTGAGAGAAAAGAAAGTGAGTTGAAAGATGAAGGAGCCGAAAGTTGTGAAAGACGAGAGCAAGAGAAGCAAAAATAGGAGTCTGAAATTTTCTCCTACTAATAATTGGAGTAAATTGTACCCTCATTTTTAGGAGAAATATTACTCCCCGAAAATTTTCTCCAATCTTTTACCCATGTACCAAATGTATCTTTTTTATAAAACTTTCCCCTCTTAAAATTTCATCCTTCTTTACTCCCGTTCCAAACACACCCTAAGAGTATATTTGTTCTGCAATAGCTACTTTGATAATTTAGTTGCGATCAACAAAGTAGAAAAGATATCAAATACCTCGTCAATGTTTCCGTCATTATATTATGATGTTGATTCTGGGTGTGCTTCACTACTTGGTTATGGGTTGAAAACTCCGTTACTAGTTATATTGTTAGCCAAGTCACTTTTCTTAAAAAGTTCTTTAAAATTAAGTTATTAGCAAAGATATGTGAAAGAAATTTTCCTTATAAGACTTGTCTATGCATTTCTTTATATATTTCCAGTTTCTTTATGTGAGAAGCTACATTTGACTTTCTGGGTAAACATGCATGTTACTTTACTCAACCTTAATAGTATTTCAAACTTTGTTTAATCAACTTTTACGAGTATGATAACATGCCTTGATGTTCTCATTTGACAGGATGGGAAGGAATATTACATATGACTGCTGGTCTTGTGACTTGCTGTGTGCTGCCTCTTCTCCGGATCTGTACAGAATTAACTTAGAGCAGGTGTTTAGCTTATAACATGCTGTTAAGTTAGCGTCATTAGTATCATACAGATACTTTTTCAAATTGGTTGAATTTTGGAAGGAACTCTGAAAATAGAAAGCTGTTGTATGATTATCCTTGAAATCTAACTCGAGGGTTTAAATTCTTTTAATGATTTTCATTGGTCATTTGGAATGGCCCTTTACAAAGCCTTGTTTGATTGGGTCTTGATAGTTGATATCCTATATCTGGTATAAACATCTGGTACTCTCTTCTTCTCATCTAAATATTTCTTTTCTTATAAAAAAAAATATATCTGGTATAAACATCTTCTGTTCTGTCTTGTAATTTGTATCTATCTTTTAAAAAAGAAACATACTTGATTTTTTCATGTCAGAGTTATAGACCTGCTTTTCTCTTACTTGTCAGGGGCGATTTCTCTCTTCCCTTAACACACAATCCCCTGCGGTGAATGTAGTTTCTCGAAGGTAATTAGTGGAACTTAAATACTGATTTGCCCTGCTTTATTTCATTCATTTATATGAGCTTGGTATATTTTGTTTATGTACTTTGTACTAAATCAGTGAAACTTCAATCTTATCTGAATTTTAGCAAGCTTCATGGACTAGTTGCCTGTGGTGGTGAAGATGGTGCTGTGGAATGCTTTGACATGCGTGCAAGATCTTCAGTTGGTAGAATTGATGCTGTTGGACCTAGTGGTGATGTTGACCAGGTAGTGGTTCTTCTCTTTCACTGTAGCCTATTTCAAGGCATTAGAATGTTGTAAGGATATGATAAGATGATTTTTTATATTTGACGTGCTGAAACTGTTTTTATAAGGCAAATATCATGGATCACAATCTCATATTTGTGATCTGCTGCCCATTCATTTACTTTTTCAAGTTTCAAATGGGCAGGAAACATGTATCCTTTCCCCCTTTTTCCATGTCATAACTGAGGTTGTAGATTTCTTTGTAAACTTTGTTGCATAATTTATGTATTTATTGTTAACCTTCCTATATTTGTAGGAGGTCACTGCATTGGAGTTTGATGGAGATGGGGGTTTCTTAATGGCTGTTGGAAGTAGTGCAGGAAAGGTATTATGCTATTTTAGTTATTTGTGAAATCCTATAAAGCACAGGTACTTCATAATGTCTACTGTACTCGTATCGGATACGTACCTGATACTATACCAAATACTCATATACTTGATAAATGTTAGTTTAATTTTTGAACAAAAGCTATATCCTCGTACCATACCCGTGTTGTATTCGATACCCGTACTTGTGTCTGTGCATCACAGGTGAAATCATAATAGTTGTGTCATTACTGTGACAATTTGTGGCTTATTTTGTAGTATTTGCATCTTCCTCTTCGTCCTGTATTGTATTATTGCATATATGGATGTGTACTGTTAAGCCAGGATTTGTTCATAAGATGGGTGGTATCAAGGGCTAACTCCCAAAAAGTTGAAGCTATTAAATGGAGGTCCATGAATGGTTTTATATTTCTAACAATGAATTCCACAATATACATTATACTCCATACGCCCCAAAGTGACAAAATAGACATACGAAAAAAAAAACTGAATTTTACCATTCTGGTTATGAAACATGGCAAAAAAACAAGTAATGGATTATGCATTTAGCATAAACGGATACCCCCCCCCCCCCCCGAAAGTGAATAGTAGATAATGCATAAGGCCAATTTACCTTGTGCTGAAATTTAATTTAAGTATGAGCAATGGGGATGCCAAGGATCAAACTCTTTACCATTTGGCCTTAGAGACTCTGATACCATGTCACAGACTAACTCTACCAAAAGCTTAAGCTGTTAGGTGGAGGTCCAAGAATAGTTTTATATCTCTAATAGGCGGCTTGTTAGTAGGCCTAAAAGTTAGTTGGATTTTAAAGTGAGAGAATCCACCAAGTCGGAAGATAAATGTAGAATTCACATAGTCAGAAGATAATCTGTTACCTGGTATGTGATACCTGGTTTCCTAATTATTTGTTTGGAAATGATTAAGCTTCTTAGTAGACATAACTGATTTAAAGAGTAAACACAAAATGGAGATAGGACAAACTTCCCATGGCAGCATAAAAGATGGACTAGTTTTCTGTTTTTCTTCTAATTGCTATTTATAAGGCTAATCTTTAGTACTTTTACCAGATAAAAAGATTCTTATTGTTGTGGGAACATAATTTTGCTTGCTAAACTAAGTTCCATGTGCAACTTTTTTTGTCCCTTGAACATGGATATTTTTTACATTTTATATTGCATATGCAGGTTCTCATCTATGACCTGCGCTCATCACATCCTGTACGAATACAGGATCATATGTAAGTTGACATCCTCATTCTAGAGATTTATGTTTGTGTTTACAATTTTTTTTTAATTAATGGTTACTTAAAAATTGTCTTACAGGTATGGCAGTTCCATATTGGATATTAAGTGGCATCGTACTCTTAACTATGAACAACCAATGTTGATTACCAGTGATAATCATGTCGTTAGAATATGGGATCCTGAAACGGTAGAGCAATTTTTTGGATCCTGGTCATATATTTTCTTATTAACAGTCTATGTTACCTCCAAATTAACCATTACACCTTGGCATGATTATTTTCATTCTTTAAATTTGAGTTGTGTAGTGTTTGTTTTTATTAGTTGTCTTTGAGCAGCATTTTGCTAGGAGAAAGAAAGATCAATGATGTTGAATGGCATGATGTAATTTATATATTTTTTTCTATTCTATTCTGATATTCTGATAAATCTGTGTCTTAACAGTAGACTATTGATTTTAAGAATTCAATTGTGGCGTATTGGGATGTCTACAGCATTTTATATTTTGGAGATAGTTGTTAAAACATGTCAGATGATAAAAACATGGCCTTATTGTGTTCTTTTCAGGCAAAATTTGCTAAGCAGAAATCAATTTCAGTAATAGAGAAAATCCCTTTTGCAGAATGTTAATATTTTAAATTTATAGTCATATTCAATACATTACCTTCATATTTTGGTTCACTTATCACTATAGAGTTTTTAAAATAATTTGTTTTTGCAATCTATCAACTAAATTGTACACACATGCATGTTATGTTCTTTAGATGAGCTTGGGATGCTTTTCTAAACGTTTTAGGTAATAACTGTATTTAGATTGTGTGTTCATCAACTTCGGTTGTCATATGGTAGATGATAAACTGGTTTCAGGGAGAAGGCATGACCAGCTCATATGGATGTTATCACTATAGAATTTTTATAAATAATTTGTTTTTGCAAGCTCTCAACTAAATTGTACACGTGTGTTACGTTCTTTAGATGAGCTTGGTATGCTTTCCTAAACGTTTTAGGTAATAACTGTATTTAGATTGTGTTCATCAACATCAGTTGTCATATGGTAGATGATAAACTGGTTTCAGGGAGAAGGCATGACCAGCATTGAACCGACAGCAGGAACAATAAATGATGTATGTACATTTCCTGGCAGTGGTTTGATCTTGCTGGCCTTGGACTGTAGCCAAATACCATCTTACTTCATACCATCCCTTGGACCTGCTCCCAAGTGGTGTTCTTCTCTAGAAAATTTCACGGTATGTTCTTACTATTTTAATTGATTATTAGATTAGTTAGTCTCATATTTGGTTATCTTTGTTTTGACAATAGAATCATTTATACAGGAGGAGCTAGATATGGGTGGACAAACAACTATTTATGATCATTACAAATTTTTGACAAAAGAAGAGCTTGAGAGGTTAAATTTGACCAACCTGATTGGCACCAACCTACTAAGAGCCTACATGCACGGCTTCTTTATTAATTATGCATTATATAAAAAGGTGGGTATTCCTTGGCATATTTTCTTACTTATTCTTCGACACGTACTTCATGAGTTATTGAATTGCCGAGACCTATTTTTTGTTTTTGCTAAGAGCCTGGCTGAATGTTTTACATTTTGGTTGTCAGCAATTTTTATTATTATGTTAAGTTGGTAAAAATAAAAAAACGTTTTCATTTACAAACTTAATGGAAAAAGACGTGTGATTGGCATCATATGTGTCCAAACGTCCAAGAATTTAATAAGTAGTAACTTTATTTCTGTAAGTGTGGCTGTTGAATTTGTATCATCTGATAACCTTGAGGAAAGTTGTGGGTTAAGACAGAAAAAGAGGCTGGGTGCTATGACATGTCATGCAATGGTGGGAGTCTTGTAAACTAGGCTGTCTCTTTTGTAATATTCCAACCTCTCTTAGATTTTTCTCATTTTTCACAAATCTTACCTCTATTTTAAAAAATTATGTGAACCTCACTTGAAACCTGCTGATACCTTCCCCTGAAAACCTATAGAAACCTCCCCTGGATTTTCCTTGACATTCAGCAGCCTCCCCTATAAAAATAAGGTTGCACAGCTTTTTAACTAGGAGATTTTGAAATGAGGAAAATTCTGGGAAGTTGGAGTGTTTTACTGTTTTTCGCTATTATTTTATTTATTTTATTATTAGAGCACAGTAGGGTTTATGGCTTTGTGTTAAGTTAAATTTTGAAGTTGAGTGCATCTACTGCATCTTAAGATATAAACTTGTACTTCCCCCTTGGCATAGTTGATTGAGTAATATGTGAAGTTAGTCTTGTCACCTAGATTGCATCCTTGGGTGTGTCATTATGGTGTTTTGATCACATGGCCACAGCAGTTTTTAGCCAGAGATTTATTACTCCTCATCTTTTCTGTGTCCCCTCAGTTTTTGCTCGTGTTTCTTAAGGAAGTTTCCTTGTCTGATATGAAGAGACTGGCTTGCTCTTTTGAGCTGATATATATTTTTCTTTGTTTTGCTTCCTTCATTGTTTTCTTCGCTTTAGGAGGATTCCTGGTCCTTCTGCAATCCTTTAATCTCTGAATGAATTCTTCTGTTATCCAGAAAAATAAAATTATACAAAGAAAGGAAGCCTACTGTAGTTGGATGCTGAATATAACATCAATTATGACAGGTGGATTGCACACATGCATCATTGTCACCCTAAACAATGAAATAGTATTGTGTTTTCTAGATATCTTCTTTTTCTTTAAAAAAAATGTCACTTTGGTGTTCAGGATGCTGATATCAGCATGATAGGAGAAATACTGGCAAGGTGATAGACCCCTGGTTAATAAGGTGTATGAGAGGAAGGGTAGACAGGGAGGTAGTTGATCAGCCGGTGGGTGCAGTAAGGGCAGGATGGGGAACATCCAAGCTAATATCTGCAGCATAACAGACTGCTTATGTGGCATTGGAAAAGGGGTAAGAAGGGAAATTTGGTTCGGGTGAGTGGCGGATAAATGTGAAGAGAAGGGAGAGTAGGATGGGGGAGGAATTTGGTAAGGTTTGGGTAGGGAGGTTGCAGCCCCTCGAAGTGCTGCTCTATCAGTGTATTTTCTTTTCTTCCTTCTTTTTTCTGTTTCTGTGGGTGAGAGTGAGAGGCTTCTGTTCTGTATTTTCAGTGATTGTCTCCTCTTTCTGTAATCAAATATTTGGGTTCCTATCACAAGGATTTTGAGTAGAAAACTTGTGATGATTTTGTTTTTTTCTTTTGATATCTTACGAGGTGTAGATAGAAAAAGAAATGTGCAGCCTTCTATTGACACATTAGTGGTGTTCGAATGCAATAACTTGTGTCTTTTATATAACTTTTCAACTTAAGAGTTATTTGTACTTCTCTTTCTGTATTTACTATCCTTTACTTGGTTTATATTTATTTGATTTTCCAATCAATTGAATTAAAAACAAAATCTTTCTTATCATAGAACTTTAAATTCATAATTTGGATTTCATTTTGATCCACTAGTGTAAATTTTTTTTTCACTATTATCCAATCATATGTTGCCACATAATTAATAGAGTTTGACTATGAGATAACTACCTAAGACTCTTAAGAGTTCAAGCTCTTTCAATGATGGGACAATGCATAATTGAATGATACTGTGCAAAAAGTTTGCTCTGACCCTTGATTAAATTAAACTCTAATAATTTTAACACTTGGTTACAATGTGCCTCTTTTTTATGATCGCATGATGGAGATCCTTTACTTGTCTGTATCATGTGATAATTTATTGGCATAAGCCATATTTGGTGTGTTGGATGAACGTTGGGTGCATCCTTCCACTTTGGAGCAGTTTCTCTTGGTTTATTTCAGAGGTTTTGGTCGAAAAAGGAGGCCAAAATTTTGTGGCAGTGTGCGGTTTTTTTATGTCTATGTTGTATTTGGTTGGAGGCCGACCCACCTAGTGAGAAAAGGCTTCTGTCGTTGTTGGTGGTGGTGGTGGATTTGGTTGGACGGAATGCTCACATCTTAATGGTGTCTTTTTGCCCTTAAATTTGATTTGGATAGGGTTGTGTTTGTGGCTTCTTTCTGATGCTCTGCTCATGGCTCTTTCAAGGAAGTTTCTATTTCTTATATGCAGAAAGACTAGATAGCTTTGCTTCATTCTTGATTTATTTCCTTCTCCATGTTGTGTTTTACTTTTTCTGTTTTGGAGGATTTTTTATCCTCCCCTTAGTTGTACTTCACCTTGTTTTTTTTCTAATAATAAATCTTCTGCTTTTATAATGAAACTATTGTATCTTGATTGATAAAGGTAATGGTGGTCAACATCTTTATATTGAAGTTATTTTTCTTAGATGTTGCTAGACCTCCTAGATTCTGGTTTTGTCTGATCATATGATCTATAAACTCTTGTAGGCAAAAGCATTGGCGGATCCTTTCGAATATGAAGCTTATATAGAACAGCAGAAGCGAGAAAAAATGGAAGCTGAACGTGCCTCACGAATTACAGTTGATTCCTTCACTGATCATTTTACTTTTCTATTCATATTTTACATAGTTCAGGGTGATTAAATGGTTTAGACTGGAATTTAATCCATGGCCGTGCCTCAATCATTTTCCTTGCAGATCAGGAAAAAATTACCCAAAGTTAATCGGGCCCTTGCAGCTCGCCTCCTTGAAAGGGAAGAAGCTGAAAATGAGGAGAAAGATGCTGGAGATGATGAAATTAAAAAGGCATCCAAGAAAAAGAAAGTGCTTAACATGCAAGATCTTCAAGATGAGCGATTTAAAGCTATATTTACAAATGAGGTACTATGATCTGAAATGTGCCAGTTGTTTGAGTCTTTTTAATGACTTTATTCTCTCTCCTTAGCCCTTCTTATCCTAGCAAGTTTCAAGATACTTCTCCTAACTGTTGATACATTTAAACATTTTAACTTTCCACTGTCCTCAATGGGCTGAATTGGATTTAAAGCACAAATTGCTCCTGATTAATGATGTATTGAAATTTTGGCATACAAATATATCATTTTTACACTGATTTATTTTTTATTTTATTTTTCAGTTGAGCATATCATTTTAAGTTTCTTGTGAATGCTCTGTAAATTTATGCTTCAAAGTTCTGACAACGAAAATTTCAAATTCAACTGCAGCATAAAAATATTTGAAGGCACATGATGGGAAATTTGGCTTATCCATGTAGTTTGTTTGTTTATGACTGCTTTGTCTTTAAA
The DNA here is from genome assembly GCA_029884595.1 of Ormosia semicastrata. Taxonomy (NCBI): domain Eukaryota; kingdom Viridiplantae; phylum Streptophyta; class Magnoliopsida; order Fabales; family Fabaceae; genus Ormosia; species Ormosia semicastrata. The sequence continues at coordinate 24,772,034 of JAQQTO010000046.1, read as the reverse complement.
CGAGACATTTCTCTTTCTGACAATTATTCCTTATCCTTTGGTTTCAGGATTTTGAGATTAAGGAGTCCTCGCAAGAATATCTGGCTTTACATCCCATGGGTTCTAAGAAGCAAACGTCCCTGTTAAAGGAGCATTTTGAACCTGTCATGTCGGATGATGATCAAAGTCTAAGTGACGATGCATCAGCATCATCGGAAGATGAGCCTGCAAATAGACTGAAAGAGAAAACTCGAGTTCCAAGGTGAGAATCTGTTACCAATTTGTAAGGTTTCTTTCCCATTATAAGAGATAAATAGGCTGATCCATCAGGTTTTGGTGCATTTTATTCAATTTTCTATAATCAATGAATGTAGGTTTCTTTATCTGAGATTTTGTAAAATATTGGCTGCGTGTTTATGAAATAATTGAGTTCTTTAATATTGTTCTATATCTTTTGATTCCTAATTACTGAAAAACATTTTCACATAATATGCAGAATGTATGAAATTAAGAATGAGCAGCATGCAGAGGCTTTCTGGAGCCAAAAGTCACTTGCAGGGGAGGACTCACTTCCTCTGGGAGATAGAGTGGCAGCTCTCAAAGATGACCAACAATCTTCTCGTATCCCAGATGGTGTTAAGCAGGGTCCAGGAGGATCAAGGGAAATCACTTTCACCACGAGAAACTCAGCCAAGTACAAGGAAGATAAGGAGGATAAAGAAGTGCAACACCAGAAAAGAAGGGGAGTTCAATCTTTGGGGCTTAAGCCTCACAGATCAGTGTTTCGCGGTCAAGGGAGAGGGAAACGTGGGAATGGCAGAAGAGGACGTCGATAATGACCTTTTGCGCAATGCAAGTAGCATTTGATTCTTTTTCTTCGATCTTGCTTAATCTTTATAGCTCACATTTCCCTCCATGTACGGTCCAGAGGGCTGAAGGCGCAATTGGGCATGGCTGCAGGGCTGCGTGATCTCTGACGTATCATATGTAGCCTAACATCGTACCGATTTTCTTCTTTACATTTTTGTTCTTTACTTCTCTATCAAAGATAAATTATTGTGTGGAACTTATCTTTGCGTTGCTTTTTTCAAAACCAGGGAGAGGGGTGATGCGAATTTTAACAGGTGCATTAAAGTGTTTAAGTAATAAAATGATAAATAGAGTGTTAATTTTATGAGAAAAATAATTTAGTAAGCATTGAAATTATTAATTTTAATACTAATTGAAGAATCAAATTGTGAAATTAATTGTTAAAATTAAAATTTAAAAAAATAAAATAAAATAAAAACTAATTAATGTTAAATAAAACAAATTAAATATTGATTTATTAATGAAAAAATATATCAAAGCATATGATTTCACCTGGATAATCAAATATAATTTTTAGATCTTGTTATTCTAATTTATTTTTTAATTCACCTTGATAATCAAATATAATTTTTAGATCTTGTTATTCTAACTTATTTTTTTAATTGAAGACCGAAATTCTTATTTTATTTAACACTTTTTCTTAAGTTACGTTAAAGTATCTTTATCTATTAATTTGTTTAATCTTTTAGTGTAATTTAGAGAAATATAGATTTATTAAGTTTTATGGATTCCTATTAAGGTCACATAAATCGTATTTACCTATCTCTAGCTTTCTCTCAATTTGTGGTATTTATTATAAGAAGCAAATATTATAAATTAATTCTCGATTTCATTATGAACATTAAAATAATTGAATGGTGATCTAACATCTAAAAGCATTAAGAGCAATAATAAACTTTTAACCATGAAAATAAAATATGAAATAACAAGAATAAAGAAAATTGTATTTTTGTAACTAGACTATATATTAGCCCTAGCAAAATAAATCTAGTTCACGATGTAAAAGCTAAAAAGAAAAGTTAAATTAAGAGAATTCATGAAAAACCCATTTGATCAATTTCTCTCCTTTTACGACGCTACATTGCTGCTTGGTTTGTCTCTTTCCTTTGCTACGACCCCTTCTCTACTGTGTGGCATACCTAGACCATTGGTTCTATTTATAATTAAACCTCTTTGGTCTCCAAATAAACCCTTCCTTGTTTTCTAAGTAATATTCCTTATCCTTAATTTAGATTTTCAAAATCTCTAAGGATACACTTGTTAAGAATAAACATAAATAAAATCAATTCATATCTTATCAAGATATATGAGTCAAAATCCCAATAATACAAATATGCAATTATGAAAATTAATTAATAATTAAATTCTTCAAATAATATATCAAGCCTAATGAAGAGAAAAAATACCAAAAATCTTATTTAAAAAATATATAAAAATACAATTAAAAATAAGATTATCAAATATCCCCAAACATAAGATTTGCTAGTCCTCGAGTAAAAGAGAATAAAATAAATTCGGAACTAACTAGAGAAAATGTCTTTGAGATGTCTACAATTACAACTAAGACTCTTAAAGAAAGCTTCAAGAAATTTGACATGCCAAAAACTCTTCAAAACTTGAAATGATCAATCATTCAATCATGCATTCATATTCATCTCAAATACAAACACTTACTTTACAAAACAAGTCCCACAAATTCACTTGCTCTTTCAAAGGACACATGCATACATATACTTAGCAACTCTTAAATACCTCCCCAAATTAAAATAGGCAAAATCGCTACTCAATTTTTCACTGATTCAAGTCCACACTTCATCAAGGATAAATAGGATTTCACTTTACGCACTTTTTTCCTTTCTATTCACAATGGAGAAATATACTTGGCAAGTGCTAGAACTCGTAACCGTACGCCTAACCACACATAAAGAACTCTTGCTAAAGGACTTGAATTCATAACTGTGCGCACAATCCACACATCAAGAATTCTTATTTTGCCTAATCCATACTCTTTGTTTTTTCAACTTTCACCACCCTCAAACTTATTTTCTTTTATGTACTTGGGTGGATCAATTTTTTTCTCTCTCTTTTTAATTTGATTGCCTAAATTTTCTTAACTCAATGCTTCTAAGAACTTTGCTTCAAAAAGAATAGAAGATTTGTCTAAAAACTAGGGAAGCAAATAGAAAATCACATCATACACATATGGCAATCCAAAAACTCATAAATCCAATGAAACAAATTTATTGATCACAAGAAAAAAAAATTAAGTGAACATAAATGTCAATTATAAATTTTCTTCCGCTCGCACTTCTCTAAACTAGTAAACTATTAACAAATCGCACCCCTATTGACCTTTTCAATCATCTTTCATTGCAAATTACATAATTTCAAAGGGGTTATTTAAAAAAAATTAGATTTTCTATTTTTTTTTACCTATACTATTTATATCTCTTACAAAGGCTTCAAACTCAGGAAGACACTTAAGCCAACTCAAATAACGTAGAATAAAAAAATCACATAGAATAAATTTTTTAACTAAAAAAAAAAACAAAATTAAAAAAATACAAATAAAAATAAATAAAGAATAAGGAAAATAAAATCAAAACTAATTAAAATAAAAAATAAAAATAAAATAAAATGAAAAGAACAACATAACCTGATGGAGAATGAGGAGCCTTAGAGTGCTTGCATCAACCCCAAACTTATATGAACCCACACCATAAAAATGTAAAAGTAAAAGAGAGGGAAAGAAAAAAATGGGAAAACTAAATAAAATAAAATGAAAGAGAATTAAAAAATAAATGCTTGAGTTGCCTCCCAAAAAGTGCTTTAAGTTATAGTTATTAGCTAGACTTCTTCTTTGATTAACCATTTTCCACTTGCAAGGACATATTGGCCTTCTCATAGTCACGTAGTCACGATCCAAGTAAGGTTTTAAGGGCTGCCCATTGATCTTGAAAATTCATTTATTCTCATGTGGGATCTCATTAGACCACGAGACCTTAAAATAATCAAACTGTGGTGGATCTATATTAAAGTATGAGGGAGAGGATTCTAAATGGTAGGATATCTCTCTAATGAGCTATTCCTTAGCCTTGATAGTCCTTGAATTAGTGATGTTTTCTTCAAGTTGAGGCTTAGGATGCTCTTGGACGAAATCTTCACCTCCTTTCCCTTCAATGAAATTTATTTATGCACAAGACTCATGATTACTTGGATGCTTCATAGGCTTGAAGACATTGAAGGTCACTTGCTCCTCATTTACCCTTAAGATAAGTTTCCCTTGTGGTACATCAATTAGAGCCCCAGCAGTAACCAAGAAAGATCTTCCAAGTATCATTGGTATGTCACGATCCTCCTCCATATCAAGTACAATAAAATCAGCTGAAAAGATAAATTTATCCACCTTCACTAGCACATCCTCAGCAATACCTCACCGATACTTAATTGACTTGTTTGCCAACTGAAGAGAAACCATATTGAGTTTTACTTCTCCAATGTCAAGTTTCCTGAAAATAGAAAGAGACATTAAATTAATACTAACACCTAAATCACAAAGCTTTTTCAAAATGTAAATCCCCAATGGTGCAAGGTATAGTGAAATTCCCTGGATCCTTAAGTTTTAGAGGTAACTTTTTTTGTAAAATTGCACTATATTCCTCCATGAGCATCACATTCTCATCCCCTCTCAATTTCCTTTTGTTGGACAAAATTTCTTTCATAAACTTTGCATAGCTTGGTATATGCTCCAATGCGTCTACAAAAATAATGTTAATATGTAATTTCTTAAAAACATCAAGGAATTTAAAAAATTTCTTATTCTAATTTTACTTTTTCAGTCTTTGAGGGAATGGAATTGGTGGATCATATGGTGAATGAATTGTTGGAGATTCTAGATTTTTATGTGCCTTATGCCCACTTTTATTTTCTTTTGACAATTCATCCTTAAGCGGTGTAGTGGTTTCCTCTTGAATTTTTTTCTCCTGGGATTGCTCCAAAACCTTACCACTTCTCAAAGTTATTGCCTTGACATGCTCTCTAGGATTTGTCTCTGTGTTACTCAACAACAAACCTTGAGACCTCTCTGAAAGTTGCTTAGAAAATTGCCCCAACCGAGTCTCTAAATTATGAATGGAAGCTTCTTAATTCCTAATGCTGCTCTTTGTCTCTTGCATAAAACTTGTAATCTCTTGCATGGATTTGCCAAGACTATCTTCCAAATTTATCTTCTGTTTTGGTTGTTGGTATATACTAATTGACTGTAGTACTCCTTGATCTCTCCAAGAGAAATTTGGATGATTTCTCTAACCCAGATTGTAAGTATTAAAATACGGGTTGTTTTGAGACCTCTGAGAAATTGCCATATAATTGACTTGTTCATTAGCTGAAGAAGCAAAAGGATTTCCTACTTGATAGTCCACACTAATATGATTTCCTTCACAAAAATCACAAGTTGGCTTAGGAGAGCAGATAACATTAACATTCATGTTTCCCAACTACTTTTGAAGTGTTGCAACTTGAGTTGACAATGCAGTGAGTTTAACAACATCATGAATCCCCATTTTCTTGGGCATTGTTTGTTCATTGGGTCTTTCATAGTTGTTTCTAGCCATTACTTCAAGCAACTCATAAGCCTCCTTTAGTGTCTTAAATTTCAGTGCCCTTCCTGCTGCTGCATCAATCATAGTTTGAGTAGTGGGAAGCAAACCATTGTAAAATGTTAGTATTTGCATCCAAGTTAGAAAGCCATGATGTGGGCACTTTCTGAGCAATTGCTTGTACTTTTCTCAAGCTTCATATAATGACTCATTATCACATTGCTTAAAAGAAGTGATATCATTAGTCATCCTTGCATATTTAGCTAGTGGGAAATATTTTGTAAAAATTTTTGAACAAGTTCTTCCCATGTAGTGATGGATCCATATGGTAACGACTTGAGCCAGACCTTTTTCTTATCCCGTAATGAGAATGGGAAAAGCCTCAAATAAACCGTATCATTAGAGACTCCATTATACTTGAATGTGTCACAGATTTCTAAGAAATTAGATATATGCAGATTGGGGTCTTCAGATGGATCTCCATCAACTTGCACTGATTGCGAAATCATTTGAATGATTGCTGGCTTAATCTCAAAATTATTTGCCTGAATTAGTGGTCGTTTGATGCTCGAAGCACATCCCTTAATAGTTGGTAAAGCATAATCTTTTCAGTGCTCTGTTTGAAATATTTCCATTGTTAGCCATGATTGAAATTTGCTTAGCATCTTCTCTTATTTTTTCCTTTCTAATGAGCCTCAATGTCTTTTTTCAACTTCCCAATCAATAGGAATAAATTCAAAACTCCTTGATCATTGCATATACTGCAAGAAAGACATAAGCTAAAATAAAATAATTAGAAAAAAATAAAATTATGCTAAAAATAATTAAAAAACTAAAAAAATAAAATAAAAACACCTTCAAATTAGTAGCAAAACTATATGGTATCAATATTGATAAGATAAAACTTTCCCTAGCAACGATGCCAAAAAATTGATACAAATTTTAGCAAGTGCACTAAATCGTTCAGGTAATAAAGTGGTAAATAGAATGTTGATCCCACAAGAAAAATAATTCATCAAGTATTGAAATTACTAATTTTAATACTATTTGAAGAATTGAAATTTTGTGAAATTAATTGCCAAAATTAAAATTTAAAATAAAATAAAATTAATTAATGCTAAATAAAACAAATTAAATATTGATTTATTGAGAAAAAAACACACTAAAGCATTCAATTTTACCTAATTAACTTAATACAATTTTTAGATCTTGCTATTCCAATTTAATTTTTCTAATTGAAGACAAAAATCCTTATTTTGTTTAACACTCTTTCTCAAGTTATGTCAAACTACTTTTATTAGGGGTGTAAGTGGGTGGTTTGGTTTGATTTTTGAGGAAAAATAAATCCGAACCAATCAAAATCAATTAGTTTGGTTTGGTTCAATTTTTGTATTTTTTGATAGCTAAATCCGAATCAAACCGAACCGAACATCTATGAATTGGTTTGGTTCGGGTGATCGAGTTGGTCATTTTTTTAATATAAAAATTAACTACATAATTAATTTTTCATAACAAAAAAAAAACATAATAAACCTATAAAAAAATTTAGAAATAGAATCAAACTTATTGATTTTAACACTAATAATTATTTCATGTTTCAGAATATGTATTAAAATATTCATAGAGGAAATAAAGAAACATATTGATATTTGTATTAAGAAATTATATTTAAATAAGTTAAAAAATTCTTTAAGAGAGATTTAACTTGGCAAGTTGTATACTACTACTATTCAATTAAGAGAAAGTTGTGAGACTATTAACTTGGAGGTATATATGTAACCAATTGAACTCCTAAGGACATGAGTGGAGCTAATGGAGATTTGATTAGTTAAACTTTGAATCAGCAACTTAGCGAATCCAAAGTCTCCAACCTTTGCAGTCATATTTTAATCTAAGAGATGTTGTTGAGTTTCAAATCACAATGCACAATAGGAACTTTACTATCATTGTGCAGGTAATCCAATGCATAAGCAGCATCAATATCTATATTCAGTCTCTCCATAAGGTTCAACTCATTTTCATTTGCATGTTTTCTCTTCCCGTTAATCCAATCTTCCAAGTTCTCATTACTTAAGTACTCATAAACTAGAGCCAAAAATTCATTATTTTTAAAGTCAATACTAGAGTATTTAAAGTCCATTCATCGTTTTCAAGCTTCCAAGTTTGGATGATGTTGTTGCTGTTACTTTCACTTTTTTGTTCTTTATGTATAGTAGCAAGCAAATTGTCAGACATAGTATCAGTGTTACTACTGCGACTATGATGATGTAATATCTGACATGCCTTCTTTCATGGTCATGAGGCTCACATGCAAAATATAAGAAAAGTTTTTTATTGCCTTCTAAATGGACAACAGAAAGATTTTGGAAAACTCCACCATTAGGAATGGTTCCTTCTAAATCATTATAAGAGAGGTTCAAAAGCTGAATGACATGTAGATTTTGAAGTTTAATAGGAATGAATCCAGAGAGTTGGTTGAAGGAAAGATCAAAAGTTTTCAAGCCTCTCACCTCTCCAAGAGTTTTTAGAATAACACCTGATAGCATATTCCTGGTCAGAACTGTAGTGTCGGTGATCATAACTGAATATTTTGGCAGAGGAGTTTTCTAGTCTTCTGTGTTGAACGAAAACGACGTTTTAGGGGTTGGAAACTGAGAAAGTATTACAAAAAATAAAAAAAAAAGTAGTAGCCAAAAAAATGTTGTAGCATAATTTTTTTTAAATAAAATATATAAATATATGGTTTAGTTTGGTTCGGTTTTGAAATTTTAAATTCGAGAACCGAATCAATTAAGCTTTAATTGATTTGGATTTTATCCGAACCAATCAATATACCCAAAACAAGCCGAACCAATTTAATTAGTTTAGTTTGGATTGATCGGGTTGGTCAATTATCCGAACTAATTTACACCCCTAACTTTTACCCACTAACTTGCCTAATCTCTTAGTGCAATTTAAAGAAACAAAGATTTATGAAGCTCTATGGATTCCCACCAAGGTCACACAAATCATGTTTACCTATCTCTAACTTTCGCTCAATTTGTGATATTTATTATAAGAAGCAAATATCACAAAATTACCTCTCAGTTTCATTATAAACATCAAAACAATTGAATGATGATCATACATCCAAAAACATTAAGAGCAATAATAAACCCTCAACTATGGAAAATAAAATATGGAATAACAAGAATAAAAAAATTGTATTTTTATAACTATGTTACATCTCAGCCCTAGCAAAACAAAATTAGTTCACGATGTAAAAGCTAAAAAAAAAGTTAAATTAAGAGAATTCATGAAAAATCCTTTTGATCAATTTCTCTCTCTCTCTCTACAGCGCTGCACTCCTTCTCGGTTTATCTATTTTCTTTGCTATGACTCTTTTTCTACTGTGTGACACACCTAGACCATTAGTTTTATTTATAATCAAACATCTTTGGTCTCCAAATAACCCCTCATTGTTCTCTAAGTAATCTTCTTTATCATTGATTTTGATTTCTAAAATTTCTAAGGATACACTTATTAAAAATAAATATAAATAAAATTAATTTATATATTATGAAGATATATAAGTCAAAATGCAATAATACAAATATGTAATTATTAAAATTAATTAATTAATAATTAAATTCTTTAAATAATACATCAAATCTGATAAAAAAGAAAAATACAATAAATTCTATTTAAAAAAATTTAAACCTATAAAAATAGAATTATCAAGGAAAGATGGTTTAAGTAATAAAATGTTTTAACATAATACCGTATGGAACATGTAGTACCAATATGGTGGCAACTCATCTCGTCCATTCCGGTCATTCCCCTTACTGAATTTTCATCCTTATATTTTTGCGGTCCTAAAATTGTCGTATCTTAAAAGGGAATGGTCCCTGAATTTATTGAGTCTGGTCTCGTCCATTGATGGGGTTTATACCCATTTCATGGGTTACAGAAGTGTTTTGTAAATTGGAACAATTCATGAACTCACGATTTTGATATAATTTAATTAATAAAATATAAGTTGAGTTAGGTTTGTAGATTAAGTTAAAAAATATTTTAACTCACAGTGTATGATTCGAGTAGCAGGTTGAAACACGTTTAATCTGCACAAACTTGACTTATCCACTTATTTTTTTAGTAAAAGATCATTTAAGACTTGTTTAACATGTTGTATTAGGTATGATAGAATAAATTAATATAATACATTATGACTTTATCAGTTATTTAATATAAATATTGTATTGTATAAGTTTATCCATCAAACTCTTCTTATACAATAAAATGATAGATAACTTAATCAAGTCTTGGAGAGAGGGATTAAACTTGATAGAGTTTTGATGTATAAGCTCTTATAAAGACTTTTTCATTACAATTCTAAACATCTTGATATCTCTAATTCTTACGTATTAAACTTTACACTATCAAGTTTTATACTATCAGACTTTATATTATCAGGTCTAATACTATCAAGCATTATCCTATCATTCTTACCAAACAGACCTTTAGATGATAAAGAATATATAAAAAAAAATAGAGAATAAAGTCAATGATTATGTCAATACATATGACATGCGTGATGACACTGATTTTGATTAGTTAAACTAATTTGTTGTTTGAGTTATGATTAACTTTATTTAGTTTATTTTATATTTAGTAAAATTTATTAATTGTTAATTTATTATATACTTATTGATTTATAGTATTTAATTTATTTGAGTTTAAAACTTATTACGTTAGAGTAAAGTCGATTGAGATTTATGGTATTAATTTATTAAATTAAAGCGTATTATATTTGATATTAAAATTTATAGTGTTAATTTATTATATTGAGACTTATTATGTTTAAAATTAATTATATTTTGACTTTTTTCAAGATTTTTTAAAAAAAATAACATATTAGATCCATAAATTTAACTTAATCTAACTCACTCTTAAATTAATCAAATTAAGTCAAATTAAGTAAAAAAATATTCTCAATCAAATCTAATTTAACTCACTACTCTAATAACTAATCCAAGTTAAAAAATAAGGGTGAGCCCACCCTATAAACATCCCTAATGGGTTAGATATTACCTCCCCCATCCCCTTAGAAGAAAAAGCCCCATTAACTATTGAATTTGAAACATTAAATTGGTATAGTATATATTTGGTGTCCGTTTACATACCTGTAAACGTGGGCGAGGACCCAAAATTTGAAGATGAGTACGTGGAAGAAATCATTCACGTTGGAAGATAAGCACGAGATGGTTATTTTATTGTTTTGTTTTCTCTGCAAGTGACAGAGAAATGTCCAATTTATAAATTTTTAATGAGAACTAATTCATAAAATTAGCCAGTGAATGATGGATGGATTTGTTTACGAAAAAGATTGACCAATCACTTATGGCTAATTATGTTATGAAGTTTTCTCCCAATAAAATTTTATGAAGTGATTAATTGTATCTCTTGACCGTTCAAGCTGTTAATGAAATTCTTATATTTGGTGTAAAAAATGTAATTATATAAAATAAGAATTAGAATAAGAATAATTAAATCGAAATAAGAATTATATTCAAATTTTATAGTTTTGTACAATTACAAATAAAATAGTATAGAAAGTGATTTTATTATTTAATATATGAGATACAATATAAAATAAAATTTAAATGACATAAATATCTTAATGATAAAAATAGAAAAATAACTTTTTTTCATATATATATATATAACAAAACTTAGCTCTAATCATTTCTTTCTAACTCCTTTAGTCACCCTCCATATGTTCATTAATTTAATTAAGTGAGATTAAAAGTAATAAATAGAGAGTGATTAAAGATGTTGGAGGAAAGGGTATGAGTTAATTTTTGTTTATATATATATAGAGAGAGAGAGAACATATCTAGTGAGAGAAGTTTTTATTGTGAGAGGGTGAGAAGATTAAATCTTGACTATACAATCATACAAGGATGGTCAAGATTAGAGGATGTGTATATAGGATGTGTATCAGGTGAGAGGAGTGTTTATTGTGAGAGGTGAGAGGAGTGAATATTGACCATTGGATCTTACATGAATGGTCAAGATTAGAACAAAAATGCATGTGACTTTTTTAAGTGGTCACATGACCTTCAAATAACTTTTAATCTTGACCATCCATGTATGATTGTATGATCAAGATTTAATTCTCTCACCCTCTCATAATAAAAACTCATCTCACTAGATATGTTCTCTATATATATATATATATATATATATATAGATGTTCGACGGATTGGGTTAACTCATGAATTCATGAGTTTTGACCAAACTCAGTTCACAAAATGTGAGTTGTGTTGGGTTAAAAAACTTAACCCACAATGAACGTATCATGTAGCAGATTTGAAAAAGTGTCAATCTACACAAACCTAACCCACTGAAGTAACTTTTTAAAAATAAATAAATAAATAAAAATCATTTAGTCATTGTAACATTTTAAGTTACTTTCTTCTGACTTTTTTATAATACCAATTAAGTTTAGGTGTAGGTATTGTGGTCATATTGAGAGTGTGGCCAAAAAACTGTTGATGAAAAACTCATGAAAATGAAATTTAATGGATCGCTTTGATGACAAAGAATATGTTGAGAAATTTGATAATGAAATAAATCACTATGTTAGTCCATATACTATATGTGATGACATTGACTTCAGTTGGCTAATGTAGTTTATTGTTTATGACTTTTGAAACTAGTTAGCTTACTTCAATTTATTTCAGACTTATATTAATTTAAAGACTTGTTATGTTTATTTATTTTGTTTGAGACTTATTATGATTGTACAATACTGATTATGTGACTTTTGAGTTTATTTGGGCATATGTAATTTTTAATTAAAATGTGTTATGTATAATGAATTTTTTATTTTTTATTTTGACAATTATTTTAGTAAGAGAATTTTTTTTTAATGTATGTCAAACTTACAGATTTAACCAAACTCAATCTACTATTGAGCGTGTTGGGTTGGGTCGGATTGAAAGAAAAAAACTTCTAGACTCAACCTAACGTAACTCACTAGTTTTATGAGAAAGTCGGGTTTAAAAATTTCACAAAATCCACCCAATGAACACTCCTATATATATATATATATATATATATAACTGAAATATATCTATTTTTTAAATTAATGTTTAAGATTAATTTTTAAACAATTTAATAAAAAAATTGATAATATATATTTTTTTAATAATTTTTTGGCACACTATATAATGACATTTTCATGATAATTAATATGCGATAATTATGACCATATGTTTTATGATATTTGTTAAATATTAATTTTAAAATAATTCATTAAAAATTAGGATTACAAAATTGTCCAACATATGAAAGGATTAAATTATGTCATTATATAAATTGGTTAAAGGTATATTATAAAAGATATATGAAATCTAATTCCACACAGAATCGTGATTCCACTTTTTCTTGGAGGAATAAGATTTGATGATTTTCTAAAATATAATTTAAAATAGGAATATCATTCCATATTTTTTTTTCCATTAACAAACATAAGAATCTACTTATATTAGGATTAAACTTGGAATGACATTCTATTTTTTCACATCAAATTTAACCTAATGGCGTTTAAATGTGGAATGAAATGAGAATTTTTTTTTGTCAATTGAAAAATTTAATTTGTGACCTAACTAAAATACACAACATAAGTAATAAACATTTATAAAAAAAATTCATTGGGCTATCGAGTTTAAAATCACAAATTCGAGAATCGAATCAATAAAAATTGATTATTTTTTTCCAACTTAATTCGATGTAACCCGATTATGTGAACTAAATTGAATTAATTTAATTGATTTAGTTTAAATTTTTAAATTTATTGGGTCAATCCGACTAAATGAATACCTATAATAAAATATATAAATTAAAAATAAAAAAATAACAAATCAAACGCTTCCTAAAATTTATGATTTTTAAAGAAAAATGCTAGATAATTTAAACTTTCTTTACCAAAATTTTTGATAGAATAATTTAATATGTTTGTTAGCTGTAGACAAGTAAGGAGAATTAGCTAAACTCAGTCATAATTTTAAGGGAGTGTTTGATTTATTTTCTATTTTTATTTTTACTTTTCAAACTTTTATGAAAAAAAGGTAAAAAAGAATAAAATGTTGCTTTAAGAATCAACATGATGTTTTCGATCAACTCTCATTTTAATCCTTAAAATTGTAAGTATCAATTATATTAGTATTGGACTTTAAAAAATTAATATATTAATAATTAGACACATAAAAATCAATCATATTAATTTTTCACAACAATTATATTTAGTCAAATTAATCTTTATTGATTCTCATATAAAAATTAATTTGACTAACAAATTATAATATCAAACACTAATATATTAATTTCCTAAAGTTAATAACCAATATAACTATTAGTTACAATTTTAGAGATTAAAAGATGTTTACTCGTTAAGAATTTCTGTCTGACGATTTTTTCAATTAAACCGCCCATCCAAGATTCAAACCGGTGACCGGATCATGTGATTAACTGGCCTACCCGATCTGCTTCTAGCTTACTGTGGTTTCAAAGGGCAGAAACCCAAGTTGAACAAGATATTCCCGCTTTTTTTACGCTTCAATTTCATTTGAAATTTGGAGGTCACAAACACACAACTCACAGAAGAGAAAACCTCGCTCTCTCGCTCCTTCTCTCTCTTCATGGCTCCTCACTTTGTCTTCCCTCGCACTCTTCAAGACCTCGAAGAAGAACACGAAGATAACCGTCTCTACGTTCACAACCCTCTCGACATCGCTTCTCTTCGCTCCTCCCAACTCGAAGAGTTCGTCAAAGGTCACCTTCATCTCACATCTCAATTTTAATTTAGTAAAATTAAAATTAAAATTTTACTATTTTATTATGTTTTTATTTTTTGTGTGAATAGGTGTGTCCTTTGATCTTTCCGATAAAGAACTCTTCTGCGTTGAGGAACAAGATGTTTTCGATCGCGTGTACTCCTTGATTCGTGGTTATGTCAGTCTCCCCCAATCTTGTAAACTGAACCTCGTAGAAAGTCTCCGTTCCAATCTCAGTGTGCTTCTCCCCAATGTCGATTCGCTCTCCAGGGTTTCCAATGGTCCCGATGAGGAGATTCATGTGCTGGATCGCGTCGCGTCTCTTCGTAACGCTTTTAAAATATACACATTCTTCCTCCTTAACATTGTTCTTGCTGAAGAGTCCAACAGCAGTTCCAACAATGGTTCAAAGGTACTTGCAATTTCTCTACCTTTCATGAGTACTATTCGTTTGTGTATGTAATGCTTTTAGTTAGGAGTTGTGTTACTGTAGATTTGGGTTTGTGGTGAACCATATACATGGCAACATATCAACTATTTAAAAGGTAATTCAAAATTAGAAATATTTACATTACATATTACATATTATAAAATTCAATGGTGGATATGTTGCTACACTTGAGTGTAAGAGCCTATACTAACACAACTATTTAGTTAGAGGCATTTTGTATTGCTATGTCTCAGAACCAGTTCACTGAACCATTTTAGCATCGGTCTCAGGTGGTGGCAGCAAGTACCAGGAAGAAACAACCTGTGAATTCGTGGAATTGGGAGCCACAGAGAGCTCGGATACTAAATCTTATTGCCAACTCGTTGGAGATCAACCTTGAATTGCTTTTTGGTTCATCGGACCCAGATGAAAGTTATCTATCTTTCATTACAAAGTGAGCGATCTGTCTTTTTCCGGTCGGTATACTACATGTGTGTATTGTTAAGTTGAGGCTTTCTGATTTGACATTTACTTCTTGTAGAAATGCATTCTCTATGTTTGAGAATGTGACGCTCTTAAAAGATTCGGATGCAAAAGATGCTCTCTGTCGTATAATTGGAGCCTGCTCTACGAAGTACCATTACATGGCACAATCGTGTGCATCCATTATGCACCTAATTCACAAATATGATTTTGTTGTGACCCACATGGCTGATGCGGTTGCTGGTGCTGAGAAGAAGTATGCAGATGGAAGCTTGGCCACCTCCCTTGTTAGGGAGATTGGAAGGACTAATCCAAAAGATTATGTGAAGGACAGTGTTGGAGCTGAAAATGTTGGACGTTTTCTTGTAGAGCTTGCTGACCGCCTTCCAAAATTGATTTCCACTAACATCGGCATTCTTGTTCCCCACTTTGGCGGAGAATCCTATAAGATTAGAAATGCTCTTGTTGGTGTTCTGGGGAAGCTAATAGCAAAGGCATTTAAGGATGTTGATGGTGAAGTGAGTTCTAAATCCATTCGTCTGCGTACAAAACAAGCTATGTTGGAAATTTTGCTTGAGCGTTGTAGAGATGTTTCGGCTTATACAAGAAGTCGAGTTCTTCAGGTATGGGCTGAATTATGTGAAGAACACTCTATTTCAATTGGTCTGTGGAATGAAGTTTCAGAAGTTGCTGCTGGAAGATTGGAGGACAAGAGTGCAATGGTCAGAAAATCTGCTTTAAATCTATTAATCATGATGCTGCAGCACAACCCATTTGGTCCACAGCTTCGAATTGCTTCATTTGAAGCAACCTTAGATCAGTACAAAAAGAAGTTAAAAGAGCTTGAGCCAGACATGCCTTCAGAAGGTGTAACGGATGATCTACCATCTGATGCTGATAATTTTAATGATGATGGTGAAGTGGACAATTTAAATTCTGAATCTGTCGCAAAAGAACAGCAAGACAGTTTAACTGATACTTGCATGTCCCAGACAGAGGAGGCGATCTCTTTGCAAAACAGTAGTCTGCCAGATGTTGGGAACTTGGAGCAGACTAAGGCCTTGGTTGCATCGCTTGAGGCTGGATTGAGGTTCTCTAAATGCATAGGGGCCACAATGCCAACACTTGTCCAATTGATGGCTTCATCTTCTGCTACTGATGTTGAAAACACAATTCTCTTATTGATGAGGTGCAAACAGTTTCAAATTGATGGCTCAGAGGAATGTCTCCGAAAAATGTTGCCACTGGTAAGCCCTTGTTCTTTCGTATCTGAAACAATGGTATTTAAGATTTATTTGTTTATTTCTTCCATGTGTTTTGGGCTATCTACTATTTGTATGTAATCCTTGATTTGTCTAAAATTAATTCTTTCTGGAATCTGCTCTCGTTTGTAGGTATTTTCCCAGGACAAATCCATCTATGAAGCTGTGGAGAATGCTTTCCATACAATATACATCCGGAAAAACCCAGTAGAAACTGCCAAGAATCTCTTGAGTCTTGCTACTGATTCCAATATAGGAGATCTAGCAGCTCTTGAGTTTATAGTTGGTGGCCTGGTCTCTAAGGGTGATATATCTTCCAGCACAGTATGTTTTCATTTGTCGTCTTGAGTAGTATGCTGCATAAATTATTTGAATACCTCTAGATTTGACTTCAGGTTTATATATTATACCCTAGAAATATGATTTTTGTCAGGCTTAGAACAAGATATATGTACCGAGGTTGATAATTTTCAAGTTCGATATTATATTTCTAGGGAGTTTGTTACAAACCAGAAAAACCAATTGAATAGAACAGTAACAAATGGAAGAACAGAAAAGGTATCTTGTATTATTTTCTGAGAATTAAAGGAAATTACAGTGGAATGAATATTCCTCTGCCACAGAGCTAAGCTCCTATAGAGAGCTACAGCTCTCTATCCATAACCAACTTTCTAACCAATTTCCCGAGTGCCCACTCCTACCTACACAGCCCACTATAAACCAATTCTGTTACAACCCTTCCCTCACTTTCTCTCTCTCTGCCAGCACATTATTTTCCTACATCCCTTTTGTTTCTCCTAGTGTAAACTTTCCACTCTTTGGGCCCATGTGACCTCTGGTCCAACAGAGGTTCATTTGGACTTGTTAACTTACCTTGGGCCCTATCAATACCGTCTCCTTCAAATGCAGCCTTGTCCCCAAGGCTGACTTGTGGGAATTGGTTTAAGATAGTAATTCTGTCTTCCCAGGTGGCTTCTTCAGCAGGTCTGCCTTGCCAGTGGATCAACCATTGGGTCACCATTTCGCCCTTCTTGCTAATGGTTCTGGTTGCTAACACAGCAGCAGGCTCTATCATGTCAGAAAGGTCTCCTTCCATACCCACGGGTAGTTCTTCCTCTACCTTGAAATTGCCTACTGCCTTCTTAAGCAAGGAAACATGAAACACCGGATGCACCCTGGATGTAGCAGGCAACTTGAGTCTGTAGGCTACTGCACCTAAACGCTCCAGCACTTGATAGGGACCATAATACCTGGCAGAAAGTTTGGTATTGATCCTTAAGGCCACTGAATTTTGCTTATGTGGCCGCAACTTCAGGAACACCCACTCTCCTACAACGAAACTCTTCTCTTTTCTTTTGGCATCAGCTTGAGTTTTTATCCTCCCTTGGGCACGTTGCAAATGATACTTCAACTGCCTTAGAGCTTCATCTCGGTCCAAAAGATCTCTTTGGACAGCTTCTACCCGCGTTTCACCCTGCAAATAGCGGGTAAGAACAGGAGGCTTCCTCCCATAGACTACCTCAAAGGGTGTGACCCCCGTGGTCTCATGGTAGGTGGTGTTGTACCAGTACTCAGCCCAATGCAGCCACTGCAACCAAGTCTTCGGTTGATCGGCAATGAAACATCTTAGAAAAGTCTCCAGGCACCTATTTACTACTTCCGTTTGCCCATCGGTCTCCGGGTGGTAGGCAGAGCTCATTTTGAGTTGTGTACCTTGCAGCTTGAACATCTCTTTCCAAAAATTACTGACAAAGATAGGGTCCCTATCACTAATAATAGCCTTGGGAAGCCCATGTAGGCGCACCACCTCTTTGGTGAAGACTTCAGCAACTGTTCTGGCTGTGTAGGGATGCTTCAAGGGAACAAAATGACCATACTTTGATAACCTGTCAACTACCACAAAGATAGCTTCAAACCCTTTTGATTTTGGTAAACCCGTGATAAAATCCATTGAAACTTCATCCCAAATCAGCTCTGGAATAGGTAAAGGTTGAAGGAGTCCACCAGGAGAAGAAGCCAAGTATTTTTGTCTTTGACAAGTGTCACACTCCCTCACATATCTTTGAATTCTGCCCTTCATACCAATCCAGTAAACATTAGCTGCAATTCTCCTATAAGTCCTATAGAAGCCCGAATGCCCTCCTTGAGGCGTGGCATGAAATTCTTGTAACAATGTGGGAATCCATGTGGACTGAGCTGATATCACTAATCTGCCCTCATACAGCAACACTCCATTTCTGTAAGTAAATCCTGGTCTAGCTCCTTCATCCTTTTTCAAATCTGCAATTATTTTCAACAAAACAGCATCCTTATGGATCTCTTCCAAAACCTGATCACTGTCTTCCCAGATCGGGTATGCTCTCAATTGGCATAATTCCCCATCAGCACCTACCCGAGAGAGTGCATCAGCTCCCCTGTTAGCCATACCCGGTTTGTAAACAATGTCAAACCTGTACCCCAGTAATTTTGCTGCCCAGTTCTGCTGATCCATGGTAGAAATCCTTTGTTGCAGTAATTGTTTAAGGCTTTTTTGATCTGTACTTACAGTGAAATGCCTCCCTATCAAATAGGGTCTCCAATGTTGGATTGCTAGGACAACTGCCATAAGTTCTTTTTCATAGGCTGATTTTGATAAGTTCCTTTCACCCAATGCTTTGCTGAAAAATGCTACTGGTTTACCTCCCTGCATGAGAATTGCTCCTACTCCTTGGCCAGATGCATCACACTCAATAAGAAATTCCTTGGAAAAATCAGGTAGAGCAAGGACGGGTGCTGTAGTGATTTTCTTCTTGAGAAATTCAAATGCTTCTTGTGCCTTTGGATTCCACTTGAAATCACCTTTCTTAGTAAGTTCAGTTAGAGGTTTTGCAATTTTCCCATAGTTCTCAATGAATTTCCTGTAATATCCAGTCAAGCCCAAAAAACCTCTCACTCCCTTCACATTTTTAGGACATGGCCACTGCACCACACTCTTTACCTTGTTAGGATCCATGGTCACCCCTTCCTTGGAGATCAAATGGCCTAAATACTCCACAGAAAGTTGGGCCAAGTGACATTTCCTTTGATTAGCTACCAGTACATGCTGCTGCAAGGTTTGTAAAACCTTAGTCAAATGCTCCATATGTGAACTCCAATCCGGACTATACACTAGTATATCATCAAAAAACACTAGTACATACTTCCTTAACATTTCCCTAAAAACTTCATTCATGAGAGATTGAAAAGTAGAGGGTGCATTCATCAACTCAAATGGCATCACTAGGTATTCATAATGTCCCTCATGGGTTCTAAAAGCTGTCTTGTGTACATCCTCCTTCCTCACTCTAACTTGGTGATATCCAGACTTCAAATCTAATTTAGAAAAGTATTATGCACCATGTAACTCATCTAGTAGCTCATCTATCACGGGAATTGGAAACTTATCTGGAATTGTTACCTTGTTAAGGGCTCCGTAGTCAACACACATTCTCCAAGTCTCATCTTTCTTTTTGACCAAGATAACAGGGCTTGGAAAAGCACTGTGGCTTGGCCTGATCACTCCTGATTTCAGCATTTCCTTCACCTGCTTTTCAATTTCATTTTTATGGAGATGTGGGTATCTATAAGGTCTCACATTCACTGGACCCTGCCCTGCAATGAGAGTAATGGCATGCTCCTTATCTCTCTTGGGTGGAAGTCCTTTGGGTTCCTCAAAAACCCCTGCATAATGTGCTATAAGGTTCTTCAACTCCTCCTGTTGTGTCAAGTTCAACACTTCCATAGCTATTCCCTTTTCTGATCTTAGAGGACAGCAGACTTCAGTGGACAAAAATAACCCTTCAACCCATCTTTTTGGCTTCCCCAAGAGACTTTGCAAAGCTGTTTGTGTCCCCTTGCTACTTCCCTCTCCTTTTAATTCCACCCATACTCCTCCTTGTTGGAATTTCATAGTTTGTCTTCCCCAGTCCACTATCGTTTCCCCAAGGGTGGCTAACCAAGACATTCCCAAGACCAAGTCTATGCCTTCCAACTCAAAAAGGAGCGTGTCCACCTTCAGTTTAATGCCTTCTAGTTCCACCTCCATTTCTTTGCACCTGCCTTTAGCTACTGCTTGGTATCCATCTCCTAACTTAATTTTCAGGGATCGGGTATCTTCCATTGGCCATCCCATAATGGTTACCAATTTCTTGGAGATGAAATTGTGTGTTGCCCCACTATCCACCAATATGAGGATAGGTACCCCTTTAACTCTGCCCCTGAGTTTAACGGTTTGAGGCTTGGAGCCTTGCTCCCCCTCAAGACTTTCCAAGCTTATGACAGTACACTCCCCATCAATATCCTCTTCTTCCTCCATTTCTAAGGCTACAATATTGCCTTCAACCTCCCCTGCCTCTGCCTCATCAAGCACCATCAGTCTCAGTTGCTTATCTGGACATTGATGGAGTGGATGAAAAGGCCCCCCACACTTGTAACAAAGTCCCTTTTGTTTCCTCTCCATCAGTTCATTATAAGTTAGATGCGAAACCCCTCTGTCTCGCGGGTTTGTTTTCTTTCTTTCTGTAGTAGGAGCAAATTTGGAACGTGGCTCATATGTCCCCCTCTTGGGGCTACTACCTCCTCCGAGTCCACCCTCCCTTGCTCAGCGAACATAGACCCATTCCGAGCCCGAGTTGCGACTCGACCCAGTGGGTAGGGAACGAAAACTGGAGCCCGTTCCGGAACCGTACCCGTTGCGGTTACCCATACCTCCACTCGAAAATCCACCCTTACCTTCTATCTCCTTTTCCACCGCCCTTGTCACGTTCATCAGGCGAGAACGTGAAAGAGGTCCCAAAGAGACGAGGCTTCTGACTCTTCCCTTGACGTCATCCTTTAACCCGTGGAGAAAGTACCCAAGGTACTGGTCGTCAGGTAGCCGCCGTACCTGCGCAATTAGACGTTCGAAGCTCTGTATGTACTCATCAACACTACCCCTCTGCTGGAGGTTTGTCAGCTGCTCGAACACATCACCGTCTCCCATTCCACCATATCGATCAAGGAGTTCTACCTTCAACTTCTCCCACGTTAACTCCACCTCATCGTCGATCAAGGAGTTAAAAAAATGAATCGTGGGTCCTTCCATACACAACTGTGCAAGGTTCACCCTCACCTCCGGCCTCGTTTCTTGCACACTGAAGTAAATTTCTGCCCGAGTAATCCACCCAGCTGGATCATCGCCATCGAACATGGGCAGCTCCACCTTTTTTACAGATTGACGAAACTCTTCCAACGCCTCTCCTTGCAATTTTTTAAGACTCGACGTAGATGAACTTTTTCTTGTTGAAGAGTCCCTGTTTTCATTGTTTTTAACAGTCTCGTCCGTTTTCTTCTTGGTGCTATTATCACCCATCTCCTCCTCTCCATCTAGGAGTTTCTTTTCTAAGCACTTCGTAAGCATGGTCATGAGAGTTTCATGATTTTCATCGGCCTTGCTCTGGTTCTCATCGGCTTTGCTCTGCATTGCCGCCAACGCCCGTTTCACATTCGACAACTCCGTTTCCAATGCAGCTACCTTCGCTTCCATGGCCTTCTTCTTTGGTGGCATTCACCCCTAAAGAATCTCTGTGCTCCGCTGCTCCCCTCGTCGGATCCGGCAGGTCGGACCAGTTTGTTACAAACCAGAAAAACCAATTGAATAGAACAGTAACAAATGGAAGAACAGAAAAGGTATCTTGTATTATTTTCTGGGAATTAAAGGAAATTACAGTGGAATGAATATTCCTCTGCCACAGAGCTAAGCTCCTATAGAGAGCTACAGCTCTCTATCCATAACCAACTTTCTAACCAATTTCCGGAGTGCCCACTCCTACCTACACAGCCCACTATAAACCAATTCTGTTACAACCCTTCCCTCACTTTCTCTCTCTCTGCCAGCACATTATTTTCCTACATCCCTTTTGTTTCTCCTAGTGTAAACTTTCCACTCTTTGGGCCCATGTGACCTCTGGTCCAACAGAGGTCCATTTGGACTTGTTAACTTACCTTGGGCCCTATCAATTGGTTACAAGATACCTTCATGTCCTAAAAATGTGAAGGGAGTGAGAGGTTTTTTTGGCTTGACTGGATATTACAGGAAATTCATTGAGAACTATGGGAAAATTGCAAAACCTCTAACTGTACTTACTAAGAAAGGTGATTTCAAGTGGAATCCAAATGCTGACAATGAGCTATAATCTCTTATTTGAATTTGTATGGCAGCTGCCTTTTATTTCTCTCATCAAATTAAATTTTTGCTGTCAGTATATCATGTTTGGTTCTCATCATTGATTTGATTTCCTCATCACGTCTTTGCCATTGCAGATATCAGCGTTATGGGATTTCTTTTGCTTCAATGTTGGTGGAACCACTGCAGAGCAAAGCCGTGGTGCTTTATCTGTCCTTTGCATGGTCGCAAAGACATCAACTGGTGTTCTTGGCTCACATTTACAGGACATAATTGATATTGGGTTTGGCCGTTGGGCTAAAGTTGATCCTTTACTAGCTAGGACAGCATGTCTTGCTATCCAAAGACTGTCTGAAGATGACAAGAAAAAGTTGTTGGCTAATAATAGTGTTCGAATATTTGGTATACTAGAAAGTTTAATCACTGGTTTTTGGCTTCCTGGGAATGTTTGGTATGCTGCTGCTGACAAAGCAATAGCTGCCATATATGCCATTCACCCTACCCCAGAAACCATAGCAGCTGATATGATAAAGAAATCTCTCAGTTCTGTCTTTAATGATGGTGGTGGTAATGTGCAGAGTGACAATGACACTAGTAGTGGCAGCATGCCTATCACAGTTCAAGTAGCAAAACTTAGCAGATGTTTATTTGTCATAAGTCATATTGCCCTGAATCAACTGGTATATATTGAATCCTGTGCCCGTAAAATTCAGAAGCAGAAACTTACGAAAGAGAAAAAGGACACTGAGAATCAGAGTGTAGACAGTAATGGCACAGCATCAACTGGCACACAAAAGGTGTAATCCGTGTTTTTTATTACTGTTATGTCATCCTTGATAGCTTCAACTATCAGTTGTCAGCTACATATGATTTTTGCTGTTAAATCTTTATTTAAAGTTTGGCTCATTAATATGTTGCAGGATAATGATATAAATGCAGAGTTAGGATTTGCTGCCTCTGAGGATGCGGCACTTGATGCTTTGTTTGAAAAAGCAGAAAAAGAAATAGTTTCTGGTGGTTCAAATGAAAAGAATTTGATTGGAATCTGTGCAACCTTTTTGTCAAAGTTGTGTAGAAATTTTGGGCTAATGCAGAAGGTGATTGCCTTGATATCCTTCACTAAACTTATGCTGTGCTGCATTTTCCTATTCATAATTTAGTAGCTTATTTGTATTCTACTAAATGAATGCCTAGCTACGGAGACCAGCAGTTATTACCGAAATGTGAAAATAGAAAATACTTTAAATAGTTATTAGAATTAATGTCTTACATAAAACTATGAAACATTATAAAGGAGAAACTTTTCTGTTTCTTTATGTTCCTGCAATTTATTAATTAGTTGTTTGATAAAATGGCATTACTTCTTCCATCTATTCAGTATCCAGAATTACAGGCATCTGCAATGCTTGCTTTGTGTCGATTGATGATTATTGATGCAGATTTTTGGTGAGTTCTTTGTTAAATCTGTACCTGCTCTACTTCCCCTCATTCCTGTTCCTACTTATCTATGCCTCACAATGAAATGAAAATAGTGTTCTGAGTGAACTGTTTTCAGTGATGCAAATCTCCAGCTCCTCTTCACAGTTGTAGAAAGCGCACATTCAGAAATTGTTCGATCTAACTGCAATATTGCACTGGGAGATTTAGCAGTTCGGTTTCCCAATCTTTTAGAACCATGGACAGAGAACATGTATGCCCGCCTAAAAGATCCCTGTGTATCGGTGAGGAAGAATGCTGTTCTGGTGCTTTCACATCTTATACTAAATGACATGATGAAGGTATAGGTCACTGAAGTTGTTCTTTCATTTTCAATATTGCAGTGATTTAGACACTGATGTAATCATTTCTTGATCAGGTGAAAGGTTACATTAATGAAATGACTATAAGATTAGAAGACGAAGATGACCGAATTTCAAATCTTGCTAAGCTATTTTTTCTTGAACTGTCCAAGAAAGGTTTTGTACTTATGATTTTTATTTTTATTTTTTTGTGGAGAAGTATCGATGCTATTACTCTCGATATTACATTTTTAAAGGCAGAAAGGTGTTTAATATAGCCTTCTGATCATGATAACAGGAAACAATCCAATATATAATTTGCTTCCGGATATACTTAGCAAATTATCCAAGCAGAATCTGAGCAAAGATTCCTTCTGCAACATCATGCAATTTTTGATTGCTTCCATTAAGAAGGTACATGTTATCTCCCAATGTTGAAATTGTTATATATAGATATATATTCTGATTGCCATCCTCACATTAGTTTAAGTACTCCAGGACAGACAAATGGAAGCTCTTGTGGAAAAGCTATGCAATAGGTTCAGTGGTGTTACAGGTATCTTCTTTTATACTTCGAAAATTTTTAATTACACTTTATAAGCAGGTCCCTGGTGTAGCTTGTCAGCCATTAAACAGACAGTTGCACAAGTCTATGCCTAAATTTATCTAAACTTGTGTTCTATGAGATATTGTTCTTGAGTGTTAATTTATTCTAATAAATAGCAATTTTTTCAGATCAAGAACCACTGTCATTAGGTTTGCTTGAAATTATGATCAACCCGGTATCTGTTGAATATATGTAGAGGTTTTGAATATTTGCTTCTCCTCTTTTCTTGGTTTATCTTTTGTCATGTAATAGACACTCATTGCTTTTGTCCTTTGCAGAATGCCACCAGTATTTATAATATTACTTTCATGTGTTTTTTGTTTTTTCCTCCTGGTCAGCAGGCCCTTTAACCTGGTTGATTGCTTTTAAAGTAAGCCTAATCATAAGAATCTGAGTCTAAGCTTAGACGTTTTTTCCTTTCATAGTTTTTCTGTGCTTGTACACAATGTTGCTTGCGCACATCTTATAAAGGATGAGAAGACGGAGACTATTCTGGTAAATGCTTTTCAATTATTAGAATAGAGTGGATAGGATGTGCTAAACAGTTTCTGATTTCACGTTTGATTAGCTAATGAGTTAAATCACGAGTTTTTATAGAGCCTCTGACCTTTCATTCTTTCCTTGTAATTGCAAAACCAACAGAAGTTGATATTTTTAGTTTATTGCTCATAGTGATCAATTGTGGCTCTATATCTCCGCAGATGTCAAGCAATGGGAATATATATCTTATTGTCTCTCTCAGCTATCATTTACTGAGAAAGGGATGAAAAAACTCATAGAGTTATTTAAGACGTATGAGCATGTCTTGTCAGAGGATTCTGTTATGGATCATTTCAGGAACATACTGAACAAGGTAATGATGTTTTTGTTGTTCTTGCGTACTTGTTGTGAAAATGGATGTGGCTGATTCTTGTCTAATTTAAAATGAAATCAGGGCAAGAAGTTTGCAAAAGTTGAACTTAAGTCTTGCATTGAGGAGTTTGAGGATAAGCTGAATAAGTTCCACATGGAAAAAAAGGAACAAGAAGTTACTACTCGAAATGCCCAAATCCATCAACAGAAGATTGGCATCAGGGAAGGTTTTACAGTGGCTACAAATTCTGAAGATCAATCAGAATCTATTACCGCTTCAGGTTAAATTTTTAAACTTTAAAATGTTCAGGGTTTCTACTTTCTGCTCTCGTCCTAATGACCCTATATATTCAAAGTCATCATTTCCAGTTTGACATTTGCCACTCACAAAATCCTCTCCCCTGTTTCTGCTTTACTCTTTTACCACTTCT
Organism: Ormosia semicastrata; assembly: GCA_029884595.1. Lineage (NCBI taxonomy): Eukaryota > Viridiplantae > Streptophyta > Magnoliopsida > Fabales > Fabaceae > Ormosia > Ormosia semicastrata. The sequence continues at coordinate 24,745,744 of JAQQTO010000046.1, read as the reverse complement.
AATTTGATTTGTTTTAGTATGTTTATTATGATATTTGACTAACTGTAAACAATTGTGATAGACAAGGGAAGATTTGCGGTGTTTTGGTACACTGCTATGATTATCTAGTATATGGCAATGGTGCTGACTTTACAAACTGAGAATAAACCAATGTTTTTAATACCGGTTGAATTGATGAACCGGTGGTTGAACTGCTAATATTGTGTGTGTATAAGATAAAGAGCTTAATCAACAAATCAATCTAAGTTCAGACTTCTAATATCAAGTTTCAATCCAAGTTCCAACTCTTAATATTAACTTTATTCACAAAAGAAGAATAATATGTTACTGTGTTTTAAAAATATTATAAATGCTTTAAAAAAATTAATGTTGGATGGGAACTAAGTCCCACATTTGTTAGAGCATCGGGGGTAGTGCTTCTCTCTCCTTATATAAAATAGTCTCGTACTGCTTCAGCATCACCAGGGAGGGTGCAACTCTCCCCTTATATAAAATAGTACCGCATTGCTTGAGCATAGGGAGGTGCATGCAACTCTCCCTTTATATATAGCATAGGCACATGGCCATGGTTTCATCATATAGGTTTTACCTTTTTTAATTAAAAAGGAATCAATTGGAATTGTTAAAATTTAAAAACTGGCCGGTTCAATGAAGACTGATCCACCAGTTTTAACCAATTTATTGTGACTCAACTGCTTGGAGGAGGATCTTCTAAAGTAATTTATGTAATTTATGAGCAAGGGCTCATCTATCATATGTGCAAGGGCCCATCTATCAATGGTGATAGATTGATAGATGTTTACTTGTTCATAAATTACTTTAAAAGATTCAAATTCTAACTGCTATACCTATTTTTTGGTTGAAACCGAACCGGTAGAGTGACTGTTCCTTGGTTTAACTGGTCCGGTTGGATCGGTTTTTAAAACATTGGAATAACCTGCAAGGAAAACAGTTACTGTTTGGCCAGCGTACTTGCTATCCTAACCAAAGTTCAAACTATGAGTCCAATCTACTGGCAAATAATTGATGTTTTTTCCCCTTCCATTCTGTTGTCTTGGTTGTGGCATTTCCCTCAAAGGAATTCAACAATGTATAAACGCATGGATTCATACATAGAAACGAGTGTGTGTACAAATTTCTATGGATGTTATATGAAACAAGTTATTAAAGAACTTTTCACATTTGATTATGTGTCCTACATGATCAATCTTTACAACATGATGGAATAAAGCCAACCATTAATAATTTATTGCAAATGTCAGTCATATGTGTGCACTGACAAGTTGGCAAAGAGGATGAGCGCGTAAGCATAAATATGCTAAATGATTTTACTGGATAAACAATTGTCTGTTAAGTAAAAAAAGTCTGATGTTCAGGAATTTTATTTTTTGTCACATAGCTTATGTGAATTGATAATCTTGAGTTTTCTGCAGATGAAAGAGACAGTGAAGTTATTGATGCATGCATTGAAGAGACAACTTTGTCTTTAAATGATAAATTGAAATCTAAACCTCTTGTGTCAGAAGAATATTCTGGTGCTTCAAGTGAGTTGACAGAGTCAGATCATGGGGATATTGAAGTCCAATCACCCAGGGTTAACATGAGAGGTTAGTGTAAACATGGCTGTGTAAATCCGGTTGATTTTATTGTCACAATTAACAAGAGGCTGCCAATTATAGGAGTTCAACGGTCCAGAACTAAGAAAAACAATATGAAAGATGGAAAGGGTGATATCTCTGTCACCAAACGAAGAACTATTAGGTCAAGGAGGTATGCCTCTCTGCATGCAAGGTTATGTACTTGTGCATCTTTGGTTTGCATTTGCATTATTAGATGCTAACATTCTAATCTTGCATTTTGTCCATGTTCTGTAAATGGAAAAAAATCAATTTACAGTAAATGAAATGAAATGTTTGACTCATGATAGAGCATGGTGTGAAAACTTTGGAAAATGCTGTAGTTTAATATTATGTTCATTTGTTTACTTATTTGGTTTTTAAAGCAAGCAAATGTTTGTGTGGATCAACTATTGATTATTTTTTTATCCAATACTATGGTGTAAGTGGTTACACAGTTGGCAGGCCCTGGTTTTTAAAGCAAGCAAATGTGTCTGAATATTACTTATATGTTAATTAGTTATCTTTGATATTTATACTTTATTTTGGGCAAAAACACTTCTGCTATTTGATATAAAGAGAACTAAGTATACCGATATTATATTATATAAAAGGCACATTACATGCAAAATGAAGGTATAATTTTGCAATACAAATAGGTAACTTTATATGATTCATATATTTAGGAAAAGATCCAAGTGAATTAGAAGTTCTACTGCATTTGAATCGAGTAATATATCTGACTAAATCTTCTGTGATTCATTTCAGGTAGATTCCCAGACAACTTTGGATGAATATAGACTGTCATTTTGATGTGGTACTTTTCTTGGTTACTTATACATTGCCTACATTGTATAGCAAATGGAATCTGGAAGACCTACTGAGCAGCAGCCAACAAATTAGGCTGCATTGTCACTGTTTGGATACACCGTGTTTAAATATGGAGCACCTTTTCTCGGAGTTTGCACAACGAAAATTGAGTGATTTTTATACTTTTGTATTCCTTTGCCTTATGTGGTCCTTTAAAATAGACATTGGATTGAATCAATTAACAAAAAAAAGTGCTTATAAAGAAATTCAAAAGAACCTGGAAAATGAGACTTGGGAGCTCATCCTATGCATGTTATCATGCATGGACTATAGTGGCGGCAACTATCGTTGCGTTAGGTGAGTTTTAAATTGGCAACTTGTTTGCTCGCTGTTTTCCAACATCGATTTCTAAGTGCGTATCATTAGTTGAATGCTATCTTGAGGGGATAATTCAAGTATGCCTTCTGATGAAAGTTGAGTTGCAGAAACACAGATCATTGACAGGTCAGTTTATCTTAAATGACATGGTGATTATTGTTGTCAACCATTTGTATCCCTTGCTTAAAACATGGCAAACAAATCCTTACTCAAAATTAAACCATTTGTATTCCTTGCATATAATTAGTTGAGTGCTAACTCAAGGGGATAATTCCAAGTATGGTTTCTAATGAAAACTGAGTTGTATAAACACAGATTATTGACAGGCCAGTTTATCTTAAATGACACTGATTCTCGGTGCCAATCATTTGTATCCCTTGCATAGAACTTGACAAACAAGTCATTCACAATTAACCCCTTTTTACAAAAATGAAAATTTTAATTCAGAACCAGCCATTGAATTTTTAATTAAAATTAGTTACTTATTAAACTAGAAACTAAAAAATAAGTAAATATATTGTAACCAAATAACAGTTTTATCACATTAACAACTTTGAGAAAATGAACATTGGGACTAGTTTTTCCTAAACACATTTTAACAGCGTCAACCAAATTGGATATCTCAAGTCTCTGACAAATAATTGTAATTTTTGGATCATCAGGTAGTCATATTCCTGTCAAAAACTTGGCTAGAGAAATTCAATTAATGTTGGCCAAAATTGCTGACACAAACATATAAGGGGACTTGAAGAGGCTGCCTGAGGAGTTCGTCAGCCTTTTAAGTAAGAAGGTGGCATGTAATCAGCTTTTCTTTATGAATTTTTCTTTTAAAACTGAAAATCTCTTCATAATGCTAGGAACATGGGTCATTAATAGAGAAGACTGCAAAATGTAACTAAAATTTTCAGCTAGCGCCTTGGCCCTAACCAAATTATATGGACTTAAGAAAAAACTAGTGTGTACCTATACACATTTAATTTAAATTTATAATGCAATAAAAATTATGTAAAAAAAATAACTTTAAATAATATGCATTTTCTACAAATAATTCAATTAAAAAATTGACTAAATTACATGTAGAAAGTAATAGTACTTAATTTTTTTTTTTTTGCTTAACTTTAGATAAAAGTTTGAGTTAGAATTATAGATGAATTTAAATTATTTAACTTTTTACTTTTGAATTCAAGTGTAGAAACGAAATTATAGAAATGTAGTTCGCAACTAAATTCATCACTCAATTGGAATTATATTATTGTAATGGAATTGTCCAATTTATAGGGATTTAATTGACTAAAGCTTCAATTGAATTTTATAAAACAATAAAAACACATTTAATGAGAAAAGAGTCTTAAATAATAACAAATAAATAAAGTTTAAAAAATTAAATTAAAAACTACATACAATAAATAGGAAAAAGATACTTAGTTTATGAAATAAAGATTCAACAGTGATATTCTCATATACATTTTTTTATATTTTTTTTATATTATTTTTTATATCATTAATTATATTACTTTTTCTTTATTTTTTTCACTTAATTACAATTATTAAAAAAATAAAAAATAAAAAATTAAAAAAATGTGATAAGATAAACATTTTTCATAAAGATTCAAGAAGCCCCATACCGGTTACAACAACTGAGCCCCACACTGGAACCTAATTCTATTTTTTATTTACTCATGCTCCATGCGTGCGCATGCCACCGAAGCTCCCCCTAATAATATCCCAATATATAATTTGACACCCGAATTTATTAATAATTAAAAATATCAATCAATTTTGTTATAAAACAAATTATGATAAAAAGTTAAAGGACTTTTATATACAAAGAAGAAACTCTTTTTGTCATCTTCCTCATCCTCCCGAGGCCTCCTAGTAACAATTCCTTAAGCACATCCCAAATAATGGAGCCTCATGGGCAAAGTATAGCTGCAAAATTCAATTATAAAAGAATGCAGATAAAAAAATCTCATTCTTTAACATTTTTTAATATTGTCCTTGAACATAACATGCAATAATATAACAAAATTATTTAAAGCATATGCAACTTCAAAATTAAAATTATAATTAATTAAGTATTATTTTAATAAATTATATTCGATTAATCTTATTATAATTTCATGTAAATTTTTTTACTCCCATGTTATATATATATATATATATATATATATATATATATATATATATATATATATATATATATATATATACTTTAAATTGTTCCCAAAAAATAACTGAGTTTTTAAATAAAATTAGAGGGAATAATAAATTAAGGAAAAGAGATTAGGAAAAAAGAGGCAGTTACCCATTTAAATATTTCACTCATGTCTTTGCCATTTAAGCAATTAATCAGTAATTGTACTATATGTTCAGCCATATTTTATGTTTCTTTACAGATTCCTCCCCCACTCCCCCTAGTGTAAGTGTTAGATTAATCCAAGATGTCTCCAACGCAATAATATAGTTACAAATGCTTACCCATCTTCATTTTCTCATCCAAATAAACTTTACGTGTAACAATTAAATGAAGCAGTTTAAAGTTGTATAAATATAGTAACATGCTAGACGCCGCATCAAGTAAACATTTAATTCAATTAGAGTATCTTACACCCTATTCAATAATGAAAACCAAAAGAGAAGAGACAGGGAAGTTTCTTCCCCAATTGATTTTTGCTTCCTGCTCAAACATCACCAAGTATAACAAATGTAATGCAAAAATTCATTTCATGCTAAATCTTCCAATAAATTTGTTTTGTAAAAGGCTTCTTGTGCTTATAATATCTCTGACAAATAAAAAATTTAGCATCCATTCTCAAAAAAAGGTTACAAAACATATTGTTAAAAAAATATAACAGAAAATTAAAAGAAAAAAATAACAATATGTCGTCATACACATGTGCAAAATATTTGCTGCTGCATAGCAAACTGCTTGGCCTCCAGATTGAGGTACCGTACAGGTGCCAAAAGAATTTGACCAAATTTTGCAGCATCCATATTTCTATCGTTATTTCTCTCATTTTCCTTGTTTGAAAAGTTTGACTCTGTCATCTCTAGCTTCACGTTGTTCCTTGGAATTTAGGGTATCCAAATACGCACCACAATTCTGACTTCCTTCAACAGTAATTGGCAAAATTAAATGAATATAATGAGTTATCCTCCAAATTAATCTTCAGCCACATTTCTTATACTAACAACTTGTGAAATTATGAACAAAGAAAGCCCAAAACGTTTGTCTTCCATGTGATTTCTTTCCCTACTAAACATCAAATTTCCACATTTCAGAATAACATCCATCTGGGTAATCTTCATCCACAAATTTTCATTACTTGTAACAATTCTTACTTTAAAAAGAGGAAGAAACTTACAAAGCAATCTCACCCCAATTAATTACTTAAAAGGAAAAATGTTGTAACTTAAAATTCTAACAATCTTACCACAACCAATTGGATAATTGAATTTGATACATTTGATTCTATCAGTGCAATAATATTCAAAACATGGTGCTCTTTCAATAGAAAAATATTAAGATGAAGCATTACAGTCAAGAACGTATTACACATATATCTCTCTAATGATGAGAGTAACATTGTTACAAATAGTTGAAGATGATGGAGCTTTATGAAAACATAAATTTGCACTTAGAATGCAATTTCTAGATTCTGCAAATTCATAAAGATCATGAGTATTTAGCAGATCCCAAACTTACTACCAAATTAGTGAAGATATATATAGTCCTGTTCCGTCCTCTATCCGATCGGTAATCGTCAGAGAGACCTAAGTCGGTTGTTCGATAGTTGGTTGGAGACGGGATGAAATGTTAATAGAGACACTCCGACCGATCAGTCTTCGAATCAAGATAGAGATGAATGAATAGGTAGAGAAAGGTGAACATGCCTGGTCTAGGTTGTCAGGCCAGTTTATATAGAGATCTGGCGGACTGACTCTCTGAATGCCTTCTGTTTAGGTCATTTAGTATTCTGAACGTTATGTCTGGTCATTATGGCATAAAGACGTTATGTCTGATCATTATGATGCAAAGACATTATGTATGGTCACTATGACGCGAAGCCGTTAACGATCATTGATAGGTTGTATTAAGCACATGTTTGTCAAGCCGCTACCCATTCGGGTATAGGCTGTTCGGATCCTGCAGATAGGATATCAGTCCGAACTTTCATGGGCTTGGACCCAGGACGATCCACAGCTCCCCAGTTCGGTCATCTGTGAAGATGAGTAGAGCTTATGACCGGATATCAATTGAGCTAAGATGGTCCACAACCCCTTAGCTCGGTCATTTGTGAAGATAGGGCGAGCTTATGAATATGGGACAAGCTTATGATCAGATATCAATTGAGTCATAACGGTCCACTTGGTATACTTCTGACTTGTATTCAATTTGAATTTCGCTTCTGATGATTCGAAATGCTTGAATGACTTTGAAGTGCTTGTATACTTTGAACGACTTTTGAATTTTATATTTTTATCCTCGGTTTTGATTTGTATACTTTGGATTTGAATTCAGTTTGAATATAACTTGTTAATTTAAAACGCTTATATGCTTTGGATAACTTGCATGTGTTCGATTTTAATGGTCTTGACGTCAAACTTTCCCAAGTTGGACGAACTTCATTGGTAATCTGAGCCATTTTTAATGGCATCATGATTTGACTATGACCTCAGACTTTCCCAAGCTTGGCCGACTTTATTGGCATTCTGTGTCATTTTTATTGGCATTCTGGGCCGACCATGATCTCGAAACTATCGAGCTTGGCCATCAACATGGCATAACCATGATCTCAAAATTACTAAGCTTAGCCGACTTTATACGCAAGACCTTTTCAATTGGCATCGACACTCAGGACCGACATCAGCATTTTACAATGCCGGCATCGACATTCAGGGCCAGCATCGGCATTTACATGGCCGACCTTGGTATTTTATAGGGCCGACATCGGCATTCAGGCAAGACATCAACATTTTACAGGGCTGACATCGGCATTCAAGGCCAGCATCAACATTTACATGCTCGACCTCGATATTTTACAGGGTCGGCATCGACATTCAGGCAAGGCATTGATATTTACAAGGTCGACATCGGCATTCAGGGCCGACATTGACATTTGTAGGGCCAACATCAACATTTAGGGCTGACATCGACATTTACAGGGCCGACATCGACATTTACTTGGCTTATATTAGCTCGGGGCTGGCATCAACATTTACTGGGCCGACATCAACATAGAACCGATTTCACGGTGTCATGGTTTCACCATGACCTCAGACTTTCCCAAGCTGAGTAGTCTATCATCCCGAGTTTTCAGGGTCTTCGGCTGGAATTTTCTAAGAATTTGTTGGAGGTTTAATCTAACTTGTCTTTATCTTGCCATGTGAGTAATTCTGATAATAATATGCATTTTAATAAACACAACTAGATTTTCAAGCAATTACAAAGAAGTCTTTGCTTTCTCTTGAGAAGGAAAAATATCATGTCTAGTACATGAATTATATGGCTAATAAATGTATTTTTAATTAATTAATTAATATTAAAGAGAATGAGTTAAATTAAATATGGCTATAAATTTCAATTAAATAGCTAAGAAATTACATGTTAATTGCAAAAAAAAAAATTACCAATTTATGACTAGTAATGAGTCTTAAATTGATGGTCATATGCAATAATTAAATTAGTCACCAAATAGGTTAGTCTAAAAGTATCTTTTTCATTAAATCCATGGCTATTACCATCTTCAAAAAATATAAACAATAGTAATTGATTGAATCACTATTACATTGTATGGTTTTGAACATTGAGCAAGCAAATAGACTAATGAAGAAAAAAATGATCATATTATGCATAAAGCCATAATTTATAGTGATCAAATAGTCTAATCAAGTATATACATTAATGTTAATAAGAACATGGAAAAAATATTTTGTGGCAATAAATTGTGAGAATATGATATTAATTAAGAAGATGTTACTTTAGATGTAAATAAATGAGTGAATGGTCAAGAAGATAAAAAATTTAATATTTAAGAATATGTTTTTTTTTTAATTATAAATAGCAAAAGTTCAAGGCTCAAAAAAACTCTCCAAACCAGATAGGGGTAATAACTTACAATATCTAATAGAGTAACACAGGAAAATATAAAAACATAGACTACAACAAAAGCTACAACAAAATAGGATCACTTCTATAAAAAAAACTACTTTTCTTTATGATTGGCATTTAAACTAATAACCTGCTGACTTGTTAAACCAGAACCCTTCCATCTTCTCACTTCCTGCAGATTAGACACCAAAACCTCTGGAGAGAAAAGGAAAACTAGAACACCAACTCTTAGTCCAATAGCTAAGGCTCATTTTAACAAGAACATAGATATGCTCCCAAGAAGGTTCAACTTTATCAAACACTAATCTGTTCCTAAATTGCCAAATAGTCCATATTACAACAAAAAATAAAGACACCCACAACTTCTTTTGAAAACCAGTCAAACCAATATCCACTTATGAATCAAAAAATATGCATGAACTAAATGGGGAAGACCAACAAAAGCCCCACCAATCTAAACAGGAGCACTATAATTTCCACGAGAAAACACAATGGAAAAAAAGATGTTCAACACTTTCACTAAATAAATTATAGAAAGGACACCAAACATCATCTTCTTAAATCAAATTGAATTTCCTAAGCCGATCTTTAATATTCATTCTTCCCAACAACACAAACCATACTAATAGTTCAACCCTTGGAGTAGCAAGACCCCTCCAAACACCTTTTGTACTGTTGTAGACAGATTCATCGAACTAGACAAAGTGGCTTCAGCAAACATGAAAGACTTAACTGAAAAAGAATCTTTGGAATCAAACTTTCAAAAAGGCTTGTCATCAACCTCCCTATTAAAAGATGTTTGAGATAAAAGCACATTCAACTTATTAAGTTGTTGATCCTCCCAAACAAATAACACACGCCTCCAAAGAAAGTTCCATCTCCATACATAACCACCACACCCCAAACTCCGCAATTACCTTATTCTTCTGTAAGGAGATAGCATAGAGCCTTGGAAATTTGTTTCTAAGACTATCATCACTAATCCACATATCTTCCCAAAACAAAAATTTCAAACCATTTCCCACATTCATCTAAATGCCATGCTAAAATATTTCTTTTACTCCATTCCCAAAGTTTGACAAATTATAAATATCATCCCAAAGACCTCCTCTAGATGTTATCTTTTGATCAACAAGAGGTCTATCTAATTTCAGATTATATTTCTATCACACAATCCTTTTCCATAAAAGTTTTTCCTCAGCAGAAAAGCACCACCACCATTTGAAAAGCATGGCAGCTTTTTAATAATCACATCCCCACACCAAGGCCTCCCAAACTTTTGGATTTCTGAATTACACTCCACTTAACAAGAGGAAGACCTCTCTTATTTGTATCACTAGACCAAAAAAATCTACTTTGAATCCTAATTGTTTTTTTCACCTCAACCACTAGAATTTTGAAGAGTCCAAGATAATACAAAGGAAGATTAATAAGTACTGATTTAATTAATACAAGTCTACCTGACCTAGAAAGAAGCCTCGCCTTCCAGGATACAAGTTTCTTCTTGATCCTAACTAGAACTAGTCGCTAAGTATCCAGCTTTCTCGGACTTATGCCAAGAGGAATTCCCAAATATTTAATCGGCAGAGAAACAACCGAACAGTTTAGACAATTACTCATATCTTGAACCCACTGCTGCGAGCATGAGAAAGGGATAAGGGCAGATTTTTCATAGTTGATCTTCATCCCAGACATAACTCTAAAGCAATACAGCAGCCTTCTATAGTTAAGAATGGTTTATTTTTTAGAAGGACAAAATACAATTGTATCATCTGCAAATTGAAGATAAGACAAATCAATATTATCCTTCCCAATGCAAACACTTTCCACCAAACCTGCTTCTTTTACTTTCCAGACCATCCGATTAAAAACTTCCGCAACTAGGACAAATAAGAAGGGAGATAAAGGGTCACCTTGCCTTAATCCATGCTCCAAGTTGAAAGGCGATGTTGGTGAACTGTTTACCAATATTGACATAGAAGCTGTTGATATATATTGGGACACCCATCTTCTCCATTTTTCTCTAAACCTCATTTGTTTCAAAATATGATCAATAAAACTCTATCGAACTGAGTCATATGCTTTTTGGAAATCAAGCTTCATGATAACTGCAGAGATCTTGTGTTTTTTAAACTAATGAACCGCTTCACTAGCAATAAGTGTCCCATCAAGGATCTGCCTTTGACTGACAAAAGCTGTTTGAGTTTCACCCACTAATTCTGGCATAACCTTTTTAATCTGTATAACTAAGATTTTAGTAATGACCTTATAAATACAACCAACCATACTGATAGGTCGATATTCTGACATATTACTTGCCCCCTCCACTTTTGGAATCAAAGTCACCCAAGTTATGTTTACCTTTTTTAGAAGAACGTCCGAAGAGAAGAATTGAATAATAAAATTAGAAAATTCTCCACCTATCACACCCCACATGTTTTTTTTTATTATAAATTTTAAGTTGAAGCCATCATAACCCGGTGATTTTGTGGGATCAAAGCACCAAAACAATGTTTTTTATTTCTTCAAGAGTTGGCAGAATTTCAAGAGACATAGCTTGGTCCCTAGAAATACAAGGTAATATACCTTCTTGGAGCTCAATATGTGGAAGCGAATCTTACTTGTATAAGTTCTTAAAAAATTTTCTTGCTTCTTTTTTGAAATTCTTCGGGTCCTGAAAAATTCTCCTTCCCACCTTCAATTTAAGGATCTATTTCTTCCTCCTTCTAGTAACCGCCATGGCATGAAAGAATTTCATATTTCTATCTGACTCCTTGAAGAACTTATCCCGAGATAATTGCCTACAAAAGACTTCTTTTCTTCTATACCACATATCCACCTGACTTAAGAGAGCTTTCCTCCTAGCCTCCTTAACTTCATCAAGATTATTTATCTTAGCCAAAGAATCAATTCTGAGTAATTCTTTCTCCATGCAATTTGTAGAATTATCAATATAACCAAAAACTTCCTTATTCCATTTTTTTATAGGGGTCTTCAGCCCCTTCAATTTTTCAACAATTGATATATCACCCAGGTTCTTCCATTCCAACTCCACCATTTTAACAAAATCCTTATAGGAAAACCAAACATCCAACGATCTAAAGGGCTTTGGACCCCAATTTATGCTCTCTGACTCAAGTAATAAAGGAGAGTGATCCGAGACAGACCTTCTTAATCCCCACAATTTTAGATCTTGAAAAATTATAAACCACTCATTTTCAACAAAGATTTTGTTCAATTTACTTTGTGATCTTCCCTTAGCCCATGTGAATTTCCTTCCAATAAGGGGTATATCTACAAGCCCCATATTTTGAACCCACTCTACAAAATCTAAGATACTTGGAGACAAAACACAACCCTCTTTCCTTTCTTCAGGCAAAAGAACCTCATTAAAACCACCCATAATAAGCATAAGAGCCATTACAGCTAGTTTCAGATTTTGCAATTCTTGCCAAAATATATTTCTTTCATTACGTGTATGAGGGCCATAAACCAATAGGATAGCACAATGAAAATTCTGATTACATATTACACCTTCCACATATATCCATCTCTGCCCTTTGAAGATATTTATTTATTTAAAAAACTCTTTCTCCTAAACATAAATTAAACCCTACTTCCATTATCAGCATCTACAGCACACCAAACATGATTAATCTTCCCCAAAGGCCACGAATTTTATAAGCTGTAGTGAAAGATAGTTTCGTCTCTACAAGATCCAAAAAAAAAAACCTATTTTTTAGATACCAATTTTTTGACAGCAACACATTTACCTCCACCTCCAACACCTCTAATATTCCAACATAAAAGCCTCATTATAAACAGAAGAGAAAAGACACACCTAGATTCAAAGAGGTCAATGTCTCTCCCTAACCTCCTTCTTCCTTAAAGTTTTTTTTTTCCTTTCTTCACCGATTTCCTTCCATTAAGAATGGCAAGGATCGTTTCCTCCTCATATGACGACACCAAACCGACTTTTCCCCCCAAATTCCATGTTTCTTGTGCTTCCACCACGTCGTCCACATCCTCTGCGTCACTGTTCTGATGTGCACTCATTGAAGCGAGAGCTGAAAGCCCTTCTGTAATTTGCTCGCTGTCATTTTGTATTAAAGTAGCCTCAAGATTTACTTTAACAAAACTCTCTTCAACCCAAGTTTCACACGTCCCAAAATAGGAGGAAGACTCTAATGAGAGGAAACACTTTCAAATTCACTTATATGGATAGGCCTAATGTCCATATTACCATAAGCTGGCCCATCAAGTAATATTGGAGTTTGGCTTTTGTTTTTGTTCACTTCAGATCCAGGTCGTTCCACTTACATGACAGCAATAATATCACATGTCCTCCTATCCTCACTAAAACTAGCCGTATTGGTTTTTTCAGGGGAGCATTCCCTATTTAACATAACTTGATTCCCACCAAAGCATTCAATTAGTGCTCGGTTTTCTCCCTTATCCAAGGTGGAAGAACCCATTTCCAACGCACCATTAACCATCATCCACCCCTTGTTCTTCCCGTTGCATCATGTCTAAGAAAATCATCGGAGAACCTGATTCATCATTTCTGGCAGGTTCAACTTCCATATCACCAAAATAATGTTTATTCGGACTGCAAGCCTTCATTGAATCGAAGCTACTCTTCTTCCACAAATTCATTGCATCATGCCCAACTTCCTTAACATAAACATCAAAACTTTTTCCATCAATTGATAGGTAGATCCAACCATCAATAGATGACCTATATACTGTATTAATAAGGATTTTTGCAGCTCCAAATGAAGAGGCCGTTTTAGTGTCTCTGTCACAACAGACAACTGCACCTCTCCAATTTTCCTAAGTTTATCACTTGACCATGCATGGAAGAAATACAATAACATCCAATCCATATTCTCTTGGTTAAACATATTTCTTCCTCAGACCATCTTTTATAATCATCAAAACAATTCTTTAGCAATTTATCCCCTGATAGTAAGCTTCATCCATATCCTCCCTAGATGAGAACGTCAGTAAGACTTTATATTTGCCCAAATCCCGTACGTTGGAGAGTGAAGACCATTCACTTATCAGTTTTGCAGCTAGGATCTCAAAATCAACGGGATAAGAAGTCTCACTAATAATATTCCTCTTCAGCCACCCCAAGTTTTCTTCACATATTACACCTCTTACCACCGTTGTCTTCTTTGCAGGCAGCTCTTCATCTCTTTGATCCTTTTTAATGTCTTCCAACCCTCATTCCTGTCTAAATTTCTTTTCCTGCTGTTCTGCTGCGTTGACAAGCTTGATTTAACCACATCTCCATAAGATCTCCCATTCCTGAATCTGCTCCAATTCTCTTTTCCATACTTTGCAACCACTTTCATTTGAGCCTTATTACTCCCAACATTCTTCTGAGGGACCCTTCGTGAATATGCTGCCTCTTGGACTGACAGCTTATTGCCTCTAATCACCAATCCATCCAAACTCTCAATTGCTTTCAAAGCCTCCTTTCTCCAATAGAACCTAACAAAACCAAATGGCATAGTGCTTTTTTTCCTCTTTTTCATAGATAAGTAAGCATCTACAATTCTTCCTTCATGTTCAAACAATTGCCAAAGCCACGACCTATTCATTGACATAGGTAAATTGTCAACAAATAGGGTAGTCATCCTACTCTCCATTGCCCAAAACTGAACACTCTGTGCTTCACTTCTCACCTTCCATTTCTCTCTCACGCCTGCCCCTTCACCTCCCATCCTTCCGACTCCCCCCAGTAGAACGGCGGCGTGGAGGACGACAGAGGAACGGCGACTTGGTCCATGAGGTGGTCTGGTGAACAGCGTGCTGCGCGACGATGGTGGATCGTGAAGGAACGGATCCGGGTTGAGTGAGGCAGTTCGCGAGTGACCGGGCCGAGTTCGGTGGAGATCCCGGCGGGCCGCAACAGATCTACACTTACGGCGAGACGGCGACCGGTGCGCGGCACGGCTACCGAGATGCAGTGAGGCTGGGACTGGGTGAGGTGTGACGGTGGCGCAGCGAGACAGGGACCGTTGTGCTCTCTCTCTTATTTAAGAATATGTTTTAACAAGACGCATGTAGATACATTTTTTAAGTACTATCAATCTGACTCTTTTGAGCTATGATATTTTATTATTTGAGTTTGGATAATATTATACAAATAATATTTAAGCAAATAATAATAATAATAATTGTGTAGTCATGATATTTATATAGCAATAGTCTTTATATTTTAAAACAAGTTTTGCTAATAATAATTAATATCTTGATATTTTATTATAATTTTTTAGCAAACAAGTGTGATTAATCAAAATTTTCCTTAAAATAGTACACAACACTTCAACTCTTTATTTTTGGCTTCAATTACAATAATTTATTAATTAATAATTAAATTATTTACTTATCTATTTTATCGCTAAAACAAATTTTCTAATGTCCATTATTTCATTGAATTATTTAACTTATCAATAAAATTGAAGATTTGAACATTGCATGTCAATTTCGTTTAAATCCATGATGATAACTAGCATGTTTATTTTCCTGTTTTTCCTTATAATCTATTAAAGTTTTTATACTATAATGATATGAATACTTTAAAATTCTAGTTTGAGTATTCATGGGGCCGAGATTCTTAGGATTTCATGGAATGATTCATGCTTATACAAAAATATTGAGGGCTTTATCTTCTACTTATTCTGTTTTTAAATTGATATGATTCTTGCCATATGTTTTAGATTAATTTTTATCAAATTCTATTGGCTGAAATACTTTCTTTCCAAAACAGTTTCATTTCACTTTAAGAAACGTTTTAATTCATATTTAAGTCCTTTAATGCCTTGAATCAACCCTGACATCTTTTGAAGTCAAATGGAAATTTTTATGACTTGTTTTCCTACGTAATTTGCTTTGCTAAAGTACCAACCCGTTTCTAATTGTTTTTTATATATATTCAAATGATAAAATTAATGCAATAATTAATCCTATTATAATTACTTGTATTCCTATAAATGAATATGAAGAAAATAATTTTTATGAAAAGGCTAGAAAAATAATAATTAATAATGAGACTAATGCATGTTAGGGTGCAATGTAACTTGTAAATGGTAAATGTGACAATAACTTATGCCAGGCAAATTACCTTCTTTTTAGCCATTGTCTTTTAAGCCATTGACTTCTTTGATACCTTTGATTTTTCATGAAACTTGAAGGACGTATCTTCTGTCGAGGCTATTGCTTGATTCCATGCTCGATATGAATGTCAAAGTCATTTTTGTGAGCTCTATTTGGCAAAGGGGTTACTTCTATTTATTTGATTGAGAGTGAACTAACAAAAATATGCCAATTTCTCCCATCACTTTGCTTGAGCATGTTATGCTTTTTAATTGCTATCAAAATGCCGTGTCCTTGAGTGGAAATAATGGCAAAAGAGTGATAAAAAGATGACAACAAATTGGATGTTATACAATTAAATTGATGAAGAAATGGTAACAATTCATGCCAAGCAGATAGTAAATGGCAATCTAAGTTATGAGTTGGTGGCATATTATCAGTGATATTCAAATTTCAAATAGAATGGTAGTTAATCCAATGCATTGACAACAATAAAGTTATGCCAATAATAGGGAGAATGAATTACGTCAATATTGGTGGACATTAATTGTATTCATATAAATGAGAATGAATGCCAAGTAAATGATTGTTAACCACAAGGCATTTATTTTTAACTTGATGCCATGCCAATAAATTAGCATCAAATTCAAGCAATATGTGTGATTCAATGGTAATTGAAACAGGCACATTAATGACTTGGTTGACTTCCCTTAGATGCTATGTGTGAATAATTACCTCCCTAATGAATTGGCTGGGTTACGCAGACTAAGATTCATTAACCTTTGATTCAACAATTTCAGCAGAAAGATCATAGAATTGAACCTAGTAGGCAGCAGCCATAGTACAAATAGAAATGAACTATCGGTTTGGTGGTAATCTCCCACCCAAAAAGGTTGTTGGAATTCGAGGTGATGGGAAAGTCATAGAATAACTGTTCAGCATAAGTGCTATAGTCGCCTTTGAAAGTTTGTGAGCTGGATTTTCCTAGACACATAATAAATCAATATGGATGAATCTAATGACTTCATTTTTTAAATAAAAACCTCTCCGGAGAACTCCCTTGTTCAATTGCAAGCAGCTACAAATTCTAGTTTTGTTTCCCTTACTTCTTTCCTTTGGACTTCAGATATTTTTCAGCTTACGTAGGTTGAATGTTTTGAATGAATCATTGAAGGTAATGTGAGGTGGGAAAGTTTTACCTTGTCCCACGATAGGCGCCAAATGTTCCGTCCTCTATTCGAGGAGTGATTTTTGGAGAGACCTAGGTCGGTCATCCGGCAATTGGTTGCAGACAGGGTGAAATGCCAACAGAAACACTCCGACTAATCAGTATTGGAGTCAATATAGAGATGAAGGAATAGGTAGAGAAAGGTAAATATGTTTGGTCTAAGTTGTCAGGCTAGTTTATATAGAGATCTAGAGGACTGACTCTTCAGATTCTTTCCATTCAGACCATTTAGTATTCTGAACGTTATGTTTGGTCATTATAACGTGAAGTCATTAACGACGGTTAATAGGTCGTATTAAGTACGTATTTGTTGAGTCATTACCTATTCAGGTATAGGCCGATCATATTTTACAAATAAGACATTAATTTGGACTTTCATGAGCTTAGACCCAAGACAGTCCAAGTCCAAAACATAACCTTACATATATCCTGAAAGTTGAGGTTCTATCATAATATAAAGGCAATATAAAAGATCATAATAATAAATTTATAGTAATTAGTATACAGATTTTTTATAAAATAGTAAGTCATAAGGAGATATTATTGCATCATAAGTGTAAAGAAAATTAAAGCAAGAAAGAAAAAGCGAGTAGCATCCACACAAAATTTTTGAAACAATTCTAATTTTTTTATTATTTTTTTTATATTACTTTTTACACTCTTTTCAATACTATTTATTATGCATATTTTTTACTATTACTTTTTTTCACTTAATCAACATCTTTAAAAAAGTGTGTCAACAATCTTATACTCCAAAAAAAAGTGTAGGATGATCTTTATTCTTTTTGAAAATCAATTTCCTACACCTTTAGAATTCTTATTTCGTATATAAAGTAAAAATAAAATACCACTATAATAGACAAATTGAAGAAACGTATAGCACGTACATTGCAGTGGCTTTTGAAAAAGGAAGAATTACTTATAAGGACTATTAACCAATGATATTTAATTTAAAATAATAAAAAATGTTAAAATTATTAATAAAAGCTATTTTAATTTTAATTAAAGATAAAATCATTTAATTTTATTTAACAGTTAAAGTTATCTTTAATAAAAAATTTATGTGAAATATTAGTCATTTAATAATAATAATAATAAATAATTACCCAATAAAAAATAATAATTATTTATAAATTTTTATATAAAACTTAATTTAAAACTGTTAACTATTCAAAAAAAATATCACAAACTTTTGAGGGGCTTGGCCTCTACTCCAAATCTCAACTCAATTTCTGCCTGTTGTTCCTGAGCCTCCCCCTTTCCCATTAATCCCACTCTCCTCTAACAGAATCCATTCAGAATCCTTTCTCCCATGCTGTCACGTGTGTAGGCAGTTACAAGAAAACCCATTCGTCTAATTGGATTGACATATTTTGCTTGATCCTGGAAGACTATTTTGATATTACTCTAAAGATTTAATGTTGGATTGAACCCATTAAATTTCCCTTTATTTAAACCTCCTTTCACACCTTCCACCTCAAGAGACTGTAGGACCCAACGCCACTCTCCTTCTGCCGCCACAATAAGGGGGTATCTATCATTGCTGTTTCTTTGGGCCACAACTATTTGAACCGTTTTCCGACATTAAAACAAGATGTGGTGCTCTCTTGTTGTTCTTTGTTCTGTGCCATCAACTATATTACATCAAAATCTTTCTCTCAAGCTTGAAAGCTCTTTTTATGCCATTGTTTACTTAATTTTGGATAATTTTTCAATTTTCATTTGATTCAATTTGGCTCACATGTTTTGAATATTTGGTGTAAAACTCATCATGCACTCAAAAATTTGATATAATAACAAACCTCTTTCACTTAACTAGTTTTTATGCATAAGGTTTAGTTATAATAATTTCTTTGGGCCACAACAAAGACATTTTTCACCAAATATTTTTCACATATGGACCAAGTCTTTCACTAATTGGGCCTTGTAATGTGCTTTTTCACTTTGCTTTAGTTTTGAATCATACTTTCCTACATCTAATCTCATCCAGATAGGTAATTTTATATGCTTCATCCTTTTTCTAAGTCATGTTACAAATTGCATTATAAGAATTTTTGTCATTGCTAATTCATGAAGTGGGATTATGTTCGAGAATAATAAGTTGTACAAAGAATAAACCGTTTTGTTGCATTCTACAAAGGTCTAACAACTTGGGCTAGGTGGGTTGAAGAACGTAAATCTAGCACAAATTGATTAATTTAAGTATTAATCTACATCCATATTCTATGTTACTAATGTAAGTGGTAAGTTTTATATTAACAATCGTGTGGTGGTGTATATGGTATGGTAATTAGGGGCAGAGATTGGAATCAACCAGCAAAGTCATGCATGAGTGAGACACAACCATTCTTTGGTTTGAAGTACCTGCGGGGACACCAATGGTTTGGGTAGTGGTGAACAAGTTGTTGAGCGAGATAACAAAGCCGGTGTATTTCTTAGATGTGACCACTCTCTCACAAAGATGTAAAAGATGCATCCCGAAGCCTACGGTGGGGTTATGCCAATGATTGCAGCCACTAGTGTCTTCTAGGACTTCCGATACTTGGAATGAGCTTCTTTATGTAGCTCTTCTTGGTTGAAGGCAGCACAGACTTTGACAACTTTGTTTATTAGGTCCAACTTTGTCGAGGAAAACCCATTGTTTTCAAATGTAGGAAATATTTAATTTGGCATTTTGCTTCTTGTAATTAGGCAAAAAAAAGGTTTGATGCTCCAAATTATTTTGATAGAAACTTGCCTTGAATTGGTTTTGAATTTTGAAAAGCATTTTGGAAAGACTTGGTAGCTCATTGTAAATCAAGTTGATGTTGAAATTGCCTTTTTCTCAAGCATAAGAATAAAAATGCAAAGAGAATCTTTTGTGAAGTTACAAACTTGAGCAATTCTAATTTCTAAGCTTCATCATCGGAATACAACCTATTTTATATGCTCACATGTTAGAATTTCAAACTCGGGATGGGTTGTGAATACGTTTAAAGTGGCCTTCAATTTAATGCTGGGCAATAAAGCCAATGGATGATTCATTGGAATGATGCAAGAATCATTTTTCCATCTTTTTTGTTTATAATTTTTTTGTCGGTTGGTACCCAAAATTTCTCATGGCTAAATGCAATTTACACGCTTGCCAAATGCAATAGCTAATGCAAAGTTCTTTTAAGGTGGTGTGACACTTTATTAGTAGATGAAAGTTTCTCTACTTCATAAAGACATGATTATGTCATTTTTTTAAAAATATTTTTTCAGTCTTTAGTTTATGTGTTTCTAGTCAGTTTAGTTTTCTGAACTCTAATTAATATAATTATGTTGAAAAGCAAGATTGTATTATTTAACTTCCTTTAAACTATGTTATAATTATCCAATAATGAGCTTATCTTTTTTGTTATAGGTACTCGACAATGATTGATGATTTAAACCTTGTGCAGTTATACCTTTTCGTGACCAATGAAATGCATAAATGTAATGTGTTGACAAAAGAGGTATTTTTAAAGATGGAATATTAACACCAACTCATGGTCAATAAACAAGCTTTATAGTAATACGAGGCATTCCTCCAAGCTTTCAAGTGTGTTCTATCATTAAGGCCTAAAAGCCATTAACTTACAATGTCCATAAAAGGAGGATAGATTGATATTAAGTCTTTGTGATGAGTATGGGAAATTCTGCTTCTTATTACTCATGGCCAATCTATTCAGATTTTGAGAATTACTAGCTTGTGCTTTGAGTTACAACTAGAAGCTCTTCTTAAGCTTAAACTCTACTCAATTCCTTGCTAAGTTTTTATGCTTTCTTTAGCAAGTTCAGATCCCATTCTATAAATCTTTAGTATGTGAAAAATTACAAGTTGAAAGAGTAAAAGATGTAATAATATTATTTGCTTACTAGAATTGTTGTCCACTTTAAGAGTGGTATGTATGTGAAATGGTCATTGAATCGATACTTTAACAAAAGATGGGGTTATATTACATTTAGTTTTTACCAATGAAATTTGTTTGTTAACTAACTGCAGAGCATTTTTGTTACATTTGGTGAAAGCCGATCTTTTATTTACTAGAAAATTAACCAATGTCTTTCTTATGTATCTCAAAGAAATCCATGGCTAAACACCTTTAATAAGATTTTTCTTTTAATAGGATTTATGCAGAAGAGCAAGATAGAAGATAAGGGAATATATGGAAGTAAGATAGATTAACGCTCTAATCATGGAGGCATTCGTGGTGGCAAATCACATAGAAATGGTAATGGAGAATCACGATCACCCAATACACATGGAGATATAGCAGTTATACCTATTTATGCAGCCTGCTACAAAAAATAATCGCCAACATCTGAGCCATGGTGCTTTCGCTAACTGCAACCTTAACAAAATCAAATATTCCTTACTTATGATCACCTTGGTCTATCCTCTCTTCAAGTATTTTTGTTAACATAGAAAGTGCGCAAAGTTCATTGTGTATTTTTTAACAACTGTTCTTTTTCGATGTTTTCTTGAATGATGTATTATGTTCGGTTTGAATATGTAACACAATATTGTATCAATTGCTTATGAATAAGATATTTTATTCAGAATGCAAGGCATGTTCACATACTCAAAATATCAAATTAACCACATAAAAAGCCAATCAAGTTTACAGATTCTTTAGGGGCAAAAAGTGCCGACTTGAGTGTATGTGCAATTGCAAGTAATTTGAATAGGTTATATTATCATTTTCCGTAATCATATGAAGCAGTGTGTGTGAGTCCAAGTGTATGTGTGACCATAAAAACTGGGCACTCGATGCTCATTGTTTACCATATAGCCTTATATAAGGGTATGACAGTGAATTTGGTCAACCCAAAGTTCATACAAAACAGACCATTCAAACCAAAAATGTATTCCATGAATCACTTCACCGCCCGAGAACTTTTTAAAACTAACTTCGGGCCAAGGGATAAGGTGTATTGAGATCCCGAGTTCAAATTCAAACCCTAAACACTCTAATTGAATCACTCCATTCAGATTTCAGACATCCAAGGGATTGTTAGGTGGGCTAATCATTTCAGTAGATAATCTTTTAAGTAGTATACATAGAAATACATGTTTAATAAATAATAAGAATGGTGGTCACTTGGCTGAATACATAGAAATTACATATCAATTATACTAATTAAATTGACACAATATTAGTTAGGCTGAATATCATCCTAGAAAGTGCAAATACAGAAAATGTTCTCCAAAGATAAAATATCATATAATCAACATAGCTAGAAATTACTGAAATGTTACAAAGACAGAGAGGGGACAAAAATTAAGCATCATTTTTAGAAATAAGTGAGTTGCTCAAGTTTCTGAGCCTAGAAAAACCTACAACGTCCTTTACCACTTGATTCCATTTCTTCCCTTCTCCTCTTAGAAGTGGTGAAACCCTCATTGCTTAGTTTCAATTGTCGCTTGCCATTGTTATTAATGCTACCTATCTTCAGTTCCCTGAAGGAATGAATAAACAAACAACTCTCACACAAAGCTTGGAACACAAAAAAGGATAATAATGGGGAAGGTGATTTGTCCCGTATACATGACAGGATGGATGGCTATGCAAGTGATTAGAATTTCATACTTAATCAAAAGAGGATACATGCCAAGAAGCCAACTCTTCTAAAAAGTTTAATGCCCAAGAGTGGCTTATATCTCTAACATGCCCCTCCCACAAAAGCTATTTGAGCTTGAAGCATGAACAAAGCACAACCACCTCAAACCTTATGCTGAATTTAAGATGAGTTGGCTTTTGACATGGTATACCAAGTGGTTGGGAGTTAGATTCTTGTTGCCCACATTTTTCATAATTAAATTAAAGCACAAGGTAAATCGGACCTATGCATTGTCCATGCTTCAAGCCCAAAGCTCGTGTGAGGGATCTGTGTTAGAAATATAAAACCACACCTAACAGTTTAAACTTTTAGGAGAATTGGTTTTCACAATACACTTAGATCTATATGAAGTGTGCAAAATCAAGTACGATAATTAGTCTCGAGTTTAGAAATTTTTATATTTTTATTCTTTGTTTGGTTGTTACAACCACTACAAAAAAGCAAGGACAAATTCCTACTTATCAATCTGAAAACAATTAGCAAAACTCACAAACGATGAGGAATTTAAAGGACATGGTGCAGTGGTGTTAAGACCACAAAAGAGCAAATTCCTAAAATTACTGATATGGTATTGGCTTAGATTTGAGATTGCTATTCTGGGAGCACATGAACCTTGAGGCCCCTAAAACACAAAATAGTCATTCATGGAAGTTAATAAAGAAAGCTAATCAAATAAAATGATAATCAGAACTAGTTTTAGTTTTTAAATTGACCCTAACAACTGACTTAAGTTAGGTTGTGTATGGTGGTTATAAATAGCACTTTGCAATATGTCAACATTGTTCTTGAAAGATCCAGAGTAGTCAATTGGGCCTAGTTAAACTACCCAAACAGAAAGCACGGCAAAAAAATGACATGATGAATACATTAGCATATATAAAGTGGAACAAACTTGGGAATCACATGCTAACAATCACAGCTTCCCAGATGATTAAGAAAGCAGGCTTACCACAAGACTTCCACAATATCTTTAAAATAAGAGGTGCAGGTTCCCCAACTAAATCGGACCAATGATGGAAATCCAAAGATAGAATGTTTTGTGATGTTCTAGCCAAGACTTGGTTTTGAGATCTACACAAATGAAAACATAACCAGATTTATCTTAAGTACAATGTTATTCAAAATGATGACCCAAAGACATGAGATGAGATGGACTTATGGCCTTTTCACCTCCAGGATATCCTCATTATGGGCAAAACAAAGAAGATTGAGAAAAGAAACAAACCAAAATGGTAGAGTTTTTCTTCCTCTTTTCTTGATTCATCACATCAAAACATCATCGAGTCTTGAAGCTAGTAGATCCTCACTCTCAAGACACTGCATATTATGAAATAAATAAAGCATAATAGCCAATAATTTCATATTTTAATTATTACAGCTATCATTTGATCTGAGAATCAACAATGGCAAATGGCCTTTATATTCCAAAATTTTCATTAAATTTGCAAGATCTCATTTCGGAGCGATGCTATAATTAGGCGCCAAGGCCACTGCGGTGACCACACGAGCTAGGGTCAATGGGGAAATTATTATAACTATAACTGTGTGCATAAAAACTAGCTAGTTCTAGAAAGAAATATCCTTATCTACTTCTTATAGATATAGTATATCAAATTTACGAGTGCCAAAGTATACACAATTCTCAAAATTTCACCAAATATTCAAAACATGATTTATTTCAAATACCTTTCAATTCTCAAATTGAATCAAATAAAATTGTATTAAATAAAATATTAAAAATTATCCAAAATCCATCAAAGCTTTACGTAATGCTAATGGCATAAAAAGTCCATATTTCAAGACAATGAGAGAGTTGAGAGAAAGATAAAAGAACCCTAGGTTGCGATGAAGGTGAAGAACATTTCCGACGAATGGGACACGGAACACATAGGAGCTTACCTCCACAGCCACCTCAGCTTCCAACAGCATGCTCACCAAGCGGTGCACCACATCATTGTCATTGTCGTTGTGGTCGAGATCGACAGATCGAAAATGCGAATGGCGGCGGTTCGAATGGTATCGTGAGAATGAGACTTCAGACGAGCACTTGCGAGGACACAGATGATGGTGGAGTCGATTAGCGAGGTTGTGGCGGCAGAAGGAGTTGGATTGGGTCCAGTGGAGGAAGCAAAGTGCGAGGACTCTTTCTATTGTTCTTGAGGTGGAAGGTGATTTGGGAGAAAGAAATGGAGGCTTACATATTTTTGGCCATTTAGGATTAGGGTTCTTGATTTGGGGTTGAAACGATTTTTTAATGAATTGCAGTTCAATCCAACATTAAATCTTCAAAGTAATATCAATACATTTCAGGATCAATCAAAAGTTCAATCCACTTTTTATGACTAGACGAATGACATGGATTATAAAATGTGAAGTGTCACATGATGATTGAGCCATGTAATAAATCCACCGGTGCACTCACATTTTCGTGTGCACCAGAGAAGCCACCTACAAGAAAACCCCCAATTCATATTCCCTTCTACTTAACCCATTGCCTTTCCCTTTATTTATCCTCACATAGACTGTAGTAATAAGGGGGTATCTATCATTGCTGTTTCTTTGGGCCACAACTATGTTACATTAAAACAAGCTCTTTTGTTGTTCTTTGGGCCACAACTATATTACATCAAAACAAGCTCTCTTGTTGTACTTAATTATAATTTTTCAACGGCAATGGCTCACCAAAATCATCATGCAAAATGTAAACAAAGTATCACTTGCATTTTTCTTTGGGCCACAACAAAGGGGTCGTTTAATATGGACCCGTTGGTCAAGGGTCCATCCATGGTCCTTGTTTTATGGGCCGTTTGATTCATTGAATATGAAATGGACGGCTACAAATAAATTACTGGTTAACTATCAATTAGGTAAACAGCAGAAGTGAAATATTTCAAAACGACCCTTAATAGAAATGAAATTATTGTGACAACCCTTCCTGGCCTTGCTAAAGAGTAGACGAGAAGTATGTATGGCTGAGAGGATCCCGAGCTCCACCAGCAGCGAGGCATAAGAACTAATCTGCACTCTTTGGTTTGTTAATACGTAAACCCCCAAAGATCTGAAGGTAGCTTGTGGATATCAACCACGTCGTTGGCAATATCGCCCACTGGATCTACTCTTGAAAGGGTACGAATTTTTGTGCTTCGAGTGCGTGATTCATTGGAATGCTTTGCTTCTTTTGTATAATTTTTAAAATTTCTCTGAATACAATATGCAAGTTCTTCACTTTTTCCTATTTAGAGTGTTTTTGCTTCTCTCCCATTTCATGATTTATGCTTAAGGTGTCGAGTAAATTGGATTCAGACGAAGTAACGGTTGACACTGGCATTGGTGGAGGGTTTTTTTGGGTTTCCACTTTGTGTTTTTGTCCATTGCATCTATTACGCCAATTCATCTGTTTGCCCCTTGCTTAGATTATCCAACTGGGTTACTTTCTAAATTCACTAATAGGTTGGTTATGTATGTGATTGAATGCCTTCATGATTCATTTGTTTGAAATTTCTTCTTGTTAGTCGTCTCAAAATCCTGACAATGTCTTCATATTAATCAGTCAACTTGACTGAATTTTAAATATTTATCATAGAAATATTGGCGGCTAAATATGGTTTTCCTCTACTTTATTTTCCTGCAAACGAAGCCTTAAGTGCCGCGTGTGAGCGCTTTTACATGTGTTGATTTGCTTGAATTGTTTTAAAATGCCTTTCTGTAATGCCTTGCAATTTTATCTTTGTTCTTTTCTTAGTTGAGTTGCATTCTAATTGAATAGTTCAACCTTGCTTCGTTGACCATTTTCAATGTTTTTACTGTAAATATTACCTTTCACAAAGATGCATGGTGCTAAAGCAGACTAAACTAAAACAGATTTCTTCCAACTTAAATGAGCTGCCTTATATAAAGCTTAGAGTTGATTTCTATTGTGGAAACAACAATTTTAACCGGTTAAGCTCAATTTATATCTTTAATAGGACCCCTCACATGAAATTCCTTTGAGTTTGAAGGATGAATAAAGCACAGGCCTTGGACTACATTGTGCTCTTTGATACCATGTGTAGGAACTAATCATACTAAAAGCCTAAGCTATCAGGATAAAGCACATTACTTATTTTGATTTCATATCTCTTAACATTTTATTTTTCTAGCTGTTGTCCTCATTGTTATATATTTGTTTTTCTATCTTCCTGATGTTGCAGTTAGTATATATTTTTAGAGTCCTTTTCTGTGTGGTCTGTGGGTGCAGTTTTGCGAGAGTTGTCAACATAGTCATTTATTTGTTTAGAATATCTTGCTATTTGCAGCACATCTTTTAGCTAGTTACCTACATGGCGTCCATATAAACCTATATATGAATGACAGTCACTTTAGATATATGAACTTATGTTATGCTTAGCAAACTCATGTAATTCATATCTGGCTTATTTTGGGAACATATTAAATGCTCTTTGTTGTGCTTACCATGTAGCTAGGGGATGAATGTTTCATGGAAGTTGGAGACAATAATGATATTAGGGAACATACTCCAATCCACCGATCTTCAAAAGATATCAGAGTGTTGGCTAGCTTGTTATAAATGATTGTGTTAATTTGCTCTTTGTTGTGGATTTCTCATTTGAGCGATGCTATACATCCCTGAGCTATAAAGCCCGGATGCAGCGACTCTTCTTTTACAAGTCATCTAAATTTCAAATATTTATTTTAAATAGAATAAAAATTAAAATATCAACCTTATAACAACAATAGTAAGTCTATCAGGGCCCATCCGGGAAATAAAAAGCCTGGATGAGAAACATTTCCCTTCTCATTTATTGTGCCCAAGCAAGTGATGGACAGGGAAGTGTTATGTTCATGGCAGTTGTGTCCAAAGGTTGCCATGTGTGGCTCATTATGATTAAAGCTTAATTCTTAGCTTTTTTTCATGTGTTTATCGATATCAACATTGTCATTGAAAGTTTAATTTCTCTTGTAGCTTGGAGTCGATACCGTTCCTGTCCTTATTGGCGATGTATCATACTTGTTGCTCTCCAAACCTGCCAAGGGTGTTGAGGAATCCTTTTCCCTCCTCTCTCTTCTCCCAAAGGTCCTTGCCATCTACAAGTAAGAATTTTAACTTGTGTACGGTTATTATTTTTTGGTCTGTATATAATCATGTTATTTCTCTAACTTGCTTATAACTATAAACTCAGGGAGGTTGTGGCTGATCTTAAGATAGCTGGTGCTTCATGGATTCAATTTTATGAACCTATAGTTTTCATTGGACCTTGAATCCCACAAGTTGCCAGCATTTACTGATGCATACTCAGAATTTGCATCTACTTTATCTGGTTTGAATGTTTTTGTTGAGACCTACTTTGCTGACGTCCCTGCCGTGACGTAGAAGACCCTCACATCTCTGAGTGGTGTCACCGCATACGGATTTGATTTGGTCTGTGGAACAAAGACTCTTGTTTTGGTGAAGGGCAGATTTCCCACTGGAAAATACATTGTTGTCGGAGTGGTTGATGGAAGGAACATTTGGGATAATGATCTTGCTGCTTCTCTCAGTACATTACAGGGTCTTGAGGGCATTGTGGGCAAAGGTATTCATTAAACATGCATTTCATAGGAAATTTTGGGACACTATGGAGTTAATATAGTCACTTGATATATCTATTTTTTAAACTGTATGCAGATAAACTTGTGTCTACCTCCTGCTCGTTTTTTCACACTGCTGCTGATATTGTTAATGAGACCAAGTTGGATGACGAGATCAAGTCATGGCTTGCTTTTGCTGCCCAAAAAATTGTTGAGTGCGTGCATTGGCCAATGCATTGTCTAGTAAAAAGGATGAGGTAATCTCTTTTTCTTTTGGTTCATCCACTTACAGAAATGCATTGATTGATTGGATTTTGATTAAAAAGATTCACAAAAGCAACCTGCAACATTTACTGACAGATGAAAACATTACAATAGGAGGTGATAAAAAGATGACTAGCAACTCCCTAAAAAGTAAAGAAATTGCAGTGAAAAGAGTTCATTTTGATATGTCCCGTTAGTTAACATTTTAACAGGTTGGCTGAAAGGGGTGATCTGAGAACACAAAGTAAATTAGCGATATGCAGATATATCTGATACCGACAGATAATATGGCAGTCCAAATCCACCGTGTTCTCATATTCACTCCTCTGAGATAAACCATATTCTAATATGGACTGTAACTGAAAGGAACATTTTAATGAGTAAAATTGCATACTACTTTTCTAAGTTTAGGATCTTTCTTTTTGATATGAATAATATGGTTGGGTGATAGATATAATAATACCTCTTGTCCTATCATCGAGTCACTATGTTGTCACTCTGTCGACAGCATGAGAGAGATGTTGTCATCTTTCTAACATTATTGAATATTATAATGCTACATTTACTTACATGCGTTATGTCTTTATAATTTTTGTTCTTTATTAATTCATTTGATTACAACTTGTCCTATTCAAATTTTTATATATTTATATTCTAATTTAATCATATAAAGTGTAGTGATGCCTCATCTTGATATAACCACAGAACGGTTTGAATATTTATTGCCTTGCACAAGTAGTGATGCCTCATCTTGATATAACCAGAGAGCGGTTTGGACTTTGGATGAACAACCTTTTAGGGAGGGATCGTTTTATCGTTTTACCATACTCCATTTTTGGTTAACGGAGTATGGCTACGCTTTGCTTTTGACCCATGATTACCGGTAAAGGAATTTTTGGAACGTTTCTGAATTTTATTATTTGGGGTATATGTAAAAAGACTTCACAGTCCTTCAACTCTAGTCTTTCTGAATAGAAACATCTTTTAACCATCTCAGGTAGCAACTCAGATATTGGATTTGCGATCTGAGATTTTTTTTCATTCGGTGTGTGAGATTGTCCAATTCGCGATCTAAGATTAATGTGACCCCAAAACAGTGTGACATTGTGCGATTGTGAGTGGGCAGGTTTGCTCAGATTTGCATGAAAATTGGTTGGTAAGGTGTGGCTTAGAGAACATTGGTACCAAGTAGAGTATGAAGGGCTCCATATAATTTGCTCTTCATGTGGCTGCTATGGTCATCATACTAGGGACAGCAAGTCCTGTGTTCAGGAGAAGAATGCTAAGGAGGTGGTGATGCCTAACAGTGAAGCATCGAAAACCACCCGAGTTGTAGTTGGAATTCAAACAGAGGCGATGGCTTTAACTCCAAATAATGAGCATTCAAGTGATTCCAAAGCTCACGCTGAAATTGCTCACTCTAATGAGGAGGTTACGCACGGCGAGCGGCTAGCCGTTATAAGGAAAAAGAAATCTAAACCAGCTGAGAATGTCAAAGACATTAAGAATAAGGATTCGAACGGGCCTACTTCATCCAATAATTTTGCTCTTCATAATTCCATGCAGGCCGCACAAAAGGCATCAAATGGGAAAAGCCATGTAAATGTGTTAAATGGGTGGCAAATGAATGATTGATTTTGATTTTGGATTGAATTATAATAGATGAATTTAAAATAAAATTATTAATTTATTTAAGATTTATTATAAAATGTTTAATACAATTCAATTTATTCATGATTCAATTTAATGAATGAATATTCAATTCATCCATTAATTCATTTTAATAGATTAGATATAAAGTGTAGTGATGTGAGTTTTAGTATTGTGCATTGAATATTTTCCAATTGAAAAGTGTAGTGTAACTCACCAAAATTATAAAATAAAGAAATAATTATTTTTTTGTCAACAATAAATAAAATAGTTTACATTGTTGACAATTGCAGCAGATGTAACCTTTTTTTGGTATTCAGCGTATGTAGCTTATCGGGGGGGAAAAAAAACTGAAGATGTTGTCATTTCTAATGGCATCCAATGGCTAAGCCTAAGATGGCAAGGCACATGAATCCAAAGACACATGGGGCTGTTATTTAAGAGTGTTAAACTGGGCTAGCCCATCGATGCCTCAAAAAGGATTGCCATCACAATATATTCGATTTTTGCATTCATAAAAAAAATTGATGCCTCAAAAGGAAAGGAATCCACATGATATAATTGTTAGAATCAGAAACGAAGTTAGGAAAAATTAAATTGTTAGAATACTTTTCTGCTCTTTGAAGCTATTAAAATTTTGCCAATGGCTGTTGCCGCATATTTCTACCATCCACTTGCAGGCAAGCATCAACTGGTTGGATTCAGATTACTTTATCCACTGGCAGGCAAGCATCGGATTCACATTCTATTACTTTATATCACACTCAGATTTCTTTCTTTGCCTCTTTGGTCAAGATAAATGTGGAGTAACACGTAGTTATGATTTACTTTTATTCAGGTCAAAAGAGGGAAAGTCAATGATAAACCGTTATGGAGTAACAGAACATTGTCGTAGATTCTATATTTCAATTCAAGGTAAGCCTAAACATCTCTAAATGATCTGGTTTCGTTCTCTCTTTATCCATTTGAATCCACTTTTATGAATATTGGTTATTGATTTATGTAAAAGCAGTTCACCACTGAACTAATTTCACATGGCACTCTACCGTCATTGGTCCCATATATGCCTTACCCATAATGGTAGACTGTCATGGGTCCAGTGTAAAATGGACCACCGTTGAGGTGTTGGACCCATTCTCACTAAATTTCATCCTTTGTACTCATTTAGTATAATTATAAATGCATACCAGTTAAAAATATTCAGATTACAACAAGTTCATCCTTGTGGGGCCCAAAATAATATTCATACAAATATTAGGTTGGTAATAAAACCAATCACCCATGACAAGGTACCATAACAAACCCAAAAAAACATGAAGTAGATGTATGCCTTGCTGGTCGAAAAGGCCCGTTGGATCAACTATGCATGTCGGCCATCATGTTGTGTTGTCGGAGGTGCCTCCTTCAAAGCAGTGGCCGCATTCAGCTCCATCAGCTTCTTCTCTTCATTCAGTGGAGCCATGACCAAGGTAACCGCCGTCTTCATCCTCACGACGTTCTCCTGCAACTGGCGTTTTAATGTGATACGGAACGAAAAAAAAAATAAACACCACATTAAGGGGCTAATTGTATTTGTTGTTTGCATAAAGCAGCATAATATGAATTATAAGTTTGTAGTGTTGCGAGAATGACTTACAACGCCTATGAGATTTGTGTGGAACCCAATCTCCATATCCAACCAGTCAAGCACCCAAACTGCGGAGTTGGCACTGCAAATCCATAATAAAGCCATTGGTCACTGTTACATAAGGACATTGATCTAACGTAAAGGGTGCATTAAGAAAGATTTCTAGGGACATGCCGCACCTCTGGCCACAGTTGGGGATTCCCTTTGCATCTGTGAGCTCCCAGTTGTGAAAGTCGTGGAATTTGCGTAGGACGTCCACGACAAAGTAGTCAGACTGGACGATCTCACTGAGCACTTGGCATTGTGTTATCCGTTGTCGGGGTTAGTTAAACGAACAAAACGGGTGGTTAAAGTGAATAATGATGTCATGATCATTTGTGTTATTTACCACTTTTGTTATTGCTTCTTGACGACCTAGCACGTAACCATCAAGAGGAAAGGAATCGAGATGATATACTTTGTAATCATCAAATGATATCACAGTGAGATACCAATGACCTCCATCCTTCATTGGTATGTAAATCTGCACACATTATCATGTGTTAGTTACTAGGGTATAGTGGTTTAGCGATAGTAAAAACAAACTGTATGACTAACGTATTTCAAGAAGGAGGTTGGTGTCATCCAATCTTCCATATATTTCTCCTTGATCACATCCAATGCAAGCCCAGTAAGCACATCGTCCTGAACCAAATAAAGTGGATATGAGACTGAATTACTTTAGTCTGTTATCAGTAATTTTGCCGTTATGCTCGAAATGAAATTTGTTAGAGACACAATTATACCGAAAAGGAGGGTGGTAGTGCCCACATGGTGACGCCGCTTGTCAGTTGCCTCTGCATCCATGTAGTTTTCATTGTCCGAAGCTTAATTATCTGCAACAATAAAGAAACTAGTTATTAGTGGTGTTATTGTGGTCAAGGTTTTATAATTTTCTACAGCTCAGTAAATGAATGAGATGTCAACAAACCTCAGCATGTACTCCTCTGTCAGGGCACAAGCACATGAAGTCCTTTCTCAATGCAGCGGTTTCACCGTACCTAAACATAATCTCACTGTGGGGTTCCAAAGGGTATTGTTATCACAATAAACCACCTCATTGTTGGCTCTAATTATGCAAGAATTAGGCAATTCTAGCGGAATTTAAACATTACCTAGGATCCAAACCAATACCAAATATGTAATACGAAACTTTCACCTCTTCAGGCTTAAGACGCATCTCAATGGTTGGTCGAAAGTTACTCTTCCAATTAGTACCAAAACATACAACATGAACTAAAAAATAGACCTCCAATAACCATGTAAAGTACGAAGCCACATATTAGTACCAAAACAATTACTTGGAACATATTTGACTCATTATATCATTTCTGTGTGCTTTTGCAATTATCTGTCTTCTATCCCACATCCTAATTCTGACCAAAATACTAAATAACACATGTTCAACAAAAAAAGGGTTGAAAAACTAGTTTGAAATGGACTCTTACTAATTTATATCTATTACATGCCCTGTGATCATTACACATGCTCATTTAACCTTGTAAAGTAATAATTCACTTTAAAATAGCTTAGTACCAAAACAAGGCATGTTTTATATAAACATAGCTGTATCCTTAAAGACTACAGCAAGGCACTACTACATGTCTAACATTAATGGTAGGTGACCTTTGCGACCTGTAAAAAGGCACTACTGCAGCCCAAATAATAATGTGCAACACCATAGCACAAACATACAGGCATCACATCAGCCCAAATAAACACAACAAGTCATTTAACCTACGTAAAGAAGACTTCAAGAAACACCTAACATAATTAATGATTGCCTCCTATTAGACCACGCAGCTTTTATATATTATTCAATATCTTGTCAGTTCTGTTTTTAATGATCAACATATTAATAATAATAATAATTGACCCTGATATTTATATGAACAGTAATAACAATAATAAGTAAAAAAAAAAAAACCTGTGCATGTGGATCTCTGATGTAACAGCTGAAACCAGGCACAGGAGATTTCCCATGGTCATTGAAATTATCCACATGTGCTCTGTCTAACATAGAAGAGACCCTTCGATTTGGAGAGGGGGGAGGGTCTTGGGATGCAGATACATAAGTGTCCATGGGAGTATACATGATTGCTTCGGTGGGGTCGGGATGGTCTTTCATCATGTCTGGAGCGTCCAGCACCACGTCAGTGTTTTCTAAGAGCGAGTTGTTATCAAACACACGTGATGGCTTGCGTGCATTATGGGGGGCTGACTGGTGTTGAAATTCAGAATCGTTGGAGACCTCCTTACCCCGTTCAAGTCTCACCATCATGTCTTGCGTGTTAGTTAGTCCCTGATCGGCTAAAACTCCATTTACTACACTGATTGAGTCCATCCAAGTCATGTATCTCTTATATTCTTCAAGAGACCGCTCAACACTCGCAACACGATTAACCAACATCTAAATAAAAGACCAACAAAAAAGGGGCTGGTCACATGGGACTACATTACGTATAGTTAACGTGACATAAAATAAAAGAAGCTAGGTATTACTTCTTCACGTGGGACTATAGTAGTACCTGTAACAGGGACAAGATCTGTTCCATTTTGCTCTCTTTGTCAACCGCAATAGTGGTCTTCATATTGGGTTGTTTTTTCACATTAATTTCCTGCATTAACAAGGACTAACGTAATAAAGAGGCCAGCACTGGGTAAAGCTCTAAAGAAAAAGCAATAAACCTGTAAATGAGAACCTGGTTGAGTGGTAGGTGGACTTCAATGTTCTCCTCAACAGGTGAGTCCATTACAATAACATCACCGTCAATGTCAATCACCTTAGCCATTGAATGCATTAACCAACCTTTACCTGCTTTCAGTAACACACTGTGCAGCCTCTCAAAAATTGGCTCCTTATCAGCAATAGCTTTAAATAACAGTGCTGCAATGAGCTTGTGGTTTTGTGGGGGAAGGGGGTTGATACAGTGTGTTAGAGTGAACATACCTTTTAATTTTATTTTATTTTTGTGTGGACGAGGTGGTACAACTAATAAAAAAGGCACCGTGCACCAGTTTATTCATCAGGGGGAAACCATAGGTCACAGTCAACTCACTATTGAGATTTTTCACTATTATGTGATGGGAGTAACAATTCACGAATAAACATGAGCACATAAAGTCCCTTTCTAGACACTGCATCTCTCATAGTGTGTAAATACGTTGTCTGTGTTTTTGGCAGGTATAACTCTCAACGAGGTTGAAGAGTTTTAATGCCCCTCATAGTAGTATCTCAAAAACTGCCACATTCGTGAAAGGTCAAGCCAGCCAGTTGAAAATGCTGGTCTATGTGTACGGGAAACTAAGCGGGACGTTTAATCAGATTTTTTTTATTGGTTGTGATGGTTTACATAAGTCCGTGGCTGTTATTATGATTTATTAGTTTAGTTTTAAATTATGATTTATTATTCGGATGAACAAAACAGACCAACCATTATACGTTTGGAGCAACCAGGGAAATGTTCATTTGTAATATTTGGATGAACAAAATCTAATTGACTATTATACGTAGTTGGAGTACACATACAAAATTCCATATCTTTATATAAATGGAATTATTAAAATACTATATTAGTTTATGTAGTCGCTTCTAAATGGATGATTTAGATATGGAATCTCATTCGAGCGTAGTTCCTGTAGTGTTTTACATATGTTATTGGGTGACTTTCCAATGTTTATCAACAAATAAATCTTCAAACTCTCTTTTACTTATTTTATTACCAGCACGATGCAATGAAACAAGAAATTTGTAAATGTCAATAACTTTTTGTCGTATGATTTGTTTTTTATTATAATGTAATTTTTTAAACAAAATTAATCAGGATAGTTTTTATTTTTCTATTAAAAATTCACATAATAACTCAGTCAAAATTAGTATTAATATAAAAAATTAGCATTAATTGACATAAAAATATAACGCATGTTTTTTATTACTTTTCTCTGACAATACCATGTTGCTTCACTCTAATAAATCTTGCATAATAAATAATTATACACTAGCCTCTGGAATGTTTACTATACACATTTGAATAATGAAAAATTCAAATTGCCCTAACATATAGGTTGATGAATAACGCAGACCTCTCCAATGAATGAATATATCCATGTACGTGGATCCAGGTTAAAATTATAAATGCCACATACTACAAATTGAAAAATCAAAACCACCCATAGGGTTCGTTCTTCTTTGTTGAGTGTTAACAAATGATGGAAAATGAATCACCCAACAACAATCACAATTGTGCATCCGACAGCGACGACTCGTTTTATTCAATATATAATGATGACCTGCCATTATCTGGTGATGTGCATTTGTTTCGTGTTTTACATTAAGCCATTGTCAAATTGGAGAATACTTTTCATTATATTATGCCATAATGTTCATATCTCCCATTGTAGAATCCACAAATGCAATCGTAGAAACCTTGCTCTACTACAGTGAATCTACCTTTCCTTCCTTTGTAGCTGTGATGGAGTGGGAAACCATCAGGGGACCATTGGTTTGTGTTTCTTACCGCTATTATCGTTTCTTTTTTTATTACTCCAGACCAGTTAAACATTCACATGTCGTTTACAAGTGATATCACATCATTTCTCCCAAAATTTGCCACTCTCAAGTGATCGTCCTTGGAAACTATCAAATGGGCAGTAAACAACAGAAGTGGACTGGTATGGCCACCCACTAGACCCTTTGGAGACGTGGTTTACAAATGGATAACCAGCACTAGCAGAGGACACTCTCCATTTGAGGCCAGGAGATGCTATTGTGTTCGACTTGATAAGCGTCAGTCACAGGGAGATTAGGTTTAATGTACTCAACTACGTTGATTATTTCTAATGTGTCAACCACTGAAATATAGATGTTGCATAATAGTAATGCGTTATTACCGCACAACACGGTCAATTGATTGGATTGCATTAGTATGTAAATTTTGACAGCATTATAATATTTATCTCTGATAAGATGTTTTGTGATATATTACTGAAAATCTATGTTAACAACATTCGTTGAAATTGTCAAATGAAATGAATTTATCTTTAAAAAGAATGAACATTATCATTTCATGTATATTATTCAAAATTAAATATTTCAAATACATTATTGTAATAAAAAATAAAGATATGTCACCAACAATAACATATCAACTGAAGCATATAATGCCATTTAAGATTGTGGTTTCAAATCCTACATTTTGGCTCGTAAAGTTTGAATAAATAATATTGATTACAAATCATATATTCTTCTCACGAGTAACACGTGTATCTTTTTTCACTCTTCCTAACACCCTGTCTTCATATTACTCAAAATTAAATATTACAAATACATTACGATATTAACAAATAATAATGATTGCCAACAATGCATAAAAAGTGAAGCATATAATAACATTTAACATTCCCGAACCCTAACCCTAACCCTAACCCTAACGACGTCAAACACAATAGTAAAAACCGTTCATTTTGACTCCAGCAAAGTAGAACTTTTAATACGTTGTACTTCATATTGAGATTATTTTATTATTTGTTAATATCGTAAATAACTCTTTAGTATTATCAGCATAAATAGTAACCTACGATTTATTTGAATTTATACTGACATAGCAGGAACACCTTCCACCACCATTATTGTTTTGTCCATCTCCTGCTCTGCGCTGTAGTTCTGCATCGTTCTTCAGCCAAATGCTGCAGCACGTCAAGTCTTCTTTCCTTTTTTGTTATTTTTCACACGGTACAACCTCATTTCTTTCCTTCCATTCCTATTTGAAATGGTGTAAGGCACATGTTTTAATAAGCTGCTGTCCTCCCTTACTTTACACGTATTGGTAACCTTTTTAATTGACTTTCATGTTAATTTGCAATGAATCTTCTTTTATATGTCTATTGACTTTGACTTGTTTACGAAAGAAGAAAATAAATATAATAAATAATTTATTGGTTGTGTATATGAGGTAAGAGATAAATATTTGTTTAATAAATAAAAGTGGAGGTAGGGATTATTGTCCTTGTCCTGTAAGTATTTACAAACCCGTAATATGTATTTTTTATTTAATATATATTATTTATTATGTTTTTTTTATTTTTTATTATAAGATGAAATGAAAAAATATATATATTTATTATTCACAATATAAATTTTTTATTGAATGAGTCTATAATGATAAAATTTGTTAAAAAATTATATATCATTTATGTAACATATATACTAATAATTATAAAAATATAATTAGATTTAGTTTTTTTTATAATATTCTCATAATTTTATAAAAATTTTATATTGTTGAATAAAAATGTGATGTGGTATTAAAATATATTTTAAATTATTTTTTTATAATTTTTAAAATATTATTTTTAAATTATTTATTACACGCGAATACATGTGGATACTTTCACTATCCGTGGGAATTACAAATGGATATCCGTAATGAGTATGGATCCAAGTGTCAAAGAAGCACTATCCGACCCCGATCCACCCCGTTGTCATCCGTAGTTACATTCATGTTATTATTTTAAATAAATCATAAATTTTTGCAATAATACTATCTTCAATCAGTTTAAATTTATTATTTTTTTAAATTTTAACTTGAATTCTATCCCGGACAGCTCCATCGACCTGATTTTGGTTAATTAATTTTTACATTATACACATTAACTATTTTTAATTAAAATATTAGTTAATATATTGGCTCTTGATTTTGTTACTATTATGACTCTTATGTTAGTTAAAAATTTCATGAAAGATGCCCAATGTTCGCTTTACGTACTAAAAAAAAAATGGTATCAATTGTAATATATGCAATAGTTCTTACTACGGATGATGTGATTCCGAAATACAAATTACCAATATTGAAAACATATAATTAAATACAACAATAGAGTTTAATAAAAAAGGGGAAGTTTGTAGAATGTCATTTGATTCAAGTATAAAACTGATTAAAAAAGGGGAAAAGGTATTAGCAACGTTATTAACTTTAATGAATTCATTTGCATTGGGCCTTTGTCCATTGTCTTTTTGTAGACATGAGTTTGTTTGGGACCTTTGGTATTGACGGGCCTGATAGTTTTGGATAGCCCAGATTAATTGTTGGTTAGAATTACTAGACCTTTGTATACTCTAAGATACACCTAAACCAAAAGGAACATACAAGTGGGTTCCAAATTCCATTCTATTATTACCGGTGCTGGGATGGTGGTACATGGTAATATTTTTACATAAAAAAGGGAATTCAGGAAAAAAGGAAAATTAGTTTGTTATGTATAACCCACAATATTACAAAACACTAATAGCATTTATCTAGGTATATTATGAAATCCATATATGTTAATTGTCCAAGTTCTCCATCCCTTGGAATCTATGCATTTGCGTTGTGGATATCTCCTGTACCTATACACTTCGTTGGATAGGTAGGATATCTATTACAAAGTGGATATCTCCTTAATAAGGACAACAGTTCAATAAGTGTTACGTACATTTCTCCACTTGGCATACAAGTTTTTCCAACAAACAAGACACAGCCACTGAATTAGCAATAAATTTAATCAAAGTTGATCAACATTGACAACGTGAAGGACAGGTTCGTTCATTTCTGGACACTACGTTATTCACACCATAATTCAGCTGACCAAGAAGTCCAACTGCCACCACTCGGCCAACCATCTAACATCGTCCACGTCAAACTTTCTCCCCCCCGGTCTGTCAAAAAATATTAATTCTAATAAGTTGAGTGCATAAATTACAGAACCCCTCTTAAGCAAACTTATTTTTCCATCAGTTTGTTAAGATATGATTCATCTAGACTGGTTATCATTACATTCTAATATTATACATTACCTTCGACTAGTGCTAGGATGGTAGATGCTGTTCCTCATCATGGACTAGTCTGAGAACCCAAGCCTTGCGTTACAAACTCCAAAGACGTGTAATAATCCTGCATAATTATTTGTTCATGATTTAGAAGTAACACCTCATTCAAAGTCAAATACTTAATACAACAGTAAAACCACAAAAGCCAATGAACAACCTCTTCCATGTCATCGTTTGTGTGCTGAGTAGAAATGTTTTCATTGTCCTGTGCAACTGACTGACTCGGGTCGACCTTGCCAGTCTCCCTAAACCTTTTCACTTCTGAAGAAAGTGGGCAACGAGTTCGAATATGACCTTCTCTCCTGCATATGCCACATCGGACACGCCGCTTACTTTGCCTTCCATCATGTGTTGCATTTCCACCGCCACCCCGTCTGCCAACCCTTACAGGATCCCCAACAGTGCTTAGAGAGGAATTCCCGTCATTGCATTCGGTATCCCTCACATGTCCTAAATGCTTCTTTTCAAGAATGGATGTCTTCTTCATGACATCTGCTCGTAATTCATTATAATCCTCATCACTGCGGCATGCTAGACTGCACATGCGCCTGCAACTATCAACCAAAGCACCGTATCGACACAAGTATGAAGAGTTTCCCCCCCTGCACCTTGCTGAGTTGTGCCTATAGCTGCTTCTTTAGCTTTCTTTGTCCATCTATCCATAATAAGAGATTTTGGCAACTCATCCATGTCCAAAAATACCATAACAGCAGCTAAATGCCCGCATAGAATCCCAAACGACTCCATCCTTTGGCATGAACATTTAAAAATCACATTATCTGGGAAGTACGACACATGCCACCTCCTCCTTACTTTGCGGTATTGTGTCACCATATAAATCACTTGAATGGCTGTTTCCCTTAGTAGAACAACCTTCATAAGGGCTGCCTTATCTAGCATTTTGCGAAAAAGGAAAAACACATCTAGTGTGTAGACAGCAAACGCAGACCTCTCCAACGCATGCAAGTGAGTTTTCAGCACGGGTTGACCATAAGCAGATTTGTAATCGGCCTCAATCTCTTTGTTGCGCTGATAAGTCAAATAATGTTGAAACTGTTCCAAGAACTCTGTCAAGTTATATCCAGAATCCACCATTCTGCCAATCTGAGCATGCAAACCTTCACACCTAGATGTAGTGCGAAAACCAGCAAAAAACATGCCCCTCATTAGAGCTGTTGCCCACATTCTCTTATTCTCATATAGGTCCTGCACCCAACTGTGCCCCTGCACATCACATTCCTTCACCAAATTCTCCCACCTTTGTTCAAACTCTTTCTCCTCAAAGTCCCCCAACATGCACTCCTTAAACCCTTGGGTGAACTTTGCTTTACCAACGTTAGTCGTTGCATTGCGAATCAAGTGCCACCCACATAATCTATGATGAGCTTGTGGTATGACTCTCCTTATCGCATTCCTCATAGACATGGCTCCATCGGTTATGATAGCGTTTGGACATTTGCCCTTCATTGCTTCCAAAAATTGTCTAAGAAGCCATATATAAGTCTCTTCTGTTTCGTTTCCTACCACAACACTCCCAAATACAATTGTTTGATTGTGATGATTGACACCAGAGAAGACAACCAAAGGACACCGATATTTATTTTTGTTGTAGGTAGCATCAAATGCCAAAACATCACCAAAGATCTGATAATCAACCTGGCTGGACCCATCACACCAAAATAAGTGTTGCAGACAACCATCCCCATCTACAGTGTGCCTCCAAAACATGGCTGGATCAGTACTTGCCAACAATCGAAGATACATTAGTGTAGCTTTTGCATCTCCACCGTTGAGTCTTCGTTGCTTCTGAATCTGATTATATATCTCTCGTTTCCTGAATCCAACAAAATGAAAGCCTCCAGACTGGTTTACAAAGGATCCATAAATATTACGTGTGCTTATGCCAACATTGCGCATGCTATTCATTTGAGCTATATCGGCATCTGTCATTCTCCTTTGTGACCGTAAGAGTGCAACAAACTTGGGAGGAACCAGATCATGGTTATGATCATCACAAACATGGGATACATCCCATAGGCCGGTCGATGGGTTAATGTGAACACGCATTAATGCCTGACACATACACCTACTCATGCTTCTTGACTCCCTCTGAGGGTTTGAGTTGTTTAGATATTTATCCTCCCGGTAGCCCTGCCTAGAACAATAAAAATTCTTCCACAATATTTCATTCTTCTTGTTTTTGCCAACCTTACCCTTCCTTACACTAAACCCGTTCACTTTGCCATATGAATTATAAAAGTCATATGCCAAAGTGATATTACCAAAATGATATTTCTTCAAGTCATGCACGGATAACGTTTCAAACTTAACCTTCCCAACGTCATCCATGCCATTGATAACAAAGTATTCTTCGTCATCACCAAATGTTTCCTCACTCTTATTTTCTATATCTTCAACCCTCGAACACATTGATTCAACAACCTGCACATACATACCAACATAATGGTTAGGGGTTTCCATATCTTATTCATGCTGCTATGCAATTATAACTAATTTTTCAAAAGCTTTGCAACTTTTTATATCAGTTGAGAACTGGTTTAGATTTTAAATGGGTTCAGAACTAATTCTAAACCGGTTCTGAACCGGTTTGGGTTTTAAGAAATCTGGTTTAAAGACAAATTCAGAAAACTGCTTCAAAAAACAGTTCACATCTTGAATCGGTTTAGGTTTTAGAACACTGGTTCAAAACCCGTTCAGTAAACTTGTTCAAAATCCTGTTCAGAAAAATCCCTTTAAAAACCAGTACAAATCCTGAAATTTTTTGTGCAAAATTATAAGAATCTGGAATAAAGACAAGTTGCTCATAACCACAAGGTTCGGTTTCATTTTATTGGCCTCAAAATAAGCCTTAACACACTGTCAAAGATACAACAAACAACAAGAATGAAGTATAAACTACAAAATGGACATTAAATTCTCCCATGCTTTTCCGTAAGTTAACCTCCTAAAATTATATTGAAACATTCAAGTTTCTTTTGCTCAGTGTACCAAATAATCTTCCATGGACTACTTTGTCAATATCTAACAAACAGTTAAATCCTAATTATGGGTACCTGTGAATTATTCAAGAGTTCTAAAATATGTAAAATGGTGAGATTTTTACTGCTTACAGAGAGTTGTGCAGTATATGAAAGGAAAATCCAAGTAGAAAAGGAAAAATAAAAATTAGACAACCAGCAACAATAAAAATTTTGTACTTGAATTTCAAGTTCATAGTAAATATGCCAAAAGAGTTACCAATAACGGTGGCTAAAAACACAGCCACGATTACCAATAACCCAAAAGAAAACGAAACAGAGCCAAGGAGCTAAAATCATCGGCTACAAACATCAGATTAACGGAGTGACTAAATAGCAGCAATAGATTAAAGAAAACAGGACTTGAACAAATAAGATAACATATAAAATCATGCTAAAAACAGGACCTTATTTATAAATAATATAACATATAAAATCAAATATTGCCATCTATAAAATCAAATAAAATACGAGTGTTCAACAATTAAACAAGTGGGAGAAATCTACTGGGAATTTTATTTACTTTAATTTTCAATTTAGAACAGAATTTCAAAGGTGTACCACCTGTAAGTCCATAACTCTTCATTAACCAAC
Source organism: Ormosia semicastrata (assembly GCA_029884595.1). NCBI lineage: Eukaryota > Viridiplantae > Streptophyta > Magnoliopsida > Fabales > Fabaceae > Ormosia > Ormosia semicastrata. The sequence goes on along the minus strand of JAQQTO010000046.1, from coordinate 24,702,224 downwards.
ATGTTAAAATTAAATAAAATCTATCCAGGAGCTCATCTATCCTTGAATTCTCTCTTTCAATGTTTTACAACTCTAATTAAAGTCCATGCCCCTGTTTTCACTTCATTCAGCAACAAATTATGAGTTTTTTCCCCATTTCCATGACATGCATCAAGCCTAGGGAGCATAAACATAACCAAAACATCATTCATGAATTCTATCACCTAACTAGCAATCATACCAGTAGTTAGAACAGAGGTTCAATCCCCAATTTTAATTTTATCTGAGTCATAAAAACAACCAGCCAAAATCAAGATTTAGCACAAAGCAGCAGCAGTAAATTCAAAAACATGCTGCCATGAATTGAGATATGAGAAATCAGGAAGTATGTCATGTATGGGACATTGTCGAGTTCAAGGTGACTAATCAATAGTCCTATTAGTGGTGAATAAAGAGGAAATTTGAGCCTATAGAACCTTCTAGTTTTGTGTTAATAACACTTGCGTATTTTAGGTGACTAATCAATATAGTGTTCTGTTCATGAATAATGAATCACAACTTTGCATTGTGATGACTTTTCTTCTGTTGTGTATCTAACAAATTGTGATGTTATCACTATTATTTTTTTCCCTGATAAAGGATTGATGGCATTACCACCTATGCTATGGAGATGGAATTAGTTGGATAAACCATGTCCTTATGTAGTAAATGATTCTCGTTAAATTACAAGCTATCTTGAGTGACAGCTGTCCAGCAGTTAATTATCTCACTAATATCTCCCTATCTGTTTCTATACTTACATTGTATGAATAAATAAATTATTTCCGTACATAACTCCATTGAATCCAATGATCTAGTCATGCCACTTTTTATAGGATAAACTTTTTAAGTCTTTATCTTATAGTTTTGTCTCTGAGTTGATGCATAGGCTGTAAGCCAAAATGCATAGGCTGTAAGCCCATATATTGAACAGACATCAACAGATTTCTTCTCAACAAAACACAGCCATTGTTTTAGTATGCCAACCCAAGTTTGATAGCAATTTAAACATGAAGAATGCCAAAATTTTAAGACTGACATATTTGTATATATTTATATCTATATCAACGTACATTCTCTTAATGTAATTCTCTTAAATATTTGTATATATTTAAGACTGCCTAGGCAACAACAAAGGTTAAGATATCAGGATATGCAAGAACAACAAGTTACACAAATCGAAGAAGAAGCAGAAAGATTAAGATGCAGATCAACCTATAAAGAAGAAAATGCAGTTATGCAGCGTAGTTACGCAAATCAGGTACCTCTATCAGGATATGCAGCAACAACAAGTTACACAAATCAAAGAAGAAGCAGAAAGATTAAGATGCAGATCAACCTATAAAGAAGAAAATGCAGTTATGCAGCGTAGTTACGTAGTTACGCAAATTGGCGTTCAAGATCGTGGTGCTCGATTTGGGGTTAGAATTATTGATTTGGGATTATTAATTTGGGGGTTAAGGTTCTGAAAACTCATATTAAAAACGTGAGGGAGGGATTGAGGGCTGGTTGTAGAATGATTTCTAAAGAGGTTTGGGTTTTAGGAGTGAACCAGTAATGTACTGAATAGAAAATAGTTAACTTAATCACTATATAAACTCAATCCTCCATAACCCCTACTTGTGCAGATCAATTCTGGGACAAGAACTTACCTGTCTGTCAATTGAATCCACAGTTGGTGGAGATGGAAGGGAAGCAACACCACCAAATGCAGATCAACTCTGTTCTTCAAATCAACTTCGATCAAAAGCCCGCAAAAATTATTCACCTCGTCGGTGTCCCACTGAAATAGTGGGATTTGGCAAGACCCACTCAACCTCGTCAGTGTCCAGCTCCAAGCAAATGAGACCAGACTAACCAGAACGAAACAAATTAGAAAAACCAATGAGAGACTAATGTCTAAATAAAAATCATTGAAGGATATAAAGACAATATTAATTTTTACCCACAATAATAGATAAAGTCAAAAGTCCTATCATAGAACTTTGACTAGAAGGTTCATATTAAACCCACCCACAACAAAGTATCAATTGACAGACTATTACAATTATACGACAGTTAGAGAAGGAGTAGCTAATGCAGACAGATTTGGCAGCCTTTCTGCAATCTTGACTTTGTTTGTATAATTCTTGAATTATGTTACGAGAGTTGCACAGACTGTTACAATTATACAACAGTTAATAGAAGGAATAGCTACCCTATTTATGATATGCAGACAATCTTGGCAGCCTTTCTGCAATCTTGACTTTTTCTTGTTCTTGTTTTTTTTAGAATTTTATTATTTTAATAATAATGATTATTACAGTATGTAACAAAAAATAATGAATAATAATTAGAATATATTATTTTTACTTTTTCTTTTAAAATTATAACTTTTAAGATTTAAACTAAAAATAAAAATAAAAAAAAATAATTATTTTTTAATTTCATAAAATTAGACTCAATTAAAATTTCAATTTTAACGTATATATCATACAAAATAATTGGAATTGAAGTCAAATTTCAAGATTTAATTTTAAGCTTAATTCTATACATCAAAAGATATCTTGGGATTTTTTTTTATTCACACACTTAAAAAAATTATTTTGTTGTACAATACCACTTTTTTTTTTTGTCTTTTAAGTAATTGCTTATGTAATTCTAGACCTTTTTGTAAGATAACATAATTGTTTTATTCTGCAATATCAAAAATTAAATTTTGTTATTTTAATATTTTTAATTATTTTTAGATTATATCTATATATAATAAACTATTTATTCATATAAAAAATATAACAAAATATTTATTGCTTGTGTTAAATAAGTTTTTAGTCATCTTTTAATGTGAAATTATCAAAATAATTAATCATAGTTAATTTAATTTAATTTATATTATTTATATTAATTATACTTTTTAATATTATCTCATCCATCTTACGAGTGCACATGCTACTATTTTAAAAATTGATATACAAGGGTAAGAAAGCCCAACTCACAATCCCATTAAGAGGCAATACCTTATTTTTTTTCGAAAAACATTTTTTTTTTAAATTGACTCCCATAACATTAGTGTTTTTTTTTTTTTTTTGTTCAGCCTCCTTAGGTGGTAGGTACTTTGGTTCTGCTACGAACTCCTCCATTTGACCTATATATCAGAGGAGGATTTTACACTGTACCTAAATTAGTGTAACTGTAGAGTATGGATGCACCTAAAATCTAACCTATCATAGCCGATCATTTACTTGTCTTTTTTTTAAAAAAAAAAATCTAAACATGGTAATATTTAACTTTTAAACCTTATTATTTTTTGGATTTTGCTTGTTAGACCTTATAACTTTTTTTTTGCCATTTTTTCTTTTTCCTGAGAATGTCGTAGATGGAGTTCACCGGATGCTACAGCTTTTTCATCCAAGGCATGAAAACGGCAGCACACAACATGAACAAAATCACCCAAATCACAAAGTTGTTGGTTGATATATGCAACCATCCTCATTACATCCTAATCCTATCCAGCCACCAAAAATCAAACCCCAACTAGGAAATCAACACCACACCAATGGCAGTATTGCTCTCCTATTCCCATCTCTACAAATCAACCGCCAGTCGACAGTAACCATCACCATCCTAAAACAACCCATGCCAAAAAGGACACATACAACACACCCTTATTTCGCAAACCACTTTCCAGCAGCGAGGAATAGAGCCCAAGTTTAAATCGAAGAAGCTCCGACGCTCCAACCAGGCGCTGGTGTCAAAGACTCCAATGATGACGTTGGAGCCGTAGTTGGATTCTAACTAGTGACCTTGCTGATTGCAAAGGTCGAGGAATTGAGAGGAGCAAGTGATGTAGAGGTGGCGGCGACGGTCCTCGAAGACGTGAGCACAAAGGGGTGCTCCCTTTTGGAGGCAACTTCTTGTTGTGTGAGCACCGCAAAGAAGCCATGGAAAACAATGACATATACATGAAGAATGTGGGTTTGTTTGGCGAACTTAGAGGTGTACCAATTGTAGTGGATAGGGAAAATATAGGGCTTGGATTCCAAATCAACCCTCAAGAGATACCCTTAACTGCAATTTTCTTTTTCATGGCTCTTCATGCACATTCAGAACAACCTAATTTAGGAACCTTTCTGCAAATGAATTCTAAAGAAAAGTAGGATTTTCTTTCTAGGCTACGTTTGTAATTTTTATAATTTGTTCATTCATCACATACTTAACAAGTTTCAGGTTACTAATCTGAACCATCAATTGAATATTGAGAAATTTTTACTTAAACTATAGACGCTATAATTAAGTATACCAAATTAATTAAAAATTAATATTTTTATTAATTTTTATAAAATTAATTATGTAACATAATTATTCATAAAAATATTTAATTATAATTAACTTGATGTACTTAACTAAGTACCTATAGTTTAGACAAAAATTTCTCTTGACTATATCTTCGATTCAAGCATTATTCAATTTAATCATGATTCATTATGGTTTAACAAAAATAATTAACCGGTTTAATCGATCAAACAATAATTTAGAGGTCTCGCGGGCTTATTCTACAATTTGGCTTTTAAAACATTAATACAGACAAAGAATGAGTTGTTTGATGAAGCACTACTAACTAACTTTATTAGTCGTAACAGTTGCAACATAATGACAACTATCTTAATCAGAGAACGAAAATGATAGTTGCACATCATTTTGTGCGCATTATTTTTATACTGGTAGTTGATGTATAAATAACTTGTGAACAACGTATATTATGTGCTGAGATAGATCCAATAATTAACTAATGAGGTGAATAAAATTATAAAAGGCAAGAATCAAAATATTTAAACAAAAAATCCTACTATATACAAGGCACAACAATTTTAGACAATCACAAAATTACCCTTTGTTTTAAGCTTATGCAACTTCTTGTTCCAACATCCAAAGTACTAAAGTTGGTTTTTTACTTTTACTAATTTCCTCTAAAGAAACAAAAAGAATATTGAAGCATATGTGAAAATGCGTTTACCACTGTAGTGAAAATGTCTTTACCGATGTAGTGAGAATATATTGAAGAAGCTTTTTTTTTACTGAATACATATTTGAATACCTAAAGTTTTTTGTTATCTCTTACTTTAAAACTTAGCACACTTTTTACTTTTGTAAAAGACCACTTTTAATAATTGGATCACCTCATAAGTAAGCAACTCCTTTAGAATTGTTTTACGTACTCACTACATGAACCAATGCAAAGTAGAAGCATTTTTTTTTACATGCTAATATTATGTATATGTACCATGAAAAATTATATAAATGCTAAAGAAACAACAACATCTACTTGTCCTCTTATAGATCTGTCCTAATTATGTAGTGACCAAAGATATTAATCGATTATGTGCTCGATCACCACACCAGTTATTTTATAATTTTTAGAGTAAAAATATGTGTAAATAATATATCTGATGACAGAATTACTAATAATAGCTTTCCTTTACAAGATTGTTTTTTCATTTGTTTGTCCATTCCAATTTCTAACCAGAGAGATTTTTGTATAAATCAAGAGTACTCAAGTTTGGTACATTAGACCAAGCACATAATTCACATTATTAATGTGTGGTATGCTATGATAACTAATTATTAATTAAGTATAATAGTTATTCATTAATTAATCAATCACCAATATAATAATAATAATTATAATAATATATAAAATAAAGATACATGGTTTAAAATTAAATCATGTGTCATTCAAGTTAATTAATAAATATTTTAAACTCTTAACATATGATAAATATATTACATAATTTTTTATCATGTGTTATATGATGTGACAACTTAAAAAATATTGACACATATAAAAAAATTGTCACATGTATATAAAAAGAAGATACACAACCTCAAATTTTGTCATGTGTGATTTCTAACTAACAAAACATGCTTTAATTTTCTACCATGTATCAAATAGTCCTCCTATTTGTATGTCATGTGTTTTTTTTTAATATAACGCTGACATATCTGCATACATAGATGACATATTTAAATGCTAAAAATCCAATAAGCTAGAATATTGATGTAAATTCCTTAAAAAAATACTAAAAATCACATTGGCAAAAAAAATACAAATCAAATTAAAAAATTAAACAATAGCAAAAAATGAAAATTTACATTAACATAATTTTTTTTCTTTTTTTGGTTTCATAATATTTTATCACACTTTTTAGTTTTGAGATTATTTTTGCTTATAATAAAGGAGTTTTCCTTTCCCACAAGTGCATTTTCGACTGAGCTCTAGACTGGTGCTTATCATTTGACTTATTCATTTTGGGTTATATGAACATAATTTATAAGTAGTCAATCAATCCTCAATCATCAATTAATTAATATAATCAATCAATAAATTAATATAATATATAAAATAAAAATACATGGCCTATAATTCTTTTTGACATGTATCACTCATAGCTGGCAAGACATATTCTAATTTTTTGTCATGTGTTTTTCTATTTTTATTTTCAATACAACATTGACATTGTTGTGAAAAATGCTTTATTTCAAAAGAATAAATGTCCCACATTGGTTGGAAAATAAGTTTTTGAAGAGGTTTAAAAATAATTTAGTTTTATCCGAGTTTTGACCTGATCATATTCTAACGGTCATATTCTAACGGACATATTCCAACGGTCATATTCTAACGGACATATTCTAACGATCAAAAACTGTTTTCTATAAATACTATCCTTTATTAAGTTTTGTGGTTAGAACTTCCTCTTCATCATTCTCCACTTCTATTCTCTTTCTCTACTGGGTTACGTGACTTAAAATCTCTTGCAGTTTTTGAAACCCTGTCAAACAGGAAGAGCTGCAAGATTCTGGGGATTTTCGTCTATCTTAGAAATAATCTTTGAGGCGATCTTTACGCTACTGAGTTTCACGATTTTACTGTTTTATTTATTTGCAGGTTTCGATTATTGCTGCACGGGTTACAACAATCTCAAAGATTATAGAACCACAATTCGCCACCCTCTCAGCAAACAATGAGTTTTACAACAGACATGTCATGTGGATGATACATATTTAAATAACTAAAATCCAATAAGCTATAATGTTGATGTAAATATCCTTAACAAAAGAAAAATAATACTAAAAATTACATAGGTAAAGAAAGAACAAAAAGTAAAAAAAAAAAAAAGATAAAATTAAACTAACAAAAAATGAAAATTTGCATAAACATTTTTTTATAAGATTTAGTCACACATTTTAATTTTAAAACTATATTGGTTTAAGATACAAGAATTTTATTTCTCCACAAATGCATTTTGGCTAAATTCTAGATTATTTATTCTTGATTTATTCCTTTTTAATTACATGAATGCAAATTGAATTAGTTTATATGAAATTTTTAATAAAGTTAATTTATTGCAATCTTTTTTATAAAATTATTCAATTAAATTATGTATTTAAAAGATAAAATTTTTTATTTATATTTTAAACTTTTTTAAGTTGCTACGAATCTTATTTATTGCAATCTTATTTATTGTATCTTATTTATTGCAATCTTATTTATTATATATTTTTTACTGCAATCTTATTTATTGCAATCTTCAAGAGTTGCTACGAATCTCTCTACTAAAATTCGTAGGCTTCTTAAATGCCAGCATTGCTGCCCATACGGCAGAGTATAGCTGGCCATACAGCAGAGCTGCCTACACGGTAAACAGTCTACACATGACTTATATAAAATCTGTTAACAAACGTTGGGATGCTTCACTTAATCACCTTCATTGGTTTCTCACAAACAAAGTTAACGCAGTTCCAAACAATGATGATCTGCACCACAAAAGTAGGCGTACCATGGACCCCACGTGTTTCCGGTCAGACACACCGCCACCCGAAGTCACCATCTGCCATCTCCGCCGCACAGGCACATGCACCTGCGCCCTTAAGGGCCCGAAGCGGAAAGAATCACTCAATGCCACCGGAGAAGGTAGAAGTTTTCAAGTCACTTGAGAACTGGGCATCGCAGTGTGTCCTACCACTGGTGAAGCCGGTGGAGCAAAGCTGGCAGCCCCATGACATGTTACCAGACTCATCACTGCCGTTGGATGAGTTCACTGATCAGGTGAAGGCCCTGCGAGATCGAACGGCGGAGCTTCCAGACGATTACCTGGTGGTTTTGGTGGGTGACATGATCACTGAGGAAGCTTTGCCCTCGTACCAGACGTGGATCAACCAGTTTGATGGGGTTGCGGATGAGACTGGTTCGAGTCCTAGCCCTTGGGCTGTGTGGTCTAGGTCTTGGACTGCTGAGGAGAATAGGCATGGAGATTTGCTCAGAACCTATCTCTATCTCTCGGGTCGGGTTGATATGCTCATGGTTGAGAAGACTGTCCATTACTTGATTACAGCTGGCCAGGTGAGTGGTGATATGGTATACATATATATTCATTCTTTTTGCATTGCTACTTGCCTACTAATTGCTAGTTTTTCAATTCTTTTCTTTCTTTTCAAATATTTTGCTGAATTGAACCAGTTAATTAAATAATTAGTAGTCCATTAGCTTCGGGAGAACTGACATAATTGAATTCCATTTTATTTTATTTTTGTTTCATTCATTCACTTGCATATAATGTGAAGTAATTTTTGGTCTTCTAAAATCCTTGCCGGCCGTTCTTTCTTTCTCTCAAGATTATAGTAAAATGAACTCAGCAAGTCAAATATTAACAACTGAAAGCATTGATTTTAGAATTAAAGTAATATGTATTATTTTTACCAAAAAAAATTATGCATTATCAATATAAAATTTTTTACACTAAAATTTTAATATATGTGCTTTTATTTTAATTACTAAAAGAAAAATATAATAGTAAATACTAATTTATCAAAATATTAGTAAATATCAGAATAAATTTTTTTTTTTTGCAATGATAATATATACCAATTAAACTCTTGATTTTAAGCGTTTGGCTAAAGCATATAATTTCATTACATCTTTCATGTATTCTAGCAAAAAATTAAAAGTTGATAATGTTATAAGCTGTAACTATAAGTGAAAATTAATGTTTGACATTTTGTATTTAAAAATTAAGTTATTTCATACTATAACCCTCCATTGTAAAGAATAAGATCCTCTATAGTTCTTTTTTTAAAAAAATTGTTAAAAATCTCAACCTTAAAAAATATTTTATTTTATGATTAATAAAAATTGTAGATATAACTCTATGAATGTGAACTATAGCCTATAGGGGATGTTCATATGTCATGTTGGAATGGGTTTAACTGGATCCAAATCCAATATTTTTATTATGTCAAACTTTAAGACTTAGATATGATCCAATCATCACTTGATTAGGATTGGGTCAACCCAACATTTATATAAAATTTAGAAATTGAATGTTATGTAAAGTTCAGTTATAAAATTTTAAAAATATAAAACAAAAATTATGAGATGTTTTATAATATATATTTTAAAATAAATTATATAATATAAAAATTATTAATTTAAGTTAAAAAGCTTATAATTTGTTATTAATTTTCATAAAATTACAAATTTTAATATAATAAGTAACATTGAATCACGTTGAGCCTCTACCCAAAATGTGGTATGAACCCTAACAAGAAATTACATCAAATATAATTTTAAAAATCTAACTCAACCAAATTAACATTGGATCGGTCAGGCTACGAGCACTTCTAATGAACTATTACATTAAAAATTGCACTTCCTGCTATTTTATTTAGAGCTAGAAAGGGTCCTAATCCCTATCCCTATGGTAATATATATTTTTGCTACAAATAATATAACTAATAGTAATAAAGCAAATTAAATTGATTACCTATGTTTTAAATTAGTTTATTATCATGTAGGATGTGGGAACAGAAAACAACCCGTACATGGGCTTCGTGTACACATCCTTCCAAGAACGAGCCACATTTGTATCACATGGCAACACAGCTCGGCTGGCTAAGGAGGGCGGTGATCCAGTGCTTGCACGCATATGCGGCACCATCGCTGCGGATGAGAAGCGCCACGAGAATGCATATGTGAGGATCGTGGAGAAGCTTCTAGAAGTGGATCCCACCGGGGCGATGGTAGCCATAGCAGACATGATGCACAAGAATATCACAATGCCAGCGCACTTAATGAACGATGGGACGGACCCACACCTCTTTGATCATTTCTCTGCTGTGGCACAACGTCTTAGTGTATATACGATCAGTGATTATGCTGACATCATAGAGTACTTGATCGGACGGTGGAGATTGGAGAAGTTGGAGGGTTTGACGAGTGAGGGAAAGCATGCACAAGAGTTCGTGTGTGGGCTTGCACACAGGATTAGGAGGTTGCAAGAGCGAGCTGATGAGCGAGCGCGCAAGATGAAACCGCATGGCGTCAAGTTCAGCTGGATCTTTAATAAAGTGGTGCTCTTATGAAACAAAAAGTATATTCTATAAGAAAAAGGATTCTCTGAAAATTTTTGTAAATAAACAAATAAACTTATATTAATCATCAATGATAGATGTGATCTCATTTATAATGATTGATGTTAGTTTATTTATTTATTTTATAAAAATTTTCACTTTAGATAATTATTATTCATTCTATAAGGTACTAAACCTTGTGAACCAAAATAAATTGAAGAAAAAATAAATTTTATTGTAATAAAAAAATATCAAGATATGCTTGTGATTGTGAGCAATATGTATTTATAGTCTTGAAATATCGGAATTATGTATTTTCAAATAGCAAAAAACATGAGTTTGATTGAAATAGTAATAGCTAAGTTACTAAAAAAAAAAAAGTCCCAAGCTGAGTTATGAAATTAATAGTAAATTAGTAACTATGTACCTGAATTCTGTCACACTTGACACAGTAGCGCAAGTCATGATAACAAAACTCATAAAAATTTAAGGATACGTTTTCCTTTAGGCCTAAAACTTAGGCGCAGGATGGCGCCTCGTGTCCTTAGAGAGGCTTTTGCCTCCTCCTCCATCCCAACTTTTTTAAAGACATGCTTGTAATTTTTTTTTTAATTCTTTTTAAAGATGACCTCCTTAAGCCATCAATTTTGATGGCCTTTTCCGTACAACAACCTGTGCTAAACTGTGTTTTGGAAAAAGTTTGGAAAAAAACATTTTTTATATATAGGTAAGTTTTTTTTTCTATTATGGTTAAACTGTACATAGAATTTTTTATATTTTAACTAGTTATATTTATATATATACAAACTAGTAATTGTCCCGTGCGACGCATGGGTGATTAAAAAATTATGTATGTTAAAAATTTATGTAAAATATAATATTAATATCTCTTATTTAAATCATTTAAAAGATTTATTTATAAATAATATTTTTTAACAAAGATTATCATTATTATCATAAATCAAAATTTTCCAACTATAGAATTCACTTAATATTATAACTTTTGTTATAATAACGTAATTCGAATCTCAATATTTTACCATTTAAAAATTTTTATTCAAGATAAAAATATTAATAAAATATCTAACATTTTGTACTTAGGATAATGAACAAATTTTTTATTTAAAGTAATTGAAGATATAATTTTAAAGATAGGTTAATAAAAATATTTAATTACTTAAACTTTATAATAATATGTTAAATTTCAATTAATTTTATTATGTATTTATGCAAAAAAATTTACCTTCAATACGTATATTATAATATTTTTCATATAAAGCTTTTACCCAATGCAATGTAAATATTAAAATGCTTAATATTATAAAATAATAAGAATATTTGAATAAAATAAATAATTAATAATGGATAATTAATAAATTTAATTTTCTAATAACAAATTATAGTTTAATTAATTTTAATATATTTTCTTGTAAAATATTCACTCCTGTATTTGAATATAAAAATATATTTTTATGTAAAGTTCTAACTTATGATAATGTAAATATATTTATATTAAAATATTTTAGAATACACATAATATCATGATTTTTTAAAATATTATAAAACACAACATGTGACTTTACGTAAAGTTTTAAAATTTTTGAGATATTTTCATAGTTTCCTTTAATACAACTTAATTTTAAATTTTAATTTTATTTTCAAAAAAATATCATCAACAATTATTTAATCTAAATATAAATAATAAAATGTATTTATTTTGGTAAATGATAGTACTAAAAATATCAATTAGAGATAAATCAATAGATTATATGTATCAATATTTTAACTTAAAAAAATGTATAAACAGGATATAAGAACTTAAAGGATCTTTAAAAAGAACCTGGTAATCTTTATCTTTGTTGAAGTCCTTATAGATAGCAGTGACAGTTCAACAAATTCCTGATAAAAAATAAAAAAGAATACTATATAAACATCCCAAACAAATAAAGCATGATAAAAATAAACAATGAATAGAATAACACTAATTTATAGGAAGAATCTAGCAACAGATAAATGCTTTTTATTGTTTCAAATTTTTCAACTATAGAATCCACCTAATATTATAATAACTTTTGTTATAACAACATAATTCGAATCTCAATATTTTACCATTTGAAAAACTCTATACAGGATAAAAACATTAATAAAATCTCTAACATTTTGTACTTGAGATAATGAACAAATTTTGTATTTAAAGTAATTGAAGATATAATTTTAAAGATTATTTAATAAAAATATTTAAATACTTAAACTCTATAATAATATGTTAAATTTCAATTAATTTTATTATGTATTTATGCAGAAATTTTACCTTCAAGGCGTATATTATAATATTTTTCATATAAAGTTTTCACCCAATGCAATGTAAATATTAAAATGCTTAATATTATAAAATAATAAGAATATTTGAATAAAATAAATAATTAATAATGGATAATTAATAAATTTAATTTTTCAATAACAAATTATAGTTTAATTAATTTTAATATTTTTTTTTGTACAATCTTCACTCCCGTAATTGAATATAAAAATATATTTTTATGTAAAATTCTAACTTATGCTAATGTAAATATATTTATATTGAAATATTATAGAATACACATAATATCATGATTTTTTAAAATATTATAAAACACAACCATGTGACTTTACGTAAAGTTTTAAAATTTCTGAGATGTTTTCATAATTTTCTTAAATACAACTTAATCTTAAATTTTAATTTTATTTGCAAAAAAATATCATCAACAATTATTTAATCTAAATATAAATAATAAAATATATTTATTTTGGCAAAGGGTAGTACTAAAAATATCAATTAGAGATAGATCAATAGATTATATGTCTCAATATTTTCACTTAAAAAAATTATAAACAGGATATAAGAATCAAGAGGATCTTTAAAAAAAACCTGGCGATCTTTATTTTTGTTAAAGTCTTTATAGATAATAGTGACAGTTTAGCAAATTCATGATAAAATAAAAAAATACTATATAAACATCTCAAATAAATAAAGCATGATAAAAATAAACAATGAATAGAATAACACTAATTCATAGGAAGAATCTAACAACAGATAAATTCTTTTTATTGTTTCAAAATTTTTCAACTATAGAATCCATCTAATATTATAACTTTTGTTATAACAACATAACTCGAATCTCAATATTTTACCATTTGAAAAACTCTATACAGGATAAGAACATTAATAAAATCTCTAACATTTTGTACTTGGGATAATGAACAAATTTTGTATTTAAAGTAATTGAAGATATAATTTTAAAGATTATTTAATAAAAATATTTAATTACTTAAAATTTATAATAATATGTTAAATTTCAATTAATTTTATTATGTATTTATGCAAAAAATTTACCTTCAAGGCGTATATTATAATATTTTTCATATAAAGTTTTTACCCAATGCAATGTAAATATTAAAATGCTTAATATTATAAATAATAAGAATATTTGAATAAATAAATAATTAATAATGGATAATTAATAAATTTAATTTTCCAATAACAAATTATAGTTTAATTAATTTTAATATTTTTTTGTAAAATCTTCACTCCCGTAATTGAATATAAAAATATATTTTTATGTAAAGTTCTAACTTATGCTAATGTAAATATATTTATATTAAAATATTATAGAATACACATAATATCATGATTTTTTAAAATATTATAAAACACAACCATGTGACTTTACTTAAAGTTTTAAAATTTTTGAGATGTTTTCACGAGTTTTCTTTAATACAACTTAATAATAAATTTTAATTTTATTTGCAAAAAAATATCATCAACAATTATTTAATCTAAATATAAATAATAAAATGTATTTATTTTGGCAAAGGGTAGTATTAAAAATATCAATTAGAGATAGATCAATAGATTATATGTCTCAATATTTTTACTTTAAAAAAATTATAAACAGGATATAAGAACTTAGAGGATCTTTAAAAAGAATCTAGTGATCTTTATCTTTATTGAAGTCTTTATAGATAGTAGTGAAAGATCAATAAATTCTTGGTAAAAAATAAAAAAATACTATATAAACATCCCAAACAAATAAAGCATGATAAAAATAAATAATGAATAAAATAACATTAATACATAGGAAGAATCTAATAATAGATAAATCTTTTTATTGCTTCAAAATTTTTCAACTATAGAATCCACCTAATATTATAACTTTTGTTATAACAACATAATTCGAATCTCAATATTTTACCATTTGAAAAACTCTATACAGGATAAAAACATTAATAAAATCTCTAACATTTTGTACTTGGGATAATGAACAAATTTTGTATTTAAAGTAATTGAAGATATAATTTTAAAGATTATTTAATAAAAATATTAATTACTTAAACTTTATAATAATATGTTAAATTTCAATTAATTTTATTATGTATTTATGCAAAAAATTTACCTTCAAGACGATATTATAAATTTTTCATATAAAGCTTTTACCCAATGCAATGTAAATATTAAAATGCTTAATATTATAAAATAATATGAATATTTGAATAAAATAAATAATTAATAATGGATAATTAATAAATTTAATTTTCCAATAACAAATTATAGTTTAATTAATTTTAATATTTTTTTTGTAAAATCTTCACTCCCGTAATTGAATATAAAAATATATTTTTATGTAAAGTTCTAACTTATGCTAATGTAAATATATTTATATTAAAATATTATAGAATACACATAATATCATGATTTTTTTAAAATATTATAAAATACAACCATGTGACTATACGTAAAGTTTTAAAATTTCTGAGATGTTTTCATAGTTTTCTTAAATACAACTTAATCTTAAATTTTAATTTTATTTGCAAAAAAATATCATCAACAATTATTTAATCTAAATATAAATAATAAAATGTATTTATTTTGGTAAAAGGTAGTACTAAAAATATCAATTAGAGATAGATCAATAAATTATATGTCTCAATATTTTCATTTAAAAAAAATTATAATCAGGATATAAGAACATAAAGGATCTTTTAAAAGAACTTGATGATTTTTATCTTTGTTGAAGTCCTTATAGATAGTAGTAAAAGTTCAACAAATTCCTAGTAAAAAATTAAAAAAAAATACTATATAAACATCCCAAACAAATAAAGCATGATAAGAATAAATAATGAATAAAATAACACTAATACATAGGAAGAATTTAGAAACAGATAAATCTTTTTTATTGCTTCGCTTCCAAACAACATGCACCCGCAATCATTGAGAAAATACATTATTTTATCTATTAAATAAAACACAAATAAATAATTGAAATATAAATAAAATTTAAGGCAATCAAATGACAAATCATAATTTTGTAAAAAACTAAAGTTATCTGAACATATGAAATACTTCATATTCATCTTAGTCCATTAGGCACTTTGATTAGAACATGAACAATACATAAAAATAAGAAAAATTCACATAAACTAATCATAAAAGAAATATAAATCCATACAAATAAGATTCACAGAGTAAATGAAGACTGATTTTGAAATTAAAAAAAAATAAAAAACAAAAAAGGGTGCATCAAAGAGAAAGAAACACACTGAAACAACTTTAGGAGAAGGTTCGGTAATAATAACTGAGTGAAATGCAGTAATAACCAAAAAATAACACAACCTAAGATGCAACATATCACAAAACTTTTGAGCTCTTGCTGTAACACATTATAGAAAAAAATTTAAAAAATAGAAGTGTGTAAGGCAGAGAGGTGTGAATCAGAATTAGGAAATAGAAGAAGAGAGATTAACAGAAGATAGTAAGAACTTACAGAAATGGCATCACGTGCTGAGAAAGGAAATGCGTAATGGCAGTGGAGGGAAGGGAAATCTAAGAAGAAAGGGTAGAATGCAACAAACAGGAGGCAACAAAATTGAAACTCTTATTTTCCATCTTGAATATTTTCTAAGAAATCAAACATTTGATATGAGAATCTCACCTGCAAAATAACGCAGTTTGAGCCCTCTACCTTCGACTTCAACACCTACACCGCTCGGTGCTTCGGGCCTGAGAGATCGATCTCAACCTTCTGCAAGACAACAACCCAGACTTGTATTGTTTCTTCTGTTTCAATATGTCCATCACCATCTTTGTTGAGTTTTAGGTTCAGTAAAAGGGGGGAGGAGAGAATTCAACAAATTAGGAGCTTCTGATTTTGGGTGATAGAAACAGATAGAGTAAAATCAAAAAAGTAAAAATTTGTATAGGTAATTAAAATTCATAAATAAAAAAATTCAAATTTAAAATTCAAAATAAAAATGAAGAGATGAAAGATTGAAAAATGTATAAATGATTAAAGTAGTAGTTAATAAAATTTTAAAAAATACGAAATTAAAAAAATCAATAAATATAATTTTATGAGGTGTGAGAACTATGAAATTAATTTTTTTTAAATTTATAATTTCATCATATTAGTTGGTTCAATTAAATATGATCACAAAAAAAGAAAAAAATTGAATTGTTTGAGGCATCACAAAGAAAGAGGAAGTTTGAATTGTTTGAGGTATTAATTGATTTTTGAAGCTGATTGGTTCAATAATTGGTTGAGACATATTAGTTGGTAATAGTTGGCATCTTTAAGGAAAAGATGAGATATTTAGTGAGATTAAATTTGGGGGGAATTTCGAATTTCAAAATGATTTGACTAATATTAAATGTAACATTTATTGTCATAAATTTGTGTCTTCTGATAAGAGATGAATATGGGATTAATTGGTAATTTTGTATAAATAAGATAGTGGAAGGCTCAAAATATGATTGGTTGAGATAGAAAATTGTTGAGACCAAAATACTCTTAAAAGTTTGGGCGGGAAAACTTTTCATGTGGGAATGACATCTGTCTCTTTTTTTTTTTGTAATTCTTGAAGATGATTTTGCTTTGTATATATTATAGATTCACATATAAAAATGTTAAATTACTTTTTTATAAATAATTATACATATAAATATTTTATAAATTTTAATTAGTAATATTTACATACATCTAGAGTTACACACAGATCTAGCTATATCATTCTTTTTTAATACATAATTGTATATTTAAAAAAATTATAGATCTTAATAAAGAATATTTATATACACTAAAATATACATACACTCAGTTAAATAAAAAAAAAAGACAAAAGAAAAAAGAAGAAGAGGAAACCGCTGATTTGCGGTAAAAATAGCTGTTGTATGCTGTATGCTAAACGCCTCCATCAATTTTACAATCTTAGCTCCGCTTTGCTTAAATGGGTGATGATTTATTGCCATCAATGTGCAACATGCCCAAATGTTCACAACTCATATGGAAGTTGAAATTTGTAGTGTGTTCACGAGCCTCTATAAACAGAGGTAGACTTTCATTTATTCGGCAAGAGGCATGAAAAACACAGCAAAGAGAAAAATAAGAGCCCTGATAGTGAGGGAAAAAGAAAAATAGAGACATTGAATAAATTCTAGAGAGTGTAGGATGAGGAAAAAATACAATGGAGAAATTTGGGATCTCCGCCAAGAAAATGCTAGTTTGCCAAGAAAATGAATGTTTTGGTAACGCACATGTGGGTATATAGGAATGGGTTTTGCTGTATTTTTTTAAAAATTTTGGTAACAGTATTAAACAAATTCTTCTTAATAATCTTGTTAATATTAAATAAAAAAATATTTAATAAAAAATATATTTAATGTTTTAAAAACATAAAAATATTTAATATTTTTTATTTAATAATTAAAAAAATTAATATATTTAATAATTACGAAAATTAATAAAAAGATTGTATAAAAATATTTAGAATTATTTATATAAGAATAGAATTGACGAGCATGTGTGCACTTTGATTGACAAGCAGTAAATATGAGCAATAATTTTTTAAAATAAAGATCATTATAAAGTGAATTTAAAATTAATATATAAGACTTAATATATAATAATTAAGAATATTAATGTATTTAAAATTATAATTAAAATATGTTTTTATAGCAATTTATATAATAAAACTTAATTAAATCTAATTTCATTTTCAAAATTTTATTATTTTAATATATATAAAAAATTAATAAATAAATTTATATAATATAATATTTATATTAAATAATTAATAAAATTATAATATATTATATTAATTTATCTTATTAAATTTAATTCAACATGCTAAACAAAAAAATACCAATTACCGGACTGAGTTAAGAAGAAATAGTAATCATTACCTGAATTCTGTGACATCTGACACACTAGCCCAGGTCATAAATAGCAGAACTATAAAGAAAGTAAACTGTGGGTAGAAGCTATTAAATATGAATTTAATTTATATATACTAGTAAATAATTAAAGAAAAAAATTAATAATATATATTTTTAAATATTTTTTAATATTCATTTTATTATTAATTTATTTTATACACTAAAAAATTATTAAAATAAATAAATAATACTTATTTTTAAATAAATAATAAAATAAATATTTTAAAAATATGTTAATATCATTTTTTTTTAAATGTTTCCTTTAGGCCTAAAACTTAGGCGCTCAGGGGCGGCGCCTCGCATGTCTGTCCATAGGGAGGCCACACCAACTATTTTAAAGTTATGCTCGTAATGTTTTTTTGTTTTTAATCTTCTTAAAGATGGCCCCCTTAAGCTATTAATTTTACCATCTTAGTGGACCTTCGTACCAACCATTACGACTCTACGGATGTCGTTGGATGAGCAAATGATAAGTTGAAAAAAACCCCTTCTGAGTGCAATTTGTCAAGCAAATTTAATCCGTACCGGTGAGGCAAAGAAGAGGTTATAATTTATGAATCACGGATGTGTTATTGTTAAGGTGTATTTGTATATCATATATGTATTTATGTTAGATATATGAAAATATTTATATGATACATATATTTTATATGTTAGAATGTGTCTGATTAAAAAAATTATTATTTTTTTAATTTAGATACGTTTCGAACACATCTTAAATATACTTAGATACATCTTGGACACGTTTAGACATGTCTAGGACATGAGTTATACACGATCTATTAATATTTTTTTAAAATAATTTTCATGATTAACGTTAAATTAGTAAGTTCGTAATTTATTCAAACTCAATCACATAACTAATGTCTCAAGTCACTATTTTAACACATCAGTATTTTAAGTTTAATTTTTTCATACATCATTATTAGACTTTTAAGTTTTATTTTTTTACCACTACTATTTTTATCTGTTTCTTCTACTTTTACTCGTACCAAATCATCCACTTCGTCATCATTGAAACTTGCTTCATACTAATATTCTCTCTAATTAATTTTTTTATACACATGTACTCATTCATAGTTAGTTTTATTAAAAAAAATTAGTTTAAAATTTTTTTAAAATATATTAATAGAAATTATGCTCTATTTTTTTTAAGAGAAACTTATTAGGTAACAAATATTAGTACATATAATATATATTAAGATATTATAAATTTTCAAACTTATAAAAATGATATTAATGAATTATGAATTTTTTACTTAAATTTTGTAATTATATATATATATATATATATATATATATATATATATATATATATATATATATATATACCGTATTCGTGTCTTATAATTTTTAAATTTAGTGTATTTACGTATCGTAATGCATAGCCCATATCATATCCTATGTCATTCCGTGCCTATGCTTCATAGGTTATAATAGTATTTTACTGTTTTCACTCATTGAATTATATAAGACTTTTAGTGAAGTATGAAGATTTTTAGTAGAAGAACCACTCAAAATACTAATATTTATGTACATAAATAAAATGTATGAATCAATTAAATATAATTAATACAGGTTAAATTTATTTAATCCTAGATGGAAAAACATTTATTCATGACCTAGGAATATAGAGTATACGGTGTCACAAAATATCTTATAACCTTCTGGTTGTATTTTTCAATTTTTACATAGTGATAATATATAGTAAATTTCTTAATTCCTACGAAGCACGGATTACGCCGTTATTAAGGCATGTCCGCGTGTTGGATACTTGTCCATGTTAGACACATGGAAACACATGTACGACACACATATTCTGCGTGTCAGAATATATCCAATTAAAAAGATTATTTTTTTCAATTTAGACACATCTCAGACACACTTGGACACGTCTCGAACACGCTTGGATATATCTCGAACACATTTGAACATATCTAGAACACGACTTGGACACGATCTATTAATTTTTTTTAAATAGTTTCCATGATTAACGTTCAATTAGTAAGTTCGTAACTCACCCAAGCTCAATCACATAACTAATGTCTTAAGTCACTATTTTTACACATCAGTATTTTAATTTTTATCTTTTCATACATCATTATTAGACTTTTAAGTTTTATCTTTTTATACACCACTATTTTTATCTGCTCTTTTTACCTTTGTTTATACTAAATCGTCTATTTCGTCTTCACTGAAACTTGCTTCATACTAATATTCTTTTTATTTAATTTTTTTTATGCACATGTACTCATTCATGGTTAGTTCTATTAGGAGAAGTTGATTTAAGATATTTTTTAAAATATATCAATAGAAATTATGCTTCATATTTTTTAAGAGATGCTTATTAAATAATAAATATTAGTACATATGACATATATTAAGATATTATAAATCTTCAAATTTATAGAAATGATATTAATGAATTATGATTTTTTTACTTAAATTTTGTAATTTTATATATATATATATATATATATATATATATATATATATATATTTTAAATTTAATATTTAATATATTTAGTATTCATATCTGTATTCGTGCCTGTGCTTCCTAACTTAATTCATATTCTTAAGTTTGTTATAAGTAAAATGAGGTTCTCGTAGCCATGAGGCATGGTTTAGTTGACAAACTAAATCCTTTGCCCGAGTTTTACTTTCATTGCAGGGATTTGAATTATAATGTAAATAACTAAATATCTTATGGACATAACAAATATGTATATAGCCAAACAGAAATTAATAAAAAGTGTGAAGACCTTACGTGATTAAAAGGTCAAAAAATGAGGCACTGGTTTTCTGGTGCTTGCTAATATACACCCCATTAAGTTGGGGTGTATGATACACCATTGACCATGACCTGCAGCAACAGGTTTTTTTTTTTGAGCAGGTTTTTTTTTTTTTTCAGAAATCATGTGCACTGTTCACGCTGGTAGAATATACTGTTCACACTAAAAATATTGTTCACGCCGAAAAAATCACTGTTCACACCTGAAAAATCACTGTTAACATCGGAAAAAATCACTGTTTATGCCAGAAAATTTACTGTTTACTCCAAAAAAATTACTGTTCACACTGAAAAAAATACTGTTCACTTCGGAAGAGACACTGTTATATCGGAAAAGAATATTGTTTATATATTTTAAAATTACTCAATTCTATAAATAATACCAGTTAAAATTATATCGGTCGATCTTTATATTTTTTCATAAATAATCGTGTATACTAAAATTTTTTCTAAAACTATTACTTGTTGAAAAATTTTATAAATTTTAACTAATGATATTTATACGCTTATACAATTTAAAAAAATTAGAAGTGATCGAGTTTTCTAAAATAATAAGCGTATTTTTAAAAAATTTATAAATTTTAACGATAATATTTATACGATTACACAATTTAAAAAAATTACAGGTGATAAGTTTTAGTCGAAGCAGTAATGTAGGTAATGATAATGGTAATAGTATGTAAAAAAATATAATATTAAAAAAATAAAAAAAAAATAAAAAAAGAAACCTGCTAAGCAGGTTTCCTATAATTAATCCAAGCCATTGATTTATTTTATGAATAAATCAATGGCTTATGTTATAAGGTGTATGATACACCCTCCTTTGGAAGGTGTATATTAGAAATGACCCTGGTTTTCTACGAAATCTGGCAACTAACATCTGAAATTGAACTCGGGAAGAAACTCCTCTAACATCCCCCATCAACTAATTAAAGCGACTGAAATGAGTTATGAATTATGATTCAAAGTTAAATAGAATATTTGTCTGTAGGTATTAAGAAATCAATATAATATATAAAAAATATATATATAACTTAAAAATATGTCATGTGTCAATCTTAAGTAGTAAGTGAAGTTATACTTTTTTGAAATGTGTCAAAGAGTCCATTTATTTTAATGTCATATATTTCTATAAAAATAATAATAATATAATGTTGATATATGTACACACATAAATAACACATATTTAAAAATAATTAACTAAAATAATAAATTGATTAGTTATTATTAATTCCAAAATCAACAATTATAAATGACCCAATAAAAGTTAATTAATTAATAAGTATAATTGACACCAATCAATTAACTTTGATTGCAATCATATTAAATTTTTCAACAACTCAAAACTCACATCAATCATTTTAAATAACCATAATATATTGTTTATTTGAAAATGTTATCAAATAATTCAAATTGAAATGCACAATTGTAAAATTTATTTAATTATAAATCAACTAATAATGTTCATTGATTGTTTTAAATGTGACAAAACGCGTTATTATTAGTGAGAGGATGAAATAACAAATTCATTAAATTAAAAAAATTGAATACAAGAAAATACAACTTGTTCCAAAAATATATGATTTCCTTTAAATGTAATGAACAGTGTAAGGGATTACATGTAAAAAAATAAAAAAAGGGTATAAAATATAGGAACTTCATTTGATTTTCCTAATTTATGATTTACATATGTTACAATTAATTTTATAGAAAGAATTTTATTGCATTAAAATTAAATACACTTATTGTTTAAATTTCTTCTTATCAATAATCAATTTTTTTTTACATATTATATACATATGAAGTCGATACAATTGCTTTAAACTTACTTACAAATCCTCTAGTAAATCAAAAAATTTACCTACAAATTATCATTATTTTTATATGTTAACTATGTAAGAAGTTTGATAATGAAATTTGGTGGTTTTTCATCTAAATACTATGCTCACAAACATTTGCATAGTTAGTTAGGTAATAGGCTACTATCAGGGACAGATCCGAGGGGGGTAAGCATGGGCCTTGACCCTCCCCTTTTTCATTAATTTCTTTTAAGTATTAATAATTTAATTAAATTTATTAAAAAATAAAAAGATAATTATATTACTTTTTATAAAGTTAATACTTATTATATTGACATTCTTATTTAAAAATTATACATATATTCTTAATTTTATATATTGTTATTATACTCTAATATTCTTTTTTGTTTACAAAATTATATATATCTCCCTACTTTATATACAAACATTAAATAAAGTGTCATTGAAAATACAAAGTAAGAAAAATATAAGTATTTTCTTAAACAAAAAGAGTATCAATATTATAAGTACTAACCTTAGAAGAGGTCGGTAAAATTATACCAAAAATAAAAATGATGAAGTTAAAAGAGTTGATATTTTATATGTAATTGACATGTGATTCACGATTATTTTATATACATTAATATTACAATTTTAACTTATCATTCTATTAATTTTTAATCTTTATATAATAAATCTACTAACTACTCTCACTTTTAACTTCACTCACTTCCCTTTTTAAAAATCTCTCTCTCTCTCTCTCTCTCTCTCTCTCTATATATATATAAACTTAATTTTGTTTATAAATCATGATGTAAAGGACAACTGCTATTGTGATGCATTTAATATCTAATATAAATATTTTTTATTATTTTTTTTACTTTATTCATAAATCTTCCTATATAATGAAAAAAATACTCTTCTAAAGTAAAAAAATAAAATTATATTTATCTTTAATTTAAAATAGTATATTTTGATCTTAACGTACTAAATAATTTAAGGGTGAATACATATTTATTTACTAACTTTAAATTTTTTCCTATATTTAATAATATAATTTTATGATTTTCGGCCCTTTCACTGAATATTTTTGAGATCCGTCCCTGGCTACTATATCTTTTATCTTTTATTTATTTATCTTTCATATATAAAAGTATAATGCCTTAATGTTGCCTTAGAGTTTACTTTTCCTCCTAAACAAAGGGTATTTAATGTGTTTTATATTTAGATGTTTTTAATTAATTACTTGGAACTTTCAACAATATTAAGTATTTTAAATTTCTTAAGCAATTATCATAATTACTTTTGATATTTTTACCAAGCCTTACAATTCCTATACAACTCTCTTAATTATATTTCCACTATAGCTTTCAACAATATTAAGTGTTCTAAATTTATAAAGTACCTATATTAATTACCTTTAGTTTTTCCTAGTCTTACAAATTTTATACAACTCTCTTAATTATATTTCTACTATAATTTTCACTCACATAATATTTAAAGGCTAATTTAGATGATCTTATGAAAAAGAATTTTTTTAAGTTTTCTTAATTTATTTTATTTAAAGATTGAATTTATACAAAACTAAAATCACGTGTAAGAAATTTGATAATGCAGTTTGGAGGTTCCTTCATCCAAATATTGTGATTACAAACCTTTGCATAGTTAACTCTGTAATCAGCCACCATATCTTTTATATTTTATTTATGTAACATTTATATATAAAAGAGGAGTATCTCAGTATAATTCTAGAGTTGCTATAGGGTTTACTTTCCTTCTTAATTGATACCGAGTTGCTTCAAACTCAATAGGGGGTGAATGAAATTTGTAAAAAGATTTTCGCAAATTTTTTTAAAAATATTTGTTTATCAATTTTTGTTGAAATTATTAATTTCCATAATTGAATAAATAGACGAGGAAGATAACTTCTCACACTAAAACAACCAAGAGTTAAAGTATTCAAGAGAGCATTTAACAATAAAGTGCACAAATATAAAGAAATATAGTTGAGAGAAAACAAACACCAAGATTTATATTAGTTCAGTCACTCCTTGTGACTTATATCCAGTTCTCAAGTGATTTACCTGAGATTTTTCATTAATCTCCAAGTTTTCAACAGGTGCTTGCAACCTTCACAACAAAAAGCACCTACAACACCCTTGGGATACCTCACCTTTAGTGTTTGAGCCTCACAAAAAGGGATATCCCGCCCTTTTGATCTCACTAAGGATACTTCACCTTTTTACAATAAATTTCAGATGAAGAAAAAAATAATAACTCTCTCAAGATCAAATGATACAAATTGAAGTCCAAGAGGTAGCAAGATGATCACATATTTAGGCGCAAAAATAGAGAATTATGAATGAGGGTTATTATAATTCTTAATAAATGCTCAAGAAGGTTTTTCATAGTGATATCCAACTCTACTTGAGTCTCTGATGCTTTGTATTTAAAGCCCAAGTTATTAAAGAGTCGTTGGGAGTGAGTTGAGAGTATTTAATATGAGCTACTAGCCATTATTTCTGATTTTAGAAACCCAGTTAATCGATTATTAGAAATTCATAATCGATTATTTGCAACATAACACAAAATAGTATGTTTTTAGAACACCAGTAATAGATTATTGGTTAGCCATAATCAATTATTTCTTTTAACAAAAGGGGTGTGAAATAACCTTTTTAACTCATTAATCGATTATTGTCGTGCAATAATCGATTATTACTTGAATGATAAAAAAAATTTGACATTCTGACTTTTGATAATCAATTATGGTTATCCCCATAATCGATTATTAGCTTATAACCCATAATAAGGCATTCCGCTGAGCCCTGATAATTGATTATGAAAAGTTCATAATCGATTATTTGGCTTCTAATAGCATTAAAACACTTAGCCAATATAAGCTTAATGCATCTAATTGTTCCAAAACACTTTTAAACATTTAAAAGTCATTTTACTTGATTCTAAAAATATGTTTAACATATTGATTCATTAAGTATTATCTTGAATTTTTAAAAATAGATTTAGAGCTTAATATGAATCATTTTTACATTTACATGAGATATAAGTCCTATAACTAGTCTTGAAGGATCTTGGACTTGATCTTGTATATATATTTTTATTTGTGATCATCAAAAACATTATAAATTGCCAATTACGCTAATTTGTGGTTAATTTGATAATATTCCTTAATTTTTGTTATTTGTTAATTTATTTATTTTTAATTTAATTTCTCATTAATTAGATTTTAAGTGTATTTTGTTTCCTATGAAAATAACTTTTAATTGTGTTTAATAGTTTCGCTCATTCCACTCAATAGCTTTTAAATTTTTCTAGATTCCTATGAAATATTCCTAATTGCTATTCTCCTAAGGAAACTTTTCTCACCCAATTTGAGGGTATTTTTGTAACTTTACAATTCTTTATCATTGAATAAAATAAATATGATTTTGCTCATTTAATAAAATATACTTTTTTTACATTTCCTCTTGGAAAGTTCCATATAACAAAGACCAACTTTTCATTTGGATTGATGCTGTTTTTTAATTAGAACACTACTAGAAATTTCAGATTTAGAGACGAAAAAATTCCATCTCTAAATCTAAAGAATTCCATCTCTAAATATTTAGAGACGGAATTAGAGACAGAAATTGATCCATCTCCAAAACTGACGTCTCTGATTGGTAGAGACGAAAAAATGAGTTTCGTCTCTAAATTAGAGACGAAAAAAGTCTGTCTCTAAATAAAAAAATTCTGTCTCTAATTAGAGACAGATATTGTCAATTTTTTTAAAATATAAAAATGATTAAATTAGAGACGACACTATTCTATCTCTAATTCCATCTCTAAAATTAGAGACGGCACTATTCCATCTCTAAATCCAAAATAAATTTAAAAAAAATATACGAACATGTTTCGTCTCTAAAATTAAATTTTTCAAAATTATCTATTTAGTATACTTATAATTTTATAACTAACTCATACAATTAACCATCACAATAAGTCATATAACATAAGAAATCATAATTTCTTAACATCATTACAAATATTTGTACCAAAATATAAAGTAATAATTAATTATCATTACAAATATTTAAATAGTAACTAAAAATATTTAAATTGTCAATGATAATATAAAAATAAAAATAATAATAAATTTGGATTATCATTAACATTGTCACTCATCTCCTCATCACGAAAGTCATCCTCTTCTCTAATTGCAGGATGGACATCTGATTCGCCTGAAAAGACAAACAACAAGTATTAGTAGTAGCCTAAAAAATTTATATTAATATTTATATTATACTAATATTTTTGAAAAGCAAGGTCAACCTGATTGGACTTATAACTTAATAATATATTCTTAGTGTATGTTTGAATTATCTTAGAATTTTCATATTATTTGGTTTTGTTATGTTAACTTGTAACAATATATAGATGCACAAATAAGCTATTTATATTCAGTTATCAGATAAGTCTTTACTCCGATTGACTTTTACTTCAACTTTCTATTTTACAATTTGGTCCTTGTTCATTGTGTTATCTGACTCACTAGAAAAAATGAGAACAAGTCACATGATCATATACATACATATGAATCAATTTATTAAGTAATCAGTATTTTACTACTAAAATATTATACAAAAAATATTATTCAATAGTAATATTCCTATTATGCAAGGTGAGATCTGATACGTATACACCTTTAAAGATAAGGGTACTAAAGGAAATCTAAAAAAAAAACATTTGAACAGCCAAAGTTATTCCCTCCAAGTCTTACCATCCAAGAAAAGATATGCAAGTGTGTATTGGGTCAAAACCCCTCAGCTTGAGGCACAAGCATGCTTGGCGAAGGTGTGTGTGTCTAGAATGACAAACGTTGAGAACACCGAGACAATGCATTAAGTAATATTTTATTTTTTATTTTTAATCTTATTTAAGGTAGAAAATGTTGCATACCTGCCAAAATTTAATTTGATAGAAAACTCACGGATATGACTTATGAAATGCATATATATATAATCATTTACCAGTGACCTTAGAATTGTAAACTTCACCAACTACCCACAATTCAACTAAATTGGTTATCCAGAAAAGGTTACATTAAATTTAGAGAATTTGTTTATCTGTGAGCACTTGGCACACATAGAAACTTGCTCAATCTTCCTGTACAATAAGCATATTAATCTTCATAAGAATCAATAATATCTAAACCGCATACACAAGAAAAGTCGTGACTCATTAATGCTGGCAAGAAAACAAGGCAATTAGGACATGATCTATAACATAAATTAAATAGAAGATTACAAAGAGGGATCAGAAGCAAAAATGCAGAGCATCATTAGAACATACCTCCTTTCCATGTCCATCCCTTTTCGCATAGCTCTATCAATTCTGTCCAAGTTTTTCTTCTTCCTCCCATTCTATTAGTCAATCAAAATAAGTGACAATGATGTAAGAATGGACAAAATTCAAGGCCAATAAGATAAATTTAATGCAATTCATCATGGAATCATGCTCTAACATTAGCTTAAATAAATCTATCAAGGAAATTTTTTACAGTGCAAACCTGTTCGTATAGCTCTTTCTCAAGTTTCACAATATCTTGATTTATAGCTTCATCTTCCTCAGCTAAATCAGGCTGTACCAAGCGAAAGAAGTTTAAGGATCACAACCATGAATTTGATAAGCTTCAAGTAACTAACATTAATAATTCCATGTATGAAATAAAAACCTACCAATATTTCTGGATATATACCAATGCTCTGCAGCTCAAGCAGCAGCCTGTCATCCAGAGACATCAGCCTTTCAATCCTTTAGGTTTAGTTGTATCCCAATTGTTTGGGGATGAACTATACATAAATGTTTTTGTAGCAAAGCATCTACGACTCATCTTAATTGTGCTGAAAGATGTGATGCTCAAAGCACTTTCAGCCTCTCTGTTAATATGTACACAGAAAAATATAGATTTCCTATGAATATAATATTCTATCTCAAAGTTGACGAAACCAAAATTATAATTGGGAAAGTTTGTCACAGCAAATTCCAAAACTTGCCCAATACTTGTTCAATGTAGCAGCTTTGCCAAACTCTTAAAATGAATATATATATATATAATCATTTCATTTAAAAAGTAAAAATTTGCATAGCTCTTTAGAATAGAACCCAATTTGGCATCAAAGTAGAGAGACACAGAAAAAAGAAAAATAGAAAAAGATCTAAGAGACCTGAAGTTGAAGAAGTGCAACACAAAGGAGTGACTTTAAATGCCATTGCTGGTGCCATGTGACCTACCCAATTATAATATTTTCGGAAACATTCTAAACTATTTCAATATGTACAGAATTCAGCTAGGACAAAAACTTCATATAGGGAACTGCTTTAATGGCACCAATCACCCATTTAGAAATAACAAGAATTCGAGAACATGATGATAACAGAGATAACGTACATTCAATACTGTTTCAATATGAACACTACAGAATTCAACAAGGGCAAAACTTCATACAGGGAACAAATGGAGTTAAAATTAAGTAACTAATAGGAGAGCAAGATATACATGGATTTTACAATAGAAATTCATCACATGAACAATGCAATTACAATATAGTTATGCAATTTTCATATTAAAGTGCAATTTTCCCCTCAACTGGAACAAACATGTTAGGAGGCCTCAGATAATTTATACACATCATAATCTAAAACTAGATAATCATCCAATGTAAGCAAAATTTTAACTCATCACTGACCTCACCCACATCGATATAGGATAATGATTTCAACGAAAAATGTGCCAGAATATAATAAATAAAATTCATCGTAACAAATAAAATTGGTTAATCAAATTAGCAGCCACAAGATGCAATTTATAAGGGGGAAAGAGATCACTCAGTGGTAGTAATAATGTTTATGGTTCGATTCTGCCAGCAGACTTCCTCAACTTGGAATTTCATTTGAGCTTGAAAACTAAAGGAGGACTGTACAAGTCCTGGCTAGCAGCCACTAATGTGGGTGAGATAAATCCCAGTGCTTACTCGTGGACTTGGAGCAGATGACCTGGAGCAGAGGCGCGACGGTGGAGGCGCGACGGTGGAGGCGCGATGGTGGAGCTGCGACGGTGGAGCTTACCCAGCCTTCTGCAGCTTAGGCTCGTGTTGGTCAGATCCGAGTGGAGGCGCAGCGGTTGGGCAAATCCGGACCTGCGACAACAAGAATGGTGGTGACTTACTCAGATCTGAGAAAAATGATGGCCAACGGCAATGGTGGTGAGCACAGTGAGGGCACAGCAAGGTGAGCACAGTGAGGGCACGGCTAGGTGAGAATGGTGAAGGCGCAGTAAGGTGAGAACAGTGAGGCCGCAGGGGAGAAGGAGAGGTTCTGAAATTGGGTTGTGATTTGGGATTAAAGGTTTCTGAAACTAATTTTTAATTTGAAGAGATTAGAGACGGAAAACATTCTGTCTCTATATTATAAAAAAATTATTAATTAAATTACATAAATTAGTTAGAGACGAAAAATAGAGGTAATTAGAGATGAAAAATTTAGAGATGGATAAAATTCATCTCTAAATTCCGTCTCTAAACATATTTGACTTTTTAATATATCACATTCATCAAATAGAGACAGAATTAGAGACGAAAAAATTTGAAACCGGTAAAATCCGTCTCTAAATTCTATCTCTAAGTATATTTGACTTTAAATTAACCAAATAGAGATGAAAAAAGAGACGAAAAATTCTGAGATAGAAATTTTCCATCTCTAAATTTTAAATTTTATTGTTCCTCTCTAATTCATCAATTCTGTCTCTGTTTCCATCTCTAATAGAGACAAAAAAAATTTCATCTATAAATTTCGTCTCTAAATCAAAAATTTCTAGTAGTGGAAGAAACCAATAGGATTATTCTCATGCAAATATCTTTAATAAGTGCTTGTAATATAATGTTGTTGTTGTAATTATTATTCTACATGTTCTTTTCTTATGTGAAATGAATATATTGTTATGGAGAGAGAACTTAATTATTGATATGTACATTGTTAATTTTTAAAATTTCTTAGTTGATTCCCATTTTTTTTACTTGAGTAATTGATGCATTTTAAGAATAATTAACTGAGTATAAGAGATAAAGTATTACTATGGATTTTATTGTAACAATTATTTTTGTCAACTATTGTTATTATTTTTGTATATTTTTCAAAACAACTCAAGAGGAAGTAATGCAATTTAATTCAAATTCAAAAGAAATATATAATTTGTAATCAAATGAGATAAACATTTGTGACATTAAGATTATTATTATTTAGGATAATAATTTGATATTGGTTGTTACAAACGGTCATTCATTTTTATATTATTTTATTTTTTGAGTAAATTCTATTTTTATTTTAGTCATTGCAATTTCATTTTATTCATAACAACAATTCTAATGTAATTTATATTATTAGAAAAATTAATTAACTAATATTTTGTTACAAAATTTTTAGAGAAAAAATGTTGCATTATAAAATTCATGATTTAGTTTTATGATTTCTGAACATAAATTGTTTAGAATTTCTTTTATTTTGATTTTCTCATCGATAAAATTAATACAATTTAATATGTTATTCGCTCATAAAAAAACTATTACTCATAAAAAATAGTTAATATGTTATTCAAATTAACATCAATTATTAGTTTATTAATCATTTCTCAAAATTATATAATAATGTTTTTTGTTATTAATAATTTCCTACTATATTTTACTTTGTCAAAGCAATATTTTGACATCTAAGTAGGTTTCAAAAGAGATTGTTAGATAAAATATTTCTCAAAGTGATAATTTTAGGATTCAAATTCATGACATTACTGGTAAAGTTCGTTTTGAGTTACAATCTACATTTATTACAATAAATTATTGTTGGGTAAGATAGTAAATATACTAAATATAAACATACTCAATATAAATATGATTAGTAGACAATTTTAAAAAAAATATGTAAAAGATGATTTAATTTATATTTATATAATCATTAATAAAAAAAATTATATTTACCATACATCGGACAAGAAGAATTACTAGTGATGTTAATAAGATTGAGCTGGTTACGGCAGCCATTTCCTGTTCGATGACTATATCTATACCGTAGCAATGGAAGCAAAATTGTGCCTTTCCCATCCATATATGATATGATCAACATGTGTCATGCATTGCGATCTATTCCTATGATCCTTCTACTTCTTCCGATCACTGGAGCTTGGACGGAATATTGGTACCAAATGTGCGAAATCCGGTTAAACGTGATTTCCCACCTTTCTTTTCACTATATCTTGGACGGAGAACTCCCATCGGACGAAAATGTATGGTACCCAAGGTGTCTTGCATTTATTGATTATTAATTTCACAATAAATATTTAAAAATATATTAAATATTAGTAATAATTAATAAAATATTTAATAATTCACTTTGACTACTAAACCCAAGAAAAAAGGATGGATACCAGAGTTAATAATGACAATAACTAATGTCAGGCAAATTACCTTCTTTGGAGCCATTGTCTTTTAAGCCATTGACTTCTTTGAGACCTCAGATTTTTCATGGAACTTGAAGGACGTATCTTTGTCGAGGCTATTGCTTGATTCCATGCTCAATATGAATGTCAAAGTCATTTTTGTGAGCTCTATTTGGTGAAGGGATTACTTCTATTTATTTGATTGAGAGTGAACTAACAAAAATATGCCAATTTCTCCCATCGCTTTGCTTGAGCATGTTATGCTTTTTAATTGCTATCAAAATGTGGTGTCCTTGAGTGGAAATAATGGCAAAAGAGTGATAAAAGATGACAACAAATTGGATGTTATACAATTAAATTGATGAAGAAATGGTAACAATTCATGCCAAGCAAATAGTAAATGGCAATCTAAGTTATGAGTTGGTGGCATATTATCAGTGATATTCAAATTTCAAATAGAATGGTAGTTAATCCAATGCATTGACAACAATAAAGTTATGCCAATAATAGGGAGAATGAATTACGTCAATACTGGTGGACATTAATTGTATTCATATAAATGAGAATGAATGCCAAGTAAATGGTTGTTAACCACAAGACATTTATTTTTAACCTGATGTCATGCAAATAAATTAGCATCAAAGAGTTTACCAAAAAATTAGCATCAAATTCAAGCAATATGTGTGATTAAATGGTAATTGAAACGGACACATTAATGACTTGGTTGACTTCCCTTAGATGCTATGTGTGAATAGTTACCTCCCTAATGAATTGGCTGGGTTACGCAGACTAAGATTTATTAACCTTCGATTCAACAATTTCAGTGAAAAGATCATATAATTGAACCTGGTAGGCAGTAGCCGCAGTACAGATAGAAATGAACTATCGGTTTGGTGGTAATCTCCCACGCAAGAAGGTTGTTGGAATTCGAGGTGATGGGAAAGTCATAGAATAACTATTCAGCATAAGTGCTATATTCGCCTTTGAAAGTCTGTGAGTTGGATTTTCCTAGACGCATAATAAATCAATATGGATGAATCTAATGACTTCATTTTTTAAATAAAAACCTCTCCGGAGAACTCCCTCATTCAATTGCAAGCAGCTACAAATTCTAATTTTGTTTCCCTTGCTTCTTTACTTTGGACTTCGAAGATTTTTTAGCTTATGTAGGTTGAATGTTTTGAATGAATCATAGAAGGTAATGTGTGGTGAAAAAGTTTTACCTCGCCCGACGGTGGGCGCCAAATGTTTTGTCCTCTACCCGAGGGGTGATTTTCGGAGAGACCTAAGTCAGTCGTCCAACAGTTGGTTGGAGACGGGGTGAAATGCCATAGAGGCACTCCGACTGATCAATCTTAGAGTCAATATAGAGATGAAGGAATAGGTAAAGAAAGGTAAATATGTCTAGTTTAAGTTGTCAGGCTAGTTTATATAGAAATTTGGAGAACTGACTCTCCAGATTTCTTTCATTCAGATCATTTAGTATTTTGAATATTATGTTTGGTCATTATGATGCAAAAATGTTATATCTAATCATTATGGTGCGAAGACGTTATGTCTGGTCATTATAGCACGAAGACGTTATATTTGATTATTATGACGTGAAGTCATTAACGATCGTTAATAAATTGTATTAGGTACGTATTTGTTGAGCAATTATCTATTAAGATATAGGCCCGTCAAATCTTTTAAATAAGACATTAATTTGGACTTTCATGGACTTGGACCCAAGACCGTCCAAGTTCAAAACATAACCTCACATATATCCTGAAAGTTGAGGTTCTCTCATAATATAAAGGCAATATAAAATATCATAACAATAATTTTATAGCAATTTGTATACAGATTTTTTATAAAATAGTAAGTCATAAGGAGATATTATTGCATCATAAGTGTAAAGAAAATTAAAGCAAGAAAGAAAAAGCGAGTAGCATCCACACAATTTTTTAAATAATTCTGATTTTTTTACCATTTTTTTTCACATTACTTTTTTTCACTTAATCAACATCTTTAAAAAAAGTTATCAACAGTCTTATACTCCTTAAAAATATGTAAGAGGATCATTATTTTTTTTGAAAATCAATTTCCTACACCTTTAGAATTCTTATTTCGTATATAAAGTAAAAATAAAATACCACTATAATAGACAGATTGAAGAAACGTATAGCACGTACATTGCAATGGCTTTTGAAAAAGGAAGAATTACTTATAAGGACTATTAACGAATGATATTTAATTTAAAATAATAAAAAGTTAAAATTATTAATAAAAGCTATTTTAATTTTAATTAAAGACAAAATTATTTAATTTTATTTAACAATCAAAGTTATTTTTAATAAAAATTTTATGTGAAATATTGGTCATTTAATAATAATAAATAATTACTTAATAAAAAGTAATTATTATTTATAAATTTTTATATAAAACTTAATTTAAAACTGTTAACTGGTTATCTGGGATAGCAGAACACACTGCAATAGTTACAAATGACTATATTTCATAATTAATCATTTCTAAACTTTACCCAATGACTTTAAATATTAATGGGTTATAAATACAAGTGTTTGAGCATCAAAGAAGAGAAGAGAACAATCTGAAAATCACTCTTCAGCATAAAATTCATTTTTCATTATCTATTTCTCCAAAACTCTATTTTGAGCTTAAAAGTGTGAAACCTTGATGCACATATAGTGTTTCAATTTGTATTATCTACTCTTTGAGAGAGTTTTTATATTCTACATTTTTATATAATCTGAAAAGAGAGGGTGAGGTATCCCTCTAGAGAAAATGGTGAGGTATCCCTGTTTGAGGCTCAAGCACAAGGGTGAGGTATCTCAAGGTGTGTTGAGTGCTCTCAATTGTAAAGGTTTTCAAGCACCCGTTCAAGCTTGAAGGTTTAGTAGAAAATCTCGAGTGGTTCACTTGAGGACTGGACGTAGGCCACAAGTGGTTGGTGGCTGAACCAGAATAAATCTTAGTGTTTGCTTCTCTCAATTCTATTTCCTTTATATTTGTGCTTTAATTATATATGTTTGAGTTGAATTTGATATCTATCCTATTTGCTTGATTTATCCCATAACCCAAGTTATATTTGAGTAATCTCTAATAGTTGTGCATTTATTAGACTTATTTCGCTGCATTTATTAATTGAGTTATTCAAATTGCATAATTTGTCAAAGTTGTATTAAAACTTATAATTACCCAATTCACCCCCCTCTTGGGTAATGGTTGCCATGGCTAACACTCGCCTCACGGTGGGTGCCAGATGTTCTGTCCTCTACTCGAGGGGTGATTTTCAGAGAGACTTAGGTCAGTCGTCCGATAATTGGTTGGAGACGGGGTGAAATGCCAACAGAGGCACTCCGACTAATTAGTCTTGGAGTAAATATAGAGATGAAGGAATAGGTAGAGAAAGGTAAATATGTCTGGTCTAAGTTGTCAAGCTAGTTTATATAAAGATCTGGAGGACTCACTCTCCATATTCCTTCCATTCAGACCATTTAATATTCTGAACGTTATGTTTGGTCATTATGGCGCAAAAATGTTATCTCTAATTATTATGATGCGAAGACGTTATGTTTGGTCATTATGGTACGAAGATGTTATATTTGGTCATTATAATGCAAAGTCATTAACGAATATTAATAAGTCATATTAAATACGTATTTGTTGAGTCATTACCTATTCAAGTATAAGCCAATCAAATCTTACAAATAAGACATTAATTTAGACTTTCATGGGCTTGGACCCACGACAGTCGAAGTCCAAAACATAACCTCACATGTGTCCTGAAAGTTGAGGTTCTCTCATAATATAAAGGCTATATAAAAGATCATAACAATAAATTTATAGTAATTAGTATACAGATTGTTTATAAAATTGCAAGTCATAAGGAGATATTATTGCATCATAAGTGTAAAGAAAATTAAAGCAAGAAAGAAAAAGCGAGTAGCATCCACACAAAATTTTTGAAACAATTTTGATTTTTTATTTTTTTTACATTACTTTTTACACTCATTTTAATATTATTTATTATGCATATTTTTATTATCACTTTTTTTATTTAATTAACATATTTAAAAAAAAGTGTCAACAGTCCTACACCCCTAAAAAATATATAGGATGATCTTTATTCTTTTTGAAAATTAATTTCCTACACCTTTAGAATTCTTATTTCGTATATAAAGTAAAAATAAAATACCACTATAATAGACAGATTGAAGAAACGTATAGCACGTACATTGCAATGGCTTTTGAAAAAGGAAGAATTACTTATATTGGGTGGCAATAAAATTCATTAATTTTTAATTCATCTAATTTATTTATATTAAAACTAATACAATCCATCCAATTAAAATGATATATCTTATTGGATTAGATCTAATGGATTAAATTTAATTATGGATGGTTAGTAATCCAACCAAAATATGTATTGAATATCCAATGGATATCCAATTAAAACCAATCCAATGGATATCCAATATATTTTATGTTTTTTTAGAGAGAGAACATATTTTAGAGAGAAAATAAATTTTTTAGAGAGAAAAACATTTTTTTTAAATGAATGGTTTGGATATTTATCCATCCAATCCATTAAAATGGATTAATGGATGGATTGAATATCCATCTATAAAATTAGGTCATGGATGGATTGGATAATATTAAACATTTTGTAATGGATCTTAAATGGATTAATGATTTATTTTGAATCCATCCAATACAATCCGATCCAAAATCAAACCAATCAATTCATTTGACACCCCTTTATAAGGACTATTAACGAATGATATTTAATTTAAAATAATAAAAAAGTTAAAACTATTAATAGAAGCTATTTTAATTTTAATTTTAATTAAAGACAATCATTTAATTTTATTTAACAGTTAAAATTATTTTTAATAAAAATTTTATGTGAAATATTAGTTATTTAATAATAATAAATAATTACTCAATAAAAAATAATAATTATTTATAAATTTTTATATAAAACTTAATTTAAAACTGTTAATTATTAAAAAAATATCCCAAACTTTTGAGGGGCTTGGCCTCTACTCCAAATCTTAACTCAATTTCTGCCTATTGTTCCTGACCCGCCCCGTTTCACATTAATCCCACTCTCTAACAGAATCCACTCAGAATCATTTCTCCCATGCTGTCACGTGTGTAGGCAGTTACAAGAAAACCCCCAATGCATATTCCCTTCCACTTAACCCATTGCCTTTCCCTTTATTTATCCTCACATAGACTGTAGTAATCAGAGGGTATCTGTCATTGCTGTTTCTTTGGGCCACAACTATATTACATCAAAACAAGCTCTCTTGTTGTACTTAATCATAATTTTTCAACGGCAATGGCCAATGGCTCACCAAAATCATCATGCAAAATGTAAACAAAGTATCACTTCCTTAGGAGTAGCTACCCTATTTCTGATATGCAGACAGATTTGGCAGCCTTTCTGCAATCTTGACTTTTTGTATAATTCTTGACTTATGTTATAAGAGTTGCACACAGTGTTACAATTATACAACAGTTATGATATGCAGACAGATTTGGCAGCCTTTCTGCAATCTTGACTTTTTCTTGTTCTTGTTTTTTTTAGAATTTTATTATTTTAATAATAATGATGGTTAGAGTATGTAAAAAATGATGGTTAGAGTATGTAAAAAAATAATGAATAATAATTAGAATATATTATTTTTATTTTCTTTTAAAATTATAATTTTTAAAATTTAAATTTAAAATAAAAATATTATAAAATAATTATTTTTTAATTTCATAGAATTATACTCAATTGAAATTTCAATTCTAATGTATATATCATACAAAATAATTGGAATTGAAGTCAAATTTCAATTCTAAAATTTAATTTTAAGCTTAATTCTATACATCAAATGATATCTTAGGATTGTTTTTTTATTCACACACTTACAAAAAATATTTTGTTGCACAATGTTATTTTTTTTTTATCTTTAAGTAATTGCTTATACAATTTTAGACTTTTTTGTAAGGTAACATAATTGCTTGATTCTGCAACATCAATAATTAAATTTTGTTATTTCAATATTTTTAATCATTTTTAGATTATATATATTGAATCAACTATTTATTCATATAAAAAACATAATAAAATATTTATTGCTTGTGTTAAATAAGTTTTTAGTCATCTTTTAATGTAAAATTATCAAAATAATTATTCATAGTTAATTTAATTTATTTTACATTATTTATATTAATTATATTTTTTAATATTATCTTATGCATCATACGAGTGCACATGCTATTATTTTAAAAATTAATATATAAGGATAAGAAAGCCCAACTCAACTCACAATCACATTAAGAGGTAATACCTTTAGTTTTTTTTTGAAAAACATTTTCTTTTTAAATTGACCCCATAACATTAGTGTTTTCCCTTTTTACATTCTATGGGGCTTGGGTTCCTAATCAACCCTCAAGAGATACCCTTAACTGCAATTTTCTTTTTCATGGTTCTTCATGCATATTCAGAACAACCTAAATTTAGGAACCTTTCTGCAAATGAATTCTAAAGAAAAGTAGGATTTTCTTTCTAGGCTACGTTTGTAATTTTTATAACTTGTTCATTCATCACATACTTAACAAGTTTCAGGTAACTAATCTAAACTATAAATTGCCTATATCTCCGATTCAAACATTATTCAATTTAACCATGATTCATCACGGTTTAACAAAAATAATTAACCGATTTAATTAATCAAACAATAATCTAGAGGTCTCGCCAGTTTATTCAACAAGAGAAATATTTTATCCTCTTATTCAATTCTTTTATTAATTTTTTTAATTATTAAATGAAGTAAGTATTAAATATTTTTTATATTTTTAAGATATTAGATGTATTTATTTTTTTAATTAATATTTTTTAATTTAATATTAAAAAGATTATTAAAAGAAACTTATAGGAGAATATAAAATTACTCATTCAATAATTTAGCTTTTAAAACATTAATACAGACAAAGAATGGGTTGTTTGATGAAGCACTACTAACTAACTTTATTAGCCGTAACAGTTGCAACATAATGACAACTATCTTAATTAGAGAACGAAAATGATAGTTGCACGTTATTTTGTGCGCATTATTTTTATACTAGTAGTTGATGTACAAATAACTTGTCAGCAACGTATATTATGTGCAGAGATAGATCCAAAAATCAACTAATGAGGGGAATAAATTTATAAAAGGCAAGAATCAAAATATTTAAGCAAAAAATCCTATTATATACAAGGCACAACAATTCTAAACAATCACAAAATTACTTTTTGTCTTAAACTTATGCAGCATCTTGCTCCAACATCCAAATTACTAAAGTTGGTTTTTCACTTTTACTAATTTCCTCTAAAGAAACAAAAAGAATATTGAAGCATATGTGAAAATGCATTTACCACTGCAGTGAAAATGCCTTTACCGATGCAGTGAAAATGTATGAAGAAGCTTTTCTTTACCGAATATATATTGGACTAGCTGAAGTTTCTTGTTGTCTCTTACTTTAAAACTTAGCACACTTTTTACTTTTGTAAAAGATCACTTTTAATTAAGGGTGAGCATAAAATCCAAAAGAACCAAACCACATTGTGAACTAAACCAAACCTAACCATTTAAAACCATTTTAAAGAGAACCAGTTCTTACTATTGAACCGTTTTTAATATTTTGACAATTCAGTTAACTAGATTTTAATTCAGTCCAGTTAACTTCACTAAACCAAACCACATTCTGAATCAAAACCTCATTACAAAAAATCAGTTTTCAATCTCAAATTCCCAGATTAACATCTACGAAGAACCCTAGTCCCTTTTCTGCCATTTACGAAGAAACGTAATACCGCACAATCCAGTTCGCACTGCACAATCCATTCCCTATCTGGTTCGTGCTCTGTTCATCGTTCTTCACCGCTCTCTGTTCATCTTCGAATTTTCTCCATCGATTTGGATCGCACTCACATCTCAATCAGTGCCCAATCAAGTTCGCACTTCGTACAAAAGGATTTCCAACCATTTTGCGCTACTGATTCGCACTTCCATTCTCTCTTCTTTTGAAAGCGTGTGAAAGCTTTGCTGATTAGTAGTGTCTCCTGTTTCGCCATTTCCATCGCAGCGCAAAGGTACCTAGCTATCTATTGTGGATTTTTGAATTTGGGTATCTATTTATGAATCTGGGTATCTAAGCAAAATCTTGGTCAGTAGCTAAAAGTGGTTAGAATGTTTTTGGTCTGATTATCCAGAAAATTAGTTCAGTGTACCTTTGTGCCTATGATACCTTGACTCTACTGGTCTGCCCTTCCATATAAAACTCAATTCCTAATATTATACGCTCCTATTTGAAGCCTTAAAAATTAAAATAGGTCATAGACAATATTGAAGTCTTAAGACAATATTGAGTTGAATATATGATTCTTAGTTTGTGTTGACATTAGACTGATTGTCAGAGCCTGATTTGCTTTATGATTGACTTGGCATTAGAGTCATTACTAAAAACCAAGTCAGCAATGTTTCTTTTTGTGCCACTGTCAACTGTTTCCACCAATTTTCAACTAGTTTGCATATACTTCTGCAGTTATCTTGAATAAGCAATTAAGTTTAGCACTTTAGAAGCCATCAAGATATAACTTTCCATTCTTGAAAATGAAAAGGATCATTATTCATTTAAGTAATTATGTTGTAATAGTAAGGAGCTGATATATACAACGTAACACTTTAGAATGGTCCTTCCATGGGACTGCCTCATCTTGCAATTATTAAGAAATCAGAAAGCAATAAGCCAATGATCCATTTTATAAATGGTTGTTATGCAATTCACTTACCTCTCATATAAGTGTTAGATATCTGATAAAGACCAGAATCCCCATAATCCTTTTAAATTTGTGCCACAACCAAGATTACATGCTGCATACATTACCAACACCAACATTACTAATTAACATTCTTTGTAAGGCTCCCCAGTTCAATACTCACAATCTTACCCTCTTTTCATGGAACTAGTCTTTCCAACAATTGTTGTAGTTCTGAACTTCTTCTTAGCACCATGAATAAAATTTGAAAATTGGTCTCTATGGTTTTCCTTTTTGTTGGTACCATGGTCCTCATGATCATCTGGTGCAGGGTTGTTCTGCCCTCGACCAATGTTATCCTCCTTGTTGTTTAAGCTTCTGGGTTATTGCGTAGTCGATGTGTAATTGTGAGGGTCTTGTTTGATTTGGGGGAAAGTAGTGGTTTTGAGATTATGTCTTGCATTGTGAATTTTTACTAGTTTGGATTGATAAGAGTGTTAAACTGAGCTGTTAGACTTAATAATGGCAGCAGCCAGTGTAGTTTGCAAATCAAAAGCCTTAATTCAAATGGTATAATCTGGTTGTTTTTTGAAAACCAGTTTTTTGAACTGGTTTTTAAACCAGTTTTATGAATTGGTTTCATATAAAAATCAGTTTTCTGAACTGGTTTCATGAAAAACCAGTTCAGAAACCCAAACCGGTTCAGAACCGGTTCAAAATCGATTTTAAACCAGTTCTAAATCCAAACCGGTTCAGAACCAGTTCAAAACCGGTTCTAAATCCAAATCAGTTTAGAATCGATTTTAAAATCGGTTCAAAACCAGTTTTAAACCGGTTCAGAACCGATTTTAAATCCAAATCGGTTCTGAACCGGTTCTAAACCCAAACCGATTCTGAATCGGTTCTGAACCGATTTGTCAAACCAAAACCGGTTCGGCTCCAAAAGTTAACTGGTTCGGTTTTCGAACCGAACCACTTTATCTGTTCGATTCAGTTCGGTTTGATTTTTCATATCAAACCAAACCATGCCCACCCCTACTTTTAATAATTGGATCACCTCATAAGTAAGCAACTCCTTTAGAATTGTTTTAGATACTCACTACATGAACCAATGCAAAGTAGAAGCAATTTTTTTTACATGCTAATATTATATGTACCATGAAAAATTATATAAAAGCTAAAGGAACAACAACATCTACTTGTCCTCCTGTAGATCCGTCTTAATTATGTAGTGACCAAAGATATTAATCGATTATGTGCTCGATCACCAATATGCATAAATAATATATCTGATGATAGAATTACTAATAATGACTTTCCTTTACAAGATTGTTTTTTCATTTGTTTGTCCATTCCAATTTCCAACCAGAGATATTCTTGTATAAATCAGGAGTACTGAAGTTTAGTGCATTAGACCAATCACATAATTTATATTATTAATGTGTGGTATGCTATGATAACTAATTAGTAATTAAGTATAATAGTTATTCATTACTCAACCAATCATCAATATAATAATAATATAAAATAATAATACATGATTTAAAATTTTGTCATGTGTCATCCAAGTTAATTAATAAATGTTTTAAACTCTTGACATATGATAAATACATTACCTAATTTTCTACCATGTGTTATATGATGTGACAACTTAAAAAAATATTAACACATGTAAAAAAATTGTCACATGTATATAAAAAGAAGATACATAGCCTCAAATCTTGTCATGTGTGATTTCTAGTTAGCAAGACATGCTCTAATTTTCTACCATGTATCAAATAGTCCTCCTATTTGTATGTCATGTGTTTTTTTTTAATATAACGCTGGCATGTCTGCATATATAGATGACATATTTAAATACTAAAAATCCAATAGGTTAGAATATTGATGTAAACTCTTTAAAAATATTTTATCACACTTTTTAGTTTTGAGACTATTTTAGCTTACAATAAAGGAGCTTCTCTTCCCCACAAATATATTTTCGACTGAGCTCTAGACTGGTGCTTATCATTTAACTTATTCATTTTGGGTTATATGAACATAATTTATAAGTAGTCGATCAATCAATCATCAATCATCAATCAATTAATATAACCAATCAATCAATCAATATAATATATAAAATAAAAATACATGGCTTATAATTCTTTCTGACATGTATCACTCAGCTAGCAAGACATATTTTAATTTTTTGTTATGTGTTTTTCTATTTTTATTTTCAATACAACATTCACATGTCATGTGGATGATACATATTTAAATAACTAAAATCCAATAAGCTATAATGTTGATGTAATATCCTTAACAAAAGAAAAATAATACTAAAAATTACATAGATAAAGAAAGAACAACAAATAGAAAAAAAGAAAGACAAAATTAAACTAACAGAAAATGAAAATTTGCATGAACATTTTTTTTATAAGATTTAGTCACATATTTTAATTTTGAGACTATATTTGCTTAGGATATAAGAATTTTCTTTCTCCACAAATGCATTTTTGACTAAGTTTTAGATTGCTTATTCTTAACTTACTCCTTTCGAATTACATGAATATAAATTGAATTAATTTATATATAATTTTTAATAAAGTTAATTTATTGCAATCTTTTTATAAAAATATTCAATTAAATTATGTATTTAAAAGACAATTTTTTATTTATATTATAAACATTTTTTAGACATATAAATTATTTTACAATATTTTATATTTAAATTATTTAATATTTATATTAAAATAAAATATTTTTATAAAAATATTATATATATTTAAATAAACTTTTAGATATATTTTATTTAAATTATATATTTTTTATCAATTAATTTTTAATTTATCCGTTAATCATAAGTTACACCCAACTTTAACCCTCTGTTTGTTTCAAGAGAAAATGAGTGGAAAGAAAATAGGAGGAGAGAAAATGTATGGAATATTCCATTTTCTCTCGTTTCGCAGGGAGGAGAAAATAGGGAAGATGGAAAAATAAGGTGTGGGACCCACGCCAAAAATTTTCTCCTCCCTTATGCGCAGAAAATGGGAGATCTGAGTGGAGGAAGTTTGACAATTACCCTTATACCCCCAAATCCATTTCAGCCATGTTATTTCTGAAACCCATTTCAACAGCTCATTCCTCCCTGTTCTGTCGTGCCTTCACCAGGAAAGACGTCCTTGGTGCACCACCGACCGGTCAGATCGTGAGAAGCTTGACTCACTCTGCGACGCCGGTCAGCTCATGGGAAGTCATCCCTGGTTGCGTCGC
Source organism: Ormosia semicastrata (assembly GCA_029884595.1). Classification (NCBI taxonomy): domain Eukaryota; kingdom Viridiplantae; phylum Streptophyta; class Magnoliopsida; order Fabales; family Fabaceae; genus Ormosia; species Ormosia semicastrata. Next base: position 24,657,440 of record JAQQTO010000046.1, on the reverse strand, counting down.
CGGTCAGCTCGTCCACCACCGAGTTGAGGTCCAGCACAAACTTCGCGCAGAAGTTTGCAATAATTGAAGTCTGGAGGTCATACACGGCCGTGTATGATTCTGAGTTGAGGTCCAAAATTCACTGTTTCAAGCGCAAAGTTAGTAGCGTACACGGCCTAGGCCGTGTATTATCACACGGCCGTATATTATTAGGCTCTGTATTCTGACACGGGCCCTGTATTCTGACTCTGGTTCTGTAATCTGACTTCCAAGCTCACTATGAAGGGTATATTAGTCATTTTATATAATTCTGTTTTCTTTCTTCTCACTTTTCTTCTCAACCAAACAAAAAAAAGAAAAGTTTTTATTTTCTTTCTTTTCATTTTCTCTTGATCCAAATAATAGGAGAGAAAATACAATTTTCTCTCTATTTTCTATCTTCTCTATTTTCTCTCTTCCCATTTTCTCTCCTCATCCAAACAAAGCATAAGAGTTCCTACGAATCTCTCTACTAAAATTCGTAGGCTTCTTAAATGCCAGCATAGCTGCCCAAACAGCAGAGTATAGCTGCCTATACAGCAGAGCTGCCTATACGGTAAACAGTCTACACATGACGTATATAAAATCTGTTAACCAACGTTGGGATGCTTCACTTAATCACCTTCATTGGTTTCTCACAAACAACGTTAACGCAGTTCCAAACAATGATGATCTGCACCATAAAAGTAGGCGTACCATGGACCCCACGTGTTTCCGGTCAGACACACCGCCACCCGAAGTCACCATCTGCCATCTCCGCCGCACAGGCACATGCACCTGAGCCCTTAAGGGCCCGAAGCGGAAAGAGTCACTCAATGCCACCGGAGAAGGTAGAAGTTTTCAAGTCACTTGAGAACTGGGCATCGCAGTGTGTCCTACCACTGGTGAAGCCGGTGGAGGAAAGCTGGCAGCCCCATGACATGTTACCAGACTCATCACTGCCGTTGGATGAGTTCACTGATCAGGTGAAGGCCCTGCGAGATCGAACGGCGGAGCTTCCAGACGATTACCTGGTGGTTTTGGTGGGTGACATGATCACTGAGGAAGCTTTGCCCTCGTACCAGACGTGGATCAACCAGTTTGATGGGGTTGCGGATGAGACTGGTTCGAGTCCTAGCCCTTGGGCTGTGTGGTCTAGGTCTTGGACTGCTGAGGAGAATAGGCATGGAGATTTGCTCAGAACCTATCTCTATCTCTCGGGTCGGGTTGATATGCTCATGGTTGAGAAGACTGTCCATTACTTGATTACAGCTGGCCAGGTGAGTGGTGATATGGTATACATATATATTCATTCTTTTTGCATTGCTACTTGCCTACTAATTGCTAGTTTTTCAATTCTTTTCTTTCTTTTCAAATATTTTGCTGAATTGAACCAGTTAATTAAATAATTAGTAGTCAATTAGCTTCGGGAGAACTGACATAATTGAATTCCATTTTATTTTATTTTTGCTTCATTCATTCACTTGCATATAATATGAAGTAATTTTTGGTCTTCTAAAATCCTTGCCGGCCGTTCTTTCTTTCTCTCAAGATTATAGTAAAATGAACTCAGCAAGTCAAATATTAACAACTGAAAGCATTGATTTTAGAATTAAAGTAATATGTATTATTTTTACCAAAAAAAAATAATATGCATTATCAAAGTTTTACCCTGACATCTACTAATATTTTAATATGTGTTTTTATTTTAATTAATAAGAGAAAGATATAATAATTACTAAATTATCAAGATATTAATAAATGTCAATATAAAATTTATTTGTAATGGCTGTGTATACCAATTAAACTCTTGATTTTAAGCATTTGGCTAAAGCATGTATAATTTCATTACATCTTTCATGTACTCTAGCAAAAAATTAAAAGTTGATAATGTTATAAGTTATAACTATGTGAAAATTAATGTTTGACATTTTGTATTTGAAGATTAAGTTATTTCATACTATAACTCTCCATTGTAAAGAATAAGATCCTCTATAGTTTTTTTTTCCCAAAAAAAAAAATTGTTAAAAATCTCAACCTTAAAAATTATTTTATTTTATGATTAATAAAAATTGTAGATATAACTCAATGAATGTAACTATAAAGAGGTGTTCATGGGTCAAGTTGAAACGAATTTAACCTGATCTAAGTCTATTATTTTCATCAGGTCAAACTTTAATACTCAGATCTGACCTAATCATGACCTGATTAAGATCGGGTCAAACAGACTTTTAAATAAAACTTAAAAATTTGAGTATTATGTAAAGTTAAGTTATAAAATCATATAAGTATAAAATAAAAATTATGGAATGTTTTATAATATATATTTTAAAATAAATTATATTAATATAAAAAATATTAATTTAAATCAAGAAATCTTATGATTTATTATTAATTTTCAAAAAATTACAATTTTTAATATAATAAGTAACATCGAACCGTGTTGAACCTTCTCAAAATATAACCTGAATCCGAATAAAAAATTACATTAAGTATAATTTTAAGAATCCAACTCAATCAAATTAATTTTAGGTCAGGTCGGGCATTAGCACCCCCAGTAAACTATTACATTAAGAATTGCACTTCCTGCTATTTTATTTAAAACTACAAAGGGTCCTAATCCCTATCCCTATTTTTATATATATTTTTGCTACAAATAAGATAACTAATAGTAATAAAGCAAATTAAATTGATTGCCTGTGTTTTAAACTAGTTTATTATCATGTAGGATGTGGGAACAGAAAACAACCCGTACATGGGCTTTGTGTACACATCCTTCCAAGAACGAGCCACGTTTGTATCACATGGCAACACGGCTCGGCTAGCTAAGGAGGGTGGTGATCCAGTGCTTGCACGCATATGCGGCACCATCGCTGCGGACGAGAAGCGCCACGAGAATGCGTACGTGAGGATCGTGGAGAAGCTTCTAGAAGTGGACCCCACCGGGGCGATGGTAGCCATAGCAGACATGATGCACAAGAATATCACAATGCCGGCGCACTTAATGAATGATGGGAGGGACCCACGCCTCTTTGATCATTTCTCTGCTGTGGCACAACGTCTTGGTGTATATACGGCCAGTGATTATGCTGACATCATAGAGTACTTGATCGGACGGTGGAAATTGGAGAAGTTGGAGGGTTTGACGAGTGAGGGAAAGCATGCGCAAGAGTTTGTGTGTGGGCTTGCACACAGGATTAGGAGGTTGCAGGAGCGAGCTGATGAGCGAGCGCGCAAGATGGAAGCGCATCGCGTCCAGTTCAGCTGGATCTTTAATAGAGTGGTGCTCTTATGAAACAAAAACTATATTCTATAAGGTACTAGACCTTTGCACCAAAATAAATTGAAGTAAAAATAACTTTTATTGTAATAAAAAAAATATCAAGATATGCTTGTGATTGTGAACAATATGTATTTATAGTCTTGAAATAACGGAATTATGTATTTTCAAATAGCCAAAAACATGAATTTGATTGAAATAATAATAGATAAGTTCCTAAAAGAAAGAAAAAAAAGTCCCAAGCTGAGTTGTGAAATTAATAGTAAATTAGTAACTATGTACCTGAATTCTGTCATATTTGACACACTAGCGCAAGTCATAATAACAAAACTCATAAGGATTTAAGGATACGTTTTCCTTTAGACCTAAAACTTAGGCGCAGGGTGGCGCCTCGTGTCTTCAGAGAGGCTTTTGCCTCCTCCATCCCAACTTTTTTAAAGACATGCTTGTAATTTTTTTTTAATTCTTTTTAAAGATGACCTCCTTAATCCATCAATTTTGGTGGCCTTTTCAATACAACAACCTCTGGTAAACTGTTTTTTTGGAAAAAGTTTGGAAAAAACATATCAACCGTGGTGATCAATAACTTGTAACATTTTTTATAGGTAATTTTTTTCTTTTATAGTTAAACTGTATATATAAAAAGTCTTATATATTTTAACTGGTAATATTTATATATACACAAATTCATATATAGGAAAGTTAGATCACTTTTTTTATAGATAATTGTACATATAAATTTTTTTTATAAATTTTAACTGATAATATTTATATACATCTAGATCTACACATAAATTTAGTCATATCACTTTTTTTATACATAATTATACATAAAAAATTTATAAATCTTAATTAGTAATATTTACATACATTAAAATCTACACAAGCACCCAATTAAATAATAAAAAAAGGCAAAAGAAACAAAAAAGAGGAAACTGTTGATTTGCGGTAAAAATAGTTGTTGTATGTTGGAGAAATTCTTACCTAAATTTTGGACATTCAAGTTGGGTGCATCAAGTCAATCAGGATTTAATATTTTTATAAATTTTTATGAAATTAATTATGTGACACAAAGATCTATAAAAATATTAAGTTTTAATTAGTCTGATGCACCCATATTGGTGTCCAGAATTTAAGTAAGAATTTCTCTTGTATGTTATATGCTAAGCCTCCATCAATTTTATCATCTTAACTCTCCATTGCTTAAATGGGTGATGATTTATTGCCATCAATGTGCAACATGCCCAAATGGTCACAACTCATATGGAAGTTGAATTTTGTAGTGTGTTCACGAGCCTCTATAAATTAATAGAGGTAGACTTTCATTTATTCAGCAAGAGGCATGAAAAACACAGCAAAGAGAAAAATAAGAGCCTTGATAGTGAGGGAAAAAGAAAAATAGAGAGATTGAATAAATTCTAGACAGTGTAGGATGAGGAAAAAATACATTGGAGAAATTTGGGATATTGTCTTTATTATTACCCCTAGTTACTATGCTAGTTTGCCAAGAAAATGAATGTTTTGGTCACGCACATGGGGGTAGATAGGACTGGCGAGCATGTGTGCTGTGTGCACTTCGATTGACAAGCAGTAAATATAGGGAAATGTGAGGAAACTCTACACTCGAGCAGGGACGGACCCACGTTATTGGGTTTGGGGGCACATGCTCCCATTAAAAAAATATATATCTATTAATATATATGTAATATATTATTTTTATCCTTCATAAAATTTGAAAAAATTTTATTTAAATATAAAATTAATTAAATAAATTTTAATTTTATTATATAGAGTCATATTTATGTACATAATTATAAATTAATTTTAGATAATTTATATATAAATTCCTCTTAAATAAACTAATACTTATATACATTAAAAAATAATAATAACCATATTAATACTATATATAAAAAAGCATAATAAATATTATAATTTTTAAATAAAAATTATTCATCAAATAAAATAAAAAATTTTATCCCTACTAACAAAAATTTAAAATTTTGCTCCTTACTAACAAAATTTTCTAGATCCGACACTGCACTCGAGCCTCAGCCATTGATATTGTATTTTGAAACTTAAATGATGTTTTTAAATTTTTAATTTTAAACTTCAACAACATCTAAAGGCTAGCATCTCACAGCAATAAATATAAGTGTTTTAGTAACAAGTGACATTGATTAAGGAATATTTAATATATTAAATATTTTTAAAGTTTTATTAATAAGTGTTTTAAAAATTTAAAATAATTTGTTTATAAAAATTAAAATACTTAATATATAAAAAATTTTAAAAAAATATTTTTCATAAAAACACTTCTTACTTTAAATTAACAATTGTTAACAAACCAACATCTTAAAAAGTTTTGTTTGAAATAGTAATAGTTAAGTTACTAAACATTTCAGAAAAAAATAATTAAATTAGTTTGTTTAGTATGAAATATAATATAAAATTTGATAATATTAAATTTAATATATAAAATATGATAATATAATATTTGATATAAATATTTAAATACATAATACATAATAGTTAAAGATATTAAAGTGTTTAAAATTATAATAAATTTTTTTATAATAATTTATATATTAAAATTCAATCAAATTTAATTTTATTTTTTAAGACTTAATTAAGTTATTTATAATTTTAATATAAAAAATTAATAAATAAATATATATAATATAATATTTATATTAAATAATTAATAAAATTATAATATATTATAACTTATTTTATCAAATTTAATATAACGTTTGAAACAAATCTTAGGAAAAAAAAGTACCAACTACCTAACTGAGTTAAGATGAAATAGTAATCATGAACGTAAATTCTGTGACATCTGACACTATAGCCCAAGTCATAAATAGCATAACTATAAAGAATGTTACCGGTGGGTACAAGCTATTAAAGATGAATTTAATTTATATATATTATCGTGTGTAAATAAATTTTATACTTATATTTAATAATATATTATCATTATTTAATAATATATTACCATTATATAATAATATAAATTTTTTATATTAATAATATATTAAAATTGAATTCATTAAATATATAAATAAGAAATGAATGCATGCATGAAAAATTTATGAAAAAATAATATATTTTTTAATATTTATTTTATTATTGATTTATTTTATATATTTAAAAAAATTATTAAACAATATTAATAATACTTGTTTTTAAATAAATAACAAAATAAATATTAGAATAAAATATTTAAAAAATATGTTACTGACATCTTTATTTCTTTAAAGAAATGTTTCCTTTATTAGGCCTACAACTTAGGCGCGCAGGGGCGGCGCCTCACATGTCCGTCCATAGGGAGGCCACCCCAACTTTTTTTAAGTTATGCTTGTAATGTTTTTCTGTTTTTAATCTTCTTAAAGATGTCCCCCTTAAGCTATTAATTTTACTGTCTTGGTGGACCTTCATAATCGTACCACCGGAGATAGTGACCTCACCATACCTCTCATTACGGCTTTACGGATGTAGTTGGATGAGTAAATGATTAGTTGAAAAAAACTCCATCTGAGTCCAATTTGTCAAGCATATTTAATCCGCACCGGTGAGGCAAAGAAGAGGTTATTAAAATAATATTTTGCTGTTTTCACTCATTGAATGATATAAGACTTTTATTGAAGTATGAAGATTTTTCGTAGAAGAACCACTCAAAATACTAATATTTATGTACATAAATAAAATGTATGAATCAATTAAATATAATTAATACAGGTTAAATTTATTTAATCCTAGATGAAAAAACATTTATTCATGACCTAGGAATATAGAGTATACGGTGTCATAAAATATCTTATAACCTTCTGGTTGTATTTTTCAATTTTTACATAGTGATAATATATAGTAAATCTCTTAATTCATATTCATAAGTTTGTTATAAGTAAAATGAGGCTCCCGTAGCCATGAGGTATGGTTTAGTTGACAAACTAGATCCTTTGCCCGAGTTTTACTTTCATTGCAGGGATTTGAATTATAATGTAAATAACTAAATATCTTATGGACAGAACAAATGTCTATAGCCAAACAGAAATGAATAAAAAGTGTGAAGACCTTACGTGATTAAAAGAAAAAAAGATGAGGCGGTGGTTTTCTACGAGATCTGGCTACTAACATCTGAAATTGAACTCGGGAAGAAACTCCTCTATACGCCCCCCATCAACTAATTAAAGCGAGTGAAATGAGTTGTGAATTATGATTCAAAGTTAAATAGAATATTTGTCGGTAAGTATTAAGAAATCAATATAATATATTAAAATATATATATAACTTAAAAATATGTCATGTCAATCTTATGTAGTAACCAAAGTTATACTTTTTTGTAATGTCTCAAATAATTCATCTATTTTAATGTCACGTATTTTTATAAAAAATGATAATATAATATTAATATGTCTGCACACATAAATGACACATATTTAAAAATAATTTAACTGAAATAATAAATTAATTAATTATTATTAATTCCAAAATCAATAATTATAAATGACCCAATCAAAATTAATTAATTAATAATTATAATTAACACCAACCAATTAACTTTGATTGCAATCATATGAAATTTTTCAACAATTCAAATCTCACACATCAATCATTTTAAATAACCATAATATATTGATTATTTGAAAATATTATCAAATAATTCAAATTGAAATGCACCATTGTAAAATTTATTTAATTATAAATTAACTAATAGTGTGCATTGATTGTTTTAAATGTGAAAAACACGTTATTATTAGGGAGAGAATGAAATAAAAATTCATTAAATTAAAAATAATTGAATATAAGAAAATACAACTTATTCCAGAAATATATGATTTCCTTTACATGTAATGAACAGTATAAGTGATTGCATGTTAAAAAATAAAAAAAGTTATAAAATATAGGAACTTCATTTGATTTTTCCTAATTTATGATTTACATATGTTACAATCAATTTTATAGAAAGAATTTTATTGCATTAAAATTAAATACACTTGTTGTTTAAATTTCTTCTTATCAATAATCATTTTTTTTTCATATTATATACATATGAAGTCGATACGATTGCTTTAAACTTACTTACAAATCCTCCTGTAAATCAAAAAATTTACCTACAAATTATCATTATTTTTATATGTTAATTGTGTAAGAAGTTTGATAATGAAATTTGGTGGTTCTTCATTTAATACTATGCTCACAAACATTGTCATAGTTAGCTAGGTAATAAGCTACTATATTTTTTATCTTTTATATATAAAAGTATAATGCATTAATGTTGCCTTAGGGTTTACTTTTCTTCCTAAACTCAGGATATTTAAGGTGCTTTATATTTAAATGTTTTTAATTAATTACTTTGGAACTTCCAATAATATTAAGTATTTTAAATTTTTTAAGCAATTATCTTAATTACTTTTGATTTTTTATTAAGCTTTACAATTCCTATACAACTCTCTTAATTATATTTCCACTATAACTTTGAATAATATTAAGTGTTTTCAATTTATAAAGTAACTATATTAATTACCTTTAATTTTTCCTAGGCTTACAAATTTTATACAATTTTCTTAATTATATTTCTACTATAATTTTCACTCACATAATATTTAAAGGCTAATTTAGATAATCTTATGAAAAATATTTTTTAAAATTATTAATTTATTTATTTTATTTGAAGATTGAATTTATACAAAACTAAAATTATGTGTAAGAAATTTGATAATGAAGTTTGGAGGTTCCTTCATCCAAATACTGTGCTTACAAACCTTGACATAGTTAGTTGTGTAATCAGTCACCATATCTTTTATCTTTTATTTATTTAACATTTATTTATAAAAGAGGAGTATCCTGGTGTAACTCTAGAATTGTCCTAGGGTTTGCTTTCCCTCCTAATTGATACTAAGTGGCTTCAAACTCAAGAGGGAAATGAATGAAGTTTGTAAAAAGACTTTCGCAATTTTTTTTCAAAAACACTTATTTATAAATTTTTGTTGAAGTTATTAATTTTCATAATTGAATAAATAGATTAGGAAGAGAACTTCTCACACTAAAACAACCAAGAGTTAAAGTATTCAATAGAGCATTCAACAATAAAGTGCACAAATATAAAGAGATGTAGTTGAGAGAAAACAAACACCAAGATTTATACTAGTTCAATCACTCATTGTGACTTACATTTAGTCCTCAAGTGATTTATTCAAGATTTTTCACTATTCTTTAAGTTTTAACATGTGCTTGCAACTTCACAACAAAGAGCACCTACAACACTAATTGGGATACCTCACCCTTAGTGTTTGAGCCTCACAACAAGGGATATCTCACCCTTTTGATCTCACTAAGGATACCTCACCCTTATAAAATAAATTTCAGATGAAGAAAAAGAATAAAAACTCTCTCAAGAGCAAATGATACAAATTAAAGTCCAAGAGGTAGTAAGATGATCACACATTTAAGCTCAAAAATAGAGAATTATGAATGAAGGCTATTACAATTCGCAATTAATTCTCAAGAAGGTTTTTCAGAGTGATATCTAACTCTACTTGAGTCCCTGATGCTTTATATTTAAAGTCTAAGTCATTAAAGAGCCGTTGAGAGTGAGTTGGGAGCATTTAATATGAGCTACTAGCCGTTATTTCTGATTTTAGAAACCCAATTAATCGATTATTGGAAGTCCATAATTGATTATTTGTGACATAGCACAAAATAGTATGTTTCTGGAACACCAGTAATCGATTATTGGTTAGCCATAATCGATTATTGCTTTTAACAAAAAAGGCGCAAAACAACCTTTTTAACTCATTAATCGATTATTGTCGTGCAATAATCGATTATTGCTTGAATGATAAAAAAAACTTAACATTCTTACTTTTGATAATCAATTATGGTTATTCTTATAATCGATTATTGGCTTATAACCCATAACAGGGTATTCTATTGAGCCCTGATAATCGATTATGAGAAACTCATAATTGATTATTTGGCTTCTAATAACATTAAAACACTTAGTCAATATAAGCTTAATGCATCCAATTGTTCCAAAACACTTTCAAACATTTAAAAGTCATTTTGCTTGATTCTAAAAGTATTTTTAACATATTGATTCATTAAGTGCTATCTTTGGTTTTTGAAAAACAGATTTAGAGCTTAATGTGAACCATTTTTATCTTTATATGAGATATAAGTACTATAACTAGTCTTGAAGGATCTTGAACTTGATTTTGCATATATCTTCTTGTTTGTAATCATTAAAACCATTGTAAATTGTCAATTACACTAATTTGTGGTTAATTTGGTAATATTCCTTAATTTTTGTTATTTGTTAATTTAATTATTTTTAAAACTTAATTTCCCATTAATTAGATTTTAAGTGTATTTTGTTTCCTATGAAAATAACTTTTAATTGTCTTTAATAGTTTCACTCATCCCACTCATTAGCTTTTAAAATTTTTTAGATTCTTATGAAATATTCCTAATTGCTATTCTCTCAGGGAAACTTTTCCCACCCAATTTGAGGGTTTTTTTTTATAACTTTACAATTCTTTATCGTTGAATAAAATAAATATGATTTTTATCTTTTAATAAAATATACTTTTTTTTTACATTTTCTCTTAGAAAGTTCCATATAGCAAAGACCAACTTTTCATTTGGATTGATGTTGTTTTTTAATTAGAAGAAACCAATAGGGTTATTCTCACGCAAATATCTTTAATAAGTGCATGTAATATAATGTTGTTGCTGTAATTATTATTCTACATATTTTTTCTTATGTGAAATGAATATATTGTTATGGAGAGAGAATATAATTATTGATATGTACATTGTTAATTTTTAAATTTTCTTAGTTGATGCCATTTTTTATTTCAATAATTGATACATTTAAAGAATAATTAATTGAGTATAAGAGATAAATTATTACTTTGAATTTTTTTGTAACAAGTATTTTTGTCAACTATTGTTATTATTTTGCTAATTTTTCAAAACAACTCAAGAGGAAGTAATTCAATTTAATTCAAATTCGTGAGGAATATATAGTTTGTAATAAAATGAGATAAACATTTGTGATATTAAGATTATTATTATTTAGGCTAATAATTTGATATTGGTTGTTACAAAAGGTCATTTATTTTGTATTATTTTATTTTTTGAGTAAATTTTATTTTTATTTTAGTCATTGCAATTTCATTTTATTCATACCAACAATTCAAGTGTAATTTATATTATTAGAAAAATTAATTAACTAATATTTTGTTACACAATTTTTAGGGAAAAGTGTGGCATTACGAAATTCATGATTTAGTTTCATGATTTCTGAATATAAATTCTTTAGAATTTCTTTTATTTGAATTTTCTCATCCATAAAATTAATACAATTTAATATGTTATTCGCTCATAAAAAATATTGCTCATAAAAAAGGTTAATATGTTATTCAAATTAACATAAACTATTAGTTTATTAATCATTTCTCAAAATTATATAATAATAACTTTTTGTTATTAATAATTTCCTACTATATTTTACTTTGTCAAAGTAATATTTTGACAATTACTACTAGAAAAATCTAATTTAGAGATGAACAAAATTTCATTTCTAAATAGAGATGAATTTGATGATTTAGATAAGGAAAGTACAATTTAAAACTTAGAGATGGAATTTAGAGACAGAATTGATCCGTCTCGGAATTTTTCATCTCTAATTTTGTCTCTACATGATCAATTTAAAGTCAAATATGCTTAGAGATAAAATTTAGAGACGAAATTTACCTCTCCCAAATTTTTCCGTCTCTAATTTTATCTTTACATGATTAGTCTTGAGTTTTAAAAAGTTAAATAATTTTAGAAATAGAATTTACCCATCTCTAAATAATCTGTCTCCAATTACCTTTCTTTTCCATCTCTAATTAATTTATATAATTTAATTAGTAAAATTATTATTATTATATAAGATAGAGATAGATTGTTTCCATCTCTAATGTCTTCAAAATAAAATGATTAAACTTAGTTTCAGAAACCCTTATTCCCCAATTACAACCCAATTTCTAATCTTGTTTCCTTTTCCCCCAGCGCCTGTTTCCTTCTCACTGTACCGCGTCCTCACCGTACTCACCCAGCTGTGCCCTCACCATGCTCACCCAGCCGAGCACCACCGTTCTCACCATCATTACCGCCAACCATTATTTTTCTCATATCTAAGTAAGTCACCGTGAGCCTTCACCATTCTCACCCAGTCTTGCACCACCGTTCTTGCCACCCTTGCTGCCAGCCACCATTTTTCTCAGATTTGAGTAAGTCACCATGGGTCCGCACCCTCAATGTTCTCACCTAGCCGTGCACCACCGTGCTAACCAAAATTCACTCCAAACCTTTTCATTTTGCTCTTTCTGGAGTCCTCACACTTGGCTTATTCTTCGGAGGTAATCACTTTTTCTTATTTTAAAAAAATAAAAATCTGTAAGTAGGTAGAGTGATTCAAATTTCCAAAATGCCAAATAGATTAGGAAAACATCTGAAAATATCTATGCCGAAGACTTGTGCAGTTGATGAACTGTCAACATGTCATATTTTTACGGTTCAATTCTTTTGTTTTTCATATTCTTTTTATTTATTTATATTGAATTTTGTTCATAAGTTTTGTTATATTTTAGTATTGTTTGATTGCATTTTTATTAAGTGTTTTGTGTGTTTTTGTCAGGTAATTACTCATGAAGAAGACTGGATGTTCAAAGAAGCAAAGAAAATAAGAATTTTGCAGCAGTGTCTAGCGCCTGAGCACTGAGAGTGGAGTGCTTGAGCGCCCAAAACATATGCAGCAGCATTGATTTAGTGACCCAGCGCTTGCTGCATTGATTTAGTGACCCAGCGCTTGAGCGCTGGGTGAGGAGCGCTTGAGTGCGCAACACGTAGCAGCGCATCTTGACTTAAGTGGCTGAGCACCCAAGCATTCAGAACTGAGCGCCTAGGCGCTGGTTACGTAACAGACCACGTGATTTTCTTTAAATAGGAAAAGTTACGCCAAATTCAATAGAGAGAGACAGATATTGAACACATTATACAGAAAATTCCTAATCCTGAGAGAGTTGTTTTGTGGTAGCAGATCTTGAAAGACGGTTTTGAAGGAGGATTCGATTCTTGAAGGCTTGAAGATCATAATCTCTATTAAAGGGGTTTTGATTTCTCTTTCTTTCTAGTTTTCCTCTTTCTTTGGGTTTTCTTTCCATGAGTTTGTATCTTGATATGAGTTTGTTTGTATTAAATATGAGTAACTAAAACCATAGCTAGGGCTATGGGGGATCTTGTTTTCCTAATTATTTGGGTTTAATTTTTAATTTGATTAAGGTAATTTCTTTAGGGTTTATCATATTACTTGCATTCTTGTCATAACTTGATCATTTTTTGCATGTGTTAATTCATTGTTTGACCAGTGACCATTCGCATTCAATGAGTGGATCTATATGGTAAGCCTAGGATTAGATTGATGAATGACCAAACATCAATTTTTTTTACCAATGGAATTGACAAGTATGTTGGTTCATCTCTTGAATTGAAACTTCATACATTCCTAATTAATTCAACTAAATGACCAAATAGGTGATTTAATTTAAAAATAGAATATTATTTCATCCATGACCATTGAGATTCAATAGTAGGTAAGAGAATATTGGCAAAAGAATTATCTTACGTCATAAATGAAAGAAAATCTGAATAATTAGATTGAAGTGAACCTTGCGCCCTGATCTGTCGATTATTTCCATATTTTAATTGCCTTATGATTGATTTAATTGGACTCCATATATGCTTAATTGTTGATATTTAGCTAAGTTTCTGCTTTAGAGCTTAATTGGATGTTTATTGTGAAACTATGCTTAAATGTGGTTATAAACACTCATAAATGAATTATGCTTTTCAGGATATCTTTGAGTGTTTGACTCCATTAGCATTAAACCGAGCTTGATGACCATTTAAGGAAAGAGATGAATGCTTAAGGAGATCAATATCACCTCTTGAAGCAATGAAAGAAAAGCATTTGTAAAGAATCCGGGCTGAAAATGAAGGTGTCAAATTACAGGGCCCATGTCGAATTACAGGGGGTGGGCCGTGTCAAATTACAGGGCCCATGTCACCTGATAGGGGGTGGGCCGTGTCAAACGACACGGCCCATGTCAAATTGCAGGGCCTGGGCCGTGTTCTTCTTTGACTTGTGAAATACATGGAATTGGGCTGACAGAAAAGTACAGGGCCTGGCCCGTGTCATATGACACGGCCCGTGTCGTCGCACCAGAAAGTTAAATTCGTATTTTAATGCTAAATTAGGTATCCAAACCTATAAAAAGGGTTGCTTAGAGTCCCTAAAGAGGTCTGGACAGAAAGAGCCGTCAAGGGAATTGAAGGAAACACAAAGACCAAGGGAAAGGGAGATTGGATCGAAGATTAGAGTCTCGGGTTCGAGCAATCGGAGATTGATCATCCCCAACTTTTGGAAACTAGTTTGATCTTTAGTTTTCTTTTGCACTTTCATTCTGAACTATGTTTTTCTTCTATTTTCTTGTGATTTTGAATTTGTCATGTGTGGCTAAACTCCTTGATTGGTTAAGGGAGGATGAAACTCTAGTTTTGATTATGTGAATCTTGCATACCTCTTTATATCAATACAATTATGTTTTTATTCATATGTTTCTATTCTTAAATCAATATAAAGGTTTTTATATTCTTGCCAAACTTCGAAAGTGGTAAAACTAGGATTGCTATGCGCGGTTGCGGTAGTATGACTAGTGAGACATATGATCTAAGTAATTTAATCCCGGTATGTGATTAGACCTTAGTGTGATTGATTTTCTAATTTTTAATGCAATCATTAGGTAGGTGTAAGAACAGTTGCTTTACAAATAACTAATGGTTAGGGTTTGATTTGAGCGGTTGCTGAATTAAGTGAAACTTAACGAAGACACGGGATTTATCTCATAATCACATAAGAACATAATTGATCATGTTGGTATAAAGGGTATGTAAGTTGGCATAATCATATAAATCTAGTGGTGGATTCCATCTCTTAACTAATATCTTTAACTTGATAATTCAATTTGTATTTATTGCTTTGGTTTAAGTTTAATTTCTTTTGTTAGTTTTAATTAACAAAACCCCCCTTTTAATTTTACTGTTTATTTTTTATCAGAGTTTAATTTAGGAATTAAATTGATAGTGTTAATTGAATTGGTTCTCTGTGGATCGACCATTGCTCACTACAACTGGTTGCAAGGTTTTTATATTTTTGGTGGAACTTGGCAACTTTTTTTAATATTTATTTTTAATCACATTCCACACCACACCAAATTTTGGCGCCGTTGCCAAGGAACCAATTTTCCAATTGCGCTATTAATTTGTTTCCTATTTTTACTTTGTTTTTGTTTTTTTTATTTTAATTTTTGATTCTTTCTTTCTGAGTGTTTATAGGTGTTGATGTCAATTGATCATGGAAGCTTGTGAGATTTGCTTATCATCTGGACATCCCACTGATTTGTGTCCCACTTTTCTAATAGACACAAATAAGGAGGTAGAGGTAGTATGGGGATATTCTGAACCGTCCGACAACTACAACCCCTACTCCAATACATATTATTCAGGGTGGTGGGATCCTCCTAACTTGAGTTATGGGCAGCAGCAAGTTCAACCTCCTAGGCAACCTGAACCTTCATTGGAGGAGCTAATAAGACAAATGGTCACTAATAACATTCAGTTTCAGCAAGAAACAAAAGTCATAAGCGATGACCTGCAAAACTCTTTGGATCAGTTAGCCTCAGATCTCAGCAAATTCCAGAGCCAAATTTCCGAAGGACTTCCCTCACAACCAGAAGAGAATGTGAAGGAAGATGCTAGTGCTGTCACACTACGAAGTGGGAAGACGTTAGATGAACTCACCTCTCCTTCACAAACCATTAAAGAGAAAGAAACAGAGCCTGAAGAGGTAAGTGAGGAGGGGGAAAACTCTAAAGCTCCCAAGGTAAGTATTCTTGAACCTCTTCCTAAGATAGTGGAGAGCCAGTATGATGAGTTGTGTGATGAATTTCCTGATTTTATTGGTTTCAATAATTATACTCACTGCAACTCATGTACTGATTGTGATGGTGACATAAAATGTGCTGTTTGTGCTGAAATTTCTGCATTCTTGAGAACTGATGATTCTGTTTGTGCATAAGCTAATGTTGTTGAAGGATCTATCAACAATGTTTTTGATGCAGTTACAGGATCTAAGATACAAGGAGAGATAGAATTGCAGGCTACTGAAGAGTTTTCAGTGAAGGGAGAAGAGCACCAGATGATGGACACTGCTGAAGTGGATTTTGTTTTTGGGCCATGGTCCAATAGAAACAATGCATATGAAGTTGATGAAGTGCATATATTACTCTTCAGTAGTGAAGCCAAGGAAAATAAAGAAGGCCAATGGGATCCCGGTGGAAGCCCTCATGCCTCAAGTTTAGCTTGGTCATTACACTTCAGCCAATGGGACCCCGGTGGAAACTCTCATGTTATTTCAAGCATAAATTGGTTATTATGCTTTCGCCAATGGGATCCTGGTGGAAATTTCTTCATCTACCTCTGTTACTTCAATTAATAAGGATGTTTCTTTCCTCTCTTTTATTTTACTTGTCCTAGATTTATTAATGATTATTTATTGTTGATGTTTACATTGAGGACAATGTAGAATTTAAGTGTGGGGGAGGAATTGACATTTTGTTTTCTGTTTTATTTCTATTTTTATTTTAATTTCTGTTTTCTATTTTTGAAAAAAAAATGTGTTTTTATTTAATTTCTAATGATGTTTTGAGATTTGTGAAGTCTATGAGTTTGAAGCAATTGAAATTCAAGGTTATGATTTATAAATTTCTTCTTTCATCTTGAATTTGACATGCTTGGTTTTGGATGTTTGATTGATAAATTGAGTTTGATAGATGCATACCTGGTGAGATTTTGAGCCTTTTGATGGATGGATTTAGCATTTATGCCATTCTTTTCTTTCTTGTGTGATTTTCACTCATGTCATATTGATCACTCTAGAACTTGTTTTGATTCTTTTTGAAGTTACATTTTCACTTGCATACATGAACATGATTGAGGCATTCTTTGGGCCAAATAGCCAACCTTGCATTATTTTCCTTTGATTAACCCCTTGAGCCTATTTGCCTATTCTTTGTCTTACCTCATTATATGCTTTATGTGAAAAATCGTGATTTTACCTTACCTTAGGGAATGGGAGAGCATTGGTTCATTTTCATTGGAGGAGCTCTTTTGCTTGCAAGTGTTTAATACGACAAGTGTCGGGGTTGTGCAAGTTGATGTGTAATATGCAAGGTGTTGAAAAAAAATGCAAAGAAAAAGAAAAAAAAATTCAAGAAAGGTTGTAAGAAAAAAAAGAAAGAAAAAGGAAAGGAATATGTAAAGAGAATGTGCATTATATAGATTTAAGGGGATAAAAATTTCATGTTTGTCAATTGAGTTTCTCCCCAATGTTCTTTTATTCTCTTGGGTGTTCATCTTACCATATCCATATTATTTCCTTCCCTTACCTTGGCCCCATTACAACCTTAAATAAAGTCCTCTTGATTTGGGTGTGCATGTGTTTGAGTAGTGGAGAAGTAGAAGATAAGCAAGCTTATGGTAGTGCATTTTTCATGAGTTGAGTTGAGTGAAATACTTACTTTGTAAACACTTGAGAGATTGAGAGTGTATATTGTGAGAATCTATCATTCTTAATTCATGCTTTTCAAATTGAAGATACCTTGCTTGTTGGTTTGAGATGTGAAGAATTGTTATCTCTTGAATATTGTGATCCCTTGAATCTTTTCTTATTCTTTTTGCCTCTCTTGAATATCATTAGAAATTAAGTTCTTTAAATTGTTAGGTTTTTGGATTTGTTTTGTTTTCCTTATTCCTTGGTTTGGTCTTATGTTTTGCCCAGGAGTGCAAAAGGTTAAGTGTGGGGGTATTTGATCTGTCGATTATTTTCATATTTTAATTGCCTTATGATTGATTTAATTGGACTCCATATGTGCTTAATTGTTGATATTTAGCTAAGTTTCTGCTTTAGAGCTTAATTTGATGTTTATTGTGAAACTATGCTTAAATGTGGTTATAAACACTCATAAATGAATTATGCTTTTCAGGATATCTTTGAGTGTTTGACTCCATTAGCATTGAACCGAGCTTGATGACCATTTAAGGAAAGAGATGAATGCTTAAGGAGATCAATATCACCTCTTGAAGCAATGAAAGAAAAGCATTTGTAAAGAATCCGGGCTGAAAATGAAGGTGTCAAATTACAGGGCCCATGTCGAATTACAGGGGGTGGGCCGTGTCAAATTACAGGGCCCATGTCACCTGACAGGGGGTGGGCCGTGTCAAACGACACGGCCCGTGTCAAATTACAGGGCCTGGGCCGTGTTCTTCTCTGACTTGTGAAATACATGGAATTAAGGGGCGACAAAAAAGTACAGGGCTGGGCCGTGTCATATGACACGGCCCGTGTCGTCGCACCAGAAAGTTAAATTCGTATTTTAATACTAAATTAGGTATCCAAACCTATAAAAAGGGTTTCTTAGAGTCCCTAAAGAGGTCTGGATAGAAAGAGCCGTCAAGGGAATTGAAGGAAACACAAAGACCAAGGGAAAGGGAGATTGGATCAAAGATTGGAGTCTCGGGTTCGAGCAATTGGAGATTGATCATCCCCAACTTTTGGAAACTAGTTTGATCTTTAGTTTTCTTTTGCACTTTCATTCTGAACTATGTTTTTCTTCTATTTTTCTTGTGATTTTGAATTTGCTATGTGTGGCTAAACTCCTTGATTGGTTAAGGGAGGATGAAACTCTAGTTTTGATTATGTGAATCTTGCATACCTCTTTATATCAATACAATTATGTTTTTATTCATATGTTTCTATTCTTAAATCAATATAAAGGTTTTTATATTCTTGCCAAACTTCAAAAGTGGTAAAACTAGGTTGCTATGCGCGGTTGCGGTAGTATGACTAGTGAGACATATGATCTAAGTAATTTAATCCCGGTGTGTGATTAGACCTTAGTGTGATTGGTTTTCTAATTTTTAATGCAATCATTAGGTAGGTGTAAGAGCGGTTGCTTTACAAATAACTAATGGTTAGGGTTTGATTTGAGCGGTTGCTGAATTAAGCGAAACTTAAGGAAGACACGGGATTTATCTCACAATCACATAAGAACATAATTGATCATGTTGGTATAAATGGTATGTAAATTGGCATAATCATATAAATCTAGTGGTGGATTCCATCTCTTAACCAATATCTTTAACTTGATAATTCAATTTGTGTTTACTGCTTTGGTTTAAGTTTAATTTCTTTTGTTAGTTTTAATTAACAAAACCCCCCTTTTAATTTTATTGTTTATTTTTTATCAGAGTTTAATTTAGGAATTAAATTGATAGTGTTAATTGAATTGGTTCTCTGTGGATCGACCCTTGCTCACTACAACTGGTTGCAAGGATTTTATATTTTTGGTGGAACTTGGCAACTGTTTTTGATATTTATTTTTAATCACATTCCACACCACACCACGCCCTAGTCTCTCTCTCATTGATTATCTATTTTTTATTTGATTGTTCATTATTTTTCTTTATTTATTTTCTGCTTTTAATTTGAATTTCTTCATACACTTTCGATTATCTGGATAACAAAGAGTTTAACGAATCTAGTAATTACCATTTATTCCTCGTGGGATCGATAATTAGGACTCAAGTCCTATATTACTTGGCCATAGAGTGCACTTGCTTTTAGTGTATTTTACGTGCACCAAGTTTTTGGCGTGATTGTCGGGGATTAAGTTTGGTAATATTAGAAGCGAAAAACTCTAGTTAATTTAGACGTCATTTTATTTTTTATTTTGTTTTTATTTTTATTTCTTATTTTATTTTATTTTATTTTTAATTAATTTATCACTTCATATTTTTTGTTTATGCTTACTCGATCTCAGTTTCCTGATTTGACTTTTGATTCAAAAATTAAGAAAACAGCTCGTAGGTTAAGGAAGCAGTCTTATATTGTACCTATGACAGAAGATATAAATAAGATGGAGAGACAACCAGTTGTTGAGGCAAACCGTGAAGAAAGAGCTAACCCAACAGAGCGAACCATGTTTGAGTACTCTATGCCCATTGCTGAAGGGTATGGAGGAAGTATTATAATACTAGCTATGACGGCTAATAATTTTGAGATCAAGCCAGCATTGATCTCCATGATTCAAAATTCAATTTAGTTTGGTGGATTGCCTTTGGATGATCCAAATCAGCATTTAGCCAGGTTCTTGCAGTTGTGTGGTACTATTAAGTACAATGGGGTGATAGATGATGTAATCTGATTGTGACTCTTTCCTTTCTCTCTTAGGGACAGAGCAAGTCAATGTTTAACGTCACTTCCAAGGGGTTCCATCACTATATGAGATCAGTTGACATAACAGTTTCTAGCTAAGTATTTTCCTCCTTCTAAATTTGCTAAGTTAACGAATGATATATCTTCTTTTGTGCAGTTTGAAATGGACACTCTTTATGAAGCTTGGGAGCGCTTTCAAGAGTTATTGAGGAGATTTCCACATCATGGATTCCCTATATGGCAGCAGGTTCAGACTTTTTACAATGATTTATCGCCTGCAAATCGTTCACTCATCAATGCTGTTGCAGGAGGTATAATATGGAGGAAAATACCTACTGAGAGCCAAGCATTAATTGAAGAAATGACACTGAACAGTTACCAATGGCAGAATGAGTGCCAGGTTCCTAAGAAACAAGCAGGTGTATAAGCTGTTGATTCTTCTACAGTCATTCTGAGTCAATTGGAAGCATTGACAAAGAAGGTTGAGACTCTGATGGTGACAAATAATGCAGTCATACCAATCATTTGTGAGGCATGTGGAGGACCAGGTCATACAAGTGCAAACTGTCAAGTTGGCAGTCCATTTATCCCCGAGCCTGAAGGAGTAAATTTTGTTGGTAATTTCAATTGGCAGTAGTACAATCCATATTCAAATACGTACAATCTTAGTTGGAGGGCCACCCAAATTTCAAATGGGGAAATCAGTAGGGCTATCATCAGAATCTGCAGAGAGCACCATAACCACCTCCAGGTTTCCAAGCACCTGCAGAGAAACCAAGCTTTGAAGATTTGGAAATGAAATATATGTAGAATTCTGATGCCAGAATGAAGAACATGAAGACTCAGACTAGTCAGTTGACTACATTGATGACAGCAAGGGCACCGGGCACATTGCCTAGCACTACTGAGACTAATCCAAGGGAACAGGTCCATGCAATTACCCTGAGAAGTGGTAAGGAACTTGGGGAGTCCTCCCAGAAGAAGGAAATGTCAGAGCTTAGAGATACTCTTGTTAAGTCAGTGCATGAAGATGAGAAGGCAACTGAAGCACCTAGCTCATCAAGAATTGGACAAAGAAAAATGATGTCATTACTGAAGATATCTCAATTCAAGATGTCAATAAAGGAGAGGTTGAGAAGAAAGATCCAAAGTGGCAAAGAGTGAAGAAGGATCGTGAGTAGAGCACAGTTTATGAACCATCACCATATGCCAAGATCCCATTCCCTCAGAGGCTCAAGAATAATCATCCAGACTAGCAATTTGCCAAATTCTTGGAGATATTCAAGAAATTACAAATTAACACTCCGTTTATTGAAGCCATCTCTCAAATGCCCAAGTATGCAAAGTTTCTGAAGGAAATACTTACAAAGAAACGCAAGCTTGAGGAGTTTGAGATGGTATGTCTTAATGAGGAGTGTTCTGCCATTCTTTTGAAGAAGTTACCCCCAAAATTAAAAGATCCAATGAGTTTTACTGTTCCTTACTCTATTGGTAATTCTTATTTTGAGACGACATTACGTGATTTGGGTGCTAGTATTAATTTGATGTCTTTCTCTGTTTTTAAGAAATTGGGAATGCAGGAACCGGAGCCCACTAACATTTCACTACAGTTGGCTGATAGATCCATCACTTACCCGCATGGTGTGGTGGAGGATGTTTTGGTGAAAGTGGATAAATTCATATTCCCAGTTGATTTTGTGGTGCTAGATATGGAAGAGGATGCTGATATTCATCTCATTCTTGTAAGATCGTTTTTGGCCACTTCTGAAGTTGTGATTGATGTACCTCGGGGTGAGCTCATTTTGAAAGTGGATGAAGATTATGTGACCATCAATGTCTTTAGGAAGGCTAAATCTTCCCTAATGTCAAATCTTCATGCCCCTATCAATTTTGTTCAAGCTAAGAAGTAGGAAACCTTAACTATCAAAGACCCCCCACCATCATATAATGTTGATGTTAATCTTCCGGAAACTTAAGCTACTGAAACAGATAAAGGTCCTCTTATGATCCATGCTCCTTTACAAATTGGTCCTTCATCTGTTGATCGATTGAACCCACCATTGCCTAGCAGAGTTAAGGCGCAATTGGGACAACCAAGCTCTTGTTAAGTTCAGAATGCTGATAGAAGCAATCCCAATGTCATGGACGAAGGAAGGAGACACTGCTTTGAAAAGAAGAAGGCGTCCTCCTATTTCTCTTACTTTAAGTCATCTTGATTTATCTGAAAAAGGTAATGTCGAGCTAATGACATTAAACAAACACTTCACAGGAAGCAACCTGTGTTTCTTCTTTATTTATCTTACTTTAATTATTTTTTAGTTATTTTTGTTATTCTTTTAGATGCTACTCATGTGTTTTAGGATTTTTCAGATTGTATATGCTGCGCTGACTCTTGTGCTTCTTTTATGCCTGACATTGTGTCATTGTCCATCAGGTTATGTTGTTCTTTTCTTTACCCCTTTTATTTCTTTTTCTTTCACATTGAGGACAATGTTTATCTTAAGTGTGGAGAGGTACTTTTACAAGTTTTGTGCAAAAAAAATAATTTAATGAGCACTTGAGTACTGCTGGTAATTAAATTGGAACTATATGTTGATTTCTTGATTTATTCTGAGCTGATAGAGATATGTTTTAAAGGAAATTCCATTGATCATGAGTTGATAATGTGTGAAGCAATCTTTTTTAATGAAGTAAAGTGAAATTTAGCATCTTATTTAAAAATTAGTCATGTCTGCTTGCTTTTGTTTTCTTTATGAACTTAGTCAGAAAGTGAATTTTGAGCCTTAATGATTAGATTTCTCATAAACAAAATCCTATTTTTCTATTGGAGTGAATTTTCTCTTGATTGATGTGTACTAGAACTTGCTTTGATATCTTGTTGAGACTTTAATGATTTGCATACAGACTTGAATATGATTAAGGCAATTATGCTTAATTCTTTCTTGACTTCCAAAGTTGCATTGATAATAAAATCCCTTCGGTGCCCTATTTGAACCTGAAATTGATTTATTTGAATACCCAATTGAATAATCAGGTTGAATTCTTCAGAGCAATTGATATGTTAATTAAGAAGTCATTAAAAGTTATTTTTGTCTTCAAAGGTTAAAAAAAATGAACAAGAGAGAGAAAAGTTTAAAAAAAAGAAAAAAAAGAAAAAAATGGAAAAAGAAGAAAGAAAAGAATTGTTGGTGAAGAATAATGAGAATATTGGGTTGGAAGTGGGAATTTGTTATATCTTTGTGCATTATGTTCTATATGTCATCTTTTCAGCCTGATTTTGTTTTGTATTGATTTATCCATGAGCATTTTTTACCCCTATTTTATCATTTCTTCCTACCTTCCATTATACTATTGGTCTCGTTACAACCAAAGAAAAGTCTTTTTGATTCTTGTGTTGTATGTGAACTTGAAAGTGAAGATGAGATTGATAAGCAAGCCTATGATATTACATTTTTCAAGAGAAATTTGAGTGATCTCTTTGTCCTTTAAACACTTGAGCGGTGGAAAGATGAGTGATCTTAAATAGTTGGTGAAAAGAACAGTTGCAAGCTAGACCCAAGCCCCTAATTGTTTAAGTGTTAAATGATCATGCTTGATTGGATTTGATTGCTGAACTTTATTTTTAAATTGTGAAATTTTCCTTTGATTCATGTTTCTTGATGTTGAGTTTGATCTTGTTGTTGATTCTTATTCTTTGCTTGAGGACAAACAAAGCTCAAGTGT
This sequence comes from Ormosia semicastrata, assembly GCA_029884595.1. NCBI lineage: Eukaryota > Viridiplantae > Streptophyta > Magnoliopsida > Fabales > Fabaceae > Ormosia > Ormosia semicastrata. The sequence goes on along the minus strand of JAQQTO010000046.1, from coordinate 24,633,054 downwards.
GGGGGAGTTGATGAACCGTCAACATGTCATATTTTTACGGTTCAATTCCTTGGTTTTTCATATTATTTTTATTTATTTTTATTGAAATTTGTTTGTAAGTTTTGTTATATTTTAGTATTGTCTGATTCCATTCTTATTAAGTGTTTTGTGTATTTTTGTCAGGTAATTACTCATGGAGAAAACTGAATGTTCAAAGAAGCAAAGAAAAGAAGAATTTTGCAGCAGTGTCCAGCACCTGAGCACTGAGAGTGGAGTGCTTGAGCGCCCAAAGCGTATGCAACAACGTTAATTTAGTGACCTAGCGCTTGAGCGCTGGGTGAGGAGCGCCTGAGTGCTCAATGCGTAGCAGTACATCTTGACTTAAGTGGCTGAGCACCCAAGCGTTCAGAACTGAGCGCCTAGGTGCTGGTTGCTTAACAGACTACGTGATTTTCTTTAAATAGGAAAAGTTACACCAAATTCAACAGAAAGAGACAGACATTGAACACATTACACATAAAATTCCTAATCCTGAAAGAGTTGTTTTGCGATAGCAGATCTTGGAAGATGGCTTCGAAGGAGGATTCGATTCTTGAAGACTTGAAAATCATAATCTCCATTAAAGGAGTTTTGATTTCTCTTTCTTTCTAGTTTTCCCCTTTCTTTGGGTTTTCTTTCCATGAGTTTGTATCTTAATATGAATTTGTTTGTATTGAACATGAGTAGCTAAACCCATAGCTAGGGCTATAGGGGATCTTGTTTCCCTAATTATTTGAGTTTAATTTCTAATTTGATTAAGGTAATTTCTTTAGGATTTATCATATTACTTGCATTCTTATCATAACTTGATCACTTTTGACATGTGTTAATTCATTGTTTGACCGATGACCATCTGCATTCAATGAGTGGATCTATATGGTAAGCTTAGGATTAGATTGGTGAATGACCAAACATCAATTTTTTCTACCAATAGAATTGACTTGACAGGTGTGTTGGTTCATCTCTCGAATTGAAGCTTAATGCATTCCTAATTAATTCAACTAAATGACCAAATAGGTAATTTAATTTATGAATAGAATATTGTTTCATCCATGACCATTGGGATTCAATAGCAGGTAAGAGAATATTGGCAAAAGAATTATTTTACATCATAAATGAAAGAAAATATGAATAATTGGATTCAAGTGAACCTTGCGTCCTAGTCACTCTCTCATTGATTATCTATTTTTTATTTGATTGTTCATTGTTTTTCTTTATTTGTTTTCTGCTTTTAATTTGAATTTCTTCATACACTTTCGATTGTCTTGATAACAAAGAGTTTAACGAATCTAGTAATTACTATTTATTCCTCGTGAGAACGATAACTGGGACTCAAGTCCTATATTACTTGGTGATAGAGTACACTTACTCTTAATGTATTTTATGCACATCAGCGGTGGTTCGAGGGTGGTGGAGATGGCTGTTGTACAGGGAATTCTGGGGTCGAAAAGTTTGGGTCTTCTATGAGTGGAGCCTATGCTTTTGTTGCTGTTTATTGGTTATATTGTTGATTGTTCATGTTCTGTTGAATTAGTATAATAGTGTTGCATTGCCCCTTTTTCTAAGCTCTGCAATCCTCATTTTAAGAACACAATATTCCTAAAATGCTTTTGGTCCTTTTCATTTTCCCTCCCTTTTCATGAGTGAAAAATATATGAATTCAAAACAAAAGTCAAAGTCAAATTTTAAAAATTTGATTAATGAAAAACTATGTCTTTCAGATCAAAATAAAAGTGCGTGTGTGAGACAGGGGGGAACAAAAGTGCATATATAAGTATATTTATTTGTGTTTGAACCTGTACAAGACTAATTAAATATTTCTTCAAGCCCCAAGCTTCAGGAAAAGTGAAAATAATAAAATCTAACAGATATTATGGACACTCAATTCACTATAAATATCCTCTACTTTTGCAATGTATATTTGTTCCAATCACAACAAGGTTTCTTGCTTCTTCTTGTGCCAAAACTAATGTTCATATGCATGTTTTGGGATGTTTGAGAATGTGGTAGAACCCTTCAATCCTCTGATCCTATGGTTGATATAACCACCTATATTCAGTTCTTGGAAAAAAAGTATAGAATCATTGAGTAAGGAATTTGCAGAATCCAGCACTGACTATACCTCAAAATGATATAGAGAAGAAACTTTCAGGACCATAGTCCACTTTATGGGTATGAAACTAGTTACTTGGTGTTGGACTTTATTGTACAAATTTATTTTTTTTATTGTACAGATTTATTCCCTTATTTTCATTATTAGGGTAGATTTGATTCTTGTATTATGACATATTTGTTTCTTGTAATTTAGCTCTATTTTAGGCAAACAATTATTGTCATAAACCTATATAATGTAAATCATACTTGTACAATATTATCAAGAAATAATATTCAAGATATTCTTTCACTTTGAAGTTGGTATCAGAGCTCCCGATTTGGGAGTCTCTGTTGTTTTCGCTGCGATCAGCCTTCATTGCTGGGTTTTTAGCAGCCTTCATTGCTGCCTCAACTAGATCAAATAGCCCACGTAGCCACTACTCCACCACCTACCTACCTCGTCACAGATCCTTGTCCGCTGTCCCCTACCACAAGTCGTGCCGCCAGATACGTCACCGGAGTCGCGCAGCCAACAAGCTACAGTGACAGCAACCACCCACCGCAACCCACCATTTTTTCCGGTGACCCGTCACGAACCTGTCCGTCTTCCCACGCCACGAGCCATAGCAACCCAGCGTTGCACCAGTCCGTCTTCCCACGCCACGAGCTACAGCAACCCAGCGTTGCGAACCTGTCCATCGTGAGTCTCTGTTTTTTCCTCTTCACCTGTTTCTCGTTTATCTATCTTTTTTTTCTTTGCTAGTTGGTTGTTTCGTGTTTTGTAATAGCTTTTTCAGTTCAAAAAAAAAAGCAAACAAAAAAAAGAAAGAAAGAAAGAAAAAAAAAGACAAAAAAAAAGAAAAAAAAAGAAAGAAAAAAAAATAGGTTGAAAAACATGAGTACGTCAGACGATCAAACTGTCAAAGTCACCCCACAGCTCAGTGCTGCACTGCCTACACCTCTGAATCCCAATGATCTCCCAGTCTTGCACCCCAACTATCGTCTTAATGGAAAAAATTACTTACAGTGGGCCCAAGTCATTCGTACTACTCTTAAGGGCCGTCGGAAGTTAAAACACATTGAAGGGACAGCTCCTGGGAAAGATGACCCTCACTTTGAGACGTGGGATGATGAAGACTCTCTTATTATGACGTGGTTCTGGAACTCCATGACACCTGAGATTAGCCGAAATTATATGTTCCTTCCTTCCTCCCGTGAAATTTGGGACAACCTTTGCCAGACATTCTCTATGAAATAGGATATTGCCACTTGCTATGAGTTGAAGACTAAAATCTTTGCCACCAAACAGGGAGCACTCTCTGTTACTGATTATTATGGAACTCTTAATAGGCTGTGGATTAAATTAGATCAATACCAGAATCTAAAAATGGAGTGCAGCAGAGATGCTTCCCCGTTGGCTAGTTTTGTGGAAAGGGATCGGATCTTTGAGTTCCTCTCTGGCCTGAATTCTGCATATGACCCTATTCGAGTTCAGATTCTAGGCAAGGAGACACTGCCATCTCTGTCTGAGGTATTCTATACTGTTCGGGGAGAGGAAAGTCGTAGGGCTGTCATGCTTGATGATAAGCCCACTAGTGGATCAGCTTTGGCTACGGGTAAGACAACTAAACCAGGCTCTTCTTCTTCCTTCTCCAAGCCCAACCGAGAAGGTCGCTGATGTACCTATTGTAAGAAATTTGGTCATACCAAGGAGAACTGCTTTAGACTCCATGGGAAGGAGCAGGTTCTTAACCGTACAGGAGGGTTCAAGAGTTTGTAGCAAAGTCAGGCAAATATGACTACTTCGGATTCTATGCCTCTGGACTCAAATGTGAGTTATGAAGTTCCAGCCCTTAGTAAAAATGAGCTGGAGTGCTTGCGGACTCTCATTGACTCTCTCAGTAAGCCTTCTGGCTCCTGTTCTCTGACCATGACTGGTAAGAATTTTTGTTTTCAATCGTTCAATGCTTCTGGTACTGAGAATTTATGGATTTTGGACTCTGGTGCTACTGATCATATGACTTTTTATTCACCACCTCTATTATCTTATCAACCTTCTTCTAGTAAGCATTATATAACCGTAGCTGATGGCTCTCAAACCTCAGTTGCGAGTTCTGGTACTATTAAACTCCAACCCTCTCTACACTTAAACAATGTGCTTCATGTTCCTAAGCTTTCCAATAATTTAATTTCCATTCATAAACTTATTAAAGACAATAATTGTGCTGTAACCTTTTTTCATTCTCATTGTGTCTTTCAGGATCTTGTCACGGGGAGGACGATTGGAGTTGCTAAGGAACAGGGAGGGTTGTACTATTTCCTTAATATACCAGCTAATGGTGGTCCTGATCAGAAGTTGCTTCTTTCCTGTCATAAGTCCAGTTCTGAGTCTCTTGCTTCTCAAATTTGGCTACAACACAAGCGTTTGGGACATCCTTCATTTTCTTTGCTTAAGTCTATGTTTCCGTCTTTATTTTTAAAAGAATCCATTGAGTCTTTTCATTGTGATATTTATGAGTTGGCCAAACACCATTGTGTAACTTTTTCACCTAGTTCTAATAAAAGTGTTGAGCCTTTTGCACTTATCCACTCTGATGTTTGGGGTCCTGCATCTATCTCTAATATTTTAGGCACTAAATGGTTTGTTTCTTTCATTGATGATTGTACTCGGGTAACTTGGCTTTTTCTAATGAAAGATAAATCAGAGGTGTTTCAATTGTTTGTCCACTTTTACCACATGATTCAAACCCAATTTGGAAAATCCATTAAGCGTTTGCGTTCTGATAATGGTAAAGAGTATGTCAACCAAAATTTCTCTACATTTATTAATGAGCATGGCATTGTGCATGAACTTACATGTGTTGATACTCCTCAGCAAAATGGTGTTGCAGAAAGGAAAAATCGTCATTTACTTGAAATCACTAGAGCTTTACTATTTCAAATGTCTGTTCCTAGCTCATACTAGGGGGAGGCTGTGCTAACTGCTACATATTTAATCAATCGGTTACCATCTCATGTCTTGGGTAATGTAAGTCCTGTCCAACTAATGACCTCTCACTTTCCATCTGTTCCTATTATACAGAGTTTACAGTCTCATGTCTTTAGTTGTGTTGCTTTTGTTCATGTACATCGCCAACATCGCAACAAACTTGATCCTCGTGCTGTCAAATGTGTTTTTCTGGGTTATGCTCCTAACAAAAAAGGGTACAAATGCTATCATCCTTCAAGTCGTCATTTTTTTGTCTCCATGGATGTCACTTTTCATGAAACAGAATCCTTCTTTACTCGTCCTCAGCTTCAGGGGGAGAACACTCAGGAAGCTGAGGCTGAGTTCTTCTTGCCTAGGCCCTTCCTTCCTTTACCATTTGACTCTACACAGGAATTAGCATCTTTTTCTGGCACCCCACTTGAACTAGCTAACGTCAAGACCAAGGCTAGTACACCAAAATTGGTGTATCAGAGGAGAGGGAAACCCGAACTGGCCCAACAGCAACTTCAGACATCCGAACTAACAGTAAGTACTAAAGATACAAGTTTTCCTATCTCTGAACTTCCTGTTTTTGAACCTAACCAAGATAATACTATTCCTGAACCTGATAACATGTCTTTGAATAATTGTGAACCTGTCCTAGATGACTTACCCATTGCATTAAGGAAAGGGAGAAGGTATTGTCCCAATCCAAAGTGCCCTATTTCTCAATTTGTCTCTTCTAAACATCTTTCAATGCAGCACCAGAGTTTCATTTCAGCCATAGATTCTATTAAAATCCCAACATCAGTACATGAAGCATTGAAAGATAAGAACTGGATTCAAGCCATGAATAAGGAGATGAGTGCATTGGAAAGGAATAGAACATGGGAGATTGTTGAAAGGCCAGGTGACAAAAGGCCAGTTGGGTGCCGATGGATATATACTTTGAAATATCGGTCTGATGGTACACTAGACCGGTATAAAGCAAGGTTGGTGGCAAAGGGATACACTCAGACTTATGGAATTGACTATGAGGAGACATTTGCGCCAGTAGCCAAGATGAATACTGTAAGGATCTTACTCTCCCTTGCTGCTCACTTTGGGTGGGAATTACACCAGTTTGATGTTAAAAATGCCTTTCTTCATGGAGACTTAGAGGAGGAAGTTTATATGAAAATTCTCCCTGGATATGATTCCACTAATGGAAGGAACAAGGTGTGCAGGTTAAAGAAGGCGTTATACGGGTTAAAGCACTCTCCCCGTGCTTGGTTTGGAAGATTCACCAAAACAATGGTGTCCCTGGGTTACAAACAAAGTCAAGGTGATCATACTCTCTTTTTTAAACATTCACAAGAAGGTAAACTCACAGTTTTGCTTGTGTATGTTGATGACATCATTATATCAGGTGATGACTTAGTTGAGAAGCAACTCCTAAAGGAGAAATTAGCTGCTGAGTTCGAAATGAAAGATCTTGGAAGACTAAAGTACTTCCTTGGAATTGAAGTTGCCTACTCCAAGCAAGGTATTTTCATTTCACAAAGAAAATATGTCTTAGATCTTTTCAAAGAAACTGGAAAACTCGGGTGTAAGCCAATTGGTGTACCAATTGAGCAGAATCACAAAATGAGAAATGATGAAGAGAGTCCCAAGGTAGATAAATCTCAATATCAGAGGCTAGTTGGGAAACTGATATACCTGGCACATACTAGACCTAATCTAGCATATGCTGTCAGTATTATTAGTCAATTCATGCATGATCCGAGGGAGAGACACATGCAGGCCATGGATCGAATTCTACAATATCTTAAAACCACGCCTGGAAGAGGACTACTATTTAAAAAAGGAAACTGTCCATGGAAGTGTATACGGATCTTGATCTGCAGGTTCGATTCTTGTGAAAGGTCAACATCAGGTTATTGTATGTTTCTAGGTGGAAATCTAGTAACATGGAGAAGTAAGAAACAAAACGTAATGGCACTGTGAACACCCAATTTTGACCGGGCTAAAAAAAAAAAAAAGAAGAAGAAAAAAAGTAAAAAAAAGAAGTAAAAAAATATAATAAAAATAAAAATAAAAATTCAAGTTCACATTATTGACTTTTTTTTTAGCCCAAACACATAAGCCCAGCTTAATAAACAAAAAAAAAAAAAAAAAAACAAAAAAAAAACAAAAAATGGTCACACTCATTCTGATTTTTCTGTCCTCACCTGCACACACTCAAGCTGCTCACTGCACACACGCAACCTTTTTCGCGTAATTTCTGCTGCAGCACCCACTCACGTTCTGATCCCATTTCTTTGCACACCTCTCTCCACATAAACCCCTCACCCACTCACATTTCAGAGGGGGGGACGAAACACAGAAAGAGATTTTTTTCTTCTTCTTTTCCTTCTCTTTTCTCGCAGGCAGGCCACTTCCCAAAAACCATAAGCAGAACCCCTTCAACCTTGAACTCCCCATCTACCTTGATCATCCTTCATCTCATCTTCACCTCCAAAAAAAAAAACGTGAACCATCTCCATCTTCACGACCACCCTCTTTTATCTTCCCCAAATCATCCCATCTTCAGCCAAGGAAAGAAGATTGATGATGTTGAGTTGATCTCTGGTGGTAGCTGAGAAAAGAAAAAAAAAAAGCAAGAATACTGGGGAGGCTGCTGGGAACGAAAGGGATTTTTGATTCTTTTTTGAGTTGAGTGTGTTATTGGTAGCACAGAAGAGGTAAGCCCTTTCTCATCACTATCCTTGCACTGTTGTGAGTAAAAATGTAGTGTTCAAATGCATGCTTGGATACTGGCTGGTTAGTTATGTTGTCCATCTTCTTTTCCTTTTCTTTTTAACCATGAGCACCATACGCACACTGGCACTCCTCCCCTTCTGCATCACATTTCTCAAACCACCAAAGAATTCATCTTCACCTCCAGAAAACCGTAACCACCACCTTCAATAACTTCACAAAACACCATCATTCCCCATTCGACCGTCGAAATCCAAAGAGCCACATCCTTCCCTTTTCCGACCGTCGAACCCAAGCACCGGATCCATCATACCTTTAACCGACCGTCGGACCCCACGAACCACACCATTGGACCCTCAACCCACTTCACAAAATACCATCATTCCCTCTACCGACCGTCGAACTACATCACTGACCTTCACCCCATTCGACCGTCAAACCACACCATTGTGACCCTCAACCCCTTCACAAAGCCCACCATCACTTCATTCGACCGTCGAACCACACCATTGGACCCTCAACCCACTTCACAAAATACCATCATTCCCTCTACCGACTGTCGAACTACATCAGTGACCTTCACCTCACTCGACCGTTGAACCGCACCATTGTGACCCTCAACCAACTTCACAGAAATCACCTTCACCTCATTCGACCGTCGAATCACACCCAGCTACTACCCCTCACCGACAACCCATCCAAACCTTCACACCATCAACCAAACTCCATCCCATCCGACCGTCGGACCCCAAAAAAAAGCCGACCTCCACCATCTTCATCAATTGCAAATAGACCGTCGAATCCATCACCCCTTCCCAACCGACCGTCGAATCCATCCCATCCTTACCCCCAACCGACCGTCAAACTCCAAAACAGAATCACCCCTTTCCAACCGACCGTCGAATCCATTCCATCCTTATCCCCACCGACTGCCAAACTCCAAAACAGAATCACTCAATCTCCCTAAACCGACCCGTCGAACCAATTTCCAAATCCTTCCCCAAACGTCCTCTGTATGTGCTCTGTTATTGGTGCTCAGGTTTCAAACTCTTTTTTTTTTAATTTGAATTGATGACATTTGAGTTTGAATCTCGTGGCCGCTTTGCCCATTTCATATTAAGGCAATAATGATACATTTTTTGGCAAAAAAAAAGGGGTAAAAGAATATAAAAATAGCAAATAAAAAAAATCTTTTAATCCATGCAATGACCAATGATAATGATTGAATAGCGGATGCTATCTTCATTATCTTTTGGATCATAAGGGTTTATTGAGTAGCCTAGTGCTAACTTGAATCCTGTGCAAAAAATGGATTCGCTTTCAAATAAAATCTTTTTTGAAATAAAATCAACCAACCCACACTTATTTTATAAAGAACTACGTAACTTTGAGTTTCCCATTGTACCAGGGGATACGTAGGAGCATAATTTCATTTCTGTCAAGCCCAAATTTAAATTTTCATAATTTTGTGATTTTTCTTTTATAAATAGTTACAATGTTTTGTAAAAAGGGGTAAAATAAATATTTTCAAAGATTGTTAAAAATTTGCACAATTAACCTAAGGTACCGTCTTAGGACGGGTGCGTTAGGGGTGCAGTGGGATTAAGTTTCCACCCTTCCCTAAGCATAACCGACTCCCGAATCCAATCTGGTTCTAAAGACCATTTTCAAAGAAAGGTTTTCTAATTTTTCCTAAATTAAAATAAAATTGGTGGCGACTCCATTTTCCATTTTCATATTTTAAAATCTTTTGAGTTGATATTTCCCGCCGTGATCCCGGTCGCGACAGGCACGGTCGAGTGTAGAAGTTGAGTTTCGAGCTATGGCACAAGAAGTTTGTGAGTTGCTATGGATGAAGATCATACTAGATGACTTGAGAATAAAGTATGAAGCACCTATGAAGCTGTTTTGTGATAACAAATCAGCCATTAGCATTGCCCATAATCCGGTTTAACATGACAGGACAAAGCACATTGAAATAGACCGGCACTTTATCAAGGAAAAATTAGATAGTGGGCTCATAGCCACGGCATACGTTCCTTCGAGACATCAGTTGGCAGATGTGTTAACTAAGGGACTACCTACAGAGCACTTTCAAGATCTTACTGGCAAGTTAGGAATGATAGATATCTATTCACCAGCTTGAGGGGGAGTGTTGGACTTTATTGTACAGATTTATTTTCTTTATTGTACAGATTTATTCCCTTATTTCCATTATTAGGGTAGATTTGATTCTTGTATTATGACATATTTGTTTCCTGTAATTTAGCTCTATTTTAGGCAAGCCATTATTGTCATAAACCTATATAATGTAAATCATACCTGTACAATATTATCAAGAAATAATATTCAAGATATTCTTTCACTTTCAAGTCTTGGAATTTTTTTTTCTTATTTCTTGTTCTTTATAAACAGATGAGTCAAAGATCCTAATCCTAAATTTCTATTACACTGAATTGCTGAGTTTTAATATTAAAAATAGAACATCATATAAGCTAATGAACATTTGGCAACATCATCATTGTTTTTATTACACCGAATTGCTGAGTTTTAATATTTCTTGAGGTTCTTAGATGGATTCATTCCAAAGCTTTCCTATTGCCACCAAAGAATCTCCCTAGGTGATGGAAGCAATGGACAGTTGAAACTATTTGCTGTTGTCCTCTAATGTTCTCTGTCTAACACATGTTCTTTGTTTAGTTTATTCCTATTCAAAACACTTGCATTTTCTATTCATTCTACTGGATTCTAATAATATATTAGTAGGCAAAGAAAGATGCACATAGACACCAGGGAGAATATCACTCTGTTTTTACCTCCTTCCTTCTTTCATGCAGCACTCATAATTAGCTTTGGGTGTGTAGCACATGTTTTCTTTTTTTTTTTCCCTCTATGCAGGTGTATAGCACATTTCTTATGAATTTTCACATGTCAGTCTACACATAAATGCTCTTTTCACTAGTAAATTTCTTGTAGTTGGGCTATATAATGTTGAATCTGCCATGCGTTGGTTATTTTTATTTTGATATCACTCTATTACTTGGAGAATATAGATACCTGATAAGTTTTTCTCTGAATATAATCAGGCTATTGCCACTACAAGGATGAAAGGCGAGTTCCCAGAAAGAATAGGGCAACCAGAATGTCAGGCATGTACTAGTTTCTCAATGCATGCATAAGGTGCATATTGCTTGTTTATGTGTATGATCTGGGATTCTGCTCTTTTTAAGGTGAATTTTAGTAATTTCTCAAACTCGTAGCATATTGGAGCTGTATTAACATCAATTTTTAGCTTTCCACTATTTATCTCTAAGTGAGATATGCAATTGATTTTCATCCTTTGCAGGATGGATTCACAAAACGCCTAATAAAAATGTACATAGACTGCTGCAATTGCTTGTTTATTTCATTGATCAGGTACCAAATTTAGTTTCAAACTACATATAATTCATTTTTTTGCAATAAGGGCCCAGCCTATTTGATTTAGGGTTGATTCTTATTCTCGGTTAACATGTTTTATTTAAAGGTTATAAGATGCTAAATCATCATGTTCTGTTTATTGCATATTGGTGCTTGTGATATCCTTCATAGCATGTGCAATTCTAACCCATGTAGAGAAATTATTGGCAACTAGCATTATTAGTATTTTATTTGTCAAGCCTATAGTGACAATATATTCTGCTGGTTTCAAGTTGAAGAGTCTTACTGTCAACATTCACTGATTGATGGATTGTGATTTAATTTTCTTACCTTATGCAAACTTTTTCCCTTTGGAATGGTGATATTCTGATCTTTTATTTATTAATGTGCATACAATTGTGCAAGGTCAATGATATATTCTAATATTTCTTTCCACATGCTTTTGCAGGGAAAGAAGGAATGCTTTAACTCATGTCTATTTGTTTGCTATGATTTGATCCGGGAAGACATTGCTCTTGAACTGGCTTGGATGCACAATATGATTGACTTTGCCTTCCCACATCTCTTACAGGTTTATATTTCTTCTATGCTGTGTTCTTGTATCACATAAACACATAATAATACAATTGGCATGCATGTCTTTTTCATCTTCTTATGTAGTCCTTTCTTTCGCTGTCTTTTCTTTGCTGTTGTAGTTTATCCGTGAGTACACTGCAAAGTTGATGAACTGGTGAAGGACAAAATTGAAGCACAGAATGAAGTGAAGACTAACGAAAAAGAAGAAAAGGAAGTAATTGCACAACAAGTAATTTAGTTTGGCCATTTTATGCTACCTTCTAATAACTTGGTTGATAATTTCTATCTCCCTCTCATCCATCATTCTTAACAGATTGGATTTTATAGTACTGCATACTGATTAAATGAAATATGTTTTCTGTTGCAGAATATGTATGCTCAATTGTTGCCTCTTGCTTTGCTTGCACCACCAATGCCTGGAATGGGAGGAGCGGGTATGGCAGAAGGCTTTGCCCCTCCCCCTCCAATGGGTGGATTGGGGATGCCTCCAATGCCTCCTTTTGGCATGCCACCCATGGGCAGCACCTACTGACATGCAAGCAACCGTGCTAAGTTTAGCAATGATTGTAACTACTTGGATATCCTTTCAGCTATTTTGATATGTAATAACAATTAATGGTATGCAAAAGGTATTGTAACTACTTTATATACTTTTAATTATTTTGATATTTTTTATAGTTACTTGGATAATTATAATGATTGATGATTTATTGTAATTTTTGATAAATTTTGATTTTGGATAATTATATACATAGAAAAATATAATTTTTTTAATAAAATGAAGGTATCTAATTGTGGTAAATCTCAACTAGATGCCTAATTTTTTTAAATATTTTTTAAAATATTAGAGATGAATTTAGAGACAGGTATTTTCGTCTCTAATTTAGAGACAAAAAATAGAGACAAATTTTTTTTGTGTCTCTGATTAAAGAATTGGGACGAATCTTATAATTGAATAACGATGGAATTTTAAAATTTAGAGACAGAAAAAATTCGTCTCTAAATTAGATGAAATTAAATTTTTTGTCTCTAACAATCAGAAATGTCACTTTTAACGATTGATCAATTTCTATCTAATTCTATTTTTTAAATATTTAGAGATAAAATTTTACATATTTAGAGACAATTTTTCCGTCTCTAAATTTGATTTTTTTTTTGTAGTAAGTAGATTTCAACAGAGATGATTAGATAAAATATTTTTCAAAGTGGTAATTTTAGGATTCAAACTTATGACATTACTAGTAAAGTTCATTTCGAGTTACAATCTATATCCATTACAATAAACTATTATTAGGTAAGATAGTAAATATATAATATACTAAATATATACATAATCAACATAAATATTATTAGTAGACAATTTAAAATAAATATGTAAAATATTATTTAATTTATATTTATATGATCATCAATAAAAAAATTTATATTTACCATGCATCGTACAGATAGAATTACTAGTGATGTTAATAAGATTGAGCTGGTTACAACAGCCATTTCCTGATCAATGACTATATCTATACCGTAGCAATGCAAGCAAAATTGTGCCTTTGCCATCCATATAAGATATGATTAGCATGTGTCATGCATTGCGATTTATTCTTATGGATTAGAGGTGAAAATAGGTCAGGCTGCTCGTTAGGAGCCTATGGCCTAGTCTGTCTAAGGCCTGACCTGACCTGTTTACTAAACAAGCTATGCCAAGGTTTTTTTAAAAGTCTATTTAACTAAAAATGTCAGATTTCAAGTCATCTAATAGGTTTTTTAAGCTTAGCAGGACGGCCCTGGCCTATTTAACTATATATAATACATTGTTATAATAATTATAAATTATAATTATAATTATTAATTTATTATAATATATTAATATATTTTTTAATTAAATTTTAATAAAAGTTAATAACTAAAACCTAAGTTAATAAGTTAAAATAGAAATAACATATTTATTAATATATTTAATGTAATATATTTATTAAAATGAAAATAATAAGTTAACATTCACTCCATACTTTTATAAATGCTTACTATTTTCTTACTCTGATATTTAGTAGATGTGAGCTTTAGAGATGTATGCCTCTAATAATTTTCTAACTTTGTATATTTTCAAGTCTCACATCAACCAAAGACTAGAGTAAGAAAGTGGTGAGCATCTATAAAATTAGAAGGTGAGTGTTAAGTTAAAGGCCTATTAGCTTTAAGTAGCCTCGTTGACCTATTTCAAAGCTTAGGTCTGTTAGCCTATGTGAAGGCATGTTGATTTATTTAAAAGTAGGTCTGTTGGCCTATATAAATGCATATTGACCTATTTAAATGTAGGTTAGTTAGCCTATTTAAAGATCTCATTTCAAAGTAGGCCTTTAAATAGGCTTTCAGGCCAAGTCAGACTTTTAAAAAGACTAGGTCAAGTCTTCAAAATTAGCCTATTACAAACTCACAGGCTAAGTTCAGGTCTTATAATTAGGATACAGGCCAAACCTATTTAAGGCAAAGTCCGATCTGACCTGTTTCCACCCCTACTATGGATCCTTCTACTTCTTCTGGTCACTGGAGTTTGTTTGAGATAGCTGTGAAAACTTGATTATTTCAATAAACGATTATTGTATAAAAGCTTTTTTTTATAATTGATTATAATAGAATCAGTTTTATGTTTGGATATGTTAGCTGAAAAATGATTTTAAGTTAATTTGTTTCATTTGGATGATATAAAAAATTATTTTTATGTATTAAATTATCAAAGTAGGTATAGAATGATTAAAAATTATTTAATTAATTAAAAAAATTATTTGATTAAGGACAAAATAATATTTACATATCAAAATATAAAATAATCCCAACAAATTTTATGAAAAATGCTCAAATTTTAGCTTAACCAAAAACGTATGTTGCCGTACAAATTTTTACAATCAACAACTTTTAGTACTATTACCCAAACACGTTACATTTACTAAACAATAACTTTTTTGGGCAACAAACGTATGTTGGAGACGAAAATAATCTATCCCAAATATGTTGGACGGAGAATTCCCTTCGGACAAAACATGTATGGTACCCAAGGTGTCTTGCATTTATTGATTATTAATTTCACAATAAATATTTAAAAATTTATTAAATATTAATAATAATTAATAAAATATTTAATAATTCACTTTGATCACTAAACTTAAGAAAAAGGAAGGATACCAGAGTTAATGCCCAATGCTTCTAGATATTCTTTTTAGTAATTTTGTCGTTAAAAAAAAATCCTTTTTTTTGAAAATTTTTAATAAACTTAAAAGTCTTTCAATTATCTAAAAATACTTTTCAAACATTATATTAAAAATGTAAAATAAATTTACTATATATCATAACTAAGGTATACTTATAGTTAAGATCTGTTGAGGTTAATATTTATACCTAATTGTATATCACAATAAGTAATTAGGAGTGTTTAAAATCGGACTCAATCCAATAACCCACCCCAATTTGGAGTTAATTGGGATGAAGTTGAATTTAAAAATTAAATCATGTGTATTTTTAAGTTGGTTTTAGGTCACACTTCGCATTGACTTAATTCAGTCCGATATTATGTAATATTTTAAAACATATAAATTAATAATTTTTACATAACATAATAATATATTTATATGAATTTAATTTTAATATACTATTAGAATAAAAAAATTTACACTATCATTCAATTATCTTTACACTAACAGTGAGTTAAAATTAAACTCTATTTATATTTATGGAGTTACCAAGTCTTGAACTAATGCACCAATGCGACGAGAGTGAGCAAACCATTAAGCCAAGAGCAAGACTTGTAAAACAATGTCTCTTAGTTTTAGTTTCTTATTTATAAAATTTTAATACATAACTATACATAATGTTTAAATTTAAACATCTTGTGTAAATATCGGATTAATGTAATTCTAATTTATTTATAATCAAGTCATGACTGAGCCAAATCTACATTCGAAAACTTAGTTCGATTAAAATATCTGGTCAAAATCGGGTCAACTTTAACCCAACCCATCCCATGAATGTTCTTACAACTAATCATATATCACCCCTCCCATGAATGTTCTTACAACTAATCATATATCACAACATAGATGCCTAATATGTATACGTTAGTTGAGATTAATATATCATATACCTAAGCCGCTATCATTATACATAATAACAACTATTATATGATATATTACTTGTTAGTCACAACGTAATCTCAACTACTAATCATTATACATATAACAACCATATTTTGTGATATATGATTAGGTATAAATATTAATCTCAACTAATCATATATCGCAACGTATCACATGTATGATATTATCACAACATATCACATATTTGATATTTCTAAATCCCCAGTATAAAAGGCACACGCAAGCCACTAGATATTGGTAGGGGTAGAAATAGGTCAGACTGCCCGTCAGGGGCTTATGGTGTGGCCTGCCTGAGGCCTGACCTGACCTAGTCTGTTTATTAAACAAGTTAGATCAAGACTTATTTAAAAACCTTTTTAACTAAAAAAGTCAGGTCTTAGGCCATTTAATAGACCTTCTAAGCCTGGCAGTGGCTTCTGACCTATTTAATTATATATAATATAATATATATTATTATAATAATTATAAATTATAATTATTAAAATGATTATAAATTATAACTATAATTATTAATTTATTATAATATATTAATATATTTTTTAATTAAATTTTAATAAAATTCAATAACTAAAACTTAAGTTAACAAGTTAGAATAGAAATAACATATTTATTAATATATTTAATGTAATATATTTATTAGAATAAAAATAATAAGTTAACACTCACCTCCTACTTTTATAAATACTCACTACTTTCTTACTCTGATCTTTGGTCGGTGTGTGACTTGAAAGATTAGAGTAATAAAGTGAGTAACTTGGTATATCTCCAAGTCCCACATCAATCAAAGATTAGAATAAGAAAGTGGTGAGCATCTACAAAATTAGAAGGTGAGTGTTAAATTATAACAAAGGCCTATCGGCTTTGAGTAAGCACATTGACTTATTTCAAGGCTTAGGCTTGTTAGCCTATGTAAAGACATATGACTTATTTAAAGGTAAGTCTGTTAGTCTATGTAAGGCATGTTGACCTATTTAAAAGTAAGTCTGTTAGCTTATGTAAAGGTCTGTTGGCTTGTTTAAAGGTTAGTCTGTTAGCCTATTTAAAGGTCTCATTACAAAGTAGGCCTTTAAATAGGCTTTTAGGTCAGACCAAGTTTTTAAAAAAGTCAGGTCAGACCTTAAAAATCGGTCTATTACAGACTTATAGGCCAGACTTAGGCCTTATAATTAGAACACAGGCTAGACCTGTTTAATGCAAAGTTTGGCTTAACTTTGCCTGTTTCCACCCTTGGATATTGGATTTGTGTTGATCGCTAATAATAGATGTAGCAAACATTGCGTGAAGCAGAACCACCCAGATGGACTTTTTGATTCGATTGCAAATTAATTAGGGGTCCTAATTTTGGTTTCGTTCCATAATTTGATTTGGTTAAACAATTAACAACGATGAAAATATCAATTTATCATATCTATAAAGCGATTGATGGATTCACGGGGCAACAAAGGGTCATTACTTGTAAGTCACAACATAATCTCAGCTCTAATACATGACACATGGTATGGTACACCCTGCTAAGTTTGAGTGTACCATACACCCTTTACTTTACCTTCTACAACAAGTTTTTTTTTTTTGTTTAGGTTACTCTTTTTTTATTTTATATATTTTTTTCTGGCACACAGTCCATCCACCGCCGGCAACTGTCGACCATTGCCGACAACTGCTGGCCATTGTCGACAACTATCTGACCACCACCGTCGCCATTCGCCGCGGGTCACCGGTCACCAGCCGTCGAAAGGAGTTCACTGGTCACCGGTCACTCAACATATCTTAACTAGTAATATTTACACACAATAATACTTTTTAAAAAAAAACCCCTTACAATTTTCTTCGTATGATTGTGAAAGGAGTTTAATATATATATATATATATATATATATATATATATATATATATATATATATATATATATATATATATATATATATATATATATATATATATATATATATATTAACGATAATATTATCGATTTTAACTAATAAAAAAATTACTAAATTTTAACTAGTAATATTTACATACAATAATATTTTAAAAAATATTATTTTTTTCCTAAAATCATAATCGTGCTTGTTAAAAATCTTATAGATTTTAACGATAATATTTACACAATTATACAACTTAAAAAAAAAATTAAAGGTGGCCAATGGTGATTTAACGGTTCTTTGACCAATGACGATCGATCGCTCGCCAACAACATTAATGGTAGTGGTGTGTAAAAAAAAAACATAAAACTAAAAAAAAAAAAAAAAAAAAAAAGAAACTTGTTTAACAGATTTCTTGTACTTGATCTAAGTCATTTATATTTTTTATAATTAAATCAATGACTTAGATCAAATAGTATATCATACACCCTCATATATTAGAGAGCACTCTAATACATTGCTTGTGTTTGAATTTCTTTGATTTCATGAAATCTTCTTTGGAAAGCGCCACTTCTAATTCTTTAAATATATATATATTAAGATAAAGTTTTATTGTAAGAGAATGAGAGAAGTAAATTTTGACCATACAATTATACATAGATAATTAAGATTAAAAATTACTTAAATATCATGTGATCACTTAAAAGAATTACATGCATTTATATTTTAATCTTAATCATTTATGTAAAATCTAATAATAAAAAATTACTTATTTCATTTTTTATAATAAATATACCTCTCTCTCTATATATATGCACGTAATAATGTTTAAAACTATACTTTTTAGAACTGGACCGAATTGATAATATATTAATATCATTATACTACATTGTTTAAAATTCAAAACTTTTGAACTGGTCCTTTTTTTTGAAAAAATCCAAAAAATTTTAAAAGAATTATTTAAATTTTTTTATGCATTAATTATTTGATTCTCAATTTATAAATAAACTTAACTTTTCTTCTCTTTATTTGTTTTTTGTGAGATAAATATGAGCTTGTAATACAATAAAAATTTGACTTATGAGAGTTAGAGAAGTAAATTTTGAAAAAAATTGTCAAAAAAATATTATTTAATTATTGATATTATATTAATCAATGTTAGAACATAAAGTCATATAATTTTTAAGTGGTTATGTGATCTTTAAGTAATTTTTAATTTTAATCATTAATATATAATTTAATGATCAAAATTTATTCTTCTCACATCTTTCAATTAACTACTTACCAACAAAGGATAAATGTAGTGATAAGCAAACTGTATTGTTAAGGAAAGGATCAAACTTCAAATATTGGAGAAAATAGTTGTTTAGAAGACGTTTTAATTATGACAATATCATTAAAAAATTAGTCTCATAATAATACATGCAATAATACCCTAATCTAAGACCTATACATATATACTCGTGTGTTGTGTGTGTTTTTAATAAAATAATACATAACGGGTCTTTGATCATTGTGGTTACTCATTAATTGAATTTAAAAATAAAAATTAAGAGAAGGGAAAAATGTCCCATTACAATATCAATAATTAAATAATATTTTGTTTGATAATATATTAATATCACGATTTGATTGATTTTTAAATACTAGAAGTGAAAGCACCTCAAATGTGAAGCATCACATGTGTACTGGTTTTACTTGACTTCATTTGACAAATTTGTGTTTAAAGGGATGCATCACATGTGTACTGGTTTTACTTCATTTAACAAATAAAAATGATCATTTTATTTTATTTTTTATTTAATATTATTTTTCATGTTCATTTTGAGTGAATGTAATTAAGTGAAAAAATAATAAAAAATAAATATAATAAATAATATTAAAAAATATAAAATATATATATATATTATTTATAGTAAGAATATAATTATTCTTTAACAAATTTATGCTTTTGTGATGCATCACATGTGTACTGGTTTTACTTGACTTTGACAAATTTGTGTTTATGGGATGCATTACACGTGTTCTAGTTTGACTTCACTTAATTTGACAAATTTGTGTATTATATATATATATATGACCTTGAATATAGAAATTTTCAATTTAAAAATAAGTTTTGTGAGAAAATTATTTAATAATATAAGAATTATTTTTACTTATACCGATATTAATTGATTTTTACTCATATATATATAATTTTTAAGATCAATTCTCAAAAGCAAAATTCCAAACCAATTATATAGGATGAAAAACCAAAAGCCAAAAAATAAAAACCTGTTTGGGAAATATGTTTTTAAAATAGTCCTAAGAAAAGAAAAACAAAAAATGTGATATAGGTTTTATTTTGAACATATATCTAATTTTTGTATTTGGAATTTTGATTCTCCTTTCATTCCAGTAATGAGTTTGCTATTTTTGACCAAAAAAAAAGTGTTTAGATAGTTTTTTTTGACGTGTTATATAGTTTATTTTGAGAATGGTGTTTTTTTTTAATTTTTTGGTCAGAACGTTAAAACTGATTCACATAAAAGCGGGCAAGGCCCAATCCAGGTACAAAGATCAACACCTACTCAGGGTGGTGCCTCAAAAATGATCAGAAGGCAAGAAGCTTGTTTGACAATTTTTTAAGAAATTTGTGCTGGAATATCGATTGCTTCAAGCAATCTTTTCATATAGGCATTTATTCATTATTGGGCCACCCTTTATTATGTGGTCCAAATCCATGTATCTTTGGCACGATTATAAGGTGAATACCTTTTATATTTCCATGTGTCTTCATCCCATTTTGTCCTAGTTAGCTGCAGATTTTAGTAAATTTCATATTTGAACTCTATCTCTTTTCCATGAGTTATATCATTTTGCTTATGAGTATAATATATAGACACATAAATATATTATGTTTTATTTACATAATATTATAGGTTTAAAGCTGTTGCAACACTGTTAAAGAAAGCTCAAACTAAGTTGTTGAGCTCCTTCAAATATATGGCATTCCATTGTTGCACATACACACATACAAATCATAAAATCATAACACATGACACTAACATTATTCAAAATAACCATAAGTAGCCATAGCAAAAAATATATCCAAAATATAAAATAAGAAAAAGAAAATTACTATTGTTACATTGATGTACTACACATGTAAGCATTGAAGCCTCTCCAACTACGTCTCCTTCCTATCTTTAGATATAGTCAAGAACATTTCTCTATAATTGGCATCTTTAAATTTTTCTGAAGTCTTCATATAAGAGTCATGTGAAACATTGTCAATTTCTTTAAGAGTGACAACACATTTAGTAATGGTATATTCAACTAATGTGATAGAATTAGTATCCTTCACACATTTTGTTTTATATTGATTCGCCTTAGCAAAGAAAGTAGAGTTAGAGTGAAAGAAACAAATATTTCATGACCCGAAATGAATAACAAATAAAAGTTATTGAAGTTAATCAAAGTTCAAGTGAAAGAAAGGCTCAAGATGAAAAGAATTAAATACAAAATATACTAAAAAATATGAATATCTTAGATGGACATTGAAATTTATGTATTGTGTCCTTACCTAAAAATAGGAGACAAACAGTTCAATGAGGTCTTGCATTCAAAGGAATGACCCAAACCCGACTTTACACAACGTAAAATAATGACCCAAACCCAACTTTACACAACTTAAAATGATATGTGTATTATTAACATGACTTATACAACTTTATACATGTTAAATGTTGTTTTAAATGCCTAAAGTAAGACGTTCCTATGTAAGAATTTCTCGACATTGCATGGTTGAATGATGCTGAATTGTTACTTTCTCTGCTGGCAGTTAAATTTAAATAAAGATAATTTCACGTTGTAGAAAATGACTATGAATGTGCCCATAATCAAGAATATCTTATTAAGTTGCAAGTATTGAGAAGCACCTTGCTTCCCTTTTGAATTTGAGTGAAGGTGACATCATGTGTTCCAATTAAGTATTTGTGTGTGTGTGTTTTTTCCCGTTAAGGTGGTCAATAAGAAAAGAAGCATGTCAATTGAGAGGCAGAATTCTAAACTGTTTGATAATTCACGTGTAGGATCGATTACTCGCAGTTTTACACGTTTATATACAAAATGTTGCATGTATCAAAAGCCAGCATAAAGCTCTTTAAAGCTTGAAGAAATGAAGATTTCTTGTCATTGACTGCATTGAGATTTTAATAATGAAAAAACATTGTCCTCCTGTATCATATATTGCCCAAGGATGCACGACTTTCACAGCACAGGCTTTTCCTATATTGTTTCCAACAAAAAATAGGGCTTTTTTACTAAACTGCCACTGTTAGTAAAATTATTTATCAAAATGTTATTTTTTTTAACTATTTACTAAATTGTTATTTTTTTAACTATTTACCAAATTGTCATTTTTTTAACTATTTACCAAAATGCCACTGTTTTGAAACTATATACCAAACTGTCACCCTTTTTGCTGACGTGACATTTTTTAATGTTTTCTGACCAATCAGGATACGCCAAATAGGATGGCGATCCACGTAGATTGCGCCTAATACTGGCGCAAATCCGTAGATGCGTCATCCTACTTTGCAGATCCCTGGTTGGCCTAACCAAAAAACGCCACCCTTTTTGGCGCAAGTTATTAAAATTAAATAATTAATTAAAAATTAATTGAAATACTTAATAAATATTTATAAACGTTTATTAATGAATTCATACTAATTACGAGAATAAAATATATAATATAAAATAAAAAAAGTGACAAATTGAGTATGTTAATAATATTGAATATTATTTTAGTTATTATAAAGATTTATTAATTACATAACACATATGTTTATTTTTTTGTTATTTTTTAAAAAATTTTTGTTTCAATTTATTGATCAATTTAAAAAACGATTGAGGTATTAATTATTTGCTTTTAATTGTCTTTATGTAAGATTTTTAATAAATTTAAAAACAATCTAATCAAATGTATACGTACATATCTTATTATTGAAGTTATTGAATATATTTATTTATTTTGACACAAATAATTTAAACAACATATAATAAAAATTAAATGGTATATCCTGTAGAAGAGACGTATCACTTAAATGAATTTTTGTTGAGTAGGATTCGGATGATAGTGAGTAAGATTCGATTCGAATAATCCCTATCTCAAATTTTTAGTAATTCGAATTAGTAAAAATTTCGACAATGAGTTTCCCTAAATGTTGGATCTCCCCAAAAGCCAATGATCCTGTTTAATGCAACCACTTACCACAATATTTAATAAAATCTAAAACAGTGCGAAAAGCATATATAGTGTAATCTAATTAGGGTACCAAACTCACAAGAATATATTCTCAATAGTATTTTACACAAAATCAATAAATATATTCTCTAAATGTCAATGAGATGGGCCCGCATCAGAATGCGGTGGCCTGTGAGATGGTTCGGAAGAGGGACCTGGCTGTGATGGGTATGGTGGGTAACCTGGTGGTGGGTAAGGATATGGTGGGTAACCCTGTGGTGGGTAAGGATATGAGGGGTAACTCGGTGGCGGGTATGGATACGGTGAGTAAGGGTATGGTGGGTAATATGCAGGTGGTGGGTGAGTAGAGGGTACGTAGCGAGTAGTAGGAGGCCGAGTGGGGGGTATGTAGCGGCGGTAGCGTGGTGAGGATCTTGTGTCGTATCTTTGGCAAGTAGAGCTGGAGTCCTCGGGATGTCGAAGTCGTGTTCGACTGCTCGCTAATCCTCTCCTCCGTCTACGCCGCGTTCCCTGTTGGCTCGACTCCTCGGCGGCCCTGAAATGTCGTCTGTGGTGGAGCTGGACGCACCGCTCCATCGTAATGCGGTCATGCTCCCGCAATGAGTGTAGGATTTGTGTAGCGCCTCTCGAGCGACAGTGTCGGTAGTTGAACTGAGCAAATACTCTGCAATGTCCGCCTAATAAACATATACAATTTATGTCATTATACTGAATACAAAATACATATAGTCACTAACGAATTAGTAAAGAGCTTACCGCATTCCCAATAGATGCGCTTGTGGGAGCAATCCAAATGTCAGGTAATTCTTTTATATCAACGCATGTACTCAGAACGCGAACTGAGGGGTGCGACCAATGGGACTCCCCTAACAAGCTTCTCCCTACGACTATCCCAGGTGGCTATATAAATAGCATGTGTAGCTGGCCAATCCTCATCATGCCTGCCTGCCAATGTAACCGAGTGCAATCTTTCTGGCTGGAGCGGTCTCCGTGGAATGGGCTGGTCAAGACCAAACTAGCGCATGACGCGGTCTGGCTGGTGCCACTCGACAATATGGAAACATATGAGAGGGACCACTGCCAGTGTATGTCCCTAGCCACACACAAAAAGGTGACAATGCTGCCACCTGCTCATCCGTGTATGGTTGCCATATAAACTGAAAAAATGAGATGCACAAAACATTAAGACGACATATGCATAAGAAAATATATCAAAGGAATGTAAACGAAGACATACCTCATCGTTCTTCAACTGATCGAAGAACTGACGATAATATGAAAGGACGCCAATCACAGTATCACTCAATACTTTATGCTTGCGCCACCTATTTGGTAAATGAAAGTATTGCAAACGTAAGTATTTTTATTAACAAAGCATGTCATGAAAGTAATGTAAAAATATGAAATGAAATAGAAACTTACTCCCATCCTAAGGGACGTAGTTGACCACGACCAGCATCGTAAAACACATCAGACTCATCATGGTCAATACAAATATTAAACTATAATAATAATACATTATAATTAACACTAACTTAGTAAAAAAGTAATCAATAAATAATAAATAAACTATTTAACTATTGAAAGAAATACTTACAGTGTGAAGGAATATAATTTAAAGTACAAATAATGATCCTGACACCACTTCTCGTAAGAATTGAGAGACTTCAGAGTGTTTAGAGAGAAGAAATTTGTAGAGAGATAGTGAGAATTTAGGAAAATGTGATAATGTCACGCACGGGGAAGGGGTGTGAGAATATATACTAGGGTTACGCCACCCTTATTGGCGTTTTGTACTTGGTTGCGCCATCAAGAGTGGCGTTTTTGGTTCCAAGGCCAACCAGGATGCGCCACGTAGGATGGCGCATCCACGTAGGTTGCGCCAGGCGTGTTGGCGCAACCTACGTGGATGCGCCATCCTACTTGGCGCATCCTGGTTGGCCAGAAAACATTAAAAAATGCCACGTTAGCCAAAAGGGTGGCAGTTTGGTATATAGTTTCAAAATAGTAGCATTTTGATAAATAGTTAAAAAAAGGACAATTTGATAAATAGTTAAAAAAAATGACAATTTGGTAAATAGTTAAAAAAATAGCATTTTGATAAATAATTTTACTAACAATGATAGTTTAGTAAAAAAGCCCAAAAAATAGAGGAGCAAGTCAAAAGCAAAATAAGCTAAGGAACTAGTGAGAAGTGTTTTCCACTGCAACCAACCCTTCAGAAACTTAGGATGAGAGTCAAGTTACTAAAAACCTGCACAAATTCATACCCAGGTGCTTCTTATAAATTCTCACTACAGAATTACACACAAGCCACTGCATCTACCACACTGAAGATCAACTTTCTGAAACATCTATCAATTGACATAAGAACCAAAATGAGATCAACATATTCTTAATTTTTTTTTCAAGTGGTTAATTGTAAGAGAAAAAAAAATATAAAGTTATAAAAGAAATTTCACAAATTTCAACGTAATCTTATTAATAACTTTTTTTTGTATCTTTCTCTCTCCTACAATTAACCACTTGAAAAAAAAAATTTAAAAAGATCTTGATGTACCAAAATAGTCTTTACTCAACCCAATCACTTCAACTTCCCTCAATTCCCTCCCCCACCATTCTACCCCTTCAACTCTCCACCACCACCTTCTCATTCATTTCTTCCTAGTCCTCCATATGGACATCCATCCCCATCACTACCACCACCATCTCACCCATTCGCTCCTCCACCACCACATGTACAACCACCACCATCACCATCTCATCCCATTGTTCCACCTCCTCCTCCACATGTGTATCCACCCCCAGCCCCAGTTCAACCATCACCATCTCCAAATAACCACCCCATAGTCATAGTGCTGGTGTTTGTTTCCTTGGATGGCCTTCTGTTCCTTTCACTGCTCGCCTTTGCTCTATGTTGTTTTGTTAAGAAGAGTAAGAAGAAGACACAAGAAACTGATATCATTCATGTTGATGACCATAAGAAAGTAAAGGAAACCATTGTATCTGGTCCTTTTGGACAGCAGGCAGTGGTGTTATCAGTTGAAGATGATGTACACATTGACAAAGAAATCATGAAGAATGAGAAATTTGGTCACGGTCTGCATGCCAAATCATCCGCTAATCAAGGCAATTCTAACAGCGTTGATGTAGTACTTCCAGAGAATTAGAAATTCACCACTCAACAGTTTCATTCTCGGAGATTCACAAAGCTTTTGATTACATGTTTGTTTGTTTTTCCTTTGGGGTAATAAACCCTTCATCTATTGACTGCTTGATGTATGGAGATAAAACCTTTTGAATTTAAAGTTACAATATTAATATTAAATATTAACATTAAAAAATCAATTTAGGAACTGAGAATTAAGACATGACACGCTAGACTTCTGTATGACAAAAACCACACTATTGGACCTGCGTTGTATCATTGTGATATATTTTTTTCCTCCTGTAGAAATAAATCACTGAAGATACCACAGCAACAACAAAAAATGGACAAAACCAACATTTATTTATACTATATAAGACAAATACATAGCAAAAGCCTTTCTACATTCAAACTTCAAAAATTCGATAATCCTAAAGGGATTATACATAAAAAATTTATTTCTTTCCACAAGCAGAAAGAGAACTCCATCCCCCAACAGGAACTATTTCATCATTGTTTTCCGGTTTTACTCCTCCATGCGGATGATACATCTGATGGACTGCCCTTTCAGCATGTAATCAAAAGCTTTGTTAATCTCCGAGAATGGAACTGTGTGAGTGATGAATTTCTCCAGTTCCAGCTCCTGCAATATCACCATAAGATCACATTAGCAACATAAATAAGATATCATCTTGCAACATTAATTCTCCCAAAAGACTGCACAATAATTCAATATATAAGCTTACCCCATTCATGTACTTCTCCACAACAGAAGGAAGATCAGTGCGGGGTTTGTAGTTACCATAGAAGGTGCCCTTAAGAGTCCTCTCATTCAAGAAATTCATAGGATGAGTTTTGAATGCATCATCTTTGCTTGGCACTCCAACAAGTACAGCAACACCCCAACCCTGAGAAGAAGAAATCAAGGTTCGGTCTTAGTAAATAGCTTTATATAACTTAATAGCAACAAGTAGTGCAAATGAGTTCTGATTTAAGTACATCGTGGACACATTCGAATGCTGAGATCATAGCTTGGATGCTGCCAGTACATTCAACAGCACGATCCACACCTCCGTTGGTCATTTCAGCAATTACCTATACACCAACATTCACATCTCAATCTCTATTGAAGCAACAAAGAGAGAGCACAATGAAACAAGAACTACTTGGGGACAAACATACAATAAACTTCATTAAATTGTTTGCGAACTAACCTCTTGTACAGGTTTGTCATGATCTTTTGGGTTCACAAACTCATTAACCCCAAACTTCTTAGCTGCCAACAAGAATAAAATCAGAAATAACATCAATAAGTGAATAGCCATTTCATTTATGCTGTGCTGAATATTTAAACATTTGATGCAAAAAGAATGCTTTCTACCTTCTTCAAATCGGCTGGAAACTAAATCAACCCCAATGATTCTTGATGCCCCAGAAATCCTTGCCCCTTCAGCAGCCTAAAATTTGGATTAAAAAGAAGAGAAGGAGTTAATATTTCCCTTTATCAATAGCTATAAAAACTGCAATACACACACGCACACACAAAAGCAAAAGGTAACATACAGCAAGGCCAACAGCTCCAAGTCCAAAAATGGCAACAGAGGAGCCAGGTTTTGGTTTTGCAACGTTGATAGTAGCACCAAGACCTACAAGCATGAATGAAATTGAATTGTGAGAAAACAATCTCCTAGCAAGTTTGCTGCTTTTTTTTCCAACATTATATACTACTATCTCAAGGTAGTGATGTTCCAAACCTGTGCATATTCCGCAACTGAGAATACAAACTTTGTCAAGTGGGGCAGCAGGGTTGACCTTTGCAACACA
The DNA here is from genome assembly GCA_029884595.1 of Ormosia semicastrata. Classification (NCBI taxonomy): domain Eukaryota; kingdom Viridiplantae; phylum Streptophyta; class Magnoliopsida; order Fabales; family Fabaceae; genus Ormosia; species Ormosia semicastrata. The sequence continues at coordinate 24,605,012 of JAQQTO010000046.1, read as the reverse complement.
TCCAGCATGAACCACAGTGTACTCGCTAAACGTAGAGGTGCCCACAAAATGGTATAAGGGCTGTCCATTAATAGAGAACCTTGACTGGCCGTCGTTGATCATGACACCCCTATCAGTGTTGATCCTGAGCAGATCACACATGTTGCTCTCCTCTGACTTGCAATGTGGGCATTCCCCACACTCCCCAGTGAATACAGGGAGGGCATGATCCCCTGGTTGCAGATGGGTCACACCCTCGCCTACGCTCTCCACAATCCTGAATATAACATCACGCTAACATTATCCATAAAATGTTTCTTTCTTCATCTTTCTTTTTATTTTTATATCTTCTTTTTTTTTTTCCCTTTTTGGTTGAAAGAGTAGTCTTTAATAACATGCATAATGTATTTCATTGTACATACTAGAAAGACAGAGGATTTTTTTTTTTTGGTGCATAAAGACAGAGGATTTAACCCAAAGTAATCTATGTCGAAACCAAATAGACATTAGAAAAATGAAACAATATATCAAAATATATAAGGCTAAGATTTATGATATGTGATTTTGTAGGGAATTATTAAGAAGAGAAACATACCCTCCAGCTTCATGACCAAATATACGAGGAAACAATGGAGTCTGGCCCTGAAATGGGGATAAAAAGAAAACTAAATTAGATTATAACAAGAAGACATGGAAACCTAACACCCTATTTTTTTATCTGATCAAATCAAACAAAATCAGCTATGTTTAAAATAATTAAGCTGGGTAATAAAGAAAAATGCAAATAAGGTAAATAAATCTGTTATTACCTTGGCTTCCCAGAAGTAAACATCAGTATGGCAAAGAGAGGTGTAGAGGATCCTCAAACGCACTTCACCGGCCTGTGGTGGCGCCACCTCTACTTCTTCAATCACTAGTGGCTTCCCTGCCTCCCACGCAACCGCGGCTACCACATTTCAAAATTACCAATCAAGTCATTTACATTTAGTAATACATTATCACAGACAGGTAGAAATAAAACAACCATCGAATATCCAAAAAGAAAAAAGAAAAATAACAACCCAAAATGGGGTCTCAGAAGATGGATCCAAAAAAGAAAAAGGATCACAATAATTTTCTAGATACAGAATGAAAATAAGCAAAATAGACCCAACAACGCTTTCTACAAAATTAAATGTCATAACCCAGGTTTCTGTCTGAAATCCGAAGTGACCATAACCAGATTAGATATTGATCACACTGTAAACCCGACAAGAATAATCTCTTAATAATTATCACTAAGGAAAGAAAATAAAGACAATTAAAAAATAGATAAAAAATAAAATAAGAAATCACGTTTAGTAGATTTGAAAGCAGGTGGGGATGGCATGCTATAGTATATATTGCTATCATCTATGTATAAGAACAAAAAAGAGAAAACCCAACACAGATCAGCATAAGAGGATAACGAAGGGTGGATCAGTGAAAGTAAGAAGTGTGATCACTGATCAGTGTTGAATGATGATGATGGCATGGCTAACCTTTGCACTTGATGACCAGACCAGCTGTGCTAGACATGGCTAGTAGTAGTAACTAATTACTCAGAACAAAAGATGAATGAAAGTGATGAAGATTGTTTGTGACAAACGATAGAATTGATGAGTTAGGTGGAATTGTGAATTGTGGATGATGAAACTGTGCGTTTGTGAACTATACTTATAGTGGGGAACCAAAACCACCCTGAATGTGCTACAGCTGTGCTGTGGTTTTATTTCCAAGCGGCGCTGGAATCTTTCTAGCGAGAACGGTGGACATCAAGTGGTTTTTGTTTTAATCTACTAACAAGGGGTTTGTTTTAAATCTAATGACCAATCCACAATTAGTCGAAAACGACGTGCCATGACGACGACACGGCCTCATCTCGAAGGTGGACGTGGCCCACATCTGCAAGAGTTTTCTATTTTTCTCCTTTTCTTTCTTGGTTTCTTTCCTTTCCAGTTCAATTTGTCAACTTTTTTTTTTCTCTTTTTTGGGGTTGAATTTGTCAGCTTTCCCTTTCTTAAAATTTACATCAATATTTATTCAAATAAAACTTCAATTAATAACTTCACCCAAAAAGTATGAATTAACTCTGTAAGGAAAATATTTATTATTATTTAATATCTATCATTTTGTACTAATCCTATTACGGATAACATCAAAGTATTTGATTAGTACAATTCAAAAAAATGTTGAACATATTTTTTAAAATTATTATTAATCATAAAAAAGATATGATAATTAATTAAAAGATAATTTAAATTAAAATTTAGAAGATAAAAAAGTTCAGTGATAAAAATTTAAAATTATTATTAATTATAAAAGAGATATATATAATTAATTTAAAAAATAATTTAAATTTAAAATTTAAAAAAAAAGTTAAAAATATCATGTGTCATTCTTAAATAAAATAATTTAAGAGATTAAGTAACTTTTAAAAAATGTACTTTAATTTATTATATAAAATTGATTATTTTCTTTAGTTACACAAAAGAGACTTAATAGATGAGTAGAGAAGATGATTAGTAGAAATAAAGTAATTTGGATAATAATATTTTAATTTGGAGTAAAACAGATTTAAAAGGACTTGATGTCACTTATCTTTAATTTGATTTTGTGCACTTTACATTGTTGACTTTTATATTTAAGTTTATTCAAATAAAATGTAAAATATAAAAACATTTTAACACATCTGCAAGTGTTTTTTATTTTTCACCTTTCTTGGTTTCTTTCATTTCTAGTTTAATTTGTCAACTTTTCTTTCTTTTCTTTTTTTTTTTTCTTTTTTAGAGTTGAATTTATCAGCTTTCCCTTTATTAAAATTTACATCTATATTTGTTTAAATAAAGCTTCAATTAATAACTTCATCCAGAAAGTGTGAATTAATTATGTAAGGAAAATATTTATTATTATTTAATATTCATCATTTTGTACTAATCCTATTACGGATAAGATTAGAGTATTTGATTAGTACAGCTCAAAAAAATGTTGAACATATATTTTTTAAAATTATTATTAATTATAAAAAATATATTTATAATTAATTAAAAAATAATTTAAATTTAAAATTCAGAAGATAAAAAAGTTAAATGAAAATTTTTAAAATTATTACTAATTATAAAAGAGATATACATAATTAATTAAAAAGATAATTTAAATTTAAAATTTAAAAAATTTAAAAATGTCATGTGTCATTATTAGAGAAAGTAACTTAAGAGATGATGAAGATCAATTGTTCTTATTTTTTTTTTTTTTTTATTATCTCACTTAAATTTTGATAAATAAAAAATAAAAAAAATAAAAAAAAAAAATAAAATATATAATTAAATTTAAAACACTTAATGAATTTAAATAAAGAGATAGAAAAAGAGACGAGAAAAATGAGAATAAATCATCTCAATCTCTTAAAAGATTAAGTCACTCTAAAAAAATGTACTTTAATTTATTATATAAGAGTGAATTATTTTTTTTAATTACACAAATAAGATTTACGAGACGAGTAGAGAAAAGAAATGATTAACAGAAGTAAAATAATTTGGATAATAATATTTTAATTTGGAATTACACATATTTAAAAGGACTTGGTGCCACTTTTCTTTAATTTGTTAACTTTTATATTTAAGTTTATTCAAATAAAATGTAAAATATAAAAACTTTTTAACACATCTGCAAGTGTTTTTATTTTTCTCTTTTTCTTTCTTAGTTTCTTTCTTTTCTAGTTCAACTTGTTAATTTTTCTTTCTTTCTTTTTTCTTTTTTAGAGTTGAATTTGTCAATTTTTTCAGAGCTATTAAAACAAACGAACTGAGTTAATAAAATATTAATCTAAAATTTACATAACTCGATCTGACTCGGCCTAAATAAGCTAACCTGCAACGGGCTGAGCTGGTCCATTGTTGATTTGGATAACAATATTTTAATTTGGAATAAAACAGATATAAAAGGACTTAATGACACTTTTCTTTAATTTGTTAACTTTTATATTTAAGTTTATTCAAATAAAATGTAAAATATAAAAACATTTTAACACATCTGCAAGTGTTTTTATTTTTCTTTTTTTTTTCTTAGTTTTTTTTTTTCTTTTTTTAGAGTTAGTTCAACTTGTCAACTTTTTACATAATTTGATCTCGACTTCAGATTCAAATGAAATTGACTCATGATTTAAAAAGTTAGTCATTGGCCCATTACACATTTACATTATAAAAAGACTTTTTTTTTTTTTTTTTTTTAGTCAAATGGATTGAATTTGTCAACTAAAACTTGCTTTTCTATAACATTTATATAAAAATTAATGTGTGAATTAATTATGTAAGGATTATTTAATATTAATAAAGTGTCATAAGTCATTCTTAAAGAGAGATAAAAAAGTTAAGAGTAACTTAAAATATTAAGTTACTCTCAAAAAAATAACTTAAAATATTAAGTATAATTTAATTTATTATATAGGAGTGAATTATTTTATTTAATTATACAAAAGTGATTTAGGAGATGATTAGAGAAAAAAGATGACTAATGGAAGTAAAGTAATTTGGATAACAATACTTTAATTTGGAATTACACAGATTTAAAAGGACTTGATGCCACTTTTCTTTAATTTGTTAACTTTTATATTTAAGTTTATTCAAATAAAATGTAAAATATAAAATCATTTTAACACATCTGCAAGTGTTTTCTATTTTTCTCCTTTTTTTATTGGTTTCTTTTCTTTCCAGTTCAATTTGTCAACTTTCTTTTCTTTTCTTTTTTCTTTTTTAGAGCTGAATTTGTCAAACTTTTCCTTTATTAATGTTTACATTTATATTTGTTCAAATAAAGCTTCAATTAATAATTTCACCCAAAAAGTGTGAATTAATTATGTAAGGAAAATATTTATTATTATTTAATATCAATTATTTTGTACTAAACCTATTACGGATAAGATCAAAGTATTTGATTAATACAGCTAAAAAAATGTTGAACAGATTTTTTTTAAATTATTATTAATTATAAAAAAATATATGTATAGTTAATTAAAATGATAATTAAAATTTAAAATTCTGAATATAAAAAATTTAAGAGAAAAACATTTTTAAAATTATTATTAACTATAAAAGAGATATGTATAATTAATTAAAAAGATAATTTAAATTTAAATTTTAAAAAATATTAAAAATATCACGTGTCATTGTTAGAGAGAGAATAATTTAAGAGATTAAATCACTTTTAAAAAAATGTATTTTAATTTATTATATAAGAGTGAATTATTTTCTTTAGTTGCATAAAAGAGATTTAGGAGATGATCAGATGAGTAGATAAAAGAGACGATTAGTGGAAGTAAAGTAATTTGGATAATAATATTTTAATTTGGAATTAAAAAAAATGTAAAAGGACATGATGCCACTTTTCTTTATTTTGATTTTGTGCACTTTACATTGTTAACTTTTATATTTAAGTTTATTCAAATAAAATGTAAAATATAAAAAACATTTTAACACATCTGCAAATGTTTTCTATTTTTCTCCTTTTCTTTCTTGGTTTCTTTCCTTTCCAGTTCAATTTGTCCACTTTAATTTCTTTCTTTTTTTTTCTTTTTTAGAGCTGAATTTTGGATAACAATATTTTAATTTGGAATTAAACAATTTAAAAGGACATTGTGCCACTTTTCTTTAATTTGATTTTGTGCACTTTACATTGTTAACTTTTATATTTAAGTTTATTCAAATAAATTGTAAAATATAAAAACATTTTAACACATCTACAAGTGTTTTCTATTTTTCTCCTTTCCTTTCTTGGTTTCTTTCCTTTCCAGTTCAATTTGTCAACTTTCCTTTCTTTCTTTTTCTTTTTTTAGAGGTGAATTTGTCAACTTTCCCTTTATTAAAATTTACATCTATATTTGTTCAAATAAAGTGTCAATTAATAAATTTATCCAGAAAGTGTGAATAAATTATCTAAGAAAAATATCTTATTATTTAATATCAATCATTTTGTACTAAACCTATTACAGATCATATCAGAGTATTTGATTAGTACAGTTCAAAAAAATGTTCAACGAATTTTTTATACAACAAAAGAAAATACAGAAAATCCAATCACGGAGGTAGTTAGGAATGGCAATGCCGCGTGGCGAGGGTGAGTAATACAAGCAGTTTGATCCTCCACCCAAATACTCAGATCAGAGTCTCTTCTCTAGCTAGATGGGCAAGGTAATTAGCAACCCCATTACATGATCTAGGAACAAATTTAGACTTACAAACAGAAAACCATGAAGCGATTACGTATATGTCCTGGAGAATTGCTCCATTACGGGATAGATCCAGATCTCCAATTTCACCTATATAAATTAGTCAAGTATACAATGTAAAATTCCACCATTCAATGGTTTTCAATTTTACTTTGTTTTCTTCCCTTCAATTTGCATATCCCAATTGGTCTAGAAGGCCAGAAACAAAGTAGAATTAGGGACAAAAGGAATGCCGTAAAGTTTTCCTCGCAGGCCCAATTCGAGAAGTGCCCAAATAAATCAGTTAGAGCTAGCAACCAAAAAAAAAAAAAAGAAATAGTCAGAGCTAGAGTATTGCCTGCCCTTTATTTCCAAAACTTGGAGTCTCTTGGTTTTGTTCAGTAGGCCCTATAGAACAGGAGTTGAAAAGGTCTGAAAAGGTCAAAGTGTCTGAACGGAACCCATCTTGCAAGGGATATCTATTATGCACTCTTAAACTTACGGTGTATGATGCATCCTTCAATCTTAATATTTTATTTACACAAAAAAGAGATCAGTGGTTGAAATAAATCATTAAAAACATGTTAAGCAATTTTTTAAAAATTACAAAATGATCATTTCTCTCTTTCTCCCGATAGCGCCTCCCTCCACGCATAGCGCCTCCCTCCTCCCTTCTTCCACGCACATGCCACCCCTATGTCAAACTTGAACTAGCAACCCAGAAGAAGCCAACTTCGCGCCTAGTTGCCCAGAGCTCGTTGCCTCCCTTATGTGTCGTCCAAGCCAGCATCCAACCACCGTTGACTAGTCACCACTAAATCTGAACACGCAAAGAGCCTTCTGGTGTACTTTTATTTTTTGAGACTAAAAGAAGACTCTTGCGTGTTTGGAACCAAACTTGTTGGTTGTTTTGGTATTTCATCTGGGGGGTGTTGTTGAATCCTGCAAAAAGGTTAAAGAGAAAATGCCCAATAAAGAAGAAGAAGAAGAAAGAAAAACCAAGGCTGATGATCTGCCTCCTATTACGTTAGTTCATGAGATTTTTGGATTTGATAATGGGGTAAAGTTTCTGTGTTAAAGTTCACTTTTTTTTTAATTGTACATTCTCATGAATATCACTCAATTTCAACATTTCTTATATGGGTTTTTTATTTTATTTTTAAATTATTTATTTGCATAATCATTTTTTTAGAGATTAGGTGCTTTGTCATACTTTAGTGGGGCATAGAAGAAAGATGAAAGGGTTCTGGTCCCTTATTTGGGGTCTTTAACCAATATTTATGATAGGTGAGTTCTTAAGGCGTAAAAGCTTGGTTTTTTTTATTTATTTTAAAGTTCTTTCATGGAATCATGGGTTTTCCAATTTTTCCACCAATATATGTGTCAAATATTAAATTTTATTGGGTTTTGGTGGCAGTAGTGGTGGGGTTGGAGTGCGGATGGCAATGGTGGTGGGAATGGGTTAGCAGTAAGGGTAGCAATGATGTTGGGGTAGGGGTGGCAGTGGTGGTGAGAGTAAGGTTGTAGTGGTGGTGCGATTGGGGTAGTGGTGAAGTTTGTCAAAACAAAAAAAAGTACTATTGCGGGTAAAGTCAAAGGATGCATGATGCACCTTATTCTAGACCGAGTTATGAGTCAACGGATCAGAAACAATCCGACCCACCAGAATAGTATCAAAATATTACTACGCGCTATCTTGATAAGTACACTTGCCTATTTATGAGACATAAATCTCTCAAAGAATCCTTGATAGATATGAACACTAATTACATCCTACATAAATAGGAAAATTGATTATAGGAGATAACAATCTCCTAGATTCTGATCCTAAATAACAACATTCAATTTAGATTGAACTACAATTCTTAACACCTAAGACGCTCCTATAAATATCACACAAGGTCTCCAAGGTATACATCTGATCCAATACTACTCATTGCCTTCCTTGTGCACAATTTAACTTGAGTGTTAGAGTGTCTTTTGAAGATATCCACCCCCTCGCACCACCACTGCTGTTGCCATGCCACGGAGGATTCTACCTTCAACCACCTATTCAGGTAACGTGCTAAATCCTGTTCAGAACATTGACGTCATATGTGGGAAAAGATAAACTTCTATTCTCATCATCATCATCATGGTTAACATGAATAAAAGGAAAGCCTTTACCAATCAGAATCGCGCCTCTACTACGCAGAACCTACTGTTTCCAAACCGCCATTCGACATCCGCTCCTGCTTATGAGCCAATCCCAGAACCAATCGCTGCCTAACCAGAACCCAAGTAGGACGAGCTGTATACTTCTTTCACTAGAGAGAATTTCCCCTTTCCGCCCCTGTGAATTTTGGTGAAGCAATGTTTCGGTCTACAAAGAGCTCCTTCTGGAGATGTCGGATAGCGAGTATTAACTCTACAATGCCTTGGAGCTCATGTGTAGATTGAAGAAGTTCGGTATTGTTGTGATGAAATTGGTCATCCGAAGCTATCCAGAGCAGAACTCCTATCTCTGGTTAGACATCAAGATGAATAGATCCATAACCTGGAGAGAGTTGTTAACTAGGAGCATGAAGGCGAGAACCGATCTTCAAGAATGAATCATGAAAATCAAAGGGATAGAGCCTAAGATGAGGTTCGTCATCCTAAATACTCCAAGATCGTGGACCCTGGTCATAATGTTGAAATCCTCGTTCAAACAAAAGAGCAGGAACGCGAAGTAAGAAACTCGATTTCACAAAACCAACCTTTCTCTGACAAGGTGATGGCCTATAAGATCCCTAGGCATTTCAAATATCTCACAAATATCAAAGTTTATGATGGGACCACAAACCCTCAAGAGCACTTAGATGCTTATGTTTCTACACTCTTGTTTGCTAGAGGTGATGACTTTCTCATGTGCTGTACTTTCCCTTTATTGTTGAAGAAAGCTGCCTTGAGATGATTCACCACCTTAACTCCTAAGTCCGTTGTTTATTGGGAGGGCCCGTCCTCAAGATTTTTGTTGCACTTCACCATCAGCAATGTGCAGCCTAAATTCATCTCATGTCTCTCCCAAATTAAACAAGGAAAGGAGGAGTCTCTTCAAGACTTTATAACCTAGTTCAATAAGGAGATTGTGAATGTACATGACTAAGATGAAAGGCTCGGATTGTACTACATAAGAGAAAGGCTCCAACCTGGACCATTTTTCTTTTCTCTTGCCAAAAAGGAGCCCAAGACCATGGGTGAATTCTGCTCCCATGTTGATTAATACATCAATGCTGAAGACATTCTCCGAGCTAAGAAGCATTTCGAGAAAGGAGAAGATGCTAAACCTAACTCCAGAGTCTGGACAACCTAATCAATAAGGTCAGAATTCAAAGTAACATTTCAAGGGAAAATATAATGACTACAATTCTCTCAACACATCTCGGGCTCAAATTTACTAGGAAATAATGACCACCGAGCTCTGTGATGTGCAAAGACCTCCCCCATTAAAGAAGCATTCGCAAAAAGACAAATCCAAATACTATGCATAACACGATGACCACGGACATAACACGGAGGACTGCATCAACCTCTAAGATGTCATCGAGTCTCTGATCCCAGGTGGCCGTTTAGGCCATTATGTGCACCAATCTTATAACAACCAAAGGGGATGGCAAAATTATAGGAAGTAGATCTACAACCTATAGAGAAGCCCATCTCTGTTATACTAGAGAAGACATTCCCCCGCCAAGAATGAAAACCCTGGTGCAGGCTCATCTCAGGGTAACACCCAAAACCAAGAAAGGGTACAGCCCCAGGATGACAATCAAGATAATAATCGTCGTCATGCATAAGTAATCCAGATAACTAACACTATCTCGGGGGCCTTCGCGGGTGGCGGTGAGTCAGGAAATGCCAGGAAGAAGGCTATTCGGGTTGTGCAGAGTGTAGCATCACTCTCGGGTACTAGGTCAAGCAACAACACAACAAAAACCTGATAACTCCACAATATGTAGTTATTTGTGCCTCATATCTGTACTATATTGGTTGCTTAGTCCTTGTTTGTATGCATAAATGAAAGATTTTAGCATCATATTCATTTAATTTCATTTTGATGACTTCCATTATGATTTTGAGCAAATACTTCCAAAAATTTGATAAATTGAGTGCATTTGCAATTGATATTAAAGTGATAATTTCTCTATTACATGCAGGTCTCCAATCAAGCATAAAAATGAAGACTTTGGAGTAGCTTTGGATCAAGAAGCCTAAGAGAAAGCCAAAATTGAAGACCAGCATTCAACATTGCAGCGTAGGCAAGTCAATGTCGCGACGTTGTGCTTCCCCTCCTTCAATACATGAACCCGAGGCTAGAGCATTGCAGTGCTAAGAACTGGATGCTACGACATCTGTAACCTAATTGAATGCGCGTCGCAGCATGACTTTGTTTTATTTAGCTTATAAATAATGTTGTATCCATTTTGTGTGAGAGAGTCCGTTTAGGTTTAGAGAGCTGCGCTAGGTTTTACTATTTGGAGGCTGAGGAAGTCTAAAGGAAGCAAGGTTGGAGGTCATTTTCTTCATGGAAGGAGATTCAAGTATCAAAGAGCTAAATCCATGAGCTTCCTTCTTTCTCCTTTCTCCTTTCTCTCTTCCTTTTCTTTTGAACATGATTTTTGGATTTGTATTTTCGTGTTAAATGATTAGCAAAGCTGTATTTAGGAAAAACTTTGAATCCTTCTATGAATATTAATGATTTTGTAGTCTTTTGAGTATATATTGATGTTTGATTTTGTTCAATCTTATGGTGCTTAATGCTCTTGATTGTTTGATCAGCTTTTGAGTGATATATTGCTTAGTCCTTATTTGTATGCATAAATGGAATATTTTAGCATCATATTCATCTGATTTCATTTTGAGGACTTTCATTATGATGTTGAGCAAATACTTCCAAAATTTTGATAAATTGAGTGGATTTGCAAATGATATTAAAGTGATAATTTCTCTATTACATGTAGGGCTCCAATCAAGCATAAAAAATGAAGACTTTGGAGTAGCTTTGGATCATGAAACCCAAGAGAAAGCCAAAATTGAAGACCAACATTCAACATCGCGGTGTAGGCAAATCAATGCCGCGACGTTGTGCTTCCCCTGCTTCAGTACATGAACCCGAGGCTAGAGCGCTGCAGCGCTAAGAACTGGACACCATGGCGTCTGTGAACTAATTGAGCACGTGCCGTGATGTGACTCTATTTTATTCAGCTTATAAATACTGTTGTATCCATTTTGTGCGAGAGAGACCATTTAGGTTTAGAGAGTTGCACTAGGTTTTACTGTTTGGAGGATGAGGAAGTCTAAGGGAAGCAAGGTTGGAAGCTATTTTCTTCATGGAAGGAGATTCAAGCATCAAAGAGCTAAATCCATAAGCTTCTTTCCTTCTCCTTTCTCTTTTCTCTCTTCGTTATCTTTTGAATATGATTTTTAGATTTGTATTTTCATGTTCAATGATTAGCTAAGCTGTATTTAGGAAAAATTTTGAATCCTTCTATGAATATTAATGATTCTGTAATCTTTTGAGTATATATTGATGTTTGGTTATGTTTAATCATATGATGCTTAATGCTCTTGATTGTTTGATCAGTTTTTGAGTGATTTGTTGAAATCTGATGAGCCTAGACATAGGGATTTGAATTTTAGATCTGATGTATGATTGATGCATGTTCGATTTCATTCAATTGGCTTAGATAAGTTGATTCGCTAATTGGATAGAAATATACCTTTTAGCCATGCATAGTATGTGATTGAGAATAGATCGTTCATAAGTGGATTTTGGTTCTAACTAAGGAGTTAGGTAAATGAAGCTATGGTTAATTGTGCTAGATATAGGCTTTTAACTAAATCAGATTTTCAAACTAACTTAATCATTTCATTGATGTTACTTGTCAAGATTGCATGCTATTAGTTGAAGTAAGAGGTGAAGAAGGATTTTTTAAAACTCTAAACATTATCTTTATTGCTTTGTAGTTTAGATTTAGTTTATTTGCATTTTCTCTATTTTTATATTCTTGAATAGAATTAATTAAACTATTGGTTGGTACTTGGTTTTGGAAGTCAATATTCTCATGGGAACGAACTTTATTCTTCATTGTATTACTTGAATGATTTGTGCACTTGTAGTACACAAATGGTCTAACAAGTTTTTGGCGCCATTGTCGGAGATATGGTTTAATTCTATATTACTAATATCAACAATGAGTTTAGTTAGTTCTAATTCAAGTTGTATATAGTTTATTTTAATTTAAGTTTTCGTTATGTCAGGTACAATAAAGAAGCCAGATGATCATAATCATATGAGGCCCTTCAGGGAATTCGCGATTCTTGAAAAGAAAAACCTTTGAATCAAGTTCATGAATACTACTCATCCGCACAAACTATTTTGGAGACAAAGTCCTGCCAAGACTGTAAATTAGGCCCTTCTTGGGAGGAACCCCAAGTTTATGTTAAATTATTGTCTTTACTTTTTGCATAAATATGTAGTATGTTGAATTTTGTATATTAATATGTATATGTTAATATGTTTATGTTAATTATGTTAGTATATTATTTTTGTCAATATGTTAATAGGTAATATATATTAGTATGTTAATATGGTAGTATATAGCTTTTGTTAGTTTTTATGTCTTAATTATGTTAGCTTTTATTTTGTTAAGTTTTTAAGTCTTATATGTTAACACTTATATATGTTAGTACACTAATTAGGTAGTTTTATGTTTTTGTTAATACTTTATGTTTTAGTTATGTTTTATGTCTTAAATATGTAAATATATTGATTTTTACGTTTTTGTATATTTTTGTATTACATTATGTAATTTAACTTTGTAGACATGTTTTGTAGGTGCTGAAGGCCATATTTGAGTAAAAGTCTCAGCTATAGTGAATTTGCTGCAGAATTCTGTAGCCAGACTCCTCACGCCGCGGTGTCACACATGACACACCACGATGTTATACTGCTTTGGGCCAAAATCCAATGAGCACAGCGCCGCGACACACCATACCATAATGTCGTGGCGTTTCTGTGAGCATGTTAAAAAAAAGAGTAAGAGTAAATAGTAAAAATAGCACTTAATTTAAATTTAAATCTGATGGGAATTAATGAACGCCGCAACGCCATGTAGTTAACGTCGCGACGTGTAGAGCCAGTTAGGGTTAAGTGCTGCGACGTTTCGTGCAGCCTTCTCATTTTCTCATTTCCCTCTTGGCTGCCTCTCTTCAGTTTCTCCCTTTCCCTTTTGTTTAGTTTCTCCACCCCACCATCTTCTTTTTAGTTTATGCCTTCTTCACTTTAAGGTATTTATATATTTATTTTAATTTTTGTAAATTAATAGCATATGTTCTCGGTTTAGGTTGTTTTATTTTTGTTTACGTTCTTATATTTTTGTTGTTTTGTGAAAATTGTTAGTTTTTAGGTTAGTTAATTTAAGTTTTATTAGTTTTTGGTTAGAATTTGTGCCTGAAATGCATAATTGTTGGATTAAACTTGTGCCTGTGTTTCTGGGATAATTTGCTATGAGCTCCGCGACGTGAGTTTGAATGTCGCAGCGTTGAGGTTGAATGTCGCGATGTTGGTTTGAATGTCACCGCGTTGTGTTAAACATTTTGAATGCCGCAATGTGGTATTGAATGTCGTGGCATTGGGACCCAGATTTTGCTAGAATTGCTTTGTTTTTCAAGTGCTTTACACTTTTGCTTATTCAATTTTAACATTTGGCAATTCTTTTTCAGGTACCTATGGCTCATAAACGCCAAATAGAGTCTACCAGCCAGCGCAACAGAGCGCCATCTCTTCCTCCAGTGTTTGATTAGAGAAGATTTGTTTCAGCTGCGGCAGCGCAAAAATACGCAACACTGGTTACTAAACTAGTAATTATAGAGCGTGGATTTTCCTTTAAGGAAGCCATTCACCAGGACATAGAGAGTACCACCCGTTTGCTGGATGGGGCATTTCGCTAAACACTCGGAGGTGGCAGTGCTACCTTTAGTTCACGAGTTCTATGCGAACTTAGCTTTTGTCGCACCAGGTCCTACTACAGTCACGGTAAGGGGACGCCAAGTCTCCTATGCTGTGGAGGACATTCGCGCTGAGATGATACTGTAGCCCCCCGCACTAATATGTGAGTTTATTGAGTTTTGTCGCTAGGAGCCCGAGGAGGGTATAGATCTTAGCGTGGTCACTGCCAGAATTTGTATTGCGGAGGCTCAGCTGGTGCAGTGGACTATGAGCATACAGATGAACAGGCCTCGCTACTTTACCAGAGCTTGTTTGACGTCGGAGGCTAAGGCCTGGTACCACTTCATATCTACCAGGATCTTCCCGTCGAATAACTTGTCGGAGGTGACCTGGGATCGAGCTATTCTGATATATGCTATTCTAGAGCATCGATCTATAGATGTTGCTCAGATCATCCATGATCAGATCAGCAAAGTAGCCAAGGAGGCTAGGAGTGTTTTCTTCCCGTCACTCATTCATGCCCTATGCAGGAGGCAGGCCATACAGACTGGTCCACATGAGGAGAAGACGAACGTTAAATAACCTCTTAATGAGTATTTCATTGAGAGGTTGAGAGGACCAGCAGCCCCCGCACCAGCTCGACAAAGGCAGGCCCGTAGAGAGCCTAAAGCAGTAAGACCTGATCCACTAGCACCAGCACCAGCAGCACCTACTCCAGTACCAGCAGCCCCTACTGATGATACCGCATGGCATGTGATTGTTACCACAAGTGCACGAATCGCTCAAGTAATACAGATACAGAGTAAAAGTTCGTTCCTACGAGGATATTACATTATAAAGTTAAGTAGCAACCAATAGCTTAATTAATTCTAGTCAAGGACATAAAAATGGGAAAGCAATAAACTAAATTAAATCTAATCTACCAAAGCAATAAAGATAAAAGTGGTTAGGTTTCAGGAAATCCTCTTTCACCCCCTACATCTACCAACAACATGTAATCATCCTCATAAACATAAATGCATTGATTAGGTTAGCTTGAGAATCTGATTTAGTCAAAAGCCTATGTCTAGGTCAATCAACCCTGGTAGATCCAAGATCCACTCATGAACGATCTATTCTCAATCACACATTATACATGGCTAAAAGGTATATTTCTATTCAGTTAGCGAATCAACTCATCTAAGCCAATTGAACTCACTAAACATGTATCAACCATACCATATCCATACTCATAAATCCCTATGTCTAATTCATTTGCTTATATTAGGATCATGCAATTAGTGATCAGCCAACCATAAGCATTAAACACAGATAATGATTGAATAATAACCAAACATATACACAAACTCAGAGAAGAACACATCATTAATATATATAAAAGGATCCAAAGTATTCTTAAACAAAGCTCAGCTATACAACAGATAAGGAAGAGAAGAGAGAAAGGGAAAAGAGAGAAAGAAGCTCATTGATTTGTCTCTGAAGCTTGAATCCTCCTTCATCCTTCATCCTAGCCTCCAATCTACCAGCAATGGAGATCTAGCGAAACTACACTAACCTAAACTAACCTAAAACTAAGAAACTATAAAGAACAGAAAATGGAAATGGCCCAAAATGGCCAGAACTGAGAGAAAAATACATAAAATCTATTTATAGGCTCAGTTGCAGCCTCAGCACCACGGCCCCCACATACGCGCGCTGCGGCGCCCATACAGTCGGTCTACCTACGCCGCGGCGCCCACTTAATCTGGGCCGCGGCCCTCTTGCCTCGGGTCCAAGTATGGCAAGGCTGAAATGCCTCTCAGCGCCGCGGCGCGCAACACCTTGCGCCGCGGCGGTGACCACTGAAATGTCTAATTTGGCTTCCTCTTCCTCTTTAAGCTCAATTGCTCCATATTTGACCTTGTTTGGAGCCCTTCCTAACATAGAGAATACACCAAATCAGTAACATATATAAATCTACTTAATCAATAATCATTTAAACACAATTTGCTATAAAACATACAAGAAAGGCTTAGAATCAGAATATGACAAATATAAGCACAAAACCCTCCAAATATGCATTATAAACAAAGACTAAGCATTCATTCTAGCACAGAGATAAGGCACAAATAATTGCATTCTATGAAGTTATCAGCATGCTAGGATAGAGGCCATGTTGACATACACGATTCATACGGAGAGATGGTGGCGGAGTGCCTAGGACTTCTGATGGAGGACTTACCAGTTCCTGCCTTCCCGCCCATTATTGTCGCTGATCCCTCCCAGGCTAGACCTTCAAGAGCATAACATGGAGCTGATGTGGATGGAGATGATGACGAGATAGATGCTGAGACCACAGACAGTGATGATCCACTCATCTAGTCTTTTGGCATTCACGCCACTTTCTTTCGTTGTATTTCATTTCATATATATATGTATATTTTTTTTTGTACAGTGAGGATACTGTTTCCCTCAGGTTTGGGGGGTGTCTTTGACTTTATGTTTTTACTTTATAGTTTGACTTTTTATGCAGTAGTTTTATTATATTTTCGCACTATTATGTTTATATGCATGTGTTTTAGTATTATGCTTATATTAGTATCATATTTATGTAGTATATATATATATATATATGTGTGTGTGTAAATAACCATAGGAGCGGTTATCTTGATAAAATTTCATGAAAATCCTATTCAAAATACATTGTCGTTCCCTTTCATAACATGCGTTGCAATGATTAAAAACATGATGTTTCATGATTGTAATGTTGAGAATTTCAAAGAATATCATGTAGCCAAAATCTAATGTGTATGATTGTCCAATGATAGATATGGATGCAAAATGACCTTCATTTATCTGTGAATCCATATGTAATCTTTGGCGCATGCTGAAGCAATCTAGTTTCTTTTTATGTTTGATGCATTTCTCACTTTCATGCTTCTTGAACTTTGAAAAGGATAAGAATGTTTGTCTAGAGAAAGTTTATGGACAATACATGTGAAAAATTCAATTATCCTTGAAATTATTTTTTAACTCTCTTGAGGCGAAATCCTAGGTTGTGCATGATTGAAGAAATGATCAGGGTATTTTTTGGACCGACTGAGCCTTTCGAGCTTACCTTGAGTGATTTTATCATAGATCCCTTTTTGAAGCCTTATAATTATTTAACCTTATATGTTTTTCATAACCATTATGTTCGTTAACTTGTTAACTATTCTAATGCATATGAAAGCATTGCATTTTCTTTCTACCATCATTGTTTGTTGAGTACATACTATGTTATTTCTTAATGTGAGTCTTGTGATTAGGAGTATTAATGATTCAATATAAAATGAGCTTGAAGGAACCAGATGCAGTCAAAGAAAAAAACATTTCTTTGTGAAAAAATAAAAATGAAAAAAAATGAAAAGGAAAGAAAAAGAAAAAGAAAAAGTAAAGCATAAGATATGAAAAGTACGAAAAGCATCAAAATGGTTCTGGCGAGTTTTCTACTTTCACTGTTGAATACCCTGCTAATATCAGTTAGAGACTCAAGATTTGAAATAACATGTTTATGTTTCTCAATGTTTATGTTAAATCCTATCTTTTTATTATGTTGCCCACTACCTTTAGCCTTACATTACAAGTTAATAAAGTCTCTTTTGATCCTCAATTTTGTGTGATTTATATTAGTGGAGAGAGAGTTGTATTACAATCTTATGAATTCTGTGAATTATATTCATGTGTATGCTCATAACCCTATCCGGGTGAATATGAAGAGAATGGAAGAAATTTTGTTTGCATGATTGTGGGAGAAATATCTTGTATAAAAGGAAGTTGTGAATGTTAGCATGATGAAGATTGTATATGTGTGAAACTGATTGTGAGGTATATGCACTCTTTGAGGTTTTATGCAATCATCATACACTAGTTAGTTTAAGTGAAAGAGGAATGTTGAATGTGGCTGAATACAGGTTAATAGTGTTGATATTTGTAAATGTATTTTGTTTTGCTTGAGGACTAGTAAAAATCTAGGTATGAGGGTGTGATAACTTCACAATATGTAGTTATTTGTACTCCATATCTGTGCTATATTGGTTGTTTAGTCCTTATTTGTATACATAAATAGAAGATTTTAGCATCATATTCATCTGATTTCATTTTGATGACTTCCATTATGATTTTGAACAAATACTTCCAAAAGTTTGATAAATTGAGTGCATTTGTAATTAATATTAAAGTGATAATTTCTCTATTACATGCAAGGCTCTAATCAAGCATAAAAATGAAGACTTTGGAGTAACTTTGGACCAGAAAGCCCAAGAGAAAGCCAAAATTAAAGACTAGCATTCAACGCCGCGACGTAGGCAAGTCAATGTCGCAACGTTGTGCTTCCCCTAGTTTAGTACATGAACCCGAGGCTAGAGCGCTGCAGCCCTAAGAACTAGACGCCACGACGTCTGTGACCTAATTGAACGCGTGCCACAGCGTGATGTGTTTAATACTGCAGCGTAACTTTATTTTATTCAGCCTATAAATACTGTTGTATCCATTTTGTGCGAGAGAGGCCGTTTAGGTTTAGAGAGCTGCGTTAGGTTTTACTATTTGGAGGCTGAGAAAGTCTAAGAAAAGCAAGGTTGGAGGCCATCTTCTTCATGGAAGGAGATTCAAGCATCAAATAGCCAAATCCATGAGCTTCCTTCCTTCTCCTTTCTCTTTTCTCTCTTCCTTGTCTTTTGAACATGATTTTTGGATTTGTATTTTCGTGTTTAATGATTAGCTAAGCTGTATTTAAGAAAAACTTTGAATCCTTCTATGAATATTAATAATTTTGTAATCTTTTGAGTATATATTGATGTTTGGTTATGTTTAATCATATGGTGTTTAATACTCTTGATTGTTTGATCAGCTTTTGAGTGATTTGTTAAAATCTGATGAGCCTAGACATAGGGATTTGGATTTTAGATCTAATGTATGATTGATGCATGTTCGATTTCATTCAATTAGCTTGGATAAGTTGATTCGCTAACTGGATAGAAATATACCTTTTAGCTATGCATAGTGTGTGATTGAGAATAGATCGTTCATGAGTGAATTTTGGTTCTAACTAAGGAGTTAGGTAAATGAAATTATGGTTTATTGCACTAGATATAGACTTTTAACTAAATCAGATTCTCAAGCTAACGTAATCATTTCATTGATATTGCTTGTAAGGATTGCATATTATTAGTTGAAATAAGAGGTGAAGAAGGATTTTCTAAAACTCTAAACATTATTTTTATTACTTTGTAGTTTAGATTTAGTTTATTTGCATTTTCTCTATTTTTATGTTCTTGAATAGAATTAATTAAGCTATTGGTTAGTACTTGGTTTTGGAAGCCAATATTCTCGTGGGAACGAACTTCATTCTTCATTGTTTTACTTGAATGATCTGTGCACTTGCAGTACACAAATGGTCTAACAAAACCCCACTGATTTTGTTCTCTTATGAGCATTATGGAAACACGATCTCGGATCATATTGACCCCATGGTCTTTTCCAAGATAATCACAAATGCTGAGGTTCACAGAATATTTGTTGACCAAGGGAGCTCGACTGATATCATGTTCCTAGACTTGTTTGAAAAGCTAGGATTATCAAAAGAAGAATTAGTCTCGTACACCGATGATTTGATTAGATTTACAAGAGACAAGATCACCCAAGTTAGGTATATTGAGGCCTACCTGACTTTGGGAAAAGGCTTCTTCTTCAAAACTATCAAGCTCAAGTTCTTAGTGGTTGACTGTCCTTCGGCCTATAACGTCATATTAGTTCACCCATCACTCAACGTGTTTGAGACTGTGATCTCTACATCCCACTTGGTCATGAAATGTCTCAACTGATAGGACAAGGTCGTGACAGTCAAAGGAGACCAAGCCACGATGAGGAATTGCTACAACGAAAGCTTAATAATTGCCATGAAACCTCGGGTCGTGGACCAATGTAGCAATTCAACTACAGTCACTACAAACACTGTTAACCTCTTGACTGAGTTGGACGTGTGCGAAGAGATCCACGGTACATGACCCCAGCCTAACGGAGAGCTCTAGCCCCTTCAACTTGGTGCCAAGCCAAACCAAGTAACCAATATTAGAGGGTAACTCTGTCTGGAGGAAAGATCCTAGTATACCGAGTTTTTGCAAAAAAATAAGTATCTGTTTGCTTGGACTTTGACAGACATACTGGGTTTAAACCCAGAATTCATTTGCCACCGACTTTCTATTATGAAGAATGCAAAACTGGTGACCCAACGTAAAAGGAAGGTCAGTCCTGAAAGGCAAGAGGTGATCCAGAAATAGGTGAAGGAACTTTTAGACGCTGGTTTCATCAGGGAAGTCTCCTACACCACATGACTATCTAATGTGGTCTTAGTCAAGAAGACTAATGGAAAGTGGCGTATGTGCGTGGATTATACCGATCTAAACAAAGCGTATCCAAAAAACCACTACCAACTTCCCAACATTAATAAGCTGGTAGATAACTTGTCTAGTTTTAGGCTTCTTTCCTTCATGAATGCCTATTTCTAATACAACTAGATTCCCATGAACCTAGAAGATAAAGACAAGACTGCCTTCATAACTGAGATGAAGAGTTACTGTTACTGTGTCATGCCATTTGGACTAAAGAATGTAGGGGCAACTTACCAACGGATAATGAACAAAGTCTTTGAAGGACAGATTGGTAAGATGCTAGAAGTTTACATTAATGATATGATAGTCAAGACGACAGACACCGTTGACCACATCAAAGACTTGGAGGAAATATTCTCCCAGACTTGGAAGCACAACATGCAACTGAACCCAGAGAAGTGCTCATTTGGTGTACAGACTGACAAGTTTCTAGGGTTTTTATTGATAAACCAGGGTATTGAGGCCAACCTAAAGAAATGCCAAGTCGTGCTCAACATGAGCAGTCCGCAATCCATCAAAGAAGTGCAGCAGTTGACAGGCCGAATAGTGGCCCTCACACGTTTTCTGGCCGAGGTTGCCCAAAAAGCTCTTCCATTCTTCAAAACTCTAAAAAATGAAAGAATTTTGAGTTGACCCCTGAGTGTGAGGCCGCCTTCAAAGAGCTGAAGAGGATGTTATCCATGTCACCAATTCTGACAAGGTCAGACCTCGGTGAGAGATTTTATACCTATCTCTTTATTAACAACGAGGCGATTAGCTCAGTTCTGATAAGAGAAATAAACGAAAGTCAAAGGCCGATTTACTTTGTCAGTAAAGTCCTATAAGGCCCCGAGATCCATTTCTAGAAGATCGAGAAACTAGCTCTAGCACTATTCATCACTGCAAGAAGGCTGAGATAATACTTTCAATGCCACCAAGTAATAGTAAGGACAAACTAGCTAATCAGACAAGTGAAACTCCCTTTAAGCTGACCTACGGTTGCGATGACATGATCTCGGTAGAAATAGGATAGCCAAGCTAGAGAAAATAAAACGTTTTTGAAGAAGCCAATCCGGATCTCATCCGCTATGAATTGGACTTGCTGGAAGAATAACGTCGTATCACCCATGTTTAGGAAGCCTCTCTCAAACAAATGATTATTGTGCGGTATAACTCCAAAGTGATTGCACAATGGTTTAACCCCGACGATCTCATGCACAGGGTGGATATTAGAGGGAAAATGCAAAAGATGGGAAGTTAGATCCTAACTGAGAAGGACCGTATAGAATTACGTCCAAAATCAATATGAGAGCCTATACCCTAGAAACTCTCTCTAGTAAAGCCATCAAGAATTTCTGGAACGCGGACAAGTTAAGAAAGTATTATAGTTAAGTACTTTTTAATTGTTACTTTTATCATTTAAGAGACATCTTCCAATATGAATGAATTAGTCATTTTCTCAACATTCGCTTGATCTACTCGTCTACGATCATTACAATCCACAAGGTTACCACACCTTAGAGAGCTTTGAGGAATACAAGGTCTGAAAAGGATCAACTATTCCAATATTCATACATGATGGCCAGATAGGGGAATCCACTTTACCATTGTCTGGGTTCAAGGGATTGCATTCAAGGGTTTTCACCCATACCCTTATGAGTCTGACCTTAACCTATAAATCGACCAGGTTTACAAAGGTTAAGCGTAACCGACCATAGTCTGAGATAGTGAACTCCACACCAAGAGGCTTCTGTGTCACATACACCTAAAGTTTGACTAAGTGTTAACTATTCCTAAATGAACTCAACCATCGAGATCGAGCATTGGACTCATCTTGGTTAAGTAAAATGAGTGTTCGTTAATAACCATTGCGATCTAGCATTGGACCCATCTCGGTAAACTGCACGAGCAAATTGCTAAGTGTAAAACGAATACTGAGATCGAGCGTTGGAACCATCTTAACATTACAAAAGCAAAAATACGCAAAGTATAAGAGTCACCGAGATCGAGCATTGGACTTATCCCGGTGAAAGAAAGGAAAACAACAACAGTATAAAGAAAAATATTGAGTATTCAAATAAATAACAACAATGCCCAAGGTTGGGATTTGTCCATACACAATAATGAAACCCCATATAGGGGGAAATAAAATGATAAGCAAGAAAATGTATGCTCAAGCATCATTTTTCGTGGTCACCACCATCACCTTGATCTTTGTGGTCCTAGCCTCTTCCTGCCCTCCCTCTAGCGTTGCATCTTCCTCTTCTCCGCCATCAACGCTCTGGTTAACTTGGTCATTAGGAGCAGTCTTAAGAATGGCAGCATCAACAATTTGACCATCCTAGACAATCTTCAAAGAACCAATTCCTTCTTCATTAAGGCTCGGGTTTAGAAGGTAAAGTTGGGCAAGAGCGTTTTCAAATGACTCATCCACAGACTTTGACTAATCATCTTCCATTTCCATAATTTCTTCGTTTAGCTTGGTCTCGTTCTAATGGAGGAGTTCATTCTTAGCCTGGACGCTGACGAGGGTAAACTCGACGGAGGCTAAGTGTTTCTTCATTGTGTTCTCCCGAACTACTACTTTAGTGAGCTAGACTCGGAGTGTGTTGACCTCGGCGACTTGAGCTCCAAAGGTAGCCACTTCGACAGGTTGAGCTCGGAGAGTAGCTACCTCAACGACATCCTCAATAAGGCAGGTGACCCTGGCCTGGAGCTTGGCAATCTCGGTTCCACGCAACTCAAGCTCTTTTGTTGCTTGAGCCAACTGCTCATTCCTTTAGGCGATAGTCAGCTCAAGACTTTGTTTCTTACCCCGAAAGGCATTGAGCTCTCTCTCCAAACCTTGAGCCTCTCAAACAGACTCAAAGGTCCCCTTCAAAAACTAGAGGACGGAGGCATTGCACAGACACTGGATTTAGGCATCCTAAAGGAGCTCTGCCATGTCATGCTCAATGAGCACATTGGCATCAATGGGAGACAATAAGCTGTTATCAATGATCATTATAGGATCAACTTCACGAGTCCATACTGATCTGAATGGAAAGCGTAGTGGAGCACTCTTCGAGATAGCCGACCCTAAGACCAGTTGGATTTCCAAATAGTTTAGCAATCTCTGGGATGACCTCGATAACTGGCCTCTTGCCCTTTTGGTCCCATCTATTTTTAGCCCTCCTCTTCCGGGTTCGTAGTGGCTATACAGAAGAACTGGTTTCTGATTCTTGAACCTTGGGTGGAGGCAGAGGGACTGTTATGGTTAGAGCCAGGGGCATTACTATGGTCACCCTTGGGGCAGCCACCGGGGCCAGGGATTCAGAAGCTCCAGCCCTCCTAGCTGCTAACCTTTGGGCAAGACGTTGAAGTTTGGCTAGAGGCGTCATGCTTTCTGCAAAAGAAAATAAATGTTACAACACTTAGAAAAATCTTAAATACAAATAAAATAGATGCACGCAGGACGGGATACCTAATAAAGCTTTTAAAGAGTCAGCGGACTCGTCCATGACTTCCTTGCAATAGATGACCCATTTTGTGTCGGCCCATTCTATAAGAAAGTGAAGGACCTCAACCTCGTCTTTGAGAAGCTCAGATATCGGAGTTTCAATTTCTTTAATCCTTTGCTCCTAAACGGCTTGGGTCCAGTATAAATATAGACGCGGTTGGCCATCTGGGGTAACAAAAAAAGGAGTTGACCCCGAAGCTTCATCTATTCTAAAGAAGTCCTTTTTGAAGTTTTTAAAGGACTCTTGGTATGGTTTGAACACTCTGTACCCAGTTTGCGCCTGCAAAGTGACCCACATTTTCTGTTGGTTATTCCGAGTGGGTAAGAACTGGGTGAAGAGAAAGAAGAAATATCTAACTGAATAAGACCACTCAAATACCCGACATACGAGCTCAAATGCCTAGACGAACCCCCATGCGTTTGGGTAAAGTTGAGTTGATGCCACGCGCAGACAGTTTGAGACATTGATCTCAAAATCGGAGAACGAAAGTCGCACTTCGATCTTGGTAAAAAATGTCTTGTACTTATACATGAAGTGCCTGCCTCCAGTACGCACAGAACACACTCTTTCTTTTTCGAGTGGATGCCAGATTGTATACTCCCTGTCCCTTAGCCTATACGGGGTCAGTTGAAGATACTACTGCTTCTCGTAAGTATCCTTAGCATTAACCATGCAAGAAGGAGTGCGTAAGACCTCCCGGTCTACCCACTAATACAAGCTGACATCACTAGGGAAGGTAAAATCCCTTTGATCTGAATGTGTCGCCCTCTAGGTTCGTGTCATGACATCATCTATGGAGGATGCACGCGTATTAGATTCAGAAGAGTCACTAAAGTTTCCTAATGTTACCAAAAGCTCAGAAGGCAGACGAGTTGGGCCTTGTCTTTACAACTCTCAGCATGATATGATCTCTGAATCGCCTCTAGAATCCTAATCCTAGTCAAGGAATCTGGACTATCATTAGAGTCCCTACTATGGGTTTGAATCCTCTGTTGTGGCTGAGGCAGTGGGGACAACAGAGAACTCAGAACCTCCACTAACAGACCACTATTTTGCAGTGTTTCCTCACTCCCTAACATTCCCCCCATTAAATGGTGTTTTCAGAAAGAAGAAAGGGTGAAAATGAAAAGTACCTTGAAGATTAAACGATGAAATGAGCTTTGAATGGTGAAAAGAGCTTGGAAAAAGCTTGAGACCACCAACAAACGTTGCGGGTACTCACCGAAAATCGCCTGACTCGTCGGAGAAGAGAGTTTGAAATGTGAGAGAAGGTAAAAAGTGGGAGGGGAAAAACTCTACTCCTATTTATAAGCAAGGAAAAACTTCTTGAACTGTTGTTATGAATAGGGGCAGAAATGTCTCTTCATTTTGGAAAACTGAGAACGGCTAATCATGACGTTACGAATCCCAAACGACAGTTTCCACTATTCTTCAACCATGTGGCGTGCTGTTTCTGAACAAAAGCATCTGAAAGGACAATACTCGGAATGTTCGAAATTAAAACGACGCGTGACGTTTTAGAAGGACTCCTAAGTTGGATCACAAACTTTCCTCATGGCACCATGATAAAACCATAACACATATCTCAGTTCCAGACTGAATTACATTCATTAGATGGGCACTGCGAACTTCACATGGGGGTGACCTACTGTGTATCCCGGATAACGATATGATGACTTAAGCACAGTGATCCATTCCGGATTCTGGCCTTACTCATTAACTCTAGGGGCATACTATGATACATCACGGATCTCGACCCTTTGAAAAAAATAACGTGAGATCCGACATTAACACTATGACTTGGATCCCTTTGTCCACTACGTGTCGTGTGTTCTTGCTGAACTCAGATATCTTGAGTCTTAGTTGTCTCATCTAAGTGCCAAGCTAGAGACAACTATTCTGGACCGAGTTATGGATTAATGGATCAAGAGTAACCTGGCCCACTAGAATAGTATCCAGATATTATTACGCGTTATCTTGATAAATACATCCATCTATTTATTAGGCATAAATCTCTCAAAGAATTATTGATAGATATGAACACTAATTACATCCCACATAAATAAAAAAATTAGTTATAGGAGATAACAATCTCTTAGATTCTAATCCTAAATAACATTCAATTTAGATTGAATTATAATTCTTAATACCCAAGACGTTCCTATAAATACCACACAAGGTCTTCAAGATATGCATCTAATCCAATATTATTCATTATCTTCTTTGTGTACGGTTTAATTTGAACATCAAAATACTTTTTGTAAGTACCCATCCCCTCGCACCACCGCTACTATTGTCGTGGCATGGAAGATTTCACCTTCAATCACATAGTCAAGTAACACTTTGAATCTTATTCAGAACACACCCTAACAAAAAAAGGTGCATGACAGAAGCTGCCCTATCCGGCATTGAAATGAGTTCATCACGCCATCCACGAGAAATCCACCATGGGTGAGACAAAACCCAGTGGTGTTCCTATTTCTACTTTGGGAGTTATCTCTTCTTTTTTTTTTGTGGGAGTTGTTTAATCTTTTATTTTCGAACTCCTTTCAATTTCTTTTTCACCGTAGATTATTTTGTGCGTTCTGCTTATCAACCTTCTCTATTCCCGCATTTTTCTTTTCTTACCATGCTAGGAAATGCTTATTTTGTCAAAGAATTATGCAGTCCATTCTGAAGCGGTATAATTTGAAGATTAAGACTCGTATATTATCTCTACAGTCAATAATTTGTTTGAAAAGACAATTTTTTTCGGTTATAACAGCCATCTTTTGTCACTGTTATATACTCATGTTATCTGACTTTTATTATTTAAACACTCAATACGATATTTAAATGATATTCTACTCATATTTATATACAATAAAATACATTTATTCTAACTTAATATATAGAATACAAGAATAGTAAATCACATTCATAAATTACGATGTCCCAAATAAGTATCGTTCTGAGTATTTAAAGAACATTTTTAAATTTTGAGATGAGGTGAGCCACCATGCCGAATATCATACGTTGACAGGGTGGCTTGTATTTCAGGTGTAAAAAAATATTTTCGACTACTAAATTCTCATTAATTTGACCTATTGAACACAGATATTCTTACAAGAAATTAGAAAACAACCATCATTTTTTTAACATCACATTTCTTTCATATCACTTTTTATATTATTTTTTATACTATTAATTATATTATTTTTTATATTTTTTTATTTAATCACAACTATTAAAAAATAATATAAAAATAATATATATTAAAAAATAATATAAGAATATTATTTTTCATTATAAAAACATATTTTAAAACTATTTTTAAAAACATGTAAGATATTTATATACATGCAAAAACGGATTCAAGAGGGACAAGCATGGACCTTGGCCTCCCCTCTTCTAACCAATTTTTTTTAAAAAAAAGTGTCAATAATTTAATCTAATTTATTAAAAAATAAATGAATAATTATATTAATTTCCATAAAATTAGTACTTATTACATTATTACTCTTCTTATTTAAAAATTATCCTCATCTTTGATTTTATGTATTGTTACATTTCAATACCTTTTTTTATTTATAAAATTACACATATTTATCCTATTTTAAGTATGAATATTATACAAAATGTCATTAAAAATATAAAACAATGAAAGTATAAGTAATTTTCAAATAAAAATAGTGTCAATATAATAAATACTAACCTCAAGAGAGATCAAGATAATTATTCCAAAATAAAAAATGTAAAGTTAAAAAATTTATATTTAATATGTATTTGACATATAATTCATAATTATTTTATATACATTAATATTATAATTTTAACTCATCTTTTTATTAATTTTAAATTTTTAAATAATAAAGATATCATCTCCTCTCATTTTTAGCTTCTCTCTTCCCGTTTTTAAAGGATAAAACTTAGTTTTTTGTGGTAAATCTAAATATATAAAAATAACTTTATTTTTTTGACCTAAAAATAATCATGATGTAAATATCTAATATAAATATATTTTTTTTTACCTATAAATCATGATTTTTTAATATAAATATATTTTTATTTTTTTTTACTTTATTCTTAAAACTTCTTATATATTAAAAAATACTCTTCTAAAATAAATAAATAAAAATATATCTACTTTTAATTTAAAATAATACATTTTAATTTTAATCTACTAAATAATATAAGAATAAATACATATTTATTTATTAATTTTAAAAAAAATTATATTTTATAATATAATTCATAATTTTTAACCCCTTCTTTAAACATCTTCGTCATCCTTCCCTGTATACATTAAAAACATCTAACATGTAAAAATATATTTTTTTAAGATTATGTATAACTACATGTAAAAATATCTTACATGTAAGATATTTATATAGTATTTTACATATAGTTTTACATGTAAAAATATTATATATTACATGTAAGATATTTTTAAATATCTTACATGTAATATATAATATATTGGTTAGGGCTACATTGGCCTCCAGTAAAATATATACCTTAAAAGAAAAAGCCTCCCGAGTCACTCCATCCCTGTTCTTTACAGGTCACCCTCTTGTAAGGGAAGCAGCAATTAAAATGGTACTTGATAGATGCAAAAATTTATCTATAGGTGGAACTTGATATGTGCAACTTCAATGAACCAAATTGGGCAGACAAAGGCGCAGGAAGCGTATAATAAGACTGATAAAGGTAAAAGAGCTCGTAACAGATGAGGAAAAAAATATGTATTAAGCAATTTCTCTACAAGAAACTTATCATGATTGAGCTAATTTTGCCAAAATAACTAAGTCTAAAATCTTCACATCCAACGTGTCATCTACCTTTACAATACCATCAGTACCATCTACACCAATCAACTTGCCTGTGGCACCACGCAATGCCCCACCCATGATTTTTATTTTGTCCGATTTCCTTGGTACCACAGCCTCCATTTCACTAGGAAGGGCTGTTATTGTTTCACCATTCCCACTAGGCCCAAGAGCCACCCTACAAGAGCCATCCTGAAGAAACAAAAATGCCAATGTCAATAAACCCAAGCAAATGGAATGAGTTGTTACGAGAAAAGACAGCTTCGTGCTGTAACAAAGTAAAATAGAGCATATAACTACAATTAAGGTATAAGAACAACCCACCCAACCACCACTCCACCCCCCCCCTCCCCTCCCAAAATAAAAGACCTAAATGAAAAATGAAAAATGAAAAATGAAAAAAAAAGCCAACAATTCCCAAATAAAGATTTTGGCATAATTTGTCTCAACTTATAGATCCCTGACATACAGATCTAACAACACCAACCATGCATACACAAGCAAGTTTTTAGGGAAACATACCGGCAGAACCTCTCTTATAACTCCAACTGATTCCTCTCCAGACTTGTGTACATTGACTAATATGTCTGGTATAAACCATGGCCCTTCATTGTCCCCACCTACAACAAAATTAAACCAAATTGGCAAACTTATGTAAAAGAAATATAATGTCATTTTAAATTTCGGCTAATGATCCAATCAAATAAACTAAGACAAGTAATAGATCAAGGAATATGCTTGGTAAATAATGTCATGAGAAGCTCCACTTAACAACACAAAAATCTTGAGTTGTTTAATGACCTATGGTAAAAAAAAAATAAAGGTAAATAATTGCCCGTTATGGGATGTCTATCGGGAGGCTTTTGCAACATGGTAGGCAGTAGGCACATATAAATTTATAAAGTAAAACCACCTTATAGATTCGCAAAAATTAATAGAAACAAGAGATATGGTGTTTGAACTATAATAACCACTCCATCCTTGACCATGTTCGATTGATACCTGTACTCAAATGAGACAAAGCAACATTCAAGTGGCAAACCAAATACTATGCGCATAGTACTAATCACCACCATATTAAATGCAACATAACTAGTATAGAATATTAATTAATAACATTAATGAGATATACACTCTAGTAAGCCTACCAGTAGCCCTCCTCCATTTAGAAAATCATGCTTGTTATAAGTTACTCGCCATCATAGATGAAGAAAATTATGTACATCATAAAGTTGCAGTGTGGTTAACCCAAAAAAAAAAAAGTTGTAGTGGGATGATATAACCATATAGACATGCCGAAGAAGCAAGTAAATCTGTCTGTCATAGATAGATTGATAAAATACAGAAACTTACCTAAAACTGGGGACATCATGTCCAGACCACCAGTTCCTGGAGTCATAGGCTGTCCTCCAGGGGTGCCAGGAAGATAAGACGCTGAATTTGGTGTCATAGGCTGCCCACCAGGTGTTGATGGTAAATATGGGCTTGGAGCATTGGCTGCAATACAACCCCACCCCCCCAAATACAAATATTAGTATGGAAATAAAAACTACAAATATACTATTGATTTCAAGGGGCAAGTAACAGGTGGTGCTACCATAGGCAGAACTGTCCCGTGGTGTCCCAGCCTCACTATAATTGCCACCAGGAGTGCTAGCCCAACCAGCACCAGGAGTTGGGGCTTCATATGGTCGTGAAGGAGGGCTTCCTGGCTGAAAAGATTAAAAAGAAGGAAAAAGACAATAAAAGATCACTATGATTCCTCAGTGAATTGCAGACTATCTCAAGTTAGGTAAAAATCCTGACCTGGTACTGTGGACTGGTTCCCCAAGAGCCTGGATTTCCATCTTCCCAGTTATCCCTGGTTTTATTTTCACCATCAGAATTCATAAAACAAACATATCAAAATACATCTTACTACTAACTAGACAATTAACATCCACATGTAACTGAAGTGCTGCACACTATAAACTGGTAAAAATGCTTTTTACTACCAAGTTCCTTATAACCCACTTGCTCTAGTAGCTTATGTTTTGGACATTGATATCTATTAAAAAGTATATCAACTTATACATCTTATCCTATCTTTTCCCTTTTCTGTTGGATAAAAGAAGAAATCCATTAAAAAGGGCATGGCATACAAATCAGAAGGAAGAGGTCCTCCTATTAAAACAGGAAACAAAGAAAAACAAACCAAATCACAAAAGCAATATATATTAGCTCAAAAGGGAAGGATGATGTTTGGACAAACCTTGGAGGACTCATTGGTGTATAAGGATTCCATGCTCGGTCACGCATAGGTGTCCTCATTCCATCATGAATAGGTGTTGCTACAAATAGCAGCACATTGAACAAATATTAGCAGTTATGCCTATCAGTCAAATAAGAGACTCAAGTGTCAGCCCTATAAAAATAAATCAAACAAACCTCCAGGATCTCTCATAGGAGTCATATATGGATGTAAGGGAGTTCGAGAAGGATGCATTGGGGTTTCACTTCCCATCCCGTATCGAGATTCACTGATAGAACAAACAAGAGTCAGATGGTTGAGTATCTTCCAATGAACACAAGGAATAAACAAATTATATGTACATATAACTTACCGATATGGGGTTACAGCCACATTGTCAGATATATGGTTGCGGTCAACTGCAAACACACAAGTCAGAGACCATGCAAATAAAAAAATACAAGCAGTGCAGGTGTTTGCCCAAATTAGAAGACCTACCTGTCACAACCTTCATTTGGGACTCCAATTCAACCCGTACTAATGTGCCTTTAACTTCTATAACACGCCCACGATAACCTTTATAGGGACCCTGGCGTACTTTAACTGTTGCACCTGCCAAACCATCGTGCCCCCTTCCACCTCTATGCCTTCCTCCAGCTAAAACACATCCAAATCAATTAACATCAAACAACTTTGTTAAAAAAATAGGGTAAATCAAAATGATAGACTAATTCACTCTTCCAGCATATAAAACAAGAAAGGATTTAAACATACAATCAATTGGAGGCCCTCCTCGAGAAAACCTCCTCGGGGACTGTGGAATACGAGGTGGAGTTCTGAGGCCAGGGAATCTTGAATAGGTATCACCCTAGAGAAGGAAAGGAATAAATTAAGCAAAATATTATCACGAGGATAAAACCAAAAAACAAAAAATCATAAGAATTAATACAGGAGAATTGGTTACATTTCTGTCACCATTGGAGCGTGAACCTCCCACAACTACACATGATTGGGCCTTAGCACATATAAAGCCTGCATGTTCAAGATGATGGCGATCAAAGATGAACAATACTCCTCTATATATGTGCTCCACAGGACCTTGTTTGCCCTAACAAAAAAAGTGATAATTTGAACAATATGAACTTCCAAGAAATAAATCTAGCCAAAAGTCAGAATCTCACTTTGCAGGGACCCTCAACAATCCGCACAACATCCTTTGATGATACAGTATTCTTAAACCTATCCTGCACACTTATTTTCTTATCTATCTTACATTTGATCTCTCTTAATTTAACAAGCACAACTTCAGGTCGGTCAGGAACACCCTTGAGAACCTAGAAAAAGGTAACAGACGTTAATATAATGACAAAGGTCTCGAAATTTTAATAAAAAAGGCCTTAAAATTTTGATTCATCAAGTAAATACTAACCTGAAATGCCTCACTTTCTACACGAATTATCACACCAAAGCTCAAATTACTGCACCATGTTAAATTAGAAGTGAGAAAAGTTTGAATCATAGCATATAGAGGCACGGAGCTATGTCTAATCTCAAGCACAAGCAGCTTACTCTAGCAATACAAGATCACGAAGTTCATAGTCCCCAATTCTTGTAACTCCAGTGGTCACTTCAGAACTCTCCACAACATCATCTGCAAACACGCGGATCTGAAGAGAGGATATTTCTATGTCATTTCTGCACTAAATATAAGTAGAAATTCACATGTCTTTCCGTGAGTCTAGAAAGGGACTGTAAAACTCACATGTTCTTTTGTTGTATCAGATATTAAGATCAGGACATGCTGCTCCACCTTCACAACCATGCCAGTAGCACCCTCTTGAGCACCAGAAACAACCTTAACATGGTTTCCAGGTTCAAAATATTTACAGAGTTCCTTTTCATTTACAGCAAGAGTTTTCTGACCAAAAAAAAGAGAGAGAAATAAATGATCATGAAAACAATTTATTACTAATCACTAAGTGTCCGTTTGGTTCCTGGAATTGAGTATGGAATTCGAATTTTAAATTGGAATTGGACCTCTTAATTTCAATTTTTATATTTGGAACGTCATTTAGAATTGGAATTGTAATTCCATAAACTAATTTCATGGAATTGAAAAATAACTAAGTTAAGTCTTTCTCAATTCTTAACCTATCCTATAAGAATTACCAATTCCATAACTTAAAAATAAACTTTCTCTCTCTTTCTCTCTCTACATTTATTTATGAGCAATCATATTTATTGAGATTCTATATTTATATAAAAATTATTTTTATATTTATATAAAATTTATTATAATAACTATTTATTTATTTTTCTAAAAAATTCGTGAAAATTTTTTTTAATGAAAAAAATGAGTATTATATTATAAAAATATTTATTGTATGAATATTTTTATTAATTTTAATTTTGTAAATAATTTTTTAATATTTTAGATCATATTTTTAAACAATAAAATTAAAATTGAATTTAGAATTACAATTTCATGTCTTAATTCTTTGGCAACTCCAAACATAGAATTTAAAATTCTGGACCAATTCTAATTCTGAAAAAATTGGAATTGAAATTAAAATCCTATGTTTCAATTCCAATTCCGCTATCCAAATGGCCCCTAACATGCAAAAATGGCAGATTTTCCAGGGAAGAAAACCAGCCAATTATAAATTCATACTTACTGGAAGACCCTTAATTTCTGGTCTTATATGAACATTATCTTCATCAACTTTCTCCACCCACCCCTTCAAGTTCTTTAAATCGCCCTTGATGACAATGACAGCATCACCTTTCATAAAATGCCCTTTCTTTCTGTTTGCAAATAAAGTTGACAGACTAGCTACATCACCATCTCCATTCTCACCCGGTTTACGAAATTTTTCAAGTTCATCAAACGTAGGTTTGATGTTCTGAGCACTAATGGATTTTATTGATACAGTTTTGTATAAGAATCCATCCTTGAACATCATGCCTCCAATTGCATCAAATCGTTCCCCATAGGCATCACGTCTATGCTCCACACGGATATGCAGTTCCCTGTGTAGAAAGCATAAATTTTGTAAGACCAGGAACAGGAAAGTTTTCAAGAAACAGAAGACATTCAGCTATATAAAGGAGAGAATCAGCAATACCTAGCTTCATCGACATTCATAAAACGAGGAGGAGGAACAAATGCCTTCTTTTTCACAACTTCTCTACCTTCCTGCATGATACATGTGTTTTGCACAAAAATAGGGATTCAAGTTGTTTCAACTTTCAAGAAAGCTAAATGTTGAACAAACAGAAAGCATGAGTTTAACAAGACACTGAAATATTTCATACCAATTTGTTTGCAAGGGCCTGTAAGTCTATCCTCGGAATTAGTTTCACAGTAACCCTCTGCCGCACATTGTCGACATCCACTACCTATAAAAGAAATAGTTTGATGGTAAATAAAGAAAGTATAAGGGATGGTATCATGAGTTTTCTAGAATGCGATGCATACTTTGGCGAGGTCCCCTTTATATGTCCCAATTTTCATTCTGACCCAAGTATCTCTAGCAAGATCAATAGCTTTGCTTTCGACTGACAGAACATCAGTCATTTCTCTGATTGGAACAAGTGTTATTTTTTGGCCAAATATGTTGCGTAGACCTTTGCAAGCCTGAAACATATGCAAAGTATTTCAGAAAAAAACTTCACAATTTTATCTATAAAGATATGCGTGATGAACAACAGACATTTAACATGACAATACCTCTCTCACATGGGCTTCTTTATCTGCTTCCACATATATATAGTTTTTGAGATGATCGAGAGCAATAGCTGACCTGATTTGCAATTCAGACCCCTTATCTATGTACTTTTGCATGAGGCAAACAGCTGTTTCTCGCTCACGACCAATCTAGTGAACATCCACCAAAGAATACATGACATGCTTCTATATCCCTGCCAAAACAAGGAAATTATCACAAAATGGATAGGATCATACCGCACATTTCACCATCCACAGCTTTGGATCTCTCACAGATGGCAAAAGAGCTTGTTGTTCTACATCTGTAGTTTCTTCATCATAATCTGTCGGACGCCTTCCATATCTTTCCTGAATGCTTCTTGCCATAGCTTCAAGATCTTCATGGTCTTCTTGGTCACGTGGCAGCATACGGCTACTACGCATCCTGCTACCACCATGTTCCTCCGGTAGATCAGCTCCACCGTCAACAATGAAGTCTGCATGTTTCAGATGGTCTTTAACTTATCTAGATAGATAATTGACATATTTTATGCAAAGTAGCTGAGACATAACTATTTTATAAAAACTGATCAACCATGTACAAAACGTTAGAAAACAGAGAAAACTCAATCCTTCCCCAGCATTCAGTCACACACAAGTAAAAATCCCAGCATCATAACAAAACATACATGTATAATAGACATGTTAAAGGGCAGAGATAGAGAGGATTTGAAGCAATTCATACATTCTGAATCAATGTATTCATGAAAACTTCACAATTCTAGTTACTAGGTAACTATTTCAGTCATCTTTGAAAAAAAGAGGGTATTCAGAAGGGACAACTCGTATACTGTTTACTATTAAACTCCTCATAGTTATAAACACTCAGAAGACTGTCTTCAAAAACTATTAGTGTTTTTAGGGACCCATCAATATATCATACTTTCGGTTCATTACATAAAACAACTCGAATCTAAAGGAGAGGGGAACGGAGAGTTTAACTACGAATTACAATACCAGATCCTATGACAACGATTTTGAGACATGTCCGCATAATTGATTTACTGACTACCACATAATTCAAATTTTTGTTTTGATAACCCTTTTTTTTAACAAACGGTAGCTCTCCAAACTCCAAATCAATTTTAAAAATAAAATAAAATAACTACAACAGGTCTCCATAACCAATCAAAGATACAAAAACCCTGGCAAGGTTTTTTTTTTTTTTAAAAAAAAAGAAAAGAAAAGAAGAACTTCAGAACCACAACCGGTTTTGCATCCTAACACCCATAATAATATACAGGACAATGTATCCTACATTAAAGAGAAAGAAATGGTGTGAAGTTAGGATTAGATAACATTTCAACTGCCAGGACTTATTAGCAATGGTGAATTCCAATTTCCCAGTTCCAACCCTTATTTCATTCCCTTTCACATCTAATCGAATTTATTTCCCTCTAATTGAATCGAAATTAAAATTGAGAAACAAAGAAGAAGAAGAAGAAGAAGAAAGGGAAATACGCACCATCTTCGCCTTCTTCCTCTTCCTCTTCCTCATCGGAATCAACCACGGCCTCTTCATCGAAAAAATTGGAAGCGGAAACCTTCTTGTACTGCGGTCGCCTCCGGCCACCTCGGCCATCAAAATCGTCGTCTTCGTCATCCTCTTCCTCTTCGTCCTCGTCCACCTCATCGGCGTCGTCGTCGATGAAGCCAGATCTTCTACGCTTCCTGCCGCCCCCTTTCTCCTCCTCCTCCTCAGCCTCTTCCTCCGCCGCGTCGTCGTCGAAGTCGGTGACCTGCTCGTCATCCTCGTACTCCTCGTCCTCTTCGTCGTCGCGGTCCATTCCTCGGTGACTCATGCCACAAAACAAACCCTAGGCTTCTGATGTGAGTGCTGGTTGGTGCTGTGCGTGCGAGCCAGCCTTCAAGAGATTTATGGTTACAGCAATAGCAACCGACGCCGTAAAAATATAAATAAATGAATAATTCATTTTAATTAAATTAAATTTAAATAGGACATGGCCTCTGTTTCACAGAATCTTTCTGAAGCCCTATATCTATGTGAATTTCATGGAAATGAGCCAATGATTATTTTATGCTGTCTTAATTTTTTCTAATCAAATTTATGTGTGGCAATGAGATGGACCGAATTGATTTTGAATTGGAAGCTAATGAAAGGGTTAAAAATAAATTATTAATCTATTTATGATTTGTTAGAAAAATATACTAATAAAATCTAATCTATTTAGTACTCATTTAAATTATTTTTATTCTAACATATATAATTTTATAATACTTTAATATTTTAATATCTACATCATAGGGAATAAAAACTTCACATGAAAATATATTAATATCTATATAACATGAGGTAAAAATTGGATGGAGTTATTGACATTCCAATATGTCTAATCACATTTTTCATTTTTTAACTTTAATTATATTTCCAAATACACATTTATTTAATTTTTTAAACAAATTTTAAAATCATTTTTTATATATTGTAGTTGCTTATTCACACATTTCAAATTAGTTATTTAAACTTAACTTAAAAATTGTAATATTAAAACAATAATTGAATTATAATCAGTTTCGGAAATAATGTTGTGATATCAAGTTTAAAAAATATTCACCTTTTTTTTCGTTTTCCTTCATTGTGGATATGAGTTAAAAGATTGACTTGTAGATATGATAATCGCAGATTTAAAATATATCGTTTTTACTTGAGCTATACTATGAGTTTAAAATCTTAAACCATTAATTGCTTTTCTATTAATGATTATTAGAATGAATCACAATTTGAAAAAAGTAATAATAAATTTTAGATTAAAATGCGAATTTACTTTAAATTCAAATTATTATTCATTTAAGAGCTTATATTCATCATTTTATTTATGTTATTGGTATGATTATTTATCTATATTTGTAAACTAATTTTTCTATTACTTAGTCCCATTTATTAGTACCTTTTGAATAAAAATGAATACGAAAATGGTTTAAAACATGTTTATAAATAATTTTGATGTTTAAAACATATTTACACTTTTAATATATATCAAAGATAGATAAAAAAAAAAAAAATTTCAAATGAAAATTTTCAAAAGAAAAAGTTGACCTGCGACAATTGCATTTGGCCGTCTATTTTTTTTATAAATAAAATAGAAGATTTTATATATATTTCAATAAGTCAATTTTTCATTTTTATTATTATTTCAAAAAATAATCGTGTGTCAAAATAAGGTTTTGTAATAAGTAGAATTATCTAAGACATATATAAAAAAAAGTATAGAATATTGTTTGTATTAAATTATTAAAATATTACATATATAATAAATATTAAAAAGAATAAAGAAACAAAAATATCTTTAAATTTCACAAAGGCATAAACTAGATAAATTGAATAAAGATTATAAATTAGTTGGAACTAGTTTGGAGTATAGATAAGTAACGATAATAGAAAAAAAATGATTTTGATTTCTGTTAAAAGAAAAAGGTACATATGGGTAAATATGAAAAGTATAAATAAAAGAAAATATTTTTTATTTAACCAAATATTTTTTAACTTCTCTTTACCATAATTTTGTGTAAGAATGATATCAAATCAAATCTGTATATGACTGTAACATTCTCGCGAGATATAATATGAGTTTGTGAGTGAGTTAAAAAAAATTGAAATATAAAAGTTGGACAAATAATAAGACCAAAAATAAAATTGAAAAAGTAGGTAATGTAAATAGGCATATTGTTGTGCTAATAACCCCATCCATAAAGATTTTACATAAATACATAATAAAATTAATGTTAAATCATTATGGACTTAAACAAATTTGTTATTTTTTTTTTAGAACATGAGGTATCTTATAAGTTAAGTCCATTTGAACTGTCCATTGGACTAATACCCTTTCAATTATCAGAGCATGAAGGCTATGTAATTTTCTCACAAGTTGTTTCATTTGGATTTGAATTTGCATTCTCGTCACAAGTAATTATTGGTTAGTGTTGATACCTAATTTTATCCATAAAATTTTGTTACTTAATCAAGGATTAACGCTTAATTGCAGTGTTATGAGCGCTTGGTTTGCTTCGCCAATTTTTTCTTATTTGTGCAAACAAAAATAATAAAATAATAAAATATAATAATAAAAACAAAAAACAAAATAAAAAATATTAAACAGACGATTTCCTTCTGTTGTTACAAGAAAAAATGAATAAATAATAATAAAAAAAAAACAAGTTGAAACGTAGCTTTCTCCTACTGTGAATTAGTCTGGCTCCTGCGCATGCTGCTTTCCTTGGGGAGCTGCCTATCACGGATGGGGAAGGGGCAGCAGCATTTGAGAGGGAGGAGCTTGGAGCAGAGGGCAGCAAACACAAATGAGGAAGTGTTAGGGTGACTCAAGCTGAGTCAACCTGGCAGCCTCTCCATCTCAGACAAGGGGGAGGCCTCCAAAAAATTTCAGATACAAAGGAAAAGGGGAAGGCAGAAGATAAGAGAGGCTCCAGGATCAATTCCTCAGGGAGGGAGATAACACCAACATCACTCATCTTCACCTCCATTTTTTTACAAAAAATACCACCAACCATCCACCCACCCAGCATCTCTATCACCTCCAATCTTCATCTTTCACCCAACACTATGACCCATCTCCTTCACCCACAACGCAGCACACGACCACCTTCACAACCGAAACCCATTCACGATCATCATCATCCTCAACCAAAACCCAAACCTTCACCACCTTCACTATCCAAGGTCCCACCACCCTCCACTGTTCATCTTCTTCAACCTCACATCACCACCCTAACCTTCACAACCGTGACCCCCTCACCATCCATGAACCCACCATTCTCACCACCTTCAACAACCAACAACAACCACCATAAACCAAGCATCCCATCACCATTCATCTTCGTTTTCACCAACTCACCACCCACAACCGAGTCAACTCAGTGAGTCACCACCATCTCACCTTCAACTCCCAACCACACAACATCACCCAAGCTCCCAACCGTGAACCTCCATAGCAACCCACCACAACTCCGACCGTGCCTTTACCGTGAGCTCTCCTCCCCATCACCGTGAGCCTCTGCTCCAAGACCACCACGGATCCGAGCAACCCATGATCTCCCACCTCACTACCGGAATAGCCACTAAACCATAGCCTCCTTCGCGCACCACCACCGTGCCGGATCTGCTCCAGAAACCACGAGCACGCCACCCACACAGCCGTCGAACCGTGTGTCATCACCCCTCAGCTCCACTTCCACCGCCGTAGCCAAGCCCTCGCCAGATCCGTATATTGCGAGCCCCTCAGTCCCAGCCGCCTTCCGCATAGCGCGACCCAGATCTGTACCGCAACACCGCCGCTCCATCCCGTCGACCCCTCCTCGCACCAACAACCCGAGCTCACCAGAACCAGGCCGCCGGACCCGCGAGCACCGTCGCCCTCTCACCGCGCAAGCCATCTCCGCACCTCGCACCACCCACGACGCCACCAACTGGTAGTCTTCCCTCGCCCCGACGTCGCCGTTGACCTGCACCGACGAGCCCAGTCCCGAAAAACCCAGCACTGTCCTCCACGCCGCCGATCTGCTGGTGGAAGTGAGTTTCCCCTTCTCTGTTTTGTTCTTTTCTCTAAAATGGCATTTGGAAATTTTGTCTGCTACGTTTTCAACTTTCAATAGACAAAAGTGAGATTTTTTTTTACATATTGCCTTGTTAGTCCGATAAGAAAAAGTGGGAATAAAAAATTCATTTGTTTATGGGTTTGGGCTTTTAATGTTTCTAACTTTGGTTTGTTTGATCCTAAGTGAGATATTTGTTGTTTATTAGTTTTGTGTTAAAAATCATGTAAAGATTTTTTTTGAAAAGTGAAAATAAGAAATAAATAAAAAAGGATAAAAAAATGCCAAAAATAAATAAATTTTCATAATTTGGTTGTTTCTTTTATTTCTTTTCAAAAAAATAAAAAAAATAAAAAAATAATTACAAAGTCTTTTGTTTAAAGGGTTAAAAAAATATATTTGAGATTATTGAAATTTGCACAACTAACTTAAGGTACCGTTCATGGAATGGGCAGTGTAGGGTGCTAATACATTCCCTACTTGTAATCGACTCCCGAATTCAAACTCATTTTCAAAAGACCAGTTTGCTTGATTAAAGGGTTTTTCTAATGTTTTCCCAATTTAAACAAACATTGGTGGCGGCTCCATTGATTTTATCTTTTTTGGTCGTCCCGTCGCGATCCCGGTTGCGACAGCTGGCGATTCCACTGGGGACTTTCAGAGAGTCAAGCCTGTTGTTGTTAGTTGTGTAAATTTTTAATAATCTTTTATTTATTTATTTTACCCTCTTTGTCTTTGTTTTTGTTTTCTTATTTGTTTGTAAATGTATTTTTATTTAGGACTTTTATGTAAATATTTGATAGCATTATTCCATGTATATTGTGACTTGTATATATATTTTGTACTTAATTGTTAAAACCCTAGGGTAGACGATTGTTGGTTGGCTGTTGTATATATGTTTTGCAGGTTAAGGGTATTTTTGTCTTTTAAGTTTTTGTATAGGTTTGTATGCTCCTTCACACACGTCACTATCACTTACCTCACACACTTTTTGGACTCTATACCCGAGTCTATGCGAACCCGAGGAGTAGGAGGGGTTTCGACTTTTGTTATTGAGGAGCTTTATGCTCACTTGACATTCGTCGAGACACCACTCAGATTGTTACTAGTATCATGGACTAGTCATATTGAGAGGATTTATCCCTACTTGTGATTAATTCATGAATTGGGTCCTTATCTTTCGAGATAGGGGCAATCTGGGGACCATGACTTTTTAAAAGATAGATCTGTCCTAAAAACCTTGCACTAGTAGATTGAACATAATGACATAAAATTTAGAGTCATTCATCTCCTTAGGTTACACCTGATTAGGACACAAATGGAACATACTTTTTCTTTATCTTTTCCTCATGTCATTCATCCATGCATTCCTCTTGGTTTTAAAAAAAATTCAACAAAAAGAAAAATGATACATCATATAGCATTTTCATTCCTAGCATTTTTTTTTCATTATTCATATATCTCTCATGTCATTCATTCTTGCTTTTTTAAAAAAAAGATATATCATTTTACATTTTCATTACATTCTTAGCATTCATAAAAAAGAAAAAAAATATCATTTTATATTTTCATGACAATCCTAACATAAAAAAAGCAAA
Organism: Ormosia semicastrata; assembly: GCA_029884595.1. Taxonomy (NCBI): domain Eukaryota; kingdom Viridiplantae; phylum Streptophyta; class Magnoliopsida; order Fabales; family Fabaceae; genus Ormosia; species Ormosia semicastrata. The sequence continues at coordinate 24,562,988 of JAQQTO010000046.1, read as the reverse complement.
AAACATCATCTTACATTTTCATAACATTTTTAACAAAAAATATCATCCTGTATTTTCATAGCATTCTTAGCATTCAAAAATAAAAGAAAAATATACATTATATTGTATTTTCATAGCATTCTTAGCATAAAAAAAAAGAGATACATTATCTTGCATTTGCATTACATCCCCATAAAAAATATTATCTTGCATTTTCATCACATTCCTGACTCTAAAAAAGGAAAAGAAAGAAAAAGATACATCATTTTGCATTACCATGACATTCATAGCATTCTTTTTAAAAATAAAAAAAATAATAAAAAATTTCATTTGCATAATACTTTGCATGCATGCATGTTGCCAATTTTGTTCAGTCAATGTTGATAATTGCATATTCACATCATGTTTCACCAAGCAAAAAAATAGGCACTATAACGAAAAATTGCTTCCGCGACACCCTTACAGGATCGTTCCCAGGCTAGGATCATGGATGAAATAAATCAAACTCAAGAGTTGAAGGATGAGGTGAATCAGCTCAGAGAACAAGTGTCAAAGATGATGGAGATGCTACAGTCCATGGAAAATAGAAGGAGCACAAATGAGAATCCCTCAGTGGCAAATGAAGGACATCCGGCCACACCTCTTTACCTGCCTGGTTTCTCTCCAAATCTTGTGCAATACCAATGCTTTAACCCTCAAGGAGTTGTGATGCCGCTCACCATTCAACCCTCAGTCACTAGTTCTCAGGAAACCCAGGTGCCACCCTTTCTACCATATGGCCTCCCTCCCAGCTATATACCATCATTGACCACCAATCCCCCTGGTAATAGCATGCCAGCAGTGACACCAAATTCAAACCTGTTGAACTTTACCCAAACTCAAGTCACTCGGCTGAATGCTAATGAAACCCCGCCAATACAACACCCATTCCCTTTCTTCATCCCACCATATGGCTTCCCTTCCAACTTTGTAGCACCATGGGTTACTAATTCCCCTGACAGTGGCATGCCTGCTTCAAACTCATTGAGCATAACCCAACCATATGCCCATTACTCAGGTACCAGTGGAACCCCACTAGTGTAACATTTTGTCCCCACTTTCATGCCTCAATACTCATTGAGTTCTTTTGTTGAAAATCCTCAGTTCAAAGAGAGATGGGAAACTTTGGAAGAGAGATTACGGGTCATTGAAAGAGCAGGTTGTTATGGCCTCAAGGATGCTACTGAGCTTTGTCTCGTCCCTGACGTTGTCATTCCCCCAAAGTTCAAGGTCCCAGATTTTGATAAATATAAGGGGATTACTTGCCCAAAGAATCACTTGACAATGTACATTCACAAGATGGCTTCACAAGCTCACGATGACAAACTGTTAATCCATTTCTTCCACGACAGTTTAACTGGGGCAGTTTTGAATTGGTACACACATCTTGAGCGTGCCCATATAAGGAGTTTCAAAGATTTAGCTGATGCCTTTGTAAAGCAGCATAAGTACAATATGAACATGGCACCAGATAGAATGCAATTACGAAGCATGTCTAAGAAAGATACTGAGACCTTCAAGGAATATGCTCAGAGGTGGAGGGAAATGGCTGCACAAGTAGAACCCCCTTTGTCAGAGAAAGAGATGGTTGCTATGTTCACTGATACACTATATACGTCATTCTATGATCATATGATTGGAAGTGTGTCAGCGAATTTTTCAGATATTATGGTAATTGGTGAAATGATTGAAAGGGAAATGAAAAAGAGAAGACCGCACCAAATGAATGACGGACAGGCAAGTATGAAGAATGTTGAACCGACTGAGGGTGGACTTCAAGTCGAATGAGTTAAATGAGACTTCAGAAAAACTCATGGACTACAACGGTTACCTAAATCACCAACCATTGTCAGAGGTTTCTACACATCTGTAATAGGAATGAATGTTTACAATGGTTGATCAGGGGTAACCTTAGAAAGTTTGATAAAGTGGTGATTCATTTTTCTAACCGTCAAGAATGAACTGTACCCTAGAGTTCTTCAGCACTGGGGAATTCCTGAGCGATTGACATTCTGATTTGTTTATCAAGTTGTTACCATGAAACGATGGTTTAATTGTATTGACCCTATGCTCGATTAAAGCCATTCGGGTTTTTGAACTTATGTGAACTTTCTTGAAGTATTAATGTGATGGATTTGTGTGGATCTCAATTTACCTTATTTCCTTTTCCTATGTTCTTGACACTCATGTTCTTGCTAGATCTTTTTGTCATTCTTTTCTTCCCGTTACTTGCTTTCTTTTAGTTCGAATCCCATAGAACTCTCATTCTGAGAATTTTTGTGGTCATGAGACTCATGTGTGCAGGTGTTCTTTGCCCAAAAAATAAAAAGCAAAAATAAAAAAAAAAAGAAAAAAGAAAAAAAGAGCAAATAAATAATCACTTGGTGGGTATTATCCTTTTGTCTCAAATTTAAAATTTTTGAAAATGAGCAATCAAGATTTGAAATGAAGATTGGCCATATTTCTCTTTCTCTCACAAGAATTCATCTTGCCATTATCCCTCGTTATTCTATTTTGAGCTTGAAAGTTTCCTTCAATAAACCCTGGACAAGGATCACCCCTACACTAGGGGATGACACAAAATAAAGGTTGATTGTCATGGTGATTATTTTGAAGTATAAAAGAAAAAGGAAAAAAAGGCAAAAGAGGCGGAAAGTAAAAGGAATTGACAAAGTTCAAGTTTGAACAAGAACAAAAAAAATGGAGAACAACAAGAGAAAAATGTGCTTGAAAGTGCAAAAGCAATTGACAAAGTTCAAGTTTGAACAAGGATCCTTGGTCCCACTTAACCTTTAAACACTTGTTTGAGCCTTATACCTTTCATTTCATAACCCCTAACATTGGCCACATTATAAGCCTTAAAAAGTCCATTCTGATCAATGAATGGTCGTTTTCATTTTCATCAACTTTAATTTTAAGACAAAAAGTTTATGCACTGCTGAATTTTCAATCCTTGCTCTTAAAAAAAATTTAAAAAAAATAACAAAATTGTTAGGCTGAAAACCCGTAAGGGCGGTCTAAAAAAAAAGGGGGGGACTTACATTAAGGCAAATTATTGCCGTGTTCAAGCTGGCTCTACACTAGGGCATGTTTTCTTTTGGTTCAATCTGGCTCTACATTGGGGCAAGTCTCTACCCTGTTCAATTCGGCCCTATATTGGGGCAAATCTTTTGGTTCAATTGGCTTTACATTGGGGCAAGTCTCTACCCTATTCAATTCAGCTCTAAACTGAGGCAATTTGCCTAGTTTTATTTGGCCTTACACTAAAAAATCTCAAGTTCCCCACTGGGACAAATTTTGTTGTCAAATAGCCTACATTGGGGGCATCTTTGTTCTTAAATGACATACCCTGAGTCAAATTCATTTGATACCTTACACAGGGGCATATTTTTGTAGATACCTTAATAAAACAATGGTCATAATGTCCAATTTTTGAGTAAGGATCAATCACACCCAAGCCGAGGCAAAATAAAAAATAAAAAAAATAAAAAAATAAAAAAAAAACTCTTGACGTTCGTACTATTCCACTTCTTGTTTTTATCCTTTGTGTCAAAAAGCTTCTCAGTTAGTAAATATCTTTCTTGGTGTACTTTTGAATCCATGCATATCTGGTACATGATGCTTCAAGTTGGTGAACATGAACACAATAGTATAATTCAACCATCTAATGGTAGCTTCTTGTTGAACAACTCAAGTCAAAGGAACTCTAAAGTTTCAATCGATGAAGAGAATGACATCCTCAATGGATAATTCAGATTGAAGTGTGTCCATTAGAAATAAGAACCTTTGGGGAAAGAAAGTCACAAGCTTCTACACAAGCCATATTTAATGATGAGAAATTCAATAATGATCCCTTTTGAATATGAGTTTGGTTAGTCAAAGTTTTCCAAAAAGCGTTTGGTTCCTCAAGTACATTCACTTCTTTGGCTCATGGCCCATTGTACAAATTCTTGGGCTCAAGGCCCACTTCATGAGTTTTTGGGCTAAAGGCCCATTGCATAAAGTTTTCTGACTCGAGGCCCTTTAAGTTTTGATGAGAAAAAAAAGGATGATCAGACAAATCATAAGGCCAATCAACGAATTTTGTTGTTCAATCGCAATCCTGCTGTGGGAAAAAGTCCTTAAGGGTTGCAGTCCTTAAGTTGGTGAACATGAACACAATAGTATAATTCAACCATCTAATGGTAGCTTCTTGTTGAACAACTCAAGTCAAAGGAACTCTAAAGTTTCAATCGATGAAGAGAATGACATCCTCAATGGATAATTCAGATTGAAGTGTGTCCATTAGAAATAAGAACCTTTGGGGAAAGAAAGTCACAAGCTTCTACACAAGCCATATTTAATGATGAGAAATTCAATAATGATCCCTTTTGAATATGAGTTTGGTTAGTCAAAGTTTTCCAAAAAGCGTTTGGTTCCTCAAGTACATTCACTTCTTTGGCTCATGGCCCATTGTACAAATTCTTGGGCTCAAGGCCCACTTCATGAGTTTTTGGGCTAAAGGCCCATTGCATAAAGTTTTCTACTCGAGGCCCTTTAAGTTTTGATGAGAAAAAAAAGGATGATCAGACAAATCATAAGGCCAATCAACGAATTTTGTTGTTCAATCGCAATCTCTTTGTCATTTGTGGGAAAAAGTCCTTAAGGGTTGCGAGAACCAAAGCTCCGATGTGAAAAAAGGAAAAACTAAAAAACTAAAAAAAAATTTCTCCCTTTGATTTGCTTACTCGGTTGTTCATGAGAATCCCTACAGTAAGGCATTCATTGCATCATGCATCATTTCTAGCATCACATGCACTGTCCCCAAACATCACATCCATTGCATCATTATGCATCCATTGCATTATGCATCGCCTCTGGCATCACATGCATCATCCTCAACTATCACATTCATTGTATCCATTGTATCATGCTCCATCTCTGGCGTCACATGCATTCATAAAATCATTATCTTTTAATTTTCGGGTCCCCGCACCCATTGTCTTTTAGTTTTCGGGTCCCTGCACCCATTGTCTTTTGGTTTCTGGGTCCCCGCACCTATTGTCTTTTAGTTTTCGGGTCCCCGCACACCCATTGTTTTTTTCATTCCTGGGTCCCCGCACCCATTGTCTTTTTAGTTTTCGTCCCCGCGCCCATTGTCTTTTTCATTCCCTGGTCCCCGCACCCATTGTCTTTTAGTTTTCGGTCCCCATGCACCCATTGTCTTTTTTTCCTGTCCCCGCACCCATTGTTTTTGGGCTTCCGAGTCCCCGCACCCATCGTTTTTTAATTCCGGTCCCCGCACCCATTGTCTTTTAGTTTCCGGTCCCATACACCCATTGTCTTTTAGTTTTCGGTCCCCACACCCATTGTCGTTTAGTTTCCGGTCCCCGCACCCATTGTCTTTTAGTTCCTGTCCCCGCATTTGTCTTTTAGTTTCCTGTCCCCGCACCCATTGTCTTTTTAGTTTTCCAAAAGAGGGTAAAATAAATATTTTCAAGGTCCCCGCACCCATTGTCTGTTAACTCCCGGGTCCCCACACCCATTGCTTTTTAGTTTTCGGGTCCTTGTACCCATTGCTTCCAAAGTAAGTAAGGCCTTTGTGCCCATTGCCTTTTGCTTTTCTGTTAAATTTCAGCGGATACCCGACTCCATAAGCTTTGTGCCTTTTCTGTTTTAAGTTTTCTGTCAAGTTTTCAACGGATGCTCGACTCCGCGAACTTTCTCTCTTGTTTAATGTCCATTACCTTTTGCGTCAATTTGCTTTCTAAAAAAAAAAGAAAAAGAAAAAGAAGAAAGAAATAAATAAAAGGAAAAAGAAATGAAAATTTCTATGGACAAAATTAGATCAATTCCTTTGCTTCCCATTTATTTTAAATGCAAAGCAAAGGGGGGTAGCTGTTGATACCTAATTTTATCTCTAAACTTTTGTCACTTAATCAAGGATTAACGCTTAATTGCAGTGTTGTGAGCGCTTGGTTTGCTTCGTCAGTTTTTTCTTATTTGTGCAAACAAAAATAATAAAATAAAAAAAAATATATATAATAATAAAAACAAAAAACAAAATAATTAAACAGACGATTTCCTTCATTGTTACAAGAAAAAATGAATAAATAATAATAATAAAAAAAGTTGAAACGTAGCTTTCTCCCATCTGTGAATTAGTCGGCTCCTGCGCATGCTTTCTTTCCTTGGGAGCTTTCCTATCACGGATGGGGAAGGGCAACAGTATTGGAGAGGGAGGAGCTTGGAGCAGAGGGCAGCAAACACAAATGAGGAAGTGTTAGGGTGACCCAAGTTGGGTCAACTGCGGCCTCTCCATCTCGCATGCAAGGGAGAGGCCTCCAAAAAACTTCAGATACAAAGGAAAAGGGGAAGGCAGAAGATAAGAGAGGCTCCAGGATCAATTCCTCAGGGAGGGAGATAACACCAACATCACTCATCTTCACCTCCATTTTTTTACAAAAAATACCACCAACCATTCACCCACCCAGCATCTCTATCACCTCCAATCTTCATCTTTCACCCAACACCGTGACCCATCTCCTTCACCCACAACGCAGCACACGGCCACCTTCACAACCGAAACCCCATTCACGGTCATCATCATCCTCAACCAAAACCCAAACCTTCACCACCTTCACCATCCAAGGTCCCACCACCCTCCACCGTTCATCTTCTTCAACCTCACATCACCACCCTAACCTTCACAACCGTGACCCCTCACCATCCATGAACCCACCATTCTCACCACCTTCAACAACCAACAACAACCGCCATAAACCAAGCATCCCATCACCATTCATCTTCGTTTTCACCAACTCACCACCCACAACCGAGTCAACTCAGTGAGTCACCACCATCTCACCTTCAACTCCCAACCACACAACATCACCCAAGCTCCCAACCATGAACCTCCATAGCAACCCACCGCAACTCCGACCGTGCCTTTACCGTGAGCTCTCCTCCCCATCACCGTGAGCCTCTGCTCCAAGACCACCACGGATCCGAGCAACCCATGATCTCCCACCTCACTACCGGAATAGCCACCAAACCATAGCCTCCTTCGCGCACCACCACCGTGCCGGATCTGCTCCAAAAACCACGAGCACGCCACCCACGCAGCCGTCGAACCGTGTGTCATCACCCCTCAGCTCCACTTCCACCGCCGTAGCCAAGCCCTCGCTAGATCCGTATATTGCGAGCCCCTCAGTCCCAGCCGCCGTCCGCACAGCGCGACCCAGATCTGCACCGCAACACCGCCGCTCCATCCCGTCGACCCCTCCTCGCACCAACAACCCGAGCTCGCCAGAACCAGGCCGCCGGACTCGCGAGCACCGTCGCCCTCTCACCGCGCAAGCCATCTCCGCACACCGCACCACCCACGACGCCACCAACTGGTAGTCTTCCCTCGTCCCGGCGTCGCCGTCGACCTGCACCGACGAGCCCAGTCCCGAAAAACCCAGCACCGTCCTCCACGCCGCCGATCTGCTGGTGGGAGTGAGTTTCCCCTTCTCTGTTTTGTTCTTTTCTCTAAAATGGCATTTGGAAATTTTGTCTGTTACGTTTTCAACTTTCAATAGACAAAAGTGAGATTTTTTTTTACATATTGCCTTGTTAGTCTGATAAGAAAAAGTGGGAATAAAAAATTCATTTGTTATGGGTTTGGGCTTTTAATGTTTCTGACTTTGGTTTGTTTGATCCTAAGTGAGATATTTGTTGTTTATTAGTTTTGTGTTAAAAATCATGTAAAGATTTTTTTTGAAAAGTGAAAATAAGAAATAAATAAAAAAGGATAAAAAAATGCCAAAAATAAATAAATTTTTATAATTTGGTTGTTTCTTTTATTTCTTTTCAAAAAAATAAAAAAATATTACAAAGTCTTTTGTTTAAAGGGATTAAAATAAATATATTTGAGATTATTGAAATTAGCACAACTAACCTAAGGTACCGTTCATGGAACGGGCAGTGTAGGGTGCTAATACCTTCCCTACTTGTAATCGACTCTCGAATCCAAACTCATTTTCAAAAGACCAGTTTGCTTGATTAAAGGGTTTTTCTAATGTTTTTTCAATTTAAACAAACATTGGTGGCGGCTCCATTAATTTTATCTTTTTTGATCATCCCGTCGCGATCCCGGTTACGACAGTTAGATATTACCTACCATAGACACTCCATTTAATATTAAACATGTGTAAAAGTATGGGACCATATTAAGAATATACTAATCTCTACAAAATATCTTCCTACATGTCAGCTATTGAATGGAGTGTCTAATAAATAATATGATAAACAAGAGTTACCTGAGAATTTCTTGTTCGTTTCAAGGAGTAGAAGTTGTTTATTATCTTAACCCACATATAATTTGTTAGCTGAATCATTAACTTATAATTATCATAAATATTTGTATGATCAAATATCACTTTTATTCTTATAAATTTATATTGTTACACATTAAAAGAGTTTTTTTATAATAAATAAATAAATTTATTAGTTGCAAAGTAAATAAACTAAACTAGCATCGCTTTCTTCGTTAGACTTATCAAACTCCTATCTTATAAATGAGATTACTTATTTTTTTAGAATAAGATATCTTTTTATTATACTTTATTTCTTATTGAGAGTAGACCATTTGTTTATGATATTTTCTTTTTCCTTATGTCACATGTTTTTTCTTTTATATTAATTATTTTTTAATTAATTTCTCTATTTACTTTCACCTACCCTATTTCTTTTACATATTAATCACAAATCAAATCTACTTAATTAATTTTTAAATTTACTTAATTAAATCTATATACATAAAAACTTTTAATAAAATATAATTTAAAGATATTAACATTTATAAAATAAAATAAAAAACTGTTCATTGCATAGTCTGCTTTCTAGTAATACCTATTCTATTTATAACATATAAAAGTAGGCTTACGGTATGTATAACTGCCATCTCTGCTATTTTAACTTTTCTGCAATTGTCACATTCATCTATGTTGGTCTCTCTCAAATTGCCATGTTAGCAATTCTATTATTTTGCCATGTCAGCAATTTATCCCCATTCTTATGTCTACAATAGTGTCTTCTCAATTCTCAAATCCATGTTTCACTCATTCATAAGACTCAATTAATGTCATACTCTTTTTTTTTGACTAAAAATTAATGTCATACTCTTAAAAAAAATAAAAGATTTAATTAATGTCATGTAGAAACGTTAGTTGGAACTCAAGGCATAATATATAGAGCCATTATTGCAAGTGATACAAAGAATTTTGGATGATCACTAAACCAACAAATTAATGTCGTGGCATTATAGAAATAATAATACACAATTTAAACAAAATGAAAATAAAAGAAAATAAAATCTATTTAGCTAATGTATATGAAAGCCACAATATATGGTGTTCATGTTCGTGGAAGGTTGGTTTTCTACAATGGAACAGAAGATGACTGGACCAAAAGCTTGACGGCAAGCAAAGAGTAGAGATTTTAAAATAATAACATCTCTCTGATCATAAAGTAGTGGGAAGAAGTCGTTTACATTATTTCAATGTCATTCAAGTTCAATTTATATAACCACTTTTAATCTTATTCGAAATTTTATTGTTTTCTCATTAGTAAACTTAATAAGTATTTCTAAACATGATTTAAATGTTTAATCTCAATTTGTTCCATTACTTCTAGTTGTAAGTATTTTCTTATTTTATATATTTTAATGTGAAATAAAAGTCAAACTAAAGTCTCTAACCAAATAAGATAGAAAACAATTTTGTTAATCAGCGCCGCGGTCTAAATCTAGTTTATTTAATTTTAACGGGCACAAAAGAGCAAATGATTATGAATATCCCAAAAAGTAAAAGATTGACACGTGTTAGGCCAGAAATTGCAACTTGCCAGCAGATTTATGGAACAAATATTCGAATTTCACAAACTAAATAGCACCGTGTCCACAGAAGTCTTAAACTCGGTAACCTTAGCCTTAGGATCTCAACTTCTACAATAATCTCTCCACCAGTTTACATGATTTTCTGCAGTCTTATACTCTGAGCTGACCAAATTATTTTCTCCATTCCCTCGCATCCTGAACCAATAAGCACATAAATCTTCGTGGACATGGCAACAGCCTTGTCCACAACCTGTGCGCTTTCCTGGAGGAATCCGCAGTTCATGCATATCCCACCCTCTTCACAAATACTTTGCCACTCTTCATTCCAAAATGGAATTCTAAGAACTGAAGCTGCTTCAGTCTCAAAAGACAGTTGTATGATCAATGGAGAAAGGGAGAAATGTTCCTCTTTGTTGGTGAACAGAAGAACCGTTTTGGCTTCTGGGGTTTCCTTGCTGGGTTTTCCAGGAGAAAGTTTGGCGGTGGTGAAACAAGGTCTTTTAGCTGGGAGGATTCCTGGCCTGTCCGAGCCAGATGAACAAGGTTTGCTTACTTTAGAACATCAAAGATATATTTATTTATTTGGAGAGACAAACCATTCAACCATTTTCATTCTGTAGTCCATGACTGAACTGTAGCAAATGAATTTATATCGAAAAATGCTTGTTACACATATTTAAATAAGACATTTCCTCACATTAGGTGGCAGCAGTATATGTGTGCAGAAAATGAGGTGATAATTGCTATAATTATATGGTGAAAACTATGCAAATACGAGATGTTGTATGTGTAAGTGTAGGTTTATTCATTTATAATAACATGACAGACCAGACAAGCGTGAATAAAAACTACAAGAAAGAGAAATTTCAAGTGGAAGCCATGATGAAGGAACTGTGCACGGTTGGATGATGAAGGATGCTGTTCTCTTTTATGATTTAGAATTCTTCTGCTTCCCCTCATCTCAAAGAAAATAAAACCTGTAGTTGTTTGGAGTTTGGTTTAAAAATTTTGTTATTTGGTCGAACACTCTGGTTAATACTTAACACCCTTAAGGGTCAAAAAAGTTTATCAAGCATTCAAGCTACCAAATGGTCATTCTTAAAAAACAAACCAAAAAGAAAAAGACTTAAATTCTCTTCCATTTGTACACTTGAAGCTTGCGATGTTTATTTCTCAACTTGTGTTTTCACATGTTTTCAAGTTAGAATTCCAATAGTCTCTTCTGTTATAGAGTTTAAGTGAAAGTGACATAATGTAGGCAAGTGTTTGATCAGACAGGTTGGAGGACATATCGCAGGCCAGATGAGAAGTCAGGAGGACATGGTGTTGGATGGAGTCCTATTATCCCATACGCCTTCTCAGTGCCCCAAGAATGGGAAGAGGTGATGGTTAACAATCTCTTCTATTTAAAGTTGGAAAAGAATCCCGTAAAATTTCTGTTCTGTCTCAACTGGTCCCAGGTATTAAAAAATTTTAAGGGTATAGTGGAAATTCCTAAAAAAAAGCACATGAAATTACTTCTGTCTCTCTCTTTTTTTGGGTGAGCGACTAACTTCTCCTTTTACCAGAAAGATATATACCCTCTTTTGATCATCTGCAGGACATGATCTCTGTCTTTTGTTCTTCTGCTTGCTTACTTTATATAAACTTCAGTATACTTCTGCTTAACAGGTACCAGTATCAATAGCAGATCTTGGTGGCACAGAGATTGATTTGAGATTTGCAAGCTCTAAGGAAGGACGCCTGTTTGTCATTGTTGCTCCTGTTCTTAGATTCTCTGATAGTGAGTTTTCCTAATTTTCTTTATCCATTTTAGTTTTATGGAGACAAGGAAAATAAAATTGAAACAGAAAGTACATGGAAACTTTTTGGTAGAATTTTCACTTATTTACTAGTTTTAGATAATAACATTTTCACTATACAGATCTTGGTGATGATGCTAAAATAGAACGAATCGGACCTCCAGACAAAGTGATCAGTGCGTTTGGTCCGGAAGTGATTGGGGAAAATGTAGAAGGGAAGGTTCTTAGTGCAAGTGTAGCAGAACATGAAGGAAGAACTTACTACCAGTTTGAGCTAGAGCCTCCTCATTTTCTTATTACTGCTACTGCAGCTGGCAATCGCCTATACTTGTTTGGAGTAACAGGCAGTGGTATGGATATTTATCCTCTTCTAAATAGTTTTGCAACATCAAGTCTGAACAGCCATTAAAAAAAAGTATAAAAAAGAATCTAATGTTGTCTGAATTGCAGGTCTTCAGTGGAAGAGACACTACAATGATTTGAAGAAGATAGCTGACTCTTTTCGAATTGTGTAATTGGGATCTTCTGTGAATTGAGAGATCATAGATATGCAGTTTTCTGTATCTGTAGTGTAGCATAACAAAGAAGTTGTTTCCCACTACTTTGTCTGATTGGGATTTCTGTGAATTGAGAGACCATGTATAATTAAAGTCCTGCGTACCTCCAACATACTAAAACAGTTTTGTTACATTTTTATGCTTAGTCTGGGTGGGAGGTAAATAATCTATTTTGAAGTTGACATTGCTTGGTAATTGCTGTTCTAAGTACACACTAAATGCTATTCTTTCAGGCTAGATCATGAAAATTTATAGTGATAAATTAATAAGCCTGGTTACATAATTTCAACAACTAGAAGTTTAAGGGTGGGGGAGGTTGTCCTATTCCATGGTCAGAGCATTGCCATAAGTCTCAGCAAGTGCTTATAGTGGTACTTATATATGACGTATCAATGAAGGAACATGGGCAGAAAATGAATCCAAGACTTTTTTGTCGAAGCTGTTCAATCCTATTAGTTAAGTTGACCCTCATTGGTTTTCAACTTCAAAGCACAGTATCTCTTACCCTTACTAAGACAACACCTTGATCAGTAATCACAAATCAAATAGCTTCAGTAATTAATTTGAACTATTGGGATATTAGCCCATAATGGAGGCAGCAACCACGGATTGGTCTTGGCGTGGGGTTCAAAGTTGTTGGTTATTGCAATTATGATATAGATAAAAACCCTTGCACCTTTCTCCTTTGTAGATTATTCCGTGTATAGAGAAGCGTTTATTTTGGTATTTCTCCTCTGTAGATTGCACTTAGCTCATTCTTTTTTGATATGAGATGTTGAATTGGAAGGTTTTAGGTAGGAAAGAGGAAAAGAGAGAAAATGAATATTCAAAATAAGAAGACTATATTGATATTGGTGTGATGATGTTGTGATACAAAAAACAAATCTAATAGTCTTATTTATACTAATACTAGGATATTAATCCTAATTAATAAGGAAACAAATCAGAAAATATAATAAATAGGAAATAAATCCTAAGAGATCCTATGAGATATCCTAAAATATTTCAAAATATAATAAAGATATTTTAAGATATTTTTTAGACATTCTAACACTCCCCTTCAAGCTAAAACTTACTAAGCTTTAAGGAATCCGCAGTTCATGCATATCCCACCCTCTTCACAAATACTTTGCCAGTTTGTTACAATTACATCTTAAAGAAAACAAACTAAAAACATAATGCGCAAATGACAAGTGTGAATTTATATCGAAAAATGCTTGTGCAAATCACAAGGTGGCAGCAGTATATGTGTGCAGAAAATGAATCTAGGATGGAGACAAGGCCAATGCATCCTGGATTAAGACGACAGACAGGCCGTGAATGCATACAAGCAAAGTCAATTTCAAGTGTGAGTCAAACCAATAAAAGTAACCCTCGGAATGATCGTCGATGGGAAGAAAAATCACCACTAGCATGATTCATCTGTGGGAGAGAAGTCACCATCGGAATAATCGTCGATGGGAAGAGAAGTCACCACTAGTATGATTCATTAGTGGGAAAAGAACGGCATGACAAACACCTTTTCAAGGATTAAAGTATATGTTGAGATGATGTCGTGAGGCAAGGCCACGAATCGGAGGAGGAGCCCTGAAAGAGGGTGAAACAAAGAATGGATCGGTGTATAATGACCAAAAATAGAAAGTACAAGGTACCGAAAGTCTCAACGCAAGTGAACAAGGGGATAGATGTCTGTCTCTCTCTTTTTTTGGGTGAGCGACTAACTTCTCCTTTTACCAGAAAGATATATACATCATTATCTGCAGGACATGATCTCTGTCTTTTGTTCTTCTGCTTGCTTACTTTATATAAACTTCAGTATCTTAACAATGAAGGATCCGAGGGCGGATCTACGTGTAAAGGAGGCGAGGCTTACGAGTCGTAGAAAGAATAGCGGTGGCCGAAGAGGCACTGGACAATGCATGCACGGAGAGATGAGAGATGAGATCTCATCGTCGCGGTAAGGGAGAAAGGCCGACAAACCAGAAATGGAAACACGGTTGGCGAAAAGATATAGAAAGAGGGTCTCGAAAGGAGAACTCGAATGAACCTGTAGAGGTGGCTAATCGGAGTTCCAGATCTTTAGGAACTCAAAGAATGAAAATGACATACGGGACAAACAGTTTTGTCATGGAGGATGGTACCGCTCTGATACCATGTTGAATTGGAAGGTTTTAGGTAGGAAAGAGGAAAAGAGAGAAAATGAATACTCAAAATAAGAAGACTATATTGATATTGGTGTAATAATGTTGTGATACAAAAGACAAATCCAATAGTCCTATTTATACTAATACTAGGATATTAATCCTAATTAATAAGGAAACAAATCAGAAAAAATATAATAAATAGGAAATAAATCCTAAGAGATCCTATGAGATACCCTAAAATATTTCAAGATATAATAAAGATATTTTAAGATATTTTTTAGATATTCTAACATGAGACTTCTTTACTCACACTTAAATCTCCAACAGAGTCACTGAAGATGATTGAACTACACCCCGGTGTCTTTTGAGACCCTCCATCCACCATGATCCTCCTCATCCTTTCAGCTTTCTCCCATTTTTCAGAAGCTGCATAGATATTTGACAGAAGCACATTATGAGAATTAGCACCTGAAACAGAGTCTGTACTGACCACCTTCATTAATTGTTCTGCCATTTTCATATCTGAATGAATCCGGCATGCACCAAGCATTGCTCCCAAAACTGTGTCATTAGGTGTCATTGGCATTCTTTTTATTAAGTCATAAGCCTCCTTTAATCTCCCTGCTCTGCCCAAAAGGTCAACCATGCATCCGTAATGCTTGATGCCTATTTCAATTCCATATGCTTCCATTTTAGATATTATTTCCAATGCTTCACTGACCAAACCACCATGAGCACAAGCCGAGAGTACGGTAAGAAAGGTGATAGAGTCAGGCCTTATATTTGAATCCTCCATCCTGCCATAAAACTCAAGAACCTCCTTGCATTTTCCATTGATGGCAAAACCTGAAATCATAGCATTCCAGCAGAAGATGTTCCTCTCAGTGAACTCTTCAAATATCAACCTTGCATTGTCTAAATCCCCGCATTTTGCATACATGTCAACCAATCCACTCAAAACAAACGGATTCACACTTATCCCTTTATGTTTTATCATGTAATGGATTTCCTTACCAGCATCCAGGAGCCCCAGTTGAGCACAAGCAGATAAAACACTAACAACAGTAAACTCATCCGGCTCAAACCCTACGGCTCTCATTTCCTCAAAAGCATGCATTGCTTTCTCACCAAATCCGTTCTGGACATACCCAGCAATCATGGAATTCCAAATCTCCAAATTTCGGACGGGTACCCCGTTAAAAATGGCCTCAGCCTCTCTGACATTGCCCTTCTTGCAGTAACCACAAACCATAGATGACCATACAAAGCAATTCCTTTTCGGCATGAGCTCAAAAATCTCCCTAGCAGTTTCCATCTCCCCTTTCCTAGCATACCCATCAACCATCACAGTCCATGTCACCACATCCTTCAACTCATGTGGAACCTTATCAAACAACCTCCTAGCAGTGACAGTATCTCCATTCCTCGCAAACCCACCAATCATCTGACTCCAAGTCACTTGCGTTTTCCCCGGCATCGCCTCAAATAGAACTAAAGCAGATTCTGTGTCTCCGTTCCTCAAGTAGCCACTGATCATGGCATTCCACGTGACAACATTTCTTTCAGGCATTGTATCAAACAACTTGCGGGCATCACGAAGGGCACCACATTTGGCGTAGGTGCCAAGCAATGCGGTTCCAATGAACACATCACTGTGCGAACCGGCCTTGATAGACTCTGCATGTAAGGAATTAGCGTAACGAAGAAAGGAAAGTGAAGCACAAGCCTTGAGTAAGAGAGGGACCACACTGGAATCGTAGACTCCTTCGTGGCGAGTTTGTTTATACACAACAAGAGCCCATCCCAATGATCCTCGGTGAATGTGATTCCTTATTAGAGAATAAAAATGTGATGGGTATGGGAATGGGTTGCTTCTACATGTGCAAAGGTGAAATTTTGATTGATAGTTTCTAGCTAACAGTTGTGGGTACCGTGGCAAAATTAATATCCTAGTTACTGTCATTGCACGCCCTTTATTATCCTGGTTAATCTAGTGGAACTGGAAATACACTTCAACTGAGACAGATTACACCGTTGTATTGTAACTTGTAAATCTTTTTATTCTCTCTGCTCCTCCTTTTTGAGTGATTTGAATATACATCTTTTTTTGGACACCGAATACATTGTTGATACGGACTTTTTTGTTTTGTTAGATGCGGGCTTTTTATTGAACCTCAAAATGCGATTTGAGCGATGAATAAAGTTTGGGCCCTCGCCGGCGCTGGTTCAGCTGTTTAGTTATGATGCGCTTTAATGACAAAAATAAAATAAAATTATGATTCTCTTTGTTTCAATCATGTGATGAACAAGACCCAAAAAATAAAAACTAAAAAAAAATCATGTGATGCACGTTTGATAGTAAGCAATAACACCCTTTTCAAAGTTATTGTCGTATTTGGAAATTTTAAAAATTAGATATATAAATACAATAGAGTCAATTTTTAAATATAAAGTGTTTGACAATCACTTAAATTTTTAAAAATTAATTTTCATCTAAATCAATTTTGAGATAATACGGATTTTAAAAAAATTATTTTAAAGTTTTTTTTTTTCTAATCCAACTTTTTTATACTCTCTCTCATCTTTTTTTTTTAATATCTATCTCATTCCTTTTATTCTCTCTCATGCTTTGTTTCTATTTCAATATCTAAATTTAAAATTTCATAACTAGTTTAAGATAAATTTTAATCAAATTAAAATAAATTAAAATTAATTACAAAATAACTTGAATTTATATGACTAATTTATCTTAAACAATTCTGAATTGGTTTTGAAAGTTGCCAAAATGCATAATTTTTTTATTTTATTTTAATTTTAACAAATTGTTCTCGCAATTCTAAACTAGGAGTGATAGTTAGGTGAAGTCTTCTTCAAATCGGAAATTCTAGGATTCATACTCCTAACATTGTAAGTAAATTTCATTTTTTTATTTTATTTGAAATATATATACTCTTATTTACATGACAAGAAATTAATGCAACTAATCCATAGCTAAACTAGTTTATCTGAATTTATATGACTAGTTTATCTTAAACGGTTCTGAACTAGTTTTGAAAGTTGCCAAAATGCATAATCTTTTTATATTATTTTAAATCTAACAAATTGCTCTCGCAATTCTAAACTAGGGGTGATAGTTAGGTAAAGTCTTTCCTAAATTAGGGATTTTAGGATTTAAACCCCTAACATTATAAGTAAATTTCAATTTTTTTAATTTTATTTGAAATATATATACTCTTATGTACACTACAAGAAATTAATGTAGCTAATCCATAGCTAATTTCTAGCTAAACCATTTAGCTATGACTTAGCTATGGAAATGTTCGTAGACAAATTCTCGTTGCTAATTAGCTATGAAAATTGTCTGTGACTAATCTGTAACTAATTTTAAAATTTTTGTAATTAATCCGTAACTAAGGATTTTTTTTTAGCTACGAAACATTCTGTAATTGATTGGTTACTATTTTCTAGCTATCTGCTCCAAAAAATTTCCTGTTCTTAGTTTTTGGAATTTAGCTAGAGATTGAATTTCTCTCACTAATCCTTTGCTAATTAGCAATGGATTAGTTACAAAGAAATTTGATAGCTAATTACTAAATTCTTGTACTACATATATATATATATATATATATATATATATATATATATATATATAGAGAGAGAGAGAGAGAGAGAGAGAGAGAGAGAGAGAGAGAGAGAACATATCTAGTGAGAGGAGTGTTTATTGTAAGAGATGAGAAGAGTGAATCTTGATCAGTAAATTTTACATAAATGGTCAACATTAGAACATAAATGCATGTGACTTTTTAAGTGGTTACATGACCTTTAAGTAACTTTTAATCTTGACCGTCCATATATAATTATATGGTGAATATTTACTCCTCTCACCCTCTCACAATCAAAATTCTTTTCACTAGATATGCCCCATATATATATATATATATATATATATATATAGCATATCTTGTGAGATGATTGCTTATTGTAAGAGATGAGATGAGTGAATCTTAACCATTGGATCTTACATAAATGATCAAGATTAGAACATAAATACATGTAACTTTTTAAGTCGTCACATGACCTTTAAGTAACTTTTAATCTCGACTATCCATGTATGGTTTCATAGTCAAGATTTACATCTCTCACTTTCTTACAATAAAAACTCCTCTTACACTCTCACAATAAAAACCGATCTCACTTCACTATATATATATATATATATATATATATAAGTTTCATTAGATTCTTTCATTTATAAACACATCAAAATAGCTCTTCAATATTAATTTTTTACATCAAATTAGTACTTAAAGTAACATCAAATGATCCTCAAAAAATTAAAATTGATGTCAAAAGTTGACATTAGAGAACCATTTTGATGTATTTATAAATGGAAGACCAAACTTGATGATACTTATGTACTTCTATTCAAAATATGTCATCTCATAAAACATAAGACATTGTAAAACCTCCCATTCATAGACACCTGATAAAGATTTTGGAGTGCCTATTATTGATGCTGGCTAGCTGTCTACCTGTGTTTTCTGGTATCACATTTTCGACACCTGATAAAGATTCAACATGAAATGTTAATTTTAATCCTTTAGATTGAGTGTCGTTCTTAATTATCCTGCTCTATAATGTATTGCGTTTAGTCATATTTTAAATTTAATTCATTGCCACATTGCGAAGCTAAATGCTTTCCCCTTTATAGAGCTCTGTATACTTTCAGTTTGGTCATCGGATCTAATGATTAAAAACTGTTGATGTTGAGAATTTTCTTAGAGTCAAATGATTACTTGAGTTTGATCTCTGCTTTAGTTGAAATAGAGTTTGAGTGTTGTTATGGTTGAAGGTCTATGATGCATGCATACTTAAAAATTGGAGACGTA
The DNA here is from genome assembly GCA_029884595.1 of Ormosia semicastrata. Lineage (NCBI taxonomy): Eukaryota > Viridiplantae > Streptophyta > Magnoliopsida > Fabales > Fabaceae > Ormosia > Ormosia semicastrata. The sequence goes on along the minus strand of JAQQTO010000046.1, from coordinate 24,543,719 downwards.
TTTGTGTCATCTTCGTATCTAATATGGATATTCGAATAATACTTTTGCATTCGTATTTTGATGTATTCCAATTTTTTTTAGATACCCATAACCCTAAAAAATATTGCTACTAAAAAAATTTTAAGTTATGGATTTAAGTCCCTTTATCACTAATTATATCACTTAAAACATATTTTTACTCTTGCAATCTGACTCTCCTTAAAATCATCGTACAAAATAGCATATTTTCTTCATTACTAAATGAGTTAGACAACACATGAGATTAGGGTGGGGTGATCATAAGTAGATAAATTTAATTTTTATCTTATTTTGCATATATAAATATATATTTTACTTAATATATATTGTCGTACCTGCATCTTGATGTTTTAAAAATTCGTCATATTTGGGGTTTAGAGACACTCCAAAACTCTTGTTTAAGTATAGTAGCAGAAATCAATAAAAGTATTAAGCCTTTTGTTCCATTAGAACCTCTCTTCTCCTATGTTCTCTTTCTGTTTCAGCAAGTCTTTTATTTTTTTAACAAAAAGTGTCACTGTTAACCAATTGGCAATTTGTGAAATGTGCTATATGGATCCACAAGAGAATTTCTTCTATTTATCATTTCTCTTCATACTTCTCAGAAACGAACAATTTCTCATTGAATTGGCCTGTCATTGCACATTCTCCTTTGAACAGATTCTACCAGCAGATAAGGATAATTTTTTTTTTTTATCTCTTCTAGAAGCCCTTAGTATTCCTAAACTTTTTCCCTCTTTTTCCTTTCAATAATCTATGACCAAGTCTTTTACGTAATTAACATGGTTTTAAATTGTAGTTACAGTCGTGATTACTGTAATTGCAGATATTGTGGCTGCTGCGATGTGAATTGCAGTGATTGTTATGTAAATTTTTTTTAAGCTTGCATAAAATGTTAAAAAAAAATTCGGCCTGATGCGGTTTATTGAGGCCTGTTACGGCCACAACACCGTTTTATGTTGATATTGTAATACTGTCACGTTATGATCGTTTTACATGATTTTCTTACACAGCACAATTGCACCTTGATACCGTTATAGCAGAAGTCACATCTGCAATATTATGACTACATCAGGTGATGCGGACTACATTTTAGAACCTTAGGTCATTAATATATCATTGTGAACATTGATATCAGAAGAACAGTAATCGACTTTAGCATCAAATCCAACTAAAATTGTCGGGATGACAAACCAAATTTTTTGACAAATCAACAATGAACAACTTCTATCCATAATTACAAAATATGAATTCTTTTACAAAGAGATTCTTGAGTGACAATGCAAGTTATGAGTACAAAGTTGCCTCAGATATTCATTTAGCAGATAAAACTCTACCTATTCTACATATACCCTTATTCTTCCTAAGTTCTTGCTTTTATGTATTTCACTGCCTTAAAGCAACATTCTGGTTCTTTATCTATTTAATTGATATTTTTATTGTTGATATCTGAAGAGCAGGAATTTTGGGATGGTAAAGACTAAAGAAATTCTTTATGATTCAACAATGAACAACTGTCCATAATGTGGATTGGGAATTGACAATAACTGTCGGTAATGGGTAAACTGTAAACTAATTTTAAAAATCCAGTGTTAGAAGAGCACGTACCCGTGCAATGGTACAAATTATGGAACCCAATGATGGGATGTCTTCTATATTATCATGTCTTACTTAAGCCAACGATTCTCATTTTGTGGGGGAACCTTGTGAAGTGCAGATTGCTTTCGATAAAGCAAATATATAACCAATCATAAATAGATACGTGAGGAGGGCACTGACATACATGTGAGGAAAACAGTCTTCACTGTTCAGTTTCCAAAAATAGAGCGACCTAAAGTTTTAACTGTGGAGACCACCGTTGGAAAGGATGGTGCTCTATATGGTAATTTCGGTTGACCCTTACCACACAGTGGCTTAAAGCTGAGTGAGATGATTCTTTTCTGTTAGCTTGAGATGGAGGCCCAAGTGGAAGCTTCATAAGTCCTAGTAAAAAATTTAACCGTTTAAATTAAGGAATATTTGGTAACATGCTGATGAAATGATGATTGACCCAAAGATAAAGTATTGATAGGTGTAAGTCATGGACTACTCGAAAAATAGGTCTCTGAACTTGCTTCAACGGCCAGATTATTCAAAGAGTGAAAAGGACAAATATGGAGAGGATGTGAGAAACTGAGAATGATGTGATGCTTTTACAAGTTGCTTGTATCTCAAGTTCGCTGTTTATGCTCATGAAATGTCGAGAATGGATTTTCTAATGTGAAAATTTTGAGAGATAGACACAACATGAAAATTTCTCATGAGATGATTCATTCATTACTTTCAATCATTTAGGCTAAATTGATTAGGATACATGTACTCCCTGCCCACCCTTTTTTTTTTTTGTTTCTCATATAATTATCACTTGATAGGTAAAAGACTAATTTCTTAAGATACGATCAGAAACTTAAGTAGAAACTCCTCTCAACGATGTTATTTTTATACACCTGAATTTCAGCATTAAACTCAGAACCATATGTTTAAGTAACTCAAACCCTTCTACTTGGATCAACACACGTTGATTCATCCTCACCCTAATTAGCAAAGGATTTGGACCATACTAGGCCCTTTGGGCCAAGACCAGGTCTTTCATCCCTTATGTCAACCTGACCCGTTACTTTACACCCTCTTAAGGGCTTCCCCTATTTAAACACACAGAGTATTATGATTGGTTATTTTTTTGTGCCTTTACATTTTTTTTCTTTCTTTTTATTTCTAAGATTAACTTAAGTCTCGAAGTACTTTTGCATGTACCCTCACCCTGCCTTCGACTAGTGGACCATTGTGAGCACTCAATTTTATCTGAGTCATTAAAACTTTTTAATTCAAAATAAAACAAAAAATATCAAAAAAAAAAGAGATAAAAAAACAAAAAATTATAAAACTTGAAAAAATAAATGAAAATCTAAAAATAAAAAGAAAAAAAAAAAAAGGAAAAAAAAAAAAAAAAAAGAAATTTGAAAAACTAAAGTATTTAGATTCATTGTATCACTAAGTCCCACATTTAGAGAAGTTATGCTTCTTCTCTCCCCTCCTCTTATATAAAGAGTGATTCTCAATTATTTTGTGATCCAAAAAAAATTGTACACTTAGACTTAATATTAAGTATAAGAGTTGGGGGACTTTAGTAAATTTTTTCTTGCAAGTGGGTTGCTTTTCAAAATTTGATTTGAAGAGAATGTGTAGGACCCTGTGCACCAATTTCTTTGAGCATAGTATTTTTATATGCCTTGGAGGTAAGCTTTCTTATTTTTTTTCTTTCTTGTATTATTCTTTTTGTTATATACACGTGTTATTCATTTTAACTTATCAATTTGTTAGTTTGGTTTATTTATTTATTATTATTATTTTTATTATTATTATTTGTAAACTTTTTTATTTTAAAATTAATTCAAGAATAAATCAAGATTAGCTGAACTGTGACAACTTATTAATCCTGTAAATTTTAAAATTATTTAAGTTGTGATAGCTTAATGATTCGAATATTTTTTTAAACATAAAAAAAAATCAAATGAATTTTTAAAACAAAAATCTTTTCAAAATTAAAAACAACTAACTCACAATCGTTTTTCTAAAGAACGGCGTGATTTTGAATTCCCCACTACATCTGAGAATACGTAGGAGCAGAATCTTAATTCTGTCAAGTTAAAATTAAAATTTCATAATTTGGTTGTTTATTTTTCTTTTAAAAATAGTTACAATGTTTTTTAAATGAGTAAGATAAATATATTTGAGATTATTAAAATTTACACAATTGACTTAATGTACTGTCTCAAGACGGGTGTATTAAGAGTATTGTGAGATTAAGTTTTCACCATTTCCTATACATAATCGACTCTCGAATTCAATTTGACTTCGAAGACTATTTTTTTTTTAAAAGATTTTCTATTTTTTTTCTATTTCAAATAAATTGTTTACAACTCCTAATTTATTTATTTTTTCACTACTCCAATCATGGTGTAAGGATCACGGTTGCAACAACCATCATTTCCAATCAACGCGGAACTCTTTGACTACTTCAGGCTGTCTCAGGATCACCCGCTTAGTTGAGAGCGGAACATGGTCCTTAATCTCGTACAAGAGGGAAAACTACTTCCTCTCATAGGTTTGAGTCTCTAAATATAAGTTATGGGTTATCAATTTTGGTAATTAAGTTTTTCGTAAATGCTCATGTCAGGTTCTAGATTAAGGTAAGCCCAAAGAGACTAGAAACAGCGGAAAGCACTTTGTTTTGGAAAGGGTGGTGAGCCTCGATCCCTTCCACGAAGTTGGTGCAATGAATAAAAATCCAAGGTCGTTAAACCGTGCAAAAAAGACGTGTCAGAATGAAACGTGTAGACCTACAAGTCCTATCACTTTCGGTGGAGACATTAAAAAGCTAGATTATGAAAGCAAAGCTCTTATGGTGAAGGTCGGCAATCTGAATTTGTTCACCACCCAATATGCTTAATCCACAATTAATTAGCCTCTTCTTGACGTGTGGCTCAATAATTTTGGTGGTAGTTAAGGGTCCGTGGGTCATTTACTAGGTGCCTTAATAGCATGATGTAATCTACTTGTCTCAAATTTTGAATAAATCACAAAAGATGGCACTATTAAGAAGTCAGCAATGTTGTTCTTTTTGCAGAAGGTTCATAGTTCAGACACACATACACACCCCTATACCTTCTCTCCCCGTTTTTTTTTTTCTTGTCTATCTGACAATGTTTGCCCATACTCTTAATTTCTTAGCTCAACTGCAGTCTCTGCAGCAATTGAAACAACATAAGCAGAAGCCATATGTCTGTCAAATTGCAAGGCTCTGTAAGAATATTAAAACCTGATTCGAATCCTACAGAGTAAAATAAATATAATCAAATAGATAATCATAAAGAATTGAATTTTGTGCCGATTTTATTCTGATTGATTTAACACACTAATAAATAAATCCTAATGTTACATATTCTTTACTTTAATCCCGCTTTTCTTAAGAAATTCATGCACACAAGTAACTTGATAATGGATAGGGAGGTGTTATACTTTATAAGTGTAGTCTTTGATGTTGGTAAAAGTTCAACATGCTTTCCTAATTGCTTTTATTTAATGCTAAGCAAATCTTAATGATAAAATTAATCATTTTCTGTTCACTATCCTTTCACTAGTAATATTGATCAACTCTTGTTTGCACTACTGTTATGCCAAAGCATTCAAGCAAGCCAACTTGATTAGGCTCTGCCATGTCATTCTCAAGTCCATGGCTATCGTCCCTCTAAAAATTAAAGCAAATTGACTTCCATAGTCTAATTATTCATATTGCTTCAGCAGATTTCCTTTTATATATATAAATCAGCATTTAAGCACATCAGTTTCCCTCCCTTGAAAGATAAATTATATTTTTCTACCATATTCTTACGGATTGCACAGTTAGCCTAGTGTAGAGGGCATTGAGCTAAATCCACGAGTAGAATAATTGAGGAATGAACCACCGTCATAATTGAGTAATGACAAGGGAAATTGCGTGCACATCTTTGGTTTCAACTGAATTAAGGTGCAAACAGAACAAGTTGGGTGTGATGGTATGTCCATGAAATGTCTATGCTGTATTGCATTATTAATGCTGGCCTGTATCTATAGAGTATATATCATACACATTTATACTCACGTTATCTCACGTCTATATAATTTTCACTATCTGATTATAACTAATCTCTTCTAAACTTCAACACACCTATATTCAGATTTTGTCACCTAAGTAGTAATTTGAGGAGATATGCACAGAAGTGTGTGCACCAAGCATTGTTCATAAGGATTTGGAAGGAACCCACATACTAAGCGTTGCACTTCCAGCCACAAGCTTTCAGGGAAGAGACCTCCTTTCAAGGGCATGTGTATATGCTTCTTCCCTTTTGGTACTATCCCTCCATGATTCAATAATTTAGTTAGGTTTTCGATTTGTACAATGGCCCCATGAAAAAGAAGTTTACTTTCATTGTTTCTTTCTATCTGCTTCTGCTGATTGCACATGAAATGAACATGATAAACATGGTGTTTAGATGCTTCAAAAGCCTCCTAATGTGAAGGAAGCTAATGACTTGAACCAACAATATAGTGTTGAAAAGTGTAGTTCTCAGGTCAAGAAAAAGAAAAAGAAAAAAAAAAGCAGAGACAAATTAGGTATCTTATTCCTTGGACCCCTAATATTTGTATGCAATTTCTTTTATTTAATTTTACGCTATTTTTATTCTTATACATGAATTGATCTGATTTCTATATAAAAATCATATGTAGATCCATTGTACTTGTATGTAACAAGGATGTTTACGAGAATGGGCTTAACTTGGTCGAATCCAACCTAATATTTTAATCCAATTATTTTTTTGTATTTGAACTCTACATAATTATGATCTAATAATGACTAAGTCGGAATCAAGTCAATATCATATTTATAAGTTTCAAAATATTATATGATACTAGATCAAATTTAAACAATAAAATGTGTGAAATGAATTCAACCTAAAAATATATTAAATCTAATTTTTAAAACTTGAACTCGATCAATTAATTTTGGATTGGGAGGGATTACTGAGACAGAACACGTATTTAACAACCCTAATATGGAGAAGCTATTTTTTTGAGAAGAAAAATAGTATAAGAAAATTACAAGGAACTATTTCCCTTATAGGTACATTAATGGGCTGTCTAATGCATGACAAAAATAAAAAAGAGCTGCCTAATGTGGCTCCCAGCTGAGATGCAATTGATGACTTAATTCTTGTTATTTGCAATTTATGAATCTATATCTACTCTTGTGTACAGGGATAACAAAAATATCTAAAGTATCTTTACTTATGGATATCTACGAAGATTTACATGTTTCTAGATGATAAATGAATACACATTTAATAAATGAAAATGGAAGAAGAGATTATACTATCTGCTCAACGGATATTCACGAATCCACTAAATATATTTTTTATTTAATATTTTACATATATATATTATGTTTTCTTTTTTTCTCTTTTATTTTGAGATGAGATTAAAAAAATTATTTTATTATTATTTTACAATGAATTTCTTAATAAATATACATCATTCATGTATTAATTATTTATATAAATTAATTATTATAAAATATAATTAAATCTGATATGTTATTTGTGACATTTTTTTATTTTGAAAAAATTTAAATTATTAAAAGATAGTATTAGATGTAATGTTAAATTTTTTTATTTATATTTTTAAAAAATATATATTTTGAATTATTGATGGGGACTACCCCGTTCCGCACCACATCACATATATATTGAAATTTTGTGCGTGAACTGAAAGAGAAGCAATATTCTCCTTTGTTCGTATGATGTTAAAAAGGGGGAGAGGGGCCGGGGGTGGGGGACAAAAATATATATCACAGGCACCTCTGTTTTTTTTTTTTTTGTAACGAGTACCTCTCAACCACCACTCAATTTGATAGGGATAATATATCAATAACCAACCCAAAATTAACTTCTTGGACCTGAAGCCATAATTCCACAAGCAACAAGCTGGCAATGGTGTATAATATCTTACATATATAGTACACTGCAACGTGCACCTTAAAGATGGATCTGCTTGGCCAAATTGAAGGAAGGTCACAGAAGCCATAATAATGAAGTGTGTTATATTAATAATGGAAACTCAGTTTTATTGCTGGTCAGAAAGTTCTGCCTCTTTTAATTTATTGACAAATAATTTTTGTAAATTTAATTTTGAGAATCTTTTAAAATTTTTAAAACACATAATAGATGAGATATTCTACTTACTAAAAGTGAAAGATAATAAGGTAAATCAATTGAGTAAAAAAAATAATGAAAATAACTAATTCAACTTACATGTGCTCTTACATTATTTCATTTATTATTATTATTATTATTATTATTATTATTATTATTATTATTATTATTATTATTTCATGGTTATAGGATGATGCGTTTTTAGTTTGAGTTTACAACTATGTGACTTTTCAAATGAATTGAAATATTTATTATCAGATATTAATATAAAAATGTTTATACTATCAATAAACTAGAAAATTATCGATTATTATATTAATTAATATTTATTACATAAAATAACAAATTTTATTTTTTTTAACATTAATAGCATCATATAATTAGAGTTGAATTGACTTGTTTAAATTTTTTATCAAAACATATTCAACTACATAACCTCACAAAGAAAAAGTTGATTATTACCGAGCGTGTAGACAGTTGGCGGGAGAATATTCTAGCTTAACCAAAGGTTTTGGATTCGAATTTTGAATATGCAATTATATTAAAATTCAGTTAGAAAAGTTTTGTCGTCTTACAAGATCCTTCTTCACTCGAGAGATTAGCCTCTTATTTTTAAACGAGAGATACTTTAAAAAAGAAAAAATCTACGAGTATGGAATCCCTGCCAACATGCATGTTGCAGTAGGCAAAGACGGGTTACATATCTTTGTCGTTTAAAAATTTAATTTTCTTCAATAAATGTTGACTTCTTTCTGCACTTCTTCAATGTATTGAGTGTTTTTAAAATATTTAAAGTCTTATTTAAAAGATAGTGCAGTTAACTAGTTAAGTGATATAATTTTATTTAGACCACGTGATATTCTTACATGTTCACCCATTTGAATTATCTATAAAAATAATTTCTATTTAATTGCAAAAGCACGAAATTTATTTGATTTTTTTTACAAGAATTACATTAAAATTAAGTGATATAATTTAATTATATGCATTTCAATTATTTTATTTTCTCAGTCTAATTTTAAATAAATGGTATACATAAGAATTTTAAAAAATCAAAACGATTAGGAACATGTTCTATATCTGCAAGGAGCAATTACTCCCCCCCACCATATGGGCGGTTTCTTAAAAAACAGAAGTTTCCACATCTATTGATTGCCATGCATTCTTAAAATTCTGAATCTACTTTACATCGAGTAGTTTACTTTGTTGTTGAAACGGCCTGTCCATGTTTGCTAGTCCTCCCGCAGAAGACTCAAAATCGAAGGTACGCGCGTGTCAATCTCATTTAGGATGATAAAAATATTTGTGTATGTGGTAGAGAATAGGTACCTGTTAAATAAACGAGGGTAGAGGTGAAAATCTTAGTATATGTCCGGTGGGTACCTGTAAAGTACTTGCATCTTAATATGTACAAATGCTTGCAGCTTAATATTAGAAAAAATTATTTAAAATTTGTCTGTAAATTAAATAAGTAATAGTGTATTTATTTTTTATTTAATTTAAAGTGTATTATAATTTTAATTTATTAAATAATTTAAGAATAAATATATCTTACTTGTTTATTTTATAAACAAGATTTCTTTAGAATAACTTTATCCATTAATATTTATAAATTTTTTGATAAGATTTATGAATATTTTTCAAAGATAGGTTAATTTTATGAATTGAATATTCATGCAATATATTTCATTTTCTAACCTTGATAGAAAATGGGTTTTAAAATTTATTTTGATTTTTTATGATTTTTTTAAACTGATTTTTATCTTTTATGGTTGTGTGCCTTTCACTGAATGTTTTGAATTGTGATTTTGTGTTATGGTTACGGACATGCCTTATGTCCTGGCTTGTAAAGCCAGGGAAATTCCCGAATGAACATGTGTATGTTAGATATGTCATGGGTTTTTTTTATTTTTGATTAAAATAAAACAGCAACCTAATATTAAAGGAACGAGCCCGGCTGCTTCCGGCCTATATAAGTTAGGGCCCTATAGCAGCACTCCATAGGTTATTTCCATAGAGTTAAATTAAAAAATAAAATTACCATCAAACAATTTATCTAGTCATCTTTTTCCTTACTAAAAAGAATGCTAGCAACATATTTTTTAGATATTTTTTTAATATTTATTTTATTATTAGTTTACCTCATATATTTAAAAATATTATTATAAGAGAAATGCTAACAATATTTATTTTTAGATCAATAATAAAATAGATATAAAAAATGTTTAAAAAAATATATTAATAACATTTATTTTCTTGATAAATATAAAGTAGTGACTAAATATCAAAAGTCTTCACTCTCTAGTGAGATTTTATATTTATGAATAATATTATATCCTTCTACAAGTTTCTCTCAATAATCTTTTAATACTAAATAAAGAAAGTATTAAATGAAAAAATAAATAATAATTCTAAATTCTTCTAATCAATCTTCTTAATAATCTTTTTAATTATTAAATGAAAAAAATATTAGATATTTTTATATTTCCCAAATATTAGCTGTATTTAATTTTTTATTTAATATTTTTTATTAAATAGTAGGAAGGTTATTCAACATATATTTTAGAGGATATAGTAAAAATCAAAAGTAAATTAATTTAATATCTTGAGAATATAAAAAATAATTAATATTTTTTCATTTAATAATTAAAAAATTAGTAGGATAATTGAATAGGAAGATAAAATATTTCTATAATTCTATGTATTTATTTGAATTAGGTCACATTGACATCTGACATTATTGTCACATGAGATTATGTGATAATAATTGAGGGGTCTATTTTAATATATTGTATATAGATATATAGATTGTTGTTACATAAAATTTAATTTAAATAAAAAAAATATAGCATTAAATGATGTTAAATTACCCACAGGTGATTGGGTTTGGGGGTAATGATGACAAACATGCTTTCAAGAAATAATAAGGATTTGAGTTTTGAAATTGTCACTTTTGAGTAGAGGTGGCAAAATGGCCTAATCCGCTGACTTTTTAAAATGCTAAAATGGGGTGGGTTGAATCGCTTTAAAAAATAGATTGAAGAAATTTAATCTTTTAAGAAAGGATAAAATGAGAAAAAATAGATGAGTTGGGGGTCAATCTCATATTAAAAATAAAAAAAATTATATAAAAAATTAATAAATACTATAAAAAATAATAAATAATAATGGTAAAAAATTATAAGCCACATATCTAAAATATAATTTTTAAAATAGTCTAATTAAATATTTATAAATTATATAACATCAAAGAGTTTTTTATTTATATATTATCTTTTTTTTTTTAAAAAAAGAGAGCTAACCCTACAGAGCCAATATTTATTTAAACCCGCGGGTTATGCGGCGGGTTATTTCAATCTTAACCTCGCAAAAAAATATATTTTAAAAAACGAAGTAACCCGTTTACTTACTTTTGAGGAGTATTTAATCATATTGTTCTTTGAAAGGATTAGTCTCATATTAAAAGAATACTCTTATATTTTTATATTAAATAGTACATATATTTTTTTATATTTTATTTAATATTATTTATTATACATATTTTTTTTTATTTTTTCACTTAATCACATTTTTTAAAAAGAATATAAATAATATTTATATTTCTTTTTAAGGATGTAAGATAATAATTTTCCTTCAAAAATGTAAAAACATCCTAAAAATAATTATGTCAATTTATGGTGCAATATGTCTAATAATATAAATTAAGGTAAAAAGTAAAATAATACTAGAAAGTGACGGGGTAAATTGCTTTTGACCGATAAATTTATCTTAAATACTTAAATTATGTATTTGACCCATAATTATGTTGAAAGGATCTTTTATCGCGACAATACTCAAATATTAGCCTCACATTAATATTTGTAAGATACATAATCAAAAACAAACAAAAAATTATATTCAAATAACAAGAAAATAAAATTTTATGATAAACAATAAGCAGATATCGTCTAGATTAATTGAGGATAAACTTAAAAAGGAAATAACCTTGCTGCTTGGCCATTGTCTAGTTCTTCAAACTTGTTAAATTGAAATCAGTTTTTAAAAATAAAATAAACCACTTAATTTTGATGTACTATAAATTTTTTATATTATCAACTAATCATATATCACTATATGTCTGATTTTTAATGTAGTTGTTATCAAACACTTTTAATGATGTGGTACTATATAATTAGTTGATAGTATGGGTGTCAGTTGAATGAGTTGGGTGAATTCTACAACATTTTTTTAACTCAACTCACTTATTAGAGTAGTGGGTTGAGTTGGGTTTGGTCAAAATATTTTTCCCTCTACCTGGCTCATCCAAGAATGAGTTGGGTTAGGTCGAACTCATGGATTTGACATATGTTTAAAAAAAATCCTAAGAAAAGTCAAAATATAAAATCAAAAATTTGTTATACATAATATGCCTTATATAAACATAACAAACTACATATTAATTCACATAATCGATCTTACACAGACATAATATGTCTCAAATAAACTAAATACATATAAGTGCATAATAAGTTAACAAGTCTTACTAATTTAAGTTTAGAATAAACTAAACTAAATTAATATGTCTCGATATTTATAAACAATAAATTATTCTAACAAATTGAACCCAATGTCATCACACATACCATGTAGATTGACATAATCATTAACTTCACTTTCTATTTTTTCAAGATGTTACAATTCTTGAAATATGAAGTTAAGAATTTAGATTTTTTATTTGAGAGATTGAAAATTTAGGAGTGAGTAGCCAAAATAATAATTTGTAAGAATGAATGTAATGTCTATGTATGAGCATTTTCATCTTTTGTTATGCTTTAAAGTGAAATAACGTCGTTTTACTAGATGAGCTTATTTTTTAGTGGTCTTTTAGTCATGACTAAAAACTGTGGTTAAACGACTTTTTAACTGTGATTTATTGACTTTTTTTTTAACTAAAAAAAGTAGATGGGTTAAGTACTTATGGGTTGGATGTTTCCAAACCACTACTTGATCCATAGACTGCGAGTTGAAATATTTTTTAATCCGACTCAACTCGCAAACTCAATACAACCCACATTTTATTGGTTGAATTAAGTTGAGACTCATAAGTTCGTGAGTTGATCAGAGCTACTTGACATGCCTAGTTGATAATGTAAAAAATATTTATACTAACTATGCATTACAATTAAATCCTAAAAGAAAATAGTCAAAAAGATCTGCTTAGATATTTATTATTAAAACATTTCTAAAATAATAAATTAACAAACATGTTTGGCTCTTTACATTACTCGCGAGAAACTGGAATTCCACACTGTGGCTGAGTCGTCGGATTTATTTTATCCACCAAAGAATTCGAGGAAATCTATGGATTTCCTTGGGGAAATCTAATAAAACAAGGCAGATTGACAAAAGGTATAAACCTCCAATTCCCATGAAATAGATATTTTGGAGCGTTACAATCAACTTACTGGGTCCTTCTATCTCTGAGTTCTGTCCCACAAGGTAAACATACAGATAGATAGATGGAAGGTATAAAGCACATAATGGTGGCACTTAAGAAGCAAGCTACAAAAAAATGATCCCATCTCTCTGATCACAAGGTTTATTGTTATTTTATTTTTAAAATTTATTTTCAATAACAGAAACCAAACAGGCCCTTTGTGTGATAAATTCAGTGAGTAATCTGCAGTTTTTTCCTTCTCCTCCTACAGTTTGGAAATGAAAAGAATATGGGCATGGAATTGTTTACCATTTACAGTTTTACTTAAAGTCTCATTGCAACTGTTTTTTTTGCTATTGAGCAACTGTTTTTTTTTAATGGCAGAAGAAGTTGCACTGTTGCACACATGCCTCGTGTTCATGTCATGTGGAACAACCATTTTTGCTTTATCTCACCCCGTGAGTTATGAGAATGACAATATATAGCATTTGCATTATTCATTTGGGTAGGCGCTACACAGACATAGGACACAGACCTTATAAAATATATAATATGATCATATGATTATGAAGGGAAAACGGTTCTCCATGGAATCCCACGGATAAGATCAAATACAGTATTGTACTGTATTTACAGTCAAAATTAGAACTAACTACCTTGCTCTTGTTTCCTTTTCCTATATAACCCCACTAACTTATTGTACTCTCCCATCATCATAACCCGTTACCATTTCTAAAGAAACAGGCATTGTTTGAGCACTTTGGTTCTCTCAACTCCCAGGGATATTTCTCTGTCCACTTCTGCAGATTAGGCACAAAGAAAGAAAAAATAAAAATAAAAACAAGGTTCAAGCCTTCAAGGTCATGGATGTTGCGCGTTTCTTGTTTGGCATATTTGGTATGTTAAGTCTTAACAATCCTTTTTAGTTTTATATGTGTTTCTCTTATTTTCCCTGATGAAAGCCCTTCTTTTTTTTCTCTTGGCTTCTGGACTTGTATTTCCTCTGTTTCTAATTGTTCTTCTTTGTTGATGCAGGGAATGCCTCCGCTCTGTTCCTCTTCTTGGCTCCAGTGTATGCATCGCATAACACCCTCCTTCCCTCTCTATTATCTCTCTCTCGCAAATTGTTATGGCTTTTCTCATTTTTTTTTTCTGGTTGTGTGTCTTCTTCTTTGGAGAGGCTTCCATGGACCCTGTTAAGCTTGTTCATTTTTTAGACTAAAATGTAAGAAACATACTTTAACTACTGATCAATCAAAAAATGTCTTATAGTTCAAAAGTTAACTTGATTCTTTGAACTTATCAAACAGTGCATATTAATTCTTATAAAGGATTAATTTTACATTATACCATACAATTTGATAAGTTTAGAGAATTAAATTAATTAAATTGTTAGAGTTTTGAAGAGTTTCTAAAAATGATCAATAATTATAAGGGATTCCTTTCATTTTAGCCCACTTTGCATTCTATATAAGTCTTGAACATGGTTTACCAAATTGAGCATTTCAACCAATTCAGCATAAATGTGCATAAAATCAGCTTTTCGTGTGTGTGTATGTGTGGAATAGTACAAGTTTGAGTCAAAATTGTGGACAAATTATTTGTAGGATCACATTCAAGAGGATTATTACCAACAGATCCACAGAGAGTTTCTCGGGCATTCCATACGTTATGACCCTTCTCAATTGTCTCCTTTCTGCTTGGTGAGCTTCTCGCTTGTTCTTTCTTTTTGCTTCTTCTCCTCCTCCCCCAAAATCTTCCCTCAAATCACGTGTACTTTCTTTCATTTTTGTGGCGGTTATTGTTCTCGTTAAGTCCACCTCCCTTTATTTTGCTTCTCCTCCGTGTAATTTCATATACGAACTACGGTTACGTTATTCTTGCACTTGAAAATTTATATTTAAGTTACACTTCGTTACCGAAGAGTTAATTATTGGTTATCAAATCGTATGGCTAATGCATATTGCGTATTGTCAAAAAAATCCCTTAATCATACAATAAACGTTTTTAACCTATAATTAATTCATCAATATTCAGGGGTAGCTCGGTATGAATTTTCAGGTATAAGTGAAACATTTCCGTCTCATATAGACAGATAATATTTTATTCTTACATGGTACTTTAATTGAGAAAAGTTTTCTTATCATGAGAGCATGTCTGTCGGTTAATCCTTAATGGTAAGAGTGCCGCCTGGTACGGATTTTTTTTTTTTTTCAACTTGTAGGACTAAAATTCAAATAGCAGTTGAATTTTTCCTTTCAATTGCTAAATCTTGAAATAGGAAACTATATCCGTATCTTGCTGAGTGGTACATCTTTGCTTTATTTTCTGTCAAGTGAGTTTACTTCGAAATAGAGGATTTCAAGATGGGTTAGTTCCCTTACGAGTAAATGTTTTGATTTTTGTATGCTTCTACTCCCTTCTGAATTTTACAATTCACAGGTATGGTCTTCCTTTTGTGTCACCCCACAACATACTAGTATCAACTGTCAATGGCACCGGAGCAGTGATTGAAACCATATACGTTTTGATCTTCATCATAATGGCACCCAGGAAGGTGAAGGCTAAAATTCTTGGCCTCTTCACCTTTGTACTTGCAGTGTTCTCTGCTGTTGTTTTTGTGTCCCTTTTTGCCCTGCATGGCAATTCCAGGAAGCTGTTTTGCGGCTTCGCTGCCTCCATATTTTCCATAATCATGTATGGTTCGCCACTCTCAATCATGGTAAGCTAAGTTTCCATTGAATAAATCATTGTGCCTCTGTCCTCCCCCCGGGTTCCTTAGCATGCCATTATGGCTTAGTTGCCTCTGCTTTGGTAGTATTGCAATAATGAAGGTATAATGGCATCATGATTGTCTAGGAAATAGTGACAAATGTCCACAATTTTTTACGATTTGGGGTATCTAAAAGCATTTATGTTTGTACATTAAAAATTTATAGTAACTCAATTATTAATTAATAAAGTTTATATAGAGTTGTTGACACACTAATAGCCTATTTCCAACTTTTGAAAACATGTTAATAGCTTTTGAAAACAGGTTATTTAGTCCGATAAGTAATTCATAAATAACTAAGATCATCAACTAATGTAAAAGTTGTGTAAAAAATTTGGTGTGGAAGAAACATTTTTCTTTAAAAGCAAGGCATCTCTAGCACCATTTAAATATCGAGTCTCCTTTTCTGTTTCTTCAATAAAAAAAATTAACAATCTAACAGAAAAAACTACTAATTAAGAGAGAAATTATTGTTAATTAAGAAAAAGATTTTTTTTTAAATTGTAAACATTTAATTGGAGAGATTGGGAAGATTAATACTATTCACACATAAAAAATTTTACATCATACTTATTTGAAAAAATAAAAGTAAAGAGAGTGTGTAATAAAACGTATATTTTTCTTATTTTATTATTTAAAAATAGTAATATAAGAATGATGTATAATTTTTTATGTGCAAATATAAAGAGATGATACAAAAAATAAGACAAAAGATTATTTCATTCCGAGAAACAATGCTATTTGTTGGTAATACTTAGCTGTGTGTTTATTGTGGATTTGAAATCATGTGCAGAGACTAGTGATCAGAACCAAGAGCGTGGAGTTCATGCCCTTCTTCCTGTCGCTGTTTGTGTTTCTCTGCGGAACATCCTGGTTTATCTTCGGTCTGCTAGGCGGTGACCCCTTTGTTGCTGTAAACACAATCCTCATTTTTGCAATTTTAATTCATTCAAGTGCAGTTGCACTTTTCTGCATTGGCAATGAAATATAATAGACTTGGTGGTTGTTTTGCAGGTACCTAATGGTGTTGGTTCTGCTTTGGGGGCAGTGCAACTAATATTGTATTTCATATACCGTGACAAGAAAGATGCTCCAAGGAAGCAGCGCCCAACAGAGGAGGCATCCATGGAGATGGGCCACACAAAACCCCATCAAGAGAAGCAATCCAATGCAAATGGAACTCAAGGATGACATGTCTAGGGACGCGTTTTGGCTCAAAACAAAGGACAAAAGCCACCGTCATCTTTGTCATTTGTCAGCTACATATTCTTCAACTTAAAGCAAGCACCTCTTTATTTTGGATTGCTCTTATTTTAGTCCTATAAATTGTTGTAATTTACTTCTTGCTAAGAGATTGGCAACTTTAGCCACTAATATTGTACAGAAACAATCATGTTCATGTGAATTTTAATAGCTCCTTCCCCTGGTTGAGACACATAAGAGGAATTTCTGTTTTAGTACCTTTTCTTATTGAATATTGACTATGTAAAACCAAGTGTAACCTACATAAAAGAAATCTCTGCAAATTTGTCATTTTCTATTGAAAAATTTATACTGGGAGTTTTAAGCTTGAAGCGGCTAGAAATTAAAGTGAAGAAGTTAAGAAGAAATAGATTATATGACCATAGTTCTGAGCTGTTGATAACACAGGTTGCTAATATAAATTTGAGAGGTTTAAGAATGATATTTGCTCCAAAGACACTTTTTTCTTTATGAAGAAATTTTGAGTGAGTGACTGATGTCATATTAACAGCCACTGAACATACAAAGTGAGCCCTATTAATTAGTTGTAGTATTGCTATTCAACACGAAAGAATCCACTCAAATTGCATTCCTGATTAAGGTGGTAATGGTTTTCATTCAGATGAAGCAGGGATAGGATAACATGGTGGTGGAATGAAGGTTACATGGTCATCTTTGTCCCTTCTCCCTATCCCCGACCTTTGTCATTCTGCTTTGAAGTCCAAATACAATTGCGTCCTCTACAGTGTTCTACTTAGAACACTTGGTTGACGTTCTGGCATATGTTGACTTTCTTAAACACAATTGTTGAGTCGTAAAATATGTGTAAATATCCTGTAAAAAAAAAAGTATAAATATTTTCTTTTATTTTTTACCAATTTGCTTGTACAATTTTGGGTCTGGCCGGTGGGTCATTCTCAAAATGAGATTTCAAGATTTAAATTCTACAAGTAAGATTTGCCTGAGATAATAATTC
Source organism: Ormosia semicastrata (assembly GCA_029884595.1). NCBI lineage: Eukaryota > Viridiplantae > Streptophyta > Magnoliopsida > Fabales > Fabaceae > Ormosia > Ormosia semicastrata. The sequence goes on along the minus strand of JAQQTO010000046.1, from coordinate 24,525,507 downwards.
ACTTATAATGCGACTAATTACTCTTCATTCGTTTGAAACATCATTAAATATTAATAAGGAAACAAGGAAATCTCATTAGAGTTAGATATTTTCATAATAATAGTAAGAAAAAATTACACTAACATCCCATGAGGTTTTACTTAATTATATCTAATATCTCTCTTGTTTTAAAAATTAATTAACATTTCATAAGATTTATATTGTTGTTACACTGATCTCTTCTTGATCATTACATTTATATCTCTTATAAGAAGTAAGAGAAGTTAATATAAAGTGCAAACAAAAGAAGTGTCGAGTGTAATTAAGTTAAACCTTAAAAAAAATTAATGCAATTTTTCCTGGTAATAATAATAATACCTCTTGAGTTGACTGTTGGGTTCATTTACGCACCTCAGTATTTTCTATTAATTTGTAAGTTAAAAAGTTAATGTTGAACTAATGCTTAATTAGTTGAAATAATTTAACACTTATTTATTTTAAGTAAAGTCTCAAATTTAAGTTTTGTAAATAAAAAAAATTAATATTAATTTTTTTTTTTTATTTTTGTAATCCGACCCAGCTCAATTTCAAGTTAATCGAAACTCAATATAACTTCTGAAAACGAATGGTTTATTAAAAAAAAAAGTTAATGCAGCAAATTTCAACGCCTAAGTTTTTTTTTTTTTTAACTTATGGTAAAAAAAAATGACAACAAGATTGATTAGTATGAATTTTATAAATCAACATTCCGCAATCGGAAATCCTATTACTTTCATACGATCCCACCCTATACGCATTGCATCCGCAACACAGACTACTTGTCCTATCCAACACATTTAAAGCCACGGTCTGTGCGCAGTGTGTACTCTAAAATCAATTAATTATTATGTTTTACTAAAAAATTGAAGATATCTATATGGTTGTTGGGAGAATGTCTCATTGTTGTCCTGAGATGTTGGACAAGTCTTAAACACCATGAGAGGAAGTGGTATAGCAGCAGATGGAGAAGCAACCAGGAGCTGCAGGAAAGCACTGGGCACCGCGGCGTAATTAATCCAGTGCCGCAGCGCCCAGACAAGCACTAGTTAGTTTTTTTTGCTGTTTTTGTTTTATTTTTCCTTCTTTCATATATATATCTGGTTAGCTCCTAGGGTTAGACAGACAAAGAGAGATATAGAGGCACGAAATTAGGGATATCTTGAGAGGAAAACACATGAGGGAAAAGAGATTGCTAAGGAGAAGAAGTCCAAGAGAGTGAGAGGGTGAGAAAGCTTGATAGGAGGGTGTTCCTATTGAAGAGTTTGTTCCCAAATCATTTGTAATCTTGTTCTAATCTTAGTGGAGGATCTCTAAATGCTGGATGTAGGCTACATTGGCTGAACCATGATAAATCTAGTGTGTTGCTCTTCTCTACTCTTCTTTATTTTGTTATTATGCATTCTTAGTATTGGTTTCTACATTACTTTCCCATTTCCGCATTGTGTGTGCTTGCTGTGATTGCTTGGGGTTTGCTAAGTATTAATATCACAACAAATTGGTATCAAGAGCTAAGGTACAAGGTTGTCAAGTTGGGTTGTTTCTGTGGTTAGAACAAAGGTTAGAAATTTCTGCTCACCAAGTGTTTGAAGAAATTCCTGTGAGATGGCAAGCTCAAGTTCTAAGGTGGATATTGAGAAGTTTGATGAGACAAATGATTTTGGCTTATGAAAGATGAAGATGAGAGCTCACCTAGGCAATCTTGGACTCATTAAGGTACTTGAGGGAAAGCTCCTGGAGACCATGAAAGCGGAGAAGAAGGAGGAGGCGCTCGATAGGGCATACTACACTTTGATTCTTTGCCTTGGTGATAATGTGCTACGAGAAATAGTGAAGTGCAAGAGTGCGGCGGAGGTGTGGTCGAAACTCGAATCTTTATACATGACCAAGAGTTTGTCTAGCTGGTTATATCTCAAGGCAAGGTTCTTCACATGGAAGATGGTGGAGGGAAAAGAAATTCAAGCTCACATTAATTATTTCAACAAGTTAATCATGGACTTGGAGAATATTGGAATCACGTATGATGATGAGGATAAGGCTTTAGTGTTGCTTCATTCTCTACCAAGGTCTTATGACACCTTTGTGGAAATTCTACAACATAGGAAAGAAACTATAAGTTTGAGTGATGTTGTGGGGGCTATCAAGGCTAAAGAACAGAAACGGAAGAACAACCTGGGCGAGCACATGGGGGAAGGTTTGATAGTTAGAGGAAGACCAATCAAGAAAGATACAAAGGGAAAAGGAAAGGCAAGGTCCAAATCCAGGGGTGGCAAGAAAGATGTCAAGTGCTTTGCATGCCATGAGAAGGGACATTTCAAAAGAGATTGTCCGAAAAGGGGAAGGGACAAGAAGCCTCAAAGTGAAGTTCAAGCTGCCATTGTGCAAAAAGATGACAGTGAAGAAGATGCCGATGTGCTAGTAGCCTCTTCTAGCACTCAAGGTGGACATTGGATCATGGATTCTGGATGTTCATTCCATATGACTCTAAACGGTGAGTGGTTTGAAGACTACACAGAGATCGACGGAGGTCATGTATTGCTGGGAAACAACAAACTGTGCAAGGTGGTCGGTATTGGTTCGGTGAAGTTAAAGACTCATGATGGGATTGAAAAAGTCCTATTGGAAGTGAGGCATGCTCCCGATCTAAAGAGAAATCTAATCTCTCTAGGAATGCTTGATGATCATGGTTTTGCTTGGAAAGGCGAGAAGGGTGTCTTGAAGGTTACAAAAGGGTCGCTAGTGGTAATGAAAGGAGTAAATGAGAGAAGTCTTTACATGTTTCAAGGGAGTATCGTAGTTGGTACGGTGACGGCGGTAATAGAGCCTAAGGAGAGCTCTTTGGCAAGCCTATGGCATAAACAGCTTGGTCACGTAAGCGAGAGAGGGTTGTAAGAATTAGATAAACAAGGATTGATGGGGGTGAGAAACTTGGAGAGTTGGAATTTTGTGAACATTGCATCTATGGCAAGACAACACGGGTGAAGTTTAGTAAGTCGTCTCATGTTACAAGGGAGACACTTAGCTATGTTCATTCGGATTTGTGGGGGCCATCACAAAGTGAGTCTCTAGGTGGAGGAAAATACTTCTTGTCGATTGTGGATGATTGTTCTCGGAAGGTTTGGGTATACATTCTAAGGAACAAAAGCGATGCACTCGGAAAGTTCAAGGAATAGAAGAAGATGGTCGAAATCCAAACCGAGAGGAAGGTGAAGAAATTGAGGACCGACAATGGGTTGGAATTTCTAAACTAAGAATTTGACCAATTTTGCAAAGACGAAGGGGTGGTAAGGCACAAGACCGTCCCCTATACTCCACAACAAAATGGGGTGGCGGAGAGGATGATAGAATACTCTTGGAGATTGTGAGATGTATGATGATTGAAGGCGGGGCACCTAAAAGATTTTGGGGAGAAGCTGTTAACACGGCGGCCTATCTTGTGAATAGGCGTCCTTCAAAGGCATTAAGATTCAAAACTCCGGAATAAGTGTGGACCGGTCATCCTCCAAATTTTGAGAACTTACGGGTATTTGGGTATGTAGCTTATGCACACCAAAAGTAAGGAAAACTTGATGCGAGAGCAAAGAAGTGCATGTTCGTAGGGTATCTAGAAGGGGTGAAGGGTTACAAGCTTTGGTATAAAGTTAGTGGATCTTCAAGGTGCATGATTAGTAGAGACGTGGTCTTTAGAGAGTTCGAGTACTATTGGCCTAAGGAGACTCAAAAGGAAGTCGGGGAAGGTGACATAGAGCAAAGTCATGTCAAAGACCAAACTCAAATTGAGGTGGAGCCTTTAGGAGAAGATAGTAACACAAGGGATGAAGACACGGATAATCAGGAGGGGAACTTGGAGGTAGAAGATCAAGGTGACGACCTTGAGAGATACCAATTGGCAAGGGACCAGACAAGGAGAACCATAGAGCACCGGTAAGGTACGGATATGCGGATTTAGTTTCTTATGCATTGCTAGCTCTGGAAGATCTAGATAAGTCGGAGTCGAAGAGTTACAAGAAAGCAATGGAAAGCAAAGAGAAGAACCTATAGACTCAAGCAATGGAAGATGAGATGGAATCGCTTGACAAGAACCATACATGGGAACTTGTGCACAAGCCAAAAGATCAAAAGATTATTAGGTGCAAGTGGATTTTCAAGCGAAAATAAGGCATTGAGGGGGTGGAGAAGCCAAGGTACAAAGCAAGGCTTGTGGCAAAAGGCTTTACGCAAAGGGAAGGAGTGGACTACAATGAGATCTACTCACCGGTAGTGAAGCATACATCTATTAGGGTGTTGCTAGCCTTTGTCACTCCATATGACTTAGAGTTAGAACAAATGGATGTGAAGACGACATTTCTTCATGGCAACCTTGAGGAGAGAATCTTTATGGCTCAACCAGAAGGTTTTATCAAGAAAGGTGATGAAGGAAAAGTATGCTTGCTTAATAAGTCTCTTTATGGCTTAAAACAATCCCCAAGACAATGGTACCTTAGGTTTGATGAATTCATGGAGAAAAACAAGTTTGTGAGGAGCAACTATGATAGTTGTGTGTATGTCAAGTGGGTCAAGGAAGACTTGGGGGTATTTCTCCTTTTGTATGTTGATGACATATTGATTGCTTCAAAGGACAATGAGGAAATCCGGAAACTCAAGCGGCAACTAGGGAATGACTTTGAAATGAAGGACATGGGGTTCGCGAAGAAAATTCTGGGTATGGAAATCATTCGAGATAAAAGACGAGGTACATTGTTTTTTTCTCAATGTGGTTACCTTAAGAAGGTGTTGGCCAGGTTTGGTATGTCAGAGTGCAAGGCAGTGTCTACACTGTTAGCAAGCCATTTCAAGCTCTCTACTGAAATGTCTCCCAAGACCGAGGAGGAAATGAAGAAGGTGGAGCGGATTCCTTATGCTAGTACAGTGGGTAGTCTCATGTATGCAATGGTCTGCACTAGGCTGGACTTAGCATACTCTGCAAGTCTTGTGAGTAGGTTCATGGGAAACCCGAGGAAGGATCATTGGGAAGCTGTAAAATGGGTACTTCGGTATGTCGAAGGCGCTTCTGACAATGGATTACTGTATAAAAGGATGGAAGTTGATGGGGTTAAACTTGTGGGGTATGTTGATGTCGATTATGCAGGAGATTTGGACAAGAGGAGGTCCTTATCGGAGTATGTCTTTACTTTGTTTGGGTACACCGTAAGTTGGAAAGCTCAATTGCAACCGGTTGTTGCATTGTTTACTACAGAGGCCGAATACATTGCAATCATGGAAGGAGTCAATGATGCTCTTTGGTTAAAGGGGCTGGTTGGTGAGTTCGGATGTGTGCATGACAAGGCGGAGGTGTTTTGCGACAATCAAAGCTCAATTCATTTGACAAGGAATCAAATGTTCCATGAGAGGACGAAGCACATAGACATCAAACTTCATTTCATTCGAGAGGTAGTCTCTCAAGGTACAGTGTTAGTGGATAAGATTCACACGGATGAGAACCCGGTGGACATGATGACGAAACCGATGACAAATGTCAAGTTCAAGCATTTCTTGGACTTGATCAATGTCACTACCTTTTCTATATGACAAGGTGGTGATATGGTGACTTTCAGGTATCCCTATCTATATATTGCTTTGTCAACTATGAGCCAAGGTGGAGATTTGTGAGGATGTCTCATTGTTGCCCTGAGATGTTGGACAAGTCTTGGACACCATGAGGGGAAGTGGTATAGCAGCAGATGGAGAAGCAACCAGGAGCTACAGGAAAGCACTGGGCGCCGTGGCGTAATTAATCCAGCGCCGCGGCGCCCAGACACGCACCAGTTAGTTTTTTCTGCTGTTTCTGTTTTATTTTTCCTTCTTCCATATATATATCTGGTTAGCTCCTAGGGTTAAAAAGACAGAGAGAGATATAGAGGCACGAAATTAGGGATATCTTGAGAGGAAAACACTTGAGGGAAAAGAGATTGCTAAGGGGAAGAAGTCCAAGAGAGTGAGAGGGTGAGAAAGCTTGATAGGAGGGTGTTCCTATTGGAGAGCTTGTCCCCAGATCATTTATAATCTTGTTCTAATCTTAGTGGAGGATCTCTAAATGCTGGATGTAGGCTATATTGGCTGAACCAGGGAAAATCTAGTGTGTTGCTCTTCTCTACTCTTCTCTATTTTGTTATTGTGCATTCTTGGTATTAGTTTCTACACTACTTTCCCATTTTCGCATTGTGTGTACTTGCTGTGATTGCTTGAGATTTGCTAAATATTAATATCACAACAGTTGTACTGTAAAATCCTCATAAATTATCAATTAACAGGTTAAAAATTAGAGTTAAATTCGTTTTTTTTAATCATGCGATTTCATCTGATTTTAATGTTTATCTTATGGTTTGAATTTTGTCTCTATACCCTTGTAATTTATTTCATTATCACAAAATTCAAATAATAAGGTAACATATTAATACAATTTTATTATTTGTATATTTAAAATTTAATACTTAACTTATATTTTTTTTATATCCGTATATAATATGTTATTTTATTTTAAAATATGATATATTTCAATATTCTCTTATACTCATATTAATATATGATATCTATATAAAATATTAATTTGGAGGTATAAAAAATATTTTCCTTAAATATATATTCCATAACGATTTGCCAAATTTATCTTGTATTGTACATTCTTAGGACTTAGGAGTCACACCCAAAGGAAAAATTGGACACGCCTCCCACAAAGGATGGTATTGTGCCAGGGGAAATTTTTCAGTGAAAAATTATTACCTTATATATATATATATATATATATATATATATATGACCATCATATTTTTACAGATATCAAAAATTGATTTACATATATAAATTAAAAAATTTCTACCTAAAATTTTTCATAATGCGAGTTCATAGCTATGAGATGCACTCCAAAATTTTATTTTATTTTATTTGGACAAATGCACTCCACATGTGTTGATGTAAGATAAATTATTACATGTTTTTAGAATAGTAATAAATATGTACTCATAGATAATCTCTAGATCTACTTAATTTAAGTTATATGCATATAAATTTTAAATAAAATAACTGAAATTAATAATAAAAATTATCCATGAACATATATTTATTGTTGTTCTAAAAGCATGAAATAATTTCTATGCAATAACTCGTAAAATGTTAATGGACTTCATGAGGAGAAATTTAATGATCTCTTTGGTGTAATCAGTAATTTACTTGGATTATAAATATAAACAAGGTGAGAAGATAACATGAAATTGTGATTAGGTTTCATTTTATTAAATAGTTGAAAATGTATTTTATTTTACACACAGCAAACTTTTTATAGGTGATTCGCCGAGCTTAACAACGCTTGACTAAATAAATTAAAAAACCTTCTAAAACGTTTATAATAATATATGAGAAATGATAGTAACATATATTTTTTAACTTTTAATATTTATTTTATTATTAATCTAAAAATAAGTATTGTTAATGTTCATCATTTAAAATTTTTTTAAGTGTATAAGATGAATTAATAATAAAACAAATAGTAAAAAAAGTGTTTAAAAGAATGTGTTATTAACATTCATCATAATATATATAACGAGTCTAATTCCACAATAATTATATTATATTACTTAAAATAATGATTTAATAATCTCGTGTGTTGGTCTGAGTAAAAGAAGCTCGAATCTTTTAATTATGTGATCTTAGATTTGATCTTGAAATTTATGTGTATAGAAATAATATCGTTGAGAGTGATCTTTACTTAAGTGTTTGATCATATCTTGAGATATTAGTCTCTTTTTTATTAGGTAAAAATATTCTAAAAAATTAAAAAATAATAATCTTATAAAATATCATCTAGCAACAACACAATTAAAGGCAAGCGTGATATAATTATGATTAACGGGGGAGTCTAATATACACCATTTCAAAGGAGGGTGTATGGTACACTTGGCAATTTAAGTCATTGACTTATTCATAAAATAAATTAATGGCTTAGATCAATTACAGGAAACTTGCTAAACAGATTTTTTTTTTAGGTTTTTTTAGTTTTATATATATATATATATTTTTTACATACTACCACTACCACTGTTGTCGATTAGCGGACATTGTATCGTTACTTTGCTTTACCACCACCATAGGCCACTTTCAATTTTTTTTAAGTTGTATAATCGCATAAATATTATTACTTAAAATTTATAAGATTTTTTAACAAACACAATTATAGTTTTAGGAAAATCGGTCACCTCTAATTTTTTTTAGAGATTATATAATCAGTATAAATATTATCGCTTAAAATTTATAAGATTTTTCAACAATGATAGTTTTAGAAAAAAATTCAGTATGCATAATTATTTATGAAAAAATATAAAAATTAATATAATTTTAACTCAGATTATTTATATAGTTATGTAATTTTAAAAAGTGAACAATAGTCAGCCAGAGGTGGATGACGCGCTGGCAAGCTAAAGTGGCGGCCAGCGACAATCGATGGTGCTGGTAATGGTGCCTTGAAAAAAAAATTGTAAAAAAAAAGAGACAACCTGTAAAAGAAAATTTATTATTATAAATGAAAATTTAAGTATATGATATATCTAAATTTGACAGGGTACACAATAGTACCTGTGCATGATTGATACCTAACTTGACGTTCTTGTTATGGCTGAGCATGTCTTGTAGCAAGAGCAAAGGAGTTATGTGCTTTTTTTTTTTTTGTCATGGAGTTATGGGCTTATGTTATATGGCAACTATTGCTAATGCTATATGAGCTTCTGACAGCACTGTAGACATTGTATCCAATATATCGCTTCTAGGAAGAGGGCTCTGCTTTCTCGCATTGAGTATGCCTTTATGCCTGTCCCACATCCCTCCCAAAAAAATCCAAAAAGCCCTTGCTACAACTTTGGTCGTTGTAGGTTTTTTACATTAACAGGGCCAAGGCGCAAAAGAAAGAAAAAAACTGCACAGTTAAGCCACTTGATCGTGGGGAAAAGAAACCCCAAGTCCCCAACAACAGAATCAGCAAACAAAAGATTAGAGATGTAACTAGAATATGGATTCTAATTCTTGGAGAGACCCTAGAGTGTGTGAGCATCCACAGTAGTCATTTATATCTGATGATAAATCTGTTTCGCTTGCAAATACCAATAAAAAAAAAATGTTTCACTTGTTGTCAGTTTTTTTAATCATGTATATGTGATGATAAATCTGTTTCACTTGTATGTACAAAAAAAAAATCTGTTTCACTTCTCATTTTTTTTAGCCAGTTATATGTGATGTTTAGTTCACTTGTCGGTACCAAAAAAAAAAAAAATCCGTAGGGACGTAACCACGGTAGTGGGTTTAGGACACATGCTCTCATTAAAAAAAATACATTATTATATATGTAATACATCATTTTTATCTTTCACAAAATTTAAATTTTTTTTACCTCAATACAAAATTAATTAGATAAATTTCAATTTTAACAAACTATTGTTAATTTATCTCTTTTAAATTTTGTCCAAATTCATTCATATAGTGTTAAATTGTTAATTGGTTCTCTACTTGCATAGAACCATATTTATGTGCATAACCATTAACTAATCTTAGATGATTTACATGTAAATTTCTCTTAAATAAACTAATATTTATACATATTAAACTGAAAAATAATAGTAACATTAATACTACATATAAAAAAAAACACAATAAATATTACAACTTTCAAATAAAAGTTATTCGTCTGGTAAAATAGAAAAATTTGCCTCCATCAACAAAAATTTCCGAGTTTGTCTTTGTTTTTCCCTACTTATATTTTTTTGTCATTTATGTGTGATGATATATCTGTTTTCTTAGAGATTCTTTCTTTTCCCATATAAATCCACTTTCTTATACTTTGTTGTACTTTGTTGCCATTTGTAAAGAAACAAGCATTCTTTGAGTGGTTTGATTCTCAAGTATCCAGTTTTGAATATTAGGTTGAAAAAGATCATGAATGTGAAAGCTGTGAAATTCGTGTTTGGAATATTTGGTGGATTTCGTTTCTTTTTACGTGTGTTTCTCTTAAATTTTCTTATATGCCTTCTTGGAAGGGTGTTCATAGGATGTGTTTAACTTGATTCAAACCTCATCTAATATGTTGATTGGGCTATTCCTTTGTATTCGGACCTGACTTGGTTATGGACTAACTAATGACTTAGTTGGGATTGAGTTGACCCGATATTTAAAAAATTGTATAAAATTAGACATTATAAAATAACTAACTCAAAATTTTAGAAGTTGAAAACTAAAATTAAGGGCTATTTTTTAATATATATTACGAAACAAATTATATCAATATAAAAATATTATCATGATATAGAAAGAAGAAAGTAGTCTTTGAATATTCTCAGCGAGGTGTGGCTCTAGTAGGGCTTGCCTACTGCCACCACCCTTGGGCATCAACTATTTGCGCTTGGTGGCTTGTCTCCGCATATGACAGTTTTGATCTCTTTTTGTTGAGCTTGGTTCTCTTCCATTGAACTTTCCTTATGGGATTGTTGCCGATCTCCTTTGGCAGCAGCCTTTGATCTCCTTTGGCGGCATCCCCATTTACTCTTGTTTTTCTTGTTTATTTTTTCAAGAATAAATTGATCCAGATCTCTAGATCTAAGAAATTTGGGTTTGAATCTTTCATAGATGCATTCTATCTGGGTATATATGAAATTTTCTAACCTTAATTTCTTATATTGGTTGCACGTCTGACCTACAGTATAAGAAGAACTTCATATTTGCGATTCAAAGTTATAAATCATGGAGATTCATGAAGATGAGATAGGAAAAGTGAGATCTTAACGACAATAAAGATAATAGCGGTGACGATGATGATAACGAAGACGATGGCAATGTCGTGTACCTCAATGAAAAGGAGTTGCAGGAAGAACTCGAGGTAATAAAGCACAGCCTTCATGGGACGCTATGCACCAACAAGAGCCATATCCACACTAACAAATCTCAATGCGATCTACAATTTGAAGGGAAAGTAAAAATTGTTTTTCTCTTAGGTTTAGTGAGTTGCTTTAGAAATTAGGTGTTTGTACTTGAATCATAAAAAGTAAAAATTGTGTTTTTATTAGTTATATGTTTTCCATTAATTTTTGAGCCACCATTTCCAATTTGTTGGGAGTGATTTGGATATTTGCCATAATCTTGGATCTTGTACTTAGGACTTTGTTTCTCTCTTCATTCTTAGTTATGAAATTATCTATCTTTGGCAAAAAAAAATTATCATGTTATGCAAAAAGTATTAATTCATATCTACAAGTCTTATAATTTATCATTAATTTTTAATAAAAAATTATATATTTTTAAGCATTATATGGCATCGGCACGAGTCAATCTACCTATACTCGACCTAAAAATACACGAGGTCAAAATTTAAGTAGCTGAACCCAACCTAATTAACTTCAGGTTGAGATGAGTTATTGGGCCAAATTGTGAACACTCTTATTTCTTGTTTAGTCCTCGTGGCTTTTTGGGTTTTTATTCCTATGTTTCTTATTATTCTTTTTTGGTGCAGGAAATGCTTATCCTCATATGATTTTCTTGTGTCCAGTGTATGCATCACATGTGGCATAACTCCCTCCTATTTCTCTCTCCCCCACCCGCATCATATGTTTGAAATTCTTTTGGTTTCTAAAATTGTTCTGCTTGTGGTTCTTCAATTTATATTGTTTCCCATGGTTTTAAATATTAATCTTTTCAAATCTATAGTCATAATACATTTGGTCTTCTTGATCATGGTTTACAGAGTACAAACACTTCTCTTAGCAATGTAACCAAGCAATTCAATCAACCTGGTTCTTTGAAAACATAAAATCATTCATTTTTTTTGTTGAATAGTTCACTGTTTGAGTGAAAATTGTTAGAAATTTGGGTTTGTAGGACTACATTCAAGAGGATCATAAAGAAAAGATCCACAGAGGATTTTTCTGACTTTTCTGACTCTATAGCACTCTTCAATTGACTCCTTTATACATCGTAAGGTTCTTTGTTCTTTGTCCACATCATATGTTCTGGCAAGTTAAATTACTTGGAGAAAGAGATATATATAGTTAGAATCATATACATGGATTAATCAAAACACTTACAACAATGATGAACCTTCAACTTCACATATTTTTACGGTTCAACTCCTTGGTTTTTCATATTCATTTTATATTTTTAGTTGAACTTTGTTTATAAGTTTTATTATATTTTGAGTATTTCTTAATTGTGCTTTTATTATATGTTTTATGTATTTTTGTCAAGTAATTGCATATGGAGAAAACTGGACATTCAAAGAATTAAGGAAAAGAGAAATTTTTCATCAGTGTTTAGCGGCTGAACGCTGAGGAGTGGAGCGCTGGAGCGCTTGAAGCGTATGCAGCAATGGTGATTCAGTGACCCAATGCCTAAGCACTGGGTGAGGAGCGCTTGAGCAAGCAGAACGTAACGCAGTGCTTCTTGACTTAAGTGGCTCAGCGCTTGAGCGCCCATGAGTCAACGCCTAGGCACTGGTCATATAACGACTGACGTGATTTTCTTTAAATAAGAAAAATTATGTCAAATTCAACACATTGGGTACACAACGCAGAAAATCCATAATTCTGATAGAGTAGTTTCGCGGTAGCAGACTTTGGAAGACGATTTCGAAGGGAAGATTTGATTCTTGAAGACTTGAAGATCATAATTACTGTAAAATGAGTTTTGATTTTTCTTTCTTTCTAGTTTTCCCTTTTCTTTGAGTTTTTTTTTTCCACGAGTTTGTATTTTGATATGAGTTTGCTGGTATTGAACATGAGTAGTTAAACTCATAACTAGGGCTATGGGAGATCTTGTTTTCCTAATTATTTGGGTTTAATTTCTAATTTGATTAAGGTAATTTCTTTTAAGGTTTGTCATATTACTTGTATTCTTATCATAACTTGATCACTTTTGACATGTGTTAATTCATTGTTTGACCGGTGACCATCCGCATTCAATGAGTGGATCTATATGATAAACCTAAGATTAGATTGATGAATGACCAAACATTAATTTTTTCTACCAATGGAATTGACATGTATGTTAGTTCATCTCTTGAATTGGAACTTAATGCATTCCTAATTAATTCAACTAAATGACCAAATAGATGATTTAATTTAGGAATAGAATATTATTTCATCCATGACCATTGGGATTCAATAGCATGTAAGAGAATATTGGAAAAAGAATTACCTTACATTTAAATGAAAGAAAATCTGAATAATTGGATTCAAGGAAACCTTATGCCCTAGTTTCTCTCTCATTGATTATCAATTCTTTGCTTGATTGTCCATCTTTCTTCTTTATTTGTTTTCTATTTTTAATTTGAATTTCTCTTCACTTCTGATTGTCTAAATAACAAAGGATTTTAAGAATCTAATAATTACCACTTATTCCTCTTGGGATCAATAACTGGGACTTAAGTCCTATATTACTTGGCGATAGAATGCACTTACTCTTAGTGTATTTTACGAGCATCAAGCAATAGCACAAAAAACATATTTCTCTTCATAGTCCTTTTCAATAGCATCCTATATATAATATTAATTCGAAATGATCCAAGAAGAAGTTTATATATAACCAAAACTAGATATGTTCAGTAATGAATACTGAGATGTACCTGAGAAGGCACATGTTGGTGTTTTCTTCCTTGCGCAACGGTGAAGCGTGTTGAAATGGGGGTGGTTAGTATTTGCAAAGGCACCCCAACGCTCAAATCAGGCTGTGCACAATTAGGGTTTAAACTAAAGAGCAATAGTTACCTGTTGAAGGTAATAAAACTTGATATTTGTTGATACCTAATTTTGTCCATAAAATTTTGTTGATTAATCTGGAGCTTATGTTGAGTGATGCTTAATTGCTATGAGCACATATTTCTTGTCTTTTCTTTTATTTACTCTAATCTCACTTAAGTTTTTTTAAGTAAAAATAAAAAATATATAAAATAAAAAAATAAAAAAAAAAAAAAAAAAAGAGAAATAAAAAGGAAAAAGAAGTCTTCGTTACGATTGCGCTTCAATTTAGTTGAAATGCAACTACACCATTACTTCATGACAAGGTTGCAAAGCAAGCTCCAAGGGCCCAAGGCTCAAGAGAAGCAAAAAAGGAAAAAAGGTTCTGAAAAGGAGGAAGTGGGGGGCTCAACGTAGGAGGCTCACGCAAAGAAAAAAGAAGGAAATGTCAGGGGAGAAATGATGAAAGGGTGGACGTATTTAAAAGAGAAGAGCATCAGAAAAGGGGGGATCTTTTTTTCACACATTTTTCACCTTCAAGAACCAGAAAAACACCTTCCATTTTCCCCACCCTCATCACCAAGAACAGCACATTCACCCACCTTCCACATAAATCCTTCATCACCATAAACTTCCAAGAGCACAGCCATCACAAGGGAGACAGAGAGAAGGGAACAAGAAGGAGACAGAAGCCTTGCTGAGGAATAGCATTCACTTCAACTGTTCCACTTTGAACTCCACAGATAACCTTCTGCATTTATGTCATGTAGCTCATTTCTGCTAGCTATTCTCACTTGCACACAACCCCTGAATCCCTCTGCACTCAACCTGAAATGAATACTACATATCCACTCAAGCCTCCTTGACTGAAACCCAATGTCCACTCTCCAACCGTGAATCCATCTCCCTTTTATTACCTTCATCTTCACTACCTCACTTTGGCAGAACTAATATTCATCGTCTCATCATTATCTTCAAGCTCAGCACCTCATTTCCAGCACCTCTCTACCTTCACGTCCAACCCACTGACAAACCACTCTACTACTATTCATCATCTCCCTCCACATAAACCCTTCATCACCTCACTTTCATAACCCCACAAACCGACCGTCGGACCCCCAAACACCATCATATCCTCACCTCCCATTCGACCGTCGAACTCCTGCACTGGCCTTCAACCAACTTCACAAACACCATCATATCCACATCCTTCCCTTTTCCGACCGTCGAACCCAAGCACCGGATCCATCATACCTTTAAACCGTCGAACCCCACGAACCACACCATAATTCCTCTACCGACCGTCGAACTACATCATCGACCTTCACCTCACTCGACCGTCGAACCACACCCGCCTACTATCCCCTCACCGACAACCCATCCAAACCTTCACACTATCAACCAAACTCCATCATATCCGACCGTCGAACCATCCAACCTCCCTAAACCGACCGTCGAACCACACCACCGTGACTTTCACCGACCAACTTCACCGACACCCTCACCGTCGAACCACACCAAGTGTGACCTTCACCGACCAACACCGCTTACCATCCTCTCACTGACACCCCAACCGACCGTCGAAACCCAAGAAGCCAGATCCTTCCCCTCAACCAATCGACCGTCGGACCCCTAAACTCCATCATATTCGACGGTCGAACCATCCAATCTCCCTAAACCGACCGTCGAACTTCACCAACACCAGTTACCATCATCTCACCGACCAACTTCACCGACACCCTCACCGTCGAACCACACCCGGTGACCTTCACCGACCAACACCAGGTCATATCCTCTCACCGACACCCTCACCGACCGTCGAAACCCAAGAAGCCGAGCTTTCCCTTCAACCAACCGACCGTCGGACCCCCGAATCCCTCTCGCACCGACCGTCGAACCACTTCACAAAATACCATCAATCCCTCTGCACCGACCGTCGAACCACTTCACAAAATACCATTATTCCCTCTACCGACCGTCGAATTTCCAGCTCCTTCTCCACACTCGACCGTCGAACTTCCAGCTCCCTCTCCACACTCTACCGTCGAACTTCCAGATCCCTCTCCACACTCGACCGTCGAACTCCCAGCTCCCTCTCCACACTCGACCGTCGAATTTCCAGATCCCTCTCCGCACTCGACCGTCGGATCTCACCAGATCTTTCTCTGCATCCGACCGTCCAATTTCATAAACTAAATTCTTCCACACCGACCGTCGAATCTCAGGGTCCAAACCCCTCCCCAAACGTCCTCTGGTATGTGCTCTGATATTGTTACCTAAGTTTTCAAGCTCTCTTTCCTTTAAATTGAATTGTTGACTGCCTATTGAGGTTTGAGTTTGAATCACGTAGGCTGCTGCCCATTCCATGCGAATGCAATAATGATACATTTTTTTTGGTAAGAAAAAGAAAAGAAGGGTAAAAGAATATAAAAATAGCAAAAAAAAATCTTTTAATCCATGCAATGACCAATGATGATGATTGAATAGCGGAGGCTATCTTCATTATCTTTTGGATCATAAGGGTTTATTGAGTAGCCTAGTGCTAACTTGAATCCTGTGCAAAAATGGATTCGCTTTCAAAAAAAATCTTTTTTAAATAAAATCAACCAACCCATACTTATTTTATAAAGAACTACGTGACTTTGAGTTCCTCATTGCACCCGAGGATACGTAGGAGCAGAATCTCTATTCTGTCAAGCAAAAAAAAAAAATAAATTTTCATGATTTGGTTGTTTCTTTTATTTCTTTCCAAAAAATGAGAAAAATAAAAATAATTACAAAGTCTTTTGTTTAAAGGGGTAAAAATAAATATATTTGAGATTATTAAATTTTGCACAACTAACATAAGGTACCGTTCTTGGAACAGGCAAGATATAAGTGCTAACACCTTCCCTATCATGTCGACTCCCTGACTCAAACTCATTTTCAAAAGACCAGTTTTCCTGATAAAAGGGTTTTTCTAATGTTTTCCCAATTTAAATAAACATTGGTGGCGACTCCATTGATTTTTATATTTTTCGGTCGTCCCGTCGCGATCCCGGTTGCGACAATATTTATATAGTGTAATTAGGAAACAAGTTCCCTTGATTGTAACATGGGATCCCTATAAGATCAGAATGTTGATACTGCAGTTATGAGCAGTCAAAGGCAGTTATGAGCGCTTTTATTATGCAAGATCATGATTGACAGTTGCGGATAATCATAAGATTTATCCATTGCATAAATCTCGAACAATTGTTGCTACTATCTAATGTTGTGGTTCGTCATGCATAGTATTGGGATCTTAACCGCGCACTGATTGAATTCTTGTTGAGGTATCAACGATGGACTCTGACCGGATGCATGTCGAGTTGACCCATGGAACAAGATCCCAGATCACGATCCAAAATAAGATATATACATAAACTATCCAAATATGATGCATGTAACTACACAAAATTAAGAAGCGAACCAAAATATAAAATAAAATAAAATAAGTAACTAGCTCGTATATACCCTTATAAGACGGTTGTCTTCCCTGTTGGGAGTTTTAGGCTTAGGAGGGAGGGAACTTTGCCTTTTGTGAGGAGGATGGCAGTTGCTTGCCATGGCAATAGAATAAGATAACTACTAGAAACTGGTGTGTGTTGGGGTAAATGAGTGTTCGCTATTTATAAGAAATGCCTTATAAGTATGTGTAAGAATTCTTAAAAGATTAGTCATAAGACTGGACTAATGGTGAGAGACTTGAGTAATTTGTATGAGATCATAAGTTCAAACATAAGTGTCACCTTTGTACCAATAAAAAAAAGAACATGTGAAAGATGCAGCCATCATGTGGTGGAGGTAGTGTGATTAAGAGAAATGTCTAATGCCACACCGCTCAACAAATGTAATATTAAATGTAAGAGAATACTTTACACTAAGTATATCAAGAATTTCTCGAGTCAAATGTATTCATAGTTCTCCTTGATTTTAATAGCCTTTTGTTTTGTTCTTCAATTTTTCAACGATTACATCAATGCTCAGGCCATTATTTGTTATATTCTGAAATAGCTGGCAGTAACAATTTAAATAAGCATAATTTTGGTTTCTTCCTTTTCCTTCTCTAACAATCAATTACATTCTAAAACAACCAGCAGTTTAAGTTCGAATGTACACAGTTTCTGTTTTAACTAACTCCTTCTCTGTTATGGTGTAGGTTTGGCAATCTCACTCTGTCCCGTGGCTACCTAATTAACCCGCCACAACCCACACAAGGTGGGTTTAAATTCTGCTACACTGTGGAGTGGGATTAGTGCAAATTTTGGTCAAACCACCCCATCCTGCCTCATATCCCGCATCTAAACAAACATTTTGTTTAATTTATCTATTAATCAAATCAATTATATTACTTAATCTTCTCAAGTTTAACACTAATGTTAATATATTTTTTAGTTTATATGAGATGAAGAATTATTTAAGAATTGTGACAAAATATTATATAGATTTAATGTAAAATAAGCGCATAGGAGCACTATGGTTAAAAGGTCAAAATATAAGCACATGACCATTACCCCAAACCCAAGCTCTGAGGTAACTAGGAAGGTTCTTATTCACCAATAACTTCTAGAAGATGATGAGGCTAAGGCCTCTTATCCTAATAACATGGGATAACTTCTAAATCCTACCTAAAGGATAAATCCCCACTTAAGGCTCATCAGCCAAAATGTCTTTCACAAAAAACTCTAGCTCCTCATCTATAATTACAACACAAGCCCCTCAAGTAAATACACCTTCCATTATACACTTGAATACTGGTGTCATCTCTTACTTAAGCATTAAAGTTCCTTTTACATGTACACCATTTCTTCATCCCAGAGCCCCAATGGCACCACACTAAAGCATTTTGGTATATGCCCTTAGTATGCCTCCCCATTGTATATAGATTGAAACGGAATCTATGTAGAGAGACTTAATGATATCTTTGTTAGATGTTACCAAGCTCCTCCCCATGGTTAAGAGTTGAAAATTAGTATCTATATCTCTCCAATTAGTATACTTGATTATATTTACTTCCTATTAGTTGTCATGTGGAGCTATAGGTTTATATATATATATATATATAAACTCTTCGAAATTTAGAAGTCACATTGAGTCCTAACTAATTCGAAGTTAGGTCGAATAACTTTAATAGGTTCTTATTTAGTTAAATTATTTTCAATAATATTATTAATTCAATTATTTAATGCACTTGGGCTGATTTTTTAACTATTGGACTTGACTACTTAACACTAATTAGCTTGTTTCTCATGCACAACACTCTCCTTTCTCCTTTTTCTTGTTTTCCCTCCTTCACACCATTTTGCTTATTGTCATTGATTACAATTTTATAGCAAAATATAATCAAAAGCAAATTAATGATTGATTTTGACATTTTATTTAATGTCATCACATGGCAATTTATTTTATTTTCTCTTTTTTAAATTTAATATGAGTTCAGTGTCATTAATTACAGCATTTTTTTTTACTTTTATATAATTTATTGCATTTAATAATTAAATTATTTAGTTTTATTAAAATATATATACTTTCTTTTAAATTATATTTCTTTTTACCCATTATAAGTGAATATACATTTAATAGCGTCATTAATTTTTTTGCCGATAAATGATATATAATATTTTGGAATAATTAATGTTTTGCATAATTTATGATTCATTTCTATTCTTCAATATTATTGTTTGATGATTTTTAAGGAAATACTAAATTTACAAAGGTGATTTATTGATGACAGATTTCTTTTTTCTTTTTAATCTTGTACATCTAAAATTTCCAAAATAGACCAAAAAAAAGTTGAGCATAATAATAAGTGAGCCGCACTCTTATAAGAAAAGAGACTAAAATTCAAACATTAAAATAAACACTTGTTTAAAGGACATCCTGATTATTAGTAACTACTAAACAATCACGATTGTGCTCTCGTGATTAATCTCTCAACAATTATACAAAGTATATCATCATGACATTGTATTGTACATGTTGACATTTTTTTATTTTTTATTTGTATATATTATTGCACTCTTAATTATCTATCCAAATTCCATGCTAATTACTTTTAATTGTAGTTTCTTAATTTGTCATCAATCGAAAGTGAATAAAAAAATAGAAATATAATCAATTAAGATTTGATTAAACAAAAAATTTAATTAAAGAATTTAATTAAATTCAATGCAATGAATAGAAACAAAAATATATGTTTAAATTAAGAATGATAATAGCTTCACTTATATATTATCTTTAATTTTTTAGTCTTTCACTATATGTCTCTAGACCGTTTTGGCTAGGGGTGTAAATTGGTTTGAATAACCTACTAACTCAATCGATTCAAACCGACCTAATTAAATTAGTTCAGTTTGATTTGAGTATATTGATTGGCTCGAGTAAAATTCAAATTAATTAAAATTTAATCGGTTCGATTCTCGAATTTGAAATTTTAAAATTGAATCAAATTGAACTAAACTAAATTATATATTTATATATTTTACTTTTAAAAAAAATTATGCTACAATATTTTTTGGCTACTACTTATTTTTTTTTTTATAATACTTTCTCAATTTCCAACCTCTAAAACGTCATTTTCGTTCAACACAGAAGGCTAGAAAACTCCTTTGCCAAAATGTTCGATTCTGCTCACCGGCACTGCAATTCTGACCAAGAATATGCTAATAGGTGTTATTCCAAAAATTCTTTGAGAGGTAAGAGGCTTGAGAATTTTGGATCTTTCCTTCAACCAACTCTCTGGATCCATTCTTATTGAACTTCAAAATCTACATGTCATTCAGCTTTTGAACCTCTCTTATAATGATTTAGAATAAACCATTCCTAATGGTGAAGTTTTCCAAAATCTTTCTGCTGTCCATTTAGAAGGCAATAAAAAATTTTGCTTGTATTTTGCATGTGAGCCTCATGGCCATGGAAGAAGGCATGTCAGACATTACATTATCATAGTCACAGTAGTAACACTGATACTATGTCTGACAATTTGCTTACTACTATACATAAAGAATAGAAAAGTGAAAGTAACAGCAACAACATCATCTAAACTTGGAAGTTTGGAAATGATGAATTGATTTTAAATGCTCTAATATTGACTTTAAAAATAATAAATTTATGGCTCTAATTTATGAATACTTAAGTAATGGGAGCTTGAAAGATTGGATTAAGGGGAAGAGAAAGCATGCAAATGAAAATGAGTTGAACCTTATGGAGAGACTGAATATAAATATTGATACGGCTTGTGCATTAGATTACCTGCACAATGATAGTGAAGTTCTTATTGTGCATTGTAATTTGAAGCCCAACAATATTCTCTTGGATGAAAATATGATTACAAAGGTTGGAGACTTTGGATTTGCTAAGTTGCTGATTCAAAGTTCAACTAATCAAGACTCCATTAGCTCCACTCATGTCCTTAGGGGTTTTATTAGTTACATATATACCTCCAAGTTAATAGTTTCACAACTTTCTCTTAATTGAATAGTAGTAGTATATAACTTGTCAAGTTAAATATCTCTTGAAAAATCTTTTAACTTATTCAAATATAATTTCTTAATACAAATATCAATATGTTTCTCTGTTCCCTCTTTATGAATCTTTTAGTATTCATTTTGAAACATGAAATAATTATTAGTGTTCAAATCAATAAGTTTAATTCTATTTCTAGAAATTTTTTTATAGGTTTATTATGTATTTTTTTTGTTATGAAAAGTTAATTATTTAGTTAATTTTTATATTAAAAAATAGCTAACCCGATCACCCGAACTAAACCAATTCATAGATGTTCGATTTAGTTTGGTTCGGATTTATCTATCAAAAAATATGAAAATCGAACCAAACTAAATCAATTAATTTTGATTGGTTCAGATTTTTTTTTCTCAAAAACTAAATCAAATCAAACCACTTACTTACACCTCTACTTTTAGTCACTAAATTATTTCTTAAAAAATGATCATCTTATACTTTTAAAAAATGGTGTAAGTATTATTTATATCCTTTTTAAAAATGTGATTGAGTAAAAAAAATGATAAAAAAAATATAATAAATAATATTAAATAAGACATAAAAAATATATACATTATTTAATATAAAAATATAATGATTATTATTCCTCGTTATGATATATGACACAGCTATAGGGAGCTGACGTGTTCAGGACTTTCATCCCTTAAATGCATTTTTTTTAAATACGTGTACTTTTGTTTTAAATAAATAAAAAATAATAAAAATATTCTTATTACTTTTTTATATTATTTTTTATATAATTAATTATATTATTTTTTATCACTTTTTTTTTATTTAATCACAATTATAAAAAATAATAAAAAATGTGATAAGAGAAAAGTATAATAAGATAAAGATTTTTCATTAAAAAAAGTATACAGTGCAACGCCAAGTATTTATATGCATGATCATTTCATTTCTTAGCGTCTCCAGATATATAAACATAATTTTTTTTTCAAGGATGTCATTGGTAAAACTTAACATGAAAGGTGAAACCCATCACGGAAAATGAGAGCAAGTGTGAAATTAATGAAGTTAAATGAGTAGGTATAATAATTATTTGGTTAAGAGACGGATTATCAAAAGTGTAGATCATGTTTTTCCTTCAAACCATATATACTTTTCATCGGTTATTAATCCCCAAATCTCTATATCATCATTGTAAAGTTAAAAAGAAAACTAACCCTTGTTCCAACTAGTTTGTAAATTTCAGCTCCATGGTTGAGGAGCTCTGCAATATCAGGGTTCGAACTCACGTAAAAACACTTGTCATGAATAGAGGTGAAAGCTGGTCACATCTGGTCAGATTATATTTTATCTTAAATAGACTTATTTTGTATCTCAATTATAAGACTTAAGTCTAAATTATGAACTTGAAATAGGTTAATTTTTAAGGCTTGATTTATCCTTATTAAAAGTTTAGTCAGGTCTGAAAATCTATTTAAATGTCGATAAATTTTTAATTACATACAAATGTAATACATTATCTTTATATACATTCACAAAAAATTAGAAAGAGATGATAATTTTTTATGATGAATGAGTTTTGTGGGATCTCTTTTTTTTTTCTCTTCAACTTTTTGTCTTTTATGTGTAAAAATGATGTGTTACATCTGTATGCACACAAAATATTTCTTAAAAGTTTACTTTGTAATAAAACCTTTAAATAGCCTGTCAGTCTAACCTTATTGCAAAGTAAATATTTAAATAGACTAACAAGTCTACCTTTAAATAAGTTAACAAACATTTACATAAGTTAACATATTTAAACCTTGAAATAAGCCAATGAACCTAAGTCTTTAAATAAGTCAATAATTGTTTGATTATTAAAATATTACATTAAAAATCTAATATTCAAATTCAATATCATAAGTCTAACAAGTTAGTATATATTTTGGTTATAACTTAACACTCATCTCTTATTTTTATAAATATTCATTATTTTTTTATTCTAATTTTTGATTGATATGTGTCTTTGAGATAATTAAATTGTAAAATTATAGGAGGCATATAATTGTAAAATTATTTTGGGCTAGGACTGGACCTGTTTGTTGCAGTGCACTTATGATGGCTTACTCAAAACTGGGCCTTGTTAATGAAGCGTTTAGAGTATACAATGGGATTGCTGAGTCGGATTTGGTTTTTACGGAACTCACTGATTTCTGGTTATGGGTGCTCTGGTGTGTGGGATATAGGGATGCAAATGTTTAGCTCAATGAGACATGTGGGGAAGAAACCAGATGGATTTACACTGGCTGGGTTGCTTGTTGGTATTGCAGATTCTAGCTTGCTAAGCATTGGCCAAGGATTACATGGTTTAAGTCTGAAAAGTGGGCTCGATTATGATTCTCATGTAGGTAGTTTACTGGTGAGTATGTACTTGAGATGTAAGTGCATGGCTCTGGGTATTTTCAGTCTGGGGAGCATGAGAAGGCACTACAATTTTTCAGGAAATTAAACATGGAAAACAAGAAGGCAGATTGTGTTTTGATTGCTAGTGTATTGGCTTCTATAGCTCAGACGACGAATGTAGGATTGGGATGTGAGATACATGGTTATATTTTTCGGCATGGATTGGAATTAGATGTCAAGGTCTCCTCTGCTCTCGTAGACATGTATTCAAAGTGTGGTTTCTTGTACTTGGGAATTTGTGTGCTCAGGATAATGCCAGAACGGAATATAATTTCTTGTAATTCAGTCATTTCAGGTCTTCGCTTGCATAGATGTGCTTCCGAGGCTTTCAGGATGTTTGATAAGATGTTGGAGAAAGGATTAATACCTGATGAAGCCACATTCTCTGCTTTTCTTTGTGGTTGTTTTCATGCTGGCCTTGTCAAAGATGGCCAGGAGATTTTCCGGAGAATGAAAGATGAATTTGACATCAAAGTTAGGCGTGTAATAATTTTGTAACTTTGTATTTCTTCAAATTTCATATTAATCAAATATTACAATAAGAAAGTGATAAATATTTATAAAAGTAATAACATAAATTATAACATGTGATTTATATTTTAATTCTATTTATTAACTTAAGTTTTAATTATTAATTTTTATTAAAATTTAATTAAAAAATATATTAATATATTATATTATATATAATTAAATAAGTTAGATAAATCATGTTACGCTTAAAAATTTATTAAATGACTTGAGATCTATCATTTTTAAATTAAACAACTTTTTAAAAAAAAAAAAGAAAAATTTTAACTTATTTAATAAAATATGTAAGTCAGTCAAGTTATAAGTTATTAGATAATTTGATCTATTTTCACCCTTAGTCAAGAAAACATCTTAATACTCAAAAAATACATATATTACCATAGATGGTTTAGCTCTAATAAATCCAAACAACGAGTTAAACCAGTATTTATAGTTTCCAAACAACGAGTTCAATGAAAACCGCATAAAAGCTAATAATTATTGTAGAGGAAATTCATTCAATTGAAATGAAAGTTTCCTTTACATCAAAACCAGATAGACCAAGTTCTAAAATCATACACACTTATTCTTTTGCTGAATGATTTCTAATTATTTGGTGAGCTAATGCACGCCCATATGACTGATAATTAATATTATGCTATTACTCGTGTATCAGAAGCTACACCCGAGCTTCTCACACTGGAAGCTTGGCTCCACAATCATTAGGACCTTCTTTCTTTGAGTTCGCATTTTCAGCATTGGCAGATTTCTCTCCTTGCAAGAATTATGAAACAAACATGCGAGAATTCATATATCACTTTTAATTAAATTCTAATGTAAACTCTTCCCAATAAGAAGAAGAAGAAGAAACTATTGCTCATTAGAAAACTTTCCGTGATAGCATCAAGAACAATTTCCTCATCATAGTGCGTCTCCATATAGCAGCCTAAATATATAAATAAATATCTCAAAATAAGTCATGAAGAAGTAGACATATAGTTAGAACCAGACATACAGATGAATCAAAACACTTACAGCAACAGCAGAAAAAACATATTCCTCATCAGAATCCTTTCTCAATAGCATCATATATATAATATTAATTCGGAATTAGCCAAGGAGAAGTATATATATATAGCCAAAACCATATATATACATGAATTACCCAAATATGAAGCATGTAATAACATAAAATTAAAAAGCGAAGCAAAAAATAAGAAATAAACAACTAGCTTATGCATACCCTTGTGAGACGGTTGTCTCCATATGGTGGAGGTGGTGCGACTTAGAGAATTATCTTACACCATACCGCTTAACACGTGTCATATTAAATATAAGAAAATACTTTACACCAAGTGTATCAAGAACCTTTCTTCAGTCAAATGTAACCACAATCCCCCCTGAAGTTAATAGCATTTTGTTTTGTTCTTCAATTTTTCGACGTTTAAATCAATGCTTTAGGCCATTATTTGTTACGTTCTGAAATAGCTGGTATTTGCAATTTAAATATGCACAAATTTTGTTTCTTCTTTCTCCTTCTATAATGATCAGTTACATTTTGAAATAGCTAGCACTTTTAGTTCAAATGAACATAATTTTTATTTTCACTCATTCCTTCTCTGTTGTGGTGTAGGCTTGGCAAACTCACTTCATTCCGAAGGTATTCAACTCGCCATAATCCGCACTGGACGACTTTAAAATCTTTTCCACCGTAAGGTGGGATTTGTGTGAGTTTTGGTCAATCTATCTCATTCTATCCTGTATCTTGCATTTAAACAAATATTATGTTTGATTTAACTATTAATCAAGTCAATTATATTACTTAATCTTCATAAGTTTAACATTTATCTTAACAAATTTTGTAGTTTATATATGAGATATGGAATTAATTTCAATATTGTGATTAAATATTGAATAAATACAGCACACTAAAGCATTTCGGTATATGCCCTTGATATGCCTCCCCATGTATATAGATTGAAACGGAATCTCTGTAGACAGATTTAACGGTATCTTTGTTAGATGTTAACAAGCTCCTCTCCATGATTAGGAGTTGAAAATGAGTATACTTTAATTAGTATACTTGATTATATTTACATCCTATTAGTTGCTATGTCTAGTTATGGGCTTATACATATATCATATATAACTTTAACATGTTTTTATTGTGAATACCCAACTTTATTCGGACAAAAAAAAAATTGGTTATGGGTGATCAATAGAAAAAATTAATTAACTCTACTTCTATTAATCAATAATAAAAAGTAATAAAAATAAATAAAAGAAAATAAGGCATGCAAAAAAGAAAAAAAGAAAAAGAGAAAGGGATTTGGGCTTGGATCCATTGGGTTTACTCATCTACCCGGATCCACCCATGACCCAACACCCATTCTCACTACTTTTCCTTCCCCAAAACCCAGCAGCCCCCCTTCCCCCACCTACGGCAACTCTCTCCCTCTGCCATGCACAAGGCTCGACGCCCTACTCAGCCACCCCTGCGTCTTGGACGAACCATACAGCGTAAGAAGGAAAGCGCTGGAACTTGGGGGAAAGAGAATACATGGAGCAGGGAGACGAAACACAAAAAGGGAAATCAGAGTGAGACCCGAGCTTCAACCTCTGCAATCTCTCATACGGTGCACCAAGGTTCAGGCTCTGCGTTGGAGGCTGCAAGACAACACAGAGGAAGCCCTCCTGTGGTCAAGAAAAGAATTTTCCTCTATAAATACAGAGGACGAAAATCAGAGAGGGGGTGAGAGAAGTTCTTTTTAGTGAGAGTCTTAGAAAAATTTGTATTAGGAGAATTTGAGAGATAAAAAGCCGATCAGGACAACCTCTGTTCTGAACAATTTGGAAGGATCCCATTCGGTAATCTTTAGTTTTTTGTTTTATTTTCTTGTGTACTCTTCTTCCATCGATGTACTGAAGATCTTGAATAACATAGATTCCTCTGTTTTGTTCTTGACTGATTCTGTGTGGAGCCTAAATTTGGTGCCTGATGTATAAGTTCTTCCCTTTGATTTAGTTTCCGTTTTTGTTGCCTTCTATCTGTTTGTTAAAATGACTAGGCCAACTTGATCTGTCCTAATGTTAATAGTCTTCTGATTCTTTTTTATTTCCATGAAAATTAATCTCTCGATTGCTTTTCTGTGTAACTGTCGACTTCCCATTTGGAGAAACCCATAGTGGTTTCAATGGTTAAGTGTTGGCTGCACACTATCTGTTTGTAAAAAAATGAGTCTTGATTTCCTCTTAATAATGGGTGATGAATTCGTATGTGGTCCTGCTATAGTCCTAGGGGTAACAGTTCTATTTTCCCCATTCCCTTCCTCTGAATTCGTTTCAGAGGAAGTGGCTGAGTTGTTTGACCAATATACCTGCCTAGTCATAGTTTCTTTTTAGTAATGATGGTGAACCTGATGCTATCTGCTTGGCAATGTGTGGTGTGCATTTCTTTTCGGTAAATTGACATGATGCATATGTCTGCAAATGTTTGTTTCGTATCCCTTACTACTGTTTCTCTCATTCTGTTTTCTCTTGGATCTTCACCCTTGTACTTTGTTCAAGAAGAGTAACTCTAGGTTGATACAAAAGGAAGTTGTTTTAGCCTGTTATGTGAGTAATGCATTACAGAATTGAAGCTCATAGCTTGCTGGTTTAGAACATTCACAAACGGACTTGGGTTAAACATCTTTGTCTTATTTTAATGGCACAATAATCATTGCACGAAATTGCAATCTTAGGGGTTGGGCTAGTAAGATGAGTTGCTGGTTGCGCACTACCTAATTGATGAAAATGATTTCTGCTTGATAATGTGCTCAGATTCATTGAAGTCTTGTCAAAGTTGATCCTTATCTTGAATTTTTTTGCTTTATTTTTTTATTTTTTTGGATGCTTTAGATCTTCTCCAGTCATGGTCAATGTTAATTGGTAGTTGATTTTTAGGAACACCCATGCTTTACCTGTGTACCCGATGTGTTGATCATGGAGTCTGCAGATATGAATCATGGCAGGGTTACATTATCTAACCTCTTGGATAATTTTTGCGTTTCTTACTTTGAAAATGTGAAAATATATGTGGCAAAAAGTCAAAATTAAGGGATAGTGATCTGCCCTCCAAATGAAGTGATGATGAAAAATCAAAAAGCAAATAGGCACGTTTGAAAAAGTTAAATCTGATAATAATGGGAATAAAAAAAATAAGGGATTCATGTAGGACTTTACGTGCAAGGTTCACATGAGACCATGTATGTTAATATTTTTTTTTTAGCACATTGCTTTTACTTTCATTCAAAAAAAGAAAGAAAAAAAAAGTGTGTAAAATAATTGAGCCTTGTTGAGTAGAATAATATGGATTAGTTGACTTGTGATAACTTGTTAATCTTGTATTAAGTTGTGATAATTTAATGATTATTTAAAAAAAACATAAAATAAAAATCAAACTAATTTTTGGAGGCTAAAACACAACTAATAACAAGTTTTTTTTTTCTAAAAAAGATCATTTAATTTAGTAGATCTTATTTTATTTCATCTTATTTTACTTTATTGTATTTTATTAAAAGGACTAAAATAAATTTTAAAATTTTCAAATAGTTGCACAATTATCTTTGAGTAATCGTCTCTAAGTTCTGATATATTAAGGATCCCATTGAGTTAAATTTTCACTTTTCTTTATGCTTAATTGGACTCTTCAAATTTAAATTTTTGAAGGTAGACTATTTTTAAGTTTTTTAATTTTTTTTAATAAAAAATAAAATTAGTGACCTCTTTTTGTTCTACTTTAATATTTTTTATTTTTTATGGATTTTTTTGGTGACTGATTCGCGACACTTATTTAGTTAAATTGTTTCCAATATTATTATTAATTATTTAATGGGCTTGGGCTGAAATTTTATACTATTGGACTTGATTAGCTTGTCTCTCATATAAACACTCTTCCTTCTCCCTTTTCTTGTTTTCACCCCTTCACACCATTTTACTTATTGTCATTGATTACAAATTAATAGCAAAATATAATCAAAAGCAATTTAATGATTGATTTTGACATTTTATTTATCGTCATCACATGGAAAGTTATTTTATTTTCTCTTTTTTAAATTTAATAAGAGTTTAGTGTCATTAATTACTGCATTTTTTGACTTTTATATAATTTATTGCATTTAATAATTAAATTATTTAATTTTATAAAAATATCTATACTTTATTTTAAATTATATTTCTTTCTTACCCTTTATAAGTGAATATACATTTAATAGTGTCATTTTTTTTTTCAAATGATATATAATATTTTGGAATAATGTTTTGCATAATTTATGATAAATTCATTTCTTTTCTTCAATATTATTGTTTGGTGATTTTTATGGAAATATTATATTTGCAGAGGTGATTTATTGATGACAAATTTTATTTTTTTTCTTTTTGATCTTGTACATCTGAAATATTTAAAATGGACTAAAAAATGTTGGGTGTAATAATAAGCGAACCACGCTCTTACGAAGAAAATACTAAAATTTGAACTTTAAAATAGACACTTTTTGAAAGAATCTCCTTGTTATTAATAAGTAATAACCAATCACGACCATGTCCACGAGAATAATCTCACAACAATTATGTTAAGTATTCATCACTATATTATACTATATATGCTACCAGTTTTTCATTTTCATTTTTTATTTCTATATGTTATTGTACTCTTAATTTTCTATACATACTCCATGCTACATTAAATTGTAGTTTCTTAATTTGTAATCAATTGAATGTGAATAGAAAAATAGAAATATAATCAATTAAGATTTGACTTGAATAAACAAATTTAATTAAATTAAAGACTTAAATTAAATTCAATGCAATTAATAGAAGCGGAAATGGACGTTTAAATCAAAAAAAATTCTTACTTAAACTAAGTATTCAAATTGAGTGTATCAGATTAATTAAGACTTAATATTTTTATAAATTTTTATAAAATTAATTATGTGACACAAATATTCATAAAAATATTAAATCTTAATTGGTCTGGTATACCCATCTGAATATTAAGAATTTAAGTAAGAATTTCTCTAAATTAAAAATGCCAATTGTTCCACTTATATATTATCTTTAATTTTTTGATCTCTCAATATGTGTCTCTAGACCCTTTCGTTCCTCGTTATGACGTATGGCATAGCTATATGATTCAAACCTTCATAATTGTTGTATATAATATATTGGGAGCTGACGTGTTCAAGACTTTCATCCCTTAGATGTATTAATATTTTTGAAATATGTGAACTTTTTTTATAAACAAATAAACAAAAACGTATTCAATGCAGAAACACCGAGCGTTTATATGAGACGGATCATCATGGTAAATAAGACCAAGTGCGAAATTGATGAGGTTAAATGAGTAAGTATAACAATCATTTGGATAAGAGTCGGATCATCAAAAGTTTAGATCCCGTTTTGCCATCAACCATACCTTTCATTTGTTACTAATCCCCAAATCTCTGTATCATCAATGTAAAGTTAAAAAGAAAATTACCCTTAGTTGTTCCAACTGGTTTGTAAATTTCAGCTCAATGGTTGAGGAGCACTACAATATCAAGGTTCGAGCCGACGAAAAAACACTTGTGGGGAGGGTCATCTTAATACTCCAAGCAAGAATTTAAAAAAAAAACATTTATACATATTACCAGGGGCGATTTAGCTCTGATAAATCCAAACAACGAGTAAAACCAGTGTTTATAGTTTCCAAACAACGACTTCAATGAAAACCTCAAAAAAGCTAATAATTATTGTAGAGGAAATTAATTCAATTGAAATGAAAGTCTCCTTTACATCAAAACCAGATAGACTAAGCCCTAAACCACACACTACTACTCAATGATTTCTAATTATATATTGTGCTAATGCACTTCCATAAGACTAATAATTAATATTACACTACTACTCACGTGTGTCAAATATCAGAAGCTGCACCCAAGCTTCTCACACTGGAAGCTTGGCTCCACAATCATTAGGACCTTCTTAATTTCTTTGAGTTCGCATTTTCAGCTTTTGCAGGCTTCTCTCCCTGCAAGAATTATGAGACAAACAGGCGAGAATATTCATATATCACTTTTAATTAAGTTCCAATGTAAACTCTTTCCAAGAAGAAGAAGAAGAAGAAACTGATGTTCATTAGAAAACTTACCGTGATAGCATAAAGAACAATTTCCTCATCATAGTGCATCTCCATTGCAGCCTAAATATATAAATAAATATCTCAAAATGAGTCATGAAGAAGTAGATATATAGTTAGAACCAGATATATAGATGAATCAAAACACTTACAGCAACGGCAGAAAAAACAAATTCCTCATCAGAATCCTTCTCAATAGCATCCTATATATAATATTAATTCGGAATTAGCCATATATATATATATATATATCCAAAACCAGATATATATACATGAATTACCCAAATACGAAGCATGTAATTACATAAAATTAAGAAGCGAAGCAAAAAATAAGAAATAAACAACTAGCTTATGCATAACCTTGTGAGACGGTTGTCTTCCCTGTTAGGAGTTTTAGGATTAGGAGGGAGGGAACTTTGCCTTTCTAGAGGAGGATCGCAATTGCTTGCCATGGCAACAGAGTATGATAGCTACTAGCAAGTGGTGTGTGGGGTAAATGAGTATTTGCTATTTATTAGAAAAGCCCTATAAGTGTGTGAAAGAATTCTTAAAAGATAAACCATTGGGATTGGGATAGGGGTAAGAGACTTAAATAATTTGTATGAGTTCATAAATTTAAGAGTTTTGTTATATTTTTTAAAGGATTTTATTAATAATTCTCTTATTATTTAATAAAAAATATTAAATAAAAAATTAAATATAATTAATATTTTGATAATATAAAAAATATTTAATATTTTTTATTTAATAATTAATAAAATTATTAAAAATAAATTAATTATTAATTATTTTCATAAATTTAAACATATATACTACCTTTGTACCCAAAAAAAAGAACCCGTGAAAGATGTGGCCACCATATAGTGGAGGTAGTGTGACTTAGAATATTATCGTACACCACACCGCTCAACACGTGTCATATTAAATGTAAGAGAATACTTTACAGCAAGTGTATCAAGAATCTATCTTGAGTCAAAGGTAACCTCTGCCCTCTTTGATGTAAATAGCATTTTGTTTTGTTCTTCAATTTTTCAATGTTTACAACAATGCTCCGGCCATTATTTACTGGAAATAGATGGCTGTTATAATTTTAATATGCACAGTTTAATTTTGTTTCTTCCTTCTCCTTCTCTGATGATCAGTTACATTTTGAAACAACTAGTAGTTTTATTTCAAATAAATGTGATTTCTGTTTTCACTCACTCCTTCTCTGTTGTGGTATAAGCTTGACAATCTCACCCTTTCCTATAGGGGCGCAACCCATTAAAACCCACATGGGGTGGGTTCATAGGATGATGATCATCTGTCTTTATTTTTTATTTTTTTTTTTTTTTAAATTTTAATAAGTGTTTTAAATTTAATTACATATTTTTTTTATTTAATTAATTTTATATTTATTAAAATTTAAGTAAAAAACAAGAAAGAAGACATAAAATAGAGATAATAATCTTCATCCTTCATAATCTGTTCCACTGTCGAGTTGAATTAGTGCGAGTTTTGGTGAATCCACCTCACCCTACCCCGTATCTCGCATCTAAACAAACATTATGTTTAGTTTATCAATTAATCAGGTCAATTATATTATTTAATCTTCACAAATTTAATATTTATTTTAACATATTTTTTAGTTTATATGAGATGAAGAATTAATTTTAAAATCGTGATTAAATATTATATAGATGTAATGGAAAATAATAACACATGACCAGTTTAGTTTAAAGGTCTAAATATAAGCACGTGACCGTTACGCTGAGCTTAAGCTCCAAGGTAACTAGGAAGGTTCTTAATCGACAACAAGATGATGAGGCTAATGTATCTCATCTTAATAACATGGGATAACTCCTTAGAACTACCTAAAGGATAAATTCCCACTGATCAAGGCTTATCATAAGCCAAAATGTCTCTCACAAAGACTCTAGCTCCTCCTTTATAATTATAGCACAAGCCCTCAAGTAAATATACCTTCAATTATACACTTAAATACATGTGTTACCTTTAATTTAAGCGTCAATGCTCCTTTTGCATGTACATCCCCTCTTCATCCCAGAGCCCCAATAGCAGCTCACTAAGGCATTTCAGCATATGCCCTTGGTATGCCTCTCCCCGTTGTGTACAGATTGAAATGGAATCTATCTGGAAAGACTTAATGATATCTTTGTTAGATGTTACCAAGTTCCTCCCCATGGTTAAGAGTTGAAAATGAGTATCTATATCTCTTCAATTAGTATACATGATTATATTTACATCCTATTAGTTGCCATGTGAAGTCATGGGCTTATACATATATCATATATAACTTTGTTAGGTTCTTATTTATTTAAATTATTTCCAATAATATTATTAATTATTTAATGGCTTGAGTTAACTTTTTTTTACTATTGGACTTGACTACTTAACACTAATTAACTTGTTTGTCATGCACAACACTCTCCCTTATCCCTTTTCTTTTTCTTGTTTTCACTCCTTCACACCATTTTGCTTATTGCAATTGATTACAAATTTTTAGCAAAATATAATCAAAAGCAATTTAATGATTGATTTTGACATTTTATTTATTGTCATCAAACAGCAAGTTATTTTATTTTCTCTTATTTAAATTTAATATGAGTTCGATGTCATTAATTGTTGCTTTTTTTCGATTTTATATAATTTATTGCATTTACTGTTCAAATTATTTAATTTTATTAAAATATCTATACTTTCTTACTCTTTAAATATTACTCTTTGAAAGTGAATATACATTTAATAGCGTCATTAATTTTTTCAAAATGATATATATTATTTTGGAATAATGTTTAGCATAATTTATGATAAATTCATTTCTATTCTTCAATATTATTGTTTGGTGATTTTTAAGGAAATACTAAATTTACAAAGGTGATTTATTGCTGATAATTTTTTTCTTTTTAATCTTATACATCTAAAATATTCAAAATGGACTGAAAATGATTGAACTAATGGTGAGTAAGCTACACTTCTATAAAGAAAAGACTAAAGTCCAAACCTTAGGATAGACAGAACCTTCTTGTTATTAATAATCAATTACAACTGTGCTTACGAGATCAATCTCACAATAATTATG
Source organism: Ormosia semicastrata (assembly GCA_029884595.1). Lineage (NCBI taxonomy): Eukaryota > Viridiplantae > Streptophyta > Magnoliopsida > Fabales > Fabaceae > Ormosia > Ormosia semicastrata. Next base: position 24,491,075 of record JAQQTO010000046.1, on the reverse strand, counting down.
TTAAGTATATCATCACTACATTGTACTGTATATGTTGGCATTTTTTTTAAAAAAAAATATTTGTATATGTTATTGCTCTTAATTATGTGTTGATAATCCATGCTAATTACATTTAATTGTAGTTTATTAATTTTTCATCAATTGAATGTGAATAGAAAAATAGAAATATAATATATTAAGATTTGACTTGAATAAAAAAATTAATTAAAGAATTAAATTAAATTCAATGCAACTAATAGGAACCGAAATAGACTTTTAAATTGAGAATACCAATAGCTCCATTTATATATTAACTCTAATTTTTTGGTCTCTCACTATGTGTCTCTACACCCTTTCAGTCATAGGATTATTCCTCGTAACGTACGACATAGCTATAGGATTCAAATCTCTATAATTTTTTTTATATATTATATTGGGAGCTCACGTGTTCAAGACTTTCATTCCTTAAATGCATTTTTTTTTTTTGAAATGTGCAAACTTTTGTTACAATTTAAATATGCACAGTTTATGTTTCTTCCTTCTCCTTTTCTGATGATCATGAGTATTTTGAAATAGCCTACAGACTTAGTTTAAATGTACATGATTTCTATTTTCACTCTCACTCCTTCCCAATTGTGGTGCAGGATTCACAATCTCACCCCGCACTGCAGATACCCAACCCACAACAACTTGCATGAGATGGCATGGGTTTAAAATATGCTCTACCGTGAGGTGTGGTTGGTGCGGGTTTTAGTCAATCTATCCATCCAGCTCCATATCTCACATCTAAACAAATATTATACTTATTTTATCTATTAATCTAGTCAATTATATTACTTTATTTTCATAAGTTTAACACTTATTTAACATATTTTTTTAATTTATATAAAATGAAGAATTAATTTCATGATTGTCATTAAATATTATATAAATTTAATATAAAATAACAGCACACGACCATTATGATTAAAAGACCTAAATATAGGCACATGACCATTACCCCGAGCCCAAGATCGGAGTTAACTGGGAAGGTTCTTTATCACCAACAATTTCTAGAAGATGACAAGGTTAAGGCCTCTCATCCTAATAACATGGGATAACTCTTAAGTCCTACCTAAAGAATAAATTCTCACTTATGACTTGTCATTAGCCAAAATGTCTCTCACAAGGACTCTAGCTCCTCATCTATAATTACAGCACAAGCTGCTCAGGTAAATACACTTTCCATTATACACTTGAATACTTGCTTCACCTCTAATTTAATCGTGGAAGTTCCTTTTACATCTCTTCATGCCAGATCCCCAATAGTAGCACACTAGAGCATTTCGATATATGCCTTCCCTTGATATACATTCTAAAGCTATCAGTGGTTTCAATTCTAATATAAATAGTTTGCTCTCTCTTTCTCTCTCATGTTCATACGATAGCTAATTAACTTACACTGAAAATGTTATCGCACACTCATGTTCTAAGTTTAATTGTGAAGAAGGTGATTGCCACACATGAGGAATAATTCACTTAGATAATTTTTTGTCTCTATGATTGCAAATTTTGGGGAATGTGTGGGTGCGATTTTATCAACGGAGTATTTCATATAAGTAATGCAATCTTGTAACAATATGAATTTTTAATTTTTAATATAATATATTTCGTTTACTACTTAATATTATATGTATAAAAATTTATCGATATTTTTGAAAATTATTAAATTTTATCGAAATGGAGGTTGTAAAAGTATTAATATTAATTAATGCTTAATTAATTATACAATAAAATTAATAGTATCTTATATTATTTCAGTACGCGCCCATAAGGTAAGTTTTTGTAATATATTAATGGAGTAAGAGAGCCTCCTATAATATTGAAAATAATGAAAAGATTTCTTGTCATTTAACTGTATGTAGAAAATTCTCACGTTTTTCCCATAAATAAAATAATTGGGAATGAGATCAAATGTATAGTTTCTTTCTCTTTTTTTGTGACAAAAATATATAGTAGTTCATTAGACCAAGAGACATATCAACTACATGAGTATAAAGGACTCTTTAAGCATCTTTTGCTCCAAATTAATTTTATTCGCAAAAACAAATTGATATATTAGGGTGCATTTTTCTCCGACAACTTGCTTCTCATTTTTTCCCCTCTTTCCCAATTTCAGTGGCAGCTGCTGCGGGCAATTGCACTCGATGGTCAAAGCCTGCTTCTTCATTCACATTTGCATATCCAGCAGCTACAGGTTTATTCACTTCCTGAATTCATATTCAAACAAACAATAAAAAATTCAACAATTAGTTTAACTTGAGGATTTTTCAATCAAAAACCGTTTGTGTTTACTTATCAAATCACTTACAGAGGATTTGTCTGCAGGGTTTTGCTCATTAATATAAACACGAGCAGCAGCAGCCTACAGATCATCACGAAAAAGGGGGGAAAGCTACATGGTTAATGTAACATAACAAAAGAAATGAAAGATATCAAACTGCACAATTCACTCCCTCACCCTCAGCAATTCCAACTGTTCTTGACTAATTGCTTTGGTCTGCATGGAATATGGTCTTTTAAACCTTGCTGGTCGCCTGCTTAATGCCATTGAATTTCTTATCGCTAATGTTATATATTTAGTGTTTGAGGGAGAAATTGTTACGCAATGGTGCCATAAATAGTGAACCATATATGAGCATTATGGCAAGTGGAAACAAACTATTCTATGCATATTTGGCAAAGCAGCTCATTTTGTCTGAACTTCAAATTGAAACCGTCCCCAAGCTCAATCCTGACTCAGAAAACACTATGCACATGAGCTAGCAGTTTCATAAGGACACTATGTTCGAAATGTGAACGTTAGATCTAGGTAGCTTGTAAAAAAGAGTCATTCTCCTTGCCACTGAAACCATGTCAGGTCATGGTAATATTTTTTTGACACGCTGTATATGGTTTCAACTATTTAGAAATTTCACAAGAATAAGCCGGAGACAAAGACAAAAGTGGATACGTGTATTATTATAATGCTATATAAGACACTCGGCAAACACATAAACACACTATTGCCTCTCAAAATTTTTTGTTTACATATGTATGTATCTGTCATAAATTTATATGAGGTAAGTCTTATTACGAGATAAAGCTCACTCTATTTAAGTATATATAAGATATATACATATGTATACAAGAATTCTTCATTTTCTCTAAAGTCAAAAGTAACTGTCATTGGTCGTGCCTTATTGGTGCACCTTGTCTTCTGAGTACGTTTTTTCGGCTTTTCAGTATGAGACAAATCTACCTTAGTTGTTACGGCCTCACACGGAGTGGCCAGTGTTCCTCACATTGTACATGCATGTATGCTTATACCTGGCTCTGCATCTGAAAAGAAACATTGGACTTTTGTAGGTCCACCAATTTGTCACATTCAACACTATTTCTAATTATTGTATACAAGGATTATAGTAATATAAGTCAAATTTCATCAAACACATTCAAACAAACTTGAGCGTTTCTTGTATTTACATTATAGAATTTTTTTTTCTAAAATAAGTTTATTTTAAAGTAAGTAAATAAGTATATATTTATTTTTAATTTAATTTAAAATATATCATAATTTTAATTCACTAAAATTTAATAATAACTATAACCTTACTTATTTACTTATTTTAGAGACAAATTTACTTTATTTTTTTTATTTTCTTATATGATTTTGTCTGTTTATATATTTTATTCATTTTCACTAGTCTCTCATAATAGGAAAAGACAGAGTGTATACTATTTTTCTATTTTTTAATTAGTTTGCTTATAGTTTTAATTTAGTGAAATTTTATTGGTATTTTTTAAGATTGAACTTTTCCTCGATATTAGTATTTTACTATGCCTCCAGTTTATGTAATTAATATATAGTAAAGTTATCTTGAGATTTGAGAAGCAATTAATAACCATATTAACTATTAAGTATTAATTAATAATTGTTTTCAAATATTATAAAAAAATACTTTGAGGAGTAATTAATGATACTATACATATTATTAAATATTAACTTTCAAATTTTAAAATACTTACATTAGTTTTTTTAATCATTAAAGTTTTAACATATTAACCTAAAATAGATCATACATAGACTAAAAAAAAAAATCATACATGACCTAATAAATTATATAAAAAAACTTAAAAAATGCAGCCAAATATTGTAGTAAATAGGCAAAATAGAATTGGGTCATATATTTTTTGAAATTGCGAGTATGAGTCTCTTTATTGCACTTTATAAGATTATAAGTGTATTTTAGATTAATTTATTTTGTACTAAATTTTTTTTAAACAAATGTTCTCCTTATAATATTTTGATTATAAGTATTTTTAAAGTAAAATAAGTTAATTCAACATGTAGTAGATATTTTTCTATTAAATAAAAAATTCATACCATAACTAAAATTATCTTATTTAAAATAAATGCATAGATAAGATAACTAGTATTAGTTGAAAATGGTAGGAAAAAAATTCTTTTAATCTCCTAATTCATTACAAGTTTAAAATCATGCATGGTGCAAAAGGTAAAATGTTTCCACCAACATTTTTCGATAACAATAATGGTCCGTTTGGATAGCAGAATTGGAATTCAAATATAAAATTTTAATTTTAATTTCAATTCTTTAGAAATAGAATTAGTTTAGAATATTAAATTTTATATTTAGGATTGTCAAAGAATTAATATAAAATTGTAATTCTAAATTCAATTATAATTTTATTATTTAAATGTATGATCTAAAACATTAAAAAATTATTTACATATTAAAATTAATAAAAATATTCATACAATAATATTTTTATAATATAATAATCATTTTTTTCATAAAAAAATTTTCATGAATTTTTTTATTAAAAAAATAAATAGCTATTATAATAATTTTTATATAAATATAAAAATTATTTTCTATATAAATATAGAATCTCAATAAATATGATTATTCATAAATAAATGTGGAGAGAGAGTTTAATTTTTAAATTATAGAAATTGATAATTATTAAAGTATAAGTTAAGAATTGAGAAAGACTTAACTTATTTATTTTTCAATTTTATGAAATTGGTTTATGGAATTACAATTTCAATTCTAAATATAAAAAAATATAAAAATTAAATTAAGAAGTTCAATTCTAATTTTAAACTTTAATTTCATATTCAATTCCAAGAGTTAAACGGATACTAAAAATTTAATTTTGAGCAAGATTTTTAAAAATTTTAATTTTAAGAATTGATTCTAGTCTAATGACAATGAGACCCAAAATATATATTTCTCATCATATATAATTTGATATAATGCTGCTGATTAATTTGCTATATATATGATGTAAAATTATAAAGCATTTGGATTATAAATTCATTTGCTTTTACCATATTATATAGTCTTATCTAGCCTCTAACAAAAGAGTAATCTAGCAACCCAATTAATTTAAAACTAAAATTAATGGACAATAGTTTTATGTGCAATTCCATGATCAATTGATTATCATTAGGCATAGAGTCTTGTAAGGTATTATTTTCATATGCAACAATATTTGACAAAAGTATTTTAATTAAACCTTTATTAAGATTAAATTCACTTATCAAACATTGGAGTTTGAACAAATAAAACAAGAGAGAGAGAGAGAGAGAGTATCAAAGATAATATATAAATTATTCGTTATTCAACATTTGGGAAGAAGCCGTTATTCGTTATTCAAGGGAAGTAGTTATTTATTATTCGTTATTCAGTACTTGATAAGAAGTCCTTATTCATTATTGGATATCGATACAACACTTGGTATGAAGCCGTTATTCATTATTTCTTATTCAACACTCGCTAAGAAGCCACTATCCGTTAAAGGAAAGAAATCGTTATTCATTATTCATTATTCAACAGTAGGAAGTCGTTATTCGTTATTTGTTATTCGACATTTGGTAAGAAGATGTTATTCATTATTCGTTAACCAACACATGATAAAAAGTCGTTATTTGCCATTTGTTATTCGATACTTATAAGAAGTCGTTATTCATTATCCGTTATCCCGCACACGATAAAAAGCCATTATTTGTCATTTGTTATTTAACACTTGATAAGAAGTTTATTCAATATTCAACACTTGATGAAAAGTTGTCATTTAATTAATTTCATTAGTTTAATTGTTTATTAATAAACAAATATGTAAATCACCATAGAGTTTTATCTCTTCACAGGCTTACTCTAAAATACAATCTTTTGTCATCTTATTGGTTAAATAAGAATATAATTTTTCTATATATTGTTGATATTTTATTAATTTTTTGTTGTATTTTTATTTTTTAAATCAACCTTTATAATGTTGATGGTATTAAAAATAATAATTTCGATTTCATAAAGGAGTCAAAAGTTTCCTTAACTTCGATTCTATGAATGATACATGTTAGACTTCAATAAGATCTTTTGATCTAGAAATAGAAGGAATCAACAAGATTATGATATAATCAGAAGATGAGATTGAGGAAGAGAAGAATTGAAGACTAGGAGTTTCTACTAAACACTTAATCAAATTCAAGGAGATTGGAAGGATAGATGCATGTTCATCAAAGGCTTGAGGTGAACTTATTAGCAATTTGAGGCAGTTAAAGATTTATATTTAAACTTCAAATTTAAATAATAAGTTTAGATTTGAATTTGACATGTTATTAGCAATTGTGATTATGTTAATCAGATAAGATAAGTGTCATTGTTAAGATTATGAAGTTATTTTAGACAAATACACTTATCAAAATCCTGTCAGAATAATAGTTATTTATCTTATTTATAAATATCCAACGAAGTAAAGATATTAAGGGAGTTGGAAATCAATTGAACACATTTCTCACATATCCAAAAGTCACTTTAACGAACACTGATTCAAAGTAATTAATCATGTATGTCTTTCACTATACTTTTCTTTCTGTAATCTTTACATTGTCAATGAAAGTTTCATTCAGTTTCTTTATTTCCAAGTAATTCTCTTCATATCTTGGTTAAGTGATCCTTGTGATCATTTAATCTTCTTTTAATTACTTTCATTTTCATTACTTATGCTTTACTTACTTTCAATTAATCTTTTAGTCAAGTTTATCATTTTGTAAGTTTCATCTCGATTCTTTATTCACTTTTGTTACTTACTTTCATTTATTTACTTGTCAAATTGTCATTTTCCAATTACAATATTGTTGTTTACCATTTCTAATCCATTTTTATCTTACTGCATTAGTTTCTATTGCAATTTATTGCTTTCATTTCATTTTCCTTTACTGCATTGCTTGTATGCTTTACCTTACATTTCGATTATTTGAATAATCAAACTTCTATCATTATTTACTTTGCACACTAAAATCACACACACTATTTTATTTATTCAGTCAAAATTTCTTTCTGACATTCTAAGTTTCAAATTACTAAATATTTGAGAGTTTTTGAGAAGAAGAGATTCACTTTCCATATTGCTAACTAAAATCAATTTGTCTTTTGACAAAAAAATCAAGTTAAACAATTGTCAACATCACAATAGTATCAATTTCTTAAACTATTTTTTTTTGTAGTGTTCAATATTGCAACTTTTTATTTTTGCCAGAAATATTGAGAAATCCTATTCTTAAAAAACTGAATAAACTGGATAAATTGAAAGAACATAATGGATGTAAAATAAACAGAGAAATAAACTGAGGAATTGATAGAATGAGTTGTTATATATCTCTGTGTGAAATAAATTGAGGTATTTAAAGAAGAAAAACGATTACAGGAAATATAATTCTAGTCTCTAGTTCATTCAATCAATTCCTCTCCTAATTCTGTTATTTTGGAGGGAAGACTATTTTGGGGGGAAAGGTTGTTATGTACAGCATGGCAATCCTTGTTACATTTGGTTTGTGAATCCTGCTCCATTAGATCATGCGTGCTGTCATCCGTAGGATTAGGAAAACTTAACACCCCCCCGCAAGTTGATGCATGGTAGATGTCAAGCATGCCCAGCTTGGAGATGAAAGGAAGGAAGGATGGTGGAGGCAATGCTTTGGTAAGAAAGTCAGCTAGCTGGTCCTTGGAAGAGATAGGCAGTAACCGAAAAATACCATTCTGCACTTTATCACTGATGTGGTATTAAAAGTTAAGTTGCAAATTCAAGTGCATGTTGTTTTAAGTAATAAATTCTCGGGAGTCCGAGGTCGATCCACAGGGAATTGATGAAGAAAAATTTATTTGACATAAGAAAAATATTTTGTTACAATAATAAATGTGATAAAACTTGGTCACAAATAAAAAGAAATTGCTTGGGTTAGGAGATCCGCTCTTGGTAAATAAATTAAGGATAAGATTAATTCTTTTATAACTCAATTAGAATCCACACATAACAGAAGTTCCAATCGAAAAATACAACATTTCAAGTTCATTAAAAATTATATACGTAATTATATTATGATTCCTTTAATCATCTATTAATACCACCACTCATAAATGAGATCAAGCATTCATTGTGCCAAAATATTATCTACAACAAATCACGATCTCCACTTTACAAGGAGAGTTTCTAACACCAATACTTGTAAATGAGTTAAAGCATTCATTGTGTCAATCTCTTGTCTACAACAAATCAAGAACTCCACTTTACAAGGAGGGTTTCTAAATTGATTGAAAACAAAATACAATATATATAATGATCACTTGAAAATATATCATTTAAGCACAAGAGAGAAATTAATCTAACATTATTTCATTACCAAGAGCTTCACTCTTTCACACAAGCAGAATGAAACTTAATTATTCATAGATAAGAAGAAAGAAAGAGAGAAGAAGAAGAAGAAGAACATGACTTCAATTTAGAACAAAAAAAAATTATTACAAGAAAACCTAGTTACAAACTAGCATCATTTTGGTACCTAACACCTAACACCCTCAATGATCTACCAAGACCCCCTTTTATAAAGGATTAAAGATACAAAATGACAAGGGAGTTGAGTCATTAGTGAGTGGATGAGTGAAAAATGTCAAATGACTTTTGGTGAGTGGAAAATTACGGAGATTCCTTGTCTCCAAAATCATTTAGCTCTGAAGTCATTGAATGCGTCAGAATAAGTAAATATGATCTTTATGAAAGTTGTAGGCCTGGATCTTAGCTTTCAAATGGCTTTAGTTTGAGTCCAATATCATTTCTATAACTCCAGATACGTTCAAATTACTGCATACTGCTCAGGCCCAGTCATAGCTCCTCTGTTTTGACTTGCAAGCCCAATATCACCCATTAGACCTCAGATTCTGAAAAAGTTTTCAACATGAAAGTTGTAGATATGGGTCTCAACTATTCAGCATCAAAAGTTCAGCCCATTTGACAACCTATAGCACGAGATATGGTATGAACAGTACATATAGGTCAATCTGTCAGGAACAGCACTCTAATTCTTGCTTCAACCCCAATTTGAGTTATTTAATCGCGTGATTGGGCCTTTGAGGTCTTCATGAAAGTTATAGAGCTCTCTCTTATCTTTAAAATGTCACCAGATTCACCTCTTTTGATCACTTACATCCCAAGATATAACTCAAATACAGAAATAATGTAAGACATAAATTATGTTAAAAAATTCAATTAAGTCCAATTTGAGTCCAAACTTACAAAACATAATCAAACTCAATCAATTAAGTACATGGAGAGTGTAAATGAATAAAAATGAAGGCTTATTAATGTATTAAATGTGTGATCATCAATCACGAATAAAATGACAATCTATTTCAAGGTGTTTGGTTCTTTCATGAAAGACGAGATTGGCGGCAATGTGCATGGCACTTTGATTGTCACAATAAAGCATGGGTGCACGTTGGCAAATAACTTGAAGATCACGAAGAAGATACAATAGCCACTGAAGTTCGCAGGAAGCAGTAGAAAGTGCACGGTATTCAGCCTCAGAGGAGGATCTGGAAATCGTTTGTTACTTCTTAGCTCGCCAAGATATCAATGATGAACCAAGAAAAAAAATAACTTGAAATAGACTTGCGTGAGTCTAAGCATCCTGCCCAATCTGCATCAGAAAAACCAAGAAGTTGTAATTCTGATTTTCTGGGATAAAGCAGGCCTCTTCCTGGGCTTCCTTTTAAGTACCGAATGACCCTGCAAGCAGCATTGTAGTGACTCATTGTGGGATTGCTCAAAAATTGACTAAGCTGTTGTGTTGCAAAGGTAACATCTAGTCTGGTTGTGTTAAGGTACAACAACTTCCCGACAAGTCTTCTATAGCCTGCTACATCAGTGCAAGGACTGCCACCATCCTACTGCAACTTAACAGAAGGATCCAGGGGAGTTTTTGCAGGCTTAGAACCAAGTAATCCAATCTCATGGAGAAGATCCAAGCAATATTTCCTTTGGCAAAGTGATATGCTCGATTCTAAGTGAGCTACCTCTATGCCAAGGAAGTATTTTAAAGTGCCCAAATCCTTAATTTTAAATGTGGAATCAAGGATTGCTTTGATTTGGGTAAACTCCTCCGTTGAATTTCTTGCTAATATGACATCATCTACATAAATCAATAGAGCAGTGAAATGGATGACATGACTGAGAATGAATAATGAATAGTTAAAACTGGATTGCTTGTATCCTTGTGCCAACAAAAGGGAAGTTAGCTTTTCATACCATTTTCTGCTAGCTTGTCTAAGCCCATATAGAGATTTTAGCAACTTACACACTTGATTGGGCTTAGAACATGTGACTCCTTATGGAATAGACATATAGACATCTTCTTGTAGATCGTCATGCAAGAATGCATTATTCACATCCAATTGGTGTAAGTGCCAATTGGAAATGGAAGCAAGAGCCAGCAATGTTCATACTGTTGTCAATTTAGCCACAGGTGAGAATGTGTCAAAGAAATCCAACCCTTCCACTTGATTATACCCTTTTGCGACCAATCTAGCTTTGTACCTCTCAATAGTATCATCTGCCCTATGCTTAACCTTGTAAACCCATTTGCTTCCAATAGGTTTTACATGTGCAGGAAGATCAACTAAAATCCAAGTGCCATTCTTCTCCAAGGCTGCCAACTCATCTTTCATGGCATTAATCCAACATTCATGCTTGCAAGCCTCTTGATAGGACTGTGGTTCAGTGGAATGTAAAATGGACAAAAAAAATGGTATTGTGAAAGTGATAAGTGTGAAAGAGAATGAAAATAAGATATAGGATGAGAAGTACCTGAGGTGATTGGTGCAACTGAGTCATTGGAGAGGCTGCACACATAATCAGTGAGGTGTGATGGTCGATGCCTCTGCCTATCAGATTTTCTCAAAACAAATGGTACAAATTCTGCATTGTTTTCTTTTGAAGTGATAGATATAGGAATATCTTGTAAAGAAATAGGTGCAGGGACAATGTCTGTTTGTGGTAATGAATGAGAATTTGGAATGAAATTTTTTGGTTCTTGTGAAGGAATAATGTGATAATGCCATGTAGAGAGTGAGGGCGAATTCTTATAAGGCAATATGTGTTCATGATGTATGACATCTCTTGAAACAAAGATTTCTTTATTATTAAGATCAAATAAAACTGAACCCTTCATTCCAGTTTTATATCCTAGAAAGATACACCTTCTTGCTCTAGGTTCTAACTTGGTTCTATGATCATGTAATGTAGATGCATAATAAAGAGATCCAAAACACTACAAGAAAATTAGAAATTTGTGGCGGATTTTTTGCGGCGGATTCGCATCCTTCGCAATTGCGAAAGGCGTTGCGGCGGATTATCATCCGTCTCAATTAGCGGCGGATTTTGTGACGGATATATTTGAGGCGGATTTTTGCGACGGATTCGCCCCCGCAAAAATTTTCCGGCGTAAAATTACACCGTAAAATGCTGTAGCCGTTCGTAAAAAAATTTTTGCGGCAGAAATATTCGCCGCAAACTTAATAAAATTTTTTAAAAAAATTTGCGGCGAATTTATCCGCCGCAAATATCCGCCACAACTTATAAAATAATAAATTGTGACGGATGAATTCTGACACAAAATTGATAAACTAATAAAATAAATCGTAAAAATTTTTAAATATTTTGCGGCGAATTATTTCATCGCAAAAAAAATTCAATTTTAACAAATTTTGCAGCAGAAAAATCCGTTGCAAAAGATATTACGTAAAAAATAAGTAAAAAATGTATAAAAAATATTTGCAAAAAAAAATCGCCGCAAAAAAAAGCTGCCATTTAAAATAAATTTTGCGGTGAATTTTTTTCGCTGCAAAATATTAAACTAATTAAAAAATGGTTATAATACTTTTACATGCGTATAAATCCGCCGCAAAAATTCGACGCAATTTAAAAATAAATATGTGGTGGACAAATCCGCCGCAAAAAATCCGCCGCAAAAACCAGATCTACCTCCTCTGTTCTCTCTTCCATTTTCATTTTTCCGAATCTATCTCTATGATTCTTCTTCCTTCAGCTCCTCCTCTCCCTCAACCGTCCTGGTGACCTCCATTGCTCGCCGCCACCGACCACCGATCCGTGACCCACGTGAGCCACCGCAACCGGCGACCGCGACCCGCGCCTCACCGCTGCCGCGACCGCATCAAGCGCCGAGACCGGCACCCGCGCCGATCGACCAGCGTCCGGCGTCCGGCGCCCGCTGCACCTGCGTGCGGCGCCCGTAGCCCCACGTCCGGCCACCACTGCTCCACGCCTCCACCAGTCCGCCCACCTACCAAGTAGGTACCCCACTGTTAATTGCTTGCTCTGTTCATTGGTTTAATGTTTGAACCAATGATTTGTTTGCTGAGAAGATGAATGATTTGTAGATTATGACTTGAAGATTTACAATTTGATCACATGGTTAGGACTGAATTTCGAAAATATATCTCTGTAATCAATTTGAATTTCATTATTGCAATATACTGTAATTCTGCCTGGTATTATTATCTTTGTAATATATTTGATGCATGTGATAAATCGTAATAGTGAGCGAAGCCTTAGTTTCCCGTTTGAGATTCAATATTAGTGAGCACGCGTACTCTTTGAAGGAAGTGCTCATTGTATTGAATCTTGAATTGTCCAATTTGGACAGTTTAGGAAGAAACTTTTACTTCACTTGATTATAGTTACTCATTAAATTTCATACCATATACTTGATGAAATTTTATTGTGCAACATTTTCTTTTGTTCTCTGGATACACACTTGATCGTGGTAGATGTCACCACTTTCTAGTCGTGTACTTGGAGACCAATGGGAAATGCTGTCAAAATTTCGTCAAGTATATGATGTATGATTTTTAAGAGTACTATCAATCAAGTGCTGTAAAGGTTTCTTCTTGAATGGGATAGGGTCATACCATGTCAAGAGATTTTAAGATTTTGGAGATAATAGTTGTTTGGATTGAAATATTTATACAAATATAATTTTAAAATGTATTAATTATGCAACATATGTTATACATTTTATATTTTTGTATTTTGATTTAAGTGTAAAATTATAATTGCAGAAAATGGTAGTTCCAGAAAATCGTAGATGGATGTATAATAGGACTCATTCGGGTCGTAGAGGACTTACACAAGATTTTGTACGTGGAGTTGAAGAGTTTGTGAATTATGCATGTCGATCTTCTCATTACTTAAGTGAAGGAACAATTCGGTGTCCATGTTTGATGTGTTTTAGTGGGAAATTGTTGAAACCTGAGATTGTGAAAGTTCATTTGTATAAAAAAGGATTCAAACCTAGGTATTGGTATTGGACAGATCATGGAGAGGAAGAGCCTGATCCAATTAGTGTAGATATAAACTTTGATGTAAACACTGCTAGTAGTCCTATATTAGAGGAGGAAGACGTGGTTGATAGATATCAAAATATGGTTTGTGATGCGGCTGGAACAGAATTTGGGAATTTTAGGAGTCGTTTTCAACAGAGTGTTGAGGAGCCTCCACATCCAGAGGCCGAAGAGTTTTATGATCTATTAAATGCTTCAAGTCAACCATTATGGCCAGTTGTGAAACTCATTCGAGTTATCCTTGGCAATTCGAATGTTAAGCCTCAAATCTGATTATAATGTAACGCATGCGTGCTTTGATTCATTTATGGAGATATTAAGAGAGGTTGCTCCTCCAGATCACGAATTCCTCTCAATTACTATAGAACAAAAAAATTGGTTTCTAAACTCGGGCTTGCTTCAAGAAAAATAGATTGTTGTGTAAATGGTTGTATGTTATACTATGACAATGCCGACAATGTAGGTTTTGTGGTGTCTTTGAAAGATACGAACTTCGTAAAACCAAGAATGGAAATAACAATGAAATTCCTGAAAAGAATGCATTATTTACCTCTTATTCCTAGGCTCAAGAGATTGTATTCCTCTATGAGCTCATCTCGCACACATGGGATGGCATCTTGAAAATAATAGGAAGTTGGGGAGATGTCTCACCCATCCGATGGTGAAGCATGGAAGCATTTTAATAGGACATATCCTGAATTTGCAATTGATCCTAGAAATGTTAGGCTTGGTTTGTGTGTCGATGGTTTCACTCCATACAATCAATCTGCTTCTCCTTATTCTTGTTGGCCTGTGATAGTCACTCCATATAATCTGCCTCCATAAATGTGTATGACTGCCCCATACATGTTCCTAACATGCATTATTCTCGGTCCTAACAATCCCAAGAGCAAGATTGATGTTTATTTACAACCATTAATTGATGAACTGAAAATTTTATGGGCGGGTGTTTTAACTTATGACGTGTTAAGCAAACAAAATTTTATGATGAGGGCGGCATTGATGTGGACAATAAATGACTTTCCAGCATATGGAATGTTGTCTGGATGGATGATTGCATGGTAAATTAGCATGTCCATATTGCATGGATCAAACAAAGGCATTCACTTTGAAACATGGGGGAAAAATTCGTGGTTTGACTGTCATCGTCAATTCTTGCATGTTGATCACATGTTTAGAAGAAACAAAAATGCATTTAAGAAGAAAAGCTGTGTGACCGATTTGCCTCCACCAAGATTATCCGGACATGAATTAAGTGAGATTGTTAGTGTCTTTAGTAAAATAACGAAATGCGATCGTGCAAACACCATGGGTATGGTGTTTATCATAATTGGACTAAGCAGAGCATATTTTGGGAGTTACCATATTGGAAGGATAATTTAATTAGGCATAATTTAGATGTCATGCATATTGAGAAAAATGTCTTTGATAACATATTCAACAATATTATGGATGTTAAGGGCAAAACAAAGGATAATATCAAGGCAAGAATGGACTTAAAAGAATATTGTCAACGACCAATTGGAGCTTATTGATTTTCCAAATGGTAAGATCATGAAACCAAAGGCTAATTATACTTTTACAAAAGAGCAAAAGAAAATTGTTTGTGAATGGGTGCAACATTTAAAAATGCCGATGGTTATGCTTCAAACTTAGCCGGATGTGTGGACATGAATCAATTACGATTGTGCAGGGATGAAGAGTCATGATTGTCACGTGTTTATGGAGAGTTTGCTTCCAATTGCTTTTTCTTTGTTGCCGATCAAATTTGGAAGCCATTGACTGAATTGAGTCAATTTTTTAGAGACTTGTGCTCAACGACTTTGACGGAAAAGGACATGCTTCAAATGGAACAAAACATTCCGGTGATTTTGTGTAAATTGGAAAGGATATTTCCACCGGGTTTCTTTGATTCCATGGAACATTTACCACCCATTTACCTTATGAAGCAAGAGTAGGTGGGCAGTTCAATACATATGGATGTATCCATTCGAGAGGTACTTAAACAAGATAAAGAAAACGGTTAAGAACAAAGCTCGGGTTGAAGGTTCTATTTGTGAAGCTTATTTAATTCAAGAGATATCTCATTTCTGTTCATTTTACTTTGAGCCTCATGTTAAGTCAATGAGAACTAGAGTTGGACGAAATGATGATACAGATGAAAATATGTCAATGGAATCGACTTTGTCAATTTTTAATCAACCTGGCCGAGGTTATGGAACATCAAAAATACAATGGCTAAATGATGCTGAGATGAAATCTGCGACATTGCACATCTTGCTAAATTGTGAAGAAGTTGAACCATACCTCAAGTAAGTGGTACTAATAAGTTAAGTTTAAATTTCAAATGTATTGCTAACTAACAATCAAATCATAAACTTTTAATTTTTCAGTGTTTTTTTACAACATTTCAACATTCCTGAGGAACATTCAAATGAAAGAATAAATGCAGATTTTATAGAGTGGTTCAAAAGTTATGTAAGTATTTAAACATTACTAAATTGTTGATCCCAATCATTATATATGATTTAGATCATTAACATTAATAATATTTTTTTCTAGGTTCACAATCCACAAAATATGGTGAATAATTCTTACTTGCATGATTTGGCATGGGGACCTAGTAGATGTGTGACATCTTGGCCAATATATTTTGTCAATGGATATAAATTTCACACAGATGCTTGGTCAGATGGGAAGAAAACAATCAATAGTGGCGTCTGTGTTAAAGGCTCAACTAATGGTGAAAATGAAAATGATTATTATGGAATACTAAAAGATGTGGTTGAGTTAGAATATCCTGGGGAACCAAAAAAAAAAGTTGTTCTTTTTAAATGTGAATGGTTTGATCCTATGATTAATAGAGGTACAAGAGTTCACAAAGATTATAAGATTATCGAGGTTCGACACACTAGAAGATACGAGAGGTTTGATCCTTTTATCCTTGCTTCCTCTGTGAGACAAGTGTATTACGTTCCTTTCCCTGGAAAGAAAAAGGATAAAGTCCAATGGTGGGTGGTAATAAAGACTAAGGCAAGAGGTCGAGTTGAAATTGAAAGTGCTCAAGAAATTGCATTTCAAGATGATACTATGACTCCTGTGGATCCAATTGTTGATGTGGATCTCATTGGCCATTTGCAAGACACTAATGTAGTTTTTGATATAGTTCAAGATGTTGGTTCTAGTAGACAGGATGAAAATGATGAAGATGAGCAAAGTTTTAATGATGATGATGATGAAACATCTTCCAATCATGAATATGAAACAAATAGTGATGAGAACAATGTTTCCTCATAACTGTGAGTATAATATCCTCTTTAATATGTTATGTTTGTAAATAGTTACAGAGGTAGTTTAATACTTGCTTAATATGCTTATTTATTTTTGTGACAATCTGAGTCAGTTTAGGCATTTTGTTGTAAGCCAAAAAGGTGAAAAGTAGCTTAAAATGACCCAGATATTAGCTTAAATGGCTTAGCTAATGGAAATAAATGTCGATAGTTCGTTTCTAAGTCACAAATGTCTATTCTGTGATGTGGTTAAAGTTTGGGGATAATCGAAGTACGTTTAGTATTTTTGGACATACTGGTTGTGTGTATTAATACTAGATTGACTAGTCATAGATATGAAAAACTATGTTATTGGAGAAAGGACTTTTTCAATGAATCTTAGTATTTATTTTAAAGTTGTTGGAACTTGAAAATCTTGTTTTAGCTAAAATTGAGTATTTTTAGCAGATCAAAAAATATTAGTATTGTAACTAAAGGCTTTAGACTAGCTACGATTGGATTTTTCTTTCAATATATTGTTACTTTTCCTTGTTTCTCATTGTTTCAACACGGTCTGAAAAACAATGACAAAAGGGAAAGGAGAGTAAAAGATAAAACAAGAGAAAGAAACGAGGAAAGGGAGAAAAGGAGATCAAAGGGAAAAGACAAGCTTGAGGATTTGTGATCATCTTCATCATCACATTAATCTGTGCTACTTAAGGTAGGGGTTTTTGGACTTAATTTCCATCTTTCTACTCATTTTCCATACATAGGTTATTTGAAACCTAATATGTCAAATTGAGTTCTGGATGTATTTTAAGTGTTTTTCTTGTTTGAATGAGCTTAAAATGATGTTTAGGACTTGTTCATGCTAAGATTTGGGATTAGAAACTGAAAATATTCATTTTGGACCTAAATTACTCAAAGAGGTGATTTTAGGGGTTTGGATGAGTGATTTGTGTTTTAATCTATTTTTGGTGAAATCAATTGGTGTTTTAAGTTTCCCTCATGATTGTGAACTTGTTTGGGACTTGAAATTACCTAGAAATTGGTTTGAAGTGGCCAAAATCCAATATTTTGGCCATTGGAACAGTAACCATTCTAAAATTCTGCAGAATGTGGGTTCTGTCACGGGGGCGCGGCGCTCGGTAACGGGGGCCGCGGCGCTCAACTCGGGCCGAGGCGCTCGGTAATGGGGGCCGAGGCGCTCGTTCGATGACAGCACCGAGTAGAAAATCCAGTGAGCGAGCGGGGCGCGGCGCATGAGTTTGGGGCCGCGGCTCTGAGTTCGGAACACCAAAAGTATCATTTTTGATATTTTGGGATGTCTTAAATGATGGGATCACTTATATATGCTTTCCTACTTGTGAAGGGACACAAATGAGGGTAATTCTTGGAACGAATAACCATTTGCCATATTTGTTTGAAAGTGAGAAGACTTTAGGCAAAACCTTGAGTTTGAAAGCCTTATAAGTATATATCTAAGACCTTACACAACATGAGGTTGTCTTGGCAATCACTTGTGAAGTGATGATGTGAATATATCTAAGACCTTGCACAACATGTGGTTGTCTTGGCAATCACTTATGAAGTGATGATGTGAATATATCTAAGACCTTGCACAACATGAGGTTGTCGTGGCAATCACTTGTGAAGTGATGATGTGAATATATCTAAGACCTTGCACAACATGAGGTTGTCTTAGAAATCACTTGTGAAGTGATGATGTGAGGATCTTGGTATGGGCAATCTAGTAACATAATTTCTTGCTACTTTATTGGATAAGTGGGGTCAAGAATTATGATATGCTAGTATTTGAATTTGTGGCTTGGATATTCAATTTCAAACTTGATATTTATTTTATTTTCCTATGTATTGTGACCTTAGATGGTGTGCACAACCATATGACCTGAGAATGAGGTGTTGGATCCGAATTCTCCTTGCATGTTTGCTAGTATGGTCAGGGTTACCAGTGTATGGGGTTGGTAGTAGTACTCTTACCTTTGTGAGGGGAACAAGTCCACACATCACCAAGTAGTGTATGGGTTTTTATGCCTATTCTACTTAGTATATACAAGGAACGTGGATCCTGGGGAAATAAATAAATATCTTGTGTTTTCAAACTTTAAGTCCTGCATTGGCATTGCATATCCATAATACGTGGACTTTGTTTGAGCATAACCATACATCATATCATAAAGCATTGCACTTATGGCCACTGTATGGGCAGTTGCCTTATTTGTTTGATGGTTGTCTGTTGATGATATCTTACGATTGTATGGGCGGTTGTTTGATATCATTGATTATTCGATATTAGCGTGAGATAGAATTATAATGTGCCTTATGAATGTACTTGAGCAGGAGTTCAATTTTCTATTGCAAGCTTTAATTGTAGGTGTCTGATTGATTTATTTATTGTAAATGACTAACTGCTTGGTTTTCGTATGCTTATCTTGAGAAATTATGATTTCTCACCCCGTTGTGTTCCATGTAATTCCAGGTGAAGCCTTTAAAAAGGGTAAGGATAAAAAAGCGAAGAAGCGAAGACTTAGACTAGTGTTTTGTTTCTTGGTGAACTAGTTGTGTATTTATATATATTTACGGTTATTTTGAAAAGCTTATGCATACTTTATGGCATGTTAGCCAATGATGATGGTACATATGACTTTTTGATCAATCGTGGTTCTTTATAATGGTTGCGTTATGGGTTTATTTTTGAATGTCATTTAGTGACATATTTACTACGTTTTATTATTAAATATTTCATCAATTTTATAGTAATTCGTATTAGGGTGTTACAAATGAGTATAGAATTATATTAATATCTTTGTAATTACTAGTTATACATTAATTATTGTGTTGTGTTTGGAATTTATTTACATTATATTTTTATTATTTGTGTAGATGTCATCATCACGAGGTGATAAGGGGAAAGGGAAGGAGAAGGAGAAGGAACAACCTCGACGTCTAAGGATCAATATAGGGAGGCCACCTAGGGGGCAAACATCAAGATCATCTCCACCCCCCGATCCAATATTACCCACTACGGGTTTGCTTGACCACCATCTTCTCGAGTACATTATGATACCCACACTGGATCACAAATCCGTCACATACTTCACATTCACTACATGGTACATCGTATGATTCGGGTCACCTACTATTGGCCCGTCACCGGGTACCGTGAGTCGCCGGCACACGTGAGTCGCCGCTACCCGTGATTCTCATATTCCTATTTCTGCAACAAATCAAAGCAATAAGACATTTGTTGAGCCCGATGGTGATTTTGGGTATGTGTACAAGTACTTGTTATTTATTTATAGTTATGCGCATTTAAATTTTTTTTATTGAGAATATTTACATTTCCTTTTTAAAATTGTATCGTAGGTTTCTGCCATCTAAACCTGCTGCTGATGCCATAACAAAGATTATATGATCTAGGTATAATCAACCTTGGACATCTTGGGGAGAAATACCCAAGGATACTAGAGAAATGTGGTTTCGAGAGTT
Organism: Ormosia semicastrata; assembly: GCA_029884595.1. Classification (NCBI taxonomy): domain Eukaryota; kingdom Viridiplantae; phylum Streptophyta; class Magnoliopsida; order Fabales; family Fabaceae; genus Ormosia; species Ormosia semicastrata. The sequence continues at coordinate 24,470,578 of JAQQTO010000046.1, read as the reverse complement.
TCAAGTATGTATCATTTTTTGTCTATTTAATTATGTTTGTTTGTCTTGTAATAGTGTAAAATTTTTTAACTTTCCTGATATTTACAACATATTTTTGAAGGGTTATGTTTGGTGGATGCCTCAGCATCATAACCATATGCGAAAGGCATATAATAGTCGTAGTTCGAAGAGACTATCAGGTTTACTAGGGCAGACACGCAACTTAAATGAAAGGCCTTTTTGGATTGGAGAAGGCATATGGGAAGACTTATGCAGGCACTAGGCTAGTAGCGTGTATAAGGAGAAATGTCAGCAAGCAAAGATGAATCGTGCTTCGACACTTGGTGGATGCTTGCACACGGTGGTTGCATTTCTACACCCGCACCCATGCGCAAAAATTGGTAACTATTATCGTCGAGTTGTTTAGTAATATATTTTATTATTTTGTTATTAACTTATTTTCTCATTATTACAGGCTAAGGCTTGGGGTAGAGAGCCTACGATTGATGAGACCTTTCGTCATGTACATTTGAGGAAAGAAGACCGTCTTGCATGGGTTTCTACAAAAGCTCGGGATGTATATGTTAGTATTTCTTAACTTAAAATTTTTTATTTTAATATTAACTCATCTTATAATAATAGCCATAACAGTTTTTTATTTCCATCTTTAGGAGGAATTCAAAGCAAAGGAATCGAACAATCTTCTCGGTGCTCCAATGAAGAAGGAGCATCTGGTACACAACCCACCACCGTGAGCTTTGGATTCAGATTGTTTGGTGGGGTAAAAAGGGCGTGTTTATGGTCTTGGTTCTCAAGCATCTATCTATGACCATGAAGAATCATCCTCCTCAAGGCCTGGATCGAGTCAAGTTCCTGAACACGTTATTAATCAAGTTAAGTAATAGTTGCAAAAAATTTTTATTAATTAGTTTTTAGAATATTGATGGATGTACTCAATCATTCCATTTTTCGTATTTTAGGTTAAATAATTTATTTGTGGAATGATTAATGAATTTGTATTTATATATGTTAATCAGTGAAGGAGCGATTCATGACGGAGATGTTGGATCGGGTTCGGGAGATTCAACAACAAATGGAGCAACGGAGCCAACAACGTGACCAACAACGTGAGGCGGAGTGGAGAATGCGATTGTTTGAACAATACCAACTTCAACAACAACAAATGCTTGGTAATGTGATGAAATCATATTTGCAAGCCGGCACTCGACCAAGCCAAAGCCAACAACCACCAATAGATGAAGACAATGAGGATCTCAAGATGATCATGAAGATGACAATGATAATGATCATATGGATTGAAATTGATGTTTGAGGATTATGATAGTTCTTGTTAAACTTTGTATTTGACGAAACTTTGTATGGATTATATTTGTTTTATGGATTGTTTAAATGCATTAACAAGTTAAAATTGATGTTTGAGTGTTGTTTTGAATGCATTGGCAGGTTGAAATTAAAATCTGAGTGCTGTATGTATTAATAATATAATTATGGATTTTGAACAATTCTTTTTTAACATTAAAAATATTCAACAATTTGCGGCGGAAAAATCCGCCGCAAAATCCGCCGCAAAATCACACCTGAATCCGCCCCAAAATCCGCCCCAAATTACCGGCGGACAAAATCCACCGCAAATTATCAGCGGACAAATCCACCGCAAATTATCGGTGGACAAATCTGCCGCAAATTATCGGCGGACAAATCTGCCGCAAATTACTGGCGGACAAATCTGCCGCAAATTATCGGCGGATAAATCCGCCGCAAATTACCGGCGGACAAATCCACCGCAAATTACCGGTATCTAGTACCATTTCCGGCATCTCGCCGGAGCAATTTTGCGGTGAATTTGCGGCGGCATAATCCGCCTCAAGTTTGCGGTGGAAATTAAAATTCACCGCAAATAAATTTGCAACGACAGTTTTTGCGATGGTCACGAATCCGCCGCAAATCCACCACAAAAAGATCATTTGCGGCGGATTGTATGTGATTTGCGGCGGATTTATCCTTCGCAAATCACGATTTTTCTTGTAGTGAAAACTTTTAAATCATGAAGATTAGGTGTATGACCATGTAGGAGAGTGAAATGGGCTTTGTCTTTTAACAATGGACTTGAAATCTGATTGATTATAAAAGTTGTATGCAAAATTGCATAGGACCAAAATTGTTTTGGTAACTTAGATTGAAATAAAAGAGCTCTTCCTACATTCAAGACATGTTGATGTTTCCTCTCTACCTTACTATTTTGTTGGGGAGACTCAACACAACTTGTTTGATGCACTATCCCTCTAGAATTATAGAATTGATGCATTGAAAATTCAAGACTATTATCAGTCCTTACAGTTTTAATTTTGGCATCATGTTGAGTTTCAAGCATTTTAATGAGATTCTGGACTTGTTCCCTTACTTCACTCTTTGATTTTAAGAGAATTATCCAAGTAAAACGGCTGTAATCATCTAAAGCGGTTAAAAAAATACTTGTGTCCATGTATGGACTGAATAAAAATTGGTCCCCAAATGTCAAAATGTAACAATTCATAAGGTCTCAAAGCTTTATTTGAACTTAACCTATATGGTAATCTTTTGTGTCTTGCAAAATGACATACATCACAAACTCCATTTGGGTCAATGGTAACAAAAGGAAATTAATTATGTAAAGATAACACTCTATTGTTTGACATGTGTCCTAGTCTAAAATGCCATAAGGCTTCTTTAAGTAATATCATTGGGTTATCAGTTTGTATATTTGACACAAAGGCATTCTTGGCACCAATCATCAAATGGTACAGCCCCTCAAATTTCTCACCAGAACCAATCATCCTTTGACCTTTCAAATCCTGTATAAAACAATTTGAATCAGTAAAGGAAACTATGCAATTCAATGCCTTGCACAACTTGAAGACTGAAAGTAAGTTGAAAGAAAAATCTGGTATATACAAAACCTCTGTGATCACAAAGCCAGGGGAGAAAATGACAGTGCCAGCATGTTTTGCAATTGAAAAATAGCCATTAGGTAACTTTACACATATAGGTTTAATTTCAAAATAAGATTTAAAACAACTCAAGGATGCACAGATATGATTACTTGCCCCTGAATCAATAATGATCCAGGAGCCTAAAACACAAGTGTTGAAAGAAGATGAGATGGAAAATTTACCTGACTTGGATTTCTTAGTAGGTGAATGACCAACCTAAGAACAAATGTTAACTTGACTGGATGAGGTTGCAGGCTGCTGAATGCAAGATCCTTGGATTAAGTTGATGAGCTTCTCATATTGCTCAGCGGTAAAGGTTGATGGCATAGATCTCGAATCCTCATTCACTATCATATCCTCTTTGTGTTATGAGTTATCAGTAGCAGCATTGCTTGCTACTGGTACTGAATTTCTCTGCATATGTGGTGGAAAACCATGTTTTCTATAACATGTTTCCACTGTGTGTCCAGACCTTCCACAATAACTGCACATTCTATTAGGATTTGTGCTTCCTTAACCTTGAACAAAACATTTTCCTCTGCCTTACGATTTCTTGTAATCAATGGCAGCATTAATTAACACCCTTGATTCATCGCTAACAACATAATTATTTTGCCTCTCATGCTGTATCACCATAGAAAAAGTTCTATTAATGTTAGGAAAAGGATCCATCAAAAGTATCAGTGATACAATAACCCCAAAATTGTCATTTAATCCAGTTAAGAATCTGATTGCATAATTCAAATGATGATTATGCCTAGCATTATGCATTGCAGCACAGGAACATTTTACAGGACATGCACAACAAGGCATTGGCATATAAGTCTCTAACTCTTCCCATAAAATTTTCAACTCAGAATAAAACTCAGTAACAGAACGAGAACCTTGCCTGAGTGAGTAAATCTCCTGTTGCAACTCTGAGATCCTGATGAGATCCCCTTGTGAGAAGCGATCCTTCAAATCCTTCCACACATCTAGGGCATTCTCTAGGCATACGATGCTTTACCCAATCGATTAGGCTACGGAATTCATTATCCAAGAGTGCACCAGCATATTACATCTACTCCAAGCTTTGTAGCTTGGATCAAAAGTGTCAGGAACCTCAATGCTCCCATCTATGAAATCGAACTTGTTTTTGCCACCAAGAGTCCATCGCATAGATTGAGCCCATGCATGGTAATTTGATCCATTGAGGACTAGAGTGACAATGACAGAAGATGGACCATCTCTTGGGTGAACATAATAGGGATTGTTTGGATCCTGGGAAGGATCCATAACTCCATTACCAGTGTTGGCATTATCATTGGTCGTTCCAGACCCAACAGATGAATTATTGCCTCGAGCCATCAGAGTTACGCAGGTTCAGAGCTTTATAACTCTGATACCATCTTAAAAAATTGAATAAACTGGATACATTGAAAGAACATAATGGATGTAAAATAAACAGAGAAATAAATTGAGAAATTTGATAGAATGAGTTGTTATATATCTCTGTGTGAAATACATTGAGGTATTTAAAGAAGAAAAACGATTACAGGAAAGATAATTCTAGTCTCTAATCCATTCAATCAATTCCTCTCCTAATTCTATTATTTTGGAGGGAAGACTATTTTGGGAGGGAAGGTTGTTATGTACAGCATGGCAATCCTTGTTACATTTGGCTTGTGAATCCTGTTCCATTAGATCATGCATGCTGTCATCCGTAAGATTAGAAAAACTTAACACTTATAGATTTTAACCTACAATATACACATACCCAAGCCAACTTCACAATCAATTACAAAAGTCTTTACTAGTTGAGCTAACTGGCACCCACAGTTCAACATTGTAACTTTATGTGTTTTATATATATATTAGACCGATTTTGTGAGTCATCATGCCTTTAATTTTATGGTCACTTACTTAGTAATAAAATAGTGTTCACCTTTCCCTTATTTGAAATCGAATCCAAGTTTTAAAAAAAAATGTCGAGACATGCATCATTTTACATATCATGTCAGTCTCTTAAACTACTTTAATTTCTCCTCCGTCTCTTTTTTCACTTATATCTTATACAATTTGAATTCAAATGTAGAAAATTCTTTTAATTTTTCTTCGCAACAGAGGGGAAGAGGGGAGATTCTAGAAAGCAAAGAGTTTATCGACTCTAGTTGAGAACATCAAATATAAGCGCCCTGTAACTATGAATTTTGAATAGCTTAATAGCTTTGTGTTTATTTGATATTGGGGACGAGGATAGAAACCATTCAATCTGATTTCATGACAAATTCAACATGTTTAGTTGAGATGTTTAGTATGTGGAAAAAAAAATTATAAATACTCATTTCATTTGTAAGTACCTCTAAATTTACCTCTTGTATTTCATATATGTACCTTTGAGAATGAAAATTGAAAACTGCTTATAAATGCTTTTGTGAATCAAAATTGACAATAGCAGATTAAGTTGTAAACATTCGCATTTTAGCTTAGGAAACAATTTAGTGTCGCCTCTAATCTCATATACTATCCTATTCCAGTAATTTTTTTTAGCGTGAATGTTTGCATTGAATTAAGTTAACTATAATTATCAAGAACCATTGCGTGAACAAAATTCTTTTGGAGAGTGGCAATTTTTTATTTTTTTAAGTTTTGCTAACAAGTGACTTTAGAGTTAAGAATATCAAAATAGAAAATTTTAAATAAATAAATAATTTTTTTTTAATTTTCAATACATTGAATGTATTGTTTTCATCTAAAACTTCTTATTTTGTATTCCTTTAAGGTACTTGTTAGCAAAATCTTTTTGGAAATGTGATTTTTGCAATATTTTCAAATGAGCAAAACTTGACTCTAATCCTCTTTAATCTCTCTATATTTGTTACTTCAAATCCTATTTAATTGAGTTAATGGACACATGGAGAGAAATTAAATGAGGTTAGAAGCAAGTGTTAGAATCAAATGTTAGAGTCAAGTTTTGTTCTTTTCAAATTCACTGCAGTATTTACGATGCTAGTATTTTTAACCCGTGCAATGCACGAGTTTAATTTGCATACAATTTTAATGATTATTAATTTCAATTTTATTCTAAATTTTTATTTATAAATATTTTTCAATTTTGATATATAATTAAGAATTTTAAAGATAATTATAATAATCGTTATTTCATATAATTTAAAAACACATATTAGACGTTATTTTTTAACTTTATCATTAATTTATACAAATTTGTTAGTTTTGTATTAACAATAAGAATAATAGTAAAAAGTAATAAATATGAACTATAAATAACAATAATAAAACATATCTAAATTTTAAATATTTAACATAATAACACTAAAAAGTTTAAAGCCTAAGAATGTAGTACTTGAGTTTTATATTTTCTAAAACACCTCTTGGAACACAAAATTTTTTGTTGTTTTACACAAATTGTCATTTTCATTGAAAATCAAAATCTTCAAATCATTTCTTGATTTGACTTTAGAAACCTCAATATAAAGTTGTCCATGATTAAAAACGGGTTTTTGTAAAAATAGTCTAACATAAGAAAGAGATTGACCTTGACTCTTATTAATTGTCATAGCAAAGCAAAGGATGATAGAAATTGTCTTCTTTGAAATTTGAGAGGCATGCTTGGATCTGATAGGATTAAATTCATCTGATGGATGTAAACCTTCTCCCCAATATGATTGCCTGTACCAACAATTGCACCTATGACATTATTTCACAATTCTTGAACAATTAGCCTTATTCCATTGCACAGTCCTAATGATTGATCAATGTTCTTAAGAAGCATGATTACAACTCTTTTTTTTTAAATCAAATTGTGATTTGGAATTTTAGAACACTTAATTTCGTTTAAAAATTCAATAGTTAACCATTCAGCTTCAATTCCAACATCTTCATCTGCTACACAACATGGGTCAAAACTCAAATACTATTTCTCTTCCCCGGGTATTTGAGAAAGAACAAATTTATTTACCATTTTTCTTTAATGTTGGTTGAAAAATACTCCATATATTTTAGAATAATTTTATATTCTTCTAAACAATCTTCTTACTAATTCCTCTATTTACTAAATACAGAAAGTATTGAATATTTTTTATGTCTTCAAGACATTGAATGCATTCATTTTTTTCATTTAATACTTTCTCTATTAAGTATTAAGATGATTAATAAGATTTTTTTATCAGTATTAATAGAAAGATGTTTTATGAGGACATAGCAAAATTCTATATTTTAATCTACTAAAGGAGAAGAATTATAATAATTCTCTTAAAACTCTTTTCTTAATAATCCTCCTATTATTTAATAAAGAAAATATTAATTAAATAAAAATTTAATTAATATTTTGATAACAGAAAAAATATTTAATACTTATGTGTTACAAGGATTAGAATTAATTTTTATTATAAAGCAAAATGGATGAGGTCAGATATGAGAATGAATCCTCTCGTGTAATTTTTCACATGATAAAGTCATATAGAAGAACGAGATATACACAAAAGTTATAACAAAAATTTTAAAGTTTTGACCGAGTCCTACTAATAAAATCTCTTTATATCTCTCTCACTCCTTTACATGACTTTATCATGTGAAATACTACATGAGAAAATCCAAATATACAATAACTGGGTTCAGATCAATAACATTCCTAATCGAAGGTAATATAAACTGTTTGATAAAAAACCACAACAACTATAACACAAAGAAAACGCATAACTTCTCAAGCTTTAGCTTTCCAAATCCAATCGAATACTTCATTCTTCATCGCAGTCAGACACAGCAGCATCCTCTTTGGCCTGCTTTGAGCTTGTGATTGGCACCAAACCCTAATAACAGCAAAAGACAATCTACATATAAGATTTCAAACATTCCACATTTTCGGTTTTCCATCAAAGTTGAGTTGAAAATTCTAATCTAACAATCTCTAGAAGCTAAGAATCATTCATTTACAAAAGTACAATTATAGCAAGAGGATGGTCGTTTGTTTGATCCTGTTGCATTCAGAAATCTTTTCAAAGCAAGGGGATCCCGTGTATACCAAAAAATGAAGTATTAAAAGTGAATTTTATGAAAAAGAATTCCAAGTTACCGCCAAGAATATTTTCAGGGCTTCTTCTTTGGTGTGAGTATTGATGATTTTCAAGGCTGCCTCCTGCAGAAAGATTTTCAAGAATTTTTTTTTTTTAAAAAAAACCGCAATTAATTATGAAAAAATTGTACATATATAAAATATAAAAAAAAAACAAAATGAATAGAGAATAATTTTTTTTTTCAAACTCTGGCTAAATGCAGTTCCTCCCGAAGCAACGTTTTAGGTTCTTCAGCATCAATGGAAGGCTTCCTTTCAAGTTGCTGGGGGGAAGGAGGCAATGGTGTTGATGGCTTCTCCATCTTGTCCTTGTCAGCGTGATTCTTCATTTTCAGTAGTTGCAGTCTTGCAGAGAAGCACACACACACACACACCTCTACTCTTAACTCTTTAAGGCTTAGAAATTGAGTAGAGCGAGAGAGGCCCTTAATATTTTTTTGTGCCTAATTTGTAAGCGAGGTATGCAGTGTGGAATAGCAAAAATGGGGCATCTTTGACTGTCATTATGAAGAGGGATAGGCACAGCTGTGGTTCCAACAGATGAATTAACGTGGCAGACATGGCGGGGAAGAAACAGAAATGCATATACAAATGGCAGAGACAGATGGATATAGGCTTCTTTTAGGGTATAATAACGCATGGAACAACCAGCCACACAATATAAGCCAAAAGGTTGCCTTCATCTGTTGGAGGTTTGGACGATTTATTATTATTATTTTCAGGGAAGGAAAAACAAAAAGATGGAAATAGTATTAACTTTTTTTTCTTTTTATTTGGGAAAAAGATATTTTTTAAACGTTAGAAATTCTAAACGTTTTAAGGACAAGGATATATAGAGATTTTTTATAAGAACTAAAAATACTATTAAATAATCTTAAATATAGAAAAATATAATATAATATAACTAAGAATTATTCTAAATTTTTCTAACCAATCTTCTTATTAAATATCTTAATTATTAATTAAAGAAAATATTAAATAATTTTTATATTCCTGATGCATTAAATATATTTAATTTTTAATTTAAATATTTTTTTATTAAGTATTAAAAATATTAAAAGTATCTTTTAAGAAAATATAACAAAATTTTATAATTAAATTACTATTTCTCTCTCTTTAATAATATTTTGTTTCTCCTAAATCTTATATATATCTCTACAATTCTATTAATATACTTATTGAATTCAGTTTATATATTAATGAATGAGGGTAAAATTAAAAAAATCAATACTTTATAAATAATTTACGACAAAATAAATTTTCTAAAAGATATTACTATTTTCTGCAAGCATCTTGACATTCCAAATGATAAATGTGTCTCGTGATTAGTGAATGGTCATTATTTTATTTTTTTTTTAAAAATAATTATGTTGTATTTACCCGAGCATTAGTACGTTTGGACGTTTTGTAGTGTTTAATTACAATTTTAGATTAGTTATCCTATTAAAAGAAACTTTTAATTTTTTAAAGTTAAGGACTGTCGTTATTTACAAGACTAAGGTCATCATAAAATAATTTTATAATAAGTTTTTTATAAGATAATAAATTTTAATGCTTATGTATTGTTTATAACGTGTATTTATTTATAATTTTTTTAAGAGAGAGAGAGAGAGAAAGTTCAAGAGGTGCACAGAAGAAAGGAAGTAGTGTCACTTACAAGTTATAACACCCAACAATTTGTTAAAAAAAAATCATCACCGAAAATCCTCAATTTAAATTTCTAAAAAACACTAATTACTTCAATATTTATCTAATAGTAAACACAAACACAGTTGGAGTGAATGGGGAAGTAGTAAAGGTGGGTTTACGTATTAGATAAGACATACCCCGTCCATTGTGTAAACATCTTAATTTTTTGATCTGAACATCCTAATTTTTTTTAAAGGAGAAAATGAAAGGTGTATATAAATTATCATTATAAAACTATAAGAAATATCACGAACAGAATTAGTTTCACACTTAAAAAAGTATGAAATTTCTTAGATAAAGAATAAAAGAAATTACTAAAAAAAATTCGTATAGATACAAATTAAGTACATAAATGAAATACAATTTGTACAACGTTTATATTCATTTGGTAGTAGAATGAAGGACACTTATTCATGAGTTGAGGATGAAAAATATGTTGTGGAACCTTTTCATTCCATGCTTCAACTTTTAGTAAATAGATAATAAAATTTTCAATCTAAAAACAAAAACGGTTAACTATTTGTTTTTTATTTCGCAAAACAACTACGGCTAAATAGTTTCATGTATCCGTTATTGTTGCACTAAACAAAAAATATATATCCGTTACTGTTAGTGGCCTAGATGAAATACAGGGCCAAACAAAATTTTAAAAATTATAAGAAAGGCCCAAAAAACTGTGGCTAAAGCGGATTGATTCAAACACCAAAAAACCACCGGGCCTACTGGACCATCGTGCCGTTAGTGTGAGCCCAATGATTAACAGATAGTCAAATTGTTTAAATGTCTTCTGTTCTGCAATAATCGTTAGGCTACCATGGCCCAGAGAAGAATGTAAAACTTCCGTATTTTTTCGGCCATTCCTGAACTTCCTCATTAATATTAGATAAATTATACTGAATAAACTTCATATTCATACATTTTTATGCAAGCTATTGTGTAACATAGGTCCTACTATATTTGTTTTAAATTATTCAGATGAGTCTACTATAGTTATCTGTTAAGGATTTTTGTGTATAAAGTCAATACAAGTATTATAACCTATCCTCTCTTTCTAAACTATTTTAAAATGGTAGAACATGAACCAGTTGCACACGCCCGAATAAAAACAAACTAGTTTGGAAATGAGCTTAGTTTGATTGAAAACTACTCCAAAATTGATTCTAATATTTTTACTTTTTGCATAAATGTAAAATTGTGACTGCCTAAATTCAAAAAAAAGTTACATGCTGATTGACTTTTAGGTGAATAAGTAATTTCTACAACTTTATCTTATCGAATAACAGTTTATTAATCTAACTAGAATATATATATATATATATACACACATATATATATAAAGAGAAAAAAGAAGAGAACGAGTCTCGAAAATTAAGGATTAGAAAATAATTTTGAGTTAAACTTTATAAGAATCTGTTTGATCTCAAATGTAATTAAACTAAAAATCACTTTTTTAAAATTAAGTAATAACTAAACACCCTATATCTAAAAGCTAACTTCACTATACTTACATATATCTACTTTAAAAAAAAAAAGTTGCGAAACACCTAAAAAAGACATTAAAGTTTGTTTGTCTAAAAAGAACACCATTTAAAATATGTTGATCCCAAATTAAAGCAATAAGAGAAAATATTATTATTGCATAAATCACAAAATATTGCACAATTCTCTTTATAATTACAAAATGGCAGAACAGTAAGGTTTAGCCTTAAAAAAAATTAAAGGGATTGATCTAAGGGCTTGTTTTGCATGCTGTATTAGGCATGATAAGATAAACTAATACAATATATTATAATCTTTTCAGTTGTTTGATGTAAATGATGTATTGTATAAGTTTATCCATCAAACTCCTCTTATACATTAAAATGATGGATAACTTAATCAAATATTAGAGGGAATGATTAGACTTGATAGGGTTTTGATGTATAAGCTCTTATAAAGACTTTTTCATTATAATTCTAAACATCTCAATATTTTCAACTCTTACGTATTAGGCTTTATACTATCAGGTCTTATACTATCAAGTCTAATACTATCAGACCTTATTATATTATTTGCACCAAACGGGCCCTAATAATATATGAACAACATGTGATGTGTGAGTAAATGCATGATTATAAGTTTGAATCTCACTTCTATCAATTTCTTAAAATCAAACTGTAAAAAATGAAATATGTATGTAAATGTGTATATAACATAATGTAAAATTTTATAAATATAATTTATATAATAATAATTTTTAATTTAATAATAAATTTTATAAGAAAACTATTTAATAAAAATATATTTAATAATATAAGAATAATTTTGATTTATAACAGTATAAATTAATTCTTACTCTCTCTTTTATATATATATAGATAGGATCTTCTCATTTTCTTAAAAAAAAAAGAATTATGTTTTTGATTCAATAATTCAAGTTTATATGTTATATTTATTATTTTTATTTTATTATCATCTAATAAACTTGAGTGAATAGATTAAAAATATATCTCTCTCATTTTTTTAAAGAAAAGAAGAGAATCTTCATCATATATATATATGTGTGAACACGTTAAAATAATAGTAAAAATACACGGAGTTGGGTTTTAAAAAATAATAATTTAATTGAATATAAAAATGGGTGGTGATGTGAGGGAGAAAGAATCTTCTTTTGAAGCAGCTAAGGAGAGGATCGTCCAACTGTCAGCTAATGAGGTTCATAGCATTCAGCTTTAAACGGCCGTTATGTCTTTTCTCTCTAATATAACGGTGCTTTTCCGTCAATCCACGGGACCCAAATCCCAACGCATTCCATGCCATCCATAATCCATCACATCATATCCCCATGATGTCATGCATGGTAGCAACAATTATCATGCATCCCATCCTATGACTTGAAAATGCCGCAGAATGTTTGTGTTTCATACTTTTCTCATGTTTGTTATTTTTGTATCCCGTCCCGCTTTAGGGTTTCTCCTCCTCCTTCCGTTCCTTCCTACAGCACGTCGTCGTTTAGTCAACTACTGAAAATTTTATATAATTACATGTTTACCCTCAAACAAAAAATCTCTTTATGCCTTTTTACATCATTTATAATATAATACAATACAATACAATACATGAGTTTCCTTTACTTATTGACATGTCAATTCATTTTTTTATAAAATTCATTTTTTAAAATATAATTAGCAGAAAATGATAATTTCATAATTTGTCATAATTCCTTACAAACTGGAAAGGGACAATTAAGAGAAAAAAAGGAAGATAGCATGAGTCCCGCTTATTTTTTCTTTCTGGAGAGACATGTATCTCCTACTGTAAAGGATCCAAATTTGTTATACTTTTATAGATGGTAGGAAATGAATGGAAGATAAAGGAAATAAGAGAAAGTGAAATAATTTTTTTTATTTAAAAGTTTAATAATAAATAGGAAGAAAAATAAATTTAAGAGGAATCATTCCTCATTTCTTTTTTTTAAATGTTAAAATTTTGTTCTTTTTAAAATTAGAGTGGGACGAAGGAAAATAAGTTTATAAGCTTGAAAATAAGTATTTTAGATTCTGTTATATTCTTTTATGATTTAACTCCTAAACAAAAATAATGAAATTTTATTTTGTTCTCTTGTTAATCTTCTAAACAAGAAGAATAACAATTTTATTATGTTCATTACTTTTTTTTCAATCATTTTTTACTACTTCCGTTCGTTCTATTAATGAAAAAATATTCAAACATAATGTTAAGTTTACATAGATAATAAATAGATAAAAGATCATATTTATAATTTTAAGTTTATTTAGTATATGTTAATCATAGAAACAGAAGTTAAAGTTTTATTTTTTCATTTTTTGTACAATGGGGAAAAAGATAGAAAAATTAACTACGAATAAAAGGAATACTAGCTACATCCGCAAGAAGCAAGGGACCCAATCCTGGTGGGGAAGAGTTCCAAACAGTGAATCTGTCAACATTACTTACGCCCCTCTTAGAGAGGAAGTCAGCGCAGGCATTCGCTTCTTCTCTAAAGGCATGCTTAATGGAGGTTATCCACTGGCTATTTACCAAAGTCTGAATGTCCCCAATAATAACAGCATAAGCATGGAACTTGGGAACGATATGAGAGTATTAACAAGTCTGCAAGCTTCCAATGAGTCCGTTTCACACCAGGATAAAGATTTATTATTTTAGAATACTTTAACAATGAGATAATATACAATTAAATAACAATATCAAAAAATTATATTCACGATAAATTGATTTTTTCAATCATTACATATTTAATTTATAAATCTAATTTTAATTCACTGGTAATTTTACATAATTATTTAACAATATATTAATACATTATTAAAAAATTATTAAAATAACAAATATTTAAAAATTTAAATTATTTTAACAATACAATAATACATAATTAATTAATAATATACAATTATATATACTAACAGTGGATATGAATTAAACACTTTACATTTGCATCTTTTAATTTGAATTAAGTACATGTTTGGTTTAACTTAATTTTTACACAAAATATTTTTATATAAAAAATTTTCTAAGAAATATTATAATTTTTTAAACATAAAAAAAGTAAATTTAAGTTTTTCTATAATATAAGCCCAGTGGACAAGCCATGCAATCCCGTTACGCTATGTCATATTTTATTAATTAATAATTCAAAAGAAAAATAAAAAAAATATAAAAAGGCAAATCAGTTTGTACTTGTTCCTTGGACACGAGGCAGGCAGCTCATGCCTCATATAGGCATGGTCAGGTAATACAAAAGGCAATTAACTATATGAGCGTCATAAAATGGTAAAATCCTACACATAAATAAAGCTAAAGGTGTGCGATTGATTTCAGAGACGGTTTACGTGGGGGCCTTATAGATATAGACATGTCAAAGAACAAAGAAGAAGACTAAGATCGCCCCATGTCAACATAAATCTCGGCTGTTAGGTCAGGTCACAGGTGTATTTATATAATAAGGATTTAATTATATACAAGTGTTTTTTTTTTTTTTGAGTTTTTGATGGGTATCCCATTTTTTTTAGTATGAACTAATTCCATTCAAAGTATTGAGACTGTCATTTCCGGTAAGAAGCTTATACAGGCTCAAACCTCTGACATTGCATAAATCTCTCAATTATTTAATTCAAGTTTACTTATCATTTGAGCTATAACATGTTGATAAAATAATATTTATGTTATTAGTAAATTATATGATCTTAATTGTTTAAAAAATAATTAAAACTCTTAATAAAAATTGTAATTAATACAATAATGTGGCATCTTTTTATTTTAGGATAATCTATCAAAATTAAACACTTCGGAAATCAAATTCACTTTAAAATTTTATATTTTACAAGGCAGGGCACATATTTTAGGCCGTGCCAGAAAGGTGGTGGAAATCAGGTCCAAATCGATTTAGAAGTCAGAACCTGTGCTGAGTTTGGCTTTGCCCGAAGGTTGGTTCATGGGCATATTATCAAGTATCAGTTGATGCGTCAAGGCTAATGCTACAAGGCAACGTCTAATATGGAATATCTTCGTGATAGTTTATTGGATTAAGTGTAAATCACTTATTAATTTATTGTTAAAATAAATTAATAATTGAGATTAAAAAATTAGATTTTTATATATTTTAATTAGTAACATTCAAAATTTACACATAAATTAAGTTAGATTACTTTTTTTATGAATAATTATATATACAAAAAAATTATAAATTTTAATTAATAATTTTTACATACACTCATATCTACATATAAATCTTATAAATTACAAGTCTATAAATGAACTTCTTCTTAACCGATTCATATTTGCTTTCTCCAATACACCATTCTTAGTTATGGTGCGTGAACGCTTCACCCACGCACCTTTTACTTCACCCACGCACCTTTTACTTCACCCACTATTCTAATTCAGGTGACTTATGGCTTTTTTTTATTTGGATTTATGATTAATTTTGAATATTTTATTTAAAATCAATTTTATTGTTTTTTGTTTAATTTTTCATTTATTACTTCTTTCCAATCTTTTTTCACAACTTCATTGTAAATCACCACATAGCATTACATCTTGCCGAAAATTAAAACTCGAGTGACTGGATTACATCTCCAACTGTCACTTCTCAACCTTCGATGATCGGAAAAAAATAGTATCATGACTAATAACCATGGGACATCAACCATACAACCTAGAAATCATCCATTGTTTCTAGTGTAGATCAGACAATTTCTTGCATTCAGACAACTTCTTACACACAGATTCCATTTCAATCACAATATTTTCATCACTTCCACAAGCTCATACATCATTTTGAGAATCATAACTCCAAAGAAAAGTCACAATCAAAGAGCCAAATGGCTAGAACAACAAACCCTTCCCCTTCTTGGAACCCCAACACATATTCAAACTTTTGCAAAAACAAGCTAAAAAATATAGAACACCATATCCTTGCCTCTGTCAAGCAAACCACAGACCAACCCAAATAGAGCCCCAAAATAGCCATTTTCGGCCTCCAAACCACAACACATGGCAAACCCAAAAATCACCCCTAAATCGGACCCCACAAAGCCGTAGATAGACCATCCCACCAGCCACCACATCCTCCGCCATCTTTACCCCTAATCGCGCTACTGCCTCTGCTTACAACCGCACCACCACGAGCCTCAAAGCCAATAAATTAACCACCAAACCATCGCTGGAAGTACCACCACCGAACCTTGTCAACCATCATGCGACCCTTCGTTGTCTCCTGAACCACCATCGTTGTCCATCGCTGGCATCACCATATGAACCTAGCACCACCATCAACTTGCCAATCAGGAATTCAAAACCCATCACACCAACTATCATCCATCCACCACACCAACTGCCTAGCCACCTCTGTTGCAACCCCAAGTCGCCACCAAAAGGACTCATCCTCTCAGCCATTATTGAAAACCACCTCGGGCCAAGCCACCCTACCTAGCCATCGAGGGCACCGTGAATTTAGTAGTTCAGTAGTTCCCCTTTGTTCAGCAAGCTAAGTCACCATTGGCGGCGGCAGTAGAGGATATTTTGGCTCTAAGGGCACCGTTGGAGCGGCAATTGGTGGCGACGAGGAATTTAAGCTTGAGGGAAAGGAAGGTGGCGCCGGAGAGGGACCATTGATGAATTTTTTAGGCTAATCAACAGCTAAAATTCATAGAGCTTGGATACTCCCTGATGAAAAAGAAGCATATTAGATACAACTAGTATCATATGCATAGAAAGTGAGAATGTTTCATACTGATTTCAAATAAATCCCAAGGAACACATTTTTATGTAACTGTTAAGAGTTTATAAAATTATTAAATAATACTTCTATTAACGTGTATTGGTCCGAGTAAAATGAACTTAGATCCTTTAAATATGTGATCTTGAGTTCAATCTTAAAATTTATGTGTATAGATATAATATTATTGTGAGGGTCTCTACTTAAACACCTGATTAAATTTAAGAGATTAATCTATCACAAATCAAATAGAGAATACTCTACGAAACAAAAAAATTATTAAATAATATTTTTTTTAAACAAAAGCAACATGATATTAAATAAAGTCTTATAAATTAATGAAATGTTGACTCAACGATTAATTAGGGATTCAACAGAAAAAAATAAGTGATTAATCAAGGATTGATTTAAGGTGATTGGTTGGAGTTTGATTAAAAATTAATTGTATTAATTGCTCCATTAATCTATATTTTTATTTTTTATCAAGATAAAAAATAAGATAATAAGAAATGTTTATAGTCATTTTTAATTTCACAGAGAAAAGTTAATGAGTGTGTGACTGTAATTGTAACTACATATAAGGAGTGTTTACGATTTTCTTTTTTATATATTGTGTTTAAATAATTAATAATGGCATTTTAGTAAAAACAAAATTATATAATACAGTAAGGAATTTTTATATTAGTATAAAATAATGCTGTCCAATTATATGTGGTATACAAATCATCAATAAAATATAAGAATTCAAATATTATTTCTAGGTATTTATTAGTTAACCATTTTTTTCAACTAAGGCAATATTCATATAAATTATGAAAATAGCAACAGAGATTATATTATCTGGTCTGACCTTTTTGTTCATGATAACGACTGTAAATTTTATTGAGGTTAGCTATTTGTCACTTTACCCTCGCTTTGGAATATGGAAAGTCTTCTTTCATTCTAAAGATTATTTTATAAAAAAAATACAAAATATTGTTGAACACAATAATTACACTGCACTTAATTGAAAAACTCTTATTGAATTCAAAGCAAATTGTTGGCTTTATAGCCTTACAGAAACAAGGAAAATCAAAACAGTAACAACAACCACGTTTTACATGGCCTATAACGTGGTAACTAGATTAAAGAAAATAACTAAACTCTATTTGTAAATTCCTAAACAATAGGACTTTATTTAACAGACTTATTTGAACTAAAAAACAGGAAACAAGAGAAATAGAGAGACTAAATATGTTATCTCTTAACAACCAATATTCCCTCCGTTAAACTATATGTAATTGCATCTAGTTTACCTCTGAAACTTCTACCATTCCCAGCATGCTACGAAGCCTCAGGAACTGCTCCAACTTGAGAGGCTTTGTTATTATGTCTGCAACTTGAATTTGAGAATTACAGTGGCGCAACTTAACAACTCCATCCTTCACCAAGTCTTTCAAAAAATGAAACCTTATGTCAATATGTTTGTTTCTTTCATGGAAGATTAGATTTTTGGACAATTGTATGGTAGAGCTGTTGTCACATTGAATCACAGTACTTTTCTCCTCTTTAAAACTGAGCTTCTCCAACACTCTTCTAAGCCAAATACATTGACAAGCACAAGACGCAACTGCTATGTACTCAGCCTTAGTTGTAGACAATGTCACTACAGGTTGCTTCTTAGAGGACCACGAAACTGCTCCAGAACTAAACAAGAACACGAAACCAGAAGTGCTTCTTCGGTCATCCACATCGTCGGTAAAGTCGCTATCAGTATATGCCACAAGACTTGTACTTCCACCTTTCTTGTAGAAAACGCCTAGCTCAGTTGTTCCTCTCAAATATCTTAATAACTGCTTTACTGCAAGCCAATGAGACTCAACTAGACGAGACATGAATCTACTAATTAAGCTTACTCCATACATCAGATCAGGTCGAGTTGCAGTCAAATATATAAGGCTGCCAACTACTTGCTTGAACATGGTTGAATCAGTTCTAGTTCATGCCTCATCTTTTGACAATTTCGTGCCTGGAACAATGGGATTTTTCACCGCATTACTGCTCTCCATGCCAAACCTTGCTAGAACTTCACGGGCATATTTTTTATGACATATAAAAATTTCATTTGAACTCTACACAACCTCAACTCCGAGAAAATATCTCATTCTTCCCAGATTGACATATAAAACTCCAACATCATTGAACTCTTAAATTCATCACACATGCTCCTATCATTTCCAGTATATATCAAGTCATCAACATATAGATTCACAATTAAAATTTTACCTCTCTCCTTTGACTTTGTAAATAATGTATGTTCACAAAAGCATCTCTCGAAGCCTTCACAGATGAAATAAGTCTCTATCTTGCTGTACCACGCTCTCGGCACTTGCTTGAGACCGTACAATGTCTTTCTTAACTTGTAAACTTTGCCATCTTCACCTTTCTTCACAAAACTGATTGGCTGCTACACAAAAACCTCTTCATTTAGTTCATCGTGAAGAAATACGCTCTTTACGTCCAACTGGAAAACTACCTAACTATGTTGAGCTGCCATAGCAAGTATCAAACGAATGATGTCAAGTCTGGCCACCGGAGCAAACACTTCGGTGTAATCAACTCCATATTTTTGTGCATACCCTTTCACCATTAATCTCGCTTTGAACTTGTCTATCTCTCCATTCTCGTTGAGTTTGGTCTTGCAAACCCACTTAACCCCAATTGGCTTCACTCCACTTGGTAAATTAGTCAGCTCCAATGTCTTGTTTTTTTTCTATAGATTCGATTTCTGCCAACATTGCATCTCTCCATTTCTTGCTCTTGGCAGCCTCCTCAAATAAAAGTGGATCATTCTCAGTCACCATCACCATTGCATTCAAACCATCTTCATCTGACAAACCTTTTCCAGTTTTGTAATCAGCTATCCAAACTGGTTCTCTTCTATCTCTTCTAACCCTCCCTTCAACTGGAACCTCTTGGACATTATCAATTGGCTCGTTAGGAGATGAACTAGCTTCCCCTGAGTTGTCACTTGAACCACTTGCGTCTGTACCATTATTTTATTCTTCATTCTGTTCTGCTTGCTCCTCGGTATCACTCTCTTCTTCATCATCTTCTCCCCATTCTAAAGTATCTAGTGCGGAAATAGGTTTGCCCCAATGATTTAATATGTTAAGTTTTGATGATGACAAATACAAAACAAAAAGAATGATGCTTATGCTTTATACTTGTGCTTTATAGATAACAAATGCATCACAAAAGAATATTGATCATGTTACATAAATGTGTTTAATGAGAAATATTATATCATGCATGATTATGTACTTTATCTAATTATATTTCACTTAATAATCATGCAATAAGATATATGTAACATTCATCATATAATATATCCAATAATATGTTATATGAGTTATAAATGAATTAATATTGGATATGTCTATGAAAGTCTTGTATGCATGTTAGACTAACTAGAGTTATACATTTATGAATCATGCATATGAAGATATTGAGCTATGAATTTGGACTAACTATGTTTGGTTAAGTGAGCAATATTTTGTAGGATAGTTCAAGTACCAAGAGTGAGCATTGCAACAAGAAAGCAAAAGATCACAACTATGCTCAACTCAAGGAGAATGAAAATGAAAAGATGTTCCAAGCATTTGCAAGTTTTGAAGAGAAGATTTTCTTTGGAAGCTTGAATTACATCAAGAAGTGATGGTGGTAAAAGATCTAGTCCAACATCTTCAAGTTTAGCTTATAGGACTTAGATCTTGTGTAAAGGTAAAAAGGAATCACACTAAGCTCAAACAAGTTTTAAACATATTTATAAGTGTTTCTAAAATGTTTAAATGCCCAACAAACTATTTTTGGAAAGCTAGTATTGGTGGTATTTCAAATCTATGAAAAATAGTCAAGTTTGTGTTTTGTAAAACTGATATATACTTACTCTTTTGATCATAACTTTCAAAATACTTTGAGTTTTACTTTGAAACTTATCTCATTTGAAAATAGACTCAAAGATCTTTCCAATGACTAGTCATTTTCTTTAAATGGATAAGAAACGAAAAAGTTATGACCAATTAAAGTTTGAGTTTTGAAAATATGACCTTTGATTACTATTTTGATCATATCTTTCAAAATACTTTGAGTTTTGTTATGAAACTTCTTTCATATGAAAATAGACTCAAATAGCTTTCCAATGAATGGTCATTTGCTTTAATTGGATAAGAAATGAAGAAGTTATGACCTTTTAAAGTCGGTTTTGAAAACCAGAAATGTGTGTGATTAATCGATTACACAAGTCATGTAATCGATTACAACGTTGACAGAAGCCGTGTAATCGATTACACAGAGTATGTAATCGATTACAAAGTGCCCAGAAAGCTTGTAATCGATTACATGAAGCTTGTAATCGATTCCAAAGTGCCCAGAAAGCTTGTAATCGATTACATGAAACTTGTAATCGATTACAAAGTGCCCAGGAAAGTTTCTAACGGCTATAAACGGCTAGTTTTCATAGAAAATCATTTCTAAACCCCTCCAACGGCTCTAAAACTCATTGGGCTATAAATAAAAGTGTTTGGGCATCAAAAACAAGTTGGAGAACATTCTGAAAATTATCCTTGAACATTGAAAACGAAATTCATCATCTTTTTCTCCAAATCTTTGTTTTGAGCTAAGTGTGTAAATCCTTTATACCCATTGAGCTTCAACTTGTATTATCCACTCTTGAGAGAGTTTTCTATCATCCATACTTTGTTCTTCAAGTTGTATATCTACTCTTGTGAGAGTTTCTATTCTTTCTCTTCATCTAGAAATCATTGTAAGAGGGTGAGGTATCCCTCAAGAGAGAAAATGGTGAGGTATCCCTTATAGTGAGACTCAAAACACAAAGGGTGAGGTATCCCAAAGGTGTTGTGAGTGCTCTTGATTGTAAAGGTCATCAAGCACCTGTGAAGCTTGAAGAATTGGAGGCTCTAGCACAAGGGTGAGGTATCCCAAGGTGTGAGGAGTGCTCTTGTATGTACAAAGGTTTTTCTAGCACCCGTAAAGTCTAGGAGATAGTGAAGAAAATCTCAAGTTAAGCTTGAGGATTTGGATGTAGGCCACAAGTGGT
Organism: Ormosia semicastrata; assembly: GCA_029884595.1. Classification (NCBI taxonomy): domain Eukaryota; kingdom Viridiplantae; phylum Streptophyta; class Magnoliopsida; order Fabales; family Fabaceae; genus Ormosia; species Ormosia semicastrata. The sequence continues at coordinate 24,448,517 of JAQQTO010000046.1, read as the reverse complement.
TGGTGGTGAACCAGGATAAATTCTTGAGTTTGATTCTCTCTTCCCTACACTCTTTAAATTCAGTATTTGGTAGAATATATTTATCTATTGCATATCTTGATGTTTTGATTGTTACAACTTGATATCTAGCTTATTCACTTAGTTCATCATATATCCCAAGTTGTATTTGAGTAATCCTCAATAGTTGTACATTTATTAGACTTATTCCGCTGCATTTATTAATTGAGTTATTCAAAATGCATAATTTGTCAAAGTTGCATTAAAACTAGGCATCACCCAATTCACCCCCCTCTTGGGTAATGGTTGCCATGGCTAACATCTAGCTTGCATTCTTTTTCACTTTTGCCCCAATTCCAGTTTTCTTCTTCTTCAAACACCACGTCTTTGCTAACAATAATTTTCTTGGAGACCGGATCAAACAATCTATAGGCTTTCGATTCATTACTCATTCCCAGCAAAATACACTTCTTGCTCTTGTCATCTAACTTGCTTATCTTTTGATCTGGTATATGAACATGATCTACGCACTCGAAGACTCGAAAATACTCCACTAATGGTTTCACACCGCTCCATGCTTCTTCTGGAGTTTTATTTTGCACTGCTACAGTAAGACACCTAGTAAGAATATGCACACTCCATCTTACAGCTTTAGGCCAAAACACCTTGGGAACCTGCTTCTCAACCAACATAGACCATACCATATTCATTATCATCCTATTCTTCCTCTCAGCAACTCCGTTTTGTTGAGGAGTGAAAGTTGTAGTTAACTGTCTACTTATACCTTGAGCCTTGCAAAACTCTCCAAACTCATTTGAAGTGAACTCACTACCTCTGTCTGTCTTCAAACAAATAATATCTGCACTAACTTCTTTTTCAACACAGACTTTAAAGCTTTTAAACATAGTGAATGCCTCTGACTTTTCATGTAAGAAATAAATCCAAGTTTTACGAGAAAAATCATCAATAAAACTTAAGATATATCTCTTGTTATTGTTTGAAGGTGGTTTGATAGGCCCACATATGTCTGCGTGCACAAGTTAAAGCTTGTTTAATGCTCTCCATAAACTCCTTTTTGGCATAGATTCTCTGTGTTGCTTACCAATTAAGCAATCTGTGCATCGTTTCTTCAAAGTTGTGAGAAATGGCAGTTTGTTCACTATCTTCTTAGAGGAAAGTGTCCTCAGGCCCTTGTAGCTTAGATGACCAAATTGACAATGCCAAAGATGAGATTCATTCTCTGACATCATCTGAAAACATGTAGAACTTTTCATAGCAGCCACCAAAAAGAACATCCTATTTCTACTCATATGTCTCCATAATCAGTCATCTCCTACGATGATAGACTCTACACTCTTCATTATGAATCAAAACAGCTAAGCCTTTTTCTTGAAGCTGTCCTATGCTCAACAAATTGTTCTTAAGCTCAGGAATGTAATAAACATTTGAAATTACCTGAACAACTCCATTAACAGGTAGACGAACACTGCCTTTTCCCATTACAGCCATTCTATTATCATTTCCAATCTTTACAGTCCGCTTAAAGCTCTCATCCATCTCTGAAAACCACTCCTTATTTCCACTCATATGGTTACTACATCCCGAGTCAAGAAACCATACTTCTTCCCTCTTTACTTGCCTTGTTCTCCCAGTCAGGACATTCGTATTGATAATGTCTCAATTTGTGACACTTAAAATACTCAATTACAGCTTTGTTGATGGCCTGTCTCCCTATTCCTCTGCCCCAGCCTCCTCCAAAAGCAGCTATCCCTCTTCCTCTTCCTACTTTGTCCTCATGAGTAATCTTCAGCACCTGCTCTTCTTCTCCATGTCTCCTCATTCTTTGCTCATGAACAAGAAGACTGCTTTACAACTCATCGATTGTCATCATCTCCAAATTATTGGATTCCTCAATCAAGCACACTACATAGTCAAACTTAGAAACCATGGACCTTAAAATCTTCTCAGTGATGACATTTTCACGCATACTCTCACCACAAGCCTTCATACTTTTGGCTATGGTTAGAGTACGAGCAAAATAAGCATTGAAAGTCTCTCATTTCTTCATCTTGAGAACTTTGAAATCCTTACGCAATGCCTGCAGTTGTGCTCTCTTCACCCTCGTAGAACCTTGGAATTTCTGCCTCATTGGATCCCAAATGTGTTTGGTAGTGTCATCATTGAGAATTGTGTCTAAGATATCACGATCAATAGCTTGATAAATACAATTTTTTTTATCTTTATGTCCTTCAACTTTTGCTCCTCGATCTGTTTGAGTTGTGCTTCTGTAGGCACTGCTCCATCTGCTACTGTCAGGATCCCATTCTCTACAAGACTCCAGTACTCCTTGGAGCGAAGAAAGTTTTCCATCAGCTTAGCCCAACGATTGTAGTAACCATCAAATTTGGTGATGGCAGGTTGCACATGCTTGTTATTGCTGCTTTCCGCCATTTCTCTTGACACTCTCTCTTTGAACGAAATCTACAGTTTCTTTCCACACACACTCACTACTATTTCTCTCACACACGCACACACTGTTTCCTTTACGCTCACTCAGAATCAGGCTCCTGTGACGAGGCTCTGATACCAATTGTTGAACACAAGAATCATACTGCACTTAACTGAAAAACTCTTATTGAATTCAAAACAAATTGTTGGCTTTATAGCCTTACATAAACAAGGAAAATCAAAACAGTAACAATAACCACGTTTTACAAGGCTTATAACGTGGTAACTAGATTAAAGAAAATAACTAAACTCTATCTGCAATCCCTAAAAAATAAGACTTTATTTAACAGACTTATTTGAACTAAAAAATAGGAAACAAAAAAAATAGAGAAACTAAATCTGTTATCTCTTAACAACCAACAAATATGAAAATTCCATTTGTCTAAAAAAGTGTATAGTGAATCCTTCTCACTCATTTAAAAACTTTATCATACAACAAATTAAAATAATAACATTGCACACCCTTCATTTGATTTCAACATTATTCAACTATAGCAATTCCTAATTTCTGTGATGTGTTGTGTCTGCCGACAATGGCAAGGCAGTGAGGGATGTGACAAAATATTGGTTGTATGGGTATTTTTTTAGGCAAAATGATAGTGAAGATAGATTACTTTAATACTACTTAAAGCACCGATGACGAATGGAAAATTCCTGCGAAGGGAGAAATTTTTTAGTATTTTGAAGTGGTGCAATTTGGCACGGCCACAAGCAAAGACAGTATGTTAAGATGTGTTTAAACGGTGAAAAGTTGTTACTTTTAATTGAGGTAATAAATTTTAATTGGAGAGATAGGTTAGGGCCTAGGGGACAGGAAAGAAAAAGGAGAGTTCTATCCGCTAGTGACATGCCTGCAATTCTAGAGGCCAAGAGGGAATTTGAACCAATATATTTGAGTAATGCAAAGACTTATTCCAATGGATTAGGATCATCTCTAGTAACAGGAAAAGAGCTGTTGTGTGAAAAATATATATATCACATGCAATATATATATTAAAAAATAAAAAAATATATTACACATATTACAAATGATATATATAAAAAATGTGTGTTTTTAATCAACAGAATCTTCATTTATTTTGTATTAACAAAAGAGAATCTCGATTTTATTCCAATCTCTTAAACTAATTGAGCCAATTTACAATGACGTAATTTTTACAAATCTTTATAATAAATTAATATAATATTTATTTTAGAGTAGTTGATTGTAATAGAAGTAAACTTTAACTTTATGTGAATTTATTTACAATTTCAAGTGAATATTACTTACAATTGTTTCTTTACACTATCTATACATACTAATTAAACTCATGAAATAATTAACAGCTTTGCAAATTACGGGACTTTATCATGAAAAACAACAATTCATGTAAAAACAAAAAAAAAACAAATATTATACGCAACTATTTTTGAAGTAGTCTCTTCCCTTCTTTAATTGTATAGAGTAAAAACCAAATCCGCTAATTAGTTCCTCGCATCCGTTTTTTTTTTAAATGACTTATTTTCAAAAGGTGAAAATATAATGTAGCACTTAAGTTACATATTTTTAAAAAATAAACTGAAAAATAATAATTATTAATATTAATATTAACATATTTATCAGGACTATGTTGCTATGTGCCAGTTAATCGTATTTTCATATGTTTTAGTTGTGGGAAGGAACAACCTTGCTCAAGGACATTGTTAATAGAAATATTTTTGAACACTTATTATATGATATTTTATATAAATATTTTATGTTAATATGACTGTAGATGAATGTTGAGATATATTATATCTTAAAATAAAATAAATTTATTATATATCAATATAAGAAAAGTATCGACTAAATGTCGTATTTTAAATGTTTAAATAATATAACTTTTGCTCATAATAAACACCCTAGTTACGTCATCTAACAAGATAGTGCCACAACCTCATGGAGGTGATATTTTGTTTAAGATGAAAAAAATCAATAGTAAAGAATGTTTAAATTCTATTATTACAACTATATTTTAAAAAATTGAGAAGTGTTTAAAAAAGTAATTAAAAAGTAAAAAGTATTTATAATTTTTTATATTTATTTTTAAATTATTAAATGATTAATAAAATGTATTTATAATTTTACTCTTTTTATACTCATCTTCATGTGTCTTTGGGTTTGGTGGTGAATGTAAACACAAATTAACGTAAACATACAAAAAATTGAAGCTATGCGTTTTTGGTAAAACTACAATTAATTTTGTTTTTTTCTTCTTAAAAAATAAGTTTTTTTTTTGTTTTTGTTATGGGGAGACTTTAATATGTTTAAGACTGGTGGAGGCTTTAGCGCAAAGTCGCTAACATTGAAGTGAGGACTTCTGGTCATCGTACTTTTTACTTTGTTTTAGGGCAGTGAGGTCAAATTAAAAGCGTAGATTTGTCTGTCAAAGTGTAGTATGTGAAAACATCATTTCAAGTATTTTATGTTGACTGCCATGTTAGTATTTTAAGACTGATCTCATAAAAAAAGTTTGCTCGTTAATAAATTTAAACTGAGGAACTCAAGTTTTTAAATTCATAAAGTAAACGAGTAAAACTGATAAAATAAAAAATTTAGAGATAAAAATTAAACTTTTAATATAGCATTGAAACTAACAAAGCACAATTAAATATTGTTTATACATATACATATGCATATAGAGTGTATTTGTTAAGAAAAATATTTATTATAAGATATGTGAAGAGTAAATTTTAATCATTGAATTTTACATGAATGATTAATATTAGAATATAAATATATATGATTTTTTTAACTAGTTACATGATCTTTAAATAACTTTTATTCTTGATCATCCATATATATAATTGTATAAATAAAATTTACTATTCTCATCATATCACAATAAAAACTCTTCTAACAAAATATATCTCTTTTATATATATATATATAAGTCTTTCAAAATATTCTCTTTTTTGATAGGTGAGAGACTAATCGCTCGGAACAAAGTCAGACATCTAAAGAGATATCTCTCTCAACGGTATTATTTTTATATACATATGAATATCGATATCAAATTTAAGACCAGATGCTTAAGGGACATTAGTCTCTTCTACTTAGATTAACGCACGTTAATATATTTATATATAATTTGATCATTTTAATTAAATATTAGCCACATATAAATGTAAAAAACACACATGGCCAATATTTCACTATCTATAATTAATTTGCACAAAAGTAAAAAAAATAGAAAACTCATTTATCTTATAAGTCGCTGAGTCCTCATCCATAGTTACCATATTTGCTCCTACTGCCTCTGTTTGGCGAACCAGTTTGTAAGTCTCAGATCACGTTTATTTTGCGATTTGAAATGCGATCTAGATCATTAAAGTTGGCACACCATTTTTTAACACAAAATAGAATGAAAGAAATGGTAGAGAATGATGGGAAGAACCATTAGTTGATTGTGTTGCTTGGAAGGAGATGAAATATTGAAGTTGAGATGGATGCTTGTGCTGGAAGATGAAAAGTTGCGCAACCTCTCAGAGAGAAAGGAGGAAGGAGATGCTAGAAGATGAAGAGATGCCTGAAACCTAAAGTGCTTCTACCGAAAATACATATCTTCATTTAGTTTTAACTTTTAAGATGCCTGAAACCTAAAGTGATTTTTTTTCCCAAAATGCATAGTTTCATTTGGTTTTAAGATTTTTATTTTTTATGAAAAAGGAATTTTATGCTAGTCTTAAAATGGGCTAATGGTACTGGACTTTTTTATGATTTTGGTAAGTTGGTTCATTTGGACTGCCATAAAAAAGATATAGACATTTAAAATTTAAAAGAATTGTGAATATGTATAATTTTAATTAGCAAACCTTAACATATCATAGAAGTATACCCCTAGCTTTTTAAGTGATGTACCGCATGCCCGCATTGTGTACCTAAACGTATTGCGTTTCAGGTAATTGTGTCATCATTTACCTTGTATATATTGATCCCAACTGTCTATCATCTTTCAAACAAGTCTTACGCTTTAATCTTATTAACTACTAAGTAGAAAGTATTCCATAAATAAGTTTCCTCCCCTCATTACAAAGTAATATTTTGTAATGCATATATTAATGCATTGAGTTAAAGATGTATTTGTTACCCAAGTTCCCTATTTAGAATCGATTTATGATTATTACGAATATTATTTAATCATGTAACATTGTTTTGCTTGAACTTTTTCTTAGTTTAAAGACTAAGATTAGTGTGCATACTTAATTAGAAAATCTCAAAGTACAATAAGTGAATTTCAAAAAAGAGACAAAGGTAAGCACTTTAACATTGAAGAATCAAGCTAGTGTCAAATACTTCAAACTATTAGTCAAGATACAAGAAAGTTCATGTTGTTTTCACTATGTACTTATTAGAAAAACTTGATGAACTTGGTTAAGAAATCTCTACAAATGAAGACTAGAAGACGTCAATTGAAGACCAAGTCATTTCTAGAAGAAGCTATGGAAGATTAACGCTGAGAATGCCTATGATGGAGATAGGTTTGCTTTAATTCATCATCCACTTATGAGTTTTTTGATTCCCTAGCAAGTCGTCTTATTAAGTGAAGACGAGCTTGCAATTGTCGGAATTTTCAGAACGCTATGCTCATCTTGATTCATATTTCAACCTCCTAAATGGATGATGGATGATTCTATAAGGTTGCTAATGGATTTATCATCCTCTGCAGCAATCAGGTTAATTTTGGCACGCGCTGAGAAGCAATCAATATTCTTGCAATTGCATGGCAATGACACACATGTTCAAATGAAGAAAAAAAATGCTTTTGTGCTAAAGCATCCTAGACCATTGCAACATCCAAAATTTGAAGTGCTATACTATATACTCATCACTGTCAGAGGGTTCGACACAGAAGAAAAATGAGAATACCAAGAATCAATTCGAGCTTAATTTAATTTGAGTATCTTCTTGTATTTTTGTACTGAGCTTATATTGGCAAACACACTCCTTGTTTTGAGTTCCTTGAGAGTTTTATTTGTTATTTTTGTATAACCCTTGCGCGGTTGTGAGAAATCTAGCTAAGTGAGCTCGTAATTAGGTCTATGAGTGACATATGAGCAAGGTTGAGTGAGCAACTTGCTGCATCTAACTTTAAGATATTAAGGTTGATCGAAAAACATTAAATTGTTAGTGAAAAATCTCTGCTTAATTAGGGATTGGAGGTAAGCTTAATGTCCAGGTCGAATAAGTATAAATCTTGGTTTGCAAGCTTCTTCTAAACTTTCTCTTTTATGTTACCTTGTTTGACTGCATGTCCATTGTGTGATTAGTTTTCCATACATGCACAAGATAATCTGTTTAATAAGTCTGAGTTTGCAATGGAATTAGCGAGCTTGTCTTCATGCCTTTAGCTATCGTATCTCTGCATCGATTATCTGTTCAAAGTATTTTAATTTGCAGAAAGTTGCATTTGAAAAAAAAGACTTAATTTAACTACATTATTAACTATTCTTTTACCATCACAATGATCATCTCTCAACATTTGGTGTGTATAATGATGATTTCACAAAATAAGAATACATCTAGAAAGAATTGGAATTGAATAGTTTAATATACAGGTTAGCTAGAAAGAAAATGTTTTCCTAAGCCATTATATATATCTTGGATATTTTATATGGATTTACATTATTGAGAATAATGTCAAGGTTAGTTTTTTCAACTTCATAATTAATAAACATAAAAAGTGTTAATTAGCAAAAAATTAAGTTGATGAAAGTTTGTGTCTTTTCAATTTAATTTAGGACAAACAAAAAAAATTCAAGTATATTTAATTAAATTAAATATACCAACAACTGTAGAGCATAGTGATAAATAAGTCGTGCTCTTTGAGAGATAATCAAAATTTAAATTTTTAAAAAAAATAATATTGAGAAGTGTTCATAATTGTAATAGTGCTTAAGGTGTTAATATTATAGTAATAGCTATTCGGATTCCTTAATCAAATACCAAACGAAAAATGTAAGGAAATAATTATTATTTTATAAAATCAATGCGAATATAATAAAAAAATTAAACATTTATTCCATGAAATATGGAATCATTTGAAAAGGAACGATAATTCTTGATTTCCTATAATAAGGAAAGGAATAAAATCACCTATCTATATATTTCGGGTATTAAATATCATGCTATTTTATTTTACCTAAAAGGGTGATTATTAAATTAATATTCGAAGTAGTGGATGGATAACAACAATACTCTTTCAAATTGGAGGGAAAAATCATCCAGTAAGTTGAATACATAATTTCAAGATGCAGCAAAAAAAGAAAATACTAAATCTTGGAGACATGATTCATGAGTCAAACGACTGATAGCATTAGCATAGCACCCACAGACCACAGGCAAAGAAGTGGCAACGGTACACACACACCACAGACAAAGTTGTACCTAAGTTGTTAATTGTGTCAACTCCGTAAATAAAGGCATATAGAAGGAAATATCTGGAACTACACAAATCAATAAATGGTATTGATAATTAATGATAAAGATAAATAAATATACATAGCATAGCATCATTATCATGATAGTATAGACACATGGTGCATGGGCATAAGAGAGAAGAATAGGATTTGACTTCATTTTTCCAGAGAAAGAAGAGAGAGAGTGAAATAGAAGAGAAGGGAAAGAGAGAATGAAGAAGAAAATTCAATCCGATCGAATACTAGCTTGACGTCCGCAAGGACTCTCTCTCTACTTTCTCTCTCTAAAACACGCAGCAAACAGCACCAGCAGCAACAACAGCAGGCGTTTACTGAGAGATACAGAGATTAGAAAAGCCCCACCCCATGATGCTGCTCAAACACTGAAAAGCAAAACCCTAGACAACCTCAGCTCACATATATATTGGGCACCAATTCAAAACCTGAGTGTAAAGTTCGAACCTTTTTGTTCATTGATCAGTTCCCAGATTCTATTCTTCGGCTTTCACTGTTCAATTTCTCAATTTTCAGCTTCCTGGTGAGTCATGGCAAGTCTTGGCAAGTCTTTAACGCTTTGACGTTTGACCCCTTTCATTTCACCTCCGTTTCTATCTCTGTTTCCCTCAATTGCCACACCCCATTTAGCTCTGGATCGTTGATTCGCTTCACCTACGGCTCGATCGACTCATTTCAACTGCTATTTTTGTCACCACTGTGTTTCACTTTGATAAAGTTTCTGTCTTACGAGCTTTCCAATAATTTTTTTTTTCAATTGAACTTGGACTTGTTAAAAGAAATTGTTAATTTTGAACTGGTAGCTTGGATTGTTAGTTTGGGGTTTTATTGATTTTGTTGTTAGATGTCTGCCTTAATTTTATTGAAGGTGATTTTTTTTTAAGGCTTTGGTGATTATTTTTTTGAAGGCTTTGGTGATTAGTGTGATACTATTTTTAATTGAAATTTTGGTGCTATTTTTTTTAATTGGTTTAATGGATATTATTGTGTGCAATGGTTGATGGGTTGGATCTGAGAAGTCATGTGTTGTACAGAGATTCATGCGAAAGCCGTTTGAAGATTGCTCATTTAAGGGAAGTAGCGCAATTGTAATGTTCAGAGTCAAAAGTTGTTTCTTGGTTTTGGTTTTCTTTGGTGTATGGCTTGTGTTTGGTAAAACTCAACAACACCACATGCTTCTGTTGGATCACAGCGAAGAATCTAAAACCTTTGGCCTTGGACTTTGGGTTGAAATACTGTCTGGGTTGAGCGTTATGCCCAGTTTCTCTCAAGCTGTTGTGTAATTGTAGTTTGTTGAACTCATGTTTTATGTAACTTAGTTGTTCTGCTTAGGTGATTGCTTGAAGACTAATATTGAAAGATGGTGCCTCCGGGGCCACCCACTCCCATTGGTGGTGCCCAGTCTGTCACACCCTCTCTTTTGAGATCAAATTCAGGGATGTTAGGAGCTCAAGGGGGTCCTGTGCCTTCGCAGAATTCTTTCCCTTCGCTTGTGTCACCACGCACTCAGTTCAACAACATGAACATTCTAGGAAATATGTCCAATGTATCTTCCATACTGAATCAATCTTTCCCAAATGGAGTTCCAAATCCTGCGCTCTCTGGTCCAGGAATTAGCCAGCGTGGAGCAGTTGATACTGGAGCTGAGACTGATCCACTGTCCAGTGTTGGCAATGGAATGAGCTTCAGTAATTCTTCATCCTCATTTGTACAATCAAATATGGTGAATGCTGGTTCTTCTGGTCAAGGTCAGGGTCAACAATTTTCAAACCCTTCTGGTAACCAGCTGTTGACAGAGCAACAACATTCCCAACAGCTTGAACCTCAAAATTTCCAACATAGTCAGCAGTCAATGCAACAGTTCTCTGCTCCTCTGAATACACAGCAGCATCATTTTCAATCAGTTCGAGGAGGGATAGGTGGTATGGGACCAGTAAAGTTAGAGCCCCAGGTAAACAATGATCAACTTGGACAGCAGCAGCAGCAGCAGTTGCAATCATTGAGGAATCTTACTCCGGTGAAATTGGAACCGCAACAACTTCAAACAATGAGAACAATGGCACCAGTAAAAATGGAGCCCCAGCATTCTGATCAACCATTATTTTTGCATCAGCAGCAACAACAACAACAGCAACAACAGCAGCAACAACAACAGCAACAACAGCAGCAATTCCTCCACATGTCAAGGCAATCGTCTCAGGCTGCTGCTGCTCAGTTTAATATTTTGCAACAACAGAGGTTTTTGCAATTGCAACACCAGCAGCAACAGCAACTCTTGAAGGCAATGCCTCAACAGCGGCCTCAACTACCACAGCAATTTCAACAGCAGAATATGCCTATAAGGTCTCCTGTGAAACCAGTATATGAACCTGGGATGTGTGCTAGGCGGCTGACACATTACATGTATCAGCAACAGCATAGACCTGGAGTAAGAATTAGAATTAATCTATTTACTGTCTTTATTCTATGCATGTGTATCATATGTCTTACTAAGATGTATATGCACTTTGATTTTATGTAGGATAACAATATTGAGTTCTGGAGGAAGTTTGTTGCTGAGTATTTTGCTCCTAATGCCAAGAAGAAGTGGTGTGTTTCTATGTATGGAAGTGGCAGACAAACAACTGGAGTTTTCCCTCAGGTCTGTTGCTAGAGAAAACCTTATAAACTCATTCTAATGCCTAGATAACCTCATCTAAGTTGGTAACTTAATTATTGAGTGGTGTGTTTAATTGTACTATACTCAGTTATTGGCATCTTGATTTTGTTGTGGTGATTGTCATATTGTTATGTCTCAGGACTCAAGTAACTATTGCCTTAAATATTGCCATGAATATTTTATGGGATTCACAGTTCCAGTTATACTAGTTTCACGAATGCTAAACATTAATTTAAGCTAAAAGTTGGATTCTTTAAATATTTTCAGGATGTATGGCACTGCGAAATATGTAATCGCAAACCTGGCCGTGGGTTTGGTAAGTGTTTTTTTTTTTAAGCATTTCCTTGTTCAGTCTGCTTTTGGTTCTTCGCCGCCTGAATGTTGGCATCTTAACTTTTTGTCAAATATATGTGATCTGGGTAGTTAAAAAATATAATTGTGATGCACTATCCTCTTTCTGAATGGTTAAGTTTTTTTTTATGTGGTTTCAGAGGCAACTGTTGAGGTTCTTCCCAGGCTTTTCAAAATAAAGTATGAAAGTGGTACTTTGGAAGAGCTACTTTATGTTGACATGCCCCGTGAATATCATAATTCCTCTGGCCAGATTGTTCTAGATTATGCAAAAGCGATACAGGAAAGTGTTTTTGAGCAACTTCGTGTTGTTCGTGATGGTCAACTTCGAATAGTTTTTTCTCCCGACCTGAAGGTTATGTATAGAAATAATGACTTTCAGATTTTAACTGAAAAATGCTTGTATGTTATTATCATTGTTGACATTCTCTTTACATGAAAAAAGTTTTAATTGACAATTCTCTTGTTTATTATTTCTTTTGCAGATATGCTCTTGGGAATTTTGTGCTCGGCGCCATGAAGAGCTCATCCCCAGAAGATTGTTAATACCTCAGGTTGCTGATTAAGTAGTTACATTATGAGAGGCATTTGATTATAAGGAATATATTCTGTGTTTATTTAAATGGACAAAGATACCTGACTGATTGATTAATAAACCCATATATTCCAATCTTATATTCTTACAAGATACTGAGCAACAGTGGGTGAGATATTTTTACTGTTGACAGTTAGACTTTATATATATATAAAATTCTTATTTTAATTTTTTTAATGTGACTGTAGCAAGCTAAGATTGTTATTTGATAAGATGTTTTCCAAGCATCTATAAATTCCTGGTTTTTTGCTAGTTATATATTTTTTTATAGGATTGCCTTTTGTAATGCTGGTATTATCATTGTAGAGATTTCAAGTCTTAACAGAGTAATGCTTGCTTATGCATTTAGATATTAGATATTATATATTATGGTTATTTATTCTTATTTTTACGTTATTATTTATTATATACAGGTTAGTCAGCTTGGAGCGGTTGCTCAAAAATACCAGTCTTTCACTCAAAATGCAACGCCCAATGCATCTGTTCCAGAGTTGCAAAATAATTGCAATATGTGAGTCCATTTTGCCATTTATTCTTCATGTTAATGTTAATTTCTGATCCGTTGAGCCTTTTATTAATTATATAATTGTGATGATGTATTTTACGGCCAAACCTGTGAAATTCTTGCTGATGCTAGCCTTCTTTAAAACTTGAATATTATGTATGTTAATTATCTTGTAACTTTCTTATTCCAAGACATGGGCTATGGCTTATTTCCTTTGAGTAGGGATTTCATGTGAACGTTTCACCATGCTTTTCTCCTTGAATAAAATGTAGTCTGCAATTTGTTTTATTCTCTTTTTAGCCCTCCTTTTGGTGTTCGATCCTTTTGTATGTAATAAACCTTGTGTGCTGGTGTGTTCATAGTGATTTCTAATTTATATTTATAACATAATATAGTAAAAGAAAAGGTCTCTGTTTATGTGATATACATGTTTGGATGCTGCAGTCTACTGGTTCTTGACTTGCACTTCTGATTAACATATGGTGCAAACATTTGTCTTATCCTTGTAATATCAAATTGCTATGTCTATATATAGATTAACTGGTTCTTGAATTGGCTGACCTGTTTCTTAAAAATATAGATTTGTATATTTTGATTTTGTTTCATTCTCAATGAAAATCTTTTTCCTAGGTTAATAGTAGTCCTTTCTCTTAATCTATTTTTGGTCTAACTTAATTAGGTTTGCTTTTTATAATATATTTATTTATTTTTGTAAGATAATTTTATATGCTTCTTTTCCAGGTTTGTTGCGTCAGCCCGTCAGTTGGCTAAAGCCTTAGAAGTTCCTTTAGTTAATGATTTAGGATATACGAAGAGATATGTACGCTGCCTACAGGTAATGTTCCATTCTTATAACATTGCTTACTATTTTTTTTATTTAATCTACATATTTATGGGAAAATACATATTTATTTCCTTTTAATGTTTCATATAACTCTTGGTTTCTTTTTCCTGAATTATTATGTTTCTTTTGTGGAACCATCATAACCCTGCCTGTTGAAATGCTATTTAGGGAAATTTGTGAACAGAACACCCCACTTGCCCTTAGTTGTTTTGAATAGGAAATCCTTACTTGGTTTTGTTTCTCTCGATGTGACTGAGATATATCAATTATTCTAGTCTCTGTTTATATTATATTTCCTGAATCAATGTTTGTAATAGGGTCTTCTCCTAAGAGAGGACTTGGGACCCAGTAATGGTTGGCTGGTTTTTTTATGGTGCTTTTATATTTTGGTAAATAAATGTCTTGTGTGTTTTTTTTGGGAGAGTAGTTATCAAGGGCTAAATAAATCAGGAATTCTTGCTATTTGGCAAAAAAGTAAAAATAAAAAAATTCTCCCCTCTCCCCCCAAACAAATGCTGTATTAATAAAAGATTAAATGATAAATTGATCCGAAAAAATGAGTTCATCTAGAACATAATTTCCAATGAACTTTATTGAGGAGGATACGCTGAGTCAACTTAACAAACTTGGTTTATTGTCTCTTGTTTATGTTGCAGATATCAGAAGTGGTAAATAGTATGAAAGACTTGATAGATTACAGCAGAGAAACAGAGACTGGACCTATGGGTAAGTGAATAATCAGTTACTGGTTGATTGCTCATTTGTAAGTGCGGATATGAACATGTCTATCAAATAATGTTTTATTAAAAACAGACCAGCTGCTTTACTTGTCCGTCCCATCCACTGTTACAATGTTGATTTACCATTTCTAATTGAACAATGAGCATTGTGTAGAAGTTGAAAATCTTGATGCATTCACTTTCCTACTTTACCTTCTTATATTATAATTTGAAAATTGTTTTGGATATCACGCTAGTTGACAAAAATATTATCCTACTTGTTGGTTGATATTTGGGGACCTTGCATCGTACCTTTGAAAGCTATGCATAGTAATGGAATCAATTCCAGATGAAATTGCCTTTGATTTACAAAGGAAGGGACTCGAAGATACATAGACTGAAGATTGTTGATGATCTGGTTAAGAATTGGTCTTGGAGACTCAAGTTGGTGTAACTATGTATCTGTTAAGGGATTGACTTTGGATTTTGGGGATAACAAAGGACTTTTTTTTATGGAGGATTGGTTGGAGTTTCAAAGAAGTGTATGTTTTGAAAGTTAAAGAGAGATGGAATTAAGTCTTGTTGAGCCTGCAAATCAGATATTTTTGCTATTTATGCTTTTATAGTTAGGAGAGAGAGAGAGAAGGAAATAGCCTAGGGCTTGATTATTTCACACAGCCATCAAGGAAGAGCTAATTGCTGTATGCTCTGTCCAACTGATTTATACTTGGTTGCAGAAATTGCAATCTAGTCCCTTTTGGTCTTGACTCTTGAGCTTTGGAATCTGGCTTGCTGACGTATTTGATAAGATGATAAAAGATAATGAGTTATTGAAGGGAATCAAGAGCAGGCAATTAGAGTTGATAATGCTTCCACTAAAGATGATTTATGTGTTGGAGCTTACCTATTAGGCTGTTACAACTTGGAACTGTTGTTTGGAAGGAAAGAGTTGCAGATCTTCAGGTTTTTGTCTACTACTTCTGTATCTCCCCTCTTGTCAGTTGTTTTACTTCATGCCTAAATCCTGTTTCTGTAGCCTGGTATCAATGTCTTTGATACTTTTTAAGATTAAGATATCCTCATGTCTATTTGGAGGGTGAAGGATACTCTGCTGAGAACTTATATTCGTAATAAATCATTTAATATTTGAAGATGGGAAGGTTGGTAATGGGTGGCTTTGAAGTCAAGAGGCTGATGGAAGTTGACCGAACTTCTTTGAGAAGCAAAAGTGTTCTATATTGTGCTTTTTGTGTCCCAAGTATGGAACCGTTTTGGTTGTACATGGCATTAGTTAGATGGGCAACCAATTTTGCAGTGATCTCTCTTTAATCTTTGCACCTAGTTGGGAAAATGAGTTCAAACTCTCTTCACTATAGTTCTGTATGTCATGTCACTTCACCAGAGGGAAGTTTTGGTCCTTGAGATAACTTATGAATTGGAATTTTTTTTTTGTTGTGAAGATTTTTTTTTCTTAAATTAATAATTATTGCCAGCTGTTTGATTGTGATGATTGTTATAGAAATAATTGAATGTTTCTTTTTCTTGCCTTCTCTCAGAGAGCTTAGCCAAATTCCCTAGGAAAACAAGTGGTTCATCTGGACTTCATAGTCAAGCACAACAGCATGAAGATCAATTACAGCAGCAGCAGCAACAGCAGCAGCAAATGTTGGCCCAAAACTTGAATGGTGATCAAAACTCATCGCAAGCTGCTGCCATGCAAATTGCTTCTAGCAATGGTATGGTTAGTGTAACTAACTGTGTCAACTCAGCATCTGCATCAACCGCTACAAGCACTATTGTTGGTCTTCTTCACCAGAACTCTATGAATTCTAGACAAAATTCAATGAACAATGCAAGCAGTCCATATGGAGGTAGTTCTGTTCAGATTCCATCCCCAGGTTCCTCCAGTACTATGCCACAGGCCCAACCAAACTCTTCCCCTTTTCAAGCACCAACACCATCTTCATCTAACAACGCCCCACAAACATCTCACCCTGCCTTAGCGTCTGCCAATCACATGAATACAACAAATTCACCAGCTAATATTTCCTTGCAACAGCAGCAGTCATCTCTTTCTGGTGAAGCTGACCCTAGTGATGCTCAGAGCTCAGTCCAGAAAATCATACATGAGATGATTATGTCCTCCCAGATTAATGGCACAGGTGGAATGGTAGGTGTCGGTTCTCTTGGAAATGACGTGAAGAATGTAAATGGTATTCTGCCATTGAGTACCAATACAGGGCTCAACAGTGGCAATGGCCTGGTGGGCAATGGTGCACTGAACAGTAATTCAGGTATTGGAGTTGGTAGTTATGGCACAATGGGTCTTGGTCAATCTGCTATGCATAATGGAATCAGAGCTGCTATGGGAAATAATTCAGTCATGAATGGAAGGGGAGGAATGGCATCTATTGCTAGGGATCAAGCTATGAATCATCAACAGGATTTATCAAACCAACTACTTAGTGGGCTAGGAGCAGTAAATGGTTTTAATAATCTTCAATTTGATTGGAAACCATCTCCATGAGAGCCTTTGTAGATGGTATGGATGTTGTGGTTCTTGACAGCTGCTTATGCAGCATGAGCAATGGTAGAATTGCCTTTGGCCCCCTGATGATGGCAGAATGCAATTGGATAGTGATAGGGCGTAGGCCACTCTGCCAATATATGATTTTATATATAAGAAATGAAAATTTGTTGGCTGGTTGTGTGGCTAATGGGGCTGATTTTTCTTGTGAATTCAAGTGTAACCTTTTATTTTATTTTTTTCTATCTTCGTGGCTTTCACAAACTCATCCTTCATACACGCGCACACTTGAGGATGGTGACGAGTTTTGGGCCGCAAAAAGCAACTGGTTGTTGGGAGAATAGAGTTAGATACTATTCCTATCGATGATTAATTTGAAGTTCCTCTGCAGAAGGAAGTAATCAAACATTCAAACATTGAATGAAGTCTGTTTATCCAATGTAACCTTTACAAAATGTGGGAAAAAGAAAGGGTACAAAGTATTATTTAAAGTGTTGAATCCATAGATGGAAAGATGGTCCTTAACTTGTAAACAGACACTAGCTTCTGCCTTTTAGGGCATGGAAAAGAATGGAAGAAAATGAAAATTAGCAATGTCTATTCTCATTTTTCGCATTCCAGTCCTTTCATTCTTGGCACTATAATGCATGCCATTATTTTAATCATTTTGCTCAATTCATATATCAACATATTTATCCACTGTTGCGGACAAAGTGGACTTGGGAACTGCACCAATTACGCTTTCTTTTTTCTCTCCATTCTTGAAGAATAGAACTGTTGGTATGCTTCTGATTCCGTACTGTGTAGCTATATTTGGACAGTCATCGGTGTTAAGCTTGTAGCATGCAATTTTTCCAGCATATTCTTTCGCTAACTCATCAATAATAGGCGCTATCATCCTACATGGACCACACCATGGTGCCCAAAATTCTACCAGCACAGGGGTTTCACTTGCAATGACAAGGTTATTCCAGCTTGAGTCAGTCACTACTCGAACTGCCAAATTTGAACATATATGTAATTTCATCAGACAAGACACTAAAAAGAGGGCTAAGCCACTATAAGGAAGTGTGGTTACAACTGCTACCTAAATGCTTTCTTATGCCACATGGGAAAATAAAATCAGAATTCAGTGCTAGGAAGCCAGGAGACTATCAGGCCCATACATAAATTCCAAGAGGATATTGGAAAATCAATATGTTGCCTCATTCAAACAAATACTTGGTCAGTGAGAAAGTCTAGCATGCTTCTAGAACCACAATTAATGTATGTTTCAGAAAGATCTTCACCATTGATTTTTTGTTGATATTCCTAAAAACAATAGTAAAGATTTTCCTAGAGTATGCATTAATTATTGCTCCATGAGCATGCAATAATTTTTACTTGGGTAGTTGGATGCAAGAATGTCAATACGAAATCAAGCACTACAATGATATTCCTCAATGAACGTGTAGTTTAAAGTTGTCTTGGCGCTCTTCATAAAGCACCTGACACTAATTTTAATTATAATGCAAAAGATAAGGTGTAATTCCAGCCACAAAACATATTCTAATGTAGTTTTTGATACTATGCTATCCAGTTTTATACCATATGCATCTTTACTTCTTTTTAAGAGAGACTGAAGTGAAATTCATATATAATGGAGAGTTAAACTGGGAAAACATGTCAAAGAAGGAAGGTTTCTTAGTAGAAAATAAGAAATAAAAGGTAACAAGCAGCACGGAAGACTAGAAAAGTGGTGAGTAATTACCTTCATTTACTGCTTCACGAGCATTGCAAATAAAACGGGATTTTCTATTGGTACCACCGGTTGAATAAAGAGATGGGTTGGATACTTTTGAGTTTAGCATGCATTTCTTGAATCCTCTGTAAGTTGGGAAAACAAGCTTTTGCCTTGAAGTTGAAGAGAATGGAGAAAGGCATTGGGGTCTGGCTGTGCCTAGTGCGGTGACTCTTAAACAGTTCTCCAGGGCCATGCTGCTTTTGTGTTTTTCGTTGAGGGTGTAATTCTACTTACAGTTCCAGCCTTTTTGGAATTGTTGATAAGCTCCTGTGCTGGTTTTCAATTTATTTAATTTTTTTTATTCTGCAGTATCTCTGTAAGTGGATATTATTACCAGATTGTGAGGTTCTAAGAAGGCTCAAATTCATGTGGATGTCATTTATGTTTTCAAACCTCTCAACTTTTATCCCACTAAAAATTATCCAAAACTCTCAGAACCAGAAACGTAGGTGTACACTAGCTGCCCAAAAGGAGTAGTAAGTACTGAGACATAAGATGTAATTCTTTTTGTACAAAAAAAAAGAAGTAATTTTTTACGTATTTTTTGACTCTAGAAGATATCATAAATTTAGATAATTGACTGAATTTTTCTAATTCTCATTTTCTCTTGGTTAATATTTCATTTTCACCTATTTAAGTTATGGGATGATAATTAGATTATATTCACATTTTTAAAGGAGTCAAATTATTTACATTTCTCACATCAAATGGAAGGGAATTATTATATTTTCTTTTATTATCAAAATTATAGTATAATATTGGTAGAAATGTCATTTTATTTACTCAGAAAAATATAAATAAAATTAAATATCAGTGCTATATTAATTAACTGTTAAGGATAAGTTAGGTCAACAATTTCAATATTGTTGTCTTGATGAATACAAAAATTATGGACCAAATGGGATGGTAGTACAGTGCTATAGGCACTTGTGGTAGTAAATGAGTAGTGGCACCTCAAATATCTGATATATAGGAAAGTGTCCATCTGCTGCAACTTCCTCAAGTGATTATGACCACTCAACAAGAATAAGGCAGCTGAAAGCTGATGGTGCACTTCACTCTTGCATTAAGGTTTTCGAATACCTTCCCCTTTTCCCCATATACGATCACATTATGACAGCAACTTAATATATGAATAACTACTCAATAATTTGCTGTTAACTCAGAGATTCTTACTCTCTCATGCCAGTTGATGAGAAACTCTCAACGCAAGAGTGATTAATTGCAGTAAAAATAGACTGGGACTCTAGGCAAACCTTATATATAATGTCATGAGTTCAAATTCAAGAGTCCTGACTTTAAAAAGCGTTTTACCTAACTACCACTCTAGCCCAGAGATAGGAATACCTTGATGAAAGACAAAGAAACTCTCTTCTATGGGCGGACAAACAGGACAGTTGAAGAACCTTATCTATTTAATAAAGAGAGTGAATTTGAATGACAAGTGATTTAAAGTGACTGGGGTGCCCGTTTTGGGCTTAGGTGGGTTGGACCTCAGAATATGTTAGTGTGGCCCGGCCCAAAGATAGTTCATCAAAATGTACAATGTGTTTTTAGGCATGTTATTGTGTTTGTTGTGATGTTCATACTTCATAATTCGTAATTTGTCTCAGAAGTAGCACTTGGTGACAGAAAGAAATACGACACAATGCAATCTGTCAAGAAATGCACCAATTCCTTCTATGTCAGTGGACCACAAGTACATTTTTTTTTCTCTATGCTTTTATTTTGCTATTCATTGACAATGCTGTTTCTTCTTGTTTTTCCATTCTTCAGATACTCATCATATTGATAGTGATGGGTTTTCTTTTCTTTTTCTTTTTTTTTTTGGTTAGCTTTGTTTTTTGTGTTTGTTGTCATGTGAATTTTGGGCTTTTATTTTGATGGGGAGTGGGGAGTACTTGTAGCTTTGGGCTTACTGTTAAATTTTATTTTATTTTTTAATATTTTTTTACGTCTTTCGAGTTTTAACTACAGCATCTGGATATGAGACTAATTCTAACTAGGGATATGCCCCTCGCTCGAGTGTTTTACTTCGGGCTTGGACTGCTTACATTTTAAGGTTCTAGTTTGAATCAAGGCAAAATCATTTTTTCAGTAATACTTTTGAAGAATCTCATTTTCTTAGATGAAGCTGTGGTTGGAATTCAATTGGGGTAAAAATGGTTTAAGAGTTCCCAAAATGTTGATTGTGTGGGTTGTGTAAAAACTACCCTTTTGTGTGTTTTGAAATTGACTCCTTTATCTTCATCATTCAATGCTTGTTTTTCCTAAGTTTGATACTTTTTAAGTAGTTTTATTGTTCTCAAAGATTCAACTATGTTTTCCCTTGAAATGCAAAACTACTACATAGCTAATACACAATAACGCACATGAACACACCCCGGCACAGATAACCATTTGCAGGTTTTTTAAATGGCGTTTTAAGCTGTGTCTATGTACCATCTACAAGAACCTTGTTGGGATGCTTTAGTTGTTTGTTTCGTTTATGTTGTTTTGTTTCTTTAGTATATAACAGGAGTTGCTCAATCTGTTGTGTGCTTTTGCAGGCCAAGACAGATGATGTTTTCAACACACCAGAAGCTAATAAAACTATGAATCGTAATGTAGGTTCTTTTGACCACAATGTGACATGAAATTTGAATTAATAAAGTTCTGACTGGGGTTTGTGTTATGAAACAGCATATTCAAGGACTTGGGTGCTTGTTGATTCACGCCGTTGTGGATTTTTTTTTTTTATCAAGGTACAAATCATAAATTCTTTTCTTTTTATTACATAAAACAAGTTACACCTAATGTGAATGAGTTATGGGAAAGAGGAAATGGAAATTATGCTGACAAGGAATAATGGCATTGAAAGCCGAAGTATAGCTATTTTATGCTCCCTTGTCCTCCAGCAACGTTAGGCACTTCAATATAATGAAAGTTGGTTATTGGCTTAAGATTGTACGTTAGTATACATCTGGAGAAGCAAGCAAACACTACAATAACAATACCAAAATGAGTCTATAGATTAAACAAGCAAGCAAACACTACATTACCACTACCAGAATGATTCCCGCCTAAAATGTATTATCTTGGTCACCTCCATGCTGAAGCAACAATCAAGTTTTTGTCTTCCCACCCAAAATGAAGTGCTCCCTTTTCCTCCTTTATCTTGAACCTGTCGCAGTACAGCTTAATGAGTTTTCGGATTTCATCAGTCACATTTCTGCTCATTGGGGATGAAGTGAAGCCAGCCATTGTCATCCTTGCTCTCCATTTTCCAGCAACTTCATACCGTTCTATCCTATCCTCACCTTCACATGCAACAATATTAACAATGTCCCTTGCTAAGCATTGCCTTTCAACATTCATTCTGTCCTGACTCTCTCTAGGAAGAGTAACATCAAGTGACTCAAACACAGCAGAGTAGTAATTGTAGGCTTCAGCAAATCTCGGTAAGAAAGGGGTGGTGTTAGTGTTCACATCTTGCTCCACAACTGTCACAAGCTTTGGATTCAGGCTCTTAACCAAGCGGAGAAGTTGGTCTCGTTCGTTTACTGTTGAAACACTCTCATCAGGCATGTGATGAAGCTGGAATGCAAAGTTCATCACAAGTGCTTCTCCAGGACGACAGTTGAGCATTGATGGGGTGACAAGGGAAGTCCTTGATGCTACTGCTCGAAACTCAAATGGCAACCCAAGTGCTTCTGCCAGTTTTTCAAGTCTTTGTCCTATGATCTTTAGGCCTCCAACAGATCGCTGCACAGACTCAGGATCATCAACCCCAGTCAATCTAACATGGGGTGGCTTACTAGACCTTGAAGCAAGTGTTTGTATTAGATTTATGTACTGACTACCTTGATTGATGTCAAAATCTATTATATGAACCTTCATCTCATCTTTAACTGCCTCTATAATTGCATTGTTTGCAGCAATAAATCCAAATTTAAAACATGGGCACACCTCAAACAGTATCTGCATGGCTGCTAAACGGTCTGAAGAAGGAGGTTCCTTGCATTTCAGAGCTTTATAAATACATTTGCCAGATTCAGCCAGGCGAGCTGCAAGTCCCTCTACCATATAGGCTGCAATTCTTTGAGAAGGCTCTCCTTGAATTGAGACCATCTGCCGGAGATCATTTATCATAGATGAGGCTTCCTCTTCATTTCCTTCTGAAAGTGCAATAGCACATTCATAAAGCAGTTGCTTGGGGGTCCGAGAAATTTGTGATATTTCTTTGGTGCTACTGATGCTGCTAAGATTGGAATCTGAAGATGAAGACTCCTTTGGTGAGTCATGAAGCGGCATATTCTGAATGGGATCAGCCCACTCAGCAATGTCAGGATCAATTTCCATGCTTTGAGCAGTCCCAAATATGTCTTCCATCTCCTCCTCCTCAGCATCACTATCATCAAGCAATGCCCTCTCCAATGCTTGTAGTTTTAATCTCATTAGACCATCATCGTCAAGTGAATCCAGGCTTCCATTTTCCAAGAAATCTGATCCAAAGTTGGACTGATAGGCATCGTGATGCTTCATAGACATGAAAGAAGTATCAAAAAGGTTGTTAGCAACCATAGAAGCTCCTGAACTAGCTCTGAGCTGGTAAGAAGAGGCACCATCAGGGTGAATTGAACTTCCAGAGATGCCAGAACTAGATGGTTCTATCAGTTCTTCTGTTGGTGAGTCTTGGAAGTACTTCTCATAACTCTCACTGGAGTAAGTATCTGTCATGTACATGCTTCTATGCTTATCAGGACCAAAAATTTGAGAGGACAAGCCAGGTCTAACATCAGTTCCCTTTAGTGAGTAGAGTTTGGCATTTTTATACGATGTAGGAGCCAGCTCTGCAGATCTAACTAATGACATGTTTCGCCTTTTATTCACTTCACATAGAATTTTACTCTGTATCCAAAACATCACTTATATTAGCCAGGAAAATGCTATAAAGTATGCAATAAATTAAAACTACCAAGCTTTATTTTTTTCCTTTCTCACCTTGAGAATTAGTAAACCAGGCAGAGTCGCTCACTGATGAAATCTTGTTGAACCTTCTAGGATGACTGTGACCTGATGGGAGAAACAGAAGGAGAAGAAAACAAACTTAGGAGACCCTTTCCTTTTGCACAATTAATCTATATAAATATGACAAAACGTACTAGATACACTTATAAGTTTAGTAGTCTCAGTAACAGATAAACATAGTCAAACCATCATGAATCTGCTGGCTGATAATTCATCATATTTCAATCCACAAAAGTTTCAATCTAAAAGAAGTAATGATACTTGCACAAAATTACACTCACACACTCCTCACATACTCCCATGCAAGCCATTGGATAACACCTTGGTCCCATTATAGCTTTATTTGAATGGTCTAGATTGTGCACATACCTCACATAGTTTGTGCAAGTATCTCTTCTCATCTAAAATAATGAACTAATCTTATTCAGAATTTGATGCTACTTGATTCTTAGAAGACCCGCTATGATTGAATTTATTGAAGTACTAACTATTATCTCACTTGGCCAGCCAAGAGAATGAATTCAAACTTCCTTTTGAACAAAAGTTAGTTATTAGACTCTGTCAAACATGAGTTGACATGGCAGACAAATCTCCACTTTAGTATAGCAAAGACCATTATTCCAACATAGTGGCTTCACTGTATCTGGAGGAGCAAAATATTAAAAACTTGTCTGCTTTACAGTATGATCTAAGATACTAGAATCCAATCCATAGTGGCCTCACTATTCACAGTATGATCTTCTGTCTGCAGATACTAGAATCCAATCCACATAACCAAATGCATTCTTGAAATCAAATTAAATGCTTTGGAAACAAATAAATCAAAATTGATCTAAGATTCTCCTGTCATTCAACTTAAATCTTTTAAACCTTATCTACCAAACTAGAAAATGAGGAACTCCTATGAGGTTGTAAACCATTTGCTCTTTGAAAATGATATATTAACTCTAGCCAGAAAGAACATTGAAATGAAACCCCTGCTGTGAATACAAATTAAGATGTTAAAGATTAAGAGACTTATGAAACAACTAAGGCTCCAATTTAGTTTGATTACTTAGATAAAAGTGATAACCATGCACAAAACTTTTTTGGTAGCATCTATCGCTTTGTTTGTCTTTAGCTGGGAGAATCTACAGTCTAAAATATCCACTATAAAGCAACAGCTTTCTTATTTGAAATTCAAACCCAAAATATGAGTAGATAGATCAAGTGCAGTAACAGAGAAGGTTAAACAAAACCCTTTGGCAGCAAAGAACTATAAGAGGAAAAATTAAAAAGTTCCTTAGAACAATGAATTTTAACAAACTTCGAGAAAGAGGAGAAACTAAAGCCCCCTTTTCTCTAGTCTTTCTTTTCTTTTTACAATCACATGAATAATACTGTAATATGTAGCATCTGCCGCTGATTAACAATCAATTAATAGGACCGCAACAGATAGTACCTCATATCAGAAGGAAAGGCCAAGTTACAGAATTTAAAGCAGATCATCTAGATTTTGGAGGTAGAAACTTAAAGACCAATCACCATTACCTGATGAAATTAGAAACCAAGAAGAAGCAGACAGACTATAGCAGTCTTCCTACCCTGTCATTTTGCACACAAGCAGATGAGGATGAACCTCAAAATTGTCTCTAGAGGGAGAAGAAAGCTTAGCTTAGGTTTTTGACAAGTGCCAGAGAGATATAGCCAAGCCAAAAGAGACTACCGGTTGATGATTGTTTTCTATTTTTTTTCTAAAAAAAAATTGTTGGACTGGGAGTTCAGGTTGGTAGAAAAGCAACAAGAAAGATAACAACCAAAACTAACAAGAGGGAACTTTAAGAACTGATACACAGAGTCAAATAAATGTAGATATATAGACTTTAAAACTGTAAATGATTGAAGAAAAAATACAAGTCAGTTAAGAGGAATTTAGCAACCCAATTAAAGAATATGAACATATTGATATTCCAAAGAGACCCCGTTTGTTAAAAAAGGCAATCATGGAAAAATCTCGACCTTTTGGAATCCAGAAGTGGTAAGTAAATGGAAAACTCACCACAGATTTCCATCCAAAATTAACGAAACTTCTTGGCATTCACGGTTTTAACCTTTTCACCTTTGTCTCTTTCTATTTATATTTCCGTTTGCAAGTTTATACCAATTTCAAAGTTGAAGCATTTAATGTAGCATCAAGGAGGGTGCAAACTACAAACCAAAAGTCCTATATTGTCCTCACTGCTTCTATTTCATCTTTCAATCTTGGCCTTCAAATTGAGGCCTGTGTGAGCAACCCCTTTGTTGACCATTGTGGTGGCAATTGAGTCTTTTCATATAAAAAAACTTGGGACTTGCCTAAAACACAGTCATTGTCCACTTGTACTATGATAATTGATATTTGAAAATGCAACATTCTTTAATGTGCCTAGTGACGTAGGATCTTACATCATGACATGATCACTGTTCTTTTCGTAGGCGTGGAATATGGAATAGGAATGGAGTGTTGCTTGCTATTTTCTAATAGCCAAGAAATTAAAAAGAAGTAAAATAAAATAAGAAAGTAGTTGTACCTTTTGACAAAGTCAAAGTTTCGCAGGTCTTCTTCTTTTCGTAGTTCATACTTTACTTGCTACAGACGCCAATATTGGTAAACAATGGTGGACAATTGTCTGTTCTAAAGCCGCGTGAGATCCTCAAACAAAGGGCGTGCGGGTGAAAAACATACAATTACAAACCCACCCCTCTCATTCTTCTCGAGTAGAATGATGAAACATTTCAACAAAGGTGACAGTAACCTGTCCTTTGAGAACCAATTACCTAGTTACTTTCATATAAAAAAAATTACTTTGCTAACTTATTTATATTATATTGTCTACCTCTAGTGGGGAAGGACAATTGTATCCAATAGTTTTGTGACCTCTAGTGTGAAATGAATCGAATGTGCCATCAATCATCAACTAGGAATAAGGGGAATCATGATGCAGTTGAAATTGCGTGAAGCATCCATGGATTAATATCCACACAAGTTTTATTTCTTAATATGAAGTCCTAATCATTTGGCCCCATCTTATCCAAATGGACCAAATCAGAGGAGTTGGATTGCAGGATAAGCAAATATTCGATAAATTATTAAGAAAAAAAAGCATGCATTCAAGGGATTTTTTTTCTTTGAAAATTGTTTAATGTTTGAGCTGCAATTATCTACTTGATCATCTTCTTCGTCTCTCGATCATTATGCTCTCTACTTACCCTTTGATTGTATCTATTTAGATTTCATTACACAACTAGTAAGAACATGTTTAGATTATAGTTTGAAAACCATGATTTGACGTAACGGAAAAACAAGTTTGGAATGTGTAAACTATAATCCAAACATGCTATAAATGTTTAAACAAGTATCTTAAAAAAAAGGGTTTAGACAAGAACCATATGAATATTTCAAGACAAATGTGACAGGTTAAATACTCATTCAATTAATTGGATCCATCATATGTATTTGAGCTCAAGGGCGGAGTTGCCATGCTCATTGCTTAGCATACATCATGAAAATCCATGCACTTGGTTTTTTGTTTTTTATTTTTTTAATGGGTGAGTTAGAAAACTGATTTAATTATTTGTTAACTTGTTCTCTTTTTGTATTTGTATATAATATAATATAATATAATATAATATAATAAATATAATGCATTAGATGAGAGGTGAAAGAGGAGAGATAGTTACTCGTTTGTTGGGTTAGGTTGGGTTAGGATTGATGACATTGAAATTTCTTTCAATAATGTATTTAGTACATCTTTCCATTTTGCTAAACAGAGGCGACCATAGAGAATTTGAGTTCACAGTATTCAACAGTAATAATACAGCAGCCTATCAAAACCTTAGTCTTCTTCAGGATTCCAGATTTGGGTTGTACCTAACCACATTTGAACTTAAATCAGCATTCACATTATTTAAATAAAAGTCGTCTCGACAAAGAAAGAAAGCACACGGAAATTAGGCTGCCTCTGACCATGTAACACTATTTTTTGTAGGCACTATGTATGTAGAGCGAGCTACTAAATTATAAATTTTTGCATAAATTGGGTGTCTTTAAATTAGATACATTAAGTCAATTATAATATTAATTGATAGATAATTATTATGATTAATTAATATATAATTTTAATTAAATTTATCAATTAATAATATAATTAACCTAATATATTTAATTTAAGTACTCTAATTTTACGAAAGAATTTCTCTAATATACAGTGCACGCATCCAAGGTTATTCTTTTGGTCAACAATGCTTTTCTCTTTCCTGGATTCATAAGGCCCATTCAATCATGGGTCTTAATGGGTTAGAATTATGTAGATAAAAAGTCCATTGAAGGCAATGTAAAATAAAAATAAAAATAATTAAATTTTAATTCTGTAAAACTAGATAACAATTTGTATGCAAATATAAAGTGTTTTCCCCCTTGTCATCAACCATTGAGGTCAAGATCATTGAATTTGCTAAGTATTGCTTTGCTTGAAACGGTGTTACTGTTTTTGGTGTATGATAAGACTTGGAAACGAATTGAACCGAATTAGACTTAATTTAACTCGATGAAAAATAGTTTAATTCAAAACTTAGACTCGAATTTGATATAAATTATTTTTTGTAATTTGAATTAGGTTCAAACACTCGCGAATTGTTCGATTCAATTCGTGAGTTCGAATTATATGAATTAAATGTCAAAATGAGACAATATAAACTAAATAAACTAGACTAACTTGTCAATCTAGTTTATTAGCTTGTTCTATAACTTAGTTCAACTAATTAATTTTTTTCATAATTATACTATTGAATATATATATATCGAATTAATTCATGAACCAAATGAGTTGAGTAGCACTTAGTTCAAGTTTAACTCAATTTTGAACTTAAGTTAAACTCATTTAGTTCATGAACCAAGTTCATCAAATTAATTAATAAATTAAATCTCAAATTAATCTAAAGTTAGTTCAATTCATTGTTAACCCTAGTGCATGACATGGACTGTTACTTATGTTTTTTTGTTTTTGTGATGGTAAATTATATTATCCTGTTAAAGTGGATTTTGAGACGTGAACCAACCCGTTTAATCAAAAGGTTATATAGGATGAGTTAATGGTGAGATTAAAGCCCGTTTAGAATTGGGTTTTTTGCCCAACCCGTGTAGTGCATGACATGGACTATTACTTTTGCTTTTTTTTTTTTAGCTTGTAAATTATATTATACTGTTAAATTGGATTTTGAGACGTGAACCGACCTGTTTAATCAAAAGGTTATAGGATGAGTTAATGGCGAGATTAAGCCCGTTTAAAATTGGGTTTTTGGCCCAACCCGTGTAAACCTCATGTTGAATAGGTAGGTTTGGGCTGCCTCAGTTAAAAAATTAAAAAAAATAAAATAAAAGGATCAATGGGTCATTAAGTGTCCAATTGGACCAAAACTCCCTTGGTTTCCTGCACACTCGTGGATCAACAGTTCTAGATAATAAAAAAAACCATAAAATAAATTCTATACAATTTTGAATGAATAAAAAATACATAGATAAAAATAATTTTAAAACAAGAGAGAAGAAACACGTAACAAGGCATTACCCTAGAAAAGAAAAGAACAAACCCCCCTATTAGTAGTAAATGTTGTAATTTGAAATCATACAAAGTATGTCCTTAAACAATAGATTCATAAGTTTAGAACATTATATTAACAATTAAGAGTGTATCTCTTGAAGATATTTTATTCTTTATCAAATTCACAACTAAGAATCATCAACGGATTGTACACACTTGTATATTAGAGGAATTAAAATCTTTCTCTCATTCTCTTTTCTCTTTTGGATAGAACAATAACAGTTTGTTATATAAGATAATACATGTGTCTTAAAAGACACATACACACATATATATATAGAGAGTGTGGAAAGGAGACTTGCCCTTTCATTAAAAAGTTATCTTGTTTTATTTAAATCATAGAAATAAGCAACTGAGCTTAATACTTTTCTAAGCATACAATGGTAGTCTTGTAAATATTTAGGTGAGTGCCTGCATCTCTGAGACTACCTAGGAGCAATTACTGATTGTTGCTCAGCTTGAGGTGAGGAAAAAACAGAAGGGGAATTAAGAGAATGATGTAAAGGAAGAGTAGGAACAAGTGGTACTAGTGAAGAATAATCAACTAGATAGGGCTGTAAGGATAGTAAAGTGGTGGGAACAGGAGAATAAGGTGAAGAAGGTATAGCATGACTGTATGAAAAAATGTGTTCATGGAAAATAATATTTCGAGAAACTATAGTGGTTTTACTGTGAAGGTTATAGAGCAAGTAACCTTTCACTTCATGTTTAAAACCTAAAAAAATGCATTTTTCAGATCTTGGATCAAATTTACTGTAGTTAGCATTGATTGTTGAAGCATAACACAGTGAACCAAAGACTTTTAAATGAGACAAGTTAGGAAGTGTGTGATGCATCAATTCAAAAGGGGATATATTTAATAGAAGGGGTGTAGGAATTCTGTTAATGAGGTGAACAGCTTGAGAGACATCATAACTCTAATTTTTTTTTTTGGCAATTTTGCCTGAAACAATAAAGCTCTAGCAATGTTTAAAATATGCTGATGTTTTCATTCAGCTATAACATTTTGCTGTGGTATTTCAACATAGTGGTGTGATGAACAATACCTTTGCTGTTATAAAATTCCAGCAGATTAAACTCATGACCATTATCACTTCTTAAAATTTTCAGTTTTGTGTTATGTTGTGTCTTAATCATAGTGATGAAATTTTGCAATGCTGATCTAGCTTCATATTTCCCTCACATTAACAAAACCCAAGTATATCTATTGTAATCATCAACTATTGTCAAAAAGTATTTGTGGCCATTAAAGGATTGAACAGAAAATGGTCCCTAAATATCAACATGTATAAGCTCAAAAAATTGAAGAGAGTGGGAATTGCTAACAGGATAAGGTAATCGTTTCTGTTTAGCAAAATGACAAGTATCACAAACAAGTTTAATAGAGGAAGGAATATAAGAGTATTGGGAGTGTAACAAATGGAAATGTTTAGGAGATAAATGTCCTAATCTAAGATACCAAATTTCTGCATCACTTAATGTTTGCAGATTTGTACCAATAACAATAGAGGAACTAGAATTATTACAAACATAATGTTGGAGTTTAGAATTACAGGTCTTTTAAAAATCAGGTACTACCAGTTTGTAGAGGCCATCATGCTCTCTAGCTAAACCAATCATCCTCAATAAAGGCAACTGTTGGATCTGACAACTTTTCTTCTAGAAAAGCAATTGACAAGTCGTATCAAAAGTAAGTTTAGTTACAGATATTAGATTGAAATGAAAATCTGGAATATACAGAACATCTAGTAAAATAAAGGACTAAGAGAAATAGATTGTACCATAAATGTGTGTTTGGACTTTGCTACCATTAGGCAATGTAACATAAATAGATTTAATGGTTTTATGTGAGGCAAAAAAAGACAAATTATGACAAAAATGATCAGTGGCTCCTTTGTCCAAGATCCATTGATCATTTTGATGATGTGACTTACCTGGGTTGATTGAATTAACAGAAGAGTTGGAGTGATGAACAGTGTTGACAATATGAGATGAAGGCTTGGGATTGGATTGCTAAATCAAGGATAACAAGCTGTGATATTGATCTCGAGTAAAGCTAAATTATGGTTCCTGCTGAATTTGCTCAAGACAAGTGAGTGATTCTACTTCATCTTCATTTTCAGTGGTCACATTATTTACTATTGATTGTTGCTTTCTGAATTTGAAACCTGGGAGAAAACCATGCTTATAGTAGCATGTTTCCACTGTGTGATTGGTTTTTTCACAAAAGGTGCAATACTTTCCTGTTTTACTAGCAAAACCACCAGAACCTTGTTCTTTTCCTTTGTAATTTTTATTGTATATCCTCTTCCAAAAGATGGTTTCTTGAAATCATTGCAGATTTGATCAGAAGAACTGATAAAAACTTTAGATGTACCAGTAACAATAATGATCATTTGCCTTTCTTGTTGTATCACTAGTGAAAAAACCCTATTTATAGTGGGCAAAGGTTCCATTAACATGATTTGTGATTTAACATGAGCAAAATCTTCATTCAACTCTTTCAAGAATCTAATCACATAATCACTATTTCTCTGTACTCACATAATGTCATACCCCCCATAATTATAGGGCAAATCACATCCACAACTTGGTAAAGGTCTAAAATTCTCTAATTCATCCCACATGATTTTCAATTCAGTAAAATAGCTAGTTATTGATACACTTCCTTGTCTAAAGGCATAAATTTCTTCTTGTAAATCTAAGATTCGAAATAAATCACCTTGTGAAAAAAGTTCTTTCAAGTTTTCCCATGCATTTGTGGCTTTGTTAGTCCACAAAATGCTCTGAGCAATCTGTTCTGAGATTGAACATGTTATCCATGAGAGCACCAAATTGTTGGATATTTCCTATGCCAGATAGATTTCATCAATGACAGGTGGTATTGGCATGCTTGCATTAATAAATCGCAGCTTGTTCTTGGATAAAAGAGCCATTTTCATGGCTCTGGACCATGAATGATAGTTAGTTCCTGTTAATGGTGGTGAGACCAAAATCAAGGAGGGATTTTCATTGGGGTGTATATAGAAGGGGCTAGAAGGATTCATTGGATCAAGTTGATGTAGATCTGCCATGAAAAAAAATGAAGAAATGAAGAATAAGGAGAATCAAGATTGGAAAGGAGATGAATGAAGAAGTTCAATGAAGAATCTTTGAAGTTGGTGATGGCTCGAAAGAATGGCTCTCTGATACCATATCAGATATTGAAATGAATAAGAAATGATGAAGGAAACACTAGTTGATCACCTTATATTCATGAATCTAATAATGAAGAGTACAGTACAAACTAACAGAAAACTTCCCTAACTGACTGCTAACTGAAAATGTAACTACTAACTAACTTTAACTGAAAATGTAACTAACAAACTAACTTGACAGCTGCTGATTATTGCTCAGCTCTGTTATAACAGGCGACGGGGTGGGTAGTGTTTTCCTTACTTTTATTTTTATTCTTGTTGTAGGTATTTATTTATAATTCTCATATAAGAGATGAGTATCAGTGAGTATTTACGATTATTTAATAATTCAAAATAAAATAAAAAAACACAAATAAAATAAAATTTTAACATCATATATAACAATACCTTTCAATTTAAAATTCTTATAAAATTAAAAGAATATCATAAACAACATATCAAGTTCAATTATATTTTATAATAATCAATCTACATAAATAATTATTACAAAAATGATATATATTCATTAAAAAAATTCATTGTAGAATAATAAAAAAACATAGCTTTTCATCTCATCTCAAAGTGAGAGAAAAAAAAGCATTATATATATATATATATGTGTGTGTGTGTGTGTGTGTAAAATACTACAACAATAACAACCAAGTCTTTTCCCACTAGATGGGGTCAGTTACATAGATCAAACGACGTTATTGTGCCCTATCATAAACCAAGTCTTCAGAAATATCATTCAAATCTAAATATTTTTTAATCATTTCACCTATAGTCTTTCTTGGTCTCCCTTTGCCTCTAGCTATTGGGCTATCCTCCACCTGATCTACTCTCCTTACAAGGACTTCTAAGGGTTTTCTCTTAACATCTCCAAACTACCTAAGGCAAGATTCTCTCATCTTTTTCACAATAGGTGTTACACCTACTTTTTCTCTAATGCATTCATTCCTAATCTTATCTTATCTTATATGGTCATACATCAATCGCAACATCCTCATCTCTGTGACACTAATCTTATGTTCTTACTGGCTTTTTACCGCCCAACATTCAGTATCATACAATATCACGAGCCTTATAGTTGTGCAATAAAATTTACCCTTAAGTTTGAGAGACACTTTTCTATCACAAATAAGTCTTGAAGCACTCCTTCATTTCATCCATCAAGATTGAATCCTATGATTTACATCTCCCTCTATCTTTCCATCATTTTGTATGATGGATCCAAGATACCTAAACAGTGTAGCTTGTGGTATGGTATGGTCTCCAATTTTTATCGCTAAACTAGCATTAGCATGCTTCTCACTGAACTTACATTCCATATACTCTGTCTCACTCCTACTTAGACAGAAGTCATATTCTTCTAAAGTTCGTCTCCATAGTTCTAGCTTATCATTTGTTTCCTCTCTCGACTCTCCAACTAAGACTATATCATCTATATTTTTTTATTTAGTATTTTACATACATTTATATATATGTAAAATACTAAATAAAAAAATATTTGACTGGTTGACAGGTAATATGATCCTTACCCTGCTCCTATTTATTAAACGGTTACCCATTCCTCTTCTTGTCATGAGTAATCCCCACAGATATCTATAGATATTTTTGTCATTCCTATCTTTAATTTTGATTTTGTTTAGAAAAGAAAGTAAGATTTTTTTGTAAAAAAATCTTTCATGGTTATAATGATAGATTTTTTAATATGTATGAACTAGCATAATCACCAATTTACTAAAATCCAAATTAATTGAATGTTAAATGTTGTTGATCATCTATTAGTTTAGCCCATTTATGATCAATTTTGTTATTGGGCTCTTATAAGCACTTAAACTCATGTGGATAATGTTATTTTGGCTTTGTGGGCCTTGTGTATGAGTTTTATATGATAGGTAGGCTAACCCATATTGTAAATACAAGGAAAGACCCCTATTCTCATCCTATATGTATTGTGGTTGCCCCATTGAGGCCACAAGAGTTTTTTGCGAATATAGGAAATGAGAATAGTTTCTCTCATTTACATACACACACCGTTCGTGATTTCCCTTTAAAGATCGGCATGGCCGCACTCATATTTGTCATTTTCCAGGTGATTCTATAACTCGATCTCTAGTATATTATATTTTATACATGCCATAATTTGGGGTTAAATAGATTTAGAAATTTTGACATGTCGTTAATTAGTTTAAAACAAAATTCCTTACAAGTGGTATCAGAGCCGATGGTTTGCCTAGGCCGAGTATTTGGAGACGATGGTTAGTGCTCGGGTTCGACCCTAACCTATGTTGTGGAGCACATTAACAAGACTTGAGTCTTAGTTAGTAACCCTGTGAATACTCGAAATCGTTTTCGCTTGAGGGGGAGCAAACTAATGTTGACACTCACACTTGAGGGAGAGAATGTTAGACATTCAAGTGTGAGTGTTGAAGTTTCACATTGGTAAAAAATGAGTTAAGTGAGGAATATATAAGTGAGAAGATTCATAGACTTATTGCCTTAAGGTTTTGGGTCAAGATATGATATTAGACCCACTATTATGGTTTCTTGCTTAGCCCATTAATGGAGATCTTCCCTACTTTGGGCTCTCCCTATGGCCTTACAAGTGGTATCAGAGCCAATTTAATCTTAATTATAGTTGTAAATTACTTCTTATTGAGAATGAGAATTTCGGTCAATTCAACAGCATCATTTATTTTTTGAAAAATTAATCAAAACCCAAAATTGATTTTGATTCCTATTGTTTGAAGTTTTGACAATTTTTTAATGTGTAATTTACGTGTATTTTTTGTGTAATTTTTCAATCATACAAGAATATCATTTATGGTTTTGATTTTCCTTAGGCATTATTATTATTATTATTATTATTATTATTATTATTATTATTATTATTATTATTATTATTATTATCAATTCGATTTTGGAATGTGCTCCATGTGCGCAATAATTAATTTTGATAATTTTGATAAATCTTAAATGGCTTCAAAGTTCCATGAGAACGACTGTTGTGTGATGTTGGGAAAATGGGTCATAACTATTTTTCTTCAACCCAAATTATACAAATAAAATTGGATAGCCTCGGAACTCGCCTTTGAATTTTTTTTTTGGTGTAAAATTGGGCATGTTATAATTTTCATGCTCTCACATGTGATGTTCTTTGAGTGGTCAAATAATTCTTTTGAGTTGTTTTATGCTATATTGAAATTACTGTACTCTTTAGATTGTTGTACAATTTAAATTGGTGAGAGTTTGTTTAAATAATTACCAAAATAAATTTTTTTTGGCCTTGTTTTAGGTGTATAATGTTGTATATATATTGAAATTGTTGTCCTTTTATAAACTATTGTGCAAATTAAAATCTGAGAGTTTATTTGGTATACTTAGAGTTGTTTTGAATAATTTTGCTCATACTTACTATTTAAATTGTGGATAAATAACTAAATAAATAAAAGAGTAGCTCCTCATGTTCTAAACACGTGATGAGGTGAGATATCTCATCAAAATCATAGAATAAAATTTTGTAATTAATTCTCACATAGCTAAGGATACTTTGGTATTAAATATTATCTTTTATGATGCTTGGTAATTATTGAGATTATTTCTACTACATATAATAGACAAGTGAGAATTATAATTAAAATGATAATTTTGGATATTTTATTTTGTATAATAAGGAATATTGATATCGATAAATACATTATTTTGATGCTAAGAAATTCATGTTGCTTGTATGCCCTTTATTGCTGTTGAATTTTTTTTTATGGAAGACTTATTTAAATAAGCTTAGTCATATTAAAATTTATTTATTTATACATATTTTGCTTCTCTTTAATTGTTGAAACCAATTTTATTAGTTGAACTTGTTGAACTCCGTAAATTGTACAATCTAATATTGAGAGTTATTTTTGAAAAAAAAAATTGTTATAAGAGCATGATAATATATCATGTGCTGCATATAATTGTTTTAGTATTGGACATTTACGCATTGACAATATTAAAGTGCTTTGATATATATTATCAAGAATTAAAGTACAATTGTATGTAATTAATTTTATTGTATATTATGTCATTGCAAATTTAAATAAATTACTTTCAATGTAAACATTATGAGAATATTATTTAAAATAATTTTGATTATTGAGAAATATTTAAGGCAATGACAAGTTTAAATTAAGTCATTATTGTGATTAAGTTTTATATATCTCGTAAAATTGAGAAGTATAACTTATTTCAATAAGATTTGTTGTTGTCCTCTAATGTTGTGAGCCATTTGTGAAAGTTATATAAAGTTCTGCTGATTTGAATCTCATTAAGTTAACATTCACTTTTGTTGACTTTACACACAAGGATGAGCAACACACAATCAAAGATTAGTTATAAAACTTATATAGTTATTGACATATTATATAATTGTATAAGTGGAGAAATTTGTTTTTAAGATTTTCTTCTCCCTTTTCATGCCTATTTTTTGAATATGCAATTATGTATGAGAGTGTGAAAATTATTTGATTGATGTGGCATGAAAAATTTGAAACTCTATGAGCAAATTTGTCATTGATTATTATAGTTTCTTATGGTCACATGCTCACCTATTGTAAGAGTAATATTATATTTTGTAAATCTTGTGAGATCTTATCTTTAAGAGTTCCATCTCAAATATTTATAATTGTTTTGAACATTTTGTGTAGTTGTGAGCTCGCCTTTACGGGACCAATTACGACAAAGTGTTATATTGTTAATAATGTTGTTGTGTTTTTCATTGGAAATTATGTTAATAATACACTTATCATGTC
The DNA here is from genome assembly GCA_029884595.1 of Ormosia semicastrata. NCBI lineage: Eukaryota > Viridiplantae > Streptophyta > Magnoliopsida > Fabales > Fabaceae > Ormosia > Ormosia semicastrata. Next base: position 24,410,976 of record JAQQTO010000046.1, on the reverse strand, counting down.
GGTTTATCTTTATTAATATGATTTCTGATGTTTTGTTAAATGCATTAAATGATTATACCCTTAGAGTTTTCAGTATCCTCTCGATACTAGCTTAAGGGACATGATATTTAATAGTTTGTGAGAGTTTGCTTGTTCATTGTAATCTGAGACCCTTAAGCGAGATTATTATGACATAGCAGCTCAAATTATTGTGATATATATATAATGTTACACATTGTCAAGTGTTTTATCGAATTGAATTAAGAAACCTTGAATATTTGTATTGTTTTATGAAACTTGATGAATGAGATAATTGAGCATTTTGTAGCAATCTAATTTTGTTATTTGGACATGTAAATTTGTCAAATAAAAATAATAACAATGTTGAATGAATTGCAATTAATGTTGGGTTGTGTAAGTAATGGACATTCCCTTCGATGCGACATTATTTGGCATAATCATTTATGTGATTTTGAAAATAGTTTAAAATTTTATTTTGAAAAATATTGCTTGTGTATAAATTATGAAAATATTGGTTCAACTATTTTACTTTATCAAGTAGGAGAGACTTGTATATTATAATTTAGGACCCTTAGGCGGGATTGCAATGATGCAAGGGTTCTAGTTAAATTAATTGCTCAGTTAATTGAACAAGGGAAAACTAATATAATTATGGTTGCTTCAGTATAATAAATGTTTTAATGCATAGTTTTCTCTAACTTTTGTATTTGTCATCACTTTGTTGTTGCTTGTTGGGACCTTTTGAGGACATTGCTGAGTCTCCTAAAGTATGTTATCATATAGTGAACTCCCTATAGTTGTCATGTTATGTTGATATGCTTTAGTCTTAATAAGAAATGTTGAAAGCATAATTAGCTTGTAAAGGTCTAACAAACATTTTTTTTTCTATTTTGTACCATTGTTTGTGCTATATTAAATAACTAACCTGTTGAACTTATTTTATTATAAGTACTGTCGTAGCAATTTGAAAAATATTATTTTATCGATATGATAGTGATAATTATAGTGATAATTATTTTTGCATAGTATCTTGAAATGATAACTTTGAAGATTTCCTTTTATATTATTCAAATGTCAAAATCCTCAAAGGAATTTTTTAGTTTTGCTAATTTTCTCAAGAAAAATATTGGAATTAAAATTATTCAGGTATTGTTGTGAAGAAAACATTCTTCCAATTATGGTTTAATCATTTTGTTTTTTAGCCCAAATTATTGTGTTGATTAGTTCGACTTAAAAAAAATTCTTTTGTCGATGATACAAAATTTATGATGAATATTTTTTTGAGTTAAACCAACCGTACCTATGGCATTTACTTTGAGAAATTTTGTTTCTTTTGGACTGAAGTAAAATAATGTGTATATTTTATTCTTATTTATTTATATTTTGATTTTGTAAATTACTTGACAATCAATATGAATTGAAGCTCTTTCTTATAAGAAGAAAATGATTTTTTAATTGTTGTTCCTTTTGAAATACTTGTTGTAAATTTTTTGAAACGTGCTATGTATGAAGCCTAATATTAAAGGCAATTAAAATGTTTAGGTGCAAGTTAAATTGACTTGATACGGGCTGTCAGGTATTATTGTTTAATATTGATTTTGATGTTGTTTACATCAATGAGTGTTGCTATAAGTAAGTGAGAGCAAATTTATTATTAATGTGCTTTGTGCTAGTTGTATATTGATGACCAGAATTGCTATTATTGTTAAATGGGAGACAATATTCTATATTGAATTGTTTCTATTATGTGAAAAATCTTAGTGGTGTCTTTTTGTGTCTAAGGCATAAATACCTTTTAAATCATATTATATTGACAGATTGTCTCACAAGGCGCATATTGTTATAAGTTTTGAAATGTGTTTGTGTTCTTATTGCACATTAATGTTTACTATAGTGCGAGTTGGAGACTGTCTTTTAGTTATATCCTCAATAGTGGTTAAGTATAGATCCCATGTGCTTCCGTTGCTAGTAATATAATGTTGTGCTCAAGTGTGCATGTGTTTATTATTTTTGTCATTGTGACACTTGAGATTTGAGTGAGTTGTTGAAAATTTGCAAGTGACTCCATAATATGTGTAAGACATTTGGGATTTTGAATTCACTCATATGTTGTCAAGTCTTTTAAGTAGTTATTATGGTTTTGTGAAGTATAGATTATCTTATTTGTGAAAATTCTTTTGTGCTTTTGTGTTTGCGATGATAAAGATGAGTTGACTTGTTGTAAAGTGTCATATGGACACTTGTAATCTTCTCAATTGTGAATGTAGAGTTTGTAGTTGATAATGAAGTAATTTTGTGAGACTCTATGATTGATAAATTTTGTATACATTTGGCTTAATATTGTTTATGTTGTTATGACCACATTTTGGATAACTCTACAATATTGTGTTTCTCTCTATTTTGGTATTTGTGTCGTTGAAGAGAGATGGTAAGTTTCAGACTCACATTGAGTATTTTACCATAGAATTGATAATCCCACTAATAATGATGTTGCCATTAGAGTATTTTGGAACTTTTGGACTATAATGAGGTTGTTATTATTGTTTTGTTTTGATATGTTGGATTAGTGGGAGAATGTACATTATAATTATAATTATTATATTGTCTCGAGACTCATTGAAACTATTGTTGCCATATGTTGTTGTTGTGCATGCTTTTGTAATTATATGGCGTATTGTTGGAGATTTTAGTACTCGGTCTCATTTTGTTATACTAAGATATTTTCTTTGAGATATTTTGTTGAATCTCAGTAGGCTTCCTTGATAGATGTCGGGGCTATTTTGTATGGAATTGTAGATTGATCACACTTTTGGCATGCAATTTTGCTGTGTTTTCTCTTTGACCCACATACCACATTTTGTTAGGTCACCCGGTTTTAAGTATCTTGCATGTATGATATCAGTACTTTTATCGAGTATGATTTTCTACATTGTTGAGATGCTTGTAATTCTATTTTGGATTGATGGTTGGAAGTGCTTACTCATAATTGACATTCTTGTAGTCACGTTAATCTGGAGAGTTATTTTGTTCAAAACTAAGTGTCTATGCTATCCAAGTGGGAGATTGATAATTTTTTAAATATGTGTGGACTAGCATAGTTACTAATTTACTAAAATCTAGATTAATTGAATGTCAAATGTTGTTGAGCATCTATTGGTTTAGCCTATTTGTGATCAATTTTGTTATTGAACTCTTATAAGCACTGAAACCCATGTAGATAATGTTGTTTTGGATTCGTTGGGCTTGTGTATGGGTTTTCTATGATGGGTAGACTAACCTATATTTTAAACATAAGGAGAGACCCCTATTCTCATATTATATGTATTGTGGTTGTCCCATTGAGGTTACAAGAATTTTTTGCGCATATAGGAAATTAACAAGGTTAATTTCTCTCATCTACACACACGCACCATTCGCGATTTTTCTTTAAAGATCAGGCATAACCGCACTCATATTTGTCTTTTTCCAGATGATTCTATAATTCGATTTCTAATATATTGTATTTTATACGTGTCATAATTTGAGATTAAATGGATTTAAGAATTTTGACATGTTGTTAATTAGTTTAAAACAAAATTACTTCATATAAGGCCAATAGAAATATAATCAAAATATTGTTATAAATAAACATGAATTAAAGGCAACTATTAATATATATTACAAGGATCTTATAAATTGAAAACACAAATGCTTATAACAACTACATTTTTTTTAATTGACAGAAAATAAGTGAATCTTACAAGATTTAATACCCTTTGTTGCTTTTACATGCGACTCTGTCGCCGCACAATGACCTCTTCCATTTTGTTAACACACATCACTAGTCCTTCATTGATCCATCTGCCAATTTACTGAAAATGATTAGACAAACACATGACTCAGCAGAAGCAATCAATGTGAGATTAGCGGTTCTGAGTGGAAAAGAGCAAGTGGGAGATTGATCAAGGAACATATATACCTGTAGTCTTTAATTATCACCATATATCAAGCACAGTCTATATACATTTAATATTGTTAATATGGAAGTATATGCTTTAATCTGTGTTCCTAAATGGGTTCTAAGAACCGGTAGGTAGGATGTCATTCTTTTGTTATGTAATAACTGTACCCTAATTAATTTCCTGCTGTGCCAAGTTGACAACAATAAAAGGCATCAAGCATGCCGCGCAGGCATTCCCACTTGACCTGTTCTAGTAAGCAACTAAGACTTAAAGTAGTTTTCTAATCATAAAGTAATATCCTCAGCTCAACAAACTGACGGCAAATAGTACAAATGTTCACTGACTTTGATTTGAACATCCCAGCATCTTCTAAGAATAATGTTTCTAGCACATCTTTTAGTTATACATCACCTCATATTAAGTACATATAATAGAATTAAAGTATAAATATGTAAAAAATAAAACGAGACTAATTGTAATTAAATGTTAAAAACATTATATATGTATAAGTGTATATAAGTAGTATTATTTACCAAAGCTACAGTATTTAGATTAAGCTCCAAACAGAGAGCAAATAATTACAATACGTACTAAACTAGGATTAAGTGGGTATTTTGGCTTGGTTCAAGCAGCATTTAGTCATCATGTGCAATTTTAATTGGCCTGGGTTTTAATTTGTGCCTTATGGGCTTCTTAATTGTTTGCTAATGAAAGCCCACATTCGTGAAGCTGTACCTTAAATGATTCTTATGTGTGACGAATTGACTATAAGCATGTTGGACTAGACAATGGTCATTCATAATTAGTTGAGAGAATTTGAGCGTTGATAAAGTAAAATGAACAATGAACAGGGGTAGCTGTGTAGTTAGGTGAAGTGTCATTATCTGGTGCCACTAACTATACCATTTTGGAGGTATATATCACAGCGCAGAATGGGGATGTCGCTTTTGGCTGAAACTGCGAGACAAGGAAGAAAGAAAGCCACTAAATTGCCAACGAACCGTACTTGGGTGGGCTTAAAATAAAAAATTTAAACGCAATAATGATAATATCTTAGTTAATTGAGGCTAGTTTTTAGAGAAATTATTATATATTTTTAGAATATAATAAATACATGTTTCATAATAAATCTCTATCCTTTATTTTAAATTAATGACTTATAATTTATATAAACTTGTTGAAGATTAAATATGAATATCTTTTCGGGAGCACACATTAAATATGCTCCAAGAACACGTTATAATTTTCCTACTTTGTATTGTATGCCTACGAGAGCAAGAAATTGAAGTCCAACACACAAATACATCCTTATGGGTTACTTCACCCTTGTCGGATTACACGTCAAAGTGTTCTATGAACCTGTAGATTTCTACCATCTAATCTAAGGCTGCTTGAATGAGAATAGGCTAGGCTATTTCTTCATGCAATCCTTGCAAGAAGAGCATGTCAAATATATATATATATATATAATTAAGAACCGGAAATGATGCTATCACAAACGTGTGCAAGCGCAGAAATTTCATAGACAGAATATCAACCATTGGATGCAAGGAAAAAGTGAAAGAAAAAGAAAAAAATAAGACAGAAAGAAGGGTGATGATAAATTTGTGAGGTTTATGTGTTGTAACTTTTTTTTGGTATTTTTTTTTTTGCAAGTATTACTACTTGTTAAGAACTCAAAAACATTTAATTCTAAGCCTTTATTGTCAGCTACATGCATGACCTGTGAGACTTGATCAAGACTCGAGGTTTGTACCAAAAAAAGAGAAAGAAAGAAAAGTGGGGCTGATGAAAGTGAACATTTTTTTTTCTCACACTTCCTCCTTCAGTTTGTGAGAAGTCCAATCGGAGAATTGCTGAACTTTGGAATACCATTTTGCAGGAATTATATTAAACGAAGCCAGCATCAGTTGTAACAGAATACATTTATTGAGAATGACAAAAAGGGTAAGCTGAGGAAAGTTAGGGTTTGCAAGCTGTATAAAAAATAGGTCTATATATGTATGATATACAGAGAGGTACGTATGTTATGTGTACAAAAAAAGGGTTGGATGGGAAGAGTCAAAGTAGTTTGTTGAGGATTTTCAGGGCCTGTTGATGTCAAATTACGGTGTGGGTTATGATGATGAAAATAGTGGGTTGCTTAGGTTACGTGGGAAGGTGATAGAAAAAGGTATATTATGGTTTTCATATAAAGACAGTTGAAGGAAATGGATGTTTGCCTGTGCAAGTTTTTGCATTCACTGTTTGAAAGCTATTTCAAACCCTTCTATTTCTGCTTCTCCCACACACTCGCACTGAGAGACAAACGCATGGAGAAAAGATAGTTAGTAGCATCATTTTATTAACGGTCTATTTCTCTATTGATGTGGCATATATATATATATATAATGACAATTCATGAGAGATATAACAATGTTACCTTCTTATGATTCCTTTAACAAACAACTTCACTGAAATATGACCTCGGGCACATATTACCACTTTCCCTTACCCATACATATAGGGCATGATAGCACGTTCTACCTTAAAAGCAAGATTTTATTTCATCAAACCAGGAAGTTTATTTGATTGATTGCTTGTTGAATTCCTCTAGTTGTGTTGTAACTAATAGCAAGCAATACTATACAATATATAAAACAATTTTTTGCGGTGTAAATTGAAGTCAAGCCCATTCTCAAAGTTGGCTCCACTTGATTTAAGGTTGATATATACTGCCTGTGCCAGCTAACCAAAGTATCATGAATATCCTCTTATGCTATATATGGTCAATCATCACTGCAATGTGGAATAAATAAATACAGTACATGAGTAAAGTATTAAGCTAATATTTTTGGCAACTAAGTTCTGTCGTCTTGTTATCTTTAACTCTTCCTTTTTTTTTTTATGGTTGTTTAAGATTGCATTTCATCCATCAGGGTTGAACTTCAAGGGTTCTGTTGCAGTCATTTTCAAATTTGAGAGACTACCTCAACTTGGCCAGTTATCTTCTTAATTGAAACTTTACTTAGCTAAGTAATAGTCCTTACCCCATTAATTTAGACTGGTCATCTTGTTTCCATCTGCAATTAGTTTCATAATCTTGGTGGGCAGCCAAACATATAAACTTTTGATGCCTCCAAATTAACGATCAAAGAAAAAAAGAATTAATAACCTATTTAAGATTGCATGCACTTAAAGCAATGTTTGATATTGAAGAATGTTCAAGTGTGGTATGCAAGAATGCTATTGGGTGTGATAGGTCAATTTTTACTTTGAAAGTATGATCTTCATGAAAATTAGCGTATATAAGTAAGACTTCAAAAAGGATTAATTTATGGTTATGTGGTAAAAGCTTGCAGGGTTGATATATATGACTGGACTTAGTCTTACTTGTGACCGTCTTACTTGTGACCGGGCGTGTGCGTAAATTACCAGTTAGTTATGTGCAGCATTGAGCACAGTTTTCAATTCAAATAATGACAGAAGAAGACCAAAATCTTTTCTTATATTTTTCTAGAAAATAATTGCTTGTAGGTTTTTGATTCAATATTTATTTGCACTTTACAGTTAACAAAATTCTTCGTCAAAATCAAACGTATTCCTAGCAGAATCATCCAAGAAAAGTTCCCATTGTGGATGCTACTATATATATCCATGATTTACACGAACTAGAATATTTCTTGTTTTGGGGGAGGGACGAGTAATTTTTGATTAGATAATGCTGACTATAAGCACTTCATTTAATATTAAATAAATATAAAATAGTTGAGTCTATGTTAAGAATACATTAATATTTAAAAAACGATTTTATATGTGTCACTTAATGAATAAAGTGTTTAAAAAATTATGTAATAGGTAATATTTATTTAAGAATTTTTCATTAATGAATAGAGTGCTCAGGAGATCTGTGTTTTTTTAAAAAAAAAGATGAATGATTTGGATATATATGCAATAAAACTGATCTAGTTATGGTCATATAATAGTTTAGCAATTTATGAATCAAATCTAAATAAAAAGGGGTTTATTTAAGTAAAAGTAATATATTGATCCTTGGCGGATATAATGTTTCACTTGCCTCTCCTATTTTTTTTCCAACTCGATTCATACATTTTTTTTTCTTAATTTGATAAAATTGTTACGTTTTTAATTGGTGCATGTACACCTTCTATATGTTTCAAATTTGAACACAACAAAGAAAGTAAATTTACACAAACTATAAAACATTTGGGATTTTAGTTGAAAAGTTCAAATGTAAATGGGCTAGAAAATATTTTTAAAAAATCTAAGTCTTGATATTATCAGTTTGCTTTAGTTGTTTAGTTACAATTAATTTCGTACTAATAATTCCTTAAAAACAATTATTTATAATGAAAGTTTATGTACGGAATGTGATTTTGATTTATAAAAATAGAAACGTTTATCAAATAATAATTATTAAATCTTACTTCAAACAAGCAGTAAACTAGTAATAGTAAAATATGGTTATAATGTAAATGTAGACGATATACTAAAAGGATATATCTGTTGATGCAAACATCAATTTAAATTAAGTGCTTGGAAAAAAAATAAAGAAAAAAGAATCGTTGGGCAAAATGGTCAATGGACTCTCCAAAAATCAAACCTAATATGGTTAACTATATCAAATCAAATCTAATCAAAGTGAACTTATCTAGTAGACAGCTCCATAGCCCAGTTTTTATTTTCTTTTCTTTTTTATGAGGTGTTTTCACATCTTTTAGGTGTTGAACTAACCTCCAATCAGGTGTTTAAAATTCAAATTATTATATTGCAAGTAAATATGCACACATGAAATTTAAGTTGCCAACTAAGCTACACCTTGTGATTGCCACAAACAGTTGAATTAGTAAGATGGAAGACAATTTGGTTTGAGATGCGATTCAGCCGTTGGATGGTTTGATCCACCAATTACTATTAGATACCCATTTAATATCCAGTGAACTGTAAGGTAATTTTACTGCTAGATTGATCAATATGTTGATGTTTATGGTTGTACTCATATATTTTGAGGGGAAGATAAGTATTTGATTTCGTGGGGTATGAAATCTCAATCGGTTAAGAAACACATTAGAATAATACTTACTTCACTATATGTTTCAATGTTATATTTGACTTGCCATCTGCATGGAATTGAAGAATGGAAAACAAAAGCAGACGGTTTGGAAGTACTTTTCTTGCTGCTATACTTACACGGCATTTGAATTAATCCTTAAGATTAAAACTGATTTTGACAGCTCTCTGCTTCTCTCATACCCATCAAAATGACCAGTGAGAACAAACAAATTTGCATAAAAAATTAATAGGATGATTCCCTCGTGTGTTTACCAGGTTCGCCGTATCTTTTTGTTAGAATTAAGTAGAGTATCCGCGAAACTAGTTAACCTCGTGTATTTTGCCATCAAAACGTTTATGCCAACATTCTTACATCACATGCAGATTAATTTTCTACAAGATAGCTATAGCTATTTGAATTTGAAACGATTATTTAGACTGACCGTAACTTATTATAAGTATTTTATACCTAAATCTTAATTCTTAGGAACCAAAGAAAACAAATTCTTTCCATTTATGGCTACGCTTGTCAAGGTCCGAAAAGATAATTAATCTGTCAACTTAATTATTCTCGTTTAGGGCAAATTATAATGGTAAAAGATTTAATTTACTCGTTTAGTGTCAAATTGATCGAGGTTATAAGAAGTTAATTTGTTGTAAGCTTTTTTTACCTAACTATGACAAACTTGCTTGAACCAACTCGAAAAGAGAATTATTGGACAAGGTAAAAAAAAAAAAAAAACCTTTTACGTACTGCAATACTAGAAATGAGCATAAGCAATGCACAACCCTAAATTGGTACCTGTGATACCTCACATCCAATTTTTCAATATTAAACCCTAACTTTATTTAGATCACAAACCTTCAATATTTTTATACGAGACATACGGAACTCATAAGGTCACAGTTTATTAAAAGCAAGCGTTTGCACTTTGCACTATTAATTGTGACTTCATAATTGTTAATTTGAACTAGAAAGTTGAAGAAAGGAAAATGTGAATTAAAGTGGCCCAAGTCTTATTTTTTTTTTTGGGGGTACAATTATTGTTAAGGGGATATTACCCTATTATAAGGTAAAAAGCATATTACATGCCTCATCAAAAACTTATAACTACCCCTTTTTTTTACCAAGAAAATGGCTTACAGTCAGGGTGGAGCTCGAAATTATATGTTAGGGGGAAGAATTATATTAATTTTACATCTTTTGACGGGGCCCACATAATTTTTATAAGAAGTCTTAAGAGATTTTAAGAAAATTTTAAATTTTTTTAAAGAGTTGTGTTTTGAGCCTTGGGGAACCATGGCCCTGCCAGCCCTTAGCTCCATCCTTGTTTATAGTGATATTCATAGATTGTCTATCAAGAAAAAATTGCTAACAAAACTGACTCTTATAAACATAATACTTGAATCTTTATCCATTAAGCCAACTATATTAGTAACTTCTGATATGTGGATCTGAACCAGGTACATTGATTTTTTTGTCAATGTACTCGGTAGAACATATTAATTTGATCCTAGTTGATGCGCATTGCTCAATGCATTTTTGACAAGCTGATGAATATTGTAAGCATATTCCTCTTAACGCTAACTAGCCGAAGAAATTGGGTACATGTGGGATGTCTTTAAAGCTCACAAAAAATACTGCCATGTTTCCAATTTAGGGCATGATGATTTTGGGTTTACCAACTTTCTTTTGCATTAACTTATGAATATATGATTTGTTAATTTTCATCTACCACACGAGTTCTTCGAATCAAAAGCCGGATGAGCCAAAAGGGGTAAAGTTAAATTGATGGTAGATTAATTGCATTTATACTAAAATTAAGGTGAATATTATCCCCCAATTACTAAGGTTCTTTTACATATCGTTTCAGTTACAACATTAAATTTTTTTAGCAGAACTAAAAAATTAATCAACATATTAATTACAGAATTATACTAGAAAATATTTTAAGATAAATATACAAATGTGCTACCTATCGTGTACAACACAGTAAAAAAAAAAGGTATACACATTACAAATATTGTTCAAAAATTATTGTGCCACCATGTGGAAAGAAACATTTTGGAAGGATTTTATATATTGAGCATACTAATATTTTAAGATTGGTAATTCTCCAACAACTTCATCGATATTGCTTAGAAACTGCTTCATTTTATTAAGGTCACAATTATCTGATGTGGGAAATCAACCAGTCTTTGATCGAGGAGAGATGTCCCTTTAATAAAAACTATACGGTAACCAAACAAGTGGATTTGTTTATTAACGGGGTACCATTGTTTATATAATAACTGGGGAATTTGAAAACGAACGGTAATAGTAAAGAGGAATTTTTTTTTCTTTCTTTTTTCTTATGGAAAGTAAATAGGAATTTGAGATAAAGTTCAAGTGCAAATGACATTAGGTCTATTTATATACATGTACATAGGGCGCAATCTGTCGTGTGAAGACAACAAAAGTGACTTCCCATCCACAACCCTAAACCAACCCGTCCCCTCCACTTTCTTATATATCTTGTTATGGACTTCTCTCTGGTGTGCTTGATGTTCAAGATTTCTTGCAGCAAAATATCAGTAGCCTGAGCCTGCAGCTCCATCCACAGTATAACAGTTACCCTTCCATGGAGGATTCTTCAGCAGCTGGTTCAGCAGGTGAGGACACCAAGACTTGTCCCCGCGGTCACTGGAGACCCGCTGAAGATGAAAAGCTCCGGCAACTTGTTGAACAATATGGTGCCCAAAACTGGAATTCAATTGCTGAGAAGCTCCAAGGAAGATCAGGTATGTATGAATTTCTTTTGTCTTGATCAGGTATCTCCACAGGCATATAGGAAATTGATATAATTAAGTTGAATTATCTTTCTCCTTATTAAAAATCTTAGTGGAATAGTAGGAGGGAGATCTAATTCAAGGGTTTAGCTTGAATTAATACTATTGCACCTAGAGCTAACTTGACTCCTTGAGCATGTTATCTATTTATTAAGAGATATATATTTAATTAACATATATTTTTCTTCCATCATCCATCTATATATTAAATAAAAATCATGTCTCTATGATTAACCTTAATCATATGTTAATATTCTGAATATATAATGGGTTTTATTTCCTTTTTGGTAGGGAAAAGTTGCAGATTAAGGTGGTTCAATCAACTTGATCCCAGAATTAACAGAAGGCCATTCACAGAAGAGGAAGAAGAGAGGCTACTTGCAGCTCACCGTATTCATGGGAACAAGTGGGCACTCATAGCCAGGCTCTTCCCAGGTCGAACTGATAATGCTGTGAAGAATCACTGGCATGTTATAATGGCAAGAAAGCAAAGGGAACAATCTAAGTTATGTGGGAAGAGAAGCTTCCAAGATGTTTATAATGATTCCAACACTTCGTCCTCCAATAATAACTTCACTGAAAAAGGACCAAAATCTCAAGACCTATTGTTTAGCTCAAGAATTGGGTTAGAGAATGCCAGACTCTTTGACTTTCGGAACCTTGATAAAGATAGGATAGTTGCAGATACTCCTTCTAGTTCTCTGGTCACTTGGAATTTTGCATCATCTGTGCCAACCACTACAAACAGTTCTCATGTAGCGGATTCATTTAGAAAAGGAGGGAGAGATCTTTATTTCAATAGTTCTTGCTCTAATGTTTACCTCTCAGAATGCTCAAAAGGCTCAGATAGATTTCTTTACAGAATTTATCCAAATCCTACATCATCTTTCAGCAGCTTTCGCGGTTCCACTAATGCATTCTCTTTTCCAAACTACAAGAGGGTTGTTCCAAGTCCTTTTGGATTCCTTGGTTCTTCTGATGATGGAAGAATAAAGAGGGACTTGATGAGTTTCTGTGATAACTCATCCACATTCACAAAGTTAAGAGCTTCTACGGAGAAAGAGCAAGAAGATGATGAGACTAATATTGAGCACAAAGAAGTTCCTTTCATTGATTTTCTTGGTGTTGGTGTCTCTTCATCATAATAACCATGAAGTATTTAAAATTATTTAACTTCATATAATAGAGATCTATAGTTTAGCTTTCTAGTTTTCACTCCATCATAAATTATAGCAATTAGCAAATAGCAGCAATTCTAGTCTATCTGCATGAGGCTCGTAATTATAAGGCCTTTCAATTCAGTTATAAGGTTGCTGCCTCATTTTCTTCAGGTTGTAATTTTAGAGTGATAAAAATTTCCAACTTTTTTGTGCTTATGATCATGATGTAACTTTTTTCTTGTCCCGTCTGAGGGATAAGGTTTTGAGTGTGGATAAGATGAAGGGTAGTCACTAGTGTGAGGAACACAATTTATTGCGCGTGGCTTGGAGCTCTATGAATATGTAAGTACAGAAAGGTATTGAAAATTTGTAGACATTGACTGAAATTTCTTGTTTCTCTGTAATGGAAACTTGGATTCTAAGCTCTCACACACAGAACGAAAGTGGTGTCAGTACAGCTATCTTTTCTGCCATATTAGCACATATTACTAATTGGAGGGTTGTATGTGTAGGTGTAACTTAATGAATACAATGCATGCATTAATTCTTCCTTGCTCAAGAATTCATGAGATTGATGCCTAATTAGTCCTTGTTGAATGTGTTTGCTGTAGAATCTCATTAGAAAGTAAGTTTATAAACCTACGAGATTAAATTGTATAGTAAAGATTGTTTTAGATGCTTTATTTGAAGTCTTTTTTGAACCACTGAGGTCAGCTTCATTAATATTAATTACTGAATGGTTTAGAGTATTGGAGAATGCATAGATTGCTTAAGCTCTAAAAAGAGCCATGCTATAGAAAATGCAGCGCTCGAGCCTTATACAATAATAATAACGATCAAGTTTTTTATCATTAGGTGGGATCAGTTATATAGATGAAATGACGTACGTCATTGTGTCTTATCATAAATTAAGTCTTCAGAATTATCATTCAAATTTAAATTTTTTTAATCGTTTCACTTATAATTTTTCTTGACCTCTTTCTCAATTAATTTTTTTTTCATCTCAATGGCCAAGAAACTTGAGCGTTTCACCGCACAGTTCCCTTTTAAAATGATCATTTTTTTTCGGATGAGCTAAAATACTTGCATACAATGATTTATAAACACGCAATAATGTTTAGGTGAAAATTAATTTATAACTGAGTTAGATTTTAGAATATACATTCTGAACCAAAAATGGGTTTTTTTATTATTGATATATTATAAAATTTGAATGCAAGAATCAAGTCCTTAGCATTTTCATGGGAACTTCTTTATTAATCGCATTGCAACATTATATTTGTATAACTCTCATTTTTTTTAGAAAATAATTCTTGCATATTATTTTTTTACACTTTTTGGTCACATCTATTTCATTAAAAAAAAAGAATGTAAAAGAATGTGTGTTAAAAAATGTGTTTGTCTTGTTTTAAGCAAATGCTAACAAACGCTAGAGATTTTAGACGCCGGAGGTTTGTAGCCTTTTGATCAATATTCATTTATATTGGGATGTGCATTGTGTTTTGATTAATAAAAATTAAAAAAAATAATAACACAACTGTTGCTCGAGCATGTGTGCATTCTAGCTTCCAGTAGCATGGTCCCTTATTTTATTATTTAAAAAGAAATTAATATAAAAATAGTATAAAGAAAATTGTGTATAAATAGTATATATATATTTTTTAATGTCTCGTTTTTTCTCCTCAAAGTCCAAGATGACTGAGTCATCATTTTTTATTCAAATTGGTTAAACTGTAAAGTATTTTAATTTCGGTTCTTTTCCTCAAAGCATATATATGAAGTGATCAAATTATCAAACCGCTACGATATAAATTTGAATAAAATATAATATGTAATTAATTGCTTATAGCAGGATTTGGTGGGTGGTAACTTATATATACCATGTATCCTCTGAACTTGCAACTACCCTTTTTTTTTATTATATATTCTTGACCATAATGAAACTACATATTCTGATGTAAAATGGTCACTGGAATCAAACAAAGACGTCATAACTGTCAATTTGGACATACGCCAATAAAATGCAAAGAGAGGTGGGAGGAGAGGGAGTGTGAAAAAAAGGTATGTATACGTATGTAGACCATGAAATATAGACAACGAATTTGGATTGGGTGTATTAAAAGTTAAAACCATAAATTTAAAGAAATATATCAATAAGTTTTTGTTTTGGTGAAAAACATATCAGTAATTAATGGTATGGATAATTAGGCAACTATTTTCCAATAAAAATAGTGCAAAAGGAAGTAAAGAAATGTATATGGAATAAGTTTATTTTTAGCTAACTAAACATCCTCATCTGATGTCAATAAACCTCTTATCCAAAATAAAATGGCAAAAGGGAAAGATACTGAAGGAAAACTTAATTAGGTTGAGTTTGGAAACTGAAAGAGAGCATGTAAATGAAACCGTGATAGCATTTAGCAAAAATTACAAGGCTAACTTTAGATAAGTTGCACATGAATTATATGTGATTACTGCTATTTCTATGTATAGTATCTGTAACTTTTATCTCGGCGGCATGGATTAATTGGATAAGTAAATCAAACTGGTCAATGTATAAATAAAACGAATATACATTGTATACAACCACGGTATATAAATTGTTCAATTCCACCTCTTCCGCAAGAAATTAAGATTGTATATATCAACATCGAGCATATCACATCAAATTTTTTTGGACCTTAGCTCGTATAGTTGAATCTAGATCAAACAATATGGAAGCGAAAACCAACCACTTTTTGAAAACATGATAACCCAGTAAAAGGTGTCACCAAAACTTTAATAGCTACGAGAAACTCCATGTATTGTATGACAAATACTTGATATACGTGCCACGTTAGTAGTGTCACGTCAATACATGAGACACATAGACAACTTAGGTGGCGTTATTGTCCACGTCAACGAATCCAGTTTGAGGGTTGTAGGTCATGGGTTGTGGATCTGGGTCAAGTCGCAGATCTGATATCAGGCGCGTGAATCACACCCGCAAAAGGAGTTGACGGCACGTGAGGACGCGTGCGGTGGCGGAAGGCAGAGAAATTTTGCTAGCCAGTAGATTGGAGGACAGTAGTTGCAACGGTGCTGACAATGTCGAAAATGGAGGTCCGAGGAGCAGCGAACCAGAAACAACAGCGGTGAGATAAACATAATGGGCGACGACTGAATGGCAAACAACGACTGTCTAGAATAGTGTCTAAACAAAGGTCTAGAGTGGCGTTTGAATAAAGCGGGCAAACGGCAAACTGGAGCGGTGTCTGAACAGAGGCCTAGAGCAGAAGGATTGAACCGAAATATTAGACTCTTTGATAACAAGTTAAAAATAGAAACATTGAGATAAATACGAATAAATTTGTGTATATTTCTGAATGAATGTATACAGGAGAATTAGCCTCTATTTATACAAGAAGGTTACTGTACAGAAAAGAAAAATAATAAAGTATAATTATATACTAAAACAATTATAATTATTCCTAAAATCAATCACAATCAATCATAATCTCAATCATAATCAATCACACTAATAGGTGAGTGACTAGTCATATATTGTATATACTTTAACCAAGGAAGCAACTCGTGTAAGAAAATTGTATAACCCTCATGCTCTCACAGTTAAATAATACACGTACTCTTGTAGCCAAATGAGAACTAGTTTCATAGACAATTCAAATAGTTTGAACCCATTAAAATATTTCATTATCTCACCCAAAAAAAATTATATGTACTTTAGGTCAACCACAATTTAAATGTAATATCTGTTAAGCATGATACCTTGTGGTGTGGACTCAATCGATATTATATATAGTTGTTCGAAAAAGGTGCAAGGGAGGAAACAAAATTTGATGAGGAAGAAAAATGGAGAGAAAAGTAACCCTTACACGGTCGTTGCTAATATACTCCTTCATAAGTTTAGGTGTATGCTACACCTTTGAGTTTACCTGCAGTAGTAGGTTTTTTTCTTTGTTGCAGGTTTCCTTTTTTTTTTACACACCATTAATGTTGCGTCTGTCGGCCAACGATTGTCGGCACAGAGAGCAACGATTTGGCGAAGCAGGCGATTTCTGGTGCGACGCGTGGCTGGAAGACAACGGGGTCACGTTTGTGGGTCGCGGTGCCGGTTTGACAGGTTGCTGTTGACGGGTCTGGGCGATTCGAGCGGTGATTCCTAGTACGACGTGAGACTCGGTTGGATCTAGTGGGTACGATTGCGGGTGGAGTGGATCTGGTGGTTTTGGGTAGCAAGTGGATGGTGGATGGTGGCTGGTGCGACAGGCGGCGTGGTGGCGCGTTGTTTCGTGAGTGGACAAAAGAGACGATCAAAGGGTGCGTGAATTTGGCAAAAAAGATGATGGTGGTTTGGGGGAGCTACACGGATTTGGGTAAGGATGGAGGGGAGTTGTTTGGTGAGTACGGTGGCTTTATGGTTGGCGTGGTTTCAGGTGGCAACAACAGATGAGAGGGGATGGCAATGGAGGACAGCAGACGGCGCAAGGCTACGACTTGAACGTGGTGACTCGTGCGATTCTGACGATAGGAGCACAGTCAGGTGGTGGCCTCGGATCTGGTAACGTGAAACAGAAGTGAAGATGAAGGTAGGATATGGTGGAGGTTTGGGTGGGGTTGTGGCTGGCGGAGGTGGTGGCCAGTGCTAGCGGTGGCTGTCGATTGCAGACAGTGAACAACTGTGGTGGTGGTGGATAAAAAAATTTAAAACTTAAAAAAAATTTTAAGAAATTACAAGTCGTTGATCCTAACTGTTGTTGTGTTTTTCAACACAATCAATGAATAAGATTGTCAAGGTGAACAATACACCCTCCTTTGGAGGGTGTATATTAGAATTTGCCCCGCTACACACCCCTATGCATGCTATTTCGGCTTAGCAATGTCACATCCTTGCATGGGTACCCAACCTGCCCCCTATCAACATGGAGTGGGCTTAAAATCCGCTTTATTGTGGGGTGGGACAAGTGTGAGTTATGGTCAATATTCCACCTCGCATATTAATAAATATTATATTTAATTTAGATAGTTAATTATATTTATTAATTTTTATTAATTTAATATTAATTTTGATCATATTTTTTAGTTTATATGAAATAAATGATTAATTTTAAGATTATGATTAAATATTATATAAATTTAATATAAAATATTCATAAATATGACATATATGCGAGTTTTAATATTTTTCTTGTAGAACAGATGTAAAATTTAATTTTAAGGATGTAGGATGGGGTTAAACAAAAACTTGCCCCCTATTGGCCCCATTGCTAAGCCTAATGCCATTAGATAGTCAAACTTAATGCCAGAGTACTCTATATGCTGATTCAGGCGATCTTGTGCAAGAGTATGATTATTATATATGTTTATAAGGATTTATTTTATATGAAGGATATGATAAAATTTGATAGTATATAAGGCCTAATATGTAATGATTGAGAATATCTGAGATATTTAAAATTGTAATGCAAAAGTCTTTATATGAATTTGTATATCAAAACTCAATTAAATTTAATCTCACCTCCAATACTTAATTAAATTATTCATTATTTTAATATATAAAAAATTTAATAAATAAGTTTATATAATATAATATTTATATTAAATAATTGATAAAATTATAATATATTATATTAATTTATTCTATCATATGTAATAAAAATAAATTCTAATAAATGTGTGATTCCTGGTGAAAGTTATGGAAACTTAACAATATTTTAATTAATTATTTCTTTTTTGTGTGTTTGCTGCTTTTTCTTTGTTTTTATTCCACACAATTAAATGACACATCAAGCAAAGCAGAGGATAAATATTTTTCTACTAATTGCTGTCCTTCCATATATTTTCTCATAAAGAAATGCTACTTTTACCTCTTAATAGCACACCCTTAATATACTTCTTATTTTCATCATATGATTTAATTACGAATAAATAATAAATATCTTTAGGTGTGAGAAGATGTGCACGTATGTGAGCTGTAGAAATGAGATGTGCAAAACTGCAAATAGTGTTGCTCTTTCTTTTCATCCTTATTTTATCATAAAGAAAACCTTACACTTTGTTTCAAACAGGTGAATTGAGAGAGGATAAATTAATATAGGAAGAAAGGTGACGTTTAACATACCCCACAAAGATGTGGAGTATCAATACTCCATGCAAAAAAACCGGTATTAATAGGTAACAACTGGTACATTAAAATGTTTTCATTGTATTTTTTGTTAAAAAGTGGTATTCATGTTTTAAAGCTTAAGTTTTAGGTTATTGCTAGTTGGTCCCTCAACCGCAACCACGCATGGCACCTCTGCCTCCCTCCCACCTTCCACCTTGCTCCCATCTGTAGAAATGTTGATACTTTTAGGAAACTCCATGCCTCCATCCTCGTCCGGCGGCAACAACCTCCAAACAAGAGCATAAAAACTTGTTCTTGTACCCACATCTAACATTAAATTAAGCTTTCATGTAAACCCAATTGAGTTTTATCACAAAAAAAATATGCTTTCAAGCTTTGAGTTGAGAATTATACTATCTAGGATCCCAATCAACAATAATTGGAACAAAAAACAACAAAAAGAGTGGAAATAGTCAAATAGAACAGGAAACACGAACAAAGAATTACGAATTTGACAAACAATAATTGACAAAAAGACAAGATTTTTATATCATATCAGATCCAATGAAACAGCCCATATTCTTTTTTTTTTTTAAAGAGCAAAATTGAAGTTGAAGCAAGGAAACGATTGAGTAGAGAGAGTAGAAACGATGTTGTGAAGGGAGTAGGAGAAGAGATTGGAGATCTTGAGAATGAGATAAGCTCCGAGGCTCTTAATTTGATAAGGTGAAAGAGCTTTTGTTTGGAGGTATCACCTTCACCCGTGGCCATAGGAAGTTAATCTCAAGCCTCAGCCTCAGTAGATTTTGTCTTCACTCTGTGATGAAGGTTCTTTGAAGTTCCTCAAATACCTTTAAATTGCATCGATGATACCCTAGACGATGAAGCACGACCAAGTTGGGATGTCGTCTGAGGAGGTGAATTGGGATCAATGGAGTGGTGGGGTTCCAAATGCGGATGGAGTAGACAAGCAACGGCGCCGTCCCTGATGAGCGATATCGCCGGCAAGCAACTCGGTGGAAGAACAAGGTAGCAAAGAAGCTAGATCTTGAAAATTCTAAAGATAATTTTTTATATTTAGATGGGCCAATCTTGTAATTAACATTTTTATAAAAGTAACCAGATCAACATGTTGTAGGTCATTAACGCCGGCCATTGATTTTGTTTTTCTACTTAATCAATGGTGTTTAGGTCATGAAGTATTGATACTCTAAATCTCTTTTGGAGTATTGAAAACGTTGTCAGGAAGAAAAGAAATTAGCAGCAAAAGTTTTATTATCTTGTTGTAGGGAAAGGTTAAGAGAATGTCTGAGTGAATCATGAGTCTCATTAAAAAAAAATGGATAAAGATGATCTTATATTTCTTTTAGAGGTATAAATACTTTACATACTCTTTTTCAAGGTATATGATTGAGAGAGAAAAAATGAAAAGAAAAAATAAGCATAATGAATAATATTAAATGAAGTGTGAAAAAAGATGTATGTACTGTTTGTGGTAAGAATATCAGAGTTAAAAAAAAATAGAAGCATGATCACTGCTTCTTGATATCGCTTAATTTATTCTCTCAAAAAACTAGTGTACATGAAAGTGATGAAAAAATTTATAACGAAAGAAGGAATGTTACCATATTTCAAAGTTAAAGATTTATTATAAACCTCAATAAAAATTTATAGTGATATTTAGAAATCACTTATTTTAAAAAATTGTTAACAATGATAATCAAAACCAAAAACTTAACTTTAAAAGTGAAGTACTTCAAAATTTAATTTTTTTTTCTTACGCTTATGAGTTTAATTTTAATATATTATTAGTGTAAAAAAAATTATATTGTTATTTAATGATGTATTGACACATTATTTAATAAATTTAATATCTTAATAAATTTTAATTCATTAAATGATGTGTCAATATATTATTAGATAATAGTGTAAAAAAATTATATTAAAAGTGCATCAAAATTAAATTCTTAAAATATATCATTATTCATTTAAATTGTAAAAAATATTCATAAATGAACTTGAGTTATAAGTGTAACACCTTGGAAAACATGATAAACTTGTATATGGTTATGGAAGTAGCTTAATACTTGTTTATCATGTTTGTTAAGTTTTGTGACTTTCTGAACACGTTTAGGCACTTTGATGTAACACTATGTGTAAAATACCTGTTATTTGCTCTTAAAGTAGTTTAAACTGCTCAATTAATGGAAATAAATGTGAAGAGTTTATTTTTAAGTTACAAATGTGTGAAAGTAGATATGGTTAAAATTTGAGATTAATCGGAACTGATTTTACCTTTTTAAGCATATTGATTATGTATTTTAATGCCAATTTGACTAACAGTTGATATGAAAAAATAGAAAAATGGTGAAACAATATTTTTGATGAATTTTAGGATTTATTTTAAACTTGTAAGAAGCTAGAAATCTGGATTTGATGAAATCTAGGTGTTCTTAGCAGATCAAGATTTTGGTACCTATCTAAGAGAAGTCAAATATGACTTCCCTTGTTAAATATCCCACAGTTGGGAGAACTGAGAAACAGAAAAGAGAAAGAAAATGAAATAGAAGAGAGAAACCGAAGAGGGGGAGAAAGAGGAAGAAAGGGAAAGAGGAAGGGAGAGCTTGGATCTTCTATGGCCCATTCTTGGCTTCACCTTCATCTTCTTGATCTTGAGATAGGAGGAAATCTTGTTCTTAAACTCATTTTCCTATTCTCTTCATCTTGTTCATGAGTTTTGGCTTGATGTGATGAGTTAGGTTTTGAGTTATTTTTTGTGTTTTTGACTTGAATCTTGTTGGAGAACTTGAAGATAAATTGTTTATGAGTTGTTGGGTGTATGAAAATGAATTTTCAGCCCTTGTATACCTTTAATTCCTTTTGTGGTGAGATTTGGGGTTTTAGGTTTTGTATTCGATGATTATCCATAATTAATTATTTTAAGTGAAATTGAAGTGAAATTAAGAGTTGCTATGTGTAGATGAATCTTGTGGAAGGTTAGAAATCACTTGGATGTGAAGTTTGAGTGAGTGGATGAGGGGAAAGAATCAATGGAACAATTTCACGGTCTTGCAGAAGCTGCTGCGGAGTGTCTGGTTTTGAGACACAGGGGGGGCGTGTCCCTCTCTGCCAGTTGAATTCGTGAAACAGTACTCACAGGCAAGACACGGGGAGGGGGGGGAGGAGCCTTGTAATGAGACATGGCTCGTGTTTGAGGCCAGAATATTCAAAAATGTCATTTTTGATGTTTTCAAGTTCTTGACTTAATAGGATCATTAGTATACGTTTCCTAAAGTGTGTTGAGATTCTAATAGGAGTATTTAATGAAGAGTAAATGTGATGAATCAAGTTGATTTGTAATGTTAATTATGAGGAATAATTGGACATAGTTATATATACATATATTGTGTATTGTGATGAATTGAGGAAATGAGTTTCCCTAAGTGTTGGAATCACTCATGTATGCTCTTTTAAGAGTGTTAAAGTACTTCGATAAGTATTTAATGAAGTGTGTGTGAGATGAGTTTAAGATGCATATAAATCAATTGTGATGCTAATTATAGAAGGTAATTAGTGATTGTTTTGCATGAGATGTTTGAGAAGCATAAATTAATGAGTAATATCCTCTTTATGTGTTTGTTGAATAGTGAGGTGGGTAATATCTTATCTATTTTCGTGAAACACATTTAGGTGTGTAATATCCTCATTGTGTTGTTTGAGAAGCATCTTTTGATGAGTAATATCATCTCTATGTGTTTGTTGAATAAATTAGTGAGTAATATCCTCTCTATGTTGTGAGTAATAAGGTGAGTAATATCCTTATTACATTGTGGCGTAAGGAGGTGAGTAATATCCCCTTTGTTTTGTTTGACCAGTGGAGGTGAGTAATATCCTCTGTTTGTTTTGATGAATAATGTTGGTGAGTCATATTCTCACTATGACTGATAAATCATAACATATCTTAGAGCAGTTGAGGTAGGTAATATCCTCAATACATCTGAGGGCTCATGGCATCTTGAAACTGCAGTTATCTTTAATATTATATTTATTTAGTTATTTTGAGTTATGTATAATAGTTTGCCCTTTTGAGGCTGTAATATATTTATATAATTTTTGTTATCGTGGCTCTCCATGTTTACTCATGGTGTATGAATGATATTTGTTGATACCCAATTTTGTCCATAAAATTTTTATACTTAATTACAATATTTTAAAAAGAAAATTTGAAAAAAAGGGGGCATTGCATGCCTGCACACGTAAAGGAGAATGCATTAAATGCATTGAGGCAGCAAAGGAAAAAGAAAGAAAAGGTTCTGATAAAGGAGGATGGGGGGCTCAACGTAGGAGGCTCACGCAAAGGAAAAAAAAGAAGGAAATGTCAGGGGAGAAATGATGAAAGAGTGGAGGTATTTAAAAGGAAAGAGCATCAGAAAATAGGGATCTGATCTTTTTCACGCATTTTTCACCTTCAAGAACCAGAAGAAACAGATTCCATTTTTCACCACCCTCATCACCAAAAACAGCACCTTCACCCATTCTCCACGAAGACCATCGTCTTTGTCATCCTTCATCTCATCTTCAAAGCCTCCAAGAAGAAGAAAACGTGAACCATCTCCATCTTCACGACCACCATCTTTTACCTTCCCAAATCATCCCATCTTCACCAAGGAAAGAAGATTGATGATGTTAAGTTAATCTCGGTGGTAGGCTGAAAAAAGGAAAAGCAAGAATCTTGGGGGAGGCTTTGGGGAACGAAAGGGATTTCGATTCTTTTGAGTTGAGTGTTACTTGGTAGCACAAAAGAGGTATGCCTTTTTCATCACTATCCTTGCACCTTGTTGTGAGTAAAAATGTAATGTTCAAATGCATGCTTGGATACTGGCTGGTTAATTATGTTGCCCATCTTTTTTTTTCCCTTTCTTTTTTAGCCACGAGCACCATACTCACACTGGCACTCTTCCCCTTCTGCATCACATTTCTCAAACCACCAAAGAATCCATCTTCACCTCCAGAAAACAGTAACCACCACCTTCAATAACTTCACAAAACACCATCATTCCCCATTCGACCGTCGAAATCCAAAGAACCCCTGAATCCCTTTTCCGACCGTCGAACCCAAGCACGGGATCCTTCATACCTTTAACCGACCGTCGAACTACCCCTGAATCCCTCTGCACCGACCGTCGAACCACTCCACAAAATACCATCATTCCCTCTACCGACCGTCGAACTACATCACGACCTTCACCCCATTCGACCGTCGAACCACACCATTGTGACCCTCGGCCCCTCACAAAGCCCACCTTCACTTCATTCGACCGTCGGACCAACAACCATCATACCCTCACCGACCGTCGAATCCCCATATACTGACCTCACCATCCCCTCTCACTATTACTGTGAACCCACACCACCATCCTTCAACCATCCATTACGCGAAATCACCTCAAAAAACCAACTTATACCCGACCGTCGAACCCCAAAATCCGACCACTTCCCTTTCACCTCCAAAATACTCACTATCTTCAAAGCCTCCATAATCCCCATCACCCTGCGGTTTCCATAACCTCTCCAAACACTACCGGAACCGACCGTCGAACCGTGAGCTCCACTCCCCTCACCGACAACCCATCCAAACCTTCACACCATCAACCAAACTTCGTCCCATCCGACCGTCGGACTCACCTGAATCCCTTTGCAACCGACCGTCGAATCCATCACCACGTCCCAACCGACCGTCGAATCTATCCCATCCTTACCCCCAACCGACCGTCGAACTCCCAAACAGAATCACCCCTTTCCAACCGACCGTCGAATCCATCCCATCCTTACCCCCAACCGAGTCGAACTCCCAAACAGAATCACCCCTTTCAGCCGACCACGGAGATCACTCAATCTCCACACTCGACCGTCGAATTTCCAGATCCCTCTCCGCACTCGACCGTCGAATCTCAGGGTCCAAACCCCTCCCCAAACGTCCCCTGTATGTGCTCTGATATTGTTACCCAAGTTTTTAAGCTCTCTTTCCTTTGAATTGAATTGTTGACTGCCTATTGAGTTTGAATTTGATTCACGTGGGCTGCTGTCCATTGCATATTAAGGCAAAAATGATACACTGTTTTGGTAAAAAAAAAAAAAAGAGAGAAGGGAAAAAGAAAAAATAAAATCTTTTGATCCATGCAATGACCAATGATGATGATTGAGTAGTGAATACTACCTTCAATGTCATTTGGATCATAAGGGTTTATTGAGTAGCCTAGTGCTAACTTGAATCTGTGCAAGAATGGATTCATTTTCAAATAAAATCTTTTAAATAAAATCAACCAACCCACACTTATTTTATAAAGAACTACGTGACTTTGAGTTCCTCATTGCACCCGAGGATACGTAGGAGCAAATCTACTATTCTGTCAAGCCCAAAAATAAATTTTCATGATTTGGTTGTTTCTTTTATTTCTTTCCAAAAAAATGAGAAAAATAAAAAAAATAATTACAAAGTCTTTTGTTTAAAGGGGTAAAAATAAATATATTTGAGATTATTAAATTTTGCACAACTAACATAAGATGCACCGTTCTTGGAGCAGGCAAAGTATAAGTGCTAACACCTTCCCTATCTGTAATTGACTCCCTGGACTCAAACTCATTTTCAAAAGACCGTTTTCCTAATTAAATGGTTTTTCTAATGTTTTCCCAATTTAAATAAACATTGGTGGCGACTCCATTGATTTTTATACTTTTTCGGTCGTCCGTCGCGATCCCTTATTTGCGACAAATTTCGACTCCACTACGCTTAGAGAGTCGGGCCTATTATTGTTAGTTGTGCAAAATTTTGATAATCTTTTATTTATTTATTTTACCCTCTTTGTCTTTGTTTTTGTTTTCTTATTTGTTTGTAAATATATTTTATTTAGTACTTTTATGTAAATATCTGATAGCATGTATGTGGTGACTTGTATATATATTTTGTGCTTAATTGTTAAAACCCTAGGGTAGACGATCGCTGGCTGGCTGTTGTATATATGTTTTGCAGGTTGGGGTTAGTTTTATCTTTAAGTTTTTGTACAGGTTTGTATGCTCCTTCACACACGTCACTGATCACTTACCTCACACACTTTTGGGCTCTATACCCGAGTCTGTGCGAACCCGAGGAGTAGGAGGGGTCTCAACTTTTGTTATTGAGGAGCCTTGTGCTCACTTGACATTTGTTGAGACACCACTCAGATTGTTACCAGTATCATGAACTAGTCATATTGAGAGGGTTCATCCCTACTTGTGATTAATTCATGAATTGGATCCTTATCTTTCGAGATAGGGGCAATCTGGGGACCATGACTTTTTAGAAGATAGATCCGTCCTGAAAAACCTTGCACTGATAGAATGAACATAATGACATAGAAGCTTTAGAATCATCCATCTCCTTAGTTTGCACCTCATTAGGACACAAATGGAGCATACTTTTTCTTTATTTTTTCTCATGCCATTCATCCATGCATTCTTGTGGTTAAAAAAAAAAAAAAAAAAAAAAACATATGATATTGCATTGTCATTCTTAGCTTTTTATTTTTTCTTTTCATCATCCATCTATCTCATGTCATTCATTCTTGTCTAAAAAAAAAAAAAAAAAATCATCTTGCATTTTCATGGCTGGCATTTTCATTCATTCTTGCGTCTTCATAAGGAAAAATTCAGCAGAACAAAACACACATCATCTTGCATTTTCGTAACAGTCTCAGCATTTTAGAAGAAAAAAAAAAGGAAAAAGAGATAAGGCACCCTTTGGGTTTACGACCCTGTGAGGGCTTCTCCACTTAGATTTAATACATTTTCTTTAGAGTTACCTCGATGAGAGGTATCCTTAGGGTGCATTCTTCTTTTTGTCTTGCTTACATGTTCCCTTCATTACTTCCTTTTTAGGGTGAGTTCTCTTGGCAAAGTGGAAAGGTTAGCACTCATCAATAGCAAGGGATGGAAGAAACATATCAAGGACAGAACTCCAGCAGTGCAGTCAACCTCAAGAGGAGTATAAGGGTTACAATGGCAGCGGTGATCTAAGCTATGTGAGGACATTACCCAACAAATGACCCCGAGGCTCGATCCGAGTTCTCAAGCGATTCTGGGCAGTTCTGGATTTGTTGCGCATTACGGTTGAGGAGCCCGTCTTGAGTGGCCTTACCCAATTTTGGAACCATTCTCTCAAATGTTTTGAGCTGCCTAACTTGGACATTACACCAACCATGAGGAGTATGCGATCATGTTGAGACTTAGATGAATAAGCACCCAAATGTCTATCTTTATGGAGGGTATTACGTATCGGTAGGCAAGATAATGGCGGGTGATAGGGGCTCCAACAAGTCAATTGGGCATGGAAAAGAGGGGAGGAACAGAAGGCTTGAAGAAAAGTTACTTAGAAGCACATCTTCAATATCTAGCACAACAAGGAAAGTGGGATTTCTTCAACAAAACACTGGCCTTAACAATCTTTGGGTTAGTATTATTCCCATTTACCTCAGATGTGGTAGATCAAGCAAAGAATGGATGTATTCTTCAAGTTTGAGAAGTATAAAGCAAATCCGATCCTGCTATCCTTGTGATACTTTCTGACGATGGAAATCATCATCAAAGGGTGGTGGAAAAATTCGATGTTGTACACATATGTTGTACGTTTGGATCATGACGCATATGGATGTACAGAATCGCCTGGGACTCCTACCTGACCCGTTGAGGAATTTTGGTCGCATACCGGTGAAGCCACAAAAAGCTTATGAATGGAAGAATGAGTTCATGAGGATGGGGTCGATTCTTTTAAATGGGTATGCCGTGGTATCATGGAGAAGAGATAGTCTTTAGTTGTGGTGACTTTCCTAATGTTCCTTTGATGAGCCCTAGAGGTAGTGTATCATACGCGCCAATTCTCGTGCTTAGGCAACTCCGATGGACTCAATACGTGCCCAACGAAGAGCAACTTGAAGGGCTCAGCTTCTTATACCAGCAAGATGGAAGCACTACTAAACAAGAAAAAGAGATTAGAGATGCTTGGAAGAGTGTTCATATGGCAGGAACAAAGGAATGGGGAAGCATGTGGTGGTTTGTACCCGGAATACATGCAATGGAGAGAGGCAAGAAGGGTGCAGAATGGTATCCCTCGGACGGTTTTAAATGATAAAGGTCATCCTCAAACCCTACCTCAAATGGCCACCGAGATTGAAAGATTGAAAGCACAAATGAAAGCCTTGGAACAAGGAAAAGAAGCCGCTGAGTTAAAAATAGTCATCCACCAGAGTCGATGCGAAGCTAGCTGATGAAGTTGAATATCTAAAGGATACGTGTGCGAGATATGGTGGGACCCCAAGCCGAGGGAAAAGGGCAAGGAAAGGAAGGAGATAGAATTTGAAAAGACCACAACAAGTTTATGAACTACGAGCCAAGATAAGTGCTCAGGAAGAGACAATGGCGTTGGTTTTGCAAGAGAAAGAAAAGTTGGAGGCGAATGCTAGGGTACAAGATCGTAGAATGCAAGTCTTACAAGAAGCTCTGACTGAGGCGAAGCGCCACTCAGACCAAGGGCGAGCATTAGCTACCAAATATCACGATGCACTCTCGGAAGCAAACCAAAAGAATGGGTATTTGAAGCTCGAAATTCAAGAGTTGGGGCGAAACCATGAGCAGTGGAGACTTGAAGCCCAAAGACTATTGAGGCAAAAAGAAGAATGGGCGAAGTGTGTGGCAATCAGTAGCCAAGACCAAAGGGCTGAAAAAGAAGAGTGGAAGAAGAAATTTGAAGACATATCTGATAGCTTACGATATCATGCCACGCAATTGATTACTCATTTCGAAGAAGCAGACATTCAGGCTCACACAAACCCCTGGTTACGACTACCATCAAAAATCACTGATTTTATGAAGTATTGTCGGAGTCTCGCTAAGGGTTTTAGAAGAAAACAAATGAAATTGTTGATGTAATTGTGTTATGTTTTGTGGGAACTAAATCTTGTACTTCTGAAGTTTGAAATGAAAATGGATGCTCATTACTGTGTTTTGTTATCCTTTTATCAAGATATTGTTCATTGAGGTGTGAATTCTTCCGTGAATAAATTGTCAACTATCTTTCCGCCTCGGGACTATTTGTCTTTGAGTGAAAGTACGGAGAGTTTGGTTCTACGTCGCATTGCCAGTGAATGGTGTCCATTGAGGAATGAATATTCCCTTGGATTTACCATCAACTACATTTTTGCCTAAGGAGCGATATGCCCTAGTGCTAAATGTAGGGATTTTGCCTTGCTATCGAATGTTTGTGCGAACCTTTCCACGGTCACCAAGTTTCCTCACGGGGCACAAACTTGTTCCTTTCGTTAACAAGGAATTGCATGCCGAATCATATTTATCTCGCCAAAACAAAAAAATCATCGGCATAAATAGTCATTGCTTTGCATACATGCATTTTGTCATTTTGGTTCACCATACTAATAATCGCATCATGTTTCCTCGAAGCGAAAAATAGACACTATAGCGGGAAAACAACTTCTACGACACCCTTACAGGACTCGTTCCCGAGCAAAGATCATGGATGAGATAGAGCGGTGCAGGATTTGAGGGATGAAGTGAACCACTCGGGGAGCAAATGTCCAAAATGATGGAAATGTTACGATCATGGAGAGTAGAAAGAGCACGGATGGGAATCCTTCGGTGGCAAATGAAGGACATCCACCACACCTCCTTGCCCGCCTTTGGTTTTGCCGCGTTCCCTTACAATACCAAGGCTTTAATCCTCGAGGATTACGATGCCGCTCACCATTTGCCCAAATGGCACCACTCAACCTTCAGTCGCCAG
The DNA here is from genome assembly GCA_029884595.1 of Ormosia semicastrata. Classification (NCBI taxonomy): domain Eukaryota; kingdom Viridiplantae; phylum Streptophyta; class Magnoliopsida; order Fabales; family Fabaceae; genus Ormosia; species Ormosia semicastrata. The sequence continues at coordinate 24,381,060 of JAQQTO010000046.1, read as the reverse complement.
TTCACAGGGAAACCAGGGACGTCTTTTCCCCCGTATGGCCTCCCTCCAGGTTATCTACCACCATTAGCCACTAATTCCCCCAATAATGACATGCCAACAGTGTCCCCAACTCCAAATCCTTCAAACTCTACCCAAAATCAAGCCACTCAGTCAAATGTCAACGAACCCCCGCCAACACAACACCCATACCCTTTCTTCGTCCCGCCATATGGTCTCCATCCTAGTTCTGTACCACCACAAACTGCCAATCCTCTGGATAGTAGCATGCCTGCTTCAAACTCCTTAAGTGCAGCTCAACCACATGCCAGTGGAACCCCACTGGGGCAACATTCTGTTCCCGCCATCATGCCACAATACCCGTTGAATTCCTCTGTGGAAAACCCCCAGTCCAAGGAGAGGTGGGAAGTTCTTGAAGAAAGACTACGAGCCGTTGAAGGGGCAAGCGGTTATGGTCTTTTGGATGCTTCAGAGCTCTGTCTTGTCCCGAATGTGGTGATTCCTCCCAAGTTCAAAGTCCCAGATTTCGACAAGTACAGGGGAACTACTTGTCCAAAGAACCACTTAACCATGTACATCCGCAAGATGGCTTCGCATGCTTACGATGACAAGTTGTTAATCCACTTCTTTCAAGACAGCCTAATTGGGGCAGCTTCGAGTGGTACACGCATCTTGAGCGTGCCCATATACGATGTTTCAAAGACTTGGTGATGCTTTCCCGAAGCGGTATAAGTATAACATCGATATGGCACCTGATAGACTACAATTGCGAAATATGGCTAAGAAGGATGCTTTGAGACCTTCAAGGAATATGCTCGAGGTGGAGGGAAATGGTCGCTCAAGTAGAGCCCCCATTGACGGAAAGAGAGATGGTGGCTACGTTCATCGACACTGCAATCACCCTTTTATGACAAAATGATAGGGAGCGTGTCATCAAATTTCTCGAGACATGGTTATCATTGGAGAAAGAGTTGAGGGAGGAATGAGAAGCGGGAAGATCGTTGAAAGTTCAACAGAACATTCAATGCCAAGAGGCCCCCAATGGGGAAGAAAAGAGAGGAGAAACTCATGCTATTTCCTTTGACCGAGAGAAACTTCACCCGAGAGAGATATAGCCAAACACCCGTGAACCACCAATCATCCTTCCAAACTCCTTTGGCACCTTACCACCCGTACTTTCCCACTACTCCTCCAATTCCATATCCCCACCGTATCACCCCATGTCGCCAACGCTTCACATGTTCTCATCCTCGGCCTCATCACCCAACGAGGCCTCACCAAACGCCATATCCTAATCAATACCGGACACCCCTACCTTACCGCCTCAACAAACTCAACCATGGACCCAAAGCCCAAACACAAACCAAAGAAGACCACCATATAGCCAAGAAAGGAAGCATCTTGACCCAATCCCTATGACTTATACCGAGCTTACCCCACTCATCCGTAACTCTCTCTTGGCTCCTTGCCCGATGAAGCCAGTGGAGCCCCCATACCCTAAAGGATTTGACCCAAATGCCAAGTGCGACTACCATGCGGGGGGCTGCAGGCCATTCCACGAAAAATTGCAGGACGTTGAAGTTTAAGGTGCAAGACCTAATAGATGCTAAGTGGTTGAATTTCAAGACAAATACTCCTAGTGTGGGTCACAATCCTTTACCAAACCACGGAATCCCACACTTAATGCTATAGGGGAGTGTTCTACCCAAAGCGCTCATAAGACAAGCGACAGATGTCAAGACCCCCATGAGGGTTATCTTCAAAGAACTGTGTAAATTTGGGAGGATGGAAGCTCATATTGAGAGGAAAAGGGGCGACGAAGGTGAAATAATGTGCAATCTCCACGGGAATGTGGGGCATTCTATTGAGGAATGTAGTGAGTTTAGACAAATCCTTCAAGATCTAATGGATATGCATTTAGTGCAAATAGGTCATCTATGGGACAATGGTGGCGTAAACATGATGGATAAATGTGCTATTCCACAATTGCAAGAAGGTCAGGAAGCCGTAAACTCTCTGGTCCCTTCCATTGCAAATCCGGTTGTCAAACCGTTGGTTATCTATTATACTGAAGCTGCATATGTGCCATCCCCTTGTGGCCCGAAACCTATCACCATTCAAGTTCCCAGTCCTTTTCCCTTCAAGGACACTCGAGCCGTGCCATGGAATTATGATGTGCAAGTCCTTAGAAGCAATCCCACGAATGATCAGTCGGAAGTTGCGTCTGGTTCGACTTCTTTTGTTACCAATATATCAGGGATTGGGAGTGACCGGAGTGGCCGCGTCTACATTCCTGAGGAGCTGCGAAAGACCCAAGAAGAAGAAGAAAAGGGAATCGTAAAGGCAAAGTCGAAAAGGGGAGACTTCCATTGGGAACGAAGCAAAAGAAAAGAAAGGCCGAGAAAAGTCGAAAGAGTACAAAAAGAGGTATCGGATGAAGAAGCTTGTGAGTTCTTGAAGTTTATAAAGCAAAGCGAATATAGAGTGGTGGATCACCGAATCGCACCCCGCAAGGATATCGCTTTTGTCCTTATTAATGAACTCGAATCGCACGAAAAGTATTGATGAAAATACTTGAATCGGCTCATGTTTCCCATGATATTACGGTGACAAGTTAGGTGGTATTATTGGCAACATTACTGGCGATAATTATGTCACTTTCACCGATGATGAGATACCACCAAGGAATGGGACACAACAAGGCACCGCACATTTCTCACAAATGTCAAAAGCATATAATGGCTAGAGCGCTCATTGACAATGGTTCCTCCTTGAACGTGTTACCGAAATCAACCCTTTCCAAGTGCCTTTTGATGGGACTTGCATGAAACCAAGCACGATGATAGTAAGGGCATTCGATGGCACCGAAGAGAAGTCATGGGGGAGATTGAAATACCGGTTCGATTGGTCCCCGCACTTTCAATATACTCTTCCAAGTGATGGACATTACGCCATCCTACGATTGTCTTTTAGGACGACCATGGATTCATTCCGCCGGAGTTTGTTCCTTCTACCTTGCACCAAAAGTAAAATTCATAGTTGATAATAAGATGATTAATCTTTGGCGAAGAGGACTTCTTGGTGAGCAAGCCATTGGACACTCCTTATATCGAAGGCTGCAGAAGAAGCTCTTGAAACCGCGTTCCAAGCACTAGAGATTGTCAATGCCACCTATGTGGAAGAAGGAGCTCAAGGTCTGAAGCCTCAGCCATCTAATACATCCATGATGATGGCCAAGGTAATGCTTGGAAAAGGATATCAATATGGAAGAGGACTAGGAATGAATGGACAAGGCATCGTGAAGTTCTGGGCACCCTGCGAAAACAAAGACAGATTTGGGTTAGGGTATAAACCCACCAAAGCAGACAGAAGAAGGGTCCTAGAAGAGAAAAGGGAGAGGAGGTTGGCTAGGTTGGAAAATCGGGAGCCTAAAGTTATATCTGTGACATCCGACGAAACTTCCGAAGTGCGGGATTAGTGTTTCTGAACCAAGTGACCGCCATCGAGGACGATCTACCCATCAATCATTGTGTCAACTTGGTGTACCCTTGCTCCCCAGATGCAGAACTCAACAATTGGGAGAGCGTTGATTTTCCCATGACTTATGAAATTGATTCAAAGTAATTTTGTAATGCTAATCCTTTAGCTCTGCCCAAGGCTTTAGGATAATGTGTTGTGAAAGCGGGCTCACATGTTTCCATTTCAATATTTACTATCAATAAATGCATTTTCGATTATCTTGCTATTTCCTTTTTCTTCTTTTTAACTTTTTGCTTGACCATTTCATTAACCTTTATTCATTACCCTTTTTTAACACCAATAAATGCGAGATCTGAAAGTGACTCTCTTGAAAATGACATTATGACCCCATTATACGATTTTGACCACCCCGTTAATCATGTTGATGAGGATAATGATGACAATTGGGAACCCTCTCCCGAGCTAATGAGATTAATGGAACAAGAGGCCAAGGAAATTCAACCCCACGAAGAGCCAACGAACCGATTAATTTGGGGACCGAGGATGATAAAAAAGAAGTTAAAATTAGCACTACCATGAAAGAAAATGAGCGAAGCAAGTTGGTTAAGCTCTTATCGATTATTGCGATGTTTTCGCTGGTCGTACCAAGATATGCCTGGCCTAGATACTAGCATAGTTGAGCACAAATTGCCTTTAAAATCGAATGTCCTCCTGGTCAAGCAAAAGTTGAGACGAATGAAGCCGGAGATGTCACTAAAAATTAGAGAAGAGGTTAAAAAGCGCTTTGATGCGGGTTTCCTCGCGGTTGCAAAATACCCTCAATGGGTTGCTAACATCGTCCCCTGTCCCAAAGAAAGATGGGAAGGTGCGAATGTGCGTTGACTATAGAGATTTGAATAGGGCCAGCCCTAAAGACAACTTCCTCTACCTCACATTGACGTTTTGGTGGACAACACTGCTCAACATGCATTTTTCTCCTTCATGGATGGTTTCTCGGGATATAACCAAATCAAGATGGCGCCTGAAGATATGGAGAAGACCACATTCATCACTTTGTGGGGAACCTTTTGCTATAAGGTGATGCCATTTGGATTGAAGAATACCGGAGCAACTTATCAAAGGGCGATGGTGGCATTGTTCCACGACATGATGCACAAAGAAATAGAAGTTTACGTGGATGACATGATTGCAAAGTCAAAAACAGAAGAAGATCACTTAACCGATTTGCAAAAGCTCTTTGGATGATTGAGAAAGTTCAGGCTCAGACTGAATCCTACTAAGTGCACTTTCGGGGTAAAATCAGGCAAGCTCTTAGGGTTTGTGGTTAGTGAGAAAGGGATAGAAGTTGATCCAGACAAAGTTCGAGCAATCATAGAGATGCCAGCTCCTCGCACTGAAAAAGAAGTTCGTGGGTTTTTGGGAAGGCTGAACTATATTGCTAGGTTTATATCCCAATTGACAGCAACATGTGAGCCAATCTTCAAGTTGTTACGTAAAAACCGAGACAAGTAGAGTGGAATGAGGATTGTCGGTGGCATTTGAGAAGATCAAGCAGGATTTGCAAGAACCCCCGCTTTGGTACCTCCAAAGTGCCGGGAAGGCCACTCATCATGTACTTGACCGTGTTGGATGAATCCATGGGTTGTGTCTTGGGACAACACGATGAAACCGCGCGAAAGGAGCGGGCCATCTATTACTTGAGTAAGAAGTTTACTAACTATGAGGCAAAATACTCATTGTTGGAACGAACATCTTTGCGCCTTGGCATGGGCAGCCCACCGGTTAAGGCAATACATGTTGTGTTGCACTACTTGGTTAGTGTCCAAAATGGACCCGATCAAGTACATCTTTGAAAAACCTGCCCTCACTGGGAGGATTGCACGCTGGCAAGTTTTGCTATCAGAATATGACATTGTCTATGTCACGCAAAAAGCAATCAAAGGCAGTGCTCTGGCAGATTTCTTGGCTAGTCAACCAGTGGAGGATTATGGGTCTATGCAGTGTGAGTTCCCTGATGAAGATGTAATGGCTTTGTTCAGAGAAGAAAAACCCTCGGAAAAAGAAAAATGGACTTTGTTGTTCGATGGAGCTTCCAATTCACTGGGGCATGGAGTTGGGGCCATACTGATTTCCCCTGAAAATAATTTCATCCCAATCACTGCTCGGTTGTGCTTCGACTGTACAAACAACATAGCTGAGTATGAAGCGTGTGCCATGGGAATCCAAGCAGCAGTAGACTCAAAGGCAAAAGTTCTTGAGGTATATGGGGACTCTGCCTTGGTCATCCATCAGCTAAAGGGAGAATGGGAAACTCGAGATGCCAAATTAATTCCCTATCATGCCCACATCAAGGAGTTGATTGAACAACTTGACGAAGTTACATTCCGGCATATCCCTCGAGAAGATAATCAGTTGGCTGATGCCCTAGCCACATTGTCGTCAATGTTCAAAGTAAGTCAGGATAGGGACTTGCCGCTTATAAAAATGGAAAGTCGAGACCAACCGGCATATTGTCAGATGATAGAAGTGGAACCAGATGGGAAACCGTGGTATCATGACATCAAATACTTCATCAAGAGCAAAGAGTACCCTCCACATGCTTCAGAAAATGATAAAAGGACCCTCAGAAGACTCGCAATGGGTTTCTTTCTAAATGAGGAAGTACTTTACAAAAGGAACCATGATATGGTGCTGCTAAGATGCGTTGATGCGACGGAGGCAGAGAAGATCATCAAAGATGTTCATGAAGGTTCTTTTGGAACTCATGCAAATGGGCATACAATGGCAAGGAAAATACTAAGGGCGGGGGTACTATTGGTTGACAATGGAGACCGATTGCTTCAACTATGTGAAAAAATGTCATAAATGCCAGACATATGCCGATAGGATTCACATGCCACCAAAGCACCTTTGAATGTTTTAACGGCACCACAGCCGTTCTCGATGTGGGGAATGGATGTCATAGGACCCATTGAACCAAAGGCCTCAAATGGACATCGCTTCATTCTCGTTGCAATTGATTACTTCACTAAATGGGTCGAAGTCGCTTCTTATACCAATGTCACTAGGAATGTAGTGGTCGGGTTTGTCAAAAAGGAGTTGATTTGTCGTTATGGCTTGCCGCAAGATTATTACGAGATAATGCCACCAATCAATAATAAGATGATGAAAGAGATGTGTGAGAATTTTAAAATTGAGCACCACAATTCCTCACCTTACCGCCCTAAGATGAATGGGGCGGTTGAGGCAAGAACAAGAATATCAAGAAGATCGTCCGTAAGATGGTTGTAACATACAAAGATCGGCACGAAATGCTACCATTTGCACCGCATGGTTATCGCACGTCGGTTCGTACTTCAACCGGGCAACTCCTTTCTCTTTGGTTTATGGAATGGAAGCGGTACTCCCTATTGAAGTGGAAATCCCATCATTAAGGGTGCTGATGGAGGCAGGACTAGAAGAAGCCGAATGGGTCCAGACTCGACTTGATCAGTTGAACCTCATTGAAGGAAAGAGATTAACCGCACTATGTCATGGTCAACTTTACCATAAGAGAATGATGAAGGCCTATGCGAAAAAGGTGCGTCCTCGACGGTTTCAAGAAGGAGATTTAGTACTCAAAAGATCCTTCCCATTCAAAAGGATTTTCGAGGAAAATGGACTCCAAACTATGATGGACCTTATGTCGTAAAAAGGCCTTCTCGGGAGGAGCTTTGATTCTCACAAACATGGATGGCGAAGATCTACCACTTCCCGTAAATTCGGATGCGCAAAATGTACTATGCTTAAAAAAAAAAAAAAAAAAAAGAAAAAATGGCTCGCTAGGCTGAAAACCTGAAAAGGCGACCTGGGCAAAAGTTAGAGCGACCCGCTAGGTTGAAAACTCGGAAGAGCGACCTAGGCAAAAGTTAGGGTTAAAAATGGTACTTGACACATCCGAAGAAGTGAACATACCTCAAGTCACAAACTCAGGGCAGTTTGAGAGTATCTGGGCCGAACCGGGGCAGTTTGAATATATGAAGTCTTATCGGGAGACACTCCCAATATGTAAAAGCCGGGTCAAATCATATTCCTAGAAACAGACAAGGGGATGTTCAAGGTCGCGTACATGAGAAATTAGCACTGATCATCCAAGAGAGCATCACTGGAAGAGTTGGAAGATTCCACTCCAACATTTCTTTTGTAAACCTTTTCAATTCGAGTCCCATTTGTACTACCTTTCTTGTACTTTTCTTGTCCATAATGATAATCCTTTTTGTTGCAACCCATTGTTGATTTAATATGCATTTTTATGATAGTTTTATATTGAGATGTGAAACATGTGACAATATGATAAAAGCATTTAGATTTGCTTTAACAATCTCGAAGGTCATGGGAAACGCAATGAAATCCTAACAAGAGTTGATGAGAAAAGTAAGATTTATCAAGCAAATCATAAGGCCAATCAATTTTGCTGTTCAATTGCGATCCTGCTGTGGGAAAAAGTCCTTAAGGGTTGCGGAACCAAAGCTCGATAAAAAAAAAAAAAAAAAAAAAAGAAAAAAAAAAAAACCAAAAAAAGCAAAAAACAAGATTTGCTAACTCAGTTTGCTCATGAGAATCCCTACAATAGGGCATTCATTGCATCATGCATCATTTCTAGCATCACATGCATTGTCCTCAGGCATCACATCCATTGCATCATCATTCATTGCATCATGCATCATTTCTAGCATCACATGCATTGTCCTCAGGCATCACATCCATTGCATCATCATCCATTGCATCATGCACCATCTCTGACATCACATGCATTCACAAAACCTTTGCTTTTAGTTTCTGGGTCCCCGTACCCGTTGTCTTTTAGTCTCCTGGGTCCCCGTACCCATTGTCTTTTAGTTTCCGGGTCCCCGTACCCATTTGTCTTTTAGTTTCCGGGTCCCCGCACCCGTTTGCTTTTAGTTTCTGGGTCCCCGCACCCATTGTCTGTTAAGTTTCCGGGTCCCCGTACCCATTTGTCTTTTAGTTTCCGGGTCCCCGCACCCATTGTCTTTTAGTTTCCGGGTCCCCGCACCCATTTGCTTTTAGTTTCTGGGTCCCCGCACCCATTGTCTGTTAAGTTTTCTGGGTCCCCGTACCCGTTGTCTTTTAGTTTCCGGGTCCCCGCACCCATTGTCTTTCAGTTTCTGGGTCCCCGTACCCGTTGTCTTTCAGTTTCGGTCCCCGTACCCATTTGTCTTTTAGTTTCGGTCCCCCGCACCCATTGTCTTTTAGTTTCCGGTCCCCGCACCCATTTGCTTTTAGTTGGGTCCCCGCACCCATTGTCTGTTAAGTTTTACGGTCCCCGTACTCCGTTTGTCTTTTAGTTCGGGTCCCCGCACCCATTGTCTTTTAGTTTCGGGTCCCCGTGCCCGTTGTCTTTCGGTTCGGTCCCCGTACCCATTGTCTTTTAGTTTCCGGGTCCCCGCACCCATTGTCTTTTAGTTTCCGGGTCCCCGCACCCATTTGCTTTTAGTTTCTGGGTCCCCGCACCCATTGTCTGTTAAGTTTTCTGGGTCCCCGCACCCGTTGTCTTTCTTTTTGGGTCCTCGTACCCATCGCTTCCAAAGCAAGCAGGGACCTTGGGCCCGTCACCTTTTTCTTTTACTCGCTGCTTCATGCTGGATACCCGACTCCGCAAGTTTTGTGCCTTTTCTGTTTTAAGTTTCTGACAAGTTTCAGCGGGTACCTGACTCCGCATTTTTTCTACCTCATTTAATGTCCATTCTTTTTGCGTCAATACGCTTTCCTTTTAAAAAAAAAAAAAAAGAAAAGAAAAAAGAAGTGAAAATTTTCATGGACAAAATTAAATCAATTCCTTTGCTTCCCATTTATGTTAAATGTAAAGCAAAGGGGGGCAGCTGTTGATACCCAATTTTGTCCATAAAATTTTTATACTTAATTACAATATTTTAAAAAGAAAATTTGAAAAAAAGGGGGCATTGCATATGCCTGCACACGTAAAGGAGAATGCATTAAATGCATTGAGGCAAAGAAAGGAAAAAGAAAGAAAAGGTTCGATAAAGGAGGATGGGGGCTCAACGTAGGAGGCTCACGCAAAGGAAAAAAAGAAGGAAATGTCAGGGGAGAAATGATGAAAGAGTGGAGGTATTTAAAAGGAAAGAGCATCAGAAAATAGGGATCTGATCTTTTTCACGCATTTTTTCACCTTCAAGAACCAGAAGAACAGATTCCATTTTTCACCACCCTCATCACCAAAAACAGCACCTTCACCCATTCTCCACGAAGACCATCGTCTTTGTCATCCTTCATCTCATCTTCAAAGCCTCCAAGAAGAAGAAAACGTGAACCATCTCCATCTTCACGACCACCATCTTTTACCTTCCCAAATCATCCCATCTTCAGCCAAGGAAAGAAGATTGATGATGTTGAGTTAATCTCTGGTGGTAGCTGAAAAAAAGGAAAAGCAAGAATACTGGGGAGGCTGCTGGGAACGAAAGGGATTTCTGATTCTTTTGAGTTGAGTGTTACTGGTAGCACAAAAGAGGTATGCCTTTTTTCATCACTATCCTTGCACTGTTGTGAGTAAAAATGTAATGTTCAAATGCATGCTTGGATACTGGCTGGTTAATTATGTTGCCCATCTTTTTTTCCCTTTCTTTTTTAGCCACGAGCACCATACTCACACTGGCACTCTTCCCCTTCTGCATCACATTTCTCAAACCACCAAAGAATCCATCTTCACCTCCAGAAAACAGTAACCACCACCTTCAATAACTTCACAAAACACCATCATTCCCCATTCGACCGTCGAAATCCAAAGAACCCCGAATCCCTTTTTCCGACCGTCGAACCCAAGCACGGATCCTTCATACCTTTAACCGACCGTCGAACTACCCCTGAATCCCTCTGCACCGACCGTCGAACCACTCCACAAAATACCATCATTCCCTCTACCGACCGTCGAACTCCCAAACAGAATCACCCCTTTTCAACCGACCACAGAATCACTCAATCTCCACACTCGACCGTCGAATTTCCAGATCCCTCTCCGCACTCGACCGTCGAATCTCAGGGTCCAAACCCTCCCCAAACGTCCCCTGTATGTGCTCTGATATTGTTACCCAAGTTTTTAAGCTCTCTTTCCTTTGAATTGAATTGTTGACTGCCTATTGAGTTTGAATTTGATTCACGTGGGCTGCTGTCCATTGCATATTAAGGCAAAAATGATACACTGTTTGGTAAAAAAAAAAAAAAAGAGAGAGGGAAAAAGAAAAAATAAAATCTTTTGATCCATGCAATGACCAATGATGATGATTGAGTAGTGAATACTACCTTCAATGTCATTTGGATCATAAGGGGTTTATTGAGTAGCTTTATCTTGCTAACTTGAATCCTGTGCAAGAATGGATTCATTTTCAAATAAAATCTTTTAAATAAAATCAACCAACCCACACTTATTTTATAAAGAACTACGTGACTTTGAGTTCTCTATTGCACCCGAGGATACGTAGGAGCGAGAATCTCTATTCTGTCAAGCCCAAAAATAAATTTTCATGATTTGGTTGTTTCTTTTATTTCTTTCCAAAAAATGAGAAAAATAAAAAAAATAATTACAAAGTCTTTTGTTTAAAGGGGTAAAAATAAATATATTTGAGATTATTAAATTTTGCACAACTAACATAAGGTACGTTCTTGGAAGGCGGCAAGATAGTAGTCTAACACCTTCCCTATCTGTAATTGACTCCGACTCAAACTCATTTTCAAAAGACCAGCTTTTCCTAATTAAATGGTTTTTCTAATGTTTTCCCAATTTAAATAAACATTGGTGGCGACTCCATTGATTTTTATATTTTTTCGGTCGTCCCGTCGCGATCCCGGTTGCGACAATATTGATTTGGTTTAGTAGTAGTATGCTAGAAGTAGCTTGTCCAGTATTAGTTATTATTTTATATGACGATATATCTAGATAATAAATATTAGAATGCTACAATAAGTGTAGTCAAATAAATCATTTTTTAATAAGAAATTTTATTTTATTTTTCAATTTTTTTAATTCTTAACTTCAGTTATCTTTTGACTACTTATATTTTAAGGAAAACCCACTACCCACTTGTTTTTTAATATTTTTTTCTTGCGTATATATAATATGTGTCATACTTATCTCTATTTTGGTTTATAAAATTTTAAGTGTATCTCTATTCTAAAATTAAGACAAATCAATAATTTTAATTAAAATTTATAATAAAATTATAAATCATCTATTAAAAATCTCCTAAATTCAAATCAAAATAATACATATGTTATGAGCATAAAGGTGAAACAGGTGAACCAACTCGTCAGCATGTAGGTGCTATACTTCCAGAACAATAGAAACAAAAAGTCCTTCAAAGTTTCGCTTAAAACTTAAAATATCCAGTGCCGGCAGTTGGCAGGTGCAAAATTAATTAGCGCACGAGTGCTTTCTATGGATGAGTCAAAAAGAATTCACCATCCAAATCGAGTGTCATATATCATGCAATTCCCAATCCCGGCTTTTCCTTCTGCTTTATCCTATAATATATATTAATTATATAGTATGAATCCTTTTCTTTAAATTGCAGCGTTCATATTGCATCATAGCTTCTAGTAATAGCCACTATCTTTGACATATAGCTAGGTTGGTATAGAATAAGATGTGGATAGAAACTTTGATTGTATAATTGCTCCGAATCCGTCAATTTGGAAATATAGGCAATCTTAACATCACAAGACATTCCAGTCGATCTGATAGAACAACATATGATTTCTCGATGGCCAAATACTATATAGAATGAACTGTTCTATCACTATATCTTGACCCGTAGAAGATATTTTTAGGATAAGTTCCATGTGAATAAGGAGCACAGATACTTTTACGTTTTTTTTGGATGAATGCATTGCTCAATAGCGAATATTTTTCAACATTCCGTTTTATAATGTCTATTGTTTAAGATTTTTGCACAAAGATTAAAAAAATTATTAAATGCTATCAATTTTAAAAAAAAATACAATTTTATTTGACTAAATTATCTTATCACTTTATTAATGTTCTATTTCATTCTACTTAGTAAAAATACTAAAAAATAAAAATAAAATTAAAAATAAAATAAAAAATAATAATTAATGTATTTTTTTTTCAAGTGATAGATAAAATGAAAGAAAATTATTTTTTAAATAACAAATATTTTAAAATAAAGGAAATAGTATAACATAGCATAATATAATATAATATAATATATATTTATATTTATTATATATAACTTTAAAAGAATAATATATTTCTTTCAATATTTAACTAAAATTATTTTTCTTTCGAAATTAAAAGTGGGAGAAAGGGAGATCATGGCCGTGGGTATCCTTTTTGGGGTTATGGTATGTTACATCTTACAAATAAAAGTTGAGCTTTTAAATAATTTTTTTTAAAATAAAAACTTATAGTTATGTGATAATTTGATTTGAGTCTTTTGCAGTTACGTTAATTAATCGATTTTAAATTATGAAACTTGTTATTTTTTTTTTGTATTATATTGTTAATTTGCTACAATGACTGCAGGTGCCTTAAGGACAATGAGTAAAGTTGTTCTGAGAATTTTCAGACAAATTAAAGACTTGACATCGCACGTATACGATTGTTTTCATTTTCATTGTTGCCGCTTAAAATAGTAAAACTAAACATACAGTAACCTCAAAATTCAATTCACGATTAATGCACTATTCGCATGCTTTTTTTATGGCTGCTAATAGGAATCAATGGTGTCAATTTTTTGGCACCGCCGGTGCTCTCTGTATCAAATATGATCTTGTTTCTTTCCTTCTTTCTTTCTTTCTTGTGGTTTCATTTTCTCGTCGAATCCATGAAAGGGTGGTTGGGGGGGAAAATGTAAAGCATTTTTAACGCTTTCTCCTCTATAGTCAATGCGTAATTCTTGCCTTTTGACAAATAGTTAAAAGAACTAATTAGTAATTAACAATAACGAAAAAGCACTTGGGCTCCACCACAGCCCACATTACCCTTCTCTTATCTCCATTTAGATGGCTGATCATAAATACAGAGGCAAAGAAAAGAAGCAAAAGAAAAAGAATAAAAAGCCAAGAGAGAAGGACAAGTCTCCCTCAAGCAACATTGCAACAATGCTTGTCATAGGTCTTGGTCCATACACTTGCTTTCAGCTTTTCTGAGAATGGATTTCTTCCTTTGTTCCAAAGTCTTATCTTTTTCCTTTTTTTTTACCTTCCCTAACACCAAAGCTGTCTTCCTCTTCAAGACCCAGAAGCATATATACGGTTAGAGATAATCAAGTCTAGACCAGCTTATAAACGCAGGACCGAAATTAACGATTTGAAAAAGAATGAGTGGTGGACGTACACTGAAATGATGACCGTCAAGGGCATCTTGTATATTTTATAAATAAATTGATTATAATCAAAACATAGTATATAATCTAGCCAGTTAGAATTCTTAAGATCCTTAGAGAAGATTTTTTTTTTTTTTTGGTTATAGAAGAAGTTTCAATTTTGATTAGTGTAAAAATTGATCCAAAAATACCAGCTAATTATTGTCTAATAACACATTTGTGTATTTATATATATACGATTAGTTACAAAATCCAGTGTAGAAAAGTAAAAAGACGCTGGAGACAGAAAAGCCCCAAACTTTGCTATTTCTTATTGCAATAATGTTATTTTTATATTTGAATTTGTATTTATTTTTATTTACTTTTTATGAGAAAAATGAAGAGAGAAAAGAAGAAAATGATTTTCTTTCCTTCTCCCTTTTTATCATAAAAGATAAATATGAAAGAAAAATATACAAACCCCGGAGGAACGTTCTTATTAAATTCATTTGTGTCATTGTGTGTATATTAGGATATAAATAATTAATGCTTATTTTGAATAAAAAAAATATTTAATTAAATTTTTTTAATAAAAGTTTCAGTAATTTTGAGAGTTAAGTTGTCGGTGGAGTTTAAGGTGAACGGCCTCTATTATGAAACAATAACTCACACACACTTATACATATATTATTTTATATTTGTATAATTTTTGTTATTTAATTATAATTGAATATATTTTATTTTTTGTACATCTACAATGATTTTGTCTCATAAATAAATGTAAAAAATGTGTCTTTGAAATTGATGTTAAATTAGCATTTTTCATTACGAAGCTATGACTAGTGAGTTGTAGATAGGGATAAGCGATTTTACTGCCGTCTGCTGCGAGTCTACATGAGTAATACCCATGACGGGGCGGGTAATACCGTCAAATTCTCAGTGGATATAAATACTTTCTTTAGTATTATTTAGTTTAATAAACGAGGTGAGAGTGGGGGTGGTTCTCCCGTAAAATCTTGCAATGATCTGCATGAAAAATTTTATATAAATATTTTATATGAAATTATTAAGAAACTTAATTATATAAATTAAAATATTATAAAGTTATATAAATTAAAAGTATTTTAGGTGTTTGACATTATTTTTAAATTAAGTTGTGTTGGATAAATTTTAAAAAATTATAATATTATACTTTTTTTATTTTTCATTTTATTTTTTAATTTTTTTGAATTTTTTTATAATTTATTGGAGATGCCTGGGATATCATGATACCCATTTATCCGTAAGAGAAGATAAACGGATCACCCGCATCTAATATAAAGACGGAGGCAGGGACAGATATTATTCGCGGGGGGGGGGACGGGCTACTACCCGTCCCCGCCCCGTTGCCATCCCTAGTTGTAGATAAGTTTTTAAGGATTAGTAATTGGGAAGGCATCAAGTGAAAAGGGAGTGCCCTGAACATATTCCTTTTAATATATTATTTTTTATTAAATTATATTATATATTAAAATATATATTTAAATTTAATTATATATTAATTGAATTAATTATATATTAGTTAAAATTAAATTCCTATTTTAATGTGACATAATTTAATAAAAAATATATTAAAAAATATAATAAAAATATATATTTTTAACATTCTTCTAGAATAAAATAGATTCGGTACAAAGCTGCTGCATTGCTCCCGGCACGAATAGCAATTTTATGAATTAAGCTTAAGCATATAGTAACCTTTTTCTAGTTCTAGAAATTAAAAGGGAATCAGTGAATCACATATATTATTGTATTTAAAATGAAAGATCGCAGTTTACTAGTATTCCTACCCATGAAGCATCGACATGATGAAAACACTGCCTCTCCGGTATCCAGGACGTTTCGTGTCCAATACCGACATTGACACCTCTGGATCCATCGTCCTCCCATTTCATCTCTTTTTTTTTTTTTTTTTCAGTTGTAGCACACCAGTGCGGCACCCATACAGCAACGAGACGGCCGGAGACCGGTGGGAATGGTGACGATACGGTGAAGTAGGAGAACCAAAAGACCTTGCTTTGTCCTTTTATGGTGAAACATTAAAATTGCTGGGCTACTGTTGCCATTGACACTGTGTGGTTGCGGTTCCTATTACTTTCTTTGTTGTTGTAGTTCCGGTCGTAAATCTTTCATGGTGATGGAGGCACTGGTGGTTGTGTGCTTTAGCTATGGGGGATGAAGGCAGCAGCTATTGGATCATAGAGAAAGATGAAAGAAAGTGAAAAAGTTCAAAAACCTAATTTCTCTATACAAAACACTAAGTTTGAGTTATTTTTTTTTTAATTATAACCCAGCTTAGTGCTGGACTAATGAGCCTCTTGCCAAATTTTATAACACGAAGGCCTGTGATACTTGTTTTGGCTCATTCAATTATTAGACCATATAAATTACCTGATATCTATTTAGTTACAATAAGTAAGATTATTTGGAAATTAAAGTATATATATAACCATATGGTATCTTATTTTTTTTGAAAGAATAACGATATTCTTAAATTCATAAAAATGAATGTATTATTATTTATATTATTTTTAAGGATTGTGATTAAGTAAAAAATAATAATAATAAAATAAATTTAATAAATAATATTAAAAAATATAAAAAAATAATATCTACTATTTATAATAAGAATATAAAAAATTATTTTTGAAATGTCGCTGTATCATCATGTCAAAATCATGTCTTACAAATTTCGTATTTTTTTCCGTGGTTCATAGATTCCTACGGTTCCTAGACTTGGGTAGTATTTCATCGGAAATCATAGTACCATAGAGACAGGGATAGATCAGCGGTTGGCGCAAGTGCTGTCCAATCAAGCGTCACGGGTGGGCTACAGAAACTTTCATCAAAGTTATGTACTCAACTTTGCCCTTCATAGTGCAATCGCTTTAATCACGTACCCGGCCTAAAAGCTTTGGGCCTATCTCCTCAATTATGCCCCCAAAACTCATGCTTAATTTGCCAATTAAAGTAGTCACAGATCAACCTTTACATCTCGTGGCCCTAGGTTACTCGAACTCCCACCACGCAAAACACTAATCCCTTAAATTATTGGGCTTTGTTAACTTGAGTTTTTGAGAATAATTACTGATTTACAAATGTACTAAATTATTATTATTAGAATTAAAATAATTTTAAAGACTTTACTAACAATGTTAAAGAATAATTAGTGGTAAATAAAAAATAATTTTTTTAATTTTAATTATTTTTTATGTCTTAACAAATATTTTTAGAATAATTTTTAATAAAAATTTAATTTTAATTATTTAATATCAAATATTATATTAATATGAATATTAAATCTTAAAAATTACATTTAATTTATTTAAAAATAATTTTATTAAAATCAAAGTATCTAATGCTAAGGGCACGTGGTAACAAAATCATTTAAAAGTATATCAACATGTATTAATTTAAATAAAAGAAATTTAAGTTTTTAAATGCATAATCTTAAATTTAATTTTAAAATTCATGTATATGAAAAATTATTATTAAAATTTTTTTATTTAAATATCTGATCATATTTTAAAAAATTAATTTTTTATATATCAGACGATAAAAAAAATTACCAACTTATTTATTTAGACCCCAGTTATAATACTAATGAACAGTTAAAAGGTTGCAGTTATCATGTAGTACCATTTAATGGGTCCAACTTTTAATCGACGAATTATTAAATTGACCTTAATTATTGAAGAAAAGCCATCAATTTGTCTCTGCCTATGTCCTTATTCCATCTATATATTCAATCAGCTTTAGACCCCATAGTTCAACGCAATCAATCCCATTATATAAAGGGCTAAGCCTCCTTCAACCTTGCAAACCCACACAAACTTTTCACTTAATTTGCTGCTAGTAGCTAACTATAGCTAAGGTCTGCAGTGAGAGAATGCATCAGGGAAGAGGCAGTGCATCTTTGCCTATGGTCATGGTCACCTTGATCACGTTATTGTGCTTGTTGGTTCTGGTGGAACGTGCAAATGCAGCAACTTACACCGTTGGAGGACCTGGGGGATGGACCTTCAACATTGATACTTGGCCCAATGGGAAAAAATTCAGAGCTGGTGATGTTCTAAGTAAGTTTAATTAGTCATGGATATATGTGACTTTCTTAATTTTCCAAAGTTTGGAAGAAAGAATTGAAGTAACTATATGCATGTGCTAATTGTTGCAGTCTTCAATTACGACTCAACGAGACACAATGTTGTTGCCGTGGACAGAAGTGGATACAGCAGCTGCATGACCCCGGCGGGTGCTAAAGTGTTCAGTTCAGGGAAGGACCAAATCAGTCTGGCAAGAGGGCAGAACTACTTCATATGCAACTTTCCTGGTCACTGCGAATCTCGGATGAAGGTTGCCATCAATGCAGTGTGATGCTTATATAGTGTTGAAGTGACAATAGTTAATGGTCAATTAGCTAGGAGCAGTAATAGCATTAGTAGATGTTTGTGTTTGATGTATGTATGTATGTATGGATGTACTTTCTTGTATGGATCTGTAATATTAATCGCATAATAATTTTGTAAAGCGAGTGGGAGTGAGCTGGCTTGCTAGAACTTGCTCTGTTTGATTTGTGTGGTCAGAGTATGTTAGAGACTAGATAAGGAAGCAGAGATGGTCCCTCAGTCACGGGCTCTTCTCGGACTTTGGATCTGCATGTTGTGAAATTATTGAAGTCTAGTGCCAATTATGTTTATGTATTTTTGTGTCGGTGTCATGCTGGTTGTCTGTGTTTCTAAATTTTTTGGCCTCAATAAATTATACTGAGTTTATCCACTATTTTTATCACACGAT
The DNA here is from genome assembly GCA_029884595.1 of Ormosia semicastrata. Lineage (NCBI taxonomy): Eukaryota > Viridiplantae > Streptophyta > Magnoliopsida > Fabales > Fabaceae > Ormosia > Ormosia semicastrata. The sequence goes on along the minus strand of JAQQTO010000046.1, from coordinate 24,362,416 downwards.
TTTTATACTATTTTTTAACTATTTTTTAAATAATAAAATAAAATAAATATATGTAATATCTTATTTCTTATAAAATATTTTTCTGAAAAATAAAATTTTAAATTTTTTTAATTTGAATATTTTATTTAGTTATAATAAAAAAGATTAGATAAAATTTATAAGAATTTAATTAGTAATAATTTATAAAATTAGAAATAAGAATAAAATTTAGCATTAAAAGTATTATAATTGATATATTTATAAAAAGATATTTATGAGAAGATATTTATAAAAAATATTTATGAATTAATTATTATTTTAATATAAATTTTAAATTTAATCATTACTAAACATTAAAAATTAAAAAATTAAAAAATAAAAGTTACGTAGTAGTGCAACGTGCCCAAGATTGGGTAGAAGTAATTATTACTTTAAAAAAATCTAGTTGCAACGTGGTGCAACGTAGCCAATTTAATTGGCTATATATAGAGGCAAAGAAACAAGAAAGTGGAGGTGTGAAATAGTGAAAGTGGGAGGGTGAGAAAACGTAGAAAAGAAGGAGAGAAAGAAAAGATAGAGGGAAGAAGAAAAGTAAGAAAAGAGTGAGGAAAGAAGGAAAGTATGAAAAGAAAAAGAAAGAAAAGAAAAAAAAAACATTTACAAGTGATAGGAATTGAACTTTTAAAAAAAACAAACTATAGTTTTTAGTATGTTAATATATTTTATTTTATTAGTTAATTTATTATTTTAATATTTTGTGTATATTATTATTTTTGTTAAATTTATTATGCATATATAAAATTATTAGATTATAAAAACTTGATATTTGTTTAAATTTAAAATGTTTATTATATTTGATAAAATTTAAAATTATTATAATTTGAATATTAATTCTTTATGGAACTAATATAATAAACTATAAAAAAATTAAAATATTATTCAAGATCTAAGTTAAATAAATATTTTTAATTATATTGTGTAATAAATATATGTATGATTTACCTAGATTTTCTTATATTTATCTTGACTTAAGAATAAGTTTATGACATTTATTTTGGCATTTGTAATAAAAAGATTTTTGTGTAATGAATGCACTATTAAGATCAGGACAAATTATGAACCATGATGATGACCTGATAAATTATGGATTATGATGAGGACTGAACAACTATGAACTATGACGTGATCTTTTAAAATAACTATTAAATTAATTTTAAACCATATTTGGTCCCTTAAAGAATTGATATTTAAATTTAATGATTTTAAGTTTGGTGAGTTTTATTTAATTGTCATGATTTATATACTTGTATATGATGAATTTATTTGTGATATATTGGTGGCTTGTATTACTTATGTTTGTGTGTGATGGTAAACAAGTGATTCATGAAAAAGTTTACACTTAACCGTTGAAAGGTAGAGGGATGAATTTCATTTTATGTTACCTGCCTGGTTAATGTGGATATGTCTGATTTTGTTGTCACAATATTAAAGTAACACCAGAGATAGGGTAGATTCTTTATAGAAATGAAGGTTTTCAAGTAAAATGTGAGACAAGTAGACATGAAAAGAAAAAAATAAAATAAAGGGTGGATTCCTTGTGATGAGGAACTTGCTTGCTGATGTTGCTAATGATTGGTACTTGTTTGCTAATATTTACTGATGTTTAAAATTTTTTTACTGAGGTTTGAGTACCTTGCTTATATTTGCTGGTACTTACTGATAAATTGGTACTTATTTGCTGATATTTGAGGAACTTGCTGATATTTATATATAAGATTGTATTGTATGATTTATTTAGCATTCGTTCTGTTATATTGGAATTGTGTTGCTCTTGTCATACTTGGGTTGCCATAAAGTTTTTTGTATACATTACACAGTTAAAACTCACAATGTGTTTTCAAACGTTTTTATTCTGTTTATTTTCTACTGAGAATTTTCAATTCTTACTCTGTTCATGGTGTTTTCAGATTAGCACAGGCTGCATAATGGTTATCATCATTCAAATCGATAATATATGGATTCTAAATTCAAATGAGGGAAATATATGTATATTGGAGTTATTAGAAATATGTGTACTTTTGGTTAAATAATGACTCAGATATATGCAAGTAAAATCATGATTCTGTTGCTAAGTTTATTAATTATCACTTATGTTTCTGATTTTGTTTCTTTACTTACTTTTGTCTCGAATTCAATTTCTAAGATTTCGATTACTGTTCTAAGATTTCAATGCTTTTTAGTTTCGATCTTAGTTCTTCAATTTTGATTCCTGTATTTCGATTTTGGTTTTTTTGTTTTGATTATTTTGATTGTTTTATTGAAAAACTCTTATCTCTACTTTATATTTCATTTAGAAAGAACTATTTAGATTTTAACTGATTTCTTTTAAGTCTTCAAAATTACTAAACTTTATTTAAATAATACTCTCAATTAGTAATTTTACTATAGACTATTAATTTAGTAAGGGGTTACAATATACATCTTAATATACATCCTCTCTCTATCTTTTTTTTCCTAAATAAAAATATTTTATTCTTGATAGTTAGACTTCCTAAACCAGAACCAATTCACTGTAACAACTTTCTTTTAGTTTGAAGGCATTGAAGAGAAGGATTGGATACCTACAAGACACTCTAACGTTCAAGTCAATAAAAATACAACGTGAGTGTAATGAGCGAGAAAAAAATCTTTATATTCATAGCTACTATAGATATTTATAATAGAGTAAGTCTTGGACATCAAGTAAAAATTAGAAATATTGTGATTATTATAAGTATTTTAGGGAAAGCTTTATAAACTTGTCCGATGAATTGTAATTGATTTCATGTCAGATAATTCTTTCTACTAAAGAAAAGAAGTCACGTCTATTTTAGAGATTAAATTTGACTTTGTTTTACTTAAATTTCAATTCATATTAAAAAAATAGAAAAAATGTAAAAAATAGTGTGTAATGACCATTTTCCTTAAACTTTCTAGACTGCTGCACTTACTAAGGATGGCCGCAATAGTATTTGGTTAGAGCTAGCTTTGAGTGAGTCTGAGGAGTTTAACTAAACTTACGTCGACAACCATTGTAACTCAAAATTGTTTTGTCTGTTTACATGGAAACTCAACAAATCATATAGCTCTATATCCTACGCCTTTGTCTTCAATACTCACATTTTAAAAAAGAGTGTTCTGAGGTGGATTTAGTGGATACCTGAGATAGGTATGTGAGTGGAGGATTTCTCCTTTAACAGCAGTGATCAAGCATGTTGAGCCTAGGGGTGGGTACCGATAAAGGGACTCCAACGCTCAAATTAGGCTGTGTACAAGTAGGGGGAGTACATTGAGTAATTTATTGATACTTGTTTAAGGATACTTAGCCTTATATTTATAGAGTGTGCATAGAATCCTTGTGTGATCTGTATTAAATGCGGATATTTAGGATTGGTATCTTGAGAAGGATTACTTTCCTCCTATAACTGGGATAGATCCCTATAAGTTAGGAATTCCCAATATAAGAGATGCGTATCCATCCGAGATTGCCATGAGTCCTATAATATCGTAAGTAGATAATTGACAGTTACGGATATTTAAGAATATATCCTTTACTCATGTCTAGAAAATTTGATATTATGGTTCAGTGTCATTCAGTACGTAGGACTTCGAAATCCTGACTACAATTAAGTCCTTAGCCACGTCATCCATGGTGGAGTATGGTTATACTTATGTCAGGTCGGGTTGACCTGATCAACTGGATCCCGGATCACGGTCCAGAACAGTTGCCCCCAACTTGACACTTGGAGGAACATCCAAGTGTCAAGTTATAACTGATCGCTTGGTTACAAGATCATCGCGGGACCTCGACAAGTTGACCCTGGACACCTAATGGTCCATGCATTATGCTAGTAAATGCGATATGCGGTTACGTCATGTAGATTCTCTACCGCTAAGCATTAATTGGGATTTCCTTATACAATTTCCACGTCTATTCCATCTGTAACAGCCTATGACTCCATGGGGAGTTGTTACTCTGACTTCATTGGGAATTAAACACCCTTTAATGAGGATATTGTTCCCCAATTGCCCAATACTCTACAACATATTAGAAACTTGGAATCATTACACGTGGATGTCATCATATGATCAGACTGCCTTTCATGGGGCCAATCAGGGTACTTCATTTTCTCCATAAATAGGGAATGTGTGCACCTAAGTTGGTATCACTTTTCTTTCATTTGGCAGCTCTGTTCAAAAATGTTTCTCTCTAAGAAAGTGATTTTCCCTTCATCGTTTGCACTCATATGGAGAGTTTTGCCCACTGTAAGGGTCATTCTCTTAATCCTTTCGAAATTCCTAAAAATAATTGATTCCCATCAGAAAGTTTCCTTGCCTCAAAGGAGCATTTCTTTCTTGGCGTAAAGTGGAGAAGCCGTGCATTTAGGGAGGCGGAAGCCTTTCTATCCTAGCATACACGGGAGTGTCTGATCTAACGTGTTGTTAGGATGAAATAATGCTTCCATCCTCCATTGCATGAGGACTCAATGGAGCACACCGTTCCTTCTTCCACCTTCTTCTTGAGTCATTTGGAGGCCCCTGACCGGTCTTCTTCATAGTACGACCGGATATGTAGTAATGCCAGGTCACAGGGAAGGAAAACCTTCTTGGAGCGACTTGGGGTGACTTCTTTTCTTAGACCTGCTCTGAAGAGATGACCGGAGTCTGTCTTTATTATCACAGTCAAAGAAGTAGGGAAGAAGAAATTGGTGTGGCTTCAGTCCGTTCTGGGGAAGAGAATGGAGGAATTGTGGATGTGTCTCTGAATGTGGCAGCATGACGAGGTGCTCCTGCCATGACATCCCGTCCTAAAGCTCTCTTACGGACCTGTCAGATCATTCCTCAGAGAGATGGGGTTCTTGCTCCATTTCATTCCCAGGGTCTTCCTCAGAGACCGATGCTCTTTTCTTATACATTCCATGTTTCAATATTTTCTTTTTCCTCTCTTGTAAATGTAAGACGATGTATGGAATGAGAAGTGATTAATAAAAACTTAGCAGATTATGAACTTAATTCGGTGTCCGCCTTCTTTTATTTCTTCTTTCCATCATATTATACTTTCTTGTTTTCCGCTTTACGTGGCTCGGGGTAAGTCCAACGCTTACCTTATGGCCGACTTAATCCCAACTTTGTTTAACTTTAACCATCGGCTTACGAAATGATGAGCCATATGTCCACCCACTGGGGTCCGTATAAAGTTTACGAACGAGGCTCCCTAAAGTGGCGATCCCGTTCTCCATTTTTCTTCGTTTCCTCGGTGGTAGCCGGGGTTCTTTTTCTTTTTGGGTATCTCGACCAAACTCGAGTTTCCCGAGGAGTTCCTGAGTTTGATGATATGGAGTTACCCGACGCTTGAATTACTGCACAATTGTCCTTTCAATCACTTTGGTAACCATTTGGGCTTCGTGGCACATTTTTACTAGAAAGACGTGCATAGAGCTTCGCGCGCCATGATGAGTATCTTTTCAAATCATAGGTTGGTCTGACCGGATTGCCCCTCAACCGTCTAGCTTCTACAAATAGGGCCTTAACCTTCATTGGTCACTTTGCTATCACTTTCTTTGACTCTCGTGGTTTTGGAGAAACTTTCAGCGGTTCTCAGAAGCAATTTAGGCGGTCTTCTACTTGGTGCTTTGCTCAATCAAATACCTTCAGTTTCTCTAAAGGTACTTACTTTCTTATGATTTCTCCTGATTCATTTCACTTTATAAGAGGTTGCACTCTGTTATTGGGATGCCCCTTTCTGCCATTAAGGGTTTAAGAGGGTTTCTCTCTGAAAGTGGTGTTGCTTCTTAGACCACCTCCTCCGTCGCCAGGTCTACGACGGAGGTGTCCCACTGAGGCTTCGGTCTTGGTTGGGGCAGAGGCCAGTATGTGGGTGTGAGCAGCTTTTTGCTTGCTTGCCTTCTGTTGATACCCAATTTTGTCCATTTTCTTTTATTTTGTTTTTGTTTTATTTATTTATTTAATTTAATTTATTTAAAAAAAGAAAAAAATCACTAGCTTTGTTCTGTACGGGTCAACTCATGACCCAATTTCTATCTCAACCCATGACCCAATTCTCTTCTCAACCCATAACCCAACTTCCTCATTCCTGCAACCTTCAAACCCTAGCCTCCACAAACAGCTGCATTAAATTAGATTAAAAACTTCTGATAATTTTCTTTTCCATTTTCCTTCCAATCATCATTTAGAAATATAAATTTCTGACAATTTTTCTTCTCTATTGGCCTTCTAATCTTTACTCAGAAACGTTAAGATTTATTTAGTTGATTTAATCCTATAAATTTTCAAGCAAACAATGAATTGAAGGGAAGAAGGGATCATTGAGAAATTCTCAAACATAAAGATCAATCATAGAGCTACACAGATCAACTCTGACGACCTAAAACCCTCTGCCTCTGTCTTCACCTTCATCCTTATCCCTCACCACCATTAACCCACGGCTAGCAACCTTCACCCAACTTCTCTTCCAAACCATTTTCGACCAACAACCTGTGAACCACCCACTTCACCCACAACTCACCTTCACCTCCATAATCATCTCCATCTTCACCACTGTAAACCACCCACCATACCGCCGGCTCCTTCCCCGTTACCATCGCCGTTCCACCGGCACCTCTCCACCTAGCCATCCCGTCAAGCCTGAACCGCGAGCTCCCTCTCATCCTACGTCGCAGCTCTTTTCTGTTCCATCGTCGAACCAGACTGGCCATCACTGCGCCGCTAGCCAAGCTCGCCGAAACCAACCGGATCTAAGCGATTATGCGTCGCGCCGGCCGGCACTGTACTGGCTCGTTCCCCTCGCTGTGCGTCGCCAGCCACAGATTTCGCATCTTGCGACTCTTACCGTCGAAATCCAACCAGGAGCAACAAGGCCACCGCCGGATCTGCACATCGCACCGGAACTTGTCCTCCTCCGCCGTCCCAGCCGTTCTCTACCATCCCAAGCCCCATTGTAACGCCCCCTTACTTTTGTTCTCTGTTTCGTATTTCTATTTCTATTAGAGACCAAAAGTCTCTTCCTTTTTTTATTTGCATGTCTTTTTTTTTCAACTTTTCTTTTTCTTTTATCTTTTTTTATATTTTTTATTTTTAATGTAGCTGTCCTGTTACCCTTTTTTTTATATATCATTTTTTGTCCTTTAAGTTTAAGTGAAAAATAAAAAATTTGAGCCTTTTTTTTATATATACTTGTTTGGGCTTGAATCTTTAGTTTTTTTAATTCTTATTTTCATTTATTTATTTATTCTTTTGGATTGATTTGTATTTACAAATTTGGTTTTTTTTAATTTAACACACTCTTTTTGTATTAATGTAATAATGAAGCAATTTAAAATTGGCCGACGACGGAAAAATTGGAAGAGGATCGGAACACCGATCAAATACACTCTTTCCGATAATCTTGAGACTTTATATTAGATCTTTCCAAGAGCGCTGGTGAGGCCTAATCCCCACATAAAAATTAAAATAATTATATAAACTAAAATACACCCCTTTTTTATAAACCAAAATAAAACTTTTTTTTGTAAAATAAAATATTCAAATAAAAGTGATCAATTTCATACAATTTCAATATCATGATTGTGGTGAATTAAAGTTTTATTTTCATGAAGACATTTTTTTTGGAAATTACTACAAAAATCTCATTGTGCCTAAAAATATTTTTTCTTGATTATAAATGAGGTTTTATTTGGCCATTTACTTTTTTTAAAAAAAACATTCTCTTACCTCAAACAAATTTCTTTGAATTAAAATTCATTCATTGAAATAATATTTTATTTGATCATTTTATTTTGAAAATTACTTCTTTTCAAAAAATAAAATTTTGATTCACCACTTTTATATAATATGTTGTAGACTTAGAATTTGTTCCAAAATAATGATTTTTTAGCCACTCATTTCTAGTCTTAATCATGTATCATTCTTGATATTATGCTTAATAAAATGAGACATGTTAAAGTAAAAACCAAAAAAATATATTTCTTTTCTTCTTTTTAAGAACCAATTTAATTAATCTTGCAAATAACATTAGATTAAATAGGTAACCGTTCTTAGAACGGATGGAGTAGGGTGCTAATACCTTTTCTACCCGTAATCAACCCTCGAACCATGAACTCTGAAACGTAGATCATCTCTCAGGTGTCTAATTGCACTATTCCATTTAATGGATAAAGCGATTGGTGGCGACTCCTAACACCCCGAGGTCTTTTCCTCTCCTTTTTCTTTTTTAATTTCGTGGCGCCCTTCTAGACGGTTGCGACAGCTGACGACTCCACTGGGGACAGTAGAGGATTAAGCCTTGTTTTAATCTCATGTTATTTGCTCTTTGATTACGTTGGTCCATTTTTGTTTCGTTTGTTTATTTATTTCATATTATTGTACATTTTATTTGCATTACATGTATTACTCTTGATATTATGACCCGGTGTTATTCAGTACATAGGATTCCGAGATCTTGACTACAATTAAATCCTTAGCCACATCATTTATAGTGGAATTCGGTTATATTTATGTCGGATCGAGTTGACTCGATCAGTTAAATCTCGGATCAAGGTCCAAAATAAAGAGTATAAGTGCTCACATAATGCATACCATTGATATAATAATTTAAAAATTATTATTAATACCGTTGATACAGACAATTATTATGAGTATCGATCCTCCCACGTAATATACACGAACATTGTAGAAAGCTCCTCTATCCACCCTTTAGTCAAGTATCCATCACGTGTCAAATAATTTGGTTTGAGTTGTCACAAGAAGGATAAGCCAAACTCACAAATAATAATTGAATGATCACATCAGAAATCATAATCAATTTGTCCAAATATTCATCTTTACTTTTTCTAGAATAATCTCGGAGTTCTTGTTTTAAATGGAATGATCATTAGCACTATAAATCACGGAATAATGGCAAGTCTGAACTTCACATATTATTATAAAACTTATATATATATATATATATATATCTTACAATTAGTTAAAAATAATACACTTCTTGATTTTAAGTAATAATTTTTGCATAATATGATGGTATATTTATATTGATATTATTTGTTTAAAATATGTATTATAAAATATATTTTAATTTTTATTTTTTACTTCTATAATTTTATGATTTAATTATATATATAATTTTTAAATTTATACATTATATTTACATAATGAGTTAATCTAATTCTGATTAGATTATTATTTAGCCATAATCAAATCAAATTCAGATCAAGTTAAACTCATGACAAGTTGTCATATTAATATTACATAATAATGTGTACACAATAATCATCCTAAACTTATGACCTTTTTTTTTGGGATCCGAAATTATGGTAAGTTGGACCCTTACCAGTGGCAATGAGATAAGCTATTTTAGCGGGCCAAGGCCTAAAATGAAAAGATGCCACAGAGGCTAATCCTTTTGGGTCAATTCAATGTTATAGGCCCTTATAAATAGCCAGTTTAATTGAGCTATGAGAGGACATTGAAGGGCAACTAGGTCCTATATAGAGTTCCTCTAAAATCGTTCCATTGGTGTTTTGTTGGCCCATATCTGTTGTTAAGCTAACCAAAAATTGTAATATTCAATCTTACAACAAAAAAATTGTAATCTTGAAAATCCTATATGACCAATGATAATAACAATCACGGATAATTTAAAGTTTTGACGTCTTTTATTTGGAAAGATATATGTTGGCATACCGTTTGAAAAATATCTTTAAACGATATGAAAACAGAATGAATGAGCATAAGATATTTAGAGCTTTTTTTGTCAGTTTTCTACATAGGCTTAGCTGATTTTGGGTCATATAACCCAAAAGGCCGAAATTGATTTGATCATTGAAAAAATTGATGACTCCACTTATGTTTTGACCCAATAAAGTTGGGAGAAATTCTGTAAGTTCTTGCTTGCTCTCTACTGTTCAAATTGTATAACTTTAGTTATAATATTAAAAATATTAAAGTAGGAGGCAGTTATTGGGACACATAGCTAAGGTGAAAAAAATTATCTAAAATGAGTTTGTCTCTAACGTAATAAAGTAAAGGTATATCTATTTTTAAATTATTTAATAGGTTAAGATTATGATACAATTTATTAAATTAACAGTAGATATACATTTCTTTGTTCACTTTAGAGACAAGTTCATTTTAGAGGAGATTTATCTAAACTAAGGTGTTATATACTAAATGATAGGAACACTTAAGGTTGTGTTTGGTGCATCATATATACTATCAGGTCTTAACATGTATTTGGTGTTGACACATGATAAGATAGTCAAATTCGGTCAACTATTTTTATCCTATTCTTATAGGATAACTCTATCCTCTCCCTCACCCTATGATAAAACCTGATATGATAACTATTCCAATCCTACCCCTCATCTTTATCTCTATCACTCCAAGCCCCAAATCATGCCCAAAATCGAATCAACCACCGCACACCACTTACACAAATCCAAACATCTTTGCCCATGTTTTCCTTCCCTTACATCATCCTTCATTTTCTTCTTTTTCTTCTTTTGTCAATCTCTTCTTCTACATCTTCCCCCACCAACTCCAATGCAACCTCCATCTACGAGGTTCTCTGTGACCATGGCCTCCCCATGGGTCTCTTCCCAAAGGTTATCACTGACTTTGGCGTCAGCGACGATGGATGGTCAACTACGCCACCTCGCAGAACCGCCGCTTCGATGTGGCCAAAGACTGCAAAGTCAAAGCCCTAATCGCGATCTCGGTAGGGTTCCACGTGGACTCGCTTATAGAGGAAGAAATCAAAGCCAACGTTGTTTCCACCATCAGAGGCTCCGAACAAGCCAACTACATCGTCGTTCAGAACCACATCCTCGCTCGGTGGTGCTCCAACGTGTCGGTGTGGCTCAAATGCGAGCGCACACTTCAATCCATTAGCTTTGAGCACAAGAGGTTGGTCGATTTAGCTTTTCGGTTTCTTCTAGAACACGATTACATCAATTTTGGGCTTGTGCAGACAATTAAAGAAGCAAAATTGCGATCAGTTGATGGATGTGAAAATGGCATTGTGATTGTTGTGGGTGCTGTGGGGTTGGTTGCTGCAAGACAATTGGTGTTCATGGGGTTCAAAGTTGTGATCTTGGAGGGTAGGACCCGACCCGGTGGCCGCGTCAAGACGAAGAAGATGATGGGTGATGACGTTGTGGCTGCAACCAAATTCGGTGGAAGTGTCCTCATTGGAATCAATGGGAACCCTCTTGGGGTTCTTGCTAGGCAATTGGGTTTGCCGTTGCATAAGGTTAGGGATATTTGTCCTTTGTATTTACCTGATGGAAAAGCTGTTGATTCTGAAGCTGATAGGTAGTATGGTCATAGTAAATAGTTATATATACTATCAAATTACTTATACTATTTGTATCAAATGTTTGATAGTATAAGAACTTATCAATTTGTTTATACTATCAGACCTTATCTTATTATCTTATACTATCATATTTTATACTATTAGGTATACCAAGCGCAGCCTAAGAATCCCAACTACTTATTAGGTTTTTCATTTAGCGATCACCTGCTTATTAAAGAAATCTCTTAGGTACTTTCAAAAGAAAAAAAAATTACTATGTAATCTTTAATGTGTACTACCTCAATCTGTTTCTATTTTAATAATATTTTTAATATTATAGTTGAAATAATACACATAAATAGTATAAAGTAAGCATTTTTTCTTATTCCAAAAATACTTGAGAATTTATCACTTATTAATTAATGAGTGTTTCCTTTTCTTCTAGTTCCAGTTTGAACCAAGAAAACTAAAAAAATTCGACCGGACAGTATGAAGCTTGATAGACGATTCAACAAGTTTTTAAAACACTCTTCTCCAGTTCTTCCTGCTGGAAATAAAAGTAGCTCGTGGCCATAATCCTTTAACTAATATTCACCAATCCTAATAGAAGATGCATCCTCTAAGATTTTGAATTTGGTTGTTGGTTATGGATTGAGAGTTTAATGTCAAAACAAAAATTACATATAGCCAATACAATAAGATAAGAACAATTTAACCACTAATTGTGGTATATTAATAAACTAAATTCTATTTGAACGAACTTTATTACCTGCAGCAAAGTAGGGTTTAAAATTCACTAAAAACGACGTACCATTGCGATTAGAGCCAAACTAACGTCTGTACAAGAAATAGTTTCCACACCTGAAATGTGTAGAAACATATTATTTATGTAAAAGTCAATGCAGTGAATCATGAATACTATCAATATATTCTTTTAGATATTTTTTAATTTTATTTTTATTTTTTATTCATTTTATATATATATATAATTATTAAAATAAAATAATAATAATAACACTTATTTTTAAATTAATATTAAAATAAATATTAAAAAATAAAAAAATATTACTTCTCTTTCCCAGAAATAATATTCCAGAATTTAATTCTATGTGTCAAGGATTTAAAAGTGGGAAGTGTTGAAAATAAAAGAAATTTCGAAGAAGGGCAGAGAACGTGTGGACGTTTCGTCTTTGACGACGATGAGACCGAGGAAAGTTTGAGTTGAAAAAGAACAAAACCAAAGCGCGTTTATTTAATTTTTTAAATTAATTTTATTCGTAGTCTTCGCCTTGGCGTGGGTAACGTTAACGACCATGTAACTTGGTCTTCGCCGTCTTTTGAAGACAAAACCCAAGGCTTTGTCCTTTTAAATTAGAAAAAATTATTATACATTTTTTTAAAATATATATACATTATTAATATTTTTTTAAAATATTAAATTTAATAAAAATAATAATAAAATAAATAAATATAATAAATAATATTAAAAAATTAGAAAAATATATATGTACTATTAATAAAAAAAAATGCGAACGATTCAAATTAATCATATTTGTAGTCTTCGCCTCGGCGTACTGCGTAACGTTAACGACTATAGAACTTGGTCTACGCCGCCTTTTCAAGACAAAACCCAAGGCCATCTCTTCCGAAAAACCCATCCGGCTTCACTGGAACTACGTATATGCCATTATAGTCAACGCTCATTTAAACATACCTGTGTTAAATTTTTTTTAAATGTTTCTTTTTCTACCTTGCATTATATTGCTGTATCACATATGATGTATATATTAACACAAAAAGACTTTAAAATTTAAAAATAAGAGTAAAACAGTTCACAACTCGGATTTGGATAAACTAGTGTTTTTTTTAAAAAAAATTATTTGTAGATCAAAGATATGTACTTTGAAAAAAAAATCATTTAAAATAAATTTGTCGGTAAAATAACAAGTAACAATATATTTATTAATTTGATTTAAAATGTATTATAATTTTAACTCATTAAATAATTTAATAATAAATATATCTATACTTTTTCACTTTACAATACTTTAAAAAATTTATCTTTGTATCTATCATTAAATTTCTAAAAAAATTATTTATAAACTTATATATTATTATTGTAAAAATAAATAATATTTAATTATTGACCGAATCAAATCAACTGATAAGCAGAAAAGACATTGAAACACATTTATTTCTTTTTTATTTAATAATATTAGACATTATTAGAGGAAAGAAAAAAAGAAAATAGCCATTGATCATAGTTTTCGAATAACATATTGGTTTCAAAAGTAGGGGCAGTTTTGGGGGATAAGAGACCAGTAAAGTCTAATATTCTATCATCTTTACATTCTCTTGCTATTATTAGTCTCCTCCCTCCTCCTCATCTCAACCCATATCTCCTCCCCCAACACCGCAAACCAAAAGTCCATTGAAGAAAAACATAGCCATGGACAGAGAACAGGAAGAGATGCAATTTCTTGGGCTCTTTGGTGTCTACAAAGAATCAAACAAGATCATACTTTCATGGAGGAAGATCTTCAGCCAAATCACCTTTACTCTAATCCTTCCTCTCTCCTTCATCTTCCTGATTCACATAGAAGTATCCAACGTCCTCTTTAGGAAGATTTTGAACAACACAGAGGAAATGATCGAAACCCCACAGGGTACACCCCAATACAAGAAGCTCTCTAACGTGATATCTTCTGAATGGGCCACTTTCTGGCTCTTCAAGCTCGTTTACTTCACTTTCCTCCTCATCTTCTCCCTCCTATCCACCTCTGCAGTGGTTTACACCATCGCTTCCATTTACACTGCAAGAGAGGTGACTTTCAACAAGGTCATGAGCGTTGTTCCAAAGGTGTGGAAGAGGCTTATGGTCACTTTTTTGTGCACCTTCGCTGCTTTTTTCGTTTACAACGTTATGACAGCGCTTGTTATCGTCATATGTGCACTTACAATTGGGGTACATAATGGTGGGATTGCCATTATTGTGGTCATAGTGATCTTATATTTAGCTGGGTTTGTGTACCTCACAGTGGTGTGGCAATTAGCTAGTGTTGTGTCCGTGTTAGAAGACTCGTGTGGAGTTGGAGCCATGATGAAGAGCAAGGATTTGATAAAGGGGAAGATGGGTTTGTCCATACTTATATTTTTGAAGCTCAACGTTTCCTTTATTCTTATACAGTTTTTGTTCAAGAAGGTGGTCGTGCTAGGATATTGGAGGCTGGGCTCGGTGGAAAGAACAGCATCTGGGATGCTGTGTTTCTCTCTGTTGTCTCTTTTGTTCCTGTTTGGGCTTGTTCTCCAAACTGTGCTCTATTTCGTTTGCAAGTCCTACCATCATGAGAATATTGACAAGTCTGCTTTATCAGATCACCTGGAAGTCTATCTAGGAGAGTATGAGCCATTGAAGACTAAAGATGTTCAGCTGGAGCAGTACAATGTTTGATGGCTAGATAAAACATTATGTATCTAAATTGGTATGCATATATTAGCTATAGTTTCTTGTCTTGATGTCATAAGAAATATCACTATATGTGAAATTAAAGCAGATATTTATGGGTAGTGACTGAATTTAGGATTATCTGCAGCCTTTGGATTCCTTTGCATAAGATATTAATTGCCTTTGAGTTTTGGTCACGTCAGTTTGTATACTTGAATTTTGATAATTAGCGGTAATAATAAGCGAATTTAAGCATAGAATTTCCTGAAAATCTGACTTGGCCTCACCCCTCACAAAATAAGTGGTGCTTGAATTGGATTCAAATCACCTGTACACACGTCCTTCTCTCTAATTAAAAATTTACAACTCAGCATAAAAGAATAATAATTGAGAGAGAAGTTATTGTCAATTAAAAACAAGAGAATTTTGTTTTACTGACTTGTTTATTTTTAATTGAGGGGAGAAGAAATGAGGGGAAAAAAAATTTCATTCCTGCCGAATTTATAAGAAAAAAATTGCACTTTAGGACGTTGGAGGCAAGGCAAGGTTTAGTGATTTATTAATATATATATATATATGTATATATTTATATATATTCAATAAATTAATTAATAGATAATAAAAAGCATAAATAAAAATAACAATTTTTATTAAATTAAATATTATTCATTTAAATTATTGAATATTTGAAGTTCTTAATTTTAAGTTAAAATTCAATTATTTTAAATTTCAAAATAAAATAAAATAAAGTTAAATAGTTTAAATTCCATAAACTACATGTATATAAGAGTAAATTTTGTTTTGAGAAAACTTCTTAGTTACGACAATAAAAAGTATTTTTTCATAATAATGCTTATGAAAATAGTTGTGTTTCGCTTTGTCCGATTAGATGTTGCAATTTTTTTTATTTTAAAAGAAGTCTGATGGATGGATCAATGGGGCAAGAAGGCCAAATTTTAGCGTCAGAAAGCCGAAGGATTAGTGATTAGTCAACGGTATTGTAGTCAGTGAACTGTAGTCTAGTTAACCGTATAAAGTTTGAGAAAAGTATGCAGAAACTGAGTTTATAAATATGTTTGATGATAGAGGCAAGAAAGGGAACTTTTTTTTATTAAACTCTAGTTAATCAGAAATTGGGTATTGAGGCCTGCCTCTATATACCGAATGACGGGAAAAAAAAACATATTCTTAAAGAAAGTTATTCTAAATGAGAAAATAATCTGCATATCGACCAGCTTAGATAGTATATAACTATATATTAATTAGAGGCAAGTTGCATTGATATGTAGGTAGAAAAATGATCATCTTATACTTGAAAAAAAGAGTGTAAGTACTTTTTTACTATTTTGAATAGATGTAATTGAATGAGAGAAAGTGATAAAAAAAGTATGTATAATAAATGGTATTAGATGAGATGTAAAAAGATGTGTATGTACTGTTTGAGGTAAGAATATAATTGTTGATGTACGTAGGTAAGTTGTATCCATGTGAGCGTGGTGTGCAGAGAAATGGAAGAATAGACTTAAATTATATTAGAAAAAGTAAAAGCAATCGTTTAAGTGTTAGAGGCAAGAGATATTTGAATATTTTGTATGAAATCCTAATCTGAAACCTCCATGCCAACATCAGTATATCAAACTAAATAAGAAATATCCTCTATCTGACTAAATAGAGAAATGAAGAGATAGAATGGTAAAGAAAGGACCAAATCAGAACATGGCAACTTGGCATCTAATAACACAGAATTTTTTTTTGATATTGTCCGCTTGGGCACCTTGTATCCATCAGATTGAAAATAGAAGGTGTTGGGATGTATTGTTAGAATTTTTATTTATGGATAAATATAAATCATATTATATAGAATTTAGATTAATTAGATGTCAAAATTATTAGAGTATTTTGTTTAGCTTAAATTGTGATCAGTATTATTAATGGGTCTATTATTGTTAAAATACTGTTCATATATGTAGGTTTTGTTTATGGATTCTGTATATGAGTTTGCCATAGTGGGTAGGTTTAACTTATTTTAATTATTTTATATATACAGGGAGAGACTCCTATTCCTAACTACTCTAGCGCGTACAGTTGTCCCATTGATACTGATGCGTGAGGGACTATTGTGGGATAGGAATAATATCTCTCCCTCATCGTGCTTTACTTTTCAGGATTGTTCGACAATGTCTTCTTCATCGATGTCATTTCAATGTAACCCTAAAATCTTTTATATTAAATTGATATGTCATAAATTATTGAGATTAATGGATCCGATAAATATTTTTTATCAATTGGTATCAGAGCCAATGTTTTTAATCCTAATTATGACTATCAATTTTTTATTTTACCTATAAAATAAATGAGATTTAAAATTATAAAAATATGAAATATTAAATCATGTGATTTTCAATTCAAAGCTTTATTTGAAATATTGGATGATCAAGTCTTTGTGCTGGAGCAGCGTGCCTTTTTTTGTTATTATCATATGATTTTCAATTCAAAGTGTTATTTGAAAAATTGGATAATCATGCCCTTTGTGTTGGAGCGGCATGCCCTTTATTATTGCACTACTCCATTATTTTCTGTGACGGTACTGCACGACGCAATCCTTCAATTTTTTATTTTTTTAACGCTCCTTTTTCTTCTTTATTGTTTATTATGTGTAATAGAATCCTGTGTAAAGTAACAAATTTCAAAGCTTGTTTATTTTGAAGTTGTGTTTAATATAAAATTTTAGTAAAATAATTTTGTTCACATTATCTTAAAAAAATGCTTATTTATTATTTATTTCAAAAATTTTAGAGATTAAAATTATTAAAAATATATAGTACTATCCTCTTTTGTCTCTGAAAATTTTTTGTGTATTATTATGATGTTATTGAGCATGGTATATATTGTGCACTCTTATAGTTGATGTTGTTTAGACACTGAAATAATTTTTGGTATTATTCTGTGCATAAATTAATATATAATATTTTGAAAACTATTTATTTTGTTGTTATTTATGCGATTTGATTATGAGAGTTGCTATTTAAAGTATTGTGATACTATATTGAAGCACTTTGCATAATTGTTATGCTATTGGATATCATATATATTGCACACTGTCAAATTTTGTGTTATTTAATTATTTAAATAATTTTAGTATTATGTTGTATATATAATATTGCATAATGTTAAAAATTATTGTATACTCTCTAAGTTTTGACTTGAATTTTTTTTAAGCATGATTGTGACACTAGTGACAGTGTTGCACAATATGTACTCTCAAACTTGATATTGTTTAGTCACTGAAATAATTTCAATGTTATTTTGTGCATAAAATGTTATGTAAAATATTATATATATTGTTATTTCTTGTTATTCTTTATGCAATTTTGTTTTGAGAGTAATTATTTAAAATATGCTGGAGCTTTTGGGCACTTTTCATGATTGTGAGTTTGCCTTCACGGAACCAATTATGTTGAGGTGTCAATTTTGTTGATATGTTGTTAATAATGTTACATTGAGAATTATATTAATAATGCGCTTACCTATCAGTTTGCCTTTATTAATGTAATTTCTAGTGATTTGTTGAGTGATGTTATTTTGGGCACTTTTTTATAATTGTGAGCTCACCTTCGCGGGACCAATTATTGTAAGGTGCTATTTTGTTGATAAAATATTGTTATGTTGTGGCTTTGGGGATTATATTGGTAATGCGCTTATCCTATCAGTTTGCCTTTATTAATGTGATTCCTAATGATTTGTTAAAGGCATTGAGGTTCTGACCTTAGAGTTCTTAGTATCCTTTCGGTATTAGCTTTAGGGACATGATTTTGATGTCTGTGGGAGTCTACTCATGTGTTGTAATTCGGGACTCTTAGGCGGGATTACAATTGCATGGGAAAACTCAATTATGGTTTTGCTTAAATATTGTACATGTTGATATGCTTGACAAAATCTCCCTTTAATGTATCATTATTTCAAGCTTCATCGATGCAAATGAGTGTTATAACGAAATTGAATGAGACTAATTTTGAGGACTGGGTGGATTCTGTGAAATTGTTCCTTGTTGTCTCTAATATTGATGCTGCTCTCACTAAGGATGAACCTCAGAGACCCACAAATGCATCTTCTGCTACAGAAAAGAAAAAGCATGCGAAAGGTGGGTTCAATCTAATAAAGTTTGTTTGATGACCATGAAGTATAGTATGGAAAAGACTATTAAAGAGAACATTCTTGAAACAAATAATGCTAAAGAGGAAGAAATTTGCTAAAGGGAAGAATAGTAAGTCTCAGTTTAAGAAAAGTGGAATGATAAGCTTGAATATTCTTCTAAACCATCTTCTGGTCCTGGTGAGCCTTCTAGTGTTAAGCTCAGATATCATTTTAATGGAAATTGTAAGTTCTGTGATATATATGGGCATAATCAATCTGATTGTTTGAAGTTTAAGAGCTGGCTTGAGAAAAGAAAGAAATTCGGAAGTAGGAGGAAACCAAGTGAAGGGGAGTTCATGATCACAGTAGGAAATGAAGCCAAAGTCAAAGTAGAACATATAGGAGTGGTTTCATTAAAGTTGTGTACTAGACATGATTTAGTTTTGAAAGATACAGTTTATGTGCCTTCTATGAGGAAGAATTTGATTTCAGTTTCTGTTTTGGATAATTGTGGCTACTCTTTCCATTTTAGTAGTGCAAAAGTTTCTTTATATTATGATTGTGTTCTTATTGGTTCTGGAGTATTGTCTAATGGTTTATACATGTTGAATGTTGATTCTTTTTCTGTTGATCAACGGGATTCAGATATCAATAATGTTGTTGGAAACAAGCGTGGTAAAGTTACTAAAAAATCTTCTATGTTGTAGCACAAATGTTTAGGACACATCTTTCGGGAGAAAATGGAGAGGTTGATCAAGGAGAATATTCTTCATGACCTGGACTTC
Organism: Ormosia semicastrata; assembly: GCA_029884595.1. Taxonomy (NCBI): domain Eukaryota; kingdom Viridiplantae; phylum Streptophyta; class Magnoliopsida; order Fabales; family Fabaceae; genus Ormosia; species Ormosia semicastrata. The sequence goes on along the minus strand of JAQQTO010000046.1, from coordinate 24,342,723 downwards.
TCTGATTTTGATACTTGTGTTAATTGTATAAGAGGGAAACTCACAGCTGGAGCCAGAAAGAGTGGGGTTACCAGGAGCGAAGGAATACTACAGTTGATTCATACAGATATTTGTGGGCCTATTACTCCTATTGCTATGGGTGATTTTAGGTACTTTATCACGTTTATTGATGACTTCTCTAGATACGGGTGGATTGATTTACTGCGTGAGAAATCTGATTCTTTAGTAAGCAGATCAAATGTGTGAGGTCTGATAGAGGTGGTGAATATTATGGTAGGTATGATGAAACTGGTAGAAATCCTGGACCTTTTGCTAGGTTCTTACAGGGCTATTGTATTGAGGCACAGTACACCATGTCAGGCACTCCATAACAAAACGGAGTTACAGAGAGACGAAATCGTACTTTGATGGATATGGTGAGGTGTATGCTTAGTCATTCTACTCTTTCAAAATTCTTGTAGGGAGATGCCTTGAAGACCACTGCTTATATATTGAATCATGTGCCAAGTAAATCTGTGCTGAAGACTCCATATGAGCTTATGATATGCAAATGGCCTACCTTGAAGCATTTTCATGTTTGGGGATGTAGGGCAGAGGTGAGACCTTACAACCCACATTTAAAGAAGTTTGATCCCAAAACCATCAGTGGTTTCTTCATTGGCTATTGTATTAGCTCAAGGGGTTCTAGGTTCTATTGTCCTTCTCATACTACTAGAGTTATTGAATCTGATCGGGCTGTCTATTTTGAAGGAGACTTAGAATATGGTGAAACTCAGAAGACGCGTATTGTTGATTTCAGTGAGGAGCGTGTTGTTTTCCTATTGTTATTGATCCCTTTCCAGGGATAGTGTCATCTCCTATGATCTATAATGATAATGTTGTTGATCCTGTTGATGTTGTCGATATCCCTCAACAAGTTGAAAATAATGTATAGATTTCAGATGTTGTTGTGACTCCACTAAGAAGATCTGAGCGAGTTCCTATATCCACTGAGTCTACTAGATTCAGGGACTATGTTGTATACCTGCAGGAGCATGAGTTTAATTCAGTTGAGGATTCTAATCCTATTTCTTTTCAAGAGGCCATGGTTAGTCCTAATAGTGCACAATGACTAGTGGCTATGGAGGATGAATTGGCTTCTATGAGAAAGAATAATGTTTGGGAATTGGTAGAATTGCCTACTGGTTGCAAAATTGTTGGTTGTAAATGGGTTTTAAGACCAAATGTGATGCTAGAGGTGAAATTGAGAGGTATAAGGCCAGACTTGTTGTTAAGGGATATAACCAGAGGGATGACATTGATTATAAGGAGACTTTCTCATCGGTCTCCACTAAAGACTCTTTTCGTGTTGTGATAGCTTTGGTTGCTCATTTTGATTTGGAGCTTCATCAAATGGATGTTAAGACCGCCTTCCTAAATGGTGATTTGTATGATGATGTGTATATGGATCAACCTGATGGTTTTGTTGAAAATGGTAAAGATCATATGGTGTGCAAATTGAGACGATCCATTTATGGATTGAAACAGGCTTCCAGGCAATGGTATTTGAAATTTGATTATATTGTTAGTTCTCTTGGGTTCAAAGAGAATACTGTTGACCAATGCATTTATCTGAAGTTTAATGGGAGCAGATTCATCATTCTTGTTTTATATGTTGATGATGTATTGTTGGCGAGTAATGATTTTATTTTTCTGAATGAGATAAAGCAGATGTTGACAGCACATTTTGATATGAAATATCTTGGTGATGCCTCTTTTGTATTAGGTATTGAGATTCACCGTGACAGATCTCGTGGTATTCTTGACTTGTCTCAGAAAGCTTATATTGAAAGGATTCTGAAGAGATTTAATATGAAATCTTGTAATCCTTGTACTACACCTATTCAAAAGAGTAAAAGACTCTCTAATACTCAGTGTCCTCAAAGTGATAAAGATGTTGCTGAAATGGAGAAAGTCTCATATGCTTCCGCTGTTAGCAGTCTTATGTATGCTCAAGTTTGTACACGTCCTGATATTGTTTTTGTTGTTAGTGTACTTGGGAGATACTTGAGCAAACCTGGTGTGGCTCATTGGCAGGCTGCAAAACGAGTTATGAGATATCTACAGGGTACCAAAGACTGTATGCTCACCTATAGGAGGTCTGACCACCTTGAGGTGATAGCCTATACTGATTCTGATTATGGTGGTTGTCCAGATGACTACAAGTCCACATTAAAGTATATATTTATGTTAGCAGGAGGAGCTGTTTCTTGGAAAAGTGTTAAACAGACACTTACAGCTACTTCTACTATGGAGGCAGAATATATAACTTGTTATGAGGCTATGCGTCAAGCGATATGGTTGAAAAATTTGATTACTGGATTTCTTATTGTGGAGAGTATTTCCAGGCCTCTTACTATTTATTGTGATAATTCTACCGTAGTGTGTTTCTCTCAAATTAATAAAAGCTCAAAGCGTTCAAAGCATTTTGATACAAAATTTATGTTTGTTAGAGAGAAGATTCAGGAGTTTCAGACTCGTGTTGAGCATATCCCTACAGAACTTATGGTTGCAGACCCACTAACTAAAGGTTTAGCTGTTAAAATTTTTGTTGATCATGTGACCCGTATGGGTATAGTGAGGTCTTTTGATGTTTTGGGTTAGTGGGAGTTTAATTTTGTAATTTTGTTATGACCTCATTTTATTATGTCTTGAGACAATTATATTATTATTATCGTTGTCATACAATATTGTTATTGTTATTAATCTGCGCAGTTTTGTTTATTTATGATATGACATATTGTGGAGACATTTTGGACCTAGTCTCATTTTGTTGTTGTGCTGAGATGTTAAATCTCAGAAAGCATCTTGGGAGGATGCTTGAGGCCATTTTGTTGGGAAATGCACTTTGATCACGTATTGGCATGCAAATTATGGATGTGCTTTCCCATTACCCATTTACCACATTTTGATGGGTCATCGAGATATGAGTATGTTCCATGTATGATATCAGTACTCCTTTGAGTATGATTTTCTACATTGTTGAGATACTTGTAGTCTCATTTTGGACCAGTTGTTGAGAGTGCTAGCTCGATTTTGACATCATGTTGTGGTCACATATTATTTGATTAATCTGGAGAATTGTTTTCTTATTAAAGTAATATAATGTGACTTATGTTGTCTAAGTGGGAGAATGTTAGAATTTTTATTTATGAACAAACATAAATCATATTATATAGAACCCAGATTAATTGTATGTCAAAATTATTAGAGCATTTTGTTTAGCCCAAATTGTGATCAGTATTGTTAATGAGCCTATTGTTGTTAAAGCACTGCTCATATATGTGAGTTTTGTTTATGAGTCCTGTATATGGGTTTGCCATAATGAGTAGGTTTAACCCATTTTAATTATTTTATATATACAGGGAGAGGCCCCTATTCCTAACCACTCTAAATGCGTCTGATTCTTTCATTGATATCTTGATGCGTGAGTGACTATTGTGAGATAGGAATAATATCTCTCCCTCATTGTGCTTTACTTTACAGGATTGTTCGACAATGTCTTCTTCATCGATGTCATTTTAAGGTAACCCTAAAATCTTTTATATTAAATTAATATGTCATAAATTATTAGAATTAATAGATCCGATAAATATTTTTTATCATGTATGTTATGCAATAAAAGTTAAAAAAATAAATAATTGTCTTGTAAAAGTTCAAGCATTTCTTAGCATTGCCCAAAAGAAAATCTAAGCAAACATACTTTATATATTTTTATAAAGTCATCTCTTGAAAATAAAATATAATAATGCGTTGCCATAATCTAATTAATTAATTAATTAAGAGAATTATCTTCTCCAAGATCACTTTAAAATTATAAAACTTGGTGCCACTGCCGCCAACTGTGTGTATATATGTGTGTTTTGTTTTACTAATTTTTGTGGAGTTATCTAAAAAATATAAACAAGTTTGACAATTCGAAGTGAACACTTTATACTAGTTAAAAAATTCAAACTAAATTTTATCAAAAAGAAATTTCAAACTAAATTGTTTAAGAAGTAAAGAAATCATAGTGTTAATGTATTAAAAAAAAAGGAAATCATAGTGTTAAGAGTGTGTTTGGTAATGATTAGATTAACTTTTTTTTGGAAAAAAAGTTATTGTAATAGTATTTAATATTGTTTGACAAAATTAGATTTAGCTTTTGCATAAAAATCAATGTAAAATAAATTTTTTAAAGTTAATTTTTATAATGTTGGAGATTAAAATTTATGATTTTAATTTATAAATTATTCTTTACACTTTGAGATATAAATATTATTTTGTCATCTATCAAATAATTTTTTAATTATTTATATTTATTTTAATAATTTAATATATAAAAATAATTCTTTTTTATATCATTTAAATAAATCAGATTAATTTAATTTTTTTAATTAATGTATCTAAATATAAAAAATAAATCGATTATAATAAGGTATAATAAAAAGTTTTTATAATATAATAGATTATTAAAATAATTAAATTTTTACAGTTTTCGAAACACACACTAAGCCCAAGGCTTTGCTCTTCCGAAAACCCCATCCGGCTTCACCGGAATTACGAATATGCCATTACTGTCAACGCTCATTTAAACATACCTCTGTTTAATTTTTGTTTTAATTTTTTTCAAATGTTTCTTTTTCTGCCTTGCATTCTATTGCTGTATAACATATGATGTATATATTAACACAAAAAGACATTAAAATTTAAAAATAAGAGTAAAACAGTTCACAACTCAGATTTGGATAAACTAGTGTCTTTCTTTCAAAAATTAGATTTTGTACATGTACGATGTACAAAATAAATTAAGAATTAATAAAAAATAATTTTATTAAATAAAATATCTATAATAATTCATAAAAAATAAAATTTATAAATTTAGTTTAAAAATATATAAAATATCATTTTTATTATATTTTCATGAAAAAATTTTACACTAATATAAATATTAAAGAATTTAAATATAAATTATTATAAAACAATCTATAAGTCTAAAAATATTTATAATATACATATATATATATAAATATATATCTTTAAATGAACAATTTAATTCAATAATTTTATAAATAATATTTTATTAAATTAATTTGACTGAAAATTACATATAAATTAATTTAATTTATGTAAGTCAAGTGATAAGTAGTTTTGTGATAACAAAATCTCTTTGTATTTGGGGATCCGTGTGGGAACTGTCCTATCTTGAGTAGGGGTGTCTGTGGGTTGGGTTTTGTGGGGTCAGCGTCATTTTTGGACCCTATCTGCGTAAGAGATTTTTTCCCTCGACTCGACCCAACCCGTGAGTCCAACATTTAAAAAAAAATTCTTGAAAAAAAAATCAAAATACAAAATCTAACAGATTAACACCATAAGTCTCAATATCCAATAAACTAAACATCATAAATCAATAAGTACATAACAAATTAATAACTAACAAGTCTTACTAAGTCCTAAATAAATTAAACAAAACTAGTCATAACTTAAACAATAAATTAGTCTAACCAATCAAAGTCAATGTTATTACGCATATCATATGAATTATGGATAACATAATCATTGACTTCACTCTCTATTTTATCAATATACTCTTTATCATTTAAATGATCAATTGATTTTTCAACACAACGGTCACTTAGATGCATCGAGAATCTTATGAACTTATTTTCTTTGTTTACTTTGAGAGTAACATCACAATGCCTACACTTAAACTTGATTGGAACAATACAAAAATGAGGAGAAAGCATCCTAAAATGTCACCATGAGTATTTAGGATCCATGGACATCTCATAAAACTCTGCACGACGGCGTGCCCTCCTCTCCTCCTTAGTCTGCACAATCAACAAGACAATTGTCAAATTACATACAAATTTAAACTCAACAATGAAATAATAAGTTCATAAGAATTAGAAAGCTAACCATTAAACCGCAAATAGCTAAAAGAATCAATGTTTAAGACTCACAATTTATTCTCTAACAGCTGACATATTTAACATACCAAAAAAGTATTAACAATTAGTAATAGACAATTAATAATTCATTACATAAATTGAATGAGTTCTATATAACACACTACCAGCTTCAAGCTTCTCAATATCATCCATCTGAACCCGTAAATCTATGTGTTTCTTAGGAGTCCTCAACTAATTTTGAGTATAAATCAATGCCTCAACAATGGTAGGTTGCAAAGAACTACAAAAATGGTCAAGAACTCGCCCTCCAGTACTAAATGATGACTCATATGAAACTGTAGAAACAGGAATTGCTAAGATATCCTTAGCAATGAATGAAAGAACATGATACTTCTTGGTCTTTTCTCTTCACCATGTAAGAATATCAAAGCCATCAACATCATCCTCCACATCATCCTCCTTGTACCTCTCAAGCTCATTTTTTTTATCGCATGTTATTTTTTCTTCACTTTCAATCAAAACTCGGATTTATAACTATCATTATCATCTTTAATATCATCATCACGTGTAGAAGAAGGAACATCAGATGACATGCAACTAGAATCACTAGCATCAAGAGGAACAAGATGCATTTGTTAATAATGTTCAAATAATGTCCTCATAACATCGTCCAACCTCTTCGTAATTTTCACACTTAATTCCAAGCCATACATCTTTTCTAAGCAAAACTCAACATAATCCATTTTATACATTGGATCAAGGACAATAGCCACAAGCAATAAGTAATTTAGAGGACCATCAATGCCATCCCAATATTTATCTAACTTCATTTTCATGGAAATGACTATCTCCTTCAAAATTGGATCATTCCATCCAATCCACTTCTTTATAAACTTATTGATGTCACACAATTTATGGAAGAACGTATTTGAAGTAACATGCAATGATCCAGAAAAAGTAAGAGTAACATCATAAAAAACTTTCAAAAATTTAATAATGAAAGTGAGTGTTACAGATTGGAGGTGAGTGGAAACTGATTTTACAAAAAAAAAAAAAAGGGTCGTGGGTGGGTTAGGTTGTGCGGGTTGGAAATGTTCCAACCCGTTACCCGACCCACACACTGTGAGTTGAACATTTTTCAACCTGACCTAACCCGCAAACCCAACCCAACCCGCATTTTATGAGTTGAGTTGAGCCGAAACCCACGAGTTCGTGGGTCAACTCGACCCGCTGGACACCCCGAATCTTGAGAGTCGAATTTAGGGAAAATTTTCATGTATGAATAGGAACGGGATGAAAATCCTCCCAATACAGGTGTGAGGATAGAGATTGGGATCATATTCCTTACTCCACGAGGTTTCCGTCCTTAAGAAATTACTAAATTATCTATATTGATTCTATTATATATATATATATATATATATATATATATATATATATAGTGAAAAATTTTTATTATAAGAGGGTGAGAGTGCCCATACAATTATACATAAATAATCAAGATTAAAAATTACTTAAATGTTATATAACCACTTAAAAAATTTACACACATTTATATTCTAATCTTGACATTCATGTAAGATCTAATGGTTAAGATTTTCTTATTTCTTTCACCTCTTACAATAAACATTCGTCTCACCACATACGCTCTATATACACACGCGCGCGCACACACACACGTATATATATATCTATGTGTGTGTGTGTGTGCGAGTGTGCATGTATTAATACTTTATTCCTTTTACTAGTTGTCATCTGTATTTTTTATATTATTTTTAAATTAAAAAGTCTATGAAATAATTTGTAATAATTTTATTTATACTCGTACGATACATTGAATATGATTTAATAAATTGAATAACTAATAAAAATATTTAATAATTTTAGAAAATAATAATCAAATGTAATATAATAAATAAAATTTCAAAAAATTTATCTAATTTGGAATATAAGTTGTGTTTTTTTTAACCACGTATCAATGGTATATTAAAATCATCTTAAAAAAAATATTATAAAGAAAACATGAATATATATTCTTTAACGTTGACAATTTGTAACATTACTTTTATATAAGTATAATGAACAATAACATTTTTTATGTCTATGTGCTATGCATGGAGTTAATTAAGAATTGAGTTATAAAGATAAAGATAATAGAATAGTTTTATTAAATGAAATATATATATATATATATATATATATATATATATAGAGAGAGAGAGAGAGAGAGAGAGAGAGAGAGAGAGAGAGAGAGAGAATTATATAATATTAAAAATTCAATGCTCAATTGTCATACCAATTATTTTTGTATATTACATGTTTATTCTTGATATATATAATAACTTTTATTATTAGATACACATATGATTAAATAAAAATTAAGTCATACTTTGTCGAGTAGGGTTTCATTATAACTTCATTTACATTTTGATTAGATAACTGTAATTTTTTTTATATTTTTAGTGTAATTGAGAACCTTAAGTTATTCTAAGCACTTTCAATACTCAATATAATTTTTATATCAAGTTCTAAGTAAGTATGTTACTTATGATGATTCTAAAATCAACGATTAAAAAAAGAGTGAGAGCAGTAGAGAATAAGAGATTTAAGTGTATTGGTGTGTTATTTAAATAAGAGACACATTAAAGAGAAATAAGAGGTAATCAAATTAATATATTGATTTAATTAAAAATAATGATACAATTTGTTGAACAATTCAAGAATTTTTATATTTTCTTAAGATTTGTTATTATGTTATTATTAAGATTTGTTATCATATTTTAAACTTAAATAAAAATATTTTTTAATATATTTAAGACATTACAAACTTATTTATACAAAATTTGTGGACTGAAAAATTTAATTAATAATTTTTTAATGTTATTAGCTATAGCTAAAGCATTTTACTTGTTTGAATCAAATTAAATAAAAGTCACATTTTATTTTAATAATTATCAATATTATAGAAAGAAATAACTCAATGACATATAATGAAAGATATACATTATATATTTATGTAGAATAATCAAGTTAATTTATATAACTAAAATAGGAAGGAAATATTTGAGTTAATTATCCAAAATATTTGTTGAATAATTGTCTAATGTTACTATATTAGTGAAGATTCCAATTAATGATTAAACTATAAAACAAATGAAGCAAAGAAAAAATTATTTCATACAACAATGAATTAAAATTAGCAAATCAAGAATTAGACTACACAGAAAATAAAACCTAAAAAAAAGAGACAATTATTCAAAGGTTCTCACATGAATCATCATCATCTTTTAAATCATATGGAAGTGAAATAGGAGGTAACTAAATTAATATATTGATTTAATTAAAAATAATCGATACAAATTGTTGAACAATTCAAGAATTTTTATATTTTCTTAAGATTTGTTATCATATTTTAGACTTAAATAAAAATATTTTTAAATATATTTAGGACATTACAAACCTATTTATACAAAATTTGTGGATTAACAAATTTGATTAATAATTTTTTAATGTTATTAGCTATGACTAAAATACTTTACTTTTTTTAATCAAATTAAATAAAAGTTACTTTTTATTTTAATAATCATCAATATTATCGAAAGAAATAACCCGAAAGATATATAATGAAAGATATACATTGTATATTTATGTAGAATGATCAAGCACAACTAAAATAGGAAGAAAATATTTGGATTAATTATCCTAAATATTTGTACAATAATTATCTAATATTACTATATTAGTGATGATTCTAATTGATGATTAAACTATAAAGCAAATGAAGCAAATAAAAAATTACTTTATATAACAATAAATTAAAATTAGCAAATCAAAGAAATCAAGAATTAAACTACATAGAAAATGAAACCAAAAAAATAAGGGACAATTACTCAGAGGTTCTTACATGAATCATCATCATCTTCTAAATGCTAACATCAAACCTTTTTTGGCAAAGATCCAAGAAGTTAAAGAGCAAGTGACTCTTCTCCTTTTGATTATTGTTATTAGCCTTCTTAGTGAGGTTTTCCTGTAAATCGATGTCCCTAAAGGTTAAATATTATGCTCGATAAAGTAAAGTTGTACTCTGCTTCAACTCCTCATTCGAAGTCCCATTGGTAGCTCACTTTATTTCTAATATCTTATACTTTGCAATGTGTTACCAAGTGCTCCTAGATTTAATAATGACTGAATCAAGTTGTGTTATTGGCAATAGATTCTTTTTCTAATCTCTCTTATTTTTCAAGGTTTCTCTGAGTGCTTGTGGATCTAAACATAACTAGATCAAGTTATGTGAAAGACAAGATTATAATTAGTAGATTAACAATGTATAAATGTGAAAGAAAAAAGGTTAGTAGGGAATGCAAGAATGACATAATATGTAACATTTACCATAGTTTGTTGTACGCCATTGAGTGCATGGGAAAGGAGAAGCGGTGGTTTGTCGTGGAAGATTATATCAGGCAAGAGAAGAATTTTGGGTTGCAATATAAAACCCAAAAATAGATGAATCAAAAGTTCCATCACAAAAGATGAACCATTTAAAAGAGTGTGAATCGAATTAGTAATGAAAATGTAAAATGATAGTCTTTATATAAAAAAAAATTACTTTTGACTACATATAATTTGAAATCAAATATTAAATTAATTAAAGATTTTGATTGATTTACTAATGAGCCAAAATAAAAAGAAAATTTTAATTTTTTTTGAAAAAATTTCCATGATAATCGCATATGAAATTTATTTTAATAATTATCAAATTTAACTACTTGAAATTTATTGCAAATGAATAAAATCAAGGAGTAATGTAATAATGAATTAAGAACATAACTAAACCAATTAAAGTAAATCAATCAAACCTAGCAAGTTAAAATATTCTACCAACAACAATGAATAAAAATTACTAATTGAAGTAAACCAAATTTGAAATTTCAATATAAAAAAACAATTATTTTTTACTACCTGTGATTTGAAATCGAATATAAAATTAATTACAAATTTTGATTGATTTACTAACGAGACAAAATTGGAAAAGAATTTTAATTTTTATTGAAAAAAATTCCTTCCTAACCATGTATTGTATGATATATCACATGTAGTTATTGGGAGTACGTATTTATCATATAATAACATTTTATATTTATATTACCCTGTTAGAGTGACACATGTCATAATTTAAAGATTTATATTTTTTCTTTATATATTATTATTATTATTATTAATATTATTATTATTTTATATAATATTTGATTTGTAGATCAAAGATATGTATTTAAGAAAAAACTAATCTAAAATAAGTTTGTCAAGTAAGGATTTATTCACTAATTTGATCTAAGGTGCACTATAATTATAACTCATTAAATAATTTAAAGATAAATTTATCTTTACTTTGTTACTTTACAACACTTTAAAAAATCTTATCTTTATATTTATCATTAAACTTTTAAATTTTCTTAAAAATAAACTTATTTATTATCATTGTAAAAATAAATAATATTTAATTATTGACCAAATCAAATCAAACTGGTAAGCAGAGAAGACATTGGAACACATTTATTTCTTTTTTATTAAATAATATTAGACATTATTAGAGGGAATCTTTTTTATTAAATAATATTATACATTATTACAGGGGGGGAAAATAGCCATTGACCATAGTTTTCAAATAACACATTGGTTTCAAAAATAGGTGCAGTTTGGGGGAATAAGAGACCGACAAAGTTTAATATTCTATCTTTTCAACATTTGTCACATGCTCTTGCTATTATTAGTCTCCTCCCCCAACACTGCAAACCAAAAGTCCGTTGAAAAGAAAAACATAGCCATGGACAGAGAACAAGAAGAGATGCAATTTCTTGGGCTCTTTGGTGTCTACAAAGAATCATACAAGATCATACTTTCATGCAGGAAGATCTTCAGCCAAATCACCTTAACTCTAATCCTTCCTCTCTCCTTCATCTTCCTGATTCAGAGAGTAGTATCCAACGTCCTCTTTAGGAAGATTTTGAACAACACAGAGGAAATGATCGAAACCCCACAGGGCACACCCCAATACAAGAAGCTCTCTGACATGATATCTTCTGAATGGGCCACTTTCTGGCTCTTCAAGCTCGTTTACTTCACTTTCCTCCTCATCTTCTCCCTCCTATCCACCTCTGCAGTGGTCTACACCATCGCTTCCATTTACACTGCAAGAGAGGTAACTTTCAACAAGGTCATGAGCATTGTTCCAAAGGTGTGCAAGAGGCTCATGGTCACTTTTTTGTGCACCTTCGCTGCTGTTTTCGCTTACAACGTTATGACAGCGATTGTTATCGTCATATGTGCACTTACAATTGGGTTACATAATGGTGGGATTGCCATTATTGTGGTCATAGTGATCTTATATTTAGCTGGGTTTGTGTACCTCACAGTGGTGTGGCAATTAGCTAGTGTTGTGTCCGTGTTAGAAGACTCGTGTGGAGTTGAAGCCATGATGAAGAGCAAGGATTTGATAAAGCGGAAGATGGGTTTGTCCATACTCATAGTTTTGAAGCTTATCATTTCTTTTATCCTGATACAGTTTTTGTTCAAGAAGGTGGTCGTGCTAGGGTGGAGGCTGGGCTCGGTGGACAGAACAGCATATGGGATACTACGTTTCTTGCTGTTGTCTCATTTGTTCCTGTTTGGGCTTGTTCTCCAAACTGTGCTCTATTTTGTTTGCAAGTCCTACCATCATGAGAATATTGACAAGTCTGCTTTATCAGATCACCTGGAAGTCTATCTAGGAGAGTATGAGCCATTGAAGGCTAAAGATGTTCAGCTGGAGCAGTACCATGTCTGATGGCTAGATAAAACATTATGTATCTAAATTGGTATGCATATATCAGCAATAGTTTCTTGTCTTGATGTCACAATAAATACCATTATATGTGAAATTAAAGCAGATATTTATGGGTAGTGAGTGAACTTAGGATTATCTGCAGCCTATGGATTCCTTTGCATAAGATATTAATAAATGCTTTTGAGTTTTGTTCACGTCAGTTTATATACTTGAATTTTGATAATTAGCGGTAAAAATAAGCAAATTTAAGCATAGAATTTCCTGAAAATCTGACTTGGCCTCACCCCTCACAAAATAAATGGTGCTTGCATTGGATTCAAATCTCCTCTATGTACGCCCTTCTCTCTAATTAAAAATTTACAACTCAGCAGAAAAAAAAAATAATTGAGAGAGAAGTTATTGTCAATTAAAAAAGAATAAAAATTTGTTTTGCTTAATTGTTTATTTTTAATTGAGGGACTGAAAATGAGTACAGAAAAAATTTCATTCCCACTGTATTTATAAGAAAAAATTGTACTTTTGGACGTTAGAGGCAAGGTTTAGTGATATATATATATATATATATATATATATATATATATATATATATATATATTCAATAAATTATTATATTAATATTAATTAATAGAAAATAAAAAGCATAAATAAAAATAATAATTTTTATTAAATTAAATATTATTCAGTTAAATTATTGAATTTTTTAAGTTCTTAATTTTAAATTAAAATTCAATTATTTTAAATTTTAAAATAAAATAAAAGTTAAATAGTTTAAATTCCATAAGTTACATGTGTATACAAGAGTAAATTTTGTTTTGGGAAAGTTTCTAGTTACGACAACAAGAGATAGTCTCTCGTAATAATGCTCATGAAAATAATTGTGGTTCGCTTAGTCCATTTAGACGTTGCAATTTTTTTTTTTTTTTAAAAGTCTGATATTGGATGGATCAATGGGTACAAAAGGCCAAATTTTAGAGTTAGAAAGCCGAAGGATTAGTGATTAGTCAACGGTTTGTTATTAGTGACCTGTAGTCTGGCGAACCGTATAAAGTTTGAGAAAAGTATGCAGAAACTGAGTATATAAATATGTTTGATGATAGAGGGAAGAAAGGGAACTTTTTTTATTAAACTCTAGTTAATCAGAAATTGTGTATTGAGGCTTGCCTCTATATACGGAATGAGGGGGAAAAAAAAACATATTCTTAAAGAAAGTTATTCTAAATGAGAAAATGATCTGCATATCGATCAGCTTAGATAGTATATAACTATATATTAATTAGAGGCAAATTGCATTGATATGTAGGTAAGTAGGTTCTAGGTTGTATCCATGTGAGCGTGGCGTGCAGAGAAGTGGAAGAAAAGACTTAAATTGTAGAAAAATGATAGCCTTATACCTTTTTTTAAGAGTGTATTATTATTTATATTTTTTAAAAATTGTGATTAAGTAAAAAAAATGATAAAAAAATAAGTATAATAAATAATATTAAAAAATATAAAAAAGATGTAGGTACTATTAATAATAATAATATCACTACTATAAATTATATTAGAAAAAGTAAAAGCAATTGTTTAAGTGTTAGAGGTAAGAGATTTGAATATTTTCTATGAAACCTCCGGACCATCCTGGACTTGATATGATAGACTCATTGACTGACCAGATAAGCCAATTTGCTAAATAGGTTAATTTCAGAGTAACAGGCTCAGAGGAGTTTGGATCAAGCCGACTGCAATCCTGTTGTAAGGATTTGACCAATATTTTAGTGAATGTGAAACTACTCAGTTCTCGTCACTTTTCGATTAACACTATCATGACCAATGGCTGTGAACGATTTTGTAACTTAATGACCAATCCTAACGAATCCTAACACTCGGAATCCAAAATGGCTTGAATGGCAGGAATCCGAGCGGTTAGTATTCAAATCATCAATATGAATTGACCTGGTTCTTTAAGTCAAACATGTTCCATTCTTATCTCAAACGCTCATATCGTTCGTACTTTACATACTTTGTGATCATTTTACTAACCTGTCTAAATTTCTTATATATCTTGTTGTTGTCCTTTTCAAGGATCTTTAATGAGTTCCCTTCTTATCGATCTAGGTTCCGATCAGTACTCGAAATAACCTTCATGCCAACATCAATATATCAAACTAAATAAGAAATATCCTATCTAACTAAATGGAGAAATGAAGAGAAAGAATGGTAAAGAAAGGACCAAATCAGAACATGGCAACTTGGTATTTAATAACACACAGAAAATTTTATTTTGCTATTGTCTGCTTGGGCACCTTGTATCCATCAGATTGAAAATAAAAGGCGTTGGGATGTACGTTATGCAATAAAAGTTAAAAAAAAATTGTTATCTTGTAAAAGTTCAAGCATTTCTTAGCATTGCCCAAAAGAAAATCTAGGCAAACATACTTTATATATCTTTATAAAGTCATCTCTTGAAAATCATATATAATAATGCGTTGCCATAATCTAATTAATTAATTAAGAGAATTATCTTCTTCAAGATCACTGTGAAATTATAAAACTTGATGCCACTGCCGCCAACTGTGTGTATATATGTGTGTTTTATGTTACTAATTTTTGTGGAGTTATCTAAAAAATATAAACAAGTTTGACAATCCGAAGTTAAACACTTTATACTAGTTAAAAATTTCAAACTAAATTTTATCAAAAAATAATAATCAAACTAAATTGTTTAAGAAGTAAAGAAATCATAGTGTTAATGCATAAAAAAAGAAAGGAAATCATAGAAAATTTCAAGCTTTTCATATGTGTGAAAATTTTATGTGATAGTTATGTGAATGTTTTCGGATAAAGATTACACTTTTACAAACCGACTGATTCGTAATGGGCTTTGTGTGAATATTTTTTTTTTTGTTTAAATTAACAATGACATTATGTCTAGTGGTTAAAATAAATTTATTTTAAAATGTTAAAGTGATGAAACCGAAAGTAATAATATAGAGAATCCTATTCACGGATCTCGAAATAAAAGCTCATGGCCCAATAATCCCTTAACTAACTAATATATATTTATTAATTAATCAATCAATATATAATATAAAAAAAGAATTTACATGATTTAAAAAATTATCATATATCTTTTTTATAAATAAATAAATGTATCACTTACTTGACATGTGACATTTATAATACTTAATATTCTATTATATATCATTTTATGTGATAATTTTTTATCACATATAATATGAGATGACAACATGAGACATGCACATTTTAAAATACGACATATACAAAAATCATTTAACAAAAAATTAAAGAAATACAATACAACAAAAACACAAGTGAAAAAGAAATAAAAAACAAAAACATTACTATTAACGTAATAATAATAAAAAATCAATCAAAATACTAAATTATTCTTCCACTCCTATTCCTTTTTCTGGGTCGTAATGAATATTATTACTGCTTCATACTTCTTCATCTGCGATGGCCATCGTTGTAGGGGGTTTTCTAGTGCACAACCCATTCAGTTTGAAAGCCGTGACCTCTGCCAAGTGAAATGGGCAATGACACATCTTTCTATCATGAAAGTCTACGATTGTCATTATGAACACCCAATTTTGTCCGTGGCGTTTTGTAAATAAAAAAAGATAAAAAAAAATAAAAATAATCTTTCAACTCATTGGCCCATTAACCCATTAACCCATTAATCCATTAACCCATAAACCAATCCGTTAACCCATCACCCGTTAACCCATCACCCATTAACCCACAACCCATCGCTTATCCTCATCCTTAACCTCAAACTTATCCTAAAACAGACTCCATCGGCTTATCCTAATCCCCAAACACTTATCCTAACTATCCCAAACCAACCTATCCTAAACTAACTCAAACTCATCCTACCACAAACTTATCCTAACATAAACTCATCTTATCTTAAACCCATCCTAAATAAACTTATCCTAAACCTCTCGTCACTTATCCTAAACAAACTCCTAATCACATTCTAACTCAAACACCTCAGCCTAATCCTCTCCTATAAAACACCTAACCACACACAGAAAAGGGCATCAGCATATATACTAAGAACCTGACATACTTGACTCCTCAGCCTTGAAGCACACTTCTGCCCACTACCTCATTCACGTGATTTTCGTGATAATAGCATTCTTCATTTTCTACTCCAAACTGAGTTAACTCAGTGCCTCACCACACGGCCCCCCTTCAACACAGCTTCAATCCACCTCCTCAGTCACCACAACTCCACCATCATCAACCAAACCACCTTACCTCGAGCCAGCTGCCCCTGCAAACCCAAAATCACCTCACTAGATCCACCCTCAACCGTGACCCAAACCCCAACCCGAGACCAGAGCTCTGCCACGCGTAGATCGGTTCCGGCAGCCATTAAACTCACCATCAAACGGCCACCGTAGCAGCGCCGTCACAAACCGAGCAGCAGCGACCTGGACCCATTTGCCATTCCCGGGCAACTCGGCCACCGATCCCAGTACCAAGTCGCGCGGTTCTGTGAGCTCGTCTCCAACCCGTTTCACCATCGCATAAGCCGAACCGGTCGTACCCGTCTTCCAGATCCAGCCGCGTTACCGGCGCCGGCGAGCTCACCGTGACCACCCCGTCTCTGTCACACCATCGCGCTTCCATCCCGTTGCCGCCGGCCGACCGAAGCTCTCCTCTGTTTTTTTTTTTTTTTGGGTGTTCTCTGTGAAATATCAAGAGAAAGAGGATACAAAGTACCCCCTTATTTTTCATCTGGACCGTGAGTATGCTCTGTTTCTTTTTTTTCTTTTTTTTTGGGATAAATGGGCTCATTGGGCTAAAAACAAAAAAATCTAACAAAAGATGAGTAAAAATGATAAGAACAAAAAAAAAGGGGGAACATATAAACCTTTTTTAAAAAAATAATGATGATAATAATAATAATAATATGGGTTACCTAAGTTGCGACAGCTTGCTAACCCTTACATTTTGTAAACATCTGAGTTGGCACTTGATGATTTACATTATCATTATTATTATTATTATTATTATTATTATTATTATTATTATTATTATTATTATTATTATCATTATATTTAAATTATTATCATGTTTTTTTCAATTTTTAAGTTAAATCGCTAATTGATAATTTTAAATAAAAGTTTTTTTTGTAACAAATTTGATAATCAGTGGGTGACGTCTCTAGCGCGACGCGAGCTTCACCTATTTAATCCTTAATTTGAATAACTGAGCCGTGACGGCTTGTTGATTCAAATTTTTAAAGTTTTTTTAATTAAAATCAACTAACCCACAATTATTTTCTAAAGAACTACGTGACTTTGATTTCCTCATTGCACCTGAGGATACGTAGGAGCGGGACTTTTATTCCGTCAAGCCAAAATTTAATTTTTTATAATTTATTTGTTGATTTCATTATTTTATTTTATTTTTAGGGGTAAAATAAATATTTTCAAAGATTATTAAGAATTTGCATAATTAACTTAATGTACCTAGTCTTAGGATGGGTGTGTTAGAAGTCTTTGTGGGATTAAGTTTCCACCATTCCCTACGCATAACCTAGGCTCCCGAATTCAATCTGGTTTCAAAGACTAATTTCTATTAAAGGTTTTCTAATTTTTCCTAATAAAAAATAAAATTGGTGGTGATTCCAATTTTTTTAATTTAAGTTGCTATTTCGCCGCGATTAAAATCGGTCGCGACAGATGGCGACTCCGCTGGGGATCTTGAGAGTCAAGCCTGTAAAAGTTAGTTATGCAAATTTTTTTTTGTGATCTTTATGTGTTTGTTTTATCCCTTTTTTCTTTTTCTTTTATTATTTGATGATTTTTTATATATATATTATTTTTAATTGTTGTACTATCTGAACCTTAGGGTAGAAAACTTTTGGAATTTGTTTTGTATTTGCTTTGTTTTGCAGGATGTGGGTAGTCTTTAGGATTGTGAAGGTTTGTACGCTCCCAGCACCCACTGCACCTACACGTAAAGCACACACATTCGAGTGGGGCCCTATACCCGGGTCTGAGTGAAGCCTAAGTTAAGTAGAGGTTGCGTAGTGGTAGCCATTTTGGATGTACTTCCTGTTTGGTTATCGCGAAAACCTCATCTAGAGTGCGCCTTTTTCATGAATGTCCCACACCTAGTTGGTTTACCCACTATTTCGTGGTCAACATTCTGAAATAGGACTTGGCTCTAGAGACCTTTAAAATAGAAAAGCCACCCCATGGAAGTCCTCACGAACCAGAAAGACTCTTAGATCCTTAGGATAGAATTCCCAACTTTAAGGCAACCCCATTAGGACACAAAGGGAGCACACCTCTCATTACCTTTAGATTTATCCATATCTTGTGAGTTGTTCAGTCTTTTAATGTGACAAACCATACTTGCGTCCCTCTTAAAATTTTCTTTTCCAAAAGAGAAGATGAGTCATTATTAAAGGACCAACAACTCACTCACTCATTATTGCATTACAAGTCATCATTCTTCGCATCATGTTTTCTCCAAAAATCATGCATTGACAGTTCTTATGTGTTAAATCCAGGTTTGTTGAGGGACTGTTGAAACTAAGTGCCTAAGGATTAACAGTGAGTATCTTTGATTAATAATGGAACGTGCCATGGGATCAGATTACAATGAGGTCGTTTTGAAAAAGACTTTGCGACTTAAGGCCATCGAAGTTGACACAGAAAGCCTGTTGAGTTTGGGCCGAATGTTGAAGAAGACACAACGCCTGACCTTCACTGCAAGATATGGGAAGATTCTGAATCTGTTAGAGGTGGATGTACAAGTAGAAGCTATTACCGCGCTAGCCCAATTCTACGACCCACCATTGCGTTGTTTCACGTTTCAAGATTGTCAGTTGGCCCCCACCTTAGAAGAGTTTGAGCAGATCTTGGGCTTACCGTTGGAAAAGGAAGAGCCATACCTCTATATAGGCCACCATGCATCCATGCCAACCATAGCAGATATCTTGAAGATTCATGTGAAGGATCTGCAAAAAGCAAAGCAAAATAGGAAAGGAACAGAGGGATTCCCAAGGAAATATTTAGAAGAACACACGCACCACCTAGCCAAGGTTGAAGACTGGAATACCTTCATGGATGTGTTAGCCCTCATTATTTATGGCAGCATCCTATTCCCAAGTAATGAAGACTTGATAGATTTTGTAGCAATAGATGTGTTTCTTGCTCGAAGAAATAATGCCGCTAATCCTGTACCAGCCCTTCTTGCTGATGTCTATTATACCCTGAATTTCTGCCATGAAAAGAAAGGTAAGCGGATCTTATGTTGTCTACCGATGTTATTCGTATGGCTCACGAGTCACATGTTCAAGAGGGGCTATGAGGATCCATGTCCCATTACAAGTCTCAAGATGCTCCAGTTGAAAACCAGGAACGGCCGCGAATGGGCCGAAGAATTGGCCAAACTTGAGGAAAAGAAAATTGTATGGTACCCACAGCGTAAAGAAGGGCAAACAGTGGTCTATCAGTGTGAAGGCTTTCCTAATGTTCCTCTCATGGGTACGCGGGGATGCATTAACTACAACCCTGCACTGGCATTGCGACAATTAGGCTATCCCATGATGGGGCCACCATCAGAATTGGAAACCGTTCCATTTGTCTGTAACATGCAAATGGAGTGTACTGAGACACTTAGGAAAGTGCGAGACGCTTGGAAGAAAGTTATTAGAAAAAGTAAAGAGTGGGAGTCGAAGTCGCGGAGTTAAGGAAAGTTACGGGCAAAGTGGGTCAAGAACAGTATGGCGCAGGAAGTTAAGTTACCCTTTAAAATCCCAACCTCTCTACAGTTGGTAAATCTTTGCCTCGACTTCGATAGAAGATGAAGAAATAAGAGAAAAGTTAGCTGAAGCCAACAAAGAAAAAGGGAAATTAGAGGCAGAGTTGGAAAAGGTTGGCCAGACATGTGCAGTTTTAAGACGTGAAAATGCTGAGAAAAACGTTGCTCTCGAAAAAGCAAACAAAAGGCAAAGGACAGAGCAAGATAGTATGTCAAAAATCAAAAAATGTTTGGAAGCTGCAAATAAGGAACTAAGGCTCCGAGGGTAGGAAAGAGATAAAGCTCTGACAGAAATCAACAACTCAAGGAGCTACTCGTAATTGCCAAAATAGCACAGAATAAGGCTCTTCAGTAAGCAGATAGTATGAGGCAACAAGTGGAGACAATGTCAACCAGATATAAAGACATGATCAGAATTGAGAGGTTGCGCACTGTCGAGGAGATTGCAGGGTATGAAGCAGCATTGCGACAGGGACATGAGGACTTGCAGAAAATGATAGATCATGCAAGACAGCAAGACGAGGACATTAATGGATGGAAAGAAGAAGTCCATTTTTGGAAAGACCAATTCTCGAAGCTGGCATGCCTAGCCAACACGGCAATCGCAGACATTCCATATTACTTAAAGGTGGCGGATAAGATGGTCGATCCTATTAAGACTCCAGCAGAGATCAATGACTTTATTGAGTATTGCAAGAATCTTGTTGGATAAATAAAGCAGATGATCAGGGTGCAGTCATTTGAGAAGGAGGAATTAGACTAGACAATGATGTATTTCAAGTAGAGTGGAAATGATGTATTCCTCTTAAATAATGTTGATGATTCTTTTTCAATTGAATAAAGTATGCCTTTTTGTTCTTCTGATCCTATGTTGCACTGAAGATCCATTACTTTTGAACGAGACATTCTAAATAATGGTCATGACAAACTTTTGAACGAGACGTTCTAAGAAACAGTCATGACGAGCAAAGATTAAAGATACTCACTCAAATCCGCCCGGCACGAATTAACAATGGTCCTTTAACAAATCAATAATAATCATGGTTGTTTTAACAAATTTTACTTTGATTGTTCACAGAAAATTTATAACCATTGCGCGACCAAGGAAAGAAGACACCAATCACACCCGTGTTCATAACACAAGGGCTCGAACAAGGTTGCTTGCAGCAATGGCGGCTGAGAACGAAGGTAGGAACCTAAGTTTGGAAGTAGATGAAGTGAAAGGAAGGGTGAATGAGGTGACAGAATCTCAAAGAAGAATTGAGGAAATGTTGTCAGCCATGAGGGAGACCTCACCTTGATGGGGGGGCGCTTGGAGGTACAGAGTAACCGGGCGCACTCGCACCCACCGAATACCACTTCCATGAGGACAAACCCCGGAGTCCTACTTGAGGTACCTTATGTGGGAGGAACCTCAAACACTGCATCAATAGTGATTCCTATTGGAGAAGGATATCATTCATTAGAAGGTACTCGCAATGAGGTCTATGGTAATACCGAGTTCACATGGGAACAACCACATATGATGACAAGCGGATTTCCTACCGCAGACGGACATGCAACTGCTCGTAAATGACAAGATGAAAGAAGAGTGGATGAAAAAGATGGAAGAGCAAATTAAGGCGATCAAGGGTCCTAGCACCTACGGTCCCCTAGGGATAGAAGAATTATGCCCTACTGCTAACATCGTTATCCCCAAGGATTTCAAAGCCTCAGAATTTGTCAAGTATGATGGGAGCACCAATCCCTTTTTCCACCTAAAAACTTATATTACCAAAATGTCCATTTGGTCAAGGGATTGGAAGTTCCTCGTCAATTTCTTTCATGAAAGTTTGACTGGGCCTGCTTTGGAGTGGTGTATCCAACAGGACCTCTAAAAATCTCCTCTTGGGATGATCAAGCGAATTCATTTATGGGTCGATGATCGATTTAATCTGATACGCCCCCAACTCGAGAGCAGTTGGGAACATTGCAGAAGAAAAATGAGGAGACATTCAAACAATATGCCCAGAGATGGAGAACTCTTGCAGCCCAAGTGCAACCGCCGTTAACTTTGACTGAGATGTGCTCATACTTCTTGGGAACTTTAGGAGCTCCTTATATTGGGACAATGGCGGGCGCCGCTTATAGAGACTTTGCTGATTTAATTGCTGCTGGAGAAAGAATTGAAATTTTGGTAAAGGCTGAAAAATTACCAGCTGGCAATAATGAAAGTAGTTTCAAGAAGGGGTTCCCCCCTAAGAAAAAAGAGCCGGAAGTGAGTTATGTGCAGAATCTGCAGCCTTTACGACCCCGATATTCGCCATCCTACCCTACATACCGACCACCCCCATACAACCCAAACACGTACCCTTCTTATCAGACACCTGCACCATCCCATCTACCTAGCCCAACTGCTCCTCCCGTAAATATACCTCAAACCCAGCCATTCCAAATCAACAATATCCCTAATTTCACCCATATACACTAACTCGCCCAATCTATACTCAGTACCCATCTCGGCCTCCGCAAAATTTCCAAAACTACCCACAACCTCGACCAAACTTCCAAAATCAAGGTCGTTTCCGTACCCAAAACCTACCCCCTTTCCCAAAACTGTCCATCTCAAACGCAGATCTATTTCAAAGGTTGTTTGATGCTCACCTCATCTCGGGGAACCCCAGTACGTCCCCTACAACCACCATTTCCAAGCATGGTACAACCCCAATTTAACTTGCAGGTACCATATGGATATTTCGGGGCACTCAATCGAGGACTGTGAGTCTTTCAAGATGGCGGTAAGAAAGCTTATTGCTTGTGGAAAACTAGACATTCAAGAAGAGGCTGGACCTAGTATTGTCAGCAATCCAATTCCTAATCATGGTGAAAGGAATGTGGTAAATGCTTTAGAGACGGAAGGACCTCCAGTAAGGAATGCCATGAGCCTGCGTACACCGATGACTCAAATATTTGAGGGGTTGAAGAAAGCAGGTTATGATATCACGGCACCAGCTTCATCAGTAAAAGAAGAGGAGAAGTACGATGAAGAATCAAGATGTGTTTACCATTGTGGGGGAACAAGACACGATATTGAGAACTGTTGGGACTTTAAGGTTCGGGTCCAGGATTTACTCATTTTGGGAATAATACAAGCTGGACAAGGGGTAACTTCCTCTGAAGAAGTTAGTGTGGTAGAACGCTTTGTGCTGAAGGTGCCACCTCTCAACCAAGTCCCGGTGCCAGGGAGGGTAGTTGTTACAATCAAGAAGCCAATGCCATTTGCTTATGATGATACCCACTCAGTACCATGGAATTATGAAGCTAGGGTGGAAACAAAAGGAGTCGGGGAAGAGACTTCAAAGCCCCGAGTTGCTGAAATACTCCAGGATGAAGGGTGTGTGACTAATATAGTTACGAGGAGTGGGCGATGTTATGGCCCAATGAGAAGTAGAGAAGAAGAAGAATGTTAAAGAATGGGGTAAGGAGGAAAATGCAAGAGAAGAGGAGAGAGGGAAAGAAGAGGAGGAAGAATTTTTGAAGATCATGAAACAGAGTGAATACGATGTGATGGAACAGCTGAAGAAGACTCCAGCAAGGATATCCCTTTTGTCACTCGTTTTGACATCTGAGTTACATCGAAAAGCGTTGCTAAGAGTATTGAATGAGGCTTATGTCAAACCCGATGTTACCCCTGAGAATGTTGTCAGCATGGTGGACCCGGTAAAGCACGTCAACATGATCACATTTATGGATAAAGAGATCACCTCTCGGTCTGAGAAAAACCCACGAGCCTTACACATAACCCTTAAATGCAAAGGGTATATAGTTGCAAAGGTTTTGATTGATGGGGGTCTCAACGCTAAATATCTTACCGAAGTCGACTCTAA
The DNA here is from genome assembly GCA_029884595.1 of Ormosia semicastrata. NCBI lineage: Eukaryota > Viridiplantae > Streptophyta > Magnoliopsida > Fabales > Fabaceae > Ormosia > Ormosia semicastrata. The sequence continues at coordinate 24,318,316 of JAQQTO010000046.1, read as the reverse complement.
CCTCATTGTCGATAAGTGAGGATGAACTGACACCTCGAGAAATGGTAGTGCGAGCCTTTGATGGAAATAGGAGAGGCATTTTAGGAGAGGTGACGTTGCCGTTAGAGATTGGTCCAAGTAATTTTCGGTATTGTTCCAAGTTATGAACATTGAGCCTGGTTACACTATGCTCTCTGGGGAGACCATGGATCCATGTTGTTTGGCGTTGTTCCTTCTACACTACACCGCAGTATTAAATACATCGAGAATGGGTCGGTTATTACTATACACGGAGAAGAAGAAATCATGGTGTCAAAACCGGTTTCAGTCGTATGTGGAAAGTGCAGAGAAAGATGAGGAGAATTTGTGGCATAGCTTTGAGGTAGTTGAAACTGAACTCGGTGGGGTGAGCCCTCGATGCAAATTGTGAATCAGGTGGTGGCCCGAATTATGACTAATAATGGGTACCGAAAGGAAAAGGCCTGGCTCAAAATTGCAAGGAACTCGACACCGATTTCACTTCCAGAAAAGCTAGACAAGTTTGGATTGGGGTACGAAGCGCTCTGGAAGAGAGAATGGAGAATGTGACTTTGGGGAAAAGGAGTGATAAGGGCGAAATGAAGCATATTCCTCACCGAGGGAGACATTCCGACCAACCAAAGTAATCATGCCCGAAGAAGTCATTCGTCCACAATACCATCTTACTATCAATGCATTGCATGAAGAAGGCCCCGAAGAGTACAAAGCAATCCGGCTTTCACCGAAGAGGAGCCATTGAAGAACTGGCAATCTGAATCAATGATTGATGTTATTGCTTCCAAGTAATTGTCTAGTCATGCTCAGTAACAAGCGGATATTTATGTCTAGCTATGTTTTTATCTTATATTTATGTTATTTGAGACAATTAACTAAATAAAATTGCATGTTTATTCAGTATTCCTCTGTGTCACTCTCTTTGCGTACCTTCTTTTTACATTTATTAGTTTCCTTTTCTTGTGTTTCTTTTAAATAAAAAAAAAGACTTCCTTCTCTTGCTTTATCATTTCTACTCTATTTTATCTTTCCAACTCCCCATAAATTACTTTCCAGGGATGTGAGTCTTGTAGAGAATTCGTCTCATGAGAGGGACCTTGAAAACTTGTCAATTGATTCCCCTGCAATGTTTGATAAAGAGGATCTAGGATTTGGTGAAGAGAAAGAGATTGTTGAAGAATTTGAAAAAATGCTGGAATACTCAGAGAGAAAGTTTGATGTGAGCAATGAGGTAATAGAAGTAATTAACATGGGAACAGAAGAAGATAAGAAAGAGTTGAGAATAGTAGATAATCATGAGCGTATAGAAATGGTGGTACTATTGAGAGAGTTCCTTGATGTGTTCGCATGGTCCTCCAGAGATATGCCTGGATTAGACCCTGGAATAGCATCACATAAAATTCCACTATATCCAGATGTAGAACCAAAAAGACAGAAGTTGAAAAGAATGCACCCGGATATGTCACTAAAGATTAAAGAAGAAGTGACTAAGCAGCTAGAAGCTGGATTTATAGAGGTGTCAAGACACCCGCAATGGGTAGCAAATATTGTGCCAGTACCAAAGAAGGATGGGAAGGTAAGGATGTGTGTGAATTATAGAGATCTAAATAAGGCCAGTCCAAAAGATGATTTCCCGCTCCCCCATATTGATGTTCTTGTTGACAATACAGCAAGAAATCATAGGTTCTCATTTATGGACGGGTATTCCGGGTATAATCAGATCCCCATGGATGTTGATGACAAAGAAAAGACGACTTTTATTACACCTTGGGGAACCTTTTGTTACATAGTAATGTCCTTTGGATTGAAAAATGCTGGAACTACCTATCAACGTGCTATGGTTGCATTATTTCATGACATGATGCATAAAGAAATTGAGGTTTATGTGGATGATATGGTAGCCAAATCCAAAGAAAAGAAAAGTCATGTAGCAGTCTTACGGAAATTATTTGAAAGACTCAGGAAGTATAAGTTGAGGCTCAATCCTAATAAATGCGTTTTCGGAGCATCCACTGGAAAATTACTCGGATTCATCGTTAGCAGAGAAGGGATAAAGGTGGATCCGGATAAGGCAAAGGCAATACAAGAGATGCCTCCTCCTAAGACAGAGCGAGAAGTGAGAAGTTTTCTTGGGAGACTTAATTACATCGCTAGGTTCATTGCTAACCTGACCAGCACTTGTGAGCCTATATTCAAGTTGTTGAAGAAGCATCAGCCAGGAAAATGGGATGAAGAATGTCAAGAAGCTTTTGATAAGATAAAGGCTTATTTGATGAACCCTCCTGTGTTGGTACCCCTTACACCGGGTCGTCCTTTGATATTATACTTAACTGTACTGTCAACCTCAATGGGGGCAATGCTGGGGCAGCACGATGAATCAAGAAAAAAGGAGCAGGCGATTTATTACCTGAGTAAGAAGTTTAATGACTGTGAAGCCCGTTACACGGCTATTGAGAAGACTTGTTGTGCTCTAGTATGGACCTCAAAACGATTACGGCGACATGCTCTATTACACCACTTGGTGATCTCCGAATGGACCCTCTGAAGTACATATTTGAAAGCCCTCATGTCTCATTAAGGGTTTCAAAATGGCAAGTGATATTATCGAGTTTGATATCAAGTACATGACTCGTAAATCAAGTCAAAGGGAGTGCAATTGCGGATCATTTGGTGAAAATCCTCTTGAGGGTGGACAACTAATGACATATGAGTTCCCTAGATGGAGAAATTTTGATGGCGTAAGGAGAGGAAGGAAAAAGGAGTCTGCGTGGAAGATGTATTTTGATGGAGCGAATCAATATGTATGGCGGTGGCATAGGAGCTGTTGTTGTCTCGCCGGATGGAAAACAATATCCGTTGCTATTAAGTTGGATTTTGAGTGCACTAATAATGTTGCGAAATACGAGGCCTCATGTTGTGGGTTTACAAGTAGCAATTGACTTGGGGATCAAACAATTAAAAGTATTCGGAGATTCGGCACTTATCATTTATCAAGTGAATGGTGAATGGCAAACTAAAGACCCAAAGTTGGTGCCCTATCAAAAGTATTTGACCAAGTTGACTGAGAAGTTTGAAGAGGTGACATTTTCCCATATGGCTCGAGACATGAATCAGTTTGCAGATGCTTTGGCCGTAATGACTAAGTTGGATATCCACAATAATGTCCAACCCATCCAAGTAAAAGTACATAGTGAGCCCGCGTATTGTGCCAATGTGGAGGGTGAGCCAGATGGTAAACCTTGGTATCATGATATCAAGCAGTATATCCAACATAGAGAATACCCAATCAAGTGAAGTGAATAAGAAGACTATTCGCCGGTTGGCTATGGCCTTTTTCTTGAATGGGGAAGTTCTATATAAGAGAAGCCATGATGGCACCTTACTCAGGTGTGTGGATGCTCGGGAAGCTCGTTTAATCATGACTGAAGTCCACGAAGGAATTTGTGGGACTCATGCTAATGGTCATATGATGGCACGAAAAATTTTAAGGAGCGGTTATTATTGGTCCACCATGGAAGCGGACTGTATAGAATATGTTCGAAAGTGTCATAAATGCCAGATATATGCAGATCGAGTCAATGCACCTCCATTCCCCTTGCACAATATGGTATCTCCATGGCCTTTCTCGATGTGGGGAATAGATGTCATTGGGCCAATTAACCCCAAAGCTTCCAACGGTCATCGTTTCATTTTAGTAGCAATCGACTATTTCACCAAGTGGGTAGAAGCTTGCTCTTATGCCAATATTACTCAAAAGGTATTTTTGAAATTCCTCAAGAGGGATATTGTCTCGGAGATACTGAATCCCGAGAAAGGATAATTACGGATAATGTTTGCTAATCTCAATGGTGCCGAGATTAAGAAATTCAGCGAAAATTTCAAGATCAAGCATCATAATTCAGCTCCCTATAGGCCTCGATGAATGGTGCAATTGAAGCCGCAAAATAAGAATGTCAAGAAAATTGTGGCTAAGATGGTTGTTAACTACAAGGATCGCACGAAATGTTACCCTATGCTTTACACGCGTATCGTACCAATATACGATCAAGCACCGGGACAACGCCTTTGTCCTTGGTATATGGGATGGAAGTCTGTCTCTCCATAGAAATTGAAATTCCTTCTCTAAGAGTATTGATGGAAGCAGAGTTGGAAGAATCTGAATGGGTGAAGACTCGATATGAGCAATTGAATATGATAGAAGAGAAGAGATCAAAACTATTTGTCATGGACGCTTGTATTAAAGCGAATGGCCAGAGCCTTTAATAAAAAGTCCATCCTAGAGAATTCTGCATTCGGAGATTTAGTATTGAAGAAGATTCTCCCTAATCAAGAGGATGCTAGAGGAAAATGGGCTCAGAGTTATGAGGGTCCTTACATCGTTAAGCAAGCATTTTCTGGAGGGGCTTTAATTTTGCAGAATATGGATGGAGAAGAATTGCCAAGGCCAGTAAATACTGATGTTGTCAAGAGATTCTATGCTTAAAAAAAAGAAAAAAAAAGAAAAAAAGAAGAAGAGGAAGCTCGTTAGGTTGAGAACCCGAAAGGGCGGCCTAAGCAAAAGTTAGAGTAAAAAAAAAGAAAAGAAAAAAAAAGAGGTCCGTTAGGTCGAAAACCCAAAAGTATGCTTAAACAAAAGTTAGGACAAATAAATAGGCAAAATCTCAAAGGAAGGAGGTCTGAAACTCCAACCTGGGGCAATTTTTATCCTGTGTTCAATTGGCCATACTGGGGGAAAATGTCTGAAAGATTAAAGGAAAAATGTGTGGAAGAAATTAGCAACAGAGACAATATTTGGATTATCAAATGGTTGCAGGGAATCAATTGAATGAAGAACAAGGAACCAAAACGGGGGCAAATTTTCTTTCCCTTGCAATTTTCTTTTGTTTCTATGTTTTCGTCTTAAGCATGTGTCTTACCAGATATTCATCATATTACCAAAGTAATAAAAAGAAGTTTGTTCATTCAATGAATTTCTATCCATACATGAATGCATGTTTAACTCATTAAGTTAAGTCTCAAATAACATAAATTCAAGATCAACAGCTTGATTCTGACATTTCTACAGCAATCCTTCAATGATTGAGTTAGATTGAAAGATCTCAAGCTCTAAAGTATAGTTTGCAATGTGACATTTGGTTGAAGTGATTTGTTGCCAAGAAGGAAAGGAAGAGTTAAAAAAAAATGAAGAAAAAGGGTTAAAAAGATTCTGAAATAGCCAAAGGGTCTGAGGAAGAAAAACAAGTGAACAAGGGTTTGATTGGTCAAAGCTTTCCAAAAGTCGTCGCTGGTTCGAATGATTAAAGGGAAGAAAAGAAAAGAGAAAAAGAAAGAAAGAGAAAATAAAGATAAAAGAAAAAAAGAGAAAAAGAGAGAGAATGAAAGAGATTTTAAGGCATTGTCTAACTGTCATGAATGTTTCCATTGCATTTGCATTTTTTTAGTGCATCATCTCCTTGCATTTGCATTTTTACTTTTGAGCGCATCGGCTCCTGTCTTTTACTTTTTGAGTGCATCGGCTCCCTGTCTTTAATTCCTGTCTTTTACTTTTGAGCGTATCGGCTCCCTGTCTTTTAATTCCTGTCTTTTACTTTCGAGCGTATCGGCTCCTTGTCTTTTAGTTTTGAGCGCATCGGCTCCTGTCTTTTACTTTTGAGCGCATCGGCTCATTGTCTTTTAATTCTCGTCTTTTACTTTTTGAGCGCATCGGCTCCTGTCTTTAGTTCTGTCTTTTACTTTTGAGTGCATCGGCTCCTTGTCATTTCATCCTGTCTTTTACTTTTGAGCGCATCGGCTCCTGTCTTTAATTCCTGTCTTTTACTTTTGAGCGCATCGGCTCCTGTTTTTAATTCCTCGTTTTTTACTTTCGAGCGCATCGGCTCCTTGTCTTTTAGTTTTGAGCGCACGGCTCCTGTCTTTTTTACTTTTGAGCGCATCGGCTCATTGTCTTTAATTCTCGTTTTTACTTTTTGAGCGCATCGGCCTCCTGTCTTTAATTCCTGTCTTTTACTTTTGAGCGCATCGGCTCCTTGTCATTTCATTCCTGTCTTTTACTTTTTGAGCGCATCGGCTCCTTGTCATTTCATTCCTGTCTTTTACTTTTGAGCGCATCGGCTCTTTTCTTTTAGTTTTGAGCGATCGGCTCTGTCTTTTACTTTTGAGCGCATCGGCTCATTGTCTTTTAATTCTCGTTTTTACTTTTCGAGCGCATCGGCTCCTGTCTTTAATTCTGTCTTTTACTTTTGAGCGCATCGGCTCCTGTCATTTCATTCTGTCTTTTTTCCTTTTGAGTGCATTGGCTCTGTCTTTTACTTTTGAGCGCATCAGCTCCTGTCTTTTGCTTTTGAGCGCATCGGCTCCTGTCTTTTAAGTTTCTATCATTGAGCGCATTGCTCTTTGCATTGTTTTGTTTCTTTTCGCTCCCGAACAAAATTCGAGTTCATGTCTTTACTCGTTTCTTACCATGATAAAATGAAAAACTATGGTTATTTTTTTTTATCTAGTAAGAAACAAGTAAAGAGGGGCAACTGTGAACACCCAATTTTGTCCAGGGCGTTTTGTAAATAAAAAATGATAAAATAAATAAATAAAAATAATCTTTCAACTCATTGGCTCATTAACCCATTAACCCATTAATCCATTAACCCATAAACCAATCCGTTAACCCATCACCCGTTAACCCATCACCCATTAACCCACAACCCATTAGTTATCCTCATCCTTAACCTCAAGACTTATCCTAAAAAGACTCCATCGGTTATCCTAATCCCCAAACACTTATCCTAACTATCCCAAACCAACCTATCCTAAACTAACTCAAACTCATCCTACCACAAACTTATCCTAACATAAACCCATCTTATCTCAAACCCATCCTAAATAAACTTATCCTAAACCTCTCGTCACTTATCCTAAACAACCTCCTAATCACATTCTAACTCAAACACCTCAGCCTAATCCTCTCCTATAAAACACCTAACCACACATAGAAAAGGGCATCAGCATATATACTAAGAACCTGACATACTTGACTCCTCAGCCTTGAAGCACACTTCTGCCCACTACCTCATTCACGTGATTTTCGTGATAATAGCATTCTTCATTTTCTACTCCAAACTGAGTTAACTCAGTGCCTCACCACACGGCCCCCCTTCAACACAGCTTCAATCCACCTCCTCAGTCACCACAACTCCACCATCATCAACCAAACCACCTTACCTCGAGCCAGCTGCCCCTGCAAACCCAAAATCACCACACTAGATCCACCCTCAACCGTGACCCAAACCCCAACCCGAGACCAGAGCTCTGCCACGCGTAGATCAGTTCCGGCAGCCATTAAACTCACCATCAAATGGCCACCGTAGCAGCGCCGTCACAAATCGAGCAGCAGCGACCTGGACCCATTTGCCATTCTCGGGAAACTCGGCCACCGATCCCAGTACCAAGTCGCGCGGTTCTGTGAGCTCGTCTCCAACCCGTTTCACCATCGCATAAGCCGAACCGGTCGTACCCGTCTTCCAGATCCAGCCGCGTTACCGGCGCCGGCGAGCTCACCGTGACCACCCCGTCTCTGTCACACCATCGCACTTCCATCCCGTTGCCGCCGGCAGACCGAAGCTCTCCTCTATTTTTTTTGGGTGTTCTCTGTGAAATATCAAGAGAAAGAGGATACAAAGTACCCCCTTATTTTTCATCTGGACCGTGAGTATGCTCTGTTTCTTTTTTTTTTCTTTTTTTTTGGGATAAATGGGCTCATTGGGCTAAAAACAAAAAAATCTAACAAAAGATAAGTAAAAATGATAAGAACAAAAAAAAAAGGGGGAACATATAAACCTTTTTTAAAAAAAATAATGATGATAATAATAATAATAATATGGGTTACCTAAGTTGCGACAGCTTGATGATTTACATTATCATTATCATTATTATTATTATTATTATTATTATTATTATCATTATATTTAAATTATTATCATGTTTTTTTCAATTTTTAAGTTAAATCGCCAATTGATAATTTTAAATAAAAGTTTTTTTTGTAACAAATTTGATAATCAGTGGCTGACGTCTCTAGCGCGACGCGAGCTTCACCTATTTAATCCTTAATTCGAATAACTGAGCCGTGACGACTTGTTGATTCAAATTTTTAAAGTTTTTTAATTAAAATCAACTAACCCACAATTATTTTCTAAAGAACTACGTGACTTTGATTTCCTCATTGCACCCGAGGATACGTAGGAGCGGGACTTTTATTCAAATCAAGCCAAAATTTAATTTTTTATAATTTATTTGTTGGTTTCATTATTTTATTTTATTTTTAGGGATAAAATAAATATTTTCAAAGATTATTAAGAATTTGCATAATTAACTTAAGGTACCGTCTTAGGATGGGTGTGTTAGGTGTGCTGTGGGATTAAGTTTCCACCTTCCCTAAGCATAACCGGCTCCCGAATTCAATCTGGTTTCAAAGACTAATTTCTATTAAAGGTTTTCTAATTTTTCCTAATTAAAAATAAAATTGGTGGCGACTCCTAATTAAAATTTTTTTAATTTAAGTTGCTATTTTGCCGCGATTAAAATCGGTCGCGACAGTCATGGTTGCGGGGGGTTCTCTGGCACACAACCTATTCAGCTTGAAAAGTCATGATTTCTGCCAAGTAAAATGAGCAAAGACGCCTCTTTCTGCCATAAAAGGAATCCGTGGCTAGAAAGATAACTGTCTGTGGCCGTCCAATCCATGTCAACCACTATTTTTGGTCGTCGACTCTCTCACCTACTCACTTCTCTCTCTAAAGTTTCCCTTCTAAGTCGTCCAATCTTCAGCTGATGATGCTCCTCTCACATTGGATCCTAATCTAGGTTGTTTACAATAGTAACCATTCTCTTTTTACATGCTTGAGATTGCCCAAGTTATTGAATTTGATTGTCTCTATAGATTTCAACATCTCTAAATCAAATGAGTCGCTACTAGATCTGAATATGGATATGTTCCACTCAAATGAGCTGCTAATAGAGCTTCTCGTGAAATTCTTGGTAATGGAAGGTAAGCTTCTCTTCGTTCTTACCACATGAGATTCTTTTTGGAATGATTCAAAAATTTGAATTAATTTTCATCTGTTTTAAATATGGAAATGTATTAATTAGGCCTTTATTCTTAGTCAATTATGACAAGTTTTGGTTAAATATTTTGGTTTAATAATTTTGGTAATTATTCGAATTGATTTGAAATTGTTTTTCCTGATTGGTAAACTCTATAATCAAATATTATGTTACTAATTTGATTGCTTCACTCAAATTATTACTTAATACATAATTATAATTGTAATTTATAATAAAGGGAGATCATTTAAGACATTTGTCATGCTTTTTCTTTTTATTTATTCTTTTTGGTAAAAATATTTTTTCTTTTAATTTTACTTAATTGTAGTAAATATTGTCAAATTTTTAGGATGCAGTATTACCTTCAATTTCAAATTTATATTGCTACAGTCCTAAAAATTATAGCAATTGATACATAATGTCACTCAATTTAATAGTAGAGTTTGAATTTTTATTATTATGAATTTTTTATATTTATTTCATGTTTTCAGAGGGGAAAAAAGAGTTGTAAGGAATACAAAAATAAATCTAATCTATCTCACTTCTCTTATTGATTCCTTTAAGCATGATTGACGTTGGATCTCATGATAAATGACATTCTTTTTTTATGTTGTGCAATATTAGAAAATTTCTTATATAAGAATAAATTATATTGCTTGAAATTATTATTATTGAATTAACATTTATATTAAATTTGGTATTTATTGTGCACTGTTAAATATATTTTTTAGGTAATTTGGTATTTAGTATTTATTGTATACATGGTCAAATTCTTTTTTTTTTATTAGTACCTAATCTCTTTTTACACATAATAATTGGTTTTATTTATTTGATCATTATTATTGTTTTGATATTTAATGAATAAAAATATTTTTGAATCATATTTTTTTACATGTGATATCGTTAAAATGCTTATAAAAAGTTTGGATGATGGCTTCTTATGTGTTGATTGCTTTGTGGTTTTCTTTCTTTTTATGTTTTAGAGTAAATTCGTCTCATAGCTTCTAAAAATTTTCATTACACTTTATATTTTATCTTTCATATTTTCTAATTTGTTATTCTAGTATGTCTTATTTTAGTTAATATTTATTTGTTTTCATGTATATATTAAATCGATTAAGATATTGAAAATAATATCTTAATTGATTGTACATATCTTTTTTATTTATTGTAAATATTTTGTTTTCTAATCAAATTGTTAGTTTCCTAAGTTAAAATTTTCTGATTGATAGTTTTTTGCTTTAGAGATAGCTTTCTATTTTAGAGATTTGTTTTCGTTTTAGAGATTTGTTTCCTTTTTCATTGTATATATATTTCCTATAAAGAGAAACTTCTGTACGTCTCTTAATTATATCAATAAAAGACTTATTTCAAGTTGGTATTAGAGAAGAGGCACTGCCGGCCTTAATCCTTCCCATCGTGATGTCTAACATTTCCTCAGGCTCCGATGGCCTGCAAAGGAGTGATGTCTCTGCTAATAAGAGCAATTATTCCAAACTAAGAAATAAAGATGAGTCAAACCGTGTATGGTGTGAATACTGCAACAAGCCATGCCATATCAAAGAAACTTGCTGGAAAATTCATGGCAAATTAGCACATTTTAAGGGCAGCAAACCAGGTCCAAATAGCAAACCAGGTCATAGATTCAACAGAGTTTTTCCTACTGCTCATGAGACTGAAAAAAGCTCTATCATCAAAGACTTAGTTGATCAACTTTTACAATTTCTAAAGTCCAGTTTATCATCTAGTATTCCTAGTGGCTCTCTCGCAAAAACATGTATTTTTAGTAATTCTAATGCTTTATCTTGTACCTTAAATCTAACACCTTAGATCATTGATTCTGGTGCATCGGATCATATGACCAATCTGTCCTCTTTATTCAAAATTTACTATCCTTGATCTGGTAATGAAAAAGTCAGAATAGTAGATGATAGTTTCTCTTCTATTGCAAGGAAAAGTATTGTTACTCTATCCACAGCCATAGACTTAAAATATGTCCTCTATGTTCATAAACTTTCCTGTAACCTTTTATTCGTCAGTAAACTTTATAAAAATTCTAATTGTTAAGTCATTTTCTCAGACTCTTATTGTGTATTTCAAGACCAGATTTTGGGGAAGATGATTGACAGTGCTAGGATGGTGGATGAGCTCTACTATTTCAGTAATGATTTCTCTGTAGATAACGTAGCTCAAGGTCTTAGTGGTATAAGTTCTTAATCTATCCGAGAACAAATAATGCTTTGACATCATAGACTAGGACATCCAAGTTTTTAATATTTAAAACATTTATTTCCAAATTTATTTCAGAATGTTGATTGTTCATCTTTTTAATGTGAAAGTTGTATTCTTGCCAAAAGTCATCGCATTTCTTATACTTCTAAACTCCATTGTGCATCTAAACATTTTTATTTGATTCATAGTGATGTTTGGGGTCCCTAAAAAATTACAACTTAATTTGGAAAAATGGTGGTTTATGAGTTTTATTGATGATCATACACGATTATGTTGGGTATACTTAATGCGTGATAAATCTGATGTAACAAATTTATTTGAAACTTTCTACAATATGATGGAAAATTAATTTGATACAAAAATAAGCATTCTTCGTACTGACAATGGAATTGAATACTTCAATAGATTCTTAGGAGATTTCTTAAATAAAAAAGGGATACGACATCAATCTACATGTCCTAATACTCCCCAACAAAATGGTTTTGTTGAAAGAAAAAATAAACATTTACTTAAAGTAGCTCAGGCTATTATGTTGGCTATGAATGTTCCTAAATAGTTGTGGGGTGAAGTTGTCCTAACTGCATCTTATTTGATAAATAGAATGCCTACTCATATCTTGAATTTTATGACCCCTCTTAATAAATTCAAATCTGTGTATCCCACTTTTTGGATGTATGCTGACTTGCCTTTAAGGATTTTTGGTCGTCCTATCTTCGTTCATTTAAACTATAACTCTCGCTCAAAACTTGACCCCAAAGCTGAGAAGTGCATTTTTACTAGTTATGCTCCAAATCAAAGGGAATATAAATGTTTTAATCCAACAACAAAAAAAAACTCTATATTAGTATGTATGTCACTTTTTTAGAAACTAAACCTTTCTTTACTAAAAATTCTCTTCAGGGGGAGATAAAGACTAATGAAGATAATTTTCTACATAGATCTTTACCCAGTCCCATTTTGCATCCTATTTCTCCAATTGAAACAATGGTTCAGGATTTTGAAAATGAAAGAATAATGCCAACATTAGATGGTTCACTAATAGGGGGAGAAATACCAAGGTTAAATAAGGAGCTACGAGTTTACACGTGGAGAAATCAATAATTGAATACTGTTGAGCCCATCATTCCAACACAAGGACAATTAGATTCTCTCGAAGTTCTAGGTAATACTGAGTTTTTTTATTCTATTTCAAATTCTAATTTTCCTATAGCTCTTAAGAAAGATGTTAGAACTTGCACTACAAAAGATACCAAAATTTTCAGCACCTCTCATCCTATTTCAAAATATGTTTCCTATCAAAATCTGTCTCAGAACCATAGAGTCTTCACTTCTAGGATTACCAATCTGTTTGTCCCTAGAAACATTAAGGAAGCTCTAGATGATCCAAACTGAAAATTAGCAGTTATGGAAGAAATGAATGCCTTAAACAAGAATGAAACTTGAGAAATTATCAATTTACTAAGAGATCAAAGGACAATAGGTTGTAAGTGAGTTTTCATAATTAAATGCAATACTGATGGAAGTGTAGAAAGATATAACGCAAGACTGGTTACAAAAGGGTTCACTCAAACCTATAGAGTTAATTTTCAGGAAACATTTGCTCCGATAGCTAAAATCAATTCTATCATAATTCTGTTGTCTCTTACTGCACATTTTGATATAGATGTAAAAAAATGTTTTTCTAAATAGGGATTTAGAAGAAGAGGTCTTCATGGATCTTCCTCCTGGATTTGAGGGAAATCTGGACAGAAATAAAGTATACAAACTGAAAAAATCTTTATATAGCTAAAAGCAATCCCCTAGAGCATGGTTTGAATGTTTTGAAAATGTAGTTAAAGGTCTTGGTTACTGCCAAAGTTAAGCTGACCACACACTGTTCTACAAACATAGTTTGAATGGTAAAATTGTTGTCTTGATTGTGTATGTAGATTACATAATTTTAACAGGTGATGATGACAGTGAACTCAAAATTTTGAAAGAAAAATTGGCGGGTGTTTTCGAAATCAAGGAGCTTGGTCCTTTAAAATACTTTTTTGGAATAGAATTTGCCAGATCTAAAGAAGACATATTCATTAGTCAGCGAAAGTATATTCTTGATTTGTTAAGTGAGACAAGTTTGCTTGGATGTAAAGCAGTAGAAACTCCCATTGAACCCAATACTAAACTCCAACCAGCCAAAGCTGAGGAAATAGTGGATAAAGACAAAATTTTAAAGACTTGTTGGGAGACTGATTTATTTGTCTCATACTCATTCGGATATAGTCTTTGCTGTGAGTATGGTAAGTCAATTTATACATTCTCTTGAACCTAAACATTTTGAAGTTGTGAACAGAATTCTGAGGCATCTAAAGGGGTCCCCTGGAAGAGGACTAATTTACAAGAAACGTGGATCCTTACAAGTGGAGGTCTACTAATGCAGACTAGGCTGGCAGTGTTATTGATTGGAGGTCTACTTCAGGCTATTGCATATTTATTGGAGGTAATCTAGTTACTTGGAGAAGCAAGAACAAAATGTGGTTACTAGAAGTAGTGCAGAAGCCGAATAAAGGTCAATGGCACAAAGGATCTGTGAGGTTCTTTGGATTGACAAACTGTTAACTGAATTAAAGGTATACAATCCAGCACCAATGAAACTGTACTGTGATAATAAATTTGCAATTGTTATTGCTCACAATCCAGTTCTACATGATAGAACTAAACTTATGGACGTTGACAAACATTTCAAAAAAGAAAAAATAAAGAATGGGCAGATATGTATACTATACATCTCTACAACAGATCAGACAACAGACATTCTAACCAAAGGGCTGCCTACCAGAAGTTTTTTGACAATATAATTGGGAAGTTGTCCATGGAAGATATTTTCAAGTCAGTTTGAGGGGGAGTGTCGATTAAGATATTGAAAATAATCTTAATTGATTGTACATATCTTCTTTTATTTATTGTAAATATTCTGTTTTCTAATCAAATTGTTAGTTTCTTAAGTTAGAATATTCTGATTGAAAGTTTTTTGTTTTAGAGATAGCTTTCTGTTTTAGAGATTTGTTTCCGTTTTAGACATTTGTTTCCTTTTTGATTGTATATATTTCTCCTATAAAGAGAGACTTTTGTACGTTTCTTAATTATATCAATAAAATACATATTTCAAGTTATTCCAAGGGAAAGACATGCTATCAATATTAAGTTGTTCAACAGTTTTTTTTTTTAGTAATGTGTATCATTATTGCATCTTTTAAATTTGATATTTAAATTGTGAAATTTCACCAAGAGACAATATTAATGTTGAACACATGTCTTTCACCAAATTCTAACTCATTCTACCTTAATGTGTGACCGTTTAGCATATATTAATGTTGAACACATGTCTTTCACCATGTGTCTTTCATTTGTTTTCCTGTTTTGATTCCTTTTTATTTTATCTATTATTTATTATAATATATAAAAATGTTTACTTTGTAAAGATCTCTTTTATCGCTATTTAATTTTATTTATTTTTTATCAATTTTTTCTAATGATGTGAAACAAAAATATCAATCATATTATAATCTATTTGTAGAGTTAAGTGATTGAAAACAATTTTGACGAAATCTTCTTATATGATCTTTATTTTTATGTTTTGCTTCCTTTTTATTCTATCTATTATTTATTGTAATATATAAAGTGATTGTTTCGTTACGTGAATTGTCTCATGTCCTAATTTTATTACATATTAATTTTTCATATTGTCTTTTATCCATAGAATTGTGCAATACAAAATATAGTTATTATTTGTTACTATGTTTCTACTGTAATTATAATTAATTTATAGATTTATATAATTATAATGCATATATTTTATTTAATATTATTACTTTTATTACTTTTATTTATAATTATATTTATTCATTTATTTAATTCATTATTCATCTGTTGTATCGTACAAGTACAAAATCTAATCAAAATAAGACGTGATTTGAAGATGCATTCTCATAAGCTTTGAAATTGGATGTTCGTTATGTATAAGTAATGATATTTACACATTATTTTTTCTTATATTTTTTTACATAATTTCTTTTTTAATAATAAAATAAAGAAATTACACATTCTAATGTATACTTGCTTTATTTTTTATTTCTCAAACAAACAAATTGCAAAGATAATATAATAATTTTGATGTGCAAATAATATTTTTCTTTTATGTATTGGGACTTGTGAGTAATAGAAGTTGTGTGTTTCATGTAAAAGCAAAATTACATGTAGACAAATACAATTAATTAAAATTAAAAAAAAAGAAGCCAATTTTCAGCATAATAGTTCTGTGCTGTCTCCATGTGATGTGTGGATGTGTCGTCCTCGATGAAATCCAAGTAAGTTTTGAGGCTTTGAGTTGAAGAAGGATAGATTTGGATCTTCTTATATTTTTTTTATGTGATTAAGTAAAGAAAAGAAATAAATATAAACATATTTATTAATAAAATTTAATTATGATTTGTGAATTTTTCTTTTATATTTATTTCTCTTCCCTACTTAATTACATAAAAAAAACTCGTATTCTTCGCCACAGGGCCATAGTTCAGTTTAGGAATCATGATTATTATTACTCGTAGTCTTCGCCACAGCGTAACGTTAACGACCAGATAAGTTGGTATTCTCACCAAAATAAATAATAAATAAATAAATAAACACCATATAAGTTGGTCTCCGGTTCGCTGTCCTTTCATGACAAAACCGAAGCGTTTGCTTTTCCGGAAACCCCATCCGGGTTCTCCAATACTACAGATATGTCATTATTCTTTCATACAGATATGTCATTATTCTTTCATCGGACATAACACATTAGAATTTGTTATTTGCTCATCTTTTCGTTTTCTTCCAAATTCAAACATTACATCTTCTTCTTTAAATAAAAAAAAAGTAGAAAATACATTATTTTCTAATCAATTTTATTATTTTTATACTCTAAACCCATACACCTTCCACTATACTTACTATTTTTAAGAAAAAGAAAGTAAGAGAAAATGGTAAGAAGTGAGGGAGATTTGAAATTTTTTTTTTAAAGTGGTAAGTGTAAAAGTAAATGTATGAGTTTAGAGTGCAGAAATAACAAGATTGTTTTCCGGTTCTAATATTTTTACACTATAAATCATATACTTGGTTTTCACTTAGTAATGATAAGTTAAATTTTCCTTTAACAAAATTTTAGAGTGGAGTGAGGCTCTCTCCATTCTAAAGCAGAGTAAATCACTAACATTAACAGAGATTTAATGTGTGATTATAGATCATTTACAAATGAGAGATTCTTGGATTAAAGCTTAAGTTATGCTATTGTCATGAGCAAAAAGTTGATAAGTGAGACAACCGTTAAGTAATGATAAATTAATTATAGTAAATCAAGCATTTATCATTAGACAAAAAGTTATAACTATTGGTAAGAAAGTAATTTTATTTTCTTAAAGTTTCTCAGAAGGGCATCTCGCTTGAGATGGATTTGAATCTATAATTTTGTTCTGACTACTTGTTAGATTAAATGCTTAACACTAAGACAAAAATTATAATTATTAGCGAGAGTGTAACTTTATTTTCTTAAAACTTCTCAGAATTACATATAACTTGAAGAGCTACACTTATTACAGGTACCATGAGTTGGGATGTTAAGCTTATCAAATCGTTAAAGAGATGCTTACCAAATAAAGCTAACAAATTATTGATTAACAAATTACAACTTTCATCATTTGATTAATGAACTAACATTATATTTGTTTGCTTATAAAAATATTTTGTTATATCATTAACCAAATAATAAACATTATTAATTAATAATTAACTCATCATTAAATCAGTGTAGGTCAAGCTTAGAATTTCAAGTGTAGAAAAAACATTTTCCTTCCATTAAATAGTCATCTTCCTTCTCGTCACTCGTCACCTCCAAGGTTCAAACCTTACCCTCCACTCCTCTCCAAACCATTAAAGAAAATCAGAACCATGGACAAAGAACAAGAAAAGATGCAATTTCTTGGGCTCTGTGGCATCTACAAAGAATCCTACAAGATCATACTTTCATGGAGGAAGATCTTCAGCCAGATTACCTTAACTCTAATCCTCCCTCTCTCCTTCATCTTCCTCATTCACATAGAAGTATCCGAAGTCCTCTTCGGGAAGATTTTACATGACTCAGAAGAAATAACCGAAACCCAGCGTGGCACACCCCAATACGAGAAACTCATTAACACGATCTCCTCTGAATGGGACACTTTCTTGCTTTTCAAGCTCGTTTACTTCACTTTCCTCCTAATCTTCTCCCTCCTCTCCACCTCTGCAGTGGTTTACACCATCGTTTCCATTTACACTGCAAGAGAGGTAACTTTCAACAAGGTCATGAGCGTTATTCCAAAGGTGTGGAAGAGGCTTATGGTCACCTTTTTGTGCACCTTCGTTGCCTTTTTCGTTTACAACATTATAGCTGTGTCAGTTATAATAATATGGGCACTTACAATTGGGGTACGAAATGGTGGGATTGCCATTTTTGTGGTCATGGGGATCTTATATTTACTTGGGTTTGTGTACCTGGCCGTGGTTTGGCAATTAGCTAGTATTGTGACCGTGTTAGAAGACTCGTATGGATTTGAAGCCATGACGAAGAGCAAGGAACTGATAAAAGGGAAGATGGGTTTGTCTATATTCATTTTTTTGAAGCTCAACGTTTCTTTCTTTTTTATACAGTTTTTGTTTATGATGGTGGTCGTGCAAGGATGGAAGCTGTTCAGGCTTGGCACGGTGGACAGAACAGTGTATGGGATACTGTGTTTCTTTCTGTTGTGTCATTTGATCCTATTAGGGCATGTTGTCCAAACTGTGCTCTATTTTGTTTGCAAGTCCTGCCACC
Source organism: Ormosia semicastrata (assembly GCA_029884595.1). NCBI lineage: Eukaryota > Viridiplantae > Streptophyta > Magnoliopsida > Fabales > Fabaceae > Ormosia > Ormosia semicastrata. Next base: position 24,300,117 of record JAQQTO010000046.1, on the reverse strand, counting down.
ATCAGAATATTGACAAGTCTGTTTTAATAGATCACCTGGAAGTACTCTATCAAGGAGAGTATGAGCCACTGAAGGCTACAGATGTTCCGCTGGACCAATACCATGTCTGATCATAGCTAGATCACGTATCTAAATGAATATGCATATATCTGCTATAGTTTAATTTCTTGGTGCCATAAGAAATATGTATATCATTATGTGTAAAATTAAAATAGGTATATATATATGTAAATGTGGTGAAAGGGCTGTCTGCAGACTGTTCCTTCCTTTGCATGAGATATTAATAAATGCTTCGAGTACAATTTGTTCACATCAGTTTGTATATTAGCAGTATTAATTAGCGACTTTTATTTTCTTATGGTATCCTCAAATCTTTTAGGTGTTAGACTAATCTATTTTGTGTACGGAGCTGTAGAGTTGGGTCATTCTCAAAAGTAACGAACTCAAACCTTTGTCTTCATTTAAAGTGCAATTTACTTACCACTACAACCAATCATTTGTAAGTATTATTTAATTAGCCAACTTCAGCATACAATTTCCTGAAAATTTAACTTGGCCTAACTGATCAATATGTGGTGGCTATTGGTATGCAAAAATTGAGTTCATTTATACACCGTTATCAATTTAGTTTTTTACATATTAGTTTTATTAATTTGATTAAATTTTTAATAATCATTTAGACATTTACCTACATTATTTGAATAAAGGAACTAAAATATTGAGAATTCAAATTTTAAAGTATCAAATAGAAAAAACTAACGTATAAGGAAACAATTTGATAATTAATAGGTGTATTTTTCATAGAATAAAATATGGTTTACTCTTTCTTTTATCTTAAAATAAAAAGTCAAAACCATCTAGCTACCACCATTACTATCAAAATTAAATTTAAGATATAATCAAGTTTTATATATGTTTAACAATACTATTTAAATAATGGATAAATTGGGTGTTAATCCACTCCAAAGATCGGGGATGGATTGGGTATTTCGGCTAAATGAGTGAGAGTAATGTAAGTATAAATTTAGGTTCACAATGAATCTTACTCGTGGCAATTTATTTATTATTAAATTTAATAATATATATATTTATAATTATAAATTATATTTTAAATAATAGATATATTGCTACGTATATAATTTATTGTAATTTCGAGTCTATACTAACATTATTCAATGGATAATGAGTGTGCTAGTCTTTAATTTCTTAAAGAAATTTGGATGGATCCGGAAACGGACCATTTATTTCTGCTTGTTAGTTGTTACAACTTAAAATCCTGTACTCTATTTGACACCCTAGATTAATTCATTGGATTGGAAAATGTTTATTACACATTCCTTCTCTCTTACATCTCTATAAGTGGCAGAGATATATTAATATTGTTAGAGTGTGGTTAGTGTTAGTCAGAAGTTAGATAGATAGATAGTGGATTTGATGAGAGATTTATAATGAAAGAAAATGATGAAAAGTGAGGGAAAGGTGGAAGAAAATGAAAGGAAATGAAAGGAGAAAAGATGTAGCAGAGAGTTTCAAGGTGGGTATCATGCTCTAGTACCATGTTGGAAAACATGAAACAAAGGAGAGAAAATTGAGTTGAGACAAAATGAGGGTTGGGAAAAATCTCCCACCCACAAGAAAACAAACAAATAAACAAGTACAATATAACACAAGAAATTTAACGTGGTTCGGCTTTCACTGCCTACGTCCACAACTTCACAAATCAATCTACTAAATTTAAACAACAATTACAATCACCAATATTGAAATATCACTTACAAACTTTTTCTCCATCTAAACAAACACTCAAGCAAAAGTGTAAACACTCACAAATCTTTCACCTCACACAACACCATATATATTGGCTTACAATTTTTCTCCTCAAATTAACAAATCTCTCATATTTTTTTCACTCACGTCGCAGCTACACACAGAAAAATGAAAACATCAAACTCTCTGTTTTTCACTCTTGCGGCGCACCTCCAAAACCAAGAAGCAGAATTGCTATATTTAAAGTTCAATACTTCAGCCCTTGTCACGTGCACACACCACCCTTTTTTTTTTGTTTTCAACTTTTCAAATGGGCTTAGCCCAAATCCAATCACAAAGGCACAACCCAATAAATCTCCACCTTGCCTTGTGATTGGAACAAATTACAAGTGTCAATAGCAAGTGCCAGTAGGCTTTATCAAAGTACCTGTAAATGTTACTTTCTTCTTTGGCATATACACACGCTCCACTTTCTTCACATTACTACATGCTCCACCATGACATTTTCTTATCAAAGTATCTCCCATCAATTTATACAAATTACTATTAATCTTTTTACCTTTCATTATTACCATGGAGCCTCTACAAACTTGCATAACTCCACCTCTTGCAGAATATTCATATCCCAATGCATCAAGTCTACCCAAAGAAATCAAATTCCTTCCAAGTGTGGGCACATGTCTCACATCACTAAGTGTTTTCACAAGACCATTATGCATCTTAATTTTTGCAGTACCTTTTCTAACAATATTCAAGCAATTACCATTAGCAAATTTCACTACTTCATCACCACCTGCATTATATGTGTCAAACCATTCCTTCCTTGAACAAATATGATTAGAACAAGCAGAATCTAAAACCCAACAATCACCATAGGCACAATTGTCTTCTTCAACCATCAATAACTCATTTTCATAACCCAAAGGTTCTTGCACAACAGCTGTAACATTTTCAGACTTTCCTTTTCCTTTACACTTTTCAAATTCTTCCATGTCTGCTTTCACCTTCCTGTAATAAAATTTAATATGACTCATCTCATGACAATAATAGCACCGTTTTTCTCTATAATCCGGCCTTGGCATAGAACTTAATCTTGAATTATCTCTACCAGAAAAATTACCACGAGACACACTCCTACCACAATCAGATCTAGCAACCAAAATACCTCCTTCAGACTGAACACCTGGCTTTTTAAATTTTTCATTCTCCAATAATACGACAATCACATCATCTACCTTCAATGTCTCTTTTCCAACTAGCAATGTAGTGACTAAACTCTCATAAGTGCTTGGAAGAGATGACAACAATAACAAAGCTTTATCCTCATCATCAACTTTCACACCAATGCTAGATAATTGTGTAATCAACTTTGAAAAATAATTCAAGTGATCTCTAATGTCAACATCATCACCCATCTTCAATTGATACAATTCTTTCTTTAAAAACAAACGATTTGTGAGAGATTTAGACATATACATATTCTCTAATTTCTTCCATAATTCAACAGCGGAAGTTTCATTCAAAACATTATATTTTACCTCAGGTGCCAGACATAGTCGAATCGTACTAACTGCCTTCATCTCCAGCTCTTCCCATTCTTCATCTGTCATCTTTTCAAGCTTCTTTTCCTTTTCATTTAGAGCTTTAATCAGTCCCTGCTGCACTAAAATATCCTTTATAGTACTTTACCACAGGCTAAAATTTCGCTTGCCATCAAAGAGCTCCACCTCAAATTTGCTGCTTCCTAAACCTTGCATCTTCGCCATAAAAAAATAGAAACACCAGAAACGGGATCGCAACCCTCTCTGATACCAGTTGTTGAGAAAAATCCCCCACCCATAAGAAAACAAACAAATAAACAAGCACAACAACATAATAAATTTAACATGGTTTGGCCTTCACTGCCTACGTCCACAACTTCACAAATCAATCTACTAAATTCAAACAACAATTACAATCACTAATATTGAAATATCACTTACAAACTTTTTCTCTATCTAAATAAACACTCAAGCAAAAGTGTAAACATTCACAAATCTTTCACCTCACACAACACCATATATATTGGCTTATAATTTTTCTCCTCAAATCAACAAATCTCTCATATTTTTTTCACTCACGTCATAGCTTGTTGCACACAAAAAATTTGTAAATAAAAAAAAAGATAAAAAAAAATAATCTTTCAACCCATTGGCCCATTAACCCATTAACCCATTAATCCATTAACCCATAAACCAATCCGTTAACCCATCACCCATTAACCTCCCATCGCTTTATCCTCATCCTTAACCTTAGCACTTATCCTAATCCCCAAACACTTATCCTAACTATCCCAAACCAACCTATCCTAAACTAACTCAAACTCATCCTACCACAAACTTATCCTAACATAAACTCATCTTATCTCAAACCCATCCTAAATAAACTTATCCTAAACCTCTCGTCACTTATCCTAAACAAACTCCTAATCACATTCTAACTCAAACACCTCAGCCTAATCATCTCCTATAAAACACCTAAACCACACACAGAAAAAGCATCAGAACATACACAGAGAATCAGACTTAGGCCTCAACCTAAAATACTTTTTTCCTCACGCAGCATTCCTGCCATTGCCCCACTTTCATCCTCTCTCCCATAACTGAGTCAACTCAGTGAGTTAACTCACCTTTCTCACCATTCCATCTTCTCCAACCTTCACCCACACCATCAGAATCACCATCATCTTCCACCTTCTCCTATAAAACACCATTCCTGCCAAACACCCACTCACCATCTTCTTCATTCCAACCGTGAAACTCATAGCCACATTGCCACTGTCCCGAACCATCCACGACCCAACCGAGTGCAAAGCCACAATCACGCCGGACACTTTCTAGCCGAACCACCATTCCCAACCGCGCAGTGACCTCACGGCGTCGCACCCCTCCATACTGCGCGACCATCACCCAGTTCAGGACCTCCGTGTCGCCGCTGCTCGAACCGCACCGCCCAACCACCTGATCTGAGCCGTCGGAGCCGGTTGAAGCTCCACCCGCGAGCGCCGCCACCCGTACAGATCCGGCACGACCCTGCAACCCGAAGCCACCGAACAGATCCCACCCAGGCCACACGACGCCGCCTAGCACCGGAGCTCCCCGTCGTGTCACCGAACCGCTCCTCCCCCCCTCTGGTGCTCGTCCCCGTGGCCACCTGTTTCTCTCTCGCTCTCTCTCTAGGAAAAAGTTCCAAAGCAAACAAAGAACTCCTTTTTTTTCTCATCTCAGCACTGTAAGTCTCCTCTCGTTTCTTTTGATTTTTTTTTTTTTGTTTTTTTTTTTTGAAGTAGGCTTGGTGGGCCAATTTAAAAAAAAATGGAAGAATGAAAGGATAATGAATTGGGGCTTTGGACCAATAAAAGAGTAAAAAAAAAAAAGGGAAAAGGGGCTAAGAAAGAAATGATAAATTTAAAATAAAGAGAATTTTTTTTAATAATAATAACAATAATAATAATATGGGTTACCTGAGTTGTGACAGCTTGCTAACCCTTGTATTTTGTAAACGTCTGAGTTCTGCGACATGACTTGATGGTTTACATTATTATTATTATTATTATTATTATTATTATTATTATTATTATTATTATTATTATTATTATTATTATTATTATTATTATTATTATTATTATTATTATTTTTTTTTTTTTTTTTTTAAGTTAAATCACTAATTGATAATTTTAAATAAAAGTTTTTTTTGTAACAAATTTGATAATTAGTGGGTGACGTCTCTAGCACGACGCGAGCTTCACCTATTTAATCCTTAATTCGAATAACTGAGTCGTGACGGCTTGTTGATTCAAATTTTTAAAGTTTTTTTAATAAAATCAACCAACCCACAAGTATTTTATAAAGAACTACGTGACTTTGAATTCCTCATTGCACCGGGGATACGTAGGAGCGGGACTCATATTCCGTCAAGCCAAAAATTAAATTTTCATAATTTATTTATTTATTTCATATTTTTTATAAAAAAGGGTAAAACAATATTTTCAAGGGTTATTAAGAATTTGCATAATTAATTTAAGGTACTGTCTTAGGACGGTGTGTTAGAAGTCTTTGTGGGATTAAGTTTCCACCTTCCCTACACATAATCGACTCTAGAATTCAATCTGGTTTCAAAGACTATTTTTCTTGGGTTTTCCAATTTTTCCTAATAAAAATAAAATTGGTGGCAACTCCTAATTAAATTTTTTTAATTTAAGTTGCTATTTCGCCGCGATTAAACCACGGTCGCGACAGATGGCGACTCCACTGGGGACACTTGAGAGTCAAGCCTGTAAAAGTTAGTTATGCAAAAATTTTTTGTGATCTTTATGTGTTTGTTTTATCCCTTTTTTTTTTTTTTTTTTTTATTATTTGATGATTTTTTTATATATATTATTTTTAATTGTTGTACTATTTGAACCTTAGGGTAGAAAACTTTTGGAATTTGTTTTGTATTTGCTTTGTTTTGCGGGATGTGGGTAGTCTTTAGGATTGTGAAGGTTTGTACGCTCCCAAAGACCCACCGCACCTACACGTAAAGCACACACATTCGAGTGGGGCCCTATACCCGGTCCGAGTGAAGCCTAAGTTAAGTAGAGGTTGCGTAGTGGTAGCCATTTTGGATGTACTTCTGTTTGGTTATCGCGAAAACCTCATCTAGAGTGCGCTTTTTCATGAATGTCCCACACCTAGTTGGTTTACCCACTATTTCGTGGTCAACATTCTGAAATAGGACTTGGCTCTAGAGACCTTTAAAATAGAAAAGCCACCCCATGGAAGTTCTCACGAACCAGGAAGACTCTTAGATCCTTAGGATAGAATTCCCAAGTTTAAGGCAACCCCATTAGGACACAAAGGGAGCACACCTTTCATTACCTTTAGATTTATCCATATTTTGTGAGTTGTTCAGTCTTTTAATGTGACAAACCATACTTGCGTCCCTCTTAATTTTTTTTTTTCCAAAAAAGAGGAGATGAGTCATTATTAAAGGACCAACAACTCACTCACTCATCATTATTGCATCACAAGTCATCATTCTTCGCATCATGTTTTCTCCAAAAACCATGCATTGACATTCTTATGTGTTAAAACCAGGTTTGTTGAGGAATTTGTTGAAACTAAGTGCCTAAGGATTAACAAAGTGAGTATCTTTGATTAATAATGGAACGTGTCATGGGATCGAGATCACAATGAGGTTGTTTTGAAAAAGACTTTGCGACTTAAGGCCAATGAAGTTGACACGAGAAAGCTTTGTTGAGTTTGGGCCGAATGTTGAAGAAGACGCAACGCCCGACCTTCACCGCGAGATATGGGAAGATTCTGAATCGGTTAGAGGTTGATGTCCGGTAGAAGCTATTACCGCGCTAGCCCAATTCTACGACCCACCATTGCGTTGTTTCACGTTTCAAGATTGTCGGTTGGCCCCCACCTTGGAAGAGTTTGAGCGGATCTTGGGCTTGCTTGTTGGAAAAGGAAGAGCCATACCTCTTATAGGCCACCATGCATCCATGCCAACCATAGCGGACATCTTGAAGATTCATGTGAAGGATCTGCAAAAAGCAAAGCAAAATAGGAAAGGAACGAGAGGGATTCCCAAGGAAATATTTAGAAGAACACATGCACCACCTAGCCAAGGTTGAAGACTGGAATACCTTTATGGATGTGTTAGCCCTCACTATTTATGGCAGCATCCTATTCCCGAGTAATGAAGACTTGATAGATTTTGCAGCAATAGATGTGTTTCTCGCTCGAAGGAATAATGCCGCTAATCCTGTCCCAGCCCTTCTTGCTGATGTTTATTATACTCTGAATTTCTGCCATGAAAAGAAGGGTAAGCGGATCTTATGTTGTCTACCGATGTTATTCGTATGGCTCACAAGTCACATGTTCAAGAGGGGCTACGAGGATCCATGTCCCATTACAAGTCTCAAGATGCTCCAGTTGAAAACCAGGAACGGCCGCGAATGGGCCGAAGAATTGGCCAAACTTGAGGAAAAGAAAATTGTATGGTACCCACAGCGTAAAGAAGGGCAAACAGTGGTCTATCAGTGTGAAGGCTTTCCTAATGTTCCTCTCATGGGTACTCGGGGATGCATTAACTACAACCCTGCACTGGCATTGCGACAATTAGGCTATCCCATGATGGGGCCACCATCAGAATTGGAAACCGTTCCTTTTGTCTATGATATGCAAATGGAGTGTATTGAGACACTTAGGAGAGTGCGAGACGCTTGGAAGAAAGTTATTAGAAAGAGTAAAGAGCTGGGAGTCGAAGCTACGGAGTTAAAGAAAGTTACAGGCAGTGGGTCAAGAACAGGGCGCGGGAAGTTAAGCTACCCTTTAAAATCCCAGTAACCTCTACAGTCAGTAAATCTCTGCCTCCGACTTCGATAGAAGATGAAGAAATAAGAGAAAAGTTAGTGAAACCAACAAAGAAAAAAGAAAATTAGAGCGAGTTTGGAAAAGGTTCGCCGGGCATGTGCGGTTTTAAGGCGTGAAAATGCGAGAAAAACGATGCTCTCGAAAAAGCAAACAAAAGGCAAAGGACGAGCAAGATAGTATGTCAAAAATCGAGAAAATGTTTGGAAGGCTGCAAATAAGGAACTAAGGCTCAGAGGCGGGAAAGAGATAAGGCTCGACGAGAAAATCAACAACTCAAGGAGTTGCTCGTAATTGCCAAAGCGGCACGAGAATAAGGCTCTTCAACAAGCGGATAGTATGAGGCAACAAGTGGAGACAAGGTGTCAACCGGATATGAAGACATGATCGGGGTTGAGAGGTTGCGCCTTGTCGAGGAGATTGCGGGGTATGAAGCGGCATTGCGACGGGGACGGGAGGACTTGCGAGAAAATGATAGATCATGCAAGACAACAAGACGAGGACATTAATGGATGGAAAGAAGAAGTCCATTTTTGGAGAGACCAATTCTCGAAGGCGGCATGCCTAGCCAACACGGCGATCGCAGACATTCCATATTACTTAAAGGTGGCGGATAAGATGGTCGATCCTCTTAAGACTCCTGAGAGATTAATGACTTTATTGAGTATTGCAAGAATCTTATTGGACAAATGAAGCAGATGATCGGGTGCGAGTCATTTGAGAAGGAGGAATTAGACTAGACAATGATGTATTTCAAGTAGAGTGGAAATGATGTATTCCTCTTAAATAATGTTGATGATTCTTTTTCAATTGAATAAAGTATGCCTTTTTGTTCTTCGATCCTATGTTGCACTGAAGATCCATTACTTTTGAACGAGACGTTCTAAGTAATGGTCATGACAAACTTTTGAACGAGACGTTCTAAGAAACAATCATGACGAGCAAAGATTAAAGATACTCACTCAAATCCGCCTTTGGCACAAATTAACAATGGTCCTTTAACAAATCAATAATAATCATGGTTGTTTTAACAAATTTTACTTTGATTGTTCACAGAAAATTTAAAACCATTGCGCGACCAAGGAAAGAAGACACCAATCAAACCCGTGTTCATAACACAAGGGCTCGAACAAGGTTGCTTGCAGCAATGGCAGCCGAGAACGAAGGTAGGAACCTAAGTTTGGAAGTAGATGAAGTGAAAGGAAGGGTGAATGAGGTGACAGAATCTCAAAGAAGAATTGAGGAAATGTTGTCAGCCATGAGGGAGACTCTCACCTTGATGGGGGCAGTTGGAGGTACAGGAGTAACCGGGGCGCACTCGCACCCACTGAATACCACTTCCATGAGGACAAACCACAGAGTCACTACTGAGGTACCTTATGTGGGAGGAACCTCAAACACTGCATCAGTAGTGATTCCTATTGGAGAAGGATATCATTCATTAGAAGGTACTCGCAATGAGGTCCATGGTAATACTGAGTTCACGTGGGAACAACCACATATGATGACAACTGGATTTCCTACTGGTACTGGACATGCAACTGTTCAGAATGACAAGATGAAAGAAGAATGGATGGAAAAGATGGAAGAGCAAATTAAGGCGATCAAGGGTCCTAGCACCTACGGTCCCCTTGGGATAGAAGAATTGTGCCCTACTGCTAACATCGTCATCCCCAAGGATTTCAAAGTCCCAGAATTTGTCAAGTATGATGGGAGCACCAATCCCTTTTTCCACCTAAAAACTTATATTACCAAAATGTCCATTTGGTCAAGGGATTGGAAGTTCCTCGTCAATTTCTTTCATGAAAGTTTGACTGGGCCTGCTTTGGAGTGGTGTATCCAACAGGACCTCTCAAAAATCTCCTCTTGGGATGACTGGGCGAATTTATTTATGGGTCAGTATCGGTTTAATCTGGATACAGCCCCAACTCGAGAGCAGTTGGGAACATTGCAAAAAAAAAATGAGGAGACATTCAAACAATATGCCCAGAGGTGGAGAACTCTTGCAGCCCAAGTGCAACCGCCGTTAACTTTGACTGAGATGTGCTCATACTTCTTGGGAACTTTAGGAGCTCCTTATATTGGGACAATGGGCGGGCGCCGCTTATAGAGACTTTCTTGATTTAATTCGTCTTTGGAGAAAGAATTGAAATTTTGGTAAAGGCGGGAAAATTGCCACCGTGGTAATAATGAGAGTAGTTTCAAGAAGGGGTTCCCCCTAAGAAAAAGAGCCGGAAGTGAGTTACGTGCGAGAATCTGCAGCCTTTACGACCCGATATTCGCCATCCTACCCTACATACCGACCACCCCCATACAACCCAAACACGTACCCTTCTTATCGGACACACACGCACCATCCCATCTACCTAGCCCAACCGCTCCTCCCGTAAATATACCTCAAACCCACCATTCCAAATCAACAATATCCCGTACCTCGACCATATGCACCAACTCGCCCAATCTATACTCGGTACCCATCTCGGCCTCATAAAATTTCCAAAACTACCCACAACCTCGACCAAACTTCCAAAATCAAGGCCGTTTCGTACCCAAAACCTACCCTTTCCCAAAACTGTCCATCTCAAACGCGGATCTATTCCAAAGGTGTTTGATGCTCACCTCATCTCGGGAACCATATACGTCCCCTACAACCACCATTTCCAGCATGGTACAACCCCAATTTAACTTGCAAGTACCATATGGATATTTCGGGGCACTCAATCGAGGACTGTGAGTCTTTCAAGATGGCGGTAAGAAAGCTTATTGCTTGTGGAAAACTGGACATTCAAGAAGAGGCTGGACCTAGTATTGTCAGCAATCCAATTCCTAATCATGGTGAAAGGAATGTGGTAAATGCTTTAGAGATGGAAGGACCCCCAATAAGGAATGCCATGAGCCTGCGTACGCCGATGACTCAAATATTTAAGGGGTTGAAGAAAGCAGGTTATGATATCACGGCACCAGCTTCATCAGTAAAAGAAGAGGAGAAGTACGATGAAGAATCAAAATGTGTTTACCATTGTGGGGGAACAGGACACGATATTGAGAACTGTTGGGACTTCAAGGTTCGGGTCCAGGATTTACTCACTTTGGGAATAATACAAGCTAGACAAGGGGTAGCTTCCTCTGAAGAAGTTAGTGTGGTAGAACGCTTTGTGCTGAAGGTGCCACCTCTCAACCAAGCCCCGGCGCCAGGGAGAGTAGTTGTTACGGTCAAGAAGCCAATGCCATTTGCTTATGATGATACTCACTCAGTACCCTGGAATTATGAAGCTAAGGTGGAAACAAAAGGAGTCGGGAAGAGACTTTCAAAGCCCCGGTTCTTTGAAATACTCCGGGATGAAGGGTATGTGACTAATATAGTTACAAGGAGTGGGCGATGTTATGGCCCGGTAGAAGTAGAGAAGAAGAAGAATGTTAAAGAATGGGGTAAGGAGGAAAATGCAAGAGAAGAGGAGAGAGGGAAAGAAGAGGAGGAAGAATTTTTGAAGATCATGAAACAGTGAATACGATGTGATGGAACAGTGAAGAAGACTCCAAGCAAGGATATCTCTTTTGTCACTCGTTTTGACATCGAGTTACATCGAAAGCGTTGCTAAGAGTATTGAATGAGGCTTATGTCAAACCCGATGTTACCCCGAGAATGTTGTCGGCATGGTGGACCCGTAAAACACGTCAACATGATCACATTTATGGATGAAGAGATCACCTCTCGGTCGAGAAAAACCCACGGGCCTTACACATAACCCTTAAATGCAAAGGGTATATAGTTGCAAAGGTTTTGATTGATGGGGGTCTGCGCTAAATATCTTACCGAAGTCGACTCTAACCTCATTGTCGATAAGTGAGGATGAACTGACACCTCGAGAAATGGTAGTGCGAGCCTTTGATGGAAATAGGAGAGGCATTTTAGGAGAGGTGACGTTGCCATTAGAGATTGGTCCAAGTAATTTTCGGGTATTGTTCCAAGTTATGAACATTGAGCCTGGTTACACTATGCTCTGGGGAGACCATGGATCCATCTTCTTGGTCTTGTTCCTTCTACACTACACCGAGTATTAAATACATCGAGAATGGGTCGGTTATTACTATACACGGAGAAGAAGAAATCATGGTGTCAAAACCGGTTTCAGTCTGCCGTATGTGGAAAGTGCGAGAGAAAGATGAGGAGAATTTGTGGCATAGCTTTGAGGTAGTTGAAACTGAACTCAGTGGGGGTGAGCCCTCGATGCAAACTGTGAATCAGGTGGTGGCCCGAATTATGACTAATAATGGGTACCAGAAAGGAAAAGGCACAGGGCTCAAAATTGCAAGGAACTCGGACACCGATTTCACTTCCAGAAAAGCTAGACAAGTTCGGATTGGGGTACGAAGCAGCTCTGGAAGAGAGAATGGAGAATGTGACTTTGGGGAAAAGGAGTGATAAGGGCGAAATGAAGCATATTCCTCACCTGAGGGAGACATTCCCGGCACCAACCAAAGTAATCATGCCTGAAGAAGTCATTCGTCCACAATACCATCTTACTATCAATGCACTGCATGAAGAAGGCCCCAAAGAGTACAAAGCAATTCGGCCTTTCACTAAAGAGGAGCCATTGAAGAACTGGCAATCTGAATCAATGATTGATGTTATTGCTTCCAAGTAATTGTCTAGTCATGCTGTAACAAGCAGATATTTATGTCTAGCTATGTTTTTATCTTATATTTATGTTATTTGAGACAATTAACTAAATAAAGTTGCATGTTTATTCAGTATTCCTCTGTGTCACTCTCTTTGCTTACCTTCTTTTTACATTTATTAGTTTCCTTTTCTTGTGTTTCTCTTTAAAAAAAAAAAAAAGACTTCCTTCTCTTGCTTTATCATTTCTACTCTATTTTATCTTTCCAACTCCCCATAAATTACTTTCCAGGGATGTGAGTCTTGTAGAGAATTCGTCTCATGAGAGGGACCTTGAAAACTTGTCAATTGATTCCCCTGCAATGTTTGATGAAGAGGATCTAGGATTTGGTGAAGAGAAAGAGATTGTTGAAGAATTTGAAAAAATGCTGGAATACTCAGAGAGGAAGATTGATGTGAGCAATGAGGTAATAGAAGTAATTAACATGGGAACGAGAAGAAGATAAGAAAGAGTTGAGAATAGTAGATAATCCCGAGCGTATAGAAATGGTGGCACTATTGAGAGAGTTCCTTGATGTGTTCGCATGGTCCTACGAGATATGCCTGGATTAGACCCTGGAATAGCATCACATAAAATTCCACTATATCCGGATGTAGAACCAAAAAGGCGAAGTTGAGAAGAATGCACCGGATATGTCACTTAAAGATCAAAGAAGAAGTGACTAAGCGGCTAGAAGTTTGGATTTATAGAGGTGTCAAGACACCCGCAATGGGTAGCAAATATTGTGCCGTACCAAAGAAGGATGGGAAGGTCGGGATGTGTGTGGATTATAGAGATCTAAATAAGGCCGGTCAAAAGATGATTTCCGCTCCCCCATATTGATGTTCTTGTTGACAATACGGCAAGAAATCATAGGTTCTCATTTATGGACGGGTATTCGGGTATAATCGATCCCCATGGATGTTGATGACAAAGAAAAGACGACTTTTATTACACCTTGGGAACCTTTTGTTACACAAGTAATGTCCTTTGGATTGAAAATGCTTTGGGGCTACCTATCAACGTGCTATGGTTGCATTATTTCATGACATGATGCATAAAGAAATTGAGGTTTATGTAGATGATATGGTAGCCAAATCCAAAGAAAAGGAAAGTCATGTAGCGATCTTACGGAAATTATTTGAAAGACTCGGGAAGTATAAGTTGAGGCTCAATCCTAATAAATGCGTTTTCGGAGCATCCACCGGAAAATTACTCGGATTCATCGTTAGCGAGAGAAGGGATAAAGGTGGATCCGGATAAGGCAAAGGCAATACAAGAGATGCCTCCTCCTAAGACAGAGCGAGAAGTGAGAAGTTTTCTTGGGAGACTTAATTACATCGCTAGGTTCATTGCTAACCTGACCAGCACTTGTGAGCCTATATTCAAGTTGTTGAAGAAGCATCAGCCAGGAAAATGGGATGAAGAATGTCAAGAAGCTTTTGATAAGATAAAGGCTTATTTGATGAACCCTCCTGTGTTGGTACCCCCTACACCGGGTCGTCCTTTGATATTATACTTAACTGTACTGTCAACCTCAATGGGAGCAATGCTGGGGCAGCACGATGAATCAGGAAAAAAGGAGCAAGCGATTTATTACCTGAGTAAGAAGTTTAATGACTGTGAAGCCCGTTACACGGCTATTGAGAAGACTTGTTGTGCTCTAGTATGGACCTCAAAACGATTACGGCAGTACATGCTCTATTACACCACTTGGCTGATCTCCCGAATGGACCCTCTGAAGTACATATTTGAAAGCCCTCATGTCTCATTAAGGGTTTCAAAATGGCAAGTGATATTATCAGAGTTTGATATCAAGTACATGACTCAGAAATCCGTCAAAGGGAGTGCAATTGCGGATCATTTGGCTGAAAATCCTCTTGAGGGTGGACAACTAATGACATCCGAGTTCCCCGATGGAGAAATTTTGATGGCGAAGGAGAGAGGAAGGAAAAAAGAGTCTCGTGGAAGATGTATTTTGATGGAGCGATCAACATGTATGGCGGTGGCATAGGAGCTGTTGTTGTCTCGCCGGATGGAAAACAATATCCGATTGCTATTAAGTTGGATTTTGAGTGCACTAATAATGTTGCGGAATACGAGGCTGTGCTTGTGGTTTACAAGTAGCAATTGACTTGGGGATCAAGCAATTAAAAGTATTCGGAGATTCGGCACTTATCATTTATCAAGTGAATGGTGAATGGCAAACTAAAGACCCAAAGTTGGTACCCTATCAAAAGTATTTGACCAAGTTGACTGAGAAGTTTGAAGAGGTGACATTTTCCCATATGGCTCGAGACATGAATCAGTTCGCGAGATGCTTTGGCCACTTTGGCCGTAATGACTAAGTTGGATATCCACAATAATGTCCAACCCATCCAAGTAAAAGTACATAGTGAGCCCGCGTATTGTGCCAATGTGGAGGGTGAGCCAGATGGTAAACCTTGGTATCATGATATCAAGCAGTATATCCAACATAGAGAATACCCAACTGGGGCAAGTGAAGTGAATAAGAAGACTATTCGCCGGTTGGCTATGGCCTTTTCTTGAATGGAGAAGTTCTATACAAGAGAAGCCATGATGGCACCTTACTCAGATGTGTGGATGCTCGGGAAGCTCGTTTAATCATGACTGAAGTCCATGAAGGAATTTGTGGGACTCATGCTAATGGTCATATGATGGCACGAAAAATTTTAAGGAGCGGTTATTATTGGTCCACCATGGAAGCGGACTGCATAGAATATGTTCGAAAGTGCCATAAATGCCAGATATATGCAGATCGAGTCAATGCACCTCCATTCCCCTTGCACAATATGGTATCTCCATGGCCTTTCTCGATGTGGGGAATAGATGTCATTGGGCCGATTAACCCCAAAGCTTCCAACGGTCATCGTTTCATTTTAGTAGCAATCGACTATTTCACCAAGTGGGTAGAAGCTTGCTCGTATACCAATATTACTCAAAAGGTATTTTTGAAATTCCTCAAGAGGGATATTGTCTGCAGAGATACTGAATCCCGAGAGAGGATAATTACGGATAATGCTTTGCTAATCTCAATGGTGCTTGAGATTAAGAAATTCATGAAAATTTCAAGATCAAGCATCATAATTCACTCCTTACAGGCCTCGGATGAATGGTGCGATTGAAGCTGCAAATAAGAATGTCAAGAAAATTGTGGCTAAGATGGTTGTTAACTACAAGGACGGCACGAAATGTTACCCTATGCTTTGCACGCGTATCGTACCAATATACGATCAAGCACCTTGGACAACGCCTTTCTCCTTGGTATATGGGATGGAAGTTGTCTCTCCCATAGAAATTGAAATTCCTTCTCTAAGAGTATTGATGGAAGCGAGTTGGAAGAATCGAATGGGTGAAGACTCGATATGAGCAATTGAATATGATAGAAGAGAAGAGACGGCACTATTTGTCATGGACAATTGTATCAAAGCAGAATGGCGAGCCTTTAATAAAAAAGTCCGTCCTAGAGAATTCTATTCGGGAGATTTAGTATTGAAGAAGATTCTCCCTAATCAAGAGGATGCTAGAGGAAAATGGGCTCCGAGTTATGAGGGTCCTTACATCGTTAAGTAAGCATTTTCTGGAGGGGCTTTAATTTTGCGAGAATATGGATGGAGAAGAATTGCCAAGGCCGAGTAATATGCGATGTTGTCAAGAGATTCTATGCCTAAAAAAAAAAAAAAGAAAAAGAAGAAGAAGCTCGTTAGGTTGAAAACCCGAAAGGGCGGCCTAAGCAAAAGTTAGAGTAAAAAAAAAAAAAAAAAAAAAAAAAAAAAGAGTCCGTTAGGTCGAAAACCCGAAAGAAAGGCGGCTTAAGCAAAAGTTAGGACAAATAAATAGGCAAAATCTCAAAGGAAGGAGGTCTGAAACTCCAAACCGGGGGCAATTTTTATTCTGCGTTCAATTGGCCATACTTGGGGAAAATGTGAAAGATTAAAGGAAAGATGTGTTGAAGAAATTAGCAACAGAGACAATATTTGGATTATCAAATGGTTGCAGGGAATCAATTGAATGAGGAACAAGGAACCAAAACTGGGGCAAATTTTCTTTCCCTTGCAATTTTCTTTTGTTTCTATGTTTTCGTCTTAAGCATGTGTCTTACCGATATTCATCATATTACCAAAGTAATGAAAAGAAGTTTGTTCATTTAACGAATTTCTATCCATACATGAATGCATGTTTAACTCATTAAGTTAAGTCTCAAATAACATAAATTTAAGGTCAACAGCTTGATTCTGACATTTCTACAGCAATCCTTCAATGATTGAGTTAGATTGAAAGATCTCAGTAGCTCAAAGTATAGTTTGCAATGTGACATTTGGTTGAAGTGATTTGTTGCCAAGAAGGAAAGGAAGAGTTGAAAAAAAAAAAAAGAAGAAGAAAAAAAGGTTAAAAAGATTACGAGATAGCCAAAGGGTCTCGAGGAAAGAAAAGCAAGTGAACAAGGGTTTGATTGGTCAAAGCTTTCCAAAAGTCGTCATTGGTTCGAATGATTAAAGGAAAAAAAAAAAAGAGAAAAGAAAGAAAGAGAAATAAAGATAAAAAAAAAAAAAAAAAGAGAGAGAAAAAAAGAGATTTTAAGGCATTGTCTAAGCTGTCATGAATGTTTCCATTTCATTTTATCACTCCATGCATTTGCATTTTAAGTTTTTGAGTGCATCGGCTCCATGCATTTGCATTTTACTTTTGAGCGCATCGGCTCCTGTCTTTTACTTTTTGAGCGCATCGGCTCCTGTCTTTTAATTTCTTTTTACTTTTCGAGCGCATCGGCTCCTGTCAATCTCTGTCTTTTACTTTTGAGCGCATCGGCTCCTGTCTTTTACTTTTGAGCGCATCGGCTCCTGTCTTTTACTTTTTGAGCGCATCGGCTCCCTGTCTTTTAATTCTGTCTTTTACTTTTTGAGCGCATCGGCTCCCTGTCTTTAATTCCTGTCTTTTACTTTGAGCGCATCGGCTCCTCTTCTTTTACTTTTTGCGCATCGGCTCCTGTCTTTTAATTCTTTTTTTACTTTTTGCGCATCGGCTCCTGTCTTTTAATTCTGTCTTTTACTTTTGAGCGCATCGGCTCTGTCTTTTACTTTTTGAGCGCATCGGCTCCTTTCTTTTAATTCCTTGTCTTTTACTTTTGAGCGCATCGGCTCCCTCAATTTTTAATTCTTGTTTTTTTTTTGAGCGCATTGGCTCTTTTACTTTTTGAGCGCATCGGCTCCTGTCTTTTAATTCTGTCTTTTACTTTTTAGCGCATCGGCTCCTGTCTTTTAATTTTTGAGCGCATTCCTGTCTTTACTTTTGAGCGCATCGGCTCTGTCTTTTACTTTTTGAGCGCATCGGCTCCTGTCTTTTAATTTCTTTTTACTTTTTTTGAGCGCATCGGCTCCTGTCTTTTAATTCTCTTTTTACTTTTGAATTCTCTGTCTTTTACTTTTTGAGCGCATCGGCTCCTGTCTTTTAATTCCTTGTCTTTTACTTTTTGAGCGCATCGGCTCCTTTTTTAATTCTTTTTACTTTTGAGCGCATCGGCTCCTGTCTTTTACTTTTGAGCGCATCGGCTCCCTGTCTTTTAATTCTTGTCTTTTACTTTTGAGCGCATCGGCTCCTCTTTTTTTTACTTTTGAGCGCATTGGCTCTTCTTTTACTTTTTTGCGCTCTGTCTCTTTGTCTTTTACTTGTGGGTGCATCGGCTTTGTCTCGATTTTGAGCGCATCGGCTTTTGTCTTTTAAGTTTCTTTCATTGAGCGCATCGCTCTTTGCATTGTTTTGTTTTTTTCGCTCCCGAACAAAATTCGAGTTCATGTCTTTACTCGTTCTCACCATGATAAAATGAAAAACTACGGTTATTCTTTTTATCTAGTAAGAAACAAGTAAAGAGGGCAACTAATGAACACCCAATTTTGTCCTAGGCGTTTTGTAAATAAAAAAAAAAAAAAAAAAAAAAAAATAATCTTTCAACCCATTGGCCCAAACCCATTAACCCATAATCCATTAACCCATTAACCAATCCGTTAACCCATCACCCATTAACCCACAACCCATCGATTATCCTCATCCTTAACCTCAAGACTTATCCTAAAACAGACTCCATCAATTATCCTAATCCCCAAACACTTATCCTAACTATCCCAAACCAACCTATCCTAAACTAACTCAAACTCATCCTACCACAAACTTATCCTAACATAAACCCATCTTATCTCAAACCCATCCTAAATAAACTTATCCTAAACCTCCCGTCACTTATCCTAAACAAACTCCTAATCACATTCTAACTCAAACACCTCACCTAATCCTCTCCTATAAAACACCTAACCACACACGAAAAAAGGAGGCATCGAACATACACGAGAGAATCGACTTAGGCCTCAACCTAAAATACTTTTTCCCTCACGCAAAGATTCCGCCATTGCCCCACTTTCATCCTCTCTCCCATAATCGAGTCAACTCGGTGAGTTAACTCACCTTTCTCACCATTCCATCTTCTCCAACCTTCACCCACACCATCGAATCACCATCATCTTCCACCTTCTCATATAAAACACCATTCCTGCCAAACACCCCTCACCATCTTCTTCATTCCAACCGTGAAACTCATAGCCACATTGCCACCGTCCCGAACCATCCACGACCCAACCGAGTGCAAAGCCACCATCACGCCGGACGTTTTCTAGCCGAACCACCATTCCCAACCGCGCAGCGACCTCACGGCGTCGCACCCCTCCGCACTCGCGCGCGACCATCACCCGGTTCGGGACCTCCGTGTCGCCGCCCGCCTCGAACCGCACCGCCCAACCACGATCGAGCGTCCGTCGGAGCCGGTTGAAGCTCCACCGCGAGCGCCGCCACCCGTACGGTCAGATCCGGCACGACCCCCCCGCACCCGAAGCCACCACCAAACGGATCCCACCCGGGCCACACGACGCGCCCGGCCAAAGACCGGAGCTCCCGTCGTGTCACCGGAACCGCTCCTCCCTCCCTCTCGGTGCTCGTCCTCGTGGCCACCCGTTTCTCTGCTCTCTCTCCAGGAAAAAGTTCCAAAGCAAACAAAGAACTCCCTTTTTTTTTTTGATCATCTCGCACCGTAGTCTCCTCTCTTTTTTTTTTTTTTTTTTTTTTTTTTTTTTGAAGTTATTTGGTGGGCCAATTTAAAAAAAAAAAGGGAAGAATGAAAGGATAATGAATTGGGGCTTTGGACCAATAAAAGAGTAAAAAAAAAAAAAAAAAAGGGCTAAGAAAGAAATGATAAATTTAAAATAAAGAGAATTTTTTTAATAATAATAATAATAATAATAATATGGGTTACCTGAGTTGTGACGACTTGCTAACCCTTGTATTTTGTAAACGTCCTCGAGTTGCGACAAACTTGATGGTTTACATTATTATTATTATTATTATTATTATATATTATTATTATTATTATTATTATTATTATTATTATTATTATTATTATTATTTAAATTATTATTTTTTTTTTTAATTTTTTAAGTTAAATCGCTAATTGATAATTTTAAATAAAAGTTTTTTTTGTAACAAATTTGATAATCAGTGGGTGACGTCTCTAGCGACGCGAGCTTCACCTATTTAATCCTTAATTTGAATAACTGAGCGTGACGGCTTGTTGATTCAAATTTTTAAAGTTTTTTTAATAAAATCAACCAACCCACAAATATTTTATAAAGAACTACGTGACTTTGAATTCCTCATTGCACCTGAGGATACGTAGGAGCGGGACTCATATTCCGTCAAGCCAAAAAATTAAATTTTCATAATTTATTTATTTATTTCATATTTTTTATAAAAAGGGTAAAACGAATATTTTCAAGGGTTATTAAGAATTTGCATAATTAATTTAAGGTACCGTCTTAGGACGGGTGTGTTAGAAGTCTTTGTGGGATTAAGTTTCCATACTTCCCTACACATTCCGCCCTTCCCTACACATAACCACAAAGGCACAACCCAATAATGAAAATTCAATCTGGTTTCAAAGACTATTTTTCTTGGAGTTTTCCAATTTTTCAACAAATCAATCTAAAATTTCTAACTAACACCATAAAAACTTGGTGGCGACTCACATAATTAAATCTTGTCCCCTTCCTTATCTTTCCAATTTAAATTGTAACTATTTACAATTTTTTATATATTTTTTTATTTTTAAATATAATTTCAGGCCCCGTGACAAACAGGGACAAGGAGAATTTTTCTTTTGAGATAGGGATCGGAAACGAGGGTGGAGGAAATCCCGTCCCCACCTCGCACGGGTGCCATCCCTAATTCTCACTCCCTATGACCTGTTTATCAACATTGTCGGTCTTGTAACTCTCCTATTGAATAAAAAACTATGTGTACTCTTCTCAATGACCAAAAAAGGAGGCTATCTTTGAGGAATGATCGATGAAGAAGTATAGCTCATAGCCTAATAACAATGGAGAAGGCAAGAGAATTTTTGTGACTTGTACTTAGGCATGGAAGCTATATTTTAAGCATATGCCTCAATTTTTGTATTTGAGATTTAGCTTCTTCTTTTATTTTAAAAATGAATTATTTATCTTTAACAAAAAAAATTGAATAGTATTACGAAAGAGGAATTCAACTTTTATTTATTTGGTGAGTGGTGATGCCAAGTCAGATGTTCAGGAAATTCTATGCTAAATTCACTAATTAATTAATACCACTAATTATCAAAATTCAAGTATACAAACTGACGTGAACAAAACTCAAAAGCATTTATTAATATCTTATGCAAAGGAATCCATAGGCTGCAGATAATCCTAAGTTCACTCACTACCCATAAATATCTGCTTTAATTTCACATATAATGATATTTATTGTGACATCAAGACAAGAAACTATAGCTGATATATGCATACCAATTTAGATACATAATGTTTTATCTAGCCATCAGACATGGTACTGCTCCAGCTGAACATCTTTAGCCTTCAATGGCTCATACTCTCCTAGATAGACTTCCAGGTGATCTGATAAAGCAGACTTGTCAATATTCTCATGATGGTAGGACTTGCAAACAAAATAGAGCACAGTTTGGAGAACAAGCCCAAACAGGAACAAATGAGACAACAGCAAGAAACGTAGTATCCCATATGCTGTTCTGTCCACCGAGCCCAGCCTCCATCCTAGCACGACCACCTTCTTGAACAAAAACTGTATCAGGATAAAAGAAATGATAAGCTTCAAAACTATGAGTATGGACAAACCCATCTTCCGCTTTATCAAATCGTTGCTCTTCATCATGGCTTCAACTCCACACGAGTCTTCTAACACCGACACAACACTAGCTAATTGCCACACCACTGTGAGGTACACAAACCCAGCTAAATATAAGATCACTATGACCACAATAATGGCAATCCCACCATTATGTACCCCAATTGTAAGTGCACATATGACGATAACAAGTGCTATCTTAACGTTGTAAGCGAAAAAAGCAGCGAAGGTGCACAGAAAAGTGACCATAAGCCGACTTTTTTACAGAAATATTGCAGTTTGAAAATTAACTTTGTAAAGTGCGCATTATAAGAAATTCATGAATTTACTACAAAAACATCTAATTAATTTAGCTACGGATGTTCGTAGTCAAATTCTCGTTACTAATTAGCTATAAAAAATTTTCGTAACTAATTCTTAAATTTTTATAACTAATCTGAAAATAATCTATAACTAATTTTCATTTATAACTTCATTCGTTTTTATCGCTAATTAGCTACGAAATATCTATAACTAATTTGGTAGCTAATTTTAACAATCCGTAACAAGTTTGTAGCAAATCTGTAACTATTAATGTTGCTAAATCACTAACAATTCCGTAATCATTTCCTAACTATTGTGTTGCTAAATCATTAGCAATTCCGTAACTATTATAAAACAAACCTGAATTAATTTTATAATGACAATTAGTATATTTTAAAGTTATATCTGTTTAAATATTTCAATCCAAATGGAGAAACTCAACAAATAAGTTGTGCAAAGCAACAAACTATCATAATTACATTAGTAAGTTCAAAACATGTTCTACAAAGAAAGCATAGCTAATCAATAAGTCTAAGTTGATACAAATAGTTCTAAACAAGTTCTATAAGAAAGAAAACCATAACTAATCAATTCAAGTTAATGTCATAATCAATAAAGCACATCCAATCAATCCAAGTTAGCCGCCATCATCATCATCAATAAGCACAACTAATCAATCCAAGTTAACTCCATCATATCATCATCAACTTCGTGATTCTCCCCAACTACATCGCCTGGTAATGGTGTATGCGACATATCACTTCCTTCTTGGGAGCCAACAATCCTATATAACACAACAAGAATTTTACAAATTTGCTACCAAATTTAACTATGGAAATTTTTTGTAGCTAATTTTTGTAGCTAATTAGCTACAGATTAGCTATGAAATAAATTTTCGTAACTTAATTTTGAATGCATTAAGGATAATTTTTTATCAAGCAAATAGCTACAGAATAGTTACAATTTAGCTAAGAAATTTATGTATGACAACTGTTTGTAGCTAATCCGTAGCTAATTAGCTATGAATTAACTAGGAAATAATTTTTCCTAGCTAAATTTCGAATAGCTACATAATAGCTACAATTTAGCTACGAAATTTAGCTAGGTAAACTATGTTGTAGCTAATTCGCAGCTAATTATCCGTAGCTAAATTAGTTATGGATTAGCTACAAAATATTTCTATAACTAAATTTCAATTGCATAAAGAAAAAAATACCCCTCTTTAATCCTTTATCCGAGGGCTCAGTAACCCCCTCCCACTTTCACAAATCTCAAATTCTCAATCTATCAGTTTTGATTCTCATCTCTCGTTCTCCTCTCTGCCTCTGCTCCCTCCCTCCACCATGCAGAACCCACACCACCATCTCCAACCTAGAACTGTCGTCCTCCACCCAAAGAACCACCATCGCCTCACCAGCTACCACAAACACCAGCCATCCGCCATCGTCAAACCTAGAACCACAAACTAGACCATCGCAAGCACCATTAGATTTGTGAGCCACCACGTCCCTTGCGCAAACCACCACTATACACCAATGGCCACACGACCCACTGTCCGGATCCGCTACCCGCGAGCCACCGTTGTCACTTCTTGTGGTCTCAGCCACCACGTCAGTCTCAAACCCAGCATATCTCAACCACCACACTGCACTGGAGTCGTTGTCCTCCGCCGTTCATCACCATCCATAAAATAGGAGATGTTGTGCCCCTTAAAATAGGAGATCGAGTGAGTTTGCATAATATTTCAGTTTGTTTCTCTGGAATTGTTTTATTTTTATGTGTTCTCTGGAAATTGAATAGTTTTCTTTCTACATTAATTACTCTATAGGTGTACTCAGGTTCCTGCTGATGGAATTTTAATCACTGGTCACTCACTTGTCATTGGTGAATCCAGTATGATTGGTGAAAGCAAGATTGTATGCTGTTTTTACCTTCTATTAACCTAATTATTAGTTTTTAATTCTTATGATTTTTAAGCAATGATTGTTCTACAGGTTCACAAGGATCACAAAGCACCATTTTTTATGTCTGGTTGCAAAGTAGCAGATGGAGTTGGTTCTATGCTGGTATAGTATGATATTATATCTTTTTATGCTAGTCTGCTTGTTATTTGATGAGCAATGTCTATGTTGATATAAACATGATTGATTTTAGGGTTTTGGATTATTTTAGTGCAAAAAAGTTTTTGGCTTATAAAGTTTGTTATTGCATTCTGCTCTTTGACAGAATACAACCAACAACTAAGTATTTTCTCACTAGGTGGGGTCGGCTATATAGATCAAACGACGTCATTATGCCCTATCATAAACTAAGTCTTCAGAAATGCCTTTCAAATCTAAATCTTTTTTAATCGTTTCACCTATATTATTTCTTAGTCTCCCTCTACCTTTAGCTATTGGACTATCCTCCACCTGATCTACTTTCCTTACAGGAGCTTCTAAGGGTCTTCTCCTTATATGTCCAAACCACTTAAGGCGAGATTTTCCTATCTTTTTCATAATAGGTGCTACTCCTACTTTCTCTTTAATGCATTCATTCCTAATCCTATATTGTCTTGTATAGCCACATATCCATCACAACATCTTCATCTCCGTGACACTAATCTTATGCTCTTGCTGACTTTTTACCGCCCAACATTCAGTATCATACAACATCGCGGGCTTTATAGCTGTGAGATAAAATTTACCCTTAAACTTGAGATACACTTTTCTATCACAAATAACTCCTGAAGCACTGCTCTATTTCATTCAT